>CM001188.1:3681234-13294645 GCA_000218505.1 Schrenkiella parvula | reverse complement strand
TCAGAACAAATGATTGCTGAGATTTGCGAGGGAACATACATTTTTCATTTTAAAGAGAGGGTTAGAAAATATATTTATTCTGACTCCAAAGGCGAAATGCATTGGAGTACTGATGTATCCCATGCATCCGAATTTACATATAGTGATGTCCATCTCTTATCAAAAACAACTTTGAGATAGCTTTGTTAAATTTTTCCGAAGGAAGATTACAACAATCACTTTGCCAATGTTGACTAATCAGATTTCGAATCTCCTCATTATTCCTCCACCTATTATCATATCTAAATAATTTGCAGCTTTTTTAAGCCTAGAATTAGTATGAACTAGCAAAAGTTTGTTGTCAGATCCAATCAATAGAAGAAACATAACATAAACAAAAGAAAACATATCCAACCTCTGAACATAAGCAGAAGGAAACATATCAAACCAATTACAGTTTGCAACTGCCTTATTAATACCAGTGTTAATAGAATACTTATGTCTACTAGCACACCAAATATATTTTCCCCCTATTCTTTTAAAATCATGCAATCCACAACAAGCTAGAATTTGTTTAAAAAGGAAAAAAGAAACTTCTGACCTTAACAGGTTTCCTTATTCCACATCTTATTTCCGTATTTTCTAACTGAATTTCTATATATATAAGAGAAACAAAAAGTGTTAACACCTTCAATGACATACATATCAGTTTTGTACAACCCAAGAGAACGCAAAAGTTTAGCTTTACGCTATCATCCCAAAAAATTGTAACACACACATGATATCTCCTTAACCACTCGGACATATCGACTGTTAAGAAAATTAGTGTTTCAACTTTAAAGAAAAAGATTCCATGTCTAAAACCGCACATTTACTGAAAATATTTAACGAGAAAAAAACACTTTATTTTCTATATTTCCATCATACCAACACTTGATTATTAGAAAAAAAGAGACAGACATATAGTACAGAACAAAATGAATAATAATGACAACTAAAACGTGCGAACATAAATTACAATTTTACCCTCCACGTCTTCTAAAAGCTAGCTTTCCTCAACGACGTGAAGTTTACAGAGCTACCCAACGGCGACGAACCAACATCAATATCAAACGAATCATATCGCCGGAAAATCTCAATCAAAAACAACCTCGCCACCAAAACAACAAAATCCTTCCCAGCGCACTGTTTATTCCCCACCGTCGGATTCTCCGTCTCCGGCCCATTCGACCACACCACATGCCTCAACAACCTCTCTCCTTCTTCTCCGAGGAATCTCTCCGGCACAAACTCCTCCGCTCGATCGAAAATCTTCGGATCTCTCGTCGCAAGCGGTTGATATCCGAAAAGCATCTCTCCAGCTTTCACTCTAAACGCCGCGTCGTGGCTTTCGATTACAAAATCCTTCTTAGCACGAGCGTATTGCGCCGGAACCGGTGGTTCGAAACGGAGACACTCGAAAACGACGGATTTCGTCAGCTCCATTTTCTCAACCCCTCCCATACTTAACTCTCCGCCGTTGGATTTAATCACCGATCTTATCTCCTCCGCTAATCGGATCTGGACTTTAGTACCCGCCCGCCCGACCCGTTTAACGATATTCGAGAAAAGTATCTTCATCCCTCCCCACGTGTTGAAACACGTTGCGAATAGAAGGTTGTGAGCAGCTTCGTCTCGCGAGATACCTAATTTCTCAGCTTCAACGAGAATCTCGCCGGAAGATTCGAGGAAAAACTCGTAGAGTCTCTGGTAATCAGATTTGACTAACGAAGAAGGTAATCGGAAAGAATGGAGGAGAGGATCTTCTAGAATCGCCGGTAGACCGAGAGTTAACAAAGGATGAAGATTGAAGAAGACCCATTTCGTTATAAGCGTCGGTGCATCGGATCCAAGCTTCGTATCAGCTGGATTCTTACCGTACATAGCTCGAGCCAAGAAATTAAAAGCTGCTGCATCACCAGGACCAGCGAAATCGGCTTTTCCGTTAACGGCGAGCTCTTTCTCTATCGAATCGAAAAGCTCTGTGTAAGTTGCTTTAAACTCCGGGAAAATTCTGTTTCGTGAGGATTTGAGTAGATAAAAGAGTAAAGATTTGAGCTTTGAATGATTCGGTTCCGATGGATCGAGATAAGATAAGATACGGTAACCTCCGGTTAGCTTCGTGGAAGGCATGTAAGTTCCGGTGAAGAGATCTTTCTTCTCGACTTTATCAACATCGAACAAAACAGGAAAGCTTTTTCCGTCGAGTAAAGCAATGACTTGTGGATTCTCAGCTATGAAACCACCGGGAGGCATATTGACACGAAACACAGTGGAGTTGTATTTACGGATTCTTGATTTGAAAAATTCTTCTGGTTTTTGTTTGTGGAAGTAGTCGTGACGGTCTTTGAGTGGACCTATAATTGGTAAACCGTAACTTCCAGGGATGGTTCGGATCGGGAGATCTTTGGATTCGGATCCGGTTCGGGTCACGACGGCTAGATCAGGAGGTGTCTCTGACGTTGAGGCTTTGATCGGACGGTTTAAAACTCGAGTGGAGGAGAATCTTAACGGTGTTGATCGGACGGTGGTGGTTGAATTGTGGTGGAGACGAGGGTGAAGAGAAATAGGGAAAGGAGGTGAAGCAGAGGCCATTTTTTTGTTTTTTTTGTTTTGAGTATTGATTGTTGTGTAGAAACAGTGGCGACTAGAATTTGTTATTTATAAAGAAAGGAGATCTATTGGTAAGATTCGTTTTTCAGACCAAACAGGTTTTATTATTTATGACTTTCTTTTGGAGTCTGACCACCGGCCGAGCTGTTTTATTCAAATAGCCACGTGCTTTGACTGGGTTTCCAACTTTCCATTTATGAAAGTTGTTTGTTTCTTTTTTTGTTCTTTTCTGGCAAATTCTTTTTTTTCTTCACCAAAATATTATATTGAATATTTAACCCTAACAAGCATATAAGTAACCAAACTAGATATTATACACACTGAAAATATAGCTTGGCAAATCCCTAACAAATTTCTGAAAACTAAGCAAAGTAAACTAGCACAACAAGCATATAAGAGCATCTCCATGGTATCTAAGAGAAGTTTTCAAAAATTAGTATAATATAAATAATAATTTTCGGCCGTTACAAACGGCTGGAAAGCCGACCGTTGGTCGACCGGGCGCGCGCAACCGGCTACTTTGGTTCGTCAAGTGATGAGAGGTTGCCTAGGAAAAGGACTTTTGCTCAGCATTAGATAGATGGTGATGGATTGTTGGGTCGCACTGAGGTTGCGGATGGCCTCAGATATTCCTAGATTCAATCTCCCTTGGATATGACGAACCAAGACAGAGAAAGAAACTTTGATTATTTGGTTAAAACCACCAAGCAATCAAAAAGGTTTCAAGAGAACAAAAATGAATAATCAATTTTGCTCAAGAGTAAAAGAAAACTATAACTTATAAAATTTTGTGTTCTCCACAATGGGATTTCGACAACAATATAAAGGGAAAAACAAGAATTAAATGTCTTCAAAAAAACAGTCAAGAGAAAATAAAAACGAGAATTAAAGAGAGAAATAAAGAGATGCGGCGGTTACAACAGCTAGAAGGGCCGGCCGTTGGCCGTCCGATCGCGCAGAACCGGTTTAATCTGGTCCGCCAAGGTTCCAAATCAATGTGTGCCATTTCGGTTCAGTCCAGACGTCCTCAGCTTGGGCCATGTAAAGTTCAGTCCACTTCTCAAATAATTTGGCCCGCGTGCTATGGTTTGGTTCGACCGATAAATCAAACGGGTCTTGTAGCTCGCCCTATTGTCCTTGTTCAGCTTGATCGGCTTGAACCAGTCCGGTTCTGCTTGCGTCACTGGACTCCTCTCTATAGTCAGGTCGGTGAATGTCTCGTTTGGTCCTTGGAAATTGGTCATCTGGTCGAGGTACCATGCATAGCTTGTCTTGATCCTGAGTCGGGTCCAGCCGGTACACGGCCGTGCGGTCGGTGCGTTCAGTGGGTGTTGTGGTGCTACGGCGCGAGGGTTGATTGGTCGGAGTAAACTCGATGTTATCTCGACCAAGTCCTTCCGTGTTCTGCCCAACCGGTTCAAGCGACGTTCGACCATCCGAGTCATCAGCTTCGAGGTCGCCGGGGTTGCTTCCTAGATTCCTATCATTAAGGTTCCAAACAAGGGTCTGCCATTTCGGTTCGGTCTAGGCATCCTTAGCTTGGGCCATCTCACGTTCGATCCATTTCCCAAGTATTTTGGCCCGCATGTCGAGGCTTGGTTCGGAAGAAAATTCAAACAGGTCCTTTTCTGGTTCTGGTCCGACGGTGATGTGGTCGTCCCGACCGATGACCTGGGTAACTCCATGATCGGTCTGTTCGACCCGAGCCAGACCGGTTCTACTTGTGTCACTGGACTCCTCTCTATAGTTAGGATGGTGAATGTCTCGTTTGGTCCGAGAGAATGGATCGTCTGGTCGTGGTACCATGCGAAGCTCATCTTGTTTCCGAGTCGGGTCCAACCGGTACACGGCCGTGCGGTCGGTGCTTCGATGCATGGGTTGGTTGGTCGGGGCAACCTCGACCAAGTCTCGACCAAGTCTTTCCCGAATCTGTCCCACCGGTTCAAGCTGCGTTCCAACATCCAAGTTATCAGCCTCGATGTCGCCGGGGTTGGTTCCTAGATTCCTATCATTCCCCCCTTCACAATCTCAAATAGGGAATACATAGTAGCTGAATGCATGGAATGATTGTAAGCAAATTCCGCATGAGGTAAGCAATCCTCCCAACTTCTAAGGTTCTTTTTAACCAGTGTTCTAAGCAAGGCAGATAATGATCGGTTAACTACCTTGGTTTGACCATCGGTCTGTGGATGACAAGTTGTCGAAAACATGAGTCTAGTACCTAGCTTGGACCACAAGGTTTTCCAAAAGAAACTAAGGAACTTAGCGTCCCTATCAGACACAATTGTCCTAGGCATTCCATGAAGTCTAACTATTTCCTTAACGAATAAGTCAGCTACATGTATGGCATCGTTTGATTTGTGACAAGGAATAAAGTGTGCCATTTTTGAAAACCTATCTACAACCACAAAGATAGAGTCCTTTCCAGTTCTAGTCTTAGGCAATCCTAGCACAAAGTCCATGGATAGATCCGTCCTGGGGTGAGAAGGAATGGGTAAAGGAGAGTACTTACCTTGCGGCTGGGAAATGGATTTAGCCTTTTTGCAAGTCACACATCGCCTGCATATCCTTTCAACGTCCTTGGGTAGTCCCGGCCAGTAGAAATGCTCTTGCAACACCTTGTAGGTCTTTCTTTCTCCAAAATATCCCATTAAGCCTCCTCCATGTGCTTCCGTAACAAATTTCTCACGCAAAGAACATTGGAAAACACACAAACGGTTATCATAGAACAGGAAACCATTCACCTGATAGAATTTTCCAAAGGCTGTTCTCAAACTCTTTTGGTGAGGTTCTTTAAAATCCGGATCGATTTCATATATCTCTTTCATGAACTCAAATCTTAGCAATTTAACTTCAAGAGTAGAGAGAAGAGTGTACCTTCTTGACAAGGCATCAGCAACGACGTTTTCCTTACCTTTCTTAAACTTGATGACATAAGGAAATGTCTCAATGAACTCAACCCATCGGGCGTGCCTTTTATTCAGCTTCTACTGTCCTTTGAGGTGTTTCAAGGACTCATGGTCAGTGTGGACCACGAATTCTTTAGGCCAGAGGTAGTGCTGCCACGTTTAGAGAGCTCTCACCAAGGAGTATAACTCCTTGTCATAAGTTGGGTAGTTGAGCGTAGTTCCCCCAAGCTTTTCACTGAAGTAGGCTACCGGCTTTCCTTCCTGCATTAACGCAGCACCAATACCAATAGCTGAGGCATCACATTCTATTTAAAATGTTTTCAAAAAGTCAGGAAGCATAAGTAAAAGAGCTTGAGTTAACTTCCCCTTAAGCGTCTGAAAAGCCGCTTCTTGTTCCTTCTCCCATTTGAATCCTACATTCTTTTTAATCACCTCAGTCAAAGGGGCAGCAATGGTAGTAAAGTCTCGAACAAACCTCCTATAGAAGCCGGCTAGTCCATGGACACTCCTCTTTGGCCGTTACAAACGGCTGGAAAGCCGACCGTTGGTCGACCGGGCGCGCGCAACCGGCTACTTTGGTTTGCCAAGGTTCCAAACCAGGGTCTGCCATTTCGGTTCGGTCCAGGCGTCCTTAGCTTGGGCCATCTCACGTTCGATCCATTTCCCAAGTATTTCGGCCTGCGTGTCAAGGCTTGGTTCGGAAGAAAATTCAAACGGGTCCTTTTCTGGTTCTGGTCCGACGGTGAGGTGGTCGTCCCGGCCGATGACCTGGGTAACTCCATGATCGGTCTGTTCGACCCGAACCAGACCGGTTTTACTTGTGTCACTGGAATCCTCTCTATAGTTAGGAAGGTGAATGTCTCGTTTGGTCCGAGAGAATGGGTCGTCTGGTCGTGGTACCATGCGAAGCTCATCTTGGTTCTGAGTCGGATCCAGCCGGTACACGGCCGTGCGGTCGGTGCTTCGACGCATGGGTTGGTTGGTCGGGGCAACCTCGACCAAGTCTCGACCAAGTCTTTCCCGAATCTGTCCCACCGGTTCAAACTATGTTCCAACATCCAAGTTATCAGCCTCGATGTCGCCGGGGTTGGTTCCTAGATTCCTACCAATGCTCCTAGCTATATGTGAGTCTCATGGCACGAGCAGTTAACGAGGTAAGAGAACGGCCAGCAGAGAAGTTGTATCTGATGGTACCCAACAGTAAGCGAAAGCCCTTCCCCTCCCTTCCGCAGCAAGACTTGCTACCCAGGCCAAAGCTTCTAGTTGTAATGATCAAGGAGGAGCGCCCTGTCCCAGTGTCAAGTCTTCTTGATGAAAGTAGCATACATGAGAAATTGATATAGGACTCTCGGACAAGATCCATTTTCAACCAATCACCCACAAAACCATGAAAAAGAAAACCTGAGAAACAGATATGCAAGTACAATTTTGATATGCTCACTAAAGGATTTTAGAATCAGCTCTCGTATTCTAAAGATATAGCATATATAATCCAATCTAGGCCAATCAACGAACTCGTGTATAAGTGATGACTTTTCTATATCAATGTTATGTGATCAATCCAACAACATGCATTAAAAACATGATTAAACATAGGATTACTTCAAGCTAACGAATGCACCAACATAGAAAAAAAAATATATCTACCAAGCCATGAATATATATCCTATTAAGAAATCCATATTCACCGTAAAAAAACTACTTAATCATGATAACAGAAAGAATAGCAAAATAAAATATCTTATGAATCACAATATGAATCACAAAATAAGAATATGGTTTCAGAAACAACTCTTGTGGTGAACAAATGATTGAAACTTCTCTAAAAGAAATAGAGAAACAAAATATCAAATCTAAGAACTAAGAACAAAGACCTTTTTGTAGGATGTGTAATGGATTTTGTCTTCTCAATTTCGTGGATCTCTTGTGTTTGTATAGAGTATATGAGGCAATTAATGCAAATCAAAAATAATTTGGGAGAAATCTGATGGAAAACAAAATATTTCCATTTTTCTCGAAGGGCTGTTTGATCGAACATGGAAGGTGTTCGATGAACAATGCCCTTGTTCAGATCGAAAGGATGTTGATTACTGCCTCCTGAATTTTTTTCGAGAGCAATACTCGACCTGGTGGTTGACCCAATTATGTCAAACACATGGGTCGATTACCAAATATTCTTCTGCTTGCTTGATCTCTTCGTCAAATGGATCGACTTTTAGAATTTTGAGCATAAATTTTGATTGAACCGTTAGATTGGATTCAAACCACTTAGAGATTAAACTTTACATCCTCAGCTATCATTTTTTCAAATTTGAGTAAGATCCCATCGTTGGAAGGTTTCCAAATGGTGCAAAACATCTAGTGTCAAGAAGCTGTCTAATCTCCACTCCAAACTAGCTCTTTTTCGTCTAAAATATCAATTTTGCTGCAAACTCTCGAAGTTCAAAAACACTGAAAACATTAATTTTTCAAAAACACCGAAAACATATATTTGATTGAAAAAATATAAAATACTATTAAAAACCGTAAAATACAGAGTATACAACTTTTTCAGATCTGAACCTTTGATTGTCCTTAAATAAAACAAGCGACTGAGCATGAAAAGAAGTTTAAAAATGTGAAAACTCTAAAATCTCAGAAACCATGTATTATGATCCGTGACATGCATACCACATAAGAATAACCCACATTAATGACATTCTCACTATAGTGAAGTTCTCTCATCGCTCAGCCGTCATCCAAACCCGAGACTTACGGTATTCTGCATTCAAGTTAGCTAGCTCTATACGTTCATAAAGTGTTAAGTGAGCTTTTCTCATTTAAAGGTGTAAGACGAGGATAATGACTCCACGTAATAAAGGTCATTCAATGTTAATGCTTTAAAGTGTTTATGGTTACCACTGGTTCAATATTCGTCGTATCGGTGAATACAATGTCCATGGAGATTTCAAGGCTCATTAGTTGGTCGGATTCAGTAGCAAAAGCTGAGTCGTACTTCCCTTCTGATGGGTCAGTTTCAAAGGCTATGTTGAAATCGACAGTCACCGCCTCGAAAGAGCTCTTGGCCTGGTCACTTGAGTTACCATCACTCAAGTTGGAATCCATTGAGGGTCGTACTAGCCTCTGCATGGTTTGCATATCTTTTTGACCATCCACGTCCCTTTTCCCATGCCCCATCCTCCAACCATTGTCCCATCCTTTCCATTGGTGCCATATTGCATTGCATAAATACGGTAAGTGTGATATATCATGGTTTTTCCGAGTTTTTAACCGTGATAGAAGTATTTTATCTAGAGTTTTTTTGGTATTGTTCGTGTCTTTTCGAGCCTTTACAGGTTCACGTGCGTTCGGAGCTTATTTGGAGATATTAGAGCATTATGGAGTCAAGTAAAGGATTTGCCGAAAAGATCAGATCGTTGAGCGATTTTGGACCTGGTGTCGCTCGACACCACCTCTTGGTGTCGCTCAACACCGTATGGGAGACCAGCATTAAAAGATTTCCCGAAAATTGCACTTTGGCTCAGAAGTTTCATTATTTGTAAAATAGCCATCCGTGATGACCTACTTATTTGTTATTTTGGTCATTGTTGGGAACCAAATTTTATTTCATCAATTTTTAGAGAGATTGAGATCTAGAGAACTTTTGGGGAGACTATTCCAAACTCTGTTATTTCAAGAGAAGAATTCGAACCCCTTTGTATGTTTATTTTCATTTCTTAATTGCATTTTTCTTATTCATGATTTTTATTCCAATCACCATGTCTGATTAATATGCTTGTTAGGATTAGGGTTAATTCAAAGGTAGATAATGAATTGTTAGATTGTAATTGAATATGTTAGGGTTATCAATAGAGTTCTTTATTTGGATTGCGTTTAAGGCTAGTTCTAGTTTGATCACCTCGAATCTAGATCTTAGGAGGATTGGTAGATAAGAAAGTATTATTAATCACCGGAACTATCTTAGATGGGCAAAATATCTATCTGCAAAGGAATTGGTTTAGAGATTTTGTGAACAATCGAACCTGAACTTTAATGCTTGTCTGAACTATTAAATTTGTAAAGAAATTTGGAATTCATGGTTTAGACATAGATAATTTCCGCAGCGAAAATTGGTTGATTTTACAATCGTGTTTCGAGTTTGAGAACGGATTTTTATTAAGTTTCTAACAGCCGTTTGATTTGTAATTCTGATTTACCTGAGAAACACCCTAAGCCTAACTCTCTCTCCTAATCGAATTTACTACATCTTTTGTTGTTTTGTTTATTTTAATTACATTTATTATCGTTTAACTTAGCCCTGGACAAAATATTCGGACCCGAAAAACCGAACCGAACCCGACCCAAACTGAGAGGTATTGAACCGAACCGGACCTGGCTAAATACCCAAACGGGTCTTGAATTGCCATATCCGAAGAACCGATACCGAACCCGATCCGAACCGAGAACCGAATGAGTACCCGAAGTATCCGAAATAGCTAAAAAATATTAGTTATGTTTGGTTAATTTGAGTATTTTTTGGATATTTTTGGATACTTTTGGATATTTTCGGGTTAATTTGGGTAGTTCGAATACAAATTACCCGAATCGGAACTGTATCTATGGTTACTTTTGGATAAAACAACTGATCCAAACCATTTTTGATGGAATTTCGGATACAAATCGGGTCCGAATAAAATACCCGAACCCGACCCGAACCCGGTTGGAACCGAACCGAACCCGATTCAAAAATTCAAAATACCCAAACAAATCCTATATCTCAAACCCTAAAAACCCGATACCCGAAAAGACCCGACCCGAACCCGAACGGGTATCCGAACGGGTACCCGAACGCCCATGGCTAGTTTAACTTAATTCAAAACTATGATCTATTGTGCGATGTTGAGTTTCTATGGATATGACCCCTTTACACTACGATTGCAATTTTTAAATTTGCAAAATAGCTCTAAGGATTACTTTTGAACATATCAAAATACTATCTTCAATCCCCATATTATGCATTTGGACATTTCCATATTCCTAAATATGCTTTTGCAACATGTTTTGATTCGATAAAAGCGATTGAGAATCCCATGTCCCTTGAGAATGATCTGAAACCCTGCTCTGATACCACCATTTCTAACACCCTCGAATCGTTTTAAGAATAGAAAAACCAAAAGTGCCACGATTTTCAAACATTACACACGTTCCATCCTAAATCAAGGTCTTACCCGTGAAAGGATAGTCCGTAGGTAACATCCGATTCTCTTGATTATGGCTCAGGCTTGCCAACACGTATCATAACCACGAGTTATGTAAACTTTGGACCAAGTTAATATCATTAGGTGACAAGGTCGTATACACACACAAAACTAAAACCTCTTCAAGATACTAACGGGACGTGTAAACGTTTTTCAAATACAAACTAAAACCTCGTTATCCAGCAAAATTTCCGAATAAAATATAGGCATTTAGACACGTGCGCATTTGTATACGATATTGACCTCACAATTTCAGGATATCCTGAGAAAGGGGAATCCAAACTAAAATACAAAATAAAACAACAAGCTTCACAAAGTATGATAATAGATACAAACAATTTGTTGACAAAAAAAGAAAAGAAAATACTAACAACTTTTTGATTTGTATTACAAATAAAACAACCCGCTTCACAAAATATAATACTAGATACTAACAATTTGTTGACAAAAAAAATACTAACAACTTTTTGATATGTATTATTAATAAAACGTGTTGGATAGTTCAATATTTTATTATAATTACATATAATTTATTTTAGTAATATATATATATATATATTGTATAATAATTTTAATTGTCAACTTACCCTAAAAAAACTTCACCGAATATTTTATTTTCCACTTCATGCCAAAAGCGCTAAATTCATATTTGGAAAAATAAAAAAAAGAAAAATGGAATAATTAATGGGTGAATAAGGTGAATAATAGGTTTTGATACACAAATTGGGTGGGTAGCATGTGCCAAAACTAAATTAGATATCTAACACAATTTGATGATAAAATAACAATTTTAACCTTAATGAATATAATGAGAATCTAAATTAAAATAATTATTAAATATATTTTAAATATAAATTTAATAATAATAAAAATTAGTTATTAAAAATTAGGGATAAGGAAAACAAATAAAGCAACTAGATCTAGGGTTTTGGAAACAATTTTTTGACGCACCGTGTGCAGATTCGTGGCACCGATTTCGAAGTAAGGTGGGCAGGATTCCGACGAGAGACGTGTTGCCTACCCACGCCGGCAGAGTTTAAGCTCGGAAGAGAGAGAAAAATGGAAGCGGCTGGAGAAGGGTTACGTTTGAGAGAAAGAAGAGGGTAAAAAGAAGGAGAGAGAAATATGGTAAATAATTAGGGTAAAATTATTTTTTGGTTTATTTTTTTAAGGCAACTAAATTTCGAAAAAAGTGGTAGAAATAATGAAAATAAAGAATTTTGATTTTATTTATTAATTATATTTTTAAAATTTAAAATTAAGGGTATATATGGTAAATTATGTAGGTAACATGCTATTTATCTAAATTTAGTCTCACACATGCTATAGACCTAATTTACTATGTTAAACCTGTTATAGAGCGCAATTTCTCATGATTAATTAGCATTAGTTAATGGATGAATGAGCATCAACAATACAAGATTTAGTCCACTAATAAATGCCGTAGGATTTCGAAAGGTTTTGGTGAAGACTTATTACGTAGGTTTAGATATTTTTTTGTGTGCATGGTGTGATACCATTGGCAAGTATAATAAAAAATAGAGAATGCGAAGTCAAAATCAAATCTCATAGACGCCATTAGCAAAATAACGAAAAGAACAAATGAGAAACTATTACCATAAAAAAATTGCTTCCAAAGAAAAACGACATCATTTGTCATAAAAAAAAATTCTTTAATAGGGTTCAACCCTGTTTAAATCCATAATTTTTAAAACAAAGCCTTAAATTAACCTTAAATACTTTAGTTACATAAATCAGGGTCAGAGTTTATAATTATTTAAATGGGTCAGGACCAGCCCTAAATTTTCAACCCTTTTTAACATCCCTAAAGGTATTTATCAATGTATATAAATCTATTTACCGGTTTACTTGTATAATTGGTTAGATACCTGTTTAGTTGGTTAAGTCTGCTTTAGCTCAATCATATATATACTCTTGTATCATCACTTTTATTCAATTGAGAAATGAGAAACAATATCTTTCAAAGATAACATAATTTGTTTCTCTAATATGGTATCAGAGCAATCTCTATTCAAATCTCTGATTTTCTATCACTTTTCACTCGATTTCTCTTCGATTTTGCCATTTTGTTTGATAAATCAAGCTTTGATTGAGCTTGGATTCACATCGGGAGCTTCATAATCAGATCTGCAAGCTTTGTCTTTGGTTCAATCTTTTGTTTCCGCTTCGATCTTCATCAATGCCGAAACAAGGAAGAAAACTTCGGAATCGTTTATCTACTCTAGAAGATGGTGGATCGGGAACAAAGAATCCAGCTGAAGGCTCTTCACCAACTACTCATGGGGTTTCAATAAGTCTGCAACACCATAGTTTGAACTGTGGCGCTGCGTCATTCTCTCTCGAAATTGAATCTTGCAAAAAGGCACACCTATCCATCTTATTACAAAATTACATATATATACGTGATAAATCCATATTATCAACAGTAAAAAAATAAAGGTAATTACAGATCTTAGTTATTGTTAAGGAGTTCACTTATATCTTATTATCTTAATCGATTATAAATGAAGTGTTTATTTTTTTTTGTCCACATTATTAATAAGATTCCAAATTGTTTCATGTTCATCAGCATCAGCAAAGTCCGGAAACGACTCTATTACAACCCGTACAATTTTTGTCATGCTTTTTTATATTTGAACTTTGATAATGTGTCAGTTTCAACATGAACAAAAAAAGTTTCAAATAAATTAAATAAAATTTGAAAATTTTACTTTTATATTTTTATCGTGGATTTATTGTTTAATATATTATCGTGTAAATATTCTAACATAAGAAAAATTATGAGGATTTAAGTACTTGTACAATTAAATAATAAAATATATTGGATAAAAGTTTCTTTGAGTTAGTTCAATGATTTTAAGTTATTTTTTCCGAGTAACTCAATGAAATTCAAATACTCGAAAACAATATATGATATTCGTCCATTCATATATTTTTTTACATGACATCTGAGTCAGCAAAGTTGACTAACACAATTTTGATCAATATTAATTTTGGCTTAAGTTTGATATTTATTAGTTTAGATACAAATTGACACGTGATAGCTAATACAGGAATAACTAGATACGTGATATTTAACTCAGCAGAATTTGTATGAGTGGTATCTGATTCAACATGATTAACTAACACAATTTTGGTCAATGTTGATTTCAACTTAAATTTGATAATTTTGTAGTTTATTTGAAAAACACTTTAGTTGATACCAATATTGGCATGATATAAAAATTAAGGTATAAAAAAACAAGACCTAAATTGTTCAGATTGAAATAAAGGTTTTGTCCCAACAGTCTGTTGCTTATTTAAAATCTTCTTTCTGCACATACTCAATCTTTATCCCCTCGCTATATAATCACATGTGGTCAGAACATCAAAGACCTGAAAATCATATAGCTCAAGAACGTAATGAATAATGTTTCTTTGACTTACACATTGTAATAACCGACGCTTCTGTCTCTCTCTTTCTCACTCATATGAAATCTCTTCCCATTTTGCCGGAAGTGTCTTTCCTTCTTGTCGGTTTTTATATTTCTCCTTCTCTTTCGAATTATCCCTTACTCTCGTAATTTTCTAACTTTGTTTAAACCTATTTGCGATTCTTCCAAATTACTAATTTATCTCTAACTGTAATAGACAATGGATCATTCGGATCTTTCACAGGAGCGTTCAAAACATCCATTAGGAAGATATGTCAGATCTTACATAGGCATGTATGCTATCGGACCAAATAAACTTTGCTATTAACAAATCATCACTCAAGCATTATCCTAAAACTCTCATCTTTCAAGCTATAGTAATTACCATGACTCAAACATGACACTAAGGAGCACTTTTATAAGTTTGTCATTGTACAGCACTTTACCTTTTGACACACTTTTTCCTGAAAAGTGATAGTTGAAAAACCTTTCTTATTCTTCTCTCATTTGTGCTTCCTTTATTTTTCTTTTTTTTTGGCACAACTAACCGTGTTTCTTCTTTAATCTCAGCCATTAAGGTGTGTGGTTGAGATTTGCTTAGCTTAGTGCAAATTTAATGCATATTAATGATATCTTTCTTTTCGTGTTCGTGAGGAGAGAGACAAAAGAAAAAGCTATGGAGGTTTTTGCAAGATGAAACAGAGTTGAAGAACATGTTATGATGATTTGTGGGGAATGGAGGTCTTTCAAAGATGGGAAATGGGACTTTAGCATTGATAAAACGCAAATGTCTAGAGTTGTAGCCGTTAGAGATGGTATTAGCTTTCTTGAGCTGAAGAAAATCTAATCAATGAGTTCTTTGGCAAAGGTTCGTCTCCGTCGTCGGTATCTCTTAACTACTGGCCGCCGAACACGAAGGTCCTAGCCACCGGACTCACGACGCCTCTTGTACTGGTCATCAACGATGCCAGTGTTCTCTACTTCTTCAAGCACTTTGGTGTCAACAAATCGATGAATATGTTTGTTCATTTTGGAAAAGAGGTGAACAAACTCCAATTCCGGCGAAGAAGAAAGGTTTTAATTTTGAGGAAGGAGTTGGTTTGAGGTTGGGTGATTTTAACGCAGTAGATGACAAGGATTATCTTTCTAGTGTTGGATCAAAGACACACAGCTTGATCATCGACGATGAGGACCTGATAGCAAAGACTGATATTCAAGAAGAGAAGCTTAACAGCCTTGATGCAAAGGCCCCTGATTCTTGGTTGAGCGATTGTGGTGAAGATACATGTTCTGAAGAAGACCAAGCTCGCGAAGTCAACGACATTGACATATGTCCAAGAGGTTATGACAGAGATTTCTGGGCTCCTTTGTTAGATAACGACTATGGGGATCAAATGCTGCCGAGATTATTTTTGGAGTGGATGAACCATATGTTGTGCCAATTGTAGCCTCCCAACCAGTTTTCTGCACCAGCAATGATGCTTTCGACCATATGGTACATGTTGGTGTGTCTACTAAGCAGGCGTCCTAGGAAGCAAAGCAAGAAAGCTGTTTTCCATAATCCCGATCACAAGGATCTGATGAACCTCACCAGTCAACCACATGGTTAAATGTACATGGACAGAAGCATTTACAACCATCCTCATCCTTGGATCCTTGTGGACAGCGGAGAGGAGTGGATGGTACTTGTGACAATCGGAAGCCGTCGTCCTGGTCATATCTGGATGGACAACCGACCGAACCGTCCACACATGGAGATCCTTGTGGACAACGCACGCACGCAGGTGGTTTGGGTGCTGCCAACAACCCATCCACATGGTCAGCTTATGGTGGACAGCAATGCCAGCGCAATCTCGAAGAGGTCGATGATGAAGAATTTGATATCTCTCCGATGTTTGAGGATATGAAATACGACAATGTGGAGATACTAGACTTGGATATTAACGAGGCAGGGGACTCTGTTTACGTTGGCAAACCATACGCTAGCAAAGAGGATTGCAAGATTGCCCTTCCCATTTATGCTATCAAAAACAGGTTTCATTTTAGACAAACAAGGACAAAGAGAGATTACTTTATTCTCCAATGCACAGATAAGCGTTGTGATTGGCGGTTTATGACACACGAGATACGTGATTGTGAATACTACGAGATACGTAAAGCCAAGCTAGAGCATACATGTAACATTGATACTCGTGGAAACTACAGACTCAAGGCTTCTTCTAGGGTGATAGCATCTGTTTATAAGGCTAAATACGGGGACCCGATCACTGGACCTAAGGCTGCCGAGTTACAGCAGCTTGTCCGTGAGGATTTGCGGGGCTCGGCGTCCTACATAGAGTGTTACCGGGCAAAAGAAATTGCCAGAATATCTCTACATGATCGAGCTTGCTAATCTGGGGACTGTAGTGGATATACAAACTGAAAGAGACGACAATGGGTTGGACAAGTTTCTCTACTTGTTTCTAGCTTTTGGGGCGTCCATACAAGACTTTCGGAAGTTAAGGCATGTTTTAGTCATAGATGGCACACATCTGTCCGGTAAGTTTAAGGGTGTCCTCTTAACTCCTAGTCATAGAGGTCTTTTCCCTCGCTTTTGCTGTTGTTGACAGCGAGAACGATGACTCATGGATATGGTTCCTCGAAAAGGTGGAGCGTATATTGGCCGACAGCTCCAATCTGACCATAATTTCTGATAGACATACATCTATATACACTGCCAAGAAAATAGTATACCCTCTTGCACACCACAGAGCTTGCATTATGCATGTCATGAGAAATATTGTTTCTAGGTTCAAGAACAAAGGTCTAGCCAAACTTGTGGAAAAGGCTGCCTATACTTTTACGGTTGGTGGGTTCACTGAGGTATACAACAAGATCAAATCAGGTAACCCTGAATGCGCTAAATACTTGCACACTATTGGGATTGTTCATTGGTCTCGGGCGTATTTTTCCGCAGAGCGTTACAACCTGATAACCAGTAACATAGTGGAACAGCTGAACAAGGCTCTGAAGCAGTCTAGGTCCTCACCAATTCTTGAGTTGTTAAAATTCATCCAATGCATGATGACTAGGTGGTTCGCAGCTACGAAAAAGAAATCAGCTGCTAACAGAGATGTGACCATCCCAGAGGTTGAGAAAGTCATGAACACTAATATGAATCTTACTATGGGCAGTAAGATAAACTCAGTATCCAGTTGGAGTTCTGAAGTTATTGGCTTTTTTGGTCAGAAATACCATGTCCAGGTGGACATGAAAAGTTGCACTTGTTCATGCGGCAACGCCATGCTGTTTGTTGACATTCTCGCTCTTCCATACAAGTCATTGATCGATGATTGTTACAAACCAAAAACATGGGCCGAAACATATATTGGGGTTGTTAACTCGGAAGGACCAGCAACCATATCATTGCTTCCCTCCTTTTCTGATTCCACCCCTCCATCCTTTTGTAGAGTTAAGAAAACAATATCAAACATTATATCCTTACAGGTAACATCATTTAATTCCAACGCAATATCATACCTCTTTAGACGTCGCATCAGATCTCTCCTCTTCCTGCAGTCCAAAAGTAAAATATTTACGTAGTTAGATTTTCCGCCTACCTATTTTTATTGTATCAACTGAAACAATTCGTTAGAAATAACCTTGTTTTCCTCTACTAGACTGTCCACATCATGGCTATCCACACCACCACTGTCCACACCGAGAATACCCACACTAGTGAATCGGCCTACATCCACGGTGTCTCTCCCCTCCATTTGTTCTTCTTCCCCATGCTTATCCACGATATCTTTAAGAACTCGTTCAATATCTCTGTCCACATCATCCTGGTACATGTCCGTTCCTGCATCAACACCAGCTCTATCCACACCATCGCTATCCACGATTTTATCATCCACACCAGTAGTATCCATTATTTGATCGTCCACGTCGCATTGATCATGCCAGCTGCCATCATCACCTCCTAAAACACCCTCTTCCTCGAAATCCTCAGACTTCCGAATGATGGTTGGTTATGTACAAACCTCGTCGCTCTCTGTAACTGGCCCTGATGGCTCAACACTAACACCACGGTTTGGGTCTTCAATAATTCGCCTCCGCTTCAAGGTCCTGTGATTTCCACCAGCCCACCCACCAGGGTAAGGACGTTGGCTTTTGAGTCGCAGCTTCCTCTCTAGGGAGTTAACCTTTTCAACCAACACTGTCACCTTCTCATTTAACCGACTAACCTGTTCTCTGAAATTTCACCCACTGCACGTTTAAATGTTTTGAACGTTGCTTCTGCACCTCCGCACCAGAACCGCTAGCTTCACATAATTCCCCTATGTTTTCTAGAACACGCACTCCCCTCTTTTTCACTATGTGACGTTTGTGGAAAACCTTCTCAAGACGCACCTTCAGTTCCACTAAAAGGGGAATGATGCCTCTCCACCTGGCCAGGATGCCTTCTTGAACACATGGGATTTCTCTACCAACGTCTCTAGGTATTTCACTTTCCTGTCCCTAATCTCATCATCCCATTCTGTCCACCCTTCAACATATGTTTCTTCTACATCAAAATTGTGCTTAACCTTGAGCTGCATTCCAAACAAAGAATTTGTAAATAGCCAAATTTATAAAAGTTGCTGATTTAATATTAAGAATTAAGAAACTTACATTTCTGGCATAAAGGTGCGGTGGAAGTCTTTCGTCAAACTCATCTTCACCTCCTGCCCAAGTTTCGAAATCTCAATTTTCGACCGCTACAATCGATTTTAACAGCAAATCCCGACAAACAACAAATCAAAAACACTCATAAAACTATTCATTTGCAAGATCGAGTATGACTTATCTTCTGCAGGTTGCGCCGCCATCGTTTCCAGCGGCTGAGATCGTCGACGGCGGTTAAGTCGCATATTTTCACGCTCTTGGAGAAGAATATGAAAAAACGGGAATAAAATAAAATAAAAAAGTTAGAAAATTAAAACTGTAAAAAAGTTAAAAAAACAGTTTTTTACAGTTTTGGATAAAGGTCAAAAACGGGTTTTTACATCGAAAGAATATCCCAATATTTTTAAGTGCCTTTTTTGAAAGAAAAACCTTAAAAAATACCCCTAATTGTAAACCTCTCTTTATTTATCATCTCTGTAAACTTTTTGTCCCCAAACATATCTCTCTCAATCTCACACATTTATGTTCCAAAGATAATACAAAACCGACAATCAATCAACCAAACAAAACCCATCTGAAAACTATTGCAATGAACATATTACCTTCTCAAGATAGGTTCAGTCTCGGTTTCAAAATTCAATATTTCAGATTCAAGTGGAAAAAGAAAGGTATCCAATATCACCCTACACTATTCTTATTCATCCAAATCAACTTATTTCCCATTCCTTTCATCCTAATTGTGATCATGCTCACTTCCTCTGCAGAGTCAAAATAGCAATGAAAATCCATTGATCATGATAAAAATATAGATACCAATTACAAAAAACATTTTCTAATTGAATTAATAATGTTTACCTTGTACCACATCAAAGGCTTATCTTCATTGTCTTACTCCCATTTCACCTTTTTAGATCATTCATCTGTGTATACTTCTTTCTTTTTGCTTTCTCAACCCTCTATCTTATACTTCTGTATATACCGTATAAGATTTGATGGTAATATTTCTGTGTTTTTGTTTGGTTTCTTGCACCTACAATTCTATAGCTCTCCAGTGAAGATAACATATGGTTCTTAGATTTATCGTATACCAGTAAAAGGAGATTGTAAAATCTACATATGTTTAAATCTGCAGTTTCTTTAGAGTTAGTAACACCTAATAGTAACAGCTTGTTTACATTAAGTTCGACAAATAATTGTTCTATGCTTTCTAGGAAGTGGCCTCAAATGTAGTGATGAAATTTTGTGACAAACTCTGGAATGTAGCTATTGCTGCTCAACTCAATTAACACACTTTTAATAACGATAAACGATTGTTATCTGCTAGAATTTGGAACAGACTTAAATGATATAATATTTTAAAACCTTCGACTATCCATAATTACCAATGAAAGTTTTTATGGTTCCATCTTTATCATTAGGTAGAAGACTCTGCCAAATACTTTGATAGTCAATAAGAGCGAATTACATGTCAATGTTGAAGATTACTTTATTTGATTATTTATCAACTTCAGCATTTATACTACTATTTTGAGCCATTATCCACACAATTAATGGAAGGTAAGCAAGACTGACTAACAAAAAAAATAAACACTTAACCAACATGACATAGGCAAGAGACTTATCATCATGTTTAATATTTAGGTATCTTTAAAATTGTATATCAGACCAACTTTGCAAATTCTCTTGTCCTTGATCAGATTTCTGAGTTTGTTAAAATTGCATACATCTTCACTCTTGTTTACGGAATTAAATACCTAAGTACTTGCGTGAATCGCTGATATATGTATGCATCAAGTCTGAATAAACAATGATGGCCATGGCATGGCTGCCCAGATGGCTAATCTTAGTAGTAAAAGTACGAATCTGAGATTCAACATCATAAGTGGGAGAAGACTCTAAGCAACAATACGTAGTCCTCTATGGATCAGAATATTATATAGAAAAAATAGATTAGGTTCCGCGTATAAGTGGGGTTTATATTTTTTATAATTTATGAAAAAACCAAAAACAAAAAGTAGAAAAAAATTAGATGACAAGTAAAAAATAAAATAAATGAAATTAAAAATAAAAATTCACTCACTGATACAATCATTTATCTATAGATTTAATTGTTATAATCATAACTGGTTTCTTTTTTTATGAATAGGAAAATTAATTATTATTTTTCTTCTTTTTAATTATTTTTTACTATTATCAAATTAGAATTTTTTGATACATGTCAGAATTTGATCCATTAGAGTGACATATGTCATGATCATGTTAAATACTAATTTTCAAACATCAAACTGATAGATTTATTTTTAATTCTTTAAGCATACTTTATTATTCTTTTTATTTTATGACTAGAAAAACCTTTGTTTTAATCTTTTGTCTTTTTTTATTTTACAAATTTTTTTAATCAAGTTAGAAAAAATGTTTTTATACGTGTCAAAATCTGATCGACTGACTTGATACACGTCACATTTATGTTAACTACTAAATTTGAAAAACCAAACTTTATATAGTAAAATAATATTTTGTTTTATTGAACTTGTCTAATTTTCAAATCAGTTTCCGAGTTTATAAAGAAAAACTTGGGTCAATTTTTAGCCTGAAACGTCTGAAACTCTAACAAAATTATGTAGTCTCATCGTACCCAGTACAATTTTCTTTTGAACCTGGATATCATCTAGAAAATTCATAAGGAATCCTCCATTTTTTCTTCCAAACTTTACATGTCCTCTCAATAACATAGTGTAAGGATGCATGACATCGGTTAAACAATTCTTGTATATTTCTAGGAGAACCACAATTGAATTATGACATATGATATTTAATAACCACACTTCGTGAAGATCTAAAAGGAGCCAAAACATATTGTTTATCTCGATAGCCAGAATCAATTAGATAACACTTGTCTGTTAGAGGCAAATAAAATTTGGAATCAATTTCTTGTACCGTTGTGAGAAATGATTATCATGACATGAATCCGGAGCTCCATTTCAAACAGTTATAACCAGTGCATGACTATACTTTTCTTCAGCGTGCAAAGCACGTATGCATAATATTAAAATATTTTATTGTTTAATTTTACATTATTTAATGTGTGAATGGCAAAAAAACAAATACTGATGGATCCACTTGCATTTGATATGCATCTCTCCAGTGTATTATTTAAAGTCTTTAGTTTGTTGTTTTTATCACATAATAATCTACAATAATTTAGTTTTATCTATATAATTTATTTAAGGTTTACAAAATCAAACTTGATTAATTATTCAATTTTTTATCTTATATGTATAATACTTTATAATATTCAAATTATCTGTTTCGGATAAATAAAAGTAATCTAAGTTTTTCATAAAATAATTTGAATATAATTATGTATATTTATATTTGTCATATTAATAAATTTCATTTTCTAAGCTTAGCCAATTTTTGATATTTTAATTATAAAACAACAATTAAATTATGTAAAAGTATTATAAATATGTACCATATTTTAGATTGCTTTTTCTCCGTTTTCACCATTCAAGCATATATTTTAGACCTCTAGATCAATATGATCTTGCACTTGTACCAGATGATCCGCACTTGTAACAATTGATCCGCTAGACCCGCTTTTGTTCCGTTTGATCCGCACCGGCTGTTCCACTTACTTCATTTGTAGTCTTAGACTTTAGAATCAACTATGTGGAGCCGCCCACATTTTATTTCTCATTCACCAAGTAAACAAACAAAGTAATAATTGTTGAAGGATACACAATTGTATCAATTTTATTTGTCTTGTAGCTCAAACGAGAGAGGAACCTCTTTTTATCTTATAACATAACCGGTTATAGTGGTCCTAATGGCTCATCCTTTCACACACTTCAAAAAATTATGATAAGCAAAAATTTAATTTAATTATGAAATGATTCAAATTTTGCTTATAAATAGGATTTTTTTTGTCATCTGGAAAATTCATTAAAACATAAAAGATACATAATAACGGCCGGCGAAAGACACAACTTTTTTGGAGACAAAGCTGGTGAACAAGGAGAAGCCCCTGAAATAAAACCCAAACAAGGGAAGGTTGAAAGGTTTAAAACGAAAAAAAATCGAGACTTAAATTAAAAAAATCACAAAAACGATTTTTAACCAAAACTAATATAATGCACTAACAAAACACAAACTCTCCAAGCTAATAGAGATCCTTCCACAAAAGCACTTACCGAAGATGCCCACAACAAAACAACTACAACAGAATCCTCCTAAAAAAAAGCACAAACTACCTTTCAACTCATCAGTCCCCAGCTTCAAAATCCGGCAAGACAGATATATTTCTCCCGGATGCGGCGGTACTTATAAATAGGATATTTCATTCACTTTTATTGTTAATTATACAAATGCAACAAAAAATTTAAAGCTCCCTCTTCAGTTTTTTGGAAGGTATGTTTGATTCTCTTATATAAATATATATATATATATATATATATATAAAATAATAAAAGAAAACTTATGATAGTAAATTTAATATTGTTTATGCTTCTAATTAAAGTTAATTATAATCCTAGGATGTTTTTAATTATTAATAAAATTATACATGGCTAATTACTACTTCATATTTTATTTTGCAAATTTTGTTTAAAAAAAATACATACTCTTATTTGTATATATACTTTTTATCAACTAACACCATGTATTAAATCACATTTGATCGGTATTAATTTATATAATTTTTTTAAATTGTTTTTATATACTTATAACTAAAATTGTCTATTTTATAATTATGAATATAATGAGCCAAAAACTATTTCAATTGCTTCTTGGTAAGGTTTAATTTTATCGTTTTTCATCTCCGTATCCGTCCCTGTAATGTTTCCGTCCCCGTACCCGTTCATGTATATGTTCTTGTTTCTGTCCCAGTGCAATATAACCGGTAAGTAAAGATGGCCCAAAATTCAAAGAAGATGGGTCCGATTTTCAAAACTCAGAGGCAAATTTTCAGATTGCCAGAAGGCGATGTCGAGAACCCAGTTTCTTGTTCAATAGATGGAATGTATAGAAGACCGATTGAACTTGATTGGTGATTTATTGAGAATCAGTCTTGACCACCCCAAACTGAATGAAGATATGTGAAGATTATGGCTGTGGAAGGGGGGAGTCCCGTGAAAGTGAGCGATGATATAGTCTTTCCCTATTTGAGAGGAGCTTAGGATAACCGAATGATGGGCTAAAACTGTTGGAGTTCCATCTTTTTCGAAAATTGTAGAAATCTATTAGTGAAAAATCTCATAATTATTAATTAATCAAAATATACAAGTGGGCTGGTTTATATACAATGTTTAACAAGGGCTAACCAGAAGCCAAAACCAAAGAAAAAGATTAAAACATGGTTTATACTATACCAGTATACAAACACCAATGTAAAAGAAAAAGAAAGTAAACTATATACTAGATAATAGTCCTCCTCAAGATGGGACGAAGATGTTGAGAAGACCCATTTTGCTTACCAATCGTTGAAAAAGCGCGGGATAGAGGGGCTTGGTAAAAGGGTCAGCCAGCTGCAAATCTGTTCTAACATGAAGCAATTGAAACAAACCTGCAACCAATCTCTCACAAACGCTATGACAATCTATTTCAATATTCTTGGTGCGTTCATGAAAAAAAAGAATTATGGGCAATATGTATGGCAGGAGTATTGTCACAGAAGAGCAAAGTAGGTTTGGGAAGAGAAATACGCAACTCAATGAAAAGTTAGTGAACCATACCAACTCATCAGAAACAAATGAGAGACTCCTATATTCTGCTTCAGCAGAACTCTTTGCTACAACCTGTTGCTTTTTAGACCGCCAAGATATGAGAGATGTACCAAGAAAAATACAAAATCCTGATGTGGAACGACGAGTGTCTTGACAAGAACCCCAATCAGCATCAGCAAATGCCTGAATTTGCAACTCAGATTTGGAGGAGTAAAACAAACCCTGACCAACTGTACCTTTTATGTAATGCAGAACCTTCAAGAGAGCCTTTTGATGACTTTCTCGAGGAGCAGCAGAAAATTGGCTCAACTTATTAACAGCAAAGGTAATGTCAGGATGTGTGAGTGGAAGATACATGAGGCGACCAATAAGACGTCTATAAGCAACAGCATCAACAAAGTCTCCACCAGTTTCACTAGAGAGCTTTAAAGCAGGATCCATGGGAACACTAGAAGGTTTGCAACCAAGTAAACCAGAATCATCAAGAAGATCAAGGGTGTACTTACGTTGACAAACATGAATTCCTGCAGTGGAGCGAGCTATTTCAAGACCCCAAAAGTACTTCATCAATCCAAGATCACGAAGCTTGAAATGTGCTGCCAACTGAGACTTGAGGAGAGCAAATTCAGAGTCATTATTACTCACAATGATGATATTATCAACATAAACTATCACACACAGAAAGAGATCAGTTGTGAGTTTGAGGAAACAAGTGTGATCCGAATGTGTTTGAGTAAAACCTAAAGTAGTGAGAGTACTAGAAAACTTGAGAAACCATTGCTTAGATGCTTGTTTGAGCCCATATAATGATTTCCGTAACTTGCAAACAGCAGTAGGTGGTAAAGTGTCCCCCTTTCGATCAGCATATCCTGGAGGAAGGTTCATGTAGATTTCTTCATCCAAATCACCATTAAGAAACGCATTTGAGACATCAAGTTGATGAAGAGAGAAATCATGATCTGTCGCAAGAGCAAGAAGCAACTTAATAGTAGTGAGCTTAACGACAGGTGAAAAGGTATCATGATAGTCAACACCCTCATGTTGAGTGTAACCCTTAGCCACCAAGCAAGCCTTGTAACGCTCTACAGAACCATCAGCATTAAATTTGACTTTGAAAACCCATCGACAGCCAATAGGAGTTTTATCCGGAGGTAAGGTGCAGATGGTCCATGTATCAGTTGCTTCCAAAGCATCAATTTCCGAATCCATTGGATCATCCCATACCAGAAGCTTCTTTGCCGCAGCATAGGTTTTGGGCTCTTTAATTTTGTCTATGGAAACCAAGAATGAAAGGTAAAGAGGAGAAACTTTACCATAAGAAATAAATTGAGAGATTTCATGAATGGTTGAAGATCCTATTAAATTACAATAGTAATTTTGAAGATAAGCAGGCTTTTTTGACTTCTTGTGTGATGCCTGAACAGAAGATTCAGGGACATCAATAGTAGGATCTGCAGAAGGCAAGATCTCTATAGAAGATGAAGGAGAAGAAGTCACTTCATCAGAAGATTTAATGGACACAGGAGCTTGTGGAACAAGATCAAGGAAAAAAATCATGAACTTCAAGAGGAAGATCTGTTCCAACAAAAGGAAAGAGCTCTTCATGAAAAACCACATGCCGAGAAATGCATATAGAGTTAGTGGCTAGATCAGAAGTTTGTAACTCTTGAAACCCGAAGGGTAACCAAGAAACACGCAGGCTTTAGCTCTAAGGTCAAATTTATGTCTGTTTTTGGGAGAAGTAGAAGCATAACAAAGGCAACCAAAAGTTTTTAATTGAGTATAATCAGGAGCTTTCTTTGTTAAAACTTCAAAAGGAGATTTATCATGAAGAACAGGAGCAGGAAGACGATTACTAAGATGGACTGCAGTGAGAATGCAATCACCCCAATAAGGAAGGGGAATATGAGATTGAAAAAAAAAGAGATCGGGCAACATTCAAAATATGTTGATGCTTACGCTCAACAACAGAATTTTGTTGAGGCGTTTCAGGACAAGAATGAAAAGAAATGATGCCCTTTGATTGATAAAAAGTAGTGAAATTGAGTTTTGGTGCATCATCGGATCTAACCCCCTTAATGGTCCTATTGAATTGATTTTCTACCATTGCAATAAAGCCAGGAAAAACAGAAAGAACATCAGATTTGGCTTTAAGCAAATATACCCAAGTAGCTCGTGAGTGATCATCAACAATGGTCAAAAAATATTTGAAATCATCATGAGTAGGAACAGAAAAAGGTCCCCATATATCTATGTGAACTAAGTCAAAAGCATTTAGACTAATATTGTTGTGAGAAATAAAAGGTAAATGCTTCTGCTTAGAAAGATGACAGACACGACAATGAGGTTTTAGAGTACTATATGTTTTTGAAAAAGAAAAGATAGACTGCATATCATGAAGTTTAGACAATGAGGGATGACCTAACCTTTTATGCCATAAGTCTATGCTAGTGATAGAGGCTGCCACGAAAGGAGTGAAGGGTTTTGTGATGAACAGAGACTCAATGTCCAAGAAATATAGATTTGCCACCTCTCTACCTATTCCAATCATTAATTCCTATGTATGATCCTGAATACCACAAGAAAATTCATCAAACCAAATGCGACAGTGCATTTTCTTGGTAATACAACTGACACTTAAGAGGTTGAATTTGAATTGAGATATGTAAAGCACATCAGAAAGAATAAGATCTTTACCCAACTGAATATCTCATATTCCAACAATGCTAACCAGAACACCATTAGGAAGAGTAACATTAGTGCCAGGCAAGAATTTGAAAGAAATGAAAGAAGAACGTTGATGAGAAATGTGGTTAGTTGCTCCTGAATCTATCACCCAAGCATTGATAGTAGTGACATTACTATTCAATGAGCAGACATAAGGCCTGGCAATACCGGTAAAAGAACGAAAGATAGAGGGGTAGAATGTACCGGATATTGGGCAAGTAATAGATGAAGAAGGAATGGAAGCTGTGACAGAATAAACTTCTGGACTAGGATGAACGTTAGGAACCTGAAGTTTGCTGCTGAGAAAAGCCACTAGTTGTTGAATCTGATTGACAGAAAGAGCCTCTGTATCAATCTCAGTATTCTGAAGAGAATCACTAACGGCTGCATTGGCTGAAACCAAAGAATTTGACTTATCAGATCGTTTGTTAGGCTTAAACTGGTTGGATAACCATATTTCTTGTAACAGCGGTCAACAACATGTCTAGGTCTATGACAAAAAGTACAGAAGGGACGATCCTTCCTCGGATATCCGACATATTGTCCACCTGAGTAATTCTGTTGAGACTTGGTATAATTTTGAGTAGCAGACTATGAAACTTGAAAGGCAGCAGCAGCAGTAAGATCAGAAGAGTTCTGATTTGAAGCTTTCTTCTGGCTATCTTCCTGATCAAGGATGTTATAGACCTCAGATAAAGATGGTAAAACCTTTTTCATAAGGATTCTGCTCCTAACACTTTCATAGTTGTCATTCAGCCCCATAAGAAAATCTATGACTCTATTAGTCTCACGCTCAGCAACCAAGTCCTCAACAGTTCGATTAACAGAATGAACGCTACACAATTCCTCCCATAACGACTGTGTCTTAGTGTGATAAGTAGATAGATCCATACTTCCCTGACAAAATGAGTGAATCTGATGACAAAGTTTGTACAGTCTTGGCAGATTTGATTTGTGAAAACGAGCATGAAGATCTTTCCATATCTCTGAAGCATTCTTGAAGTATAAGATGCTTGTCTATATATGCTTGTTAACACTATTTAAAAGCCAAGATTGGATCATGATATTACAGCGACACCAAATCCTATAGTAAGCATCATCTTCAGAAGCCTTTGCTATAGATCCATCAACGAAACCTAGCTTAATTTTAGCTTCTAAACTAGTTGTGATAGCTATAAACCAAACTCCATAATTTTTTCCATCCAGAGGTTCTGTAGTCAAAATCAATCCAGGATGATCAGAACTATGCAGATGATAAGGTGAATGGATGTTATCAGGAGAATTTGATACCTCGAAATGATCGACGGTGATAGATCGGCGAGAATCAACACCATCTGGAGCTCCATGGAAATCACGCGGCGGATTAGAACCAGATGGTAGACCACGTGCCGTTGGAGATGAAGGAGAACCAAATTCCGGTAGATCTGGCGACGATCGATGATATCGCAATTTGCAATTTTGTTTTCCCATTGAGATCAGATTCAGCTCAGAACATGTCGAAAGAACGCGAGAAGGAGCTAAAAATGCACAGGAAAACGAAGCTCACGAGCTTGCGAAGAAGAAGAAGACAATCGAAAAGAAGAAACGAAGAGATTCCTGTGAAAATCCGGTAAAAAGAAGAAAAAAGCGAATGTGAAAAAGAAACGGAAGAGTGTTAGAGAAAGAGAGTTTTTCGCTCTGATACCATATTAGTGAAAAATCTCATACTCATCAATTAACCATAATATACAATTGGGCTGGTTTATATACAATGTTTAACAAGAGGCTAACCAGAAGCCAAAACCAAAGAAAAAGATTAAAACCTAGTTTATACTATACCAGTATACAAACACTAATGTAAAAAAAAAAAGTAAACTATATACTAGATAATAAAACCAATGATTAATGCTAAAAAATGGTCAACTGTCAATATTTGTAAATATAAAAAAAATCAGGAATTAGGTTGGTGCGACGAATAAAAAAGTGTGGGTTCCGACGAGAAGTAGAATGGTTTAATTGAACAAAAATGTAGCTAAAATATTGTTTATTAAGATGTTTTTTTAAGAAATACGAAGAGAGAATAAGCAGCTCGAAAGACGTGATAAATAAAGAATATTGAGTGTTTAATTTTGGTACGAGCATATGAATGTGAGTTATCTGGGTTCTTTTATAGCCATGATTTTACGTTTCTTCTTCTTTGATTTATTGCTCCTTTTTATTGCATTTAATGCTTTTCCTTCATTTGATTTGGCGATTTCAAAAGTTTGAATTTGTACCTTGAACTCTATGTGGTTGACACTTTTCTTTGAAAAATTAGTTTCACTTGATTCTCCATCTCTACGATTTCTTTAAATTCTATGCCTTCTTCCTTTTCCTTCAACATTCATTCTTTTTCTCTCAGCTTGTATATATTTTTTACTTCTTTGATGTATTGATGCTTCGTTTTTATTTAATTGTCTTCTCATTTTTGCTACACTGATGGTTAGGTTCGACATTTCACTCTATAGTCATTTTCCTCTTGCCCATCTCTGTTTATCTAAAGCTCAGAAGTCTTCATATGATCTTGAAGCAAACTTTCGAGCTTTGTCGCTGAAGTCACTCCAGAAAGAATTGGAACAAAGCTGAGTTCGCTCAAAAAATTATGGATCGAAGTAAAATAACACATTTATTCCTAGGCGAAGAGGGTAATGACTTTAACTGAGAAGTATGAAGCAAGAGGAACATCCAGCGTCCATGAAAGATTCTCTTAAGCTTAGTCAATCTGTCGGTGAGAATTTGATTTTCCCCTTTGCACATTTGAATGTGCTGACAACATCTTTTTCTTTATGAAATAAAAAATTTTGTTTAGCCAATTTGAATGATACGCATTGCATTTTCATTTCGGCTAAGCCGTTTTCCAATTTTTCCTTTAAGGATTTATGATGCTTGTTTCCTTTTACTAAAGTATTAGAAACAAATCTTCTTTCATATTTCAGATGTTTGTAATCCTGTCACCATGGTATAAAAGTTAGAATCATGTTATCACTCAGGTGTTCGATATCCTTTCACCATAGTGTTAGGTAGGCCTGGAATTATGGGCCAAAATCCGTGGGTCTTATCCCGTTTGATCCGCTACGGGGCGGGTGCGGGTAAAAAAAATTTTTTTGGTTAATTTGCTGGTCGTGGATCGTTGAAAATTTTTGCGGGGCGGTTGCGGGTTTTGTATTTTTTTACCGCAGGACCCGCGGGATCCGCGTTTTAAAATTCGTGTTCTTTTTTTGTATTTAACAATGTGCCGTTTTGGAGAAATATGATAGAAATGGATGTTGTTTTGTGAGTTTAAGGCTTAAATGTGTGTCGTTTTGAATTTTTACACGTTTTTCTTTTTTTTAAAAACATTTTCGGATTACCCGCGAGTCCCGCGGGTCCTGCAAAATTTTGGCGGGGCGGGTGCGAGTCTTGTATATTCAGAATCGCGGGTCAGGCAGGTAAATTCTGAGCAAAATTTTTTAACTCGTACCTACGGTGGAACAGGTCATGTGGGGCAGTTACCCACAATCCAAGCCTAATGTTAGGTTCAATTATGTTTTCATCCTTTCACCATGGTATTTAAGTTTTTTTTTGTTGTACTCGTTTTTCTCCAAGTTCCCTACGCATCCTTATTAGGGATCAAGTCTTTACATAGTTCTAGATGTTATCAACACACATTTATGTCATGTATTTAATGATTCTAGAGGAACATTGTGTTCCATGGGGTTTTTAACTCGGATTTGTTCGGGTGTTTCCAATCTATAAACCTTTGGTCTGACAACTGCCAAACTATTGCTACGAAAATGATCGATTATCAATATTTGTAAATATAAAGAATTTAGAAATCGGGTTAGTCTGTCGAACAAAGGAACGCGGATATTTATGAGAACAAGTATTTTAATTGAAGAAAATGTAGCTGAGAATATTGTTTATTGAGATAACTTTATAAGAAAAACAAATAGAAAATGAGCTTTAGAATTAGTGTATAAATATATCAATAGAAGTAAGTTGGAAGGAACCCTAATCGACTAAATCCTAATTACCAGAGAGGGGAAAAAACATTTTTTATCATTTTTATAAACATATTACTCTATGAATCCCTTATTTTTATAATTATTATAATTATATACAGTTAAATTTTGGGATAGTTGTTTAATATTCTTAATACTTTTTATGATTTGAATACTAATCTATGTTTTCAAATTTTTGAAAACTTACTTTTTCTATTAGGTAAAAAATAAAAATATAATAATACTTTCATCTAATTTAAAAAACTTAAAATTACAAAAAAATACTCATATGTTTATTATCGACCAATTCAAACTCTCCACTTATATAATAATTACATGTCATAATTATACTAAAAATATCTGTTTTAAACACTATCATCACCACTAACAAATAAAGGAGTATCACAAACATAATTTTTACCTTAAGATTATAAATTTTATTCTTCATTGAAACACAAAAATAAATGAATCTATCAACATATTATAAAAATATACATTCTTATTATTTTTATCTTTAATGTCTATATTAAATTGATAATATTGAAATAATATATTTTATTTATTTTATATCAATCAAAAATAATATAACTGAATTTTAAAATATATTATGTGTTTGGTTTATTTTGGATGCTAAAAAAATTAGTTTTCAAATTTTTAAAAGCATGGGTTAATTTTCAAAATATTTGAAATTTTGGAATAATGAATCAAATTTCCTCTTAAATTTTGAATATTAATAAAATTGTGAGAATCAGAGATATTATTTTTAAAAATTCGAGTGTGTATATATATTAAAATGGTAAAACGTAATAAAAATACATCAACTAGATTTTTTCAAAATTCGAGTGTATATATATATTAAAATGGTAAAATGTAATAAAAATACATCAACTAGATTTTGTTAAGCTTTTTAATACTCAATTTTTTAATACTCAAGCTTTTGAGATGCCTAAGTTACTACACTAACTAATTGTTTTTTTCAAAAACTTATCAAAATTTATTTGAGGTACTTCTGTAAAACATTTCTACTAATTTTAAAGGTAGTGAATAAAATCACCCAAAATTCCACAATTCAAGTTATTCTTTACAACCTACTCCTGCGCAAAATTTGGTGGCGTGTTATTTTTCTTGTAGGCGAGTTATCAAAGGCTAGCTTGAATGTGTCCTACCTTCTCTTTTTTCTATGTCCAACTATTTTTCAACGGTCCACCTCGTATAAATTATAAGCCTTGATTGTTAGGAAAGCATTTAGAAACTACATATACTCTACAAATCCTCTTTCCCTTTATGCTTTCATATGACGCTTTTTGTATATCTAAAAATTTGAAATTATGTAATCAATTATTTTTTTATAATATCAAAAAAAATTATTTAAATATATGTATTATAAATTTAATTATAGAAATAACATGTATGGATCAAATATTTTCTTATAATTTCATATATAAATTCCTCACAATTCTGCCAATAAATTAAAATGTGTATGTTAATAAGAGTAAACCAAACACATCATATTTCTCATGCTGCTTACTGCCTAAGTTTTTGAATTTTTGTACAAAACAAATCATATAACTTATTTCTATAGTAGTTATAATTCACCAAACACTATTTGTTTTGATTTTTCTAGGCAAAATTATAGACTAGTATATTGCTTTTTTTTCTATATTTTTAACGATGGAGAAAAAACATAAAGAAAAACTCAATATACAAACAAAACAGAGAAAGCAAAACTTGAAGGGTTTCAACTAGTTTTGACCACGTGTTGTTATACTATCTGGCTGGACAAAATAAATCGGTGTTAACGTCCGGCTTAGAGTTGTGCATTGAAGACACGCATACATATTGACGGTCCAGAAAAAATGAGTTGAACCTTCTTCAGAAAGTGCGAAATAAAACGACAAAACTAGAAAATATCCCACGAATCTTTTCTTTTCCTTTGCCGCCACACCAAGACATTGTTTTACATTAACATTATTACAGTAAGATGTGTCGGTGTATATATATATATATATGGAAGACAGACGTAAGAAAGCTTTGAAAATAAAGCAAATATAGAGCAATGACCACCACTAGATTACTCTTGCGTCGTAATTCAAGACCGTCGGATCTTTTTCTTCCATCATCTTCTGCGTCCACGTGTTATTTGTCACGCACAAGAATCCTGAAATGCTCGTTGAGGCTAGGACCGGACGGTCAGAATCAGAAATTTTCTGTTAAAGATAAAGAGAGAAAATCGTCGGTAGAGGTAAAAGCTTGTGTGCCTACTTCTGCTATCGTGGTCACAAGTAAGACAGAGGTAAGACGAGGATTGATGGATTTGGTATTTCTTGTCACACAAGTAACCGATCTTGTTGTCACGGAGTTAAGGCAAGCCATCAAAAGACAGGCATGGAACTTACATTTGCAAAGGAATATAGAAAGGGTATGTATTACTGTATATCTCTTTTTTTCTCTCTTTGTGTTTATGTAATTTGAAAATAATTCTTACAAACATAAATATGAGAATCTTTATTTCGTTCTCCTACCTATTTGATTTGCGAGCTTAAACCTTTAAAGAAATGTTTCTGCATACTTTGTGAAACCATGTTAACTACGATTTTTAAAAAGTTTAAAACGATTGAATATAGACGTAAGTTTTTGTCTAATTGAATGCAGGTGATAATTGACTTCAGATTCTTCACCCTATTAGCCGTTGCTGGAACTTTATTGGGTTCCATACTTTGTTTCTTTGAGGTACTTTTTCTTCTTCAGCTTTAAATGTTCTATAGTCATGGTTACTATGCCTATGATCCACTATTTTACCGGTAGTAAATTTAAAAGTTAGCGAAATGCTTGATAAATGGATGAAAATAAGAACACAAAAGTATTTAGAAAAAAATTATTATTAAATTTTCATAAAAATAAAGATACAAAATGCATAAATTTATATAGTGATTGAATAAATATAATTACCTAAACTAATATAAAAATAATATATAAAAATATAAAGTTAATTTTTTATTTTTTGGACATATATACTTGTGGATCTTTTTTGAATTTTCATGTTGCTATAATCTGGATATTGCCGATCTTCTAAATCTCCTAATAATGCTTTTCAATTCCTCATGATTTTCACATACCTCATTCAATTGCACAAAAAGGTCTAAATATATATTTGTACCAACTAGTATCTATTTGGCGAAATGTGTGGAACTGAACAATATAGAAAACTAAGTGAATATAATAAATTTATGTCTGTTTGACCAAACAAAGAATATTGTCCTATTTATTATAAGGAACATTTTCATAATTTCATTTTTTTTCATTATATTCGGTGGGAAAATGAATAAATGTAAAAAAAAAACTCGTTTTAACTAAGAAGATGAGAGATGTTTATGTAACCTATCTTATTATTGAATAGCACAGACCAGTTGAAATCTAATGTTACATGGTATTTACACAGGGTTGCTCTCGTGTCTTAGAATGCTATACACATTATCTTAAGGGATTGTCGCATGGAGTAAAGGGAAACACAACTCATATTCTAATCGAAGCTATAGGTATAGCGATCTAATCCTTACTCGTGAGTGGTATTGCAGTTTGACCATTTTCTTATTTATGATCTCTAAAACTGCAGATATGTTCATGTTCGGCACATCCATGCTAGTTCTAGGAAAGGCTATTTATAACATGTTTGTGAGTTGCAAAACAAACCAAAGCCATCATTCGATTGGTGAAGTAAAGACGAGTATAGGATATGCAGTGGTAATGATACTTCACGTTGGGATGGTGGAGAAGTTCAACACGACGCCATTGGTAACATGTATGGACCTTGCATGTTTTGCTGCATCACTCTTCATTTCTTCGGCTTCTATGTTCCTATTGTCCAGATTGTCTTCTTCTCCTAATTAAGAACTAGTAAAGCCGTCCAAGTAGTAGTCGGATAGATCGAAATCAAGTCTAGAATTTATCGTATAAAATATATACTACATTAGATACGTTGGTTATTTTCAATACAAAATATTTTAGTTATAGATTTGTAATTTATGTTAATTTATGCCAAAAATTAATAAATCGATGAGAATTATTATAATGAAATCACAGCTCTGATAAAAAAATAAGATTAAATTATCTAACATAATTTTGTATTTAATTTTCATATATATAAATTAAAAAATGACTTAAAGTTGTAAATAAATAAAATAAATTAATAAATAATTTTTATAATTTAATTTTTGTAAAAATATTTATATTGTACGGAAGAATACTATAAGATATTTGAGAACTTTTATTGAGTTTTTTTAGCTTACTGGAGGTGATCTAACAATTTAACAATATAAGACACGAGACGAAAAAGTAATTTAGAAATTTTACGAACGTGGCGACAAAGAACTTGTCACGCCAAGGTGAAACCAAAATTGATTCATGCTTAGAGTTCTTTGAACATTTTGTGCCTCGATGGTCCTAAACAATGGGAAAAAGCTAAGTATTTAATCCGTATATTAATTTATTTATACACACATATATGTATTATAATTTAAAGAAATTCAAAAAAAAGTGTCCATCATCGTGGATCGATGTGAGAAGTATGTGGAAACCTAAGCAGAAGCTTAACACGATAAGTAGTTACAGCTTCTTCTTCATCATCAACCTCAGCGAACATGGCAATTCCGCGAGCAAAAGCAAAAGCTCGCGTCCCTCCCACAACCTCCATAACCTCTTCCAGTTTATGTGCCATGTCTCTGCTTCTAATGCTAACACTCCCTGTGTACTCAGGAGTCTCCAACGTCAAATATATAACGTTAAAATCTGAGTTAGCAAAGTCTTCATGTGGGATTATAAACCCTTCAGCTTTTCCAACGATCCGAGAGTTGTTTTCGGGTCCTTCCGTGAGCGTACGCCGGAAAATCAATGCTCCTCCTTCTCCTCCTCCTCCTCTGTGGTGGGTCCGGGCCGTCCGTTGACTGGACCGGCGAGAGGAATAGGAGGAGGGTGGGATGTGGGTTTGTTGAACATAGAGGGAGAGGGAGAAGAGTGATTCAGGTGGGTCGTAATCGGGAACAGGTGAGAATAAAGCGAGGAGAAGGACGACGAGGAAAGAAGTGGCGACGGCGATGAGGAAGATGATTCTAGTTAGCATGATGGTGAAGAAGAGAGACAAGTGGAGTTTCTACCTGACTTTTAACGACCGTCTTTGGTTTTAAAGTTAGGTTAATGATTTTGGTGTAACCACTACTTTTTACAACATAACTAAACCCACTACTAGTTGACGAAAAAAAAAGAAACTAAACCCACTACTTTTTTTTTTTTCCTAAGTTCCTATTGATTCAATCTTTGGGTTTGGTTGGGGTTTTTCTAATTTTTTTTTCTCAAAGAGTAGTTCCAGAAAAAAAACACACATATATATATATATATTTTTCATATTTTTTTCATACTGTTTCAGTTCAATTTAAAAGAAAATAATGATATTATTATAATACAAAAACAGCTTCTTAATTATTTTATTTGTATTACCTTTAGCATTACTAAATGTATTTTAAGTAGTTATTTAGTTTTTCAATATTAAAATATTGTTTATACTCATTTTCTTTCGGTTTAAAATTTATTCGTTTGATTGGATCAGTTTATATGTCCATTAGATAAAAACTAATTAAAAAAATTCTAAAATAACTAAAAAGACTGGAAAGAGAGTCAACTCATAAACTAACCTAACGATTTTACTTTCTTCTTCTTTTTTTGTCTTCAAGTTGCTGTTGATTTAATCTTTAGGTTCGGTGTTTTCTGATTTTGTATTTTTTTTTGTCAACTTTCATATTATCTAAAAGCTCATAATTAGCCAACACATAGCTTTCAGAGTCAACCAGTTAATGTGTACAACGTAAATCAAAAGCCCACAACACATAAAAGCCAACACAAAAAGATAAAAAACAAAAACAAAAACGAGACATATGTCTGCGGGAAAGTGATCGTTGCAGCAAGAAGCTCCGGCGACGCCTCCGATGGAACTCCACCTTTAGTGAATCCCATCAAATCTTTTCCAATCCCACCAACTTTTGTTGCCTTTGTGTATTGTTGGACATTATTGTTTTTGTAATACAGTGTCATATTTATGGTGATATTGGTTCATGTTTCACAATTTGCTGATTCTTTAGGTTCAGATTTCATGTTTGCTCGTTTTATTTTTTTGGCTGAATTGCATATTAGCTACTAAAATTATGTGGCCAAATGGTGATCAATGTATCCACGAATATTAGTGGCTAAATCGTGACAAATTATTTGTCACGAAAACTTTGTTGATAAATCGTGACAAAACATTGCCACGAAATAAACGTGGATAAATCCTGACTAAATTTGCCACGAAATTTTTGTGGCTAAATCGTGACCATATTTGCTACGAAAAGCCACGAAATAATTTAGTCACGATTTTAAAGTCACATTTTTTTTTATGACAATTCATGTCTTTGTTATTTTATAGCCACGAAATTTATGTCTTTGCCACCAAAATTTTTGTGGCTATACAAAATTTTTTTACTAATGTACACCTTTCACCAATAAACCAAAACTTAGCTTGTTCATTGAAAATCTCTTAACCCATTAAAGCAAGATACATGTTAATCTTAAGAGATCACGAAGATGACCCTTGTCGGAACGCTTCAATGGAAACTCCAACTCTTATGAACCAAATCCAAATCAGTCATGATAAACCACCAACTCCTTACTTCCTTCAACACAAAAACTTCAATCCATAGCCATTATTAACAGCCCATCAAGGAGGAAAGAAGATTTTACACATTCATGAAGGAAAATCGAGAATAACATGTAAATAAGAGAAATCCAATTTAAAGCATATGGAATTTGAATATATACGGAATTTTAATTAAAAACTTATTTGTATGATTTCGGTTAAGTTTATAGTTATGTCAATTATCAATTTTGGAGTATTAAAATTTTTATTTTTATTAACACATCTCATGAATTCTGACTTAACATATATATTGTCAATTAAACTTTATTAACAATACATGTTAAAATTACAATGTGATATTATTTAAGAAATATTTCCACAGTAATATTTGAACTATTAAAATTGTAAGAAATTAAGTTAGTGTATCTTTGTTCAGGAGAAATAATACGGCTATCTCATTTTTAGGCTCCACCCCATACATATTCTGCTGTTATTAGAAACCCACGAAGCATCAACTAGGCAGCATCATGCATTGATCTCTCTTGTTAAATCAGTGGGAGCGTTGAAAGATATATTGTTTACAACCTCTTCCCGATGATTCTGTTGATCTGCCGATCTTTGCGCATTTTTCCAAAGTTTTTGATCAAGTAATGTCTTTTGAATTATTTGAGGAATAGAGTATCTTCATTGGTGAAAGTACGATGAATATGATATTCAGATTTCACAATATACTTTCCATTGTTTGTATATATCCAAGAAAAATGATCTTGAACATTAGTGATGGCTGGATGGATTCCACTATCCCACACAGCATGCATTAACGAGGTCTTCAATTTTTAAATGAGGATATTGGAATTGTTTGAAATAGTGAGCTGGTGTAGGTACATCTATTGGCAATCAATTGTCTTGCCACATAGTGATGGATTTTTCATTACCCACCCTCCATCTAAGTGTTGAATTTGTATTATTCTTCTTTAAGCATAACTAGTATTTATTTAAAATTACCTTTTTTTGTTTGTTTTAAAGTACATGCTTTTATACACTTTTGCAAGCAGAATAGATAAACAATCATAAATCTCTATCTTTACTTACCAAGGAAGCCATATTAAAATTTTTGGCTTTGTGCCATTGTTATTTATTCTAGACCACCAATATTTTCTAATCTATGAGTCTGAGAAGAGAGTTCCAAAAATGGTCTACTAATGATCATAGAATTTTTCAATTATTTAATTAAGTGGATTTCATATATTTTTTTTTTAAATCCATTTTAAAACGGTAATGTTGTACACTTTTTGACCTTTTTGACAGACACGTGTCAAGCCACGTGTACGCTTTCCCCGTTGAGGTCGGTGAAAGGTTTGGATCTCAGAGAGAGCCATTTTTCTTTTGCGTTTGCTATTGGGCTTAGAGTCATATGGAGGCAGTCTGCTTTGTGTTACAGAAAAAAAGAAGAAAGTGATTTTCGTGAGGAAAAAAAAAATCAGGGTTTATTGCAAACGATAATCGGAGGTTCGTCCATGCTCTGATCGATTTGGCTTCTTTGTTGGGTTTTTGTGTGTGTTAGAGATTGATTCTTTAGAGCTTTCGTCTCTGCATCTATTAGTTAAGAACAAGAATTACGTTTTTTTTTCTTTCTCCAACAATGTTTCTACAAGATCATTGAATCTATCAAAATGCTGTATGCTTCTATTTTCGGTTGATTATAGCACAAATTTAGTTGCTGTTGGAATTTTAGTTTGAATCAGTAGCTTCTATTTGAACATTTGCTTGATTGAGTTTATATGTTCATGTCTTTGATTGGCACTTTCGTCTTCCTACATGACTCATTATTAATATATTTTAGTTATATATGCAGTGAACACTTTGACCAAAGATGTCTCGTATCAATCTACCATTCGAAGTTGGTCAAACCATTGAAATAAGATCTTTTGAATTGGGTTTTCGTGGAGCATGGTTTCGATGCAAGGTACTCAAAAACTAGTTTGTATATGTTTGGTCTCTCTCTTTTCTACTTGCATTCTCCAATAAGAGACAGTATACTAAGATTCATACTCTAATATACAAATGTTAGAAAAATTTGTTAAACAGTTGTATTGATGTAAAAGATTCATATTTTCCTTTCTTATGGTTTATCAGATTACAAAGATATTCAAGAAAGGGAGAGCATTATATTATGATTTGAAGTATCTTGATTTCACAGAAGAAGGTGGTTTCGATCCTCCAATGTTACTTTGTTTTGAAGTGTCTAGAAGTAACTTTTGTTAAACGTTTTGAGAAAGAACTTTATATGCCTCAGGAATACATACAACAAAAGTATTTCAAAAACGCGAAGGTGAGGACCAGAATAAGCTAATGGTTCGACCTGTATGTCCACGTCTATGTCATGAAAATGAAGGCATTAGTGAGGAGGGTAGTCTAGAAGAAGTTCTTGTTGTTCATGATCTTTGGAAGGTAGGAGACTTGGTCGATTGGTGGAAAGACGATTGCCATTGGTCTGGGACGATTCGGGAAGTGAGAGAAGATGAATCAGTAGAGGTATGTAAAATTTGGAACTTGTGGTAGTGTGCTTATGGTGAAGCTCCTTTTCTCCTCTTTCCATTTAGAATGATTTTGTGGTATTAGCTAGTGGCTATTGAACTTAGATTTTTCACTTCGTCTTTATGATGGTATTGGTGGTCCATTTTGTAGATTGAATTGTTGCCTCAGCCATATGGCGAAGGAGATAGCTACGACGCTCTGTTTAAGGATTTGCGTCCATCATTGGAATGGTCACTTCAAGATGGTTGGATTGTGCCTTTTTCTAAGGTTAGCTTTTAAAGAAGGATGGATGAAACAACTTATTTAAGCCTCACGACTTGTGCAAAATAAAACCTATTCAAAACGATGAATCATAGGATCAGATTTCCTTTATAAAGATTCTAAGCCTTACTGTTGTTGCTTTGTCAGTGCTAAAATATTGTTAATTAAATGTCTTAGTTACAAAGTATCCCTTATAGACTCTGAACTATGCTGCTGTGTTGTAGTTGCTTATCTTGTTTTAACATCTATCTTTCTTGTAGGATGGGGAAAAGAGGCAGTGTGCTAAACTAATGAAACTTCCGAATGAAGGTTAGATTTAATGAGGATTTTCCAAAAGTTTGTGCTGTTAACTCATTCCAGATATCCTTTTTGATATGTGTAAAATGAATGTTTTCCTTGCGTTACATCAGATAAAGTGAAAAAAGCCGAAACTAGAGAAGAGTTTCCTTGCGTTACATCAGATAAAGTGAAAGGAACCGAAACTAGAGAAGAGTTTCCTTGTGTTACATCAGATAAAGTGAAAGGAGCTGAAACTAGAGAAGAGCAAAAGCTGAGACCCACACAGAAGTTAGCAGGCGAAGGAGATCTTGCCTTGAATATCATGGAATCAGAGTCTATAGAAGCTGCTATCATGGACTTGGAAGAGATAATTGTTCGAATAGAATGGCTGAAAGGAATGTTATCTCCAGATGTTCCTACTTCTTCAGTAAATTCAACCTGGAAATATGAGGATTATCTTCCATCCTCATCTGACAAGTATGCAGTTCTAATCATCTCTCCTTTATCTTTTCGTTAAAAATTGATAAAAACGTCTTTTGGGTTGCTACTAATGGAAGTATTGAATAGATAGTGTGAAGGAAAGAACAAGATCATTACCTTTTAGTTTTCTGAAGTTTTTGTTCCAATTTGTTCAGGCTTTGAAAAAGTTCTCTTCTGGATCGCAATTTTGTAAAGGTAAGATATGTTTTTCTTTTTGCCATGATCACCATTTCTGATGGATTCTAAGAAGCAGCCTTTAGGTGGAGGCATGGAGCATATATCGAGCAGAAGATGTAAGTGAGCGTAAGTCAACAACATGACTCTTTCTCTTCTTTTTTTGGGTCAACAACATGACTCTGTTTCTTAAATCAACATTGGATGAAATTTGGGACCAAACAGTAATGGTTAATATTATAAATTCATCAAAAGATCAACGAGAAAGTTAAGGATTGGAAGTTTCATTCTCTCAGGGATGTTTTAGGTAAAGAACACTCTAAGAGACTAGTACCTACTAATTTAAGTGTGGAATCAATTAAACACTAACCACATATAAAGAAGACATGATTTAACAAGAACTCGTTAGCTAAAACCATATGTTCTTCTTTAGCTATGGTCCATTCTAAAATAATTCCATAAGATTACTGTTCTATGCTTGTGGGACGAAAATCTTTTACAGGGATCCTTAAAGTATGCATAGTAATCTCTCACAAAACAGGAATCCACCTTGACATTATAACATTTTGGTCGCTCCATGTTGGCGATATTGTTGGATTTGGGATTCTTTACCCATGGATCGGTCTTAAATCCAAATTAAAAAAAAACATAAATTTGCGGTTAATTAATATAATTTCAGTTTTTAAAAATTTAAAATATTTTTGGTATAGTGATAAAATAAATAAGAAATCACTTACGACCGGTATTATCAAGACCACTTTAGCTTTTGAATGCTTAAAAGTTTCATTGTCACATACTTTATAATATGCCACGAATATCTAGTATTGGTTCTTAATACTTAGAGTTTGAACAAATGTTGTGCTGGCTCATGATATAGAGCTGGAAGTGCGACGGTGTTAGGGACCAATCCGAGACCCAATAATAAAAAGAGACATTTACATTTTAAGGTACTTATATGTCAGTCATTTTCAAAATAAGACACTTTTTGCTATCACAACATTTTGTTGAACGAAAACTTCTTTACCCTTCACGTGAAATATCTATTCTGTTCCCACGTCTTTTTTTTTGTTTTCTTAAACCAAACCAGCTTTGATCGGTTCTATCTCAATTTGACCAAGCCAGAAAAATAAAAGAGAATATTTTTTAGAGGAATGATATGACATGTATTTACCAAGTTAGATTATAAAAGTGCATATTTACACGGATGGTGAGGATCTGTTTTTTTCTTTTTTTGAGATTTGATCCTTTTCAATTTAGTTAAAAATTGTTTTTACAGCTTCATCTTCCCTTTTCCAACGAAACTTAATACAGAAGAAGAAATGACAGAAAATTGTCTTGTTATCGCCGACGAATGGAGATGCACAGAAAGTGGAAAATGGGATTTCACCATTGACAAGAAAAAAATGTCAAGGGTCGTCCCTCTCTTTCCTGGCATATCATTGTTGGAGCTGCAGAACAATGTCGTCACTGAGTTTTTTGGCCATATCCCTGCTGAAACTTCTGCAGCTTTAAGCTATTGGCCTCCCAACACCAAAGAGCTCGCCACAGGTTTGACTACACCTTCCGTACTCCTTACGAACAACGGTGCAATCAACTATTTCTTCAAGCACTTGAACCTTTAGAAAGCTATGAATTTGTTTGTGAAATTTGAAGAAGGTAACAAAAAACCAGTCGATAGTGTTGTCTTTGACAATGGGAATGGTTACACAACGCCGACTCCTCTACTCAAGAAACACGTCTTCATCGGCGAAGGAGGAGGTTCGGTGAAGCATGACACAAAATCAAAAGAGGGATGTGGGTATGCCTCAACTGCAGGTTCTAAGTTTAAAGCTTTGTTAGTGGATGACAACACTCTGATACAACATTTTGAGCTAGAAGAAGAGAGGAACAGGAGCGAGAGTCATCATTTCAAAGATTCATGGCTCACCGACAACGGCGAAGACACTCTTTCCGATGAAGAAGCACCTCGAGAGATTAATGAAGATGAAGTACGACCTCGTGGATATGACCACGAGTTCTGGGGAGCCCTGTTAGATGACGACTACGTAGGTTCAAACGCAGGTTCAAACGCCACTAGCTCTGTCCACATGTACTTGTCCATCGTTAGCCGATTTTCCATCAGTCATCACTGTTTTGTCTAATCTATCATCCTACAAAATAAACTTGTCAGTACAAAATATATAAAAAACAGAAATATACCCAACAAGACCATATATACAAGTATATGTGTACACGTTCTTTTTACATGTCCCTTCATTTACCCCGAACATCGGTATCGAATCATCCTGTCGGTCCATGTGTACATGTACATTAGCAGTTTTTTTTTGACTAGCCTGCACCGTGTTTGATGATCTACCATCTTACAACATACACTCGTTAGTACAATTTTATATTAAACTATAAATTCAAGTCCACATATCCTAGTATTAATGTACAATAGTTTCAACAATCAACCTTACTTACCCCGACGACCGGTATCGAATCATCCATGTGTACCACGTCATTCACAATACTCTGACTGTCCATGTGTACATGTACATTAGCAGTTTTTTCTTCACTAGCCTCCACCGTGTTTGATGATCTACCATCCTACAACACACACTCGTTAGTACAATTTTATATTAAACTATAAATTCAAGTCTACATATCCTAGTATAAATGTACAATATTTTCAACAAAAAACCTTACTTACCCCAACGACGGATACTGAATCATCCACTTGTACCTCATTACTCAAATTCTGACCCTCTTCTCCACAGCCATTTATTGTTTCATCTTTTTCATCGTCCTACAACATAATCTTCTTAGCCCACAACATTATAAACAAACAAAATAATCAAATAATATTATTTCATATACCATATGTACACGTCCATGGATAGCCTTTATTTCTACCACGGGTACACATACATCTTTGGTCTCTTCACTTTCAGTTATCACCGTATTATCGACTACATCAGCCTACAATTCATACTTGTTAATACACACATCATATATGAAAGTATTATACAGTCCAAATGTACGTCACTAACCGCTTCATCTGCAATGTCCAAATGTACGAGTTCACCCCGCAATGGACAATCACCAAATAAGACCATCACATTATCCCCATCATCCTACATATAAACCATGTTATTCCACAATAGTATTTACAAACGGACTTTTCACATTCAATACTTACCTCTTTCACAGGTACTTCTTCCACTATGGAAGAATGACCAACCCCCTCCGGTTCAATGTCTTCACCTACTAGTCCACCACCAAGCGTGTTTGTTCCAACCTCATCATCATCACTACCAGTTGCCTCCCGACCTTGGCTACCAAACTCCTTGAGAAAACAATAAACAATATTAGTTCAATTCATAAAAATCCAAGCATGAGACAAACGGTTACTGGAGTACCTGTCGACTACGATAGCTGTGATCCGGTGTCTCGGATAATCCGACACCCGGTTCAACCCACTTAGCCGAAACCCTATCATCACCTTTCAGACTAATTAAAGTCATGGCTTCTAGTTCTACAGAACATTCCATAGAAGGCTTGTCCCCCTCTTCAGTCTCTTCAGTTCTTGTCGGACGCTTCCTACGGCTACTGCTACCCACTCTTTGTGTATATATCCGCCCAATCCTTACATGCTTTACTCTTTGACACTTTCTTTCTAATTTCACCGTGCGTTGCTGCAACTTCTGCAGCTGACCATTGAGCTCTTCCACACGTCCCGACAAGAATGACAATTGCTCCTGAAGGTCATCTACGTCCGTCGAATTTTTTGTACCTTTCAAACGTTTCTTCTTTCCGACACTATCCTTCTTATTCACCCCATCTGACTACTAGTGTCCCCACTGTCACCTACTTCAACCTTCCGCTTCTTATAATGTCTCACCTTAACTTCCCTGCCTCTCTGGGGCACCAATGGCAAAGAAGCGTCTCCCCCCGGCCACTCACACTTCTTAAAAACCCGTCCCTGTTTGAGTTGTTTTTCCAATTATTCCACCTTTTTATCACTTTGTTCATCGTCCCACTCGGCCCAATCTTCGTTGTTGTCCTTTACAACATCATTCACAGACCGAACAACTAACTGAAAAATATAAATTAAAAAAATACTTGTCAGTACCAAAAAGAAAAGTAATATACAAAACAGTCAGAATTGTACACGTATATAGCCAATTATGTACAGGCACATGTGTATAGCCAGCTATGTACAGGCACATGTGTACAGGCGAATGTGTACAAAAACATCAGTACATGTACATATGTACACCTATTACCATAACCAACATTTTTAAACTATGTACAACAATCTATGTTAACAAAACCCCTTGTAAGAAAAAAATATGCACATAGAGTTGTACACGTTTATGATAAAAAGGAACAATGAAATTGCATTAACCTTCGGGTCATTCTCCGCATCAAGGACGTCCACAAGCGTAAGACCAGAACTTTTAGAGAGCTTCTCTCCAGAATAGTCCATAAAGGTTACAAGAACCGGTCCACCACCTAACCTACTACGGAGCAAAGGAATTGCCTCCAACGCAAGCAGTTGAAGAATATGGGGGAATCCAAACAAGCGGAATGTCATCTGTTGTAGCTGGTCCCGATATACCACCACGGGATTCTCACACTTACCCATCACCTTTTTAGCTGGTTTCATCGAACTAATTGTCCACAAGAAAGACTCGCGACCCCAAGGGAATGAAAGAAAAGAATCAAGGTCTTTCAACAGTTTCACATACTTGGGCGTTGGGCGATGCAACTGCGAGGATGCCACGAGTACTCCATCAACAATGAGGAGCAATGCGAGCCTAATCCGCCTCCAACTTGGCATGGTCGGGTCGTCGTTCAGCATATCAGCAACATCACCAAGCGTAGCTTGCCTGTCGGGTCCAATCAACTTCTCCCAATACACAAATGATTTGGATTATTTGATTTTATTAAACCAAAAAAACTATTCAAAAAACCAAAAGTAACCTTAGTAATTAAGAAGCAAACTGGTTAGGGGTTTTTTTGTCTTTTCACACTATATAAGTGTGTTGGTGTCAAAAAGTATCTTAAACTGAAATAAGATTTGACAAAGTATCTTTTACTGTAAAGCTCTCTAATAAAAAAGTCTTGATTTTTTTTGAATAAAACAAAACTGCCAATATATACTAGGAGAGTGAAAAATTACTATAGTACTACTACACATTCTGCGCAAAGATATAGAATCGTAAGGTTTTTTTTTGTGTGGCTATTTTCAGTAAACCACATAATAACTTTGGAACAGTCACAAACTAAAATCAAATACGAGAAAAGAATAAGTGATTTATCCAAAAACTTTATATTTATTTTTTGAATTGAGAGAGTGGATGGATCAAGATATAGATATATTTTGTATCGTATCTTCTTGATAACATTTAAAAAGCACTTTTATGAAAATATTGGAAAAAAATATTTTTAATTATGATTTATGCCATTAATTTAATAAAAATAAAAAAATATGTTTGAATAAGAATTTAAATTATGGTAGAATTGATAAATCTAATGAATTTGATTTAACATTCATTTAAAAAGATGCGGATCTGAAATTCACATAAAACAAACTAAAATTCAAACCGGTTTAGACCCTAAAAATTCTGTAGGAAACCAATTAACATATTTTTTTTTCAAAACTCTAAATTGATTATTTTCATTATATGTAAGACAAATCATTTTCAATAATCAAAATATTTATTTTTTTATTATGGCTTTTATATGTGCGTTTTTTAAATATAACCAATAAAAATATTATCTTCACATGCATGAATTAACTTATAATATAATCTAATTTTTAATTTCATGACTTTTAATCTAAAAATATATAAACAGACAGAAAACATGATTCATAAAATCTTTTTCACAAAAAGTGTTATGTATTAATTAAAAATAAAAAATAGCATAAAACATTACTCCGCATAAACGCGGGTAAATTGCTAGTAAGTTTATAAATGAAATTAAACCTTTTAGTCGATTTGCTTATAATCAACCGTCCTAAATAGATTATGGAATTTGATTGTGTCCTTGTGGATGGTATAGGAACATGACATGGATATATCTGAATTACTGTTAGTGCATGCATAATTTTCTAATAAGTTTTATTAAATCTAGAAAGTATTTCTTTTTCTAAAAATTCCTAACATATTGTTATCAATATAAATCCTATAAAAATTGTAGTATATATATATATATATATATATATATATATAAATTTTAAATATACCTTCTCAATGACATTTTTGTGCCTTATAGGTTTGGAAGTTTTATAAGTGATGGTTGGTTTACGAACAATTACAATAAGGTTATGTTGACATATAAATCTCCGACCAATGAAAAAAAGCTAATAAGAAAAGAAGTGAGAGACGAAGCAGAAAGAGAAGTGATAGACGGAAGATAAGTGAGCTCACTCGAGAGTGGATGATGATGTCAAACAATAAAAGTCCAATTCAAAGTCAACATCTAGGTGATCATGCGATTAGCAATTACATTTGTCGAAGAGAAATGATCGAATCAACAAAGTTAAATGCAATCAATGTCAAATCAAACGGACTCGAGGTACAAAAACAAGAATAGAAACGAGATAAATAACAACTCAATTCTGACTCCACTATACTAAACACTATTGTTCTTAAATATTAAACTCATTTACTATCATATTTGTCCCCTACTTCAATATCAAATCCACCTATTTTCAATTTTCAACCCATGGTTCCTTGTTTACATCCAGAGTGCTATTTGATATTTTGTTTTGAAAAGACGAACATGATCCTATCATTATTACTATTTATAAATATTTGATTGTTGGAGTTTTTGCTTCAAAAATTTAGCGCTACAAAAAGAGATATAGACAAGTCTAAGACCAACACAAAAGGTTACTATGGCCGATACTCTAGCCATGCAAAGATCGAAACAAGGTCTCCAATGACCTGACCAAAAAGATTGATGGGACTTTAGAGACGATAACTCGACAATTTGAGAAGATAAACATAGACGAAGCGGCATTAGCTAGACAGTTTCTTAGCTTTGCTCAAAGAGAATGCGAGCACCATAATGGCAATTCCAAGCGCTACGCAGACACCTTAATATGGATAATTGACAAGCTGAATGAGGCAGGAGTCATAACGTCAAAGAGAATAAATCCCATGTCGAGTCTGCCACTGAATGGTTAAGGAAGCTATAGCGTAGCGATACCACCAATAGGATGGAGTGCATGCTATATTGTGACCTCTCTCCCACTTCCACCATCTCTTCCGCCAAGTTTTTTCCATCAAAGACAAGACTAAAGGACCCTCAGAACACCAGAGTCTGAGAGAAAAAGTGGGCAGAACCAGTTCCGGTAGGACATATTGCGAAGTTATGATCAACTCGATTACAATCCTAGTGGAGAGATCGATCTTAAGCCTATAATATTTTTTTACCAAGCCATCGCAGAGAGAAAGGAGGTGCTAAGAATAAGTTCAAACAGTTCATCATGCTTCAAGTGCGGTACCTAAGATCGATCGTGTGAAAGAAGAGACTAAGCGCACTTCATTTATGGATACGATCAAAACTACACCAGTCAAAGATGTTGGAAAAATAATGGTCCCATGTTGAAGAAAATACTGATCCCATGTCGCATCTAACCCAGTTTAGGTTTGTGGTCAGGAGAGCTCATTTGAGGGAGTACGAGAAAAATGCGGGTTTGTGTAATTTATGTTTAGCACCTTGCAGGACCTGCCCTTGATTGGTTCTCTTGGCTTGAAGAGCTAATAATCAACAATTTCTCCCAGCTCTCGGTTCGCTTCTTGAAGCACTACACAATCTTCATCCAGAAATCCATCTTTGGAAAAGATCTTTAGGCCTTCTCATATAGACCCTCCAAAGACTCACTATGCTCTTACATAACCAAGTCAAAGGAAGTCTTTGCCAGCCATTTATCTATGACCAATCGGCTATAGCGGTCCTAAAATTTGGGTTATGGCATGATTCACTATTCAAAGACGACTGCATGGTCAATGAGCCGGCTAAGATTCAAGAAAGCACTGCACTGCCGCACGAGTTGGTTAATAGGCGAAAAAGAGCGACAAACCCTAGGAGAGCTGTACAAAAATTTATGATCTCAACCTACGAGCAACCTTGTTGCATACGAAATTGACACAATATAGCATAAAGACCGTAATCACTCCAAAATTTTAGGTACTTCTGTTATCCAAAAAAAATCAAGAAGAAGCAGCAAGGAAGGGACCCCGAGATCCCATGAAGCCCCGCAGACAATGGGGGAGGGACAAGGATGCATAATGTACCTACCATAAGCTATATGGGCACTCCACGGAGAATTGCTACAATTTGAAAGATATACTTGTGGATTTGTATGTGGTAGGAAAGTTAGGCAAAGTGAAGATAAAAAAACAGGTGACCACATGACATAATACGAAAATCTCAAGGAAGCCAGACTCGGTAGGTTAAGAATAGAGACAAAATAAGAAAAGAAACAATGTGATAATCGGAGGGTCAAAACTCTACGGAGAAATTACCAGTTCCATCTAGAGACATCAACAACGAGCAAATACTTAAAAAAAAAATGGCGGAGACCTAAATTTCAAAGTAGAAATAACATTTTATGAGTCTTCTGAAACCAAAGGAGGGTATCTAATGGTAGGTCTTGACATGAGGAAAACTTGCGGAAGTTTCTCGTATTTTGGTTAATAGAGAAAGCACAGCGGACATAATTATCCTGGAAACTCTAAATCAAACAGGGTCAAGAATTCAAAAGACATTTGAATGTCGACTGTGAAGAAAACACCACCTAAAGACGTCTCCTTATGATGATATATCGAGTTCATACACACACACACCAAGGGAAAAGATGAAGACAGTAACTTAGGCTCGAAGACAAATGCAGGAAGAAGAAGAAAACGAAACAGTAACAGAGCAAAAGAAAGAAAAACAGGGTGCACAAGAAACTGTTTACCCAGTTCACCTCCGTTAACGAGGAGGCTACGTCTGGACCGGGATCTCTCTCTCGGAATCCACTCAAATGCAGGACCACAAAGATGTAGCCGTTGCAGTAGCAGGAAAAGCAAAAGAAACATTGGTTTTGTCGGGTATCAAAACAAGGAGACAACTCTGAGTTTCTCATTAATTCATCCGTACAAGGAAGAATATATATCATGCGCATCTTTGAACCTAGGTTATCTGTGGTCCTCCATATAAAAGGCTTTTGGTTCTCTCATTAATTCACTCTCAGGGGTTTCTGCATCTTCTGATTCAGGTTCTTGACTGGCTTGAGTATTTATCTCTTCCTGATGAGTACATTGGTCTTCTGCATGATCATTAAGGGATCCTATCTCATCCGAATGATCTCCACCAAAACTCATATCGTTTTTCTCTTCGAGTTCTATATCAAAAATCGCATCATCTGATTCTTCTTCTGTTTGAATCTCTTTTCCTCTCTGCATAACATCCCTGTACACTGCATTCTCTTGGAACAGAACGTTTCTACTAATCATGCACTTCTTCTCTTCAATCAGCCATGTTTTGTAACCTTTCACTCCATGTGGATAACCAAGGAGTACTCCTTTCTTGGCTCTAGGCATCAACTTCCCATCATCAGAGTGAACAAAACATACACACCCGAACCTTCTCAAGTAACTGTATACTGGATTTCTTCCTGACCATTTCTTGTCGGGAATTTCAAAGTTTATAGCTGATGCAGGAGTCTTGTTTATTAGAGTGACTGCAGTGTGAGTAGCTTCTGCCCAAAACATCTTTGGTAAACCAGAGTCACTCAACATACTCCTTACTCTCTCCATGATAGTGCGATTCATTCGTTCTGCAATCCCGTTCTGTTGGGGTGTATAGGCACAAGTCCTGTGCCTTATGACTCCCTTTTCTCTGCAGAAGTCATTAAACCTTTGATTGCAGAACTCAAGACCATTGTCTGTCCTTAAGATCTTGATCTTTCTCTCGGTTTGGTTCTCAATCATCACACTCCACTCAAAAAAACTTGTAAAGGCTTCATCCTTATGCTTCAAGAAGTAAACCCATGTCTTGCGTGAGTAATCGTCTATGAATGAGATGAAGTATTGACATCTTCCCAAAGATAGTGGCACTGTGGGTGCTCCCCAAAGGTCAGAATGGATGTAGTCGAGCCTATCTTTGGTATCATGAGTAGCTACTGCAAAACTAACTCGTTTTGATTTTTCATAGACACAAGCCTCACATAACTCTAGAGATGAGATATTCTTTCTGTCTAGAAGCCCTTTCTTTACCATTAAGTCCATGTTCTTCTGACTCATGTGACCTAATCTTCTATGCCACAAAAGGGTATCGTCTTGCTTCCTTTCAACAGCAAGAGTCTGTCCATATTCAGGCTTCCCTTGCAGTAGATACAGTTTTTCATGTCTTCTTCCTGTCATAAGTACTTTGGTTCCATCTTTGACAGTGAGTGTTCCATTCTTAAACTCAAAACTGTACCCCTGTTCTTCTAGAGTTCCCATTGATAGGAGATTTCGATCCATTTCAGGAATGAATCTGACCTCTGTGAGTAAGAAGGTATTACCGTCTTCATTTCTGATTCTGCTTTCTCCAATACCTTTGATTTTGGATGTTGTCTTGTTTCCCATGCGAACAGATCCTCTAGCATCTTCCCTCAGATTCTCAAACCACTCTCTTCTGTGGGTCATGTGGTAGCTACAACCGGTGTCCATAACCCACTCGTTTTCCAGATTTATATCTGTCAAGAAAAGAGCCTCTGAGACATAAAGACCTGCTGCTTCAGACTTATTTTCCTTTACCAAGGCAGTTTCACCTCTGCTGCTACTTCCTTGAAACTTAGTCTTACCCTGAAATCTGTTTTTCTGCGGGCATGAGTTCTTGAAGTGACCTTCTTCTCCACATATCCAGCAACCTTTCTTTGTTTTCGATTTTGAACGGGACTTAAACTGTCTTGGGCCTTTTTCTCTGTACTCTGACCTTCCTCTTTGATCTCCCCTTTCTCTGACATATAGACTTTCGGCTTGAGTCTTGGTTCCCCTCGAGTTTGAACCACTTTCCAACTCCTTTGCATACACAGCTGCAATAACCTCATCCCGAGTTAGAGTTACTCTGCCAGAACTGTATCTCAGTGTGTCACGGAGTTGTTCGAACTGTCTTGGTAGAGACATGAGTAGGAGTATTGCTTGATCTTCATCAGAAACCATAACATCTATGTTCTCCAGATCTGTTATGAGATGGAGTACTCATCGATGTTGCTTTCTATGGACATACTTTCAGACATCCTATATCCGAAAAGCTTTTGTTTCAGATAGAAACGATTTGGGAGTGCTTTGGCTAGATAAAGCTTGTCTAGAGCCTTTAGCATCCCTGCAGCGGTCGTTTCCTTTCTAATCTTCCTCAGTATTCTGTTGGTGACGCTGAGAACTATCATGCTTCTCGCCTTTTTAATTTTTTCCGCTAAAACTTCCTCCTTTTCTTCAGTTTCCTTTCTTTCTTCTTCAGTTTCATCTGGATCTACTTCTTTGGCTTTGGTTTTTCCCGATTCTTCCAGAGCTTTACTCAGACCCTGAAGATCTATTTGAGCCAGTAACTTATCCTTCCAGAGAGTGTAATCCCCGTGACCATCAAACTTCTCCAGCTCTACCCTTGACGACGACGACATGGTTCTCTTGACTTTCAGCGTCACAGAGAAGCACGAGTCACCAGCAAAACCTTGCTCTGATACCAATATGTGAAGAAAACACCACCTAAAGACGTCTCTTTATGATGATATATCGAGTTCATACACACACACACCAAGGGAAAAGATGAAGACAGTAACTTAGGCTTGAAGATAAATACAGGAAGAAGAAGAAAACGAAACAGTAACAGAGCAAAAGAAAGAAAAACATGGTGCACAAGAAACTGTTTACCCAGTTCACCTCCGTTAACGAGGAGGCTACGTCTGGACCGGGATCTCTCTCTCGGAATCCACTACTATTATATATATATATATATATATATATACACATTAAATCCCTAATATTCTTATAAAAATTCAATGTTGGGATCCAATACTCTTTTTTTCAAATACATTTACTTATCAGAGACGGATCAGAGAAAAATTCTATTTTAATATATATATCATAGTTTTATCAAAAGTTCTAAATTTTTTTGACGAAAATCTAAATTATTTTGCCGTAGAACCTGTAACAATCTTCATGGTTAAAAGAAGTTAGTCACAATTCGATAACTATTATAGAATTTTATCTTAAAAGCCTTTATATTTTTTCTCTCGAACACCTAATAATTAAACTTTAGATTTTAAAAACTTATTTGAGTTGATTGGTTCTCCTCTTATTATCTACAAACGCAGCATTTTTCGGATAATAGCCGTTGTTACCGTTTGATAAAAATCATGAAAATTACATTTTACCGTTTCATGCCGCTCTAAACTTCCGTCGAACGTTTGCGATTATAGATGGATAATTATAATATCATCTAAATCATAAACCAGAAAAAGAAACAATGTGAAATAGTGGTTTCTCCAATTTGGTTTCTCCTTTTTGAAAAGATTCCCAAAACAAATGACAAACCATCTTCCTAACTTCGTCGTAGTACTAGACCCCCACCCCCCCACCCCCACTCCCCATAATGCATCTTTATATATACCATTTATCTTCATATACTTAACCTTATATTTCATCCTCAAAAGCACACATAAAAATCCTTAACAACACCAAGAAAAAGTGAGTACAAGAAGGAGAAAAACAAGTAGAAGCTATGCCAATCCGATCTAGCCCCTTCTTCAATATGGAGAGCTCGGCTGTGCTCTCTCTGTTGAGGCACACGGGCAGTTCCATGGATTCTAAACATTCAAAGAAATCCTCTGGAAGCATCGGTGGTGGAGTCCTCAAAATGTTCAAGCTCTTGCCAATGCTATCATCTGGTTGCAAGATGGTGAACTTGTTAAGTCGAGGGCATCGAAAGCCCTTACTTAAAGACTTTGCTACTACGGGAACCATATTCGGGTTTCGCAAAGGAAGAGTCTTTCTAGCAATACAAGAAGATCCTTATTGTCTGCCAACGTTCATCATTGAGCTCCCCATGCTGACCTCGGCGCTGCAGAAGGAGATGGCTTCAGAGACTGTGAGGATTGCTCTAGAAAGCGAGTCCAAGACATCAAGAAAGAAGGTGTTGGAGGAGTTCGTGTGGGGGATATACTGTAACGGACGAAAAATAGGGTACTCGATAAGGAGAAAGAACATGAGTGAAGAGGAGATGTATGTGATCGATGCATTAAGAGGTGTTTCCATGGGAGCTGGAGTTTTACCATGTAAGAACCAATACGAGCAAGAGAAAGAAGGAGAAATGACTTACATGAGAGCTCGATTCGACAGAGTTATTGGTTCTAAGGACTCTGAAGCATTGTATATGATTAACCCTGAAGGTAGTGGTCAGGGCACAGAGCTTAGTATCTTCTTTCTCAGGTCTCATTAATTGTTGTTACAGTTTTCTTTTTGAAGTCCTTAGTACTCTGTTTCTAATTAAACGGTGATAAAAATATATTCATCAGGCATCATTATTAAAACAAAAAATTATGTATATTTTATATATTGACAAATGTTTTTAAGGAAAAAGCGATAGTTGACTCTGTTATGAAGTGGTGGTCAGGCCTTGGCTCTTTCAAATTCTTTTCCGTCAGTCTTCAAGCTTCTCTCATGTCTTGCTCCTCAGTATCTGTCTCCCCTTGTGTTTCGGATCCCTTTCGTAGAATGCTTTAGTTCGGTTGCTTTGCCGTTTGTCTTGGTTGTGTTTAGGCTTTGTTTGTCTAGATTTGTTGTTTGCTTCTATCTTCTGCCTTTGTGTTGTTGCTTAGTGTTGCTCTCTTAGATCTTGGGAAACTGCGGATTTAGTCGTGTTGGTTAGTTTAGGGTAGTCTACGATTAATTTTTCTTTCCATTCATAGAATCTTGTAATGTTAGGCTCCTTCCACCGTTCTTAGTTTAGCCAATAATCAGTTTTCTCCTTTAGTCTTGTTCGTTAGGTTCTTATAAGGCTTAACTCGTGTGGGGATGCAAAGTTCTCGTCTTAAACTTTTGAGGTTGGAAATTAGGTGGGAGAAAATAGATTCTGGTTCGTTATTCTTAATTTTCTTTTTAATCGTTGTTCTCGGGATTTTCTTTGCGGCGGTTTCCCTTAGCTTCGGTTCTCCTCCGTCTTCGGTTGTTGATCATTCAGCTGTGATTCAGAGCTTTGTAGTGTCTCGTTTACTGTTTTTATCTATTTTTTCGAGTGGTTCTTTTTTAATTATACTGGCTTTTTATATTTTTTGTGGTTGATGTTGTAAGTTTCGATTCCTAGTCTCGTCAAAGAATTATGTTTAATTTCGTATTTTGTCTTTCTATTGTTGGATTTGTCTCTTCTGTTGAAGCTTTGGTTCTGAAAATATCAAGTTTTCTGCGGACTATTTATCATGTCATGTATCCGACTGTATCATTTCTGTTTTTAATATAACAGTGATAAAAATAAAAATAAAACTCTTTTATGAAGATGTAGTTGAGATTGTGGAAGTCTCTGACCTAGCATTGTTATGAATTATTTATTATCACGTATGATTTTCTAAGGATCTCAATAAATGCATTAGCATCATAATTTAAATTTATTTCATACTGACGTCTTTTTAAAAAAAAAAAATAACTATAGGAATTGTCTTTTTGCAAGACAGAAAAGCATCGATTTGCATGTGCATTTAATTAAATGGTTTACGTTTCAGTTGTGTAATTCGAGCAACAATATCATTTACATTTATTTTATTTTCTTAAATTTCTATATAGATATTCAATGACGCTCTTTATATGATTTACACATGCCGAAACTCGATAAAGTTTCACTTCTATCTTTTATATACAAAATGAATTTAAATGGGTTACTCCTGTTTCAGATCGATCTTGGCTCCACTTTCTAGGTTCAGAGTGTTTTATCATTTTTATTTTATTTTTATGTTGTACTTGTTCTAAATCTTTTATATTTTGGACTTAAAGATGTGTTCGTTTTCCAGTTTTGCACTTGTTTCAACTTCGATTTGGATTAGAAACACAAAAACAAAATCTTTGATGAATGTTTGAAAATTTATCTATCTCATGCGATGTCGGTTCGAAGACCGAACATAACCTCTATTTTCTTTCTGTTGTTTTTTTATAGAACGTTGGTCCTTTTACACGTTTTCTCCATTGTAGTTTTTTACTGAACAAATTTAACACTAAACCAGAAATAAATGTTTGAAACTTATATAATTTTAAAATATATATCGAATAGATCTGATTTGTTTATTCTAGTCAGATATAGACCTAAGAAAATATAACTAAACCGGACTAGACAAAAAAAATATAAACACTTTGCGAGTTTCAAACCATGACATATCTATACATAGACAATGAGTATTCCAACCAAATGATATTGTGATCAGTCTAATTTGAGGCTGAAAAAATTGTACATACTTAAACTTCTGTGGGATGGAAAACAAAAACCAAACTAAAGCCAATCCTATCACTTCACTTTCTACTTATTTATGTACTTTGTCTACACATTAAAACAAAAAATACTATTTGCACCTCAGCCAAAACAAAAAATACTACTTTTCAACTTTTTTACAAGGGAGTAAGAAAACAAACCCCTTTTAAAAAAACATTTTCAGATGGAAAAAAGGTATCTAAAACTGAAGTCATAAGGGATAATATGGATAAGCTTAGAAGAAGGGGACTGAGACATCCCTTGTTGAAGACAGTTGAGAGCATATTTTCCTAACTCAGTAGGTAACTGAAGGCAAATCCAATCAACTAATGATTCAACATCCTTTGCAAAGTCATGACTGTACCAATCCATTAGTTTCGGTATCCCCATTTTCGCCATCGATATCCCTACCGATGCTTCCAGGTACTCTCTTTTCGCCGCCTCCAGTTCCTCCTCCACTTTATCCGCAGTGTACACGCGTACCTTCATAAGGTTTCAGAGAATAAGACCTCAGTTTCTATGCATAACTTTTCATTTACATGGAAGTATCTTCTACAATTAACAGATAAATTTTGTTTGAACTACTAAAACTTGTGGGTTCATCTAAGAAAACTAAAAACATACCAAATATAAACGCAAATGCAAACAAACAATCAGGATCTAAACATCTACTTACAGCAGGTGAAGACCAGCTACCACATGAGAGAACAAATGTTACAAGTGGCTCTGACAATTCCAATCCGAATCTAGTCCTTGCAGCCATTTCATTTTTCTTTGAACCTTTAGGAGAAATCTGATATATCAAGCCAGAAATGTAAAGTAAAAGATGATTGATTAATGATTATTACAACTCTAGATAAAGGAAAGGGACTAGAAAACGAGGAGCTTACATATTGTGAGTGATATGGTAAGCGAAGGATGAAGTGTTCGATAGTAAATGCATTGAGAAAGTGTCCCCCAACATTTATAGTCGCCTGCAACCACATCACAACAAATCCATATGACCATCTCAATCAGAAACACTGAATGTTTTAGGAAAGATTTGTTTTTGTTATCTCTTCAGACTTCATGCAGAAAATTTTGATCTTAGACTTACCTTTCGCATTAGTGTAACCACCAATTCAGGGCTCTCTGGTATTCCATGTTCAAGGAAACCCTAATGATTCAATGTAATACTAGTTAAGGACAGGAACAGGACAGGAGGATATCGATATATGTAATGCTTAGTGCTTACATTCATCATGCAACTGTTATAAATGTTTATCCAGAAAGCTAATTTCTCTTGCTGATTAAGTTTCTGCAAGTTAACTGAAGAAAGTCTTCCAAGAAGACCTCTGAAAAAAACAAACAAAAGATGAGTAATGCAAATCAACTCAAGCAATATTCATTTTTGGAAGTAGGATAAGTTCTCAGACGACTCTTACTTCAGTTGACGAATGAGCAAAGCAGAGGAACTTGACGTTCTATTTCGGTTTACTGAAGCTGCTTCAACACCAATGAAATTCTTATATGGACCAATGTCCCTTCTTCTGAAGCTGGAGCAAATTCCATAAGGATCCCTGAATATCGTATATTCTTCGTTTTCTTGAGATTCTGAAACCGCCTCGGGTCTCTTTACTGAGCTCATTCTCATGAAAATGCTAGAAAGACATTTAACTAAATCCTCAGAAACTTTATTTGGGTCACAGTTTTCATCAGCTCCACCAAAAGACCTTGGCTCTGCATTTGTTTTTCGACGCGCTGGACTTGCCTGCTGTATTTATCATGTAAACAAACTGAAAACTAAATCTGCAATTCAACAAAAGCAATACACAGATGCAAACGATTATTATGTATATATGTATGTACCTTTAGTTTCTGAGCTTCTAAACTCTTATTGACATGTGTATGAGCAATAGGCATTTTATTCACCCGCATTTTGGTTGTATAACTAGCACTCAACTGGTTCTTCTTACCCTTTTGACTCTCTACAAAGAGAACACTAGCATCATAAATTAGTCTAAATCACACCAGTTTACTTAAATTGCCTCACTTAGAATCCATAAAAGGTGAGCACCTTTAACAGATAGCTGTTCCCGCGAAAAAGGTGATTCAGATTCTCTAGCGACTGAGCATTCTAAGTTCGTTTTCGAAGATGTTAATGCTGCTTCTTGATAAAATTCCTGTCTAAAATGCACAATCTGTTCTTCTAACCGAACAATTTCCTCTTCAAGAACAGCCACTTCCGCAAGAAGCTCCAAAATCTACAAGATTACTCAAGATCAATCCCAATTTGAACAAACTCAGAGAGGCTTTTTGTGAGTTACTAACCGGTGGAGGGAGAAATGGAGGAAGACGAGGAAGTGTTCCAAGAGGTCTGTTAAATGCTCTTTTCATTGCTCGGTGAATGTTTTCTTCAAGTCTAAGCTTCTTCCTCAGCTTTTCAACCTTTTGTAACAAAAATTACATCATTCATTCTTATAAATTGTATAAATCACATTCACACCTAAAAACAAAAAAATTCAAAATACAATTACATCTTGTTGCAGAGCAATGATCTTCTCTCGATTTAGTGTCTTTCGATTCACAACACCATTTTCACCACCTTTTAATTTCTTCCCCTGTATCAATAAGCACATGGATCTTGATTTCTTGATATTCAACAATCTCAGAACCAAATAGATTCATCTTCAATAAAATTTTCACTAAAAAATGGAATAATTGCATCGAATTTTGAAAAAAAATTCTTTTCAAGATCACAGCAAAAAACACAAAGTCTCAAATTCACATTTTTCGTTGATAATCTAAGATTTGAATAATATCAAGAGGAAAAATGATCATCATCAACCTTAACATATCCTTGAAAAAAAAAAGGATAAAAACGTTTCGGATTCCTAACTTACAATTTTGGTATGTGTTGATGGAGTTTTTGCGTCTCTTGTATAACCACTACTACTGCTACTACTCATCATCATCATCTTCGTCACCGAATCATCTAACTCTGTAGACTCCAAATTCAAATGAGTAACCACAGAAGAAGAAGAATGTTCAGAATCACCACAATTCTCAATAAGGAAGACAAGAGAGAACTTAATCAAAAGAAAAACAAAAGTAAAATGGGAACCTGATTTGAATCAAGAAGCTATATAGTGTCAACTATCAGACGATCATTCTGAATTTGAAGCTTTGAAATTACAGCTGGAATATGGAATCTGGTGTGAATAATATAAGTAGAGAGAGTGTATAGATGGAGACAATCGCTGAAGAAGAAGATTTGGTGTGTTGTTTCGTCTTCAGCTTCCTTTAAGGTCTTTCTTGATTTGTTTATGTAAAACAAATAAGTGAGGGATATCAGAAGGATCGGTGAAACGGTCGGTCGCTTGTTATTTATATTTTTAAATTGTAAAATAATACTTTTTGATAACTTTTTTTAAATATACATTTTTGTTAATAAGTAAGTACTCTTCTATTCGTATTTTGTTAACAATATTAGTTTTATATAGTTTTGAATTTGTTTTGGTCAGTTGTTTTGTTGCTAATTTTGTTAGTTGGTATTTTTGTCTTGTATTTTGTAAACTTGTAAGAAAAGCCTTTTAAATTTGTAACAAAAACCTTTTAAACTGTTAATAAAAGACTTTTACACTTGTAAACTTTTCCAAATAAACGAACATCATATCATAATCAACCTAAGTTAACTAAAATAGTTTAACTAAACAAACAGGTAATACTATTAGAAATCATAACAAAGATGATCATACTCCATTATTTAATAAAATAAAAACTGTTAAACATTTATAATTATCCAAAAAAATCATAGAACATAGGTCCAAACATGCGCTGAAAATGAAAATAGGATGAAGAAAAAGGAAAATAGAAACTCAAAGGATGAAATTAAAATCATTAATTGAGACGTATACGTTTTTCACTGGATCCGCTACTTTCACCATGAACATCAGTTTCAACTGTAGCCTTCGGAATGTTCTCACCATCTGCAGTACGGTCTTCGATAATGCGGGAGACAGTTATTGTCTGCCGGGAGGCAGAGAAGTTGAATGATGTCAACTTAACTTGGAACTTGCATGTCCGCCCAGCAATTCCAAGAACACTTGTCGGAGTAACTGGACTATCGTCTTCAACCTGCCATAAAAACACGGTTATAAAACATTCATAAACTTTTCAAGTGGCGCCAAAGTACTGACTTACCTCCTTCACCAAGTCAAGGGCGTGGCTACCAACCAGCTTTGTTGCTTCTTTGTCGAAAATGACAAAAGTTGCACTACCACCCTCTGCGTCTGTTACAATTGTTTCCAACCTATATCTGCAATGGACGACAATGAATTAACATAGATTCAGAATGGTTTACATTAAAACGATTTATTTATGGTTCGACTAAAAACCTACCTTATAATGCCAACATTGTTAGGTCTTTTGCATCTGGAATTGTTGCATACCAATCTGGTCTCAGTTCTATCCATCTTAGAATGGCAGCTAGTGCACGATATAAAGAACCAGCCATACTCTTCAACGACTTCTTTAATTGTTGCAATACAAATAAAGCTAGCCACCTATGGGATTATAACAAAGTTACTATACAAACTAAACTAACTAATCAGTTTAAGAAGAATTACACAGACCTGCGGAGTTTCAGTGGAGAGGAATTTATGGATCTCATCCAAACTTACAACTTCCGGCTTAGCAACAGCAAAGAAGGAGCTGTTTACATCCGGCTGAGTCATTTTCATTTCTCCAAACCTGTCAACAAAACCAACAGAAAGACCAGAAATGAATATACTCAACATAAAACACAATACATAAATTATAATAAAATAAATAAATTTAAACGGAAAACAAATCACCTTGTCAAGTAAGACCTCGTCTCCGGGATGTCCAAATCAAAGAAAACGCGAGTGGCGGCAGTTGAGCTAAGTGTTACAACACTTGGACATTGAAAAAACTTATGCTGTTACATCCAAATAATAACGCATGTATTTAAAAACAAAAAGAGACTATATTCACTAACCCCCTAAAGTCTTAGCATTGAGTGTTGTTATCAAAACAACAACAGGCTTTTTGGCCATCTCATTCCATAAGCGACGGAATGATGATGCAATCTCCTCCCACAAATAAATGTGGGTTGTCTCCCCACTATGACAAAATTAAAAACATAAAACCGATTAGGTATTAACTATATAAATAAACCGTATAGAATAAGAAAAAACATAAAACTTACTCTTCAAGTTGGACGTGCAAAAAAATCATATGCTTGGACCTTCCAGCACCACTCGTTGGGGCAGTAGCAACCGGACTGTCTGACTGAAGGTTATCACCATTGATGAGCCGAATATGGCCAATCAAATCTACACCAAAAAATAATAAGAGATTAAACCAGCAATATATGTGATAAAGTCATACTACACCAACAATAATATAATCATCAGAAAGGCTCGCATCCTAAAATTCAAAATACATCAAACAATGGTAATTAAATTGTTTCCAATCTTAATAGACATAGAAGAATCTTACCAAATAGCTCAGTCTGCGTATCAGCAACTTCACTAAAGGCTTGAAAATCTCGCAGCCTAAACTTGTGGAATTCTATCTGATGGGTACTCTCAACTTCCTCGGCAAAGACTGTTTGATCCGTAAAAGCTATCATGCTAGGATGCGATGTTACCTTGTAGTTTATTTTACACGGCCTCACCATGAATCTGCTAACTCTGTAGATCCTGCCCGAATTCATTTTACCTCTGAAACGGGTTGCACGGTGTGCCGATAGAAACTCGTGCATGGTTACAGCCTGTTGGGACATTAGCGTTTGCGTTTATGAAAAAAGTAATAAAAAAAACTAACTATATTAAAATATTTGTACCTTCGAGTCAATAAGAATGAACTCTATGCCAATCAAGGTGTTTCCCCTGCTTAAAGTTTTGGGCCTCCCAAGATTGCATAAGCCTGACAACAATTTCATCTTTGCAAAAGTCTCCCTGCAATGAATCAAAGCTTTTGGGTGAAGACATAGTTCGATATCTGAAAGAAGAATAGGTTTAGAAATAATTGTAGGAAGGGTTAGAGTATTTAAATAACCTGGTGAGGAAGCTTGGAAGTCCGCGTATTTAAGAGTGAACAGTGGAGCATTCAATTGAGTTGAAGGCGTGGGGGAGATGAAACAGAAGTAACGGTAAAAAAAAACAAATGATGTAAGAATCGAGTTGAGATAGCATAGAAAGGCCCAATATTAAAAAACGGAACATAAACTTACATTTATTCCTGGGTTTTATGTCAGGCCCAGTCTTCACTTGGATGGTCCATGTATCCGAAAACCCATTGGTATGGCTGATCTCTTAAACCGACCTCGCACAAAACGGAGGAAAAATAAACATTTTTTTTTAATTACCCATTGGGTTTCGGTTAGGAAAAAAAAGAAAAAAGAAGCGGAACTTACTTTTCTTTTGGGTTTAACCCAGGTCCAAATATATGCGGATGCTGGATTCAGCGTAGGCCCAATAAGAATTAACTTCTCCAAGCCCAAGTCTGCGAATCAAAACACGTCACAATAAAAATTTATTAAATCGGCCCAATTAAACTATAGACCCAAATATATTGGGTATTAACAACAGCGTACCTCTTATTATTGAAAGCCCACGAAGCCCACATTACAGCATTACATGGGCCGTTGACGAAAGGCCGGAGAATCGTTCGGCAGCTCCGGGGCGAATATGGCGGCGAAGTTCCCGTCTCGGCAACGGCGGAGTGGTGAATGCATAAAAAAAGTAATGAGCAAAATTAGGGTATTAGAAGTGCGAAATGGAAAACAGTTAGCCTAGGTTTCATTAGGTGGAGGCTAAAAAAGGATATATGACCGAAAAGATTTTAACCTCATACATACCTTTTAAGATCCCGGAGTTTGCCGGTACTCCATGCGGCCCCGTGAAAACGGCTAGGAGTGGGTGATTTTGACGAAATGATTCAGATCTGGAAAATAAGTAAAGCGAAATATATTATTTCGCTCTGTAGTTGTTAAAAATTAAAAACCTTTTAAAATAAAAGAAATCAAACCTTTTTTTTAAGATGGGCCTGTCCGGTAGCCCAAATGATCCCGCCCGAGAAGTCGTCCGCTCCGTGTGAGGAGAACAGGCCATAACCTACAAAACTAAATTGGCGGCCCAATAAGTGAGTTGGGTTTATTGGGTTAATATTTTTAAAGAAATTTTTTAAAAATAAAAATACCTGGAATTGTTGACTTCTTTTTCCTGGCCCAGTAGTGGCTGACCCGATCCATTAAGCGTCGTCCAGCGTGGAGAACCTAAAACGTAAAGCCGGCAGCCCAATAGAAAAATATTAATGAACCATAATTTGTTTAAAATAAAATTTTAAAAATATAAAAAATCGAAAAACAAACCTTTAATACAAACTGGGCCAACCCAAATGCCCAAATGGGACGACCCATTTAACCGCCCCGCTCCATATGTAGACCAGATATCGCAAACTATACATTGGAAAATAAGAGGCCCAATAAGTAATTGGGCATATTGGATTGATATCTGTTTTGAAGTGAAAACAAATATGGTTAAAAAATTACCTGGAATTGTTTTTGGCCCAATAAAGGTGATGTGCATGTCGCGGCGGCGACGATTAGACGGTCCGACCACCAACAACAGAGACGACGCCATAACGACCCAGGTTCAAGCCCACCACGACATCAATTTGGGAGATCACCGGAGAAAGATACAAAAAACACATTAAAATCGTTATTTCAACTACGAAATCGAAGTAAAAAGGAATATTCATATAACAATACAGAAAAAGTTATAATCACAAAGTTTACCTACATCGACGGCGACACGGTTAGGTCGGCGTGGATATTGCACGGCGGTTAATCAGGTATAAACCGGAAAAGGGTTTTAATCGCAAAGTTACCTAGATCCATGGTTGATATGGCTGGACCGAACAGACTTGATAGAAAACAATCTAGGGTTTGTAGTTAGATGACGATAAGGGGACGCGACGTCGATATCCGACAGCGGTGAACGCAGGAAGACGCTACCGATGTCACCCCGACCAGAGATTGCCGACGTTAGGGTTTGAGACGAAGATGAGTTTTTTTGGTTTTCTCGATTCCGCCGACCTAACAACAAAGCAAGAGATGGAAAAATGAGAGGCTAGGGTTGGAAAGAAAGACCCTGAAAAGAAAATGTGATTGAGGGCCAAGTTTTGGGCTTCTAACAGACCCGTCAAAAACATGAAAATCCCACATTTCCTGACGATGACACGTGGCAGTCGCGGGCACCTCCCTCTTAGCTGACGTGGCGCTCCCACGAGAAGCAAATAGGAACTTTTATATAGGTATAATTCCAAAACCGATGAAAAAACTGATCCAGAAAGCTGGTTTGAATCGGGTTCAGTCATGGATATTCTACCCTATTGATTCTTGCACTCTCAAGACTTATGTGTATTGGTTCGATTCTAATTCTTACCCAACAGTTGATCATATATCCAGATGATCCGAGAATATTAATATATTAGTTATTCTAATTTTAATTATTTTGTTTTGGATTTTTAGATATAGGTTCGATATTTCGGAAATATTTTTATTTTTCTGACTTTTAGATATATTTTTCATTTTTGGATATATTAAGTATTTCGGGTATATTTTAGATATTTCGGCTAATATCCAAAACCAATCATATCTAAAAAATTAGAGTATTTACTGATTCTCAAAATTAAAAACTGAACCGATCTAGAACCAAACCAAAACCGAATCAAAATATTATAGATATTTTTACGGGTTCAAATCTTCTATCCATAAAAAATTGATCTAATCAGTTTCCATTCGAATCAGATCTAAATACCCAGATATCCAGACTTTATTACAGGACTATACATTTTATTCCGTTCAATTATTTATCATCGATATATAAATTTTTGTTATGAAAAAATAATAATAATAACAATAAGTACTATTCTATTGTTAACATATGTAGACCGAAACAAAATATTTTGATCTAATATGTACCATTTTAAGGCGGTTATAAATTTTTTGGTGCTTAGAAAGGAATTTGAGATCCAATTAATTAAGAACAGTTTTTGAGGCTTATGTAATAGGAGTTGATGGATATATATATTCACCAAGTCAAGCATTTAATATCACTTTTTATTTGGTTTCCACAGAGCTTACCCATCAAACTTTGTCTCTTCCTCCGCAATTGCATCAACTTACAACTCACAAGTCCTCTAACATCTCGTTATTCATTCACAAGGTTACGAACGTAATCCATCACGGCCGTTTCGTCCATTTCAAACTCAACCTTCACCATACAACACCTTTTCATTGTTTGGAAAATGTCTTTTTTCACAAACTCAAGGTGACCCATCTAGTGACCCTTGTAGCCACATATGTTATAAAGTTTCTCAATGTTTTTTGTTACATCCTTTGGTATGATTAGACTTAGAAGTCTTTAAAAGAATATTCACTATTTCTTGTTTTCCTTTGTTTTTTTGCGTGATTTATCAAAATTTAAATAAGTTCAAAAAAAATTTTCTACGTAATTAAAATTTTATTTATAATTAAAAATGTAATCTGAATATAAGCTAGATTGGTGGATGAATATTATCACTGAAGAAACATTTATTAAAAGGACAATTCTTAGCTAGCATATGTGCAACAACATTAACCTTTCTTTTAACAAAATAAAACGAATAAAAATAAAAACTCTGACTCTAAAAATGAATATCATTTATAAGATTAGCAATCATAATATCTTTAGACAATCTTGTAAAATTTCGATCAGAAAAGTTTGGTTTATTCAAGAATTTTTAAACTAAACAAATAATCACGATCGCAATTTATTTTTATTTCCGAATTTTCTAAGCGTACTAAAGATAAAGACTAGCTCAAACCATGTGCATATCTCTTGAAGTGCATCGGTGCTAAGGATGATACGATTGTGACCGTTGCTCGTTCCATTTGCCATTTGGAGACTTTCGCTAATTTAGTGTTGTTCGCATACTCGTCTACCAAATCATATATCATAATAATAATTTAATTAGTATCTTTAAAAAAACATAAAAAAACTTAATTAATATATTTTTTTAGATAATGGCAAAAAATACCGACTACATTTCTTCTACCTAATCCGTCAATTTCCTTTTGTCCTAAAGAGTTAAGAGAACTAAGTTATATAATTAAATATAGTGAACTAAGATATTAATGGTAATATATAAATGAGAGAAAATTAAATGATTTGAATACAAAACGAATTAATATGGGAAAGAGATAGATCCGTACAGAAAAGCACTAGAATCATAATGAGGAGATGTGGGCATGATGAGCGAACGTAGCGGTGGAGCTGAAACCTTTTCATCTCTTTAATTTTTGTCTTTTTTCGATTGTGTCGTTACAACAATCTTAAAATCTCAATTTATTTTTTATTTATTTATTTATAAACATAATACTATTTAACTTAGGAACATGGATCGGTGTGTCTCATGGATCACATGATAAGATCTTGACCAAGCACTCATAACAAGTAACAACTACCAAATTATTTATGCAAATATTAATTGTCTATGATGCAATCGAATTTAATGTTTTAGTAACCTAGTTAGCTCAATTCAAAGGATAGTTTTAAATGATATTTTTTAAAACTAAATATTATATCTTAAAAACTTTGTTTAGTTAGAAAAACAATTTACATGGACTATGGTTTTAAACGTTATTGAAATGTAAAAGTTTAAACAATTTACGTCTATTGGTTTAAACGTTATACTGAAACAATTTAGTATAAGCTCGACATAACTGGATATCATTAATGATTTCAAATTAATCTAAACCAGAATTAGATCACAATGTAATTTAAGGCTTCGATTGGTAGTTTTCTGAATGGTGGAATTAAGTTTAATTCCGTAAGAGTTTTACCAATTAAGAAAAAAACTATGGAATGGAAAATAAAAAGTAGCAATGCAGACTGTATTTTAGCAGCAAAAAAATACAAAAAAATATTCATTAAGCAATTACTTGAGTCTTACGTAATGTTTTGGTAGAATAGTAAATATTTTTTACATTATTAAATTATAGAACTAATAGTATATTTGATTTTTTTAAATAAATAAGATTTTTTTTAACTGCAATCATTTATAGAATAATGAATAAAATTAAGTCTCACAATGTTGTGAGATTTTTATCATCATAAATAACACTAATAAAAAATTTATTTTTGGGGTTTCAGAATAGTGCTATATTGGAAAAAAAATTATGTTTCCCGAACTTCCACGTATCATCGTCTTAAGAAAACGGACCATGTTACCAGGTCTATTAGGCGAAAAAATTGATCATTCTTCACATTAAAACATTTTAGACCAGTACCCAATGAAAAAATGATTCATTATACAGACCTCAAATCTTGGAGGGAAGACGCTGGAAATTGCGCCGCCAAATAAAGACCTCTCTAGACACAACTCAAGGGACATGTTCGGTTACATTCAAACAACATTACTCATAAAGATATTAAATATTCTACAAACAGAATAGAGTAATCTGAAAACTAGAAATTTCACAAAACTATAACCAGTTAACTCTAGATTAACGCACACTGATTGTCTCACAAAAACATATAAAAAAAGTCGGGATATAAACAGAAAAGTGATTTACAGATTGATTAGTATAAGAAAAAAGTTTAATCGAAGTTGTAGAAAATCAGACGAAAGCTATAGACTTTATATCAACAGGTGAAATTTCGATTTGCCATTGGTTTTTCATAACTTACAAAAGTAACTGATCCAACCAAACCTATTATAAAATCAAATGACTCAATGCTTCACATTTCTTATCCTAGATGTCAGAAGCTAGCCAAATTTGCACCTGAATGGTCATTTTTAAAATTAGCCCGCTATAAAAAACGCTTCAGAGATTTCAAATCGAGCTACCTGGCGAAGATGGTTCTAAACTTCACCGAGGTTAACAACGAAGAAGCTTGTAAAATTTGCAAGGTATGATTCATCAATTTTTCTTGACTCTAGGAGTTTTCAATCAAGGACAAGTGAAAAGTTGATATAAGCAAGTTCACTTTGTAGACTTTGGTGATTTGTACGAGTGTCTGTGAGAGGAATTCCTGGCCATTGCGATGAATATTGTGAAAACAAGAAAGAAATGAAAGCGTAAACACCAATCATGCTCAAAGAGTGTGGCTAATGGTTTGGTGAGTTTAGTCTATGACGCGGTTCTATGTTTATCTCGCTGGTATATAATTTATAAAACTCTCCTCTTGAAACTCTATTTCTTTCTTTTGTTTTGTTTGTATGGTATTAAATCCAGAAGGAGAGAATGAGAACAACAAGAAACTATATTTCAAGCTTCTTGCAGAAGAGAGTCTTCCATTGTGATCCTGCAAACAATGTCTTTTCTATTTCTCTTTGAACAGATTGCTATGAAGCCCGACAATACAGTGGATGGAGAATATTATATGTGGGATGTAATAATCATAAGTCAAATACTGTTGACTACATTGATTACAAAGAACTACAAGTCGATATTGCAAATTATGCATTAGATATACTTGGGAAAGTGGTTCATTTGAAAAGGATCATAATCCTTACATCTACAGCCGCAAAGCAGAGCTTCTCGAAAAAACGACTACAATATTCTGTCATGGAGGAAAGCTGAGTATGTGAACCACAAGTGGTTGAGTATATCGATCTTTCATATTTCAAGTGGCTCTCTTCACCTTCAACGGACGAACATATGATTTTGATGTGTAGAATTTAAATTTTGTTTGATTCAAATTCCATATATTTCTGACTTTCATTCTGGTTAATCAACACAATTATGTGTTTGAAGCAAAAAAAAATCATGTACATGATAAATTTGGAGCTGAAATATTCTCCATGTTTTGGAAGATTTACTACTCTGAGTGATTTAACATATGAGTATAAACAAAGCTCTTGAATCTTAAGTTTAGCATTGTTGATAGTTGTCGACTCATGAGATGGATAGATATCTCATTGCACTTGGGTGACTTGAGGGTTATTAACTACGTGAGAAAGTCTTGTGCTTTAGACTAATTTGATTCACTTATATTCTATTTTTTGAACTGTTACAATTCCTTTTTAAGGAGTTAAAATTTAACATCTCAAAATGAATTAAGATGCAAGGATTGCAGGTACGGATTTGTAATTCATTATTTTTCTCTTATCTGCAGATCAAACCTTGGTTTAAAGGTTGAAGTACGTGAGTAAGATTAGATGGAAAACTTAAAAGAGAGTAAGCAATGGCAAATCTGAAAATGGGCACACAGCTTCAAATTCTATTGGTAAAGTTTTTTAAAAAAACTAGATAACATCATGTGTACGTGTTGCTGTCCACTGACCCCTTACGATAACATTTACGCAGACTAAAGCCATTATAGAGGCTATAAAATATTAAATTAGAACGTTACGTTAAGTGAGACATTAACGTGTAGAGGAATATGTGTCAAAACGCAAAAGTTAGGTAAGCCTTCTATAAAATCCATCAAAAGCTCTTCCCAAATGGCAATGGTACATGTTGCAACAAACAAGCTGGATTCAATGTTGAATATTTGTGTGTGTGTGACAGATATTACACTCTTTTACATACGTCTAAACGTCATGTTTCATATTTGGCCATTGAAATAACCTTTGAATATGCTTCACTATTTTCAGAATATCTGAGTGACAGCCTATAATGTCATCATGACACTCCTTCAAAATCACATCGATATGAGGAAAAGATTTGGACAAAACAAGTCTGCATGTGTAGAACAATATCTCACTAATTATTTTGATCAGACATACCCTTTTTCTGATAAGTGTTTTCGTTACCCACATAAATCACATGGAAGATAATGAAGACAAGACCCCCTTCATGACACTATTCTTCATTTCGTGAGGTCACCAGTCCTATCTTGGCGAAACCATGAATTCAACATGTATACTAACGCAATAAGACTAAGTACTATTGTCTACAAAATAATACTAAGATTAACACTTCACACACACATCAAGCTTTTAACGCTTTTTCTGTTACATGATTGACATGCCATCAAAACTTTAAGGTTGTTTTAAATATGACTTTATGCTATTCGTTTTCCAAGGCAATTATGTTTTGTTTATAGTTGATGTTCTAGTTCTACACAACTTTGAAATTCAAAACAGCACATCTCAAACTTGTTTTTCTTTCTTTCTTAATGGTAAAACATGATTAATATCGAAGAGTTTTGGGTCGAAAACATGTCTTCATGGGGGATTCGTGAGCCCTTACAAGCGGGTACGAAGTAGAGGTCCAATGCTGAAACTAATACTTCTCTCCATCAACGATTAGTGAGCCCTTCCAAGCGGTAATCAAAGAAAGGGTCCAATGCAGGTCCAATGCCAACCTTCTTTGTGTTTTACTTCTGCTTTCTTTCAGATCGAAGATCATATATAGTTATCGTTTTTGAGAGATGGACTAAGTCATAAATTATGATTTGTAACTTCATGGCCGGAGTCTAACGAAATAACTAAATAAGCAGACTTATCAAATCCCCCAAAGGCCCAAACCCACAAAACACAATCATAGATCAATTAAGTTCCGTAGCATAACCATCTGATAATCATAATCAAATAAAAAAAAATCAATCCAATCAAAGTCCCTAAAATAAAAATAAGTAGCACTACGGTTCCATCAAAATTCGTTGCCCACGAGTTAACAAAGGAGAGAGATAAGAAGAAGACATTTTTGCCTCATACCTACCTACTTCTTTTATTTTTCTCTCAGCTTACTTATTGTTGTTGTTGCTGATGACCACCATACACCGGAGGATAACCTCCATAAGGTGCAGCACCATACATTCTCGGGTCAACAGGTGGCGGTAACATGTATCCGTACCCGTTGTAATATTGTCCTCCATAGTATGGTTCAAGCCATTGGTCACCATACTCACCTCGAGGCTGCAAAAGAACCATACATCTTTAATCAGACATGAGAAAGTAATGGCGGGCATATAAACCGAAACCAAACCGAGAAGTTTAATCTAGAACTGAATCGAAATGAGTTTATGCTAGAAAGCCAAACCGAATCTACACTGAAATTGCATCAAGCTAAATGAAACAGAATTACAAATGCTTTTTCTTTGGCTTCAGTTTCTAATAAACCGAAGAAACCAAAAACCAAAACCCAAAAAATAGAAAGCCAAAACGAAGCAAATCATACACCGGATTCCCTACCCTAATCGAAAACCATAGCAGTAGAAGAAAACTCAATTTAGAGAAAACATGGAAGCTTAGGATAAAATAATAGATGATAATTTGTTACAGAAATTTCTTAAGAAGACACTAAGGGGAGTGGGATACTGATCAATGTACACAAGATTGAGCAGGGTTACCTGTTTATTGCCTGGATTACGACCCCAAGAAAGGCGAACGGTTTGTTTTCCAATTGTAGACCCATTTAATTTCTCCAAAGCCTCCTCTGCATTTTCTCTGCAACAATGTTGAGGGTGAGAGGCAAGGGTTAAATCATTAACTTAACATCCACAGTTCCAAGCTTCTACACAACATAAACAGTACCTGTTCACAAATTGAATAAATCCACATCCTTTCCCAATAGGTATCTTGACAGAGACTATTTCACCATAACCAGCAAAAGGCTGTCTAAGATCTTCGTCCGTTACACTAGCGTCAAGTCCTCCAACAAATATCTGCAATATAAATACAGAGGAGCAAAGATCACACCTGATGACACCTACCTTCCCACAGTCACGGTTATGAAAACAGAGAAACAAAGGAGGTCAAAGGAAAAAGAAATTACTGTTGTGTTCAACGAGTCAGCGTCATGTCGTGCCAAGCCACCATTTGACATATAACCACCTGACAAACCAAACAGATTTTAAGAGATACAAAAGATGCTACTAACAAGAAGTGAAGACCCTCACAAGTACTTGTAGCTTAATAAGCATATATAAGGGATAAGACCAATTACCTTGTTGGTGATAACCATTTGGCTTCCTGGGGGTTGCAGGACCAATTCGCATAGCCCTGCTACAACATTTCACACCATTCATCTCCTCCATAGCTTGGCTCCTCTCACTATCATCTCCAAACCTCACAAAGCCATACCCCTTCGACCGACCAGTATTGCCATCTATGACAACTTTCGCAGTCTTTACAGATGGGTATTTATCAACAAATGTTTTATGCAATAAATCATCAGTGACCTCTGGCGCTAAGTCCCCCACAAATATAGAGTGATCAGGACCATTCTCTAAGCGCTTTTCACCGGTGCTAAAACTAGCCCAGTTTAAACGAAAAGGTTGGTCAGACTTTAACATAGTTACTCCATTAAAATCCTGCAAAACCTTCTCAGCGACATCGTGGGATTCAAATTCTACGAATCCATATCCCTCAGACAAACCAGTGTGCTTGTTGCGGATAACTTTAACCGACGACATCTACATCATAACAAGTAAACACATATATTACCAGATCAAGAACAAACAGATACATCACCACAGAATAAACTTCAAAGGACAGCATATCAGATTCAGAAAAAGTTCAGAAATGAAAAATGGACTGGAAGCTTAAATTGTTATCATACTAATCAGGCAGAAAACCGTCCACAGAATCAAACTTTATTCTAACAAAAGCCACCAAAACTTATTGTCCAGCTTCAACTAACATAAAAATTGCAAAAGTCAACACATCAAAAAACGAAAGACCAAGCAAGATATACACACATAAATACAGAGAAGAGTGATAACCATAAAACATACTTCATAGGATAACATATCAGATTGAAGCAAATTCAGTGATAAAAATGGACACTTTCAGTATCATTACATATTACGGCAATGAAAACTCTCCAAATAATCAAACTTTGTCCTAATAAAAGCTACCAAAATACTCCAGCTTCAAGTAACATCAAAATTGCAAAGTCAAACACATTAAAAACGAAGACTTTGGAGATATGAAAACACTAAGCAGATATACACATATATAAGTAAAGAGAGAAACAAAAAAAAAGAGTGAAGCCCAGACCTCTCCAGCGGAAGAAAAGCAAGAATTAAGATAGCTCTCATCCATCCAGTGAAGCAAATCACCAATCCAAATAGTCTTATTCTCAGCGTTTGAAGCGTTTTGATGTTTGTTACCACGAGGTTGATGATGATGATAGTGATGATTATGATGGTGGTGATAAGGAGAGTAAGGAGGCGGCGCATACATCATCTGATGCGGCATTACCATCGCCGATGGATATCTCATCGCCATCCAGTGAGACGGTGGCGGCGGCGGCGGCGTTGGAGTTGTTTTTTGTTGGTTATCCTCAACCGCCGTTGTTTCCGGGGACTGGACCTTCGTGTCGGCCATTAGTGCGTTCGTGTGAATTGATAAAAGTGGGCGAGAGAGTTTTAGCGTTTGAAGAGTTTTTGAGGTTGCTACTAATGGCGAAACTGGATTAGGTCGAATATTTAGGAGTTGCCCTAGGTATTTTAACGAGGGGATAAATCTGGTTAAAAAGGAAGATTTCATCCTGACCGTTCGATTAGATCTACACTCGTTTTACTTCCTTTTTTTACGCGTTTCGTCACCATCTAATTTTCCATAAGTATTAGGGTTTTTAATGGAAAAAATCCCCAAATAAAAATGAATTTGAGATTACACCCTTCAACTATAAAATTTATGTAAATCTCTCAAATATTGATTGGTTAATGAGAAAAAACATTTATGTTTATAATAGTTAGACATGCGTGGAAAAAATATTCGGATCAGAATAATCGAACTGAAACCAATATAAGTACTGAGCGGGACATATATATTTTTTTTTAAAAAATCGAAACCAAATCCGAATCAAGAACCAAATAAATATCCAAAACTATATAAAATATAAATATTTAAAAAATATATATTAATATTTATAATAATCAATATATCCAAAATTACAGTTATTATTTTCAGGTAATGCAAGTATTTTGGGTTAACAATGATAGACTATCTAAACTAATCTCAGTTCAGTTGAAACTCAACTTGAATTCCATATACTCAAATGTATATTTTGCTTTCTGACATAATCTCCAGACACATTTTCCAAACCCAAATTGTTTTCATCATCAATTCCAAGTTGAAATTGAACCAATTCTTTTTTTTCAAAGTCGCATTTTGTTTTTTTTTGTTTTTGCAGTTTCACCAGATTTTTGTAATTTTCTAAAATTTATAGGCCTTTTGATTTATGAAACGAATGTGATTTCTGTAATGATGTTAAGTGTGAACACTCTATAATTTTACCATAGCTTTTTGTCAATTGCAAAAGGAACATAACAAAAATAAATTATTTTAAGGTACTATAATATTATTTGATTGAACTAAAAATAGGATTTCTACGCTAACATTAATTTGATGCAACAATTTCTATTTTCGTATCCGTAAATTTTGATTCACAATCTAAACATTCAAAGATTAAACCCTCACTAATCTCAGGACAAATGCAATATGGATAAAAGTAAATAAAATACTTAATCCCTCCTTATGCAATATCAGAATTTATCTCGCGATTTCGTTTTAATCTCCATGAAAAAAGCTCAATCTCTCCTTATCGACTTTCAACACAAAGAGTTTCACTATATGAAATTAGGGTTAAGAAATTTGAGAATTTTCTTTATTTGAGTTTCAAGATTTGAAGTATCATGTTATTATTTACATACGCAATTGTCGTTTTTCTAATATTACCCATGTTATTTTTTTGACAATGCAAAATGTGTTACATTGACGTAATGTGAATCATTTAGCTTCTAATGTTATTGTAGAGAAATGATTTTTTTCATTAACGGACCGATATTTGAGGAGTTTTATAAAAATTTTATAGTTCTTTTTGTCAACAATTATCATAACTTTATAGTTTATGGATTCAATCTTGATCCATATATACTTATGGGAGTTTTTCATTAAAAATCCTATATATTGTTTGTGAAATGAATACAATTTAAACTTTAGAATGCTTGATTATAATGTTATTTAAAAAACAAAATATTATTTTCATTAAAAATAATAAAAATTCTGTTTTTATTTATTTGATATTCTCGGATTTTATAAAAATTAAAAAGTATTTTCAATTTTCTCTCATTAAAAACTGAACTTTTTGAAAAGAAATTAACAAAAATATTTCATAAAAAATTTTAATTACGATTCTGTAAATTTAAAAATATTTTAATATTTATCTCTATTACAATAATGTAAAAAATAAATAATGAATTCATGTGGTTGTTTACGAGTGGAATTATAAGCAAATTCTATACCTGATTTGCAATATTGAAAATCAAAGCGAACATCAACTCGGCATTATCAACCCAACTGAATTTTGGTTTTTTTTGTTTAAAAATTAAGCTTAAATATGAATATATATATATATATATTATATATATGATAAAAAAACATTTACAAAATCAAACTCAAAGAGACAACTAATATATTAAAAAATCTTATTTGAACTTATTTCTAATAAAAATAGAAAGACAAACAAAATCTTTGAGCTTCTCCCACAGTTCAAGAGGGTGAAGGCTTCACGACCGCGGATTGGAAATCTGTTTTTCTTTTTCATGGTGATAGACCAAACATGTTGTGACCGGGACTCCGGCCTACGGATGATATGTTTCTTCACCATTTGTTTTCTTTAATTCTTGAAACTAAAACACAAAAACCATTACAATAAAATTAAACTAAAGTTGCTAAGTTGTGCGTGAGATGTGAAGGCCATGAGCATATTCACTTAATCTACTGGAGCTTCAGAAGTGATGATTTATATCTTGAAAATGATGGATAAAGACATGGGAAGCCTATTTATGGTGGAAATAACATCAGAAAATTAGGCCATGAGTAGGAGACCAACTTGCCACAATATGAGTGAGGTAATGCTCTCTCCAACAGTTCCATATTCACTGGTGAAAATGCATTACTAAAATTTGGGATGAGCCAAGTTCCAAGAATTCGAGATAATGGAGCTAAAAATGTGAAGAGACTCATGCTTTTAACATATGCAATTTCAAAATAAGGTATTGAAGAACTACGCTCCACTCGTCTATCTCGAGCTGATCGTGTATGGGAACAAGGTGGTCTTCGTAAACTAAACATACGTGATTGGCTAGAAAAATATCACCATCATGACGGGATGTTGAAGTTTAAGCCAAAGATACATGTGACATATCTACAAAGAAATACAAAGACGTTGTCTCCAATAGTAGAAGGTGTGAAGAATGTGTATCCACAGTAGAATAATCGTTGTCTTTGTTTGATAAACAAAATTGGATCATATGTTGGTGATGTCCTGCCTTTTGATGATTCATGACTGGAAGGCGAATGCTTGTTTCGTATGGAGATAACATAGTATGTAAACTAAGGGTATTGGTACGAGGATAAGCTCATCGGAACGATGAAGAAAATTAATCTCTTGTGAAAACTATTTTTCTAATGAAAAATGCTTCTGAAGGGTTAGGGAATACTTGGCCTAGACTGGTTTCCTTTCTTGTGGTTGGAATAACAACCATAGAATGTTTGCTAAGCGTTTGTCCGATTTCTAAGAACTATAAGCTACTGGTTGTTAAGAGGTATCTAAATGTACACACCTTGTCAAGTGTTAAATACCTTTGTATTAGATCACAAATGGGTTTATGGATAGCTGCTCATTTGAAAAGAGTCCAAATCAGCCTTATGGTCGTTAGGTCTAGGTGTTCGGATACCCGTTCGGGTTCAGATTCGAGTCGGATTGTCGGGTTTTCGGACCCCCATTCGGGCTTTTAAAATTACCGGATCGGGTATGGTTAGTAATTTTTCGGGTTCGGATCTATTTTGTAATACTATACATGACGCGATCCGAGTCTACTAGACCAAGGTCTGATCCCAAAATCTCACTCCAAGGTGGTAAGGATAATCCTTTAGTAAGGATTGGACCGTGTAGAACCAATATTGGGAGCGGCCCAACACCTGTTCTATCTTCACTAAAACGTTCCAAAGCTTGAAAGGCAGGACCTCCGGTTAAATTAGCAGGCAGCACCAACAATAAGCTTGATCCTATTGCCTGTAACTGTCTTACACTGCTTAACCCTCCTATGGTCGGTAGAATGACCGCACAAGAGGGATGGAATCTCTTGATATACCGAGATCTTTGAGTAACACAAAGATCAAAAGTTCACAAGGAACAAAAGAGTGTTTCGAAGAAACAAAAGATAGTTTTTATTAAGATTGAAGTGTAGTTTTCAAAAGAGGAAAACTCGAGTTTATAAAGACAAAGAAAAGAGAGGGAAATTGAAAAAACAAACGTTTTTGAAATAAAGACTAAAAATTAAAGACATAGTTTAAGGCTGGATCGTGAGACTCTCAGCCTCCCTTTGCGGTTTCTTGACTCTTTAATCACGATCTTGGGCTAACTCTTGAGCTCTCAGGCCAAATCAAACACCTCCAAAAGAACTAAGGTCTTGGCCAAATCCTCCTCACTTCGGCCCATGTATTTTGGTGCGGACCAAAATTCTCAAAGTGTCAAACCCACCATCTCCTTGATCTTCTTAGCTCTAGAGAACGTCATTGGGCCGACTTGGTCTTGCAGATCTTGCATTGGTCCAAGATTGGTCATAGTCGGTTGGTTGGTTCCGTTTTGGTCGAGATGTGTGACTTCTTAACCATCTTCCGAATTTGTCTGATCCCAGGGTGTTTTGGCACGATCAGATTGTTCTCCATGGTCCTTTGGTCGAGGGAAATTGTCTCCATTCTCCTTTTGATCGTCGGGATTTTTGAGTTCCAAGTGAGGTTCCAAATTAGACTCATCCAGCTCGTCCGTGTCGCTACGGTCGTTCTGGTCGGTCGGTCCTAGGCCGGCCATGCTCATATCAACCTCCCCCTTCTTGAAAAGTATTTGCCCTCAAATCCTGCTCATCTGCATCATAGGGAATTAAGTCAGCAACATTAAAACTTTAACTCACATTATACTTACTTGGTAAGTTGATCTTGTATGCATTGTTACCGATCCTCTGAAGAACTCTGAATGGACCATCGGCTCTTGGCAGAAGCTTTGACTTTCTCTCATTTGGGAACCGGTCCTTCCTTAGGTGAATCCAAACTAGGTCGCCCGGTTCAAACATCTTCTCCTTGCGCCCTTTATTGGCTTGCTTTTGATATTGAGCGGTCTTTAGCTCCACGTTCTTCCCTGCCTTCTCGTGTAGTTCCTTGACCAACTCAGCTTTCTTTTTGCCATCAAGACTAACTCCTTCACTCAAAGATAAAGGTATTAAATCCAAAGGAGTCAAAGGGTTAAATCCATAAACCAATTCAAACGGCGAACACGGTTCTTGGGCCTGGTGGTGTCGGTCTTGCCCTTAGAATCTAGCAATCGGCTCCCGGCTTTGTTGTCCTCTCGCGGCTTAGGCTCGAACTTGGGTTGGAACCCTTGGCTCCTTTCTTTGTTGTAGGCCGGCTTTGAGCTAGAACCATAGGATTGTCTTGGATTACTCTTCCGCTTGTTTAGTTGCTCCACCAAGATTGCCTTGTGCAACATCTCCTCTATGCAGTCGTACTCTTGCATCTCTAACCGATTTTGGATATCTCGGTTTAGACCACTTAGAAACCTTGCCATTGTAGCTTCTGGATCCTCATCCGCGTCGGCCTTGATCATCAAGGTCTCTATTTCTTGGTAGTACTCCTCTACACTCTTGGTTCCTTGTAGTAGACGTCTAAGCCTTTGGTGTAGCTCTCGATGGTAATAGCTTGGAACAAACCGTCTACACATGAGATCTTTCATCTCATCCCATAAGAAAATGGGTCTCTCTCCGGTTCTTTTTCTGTTTGTCACCACTTGATCCCACCAATTAATAGCATAACCATGGAATTCGGTAGCAGCAATTCTAACCTTTTAGAGGTCGGAGCAGTTTTGGCAATCGAAGACCAGCTCGATCTTCTTCTCCCATTCAAGATAGGCTTCCGGATCATTTTTGCCATAGAAGGCAGGAATCTTGAGTTTAAGGCCGCCAAGGTCGTCCTCATATTTAGGGGTGTAGTCCCGGTTTCTCCTTGGTCTCCTTAGACTCTCGTCCGACATGATCTCGTCTTGGCTTTCACGGCCATCATCTCTCGTCTTGGTGCGTCTAGAGGCCATCCGTGGTCTCTAGCTAGACTCCCTATGAGTTACTCCTTGTTGAGATTTTTGGACTCGGTCCAAGCATGTATTGACCTCTTATAATCCTGCTTTAAGAAGACGAGATATTTCACCCATTAGAGATTGCATTTGTAATCTATTCAAACATGTGTTACGGTTGAACTCTTCATTGTCACTCCTATCTACGTCTGACAAGGTTCCTGAAATAGACTTAACAAACATGTTAGGTAGAAATAAATCCTCACAAATTGTTTCTCTCTTTCTTTTTGGTGTTTCACTCCCGGCTTGCTTTTTCTAGCCAACTCCTTAAGATGTTCCAATAGAACTCTTAACCCAAAGGTGTAGAACTCTTAGAGCCCAAGGTATATCAAGCGACAAGAGAAAAGAAAAGATAGGAAGATTGCAAGATTTTTGTTTTTGATAAACCAAACTCCAAGGATCCGATTTCTCCTAGACCCTTACCAGCTACAAGCTTGAAAATTTTTTTATTTTTTTTGAATTTTCTGGAGTTGGATCAATGATCAAACTTCAAGATAGAAAGACAAGACTTTTTTTTTCACTTTTTTGGGATTTTTTTGTGAAGTAAAAATTCATTCAAGGAGCTACTAGCATCCAAGAACAAATAAAAGATTTGGGAAAATAAATTGAGGTTACTAGCACTCGAAATGAAAGGTGATAGAGTTACCGAGCTTGGAATGTTGCTCTGATACCACTTGACGCGACCCGAGTCTATTAGACCAAAGTCTGACCCCAAAATCTCACTCCAAGGTGGTAAGGATAATCCTTTAGCAAGGATTAAACCGTGTAGAACCAATATTGGGAGCGGCCCAACACCTGTTCTATCTTCACTAAAATGTTTCAAAGCTTGAAAGGCGGTGGAACCTCCGGTAGAATAAGCATGCATCACCAACAATAGGTTTGATCTTATTGCCTGTAACTGTCTTACATCGCTTAACCCTCCTTTGGTTGGTAGAATGGCCGCACAAGAGGGATGAAATCGCTTGATATACCGAGATCTTTGAGTCAAACAAATATCAAAAGTTCACAAGGAGCAAAAGGGTGTTTCGAAGAAACAAAACATAGTTTTTTATTAAGATTCAAGTGTAGTTTTCTAAAGAGCAAAACTCGAGTTTATAAAGACAAAGAAAAGAGAGGGAAATTGAAAAGACAAACGTTTTTGAAATAAAGACTAAAAATTAAAGACATAGTTTAAGGCTGGATCGTGGGACTCTCAGCCTCCCTTTACGGTTTCTTGACTCTTTAATCACGATCTTGGGCCAACTCTTGAGCTCTCAGGCCGAATCAAACACCTCCAAAAGAACTAAGGCCTTGGCCAAATCCTCCTCACTTCGGTCCATGTATTTTGTTGCGGACCAAAATTCTCTAAGTGTCAAACCCACCATCTCCTTGATCTTCTTAGCTCTAGAGCGTGTCAGTGGGCCGACTTGGTCTTATAGATCTTGCACTGGTCCAAGATTGGTCGTAGTCGGCCGGTTGGTTCCGGTTTGGTCGAGATGTGTGACTTCTGAACCATCTTCCAAATTTGTTCGATCCAAGGGTGTTTTGGCAAGATCAGATTGTTATCCATGGTCCTTTGGTCAAGGGAAATGGTATTCATTCTCCTTTCGATCGTCGGGATCTTCGGGTTCCAAGTGAGGTTCCAAATTAGACTCGCTCGGCTCGTCCGGGTCGCTAGGGTCGTTCTGGTCGGTCGGTCCTAGGCTGGCCATGCTCATATCAATACAAGTCCCATTTTATATCCGAAGTCAAATTGGGTTCAGATTATACTACTTCGGGTTTGGATAACGATACTAAAACAACAGATTTTAACTAAAAAAAACTAAATTAAAACTAAATTAAACATCATACAATATCCAGGCATTTGGCCATACAATATCCAAACATTACATTCAAAAGTTTCTTGCCTAGACCAACATTAACATATAACACAAAGTTTCTTGCCGAGACCAACATCAACATATAACACAAAGTTTCTTGCCGAGACCCAAAAGCTTCCAAAAAAAAGCACATCATACTCTACACCAGACATCAAGTCAGGATTCTCAACACTTTCCTTCAAATATATTTCCAGCACATCCTGTTTGTCTTTCACTCCTATCTCATTAAGCATCTCTTGTATCTACGATCAATCCTCTTATAACCAAGTCATCATCAACCAACTCCATTGTTTCCAATGACTGATCTCGGCTTGAGCACTACATCTAACGTGCATGAATTTACCATTTAAGACTAAGGATTCCTCAGACACTAATGAAAACTGACTTTGAAACCTTCTTAAGGCCGATGAATTAGTTGGGGGTTTTCTTTTGGAGTTCTTATAAAGAAAATAAGCTAAAACTAGGGTGATCGTGGTCTTTTACAACAACACCAAATGTTTGAATGTCTTCAGAAGTGGTGAAAAGCTGATTGGTCTCTCTTTTAAGAACTGAAGATGCTCTCAAAATAGTTAAGCTTGTCAAATTCACAGTGAATATTTCATTCTCATTACCTATATTTTCTCCAAACTGTTCTCAGTAAGATCAAAGTACCATACAACATTCTTAAGTTAATAATTAGTTTTACACACTTGATAACGATGATGTTAGTGTTCTGTAGTCTTTCAATTGATGAAATCATAGAGACGACTTTCTATGACACCTATGAATTGTTTCATTCACCGAGCCACCGAGCATTTTGGGGCATGTAGTTGGACAAAATGTAAGTCAAATGGTGTTGGCTTTTCAACCACATGTCCAACTCTATCCATTAGTATGATATTGTCCACTTTGGCCCCAAATGGTAAAACCCACATAGATTTGTTTTTGGACTCCTCCTAAAATGCCTTATATACTAATCAGAGTTGTACATTACTTATATACTAGACAATATTTGTTTAAACCACGGATATGAAACTTGATTGATATCCCAATAATCATTCCCTCAACCAAGAACCACACAAACCTGTGGTCCTCAACCTCCATCAAAATATGGCACGCATTTTGTACTGCCCGTACTCACCAACGGAACTCCTAACACTTGCATCACCATTAAAAATTCTTCACCTACTTTTTGCAACACCATTAGAAAGAATTTCGTTACAAGTCAGCGACACCTTTATTCGCAAGGTCACCTTGAGGTTTCTCTTCTAACAACAGAATATGTAGCCCACTCTTCCTCCAGGTCCACCTGGCCTAAACTTGCGACAGACCAAAGTTCTCTTCCCTTCGAACCCTTGATCACTGAATTTGAAAGGTTCTTTTTCATATTTTTGGTCAATCTTGCAGTTTTTTCGGAAACCTTGGGTTATGATACCATTTTTTGGCTTTTCAAAGTCCATGTTCAACTCCATCCATTAGTATAATATTGTCCACTTAGGCCCCAAATGGTAACGCCCGCATGCATTTGTATTTTAGGCTTCTCTCAAAAGGCCTCATACAAATGAGAGTTGTACATTACTTAAATACTAGACAATATTTGTCTAAACTTTCTACGTGGGAATTCAATTAATATCCCACCAATCCTTCTCTCCATTCAAGAATCACATAAACCTGTGGTCTTTAACCTTCAGCAAAACATGACACCCATCTTGTACCGCTCATACTCACCAACATAACTCTTCAACTAACCCTTGAAGCATCATTAGGGTTTATTCACCTAACCTGATGTGATCCTGACAGCAGTAAACCAATCAATAAGAGACATGACAAGGTTCAATTGGATCTAAAGCAAATTGATTTTTCAACAGCTTCAAGATGGATTAATTGGGCTAATCTATGAAGTTCTGGACATGGTGAGCACTCAGAAATCCATCAATGATATTATGTATCAAGTTCAGCCCATTTTAAGCATGTTAGAAGTCCAAAAAGAGCACAAATAAATCACTTAATTTTCTGCCCCAAAAGAGTGACGGAATTGAAGATTAAAAGTTATTTGGAGTTGAAGAGTCATCTAGAGGCCAAGAGTTATTCAAATCTAATTTATTAATCTAAGTCATGGCTTTGGTATTAATATTTTCTAATTTAAGATAATTTATTATCTACTTTTAGCACAAGTATTTTCTATAAATACTCATGTAATCTCGTTAAGAAAAATAAAACATTTTATTATTTTTGGAACCTTTGAAAGTGAATCTCATTTTGTGCCAATGGTGTGTAATATCTATTGATTCGATTAATGGTGCGTCAGATCCATTAATCAAACTGGAGTATCAAGAGTCTTCTGCAATTCTTGTGTCACCATTTGATCTACCGATCAATCTTGGTGTGTCATATCCAAGGGATCAACTGGAGTATCAAGAGTCTTTTGCCAACTCTTGTGTTGCCATTCGTTCCACCGCCTCATTTTTTTGGAGTTTCACCATTCCACTGAAGTCAAGAATTATTTATACCACCTTAGAGTTCTAATTTTCTTGGGAAGATTGTATCATAATCTTTGCAGCACCATTAGAAGACTCTCGGAATAAATCACGGATACCATTTTTCGCAAGATCACCTTGAGGATTTTCCTTCCACAACCAAAACATGCAGCCAACACCCATTTATCTAGGTCAAACTGACCTAAAACCACCATAGACCAAAATTTCATTCCAATCGAACCCGGGATCATCGAATTTGAAGGGCTTTTTTGTGATCTTGCAGATTTTTCGGAAACCTTCGGCTCTGATACTATTTTTTTTTGGCTTTTCAAGTTCATGTCTAATTCTATCTATTAGTATAATATTGTTAACTTTGAGCCTTGGTGGCGAAGCCCGCATGGAGGAGTCTTCCCAAAATGCCCCATACTAATCATAGTTGAACACTACTTATATACTAGACAATAGTTGTCTAAACTTTCGATAAGGGAGTTAAATTGATATCCTAAAAAATGGCTGGAATTGTTCTTCAACCTTGAGGATGAGGTCAATCTTCATCGGATAGTATTGATACGATCGCAGATTATGAAGAAGGGTCTTTTCAAAAAAATGCTATTGTAGAAATTTATCAAAAAGTTGATCAAATAATCTATGAGAGTAGCGTTTCTGATCAGCTAGACTCTTCTTTCCCTTTCTTCACTGCAATCCCTAATATATATTCTTCTGATTTCTCATTCCTTTATGTTCAATGATAAGCAGGTCTTATCACCGTTCTTGTTAGAGTTTTTTTGAGAAAAAACTCCAAAGATTTATATTTATTTTTATTTTTTATATTTGTAGTCCCAACATAAATCAAACTCTATACTATACGAAAAAATAATTTCATACAAAAAGAAATTTCAAATTTTTTTTAATTCCATCATGTTTTATTTGAATTGAAAGTTTGTTTTATACGAAAAATATTCTCATTAAAAACAAAAAAATTTAGAATCAAAAATAAAATGTAATAGGACAGGATGAAAAATTTACCCATTCATATCTGTAAAACATTGATAAATACAAAAAAAAATATCACTAACTTTTTTAAAAAAATAATAGAATTCTGTAATAAAAAAAGACATAACTTGGGCTTTTTTCCGAGTCCGAGCTTCCGTCCGGTCCAATAATCTTTTTTTTTTACTTTGACTGTTCATGGAGCTCAGTGCCACAACAATTCAAATTCACAAGCTCCGAACGGTCAGCTAGGGCTTCTCTTTCTTCACAAAGAGAACAGAACAAGAAAAGAAGAAGAAAAAAAACTGAGTTTGGCTTCTGGGACAAAACAGAAAAAGAAAATGGTTGTCGTGAAACAAAGTCCTTACGAAGAGTTTCGGCTGAGAAGAGTGGAAGACAACAAGAAACGAATGGAAGCTCTGAATCTTCCAAATCTCTGTCAAAATCTCCGTTCCAAATCTGTCAAAACTTCTCCGGTTTTGATCCTTTTTTTCTCTTCTCTTTCATTTGTTAATCTCTACAAATGATTGATCGATTGAATATTTGATCATACAAACCTGGCAGATGAAGAAATCGATTATCAGGACAAAAGAGAAGCAGCTCGTGTCTGTTCGTCGATCTAGCCGTCTCCTAAACGCTTCTTCTTCCACTCCTGTTTACAAAGAAGCAAGTCACTTGATTGATTCTCAAATCTTCCTAATTTTTGTTTAGGGTTTTTGGCTCGTCTTATGAAATTGGTTTTCTCGATTTTTGTTTTGTTTTCAAATCAAAACAGGTTCTTGTTCGACAAGTGCAGATACCCAGAAGGTGAAGTTTCGTAAAGTTCTTCTCTTTATTCTTTTAAATAATTACGAGATAGTAACATTACTTTCTTTTGTCTTGTTTAGGATGGGCAAAGGGAGAAATTTATCCAATCGAGTTTATGTTTCTGAAGAAATCAGAGAAGAGGCCTTTTCTAAAGCTGAGAGATTGCAGGATGATTTGAGGGATATCTTCCCAAGTTTTGTAAAATCTATGCTTCAATCACATATTTCGGGTGGCTTCTGGCTGGTAAAACAACTTTCATACACACAAAATCTTTATAAACATGTGACTTACATTGCTTCATTTCTGTATTGTTTGTTTAAAGTTTATCACTTTAGTGGATCTCCTCTTAAAGCAAAGTGTTTGAGATGAAAAAACCTTCAAGAACCATGAAATTAGTCTAGATTTGGTGCAGAAAATTGTAGCTGTATGTTCGTTAGTTAAAGAAGAGTTAGGAGAATGTGTTGGGGCTATTCTTGATTTGGCTTTGGTTTGAGTTATTGGTCGAGATTTAGTTAGAGACATCTCCAGTTAATCAAGTCTCTTCTATGGTTGAGTTTCTTTTCAGAACTGAATCTTGTACATTTACAAGTGAATGTCATAATCTAACCAAGAAAAAAAATCCTACAAATCAGAGTCTTCCAGCTGATTTCTGCAGATCTCATCTCCGGAAACAAGATGGTATCATAACTTTGATAGATGAAGAAGGCGAGGAGTTTGAGACCGTGTACTTAGCGAAAAAGATTGGACTTAGTGGTGGATGGATGGGTTTTGCGGTTGCTCACAATCTAGCATATGGGGATGCACTTGTTTTTGAGTTAGTTCGTCCTACCGTCTTCAAGGTTTGTAAAACGCATAAAACCAACTTGGGCAAGAAATGCTAACAACTGATGATTGATATTGTTGTGTTCTGTCAGGTTTACATTACAAGAGTTAAAGGTTCTGGAGAAAGCCCAAAGATATGAGGTGATCGATCATGTTAGGATTTTTGGAAATGACTTGAGTTAGAAGTTTACCCTTTGTGCTTTGTACGTAAGCTGCTAATTCTAGGCTAATTATGTTCTTCACTGATGATATAAGTTGGTTTGTGCTCAAGGTTGTGTTATTTGATATACTTTTTAACAAGATTTTGGAAGTGGTTAGTTCCTTTACTCAAGGTGTAAAAATCCTGAATCTTAGTTTTGTGTTTCATGTTTTATCTGTTGTTTGACTCTTAAATCTCCTGCAGATACTACGTTACTTTTTTTCTACATAATTTCAACGTCTTTAAACAATCTTTTCAAGTGACCAGTTACATTAGTCACTGTTAAACGATTAGAAAAACGTTTTAGCGGTCTAAGCGACACAAGAACGCTCAATTATCGTCTGCTGATTTTGGTTAAAGATTGAGAAAACTAGACAACAAGGCTTCATTGTCACCTATTCCTCTTTTAACACTTAGAAAAAAGAGCAAATACAGTCAAGTTCATGTCTCTGAAGAAATCAGAGAAGATGCGTTTTCCAAAGTTGAGAAATTGCAGGCTAATTTAGGGTATTTTTCACTTTACTCCTCATCTCTCTCGCGAGAGTGCAGACTGTAGAGAATATTTTGCAACGGTCGTTTGTGGAAACTTTCCTTTTTTCTCTTTATTCCTTTTCCTTTTGTTTTAGCCCTTCTTTCCAATTACATGTCTTTCCTTAGCACGATAATGCGTATTCTCCAAGTTTTTCTTCATTATGATCTCGATCAAAATATTGATCGAATATTCTTATATTAAGTACAAATTCACGATATCTACTATTGATTTGCTTTCTAAAGTTTATACGATCAGCAGAAACCGGCGTGTTTGGTGGCTCTGTTTTGCTCCTTGTTATGCCTGAAAATCTTCACAAAACACTGCGCTAGGTGTAGCTTAAGGCTAATATAAAAGATGGGAAACTTTTAATATATTTTGATAAAATATAATGTAAATTTTAAGTACAATAATTTAAAAAAAATAATTATAAAAACTAAGACATAATCTTCTTTCTCTCTTTTTCGATAAATTCTTTCACCAACCTCTCATAATTTAAATTCCTAACTAGTTCTATTTCTCTTGATATGATAGCTAGACTATTCAATCTTTTTTTGTGACATGATTGATTGCAGATAAGATTTTATTAATTTGAACTTAGAAAACCTTTTTTAGGAGAGACGACTAAAATTGGAATTGTCAACCATATTTGATAAGTAATCCAAGGGTCTGAATAACACTCTTCCACTTTTTTTTTAAAAGTTCAAGATTTCAATGGGTCTCTTGTAATTTTGTGGCATAGCCTCTTTTAGAACTATTATTTCAAAAAAAAAAAATCATCCCCAATAACATCAGAATGATTTCCATGCTTTAAAATATCTTTAAGATTGGTACAAGATGCCATCAAACTATCATAATTTGTTGTCTTCAGTTTCTCCAAATCAAATACAAAACCAAACGTCTGTTTATACTTCTGAAATTACTCAAATCTTGTCTCGGGAGAATAAAGAGCTTGATCCATGACTTGGATGAAATAAGAAATCCTAAAGCTCTCTTCTAGAGACAAATCCATAGCTTCGACAACTATCTTTGGCTCCTCATCAAAAAAGTTTTTCTTTTGATGACATGCTTTTTCTTTCTCGGAAATATGGCTTCAATTTAAATAGATTATGAGATTTGTTTAACATCTGATTTTTCACTTTCAAAACCTGCATCTCTGTAATTTTGAAAAAAATGAAATTAATCATTTCAACTGAGAAACAACAACTTCAATATTCATGTCTTCTGACTGTAAATTCTTGCTTACGGTGGTAACAACAAATAGAATTTTGTACCAAATTACCATAGAAAACAAGAATTCATAATTTTCAATCCCATGTGTTTCACTTGTCGCAAGACACTCATCATCACTTTGCGTTCTCGGATCATCAATAGTTTCTGCTATATAAATTAAAGCATCTCTTATCTGCGGAGCTTGAAATCTTATTGCATTGATGCATTCAACATGATTCTCCCATCGAGTTTGTGATAAAGATTTATTTGTCAAACTTCCCAACATATCTTCCAATATCTTCTACCGCTTAGTTGAAGATGCAAACAAACAATAAATATGCTGGAGATCCTAAAAAATCAAATGACTTTTTTCAAAAGTGCTTGTCATATCACAAAACGCAAGATTAAGACTCTGCCAACCACACGATGTATAAAATGCACATGGATCAACATCAAGGAATCTCTTATGTACTCTTTTATGTTTTCTCTTCATATTGGACTTATTATCATATCCATTTCCTCTCACATCATCAATTTTTAAATAAGGAGCAACCAACACAGTCTAAATCTCATGAAAAAGTTCTTCTCTAGATGTATCATCGACTATAAACAATGTGAAAAACAAAATTTATATGTTAGCTGAAGCTGGTGAAACATCAACATCGCAGGATAAGAGTCATCTGTTCATGATAACTAATATATGAGGTATAATCAACAATGACAGAAAACTATTTTGCACTTCAAATCTTTTTTATGATCATACATTTGATCTTATCAGCTATCATTGCTATCAACTCATTCTGAATTTTATTGTTGAGATAGTGATAACGAGATTCTCCATCTTTAAACCGTCTAACATGTTCTCTCATTACCGGATCCCACTCATTCATAGAATCAATAAATCTTAAGAATTTTTCATTACCATCTACTCTTAACTTTTTGTTTCTCCCACAAAATGCTAAAGTTTGTTTAGAAAGAGTTTTTACCAACGAAAAAATTTTAACCATCACATATTTCCAATGATTCCTCTCTGTGTTGAGTTTTTGTTGCACATGCTTATCTATTGTTCGATTTTTCTGCAGTCTCAATTCAAGTTTTATCCACTGGGTCATGCATTTGATATGCTCATGACTAGTCTCGTGGTGCCTCACCCTTTCTAAAATATTTTTCCAATCATTGAATCTTTTAGATCCCATGTAACAAGGATTTTTTATCCCTAGTGAACAACTTACAGCAAAAACAAAAGAGTTTATCTAACGTTTTTGAAGAAACTAGGCAACGTCTGTCTTGCTTATTTCCATTACTCAACACTCATATATAGTATGCATGAGAGAAATTTCAAGCACTTATCTTCTCTCTCAGAAAGATAAAATCAATTGGTAGTCTTGGAGCGGGACCTTTTTCAACCATGACAAGTCTTAATCCAGCTTTAACCTTTCCCTAGTTTCCAGGATCATATTTATCTAGAATTGTACCATGCTCTTTGGATTCCGAATTTTTCGGATCTATATCCTTCTTCTTTTGATCATCTTCATTCTTTTTTTTCTCACTTAGATTCTCATCCTCTTCGATTTCAGCATTATCATCTTTTTCATTAAAAGTCTCAACATTTTTTTTCATTCTTAACTTTTATTGGATCATCAAACTCATCATCAATTCTAATGGATTCAGTATGATTTGCAGGGTTTACAAAAAAAACTATACATAGAACCTTACAGTGATTTCACAAACGTATCAGCTTTTTTCTTTTTCTCTTTTATGCTCCCCAGAGATATTTTTTTGGAGGCATATTTTCTAAAATTAATGATTAAAAAAAATAATATATCAAATCAGCACTACCATAAACAAATCTGATTTGTAGATAAATAAGTGTAAGATATTAAATTGACAAAGACTAAAAACTAGAACTGCTCGAAATGTTCGTCATTTTCAAAGAAACAAAAATAAAGAAAAACATAAAAAAATAAAATAGCATAGATGACGAAGAGATCTACAAACCAAAGACAAGAAGAAGTACCAAAAAATTGAAAGACAGTGCTGAAGTAAAAAACTGATCGAAGAATAATGAGAAAACTGATCGAAGAATAATTAGATCCAAAATCGTTAAGAATAAATAAAGAACATATCTAAAAATAATTGAAATATTTCTATTCCTTTTTGATTTTGAAATTAGATTTTCCATTTGTGATGCAAATTTCCATTTCGGTTTTGGAAACTTTACAAAAATGAAAGTTTTCTTTTTCAACATTAAAAACTAACTTTAGGGAGTTGAACTTGGGTTGATGGTTTAGAAACTTTGTAAGTATAACCATTATGATACATCAAACTTTTAGGAAATGGAGGCCTAAATAATTTATCTATTTTAGGGGCATGTGGCAAAAACCTTTTTCAATACATATAAAGCACGGCTCTAGATGTCGTTAGATGTTGACGACCTGGTCATACTGCGTAATAGTCTGAGATTTTAAGTCTTTGATGAAAACGCCATTAGCTTGTTGGGAAGGTTATTGAATCAAGACTACCAAGTTATGTCCAAGATAATTAAGTATATATCAAGAGCGTGGCAAGTCTAGGACAAAGTGCGAGGTATTGCCTTCTCAAGAGATTGATTTCAATTTATCTTCCAAAGGAAAGAAAATTTGCTGACTGTCCTCAAGAATCGACCATGGTCCTACAATCATTGGACAATGGTCCTTGGAAGATGGACGCCTTCTCCACCTCCAGGATTTCTTATCCTCTATGGAAATATGGATTAGAATTAGATATATTCTGGTCAACTATTACACCGCTGAAACAATGTTTACTCTAGCAAAGAAAATTGACAAAATGGAAGAGATAGCTTACGACTCTATAGCTTCTCAAACCAATGATTACATTCTTACATGAATCAATTTCAATACTGAGTATCCTACAATAGAAGCCAAGATATTTCTTTTATCAACAAGGGAAAAGTCGCTATCGTGTTTGAATATGAAAAACTTCACAAAATATTTTTTTTCATTGCCTTCATCTCACACATGAAAAAATCGATGTGTCAATTGCTTAAAAAAATCCCCATGAATCAAGAACGACACAACTGTCTCCTACGGTACATGCCATATCCTTTAATTAAAACAATGATAAATAAGTATTCGTAGGATGATTGAAGGTCCATCAGGGTTCCCTCCGCTATTCCATGAGCTCTATAAACTAGATCAACAAATGTCTCTCCAATACATCTCTCAGTCTGATGAAACCGAGCACCGGGCCAGAATATGTCGTGTTCAGCAATCTATTGAAGCCTCAAAGAATGATCTTGCAACTAATATTACTAATAGTTTTTGGTTCTGACAATGAAATTTTAAGAGGGAAAGGTCATGTTTTTGGTTATGACGATGAATTTTTGAGATTACAGCGGCAAAGTCAATACAGGAACAAGCCTTTGGCGCCAGCTCCCGATCATTCTATCCTGAGTTTCCATGAAGTACAGCACTCTCGACCCAAACGTTACCTCTCCCTTCCCTGTCAAAGGTTCGATGGGTTTTAAGATGGAGCTAGTTAGCCAGTCCTCATCTTCCGGAAACCTGAGGTCAGGGAAGAAGGATCGAAAAAGACCCCATCATGGTGAAGAAAACCAAGGCCCATTTCTGCTCTATCTCAAATCAAGCATCATGTCATCGAAGATTTCTTGCTACAAGAAGGCTCTTCTAAATGGAAATTTGATGACACTCGAGCAATCTCAAAAAACAAATCCCCAAAAACGCAGGAAATATTGTGGTTTCCAATTTGGAGCCGCTGCCATCCCAATGAGCATTTTGAGCTGGAACAGTCAAAGGGAGAAAAACACCAAGACAGTTCGTCACTTAAAGAAAGTGTTCAAAAATAATTTTCTAGATTTTCTGTTTCTCATGCTGACAAAGAAAAAGTATGGGTATGTAGAGAATATGAAGAATACTTTGGGTTATGATAAGTTAGTAATTGTCAAACCAATTGGTCTGAGCGGTGGTTTGATGGTGATGTGAAAGAAGAGTTACATGGTTGAAGTACTTTCAAGAGACAAGAGAATTGTCAACATGAAATTCAATTTGAGGTCTTTAGTTTTATTTCTATCATCTGGTGCGAATTTGCAAGGGACGAAGCATGGTTACTTGTAGGTGATTTTAATGAGTTAATGAATAGCAATGAAAATTGGGGGAGGGTGCAACAACAAGAGAATCCTCCTTTTGGGACTTCCGGAACACGGCTTAGAATTGCAAAATCAGAAATATTCGTAGTTCTAATAATAAAATGTCTTGGACTGGATAAAGAGACATAGTGTGGGTTAAATTCCGGTTTGATAGAAGTTTTGGCAATGATGAGTGGTTCCACCTTAGTCCAAGATCTCAAACATAATACCTAGATATGTGGGCTTCAGATCATAGGCCAATGCAAATCATTTTTGCTCTGAAAAGAGAAGATCATAACCGAGGCATAATTTGATAATCATGCTTGGTAAATAAGGTTTGGAGGAAGCTATAAAGAGAGGCTGTAATAGGGAGATAGAAACATGGGTTGATTTAATGGAACATATCTCTCGATGCAGAAGAGGGATATAAAGATGGAAGTAAACCTTCCAATATGAACTGTCGTGAAAAAATCCATAAATTTAAAAGCATTATGGAAATTGGAAGCTGAAATCTTGAAGACAAATCCATACCCAAAAATGCTGCGGAGACTTAAACTTGAATTGACTAAGACCTACAAAGAAGAAGAACGTTTACGAAGGCAACATATGGCCAGTGGAGTACTGTTTCTTAGAGACTTTGATCTTTGATGGAGAAAATGAACTTTGATAGCACATAGATTCATTGGATGATGGCTTGTGTGGATAATGTGTCTTATATGGTCCTTCTTAACGATCGCTTACAAGGTTTTATTAAACCCAAAAAAGAAATCAGACAAGGAGATATACTTTCTATGTTCCTCTTCATTATGTGTGCTGAAGCGGTAGTAAGCTCTCTAAACCACTTTGAATCCTACAGATGATTACATGATCTTACTCTCTCGACAAATGGCCCCTCGGGATCCTCCGATCTTTGTCTTCCTCTTAGACTTACTATGTTTGCTTGCCTGGTCGATTTGTCTTTAGTAGAATTGAAATATCATCTAATTGTATCGTTGAATCTTCTTGAAACCATCTCCTTAGTGTAGCATAGAAAAACACCCTCTTTTTGCCATCTCTACAGCTTTCCAGATTTTGTATTGAACGCATAGCATATCTAGGACCTTCAAATCCTATTTAAGTTTAATCCATCGGCGGGAGGTCTTTCAACATATGCAAAACCTCTAGAAAGTCAAAGCTGTCCGATACTGAAAATGCTCATGTTGCTTTTTACTGTCTTTTTTGTCCAAATAATCTGAAAAGACTCTTAACTCTAGAAAAATACTAAAACAGCATAAAGTCACCAACTATGAGATATTATATAAACGTTTAAAACTAAAGTGAAAACCAATAAAAATACAAGTATATTAGCGCTAGGAAACGAACAAAATGGACATATGATAGGCGTAAATGAAGTGATAAACGGATGCAGTAATCAATAAGGTTAATACGCCCCAGAACTTCAACAGATCCGATTTACATGATTTGAGCATGTTATATTCACGTTGTGGGAGTTGATCCTTATTGAAAACAACCCATCCTAAATCTGTTGGTTCAAATATTAATTCATGTTGTTTCACATCCAGAACATTTGTCTTTGGTGGCAACAGCGTTAAGATTTTCTTGAGATTACTAATGCAAAAGCTTAAGGTCATCAAGAAAATCAACAGCCTCATAAGGACGACATGTCTTTTCTACTATCGTTGTTGAGTCCAAAGGACAACGTGGTATCATCCCATACACAACACAAAAAGAAATGAATCTGAGGCTTCATTTAACTAGATGATTAAAAGCAGAATATGTTGACATAGGTTTGCATAACAACTCTTGCTTTGATCCCCAAAAATACAAAGCAAAAGACTACCGGGGGCCCAATTTGTAACCTCTATTTGGCGATGATTTGCAAAGCTCAATTCAACACTCCTATCGAGCAGCTTCTAGAGGTATCGCCCAAAAAATGGCTAATGAATCTTGTATCGCAATCAGATAATATTGAAGATGAACGTCCATGCATTCAGTATCTGTCGCGGAAGACAAAAAAATCAACAACATTGACCGCGTCAGTTGACTTCTTATAAAGAATGAAATAAAACATTATCGAAAAATCAATCAACGACAAAAAGATGGAATCATAACCATGTTGAGTGCGAGTTAGTCTAAAAAATGTATATTAATGCAATTGTCCATGACAGTATAAAAATTGGCGCTAAAATCTTTATTTTTCCTTTTTGCGGGATGATAAACACAAAAACACTTACAAAGCGTTGCCTTAAATACACATTTTCAAAGTTTTATCATTAAACCTATTGTAACGTGAATTACTCTAAGCCAAGTTTTAGTCTTGCACCACATCATTGCTATCAAAACTTCCATTTCCAGCTATAGCAAAAGTCATACATAATTGATATGTTACATCCCGAAACAAAATGCCAATAATAACTTTCTAAGAAAATGTGTGATGAGGAAATTTTGTTCTACCTCATAGAAAATTTGTTTCTTTCTTTTTTGAAGCTCGATCTATCATTAATGTCGGTCTATTTGGACTTAGTCATTTAGACTTGATCTTAGTTGTTTGAATAAGGTCCGATATCAAATGAGTTGTTGTAGTTTAATAGCTCAATTGTTGTTTCTAAGTTTGTGGAAAGTCCTCTGGGGATGTAGATGGTAGTTACTCTGTATTTAGCTATTTAAAGTTGTCTAAGCAATAAGAATAAAGCAAGTTTTCAGTCACATTATTCAGCTTTATATTCTTCTTTCCAACTTATTCGTATCAGAGCCTCGTTTGAGAATGAGTGGTGAGACATTTGTAGAGAGAAAGAGTGAAAAATGTCGGGAGAAGGGAAAAACATGCTGGCTATACCCAAGTTTGATGGTGACTTCGAACACTGGAGCATGTTGATGGCAAATCTCTTGAGGTCCAAAGAGTGGTGGGATTTGATAGAGAAATGCTACGTTGAGCCAGCGCGAGGAGACATCCTCAATGGAGCACAAAGACAAGAATATTCCAAAGAAGAAGCTAACTGACTTGAAGGTGAAGAATTATTTGTTTCAAGTGATCGGCAAATCTATCTTGAAAAAAAAAATCGAGAAGGACACAGCCAAGCAGTTGTAGGATTCGTTGAAGACCAAATACCAAGGAAACGAATGTGTGAAGAGATCATAACTTCAACGTCTAAGGAGAGACTTCGAGGTTCTGAAAATGAAGAAAACAAAGAGCATTGCTTAGTACTTCTCGTGTTGCTCATCGCAACAGATATGAGAAATCTTAGTGAGGATATGCAAGATTGTAAGATCATGGAAAAAATCTCAAGAACTCTCTCAGAGAAATTCACCTACACCTTCTGCTCAATCGAAGAGTCCAAAGACATAGACAGTCTCTCGGTTGGTGCTCTCCAAAGCTCACTTATGTGTCATGAACATAAGATCGCAAGACACTCTAAAGGATTCAAGAACGATGAGAAAGTTCTATAGGTGACATCTGCAGCAACCCATCCGAGTGGAACAAGAAGGAGAGGAGGTTCAATTGGAGGGTGTGGTATAGAACGTGGAAGAGGAGCATCTTTTAATACGGCATTCGTGGAGTGCTACAAGTATCATGAATTAGGACATTTTAAGTTTGAATGTCCTGATTTAGACAGACAAGCGAATTATGTAGAACTCAATGAAGAAGATGAACTCGTGCTGATAGGGCTTATGTAGAGATAAAAATATCAAAAATTAAATATTTATGGTTTCTAGACAATGGATGCAGCAACCACATGACTGATATAAAGAAATTGTTCTCTGAGATGGATGAGAGCTTTAAGCACTAAATGAAACTTAGAAATGATGGTTTAAGGAAAAGGAAGCAGGAAAGAACAATAACTTTATGAGCTTAGGCCAGTTGCAGGACAGAAATCTAGCGATTCTGATAATAGTTGGTATATGAAAAGTTTTTCATCCCGCAAGAAGACTCATCATTGAGACTTAAATAAGTAAAAATCGGATGTTCGTGATTGATGCACAAGTAATAGGAGGCGACTCTTGTTTCAAAGTGGAGACCCCAAATGATACACACCTTTGGCACCGCAAATTTGCTCATATGAATTACAAGTGTTTAAGGATGCTAAGCTCTAAGGAAATGGTGAAAGGTCTTTCATATATCAAATTATACAAAAGGTGTGTGAGAACTGTCTTTTGGGAAGCATAAGGGAGAGTCATTCCCAAAGAAAAGCACATGGAGAGCTTCAGAGGTGCTCAAGCTGATCCGTGCCGACATATGTGGTCCACTCACTCTAGCATCCATAGACCAGAAGAAGTACCTTCTCACCTTCATCAATGACCACAGCAGAAAGATGTGGAGTTATCTGATTGCAGAGAAATCAGAAGCGTTTCAAATGTTTAAAAATTGCAAAGCAAGTCTGGAGAAAGAATCAGGCTTGTCATTATGTTGTTTAAGAACAGATCGAGGAGGTAAGTTATGTTCAAAGGAGTTTGAATATTTCTGCAAGACTCGTGGGATTAAATGACAATTGACAGCAGCCTACACGCCCCAGCAGACCGTGGTAGTTGAGAGGAGAAATTAGACCATCATGAACCTGGTTCGCAGCACACTATCAGAAAAAAAATGCGTAAAGATTTTTGGGCAGAGTTAGTTAAGTGGATAACTTGTGTTCTAAACCTCAGCCCCACTAATGCTTGCAAAATCAAACGCTAGAAGAAGAATGGAGTGGTATTAAACCCAATGTGAAGCTTTTCAAAATATTTGGGTGCATTGGACATGTTCACATAACAGAAGCAAAACGAATAAAACTAGATGACAAGAGTTGTAAGTGCATCTTTCTTGGAGTCAGTGAGGAATCAAAAGCATATCGAATGTACAATCCCACTTCTAAGAAGATCAGTGTGAACAGAGGCGTGATCTTTGAAGAAGCAGAGTATCGAGATTGAGGAAAGAAAAATGCAGAAGGTGTAACTGACTCATCTAACACGCACACGTGGGATAATGATGGAGAACACATGGCTAGTGAGGAAGAATATCTGCAAGAAGATTAATGATGAAGAATTTGGAGCAGAAGTAGAAACTGCAATCAACCCTGAAACAGAAGCACCAGAACATGAAGTCGCATGCACTAATCTTGAAACACATGGAACACCAGTACGAGAAAGAACAGTCCCCACCTATCTATGTGACTATGAGTGCAGTCAAGCTATACTAGATGAGGAAGTCAGTTTCTAATTTATCGATGATCACACACTACAAGTTGCTACTGCACTTGATGATCTTGCAACTTGTGATGAAGCTGTAAGATATCCCAAATGCAGACAGGCTATGAGAGCAGAGATAGAATCTATAGAAAGGAATCAAACCTGGGAGTTGTCGGAAGTACCTACGGGTACAAAAACGATTGGTGTCAAATGGGTTTTCAAGATTAATTACAATGAAGATGGCAAGATAGACAAGTTCAAGGCCAGATTAGTCGCAAAGGGCTAGGCACAGAGGTTTGGGATCGATTATAACGAAGTCTTTGCACCAGTGGCAAGAGGGGATACCATCTGGATAAAACATTTCACCGCAGCACAAACAAACTGGAACATTTACCAGCTTGACGTGAAGAATGCCTTCCTGCACGGGGAGCTTCATGAAATGGTTATTTGTAGATCAACCACCATGATTTGAGAGGAAAGGATGTGAAGGGAAAGCTTACAAACTGAGGAAGGCTTTGTACAGCTTAAAACAAACGCCAAGAGCTTGGTTTAGTAAGATCGAAAGCTACTTCACTCGTGAAGGTTTTGTGAAATGCGACTTTGAGCACACCATGTTTGTTAAGATATAACAACAAGGTCAAGTTCTCACCGTAAGTCTATATGTTGATGATATAATCTTTACTGGAAATTGTGAAGGACTAATCACAAATTCAAACAGTCAATGAAGAAGAACTTTGATATGAGTAATCTTGGAAAGATGAGGTACTTTTTGGAGTGGAGATATTGTAGAGGAAAGAAGGAATCTACATATGCCAAATGAATTTTGCTAGAGAAGTCCTTGAAAGATTTGAGATGGATGCTAGTAATGGAGTGCCCAATCCAATTGTTCCAGGAGCAAAACTTTCAAGGAAAGGAGGTGGAGCTGTTCTTAATACCACACTCTACCAACATATGATAGAGAGCTTGATGTATCTTTACATCACTCGACCCAACTTGATGTTTGTAGTGGGTCTTGCTAGCCGGTACATGGAGAATCCATCTGAAGCTCATTTGCAGTGGTGAAAAGAGTATTGAGGTACGTCAAAAACACAACAGAGTTTGGGATCATGTATAAGCGTGTAGTAAACGGAGAGTTTCAAGCTTATACGAATAGTGATTAGGTTGGGGATTTGGATGATCAGAAAAGTACTTATGGGTTTGTGTTTCTAATGGCTGGAGAAGCTATCTCATGGAGTTCAAAAAAGCAACCTATTGTCACTCTATCCAAAATATAAGCAGAGTATATTGCCGCAGTTTCATGTGCGACATAAGGGATTTGGATGATGAGGGTACTTAGCGAGATTGGAGAGAGTCATGATTAATGCATTGTAATTAAATGTGACAACAGTTCAGCAATTCAACTATCCAAGAATCCAGTACATCATGGACGCAACAAACACATTGAGATATGGTTTCATTATTGAGGGATTTAACCAAGAAAGAAAAAGTGAAATTGATATACTATGGAACACAAGATCCACTAGCTTAGAGCCGTGCTTATAGTGTAAAAAAAGAGGTTTTGTCTCAGGCCCCACATAAATAAAAACATGAGAATATTATATTCTATGGTACTTTTTCAGTTTGATATTACAAAAAAAACACCTTTGAAGTTTGAAGCACTTTTGTAAGTTTTAGCACATGTGAAATATTTATTTTAACATTTTTCTCATTATTTTTTGTACCTTTTGCACCACTAATTTTTATTTTTTCCTTTTCTTTTTTAAGTTCTAGTGACTCTTTTTTTTTCTCTCTTACTTTTGCTCTCTCTCTTTTCAAGTTGATTATCTCTTTATATGTATGATAATGAGCACAACCGTGCCTAATGCATATTGAAAAAGGCTTTTGCCACAGTCCCCTACAATATATTTCAATTTTAAGGCTCCCATTTCAAAAACATATTGTGTCAGAGTGGTTCTGACAAATAGATCTCTGATTAGAAGCTTGAGTTTGAGGCATTTTTGCCTCATATTGGCTTCATTTTTTTTAATAAGATTTAGAAAAAAAACTCGTCGATCTAAAACAGACTAGAAAATCTTAATCCTAAACAGAAAATGTGGGATAATTTAGCATTTAAGGCAAGTGTCTCAAAAAAAAAATTCAAATAGTTTTAGATCTCAATCAAAAATCTAAATCCATAATTATTATTATTTCCGAGTCCATTGTTATATATTTTTCCATTGGCATTGTCTCTTGCTAATTTCGTGATATTTCTTCCTCTTCTCATTTTCTACTTTTCTAGTAATTATAATTTTTCATATTTTTTTATTTTTTATTCTTTTATTCCTAGAAAAGTGACAGATCTGTCTTTATGCTTTTAAATCGTTAACTTAACATACTATTTTATTTTCATTTTGTGGTTTGAATGTCTTAATTTTTTTCTAGATTATGGTTTTGGTTTTTAATATTTTATTTTATTTTGAATTTATATTTTATTTTTATTATAATTTTAAAAAAGCCTCATTTTTTATATTAGCCTTAAGCCTCGGTTAACCTTCGCACGGCACTAATGAGTATGGGTCTAGAGAAGATGGTAAATTTGGTTATGGTGATAAATATTACAAAGTAGAAGAAAATCATTTTTTGGGTTAAGGATTATCTTTGATCTTGTGGACATGTGAGCGTAGACATCATACGGTGAACAAAGAACGTGAGCAAAATTTCGTAGAATTGGTTGTATGGACAGCATATGGTAGACAAAGAATTATGGACAAAGAGATGTATGATTAAAAATTAATATATGATATAAACATTGGATTGAGTTGAATGTTCTACTTTGTATCCACAATACGGTGTCCATGAAAAATGGTCTACGTAAATATGTACATAAAACATAGTATTTTTGTGATAGCATTGACATTGTTTCATGGAGGGATAATAGACGAGGACAAATTATAATGGATACTGACAACCATATTTTGTGTGTTGTTCACAGATTTATGCACATGCGCAACCTCATATTCTTGCCGACATGGATGATGAAGAATTCGACATCCCTCCAATTTGCGATGTGTGTTGTGTGTTGCCAAGCAAACAGTATGAGTGTTTGTCCATATAATGCTGATTTAAAGCAGAGCTTGTCCAAATATATACAAAAACCATCACCATGTCCACGCTACAATGTCCACGCCACTACGTCCACGCCATCATGTCCATGCCACAACGTCCACGCCATCATGTCCACGCCACCATGTCCACGCTACCATATCCACGCTACCATGTCCACGCTACCATGTTCACGCTACCATATCCACACCACTATGTCCACGCTACTATGTCCACACTACTATGTCAACGCCATCACGTCTAGTCATTTTCAACAGTAGATTCGAAATCATCATTTTCTGGATTTGTAATATTTTTTTATGTTTTCTTGGAAACACATGACACGCATAAAAAATCATGTTTGAATTATGAAAAATACCGATAATCTCAAGCCAAAATTGAATATATGTCTAGATCAAAGTTTAACCCTCATCAATTAGCTTAATTGAGATCAACATAGGTGGGAGAGAAATAGAGAGAGATAACGAGAGAAAGAACATTAGAGATGGATATCAGAGAATGTATTGAATCTCAAATTGGTGAAAAACTACACTAAAATCAGTTAAAAAACATTAGAAGAGATATGAAATTAGAGAAAAAAATTCGAATCAAACTTGAAAGAAAAAATTCGAATCAAACTTGAAAGAAAAAATTTGAATCAAATTTGAAAGAAAAACAATGAAGGATGAAGAGAGAATGAGAAAGAGAAGAGAAAGAGAGACAATAAGAGAAGAGAGAGAGACAATAAGAGAAAAGAGAGACAGAAAGAGAAAGAGAAGAGATAGAAAAAGAAAGTAAGAGAGATAATAAAAAAATAAAGTAAGAAAAAAATATTAATTAGTATTTTTATTAAATATAAGAGTAAAAATGATTTTTTTACAAAAAAAAATTGTCCCAAATTTCGAAAGTGTCTTTTTTTAAAATAAAGTAACTTAAAAGTGTGTTATAGTGTAAAACACTCTAAAAACATTATAGAGTCTCTAATTACATTAAATCATTTATAGTACACTGGTTTAAATTTTCATGTAATTGGGTTCCCACGTGAGTTCAAACCTCACTTTTGCTTCTTACAAATATTTTTCATAATTAATTTATATTTTAAATAAAATTTTAATAATTATTTTCAAGAGCTGACTTTAATTTTTGTTTTTATGTCATAATTTGTTTCTCTACGATAAGATTTTTGTTTAAGTTTATAAAACTTTGGTGTTTGTAGAAAAAAAAAGAGAATTTTTATGTATGAGATTTTTTTAACATTTAGATTTTATCTATAATAATTTTTAAATATTATATATTATTTAAATTTAAATTATAATTATTATTAAAAAATTGATAAATAAATCTATTTTTTAAACTCTGCCTGAGATCCATATAAGTCTTGGCATGTCGCTGCACTAGCTGAAATTGTGACCAAACCGTTGAAGCTTAACATGTTCAAAATACTGAAGAGGCTGTTGAGTCTTGTCCAAATGCCAAAGTACACTGTTTTGCTGCGTAATATCAGTTTAGGGAAGGAATTTTTCGGTCTTTTTGGACTTAGCCATTTAAAATTGGTTTTAATTGTTTAAATAAGCTCTGATATCAAAAGAGTTGTTGTAATTTAATAGCTCAATTGTTGTTTTTAAATTTGTGGAAAATTCCCCAAAAATGTAGTAAGCAGTTACTTTGTATTTGGCTATTTAAAATCATCTAAGCAATAAAAACAAAGCAATTTTTCAGTCTCATCATTCAGCTTTATAGTCTTTGTTCCAACAATTATTTACGTACATTAGTAATTTCATTGCAGCATACGTTTTTTTATGGTAAATTAAAATTCATGTGCAAAACATGTGAAATCCCACCCGATTAAGAATCTTCTAGTTAAAGCATAAAATTTGCAAATGTTACAAAGCCATTATGCTGAGTCGGGTTAGTAGCCAACACACAACAAAAGATAACCATATTTAAATCAGATAGAGGAAGCACGCACCTCATTCTAGTGAATCAATTGTTGATGATCGGTGAGTATAGAACTACCCGAATAGTTATTATATTTATTTTATGTTTAACTAATAGGGAATATAATAAAAAATGCTATACAACCTTCCATAAAAAAAGTAAACAACTATCTTGAGAAACAATATTGATTTTGCAAAACCATATATATATATAGTATTATAAAAGTGAGAAAATATAAGATATTGTATTTCTAATTTCATGATATTTAAAAAAAACTTAGTAATTTAATAGTTTTTAATACTGATTTGCTATTTTATTATAAAGAATGAAAACTATTATATGAACGATTTTATAATGGACAATTTTACCAATTTACGAATATCCACTTTAAATGGTTTAATTTTTCACCACAATGAAAATTTCATATAAAGTTATCTCAGTTAATTTACATAAATGATAATAAATAATATTTGTTTTTTAAATCGAACTTCAAACTCTTAAATGTAGAAATATTAATCAATTTTTAATTAATTTCTGGGCCAAAAAAAGCTTCCATTAGTAATTTTATAGTTTATAAGAGAGAACTTCTTATGTTCATATTTTGTATGAAAAAAATCATTTTCTTAGTACACGTTGACAAAGAGAAAAAAAATTCTTAGTACACTAATAATTTAGAAAAAAGTCAAATGTATGCATATGAATATTCAAGAATACTCAAAAAATGGTTCAAAAAAAAAGAATACTCATAACATTTCGATATGATAAGGACATTGGATCTATGCATACGAATATTCATGCATCATGTCAAGACGTATCCATTACGATAAATACCGAATACAACTTAGATCGTTCAGTTTATTCTCTACGTACTAACGTATTTTGGTCGATAAAAAAGAATGATTATGGACAAAAGTTATTGAAATTGAATATCCTGTACGTATAATATACTATTCATATTATATTATAAATTCAAAAGGCACCAACAAACGCTAAGTACATAAACAAACTGAAGGAGGCTTGAAAGTTAAGTCGCAAAGAAAGGCCTTCGTCATTGCTTAACTTGCAATCAAAGTTAAAAAAATGCACAATTTACTCAGAAAGGGCCTAACGTTCACGTCAATCATCAAACATACATTAATTTGTAGAATCTTCGATTGTTATCAATTAGATTTTTGCTATCACTACTTAGAATTTTCTCACCAAATACTGAAAGAACCATTTCAACCAAAGATTAAGTCAAGAAAACAATGAAACCAACAAACAAAAACAAAAACAAAGAAAGAAGGTAGTAAGTAGTATTGGAGTCTTTAGAAATAACCCTAAACACATATGTTAAGAGACTTCTCTTTGTGTCTTCTTCTTCTTTTTGGACTCAGAGATCTCACTAACTGAGGATGAGTTCGAATGGAGAGAAGAGAATGATGAAAAGGTCTGATTTTGCACAGAAGTTGTTAGATGATCTTCGTGTAAGGAAGGAGCAGCTTTCAGTCTCTCAGAACACAGGTAAGATTAAGCAAACATTGATTCGTTAGTATACATTTCCTTTGTTAGATCTAAATATAGAAGTAACCAGTAAGAGCTAAGATGATTACATTCTTCAATCTTTTACATGCAAACATGTTTTGACACAATAAGAGATTCAAAACGATTATAGCCTGTGAATTGCAACTAGCTACATAAAGAAAAAGTCTCTGCAATGTTAATTTTGGTATTCATGGTTGCAGATAACTACACGTATTCGAACAGAGGATTCAAGGGATTAAGAGAAACCAGAGCAAAATCTGTAAGCTGTGAAGAATCTTTCCATCTTTCTAAATCCACACTGAGTCTTACCATTGTCTTGGTTTGTTTTTATTGCAGACAACATTTCAAGATTTCAACTATGGAGGAGCCAAATTACTCACAAGCGGTATAGAGGCTTCAAATCAGATACTTCCTTATGGAAAAGGCCGAAGCATGGAGAAAATCGATCTCTCGAAAGCATTAGCATTTGCACTTGAAAATGCTGGAAAGGCTACAAGAACAGATCCTTCAGGTAGTACTTCAATCATTAGTTTTCTTCATGAAGTTGGAAAGAGATCTTTAGTATATGGAACAGCAGAAAGAAGCAGTCAACAACAACCTTGTTCAAGTAGTCAACAACTTCCCATGGTTCATGTTCATATCAAAGAAATTTCAAAGGGAGCAAAAAAATTGAATCAGATCATTAAAGCGTGTAGCAATGGCCTAAGTTTTCGTAAAGGAAAGTATTCGATACACTGCGGGGAAGAACTCATGGAAGGTGCAGTTGAATTGGAACAGTCTCTTCGTTTGCTTGTAGACATTCAACAAGCTTCTTCTGAGTACATAACCAAGAAACAGAGGAAAAACAGAATCAAGCTGCTTGAAGAGAAAGATGATGAGGAGGAGGAAGAAGATGTTCCAGATCGAAATTACCGGAAGATCGAAGAGGTTGCAAAGGCGGATATCGAGATGAGACTATTGGCACTTAACCATCCAGAGGATAAGAACAACAAACATAGAAGGCAAACAAGTAGTTGTGAATATACCGAACATAAACCTCAGAAGGGAAGGATTCCAAATGTTGTCGCGAAGTTGATGGGCTTAGGGGAGTTTCCAGAAGATGAAAAAGAGACCAAGAACAAATATGATGCATCCATGAAATCTGCAGAGAATCTTACAAGGCATGCTAGTGAAAATCTTGTTGAACCGAAGGCACGAAGGTACTCAACAACATTGGATTTAGTACTCCATAAGGAGACTCAAAAACCCGCGAATGAGATAAATTACAAAGCCAAGTCTCAGCAGAAGGATAGAGAGAAGGATGATCTGAAGAGCAGAAAAAGAAACACGGTTTCACACAAGAAAGATGGAGAATTGACGACGAAAAATGTTATCAGAAGGAACTCATCTCCAACAGAAAATAATCAGAAGGTTGTCACAAGGAGCCAACAAAAGCATTTACATAAACTAACTTTTCGAGGTGAGGAAGAAAAGAGCATTAAGAAAGAGAGGTTGCGGCAAGAAAATGGTGTAATGCCGAATTATTCACCAAAACCTTTGAGTTCAATGGATATACAAACGAAGGTACCACTCGCAGAAAAAGCTAAAGCTGTGAAGAAAAGCTTTTCTCATGTTGAAGTAGCAGAAAAGAAAAAAGGAAGAGAGGTGCATGAAGCCGAGTTCCGCGAAAAGAATAATCAGGACATCTCTAAACCAAATGGAGGATTTTCCAAAGTAATGAAGCAACCAGAGAATCAGAATCTTGATTCCAAAGAAGCTGATGGAAAACATGATCGGTTACTTAGACGCTTTGGTGACAGTAATAAGGTGACAGAAGAAGAAGCAGAGACATGCATTAATAGTTCTGAAGTTTCAGGTGTTGAGGTCCAATCATCAAACATAAATGTTGTAGAGCATAAGAGAGAGATCAAAGATGACTCAATTCTGCTTATCGCCGCCGAGAGAGTCCCATGCCAAGCTCCACCACAAAATGTAAGTTTATTATTAGTAACTTCACATTGCATATGTATATATTATATCTAATCGATTTTCGGATATGCAGCAGCATCATGAACTTATGTTCACAGATGAAATGGATCAACAAGGTCCATTATCAAAGTCTGTTGGAAAATCAGATAAATTGTCCAAGACAGTGTACAAAGGTAAGAAGAACAGTATGCACTACCAGTTTGTCTTGTTGTTAATCTCACTGCACCTTTAAAATCACTAATAGTCATGCATTGAGAAGAGAGAAGAGAGTAGAGCCGAGAAACTGATATCGGAATGTGTAGCCAAATGAATCAACATATATCCAAAGCTTTTGTGGTGAGTTCTATCCCAAGGTATTTGTGGGTTTGTTTGGTCTCAAACCAAACCTAGAAAGACCCTTGGATAACAAAACTCAATAGAAAAACACAAACTTAAATGTTTGGGTGCTTTTCGATCTTATAAGACTTTGATATAATCCCGCATTCTTATAGTTTCATGCTTTGTTCATGACAGAACCATAACCATTTTGTCTGTGCAAACAAGTCACAACAACTTGTTTTTTTTTGAAAAAAGGAACTAAAAGTTCAATTTTTTTCAGGAGGCAAAGGGGATGCGGAATCTGGTGTACTCTTGTTGGAGAAGCGACAAGAACACCGAAAACAAGAAACTAAAGAGACATTGTCTGAATATGAAATGAACCTCAAGAAGATAGTTGTAAAAAGCCAACTCTTTCTAGACACAGCAGAGGCACTTTTCAAACTCAACATTCCTCTCAATGCCCATCATGAAGTGGGCAGGAACAATTACTTTCACCAAGACAAGAATCTACTCCTCGATTGTGGCTACGAGCTAATGAAACGAAAAGGGAGATTTCAAGAGTTAAGTGTCCATCCTTTCGTGAAGGTACCAATCAGTTCCTCTAAAGTAAACTCAGTTGACCATCTTGTTAGACAATTAAGCAAAGAGTTCGAGAAGCTTAGAGCCTACGGTAGGGAGTGCCACACTGAAGCACTTGTTGAAGACTACTTGCCAAAGGTGTTGGAAAGAGATGTTCACCATAAAGATCCAAACTTGAACTCCATGTGGGACATGGGTTGGAATGATTCAATGCTCGCCTTCATCGAGAAAGATGATGTTATAAGGGACATAGAGAGGGAAGTCTTCAATGGACTCTTGGAGGAGATAACCAGAGAGCTTATATGCATATAGCCGTTACTAATAAATTTTCCTTGTCAAAAGTGAGCGTTTTAGGTTCAAGACATTAGTCCATTTTCATTAACATTTTGTTTGAAAGTATATATATTTTCACCTCTTGTGAGCAAAAAGTTAGTACGAAAAACGAATGGATGAGCAATGTGAGATTCTTGTATCGATTATCAATCTAGTTGATGTCATAAATCTAGTTGTTCTATATAGGTTATATACTTAGCTCAATATATATTGAAACTTATCTATTTTAATCCAAGAAGAGAATGTACACACTTATAGATGGTTCTAGGCTTCTAGCTAGTATAGTTAAAGATAATTGCGTAACTTGCATTTGATATGTATTTGTTCTAGGTGAGAAGTAAACCTGAGGAGGGCCTATGAGCGTTGATCCCAAAACAAGTAATTAATGTCGAGATATAGAAAAGTTAAAATTACTAAAAAAATTTGAAAAGTGTAGAATGACTAAATATATGTTTTAAAATGCTTGTTACAAATATTGTAGATTTACGATAACTTTATTACGAAACTGAAGTATAGATGTTGTAATGGTATTAATATGTTTTCGCATAATCTATTACAAAAATAATGTCACAAAGTTGCCAGGCCAGATGGTTGCAATTATCACAAACACTAGACTTTCGTAATTATGATTTTTAAAATAAATCGTGATAGAGTTATTATTGTTTTTCAAAAAATTAGTAAGAAACGTTAAAAAAGAGTTAGTAAAAAAATTTCAATTTTTTTTTAAATTACGGTATAGAAAAATCAATCACAGAGCACCAATTTGGTTTTCGAGTTAACACAATCAGTAGGAAAAAAATTCATCTAACCATTAATTTCTTGTTCAAAAACGATCGTTATAAAAAACAATAAAATATCTGGACACGTTGCAATACATAATATGAGTTTTTTTTTAAAGATTTTGGTCAAACAAATATGATTCAAATACCCAAATTTTATGAAAATTCTGGTTCAAATGTTACACCTTTTATGCTTTTGTTTTTAATAATTGTTTTCGTCTTTTTGAGGAAAACAAAATAAACAATAGTGTTAACATGCTTTATCTTTTTCTTGTGCCATAGCGAAAGCGATTTGGTCTTCTCTTTTATTATTCTTTTTCCATCTTTGTGTCTAATTCCTTGCTCTCCTTCTCCACCACCTTCGTCGCATTGCTCCATTTCTTAGCAGAGAAGGAAAATTCAATTAATAAAAAGCCATCAATTACTTCACTTAGTTAAATATGTGACTAAGGTTCATTAACCTTATTATTATAATCTTTGTCTCACTTTTTCATGCAACTAATTAACTAAAGACACTTTAGGTTTTTAATCCCCTTTATTGTTTCTTTTGAATGCCTTGCAACACGTACTTATACATTGTCATATTGTATTTTTCTTTTTTATTGAGTATTTTTGAATTGTATAACTTAAAAGTATCCTTACTAGATTTGGAGGTGAACAGATTTTGTAGAAAAAAGAAAGTTTCCAGAAGCTTGTTATAAATTAGGCAAACCCACTGATCAGAAAAATTTACACAAAATATCTTCACAACATAAAATCAAATGCAAAGCTGACATCAGTTTACGTTTTTTTATCAGTGATTTAGGTGTGATTGTGATTTTACACCCAGTTACTTAGTAGAGCTCTAATCTGCTTGTCTACAAGTTAAATTTGGTTCAAGCATTAGAAAAAATAGTATGGTATTAGTAGGATCGGTTTTAAGATTTTTGGAACTATAAACATTTTCTTATAAACACTAATAATTTTATTATATAATTTATAAGTTATAAAATTTATGTATATTAATTTCTTAAAATTTCTGAATCATAACGAATTTGTAATTTAACGATTATGTTATTATTATATAAATTTAAGTTTAATTTAATATATATTATTAAATTATTAATAAAAAAATTAGGAATTAAAATTAATTTTTTTTGGATTATGTTTCGCATATAATCCAAAGAAAAAATCATTTCTACAAAAATCATTTAATGACAATTTCACATTAAGTCGGTTGTGCATAGATTTATCCATATGGACCATATCTATAATCTACTAAACGATAACTACTCTTATAAATACGTACAATAAAGAAACAAAAACGACCGCTGAATTTTTTATATGAGATTATAGGGCTCAACTGCAACCAAGTTCTTGTTCAAATAAACACAGTTCTTTCTATCACGAGAATACATAATTATATATTTTCAACTTTCATGATGAATCTTTCCACCATCATATAACTATAGGTTGGTTGTTATAAATTATAACCACTCATCATAATTCCAACAATTTCAGTTTATCATATTGAAAATTTACACTAATTCTAATTAAAAATATTTTAACAATTTTTTACTAAATTTGTTCATAGTATTAGGTCTTTTCATACTGTTGTAGTAAAAAAAATTAATATAAATATAAAAAGGCTCTTGATAAAATTTAGAAACTTCAAAAATTTTTGCATCATTTTATCATTCTATCGATAGTTGTTTATCCTATATCTAATTCGAATATCTGAAATTTTTGAATCTGGATTCAGATATGTAATATGTGTCTACCTTTAATCATGTATGGTGTACCATTCAATTTAAAATTTGAAATGTGATAATAAAAATTACTTTTACCTTTACAATGTCAGTCATTTTATGCATCTATATCTATAGATTACCCATTTCTACTCGATAGTCCCTTGTAATAAAGAAACAAAAAATCAGAGAATTTATATAAAAAAGCACAAAACAGAGCAAAAAATTACAGCCATGGAAGCTTCTGTTTATTCATTGATCATAATCCTCTTCTTGTCTTCACATGCTCTTCATCAAGCAAGTAAGTTCATTTACAATTTCATCTTCTTATATATATATTTACAAAACTTGCCTTAATCGGATTCTTGCACATGTATCAAAAACAGAGTCTCAACCGTTCATCGGAGTAAACTACGGCCAAACCGCCGACAACCTTCCGCCACCGTCAGCAACCGCAAAGCTTCTTCAGTCCACAACTATCCAAAAAGTCCGTCTTTACGGATCCGACCCGGCTATAATCAAGGCCCTAGCAAACACTGGGATCGAGATCGTCATCGGAACAGGCGATGTACCCGGTTTAGCATCCGACCCGAGTTTCGCCCGAACTTGGGTCGAAACCAACGTTGTCCCTTATTACCCGGCGAGCAAGATCACTCTCATCGACGTCGGAAACGAGGCAACAACCTTTGGAGACCACAGTTTCATGTTGCAGCTCTTGCCGGCTATGAAAAATGTCCAAAGTGCCCTCGAGGCGGCCTCTCTCGGCGGCAAAATCAAGGTCTCTACGGTACACACAATGTCGGTTCTGAGCCAGTCCGACCCTCCTTCCGCCGGGGTATTTGCACAAGACCATGCTGATATATTGAAGGGATTGCTAGAGTTTAATAGAGAAACCGGGTCGCCTTTCGCGGTTAACCCGTACCCGTTTTTCGCTTACCAGACCGATCCGAGACCCGATACGTTGGCCTTTTGCTTGTTTCAGCCTAATCCTGGCCGTGTCGACCCAAACAGCAAGATCAAGTATATGAATATGTTCGATGCTCAGGTTCTACTCCACCTCTTTACTTCTTTATGCCTTATCTTAAAGTTTTAGCTATCTAGGTTTATGAACCGGGAAAGTTAGTGGATAACCAAAATCATAACTTTTTTTTATAGTCATGAAATGTCTTTTTTTAAAAAACTTTTTTATAACCAAAATCATAACATTTTTTTATAACCAAAATCATAACCTTTTTTTGTAACCAAAATTATAACTTTTTTTATTTTCATGAAATGTCTTGTTTTTTTTGAACTTTTTTTATAACGAAAATCATAACTTTTTTTATATTCATGATATTCCAGTTGAATTATCTTTTTTTTTTTAGGGATTTAATTTCCTGGAGTTTGATACTAAAACAGATTTTGGTTAAAGAGTTTGGCAAATTTTAGTTACCTCAAATTAATGAAAAGTGAAAAATGTGCACTTGGAATATACATGTTACTAAATTTGGTTTGTGAAGGTTGATGCGGTGTATTCAGCTTTGAGCTCGTTTGGGTTCAAGGACGTAGAGATAGTGGTGGCTGAGACTGGGTGGCCATACAAGGGAGACGCGGACGAGGTTGGCACGACCATTGAGAACGCTAAAGCTTACAATAAAAACCTTATTGCACATTTGAAATCAATGGCAGGGACACCGTTGATGCCTGGGAAAGTTATCGAGACATACTTGTTCGCATTGTACGATGAGAATCTCAAGCCTGGTAAAGGGTCTGAACGAGCCTTCGGTCTGTTCAAACCTGATCTAACCATGACTTATGATATTGGTCTCACCAAAACTACCAACCAAGTAAGTTTTCATTTCAAGATAAATTATATCAGCTATACCGTAACCGGAAGGAGTGTCCAATTTGATTTAATTGATTCAAACCAAAATCATAAAAAAAGAATTGATAACAAAATAGACCGATCAATACTAATTTCTGAAAAAATCTTTCAAGTAGTTTATGAAAAGAAATAGAGAGTTGGCTGAAATTGTATCAAACCAAATGGAATAGTATTCAGTTTATATTGGATTTTTCGTGATAGAATTAAAACTCTAAAACCGAACCGAAAATTGAATTAGCCAAATCGTTTTAAATGCTTATTTTTTATTCGTTAAAGAAACAAAATTGGATTGACACTTTAAAATTGGAACAAAAAGCCTACTTCAGAATTTTATATCGAAAAGAAAAAGATCCCAAATAAAAAATAAAACTGTTATTTAGATATAATTTATAATTGGATTGACACTCTAAAATTGCTAATCTAAGGTGAGGCAAGTCAAATAGAGACACTATGATAACGTTATGTTTCGATAACTAACCAAACCATATATTGTTTTTGCTACGTCTCTCAGACTTCTATGGCTCCACAGTCGCCAACGCCACGTCTCCCACCAGCCTCAGCTCCGACGAGTCAAACCTTACCTGCTCCGCCGCAGATGATCCTCCCTTCACCAACTTCTCCCTCCGACAAAAATTCCGGGCAAACCGATGTTCATAATTCTACTCCACGCTCTGCTTCTCTAGCTCATTTATGTTCTTCTCTTTCAGTTTCGACTATGTTGTTTGTCTCTGTTCTGTATGCATTGACCATATAAATATTCTGGAGTCTTTTCATCCGTCTTCAAGAGTTAAATTGTGAGTTAAATTTGTTTCTGACTAATTTAAACTAAACAAACTAAATCGACTATATAGAATATATGGTTAATAAGGTTAATATTAATTTTTTTAGGTGTGAATTTATAAAATAATAAATGTAAAAACAAATTTAGGTAAATGTAAAAAGGTGGTTGCAAAATAACCAATCTGTCATTCAGTTAATGAAGAGTTTTGTTGTAAAATAGACATGTATCTAAAAAACAAAACGCAAACGATAACATACAATATTTTCATACATGAATCACCAAAACCATAATGAGAAGGATTCAGAAGATCATATTCCTCGGTTTGTTATTGACTAGATATGTTCTCCTAAAAGCAAAATGTATAGTTAGATATAAAATAATAATATTAACTAATACGATGTTATAGACAATTACAACAATGAATATTTCGCTATTATTAGAAAACATAATGATTTGCAATTCCATGGTTTCGACAAAACCTTCAACAAGAATTTTGTCTGCCACACCAATTCCATCTATCATAGGCGAATCCACAACACCGGAATTAGGAGGATTAATGATAGTATTTTCAACTGATTGTGGATGATCTGTAATGGTCTCATTGTCCTGAAGCAAAAAATAGATATTTAGTTATAATAAAAAGATAGGATATATAAAGTATGCTAGTTACTTATTATTTTAAATCCAGTTGACTATCCGGTCATGACTATTCCATGAAATATTCTTGACTATAATTGACTAGTCAAACAAGTAATGGTTACTTTTAACTCATCTTCAGAGTTGTTAGCTGCATTTCTATCATTGGGATCACTATCTTCAGGGTCCTTTGTTGATTTTAAATTAACCCTAAAAGTTGTATCATATTCCAGACCCTAACATCCTAGATCTTGTTAGACCATACAACATCAGCTTCTGCTAGACTTTCAATGGGTAAATTGTAATGAATATTTACCTGAAAAAACCCAATACCATCTTCAAAATCAATAATTGACTATATACTAATGTATTTTCGGGTTACATAGTTGACTATCTCATAATCAGTAGTTGACTATCACATAATCAGTAGTTGCCTATCTACGCCTGTGAAATTTTACAATGTTATACAACACAATTAACTATCTGGTCAATATAAATGATAATGTATGGTTAGAGTTTTCTGTATATTGCAAAATGATAAAATAAGAAAATCACATAGATCATGTGTTAGTTTCTTAAATTTGGTCATGCATATATTACCTAATATCATGTGTTAGTTTCTTAAATTTAGTCATGCATATATTACCTAATGAATTATGAGCCAACTTGCTATTGTTAACCCAATTTTTCTAGAAATAAACAGACAAAAATACAGGTGAACAACCGTCGGTATAAATAAATATTTCATGATTTACCACGATCCCAACTGTGATGATCGCCTAATTCTTTTTGGATCTCTAAGTCAATGTTCTCTTACAGGTGTACGTACAATTGATCTCTATATCGCTGAGGGATTGTCTAGCTTGCTTTCTAGGATAAAATTCTTCAGGCTGGATAACATAAGAGATTAGAAGAAAATCTACTAACTAAGATATCAAAACTAAGTCCAGGATATAGCCGAGTATCAGAAGTTCAGACAAAGGTTTAAGTCATGTTGGTAATTGAAAAGATTTTTACACTTTTAATGCATTGATAAACTTTTAGAAATTCGTTTTGGGAGACTCATCCTCTACGCCAGGGCTGAATTGGCTTTTCCTGGACTCTGATAACATTTGTCATGTTCCAGAATTTTTGCATAGCAGAAATGGTAGGCGGTGTCAGGGCACATCATGCTTTCTCCCATAAAATTTCCAGAAGGTCAATAACCATAAAATCCACCAGCATAGAAATGAACCGAGTATTACCTAAAAGAAAAAATGAGGGTTGAGAAATCGAGATTACTGTTGAACTGTAACCTAGCGAGGATATCTCAACGTAGTTTACTTGTGGATTTAGGAAGAAATTCTTTATTTGACGAAAGATAAAAGATGTTATAATAGTTTTTATCTAGGTCGTCGAAGTAAAGCCTTTTAGATCTTATTTCCTTTTTTTATTCCGGAAATTTTCCTCTTTTCTTCTATCGATCCGAAAACCTTTCTCTTTTCCAAACCTTTAATTCCTCTTTTCTTCATTGCTCCCAAACCAGGGTTAGTTCAAGCCATTTATAAATTGGGCCGAAGATCCATTTCAGACGGGCTCAATAGGAGGTGAGAAATCCGTCTCTAACAATTACTCAGCAAAGATAAGCCTAAAGAAATCTCAAGAAGTCACACATTATATGTAGTACTAAGCACAAAATGACTTAAGCATAAGCGTCCCTTCACGATGGACCATATATGCTTCACGGCTTGCTAGCTCACTATAGTACATAGCAGCCCACAATACTCCCACTCATTTAACCGCTGTCCATTGTCATAGACGCAGTAATACGTTACCCAAGCCCGTTGGAGAGATCAGATCATGAAGTGAGGAAGGAAATATCGAACAACAGAGAAGCAGATTGGACATGAGAACATAAGAATATAAAAGAGGTGACGATTCGATCTAGGGTTCACAATTTGAGGGAACTAATTGCGGTGCAAGAAACGTCTACAACTCACCTTAGCTTGCTTGGATTAGCTTCCCCTTAGTGGTCTCGGTCCTCGGCAATGCGGGTTTCATATCCAGTGACTCTTGGCGGCGTAGATAGCGGCTGGTGGTGGTGCACGATGGCTCCAAATCCATCTTATTTATCTTTGTCTCGGATCCGTGACGGAACTGATAGAGGCTCCAATGGTGAGGTTTGCTTCTTTGGTGATGGGCGATGACTCTGGTGGTGGGCAGTGATGGTGATTTTTTATGTGCCTCAGAAAGTGAACAAATCTGAGAGGAGACGTAACGAGAATAAGAAGAAGAGGGAAAGAAAAGGAAGAAGAGAAGAAGGAGAACGACAGAGGCGGAAATGGAGAATGGAGAATAAATAAATAAGATCAGAGATAATGAGATCAATGATGGCTAAGGGTAGAGGAAGGTGGGGGATACATACACATGTATATGTATGAGGGTTTGCAGCGAAAAAAAGAAGATAGGGAACATAGATTGGGCACACATGGGCTGAATCATATTGGATCGAGACACAAACCGGATAGTCCATTTTCTCCTTGAACATTAATATGACATAACCTTTATGCTGTATTCAAAAACTCCCGGTAAGCGAGTAAGCCAACTCGGAAACCCTAATACTCGCGACTAAACCCTATAGGAATCGCCGATCGTGGCATGGAAGGGAAGAAAGAAGGGGAGGCGCATGATGCATATATATCTTAAGAGAAAGCTAGGTACCGTACAGTGTTTGAGTGGAGATCAGTACAAGATGATTTGAAGGTTTCAGTATAAAGGAGTAGCGATTTTATTAATAACTTTTGACTGAGATTCAAGATACAAAGGATAAGGTGTAATTTCTCTATAGTTTTTTTGTGGAAAAATCCGATTCCGTTCTAACAAATGAAATCTCCTATTTATAGGCTTTCTCGACCTAGCTCCTCGTAGGTCGCCGCTCATAGCGCCATAGGTGATCATGAGCCTACCCGCTCTACACGTGTCCTCCTGTTATTTGTTGCAAAATAAGAGTTAGGTCATTTTTGATGAGCGCGTGATGATACGCTCGAGCTGCTCGGCAGGTCGGCATCTATGAGTTATGCAATCATAACTTTGGTAGATGAGTTATCCGCACTCCTCCACCTACTACACACGTCTAACATTTAATGCTGGTCAGAACTGAACTACAGTGAAACGCACGGTGGGCCCCTCGCTATTCGCGTCATCTCGAATTGGATGACCAGTGGGCCATTCGATAGTGAATGGGCCTTTCATGGGCTTTGGATATGTGGTTGTTATTCTCCGACCTCATTCCAGGCCGAATCGAGGCGGGCGAAGCCCACCTCCAACATACAGGAAAAAGGAAAAAGAGAAAGGAATTAGTGTCAGGGTAAGAGATGGTAAGAGAGAATACAATCCGAGAGAAAGAAAGGGAAGAAAGCTAGGCCGAAGGACGAAGAAGGAAAGAGAAAAGATTGCCGTGAAAGAGAGAGAGAAGCGGCATCAACAAGCATAAGCAAAGGAGGACTGCAACAACGATTGAAAAGGGAATGAATGTGATGGTAATGCAAAAATGTAATTTTGTGTCAATCAAAATGCGATATTAATCTCATGCTACTAACCCTAGCATAACCCTCTAGTAGATTATTAGAGAGAATTCAGGATGACAACCACATTAAAAGAAACTTAAACAAGAATCAAGAATGAAACCTCAAATACCAAGTGGAATCTAGTTAAGTTTACTCGGCCCTGCTTCAATACTACATGAGAAGAAATTCAAAAATTCTCTTTAAGACATACACAATGAGCCTTGGGGCAAACAACCCTTAGATAGTGGTAATCCTATTAACAACAACAAAAGTCGGCCAACATTAAAAGATCCAAATTATAGTTTTGTTAATAGTCATTCCAAGCTAACGTTGGTACTCTTTGTAGTTTAATCCACGATGGATTAGACACCGAAAGCTAGAGAAAGATATGAGAGGATATTCTGAAGGTTTTATTTCCATATTTTTCTCTTTTCTGCCGATTTTGATTAATTTGGCTCTACGTTCCAAGGGCAAGTAACCATTCAGTTCGTTTAGTTTGACTCTTCATTGATTTGGCTCGTCGCACAGTTTGCTCCGCCTTAGTTGCCTCGGCTTTGAGTTACCTTGGCCGAACCAAATGGTTCAGCTCGGTATTGGTTTTCCTTGGTCGAACCAATTGGTTCGGCTCGGCATTGGTTTTCCTTGGCCGAACCAATCAGTTTGGCGAGGCATTGGTTCGGCTCGGCGTCGATATGCCTTGGTCGAACCGATTAGTTTGGCTCGGTGTTGGTTTGCACGGTTGAACAGATCGGTTCGGCTCGGTCTCACTTTTACTCGATCTCGCAAGGAGCCCACATAATTCGGCAAGGCCCAATTTCCATTCTTTGTCATCTCTGCTGTTGATTTCTAATGGATGAAAACCGTTTATTTTGGTAAGACTTTTCCCTTTCAAAGGTTTTATGGGATCCTATCGACCAAGTGGTACCACTAAGACGAGTGATCGAGACGGATTACCCATGCATCGGACTGGATTTGAAGTTGACCGTGAAACACTATCCAAGGACCGAACCGGCGACCGGGATTTAGCCAATGATGACCCAATGTCATTTTCACCCGGTCCAATGACGCGGTCCCGCGGCAAAAACCTTCTAGAAGCGGTCACACCTGCATTGGTTCGTGAATTCAACTTCCATCAAAACAGACCGACCAAACCGACCACATGTACCGTATTGGTCGCCGCACCAGCTGGTTAGGATGACCGCACGCTTGACCGTAACGGCCGAGTCAAGGCAGACAGCGGCCAACGGCTAGCGCAGTAATAGCCGGCCATGACCAAGACCAAGACCAAGACCAGACCGCATTAAAGTCAAGATCGCGGCCTTAAAGTCATTTTTTTTTCTTTGTTTTTCTTTTATTTTCTTTATGTTTTTCTCAATAAATGTGAACTTAGAAATTTGGCTATAAATTGGCAATCTTTGTGCGTTTTGTAGACACAACTCATTTTTCTGATAAATCTAGCATCTATCTAAGGAAATACCGTTTTCCAGCTGAAAGGAAGTCCAAACTCATGCCCCGGGTAGATGGTCTTTTCGCCATCACCAAAAAGAACAACGACAATGCATATTAAGTTGATCTCCAAGGTAAGTACCAAGTGAGTTCCAGTTTTAATGTGACTGACTTGATTCCTTTTCTTGTAGATGAAACGGATTTGAGGGCAAACGGATTTAGCCAATGACGACCCAATGTCATTTTCACCTAGTCCAATGACGCGGTCCCGCGACAAAAGCTTTCAAGAAGCGGTCACACTTGCATTGGTTCGTGAATTCCATTTCCATCAAAACGGACCGATCAAACCGGCCACATGTACCGTATCGGTCGCCGCACCAGCCGGTTTGGACGACCGCGCGCTCGACCATAATGGCCGAGTCAATGCCGACAGTGGCCAACGGCTAGCGCATTAATGGCCGGCCAAGACCAAGACCAAGACCAAGACCAAGAACAAGACTAAGAGCAAGACCAGACCGCATTAAAGTCAAGATCACGGCCTTAAAGTCATTTTATTTTATTTTGTTTTTCTTTTATTTTCTTTATGTTTTTCTCAATAAATGTGATTGCTATAAATTGGCAATCTTTGTGGCTTTTGTAGACACAACTCATTTTTCTGATAAATCTAGCATTTTGATTTTCCTTCTAAAGTCTCAAAAAGTCGTTCTTTTGTCTTTAGAGCTTTTGGTTGTTTGGTGTGTCATATCCTCACAACCGGCCTAAGCCAACATCTTGGTGCGTCATATCCAAGATTGGTACGGGTTTCCATCGGTATACCATTGGGTTTTCACACCCTTTGACGGTCCGAATCGATCCACTACTGAACCGTGAGCGTTAGTAACCTCGCGAAGTTCCTTACCCAACACATCAACCATTCTTGAAGTGCAATTTCCTTGGGAATATTTTATCACCCCCCCTCCTTTTAGGATGGGGTTAGGTAAAACCGCCGTGAAACGGTTTGCCTCATAGTTCCTTGTTTATGTGACTTGGCGGTAGTATTTTTCAGATGCATTGCGTTCCAAGATATTGGTATCGGAACGTCGGTCATGTTTGCAAGCTCGTGATGAACTCCTGTGCGGGCCACTTTCGTTATTTTGTAAGGTCCTTCCCAGTTGGCTCCTAATTTTCCGTCTTTTTGTTCTTCTGTGTTTTGGAAGACTTTTAGGAAGACAAGATATTTGTCTTGAAGTATCTGATTATGGATGTTAGAGTTGTAATATTTGGCGGTTGCTTGTTGATAGTTCTGAATTTGAATCAGTGCTTTAGGAGGACAAGATCTATGTCGTGAAATATCTAACTGGCGTTTGCTTGTTGATAGTTCTGAATTTCAACCAATGCTGGAGTTGTAATATTTGGCATTAGATAGTTCTCTTTATGCTTCCACAACTGTCTAGAAACATATGCAATCACTTTGCCATCCTGCAACGGAACGCAGCCAAGTCCGGATACAGATGCATCCGTATAGACCACATATGGCGCATCTTCTTCTGGTAATGCGGATTCGTCCACTTGTGAGCATATCTTTCAACCCAGACGTTCTTCTCAGATTCCTCCATCCATACAAATTTCACATCCTTCCCGGTTAGCCGAGTCATAGCCTGAGCCTTGCTCGCAAATCCGTCAACGAATCTTCTATTGTATAAAGCCAACTCGAGAAAGCTCCTTATCTCGGCAGAGTTCCATTGTCCTGGTCATTCCTTGATAGATTTGACCTTTTCCGGATCCACTGAGACAGCTTGACCCAACACAATGTGTCCAAGGAACCCAATACTTCTTTGCCAAATGCTACACTTGTTTAGCTTGACATAAAGCTTGTATTCTCTTATCTGTTCCAACACTGCCCTTAAGTGATCTTGGTGCATTTCTCGATCTTTTGAATAAATAAGTATGTCATCTATGAATATGATCACAAACTCGTTTAAAAAATCATAGAATATCCCATTTATCATCTACAAGATGACCGCATATGCATTGGTAAGGCCGATAGGGATAACTACAAACTCATAATGGTGGTACTTTGTCCTAAATGCTGTCTTTTTTAGATATAACAGTTCTTTCGTGATTTGGTGATATCCCAAGGCCAGTCTGTCTTGCAGAAGCAGGACGCCCCGTCTAATAGTTCGTCTATTCGGGGTAGTGGGTGCTTGTTCTTTAATGTGACCCAATTTAGAGCCATATAGTGAATACAAAGCCGCAAACTCCCATACTTCTTCTTTATGAATAGGATTGGCGTGCCCCAAGCGGAGCTGCTTCGCTTAATGAATCCATTTACCAACAGCTCCTCCAGAATATCCCATTCATAATCTTCATGAATGCTGCATATGCATTGGTAAGGCCGAAAGACATAATCACGAACTCACAGTGGTCATACCTTGTCCTAAATTCTGTCTTTCGTACATATGATAGGTCTATCTAGATTTGGTGATATCCCAAAGGTGAGTCTATCTTGGAGAACTAGGACTCCCCATTAAGCTGGTCTAATATTTCTTCTATTCGGGGTAGTGGGTACTTGTTCTTTACTATAACCCAATTTAGACCCGTATAGTCAATACAAAGCCACAAACTTCCATACTTCTTCTTTATGAATAGGACTGGTGTGCCCCAAGCCGAGCTGCTCGACCTAATGAATCCCTTTGCTAACAGGTCCTCCAAATGCATCTTTAGTTTAACCATATCGGCCGTAGCCGTTCTATAAGGTGCCTTGGAGAGTGGAGCCATCCCGAGTTGAAGCTCTAATGTGAATGGGTCGGATTTATATGGGGGTAAACCATGTAAGGCCTGAAACACATCTGCAAACTCTCTTACCAGCAGGATGTTTTGTACCTCCACATCCCTTACGACTTCAATGGTGGAGATGGTGGCTAAGTAGGCTTTACATCCCTCCTTTAGCATCCGGCCTACTTGGATTGCTGAGACCACTAAACTCCCTAAAAATAGTCAGATTCCTTAGAATTCCAACATTTTCCCTTCATTCTCAAACCGCACAGTGCTCGGTGATAGTCTAGTGTTGCCTTATGCCTACCTAACCAGTCTATACACTAATCAAGAAAGGATGTACAAGAATCTAAGCTTAAACACCTAACGAGATTAAGTTTCCTCACTACTCTATCACATTCTCAAGAACACTAATGACTACTCACTAATCAGCATTATGCACACAAACCCATAAATCAATAAACACAACATAATCAGATAGATGAAGGTGAGAAGAATAGATATGATCAAATAACCAAGTGCAAAAACTCAATATATCTTGAGAAAATTACAATGTTTCTTAAGAAGTGTTTGAAAACTAGCTAGACCCTAAATTTTTTGACAGAACCCTGGGTAATGCCCAAGGGTTAGTATTTATAGGGTTGGTTTAAAACCCTAAAACAGAAAAGACAAAATAGCAAAGTAGTTGGTCGGGCTCGAGGTGGTGATCGAGTTGGATGGTTGAGCTGCTTGGTCGATCTAGGTTCAAGACTGCTCATTTGGCTTCAGCTCGAGGTAAAGGTCGAGTTGCTTGGTCGAGTTGGGTTCAAGACTGCTCCTTTGGCTTCAGCTCGAGGTGAATGTCGAGCTGCTTAGCCGAGCTGGGTTCAAGGCAGCTCCTTTGACTCCAGCTGTAGGTGATGGACAAGCCATGTGGTCGAGTCAGGTATAACTTCCTGTCCTTCTTCTCTTCTTGACTCCCCTTTTAGTCTGGTTCTATCAATTGAGTCTTTTGTCCAGTATAGTTCCCAAAGTGTCCACGAAACACCTAATAACATCTCCAAATGCAAGGATGTATGCAATGCTAATGCAAACAGTACTAAGCATGCAAAATAGATGAAAATAACTAAAAATGGTATGAACAAGGGATGAAACAAAGCTGAAATGGTAAAAAATGAATGTTTAAATCATGCAAATTATAGACATATCAACTCCCCAAAATTAGTTTTCTCTTGCCCTCAAGCACTAAACAAGACCAAGATGGAGAAGAGGTATGAATGAGGGGACTCTGAACCAAAATACGCTGGCAGAAGAGATAAAATCAATGTCCAAGTTAACAGTTCTGGGATACAAGAAGCTTTAGCCATACTCTTCACAACATAACCTAACTTCAGTCTCAACCTAGACATGCATTCAAATCTACCAATCCATTTAACATTCATTAAGCAGAAACCGTGAATCAAGCTATGCACATTCAATGAATTCATTTGGCTAAGGGTAAAGTTAAGAGACAAAATGGTCTCTTCTCATCTGGTCTATCTAATTCACAACACGGATCTCTCGAGAAAAGAATGAGCTTTAGAAAAATGCTAAGGGTAAAGACCAACCTATGCATACAAGGATAAAGTCTCATCTACCCAGCGAAATAGTGGTGACTTCATCTTCCTATTTCTAAACCCAGAGAGATGATCCTAATTCTAGCCTTTTTCCTTGAGGTACTCTTTTGCATTGATCACTTCTTAAATAAACTCATATTTTCCTTGTTTTTGTTTTCATTCCAAGGAAAGGTTTTCATTGACTTGATGATATCTAGCGGATTAAACTTTTCTCTAACAAATTATGGCTCCCTTTTCTTCTTCTTCATAATACTTATCTAGGCTTTTTGCCTTTCCTTTTACTCTTTATTCGTTTTCTTTTCTTCTTTTGCACATAGTCTATCATTCTCCTTTTTAATACTCCCAAATCCTTTTCTAGATCAATATCCTTTTTCTCTTTTTCTTCTCCTAAGAGCTACCCATTTCTTTCTTTCAACTCTTTTCCCATATCTTCTTTTTTCAGCACAACTAATCCCATACCCAGAATCGACCTCCCACCTCGTCTTATCTAGTCTTTAAATCGTGAACTAGAATTACATGAGATACTATCCTTGTTGGCTCAAACCCAACACTTTCTACCAAGCTCATTAAAAAAAAGGCCTTCCACATGCTAAATCATCAGGGCTTGAAAGAAAGGCAGGCTAAAGGCAGGAAAACTGTTCCAATGAGAGGAATAGATTCAAATAAATAGGGAAAGGTGCCAAATAACAACATGCTTCAATCAAGACAAGAATGTCAAATTTTGCATTCAAAGTATGGTGCTATCTTACTTCAAATTCACTTGATTAAGCATCAAATAACTAAAAATGTGGGCATTGAGGCTATCAAGTCTATCAGCATGCTAACAAGGTCATGATCATCCTAGTCCCCTATGCAAATGCACATGTCCTAAATGAAATGCAACTAGACTCAATCCTAAAATGGAAATGCAACTATATGAATACTCTGTTTTTTAAGGATAACTTTTGAAAACTTTCAATTTTTTTTTGATTTTTCTATGCCTTAGATGATATGCAGACTCAAATATGCAAAGATAAAAATAAGACTAACAGAAAATTTCATTAGACAAATCTCAAACCCTGCCCCAAACTTAAATGACACGGTCCCTTGTGTCATAAAAATTTGAAAGAAGATTCAAGAAACAACAGCAATAAATAACAAAGATGCAATGGTATATAAAATGAAGGAGTGGAGATGTTACCTTAGAATTGGGAGAAAGAGGCGGTTATTGCTTCCTCCATGCTGTCATTTGTGTAGTCCGGGTTGGCGGGAGCGGTTTCTGTGGCGACAGGCTCTGGCTCTAGGTGTTGGTCGAGTTGACTCGTCGAGTTAAGCAATTGCCCATTTGCTCATTCTTGCTCGGCCAGCACATCGAGCCTGGACGTCGAGCCAGGGCTTTTTCCAGTTTCACTTTCTTGTGTCTTGATCACCATGGGCTCGAACTCCTTTCTTGCGACCTGATCAACACAAACACTAGAAAAAAGATTAAAAATACCAAGAAAACTAAAAGTTTTATGTACAAGGATAAACATAGGATTTCCTCCCAGGTGAGCTTGTTTTAAGTTTATGAGCTAGACTTTTCACTCTTTTTAAGCTTGGGAGGGTTCTCAGAGAGGAACTAAGGTCCCCTCTAGTATGATTTGATCAACCAATCACCGCTTTAGCGTCTGCCCACTCACCGTGAACTTAATTCCTTCCTTGATGACCAGAGTGATGGCACCGTAAGGTAAGACTTCTTTGATGCTGAATGGTCATGACCATCTTGACTTCAGCTTGCGTGGAAACAGCTTGAGTCTTGAGTTAAAAAGGAGAACTTGGTCTCCAGCCTTAAACTCCTTGGGGAGAATCCGCTTGTCAGGGAAGGCTTTAGTTCTCTCCTTGTAGACCTTAGAGTTCTCATAAGCTTCCAACCAAATTTCTTCTAGCTCATGCAGGTCTATAACTCTCTTTTCCTGAGCTGTCTTGATGTCTAGGTTGAGAAGCTTGGTTGCCCAGATGGCTTTGTACTCAATCTTTACTGGCAAATGGCATGATTTCCCATAGAGTAGCTGGAAAGGTGTTCTTCCTATGGGGGTCTTGAACACTGCCCTGTACGCCCAGAGGGTATCATCCAGCTTAACTGACCAATCCCTCTCAGAAATTCCTTCTAGACTAGCAAGAATGGCTTTGATATGCTTGTTGGAAATCTCTACTTGGCCGCTGGTCTGAGGATGATATGGTGTTGCCACCTTGTGCTTCACTCCATGTTTCTTAAGAAGCTTCTCAAATACCTTGTTGATGAAATGAGAACCCCCCATCACTTATTACTACCCTTGGCAAACCTAGTCTGGGGAATATGATGCTTTTGAATATTGTTAAGACAAACCTTGCATCATTGGTGGGACTGGCAATCACCTCAACCTATTTTGACACATAATCAACATCAACCATAATGTAGTTGTTCCCATAGGATGGTGGGTTGAAAGGTCCCATGAGATTTATTCCCCAGACATCAAACAATTCTACTTCTAGTATCGGGTTCTGAGACATCTCATTCTTTCTGCTTATATTCTCCATCCTTTGGCAAGAGTCACATCTGGAGATAAAGGGTTGTGCGTCCTTAAACATGGTTGGCCACCATAACCCAGCTTGGAGCACTTTCTGAACCGTCTTGAATGTTGCAAAGTGACCTCCCTAGGCGGATCCATGGCAATGCTCTAGTACTTGTCTTACTTCCTCCTCAGTTATGCATCTCCTAAAGAGACCATCTGACCCTTTCTTGTAGAGGTATGGTTCATCCAAGTAATAGTGATTCAAATCCCTAAAGAACTTCTTCATATGGTAAGTATCCAGACTATTGGGAATTTTTCCACATACTTGGTAGTTCACTAGGTTTATATACCAGGGCAGCTTTTCCTCCATCAATGCCTTGGCTCTATCGAGCTTAAGCTTAGTCGGATTGTTCTCCTCACAAATCTGGGCAACCATGAGTTTTTCTTCAGGCATAAAGTCATCTATTCGAACCACATCTTCTATCCTCATTCTTGACAGGTGATCATCCACTCCGTTTTCTATGCCCTTCTTGTCCACTATCTCTATGTCGAACTCTTGAAGCAGAAGTATCCATCTCAGCAGTCTTGGCTTTGTGTCCTTCTTGGCGTAGAGGTGCTTTAAGGCTGCATGGTCAGTGTAGACAATGACCTTAGAACCGACTAAAAGTAGCTTCTGAACTTCTCAAATGCAAACACTACTGCTAACAGCTCTTTCTCTATGGTTGCATATCTTCCATGTGCATCATCCAATGTCATGCTAGCATAGTAGATCACATGCAACTTCTTATCTATCATCTGTCCCAGCACAGCTCCCACTGCATAATCAGATGCGTCGCACATAATCTCGAATGGATAGTCCAAGTTAGGAGCTTGGACAATAGGAGCATAAGTTAGAGCCTCCTTGATAAGCTTGAAGGCATTTAGACACTCAGAGTCAAAAACGAACGCTGTCTCCTTGCAGAGCAGCCTTGTGAGTGGTCTGACTATCTTGGAGAAATCCTTAATGAATTTTATGTAAAAACTGGCGTGCCCAAAGAAACTCCTTATATCTTTGATATTCCTTGGAGGCTGCATGCTGCTGCACCATCACCTCAACCATAGCCTTATAAACCTCTATCCCCTTTTCAGAAATCTTGTGCAACAAAACAATTTCTTCCCTGAAAATGAAGTGGCACTTCTCCCAGTCCAGAACAAGATTAGTCTTTTCAGACCTGGTGAGTATCCTGCATAGATTCAACAAACATGAGGAGAAGGAAGAGCCATACACGGAAAAGTCATCCATGAATACATTTACCATCTCCTCTATTAAATCCGAAAAGATAGAGGTCATACACCTCTGAAAAGTAGCATGTGCATTGCAAAGACCAAAAGGATCCTCTTATATGCAAACCCTCAATAAAGGCAAGCGAATGTAGTTTTTTTCTTGGTCATTAGGGCAAAGACCAAAAGGCTTCCTCTTATATGCAAACATTCCCTTTCCTAACAAATCTGGGCTCACAAAACTATGTGTAGCCCCGTAATCAAGCAAGGTGTAGATCGATACACCAACTATACTTAAGGTCCCTACACATTTATTCCAGGATGCTAAGGTTTTCCTCTTTTTATGCCTGATGCAATGTAATGCTCGTTATTATAAAGGACAGACTTAGTGACGTACTATTGATCGCACTCAAGTTACCGGTCTCGCCATCTGCCTTTGATAATTCTTCAAACCCGTGGTGCCACGGGCTGCCTCATTGCATGAGGCTCTTGGTCTACACCTCCGTGGTTTTTCTTTTGTCCCCTTGCCTTTCTACTTGCAAGTTAGGATATTCTCTCCTGAAATGTCCCTAATTTTCGCAATGGTAGCAGAACCTTGCCTCATCACTTGTCACTTTTTCCTTTTCTTGGTCCATGCGTGGACAGTTCTAGATCCCATTGTTCTTACTGCCGCACCTAGCACATTTCCCGATTTTCTTTCAGCACTCCCCACTGTGTCTCTTTTCTCAATTTGTGCATTCACCACGCCTGGCCGATGAATTGTTCCCACCATCGACCTTGTCTCATTTCCTCTTACATCGATTGTCCTTGCACTAGACTGGCTTTGTCGTAACTGGGATCTCACAAATTTTTCTTCCGCAAGGTTGGTTTCTGGCAAAGCCATTTCAACCAGTTCAAAGATGATGCTAAAAGTATGAACCGAGGAGTGGTACGAAGGTCCCCCCTTAGGCCACAAAGGAAACGACACCTTCAGCTTCTTGCACAAATAACGTCTGAACCAGTTGAATTCTTCCTCATCGTCCCAAACCGATCTGCGTCCTTGGACCAGATCTAGGAAATTTTCAGGAATTACATAGAAGAGAATACTGGTATCGACAATCTTCTTATGAACTTTTAAAACCCATCATAGCGTACTTCAAGTTTTGGATGAAGGTTACTGTGACACACTAACTCATTCACCAAGTCTCTCGTGGTGGTTATTACCAACTAGCACATGTGCATTTTTAAAGGCATTCTTATCACCTACCCAGAGAGCTATTCTGAAATTTTCCTTGAGATCAATCAATCGACCACTCTTCAAGATCAATCAATCCTTCATCTTTCTACAGTTATAAATTTATCCCCTACCAAAATCTAGTGATCACCCATCCAATTTTTTGGGATATGCACTTCATATTATTGTTGGACTTTCATCGATCTTTCTGAACATGTATTGCAAGTTCTTTCTCAGTTTACTTCATATATGCATACCATGATTCTTCTTTCATTTATCAAACCTATATTTTTCAAGTAATTAATTGGACTGATTCGCGGTCTTGATTCATAAATTACTTCAACCTCGGATATTATTATTCATGAAAATTATATGGGTTTGTTAAAATATATAAACTTTTTTATCAATTAATTATCTTACAACGGTTTCTCTTTTATAACATTACCTTTCTATAAATAAAAAATTGCAAAAAAAGAAAATTACATTTGAATAAGTTACAAACCAAATTTTAACTAAGAAATTTTAGTTATGCCCATACGTTTCTTTTTTTTTATCTCTCAATGATTTTGTAATCCCACAAGATTCTCACCTCATCTTGTTATCTTATCTCGACAAGTTGTCTAAGAAACATGGTTCGCATATAGTTTCATTGCTTTCACTGGTAAGTTTCAGCCATTTTCTTCAATATTTCTCTCATTTTTAACCAATAATAACACGATGTACTATTTATATATCGATCCAAAATAGATATAACATTTTAAGCAATTTCCTGTTTTAGCCGATTTCTTCATTGTCGATGACAAGTTTTATGCGATTCACCATGATATAGAGTTTTTGGTATGAGACCGGTTTCTAAAGCACTGATGAAACATATTATATTTAAAGAAATGCAAAAAAGAAAAAAATCTTACGTCATGTATTTTTTAGGAAATAATTAAAACACTTGATTTCGTATGCGAGTTCAGCAACCATATTTTTGTTGTAGTCTCCAATTACAATCATCTTATCCTTTCATCGCTTACAATTCCATATTTTCATTGTTTACATGACTACGGATATCAACACGAATACTTAAAAGGACCATGTCCAGATCCAATTTGGTTATTTTGAGAAATGGGATTTACACCCCATATTTATTCTTAAAAATCTTGAAAAAAATGATAATGCAAATGCAAATGAAAAACAGAACATGAAAATGAGATATATGGATTCAAACTTTATATGGATTAAAAAGAAAACATAAATATTAAAATGGTATAAACACAGATTCTAAAATCTGTAATTTTTTCATACTCAAACTTTAATTGCTGAAACTACATTTATTCATTATCATTAAGAAAGAGAGAATAATATTAAAGTTTTCAAAGCTTTAATTCAAGATCTAGACGCTCCTCTTTGTTGTTTTCATGGATAACCGCCGACCACTCTCTCTCCAATTGCCCAACAAGTGGGAGAGTGAAAAATTTATCCTCCGGTGACATCTTCTCTTCCAGGTTTTGTGACTGCATGCACAGCTGCATCTGAGGTTGCGGCTGAGACTGTGGATGATGCTGACGCTGATGCTGTGGCTGATGCTGAGGCTGCAACGTCTCCAATTGCGGTTGCACTGGATGGTCAATAAAAATTTTGATGTTATTATTATTGATTATGAGCACAAACTGTAAGGCTGGGGTATCCGCCACAACAGTAACAATATAAAATCTTTGGTTTGAAGAAAACATTGACATATTGGTTAAAAAAAGCAGTACCTCCATTCGAATTGGAGAAGCATATAGACATAGACATGAAATTATGCCACATTAATTGAGAGACACCATAAGCATGAAAAAAGTGTAAGTGTGATAGGAAAAGTTGTTGGGTATCAAAGACATTTTCACAAAAAAACAACGAAATCTGTAGTTTCGATGCAAAAATTGCATTTTTTGATAATAGAGAAACAGGTTGGAGGACGAGATAGAATAGGCTCGGAATAATAAAATATATATAGAAAAATGTATAGATGGAGGACATAATGGTAATTATATAATATATTGAATTATTAAAGTTTAGAAAAATAATGAAAATTTTAGAAAAATAACGGTCACCCAAGTTTGAGATTTGATTACACGAGAATGTGGTTTTTGAAAATTAATTGATGTAAAGCTTATTAGAAGTTTTAGAGTGCTGTAAAGAAAGTCGTCTGTCAGTGTCTCGATTCTTCCAGATAGCTTTCCATTATAAGAGTGATACATGTAAAACTATTCATTGTGGATATAAGTGTTGTAAGAAAAACAGCGTAGTGGAGTCATTGTTCATATATTTTTCCATCTTTATCGCTTCTACTGAAAATATTCTAATTCGATCATTTGTAATAAAATTATATCAAATATTTTAAAATCAATATATATATTTTTGGCATGATAAAAATAACGCTACCGTGACATTTTTTATTTATCTACATTCGTTTATGCATTTAATATTTTTCAAATTTATTAAAGATAAATATATAAAATCTTTTATTTATATTATTTTCAAATTAATTAATATTAAAATATGTAAAGTTTATATACTTACATTAAATACAATTTCATCAAATTTCCAACTAATTCCGTAGGTAATATTCTATTAATATAAATCATATAAAAATTAATGTTTATTTTTGAAAATAATATATATGAAAATGGATCTCAACTGCATTCCGATTTTGTGATTAAATTATCCAGATTAGAAAATTATGGATATCTAGAATTTTAGAACATATCATATGTGTATCCTAAAATCTGATATTTGTTCATGTTCCCTAAAGTCATCTAATCGATTTCTATTAAAATATTAAAATATGATTATGTATTATTTCTTAAATAATAAACAGAATAAAAATAGTTTTACTTATATATAGGTCTGTTTATATATATATTTTATTAAAAAAGATAAAAAGCAATTTAATAAATAGAAAATTTATTCACCTCAAAACAGCTTATCTCTCAAAAATGGCATATCCTTCAAAATAATTTCAGTATAAGTTTGTTTAATTCATATGGTTTATTTGAAACAAACTTTAGTTCAGGTTGAAATAGGTACGGTATTAAGTCGAGATATAAAAAGACACGATATAAGTTGTTAAGGTTGAAATAAATCATTTCCCCATAGACTCCCATCTAAAAAAATTAGATTTAGAGTTTTATATTTTTAACTAAGAAACTTCACAAAAACGACTTCAAATCACAATAAATCTTCTAAAATTAACTAGTTATATTATTTTCAATAAGAACTGAATTTTAAAAGGTCTTTGTTTGAATAACATAAGTTTTGTAATTTTAATATAAATCACTCAAAATCCTAGATTGAATACACCTCTTAATTGTTTGTAGTAGGTTTGTTACTATATCACCATTTAAATTCAAACCAAACATAATGCATAAACTTGATGGACAAAAAATTGAATTAAAATAGTCGTAAAATAATGACAATAAGCTCTAATTCAATATTAAAACAAAACTGAAGTTTACTTACATGAAGTTTTAAGTGAAAAAAATATTCATATAAAAAGGGAAAAATTCTATATAAGCTATTTTACTTACATTTGTCAATATTGGTGATAATTTCCATAAAATAAAGTTTGACCAATAGTTTATAGTAACTTTTTTCAAACTAATTTTGGGAACAAAAGTTACTAGTTACAAGATACAGCTGTAAACAGTACTCTAATACAACTGCAATCATATTGTTTTTATAGAAAATAAACACCTAAGTGTATTACCAAATTGAACATAAGTTTTTAAATATTGAGTTACTTTTACTGTTTTTTTCCAAGCTTTTAAATTCATTCATTTCATTTAAAATTTTCTTATATCAAACGTTAATCAGTAACTAAATATAAAAGTTTCCTATAAAAACTTTGAACTGTTGAAAACAGCAAATCGATATCACATTTGATATAGTTTTTTTAACATATAATATTATAAAAAATTAATAAATAACAATAAATACTTATGGAAAACATAATATTAAAATAAAAAGCCAATGGCTGTCATTATACTATAATTTCTTACAAATAATCTAACCATCTTAAATATGTTATACAAATTATTACAAATGGCTAACTAAACTATTTTTAAACTAGAAAAATTATCTTTTAATGTTTTTCTTTAGTTCTTTTACTTTTTAATCCATTTGAATAATTTATTCATCAAAAATAATTTAACATGAAATGTAAATATCTATTTCAAGCGTTTTTTGAACCAACAAGAATAGATATTTTTTTGCTTTACAAAACATTTATGTAAGAATTTAAAAAAAAAATATATATATATATATAATATAGAAAAATAAATGAAATAAATTAAAATAAAATTTAATCATTTCACTTTTTTTTCTCTGATTACGAAAGAATCCTGTCGGAATATTATTATTATTATTTTTCCTTTCTTATGAAAGAAGATGAGCCTCTCTCATGTTATTTTACTTTGAGTTATTCATATCTTTTAAGTTAACATTGCAATTTTAACATAAAAAATTCTATGTTACTGTTTAATTTTTAAAAATTAGACACAAATTATTCAAGAAATTGATAGTTGTCTTTGGGTTAAAAAAATGTGCAGTTGGAATCAATATGTACAAGACTTATGAAAAAGCTAGATCTGAGGTTCTTGGAAAAACTGATGATTAAATTGAAGTTTGAGACAAGATTGATTATATGAATCATATATTTGTCTTCTTAATGGCAGATCCCATAGATTCACTCAGCTAGAAAGCGGCATTCACCAAGGTAATCTGCTCGCTCCTTTCATGTTCATCCTATAATTTGAAGCTTTGGTTAATGCCTTGAATTATGAAAATTTCTAAAAGTAAATAACTAGAACTAAAAGTGTACGGAGATGGAGGAATCCCTTCACTTGTGTGGAGCTGCATCAAGACAAGTTATAAATTTTTCAGAAATCATTGATTATTTTTTGTGCTAAGGTTGATGATGCTGTTAAGCTCGAGATAAAGAAGGTCTTCTGACTGGAATAGAAGGCAGTGAAGGATCATTTTAGGCTTACTTGAATGCTTTAGTAACTTTGAGCAAATAGTTATTGAATTTAATTCAAGAGAAGATCCAAGCTCTACTTCATAGCAGAATCTCTAAATCTCCACCACAATATGGAAAGGAAGTGTTACTTAATTCAATTGTGATGACCCTGTCCGTATTTTAATTTCGTGTTTAAAATTTTCACACCACTTATGCCAAAAACTCACAAGCGCTATGACAGAGTTTTGGTGGGACAACGGTAATAACAATAAAAAGATGGATGGCATGGTGAAAAAAGTGTAAAGCCAAAGAGAAAGAAATTCTTGGGTTTCATGATGTTAATAGTTTTAATCAAGTGCTTCTAGGCAAACACGCATAGATGATCATAGAGCAGCGACGATCTCTTCTATCTCAAATAATCATAGCAGATATTTCTACTACAAGAAAACAGTTATTTAGCCACCAACTCGTCACTGAAATTTGTCAGTAACGAAGAAATAGCAACCGATTCGCCACCAATTAGCGATCAAAATGGAAATGCCAAAATGGTGACTAATTGATGGCAAATCGGTAACTATTTTGATACTGAAAAATTTGGTAACGAAACCGTTACGAAATAGCAACTAAATAGCGACCAAAATCCAGGTGGTGAATAATTTATTAATTCGTTTTATTTTAGATACCAAACTTCAAACGTCAGATGCTAAATCGGTAGCCATTTTGAATTTGAATAGCGACCGTTTTGTGGTGGCTACAACACTAGCTAAATTTTTGACCATTAGGTGGCCACCATTGATGAAGTTTTAATCAGTGGCGAAATACAACGGATACATTTTTGACCGTTAGTACAACCGTTTATTTGGTGGCTATCAATGGCGATTAGCAACGGCTATATTTTTTACTGTTACTAGCTACCGATTTGTTTGTGGCTAATAGTGACTATGTTTTCTTTATATATAAAGTCTTCATTCATTTCACATCTACTTTGAGAATCCTCATAATATTTTTCACTTTTTCCCTTCAAATATCTTTCACACAAAATATATTGCAAAAAAAAGAAAGTGGACGTATCAAAGATTAGATCCGGTGAAACATGGTGTGTCGGATGCGTTTCTTGAAGGTTTGAACATGTTTTCAACTCCGCACAACAAGATCGGTCTTACATCGAGAGAGGAACTATGTTATGTCCTTGTACCGATGTAAGAATATGAAGCGTTTGGATGCAAATACCGTTGGACATCACTTATACACTAAAGATTTCACGGAGAACAACTATTTGTGGACGTCTCACGGAGAAATTTTTGGTGTAGAATGTTCCACGAGTATGAGTACCGTTCAAACGGAAGATACAAATGAAGATACTGGGGAAGATGGAGGTGATAGAGATGCATATGTACACATGGTGCAAGATGCGTTGCCAAAATCCACACAACTGTTCAAACAACTGAGGAAGACCGGTGATTCCCACCGTTTTTTCAGATATTGGCAGCTGCAAAAGAACCCATATATGAGGGTTGTGTAGAAGGATTGTCTACGTTATCGTTGTCAGCCCGTCTTATGCACATAAAAAAAGAGCATTATCTTTCTGAAGTTTTCGTGGATGCAATTTCCGACATGACAACACAATATTTGCCACGAGGTAATACAGCTCCGAGATCGTAATACGAGACGGAAAAAATGGTGAAAGCATTGGGAATACCGTATTTTAAGATCAATGTATGTGAAAATTATTGCATGCTTTTTTGGAAGGGTTCTGATAGAGAATTGTCTAAATGTCAGTTTTGTGATAAAGACCGATATTATCCTAAAGATGGTCCCAGGAAAAAGATTCCAAAACAGATGATGTTTTACCTCCCCATCGATAATAGATTGAAGCGATTGTACCAATTAGAGAAGACGGCATCGTACATGAGATGGCATGTAGAGCATGTAACTCCTGATGGCGAGATGCAACATCCTTTTGATGGTACTGCGTGGAAGCACTTTAACCAGGTATATCCAAATTTTTCCTTAGAACCTCAGAACATTTATCTAGGGCTGTCTACAGATGGATTTAAGCCTGGTGGTATAAATAATAACAACCATTCGGTATGGCTAGTTATACTCATCCCCTATAATTTGCCACCTGGTATGTGCATGAAAAGATAATATATAAATTTCTTTCGGTTTTAGTTCCCAGACCAGAGCATCCGAAGAAAGATTTAGATATATTTATACAACCATTGATAGAGGACCTGAAGGATTTATGGGTAAACGGGATGAGAGCTCTTGATGTGTCCATGAAGAAAAATTTTGTTATGCGCGCAGCGTTGATGTGGGCAGTCGGTGATTTTCTGGCCTATCCCATATTGCCCGAGTGGTCGATGGTCGATTAGCAAGTCTATACCGCCAAGAGGAGACAAAAGTTTTTTGGTTACCTCATGATTTATCATGGTTTTTTCCAAGTTTTTAACCCTAATATAAGTCTTTTATCTAGAGTCTTTTTAATATTTTCGTGTCTTTTTGAGTATTTACAGGTTTAGGTGCGTTCAGAGCTTATTTGAAGATATTGGACAATTTTGGAGTCAAGCAAAGGATTTGCCTGAAAGATCAGATCGTTGAGCGATTTTGGATCTGGTGTCGGTCGACATTGTACATGAGACCATCATTAAAAGATTTTCCAGAAATTGCACTTTGGCCCAGAAGTTTCATTATTCTCAAAATAGCCACTCTGCGATTTTGACCTATTTATTTGTTATTTTGGTCATTTTTTAGACCCAAGTATTATTTTACCAAGTTTTAGAGAGATTGAGATCTAGAGAGCTTTTTGGGGAGATTGAGATGTAAAGAGCTTTTGGGGAAGACGATTCTAAATCCTTTTCCTACCGAGAGAAGAATTCGAACCCCTTTGTATCTTTATTTCAATTATACTTCATATTTCATGATGTTTGTTCCAATTACCATGTCTGAGTAGTTTGTTTGTTAGGATTAGGGTTAATTCAAAGGTAGAGAATGAATTGTTAGATTGGAATTGAATATGTTAGGGTTATCAATAGAGTTCTTCATCTGGATTGCGTTTAAGGCTAGTTTTAACTTGATCACCTGGAATCTAGATCTTAGGAGGATTGATAGATACAAAAGTATTATTGATCACCGGAACTATCTTAGATGAGCAAAAAGTATATCTTCATTAAACCCCTTGACAATTTATTCATTCTACAACTCTGATTTACCTGAGAAACACCCTAAGCATAGCTCTCTCTCTCCCAATCAAATTTACTACATTTTCTGTTGCTTTTTTTATTTTTAATTACATATATTATCGTTTAGCCTGATTCAAAATTATAATTTATTGTGTGATCTTGAGTCTTTGAATTTGTAGAATAGCTGTAGGGATTACTTTTGAGCATATCAAATTTTAGCGCCGTTGCCGGTGACTCTTTGATTCGCCATTAGATTTAAGTCTTGGATTTTGTCTACACTTTTTATTTCTTGTTTACCTACACCGCTCTATCTTTTTTTTTCTTGTGTGTGTATCAGGTGTACGCTTAATCGCAGAACTAAAAGCAGAAAGGACAATCAGCTAGTTACTCTTTCTAATCGAGAAATAGCAGAGTTAGAGCGAACGAACCAGAGAACTAAGAAACCAGCAGATATGGTAGACCCTATGGTTTTAATCCATGATGCTGTTGGAGTCTTACGTGATCAAGAGGGTCATGTATGCAACGGAAGAGGCCAAAGATTTGATGGAGAAGGGAATGTTATCCCTGATGTAGTCGCTGTTGATGAAAAAAACACACAACAAGCCTACGACAGGAATGGTGCAGTTGGAGTTGGTCGTGCGAGAACACTTGGTGATTACAACATACCCTATCAGTTATATGGTAATCAATCTGCGATTCGACCTCCTCTGTTTCAGAGAAACAATTTCGAGCTGAAGCCCGCATACTACACTCTTGTGGGTCAGCACCTCATTCATGGTTTCTCTCATTAGCATCCTATGGATCATATCAAGAAATTTGAGGACTTGGTGACGAGCATCAAATACAATGGTGTGTCCAACGAGTATCTTTTCAGTAAGCTTTTCCCATACTCTCTTGCTGGAGATGCTGCTTGTTGGCTGAAGCAGTTGTAGGCGGGGTCGCTGACAACTTGGAAGGAGACTAAAAACGCATTGTTGAACAATTTCTATGATGATGCGAGGTCCGAGGAGCTGAGAACAAAAATTCTGCATTTCCTCAAGGACCGACGGAAGCATTCAAGGCTGCTTGGGTGCGATTCAGGGCATATCAGAGAGATTGCCCGCATCATGGTTTTAGTGAGGTTCAGCTCTTGGGTATCTTCTTTAGAGGTGTGGATTGGAGGTATCAGATGGCTTTGGACGATGCAAGCAATGAGAACTTCAACACCAGGTATCCAGAGGACGCTTATGTGCTAATTGAGAACTTGACATCTAGCAATAGTACCAAGCTGGAAACATGGATGGTAGTCAGATTGCTAAGGTAAACGCTAAGTTCGATTCCATGCACAGTGTTCTCGCGGGTAAGAAATCAGTTCAATTTGCTGCCGAGGTTGAGATTTTTGAGCCACTTGAAAAATATGAGGAAGAAGACGTCAATTTTGTCAATGGAGCTGGATTTCAGGGTCAGAGATTTGGTAATCGGTAAGGGAACATGAATTTCAGCGGAAATGGTCAAAGGAACTACTTCATGGGAAATCAGAATTCTTCAGGTTACACTCCTAAGCCGCGGTTTCAGAAGGTGTATCAGAGTGGTAGTTTCACACGAGACTATGGTTCTTCATCATATCAGAAACCTCCTGCGCCAACCCCCGATAGCGAAGCGAAATCCATGCCGAAACAGATTTTGGAATGTCAGCAAAAGATTACTGTGGATTTCAACGGGAGGATCGATGCCTTGTATCAGGATTTGAATAGAAAAGTTGAAGCCTTAAACACTCATGTCAAGAACTTTGATACACAGGTTTCTCAGACTATTAGGTCTGTCAAAAGGCAAGAAGGATTTCTCTCGGGAAGACCCGACACAAACCCAAGGCATCATGTGAATGCCATCCTGTTGAGAAGTGGAAAGGAACTGAGTCCACTGCTGAAAAAGGGTCTTAGTGCAGAAGAAATCGTGGAGCTTGAAGAGACGTATGACATAGATTTTGGATGTTCGGACACGGTGTCGGTCGACACCCACAGAAACCCTTGACGAATCGAGTTTCGAGGAAGATAAATCAACCGGGGTCAACAAAGGGTGAGTCTCGACAACATCTGGGTGTCGGTCGACACCCTCCTCTCGAATCTGCAAAATCAACAGGAGATAGACACAAATCGACCGCAATCGACACTCCCTCACTCTCGACAAAGGACTCAGAGACGGTCGACACCCTTCGCGGACAACACCAAACGTTCTGAAAACGCCAAGGATAGTTAAGGAGAAGGTGTGCAAGCCTAAGATATCTTATCCAAAGGCTCCTAAGAAGTTGAAACAGGAACTGGATGATGCTAGATGCAAAGCTATGATGGATAAGCTTGTTGTCGAGATTCCTTTGAACGATGCAATTCGGACTACTCCGGTGATCAGACGGTACATGAAGAGAATGGTAACCAAGAATCTGAGCCTTGAGAAAGGAGTGATGATGATCTCTGAACAAGTATGTGCTGTGATCATCTGGATAGCTTTATTTTGGACTGCACGATTTTCTCCGACAACTAAGATTTCTCTTATCCTAGCCGATCGATCGGTAAAGATCCGAGAAGGTCTTTTAGAGGATATTCCAATTAAGATTGGTGATTGCATGATTCCTACAGACTACGATGAAGAACCTAAAGATCCTCTTATCCTAGGACGACCATTCTTACCTATAGCGGGTGCCATCATTGATGTGAAAAAGGGATGGATAGCTTTGAATGTGGGTGATTTGTTCATGAATTTTGATATGGATCAGCTGATGAAGAGACCCACCATTGATGGACAGACATTCTATGTCGACACTCTCACCGATCTCGCAGAGGAAATCTTCCACGAGATGTAATCTGTAGACCCTTTGGAGAGGGCGTTGAGTTTGACTACTTCTACACGAGAAGCAGAACATCTCGATGACATTGCTGCTGGGTATGTCAGGATGATGGATACTAGTGAGCATGTGATGCATTTGGTTGTCCAAGAGGAGTTGGTTGGTTCTTTCAAAAAATATGCATGGTCTAGCGATTAGAGTGAGGAAAAAGCTCCCAAAATCGAGCTTAAACAACTTCTTACGGGTTTAAGGTACGCGTTTCTTGGACCGAATTCCAGTTATCCTGTTATTGTGAATGCTTCCTTGAACAATGCAGAGCTCATGTTAGTGCTAAGCAAGCTGCACACGTTTCGCAAAGCTCTTGGTTATTCTCTTGATGACATTTCAGGTATTTCTCCGGACTTGTGCATGCATAGGATTTATCTTGAGGATGACACCAAATCGTCGGTTGAACATCACAAGAGACTAAACCCGAATCTGAAAGAGGTTGTTAAAAAGGAAATCATGAAGCTTTTGGAAGCTCGGATCATCTATCCGATTTCAGATAGTGATTGGGTTAGTCCAGTGCATGTGGTTCCTATAAATGGAGGAGTCACAGTGGTGAACTGACTACAGGAAGTTGAATACTGCGACACGAAAGGACCACTTCCCATTAACCTTCATTGCTCCTTACTACTGCTTCCTAGATGGGTACTCAGAATTTATCCAGATTCCGATCCATCCCGATGATCAGGAGATACCAATTTTACATGTCCATATGGCACGTTTGCATATCATAGAATGCCATTTGGACTCTGTAATGCTCGTGCGACGTTTCAGAGATGTATGATGTTTATCTTTACGGACATGATTGAGGATTACATGGAGGTCATTATGGATGACTTTTCTGTCTACAGGTCATCTTTTAAGAACAGTTTGGAAAACCTGTGTATGGTGCTGGCCATATCTGAAGAGAAGAATTTATTTCTAAACCAGAAAAAAATGTCACTTCATGGTGAGAGATGGGATCGTTTTGGGACACCGAGTTTCAGAAGCAGGGATTGAGGTTGATCGCGCTAAGATTGAGGTTATGGCGAGTTTACAACCGCCAGATAGTGTGAAATCAGTGAGAAGCTTTTTGGGACATTCTGGGTTTTACAGGATAACAGAGCGGAGATTGTTCAACTGAATGAACTAAATGAGATCCGACACCACGCGTACGAGAACTCGAAATTGTACAAGGAGCAGACCAAGGGATATCAAGATAAAAAGATCATCTCCAGGCAGTTCGAACCCAATGACCAGGTACTTTTGTATAACTCTCGTTTACAATTATTCCCTGCAAAATTGTGTTCTCGTTGGTCAGGTCCATTTATGATCTAGCAAGTCAGACTATATGGCGCTGTCGGCCTAACAAATGCTGAAGGCAACGAGTTCACTGTGGATGGGCAACGGATGAAACATTATTGGGCGAAAGCCGAGATTCCAGAAGGGCATATCCTACCTTTGGATGACCCATCTGCGGCATGAACTTCCGCCGAGTCAAGCTAACGACTAAAGCAAGCGCTTAGTGGGAGGCAACCCAGTGGTGAGTCTTGTACATATGAGTCTTTCCAATTTTTTTTTTCTTTTTGATATCTTTCACTTTTGTTTTTTTGTGTCTTACAAAAAAAATAAAGAAAATAATAAAGAAAAAAAGGAAAAAAGAGAGTCGGGCATGCGCAGAAGGTGATGGTCGATACCAATACTAGTGTTGGTTGACACCAGAAGTCAGAAATCGGGAAGCACGTAAGGGGTGTCAATCGAAACCATAAGTCGCCAGGTAAGTGCTTTAAATCGGGAAGTTCTTCTTCTTCCCTATTTTTTTTTCTCACTCGAAAATTTCGAAATCCTCTTCAATTCTCCATATCTTTCTCAATTCTTCACCAATTTGAGTGATTCTATATCCTAACCTGCTCGGATTTTCATCCTCTTTCTCAATCTTCCATCTTTTTTTTTTGGTCAAACTCATGGATTCATTGATAAAAGATACTTACACTCCAAGAATGGAGGAATTGTTCAAGGCCAAAAGGCCTAATCTTGCTAAGGAGTCTGCAACTCTATTACAGTTATAAGGAGTCCAAATATCACGGTACCAATTAAACCCTTCCTGCAAACCTATTTGCAAGTCCGCTTTTGATAGGACGTATCCCGTTTTTGTAGACTAAATCTTGGATTTTTCGGGCAACCAAACTAAAGCATCATCTTAAGGTAATCTGCTGGTGATCATTCTCCTGATAGATGCTTCATAATGAGGTAAGTGTGCTCAAATCGTCTCGAGATTCCATTCGTGCGTGATCAGACATATTAAGTCATTGACCATTAGGGAGCCATTGCTCTTCGATGGGGGCCAATAGGGGTTTTTGGGTTAGTAAAAGACAGCCAAGGATCCAGCCAAACTCTTACTTTCTGACCTGTCCCTATTGCCCAACCAAGTCCTTTCCGAAGAATTTTTCAACCGACTAAGATTCCGATTTAGAGAGGTTAATTGATTTCCTTGAAGCCTTCTCGTATTGTTCGAGTAGCCGGGATAGAGCTATGACACAAGGAGAGCTAGACTTGCCAAAGAACATGGATCAAATGCTCAAATAACTTCAACCACCTACATTTATTCTCAACGAACCCTCATAAATCTCTCATAACCTCCACCATTTAATAAAATATGCATGGAGCATTTTGCCCTTAATTGAATGAGTATTAAAAAAATTAAAACATAAAATATTAAAAAATCAGATTTGCAGGCCCGCGGTGACTGGCCCAGAATACTTTCTCTCTTTTTTTATGTCTCTTCTATCACGACATTCTTCCTCTTTGGCCACACAATTTTTTATTTATTTTTAAGGTTGTTCCTTTTCATTATTCTTTATCTTTCTTTCTCTGTTAGTGTAGCAGACTTATTCTTTTGGTCATTTGCAACAATGAAGTTTTGCTGGGTTTTGTTAGGACCGATTAAGTTTGAAGATTTTGGATATCTTTAATCCAAGTTCAATTTGAGGTTTTTGGTATAGGTTTTTGTTGAACCCTTGAGTAACCCCAGATTATTAGTATGTATTAAACTTGTTATCTAAGTTTAATAGGGTGTTAGATTCCAGATTATCGTCCATTGTACGGGTTGAATCGTGAAATCGTATTCTGTGTGTAGAACTTGATAGAAGTGGTATAATTTGTACCACTAGCACCACTTGTACAACTGGTACAACTTGTACAACTAGCACCACTTGTACAACTCAAGCATGCTAATTTTGTTTATTATTCTTTTTCAGAGGAAAATAGATAACAATCGTGGCATAGTCATACATTTTGATTATGGAGGATATTATTTAGAAGAAGGAGATGATGTACGATGGAATCGAAAAGACTGACATATTTTGACTTTAGTGATGAAGGGAACTATGGAGGAGGTCACTTATGCTCGGTTGGTTGATAAAATACGAACGAAGATTAAGGTAGATGAAGCTACGACGAAGGTTTAACTGAGTTACATTTTATTGACTGTGCATCCTAAGAGACACTCGTATATAATGGATGATGAAGATGTTTTAGGATATTTAATGGAAGTTGATAAAGATCAGCGTGGGAGTATTTTGCATGTTGAACTCACTGATTTTTGCATGTTGAACTCAGAAAACCAGAATGGAGTATCTTGGATGGAGTATTTTGCATGTTGAACTCAGAAAACCAGAATTACGAGCAATGTTCAAGGAATGAGCAGCTTGTGAGTGCGTTTGTAATTGATGATGATATTATTGTTCGTAACACCGATCACGAACCTTCTGAACAGTATGACCAGTTGGCGATTGTTCATCATATTTCAGATGGTGGAGTGATCTACGTGATGAAGTGGGTTACATGGATACTTCTGATATGCATGACGACGTTGATGTACAAGAAGATGTACAAGTAGATATACAAACATATGAGGTTGTAAATATTAAACTGGAAGATGGTATTGATATGGCTTTAGGTCAGCGATTTGGAAGAAAGCAGAAAATGAAAGATTTAGTGGAGAAAGCTGTTCATGAGAACTGTTTCAAAGTTGCTACAATCAAGTCGACACGTACGCTATACGTATTAACATGTCGTGGAGAATGATGCAAATGGACTATACGAGTAGAAAAGCTGAAGATGCATACATACTCTCGGGTAACAACAGCTACAAGCAGAAATTGAAGAAAAGACACACCACGATTGGTTGCATATGTGGTGCATGATGACTATCCGGGTCAATTTAAGACTCCAACTCCAAAAAAGTCTCATCGATTTGGTTCAAGGAAGACTTGGTGTTAAGGTTTCATATTCTACTGCTTGAAGAGGGAAAAAGCAAGCTGCTAGTGATGTGTGAGGTAGTCCAGTGGAGAGTTTTCATAGGCCGCCTTCTTACTTGTACATGTTAGAGAGAGTGAATCTCGGTACAGTGACATGAGTGGAAGTGCATGAGCAGAACAAGTTTAAGTATTTATTCATTGTGTTGGGTGCTTGCAGTGAAGGGTTTAAGGTCATGAGAAAAGTGATCATTGTGGATGGAACTCACCTGAAGAGTTTACCTGGTGGAGTGCTTATTTTTGCTACTGCTCAAGATCCAGATCGTCACCACTATCTAGTTGCTTTTGGTGTAGTCGATGGTGAGAAAGATGCAAGTTGGAGGTGGTTCTTGAATATGTTGAAAACAGTAGTTCCAGATAATCCTGAGATTGTGTTTCTTTCTGATAGAAATGCAAGCATCATCAAGACAATAAACGAGGTCTACCCAAAGTGGAAGCAAGGATACTGCATATTTCATTTGTCCCAGAATGTGAAATCAGATGTTTATGGCGTTAAGAAAGATGTAGTTGCAAAAAGTTTCAGAAAATGCGCTCATGTTTATACAGAGATGGAGTTCAAAAGACTTTATGGTGATTTCAAGAAAATATATCATGCTGCCGCTGAGGATCTGAAGGAAAGTGTTAATGAGAGCAAATGGGCAAGATGTTATTTTCCAGGAGAAATGTACAACATAGACACAACCAATTGTGTTGAATCTTACCGAAAGATTTATGCTGAAGTGTCCGAGACACAGATACTTGTGTCGAGTGTGCATAATGAGTTGCACGACTTATGTATGCTTGCGAAGAAGTTAATGGTGTATGAGTTAAACAGCTTTCTGATTGAGTACAATGTGATTGGTCGCGATGACAAATATTATTTGGTTGATTTGAGAAGTAAAACTTGCAGCTGCAAGCATTTTGATATTGATAGATATCCATGTGTACATGCAGTAGCTGCCATCATAAGGCGTGCAGAAACAACAAAGATGGAGCCTCAGATACATGATTTTTGCTCTAAGTATTACTGGATAAAGCAGTGGTCATTGGCGTATTACAAGACGATTTATCTAGTGCCGCATCATTCTAGTTGGAATGTTCCCGATGAAATACAAGCTCAGTGTGTCTTACCTCTAGAGTAGTGCAAAAAGAAAGGAAGAAAACAAGTGACTAGATAAGCATTTGTTGGGGAATATTGGAGAAAGAGTAAGAATCTACCATTTTCGCGAGGGTTTGTTGGTGAAAACTATGGATGTTAATTGTGTTTAGTTTATGTAATCCTTTTTATGTGTTATGGATGTTTGGACTGGGAACAATTTTTTTAATTTACTATGTTCTATCTAAATACGACTTGGTACCACTACTACCAATAGTACAACGGATACAACAGGTACCAATAGTACAACAGATACAACCGGTACAACTGTCATTCACTATTTTCTATTTACTATTTTCTGTCTAAATATTGTTTTCGTATGAAATTGGCAATAATAACATATACATACTAATTTATGGGATGTTTTTGACTTCCAACCAAGGCACACAAATTTAATTTTTCGACAATAATACTAATATATTCTTTTTACATCATCTACCTTACACTTTAAAAGTTACTTTAAAAATTTGACCACGTTAATATTGAAAACACAAAATAATATATTTCATATTTTATGATTCGAAAATATGTTAATAGTAATATAGTTTCATAATTTCATAAATACAACTGAAAACATTTAATCTAAAGTAAAGTGTAAATACTTACAAAATTAAAGTACTAAAATACAATTTTTTCGAAGAGTGTATAACTAAAAACTTATGTATAGCTATATGAAGTTTTTACGGCGCATGTTTTTAATATGTGGAATTTATTTGGTCCACGTTTTTATTATTTAAATATTGTTTAGTAGTTTTTTCTATTTTTATTTAAATGTACAATGTTGAGTTATACTTAGTAGTACTAGTTGTACCTAAAAACACAAATGCAACATATATCTCAAGCAATACAACAATACTAAATTCACAATACCATTAAGTTTCAACTGCACATAAAAATACAAAATATGAAGAATTTATATTACCCAAAATACCACAAAATACCATTAAAAGTTCCACTTGCAAAATATATCAAAGTGTCATGGATTTATAATACCCAAAGCACATATAACCAAAAACAAACAACCATCTTTTCACTTAGGAACATAAGGGAAATCTGATAGTGTGAAGAATTTATAGTCCTCAAAGGCCTTGGAGACTTATTCGACAGTTTTTTCTTAGGTTTTCTTGCACATGTCTAGGAAACTTTGGCGTTTTGGTTGAACTTTTGACGTCCCGGTTTTACTAGCAGCATCCTCAACACCTGCACATATGAACATAAAAATTTCAATAAGAACTTAACTAATACATATGAACATAAAAATTTCACCTTCTTGTTGTCCTTTCGGTTCTTCTTCTGCAGCAGCACCCTCCTCCTCCTCCTCCTCCGCTAGAGCCTCCTCCTCTTCTGCAGCAGCAGCCTCTGCTGGAGCCTTTTCTGCAGTAACGACAGCCTCCGCCGCAGCAGCAGCCTTCGCTGGAGCCTCCTCCGCAGCAGCCTCCGCTGTAACAGCAGCCTTCGCTGGAGCCTCCTCCGCAGCAACCTCCTCCGCTGGAGCCTCCTCCGCTGGATCCTCCTCCGTAACAGCAGCAGCCTTCGCTGGAGCCTCCTCTACAGCAGCAGCAGCCTCCGCTGGAGCCTCCTCTACAACAGCAGCAGCCCCCGCTGGATCATTCTCCGCAGCAGTAGCAGCCTCCGCTAGAGCCTCTTCCGCTGGAGCCTCCTCCGCAACAGCAGCCTTTGCTGGAGCCTCCTCTTCTTCTGCAGCAGCAACCTCGGCTGGAGCCTCTTCCTCCTCCACTGGAGCTTCCTCCTCCCTCGCAGCAGCATCCGCATTTTGTCTTGAATTTTCACCCATCTCATAATTAGTAAACACCCATGGTTCATCTCTTTCATTCATCTTCTCGTGAATATATGTTTCAACAGCTTCCATCCTTGTATCCAGATTAGTGATATGCGCATTAATTTCCTTAAATACTTCTTCCATCGACTTCATCATCCGCTCAATCTGCTCGTTAAGAGTTCCATGAGTAGGTGGGCTTTCATCCACGTTTTCTATCTCGGGTTCAGGCTCTGGTTCAGGCTCAGGTTCAGCCTCGCCACTTCGTCCTGCAACATCTAAGTCGCAGAGATCCTCCCAATAAATCTTCCCATTCTGCCTCTTCAGAATATGGTACCAATCAAATATGATAGGGTCAATGGCGTCTTCTTCCTCGTCATCTTCCATGATGCAAGCCATCATATTCGTGTCTTCACCCTCCGGTTCTAAAATACTGTAGATACTACAAGTATAAATAAAATAAATAAATGAAACGTCACACTCTCCATTTCAAGTAAAAGTTACTTACATTCATTCTTCCGATTGCGTGATAAATTTCTCCTAGACTATATCATGTCGTCTTTGTATCTTTGAACCTCCTTTTTCAAAACTTTGGAGAATCTCTATCATAGTTTCGTACGTCTTCTCGAAACATCTTCTTCAGTGCTGGTATGCATTCAAACGCCAACATCTACAAATACAGTTACACCAGGTTATAATAATGCTTATCCAAAAATCTGATTATACTAATTTATACAAAATAATAAAATTTACCTCCAAAGACAATATGAAACCAGATAATGTCCAAGAGCCTTGCACTGAGGATTTGAAATGATTGGTATCAAAGGTGTATTGTCCCCATGGAAACGTTTCACAAAGATCGAGATCATCCACAACTCTTAATAAGAAAGACTATGTGTCCTTTGCACAGTGACTAAAAAGAAAAGCACATCCATTCTTAATCTATCATCAGTTGCGTGTTCCATTGACACCAACTTGTCTAGCACATTCTCGTCTGTTAGTTTTCTGTATTTACCAAAATGCTTATCTACAAATCTAAAACTCCCTAGATTTTCATAGTTCTTCAGGTAATAATGGCAGTCTAATCCGCTAATAAGGCCATGTTCTCTAATCGAATAGAGAATAAGAACCCCATTCACAGCAAACCAAGCTTCCCTACACTTATTTATACATGTTGTGCGAATGAGCAACATCCACAAACCCATTACCTTTCGGTTTTTTTCCATAACCATGTGGACTATGTGTTTAAACTGGGAGTGGTTTACTAACCATTTCCACTCCGGAGATTTCAAATCTGACTCCGGTCCTGGAAGTTTTTCAATGATGGCCATGGTTTTGAAAGGCTCACACCTTGTTTGGATCTTCGGATACTTTGCAAATTACGTTTGTTTGAAGAAAAAATCCACATGTTGCATTGGTTCGATACCCTGCAAAAGAAACACAATTTTTGTGAGCACTGGTACCAATGCATACACAGTTGTATTGAAGTCCAAGTTGTACACATTTTTACACGGTTATACACGGTTATACATATTTGTACACAATTATACCAAACCAGTTGTACATACACCCAAGATAACGATTTTACTAGTTCTACTAGTTCTAGTTCCAGTTCTACGTAGCAAATATGGATCCTCAACACATTTAAACTTCATTTACATACCATTTGTGATGTTGAAATGGTGTCTGAGTCACTAGCTCCAATGTCCTCTACTTCTTCTGGTGATGAAGGTGTTGATGGGGACAGAATCAGAGGCGCCGGCGTAAATGGAGACGGCACCGGTGGTGGAAGCGGAGCCCGAGCCGGAGCCTGACGCCGAACCCGAGAAGAAGACAGTTCCTGAGGATTAGGTTTAGCCTTTTTATGACATTGCATAATCGGTCCATAAACCCTAATTTCGCGAATCCGAATTGATTTGAAGAAAAAAAAAGAACCCAGATTTTGGAGAAGAATGAAGAACATAAACCCTAAATCGAACCCAAATTTTGAATCCCGACAGAGAAGGGAAAGGGGGAAAAGAGAAGAAAGGAATAAGGGAATAAATGGGATGGGTTTAGAAAAATTAGATAAATGGGCTGGATTAGTAAAAAACGGGTTGAATCCATGTAATTTTTAAAGTTTTTGATGGGTATAAATGTAAATAACCAGTTTTAAATTTAAAAATAAATAACAACTAAATTAATTTTTATAAGGAGGTTATTTCAGAATATTTGGGATTGTTGGAAGTTATCCCAGAATTTGACCCAAAGAACACTGTATCATCCGCAAAGAGGAGGTGATTCACGGGAGGACTTCCTCTTGCCACTCTTATTCCAGGAAGGTAACCCTTGGATTGAGCTTTATCACATAAGTTTGAAAGTACTTCCGTGCACAAGATAAAGAGATAGGGGGAGAGAGGATCTCCTTGTCGTAGGCCATGAGATGGAACAACACAACCTTGAGGGGATCCGTTGATAAGAAAAGAGTAGGATACGGAGCTTACACATTCCATAATCCATGCAATCCAAATCTGGTGGAATCCGAGTCTCTCTAAAACCTTTTTAAGGAAGCCCCACTCGATTATGTCGTGTGCTTTTGACATGTCCGTTTTTACCGCCATTGAAAATATTTTTTTGCTTCCGACGTACGAAGGATGTGTAGGATTTCATGTGTGATCAGAACATTTTCGGTGATGGCTCGGCCTGGTACAAAGGCCGATTGAGAGCACGAGATTAAGATGGGCAGGAGTGGTTGCAGTCTGAGGGTGAGGATTTTGGCGATGATCTTGTCATGCGTATTACAAAGTGCAATAGGCGGTAATCTGAGATGACTTTAGGTGCAGCTCCTTTGGGTATGAGTCTAATGTGTGTTTCATTTTGCCTTGGATGGTGAAAGCTAGATTCAAAAAAATTTGGGATCTCCCGGGCAAACGTCATTCCCAATAATATTCCAATACGGTTGGTAAAATTTTGCGGAGAAACCATCTGGTCACATGGCTTTGCCACCATTTATCGAGAAAACCGCCGCTTTAATTTTCGTGTCCTTCAGGATCATGATAAGTTTCTCATTCATATCAAGAGTGATCTTTCCGCTTAAAGCTTCTTCCACCACATGGAAATCTCTGTTACCATTAGTTGTAAGGACTAAAGACACTTTGAAAGTAGGTTGCAATAGTGCTTGGAATGGTTCTCTTCATGAACCTCTCTGCCATCTTCTACTTTTAAAGTTGTGAAAGAGTTGATGACTCTTCGACCTTTTGTGATCGCATGGAAGAAGCCCGAATTCCGGTCACCACTATTTATCCATTGAATTCTACTCCGTTGCCGCCAAAACTGTTCCTCCTCCTTGTAGCATTTGACAAAGGTAGCGGTGAGAGAGTCAATGAGAGAGGAGTCGGGAGAACTTGATGACAAGGCAAAGTCTAAGTTCTCTTGAAGTTGTTTAATTCGTTTGCCGTTGGTGGTGTTTTGGTCCTTAGTCCATTTTATAAGTTTCCTACAGCACCGGTTGAGTTTGGAGATCATGGAATCGAGCGGAGAAAGGTTCCAAGCCGTGTCGAGAAGCTCTCAAATCTCATCCTTCTCTGTTAGGGATCTGTCAAAACGAAACATATCTTTCCTCTTGCGGGCATTCCCATTGAAGTACGTAACGATTGGACGGTGATCAGATCCTTCGTATCGGAGCTAACGACATCTACCTGCTGGATACACCTCTGTCCAAGCGCAGTTTGAGAGAGAGCGATTCAACCTGAATCAGATGAAGTGTTGATGTCGGGTCCCTCTCAATGAGAGGGGTTTACCAGAATGTTTGACATCCCAAAGGGCATTTTGGGAGACAAAGCTTCGAAAAACCATAAAAGAGCCTTCCCACCTTGGCGGACCTCCTACCTTTTCAGCGTTTTCAAGAATATCGTTAAAATCACCTGTGAGAAGCCAAAGGGAATCACGACTTGTACCTAGGTCAGAAATAGTCCTCCAAAAAGTTGCCATGTTTTCAACTTGGGAGGCTCCATAAACAAAGGTTACGTGAGATGAAATACCCTTTTATTTGATTGCAGTATCCACAAAATTTGAAGAGAAATTTGTGATAGCAACTGAAACATTATCATTCCACAATAGAACTAGTCCCCCACTCAATCCTATTGGAGGAATCGTGTGAACATTGGGGTACTTCAAGGATTTAAGAGTTTTTATAACAAAATCATCATCATTTTTGGTTTCCATGAGAACCAAAATGTATGGGGATACACTACGTTGTATATCCGTAAGACGACGAACTGTAAGAATGCTTCCTAGCCCGTGACAGTTCCAGCTAAAAATGACTAAGGAAGAAGAGGAGGAGGGGACCAAAAATCCGTCCCATCCTTTCTCGTAGCCGGTATTATCACCGTAGAAAGGTTTACTGCCGCTGTACTAGAGCTCGAGATCTCCTTATTGCAAGGTAGTTTTAAAGCTGCATCAATGCATAATCTTTTCCTCGAAGGGTTTTTTTATTTAGCCGCATTTATCTTTTTTAAACTTAGCCCTTGGAGTGGACTTCTCGCCCCTCTTTTCTTTGCGGGCGCTTTTGTGACCTTACGTTTGCCTGCAGTTTTACCTTGAGTCGCTTTCGATGCAGACTTACCCTTAGCTTGCTTTCCTTCAGCTTCTGAAGTGCTACCAAGTCTGAGCGATGTATGAAGTCTAGGGGCCTGCAGATCTTCGTTCCGGGACATGTGGTGCAGGGAGGGAGAGTCTTGAGAGGTCTGGGAGAGGCTTTTATGAGCAGAAGCTGCACCCGAGATGGTGAGTTTAGAGTGGATGCGGATGACTTCGTCTTGATTTGATTTCTCCACATATTGAACTTCAATATCTTGAAGTCAAAGCTGTTCATGCCACCCGAACGATGTGAATCATGCGATGAAGGCATTGAGAGTCTCCTTAGTGCAGATTGCCTTTCCCGCGAGGAGCTATCAGTTGCTCCTGAAACCTGCGCCATGGGAGGGTCCATAAGTTATCTCATAGTACGAGGAGGAGGAGTATGAGAAGATTGTGACTTCTGGGATCTCGATTGTTCCTGTGAGGTTGATTTTCTGAACGAATGCGTCCACTGTTCTCTATTTGAGACTTCTCCCTTACGAGAATCATTGTCGAGATGGTGCTCTATGGGAGTAGATGCTCTATGGTCTGAGTATCTTTTCAATCTTGAGGGGGGTGATGCTCTGTTATGGTTACTTAAGCGGAACCTTGTGGAGTCTTTTGCCTGATTTTTTTGGTAAGCCATTAAGGGGAAATGAGAAGAGGAAACTCTTTGGACTTTTCTGCCTCTATCATCGAGAGTCGAGGTCCGTCGGTCATCGTCTCGCCTGAACCCTCTTATGTCGTCATGTCTTCTTGGTTGATTCCTAGCACACGGTTGTTCCTCTGAGAATCATGAGGTTTCTTTGGACAGTCTTTCTCCTTATGATTTACGGAGAAGCACGTGAAGCAATGCTTTTCTAGTTTTAGATACTCAAACTCCACCTCGGTGACAATTCTAGGCGGAAGTCAGATTTCCATCTTCATTTCAGGGGAAGCAACCCGTTGATGTCGACAAGGACCTTTGCTTCCTCCATATCTCTGCTTGAGAGTGGTCTTAGTTCCATCCCAACGGTGCGAATGGTTTGGTCTGTCCAAAAAAAGAGGGGAATCCCATGGATCTTAACCCAGAACGTAATCATAGCTGGAAAGTTTCCTGAGATTACTGGTTCCCACCTTTGAAGAATGAGCATCCACTTCTTATAATGGAATGAAGTTCTCTTCAGTACAGCTTCCAGATCTGTCTCATTTTCAAACTTGAACTGAAATTTCTCTTGGCCGAGGTCTCGTTATGTGACACGACCCTCCATATTCCAAAACTCCAACAAGAAATCCACCACTGCTCTAGAACGTTTAATGGTGGGGTTCGTAACTCTTCCAATGAGGGTTAGTTTGTTCTCTGCAATTAGAGGAGAGTTGTCACTGTCCGGGATGCGGAGAGGGGCGTGACGTCTTCTGTTTTTGTCGGACACAGCAGCCCATTTCTCCTTTTCACTGCTGGAAAAACGTGTAGCCATACTGGGAAAGCCTCACCAGGAGGAAAGAAACCAAGAGGAGAGAAAACCTACACACAGCAGCACTGGGTTCTCCAACCCCACACAAGCGAACCCGTAGTGTTTCCAAAGCGGAGAGTAGGAGAATTGCATAATGGGCTACCTAACCCAGAGAGGGGATGGCTCAGAAGTGGGGGCGTAGCTTGAAACGGTAGCAGCCTGAAATTGAAAGATTTCTAAGGAAATTGCTGGAAAAATTTTTAAATTGCCTGAGAAATCAAAGCAGGAGCGGCGAGGCACATGTTTCAAAAACGTGGTTGCAGAGGAGTAAAACAAATTGGAAAGTAGTTGAACCGCATTAAGAACCGTGCCTGAGAGCTTTTTCTCTCTCTAGATCTTAAAGTTTAATATATTTTATGTATTTCTAAATCTTCCATCTAAATTCTCGATCTAAAAGGTATGCACCCCGAAATCCCTGATTTTCAATTCGGCCTTAAGGTTGGGGTTTTTGAATTTTGCCTCGTTTAGTTTGTTTAATTGCTTGATTCTTCCTCTATATGTTGGATTAGAGGAATTTCACCTACCCCATGTGATTTTCTTCAGTATTTAGGAAGTTTTTGGAATTTTGGGGTGTGGAGAAAAATTGCAGAATTTCTGATTTTAGAACGGTTTTAGGATAATGTTAGCTGAAATTATTGATGACATTGATATTCTGGATTTGTCCATCAATTTTTCCTTTTTGATTTTCGATTTTTCGACTAATTTTTCGGATTGTTCGGTGTGTTTTTCTATTTTTGATCGCAGATGACTACCCGAGGCAAACGCCAGCGGATGTTCGTCCAACTCGGTTTACAGACGAGGCCGCTATGCGCAGATTGAGCATCAAGGAAGAAGTCATGTGTCTCCTGAAGACGATAGGCTTAGGTACGATGCCGACGAGGCAATTCGATCTATTCCCCTGATCTGGTTCGTCAATTTCTCGCGATGGTACATGTCTACTACCAGAACGATATAGTGAAGAATGCTCAGTAGGGCACTTTGATAATCTTGATCACAGGCATTCGGTACCAGATTTCGCTACCAGACATGTGTGACCTTTATGGTTTCAGGAGAGATTTCACTCAGGTCTCTCTCCCACCGCAATTTCCTGATGCTCAAGTCTTCTGGGCCAATTTCGGGAATGGGCGCTATGACTCCAAGACGTCTTCTCAGACCGACATTCGCCACCCAACACTGCGATATCTTGTACGGATCCTCTGTAATAGCATCCTCTGCAGGATGGAGCCGGGTAAGATGCGATTATTGGAACTGATTCCGCTGTTTTACGCCGTTGGTGACTTGATCTCCGACCAGCTCCAGTATCCTGCGATTGACACCGAGGTCAAAATGGGCGCCCTCTTCGCACATCACTTGGTCTCTCTGAAGACCAAGCTTTTTTCGGGCACGGGGACGAAGATCGAGTCATTAGTCTTTTATCTAAAGTCTTTTTGGTATTTTCCCGTGTCTTTTAAAGTCTTTACAGATTTAAGTGCGTTTAGAGTTAATTTGGAGATATTGGACCATTTTGGAGTCAAGCAAATGATTTGCCTGAAAGATGAGAGAGTTGAGCGATTTTGGACCTCTTGGTGTCGGTCGACACTGTACGGGAGACCATCATTAAAAAATTTCCCAAAAATTGTACTTTTGCCCATAAGTTTTAATATTTGCAAAATAGCCACTTCGTGATTTTGACCTATTTATTTGTTATTTTGGTCATTGTTTAGACCCGAGTTTTATTTTATCGAGTTGTAAAGAGATTGAGATCTAGAGAGATTTTGGGGGAGATTGAGATCTAAAGAGCTTTTGAGGGAGACGATTCCAAACCTTGTTCTTACCAAGAGAAGAATTCAAACCCCTTTGTATCTTTATTTCAATTTTTTAATTGCATACTTCTTATTTCATTATGTTTGTTTCAATTACCATGTCTCAGTAGTTTGCTTGTTAGGATTACGGTTAATTCAAAGGTAGAGAATGAATTGTTAGATTGGAATTGAATCTGTTAGGGTTATCAATAGAGTTCTTCATTTGGATTGCGTTTAAGGCTAGTTCTAGCTTGATCACCTGGAATCTAGATCTTAGGAGGGTTGATAGATACTAAAGTATTATTCATCACCGGAACTATCTTAGATGAGCAAAATATCTATCTGCAAAGAAATTTGATTTAGAGATTTTGTGAACAATTGAACCTGAACTTTAATGCTTGTCTGAACTATTAAATTTGCAAAGGAATTTGGAATTCAAGGTTTAGACATAAATCATTTTCGCAGCGAAAGTTGGTTGATTTTATAATTGTGTTTCAAGTTCGAGAATGGATCTTCATTAAACCCGTTGACAATTTATTCATTCTACAATTCTGATTTACCTGAGAAACACCCTAAGCCAGGCTCTCTCTCCAAATTGAATTTACTACATCTTCTATTCCTTGTTTATTTTTAATTAAATTTATTATCGTTTAGCCTAATTCAAAATTATAATCTATTGTGTGATCTTGAGTCTATGTGGATTCAACCCTTTTATACTACGATTGCAATTCTCTGAATTTGCAGAGTAGCTGTATGGATTACTTTTGAGCATATCACCTCATGGTAGGAAACTCAGTTGGTCTGATTGTCATCGTGCATTTCTACCTGCCAGCCATCCATATTGGAGGAACGTTATAGCTTTTCATAAAAAATCAGTGATCGAAGACCACCCACCGAGTTGGTTAACGGGTGAGGAAGTTTTAGAAGAGCGGATAAATTAAATTAAGAGTTTACAGGAAACTGTGGAATGTGGCGGTAAGGATCATGAACATCCTTTGGTTGAAATACCATAATTGGGTGAAAAGAGTACATTTTTGGAATTGCCATATTGGAAAAATCAACTTCTTCATCACAACCTGGATGTTATGCATATCGAGAAGAATTGTTTCAAAAATATTATGCACACAGTTTTGAATGTGCTAAAAGGACAAAAGGTAACATGAACAGTCAGAGGGATTTACCTGCGATTTGTAGGTGGAAGGATTTGGAGATCCTTGCAAATGGCCAAGCACATTTGGAGATCCTTGCAAATGGCCAAGCACCTGTACCAATTTTTAGGCTATCAAGGAAGCGAGAAGGATTTTCTTGACTTGCTTGAAAAACGAAATAAAATTCCCAGATGGATACGTCTCCAACATTTCAAGTTGTGTGAATATCGATAATGCTGAGCTCACGGGGTTGAAAAGTCATGATTGTCATGTGATAATACAACGTATACTTTCCATTGCGTTTGCGAAACTCCTTCCCAAAAGTGTACACACCGTAATATCAGGTTGGTACATTTATTAATTAATCTTTTTAATAGTGATGGTGTTTATATAAAATATGTTCATATTAGTCAAATTAAAATTTTTTTGATTGGTTGCAGATATTGATTTATTCTTTCGAGATTTATGTGGGAGGACGTTGAACACTGTTGACGTTGCTATGATGAAAGCGAATATTGCAGTTAAAATTTGCAATTTGGAGAAAATATTTCCTCCTTTCTTTTTTGATATTATGGAGCATCTTCCTATCCACTTGCCAGATGAATCTAAACTTGGAGGTCTGGTTCAATACAAATGGATATATCTATTTGAGCAGGTTTATGAATCATCTGAAGGAAAAGCAAAGAATGAAGCACGAATTTGAGGTTCTAATGTCGTAGAGTGTGAATGAGGAAATCTCATATTTTCAGGCTCATTACTTTCCGCCCAATGTAGTTACAAAAAGGCGAGTAGATCGGGCTCGTGCATATGATGACGGGATTCAAATAAGCTATGCATATCCAGGTATTCCGAGCATATTTCAACCCATAGGACGAACTAGTGGAAAAGGTGTCCAATGTTGGCTTGCAGATCAAGATGCCCATGTTCTTCGAACATTTTTATTGTTGAACTGTGAAGAGATTACCATGTACAAAAAGTATGTAAAATTAATATATATTTATTAATTATAATATATATATATATAATTATTTTTTGTTCAACTATATATATATATAATATTATTCCGTAAAATAAAATAATATATGTTGCAGGAAATTTGAAGAATATTTTACGTTTGTATACGCCAGACATTACCGATGTTGTCATTAACGAAGCAAATGATACTCAATTCGCAGAGTGGTACCGAGACTATGTAAGAACTTTATGGTAATAAAATTGAATAAATTATAGATGAAAATTTTAAATGAGATTTGCTTTATTAATGTTATCTTAAGTTTGTGAAGATAAATGACGATGTTCATTACGGAGGGCCATTATGGCTACACGAATTGGTACAAGGGCCACAATGTAGTTACCATTCTTGGCCGATTTATTTCACAAGAGGTTACACCTTCCACACCCCACGCTCACGGACATTTTAAAAGGACGATAAACTACGGAGTGTGTGTCTGGGGTGCATCATCTGAATCAAAGTATTATGGTTTGTTGGAGGAAATATTTATGGTACAAATACTATGGTGCAGTTGGCATAAAAGTAATGTTTTTCAGCTGTGTGTGGTTCGACGAAACACCGGATCGTGGGCTAAGGCGAAGTGCTTCTTGCATAGTTGTTATATGTCTTAGAAGAAGGTATGAGAAAAATAAATTTTTCATTATTCCTAAACATGCCGACCCAGTGTGTTTTATTCCGTACCTAAAATTAAGGAGAAGCAGCGAAGAATGGTGGACAACATCAAAGGTAGTCTCTCGAGGTTTTATAGATGTCCGATGGATAGTTGATGAAGAAGCTTTTGCAAGAAGAAGACGAAGAAAATCAAAATATTGTCGTTAATGGAATTGTTCAAGTGAGAGAACATGATGTTGAACGAGAAACAGACGACGGTCTTGAAATTGAAGAAGGGGAACCGGTTTTGGAAGAAAGCGATGACGAGGACGACGGATATAGTTTAACCGAAGATGAAGACAAAGAAAATGTAGCACAAAATTATGATTGAAATAATTTGGGATTCTATAGTTAATATGTATGTAATTTTTATTTTTATTTAACATGAGAATTTCTTGCATTTCAATTTTTAAAATAATATTAATTTAATTTATCGCAAAAGAAATGTTGGTCGCTCATTGGTAGCTATTTTGGTTGGGAAATTTCTCCGCAAAATTTGGTGGGCCATTTGATAAAATGGGCAAGAACCGCAAAAAATTTCCTCCTATGTTTCACCCAATTAGATATAGCCACTGATATAACATTTGCCAAGGAAGTATCTATCGGTAGCGAATCTAATATGTTCGTGAAACGGTAATTTTTTATTCGCCACCGAGTATGTGGTGACGAATAATAGCTACATTTGCGCCTTAAACCCAAATGCAGCCCATCCCTAATGTTTGGGCAACCAATGTCGGTGACTAAATTAATGGCGAAGAATAAACAGAGGTAAAAAAACCCTAAGGTTCCCTTCGCATGTCAGTCTATCCGCTTCTCTCTTGTTTCTCTCATCCTCTCTTTCTCTGCGAATCGTCTCTCCCCGGATTTTCGATCTTCACCTCCTTCAATCCTCTCTTTTCTTCTTTTCCTTCGATCTTTGTCACCTTCTCCTAAACTCCCCTTTGATCTTCTTCTTCTTCTCCTTAAATCGTCCCTCTTCCTCGATTGTTGTCTCCATCGATTCCTCGTTCAAATCGTTCATCTCCTTCGATCTCTCTGCATCTCCTCCAGTCTCTACTATTCGCCGGCGTTGATCTCTACTAGTCGCCGGTTTTTGTATCCACCGATTCATCTATGTCGCCTGAATATGTAAAGTAAAGTAACACATGCAGGCAGCAAGATCTGTTCATCTCCCTCTTCTCTTTTGTTGTCTGTTGGTAACTAATCCTCTTCCTTTCTCTTTCGTTACAAGGATGTCGGCACGATCTATTCCGGTGCGCTCTGTGCCTCGACCCAGGCAGCAGTCGAGGCCTGCTTCTAGTGTTGGTGGTGGTTTCTCTGCTGCATCAGCTCCGACCGCTACGCTTCCGCCTATGAGTTTTGGATGAGATCATGGTGTCTTTTGGACGCCGTCTGAAGCCGCGCCTACATCCGTTTCGACCAAACCATCCGACTGATGTGTCGTAAGTTTCGGATTTATCGCACTTACTTAAAAATATTTTTGATCTGTTTAGTTACTAACTCAAACTTATTTTTGCAGGTTTGGCCTTGATAACTCCGTGGAGACCAATGTCACAATTATCTACTAAAACGATTTCAAATGACTATGGCGTTGTCTGAGTATGGTCCATCCAGAGCGCCAAATGCAACGGTGGTCGAAGTTTGCAATAAGTTTTGTTAATTTTAATATGTTATACCAACATACGTAGAAAAAAAATCAATTCCCCTAAGGTTAGTATATGAGAACATTATGAATATAGTTCTATTCAGTAATTTAGTATTTTACTTACAATGTATGGTTTAGTTTGTAGTTTTTATTATGATTTATTATAATGTAGGTTTTATTAATTATTTTATGCTTTATAGTTATTTATAAAAAACTATGATTTTAATTAATTTTGATAAATAGTGAGAACTATAATGTGAATACAATTTCTTTTAAGGTTGGATTAAAACCTTAACCATTTAATTTTGTTATTGTGTCTATTTTTTTTGCTTTATATCTACCGAAGCAAAGCTTCTTTACCTGATGTTACTCTCTATGTGGATTAGAAAATCATTTCGACAGTATGGTCTTTGTTTAGTCATACTAACATGCTTCTTTTCATTATTGAGGAGAGGAACATCATGACGCTGTGGTGCAAACAATTTCACAATCTGATAAAAAATATTATCAGTAAGGGAAAGCATGACAGTTCGAAGCTGGATTTCGTGAGTGACAGTGACTGGCTCAATCTGATAAAATAACAGAAGTTATTGCTATATTTCGGTAGCAAATATCGACCGATATAATAGTAACGAATCAGTAGTTATTACTATACGGCTACTATTAAATCGGTTACCATATCAATCACCAATTAGCCATCGTAATTAGGTGGCTATTCGATTACAAATACCAACTGATGAATGGTAGCCAATCGATAGCTTAGACAATATGACTACCATTTCAATTGTTACCAAATTAGTAACTATTTCGAAGAGTTTGATTGAACCTAATCATCCCTGGCTCGAGTTTATTTAACAATTTAACAAGGAGGTCCCAAATCCGATCTAAATAAAAAAGTCTTGCACTAAACTTGTCATCATCTGAAGGCACCACTTGGACTCCTTCTATTGCCTTTTAACCCATGAAGGCGTCCACATTCACACCAACAAGCATGAGTCACAAAATAGTAAGTTGAATCTTCACTTGCTTTATTTGGGAGTGTTTACACTAATGTTGACACACAACAATTCTTTTATCAGTGCTGCTATTTTATGAAAGACTCCCACCGGATTTATAGACTCCTCATTCCCCAAGGTGCACCATTTTATCACTAAACTCTCAAGATACAAGCTAACAATACTTCTTTTATTTGACAGATTTTCTCATCAATTTTCCAATGATTTATTTTCATTAAAATTTGTGATTTGTTTCTTGTTTTTAGCTTTTTATGATCATTTGCTATGTCTATTAAACCTCAATTTCGTTTACATTACAATTTAGATAATAAATAACTATCCACATAAATTATAATCTTACACTCCATCCAACTAATTTGTGATTATTAAGGCATTTAATGAATAAATATTTTTTCTTTTAGGAAAGTTATATTTTCTGAGCCCATTTTTTGAACATCAAGTTTATTTCATTATCATATAAGCTTAATATATAATGCTGAACTCGGTAAAATAATTGTTTAAGACCCCAAGTACCACGAGACTTCTTGTCTTTATATATAAACTGCAACTTGAGACACATGTTAATAATACTCTCAAGAAAGAGTCACGAGACTACTCTTCCTCTCGCACATGCGATTTCTCTCCTTGTCCCCACGGCCTATCACGCATTGTTTTTTTTTAACACACATGCCGTATTTGTATATTACAAATTATGAACCATGGCATATTTGACATATTACAATTTTTGGGCCACGCTATACAGTAAAAGTTCTATGTACTAATAATATTAAAGATACAATATTTCATTGGTTTATAGAGTTATTAAATTATTGATAAAAAGAATTTTTAAAAATAAAATTTAAAATTTCTTATTATAAAATTTAAACTAGCAATTGTTTTCATTACTAATAATTTTTTTCCAGAGATGTGATATTAAACCATTCGATTATTTTAGTAAAAAAATAATATGCTTAAAAGATTTAGAATTTATAATAAATTATGACTATTTTTTAAATGATGATGATGAAGTTGAAGAAAGTATTTTATATACAAAAATAGTTATGCATAAAAAAACTATCAAATCTAGAACTTTTATAATTTCTTGTATATAAATTCAAAAAACAGAAAGAAAACTAAAAGCAATCCTGATATCATATTTACTGTATAAATTTTTATGTATAAATGATTAAATTATGATATTCATGAGATTATATATTTAGATAGAAAGATCTTAAAATTTATTATCTTATCAATTTTATATTCCTGAATACAAAACTGATTTCTTTTTCATTAATTGATCATGTACCTTATCAACATATGGAATAGCAATTAACATAGTTTTTTTTACTGTATACAATTTTGAGACCACACCTTATTTTGGCATAATACAAAATCATGAAAAAATACTTTCTTATTTTTTTTTTACGAAACCACGTTTTTCAAGAGTACTTTTGGCAATATTTTTTTCACTTTAGCTGTTTTCAAGACACCTTAACTGTTCAAAATGTAATAATCATATTTTATTCTTTTTTGTCTTTTCTTCTCCTTTCTCATTCTCACCTTTTTTTAGATTTGATGTTTGAATTACCTCAATAGATAACAAATTTAAGTATGGCAGTTAATACGGATGTACAAAACATGGTGAACTTGATTAGAGATTGTAGAAAACATGGTGAAATTATTTTATGGGTTAGAGATTGTATTCGATCTAATAAACATGTGAATATAGATATTATATATCATATGTAGACAAAAATAGCGAATAAAAAGCTATATGTGGCATAAAAATAAGATTTTAGAAAAAGATACAATATGATCAAATTGTTAATAAAAAAATCATATAACATATGGCATGGAGAAAGTATTGTAGACAAAAGCAGAATATGATCAAATATTGATATATGATACAAACACTAAATCCTTAATCCAATTTTTCAACTCACTAGAATTACAAAGTTATGGTTTATACAAAATTTAATTTTTAACTTTGGAAAAATTATTCATAACATTTTGTACACCAAAAATTATAAAAAAAAAAGATATAATAAATCATTTTTTGATGGACAAGATATGGTATATTCAACATTCAATCCGTTTATCTTTCATAAAACATATAAAAATAATAGTTTCTCTGAAATCGAACATATGTATAAATCTTATACATTTTCTACTATTGATATACACAAACATATTTATAAAACAAAATAACTACACTGTCTAGTATTTGTTTCAGAGTAATAATCTTTATATGTTGGACATCCAAAGTTGAAAATTTTCAGTACGCACAAAACAAACAGAAAGTTAGAAAGAGATAATGAATTGTGAGTAATATAAAGATATGTTGGACATCCCTATTTGGGTATGGCTATTTTTCATTAACGGCACATAATGTTAGATATTGGTTCCAATTGGTGAGGTTGAATCATTGTCGTATATCATGTACTACGTTTTATGCAACTTATTAACAGTTTCTGATTTTTAAAAGATTGCAAACCATAAAAAAAGCTATGTTACATGTTTAAAAAAATATATATAAATAAAGGCCACAAATATTTTATAAAAAATTATATAAAAATAAAGACCGTAAACTCATGTTTGTTTTGTTTGAGTTTATGACTTGAATTCATGATTGGTTATATTTATTAGTTAAGCGGTATGATATAGACATATAGTGGTATACGAAATGGTACCAATTTTTTGTTTTATTGTACTAACATCTTTTATTACTATCGTATTGCTGTTTATGGTATTATTGTTTTGTACCCTTATATCATATTTCAATAAATATAATATGTACCGTTTTGCGATACTAATCAAAATCATTATTTTCTGGATCAAGTGGCCATTTCACCAACTCACCCTTTATTTTAATAGGGTAGGGAACCAGGTATACATATTTGGATCTGATTTTATTAAGCTTTTGTTTACATATATAAATATATATACCTTTTTTAAATTGATTTTTTTCAATATTGTCGGGTTTATGGGTTTATAAATAAGAAAGAACAGACTTCAATTTCAATCATCCAAGAATCATTCCTTTAACCACATCTCATTCACATACTCTCTAATGAATCTCTTCACTTCGCTTTTACTCTTCGTTTTCTCTTCTCTCCTCTTTGGTAATTCAAATTTATGTTTAGTTATCATTGAAACTGGTTCTTTCAAATCCATTTTATTAATTTTGTAAGTAAAACATTACATTCTTTTATATATGTCACTCTTTTTGGCAGGAGAAATCAATGGAGTTGAGAGCTCAAATCAAACTCATCACTTATACAGTCGAAATAAGTTGTTTGTGTTTGGAGATTCTTACGCCGATACTGGAAACACAAAGAAGCCTGAGCCGGCATGGCTATACCCTTACGGTATCACTTTCCCCGGTAAACCCTCTGGCCGTTTCTCCGACGGCGAAATCGCCACCGATTTTCTAGGTATTATCTCTCTATCCGATCTTCATTATTAACTTTATATGACAGTCAAAGACTCTAGTTTTAGTGAGGAACTCTCACTTCATTGTTTTGGAGGTTTCTCATACGTCCACTGTTTCAAATTCAATGTCTTTTGGAGGTTTCTCATATAGTAAATATCTATTATAGCCTCTTAGTGTTCTTCCCCATGCAATATTTAAAATTTTCTTGTTTAAATAAGTTAAATATATTTGTTCAATTATTGACTTAAACAAAAGTTACTTTGTCTGCTCATTGATATGCTCATTTATATGTGCACATACAGCCAAATTGCTTAGGATAAAAGTACCCATTAGCTACTCAAAGAAAGATGAAGTAGATAAGGAACGTTTACAATACGGGATGAATTTTGCGTACGGAGGAACAGGAGTGTTCGACACAGCGACTAAATCTCCTAACATGACCATTCAGATCAGTCTCTTCGAGCAACTCCTTGGCAATGTCTACTCTCCATCGGACCTTTCTTCTTCGGTCGCTCTCGTTAGTGTTGCCGGCAACGACTACATTAACTTCCTTGTCCAAAAGCGTCCCTCTACTGTAAGAAAACACCGACTTTATATGTTTTTTTCTTTAAAAAGATCAAAAGTTATCTAATCATATTAATAAGGAGTATTAAAAATATCAATTATAAATCTATATATATATTATATCTTTAAAATTACGATTACATAACTAAACAGTGACGTTGAATGGTTAAATTGGTGGTATACAAAGAAGTTTATTTTCTTGTGTCCATGTTTATATTTTCTTTAGAAGATTTTATATACATCTTATTGTTTTTTTAATAAATAATTTATATAATCATATTAATGAAAATATTAAAAATATAAACTATATTACTATATATTATATCTTTGAAATTTTATTGTGTTTGGAAAATAGGACTTCATAACTAAATAATGATACACCAAATGAGTGGTGGTCTACTGATATTGTACAAAAATGTTGGTTTTTGTGTTTTGGGTTTAAATTTTCTTTGGGATAGAATATTATTCTTTCTGTTGAAATATCTAAAAACTGACTAGATTGAAGATTCGGAACTTCCACATTTGAAAAAAAAAGCAAAAAACACTCAACAGTGATGATTTGATAAGGTTATATTTTGAAATACAATTTAATTTTGCTTAAAAGAGATTTTTTAAATAAAAAATTGTGTCTAATCATATTCACTTACAATATCATTATAAAATATTTTAAAATTATAATCATCCATGATACCAGACAACTATTATACTCAATTAAATCAGTTTTGAACATAAGTTATCAACCAACCTATAAAATAAACAAACTATATTCTCCTTCTATGACCATTTTTATAACAAAATTGATCTATGACTTTATAAGAACCGGAACAAAAAATTAATCTGTAAACAGTTAAATACTATTTGTAATGTTCATAATATATCATTTGATACTTAGATATGAATATTGATAATAAGTTTCAATAAATTTCATTTATTCAACTAAGATTGATTCACATATGAACTAAAATAAATTAAGATGTAAGATTTAAATGTTGTTTTTGAACTCACTAAACTCAGATGCATTCGATGTACCAAAAAGTTTTCTTAATGCAACTAATTTCACTTTCATTAACAGAAAATAATAATAAAACTAAAAATAGATAAAATAAAGTAAAAAATTAAATTATAAATAAAATCATAGTATAACATATACTAACTGAACTTAAATTATCGGTCAGTAGATGAAATTTAATAATAACAAATGTATAATCGTTACTACAAGTCCTGTAAATTAACAAACTTTTGAGACTAATTAAGAAATTGACAATGACGTGACTAAATATTTTTTTGAACGATTTTTTTCATTGTTTAAAAAGCATGTTTTTTTTGTAAAATGATACTACTTAATTTGGGTGACTAGATTATTGAAGGAATATACGAGTTTACCATTCCAAGTTTAGTATGGTTAGTATATCATTTGATAAATTAGACATACACATAAAACCATGTTACGGAGTAATTTAACAATTTTTAAATGAAAAATATGATGTTTTCCTTCACAATTAAAGGAAAAATAAAATCAGATAATTAAAATTTATTTGAACACTGAATAGAAGCAGGATTTATAATATAGCAGTTTGTGCTAATGTCATCCAATATCACTATATGGGTTCAAATCTAATTTAATGCGTATTATTAAATTGTAAATAAAAAAATATGAACAATACATCACATTGCCATCATTTACTTCATTTCTTTGAAAGTTATTGGTCATTTAAAATATTTACTCAACATTTATTAGCATTTAGCTCTGAATGACTATAAATTAGAATGTTTAAGGTCGATTTTAGTTAAAGGATTAATTTTTATAACTCAATCTTTTTAACTAATAAATAGATATGCACTCGGCTTATTAATGTAGTACTGGTCTACTATATGCATTCAAATAAAAACTGGTCTTCGTCCTTAACTAGTAGCTTAATCAGTGCTCCTTGATCACTTTAGTTGGTTAAATTATTCAAATTTTAACTCTATTGCGTTTCTCAGGAGCTTCTATCATTCATGAACCAAGTTGTGAAACAAACAGAGGTGAATCTGAGGCGAATCCACACCTTAGGAGTGAAGAAGATAGCAGTACCATCACTGGCACCGCTCGGCTACATCCCCTACTTTGCCAACGGCCCCTCGATTAAGAAACACATTGTGAACGGGCTGGCAAAATACCACAACATCTTGCTGCAGAAAGTAGTGGCTAAGCTCAACAAAGAGAGCAATCATTCGACTTTTGCCGTTTTAGATTACTACAAGGCCTTCTCGACTGTCGTCAAGAACAAAGGAGAAATTCAAGGTAACAAAAGTTAAAACAATTATTTTTTTTTAATCCTCATGGCTAGGAACCACAACACGGTATTATCAGGGCCGGCCTTGAGGAAACTGAGACCTAACATTCACTTTGACCAGCAATTCGTCCAGAAAAATATAAATATTTATACAGATCATCTAGTATCCGAACAGTAATTTTTTTTAAACCCAAAACTTTTAGGAGAAATTATTTAAAATATCACTTTCATGATATCATTTTTCAAAATTACCACTGATTGATGTCTATTTTCAAAAATACAATTTTTTATAAATGTCACAAATTTTGAATTTATAAAGGTTTATAAAAACTATGTTTATAAAGGTTTATAAAATATATTTTATAAGAAATATTTTAAGATTTTATAAATTTTACAATATGATTATTAATCTTATAAATATGTTTTATAAACTTTTATAAATTTAAATTTTTATAAATGTTTAGAAAATTAGTATTTTTGAAAATAGAAAACTAACAATTGCATCTTTGAAAAAATGATATCAAAAAATATTTGAAATTCTCCCAAATTTCAGAACTGGTTCTAGGTATTATTAAGTGTCTTTTATCGGTTTATCGAAATGCAGGGATTATGAAGTTTGAAACCTCGTTCAAAGAATGTTGTGAAGGTCATTGTGGGGATGTCAATGCTAATGGTGTGAAGAATTATACCTTATGTGATGATCCTAAGTCTGCTTTCTTCTGGGATGGAATTCACCTTACCCAAGAAGGATGGAAATCGGTTTACACGGTTTTAGAAAAAAGTATCATAGCATTTTTGACTAAAGCGTAAAACCATTTACCGGATAATCGAAAATAATAAAAATTTTGATTAATTTTCTTCTTTCAAATGTGTTTGCAAGGTTTTGTGTATTTTGTGGCATCTCTCCGTTTCCATGTATTGTCTTCTTAACGAATAAAGACCTTGGCTGATAAGAAAAATTAAAACTTGTTCACTGCTCATATAATTTTGAATCACATCATAAATCAGTATTCAGTGTTCAATTAAACAGAATTATCCAACCATTATATACTGCCAAAAATATTGACAAAATACAAAAAAATAATGGGATTTTAGGTGAAATAACAAAACATGTGAAGATAAGTAACTAACCATAAAATTTGGTCATAATATTTCTTATATTTTTTATAATATTTTATATTATATCCTTTTATTTCATGCACCAGATTTGTTTTTTTTCTCTCCATTTTTTTCTTTATTATTAGTTATAGTCTCCCTCTTCATCTTAATTCTTTCAAATCTCTTAAAAAAATAATTTAAATTTTTAATTTTACAAAAAATAAATTGTATATGATATTTTAATTTTTCCAAAAATGGAGATATATGTCAAAACAAAATAATATTGTGACTAACTTAACCGTCATGACCACTAGAGTAATAACCTGTAGTCGATACGACCACAAAATGGTTGAAACATTCACGTCGTACTTTAGGCAAGACTCAATTCGACAGGAAGAGCTCCGCGAGACCGTGCCTAGAACCCAACCAAGAATAAAAACCATTGCACTGCCCCGCGTAACTGAACCATGTAGCAATTGTAGGGGAACCGAACACTGTACATATGTGTGTCCCAATGATTGTCCCAGAATGCACGGTGCACTCTTTCATATTGAACATTTTCGTGTATAGGAAGAGGACTCTACTCATCCAAATACTGAATGCCAAATCTAGCACCACGGAACCGCCACACGACTTGCTCTACATCTTACCTCACCAGAAGGACATCGAGAAAAAGGTCGAAAGAAACCACTAGAACTAGTTCGAGAAACTAGGGTACCCGTAAACGTTCAGCCAAATGTGGACACCGGCCTATGCATGTTGATTTATTGAGTTTTGCAAAAGTAATTTAAGAATAGTCAAACCTTTAGGAGAAACCGAACCCTTGAAAATCTATAGATGGTGATAGTCTGAACCGTAGTAAGATAGGAAAAACTTACCCGTAAACCAAGCCCAAAATCGGTAGGGATCTAGGAAGATTAAAAGTGGTGAGAAAAATGTAAAAGTCGAAAACAAAGAAAATTTGGAAAATAGTAACGACAACATCCAGCGCCGAAAATCCACAAAGATGAGCTATATCAAAACAAACCAGTCAAACGACAAAGGGCCAATCAAGTTATTGCAAAAAAAGAGTTATAAAAGAACATATCATAAAGAAGGAGAAGATCTTACCAACCACATTAATTAGAGTCACATCTACCTATCCTCAGAACAACTCCATGCCGAAGAAGGAAAAAGACGGAGCAGCCGAAAACCATATCAAGAAAAAAAAATGGTGGTCTCCAAAAAGAAGGGGAGAGGTGGGGAGAGAAAAGACTAAAAAATCATGCGAATCTAGAATTCAAGGAAGAATTCTTATAAGGTAGAGAAGAATATAAAGACCCTCGCGAGCAGACAAAGGAGTATGCACTCCACTGATTTTTGGTCAATATTTTTTATTTTCTGGGACTAAAACATCACTAAGGGATTCTCTGGTGACATCACTAAAAATAAACCCCTCATCAACACTAGCTATCTGAATATTGTATGTTCTCCATTATGAAGACAAATGGAATCTAGAGCTTAAAGTGTAGTAGTCTGTCAAAGAATCTTTACAAAGAAGTCTCAAGAGTTTTTGGTAATTGAGAAAATTTGCGTTCAAAAGTAGGTAGAGTCAGGTTAGTAGAAAGTGCAGAACCAACCATTTTAGTCAATCGCGTGACGATCCACAACTTTGCATGTTTCCTTAATAGCTAGTAAGAAGAATCAAACCTATGACTAGACTATTATTGCTCTGGAAAAGTACTATCTTAGACCCCATTGTTGCCCCATATGCAGGAGAAATGTGTGATTTTCATTTAAGGAAATTTCTAAGAGACAAAAAAAATGAGAAGATATAACCGACAAACCCTACACTATAACCCTAGAACTAACCTGCATCCCATTCTGCATGGAACTTCTCCTTCTCACATCGCCACCATGCTGAAGTCGCCACATTTTCATGCAACCTCCTACCTCAACCAATCGGAGATCGCTACCGCCCAACTTTTGTTAGATCTCTTAGCCAAAACTTTACCTACCACCGTGATCTTGCATATAAATAAAGCCATTAGCCTTCAGTTTTATCCATTAAAACCTTAGGTTAGTTCTTTTATAAAGCTTAGTTCGCATCGCTAAGCTTCCAGAGGTGTTCAGGGAGACACATCGCTGGGCTTTCAAGTGCATTACCGTGAGCTATCTTAACTTATGTCCGCAGTCAGTCCAGTCCTAAACCTCTATGATACTCGGTAGTAGGTTTAACCTTTTTTTGCAAGGAAGGAAGGATAGGCTCAAAACGTGCTCATTTTCTTGTTAGTTATGTGCTTAGTTTGATTGAGGTTTACATGAGTTTTCATGTGGAGTGGGTTGTGTTAAGAGTATCTTGTTAGATTGTTAAGTGATTTTTGTGTTATGTAACAGATGAGACTTTTGAGGAGTTCGGTAACAGTCGTGTTATTTTTCTTGTTTTCAAAAGCGTATTTTTGTAAGGATGATGACTAGTGGTTCTTGTGATCTTCGGATACAATAACCCTTTTCTTTTTCCAAAGAAGAGAACTGCCGTGATCAATATTGCTTTGCAATATTCTCACACCTAAAATGGTTTTCAAAAAGAAATGTGTTTCGGACAAAGAGATGTGGTTCGTGGTGGCACTGTTTATGCGGATAAACAATTGAGGTGAGAGAACATTGCCCCTAAGAATATGAAGAGACTTGGGTCGTGACTGGTTTGTTTTATCCATCTCTCCTAAATCTAGTCATTGCTGATGCGTATGTTTAAAATCCTCACAAGAACTTAGTGAATTCTTTTGTCACAATTCATTTATCAGATTTTCTGTTTTTCTTCAAGATTTTCATAAACAACCTGCATGTTATCCTCCTAGGTTTTATCCATCCTCCATCCATCGTCTTCAACATGTGAGTATTCTGGTTCTAACTCTCTAAGAACCTTCCCGAATATGTTATGACCCATCAAATCTCTGTCAACTTCCACCATCACCGTACCATCATGACTATGTGGGTATAACATATCTTTTAATTGTAATCCAGACCCAAATTTCCTATTACCCTCTGAAGATAAGCGCATTCAGATTTTTTCCCAACATTATTCTCTTGAGGCGATGCACCATGTATGTAATGCAGATTTAATAGTTGACATAATAGTTGACATAAAAGATTTAAACACAATAAAAGATTTAAACACAATAAAAGATTTAAACAAACATAATAGTTGACATAAAAGATTTAAACACAATAAAAGATTTAAACAAACATAATAGTTGACATAAAAGATTTAAACACATAAAAATCATTGAAAACACTTATTAAAAACGATAAGCCTAACAAAGCCCATGATAGAAATCTCAAAATCTATCACTTTCCTCAATCATTTCTATTTTTTTCCTCTCAAATTTGTCAGCTGCTTTATTTTCCGTTTATGGGCAATTAATAATCTAGTGGGAGACTCCATCAGTAGGGACAACATACGTAGTTGCGGTGTTGGTGTGAATAAGAGCAATCTCAGTTTTGGTTGAGCTAATGGGAGAAGTAGCAACCACTGAAACCTCATTGTTAGTGTTAAGAGCAATCTTAGTAAGGACTGACTTGATGGGAAAAGTCTCAACCATTGCAACCTCATTTATGGCTGAATGTTCAGAGAACATCTTGGTATTCTCGGAGATAGGACTTTTATGCTCATACACAATGGTGTGATAACTTTTGTGACAAGTTCAATGTCAACATGCACTGTAATTTCAGTGTCTATATTAGAAAAAATATTTATGTCCTAGAAAGAAGTTGTAGTAAAAATTATAATGCGAAAGAGTAACTTCACCTGAGGTTGAGGGAGTTGTAAAGACTCTATCATTTTCAGAGGCGTAAATATCATGAGTATTTGTTGTGATAAAAGCTTAATATCATAGGCGTTTTCAGAGTCAAGGATAGCATTAACGAGGCTTGATTTCTACTTGAGACAGATTTCTAATACTTTGTTGAAGATATCTCGACTCCTTGTGACCCAAATATCCACATCGACCACACTTTTTTGAAATCCATGCGAACTCCACATCAACCATTCTGTTGTACCTCTTTTATCATCTGCAGCAATCTTTTGAGGGAAAGACTTGTCTAATTTGTCTTCAACCATGATCTTAGCCTTACCAATGAGTGTCAGATCAAGTTTTGGTTTATATGTGAGCATTGGTTCACCTAAACCTAAGGCAATGTGGTTGATTCGTGGTCTTGGATACAAACAACTCGGGATGTTCTTTAATGTCACCCATACTGGAATTGTGGAGATCTTAGGAAGAGATTGAGTGGCGTTTGAGCTCTAAGTAGCAGCAAACATTAGACAATCTTCAAAGCTCAGATTTGAGATACTACTACTAATGTAGTACTTGGAGGATAGAAATGATTCCTTATCACCAACTTGTCCTCATCTAATACTAAGGAAATAGCATCAACTTTCTCAACCAGCGTGGATTGATCTAATCGCTTCTCAACATATTTAGAAAAAATCGCCTTAGAGGTAGTGAAATATGCCGGCAATTTAGGTTTACTGTTAATGAATTGTTTTCATAGAGAAAACCTCACCTTCGAGATTCGTAACTCCTTTCCATAAATCAACGTGACGATGCATCAGTGATTCCATTGCACAATTAAGAATAACTCTAGAGGTGTAATCCAATCAAACTTTGGATAAAAATCGATGAAGAGGAGATTGCTTGATTAGTGATATTAGACGTAGGGAAAATTGTTAGCGCCATATCAACCTCTTTATGAGGTAAAGATTTAGCTGATAAATCTTCAGCAATTGGATCGTCTATGAAGTCCGTAGTTGAATCGCCAAAGGATCTATGGCCTGGAGAGAAGAAGCCATGATACAGTGGTGGAGAGAGAAAGGGAGAATGGAAAAACCATAAAGTACCGAGGGAGAGAAATTATTGATGGAGAAGCCACCGGCAGATGGCCATCTAGATAATGATGCTATAGTTTTATCTTTCAAAGATGTTCCCGAGAAAATAATTTAAAGTTGTTTTTAAAAAGTTCTCTCTTTTTAATTGAATTAAAAGCTTGTTTATTTCGTTTAAGTTTGGTTTCTTGTTTGTTTTTTTTTAATTTTTAGTTTCTTTAATTTTTTAAAAATTAAAATACTTTATTTTTGATGAAAAAAGATAAGAGATTTTTAAAAGCAAAATCACAAACGACTAGAGATGATAAAAATGGATAAAAAAACTATTAGGTACGCTAAATTCCTAATAATTTTTTTTAAACTTGGCGAATCTTGTTATATATTTTGGACAGGGATGTTAAAATGAGCCTAAACATGTAGGGATAACCCAAGTCCATATTAATATTTTAAGCCGTTAATCCTATATTTTTTAAATAAGGCTAAAAACGGGCTGGTTTTAGTTAATCTTTAGATTTAATAAGGGTAAAATGTTTTTGTTTTCGAAAACCACAAAAGAACACGACGTCGTTTCTGCCTCCTCAAGGTTTTCACATTTTTCTTATTTCTTCACTTCAATCCAACAATGCCATTTTCTGGGAATTCTCAATCTTCACCGCTCGTGAGACAAAATGTCTTTAATGAGAAGTGTGGCTCTTTGCTTGTTTGAATAAGACAGTAGCCGTTTCCCAATGTCGAGGTGGTCCCGAAAACTAACCATGATTAAGAATATACTATGGTTAGAGGTTTTTTCTTGGTCCCACCGATTCTCAAATTCCTCTTCTTATTCTCCAAGTTACCATAATCTTCACAAATCTTGTAGGTTTCAAGAATCTTGTTCAAGTAACCTTCCTAAGACAGTCACAATGATCTTGTTGTTCGATCTCCTACAGTTTCCATCCCTAATATCTTCTTGGCTTCACCGAGATCTTTCACATCAAATCTCTCACCGAGCTCTTTCTTGAGTTGAGAGATAGCTTCCTTATTCTAAGCAGCCATTAGCATATCATCCACATAAATCAGCAGGTACATCAAAGAACCATCTTGTAGAGTCTTGATGTAGGCGCAACTATCATAGCTGCTTCTCACAAAGTTGATCTCAGATATGTAGTTGTCAAATTTCTCATTCCATTGTCTAAGAGCCTGTTTGAGACCATACGATGCTTTGGTGAGAAGGCATACCTCATTCCCTTTAAACATATGTTCAAAACCTTCAGGTGGTTCCATGTAGATGTTCTCCTTTAGTTAACCGTGTAGGAAAGCTGTTTTTACATTAAGTCGCTCAAGCTCCAAGACTTCTTGAGCAACGACTGTGAGAAGTATCCTTATGGATACGTGTTTCACCACATGGGCAAAGATCTCATGGTAACTTATGCATTCTTTTTGAGCAAAACCTTTGGCAACTTATCTTGCCTTGGATTGAGGTCCTCCTACACCGGAAATTTCTGTCTTATATTTGTAGATCCACTAACTACCAATGACCCTCTGTTTTTCATGTCTCTCAACATTGTAAAGTTCTTCAACTGAGATTGCATTTCTTCTTTCATGGCATCATTCCATTTTTCCCAGTTAACATCTTTCATGGCTTCATTGTAATCAATATGTTCCACTGCATTGCCATCTTCTGTAGTACATAGAGCTTCAGCACAGTAATCTTCATCATCATATCTCCTTAATCTTCATCATCATATGTCCTAGGTGCTCTGATTTCTCACCTTTCTCTGTCTCTCACAAGGTGGTAACTCAAGGGAGAATGACTTGTACAAGGTGCAACATCAGCTTCGTGATGATCATTCTAGCAGGAGTGTGGTCTTTGGGACTTGTACCAGGACTAATATCCATGTTATCTCCCGTCACCTGTAATCCGAGCAGGTGTGTCCGCACCCCCCTGAGTGGACGAGAAAGAAAGGATTTCTCGGAGCAACCCTTTAGGTTCTAGACCCAGGAGTCAACTTTCCCGTATGAGCATTCGGTACATGTATCAGTCCGTGGTCCAAGTCCTTGTTCTTTGACCTGAGCTTAGACCTTGTTCTTTTTCGAGGTCCAAGTCCAGATAAGTTCCATCTTGATCCTCTTTATCAACAACATTACTTCCTTGTTTTTCCAGTAAGTCTTTATAGACAATACTTTCTTCAAAGATCACATTTATGCTGATCACACACTTTCTTTCATTAAGTAACCAAACTTTGTATCCTTTTACTCATGTAGGGTACCCAAGCAACATTCCTTTCTTGGCTCTAGGATTCAGTTTACCCTCGTCGGTGTTAATGTAAACAACACACCCAAGTCTCCTCAAGTAGCTGTAACCTGGTTGTTTCCCATACCACTTCCTGTCGGGTATATCAAAATTCAGTGCAAATGAAGGAGCTTCGTTGATGAGTAAGGCTGTTGTATGTCTGGCCTCTACCCAGAACCTTTTTGGTAGCCCTGAATCACTCAACATTGTTCTCACCTTTTCCATTAGTGTTCTATTCATCCTCTCTGCAATCCCATTTTGTTGTGGAATATAAGCGAATGTGTGATGACGTTGTATCCCTTTTGATTCACAATACCCATCAAACAATCTGTTGCAGAACTCCAACCCATTATCTGTTCTGAGAGTCTTGACCTTCTTGTCTCTTTGGTTCTCTACTAATATCACCCGTTCACAGAAATTCTCGAAGACTTAATCATTTGTTTTCAGAAAATACATCCATACCTTTCTTGTATAATCATCGATAAAAGATATGAAGTATTAGGATTTATCAAGTGACATTGGAACATAAGGAGCACCCCAGAGATCAGAGTGAATGTACTCCAGCTTCTTTTTCGTGTTGTGTTGAGCCAAGCTGAATTCAACTCTCTTTGCTCTGTCGTAGATACAGTATTCACATGTTTCAAAGGAGGACACCTTCTTTTTATCAAGCAGTCATTTTCTTAGCATTACATTCATATTCTTCTGGCTCATATGCCCCAATCTTCTGTGCCAAATTATAGTATCATCTGTTCTTCTTTCTGTGATATGAGACTCATCAGTGGCTGATCTCAATGTCAAAAGGTACAGAGTGTCATATCTTCTCCCTGTCAGCAGAGTTTTACAGCCAAATTTGATGCTCAAAATCCCATTTTCTGATTCGAACATGTATCATGCTTTCTCGAATGTTCCTAAGTACAGTAGATTTATGTCCATTTCTGGTATATATCTGACATCTGCACGTAAGACAGTCACCCCCTCTTCCTTTCTTATTCTGATCGTACCAACATCTTTGACTCTTGCCACAATCTTGTTCCCCATTCTAACTGAACCTCCTGCATTTTCGTTTAGATCTTCAGACCATTCCTTTTTATGGGTCATGTGATAGCTGCATCCAGTCTCCATTATCCATTCATCCTCGAGATGTATATATGTCGATGATAAAGCATCAGAGACATATAATGCAACAGCTTCAACTAAATTTCCCTTTCATGAAGATTCACCTCTGCTCATACTTTGATATCTAGGCTTGTATTGAGCTTTGTTTATGTTAGGACAAACATTTTTGAAGTGACCTTCTTCACCACATATCCAACATCTATGTTTGTTCTTTGATTTGGACCTTGCCTTGTTCATCCTATTTCCTTTATCTCGATGCTCACTTCTTCCTCTGGTCTCATACTTTTCTTTTGCAGAAAGACCTTCTGCTTGACCTTTAATACTCTTTTTGTTTGAGCCAAACTCCAAATCTTTTGATATAACTGAAACTACTTCTTCTAGAGTTAACACCGTTCTTCCTGACCCATATCTAAGAGTATCCTTCAGTTGGTCAAAAGCTCTTGGTAGAGACATCAGCAATAGGATCGCCTGATCTTCATCAGACACAATAACATCCATGTTCTCTAAATCTTCTACAGTATGAAGAAAATCATCGATGTTACCTTCAATAAAAAGATTTTCCATTATATGGAAGCTGTATAGCTTCTGCTTTAAGTAGATTCGGTTAGGAAGAGCTTTAGACATATAGAGTTTGTCTAAGGCTTTTAACCTTAGAATCTTGTCTGTTAGACTCAGTACAATAGTGCTTCTTGCGTTCTTTTTCTTTTCTTCAAAAGCTTCATGCTTTTCTTCTTTCTTCTTGTCTTCTTCAGTACCTTCAAGATCTATGCTTTTTCCTTTGGGCATCTCAAGTTCTTTGAGAGCAACACTCAAGCCCAAGATGTCTAGATGAGATTCAAGTTTTTCTCTCCATATCGTGTAGTCTCCACGTCCATCAAATTTTTACTATTATTCTTATTGATGTCATGGTTGCAGGTTTTAGATGAGGAAACCGCAGTAGTAAACCAAGCTCTGATACCACTTTGATAGGTTCTCAGGTCTCAAAGGCGTCGACTTTCCTTGAGAGAGAACCCACATAACCAAGACTGAAGCAAAACGCAGATGAACAAATCACGTAGGTGAGAGAAAAAAACAGAGTATTTGCAGAAGAAAAAATAGAGCATATAAAGAAAGAAAAAACGAGAAGAAGAAAGAGCAGGAGCACAAAAGAAAATTGTAACCATTTCACTCCCGTTAAAGAGGGTAGCTACGTCTGGCCGAGACAGTCCTCAGAATCCACTAGTATCAACAGAGATTACAACAAGAGACAACAAGCAACCCACATCATACCCTTCACTAGTACTTAGGCATGCTTTATACCATCTCTTGTATTGAGAAAACTATGAACAACAGCTTATGCTAGAATATTTTATCTTTACTATCTTCTATGAACTACACTCTTACACCTCTCTTTCTCTAAACTAAAATGTCCTTAAGTACCTTGACACTTTAGGTTAGCCATGTGCCCTGAACGCGACCACGTTCACCATCTTATGAAACACTTGTTGAATGTTGAACCGTGTTTTCTACAGCTTTAAGAGGATTTTTCCATTTTATGCATAAGCAGGCAGAATGTCCTTAGTGAGAAATGTGGCTCTTTGCTTGTTTGAAAAAGGCAGTAGCTGAATTCCAATGTTGAGGTGGTCCGAAAAACTAACTCGACCATAATTAAGAATATACCATGGTTAGAGGTTTGTTCTTGGTCCCACCAATGCTCAAATTTCTCTTCTTGTTCTCCATGTTACCATAATCTTCACAGGGGCGAAAGAGAAACAACTACGGAGATACATCGATTGGTACAATCGCAGGGGAATTAACGCTGTTACGTTCACCGTTGACATTAGGGATTTGCTCCGGCTAGATCTTGGACGGTGGGTTGAATGGCGGATAGTTGAATTTGGAACGCATTGGTCAATTAGGTATCGGAGAAAGAAGACAATGGTGGAGAAAAATGCTTGGTGTTCAAAATTTTCAGCAACACTAGTTGGCTTGTGTAGGTTGATGAAAGAAATCATTCTAACGATACATTACACTCTTTGCTGTGATTCTCATCTTCTCATTACTGATGATGATGAATTTTAGTGTTGATTGAATTAGCTGAATTTGTTGAAATTAACGAATACTCATTAGTGATTCTCTTATGACAGCTATGGTGATTTGCTTGTATGGAGGGCTATATTGGGGGATAATAAGTACTGAGCTTCGTGGGCAGACAAGAGTTAGTAGAAAATATTAAAGGTTGCATCATTGACTTGGGTGGAGCAAATCCTCTAAATACCAAAGTTTTTTTTTTAACTGTTTCTCTATTTTCATGAAACCAAGAATCTTAAGGATCTGCTTTTCAAGTTTTATCCAATGTCCTATTGTCTTGTATTGGATGTAGTAAGTATCTTATGTGAGGAAATTGAAGCTGCACCAACCATACTGTTGTAAGATTTTTTGCTTTCCTGAAAAAGTGATTTATGTTTTTGAGCAATGGATTGTCTTGTATGTGGTTCGTGTAAGATAAGAATTGAACAATGATACCACATGATTGTACCTAGATGACTTGCTTGAGCTGAATTTTTTTCAACTGTTTTGCCTTAGGCTTTGTTTGTTTGGCTAGTCAACTACAAAACTTGGATGCAGATATGAGTTGTTGTTCGTTTAATGACAATTAAAAACGTGAACTAGATATTGCATATGGACAAATATTTTAAACTCATCAAAAAAAAACTGGATATTTTGGATGAATTTAAAGTTAGAGTCTCTAAATGTCTCAAAACTCATCCAGAATTGTAAAAAGTCCAAAATAACATTTCTAGATTTAATAATTACAAAATAACATACCATCATTCTAAGTTTGAAGTTTAATACACATTTGGACTATTTTTGTAAAAACAATTTTGGAATGTTATAAAAAAATTTTCATTTTTTAAATTTAAATATTTTTGTGAAATAAAATTTTTAATTAAAATAAATTTCGAAAAAAGATAAAAATTAAGAATCTTATTTTAATATAGGATTTAAAAATGTTTGTAATTAGATAATAAAAATAGGTGAGTATATTTTTTAAATTCGAAAATAGGGGTTAAAATGGTAGATTATGTAGGTAATATGTCATTTACCTAAATTTAGTCCCACACATGCTATAAACCTAATTTGGTATGTTAAACCTATTATAAAGCGCAATTTCCCTTTTTTTTCATCAAAGCTACATGATTTATATTTGGATGCTTTACCTTTTTTATTTGTTAAGGATCAACTTTTGTTTTTTTATAAATGCAACTTTCGCAGTGTTATTAAAAATATTTAATATTTTCTTCCATGAATTTTACGATTTCTCGTATATCTAATATTTTAAAATTTATATCATATTATTTTCTTATATAATATATCTACGTTGACACAATGAATATTAATACAATTGACATATATTGATTGGAATATACTTATGAATTTTTATTAAAAAAAAGAATATATTAATCTAGAACACATACCAATATCATTTACAAGACTAGGCTAATTCTGGTTTAGTCCATTAATAAAAAATATACAAGATTAAAAAGGGTTTAGGTTAAAATATAGCTAAACTTATATTAAATAGAAATGGGCTGGGCCAAAACGGTTCATTTACATCCCTTATTTTGGGTTTACTCTATTGGGTTTTGTTTAGGGGTTACCCACTAGATATTTGTTTTTAACATATACAGTACCCAAAACGACGTCATTTCGTAATCTCCAAAACATTTAGATACCTAAATCAAAACATATCGAGCCGGCGACAAAGGTTCGTGGGTTTTCCGGCGGAGAAAGGGTTAACCGGCGACAAAGGTTTGTGGGTTTTGCGCTACTGAATGATTTTCTCCGTGCTCTTCTTCACTAGTTTGTGCTCTATTTCATGGCTTATTCCTCTTTGGGTTTTCTTACTACACATTGAACCTGTTTTTGCTTTTGGTGAATCTGTCTCATGCAATCACTAATGCTTTCATATTGCGTTATTTTTCGCTTCTCTTTAGAGCAATCAGCATAGAAGACGCTCTCTTGGGTCTCGAGGTGGGTTAAACGTTAAAGCATCTCAGAATCCAAGTCTACTATTGGTGTTGAGTTCGCTACCAAGACACTCAAAGTCGAAGGCAAAGTCGTTAAAGCTCAGACTTGGTATAGTGCTGGTCAAGAGAGGTGCGGTACGTTTCGTCTCTTGTTTTTTTTCCTGTTTAGTTGATTTTAGTCCTTAGAGATAAGGTTTTCGAAATCATCCCTTTGGTTTCTCAGCTAAAATTCATTGAGGTGTATTTATGAAAGTCTTAAGAATCATTGTGTTTGATATATGTATCTGAGTTCTCCGGATTTTTATTTTTATATTGCTTAGAATATATCAGTGTACTTTCAACCACATTTTGGCTACGAAGGATTTGCTTTTTGTTCGGATCAGATTCTTGTGACATAGATTTGTATTGATAGTATAGATGATTGCGCGAAATGTGAGTCTAGTAGGAAGACTCGACATTGTTGAAATTTTTGATAGGAAGAAGTGTTGAATTTGATAGGTTTCGTATGTCTTGGAATCTTAAAAGGTATTGAATCTCAGATCACTTTGAAGAACAAACCTGCAAACCTTTTTATTTTATATACTGACGAAAAGGTATTCAGTTGCCATTTTGTGTAGTTATGAGATCCTAGCACCATTAAAGTCGATTATATCTGCTTGATATTGCTCTCCTCCAAGCTTTGTTTCAGTTCCTTGAGAAAAATCGTTTCTTTTTTTTTTGTCTCTTTAGGTAGGCTTAAGAAACTATATTAACATTTGATCTGCTATTGCTAGAATCTTTTGCTAATGTATCATAGCCCAGGTCCTCTCATCTGAATCTTTGATTCTCTTTTATGCATTCTTATCTTGTCAAATGAGATCCCCTCTTGGTCAGTATTTCATTTGAAGGGTCTGATCAACCCTACTTTATAATATGTTCTGTTCTTTTGTTTGAACTTCTGAGTTTTGACTTTTCAATATTTTGGTGTAATAATCAATACGGACTTATGACACAAGAATCTGATAAAAAAATTTGGTGCCATGACGTGCAAATAATTAGATTAAAATTGGGTAAGTATGCATATAGATACCAGAGAGTTAGACTGATTTTAATGATTTAAAAACTTTGTTTTTAATCATATAAATAATCATTTTGAAACTTTGTTTTAATCATTTTGAAACTTTGTTTTAATCATTTTGAAACTTTGTTTTAATCATTTTGAAACTTTTTCTTAGACGACCTTAAACATTGGTGATTTTTTTTATCAAAGCAAATCAAGACCAGGGTCTTCTTTGAATCCGGTCTTACAATTGAACTTGCCCATATTTAGTTCTCCACCAGTTGTCTTTCAACTTGTTTACGTTTTTGGTTCTCCACCTGTTAGTATCTAACTCCGTTGCAATCAAAATCTCCTTTTAGAGATTCTGTCTTAATGTTTTCAACACATGACTTTTCTCAATTCGTGCCTTTTATTCATGATTTGACTACATCGTGGATGCAGATGGCTAGATGGGATCAGATTTTCTCCCTACCTGTGCAAAATCCAACTTTGCCAGAATTTTCTTCTGCTGATCTTGTTTGGTCGAAAGTTGAAGGTTACCGAGACAATATAGATAGATTAGCCCTCATACCATATGCGAGGGTGGATGATTTTGTAAGAGGTGAATCCTCAAATAAAGATTGCCCTACGAGTTTCCATGTTGAAGCGAGACGACGGAAAGCCAAAGGGAAAAAATATAAAGCAAAGGTTGATGGCATCTTGGAGTATATCCTGTAAGTTACACATTTGCTCTACAAGTCAGTGTGGAACAGAAATGTTGGTCCTAATTTAGTGTTTTTTGTGTGAGTAGGTATTGGTGTTCCTTTGGACCAGATGACAATAGAAAAGGTGGAGCTGTACGGCCAAGTAGGAGCACATATGTTCCGAAAAAGAACAATGCAGGCCGGCCGAATTCCAAGAGAGGCTGCAGGTGTCACTTCATTGTGAAGCGCTTGATTGCAGAACCAACTGTGGCTTTAATAATTTATAACAATGACAAGCATGTAGATGAAAAAGGGTTGCCATGCCACGGTCCACAAGACAAAAAGGCGGCTGGAACAAGAGCCATGTTTGCTCCATATATATCAGAAGATCTTAGGTTACGTGTATTATCTTTGCTCTATGTGGGTGTCTCTGTGGAGACCGTAATGCAAAGGCATAATGAATCAGTGGAAAAACAAGGTGGTCCAAGTAACCGAGATGATTTGTTAACCCATAGATATGTCCGAAGACTTGAGAGGAGTATTCGACGCTCAACATATGAGCTCGATGAGGATGATGATGTCAGTATCAGCATGTGGGTTGAAAGTCATCAGAGTCATGTGTTTTTCTTCGAAGGGTTCTCTGACACAGACTCTTTTTCATTGGGTGTCCAAACTGAGTGGCAGTTGCAACAGATGATTCGGTTTGGCAACTGTAGACTTTTGGCTTCAGATTCAAGGTTTGGGACAAATAAAATAAAGGTCAGTATCTTACAGTTTGCATCACTCGCTAAAAGTAGTTTTTTTTTATATTATCAGGATGATTCTCATATCTATGTGCTGCGTTTATTTTCAGTATCCTATCCATAGTCTTGTTGTATTCGACCCCAAGAATAAGGCTATTCCAGTTGCTTGGATCATTGCACCCAGGTTTTCTAGTGGAGATGCATATAGATGGATGAGAGCTCTTTGTAACCGAGTCCATGCCAAGGACCCCTCGTGGAAGGCGGCTGGATTCATAGTTGATGATCCTTTTGCTGACATAATAACGATCAGGTTGGTCGCTTTTAATACCATTTTTTCATTAAAGCGCTTAGCTTAGCTTTGCTGGTGTTTATTTTAAGCGCATAACCAAATATTGGCATATTGCATTAAGCTGAAATTGGTGAGCACTATGTAGTGTGTAGCACTATTTAGACAGACTTGGATTGTACGGCCATATATCTTGAATCCTTGTTTGGACTATTTTAGTGCTGAAAAAATTATAGGTTACGTCAACAGATCCAACCATATTGTTCTCTTCGTAAGTAAGAAAGATTGTGTAAGTTACTCGGTGTCGTCTCTAAATCCACCTTATATTTCAGATAAGGAACCATATTGTTAACCCTTAATATTTATATTTATTCGATACAATTGCTTCGACTGTCCTCAGGGATGTGTTTCAGTGTCCAGTCTTGTTTTCGTTTTGGCGTGTTCGCCATGCATGGCATAAGAACATAATCAAGAGATGTCCAGAAACAGAGAAGCGTTTCGAGATTTCAAGACATCTGGGGCAGGCTGTCGATAAAATCTGTAGAAGGCAAGGAACAGCCACATTGTTTGAGGGTCTTATGGAGGATTTAGTTGATAGTCCAGAGTTTGTGGAGTACTTCAGAGCTGTTTGGTCTCCCAGAATAGGTTTTTTTTCCTTTTTGATTCTCTCTCTTTTCTTTTCTTCCTTACCTGCTCAATCATTCATCTACATTAACCGATAGGACACAAGGTTCTTGGACCTGAAGCATCAAGTTTTTACATGTGAATGACATCAAGTCCTCTCGAGAATAACTGTTTTTCTAAATCTATAATAGGAGCTTGGACAAGTGCTTTACAAACTCTTCCCTTGGCAAGCCAAGAGACCTGTGCAGCGATGGAGCTTTACCACTATCAGCTGAAGTGCAGGCTCTTGAATGGGAGGGACTCTGAAGCTTATCAACGTACTGATTGGTTGGTTGATAAGCTAGGGACAAAAGTACATTCTTACTTCTGGCTTGATGAATATTCTGGAAAAGATAATTTTTCTAGGTACTGGAAGGAAGAATGGGTGAGCGGTTTGACTTCTTTCCGCAAAGCATTGAGTATACCAGATTCTGATGTTGTTATCTCTGGTATGTCAGCAAAGATAACAGATGAGTGTGACGGCAACAAAGTTCATGTTGTGTGGAATCCAGGTTCACAGTTTGGGGTTTGCAGTTGCAGCTGGGCTGAAAAGGGTTACATATGTAAGCACATGATTAAACTTACACAAGTCTGTCGTGGAAACCGGGCTGCTAGACAATCTCCTAGCCTTGTACAGTATTATCAGACCTTGATTGATCTGCTGAACTGCCCACCTCGCGATTCCTTGTTTCGTGATTATGCAGTTTCTTTAGCAGTTTCTGTGGAAAAGCAAATCAATGCGCTCGGTGATCTGCAGAAGAGTGATGCTAGTGAAAGTACTGTGCAGAAAGAAATTGCTGACATACTATCTAATGGAAAATCTCTTGATGAATCTGCCGAAGCTGCTACTGAATTAGATGGAGAGTTGAGTAAAATGCCAATGAGTTTGGATAGACTTAGAGCCTGCTCAGAAAATGCAGAAGATATTATATCCGGTTCTGAAATGGAAATCGATCCTTCACCATGTTCAACCAAAGCTGCATCAGAGGATGTTGTTACCTCTACCGTACAGAATGAGTCAGCCAGTGAGAACAAGAATTGTGAAAGAAGTGCAAAAAGGTTAAAAACTTGCAACAGCCGAGCAAGGCAGTGCATCGATGAATGATGATGGTAACTGAGCCAAGAACCTAGCTAAAGTTTCCAAGATTTGACTGAGCATTCTAATGTTGAGCATACACAAACTGAGAAGCAACATCTTCTGAGACTCTCAGGAAACTTGATTTCAGTGAGCATCTACTTCATAGCTATGATGAAGATGGCTCCTACGAAGAGGAAACTGAATGAGACTGTCGTGCTGATGTGAGTCTAACCTAGAAAGTGACTGAGATATCCCAAGTACACTTGCTTTGGTCTGGAAGCAACAACAACGGCTGTCAAGTAATCCGGTGAGTGTTTTGTACTGCCAATCAGTCTGTTCCATTGATTTTTTGACTTGGTGAATAGATTATGAAAGTTACTAATAAGAGAGTCACTGTCAACTTTTCTGTGCCGTATATGGGAGAACTATCGAAATGTAAATTGGATAATTATGATATAGTTACACCGTTTTATTGGCTAGTGATTGCATATATTTTACATACAAAAATCCCATAATTTATGCAGTATTTGTAAAAAAGTGAAGTGTTATATAGTTAAATGAGTAATGTTAAGATTATGATATATTATTAATTTATAAAATTATTACTTTATAAAAATATATATATGAAAATCAGTTACATATATATCTTTTTCTTTTTTATTTAACAATTTTTATTTTGAATTATTTTTCAATAAATAAAAAATACCTTAAAAATCTTTATATTATTATTCAAAAAATATATATTACGTGGCGGGTTTAGATTTGTTCTCAGAAAGCTAATTATATAAATAATTTCATAAATTAAGATTAATTAAACAACTAAGTTTATTTCTTGAATATTGTCATTTAAAAAAACATATAATCAAACATGTATATATCTGATTTTAAAAAAATATTTATTTTATTATCATAATATTAGGATTTTTTAATAATCAAATTTTAGTGAATAAATTATTAAGCTATTACTGTACTCAACAACTTTAATTTTATGTTTCATCAAATTTATTTCTCAAATAACATAATATATATTAAAAGAAGAGAATTAAAAAGAGTTTTAGTGTGAATGCATTTTTGATCAAATAATTGTAAAAACATAATATGTATTGTCACGATATGGTGTTTGTTACGACCAATAAAATACCAGATAAATCATTTTTTTTGTCACCAAATCATTTAAGTAATACATAATAAAATTAACATTAAAATTATGTATGTCATTTGATTTAAACCGAACATAATCAAATTGGCGAAATTAAATTTCTCAGTAGTCGATTATTGTTACGCTCTTATTCCCTAACTGATCGGTGAGCTTTTGAAAGATTTTACTTATGCAACTCCAAACCGATCCACACTTTAATTTTTTTTCCTAATTTTCACAAAAAAACATATATAAAAAATCTATAGAATTTTACGAAAATATATCTATAAATCTAAGATAAAAGTCCGCAATTAACTAAATTATACCGATTTTGGCATATTTACCACAGTTAGATCCAAATATAATTGTGGTTCATTTCGAATGAATTATTGCAATATAATATATTCAAAAATGAATAAGGTTTGAATTCTTATAATGGAAATCATATGTGTAATTAAGATAAAAATATAAATAATCTTCTAACTACTTTTCATACAAATAAACTACAAAATAATTTGAAACTTATAAACAAATGAAAGCAAATATTAATCATATTGTTATGATTTTCTTATTTTATAAATATTCATACCCGTACACGATCTTTCAAAACATTATCAGATTGGTTTACTTATGCAAATCTAAACCAATCAAAACTTCAGTTTTTTTCTAAACTTCCTCAAAATAACATATATCAAATTATATAGTATTTTACGAAAATATACCTAAAAAAATAATTAAAAAAAGCTGAACTAAATATAATAAAAATTTGTCTGCTGTTAGTCTAATTAGAACCAAAAAATAATTGTTATTTAATTTGAAGGATTATATGCAATTCAATATACTCAAACTCTATCACAACTCTATATTTATACTATTTAACTTAAAAACTATATTAAACAAAAAAATCTGTATTCACGCATAAAAAAAAATCAAATTGCATCCAGCCTGACGGCCTGATACAATTTAGTTCCTAATGTTATTCAAAGAAATGATATGGTAATTTTCTAAAAGAAATTTAGAAATGCTACAACTGATGTATGAACTGATTCTTAATAATTTAAATTATAATTACTTTATCAAAATTAGATCGAAAGAAATCTAGAATTCTAAAGCTACTACGATTGTTGTATAAACTGATTTTTAATAATTTTAATTTTAATTATTTATCAAAATCAGATAAAAAATAAATATTCAAAAGTAAACATATTTTATATATATATGACAAAAACATGTAATCTAGTGTTATGGCGTAATGTTACCACCCATAGTCAATCTGCATAATATATATTATGAACACAAAAGATGCAATTAAACAACCAAGTGTTTGACCAATATGATAATCTAAAACTCAAATAATACTTCAAACATATCTCTTATTATGAAAAAATCAATTATACATTGTGGAAGATCTATCAAAAATGTAATAAAAAAATATAAGTTAATTCAAGTATTTGACCAAGATCTAATGTACAAAAAGTCAAATATTTTATTATGGAAATTCTATCATGTACATTCAATCAATATTATTTATTCTATCATTTATGGAAATATTAGAATATATATAGTTGGCCAAAATATATCTATATGTATATATATATATTATATAAAAGATTAACACAATCATTTTCGAGTAAGCATTAGGTTATCAAAAAGGAGGAAAGGTATATTGGATTGTGGATATGTTTGATTTCGTAAGAAATATTAAAAATTTTATATTGAAAAAAAATGACTTGTTTGTTAAATAGTGTAAAGATAAATTTTTTTAAACAAGCTCAAGAGTTTTTTAGTATCGGTGGTCTTGTTAGATATATAAGTTTTTTGTTGTTATATTATATTTTTGATATAAGCCCCACATATTTTTAAACAAGTTCATGAATTTTTTTAGTGTAGGTGGTCTTATTAGATATATCACTTTCTTTTAATGTTGATTTTGAATATTATATTTTATATTTATTTTGATTTTCATGAGATTACAGTATATTTTAACAAAGATTTGTTGCATTTTCTAGCAGCAGAATTAATGACAACAACAAAAGTTTCATCCCTTTGATTTCATTTCTTTCGTTGATGGCGCTTACTTTCATATTTCTGCCTAACATTTCAGGTAATTCATATATTTATTTACTATAATTTTTTTAGTTCCAAACATTTATGTTTGTTTGTCTATATATCAAAGTAAAGTTTCGAACTGAGAATATCTTTTTTGAAAAAAATTGGGACTTTTTTTTGTTGGTCATAGATGTTTTTTGTATTTGCATCAACATGTTCAAATATTATGTTTGAATATAAAGGAAAACATAATATTTTTGAATTAAAATTGAATTGATATTTTAGCTTTGAATGATCACAAAATTTTAAATTCTCCATTTGTAAATAGATATTTTTGTATTCAAAGATATTGATATTGTGACTGTATGTTCAATAACTTTTTTTAAAAGAAAAAACAATATATATTTATCTATATATATATGTACGTGTGTGTGTCTATTTGTTGATTTTGTTCTATCAACTCCACTATGACGGAAAGTCAGTTTTACGTTTATTCAAAATGACCATATAAAATTAAAAAAATATAATAAATTTTTACAACAAAAACAAATTGCTATAGGTCAAACTATCATTTTAAAAAAAATTTCATGGCACTGGAATCAAGAACTTAAATATGGACTAGTAATAAAAATTCATAAAATAACTAATTGATTATTTTCTATATTAATTTTTGTTAATATGTCTTGTTGTTTATGATTTAAACAAGAATAGAGGTCATACCTTGTCTTCCAGGATAATGTAAAAATGATATGACATGCAATGAACTTTGTAAATTTAAAGGATATAAGGGAGGGTTTTGTCAACACTATGTTGACTCCAAGACCGGCCATTGTTGCTGCAATCCTACTTTTGAATCTCAAGAGTCTTCTATATCCAATGATACTAATATATTATTTACCAATTAACATATGTTCTCTATTATTATAATAAATAATATATATTCAAATATATTCTTATATGAAAGATTTATTCTCTTAAAACAATTTCGCAGTTAATTACGAAAAGAGTTTATAGTAGACATAATTAGTTATGTGATACGTTCTTGTTTTATGAGTATTATACGATTTGATATCAAACCTTTTTTGTTATTTCAGTTTTATAAGCAACTTTGTTTATACAAGAACTAATTAGTCTGATTTATCTCAATAGGCAACTATATGATTATTTTTTATACCAATAGAAATATAACAATATAAATATATATATTTCCAATACTAGTTGGAGTCTAAAATTCTTGAACACCTAATTTGGATATTAAATGCTGAAATTGACCAAAAATCTTGGCTAAATCCGCGATTTGATCATTAGTATAAATATGTTTATTGAAAATAATACAAACTGCGTTACTAATAGCATGATAATCATTTTCGATGTGCTTGGTGCGTTCATAAAATAACAAATTTAGGCTTAGGTAAAAAATTGGAACTCAAACCAATCCAAAACTAACTAGTTTAGATCGATTTGCATATGGGATATTAACCCAATGTGTCTTCATATTTAGAACCGTAAGATATATATTCGGTTTCAGGTTTTACCTGATTCCTGATTAGATACTCGATAAACCCTAATTATGAAGACCATTTACTCTTTTAGGATTTGTCGATTTCTCTTCCTATAATCCTTTAGACATGATTTTATTACCATTAAACTAGAATTCGTAGCTAAGGTTGTCAATTATTTTTTGTCACTACCGTTAGCCTCGTCGAGAAATCAGTCGGAGGTATGTGTCTGAGTCTCACCGTCTCTCCTATCCTACTCTTTGCTTTCAGTCTTTCTTATTTTTGTAACACAATTCAAGCATAATTGAGAATAATGAATTCTCCATTCTCAAAACAGCATCATGTTCTTTGATTTTTTCTTTTGAATTTAATATTCTTGACATTTCAAAATCAGTTGTTGATTATCTTTGATTATTTTTATTCTTATGATGTAGATGACATCTTGTAAATCTCGTCCACTAAACAATCAGCCTCCAATGGATGAAGATTATGTTAGATAGAATTGACGAGGATGTTTGTTTAAACACCATGTGCTGGAAATAAAGGTTCAAAGTCTTATTTATGATGCGTAAATTATGGAATTATTGAAATTTTTTTTGAGAAAGAAATGATAATGATAAAAAATCAAAACCGTGAGAGGAACAAGCTTTTGATAGTAGTAGGTATTTTTTGACCCAAGGAATAAGATGAATTTTGTTAACCTCTAGTTTGAGAAGCTTTATGACAAAGAAAGGATCAAGTTTGCTATTCTTTCTGAATCAATCTTGGATACTTTGAAGCGTTTGTATGATGAGTACAATATTTTTGTGAACAAAAGTGGTAGTGGTGGGTCTGTTACTTATTCGCAATCACAAGGAGACTCTTCTTCTCGGTCCCAAGATCAAGTTAGATGTGAAGCTTTTGAGACAAGGGTTCTAGGTAATGGTATCAATTATGATAGGATGGATAACTTCTATGAAGAGCTTGTACAAGAAACAGGAATTCAAGATTTAACTAATGAGTTGGAATTATAATGGAAAGAGAATCTTGAGAATTCAAAACTTATGTCAGGTTAATATTATGATGTTTTATCATGGTGGAGGAAAAACAGTCCTAAGTTACATGTTCTGTCACTAGTGGAAGAGTATTATATCAATCTAGGAGTTGTTTGACACAATATGTGGTTGACGTGTTGATGTGTATTGCAATGGTTCAAATTTGAAATTCATATGAATGAAAAAAGCGTCTTAATAATTGAACATTTTTTTCGGATGTAGAGTTGCAAGATGATCTTATGAAAAGTAATTTCTTTCTTTTGAACTCTCTTTTCATATGATTTTATTAGTTTGATTTGTTAACTTATGTTTTTTCATTTTCTTTTAGAATATGAATCTGAATTCCACTTTCAAAGATCGTAAGAGTGAAGTAAGCAAGTCTAAGATTTCTTGTTGTTGTCTCAGTGATTTATCATTTTTTATATATAGGAAGGACAATGAAGAGCAAAAGAAACCTGATGTCATGTACTCCATCAAAGCTTTACCATTTTCAATGAACTCAAGTTAGTCAACTTCTCAAATATGTCTCTTTTTGTGTTCTCATATGGGAAGTCTTTTGATTTGTACTTACAATCTACTTTATCCTTTGTGTGTCAGTTTAAAGTACTTTGGATTTGAAATTTGTACTTTAGATCAAATGTGTTGTCTTGATACAATGTTGGTAGGATTGAATCAATTTCGGATATTTGGCTATGTTTTAGGTATTTTGACTGCAGTCAGGTATGCTTGGGTACATTATAACCAAACTGAATGTTACCAGAGTTTTTTTGGGTTTTAAACGGTTTTAAAATTTGAAAACCGAGCTGGCCCAGAACCGGTAAGAACCAAACCAAAACCGAATCGAAACACTATTGGATCCTATATGAATCCAAAATCCCATTACCCGATAGACCTGGAACGGAACCGAATACCCGAATGCCATGTTTAATCGGATTCACAGCAGTATGTATTGCAACTTTGCTATAAAAGAAAAATGTGCCAGTACTTTTTCCAAGTTTGGTCAACAAACGATTAATCAACTTTTTCACGAAAAAAAACTACCAGTACTTTGTTTCTACATAAGAGTGGAAAATGGTGCTCTGCTTCTTGGTCTTCCATGAGATTGCTAAACCACCAAGCATAACAACAAATGAACTAAGAGAACAACATGTCAAAGGACATAAATTCCCATCAGCAAACAACATACCGTGAAGGTAAGATCTTAATCTAAATTGAGTAGGATGTTCTGACCAAGAGAACCTTTCAAGAAGCTTACCATACGAAGTGTAACTTCTGAATGAGCTAGTTTAGGATCTTTCCTGATTTGAGACAAAAAAGTATGAACATAATAACAACACAATTACAGTCTAGTGTTGTGGAGATAAATCAAGTGACCTACAAGCTTCCTATACTTCTTTGTATCATTTAGAAGCGGATTATCTACCATTGAAAGTCAATGATTCTGCTTAAGAGGTGTTGCAGCTTGTATGGAAATAAGATCTCCTGTTTTAGCAATGATAAATAATGCATATTTGCGTTGTTATACGAAAGTTTTTTTTCATCCTTGAGTTACTTCAATACCAAAAACTTATTTTCGCTTTTTAAATCCTTCACTGAGAAACACATGCTCAAGTAATTATTAAACTCTTGGAGCATGTAAGATTCATTGCTGCAAATCACAAGGTCCTTTCCATAGTGTGTGAAATACGAAAAAAATCTTGAAGACAATTCTAAACTTATTTCTCTCGCTTTCTAAATTTACTCAAACACCTGAAAGCAGATAAGAGCTTTGGTATGCGGACAAAACACCTCCCTTGGAACCACACAGTCTCCTTGAATCATCGCTCTAAGTGGATTTATAGTCGACTTTGGCATTTTAGAGCTTTTGGGAGTACAGCGCTCGCCCGGATGGCTTTAAGACCACATTCCATAGGCAAGGCAAACGTGCATCTAAAGCAGCTCATGAAATTCAACTTAAGATTCCCCGTGCGAGGTGTTTCTTCATCCCCCAGCGGACGTACACCTATCCTATGTTCACCGACTATTCGACCCGACCATGTTTTGATGTGATATATACATTTTTTGTTGTTGATAAAGTTTATTAATGCGTTTTTTTTATGATTCAAAAGATGTCACAATTTAATATTTAGGATAAAAATATATGTCTGGCAGATAATGCTACAACGCACACTGTAATTAACAGTACAAATTATATCTCATGTCTCAAAATAAAAGACTCTGCCTGAAACGTGAGTAAAATACAAAAACAGACTGACGGAAACTAATTACCAGATGTGTTCATAAATACAAAAAGAGTGACAAAATTATATCTGCCCGCTGCAAATGTTTCATCAAGAGTTATTATTCTCCAAAAACAGACTGACGGAAATATAGCAAATGAATCTAGGGTTCAATTAAAAAATGAAAGACCATTGGATTCCAACTTCCAAAGGTAAAAAATCCCTGAAAGAAAATGAAATTGGGAGAACAAAGAATAAAAGTTCCAGAAAAACAGAGTGACGAAAATCTTTAGAAAACATAAATGAAATGGTTTCATAAGAACTGCGTATGAAAAAAATTCAGATGATTAAAATAAACAGGAAAAATATGAGAATTCCAGCAATTATGTCTACAATGAAAAGTTGTGGATTATAAATAAAATAAAAAATATTGATGGAATATTCTCTTTTTGTATATAAAGAAATAGATTATAAAAATGATTATTCAGATCCACAGTCCATATTAGAAGTCAGCAAAGACATAATTGAGAGAAATGGATAATGACAATACAAACTGAATTACTCTCCTCAGTAAAAATGTTTTTGGACATATTATTACAACACCTGAAAATGCGAAACCAGTTGAGTACAATTGGGTATTTGTTCGAAAGAGAAATGAAAAAAAAAGTCACAAGATATAAAACCCTACTTGCTATTCAACGTTTTTAGCGGCATCCAGAAATCTAAAAAAATATCTTGTGGACGTTGTAACAGCATATCTATATAGATCACTAGATACTGATATATATATATGAAAATTTTAAAAAGGTTAAAAATGCCTAAAGCATTAAATTTGAAACCTAAAGAAATATGTGCAGTCAAAATACAGCGATCATTTTATGGATTAAATCAATCTAGACTTATTTAAGTGAATATTTATTGAGCAACCAATATGTAAACAATGAGATCTGCCATTGTGTATTTATTAAGAAATTATCATCTGATTTTGTAATCATTGCTAATTATGTTGATGACATGAAGATAAATGAAACTCAAAAAGAGATTATGATACGCAGACTCATATGAAAGAATAGTTTGAAATGAAAGATCTTGGACAGACAAAATTTTGTCTTAGGTTCTAGATTGAGCATTAGAGAGATGAAATATGTGTACATCAATCAAACTATACCAAAAGATCTTCAAACGTTTTTATATGGACAAAACAAATCTTTTGAGTTCTCCAATGGTCTTGTGAGCTGCATACTCCACCTAAGACGACGTCGTGATTAAATGCATCATTGGTGGTACATCGGACTTATGTGCGATAAGGTTCAAGACACCCATCCATAATATATGCTGCGTTTGAACCGGAATAGTCGTCGTCTAACAATGGTCCCCCAAAACTCGTGGTCATATCCACAAGGTCTTACTTCATCTTCATTAATCTCCCGAGGTACTTCTTCATCCGAAAGAGTTTCTTCGCCATCGTTGCTGAGCAATGAATCTTTGGCATGACGACTCTCGCTCCGGATTATCTTTTCTTCTACCTCAATGTGCTCTATGAGAGTGTCGTCATCTAATAAAAAAGGTTTAATCTTGGAACCTGTAGTTAAAGCATACCCACATCCCTCTTTTGAGTCTGTGTCGTGCTTCGTCAAGCCGCCTACTTCGCCGAGGAAGTCGTGTTTCTTAAGTAGAGGAGTCGGTGTTGTGTAACCATTATCATTGTTGAAGACAACACTACCGACTGGTTCTTTGGTGCCTTCTTCAAACTTAACAAACAAATTCATGGCTTTGTGGACGTTTAGGTGCTTGAAGAAATACCCAATAACACCGTCGTTAGTTAGGAGTACGCGAAGTGGCGTCAAACCGGTGGCGAGCTCTTTGGTGTTTGGAGGCCAATAACTTAGAGCTGCAGATGTGTCGCCGGGGAAATGGCCGAAGAACTCGGTGAATACATTGTTCTGAAGCTCCAACAGTGATATACCAAGAGAGAGAGGAACGATTCTTGACATTTTTTGTTTGTCAATGACAAAATCACATGGTTTGTTTGCCAATGACGATTACAAGACAGTGGTCGGACATGGCTTTTTTCTGTAAAAAAGTGGTGATCATTACAATCTGTAATGGTGATGGAAGAGATGAATCTGTAAAAAAAAATTTACAGATATCAAACTGTACAAATCCTAAAAAAAAGGAAACATATCTAAGCCGTCAATGAAGAACTACACTTTTATAATCAATGATCGAGATTAAGTTCGTAAATATGTTTCAAATCACTGCTGTAGTAAAATTCTCTTTCATTTATTCTGCTTTGGTCAGAATATGATAGAACGAGATGGAAACTGGTTTGATTTAAGAAAGAAAAAAGATCACGTGAAGGCAAAAAGAGAATTTTTAAAAGAGAATGAAGAGACACATAGAAAGCAAAATACTGTAGTAGTATAAAATGTCTTAAATTGAAAGCAAGTATAATGAAAGTGTCTTATTTTGTAATTATCTCTATAATATATGTACACACAAAATATATATGTATCTACCTTATATATTTCTTCCCAATTATACCTCAACCAAAACGTCCCCGTTTGAAATTACCTTGTCCGTCTTGCAGAGCAAGAACCTTCGTCGACACGTGTCATAATCTAAGGTCTCCCCTGGCCCACAGCTGTCTCACGCTTCCCTATCGCTTTTTCTTCTCTTCCCCTCTTTAGTCTCCTTCTCACAATTCCGGAACCTTCTTCTTCTTCTCCTACATATCGTCTTTGAAGATCCTCAGGTTCTTAATCAATCCTCTCTCGATCAATCTTCAATGGAATCAAATTTTCCTGTTTTTTTTGTTCGTTGATTTGATTTGGATGAACAAACGACTCTCGAGCTAAAAATCTGTATTGGTTTCCAATCAAAAATTGTTTCTGTGGCTTTTTTTCTTGTTTAATGGCGATAAAGATAACCCATAGAAATGCGTATAATCATAGCTGCATAATGAAGGAAACTGTTTGATAATTAGACGTGTAATTGATTTTTTTTCTGTGTGTGTTGATGATTATCAGTATGGCATCATCAACGGCTCTAATTTGTGAGACCGAAGCATGGAAGGATTTGAAGGTAAGTCTTTAAAGATTTTCTCTTGCAATGGTGATTGTGTCGGAGTTTGAGAATGTGATATTGTCACAGGGTCATGTTGAAGATATTAACAAGACTCATTTGCGTGATTTGATGAGTGATGCCAACAGATGCGAGTCCATGATGATGTATGTGCTCTTTTTCTATTTTGTATTTAAAGTGTGCTATGTAAATCATTAAAGGCAATGCCAAAATGTCTTGACGTTGTTTTCTCTCTTGTTCTTAAATGATGTTAAGATTATGTTTCTTGCTGTATAGAGAATGTGGATGTTTTTTGTCTTGTGTCTTGGCATCATAAAACTTGTTTCCCGTTGTCCTGTTATCGGTGAGTTCTGGTATTAATTCATTGCTTTTTCTTGGTATGCTTTTTTATTAGGGAATTTGATGGGCTGCTGTTAGATTATTCTCGTCAGCGTGTAACTGTAGAGACAGTGGACAAGCTTTTGAACTTGGCAAAGGTGAGGAGTGGTGTTTTTATTGGTAGGTTTTATAGAACATTGACGTATTTCACTTCGAGATTTTTATTCGTTAGTCTCTATATGCAGGCTGCACAGTTGACAGAGAAGATCAACCGCATGTACACCGGGGAACTTGTTAGTATCCTGTATTTCCTTCCAAGCACTGGAAATAGCTGTTAATCTCTCTTTGTTTTAATCTTCGTTTGACATATTAGAGAATATAAATGAAGACATTTCTATATGCTAGACAAGTCAAGAGTATATTATACATTTGAGTACAGTGACATAGACCTTTCAGCCTTTCTCATCTCCACTGTATCATTCTCTAGTGTTTGCGTAACTTTTGGAATTTCTTCCTCAGATTAACAGTACGGAAAACAGGTCGGTTCTTCATGTTGCACTCCGTGCTCCAAAGGATGCAGTCATTAAGGCTGATGGAAAGAACGTGGTTCCAGAAGTGTGGAACGTTTTAGATAAGATCAAGGAATTTTCTGAGAAAATTCGCTCTGGTTCATGGGTAATTTGTAGATGTCAATTTTAAAACCTACCTTTATTGTTTTCATCTCCATGTATTAAGTTTTCTGCACTTATTGATAGGTTGGAGCTACTGGCAAGCCGCTGAAAGATGTCGTTGCAATTGGTATTGGTGGTAGCTTCTTAGGTCCACTTTTTGTGCACACAGCTCTCCAAACAGGTGGCTGCATGTCGTCTTAGTACCTGGCCTCTTGCTGGTCTTCTTCCTAGCTTGTTTTTATTAAAATTTCTGCTTTTATATGCATGTTCTTTATCAGATCCTGAAGCTGCAGAGTGTGCCAAAGGACGCCAGCTGCGTTTGTAAGCACCACATACCTCTGTGTTTCTTTCTGCAAGGCTTTGGTAGTTTGACTTTTGTTTGCCTTGATTGATATGCTTGTCACACCACGTTTCATGTTTCTCCTGAAGCTCCACAGAAATTCCTAATTATGTGCTGCTCTTATCAATAGACACAACATACTCCTCTGTCTAAAGTTCGGTTAACTTAGGAATAGGAGGCTGTGTTGAACTTGTTAGCTTCTAGTTATTCATGTCAGATTCCATTATTTGTTATATTTTCTTGTCTTGTGGCAATCTATGTTTTTGCCTGGATTTAATTTGTGTTTCTTTTTGCAGCCTTGCAAATATTGATCCTGTTGATGTTGCTAAAAATATTAAAGGATTAAATCCAGAAACTACCCTAGGTTCATGCTCAAATCTATCAATAAATCCACCTTGATGATTTCCATTTACGAACTCTTACTATAACTAATCCTAAGGATACTTGTAACTCCAGTTGTGGTGGTCTCAAAAACATTTACAACGGCTGAGACAATGCTGAATGCTAGGACATTGAGGGAATGGATTACAACTGCTCTTGGGTTAGTATTTCTCTTTGCTTAGCATTCAATTTCCATGACTGCTTTCATTTTATTGTTTTGTGGCTATCGTCTTGTTTTGTTAGAGAATTACTATTATCATGACCGGAGATGTGCATCCTCTTTTATTCCTCCTTTAATGCTGCCTTCAATCTTTGTAGACGCTATAATGTCCAGAGGAAAGCTTTTATGCTTGAAGATGTTATAAGCAATTTTATTAAAAAAATATACTCTGTTATTCTATCCATGTTTCGGGTATGGTGAATGAACAGCAGTCATTTAACATGTGGTAACTCAATAGGGCTCCGGCTGTTGCAAAACACATGGTTGCTGTCAGCACTAATCTTGCGGTATGCTTTCGTCATACCCTTTTTGGGACCTCATTTCTTCATTTTCGGTCTTAGTACGATTAATAACACATATACTTCGACTCCAGTCTTACTGATTATATAAATTGGATGGTTACTTTGATCAACTATTTTTGGAAACAGAATTTTCTACCAGGTCTAATGGACAATAATATTCCTTGACATATTTCATATTCTAACAGCATATATCTTTTTATAATTTCTGTTTTTGTTAACAGTTAGTGGAAAAGTTCGGTATTGACCCGAACAATGCATTTGCATTTTGGGACTGGGTTGGTGGAAGGTATAGTGGTAAGTGCTCGTCTGTTTGGTTGTATTCATTTCTCACCATATCCACTTGCTTAGTTTATAACGGATATTCTTTTGCAGTTTGCAGTGCTGTTGGAGTCTTACCTTTGTCTCTACAGTATGGCTTCTCTGTGGTTGAGAAGTACGGTAACTTCTATTCATTATCCATCTCATAAAATGTCTCAGGCATATGCATGTTGTCGTGACAAAATTATATAACATAAGTTTGCAGATGTTGTTTTAAGTTAGAACTTCCAGCTATAAGATGACAGGAATGAAATTGATGTATATTCTGTTTTTTATTACTTTTCTGAAAGATTTATTCTTTGTATTGTATTCCCAATTTATTTTGATAAAACTGTTATATGTTTCTAAATCCAGAAAAAAAACCTTCCTTAGTAGACCCAATTGATATTCAGCCTTTTTTGTATTGCAGGTTTTTGAAGGGAGCTTCAAGCATTGATCAGCATTTCCAGTCCACACCATTTGAGAAGAATATACCTGTGAGTGCATTATATTGATATCCATTAAAGTTGCTGGTCCCCATAAAATTTGAAGCCATCCTTTAACAATATGTATGAGTGCATTAAGTGTGTGGATTAATCAATTTCCTGATCTTTTTGCTATATCCATTAACTCTTAATAAAGGTTCCCTGAAGTTGTTAGCAATTAGTGTAGTCAAGTCAGAGTGAGAGGTTGATTTGGTGAATTTTGGCTATTTCAGGTGCTTTTAGGGTTGTTAAGTGTATGGAATGTATCATTTCTTGGATATCCTGCCAGGGTAAGAATTGACTCCTTTAACAGCAAGTCAAGTTTTCTTCTCAAATTAAGATGTTCTATCTTTATCAACATCTTTTTATTTTCTTAGGCCATCTTACCTTACTCCCAAGCCCTTGAGAAATTTGCTCCGCATATTCAACAGGCATGTGAACTGGGTTTCCCTTCTATCTCCTTAATCTTTGCAGCTTCATATATATATATATATATATAATTTTACATAAAAATATAAAGATTGTTTACTGGGACATTAGCGGAGATTGTTTCTTTTTTTAGGTTAGTATGGAGAGTAATGGAAAGGGAGTCTCAATTGATGGTCTACCTCTCCCGTTCGTGACTGGTGAGATTGATTTTGGTGAACCTGGAACAAATGGCCAACACAGCTTTTACCAACTAATTCACCAGGTTACATATAATTTGATTTTACTGGAAATTTGGATATGGATTTTAGCAAATTCTTATCGCATGACAAGTTATTGAAGATTACATTAAATCTTTCTTACTGATGTTTTAGGGACGTGTAATCCCTTGTGATTTCATTGGCACTGTGAAGAGTCAGCAACCTGTGTACTTGGAGGGTAGGCATTTCCTGTTGCTGCAAAATTTGAGGCAGCTCTTTAATGCATTCCGTTTTGAAACTTAAGATCAATTCCTGAATTGGATTCACAGGAGAGGTGGTCAGTAACCATGACGAGCTCATGTCCAACTTTTTCGCTCAGCCTGATGCTCTTGCATATGGAAAAGTAAGACACTTACATTTTGTTATGGGGGATATAGAGACTGTTGCATGACCAAGGTTCCTTATTCTTTTGTTTTTTTTGCCTTATGTAGACACCTGAACACCTGCAGAAAGAGAATGTTTCAGAAAATCTCATTCCTCACAAGGTAAAAAAGTGTCTTGGACCGATGTTATAAGGAGCTCTAATTGCTTAGCATATGAATGTTGTCGAATAAAAGGTTGGTATCTCTTTTTTACACAGACTTTCTCCGGGAATCGACCTTCTCTTAGCCTTCTACTTCCAGAGTTGAATGCTTACAATGTTGGCCAGGTCTGTCCCTCTCTAAGATTTATCATTACTGTCTAAAGATTGAGATGAAAGGATCATTGGGGACTATAAAAAACCAACATTTTTTGTTTATGTTTTGTTCTCAGTTGTTGGCAATCTATGAACACAGAGTCGCAGTTCAAGGCTTTGTGTGGGGTATCAATTCGTTTGACCAGTGGGGAGTTGAGCTAGGAAAAGTTCTGGCTACTCAGGTGAGGAAACAGCTTCATTCATCACGTACTCAAGGAACCGCTCTCGAGGGATTCAATTTCAGTACCACTACACTTTTGAAACGATATCTCGAGGTATAACAATGTGCAACGACTTACGCATTTTCCATTGTCTGTTTATGGTTATTCTAAACATCATATGATATTAATAATATACATGTCTTCACCAGACAAGTCCCGAGCCGAAGATGTGAACTTGCATCAGACGAACAAGTCCTTTCTCCTTTCAAGCAAACGTGTACCGTTCCAGCTTTTTTGCAACCTTCTTCTTCTTTTCTTTCTACTGTCCCTAATCAATATACTTTGCTACTCATTTGTTATCCTAAAGATGGGTTATAATAATCCAAAACCACATAAAATCTGAATCGGGAGCATAATATCAGAGAGCCTTTTCATATTGTAATTTATATGCAAATAATAACGTTTTAGTATCATAAAAACCATAATTATAAAAGGTCGAAAATGAGAATTCAAAAAATAAAAAAAACGCACTTCTTTCCTTGTTTGTAAAACAGAACTAGGTCTGGGCATTTGGGTATTTGGTTCGGTTACGGATTTTACTCTATCGGTTCTAGATATTTTGGATTTATGATTTTATTATCCATATGGATACCGAAAGCATTTCGATTCGAGTTTGGTTCGGTACCTATCGAATCCGGGTTGGTTCGGATACAAATTATAAGAACCGAATAAAATCTGAAAAAATTGGTTACAAACTTATTTAGGTTCAGTTCCGGTTAATAGAATCGAAATTGAAGAAAAATATATATGATTACCTGAAATTAAAAAAGAAATATCTGATTACCCGAAATATTAAAAAAAATCCAGAAGGCAATCCAAATTTTATAAACGTTTCAAGCTTCCAAATCTCAATACAACACAATTCAACCATTGTCTCACACACAAAACATAATTGTAGAGCAAAGTTTACAAATTAAAACACAAACCCGATCCGAATTTTACAAAATTTTTAAATTTTCGGGTATCCAATCGGGTATCGGATAATAAACAGAACCGATCCAATACTCACGGGTAATAAACGTTAGTAACCTTCAGATAAATAGTATAATACCAAACCCGATATGAATCGGTTATTTTGGGTCGGTTCTGGTTCGGGTTTTCGAGTCTGGTTTTTATACCCACGCTTATTCGGAACCCAAAAAATCCGAATTATATGGATATCCAAATAATAAAGCTTTTTTTTTTACCTTTTCAGATATGGTCTCGTCATTATCTTTACCGATATGTTATTACCTCCACCGATCATGATTAAACCAATAAATGTGAGTTTAAACTTTTTTCATCTCTGATTTTCTTTTCATCTTGCTCCAATTCATATTGAAGGGATTAAAATTTCCATCTAGTCGTGATTTCAATCTCAATCCTCAAAATTACAATTCTTTTTTCTAACCTAAACATAATTCTTGAATTTCGACGTTCTAATATCTTAATTTTTTAAAATAAATTTGAATGATTATCAAATCGGATCCTTAAATAATAATATAAGTTAGCTATTTATTATTACTAATTTTGAACTTGTTATTAAAAACCTGGAGGTTTGCGACAGGAACATTTGTCCTTGATACACGTATGAAAATCCATCCCGTCTTTGTTACATAAGGGAGTAAAGGGGCCAAAGGGAAAATAAAGGTGTCCGTCATAAGCACATTGACATTTGTCTTGCACACACTTGATCTTCGTCACACTTGTACATTTCAGACTAGTACAATCAGATTCTTTGTCGCAAGACTCTCCCAAAATTTGAGTACCTATAAGACTATAATATATTATTTGATTTTGATGATAATAACTTGATGATGAAGAGTGATGAGTGCAATAAAATATAAGATTAAAACATAATATTTAGTGCAGAGAAGAGTCAGCAAAAATCAAGGAATAAAATGTCTCGTTAGTGCATAGTGACTGCACAAGCCACATGACAAAGGAAGTGAAAAACTTCATGAGGCTAAGCAGAAACATTAAGGTTCCAATCAAAGTTGGAAATGGAGATGTCGTAATGACACCCGAGAAAGGAGATATCACTATCATGACAAACAGATGAAGAAGAGCGATGAAGGATGTCTTTGTAGTTCCTGGAATGGCAAAAACATTTGCTAAGTGTTCTACAAATGATATCTCGTGGGTATCAAGCTTTGTTCGAGAACAAGCAATGCATAATCTCAGATCCTAAGAGAACAACATTATAGAGATACAAATGTTTCAGAAATGTTTTTCAAAAAAATGGAACTCTTCTCAAGAATATCATCAGGAAGAAAACATGGAGAGAGTGGAGAAAAAGTAAGATATGAAGTTAGAGTTTGAGCCTCAAGTTGTGAAGAACTAAGAGGAAGCTTGGTGTACGACTGAAACTCGATAATTGAGTTTGATCTTATGTTATTTAATTATTGAGTTCATGTATGTTAAGTTTATGTTAAGAGTCGTGACTTTTAGATTAGATTGTGTGGGTTCATTTGAGAGTTATAAGGAGGAAGAGACACAACTCTCCATTTTTGGTATATGTTGTTTTCTATCTAAGTAAGTATTGTCATGATGTAAAACTACAAGTTTTCAGATAAATAAGTTCTAGATATTACTCTGATTTTCGATCTCTCTTTCAAATCCCTGTTTTTCATCAAGTGATTTATAAACCACCAACTTGTTTTGATAACAATCAAAAATCACTTTCTTTGTTGCTTCTTTGTACAAAGAATCCCATCATTATGTTATGTACAAGAAGAAGCAATAGCTTCTAACAAACTTCAGCCATTGATGTCACTCACTCACAACACGCCAAGGCTTATATCGGAAATAGGTGAAGACTTGATACTATGGTGTCATACAAAAGATGAATATAGAGAGTAGAGACTCTTTCTCAGCCACCAAGACATGTAACCAGATTCGGGACTCATGCATCACACAAAACTGAGCAGTGTTGTTTGGTTCTCATAAGGAGTACCCCACTTATTGTTACATGGTTGGTTGTGAAAGATCGTTTATCTACTGGTGTTAGAATCGTAATTGGAGAAGTGAACAACCTTATATCTTCTGTGGTGAACATGGATGAGACAAGAGACCACTTCTTCTTTGCGTGTCTATACACACTCATGGTTTGGTTGGATATATGTGGAGATCTGCTAGGAACTGAGGAAAATTGAGAATGGTAATCTGGTTACGCATTTGTTCGATAGATTTGCCTCTATACTAATACGGTTAGCTTTTCAAACATCAATCTACTTCATTTGGAAAGATAGAAATGAAACAAGGCATAACCATATGTAAAAACGGCTGCTTATCTTATTCTTAGTGATTGAGAGAACAATCAAAAACAGAGTACAATCGCTGCGATATTACGCTTCGCACAAGCTACAAAATCTTCTCCAACGATGGTTTTAGACTAGGAAAGGGAACTAAGGAAGCTCAAGTTTCAATTTGCTTTGATGTAGTCTTGGGCTTTATATGTTTTAAATTTTTTTCATTCTTTTATACATAACTTTTCTCTGTTGATAAATAAATTTAACATTTTTTTGAAAACAAAGCTCGGAAAATAATGAAATAAGGTAGCAAACACTTGAAATATGTACGGCTGCACATAGTGTCTGCCTCAGCAAAGTTAAAAAAAAAATGTATCTACTATTTTACAAGGAGAAGGCAATAGTTTTCCATGCGCATTATAATTTGTCTGGATTAAAGTGTGGCGTAAAGTATAGTCTGAAAGTGGTAATGAGGAATTGGTTAAGATCATAAACAATGCAGAAGATAACACGGAGCTTGGTAATGTAGTACACGACATAAGGCATTGGACGTTGATTAAGATCATAAACAATGCAGAAGATAACACAGAGCTTTGGTAATGTAGTTTGACATAAGGCATTGGGCGTTGAAACTACCAAAATGTTTGATAGAGCATGCCAATTGCAAAAAGAATCAGGCAACAGACATCCTTTCATAAATTAAATTCTATGTATGAACTTAATATGATCCCAGCTAGGTGGTTAGTTGAGTTTTTGTATCAATTTTATATGATCTAATAAATTTGAAAGTTGCAAAAAAAAATGTAAGGCTGCTGTAATTGTAAGTATTTTGTGTAGTTATATACTATTTCTCTAGAATCTCGGTCTGAGAGCTTTAAAGTCTTATTGGTTTAAACGCTGTAGGTGTGGGTACTGGTGTCTGAGTTTGCGGAAGTGGACAGTTACATTTACAAACATTATTAAGTGATTTATATGACTAGTGTAATGGTTGAAAACGGGTGTGTTTGTGAGGAATTATGACTGGTTGACTAGCGGAGGTAATAGCGATCAAACAATAAATTAATAATATATATATATTATATCATTATAAAAATAATTAAACCATATTATTATGATAAGATATAAAAATAATTAGTTCAACATAATTAATAATGAAATTTTTTAGTACTTATATTTATCTCTTATTTTTTTAGTTTGAATAAAAATGGATTTAATGGATACATTGTTTTTTTTGTGGAGATTAATGCTAGATTTAGAGAGTTTTAGTTGTTAAATATATTGTTAAATATATATATTAGTGATCAATCAAAATTATCGAGAAAATTAATTTAGAGATTTTATAATTATAAAATTATAATAGATGAATAGTGAGTATTAATTAGAAAATTATCAAATTTGTTCATATACATTTTGTAATTATAATATTTAAATTTTATTTTTCAAATGTAATATATATATATATATATATATATATATATTATTTTTTTTTTAATTTAGTTAATTTTATTTTACTTTTTTTTAATTTTTTTTTTTAAATGAATTTTTATCTTTTTTTTAATTTTGAACTTTTTTTTATAATCCACTAACAACCAATCGCAATTTTAGAGAAAGAACTTTTTGATTTTGAGTAATTTAGAGCGACATGAATTGATATAAAACATTTCACATAATTGTTTATAAATGCCAACAACTGCTACCATTCGCAGATGTTTGCAGATAGTAACAGAAGAATCAATCAAACCCTTAAAATCGACCATTAGTTCATTTTTGTCTTTAAAGTGGTATTAATAAAAAACGTTTCGATAAATGAGTCTTTCTGGTGCCTCTCGTCTTTTGATCTCCTAATTTCTTCAGTTTTTGGTCATCCTCAATTTGTGGAAACAAACAATAAAACCCAGCCTGTACTTGCAGTTATCTTTCTATTATTCTAACAAAAAGTTGTCACATTTTCCTATAAAATAAATCTATTTTATTATTCAATTTCTTTCTTCATTATTATAAATGAATTATGGAGACACAGAGTCTAGGAACAGTAACTCCTTTTCTATACACGAAAATAAATAATAGTTATGACCTCTACTGTGAAATTTAAGTTCCACGTCACACACTAACAATCTGTTTCCTTCTGACAAGAAAGAACAACATAGTAAGGGCAAAAGGTAAAAACCAAATCAAGAATCCTTAACCTTATCATCACGATCAATGGCGCTCGAGTTCTTGCAATGAGCAATGGCCGCTTGAATCGCGGCTTGCAACTCCTCCATGGTGCTATCACTTGACGATGATGACGTGGAGCCGGAGCTCGATGAAAGCCCCGCCGTGGAAACACGGAGGTGGCCACTATTCGTCGGAGATGTTCTCATGGACGCCGGAGCCGAGAATAGCTCACCTCTCGTCGCTTTCATCAGATCTCTCGATCCATTAAACATCGTTTTGTTGTTTCCTTTCGAACCTATTAAAGAGGAAGAGAAGGAGTAAGAAGAAGTCTGTCTTCTGTTCCTGAACTGCATGCCGTTTCCTCTCCTCTGAAACAACATCTTTATGTACTTCTTGACTGCGTGACTTAGGTCTAAACTCATAAGTTTCTTCTTCTGCTGCTGATTTTGTTGTTGCTGCTCTTGTTCTCGCTCGTTGCCTTCAAACCCTTTTCTCCATTTCGATAAACCAAAGAGAGAAAATGACTTAATTGATTTGGCTTTAACTCGATTCTCACCGTCGAGTCTCTCTGCTTTATCGTCCATGTTGTTTTTCTTCGCCTCCGTAACGATGTTGTTGTTGTTGTTTGCGGTGGGGAGAGGGATTGGCTGGTCAGGTAATACATCTTTGACGGGGAGGGCAAATCCGTCATTATATGAACTGGTGGAAGTTCGAGGAGAGACAGGGAGTTGAGAGAGGAGATGGAGAGGGAGAAGATGACCGTGGAAGAAGATCTCATCGGCAGGAGACAAGTCGACGGCGAATGGATCTGTTTGTTGATAAGACGACGTCGTTTTGGTTGGGTTTCTGAGAGTAGGGCTGATGAGTTTTGAGGGAGAAGAGAAGTCGTGAGGTTGGAGAGAGATGGTGAAAGAGAAGTCATGAGAAGGAGAAGAACAAGTGGATGATATTGGTGAAGGTGATGATTGTAAAGCTTCTTGTTTAGGGTTTTGCTTTTCAAGAAAAGTTTGGGAACTGTTCTTCACCTGTTGTAGATGGGTTTCCATGATGATTGAGGAAGAAAAGAAAAAAAAAATCAATCAAAAAGAGAAAAGAGATTTTTGTGTTGATCAAAGGATGATGGTCTATAATAAATAATAATAATAATAATATTATTATTAGGTTCAGTCTTAAGACTTTTTAAGTAAAGTGGGGTTTTTTTTGTTTCTATTTCTTCTGTGTTTATTATTATTAGTATTTTTCCGGTTTTTCTGTAAAGGTAAAGAATATGACAAAATCTTTTCTAGAGAAGAAGATAAGGAAGCCGTGGAGAGAGACGACCAAAGGAGGGAGAGAGAGAAAAATATAGAATGGTCAACACAAATATAGTAGACGAATTATGTCGTGTAACAGAAGAATGTAATGCCAAAAAAATATTGGTTAGAGGGGAAGCACATTCATTTAATGTGGGGATCGCATATTACACGTAATATTTAGCCTGATTATTATCCTCTAGTCTTTTAGGTTTCAAATGCAGGAAGTTATATGGCCTCTTTTAAAGACCAATCTCGACCCAACCTTGTTTAAGATATCTCTAAATGATAACACTTGAGAAGACGGCAGATTAAACGACTAAGGACGAGGAGAAGGACTTACCATATTAGGAGGAACGTGCAAATAGTCTTCTAGAACCAAGGTAACAGTTTGAATATGATTAGACTAATGACATGTTTTCTTTTATGTTTTGCAGAATCATACATATTAGTCTAGTAGTTGTTACTTAGTTGTTCTTTATTAATATGTTCGTCGGCTTAGACCCTTTAGTCTACTCCATGTATCCTTTGTTGCTTCCAGTTCCAACTCTTTAAAGGGTCTAAGCCGACGAACATATTAATAAAGTTCCACAACGGTGTTGTAAAACACATTTTTTTAGCCATTATTAATGGAGTAGAACTTGTTTCTTTGAAGAGCTTTGAATCCAGTAGCTTGTGTCGTTTCTCCTTGTCTATTGAATTCTAGACTTATCACAACTCAAACCATCAAGTTGTGTGGCTCCTCCATGATTACATTTTATTCATCGTTCCATCCACTTATGTTACTAAAGAGAGCCTTTCGAACAGTTAATTGTATCCCATTGACGAGGCGACCATCTCTCGACCAATAAAGAGTACATTTGGGCCAGTTGTTGGTTGCAACCGGTTCTTTTATGAGATTTAATCCCTTTGATCTTATATCATATAGTATCAGAGTTTAAAAACTACTAATCATATTTTATCTACACTAATTAAATTTTACCGTATAGCCGCGAAATATATACGATTAGATCATGACTTCTTAAAAAAATTACCACGAATTAGTCACGAAATATAAATCTTGACAAAAACATAAAAAAGCGCGGCTAATTCGTGATATTTTCATGGCTATGTAGCCACGACTTAGTCACCAGATAAATCATATGTAAATTAGCCACGATGTGTCACGGAAAAACGTAGACGAGTAGCTACATTTAATGTGAGAAAACCATGACAAGTTAGTCACGAAAGTTACATAAATATTTCGTGACTAGATGAGGGGTCAAATTAAATAATCAAAAATTCCTACTCAGGAGAAACATTGTGGCTTTTTCTTGTCTATCCTACCGAGAAAAACGTCATATCCAATTTTTTGAAGACAAATTCAGATAGTGGTGCATGAAATATATTCAATTTTTACTAGTCACAGAATAGGTAGGACAAATCTGTGACTAATATGTTATGTCTATAAAAGAAAATCGATGTGTGGAAATTTTCAATCTCAAAATTTTTAGCGAAAATCAATCTTTGATATCTTTTTTTTTGATATCTCATATTTTCATCTCTCATATTTTCAAATTTCATCTCCTTTTTCATTTATTATGTATTTTAAATATCTAATTTTTCTGTTCAATAGATTGGATGGATCGATATTTTGATCCAGAAAAAAATTGTGTATCAACAGAGTTTATGGAGGGGATAGAAATATTTCTTACTTTTAAATTTACTTTTACTTTTACTATGTTTGGTCGAGCAATGGTGAAAATTATGTTGATGGTGGTGAATCCTCGAGGACAACTAATTTTACGGGTGAAGAAGCAATGTGGGATCATTAAGCTACAAATTTTCAAGTTCCGACTAATATGTATGATAATTTTTCGACCGAAAATGTCAATATGAGAGAAGACATGACATCGCCCATGAATTGGAGAATGTGGTGGAAGCAACCAATGAAGAGCCATATCATGATAGCGTGTTCCGAGCTTTTGGAGCAGCCAATCAACCACTTTACGACGAGTGTGCTGAAAAAAATTCTCAATTAGTTTCGCTTATGATGAAAGCAAAAAGCGATCACAATTTGGCCAAGTCATGTGTGGATGAGATATCACAATTTGGCCAAGTCATGTGTGGATGAGATATCACAATCTGCCAAAGCCAAATAAAGATCTTGCATCATACTACAAGACGAATAAGTTGACAAGAGCTCTTAGGCTTCCTATTGTTAAGATTGATATTTGCCCGGATAATTGCATGCTCTTTTGGAAGTAGGATCAAGAGCTTTTGGTTTGTTGGTTTTGAGGTAAAAGCAGATACCATCCGAACAATGGAAAAGACAAAAATCGACAAAAAAACCAATGATGTTTTATATGCCGATTACGGATCAGTTGAAACGCTTATACCAATTAGAGACGACTGCATCTCATATACGACGACACGCTGAATATTTGCCTCCTGAAGGAGAAATGCACCACCCCTCAGATGGAGCAGTATTGAAGCATTTTAATGAGGTATATCATAATTTTGCAGGTGAAAGTCGCAAATTGATCTAGACTTATCAACATATGGAATAGCATGAAAGCTATCATTTTGCTTGTTTTCAGTGTTTCATTCATTCTACTAAAAACAAAAAAAAGTCATAAAAAAATTCATCTATTTTATATCTAATCTCGTTTATGTCATTTAAAAACCCCATGCTGTTTTACTTTCTATTTGCTTCAATTATCTAAACTCGAAATAGCCATAAAAAACAAAAGTTATTTCTTGATTTATTGCATCCTAGTTTTGATATGTTTATTGAATCCGAAAACAAACTAAAAGAACATTCGGTTTTTGTATCCATCTAGCTTCAAGGAGAACTCTAGACTTGTTCTTCTTCTGTGTGAATAGCTTTAAGTGTTAGAAGGTGTTCCATCACTAAGAATCTATTGTTTCTAGTTTTGCATTCATACAAAAAGGAAAAAGACCATAAAAATAAGATTGTTTCCTTGTGCTATTTCGAATTTCCTTTGAGGTCGTTTTACTCGTGCATGACAAGTGACAACCATATTCAGCAGTCTTTCTCGGACACACGCAGAAAGTAGCTCCTCTTCCCCATTGGTCGGACACCTACCATCAGCTTAACCTATATTCTAATCATCTTAGATATCTCCGGTTGACGCTGAGGCCACCCATATAAAACACTCAGAATCTTGTCTTCAACAACTCTCATATGATAATATTTTGGACTTTACAAATATTAAATATACTTCAACATTAACAGTGACTCTATTTTATAAAAAGACTAATGTATTCTATGTGAAAATTCCATATTAATATAGCAACTTAAATTTTATTACCATCTTGATACACAAACTTTTTTCATTCTTAAAAATATAGTTCAATTATTTTTTCTATAATAATACACCGGTTTTAAAATTATACATATCTCACACCATTAATTTAATGGAGAATTAATTTCTCTTAATTGTTAATTTTTATTCAAAAATATTGATATTTAATAATTTCTAAAAACATTAAAAAAAAGAGTAGGCCGAAACCTAATAATTTTTTTTTCCACATGTGAGTGGGCTGAAACCTAATTTATGTTTCTTAATCAAAACAATTAACTTGCGATTGTTGGTAGAAATTCTAAAATTATTTAACTCAAAATATTGGCAGTTTTCCAATAAGGATAACCTACTTGGGTCTGTGCACATGCTGATACAGTAACAGAAGAGAATAAATATGGACATAAAGTAACTGAGCCATGGGGTTCGGCAACGCCTACATTGATTTAAATAATCAGGATTTCTAAGCTGAAGTCTATGTTTTTTGTTTGTTTATAGTGGCCAACTATTATTAATTCTGCAGTGAGAGAACTAATCAGATTTGTTTTTCAAAAAAAAGCCATAAATAAATTTTATTTAATGTGAAATTTTTTATTCACAAAAAAAATTTATCATCAAGGAGAAAATTGAAAGTTTGAGAAAACATATTGTTTGAATTATAAATTGAAAGTCGATTTCAATTTTTCATAATATTTGGAGCACCGTCACAACGTACATCAACACCGATGCACCATAAGATGACACCAATACACTCCAATGTGTATGTCAATACCAATGTACCAATATGCTTAAACGCTACAAACACAAAACCATGACACTCCATCGCACACGATTTAACACACGATCTCACAAATCAAAAGCTCTTTAGTTTTTTTAGTCTTCTAAGGCACTTTTTTAGTAGACTCATTTCTTCTTTATTTTATAACAAACCAAAATTTTCACCTCAAGTTTCTCCGAATAGAGTTTTCCTTTTCTTTAAATAGATTTTCTTTTATTTTCTCTTTAACAAATTTCTTTTTCTATTTATATGATTCATTTTGTCTTCAAACAAATATCTTTTTATTTTTCATGGCTCAACTGGCATTCGCATGTCTCAGTACTCGAACTCCTTGTCGGTATTCTTACATTATTTCTTGTAATATTCCATGTATTTACTTCGAGATTTGTACATGAAAACATTCCAAATGACTGTATCTTCAAAACCAAGACCACCTGCTTGGAAGGGACTCCTGGATTATTATTTTTCTGGTTAACTTATTAAGTAAAGATTTTTGTATACAGTTTTAAAAACATTTTTTAATAATATAAGAGATATTCTTTTAAATAAAACTTCATAATACATTTCTTCTAAAAATACCATAATGTTTATAAATTTTTAAAAAATATTAGAATTTTTTCTTTTTTATATCGTGATCTTTTTAAAAAGCTCTTGATGTGTTACCTTTTTAACTAAAAACTGGTAAGGTATCATAAAAAACAAAAAAAGTTAGTATTTTTCAAAGTTTCCAACGATATAACGGTGGAATAACCAAATATCATAACTAAAAATTCTGTTTTTAATTAAAAAGAATGGGTATATGAATTTGGAGAGGGAAAAAGATGGTGGTCAGTACATAGACATTTAACCAACCATCATCCCGACAAAGCTAAGTAACGGATAGAGATTCTCTGGAACAATAAACCTATCTGATGATCTGCATTCCTGCCCGGAACTCACCACTTTTTTTTTTACCACCAGATCTCTCTTGATGACATTTTCTCTATTATTCTTGATCCATATCATTCGTTCCCATTGGTGGCACTCAACCATCCATGGCGATGATCACGACTATACTGATCCGCTTTATCCACTCATGGTCCGATCCTAGGCTGTCCATGCTGGTTTTGTTCGTTCGGCCATGGTCTTTATCCACGGTCTTATTCACGATATGTTCTTATCGCTGGTGTCTCACACTCTCGTCCAGATTCCCTACATCCCCTTTATAGTTTACCAACAGATCACCCATGATGGATTTTGCCAATTTTCCTTGATCCACGTCTTCTATTTCCTTTGGTCACATCCGACCGTCCGGGCTAAAGCATTGATCCCATTTGGATCGTGCCTGCATTATGGCTGATGGTCCTATAGACCCACCGTACATGACACACCATTTATCCTTCTCTTGCTGGATCATGGTTGCAACGGTTGGCCGTGGACTCTTCGGCCATCACCTCGCCCTCATATCACCTTCACCCATGGTTGAACCAAGCGTTTTTTAGCTGTTGCCTTTCCACCGTGTCGCGTGTCTTGGCCATACCACACACCAACCAGGCCCAGGATAGACCCGACTTATCCACAGACTTCCCAAGCCATGCATGTATTGGATAAGGTCGCACCTTTATCCAAATGCATGGAGCCTGGTCGATAGAAAAGATAGTGACCATACCAATCCACCCTTGGATCCGTGATGTTAGCGCAAGACCATATCCAAGGATCCACACATGGTCATTTTCCTTCCTTCGAACCACCATAACTCATGGACGGTCAAAGTTCAACCTCACTTCAATCCATCAATCCGTTTTCTCCATGGATTAGGACAAACACCGTAAGACCATAATTTTACTATTCCGTCCCTGCGAATGGTTTGTCTCGACCCTCGGCATGAACCTCGCCCATGCGACCACTCTGCATCGTCACATGGTAAGTCCATGAACCGATTCATTGATCATTGTCCATAGATTGTGGTCGATCACATCGCCCATTATAACCCGTCTTTTTCCATGCGATGTCCCGATATCCTCATCGATTACTTCCTTCCACTTAGACCACCATCGATCCAAGTTCAGCCACGGTTTCTTATGCACTATGACCATCTTCTCTTCTCATGCTTCAATCGTGGCCAATAGCATAAGGCCATGGTTGGACCAATCCGTCCCTGCGCATTGTTGTTCTCGATCCCAGCACGCGCCTCGTGCGTATTTTTTTTACTGTTCCTTAGTCAGTCTATGTGTTGATCCAATGATTGAATGCCCATGGATTATTTTCGATAGCAACGGCCATGACTAATCTTTGTATTCCCATGCGACCTCTCAGCCTACGACTGCCGCATCCACTTTAATTGCCCTAGCACATGGTCCGAATCTTTCCTATGTATCATCATCGGTCATGGACGATCCATGATTCTCCAATGAAATCGTTATCCGCAAACTCTCAGTAGGCCACGGATCCGCACTTGGTCCATCCTTGGATCATAGTTAGACCAAACCTTTTAGTTGAGACCAAATTTCAAAATTGTATTTAACCAAAAAAAATTCTTATAATAATAAAGTTGAAGCTCAATATTTTGAAGATTGTTTTTCTACATATGATTTTAAATAACCAATAATATCATTCTACATCAATAACATTTATAATAATTGTTTTTCCAAATTTTAAAATTATATTATTAACAAAAAAATTAAGCAATAAATGAATTATCTATAAATTTATATTAACAGCAACAACAAAAACCAACTTAATATTAATAAATTAACAAATGCTTCTAATTTAAAATAATGTTCTCAATTATATAAATAACCATCAATAAATTAGAACAACCATAATAAGAATAACAATATATATATATATAAATACTTATCGATGTTGTAAAACATTTATAAATTATTTTCAATAAAATCCCAATAAGACAAATTTTTGAAACATAGATATAAACTTATTTATTTATTAATTTGTTTCAATAAAAATAAGTAATGTAAAATAAAAAAACATAAAATATGTGAACCTACCATTAACTTTGATAAAACTTAAAATTGGATTATCATTTCCTTTTAATCATATTTTACATCATAAAAAAATGAAGAAATTTCAATGCCTATTCTTTTCTCAATCATATTTTTTGTAAACATAAAATTATTCTCATTATGTTATTTTTATGTAGATGCACATTTGATATATAATTGTTTTATTTCTAACTTTTAATAACCTAACGCCAACAGGCTAAACTACAGAGTAGACATGCTGATGAATTAAATAGTTTTAAATATAATAATGATATTTTGACATTAGAATTTAAAATTAATTAACCAAAAAAATAATGTATTTATTTTAAGATAATCAATAAGAAATTTGATGATTTTTCACAAAGAAAAAAGAAAGGACCATAAGAACTCATTTTGAGCTTGAGATGAAACAAATATGAATTGATATTGAAAGTTATGTGACTACATGTTAGAGAGTTTGTGTGTGGTTTGTCGTTATATAGGCTCTGAGTTGAGTTCAAAACTAATTTTTCAATTAAAAAACTAAAATTAAATTTGATAGTTTTTAATAAATATGTTATTGAAAAAAGCTTTGAAAAAAGTAAGAAAATATTTCCATAACACCGGATATTTGTGATTACATTTAAGAGACTAACCTGTTTGAATTGAGTATAATTTATAAATACTTTTAAGATGAAATGTGTAAAAAAAAATCAATGCACTAATAGTTGTAGTAGAGTCATTACAAAAAAATATTGATGATAAAAGAAATATAAAAATTCGATTTTCTTTTGGACCATAAGAAAAGAACATGGATGGTTTCTATTATCTAAAAGATATATATTATTGATAAATAAAAAATTATAAATCTGAAAATACTATGATTGATAAATATATTGAATAAGATAACCATGAACTATTTATTAAAATAATTTTAATTATTTTAAATAATAGATATATTAAATACAAGTATTTCCTTTTTTTTTGACAACAACATATGAATCATATATCTCATCTGACATCCACTCCGGAGAGTCAGAATTGATGTGGATAAAATACGACGACTGAGAGCCTGCTCCTCTTGCTAGCTTATCCGCCGGTGCGTTGTTAGTTCTTGGGATTCATACCAGTGTGAACGCCGCAAACAAAGCCATACACCTTTGGAATTCATCTAGTAGCGGAGAGAAGGCCGGCCAGTCACTTGGTACTGAAATCATCTTCGTCAACTCCTTGCTGTCGGTGGCAAAAGTGATCTCAAATTGGTGCAGGTTGATCATGCATTCCATTGCCCATAGAAGTGCCTCAAACTCTGCGTGAAATGGGGATTGACTTCTCCTAACATTTCGCGCTCCCAAAAGTCTCTCGTATCCTTCTATAATACTATACCAACCCAGTCCGGAGAACAAAAATTTTGCTTTCCATGCAAGTATTTTCTAATATCTAAGAATCTTATTATACTTAGTAAAAATAAAATAAAATATTTTTTATATAACTTTAAAGCGACTGTTTTATTAAAATGAAAATGCCACAATATTATTTCAAATATCATGATCGTGTATTATAGCGTAGATCCAAACCTATTTTTATATAATGTAGATACACTAATCTATCCTAGATAGTATTAATTTGCTCCTCGAGTAAACAAAAAGATAACTAATATCCTGCCAAAAAGAAAAAAAAAAAGAGATTCACTTTGTTACAAAAGACAAACAGAAAGTTACCAAATATTCCGTGGAACCATTCATTCGATAAGATTCGTTATGGGGACTTGGGTGAGAAGAACATTTTGTCGCTTTGTCATTTCATTCGTACATGAAACATGGATGTATAAATCTTTCTCTTCCTCTCAAATGACCCATAATGCAATTCAATTCTGAATTTTAGGTCCCACTTTGCTCTCTCTCTCTCAAATATATATTTCTTTAAGTCAAGTCATAGATCTGCTACCGTTTTTTCAACTTTTATGACTATCTTATTTCAAAACACTCAAACTCCTCCATCTCAGTGTGTCTACTACGGAGATGTAGTCGATGTTGATATGATGGTATGTATATGATCTTCTGGCCGTACGTAAAAAATATGCGTTTCGTCGTCACAAACTCATAATACAACTAAAAGGGGGAGAAGTTGTTTTAGTAAAAGTTTCTTATAATAATGTAAAGAATTTATTATATAGATAAATTTAAATAAAGACAAAATATTTTATATCACAAAAGTGGATACCGAAAAGAATCAAGAGAATCGTATTTTGTTATGAAAAAGTTGTGAAGTTATTATATTTACAAAACGAACAAACGAATGTTTATATAAATGTGCAAAAGTAAATATTATTGTGGATGCATAGTGACGGTGGACTCTATTTCATTTATTATTCGCCGTATTGTATGACTTTCATAACACTTCTCTTTAGAGATCATTGTCACTATTATCTCTCGCGTTTTATTTTTGTTGCCTCATTAAAATTTTTTCTAGGAAAACTCAGTGGAAAAAACCATAGCAAGGTAAAAGAGTACAACTATGCAAGCTCCTCCTCGATGAACACCATGTCATCTATAAGTCATGTTGACGATGCATTCTAATGTTATGAATATGTTCCTAAACATCGTGGTAGGTAGTGATTTCGTGAAGAGATCAGCTGCGTTGTCACATGACCGCACATATCTTACTTTAATTTCTTTATTTTTCTCGAGTTCTTGAGAACAAGAAAAAAAACTTCGGCGGTATGAGTTTAGTTCAATTGCTTTTGATATACCCTTTTTTTGTTTGTGCAGCACATGCAGCATTGTCATCATACAAGATAGTTGGTTCTGTGTTTTTGTGGATCATACTGCTTGACCATATATGTCGACTTATTGACCTGAGCCATACACATTCTCTACTTGCTCCATGGAGGGCGATCATCTCGACATGATTCGAAGAACTGGCCAGGAGCGTCTGTTTCTGAGAACGCCAAGATAAAGCAGTATCTCAGATCGTGAAACGTATCCTGTTTGTGACCGGACTTTATGCGGATCTGATAAATATCCTGGATTTGCAAAACCAACTATTTGACCTTTTAAAATTTTAGGGTAAAACAAACTCAAATTAGTAGTCTCTTGAAGGTAACAAAATACATGTTTAATCTCATTCTAATGTTTTCGCGTAGGGGATGAACTGAATCTTGCTAAAAGGTTAACACCAAATGATATATCAGGCCGTGTACAATTTGCAAGGTACATAAGAGCTCCAATTAGTGTGCGTTTTTCCACTATCTGGTATGCAAATTAATTTCTCGGATCCTTTTCTTGGATATCGTTCCATTTGCGTTGTGATCCATTTTCGTGATTAACATAAATATCAATAAAAGGGGAAATATATTTCATTCATAGAAAATGCATACAATAATTATAGAAAGATTGTTGTGAAAAACAACTTTTTTTTAAACCGAAAAACATAATAATCGAAATAAGGCATTACTGGAGATTATTCAATAGTCTCACTACAATCGTTTCAGTTCTCTGCAGGAGTGGTCTCATCATTCGCAAAGTCTGGAGAGTCGAGATAAGACGTGCCCTCAAAGTGTTATGTGAGCTTCACTTCTTTCTCTTTGCCTTTTACGGACTCATGGTACAACTTATAAAGATGTGGGGGAATACGACATGTACGGGACCAATGTCCTTTGGATCCACATATGTAACAAAAATTATCACGCTTCTGGGTGGTTTTCACGTGGGTGTTTTTCCCCTTTGGATGTTGTTCATATCGAACCCATTTGTTAGATCCTCTCCCCTTTGAGTTGTATGTTTGTCCACGTCCGAGATTAAATCGACGACCACGATCCCAATTAGTTTGAGGAAGATTCACTTCCCGTTTGTTCCGTTGGTTGTCAAACCTTTCTTTCAGAGCTTGCCAATGTTCTGTCGGGACTTTTGTGTGCGCATAGCCGTGCATCACATTTTCATCGAGATGCTTCCATAGGAAGATTATCGTCTCTGCCTTATTCTTGGCATGCGATTTATTGCCACTTTTAATAGTATCGGTTAATTTTTCATCTCAAGATAGAGCTCCACACTGGTGGTCCAGGCTATGTAGTTTGCTCTAATTATTTTGAGAGCCAGAAACTTAAGCTTCTCAATACTTGTCATTTGATTTTCTAAAAATAAAAATAACAAAGAAAACTATTAGATATTAACTTTTTATTCAAATATCCGCGGTGCGGAATAAATAGTGCGATTACAAGAAATACAAGTGCATAAAAACTTAGGATAAAAATCATCACATATTTTTCGGGAGAAAATTCACCAAAGAGTAAACTATAAAAGGCAACAAGTAGATAACCAATAACAAAAAACTAAATGGATTAAACATTTTTTCTTTTTGTATGAATTGATTTTAAAGGAAGATGAAATGTTGGAATGAATTGAATGAAAGATAAGTGTATTTCCAGATTAGAAAATACTGTTCATTAGCCGTTTAAAAAATGAAAATTTTGAAAAATTTATCTTTGTGGCCGTTAGCGGTAAAGTGTTTAAAATAAAACTCAATCTGAAATTTTTTGTATTTTCAATAAAAAATCAATTAAATCTATTGTCTTTTAGACATAAAATTTATATACAGATAGCTGATCTTCTTTATAAAATAATCAATGAATATTTAACATCAATATTATGGTGATAAGATCTTTCATATTAAAATAATAACAAATAATAGTGCGTTTAGAGAACCACTTTAAATAATGGTAAATTAATAGTGAGGTGACGAACCACCCACATATGTGCGATTAAGAAACCACTTTAAATAACAGTAAATTAACAATGAGGCGACAAACTGTCCACAGTAATAAATAGTGGTGCATTTAGATAACAACTTTAAAGAACAGTAAATTAATAATGAGGTGACAAACCGCCCACATTAATAAATAGTGTGCGTGTAGACAACCACTTTAAAATTAATAAATTATAATATAGGAGGTGTACTGACCATTATACCGTGATATATATATATATTTAGCTGTACTATTGAGTGATTGTGTTGATAACGTGTTATAATAATACTAACGATTTATCATATCGATAAACATAAATAAAGGCGAAAGTTTTATACACGTGACGAAGGCGGATACCGAAGAGAATCGAGAGAGAATCGTATTTTGTTATGAAGAGTTCTGAAATTATTATACTTATAAAACGAATGAACAAACGTTTATATAGATGTAAAAAAAGTAAAAGTTACTATGCATGAATAGTGACGGTGGGTTCAATTTTATTTATTGTTTGCCGTATTGTATGACTTTCATAACAGAAATCATATTCTAATAAATAAAAAGCTTTCAATACAATATCTTTGAGAATGCTAAAACAATGTAAGGACAAGCTTTACTTAATTAAATATATTTTACAAAGTAATCTCAAGTCCAAACCTTGCTCTAAGTATTTGGGGACTAAGAGGAACTCTCACAATCAAATCAATTAACAATTGAATGCAAGACGACATACAAAAAGAAGAAAGAAGATGAACAATTCATGTATACATATATTTTCTTTAATTGTTCTACACAACTAGATGCTTCTAATGCTATCATTCTATCCATCATCAAGCTTCTATATTCTTTCTTTTCAAAATGATAAGCACACACCATTCCTTTTTCATCAAACCTCTTTTCTTTTTATCTCAGTCTTACTTTCCGAGCTTTTGCTTTGTGTTTCATGAACATTTTTTTTCTATTTCTGTATGTTGACGTTATCTTGTTGGCTAGAAAAAATTTGAAATTTCTCATGACGACCGTTAAGAAATTGCGATCATCTCTTTTTGAGATGAAGGATATGAGAGAAGCTGATTATGTACGTAGTGTTAGGATACACCGTGAACGATCGAACAAATTAGTAACTCTTTCACAAGAGTCATACATCAAGTTAAAAGGTTTAAGAGTAATGATAATAATCCTATTAAAACTCCAATCACAAAAAGTGAAGTTCTTAACCTTAAGATGATCCAACATTCATAATAAGGAAATTAGAGATGGAAGGAGTCTCAAACTCAAAGTATTACAAACATACTGATGTATGCTATGATAACATGCAGTGAAGGTGATTTTGATATACTTGGCAGAAACTGTTGACTAAATCATTTCCACTAAAGGGTTATACAAAAGAGACAATGCTTTAGTTAAAAAAGGGTTTTGGGGTTCATGCAAGAACATTTGTATAGATCCCTGAACGTGTGAAGTTAGAATAACAAATAAAAGTGTATCTTGAGCTTATTAGAAATCTTTTTGAAACTTGTAAGTATACTTAAAAAGTTGTCTAGTAATACATTTTCTTATTGAAAAATCCACTATACTACTTTGCCAAAGCCACTGGATGAACTGCGAAAGCCAAAAGCTTGTTTTCTCAAAAGATTTTCATCCATTACTAAGATAGTAAGGCCCTGTTCTTTTCATGATCGCTGCGGTCACGGGTAGCAACCGGAAATAAAACCTATCACCATGTCAAACAAAGCTCCGGCAAAACAAGGCTAACTTGTTTTTTCTGACACTGTAGGAAGCAACAACGAGTAAAACAGACGATGAAACTATCAGACAACGGCGTCTAGTTTTTCTTTGTCTCCAGCAATTCACTAGCGACGTCTTTGACTTTCATTCCGTTAAGTTTGCCTCCATTGAAGTTTTTTTCTTTTGCCACTACCGGTAGTCACAGCGACCATGAAAAGACCAAGGCCTAAGACTCCAGAAATATATATATATACAAAAGCAATTGAATAATCACCTGTGCCATTTTAGCTTGAGCCAAGCTTGGTTTTTACTTTTCTTTCATTCTCAAGTAAGTCCAGACTTGGTAATTTACCAGAGACTCGATGATCATCCTAACCAAATTGACAAATCCTGCACACTCTTTCACCTCCACATTTTTCTTCAACTGCTACTCAAGTCTTCGTGCGTCTTTCAGATAATAGTGTTCTCGTTCAGGATCAGTGCTTGAAGTGGACAAGCATAATTTCACCTTGCTTTGAGATTTAAATCTCAACCCATCAAAATCGGCGTATTTGTAAGCACTCTGCATATGATCCCATACATCCCCGCAAAATTATCACTAGAAGGTTTACTACTCCACTAGCAAAAGAGTGCAAATATCATTCAACACCTAGTTACTCATGTGTAGATTTCAAGAATCACACAAGCTTAGTTATATCTCAGGAAGATTTCCAAAGTAGTACAATGCATACTCCATTGACTTATACAATGAACAATAATCGATGCGAAATAAAACTCCGATCCTTATATATAGATGTAAAGAAAACAAAAGATAGAACACAATGACCACATTTCAAGAGTTTTGACAAGAATATCCAAGCTTTGCAATAGAAATAGCAAAAATAAGACGGCGTTAGATCTGAATAGAAGATACCAAATTGAAATGATGAATACATGATCTACTTAAACTGAAAACACATATCAACAAAAAATTACCAAAAGGGACATTAGTTATATTATCATTTGTTTAAAACGCATAGTAAAAAAATTTTAAAAACTCCCAAAGAACAACAGTATCCAGCTCAAAGTAGATCTCATCTCAAATCGCCTTTGTTAAAGATTGTTCAAAACATTTCTATTCTTGGGTTTATAAAGCCACAAGCAAAAAAGGTTAACTAGAAAACAAAATCACATTTCAAAATTTTCATTCAGACATTTAGTCGAACACCTGATCTGCATGCATATTTATATGAATCCATCACCACTAATTCTTCTAGAATGTTTCTCAATTCCAGTTATTACAATCTGATAATCATCTAAACCCGAAAAAACCCATTGTTTTAAACCACAATTTACAGAAACTTACCGGTTAGAGCAGACACACTTTGAAAATAGACAAAACACGCCGATGATGGAGAAGATGACGGTTACAGAAGACGGTGAACGTCGGTGATGATGGTCGTGTAAGAAGATCTGATAGAGAGAAATGAGAAAACCCTTTAGATTATTGACAACCACAGGCTAAAGAAGAAAATGTTAGTAAACGACAAAAATAAAAAAGGATTAGGCTTTAGTGTTACTACAACTTCACTGGTCTTATCTTTTTTCTTCTTCTTCTCCTTACTCTCTCAATATCAATGGCTTCTCTAACCTCATTTTCTTCTCTCCTAAAACCAAACATCTCTTTTTCTTCTCCTTTAAAACCAAAAGCTGTAAAAACTTCGATCTCAGCTCCTCAGACACAGACAATAACTGAAGGGCTTGAAGAAAAATTCGGACGAAAAGGCATAAACTTCTTGGAACCAAACATGGTCGAGCTTAAGGTCAGAAACGGAAGCTCTTTAAAGCTGAGTTTATCAGACGCTCATGTGGTTTCATATAAACCAAAAGTATACTGGAAAGACGACGGATTTGAAGAAGTCCTTTACACAGTCGATGACGGTAATAAAAACAGAGGTGGGGTTGGTCTTGTTATCATAAACGAAGAAGAAGCTTCTTCAGTAATCTCAGGTTGTGATTGGAGTGTCAAGGACACTGATTCAGACGCCATTGATGCTCTTCAGGTGAGATTTGATTCTAAGTTTCTAATCAAAATCTTTGTTCATACATACAAAAATGATGAAATCTTTTGTTTAACGTTTTCAGATCGAATTGAGCTGTACGGCCGGGTCTCTAGACATAACTTATATCGTCTCTCTATACCCAGTAAGCATGGCTACAGCTGTGATTGTGAAGAACAGTGGACGCAAACCGGTTACCCTTAAACCGGGGATTATGAGTAACTTGAGATTCAAGAAACGGAGTGGTGCTGGAATTCAAGGGCTTAAAGGATGCTCTTATTGCCCTAACCCTCCATTATCATCGCCTTTCGAGCTATTTTCTCCTTCAGAGGCAATGAAGGCGGATTCGTCTGGGTGGTTCGGGTCAGAGGAAGGCGAAAAACCGGGGATTTGGGCAGTAGAAGACTCTGTGATTACACTTCTTGAGAAAAAGATGAGTAGAGTCTATGGTGCTCCTCCGGCTGAGAGGTTAAAGGCCGTCTATAACACTCCACCTTCTAAATATGAAACCATCGATCAGGTAATTTTAACCGCATTATATACGGAGATCACTCTCGGTTCTGATATTATGGTTATGTTCGTTTATGCATTTGGATGCAGCAAATGGTATTCACGTTTAATCCTGCATTTGGACGCAAAAATCAATTTTTAAACAAAGTTTAGATAATTTGGAAGCAAAAATATTTAAGTTCTGATCAAAATCTGCATCAATACTTATTAAAATTGCAACATACACTTACAAATTCACTAGAATACCAATATAAAATAATTTAAATCAACAGAAAACAAAAAAACTTGCGCCAAAATTGCAAAATCAATTTTTAATTTTTTTTTTTCAACAATTCAATAATACGCATTAAACTGACTTCAAATCGATTTTGAAATTAAAATTGTGGCATGTTTTGGCGTCAAAATTACAGAATAATACTTAACAGTCAAAACTATAAAATCTTTTCTGTTATTTCGTTATTCTATTTTTTCGAAATTTAATGTTTTTTCGTCCATAATTTTTTCCAATGTAATATAATAATTTTCATAATTTTTGGAGATTTATTTTTTTACGAACTCACAATTAAAAAAACATTGTCTATATAAATGCTATTTTGAGATGCAAAAATGGATTATAAGAACGAACAATTTTTTGACTATGTTCATTTTATGTAACTGTAAATTATATTTTATCCATGATGTCTTATAAAAATTTTCAATTCAAAACTAATTTAAATTGAATAAGTTAATTCTGAGTTTGGAATTTTCAAACTTGTAGGGACGAGGATTGTTCTTCAGGATGATAAGGATAGGGTTCGAGGATATGTACGTCGGTAGCCCAGGATCGATGTGGGACAAGTATGGGAAGCAACATTATTTCGTATGCACTGGTCCTGCATCCATGCTCGTTCCCATTGATGTTGGCACCGGTGAATCATGGAGAGGAGCAATGGTAATCGAGCATGATAATTTGTAAACTGTATTTACTATAATTTTATATTTTTAATTCTTCGTAATTTTTTTTTGTCACTCTGTAACCAATAAGATATTATTTCTTATTGTGTATATATAAAATTATATACCTCTCTTAAAACTAAGAAAAATAAATTTTATAAACATTTCTAAGACATGAATATAATGAATCTATATACGATAACATATCAAAACAAAAAAGGAAAAAAAATGATGATGTCTTTGTTTTTTCCTAGTAAAATGTATATGAGTTGTGACTTTTTTATCATATTTATTAAATATTACGTCTTATGAAGAATAATTAAAGTGATGGCTCTAAACCAATGCAAAGTAAAGAGGGTTTAAAATTTTAGGGTCCAAATTTTTAAATTCTTTATTTGTTAGTGAAAGCCTATTCAAAACCTATTCTACATGTTTTTAGAATGTTTTCTTGTATTTTACTGTAAAAAAAATTTATACCGTTACAAATCTTAATTAATTTTTTTTAATACAAAAAACGGTTTTATTTTCTGTTATACCTAAAAATCAATTATTTTCTATTTTACTCAATAGTTTTTTTAAAATTTTATTTGTCTCCAAATCAAACATTCATCAATTCGTAAAAAAAATTGTGATATATAAGTGTGTTCGTTCTAGATATGAAGGAAAATCATCTCTTTCTCATGTTTCTCTAGTTTTTTTTGTCTGGTAATATAAACAAAAAAAGAGGATTAGATACATAACATAGTCACCTTGAACAAGATCATCGATCGATCAGTGCCAATAATTTATTCACCTCTTGATACCAAAAATTAGACCATTAATATCCACAAGGGCATACACAAAAGACATAGTTGAAACAAGTTTCTCTTCCTCAAATAAATCCTTAAGCCAACTAGGAAACCCTAAACTCACATAAAAGTGTATCCTCTTTCCTAGGCTTGGACATAAAAACCGGATCCGAAAACTTGAACCGAAACCGACCCGAAATAACCGGTTCAGATCTGGTTTGGTATTATACTATTTATCCGAAGGTTACTAATGTTCATTACCCGTGGGTATCGGATCGGTTCCAGTTATTATCCGATATCCGATCGGGTACCCGAAGATTTGTAAACTTTGTAAAATTTGGATTGGGTTTGAGTTTTAATTTGTAAACTTTACTCTACATTTATGTTTTGTGTGTGAGACAATGGTTGAATTGTGTTGTATTGAGATTTGGAAGCTTGAAAAGTTTATCAAATTTGAATTACCTTCTGTTTTGTTTTTAATATTTTGGGTAAATAAGTATTTCTTCTTCAATTTCGGGTAAACATGTATTTTTTTCTTCAATTTCGATTCTAATAACCGGAACCAAACCGAAATAAATATGTAACTAATTTTTCGGGTTTTTTTTTGTTCTTATAATTTGTACCCGAACCCACCCCGATTTGATAGGTACTGAACCGAACCTGAATCAAAATGCTTTCGGTATCTATATGGGTAATAAAATCATAGACCCAGAATACCCAGAGCCGATCTGGTAAGACCCAGAACCGAACCGAATACCCGAATGCCCAGACCTACTGTTTCCTTTTGTGACACTCTGAGCAATAAGGTTGGCGCCTTTGTTGAAAGAAGCATTTTCAAGAACCAATTCCACTCATTGATACACCGCTGTGCAAATCTAACTTCATTCGCTTGATATGTCAAAGACGATCAAACTGAGGTCCTTTTACCATTCCAACAATCTCCAAAGCTTCAATAGCAGAAATGATTTTTTCAGCCTATAACTAGTCATACTTCTAATATCACATAACAAACATTGAAACTCTGCATCATCCCTAGATTTAATACCCCTAAAGCACGTCTATTGTGGAGGACAATCCTCCCTTGGCTATCTCCTAAAACCCACACAAACTATTATATCCTTTTTTTTTCTTTTTATCATAAGCCACACCTACAGTGTAGTTTAACCAATTACCATAATCCATAAGGTGACGACCATCTCTTTTGGACCATTACATCTGATCCTCTATCATCAGCTTTGATGAGGTCAGCGATCCAAGTCTAAACCAAGGTATTATCCAAATCAAAGAAGCTCCAATGACACGTCCGACGTTAGGAGATTTAGAGAAGGGTTTAATCCATCCATAAAAACCCTCATAAACATATTGGAGTCCAAAGAATCCATTCAAACCGTCAAAGACAAGTCTACTCCAAGCTTTCTTAATCGGATCCGAGGATGCCTTATCAAAGGATTTCACTCATTTGAGCATCAAAGAACCCTCACACACAAAGCCAAGTTAAGTATATTTAATTGGTAGGTCATGTAGCTCAGGAAACCAAGAATACATCAAAGAATACACAAGAAGTGCAAGATATCTCATGTACAAGTACACTCGCCAAGATAGATCAAATGGATCAAGAAGACGTTTTAGGAGCCAAGAAAGTGCTAAGGACTTGAAGATATCAATTATCAAGACTCTGAGGGACTCCGATGAAGACTACATTGAGGATCACCCAATGAACGAACCAGAACAAGTCAAGACCGACCAAGCTCACTTGTGGCCTATGTACCACCAACCATGAGTTTTCAATTTGTGTAATTTTTGCAGGTAAAAAAGATCAGTCTAGTGATTAATAGAGGTTGTCAAAGACACAAGAGACCACAGTTCGAGCCTCAGCCAAATCTACAAGTGGTTGAGCAGTTTTTCCTTTTTGCTTTAGCTTATTACCTTTTGTTGGGCCTGTTGGGCATTTTGTGACATCAATCACATTTTAGACGCTGCAGCTATGCTGGCCCAAATTGTGGCCTTAGCCCAGCTGGTACAAAGTTTAACCGGAAGATCAATGGTTAATTGGTTATGTATCTGGTTAGTCTAGGTTGTACCGGGTTTGCTCTATTCATAAGAGTAAAAAGGGGGATTAAGGATTTGCCATCGTTGTTGTTTGTGTCGATGGTGAGCTGAGAGTCGTGAGAGAGAGAGAGAGATAAGCGTGACATTGAGAGAGAAAGAGTGTCATCATCTCTGTTATCTTCCTTGTGAATCTTGTAATCTGTAACCTCTCGATTATTAGTGAATTGCTTGGCACCACCGAGCCCCAGACTTAAAGTCTCATCTTGAGACCTGAACTGGTTGCGACAGAGAGATGACGAGTGCAAGAATCGAAGTTGACCGATTCGACGGGAAGGGCGATTTCTCGTTATGGAAGAATAGAATGCTGGCTCATTTGAGCGTCCTGGGTCTGAAGGATGTTCTAACAGAGACTCCAAAAGTCACCATTAAAGAAGGCAAACAATCTGAAAAAGACAAAATTAAGGGTCTTGAAAAGGAAGCAGCGAGACTTGAAAGATGTGAAAAAGCGATGAATCTCATTCTGAATGTTGGTGACCATGTTCTCAGGAAGCTAGAGGCTTGTACAACAGCTGCGTCCACTTGGTCAACATTAGAAAGGTTGTATCTTTCCAAGTCTTTGCCTAACCGTATTTATCTCCAACATAAATTTTATATTTTCAAGATGATTGAATCTAGGACTATAGATGAAAACATTGATGATTTTCTAAAGATCGTGTCTGCACTAAATAGCGTAAATGTTTCTGTTTCAGAGGAGGTTCAAGCAATCCTGTTATTAAACTCACTCCTTCCACAGTACAACAATCTAAAGGAGACTCTCAAGTATGAAAGAGAAACACTGTCCTTAGAGGAAGTGGTGGAAGCTGCAAGATCCAAGGAGACCGACTTAAAAGAGGCTGGAGGATCTCAGAAGAATGCATAAGCATTTGTAGTGAGTGGAAGAAATGAAAGAAGAGAAACACTTAGCAGAAGAAAAAATAAAAGCAGATCGATATCAAAATCTGGCTCCAAAGTCACGTGTTGGTACTGCAAAAAGAGGGGCACGTAAAGAAAAACTGTTCTGCACGAAAAAAAGAGTTCGAGAGTGAAGATAATGGTGAAGCTGCTGTAATGGTGGACAAACTTCAAGAGATTGACGCTTTGATCTCCTCGGATCAAGGGTCCAAAGACTGCTAGGTGATAGACTCAGATATGGCACCTTGTGTGGGAGTCTCTATCTCCTGGATGTAGAATCAGATATGGCTCAGTCAAATGCGGCAGTAACAAAAGACGATACAAGCTTATGGCACAGCAGATTAGGGCACATGAGCATGAAGAATCTCAGAATTCTAGATGAAAAAGGTTTTCTGGACAAGAAGAGAATATCGAATATGGAATTCTGCGAAAGTTGTGTTATGGAAAAGAGTAAGAGATTGAGTTTCAGCATTGGTAAGCATGATACAGAAGAAGTTCTCAAATATGTCCATTCTGACTTGTGGGGTTCTCCAAATGTTCAATTATCTCTATCAAAGAAGCAGTATTTCCTGTTGTCCATTATCGATGATCATTCAAGAAAGGTTTGGGTCTACTTTCTGTCAACTAAGGGTGAAGCTTTCAACAAATTCTGTGAATGGAAAACACTAGCAGAAAATCAAGTGAACAAGAGAGTGAAGTGTTTGCGTACAGATAATGGGCTTGAATTTTGTAACACTGAGTTTAGTGAGTTCTGCAAAAGAAATGGGATAGAAAAGCATAGAACATGTGCATACACGCCGCAACATAATGGAGTTGCAGAACAGATGAGCAGAATAATTATGGAGAAGGTGAGGTGTCTTCTAAATGAGTCGGGTCTAGAAAAAAAGTTTTGGGCAGAAGCAGTGGCTACATTAATATATCTCATTAATAGAACCCCTTCATCCACAGACGATGAGAATATCCCTGAAGAGATTTGGCTTGGTAAGAAACCAGGATACCCGCATCTGAAAAGATTTGGGTCTGTCGTTTATGTCCACAAAGATCAAGGAAATTTAAAGCCACGAGCTCTAAAGGGAGTTTTATCGGATACCCCCAAGGAGTCAAAGGGTACAAGGTGTGGCTCATTGAAGACAGAAAATGTGTAGTAAGTAGAAATGCTCTATTTACAGAAGATAGGCTCTATAAGGATCTGATTCACGAGAAGAAAGTTACCACAAACAGAACAGAAACTGAAGAAAGAGAAAACTGAAGGAAAGTGACAGAGAGCACCTCACAGCCAGTGAAATTGCCGACAACTGGAAATAATACACAGGTAACAGAGACAGCTGAAGATAGTGACACTGACCAAGAAAGCAACGACTGTGAACCTGAAGGTGGAGCTGAAATCAGACTTTCTGAACATGAAGAAGAATCAAAGAAGAGCACGAAGATTTGAGAAACTATCAGCTGGCTAGAGATAGAGTAAGAAGAAATATTCAAGCTCCTGCCAGATTTACGGAAGGTAATGAAGCTGCCTTTGCACTGTCAGTTGCACAAGAGATAGATCTTGATGAACCTAAGGGTTTTCAAGAAGCCATGAGCAGCAGAAATAAAGATAAGTGGAAATATGCAGCAGATGAGGAGATGGAATCACTCATGAAGAATAGGACCTGGGACTTGAAAAGAAACCCAAAGGACCAAAAGATCATTGGCTGCAAATGGGTTCAACAAAAAGCGGATATGACACCTGTATCTACTACAGGGAATTTGAGAAGGAAGAATTCATCTACCTATTGCTATACGTAGAGGATATGTTGGTGGCTTCAAAAAGTGTAACAGAAGTAGATAAGATCAAGGTTCTACTAAACAGTGAGTTTGACATAAAGGACCTTGGACCAGCAAAGAGAATACTTGGAATGGACATTGAGAGAGATCGCGTGGCCGGAGTCCTTACCATGTCTCAATCCAACTACATCAAGAAAATTCTCCAAACCTTCAGGATGGATGAGTCCAAGGCTGTCTCAACACCGATTGGAGCTCATTTTAAACTGGCAGCTGTGAAAGAAGAGGATGAGACAGCAGGAGAGGTACCATATTGTAACGCAGTGACAGCATTATGTATGCAATGATAGGAACTAGACCAGATGTTACCTATGCGATTGGTTTAGTAAGCAGATTCATGAGCAATCCAGGAGTTCTGCATTGGTTTGCAGTTCAGTGGCTGCTAGGGTATCTGAAGGGAACACAAGACAAGAAGCTTGTGTTCACAAAGCAATCGAAATTCAGAATAGAAGGTTATTCAGATTCGGATTTTGGTGCAGATATTGACAGAAGAAGATCGATTACAGGATACGTCTTCATTGCAGGAGGAAATACAATCAGATGTAAATCAAACCTACAACAAGTAGTGGCCTTGTCTACAACTGAAGCTGAGTATATAGCTTTGACAGAGGCTGTTAAAGAAGGTATCTGGCTTAAGGGGATAACAGAAGAACTGGGTTTCAAACAAGGGTTTGTAGACGTGTGGTGTGACTCGCAAAGCGCTATATGCCTTGCCAAAAACAATATTTTTCACGAGAGAACTAAGCACATGGCGCAAAAGTACCATTTTATTAGAGATTTGATATAGGATGGAATGGTCAAAGTACATAAGATCCCAACCTCAAGGAATCCCGCATATATGCTTACAAAGGTGATACCAGTCCGAAAGTTTGAGGAAGCCTTGGCTTTACTTAAAGTGACCAGGTGATTGTATGGCCGAGCTTGGTGTTGCTAGGAGGTCAATCCTGAAGGAAAACGGGTTGATGTCAAGGTGACGTTTGTTGGGCATGTTGTGACATCAATCACGTTTTAGAAGCTGCAGCTATGCTGGCCCAAATTGTGGCCTTAGCCCAGCTGGTACAAAACTTAACCGGAAGATCAATGGTTAATTGGTTATGTATCTGGTTAGTCTAGGTTGTACCGGGTTTTCTCTATTCATAAGAGTAAAAAGGGGGATTAGGGATTTGCCATCGTTGTTGTTTGTGTCGATGGTGAGCTGAGAGTCGTGAGAGAAAGAGAAAGATAAGCGTTAGATTGAAAGAGAAAGAGTGTCATCATCCCTGTTATCTTCCTTGTGAATCTTGTAATCTGTAATCTCTCGATTATTAGTGAATTGCTTGACACCACCAAATCTCAGACATAAGGTTTTCATTTTAAGACCTGAACTGGATAAAATCTTGTGTGTTCTTTCTTTATGTTGTTTTCAATCTTATCGGTCACTCTATCCGTGAATCTTCAACAGCTTTTATCTTTTATGTTTTGTTTTGTTTAACTGTTGTCATGTCATTTTAAATTATTCATTTTCTTGATTTGAGTCGATCATTAGGTCAAACTGAAGAACATATTAATAATGCTCTTTTGGAGTATTATAGCCACCTACCTTTTAATAAATCAATAAAATATAATAGTTTTTTTCTCAGGCTTGTTGTTGTCGAGAATTGTTTTTTCTTTTTATTATATTTTTAGATTCACTAAGAGCCAAGCAAACTCTTATAGAATCATATATTCTCTCATCATCTATATGGTACATTCGGTCCAAAAACACTTCCCTCAGTCGATCTAATAAGAGAGCACGTCAAAGCCAGTTTTTTTATCTTATCCCACAAGTCTTGTCTTTTCAAATATTGTGCCTATCCATCGACCATCCATTGAGGATACAAGAGATAGCATTAAAGCCATCTTGCTTCCATCCCACCACTGACAGAAGCTTTACACCTAGTATTATATCAAACCTCTTCAATATGACTAATTCCTGGGGGAGAAACATTTCTCTTCAAACAAAACTTTATGTTCTGCCATGAACCCCACATAATCCATGGAAATCATATAGGGACTTCCACATGTACAACATAGTTGGAGAAACTGGAATCAGATTCAAAATCAACTCTAGAACTAGAAAACTCAGATAAGACCCAGAATCGGATGAATTGTTTCTTTATAAATTTTTATTTCTAATTAATCTAATTTTTTTAATAGTTATACAGGTGCTTTCTCCAATTTTGTTCAATAATCAATTTCTTCGAATTTTCTAAAGTTCTAGGTTCTATATTTTAAATTTGATTTATGTTTCTGTTCTTGGTTGTTTTGGGATGTCTTCCATTGTATTTTTTGTGTTTTGTTTTTTTGAAAAATAAGCAGTATTTATGAAAATATATGAAAAAATGAATATGAGAAAGAAAAAAAAGTAGAGTTAGAGAAATTCATCAATTTTTAGAAAAGAGCGCTACATAAAATTATAAACCAAAAACTAAAATATCTTTAAATTCTGATAATTTAGCCAAAGATAATACTAACATTAATATTGATGTTGGAAGAGCAATCGTTGAAAGATATATAATGGAGACTTCAACTGTTATTCATGATAATACATATGGTGGTAGTCATATTGAATCTAATGGTGAAAATTGTTGTGATGTTCTGTTAGATATTTATGATGTTCAGAGTTGAAATTTTCTCAACTCATAATCAATTGATAAGCTAGTGATTAATGGTTATAAGAGAGATATATCCATTGTGAAAGGTCTTACAAATAAATCTAATATGATATTTTTTTTATTTTTTTATTTGTTTTACAAGATACTTATATAATATAGAAACATGTGATCGAAATGGGCTAGTTTATTCAAAAGAACTTGATAAATTCTTCTGTTTTTGTTGCAAACTGTTAAAAAAATATCCTGAAAATACTTGTTTACATGATGATGGTTTACATGATTGCGCTCATATTAATATTAGGGAAAAGAGCATGAAACTAGTGTTTGAGAATTTATCCAACATGGCAACTTGGGTTGAATTAAGACATAAATTTTTCTAAATTAAATAAATGATAGAATGTCTCAAGATTAATTCAAAAAAAAGGAAGAAAAATGCTTATTAATTGTTATTGTGAAGTATTTTGCTAAATATCACTTGGCATTTCGTAGAAAGCAAGAAAATTATATCATGAAAGCAATGGAAATTCTTTAGGGTTAATAGAAAAGTTACCAGACTTTGATTTAGTAACGATAGACACATGTTAAGCGTGTTAACAATGATAATAGTCATCACCACTATTTCAGCTATAATATTCAAAATGAATTAATACTTTTATTTGCTTTCTAAGATTAAATCACAGATTATTTTGAAAATATAAGTGCAAAGTATTTTATGTTATATTGGATTGCACATATGATGCTTGTCATAAAAAAAGTGTCTTTAGTTTTACGTTGTGTGGATAGTTCTACATTTGTGTATTCTTTAAAAAGGTATGAGATGTATGCTAATAATTTCATTTTTGAGATAAAACATTTTTTTAACAATTTATTTTAAGAGATATATTTTCTTACTTATTGATAGTGATTAATTAATGAAATTAGTAAGAACCAATCTTGTAATTATGGATGTTTAGTTCATTGCATGTTTTTTGCAATGTTATGATAGGATAGGGAAGATATTCAAAGAAACATGCCAAATAAGAGCATAGTTTGGTTTGTTCTCAGTTCAAAATCACATATTATGAATAACTTCAACAATCTAGTAGATCTCAAAAAAATTTGTCCAAAAACAAATTCTATATGATGAATCATAGATTTGATTCAGCTATGAAATTTTGAAAAGTTAATTTCTCTAATTTATTTCGGTTATGAATGTTTACGTTCTTGATTAATATTTCTCTTTTTTTCTTAATATGTATAGACTACTTTTTTTTCTTTTTCTATTAGATTGAAGTATCATTTATTGTGTCTTAGTTATACTTGGTGTCATGATCATGAGATTTTGTTTTGTCTAATAAACGATTGGTATTGCTTTATTTGATAGTTAATTATTAAACGTCTAAAATGCAACTATTCTTCTCTATTTTTTTATTTTTTATTGACAAGTGATATTAGTGGTAGCAAAAAGTTTGGCAAAGACTTTCTTTTTTTGGTTTCAAAACTAGAAATGTGAAGCAAGACTTTGTTGGTAACTATCATTGAGTGGTTTGCAAATTTGCAATGCATATTAACAGTAAATTCATGACATAAATATGTAATTTCACTCTCTTAACTATAATCTCTCTCATTTCCCAAAATTAGATAATATTTTTTTTGTATGTTACATAAATATTTGTTTACTAAAACTCAGCCAATCAGAAGAGTCGTAATCTAGTTCAGATTTTTTTTTTGACAAATGGATCATATCATAATGTACTTCAAAAATGAGAATGACAATAACAAACAACAACAAAACTTGTCATCAATTCTTACCATGTCTTAACTTCACACCTTGGACAAATTAATTGTACAATTGGATCATGTTGTTCATAAATGCGCAGAGAGTTTTGGTTGAATCAAAAATATTAAAAGAAGTAAAAACTAGTGGACACTCGAGCTCTAGATATAGTTGGTCAAAATCGTTACATTAATGAAGTATTCTCGTAATTGAGGCAACTTGAATGTGGAGCCACTCGTTTGCTCTTTTAGCAGAAAAGAAAAGGCCACTGGTTAAGCATAGATGAACGTATGCCTTTGTTTTATGTGTGGTTCTCTTTTCTTATCCAGCAATTTGCCACATTCCTTCATTATATATCAGACAAAACATCATTCGCTTCAGGAGAACAAGAAGAAACAATGTCTGAAATGGAAAACAAAAAGCCACAAGAACAACAAGAAGAATCATCAGCTACAACCACTACTGCGACATGGCCAGATATCGAAGAAGAACTCGTGATACCTGAGCTTTTACATAGCGAAGGCGTGAAGAAACTTCACTTGAGCATTCAAACTGAGTGGGATTACCTTCAGAAATCTGCTTGTCAAACAGCTGCAGGAAGAGCTCTGTGGAAACATGTCATTCACGATCCGCTTGCTCACTTGTTTGCTGGAGAGACACATTTGAGAAATCTACACACAAAGATTCAGAGTGACCGTCTCAACAATGCTCGAGAGGTGTCCGGTGTGATTCTAGCCGTTCGAACTCTTTGGTTTGACACAAGAATTCAAGCTGCTCTGGATTCTTTCGACAATGATGCAACGCAAGTCGTTCTACTCGGTGCAGGTTTGGTTTCGATGATTTAGACACTGTGAATATGTTTTTGAGGTTACATGATATATGTTAAGCAAGAGTTGAAGATAAGTAGTTAAAAATATAGAATGGTGTAAACGAATTTTCAGGAATGGATGCGAGATCATACAGACTGAACTGCTTGCACAAAAGTGATGTATTTGAAGTTGATTTTCCCGACGTCTTGCAAGCCAAAACGAGCCTAGTCCAAGCTGCAGTAAGATCCAGAGGTGAGCTTAGGATGACAGCGAAATCACTAGTCGGAGTAGCAACTGATATCAGAGACAACGAGTGGTTTGAAAAGCTTAAGAAATCAGGCTTTCTGCCAGAGATTAATACTGTATGGGTACTTGAAGGCATTCTCTATTACCTGTCTCACACAGAGGCAATGCAAGTACTGAATCTCATAGCTGAGAAATGCTCGGTAACCAGCACGGTTCTCTTGGCGGATTTCATGAACAAACCGTCTGCTTCTCTCCCGAACTCTGTGTTCCAATTTTATAGTGACTGGCCTGATCAGCTCCTACCATCTTTGGGGTTCTCAAATGTCAAGCTTTCACAGATTGGTGATCCAGATGCGAATTTCGGTCTGCTGCACAATCCGCTCAATCTCTTCAACAAACTTCTTAGCCTGCCAAGGACCGCACAGATCCATCCAGACGATGGAACACCGTGCTGCCGCTTGTACTTGGTTGAGGCTTCTGGTTCACCGCCTCCAAATATTCTCATAGAGAACAACGTGAGCTTGTGAGCTCACAAATTCTTTTGTGCATGTCGCACTGCACGCTTTTGCAGAACAAGTATAAGAGTCTTTCATACCATAGAATCTCTGTAGGAGATTGTTGGTAATTTATTGTATAAACCATTGATATGAACAAATCACTATAATCTAAACCATAAACTCAAAAAGTTCCATTTTTTATCTCCTTCGAAACTGAAAGGAAGAAAGAAAGCTTGTCACGGCGTAATCTTTCCTCCTTATTGCAACTCAAATGACTTTCAAGTGATGAATGAAGCTCAGCATCAAACATATGATTATATTTATATAAAACGAGATGTCTCTCACTTTCGACAAATGTAACAGATGATGGCACCCCTAAACACCCATCGCGATTTCGCGCTAGCTGCCTTCAAGAAGAGAAGAACAGACTTCATCTTAGACCTCGAGGCAGTCCTTGACACCCTTCTCAAATTTGTCAAGAAAAGAGATTGCCTCCATAACCGCATCTGCAATCTTTTTTCTGAAAACAAGTTCAACATTATGCTGCTTTAGTGACATGAGAGTAGAACTAACATGAAGAAATAGGATACCTTAATCTTCCATGTTGATAAAAGGCTAATTGAGGAAACACTAACCTATCAGAAGGAAGGTTCATATCAATCCCATTCGTGAGCACGATGAGGGTACCAAAGGACCTGCGATACAAAAGCTCCCAATTAACAAGCCATTCAACTAGCAAGAAGCAATACACAGCATTTGCATTACATTCTTCTCACATATTAACTAATTGTATTGCAGCATCCAATATAATAGTACTAGCACAAGTTAAAATTTACCTAATAAGATCATTTAGTTTATTCTCCGCTTCCAATTTGAGTGGATCCTTATCATCTAGTAATGAAGCAGCATTCTTCACAACAAGCTTAAATGTGCAAACCTGAAACACCAACTTCATAAAAACCAAATCTTTATCATCATTTGAGATCAAGAGAATAAAGAAAGAAAAAACATAAACCTCCACTCCGGTTTTAGACTGAAAATCGACAAGGGAACTTCTCTCTTTAGGGACACAATCTCTTGCAGAAGACCTCAACAGGTTCTGTAGGCTCTCCAAATCCTTTTCCGTATAATCAGATTCTCTACTTGCTTATGTTAACAAAACAAAAAACAAATAAATCAATAAAATTTGAAGAAAGATAAGAGTAATTGAAAGAGAGAAGGAAGAAAAGTAATTGTACTGATAGAAAGATAAACAGAGCGGAGGCTTTCACGAGATGCATCAATGGGAGCTAACAAGAACCTCGACGACTTCTTCTTCTGGTCTTTCAACCATTCTTTAGGTCCTGCTGCGTGAAACCCATCAAGGATTTAGTGTTTTTTTGTCTAAAAAATCAAAAGAAAGATTAATTGGAGATACAAAACTACAGCAAAAATTGTGTGTGTACAGATTCCGAAGGCAAAAGCGGGATCGGTTGGAGAGAGCGAGAGGAGGAGGAGAGAAGCGGAGGAGAGAGACACGGCGTCGCGACGAGAGAGAGTTCGAGGGAGGTCGGAGGTTCGAGGGGAGATTGGTGCTTCAGGTTCAGTGACTGAAGAGAAGAAAGGTCGGAGAATGGGGATAAGAGCAGCCATGGCTACTAAAACAAGTTCTAAGATATATGTTAACCCGCCCCATATGGTATTTATACGAATGGTTTATATTGGTTGAGACCGGTTTTGCCAAAATGCGTTAAATTGTTTTATATTGGTTGAAACCACAAATCGAATTCAAATTAAAAAACCCTGAGATCTATTATCTATACTAGGTTTTTTACCCGCTTGTATATGTTTATTAATTAATTCAATATATATTTTGAGTTTAAGACTAAGTTTTTAATTAATATAAAATATAATAGTAAAATATTTTTTGAACATTATACTATTATTTATTTAACTATTTAAATTGTCAAAACATTACTTAGATTAAAAGAGAAAAAGTTTTTAGGATAATTTTTAAAAATACTTACATTTTATGACTCACTTTTTTATCACTAATAACAAATTACTTATCAAATGGACTAAAATATGGGAAACAAATTTTTTTACTCATCAATAATTATACCAGTGTGAGTTAAATAATTTTATGAGACACTACTATAACGGTTTTAATTCATAAAAATTTTAATTTACCAATAAATAAATTATTTTAATTAAATTATACTATTCATAAAATCATAACAATATAATAAGATCGTTAGATATTATGCAAATACTTGTATTTGATATATTTGTTTCTTAAAATTATTTTTGATACACAGCTCATGATTTATCTTATTCAATATATTTATAATTATTTTATTTTTAATTTATAATTTTTCATTCATTAATACGATATATCTTTTAGACGATATAAAACATCAATGTTCTTTTCTTATGGTGTAGTAAAAAATAGAGCTTTTATATTTCTTTTTTATCAATTTTTTTGTTTGTAAATAACTTCATTATCATATATGAGTGCGTTGATTTTTTCTACACATTATATCTTAAAAATATTTACAGACTAAACACAATTCAAGCATGTTAGTCTGTTAAATCTATCTAGAAATTTCTATTTAGTGTTATTGAAAATATTTTTGTTATTTTTCTCAAAGTTTTTATTACTTAGGTATTTGTTAAAATCTATCAGATTTAATTATAGTTTTTAATTGAAAAGTTATTTAGAGCTCAGATCATAATCTAATATTATTTGGTATTTAACTAACTTTGTAATTCTTCAAATAATTTTAGAAAATTTTCACTAAATCGACTTAAAATTTTAAGAAAAATAGAAAAACCCAATTTAATTACTTCAGATTTTAAAAATATTGTACTTGAATTTTATTTTACCAGAGAGGATTAACTTCATAAAAAATTTCACATTCTACAATAAATCTAAAACTCTTAAAACAAACATTAAAATTGAGAAGTTGCTAACGATTATTAGTGGATAATATGCATATAACGACAAACTACACACAAACTCTCTATCACATGATCACATAGTTTTCGATATCACTTCCTCCTTTTCCTCTCAAGTTCCAAATGAGCTATGTCCTTTTGTTTTTGCTTTGGAAGAATCATCAAATTTCTTATTGAGTATCTTAAACAAAATATATTATTTTTTTGGTTAATCGGCTTTACATTATAATGTTGAAAATACCATTAGCATATTATAAATAATTAAATACATCAGCATACTTACTCTGTAGTTTGGTCCGTTACATTATCAAAAGCCAAAAATAACATGATAAGATATCAATGGTGTATCTACATAAAATAATATAAAGAGAATAATTTTACATTTCTATAATCATATGTTGTTTACAAAAAAAAAGTATGATTAAGAAATAAATAGGCATTGAATTTTTTTATGTTTTAAAATGTAAAACATGATTATAAAGGAACGACAAACAATTTTTTTATCAAAGCTACGGGTAGTTTCACATATTCTGCATTTTTTCGAATTTAAATTACTTAATTTCAAAAGTTTGTCTTATTGTGATGAATAAAAAACTAGAAATTGTTTACATTATTGATTAATAATATATATATATAGTTATTATTATTATTATTATTATTATTATTATTATTATTATTATTATTATTATTATTATTATTATTATTATTATTATTATTATAGTTATTGTAAGTTATAGATAGTCATTTATATAATTAAGACTATTATTTTAAATTAGAATTTTTTTCTTAATTTAGTAATTTAAAGTTGTTTTTTTGTTAATGTTAAGAAAATTTGTAGATAATTTCTTTATCAATTATATTTTTTTGTTAATAATACAATTTAAAATTTTAGAAAGGATTTTAATTTTAATTGTTGTTGATGTTAAATAATATTTATTGGTTATTTTAAATCCTATATGAAGTCTTAGAAGCATACCTTCAACTTTTACTATTTTAATATGAGTTTAGCATTTGTAAGGCTTCACATCCTGTGGGAGGTTCAAAGTCAAATCGTTATAATAATCCAAATTTTTTTTTATCAACAATTTCTATATATTAAATCAGGTTTAGCCGATAAGGAAAAACACTCATATTTACCGATTTGGTATAACTTACATGAAAAAATAATATTGTGCATAAAAGTACTTTTATGCGATCGTATCTGTTCGTACATTAACTAGCCGAGAGATCATATGCACATTACAGTCATGAAAACACCTCTAAAGTTATAAAAATCATCTAACTCTGATTGGAAAAAAGAACACTCAAGTGGGTTTTCAAGCACTCTAAATAGGTCTGAGCAGACCATCTCGAAGCATATCGAAAGAATACGCATATCGCGTAGGTATGATATAGCCCAGAAGAATTCATCCATCTCCGCATGTAGCTCTGAGATATTCCGTGTACACGGCTTAGCTCCCATACTTCAGCCTCCGTGGACAACCCTCAGAAACGATCCGAGCCCGCTTACCGCCTCGTGATCAATCCATGAGACATCGATTTGGCAGGTAAGAGTGTGGATGTCCGCTGGGTTATACAAGAAATAACACAAGGCTGTGGGTTTAACACTTCTTCTTCAAAATCTCTTTTTTATTTGCTACGCGCCAACTCTCCACGTCTACCGAGGCAAGTTGTATGGTATCCGTCGGTAAGGTTTCCTTGTTGTTGAAATATTTTTTATTCCTTGCCTTTCATATATACCATATGATCCAAGGATAAGTGTCTACTTCGGAGTTGGGGAGGCACCTTTCTTTGTCCTACAAAGTAGGAAGTCTATATTTTGGTATAAATATATACTTGAGAAGCAGCTCGGAAGGAAGATAAAGTCTGAAAGAGCCCATACTTGTAGAGTATGAAGGCATTCAAAATGAAAATGATTTTTTCGTCTCTTCCGCTATGCCACATCTAGGTCCGCCCTTATCTGTGTCCATATGCCGGTATGTGCATCGTTGACATGTTGCTACACAGCCGGATAGCGCTTGCCACATGAAATGTTTTAATATTCCAGAGGCTTTCACCTTCCGCACTTGACTTTGGAGGCTAGTGATGCTTCACTTCAGCACTTCATGATTCGCTAACCACCCATCTCTTGGAGAGAGCAAATCTTATCCCAAACAATCCAACGGAGACATCTATTGTCTTGTTTTGAGCTCCATTAGACGTTAGAGATGGCGCTCCTCAATTTATCAGTGAGAGTAAGAAGCAAGACTTGACATATGTCGGAATGGTTTGCGCTATACATTTGACGTGAACTTCTTTTCCTCCTTTGGATAGAAGTTTGGCAGACCATATGTTTTGTGGAGGCAAATAATTTATTTTTGGAGCCACATATTTGTTTAGGGAATTCTACATTGTCAAATGTCTTGTTCATGTCTGTTTTAATAGCCATAAAGTCTGATCGACACATACGGTTCGTATGTAAGGCATCAGAATTTTTCTATGCAAGTAGAATATTATCAGTAATCAAGCTTGTAGCCATGAAGGCTGATTGTGTCTCCGAGATCAGCTCCGGGATGACTCTTTTAAGTCTCTTGCACATGATTTTGGAGATGACCTTATAGCTCATATTAGAAAGACTGATTGGTCTGAACTTAGTCATCACTCGCACTCGTTCTTTTCTTTTTGTATAAGGCATATATCGGTATAGTTTAATTGTGGATCTAATCTTCCTGTCGTAAGAATATCCTTGACTAGCTTAGTTTGGCACATAACTTTCCAGAAACACTAGTAGAATGTACTAGTCATACCATTCAAACCATGGGTCTTGTATGGATTTATATAAAATATTGTTACTTTAATCTTTCATTTAGGAATCTGATACTAAGAGGTGGTTAACGTGTTCAGAAACTCTCGCTGTAATGAACCGAAAGGGAGTCAACAAATTCTGGGGGGTTGGATGTAAAAAAATGTATTGGAATTACTTAGTTGCAACTCTTTCTATCCCGTCCGCACTTTCAGCCCAGTTCCCATCTTTATCTTTAAGGCAGATGATGTGATTTCTGGCTCTCTTAACTTTGGTGGTGGCATGGTGGAATTTTTTGCTTTTATCACCATCTCTATGCTAGAGGGCACAACTTTTTGTCTCCAAATGTCTCTTCCTCCCGAAAAGCTGTACAGAGTTTTCTCTATAGATCCTCTATCTCCTCCAAGGTATTATTATCATCGGCTTGAGCTATATCTATTTGATTCTTTAGTTATTCAATTAGGATTTCCGTATTTTGGAGTAAAGTTTTCTTCCAAGAGAAGATATGACTCCGACATGAGGTTATTTTTTGATGGAAATCCCTACATGACATCCCATCAAAAGATCCCCATCATGAGGTCACTGATTCCTTCAAGTCGGGTTTCCCTATTCATCTTTTGTCAAATCTAAAGCTCTTCTTCCAATTCTAGAGGATTTGAGTGAATCCTCGAGCGGACGCTTTTTTTGTTGGAGAAGAGTCAGTCCAAAATCAAGTTCATCTTCTTTAAAGCTCCTGCTATAGCAGGGATATTATGGCCCTTCCTCTTCATCACCATCGGTTTCTTTGCAGGATCGGTGCCGGTATATGTAGCTAGACCACCGGTAATGTATGGAGCCATGGTTGTTTTCTTTTTTTGCATCTACATCGACTTCTTCGTTCCAGCCGGCTGCATCATCATCTTCCAACAAATTTCTATTTAAAATATCTATTTTCTAGGAAATTTAATTATCTTTTACGATTTGCTTTCTCTCGATATAAATTAAGTTGTAAGCCAAAACCATGTTTTACTTTCCAATCAGCATTGGGCCACTGATGACGATGAAACAATCACTATCAATCAAACCTCAACATGACAAACATCACAAAGCTAAATGCTTCCAACTATTTTATGTGGAACAAAAAGTTTATGTTCTCATTAATGGGTATAACTTGGCTACTTACCTTGATGGATTGAATAAATTTTCAGATCCTACAGTCATTGTCAATGGCAAAAAAATCTTCCAATCTTGATTTTATTCTCTGCAAACGCCAAGAAAAAGCTCATATATAGCACCATCATTGGGGATATATCATTGTCGGTCCAGCCATTGGTCTCACATGCCAATTCAAATGCTGAAGTGTGGATCACATTTGCCTCCATATACGCTACACCAAGATAACACCGATTCAAATTGTTCTCAATGTTATTGTCGCATGCTTCTAGCCTCTACGACAAGTGAATGTCAACAATTCATTCCTACAAGGAACACTTACTGAAGATATCTATGTTCTAATCGCAAGGTTTTGTTGACCTTGGTCTGCCAAACTATGTTTGACATATGAAGATATCTCTACATGGCATAAAACATGCTCCTCGTGTGTGGTATCTAGAACTTAAATAAAAATATAATCAGCATTGGATTCATCAATCATGTTCCGAGTACGTCTCTCTTTACCTTTTGTAACGAATGCTTAGTAATCTGTTTTCTCGATTCTTTTTCAAAGATAGGACGAATCTCCAATTTCTTAAGGATTGACGATACCATGGTCTCCATCTTAAAAAAACAAAAATGTATTATGGATCTTCTCGCCAAGATGTCAAACTAGTTACCACACCAATGGCTCCAACTCTAAAATTTACAACCTTTATTGAATTTTCTCTAATCCTTATGAGTATAGAACTATGATTGAAGGCTACACAAATGGCTCCTCGTTTGAGCATTATATTTGCTGTTAATATTTTTTTATTGAGTTTATGCATTCCTAAAAAGTAATAGTTGAGAAGAAGCAAAGTGAATTCTCTGTTATCTAGTTGGTATATCATCATATAGTCTCTATCTTCGGAAAAAGAACCCTCTTACTCCTCATGCTTTCTCAGATTTTGACTTTATCTGTTGCAACAACCACAACCGAGATATGTTTATTTTCGATATTAAGACTAATTTATGCAACCAAATGAGTGACAAAATTTTTAATAATTTTATGGTTTATCTTATTGAAAAGGAATACATTGATAAACTGACAAAAGAGATAGTGATGGAAATGTTTCAAGATATGAAAAATTACATTAAAACTTTGTACAACATAGTGGTGACATGTTTCATGACATTTCTTTTATATTTGTTTCTCGTTTGATCGAACGTTTTCTATATTATTATATTTGTTAGATAAATTATCTTAATACTTATATAAAAAAAATTGTGTCTCTAAATAAATTTTTGGATCCTAGAAAAATTGTGATATTGAATCTTCCAACCGTGACAATGTAAATGACATCTTTGTTGATATGAACCCTAGCTCGGTGATATTGTCCCATCTTTCAAGAGGTTGGTTGATTCATATCTTTGTTGATATCAACCTTGCAGAGATTGGTAAGTTCATGTATTTCTTATATAAATATTTTCTTCAGTAATGTTGACAGTGTCTCATCCTTGCAAGAAATTGTCGATTGTAGAAGTAAAAGCAATGAGTTTTGATTCTTTCATTATTCAACCAATTCTTTTTGCTTTTGAAGATTTCAATTTTTACTTTATTGTGGATGTTATATTTTATCAAGAATTTATTTATATTGTTCTATTTTTTAATATTTGTTAATTAATTGTAACAATTTTTTTAAAAAATAAATGTTATATATAATTGACAAAACAAATGATTTTGTTACAACAAACATATGATTTTTTTACAACAAACATATGGTTTTTTTCATCAAAAACAATTATTTAAGAAATAAAAAATAATTTTTGCTAGTTTACTTTTGAATGATGCAAAGCAAAACCAAGTCTTATTCGAGCTAGTCACACATTATAGTGTAGACCTATGATAATTTTTATAGAAAACTTAAGGAAGACAAAAATAAACGGTAAACAAAAGAGAAATAAATTATTAGTAAAAATGGAAGAAAATAAATAATTAAGTTCAAAAAAAAAGTTGATATGAAAACCAAATTCATGTTGTGAGCCTGATACTGACTTAATTCCAATTAAAAATTTAGGTTTGCAATTTACTTTTTGATTTGGTCAAGTCATATTTTATACAAATAATAATATAATATTATAAAACGGTTAAAATTTTTTTATGAATAAATCTCAATATATAGTTGACAACAAAAAATCTCAATATACTAAAAATATTAGTAATCTATAAATTTGTAATAAACTTTGTGTGGTCAATTTGTGTTTGTAGTTAAGCATATGTAAGAGTATTTACATATTTTTTTGTTCTCTTAGGTGATTTGGTCAGCGGACTAACAAGAAACTAGGTTTGGAGCATGATTTGCAATTAGATGAAGACTTTAAGACATGGAGTGGACAAAGAGAAGAAGAACAAGCTAGCGAGGATAAGACAAAGAAGTGAAAATAGTATTTGAAGTCGTTGAAACAACATAGTATAGTCCTTATCGAGCAGTAAGGGATTGATATGAATCAAAGTAGAAATTCTAGCTTTTCATCCGAACTCACATCAAATATTCCATGTCAAGCAATGGGGTCTTCCTTATGCTAATTTAAACCAATAATCAAAAATCTATCGAGTCTATTTTCTTTTCTATAGTTTTTGGACTCAAGAAAAACTTAAGTTTTGAGTCATCTTCATTTTTCTTTATCTCTTTTGGATTGTTAACAGTGTTCTTTCTTTTTTTTAGTGTAGATTTCATCACTCTACTACTTAGCAAAAATTTCTTATCAGTTTTCTCTTATCTATTTAATTTTGTTTATTATCTAATTATTGTTTTGACCTTGTTCTTAATCATGTGTGAGTAGTCTAATTGTTGGGTCAGAAATATATAAGTTGGGTAAACTAAATTTTATCTATGGTTGGGCAATGGTTATGGCTAGATTCTTGTAAGGTCCTTCATATTAGGTTGTCATTAATGGTACATTTATTTTGATCATTCAGATCTGGGACTTACGCAGTTTGTGTATGGGAAGTGTTTAATGAGATGTTTTGGTTAACTTTTTTGTGAGAATTTCACTCATAGGTTATGAAAGTTGAAGATTTAAGTGTTTAATAGATAAATAAAATTGTAATTCATGTTTTTGATTTTCTAATTATCAAATGAAACTTTAGCATAAATAGATGATTAATGCTGTGGGAGTGGATTGACCTTGTTTGAGTGTTTCATGTCTTAGTATTGAACTTCATACATGTATCATCATCATGATCCAATTGTTAGCTTAAATTAGTCAATTTTCTTACCCATGATCCAGTAATGCCTTTGATCATCTTTTATATTTGTTTGTTCAGATTAGTTCTTATTTTTTTACTTGTTTTTGATTTGCTTATTGCCTTTGTTTAGTTTATGCTTAGATTTTAGCAGTTATTAGTTACAAAAACTAAAACCCATTATCATCTTAACTTAATTAGTTTTATGCATACTTGATATGTTATTTCTATATTTTTTATGTATTAGGTCATAAAATACTACAACGATATATCCATGTACTAGTGATGTTGTGTTTTTGGTGTTACTCGCTGCATATATACATTGATACATGACATAAGAGATTGTTATTTTTTTTATTATTATAAACTTCACTTTCAAAAGCGTAAATTGTTTTCAATACTCTTTTTTTATTCCTAGACTTTACACATAAAAATATTTGACAATCAATTTTTTTTCATCTGAAGATTATTTCATTATTGTTAGCTAAGAAAGAAACAAAATAATAAGAAAAGAACATATATAACACATACTCTATTTATAACATCGAAGTATTTTTTCAATTTTTAATTTTTCAATTTCTTTCTGTGTCAAATTTTTTTTCACTCTATGAGTTTATTATATATAAATGAATGCTTAGTTCAAAAACGTATATTAAAAAAAGGTCATTGCTAAGAAAATGATAGTAAAACTCATTGCAAAGAAAATAAAAACATCATGTAAAAAACAATGATTTTGTGTTTTTACACATAATTGATAATCAAATTTGAATATATAACTTTTTGTTTGCACAAATATGATACAATATTGACAAATACACTATTATACATTAATTATAAACACCGTTAAGATTATGAAAGATCCTAACAAAAAAATAAAAGTTTATCGAAACGAGTGGCGTTTGATATTTGAAAAAGTCAAAAACGGATTCGTATCAAAGAAATATGATAAGTCGAATCAAAATGGCTCGTCTCTCTCTCTTCTCTCTCAAAAATATTTCAGAGAGAGAGTTTTCATCTTTTTTCTTTCCGTTGATCGAGGTAGGATCAAGGCGGCTTCTTTGCTCCAGTTCAAGATGGTGGTCGAGCTGGATGGTCGAGGTTGGGTCTAGCTTCCTTTTCTTCTCTTCTCTTTAACTCCCCTTTTATTTTGATTGCAGCATTCGTGTCTTTGCCCAATATAGTTCACAAGGGCTCCAAGAATCACCTGACAACACCTCCAAATGCAAAGATGTATGCAATGCTAATGCATATAGTGCTATGTATGCAAAGTGGATGAAAAGAACAGAAAATGGTATAAACAGGGGGTGAAACAATGCTGAAATGATGACAAATAAATGCTAAAATCATGCAAATTACAGACATATCAACTCCTCCAAACTTAGTATTTGCTTGCCCTCAAGCAAACAAACAAGACCAAGATTGAAGAAGAGGTTTGAAAGTGGAGACTCAGAACCAGAACATGCTGGTCGAAGAGATAAAATCAATGTCCAAGTTAATAATTCTATGATGCACGGTGAGTGAGTTATACTTAAAAACTTTAGTCATACTCTTCACAACACAACCTAACTTCAATCTCAACCTAGACATGCATTCACATCTACCAATCCCTTTAACATTCATTTAGCAGAAACCATGAATCAAGCTATGCACATTCAATGAACTCATTTTGCTAAGGGTAAAGTTAAGAGACAAAAATGATATTTTCTCATCTGGTCTATCTAGTTCACAACATGGATCTCTCAAGAAAAGAATGAGCCTTAGAAGAATGATATAACTTATGCATACAAGGATAGAACCTCATCTACCCAAAGAAGCAATTGTGACTTCATCCTCTTATTTCTAAATCCAGAAAGATGATCATAATTCTTTTTTTTTCTCTGAGGCACTTGTCTGCCTTGGTTACTTCTTAGATAAACTTATACTTTCCTTGTGTTTTGTTTTAATTTCAAGGAGAGGTTTTCACTGACTTGATGAAATCTAGCGGGTTGGGTTTTTTTCTAACAGATTATGACTCCTTTTTCTTCTTATTCATAAGACTTATCTAGACTTTTGCCTTTTCTTTTACTCATCATTCCTTTTCTTTTCTTTTTTTGCACAGAGCCTATATTTCTCATTTTTAATACCCCCAAATCAGTCACTAAACCAATACCCTTTTCTCTTTTTCCTCTCCTAAGAATTCTTACCCTTTTCTTTCTTTCAACTCTTTTCCCAAGTCTTCTCTTTTCACCACAACTAATCCCACACCCAGAATAAAGCTCCCACCTAGTCCTATCTAGTTCATAAATCGTGAAGTAGAACTACATGAGATAATATCTTGTCGGCTCAAAACCAACAATTTCTACCAAGTTCATTCCAAAAATAAGGCATTCCGCATGCTAAATAATCAAGGCTTGAAAGAAAGGCAGGACAAAGGCAGGAAAATTGTTCCAATGAGGGGAATCAGCTACTTGGATTAGCAAGAATGGTAAAAAGATGAAAGAAAATCTAAGTATGTATATTGGTACCCATGAGTTAAAATGCAATGCATTCACATGATAATTACAAGTCAAGTTCAGGTTCAGATAAATAGGGAAAGGTGCCAAATCACAGCATGCTTTAATCCATATCAGAATATTAAATTGTGCATTCAAAGCATGGTGCTATCTTACTTCAATCTCACTTGATTATGCATCATGCAACTAAAATCGTGGGAATTGAGGCTATCAAGTCTATCAACATGCTTACAAGTTCATGATCATCCTAGTTCCCTATGCAAATGCACAACTCCTAAATGACATGCAACTAGACTCAATCCTAAAATATAAATGCAACTACATGAATACTCTGTTTTTGAAGGATAATTTTTGAAAATTTTCAAATTGTTTTTGGTTTTTCTACGCCTTAGATGATATGCAGACTCAAATATGCAAATATAAATATAAGACTAACAGAAAAATTCATTAGACACATCGCAAACCCTCCCCCGAATTTAAATTACAAAGTCCCTTGTGTAATAAAAATTTGAAAGAGGATTAAGAAACCACATCAAGGAATCAAGATGAGAAACTGAAAAATATGCAATGGTATATACAATGAAAGGTTGCAGATGTTACCTTAGAACTGGGAAAAGGAGGAGGTGATTGTTGCCTCCATGCTCTCCCTGGTGTATGATGGCTTGGGCTCATCAGTTTCAGAAGTGTTGGGCGCTGGCTCGACGTGCTGATTGAGTCTAGAGGTCGAGCAAGGGGTGTTGAAATCCGTGGATCTAACAACTCTTCATTTCATGTCCTGTGAGTGATAGGATCATGCTTTTGGTGGAACTGTGGGGATATTTCGCCTTGGTGCCATGATGAGAGAGCAGCTCTTCTGCAAAACGCCTGATTAGCGGGTTGGTTCTTGGTTGGCATGTTGGGAAGTAGCTTCACTAGCTTTCCCTTGTAGCTCCCTCATTTGACCCTTCATCTCCTTAACTGTGTCATTCAGCGATCTCATTGCCTTGTCTTGCCATTTGTAACACCGTTTGAGCAAACCGATGTGTTTATAGGCTGTCCTGAGAGCAGGCCTCTGGTTTGCTGATATGAAATCTTTGAAGTAATACTGCTCTGGACCGTGCTTGGTGTCATCCACAGACTCTTCACAGGCTGGAGAGTCGCTTACGGATGCGGGGTTGAAAAGGAGATGGGTGGGCGAATAGAAGTCAATGTTGCTCTCTAGCCTGATATTCATAAGTTGCACACAAGGGAGTGTCAACCTGGCTTCTCCAACTTCAGGGTGCAAGAACTTGTAGATGTACTTCGCATTAGCTTTTTTCTTGTCAAGGAATCCGCTCTTAATGAAGTACTCAATATCCATCTTTCTTGGTTCCGCAGGACGGTAGTTGTCCAAATTTACTCCACAAGCAATCAATATTGGGGTGAAAATTCCACCGATGCTGAGATCCACATGAGCATTCTTCTTCTTATGCACCTTGGCTGCCCACTCCTGTATGACAGTAGCTAATCCAGCAAAACAAGGAGGAGTCTCATATCTGATCTATCGTCTTCAGTTGTTCTCCCATCGGTTGTATAATCTATTACCTTTTTTAGCGCAAGGTCCAGCAGCTGAAGCTCACCTTCGTTCACGTTTCTATTGGATCTCCCTGCGAACAGAGTGCTGGCAATACCTTTGTGCGCATATATGACCATGTCGCTTCGTATTTGTGCACTTTTAGACTAGGAGGATTGGTAATCATCCTTGCTGCCTATTATTGTCCATAGGGATATCAGCTCGATTTTGTCAAAGTCTTGATACACATCTGTCCCGCTTTAGAAACCAAATAGCGTGTCTAACCAAATAGTTTGCAACTAAAGCCACAGAGGAAATGTTAATTTCTTGTAGGGAAGTTGATAGGCATTTTCTATCTTCCTGAGCTGACTCCTGGAAAGAGATGGCATAGTTGTTGTCACTGATGTTGAAGGTGATGTACCCCATTCTACCATCTGGTTCGACATGTGGTCCGTCTTAGTAGAAATGCACATTCAGAGTAGCGAGGAAATTACATGTTTCCAGCTTGTATGGTTTAAGTACCCATGCTGACCAGCTTTGCGAGGTTGCACATCTCTAGGAGGTACACCATATCTCTGTGAATTCCAAGCGCCTTCATTGTTTTGCTGTGAGGGTACCTTGTTCCTTTAAAGCGTATGCTGAGGAAGATTGCAAAGAGATTTTCTTCACAGAACACGTTTTTTCGCCTTCTGCGCGGATCTCCTCACGATTTCAGTCTCGACCTCTTCAACCTCACGGCCAGCCTCTTCATCCAATGGCTCTAGGATTGGCTTCATTCCCCCAAATTTCTCACTTTGCTTCTTGGAATGCCGCTTAGGGGTTTCCTCCTCGTCCAATTCTTTTGGTATTGGTATTTAAGATCCAGACCTTCTTACTCGGGAGATGTCTCACGATTTTCGTGGCTGAAGTCTGTGGTGTTGGGTGCCTGAAATAAGACGAAAAAAATTGGAAGTATTAGTCCAGTATCCTTTGGCTCGATGTCTTGACTCGAGGTTGCGACCGAGCTTAGTGAAATTTGCGGTAGCCGGTCAGATTCGACCTAGAGCTCGGGTTAGGACATCGAGTCAAGAAAAACAATGCCGGAAGCTATGAACAAATTCCCAGATTTTTCAAACTTGTTTGAATTTCATCACAACCTAGCAGCTAGTGTAGATCATGACTAAAACAGGCTAGGAGAGTGAGAAACTTCAGGTTCCATCAAGATTCAAGTGAGAAAGAAAATCGATTTTGGCTCAAAAACAAGAAAATATCAAACCCAGAAAATCCATCAGCGATTCAACAATCTAACACAGAATTCGGTTCTTACCAACACAATTCACATAATTCATGCTTTCAATCATCGATTTTTCATCAAGTCTAGAAAAAATCTCAGAAAGTCTCACGAGAAACCTAAGAACAGCTAAGAACATTTCAAAAACTCTCAAGCTCGAACCCATAAAATATGAAATCATGAACCAAAGTGTGGAATGTTTAGAATCATATATGGGCCTCATCAGAGTTGTGATTTTGCTGATCATTTTCGCAACGGACCTTGGCGAGGTCGAGCTAAGAATCAAGGGTTTCTAAAAAAAATTTTGGGAGAAAACAAGAAAGAGAGAGAGCTAGGCGGCGTAAAAGAGAGTGGGGGTGGAGATAAGGTCTAGTCTACCTCTTATATAACCTCATTACTAGGGCAAATGAGGAAAATCACGTTTTGGAGAGGGATACCTGGTTGACTCCCCTTTTAGTCTGATTCCTTTCCTTCTCTTCTCCTTGACTCCCCTTTTAGTCTGATTGCAGCATTCGTGTATTTGCCCAGTATAGTTCCTAAGGGCTCCAAAACTCACCTGATAGCACCTTCATATGCAAGGATGTATGCAATGCTAATTGAGATAGTGCTATGTATGCAAAGTGGATGAAAAGAACTGAAAATAGTATAAACAGGGGGTGAAACAATGCTGAAATGATGACAAATGAATGCTGAAATCATACAAATTATAGACATATAAACTGCCACTACAAAAGTGCGATAAACATATTAAAGAATCTAGTACATCACTCGAGGAGAAAGCACATTGACATCATACACTATTTCATCAGAGAACTGGTAGAGAAAGAATATGTAGTTATCGAACATGTTGTCACTTAGTTATAATGGGCTGATTTATTCACAAAGCTATTGGATTATAATCGCTTTATCACTGCAAAATTCAATTGATGTTTGTGGCTGTTAATATTTCTTGAAGTATACATGACTGATGCAGATGCTGACTCAGAATGTATATCAAGTTCAGATTTTGTCTAGAATCATATCTTAGTGTGAATCAGTTGTCTGTCATGTCATCATCTAATAAAAAGTACATGTTTTTCCATTGAATAGAAAACCACAAAGGTCTAGTCAACATAAACATGTGACTGAATATCTCAAATCAAGGAAACTAAAAAAAAATAAGGATGTTGAACCTAATGGGACTTTATGAATCTTTTTGAAGGTGGATAAAATGTTGAAATCAAATCATTACATGATAAAAGATTAGCAGAGTGAAACCTGCATATTAAGATCAAGATGGCCATATATAATGAATCATCATTGAGCAAGTGTGCATTCTGCCTCCCATACTGACTCAATTCCTATCATACATCCAAGATATACATTATATCACAAATTGACAGGCTATTAAAATTGCAAAAGTGAGATATGTTCTTTCATTGCTTATTTGCTCTACTTCCAAATCCTAGATAAATAAGTAGATGTTTCAGTTACTGACATATGTTATATATTATGAAGTGTCTCGTTAAATTGTTGAAGTTACAAAGTGTGAGATTCCAACAGTAGAAATTATAAAACAAAAGGAGAAAAGACGGCTATATATGCGCATGAGAAGATGAAGAGATCCCAACAGTGCTAAACCCTAGCCAATTCTCTCTCTAATCATCAAGTCGTCACATAAGAAATCATGGTGAATGTTAATTGAGAGGGCAAAATCGCAAAGGGGCCAACCAAATTGAAGAACCCATCAGAACCTAAAAAAAGTGTTCCGGAAGAGTGAGCCGTCTCCTCCAAAGAAGAAGCAAAATGTCAGTCGTAAACCCGCAACGCCGAAAAGAAGACCAAGGATGTTGTGGAGGCAAGACAGTCAGTGGCTGTCAAATCAAAATCCAAGATGGCAGAGGACACACATGTTCGTGCAAAGTAATTGACATCTAAGGCAGTCAAAGCCAAAGATGCAAGCTTCCGATCATGAGGAGTTAGCGAAGAAAAGGTGGTCAATTTGGAGGCTGAGGATAAGTGGGAGTATCTAGAAATAATCATAAACGGTTCTCATGAATCTACTATTGTTGACTTGGTTAGCTATGTGCCAACTATAATTGTCAAATTAATATGCCTGCAAAGGATAAATATTGCTGATGATGGAGTTAAGGTGATGATTCGTGATCATGAGTACGAGTTTTTTTCGTTCCTGATTAACAAGTATCTGAGTTTACAACCTTGCCGTTCCTGATTAACGAGTTCTCGTCGACTGTGATTGTCGAACTCTATTCATATATGTCTGCATAAAATATAGACATTGCTGATGATGGAGTCAAGGTGATGATTTGGGATCAAAAGTATGAGTTCTTTCTGTTCTTGATTCACGAGCATTTAGTTTTTACAGTTCTCGATTGTTCTCTCGCCTCGATTTTCTGCTCTTGTGATTGTAGCCTCTATAAATTGGGTTCCCTCCACCCACAATAATCATATATCTGTTGAGAGAGCTCGTTTGACCTACAAGTTGTTTCACGGTATTCGAGTCGACTTTAAAAAAATTCTGTAAAACCAGGTTATGAGTCTAGTAGTGCTACACTAGAGTGATTCTTGTTGGCTCCACGAATTATCTATGGTGTTATGCATATGAAACAGCCACCTCAGTCGCTTGATGGAGAAGTGTTCGTTAGTCATGTGTTTTATCGATAGGATAGCAGAAGTGGAGGAGTTCATGTGAAATAAAAAAAATCTCAACGCAGAGACTTGTCATCCGCTATGTCGATTTCCTCTGGAGCAACTTCACCTTCTGAATCAGGACATCCCACATCATTTATCTCGGGTCAATCATTGTTCCTTATGCACCAATTAGCGCCGCATTTGCTATATGGGCTTTTGAAGACTCTGCTCATGCCTTGCAAACAATCACCAGTGCAGTTTTTCTAGTGGTGAATATTGATGAAAGAAAGATAAATGTCTCTTTTCCTTGTAGTGTATTCATATATCTATTTCTGTTTTTAGCTTGTGTGTGCTCACAAGCAGAGGGAAACCAGGATGACGATGTCTAGAATTGCGGGAGAGTATTCATTTGTCGTAGCTTTCGCTTTGATTCATGTCTAGGATTTCGGGGAGTATTGAGAGTTGTTTTTTGTTGATGTATTCTAGAATATGTAACTTCTAAATATGTTTAGATTTTTTTAAGAAAGCTAGGACTAAAAGGGTTAAAAATTGTTAAAAGTTTTTTGATTGTGTATAGATCTCAAAATGCTTAAGGGTAAAATAGCAAATCAAAGTATATTGACATTACTGACAATTATTTGAGTAAAACTTGTAAATGCATTAAAAGATTTCTCCAGTAATGTATTTTATGTATTAAAACTCTTGTGTTATTTTGTGTATTAGTTCCTACATCGATAACTCTTGCTTCTTTACAATTAGCAAAATTCATCTACTAATATCACTTACTTACAAGTCTTCCTGTACGGGCTGAACTTGTCCATCACCCCTTAAGTACAGGTTTTGCATTAAGCATGAACAAAAATAGAGTCAAACCAATGCAATAATTAATATTGGAGTTATATTTTTAGCGTCCAACGTTATTCGAAACATGGGGCTTAATTTGTATACAGTCCTCGTCTACTAACTAGTCTACTAAGCCTAAGAGTAGACAGAATAAAAAGGGTTTCGAACATAAACTGCAAAACAAAAATCGTTCGTCATATTCAAGCTCAGCTTCTTGTTGCAGAAAACAAAAAGATGGAATCGAATCGTCCTCACTTCAAGGTCACTTCGTCTTTCTTTAGTTAATCCCATTTAGGTTTCAAATTTTCCCAATCTCTGCGTTCGATTTCTTCCTGAATCTGTTTCTGCATCCGATTTTGTGCGAGATTTTGAACTGTGTGACCCATGAAATGTTGAAGCTTGTGCTTTGAATGTGTCAAGCTAATCAGGAATTTGGAGTCTGTAGGTTGCTCATTATTTCTTTCCCATTAAACCCTTTTCTTGCAGCTGATTTTGGGATCTTCTTCGATTGCTCGACGTAAGATATTAAGTGACATGGGATACCAGTTCACGCTCATGGTAGTTTCTTCTTCCTTTGAAATACTCAAAAAGCTTACCTTTTGTTATTTGGGTGATGATATAAGTCAAGTAAATGTGTTTTTATGTAGAGTGCCGACATTGATGAGAAAAGCATCCGTAGGGAGAAACCTGAAGAGTTGGTATTGGCTTTAGCTGAGGCAAAGGTACTTACTTCATTAATTATTTAGATAAAAGGGTTAATCTTTTTCTCTACTTACGTCATGAGAAAAGCTGCACTTTTGTATTTGAGTGATATAATTCACAAAGTAACTTCTTTGTAGTCTTCTGCTTAATTCTAGTTTGTAGATGAAATGGTTGTTTGTATGGTTCATGTTTCTTGGATTTATAGATTGTTTGCTTCGTTAATCTTTTTGATCTTCTTTACTCAAAACGAGGGAATCATTTGTATGTGCTTCTTGTTTTTCGTCATTTGTTTATAAACTGCATCACAGGCTGATGCTATCGTGTCGAAACTACAACTACTGAATGTGAAGATGAGGAACAACCTGCAGTTTTGATTGCAGCGGATACAGTATGTAGTTTTTTGGTTTAGCTAGTTTCTGTAGATATTCTCTATCCACTATCACCAAATTTCGTTTTATGTTAATGGGGATGCATCATCTTCTTGGGAAAACACACTCTTAGAATCGTACTTAGTCCTGCATTAGAAGTAGCCACATGGATTTTAGATCTTTAGGCTATTATATATGTGTGATTCTCTAGGTTTTTTTGTTTATGTTCTGCTTAGCATTTTGTTTGTAAATGCAATTTAGATTATACCCTACTCACATGACAACGTGTTTGTAGCTCCTCTTTTTATTGCATATACTAGAGTAAGATTACAATCTGATTTGTTATGCCAACGTTTGTATCATCTGGCAGTATCTCTTTCATCATATATATAGGCAACTATATAACCAATGGTGTTTCATATCTGTCTTTAAGTTCTATTTTTGCCCATCATATAAGATTTCTTCATTAGACACTTCAATAAACCGGCAAAGTTTTTTCTCAGGCTGAAGCAATCATGCAGCGGATCCCTGCTGATGACAACATGGAGGAGGATAAGCCGACCTTACTTGTTACTTGTGACCAAGTACTGATCTGTATTTGAATTTTCTGCGTTTGCAGAAACTTCACTTTGATATTTTCAACTAGCTAGTTTGTCTTGGACAACCATTTTAGGTTAGGCTAGGTAAGATTGTATAAGTTTTCAGTTGGTTCGGTAGTTTATTCTAGTTGACAAACTAGAGATGGGCCATTCTTAGGGCATACATGTTATTTGATGAAATTGGATAGTCCATGAGAGACTTGGATTTAATGTTTTGAATGGTTATGAAGGTGGTCGTCTATGAAGATGCCATCAGAGAGAAACCCTCGAGTGTGGAAGAAGCGAGGGAATACATAAGAGGTAAGCTCGCATAACCTTCTTTGTTAACTACAACTCAAAGTCAAATATCTAAGTTTCAAACCACAGGCTATTCCACGGGACACACAGCAACAGTGAGTTCTGTGGTTGTAACAAATCTTAAAACAGGATTCAGAAAAGGAGGCGTCGATAGAGTGGAAGTGAGCATTTTACTTCTTCGTTTCATTAGAGGATGTTACAATTCCTGAAATACATAGCATCAGCTGATGATTTCATTTTTTTTTCTTAATAGATACATTTCCATGAAATATCAGAGGAGATTATCGAGAAACTTGTGAGAAGTGGATGGTGCAAGCTTAAGATGTATTTTTTTCCCCATATCAATATTGCTTCTACTAAGTTAAGGCCTTTTCTTGATGAGCAGATTGAGGAAGGCATGGTTCTTAAGGTGGCTGGTGCACTCCTAATCGAGCATCCTCTAATATTGCCATGCATTAAAGAAGTGGTTGGATTCCTTTGCCTTCTGCAATTTAACATCAATTCGATTCCGAACCATAACATGAAGTTTACTTGGATTCGAGTCTAGAGTCCTCTATTCCTTCATCATCATAGACGATAAACAAATAAACTCTGCAACAAGGCGATCTTATGGCTTCGTTGCTATTGTCAATTTATTATTTTGGACAATGAATGTTGAATCAGGGTGCCTCATTGTATCAGGTTGGGACAACAGATAGCGTGATGGGTCTGCCCAAAGAATTGACTGAGAAACTTCTAAAGGAAGTATTGGCAACCACATAGGTCGCTTGAGATGGTGTATACATAATCTGCAACTCGTGAGGGTTATAGAGACGCTATTCAGTTGTTTTACTTCCTCTTCGTTTCTAACTAAACCTTTGGATTGGGATTGGAAGTTTTTCTTTTTTTGTGTTTATATGTATCAAACCAACAAACATCTGAGGTTTTTATAATCCAAAGTTACATTTTGTTGTTCAAATCGTCCATGGAAAGGATTGTTCTCTTCGGATTTTTAGTAGCTCTGTTCTAGACAGAGTCCAATGTTTTTTCAAGCCACAACTCTGTTTCAGAACTTATGCTTGACGATCTATTCAGAGTCCAACGTTATAAGGCATTGTTGTGCCTTTTCATCCACTCAAATGAGGACAGCCTCTATTTTGATTCGTGAAAGAAGCAATCTAACATCTTCACGTACTCACCATTTTCTGCACTTGTCTATAGTCAGACATTATATCTTCATATAAACCTAGATATTTAATTTCTTCTATTTAGTTAACGTATCCATCCCTATAACTGGAAATTATATCCGGACAGCTTTTCTCCTGTTTTTTTTTAATCTAATGAAATATAAGAGATACATGATGTTTTTGTTCATAACAACTTTTCTTACAGAAACACTTGGCTGAGAGGCTAGATACAAGAGATCCAAGTTTCTTATTATTTTTCTTTATTTATAAACTATAAATTTAAATGATTAAAGTATAATAGTGATAAATTAGAAAGATGAAGCAAATTTATTCATTGTTGCTTCGTTTACAGTTAAGTCAAATGTGACATGGTTTTTATATCAATAGTGTGCAAGTTTTATTTATAACGCATTGAAAAAAAGTAATCTTCATAATTTTTTTTTTAACAATTCATGAGTTATTTTGAGAAAATGATGAAAGAAGAGGTAGATATGATGGAAGCTGATCAACAACGTCTCATGTAAATAATTTTTTTGTGTTAAACATGCTTGAACAAGCTTCCGGAGATGGACAACGAAGACGCATATATGGTTGAAGTTTCTCAACAAAAGCATGTAGATTATTTCAATATTAAACTTGATTTCGACTTGAATAAGCTTCCAGAGATGGAGAATGAAGTGGACATGATGGAGTTTGATTAACCAATTCATGTAGATAATTTCAACGTCAAAAATGATTTTGACTTGAACAAGCTTTCCAACGATGATGTAGAGCTTTATCAAGAAATCCAACAAGTTATCACAGGTATATTCAAAATTTTGGTTCTCAAAATATTCAAAAATTTGATATATGTGTGTGTTTGTTTAAGTAGATTGTATAAGTGACTTATAATAATAATTTTGGTAAGTCAAAGTAGTGAATTGTTGGGAAAAAAAAAACAAGTGGTGAATTATTGTTATACATTATGTTTCGAAAATTGTGTTATTGCTTGGATAACATGCACAACAAATACGAAGGCGGATTCATTAGCACGAACTATAAGTATCCAATCGTTTAGGTCATTCATGTAGCAGTGACGCTCCCAGCTTGGATGGTCATGTCTCTCTAGTTTTGTTTTGATGTTTTTAATACAATTTTGAGAAGAAAAAAGTTTATCTAGACTTATGCCTTTCTTTTTTTTTCTTCCAACAAAGGCGTTGGCCTAGATTATATCGATGGTAACATATTTAGCATATTTTTTCTTTAGAGAAAGTAATTATGAATGCCCACAAGTGGTTGACACTTTGGTTAAATTTCAGGTTTGGTTAGGATTTGGTTTGTATTCAGTTATGTTCGTTTACATTGGTTATGAAATAACTATAAATAAACTTGACTCAAATAAGTTTTGTTTAGTTTGTGTTGGTTTGTGTTTAATTCATTGCTGTTCCGGTTGGTTTTATGTCGGTTTACAAAGCACAATACAAAATCCAATGTCATTTAATCATCAATAAAAAAAGCAATAAAAATATGTAAACTAAAAAGCCACAAAATGATAAACATGTTAAAACTAAATTTAACTAAAAAGAAAAAAATAAAAAAATCCAATATATTCATATTTCAGTATCTTATCTTTTTCTTGTAGTATCATCATGAAAAGCTGTAATAAATCAATAATTTTTTTATATTATATATAATGTTTAATTTATTCAATCAGTTATCATAAAACTAATATATTTTTATATTATTTATAAAATTTACTTATTTCTCATCTTTCATCTCTCATCTATCATCTTAATTTTTCAGAGTTATAAGTCCTTTATTTTCCTTTTTTATATGTTGTAAATTTTAGACTTAGTTCAATTTTTCTTTTTATGTTTATCGAATGTTAGTTTTTCAAAGTTGTTCAGATTTCATATTTTTCTTAGTTTTGCATGTTTCTTTCTCCTTTCATACCTTCTATGTTGAGATCTATTCATATAGTTAATTGAGCTGTGTCTTTTTCATCACTCTTGCCTTGACATTTTTTATGAGGAGAGGCAAACTTACTTTCTTTTGATAGACCAATAAATTGGATCAAATAGCAAATTTCATTTTTGGATGGTGGATTGATATGGCTGAAAAATTCTCATTGATTTGGATCGGGATCAGCATAGTTGGTGTTTTTTTGGTAAGTAGTACGACGAAGGTTATGCCTGTAGATCTATAGAGTTTTATTGATTTAATTCCGACAAATAATATTAGAATCTCGTTAAGGGAAATTGTGAAAAATAATATTATACTAAGTAAACATGTTTCTAAACAATAAAATAATTAATTATTTTTCCAAACAATCTAAAACACTATGTCTCTATTTTTTTATAACAATTTTATGATTAATTATTTCTAACAATTTTTATTATTAATTTTAATACATAATTTGTTTTTCACTGTAGAAATATATATATTTTTTACAAGTTATACCATCAAACCTTACGATATATTTTTATTTGATATAAATAAATTAAATTAACGGGTTAGTCTACTTTCATAGATATGAATGTGTATTCATTTAAACTAAAATAAATTTTATATAAAATAAAATACTGTACCAAATAAAATACTAAAATTAATAAATTGACATCCAATATATTTTATAACTGATGGTTTTATCAAAAATTATATATCACATCATTGGTTAAATTAAATTATCCACACTAATGCAAAAAAATATATATATCATAATATGACTAAAACAGATTACATATTTTACAAATATAATATATAGATTTTGTTAGTAATTTAGAATTATATTTTTTAGAGTAGAAATGATCCACACATAAAAAAAATTAAAACAATCAAATATTGCAATCTATTTAATTAAATTTTTTTTGAAAAAAAATATAATCATGCACTTTGAAAGTAGGGGTCAGAATCTAGTTCTTTCTATTGAAAAACCAAAAAGCTAAACACAACTAATTTTGAATATTTCTAGTTCTTAATGTGGGTTTGTACTAATTTTAATTTAATGGTTAAAATATGTTATTATCATTACTATAATTAACTCAATCAATGGTTTTTGAATGTAGACTTTTGGTTTGGTTTGGGTTACGTTTGGTTTTGTTCGGTTTCTTTTCTCACGCTACTCAAGTCTCTTCTCTCCTCTCCCCTTGAAAATCACACACCCACTCTGTCTCTCTTCTAAACCAATTATCCTATCTCCTCCACTTCGTCTTCATCGCCGATGGATGAGATAAGATCGAAGCAACAAGAGAAACGCAGACGTCGCAACGAAGGCACACCCATTTGCCGTGAAACTAGCGATCACGTCCATTACCCTCCAACGCGCCTAACCAAATGCACGCGTTCTCGTCACGCGCCACCACCGATCCTCAAATCCATCTTCCAAGTCACTACCAATGCACGCTACGGCGAATGCCGGAAGAATCAAGCCGCCGCTATAGGAACCACTGCCTACGATGGATGCGGCGAGTTCGTAAGCGCCACTGCCGGAGAAGATTCTGCGAATTGTGCCGCATGCGGCTGCCACCGTAGCTTCCACCGGGAAGAAGTCTTTTCCAACGGTGTCTCTAAGACGATTCTTGAAGTTCTCAAGATTTCATCGCATGAGTTTCGCCAGATCTTCTGCTCTCCCTACGGCGACGGAAAGAGCAAAGAGAAGAAGCGGATTGCGATAGATCGATCAAACGGCGGCGATATAGTGGAGGAGGAGGAAGCGGGGAGAGTGAAGAGGTTCAAGACGAAGTTCACGGCGGAGCAGGCGGAGAAAATGAAGACTTACGCGGAGAAGCTGCGGTGGAAAGTGAGTCCCGAGAGAAGAAAGGAAGTTGAAAGCTTTTGCATGGAGATCGGAGTGAATCGGAAAAAATTTATGATATGGATGAACAATCACAAAATAGTTCACAGCGAAGATTTAGTGGCGGAGGAGGGGAGAGTGAAGAGGTTGAAGACGAAGTTCACGGAGGAGCAGACGGAGAAAATGAGAAAATACGCTGAGAAGCTACGGTGGAAAGTGAACCCTGAGAGTAGAGAGGAAGTTGAAAGATTTTGTATTGAGGTTGGAGTTAACCGGAGGAAATTTATGATCTGGATGTACAATCACAAGGAGAAAAACTGATAAAGACAATATGTTTCTTTAAAAAAAAAAAATCTTTTCGTTTTTATGTTGTATATATAGTTTAACTATAATGTATGTTAGAAAAAAAAAGAGAGGCATGTATAATAAATTAATAATAAATAACGTTTTCACCATCCCTCTAAGCTTCTACGTTGAGCCCAAGATTGTGCATAAATTGCTCTGAGAAATTGTGCATCCCTACTTGGACACTAAAATGCCTTGGAAACATGAGAAATGAACATATTTCAGATGAAAACATTACCAAGTGGTTGCATTTTTATTTTGTTTTGACTAAATTCGAGTGACCAGAGAAGAAAAGTTTGTTACTACGGAAGTGACAAAAAAAGCTCCGATGCCGGTAATCGAACCCGGGTCTCCTGGGTGAAAGCCAGATATCCTAACCGCTGGACGACATCGGATTCATGTTAGTCATTTTTTATTCAAAATCTAGTACTAAAAATATCTTTATTTTCAACACAACATTTTTTTCTGTTTGCACTCACAGAAAACTAAAGGATTTTGCTACATGGTGGACATGATAGTTTTCACTAATGATCTAAAACCAAAACAAAACTTGTAACTTTTTGGGCGACTAAGTAATCCAATTCCAAGTAGCGAGACTGTGACCATGGTACACAAAATAAATAGGCTTAAAATGATCTATGCGATCGAAGGAAATCATTAGTAGATCAGCATAAACTAATTTTTCCCCAACATCATGGAGTTTGCTCAGACCTATCAGAACTAGATGAGCCAACAGTTTGTCTTTCCACAATGTGTAGTCCCTATTTCCATCGAACTTCTCAATATCCACTCTTAACGACGTCATGATTCAAGAGTTGGAGTCACTATTTTTGAACCAGAACCCCATAAACTAGCTCTTATTGGGCCTGTGACATAATCTTATCAGGCCCAAAAGTTATATGTTGGGCCAGCTCACTTGTTTGCTCCTGCTCGGCTGGGATTACAGATCTGTTCGGTGAAGACCAGCTATAAAAGGTCTGAGTCGTCTTCTTCCTTTTGTGCGCGAGATCATTCAGATTACAGAGAAACAGAGTGTTGCGATCGGCGGAATCAAGCTCGGGTCTTATTTGTGTCGTTGTTAATCGGTGAACAGAGTGTTGTTCTATGCTCTTCTTTAGGTCTAGATCTTTGTACCTGAAAGATAGAGTAGCTCGCGTTAGTTCTCGGTTATCTGTAAACCACGCCAGAGGTGTTTTCCGGCAGCTTCATAGTGGAAGTTGAGAGCTCCGTCTCTCCCCAGACGTAGCGACTATCAGTCGTGAACTGGGTTACCAAGTTTTCGGTGTTAAAGTCTAAAGCTAATGATAACAGAATTGCATTGACGACTAGATCAATTCTCAACAATTGGTATCAGAGCTTCGGCATTTCGTTTTTTCTTTTCTATGATCAATAAAGACTATCACCAAAGAACCTCCCAAGTTCTAAGAGACGAGTGAAATCAGAGATAAAGAAAGTGAAAGACTTAAAGAACAGATCAAGGTTCGAAACTTATCTGTGTTCTTGAGGAGTCTTTTCTTTTCTTGCAACAGTCTCTAAGTTCATATTTCTTCCGGGTGACTTCTATCTACTATCTTCTCTGCGTGCTGAGAAAAGTCAGCTAGGTTCTTGATCTTTCAGAAGTTACCCTGAAATTCAAAGCAGAAAGATCTAGTTAAAGATGGAACCCACACATGGAAGGTTCGAAGTAGAAAAATTTGATGGAAAATGATATTTTGGTATTTGGAAGCACAAGGTTTTATGTGCACTGGAAATACTTGGTCTAGATTCAGTTATGGAAGAAGAGAACCCCTCTTCTTGTGAATCAGAAAAACAAGAAGGGGACATCACTCCTGCAAAACCCGATCCCAAGAGAAATGAGAAGGATAAGAGGGCGAGAAGCTTAATAAAAATGAGCTTAAGTGATCCTATTATCAGAAAGGTCATGAAAGAGACCACAGCCATTGGCATTTGGAAGGCACTCGAGAAAGATTATCAGACTAAGACCTTGCCAAATAGAATCTACTTAAAGCAAAGATTCGCCAGCTATAGAATGGATGAGAACAGAAGTATTGAACAGAATCTAGACACTTTCCTCAAGTTGGTAAATGATCTAGAGAGTCTAAACATCAACATTTCAGACGAGGATCAGGCTATACAAATCTTAACCGGACTCCCACAGAAGTATGAACCACTAGTCCATACACTAAAATATGGCAGTGGGAAGGATACTTTAACTGTAAATGATGTAATTACCTCTGCTTACGCCAAAGAAACTGAGCTCAGAGAAAGAGGATTTCAGACTAAGCCTAGGGCAGAAGCAGAAGGTCTTTATGCAGGAGATAGAGGAAGATCTGAAAAGAGAGGGGATCACTCTAATAAGCATAGATCCAAGAGTAGAGGAAGAGGTAAATCTAAGCAGAAACACAATAAGACAAGCAAAGGGTGTTTCAAATGTGGAAAAGAGGGTCATTGGAAGAGGGATTGTCCAGAAAGAGAAAAGACAAATAACCCAAGTTCAGTCAATGTAGCTACGATGGTTAAAGAACCAATGATATTTACAGCTAGCATCACTAACACTCGTGATGAGTGGGTGATGGACTCAGGAAGCAGCTTTCATATAACTCCAAACAAGGATTTACTGTTTGACCGGCAAAGATTCAATGGTGGAAAGGTATTAATGGGAAATAATACCTACAGTGAAATCAAAGGCATGGGAAAGATAAGAATTAAGAAACCAGATGGATCTGTTGTTATTCTTACCGAGGTTAAGTACATGCCAATCATGAGCAGGAACCTTATATCCTTCGGATGTTTGGAGAAACTTGGCTGCAAATATGAAGGTGAAGATTTCAGAGTTAGATTCTTTAAGGACGGAAGAGAAGCAATCACAAGAATATACAAAAATGGCTTGTATTACCTTGAGGAAACGGTTCTACAGGGAGAAGCAAACGTTGCAAAGTATGGTTCAACTTCCACAGAGAAATGACACTCCAGATTGGGTCACATGAGTCAGAAAAACATGGAAGTCTTAGTAAAAGATGGTTACTTAGACAAGAGAGAGATACAAACTCAAAGTTTCGGTTTCTGTGAAGATTGTGTTATGGGAAAGGCTCACAAGCAGAGTTTCCCAAAGAGAAAACACACGTATAAAGAAATCCTTGAATATATTCATTCTGACCTATGAGGATCTCTTACTGTTGTTCCAAGTCTAGCAGTAAATCTGTACTTTATATCTTTTATAGACGATTATTCAAGAAATGTTTGGATATGTTTCCTAAAGAAAAAGGATGAAGCATTCCAAGCGTTCAGGAATTGGAAATCTCAAGTTGAAAATCAAACAGAGAAAAGGATAAAGTGCTTAAGGACTGATAACGGCCTAGAGTTCTGTAACAAAAGCTTTGATGATTTATGCAAGCAGTCAGGCATAAAGAGACACAGAACCTGCGCATATACTCCACAACAAAATGGAGTTTCTGAAAGAATGAACAGGACCATAATGGAAAGAGTTAGGTGCATGTTATCCGAAAGTGGTATGGGAGAAGTTTTTTGGGCTGAGGCAGCTTCTACTGCAGTCTACCTAATTAACAGGTCTCCTAGTTCTCCAACAGGTTATAAACTGCCAGAAGAGTTGTGGTCAGGAACTAAGCCGAGTTTAAGCCACCTAATAATATTCGGATGCACTGCCTATGTTCATGTTAATCAAGCTAAAACTAGTCCTAGAGCTGTTAAGGGTTATTTTGTTGGTTATCCACAGGGCACTAAAGGTTTCAGAGTTTGGCTCCCGGATGAAGGAAAATTTACTATAAGCAGGAATGTCATTTTCCACGAAGAAGAAGTGTTTAAAGACTCAATTACTACCAAAGAAGTTAGGAACGAAACAGACTTATTTTCAGAATCTCAACAGAAGCCCAGAAAGACAAAAAGAGAGTCACGTTTAGTCATAAATTGATAAAAGAGCCTTATAATACTCAAGAGACAGCCTCAACATCTCAGAGCATGATAAGGCAGAGTTCATCAACTCAAGGTGGAGCGAGCTCAGAATCAGAGTCAGATTCAGAAACAGAACCAGATTCAGAATCAGGATCTTTTTCAAGAACAGATGTGGATTCCAGAAATCAGGTAGAAGAAGAAGGATCTCTAGACGACTACATATTGGCTAGAGACAGGGGTCGTAGAGAATTAAAAATGCCATCTAAATTTGATGAGTATGATGTTGTGGCTTACGCATTAGCTGCTGCACAAGATATTGAAATTGATGAACCTAAAACGTTCAAAGAAGCTATGCAGAGCAATGACAGGAAGGGTTGGACAACAGCAAGCGTTGATGAGATGGATTCTTTACACAGAAATAGGACATGGATTATAGTGGACAGACCAGAAAAGAAAAGGGTAATCGGTTGCAAGTGGGTTTTCAAAAGGAAACCAGGGATCCCAGGAGTTGAAAAACCAAGGTTCAAAGCTACACTTGTGGCAAAGGGTTTCTCACAAGTTGAGGGTGTGGATTATAATGAGGTGTTTGCTCCTGTGGTAAAGCATGTTTCAATCAGATTTATGCTGTCTTTAGTTGTTAATGAAGATTTGGATCTTGAACAGCTAGACGTTAAGACTGCCTTTCTAAATGGCGTTTTAGATGAGGAAATCTATATGGAACAACCAAAAGGTTTCAAAATAAAGGGGAAAGAGAACAAGGTGTGCCTGCTGAAAAAATCCCTTTACAGTTTAAAGCAATCTCCTAGGCAGTGGAACAAAAGGTTTGATAGCTTTATGAAGGATGAAAACTTTCGACAGAGTCCTTATGATCCATGTGTTTACATTAAAGGGTCACACGTTTCAACTTCAGTATACCTACTCATCTACGTAGATGACATGTTAGTGGCTTCTAAAGATTCAAGAGGGATCAAGAGCTTAAAAGAAAGTTTGAACAAGGAATTTGAGATGAAGGACCTAGGGGCTGCTACGAGAATATTGGGTATGGATATTCACAGAGATTGAAAGAAAGGGACCTTAAAACTATCTCAAGGAGGATATCTAAAGCAAGTTCTAAAAACGTTCAACATGGAAGACATCAAACCAGTAACTACACCAATTGGATCACATTTCAAATTGAAGAGCTTAGATCCTAAAGAGACAGTAAGAGAGTCTAAATTCATGGCAAACATTCCTTACGCTAGTGCAGTTGGAAGTTTAATGTATGCTATGGTGGGAACCAGACCAGATATAGCTCATTCAGTTGGATTGGTTAGTAGATTTATGGAAAATCCAGGGCGTGATCATTGGGAAGCTGTTAAATGGATTTTGAGATACATTCAAGGAACAATTGATTACGGTTTATGGTTCACAAGGAATTCCAGTTTTAAGGTTCAAGGTTATTGTGATGCAGATTATGCTACTGATCTAGACAGGAGAAGGTCAGTTACTGGATATATTTTTCAGGTTGGTGGAAACACAATCAGTTGGAGGTCTGGCCTCCAATCAATTGTGGCCCTTTCTATGACAGAAGCAGAATATATGGCTCTAGCAGAGGCTACTAAGGAAGCATTGTGGTTAAAGGGTATGGTTGAAGATTTGGGTTTCAAACAGGAAGCTGTAAAAGTTCATTGCGATTCTCAAAGTGCTATATGTTTAGCAAAAAGATGGTGGATTCCACGAAAGGACTAAACACATTCATACAAGGTTCAACTTTATCAGAGATGTTATAGCAGAAGGAAATATATCTGTCATCAAGGTTCATACTACGCTAAACCTAGCCGACATGCTTACGAAGGGGTTACCTGGAAAGACGCTGGAGCGAAGCTTGGCGTCATCAAAACTGTCTAACTGAGCTGCAGATCCACGGTTGCAAGGCGTTTTTTTGTTGATTTAATCACCTTGCAACCAAAAGTGGAAAAAAGGGAAAAGGAAAAAAAACGTTGATGTAAGTTTTTTCGTTTTGTCCCAAGTAAATTAGAAAGGAAATCAACATATCTAAAGGAGCATAAGTCAGATGAGGACTGATTACCTGTTAAGTTCCCATTTTTTGGAGATCCAGTCGCCATCTCCTAGAAAGAGAGAACCGAAACTTTTTTAAGTTCAGAACCGAGTAAAGATGAAGAGTCAGAGGAGCTAAAGAAGTTTTAGCTCAAAGAGGTATCTGCTCTTACCTTGTCTCAGGGAAGTTCTGAAGCGGTGACTCGCCAGATGACGGCAGCGATTCGACCAGGAATTGGAGAAAAGATGAAGAGACGGCGTTTCTCGATGGAGAGAATAGGAGAATGAAGAAGCGGCGATCTCAAGGTTCTGTCTGAATCTCGAGAGGAAGATGATGTCAAAGTGGAGATTATTGGGCCTGTGACATAATCTTATCAGGCCCAAAAGTTATATATTGGGCCAGCTCACTTGTTTGCTCTTGCTGGGCTGGGATTACAGATCTATTCGGTGAAGCCCGGCTATAAAAGGTATGAGTCGTCTTCTTCCTTTAGTGCTCGAGATCATTCAGATTACAGAGAAAACAGAGTGTTGCGATCGGCGGGATCAAGCTCGGATCTTATCTGTGTCGTTGTTAATCGGTGAACAGAGTGTTGTTCTTTGCTCTTCTTTAGGTCTAGATCTTTGTACCTGAAAGATATAGTAGCTCGCATTAGTTCTCGGTTATCTGTAAACCACGCCGGAGGTGTTTTCCGGCAGCTTCATAGTGGAAGTTGAGAGCTCCGTCTCTCCCTAGACATAGCGACTATCAGTCGTGAACTGGGTTACCAAGTTTTCGGTGTTAAAGTCTAAAGCTAATGATCACAGAATTGCATTGACAACTAGATCAATTCTCAACAGCTCTGATACCAATTTGTAGTGATTCCTGAGCCTAAAGCCAACTCCTTTTTAAACTCTAATCAGCTACAAATCAAGATCATGTAAGACACAGAAGCACAAACACAAGGCGAAATCCTGCTACAGAAAGAAGAAAACCAAGATTATCTCTACTCTGTCTTTTCTTAACAACACTCACTCAAGGTTATGCTGTGAATAAATGTCTCACTCCTCACACTGTTCTACCTATCTCAATGTATCAATCAGCTATTTATACACAACTTTAGACCTAGTTCTATTTGCTTCCTTCGTCATTTGCACATGTACCAAACGGGCTCTTATTTGATACACGGAAAATGACACACTCCAGTTAATGTGTTGGAGCTTTAGAGTGGTCTTGCAAAGCTAAGTCACGTGTTTATCCGAAAGGCTTGAGCAAACTTCCTTTCCAAGTTATTCTTTACAACTTTGTCTTGACTTTTTATTACTAATACAACAATCTGGAACCAAAGCAAGACTTGTAACTTCTTAGGCGACTAAGTGATCCAGTTCCAAGTAATGAGACTGTGATCATGGTACAAGAAATAAACTGCCTCGAAATGATCATAAACCAACTTTTTTCCCCCAGTTCATGGAGTTTCCTGGACAAGCATCCAGCTTCTATGACAGAACCAAGTCATGTTTCGATCAGTTCATAATCCAACGAATGATCATGGACTGTCCTTTATAGTGGACTTCTTCAAGATTAGTCTTGAAGATTACACGAAGAAACTTCTAGAGGAAAATTGATTGACATGAACCATTTGCCAAGGACCATCATTCTTGCACCAACCCGAATGGTAGGCACCTCTTTAAGCTTTACCGTTATTCGGATCATAATTCATCACCTGCCTAAGTAGACATCCTCACAATGAGATCATCCGACATACTTAAAAGTCTTACATGGGGTTTGGTAGACTTCATCAACCAACTGTTTTTTAATTTCTTCACCAACTCTTGATTGTTATGTTAATACTAAACTAATTACACAATAATTATTTTCTCTATCTTTCTACCAAAAACGTTGAACTAACATTACAAACAAAAAAAAAGTTACTTACCATTGGCTTTTGCCACACGGATACGAATGTAACATATGTACAAGAACTGCTCTCGCCAGCATTAGCTTTCGTGTATCCAGAAACATACCAAGTGCTTATGAACAAGTTAACTTAGATAATCGAGGAAATAGGCAACTGAATAAAAAATCTCCATAAAAATTATCGCAAACTCATGGGATGTTTATGTTTAATGACTGATCTTTCTTGTTGTTGTTGTATCTGCTTTGAAGTTTGATTCATAGAAGGCGAAACAAGGCTATCTTCAGGCGTAGGTGCCATTGAAGGCTCCATCATCAACTCTTCTTCTTCTTCTAAACGTTCAACAATCTCTCCTATCAAATGCATTTCTGCTGAATATCTCATCATTCGCCTTGGACTAGCATCTTTTTTATCATGTTCTGAAAAAACCATATTAAAACATTGAATATGATAATACATTTCACAATACTTTCTCTTTGAAGTCATTATAAGAAGAAAACTAAAAAAACATTCGTTTTCTTGAATAATAAATGGAGTTTGATGTTAAGAATAATACCTTTGATAGCTTGAGACCAACTAACTAGCATTGGTGTGATAATGGTGAGAAGAGCCCAGAAGAAGAAGATCATAACGTAGGCTCTTCCTTTCATTTCTCAACACAATTTGATTTTTTTTTTGTCTAACCAAAGATCAATCTTTGTTTCATCCTTAAGAATAAAGTAGAAAATACAAAAATGGGTTTAGAAGAAGACAACCTCTCACAACATAAACTTTGAGCTGGCCATGTTTGCATAACATTCTCAACACTTTCTTCTTTCTTTATTTTATTTTATTTTATTGTAAGATTTTAATATTCACGCATGAAGTCAAGCATTTCAATAAGTTATTAGATTAACATATATATGGTTGTTAGGGTGGTGGTTGTTTGGAAATCATTTTTTTTTCGCTCCGTTTTGTTCCACTCTTAATTTTATTTTTCTTCTTTGGTCCAATTGGGAACTATGACTAGTAGACAAATGATACTGCCATATTTAATATTCATAATTATACATCAAAATATAAATTTTTGAATTTTTAGATGGAATTTCGAATTAAAAAATGGCTACTTTGCTGCTGAATGCATGAACTAATGATTCAAAATCATATGGTCTAACTAGTATGTTTACCGAATAATCAGTAAAACTAATTGAATTGAATTTTTTTTAAATAATAATTAAAGGCTGAAAAGCTAGTTTTAGTAGGTTAGTCATGTTTTGTTTTATCTAGTTATATTTGTAATACTCTAATTATATAAAGCGGAATCAGTTTTCGAACTTGAAAATTTGTTGAACATTATGAATAATAAAAGTTACCATAATCTAAAAAATGTGAACAAAAATGGCATGCTATTCATCACTATAATATATGCGTCAGAAAAAAAATGTGGAATAGTCTTTTTTTTATTCAAATTGCGAAATCTTATTTTGTTCCAAAATTATTTGTAAAATCGCACGAAATTACGGTTTATCCGGGTATTGATTTTAAAAATAGTTAAATCTTGTTTTGGTGTCAAATAAAAAAAATTTGCATTTCTTTTCTGCTAAAACTTCAAAATCGTTTCAAAATATATATACTTTTTTCAGTTTATCTTTTCTGTGTTTCAATATCTTTCAATAAAATCGCGATAAATCTATCTTAAAAAATTACAAGTTTCTCCAATCAATTAGACCTTGTTTTAATGTTAAACAATCTCGTTGGCTTTGTACACCGAAAACATGGTTGTTCTTTGTTAATTTAATTTTATATGATCCACTAGTTATGAGATACAGTTATAAACTTTGATCATTTCTTCCCGGTTTTGTTTGGTCTGACGGTTAATGTGTATATACGGATGGTGGATAAGCAAATGATTGAGAGAGACGGCAAAGTCAATGGCTCTGGTTACATGGTTCCAATCATCCTAAGTTCTTCATAGTTGCCACCATGTAGAGGGTCCCACTTATGTTTTTCGTTTGGACTAAATGACGTTGAACTAATAACAGTTCATCATTATTTGAGATTTGACATCAAAGTTTGAAGTGTTCGTTTATAATTTTGATATCTATTTATGGAGCATGTGTACTCTTTCTTAAGCTGCCACACCCAATATATATGGGCATTGTGGGACTAACTCAAAAAAGTTTGACGCAGCCCAAACAAACCATTGAGATAGAGAGTCGTGATTTAAACCAAAAGAGCAACATACAAGAGTCTTATGCGGTAGCTATTAAGTCTATATGACCAAATGATTTAAACTCACGAGGTTTTCGAGCATATAATATAAATCTGCAGCAATTAGCAAATGATTCATATGAAATTATCCAACGTAAATCCAACTAACATCGATTAAAATAATTCCAGCCTTACACACAAAAGCCTTACATTTCCATTGGAGCCACGTCTTGGTCACCTGAACCACCACCACCCTGTTCTGCTGGTGTAACAGCCGCAGCAGCTTCGGCCGCACCATCACCAGCCTCACCATCACCAGCGTCACCTTCCTCTTCCTCTGCTACTTTCTCAAAAGTGTCAATCACTTTCTGTATAGTTTCCTGGTCCAAGAAGTGGAACGGTTCACCGACTCCTAGAACAGATACTGTGCAGAGAGAACTCTTTAGTGTTTCTCCTTGCAATGTCTCCCTAACAGCCAAAATAGCATCTTTTATAAGATCTTCTCTTGAAGAATCCCCAAAGCTCTCAAAACGACGTTCCAGATAGGTCTTTGCGGCTTGTGAACGGGATCCGATGGCAAAAGCTTGATACTCGAAGTAGTTTCCGCTTGGGCAGTTGTAGTAGAGGTGGGCTCCAGACTCATCCAATCCACCAACCAGCAAACCCACACCATAGGGACGTTTCCATGATCGTTGGGTACAAACCTGTTCATAACAAGAACAAAACACATTTGTTCCTTTTTCAGATCGAGAAGTATCACGAAAAATCCTTGCTAAAGTTGAAGAAAAATGATATTAATGTAACCTAAGTTGGACATCTCTAGTGAAAGTTCTCATCCTATTAAGAGCAAACCAAGTGAAAATATGAGAATGAGGAAAATTATAAGACCCTTCCTTTTAATAATATGTATGGTTTATGGGAGTCCTTCCCTGTAGGACACAATTATAGGCAACATATTTGTCCTTCTCAACTGAGTTTCAGCAGCAGAAAAATTCTACTGGAAAGCAGGTTGGTAAGCAGTTATCACAATATATCCAAACAAAAGGCAGAGACCAAATCAGTTTGCTAAGGATCTGAACTTGCTTTCTCAGTTCAGAGAATTCCTAAATAAAGCAGCAAGACCAAGAACAATCAAAAGAGATACACCTCTTCAAAGTGAAATGTAAAAAAGCATTTTAAGCGGTTGTGAGCACAACAGCTAATTTCCATAAGGTAGAGGTAAAACAGAAGTGAAATGTAGTATATAATTACAGGCAACTAGTTGAACAACATATAGCAGCAGAAATGACTGGTGAGACAAGTGAAGAGTGGTGAGAACGAACTGCGAATAAAACCAGAAAATGGGATACTAGATGCAAAGCGGCAGCCTATATCCATTTATTAAACGAAACGACAATCATTTCTCTTAATGATGACTGCTGAAACAAGTATAAGTATCAGAAGGAAAACAAAACTCATTCTTCCAGACTCGTATTGCTAAATTGGATGTTTTCAAGACAAGCTCTTGGTAAAGGTAAAGCCTCTGTATACAAGCTAATGCAGCTGTGACAACAACATGCAAATAATTTCACCAAACAGGATTTGAGTTTCTGGTAAGACAAATCATGCAATCAAGGAAACTCTTGTTAAATGCCATTTGATCTTAAAGTCTTAATCAGCTCATATAACTATCATACTCGCTTTTTAAGCTCCTGAAGCTTTTAATTCCAAATCAAAGAAAATTATGACACACTAATCAGTATTTACAGAAACGAAAATACATTTTCTGTATATCAACAAGCTATTGCGTAAATTTTAGCTCAGTGAGTCACACAGAATCAAGTGTAACAGATTCCAAATTTCTCCAAATCTCAATTAACAACTCAGTATCTGCTAAATCAAAGAAAATTTTGTTAAATCCCATATGCTCTTAAAGTCTCATATCACTCTTATACTTCCTCTTAAGCTTCACTTCCAAAACATCAAGACTCATCACAAACTAATCACCACTTGCACAAGACAAGACACATTTTTCAACACCCTGAGCTCAAACTCAAGAAGCCAGTGTGTGAAATTCAGCTCAGTGAGTGACACAAAATCAAGACTAATTGATTCCAAATTTCCTCAAATCTACAAGACGCCGAGATCAACGAAAGACTAACCTGGGCTTTATCAGCGAGATGAACAACGAGACGGCCAACGGGAAGTGGAGACTCATAGGTGAAAGAGTGATTGATTGACTCCGATCTCATATAGCGAGAGAGAACACGGCCATCGGCGGTGAGTCCAGCGATTGCGACGCCTATATGGTCATCGACTTTGAAGATCTTCTTCTGATGAGAAGAGAGCTCAGATTGGGCTTTGTTGACGCAGGCGAGGACGACATGGGTGCGAGATCTGAGCCCAATTGCTGCGGAGCCTTGCTTCACTGCTTCCATGGCGTATTCTACTTGGAAGAGACGACCTGTTGGGCTCCATGTCGTCACATCTGTGTCGTACTGATTCCTGAACATTTTGTTCTTTGTTTGTTGTTGTTGTTAATTCTCTCTTTCTTCTTCTTCTTCTCTGCTCTTGCTTCGTCGTTCGAAAAGGTTTATAGAAATGAGAAAGTAGTCAGAAACTTTTCTTTTCCTTCAAGCCATGGATGCTCTTTGCTCTTTCTCTTTGATCTAATTAAACACATGGGCTGAGATCACTTTAGTGGGCTTAAAATTTTATGTTGGGCGTACATTTTATGTTGGGCTTTATTATTGGCGTCCCGGGCTGTGATGTAAAAGTAAAACTATGCATGTGAACTTAGGGTGTTTGACCAAAAGAAAACAACTTTAAAGTGTTAAATTCAAACAAATCGATCTGGACCAAACTGAAATAAATCAATCCAAAACTGAATCAGATTTTAATACATCTTTTTAAATGGATGCACGGTTACTGTAAAAAAAATGGATGCACATTTTTGTAGATCTGAGAAATCGAATTCAAATCTAAACCAAACAAAAAAAAGTTTTAGAAGCTATGTTTTCTTTTAAACTAAGATATATGTAATTAAATCTCTAATAACTGAAACCAAAATCGTACCAAATCATCCATGTTAGATGATATTTTATTTCGCATTATATTATTTATAAGTTTAAAATTCAAAAAGTTTAAACCTAAACTATAATACAATGTTCATGGTTTCAAAATTAAATTTTAAATATTTAGATATTTTCTTGAAAAAATCTTATTTAGGGGATTTGTTTGATGATATCAATGAGATAAAGAGTTCTAAGGTTCAAAATGATTTTATGAATGAGAATTGTATTCTACATTGATTAATGGAGATGAAGTTAGAATTTGTGACAAACTCTTTTTAAACTTGAAGTTGACTTTATATTTCACTAAATGCATTTTGTTTTCATAAATCTCTAACCATCAAGGAAGATTCTAAGATATATGTTACATTTGTAATAAATTTATTTGACGAGAATTTTTTTTTACCATAGACAATTGTGTGTCATCTTGCATTTTGTTTTTTTCCCTAACAAGAGAAAAATCAAATGTGCACTATTCTTTCTTTCTTACTATATTGATATCAACAGTTCTATTCTTTCTTAGTATTTTGCACGATATCCTATATCTTTCAAAGCGTCTGATAACCCTCGAACAATTTAGATTCACCATTAAATTAGTCTCCTTAGTTCCTAGCTTGTCTACCACAAATTATATCTTTAATGAGTAGTTCACATCAATTATAATGAATGTAGAGAGCAAATTGTTGTGAACCTAAAGTTTTTATAGATTTAGGATCATAAGTATGCACCAGTGTTTCGAAGATTATGGTGGGATTATAGTGAGAATGTGCTACTCGGGTTTTTTATTTATGTGGTCTGCATGTTATAGTTCAAAGCAAACATGTTGATGATTTGACAATTCCCATGTTTTCAAACATCTTCCTTGTTCTTGATAATTTCTTTACTTTTATTTGTCTAACATATTTTGTTTTCTTTAGGACAAGAACAAGACTAAGCTTGGGGGAGTTGAAGTGTTACGTTTTCAACACTTTCTAATTAATGTTTTCACCATGTTTTTGAGATTTTATCGAATCTTTTTAGTCTATGTCAAGTCATTTTAGGTTAAAAGACGTTTTTGATGAAGGTTAGAGCATTTGGAGGAAAACGAGCCATTCTGATTGCAAATATGCATATAAAGATGCATAATTTTTACTAGTGTCATAAGTTTGGCCTTTGTTGCAAAATTTCCCACTGATGGATAATGCGAATATTTGGATATAAGATAGAGGAATGGATTAACTTTTATTGAGAGGCATTTTGAAGTCATTTCAATGCGATCAAAGGTTATTGCAGTTTTCATGACGAGTGGCCACTCTAGCGAGCATAAGGAGCATGCAGAAGAAAATTTATCCGAAGGCATCAGAACGGTCAAACTAGTAATTCAGTTTTGTTTGAATTATGACATGCATACCGCATAAATACAAACCTAGGAGACTTTTAGCAGTTTTCAGCATATTTTATTTTTTGACCCGGTTCATTTAGATATGACCTAAGATGACTCATGACTCATATATAACGAATTTAACCACTTCTTAATTATTATTTTTTCACTTTATTTCCTACAGACTTTTGATTTTATTTCTTTCGAGAAAAATTTGGTAAAAAATTATAAACTCTCTTATCTAATTATTGAATTCCATTATATTTTCTCTCATCTTTTTTTGCGTTCTTTGCAATTATGTGTGACACATCTATTGTTAGATTTTAAGGTTCTTCGAGGAATTTTATAATTGGCTAGTTTGGAATTGTTAGATTGGAAATCATCGATTTGTTTCTTCATCTATTGTTGATCATATCGCTGAAACTTGACTCGTGACCTTATTTTTGATCTAAGGTTATTTGACGAATACAAAGTGTTTGATTAAATCTCAGATAGAACATAGATAAACAAAATATCTATCACCAATGAGAGTTAATGTTATTGTGTTTTGTGAACTCATCAAATTTACTTATAAAGCATATTTAGGTTGTTAAATTCAATGGAAATTAGTATTCATAGAACTATAAAATAAGAATTTAGATATTGCAGGAGGAAATTGAAATAGCCTATGTGATTTGAGTTTGAGGATGTTGCCTAATGCTTTTCCTGTGGAGTATTGATATTAGGTTTTTTTCGTGGTTTACCAATCAATTACCCTATGCACTATCATGGTCATCGCAGTACAATATGTTATCAATCCAAATGGGTGTTGTGCTAACAATCAAGATGTAATCAGAGCAGATTAAGTCAAGCCAAGCGGTTTGGTGGTAGAATCTAAGATCCTAAGTGATGAAAGTAAAAAGCAATATGAATCTAAAGACTAAAAGATATCAAACACAAGATGGTAGAATAAAACACGTAAGAAAACATGTTTAACAAGCAATGAGAGAGAAAGCTCCTAAGGATGGGGTAATCGACTGACTCTCCTTAATCAAACCTAGGTATTTAACAAAACTCAATCAGAGCTAATCCCTAGACGATAAACATCAGAACCAGACGAATCCACTATCGTGACAGACGTCCTCAAGCTAAGCTACTTCATGACCTAATCCCTTTGCGAAACATAACAGAGCAGGCACTAAGATTCAGTTTATTAAAGTCGATAAACACTATAAACATCTAATTCCTTAGGCTAGAATGTGCAAATCTCGTAAATTAATTAGTTCAAATACTTCAGCTACACCTCCCGATGGTGAAATATCTAAGATCATGTTTCAATTGATCAGAGAGAAACATGCTTTAAAAACACTTAATCAAGAAGAGATCTATATGGATCTAAGCTTAAACACCTAAGGAGACTAAGTTTCCTCACCGATCTATCCCATCCTCAAGAACCCTAATGACTACTCACAGATCATTAGTATGAACATAAATTCCGAGGTTAATGAATAGAGCATGAATGAAAAGAACAGCTATGATGAAAATATTCTTAAAGCTCAATAGATTCCAAGAAAATTACAAAGTAGCAAGCAAGAGTTTGAAAAACATGAAAACCCTAAGTTAAACTCGATTCCCTTTGGATAAAACCAAGGGAGAGTATTTATAGGAACAAAGTAGAAGCCCTAGAAAGATATAAGAACTAAATCGCCCATTGGGCTCGAGGTCGTGATCGAGCCACTTGGTCGAGCTGGGCTGGAGGCTTGACTTCGGCTGGCGGTCGAGCTGCTTGATCGAGTTGGTTTCGCATGCGACTCCTTTGGTTCCGGCTTGAGGTAGCGGTCGAGTCAGGTGGTCCCGTGAACTAAAAATGGTATGAACAATGGATGAAACAATGCAAAAGTCGTGACAAATAAATGCTTAAATCATGCAAACTATGAATATGTATTTTAGGTTTCTCCTAAATTACCTTGGTTCCTAGCACTTCTATTTCATTTTTTTTTACATTTAATTTTTATTTACTTTTTCTTGCAGCAAACAAATAAATTATTGTCTTAGTTCTAATTTATTACCGGAGAATTATAGTGTACTACTTGGTCTCTCTAGATTCTACTATTCATAAAGTTAATAGCCCGTCAATAATGTGCTTTTAGCAAGCGGAATGTAACGTGATAACATTGAATTAGTGTGGCTTTACATCCACTTAGTCAGTAAAGCATAATATTAGCATTCAATGTTTGGTCGTATATGTATTAACGATGATCAGTTAACAACAATTTGTGTTTCGTCGTTTAATTAGTTGGAAAAATGATTTAGCAACGATTTCGTATCGAATATGATGGTTGTAAAACTTATGTTTTTGTATAGTGTGATCGTGATTGTGGTTTGCTAGGAATTTGATATGTTGTCTTAGAAAGGGGTTCCTGAATCAGAATTTTTGGATGAAGAATGAAGAGTGCCCTCTCGTCTGATTTTCACCTAAATTCCAAGACAACATGTTTGCTATAAGTGCACATTAACTAATTATATTATTTAAGATTCAAACCAAAGAGGAATTGAGACACAATAATCTTCTAAATAAAAGTAGATCTAAGTCAAAAATTTAGGTTTCGTGGATTGAAATCGATGGAAGTAAACAAATCAATTAAAAAAGATGTAAATACTATGACTAAAATGTTCGGCTTTCCAAAAATCATCGGGGATTCATGGGTTAGAAAATTCAGAATTTAATCTTTAAAAACAATCGTAGATTTTGACTCCTACTTCCAAGCCTAACCACAAATCAATTTTTGCATATGTAAAACAAGATGTAAAAACAAAAAAAAATCATTAAATTGATTTTTTTATATATTTTGTTTTTAGAAGATACACCCCGAATCAGGAAAAAGATATTACATTCATCGGATTTTAAAATCAATTTCATAAGATTTCCACAAAAAAATTAAATTACGAAGCTGCAACATTTTATATGCTCGTACATTGTTCTACCTATCTTCCTTAGACTATATTACGACTAAATTAATATTTTTTCCTATTTATCTATGTTTTCTATTTATTAGAATATGGAATTGGAAATATATGCATTTATAAAAATTATGAATTACGGATAGTCTTGAGTACTGAAAATAGTAATAAAATTTTGGATCGGACACCATGATCTATTGCATGTATTAGTTATCTATGTCATCATAACCAGCGCTCTTCTCTCTAGCATACGTATTTTCATGTAAACTAATGATTTGTAGCATCTATATGAGACAGAATTTCGGATGCTCCGTACGAGTGGCTTCTACGTTACCTACGAAATTCTCATGTAGTTAGAATAGCAATAGAGCTTAGGGTTTGTGTCCGTCCTATGGAGGAGATGAGTTGTAGCCTTCTGTGTGGAATCTGGAATGACCATCAGCTAAAGGTATCATGCACAAGTGGACTGCTCTCAAAAGCCTCATGGAGGGAGAATAAAGGGTTTTTTTTTTCGAAGGCTCTTGAACACCCAAATTACGTCTTTTACTAAGAGTAAGGTATTGAGAAATGAGTGTAGGTTGAGTAAGGAGTCTCGTTTTGAAGATCAGGACTCTTATCTATCACACTTTGTGATATTTGTGTATGCATAGACTTGTTTTAGGAGAATGAGGTGAAAGTTCTTCCTTAGGTCGTGTGGTGGATATTCAAGTCCGGACTATGAATGAATAGAACACTTACCTACACTTTTTTGGGAGTCCGACCGGTATCTCTTTCGTGGCTTATCTCTACTCTATTAATAAGAAGGATGCTCGACTACCTTGTTCATGAAATATTGTTCCTTCTTCGACCTCTCTCATCACTCATTATTAATTAATGGGACGTGGTAGCCAAACTTTAGAGTGTGATGTTCTTGCATGCGATTTTCTTTTTACAGATCAGGTGATCCCTAAATAAAATCTTTAATGACGTGTCACCACTTGACCCATATAAAAAATTGGCCCCAACAGCATCAGTAAAGTAAACAAATGATAAAGACAATTTCTGAAAGCAAAAAAGCATCATTAATGTATACGCCAAAGAAGTTCAATGCCCATTTGTTTATTGAAGATTTATAACATAATTAATCAAATTTCAGACCTTCCCAAGAAGGACGGAGAGCTAATCTTTAAACTTACATCAACATTTATAAGGCACCACTTGACATGAAACTAGAGTAATAAACCGAGATTTGGTTCTGATGATTGGTTGATAGTTTTCGATTTTCTTTAAACCAAGTGTATATAAACAGTGTACCGTACATTCATTAATTAATTAAGATGTTAATTCAACAAATTTGATATAGTATCAGAGCATCTCTCTCTCCTTCCACTTCTAACAAATTTTTTTTTTTTCTCCTCTTTCTCTTGAGCTTCGATCTTTCTCATTTCAGCTGCTTATTTCTTCGATTTGAGCTCATAATAGTGAAGATCGTTCTCTGCTTTTTCTTTTGAGCTCTCTTTTGACCCTTTTTGGTCACTTTTTTTTTTTCCTCTTCTCCGAAGCTTGTCGTTCGTCTTCTTCATGGCGAATCCAGCTCCGGCATCACGTGATTCATATGATAATCCTTATTTCCTTGGTGGTAGTGACCATTCTGGGCTGCTTCTGGTGACCGATCGTCTCACCGGAGCTGCTGATTTAGGGTCTTGGCATGAATCTATGCTAATAGCACTAAATGGTCGTAACAAGCTCTGCTTTGTCGACGGCTCCCTTCTGAAACCTTCCGATGACCACAGAGATGCAGCGGCTTGGTCTCGTGTAAATGATGTGGTACGATCATGGCTTATGAACTCGGTTTCTAAAACCATTGCTCAGAGTATTCTCTATGTCAAAACTGCTCATGGTATTTGGCAAAAGTTTCTAGCTCGTTTTAAGCAGAACAATGTACCTAGGTTGTATCAGATAGAACAACAACTTCATGGTCTTCTTCAGGGATCCTTAGATGTAAACTCTTTTTACACCAAGCTTGTTACGATATGGGAAGATATGAAAAGTGCTTAGGATTTTCCTGCTTGTCGTTGTAATGGTTGTGACTGTGATGTGAATAGCCAATGGATGGATCTCTTTGAGCGTAACTTTGTCATCAAATTTCTTTTTGGGTTGAATGATTCCTATGAGAATGTCAGGGAACAGATTATTATGCTTGATCCGTTACCAGTTTTGGAACGCACCCTCAACATGGTCATTCAACATGAACATCAAAAGCAGATCAAGCAGACTCCTCTTTCAGATGCGGCTATTTTTCAGATGGCAACCTCCTATGTGTATTCTCCAGATCAACGACCCCTCAACGGTAGTAGTGATGCAAACGTTGCTGCTTTTTCTGGCGGTTATAAATCCAAGCAACGCCCTGTCTGCACATACTGTGGTATGGAGGGTCACACTGTCAACAAATGTTACAAACTTCACGGGTATCCTCCTGGCTATCGCAGTTCTGGTCCTTTGGCTGCTCAGAACAATTTGCCTAAAACTGCTCAGTCTCGCCCACAATATCCGCAACAGAGTCAGCCATTTCCCAGCACTTTTCAAGCTAAAGTCTCTAATCAGAAACCACAGCAGGCTGGTGTTGTTGGTAATGTGACTGTCACCAACAATCCCTTGGTGCAAGATCATTTTCATCAAGTGTCTAATGCGTTGGCTCAGCTCTCTGAAGCTCAACTTCAACAATTGGCTCAGCAGCTGACAACCAAAGTTCATACCTCTATGCCGAGCATCAACGCCATTCCTGGAGTCACTTATGACTCCACCTCTGCAGGTAACATGATCTGTACCTCTCTGAAGGAACCTTGCCTTAATACAATTGTCTGGATTATTGATTCTGGTGTGACCAGACATGTGTGTTGTAACCTAAGTCTTTTTGATGATATTTATAGTATCTCAGAGACTAATGTGAAATTGCCTGATGGTATTCAGATTATTATCACTCAATCTGGTACAATCAAGTTATCAGATACTCTTCTTCTTAAAAATGTCCTTTTCATTCATTCTTTTCACCTAAACTTGCTCAGTGTCAGTTCCTTACTCCACGATTGTGCCTCAATCCTTTCTCTTAATTTATTTCCTTCCTTTTGCCTTATTCAGGAGTATACTCGGGGCTTGATGATTGGTAGGGGTAGCTTAAAGAGCAAACTCTATTACCTGGATTCAGACTCTTCTCCTTCACAATCTTTCATCTGTCATCTCTCTGCTCCTATTTCAAGTTCTCTCTGGCATTCACGCATGAGACATCCTTCTTTTCTTCGGCTTCAAGCTCTTTCTGAAGACCTTTCAATTCCAAAGTCTCAATTAAAAGACTGTTCTCATTGCAATACTTGTCATCTTGTAAAGCAAAAACGTTTACCTTTTGTTTCACACAATACTCTTTCACCACATCCTTTTGATCTTGTTCATTTGGATGTTTGGGGTCCTTTTTCAGTTGTTTCTACTGAAGGTTTTCGCTATTTCCTTACTTTAGTGGATGATTGTACTCGGGTTACATGAGTTTACTTTCTTAAATAAAAAAGTGATGTTCTCACTGTTTTTCCTTCTTTTCTTGCAACTATTGAAACAACACAGTATTCTGCAAAACTCAAAGCAATTCGTTCTGACAATACTCCTGAACTCTCTTTCACTTCTCTTCTTAATTCTAAAGGAATCTTTCATTATTTTCGTGTGTTGGTACACCACAACAGAATTCTGTGGGGTAGAACGTAAACACCAACACATTCTCAGTGTCGCCCGAGCTCTTCTTTTTCAATCAAACATTCCACTTCCTAATTGGACAGATTGTACTCACACTTCTGTTTTTCTCATTAATCGGACTCCCTCTCTTTTACTTCACAACAAGACTCCTTTTGAACTTCTCATGCGCAAAAAGCCAGATTACTCTCTCCTCAAAACTTTTGGGTGTCTTTGTTATGTCTCCACCTTTCCAAAAGATAGACACACGTTCACACCTAGAGCAGAAGCTTCGGTTTTCTTGGGGTATCCTTCTGGTTATAAAGGGTCAAAGTTCTTAATCTAAACACTTGTTCTGTCTCCATTTCTCGCAACATACTTTTTCATGAGGACATTTTTCCATTTCACTCCTCAGTCCTTCCTCCCTCTACTCTTGATCTTTTTGCTCCTACCGTCCTTCCTCTTCCCATTCCAGACACATCTCCTTCACTTGTTCTTCCTGAAGTTGTATCTGATAACGCCAATTTCCCATTAGAGTCTGAATGTACTATTAATATGAATGCAAACAGACCTAGGAGAACAACTCGTGCTCCTTCTTACCTTCAAGACTACCATTGTAATATGCTCCATCAGCTTCCTCTACCCGATGGCACCACTGCTCATCCACTCTCCAAAGTTCTTGATTATTCCCGACTGAGCACACCATATCAATATTTCATTCTCAACATTTCGTCTGAAACTGAGCCAAAGACTTTCCTTGAGGCAGTCCAAAATGAGAAATGGCATTCTCCTATGAATGAAGAACTTCAAACATGTGTCAAGACTGGTACCTTTTCCCTTGTTTCCTTACCTCCTGGAAAGCAACCGATTGGGTGTCGTTGGGTTTACAGAATTAAACACAATATGGACGGTACTGTGGACAGATACAGGGCACGATTGGTCGCCAAAGGGTACACACAACAAGAGGGTGTTGACTACATTGATACTTTCTCTCCCGTGGCAAAGCTTGCCACTGTTAAATTACTTGTTGATTTAGCTGCCAAACACGGTTGGTCTCTCACTCAAATGGATGTCACCAATGCTTTCTTGCATGGTGACCTTGATGAAGAAATTTATATGCAGTTGCCGCCTGGTTATACTCCTCCCGGTGAAACGCTGCCTCCAAATGTTGTATGGAAACTCCACAAATCTCTTTATGGACTTAAACAAGCCTCTCGGCAGTGGTACAAGAAATTTTCTACCGTTCTTCTTGCTCACGGTTTCAAACAGTCTGAAACAGAACATACTTTGTTTGTTAAGATGGTTGGTTCCACTTTCATTGCTCTCCTTGTCTATGTGGATGACATACTTATTGCAAGTAATGATGATGCTGCTGTTTTGGAACTCAAAACCACTCTTTCTCATGCTTTTAAGCTGAAGGATCTTGGCCCTGCTCGCTATTTTCTTGGTCTTGAAATCGCACGTTCAGCTCTAGGCATCTCGGTTTGTCAGCGCAAATACGCTTTGGATGTTCTGGATAGTATTGGTTTTCTTGGTTGCAAGCCTGTTGCTACTCCTATGGATTCTACTATTCAGTTAACAGTTGATAGTGGTGATCTTCTTCCTGATCCTTCTGTCTATCGGGCTCTCATTGGCAAGCTTCTTTATCTTACTATCACCAGAGCTGATATCACTTATACAGTTCACAAGCTCAGCCAATACTTATCTCAGCCGCGTACAATGCACTTAGCTGCTGCTCATCGCGTTGTTAGGTACTTGAAAGGTGATCCAGGTCGTGGTCTTTTCTATTCTGCTCATTCTCCTCTCCGTTTACAGGCCTTCTCTGATGCTGACTGGGCTGCCTGTCCGGACTCTAGGCGTTCTACCACCGGCTTTTGTGTTTTTCTTGGTGACTCTTTGATTTCTTGGAAGTCTCGAAAGAAACAAACTGTTTCTCGCAGCAGTGTTGAGGCAGAGTACCGCGCTTTGGCTGACACCACTTGTGAGCTTCTTTGGTTGAGTCAATTGCTAAAGGATCTTCATATTAATCTTCCTGGTCCGGTCAATCTTTTCTGTGACAGCACTGCAGCCATTCAAATAGCTTCAAATTCTGTCTTCCACGAGCGCACAAAACACATTGAAAATGATTGTCATATTGTTCGTGAACGTCTTCGTGCTAGTTTTCTTCACCTTCTTCATGTCTCCACAGGCAATCAGCTGGCTGATCTTTTCACCAAAGCTCTTCAACCGAAAATTTTCAAACTCCTTCTTTCTCGATATTCATTTTCAAGTCTCGTATATAAATAGTGTACAGTACATTCATTAATTAATTAAGATGTTAATTCAACAAATCTGATAAACATATGCAGATAAACTTGATGGTTTAACAATAGTGGATACAAATCTACTAGATTTTGAAACTTGGCCTGCATAATATGTGAGAGTAAGATAATGTATGTTCAAATAACAGAAAAGAAAGTGTAAATGATATTATAAATAAAAGTGCATGTAAGCCACTTGGAGCTGTCAACATCTCAAAAACCTAAAAGTCGTAAAAACCTAATCGAATATACTGCAACATGCAAATTTTACAAAGGGCATAATGTTAAATTCTCGAATAAGAGTATTTTACAGTTACAACAAATAATATTCAGACATCAGAGAATTGTTTGATATATATGAACACTGTATTACGAAATTTTTCAACTGAAATTAAACCATGACTGATATTTAGACTCATAATCTTCATAAAACTGTTTAGCATGTTATTAGTAAACAGAAACCCCCACAAATTTAGATCACTGTAGATAATAATTTCAAACAACGAATGCTTCCTACAATAGGAGAACCAAATATGTCTATAGACTACAAAGGATAGAGTCACTGCAAAATTATAAACAAATCAAAATGAGTTTGAGAGCATGCACATGTTTTATAGTTTAGGAGCCGGGACAACCACATTTCAACTTAATTTTGTTACCATTTTATCCAACAATGCAAGAGAAACCATAAGGATCAACATGAAGCTACTCTCCCAATGCTTGTAAGTGATTCTTTTTTGGAAACAATACATACATGAACAATAGTTCGAGTGAAGGTAGATTGTGTCCGTAGTCAAAACCTAAGCATCCCAAAGTTAAGGATTTTTGTGTACGCTAAGATTTGAGCTGATTAAACACGTAATATTTCGTATAGATTCAAACACAATCAAACAAGGCTCCCAGTGTGGAATTTTATAAATCTAACAATTAGTGTATATCATCACTTGTTATCTTATAAAGAAGATTATGAGAAAAAAATGAAATCAAAACATAACAGATTGTAGGACCCAACATTGGTTGGCCAAAAAATAAGAATGTATAGAGAAGTACATTACATTATTTCATCTTTCAAGTAAATAGAAGAGAGGAGGCAACATTGGCAGCAAAAAAAAAAACATAAAAACCTAATGACATAAGAGGATGTAACATTGACAGCAAAAAAAAAGTACACAAAAACCTATCTGTGAAAATATATTTTAACCAAGAATGTATTTTCTTATGTATGGTAGCGAATTAAATTCAATATTTCTACAATATTTCCCGTTACCGAATATGCATACTCAACTACTAATTTTAATTAAATCTCGTTGTTGGGAAATGCTTGAAATCGTCTAAAATTATAGATTATGAATTATATAATTCAAGCGACATTACTTTACTCAATCAAGTCAAGACAACATTATTTGAGTAGCATTCTGCTTCTTAAATATGTATTCATGATGATACACTTACAAATTATACCATCACATACCATAAATTAGTCCACACCACTCTCCAATAAATATTTATGATCAAGAAAAAGTAAAACCCAAACCAAACACAAATCACACATTCATACTAAAACAATACGACAATAGATGAATAATTAGACACGGGTTCAATTTCTAAGCACACATCTGCTGTGCCGGCATACGGCCATCCGTTTTGTCGCCGCCCATCCCTGGTTCGGTCTTCTTACAAGCCATCATACCATCGGTTAAACCAGATCCAATTTTGTGCTCAATATTGTCCTCACTTGCCGGAACGTTGTCCTCAGATTTAGATTGGTGCGGTAAAGAGAGAGGAAGAAAACCCTTTTTACGACATGTCTCAATCGATGCGACCAACATCTCCTCGAGACTATACTTGAAGTTAAATCCCATATCAATCAGCTTCTTGGAACTAAACACAATGCTCTTTAGATTCTCATTCACACCTTCAAACCTGTTCCAAAGAGTTATACTTGTTTTAGCAAATATATTTTGATTATATAAGCAAAAGATGCTTAAATCATATTCGAATCTACTTATATCTTACGTTGAAGGCACTTTGTATTCCGGGTATTTTTGCCTAAGAAACTCCGAGATTTTAAGAATCGTTGCATCATGAGAGGAACAAACATAACGTCCCTTGGCAACAGCTTGTTCGTACAAGAATATATGAGCATTGCATAAGTCGTCCAAGTGCACATATTGTCCTTGTCTTATGATCGAGTAATGTGCCTCGTTCCCTGAAACATTTTCAAGGTTTTAAATTCATATTCCAACAAAGAAGGATAGAAGAGACTAGTTGACATCTCTAGTCCCTAGTCCCCGGAACTACAAGCCTAAGGTCTAGAAACCGCTTAGTTAAGAAGAAAAGGGACTAGAAAAACTGCTCACGAGTGATAGGAGAGAGCGCGGTAATGAGACTAGGCGGCATAGATGTTGTTATAAATGGACCGATGACCAATGTCGGGATAATACTGATGAAATCTATTCCTTTCTCCTTTGCGTAATCCCACGCTGCTTTCTCGGCTAATGTTTTCGATAAGAAGTACGTCTGCCAAACATTTTATATATATTAATTTGAAGAAGATCAACCTCGGGTTAATTTTGATGTATGATATATAAATTTATATGTATATATACCCATCCTGTCATCTTTTTGGACATGATAAAGTCAAGGTCACTCCAATCATTTTCATTATAGATACTCTTCTTGTGTTCCTCGACATTAACCGTTCCAGCAGACGAAGTGAACACAACTCTTCGTACCGTCTTTGCCTTAACACATGCTTTCATTATCCCCAATACTCCATTCACCGTCGGTTTTATCACTTCGTTCTGATTAAAAAAGAAAATTTAATCAACGGATCTTATAAAGATGATATGAAAACAACAAAAGAAGTTCATAATGTATAACTCACCTCAGGATCTTTTGACTCAAAATCCATGGGAGTTGCTACGTGGAAAACGCCATCGCATCCGTTTATGGCCTCATCGTAGCTGCCTTCGTCAGATAAGTCTGCTTTCCATAAAGTGAGTTGTGTCTTCGCGTTTGGCAAATCAAGAAGATGTTGCACTTTCTTCAAATTTCCTTTATATTCCAATAAAACTCGTAAGTTAACCATACAAAGAAAGTTATACATACTTACATAATCTTACGAGAAATATAATAGTTTTGTAATAAAGATATATATGTACCGGGGTCGCGCACAGTGGCACGGACAAGGTAACCACGTTCAAGTAATCGCATCACGAGCCATGAACCGATGAATCCCGACGCGCCGGTTACGCAAACGCTCTCTTTGTGACTAACCATTTTTGTTTTGTGTGTTTACAAATGTAGATGATGCTTTAGGAACTAAATTTATTATGTAGATTGGGTATAAATCTTCGTGCTAGGAAGACAATATATATATACACACTAGAGAGATCGAAGAAGCTGCCAGTCACGTGAGTACCAACCGGCGAAACACGTGAGGAACGTTGGTTGGGAAAGGACTTGGTTTGTGTGGTACGTGACAATTTGGTAAGTTTGATTTTATAATATTTTTTTAGGGTATAGTTAGTTGTACTGGTGGATGAAACACGTAGACTCGGGTTTGTTTATTTGTTTGGTGAGATAGTGACTGGACTGGACTCGCCGTCTACTTTTCTTTCTTATTAGAGCTCTTCTTATTATTGTTTTCAAACTCTTTATTTATTATATACATTGGGAGGATTGGCATTTAGGGCCTATGCATTTTCGTGCATATTGTAATTTCTATTTGCTCGTGATTTTTCAATTATAAAGAAAATTCGTATCTAATTTTGAAAGATAATATATTCTTCTTTTTTTGACAAAACAATTTTAGAAAAAAAATTGCTTACGACAAATACTATATGTATATACCGAAAGTAACAATGTGGCTTTTGAGAAAATACCCCAAAAAAACTAAAATATTTAGTTATGATATATATATATATATATATATTTATCTATTTTTTGTTGAAAATTTTGGACTCTTTCTTAAACTTCAAACTGTAACATATGAAACCAAAACAATATCGTATATATCATGGTTTGAACAGTGAAAACAAAAAAAATTGGTAAAAAAAAGCAGTCACAAAATTTTCAGAAAATAGATGAATATATTTGGAATATGTTACAATAGAAATGGAATTTGCTTTGGACTTTCCAATCTATGCTATTTTACAGTATAGTCTGGTCCTTATATAAACCCTAATTAATAGCTCAAGGACTTGGACCATTTTTTTTAATCTGGTTAGAGTGATTGTTACGACCACGAAAGAAACAGCACCGAGAGAAGCGAAATGAATCCAGGGGTGGACGAACGAGTACCACAATTGGTATCTAATGCTTAATATGTCAAATCAATTCACAAATAATAAAAAAAACAACATTTTTCTATTTCAATTTCTTTCTTGTCTTTTTTTGTCAATAGATATATTATAATTGTCAAGGTTGGATATTGTTAATGTAAGTCAAATTCGCTTTAGATACTCTCTTATATAATTTTCAGTTTATGAATAATAGTATCGAATATGGAATACGTGTTAATTTTAAAACAATGTGGACTTTATGTCAATTAATTTAAATTTAATTTTGAATCTAGATTTTGAGTATATAAAAAATAGGGAGACTTGTGTGAAAAAGATACATTGAGACCATAATTGTCCCATTAAACGTTTTGGTGATTTTTGCTAAATTTTTGCTAAATTATCTTTATTTCAAATCTAATAAATATAAAATATATTTTTAAATTCTAAAAAGATTACAGAAAAGAAAGACACACCCATATATGTACATCTCGTATTAAGAAAAAAAATATTTTCAATTAATATTGTCTTTCTTATTCTACTTGCATATACTCTATGATATACCTATTTATTCTAATAATTATTCTATATTTTACCTAACAAGATAATAAGTTTGCTTTCTATCCTAACTTTTATTCTATCATCTACCAAGTTTAAAATTGATATTCTATATGTTTTAATCTTTTCTTTGTGCTCTACGTAGTTTGAAATAAATATTTCATATTTTTTCTTTATTTTACCTAATTTAAAATATGTTTTATGCGTTATTCAGTTCCAAAAATCTGTAAAAAACATAAAAAAGACTATGATCTACTGTTGTTCTCCGTTATTCAAATTTTTGCGTTTCTTTTCTCTTTTTAATCATTTTAGTCTCTTTTTTTTCTCTGTTTTTTCCCGCTTCTTCTTTTTGTCTTCTCTCTTCTTCTTTTCCATTAAAATGTTGCAGATCTATGTAATATATGGTGTGTGGAGATCGTGTCTCAATAACGACTGGATTTTTTGTTTGAAAGTAACTATCTTGTTTGAAAGTACTCCTCGCAGAATCAGCTAATTTTTTCAGGACGCCAACTATGTTTTAGTTAAAAGGAATTTGTTTTGCCTTATATATCTCACTGTTTTACATTCTTTATTTGTTCAAACTTTAAATTTCCTACTCCGTATAGGTAGTGAAGCACTTAGCTTCAGAAGAAAAGGTAAACACTGAGCCAAGCCCAAAGCTTTTAGCTCTTTTTCTTTGTGTTATTTACTGTATTTTTTGTTTTGTTTAAATTGTAGATGAAATTTGTTGTATATCTAGTGTTTATTTCTAGTTGGTTAACCTTCCTAAAGGTGTATGAATAGTTGAAAAACTTAGCCGTCTATTCTCAACTGGTCCATTTTCCCTCTATATGCTCTCAATTGCTTTTTGACATGTTCATTCAAACCGGTACGACCTCAATTAGGAGAATTTTTTTTATTTTGAAAGTTTCGATCCGACTCAAGTTATTTTTGTGTGTGTAAATATCCTACTATACGTCCATGTTCCATAGCTAGTTCCATTAATCACAATCAACTAACATAACATTTAATATCGTTGAAAGCAAATGTTCGTTCTACACAATTTTCCTAAATACGTTATATACATAAATGTATGACAAATATACAAACGGTTGCTTTAATTAAGTGTTCCACATGAATATTATGATGGCAGTATACATAACTTCAATTAACATTCCACTATCAATAAGTTGTAGTAGAAGACACTGAATACTAATGTTGACAAGGAAATGCAAGAACAGATATGTGGAGAGACATGAATGAAATAATGTTGTGCACAATGAAACATGTGAACAGTAGTGAGGAAATATACAAACAAAGAACGAATAGTGAAAACATCTACAGTAGTTGGGAGTTGCAATGCAAATCAATGCTTCTATATAGACATGGGAATTCGGGTTAATCGAACCCATAGGTTTTTTTGGTTTTTCGGTTAGTTTAATTTTTAAAAAAATTATCAAAACTAACCGAACAAAATTTACGGTGCTATCGGTTTTTAAAGTTATTTTAAATTTTTCTGAAAGTAATCGAGATTTTTGATTTTCGGTCTTGGTTCGGTGAAATCGGTTCAAATTATGTGAATTCAGATCAATTCGGTTAGTTCAGTTCTTAAGTTTGCTGGTTTTAATATATTTTTGGTCTAATTCGGTATATTTTGTTTTCGAAAATTTTTTTAAAAAAGTTTTGGTTAACGAATCGGTTCGGTCGAAAATATCCAAAGTACATCCAACCATAAGTTCTACACAAATATCGAAAATATAATATCCAAAATACAACATTCCCTCCTTTCAACTCCGCTTTCTCCTCCGTATTTCACTAGGTAAAAGAACTCGAAATCCATTATGATAGTGCATATTTCTTCTTTTTAGGAGTACGCTCATTCGGCGGAGTATCATTCTTCTTCGGTCTACGCCTATTTGGTGAAGTAGCATTCTTCACAGATTTTGCATTTTTATCATTTGCGTGTGTTCATCTTTGTACCTTTTGCGTGTGTTTCTTACTCGGATTGTTTCTCCTCACCAACAGGTTCTTTATCACCCTCATAAACAATAATCGCCAAGCATCTTTTGCCTCCTCTTCTCCTGATTCTTCATTCTCTTCTTCTCCTTTCTCCTCTTCTGCTTTCTCTGCTCCTTCCCCTTCATCTACTTTTTCTGCTTCTTCTTCTGCTTCTTCTACTTCTTTCTCTTCACAAACTTTTCTATTTCTGCTTCTACTTCTTCTTCTTCTACTTCTTTCTCTTCACAAACGTTTTCTGCTTCTTCTTCTTCTTCTTTTTCTTCTACTTTATTCTCTTCATCTACTTTTTCTGTTTCTGCTTCTTCTTCTTCTTCTTCTTCTTCTACTTCTTCTACTTCTTTTGCTTCTTCTACTTCTTTCCCTTCTTCTACTTCTTCTGATTTTTCTTCTTCAACTATCTGTTCTTCTGATATTTTTTCTTCAACTATCTTCTCTTCTGCTAACTCTTCCTCTCCTACTTTCTCTACTTCAATTTTTTCTGTTTTCTCTTCTTCAACTTTGTCCTCTTCTGTATTCTCTTCTTCTTCATTCTATGCGCCTTCTGCAGCTTCAAAACCATCTCCCCCCAGTCAAAATCCATCTCCCTGTTCATCTCCTCATCCATACAGCCTTCCACACATGTCACTCTGAATTCTACCCTTTTAAACTTTTTTTTCTGAACATGTTGGGTTTTTTATAGACTATCAAGCCTCTTTCCCATCACATTAATCTTCAGGTCCATTTCCTCAAACCTTCTTTCATTGACTTCATCATCCTGTCTTCATACTCCTTCAAAGATCTCTCAAATCAACGATCATGGGCTGGTTTCTCTAATAATTCAACTTTCTTCTGCTGTTTCTTAGTGGGGAATTCCCGGACAGCAACGTCTAACTCGTACAGCTCCTTCCACCATATCGTTTTCTACTCAACAGTAAGATGCTCATTCCAGCTGTCGGTAATACCGTCTTGTCCTTCATATCTAACTCCTCTCTCATGATGCGTGCCATAAGAGGTTTCTCATCCAATGTATGAACCAAAAAACTCCTAATATCCTACATACTACCAAGAGCATCATATATCTCCTCGAGTGGATAACCTTTCATACCACTGCCTCTGAATTTTTGTTTGCACATCCTTGGACAGCCACTGTCACATCCACTTACATCTTCCCGAAACGTTTTTCTAAGAATAAGAATACACTCAAACGCGAGAACCTACACATTTAAACCAACTTAAATCATAAATCATACTCAAATCACATTTAAACCAACTTAAATCATAAATCATACTCAAAATCAAATTTAAACCAACTTAAGTAATATTCAAAATCATATTTACCTCGAAGGAGATTATGAACCGGGAAACGAGAATGTCATATTCGCAGAACCTTTGATCAACTTATTCATATGATATGTCTCCTTAACAGTATCATCAAAACTCAATCTACCCCATGAAAAGGTTTTACACAGCTCTAGGTCATCCACGATTCTAATTAAGAATCCATCTATGGATCCTGCAATCTTTGCCATTCCTCTGATAACAGTGCAAAGAAATTCATGATCACCATCTTCAACCGATCTCCACAAGCCCTCATTGCTAGTAGCTTCGTTTTCATATCTTCCACTATGATGCACTTTTTATTTCTGAAGTGTCTTGCCTTAAACTTATCATTGTCCAGCTTCTTATAGTTTTGCGGATATGCGTGACAATCTAAACCAGAAATGAGGGCATGCTCTCTCATGGAATAACAGATTGACACTCCATTCACGACAAACCACATAATTATGTCTTCCTCGGTATTAACCATGCGTAGAAGCAACATCCACATACCCATGAGTTTACAGTTTGGTTCCTCAACCATGTGGAAGAAATGGTGAAACTGTGGATGGCTTGTGAACCATGATAGCTCTTCCTTAAGATTTTTGATCACCTCCACTGTCTTGTTCAGATAACACCGAGCTTGTATCTTGCATTGCATTGTATACTCGGTATTTTTGAAGAAAAACTCAAGAGGTTGGATTGGTCCGCTATCCTACAAATTCAATTATTAGTTAGGAAAATGTTATCCATTGTTCCTATTGGCCCAAATCTCATCCTAATAATCTGTAATACCTATTGTTCCTATTGTTCCGTTCTGCGTATAGTTCCGTTGAATGAAGACGTACCTTCAATGATGAAGACATAGCATCCTCATTTTCTGACATATTATTTGAGTCCTTATCTTCTGAACTCGCGAAGTTTTTTGGACTCATTTCATGCTCCATCGGCGACTATGGTATATTTCTTTGTTGTTCTCAATGCCTCTTACCCTTACTGACCATCACCGCCGTCCAAGCTTAGAGGGCGGAGAAGAAGACTGTGAGCGAACTGTGACCGGTGTGTGGACTCAAAGAAGAAGAAATCGAGAGGCGAGGCTAAGAACGAGATATATGAGAGTCGAGGAAGAGAGAATCGGGGAAGAAGAAGAAGATGGACGAGGATGGATATCCGGTGAGAGTCGAAGAAGAGGAAGAAGAAGCAGAAAGATACGAAGAAGACAAATAAAAAGAAGAGGAGGACATGAAGAAGAAGAAAAAAATAAGAGGACAGAAAGAAGAAGAAGACACAGAAAAGGGGGAAAATGAGAAGACAGGATTGCGATTTGATTTTTAGGGATTAGGTTAAAATTAGAAAAAATTGGTTTTGTTCGGTTTGGTCGAGTTTGTTCAGGTTTGATCGATTTAGGTGGATAATTGAATTTATATTCTGGTTGGATATGTAATTTAATAGATTCATTACACCATTTTCCGCCTTTTGCCATGTTTTCGTTTAAAAACAAAAATGAAAACAAATATCATTTGTATAACACGGAGAAATTGAAATTTTTTCAGAGCAAAAAGGGCATTTTAGTATGAGTCATATGGAATAAAGCACATGAATCTATAATCCAAGAATCTATATGACTTTCCAGTGTCACAATAAGTAAATTCTTCTCAGTCTCTTCTTCTGAGTGTTCTTTTTCTGAACTACGTTTGCAGAAACTGCTCCATCTGCATTATGTCTCCAAGCAGAACAATCTTGCTTGAAGTGACCTTTCTTGCTATAACCATAGCACATCAAATTATTTTCAGGTTTAGATTTTAACTTGTCTTTGCTACCTGATATTTTATGGTTTTTCCGAGTTATTAACCGTGAAATAAGTCTTTTATCTAAAGTCTTTTTGGTGTTTTTTGTGTTTTTTCGAGTCTTTACAGGCTTACGTGCGTTTTGAGCTTATTGGAGATATTTGACCTTTTTGGAGTCAAGCAAAGGATTTACCTGAAAGATCAGATTGTTGAGCAATTTTGGACATGGTGTCGGTCGACACCGTACGCGAGACCATCATTAAAAGATTTCCTGGAAATTGCACTTTGGCCTAGAAGTTTCATTATTTGTAAAATAGGCCCTCCGCGATTTTGACCTATTTATTTGTTATTTTTGTCATTGTTTAGACCCAAATTTTATTTTATCAAGTTTTAGAGAGATTGAGATTTAGAGAGTTTTTTTGGGAGACGTTTCCAAACCATGTTCTTACTAAGAGAAGAATTTGAACCTCTTTGTATCTTTATTTCAATTTCTTAATTGCATATTTCTTATTTCATGATGTTTGTTTCAATAACCATGTCTGAGTAGTTTGTTTGTTAGGATTATGGTTAATTTAAAAGTAGAGAATGAGCTGTTAGATTGGAATTGAATCTGTTAGGGTTATCAATAAAGTTCTTCATCTGGATTGCGTTTAAGGCTAGTTTTAGCTTGATCACCTAGATTGCGTTTAAGGCTAGTTTTAGCTTGATCACCTAGATTCCAGAAGACTAATGTTACATTAAGTTTCTATGAGGAAACAGTATCAAGCTAAGATAATATGAGATTGGTTTTGGTAACAATTTAGAGAGTGCAAACGAGGAAGGAAATCAAATAAACAAACTATTAGAGTAGGGAGCAATTCGCGGGAGAAAGAGAGCATGTGATCGAACAGCTATTCAGGGGACACTTAGGTTCAGATCTCGAATTCGAACATAGAGATAAGATTGGGCCACTGTCGTGGAACCATCAACATTGCTTTAACAGCCTAAAATCCTAAACTATCGTTTAGATCTAGGGTTGCAAACAAGCATTGACAACATGTTCGATAAATTCACAATTGCTTCGACATCAACTTTCGTTGGCTAAAGGCTAATTGCTTATCAAGGTTTCTTTTAGCAACCTATTACACTTTTGATGAATAGGAATACTTAAGTTCAGAGAATTAGTGATCAATTAAATCTCAGCAATAAGATCAACAATGATAAAGATAATTTGATTAAGCCCTATTTGTATTCGATTTAATTACTCATGATCTCCGTTGAAAAACCCCCTAATCTAGCAAGGTAGACTACTCAGACATAGAAAGACAGAACATAGCAAAATATGAAAAGAAATTCATGGAACTTTATTAGATAGAACTAGGGTTTAGAAATCTTCTCAAGTGTTTGTAGAGATCCGTCTCCGAAGTCTTACAAGCTAAAAATTTCAACTGAAAACTCTCTTCAAGAGTCGCCGCCTCTCTCTCTCTCTCTTATTACAAAAATAGATAGAAAACTAAGAAAAGCTTGAAAAACTAATTAGGGCTTTGCACCCTTTTATAAGAGAGAATCGGCATTTTTTTTCCTAAGATTCCGGAGCGGGTGCTCCGGTCTGGAGCAGGTGCTCCAAAATCGTCCTTGAACGAACTCGGCTTTTAACTCCTTTTGCACGGCTTTTACTCCCTTTAGCTCAAATATCTCCAGCAGCTCCAATCATTATCCACAGCTTCTCAACAACCTGAAACGACTCAAAATTAACCAAAAGGACTCGATAACAACTCAAAAACAACTGTTAGTATGCGTCTAAAACGCAACACATCAACTCCCCCAGACTTAGTCCTTTGTTTGTCCTCAAACAAAACGGAAAGTCTAAATACGCAGAAGAAATTTGAAAACACAGGGACTCTCAAGATCTCAGGAACCGTGAAACTATTTGAACCTGCAGACCACACATACATTTTCAGATAAATAAACTCTTTACATTTGATTAAAGTTGGTGTGAGCTTTCTGTTATGAGCATTGACTAAGGAAACTGATGCTTGGTATTGGGAAGGCTAGTTTCATGGGTGGAGCTTAGAGTGTTTAGAGGTTACTGTGTTTGTGGACGATGCAGGATATCACGCAAAATGATATGAGAGAATGGATTCATTGATGTTCCACAACCTCTAGCCACTCCTTACTTCTTTTAAACCCCTTTTTCCATTTGGTTTATGTGTGTTGAGAGACACTTGGGAGTTACTAACTCACCTTTCTTCGTTCGTCTATTTCATACTCTTCTCTTTTTTTTTCTTTTTTTTTAAGACCAATTTAAGAAGGCTTTACAATGGTGTGTCTCTCCAACACAAAGAAAATATGAAATAACAGATTTTTCTCACTTAACTTGGCGCCTTATATGCTGATCTCATATTGGAGCGGGTGCTCTGCGTTGGTTTCAGCTTTTATCGCGGGCTCTTCAGCTAGCGTGAGTTAGAGGTTGTGATAATCCTTTTCTCTCTGCACCTTTTGCATATATCTGCACAAATAAACTTTAAAATACAAGAGTTCAGGGGTTTTGAATAGAGATAAGGCTTAAGGCGAGTACTAGCTATTCAGGATCAGCGAGATTCCTGAATATTCTCTAATTTTCCTAGTCGAATGCTCTTAACAGAAAGAATTTAGATTCATGTTAGGTTGTGATAAAGTAGAGTTTAATATCTTTCCGATGAAACCTCGATTGGTTGAAATGTTCTGGAGAGGGCTAGATCTGAGTGTGAGGGAGTTTCAAGTTAGCTGTGTGGTCAAGATCCTACAACAATGGTCACTAGGAAAACAATCAGAATACACATGAGTGGTTAAAATCATCATAGATTAAGGTCCTTATTCCAAAGAAAATTTGACTCAAATTTTTTTTTTATGACTCGATTTAAAACAGGACTCAGAAAAACAAATTGACTCGATAGACTCAACTGACTCGTTTGGAAAAAAATAGCTGAAAACAAAAGTGAAAGAAAACCATTAGTAATGCCAACCTCTCCCCCAGCCTTACCTTACACCGTTACCGGTGTAAAAATAAGATGGAGGATTGGTTGCTAATGTGAGGGGGAAGTTTTATTGTTTGAAATCACCGATTTGAGGTATAAACAATGTGAGGGGAAGTTTTATTGTTTGAAATAACCGATTTGAGGCAGGCCGGGGGCTCGTGCTTCCATCACTGTCAGGTCGGCGTCTGCGGCAAGATGGTCATTCAGATGGTGCGGTGCAGTGTTTATTTTGATCTCTTGCCGCTGTGCCTTGACAACATCCTCTTGAGAGCATTCGCATTATATGATGCATGAGGCTGTTGTTTTTCTTCTGAGATGCGATCATCTATCTGCGGTACTCAACTATGTTTGATTCATCTAAAATGTGTGGGAGTTGAAACTCGCCTAGATCAGTGTAAGGGTGGAAAGGCAGCCCAAAGGTTGTGGCTGTTTGACCATCTTCATCTATCGATGGCGTGCAAGCTCTTAAGTGGCGGCCGGATGTAGTTCTAGTTTCTTGGAGGTGGTTTGGTTCAATGAACGTTGCAGAATGAACGAAACGCAAGTTAGCCTCCGTATTGAGTCTTGTGAGCGTGGGCTGTGGCCTGCATAATAAGGAAGAGCCATGCTCGTCCTTGAAGTGGTACGTATCTGGATCACGGAGGATTTTGAAGCTGATCAGAGGTTGCCTGTCCATCTTCTCTATATCAGGTTTGCAAGTTGCCGAGGCTAGGTCGATTTTGAAATGGCGAAAGATAGGCGTGAGTAAGCTGCCAATGCGCTCTGTTTTCTTTACAGAAAAAGCTCTGCCTCTATCTTTTCTTGATACTAGAACTTCAGCGAATTGTATTCCAAGGTTGATTTGGTGCTCCACCGGATTACTTGCTCCAAAAATGTCGCCAATTAAATCCCCACAGCCATAATAGAGCATCATCAGCTCATCAAGATGTACCTTGTTTCCAACGTCTCTTGCAAATAAGAGGTTGCTGTATAGTCTTACGCAGATGCGGACGGCTGGGTGTCGAATAAGGCATTGGCTTGCGGATCTTGATGCGTACTAGTCGGAGGCAATTGTCTGCCAAAACTAGTTGGCGACCGAAAACTTTTTAGGGAAGTCCAGTTGGGCATCTTCTGGATGGAAGCCATAGATGTTGCAGAAGTCCCCCATGGAAAGGCTGTACTTCTTTCTTCGGGCAAAAAATGAGAACGTAGCTTCGGCAAAAATTGGGTTTTGCGGATCTAGATAGGTGAGACGTGCAGTAGCAAGGCATTGTCGTGCCAAATCGGGGTAGAGCATGTCTATCTCCAATGCGAAACTCATGAGTCGAGCATTTAGCAAGATGCATTCGACTTCCTTGTAGATCCCTAGCTTCTCTAGAGTGTCGGTGCACGTGAACCTTGTCGGCTCCATTGCAATGTCTAACATCGCGTTGTAGTAGTACGCATCAGTTTGGTCCCACTGGTCATCCGAGTTTTGTGGCAGCATGTCATCAGGAAGGTTGAAACATACTTCTTCAGGGCGTGGCAAATGAATGCATTCGATTAGAGAATATATTCCCGAAACGATATTGAGATGAAAAGTAATAAAAACCTCGAGAAAATGCATATGATAAGATAATATATCCCTAGCAATCGAGAAAAAAGTAACAAAGAACCCGAGAGGCTGCATATGTATAAATGAGACTCAAACATGCATAAAACTACCCTATATAGTCCCGTTTTTTGCTTCTCTAATATCAAACGATCACTTTTGTCATAAATAAAACAAGAATTAGCCTAGACAACATTGTTAGAAGACGAAAATATTATTTTTCTTTATAAAACATCACGAGAATACTCTGCCAACAACACAAGAGAAAGATATGCTTGAAGGAGATAGAACTGGATATTCCCTCTACGCTCATGCTTAGTGAAACGCAAAAGGTAATTAAAACTAGTTTAGTGACATTTCTAATCCTAATATATAAACACTAATCCGTGGTAAAACTTCGGACAAGTAAAGCCCTACGCTTGGAAGATATGAGAGTATTATTAGATGATGACCGATTAGATCTATGAATCTCCACAATTATTTTTCCTAACTTCTGTAAATCAACGACTAGGTTGAGATTTTGTCAAAACTTTGGTATCCGAAATCCGATTTATGATGTGGTTTCGATTTAGCTCTCTTATTTTTATTGATTGTATAAAAATTGTATAACCAAATAAAATTATATGTGATTAGATTAAGTTAAAACTGTTTCGGGTAAGTATCATACACATCTAGTTTAGTTTTCATTTTACCAAACCACATGTAATTAAATGTGGTTATGGTTTCTTTTATAGAATATACTTTACTGTATTAAGAAATATTTGGTATATACATGTATACTGTACGTAGCTGAAAAATTAAATTAAGTAGTGAATTTGAGGTTATTCCATTTGTTAATTGTTTTGGTTATATAGACCAAACCGCTTTTGGGTTTAGTTTTGTTGTGTTTGGATGTTAAGTTCGTTTTGGTAAAATTGGGTTATATCTCCACCCCCATACCTTGAGTTGACATAATGTAAGTAGATAAAGTATTTTTTATTAGGAATTTTTATTTAGTATACATGCAGTATACAGATAAAAGAAGCTCCTTATCTATGGAGCAAGGAGAAAGAGTGAGAGACATTCATAGAGATGGTCATAATGTGAGGGGGATAAAGTGTTTCACGCATCAGCGAGCTTCTTCTGGTTCTGAGAGGAAAGGCTTGAGCGGAGGAAATCTTGTTTCACGGGGTTCTTGGTGGTAACATTGATGAAGCTTTGGTACCATTTGCCTGAACTTTTGAGGTTTCTATCATCGAGATCTGTCCAGTTAATGTAACTGAGTCCGAATCTGACAGTAAAGCCTTTGCAGAATTCATAATTATCTCCAAGAGCCCACGCGAAGTATCCTCTCACGTTGACACTCTTCTCCCTAATAACAGGAACAATCATTAAAGGCATATGATTGATGAATGATGATAGATGATTGATGATCGATGATTGATGATTGATGATCGATGATATATATACAAAAAGAAACAAAATCATTAGGAGAAGAGTGTATATCTATAGTAGCATCCACTCACTTGATGACCTTACGGAGAAAACAGAGATGACTGCAGAGATAATCAATCCGCTTGTAATCCGCAACAGCCACCTCACGGCTTTCTTCATTTGGGGTACTAAATCCTAGTTAAACCGTCACAGCATGAACAAATATTTGTAAGTCAAAAACACTTACTCAACATGACAAAAAGAGAGAGATGAGTAGTAGAACTCACCGTTCTCGGTGACATAGATTAAAGGGTTACGATATTTGGTTTTGAAGTAGTCCATTACATAATAAATGCCCTTTGGGTAGTAATAGCTGTTGCCGTTTACTTCGTCTTCAACGAACTGATCATAAAAGGAAGCAAATGTATATTATATAACAATCAGTAAAAATAAACTATGCTTTATAAAAAAAGTGAATGTATGAGAAAAAAAAAAAGAATACATACCAGTGGACCAATATTTTTACCATGTACATTCTGATCTGTAAAACAAAAGGGTGAAATATAATTGATGTTCTTGAAACTAAAAGGAGACTAGAAGAAAGGTTGTTAAGTAAATGGGAATAGAGTGGTGGTACATGTGAGCTTTACGCCTGGATCCATCATGGCAGTGTGATTTTCCCAAGTAACTGGGTTAGGTTTTAGCTGGGCGTACTGAGTCACATAATAGTTGAGACCAAGAAAATCATATGAACCCGCGACTAGTCTGGCTTCATCCTCGGTGAAGTTGGGAAGCCGACTACCTACAACTTGTCTCATGATGTCTGGGTATCTACCTTTTGTTAGCGGCTCCATAAACCTGATCCATGTATCACATTCAAATTACAATATAACCTTTATAAATTAATATTCAATAAATTAATATTTTGATAAATTAATAAAAATTTAATTTTAAATTAAATCATCGATTTAATTAATCTTTTGATAAATTAATATTTTAATAAATTAATAATCTTTTGATTGAATTATTGTATTTTTTTCTTAATTATGTTAAAAACCATTTTATTTCTTTGGAGATATACCATCCAAAGAAGAATTCTTTCATCCTCTCCGTTGCTTCTATGCTGCCAGAATCACTCTCATCAAAAGGAAGAAACCATCTAGTTATCATCACAGGTCCAATCTTCCCTCCTTGGTACTGCATGTGGTCACATGGTATGTTAGATTACACCACATTTTTCACAAATGGTGATTATGAGTTACTACTCACTCACCTTATATTTGGTCCTGTAAAGATCCACGACCGCGGCATGAGCAAGAAGCTGGTTATGTGCAACGATGTAGGGTTCTGTCGAAGAGTTTCCGCCGTAACATCTGTCATCAACCTTAGGAGAACATCGACCTGGTGCATCTGTTCCGATTGCATAGCCTCTCGTAGGCACTGTGTATAGCTGGTTGATTGTGATCCAGTGCTTTACCTTCCCACCAAATTCTTTGAAACATAGATCCGCGTAATCTTTGAAATCATCTCTGTACATATTGTAGAATCATTTCATTAACGTAAGACCAAATCTTCTTTTTTCTTTTCATAAGAAGCATGTGAAGACAAAAATAACATACATGATCGTGCGGTTCAAGAAACCTTCATACTCATCTTGCAGTGTTTGAGGAAGGTCCCAGTGAAAGAGAGTAACAAAAGGCGTTATTTTCCTTTCGAGGAGACCATCTATGAGTTTGTGGTAGTATTCAAGACCTCCTTTGTTCACTCCCCTACTCACCTTTCCTTCTGCTCATTTATACATACGTCATATATTAATTTACTCTTCTAATTAACCAATCAAAATATATACAAACGATATGTATATGTACATGGATCGATCATGTGTATAAACCTGGAATGATTCTTGACCACGCAAAGGAGAATCTGTAGCCAGTAGCATTGAGCTCGTCCATTATGTCTATATCTTTCTGCAGTTTACATATGTAATCTCATGTCACTCCACACGTAGTTGATACATACATATATAATTTTGTGAGTATATTATATATATACTGAGGAATTAACCTGCCATCTCCTGTATGACTCACAAGTCGTGTCTCCATTCTTCAAATCTGACCCTGATTTCTCTGATAGTAATAAAAGATACGTTACTATGAATGTACACATAACCACGCGACGTTCCTCTCATATATATGTAACCATGCAAAAGACATATACCTGGATAACGGTGAGTGAAGCCATCCCAAATGTTAAGACCACGACCTCTGCCACCTTCGATCTGAAATGAAAAGAAAGAACCATGCAACGTTGGATTTTAGTGTTCTTGAACGGTTTCGTTTTATGCGTCAAAAAGTAGGGTCGACGTGCAACATTTGTTACATGCCTGGTAAGCAGAAGATGCAACACCGAAGATGAAGTCTTTATCGAAGCTTTTACTGTTGAGAATAGCACTGTTTCTACATGAGAATGGTGGATCGCGCTCTTCGCATGTAATATCATCATCAGCTTTGCAAGTCGCAACAGCTAGTAGAAAAACTAAAGCCAGTCTATGAAGCTTCATGGTTAATATGTAGATGTATGTGTTTGTGTTGTATGTAAACTTTTGCCAATCATGGGTTTATATAGCCTTTGTAAAGAAGTGTTACGTATGCATTTTCTTGACAGGATAAGTTTAGGTGAGAACGTGAGATGAATCCCGTGGGTTCACTTTACCGATTATATTGTTTTGTCTCCACTTTTTTAGAGTGGCTTGATCGATCCATTTAATTGAAACAAAGAAAATCTTTGATTCAGTATCTGAATTGTGAATGGTTGATTAGTTTCTTCTCTAGAGTAGATTTGGTAAGTAACGATGGAGTAGAAAAAACCGACCAAAATGTACTTTTAACTTGTTTCACTTCTTTGGACAAAGAAACATATCGTCATTCTCTTGTTCTCATCATTTCTGTTGTTAGCTATATATAGTAAACACTTCTGTTTTCTACAGTACATGTGTTTCTTATCCGGAACACTAATTGCATCACACCAATGAAGCAATGCAGCATGTATGAAAGGTCTGCGTATAAGTAGAACGACATGCATCAATATTCAAAGCTTCGTAACTTGGACTTGTGTTATAATTGACGCCATAAGGTTATTGAAAAGGATATGTAAATAGTATCAAGTGCACATTCTAATGTATCGATAATTACAATAATGATTTGATCCAAGGCCACACTCATCACGAGCCTCACCGCTCATAGTCACGGTATATCTAATTGATATGTGGCCGCTCGATGCTTTATCACATGAAAGATACACTCTAAAAAAAAGCAAAAACCAACCAATATATTTGTTTTTCAAATCGCCATTAAATACTAGAAGTTATTTATCATCTGCAAACACAGTAATCTTTGTAGGTCCCTCTTCATTGATTCTGTTTTATCCATGGTTTGTGTGGCCATTCTATCAACCAAAGTGTGATGGTTGTGTTTAATAGTTCATATGTTGAGTTTGATATACTTTTTATTGGTTCTACACAATTCTTCATCCAGAGGTTCCAGCACCTATTTATAAAAAACATAGATTATTAAAAAGTCTCACTCTGAAAAAGAAATAATATTATATTTTCATAAAACTAATTTATTATATTTTTCGTGACACTGTAATATTTTTAAAATAAAACTCATTTTAATTCATTAAAAATAATTATATTATTAGCGTTATGAGAACGCGGGTACGACATAGTAAAAACCTATTTTTTAAATGATATTACAAATATTTTAAAATATTTTCTATTTTTCGTTTTCGAAAATAATTTGGAATTAAATAAAAAAAATTAAAATTTATCAATAATAATAATTAATTATAATAATTTTAATTCATTAAAGATATATATATGGGTGACTTACAAAAATAGACCACAAATTGTAGTCAAATGCAAAACGAACCCTCATTTTTTCTCCGTTAAACGTTTATCGTATTTTCTCAATATCACCTTTCTCACCTTTCAATATACACAACATTGCCATTGTGTTTAAATTTTTTTTATTTTTCAAAAATGCCATGGACAAAACAGTTCTCATCTTCATCACTTATTTTCGAAAATGCCATTGAATTCAGTTCTTCCAACCACCATTAACAAGCAAAATCGGGCTCTAAATGCCTTACCAACAATATTTGAATTCACTTTTTGACTTATCAAACTCAATTTCCTCCGTTTCCTATCTATTTCATCCTAAAACTCAAGCAATTTCCTTCTTAAAACTTCAAGTTCGAAAAATCTTGTCACATTCACAAGAAACTCGGCGTGTCAAATTGAGGTATTTTTCACATGATTCATGCTCATTTTCAGATTGTTCTTCGAATCCGATTTTGGCAGATTTCTTCTACAGTCTGCTAGTCAACACATAGGTTAGTTTTGCAATTGACCTTTTTAGAGTAAACTTCACGTGAAGTCTAACAAAAAAATTTGTGGCAGACTTCAACACAAAGTCTGCGTTGGAATCAGGTTAGTTTTGCATTAGACCAAGCAAGTGACTTTGCACCAGAGGTCTGTTTCTGAAGTCTGCGAAAAAGGGAGGTCAGTTTTGCAATCGAAAAAGGGAGGTTAGTTATGGAGTTGATGAAAAATGTCGAACATTGACCGATAAAATATTTTAAATCGCAGACTTCGCGTGAAGTCTACTAATTATCATAAAATAAGTAGACTTCACGTCAAGTCTGCGATTTAGTTTTATTCGACATTTGGTCAAATATAAAACTAACTCACTTGAAATTTACTCTAAGAAGGTCAATTGAAAAACTAACCCATCACGAAGTCTACTTTTTTCAGTAGACTTCAACCGAAGTCTGAAAAAATTTGAGAAGTGTGCACCTGAAAAGTTAAAATTTAGTCAATTGCAAAACTAACCCGAAATTTTTTTAGACTTCACCCGAAGTCTACTAAAACTTTTTTGGAAATGGAAAATTTTTCAGACTTCGGGTGAAGTCTGCCTTCGTTAAATGGCAATTTCAAAAATAACCTCACGACAGACTTTGTTGTGAAGTCTGCTATGAAGACTTCGTAGTGAAGTCTGCGCGGTTATGCGTTTAGAAGTCTTCTATAACTAGTTTTTTTTTAAATGCATTTCTGATAAACTTTTAAATTATTTTTAAGTTTTTTGGTTATTGGTGTTGTCATAGTTGATATGTTTGCTTTTTTTATCGGATTTACATCTTTATTTGTTATTATTATGCTCATATCTTGTTTTATTAGTTAATCACAGACTTAGATTATTATTGCAGACTTCACAACAAAGTCTACCACGTAAACTTCGCTACAAAGTCTGAGGTGTAGATTTTGTTGGGAAGGCTGCGTGGTAGACTGCGTTTAGAAGTCTGCTATAACCAGTTTTTAAAAAAATGCATTTACGGTAGATTTATAAATTGAAGTCAATTTTTTTTAGGGTTTACGGTTTGTTTTGGTTACTATGGTTGCTTTTGTTTGTGTTTTACATGTTCATTTATGATAATTATGCTTAAATTAATTTTCATGTTTACTCATGCATTTAACTTATTCTTGTAGATTTCGTGGTGAAGTCTTCTAAGTAGACATATGGGTGAAGTCTATTCTTCCAATTATTAACAGGTTTTATGCAAGGTAATCCGACGATACTTAGAGACAGTTTTAGATAAGAGAAAAGTCTACTCGAAAGGTCTACAGAGCAGACTTCAACGAGAAGTCTACTAAGCGTACAGAGGAAGCTTTGTATCGAAAATACTTGACCTCACAGGTTTTATGCAAGGTAATCCGATGATACTTAGACACAATTTTAGATAAGAGAGAAGTCTACTTGAAAAGTCTACAGAGCAGACTTCAATGAGAACTCTACTAAGCGTACAGAGGAAGCTTTGTATCGAAAACACTTGAGCTCACATGTTTTACGCAAGGTAATCTTGAGATGATTTTTAAGTTTGAAAGAAGTCTGCGCGAGATGTCTACAGATCAAGCTTACAGAAGAAGATTTGCGGAATAAGACACTTATATCACACGTTTATGTTATTAGATTTCGATAACAGTTGAGATTGTATTGAACTTTGAAAGAAGTCTGCGCAAGAAATCTGCACAACAGACTTCATTAAGAAGTCTGCAGTTAATACATTTGTTTTCTCATGGCATTTTGAGATAGTTGTACATATGATGTTTGATGTATAAGTCTACGAAAGAAGTCTGTAATAGAAGTCTATAAAACGTTTTTAGTACTTAAACACTTCTTGTTTTTAGAGTATGTTTGTGGAGTTCGATCTCTCATGAGTTTGCGGAATTACTTAATCTCATCTTGTTATTAATTATGTTGCTATTATGTTGTGAAAATTGCTAAAAGATGTGTACTACTTAAAACTTTGAACGAAGTCTACAAATGAAATATGTATAGTCATAATATTAAAATTTCAGACTTCACTTAATGTCTACAAATGAGTCTTCTAAAGAAGTCTTCTTATTTACATTTAATTTCGGTTAAATACAACCATTAAGTATGTCAAAAATATTGCTTCTCAGGCATTTAATTTTGATTGCCTCATGTACAAATTATGTTTCATTTGAATTTCAGACTTCATTTGAAGTCTACGAACGAAGTCTGCCGAAGAAGTATTCTTATTTACTCATAGAGCTATTTAATAGTTGATTATAGATATATCGCCCCATACCATGTTTACCATCAAACAATAAATCATTACAAAACTGTATTAGACATTTGAATCAAAATATATACATCTAACATACTTAAAAAGATAAGTAAATAACAGACAACAAAACTTACTTGTTCTAGAGACAAGACTCAGATCTGCAAAAATAAGAGAAGATATTGTGAATAAACAGAAGAAGACAAATGTATGTACTCAGATCAGGATATTATGTTTGGTGCGGATCTAACAAAAAATTAAATGAAAGACTTAAACAGAGATGACTGTGGATCAAGAGATGATGAAATAGAAAGGAGAAGAAGACATATGACTTACCACTACAACAATGGCAACGGAAGCGGCAGAGGTTAAGGCTCACATCAAAAGAGGAGAAGACAAAAATATATCGTCAGATCTTGATACCATATTTGGTGTTTTTTGGTTTATATTTTTTAATTACAATAAATTTTAAAAAAGATAAAAATTAAGAATCTTATTTTAATATAGGGTTTAAAAATGTTTGTAATTAGATAATAAAAAATAGGTGAGTATATTTCTTAAATTCAAAAATAGGGATAAAAATAGTAAATTATGTAGGTAATGTATCATTTACATAAATTTAGTCTCACACATATTATAAACTTAATTTGATATGTTAAATTTATTATAGACCGCAATTTCTCTTTATTATATATGGTTTATAAACATTTTGTAAAAGTTAAAAGAATCAAAATCGAAACGAATAAAAAAAAAAGAGACAACAGGTGGAGTTTACCTTCTCCACGTGGGATCTATTATAGACAGAAAAAAAAAAGAACATATACGCTTCTATCTATCAGAGGTCAGCTTCGATTTGACTCTGCACAAACCGAATAGAGAAGATACACAAAGACCCCCAAAGACTTGAATGTAGTCCACAACGTTAAAAGCTCAACACACAGAGACACAAAGAGACAAAGAAGCTTCGATTTTATCGATCTACCAATTAGCATTGCGTGAGTTTTAATTTCATGCCTCGGTTTGATCGATCTCTTTGAGTTTTACAATGTTTTGTCCTGATTCATTTTGAAAATTCGAAGAATTTTGTTGAAGACGCAAAAAGAGATGATTTTGGAAGAGAAAGATTCATCCGATTGGATTTACAGAGGCGAAGGAGGTGCCAATCTCGTCCTTGCTTACGCTGGATCGTCTCCTCTTTTTGTTAGTCTCTTCTTCTTCTTCTTCTTCTATCTTCCTTGTTTACTTTTAAAACCCTGTAAAAAGATAGATGAAGCAAGCTTGACGAATCTTGATTTTGTAAAGAAATAGTAGGTCAGGTTCTCTGTCTTCATTGACTTTTTTTTCTGCTATATGAGTTTTTCTCCAGATTCTATTTTTAGTGGGTACAAAGATGAAGAATCATAATCATTTATAAAGGAAGAGACTTTTTGTGTTGAGGAACTATGAAAATGTGTTAGAAACAGTAAATCTATTGGTATACTTTTGATTGACCGGAGAAAGCTTCTCATGTTCTCTCAGCTTCTTGATTAGTGTCCAAAGTTATAATGTCCTGCACTAGTTCTATTTTAGTTGTTTCACTTTGATTATGATTGTGAAAATTTCAATCAAACTTTGGTTTGGATTCTCGGAAACTTTCTTTAGGTGGGGAAAGTGATTCGTATACAGAAGGCTCGGAAGAACGAAAAAACAAGCAAAACTGTGAATGGTGTTGCGACAGTTTTAACAAGCGATGAGCAACTTCTGTGGAGGGAGAATAAGGAGCTCATTTCATCTCCAGACAAGGAAGTTCTCGAACAAAGATATGTTAAGAGTGTGATCACCCCGCTCTTGGGTCCTAAACATATAGACGCGGGAGTAAGTATATATTATCTCATACGGTCTTGTACTCTTTAGATGCATATGAAGCTTTGTCGGTTTAGTTTGTTTGATACCAATGGGTTCTTGATAAGCTGATGATTAGAGTATTGTGCAGGTACGTGTTTCTGTGTCCAAGGAATTTCTTGAATCTGTTGATAAGAAAGTAACTAAGCAGCGTCCACCATGGCGTGTTAATGCGGCTCATGTTGATACCAGTCACGATTCTGCTCTTATTTTGAATGATCATTCACTTTTCTCTCAAGGTAACCATTGTCAAGAGAAACCGGATATCGTAATAGTTGTGTTGAGTTTATCTATGATTGTAAAGCAGACATAACTATCCGTTGTTTTCTCTTCTAAATTTCATCTGTTCCAGGGATTTCTGGCGGTGGTGACTGCTTTAGTGTTGAAATAAAGGTATTTTTCTTTGTTAGTTCCGGCATTTACGCTGTTTTTCGTTTTGTTTCAGTCCTTGTGTTTCTAATCCTCGACCTTAATTCCATGAAGTAGCCTAAATGCGGATTTCTTCCAACCTCAAGGTTCATAAGCGAAGAAAACAAGCTCAAAAGAAGCGTAAGCCGTTTCAAAATGCACCAAGTATTGAAGTTGGAACATAACGAGGTAAAAAAGCAAAGCACCTGCAGATTAAAATCTTGATGGAATTTTCTTTCTTGGAATATATATACTTTTACTCATTAAGAAGTCTTGGCAAAAGTCTTATAAGTATGTCACTATTCCGCAGATATCTGAAGTAAGCGAATATGATCCTCTTGATCTGTTTTCTGGATCGAAAGATAGAGTTTCGGAAGCTATAAAAGCCTTATATTCTATTCCCCAGAATAATTTCCGCGTATTCTTGAATGGTTCTCTCGTATTAGGGGGTTCTGGTGAAAGCACTGGGAGAACCAGCCCCGAAACCGCATATGCCTTTGAGGATGCTCTCAAAGGCTTCATTCATTTAAATGATGGTCTTAGGACAAAATGCTTTCTACAGCTGGTATCTGATGCTGTCTACGAGTCAGGAGTGCTCGATAGTCTTCTTGAAGTTCAGAAGCTAGATAAAGTAGACATTGAAGGAGCACTTCATGCGTATTACGATGTAATCAACCAGCCTTGCCCTACATGTAAAGAAGGTGGACCGTCAGAGGAGTACTCATCTCTACATGCTTTACCATTAGATGAAAGCTTGAAGATCGTGAAAGATTATATGATAGCCGCAACTGCCAAGGATTGTAGTCTTATGATCAGCTTTCAACCAAGGATTGCATGGGATTCAGCACCTTCTTGTGATGCCGTCTTTGTGAAATCGACTAATCAAACGTTTGATTATAAGGTATGATCCGTTTTAACACATTTGTGTTTTGTGGTATCTCATTTTATTATAAATATCTACTAAGATCATTGGTTCAAATCTTTACAAGTGAAATGTGGGTTCCAAAGCAATTGGGTTTTCAGGAAGCATAAAATTTGTTTTTGTGTTTTTTCTTTATTCTATGTTTTGTTGAATTGGGGAATGTAGGTACACTTCATTGATCTAAGCCTGAAACCACTAAAGAGAATGGAGGCATACTACAAACTTGATAAGAAGATAATTAGCTTCTACACTCGGAAGCAGAAGATCGAAAATGGAGAAGAACAAGTGGGCAGATCCAAAACATTCTGATAGCTAAGTCATGGATTGTCTGTCTCACTACGAGTTGTTTCTTTTGTTGTTGTTGTTGTAAAACATAAAAATGAAAAACCTAAAAGGTGAATGTTCATTTGATGGAAGTGAATCACTTGCATCAAATGTTGGGTTTATTAAACCCTTTTGACCAATACTAATTGAATATTATATAGGTAATTAAGTAACATAAACTTAATCTAGATTATTGGAAAATATTATTAAATATTTCAGAAAGTACGATGAAAAAAGAATTAAAAATCTTGAGCTCTTTTCTAAGTGATTGATTGATAGAGATGTATAGTCTAGGACATTCAGCGTTACTCTGGGTTTGAGGATCATGTTCACTTGCAATTTATTGCAAGAAACTCAGCATTACTCAGGGTTTGAGGATCATCACAATTATCAGCCAAGTAAATACAAAGCATCTAGAGTTTTGGAGCTTGAAAGCGTATTACTTTAACATTTAAAATAATTATTAAAACAATCTTGAAAGTTGCCTAATTACTAAAAAAACTTTTGGAGATTTCAAATTATTAAAACAATTTTAATTTAAAAAAAATAGACTTTTAAACCTAGTTTTTCTGTTTAATAACGAAAATGTCATTAGTATTTTTTTGAGAATTCAAATTTTTTTAAATAATAAATTATTTTTTATGTAAGTCTACCAGCATTTAGAAATAAAATCGATATAAATTTACCATAATTAAAAACGTCAATCACAAACACCAATCGTAAACGCAAATCCGCGATTGCGTTAGAAATTCGTTGTATATACTTTACAAATCACACATAAGTCTACCATCATTAGATATAAACATATAAGTCTACTATCATTGTCTGTAAACATACAAGTCTACCATCATTGTATGTAAAAATACAAGTCTACCACCACGTTGACAATTGATATAAATAAATCTACAACTATAGTAAAAAGTAAGTTTACCAACTTTTAAAGGTTTTAGTAAACTGTGAAAGATTGAAAAAGTCTACCGTCAAAACCAAAAAGTCTACCATTTTGATTATAAATCTACAATCACTAAAAATATATCTACCATAAAATACGGAACGAAAAAAGTCTATCGTCAAAGTACATAAATCTACCAACACTAATAAATCTACCATCAAACAATATTAATCTATCATCAATACAAATACAATTAAATCTACCATCAATACTAATAAATCTAGGGAAAACGACATATTTTCTCCTCCAAAGTATCATATAGCAATAGATAACCACGAAGCTACGCCCTCATCATGTATCTTTCTGATTGTAAAGCTAAACTCCTATTTCCCCATAATCTGAAAGCTCGAAACGTATTTCTCCATCGTTATTGGTTTCAACGGTTTGCGATCTTAACCAAATACGAGACCACTTATACCACATATCAAACCAAAGTAAAACCCCGACCCAATATCAAATCCGCACCGTCGACCCGTGCTGTAGACCCTATTGAAGATTGGAAATCCCCAAATCGATTTTTAAAAATCGAAGAACCCTAAAAAATTGAGCTCCCAGATTTCTTCCTCCAATCTTAAATCCGAACCTCTTGATGAGCAAAGATTCTGGAGTTTCGGCTGGAACCTCAGCTGGCCGAGCAAGAGGAAGAGTTTTGGGTGTGCCCAAGAGATGTTGTTGTGGTGAAATGATTGTGTCAACAATTTCAAAGTCCGATGAGAACCCTTACCGGCAATACTTCCGGTGTGCATATGCTGCAGAACGAAAGGTGAACTGATTTTCATTGTTGAAATATCTTGGTATATGCAAATTTTGATTGCCATAGTTTCTTGTTTGTGTAGCTTGTTAATGATAACCACTCATACAAATGGGTTGATGAGGCATTGTTGGATGAGATGGAGGCATTGTCGTTTAGGACACGAAGACTTGAAGAAGAGATTGCAACATTGCATATGGAGGCAGAGAAGAAGATGTTTTAAAAGCTCCAAATTCGGCTAGAAAATGAGATTTTGGAGAAAGTTGAAGAGTTTTAGTTGAAACCAAATTTCAGATGAAGAAAATGATGTGTATTGTATTTTTAGGATGTGTGATAATTGTCTGTTGTACTAAGCTAATAGGTTGAGAGTTTATCTTTGTTGTTGTTTAGGTTGTATTTTAGTGTTTGTCATTGTTGGTGTTTAGTTTGGATTGCTTTGTTTGTCATGTTTTTGTTGTTGTTTTAAGATGTTTGAACTCTTGTAATTTAATGCTTTTGATAATCTACTTATTTTGAGTCTTATTTGAAATCTTGTATTGAGGTCATCTTCTTAGATAAAGCAGTCACAAATGTAGAATGTTTCAAAGGACATTGCTTAAACAGTCACAAAAGCTAGTCATGTGGTACAAAAGAGATAGCAAAAATATAGAATGTGGTACAAAAGAGAGCTAAAACAGTCACCACAACCTAGTCATGTCCAAAAAACAGCCATCCAAACTACTCCGCAAGTTATGTCCTAAACATGAAGTCATCTCCTAATACCCGAATAAAAACCATCTTCAATTCCCAACGTGAGTGATGATGCCTTGTGAAGATTCAGCCTGAGATGATCCTTCACCGCCAAAATCCTGAAAAAAACAGTTGGAACTGTGAGTCACAGAAAATAGAAGAAGAAGCAAGAGACATGAATATGAAAACAAACCTTAGTGGATTTCTTTTTATGAAACCGTGAGTTGTGATTAGCTGCACCACAAAGTCCGCAATGCATGATCTGCTTCAACAATTTATCTTTCTTCTTCACCGGAGACTCATTTATCCCTTTCTTTCTTTTCTTATCTTTCTTACTAACCTTCTTACGGCCAGGTTGTGCTGGAACCTCCGGTGCTATAATCGGTGGTTGTGCTCCTGCTGGCCAAAACTTAGCACCTCTTAGCGGAATAAGCCCATCCGCGTACGTCTGCCTCCACGTAACTGTCCTAAACCAATGACAAACATAGTCTTGAGCTTCAATTCCCTTGCGAAGCATCACTCCATACGCATGCTCATAAGGAATCCATGCGATCTCCCATCGTCTACAGCTACAAGTCCTACATTCTAAGCTCACTCTATACGCACATCCATGGAGATTAGATTCATAGGTTTTGTTGGTGGAGACTCTAACCGTGCATTCTGAAGCATTCCCATGTAGCCCCACAAGAGGTCAATCATGTACGGTGTACAAATATCTTCGTGGGTGCTGGCTATCACATCTCTCTTCGCTATACGAACCATTTCAAGTCGTGCAATGGTTTCCAGCATTCGCACGAGGGGCTTATCTCTGGCTTTTCCAATGGAATTGTTAAATGATTCTGTGAAATTGTTTTCCACATCCTCGCAATATGATTCCAAGCCTATAAAATGCCCTGCACCAAGTCTATGGTTTAGACTTCATCACATCCTCATACACAGCAGCATCATACGTTCTTAGCTTCGACAGATTTGCCTTGTAATCAACCGCATTGTAACTCCAAGCAAGATTCCAAATCAGCGGCTTCATCTCCGGTTTCTTTCCATGCCGACTCTTCAAATTCTGGTATATGTGTCTCACACACATCCTATGTTCAATCCTTGGTAACTATATCTTAACGGCGTTGATGAAGCGCTATAAAAAAAACAGAAAACCAATGCAGTTGATAAAATCAAAAGACTAAAACACAAGAAAAACAGAACAAAACAAAAGAAAAACAGAACAAAACAAAAGAAAAACTACAAAAAATTTACCTTTTGGCGATCTCGTACGCTTTCTCAATCCATCTCAATTCCTTATACCTAGCATGCTGGAATTGAGGCCGTGTCACACTAATCTTCCACTTCTCCATAACTAACTCTTCAATCTTCATCGGCATGAAATACTCCGGTTCTTCTCGGATCTTGTCGAGGAACAAGCGTGCGATTGCAGGCACTTTTAGCATCTCACAAGTGCCATTAGGAACACATGTATGATCTTCCTTAAACACTTTCACCTCCCACCTATTTCCTGACGTAGCGCCGTATATCCGCCATGAGCAACTGTTTTCTTCAACTTAAACCCGAGTTTAGTTTTGTCATACCTGTATTGCTTCAGGTTCCGACCTGTTCTCAGAGCATAGTCAAGAACCGCCTCCTTGAATGCTACACCGTTGATGAAGACTTGTCCTTCATACAAGTTGCCATTGCCCCATCTTATATTCTGCCGGCGATATACAGTGCGTTGAACTGCATCTCCTTCTTCATCAGAGTCGGTGTCGGGGTACACATTGTGCCGCACAGGAGGCTCGTCGGCAAAGTCAGCTACAGCTTCCTCGATGTTGTGGTCATTGCGCTCCCTTCGATCTTCACCATCAGAATCAAAATCAGGAGTTCAACTTTACAATAGGAAAGATACAGGATGAGGGTATAACTTCGTGGTTATTTGTTGCTATGTGATACTTTGGAGGAGGAAATATACCGTTTTCCCATAAATCTACCATGCTAAATTTATCTACCGTCAAACAAAAATAAATCTATCACGGGAACTAATAAATACCATTTCTCCAATAAGTCTACCACAAATAAATAAGTTTACCATCATTGAGTAGTAAGTCTACCACATCAAATAAGCCTACAGAATAAGTCTACCGCTCCAACAATAAGTCTACCACTCCAACAATAAGTCTATCACTCTAAAATAAGTCTATCACTCTAAAATAAGTCTATCGCTCTAACAATAAATCTATCGGATGAAAAATAAGTCTTCCACTCTGAACATAAGTCTATCATTTCATTAATAAGTCTACCGTAACTATACGATAGACTTATTTTTTTTCGAGACAATTTTTTTTTTTTGCATACGTGGCAAAATTTAGTAATGACATTTTCGTAAGTAGGTTTTTTTGGCAACACATTGAAAAAATGTAATATGGATAGTGGAAGTTGTTTTAATCATTAACAAAGATTATAATTGTTTTAACAAACTTTCTAAGATTGTTTTAGTTATTCTCCCTTAACATTTTTAATGTGACATTCCTAACGAGTATTTGATAAGCGTTTAAGTGTGGGACTTTCTACCATTTTTTGTATATATCCCACGTAGTCGTAGAAGACGAAAATAAATAATATAAACGTTGGATGATCCCAAAAAATGAATCGCTTTTGCAGATGACTTGGCCATATCACAAAATGCTAAAATTCAGATTATGAAAACCACTTAGCGAATAAAAAAATCTTTGGATTAATATCAAACAATCTTTTTGCACACTTTTGTGTTTTTCCTTCGTATTTCAGCCATTGTCATAGCCTTGTCGCCTCACATGATCAATGTCCAAAGTAAAATCAACCAATGTATCACAAAGTAGATCAAATAGTCTTTTCCTGATTTATCATCAACTTCCAAGAAGTGAATAAAAAAAACTCTTAAACCTGAGTTGAATCCATTGAAACATCCACACATCGAATGATAAGAGACATATGCTCTTTATGACTAATATATGGAGTACAATCCAAAATAATAAAGAAATATTTAGCATCTCAGATTTTCTTAATGATCATTAGCTTCATCTCAGATCTCAACATTGCTATTAAGTCTTCTGAATGTTGTGGCTGAGATAGTGATAATGAATTTCTCCTCCTTTAATTTGCCTGATGTGCTCTCGGATAACTGAATCAAAGTCTTCAAGTATTTCAATAAAGCTAATAAAAATTTCATTGTTACCCTGGCCTATCTTTTCATTGCTTCCATGAGATATTATATTACATTTAGCCAAAGTTTTCACTAGTGCAAATAATCTCAATAAAACTTCTATCCAATAAATTTTCTCTTTCTTGATCTCTTCTTCGACATGCTTATCAATTGTTAGATTTTTTATAAACTCAACTATAATTCCATCCAATGGCTCGTGCACATAATGTGACAACGACTACTTTCATGTTGGCTAAGTCTTAGCAGAACATTGTTCCAAACCTTGAACCATGTGCTAGCCAATTGAATAGTATCTTTGTCTCCTCCGAACAACTTGCAGCAAAAGCAATAATTTTTCTCTGATTTTTTTAGTAGACCAGCCACTGTCTATTTTGTGTATCACCATTCTTCGTATGCCCTTTAGTAATGTTTATGAGAAAAGTGTCTACCATTGATATTTTTGGAAAAGCTATAATCATATGGTGGTCGTGCTAGAGTATTCTTATTACCCAAAAACTCCCTCAACTTTTGCTAAACTTTTCTCCAATTTGCAGGATCCTCAACATCAACAAAATAATCATTTTTTCCGAAACCATCTACATCTTGATTGACATGCTCATCATCTTTCTCAACCCTATTATCATTTGCTTCTTGCTCTTTGCTCGCACATTCCATAATAATTTCATCCTCTTCTCCTTTTTTAGAAATCTCACAATGTTCATCATCTATCCCAAAATCCTTATCAATTTCACTATCATGTTCAATTCCTAGAGATTTTGGTTTTTTGATATACCTGAACATAGAATCGGATAGAGATTTTGTCAATCCTTCTTCTCTTTTCTTCTTGTTTCGTTTCTTAGCTCCACTGTCATATTTTGGCTTCATTATTCTGAAATTGACAGGTCAAGACAACTTAAAGAGACATGTTTTTGATATCCATGTTCATCAACAACCTCAACTTTCAGAAGTTCAGATACCTTAATAACCACTTGAAGTCTTGAAAGAAAATAATTTGAAACGAAAGAAAATACTTAAAAAACACAAACTAGAAAGAAAAAGAGATTGAGTCAATGCATCATCACAAACGAACCCGACTCACTATCTCTGCACTCGGCAGAGCTTCGCCTTATATGCAGCATAATCAGCAAAAAAATCTAACCCTAATAAATAGGAGCCAAAGTTCGGCTTGTTGAGTGCCATGAGAGAGTAGGACGTCTTCAATGTGTATACACCATCAAACCGGGTACTATTTTCAGCCATAGCCATATAAAACCCGAAATACATAGATACTTTTCCTGAATTTCTAATGCACCACTGTTCGATCCAGGCCACCACCTTCTCCCTAGTGTCCAAGCTCCTTAGATGGATAGGCACGTTGTTCACCACCACAATCTCCTTTGGCCTCCCAACAGGGAAATTCTCCAGATAAACCAGCATCTCATCCAAAGTATCCCACATAATCTCACCTCCCCAGCTTTTAATGATAGGCAACACAATTTCCAAAAGAGTTCTGTAGCTTTTGACTTCCTAACTTCCGGCTCAAGAAAAAGGAAGCCACGCAGCAACACTCCCTACACCTGCCTCAACTAGAAGCTGCTTAACAGTGGAACTGGTAGCCATCTCCTTCTTAAAAGATATCTTCACTGGGTGTCCAGCCTTGTGCCACATGGCATCCCGTAGGGTGTCCACATCCTCGAACCATCAAAAGGAGACTTTGCTCACAACCAGCCCATACTTGTTTGTCCACGGATTTGAATGCTCTCATTAATTGGTAATCGTAATGGCGGGAGGACGTGAACAGAGAATAGCCTTGGAGGGGAATCATTCCAAGAGAAAGGAGATGCAGCTTTGGAATCATCTTCTTTTGATTTTCAGACAGGTTCAGAGGTTTGAACAGTTCCTCCTTCCACTTTGAATCAACATCGTTCTTGATCACGATGGCGTCCCCGTCATTGCCGACCACCAAATTTGCGGTGTCCATTTCTCATGTGAAGAGGCGGCAGGCGACTATGCGATACCGTTCAGCCTTGGCCACTCCAACGGCAATACCTTTCTTGCACCTCAAGGTAGGGTTGACACCGGTTTCAGGATGGATGGTCATCCTTGCAATCTCCTGCCTTATGAAGTCATAGGTTTTCTTGATCGCCATCTCAGAGTTAAGACCTTCTATCGGGGACCAGTGCCAGGTCCTGCTTAAGTTTGACCTCATCACTACGCTCTTCCCCTCATTCAGGTTCCCATTCCTGATGTTAAAGCCAGTAAAGCGGGAGAAAGGACTCGAATCTTGTAGGGCGATCACATTTGCTGACATGGTCTTCATACTTTTTCTAGCTTCACGTGACATATTTAATCTTAAAATTCAAAGACAAAATGTTATGGAGAAGACAATAACTTTTCTGAGAGATTTGATTAATCTGTAAAGGGAGGCGTCGTTACCACTTACCAAATCTGGAACCAATGGAAATATTTGAGCGGTTTGTCCTTGATCAATGCTCTTTAATATCTCTGTCTTAGAGACAATATTTATACAACCTTGGAGCACGTATTCAAACTCATGCGGACTTGCCTCTTAGGGAAGCGCAAAGGTTTTTGGGTTTCGGTAGTAGGAGCCATTGTAAGGTCATTGAATGTAATATAATATTAAGCACCTTGGATCTCCGATCATTGTGATCTTGTTATGGCTAGAACTTGCTTCTTAAACTGTTAATTTTGTTCTTATTTTCTCTGTTTTTGTGTATGGCTTAATGTTCATAGAAACCCAAGTTTAGGCTGAGACTTCTCACTGATGAGGAGAATAATAGAGTTGTTTTGGCTGAAACTGATATGGATTTTGTTTTCCAACATGAATGTCGATAACTTTGAGACTCAAGCTTGTATGATTTTTAGAATCTTTGCAGACAGCTTAAGCTGACTCTAATGGACACCAAGGCGCCCAGTTTTTTTTGTGTATAGAACAATATTAGTTCCTCAAGGTGTCATTGTTGAAGCTCAATAACCAGTGGGATTCAGGGTGAAGGAGAGCGATTCGCTGTCTAGGAAACAATGATGATGAATGTTATCAAGCTATGTGAGGCTTGTTATTGATGCAATAACTTGGCCTGTTAACAAACATGGAAACTGTAATATCAAAAACTGATGAAATTGCCCGCACACTATGTTTCTCAATCCATTCAATACCTCTCTTTCACCCGAAAAAGACAGTCTGTTAAAACTAGTAAGAGAACATTTAAAGGGACAATCATGAAGAACAACAACCAAAGGATCATTTCACACAAACTAGTTTTCTAAACGAATTCTACAAGCAAAAAGTAATCCACCTTACATAATCTAAGAAGCCTCATGCTACTCATACTTTTTTAAGTTCCGAAAAAGAACACCAAATGAATATCCATTAAGAGATTATACCGATTTCTGAAGCAATCAATCAGCCCATGAAAAAGAAAAACCTTAAACTCCCTCATCTCGTTCTCGGTTCCATTGCTCAATTCTCGCCCTCCTTTCCTCGCTGCCTTCTCTCACAGGTGGGCTTCTGCTCCGTCTCGGGCTTCCGCGTCTCCTCCTTCCACCACCATCCCTGTCATGTCTCTCTGGCCTGTCACTGCTTCGTTTCCCATTTCCATGGCGGTCACGATCCCTAACATCTCCTCTCTCTCCTCGCTCACGCTCTCTCTTGCGTCGAGGGCTTATACTCCTGCTCCGGCTTCTGCTCCTGCTTCCACGGCGGTATGACCGGCGATACCTCCCAAACAATTTCCTCCTAAGCTCCCTTGAAATCTGCTTCACGTGCATGAAATTACAGTACCCACCGCGGTTACAGTTGTCTTCTTCGTATTGCCTGCAAGTAGCTTCCCGGAAATCCGTTACAGGAGAGAAATCAGCAATTATCGGACGGCCAGAATAGTATCTCCCTTGCAGAGCCTTCAAAGCAGCAGCTGCCTGATCCTCTTCCTTAAACAGGACATACACATTGCCAATCATGTGATCAGCGAGATTGTCACATACATTGAGACTCTCCACTTCCCCAAACTTATCGAGTTCCTCGAAAATGTCTTCATAGAAATCCTCGAAATGGTCTTGGATCTTACTCGGGTCCAGCGGCTGCCCCTGAGGGTCCACACCAGGTGTTATCATGTCCGGTCTCTGGTACATGTTTGAGAGGAGGAGCGTCGGGGAGATGGTGGGACGGTTATGTAGCCGTGAGCACCGGTCACCGTGACGGCAAGCACCGATCTTAAAGTAAAAAGGGCAATTCACTCTGTCCTTTTCAGTACCAAAGATTGAAGCTAAATGCTCCGCCATGGCTTAAATCGTCACCTAAACACAAGAACAATCAAAGAAAGCTAATGTAAGTAAAACACAAATAGATCATCAAATCGCAAAAGACTCGATGGAATCATAACTCTGGGATAAAGGTTGTTTTTTGGGATTATTCTGAATCAGATGAATTAGAGAGAGAGAGAGAGAGAGAGACGAGAACTTGAAATCAAAGATACTAAGCTTATCGTCGAGAATCAGAGAGAGCCAACGAGATATCAGAGACAATCAAATCCGGGAATAGTATATCAGAACCGTGAGTAATTTCAAATCATCCAAGCTACGGAAAACTACATTAAGATTTCTAAAAGAGACAGAGATTCGCACCTGAAACGAATACAGAGATTGATCAGCGGATGGAGAGTAACGAAAATGAGTAGCTGTCTCCGTGAAAGGCTTCGCCGACGAGGAGCTGCCGTTTTTCCGATCGCGATCTAGGGTTAGGTTTATTTGTTTGGCGACTCGCGTGAGCCGGGGTGAGAGAGGTCCATAAAGCAATGAGATATTAATAAGGGCCGAATTGCAAACAGACTTTTTTCGAGGGAGACATAATAAAATAAACTATAATAAATTTGCATAATTGATCCTTACCATTAGCAATGTTCAAATCCGATTCTGTTCTTAATTTTTTTTTGGAATTTTTAGAATTTTTCGTTTATAAAATATTGGTCCGCACATCCGCTAGTAATTAATCGGCGTTATATATATGATGTTTGTTATATAATTATTTACTATTACTTCTTTAATTTAGTGATATGTTTTTTTAGATTTTTCATTTTATTATAATGAGGGGGAACAAAATTTCATCCCATCCATTTATATATTATTTCATCGTAAATTTATGTTTCATATGGAATATTTTTTTGTATGAAACAAATTTTGGATTCCTATTTTGAGAGTGAAATAGGACAAAATCAAAAAAAATAAAATTGTTGAAATATCTTTTCATAAGATTACAATCTCGTATATTACACAATTTAATTCGTGTTTGAGGATATAGTAGGTCGGAATGAAAATAAAATTTTTCAAATCATATCCCAAAAATATATATACTATAAAATTCTCCAAATCATATAAAGTCTAGCATTAACTATGCATATTATATTTAATATATATATATATATATATATATTAACAATATGAAACTATTTTTTAATATCTAATTAACATGTTCTGCAGCATATTAGTATACTTTATTTTTAATCCGCAAAAACTGTGGTCCTAAATGCACTAACCATAATCCGCAATGTGATATATCTTTCAAAATACGGATATATATATATATATATTGTTTCGCTAAATTTCATTGTATAGTTGATGCTAGATTTTTAGCAGTTTATATATATTTAGATAAACTTTATTTTTGGTTACTGCGATTCTAAAATTTATATTAGAATTTTAAGTTTAATATATAGTTTTAATTTAATGCTGTGAAACTATGTTTTCAGATTTTCTGTTGATTTTACTATAGTTGGTTAGTATTTAGAGTTAATTCGGTGAATAATAGGTTTAGGTACACTAATTAGATGAATAGCATGTGTCCAATTAAAATTAGGTATCTAATATAAATAGATGATAAAATGACAATTTTAACCTTAATGACATTTGTGAGAATTAAAGCTTTACATAACCCGCATGTAGAGCGGAAAAAAAACTAGTAAACTTTTGAAATCTGTAAAAAACTCGAAGATTTGATGTAAGTCAGCCAAGTATATGAAAACTAGACGCAAGTCTACCGAGCTTCCGTAGACTAAACATTTTTTTGCTAAATAAACTTTTGAAATCTACCGAAAATTTACGCATTTGACGAAAGTATGCCAAATGTACATAAACTAAAGATCAGTCTACTGGATCGACTTTTTGAAGTCTACCAAACACGTATAAATTAAATATCAGTTTTCAAATCTGTTAAATATGCACAGACTTGACGCAAGTCCACCAAACTTTCATATACTAAACATAAAACTGTCGAATAAACTTTTGAAGTTTGCCAGAAATACGCATACTTGACGTATGTATGCTGAATGTACGTAAACCAAAGATAACTCTGCCAAATATATGTTTGAAGTCTACAATAATTGGAAATCATTCTTCATAAATCTTTAAAAAGTTCCTTAGGTTACTTTAGCTATTCATAGCATTTTCTGGGTTATTATAACAAATATCTCATTAATTAATTGTTTATATTATTTTTAATGCATTCTTTATAATATTTCTCATTTTAAGGCTAAATTACTAAATGTACTTCCCAATGAATATTATGAAATGTAAGAAATACTTCTTTTTAATTTTATTTTGAAGTTTTTTTAGCTTTTTAAGTGTTTTTGTAAATTTCTATAGATTTATCTTTTTGGGGTTTGGGTATTTTCTAAAGATTTTTTTTATGAATTTTCTTACTTTATAGTCGTTTCTATTTTATGCTTTGAATTTTAGGTAGGGATTTTTTGTGATTTGTAATAGACACAAATCTTATTCTTATTAATAAAAATTTCAAAGCTTTTCTCTTGATTCCATGAATTTTATTCTCCAAGTTTGACGCTTGGAAACTTGATTTTGATATAGGCTTGGTGATTTCCGATAGCCTTGGGCTTATAAACCGCAACTGAAAGACCCAAACCGACCCAACCCAAAAAATGGGTTCGGTTCGGTTTCGGTTCTTCAATAAAACCTGATGGTTCCGTAGCAAAATAGATTTCGGGTATCGGTTAGGGTCGAGTTTTATCCGAAACCCGATAGGGTATCCAAAAACCCAAAATAGAAAACACGTTTTAATTTTTTTCTCGATTCCATTCTATTGTTTCAGATTTCCTCCAGTTTGTAACCCTAAAAACTCTATTCCTCCTCAATTTTTTTTTTGATTATTGTGTAAATATCCCAATTTTGTCAAACTAGATAATCTACTTGAACAAATCCGGCAATCACCTCATCCTCAATCAGCGTCGTCGAGAAATCACTCAAAGGCAAGCTCTCTCCGACTCTCTGAAATCCTCTTATTTATGTTGGTTTGATTTTGAAAATCTCGCAATCGTTTAACGAAGCTTGCTTCGATTCTCATAATTGTCATTTCGTAGATGGATTCTTCTTCTCCACCTCACGCAAATGACAAAGAACCACCACAAGCAGATGATACTGAGGCTGTAACTGGAAGCAAGAGGAAAACAAGATCATTTGTTTGGAGTCACTTAACAAGGACAAAGGAAGATGCCGATAAATGCTGATGCCAGTACTGTGGGAGTCTGATGTGCTGTAAATAATCGTCTGAACAACCGCTTTGAAGAAAGATCTCCTTTCCTGCAAGGCTTACAAGTCGTGGAACGAAACTAGAACTGAAGGTCAGTGTGCTCTTAATCCTGTAACTGAAGATGGTAATTTGGCATTGTCAAGAGTTTCTGAACCTGTCTTTAGAGAAGCGTGTAATGAGGTGTTAGTATTAGGTCAATTGCCACTAGCATTCGTAGAGAGTTTGGTATGGAGACATTTTTGCAATAAGACTAAGTTTTACAAGCCACATTGTCGTAGAATAGCCACCAGAGACATTGTGGAATTGTATGCCAATATGACATATGCTATGATGAAGGTTATAGGTTCTAATAAGAAAAGGGTTTCACTTACCACATATATTTAGGTTGCTCCAACAGCCAATGTAGCCATATGGTTATCACAGCACACTTCATTGATGAATTTTGGAAGTTAAGAAAGCTCATAATCGTTTTTAAGAATGTGGCAGATCATAAGGGATCAACTATAGCTTCGGTTGTGCTTGAGTGTACGGCTGAGTGGGGAATTAAAAAGATTTTTACCATCACCGTGGACAATGCCACAACTAATACGAATGCATTGAAGAATTTTAATGAGGCATTTGCATTAGTAGGTAATGATTCATTAGTTTTAGGAGGTGAATTTCTTCATATGTGGTGTTGTGCTCATATCATTTAACCTAGTTGTCAAGGATGGTTTGCATGAAGTGGATAGCTTTGTGCAAGCTATTCGTAATGGTATCCCATACGTGAGAGGTTCAACTAATAGAGTTAAGTCATTTGAGCTAAGAGTCGAATTTCAAAAAATGACAAGAGAAAGTTTAACTTTGGATTGCCAAACGAGGTGGAATTCAACGTATCTTATGCTAACAAGGGCTTTGAAGTTCAGAAAAGCGTTTGATAAAATGGAAGCAGAAGATAAGTTGTATAACGAGTACTTTCAAGAGACTGTGGATGGGAAAAAAAGATAGGGCCGCCAACAATAGAGGATTGGAATGCAATTGATGGTAAGATTTCTAATCATCTTTTACAATTCCACTTTAGTTGTTTATGCAACTACTTCCGTGAGCTCTACTAAGTGTTACAATGAAATTGTAACCATAGAAAGGAATCTAATTAAGTTGAGTAATGATCATGATCAGTCATTGAGGATTAAGTAGATATGAGAGACAAATTTGATAAGTATTGGTAAGGTTTAAAGGAAATCAATAGGCTATTGATCGTAGCTAGTGTTTTTAATCCAAAAAACAAAATGAAGTTTGCAGAACTTTGTTTTGAATGGTAGAGATAGTGATGAAGCTCAATATCTTACTAAATCAGTCAAAGATGTCTTGACTTGGTTATTTGATGAGTATAGTGCTGGAATTACTCCGGTTGGGATTGGGAATGTCATGACTTCTCAGTCATCATCTCTGACTATGAGTGCACAAGAGACAGAAGATCTAGTGGTAGGTGATGTGGAGTTAGATAGAACAAAAGGGTATGAGAGAATGAATTTCTTATATAAAGAAATGGCAGATGAAAGAGGAGCTGAAGATGAAACAACTGAGCTTGACTTGTATTTGGATGAGAAAGTGGAAAACCCGAGAGCAATTCCTATGGTTGGTACATAATATGATCTTTTGGGATGGTGGAGGGTCAACGGCATAAAGTTCCATACGTTAGCCGCAATTGCTAGAGATATACTAGCAATACAAGTTTCTTATGTAGCTTCAAAGTCAGCATTCAGCACTAGTCGTCGAGTAGTCCTTATGTATGCAGAACAATGGTTGAAGTGTGAATATCACTTCAATGACAAAGGCGTAGTAACAAAAGAATAACTTCTTGCTGATATTGAATTGTAAGACCAACTTATGAGAGGTGATTTTCTAACACTCGAGTCTGGTTTTCAATGTTCTTTAGAGTTTTAGTTTCTCATAGTTATATTTATTTTATTTGATTGAGAGTTTGAATCTGCAGTTAGCATTTAGCACATTGGAAAACAGATGAAGCAATGGGTTTTAGAAGTATGATTCTTAGCTCTTACTCTTTTCTTTGTAACTTTCAATACTTAGTTGGTCTTGTCTTAGTTTGTTCATATCATAGTTTCTATTTTTTTTTGCAGATTGGTTGTTAATTGCTACTAGAGTGGACGATTTCAGAGAGTAAGAGCACGAGTGATGAGCATGTAATCTGTATTTTGGAACTGATTTGGTTTTGTTCTCTTCATTTTTGGTTTTGGAACTCATTTGGTATGCCCACTAATTTTGTAATGATCTCTGTTTTTATAACTGTATTTTGTGGTTTTTATGACATTTTGAAGTTTGTATGAAGTATCATTTCTGATTGTAGTGCTATATTTTTGGTTTTTTGGCTTATACTTCAAATTTATGTAAACTGGATTTCGGGTATTCTCGGGTACTTTTGGGTAATTGCGGGTAATTGGGTGTAATTTTGGGTCTTATATCTACCCGACTAGAACCGAAAATTTGAATAGGTTCCATTTTGGTTCTCACTATAAATTTAGTACCCGAACCGAACCCGAAGCTATCCGATCATATATCCGAATGTCCAGGGCTAATTTCAGATTATAGCAGATGGTATCATGACATATTTTCTCCTATCTATGATCAAAACAAAATTTCAGGGTTTTGTCTGAGGCTATTAACAGAGCCCTAATTGATTTCACCCATCAGATGACAACTTTTACCATCAAATGCCAGCTGTAATGACTGAGAATGTCGACAACAAAAAAATCAAAAGAGTAGAGGAGAAGAACTAATTAAGGTCAACTAAATTAACAAATAAAAGAGGAAGAGAACTTCTAAGGGCTGGAAACAACTGTATTGTTACTGAATGTCTGATGAAGACGAGCCTGTGAAAGAAGAGATTGACCAAATGCTGATATTTCATTATTTTATGGAACTATGGAGTGGAAGGATGGATTGGCATATCAATGTTGATAGATTCTTTGAAGTCATGGTAGAACAAACAACTTACGATGTTGGCAGTCAGGTTAGAGAGTATTGCTGTCGTGTGGTTGGATAGATTTGTTATTCAAAGACATGTACAAAAATAGAGGCTAATTGTAACATGGAGACGAGTAAAAAAGCTAACGGTGAAAATGTTTATTCGAAAGATTATTAGCAGATTCTCTATAAAATTATATTTTATAGTTTTTTTATTTTATTATTTTACATTTTATAATTATTTTCAAAATTTTGTAGTATCTATTATTTCTCTTACTTTTTTATTTTCTATTTTATAATTTCAGCTTTAAGAAATTAATATTTTTTGTTTTCTCTTTTTAGAATCTGAATTATTAACACAATAAAAAATAACTAATTATATTAAGTTAATTTGTGATGTATGTCATGATCTAAATTAATATGATACATATCATGATATTGTGAGTTAATTTTTCCTACATGTTGCATTCATATTTAGTGCATTCAGCTCTAAATAACCACTATAATGTTATTTGAAAAGTCAGTTTCATATATGTTGCATTCACATTACTTCTCATAAAAATCAATGACATAAATATCCATACTAAATTAAAATATTATGATTAATTACCAGCATTACTAAAATTTGTGAAACGACTGACACGACAAAACCTAGCGAAGCGGCGGTGGTGGCAAAGGTGACTCTTTCAACACCATGATTGAGGCTTCACTAGTACTGATTCTTCAACCCCAAAGATGGAGAGTCGATCTGATTTCAGTTTTTATCAGTTTGGTGATATTCACATCTCTCTTCAACAGGTATGTGGTATTGGTTTAAATCGTGGTAGTGACCAAGACGGTGGACCCTATCAGAAATCGGGATTGTTGCATCACACTCTGTCTTGAACAACTTTTAAGTTTTGAAAAAAAAGCAGTGACACAAGCGCAAATGGTCAAGCAGGCAGGTGGAATGAAGGGGTCGGTTTCTAGTTCTGGTTCTGGTCTAGGGATGAAGATAGTTATCTCAAAGTTTGATAACTCCATCTTGCTCAACAGTTAGTCAAGAACTCATATCGGAAGATGCATGAATCCATCAAAACAAGACATGAAGACGCTACTATACATGCTGCCTCGGATTTGGCAGGTGGAAGAACTAGTGGCAGGAGTGGATTTGGGTCTCGGTCGCTTTCAGTTCGATTTTGATTTAGAGGAAGATATTTTGGAGGTGCTCAAGATGGAACTGTTCCATTTTGACTACTGGATGGTGTCTCTTGTTCGTTGGCAGCCCGTGGTGGATATGAACTATCCGTCAGCAATCACTTTTTGGGTAAGAATATTGGGCGCATCTCTTCATTTTTGGGCTGATCCCATGTTCCGTAGTATTGGTGAGGGTATAGGAGAGGTTCAGGAAGTTGATATCGATGAAGGGCGAGTCAAGGTGGTTCTGAATGGCTTTAAAGCGCTAAATTCAACATTATGATTGAATTCCATAGTGGTGAAATAACAACGGTTTTATTACGGTATGAGAAGCTTTTTGGTTATTGTAGAAGCTGCTACAGTCTCTGCCATAACCAAACGCGGTGTGTGAACCAGGAAAAACAAATGGACATGGGCGATGATGGCTTGCTCTTGCCTGATAACTCCGGCCAGGGCCAACGACCTGTGAGTTTCAAAGCGGCAACTTCTAAAGGTTTGGACAAACCTAATGATATGGGGAAGCAACTTTCGGACCGGTATCACCTGAAGGGTAAAGGTAATGCGAGAGAGTTCCAAAGTCATGTTAGGCCAGAAAAAGAGTTTAGGAATTACATTGGAAAACATCAGAGAGAATATGGAGAAGGCTTTTCAAGACTTGTTCGGCATCCAGGAAATGTTCAAATGAAAGAAATTCAAAAGGTTCTTGCGACGTCCACAAGGGGACTGCAGTTGTTCCAACACTCAGGTATGGGTACTCATCTGTCAGAACATGAGCAGAAAATGCTCGAGGCTTATCACCATGAGGTTCTGCCAGTTAAGAAAAAGGGTATCCAACAAGAAAAGGGGAAGAGTTCCAAAGCATATAAAGAGGTACGGTTTGAGGAGGAAGGGAAAAAAGTGGTGGGAGGAGTAATTTTATTGGCATAGGAAAAGGTAAATGATGCCACAGAAAAAATCACCGACACAGTCTTGGATATAAAGGTGACTGATATTCAGAATCCAATGGAGGAAAATATAGGTTTAATCGAAGCATCAGAGGAAGGGGAGCTCGTCCCGATGCTGGAGTCAAATAATGGGCAGATGGTTACCGAGGAGGATTTATATGCTCCCATGGTTCTGGATTTGGCTATGGAGGAAGAGGTACATGATATTGATGGGAAAATTGGAGGTGTTGATGCAGAGGAGGAAAAATATATGGGGATTGACAATATAATGGCGGGAAAAGAAGAAGAACTGGTGATGGAGAACCACGGCCCAAAGAAAAAACATGTAAAAGCAGGTCCGGTGTTAGTTGGCGGCAGCACGAAGAAGAGATTGGTTCAATCTCTGATTTCGCCGTGCAAGAGAATCATGATGAAACAGCAGGATAAGGTTGAAGAGTTAATAAACGAGGCAGGAGATAAGGGTCCTCCAAACCCGAAAAAAATGTCAACGAAGAAGGTAACCTCAGCTTGAGGAGCAAATTATATTGGGGAAAAATGGGGGTGTTCTGTTTTTCAGGGTTATTTTCTTTTATAATAAGGTCGGAGCTAGGATAAAGACTCTCGGTTTGATCAACAATCAGATTGTCATAAGGTTTGATGCTTTATCAAGTTTATTTTGTTGTATTACTTCCTTCAAGCATCTTTTTGACAATAAGACTAATATTGATTTTGTCATGTTTGAGAGTGGTTATCATTTGCATTATGACTTTCTATGTGTTTTTATGGATGTGCGGATCCAAGGCATACGGCTGCCACACTTTTTGCAGAACCCATGGTTGCACTATAATCTTTCTCGGGTGGGAAAGATTGGTGGTGGGAAACAAAAAATGTTGGTCAATTCTGGAAATTTTCATTTACCTCGTGATAATTTTATTAGGTACTTCTGCCGAGTTTATCATGTCCACTGGTATTTCATGACTTGCTGCAGGAAAGTGAGAGTTATTCTATAAGAAAATGTAAGGGGGTTAAAAAAGGTTTGGGTGATTATAATCCACATTCATGAAACAAAGGAATATTTGCATTTAATTGCTCGTATAATCAAGATTGGGTCCACGGTTTAAGCCTCGGAATAATTTTTTTCTCAAATGTCTTTGAGTTGACAGGGATACCAGGAGGATATCATGCCTTAGGCTCCTCACGTACGCGGTTACTACTTAATTTAATTAAACTAATATCATTTTGGTTGATATAATATACGATTTATGTGAATATTAAGTTGGAACTGTCAAGGTCTTGGTAACAAATGGACAATAAGCTATCTTCTGGAAATATGCTCCTTTCTATTTCTATCGGAAACTAAACAGGAAATCTCATTTGTACAAAAATTTCAAGGCTACTTAGGATATGATAATCTCTGTACGATTGAACCTTGGGGTATAAGTGGAGGGTTAGCTCTTTTCTATAATAGTGCAGAAAATGTAAAATTATTTGTGCGAACAACCGTATTATAGATATTGAGGCAGAATACCAGGGACAAAAAATATTTGTATCTTTCGTTTATGGAGTCACAGTTCATAAATTCAGAGAACACGTATGGGAACGGCTGACACGGATGGGAATAATTCGGAATGATCCGTGGCTTATAATAGGTGAATTAAATGAAATAACTGGAAACCATGAAAAACAAGGAGGTCCACTAAGACATCGTCTACCTTTATCCCATTCAATAAAATGATTGAGAATTGCGGTTTTTTTGGAATTCCCATCATTGGGAAACCCTTTATCCTGGAGGGGAAGGAGAGACAGCCGGATGATTAGATGTCGTTTGGATAGGGCTTTAGCAAAAACGGATTGGCACACGTTTTTCTCGTTCTCTTTTGTTGAATATCTACAAATAATAGGGTCTGATCACAGACCTTTGGTTGCCACACTTGAGGATAAAATTATTAAGAGACGAAGTCATTTTCGGTTTGACAAACGGTGGCTCGGACAGGAAGGTTTAACGGAAGCCATATGAAAGGGGTGGCAACAACCAGAAGACAGGGACGACTCTACCTGTGTATCTTGCATACAATCGTGTCGTCGTGAAATTTCAAAATGGAGGAAGAGAAAGCAACCCTATGGAAAGGAAAAAATCGCTGATCTCCAAAAAGTCATGGATGTGGCCCTTAGCAATGACTCACGGACTTAAGAGGAGATCATTGAGCTCACTTGGATATTAAAAGAAGCTTTTGTAGACGAGGAAGTTTTTTGGCAACATAAAAATAATATGTGGTTTACAGCGGGTGATCAAAATATAATTTTTTTTCATGCCATCACTAAGCAGCGACGAGCTAGGAATAGGATCATTGGCCTGTATACTTCGGATGGATGATGGGTCAAAATAGAACTAGAGGTTGAAAGGGTGGCTTTAACTTATTTTGAAGAGTTGTTCACCACAGCCAACCCAATAAATTGTGACAACTTCTTGAGGGATATTCTCATATCAATTACGGAACAAATGAATGGTTTTCTCACAGCTCTAGCTTCGGAGGAAAAGGTACGACAGTTATTATTTTTGATGCATCCGGAAAAAGCACTAGGGCCATATGGGATGACAGCATTATTTTTTCCAACAGGCGTGGAATATTATCAAGGCGGATGTACTGCTTTTGGTGAATAATTTTTTGCGGACAGGAGACTTAGACTTAAGGTTAAACAAGACGAATATTTGTTTGATTTCCAAAATAGACCGACTAAGCAGAATGACAGAATTACGGCCAATTAGTCTTTGCAATGTGGGTTATAAAGTATTTCTAAAGTACTTTGCCAAAGGCTTTGGACTGTTCTACCATTGGCATGTATACTTCGGATGGACGGTGGGTCAAAACAGAACTAGAGGTTGAAAGGGTGGCTGTAACTTATTTTGAAGAGTTGTTCACCACAGAGAGGACTCAGACAGGGTGACCCTCTCTCACCTTATCTTTTCATTCTATGCACGGAGGGTTTAATCTCAAACATTAAACGAGCTGAGACGGAGAAAGTGTTATCGGGACTCAAAATATCACGAGCAAGCCCCCCATTTCACACCTTCTATTTGCGGACGATAGTCTTTTCTTCTATAATGCTAAGAAAGAGGAATGTCAGGCCATTTTAAATATACTACGGAATTACGAATTAGTATCTGGAAAGCAAATCAATTTTAATAAATCATCTTTAGAGTTCGGTCATAAGGTTACAGAGGAGGTAAAGGATGAGTTGAAATTAGTGCTCAGAATCCCCACTTTAGGAGGCATGGGTACTTATCTGGGAAAACCTGAGAGTTTATGCGGAGCCAAAAACACATATCTTCAGCTTCCAACAAGAACGGACCCACAAGCAGGTTAATGGATAGACATCGAAGTACCTCTCAAGAGGAAGAAAATAAGTCTTGATTAAATCGGTTGCCACCGCTCTCCCTAGCCATGTAATGTCTTGTTTCCGACTACCAAAAACAGTCATTACCAAACTAACAAGCGTGGTTGCGCAGTTTTGGTGGAGTACGGGTGGAAACAGTAAAAGTATGCATTGGAAGTCATGGAACAAACTCTGTAGGGACAAAGATAAGGGGGGATTGGATTTTGGGATTTAGAGACTTTTTATTATGGCAATGCTACAAAACAACTTTGGCGGTTAATTGACCAACCGGACTCGTTCTTCGCAAAGGTGTTCAAAGGTCGTTACTTTCGGAACGCAGGACCTATGGATCCTATTAGATCTTATTCGCCATCATACGGCTGGCGAAGTATTGTATCGGCTAGACATCTGGTCCAAAAAGGACTTATTAAACGGGTAGGAATATAATCGTCTATTTCTGTCTGTAATGACCTTTGGATCCCAGCCCAATGCCCGAGGCCAGCATCTTGCAAAACCATTAATCACTATCCATCATTGACAGTTAATAATCTATTGGAACCAGGAACAAGATCCTGGAATACTCAGCTAATTCATGCTATCATTGAGCCATAGGACGCGACATTGATCCTGAATATGCCGATTAGCAGGATTATAAAACCTGATTCGAACGGATGGCACTATACAAAACTGGAAAAATATACGGTGAATTAGGATATCAAACCATGCGGATGCTAACAAAGGATGCACAAAATAAACATAACCGAGGACCTGATATTTTACCTTTACAAAATTTTGCATGGAAGCTCAAATGTCCAACGAAAATAAAGCATTTCATCTGGCAGGCTCTTTCAGGTTGTCTATCGAGAGCAAAATATTTGGCAGATAGGGGATCAGATGCGATCGCATTTGCACATGATGTGGAATGGAAGAAGAAACAATTTATCATGTTCTGTTTCAGTGCCCTCCAGCTCTGAAAATATGGGCACTCTCGCAAATCCCATCAAACCCAGATAGATCTTCAACGGTCTCATTTTTCTCCAATCTAGATTATCTATTTTGGCGACTTCCTACAAATCACTTCAACACACAATTTCCATGGATTCAATGATACATCTGGAAAAGTAGGAATGATAAAGTCTTCAGTAATGTGGACCGTGACCCACAAGAGGTTCTCCAACTTGCGGAAACCGAAGCCACGTTATGGCATGATGCTCAAGAATCTCGGCTAATTGGAGTTCATCCAATCCCTCGGACTGGGGATGGAGATCAGACGAACCAAACTATCAAAATTGGTCTTTGGTGTTATACAGATGGATCTTGGAAGGAGGGAGATTCATTTCGGGACAAGGCTGGAATACAAATCACTCAGGAATCGCTGGATGGATGGGAGCAAGGAACATACGCGGAAGTCTCTCACCACTACATGCTGAAGTAGAAGCAGTCATCTGGGCTATGTAATGCATGCACGCAGCAAGTCAAAAGGAGGCTACCTTTGCCACAGACTGTTTGAAGTTGGTGAACATGGTGGTCGATCCGTCGCCATGGCCAGCATTCACAGATTACCTGGAAGAATTTCAACGATGTAAGGAGTATTTTACGTCATTCGATCTGACTTTCGTCTCACGGACAAACAATACTTTGTCAGATAAACTGGCAAGAAGCATTCGTCAGCAACCGTCATCCTCTATCCATATCGACTTTACTTTGTCTTCTTGGTTACTTGAGTCATCTTAAATGATGACACTTGTTTACAAAAAAACAAATTACTAGTATTACTATGTTTTTATTTTTAATTTAGTTGATTTAATAACTTTAATATTATTCGAAATAACAAAAAGTATCTCAAAATCTCAAATCTTTGTAATAAAAAATAACAAAAATAGAAAATATCTCAAAATCTTTGTAATATTATTCGAAAAAATCTACTTTTTATGTGTCGTGCTCACGTTAATTCTCATAACGTTAATTATAATAGTACTATTATTGAATTAAAATTAATTTAACAAATAATTATATTTTCTTAAATACTATGATGTTACGAAAATGTAATCAATTGTACATGCATATATATGTGGTTTAAAAAATGTTATTTTCTTTCAAAAAGTGGGAATTTTTTATAATAAACCATTAAGTTATTCTTGTATCGAAGTTACTTTTTTCAAATAACATAATAGATATTAAAATGAGAATTAACAAATATTTTTAATATGAATCTATTTTTAATCTAATAGTTATAAAGAAATTAAATAATGTAACATGATCATGTATAACATGTTACTTTTCTAAAAAAACATTTTCTTTCATATTATGATCACCTTAATACCAAAACAAACAATTAGAAGAATATGGAATTAAAGATTATATTTTTTGGTTGTCAATTGTTCCAAACTGAACATTACCAAACTGACAAAATCGAACTTCTCAATTTTTGGTTATCATTACGTTCTTAACTCCTAACCGATTGATGAAGCTTTAAGAAATTATTGTTTCATTCGCTTATGCAACTGCAAACCATTCAACATAAGGTATTTAAAAAACAATTTATAAATAATTTTCATACAAATAAATTACAAAACGATTTAAAATTTATAAACAAGTGGAAGCAAAATATTAACCAATTTTATGATTTAATTATTTTGTAAAAATTCATAAATATGCATGGATTTGTCATAAATTACCAGTTCGGGATGCTTATATTACTCTGAACAGACCAACACCTCAATTTTTTTCTTAATTTTTTTTCTCAAAACAAAATATATCAAATTATATATAATATTACAGATATATATTTATAAATCTAAGACGAAAAATCGAACTAAATATAATTAACAAAATTTATCCGATTTTAGTCTGACTAAAAACCAAAAAAAATGTAGTACAATTCGGAGAAATAAATATAATCCAGTATATATAAAAACTGCATAATATAACCGATCATAATTTCTTTGTCCAAAACCATGTAATTGATTAATATAACAACCTAAAATTATTTTAAATATTTTAATTACATTATATATATAGAAATTATACAAACTATTTAAAACATATAAATAAATGAATGTGATATACTAAATAAGTTTTTTGACGTAGTTATTCTGTTAATATTTATAGTCGTATTCTCGTACACACAAAAGTATCAAAAAATATATATCATATGTTTTTCTATTTTATTAACTACGACTTATTTACCATATTTCCTCACATTGTGTTTTACAAAATTTAGACTCTTTTATAGTCAATAGCCTCCCCAAAAAAAAATCCACCAACTCTTCAAAAACTCCAAAGTCCCATCTATAGAAAATGACAAACATATTAATTGGAAATTTCCAACCAACACTAATATAATTTAACAAAAAAATTCAACTATAAAACGATTTAAAACATATAAATAAATGAATGAGAAATACTAAATATTTTTTTTTTGATGTAGTTATTGTGTAAATAATTACATTCGTGGTCCTGTACACAAAAAAGAATTACCTAATAAAATAATATATCATATGTTTTTCTATATATATTTTTTAACCACCATTCATTTATGGTCAATAGGCTCTCCAAAAAGAATCCACCAACTCTACAAAAACTCCAAAGTCCCATTTATAGAAAAGAACAAACATATTCATTGAAAATTTTCAACCAACACCAAAGTATTTTAACAAATAATTTTAACTATAAAACGATTTTGAACATATAAAAAATTGAATGTGAAGTATATATAAATTATTTGATGTAGTTATTGTGTAAATATTTACACTTGTGCTCCCGTACATAAAAAAGAATTACCTAATAAAATAATATTTAATAAATTTTCTATGTTTTTTAACCACCACTTTTTTATGGTCAATAGCCTCTCAAAAAAGAATCCACCAACTCTTCACAAAACTCCAAAATCCCATCTATAAAAAGTGATAAATATAATAATTGGAAATTTCCAACCAACAATAAATTAATTTAACAAATACTGTTAACTATAAAACGATTTAAAATGTATAAATAAATGAATGTGAAGTACTAAAAAAACATTTCGGTGTAATTATTCTGTAAATACTTACACTCGTGCATCCGTACACAAAAAAATACCTAATAAAATAATATATCATATGTTTTTTTATACTTTTGTAACTGCCACTCTTTTATGGTTAATAGCCTCCCCAAAAAGAGTCCACCAACTTTTCAAAAACTCTAAAGTTCCATCTATAGAAAAGGACAAACATATTTATTGAAAGTTTCTAATCAACACTAAATTAATTTAACATATAATTTAACTATAAAATAATTTAAAACGTATAAATAAATACATGTGAAATACTAAATAATTTTTTGATGTAGTTATTTTGTAAATATTTACATTCGTGCTCCGGTCAACAAAAAAACTTATCTAATAAAAGAATAAATCATATGTTTTTCTATATATATTTTTTAAACACCACTCTTTTATGGTCAATAGCCTCCCCAAAAAGAATCCACCAACTCTTCACAAACCTCCAAAGTCTCATCTATAGAAAATGACAAATATATTAATTGGAAATTTCCAACCAACACTAAATTAATTTACAAATATTGTCCCGTACACTATTAAATTACCTAATTCAAACATGATTTTTGACATGTCATGTGTTTCCAAGAAAACACAAAAAAACTTTCACAAATCCAAAAAATGATGATTTTGAGTCGGTTGTTGAAAATGACTAGACATGATGGCGTGGACATAGTAGCGTGGACATGGTGGCGTGGACATGGTGGCGTGGACATGGTGGTGTGGACATGGTGGCGTGGACATGGTGGCGTGGACATGGTGGCGTGGACGTGGTGACGGGCGTGGACGTGGTGGCGTAGACGTGGTGGCGTGGACATGGTGGTGTGGACATGATAGCGTTTTTTGTATATATTTGAACAAGTTCTGCTTTAAATCACCATTATATGTCCACGCTATTATGTCTACGCTATCATGTCCACACTAACATGTCCACAACTACATATTCATTTATGCATATCCTTACGTATAGACAAGTACGTATTATTTTTATGAGTGGCCAAGTAAATTTAGACAAGATAACATATACATATTTACGTGAACCATTTTTCATGGACACAATATTGTGGAGAAAGGGTAGAACATTCAACTCAATACAATGTTTATATCATATATTAATCTTTAATCATACGTGTATTTGTCCATAATTATTTGTCTACTATATGTTGTTCATACAACCAATTCTACGAAATTTTGCTCACGTTCTTTGTTCACTGTATGATGTTCACGCTCACGTGTCCACAAGATTGAAATAATTCTTAACTTAGAAAATAATTTTCTTCTACTTTGTAATATTTATCATCATAACCAAATTCAATCTTTTCTAAACATATAATCATTACCATACCATATATGTAGAGAGAAAATCTACAAAGATTTGAAAAAGAAAAGTGAAAGGGAAAAAGAGAGAGAGAAAAAAAGAGAAAGAAAAAAGAAAAGAAAAAGTAAAAAAAGAGAAAAACAAAAAATAAAAAAAAAAGGTTTGTTTGCATCGATTTTAGAAAAATGTCAAAAATATCTTTTTGTACTACCAAAAACTTGAAAAAATGCCTCATTTTTTAAAAGTGCTCTTTTTGTAAACCAAACCTAAAAAAAGTATATCTGAGTGTAATTATCTCTAAAATAATATATCATAAGTTTTTCTATATTTTTTTTATACACGAATTATTTACTATATTTTCTGACATTGTTTTTTTCAAAATTTGGATTGTTTTATGGCTAGAGCCTCCCAAAAAGAATCCACCAAATATTCACAAACTTCAAAATCCTATCTACAGAAAAGGACAAACATATTGATTAGATGTATCCTCTCCTTAAAGTCATCGACGGAAGGCCCTCATACTTCAGAAAATTTGACCTAAAAAACCTTTCATTATGGATTCTTCATCCTCAGTAAAAATTGTCTCAAAATGTTTCTTGAAACCCAAAACAATCCCACAAGAATCAAAGCAACCATACTATTTAACACCATGGGACTACGCAATGCTCTCCGTTCAGTACATCCAAAAAGGTCTCCTCTTTCACAAACCAAACCATTCCATTGACACTTTGCTTGACAAGCTGAAAGAATCTCTGGCCATCGCTCTAGTCCATTTCTACCCTCTAGCTGGTCGCCTTTCAACGATAAGTACAGAAAGTCCCAAATCATACTCTGTTTTTGTGGATTGTAACAATAGCCCTGGTGCTGGATTCATCTACGCGACCTCAGATTTATGTTTAGAAGAGATTGTTGGCCACAAGTATGTTCCTTTGTTTGTTCACTCTTTCTTTGACCACCACAAAGCTGCGAATCATGATGGACACACCATGAGCCTCTTGTCAGTCCAGGTTCGTATTTATATATCCCTTGTAGAAATGAATTTTAGTTTTTTAGATTTTTTTCTAAATAAAGAACTCATTCAGCAAATTTGAAAAAATAAAAACAAAAAAAGTAACGTGAAGAAGTGAGCTGTGTGGTTATCGTCATCTAGTACTTTTTGGCTTCAGACCTTATCGATATTGACAACCGCTTAGTAACTACAACCGCAATATTTAAATCATATAGATAAAGTTTAGAAAATATACAAATAATTTTCTAATAAATATGTGCAAGTTGTTAAATTACTTAAGAATTATTTGTAAGTTACTTGCTATTTATTTATCTCACTAAGAAGTTTCCTGCCCCATATACAGAGATAATACTTTTTTAAAATAAATATTATTTTTTATAAAATTTTAGTTTTATGCGTTTAAAAAAAAATAAGACAATAAAAATAATAATTTTAAAACAATTTCTGATTTAGTTTAATGTATTTCCAATTATATTTTTAGATTTAGTTTAATTTTAGTAAATATCAGTTTTCATTTTCTGAAAATAATAATTTATTTATAATTATATTTTATTTAATGATTATATTTTTTTTAAATATATTTTAAATAATTATTTATTTATCTTAAGATACATTAAGCTAATAAAATATTTAATTTTTTTGATTAGCTTAATGAAATGATTGTCAATCATTGTATTTTATCTCGACTAAACCTGAATAAAATCAATAATTTTGAAATTTGATTAATTATTTTTTACATTGATTAATAGATTTAAGTATAATTCTAAATATTTAACTATCCATAAAATTTTTGATCAATATTGTCTTAGTTTTTTATCCATGTCATAATAAATTTTATGACATGTCATAATTTTGTATAACATGTCATACTTTTTTAAACTATGTCATTTTTTTTGCGAAAATCAATGTGGTGAGGAGACATTAATAACTTTGAGAAAATCTTCTCAATTTAATTTATTTAGGGATTAATCTTCTCAACTTAAGGAATTCTTTACTTACTTAAAATTTAATTAATTTTTTTATTCTAATTGAATTTTATTTTAAAATATTGTTATAAATAATTATATATATAATGTTTTAAAAAACAAAAACTAGTAACAAATAAAACAAGCCAGATATTAATCTTTTAAATATTTGTTATTTGACCGGTATTTACAAATATCCAAATTATAGTATTTATTACTTATCTTGTAATGTTGAATAGTTAATCTTTCAAGTCAAATACGAAACACGTAACGAGTAATAGACATGTGTCAAATATTTATGCCCACATTTATTTGTACGTATATTTGTTAGGTGACAAAATAAAATCGTTTGTTTTCCTGGGTTTAGATTTGGATAGGGTTCTGGATCGGTTTGGAACATTTAAACCAGACACCCTAATTCATGTCTAGCTCAACACATTCAATATGTTGGGTTTGTACACTTGTGTAGGTGACAGAATTAAAAGATGGAATTTTCATAGGAGTGTCGATGAACCACACGATGGGAGACGGCACTTCGTTCTGGAACTTCTTTAACGCTTGGTCTGAGATCTTCCAAGCACAAGAGAGCAACAAAACCGACAACCTGTGTCTTAAACATCCACCAGTCTTCAAGCGTTATATCCCTCAAGGGTACGGTCCACTCATCAGCCTTCCTTATAGCCATCCTAATGAATTTATCAGACCTTTCGAATCTCCAATTCTTAAGGAGAGAATATTCTGCTTCTCATCAGAAACAATAAGATTGCTTAAAGCAAAGGTTAATCAAGAATGTGGAACAACCTCCATCTCATCTTTCCAATCGCTAACCGCGGTTATATGGAGATGCATAACTAGGGCACGACGGTTACATTTCGAACAAGAAACAAGTTGTAGACTTGCTGCGGACAACAGGGCAAGGATGTATCCACCACTTCCCCGGGATTACTTTGGTAATTGTCTCTCTGCTTTGAGGACGGCTGCGAAAGCCGGTGAGCTGTTGGAGAATGATCTTGGATGGGCTGCTTTGAAATTGCATCAAGCAGTAGCTGAACATAGTAGTGAAAAGGTAACTCAAATGATTGATCAATGGTTGAAGTCTCCTTTCATCTACCATATTGATCGGCTTTTTGAACCGATGAGCGTTATGATGGGAAGCTCGCCGAGGTTCAACAACTATGGTTGTGAATTTGGGATGGGAAAGGCACTGACGGTTAGAAGTGGCTACGCGCATAAGTTTGATGGGAAAGTATCGGCTTACCCTGGAAGAGAAGGTGGAGGAAGCATAGATTTGGAGGTATGTCTTGTTCCAGAGTTTATGGAAGCTTTAGAATCAGATGAAGAGCTCATGTCTCTTGTTTCTCTTTGATGTAGTAACGAGCTCTTTCAAGTCTCTCATGATACTGAATGTGTTTATCACTTTTGTTACTTGCAATTCTCATCGTTTTGATTCCATCTTAAGCATTTGTTTTCTTCTATTGATTGGATACGCGGGAAGTGAAGGTAGCATACCCTTCTCATTCCAGGACTAACCCACAAAGACCAAAAACAAAAGAAGCCAGTTTCTGTCTTTATCTAACCTTAAGCTCCATTTTTTTTCTGCAAACTTGGTTTAGTTATCTTTTGGTCTTTCCCAAAAAGGAGTAAACGTTTAGAGCTTATAGAGAAGCATTACCTACAAGCTTTCAACATACTTAAACGGCAACAACATCAACTGTGAGCAAGCTCATTTTCTAATTCCGGAAAACAACAAACACAAGTCTTTCAACTCAGGGCTCTTGTTACTCAAATCAATCACCAACACACACAAAAACACACAAACACACAACTGCTTAGAAAAACAACAAACACAAGTGCTCTTGTTACTCAAACCAACGGTGAGCAAGCTATAAAGGAGGCGGTGAATCTAAGCTCATCTTCTAATGCTAGGAAAAAAAAACACAAGTCTCTCAACTCAGGGCTCATCAACAACACACACAAAACACACTAGATTCCACAATGACTTTGGTTTCCCCAATAACACCTATACAATCGTAACTCACACCCGAATAGTCCATTATTATTAAGTCGAGAAGCTAGAGTATCCAACAATACATTGAGCACAAAACCCAAAAAAAAAACAAACTTTCAGTCGAAATCTTCTTCACATTGTAAAGGATTTTATTAGAAAACAACAGAAGATTAGAGATTCATGTAAGAAGCCTGATACATCGATCCAGCAATATCAATCTTCTGTTCTATGAAGATTGATACCAGACCTCAACACAAGATAACAAGTTCGTACCTTATCGAATCAAGTGGACGGTGCAGCAGAAACCGACGAAGTAAGAAGTGGGAGAATCAAGCGAGGAACATGAGCTTGATGATCCTCAAGACGACCCTTAACACTATCTCCATCCCATCGAACAAGAGTTGGTACTCCGGTGAGCTTAAATCGAGGATCAACTCTCCAAGGATGCATCGGATTCCTCCACGTCGGCCTATCTCCGGCGTAAGCACGAATAAGATTCACTTCCTCCGGCGATTCCTCTAGAGTCTTGTATATCACAGGCTCAGCTCTAACGCAATCTGATAAAAAAGAAAAAGATGAGATCGATCGCTAAGGTTGATGAAAATTGGATGAAATTGAGAGAATAAAGAAACACTAATGGACCTGGACACCAGCTTTGATTGGTCGTTGGATCATTGTTGGCGAGGAAGAGGATGAAATTGATCTTGCTATGATTTGATTCGTTCGATTTCAATTCTTCTAACACCGATTCCAAGTTCGAGGGATCTGCGTCGAACTTCTTCAAAGTCATTTTTTTGTTTGTTCTCCTTTGTTTCTTCTTCTCCTACACTTCACGATTTCGATTTCTTTAGCAATTTATTCATCTTTATTGGACCGCTCTAATCAAATTAAATCCCGTCTTTTTAGAATTTTCAACATTTATGAGATATATAATAATAGTAATTAATTTAAAATACAAAAATTTGTAAGATATATAAAGGGAAATATGAAAAAAATGCTGAAATTTCAAAATTCAGCTATTTAAATCTCGATCTTTAGCATGGTTCGTTTTAATATTAAATAAATTTGTTGACCGTCATTTAAATCCCTAACTTTTCTTTGATTGAGTCAAATTAGACACGACGTTAAGTGACTAAACGAACAGATTAAACACCGTTAAGGCGACGTCTAATTAACTGTTAAAAACAAAACGACACCATTTCTCTCTTCTTCATCAATAGCTAAGTCACGAATATCCCCAAATCAAACCAATTTTTCAATTTTTAAATCCCTAAATCGTATCACAGTGAACATCCTCTTCTCCCTTCTGCTTTCTCCTCTCTTTCTCGATCCTTTTAGTTTGTGTCTTCATTTATTTCTCAATCCTTTTTGGTTTGTGTCTTCATTTCTTTCTCAATCCCTTTTGGTTTGTGTCTTCAACCCCATTGAACACCATAAGATTGTTCAGAAGAGGAACCCATCAAGGATTGAGAAAGAAAGGATAAAGCACTAGGGAGAAGGGAATGTTCAATGAGATTTAATTTAGGGATTTCAGAATTGAAAAATTGGTTTGATTTGGGGATTTTCGTGACTTAGCTGTTGAGGAAGAAGAGAGAAACAGCGTCGTTTTGTTTTTAACAGTTAACTAAACGCTGCCTTAACGGTGTTTAATCTGTCCGTTTAGTCACTTAACGTCGTGCGTAATTTGGTTCAGTCAAAGAAAAGTTGGAGATTTAAGTATCGGTTAACAAATTCATTTAACATTAAAACGGACCAGACTAAAAATCGAGATTTAAATAGCTGAATTTTAAAAGTTCAGCATTAAAATATCATATTTCCCGATATATAAAACTATTCAAATTTTAATGAAAAACGGTTGCAAGACTTTAAATAATGAAATCGTATAAATTAAGATCCAATATATATAAACTAAAAGTTTAAGGATTTGAAAACTTATTAAAAACCAAAAAAAAAATCAAAATTTGAGGCTTTAAAAATTGGTTGGAAATACACTTAAAACATAGATACCTTACCGCAAAAATTATATAATTCTGTGAAAAATGAGGTCGATATTTCGCATTCAAGAAAAATAAATAAAATTTTGCCCAGTACGACATCGTTTGCACACTACACGGTTTTTGTCTTTCTTCAAACGGAAGTGACGGTGCAGTTATTCTTGAGGGCAATATGTTTACTGAGTTTCTTGTATTCGAAGTTAATCAAACACACGATTCTCTTGTAGAACTTGGGTTGAACTAACTTCCCCAACACGTAAGCCCGAGACCTAACGGTGAAGTTTAACCTCATCGGCACCGGAGCAGGAGGTGCTGGTGGATCGACGATCACGATGGGTCCTTTCTTCTTCTTGCTTTTTATCGGAATTGGTGCAGGAGGTGGTGGTGGGATTAAGGTAGAACCACTTCCATAGAGAGGAGTCTTGTCTCCAATCACATTCACTATCAACGTTCTTTGGCTTTTCCTCGATTGGTAAAATTTTTTAATCTGTAAAAAGTAAAAAGAAAAGAATATGTCAAAACTAGAAGTTGGGTGAAAAATAAACTTTATTTTAAAGATTGAAACGGTGACATTTTCTACATATTAAATTGAAAATTTTGGTACGACCAAACTTTATGAAAAATATAAAAAATAATAATTATATTTTAAAAATATAGTTTATCATATATAATATACGTAAAATTTAGAAAATATGAGCTAAATAATCATTATATTTTTCACAATTTTCAAAACACACATTTTAATTAACTTTTTATGTATAAAATTCCTGTTTTTTCATAATATTGTATATTTCTTTTTAACTATGATTCGTCATTTACAGAATTTTTTTAGTATTTATTAAAATAACTCTAAAAATATATATTTATTTAATTATGATTTTTTACCACCTGTTTTCTTCTGCAATTTGGCATTACCAAATATTACGTCATCTACTAATTAACCCTAAGTTTATCCATATTTTGCAGTTTTCTTTTTTTTTTCGAAAGCCAAACGAAATTGAACTGAAGAAATTCGGTTTTAGTTTGGTTATTTATCAACAAAAAAATAATAAAAGACAAATCCAATGTGCAGTCCTGACCAACCCATGTGATGGTAGCAATTATCAACCGACAACATTGATCAAAGACAAACCAAAAACCAAAACCAAACCAAAAATTTTCCAACCTGAACCGGAAAAAACTTCGGTTATGCATTTTCAAAACCGAACAAACCAAAAACCAAAAAGCCAATATCCATCTAAAATCATCTGGTGATAGCAACACTCAACATTGATGAACATCAATTTAATAAAGACATTTTAAAAAAGTTTCAGATTTTGGACTTACAGTGGCAGAACCAATTGTGATCTGAGAGAAACTAAGATCGATCGGAGAAGAAGTAACATGAACACCAAAGAATGTGCCTGTGTTACGGTACATCATTCTCAGTGTCGCATTCATAGTGATCATGTCGGTTCCTATTCCTCCTGCATCTTGTCCAGCTTGGACCTTAAGTTGCTCAAATGTTATACTCTGCAATTCGAAATAGACATTTCGATGCGATTTGGATCAACTTGAGAACTAAATCGTTACAACAAGATCCGATCTGAGTTATTAGAATGAACAAAGTTTATATTCTTGAATCTCATCGGTTCACTAACCTTCACTAAGATCTTTGGTTTCTGAGGTTTAGCAGCTGCATAAAGAATCAAAGAGAAGAAAGCAAAGAGCAAGGAGAATCCAACAATGAAGGCTAAAACATAGCATCGACGAGGCAGACCTTCACCTTCTCTATCTCCATCATAAAGCAAACCTTCTTCTTCAATCATAGCAAACTTCTTGTCTCCGGCGTGTGGCTTACGCTTAGAGCCATTAGTCTTGGAGAAGCGGCTCGAGGAAGAGTGAGAATGAGGAGGAGATCCCATGGGGCTGAGAACCGGCGTTGAGTGGAAGGATGTTGCGGTTTTCTCTCCATCGTGCGAGTCACGTGAAGGAGATTGCACGAAGTAGGCTGGTCGACGGGGAGATCTAGTCGGCGATGAAGCCGTGACGCTTGTTACCTCTGAGTCTGTCTTGACGTGCATCTTGAGATTCAGGAAATGGTAGAATGACTTATGACTTATGAGTAATGTGTTGAATGGTTAGTATCAGTATCTCTAGTAAATAATTTTTGTTCTTGTTTTATATATTCTCCATTTCGTTCGTTTGGACCATGTCAAGCAAACCAAATCACGAATAAGATCGGAAAACTAATATGCTCTTCGGACTCTTGGTGCCGCCACGTCAGCAAAAAATTTTCCAGCGACTGCCACATGACAACTTAAGATTAATTGGGTTAGGATACGAGCTTTGCGAAAACCTGTTTTTATTTCATGTTTTTAAACTGCGAAAGAGGCCTATTTCGAACCTTCAATCCCTCTAACTCAAATAAACACATTTTTTTTTATTCCTACTCATCTTATGAAATTTAATATATTATTTATACATAATCATATAGGAAAAAAAATTGAATTTTATATCTTAAAGCCTTTAAGAATTTAATATATTATTTACATTGCTTTTTTTATTTTTTTATTTGTAAAAAACTTTTAAATTAATTGTTACTATTCTATTAGTTTATAACAAAAAAGCTTTTAAATAAAACATAATTAATTGGATACATTTTTCTGATTACATTTTTTATTGACATAAAAAATTATATTGTGAAATATAATATATTTTACTACTCATGTAATACATGTAATATGTATGTATTTTGTACATACAAATTAGTTATTTTTGACCGTCTTAACCCGACTTTAATCGTCCGCTCGCAACTTCCGGTGAGATCTACCGAGTTCCCAGCCAAACCGCCTCAGTTTACCGAAATAGGCTGTTTGCATAAAATAATTGTAAATATAAATAATATATTAAGTCTTGATGCATTTATTTTTTGGAATCATGTACCAAATATATAAAATGTATAGTACTGATTTTTTAAAACACCAATACAAAATTTTTCTGTTTTATTTGGTAATAAGCGGAAGGCACTTCATTTGTTAAAACTAAATAAATGAAATCAGTTTATATTATTATAATAATAAGAGGAAAAAAGAAAAACAAATTGACAACGTCATATTTCGCAGGATATACGCAAAAGTTTGAAGCACTTCCAACCAAAATCAAAACAAATAAGAAATCCAACCGGCACTTAAGAAGGTTTTTTATTTTTTGGTTCTCATTATTAGCTGTAATTATTTAGTTAGACTATAATGTTTTTATATTTTTTTAACCTACAAATTGAATAATTATTAAGTGTGTCATACATGTTTGAAACAAACCTTCAATTACAAATCATAATACTTTCACAACACCATTCCTGCAATTAAAAAAATTAGAAACAAAAAATCGGATACAACATTACAATTAGTTACACACTAAATAATACACATAAATCATCTACGACTATAAAGATAAGTTTCATGAATGACTCTTCTATTTATTCAAAACTTTTTCAAAAAAAAAATCGTCAAAGTAAAAAAACAAAACCACATAAACTAACAAACAAATCTTTACATAACCCGCGCATAGCGCGGAAATAAAACTAGTGTTTTCTTTACATTATTTCTTTTAATTTACCGGATTGGATCCGACTTTTGTATATTTGAGAAGCCGTCAAACTTTATTTGAAGTAGTGAAATTAATTTTGGTGAAAAATGATAAACTCAGTTTATCTAAATTTTGTATGAAATATTCAATTAATTAATCAGATCAAAGAATATGATCATTTCTATTATATTATTTGATAAGTCCGTTTCATATGAAATAAGTCAATTAATTTACAACTAATTTTATTTTATAAGTATTACAGTTTAAAAAAAATCAATTATACATAGATATACATGGTTTCTTTGTTTTAAAAGAATTTATTATTTCTATTCAAAGAATTGAGATTTTTGAATAATTCATTTTTTATAAATCGTTATGCTATTCTTGTAATCAACAATTAATTTTTATTTTTAATTAAATTATTTCTCAAATTAATATATATTAAAAGAAGTGAAATAAAAATGAGGAAAATTGAAAATAAAGGATAAATATCTAATCATTTGTCTATCTATGCATTCTAAAAAAATGGTGATCTAGGTTAAATAACTTTTTCAATCCCATTCTATCTTTGAATATACAATTTATCATTTAAAAATAAAACACTCAAAACACTAAAAAAACTCAAACCGTCTTTGTGAGATAAAACTTTCAATCTTCACTCTTTGTTGTCAAACCATCTCCATACACCATAATTAACATAAATCTACACCATATTGGTTAACAATAGTGAGATTTTTTTCTGAGAATTAACAACGAGAAGAGGAAAACACGTCAAATATGAAAAATGATAGAAAAACTCGTCACAATAAGTTGAAAAAGATGAAATCTATTCGAAATATTCAGTTTTCGTTTTTTTCGATGTTCTAAATATTCTAAATTGATCATTCTAATTATTCTAGAATACGGAAAATATTCGATTTTCTCTTCTTTTTTTGCGATTTTGTTTCCAATTTTTATAGATGTTCTAAATTATGTAGAGTGTACTATCTACCTTTTATAGAATACATAAAAATTTGAGGATACGATTTTTAATATTTTTAGATCATGAATATTAGAATACGTTTCCTAATTTCTATAGAACAAAGAGAAAAGTTTAGAATATATATTCTAAATTGTTTAGAATATATATTCTAAATTGTTTAGAAATTAGCGTTTTAAAAATAATAGAACAGAAATGTGTTCTAAATGTTTTAGAACATGTACAATGTGTAAAATGTATTTTCTAAATTTCATAGTGTAATACATAGAATACATATTCTGAAATTCAGAAGGTTAATTCAAAACTTCGCAGATCAAAATTTATTTATCAAAAACATTTTTGAAAACGATTTTTTTAGAGTTAAAATATCCTCCTGTCTTCTTTATCATTTATCTACATATTATTCTTCAATTGTTTTTGAAACAAATGGTTAAATCTAATGCAAATTAGTTTTGGAAAAGTTGGTATTTGTTCCTAGAATGCATAGATGGAAAAAATTTTATTTATCCTTTATTTTCAATTTTCCATAGAAATAATTTTGATATGAACCCATTTTTTGGTCAAATAATTTGAAAATAAAATAAAATAATATAACCCGATCCTCTAATATCATGTTTCTTTTCTAAATATTTTATTTATTTTCATGTTACAATACAACCAACTAAATACCAAATAAACAATTCAAACGATATAGAATTATAATCATGATCAAACTGACGGAATCAAATTTCTCAATTTTCGTATATCATTACGTTCTCAAATTCTAACTGATCGATGATTTTTGTAAAGATTACTGATTTGGTTCGTTTATACAACTTCAAACCGATCTATACTTTAATTTCTATGTCCCAATTTTTTTACAAAACAAAACATAGAAAATGGTAAATAAATTTTAAGAAAATGTATTTAGAAATCTCAGATGAAAAACCAAACTATATGCAATTAAAAAATTAAACTGATTTTAGCATAATTAAACTAAATACAATCGTGATTTAATTCAGAGGAATTGTTGCAATCTTATTTACCTAAAAATGAATAAGATCCAAGTTTTTATAATTGAAATCACATATTTAATTAAGATAAAAACATAAGATTAATTAAAATTAGTTTTCTATTTATTTTTCATACAAATAAATTACAAAATGACCTAAAGCTGATAAATAAGTTAAAGCGAAATAAACAAATTATTATGATTTATTTATTTTGTAAATATGCATACATTTGCATGAGTTTTCAAAAGATTATCGGTTTCGTTTGCTTATGCAACTCCGAACCGATCAACACTTCAGTTTTTTTCTTTATCTTTCTCAAAACAACATATATCAGATTATACAAAATTTTATGAAAATATATGTACAAATCTAAGACGAAAAGTAGAACTAAATATAATAAAAAAATTATATGATTTTATTCTAATAGGAAAAAAATAATTGTGGTTCAGTTCACAGGAATAGATGCAACCTAGTATACCAAAAAATGAATTACCATACAATTTATCATTTTTATACCTCAAATCACATGTTTAATTAAAATAGTAATATAAAAAATTTTAAAATAATAACATAAATTATTTAAAAATACTCTTCTATTAACTTTTCGAATATATAAATGACAAAAAACTTAAGATTTATAAATAAATAAATATATAAGGCAAAATATTAAACAATTTTTATGATTAAGTTATTTTATAAATATTTATATCCATACATAAATATGGGAGAATCAACTAGTATATTAATAGATGTAGAATAGTAAACATGATAGATCTGGAAAAAGAGCAGGCCTGAGCCGCTTATGTAGAATTAGTCGCCTGTGTAGCATCGTCGTAACAAACCTTTGTATTTATGTGGTATTTTATTGTTAAGAAACAACATTTTGTTGTGCATTGCTTTATCGATTTATCGAGAAAGCTGTTCAATTGAGACCCATCCAATAGTTAAACCAGAATAATAATTAATGTTCTCATTTCTAATATCAACTCGAACGAAATTGTAAGCTTGATTTTGTCTGTTTGAGTAACTATCAACAAACTAACTATTTGTCAGTCTAGTTTGCTAAATTGATAACATCTATCAAAAGTTTCTTCATCACACTAAGTCTAACGTAAAATCTACAAATGAGTATGTTCAAAACCATTTGTTATGGGCTCATCCAATGTTCTGAACTCATGAATTCTACATAAAATTTTGGTCTACAAAATTATACAAATTTGTTGGTCTTAAATTTATACAAATTTCATGATTTTGGAAATCAGTTTTCTAAGTGAATAATAATCAGTCAGCTACTTATTGTGCAATTAACATTCGTAAAAGATGAATTGACAACTTTTGAATTTGGGATCGAACCTCTGCATTTTGGAGAACGAAAGATAATAAGAAACATCGGCACCAGTGGCGGCGAAAGCAACGAAGACACCTAATTTAAATTTGAAAACCTAAGGTTTAGAGAAATTTGATATTTATGGTTTAATCCAAATAGAAATGATTCGAAAAGATGATACAAAGGTAAAGAACAAAGAAGAATAAGAAGAACATCGATTCACAGTCTTCTCCGAACTGCAAATCCGATTGAATTGCAAATCCGATGAGTTGTAAGAAGTCGTCTCCAACTATATCCATCGATTCACAGTCTTCACTTCAAAAGCATGTTTGTATGCATCTTCCTCCAAATAAGAAGCGTAATTGGTTGATTAAAATTTTCTTCCTACCCGATTAAAAATAACATGATTAAACTCGATAGATGTAGAAGAAAACCCTACAATTTGAGTTTTGCTAGGTCCATTCCAAAACGATGAAAGTTAAATCATCAACCATCTTTCCTCCGCCAAAAAAAACAACTTAACTCAAAATCCAATCTACTTGCTTCATCAAGGAAGAGTAAGAAATTTTACATATCGCTAGAAAAAACGGATATAAACCAAAGAGATCGAAGCGAAAAAAAAACAATAAAAAATACTATAAATCCAAAGATAATCGAAAGATAACTACAAACAAAAAAAATGGTCATAGCCAAAATAGAACTCCGATTGAATCAGAATATCAATAAAGGATTAGATCTCTCTCTCAAAAATTTCTAAGAGAAAAAAGAAAGAGTTTTTTTTTTCTCACCTTTTATTAACTCCACATTTTACATGATCTACAAATTCCTATTTATATTTCGATTTGTGTTAACCGATATATAAAAAAAAATTATATCAATCTAAATACATAATCATCTTAACATACTTTAACACTAATTAACTTGCGTCAGTTGCAAGTACGAAGCTCTATAAATAAGGAGAGAGGGTTGTAAGCACTCCTACCTGCTAGGTTTGTGGGCTGGTCTCCACAGGGAGTTGCTCGTGGTAACAAGGATGATAACTCTGGTTCTTTAAAACTACGACAACAATGCAAATGTCAGAGTTTAGGTGTTCAGAATCGGTGTTTCTTCATCGCTTTTTTCTGGATGCGCTACAACATCAGCATAACTTGTCGATTTTTTTGTCTTTTTTACTTATTTGTAACTTTTGTCGAAATCATAAAACAATATAAAATTTTAACATTTTATCCAAAAATATATATATGGAAAAAGTAAATCAATTTCAGTTAAACCCAAATAGAGAAAAAAACTAATATGAAAGGATAACCAATAATTTATTTTAACATATTCATTGTTCTTCTAAATTTCAAAATGTTTCCAAGAACACTGTCCAACATTTTAAATATATTTATGTACAAGTATAACAGCGCATACATTGTAAACCTGTGATATGAACCCAATGTGACAATTAAAAAAACAAAGAACCGAAATTACTTTGTTTTCTTTAATAGAAAAATAAAAATAACTAAGATGCGCTTTGACTAATAATGCTAGCCCTGCACTGGGCCACCATTTGCTACCCTCTATCATCTAATCTATATTTTCTTCAGCACAATCATCATCATCATCATCATCATCATCATCATCATCACATAAACGATGGAGGAGGGAGTTTCCAGAAATTCCATGTGTTAAAGTCCTCCTGTTTGTAAAATTTCATCAAAAGTCCGCAAAGAAAACATTGAAAAAACAAACTAAAATTAGAAACATATATGTTCATACCCGTTCTGAAGAGGTTGTTGTAGCTGGGAACATTCCATTGACAAGAGCATGAAGATTTGTGTAAGACCTTGTATCCACCCTACGATTCACAGCTACTTCTCCCTGAAATATAATACATTTTCAGTATTTCATAACGTAAAATGACCAAGTTTTAAAACTTAAAACATTCTATAAGTCATGGTTTCGCTTGGCGCAAACAAGCAATAGAGATCTCGAGACATAAGGCATAGCTAGTTCCACAAAATGTTGCTAATTCATCTTTTTTTTGCTAATGCATTTCCCGTTTTAAGATTGAGTACCTTTGGGTTAATAGTGAATATCTTTCCCCGGGGGATTCCGACTTTAAGGTAGCTTATCTCATCCGTGTCTCTATTTCCAAAACCAGCATAGAATGGGTTGTGTTCGGGAGGAAACAACCCTCGTATTTCCTGTAAAAATTTGGAAAGAAAATAGAGTGTTATAGTTCCCCGAGATCTGTAAACATGTTTTAGAGGACATCAGAGTTTCAAGAGATAGAGAAACCGCATGTAACTAACCTCCAAGCAAGAAATCTTGAATTCATGAGGTGCTCTTCTAATAACTGGAGAGAAAAAATCAAGCATTCAAGATAAATAAAAATCATGAGAAGTCACTGTTTGGATATAATGCAGAGGAAACAGATTTACCTTCCCGAAACAGCGAAGGAAAAAGGCCATCGGGAGAAATAAAAACAGGCCCATCCGGCAATGCTTTCCCATCCTGTTGTTTACTAGCTAAGATTAACAAAATGTGCTAGATTTCGGATTTATAAACATTTAGAATGCTTTTCAGATCACCTGCTTGAGATTCACTAGAAATTGTCTTGTAACCGAGGCCTGAGAAATCGCGCGTGCGCTTAGAAAGATCAACTGATACCCGTTTTCCTGTAGAAATATTAGGGCGAGAAAATGATTTTTTGCTTCCGTCATTGGTATCATTTATAAATATAAGAACCAGCGAAGCACATATTAACAGACCTTAACAGCCGAAAACAAATGTGTAACTCCTGTTTGCGACCAATCTATCCCAACCAAAGGCATAAACTGGCCTAAGACATCCGATCTAAGACAAACATAAAAAAAGAAGAAATCAGAAAACAGAAACAAGTCCTAGATTTGGCTGAATATATCCAAAGGTAACCCCTCTACCTTGTGATGGTACCATCTACATCTGAAACAACTATTCGAGAATTCCATTTCCATAAATAGATCCTCGCGTCTACCTGTTGAATTAATGAGTTTGTGAACACCAAGTGGGTACTCTCGACATTTATTTGACAAACATGTCGTAGCAAAAAGGATAAAATGACATGTTGTGTACCCACAATATTGTTGGAGAACGTGAAAGTCACGGTATTCATTCCGTCTCTCAGATCTAGCGAAGCCAATTGTTCAGAAGTTGGAGTTAGTGCCCTGACCGTCTTTTTCACTGGTCTTGGCGACGACTTCTCTTGTTTCTCCTCAGGTTTAATAGCGTCCTTAGAAGAAGCTTCACTATCATTTCTCGATCGTCTGAGAGAGAAAGGCCAAAGCTTCCAGCTTCCATTTCCCGGAGCTGATACATCACCAGATTTCTCATTCCGATCAACAACTATCATCCCCTTGGGCTCAAATACTTGGGCAGTCCCAAATGAAACCACTCCTAAAATAATAGGAGCTGCTGCATCCCATGGAAAATAGCAGCCACCAATCTTCACTATAAGCTTATCATTCTCCAAGACTGATGGGCCCAAAGAAGCAAACTTTTCCATATCCAGTTTTTCAGAGTTGAAGGCTTGAGCAGCTGCTTCTGCTCCCATTCCTTCTCGTAATAAATGCTTACAGAGAGAGAGCTCGACTGAGAATGGAGTTAGCAAAGTTAGACTATAGCATCATAATTCATAACCAAAGAATTTCAGCATCCATCATCATATCTATGTAAATAAGTTATACTTCCCTACCCACTTCAGGATTAGCAAGAACATGTTTGAATGCCTTTAAATCTGGGCTACTCTCAGCAACTTTTTCTGCATCTAAACCCCCCAAGCTCGACTCATGGTCTCTCAAATCCCACTTTGAAGTATTTGAACATGGGTCAAATGATTGGCTCATAGGCTGACAAGGACTGGCATCCATATCATCGTTGTTGTGAAGCCGCATAACCGGTAATGATTCTACCAACCGCTCCATCTCTTCTCCAGCGATATCCTTTCTTCTCTCTATGTCAATCGGCTCTGAAAAGGTCTTTGAGTTCTCCACATTCTTTTCAGGATTAATTTCATTTTCCTCACAAATTTGTTTGGCATCAACTTTTACATTATCAGGAAAACCTGACCCTCCAGAACTACTCCCACCAGGTTTACATTTGTCAAGATCGCTAAAGGAAAATTCTTCCTCTTCTATTTCTGATTGCAGGATGCTTGCTCCACTTGTCGATGGAGACTTTTCGAAATTTCCTACCGAAAAATGCATATCTTCCATGGTGACTTTACTTTCATCTTGAACTGGAGAGTCAGTGCTGCTCCCTTCTTGGGAAAAGCCAAAGCTCCTTACATCCACTTGGTCAGCTAAACCCGATGTCACATTTTCCACAGATTCAGAAACACTTAACATTTCTTGCTTATAATCCAAATCGCATCCAGTACCAGAATCCTAGTGGTGATACAATTTATACAAGACATCAGTCCCATACATATAATAAGCTTCTAAGTTTACTTTCAACGATATTAATATACCACTTCCGAGAAAATGAGATTGATTTAAATGACTAACCTGTGCTAGCAGCTCGGTTGGTTCGACAAAGATATCAACTTTCCCACTCCCTTCACTAGTAATGGAGAGCACAGTACTCAATGCTTCAAACAAACCATTTTCAACAAGAATTGCTTTCTCTTCACAATAAACTTCCACATTGCTGCTTTCACGAAAATCCTGCTCTTTCTCATCAAGATACTGCAATGTAGGAGACGCAACAAGAGGAGTCTCCAATATCGAATCGCTATCTACTAACGTCTCCGAGCTTCCCTTGTTTGTTCCATCCACAACTGAAGTCTCACTAGCATTAGTCTCACCATCAAAAGATTCTGAACCTTTACATTTAATGGACTTACGCGTATTAATATTCGTAGACCACTTAACATCCAATAGATCAGCAGCGATCTCAGCTCGCTCCATGGAGCTAACTTCATCTGGCTTGGCCTCCCTAACCGATCTACCACCAAACACAAACCCTAAAATCCCAGGCTTCCCAACAATCTTCCCATTACCACCACGAGGACTAGCAGAATCATAGTTACAGCTCTTAGACTTCAACGGTATCTTAATCTTATCAATATCATCACAACTCTTTGCCCTCTCCGCTTCATCACCAGAAGACAAAGTGTAAACTTCACCAGTCTCTGATTCTCCAATCACATCTTCAACTTCCCTAAGAAAATAAGCTTGTCCTGTATGAGCCAAATACATATTGAAACCTGAATCAACACCATTAACCTCGATCTTGATCAGATTTCTTCTGTTCTTCAAAACCCCTTGAAATTTCCCGAATCGGACGTACCAAGGAGACGATTTGAATGTACCGTCTGGTTGCTCGACGACGATAATGTCGATCACGCCACCGAATGGATGGAACGGACCCGAAACCGTGCCTACGCCTCGGTAGATGTAGCTCCCGATCCTACCAACGGCGTTCATTTTTATGCAAACCCCAGATTCGAAAAAGTCTCGATTTTTTGAACGATCTTGAAAACCCAAGTTAGGAAACTTGATTGATCACACGAATCGATAAATCATCTTGCGTAAAAGACAAAACTTTAAAAACGAATTCGAATGAGGAAGAAGAAGATGGGCTAAAGGAAGAAGAGTTTGACGAGGTAAAAGGGGATATTCTGTGAGAATGATCCAAAGGAGAGAGAGACCAAAATCATCATTAATCATCAAAAATATAAATTTAGTTAGATTAAGAAAATAAATTTACTTGAGATTTTTAATATGGTATAAATGCAACCATCAGACCTGCATTTACCTAAAATTCTTAGGCATACATATTCATAAAATGATAGAATTATCCGGTATAAAAATCATTGATGTGACAATTTTTATAATTTATAATAAAATAGTTAATATTAAAAATAAAAAATTTGAGGTAAATAAACACAATCGTATAGTGACAAAAAATGAGAATTTGTATTTTTTTGCGTTTAGAACTAACATCATTTACAAGTAATATTTAATAACATGATTCTTTTTCATAGAGAATTATAAAAATAAAATTGCTCACCAAATTTAATGAAACAAATACACAAATATTTTTTTAATAATTATAAAAATATTAATATAGTTAAATGATAAAAATGTGGTCCAAATTATAGATTAGTATATAAATAAAATTTATTATGAAACCTTATAATTTCAATTAAAATTTTAACTAATTGAAAACCAAATAAGATATATTAAAAATAAAATTTCAAACAACTATCGTGATCTTACAATAAATTAATGCTGATAACTAATGATTCAAAGACATATTTCTACAAAAAAAATAATTTTATAAATTAATTTCATATCAAAATTGATATTTTGTCCCTAGTTTAAAATTTAATACTGATAATTATTATTTAAATAGTAACTATTATTTTTTATTCTAAATTTTAATTTTCACTTTAAATTCAGATTATTATGATATTTGATAATGATTTAATTTTTGAAATTAATTGTGAAAACTTATTTTACTGTGATGGCTACCATTCATCATAAATGTGGGGTTTTAATTAAAAGCCCCTTAAGTACTAATTCATACTATATATAAAAGGTACTATTTGTAGCTCAGTGAGTGCCACCTCAATTAAAAAATTTCCTGAACGTCTGCCACATGGCAAGAGTAGAAAAAATGAGACAGCTTATCGGGATTTTCTGGAAAAAAATGTTGGCTATTTTCCATGGGAATATATTAGCCCACCTCAAAAAAAGTTATCTAAAAAAATCTCATGTGTGACTAATAAAAACTAAAAAAAATTACAGCTTTTGTCTCTTCAGTTAAAAAAAGATCATGGGCAAGGCATATACTTGGTTCGTCAAATCGATCATTTTTCTCTTATTTTATGAGAGAGAGAGAGAGTGAAAAAAATTGGATTATACCATATTTTTATAATAATTTGTAAGATCAGAATCTCCAAAATTTGATTGACGTCGTTACAAGTAAGAAAAAAAAATCAGAATCTCTGCCTGTTTAAATGATGTTCATTAAAAAAGTCTATTGAAGCTGAAAACAAAGTAAACATCTCCTTAGTTTTGTTTGGGTTCATTTAAACAAGTTTCAGTTCTTACAGTTTTGACTGCTTTCAATCACGGAGTCAATTCCATTGCTTAAAAAATCTGCAAAAATACACTTCTTGGATCTCTAAAGGGTTCAAAGATTTGTAGAGAATATAACACCTGTGAAACTTGCTTAAAGTCAGTCCATTTCATGGATAACTCTCCCAAATCCGATATTTTATGGGGGCGTAAAATTAAAATTTGTTATTTTTTTGTTTTAGACTAAAATATTATTTTGTATTGGTTGAAGATAATTTAACAATGTTTGGATTCTTTAGTTAAACAAAGAAACACAGTATCGTTGGGTTGGAGAGAACTATATAATATTACTGTGTACCATCGATTATCCTACTGTGCTATTATTCGACTATCGTATCAAGATCTTGAATTTTTTTTCTGGTTTAGTGCATTAACACTATGTTTTCAAAAGGACAAATCCATTGTAATTGAGTGAATAAAACCTCGAGAAGAGAGGAGAGTTTCTGCGATGAGTTTAAAGTCTTGCCTTTTGTTTTGCTTTTTTTCTGATTATCTTTACTTGCTCCACCAAACAAAAAACAACAAAGAAAACTAAATTTATCACACACACACACAAAAAGCATACGGTTTCCGATCAAATTATATTTATATCGGAACTTCGGTTGTAATTTCTAGGAGATACATACTATATAATCTGTGCAAAATTATTTCTTGAAAAATTTGTAGATTTATGGATCAAATATTGTTTAAGCTGCATCTCATTCGGTAAAACATGAAATGTGAGTTTGTTCTTAACTAGACTATATTTTTTTTATATACTTTTTTTTCTGATTATAGCATAACTGCTATGTTTGATTTAAATAAAATCATAGAAAAACTTTGATAAACTAAATTGACTTATTTGGGGATTGATAAAGTTTTTCTTTGAACTCATGTTTCCGAATGAGTTAAGGAGAAAGATGCATATAAAAAAAAAGTTTAACTTATAAGTCAGTAGGTGAATAAGAGACATCCAAATTCTATCAAATAATATATTTATAAAAAAAAACTTCAAACAACATATCTTAAGTTACTATACATTAAAAATTCATTTAAATTAAACTGTGTAAATAAAGATGTAATTTTTACATATGAATAAAACATACACCTTATATATAACTATAAAATTTTAAATTACATTCATAATTAAAAATAACTATTATATTCAAAATATTAAATAGCAAAATTTATATTTTAATAAAAATATAAAAAATATACACATAGAATAAACAGTAGACAAAACTAATTGTTTTTTTCTTTTTAATGACAATAAATAATTAAATAAACAAATGCTAAAATTGCTAACAGAGATGTCAATGAAACCAGAAACTATCAGATATTTGTGATTTAGACAATCTTGAAATGGGTTCTTCAAAATTAGCAATCATCATCGTCCGCATCAACCGCAAGTCGAAAATACAAAACCACACAAACAAAAAAGAAAAATTGGAAATGGTCCATCTACTATTGGACAGAAATGTAGACAAAATCATTAGTTAAACTTGAATTATTTACTCATTTTCTTAAAAATGATCACATGATAGAGAGCACAATGCATTATTCTTATACAGAGCAACAAAATAATAATTTAAAAGAAAAAGAACATATGAAGTTTCAAACTTTATGGTACATCAATATGTTATTCAAATCTCAAATGAGACAATAATATTTCCAATAAAAGGTAATGTACCCAAAGTACCGTGCAACAAGTTATGGGTTCAAAACTATAATCAACTACTAAATCTACGCGATACAAAGATAGAGCTACCATATAACTTTTCTCTATTTTAAATTTGACAATAATAAATAATTTGAAAATTTTTGACTTATCTAACTAAATAATAATATTACTTGAAAAGATGTTGTTAGCAAGATACACATCATACAGAGAATAAGTCTACAAAATCCCCAGTCAGAAACAACAGATGTTATGATAGAATTACAACTAAACATGTACACACTACATAATAAACAACTACAAGAAAATATGAACCAAAAATAACACATAAACATATCAATTTATTGCAGGTGCACCATTTTCTAACTATCTATATGGGATAACAATGCATAAATATTCAACAAATCTTGAATATCAAAGACCGGAAGCACTCAATCGTCTTGGTCATAAACATCAATCTAACAAAATCTAAAGGTACATACATAGTAAACAAAATTTTACTTTGACAAATCCATTGATGCTATCAAAAGCTTTCAAAAAACAAAAATGAAATTAATTCAGATGCCTAAATGTCATATTTAATTTCAGAAACTATCACTAAACAAAACACTAGAAGCGATATGAATTAAGAGGAAAAATATTTTTTTTTCAAATAAGTATGTTGTAGTTTACTTTTAACTCAGTCAGCAATATTATATTTCTAATAAATACATAATCTTCTTTACTTAAACACCAAAGTATCTCTACAGAAAGTATGTGTTTTACAATTACTTCAAATCCAAAAATAGTAAAAAACAATTGTAAAAAAAATAATCAAGAAACAATTAAGCGTTTTCAAAAAAAAAGCAAACATCACATATTTAAAAACAAATTCAATACAATAACCAATAGAAACACCATTAAGACCAAAAATATTTAATATAAATAAACATATTTTATGCATATAACCCGTGCGTAGCGCGGAATAATCCTTAGTTTATACTAATAAAAGTCCCTAATTGGGGTTTCTCAGCTATGCCACATCAGCCAAAAAAATTGGCTAAAATATGACACGTGGCACTCTACAATTAAACGGGCTAGACACATTTGGGCCTTTTTTTTTGCCCAGAAAGTATTACCTTTCCCTCTTTTCCGCATTAGCCACCACCGAAAAGACGAAACCGTAGACCTCTCAAACCTTTCTCTCTCGACAAACCGTTGTGTGGTCCGAACAACCACCGGATTCTGGAGTTTGTTGTTCTTCATTTCTTCGTCAATAAGAAAAACATCAACGACAGCTTAGCTTCCGAGACGAATTTCCGATACAAAAAGGCGGCGCATTTAATTTTCGGTTTCATGTCCGACCAAACGCATTGGGAGATAGCCACTGCGATGCTAAAGCTCTCCAATCTCGAGTACGGTTCTTCCCACTCCCAGGTATAGATCTATGCCCTGATTTACAATTCTTCCTTCCAATTTTCAGATCTATGTTTCCGATTTCAGCGTTTGGTTTTCTTTTTTTTCTTCTTTGGGTCTCCGTCTGGATTTGTCCTGCCGTTTCATATCTCTCGGTGATTCTGGGTCTTTGAAATTTGATATCGTTGCGGCTCTGCAACTTTCAGGAGCGAAACCCGGCTTACCGCCGCCGTCACATATCGGAAAAGCGAATGAGTTTCATTGGGTTAATGGGCTTATTTCGCCGGATTGCCGAAGGCCCAGAAAATCAGGTTAGTTTTTTTTACTTGGGTCCAATTAATACGTCGAGATTAATCGGGCTTCCATTTTTTTTGGGCCATCATGTTAATTTATTGTTTTTCTTGACTTTTTTTCCTTTTACAGGGCCATTTATGAGCGCAATGTAAACTTACCCATCATCTTCTCAATATTGGGCTAACTAGATTTCCAGATTTGAACTTTTTTGGGCCACTCAAACGTATCGACTGTAAAACGTTCTGAACTGGGTCATTCTTTAAAATTTTTAAAAGTCAAATTTGGGCCAATTCTTAAGTTGGCTCACATCATTTTATCCTCCCATCTCTTCCGCTTCAACCACTCTCGAAAAATCGAAACCCTACATCTCAGAAAAATTCCTCTCCCGGCTATTGCGAACCGCCGACTGTTTCAAACAACCCCCAGACAAAAAGGATCGCGATAGAGCCAGTGCTACACTAAAGTTCTCCAATCTCGAGTCCAGCCCTTCGTACTCCATGGTAAAGATCTCTGCCCTGATTTTCTTGCATGCAATTTCCAATTCTAGGTTTCCAATTTCTGACGTTCGGGAGAACTTTTTTTCTTTTTTGGGTGTCCTATCGTCTCATCTCTGTCGGTGTTTCTGTCCGATTCAAATTCGATACTGTCACGTCTCTGCTACTTCCGGGAGCAAAACTTGGCTTATCGCCGGCGCCGCTTATCGGATAACTGAATGGGCTCCTTTGGGCTAATGGGCCCAAAAAAATGAGGCTAGTTTTTGTTGTTTTTAATGGGCCGTCGTTTTCTTGGACCGTAACTTTTTGGGCTGTCATTTTTTTGGCCGTCATTTTTTTGGGCCGTTATTATCTTTGACCGTCATTTCCTGGACCGTCATTTTCTTGGGCCGTCATTCTTCCGAGTCAATGTTTTAATGGGCCGGCGTTTTGTTGGGTGGTCCTCTTATTGGGCCGTCATGTTATTTTATTTGGGTCCAAGTAATAAGTATATTTTATTAGGTCATCATTTTTTGGGCCTGTCATTTTTTGGGCCGTAAATTTTTGGGCTTTCATTCCCTTAGGCCGTCAATTCTCCGGGCCGCTGTTTTATTGGGCCAGTGTTTTATTGGGTCGTCATGTTATTGGGCCGTCATTTATTTTTCTTCGTCTTTCCCCTTTTATAGGCCCAGTTACCTTGACAAGCGTATCTCTCTGTTGGGCTTCCTGGGCTTGCGGATTTTTGGTATTCCGGCAGCCCGGTTCCGGTAAGGCTTCCAACTCTTTACTTTCCTAACATATTCCTCGGTGTTAACCCATCTTCCAATTTCCTCAAATTGCATTCAATGCTGCAATTAGTAATCTTCATTACATCGTCTCTCGAGTTTTCCTGAAGGTATGTTATATACCTTCTTAGTAACAATTAGCACATCACAGTTTTACATAATTCACATCGCTACAATTTGTTGTCTCAGAAAACCTTAGACGATTTAAAGGATGACATTTGCAGGGATGAGGTTTTTGTGAGGCTCATTCATCCATAGGAGGCTCGCAACTTCAGGCAGAGGAACATACTCATTGGTATTGAAGTTCTCCTCATCGACATTAAGGTTAGTGTATGATCAGTCTATTGTATTGAATTTGTACAATTTACTTCGCCACAGTCTCTAATATCTCTACAGTCTACAACAATGCATGGTTTCATATCGGCGAATCGTGCTTCCTGTTTCAAGGACAATTTGAAACCCAACCGTATTTACAAGCTAAGTAGATTTATGATCAAACCTTGCAAAACAAGTTACAAGGTCTCCTCCCATCAGAACATGATTATGTTCATGGACCAGACTACCTTAGTTGAGGAGACAAAAAGGCCTTCGCAGATTAAAACCCAGAAGTTTAGGTTGGTGAATTTCCAAGCATTCACAAAAGTTACGGAAAGACACACAGATCTTTTTGGTAAGTACAATAGTATCCAACTGCTTTTTCCATTCCTGGATCCATCTTTAATTCACGTTGCATTACCATTTCCACTGATTGCACACCTATATTTAGTAACTTGCTTATTTTTTCATTACAAATTTGATAGGACATATAAAGCTAATAAATGGTGAAGACTTGCAATCCCAGACCCCAGACAGTGCAGCTCCAACAAATGGTGGTGGGAGGTCCAAGGAAATGGTGTTTCTCCATGTGCAACTTGAAGAGTAAGCGTATTAAGTATATTAAATGGCAATATGAAATGACTTCTTTCCTGTTTTAATAGTAGCTCATCAATTTTATTTCTTGCAGTGGGGAGTCTTTCCGGATTTATCTATGCGAAAAGATTGCATCAGCTTTCCGCAATAGATGGAATGAGAGTGAGAAGAAACCCACTGTGGTTTTAATCACCACCTTGAATTCAAAAACTTTAGGAGGTTTGACAATATCATATTTCCTTTGGTTTAGTATTACTGAGTAGATTTTAACATAAGTTTATCCTTCTCACAATTTTGCAGGTGGTGTCACACTAAGCTCAACAAATGCAACCCGCTTATTCTACGACACAGACATCGCAGAGACCAAATCCTATTTAGACAGGTAATATGTTTGTATGCTTTATAATCTCAAATATAAGCATACGTTTCAGTTTTTAGTTTCAGCTTAAAGTGTAAGACCTATCTTAACAGTCACCATTTATTAGCTATATCTTCTACATGACGTATGTTCATTAAGTTTGACCGAAATTTAAATATGTTAACGTGGTTACGACCCCTCTTTGTCATCGCAGGTTTGGAGCACTGAGTGAAAATGCATCAGTTGTAAACTGCTCACAGATTGGTGTTACGAAACTCGAAAATGTCACTCTCAACAAGATCCACACATTTTTAGTAAATGAGACTCCACAGGTCTGTTCACCTACTTTTACTTGAAATGTCTTAAACTTATTTTGTTAAGTAACCTTAAAGGAGATGTGTAGGTCGCTAGCTTTGTCTGCATTGAAACTATTACAGAAGTGGTAGGAGACTATGGATGGTACTTCATATCGTGTACCAGTTGCAGGTCTAAAATGGACAGGACTGAGGATGCTTTAGTTTGTAACAATCCCAAGTGCAAGAAACCTCACAATGTCGGCATAATCAGGTTTCATTCCTCCTATTACATAACCAGAAAAACTTGCTAATTTGCTAAGTTTATAAGTTGCTAAGCTGGTCACCATAATCAGATTACATTGCTAAGTAGACCCTTTAACATATGCGCCTTTGTTTCATCGTATCTGTTCAGTGCAATCCCATATAATGCATCCGCCTTTTTTCTAAAATGTGAAGGTTTCGCTTGGAGGCAACCGTCACAGATGTTGATGGTGGTGTAGCAACCTTCGTTATCTTCGACAAAGAAGCTGTCAAGCTGGTCGGCAGACAAGCGCCAGATGTAATGGAAGAGGTATATTAAATAATGGGTATTTACATGTATATAGCCATAATCATTTGCTTACCAATTTTCATGTTATAGATTCATGAGAATGATGCAGACCCTACCATATCAGTTCCACCTTGCATCCTCGGGATTGTAGGACGAACCTGTAAGTTTCAAGTGAAGGTGATGTCTTTCAATTTTACAGCTTCCCGCCAACCCATCACCGTTTCACGGATTATTGAGGACCACGTTGGCAACGGTGAGGAGGACACCAACATCAGAAGCACCATATCTGAGGCGGATGAAGTGGGTGATAACAGTAAAGCAACTGGAAAGTGTTCCCATTACGTTTGACCATTATCAAACCTACTAAGTCTAGCATGAGAGGGTTTCAGCTCCAACTTTGTCGTCACTTTCTTTTCTTTAATAATGAAATTTAGTTATGTGCATTGAACTGCATGCGACTTTACTATATTACATTTTTTGTTTAAGTTAATTCAAACTTTAAAAAATAATCAAGCAATCTTTTTGTGTTTCCTGTTTTTTATTTTACTCCTTTCTTTTCAAAAATATATAGCCATTCATATTATATTTTGTATGAAGCCAAAAATTACATTCATGTCTAAGCAAATGAAAAATTACGCACTCATACAACTACCATAGACAAAGTTTATTGTTTTAATTCATGTCCATATTGGAAGGTTGATTAATGTGTATATGTTTTGGTTTTTTTTTTAATTCTCTATCTTTAAAAAAAAATTCCTTTCATTTAAGACAAAATAAAAACTTACTACTCTTACTATTTATCTACTATATATCTATAACTATATTTGCAAAATTATATAATATACATGAAATTAATTACCTTCACTTCACTCTGCTTATTATTATTTATCTTTCTTTCATTCATAAACCATTTTACAATTAAAAAATAAATTAAACAAAAATATGTTTATTGAGTTTTTATTTTTTCCAAAACATTGGTTTAAAATTTAACTAATTTATTATGCACACAAAAAATTAATCATTTTAAAAGGATTACATTTTCTTTTCCAAATAAAAAGCAACTGTACTGACTTCTCAATTATATGATTTCATAAAATACACAATAAAAATATCTAATATTTTAAAAGAAATTATTATTATCAAAATAAAGATAAATTATATCAAATAAAGAAATCAAAATTTGATTTCATAACCCGCGCGTATTACTAGTATATCCATTTTAAAAGTTTCATTGTGTATTAGAAAATTTAACTAATATCTATTAAAATACTTTCAATTACAATTAGTCTATTCTAGGGTATTTCTCTTTAAAAAACCATGAAATTTTAATTTTTATATTTTTTTACTTAAAAAATCCACCAAGATATTTTAAAATCACAATAAATCTCCTAAAATCCATTACTAAAATATTTCCAATAATAGTGAATTTTAAAGTATATTTCAAAATCACAAGTTCAATAACACTGGATTTGTAAAAAATAAACCTTTCTAAAATTGATGTTTGAGTAACATAGAATTTATCAATTTAATACAAATCATGTCAAATACAAAACGGAATAGACCCCCTACATCTATTCTAAAACTTTCAACTAAATTTTTAATGATAAAACCCTTCAAATAAAGATTTTTTGCCAAAATTTACCATCTATTTCAAAATTCCCTCGTATTGAAACCAAAACCATATACTTTAATTAACTTTGTTCGTTGCACAACATCATAACTTCATGTTCTATTCACGTTTTCAAAAGTTAAATTTTTAATGATGTCATCAAAAGAGAAATTGTGTTTCTGATAAAGAGACTTCCAAAAATCTTATTCCCATTGTTTTTCGGTGGGATGAGATCTTTTTACAAAGAAATTGTTTGTGATTTTAAAAGTTCCATAGATGGTTAATTTTTCTATAGATTTTTAGTAAGAGAACTTTTTTTAGATTTTTTAAATATATCTAATAATATTTGAGAATATTTAAATTATAATTTTAGTTGAAGATTTTAAAACAAATTTGTTGATGCTTGAGGAGTTTATCACTAAAATCTCTAAATGTATATTCCATCTCTTTTGTATATTTCATTCTTTCTAATTTTATTTATTTTATGACTCTTCAGTTTTTTTCTTATGTGTTCCTATTGTTCCTCTAATTAACTAACATGAATATAGGGAGTTTGTGATACCTAAAAGCACAGTATGAATTCTCACTAAATTTAGTAATTGTCAGAATTGGATTTGGACATTTTATTATATCATTTTGAATATTTTTTGGGATACCTTTAATAATTTTTAAATTTTATTTTGAAATGGATAATTTAGTATATGTTTGGATAAATATTGGACATACTGTTAGACGACTCTCTTAACTATGTGTAGTTAATTAGTTTAGAAAGATCTTTTAACATAATTATTTAGACTAGTCTTATGAGCCAATTCTAGAGATATGGGGGTCTTGTTTTTCAAGCGGCTTATATATCTCTACTTCTTTCAATCATAGCTACAGGCCGGATCTAGACTGCATGATCAGGGCCAGGTAAGTCCTTTTGATTTTAGGGTGTTTTTGTAGATATTTCATCACATAGTGAGTCACCCAGAGAAAGTCACCCCATAGCCAGTCACCCTAGAGATAGTTAGCTCAAAGACAGTTACCTTAAAGATAGTTAGTCAAGAGATAGTCAGCCTAGAAACAGTCACCTCAGAGAAAATTATCCAAGAGATAAACCTTGTATCGGAATCAAGACCAAATAAGTTTTCTTGTTTTTAAGAGCATAAACGTCTTAAAAAGATTATGATTCTTTTTTATTCAAATATCTAAATATTTAAATCTTAGTGGACATGTCAACAGATAAATAATGTTTACCTTATGCATGTGATAGATGAAAGAGATTATTTATTGTACTTATGGAAAGACAAAAAAAATATAAGAAAGACATTGAGCATTATGCTGTATAAATTATGCATCCTGTTAAGACACTACACTCTGTTAGGATCTTAGACTTTGTGATGACCCTGCACCTTTTTTAGGACCATCTACTTTGTTAGGACATTACATTATGTCAGTCATGCGACCTATTCAGACCCCTTAGACCAGCATGTCATCCTATTGGAATCTAGACAAATAAAATGGTGGAAGACACTAAATTACTGACCCGATTCAGCAGATATTCATCCGGTATATTAACCTAAGTCAAGTATCCTCTACATAAAGATCATCTTTCTCCACTAAAGAAGAGGATCACTTTACTAATATTTTATTTCTCTTTTTAAATACTTGCAATCTTCTTTCTCTAAACATATTCACCATTTACTTTTTCAATCTATTTTTTCTCTCTACAGTCAAGTTTTATTCTCTCTCTCTCTCTCTCCTCACACTTTCTAAATACTCTCTAAATATTTAACTCTTTTTAGCCTTCAAGATCTAATCTCACCCACTTTTCCGACCATTCTAGTCACTCTCTTCATAAAAGAAACATATTTTCTTTCTTTCTCATCCACGAAAGTGCCTCCTAAAACAACATATAGTCCACATATCCATCATTATTTTCAGGCCCGGGTTTAGCCACTTTTCTCCTGGTTCTCCATTTCCTTTTGGTTTTCGACGTATCAACCATGTGGTCTCCGGACTTCCACGTGTTTCCAATTTTTTTAGGAGACTTGGCCGCTAAAAGATGAAAAAACTCATAAACAATATGAGTTTTATATTTGATTTTTTTCATATCAGTATTATACTAAAAAGAGTTAGGTCTGAGATAAAAAGTCTAACAAGTTAGGATATCAATCACAATCTTATATTAAAAATTGAAAAAATATTGTCTAAGATATAAAAATCATGTACAATTATGATTAGTATGAAAATTGGGTAACTTTGTCTAAAACAGAAAATATCATATTAATGGTATATATTTATATTTGTTTATATTTTCCAGAACGTTTTGTATATTAAATTCATATTAAAATAAATGAAATAATGAAAACTCTCTTTGTCTCTTCTCTTCTCTTCTCCGGATTTATTTTTATTTTCGACTGAAATGGAGTTGTTTTCCTATCAATCGAATAATAAATCGTCCGATTTATCTCTATTTAAGTTTGGATTTTTTATGTTTCTCTTCTACTTCTCTATCTAAGTTTGGTTTTGAAAGTTAAAAACTCTGGTCTTGGTTGCTTGATCTCTGATGCTCTTCATCTTCTTGACCTTTTTTGTATAGCGGAAGTAATTTCTTCGTCGAATATGTCTGTTGGCTGGCTTTTGTTTTCTCCAAACTTTATTCAAGATGGAAATTATACAGTATCATTTGATTACTCCGGCAAAGACTACATCAAGAGCATCCGTGTTGTTTCTTTGGCAGGCGGAGCTCATGAGAACATATATTCTTTTGGTGCCGCCTGCTCAAACCTATTCATCTCATGTTGTAACAGGTGGTGTTAACATGACATTTATTTTTCCCATTCTCATCTTAGAATAGGTGATTGGGCTGAGTTTCATATTTAGAAATTGCAAATGGTGATGTTGGGTTTCCAAAACTTCACTTGTACCGTCTTTGGACATTTTCATTACTTAGGCTTTGACTGGAGTGCTGTAACTATGGGTCATCTCCATTATTTTTGCTAATCACAGAAATAAAAATGCAGATCTAAAAACAAAAAAGTATGGTGATCTGCATGCAATTTATTTTCCTATAAAAATCGCATTGTATGTGTTGGTAGTGATGTTGGCCAATGTTCTGCTAAATATTTTTAAATTTTTTTTATTTCGTAAATAGGCTATAAAAATGATATTTTACATTCATTTTATTCATTTTACACTTTCAAAAATTTCTTCCATTTTTCTCTTGGTAAAGGTATGCATTTTCTGTTTATTCTATTTTTCTAACATACTTAATTATTTTTCTAAATTTGAAATTAGGCTATAAGTATATTGTTTGTTTTTCCATCTAGCCTTTGACAAGAAAATCTCTATAATTGTTTTTTATTTTTTACTTAGAAAAACTTATATTATTCCATTCATTATAATGTTCTTAAAAATTTTTTAAATAAAATAATATTTGAACATATTTATCTCTATTATAATATTCTAAAAGAGAATAAACTTATAAAAATATGTTATATTAAATAATTTTATATAATTATACTACATTATATATGTAAAAAGAAATTATAGTATTTTGAAAAATTATATATAGATGTATATATGTTATGAAAATATTTATCTTTATTGTAATATTATAAGAGAGAAATAAACTTTTAAAATATAAAATATTAAGTAACTTATATAATTATACGACATCATATATGTAAAAAGAAATAATAATGTTTTACATTATTAAATAAAATTATTTTATCAAAATATATTTTAGGAAAAATAGTTTTTGGAAAACATTAATATTTTTCAAATAAAAACAAAATGTATATTCCATACTCTATAAATTATCATGTTATCTTATAATTATGTGTAATAATAAAAAATTATATGTAATTTATAATATAAAACTATATATCATTTTTTTTTGTTCAATACTATGTCACAATAACTAATACAATTTTAAAACTTTGTAGAAATGACGTCTAATCGTAGACAAAATGCAAATTTTTCTTTGCAACCAGATACAATGCATCACACAGAAACATCAATAGGAGTAAAATAATTACTATTTATTTTTAAAAATTGTAGTGTAATATTTTTTCGTGAAAATTATATTTGCGTAATTTTAAAACTTGTAGAGCGAAGAGAATTTCAAATGGAGTAATCGAGAAAGAAAATTTCTTGAGCTATACGACCAAACAATTCTCATGAATAATTACCGTTTAAAAGACCCTACACCACTTGGTAAAGAGTTTATAGTTGAAAACTCCAATCAAGAGTTCAATCTTAGTGTAAGCTACAAATTCTTTAGAGAAAAGCTTGATCAGTTGAAAAGAAAGTACAAGAAGTATTCGAGTATGCTAAAATATACATGCATTTCGGTTGATCCTATCACATCTATGATAACTGCATCTGAGTCATGGTGGAAAGATCGTGAAATAAGTACTTAAAATGTCTCTCACATCCAAAATAACTTAAGATACTTTAAGAACTTAAAAATTTTGTTAACTGAAAACTTTATAATTTTATTGACAGATATGTAAAATTATAAAATCATTCAAACAAAACTCACCAGAGTTTTGGGATGTGATGCAACGTTTTTTTATATTATATGACGTTCAATCGTAATCTCAATGCTTAGTAAACCAAAGAAAATATGAGATGATCATTAGGCAATGGGGAAGACCATGTGTACTCAGAATCATATGGTGGTGATCTGCCACATGCGTCATTCAAATGAGTTTGTCCGTGAATCCATGCGTCAGAGTTTTCCACTGGTTGATGCGTTTCATGTTCCTACTTCAAGAAGTCAAAAACAAGAAAGAGTAAGACGTGAAAGTAATTAACACAGAGTTGCAGGAAGCTCACGTAATTATGCTAAAAGTGGTTCACGGGTTAGTCGTAGAAAGCAATCATTTGAGACAACCCCAACAGATACAGTGGTTGATTTTAGAGAGTTTCAACGCCAAAGTTTACAACAGTTGCGTCCAAATTCTTTTGATCAAGATGATTACGACGAATACGACATGGCTTTAAAGATATTTGAATCAATGAAGGTTCTGAAGAACACGAACTTCTATTGGGGCATGCATTCAAGCCTTGAAATATGAAAGATTTTTGCGTAAGTATTTCATTAATAGATTGGAAAACACCACAGAAGATAAGCTACAATTTTTACAAGCTCTAACTGGATATACACGAGACAGCGAATTTGTGGGGAACCGGTTAGGCGGTTTTTCTTCTGGTAGTTCATCTTCTGCTGGTAGTAATTCATGGGGTCACAGTTCAGGTGGACAATGGTGTCATGGTTCACATCAATGGGGTACACCACCAAAACGCTCAACAATGGGGTTCATCATCAAATGTTCTACAATGGGGTATACCACCAAATGCTCAGCCATGGAGCTCGTCATCAAATGTTCCAGAATAGGGTACACCACCAAATGCTCAACCATGGGGTTCGTTATCAAATGTTCCACAATGGAATACACCACCAAATAATTAACCATGGAGATCATCATCAAATGTTTCACAATGGAGTACACCACCAAATGTGTAAGAAACAGAGAGTTTGTGAAGGAGATGAATGAACTTTTTATTATCTTTCTCGCCTAAGGTTTCCAATTACATATTGAGGTTATTTATACATCAGAAAGGAAACCCTAGACTAGTAGACAGGTGTCAGCATCTGCTCTTTTGCTCCGTACTGGTCTTTGCTGCAGGGTCCTTGTCGTACACTCTCTTTTCGATGAGCTTTTCTTTTCCCGACCGTTGTGAACTGATATCGATTGGGTCTGAGACTAGACTTGGCTTGTATTGTTGTTGGGCCGTTATGTTGAAATGATTTGTTGTCTTCTCTTTATTCGAAACTGTGTCATCTTCGTTGTTGCAGGTTTTATGCTCTGTTTTCTTCATTGTTGCAGGTTCTGCTGCAGGATTCAAGCTACTGCTAATAGCCCCCCTCAAACACGGTGTAGGTGGGACATCAACACCGAGTTTGAACCTGAGCTGATAGAAAGCTGGGCCGGGCAAAGACTTAGTGAAAATGTCGGCCAATTGGTGCTGTGCCGAGATGTGCTTCACGACTAGAGAACCCAACGCAACACGTTCACGCACATAGTGATAATCAAGCTCAAAGTGTTTTGAGCGTTTATGATAGGCAGGATTAGTTGTTAGGTGAACCGATGACAGATTATCACAGTAGAGTTCTGCAATGACCTGCAGGGGAACACCTAACTCACGAAGAACAGAACAGACCCAGGTTAGTTCTCTAGCGGTTTCAGACAGAGATCGATATTCAGCTTCAGTAGAGCTTGTAGAGACTGTTGGTTGTTTTTGCGACGACCATGAGATGATATTGGCGCCCATGAAAGTGCAGTAACCGCCGGTGGAGCGACGGGTATGATGGCATCCAGCCCAATCGCTGTCGTTGTACGCTCGGAGAGTAAAGTCTGTATGTCTGGTGAAGTTGATACCCATGGATATAGTGTCTTTTACATAACGCAGGATGCGTTTAAGAAGTGTGTAGTCTGAAATAGTGGGAGCATGCATCTTTTGGCAGACAAAATTTACTGCAAACTGTCAAGGTGAGGTATTGTAGTTTACCCGCAAGGCTGCGAAAATAAGTTGGATTGGAGAAGAGCTGATCTTGATCAGAAACACGGTGGAGCTGAAGCGGCAGTGGAGTAGCCACCGGTGAGCAGTTACTCATGGAGGCAACGGCTAGTATGTCTTCAGCATATTTTTGTTGCGAGAGGAAGAGACCCGACTCATGAAAGGAGGCTTGTATCCCGAGAAAGTACTGCATTTTACCAAGATCCTTAATCCGAAATTGCTTGCTTAATTCAAAAAGAAGAGTTGTTAGGACAGAGGAACTGTTGCCCGTGAGTAACATATCGTCAACGTAGAGCAAAAGCATGATAACATCCTTGCCTTTAGAGTAAACGAACAAGGAGGGGTCCTTAATGCTGCAGAGAAAACCAAACTCCAGCAAGAAATTGCTAAACTTGTCGAACTAAGCTCGTGGAGATTATTTAAGACCGTAGAGAGCTTTATGGAGGAGGCACACATGATCAGGTTTGTTCGGATCAACAAATCCCACGGGTTGAGTCATGTAGACAGTTTCAGTGAGATCTCCATGAAGAAAGGCGTTTTTGACGTCCATTTGTTTGATTTCCCATCGCATAACCGTGGCAACGTGCAGCACAAGACGCACCGTGGCAGAACGAACAACATGGCTATACGTTTCTAGATAATCAATTCCCTCAGCTTGATCAAATCCTTTGGCAACTAGACGAGCTTTGAGTTTGTCGAGAGAGTCATCCGCATTTAATTTTGTACGAAATACCCATTTGCTACCGAGGACATTCATGGCGGGAGTTCGTGGTATGAGAGACCAAGTCCGAGATTCTGTGCAGTTGTCAACCTTTTCATACATTACCGAGTTCCAGCCAGGATGTTTAAGAGCCTCGGTGACAGTTCGAGGCTCTGGATATGACACTTTCTGAGTGAGAAGGACATAGCGGGGTTCGGTTTGGTGATCCCTGACTTAGTTCGAGTAATCATTGGATGACTTGGTTATGCTGATTGAGTTGGTAAAGGCAATTCTGCAGGATTCAACACCATGTTTTGAGTCTGATTTGAAACAGGGGAGTTTGCAGGATGTTGTGCAGGAGCAGGTGACACAACCGAGTTTGACAGTGGCGGAAACTCATCAGGATTTAACTGAAATGGTGGCGCAGTGGTGAAGGATGTACCCGGAATATCTATTGTTGGTGTCGGTAGAAAACTAGGCAAAGGAATAGACTGCGAGACAGAAGGAGATGATCGACCAGGAGGAGGAGATGGAGTCTCTGAAACCGGTGTAGGTGATAAGACACTGCGCTGCCAGGCAGAAAGAAGCCGTGTTGCAGGTTTCGGATGCAGATGGGAGTATTCATTGGCAAAGGGAAACCTTGACTCATCAAAGACAACATGGCGAGTGATATAAATTCTACCCGTTGTAGGCATGAGACAGCGGTAACCTTTATATTTTTCATTGTAACCAAAGAAAACACACTTGAGTGATCTTGGATCAAGCTTATTGCATGCGTAGTCATGGAGAGTCGGGTAGCAAGCACAACCGAAGGTGCGGAGAGCAGAATAATCAGGAGCCTTGTTATGAAGAAGCTCAAACGGACTCTTTGAATTGGCCAGTGCCGTGTGGGGCAGAAGATTACTCAAGAAATTGCCAGTAAAGAAAGCCTCAACCCAATATTTTTGAGGCAATCGACCTTGAAAGAGCATAGAGAGACCGAGTTCAGTGAGGTGACGGTGTTTGCGTTCAGCTAAGCCATTTTGCTGTGGCGTATAAGGGCAAGAAATATATTGTTGTATGCCATGTTGTGCAAGATGTGTCAAGAACTTGGTACTAGTGAATTCACCACCGCCATCACATTGGAAAGTTCCAATTTTGGTGTGTAATTGAGTTTGAACCAAGGATTGAAACTTAACAAACGTTGAAAAGAAATCAGACTTTAACTTCAGCGGATAAAACCAACTGTGTCGACTGTAGTTGTCAATGAAGACTACATAAAATCTAAACCCCTGAACAGACGCAATTGGCGCTTGCTCCGTACTGGTCTTTGCTGCAGGGTCCTTGTCGTACACTCTCTTTTCGATGAGCTTTTCTTTTCCTGACCGTTGTGAACTGATGTCGATTGGGGCTGAGACTGGACTGGGCTTGTATTTTTGTTGGGCCGTTATGCTGAAATGATTTGTTGTCTTCTCTTTATTCGAAACTGTGTCGTCTTCGTTGTTGCAGGTTTTATGCTCTGTTTTCTTCATTGTTGCAGGTTCTGCTGCAGGATTCAAGCTGCTGCTAATAAAATGCTCAACTATGGGGTTCGTCATCAAATGTTCCACAATGAGGTACACCACCAAATACTCAACCATAAGGTTCGTCATCAAATATTTCACAATGGGATACACCACCAAATACTCAACCATGGGGTTCGTCATCAAATGTTCTACAATGGGTTACACCATCAAATGCTCAAGCATGGAAAAAATTGAGTTATAAAATTTGGAAAACGAACAATTGGAAGAATTAATCATTCAACCATCATTAAGTTACTACCACGGATATTTTGAAAAAGGACCAGTCTAAACGGATTGTGGTTTGAGATGGATGAATATTTGGCATATATTACAAGAAGATAATGCTGCTTATCTTCGGTTACTACGAATGTCACTTGATTGTTTCAGAATATTGTGTGGTAAGCTGCAAACGTGTTATGGCTTACAATCAACATTGAATGTAAGCATTGAAGAGAGTGTGATCATGTTTCTACGGATATGTGGGCACAACGAAGTTCAAAGAGATGTTGGGTTGCGATTTGGACGGACGCAAGAGACAATGAAATAGAAAAATTTTCGAAGTGCTTAGAGCGACTGAGTTACTTGCTTGTGATTATATCAGGACTCCAACGAGAAAAGAACTAAGTTGGATTCCCGAACGACGAGTAATGAAGCGAAAGTATTGGCCATATTTTAGTTGATTTGTTGGAGTCATGGATGGATTTTACGTATGCGTTAAAGTGAAGCCTGAACATCGTTTGATATAATAGTTATATGTGATCTGAATATGTTATTCACATATGTTTGGAATGGAGCACCGGGTTCATGTCACGACACAGCAATTCTCACAATGGCGCAAGACAATGATTTCAAATTTCCTTTGCTTCCGGGAGATAAATATTATCTAGTTGATTCTGGCATTCCAAATAAACAAGGTTTTTTGGCTCCTTTTAGATTTTCACCACATGTAGTTGTTAGGTATCATATGTCACAGTTAGATGGTGGTCCTTCTCCTAGAAATAAGCAAAAATTGTTTAACCGATATCATGCATCCTTACATTATGTTATTGAGAGAATATTTGGAGTTTGGAAGAAGAAATGAAGGAGTCTATGTGAATTTCCTATACATGATATTCAAGTTCAAAAAAAGGTGGTAATGGCTACAATGTGACTACACAATTTTATAAGAATGTCAAACATTTGAGATGAAGATTTTGCCGAAATAATGGGACGTACAGAAAATGACACCACAAATTTGGAACTATGTTAAGTGAGATGGAAGCCATAGAAACAGAAAAAATAGATTTTATAGCAAACATTAGATAAAACATTGCAAATTTGTTATGGGCAGACCAAAATACTTCATATTAGTTTTTGTTTTTATTCGTATGATTTTTGAATATATTTAATATATTTATATTATTATATTCGATTTGCATTTGTTATGCATGATCTACTTGATTTGCATTTATTTAGCATAATCTGCATGATTTATATTATTTGATTAGAGTTCACTATTAGAAAAAAAATAATTTGTGCCAGAAAAAGAAAGAGATAATTACACCCCAAGAGCACTTTTTAAAGTTTCTATTACAAAATAGAGCACTTTGAGCTCTTGACACACTTTTACAAAAAAAATGATAGGTGAAAAACCTTTTCTACCCTCTTTCTATTTATTGTTTGCGTTTCTTTTTTGCACAACAAACAAAACTTCTTGGCTAATCTCAGCCATTGTGTGGTTGAGATTTGCTCACTTTAGTGCAAAATTAATGTATATTAATGATACCTTTCTTTTCTTAAGGAAAAAGACAAAACAAAAGCTATGGAGGTTTTATCTTCCTTCTTCTCATTCTTCCTCGTCATTTTAATTTAGAGATTCATTATCCTACCAATCCTTCTTCTCCGCCACTGAATTCATCTTCTCCTGCAATATCGTGACTTTCACCATTCACCAGCTCTAGCCACCACCACCACCCTGCATGTCCTCCTCCATATAGCTTTAGTGGAAGTGGTTGTCACCAGCTCCAACCACCACTACTACCCACCTCCTTCTCAAGCTTGCTCTTACCGATCACCACCGTCTTCTTCTGGCGGCGGTGGCTATTATTATCCGCCGCCCAAAAATGGAGGAAACTACCCTTTTACGCCGCCGCCGAAAATTAGGCTCACAATAAGTTTTGTGCAGCAACAATGATGGTTTCGATCATATGGTACATGTTGGTGTGTCGAATACGCAGTTGACACATGAGACCAAACAAGAAAGCCATTGTCCATCAACCAATCTACAATGATTGAATGACCAATGACCGACCACTACGTGGACACGACTACATGGACAAGATTTTGATGCTTGTCCACCACCATCCATGTGTTCTCAGTCGGTGTGGACAGTGGACTCAACCATATGGACATGATTCTTATGCTCATCCACATCCTTCTACGTGTTCAATTCCGGGTGGACAATTGTTACGACCACATGGACAGGGTTCTGGAGTGTTGATTTTGTATCCACATTATACCGTCCACCATTTCTTCCCTCTATTCCAACACTTGTTGATTATGCAGCGTTGACTATCCTAGGAACTCAGCTTACCGCTTTAGGGACATGTATTGTAGCAGAAATTGTCTTAAGATAATTCTTTTAGATCAAGTATTTGTGGACAAAAAATCATGGATAACTTATGGTAAACAAGTTGCATGAATAAACTATTGCGGACTAGTTAGCATGGACATTGCAATATCCATGTAGACTGGTTAGCGTGGATAATGTGTGATAATGAACAAACAAAACCTATCATTTTAAATATGACCAAATATTATGCATATATCATAGAGCTGTCCATAAATAATATAAATGTCCATAAACCCTTGTACATAAAACTGTCACATTACAAGACCCAAGTTAGTTTTGGAAACATAATCACAAAATTCAGTTGACATGTGGTCATCACATTTTGGACACGTTAAAACCACCACCAGCAAATATTCTGATAGACTTGTTATGATGGATATGTTTTAATGGATCCACGACCACACTATTCTTCTCCGACACCAGCGTACGACGGCATCAGCTAGACATTAGGGTTTTCAAAAAAAAAGTTTGGAAAGAGAGAGAAAAATACGATTGTTTGGAAAGAGAAAGAAAAACTGTAACTTTATTTTAAACTAGATAAAAAAACAGTAAAACAGTTTTAACCATATAAAAATAAAAGAAAGGACAATTTTGATTTTTCACAAAATCAAAATGCTTACTTCCCATTAAATATGTGTTTTTGTAAAGAAACATTTAAAAGTGCCCTTCATTTAGAAATCATTTCTTTCTGAGAAAGAAAAAGTTAAAAGCGAAAAAAAACGAAACCGAGAGAGACAGAGGCGCGTGCTTTTGACGCACCTGATTATTCGCCGTTCGTCCCTCTTTCTATTTTCCAATGCTCGGGGTCACATCTGAGACAGATGATTAGTTTTACTCTGTTGTTTCCTTTCTGAATCTTTCAAATTTTAATCTCATTAATATTACTCCTCCCAAAGCGTCGTCTCGCATTTGTCAAGATTATTACAGGTACGACATTTATAAAACTCGCATGTCTGAAACTCATCCAAGAACAACAAGTCGATCTCAAGAAATGATATGAACAAGGAATCGAGTTTGACCAAAATCAGACAAGAACCCGTTTTCTGATTTCAGTTTGCGTTTCTGAAGATTCTTTCTCGTTAACAATGTTGGGCCACGACGATAAAGATACAGACGACCTTAATATATTTCTCAACGCCATTGGTGAAGACCCTGACGATGATGAAGCTCCGATGAGGAGAAGCACCACGGCTTTCAATGATATCGACTTATTCAACTTAGACGATGGAGGAGAAGATTCGCGTAACCCATTTCAAGATTTCGTCGATTTGAATCAACCCGAAAGTTCAATCTTTGAATCTCCTAAGGTTTACGTCGCACCAAGGGTGATGATAAGCCATCAAGATTCGTTCTCAGAAGATTCAAGAATCGATGGAATCGAAGATGCGAGGATATTGCCGATCTCGCCTCGTTTAAAAGTTCCTGCTTCTCCTAGAGCTTTTGTGTATCAGAGATCTGTGGAATCGCCTCGTTTCGGGTCTCCGGTTGGATTGATCGATACAGCTTCACCTTTCGAATCTGTGAAGGAAGCAGTTTCAAAGTTTGGAGGGATTACAGATTGGAAAGCACATAAGATTCAGACAATAGAGGTTTAAAAGCTTTGTTATTACACCTGATGTTTCTTTTTCCATGAGATCTTGTTTTTTTTTTGAAGTTTTTAAAGATTTATGTCTTTTGTATGTTTAGAGAAGGAAGATGGTTGATGAAGAGCTTGAAAAGATACAAGAAGCAATGCCTGAGTATAAGAGAGAAGCTGAGTTAGCTGAAGAGGCGAAACAAGATGCGATGAAGGAGTTAGAGAGCACAAAGGGACTCATTGAGGAGCTAAAACTCGAGCTAGAGAAAGCGCACTTGGAAGAGCAACAAGCGAAACAGGACTCGGAGCTCGCTCAGATGCGTGTTGTGGAGATGGAGCAAGGTGTAGCTAATGAAGCGAGTGTTGCTGTCAAAGCGCAGCTCGAGGTAGCTAAAGCGAGACAGGAGTCAGCCACTTGTGAACTACGGTCTGTGAGAGAAGAGATTGAAATGGTTTGTAATGAATATGAGGATATGTTGAGGGAAAAGGATTTAGCTGCGGAGAAAGCTGAAGTTGCTGTTATGGAAGCTAAAGAGATTGACAGGAAGGTGGATGGTTTGAGTATAGAGCTAATTGCCACCAAGGAGATGTTGGAATCAGCGCACACTGCTCACCTCGAAGCAGAAGAGAAGAGGTTCAGTGCAGCAATGGCCCGGGACCAAGACATTTACAATTGGGAAAAGGAGCTGAAGATGGTGGAAGATAATATCGAGAGGCTTAACCAAGAGATTCGCGCGGCTGATGATATGAAAACTAAGCTAGAGACTGCTTCTGCTCTTCAGTATGATTTGAGAGCTGAATTAGTGGCTTTCAGGGAAGATTCCACCAGTAATCTATTGATTGAAAAGAAGAGTAATAATGACTTACATGCCGCTGTTGATTCTGCAAAGAGAGAGCTTGAGGAAGTGAAATCTAACATTGAGAAAGCAGCTTCCGAGGTGAAAACATTGAAGATAATTGCTGGATCATTACAGTCCGAGCTTGGAAGAGAGAGACAGGATCTAGCAGAAACCAAACAGAGAGAAAGTGCGGGATTGGTCCCGACAACTGATAAAGAAGCAAGAGAAGAGTTGGTGGAAACAGCCAAGAAATTGGAGCAGGCTACAAAAGAGGCAGAAGATGTAAAGTTCTGTGCCGCAGCTGCTAGAGACGAGCTTAGAATGGCAAAAGAATTGTCTGAACAAGCGAAAACAGGAATGTCTACGATAGAGAGTAGGTTACTTGAGGCGAAAAAGGAAATGGAGGCTGCTAGAGCTTCAGAGAAGTTGGCCTTGGCTGCTATAAAAGCTCTGCAAGAGACTGAATCTTCTCAGAGGTTTGAGGAAATTAATAATTCACCAAGAAGCATCATAATCTCTGTAGAAGAATACTACGAGCTAAGCAAAAAGGCACACGACTCAGAGGAGGAGGCAAACACAAAGCTATCACAGATTGTCTCCCAAATAGAGGTGGCTAAAGAGGAAGAGTCAAGAATTTTGGAAAAACTGGAGGAAGTGAATAGAGAGATGAGCATTAGAAAAGAAGAGCTAAAAGCGGCTACGGGAAAAGCCGAAAAGGCTAGAGACGGGAAATTGAGTATGGAGCAAGAGTTGAGAAAATGGAGATCAGAGAATGGGAAGAGGAGAGCAGAAGAAGGTAGGGAGCCAGAGAAAAGCCCCACAAGGTCAAGCACCGAGGGGAGAAATAAGGAGAATGGATTTGGGCAGTCGAAATCGTTTGCATTTGGTGAACAAGCAAGTAGCAGCAACATTAGTAATAATAATAATCTGACCCCTGAAACAAAGAAGAAGAAGAAGAAGCTTTCTTTGTTGCCAAAGGTTTTCATGTTCTTGTCAAGGAAGAAGTCTCACAAGTGAAAAAAGTTACAAATACCTTTCTCTTTACTTCAAAATGTTTGGTTTTTTTTTTGTTCTCTTACACCAACAACAATACAGACTCCTTGAGATGAGTCTGGCAATTACATTTCCATGTATGATTTTTTGTTGATTTCACTTGTAGGAAATAAAGGCATTGATACACACTTGCAGGTTTAGATAATATTCAGACACCATAAGTCTTTTCAAGGAGAAAAGATTAATATTATTAAAACCCAACACCATTTTGCAAAAGATTTATAAAAGAGAGAACCAGAATCATACAAAGATACTTGAAGAGAGCTTTATTTCTAGTGACTAGTTCTTTAACATTGCTTTTAAAAATCCCACCTCCCAGACTAATAAAAGCCAACCCTTTGAAAGACATAAATTGAGCCTGAGTCTAGGGGTTTGCAATACCATTCTTTTTGTGTTCACAACTTTGAAGGCTTTGGGAAAATGTCCGGGGTGAATTTCTGCGCAGCACTGAGACTACCCTTAATCTTCATCGCGCCCCTGCGTCAACATTCACAGGACTCAGAGATCAAACTTCTTGAACCAAGTCAAAGTCACAGAAAAGTTAGTAGGCTACAAAAGCAAGAAAATCAAGAAAGCAGAGCTTTTCTTTGCAGGAAGCTTGTGTTTGTTGTCAGTAATGGTGGATTTTGGTTCAGACACAAGACAAAACTGCTTAAACATATAATAATGCTTAAGGAAATGACAAAATGAAGGAATGCTTAAGGAAATGACAAAATGAAGGATTCAGAGGAATGAACAAACCTAATGAAAGCAATCTGAGGATTCATCTTCCCAGTAGCAACTTTGACAAAATCATCATCTTTGAAGGAAAAAGTAGCATCAACTTTCCCTCCTTCATATTTTCCTAAAATCATTGTTTCAAGATAAACCGATAAAGAACAATCAATTGATTTTCAGGGAATCTAATACGAATTCTCACTCTCTTTGTCTAAAATCAATACTCTTATTCGAATTCCCAATTGACATAATTAAAAAGAGCTAACCTTTGGTGACTTCGCCTTTCTTCAGATCGACGATGTAAGTAACCTCTTCAAACCCCAATTTCTGAAATTCGAATAAAAGGGCTAAATTAACAGAAGGAGAAGAAACGAAAGAAGAAGAAGACGATGGAGTCTAAGAATAGAGACCTTGGGAGCGACGTTGATCTGATAAACGAGACCGATCTTCTCTGTGAGCTCTTTTCCGGCGTCGGTAGAGAGATGCTGTTTCATTAAGTCCATAATTGCGTCGGATTTGAGGTGGGTCGTCGCCATTTTGTTCCGGTGGAGTAAGATTGGGAGGTGAAGGTGAAGGTGAAGGTGAAGGATTTAAGAAGGGAGGTTCGGTTTCGTATCCGAGTTAGGTAAGAAGACAAAGGAGATGACGTGATCGATAAGTATGGAAGATTTAGATTTTGAGAGGACTGGCACGCTTCCCTATGGCTTATTTCTATTTGGAGAGAATTAGGAGATTAATCGTTTTTTTTTTGACGCATTTAAGTTTCACTCTCTTCTTTTTTGCTTTTTTTCTTTTAATCTTTTCTATCCACAAGTTTTTCAAAGTAATTACGGTGGTACAATATTTTTACAAAGTGCCACTTTAAATCCAACGCAAACAAAAAAACATTAACAACATGCAATCACTTGGCACACGTCTAGGCTTTAGGGATAATCTTGAGATATGCGACACCTTCTAGCAAATGAAGCGTCATCGATTGTGTCGTCATTGCCGTCAAACTAAGTCATCATCTTCGACGGACCATCATGCCGATGTCTGGCTTCAATTGACCCTGATGCGTATACAATAAACACCATCAAATAGCTTCAGTGCCAGCCCTATTGATTTACCAAAAATTTCTCCTCAAATCACCGATGTTGCTAAATCAAAACTTATACCAACATTAAAACTAAAGCATCATAATTTCCGAACGTCTAGAACCAAATCTTTTGTCATAACACTTTCTATACATAAAGCTCCAACTCTATAGAATTTGGTTTATGTATCTTTTTTTCTTAGTAAAACAAGTTATTATAAATTTCGGTTTATGTGTCTTGATGAAATGGATGGCATGACTATCTCTATTCCAAATATATTTACAATGTTCACTATAGATAATTGACTCCTTCGATATCATTGGTCATGAGTGGTTTTGTTGCAAAATTAATCGTTTTTTTTAATAATTACCATCCAAAAATATTTTTCAATTCAAAAAATTTTAAATACTTTTGTAAAGGCAATTGGAATGATATTAATTCCTATATATTTATTATTTATGTCACGCCAAATATAACATCAATGCCTATTTTGGATTAAATTGGATGCTTCGGAAGCGTATAAAGATAATTGGACATGTTGTGATGTGTGAATATCTACTAATTGAGTCTCTTCCCATAATAATGTATATGTCGTCCTAATCTTAAAAATCTCTCAAAGATTGTGATCAATATTATCATAAATTTTATCATTGTTACTCCTTAAGACATACTATAATATCTATGGGGATTCCGATGAGAATTCTTTGGAAGAATTCTGCAGAATAAATAGTCTATGATAGCAGATATCGATTGCATGGAAAAAGCTCCCCGATTGGTCGAGATTTGTCAGAGAATCCATGTTTGTAATACCGGTGGACATATAATAAAACATATGATTAATTAGTTCTTCATTTGTCCTATACTGAACATATTGTACATCACAATATACCCCTCTTGATTTTAAAATTTTAGTTACAGATATGTAATCTAAAATAGCTTGCCAAAAGAAATGCTTAATTTTCCGTGAACATTGAGTGCCACGTAAACGCTAGTAAGGAGTTACCATCCGCCCCTTTTAAAAAGACTGCTCCTCTTTTTATCAAGATATTACTATTGAGTATATTATCCTAACGCACCGTATATTTTCTAAATGTTTTTGTGAAATGTCATCTATATATATTTGGTTTTAAATGAAGATTAATGGGCATACTCAAAATAAGAGTCACATCCTCTGACGCAATCAAAATAAAATTTTGACATGTATTAAAAGTTATAATATATAACAAATTGGGAAAACGACCTATTTCCTCCTTGTAAGTATCATATAGCAATAGATGACCACAAACTTAAGCCCTATTTCTATATCTACCCAATTGTAAAGTTTAACTCTTAATTCCCCCCAATCTGAAAGATCGAAACGTATTTCCATATAGTCATTGGTTTGAACGGTTTGCGTCCTTAACCGAATACGGGCCGGGCCACTTATACCAAATACCAAACTAGAGTAAAAACCCGACCGGTTCCGCGTTGTTGACCCGACCACTTATGTTAGAAATTCCCAAATCGATTTTGAAAAAACATCGAAGAACCCTAAAAATTGAGCTCCCGAATTTGTTCATCCAAGTCCAAAATTCGAACCCCTTCATGAGTAGAGAATCTAGAGTTTCGGCTGAAACCTCAGCTGGCCGAGCAAGAGAAAGACTTCTGGGTGTGCCCAAGAGATGTTGGTGTGCTGAAATGATTGTGTCAAAAATTTCAAAGTCTGATGGGAACCCTTACCGGCGATACTTCCGGTGTGCATATGCTGCAGAACGAAAGGTAAAGGGAAGCTCCACGAAATCAACGAGCGGATTGTCCTCCAAGATTATACTGCAGCAAGTCCCATCTGCGTCCCAGCTTGACACTGATGCAGTGACCCCCAAGAACATCTTGAAACCCACCTAGGTAACAACGCAAAGCCTATTACAGCTACTTAATATGATCAAAACCCAAAAAGATATCTACTTGACATTAAAATGTTTTTTAGACGAGACTCTAGGCTGTAATTAAAAACTATATGATATGGCCAAGCAGAATGAACATTCACAGAACTCACAGTATAGTCTCTCGTTCCCAGGACATTTAAAAAAACTGTAAAATCCGAAACATTAAACAAATCAATGGAAATGGCAAACCTTGGCAATCATTTCAGCAGTTTCCTTGAAATCAACGCATCTAGAAACACCAGATTTGGCTAGAAACTCATCGATAAGTCGGATTCCAATGTTGTATCCCCTACAGAGTAAACAGAAAGCTACAGATGAAGAGTTCGCAGTAGTAACTAACTGAATACTCATCGGTACGTTTGCAAAAGGAACTAGAGACATAATGCAGAAAAACTCCAAACACAAAAACGAAAAATACACACTTTCAAGGGAAACAAGAGCAAAACTAAAGCAAGTGATGGAAGCGAGCTACAGAGAGCGTAGAAAGAAGCATACATTTGATCTAGCTGTTTGTTGACTTCTTCGACTTCTTCGAGGTCAGTAAGCAATTGACGCACAATTGCACCATAAGTCAACGTGAACAACTCCGCATTCTATAAAAATGATCAAAACTCCAAGAGTTCAAACAGTGTCTCCATAACAAAGACGAATCAAAGATTTGGAATTGGCTTCAAAGATTACTTCTCAAATCCCTTACAAATTACAACACATCCAACAGCAATGAAGCATACATAGAAAGAGGCTTATCCTATGTAAATCGATCCCAAAATTCAAAATCTGAACTAACCACACGATCAATGCTGGAGAAGATGGCATCACCGGATCGAGGACCAACCGGAGCCATCACTGAATCTCACTGACTACAATTATCCCTATACAAAAACCGAAAAATGCACATCGTCAGAGTAGTACAAGGGTTCTACTTGATCAATCAGAGATATGTTATCAAACTCATATAAGCCAAAAACATTCACTTAGCATTGAAATTAACAAGGAATCAGAATCGAATTGACTAATCTCTTAAAACTCATGTAGATCTACTAGCAGAAGATAATGGTTATAAGCAAAGGAGATTTAACATTCAACAATTAAGAATAATTATTACCCAATTGATCAATAAACTATAAAATTAGTTGCACATTCACTTTGTTCAATCGAAACAACCACCTCTCAATCAATCCACGATTAAATCTACTACTCAATTAAACCACATAATCAACACAATGCAACTAAGATTCACAATTACAAAAACCCAATTCGTAAAATCAACATCGGGTCACTCCATGCTGAAGATCAAGTTAACGATCTAACAAGTACAAAATAGAACAAAAAAAAAAGGAATCTTACCAAATAAGAAGCAAGGGCGATTCGTTTAGGTTCTCGCTTTGCTCTGATTCAGATTTTCGGTTCGCACAAGGATTATCTCTGATTGTTTTGGTTTTCGCTTCAACGGCACCGATGATCTCGATTGAGATTTGGTTTATATTAAACCGGTTTCTACAGAGCTTTGGTTTAATGCTTTCATAGCATAAAGAGAAGTAAGGCTTTTGGTTTACATCTTTTGATATTATTGGTTATATAAGACCGGTTTAGTGTAATTCTGATGTACATAATACCCGGTTTGTTCCGGTTAGCTGATAGCACAAATTGTATTTGTATATACTTTACAGTTGTTCATTAAATAAAGCAGATGGTACATTTCCTTTTTCTCGATCATCTTTTCTCTTGATATCATCTTCTACTTAATCTTCTCCTTGATCCTCGATAGAGCTTGATATCAAGCTTTTTCCATCTCTATATCTTTGAATATGGTATCAGAGCTATAGGTTTCGCTCGTTTACCCTTGATCTTTTCTCATGATCATTTGTAACTTCCTATGAATCTGATGGTTATCACCATACTTCATCACAACAACCGTCTATCGACATCTATTCATGATTGCTTCTTCGCCAATGTGGAACTAGTCTTCAGTAAAAACCCTTCATGAACTAAAATCCTGGGTGATGAGATATTCCGTCTGAATCATCACAATAATCGGACTTGTCATCGTTGTCTTCATCGTTTTTATTTTTTTGGATTTTTCCTTAAAATCGACAGAGAATTACAACAGCTCGAATTTAAGTTGTTCCATATATCCATCAAACTGCTTAACATTGCCAACTTTTACAGACGGTGTATTTTGCGGTAATGTCAACAAAATTTTCTTAGAAAACTTGTAGATCAATTCTACTTTATAAACTCTCTTACCCATTTTGTATTCTTCAATCACCATCCCAAAAAAATCTTCAATCCTTTGCTCTTATAATTTGTTTTCCTCTTTTGCTATCAATACCAAACGACCATATGTTATTCTGAAACATCCATTTACCACAATCCAGATTAATCTATTCCATTGTTGTAAAAAAAGAATGAAGGAGAAGAGCCCAAGGAAGAAGATATCTTGTGTCGACGGCTAAGTAAACCAAAACCTTTTATCAATAGAGCTGATTACGGCTTTGACTTTTTATAATAAAATGTGTGTTGATTACGTCTTAGACTTTTTAAAACAAACTGTCCAGTTCGGTTTGGTTTGGTAAGGAAGGATTAATTTGGTTTAGCTAGAAATAAATCTGTCATCAAAGAAAAATAAGTATATCGGCAAAGAAAAATAAGTATGTCGACAAAGAAAAATAAGCATGTCGGCAAAAGAAAAGAATATGTCGCCAGAAGAAAATAAATCAGTTGCCGAAGGAAAATAAGTCTGTCGACAAAGAGAAATATGTTTGTCGCCAATAGGAAATAAGTACGTCGGTAAAATGTAAATAAGTTTATCGACAAAAGGAAAAAAATATGTCACTAAAGAAAAATAAATATGTTGTTAAAGTGAAACAAATCAGTCCCCAAAGGAAAATAAATATGTGGCCAAAAAAATAAATATTTGAGAAACTAAATAAATCTGTCATATTTAGGTAAATTTGTGACAAAAAAAAATAAATATTAAGAAAACTAATTAAGTCTATCAAATTTAGGTAAATATGTGGCTAAAGAAAAATAAATATGTTGATACTAATTAAATATGTCATATGAACAAAAAGAAACAAATCAGTTGGTACTAATTAAATCTGTCATAATTAAGTATGTTTATGCCTAAAAGAAAACAAAATTTTAAAACAAATATGTGAGACACGGATTAAGTATATCAGAAATATAAAAATCTATTAGCAAAAGAAACAAATATGTAAAGTAAAAGTCTATTATTTCATGTTTCGTTGGTATAATAAATATCTTTTATGGCAAAATCGTAACTTTTAGGTTTTTTTTGCTGAGTTAAAATTATTATAATAGTATTTTTTGTAAATATAATTTTTAATAACAAATGATTTAAAGGCATAATAGATATTAAAAACAAACCAGTAATTAAAATTAAATTAGAGCTAATCTAGAAATATAACAATAGATTAATGTCAAATTAACTTTTTCCACATATATATACATATATCTTCAAAATCCTTTATTTCTTATGAGATAATCTACATGAAAATTGCTTATAAGATCATGAATGCTAGGTGAAAACATATCAACCAACATCACTCCACCACTTTCAGATGTTATCATTTCACAAAGATTTTTTGTTTTTTTTGTGAAAATGGAACCAACACACATAAAATGTTTAGAATAGGTAGTCCAAGTTTTTAAAACGTGATAAAACTAGGAAATGTTCCATTACTAATGGTTTTTTTTGAAAGGGTTCATATTTGTAACGCTTGGGAACATTTGAAGAGAACATGATGTATTGGCTCTTCTTCCACCTTACATCATGCACACTGAGTGTCATAATTTATGCCTCTCGTTCTTAAATTTAATGTAACCGGTAAGAAAATTGAATAAGACGACAAGTACATGTCTCCTACGCTTCTCTTATAATATAGAAAAACTTAATCCTTAAAACAAACTTATTTGAATATTTATCCGAAGTTATTTACTTATAATACTTGCACTAACATTAAAAACTAATTAACATGATGCAAGTTTAAGGTTCACATTACATATGAATCCACTCACATGAGCATATATATAAATATTTATAGTTAGGGATACTATGATGAAGACAGATGTAAACTAATCATAGTGAGTTGACTTTTTTTTTAATTAGTCAAATTCTATACATAACAAACAAAAATTCTCCTCTTATACCAGCTTCAACGATCTCTTCAGAAACAAACTTCAAATTATGTCATCATGTTTGCAGGAGTTTTTCTGAGTGGAACAACCTATACGCCAAGGAACAAGACGACACTTAAAGATCAATAACTTTGTGAAAATTTAGTGATATGATCAAACTAATTGGTCGAAGAAGTTGTACCTGATCAGTACTTGAAGATACGCTCATCACTGTCTTCATCTTCTTCGAGCTTCCATTTTCGCCTTTTGTTACTTCGTTAACAAAGTTCTGGTCAGATACCTCTGCTGTGAAACATTAGCCAAATAAGAAACACTTTAGTATACAAATCTACCATAGAGAACAAACATATTTGAAGAGAAGAATAGTAACTAATACCTTCTCCAATGCTGATTTGATCTCGGTCACGCGAATGAGAGCAGCCTTCCCGTAAAGTCTGCTTGAGACTTGACGCTGAACCAGAGCTACATATTACTATCCCCTTCTTCCCATTTGAGCTAACCACTTGATTCTCAAGCTCAGAACTAACTTGATCCGTTACCGGAGTTTGGTTCTTCGGTAAAGGTTTATAGTGCTTGATCCATGGACTCCTAAGAAACTCGTGAGAACCACCACCGCGTCTTCCACTTAGGCGATGCTCAGGTTGTTTTACATTCATCTTCTGCCAGAAACCATCACGAAGAACCTTGAACTAATAGCAAAAACAATATAAAGGAAAACTAAATTCGACAATGATCCAAGAAAAATGTTATAAAACATAAGAGGATCAATCACATCATTCTTTATTCATACCTGTTCTTCAGAAGGTTTTCTACCGTTGCCAAACCTAATCGATGATCCTACATTAACGTTGTTCAAATTCGAACCGAGCGCATCGAGAGATTTGTAAAGCTGATCTACAAATGAAGCTTCCATTGATTTAAGATACAAACTATGCTTCTCATCAGTCCATTCTGTAGTCATATACTCTTTTCCCGCAGAATACTGCAATTCAAAACGAGTAATCAAATTATACAAACTAGCAATTAATCATCTCAGTGACTGCACATTTTTGCAATAATTTTACATTTTATAACGCAAAATTATCTGTAGAAAACTAATATTTCTGAAGACAAAAATCTAAAATTACTCACTAAGGAATAAACATCTAATAATCTATGTTCATCGTTAGAGACATTTGTTCGATAAACTATTTCATTTTCTCAACAGTAAGTTCCTCAAAAAACAGAATAATGGCGGAAAATTAAGGAAAATCAGATCTGAAACAGCGAAAACGACGGAGATTCAAGCGAAGAAACAGACATGCAATAAGAAAGAAAAAAAAACACACCATTGAAGAGGTTGTCTCTTCCTCCACAAAAGAAGCATCGTCGGAATCGGAATCGCCGGAGCTCCGGCGATAACTTCCTTTATAATCACCAACCATTGTCTATTTTCTTGTTGAGAAAGAAGAAAGAGAGAGAGAGAGAGAGATATGAGAGAGAGGAGGAAGAAGAAGATGAAAAAGGAAGATGGAAAGAACAAAGAGAACGGTACAGTTGTAGACGCTTTTACACGTGGTAAAGGTTCCACGTCATCACAAGTCAAATTTGCGGAATGAAACCTCTTAGATATTTATTTTTTTCAAAAAATATCAAAGATATTTTGTTTCAGTGGAAAATATCTTCCCACCGTCTTTATTTATTATTATTATTCTCTTTTTTTCTTTTTTTCTTAGATTTTTTTTATAGGGTAAACTTAAGGCTCGACCTCATGTTTGTTGAAGACAATCAATCTTCTTTTTTCGTCATCTGTATCCAATGGGACTAAAGAGTAAACTCATTCTTTAAGATACTCTTAATAGCTTTTTGAGATTTCACCTTTTTGGACGACAGTTTACATAATTTTAATATAAGAGAAAATATTACAAATATGTGATACTGTTGCATAAACCTGAGATGTTTGTGGGCAATCCACAAAGTAGTCTTGATCCCGACCAGATCGACTATGAATCTTCAACCATCGAATCATTGTAAAAGTTGCATATATAACAAAACTTAAACAACCAAATAAACTAATGGGAGAGACCGGTTCTGGTGCTGAAGAAGTCACCATAACCGTTCAGTGTAGATTAAACGAGGGTTAAAGAAAATTTGAAAGAAAAGAGAACAGAGAGGAGCATTTTTTATAAATCGATATAGTTCTCGTTCTCTACATGCTTTTTAATATACAAATAATTTTAGGAAATTATATTGTTTATGGAAATGAAGATTTTATAGTTTAAAGCGTTTTGTTTAAAAAATCAGAGTGTAGAAAATATATAAATTATTTTTAATCTAACTTTTTTCCTGACATATTTAAATGTTTTCTGCTTAACCCGCTTTTTTATAATCATTCAAAATATAACTTCAACTAAAAATATTATTCCTTATTTATTTTCATTCAATTTAAAATTTTCTTGTATTTGCAGTTTCTATCAAAATATAAATGCATTAAACATGATATAATATAGATTCATGTTTATTATGCTTCTCGCCATAGTGATATTTATGATCGGACTTAACTCTCCAAATACTATCAAGATACTGTTGGTTAAGATTATCATTCATATCATATTTTGAATAGAAATTCACATATTGCTATTGTGTGCTGCTACACTTACTTAATTTGAATTATAATTACACATATTTTTGATGTAATTTTAGGGTAATTTTAATTGTATGATATATTTTATGATAAACATTGGTGCAATAACATAACACTCTATCATAATCAGCTTATCTCCGTGTTAACGATACCTCCACTTTAGAGCATACAAAGATTTCTTAGGCATGTATGTGTACATCGAATAAAACGGCACTGCTCTATCTCAACCCTTGCGGTTAGTAAGGTGAAGTTCTACTTACAAAAGAAGTAAGAAAGACAATAAATCCTCTAATAAGATGTGCTACGTTAGAAATACCACAGTCTATTCTAGCGAATGTAGGCTGATACGCTTTCGATAGATCCAGAGAATATCACGAAGTAGGTTGGTAAAGGCAATAGATCCAGAAAATATCACAAAATAGGTTGGTAAAGGCCTACCTACTATCGCTCGACGTAAACTTGCACTCAACCTCCTACATAGTAATTCACTTATGGGATATTATATACCTTACAATTTCATATGTTTACTTAGGGGTAAGATTGTTGGTTTGTGAATAGCACAATGTGTACCTCTTTCTGTATTCTATTGATAATATATATAGAAGTATTACATGGTCTAATTGTGATTACAATATATACTATATTATTTTTGTAGTGATGTTTCCTTATCTATCACTCTCCCGCAGTCGGAACGAGAGGAGGTCAAACGCTTAGACTGGATCAAAATGAGGTGAAAAGAGCCATTGGAAGTCCTGTGGTGAAGATGTCTGCGTATTGGTAGCTTGAAGGGACATGGAGAACTCGGACCTGTTCTAGAGCAACTTTTTCTCGGACGTAATGAATGTCGATTTCAACATGTTTTGTCCGTTGATGCTGGACTGGGTTAGTGGAAAGATAAAATGCACTTACATTGTCGCAATAGACAACTGTAGCAGTGGTTATTGGACAATTCATATCAAGTAAGAGATTTTGAAGCCAAGTATTTTCGGCAATAGCATTTGCAACTCCACGATAATCTGCCTCGGCGCTGCTGCGGGAAACTGTTGGCTCTCGTTATGATGACTAGGAGACTAAATTTTCTCTGGGAAAGATGCAATATCCAGATGTTGACCTTCGTGTTGTAGGAAAGGAAGCCCAATCTGCGTCGGTGTAGGCGATGATCTTAGAAATGTTGGTTGGTGCGATGTGAATGCCATGAGATATTGTGCCTTTAACATATCGTATTATCCGCTTGAGAGCAGTGAAATGTGGCTCCCGAGGATCATGCATATAAATGCATACTTGTTGTACAGCGTAGGCGATGTCTGGCCGCGTAAATGTCAAATATTGTAAAGTACCAGCAAGACTGTAGTAAAGAGTTGGATCTGATACTGGTTGTCCGACATCAGCAGCAAATTTAGAGGCTGTATCCACTGGTGTTGAACACGGATTACATCCTGACATTCCGGCGCGATGGATGATATCGAACAATTTGTCTTTTCTCCTGTTTATACCAATACCAAGAAAATAGTGAAGATCGTCTAAATCAGTCATTGAGAATTCAGAGCTAAGAGATGTTATGATCGACCGTAAAAGTGCGGGTGTTGAAGAAGTTAGGTCAATGTCGTCGACGTAGAGAAGCAGATACGCTAATTTGTGTCCACGGGAGAGAACAAACAGGGAAGCATCTGATTTGCATTCTGTGAAGCCAATTTTTGTTGCATATTGAGAAAATCATTGATACTAAGCACGTGGGGCCTGTTTAAGGCTATAGAAGAACTTTTGGAGAAGACATACATGGTTTGGTCTAGTAGGATCAACGAAACCGGGTGGTTGATGCATGTAGACAACTTCATCAAGATTCCCGTGAAAGAATGCATTTTTGACATCTAGTTGACAGATTAGCCATTGGCGAGAGATCGCGACGTCAAGGACCGTACGGATTGTTGAAGGCTTGACTACGGGGATGAATGTTTCATCAAAATCGATTCCGATTTGTTGAGATTTGCCATTTGCTACTAGTTGAACCTTTTATACGCCCACCTGCATCAAAATTATGACGAAACAGAACGAACAATGTTAGCGTTAGGAGGCCGTGGTAATATGGACCACATACCACTTACAATCTGAGCATCATATTCATCTTTCATAACATTTTTCCAGTTGGGATCATGAGCAGCTTGCATATGGGATGTAGGAAATGGTGAAATAACTTCGGTGTGGAGATAAATAATGTTTTTCTTCTTGGTTATTCTGCTGGGCTCCGAGTCTGAATGCGGTTTTGATCAAGAGGAGGTTGAGAGGTAGAATTAGAGGTATTTGATTGGAGGTTTTGGTTGTTGGTAGAAGGAGCAGATGTAGATGAAGACTGTGAGGGATCATTGTTTGAAGACTGTGAAGGATCATTGTTAGAAGAATCTGGGTTTGGAAGTTGAGAAACAGAGATTGTTAGAGTAGGGGTATATGGAATTTCATTCGAGGTGTGTGAGGGAAAGCTACTATGTGACGAAAAAAAGGAGTAATAAGTTGAGTAGTAAGCGATGTAATAGGAGGATAAGACGAGATTGTAGGTAAGGGACGAGATTGTACGTAAGGTTGTAGTTTGAGAGTTTTCACTCGTTGAATGACTAAATGGGAAAGATGATTCATCAAAGATAACATGGCGGGATAGAATGATGCGTTTAGAATGAAGATCGAGACAGCGGTAGCCTAGAAAAACACACTTAGAGGAGCGAGGGAAAATTTTATGATCGGTAATGGAAGAAAGGTTGGGATAACATAGACATCCGGAGAGAGATGAAAATGATCATAAGTGACCGGTTTGTGAAAAAGACGAGTATAAGGGATTTTATTGTTTATAGCACTAGAAGGAAGAACATTGAAAAGATGAGTGGCCATATGAAGTGCTTCTACTCAATAGGTGGGAGGCATGTGTGCTTGAAAGGGAAGAGCTCATACCATATTGTTGAGAGTTCGAAGTGTGCGTTCAGATCATCCGTTTTGTTGAGATGTGTGGGGACAAGAAGAAAGAGATTGAATACCATTTGCGGAAAAAGTTTTGAAAATTTTGGCTAGTGTATTCACCGCCAATCTCACAATGAAAAATTTTGATTGTTTTCTAAAATTGCGTTTGAATAAAACGGTAAAAGTGTAAAAATCTTGTGAAAACTTCATTTTTTTGCCTTAAAAGATAAATCCAAAGAAAATGTGTAAATTGAGCCAAAAAACTACATAGTAACAAATTCCGCTAACACTAGTAACCGGAGAAGTCCAGATGTCTGAATGAATAATATCAAAAGACGAAAAAACTTGCGAATGTGATGAATAAAAAGGTTGTCGGGTATGTTTTTGATGTGGTCTTGACAGCAGCAAAACAATCAATAAGAGGCCTGACAAGATTCAACTAGATCAAAAGCAAAGTGATATCTTCAACATCCAAAAATGACAATAATGGACTGATTTATGAGGTTTTAGACATGGTGAACATTCAGAAATTCATCAATGATGTTATGTATCAAGTTCAAGCCATTTTGAGCATGTTAGAAGTCCAAAAAAGCTCAAATAAGTCACTTAATTTTCTGCTCCAAAAGAATGACGAAAATTGAAGTTTAAAAGTCATTTGGAGTTGAAGAGTCACGTGGAGGCCAAAAGTTATTTAAATCAAATTTATTAGTAGAAGTCATGGCCTTGGTAATTTATTTTATAGTTTAAAGACAATTTATTTTCTAATTTTTATCACAAGTATTTTCTATAAATACTCATGTAAGCACAATTGATAAATAAAACTTTCTTTTTATTTTTGGAACCCCTTTGACAGAGATTCTCATCTTATATCAATGATGTGTAATATCCATTGGTCCGATTAACTGCTTTGTTTCTTTGGAGTTTCACAATTTTATTAAAGTCAAAGATTATCTCTACCAACTTAGAGTGCCGACTCCTTGAGAGGATTGTATCAGTTTTCAAATCAGACATTCATGACATAGAGGGAGACATATCATGTTTTGAACAATTAATAAATCCTTTTGAAAACCAAGGCGGCGATGCCAAAGAGAGGCGGTGGAAGTGATGAAGACGAGAGCTTTTGGATGATCAGAAGATGATGTGTTGATAGAGTAAAGAGGTCTAGAACTGTCACATCGGATTATTGGCACCCTGATTTGTAAACCCTTCACAAGAAAACCAAAAGGATCAAATTCTATAGAACAAGAGTTATCTTTAATAAACGAATATGGTTTAGAAAAGAGGTTATGGGCTGAAGCTGCTGCTGCATTAGTGTATATGATAAATCGATTACCTTCATCTGCTATAGGGCATCAAGTCCCTGAAGAGGTTTGGTTGAAAAAGGAACCATGATATACACATCTAAAGAAGTTTGGTTGTGTTGCATACGTATATGCTGATCAAGGGAAATAAAACCTAGAGCAATCAAAGGGGTGTTTACCAAATATCCTCTTGGAACAAAGGGATATAAAATCTGGTTGTTAGATGAAAAGAAGGTGGGGGTCAGTAGAAATGTGAAGTTTCATGAGCAGCATGTGTATAACGACCTGCTCCCACAAGGATTATAAGTGATATGAAACAAAACGATTCTGGAAAAATCATGACTGAGATTACCACAACAAAGTTGTCCCACGATGAAACCATTCTCCATGGAGTCGAGGAACTATCATAACAAATGGTACATAATGTGGCAACTCCTAGAAGTTCAAATCAAGGTGGAGTATTACAGGGATCCGCTGATCAAGACGAGCCTGGTGAGAACTACTCTGACCACACTGATTTGGGTGGTGCTAGTCTGGTAAACTACCAATTGGCTAGAGATAGAAGTCGAAGGCAAAACACTTGTCCTCCAGCAAGGTATGATGATGAAAATCTTTTTGCCTTTGCATTGGCAGCTTCTGACATTATAGTCAGTCTAAATGAACCTGAAGATTATAACGAAGCAAACAACATCAAGCAGAGATATGTGGAATGAAGCTATGGGAAAATAGATGGATTCTTTGATAAATAATGACACCTGGAATGTTGTTGATAAACCAGAGGACTGCAAAGTCATAAGCTGCAAATGGATTTAAAACTTGAGCCACGCATGTTAGACACTAATCCTCCCAAGTTTAAAGCGAGACTAGTTGCTCGGAGATTTATTCAAAGGGAAGGGATAAATTATCATGAAGTATTGCTCTGGTGGTTAAACATGTGTCCATCAGAATTTTATTATCAACAATGGTGAATCGAGACCCTTAAATTAGAGCAAATGGATGTAAAAACAGCATTTTTATATGGAAACTTCCTCATCAATGGTGAATCGAGACCCTTAAATTAGAGCAAATGGATGTAAAAACAACATTTTTACATGGAAACTTAGATGAGGAAGTTTATATGTCTCAGTCTGAGGGATGTGAGATTGGAGATCCTGACAAAAAGTGTGTCTACTCAAAAAATCTCTTTACGGTTTAAAGCAGAGTCCAAGGCAGTGTAATAAGTGTTTCGATCAGTTCATGACTTCAAATGGTTTTGAAAGAAGTGAGCATGATCAGTGTGTACACTAAACATATATCATTGAATGTATATACTTACTGTTGTATGTTGATGATATGTTATTGGCAGCAAAGGTTATGACAGAGGTGGTGAAGCTTAAGAATCAGCTGAGTTCAACATTTGAGATGAAAGATTTAGGTCTTGTATCTGTTATACTCCGATTATTTGAAGAAAATAATCAAAACGTTTAGAATGGAGGAAGGTAAGCTGTCTCGCATTCCTATTGACGCTACATTTCAAGTTAGCAATTGTTAAAGAAACGATGAAGAGGTAAATACAGAGGTGACGCCTTACTCATCAGCTGTAGGAAGCATAATGTATGCAATGGTGGGAACTAGGCCTGCTGACCTTGCTTATGATATTGGCCTTGTTAGTCAGTACCTGAGCAAATCCGACAAGATACACTGGAAAGCACTCAAGTGACTACTATGATATATTAAGGGAATGGTGGAGACTAAACTGATGTACACAAAGGAAAAGGTTATGCAGATTCAGGGTTACTGTGATGCAGACTATGCTGCATATTTGGATCTGGTAAGGTCGATTTCTGGTTACGTCTTCACGGTGGTAGGAAATGTGATCAGTTAGAAGTCAGGTTTACAACGTGGTTACTCTATCAACTACCGAATCTTAGTACATATCTTTGTCAGAGGCAGTAAAAGAAGCAGTTTTGTTAAAGGGGTTGTTTCGAGATGTTGGTTTCAGTCAAGATTGAGTGTGTATTTTGTGTGACTCGCAAAGTGCAATTTTTCTTTCAAAGAACAGTGTGTTCCATGAACGCACGAAGCACATGGTAGTTAAATACAATTTTTGTTCGTGGCATCATTGCAGAAGGAGATGTCGAGGTTCAAAAGATCCATACAAGCTGCAATCTTGCAGATATTTGACAAAAGTTGTTTCCGTGAATAAGTTCAATGATGCATTGACTTACTGAAAGTCTCTAAGGCTTGAAGTTAGGAGTTTTTGAGCTCTCTTTCTGGAGGTTTATACGATGGAGGAATTTTAAAGGATATCGTCGAAGGTGTTCGAGGAAGAGGATAGTTTGAGCTAACACAAGGTGGAGATTGTTATGTGTGTATATTTCATGATCGTAGATGAGAGAGACTCTGGGAGACTCAAAGTGCTCTTCCTTCCCGGTTTGGATTAAGTTGATCCAGTTTAGTGATCATTTAATACGCTGTTGTCTTGGCCGATCTCTAACTCATATTAAGAGCTCTTGGTCAAAGTGATATGCTTATCTGTTGACTGTGTATCGTCTTCTTCCTCTTGATTCCTTTTGTGGGTTCTTAAAAAAAGTGAACCTTGTTCCTTCGATCGACAGTGAAATTGCTGACTGATTCGAGTTCTTGAGAATAATATCCATATCGGAGTTAACTCAGGGTGAATAAAACTTGTGTATCATCTTCATTTTTGTTTATGTTTCTTTCTTTGTTTATTGAGAAAGTAAAGACGTGTATATCATCAGAAAGATTACGTCAGCGATAGTTCAGCTTAATATCGGAGTCAGAGATCTTTAATAACCATCATGTGCTCGCTTGCTATTTTTGATGGTAGCTATAGTTAATGCAAAAGACCGCAAAAAGACTTATATGAAAAATCCAAAATCTGACCCTAATATATATTCTGTTTTAATATATTTATTTTTTTAGTTTTTCAGTTTTTGGTTTTCATTTAAGACTTTTTAGTTTTATTTTTTGCAAGACCAATTTGATATTCAGTATAAGAAAATAATAATCTGTTTTTAATTGTTTGTGATCATTATATTTTTCAGTGAATTATAACATTTTAGTACAATGACAAATTTATTTATTTCTTTTCTCGATTTAAATGAATTAAATTATTTTAGATCTTTTTCTTATTTTTTTAATTGTTATTTATGTTTTTACATATTATTTAGGTAAATATTTTTATTAATGTATGAGAAAATTAAAAAGTTTCATCAAGATTACACTGTCAAATTTAATTACTAATTTATCAACTAATCTATGTAGTTCTATATTAACACAATAACTTTTACAACAGCAATTAAGTTAGAAAGGTAAAAATAAAAGATTTTTTTCCCTATATTGTCTTTTTAATTTCTTTATACAATTTACATATAGATTTCTTACTTCATTTGGGTGAAATGCTTACTTAGCTTAGATTTTTTATAGTTGCATGTGACCTTTGATATGAATCCTTTACTTAGCTTAGATTTCTTATAATTGCATGTTACCCTTTTATCTGTATCTTTTAAGAAAAAGATTCTTGTTTCTTGCATAGATTTGGGTGTTCCTCTATTTGTACAGATGAGTCTTGGATTCTCTTGTTTCTCGAACTAGAGTTTGTTGCATAATACTATGGAGTTAGTTCCCAGAACTTTTTCAGTGCTGTGACCACAAAAGCTCTTACATTTCAAGGTAAAGTCATTCTCTTAGGCCATATACACCATCTCTTTTATGAAAGCTTCTTCTCCAAAAAACCTATTCATCACTAAACACTCTTGACTTATGGTACGTGATATGTTTCAGTTGGGTTCTTCTGAAATGGATTATAACTGGAATCTTACAACTTTGGGGACTGATCCGCCGGGTGCGATGAACAGCCTACCGGTTCGTACTCCTTTGAGCCGACAAGGTTCAATATATTCATTGACACTAGACCAGATTCAGAACAACTTAGGGAAAGATTATGGGTCAATGAACGTGGAAGAGATGCCTATGGATATAAATAGTGCTGAAGAAACACAAGGCATGGTTTCAACTAATGGCTCGAACGAGGGATTACATAGGCAAGGCTCAATAACTCTGCCTCGAATACTTAGCCAAAAGACTGTTGATGAAGTTTGGAAATATATCTCAGAGGAAGAAGAACACGTTCATAATGATGGAGGAAACACAAACGTTCCTCAGATACAAAGGCAACAAAGCTTAGGGGATATCACTCTGGAAGAGTTTCTAACCCGTGCTGGGGCTAATGGATATAATAACAATGGTGGCTACATCAATGACCTATCTACATCGAATCTCGGTAATGTATACACAAGTTTAAGTGATGGTTTCGAGCAGAAACCAATGGTTTCTGATATGTTGAACAATATTGTTCCAAGTAGTGGAAACCAAATGCAGCAGCTTTATGGTTCTAGTTTGCATCCAAATGTTAATGGCTCTATGTCAACATATCAACCAGAACAACAACAACAACAACAAACTCAGATGCAAGTGCAACAACCTATCATGTCTAAACCACATGGTTTTGGTTATGGTTATGGTCATGGAACACAACCCGGGTTTACAAGTGGTCAGGTTAATACTCATGGGATAAGGGACAGTTTCATGGGAATTGGAGACCTAAGTCACCAAGAAGATAAGAGAAGTTTGGTTCCAAGCGTTGCGACAATTCCTGGAGGAGCAATGAGTGTAGACACACGTTCTCCGATGGCGCCATATATGCTATTAGATGGGATACAAAAGATTAATGTTGGTTCTTCATTAGTCTCACCATTTCCATACACTTTTAGCGGTAGGAAGAACTATAATGGCTATGCCGTGGAGAAATCACAAAGGAGAAAGATAAAGAACCGAGAATCAGCAGCAAGATCACGGGCTCGAAAGCAGGTAAAAAGAATGTTTGATATCTTCTTATTACATCTTGATTGATTGGTTATGTTCATATAGATCACATCTTGGTTGATTGGTTATGTTTAGATCACATCTTGGTTGATTGGTTATATATGTTTAGACACCAAACGTCTCATTTTGCTTTTGTAGGCTCAAACGATGGAGCTTGAAGCTGAAGTTGAAAGGCTAAGGAAAGAGAATCATGACCTACTAAAGAAACAGGTAAGTAACGATAATATAATTCATCACACATCTACATTTGCTTCTCAAACACTTTCTCACGACCTTTTTTTTTTCCTTTTTGTAATGTTCAACAGGAAGAGACTTCGAACATGCAAACCAAACTGGTAATTTATGTAATTCTAAACTCTTTACTTTTGTGTAATTAATTAAATAATATCCATTTTGATAAAAAATAATAATTAGAGTAAAGAAAAAATTAGTAATTCAAAGCTTAAACACCTTGTTCTAACTTTATTTATCTAAATAACATGTGAAGGGGAAGACTAAAAGACCAGAGCAACAGCTGAGGAGGACGAAATCAGACATCAATTGAATCAATGAAACTAGGGTTTGAGGATTATAAGTTGATGTATTCTTCATATTTATTACCGAATTAGCTATTTGTTAATCGGTGTAACAGTTTGTTATTGTACCCCATTTAATTATAGGATTGTCATGGCTAAGGGACCATCCAAAATTTATAAGTATCGGAGACAAATAATAATTATCTAATTATATAAGGTTGAGTTTTTTAAGTTAATGACATTCGTGATACTTGTTAATTTATTGATAAAATTATGACACGTGTAAAAAAATATATAAAAAGTTATATAGTAAATTATTAACCTTAAAAAGAAAAACTTCTAAATACTCTTGTAAAAGAAAAAAATATATACTTATAGAAAAAATATACAATTAATTACTATTATAAAAGAAAAATATTGTATACAAAGATTTATATTACAAAAATTATACAGTAGATTACTATTTTAAAAAAGAAGATATATTTCTATAAAGAAATTAAAAAATTAATTACTAATCCTAAAAGAACATATTGTATTGTAAAAACTTAATTTTCAATTAGAAAAATATAATTAAATTTGATAGTTTTAACAAATATGTAACTAAAAAAGCTTTGAAGAAAAGCAATTTAATATTTTCAATGCCACCAAATGGATATTTCCAGATAGATTTAAGAGACTAACATGTTTGAGCTGAGTATAATCTGCAAATATTTCGAAGATACAATATGTAAAAAAAGTCAATACCCTAATAAAAGTAGTGAAGTCATTTATAAACAAAAAGTATTGATAATAAAAGAAATGTAAACATTCTATTTTTTTCCAACACCATAAGACAAAAATATGAATGATTTCTATTTTGGAAAAATATATATTATCAATGAATGAAAAACTGTAAATTTGAAAAAGAAAATAATTTTTAAATATAATGAATCAGATAAACCATGAGGCCCTTGTCAAAAAATTTTTTTAATCATGTTAAATAATAATATAATAAAATACAAATATTTGATAATATCTAACGATCTTATTATACATAGAAAAAAATAAAATAAAATATTATATATATAGTAAGGAAATTTAGTTAATAAATTCGCAAGGTATATTTAAAAGGCATATTTATCATATAAAAAATCAGTTTTCTACATGTCGCATTTACGTTAATTCTCATCAATGTCAAATACATATATACACTTAACGAATAGAATTAAGATGACTAATTACCATTATTAACATTTTTTTAATTTTTTTCCTCAATTTATAATTTTGTTTCAAATTATGTTTTTAGATATAACAGAATTGGTAAATATCTTCAAAATTATTTTTATAAAATTAACAAAAAAATGTAGTAAATTATTTTTATTCTTTAAAATATTTTTGTAATCAATAACCCTATTTTTATCCTTAGTCAAAGTTATTTCGAAAAAAACATACTAAAAATTCCCAAAATGATTTTACGAAAAATTCTATCTTTGATCAAATAGTTAGAAAAAGAAAAAAAAATTAATAACTGTAACACGATCGTTTAATATCATGTTTTTTTCCAAAAAACTTTTCTTTGTATGTTGACTAACTTAATATGAAATAAAAAAGTTAAACAACATAAGTTTATAAATAAAAATTATGGCTGCCATTTTGACCCGAATCAAATGAGACCAAATTGACAAAATCAAACTTTTCAAGTTTTGGCTATTATTAAATTTGAGACCTCTAGCCGGTCGATGAGATTTCAAAAGATTACTAGTTCAGTTCTTTCATGCAATTCCAAACTAATTAACACTTCAGTTTTTTTTTAATTTTTCAAAAAAATATTTATCAAATTATACAAAATTTTATGAAAATATAATATAAGACGAAGAACCGGAAGAAATATAATTAATAAAATTAATCAGTTTTTAGCCTAACTAGAACGAAAAGAATAATTATGGTTCAACTTGGAGGAGTCGCTGCAAATCCAGTATACTTAACAAATGAATAACCGAGCCAAACCAAATTTTTATACCGAAAATCACATGTCTAATTAAGATTACAACATAAAATTATTTAAAAAAATCTTCTATTTAATTTTAATATATATAAACTACAAAAAAATTAAAAATTATAATCAAATGAACGAAAAAATATTAATCAAATGTTATAATTTAATCATTTTATAAAAATTCAAATCCGTGCATGAAAAAATGATAAGTCACCTAGTGAATATATATACTAGAAAATAATAAACCAAATTCAAATAGAACTAAAAAAATACTAATTTATTTGGAAATATGAGAAAAGGAAATAATTGAAAACCAAATAACATAATACAAATAAGAGAATCAAAATAAATAAATAATTTTGATTTTGGTAGGTTTCTCTACAGGTAGGTAATTTTCGCATCGGTATTTCAATATTATGTATTATTTTTAAATGTGATTTGGTTTTGTTTTTACATTTTTTCATTTTTAGTTTCTTTTTATTAATTCTAAGATAATAATTATATAAATCCGGTGTATACACGGAGTCTAATCTAGTCTTAATATATAAAGTTAGATTTCTCAAAATTAGTAATTAGCATGATTACGACAGCTATTAAATCTCCAGCAACAACTCCAACTTTTATGGAGGTTGGAATGCCTTACGTAATTATACCATATCGTGTTTTTTTTCAAGGATTGGAAAGTCAGAAGGAGTTTGTGTTAAGACAATCTAGTTGTCTCATTCATGCTATAGTTAATCCGGCTTTGGGGAAGGAAATGTAGGATTTTCACTCGTAAGCTTAGCGAATCTACTTACTTATTTCATATCCACGATGAATCAACTTAAGACTTGGGACCTTCTGAGAGGCTTATGGTACGTATTTGATTGCGTTTTGTTTGTTGCTCCATGCAGTCGTGCAGCCTCATTAGAGTTACCTGAGATTTCCATAGTTCCAAATCAAATGGGAGAAGCTAAGATCAACTTAAATAAACTTCATACTTCTTATAGTTTATTCATACATCAACAGTCAAAGAGTCAACCACATTCATCCATTTAACCACATCGGTAAGATACTAGATGTTCACTAAATAACCCTTCCAGATCAATACACCACGATGCATACAACCAGTGTGAAGTCTCTTGATCGCACGTTTACCACATTCGGATCACATCACTGAATTGAAATCTTAGCCACCATTTAGATCTTTGTTCATATTCCCTAAAGCAATAAAAAAAACTGTTCCACGATACCAACTAGGCAGAAACTATATAATGAGAAACCGGCAAAGCAAAAATTGTTATCTTAAAAAGCGTTTGTTTGTAACTCCAGGGAAACGCAATATGGAGAAGTGAGCGGCGATGTAATCTCTAGCATGGATAACCCGAGGCACACCCTCTATCCTTCCATGAGATCATTTTCCGGTGATCTCTGCCTCTGAATGATCTCACAAGAAGCTTACCATCTACAGGCTTGCACAAACCGACATCAACCACACTTGTGGCTGTTCCTCTTTTGGACTCTGGAGATGGGTCGTCCACATAATAGTCGAACAACATGGCCAAGCATCTGATTTGATGAGATAGGAGATAGTTCTCTTGATCAGAAGGTACAATCTTCAGCATATGAAGGTTCACCTATATACCACCAAGAAAATGTTAGAAGGTCGTATTCTTGGAGTAAAAATTGGTATTCTGTTACTGGGCTAACACTTACCTCTGCTTCCATAGCTCGTAGTTCATTGTAATGGTCACTTCCACTTGTCCCGTTCTCATTTCCAGAAGAGGAAGAAGCATGGTGAGACAGAGAAAAGAAAGGAGGTCTAAGAGGATACTCCATGCTAATATGGACCTGCCAATACAAGTCGATTTTAGCACTTGATAAATAAAGGATATAGGGAAGATAGTGTTTTTAGAATTTACCGTTGCTTCTAACTTCCACAACTTTCCACCATCTGTTTTCCTGGAAAGCACAAGTGCAAACTCTCTCGCACCATAATCTACCCATGAATTATCAGCTTTCTCAGGGCACAACGCTTTAACGTGAGCCTCGGTTTTTCCTGCTGACTCATCTACATCACTATCATCATCCATTACAAGATCCAAATCATCTTCGTAGTTCTTGAAACTCGGTAACTTTCCTTTGCTTATTGGAGAATCTAGGTTCTTTGTCATCAACGCCAACTGCCTGGACCTTGCTACATTAGATACTTTTGATGGAGTACGATTAGAACTGGTTATCAAAGCTGCAGCTGTGACCAAAGAAGGAAGTTCTCCGTCTTCCCGAATACTTTCAAGATCTTCCTTACCAGAAAGAGATCTTCCATCTACATCGATCTCCATAGGTTCTGGAACTTGTTCCACACTATTCAGTGTCAGAGAGCATGACTTACTAGCTGGAGATCGTACATGTAACCAGGAATCCAAAGCACAGACAACCTTATGCAATGCCCATGGAGCGTCTTCACAGCTCACAGCAGGCAACTCGTGCTTCATAAGTATATCAAGCTGTTCCCTGTAAAGCCAGAAGAAGTTTCCAATGTATTCAATGATAATAAACATATAACAGAAACAATTACCCATGAAAGCTCTTAGCACGAAATTGACAGTGCTACACAAGGGGTAAAATTGTTGAGAGTCAAGTTATCTAGAAAACCAAACTATTAAATGTACAAAGAATATGCTGATGGCTCTTCGGATTATCATGGTGGCCTATCAAATTTTCTAGAATTCTTTGCCTAGTGTTCACTAATCAAGACGGAAAACATACAGAGTGGGGGACTCACGCAAGAGCCAGCTGTGCTTTTTTCCGCGAGCGTATTCTTTCCAGAACTGTTTGTACCCTATGCTGCTGGCGATACAATGACAGATCAGGCATAATCGCATCACTTTTAGCAGCATCAATGTCATGAGTATCTTGGCCAAATGAAATCGGTGACACTTCTGGTAGGATATCAATCCCCGCCAAATGTTGTACCCACTTATAAGGCCTCGAAGTCCGGTTCTCATCAAATGCTTGACATTCACCAAGAATGAGCTTGGTCGACTGCATGGGAAACCAGCCATACAAAGATAAATGGGTAAGAATTTAAAAAGATAAAGTCGTCGAAGTCACGTGTAAGAAAACTGAACACGAAAACGGAGAAAAAAGAGAGGAAATTTACCTGTTGAGGAGGCTCAAGTCCAGCGTCGTCTGGAAATAAGTTACAGAATATATTTCTCTCTGGTGCATCCTGAGAGCCTTCAGCGCCAACACACACGACATTCAGCTTCAGCAAGTACTCGAACTTGAGAACGACAAGCTTGAGGGATTTTGTATTGGGAGCCTCATCATCAAATACGTGTAGGACAATTTTGAGAGGGTGAACTTGGTATAATCCTGCCTTGTCAGAACCTTCTTTGCTAGTAACTTTCTTGGGTCGCTTTCTTCTCCTTTGTCCATCATCATCATCATCAGGTCCATCATCCTCTAACCTAGAACTCTCTGTATTATTTGACATACCTGGAAAATCAACATCAAATTAGCTTTCCTTCAGTCTCAGAAGACAGTAAGACTTTTCACAATACCTTACCCGAGTCCTTTTTCGATTGCTGTCGAGCATAAGCTTGAGCATCCTTAAGGCTCCCAACTACCTCCAAATCGATCCTCTCTTCAAAAGCTTCCTTTTGTGCCAAAAGCTGTGAGTATATTACATAAAGCGGAGGAGGAAGCAGCTCAGCAAGATTATGCTGCTTCATTTTCTTCGTGTGCTGTATTCCTAGTTGATTCTGTACTGGAATCGATGCTTTCTTAAGAGACTTGAGGTGTAGAGGAAGACTTGACAGAAACTTCTTACGCTCTGCAATGGTTTCTAATAAACTCTTCTTCTGTTGCTCCAATCTCGCTCGATGCTTACACAATTCTTTCCTCTGAATCAATATATATACAAAAGTACTAACATTCAATCATTTCCACCAAAATATGAACATTCAATGTAGAGGAATTTGAACCTACTTGATGAAGCTCAAAATTGAGCCTTTTGGGCATCAAAACATGGGAACTATCAGTTGCGAGAGATTGATCCTTGATAGCTTCAGGAGCATCACGAAAGAAAGTTTCTTCGGGAACGAGATCAATGTCTGGATACTTGGATTTGAAATCTCTGCAAGCCTTGATAGCTTTGACGTAATGGCTCTTCTCGTACATCAGATTGTGCAATTGCAGTGTCGTGAAATCGACTGGCCCTTTTGCTCGTTCCGTCTCGGCCTTCACTTTGTCTTCCTCCGTCAGAATCGCACGATTCGCCTGCAGAAAGAGAACGAAAACCGAAAAAATCCTAAGTTTCGTGATGGATATGCCGGGAAGAGTGTGAAGTGAGAACCCTAACCTGACGAAGATTAACGAAGTTGAGAAACATCTCTGTGAGGAGTTCTCGAATCTCGGATTTGTGGTTTCCTTCTTTTTTGATGGAGAGCATCCTCGCAACGATTTCTTCAACGGAGGTTTTGCTCTCACGAAGCAACTCGAGTGGAGATTTCACCGCCTCACGCGGCGGTGCGACAGTTTCCGTCGCTACTTCCGACGTCGGAAATTCATCGGCCGTCATCATTCCTTCCTCTATTTCGCCGTCCTCCATTGCCTTCCTCCTACTCACGCTACCGTGCTTCTCAAATGATTTAATTTTTTCATATTTATAACATCTTATGTTTAACAAAATAAGATAATTCTTTCGTGATGTGAGGGGATAAAGGAAAAAAAGCCTATTTCGAATCGAATAAAATTGATAGCTCGTTTTAATATCAGGATAATAGAACAGTGAATTTTTTAACCTCAAACGAATATAAAATTCAAATTATCTATTCAAATTTAGTCAAGTAATCCATAAATTTAAATTGATTAACAAAACACCGTTAAATCACGTTTAATTAGGAGTAAAAACACAAAACAACGTCGTTTTGCTCTCTAAACTCAAAACACTGTCGTTTTAACTAAACTTAAAACACTGTCGTTTTAATTTGGGGCTAAAATTAAGGATTTTTTCTCTTTCTTCTCCAACTTTGCAATTAATATTTTGTTAGTCAATGTAGTTCTATGAGTTACATGCCTAAGTTCGGGTAAGTAATTTGAATTTTATTCACATTTGGAATGGAAAAAACACTGTCACACGCACGACGTGTTTTGTTCAGGTTGAAATACGTCATTTTAATAGGAATCATGAGTATAAATATTTACAAAATAACTAAACTATAAAATTATTATTATCTTATTTTTTAATTTTTATAATTCATATATATATATCAATTATATAGAAGGTTACTTAAATAAGTTTATATTGTTATTATATATTTATTTACGAATTAAAAACAACATATGGATTGACCTTTATAAGAATCAACACAAGTGCAATACGTAAAAAAATAGATTTTTCAAATAATATTAAAAAAATTTTGAGATATTTTTTTGTTATGTGAGAAAAAAAATTTGGAATAAATGTTATTAAATAAAAAAGAAAACTAAAATAAAAATAGTGATAACAAAAATTAATCATAATAAATTTTAGTTCATAAAAAAAGAAAAATACTTTAGAATAGACTAAATAAACTTTTTGCTACAAAAATAGAATACAAGGATAAAATTCACAAAAATAACCTTCATTTCAAATGTAAGAAGACAATTATACATCTTACTTTATATAATTTCAATTTAAATTAATTATCAAATAAAAAATAAATATAAATATTTTATATTTCGAAAAAAAATTCAAATTTTTTCAATTTTGGTTTTCAAAATTCTTTTATTCAAAAAAGAGAAAATTTCAAAAACTTTTGTTCATCATTTTTAGGAAAGATATACTAATTTTTATGAATGGTTTACATACTTTTAGGAAAGAATTCATAAAACTTTTGTAAAAAGTTTCTAAAACTTTAGTAAACATTTAAAATAGTTTTAACATATATAAATTAATTTTAAAGCGGTATAAAAATGATTAAAATATGTTAGAAATGATAATATAAAATGTTTGAAAGACTGAAAAAATGTTTTTAAAATTGTAGGAAAGATATACTAATTTTTAAGAATAATTTAGATATTTTTAGGAAAGATATACAAGACTTAATAAATATTTAAAAATAGTTATGACATTCATAAATTGGTCTTAAACGTTTTAAAATATAACTCCAAATAAGTTAAAATAATATATTAAATATATATGAAGTTTGATTACACTTGTGTTCTCTTTTTGTGACAAAAATTTTATTTAGTCTATTTAGTTTATTTAGTAAGGGGTATTTCTCTTAAAATAATAACATAAAATTATTTAAAATATTCTCTTATTTAATTGTTATACATATAAATGACAAAACAAATTAAAATTTATAAATAATTAAAACTATAATACTTAACAATTGTTATAATTTAATTATTTTATAAATATTTATATATATGTACATGATGACCTGAGAATCACTTAGTATATATATATTTGCTTATCATAGTGTTCCATTCAGTTTGGATGGATTAAGAGCACCTAAAAGACCCATTGGTTGAACTAATCCTTGATTTTGACCATCATTTTCTATTGGATTCATCTGAAAGTTTTCAATAAAAATCTAAAGTTAATAGTGAAAAAAAATCTCATTTAAAAAAATATAAAAGTACCGTAAGTCAATTTGAGAAGTTACCTTAAACTGATGTTTGCATAAGTCAATGGAATTTATTAAAACCATATGAACGGTGGGAATGGATAAAATCTAAACCTATCTGGTATGGGTTTGGGTATGAGATTTAGCCAGATATTTGATAGAGATATTCAAATAAAAAACAAGTGGGAGTATCCAATTTTTCTATTTTTGTTGATACAAAGAATCAAGAGCAGATTTGACACCAAAAGATCTGTTTTTTTTTGGATATATGATAGGTTAAATCCAATTTTATAGGTGTTACATATTTTAGAGTGGATCGTTTATATTGCCAAAGAGATGTATAAAAATTATTATTTTGCTTGTCACTGTGTGGAGCGTTTCTTGGAAAAAACACTCTTAAAAAAAACTAAAATAAAAATAACCATTAGAAAAAAACAAAAAAAACTTAATAGTGTGTGCAGTCTAGTTTAAATGTTCTAATTTGTGGTCTTATGATAAATTGGGATTTGGAGTCTATTCTTTTAAAATGGTCTTCTCTATATTGAAACACCTTTCTCCACCGCAGACGAAAATTTATATAATCAAATGGAAAAAAAATCTTTGTAGAATTAGGAATACAAAAGAGAGTCAATCCAAAATTTAAAAATAAAATAAAAAGAAATAAATTTAAAAAAAAGAAAAAAAAGAACAAATTGATCTTAATTTCTTTTAGTTATAATATTAAATAAAACATTGATGAAAGCAATGTATTGAATTTACGACATATATTTTCTTATCCTTTTGTTTGTTAAACTTATCCTTTTGTTTTATTAAATCTGTGTGTTATATATTTACTTTAATAATGGCAAGCTTTGTATAGTTGTTATGATCTTTATAAACAAACTTAAATTCCCTCAGAAATACCAATCTCTAGTTCTACATATGCAAATTTGTATTGAAAATATATGTTGCAAAAGTTTATTAAAATATTGCAATTGTAGTGACTAAAATGTCACATGTTTTGTTACATATTTTATTATAATTTTTTGTAAAAAAATTACGACTCACGATCGTTATATATTTATTGTAAATTAGTAATAAAAATTTGCAAAAAAGTCTTTTGTTGTAATTTTGAAAGAAAATTGTAATAAAATTATGACATGTATTTATTATTTTAAAAATATTTCAAAATTTATTGCAAAAGCTAATGTTACAAAATTATGTTGCAATAAAATTATTTTTTTGCAGTGGATGTTTAGTAAGCTCTCTCTGAGATGGCACAATACTGGTGAATATCTGAATTTAGTGAACTAATTACCCCATATCATTTTAGATTCTGTGAAGTTGCCTTAGAAAATATATTTTAAAGGTTAATTTTAGATTTTCTAAGCAATCATGAGAATACAATCACGTTGGATAATTTTTTATTAGTGTAAAGTATTCAAAATCGTAACAGAAAAAATTTGGAAATCTAAGTGATACACGCGTGAAAACGGCTTACATCTTTAATCATCAATCAAATTATCATCATTTTTTTTGTAAGAAAAAAATAATAGTATTTTAATCGAGCCATTTTTTTCTTATTTTTTTTCATATTCTTAGTAGATTTAACTTTGATGATTTGAATTTGTAAATATACACAAATAACAGATTTTTGAAGAAATACATTAACTTTTAGTATGTGAAACATATCAATATAAATCATGTTTCTTACCTTAATCACTTTATTAATTAGGTAGATAACCTTCTTTTTTAAGAAGTTTTATGTCCGTCCGTTTTAACAGAATCTTGTTGTGTTGCATGTTTATCATATATAATTAATTAATAAAGTTTGGAAGGAAAAATAAAAAATATAGAAAATGATTTGTTTGGATAGATCTTGATTTGTTTTATGGGTCATCGTAAATCATAACAAAAACGTGGTCTATATATTTTCGTAGCGAGGCAATATCTGAATACGCTGTGAGAAAACGAAAGTTTAAGCAACAAAAGTAGAGAGGTGTTGATATTATTAAATTCGATGAAAGGATCTCGAGAAGAAACTCACAATGGCCTTAAGAGATCAAGTCAAAAGCTCTATCATCTCTCTTTTATGCTTTATATGCTTCATATGCTAGTAAGTGGAACAATTTTTTAAAAGTGCTTTAAGCAACCTAAATCAACGGAATGGCACTCTGTTTCTATTTGATTCTCGCCGTTTCCTTTTTTTCTGATCTGTTGTGTCTCCTTAAACTGTTGATCGGCTCTGTTTTTGTGTTGTTGTAACGTTTTCAGATAGATTATATTTTTCCTGATCTGGAGGATAATTAGGGTTTATGTTTCAGTTTATTACAATTTTTTCTTTTATATTAGTTATTGGTTTTAGATATAATGTATATTCATTCATAATAGAGTTCTTTCTTCTTCGAAGAACGATCTCTCTCTCTCTCGTTTGATCAGATATTTATCTTTTATTATTGGAATCCATAGTTATATACTATTTGGTTATATTAAATGTATGATTACTCTGTATTTTTTTGTTTTGTTTTCAGAGTCCACTTTCACCTCTAAACTTGCCTTTGACAACAACTCCGGAATTTAACAACTTGATTGAAACTGTGCATCAACAAGACTACCCATGTCCTTGTTAACAAAAACTTCCTGAAACTCCTCCAGAAAAAAAGTAAACGGAAAGGCTATGAACTTTCAAATCTCAAAGCTCACAATTGGTCAATGGAGCCACATGTGGGTCTACGCGGATGATCTCAAGGCGAAATTCTAGTTTGCAAAGAAGAAACTTATATGGGAGATTCTCGACGATGTAGAAACAGAAACACAACTTAAGAGGTTCAAGAAAAATATCGAAATCAAATGGTCTGATGTTTTGTCCTTTACAACAACTCGTCACCCACATGATGAAACAGGAACCCTCCAAATCTATGTAATATATCATATGTTTTACACATTTTGTTACAAGTTTTAAAGCCTAGTGACTGTGAGAATGTGTTTTGTGCAGTTGGGAAAACGTCTAACGTTCTTCGTGGAGACTAATCCACAAGGAGGAAAACACACTAAATGGAAACAGATGGATCAAGATTTCACCCCATATCAGTATGCTTCTAAATTCAGGTTTCATTCTCTATCTTTGATCCCTCACCTCCTATTTGGTTTTAGTACCATTGAAACAAGTTCATCAAAGCCTCATTTTTATATAAAACAGGAGACATACAGTTCATTTTTTTCCTGGAGATCTGCAAAATAAATGGGACAAGATTGTGTCCGGCAATAGCTTCTGGTTAAAGCTCGCCAAAGTCACTTTCCCAACTCTACCACAATCTCTTTACCTCGATATTGGCTACGAAAACAGCAACAACAATGATAGCAGCAACTCGTCTCTCTACACATACTCCCAGACAGTTGGCTTCAACGCCTATAATGACCTTCCTTATCACAATCATGAAGGTACTTATCTTTGAACCTTACGCAAATCATTTTATGTTAGTCTCTACTAAAGTAAGCCATTATTTTGATAGGATTTGGTCATCTTCCAGGGGTAGAAGCAAACTTTGACATGGTAACTCAGTTCTACGCCGATAATGGGTGGCAAATGAACCCATCTGTGCAAGAAAATCACAAGATTACAACTATGAGTCAGTTACTTGGGACGCAAGTGATCGATCCATCCTCTCAGCTGATCAACATGGGAAGGTATATTAGCGGGTCACAGTTTAACAATCTGATGATTCAAGACGAACGCCAAACAAGAAACACAGGGGAGTTGCGTGGAATTCAAGCATCCGCACAAGAGACACAAACTAACTCAATGATATTTCAACACACGAACTCACACACAATATATCCGATTGGACCGTATCTATGAGACTGCTTAGCTCAAGAAGGAGAGACACAGAACATGGAACACACATCTGGATGACAACTTTCAGAACAACAACATCAATTATTATGATCAATACTTCAGCAACAACAATGGTTCAATGCCTCCTGATTTGTAGATACAATTTTGTGTATCACTGAAGATTTAGCTTCATCTTTCTCTGCTCCATCTTCCCCGGAGTCTCTTCCTCATGTTTTGTTTAGCACCTCTGGGGTCTTGTAATTCAGAAAGTATGTAACTTCAGAACTCTGTTTTTGTATAAATTAAAATCCTAAATTTTTGGAGATTGTTCTTCTCGACCATTGATTTTCTAGGGCTTGCAAACTCGGATAATCTATTATTTTCGTTTTGGAAAGTATGTACATGAATTGTGTACAATTAATTCAATCCAAACAAATTAAGAATTGTGTATTATTTGAATTAATTGTACAAAATTCTTAATTTAATATATATATTGAATTCTAAATTCAATCCAATACTTGGAAAGTATGTACATGAATTGTGTATTCCATATGTTGATGAAGGCAATATATTGAATTTACGACATATAATTTCTTATCCTTTCGTTTGTTAAGACTTATCCTTTTGTTTTATTAAATCTGTGTGTTATGTTTTTACTCTAATAATGGCAAGCTTTGTATTAGTTGTTATGATATTTGTAAACAAACCTAAATCCCTCAAAAATATCAATCTCTAGTTTTAAATATGCGAATTTTACATTGAATATATATGTTGCAAAAAGTTATTAAAATATTGCTATTATAGTGACTAAAATGTCACATGTTTTGTTACCTATTTTATTATAATTTTCTTGCAAAAAAATTGCAACTCATGATCGTTAAATATCTTATTCTTTCAAACTTTAAGATCTGATACCATTTTCGGGCTTTTAAAGCTTGTGTCTCACTCTCATATTAGTATGATATCGAGTCCATGTGGCAAGACCTACACAGCTTTTTCTGACTTTTTTCAAAAAAAATCATAATAATCATAACTGGACATTTACTTATATATTATACAATATTTGTCTTAAATCTTGATGTGGGGCTTAAATTAATATCCCAACACATATCCATTATCAATTACTTAAAATTGAACACAAAGTAATTATACAAAGAAGTTAGAAATGATGAAATTAAATTGTAATTATACAAAGAATTTAGAAATGATGCAATCAAATTCTAGTCAAGGTGCGTGTCAGGTAAGTTTCCCAGGAGTGTAACATTGAGGTACTCATAAGGACTGTGAGCAGATAATCCCGGAATTAACAATGCGACAACCCTTAAACACCTCAAGAACCCTCCTTCTCTGTATTCTTCACCTCTCCAATAAGATATTATGAAACTCCTTATCAACTCCCACACTGCATTCATAATCTTGGGTATCGCCCATAACATACTGAAGTAGTTTTTGTTTGGCTCCTCTTCCTCTACCTGAACATAAGTTTACACAATAGCAATGAAGATAAGTTTCATCAGTAGGTGAAGTGGGTAAACGTTAATCCATGCAAAAAAAAAGACAAGAACAGTCTTGTTTTTCTCATTTAGGACAAAACTATATATTACAAAACTATATACTTTTCTGACTTGTTATAATTTTTACAATTTCTCATCTAGTTCCCATCCCGTTTTTGTCCCATTTTCGAAAGATGAAGTTTTGTCCGATCATGAGTACATTCTCATATTAGAAGGAACTTTAGGAACGATAATATTCATGATCCACTGAAAGAAACAAGCACAAAACTGTAATGTATTGTAACTTACCTTTCCTCTGTAGAAACTGTCATAGTAAAGGCATGATCCGAAGTGTTTGAACATGAGTGTCTTGTCGTCAAAAGGCAACCTAGAAACCATATCGTTGCAATAAACATATCTTTTGTACTTCACCTCATACTTCTTCAACGAATCTTTCATGAAGTTTCCAAACTCTTCGTTTCCTACGCGTGGCTGCCCAAATGTGTAAACTCCTTCGAGCTTGTCTAACATTTGCTCTTCCTCATGCATCATCAACACGGACGTAAATAGGATCGCTAGGGCTCCACCTAGACTATGTCCGGTCAGGATAAATTTACATGTCGGATTTTGATCGAGAATCTCTTTTAAGTGACTCCTAATAGTATAGTATGCATATTGAGATGTTTCTTTTTGGGTTTGGTCAAAGTTTACTTCTTTAGGCCATCCTTCTTTTTGAAGTCCTAAAGCTTTCATGAATCCTCCATGAATCTTTCCCACATTCTTAATCTCGTACCTATTTATGAAAATTAAAGTTTTGCATGATTAAGAGAGCGAATCAACAAACCTAAACCGAATAAAATTTAACCTAAAGCAAACTGGTTAATGAAGATTTATGTGTAGAAGAATTAAACTAAGACAAAAGAAAACAAAAGTACCATGAGAGATCCAAGTCGGTACACCAATCATCCGCGTCGAAAGGATCGGTGCCTCTGAAACTAACGACGATGAGGTTCGGATCTGTGCTTGTGTCCTTTATAACAAGTACTTCTGTTGACTTCTGCTTCTGGTAACCTAAGAAACTCAAAAAAGAAAGTGTTACTCTTCTTTCTAAAGAAAAACAAAAATACAAAAACTTATGTACAATTTCTTCATTTACAATATCTTTGTTATCAATTTTCTAAAATATTTGATAGAAGTACGTTAAAATGAATTTTCTAAATATTCAAAAAAAAACAAAACAAAACAAAATCATTTTGGTAAGGAAAAATTCAAATCATCTGTAAATCAGACAGTGTTTTCATGTGTTATTTGCCTTTTGGACCAATTGCGTTAATTATTTGTATTATCATTATTCATTAATATAAATAAAAGGAAAGCATTCTCATTTCTCACCATTCCAACAGCTATAGAAACCCAATAAGTCCATCTGTAACAGGAATAAAAAATAATGATTATAATCTATTTCATAATGATTAGATTTTTTTGTTTTTTTAAATCAAAGAAAATCACGCATGATCATGCTTATAAGATACATTTTAATAGTTCTATGAAATAATGATACAGCTAAACGACAGTCTATCCCGTATTTTTATATTAAACTTGACTTAATTTACAAGGAAAACACTTTTAAGTTATGTCATTTACATGAAAACAAAACTTAGATATTACTTAGACTAATCACCACTAAAAATCTTTCCTGTGACCCTCGTTATAACAATCTGTATATTCTATCTAGTAGGAAAATTGACCTTATATATTGCATATTTAATAAGTTTAATCCAATGTGAATTTTCATGAGCACGACGAAACTGTTACCGATTGATATGCAATATTAAATTAAGGAAAAAGATAGTTAATAAAAAGGAAAGAGTTGATTAATAAAACCTTCCAATGGTTGTGAAGAACAGAACTGACAAAGTTTATGTTCTCATAAGAAAGCTTAGACGCCATAATTGACAACATTGCTTTGTATCTTTTGCTTCCTTTTTCTATTCTCCGATCTAATTCTATTCGCCGATCTATATTTCCGATTATAGATGTAAACATCGCCGATGTTTTTTCCGGCCAAATCATCTTTTCTGAAATAAAATACAGAAAAACATATATATTTTAAAAAAAAATCTTAAAGTTAAGTTAATAATATTGGTTACAATATTTAGCAATTTCTTTACTTAATTTCTAATCGATTGCTTGTTACAACGCGTTTAATTGTTGTCTCAACATTCAATTAGGAGATGCTTGAAAAAGCAGAAAACCCTTTTAAATAACAAACTAACCGAGTCACGCATAATCTTTTGTAAAGAATAAGTCAGAGTAAGAAACAATTATTTGTCTCCATTTGAGATTTCAATGAAAATAAATATATTATAAAGTATTTTTATAACTATTAACTATACGTGTTTACCATTGTAATTTATATTTTGGTATATTTAATACAAGAAGGTCAAAAGAAAACCTGACCATTGAAAAGATTTGGGAGTATCATGAAGAAGCCACCATTGGCAGAAACAAGATTGAGCCAAAAACCAAGAAAGAATCCAACAAAATAGAGAGGTTTCTTCAAGAGGATCAAGAGTTTCTGAATAACGATGGCTACAAAGATGATCCAACGTCGTTGGAATCTGCAAGAATCATTATCTTCAAGCCTATCTTCGGTCGAATGAACGAAACTTCTATTCTTGAGATCGGAGGAGAAGAGAAGACGTATCAAATCCGAGAAGGTGGCCTCTCTTGGATCCAACACAAAATAGTTTTCGGTTGTACACATTTTGTTCTTCTTTTGTGGTGTCATTGTAATGTCAAAGCTATTTTGTAGCTTCAAAACTTGGAAGCTTTGTTTTGCAAGTTTAAGCCATGCTAGCTTTGTGTACTTATATAATGATAAGACGAATATATTTTAATATTTTGGCACCACGAGTTTATGCTTTGGATTTGTTTATTCTTTAGCGTTTTGATTTTAGGATGGTCGTATAATTGAGGTTGGTGGTCTCCATTCACAAGCCAACATTATTCACACATGTGTTGTTAATAAGCTTTTAGTGTTAGACCGGAGACATATATGATTTGACGAATCTCATAGATATTAAAGAAATTAGATTGCCTTACATGATTAATAGTACTCGAGTCGAGATTCGTAAAAATCATCACTTTTAACCTTATTTTCAAATAAAATTTTGAATTTTGTTTTAAAAAATTACTATTATTAAACTTGGGCTGACGATCTATTTCCCCTCCAGAACTATCATATAGCACTGTGAATATCCAAAGTTTCGTTTCTAATCTAGATCTCGTTAGTTTTAAAGTTCAAAACCTATTTTCACACAAGTTGAAAGATCGAAACAGATTCCACATGGATTTGAAAGTTCGAGACCTCAATACCCACAAAATTGGATTACGAACGGTTTACTGTTTACCAATCACTCCTTAACCATAATTTATTAACCAAAACAAAATTAAACCGTAAAAAATCCGATTCTAACCCGATTACAACCCGTTTACATGGGTTAAACCATTAATTTAAACCCTCTCCCAAAATCGAAAACTTAAAAAAAAAGTACCATAATCTGGGTTTGTGAAAAATCTGTGTGGAATTAGGTTTCGATCTTTCAACTTGTGTAGAAATAGATTTCGAACTTTAAAACTAATGAGATCTGAATTAGAAACGAAACTTTGGGTATTCACAATGCTATATGATAGTTCCGGACGAGAAATAGGTCTTCAGCCCATTAAACTTCTATCCAACTTTAATCAAAGTCAATATTATTCAAAATGACTTGGATACAGAAGTTTGAGATCTGGTAGCTGAATCTCCATAATTACTATCAAAGACATTGGTTTTTGTAATGCGATGTGCAATTTGGAGTGCCTATAAAGACAAGATGATCACACATATTTTTCGAATAAAAAATTCGATTACCGAAGAGAAAAATAATAAATTTATTATATTAGCGAGTAAGGTTTCAAATGCATCGTCAATTCACTTTTTAGTTTTTATTGTCTTTAAAAGATGACACATATTTATGTTTATGTGATAATTTATTTTTAATAACTCTGTAAGGATTATGTAAATATGATTTGATATAAATAAAGCCATTTGGCCAGTAAAAAAAACAAATTTCATTCCAACTTAAATAACCAGAAAAAAAGCAAAAAAACTCTCAAAGTTACATTATTCCATTAGGCGGCATTACTTTTTGTTAATAGATATTAGAAGTTTGACCACCTGCTAAAAGCATAAAACCCTTTAGTTAGTTATGTTTGATTCTCCATATATATATATATATTTATGAGTTTGCGAGTACTTTTGGACCAAAAAAAAGTGAAACAAATTCGAAATTGAAGAATCATTGTATATGCTTATGACTTGGGATGAGGAACATGAAGTAAGTATTTTGTTTTATGTTACAAATTTTGATTTAGATTGACTTTTTCAAAGCCTTTTAAGACAATTCCGTTTTTAGGTTTGCTTTTAAGAGATCAGATTTTAGTTTATCGGATTTGATTTTTGTGATTTCAAGAAGTTGAATTTCGGTTTTAGGATTTGACTATATTTAAATTGTTTGTTCGTTTTTTTTGTTGATATACGTATCGACCAACTACTAAACTAAGATCCATTATGACAAAGTCTATTATCAAATTATGTGCGATATGTTTGGTTTTTGAAACAATTTTTAATCTATAAAGTCGATTTAGATCAAATAGTAAAGTTCTTGCTGTTAAATTACTTGAGGATCAATAGAAATAAAATATATAAAATGAATAGAATAAGCGATTAGAATTGAATGGTAACCATCACAATAAAATATTTTTTACATTTAAGTTTTAGAGGAAACGTTAAACATAAAAATCATCATCAAATCTATCATACTAGTTTTTTAGTCACTCTAAGCTGGATAAATTTTAAAATAAAAATAATAAAAGATATTAATTATACCAATATTAAAATTAACTTAAGGACATAATATTGATTTAAATTGTAAATTAGTGTAAAAAAAACAGTTTCATGTAAAAATATATCTTAAAATAACTATATATATTTCAGGAATAAATTAAAATAAATTCATAATAACTTATTAAAAATTTTGGTTTTAGCATAGATTAAATAGTTTTTCAAAATATTAATTAAAATAATAAGATTCATTAATTAATATTATATATATATATATATATGTATATATATATATATACTAATCTATTATCGTGACTATAATTTTATTAGTTAATTATAATTTATTTTGTTGATTGTTAACTAGGTTCGGATATGTTCTACATAATCATGATCTTTAAAATAATTAATATTTAATTTTGACAAAGCAGTTATTATAAAGTTATATAATATAAGTTTAATCTGCCTAGTATTAATCTAAATTATTTTGCATTTTTGACGGAAATAACATATGTTCATTTTTTATTGTCACAACATACGTTCATTTTCTTTGTCACAACATATGTTCATATATTGACTAATATATGTTTATTTTTAATGTTTTCATAATTTAAATACGATTTTTTTACATAAACGTAATTACATATTTATGAATGTCAATATGGCATAATTTATCTATTTAATCTTTTTTGCATTAGTCTATGTTTGCTTTTAATGATTTTATAGTCAAAATATACCAAATCATCCATTTATCCTGTCTTGCATTAGTGTAAAATATTTTAAATATTTTGAAGAAACAATCCATTAAGAAACGCATTTTATGTCCTAACACGTTTTATCATATGATCAAACAATAATATTATTTACTAATTTTTCTGTTTTTATAATATTAATATTATTTACTAATTTTAAAATTTTATAATATTAATGTTATTTACTAATTTTAATATTTTTATAATATTAATATTATATGATCTAATTACAAGATTCAACTAAAGAATATCGTTAAATCGATAAAAATTTTGAACCAAATAAGTTAAAGTTTATACTTTGTGGTTTCTTATAATTTTATGTTTGTTTTTTTAATTTAAATTATAACATATGCCAAAAATATATGTTATATCATTATTTATTTTTTAATCAAAAATATTATAAAATGAGACAACATCAGAGAGAGCGAATATAATGACTAAAAACTATAAGTACAATATTATTGAGATTTTTGTAGAAATCATGTGTGAATAGTCATATGTGATAAGGTGTGTATCATACATACTATAGTCACCATACTCCACACGATTTTGACAATGGATATTTTTTAAAAATATACATGTAATAAAATTCTAACATTATTATTAATTTTAATGACATAATCAGTAATATAACACATAATTAAATGTTACTTCTGTTAACGATCAAGTTTTTTAATGGTTAGATATATTTGTTCTTTAATGGTCATCTCCAAATTAGATGAAAACTATGTTTGTTCTATAATTCTCAATAAAAATAAATAAAGAATGAAAATGAATCAAGTCTACAAAATATCATTCATAACTGGTGTAACTTAGGAATGAAAATAAATTTAATGGTCTCCCTTATTCCAGTGGAACCATTCAAAGCTTAAATGATACACCAAGTAAACAGATAGGCATACCCTGTCTAATTAGTATTAAAGAAAAAAACTTCATTAGTAAAGAAGGCTAAATGATACATTTTATGTGATATGACATATCAAAAGATTTTTTGTACCGTTTGATCCAAATTAATTTTCAAAAAACCCATAACTTGTAATAAATTACAATTCAGACAGTTATAAATTATGTATTAAAAATTTTCCATTTACATCAAAAGAATCTGAGAAATAAACAAAGATTTATAATTTATATAAGAAGAACGTAAGAATATTTGAGTACAACTGTTATATATTACTGATGTAGATTTTACACCATCCGAGTCATTCTAAAATGTGACATCTAGTTGGAAAAAAATAAAAATAAAAAAGCAAAAGATTACAATGCGATCGTTGCACCGGTGTTTTGCACGTTGTCATGGTCCCTTTCATAAGTTTCCTGCTATATGCATCAGCACTCTTACAAATGATTGTTTATCAAATATTTTTGATGGTTCTAATTCCAGTTTCATGAAAGGTTTTTTTCAAGTTGAAATTGATTAAATCTTATTTTTGTTTGAATGTCACAAGAGATTGAAAAACATCCCTATCTTGTTTATCAAAAGAAAATTGGTTAAATAAAAACATTGATTTGGAAAGCTTGATTAATGATTTTGTTGTAAAGAAGGGAAGAACATAGGATTAATATTTATTTATTTTATTCTAGTTCTTTATTTATTAATGATGATGAATGATCATCATTTTAAAAACTAACTTTTGTTTATATAAATTGAGACTTTTTTCAACAACAAAAAAATGTATATGGTCTATGTATCCATTGACGTACTCTTCATATAGAGAAAAGAAAAAGTGAAACTCTGGACCTTATGCTAAACTATTAATGTTCGATCAGAGAGATATAATGATGTTAAGTTAAGACTTATTCTTTAATATCAACTATTTATTCTAGAGAAATTAATCATGATAGAGTATTATTAATTATGATAAAGAAATTATTATATTAGACCAAGACTTGTAGTATAGCAGTTTGTGTTAGTGCCATCCAATATTATTGAATTGTAACCATCTTGAACCATTTAGATGATGCCACATGCATTTATATGTCATATGTCACTAATATAAATAGTTGATAATATTACATTGTAAATACAATGGTTAGTTCGTCCAGACTAGCTTTCATAATATTTAGAGAAGAGTTTTAAAAATGTTAAATAAAATAACATTTAAGCAAATATGGATATATCTTGCAACAAAATAATTTTTGTAACAAGTAAAAAACAAAAAATAAGAGAATAAATAAGAAGCAGAACATTACATAAACTGCCAAGAGGCATTTAAGATCTACCAACATACTTTTGTTACTCTCGTGCCAATAAAGTTCAATGGTGTACATGCGACCACAAAGACTTGTGAGCATATAACTTGTCCAATTATTATCTTGATAGGTCTACAAATGTAAACATGTAGTGCTTACCATAATGGCATCATCAATCAGTAATTGCATCCACAAACAATTACTTCTGAAGTCTTTCAGAAGTATGATGCATTGCCCTCATCACATACAAAAGACATTCAAGGAGGATGACTAGTGTTTCAAATGTTGGAGGTCTTAAAGGCTAGGGAAAGCAAATTTGTCTCTAGAAGCAAAAGAGCCACTATGACAAGAAAACATATGCTTTCAATATAATCATAATCCTTTAGAAGGAAATCTCAAAACCAGCTCTGACTCAACTTCCTGCTTCTATCAATGGTTTCATAAAAACTAATTGACAATGAGTAAATTAAATTATCCAAACCAATACAGAAATGAAAAAAAGAAAAACAGCAATTTCATTCTCCCAACATTTTACTATCACCCTCCATCTTTCCCTTCAGTCACAAACCTTTGTACGAGCCAAATCATGATCCTCAGATCATCTTGCAGACTCAGATCATTAAATACGAACAAACTATATAAAAAACAAACAACATGGGACTAACTTGCCTGTGGTGCCATTCCGGTGAGAGGCTCTGCAATGGTGGGAGCTTGAGGGTGTCTTTTTGTTTCTTTCATTTTTGTTTATAAGCTGAATTGTAAAGAAAAAAGAAAGTTCTTCTGAATACTCATTCATCCTATTTTCCGCTTCTTCGCTGTGTTCAAGCCTGTCGTCTTGCAAATTGGACAAAGATTTTTCTGTTTCAGCCATTCTTTTATGCATTGGCTATGGAACTCGTGCCCACATTCTAGCGTCCCCATGTCTTCTCCTTCAGTGTATTCCTCCTGCACCAAGTTTCACCATTCATACTTGACCGAGAAAATGTAATCTTTCTTGTTATTATGATTGCGGCAACTTGTATATATTTATTTACCTGACAAATACAGCATGGCTCTGGATCTTGTGGAGATTTTATGCTGCTTTTGTATTTTCTCTGCTTCAACCGGTTTGATATGGTTTCTTCGTTTACACCCGTACAAACATCTCCAATTCGCTCTTCTAGTGCCAACAATTCCTAAAGTTTATGAACCAAAGGAGTGAGATTTTTACGATCTTACACAGATTTTATGGTTCGTTATGGTTTTTTTTTACCTCATATGACATGTTGTCTACATCAAGTCGCATGTCTCTATAACGGTCATGCATACCAGCAGCCCCATCAAATAGCACTGACTGATTTAAAAGCATAACGTCCTGGACAGACAGCCATTAAGATTATTTTAACTTCCGGTTATTAGGTTAGTTCATCTAGAAAGCAACAGAGACAGAGAGAAGGCAAGTCGAAATTTAATTTCAGATAACTTTGCAACAGTCTTAACTGTTTATTCTACTGAGACGAAGGAGAAACTAACCTCAAGCCGCAAGTTATGATTTGGATCCCTACGCATGACATCCAAGATATTCTGCATCTGACCAAAAGAGAAGCTCATTGTCAGTTCTATTTGAGTGATTGCTCGAGGAAGAAAAGGTATTTACGTGCAACCAAATGAAACACAGCTAACAAAGGCCATCCATGTTAAACGCTTCATGACAATAGAACTTGTATGAACTGACCTGTGACACCATAAGTCTGCTTCTTCCTCTGCTTGCAGCTGCCAAAGCCCGAAAAGAATGCGGAGCCCCAACCACACTATCCCCTTGTCTATCAAACCACGGACCTGCTCTTGAGTAAGCCCGATTATGCATCTGACTATTATCACCACCAGGCGGAAGCACAAGCCTATCCGGAGGGGCAGGAGGGGCCAAGGAACGAAGTGTTGGATGATCACCAGACCTCTGGTTTGTAGTATCTACAGCAAGGGAAGAAATCAATGACCTCCGGACAAGTTCAGATCTTCTTCTTTGATGATGTGGTAAATTCTGGTAAGGGGTCCACGCTAGATTAGAAGATGGTGGTTGAACACCTGTCGTTGAGCCTGTCCTCGACACTGATGATGCGATATTCAGGTTTCCACTTGTTGCATTTCTGCTACTCTGACTGCGGGACAAATTCCTGAGCTCAGGAGCTGGAACAAACAAGGGAGTCTCCAGAATATTCCCTGATATGCTTCTTGACCTGGTTTCATCTAGATGAAGATTTCTCTCAGTGGACACAGTAGAGTTCGATGATCCACCGGCCAGTGAGCCCTCCGTCCATTGGAACGGTGGTAGCATATTCCTTGAAACAGGTGGTATGCTCATAGCAGGAGAATTTGGGTTACGAGAAAAGACATTTCCTAAAGATTGTCCATGTCTCAAGTCCAACAGATGTTGGTGATCTGCTGGTAGAAGTCTTGATAGGTTGGACTGGGACGGAGTGACAGGTCGCCTGACAACAGTACCCGCAGAAAAGGCAGCTGGGTTTACAGTTTCTTGCTCATCTGAGGGATTACTCCTGACACATGTATTTCTACGGAAGCTCTCTGCCATTGCAGAAACAGGAAAATTTGGGAAAGTACCAGAGACCTGTCCTCTTGGACCGTAGTCATGAGAGCCAGATATGTTTAAACCATTTCCTGGCCTATAATCCGTAGAAGCTGAGGTCCACGAACTGCTTTCTCCGTGCTGGAAATCACGAGAACCTCCTGATGAAGATTGACCAATACTGCCTTCAAGAACTTTTCTCTTGCAGGATGCACGACGCCCCTCTACAGAAGAACCTGTTCTAACACTATTCTCTTCGAAAGGTCTGCCAGGTTGTGAAACCCTGGTCCCTGGTCCATTAGCCTCAAAGAAACCAGACCGATCCCTAACAGGATTAGAATCCTCGTCCTCGTCAAGTTCGATATATTCTGCATTCAGATTGACATTCTGAACAGGTTGATTGGCGGCAGATGGTTGTTCAAACTCTGGGTCTAAATCAATTATTTCATTTCTTCGAAGCTCATTGTGATTGGAAGCTTCATCCTTCGTGCCACTAGAGCTAGCCTCACCGAGGCTAAACCTGTGTAGATCTTGTTGCTCGCGATAAACTGAGTTTGCGAGTGATGCACTGGATTCAGAATTTGCAATCATGTAATCCTGCAAGTCGTTATCACCAAGACTCTGAATATTCTCCCAATGATCTATCACACCATTGCTTGAGGTAGAACCATGCTCAAAGTTCAAGGCCTCTGATAAGTAGCCGAGACTAGCCCTCTCTCCCTGCATCTCGGCTAACCTTTAACCACAGTTACACTTGGGAGGGGAGGACTCACGAGATTTTCCTTGCTCTCAACAATGTGCCTAAAGGGGAGACTGCAAAAGAACAAAGACAGTAAATTTTCAGTAACAAAGACAACGAAAAGGCTTCTATATGATTGTGACAGGAAAATACTAATCGTGAAAAGAAACACATAAACACACTCAATCGAAACACCGCTCCTACAACTGTAATGATAAATCGCACCCTGATAATTGCATGTACAATCATATAACCGCTTCACCTAGAAGAGCACGAGGGATAAAAGCTTCCTCGAAGCAAGAACACTGCAACTAGCACTATGCAATTCTAGGTATATACAAATGGAGATTGACTCATAGATGCGATGCCTAACTAAAACAGAAATGCTTTAGCAACTTCGGGTAACTAAAACACAAATGCAACTTCGGGTAACTAAAACACAAATGCAACTTCGGGTAACTATAGCTAAAACACAAATGCAACTCTGGTATATACAGATATAGACCGATTCATAGATGCGATGGCTGAAAAGGCAAATGCTTTAGAAACAAAAAGATGACACATGAGTTATTAACAAGATTAAACAGTAAGAGGCAGATGCAAAAGTCAAATTTTTACGATACCACCATTACAAACACACAAAAAAACTTCAACTTTGCCTTTACAAAAGCTGAATTATCAATTTGACACCTAACAGCCAATGAAAAGGAGGAACAAATAGAAGCTAGCACCACATAACAACGATGCCACTTGAAACAAAACTGAACGATATAGTTAAAAAGAGTGAAGACATTTTACTCAACTACCACCACAATGGCATCAGAAAAGAAGAGGATTTCAAAAGAAGCACTGCCTCATAAATAATATGGCGTCCCTGACATATCAACTAACAGTCTATTGAGTTTCACAAATCAACGACTTAAGAAGTTATGTATCACAAAGTCCCAATATCAAGCAAACATATCAAAACAGCAAGGTAAAGCAAAGAAAGAAATCCGCAGCTTGAAGATAAAGCATAGTCAGATAAACAATCCACAACCTCAAAGGAAAAAGTCAGAAGGATCATATCTCAATAAACGTAAGAAACGAACTTTCTCTATGAAAAAACAAGTTCATAGAAGTAGAAAGAGATCCATTCAAATGCGATGACCAAGGCCTTAAAATCCATGTAAAAGGAATCATCTTTGAACAATTGATTTCACCGTAACAGAGATTCTGATGAATTTCGAACGATTAGACCAAAATAAAAAGCTACAATGAACGAAACCCACCAACCGATTACGATCGAGTTTGGAAAAAATAACAAAACCCAGAAAGAACATAATCAAACCAACAAAAAAAAGATACACAAGAGCTACAAAACATAATCGATCTATATAACCTTCGGATGAGAAAAAAAAAACTACTCAAGAGAAAAATCAGTTTAAAAAACAAAACTTTCCGGGAGATTCTTCTTGCAAACGATTCAAATTACAAGAACGAAAAAAAAATCAATTGAGGAAGAGAAGAGAGAACCTACCGCTTTGTTGCAGAGAGAAGAGGGAAGACGAAGAAGAGAGAATGAGGAAAAGAGGCAGCTCTAAGCACAAACAAAACACAAATGGGAACAGAAAAGAGGATTGTTAGGAAGAGACGGCAATGTGTAATTTACCATATAACCAAAAAAAAACCACTAAATATTTTAAAAATTTTGATAAAAAGGAAAAAATAAAGAAAGAAACCAAATGGTCATGAAGGTGGAAGTTTAAAAAAAAGGTCAGTCATAAGAACAGTTTCCAAAGAACAGAATTGAATAGTTTAGCATAAATCAACGAATAACAACAAAATTATATAAAATTTTCAATATATTAAATGTGTAATTTAATACACTTTATGTGTAAAAATGATGAAGAAGAAGAAGAGAAGAGAAAGCAAGTTGGCAAGTTAATATTTTTTTCCTTTGAGACGTTTAACAAATGGTTATGTCCCACGTCCAACCAAAAAAGTATATGAGCCTTTGCTTCTTCACACGTCCCTCGTTTTAAGTTTTTCTTTTTATTTGTTTTTGATTTTGGATTTAACTAAACCGAACCAAACCAACCCAAAAGATTTGGTTTCTTTCCTTTTTTTCTCTTATTTCTTTTTGTTACCTAGTTGCCATGTAACTCTGGTCTACTTTTTTATTCTGTTTATTTTCCATTTTCTTTCTTTCTTTTTTTCATTAGATTCTCAATTAAAAACAACAACAAAAAACCAAAAAGATACGTGTTCATCAGAATAATTATTTTACCTAAATATACTACTCACAAGATTATCAACTTATGAATCTTCTTATCATGTTTATACAATTAGAAATAAAATCTACAAAAAAGTCTTTTCCTAGAAGTGTATCATGTTATCAATATTCTTTTAAACTATATTTACTTTAAAAAGTTGGTCAATATGTTTTTATTGTTTGCAATCAATTTCTTTAGCATTCCATGAACTTTAATTTAAAATATAAATGATACGGTTCATCCCCCTACATAATTTTCATTTTTTTGTGTAAAGTAACTTTATGTGGAAATTTCATTCTATTCATGCATATTTTTTATTTTCTTCGTGGAAACTCAAATGATTTTTTGGGTTTTGGTTTTATTTTTATAAAATCCAAGCATGTTCAATGCACATTATAACTATAGTGTATGGAAATTATAAGTAATTTAAATGATTTGTTTGCAATTATGTAACACTAAAACATGTTTCATACACAATTCTCTTTTAATTTGTAAAAAGTAAACGTGATTTTACTATTTTATTTTGGGATATGAATTTTTTGTTATGTGCATGTTCATACACATATATATATAATAATAATGTGTTATTAAGTTCACAATTTTGTTGACAAAAAAAAATTATTAAGTGAAATCTTAGGTTACGCATGAATCAGTCTTCAAAAAAATATCTTGTTTTGGATGGATATTTGATTTTCATCCAACAGTTCAATCTTTTTACATTAGATCGTCCCTAAACAATATATTGATAATTCACTCACTATAAAGCAAATCGAAAAATACTCTCTTGTGGTGTGGCGAAGGATTTGTTTTTCTAACCACCTTTTACATACCATATTCATATTTCCAAAACATGATTAGAACAATTTCTGTAAAAATTAAAAATATTTTGTTTTTTCGAATATTTTTTGACGCTCAAATTAAAAAGTGACAACACCCAAATTTTACTAAAAAAAAATGTGGTGTTTGAGTTAAGGGCCCAACAAAATGGATCTTAGCATATTATTTTACCTAATGAATTTAAATATGATATGAAGAAAACTAGCAACTCTCATAATGGGGTTAAAAATTTTTGGATAGCAAGTATTGTTCACAACTAGAAATTTATGAGATAGATAAAGACGAACCGTAACTAATCAATGCTAGACGTGATGCCAAGACCGGAGGAGGCTAATGAGAGCCATCTGAAAGGAGCCAAGGCCATGGAGAACCAGCCACAAGCTAACCAGACGAAGATCAATTTTTCTACAATCTCAAATCGATATAAAAATAATTTTGGTTCAGAAGAATCAACCTTGGTTCGAGGAAAATCACCCAAAACACGAAAAGACCTATTACTGGTCATAACCTCTTTGAAGCATTTATGGAGCCACCATACATGAACCAGAGCCAAATACCATATTTTCACAGACCAATCACCATGGATAAGACTATGGTTAAGCTACATCCCCCTTGGTTCAAACCAGAATTGGAGATGTCCAAAGATTACCAAAACTATTTTGCACCCAATAAAGCCTATCAACAAAGAGTCATATATTGCAGTCCGTTCCGCACTTGTTCCAGCCTAAGAGAGACCCATCTCAAATTATTGGGTCTTTCATGAATTCAAACCAATGATACTGTGATGTAACCAGACCCACATGATGCCACCAAACTCATGAAACGGGTTATTTCCTGCTCATTAAGAAACGGCTAGGACATGCCCTGTTTGTTGACTCTACACGAGAGGAAGAAGCCTCTAAACCATGTAGAAAATAGATTAGAAAATATCTAGTTAATGCTCAGTTTTTAGAAATCGTTGATTTTTTTTTACAAAATCGTTGTATTCTTCTAAAAGCTTCTCAAATAAGTATCAATCTAAAAAGACTATTTTTTGAAATATTCGACGTTGATTCCATAAAACGATTAGAAAATGTTTAAGTCTGTTAATGGAGGATGATGTGAAATTCCGAAATCGTCGAAATTCAATTATACACTAAAAACTTTAAATTTTGTGTGGTTTCTTTCTTTAGATCAAATTGAAAAAAAAAACAACACATAATTTTTTCCGACTTTGACATAAAATTGGTGCAATCTTGTCGTGAAGGTTAAGTTGAAACAGTTATAGTTTTTAGCCATGGTTGTTGAAGAAATTAATGTTGCCTTCACATTAAAAACTAAGAGATATTCGCGCTATTGTTTATTCAAATTTTTTTGAAGAATATTTTTTTATTGGCTTGAATAATTATTTTATTACATTCAATCTTTCACTTTTAAAATTTTCCAAGTGTGATGAACTTGTGATATTGTTTTTAAATCCCTTAACTGTTGGCTAGTTAAGTTATCCATTTTATTTTGCTTTTAATTAATAAAACCCCTCAATTTAAAATAAATCATAAAAAACCTCTCAATTGTAAACTTACTGATAAAACCCCTCAAGTTAAAGTCTATTAATGTAAATCTCCTTCCGTAAAAATTCTTGTAAAATATGGATGGCTAATGTTAAAATAAAACGTTGCTTTTTTAAAACAATAAAAAAACGTGTTTTTAACTCATGTAAGTCCAATCTATTGTGCAATATGGTGATTTCAAATAATATAATACATATTTTTTTATTCTTCTAAAATGCAGCGCTTTATTTTAACAGTAACCGTCCATATTTTATGACATTGTTCACGATAGCGGTTTTACGTTAACAGACTTTAACTTAAGGGGTTTTTATACAGTTCATCTTTAGTTGAAGGGTTTTATTACTAAAACCCTTTTTGAAGTATAGAACATACACTTCTATACACTTATGACTCCTATATCTTAATGAAAACATGGTAGAATTTATATTATTTAGAGAAGAGAGACAAACATAGAGAAATCGAGCAGTGCTTTCTTATTCACGTTCTATTTTGTCAACATATATTTGTAATGAATACACCTATTCTATTAAAATTGTGGAATGCCATTTGAAATGTTAGACTTTGCATTGGAGGAAACAAAACTTCGTACTATGTCTATTTATCGAGGCAGTCCACACATGAAGTGTCTATATTCTTCTTCTTTACATATGTTTTAGAACAATTGAAGTTAAATTAGAAAAACACAAGAAAGCAACTAATTGTGTAGAAAAAGATAGTGCTAAAAACGAAATATATATACTTCATACAATATTATCATACATGCTTTAAAATAATTAATAAATAAAATAGATAATAATTAAGCATATTGAATAATTTTGGCAAACAACATTATAAAAGTGTTGAAAATATGTATGAAATAAATAAAATCAAATATGATATGTTGAATAAGATGTAAAATATCTAAATAATATTATATGGTATATTCTTTAAGTTTTGTACTATAAATACCATGACTTGACAAGGGTTAGGATCAAACCAACTGAGTTAAATGAGTTAATTCTAAAAGCGTTCTCTTAAGTTTGTAATCCTTTGAGTGTCCTAATAAAAACTTCCCCCTTTTAATATATCATTTGTCTTCCTTTTAACATTATCATCCTAATACATCTTTGATCCTAAAAACCTCTTTTGTGGTTGTACTTATGTGTTTGTAATTTTCGTATTATAGCTCTATATGTCTTCTTAAACCTGCTCTTAGCCATTTTGAGCAATCGTGGTTTTTTGGTCTCTCTTCTTCAACTTCAGTGACTTTTGAAAAAAAAGAATTTTATCCACTTCATTTCTCAACTTATTTTAAATAAACGTGAAACATGGTCAATAACAAATATAATGACATAATGAACATATTTTATGAAAACCAAAACTATAATTTCGAAGCAAACATTGGAGGAGGTGGTAAATCCTTTGAGAATAAAAAGAGAGATGAGAAGCGGTGGTATTGAAACTTAATGGTGTTGGAACTTAGAAGCTAGAGAGAACACAAATTAAAGGAGAAATAGCATCTCAAAATTGGAAAGTGAGCTTTTTTAATTTCCTACACAGTTTTCGATTGTAATTTGTCTAATGACATAATCGGTTAAAAGTAATGACCGCCATGAATTTGTGATCGGTGGCATCTCTCATCTCTCGTTGTATTTACGTGAATCGAAGACGTTCAGTATAAATGCATACTTTTAAAAGGGAGTACAATTTTGCTCAAGATTTTGCACATTACTTCCTTGTCGCTTTGACTCTTCGATGTCAAGTTAATCCTTATGAGCCCTTGTTTTCTTCGACGTTACATATACCCATGATAACATATGGCGCAAACGATGGGATAGGATTCACCTTTGCTCAATTTTTTTCTTTGAGTGGCATAGTTAACTTCCTCTGTAAAGGGCACCTAAGCTGAGAGTTTCTTTGGATCATAGATTCCAAAACTCGCTGCAGTAGAAAAATTTCCTGGTTTTTCGTATATGTATGTTAAGCAGAGATACATATTTCATCCATTTACATAACATAGTAATTGTTTTAGTATCATATGAATTGACATGATATTACTTGCATCTTTGCTTCAAATCCAGTCTGCGTAGCCTGGTTTACAGTTTCTAAGCCAATCATGTCAACAAACATCAATTTTCCCTGAAAAGAAAAACAATTACTTTCAAACTTAAATAAATGGAAAATTATAGAGTTGTATCATATATGTGCTTAAGCCATCATGTTTGACAAACAAATGTATAGTATGTGGGAGCCCTTTTAATTGCAAAGTTTTCTTCTGATAATTCTCCGTTTCTCCACTGCTTATAGTCTTCTCCACTCAGTCCCATTCCATAGCCAAACCTGATCTAGACTGGAAAATAAACATCTAAGTATTGTGATTTAGATACATGACGCAACATCAAATGTAGATCCAAATAAGGTCCGTTACTTCTCAGGAATCCTACTAACACTCAATCAAAAGAGATATGAACGGTGAATGAGTTTTCATGTATTGGCAAGATAGCAAAGCAGTGTTGTTCAAATGCCAAAATCCCAAAAAGTTAGGTCAGTGAGTGGTGGATAATTTCAAAAAACGTATTGCTTCCTACAATTGGATAAACAAATATTTCTTCAGAAAGAACAAAAAAGTTTTGTATAGTAAATAACACGACAAATCATCCACTTCCATTCACACATATTGGTAATTTACCATACTAAAACATAACATTGACTATAAAATAAGATTTTTGTAGGAGCCAACCATGCATATATATTGAAATAAATATTCATTAATGGTTATAATTTTTACCAATGAAATAGCTAATTATAGCATGCAAACGCAAATGGATCTAATGAGCTTAGAGTGAAAAATTCGATAAAAATCATTTGTGTTAAACAATCAAGGAAACGAAGCAGGGTTGTTTAACGAAGCTTATTGCTCTATGGTCGAACTACATTTTTTATTGACTTCAGGCTGGTTCTTGGCAATTCAAAAAAATAAGACCTTATCGCTTCTATTCAGGAAAGTGATGCAAATATGTTCATTGAGAAAAACAAAGTAGTACAATCAGGTTTAGACAGATTTTTGGGAATAAATATCAAGCGAATCTAAAAAAAAGTTGCACATGCCATCTCAACTTATGAAACCACCCAACTGCGAACCATTGTGTCATGTGATTTAAAGTTATAACAAGTCCATAGTAAACCTAAAATCATAAAGGATGACAAATAGTTACTTTGATAAAGTAGCAAACTTCCTCAGCCGCTTGATAGCCCGAAGATCTAGTGACTTTCTGCAAGTTAGGCATGTAAAATACAATGAAAGACGAATAATGTTACAATGAAACGATTGACGTCACATTATTGTAAAATTGTTTTATATTCTTTTATCAATTATCCAGGAGAACATGGTGTCAAATCTGAACTCAAACATTAATCTTGCAATATATAAAAATAAGCAACTGAAGGCAGACACGATATACATGTCCCATAACTGAATAAAAAGAGATATACCAACCCAAATCTTGATTCCAAGTAAAGCTGTCAATTGGGTGGACTATCCATAGGTAAAGCCCAATTCACAAGTTTTTGGATGGTTATAATTTTGGCACAATATTAAAATGCCCAGTTGGACTTTGATCAATTGGTCCGCAGTCAATAATGGTTGGATCCAGGCGGACTATGGAGAAAACCAAATAATTTTTTTTTCTCGGCAACCATATAATTTTAAATGAGTCAAATTGAGAAAATCTTAATTTTAAACAGGTCTGTGTATTTTTCTTTTATTGAATTCATTTATAATATAGTTCCAATCAATAACAAATGCATTTTTTTATATTTCACTTTAAAATTAATCTTATATAAATTATTTTTAGAAAATTAATTTTGAAAGTGAAACAATGATCAAAATTTATAACATATGCCACCTGTTCAAAAATATTACAGTACAAAAAGTATATAAATTCTCATTTAGATAACAATAATAAACAAATAATGAATATTTATAAAACTCTAGAATAATCCACAATACTAGATAATAATTTTTTTAATATAATCCACAATAATTCTTTTAATTTATAATATGGAAATAAAAATGATAATATTTAACGATTTGATTTTATTTAAGTTTGGATACAATCCAATTTATTTAGTTTTAATTTAATTTGAGAATTATTTTATAATTCATTGATGTCGAACCTAATTTCAAGTGATATAATTCAAATTTTTTTTATCTTAAATGATAAATTCATTAGTAATAAATCTACAAACATTAAATTAAATAGTTCTTGAGATAATATTAAATAATACAAATATATTCATTACCTAATTATAATAGAAGCACCAATATGAGAATATTTTATCTAAATAAATTATAATTATATGTGATTTATTTTTCTTAAAAAAACCGAGTGAAGACAAAAACTAGAAAAAAACTAAATTGTAAACAAAAATTATATCTTGACCTAAAATAATATTATTATCTTTCCAAAATTAATATTTATGCGCATAGCGCAGGAAACCACCTAGTTATAATTAAAATAGTTGTGAAAGTAGTTTTTGAATTTTTGTATATGTTTATCTTAGTCGTCAGTAGGCCTGGACATTCGGGTACCCGTTCGGGTTTTACGGGTTTTGGATTTTTTGGGTATTGAATATAGAAATCGTTCGGGTATTTATAAAATTTGGGTCAGTTCCGGTTCGGTTTCTTCAGTTTTTGGGTCGGTTCGGGTAGTGATTTTAGGAACCGACTAGTAACCGGAAAAAAATTCGGGTCTGGTTCGGTTATGGTTTGATTCGGGTAATTTGGGTAAAAATATCAGATAATTAGGGTGATTTAGATGAAAATACCCAGTAATTCGGGTAATTTTGGTTAATTCGGATCAAAATCTTCGGATAATTTCGGTTAATTCAAGTAATTTAATTTAAACATAATTAAAATAAATTACAGTTATAAATATAATTAAGATATTTTGGTTATTTTAATCTAAATATAACTAATATTTTTGAATATGCATTATGTTTCGGATACCCAAAACAACCATTCGGTTCTCGGTTCGATTCCGGTTCGGTCCATAAGCATATGTAAGTGTAGAAAAAAATATGTCCAATTAGACAAAACCATTTGGTTATGGTCAACCCAATTGACAGCTCTAATTCTAAGTACTACATTTGGATTTCTATCCCAATTTATATCAAGTTTCATGGTCATCCTTTCTCATCACCTTCGACAACGGAAACACATGAAGAACACCAAGGAGCACAAGTAGACTCATAAATTTGAAAGCAAAATTGCAATGTTAGTTTGAGATTATGGATCCTCTTTTTGAAAATTTTATATACACAATCCACATAAATGTTAAAAAATATACTACGACTATTGACTGTTTATTTTCCGATTGAATATCAACCATTTCTCATATTTTACTCACTTGAAAATAAATGGAAAGTTGAATATAAGTAATAAGAAAGCAAGCTCAATATGGACTCAACTAAACCAAAAATTTCATAAGAGAAGTTCATAAGCGAATTTCATAAGAAAGCAAACCAATTCGATGTGATTCAATTTCACAATTTATGATATTTCACAACACCAAGTTATACTTCACAACACAAAGTTATACTTCAAAATAGAATGAACAAAGCTAACCTGTCAACTGAGCCGCTACGGTACAGAGAGTAAGCTTAGTAAATGATAAGGAGGCCAAAATGGCAAGTCTATATTGCTCGAGAACAGGCTCGATGGATGTATGTCTAAGCTATGAGGGTGCGTAAATTCTGATGAATAAAAAAGGAGAAATGATCCCTTCGTTAGAAACAATATCTTCACGCATGACAGTGATCACATCAATCTCACTCAATAATCTTGTCAAAAACAAATCGTTAACATACCCATCAATATAAGGCTACATCTTCGTCAAGTGTTCAGTCAAGTCAAATGGTATAAACAAAATATCAAAGCCATTGGGATCAGTGTATAGAGATATAAAAAACAAGAACCTTTGGCGACCATGACCAAATCCTACAATTTATTTGTCTACCAATTCACAAGAAGAAAATGGTATGTAAGCAAATGTGTACACATGAATGTAGACGCCAAACAAATGTAATTAGTAACTTTGCTTCCGACACTTGGAGAAGACGACTCATGAAGGATAAAACTCATAAGGAAAAAGCTTTCTCGAATCCTCCATAGTCATCCTTGAAGCCAATGTAGTTGCCTATAAAATGAGAAAGGTAAAAGCATAAAAAGAGTGGGTTCTCTCACACAAGTTTAGAGTGAAGCTTATATCGATAATTCTCGGCCTTGACAAAGCCAATGATAATGGTGATACCTACAGTGAGTCTGCTTACAAGGTCGACTTTTAAACCCATTTTCTCGGTGCAGCACACAAATTGAGGAACTGAAAATACCGGTTTCTAGGTAGGAATTGATAAAATTTCTTAAATAAAGAAGCCAAAAAGACAAAGAAGAGAAGAGAAGAGATTGATCATTTGGCTTCATACGTTGAACTCTGGAAAAAGATGACAATGGATTTAACGGCATTATGGAAGATGAAAAGACGGTGAAGTGGATATTTTAGGGATTAATTATTATGGGGAAAATAAAACATCTGTAATAATGAGTCTACATGGGCTGTCGAGTTCTTTTTTATTTTTTAAATTGGCTTATGACACGTGAGAATATAAGGGAGAAGTTTATATGGCTGATGTGGATAGCCTTTAGATCCTCAAAGAGTGGTTTTTATTAGTATAGATTTTGATATGTAAATTTTGAAAACGATTTATTCATGCTTGATTTTTGGTTGTACACATCTTCCATGATGATCATCTATCTCTATTATTTGGATTTTTTGATGTACACATCTTCCGTTTATCGGGATTTTTATACCTCTCAATATGGGAGGTTTGTCCATATCTTTTGTAAGATTGAATTTACATGCAGATTTGATTTTTACACCTTGGTGAATTTGTCAGTATTCATGCGTAGGTTGGTGTAACGACCTGTTCCTCACATAATTTATTTTTGATCGGAAAAGTTCGAAAGGATTTTTCTGTAAGGGAGTTTTATTTTTCTAAATGTTAAAACTTTTTTAATCGTTTAAGTTGGAATAATAGAACTGAATTTTGACTAAGTTTTGAATGTTCTACAAACACTTGAAATGATCAATGCCTAGGCTGAGAGACCATAAGCTAATCAAGAAACGAGCGAGATCCAATTAAGACAAGATTGATGGATCGTTGATACGAGATTGTAAGAAATTAAAATCAGGTCTACGGAAATTAAATTAGGAATGTCTTGTAGAAGGGGAGTCAGGGAGTCAAGACTTAATTGTGGGATATGATTAAGTCAAATAATGAAACGACAGTAAGTGCCCGACTTGGTGGGCAAGCTCATGCAATTCTATAAAAGGAGACCCATTAAGCTCTCATTTTCTCACAACTCAGAAAAAGGATTCTTAGAGATAAGTCAAATCAAAAACGAGTTTATAGAATGAAATATTTGAGAAGGAGGATCAAACAAGAAAGATCACATGATTCTTCACCGGAAAACGTCAGCAAAGTTCATAGACTTCAATCTTTAGATCAATCGAGGGGAGACCATGACTCGTGAAAATGCGATAATACAAAATCCATTGATCTATGTTATTCATAGTTTATGGTTTGTTTTATGTTTTTTGGATTGTTCGTTATTCGTTCTTCGAAAGTGATTCTTTAGAAATAAAAAAAAAGTTCTTAGGATTTGGCATAATAGATTTGGTGTGGTGTAGGTTGATTAAGGCAAAGCGTTTATGAGTGGAAATATGATTTAATATTAGATAGCAATGACATGATATGTTGAAAAGATTAAAAAAATGAATTAAACAAGAATTTACATAAAAAAGTATGGAAACTAGGTTTATGTTGGTTTTGGACCATATGGAACCTTCCGGGTCGTGTTGGCTTCGGTATGGGACCTTCGGGGGTCATGTTGGCTTGGGGTTGTATGGGACCTTCAGGATCATGTGGGCTTCGGGCCATAATGAGTCCTTGATCATGTTGCTTCGAGTGTTATGTTAGCTTTAGGAAGTGTGAGACCTTCTAGGTCGTTTGGCTTTGTAATGCTTAGGATCTTTGGATCGTGTATGGCTTTTCCGGTCAGAAATATTTAATTGACTAACTAATCATGAAATGATTAAGTAATTAAAAATGATTAATTATGAGAATGGAAAACATATGAATAAATTTATAGAATGGTATACGTATTGATGAAATTGTTAGTATGTTGTGTTTACATGTGGATGAATATGATCGTTTTCACAGATTATTCTCAATCTTTGTTTGTTTGTTTGTAATGAATATCAAGATTAGTTGATTGAACTGGAGTGTTTATAATAGATTTCTTTTTTTATTTAATAAAGATATTTATAATAGATTTCTTTTTCATGTAATAAAAATATTTATTATAGATTTCTTTTTTATTTAATAAATTTTATTCTAAATTATCTCCAAAATAAGAAAAATAGAAAATATTTCAAATTTTTTTGGTAATGTTATTTGAAAAGTCTAATATAAAAAAATACTTCTCAAACAAGATAATATATATTAAAAATGGAATTAAAAGTAGTTTTGTTATGCTACATTTTAGGCCAAATAGTTAGGAAAAGAGAATAAAATAATGTGGATTATCTGATATATATATATATATATATATTTTAAAAATTATCTAATTTCATGTTATGACTAATTTAATATCAAATCAATAATTCATATAATATAAAATTATAATTTAAATTTACGGTTATCACTTAATCCAAACCGAGCATGACCAAACTGGCGGAATCAAACTTCTCAATTTTTGCTATTGTTATGTTCTCAACTCCTAATCGATCGATGAGATTTTAAAACATTATCGGTTTGGTTCGCTTATTAAATTTCAAAGTGATCCACACTTCAATTTTTTTTCTAATTCTTTTTCCAAAACAACAGATATAACATGATAACAAAAAAAAATTCAGAAAATTTGAAATGTATGTATTTAACAAAATTAAACTGATTTTAGCCTAATTAGAATAAAATACAATTGTGGTTCAATTATGAGAAATTGTTGCAATCTAAGTTACCCAAAATTGAATGCGATCCAAATTTTTATAATCAAAATCACATATCGAATTAAGATAACATCATAAAATTGTTTAAAATAATTTTTATTTACTTTTCATACAAATAAATTATAAAATAATTTATGTTTTCTCCGTTCGATATATAACTTACCATAAAATGTGTGAACATGTAAAAACTTAATATTAATAAATTATTATAATTTAGTTATTTTTAAATATTCGTACATATGCATGTGTTTTCAAAGGATTACCGGTTTGGTTTACTTATGCAACTTCATACTAATCAACACTTCAAATTTTTTTCCTAATATTTTCTCAAAACAATATATACAAATTGTACAAAACTTTACGAAAATATATTTACAAATATAAGACAAAAAATCAAACTAAATATAATTAAAAAACTTTATATATGATTTTAGTCTAAGAGGAAAAAGAACAATTGTAGTTCATTTCGAAAAAATAGATAAAACTCAATATATCCAAATAATAAATAATAGAACAATTTATAATATTTATATAACCCAAATCACATGTCTAACTAAAATAATAACATAAAATTATTAAAAATAATATTTTCTTTTCTTTTCATACATATAACTGACAAAATAATATAAATAAATAAAAATAAAATACTAAACAATTTTTATGATTTAATTATTTCATAAATATTTATATCTGAACATGAGCAAGAGAATCACCTAATGTGTTATACATTTTAATGAGTTATCTTTTTATGTACGGGTTTGTATCCACCATTCATCCGTCTCTATTAACGAAATACATCTTCTTTCAACATTGCTAATCAACTTTTTCTCTAAGCGCTAAAACACACATATCTCCAAACATTGGTTTATCAATCATATTACAAAAGAACTAGAAATCGTAAAATGATTATCAATCATACTATAAAAGAACTAAAATTGTAAAATCATGACTAATTTACAAACCACACATAAAGATACGTCCAAACACATTACACGTGGTGTGTATCAGGATCCAACCCGTCCGTAAGTCAAAATAAAATCTAAATCCACCATATGTTAGCGGCTTTTAATTTTCGATTTAGGTTTTCTTGCAGCAAACTTTTATTCCTATGGACCCAGAAGCCACTCTTTGCACCTCAAGCTGTGAGTCAAAGACCAATACAAGTAAACAATCAAAACATTTCCATTCACTACATAGTATGTATAAGCGACATAAGAATTTTATTCAATACCAGATGTGAAACACGCGCCGAGTAAGCGAGTGAGTCAAATAAGAAAGTGGATAATCATGAGAAGTATTTAGACATAAGAGTTTTATTCAAGAACAGATGTGAAACACGCTCCGAGTAAGCGAGTGAATCAAATAAGAAGGTGGATAATCATGGGAAGTATTTAGACATGAGAGTTTTATTCATCAACAACAACAAATGTGAAACACACGCCGAGTAAACGAATTAGTCAAATAAAAAATGGATAATCATGGAAAGTATCTAGACGTGAGAGTGTTATTCAACAACAAATGTAAAAGACGCGCCGAGTAAGCGAGTTAGTCAAATAAGAAGATGGATAATTGCGGGAAGTGTCTAAACCTAAAGACGGAAAAATAATTAATTTTATTCTACTAGCTCGAGGATGCTATTGTACGCTAGATACGAAATTAGTAAGTTAAACTACGCCGTCGTTTAGTCCTTCCTCTTTGGGGGTCTTTTAAACCTACGTTCCTCTTCACCGTAATCGCTCTCGCTCTCATTCTCTCTCTTCTCGCTTTCGTCTGTCTCTATTCTCCAACTCTGTAGCTTTGAACCAATCATCCATGGCGAACTCTTCCGCTGATTCCGCCGCAGACCACCGCAACAAGCACCTCTCCGTCAATCCACCGCACCAGATCTTCAAAGGTTTATTCCGCCATTCATCCTCTTTTGTTTTTTTTTCCTTCCCCGATGATTTTAGGATTGTGTTCCCATTTTAATCTCAGGTGTTTCTGTACTTTATAAAACCCTAATTTCTCAAAGAGATTGCAGCTCTTCTTCTCTCCGCTGCTTAAATCGTCGATTGAAACCAGCGTTTGCAGAGTCCCCCGTTTAAATTAGGGTTTTTGGGCGTCTCTCGATTGCTCCCTGTTTTCTTCCGTTCTATTTGCTCGTTTTGCTTATAGGCTGAGAGCAAACGCAATAAGCTTCACGACTTTTCAGCTCTTGACCTCCTTTTGCTTATATTTGAAATAGTCTGATTGGTGATGGTACCATGAGCTCTCTTGTTTGTTCCAGTTTTTCCTTGCGATAATCTCCTGGATTCTTCAACTTACCTGACCACCCTGGCGTTAAGTTTTTGGTTTTTGTTTTAGTATTGGTGTAGATCCATAAGTGGTGGATGGTTTCCGTTGCTCGATGTTTTTGGCATGTTGCTAGTGTGTAGACCATGCTTGCCTGATTCATTACAGACCAAAAATCCTTGTGGTTATAAATGCTTTTTTGTGTGATATTTGGCTAAGGCTCTTGTTCTCAGGATGTTCATTGTCTATGGCAGAGGATTAGAGTGACATTTTGGCCTTGTCTGTGCAGATATCCAGGGCTCTGACAATGCTATTCCTCTTTCACCTCAGTGGCTTCTCTCCAAACCAGGGGAGAACAAGGCTGGAATGGGAACTGTGGTATGTGTTCATATTGCTTTGTCTGCACAGGATGCTTATTTTGTTTTCTTCCTATAACATGTGATCTTGTTTCAATTTTATAGGAAGCTCAGGCGCTGCAAAATCCGTATGGAAACCACTCCACAGGTAATGGGGAGGAGACACCGGATAATCCAAAGAAAAAAGATGTTTTCCGGCCTTCCTTACTTGCTGCAGAAAGTGGCCGCCGTGATGGTTGGCGTGATGAGGAAAGGGATACCTTGTCCTCTGTCCGGAAAGATCGCTGGCGGAATGGCGACAAAGACTTTGTTGATAATAAGAAGATTGACCGGTGGGATAATGTGGGCCCTAGACAATTTGGGGAACCACGCCGGTGGACTGATTCAGGAAACAAGGATGCTGGGCCAGAACAGCGCCGTGGTCCGGGTGACCGGTGGACTGATTCAGGAAACAAGGATGCTGGGCCAGAGCAGCGGCGTGAAAGCAAGTGGAACTCTCGCTGGGGTCCTGATGATAAGGAAACTGAGATTACCCGTAATAAGTGGGATGAATCTGGTAAAGATGGTGAAATTATTCGTGAAAAGGGACCGTCTCTTCCTTCTAGTGATGGAGACCATTACCGGCCCTGGAGACCCTCTCAAGGTCGAGGAAGAGGAGAAGCTCTTCACAACCAATCAACGCCAAACAAGCAGGTTCCAGCCTTCTCTCACAGCAGGGGGCGTGGAGACAACACTGCTATCTTTTCAGCTGGGCGTGGAAGGTTGAGTTCTGGTGGAAGCCTTTTTACTAATGCACCAAACCAGTCTCATCCCCCTGGATCTGCCTCGGAAAAATGGGAAAGTGGTACTGGGGAGCCTTCTCATCTGAGATATAGCAGAATGAAACTGTTGGATGTGTACAGAATGGCAGATACAGAGTGTTTTGAAAAGTTTCCAGATGGGTTCATCGAGGTGCCTTCCCTTACGTGTGAGCAGCTGTCGGATCCTCTGGCTCTCTGCGCTCCAAGTTCTGAGGAACTGGTCAGTGTTCTTTAATATTGTTAATGGTTTTCTTCTTCCTATAGTATTTAATTTTCTAATCATTATTCCCTTGTTGGTCCTCATAGACCGTTCTGGATGCGATTGAGAAAGGAAAAATAGTGAGCAGTGGTGCCCCTCAGATATCCAAGGATGGCCCTAGTGGACGAAATCCAGCCGAGATTTCACAACCTAGGCGAATCAGGCCTGGTAAAAATTCTGTGAAACACATCAAGGCTTCCGTTGTTTTGTGTTAATGATACAAATGATGTAATTTGTGAATGCTTCGTTGCAGCTGGAAGCAGAGAAGATATGACATACGGTGCTGAGGAATCTAAAGATGAAAGTGGAGAAACAAGGACATATCCAGATGATAGGTTTAGGCCTGAAGGTATGTGTTGAAATATTGTGGCCTTCATGCAGCTTTGTTGACTTACTCATGTTGGTGCTACTTGTAATAGCTGATATTGGAATTCGTGATGTGTCCTTCTCTATATTTATTCAATTTAACTCGTATTCGTTGAAATTCTTTGTGCAGTACTGTCAAAGTTCTAAATATTGTGAGTTCTTTCTGTCCCTATGAACCTCTCACATGATAGTGTTTCTGTCTCGTTTGCAGCTTCTCATGAAGGTTATGCTCCTTTTAGAAAAGGCAATGAGGTGCCTGTCAGAGAAATGAAAGAACACAGTATGCAGGGAAATAATAATCTTCAGTCTTCATGGCGTCAGCCTTCGGCGGGAGAAGGGTCGAGTAGGATCTCACATGATTGGAATGAGCCTTCAGCTGATACCAGGCTGAAATCTTCTGGCAATGTCTGGTCACATCCTAAAGATCCAATAAATCATTCAGGCAGCAATGTGATGAGCTTGCCACAATCCAAAGGTGAATCAAGGTGGCAAATCAATGAAGATCCTGCTCTAAGAAGGCAGTCATCTCTGGTGTTCGACAGGGAGCGGGAAGTTAGAAAGCTTTTGCCATCTTCGCCTGAAGAACTTTCACTCTATTATAAAGATCCTCAGGGTTTAGTTCAAGGCCCTTTTTCTGGAACTGATATAATTGGATGGTTTGAGGCTGGATATTTTGGCATAGATTTGCTAGTTCGTCTTGCGACTGCTCCAAATGATTCTCCTTTTTCATTACTCGGTGATGTAATGCCACACTTGCGGGCTAAGTCGGGGCCACCACCTGGTTTTACTGGTGCCAAGCCAAATGAATTTATTGATGCAGACGGTACACCAGCCTTCACTGGTGTGGGGAAGGTTCATTCTGGGATGGCTGAGGCTGATTTGTTGCAAAATGACATGAGGTATAAGCACGTTGCAGGGACTGTAGCGGAGAACCGGTTTATTGAATCGTTGATGTCTGGGAGTTTGAACAATTCATCTCAAGGTAGTCTTAGCGTTTGTTTTCCTAATAGCTGCTGAGGACCAGTAACTATATTAACGTTCTCTTTTTCTTTTTTGTCTGCAGGTGTTCAAGGATATTCAGTCAATAGTTCTGGTGGGTTGTCTTTACCAGTTACTGATGGTGGGGCTGACATGTATCTCTTGGCTAAGAAATTGGAACTTGAACGGCAGAGATCAGTACCTAGTCCATACTCATATTGGCCTGGTCGGGAATCTGCAAATGTGATGCCAGGATCCGAGAATGTGTCAGAAAATGCCCAACAACCTGCCCGTTCTCCAAGTGCTGATTTGTTGTCCATTCTCCAAGGTGTAACGGATAGGTCTTCTCCTGCTGTTAGTACTCCCCTTCCTGCTTGGTCGCATGCCAATCCAAAGGAAGGTGATTTGCACCATGCTAAAAGTTTCCAAAGTCAAATGCCCTTTGGGGTGCAACAGCAAAGGCTGCCAGAGCAGAATTCACCTTTGGCAAGTTTACTTGGTCAACCTATTGAAAACAATCCAGCTGGCATTTTACCCCCTGATATGATGCTCATCTCTGGACTCTCCCAAGAACAGCAATCGCTCAATCTACTGCAGCAGCAACAGCTCTTGCTGCAACTGAATGCTCAGACACCCCTTTCTTCACAGCAGCAGCGTCAATTGCTGGAAAAGATGCTCTTGCTTAAGCACCAACAAAAACAAGAAGAGCAGCAGCAGTTGTTACGACAGCAACAGCAGCTGTTTTCCCAGGTTCTTGCTGATCAGCAGCGTTCTCAGCAACGGTTTGGAGAGCCATCTTACGGACAGTTGCAGCAATCTTTGGATGGTCTTAGGCTGCAAGCATCAAAAGATATGGCGCCGGTCAATCAGCAGATGCAGGTTCCTGTTTCCCATGAGGAGCGAGGTGCCAACTTAACTGATTTGCTCCCTGCAAATCATGCCACTAATCAGAATGCTGCTACTTTTGGAACCCATCCGCTGCACCTGCAGCAACAGCTGTTTGGTAATGTTGACCCTAGGATGAGCGGAGGGACAGTTCGTGCAGATCAAATCGACGATACCCATAAAAGAGGTTCAAAATCAGACTATGAGCGAACAATTCCTGCAGATTACATGAACAGCTTGTACTCAGAAAAGTCTGTCCTTTCTCCTGGTTATAATGCTACAGTTAACGTGGAGGAACCTGTGAGCTTTCCAAACAATGAAAGCCCTATTCCCGAAACATGCGACAGTAAGTCACTGGAGAAGCAGGCTAAAGACGTGCATGCTGGACAGGGAAAGACCAGTAATGAGTTACCTATGGAGATTCCTCCAAGTGAAGTTAAAAACAATGAAATTTCTGGAGGACGGAAGACTTCTGAAAAGAAGTCCAAGAAGCTACGTGCTAACAAGCAGTCTGCTGAAGCAGTTAAGGCAACTTCTAAAGCTTCTCTGCAGGAGACAAAACAACCTGAAACAGGACGTGCTGATGATTCTGAGATAAAGGGTAAAAATATGGAGGCAGCTGACACTTCGGTAGACAATGATACTCACCCCATTAAGAGCTCCCCAGCTGCACCTTCGAACACCTTACTAGTGAGTTCTGATGCTGATTCATATAGGGGAGAATCTGGTGTGAATGAGTCTTCACTGCAAAACACACGAACGCAACCGGGACGAGCTTGGAAGCCTGCCCCTGGCTTTAAACCGAAGTCATTGCTAGAAATTCAAATGGAAGAACAGAGGGTAGCCCAAGCAGAAGCTTTAGCTCCAAAGATTTCTCCTGCTGTGAGTTCAGCGGGTTTGGCTTCTCCTTGGGCTGGGATTGTTGCCAATTCAGATCCTAACATCCTAAGAGAGACTCATGGAGAGTCAATTATCAGTCAATCAAGTGTTCCTGCTCTTAAGGGTAAGAAAAGCCACTTGCATGACTTACTGGCTGATGGTGTTGTGACCAAATCCAGTGACAAAGAGAGGGAAGTAATGGAGAGCATTTCTAACAACGCATATATGCAAGTCACATCCTCTATTGCAGAGTCTTTAGACGATGATAACTTTATTGAGGCCAAGGACACAAAAAAGAGCCGCAAGAAGTCTGCGAGAGCTAAGAATTCTGGAGCAAAGATCGCTGCACATGTTCCTCCTGTAGAGACATCCCTCCCAACAAATTCCGTTGAGAAGGGAAAAAGTTCTCGCGTTGTGCAGCAGCAGGAGAAGGAGGTTTTGCCTGCTATTCCTTCTGGGCCTTCTTTGGGAGATTTTGTTCTCTGGAAAGGAGAAACTGTGACCAATCCTCCACCTGCTGCTGCATGGTCCACTGGCCCAAAGAAGTCCACAACACCTAGCTCACTTCGGGACATCGTGAGGGAGCAGGAGAAGATGACGACCTCCTCTCATCCACGCCCTAGTCCAGTACCTGTCACCCAGAAATCTACTCCACCTCAGGCTGTTTCTCAATCTTCCTGGTCACGTTCCGCATCGTCCCCTTCTCAGGCTGTTTCCCAGTCTTCCTTGCAGTCAAAATCAAAAGGAGATGATGACCTTTTCTGGGGTCCAGTTGAGCAATCAACCCAGGAACCAAAACAGTAAGAATCTATCTCTTGTTCCCCGAGTTTCTGTCGTCATATTTGATGTTGTGTTACTAAATTTGTTAAAGTGGCACATGCGAAATGAGTTTGCATTTTATCATCGCCTTTGTTGAAGGAATTGACCAACTGAGATTTATTTTCGAGCACAGGGGAGACTTCCCTCATCTTGCAAGTCAAAACAGTTGGGGAACCAAAAACGCTCCTGGGAAAGTAAATGCAGGAAGTTCAGTGAATCGACAGAAATCAGTTTCAACCGCATCCGCAGATCGAGTTCTGTCTTCACCTGTCGTCACTCAGGCGTCCCATAAAGGGAAAAAGGAGGAAGTGACAAAACTCACAGGTTTGCTTTTTACTGACTATTACCGTCTCTCCGAAATTGTAAAGCGTGTTTTTTCTCACGTGTTTATGGTATCCCAGAAGCGAATGGCTTCAGAGATTGGTGCAGAAGCGAATGTCTCAGACTTCTTGGTTCAGAAGGTAAAAAGCTCAAGCTACACTCTAGTTTTCAATTTTTCTTTATTATTTCCAAGTTTATCATAACCTCGTTGCCTGCCCTTTATGCACCACTCTGTTTACTCGTCTTGTAACCTAGTTGGGACTGATTGAAGGACGTACACACACATATCTATCTATATATATGTGAACAAGAATATCATTTCTTTTCTTCTGATCAAACATTGTTCTGTTTTTTGATGTGTATCCCTTTTGTCAGATACAAGTGTCTTGGAATTTTGTCTGAAGCTATCCCGATCAGAAGCCGAAACCCTTCTGATAGAAAATCTGGGGTCGTTTGATCCAGACCACAAGTTCATCGACAAGTTTCTCAACTACAAAGACCTGCTACCGTCGGAAGTAGTTGAGATTGCATTTCAATCAAAGGGATCGTCGGTAGTCAAGACCCGAAACAACACGGGGGATGACTATTACACAGCCCCTGCAAATGAAGGGTTCTCGAAAGTCGGAGGAAAGAAAAAGGCGAAGAAAGGGAAGAAGGTAAGCTTAAGCGCATCGGTTCTGGGATTTAACGTGGTTAGTAACAGAATAATGATGGGAGAGATTCAGTCAATTGAGGATTAAGAGGAAAGAAGTTGGATATGTTTATACTTTATACACTTTTGGGTTTTTGTACATTTCGGTTTTTAGGACACAAAATCTTTGTCTCTCTCCTTTAACTTATGGGATGAAAGGAACTTGTCTTTTTTTTTATCTCCCTAGGAAGTTTTGTCAGACTTGCTTTCAGCGAGATACAGAGGTTTTTTGGTGTTCCTCTTCCCTTTTTAGTCACAACCCAAAAGAACATGTTGGATTCTCTTTGTTGTTTTAATGTATTAGACACCTTTTCTTCACTCAAAAAATTTCAATTTCTTTTTCTTTCCATCTGATCTTATATTAAGCTTCAAACGAGAACTACACAGTCGCGAAACAGGGTGAGAGACGCCTGCCCCGATTACTACCTCTCAGCCACAAGGAGTTAAACCATCACATCGCATATTCACATGACGACTAAATTGTAGCTGAAGCTAATGTTCGAATTAAAATCACCACAAACGGATCAAATTTAAATCTTGTTGTTGTTTCTGACCTTCAGTATTTTGTATGTTTTTTTATGGGGTTAACAATAATAGGCTGGGCAAAATATCTTGAACCGAAAAATCAAATCAAACTGAATCAAAATTAACGGATACCGAACTGAATTAGATATCATAAATACTCGAATGGATTTTGTTTAAAATATTTTGGATACTCAAATCGAATGGGAACCGAATATTTTGGATACTCAAAACCGAATGGATACTTTGAATATCCCTTACTTACTACATATTAAAACTATTAGCAAAATATATCAATTATATTTATAAAAACAATTATTATGCTTAAATTAAAATAACCGAATCATCCAAAATTATCCAAATATTTTTATATATATTAACCAAAATTATCATAATTATTTGGTACTCTTATCAAAATCATCCGAATTATCCAGTACTTTTATCCAAATTACTCGAATTTATTGAAAAATCCGAACCAAATCGTACCGAATTGAACCCCAAAAAATTTTGGTTACTAGCCGGTTTCCAATTTTGCTACCCGAACCGAACTGAAAATCGAAAGAACCGAACATATCCCGATCCGAATTTATAAATACATGAACGGTTCTTATATCTTTATACCCGAAAAAATCTAAACCGAACCTAAACGGATATCATAATGCGTATGCCTAATTAACATTTCATATGGTATACAAACTTTTGCAATAAAAAAAAATTTCTTTCTTTGTTTTTACTACAAATACTAACACAATCAATTATCATATCACAGAAACATTTAGAACTTGTCCGCAAAATCATGATCGTTTTGGTTGTAACTCAATACCTTCTGAAAGAGGACGAGGGTTTAAGGAACACCAAAAGAAGAAAAAAAGGAGCACACGTGCGAGCCAATGTCGTCACGTGCCAACGAAGAACACACGCATCGGAGAATAACACACCGTGTTTTATTTTATCGTCTCCTCTTTCGCCGCTCTCACCAAACCAGAACCTCTCTCTCTCTCTCTCTCTACAGTGAGTACGAAAACAAAGAGAACGATGATTACCTCTCTCTCTCTCTCTCTACAGTGAGTCGAAACAAAGAGAACGATGATGAAGGCTTCTGTCAAAGGCAAGTACGATGGCGATAAGAGCACCGGAGTTGGCTCACTCGCCTTCAACGCCGGCGATCTTAAGCTACGCGCCACCATGACCGATGCTACCTTTGTCGCCGGCCCTACCTTGAACGGCCTCTCTCTCGCCGTCGAGAAGCCTGGTTTCTTCATCGTCGAGTATAACGTCCCTAAGAAAGTAACACCCATCTCCCTGCTTTCCTCCTGTTTTCGTTGACTGATTTAGCAGAAACTAAGCTTTCAATTTCCATGGAGATTGCTTACAATTAGGGAGAATCAGTTTTTTTTCTTTTGAATTCACAATCTGTCTTCTGCTTTGATTGAGCAAGCAAACGCTATAAGAAAAATTTAAGAATCCATAGCTCTCTATATGTGCAGAAATGGTGTTTATGTTGGGTCTTTGTGTGGTTACAGGATGTTAGGTTTCAGTTCATGAACACAGTAAGGATTGCTGAGAAACCATTGAATCTGACATACATTCATAGCAGAGCAGATAACCGGACAATCGTTGATGGAAGCCTTTCAATTGATCCTGCAAACAAACTCTCTGCTAATTACATGGTGGGAACAAACAACTGCAAGCTTAAGTATACTTATGCCCACGGAAGGATAGCTACGTTCGAGCCGTGCTACGACCTTGCCAAGAACGCTTGGGATTTTGCGGTCTCTCGGAGAGTTTATGGTGATGATGTTGTCAAGGCAACTTATCAAACATCTAGCAAGTTGCTTGGTATGGAATGGTCAAGGAACTCCAAATTCACTGGAACCTTCAAGGTAAACAAAGCATCTATAGTCTCCGTATGTATGTATACGAAACAAACATGATAGTGCGTATCGGTTCTATTCTGCTAGTTTGAAGTTCTTTTAGCAGCACATCGTACTTGAATGTCATCAGTAACTTAAATTGAATAAACTTCGTACCCTTGATCAGCAAGGGGAAACTATTTCATACAAGTGATGCATAGGCTTATTGACATAAAGCATGGATCTTTCCTCAAATGCATAAAGAAGCAGTCATTTCGGTTCTGTGTATTAGCAAAATCATCATATTTGGGTATTGTAGATTTGAATTCTCTTGAGCAACAACTGTTTCGTAAAATCTTAATGGACTCTTGAAACTTCAAGTGTTATATTTTAGAAAAACACAATGTAAGTTTTTATGGTTAATATGCTTTTGCTTTCTTCTTGATTTCAACAGGTATGTGCGTCTGTGAATCTTGCGGAGGAAGTGAAAACGCCGAAGTTGACAGCAGAAACAACATGGAACCTTGAAATGTAATCTCCTTCAGGATTAACCAAGTTTACCACTCAATTGTTTGCTGTTACAAACGATTAAATCAGTCGTTCTTCATCTATTATCTTTCGTGGAACCTCATTATAATAACTAGCCGTTCTTCTTCGTCTATTATCTTTGCAGTTTCGTTAATCTGGAAATGTTTTGATCGTTTAAACATTTATGAGACATAAGAAATAGGGCAGGACCACAAATTACTCGGAACCAAAAATCCGAATTGAATTGAACTAAAATTATTTGGTACCAAATTGAATTAAAAATTATAAATATCCGATTTTTTTTTGTTAATTAGTTTGGGTATCCGAAACAGAACAAACCAAACCAAAACCAAGATCGGAATGGATATTTTAGATACCAAAATATAATACATATGCAAAAGTATCATTTATATTTGAGTTTAAAATAATCAAATCTAGTCGTCATAACTGAAAAACAATCGAATCATATCGAATTAAAAACTACAAATACTCAAAATGATTTTTTTATTAAAAATAGTTTAGATATCCAAACCAAAATGAACTGAACCGAAACCAAACTAACATATGAATATATATTTTGGACACTAAAATACAATGCATATTTAAAAATATTAGTTATATATATGTTTAAAATAACCATAATATTTTGGTTCTATTCATAAATCTAAAATATACTATTTAAATCAAAATATTTTAATTATCCAAAATTACGTAAATATTTTTATCCAAATTATCTGATATTCTTATCCAAATCACCCGAATTATTTGGTACTTTTACTGAATTATCTAAGATTAACCGAAAAACCAAATCAAACAATAATCAATTTAGACCCAGATTATTTTTGGTTATTAGCTGGTTCGTAGTTTTACTATCCAAACCGATTCAAAAACAAAAAAAAATGAACCGAAACTAATCCAAAATTTTAAAAATACCATACCAGTTCATATATCTTTATACCCGAATTACCCGAACAATCTGAATTGCCAAGGTATTAAAAGTAGAGTTAACAGTGGTTGAACCAGACCATTGCCAGGTCTCATTGGTAACATAAAGACAAAGTGGTGTAACTTAATGGTTAAAAAAATAACGGAATCAGTTTCACAATAAACCACTTTCGGTACTATTTGATGATTCGTATTGCCATATAACTACTATTTATTTCTCTTGGATCGCTTCTACCAGAAAGCTTCGTATGTGCATAAAATAACATGTTCCGAGGTAAAAATGTACCCTAAACCTCTTTAATGTAATCTTATAATGTTTCTTAAAACTCTTCATTTGACGCCTAATCTTTCCCCGTCTGTATCATTTAACCTAAAGGCAGAGACATGAGTTTGCAAAACCAATTGAGTTAAAAAAGACCGTCCCCAAAGATACAGTAATTTGGCAAAAAAACTTAGGCATGAGACTCTCATCGGCTAACTTTTAAGTAATCGTCGAGACGAGCCTAACAGCTTGGAGTAAATCAGACAGGAACAGGCAAGCCTTTCTTCGCCATTCCATCCAGAATATCGTTGAGAGCTTGGCATAATCCCGATATCTGCGCACAGCTTCCAGTTTTCAGTCACATTCCACACACACAAAACATATACAGCTGCTAGAGAGAAAGAGAGAGAGAGAGAGTACCTGTTGATCCCATTGTTGTAGTTCCTCAATGTCATCTTCAAAATGTATCACGGCCTCCTCCTGAACAGTAACATAAGAGGTCAAAACTCATGTAAGAACCTTCTTGATGATGAGCACTAACAAGAACTCTCTCAAGGCTTGTGTAATAAACTAACAAAGTATTTGTCGTGTAGCTAACCTGATCGATGGAACCTCTCATTCTGTCTTGGCAAATCATATTAGATGCTATCTTCTCCGCCTTCAGGAAGAAAACTTGTATACATTAATCACAGGAAAAGCAAAAGGATAGAGGAGGATTCACAGTGATTTTGAATATTACCTTGCTTGGGTCAATTCCCAGCAGAGTTCCCAATTCATCAAACCTAAGATACAAAATAATTGGGGAATTAAGTTTAGAAAATTAAGTTTAAAAACCCACGGTACAAGATACTAATTCTATATACTATTTACCTTATGTTTGTGTAAAGTTTGCTTGCACTTAGAAGGTTATGCTCAATCATGGCACGGTCAAGAACAGTGGATTTGTCAGGCAAAGATGCTTTCTGTTGACAACCAATAAAGGTAAAAACCTATTATGAACATAACAACTTAAATGATAAGCAAATACTGTTTCCAAGTCTTAATAGCAGTCCAGACCTGATGTGGCCTTAGTTCTTCTGCAAAAGCATCAATCTCTGGCTTCCTTAAAATCCTTTCCAGATACACCTAGAAATTTACATAGAAATCCAGAGTTAGCATGTAGTTCTACAGGCTACGGTGAAACTGTTTCGAACATCATGCAGGCTGAAATAGGAGCAACATGCCAGTTCAAACAATACTATATGTCCAAATGCATGTAAATGTTCAGCATGGAGCAACGGATAGAACCTTCTGCAGGATGGGATAAATCTTCAGCTTGGAGCAACGCTCATCCTGTTGATAAGGACATATTGAGAATGAAAAAGATAAGGAAGCAAGCAAGAAATTGCACTCTATTAGTAAATAATCCACAGGGAATTACTTTATATAAAGTTGCAAGAACACGAGAACGCTGAGGGCCGGCTCCAGCTAATATGGTACATGTAACAGCAGCGGATAGGGCTTGCTCTAATGCATTCTCATCAATCTCTCTGGAAATATTGGGAAACATTAGGAAATACGCTTTAGAATAACGACCAAACATCGAAAAACTTATTTTAGCGAGAAAACAGGGAGGCTATTCAATCACGATGTGAGGGGTTAAAAAGTAGGAAAAAAGGTTATAACAAGGGGAGTCCATAGATGGGTAGAATATTTATTAATCAGTTTATTCATTCAGACAGGGAACAACACAGGAAAAATTTCAGAAAAGTTGTAGCAGGGAGAGAAGCCGATTTACTTACTCATCCCCTATTTGGCGTTGTTCAATTTGAGATATGCCGTAATACCGAAGTGCAGCCTCTAAGAACTTTCTTTTCATGTCCAAAATTCTAGCATAGCAGACCTGAAAATTTTTTTTATAAAAACATGAACAAGAGTGCTCCTTGATAACCCAGCACATAAATTCTTGTCTAAGGCGGTCCGACCTTGTACTGCAAATTCAAAACTTCATTCTGACTGCTGCTCACTAAGAAAGAAGCCTTATTTATATAAGTCTCTGCATTTACAGCATCATCATCCTGCAGATATTCAAAATACAAAAGTATTGGAGAACCAGAATAATGCTCTTATACAACATTGGTAGCCTCAATTTACTACTCAATTTGCAATTTGTGAACCAGAATAATGCTCTTAACACATCCGAAATTCATAGTTTCATGACGCTGAGATTTGGTCAAGGGACTTGTTAAGCCTCACTGAAATCTCTCTACAAAACATGCCCAACTGTTAGAAGTTTGAAACAGCAAATGGTTTCTTTTACGATTTAAAGATCTATAACTTCTGTAACTTGTACAGAACTGCCAACACATAAGGAAAACTAGACTGACTAGCTATAATCCATTACTACCATGTGGAAAATCCATCTCATAAATACAGACAAGCGATCTACATGCTTCAACACCCATGAATAGGACACAAAATCTATTATGCATATGTACTTGGAAAGGAAAGCCATACCTCGAGATACAAACGAGCAATTTGGATACACTTTGAGAGCTTGAAGTTTTCGTCAACGGCCCTGATGAAGCATGACACGAAATCCAAAATAAGCAACGGAAAAGTACACAAGGGAGAAACAAAAAAGCTAGAATTTTGCTGCCCTCACTGTAATACCTCATTCCAGAGTCAAGATCAATGCCACTCAACATCTGAGCAGCTCTCGACCATTCCTGCTCTGATTCATACAAAGCCGCTAGTTTTTCTCTGATAACAAGTGCCTGCAAATCAACAACAAAGAGATTTCTAAAACAACACAATGTACATTGTCTCAACTATACCCAAAAAAAGCGTCCTTAGTAGAAACCAGTCTCTCATAACAACTTATATCTCTTTAAAAAGCAAACATCAAAGAGATACAACAGCAGCGTCTCTACATACTTCTCAACCTATAGACTAAGCAGATAATTGACTACATATGGTTTAAGGATTACAAGCTACTAAAAAATAAGGTGTTTATAGATGCACGATTTCTCAATCCAAAAAGAGAGAAAAACAAAACAGTTGGAAAAAAAAAACCTGTTCTTCGAAGGAAACAACTCTGGGCTGAATCTGGGTGAGTGTAAACAGTGCAATCTCTTTCTGCGTCTCTGGTTCCAATCTCCCGAGCTCTTGTGCGAAAGACTGCAAAAGCTGCCTCGAAACCACCAACGGGACATCATCGGAGAGAACTGGGAAAATTATTTTGAGAAATTGTTACCGAAACCAAATCAATTCGTGACGGAAAATCGAAACGAGAAGAAAAAGTAGTTTGTTGAATCCTTCATGAAGTGGAGAACATGAGAAGAAGAAGGAAAAACTTACTGTGATCAATGAATTGTTTGGCTTGGAGAAGATCGTTGGAAGAAAGAACAGAGGAGAGGATAAGTTTGTACTGTTCGATCTTCTGACGCTGGTCACCGATTGCAGAAGCGCTCGTCAAAGCTTCATCCATGGCTTCTTCTTCTCTCTGGATTTTCTCTCCCGTTTGGATCAAACCCTAAGAAACCTTTTTTTCTTTTTTCTTTTCTGCTGTATATACAAAAAAAATGCGAAAGAGATCTCAATTGTAATCCTCTTCCGATGGGAGAGGGTTTACATATTTCATTAAGGCACACAAACTAAATTAGAACATAAAGTATGTAATTAAGCATAAAATGCTACAATTGGAATGGCAAATTTACCAAACAGGTAGTTAACAAAAAATAAAACAGAAACTTTCACCAAAATCTTAAATATAGGATCACTAGATTTGAGCAGATTAATAGATTCTAGTGAGTTAGTGGTAATAATATAGTAAAAATCTCATATACATTCATAGATGGATTTCATATTTTTGGTAAAATTCTTGATCTGAAATTTGAACGGTCAGATGTATGCCAAATACTGCATCAATAGAGAAGTACAGATTAGAAGTTTCATCTTCAACATAATGATTATTTTCATAGGTATGATTAAATTTATAAGATGAATGGCATATACTTGGTATAGTATAACAAATTTGACTACATTTTAAACTATATCTATTCTATTAAAACAGAGGTACATTTTGAAAAAAACATTTTTTTATATGTTATATTACGAAAAATGCGATTGAGCTTTCTTTTTAAATTTAATTTCATTAAGGGTAGTTTAGGATTAAAATTTGTCTACTATATCTGTTGCCAAACAGATTTTACTTTTTTTACCAACTCGACCGAGTCGACTCGGTTTAATATAAGATTGATTATATCGCCTATACTTGTTACCAAACATGCTAACTTACTTTTATCCTAGCTTCTTTTTACTTTAACGCGACATTTTTATCTTCTTCTTCCTTCAAGTCGCACAGAAATCAAGACAGACGAGCTCCCAAAAAATCTTGCTTTTTTTTCTTCAAAATCGCCATGGTCGATACACGCTCAATGAAGGTGGCGAGATGTCCAGTTCATTCATCTGATTCTTCTGTTGAATCGCTTCACCAAACCCATTCGAGAGCCGAATCACAGGATCTATCATCAACTTCATCTCCTCACGCAGATGACTCCATGGCGATTGTCTTTGCCAACTACTTCGATAGAGAGAACGAAATGTTCACTGCTGACAGAGACGTGACTGATGAAGCCAGAATTGAGTTTGAGGAAAAGAAGCAGACTTTCAAAGAAAGCACCTTCAGGTTCACGTTCGGGTCATGTCCAGCGTTTTGAGTCTCCAGAAGCTCTTGTAAGGTACAATCGGTATTTTGAGAGGAAGCTTATTACTGAGAAGATTGTCAAATTTGGGAAATTCGACAGACATGACATGCAGGATGTTTTTCAGAAAGGTAATCTTGAAGTTACTGTGACTAATGTCGATCGCTTTATTCCTGAAGTTATTTGGGAGTTTTATGCTCATCTCCCCTCATCCAAGTTCACAGATAACTTCCTTAAGGTTTATTGTAGAGGAGCATCATATGAGTTTAGTCCACAGAAAATCAATGAAGTTTATGGTTTATCTTGGATGGACAAGCTAGATAAAGGAGAATTGAAAAGAGATGATGATCTTGATTTAGATGATGTAGCGTTTTATCTGACAGGGGGTAAGGCAAAGAGTTGAGATAATATCTCTATTCCTAAGTTTACTAATCAGCTCACTGATGTGTACACCGTTTGTTGTTTGAATTGGATGCCAAAAACGAATTTGTGTACCACTAAACCAGATCGAGCTAAGTTGATTTACCAGATGGGACATATGTTGAAGTTCAATTTTGGAGAGCTTGTGTTTCGTCAGATTCTAACTGTTGGCGCTTGGAAAAACACCAAGTTCCTGTTGCCTTTTCAATGTTTGATCTTCAAAGTTCTTGAGTCACAGCGAAAGATCCCTATGCTTGAAGAAGAACAGTTTCTGTATCCAGAGATTTACAATGAAATGGGCAAGAACTTTCAATTTAAGAAGGAGCCAGCCGCGAACAGGAAATTGAAGAGGAAACAAGCATCTTCTTCCCCTGCTAAAGGTTGTAAAACTCGGAAGCACAATAAGAAGAGTCTACCCTCTGACCTTGAAGATTCATCGTCTGATGAGGACACATCTACTGATGAGGAGTTTGTTAAGAAGACCAATCTCAAGGGGAAAAAAGCATCATCGTCCTCTCCAGCTAATGGTCTTAAAATGCAGGGGCACAGCAAGAAAACACGTGAAGAGGGACCTAAGGACAAAACGGCATCTACTCCTGATCACTCCAGTGAGTATGAGGAGTTTGTGATTCGTATTCCCAAATCAGGTTCAGCTGCAAGTGTTTGTGATGCATTTAGAGGAGGTCTTCGCACGTTTCAAACAATTTTGGATGCTCTTACAAAGCAGCCGTAATTGTTTGTTTGGTTTGTTGGTTTTTGTATTCCTAATTTGATATTACTATATTAGGATGATCTTTTTGGTTTTTTTGTTATGCTTTTAGAACTCATATTTTGATATTAGGTTGATCCTTATTTTGTTTTTTGTTATCCTTTTACAGAAGGTAAAAGGATTAACTTTATGTTTAATGCAGACTTTGTGTTTATTTAATCATGCTTATTTCAAAAACTTTCATAGATTATGATATATATTTTAGGATCAAAGATAACTATGTCATAAACTTGATCAGTTTTTAAAAAAATATCTGAATACTTCATCACTCTCTAAATAATCATTTAGATTTTGAATTTTCTAATTATTTATTAACAATTTAAAATACGAAATTAAATCATATTAACATTTGATTATATCTAAAATGATTATTGTTTAAGATATTATCAAAAGTCCAAAAATCAACATTTAAATTCTGTTACCATCTATATTTGCTCAAGATATTATCTAAAGTCTATCTATTAAACTGTTTTAGCATATTCAAAATTTGATAAATAAACACTATATCTATTAAACTGTTGTAGAATATTCGAAATTTTAAAATATGTAATCTTAGATTCAAACTATAATATATTCCACAATATATTGTTTAACTCTAACATTTTAATAGAGTATTATCCATTTTATAATCAATGAATAGCTTTATGTTTAATACAGACTTTGTGTTTATTTAATCATGCTTGTTTCAAAAAAATTTCATATATTATGATATATATGTTAGGATCAAAGACAACTATGTCATTTACTTTCACTTTTTTTTAAAAAAAATATCAGAATACTTTTATTGACTCTCTAAATAATCATTTAGATTTTGAATTTTGTAATTACTTATTAACAATTGAAAATACGAAATTAAATCATATTCGAAATTTTATAAATAAAAACTATATCTATTAAACTGTTGTAGAATATTCAAAATTTTAAAGTTGGTATTTTTAGATTCAACCTATAATATATTCCACAGTATATTTTTAAACTATAATCTTTTTATAGATTATTAACCATTTGATTATATCTAAAATAATTATTGTTTAAGATATTATAAAAATGGCACATGGAACTGATCTTACTGCATTAGTGAAAAAGGCGGATCTAATCATTTGGGATGAAGCGCCTATGATGAGTAGACACTGTTTTGAGTCATTAGTTAGAAGCCTAAATGATCTTTTTGGGAATAAATCGAACAAGCTGTTCTCTGGGAAAGTTGTTGTGTTTGGTGGTGATTTCAGACAGGTTCTTCCTGTGATTCATGGAGCTGGTAGGGCTGATATAGTTCTTGCTTCGCTAAATCAATCTTATATTTGGGATCATTGCAAGGTGTTGAAGCTCACCAAGAACATGCGGCTGTTGAACAACGATTTGGATCCAGCAGAATCAAAGGAGCTCGAAGAGTTCTCTAATTGGATATTAGATGTTGGTGAAGGCAAACTTGCAGAACCGAACAATGGTGAAGCTTTAATAGATATTCCAGAAGAGTTTCTTATTACTGAGTCGAAATATCCTATTGAAACAATCAGCACATAAATATATGGGGATGCTGATTCATTAAAGGAGTATAAGGATCCTAAATTTTTTCAAGAAAGAGCTATTTTATGTCCTACAAACGATGATGTTAACAGAATTAATGATCACATGCTGGATAAATTATCAGTTTCGTTTTCTATTTTTATAAATTTCATCGAACAACAAGTTGTGTTATATATAGATTTGTATCATATTCTGATAAGTTTCTTCAATTTATATACTCATATATCAAATAATCATATTGGAATCAATAATATACAATCTCTATATTATACAACATTACATATATTTCCCCATAGATAGAATTATAACAATTAACATTTTTCATCTTATATATCATTTTTGAATTTCAAAATTCTGCAAATCATTTGCCGGTGCGGATGCGCGGGTCAGAATCTAATGAGCTATTATTATTGGAACATTTTCATTGGATGGTGGATCATCCTATCATTCATCTTGATGCGATTCACTTTTCCTAAGCCACCACAACGTATTATTTTCGTTTTAGTCAAGCGAATACTTGAAACTTAGAAAAGAAAAAAAGAAAACATCAAATAAAATAAAATTTAAAAATGCTACACTAAATTCTTATTTCACATTTAAAGGCATTATTGTCAGTCTCCAAAAACAGCGTCAAAATATAAGCTGCAAATAGACATCAGTTCTTTGTAGTACTTTAAGATCGAATTCACGAAAAAAGAAAATTGCATTAAGAGTTATATCGATAAGAATTAATTTAGCAAAGATAAAGATAAGAGATGGTTGTTTGTTAATAAAACTAAAGCAATAATAGTAATTAATCGCACTATGCGAAAAGTGATATTTTTTTAGGTTTTATCAGTTCATTATAGATATGAGTGGACAAACTTTTTACATTTCTAAAAACATCAATCATAATCCACATTATACCACGTTGTACTATATTTTTCAATATATATTGACTAATTTTGGTTATATACTGATGTTATATTTTATGTAATTTATATATATTTAGATAAATTATTTTTTGTTGCCGCTATTCTAAAATTGTAGCAATTAATACTACAGATTTAAAAATTATAACATTTTTTTAATTTATTGCTGTAAATCTATGTTTTTAGAATTTCTAGTGATTTTACCATTATTATTTAATGTCATGTATATATGTTTAAGATTTTTTACTAATATTTATTAAATTAATTGTTTATATTATTTCTAATGGTACTTTTCTAATATATTTCTCATTTAAAAATATTTTCTTAAATGTACTTCGCGATAAGTATTATAGATGAAAGTGATAAAAAAACAATTATAATGAAGTGTTGGGTGTCAGAGAATATTTAGGGGTTCATAGTTTAAGACTATTAAGAATTCAATCACTAGAGTCAATCAAAAGTCTTTTTATCTTAAAGCTCGAAACATATCAATTCGATAATTCTATTTCCGTGGTCTAAAATCTACTTATTCTATCAAGGTAGATCATACTTTCATAAGTAAGTAAATTCAGTAGCACGTAGATAGATGTTCATGTTCGATATGCTCACTAAAGAATGTTTAGAATCACTAAATAATGTTCGATGGCCTAAGTTTTTCTGTCTGCTCCATTTCAATGCCACTACCAGTCTTCAGTATATTTGGCATATCTTTATATCTAACCATTGAGTTGGCCTTAGACTACCTAGAGACAAAACCTAACATCTTTAGATTTTTTTTGTGTCCAAAATTGAACAAGATAAAACGATGGGAAGTTTTCTAAGACCATCTCTAATGTATTCCTCTATTCCTCTAAAAAGAAATATTCTAAAAACATTCTACTTTTATTTTTATATTAATCTCTTTATTTATAAAAGTTGCAAGCCAACACTTTTTATTTTATTTTTTTGGAATAATTCTCATAAATTTATGATATTATTTAAATCCATCTCATTTTAGATCCACAAAATTGTATGACTTTTGTAAAAAACGTATAGTTAACAAAAATAAAATTATTTATTTCAGTCAGAACTATAAAATTTTAACATTTAAAGAACTATTTTGCAAATAAAAAAGTATAACTCTAAAATAGAGAAAGAAATAGCATTCCTTTAAATATTAGAGGAAACAGTAGCATTCTCTATTTTAGTGTAAGAAATAGAGATGAGTTGGAAAATATCTTTTTCTATAATATCATTTGGAGTCAAAAATAGAAGTAGGTTGGTGATAGTCTCACTAATGCAAAAACTTTTGGTGTCAAAAACTTGTCAAATCTCAAAAATGCTTATTTTCATCTTTTTTTTCTAAAACATCCAATTGTTTGTACAAAAGTTAAACTCCAAAAACACTAAAAAACTAATAATACACCAAAAATCATTACCTTTTCATCCAAAAACTTATAAAAATTATATTAAAAAATAGTAAAATAGAAGTATATCAGCAGTTGAAGCATTACGGTTTTGATCATTTCTTGGTTGAAGCCTTATAATTTTTAACACTTTTTAACTTCTTCTTGGCTTATTTGAAGTTTGATCTTTGAGTCTTGACTACAGTTTTAGTTAGTCGTTTTCATGTTTGAATTGGATTATCTTTAATAATACACAGTGGAAAAACCATTTTAAGTGTAAATCATTATTTTTATTAATAGATCATAAATTTAAGTACAACATTTTACCTTGTCTATATGCTATAATGTATATATTAACTCTTATGTTTATACATCATGAATGTCTTTCCTTTACAAGGTTTTTATTTCTCGCACACTAACCTGCTTATAAAGCAACAATCAAATGCATATAGCAAGAATTCATAATAAACGGGATTGCTTAGTGAGTACGGCCATCACGTTTCATAAGGCCAACATAATCATTTCATGCAATAGTCTTAACCATGAACTAATTTTTGCAACGTTTATTATCTTAGTTCAATTACAATCAATCACTTATTTTGAGTCTGATCTTATTTACCTTCACACAGTCATTCATGGTCTCCATAAACCTTAAACGAAACCACACGGCCTCAAGTGCTTTATCTAACATTGACTTATGTTTGGTTTAAGATATACTATACTCGAACCAAGTAATGCATTTTTGACACATCAATTAATTCCAATCCATTACTATACCTAACAGGCTAACATGCATATTAAGTAAGTCACTAATCATATTAAGTCATGGTCATGTACTCCGTTTAGCCCATGTGTTTTGACTTGATCGTATTTTCCCAACTCTATTTGAATCTCTTGTATCAACCAACCATAACCACTTGACTATGTTTATCGATTGTACATAACCCTTAAACCATATTGTTTCCGAACCGTACTATCATTAACGTGGACAGTCTTTATTGTTCATCTCCTAGGATCGTCCATGCGAGGATGATCCTTGCTGAATTGTGTATTGTAACTGCATCCAATCATAACCATCAATCAAATGTTAAATTTTTCCTTGATCTTCTTCTTGACCCATCTTCCCGGTTGATCTCTCGGACCGGATCATTACTAATCTCGATCTAATAGTTGCTTGGACGGTAACATAACTTTCCAAAGCACACAAGAACATCCCACACAGGATCAGAGCCTGGTTAGTTTAGTTAGTTTCTCAGCTGGCTCAAGTTATTTAACTAGTCTAGTTTAACCATTTAATCCCCATGTATTCGCCTAAGTCTTTCCGACCAGCTCTTTAACTCTGGCCATATTATTTGATCATTTGCCTTATGTTAAATGATTTTGTGAAATATAATATAGTTTGTTTTCTATTTTTTCGGTTCTGTTTATCAAACCAGAAAAATAAAAATCGTTGATTCAAATTGTTTTTTTTCTGTTACAAAATAGCATATAAAAAGTTAGATTTATATTGTCCATAAAAATTAGCTCGTGAAAAATGATGTTACGAAGATGATTTTTATGGTTGTCTATATATTTTTTTTGGAGATTTTCCATTACTAAATCATTCTTTTGATTTGGTTTCTATATTAAGAAGTAATTTTCTAATTTTTTCAAAAAAAATTTAAAATATTTCCTTGTGATACTTAACTATATTTGTATTATTATGTTGAAGTAAAATGATTGGACAATATTTTTTTCCAATTTCGTAAAATTAGTAGAATATACTTTATTAATCTTTTTTTAGTTATGTCGGCACGTTTTATTTGTGTCATAATATGAAAACATTTTTTTCAACTAACCAGATACTCTTTAAAAAATAATAAATATATATACTCAATTCTTTAGCAAATTCTTCTATTTTCAACGAGCGTACAGTACACGCGTCATCAAAAGCCGATTCTGATTTGCGTTTCTTAAATCTCAACCGTTGATCTCCCCTACAATCTATTCCTCCGCGTGGTGGATATATTCCTCGTGGGTCCACTTTTCTCTATTATTATTTATTCCATTTTAAATGAGGAAAAAGATAATATTTTAAAAGAAAAAAGGCATAAAATGTGGTAAGATTCTTCCTTTTCTATAAGAACCGACCCGAGGACAAAGACATTGTTCATCAAACCAAAATTATCAAATCAAACACAGAGAAGAAACCAGAGAAGAAAAAAAACAAATAGTGAAAAAAAAATGGCCGGAGCAGGAGGAGAAGTGATCGCTTGCCACACCGTCGAAGACTGGAACGAGAAGCTCAAGGCCGCCAAAGAATCGAAGAAGCTGGTACCTTTTTCTTCTTCTTCTTCTTCCCTGTGAGATCTCTCTCGATTTGAAAAAAACAAAAATAATGATTCAGGGTTTTAGATCTCTGTTTTTAATCCATTACGCTGCTTATTGTTTTGAATTATGGTTTTGAGTTTTTGATTTAAACCTTCTGATTTGGGATATTGACGAATTTTGAATATGACCTTGTTCATGCCCAAATCGAGTTTTTAGGATTTTCTTTGGAGTGAATTAACATGATATTTATGAGCCCTTATTCTTCGATTGAAAGTTTAGAAGTTCCAGATTCCAGAAATTGAAACTCTCATAACTCTTATCAAAACTTCAATTTTAAGATGAAATGGTACCAAACCATGTCTTTCGTTTATCATAATTAACCCGTTTTGTGTATCTATCTGTTGTTTATTTATCAGTCGATTTAGCTTGTTGTTCTTTACTAAACTTTGGTTGTGGATGAAACAGATTGTGATAGACTTCACTGCAACATGGTGCCCACCTTGCCGTTTCATTGCACCTGTCTTTGTCGACTTTGCCAAGAAGTATCTTGATGTCGTCTTCTTCAAGGTCGATGTGGACGAATTGAGTGTGAGTTTTATTTTTCTCAGCAATCTACAATATCCAAACAAAACCCATTTTAGTACTAGTGAAAATCTCTGGCCTTTTAAACTTGGTTCTTGTGTTCTTGCAGACTGTTGCTAAGGATTTCGATGTCGAGGCGATGCCAACGTTTGTCTTCATGAAAGAAGAAGAGATCCTCGATAAGGTGGTTGGAGCTGCAAAAGATGAAATCCATGCCAAGCTTGAAAAGCACAGTCAAGTTGCTGTTGCTGCTGCTTGATTGATCGTTTTCTCTTAACTATGTGCTAATATGTTTGGTGTCTTAATAATAAATCCTTGTTGCCTTGCTGACACTTTCACTTGAGAGTCATCTTCTCAAAAAAACATTTGATCTTTTATTTAGCTCTTGGTGTGGTGGCTACAAGCTTTGGATGTGTTAATAAATGTTGCAAACTTCATAATTCGCAGCTATGGTAGTTTCTTCATGTTAGTTTTCATATTATTGTGTTGATATGTTAGATTTCAATTTTGGGTTTCTATGACTTTCCAGTGTTTTCATTTTATCTGGATTTTGTAGGGAGGAAAAGTGCAACTGCTTTCTCTCTTTTGGTGTTGAATATTTAATCTAATAGTATTAACTAGGAGTTTTTTGGATAGCAACACTTAGAGATTGTGCTTGGATCACACCAAGATCCTAATTTGGATCACACCTTTCGTAGGTGTTGAGGTAACGTGATATATGTGAAGCTAAGTTTGACCTAAAAGCTAGTGATTGTGTGTTCCAATGATACCAAATAGGATAAGCAACTAAATATAGATATGCGTTTCTATTTCTCGACATGTCATCTTCTGTAATTTTATTTTTCTTTATATCTTCTGATATTACATAAGTTACAAAGACTTTGTTTCTCACCGCTTAATGATGAACATATCTTTCTTGGGCAATTATCTTCTGGTGCTTATCCATATTATGATGAGTTATTTTATGATATTTCTATTTCTTTTGAGTCTAAATTTCATAGGCAAAGAAAATTGCCCTTCCACTTGCAAGATTTTTATTGTTATAATAATACTACTATTATTAATGATCATTGATAATCAATTACATATCTTACTCATATATATATGACCTTTTTCTTACTTTCATTGATGTCATCAAAAATATATCTTTACCACAAAGATATATAGAGGCAACGAAAATTCAGGTACAGTGTGTGTGATGCTATGGGCCTAGAAGTTGGAACTTTGAAAAGATACAAACTTGGAGTATTTGTGAATTAACTTATGGTAATGAAGCAATTGGTTGTAAATGGATTGACACAGAAATAGAATGCAAAATGAAAGTGATGAGAAATATAAGGTAAAGTTGGTTACTAAAGAATACACATAAAAAAAGGATATACCTCATTGATATGTTTTCTCCAGTTGCTAAGATAGCTTCAACCAATTCTAAATTCGTTGGGGTTTGGGAGATGTTACGGTGAACATACTAGTTTGTCATGGCGTTTGATGGAAAGTTTGTTGCGATTCTTTTGTGTAAGTTGATGACATTTTCATTGCAAAATACAAATGATGAAGTTGTTATTGAGCGAAAGGCATAATTGATTTATACTTTTCAAGCTGAGAGATTTTGGTCCTCCAAAATTCTCTCTTGGTCTTGAGATTGCAAGATTTATTGAAAGTATCTCACTCAGTCAAAGAAAGTATGTTTTGGATCTATTGGAACCAATTGGTTTTTCAGGTTGTGAACCATTGTTGTTCCAATGGAAGTTCTCAAAACATGGACTGGTCTTAGAGGATGCAAAGCTTTATAGGAACTTGTTGGCAAACTTCACTACTTGACCATTACAAGACCTGACATAGCTTTTGCCGTTTCTAAGTTAGCTCAGTAATCTTCCGCCCCTAGAGATTCACTTATTCACAAGATGTTAGATAATTAAAAGGCACCATTAAAGAAGGTCTTTTCTATGGAGCGGATGCTAATTTTGATTTTTGAGGATACTCTTGAGTGGCTTGGAGAACATAAACATGCATTGCAGAAAAAACATGGCTCCAAATACAATTTGTTTTGTCTATAATCTCCAAGGGTACTTTAGAGAGGACAAAAGTAGAAGGTGGTTAATTCAAGGTGTGAGACATTTCAAACGTCTTTTGTACATAATTGATAATCCATACAAACAAACAAAAAAAGAAAAAAAAAGTGAAGGCCATGAGGAATTTCAATTAGTACTATCAACTTTGAGGAAATTATTAAACCCTCTTTGATTTGTTTTTCTTATTATATAAAAACCTCTTTGATTTTAAGTCATATCATCATCATACCTTGTCGTCATGGAACCACCACCTTGTCTCTTTTGGAGACCTCCCGTTCTTGCAGTTCTTCACATATCGGTCATTATCAGTCGGGCGTTGCTGAGACAGATATAAGTCAACTAGAGATAGTAAGAGTTGTGTGGATGACCAGAGAGCATTAGCTTTGTAATGATACAAAGGGGGAGTTACAAAAATGTGTAAAAACCTTTTGGGGTGAACTCGATAGCATCGAAAGAATGCTGATGCAGACTGAATTAACCGTCATTGCTGGAGACCACGAGTCATACAGAATATCTGCAAACATGAATAAGTGAGAGTCTTACATTTCCTATTGGAATCACTACTAGTAGCTCAATATTATGAGGTGTAATCTTGATTATGTATTGTTCAAGTTCTACGACGTTTCTAAATGTTTTGTGAAAACAGCAGACATAAAAAGTGCAATGTGCAATGGATATGGTTTCTTCAGCTGCATACAAAGAACAAACAAGAATGTAACAGTTAATGGACCAAAAGAGAGTTAATTATCGCGAGCAATTCAGTGGCTGCTATGATCATTGGAAAAAAAAATCTGATTTTGCTTAAGGAACTAAGCATATAGTCAAGCAAGGGATGGTATCGGTTTCATTTATGGCGTTCAAAACACATTCATAGACAGATTTCATGTGACGCGCCACTGTTATTAGAAACTCTATAAGCATTAGACAGACTGAGCAAAGGACAGATTTGAATAACATTGTTGATATTGTATTTTAAGACTTCAAGGCTAAATATATCTCTCCTCTCTTCGCCACATTACACTTTGTGAGCAACCTATATATGTATTCATCAATTTCGTTTCCTGGTTTTACAAGCAAACTGTTTTGATTGACTTATGCATCATATAAGACTAATTAGACAAAACTAAACAATGTTCTGGAAAAATAACACAGCAGAAAGAAGCATCCAACCCAACAAAGCCAATAAAGGAGCATATACTAAGAGTAGAGAGTGAAGAAACAAAGAGGAGATCGATTAAACTATACCTAAACAAATATGTCCGTTGCTGTAAATATGCGGATGGAACGGCGCCGGAGGAACAAAAACTACCTGCTCAACATCAAACACACAAGAAATTACAAAATGTCACCAACTCAACCTAATTGCCTGAAGTTAAACATGAAAAAGAAACATCCATAACATAGCAATATGATTCAACTAGCTAAGTTAATAAAGCCACACTAGAGTATGATGCCCTTAATCACAATCAGTTCCCTTTTAGGTACAAACTGTGCAAAACCGAAACTTTTTCGAATAATATTCACAATTCAGACGAATAAGAACATAAAACTCCATTTCTAATCCCAAAGGGAATTGAGAAAAACTTGCCTGAGGAGCTTCCATGGGGTAATGTTCAGGAAAATCAACCTGAAGCTTGTAAGTTTCATTCGCATAGAGCGTACCTGGTGCTCCTGTTACCTCAATCACCCATCTTACAATCACAAAAACAAACAAGTCTATCAAATTTCGGAATCGAATGACGAAAACATTGATGAAAGTTTTGTTTTTTATTTTGGGGTAAGTAATACTTTTGAAGATTATCAGTAACTTTGTGCTTAAACCCAGTCGGAGGATTTACTTGCCACTCTGATAACTCTTTCTGTAGCCTATTACACGCGATCTTGCTTAACGCCTACGCGTCACAATTTTTCCCAAAAAAAAATCAAAAATCCAAAAATTGACATCCAAAATCGAAGAATACAAAAATCAAGAGAGAAAAAAAAAAGACCTTGCGTGAAGGAGATGAAGAACTTGTCATGGCGGAGACAGACGAAGAAAGAGACACACAGACAGAAGTTTGCTTCTTCTGCTTTTGTCTCGATTTTTCGAATATTAAAGAAAAAAAAAAAATTCGGGAGCAAGGAAAGGCCACAAAGAAAAGACACGTGAAAGAGTCATAATTACAGAAAAAACACTTCAATCGGACGGCTGTAAATCATTCTCCGTGTTCACACGTGTCAAAAATCCTTCACCGTCTTTTAACTTTTTGACCTCAATAGACATCGAAGAGTCGATTTTTTATATACATATTTTTTTTGTAATTTCATAAATACTATTTTGCAAATATTCTCTTACATTATACCACTTTCGCCGTACGACGACAAGTACATTACATCACTTTTTTAAGACAAACATACATACGTCCACATCTATATATCCTTATACGATGTCGTTTCACCTTTTATTCCATAACATTTTCTGGGCCACCATCAGGCCCAGTTTGATCTTGAAGCTCTATACCACCAACTCCATCGCCTTGCTCCACCTCAATACGATCCAATGGACTATGAGTAGGCCCAGTAAAGTCTTGTGGCTCTAGATCCGGCCCAACATATTCTTGAAGGCTCTGACTCTGATCATTTCCAAGAACTCGATATGCTTCTTGTGGGACGAGTTCAAGACCAGCAGCAAAAAGTGGGAGCAAGACTATGTAATGTCTACGAGAACTATAAGAGATCGCGGAACCGATGACATGAACAACACACAACATCAGTAGATACGCGTTTAGTGTGTGCCAATAGAGACTCCCATCGTTTTTGTAAAGCCAAAACACTCGACCACATCTTTGTATTTTCACTTCTTGTTCGATCATATTCTGGATTAGATCGAGCAACGTGAAGATTAACGTGTCGCAAGCGCAAACAATGCCGAAGATCTTGGCTAGGTCTTTCTCTTTGTCGAGTAGCTCTAAGACGAAGCAGAGGAACTCGACGAGGAATGCAACAGCGGAATGTGGTCGAAGACTTTGCCTGAACACTACGAGTTTTATGACCGGAGTTAGGATTGGCATTTTGAAATTTGTTTATATAAATTTGAATATCAATTATAAGGAGCTTTGAGAAGAGAACTTCGTACGTGGTGGTTTTTATAATGATGTGAAGGGATGATTAGTAGATGATTAGGGAGATAAAAAGTCAAAAAGTTAAGCTTGGAAAATTCTGTGCTAATAAAGAACTCTTCACTTTTCATCTTGCATAGGGAATCGAAGAGCTTTTTTTCCTTTTTTTTGTATTTTGTGTTTGAAATCTTTTGTTTTTGTATATCAAGTAAACTGTTGTGTATTAGATAAATGAAAATCAATAATTATAGTCATTTTTAAATGTAAAATACAGTTAATCCATGTTGTTTAGTGATTTACGATGTACGTAATTTCGGCATGTCAAAAATTTGAAAAGGTGATCATAATTGAATTCTAATCTAAGATAAAATATAAAATAAATCCTAGTTAAATTATTTTTTTTTGGTAAAACGTTAAGTTTTATACCATTTTTGAGTTTTTTTTATAGAAAATAGATATTTAACAAAGAAATACAAAATACTAAAATCTTCGGAAAAACAACATTAAAAAAACCACAAACAAAGAGTATAGAGGTATGGAAAAGGCACAACTACGGAGAGTTCAATATCTTATTGAAACTAAGAAATATCCATCGGAGTTGCCACGAGTAAACTGCAACACGATAACAACCCTCAATATCTCGGATTAGCGATCCTTATAGGCTATAAATTATAGCTAATATAATTTATTGGTGAAATAAATAAACAAAAAAGCATGCTAAAACTATGCTAGATTTATATATATTATATTTTTCTGAACACATATATTAAGAGTTATGATCGATGTGTTTTGTTTTGTATGAGTTACTCTTAAAATCTTGTTCTCTATCAGGAAAAAGCTCAAGAACGCCATGGTATGTCTCTGCTTCTTTACAAATCTGTTGTAATTTGTAAAATCTTTTAGACTTGTCTAAATATAGACCTTGAAGATGGATGCACCTGATATTTGGGACACGATGATGGTGGTAAGTCCTTGTGTGCTACAATTTTTTTTCTTCTTTACATTTGTAACTTTTTTATAGATAACATATACTTGGATCTAACCAAAGTTAGAGTTTCACCATAATTGGACTCCTCACACGATGTTTTTTTTTATGACCAATCTAATTCTCCAAACACATAACTTTTAGCCACATTTCCTTATATCTCAAAAGTTCACCTTAAACGTCTTTTGCATTACAGCTTTGGTGAATTTCAAGCTTGTTGGCTTAACTACAACAACAATACCCTCTGGATTATTCATCCAGGCGGTATAGTTTGAAGGTTGTCCAACGTATAAAATATTTATTCTTTTATTATATAGACTTTTGCATCTTGATGTTTGTCTGATGTTAACATCCCAACTATTTTTACTAAAATAATGAAATACTAGGTAATTCTCCCGTTTTCATGCACACATATAAATATTTTTTAAATAATTAAATCATAAAAATTGTTTAGTATTTATTTCTATTCATTTATAAGTTTTAAGTCTTTTTGTTATTTATATGTATAAAAAATAAATAAGAGATTATTTTAAATAATTTTATGTTATTATTTTAATTAGACATGTGATTGCGGATATAAAAATTATAAATGGTTATGTTATTCATTATTTGGATATACTGAGTTTTATCTTTTCTCTGAAATGAACCACAATTGCTTTTTCATGTTAGAATAAAGTCATATAAACTTTTAATTATATTTAGTTTAATTTTTCGTCTTAGATTTGTAAATATATTTTCGTAAAATTTTGTACAATTTGTTATATGTTGTTTTGAGAAAATATTAGGGAAAAAAACTGAAGCTGTGATTGGTTTAGAGTTTCATAAGTATACCAAACCGGTAATCTTTTGAAAACTCATACACATGTATGAATATTTACAAAATAATATAAATTGTAGTAAATATTTAATATTTCGCTTTTACTTGTTCATATGTTTTAAATTATTTTTAATATATTTATATGTTGTTATTTTAATATACCTTTTGCACTGGATTCTTATGAACATCCTCATAATATCATAAGTGGATATAGTGGTCAGTGTTTGCAGGACAACTGCAAATAGTTGATGAACCAGCCTGATTCAGAGTCCTCAACTAATCGTGTATAAGAGTAAAGTGTCTAATAACGATTTGTGATTTTATCACTTATAGTTACACTCTTATGTCATTATTTTGACCTCATTAAATGCTTTAGTGTTTGCAGGAGTTAAAGAATAGAAGACATTGATCCGTAAGCTGCATCTGTAATGCCTTTTTTGGCTTTTGCTTGTTTATTTTTATATTAAGTAGTAATTATGAAAACCCCATTAAAATATATGGAGACTTAGCTCTAATATGAGTGGATCCTTCTACTTGCTAACTCGCTTTCCATCAAAATAGTTTATAAGTTCTTGCATTATAATTATTGTACAACGACTTGTATATATGTTTATTAGACGTCAAATTTTGCCTAATATATTTGTAAGAGAGTGAATCAATTGAATATAGCTCTCTAATGGCTGTGGAAATTATTGACCACATATCTAATATATATCAATTATCAGTAAGCTTGAAGAACTTTGTTAGTGTTTAAGTTTGAATTTCAGTTAAGAATCTCGGATTGTTGCTTTCAGTTGGAAAGTTGCTTGTTTCGAATTTGAATTTAGATCATTTTGACTGTTTCTTGAGACTTTGAGTTACTACTTAGTCTCCCTGTAAACTGTAATCAAACATGTCACGAGACATGATCAAACACGTTTGTCTTCGACATCTATTCAAACTATTGCTAGAAAACTCTTATCAAAGCAGGTACACATGTAAGATAAACAGATTTGGAGACAGCTTTTTTTTAAGATCCACGGGTCAAAGAATAATCGAATCCTTTCTTCTCAAAGAAATAAAAGAAAAAGGGATCAAAAAGCGTGTGAAAAGACTTTCTTGCTTCTTAGTTGAACGGAGGGGATTGGCGTAGGATCTTGCAAGATCTTGTACCAGATGATGCGGAACTTTCAGGTATGAACGAGAATACACTTCAGAGAAAGCTCTTTCATTTGTTGGGCGAAACATCTAGATATTTAATTGTCCTCGATTTATGGAAAAATGAGCATTGGGACCTAATAAAAGCCGTGTTTCCCCAACAAAGAGGTGAGCTCTCTAGTTTTCATACATTACACAAGTATTTTCCTTAATAGTTTCATAAGTGATTTTGTAAAAAAAGAGGGATTAAATCAAGACGACACACCTTGGTCATGCCTTTTATTCTTAAACGTGAAAGGAAAAGTTTTTTGCAGGTTGGAAGGTGGTACTGACTTCTCGCAACGAAGGTGTTGGTTTACATGCAGATCCAACATGTTTTGCCTTTAGACCAAGAACCCTTACTCCCGAAGAAAGTTGGGAACTATGTGAGAGCATTATATTCCCTAGGAGAGATGAATCTGGTACGCTTTCATATATTATAATTAAGACCAAAAATAGTGTGGTTTACTTTACCAAAACCATATCTGATACATCCAATGCTCTCAGGCAATCATATATTTTTTCTTACGTGATGATTGTTTGTAGAACTTAAGGTTGATGAAGAACTAGAAGTCATTGGTAAGAAAATGGTCACATGTTGTGGAGGATTACCATTAGCCGTTAAAGTGTTGGGAGGTTTGTTGTTAGATAAGAGTCATACGGTCTCTGAGTGGAAAAGAGTATATCACAACATTGGAAGTCAAGTTGTAGGAAAACCTTTACCTAGCACAATTTCCTGAAGACTGCAACATAGAAGTGGAGAAATTGTTTACTTACTGGGTTGCAGAAGGAATAATAACATCAGTTTGTGATGAAGAAACCATTCGAGAAAGTGGAGAAGACTACTTAGAAAAGCTAGTAAGGAGAAATATGGTTATTGCTGAAAGTGTTTGGTATGAATGATTCCAATCGATGGATTGGTAAGTATTATTGATAATGAATATATACACCAAGATTAGGAGTATAGCCGTTGAAGGCTAATCAATGAGAGATTCTAAATTATATAAAAGAATATTTGGTTTCCTATTATATTAGAAAGAAGGTATTCGAGTTGGAGAATAGATTATTGTCAAATGCATGACATCATGAGAGAAGTATGTTTATCTAAAGCAAAAGAAGAGAACTTTCTTCAAGTCATCAAAGTCCATACTTCCACCTCTACCAACAATGCTCATAATCGTAGATCTCGCAGACTCGATGTATATGGTGATAATGCACTTCATATGGTGGGAAACAAAGATGACCAAAACACTAGATCTGTTTTGTTTTTTGGAGAAGGTGGGATGTTTCTAGCTTCAAGTTTGAGAAACTTACCATTACTCAGGGTATTAGATCTAACTAGAGCCAATCTTAAAGGAGAAAAGTTACCTTCCAGCATTGGAGAGCTCATTCACTTGAGGTTCTTGAGCTTAAAGGATGTTCGTGAATCTCATTTACCTTCTTCTCTACGGAAATTAAAGCTTATGCTCTTTTTGAACTTAGACATCAGGGGGGAAGTTCATGCGCCCAATATTTTGAAAGAGATGCTAGAGTTGAAGTACCTTTGGCTACCACGTTTGATGAAGGATAAAACAAAGTTGGAATTGGGTGATCTGATTAACCTGGAGATGTTGTGGCATTTCTCAACGAAACAAAGCAGTACGACAGACCTCCTCCGTATGACTAAGCTCAGGAATCTCTGTGTATGTATCACTGACGAGTGTACTCCTAAAACTCTATTCTCATCGCTCCGTGAATTAAGAAACCTTGAGAAGCTTTATATAAGTGATTTGGACTATTCCCCTATGTCCGCTTTGGTGGGAGAATTGGTTTTGGACTTCATTAATCTAAGTGATTTGACATTGGAGATACATATGACAAGGTTGCCTGATCATTTTTCAGTGGCTTTTCAGAAGGCTCCTCTCCTTACGCACTTATGTTTACATGTTTGCCGCATGAAGGAGGATCCAATGCCGATTTTGGAAAGCTTGCTTCATTTGAAGTCGGTTGAATTATTATTAGCCTCTTTCATAGGGAAGAGAATGGTGTTCTTAGAAGATGGTTTCCCTCAATTATACGCTCTAAAAATATATAGGCTACCAAGTTTGGAAGAGTTGATCGTCAAAGAAGGGTCGATGCCATGTCTTCGTACTTTGGATTTATCGTTTTGCCAAAAGTTGAAGGAGCTACCAGAAGGGCTGAAGTATATAACTTCTTTAAAAGAATTGAATATTGGAAGAATGAAGGAGTGGATGAAGAAATTGAAACCAGGTGGGGAAAAGCACTACAAAATCCAACATATTCCTAGTGTTCTACTTGGCAGACCCGAGGACGAGTAAGGAGAAGAAACAAAAAAAGGTAAAACCTGTTCATCTGATGTCCATTGTCTTCATCTGTTGGTTTTGCATTATCCTTGACATTTGGTAGTCAGAGCACATGAACAATCTTCCACTATATTATACATTAGTCTAACTTATTTCTTTTTTGGGGTTTCCAGGTGAATCTATTCAGAATTATTACCTACTACCAAATGTGTGTCATTTATATTTTTTTGATGTATAAGTTTTCATATCTTTGTCTACGAACATACATTTATCTCTTGCATGTTCTCTCTCTTTCTAATGCTACGTTTGAAATAATGTTATATATGAAACCATCTTTTTCTTGATTTTTCCTTTGGTTCCTCTGTTTTTGCGATTCTTATAGAGCTATCAATTAGTCGGTGTGCTCATCGTATAACCCAATCCAAATTATTATATGTTATAGTCACGCTCAAAAACAAAATGGTCTAAATGGGCTAAAGACCAATTTTGCATGCGCACAATGTGAAGGCCCAAACAATTTTAAAATCTAGGATTTTCTAATTTGAGAATAATTTTTTTTCCAGATTTTCTTCGATTCTTCTCCATTTGCAATTAGTGAAGATTGAAGGTGTCTGAAGCTTCTGAAGTTATCTTCAATTTTCTTGGATTCTGCATTGTGCTTGTGATAGGCATGAGAATATGAGATGTTTGAATAGTATGGATACAAGGGACATATAACATATTTGGGGGTTTGAGAGACTTTAAATTGCTCTTTGATTCATATTCGGATTTGTTTATATGTGTTATTTGTGTTGGTCATTGATAATTGAAGATTTAAAATTATGGTTGCGTTCTTTTTCTTACCTATTCGATTGATGAGTCCCGCTGTTTCAAATGTTAACTAGTCAGAGAATCATTGTCTACCTTTTATGTCATTTGTCTTGGTGTTTTTTTTGTTGTTTTTTAAAGATATATTTAATTCGTGACATCTTGGATCCTAGCATTTCACATATTTATATTTTTGATTTTAATGTTTTTAGGGAAATTTAGAAATAAAAAATAAATTAACTCATCTATTGTCCAAATACTCTTTTATTAACATAAGATTGTCCCACAAAGACTTATATTTACTAACATCCGATTTTAGCCTCCATTAATATTAAAAAAATTATTTAAAAAATTTAACAATTATTTACATTTTTATATTCCTTAAAATCCCTAACAAAAAAAAATCAATCTCTTTCTTTTTCTCCTTCTCTCCTCTTCTCTTTATTGACACACGATCTATATTTACCACATGTTACATATATATGCATTATATTAAGCTAGAAGAATATAAAAGGAGTAGAAAGCAAAAAAAGAAGAAGAAAGAAAACATAGAGGATGAGAAGAGATAATTGAAAAGATATAGAGAATATTCATTAACTGTATATTCTAGATTTAGGAAAAATTATAAACCGTCATAAAGCATGTTTTACTACCTGTAAATAACAAAGATTGAGGTAGAATGTCTACTCTACTAAAAGTATAAAGTAGAGAAAGTACTTGAATATATATATTCATGACACGGTATAAGATAGAGAATATCTTAGAATTTTTATTCATGATTCCGTAGAATACAAAACGTATTTTAGAAAACGCATTCTACCATAAAGTATAAGACAGAGCAATCGGTGGAACATAAAATCTAGTTTCGTTAGATATATATAAAAAATTAGAACATTTATTTTACTAATTCTTATAACTAGAATTTGAGTTCTGGAAGTCGTAGAACAAAACAAAAAGAGGAAAATTAACACATATTTTTTCAAAAACAATTGAAACTGATGCTTGTTGCATTTTTTATATTTTCTTTAATTTTTTTCAAATTTTTAAAAAATTTATTTTAAATTATTTACATTTAATTAATGGTAGTTTAGACCAAAAGTGAAAAAAAATTAAAGAAGATTTATTAGGATAATAGGTGAATTAATTTGTCTTTTTTTCCAAATTTCCCATGTTTTCCAAATTATTTACATTTAGACATGATTTTTATTAGGCGTGGACATTTTTGAACCGTTGTGAATTACACAAAAATGGTCCGCGTAAACAAACACAATAAGGCGCGAAGAGATCATTTGACAGCTCTAATTTCATATAACAGATTTTTCGTCATTTTTGTTTGATGGTAGATTTATTCGTGTTGGTAGATTTATTTACTTTGACGATAGACTTTTTTTGTTCCGTATTTGAATGTAGATATATTTTTAGTGGTGGTAGATTTATAATCAAATGGTAGACTTTTTGGTTTTGACGGTAGAGTTTTTCAATCTTTCTCAGTTTACTAAAACCTTCTAAAGTTGGTAGACTAAATTTTTACTATTGTAGTAGATTTATTTATACCATTTTCAATGTGATTGTAGACTTATATTTTTACATACAATTATGGTAGACTTGTATGTTTACATCCAATGATGGTAGATTTATATGTGGTTTGTAATATATATACAATGAATTTTGTAAACGATGGTTGAAAGGACGAATTATATAAGTTTATCATCATTAAAAACGCAAATCACAAACGTCAATCGTAAACGCAAATCACAAACATTTAATTTAAAAAAATTAAAAAACTTAATTTAAGAAAATGAATTTAAGTTTTTTCAAATAAAAATTTATTCTTTTTTAAATGATAAAAAATATTTTTTATGATTAATATCATTATTTATTTTTTATGAATGAGTAATGTAGCCTAAAGGACAATTAAGAATAGTAACAACTCTAACAGGTGTTAGGCACAGAAAGCTCCAGTTATACCTTCTTTAATGGTTTTTAGGAAGGTAAATTCCAACGACTTAAGACTTTCTTTGGCTTAATTGCGTACAAGTAATCCAAAGAATTTCCGATTACATATGATCAAGAAAATAGTATTGTCAATCTTATGCCTTTCTACACGGTAGTCTATTATGTATTTTCAGGTCTGAAAAGGCTTCTTGTTGGAGTTTTGTATTACTTCTTGCATCTTTGCTTTTGTTTTCTTATTTTGCTTCTCAGAATTGTTATAATTACTGTTGGACTTGGTTGTGATAAGAGGCAAATGCTTGAAGCGTTAGATTACTAAAACATAGTAAGCACACACTCCACAATCTTTGCTCTTTGTTTGCTCCTCAAAGTAAAACAAAGAAGTTCCACATTACCAAAATAAAAGAACAAATAATACGAAACTGACATTGCATTGTCCTTTCTTCATCCCTAAAGCACGAAAAGAGAGTGTGTTCCCTCATTCTTTTCCGAAATCTGCATTATAGTGTGAACTCGACTCAAGTTTCTTGGCTTCGCTCAGCTTTCTCACCGCCTGCAAAAAACAGTTCATTTTCGAAATCATAAACCAAAATTACACCATGATTTAACCATATGTCACGTATACTATAGATAACTCGTACCTTCATAAAATCTTCGTGGATCACATAGTCCCGCTCTGCTCGGATTGCAAACATTCCAGCTTCCGTGCATATGTTACGCAGATCAGCACCATTGAAGCCCTTTTTGAACCAAAGAAACGTTTAGTGAAAAACTCAATTAGTTAAAGCAACACTTACGAACTCTCGGCATTGTAAGAAATTAAACTAACCTCTGCAAGTTTTACAATAGCCTCGTAATCAATTTCACCATGTTTGGCGATACCAGCTGCATGGATCTTGAGGATATCCATTCTTGATTGCTCATTTGGCAAAGGGATTTCAATCTTTCTATCTAATCTACCAGGACGGAGAAGCGCTGGATCAAGCACGTCGGGCCTGTTCGTAGCCATTATCATTTTCACCTAAACATTTTTCCCAAACCAAGTTAAAATACATTCATTCACACTCGCATAAATTTTATAGCATTACGATGGCTTTTAGTGTAAAAATTGTGTAAAACAGAAGTTAGGAAGAGACACAATCCGATCAAGATATCCAACAGATTTCAAGACGACCAATATATAACTCCACAACATGATCTTATGCACATACAGCTTTAGAAATAGAGAGCAGTACCTTTCCTAGGTTGTCAAACCCATCTAACTGATTGAGCAACTCCATAAGTGTTCTTTGAATTTCACGATCAGCACTAGTTCCCTCACTAAAACGCCGCCCACCAATAGCATCGATTTCATCCATGAAAATGATACAAGGCTAACCAGAGGAAGAAGTATATAAAATAAAGTCACGAACGTGATTTGAAGCTTATAGAAAAGAAAAGACAAACATACTTAAAGGCAAGACTTACCTGGTGGTCACGGGCATAGTTAAACATCTCCCGAATCAGCCTAGCACTTTCTCCAATGTATTTGTCTATGATTGCACTTGATACAACCTGACAAGATGAAATAGATTTGATCAAACCTCATGACATGCCATAACTTTAAAATTTCAAATTCAGCATAGCACAAAATTAAACCTTTAAGAAGTTAGCATCGATATTGCTGGCAATAGCCCTAGCCAGTAGAGTTTTTCCGGTACCTGGAGGTCCATACAGAAGAACTCCCTGCATTTAGATGTAGTATCCACGATATTAATCAGCTAAAAAAGGTCTGAGTCAAAGAATGAAAGGATTAAGGGAGAATATACACTAATTTACCTTTGGGGGTTTGATGCCTACTCTGAGGAAAAGTTCAGGATTCATGAGAGGTAGCTCAATAGATTCTCGGAGTTCTCTGATCTGATCACCTAACCCGCCCACAGCAGAGTAGCTAATGTTGCCAGGGTCTTCATGCAGCATGTTATATACAACAGGATCTACCTACAATCAAAACGAAAACCACATTGTTGTCCAGGAGAAATACACTATGAGGGTATAACAGAACCCAACACATGTCCAAAATACGAACTTACTTCTCGGGGAAGGGCTCGCATTATTGTTAATGTTGTCATATCCAGAACAACTCGAGTTCCCGAGGTCAGCTTCTCCTTATCGACTTTGCTACGGCATCCCACCACATACCTAGGACCGCTGCTTGCTTTAACAATCACTAAAATACAATAAAAAAGCAAGATTTTTAGCTTCAGACACCATAGGGCACAAGAACAAAGTACTCAATGAGCAATAAACTCACAGAAGAAAAAAGGGGGTATTAGCTAGAGAGAGAGAAAAAGATTACATCTTTCATTATCCAAAGGTCGAAGCACTTCTCCGATTATCTGCCCAACACTTTGAAGAGACTTCAGATCATCCTCAGTTTTGTTGAATTCCTTTTTAGATCCTCTCAAGTTCTCCCTAGCTGCAAGAGCACAAAGTCAGTGTTGTTAGTCACAAGTCATCTACTACAGCAAAATTCGAGTCATCTGTTTATAAGAAACTCCATAGAGCAGAGTAATCACAAAGAAAAACTCAAAAACTTCAGATCTTCAAAAAGGGGCATTATTTAGGAATTGAGAAAAACCCTAGAATCGCGTCATTCAAAGGAGCAAATAAATTTCAATATAATCCGATGCACCAAACTGAGGATGGTGTAAAGAGAGGAAAAAAAAGAAGCCCTAGATTCAACTCAATCAAACGCATTTCAAACTAAGTACAGAACGACAGAGAGAAGAGACAAATCAGACGTGATGAAATTGAATCGTAGCCAGAATCGAACCTGTTCGAACACGGGATTCGAGCTCCTTATGGTGGAGTAGCTTTTTCCGGTAATCGGCCACCGCTGCGGTACGGCGTCTAACGGCATCGTCCCCGTCGCTCATCCTCTCTGAATCCTTGTTCTTCTTCTTCTACAGATAGATCTCAGATTTCCTGAAAGCCAATGTTCTTGCAACAAATTTGTTTTCTAACTTTTCTTGAGCTTTGGGTTTGGTCTCTCCAGAATTCGACAACTAAAATACATAGATGGCTGGCTTGATGACTCGGCCAGCCCAAACTCCATCGTTTTGTTTTTTTTTTAAACATTTTTTTGGTATTTTATAATCAATTTTAGAGGAAATTATTATGAATATTAAAAAATTAGTATGTGTTTTTGAAAATTTGAAAAAAAGAATTTTACATTTAAAATTACTAAATATATTGAATTTAAATATATTATTTTAAATAATTTAAAACAAAAATATATGTCAACATTTAAACCATAAGTTTTACATGTGTGGTCTATAATACTAAGAATTAGTTTTATAAAATTGACAGTAATATTATTGTCTTTTATCTAATAAAGATTAGTTTTTAATATTTTGAAAACATGTGTTACTTTTTTTTGTTGTCCACAAAAAAATCATCATTTAATATGACTTTGAGAACCATAGCGATAAAAAAAACATATATGACTACTATATGATCGTTGTAGACGCGCCATCCATACCAGTTTATCCGTTAGTATATTGTTAGTCCTTGAAAAATATTTTAATTTTAATAAAAGATATGTCTAGAATATTAAACTAAATTAAAAAAAATAGTTTTTTTTATAATATTATTTGAAAAGTTAGTTTCATATGAATTATGCTCACATTAATTCTCATAACGATCAATTACATAGAAACCACTAATGAATTAAAACTATTATGACTAACTACCATTATTATAATTTGTTTTTTCATTTTTTCTATATAATACTCCCTCCGTTTCAAATTAAGTGTCGTTTTAGCCTGTTTTTTTTATTTCAAAAAGAATGTCGTTTTAGAATTCCAATGTAAATTTTGAAATAAAATACCTCTTTTAACCTCTAATTTTTTGTCACATAAATCTATTTATGTCGTAATGTATTATGTTGTTCTTTACCAACATTAGTGAAAAACAAAATGCTATATGAAATTGATACTACATATATGCACTTGATAACAATTCATTACCGCAATTGTAAGTCTATTTTAAAAAAAAAACCAATCGGTATATATTTGTTGTTAGTTTTCATTCTAATGCAAACGTTTAAGAAGCTTAGCTTTGATTCTCAAAGGTCTTCCATGGTTTGTTATTCACAATTAATGTTTTTTAATTATTACCTTCTTTTCAAAAACTTTAAAATATTTACATTAAAAAAATTTTTAACACCATCCGCGCATATCGCGGAAGTCGACCTAGTGATATTAATAATTGAATGCTCTATAATTATAGAAAAGTAAAACAAAATAAACATTAATGTAATTGCAGAGATAGCATAAGGGTATAAAATAACTTTTAACTTGTTTCTTAATTTGTGTGAAAAGTGTTAGAACGACACTTAATTTGAAATAGAGGGAGAATCATTTATTCTAAATTTTTTTTTGAAAATAACAATAATAGAAAATTTCTCAAAATCTTTGTACCTGATCATTTTTAAAGTCATGTTTATTTTCTAAAAAAATAAGTTTAATGTTAAGACCAACTTAATACAAACTAAAACATTCAAATAATATGGAATTAAAAATTAAAATTATGGATAACACATTATCCGAACCAAACATGACCAAACTAACGAAATCAAACTTCTCATTTTTTGTTTATTATTATGTTCTCAAGCCAAAACATATCGATGAACTTTTAAAACATTACCGTTTTGGTTCGTTTATGCAATTCTTCAATCCACATTTTAGTTTTTTTCTTACAAAAAATATATTTACAAATCTAAGACAAATAACCGAATTCTGTGCAATTAACGAAATTAAAATATGATTTAGTTATTTTGTATATATTCATACCCGTGTATGAGTTTTCAAAAAATTGCCGATTTTATTTGCTTATGCAATTCTAAACCCATCAAGAATTTCAGTTTTTTTTCTTTATTTTTTTTCAAAATAAAATATATCAAATTATGGAGAATTTAGGAAAATATATTTACAAATCTAAGGTAAAAAAATCAAGTTATATGTAATTAAAAATTAATATGATTTTAATATAATTATAACCAAAGAACAATTTTAGTTCAATTAGTAAGAATATCTGCAACCTAATATATCCAAAAACTTAATAATACTATCAGAGTCTCTATATCCGAAGTTAAATGTGTAATTAAAATAACAACATAAAATTCTTTAAAGTAATCTTCTATTTACTTTTCATGCATATAAACTCAAAATGATTTTTTTCAGTTAGACTAACACGAACACTAATAAGTTGCAAGCTAGCTAACGAAGATAAAATTTTTTCAAAATAGTATATTTATATATTATAATCATATATATTAAATATTTTCAACAAAAAATTGTAGTCGTCTTCTTCCTAAACACGTTCAATCTACATTCTGTATCCGCTCTTGATTATTTGGTTTTACATCCAATGGCACCAGTAATATTGACTTTCTTACTTTATACTTTTTTATTGTGTTTTTGACATTACCATTATCGTCAGTTTCATTATGTTTATTTTACTAATATATACATTATTTTATAATTTACAAATAAAAAAATGAAGATGTTATTTTTGGATCATTTCAGAATTCTCAGCTTCAAGAAGAATAAAAAGATCTTTCACTCATTCGTTGCATTATTTTATTTTATTTTATTCTATTGTAGAAACCTTAGATGTGGATATAATTTAGCATTTGGATTTTTTTTCTTTATGCATTTGAATTTGGATTTACCATTTTAACTTAAGCTTTTTTGGAATTGTTTACAAAATTTTCTTGATTAATTTTATTTTAATTTTCAAGTCAAAATGATTGATTATTATATTCGCTTTAATGCTAACTTGCTAGCCACTCATTTAACTTGTTCAAAAAGAAAGTAGGAGAAAGCACACTGGAAAGCCACCCAGACATTCCTGCACTCGCAAGAAAAGTTGCTGGAAAATGTCGTGGCCTACCATTGGCACTCAATGTCATCACTGAAACTATGGCGAGCAAAACCACGGTACAAGAGTGGGATGGAGCAATTCACATTTTGATTTCATCTGCTGTACAGTTTTCAGGCATGGAAGATGAGATTCTTCCGATTTTGAAGTATAGCTATGACAGTTTAAACAGTGAGCAAGTGAAATCATGTTTCCTTTATTGCTCTAACTTCTCCCGGACTGTATGGCAATCAATCTCGATATGTTTAATCCATTCATGAAAGATGGGACTAGTAGCAATGTGAATGGCAGCAGTACTATCGGAATACAGAGCAGGAACTGCAGTTGGTTGAATCTTCAAATCAGTCAACAAAATACTCAATCAAACCAGTTCACAAGAAGCAAGAGCAAGAGCTCGATACTCTGCTTCAGCCGAAGATCTGGAAATTGTAGGTTGTTTTCTAGAACGCCAAGATATGAGAGAGTTACCAAGAAACATACAAAATCCAGTGGTAGAACGACGACTATCAGGACAAGCCGCCCAGTCAGAATCCGCAAAACCCTTTAAACACAAATCATCATCTGCAGAATAAAAGAAGCCTTGACCAAGCGTCCCTTTGATGAACTGCAGAACCTTATAAACTGCTTGGAGATGATGAGTGCGAGGAGCTGAAGAGAATTGACACAAATTGTTGACGACAAAAGTAATATCAGGTCGGGTAATGGTCAAATACATCAGCCGACCAACAAGATTGTGGTATATATTAGGATTATCAAGAAAATCTCCATCTGCTTTGGACAATTTCAGATTAGGTTCCATAGGCACAGTAGATGGTTTACAACCCAACAATCTTGTAGAAGAAAGCAGTTCCAACGCATATTTTCTCTGACAAAGAGATATGCCAGCTGAAGTACGAGATATCTCCAATCCCAAAAAATACTTCAGAGGACCTAAATCTCTTAGCTTGAAATGGCCTTTAAGAGTCTGATTTAACGCAGCAGTACCATGATTAGTAGTACTAGCTATGACAATATCGTCAACATATACTAAAACAGCCAAATAATCATCACCATTGCTTCGGACAAACATAGTATGATCACCATAAGCCTTTGTAAAACCCAACTGCAACAAGACAACTCTGAATTTAATAAACCACTGTCTCGAAGTTTGTTTAAGACCGTAGATAGACTGTTTAAGTTTGCAAACAGCACGAGGTGGCAATGATTCCCCCTTTCTCTCTGCATATCCTAATGGTAAGGTCATGAATATCTCCTCATCGAAATCACCATTCAAGAATGCATTAGAAATATCTAATTGAGTAAGCACCCATTTTTTTGATGCAGAGACCTTCAACAGCAACTTGACAGTAGCCATTTTAGCAACCGGAGAGAAAGTATCATTATAATCCAACCCTTATTTTTGTGTATATCCTTTGGCTACCAAACGAGCTTTATAACGCTCAAGGCTTCCATCTGCATTATACTTCACAGTGTAAACCCATCGACACCTTACTGCCTTTTTGCCTTTAGGTAGAGAAACAATATCCCAAGTATTAGTCGACTCCCTTGCATTAAACTCGACATCCATAGCCTGACATAACTCCTTGGATTCCTTAGCCTCATTATACGATTGTGGAACAGGGATTTTAGTGATGTTATTTATGTAAGAGAGATGTGGCGAAGAAATTTTAGAGTAGGAGATATATGAAGAAACAGGGTATGGAATTGGAACTTGTAAAGAGTAACAGTGATAATCTTGCAAATGGAGAGGTGGTTTTCGTGGTCTATGAGAAGACAATGGTAGAAAAGAATGAGAAATGGACAAAGGTGATAATGGAATAGGAGAAACTGAGGATAAGGAATCCAAAGGTTTGAAAATATCATTTGTTACTTCTGTTTGCGGATGATGAACCAAAGGAAAAACATCTTCATGGAACACCACATTACGCGAGATAGAAACCCCATTAGTCTCCAAATCCAACAACTTGTATCCTTTATATTCAGTGGGATATCCCAAGAATATATAAGCCCTAGAACGAGGCTCAAACTTATGCCTCTGTTTCGGTGAAGTAGTTGCATAACACAAACAACCGAAAGTTCTGATTTGACTGTAATCTGGAGGTTTGTGAGTAAGTAATTCATAAGGGGTCTTATTGGCAAGTAACTGAGATGGAGTCCTGTTGATGAGGAAGACGGCTATCAAGATACAATCTTCCCAATAATGCAGAGGAACTTGGGACTGAAACATAAGAGCACGAGCAACATTTAAATTGTGATGATGCTTGCGTTCGACTACAGAGTTCTGTTCTGGCGTCTCTGGACAGGACTGGTAAGCAACAATTCCCTTCTCATGGTAGAAATCTGTTAAACGCAGCTCTGATGCGTTATCTGAACGAACTGAGTTCACCTTTATTTGATATTGATTCTCAACCATTCTGATAAAAACTGGAAAGAATGTGATCACTTCATTCTTAGTTTTGAGCAAATAAACCCATGTAGCTTGTGAATGATCATCAACTATGGTGAGAAAATATCTATAACCTTCCAAAGTTTCAACCGAAAAGGGTCCCCAAACATCAATGTGCAACAACTCAAATTTGGAATTACAAATGTTATTGGGAGATGGAAAAGACAACTTCTTCTGCTTAGCCAAATGACAGATATGACAACAAGCAGATCCTCTATTCTTGTGCTTTGATATACCCAAAGTCTCAGAGATAACATCCAGTCGAGATAAAGACAGGTGTCTGAGCCGTTTGTGCCAAACGCCAATATCCACAACTGCATTGACGCAAGGAGAAGACTGCTGAACATCCATCACATACAGATTAGCAATCCTTTTACCCTGACCAATCGTCAACCCCCTGATAGGATCCTGAATTTCACGAGTAGAAGTACCAAAAACAACTCTAGAGCCAAGATCCAAAGTAAGAGAACTGATAATGAGAAGATTGAGACGAAATGCAGGAATAAACAAGACATTCTTAAGAATGATGTCTTTGTTAAGCTGAATATTGCCAACTCCACTAATCTGAACCGTAGAACCATTAGGCAAATTAACTGAATTCACAACAGAGGTATCAAGCGTGACGAAAAGGGATTTATCATGAGATACATGATGAGTAGCTCCTAAGTCAATCACACACGTTTGTCTTGCTAGAGTGTGTTGTGATACGGTTAATATACCAAAAAAGCAATATGTTGAAGGTGAGAAATCAATACCAGAAGCTGCATTAGAAGTACTAGCATATGGTGTTGAAGTTTGTTGATTCTGAAGTTGGGAGCTGAAATAAGCTATGAAACTCTGAATCTGATCTTTAGTAAGATTTCCAATCATATTGTCTACTCCAACGGGTTTAATATCAGGAGAAACAGCAACCTGAGCTGTGACAGGAACTGTATTCTTCTGAAACTTTTCATGTTGTTGTTTTTCTTTTGGAGTAAAACCAGGTGGAAAACCATGTTTCTTGTAGCACTGTTCAGCAATGTGGCCAACTCTGTTGCAGTGAGAACATACAGGACGTCCTTTGTTTGGTCCAGTCTGAACATAACAAGCAGCGGCTGGAATCGTATCTGAAACAGTGTGATCAGAAACCTGAAAAGCAGCAGGAGTAACAACAGTTGAAAACCCCTTCTGACTATCATCCTGATCCAACATGTTATAAACTTCAGCAAGAGTAGGCAAAGCTTTCTTGGCAATGATCTGTCTACGAATAATGGCATAGGACTCGTTTAAACCAACAAGAAACTTCACAATCTTAGTTCTCTCAGCCTTTAACTGTAAACGAGCAGCCTTACCACAAGTACGTAGATCATCAGGTTCTTCGGTACTGTCCAACTGATCCCATAGAGCTTTTAACTGTGTATAGTAATCAGATAGAGTCATGGAACCTTGACGCAGATCTTGAATCTATTGAGTTAGATTGAATGTTCTTGGTAGATTTGTTAAATGAAAACGACTATGCAGATCGCGCCATATATCAGTGGCATCATTCATCCGTAACACACTACGATATATCTGAGGGGAAACAGAGTTTAATAACCAAGATTAAACCATGCTATTACAACGAGACCAAAGACGAAAATTGAAATCCGATTCAAGAGGACGAGGTAACCTTCCGTATATAAAACAAATCTTGTTCTTAACATTTAGAGCACTTCTCATAGCAGCATTCCAGTCATCATAGTTCGTACCATCTAGACGAAGAGAGATGATGATTAAACCTGGGTGATATGCGATATGCATAAAAAACGGAGGATGACTCGGATCCAGAGATTCTGTGACACAAACAGCTCGCAAAGCTCCGGATAGATGATTTAGAATCGCCGGAGGAGAATCGGGAGGTAGATTGGACACAGTGTTGGTGGTATGAGTCGAAGGACGAGGTGAGCTCGTGGAAGCTGAAAAACGAGTAGCTCGTCGTGGATTTCTCTTGAGAGTCACCATAGAGGTCAAAAACAAGAGATCGATGAAGAAAAAGAAGCTCAAAAATGGCAGAATCAAGCAAGAAACGTATGTATTTGCTCTGATACTCGTAATCATATTACGAGAAAGAGAGAAAAACGAAAGCGGAAGAAAATACTGTTTCATTCACCTTTAAAAAAAGAATCTACAATATTACAAGTATATACTATAGCTATACAATTGGTTAAGTTAAACCGGTTTCTAACAGAATATTAAACTAGAGTATAAAAGATAAAACCGGGTATATATCTCAATAAATACATCTGAATTTGGAGGGCACGAGCGAACTTGAGTGTTCACAAGGGTTATCAAAATTGTCGAGTTTGAGGACATTGAAACTACGAGATTCCAAAGTGTTGCTAGATATGAACCAAATGAAGGAGCTGCAGCTCTTAGAACATTTAGAGTTTGTAAGCATAACCTTCTCGTCAAGTTTGGTTGGGGAACAATTGTATATGATCCCAGAATAAGGAAATGTATACAACAAGTTTCTATTAGGGAGCGTCCGGAAGAATCAGTAAGCGTATTTATGTTGCCAGCAGTGGATAATCTATGTGACATGTACATACAGAATTGTGAAATGCAGGAGATAAAGATAGAGAAGACACCATGGAACAAAAGCCTGTCAAGTCCATGTTTCTTAAACCTCTCTGATGTGATAATAGATAGGTGTGATGGTCTAAAGGATTTGACGTGGTTGTTGTTGGCTCCAAACCTTATTTGTCCAAAGCTGAGAAAGCTTCCACTGGATTCTAAAAGCGTCTTCAAGGTTGAAGCATTCACTGTATATCTTTATGAAGAAGAATGGATAGAAAGAGTTGAATGGGAGTATGAAGCCAGACGACAACGTTTCTTACCTACATGTAGGATATGATCTCTTTCACTATACAATCCATTATAGGCATACGTAAAAGAAAATAAATAACTGAGTAAATCAAGTGGCTGAAAGATTTGAAAGGAACTCATATAATCAAGAGTCAAGAACAAGTAAAAAAGGGGTCAAGAACCGTGTGGCATTAATGTAAAACCGCCACTGTTAAATATAGTTTCAAAGATTAGTGAAAAGACATGAACAGAGAGATTTAGTTGCTTCTTCTCTTAAAAATACTGTTCTTAGGAGCTTCCGGAGTTAGTAGAATCCATGACAAGTTCACACTCTTCCATCACAGCAGCTTCTTTAATCTCCTGCAACATCTTCAACACTTGCCACATTGTAGGCCTCTGTTCCGGCGATGCTAAGCTACAAGCCACCGCAACTTCTGTTAACATTCCGAATTTATCCCTATCCTCTCTCCAATTCCCATTCTTCTCACCTTCCTCTCTCACTTTCCTCACCCATTCCATCATCTCATCCAGTGGCAAAACCGGAAGCTTCGAAGGTTGCTTCCCTGTCAAAAGCTCCAAGAGAAGAATCCCGAAAGAGAAAACATCGGTTTTAACCGATTGATAACTCAAACTCTTGTGTCGAACTTCAGGGGCTTTGTAAGCTGCTGCATCTACGTCTTCTTGACCATCGTTGGATGTTAGAGGAGGGTTTGTTGCAAGAGCTACGAGACAGTAATCGGCGATGCAAGCTTCGAAGTCTGGTCCGAGAAGGACATTTGAGGATTTGAGGTTTCCGTGAACAAGCTGCCATGCTTGGTGGATGTAGGAGAGACCTTGAGCTACATCTTCTGCTATCTTTAAGCAAGATGTCCAATGCAATGGCTTTGCTCTCGACGATTTTGTACCTACACAAAATATGATTTTTAACTTTTAATATAAGCTCCTCATTGCTCAAGTTTTAACTAACTAACTAACTCCATTACCAAAACCATTAGATTCCTCTTGCTAGACATGGACATATAAACAAAATTGAGCTAAACCAAACCAAACCAAAATTTGTTTATTAATCTGTTTGGTTTTGTTACTTTAAGAAAACACTGAACCATTTAATGTAACTAAATTAAACCAAAATTAATTATACCATATTTTTAATCATATACGGGTACGAGTGTACGACTGAATAAATTAAATTCCATGTGGCCACTGAGCTAAATGTATACTAATTTATTACAAGTACCAACCAGGTGCTTGATGTCTTCAATGATAATCTATTAAATCATTTATTAAAAATTCAAATCTTATGAAAAAAAAAATTAAGATATGTATAATTGTGTGTGAAAGGGCTTACGAGCTTACCATGGACGAGAGACGAGAGACTGCCATTTGGCAAATAATCATAAATCAACAGCCTCTCTTCCTTTGCCTGAAAATAAGCCCTGAGTGGGACCAGATTTGGATGCCCTAATGCTCCAACTGATTCCATGTGTCGCTCAAACTTTTCTCTCTCTACACCCGCCAATCTAATGGCGTCTAGCCTCTTAACCGTCACGATCAAACGGCTGTCAAGCAACGCCTTATAAGTGGTCCCCACAGTTCCTCTACCCAATAACTCAGCGGAAGCTGTCATTAGCTGGTCCATCGTGTACACGTGGGCCTCTCCCGCACAGAATACTAAGCTCCCACTCTTCGCCGCTTGTAGCTTCTTCACCTTCTCCTCCAGCTCACTCTCTTGCTCCATCTGTATCGCCGCCGCTACTTCCGCCGTCTCCGCCGCGTCGGATGCTACAACCGCCGCTGATTGTTTCCCGTTCTCCTTCTCGTTTTTGTCTCTCCGTCTCTTCACGGCGGCGATTAGACAACCGACGGAGGTGAATAAGAGAAGAGCGGCTAGTAGAAACCCTAGAATCACCGCGAATCGCGAATGTTTGCCGTGATTCGGCCGGGACATTCCCATTTCTCCGATTTGCGCCATCTGACCGTGCGCGATTGGTGGTGGTGGTGCTGCCACATTTTCCGGCGGCGATTGGTTGAAGAACTTGGATCTCGGTTTGCATTCCTTGTGGACGATCTCGCCGCAGAGATTAGGGTTTTTGAGAAAAGACGAAATGCCGAATCGTAACAGAACCGGGGTTACCGGTACAGGACCGGTTAAGTTGTTAACCGAAAGGTTGAAAGAATGAAGCGAGGATTGGTTTAGAGCAGGGACGGTGCCGTCAAACCGATTCGAATCGAGCCGAAGGTAAATCAACCGGTTGAAAAAGATTAAACCTGGCGGGATTGGACCGGTGAGGTTGTTGAAGGAGAAATCGAGAGTTCTTAACCGGTGAAGCTCGAGAACCGAGAGAGGAAACGAACCGGAGAAAGAGTTATGATCGAGAAATAGCGATTTGAGATTAACCAAACCGGAGAAATCAGGTAAAGGTCCGGTTAACGAGCTATTCTTGAGACTCAGAACTCGAAGCTGGTCGAGTTTATTGACTGAGTCAGGAGCGAGTTCGCCTCCGAGATAGAGATCTTCTATAACCAAACGAACGACTTTGTTGCCGTAGCACGTAACACCCCACCATTGACAGAAGTTTGAGCTTCTGTTGCTAAAGAAACCAAGCTTGTTCCATAAATCAGCTTTGGATTTGAACAGTAAAAGAGCAGAAGCGTCACGGTGAGGAAACGCGCGTTTTGTGCGGTTGGAAGAAGAAGAAGCAATGGCGAAGAAGAAGAAGAAGAAGAAAAGGAAGTGAGAAATGGGAAAGTTACAACGAAGCATTTTCTTGTTGTGTTGGGAATGTGTTAAAAGAAGCATGTTAATAATAATGTATAAAGATTACAGATTTTGATTTTGCTTTCTGTAACAAAAAAAAAACTAAGAGAGAGAGGTGAAGAGAGCAGGAGGTACGTGACAAAAGGATGTTAAGACAGAAGAGAGAGTAGCTGTCGGACTGGAAAGCTCAGAGTCACGTGAATACTGAAAAAGTAAGAAGATGCATAATTTATTATATTTACATGATTCAAACTTGTTAAAAGTTAAAATTGTTGAACGATTCAAAAGAATATGATGGATCAATATAATATTTAATGCCGAATTTGCATAAAGAACTAGCAAATAACGAGATCTAACTCTTGTTTTGTATCAAAACCGGATCTAACTAATGTAAAGAAGAAAGATATGATTATGTTTCTCTTTTTCGACTTTAATTATTATTACTACAGGTTGTTATGGTTGTTGAGATTTAAGAGTTCGTTAAAACATAACAGTGACGAAGAACCAACTGTATTATTAATATTTCTCGTTACTGAAACTAATAACACAATTCGTTTCTCTTTTTGTTTTTTTTTATAATATTTCTCGTTACTGAAACTAATAACACAATTTTTTTTAGTGATGGAAGATGATAACTGATAAGCATGGATTGGGTGAGAAGAAGAGATAAAAAAGAATTATATTCTTCTTGATTAAAACTGAGAAGTGGCTAAAGAGTCTTACAATTACGGTGTCTGCATAATTGAACCGAAATAATAAACCAAAATACTAAACCGGAAATAATATATTCTGTTATATACAATTTTATATATAATTAACCATTTTTCTCTTTATTTAGGTTATCCACTTCAACCTATAAGTTTTCTTACGCTATCCACATCATCCAATTTTTTTTTTAAATATAATATTTATGACTCAATTAATTTACATAATTTTATATTATTATATTATATTATAAAAAATTCACAAAAAACTTTAAATGATACAAAAATGAAAAATGAAAAAACTTCTCTGCAGTGACCTGACGGAGAAAAAGGTTGAAGTTTGGAGCAGAAGCAAAGTGTGCTGCGGAGGACAGAACTTTGTGGCTACACAACACTTCCTTCTGTTCCCACTTCATTGCTTATCCTTAAGCTGATTCAATATCATCGGAATCTGCCCAGAGGTCCATTGAGAACTATTTCTGGGTATAGGAGCATTTCAGGGTCAAGACCCAGCAAATTCAGTAATTTAGTTTCCTAGGAAAAAAGAAAAAGGGCATTGGGTTCAATTTTATGGGGCATTTGTGCGAGAAATCAAATCATAAACAAATGATAGAATTTTAAGAGCCTTCAGGAACAACTTTAAGTCAAATCCAACCTAATATCATCCAACATAGAAGAAAGACACTCTAAAATCCTTTTTCAAACCTGATCATGATTCCCTTGTCTGAGAACCGCCATACCCGAGGGCCAGTTTTTTTTTCGAACGCAAATAAGTATGCGGTAGTTTAAAACTGGAATTAACACAATATCGCGTGGAAGGTCTTGAAGAACCTGAAACAAAAAAGGATCACATCTAAATCGAGGCAGAGGGTATATAGTCACCAACTAAAACATATAGAAAAAATACTAAAAAATTAAGTACAATACTATATGGACTAAGAAACAATTGATAATATAATAGTAATGTAAGATTATAGAATTATTAATAAAAAGATGAAGAAAACTTATGAATAAAATATATTTTTAAATTTTTGTTGTTTTTAATGAGTTTTAAGTTGCATACGAAAATGAAAATCAAACATTATATGTAAATTAATATTCAAAATAACAATCTATTATAAATATTTAAATAAGAAATAAAGTTATATATGAGAAGCAAATTCTGCTAAGAATTTTGTATCACTTAAATTAGCAGAAAACTTATGCAAATGATCAGTAGAAAAGTATAGAAAAAGAAAAAATGTAAAAAATGTTTAGATATCGGGAGGCAAAAGAGTATAACATCAAAGATGAAAAAAGAACCGACAAATGCAATCAAAGCAAAAAAAAATTAATATTAAAAAAATATATGAATAAAAATAAAATAAAATATGTGAATATAACATAAAAAAAAAGTGATAGAGAAATATAACCAAACTAAATATATATGCGCGGTAGGATTATAAATCTAGTGTAAGTAATATGTTAACATAATCTTATCAACTAATTCTATGCTATCATACACGAAAAGTAAAATACTCAGCAAACTTGACCCACCTAAAGTTCGTTTTTCTTAGTCCTACCGAAACCCATATTAACACAATGGGCTTAAGTGGGCCTTTCCTTGTTTTTTTTTTATCTTTCCCTGTCCTCGATTTCTCTCGTCTTCTTTCTTCTCTGATTTTCTCTTCAACTTCTGCGTCAAGCCCTGGCCTCTTTCTCTTCATTAACTTCTCTCAAACAAGCTTCTTCGATCTTCATAGTGTTGGTAAATCCTTTACTCATGTGTCGATTTCATAGTAGATTCTTGACCTAGATTAGTCGTAAAGTTTTCAATCAGAAATCGAAATTCATTGTTTTAGAGACTACTTGTTTAGCAAATGGAACCCTTATTTCAGGTGTTCCTGTGCCAATTGCAGAGTTTTGCGCATTTCTTTCCATTATGATTACATCTATTAGTAGATTTATCGGTTTGTTATATTAAGATCTTGTTTCTTTTAATAAGTAGATTTTCAATTAGCTCTTGTTTATTCTATTGGAGTTTGATAAAGGCATTGCTTTGCACTATTCGATTTTTCTTTTAAGTAGTTTTTGTTTATATGATTTCGGATTTGAGTTAAAAAGATTTGTGCAGCAACCAATGATGAATGCATTTGGATTTAAGGTTTCTTCGATATTGTTTCAGGATGGCACATTCTCTGAGCTTCATCTCCACCAGCTTGAACAGTTTAGTCCTTAATCATCAATGGCAGAGCTTTGGAACGTTTGTCTCGCTGCCATCTAAATGTAAAAGGAGATTCGCAATAAGCATTAGAGCTGTGCAAGAGACTCAAGGTCCAAAAAGATTAATCGACATCATAAGAACGGTTCCTGAAATCTCTAGGAACTACTTCAAGAAACCATCAAGAAGAACACTTTTCGGAGGAATCTCATTGTTAGGTGGGTTCTATGTTGCGCAGACCATATCTCTGTCATTTGGAGCTTTGGGAGTGAACGATGTTATCGCAGCGGTCTTATGCGTTCTTTTAACCGAGTATGTGACGAGATTCTACTATAGCCGCACCACTGTGACATTTCCGCTTGCTCTACTCAATAATTTCAAGATGGGTTTCACTTATGGTCTCTTCATTGATGCCTTCAAGCTGGCTAGCTAGTATGTTTTTGAGTAAGGTTTCTAACGGGAGAGATCAAAAAGCGTAAGATGTAAAGGATTTTAAAGCTCTATTTAGTGGTTAATACATGTTTTCACAGTAGCTCTGATTGTTTGTTTGTGTATAGTTTTATGAATATACTCACAACTTTTTAGAGTATTCTACTTTCGTTTTGTATATATGTGAACTTGTTTCAACCATTGGAGTGAAAGATCAACGACCTTTAAAGTGTTTTCAGCTTCTACAATAGCTAGATTCCGAAGTTTATCATATCTCTTCGACGATAATATGATTTATGAGTTTTGAATGTTTATGAGACTACAAAAGGGGTCAAAATCTAGCATAACCTTCCACAATCCAAAATATTTTCAAATAACTTTGTTATAAAAAATAATTTAATTATTTTTTTAAATTGAAAACTAGTGTTTTACGTTTATACCTATCAATTTTTTTAAAAATTATATAAATTAAACGCGTTTTTGACTCAAACCCAACCCATTTGTCTTATTTTTTTAAACTCAGCCCAATCATTTTTAAACCCAGTCCAATCCAGAACCCATCTTTTCTAAACCCAATCGTTGGATTAAACCCTTCTTTCCTTCTCCTTCTTTTTTCTCCCTTTAACGTTTCTGTCGCGAAAATTCTAGGGTTTTTCTTTCTCTGGCTTTCTCTCCAAAATCCCTAAAATCAATTCGCGAAAATTCTAGGGTTTAGAGACCATTATGCCGCCTCATAAAAAATCAAAGTCTTGTTGTTCAAGAACCTAATTCTTCTCGGGTTCGGGATCCGCCTCCGCCTCCACCGCCGGCGTCATCTCCATTTATGCTGGCGCCTCCGCATCCATCACTGGTGCCATCTCCATCTCCAATTAAGCCAACTCTGTCTCCAGGAGCTAGTGACTCAGACACATTTTCTCTTCCGCAAGTGGTATGTAAATGAAGCTTGAATGTTTTTAGGATCCATATTTGCTATATAGAACTGGAAATAGAATTAGTAGAACTAGTAAAATCGTTATTCAGGGTGTATGTACAACTGGTTAAAACTGTGAATAAATATGTATAACTATATACAACTAGGACTTCGATACAACTGTGTATGCATACGTATGACTAGGTATAACTTGCAAAAATCGGAATTTTTAGGGTGTATGTATAACACGGTGTAACTGTGTATAACTCGGTGTGACTGTGTACAACCAGGTACAACTAGTGGTACCGTGGTACCTGTGGTATCCGTTGTACTATTGGTACTAGTGGTACCAAGTCGTATTTAGACAGAACATAGTAAATTAAAATAAGTTGTTCCTAGTCATAAAACTGAACACAATTAACATCCATAACACAGAAAAAGATAACACAAATCAAACACAATTAACATCCAGAGTTTTCACCAACAAACCAACGCGAAAATTGGTAGATTCCACCAATGACCACTGCTTTATCCAGTAATACTTAGAGCAAAAATCATGTATCTGAGGCTCCACCTTTGTTGTTTCTACACGCCTTACGATGGCAGCTACTGCATGTACACATGGATATCTATCAATATCAAAATGCTTGCAGCTACAAGTTTTACTTCTCAAATTAACCAAATAACATTTGCCATCGCGACCAATCACATTGTACTCAAGCAGAAAGATCATTCGAACCATTTTAGCAACAGCAGCACAAAAATCCTGGGAGATTCACCAGCTGGATGTTAAGTCGGCTTTCCTCTACGGAGTCCTTGAGGAAGACGTTTACTTACAGCAACCAAAGGGGTATGTTGTCACTGGAGAAGAAGAAAAAGTCTACAAGCTTCATAAGGCCTTATACGGTTTGAAGCAGGCACCAAGGGCGTGGTTCAGTCGAATCGAAGAATATTTCATCAAGGAGGGGTTTAAGAAGTTGCAGAATGAGGAGACTTTGTTCTTAAAGGAGAATGAACACGGTAACAAACTCTTTGTTAGTGTTTATGTTGATGATTTGATTCACACTGGAGATAGTGTTTCAATGATGGAGGAATTCAAGAAGTCAATGCAAAAGGAGTTTGCAATGACAGACCTTGGGAGGATGAGGTATTTTCTGGGAATTGAAGTGCTGTAGACGACTCATGATATTCACATTTTTTCAAGGAAAGTATGCTCTTGAAGTCTTGAAGAGGTTCAACATGGAGAATTGTAATGCTGTGAGTAATCCGATGGTGCAGGGAAACAAGCTAGACTTGGATGTAGATGGTGAGCGTATTGATGAGACTTATTATAAGCAGATAATAGGGAGTCTCATGTATCTTACAACAACCAGACCCGACCTGCAATTCTCTGTGAGTCTACTGAGTCGTTTTATGTCCAAACCTACTCAGCTACACTTACAGACTGCTAGGAGGGTGTTAAGATATCTGAAAGGCACGGTGGACTTTGGAATTTGGTACAAAGGAGAAGGAACCGGTCAGGTAATGGTCTACACCGATAGTGACTTCGCCGGTGATGCTGATAGCAGGAAAAGCATGTGTTCTTTATGGAGGATGCAGCAGTTGCTTGGCTGTCTAAGAAACAGCCCATCGTAACTCTCTCCACGACTGAAGCCGAATATGTAGCAGCATCAGTGTGTGCGTGTCATGTCATATGGTTCAAGAGAATCTTGGGAGAATTGGGATATGATGTGGAAGGAAGCACAACCATTTTGTGTGACAACACTTCGACTATTAAGCTCTCAAAGAATCCGGTCTTCACGGAAGGTGCAAGCACATTGGGGTACGTTTTCATTTCTTAAGAGATTTGGTTAATGAAGGAGTAATAAGTCTGGAGCATTGTGGTTCACAAGAGCAAGTGGCCGATATCTTTACGAAGCCATTGAAGAGAGAGGTCTTTGAAAGCTTGAGAAGCAAGATCGGGATTTGCTTTGTTTCTGATAAGCTAAGCTTTGCACGCCAAGCTTAGTTTAAGGAGGGTTTGTTGGAGCAAATCAGTTTGGGAAGAAGCCGTTGAAGTTCTGTTTTGTTTGAAAGAGTCTCTGTTCTGTTTTTGAGTCAATAATAGACCAAGTATTACGGTCAAGTTTGTTAACTATTCTTGAGCCTTAAGTTTAGGATTTCCGTTATTGTAAAGGCTATTTAAAAGCCATGATCTCATTGAATAAGATATCAGAGTTTTCAGAATACAATTGTTTTATGAGCAATTTGATCCAACATAACTTACGCATTGGATTCGTATGGGATTGTTTGGTGGATTAGTTCCTCTCTAGGCATCTTCAGGTACGGACGTTCACTCGATGAAAACATTACTAAATGTTGTTGGAGAGACTCAAGCTTAGTTGACTGTTGTGGAGAGCTTTACATTGTCGATCGTCTCCTTGAAGATAATCTTCAGAAAAGAAAAGCTACTCCCTTGCCGTTTTCGCAGCATTTTCTTGTGATACACGACGATTTCGGGAACGCGAAATGCGAACCATCAGAAAGAAACTACCATCCGAAAACGACTGGTTTCAAGGTTTACAAGTTGGATGAAGAGTTGGGGAAATGGGTGCAAGTTAAGTCCTTGGGAGATCATGCGTTTGTGATGGCTACCGATGCTTGTTTCTCGGTTCTGGCTCATGAGTTCTACGGATGCCTGCAAAACTCTATTTACTTCTCCGAGGAGAATGAAAATAAGATCAAGATGTTCAAGCTAAACGACGGTAGTATCACGACAATGTCAGGAGATTCGCAGAGTTGTTTCCAAATGTTTGTTCCTAGCTTTCACTGAATCTTTGTTTAAGGTCAAAGCTACAACTTTCTTAAGTGTTCCAATCATCTAATTAAAAACCGTACCTTCCATCTTCATTTGTGAGGTACATTGAACAGAAAATGCATGCAACATGTTAATTTGATACAGTAAAAGGTTAAGATTATGGTTAAATGAGATTGACATTTGATAAGGGAAAATGAAATTTATCCATAATAAACCGATAAATACCAAGTTTTAAGGTTAATAACAAAACCCACATTTGTTTTGAGTTTGTTACTTTAACAATGATGAAACTGAATGAAACTTAGGGAGAGGTTTTATATGTACAGAAAACCCCCAGCAGCAGAATCAGCAATTTTAAAATAATCAGAACAACAACAATAAAATGCTTTTTGATGAAATTCTCTTTCTCTCATGTCTCTCTTCTCTCAAGAGGAATGGATTCTTCAGTGATGTTTCCTCGTCTTTCTCTTAAGCAATGTTCTTTCTGCTCTGTGCCCAGAATGGTTTTGCGGGTGTACGCTTCAAAGCCTTAACGCTGAATGGACTGTTCTTGCTCTGCAATACCACAACATTACAAGAAAATCAGTAAACAGTTTCCAAACATTATCATTCTAAGTTCAGATACTTTTGTTCATCATAAGATGTGAAAAAACTCACCATCAAACAGGTATCGCCATCGCAAACCGGGTACTCATGAGGACAACAACTAGTGTTATCATCGCAGCAAGTAGCAGCTTCTAGAGGGCAACATCCCCAACTGAAGCAGTACTTACCGTACTTGAAAAGACAACAACAAGTGTTTCCCTCAGGGCAAGAGTAGTATTTGTCACATTGGGTCGGTGGCTTGATGGGAGATGGAGGTGATGGTCCAGGGTTTGGCGGGTTCTGACCTTTCTTGATCGGATAAGAAGCTTCCATCGCGATTCCACACTTTCCTGTTGGCTCTGCAATGTTACGTGCCATCTTTATGTATCCGCTCTCTCCCCAGCTTCCTCCCCATGAGTTTCTCACAATCCAGTAGTCTTTTCCGTTCTCAGTTCCGTAACCCACAGCTACAACTCCATGGTCGAGCTCTGTTCCACAAGCTCCATCAAATACACCCTGAAGACAAAAAAGCCAAAGCAATATACGCAAATGGTTACCTAACTAGAATATAGCCGAATCATTCTTCGAAACTGTGAATACTTAATGAATGTTTCTCAAAACATGAACATGTTATATACAATTAATCATTGATTAGTCTCATATTAACTAGTTATAACGTAAAGCTTATTTAAACAAATTAGGCTACTTCGTACCGAAGAATAGAGCTGGAAAGCGCGACCACCAGCTTCAATGGCGACACTAATAGGCTGATTAGCCAAAGCTTTCTTAAGAGCAGCCTCGCTGTTCTCAGGTACATCTTCATAGGCATCAATTGTGACAACCTTTGCGTTTTTCTGCAAAAAATTACGAAAACAGAGGAGTTAAAGCCATTGTTTTCGATTTCAAAACCAAAAAAAAAACTAAACTAAATGCACTAATTAACTAACTAACCCTGTTCTGATCACAACGACCATCAGTAGCTTTGTATGGATAATCATCTTCTGTATCAATACCACCATTTTTAATGATGAATTCAAACGCATAATCCATCAAACCTCCATTACAACCTTGATTGTAAGATGTATCACAATCAACTAGTTCTTGTTCAGACAGAGAGATAAAGTCTCCTGTCACAATCTTGTTTATTCCTTCCACAGCTCCAATGGTTGAAAATGCCCAACAACTCCCTAAAAAACATTAGTAGATTAATTAAATCTAATTAACCAGATAATTAGCCCCACCACTTGCTTTAATTCATGAAAAAAGTGTATGGGTCCATAATCCAAATGTCCCACTAGCACTTTAAAGTTTAAAAGACCAGAAGACCCCACAAACTTTATCACCAATTCAATCTTTTTTTATAACACTAAAACACAAATTATCATTAAAATAGTTAATGATTTCTCAAATTTGACCACAATTACTTCATCACTATAGATATTACCGAAACGTATGCACACCTAAAAGTCAAGACTTTAGACCAAAAATCATCATTCCCCAAGAACAACAGTAATCAGGGGTAAATTTGTCTTTTACACAATTTTCGAGATTTTTTTCAGAAATGATCGGAGATCGGAAAAAAGCTTACCGCAGCTTCCCTGATCTTTAACGGCGGCGACGGCACCTTCTTTTCTCCAGTCAACGGAATCAGGAAGCGCGTCACCAACACGCGGCTCATACCGATCGCTGGTTTTGAGGACTCTCTTGTTCGGTTTAGCACCGAGGTAAATAGATCGGTACTCATCGTTGGTTAGATCAGCGAACCGGGTTAAACCGAGTTTGTAACTGAGGTTTTTGTTGTTGTTGTGTTCGTCGATGAAACGGAGATTATCTTTGAAGATCTCGAATCTCTGGTCCTCGACAAGACCGTTGCTCTGCGTCATCATCTTCTTCTTGCCATGTTTCTCCATCCACGCCTCGTAGATTTTCGCAACCTCCGCGTCGCTACGGTCGTTGACGGCGGAGATGTGGTGTTTCTCGTCGTATGAGATGATCGACATGTCGACGGCATACGATACGCCGATCATCATCGCTAGGAGAAGGATGGTTACCTTAACGAATCCCATTTTTTGTGATTTTTTTCAGAGGAAGAAGAAGATGAAGAAGACAATTGTATGATTGACAAAGAGATTGATGGGGTTGTATATAAAGAAGAAATTCAGTAAAGCGTCATAATTAATTATTATTTACTTTTGTCCTACTGTTCAAAAAACAAAAATTAAGAAAAACGGCTAAAAATGTTTAAATTAAAAAAATAGAGTAATTCTTCAAAATTTAAAAAATTGCATTTGGAGCAAGAACTCGTGAAATAGAAATATAGAATTATTCCTCTGTCCTTTTAAAAGAAAATCCATTCTCTGGATTATATTCTTTTTTTGAACACTTCCAAAATAAATCTCATAATCATTTTAAAAAAAATTAATGAATCTTCTGAATATTAAAAACAGGGAATTGAATTTGAATTAAAAAGGCATGTATAAACGAGAAACTCAATTAGCATCATTTATTAATTTTCTACTACTTTTTTGTCAACTTTCAATTCTTTTTCAAAATAGTGAAATTTTGTTTTTCTTAAGGGGGTGGTGGAGTGAATTAAAAGAAACTAGGGGGTTAAAGAAATAAATGAGAAGTGGTAGGGTGAAAATGAAAAAAGTAAAAACTGTGAAGAGTCAATTATTATTAGTTAAGACAAAAAGAGGGAAAACACAGCTCAGAAGTGCCAAGTGGATGAGGTGTGATTGGGCGAGAAATAAACTGTTATTTACTTTTATCAGAAAAGTCCAAGCAAATAGGAAGGAGCACGTGTAGAAGGATCGTTTAATCTCACGCGCTAGCGCGTGGATAAGATTTGTAAAACAAAGATTATCTTTTTATTTCTTCCCAACAACAAGATTCTTTTGATAATGTTACAAGATACTGTGGATTTTCTTATGATCTCGAAAATGTTAGTTCACATTGTGGTCTTTATTATTATGATTCCTTGTGAAAATAAAATACTCAGATTTCTTTTTGTGTCTTGTTAAAAGTGATTTTTTTGTATAAATTACCTAACTATGTTGTAGTAGATAAATATAATGTATTAGGGATGATATTTTCTTATTCTGTAGTATTTTCCTATTTCATAAAAGTAATGAAAAGTAACTTATGTTTGAGTGTATTGTGAATTGCTCTATTTGTTTTTAAAATTTTATAAAGAATAGTTTACACAGATGGAAAAAACTGTAATAAAAAAATTTTTATAATTAAATTTTGGATACATACACGGCTTGAGGTCCAAAAACATTACAAAATGTCAGTTGAGATTAAAATATACTCAAACCTATGATTTAAACCCTAAAATATCAATAGTTTTTATTTTTTAACAATATTTTTGAGTTTATTAGATGTTGGTAATAATTATACATGGATACCACGTTACTACATATTGCAGCTTAAAACAATATAATATAAAGCCGAAAATGAGTACGGAAGGAACCAATCATACTCGAGGTTTGGCTACCAATTCCATGAAACCATGAATGATGGGATGAGTCCTAGGAGAAAATAATCTCATGTGCAATGTTATAAGATGGTTTTTTATAAGGAGAAAAAAAAGAAAGAGGGAGAATTGCACAATTCATAAAGGACAACATAAATTATCTTCATAATCACAAATGAGAAGATAAGGACTATTTTTCACTTGGTTTACAGTATATATACTTGACGAACGTTCTAAAATGAGTTCTAACACTACTTCCTTACAACATACATACACATCATGATCACTATAACATATGGTCAAAATGGGTCAAGATCTTCGAACTCCTCACTTATCCCTCTCATATTTCTGGATAATTCACTCTGAGTGGAAGATTTCTTGTGAAAATAAAATACTCGATTTCTTTTTGTGTCTTATTAAATTGATTTTTTTTTGTATACAGTTACCTAACTATGTTGTAGTAGTAGATAATAAAGAGTTTGATTATACCATAAATATAATGTATTAGGGATGATATTTTCTTACTTTTTAAAAGTAGTGAAAAATAACTTATGTATGAGTGTATTGTGAATTGCTATGTTTGTTTTAGAAATTTTATAAAAAACAATTTACACGGATGAAAAAGATGTAATAGAAAATTTCTATAATTAAATTTTGGATACATATTTGAGGTTCAAAAACATTGCAAAAGGTTATTCGGGATCAAAATATACTCAAACCTATTATTTAAACCATAAAATATCAATATATTTTTATTTTTTAATAATGTTTTTGAGTTTATTAGCTGTTGGTGACGATTTTACACGGATGCCACATCATTACATATCGGAGCTTAAAACCATATAATCTAGTGCGAAGAATATGAGTACCAAAGGAATCCATCATATTCTAGGTTTGGCTACCATTTCCATAAAACGATGAATGATAGGATGAGTCCTAAGAGAAAATTATCTCATGTGCAATGTTATGAGATGGTCTTTTATAAGGAGGAAAAAAAGAAAGAGAGAGAATTGCACAATTCATAAAGGGCAACATAAATTATCTTCATAATCACAAATGAGAAGGTAAGTACTCTTTCCACTTGGTTTACAATATATATACTTAACAAACGTTCTAAAATGAATTCTAACCCTACTTCCTTACAACATACATACACATCATGATCACTACAACATATGGTCGAAATGGGTCAAGATCCTCGAACTCCTCACTTATCCCTCTCATATTTCTGGATAATTCACTCTCAGTGGAAGATGCCTAACTTAAGCGTATGAAAGTCTACGTAACTGAAACTCAGTATTCTCCCTTTCAGAAACCTTCGTGGCCATTCTGCGTGTGCATGATAATCTCGCTCTATGGTCGGTTCCATATTCATTCAAAAGGCTGTGCCTCATCCCCCCCATAGGTCGAATACCTACACTAATCTGAATTCATGTTTCACCATCCTAAATATCTCTGGCCGAGGGAGAAGTCACCCATACAGAACACCCAAAAATGTTTTCCGAACAATTGATAGTAGAAGAAATGGGAAAGATGAACACATGGGCCAAAAATAAGTATAAACAAGCTAAGGAAGAAAGACTTATTGCATATACTCACTAGAGTACGTAAGCCAGAAGTCATCTTTTGGAGAAACAAACCATGTCCATGAAAGCACATTGGAGTAAAATGATTCTTGTTCCACATTCTTATGTGCGAACACTCAAAACCATTCACAACATAAACGGTTGCCAGGGTTAGAATGCACCCTGGAATCCGCCGGAAGATCCTGCAACTATCAAATAAGAAGTGTAAGCCTAAAAATTGATTTGGAAGCAACTTCTAGCAACAAGTTGAAGTCCGACCCATCGCAGCGAGACTTGCCACCCCAGGAGGCTAGGCATTTGTAGTAGAAGTACGTGGGGGTAAGCTAAGATGTTTTGAGGAGGTTTCCGGCGCGGCGAAAAATGCTACTTCCAATATTTGAAGCGATATCACAAGTCTGACTAATCACAAGTCGGAACTGAGGTCCAAAAGGGTGGAATCATTCGCTCAGCAGCATGCTTCACCTACATGGAATAGTGGATTTGAGGCGACGAATGAACCCCAGGCCGCGTAAGAGCCTTATCCTCCCAGATGAGAAACGCATGCACATTTGATGGAGAATCTTCATATTTGTTTGGAGGATAAGCTGATGACAATCCCGACGGCCACATCTGGAAAACTCGGAGCTAACGAAACCCGGTTAACCAATATGTCGCATCAAAGGCAACATTATCCATCGCCCACTGCACGACACCTCAACGGTGTCATACTGTAGCGTCCCACGGGAGACTGAAGCCTTCCTCACCTAGGTCAATCTTGTGACCCACAAAACACACCCCCCTTCCCACAGGTAAAATTGATTCCCTATTAGATTGGCCATAAAAGAAAGATTTGATTTACATTTAATGGATGTGGTCACAGTCTACTTATATGGACCACTGGAAAATGATATTTATATAAAAGTCTCGGAAGGTTTTAAATTGCCTGAAGTAGTAAAATTAAAAATTATCTCTTTATGGATTAAAACAATCATGACGTATGTGGTATAATCGCCTTAGTGAGTAATTGTTAAGAGAAGTCTATAAGAAAGATCGTGTTAGTCCATTTATCTTTATAAAGAGATTTGGAAAATGATTTGTAATAATTGCAATATACGTTGATGATTTAAATATAATGAAACTCCCCGCAGAGATTTCCTACACAATATAATACTTGAAAAACGAATTCGAGATGAACGATCTCGGGAAAACAAAATTTTGTTTGGGACTACAAATCAAACATCTAAAGAGTGGAATTTTGGTTCATCAATCGACATACATATAAAATATGCTCAAAATGTTATACATGGATGAAGCACTCTCCTTAAGTAGCCCAATGGTTATAAGATCACTCGACGTATTAAAGGATCCGTTATGCCCTCGAAAAAACGATGAAGAGGTTCTTGGTCCTAAAATACCATACTTAAAGAACAATAGATGCGCTGATGTACCTTACTAGTAATATAAGACCTGACATATCATTTGTAATGAATTTATTAGCAAGGTTTAGCTCATGTCTAACTCGAAAGCATTGGGATGAGATTAAACATATATTTTATTATCTCCAAGGTACGAAATACATGAGTTTATTATTTTCTATCATATCCAAGGATGAGTTAATTGGTTTTGCAGATGCCTGATACTTATCTGATCCTCACAATGCTAGTTCACAAACAGGATATATCTTCACATACGGAGGTACTGCTATTTATTGGCGTTTTATGAAGCAAACTATCGCTGCCACTTATTATAACCATGCAAAGATCTTAGCTATTCATGAAGCTAGTCGCAACTGTGTATGGTTAAGATATGTAGTTCAACATATATGAGAAGATTATGATATATATGTAGGAAAAGAAGCTCCGATAATTATGTACGAATATAATGTTGTATGTATCGCACAACTCAAAAATAGATACATCAAAGGTTATAGAACAAAGCACATTTTACGAAAAAAAATATTCACCTATGATCTGCAGAAGAATAGCAATGTACATGTTCTGCACAAGAAATATGTTACCAACTGCTTCACATCAAAAATTTCGACGTATATATTTATGAAGAGAAATAATTGCGAACTGCACTTTTTTTTAATCGTGTTTTTTCTATTGAATTTTTCTGATAAAGCTTTTAATAAAACGATGCATTATAAATTATCTCATTATATTAAATATTTAAATAAAAATGTATAAATAAACTATATAGATGTTTATTATAAGATTCATTGTAAAAATTTTAAAATTATATATGCATTAGATTTGACTTTGTCGCCAAATAAATTCTATAATTTTATTTTTATATTAAGATACACAAAATATATTTTTTTCTCTTTCTATTCATAACAATAAACGATAAAACAAAAACAAATATTTAATTAGTTCACGTCATTGCTTGTAACGTTGGAGAAAGATTCTTATGGGGCCACTTAGACTTTATATACTCATAAATTAATAATAAGGCCGCATGGAACTATGATATAATTTAGTAATTTACATCATAAAGAGAATATGAAGTTGCATTATAGAGAAGAATTAAAAACCAAGAAAATGAAACTTTCTTTTGCGTGGAGAAGAGGTACAGTGAGACTTTATCGCTTACAAATGATGATAAATTATTTTAACTGGAAACTTTGCCAGACAAAACAATTTTAATCTTCAATTGGTCACGTACACTTTTAAAATGTGCAACATGTAAATTGATTTGTTTTTTTCTCATTATTCCAGATCATTTATCGTAAAAATTTATAGAGTAAAACTATGTTTGAAGATGAACAAAAGAAACATCAATTAAAATATTTGTTTTTCTTTAAATATAAATATAAACATGTAAATTGATTTGTTATAGCGACATAAATTGCCCATGCGCATCAGAACATGTTCAGTATAGACGCCATTAATCATAACTCTCTATTATTTGCATTATCCTTTTAAAATATATGTTTAGAATCTGAAAATATTCTTTTTGTTTCGTTAAATTTAGATGATTTATATGTTTAGAAAAAATTCATCAAATTATTTTTCCAATGTATCAAATCGTTTTTCTATGCACTTGGCATTTCAGGAATTCATAAATTCATTCGCGAAAAAAAAGTTCAGAAGTTTTAATTTCGAAGATACAAATAGAGTAGAGCATGTTAGTGCATGTGACGTCAATAGCTAACAACGTTTTTGCGTAAATGCATATTCTCAAGTTCCCAACTTGTCGCAGAAGAGTAGAATCAATATACATAATTTAAATCTTTTCATATGTTTTCATCAACCAAGTCGCAAAAGTCCCATGAAAACAAAAAATGTAATCAATAGAGACACAAAAAGGAAAAATTGAAAAAAAATCACGTACATCCCCTTTCCACCACAAGATCCATGATAATATTATAGCAAAAAGAATAAAAGTTGAAGGAATTATTTGGTTATATTGATTAAAAAACTATATGTAACTGTATTTTATCATAAAGTCCACTTGCATTATAGTTGTTTCATAAATTAAGAATACTTTAATCATAAATCTTAGTTAAAGACGGGAAATAAAGAATCTGATAATGCTTCAATATTTCTCTGAGTTTTCAATATATTGCATATATAATAAAACTTACAAGTGGTTATCTTTATTTTATGGTATATTGTTTGACACTTTGCCCATATGATCCAACAACAAATTGCAGATATGCCCATCAACAAATTTAGTAGCGTGTTATAGATCACAAACCATGTGCAATGAGTTGCTTATCAAGTTGCCATTAAATGGAGAAAATAAACTGCATAAACCTTACATATGCATCTATAATCAAAACAAATATGAATTTAACTGTTTTTATTTATATATAAAAAATTTATAAAATAAAATGGTTTATTTTAAAAAACAATTATGCAAAACAATTTTTTATATGGTTTTCGGCCTTGTAAAAGTTAAAACCGGCTTTATCTAATTAAAATCAAATTTTATTAAGATAATGTTAATTAACTCAAATGTGAAAAATAATTATAAATATAAAACATTATGAGAGGCATAACGAGGTAGGATAATTATAATTTCTTTTGAAGAAACAAACGAGAGAGAAGATTACAACAATGTTTATACTAAAAGATGATCTACAGTACACATCATTATAAAAATTAAAAAAAAGATTACTCTGATTTTATCAAAGGTTATTTTATTTTTGTGGAAATCTTTGCTTCATACTTCTCATAACATTGAAAAATGGTCCAAATAAAATAACATATGCATTGGTCCAAAATAAATGCCATTGCATAAGATTTGGTTTTTGGATTGGACCTAATTAACTTTTGGTTAGGCTCAAAAGAGACAATATGCCAGAATCAAGAGCAATTTTACCTCTTATGGCCCATTGGGCTGAAGAAGGAGAAATTTGCTAATTTCGGGCCACTATTGGGCTGAGCATGAAGAAAGAATACTTAGAAAGAAGTCCAAACATCTTATCTTGCTCTCTTCTTTTTTTGAGGACTTGCGGGTATGTGGTTGGAGGACATAATAGACTCCATTTCAGCCAATAAAGTCGTGAACTCACCGAAATGTTGAGAAAACATCTACCTTGCCAATGCCTTTTTGATCTCAAAGATGCATGTGGCTGAGATTAGTAACATTTCTAAAAACGAGTTGAGACTATCCAACAACTCCTTAGCAGTTTTGATGTATGAAATAGACTGCAAAGATCTCTGGATCCAAAGAATATTGCAGGGTTTCTAGTACAATATGGTCTACTTGGATCCATCACGCGTTTCCTTGGCTTGAAATGGATATGTTGGTCACCTCTTCAACGTTTCCTTCTGTCATAGCCTTAATAGAACTTTACAAATGTTCTTAACATATTTCCCTAGGCCACAATTGCAAATGGCAGATTTAGTGGTCTTACACCATGTGAGAATAACATGAAGAATACTCTGATATTTAAGTTTTCCATGACAATGTCTTGAAGAATAGAGAATGAGAGTATTTGGAGAATAGAGAACGCATAACAAAGTTGCAGAATCTTGGTCTGCTTGGGGATTAGACTTTTAAAACTGTAAACACATTAAAACGAATTACAGGTTTTAAAGTCAATAGTTGTACCAATCAACAATTTTGCTTTCCTAAAAGAGATAATTACTAAAACAATCTTGAAAAGTTATTTACAAAACATTCTTGAGAGATTTCAAGGTTACTAAACAAATCCTAATTTTAAAGAAAAATACTTATAAACCTAACTTTTCTGTTTAATAACAAAAATACCATTAATATTATAAATAAATAAATAATAATATTAATAATGAAAAATATTTTTTTTAATTTAACAAAATATATCTTAAAAATCAAATTCGTTTTAAAAAAATCAATCGTTTGTAATTTACGTTTACGATTGGCATTTGTGATTAGCGTTTGCGATTGGCGTTTTTAATGATGGTAAACTTATATCGATGTGATTTCTAAATGATGTTAGACTTATATAATTCGGCGTTTCAACCAGTGTTTGCGTTAGAAATTTATTGTATATATATTACAATTCATACATAAAACTACCATCATTAAATATAAACATATAAGTATACCATAAACATATAAGTCTACCATCATTGTCTGTAAATATACAAGTCTACCATCATTGTATATAAAAAGTACAATTCTACCATCACATTGACAAGTGGTATAAATAAATCTACCACCATATTAACAAATAAGCATATCAATTTTAGCATGTTTTTGTAAACTGAGAAAGATTGAAAAAGTCTACCATCAAAAACAAAAAAGTCTATCATTTGATTATATATCTACCATCACTAAAAATATATCTACAGTCAAATACTAAACGAAAACGTCTATCATCAAACTATATAAATCTACTAACACAAATAAATCTACCATCAAACAATATAAATCTACCAACAATATGAATCAAAATAAATCTATCACCAATACAAATAAATATACCATGACTAAAATAATCTACCGTGAAACAAAAAAAAATCTATCACGGATACTAATAAGTCTGCCATTTCACCAATAAGTGTATCATTTCACCAATAAGTCTACCATTTCACCAATAATTCTACCACAGAAAACAAGTCTACCACCATTGACTAATAAGTCTATCAACGAAAAATATGTCTACCACGTCGAAGACAATAAGTCTACCACTCCAAAATAAGTCGACCGCTCCAACAATAAGTCTACCAGCTGAAAAATAAGTCTACCGCTCCAAAAATAAATCTATCATTTTATTAATAAGCCTACCGTAACTATACAGTATATTTTTTTTTGCGCCAATATTTTTTTTGCTTTTTGCCTACATTGCAAAAAAAAAATTGTATTTTCGTAAATATGTTTTTTGTCAACATATCAAAAAATGGTAATATGGATAGTGGAAATTATTTTAGTAATTACCAAAGATTGGCATTGATTTGGTCATTTTCAAACTTTTAAAGTTGTTTTAGTTATTTTCCATTCCCAAAATCTCTTAAAAGTCTCTAAGTTTTTTTTCCATGTTTGGTGCTTTTATTAAAAGCTAGAATTTGAGAATTTTCTTTAAGTCACAATCATAAATGAAAAAATAAAGTCTTAAAGTTGAAACCCCAATTATTCACAGCCATTATTTTAAAAGTCTTCAAAGTAATAGGTTCTAACCAAGTACAACCCTTATTGCTCTAATCTTATGTAGAAATTCGTTATATAGAAATCTGTGATAGCACCCATTAGGTGTAAATACTTTTAGAATATATTTTCTGTTTTTACTTTTTATAGAAAGAGTTTGACAGCAGAATAGATATATAATGTCGGAGAAACTTGATTGGGAATGCGAATATATGAGCATAATACAATAATAGGACGAATCTTGTTAATGAAGAATACTCATAACTAACTCTGTTAAGTTTATTACAATGCAGAAAATGCATATTTATAGGCAAATTATTCAAACTTACTTAACAGCTACATTATAGGAAATATAAATGATAATTTAAATCAAAGACTAGAGAACCATGTTCATATGTATGTAGGAGAGGGAAGAGCATTGGAATAAATGATCAAACCAATATATTGGTCTACCACTTAAGCTACCTTATTCCATTGTTCGGTCTACCATCTCGGGTCAGCCATCTTGATTCTTGAGCTATGTTGGTTTTGCCATTTGAATTAATCTTTTCGGCTAGCCACACAGTCTGAATTCCAACACATTCTATCCTCCAAGGATTGAGGTTTAGTGTTGGAGTGTAAATCCTGCCACATGAATTTAGGTTCAATAAGACATGGATCAAAGACCCAAAACGAAATAAAATAGCATGACCCAAATGGAAGGTTTGAATCGAAGTCAAGTAGTGAACTCAGATCAACATGGAGTGAATAACACAATCAAACATATATGGTCAAATTCGGCTTTCTGATGAACTTAAAAATTATTTTAAAAAGGTAGTTAAACGCTTTGACTAAAAATAGTCGAACCTACCAAAGTAAATAATATTAAATACCAAATCATGGGGAGTAAATAAAAACATTAAAAACAATTTCATTTTAAAAGAAAATAAAGAACAAAAAGAAAACTAATTTTCAAATGCACACATTCCACTCATTCTTTATTAGATTTTTACTTATTCTGATTCTACTAAAAAGACTTTAAAATTGTTATTACTATAAACAATTTATCTTCATTTCTCTCTAAATCTTATTTAATTTTATTTTTCTTACTCTTGGACAAAAATCTTGCATATTTGCTTTAAAAACCATTCAATTTTTTTTGTTTTATACAAGACGAACCCAATCATCCATCTATTTTTATTTACAAATCTTTGATAGTAATCATATAAGATATATATTTGATTAAATTTCTGAATAATTGTTGATTAACAACAGGTTATGCGCAAAGCACGACTCAAGCGTTTCGTAAGGCCTAACAATATTTTTGTTTAAGAGTGTATGTGGTAGATGAGTCTCCCGTCATCAATCGTCACCAACTAAACTTTCACCATTTATCCATTTTTGTCCTCTTAACCTATTTGGCCTCTGATGACTTCACACCGTGTTAACTCGAACCAACTACAGAAGAAAAATAAAAAGTCAAAATTTGACACCTCACACTAAAGAAATATAATTGTTTCTTCAATAAGAAAATCTATTGGTCTCCTACTAACCAATAACATTCCACTTTTTACAACGTTTTGCAAACTATTTTTCAATTCTTACTTTTTTTTATTTCTCATAAACAAATGTTTTTTCTTCAACCCTCGTTATAAAAGTCATAGAGTTCAACATCTCTTGTGGAGAAGCAGGTAGTTTGGAAAATCTCATTCAATATTCACTTGTAATATGAATACACGTTCTTTTGTCTACCAAATATAAATATATAGTAAAAGATTGAAACTATACAATTTAATATAATATATGTAAAAACGCGATTACAAAATGTGATAGTCCAACATTCTTGGTCAAGAATTAATGCTATTTGCTTACACACGCACACACACACACACAAACGCATATATATAAACAAAAATCACAAAGCTATTCTTCTTAATCTCAAAAGAGTAAGAGAACAAGATTAGAGAGAAAGAAGAAGAGGATAGAGATATAAGTGAGTCCAAGAAGGTTATAGAAATGGAGAAGAAGATTAATGTGTTTGTGATGTGTATGATCTTTTTATTGGTGGGTTCGTCTTTGATGTTTGAGAGAGTTGATTGCAGAGCCCTACGATCAAACCCGTTGAGAGATATCGACGGGCAAGATCAATCGGCGTTGGTGGCCATGAAGGTGAAGAAAAGCTCGAGCAGTCAACGTTCTTTAAGGAGGAGCTACAGTTTCCGGTTAGCGTCTGGACCGAGCAGAAGAGGACGTGGTCACTGATCAATAATTACCATTTCTTCTATTTTCTTTTTGTTAGATTATGTTAAACGTGTAAATCGTAAGTTTTTGTTGAATGTTTCGTTCAAGAACATGTAACAAGAAAGTTACTAGCTTTATCCCTCGATTCCATGTAAATGTGTGGTTTTTCCCTTTTCAAATGGAAATTAATAGTAAGAAAATTCTTGTTGGATTAAACAAGCAACACAAACTAGTTCTAGCATTTTTGCAGTAAAAGATTATAATATGAGTCAAAGATTATAGCAAATACTAAATAGTAGCCAATATATCATATTCAAATGGTCGCGTGATCAAACATATGTTAAAATATTGCATTGAAGTTTTGCTAAACCTCTCACGTTATAAATTCATGTTTGTTATAATTAAAAGAAGAAAAATTATGTAAGTTTATTTCAAGAGGATTATAAGAAACCGTCTTCTTCATATTCTTTAAATATTTAGGGTTTGAGTGTTGTTTTAAAAGCAATCTATAAAATAAAAGCAGACTCAGTTAGTCGTGTGTTTGTTAATGTCAAATTGTCAACCATCGCTTTGTTCCTTTGACTTTCCCTATCTTTCTTTTTTTTTTAGTTTTACTTTTGTAGTTTTGTGGGACTTTGTAAACTTTTTAAGTTGATTTGTGAATTAACTTTTTTTCCAAACAAAAATTTACTTATTTTATCTATAGAAAACTACCAACATAAACTCTCTCACAAATTGTAACACTGGTTTGAACACGATCATTTGAATGTGATATTTTCTTGCTCTCATTAGTGAGTTGTTCTCGTCGTTTTTTAGATTGGATTTGAATTTTATATAGTAAACGATGCCTATAAACTTGAATTGATTCTGTATTAAAAAAATGTATGTATTTTTATCTATTTTTGTAAATTAAATAATTATAGTAGCAAAAATCGCACATAAAAACTATGAATTAACATAATTTATGTCCCATCATGTTTTCGCATATTTTATCTCAATTCCAATCCTAAATTTAAATATCATACAACAATGTATTTCTATATAGTACAAACAGTTTATTCATGTTTGGAAACGAGACGAAAGTAAAAATTTTCAAAATTTTATATGAGACAAATTATAAATTAACTATATAATATTATATATATTTATGTATATATAATAATAATAAAAATTAAAATTTAATGATTAAGTTTCCTACTTTCTAATATATATTAATATACCAAAATGACTAATTATTATATTATATGTCAATTTTAATGAGGCACTTAGCCAATAATAAAAAAGCCCCAAAATTAAGAATATAGACATCTGTTTTTTTTTAATAGCAAATAACAATTTTTTTTTATGGTCGAAATTGTCTTTTTTTTTCTTTAACGTGTGTCTACCGCCATTGCAAGGAAAGAAATAAAAATTTGTTTTCGTGCACGTGCCTTTTTTGTGTGTGTTATTTCTTGTATCATTTCCATTTTACATACTGCAAACAATATAACTTATACAACTTCTACATAATAATTACTCAAACATTATGTGAAACACATGAAATAATATAGTAGAAAACAAACTAACTCTAAAATTTTTAATCAAAGGTGATTCAATGTGTTCAAATTGTAAAAAAATAAAAATTTTACATAAACACCAATAAAATAAAAATTCTACATAAACACTAATAAAATAGAACTTCTATTTAACGATATAAATAGATATGACATAAAAAATAGAACTGCTATATAAGTTTTTATCTTCACATATACATTATCTTTACCATCTAATATATAGAATATAGTGAATTGTGTTCTATATGACTTTTTTTTTAAACAACTGCATATCATTACTATGTGCTATATGGAAATTCTACTTTTATTGTATATATATTTATTTTTCATATAAATATATTTTCATTTCAAAAATTCAAAACATCCTATATACAGAAAAACCTATGTTTTTCATAAAATTATAAATTTGTATAGTTATTTTCAAAAGACTTAAAGCAATTAAAATAAGGAAGGAGGAGAGAAAACAATAATTAATAATAAAAAGAATCTAAAAAAAAGAAAGAAAACAATATCCAACTACTCCTGCAAATAATAAAAATGAAAGAGCGATAATTTTGAGAAAAAGAGCACCAACAAACCAATGTACAGAACATGGAGAAGATTCTCAAAGCGAATATCATGGATCTCGATATCGATCATCTCATTACAAAGGAGATCAAACTCAAGGAAAACAAATTCAAAGCGAAAATATTCAAAAAAATCAACTTCAAGGTAAAAACGAAATTTCACCAAGTGATTAAGAAGATTTACTCTGTATTATTATTATCTTAACATAAATGTTTTTTCTGGATATTAAACTATTATTTAAAATTATATTTATGTCTTTAAAAATTATCTTGTTGCATTTTGTTGAGTTTTGTAATTTTATGTTTTTGATGTTTACTCAAAAGTATGTGTTTTTAATTTTAACAATTAGCGTATTGATTTATATGTTTATGTAAAAATATTAATCATTATTAAATTTAATACCATTAAAAATGAAAAAGTACAAAACATCTATATTTAATTTTAGTTATATATTTTAACCAATTAATAATAATAATTTAATTATATTTTTAAATAAAAATAATATATATATATACTTTAATGTTTAATGTTATGAAAAGTGTCAAATTATATTTGGTGTAAGGCTGTTCACAAAATAATAAACCAAAACATTTGCCGTTGATTTTACCATTCCGTAAGAGAATATCTTGCACTATAATTGCCGTTATACCGTCACGTTGAAGACGCCCTAAAGGTAGGATCAAATATAGGAATTTGGGTTGTGATCAACCAAGATAAAGTTTCTGAATCATGTCCCTTCAATGTAATAGAAATTCTTGTATTAGATAAGGAACAACCGTTCACATAGAACATATTCAAACACTTGAGAAACATAAAACATTAGCACATTAAGAAAGGAAAATAGTTAGGTTATAAGAATTCAAAGTTCAAAATCAAACTCTCAAATTTCAAATCACTAAAACCAATAAAGAGACGACTCGGACAAATCAAATTTTTCAAATTTCTTCTACAAAGACAACAACAACATTCTATAGTACAAACAAAAATGAAATCAAAAGCTGACTTTTAGTTCCAAGAAAAAAAACTATTTTACAGCCAAATGCACATGAACATATGGTATTTCAACTTTCAACCCATTTCAAAAAAATTGAAGTAGAAAATACCAAAAACTTCAAAATTATAGGAGTTCATGAGTTATACTAAACCCCTAATCTTAGTTTCCTCAACAATTACAGTAACCAAAGTAAAGGTCTTGACTTTTGAAGTGAAAGACTCTTTAGAATGTCAAAGAAAAAGCTAAAGGAAACAAACAATGACTCAAACTCTATAATTTCTCTATATACTTAGATTCATTTGATCTCCTGCAAACTAAAATTTACAATGAATGCATCAAAATACATGTGTGTATTGTAAACGAATTAATCAACGATTAAGCAATCAAAACCATCCAATTAACGAAATTCATATTAGTAAGAAACGCGAGAGTCACTACAAGAACACTGAGAATCTCATCTCAATACGAATCAATCAAAGAGAAAACACCTAAAGAAACGATTTTAAAAAGAAAGATAGAGAGATAAAAGAGAACACCGAACTCAAGTCTCGAGCTTCACTGAACCCACATGAGCTTCTTCTTCTTATTTGACATCTACAGTTGAATCAGCAGCGGCTGTTGGAGTTAGAGAAGCTACAGGACGAGACTTCACCGATTCAAGCATAAGCTTGCTATCTCTTTGGAATAAACCTGAAGTATCTCGATCCCGTCATCATCAGCAAATACGAAGGCGGAAGCGACGCCGTAAGCCTCCTCCTCGATGGATTTCGCGACGGCTGAAGCGTCCTCGTGTTGGAGAGTTTCGTACCTTTCAGAGAGAATAGATTTAGTGGATAGAGTCTCGACTAGAAGGTTAACGACGGCGTCGCGAATGTCCTGAGACGGCGGCCAGATTCGGAGCGAAATGCCTCTCAGCTTACTCTCCGCCTCCGCCATGTTTGGGATTTTCATCGTCGGAAATAAAGCGGAGGTCTCGGATTCAGAGAGCGGCGGTGGGGAAGTGGTGGTACTGATCGTCTCGGATTCCGCCATTTTTCTGGGATAAATTGTTTGAAATTTTTTATTTTCCTTTTAGGGGTTTTGAAATTGGCCCGTAGCGAAATTTTGGGTGATAAAAGAGGAGGGTTTGTTACGGTGTTGTTTAAAGAGTTTGTTACGGTGTTGTTTAAGGAGTTTGGTACGGTGTCGTTTAAGGAGTTTGGTACGGTGTCGTTTAAGGAATTTTGTAAAGGTGTTCACTAACAAACTTGCGAAACTGTGTATGTGTTTTTTCCAACAAGATTTAATTCATTAACAGCATCTTCACAAAAGACTAAATTTTTAAGGTGTGCCAAATTTTAAACTTGAAACCTCAAATTTTTGAAGTTGCTTTTGGAATGGTTATAACCTCAAAATTAAGTTTTTAAATTTGTTATGAAGATACTCTAAAGCCTAAGAGGTAGAAATAGATTAGAAATATGCAGCCTAATTTTCAAGATATATTAAATCGAGTAGAAATACATAAAATATCTGGAATCTGTTATTTGATTTAAAATTTGATTCGATCTATCCGAAAAATAGGGTATTTGAGGTTTCCGAATCCGGATATAGATAATAAAATTTTAAAGATAAAGATATCCAATACGATTTTGGATCCGCTTTTATATATAATTATAAATTTATTATATAAATATTTTTATATTTTATATATATTAAAATATCACTAAAAATAAATATTTTAATAAATATTTTAGTTATTTTAATTATATTAATATCTTAATAATATTATTTTAAATAATTGAATAATATTATTTTAATAATATTTGATTATTTTGGAACAGATAGATCGGATGCATATATTCTAAAATTCTACGGTATCCGATCCGTTTCCACGCCTAAAACCCACAACTTCTAGTCAGTAGCTTGTGAAGACAAAATCCAGCAAACCACCAAATAACCATCGCCACTTCACTTCGAAATCCGTTTGAAACCTCCTTCTTCCCATTTTTTCCAAAACCAAACAAAATCATATTCTTTTTAATCCTCGAAATTAAAATAGAGCATAACACAAGTCGTAGTTTATGATTCTATTGAAATCATAATAATTAAATAAAAGAGTAAGAGGAGCTTCTGTCTAAAGAAGAATTCAAGAGAGGAGAATGACAAGCTCTCGGTCTTTTAAAAGAAATTTTAGTAAAATTTTGTTTAATTGTCTTTTTGGGTTAGTAATGTTAGTTTATACAAATAATCATAAGCGATAATTTGTTTATTTTTAAAAATGCTCTGCAATATTCAAACGCATGAACCAAGTTTAGACAAAATCTAAAGCAGAGTAAGAAAAAAAGAAAAAAAAACACAAACATGATGTTTCCAAAAACAAAAAGAAAGAAGACTCAAATTTGGAGCATAACACAAAACTCTGTAACAAGAGCTTTTTTCACTTGAGAGGGATAAACCTGGAGGAGTTAGTAGCACCAACACCAGGCCTACCGTGCTTAACCGGTTTGTACGAGATTGAGAACTCAGCTAAGTAATGTCCAATCATCTCCGGTTTGATCTCGACTTGGTTGAAAGTCTTTCCATTGTAAACACCAATGATGCTTCCAATCATTTCAGGCACAATGACCATGTTCCTCAACATACAACAATCATATGTTATATTGTTTAAAGCCATTTGATAGTAAAGAAGGAGCAAAAGATTGTACAGAGGTAAGCATTAATACACACATAGAGATGGAGATACAATAAAAAACATTAGCACGAAAATGGGGTATTGATATGATGTTATAGTAGACATAATCTCTAGTGTTTAAAAACACATTTGGTAGCAAAGAACGAGCACAAAATTGTATAGAGAGATGGATATACAATAACGACATTAACACGAAAAATGGACTATTGATTATCTGAATTAAACAAAGAGATGACGATTTCGTTATAGTCAAAATACATTCTTTAGTGTTTAGAGCCATATGGTCACAAGGATCGAACACAATATTGCAGTGAAGAATGTATATATACGCCATTAATTCTGCATAGGGACGGAAATACGAGAGTAACCTTATCGAAGTTAGCACAATAACATGTAAATTTGTATATTAGCCATCAGATAAACCCAATTCAGCAATCAATAACATAAGCCAAAACGTAGTTATGTGATCATCAAATGAGAAGCATACTCTGAGGAAAAGCAAGTGCCTGGAATCAGATTTGGACGATTAATGTATAATGTGACAATTGAACAGATGTCTAGTTAGTGATGAGAGAATTTGAGGGCGTTACCGCTTTGCGTAGTTTCTTGATCAAAGCCATAGGCTTTCTGGTCAATCCTCTAGAGAACCTATAAAAACAGAATTTACATAACATAAACAGATCAGTCTTGATCTACAAAGCTCTTTTGTTTCAGAGACTCTAATACCTTCTGCGAATACGGGAACTAAAGAGCTTGACGAGATCATCTGTAGACATGTCGAGAAGAGCATCGAGATCAACTCCTCTGAAAGAAAACTTCTTGAACGTTCTCTTTTTCACAATTCCAGCCGCAGCACCAACCTCTGGTTCGATATCCGCCTACAGATTTTGACATGTGTGAGAGAATTACATACATAATAATGATGGAAGATCTAATCAAGAGAACAAAAAGGTTTCAGAGATCGATGAACAAAACCATAGTTGGATCGATGAAACCCTAAAAAATCCACAAAGTTTTCTTCAAACAATGTCTGCGCAAGCGACAAACAACTTAACTTAAGCATTTAGATACCTCGTGTAACCCTAGACAATGTTTATTTATTTACTAATACGTACTTTATCTTCTTTTTTATTTTCATCCAGATCCATATATTTTGAAAGTAAGTCCAATAAAAAATAAACAATTTCATAACTAAAAATAGCCCTAAATCTAATAAAAATCCAACAATCAAAAGTTTGATCTGGTCCAATTGGTAAATCTAGTAAATATATACTTAATATAAAGATGACTAGTTGTATAATTATGCAGTTTATGATAAAATGATTGAGTCAGTTTGTTGTCTATAATCTCTTTGATTGAGTCGGTTTGTTGTCTATAATCTCTTTATTAATAGATAATTTATCTTTTTTTTTTATCGAGATCCATATATTTTTAAAATAAATCTAACAAAAAAAATCATAACTAAAAATAGCCATAAAATCTGATAAAAATCCAACAATCAAAAGTTTGAATTTCGAAGATTGAAATTGGTAAATCTAGTAAATATATTTACTTTAGAAAATGACTAGTTGTATAATTCAGCAGTTGTGCATTTGAGCAATGATAAATGTTATACCAGTTTCTGATAGAGTCATTGAGTCGGGGTGTTGTTTATAATCTCTTTATTATCTAAAAGTTTCAGACATTTGAAGTTTTACCTAAGCTATGTTTATAAATTGCCACAAATGTTTGAATTATCCATGTTAATTTGTCTACGAAATGTTGGTTCATAATTTGTTCAAGATACACACTATCCATGATAATCCGCAACTAAACCCTTTTTTTACGCTGAAGTTGTTATCTTTCGTAATTTTCATTTATAATTTAATTACTCGATTTTCAAAATACAAATATATTTATATAACAAAGAATATATATCATCAAGGAAATTGATTTAGTTACTATTTATGGGAGTCAAAGCTTTTGTTGCGGTCGTATATATAAACAAAGATATAAGAGGCATATTGGATTTTGGATTTATTTCAAAAAGAATCTCAATTTTACAAAAAAAAGTAAAGGGTTTTTCAATGATTTTGTTTTTTAAAGCATTCTAATGAGTACTTAGTAGAAATTTCTGAATATTTTTAAAAATCAAAATCTGTGACTGAATAATTCTTTTTTTAAATAACAATTACGCTAAACTTTTATTCCCGAGAATCTAGCCAAGAAGGCAAGAACCATTAAACGAAGACGACGAGATGGCCGGGATGCTTGGTTGACACTTTAAAAATTTTTGACTATAAAAGAGTTTAAAAAAAATGATATAGAGACTTTGGCCAAGTTGGCGATGATGATACCAAGACTTTAGAGCATTCAACAATTTTCACTGTTCTTTTTTTTATTTATTTAATAGGATCTTTTTATCCATATCTTTTTTTAAAGCTTTAAAAGTCATCTTTTAGTTTTTCTTCTTTGTTTACATTTTTTTTTTCTTAAAACCTCTTTTCAATACCTTCATTCTCTCTTTTTCAGATGAATCTTATTTAATTTAATTTTAATTATAATTATTCTGAGTCTTTCTTAGAAAAATTATTTTGTTGACAAGAAAAAGAAATTATAATTACTTTTTCATATTTTCCCAAAGAGATCAAAGCCTTGATTAGTAAAGTTAAGATAATCAAAAATTTATAATAATGTTTTTAGGACTTTAGAGAACTCAAAAGACTTCAAAACTACATTTTAAAAAATTTATTTCTGTTTATTCATTTTTTTCAAAAGCCACTTTTACAGACTTTTAAAGTTTCTCGCCTCTCTCTTTGCTCTCTCCTATTTCATATATTTTTTTAGCATTTTTTTAACTTTTCTTATAAAAGTAAATAATTAAAAAATTAAAAATTTATATAATAATAAATTAAAATTTATATAAAATGTTTTGGTAAATTCCAAGCGTCCAAATTCAACAAATAATGGTTACATCATCATCCTCTCCTAAGCTTAATGTATTATCTTTATCTTTAAAATCTATTAATTTTTAAATTAGTTTTTAAAAATAAGTCTTTTAATATTAATATTATTCTTATTTTTAAAATCTTCAGAATGTCAACAACCAGCTTGGAGCTAATATTAGTTCAAAACATGAAAAAAAAATTTAGATTATCTGAAGATGCATTACAACATATATCAGAAAAATCCAAAACTTTAACGACATTATTTCAATTTCTTTTAAAATTTATTCCACTTCTTATAGCAGTTTTTAGCTATTAAACCAATACACAACATAATAAATATAGATGAAGTTTCTTTTTTGAACTTTCATCTATTATTTATATTAAAGTTTTGTATTTTGTGTAGATTTTGTATTAGTTATTTATGCTAATAATTAAATATTAAAATTTCATTTAATAATATTTTTTGATTATAATATGTATTCTAATAATTTTGGAACAATTTCATTGATAATATCTATATTAATTTGATTTATGGCAAAAACAAATTATTAATATATAAAATGCGAGTCATAGTTTATACAGCTTTTGAATCAAATCATGCTTTTAAAAATATATCATACAACAAACACTAATACAAATCATGCTTTTAAAAACTTCTCTTTGACACTAAATTAATTTTATCAAAATGAAATTTTGTCTAATAATAATTAATATTTTTTCAATTATTTTGAGATTCATTTTCTAATCTTTTATAGGTGGAACATATTATTAGACTTAAATATATGTTAAATGCTAATAATGTATTTTAGTTAGTTATACTGAAACAAAATTAATAAAAATATTTTTTTTGTATATCTATATTCATATCAAAAAATTATAATATTTTAAAATAATAATTAAAGTTTCTACAGCTTTTGTTACCAATCAAATTTTAAATAAATATATAAAGTAACACTAATATATTTCATAGCCTAGTTTTTTACACCCCAATTCTCTTGGACCAAAAAAAGGTAATTCATTTGGTGAGAAATATAACAAGATATAAACTTTGTGTAGTAGATATGGTGCCATATGAAAAATTTGAGAGAGAAATAAATTTTTAACCCTATTTTTAACCCTATTTTTAGCTTCCACATACATGAGATGAAATTGCTAATAAGATTTTTGAGTGTATGCTGGAGTGGGGTTTAGAGAAAAAAATATTCTCTATTACTTTAGACAATGCTACTAATAATGACAGTATGCAGAGAATTCTCAAGGGACAGAATCCATGAAAGAAAGGTAAATTTATAGCTTTAGAAAATATCAGATTTGGTTTCCGATGTGAAAATTCTAATTGAAAATAATATATCAATTTGATTTTTTTTTTACATGGAAATTTTAGGTTTCGACTAGACATAGTAGCTTATGCAAGTTATCATGATTTTTTTTAAAAAAATTTCTAGACTTTGTTTGATTACGTAACTTATATTGGTACAAGTATTATCTTTGTGTTTTGTCGTTTGTTGCTTTCAAAAAACGTCATTTGGTTTTTGTTGGATTATATGAAAGAACTTTATTAATATTGTTGTTTTGTATTTCCAAAAACATTATAACAGTTTTTATAATTTTTTTGTCTTCAAATAAATAATTTATTACTTTTACATAATTAAATTACATAAATAATTATTAAATAAAATTATGAATTCTAGAAAATATTAGTTAGATTGATATATAATTATAACAAATAATTAAATTATTATGAAATCTATTAAATTATAAACAGATAATATTACAAATGGTTCTAAATGGGTTTTAAATGGGTTTCATGGGGTCAAAGTATTTTTATAGGATTTAAAAAAATATTCTTAATAGACTCTAAAATTTAAAAGGGTCAAAATAGGTTTAAGATTTATTAGGGTATGGTTTAAATGAGGTGGATTTAACCATATTAACTTTAAATGGTAGGTTAATTAAATCGAAGCATAACATCGTTATTTGCCGGTGAAAAAATTTGAAGGGCACAACTGAAAAAAAAACTTCGCGCCAACAAAATTTGTAACCCAAAATTGGAAACATCTCAAAACCTCAAAAAGTTTTAGAAAAACTAATTACAGAGACGGCCAAATTCAATGTTTATTCGGAAAAAATTCTCTTAGAAATGGCGCTGTGCGCTCTTCCCTTTTTCATCTTCTTCTTCTTCATCTTCCCATTCTCTCCGTTCTCGACCTCGATAATCTCTACTTCTCTCGTTACTTTCTCCTCTCTCGATCTGAATCCATCGAATCATGGCCGACGAATTTATTGGTCCTTATCATACGTGAAACCAATAACAATAATTCAAAAAAAAATATGTTGGAACCAAGAAGAAACTAACACATGTTGTCCACGTGAGTCAAGGTGCACTGGGACTTTGACTGTACCAAGTCGTATTGGAATATTTTTGTGATTATTTAATGTGTAAGACAAAAAGAAGAAAATTTTACAATTCAGATAATTATGTTAATTAAAACCCAAATCATATATATCACATAAATGTAAATATTTGTTAGATATACCTCAGATTTCAAAAATTGTTATCTAAAACATTTTTAATATATCTTTTTAATAATTATCTAAAATATGTTTCATATATCTTTTTAAATATTTTTAAGATATACCTCAGATTTCAAAAATTGTTAGATATATATATTTAATAATTATCTTAAGTAAAATATTTGTTATCTAAAATATTTGTAAATATTTATTATCTAAATTATAGTCGGATGGATGTGAACAAGGAATGTACGTAACAATTTCTCTCTTTTACATGCAGAAATGGAAACTCTTATATGGGCTATGGATGCATGCATGTTGCCAACTAACAAGAGGTCATTTTTGCGACAGATTACTCAGGCTACTGAAGATGGTGTCGGAACAACTAGAATGGTCTTTTTATCCGTTCATCTAGAGGAGTTCAACAGAGGTAAATAATACTTTACTGCCTTCACCCTGAAGCTCATATCAAGGACAAACAACACACTAGCGGACAAACTGGCACGGAAAGCACGAATTCAACCAGCGTATACAAGTTATATAGATTTTTCTTTATTCTTATGGGTTTTTGAGTCGTCTTGAACGATGGTATCTTTGTTGACAAAAAAAATGTAAATATTTGTTAGATATATCTCAAATTTGAAAAGTTGTTTAACAGATAGATTTATATACCTCAGATTTCAAAATTTGTTATAGGTAATTATCTTTTTTAATAATTATCTTAAATGAAAATTTTGAAAAGATTTTGTTGCATTAATATTATACAAAAATAACAATAATTAAAAAAACAAAATTTTTTGTAGCTATATAAACTGTAATTATTTGTTAGATAAACTTCAATTGATTAAAAAAATATTTATAGTTGTAATTATTTGATTTAGATTTACATTACTTTGTTTAATAATTATATAAAAATAATAGAAAACAATTTATTGGTCCTTATCATACGTGTAACCAATAACAATAATTCAAAAAATCTGTAACTAAGAAGAAACTAACACGTGTTGTCCACCTGAGTCAAGGTGCACTGGGACTTTGACTGTACCAAATCTTATTGGAATATTTTTGTGATTATTTAATGTGCATGGCAAAAAGAAAAAAACATTAGCAGAAGAAGAAAGAAAGAACAAGTGCAATACTAAAGACAATAAATCAGCTGTAAGTGCACAATAATCAGTTGTGATAATTTATATTCGATCCAAAAAAACTAGAGTACACATTAATCTTCTAAACAAAACTAGAGCTAAGTCAAGAATATGTGTTTGTTGGTTTAAATCGATGTAAGACACTATGATTAGAGAGTAGAATACTTAGGGGATAAGTAGGGGTTCATGAGCTAAACTATCCAGATTTCACTTTCTAGAAGCAATTGACTTTATTTTAACATTGTAGAATTTGAAATTCTATTATTCAATACATTCGTGTAGTGAAATTTTTTTAACTTAGTAATCTAAATTATATTCTCACAAGAAATAGTAATGGTAAACAAGCAATAAAACGCAAGATTGGATATGTTCACTAAAATATATAAGAAAATGAATAAAATTATCTTTTCCCAAGCTTTCACAATTTCCTACTTTAATAAGTTGAATCAAAACATCATTTGTTTTTAACTTCTTTTTTTAATATTTTAGATGTAGTGAAGATGAATTTAGGTTTTAATATATATTTTAAGTTCAAAAACATCTATTAGCCATACATACACTTTTTATTTTGATCTTTTTGAATAATATATATATATATATATAAACATATATTATGAAATCAAATTAATTATATAGTCCATAAAATTGTTTTTCCATTTTATTTCTCATAAATATTTTTTTATTAAAAGATAAGTATTATAAAATAAAAATGATGTCGAACAAGTAAAACTAGCATTAGCTTTGGTAAAAAAACATTGGTTACCGTTTATTTTTTAATCATTTTTTACATTAGAAAAACTTGGAAAGATTCCAATGCATATTCTTTTGTCAAATTTTTCATATAAAAATATTTGTATAAAAAGATAAAAATTATTCTCATTATTTTATTTTTATATAGATATACTTTTAGTAATCTTAGTATCCAAGAATCACTAGCTTCAATAACCTCTCAGAACAAACTATAAAATAAGCATGATAATGAATTTATGAACTTTAAATAAGCTAATATAAATTTTGGTATTAGAATTTAATGTCAATTAACCAAAAATATTTATTGTATTTCGTTTAAAATATTTAATAAGTGATTTGATGGATTCTTCCCTAAAAAAAAGACCATACAAACTCATTTGGAACTTAGGAAGAAAATCAAAAATAAGAAATACAAAAAGCCATCCGACCATGTACAAGAGAATTCGTGTGGTGTTATGTATATAATCTACTGTTAACCATTAGTACCTTTTCAAATTGTAAAGCTTTCTGTTTAAAATTAATTTTCCAAAACTAAATTTTCAATTATAAAACTATAGTTAAATTTAACAGCTTTGTTTAAATATGTAAGTTAAAAAGCTTCAAACAAGAACAACAAATATTTTAAAAAACACCAACTAGATAGTGTTAGAGATACGATTCAAGATCTGACCGTATTCTCCTTTATGACAAAATATTGTCTTCCTCTGCATTTTAAGTATGTCCTGTAATTAGCTTCTTTAACACACGTCTCTCCCATTGTATAAATATTCTCTTGTATCCTCCATTAAAATACATCGAAATACATTTCTATCATGGTATCAGAGCCATAACGATACCCTAATTTTTTTTTCAGCCGCCGCTTTTCTCTTTCCTCTTCTTCTCTCTCCTTTCTCTTCCTCTCTCTGTTTTTCTTTCTCTTCCCGTTTCTACAAGTCACCATGGCTGCACCTGCTGAAACCATTGCTGACCAAAATCAATCTCTACTTCACATAAACATGGCAAACATAACCAAACTCACCTCTCTCAATTATCTCACCTGGAGCGTTCAAATCCATGCTCTCCTTAATGGATACGACCTTGCCGGACATGTCGATGGCAATCCACCACCACCATCTCCAACTATAACTATCGCTGGCGTGACAACTGAAAATCCAGCCTACACAACATGGAGAAGGCAAGACAAGTTAATCTTCAGTGCTCTCCTGGGCACCATCACACCTTCTATTCTAACCGTAGTCACCAAATCGAAGTCATTGAAAGAGATGTGATCCACTATTGCCGCAACCTATGCCAAACCAAGCAGAGGTCACGTTAAACAACTCAAGCATCAGCTAAAACAATACACCAAAGGCGACAAGACGATTGATGAGTATATTCAAGGCTTACAAACTTGTTTTGATCAGCTTTCTCTTCTCGGCAAGTCCATTGAGCATGAAGATCAAATAGAATACATCCTTGAAGGGCTTCCTGAAGACTACAAATCTATTGTGGATCAAGTCGAAGGTCGTGATCTTCCTCCGACAATCACCGAGGTTCATGAAAAACTACTCACCAAATAAGCAAAGCTCTTGTCTCTTGCCTCCTTTGTCTCCAAAGTTGCACCAATCAATGCCAATGTTGTCTCCGCACCATCTCGTTCTTCTCAAAACAAAACTCAGCCACGCCAACAGCAGAATTGGCAACAGAACAACTATCATCAGAATCAACAGCCACGCCATGAGAGTCGCAATACTAAAGGATACCAAGGAAAATGTCAATTATGTGGAGTCTTTGGCCACAGTGCCAAGCGATGTGCACAACTTCAACAACACCGTGGAAACACATCATATGGTCTTCTCCCAACACCGTTTCGACCATGGCAGCCTAGAGCCAATATTGCTGTTGCTTCCCAACACCCGACAAATGCCTGGCTGATGGACAGCGGCGCCACTCACCACATGACAAGCGATCTTCACAATCTCTCACTTCATCAACCATACGATGGCAATGATGCAGTCCTCATTGGTGATGGCTCAGGTCTTCCGATAACCCACACCGGTTCCCTCTCTCTATCCTCTCAAACTCGTCCTTTATTACTTAAAAGTGTTCTCTGTGTTCCAAATATACACAAAAATCTCATCTCAGTCTATAGACTATGCAACGCTAATAAGGTCTCAGTTGAATTTTTTCCAACCCATTTTCAGGTGAAGGAACTGAGCTCGGGAATCCCGTTGATCCAAGGGCATACCAAGGATGAGTTGTACGAGTGGCCAGCCTCACCAACAACCTTACAATCATTTTTTGCTTCTACCAAACCCAACCTATCGACCACCGACTGGCATTACCGCCTCGGTCACCTTTCTCCTTTAATTCTTAAAAGCATTGTTTCTTCTTCTTCTCTACCATGTACTCAAACTGCACTATCAAACCAACTATATTCAGATTGTGCTATCAATAAAACTCATAAATTACCTTTTTCTCAAACCTCCATTCGCTCTTCTCGTCCATTAGAATACATCTTCAATGACCTTTGGAGCTCGCCTACTTTGTCTGTTGATGGGTACAAATACTACCTAGTCCTCATTGATCACTTCAATCGCTATACTTGATTGTATCCGTTGAAGTTGAAGTCGCAAGTACGTGAGACGTTTTTCGCGTTCAAGTCCCTTGTTGAGAACCGGTTCTATACACGTATTGGTACTCTTTATTCAGATAATGGCGGTGAATTCATAGCTTTGCGATCATTTCTCTCAACCTCTGGCATCTCACATCTGACATCCCCACCACACACACCAGAGCATAATGGAGTTTCTGAACGGAAACACCGTCATGTTGTGGAAACGGGTCTCACCTTGCTCACTCATGCTGCTATGCCGAAGAAATACTGGTCTTATGCGCTCACCACCGCCGTATCTGATCAATCGACTTCCAACTCCGGTTCTTGGAATGACGTCTCCCTTTCAACGTCTATTTGGTGATGTTCCCAATTACTCGAAGCTCAGGGTCTTCGGTTGTCTCTACTTTCCCTGGCTTCGACCGTACACGAATCACAAACTAGAAGATCGATCGACTCCTTGTGTCTTCATTGGTTACTCTCAAACGCAGAGTGCATACTTGTGCCTTCAACCAAGTACGGGCCGCATCTACATCTCGAGACACGTCCGCTTTGATGAAATGGTCTTTCCATTTGACGATAAACACCGTTCGGTGCCCAACACTGTCTCAGTCCCTGTCCTACCTCTTGCCTCTTCACCAGCAACCACCATCCCAATCTGTCCACCAAAACATCTCGCCGCCACGCCACTCGTACCAACTCCGTCATCAGGAAGCCCGAGCTCAGATCCTCACCAATTGGGTGGATCAACGACACCGCCGCCAACATCCGCACCTGCACATGACAATCATGACCATCGCGACACTCAGACATTGCCATCCTCGCTCTTGTCACCCTTAAGCTCTCCGACCCGGAGCCCACAAAACACAAGCCCAATAAACAACCAGGCCCAATCACACACATCCTCGTCCTCAACCCAAACACCAAATGTCACGCCTGCATTACCTTCTGTATCGCCTGCAACTTCCTCTGCCGAGTATACACCTCCAACTCCTCCACCAGAGAACCACCATCCTATGACTACTCGTCGTAAAAACCAAATTACAAAGCCAAATCCCAAGTATAACTATTCCGCTGCCCTCTCTGTCCCTATTCCAGCTGAACCGCAGACCCTGGCTCAAGCTTTAAAAGATAAGCGGTGGCGAACCGCAATGTCTGTCGAAATTGATGCGTTTGCCGTCAACAGAACCTTTGACTTGGTTCCTCGACAACCTCATTTCAACGTCGTGGACTGTAAGTGGGTCTATACTAACAAATATCTTTCTAGTGGTGTTCATAACAGATGCAATGCGCGCCTGGTTGCAAAAGGGTATAATCAACAACACGGTCAAGATTATACCGACACCTTCAGCCCCGTGATTAAAGCGACCACAATCAGGATTGTGCTTGATCTAGCAGTCTCCTCTAATTGGCGCATTCAACAACTATACGTCAACCACGCATTTCTTCAGGGAACTCTGATGGAGGAAGTCTATATGGAGCAACCACCTGGCTTCGTTGACACTGATCATCCTACATATGTTTGTCGCCTTAACAAAGCGGTCTACGGACTCAAGCAAGCACCACGTGCCTGGTATACTGAACTAAGCACGTTTCTGATCAGTCTTGGATTCCACAACTCTCTTGCCGACACATCGTTATTCATCTTGAAAGTCGGTAATCAGTTTGTCTACCTTCTAGTGTATGTTGATGATATCCTAATAACAGGAAGCAGCAGGTCGGGAATACAACGTGTTCTTCAACTCTTGGCCGAACGTTTCTCTGTCAAGGATCCGGAAGATCTCCACTATTTTCTTGGTCTTGAAGTCCACAGAACACAAGTTGGTCTCCATTTGTCACAGCGAAAATACATCCTCGATCTTTTACACCGCTACGACATGACCAATGCCAAAACTGTCACGATTCCAATGACTTCCTCTCCGAAATTAACACTCAAGACTGGAACTCCGCTCTCTGATCCAAAGCATTACCGTCAGCTCGTGGGTAGTCTTCAGTACCTTCAGTTCACGAGACTCGACATAGCTTATGCTGTCAACAAGTTGTCTCAATTTATGCACTGTCCCACTGAAGATCATTGGCAAGGGGCCAAGCGTCTTCTACATTACTTAGCTGGCACACCAACACATGGTATTTTCTTCTCCTCCAAGAACAAACTCACACTTCATGCATTCTCCGATGCGGACTGGGTTGGTGATCCGGACGATTATGTATCCACCAATGGCTACATCGTATATCTTGGCAGTCACCCAATATCTTGGACAGCAAAAAAGCAGAAGGGCATTGCTCGCTCATCTACAGAAGCAGAATATCGAGCAGTTGCCAACACAGTTGCTGAGCTTCGTTGGATTTGTAACATTCTCACGGAGCTGGGAATTGAACTACCGACTCCACCAGTTGTCTATTGTGATAATGTCGGGGCCACGTTTCTTTGTGCCAATCCTATCTTTCATTCCCGGATGAAACATATTGCTCTCGATTATCATTTTGTGCGGAGTCATATTCAAACAGGTGCTCTCCAGGTTGCACATGTCCACACACGAGATCAACTCGCAGATGCCCTCACAAAACCTCTCTCCCGCGCACTGTTCCTGACATTCCGAGACAAGATTGGAGTGACTACAGCCCTCCATCTTGAGGGGGCGTGTTAGAGATAAGATTCAAGATCTGACCGTATTCTCCTTTATGACAAAATATTGTCTTCCTCTGCATTTTAGGCATGTCCTGTAATTAGCTTCCTTAACACACGTCTCTCCCATTGTATAAATATTATCTTGTATCCTCCATTAAAATACATCGAAATACATTTCTATCAGATATTTCTAGATATATTTAAAATGCTAGACTGTTTGAGTCCAATATAATACATAAAAAATTAAAGCATTGATAAAGAGAATGAAGTTATTTACAAAACAAATATTGATGATAAAATAAATATGAAAATTCTATTTCTCAAACATAAGAAAAAAAATGAATTATTTATATTATGTAAAAGATATATACTATAAATAAATGAAAAAATATAAAATTGAAAGGAAAATGATTTTTAAAGTTATTGACTAAGACATTGGTTTTGCTGTTGAAAATAGTTATGATAATTTGAAGTAACAAATATATCAAATACAATTATTTGCTAAGATTTAAATTGCTATAATTCTTTCAAAATATATTTTCACTGAATAATTAATTGATTTATTGGTAATTTTTATATTTTACAAATTATAGCCGATATATTTTTTCATATTGATATTTATATTATTACTATAAATCCATAATGTATATATAAAATTTACTCATTCAACGAATATTATTGATCATATATGATTTTTATCAGAAATATATTAAAATTAAAAACTCCATGCATAGCATGGGTTAAAAACCTAGTATATAATGGGACAGTTTTCTTTCTATTGACAGGGTCCATATCAGCAAATTCCTCTTCTACGTGTACCTTACTAATGGTTTAAAACGATCATCAAAACTTTCAAAATTAAAAAAAATGTTAAATGTGTTTACCAACGTTTCTATTGACAGGGTCCATATCACCAACGTTTCCTCTAATACCAATCAAGAAGACTCATGAAGCTGACTTCCTCTTCAAACGACATATTGTAGGCGTCCTGCAACAAATGGTTGGTCTTATGTTTAATGCACTGGATGTAACTGCAAACTGAACAAATCTGGATCAGCGTTACGGTGCAAGAAATGAGTTTCATCAAAACAATGGCTAAAATAACGATAGAAGACACAATACAAACCATTTCACAGGTATCAGGTTCAGCTAGCTATTCATAATGGCTATGACGCTGCAACATTTGTAGTCTTCGATACCGAAATGACTAACTTTACCAACAAAACTTTAGCAACATTCACTCTTGAGGAAGAACGTATCTCCACAAATAAGCAACCCTTAATATTTGACTTAAATGAATTGTTAACCTATGATAGTTAAATAAGATCACAATATTTACATGGTTTTTGGATCTGAAAGTTATGAATTACCAAGTTTTCTTTGGGATCTCACTGGCAAACACTTCTTTTTTCGAATTCGGGAAACACCGTTCAACTTTACTTCCAAACATCAAACTTTCACAGTTTCAACGATCACTGAAGAAATCATCTATAATAGTGTCTCAATGAAAAAAAAAATTAATTTACATCATCTCACTACAGAATTAACAAAACTATATATAAAAAGACAAACTCTTTGTTTCAAGGTGAAAGCAGCTTGAAAAGTCCAATGTTGAGCAACAAAATGGAAAAAACAACTTGTGAGATCAACCAAGCTGATAGGACTTCTGAGGTCAACCAAAAGATGTATAAAGACTCTTAACACTACAAATATTATGTGATTGGAGTTTTAAACCTAAAACTAAAGACAAATAATCAGCTGTAAGTGCACAATAATCAGTTGTGATAATTTATATTCGATAAAAAAAACTAGAGTACACATTAATCTTCTAAACAAAGCTAGAGCAAAGTCAAGCATATGTGTTTGTCAGTTTAAATCGATGTAAGACACTATGATTAGAGAGTAGAATACTTAGAGGATAAGTAGGGGTTCAAGAGCTAAACTATCCAGATTTCACTTTCTAGGGGCAATTGACTTTATTTTAACATTTTAGAATTCAAAATTCTATTATTCAATACATTCGTGTAGTGAAATTTTTTTAACTTAGTAATCTAAATTATATTCTCACAGAAAATAGTAATGGTAGACAAGCAATAAAACGCAAAATTCGATATGTTCACTAAAAATATATTAGAACAACTTTGCGCAGTTCACATATATAGCTTATTTAATCTAATTCATTCAATTACTCAAGTGATGTTCAATGGATGCCATTCTTAAATCAGAACTAAGTGTTTGGTATAGCAACATGCATCAGGACCAGAATTGAACAAATGATTACTTTAACTTATCAAAAAGGAAACTCTACTTTTTAGAAAATCCTATTCCCAATAATGAAGCTGCTCAGCCATAATAAGAGAAATAATGCAAGCATCTTTGAAATGAAATAAGCATGAATTAGGGCTCAAAATTTTTATATGAGAAGTAGAAAGATGCGAGATTTTTTTCTCTAAACGAACAGAGTATTGAAACAATGAAAAGAAGAAAAATAGCCAAATATTTTTTGGTGACTCTGTAACTATGGAGACTTTTCAGTTTCATGGCTCATATGTATCGATTAGAATGATTTAGGTCGGATATGACTTTCTTCAAAGAGATATGGACGAAGCTGAAAAAATATGGAAAGTTCATTTTTTTCTTGGAAAGGTGTTCGGTCAAAAAGGGGTATTGTTCAGTGGCCTCCTATTTGGTCGAACAGGTGGTAGAAATCATGGTCTTCAAAACTCTTGGATGCGTCTTGTTTGAGCGATTTGGTAGAAAACTCGAGCGAGAAGGTGGTGAGATCAAATAACTCTCAGATGCATTAGTGTTCGATCGGTTTGGTCCAATACTTGGTCCACTGCAGGGAGGAATAGGGGCATCCGAAATTTCCTTCTCTGAGTATTTGACCGACAATTTTACCATTCAGGTTGAACACCTCCAATCCTCTCAGATTGCTCCATTTTAATGCTAGTCTGACCAGTCTTTGGTTTGGCTTTATAATTGGTTTCCTGCAGAATTTTTGGAATTAAATTAAATCGATTGTTTAAACCGGTTTAGATTTTGGTATGTTTTAAGTTAATTTTAGTTCCGCGTGTTTTGAAACGGATCTGATTGAAATGGATCGACTCAATACCCATTTAAAAATATGCGGATCTAAAATTAATTTAAAATAAACCAAAATCTAAATCGGTTTAGATAATCTATTTAATTTAATTCCAAAAATTCTGCAGGAAACCAATTAACTGGTTTTCTGCAAAAATTTTGGAATCAAATTAAATAGATTTTCTAAACCAATTAAGATTTTGATTTGTTTAAATTAATTTTAGATCCGCGTATTTCTAAACAGATATTGGGTCGGATCCATTTCAATCAATCAATTCAATCATAATTCAAACTTGTTTCTCAAATAATATTAAGAAGATTTGAATGTTATTAGGTTTTATTGGTTTATATTTTATTTGTAGATTTTTTTTATAGATTTTATGAAGTTTTTTTAGCTATCACCGTAAATTTTAGTGATGTATGATTTTGGTTGAACATTTAAGAAAATTTAGTAATCCATTTAAAAAAATTCCAAAACCCAAAATATTAATTTGCTGAATATTTTTCTCTATGCAACAAAAAAAAAGAAATAACATTTTTATAAAACATTGTACTTTTAAAATGTCTACGTAAAATATGATTGGAAAAGATTGGTGTTCTAGAAAAAAAATTATAATGACTCTACGACATTTGCCAATCAAGCTCATAATTTTTTTTTTGTAAAGCATCTTTAAAAAAAATTTACACTTTAAAATGATAGACTAGTTTTTACAACTTTTCAGATAATTATGTTAATTAAAACTCAAATCATATATATTACCTAAATGTAAATATTTGTTAGATATACCTCAGATTTCAAAAATTGTTATCTAAAACATTTTTAGTATATCTTTTTAATGATTATCTAAAATATTTTTAAAAATATATCTTTTTAAATATCAGTTAGATATATCTCAGATTTGAAAAGTTGTTTAACTGATAGATTTATAACCTCAGATTTGAAAATTTGAATTGGTAATTATATTTTTAATAATTATCTAAAATGAAAATTTTGAAAAGATTTTGTTGCATTAATATTATACAAACAAATAAAAAAAAATCTATCGTAGCTATCTAAACTGTAAACATGTGTTAGATAAACTTCAATTGATTAAAAAAATATTTATAGTTGTAATTATTTGATTTAGATTTACATTACTTTGTTTAATAATTATATAAAAATAACAGAAAACAATTTACTGGTCTTTATCTATAACCAATAACAATAATTTAAAAAATATCTGTTGTAACCAAGAAGAAACTAACACGTGTTGTCCAAGTGAGTCAAGGTGCACTCGGACTTTGACTGTACTAAGTCTTATTGGAATATTTTTGTGATTATTAATGTGCATGGCAAAAAGAAGAAAAAACATTAGCAGAACAAGAAAGAAAGAACCAGTGACACCAGAGAGAAAGAGAGATTTACAGCTATTCAAACGTATTCAATCTCTTAAATTTTCTTGTTTAAGCTTTTTTGATTTTTAGTTTTATTTCTTATCTCTGCAATTAAATCTCTATTATTTACCTTAATTACTCTTTAACACCATTAATACATAAAATCTTCTCTCTCTCTCTTTATTTCCATTAGAATTAAATTTCCAGAGAAAATTAAGAAAAAAAGGTCTCTTTCTCTTTCTTGTTTCTCTTTATATATTTTTGGTTTTTTTTGTTTTTCCTCTTCAGCTTCTTTCCGTAGTCATGGAATCGTCTCGCGTCAACACAAACGGCGAACGCAACGGATACGCGATGACGGAGGAGAATCCGACTCCAACTGCGACTCTGACTCCGAATCCGGTGGCGACGGCGTATCGACGAGGTGCATCTCAGTCGGAGACTTCTCACCGTCAACCCGACGCTTTTAGCTCTTTCCATGAAGAGCTATTCCGATACCGGCCTGCTGTTGATTACCAAACCCTAGTAACTTCTATTGGTAACCTCTCCGTTCGCGATTCAAGTGTTCGTCACCATGTTCCGTCTCTTGATAACCGTTGGATCAATCAATCGTCGTCGTCGTCGACGTCACTACAATATCAAGGGATCAATGGCGGCGGTGTTGGGTATGGGGATCTTAATCCTCACCATGAGATAAATTCGCAACACTCCTTGCAGAGATTTTCGACTCAGAACGATTCTGTCAATGGAGGATCGTTTAGGTACGATGGGCAAAGCAGCAGTAGTGGTGGGATGCTTAACAATGGTGGTTTCCTCAACGGAGATTCGCGAGACGTTCCTTCCTTCTCCAGAGATCGTTATTGGGCTCCCGACAATGGGTTTGGGTTTGTCCCTGTGCCTTGGAGGAGCGATGATCGTTCTCTGTCTCTCGAGAACTTTTTAGGAAGACCGATGGTTTGGCTTGCTAAAGAACAACATTCGAGTCTTCTGTTGCAAAAGAAGATCGATGGGGGTTCGAGGGAGACCATTGATGTGATTTTCGACGGTGTTATCTCTCACATCTCTGAGTTAATGGTTGACCCTTTTGGTCAATATGTCATTCAGAAGCTTATGGAGAAAAGCAGCAGTGAAAATATCACTCGGATTGTTAATTTGATCACTCAGAAACACTTTGAATTTGCTACCATATGCATTGATCCTGTGGGGTACGAACACTACTGATTCTTTGTTCCACTTTGATTCTCAGTTTATTTGGTTATTGATTCTTTGTCCAACTTAGGTGGAATTTGATTAGGAGAAAGACAGATATTTCTGCAACCAATGTTTGTTTTATTGGGTAATTTTCTTTGTTTTTTATCAGAACCCGGTCCATCCAGTCGCTGTTGGACTGTCTTACCACTGAGGATCAAGTTTTGCGCATGGTGGATGCTATAAGCACGGGAGCACTTACATTTATAAGGAGCACCAATGCAAAACATGTGATTCTGCAATGCTTCAGCCAGTTTAATCCCTCGCAGAATAGGGTAAGCATCTCGCTCGCAGTACTCTGCTTCGGTTCTTGAAGTATTCTGTTAAGTATGGTTGGTTCTTTGTTACAGGAGATATATCTCGTAAGTTGAGTTGGTTAGTAGAGAGTTTTCATCTTTTGAATCTTTACTTCTGCTCAGTATACTTGAAATCTATTTGTCTGCTGAATCTTTGATTCTGGTCATGGAGTCAATTTTTCATCATTCTGTGTTAAAGAACCCGTCTTTCTCAAACTTGAAGTCACTTCCGTATACCATATAGTTGAAGGAATATACTGTAGCAAATCAAAGCAGATGAATCAATTTGATGTCACTTTCAGTTTGCTTCTTGTCAGTTAATTTTGCAGCGTCTGTTTTCTTCATTTCAAGTTTTGCTGTGAAACTTATGACTGAAACGTATTCTAGAATCTGTATGGTATGTTCTGTAGCAGTTCTAACATCGGTAACTTTCTTGCTTGTGGTACAAGTAAAATTAGCCATGATAGACCCTGAGTCATATTTTCCAAACAGGCTTGATCTTGGAATATAACACTCTTTCTTCTATCCCCTATGTTTGTCTTTACAGAGTCTTCTTGAAGTTATCGATCGAAATTGTTACCAGATAGCAATTGATCAACATGGCTGCTGCATGCTTCAGCAATGTCTTACCAGTGATTGTCAAGTGCTAAAGCATCGCTTGATTACCTCGATAATCACTAATGCGTTTAGACTCTGCTTGAACTGCTATGGGTAATTAAACATGAGACGAATGATACACAACCTTACAATCATGTTCTTTCTCATATATCCAACCTTTTTTTACTCACAAGTACTATATTTTTCCTTCAGAAATTATGTGGTGCAGTATGTAGTGGAGCTAAAAGATCCAAATGTAACACTTGCGCTCGTGAAACAGCTGGCAGGGCACTACGCATTCCTATCCCGCGACAAATATGGAAGTCATGCTGTGCAGAAGTTCTTGAAGATAGAGTATATTGATTCTAGCTTGATCATATGCGACTTGCTTAGTGATATTGATACACTTCTTCTTGACCCGTTTGGAAACTATGTCATTCAAACCGCATGGCTTGTGTGTAAGGTAATGAATATCAAGTCCGTACATTGTTTAATGCTCTGGTCATTCTGTGTAGCGATTATGAGCGAGATCATTTTGGTATTTGCAGGACGATTTGCGCAGCAGCTTGATGAGGCATATAGAGCTTAATAAACCAATGATGAGGTGCAACAAGTTTGGGAATAAAGTTCTGCAGAAACTCAATCTCTACCCAATGTAGAAAGAATGAAAAAAGAAAGAAGAATGTGTACTTGCTTCTTTAGTGTTTTGATTCAGGTTTTGTTGTTTAATTGGTAGTGATTGTTGATTAGTTTTAGGTGAGGGTTTTGTGGTTTTGTGGTTAGTCATAGCCAGACAATATTGTCCTCACCAAAAGACACCAACTTGTCTTGTTTTGTCTTTTCTTGTTTTGAGAGATTTATGTTTTTGTGTTATGTTCTTTTGCTTTCTCTTTGTAAAAGACTCCAACTGTTTCTAATTTTAGTTTCTATTGTTTGTTGTCTTTTGTCTTCTTCTTCTTTTTCCATCATTGTTTACTTCGTTCAAGTTATTATTCTTCGGTTATGATAGTTATTATTGTTTGCTTATATTTCTTTTAAATACGTACTTCCATGTTTTGATTAAACTTCTTTGCGAAAGATTCATATAAGCTTTTGTGTTTTGATTGTAAAATGGTGTTTCTTAAAAAAAAAGGTTTTTCTTGTGTTCTTCTTTTTTTCTGTTGTAATGTGTAAACACCACTGTAATATTTATAATTTAATGATCCACACCTATAAAAGAAAATGTAAGAAAAATCTTACGTTAATGTAGAAGATTCCATAAATATACGCCAAAATAACTCTCACCATATATTGAAAACGAGACCTATATATATTTTTGTCAATTCCTTCCTTATCAACTCTTCATAACTTTACATAAAAATACTTTTTTGTGTGTGTGTGTGTGGAAAAAGTTAACCATTTCGACAGTAGCCAATCCTCCAAAATAAACTTATGTATCAAATAGAGATATATTATATTGTCCATGCATACATTTTGTCACAAACCCTTGTGCATGAGCTAGGTCTTCCAAGTAAGTGAAGATTGATTGGTGTGTAGTAGCTAAAGTGAGTTTGTGCCACGGAGAAAACGGCCTGACTCGCCTTAGGGTGGGTGGGGTGAAGTTCTTGGAGACTCTCCAAAAACGAATGAAATGCTATATATCAAACGCATTAGAAGATATGGATATGTTGTTAATGTTGGATGTATAACTTTCTAGGCATGTCCATTTAGTTTTGTAGTTTAGATTAGTTTCTTGTTTCTTCTTTTATTATTTGTAAGAAGTTCTTGACCGAATTTATATTGTTTTTATGGGCCGAATATAAACGTCAAACTGAAAGTTATTGTATTTGGGCCGAGGATAAGTGCCAGACCGAACTCTATAGATTTTATGGGCTAAGAATAAGAGCGGATTTAAATCTTTTCTTTTTTGGAGATTCGAATCTAACATCTATATCCTTTTTGATTACAGGGTGTTTCCAGTTAAGTTATAAACTTCGGATTTCTTAATTTTATATATGATTCAATGTTTTACTAGTTTCTACTTAGAAGAAAAGAAGTAGCCAAATTGGATTAAACTATTAAACAGGAAAAAACACAAGTGAATCTATTTAGAGAATTTAATTGAGAAAACCTGTTTATAGAAATATTTTTCTTATATCTCATTATAAATAGAAAAAAATGAATGCAGGAGATTTGAGTTTTTAACCTAGTAAACCGGATAAATAATCCATACAATTAAAAGAATTAAATTAATTTTTCCGGTTCGGTTTTTGAAAGTGCCTTTACACATTTTCCTTCTTCTTCTCGCTCTCACTCTTCTCGCCGCAAATAGAAAACCCAAACCTCCTCACCAGGTAATCTCATCATCTCTCTTAACTCTCTTCTATCTTATCTGTTGTATCTAACTATACGTTTGATCCTTTATGAATTATACTCACCATTTTTCTACTTAATTAGTTGCAAATGTTTTTGCTTTTTTGGTTTTTCCTTCCTGTTGCTGCCATGTGAGCTCCAGCTCTGTCCTTGGTTATGGGCTAGCTTTTGTTGCTTCTGTGGTGCCTAATTTTCTTAATTGAAGTCGTTTTGTCCCAAAAGTTTCGAGCTTTTAGATTACTTGATGATATAGACAGCTCCTAATTCGAACCAGTAAGGATCAGTAGACCGGACTTAGGCTATGGTATTGATTTGCTTCTGATGAGATTTACTTAAAAAAAGATTCTTTCTTTAACTATGAATAGAAGAAGCCTACAAGCTTTATCTTTTAGAATCTATATTTGAGTTCTTAGCTAATGAAAAAATCCAGATTTCTTGTTAGTTTAGAGGAGAAATTCTTGGATTATGTATAGCAAATAGAATTGCATTTGGGGTAGTTCGATAAGATTCAAGAAAATGTGAAGAAAAAAATGCTTTATTGTAAGACATTATCTTGCTTGGCTTATTCTATTTGCAATCTGAATGTTTAGTTATGCACAGGCTGTATGTTGTAGCATAAGGTTTCTTTTCACGAGATGGCGCTTAGAGGAGTATGGCAGCTCAAGAAACTTGTAGTGAGCTACTGTAATTGGGGAGGTAGCAGTAGAGGCATAAGGTACCAATTCTGAAACTATTTGACCTAAACATTCATAATTCGTAAGCATTATATTCATCCAATTGTCTGTTGACTCTCATGTATTGACTTGATATTTCCAACGATTTCGACGAATCGGGAGCCTGAACATGTAATTTGTGAGGCAAAATCACTTTTCATGTTTCGAAATTTGGATATTTTTCTCTCTTTGATGTTACCATTTCACAGTAAGGCACTGAGCATTTTCCTCTGATCATTCTGATGCTAATTTTCTTGGGAAAAACTTGGTGGATTGTTGTTTTATACAGAGCCTTTATGGAATCAGAGCTGCCTGCACTAATAGAGAAAAATCAGCAGCTCGATGTAGTTACCGAGCTTTCACGGGGACAACAGCCTTATTTGAAGGGCATATACAGTATGAAATCTTTCTCCTTTTTACCTCTTAACATTAACAGGCAATGCAACCGCCTATAACGGCTCTTGAGTAGCAGCAATTTATATACGGATTCATAGGGAACAGAAATGAAAGGGTGGTGTGTGTGAAGAACATGGATCCTGAAGAAGTGCTTTTGAATGCAACAAGGCTGAGGAACTCGCTGGGAAGGAAAGTGGTGAAACTGAGGACTAGACATGTGACCAAATACCCGAGTGTTCAAGGCACATGGACAACTGCAGTCAAGTTCTGAGACTTTCTTGCTAAATAGTCTGCGGTTTTCCCCTTCTTCTAGCGGTTGAGTCGATCAGAATCGAATGTTGGAAGTATCACGATTCATCATTTATTCATATTTGCAAATCCCAAGTTGTTTGTCCTGTGACTTGGACAAAGGTTTAGTGTTTGGATTTTGTCTTGTCCATATGGTTAGCCTATAATAAGATTTCAGAAATGTTTATGGTACAACTTATTTTGCTGATCAATTGGATTCCATATTGTAATTGCAGTATTGGAATCTCATAAGCAGAACTTATATTACAGATACTTGTAAGAGAACCCAAAAATTTCATTTCTTTGTTCTGTATATATGATGGTAGAAGAACTTTCATGGTCTGGAAATCTTGTCGATCTTACAAAAATTTCCAAATGACCTGCTACATCATATCTTGATTCAAGCTCAATGATTAGCTGATACTCAACTCAAAAAGGAGGAAGTAGAGATACAATATGATCAGCTCATAAATGCTACACTTGCGACACATGAAACATTGTGTGTATTTTCGACTACAGAGGCAACTTCAACCAAAAAGGAGCCACTCCAATCTTTACAAAGACTTCAAATGAACCACGATACCTTGCACCAAGCTTCTGGCACAAACGTTTAGAGACATATTGTGCAAAGATGTATGATATATTCCCGAATCTTAGTTTAGTCCTTTCGAAGTTTCTGAATGGCATATAGTCACACGAAACCTTTGGCGTGTCGTGCCATTCATGAACTTATACACTATTCTCAAATCAATTCTTATTCTCTTGTATGAAGGTCTCTCGTTATGACTTTCATTGGCTTCCTTATTAAAATCATTGGTAGGATGTAACATTTTTTATGCCTGATTATTTTCAAAGGATAGCTTATATCTCTTTATTATGTCAAACTGGTTGATATGATCAAGAAAAATCTCATATTGCATAAACAAATTCTCCTCATTCAAACGATCCTTCAACTGCATAACCTTATAACCTACGTTATAATCTTAGTTGAATGACATGCATCCTCTAAATTAGCACCCTTTAATTTTTGTTGTATAAATATGTCTTTAGTGATATTTTCAATGAAACTTTGTTTTATGATGTGTTCTTTCTTTATCATCAATCAATGTCATTTACATCTCATATTCCTCCAAACCAACTTCTAAGTCTTCTCTTTCCAAAGATTGTCCTTCCATAACATCTTATTCTTTATGTGCATTCTCCTCATATGTCCATTTGAATATTTTAATGCTCATCTTCATATTAAAAAAAAAATTCTTCCGGATTAATATATACATTTTTTAATATGTAACCATTGCGCTGATAAGTTAGCAAAAATGTGAGTGTTTTTGACATACAATTGATATATGTATCAATGTTTAGTCCTGAACAAATTTGAGGTAAAAGCTGAAAAAACTATGGACTTAATTGTTGATATAAAAAAAACAACTGAAAAAATAAAAAATGGTGTTGAAAAGGGTAGAACATTTGACTTCTATCAAACAATTGTGAACATATCCAGGTAAAATAAAAACCAAAAAATTACATATTACATATACTTTTACGCCTATGTACTTGTTCTCCTTTTTTTTTAAGAGAACATTAACAACAAATCAACAAAGATTAAATAAAAGTCATTTTAGTCGGAGAAAAAAAAATGGTAAGACCGTAAGAGTTGTGACTTTTGAGTCGTTGACTTCACCAAAACTTGTGAAACTGCTACGTGACATTATATTTATTCATTCGTCGTTAAAAGCACTAAAAATGAAAATTAAATTAAAATAATATTGAAATCATGAACCACCGTGACCGGTGACCGTTTCATTCTCTCCTCCTCCTCCTCCTCCTTCTCTGTCGCTCTTCTCAACTTTAGCTGTTCCTGAGACGACGAAGGATCTACGACGGAGCCACGGTGGAGTTAACTCCGCCTATCCCCTCCGTCACCACCGGCGTTTTTCAATCAAATCCAGTGATCGATGGATCGACCTTCTCTCCTCCTCCGCCTCATCCTCTCCACCCTCTGTTTATTCTTCGATCTGACCGCGGCTAATGAAACTCCCGATAAGCTCCGGTTAGCAGCCCAATCAAGGATGATTTTCCCGCTTAGCTACTCTTCCTTACCGCCGCGAGTCGAAGATTTTCGCCGCCGTCGTCTCCACCAATCTCAGCTCCCTAACGCTCACATGAAGCTCTACGATGATCTCCTCGCCAACGGGTTTGGCTTTCTCTTTTCTTTTGATCTTTCGAATAATCAGCAAATTAGTTTCAAAGGAAATTCGTTTGATTCTGGGTTTTTGCTCAATCTTATGCAGCTATTATACGACACGGTTGTTGATAGGGACACCACCACAAGAGTTTGCTTTGATTGTAGATACTGGAAGTACTGTCACTTACGTACCTTGCTCACCCTGTAAACACTGTGGGAAGCATCAGGTGATTAAGCCTCTATACTAAGTCACTTTGATCTTTTCATATACTTTGTTTGTAGAAATGATCATCAAGAAGTAACTTATGATATAATAGCATCTTAAGAGGAACTATGTTTGATCAGTTAGATTTCAGTAGTGCCTGATTAAGGTGTAACGAGAGTATGGAGCTGTTTTCTATTTTCCTTTTCGATGAGTTTGCTGCGAGTTTACTGGAGATGGGTTTGTTTTCTAGATATTATGCTTTGCCTTTTTGTGATTAGGCCTTGCAATGGTTGTTGACTTGTTGGTTTGTAGCATTATTGGCTGAGGGACTTTTTTCATTTATTATGGTTTTCAGGATCCGAATTTCCAACCTGAGTTATCTAGTAGCTACCAGGCTTTGAAATGCAATCCTGATTGTAATTGTGATGATGATGGGAAACTATGTGTCTATGAAAGACGATACGCTGAGATGAGCTCGAGTAGTGGGATTCTAAGTGAGGATTTGATATCTTTCGGCAACGAGAGCCAACTTTCTCCACAACGCGCTATATTTGGTTGCGAGAACTCAGAGACAGGCGATCTTTTCAGCCAACGCGCTGATGGTATAATGGGGTTAGGCCGTGGTAAGCTCAGTATCATTGATCAGCTTGTTGACAATGGTGTTATCGAAGACTCTTTTTCTCTCTGTTATGGAGGAATGGAAGTTGGGGGCGGTGCTATGGTGCTTGGTAAAATATCTCCTCCTGCTGGGATGGTGTTTTCTCGTTCAGATCCTTTCCGCAGGTAGAGTAACTTCATAGATTTTCAGTTAGTTGGTATCTGAAAATTAGGAGTAGATCTCGAGCTTCTCACACATCACTGTAGTTTCGGGTGTTTGCAGTCCATACTATAACATTGACCTGAAACAAATGCATGTTGCTGGCAAGTCTCTGAAGCTAAACCCAAAGGTCTTTAACGGAAAGCATGGAACCGTCTTGGATAGTGGAACAACATATGCTTATTTTCCAAAGCAAGCTTTTACTGCCATAAAGGATGCGGTAAGATACCTTACGTCTTATAAACATTTGCTCATCTCTCAGCTCTTTCTCTTAACGAGTCTCTATTCGTCTCGTAAGCATCGCAATACATCAGAACTTAAGAACTGGTATTCTTTTTGTGAGTTGGTAGAGCTATGTACATACGGCTGTCATGACCATCAATGGATGATGTTCGGCAAATAAATGCACTATTTATAAGCTTAGAAAATAAATTGTCGGAGATAAATGTTGATGGCTATTACTCATTGTAAGCTCTTGTGAATTGTGATTATGTCATATTGCAGGTCATTAAGGAAATCCCATCTCTAAAACGGATCCATGGTCCAGACCCAAATTATGATGATATTTGTTTTTCTGGCGCTGGAAGGTTTGTATGGACAACAATATTACATAACTTTTCAAATTTATTTTTTGTTGTCTAATGATACTAACTTTGCATGCCTTTCAGAGATGTGGCTGAGATACACAATTTTTTTCCCGAGATCGCTATGGAATTCGGCAATGGTCAGAAACTGATCCTTTCTCCCGAGAACTACTTATTCAGGGTAATAACTTGGTAAAGTAAAATGGCTTCATCCTTTTCATCTAAGCTACTTGTTTGATCATTTGAGCAATTATTTGTCTCCCTGAAATGTTTGTAGCACACTAAAGTTCGAGGCGCATACTGCCTTGGAATATTTCCTGATAGAGACTCAACAACACTCCTAGGAGGTAGTGTATGCAGACTCAATTTACATATCTTGGATGCATTCCCTTTTTCCATGAAAGCATGTTTCATGTACGATTTAGTTTCAAGGCGGATCATGTGCTTTTGATTTCAAAATGAGGTTTCTTTTCTATTTTGGATTTTGCTTCCATGTGACGAGTATAAAGCTGGTACATTTTACGTTTTGATCAGGAATTGTTGTCCGCAATACGCTTGTTACTTATGACCGTGAAAATGACAAGCTCGGGTTTTTGAAGACCAACTGTTCTGATCTATGGAGAAGGCTGGCAGCACCTGATTCCCCTGCACCTACTTCACCAGTTTCGCTAAATAAAAGTGATCTTATTACTCCAAGCCCGGCGTCAAGCAAGTCTCCTACGGCAGATCTTCCAGGTACTTTGATTTTATTGTCTCTCTTATTTCTTTGATTTTTTTTATAGTTTTAAACTCTTAAGACAAGAGCTCTGTATATATATATATAGCTGTGATTCTAAGCAAAAGCAGTTTTTTATTATTTCTCTTGTAATACTTTTCATTTCTCTGTGTATCTTTTTTCTCATGCTTTCCTTTTTGCCTAATTCGTTTGTTGCTTGATTTCCTTTTTCTTTGATTTCTCTTATTCTTTGTTTTTCGTTTTCTTGATTTTCCTTTTTAGTGTAGCTTTTTCTATCTCTAATTATATCTGGCATATTTAGCTAAAATCTTTTGTAAGATTCTTTACTGCCTTGAAAGTATGGTTTTGTGGCAATGAAAAAGTAGAGTTACTCCTACCATTTGTTAATCACTTGAAATAAATTGGTTGTTATTACCCAGAGCGGCAGATTTCTTTTTCTTTTCTATTTTGGTGTTAACCTGTTATTGGCTATATCTTATGAACGTGAAGGTGTTTTCCGGATTGGAGTTATCACCTTTGAAGTGTCAATTAGTGTGAACAATTCTTCAATGAAGCCCAACTTCTCAGAGATTGCTGATTTCATTGCCCATGAGTTAGAGATTCAAAGTTCACAGGCAAGCTTAGCCATGCATTTTTTACTAGCTATGTTAAGCTGCTTTGTTGTGATCAAATCATCTCAATGGCTCTTTCCGTTGTTAGGTTCGCTTGCTGAGTATCTCAACCAGAGGAAATGAATATCGCCTGAAATGGGGAATCTATCCCCGACAATCTTCGGAGTACATTTCCAATAATACCGCATTGGTACTTCTCCTTTTCCTTACAAGTGATTGTTTATGATAATAGTTGGTTTAGAACATAATTCTACTTATCCACGTGATTGCAGAACATAATGTCGCTTCTGAAGGAAAACAGATTGCGCCTACCCGGGCAATTTGGAAGCTACAAATTGTTAGAATGGAAGGCTGAGCAAAAGCGGAAACAGTATGTTTCCTTACCCTTGTATCTTCCATATCTATCATCGCTGGTTCACTAGATTTTGATCTATTTAAGGGTCTGATACGGTTGCAGGAGCTGGTGGGAGAAGCATTTACTTGGCTTGGTGGGGGGAGTGATGATCTCCTTACTGGTTACTTCGGTGATGATCAAACTTGCATTGGTGTGGAGACGGAGACAGCAAGAAGAAGCTACTTATGAGCCTGTAAATGCTGCTGTTAAAGAACAAGAACTTCAGCCTCTCTCCTCCTCTGAAACATCTAATGTTTGAGCCTCCCCATCAGTTTGTAGAGTCTCTCTATATATATTTGAATTTGATAGAAAGAAAATTAAACGCCAGGATTGACGAAACAAAGATTCATCAAATTAAAGACAGTTTCATTTCGAGTAAATTGTTGTAGTTACCTTATTTTGATGTACAAGGAAAAAAGATAAAAATGGTTCGAATCCTTTTCTCTTCTTATTGTGATTGATGAGAGGTGTTTTTTGGTATTTGGAAGGTTTAGGCTACTCAAACTCACACTTCTACACTCAATGTTCAAAAAATTGGTTTACGTGGCCCGTTTAGACACTCAAATATATACATCCAAAACGATTTTATTAAAATCGGTAAGATAAATTGGAAATTCGGTTTAGGCAGTCTATTTCGATCAAAATCGATTAAATCGGCCAAATCGTTCAATGGTTTATTTCGATCAAAATCAGTCAAATAGGCCCCAATTTGTTATTTTAGGCGCTAGCCTCTTATTAACTGCCTAACTACCGCCTACCGATTTTTTAATTGAATGAATCAAACTGATAGATATTCAAAAATAAACTGTCCAAATGTTTTATGCTTTGTCAATATTATTTTGCCAAATGAATGGTTCTTAAAAAAATTGAGGTAAATGTTAACGATATGACATTTTTTCTTAAATATTGTAAAAATTGAGGCAAGTAAGGAATACCAAATGAGAAAGGTATAAGATGACGAAGGTTTACAATTACATATAAATTATAATCATTGTCCTTGTTTCACCCCCCTATATTCTCGTATATGTTAAATTCTTTATTACCAATTCCAATGCATAGAGGATGGCACACATTTGTTGACAAAAGTTACATAACATATAATAAAATATAGAAACACATTTCACTTCGTCCAATGCATCGGGCATAGTTACTTCGACCTGATCGTTCTACATTTGTTGAAAGAAATCAAAATAAAACAAGAAAACATTATTATATCGTTTGTGGGAAAAAAAATGTCAAAAAGTCTAGCAATACTGCTCATGTGAATCGTTGAAGATTATAGGGAACACATGAGACGTTTCATGCTAGCATTTCTTGAAGAAACGTGGTGCAACGCAAACGGCTAATGGGCTTAAAGCTTTATAGCTAAACAAAAGTTGATCTCTTGAGAGTTGAGACTTTGCCCACATGAAACATTCATATTCAATTATTGTGTATTATCACGTACAAAACTTGATGGTTACTATTGCCTACATAAACAAGTTCCATGGTTTGAAACTGACTCTGAGGTGTGCTAAACTTTTCAAAGCTCTTCAAACCTACGGGCCACAACTCCAAACAATTTGTATCTAAACCGCTGTATAAGATATAGTATGTTGGATTGTGGAACCTATTAATCTCTCAACCTGAGTGTATGTGGCTGGTCTTATCTTCTCTAGAATTTCGTTCAATGGTAACACCATCATCAAACACTACTTATCTTTATGTTTTCGTATGAAAGATCTCCAAATCTTTGAGGTATCTTCTTGCTATTGGAGTAGTTGATAATCAAATTTTTGAAGTATATACGGTCGTTCGTTATATGGAGTTTAATCATGCACAAGAACTTATGTTATGACCTAGTTCAGAATGTACATTTTATACGGATGGTGCTATTCTCATTAGACATTCTCTCACAAGGCCTTTTGCATCTCATGGTATTAATATTTATTACTAAAATTCTACATATTGCTTAAAGATCATATATATATATATAGAGAAAAAAAATTGAAAAGAAAAGGTTTTCAAAAAAAGAAAATTTTGAGAAAAAAAACATTTGAAAAAAGAAAATTTCAAGAAAAAAAATTTTGAAAAAAAAATTCAAAATTTATTTATTTTTTATTAGATTATAATTCTATTTTTAATGAATATTATTTTTGGGATTTTCACCTTTATGATTTCTTTAATTTTTGTGATTAAAACTTAAATTAGTCTATTTAAGATATTTTTTTCTATATATATGTATATATTATATTTTTCATTTTTAAATATGTTGCACAAATATTAATTTTCCTAAGTATGTGTATTATTTTCATACAAACAATTGTCTCCATCTGTTTAGATTGATTTTTACAAAAAATCCTAGTAAAAACGACTGTATACAAAACCATGAATCAACTTTTTGAATTGTTTAAACCGAAAGGACCATTTGCATTTCGCTTTCTCATGCGGCCGCTAGATGTCATAACATCACTAGGCCACTTTAGTTCCCTTTTCCAAATAAACAAAAACCCCACTTTGATCTGCCATATCCACCTGGATCACATACAAACCCTATTTGCCCTTTTTGTATTTAACCTTCTTTAATCAGCAAAAACAGCCAAAACACCAAGAAAATCTCAGATCTCTCATGGACCACTTCTCTTGCAGGAGTACAAACAAGATGGCCAGGAGGACCCACGTTGTTGTCGGTTTCAGACCGTGTTGTTTCTTCTGTGTTATGGAGGAAAAAGACCCTTGTGTTAGAAAAGCATGGTTAGAGTTATCTCTGAGAGATATGCACATCACAAGAGACGACACAGAGCTCGCTCTTACACTCAGTTTCATCTGGAGACTCGCCATGGCCGACCCTGAGAACTCCGAGTTACCGTCTCTCGGGGTCTTTGAGTGCATGACTAGGTTGATGAAGAGAAGTCTTGAGGATGTAGAATGGGTAATGACTGGTCAAAATGTGTATGTTCCTTACTATGCTGCTCATATCGTTGGATCTTACACCATGAGGAAGCTTGAGTTTGCTGTGAAAGCTGTGGAGTCTGGTGTCATAGCTCCATTGGTTGAGCTTATGAGAGGGAAAGTGAGTTGGGTCGAGCAAAGAGTCGCGGTTAGGGCGTTAGGTCACTTAGCGAGCTATGAGAGGACGTTTGAGGCAGTGGCTGCTTACGAGGATGGAGTGGTGAGATTAGCCATGGAGATTGCAACGACATGTTTTGATGTTGTGTACGAAGAGTTTGTGAGTGTTCAAGAAAGAGAAGGAAGAGTGACGTATCACAGTGACTTGCTTACTAGAGGACTTGGAGAGTTAGAGATGGAAGACCGAAAAGCCGAGGAATGGGCAAGCCAGCTTCAGTGTTGGTCACTTCATTTACTCAATTGCTTTGCTTACAAGAAAAGATCTATTTCTCTTATTTGCAACAAAACCTTTCTGAAGGAGCTTAGTCAAATGTGGGGTGGATTGGTTAACCACACTTCTCTTGCGGGCATCGGACTAATCCGGATTCTCTGTTATAGTAAACACGGACGAGGGCATGTCTCGGATTCCAAAGAATTGATATTGAGTCTATGCAATCTCTCCCGGTCTTCTGATGATTGGCAATACATGGGTATAGATTGTCTTTTGCTTCTTCTCAAAGACCAAGAAACAAGGTACAAAGTCTTAGAAACATCATTGTTTTATCTAGTAGACCTAGTTGAGCTTAAAGCTCTTAATGATAGATCAAATCTAGGTAATCGAATAACTACGGTTCTTCTAGTGGATTACAATACAAATAAAGGTTGTAGTAACACTCACAGGGCCCAAAAGGTCCTGAAAGAACTATGGAAGATCAAAGTAGAGAGGAGAAAGAGGGAGAGAAAGTTGATAGAGGGAGATAATCAAGAAAAGGTGGCAGAGACAAGTGTTGTTGTGAATTTGATTAAGCAGCAAGCAAACCAATTTCTTTGCGTAGGAGACATAGAAGGAGCTATTAAATGCTACAACGAAGCAATAGGCTTATGCCCTTTGAAACTTAGGAGGAAGAGAATGAGTCTATACAGCGATAGAGGAGAGTGTTACTTACTTCTTGGAGATGTAGACGCGGCAATAAGTGATTGCACAAGAGCTCTTTGCTTGTCTGAACCTGTGAACTCGCATGGTAAGAGTCTTTGGACAAGGTCAAGAGCTTATGACATCAAAGGGCTTTCAAGAGAAAGCTTGATGGACTGTATCATGTTCGTCAATGGCCGGTCCTTTCGTGGCAAGATCCCTTACTATGCTGCTCAAATGATCAGCAAACAGATGGAGGCCACGTGGCTGTTTGAAGAGGCTAGAGCAACGAAGCTTGGAAGGATGATGCTCAAAGAGAAAAATCATGGTACGTTCAACTTTATATGCGTATAGGTTTTTGAATCTCTCCTACATAGAAAAAAAACAAATTTCATGAGATAAATACATTTTTCTTTTCTTATCTTTCAAGGCTTGTCGACGATCACAGAAGAACCGGGGAAGAAGAAGGAAGGAAAGATGATGCAAAGGAAGAAAGCTAATCCCTAGGATTGACCATTCTATATAGTATCTACTCTTACATCACAAGCAAGTTTCATTTTTTTTTTAAATTAGAAAAATTAGTACTTTGTGAACAACAACATTGACACAAATCATTAAAATATATGTTCTTGTACTATCAGCATATTTTTGAAGTTCTGATTATGGTTTCCAACTAATATATTAGTGTGAAAAGTTTTCCTTAGTGAGTTTTCTTCTAGTCTATCCTTCTAATATGAAAAAGGCTTATTTGTATATATATAGATAAGATCGAACCTAAAATATTCTGAAAATTTACGATGAAACTTTATAAAAACTATTTGAAAATCGTGTTTTCAATATATTTATGGATTCGTACAAGTTACAACGTTGTTTTTGTTGGCATTAGTTAAAGTGGAAAGAAGGTGGGGAGGACCACAAAACCACATTAAGGTCCGCGTGATCAATCTTTTTTGCTTGAATATATGGTTTAATGTAGACAATTTCACTAGTTTTGTTATTATTTGGACTTAACTTTATAGTTTTATATAATTTTATTTACCATAAGTATCAATAAGAATAATGAAGTCATGGCAACTACTATACATTAAGAGTTTGCGATTATTTCTCAATGAAAAGTGATGTCTCCAAACCAAAACATGTTGTCTCGAGTGGCTATAGGACTCGTTCTGTAGGATAAGAGCCAATGATCGAATTCTACAATCTACTAAAATTGTGTTAGATGAGAATAATACTTTCTACATACTTATTATGCGTTTGAACTTAATATAGATTTCAGGTTGTTAACCAGATTGGTTAAAGTGATTGTGTATATATATAATCTTGTTCCTCTTTCTCCGTCCTTCGACGGTTCATGAATTTATGTTGCTCTCGTTGTAGTGCACCATGTTTTAGGAGATTTCAATTTCATAATATTACCGTTAGATCACCAACTTAGGTATGCTACGATCAAGTCTATTCAGTTCTGCAATTTCGGGGTAATTATGTATTCAGCGCAATATTCTGATTTTATACATTTTGGCTACATTTCGTAGTTCTGACTCCAAGTGTTGATTTTGCAGTTTGTTGCAAATTTGTAATCTCGCATCTACGATTCTGCCATTTCAAACCAACCACCATAATTCCACTAGGTTTGACGTAAACTTTGTGGTATATGGTTTAAAAAGAGTAGTTTTGCTTTTCAATGTACTTAAAACATCCAAACTCTACAATTTGGCAGAGGAAGCAAGCAACTAGGTTATGGAGTTTGAATCTTTAGGGCTTGTCTTGTCAATTGAAGTTTGGGTTTTAAATGGCCATATCATTGAATCCATGAAAAAACGCTAAATCCAACACAAGTAAACATGTTATATAAATCACTAGTGTCTTGACGATCAAAAGCTTATAAATATAATGATTTTATGATTGTTCCATGCGCTCCACCAAAACCACGCTACCACCTGTATGTGAGTTTAGTTGAACCGGAAACATGACATAACATGATTAGGTAGCGCAGTTGCGACTATTTTAATTAAAAAAATTTCCCCTCTTTAGACATAAATTTCAATGTCCATGTGTTCGCCCGTTTATGTAATCATTCATGAAAACTGAAAACTTTTGTTTTCGTCCTTCCTAAACTTTATGGGATTCCCAAGTACGAATTCATACTCCCTATGGTATGGATCTTTAATATTGCTTTCATTTATGTCCTAGTTGAATCTTTTACCTTATGTCCAAATTGTAGTGATGACTTAAAAAAATTGATTTGTTGTCCCAACACAGTCTCATAATTATGTAGAATCCGTAAAAAACCTCACATTCATCTCTAATGGCCTTACAAAAGAACAAGCTGTCATCTGTGAATAGAAAATGCGATTTTGGGGGAATTGCCCTTGTTACCTTAAGCACCGTCAAATGTTTATTCCGCTCTGTCTTCCGAATATTTGCTATAAGAGCTTCCGTACAAAGGATAAAAATGTAAGAAAAGAAGGGATCTCCTTGCTGAAGGCCTCTTTGTGGGATAATTTGTCCCGCGTTGACCATTTATAAGAAATTTATATTGGACTGACTTAATACAACACATAATTCAATGTATCCATGGTTGTGTAAACCCTATCTTCTTTAAAACATTATTTATAAAACCCCATTCAACCAAGTCATAAGCTTATACTAATGGCTGTTTTAATTGCCATAAATTATCTTTGGCAAGATCTCTTCGTTCGTAACACATGAAACATTTCTTGAGCTATTAAGATATTATCCGAAATTAATCTTTCTGACACAGAGATCGATTGTGTTTCTGAAATCAAGTTGGATAATATACTTCTTAACATCTGACATACGGCATTTGAAATGATCTTGTACCCTACATTACATAGGCTTATCTGCCGAAGCTCTGTCATCCGTGTTGGTCTTTCAATTTTGGGAATCAAACAAATATTTGTCAAATTCATCCGTGGATCCTAAATTCTTGTTCCGAAAAACTCATTTACTACATGTTTAATATCCACTTAGATAATGTTCCATGACTATTGAAAAAAAGCGATGTCATGCCATTTGGATCTAGTGTTTTTTTGGATGCATCATAAAAAACTAGATGTAAGTTTAGATAATGTTCCATGACTGCTGTAAGTTTGTTGTTCATTTCCGGTGAAATGGATGTGGGAACTTCCTGAAGGAAGTCGTCAAGCACGGTCTTAGAAATCAAAGTGAAGAGTTCATCAAAGAACTGGAGTTCCACTTTCTCAATCTCCGATTCTTTTGTAACTTAGTCCTCCTGCAAATTAATCAGATGATCCTATTCTGTGCCCGACGTTGCTTAGTTATAGCATAGAAAAACTTAGTATTTCCATCTCCTGCTGTAAAACCACATGTTTCTACTTTTTTTGCTTGAATAGCGGCCTTGAACAATTTTAGAGATTATTCTTTGTTTATTGAAAGTAAGAGACGTGATGAATCTTGCTTCTCGATTGCTATGAGATCGACGGTATCGATTAGAAACTTTCCGATTGTGTAATCGGCATCGTACTTTCAAAGCTAAACAGTATTTCTCTGCTTCTATTCCGTTGATCGGAGACTTTGGGATATCTTTAATCTATCAGTTTTGCTATTGAAGTAATCGATACATTAGAGTGGATTTAGACATCTGAGGCTCTCTTTCCAGGACAGCAACCACATCCTTCACAGAGATTGTCCTCACCACTTTTGGTTGAGGCGACGAACCTTGGTTCTTCCCTAATCTTCGACCACCTGGAAACAAGAATCCAGAGCTTATTATATCGAACAAAACCGTTAAGAACTAATAACGCAGTAAAACAGAATGGACTCACCAGCTCCCGAAAACCGTCGTCCACCATCTTGCCTGTCCTTGGAGTTTTTTCCCCCACCTGAAGTAGCTTTCTGAGTCCCATCTTTACCAGCTTCAGATACTGATTTCTGACGAGCTTCTGCCATTAATTGCCATTTTAAAAACGTATCATCTCCTCCTACAGCAGCACGAGCAGCAACGTTTGCAGCTGTCGTTCTCATTTTGTCGTCGTCCTCTTTATTTCCCTTCACACATTAAAACCACTTTTCAAAGAACATTGCAAAGGTAAATTTAAAGTGGCTGGCAAACATGTGTTAATAATTTCTCCCTACCTTCAAACCCTTTGAACGGTTATCTTCTTTCTCCTTCTCACTATCAACTCCACCATCACCTTCTTCACTCTGCATCAATGACAAAAAAAAAGAAACAAAATTTGGAATGTCTGTATGCTTTAGTAAAATTAAGAACGTAGACTATGAGCTCCTAACAGACCTCACTCGGTTTCTTAAGCTTTTCTGCTTCAGCCTGTTTCTTCTCCCATTGCTCCTTCACCTTCTGATTCATTTCGTTGATTTGTAGTCGAATATCTGATGTGATAAAAGTCCGGTGTCTAGATTTCTCAGTATCAACCCGCTGCAGAAGCACTTTTAGCTTCAGAAAGATTAATTCCAACAATGTTGAAGCAGGAAATAACAGAAAGTTAGATTGACCTGCTTTGACAACCGAATTATATGAGATAATAGCCCTCGCATCCTTTCCTCCACACACTGAGAGAACAAATGCATGAGAAAATGAAGAAAAAAAAAGGCTTAAGTACTGTATGCAAACGATGCACAAGAAGTTGACATCCCACCAAAGACAAGCACCGTTCAACATCATTGCTTATCTGCTTTATCCCAACTTTCGCCACTGCCAGATATGAAGAACAAATATAAGCTTCTTCTCCAAGTGATAGAAATTAGATAAAGGATATAGAAATAAAGAAGTCTCCGAACTAATTTCCGCCAGCTTTTTCTGCAGCGGACTTTTCTGCAAAATTAATCTTTCTTCCTCTTCGTGCACAACTCTCCGAGATGCTTCAGAAACACGACCATCCTCCTTGCCCCCAGAGAATAATTGTTCTTCCTCTTCCTAAACCAAATGCAGACAGTAAAATATTGATTTATCCGATACTCCATATCAGATGTAAACTGAAAACCAAAGCTACCAGGAAACTCACCCTGAGATTAACACCACTGACTGCAGTGACATCATTGAGCTGTTCAATACTTTGATCCATAGAATTCGCTACTACTTTTTGTTTCTTGCTGCAAAGTTGATCCATGCAAAACAACTATGACTATACTTTTTCCAAAAAAAAACAGTGCCTTAAGCTGTAAATATACATATAAAAGAATATGGTAGCTGTAATTTTTAATAGCTAACGAAAAAGAGTGACATAGGAAAGCTGTAAATATTTCCCTCTTACAAACCTGAGCAGCTCAATTACCTTGGTGGTGGCGGTGAAGAACCCAATGTCTCAAGAGGTTTCTTCTGACCAACAGAAGGCTTTTTAAGTGGTATCCTAGCGTTAACTCCTACTTGAGACGAACCCAATGGGCCACGAGAATTCATCTGATGCACACAAAAAATTTGTCAAGATAGATGCCAAAGTTGTTGAAAATAACAAGGAAAATATGCAAGGGCTTTCGAAGCACCATGGTTGCCCCAAAAGCTCAAAAAGAAGAGGCAAGCAAAGAGCATTTGAAAGCGAAATCTATATATTATCTAGCTCTCTTACTACGGTGCTGGCGTCCATTTGAGTTGTCATGGAAGGAGAAACAGAGCTCGCATGAGCCATGTTGCTAGATGTGGATAAAACCATTCTAGAGGACTCCTTCTCTAAATCCACCTTCGAAGTCCCTGACGATGCATTTTTCTGTTCAAAACTTTGATCAACTGATTCCTGCTTCACATGGGACACTGATGATCCTTGACTAGGTGCAGAATTTAGAGGCAATGACGAGCTGTTCTGGAAGTGCGAGGTAGCACCGCCTTGAACCCTACTAGGATCATTTACAGAAGTTGGCCTCTCAAATTTGGGCATAGTCATCATGTTTGTGGTAGACTGGGGAGGTCCTCCAAGACCAGTTGATCCCATAGTCTGGTTATGTGCCACATGTCTCATCTGGGAATCATGAAGGTGTGGTCTCAACGAGGGACTAGAAGCATTGGTGTTTGGACCCGGGAATGAGTGAAAACTACCGGAGCTGGTATACATAGGAAAAGAGCTTGGTGGAAGCTGCATCTGGTGCTGCGGATGTTTGGTAAGCCCCTGCACAGGAACTGAACTGCCTGCTGAGGAAGACAGTTGGTTAAGGTGGACTCCACGAGAATCAGGATGAGATTTTTGATTATTGATTTCTGCGATTGAACAGATTAAGTCAGGTAATGGTTTGGCTTTTGCATTGAACTAATAAGACACATCAATGGAAAGCATAGAAGTTTAAAAGAAAAGTAAGAATGCATCAGTGAATAATCAATACCCGTGGAAGGAGCTTGAATTCCCATTTTTCCCTGGTTATAACCCACCTGAAAACAATGAGGACAAATTACAAATAAAGAAGTGTTTGACTTGATATCTTATTGATCATAAGACACTCTCATATAGTCCAAGTGTATCAACCATAAATTTAACGTGAAAAGGAAAAGCACCTTAAACCTAAACCTAAACCAAAAAGGAAAAACACCAAAACCTTAATCTTAAACCTAAACCAAAAAGGAAAAAGAAAAAAAAACCCTTCATCCTAGTGCAAAAAAGGGAAAAGCACCAAACTCTTAGAAACTCCTTAACCATATTCCGTATCAGAAATGTGGGGCAAACGCAAGTCAGTAAAACTATGTGATTAATCAACCCAGGCTCAAGTCTGCTTGTGAAATAATAAATTTTTACTTTTTGCTTGTTATCAAAATCAGGAAAATCAGACTTTTGCCTACTTCAATATGTTATACAACTAACTTTTTATACCACTGCAAGGTAAAGGAAAGAAGTGAAAGCAAAAAATAGTATGCAGACAATGCAAGTACGACCTTCTGGTTAAGGATTTTGCAAGAGGCAGAGAAGAGATACCAAAAAGTTTGTGCATTCATTGAATTAGTTCGACTACATAAGACAAGATATGCAAAATGGTAATACCTGCTGTAGTTTACTAACTGCCAATCTAAGCATCTGATCGCCTACAATATCCTTCATATGCCGTGTGAACCCCTCTTTGGGAATTTCATTTTTCTGCATAGTATCAGAAGCAAAGAAATGATAACGTAGTAGCTTTGGAACATAACAGAATGTTCAAGTAAATTCACAGATACCTTAAGTCTAGAATATAGGGTACGGAGCTGCAGTGCTCTGTCTTTATCAAGTTGAGCCATTAAGGTAGGAAGCAAGGCAGCAAATGGTACTTGCTTAGGGTTGCGGTTCATAGGGTTAGCAGGCTGTTCCACTCCACGAGCCTGTTGACTACTCATCTTTTGCAGTTTTAAATACTGAGACTCACTCTCTTGATTATGCGGTCTTTCTGGTTCACTACCAGTAGGATTCTTTTCAGAAATCTGCAGCCCAGCTATTTGGGGCACCTGCGAAGGATTCTCCCAGAGTTGACCTGCTCGATGAAGGTCTTGAGGCTGGTTGTGTTGTAAATGAGATTCATTCGCACGTTTTAAATCATGTTGGTGTTGACTGTCTAAAGCCGATCCTTGCTGCTCCTTCATCTGAGTGCTTTCAAGGCTTTGTTGGGTCTGAAGATTCATATTGGCATCTCCGATGCCATTCTTCCATGTCGTAAACTGTTGGTTGGGAGAATGGTTGTTTCCTACAGAAATAATTCAAGAAATTGACTGCTGTAGCACAATCCTAATTTCATTGCAATATCTAATGCAGAGAAAAGGGAAAGAGAACTCTTCCAGCACTGGAGACGAGGAGAAAAAAAAGATTTAAATAGCCACACGACCAACGTCATGATTGTAGTAAAAGAAGAACAAAACGAAGAACTAAATCAGCATCAAGATCATCATCCTACTATCTACCCTGGCTAATAAGTCTCACCAACATTGATCAATTTGAATGACTCAACAAGCAGATAGACAGGCTACTGCAACTGACAATATTTACGCCGTTACTAGCCTACAAAGCCCTAAAAACTAGTATTTCATGGCCTAAAGTATTGCTTAATTGTAAATTTGAGCATTCCTCACATGTTAGCAGATAAACGAGGTTAACAACATACCCTACCCCATAAATCTTCCTTAGTTATCCTATTCCAAGAGTAATAACCTATCTAAATCGAAACAAGCACAACTCAACTAACATGCCAAAGATTCCACAAGCATCCACTCCAAGAGCAAACCAAAAAACCTCATCTTTCTTTTGATCATATAATGCACTTGGATCGCTCCTTAAATTCAATAAGTTAACATAGAGTTCCTCACAAACTATTCAAATACTTCTTTTCAATACAGTTTACACTACATCATATGCATTAGATTTTCAATCTCAGGTCAATTTTAAGTAGCCCGGATTAACTACGAATTTGTAGAGGAAGCAGGGATATTGAAACGGAACCATACCAGGGTTCGTCGGCACGAGCGGCAGTGAAGTCGAACCTTCAATATCTCGATTCAAAGCGGCCTGGAACGCGTCAACATCAGCTCCCGAATGCATCGATTCATCCTAACCACACACACACACAAATTCGCCGGAATTTCAAAATCACGACGACGCTCGAAGACATCAATCACACAAAAACCTTGCACAGATGCAGGATCTTCAAAAAGGAGTGAGATTAGAAATCTAACCTCGTCTTCTTCCAGGAGCTTGAAAATTGAAGGGTCCATTGATGTAAAGCTCAAAACGCTGGGGAAGAAAAATTGGAAAAGAGAGCTCGGCGAAAGAGGAATTAAATGGAAACAGGTGCTGCATCAATTCTCGAGTGGTAAAAGTTGTAGATGAGTCCTTGTATATAGGAGTAAAAACGAAAGCCGTTGATGAAAATTGCAGATAAGTCCTTATACAAAGGAGTAATTAGGCTTGGTACTCAGTTTCTCGGTTTGGTTATCTTTCGGTTTAGAGAAGAAATAGGTCCAAACTAGAACCGAATTTTATTTCGTTCCGTTTGTCTATTTCGATCAAGATTGTAAAATTAGATTATTTTTGGTTTTAATTTATTGGTTCGAATTCAAATTTGGTTTAGTTCAGTTTAGATTTAGATAATAGATATAACATATATACTTTTAAATAAATATAATTTTCATATACTTAATTGTATGTGTTAACACTATAAAATAGATTTAATATATATAATTAAATATACTAATTTTAATATATTTGGTTAAGTCGTTTAAATGTACTAAATTTGAGTTTGGTTTAGAATTGGTTTTAAAAAACTGATTCGAGTTGTTTTATATTTTTAAAAATTAAGCATAGATTATGATTATATTTTTCGATAATTGATTTAAAGAAAATATTATTTTTAAATTTCGTTTGGATCTGACTGGATGAATTTTGATTAGTTTTGTTTTTATTTTGGTTCAGTTTTGTTTGCTTTCTTTAAACTTTAAATTCTAAATTGATTTCGGTTCGGTTTTGATTGTTTATTTAACATTCTTAAACCTTCAAAAAAATTCATGGAATAATAGTGGATATCCTAAACCAAAACCACATGTTGTTTTCTGTTAAAGAACATCTCGTCGTTCTAATTTAAGAGCCCAAACGCTATCGTTTTGAGGCGGAAAAATTGTAAACACAAATAGAGAGAAACAGCATCAAATTGTAGTAGCTGCCGCCATTAACAAATCATCGGAGATCATAATAATGATGAACATCGTCGCCTTGAGCAAACGTCTATGCTCTCCTCGATTCTCTGATCGTCGTTCTCTCCACGGAATCAACGACGCGCTCGTGAAAACTGTATTTGCTGGCCGGAAACCGATCCTCGGATTTTACGGCCGATCCTTTCACCACCTCCGTAAAGCTGGGAGTTTCGTAGTCCCTCGTGTCTTCTTCGTGTCGCGAAATCTATCGACGAATGTTTCTTCGAAACAACCTGCGTTTCTACGATGGTACTTGAGAAAGCTGGAGTCTCACCCTTTCACGACGAAGAGCGTCACTACTTCCCTCATTTATATGGCCGCCGATCTCACTTCTCAGGTGAGATCATTAGTGTTGAATTTGGGTGTAGTGGCTGAAGTATTAATGGTGAATTTAGGTTTAATAATTGGAGTAGTAATTGTGAATTTAGGTTGTCTTTTGGAAATTGGTTAAAAGTTCGAATTTTATCTCTTGCTTTAGGAAGAAAACTCCGATTTCTCATTGTTTTATACCTAGAAATTTATATATTGATGAGGTATGTTTAGGAAGAAAAGTTTTTAAATTTAAGAAGAAAAATTCCTCTGAAGCTAGATGAAAGTCTAGTTAGTGGAAGAAACTTTGCTTCAGTATGGAGTATAGCTGTGTAACTTTACTACCTTATGTTTCGTGAGACCCTTTATAAGCTGCAGAAACCGGCGCCTCGATTTCATATCATTTTAATAGTTGATAACATACCTTTTTCTGCTTTTTTTTCTTTTTTGCTTTGAGATAACACTAGAGGCTGGTGATTACTGATTAGTTTTTGGGTTTGGTCGGTGTAATTTTCTAAGTTCTTATTCTCCTATTTTCTTTGACTCTGTCTTTTAACCGATGTTCTGAGACTGAGAATACTGGACAGATTTATCTTTTGGATAGCTCAGATAATCGACTAATCTGTATATTGTCTCGTGTGAGTTTGAAGTCTTTTGTATCTATTATCGGGTTTGATAGCTCAGAAAACTCACATTTTAATCATCTAATCGTCTTGTTTTCCCTTTACGGCAGAAAAATTTTAGGTGTGTGTCTTGAGGTGCTTATAAACTCTCTTTTTCTTCCTGTCATCTACGGATTCCTCTTTTCAGTCATTCTATGATCATGCTGTCCCCCTAGTAATATGCAGAAAAACTATAAAAGAAAAAGGAAACTAGAGATCCTTTTGTTTTTGATTTTTGCTGATTCCTTAAATTCTTCAACAGATGATCACAATGCAGCCATCTGGTTCTCTTGACCTGATTAGAACAGCCAGAATGGCTAGCTTTGGGTTGATATTTCTCGGGCCCTCACAGCATCTGTGGTTCAGCTATCTTTCTAGAATATTGCCAAAGCGCGATGTGTTGACAACCTTTAAGAAAATAATGATGGGGCAGGTTCTTTTCGGACCTTGTAGCAACACAGTCTTCTATTCCTATAATGCTGCTTTACAAGGTACACATCATAACTAAGCTTATGGATTGAAGTATTTTTTTTGTTTTCGGGTGGATTTAGCTTATTTCACGGTTCTACCAATAAATTTGTGTAACTCACCATGAGCTTTGGTTCTGGCGCATTGTGCATAATAAGGTGAGAATTCTGATGAAATTTTGGCGAGATTGAAGCGAGATCTTCTGCCAACATTGAGAAATGGACTTATGTATTGGCCGGTCTGTGATTTTGTGACATTCAAATATGTGCCTGTTCATCTACAGGTAAACCAGATACTACACTTTTTTTTCCATACTTTTGGATGATTATAGACGTTTTTCAACTTCAGCATATAATCTTTTGGTTGCAGCCACTGATGAATAGCTCGTGTGCATATATATGGACGATATATTTGACTTATATGGCAAACCAGACGAAAGCTGACAACTGAACAATGACAACTACGACTATTCTTACTTCTTAGCCAAACACAATCGCATTCTCTTTCTTTCATTGAACCAGAGATCAGATATTAGTACAAGTATATTTGTTTTTTGTTGTGTCTACAATGCAACAAAAGTTTCCCATCTTGATCCAAGCATAGATTTCTCAGGAAGTCAGTAAGTTTCATCACATTTTACTGCTAAAACCTGTTTCACCGTCTTCTTTCTCTCTCCATCCGATTATTCTGTAAAAGAGTATGAAAAGCAAACCTACTTGGTGAAATTGTTACACTCTTCCCAAAGTCCAAACTTCACTGTAGTGACCTTCAACTTCAAATGTTCAACCAAGTGTAGGTCTAGTGGTCTTAGTGTTGCACCAGACTACGAACCTTGTTTGAGAGGGATGTGTTTTATCAGAGCTGGTCACGGACTAGGGAGATTAAGAACCTTGTGTGTAGGGTTGCTACTTCTAGATCAAGGCAACCCTACACTACGTGAGCCTTTTTGTGCTAGAGCAACGGATCCTTGACTCAGCAGTTTTATTCATACTTGTAAAAGGTTGCTCTAAGATAAGCTCCAACACTCTCTGGAGCCAAATAGATTCAGTGGGCTTTATTGTGCATGTGATGGTACAACACCGGTGGGTGCCTAGCTTCATATGTATCACAATTGTCTTTTAAAACAGAGTTTATAACATCAACATAATCAAATACAAAACTTGGATTATGAAACTAGCATTATCACTTGAGTTGTACTTAAACTCGTAGTTTGTAGCAACATAACCACCAAACTAGTAGTTTTTAACAACACAATTTTCAAACACATAAGAGCATCTCCATCAAACATATAGATTAGTGTCCAACTATGAGATATTTTAGTGTCGAATCATTCGATTAGACAAAATTTAATTGTAAATTTATCTAAAAAAATCTATAGTAAATAAATTTTAAATATATATCTTATTTTGTATAAGTGTGTGTGCGGTCACATATTCTCCTTTTACAAACTCATATTTACATCATAAAATATGGGTAATACACATTTCACTTAAAAATAAATCATTATTTTGTATTTTGTTACACTCTTGTAACACTTTAAGTCTCTGAAACTGTAGAGATAGTTAGTTCTAACATAAACAAACCTTAAGAGTATCATCAAAACACTTACATAAAAGAGGTTATCTTTAAATGTCTATGAATATATTTCTATTCAGCAAATTAATTAATCCAAGAACAAGTAAGGTAGAACTTGTCTGAGGTTAACCACATAATTCACATTTCAAACCAAACTTAGGCTATGTTTTAGGTCATCTTGCTTTTCAATCATCCTTTTTGATGGTGGCCAAAAATAAAACATCAATTTTTTTTCTTAATTATATGAGTACTAGTCTTTTTGTCTTTTTTGTCTTTTTCGTTAACAAAATTTGAACACGACATATTTGCTGAATATAAAAAAACATTAGATATTTGTTTTTCCCCTCATTTTCTCCACAGAAAATGAATTAAAAAACCTATTTTGAAAATCTAGAGCCATCAGAAGATATCCACGTGGCAACAACTAAGACCTACCGACAGTTTCATATTATAACCAAAGGCAGTCGACAAAGTGGCCCACATTGATTCTCTAATACGTGGCGCAAATCTAATTGAGGTTTCTGACGTCAGCATGCCGAAAGCATAAAGACGCATTTAGTTCAATAAGTTGGCCTCTTCTCTTAGTTGCCCTCTTCGTTTCTGTTGAAAGTTTTTTAACTCTTCCATAGGGTGGGCACAGATTGGATATCTGATCTAAATTCGCCAGATCTATAATTTTGCTATACATATTAAGATTCAAAAATCTTGAATATTCAAATTTTATGTATATTTAAATTTTAAATATCCAAATCTTATATATCGTTATTTTATTCTTTTAAAATTACCAACAAAAATTACTATAATTTAATTTGTTTAATACTAAAATTAATATTATATGATAAATCACCCGGATCCGAATATCTGATCTCAAAAAGTTTTATTATCCAGATCCAGATCCATATTTAACATCCGGATCCAAATTCAGACACTCTAAATCGGAATCCAAATGTTCTGGATACCAAATTTTTTTGAAGCAGATCAGGTTGGATAACATATTGGATTTTGGATTCTAGATAATTTGCTCACCTTTGTCTTCAACTACTAAGTATTGTATAATGTAAAAAAAATTTACACAAATTAACTAAATTTTAGTTATGCTTTAAGATATATGATTATTTAAAGATGAGGTTAAACTGTTGATTTTGTGCCAAAATTTGTATTAAAATATGTAAAAAAATATTACAAATTTAAATTATACTTATTATGAATCAAAGAGAACATCAATTAACTAAAAAACATTTTAAATTGCTATTTTATAAAGTGCAAGTGGAACATAACATATACACATACTAATTTTTATATTTATGATAAGTTTTTTTATCAATTTTTTCTAAGTATAAATCTGTTCAAACTATATAAAACAACCATATCCAAATATTCATCAAAATCTAAATATTTAATGCATTCCGAATTTTAAAATTACAGTAAAATTTCTATAAATTTATGCTGGAGTTATGATATTTATTAATTTATAAAATTATTAATTTAGATTATATCATAAAATAATATCAAACTAAGTCTTAACTGATAAATTTGGTATAAAACAAAATTCAACAGATCATAAAACAATTTGGATGATATAGTTCAAAACAGTAAAAACTTTAACTAATATTTCATTAAAATTTAAAACATTGAAAAATTAATCAATGTTTTACTGAAAAATGAGTTTGTGTTATATTTTAAACTGTTTTGATATAAAAAAGGAAAATTTTATTAATTTAGCATATTTAATAATTTTTTATTTTATTAATATGAATGATTTTTTTGCTTTTAGTGCTACTATTAATTTTTACCGTTTCTAAATATTTCAAATCGGATAAAAACGAATAACGAATCAAATATCATAAATAAATTACCCTAAAAGGGAATTGATATTCCTTTTTCTCCTTGGAAACTTTTAGGTTTCGTCAGGTGAAGAAGCGACTTAAAAGTATTTGCAATTGATTCAATATTTATATAATAATGCGTTTATTTATTCTAAAACAGAGAATGTGGGTGATAATTCATTTATTTACTCTAAAACATAGAGTATGGCTGATATTTTCTTTTCATTAGTTTGTTTCTACTGAGACCAATTAATAAAAAATATCCCTCTCTTTTTCTCTCCGTCTATTTAATTGAAGCTATTGCTTGTAACGTCAGCTTTTGGGAGTTGGGTTTGTTGTACAGTCTTTCTCTCCCTCTCTCTCCTCTCTGTCTTCTTTCTTCTCTCTCTCTTTGCAAGCTCTTATATGGCCGGCCTTCGATGGAGAGAGTGGTGGGACACGATGGCCTTCCCCTCACGGCGAATCTGGAATCGTTTCACCGTTCGCGTCGGACTCCGCCACAACGGTAAGCTCTGTTCCTTCCTCCACCGTCTCATGATTCTCTCTCTCTTTCTCTCTCTCTCTCTCTCTCTCTCTCTCTCTCTCTCTCTCTCTCTCTCTCTCTCTCTCTCTCTCTCTCTCTCTCTCTCTCTCTCTCTCTCTCTCTCTCTCTCTCGGACTCCGCCACAACGGTAAGCTCTCGTTCCTTCCTTCCTACCGTCTCATGATTCTCTCTCTCTTCTCTCTCTCTCTCTCTCTCTCTCTCTCTCTCTCTCTGTCCCTCTGTCTGTCTCTCTGTCCCTCTGTCTCTCTCTGTCTCTCTCTGTCTCTCTCTCTGTTTCATTGTTTTCGAGGAAGAAAACGTATGATTCAACTTCTTATGTGGTTCTTGAAAACTGTCGGTCGAAGATTTTTAGTTATAGGAAACAAATTAATGTTTCTTGATTCATCATATTCTTGTTCTTGAAAACATAATAACTGAGTGATGATTTATATTCTTGTATGTTATCAGGACTCTTGAGGTTACAAAACGACGTGAGTTCTTGTGAGTACGAAGACATACACATCATGTGGAATCTATTGCACAAGAACGAAGAACCTATACCGACACCGACAAAAACACGTGGTGCACGGATCCAACAACGGATCCGACAAAGAAAGAAAGCTTGTTGGAATCTCATAGGCTCATATCTTTGCCAAAGATTCTGATTATATGATATAACCCACAAAACAAAAATAATCCAAAACCATAGTTTGTAACTTGAGAGAGCCTTGACGGGTCCCTTTGCAAGTGTGGTGAGGTTTTTATTGACAAAAAATTTCGCAAAATAAAAAAAAAATACGAGCTGTTATATATATTTCAATGGCATGCCTCTGTTTATAATTTATAAGTATTATTCACATCACATGAGTGTTGTTGTATATATGATACAGATGCTTCTTCTTTCCATAGTTTGATGCTACTATGTTCATCTATACGGTTTTTTTTTTCTGTTTATCGCTCATTTACATTAGAAAAAAACAACAAATCTTTGACTTTTCTTTAAACCTAAATTGGTATGGCTCATATAATATTGCTCTAATAACTGAAATGGCGTATTCACATTTTCTATGTGAGAATTATACTGAGAAAATAATGGGTTATTTTCGAAGGGGATAATGAAATTATCAATTTAATTCTTAACACCAATTCGACGAGTTTCAAACTTTAATACTATATTACAACTCAAATTTAATAGAGGTTTTTCAGTATTGTCCTAATTTTCTAATTTAATAGAGTTTTTTTCATTATTGTCCTAATTTTCTTAATAAATTTGTAATATCGGATAGTAATTTATAAAATGATTAGTTGACAAAAACCAAAATCAAGGGTTATCTCAATTTTTTACATTTATTACTTGCTCAAATTCATTAAAATATTACTTTCAATGTTTTCATAACTTTTGAACCCTCAAAGCCAACAAATGTTTTGAAAAAGATAGTATAGTATATTTTAGTATCTTTTTTATACTATTATAAAACTTAAAACCAATATTTGATTGCATGAGATACCTAAATTATTGTAGGATCTATCTATTACCTAAATTATTGAAGGATCTATTCATAACATAAGTATCATTTTAGACTATATTTTATGTTCCAAATAAATATCGTTTCAAAATCTTTGACAAAGTACCTTTTTCAAAAATTTAATGCAATTTTTGTCACAAATACAGTTTCTTGTTTTTTGAAATTTAATGCAATTTTTGTCACAAATACAGTTTCTGTTCCAAATAAATATCTTTTTGACTAATGAAACAAAACAAAATTTCAAAAGTTTCTTGTTTTTATAAGGGCATGATAATATTTTTTATTGGTTTATTCATTCATATAAAAAATATTAAAAAATTCAAATGGATGCATGGAAGAAAAAAAATGTCACTTTCTTGAGAATACAATGATAAAGTCATTAAAATTTGACTAAAAGAATAAATAGTGGTATCCAAATTAGCATCTTTAATACTTTACCTACTTGCCTTTGGAAAAAAAGACATGCCATTTTGTGGCCAATGAGAAAATCATCTTAATCAAAAAAGTAGTTTTGAACTAATGAATCAATGGAGAAAGATGAAATGTCAATATCAATTGGTTAGATACTCATGTACATATAACGTGTGCATTTACTTTGTGTTTGTTGCATATTATATGTGTCGGCTGCTTCTAGGTTAGTCTTCAAAAGAGTAATCAACAAGTATCGTGTGATGATGTGATTGTTTTTTTCTCTTTTCTAGCTAGACATTTCACCTAACGAGTACTCACGACTCATTGATTTTATTTAAGTGTAACTAACCTATTTTGCTTTTTCTTCTAAGGTCAATCTTATACTATATTTTTGTTTGTCTCAATCTTTTTGGTCAACTTCAATTTGGCTTCTGAAAATTAGTATACATATTCTACGCAACTTGTTATCTTTATTTTTATTTTTGGGAAATACAAGTAGATATAATGGAGTTTAAGCTATATGTTTTAAAGATCTACCAAAATAGACTCTTCTACATGAGAGTGGTTTATCAAACTTAATGTTCCTCACAAGAAAGTTTTTATATAACCTACAAAATCTAGTTTTGGAATATGTAAAAGAGTCGTATATTTCTGGTTCTCAAATGTTTTTGTGACCACCCATAATTAAAATCGCAGCAAAATTTCTCATAACAGTTTTGTGATATTTGGAAAAAGGTTATGTATGTCCGTGAATTTATATTTGTAACAGTTCATATAGAGGAGGATTATGGGAAAGTATGTATTTAATTTTTTAATTATTTATAATAGACAAGTTTATTTTCTAACTATTATTTATGCAGAATAATGACTGAAATTATAGTTGACTACACAAAATTATGATTAGAAAAAGCTACTGATTTTATCGATTACGATGTCACCGCCATATATGATATTTGTATCACCGAGGTGAGTCACTAAAAAAAACTAATATTGCGTCAATGATAAAATCTTATATAAGTCTTCAATCTTTTTTTTTAGTTTCATTAATGTTAACAATGCATATACTTTACAATTGATTTGATAAAAAGAACCTTCATAGTTTCTAGTTTTGATTTTAAGAAGTTGACTTTTAAATCTTATGTCATGAAGTCAATGCATACTAGGAAATTTCTATTGTATAGTAGATAGTTGGTGAAAACCAATTATAACATCGTGGATTCTCGCCAAATTAATAAATAGCACTTTTTCATCAAAATCACAAAAATGAAATTTATAGTTAAAATTACATAATTTGTCTTATTCCGCTTAAACTGCAAAATTGTTTTTTTTTGTTAAATGTATCCAAATATTATTACAAACTTATAAACAAATGAAATTATATTTAAATACAATATCTAGATACAAAAGTCAAAATTATAAAAAACAATATCTAATACTGCATCTAGATACTGTGTTTAGCTGTAGCCATGAACGATTCATAAAGGAAGACAAGAGGTACAACGATCCGAAGATAAACACTTGTATTTTAATATTTTAATTATACTAAAATTTTTAAAATATTAAAAAGTATTTTATATGGGTTGTCAATCTTCCATCATAACTACTGAATGAAATAAGTTAAGCTTGCAAAAAAAAGAAAGTACCAAATCTACACAAATATTACTCATAAAATTTGTAAAAGAGATAAATTCAGTAAATAGCTAAGAAAATAAATCTTAAGGGTCCAATTTTGAATTTTTTTTAACTTAGGATCCATAAAAATATTGATCTGGTTCTAACTACAACATACATCATCGCGAAGTTCTATGACCAGTAAACACGAAAACACATCACAATTACCAAGTTTGGCACCACTAATTATTGTTTGTATATACTAATTATTCTGAATTTATTGTAATATACTAATATGTGAAGCAATTAAGATAAGAGTCGTTTTGAAATAGAAGAAAAGTAATACAATGAGTCCAAATTTGGAAGGCAAAAAGCGAGGTACGAGGAGAGACGACGACAGTTATGCTCTCTGCGTAATTATCTCCTTCCACTTTCCCCACAACTCTATTCTCTCGCCGGCGATTTATACAATTAAACCCTAGTATCGCCGGAAATCTCTCAGAAACCCGTTGAGAGAATCTTCCCTTATACAAAACCTCCTTTGCTCACATTTCTTCCTGATGCGATGTGGCTTTCCCGATTTCGGAGATGACAGCTTCAGTTTCTCCTTCTTTAAGCCCCAAACCTAAGCAGAACAGAGCTACGAGGCCACTATCGTCGGAATCACCGAGCGCCGTTGCTCATCGCCGGCCTAAGACACGAGATGTAGCGTCGCGATACCTCGAGACTACCTCCTCTTTTTCGTCTTCTTCTTTGTTCCAGTCATCACCGTACTCTACGGCGAAGAGATGTCAATCGCCGACTGTTACAAGGACGAATCGACCGGCGACTCCTTCAGCGGTTACAAATCGGCCGCAATCGACGGGGAGGAGGCAGTCGGTTACACCATCACGTCGTGACTCATTAGATCGACGAGGTGGTAGTGGAGAGGTTTCTGCAGCGGAGAGAATGTTGTTGGCTTCTGGGAGAAGCTTGTTCGCTTCGTTTCAGGCGGATTCGTACACAGGGAATGAGAACAGATCGAAGCTAAATTCATCGCCGATTACTTCAGTGAGAGGAACACTGGAAAAGAAGAAGACGACGTCGACGGAAACAACTAGGAGTGGCGTGTCTCAGCAAGAGAAGTCGAAGCTCTCTGAGCAATGGCCTAGGTCTCTGCAACCTGGTTGTCTCAGTAGAAGCTTAGACTTTACCGATACTAGGAAGAAACCAAACGGAGCTTGCAATAGTGTAGCTAGAGCTCTCAAGAATGTAGAGAAGGTAGGTTCTTCGAAGGTAAGATCATATTCTATAATTTCTAATGGAGTGAGGAAGATCTCTGTGGATAGTCTCGCATTGTCTCCAAAAGGAGTATCCACCACGAGAAGCCAGTTGTTTCCAAAGCGTGAGCAGATTATTCGACCTGCTTCACCTGGCAAGTTTGGTATAACTTCAGCTTCTTCGAGTCCCAGAGGAACCAGCATTGCTAGGGGAATAAGCCCTTCGAGAGGCGTGGTTCCTCCTAGAGGAATTAGTCCTTCAGGGAGGATGATGAGTCCACTTAGAGTGAGAAGCTCGCAGAGTAATAACACGCCTTTGATTCTGAATTTTACTATGGATGCTAAGAAAGAGAAGATCAGAGACAACGGGGTGGCAGATGATGCTCACTTGCTAAGGCTCTTGCACAATAGATTGCTGCACTGGAGATTTGCTAATGCTCGAGCAAATGCTGTTATCTCTGCACAAAAGATGAGAACGGAGGTTAGCAAATCCTTTACAACCCTAATTATAGATTAGCACACTAAGAATCATCAATCATTTTGCATCTTAGCTTTTAGTCACTATGAAAGAGGCAGCCGTTAGTTTCAATCAAAACTCACTAGTACGTACGTATGTCCTGTGAAATTTTGAACTTATGACGTTGTGAAACTATCTCCAAGTGATAATGTTTAAGTGATTAGTTTGCAATTGGTAATGAGAGGCTTCAAAAAGACTGATGGTGTCCTATTTTCATTGCAGAAAAGATTGTACAATGCATGGATAAGTATCTCTAAGCTGTATGATTCTGTCAGAGCGAAAAGAATTGAAATGCAACACCTGAAGCAGAATCTGAAACTGATATCTATTCTCAATAGGCAGGTAAGTTAATCCGCTTTTTGGATCTTGAACAGTTTCTAACTTCTGTTTTTCCCCTGGTCTTCTTTCCTTTAGGACCTCCTTAAAGTTTCTTCAAATTCAATCTTACATAACAAGAAGGTTATATATTTTTTTTCATGCGTATAGATGGACCATCTAGAAGAGTGGCTTGTTGTGGACCGGGATTATACTTGTTCTTTAGTAGGAGCTGCTAAAGCTTTGAAAGGCAGCACGCTTTGTCTACCTGTTGATTGCACAGCAACGGTTTGTCTTTTCTACTCAAAGCGTTTTTCTTCTTATACTATATTGGAAAAACGTGTGATCTGTGCTGATGATTCTATAATATGCAGGTAAATGTACAAAGTGTTAAGGATGCTATTTGTTCAGCAGTAGATGTTATGCAGGCAATGGCATCTTCCATATGTTTGTTGCTGCCAAAGGTAAACCTTCCTTTTCTCTCATTGTGTTTAGTTTTATTTTCGAGGCTTGTGTACTAAATTAATGTTTACACATTAGTCTCTGATAATACTTAGTATCTCAGTATAATCTGGTCTAAGAAGATTATGTTCCATAGTGATGTAAGAGGTTTTTGTCATCTGTTGCGTCGATACTTACCCATATTTTCTCAGGTTGGGAAAATAAGTTTCTTGACAGCAGAACTTAGCCGTGTGAATGTCAAGGAGCAAGAAAAGCTCAACGTTTGCAAAGATCTCCTAAACATAATCTCAGCTCTACAGGTAACGATATCAATTTCAATCCTGCTATATAAACCGTTCTCGAACTAATGATTTCGACGATTTCATTTTCAAATCCGCAGGTAAAGGAATGCAGTTTGAGGACACAGGCTATACAGCTACAATAGTCAAGCTGTCAAAGTTGCTTAACAAAACCAAGTGTAAGTAAGAAAGCTACTTCGTTATGGGCAATTTTGAACTTACGAGAATGTTAGGAGATCATCTAATTCAAATAGAAAGGCCAATTCCCTTAAACTAGAAGTTACTAGTTTGTAAATATTTGATTTTTTATTCTGTTACTATTTTTTTCTATAGATTATATATATTTAGCTTAGAAACAGAGTAACTAGCCACAGTCCAAATATATACACATTTCCAGATTAGATTATGGAATATATATGAAAAATTGGCAGAGATTCTTACAAGTATTTGTCTGGGGTACCAAAATACAAGATTTGTATTTGTAAAAGAATCAACAAAACTAGAGAAGAAAAGAAAAACTTGTTATTTACAGATTCCTATAAGAGACTCTTACTTGAGGCGGAGCTTCTTCGACGGCAACGGGCTCATCACTTCATCGTCCGGTGAAAATTCCAGTATCGGCGGTGTGATGTTCAGGTCGAATCTACGGTGGTTACTGCCGCTGACGTGGCTAGTAGACCCCAGACCTTCCAAATTCGAAACAACGCTACTTCCTTCGTAGTGGCACCGTTTGTGGCCGCCAAGAGCTTGACCGGTTGCGAAAGATTTACTACAGATGGAGCAAACGTGAGATTTGACGGCGGACGGTGTCGTTGACTTCTCCTCACCACCGCTAGATAGATTCCGGTGACTAGCTTTGTGACCACCGAGAGCTTGGTAAGACGGAAACACCCTGTCACAAACGTCGCACTTGTAAATCATCTTCTCCTCCTCCACCGCAATCACCAAATGACGACGGCGATCGCCGTCGCGAGCGAGAAGCATGAGGCAGAAAGCAAGATACTCTTCCTCAGTAAGACGGTGGTGATGATCAGATCTAGATCGTTTGGATCTCTTGCCTTTAGTCCAGTGTTCAACGCCATGGAAGCCTGTTGAATCTTGGAACAGAGTAGGAACTGAAGAAGCTAATCTTGGTGAATTAAGAGCTTCAAGGGCCATTGTTAAAGACCTGATTCGAGAGCAGAGAGATAGCGAAACAAGAGTGTGTATAGAGAGATTTATAGAAGTAGTGTCTGAGAGGAATCTTGAAAGAGAGTATTGAAGAAGAAGTTGCGTGAGAAGAAAGAGGTGAGAAAGTGTTTAGAAAGAGTGAGAGTGGGTGGCCAAATTGAAACGATAAATGTGCGGAGCAAGTTGTGTAAGTTGTAAGTTGTAACGAAAGTGTGTGATGATGTCTAATAAAAATATTATAAGAGTGGAAATATATTTATATAATTTTCGCACGTTTCGTGGTGAGATAAAGACACAAGTCGGCTCTCAACTCTTGTTCTGATTAGTTGAGAGTTGACATTTGAATCCAAACCAACTAAACAATAATGATTGCTTTTAAAGAAAAAAATTAAATTCGAATGAATTAAAGGAAAATTCAAGAGAGGACGTAACATTAAAATCATTGAGGTTGTGTCTTGCAAGGATTGGTCTCAAAGACACTTAAATAACCGAAATCTAAACCGATCTCAACCAAATCAGACTTTATACATAACCCAATCAGTTAGAGTTCTTCTCAATCGGAATAGTTCAGTTTTAAAATGAACCCAACAGATAAAACCAATGTATCCCTCACTTCCATTTTATAAGATTTTTTAGCTAAAAATGGAGAATTTTTAAAATATATAAATTAGATACTTTTTGTTTTTATTTTATATGGAATATTATTTACTATTTGATGAAAATATTTAACCAATAAAAGAAGTTATTTTAAAATATAAATAATCATAAAATCAATTAACTTTGCATAAAATTTGTAAATATCTTATAATATGAAACAAAAAAATATCTTATATTATATAACAAAAAGAGTAATAATTATATAAGTATGAACATGTTTACTATCTCTTTTATAGAGATAATTCTGTTGTGATTTGTTCCAAGCATGTGTTTTTATTAAGTTATTTTATGCATCATGCACAGTAATTTTAGAATTTTGATATTATTCTTTTTCAACTTGAAAAATTAGTTTTTCTTCTGAGTATTTTACTTCACAAGACTAAATTCAAGAGGAATTGCCCTCCATAAAACTTGTCAACGATGTAGTTTAGCACCAGAAACAATAAATCACTTGTTGTTTACCTATCATATCTCTACCATGATATAGCGAATGACACAAATCCCTTGGCATCTGCTAGATTTACACGACGAAAATTGTGAGGATCAATTGGCAATTCTCATTGAACTATATTAACTCCCAGAGACATATACCATACAACGGTTGATACCTTTCTGACTAATGTGGAGAATCTGAAAATCGAGCTGCAATCTTATTTTTAGGTTCCAACAAGACAGCCCATAAAGGATATTACAATTGACCAATGCAAATACTAAAGAATGGCTGCAAGCAACGATGCCGGAAATAGTAGGAGAGGATACAATGCATCCGACAAATAATGCGATTTCGAAAGTTACACAAACATACTCAATCCTGGCAATGCCCTCCCTTGGGATATCTAAACTGTACATTTGATGCAAGCTACCATCCTCAAACACATATCACAAAGACTGGATGGATTATACGAGACTAGTCCTGGACATTCGGGTATTCGATTTGGTTCCAGGTATTTTGGTTCTACAGGTTTAGGATCCAATATATATAATTTTTTTTCAGTTCGGTTCCGGTTCGGATCTTGTCGGTTCCGGTTCGGTTCGGGTACAGAAATTAAATAATCATAATATATCCAAATTGTTTTGGTTCTTAATAAATTTGGATATTTAGATCCGACGTAGCAAAAAATACCTGAAATAACATTAAATACCTGAAATAACATTAAATACCTGAAATAACATTTATCTACCCGAAACAAAAACTAAAAATTTGACAAAAACCGTAACCCGAACCGGCGAACCCTTTTTAGGGTTATTACGAGTCGGGTAATCGGTTCTGCGTTTCGGATCCCGGGTAAGAACCGGAACCGAACGATACCCGTGGATCCTTATGGCGAGATCCAATAGCTATTTTATATATAACCGAAACCGAACCAAATCGGTTATTTCGGTTCGGTTCCGGTTCGGTTTTTCGATTCCAGTTTTTATGCCCAGGACTATACGAGACTATAAGAGTGACTTACTACTTTGGAGTTCATCTATACTCGGACAATCAGAAACTGCTATTGAATCAGAAGCAAATTTGTTGTTAATAGCAATGCAATATTGTTGGATTTTAGGTAAAAAATCAATATTTTTGAAGGAGACTGTAAGAACCTAATAGACAATTTAAACGGAAAATCAAAAGATTATATCATCGACAATATCAGGATTGATATTAAACGTTGGAGTACAAAATTTACAAGATGCCTATTTCGCTTCACAAGATGGTCCAACAACATTCTGGCTCACATGTTAGTTCAAAAAGGACCTCAAAACTTAGTTTTTGATTGTTCAAAAATGTATCACTCTCCTGATATATCTGAAAAATTGTATAATGACTATGTAAACTCGTTTAATCATTAATATAATTTTAATTTAGCTGAAAATAGATATTTTTGATTATATTAATTACAAAGTTTAGTTTAGTCAGAAATTATATCCAAAAATCTAAGAGACATATACTAGATATATTATATTATCTATTTCACCGAAAATATATAAAAAAGAAAAAATAAAAATTATTATATGAGTCCATAATAAATGAAAAAGAGAAAATAAAATTTTAATTGAAAAAATGAAATATAAATCTTACTATAATGTCTTACAAAAATATATTATTAGAAATCAAATACCTATATTTCAATTTTTTTATTTTTGTAATTTGGGAAAAAGATTATTAAAAAAATAGTGATAATAATAATTAGACATAATGAACTATGGGTTAAGAAAAAAGCTGACGTTGAAAAGCAAGCTGAATCTTAATTTATTAAAAATACATTTATAACTGGTTTCATATAAATTAACGCCAACAAGACACATGTAAAAAAAGTGACTTCTTCCTTAATCAATATTGTAGAGTTTTCTCTTGATAATCATAATTCATAGAACTTTTCACCTGACAATATTTATATACTCCATTTACATATATGGGTGTCGAATATTTATATAAATTATCTTTGGTTTCCTTTTTCTTGGTCTCTTAAGCACGATCAAATTTTGTCCTTTCACATCTAATATGTGTATGTGTGTGATAAAAAAAATACTGAAGTCTTGTATGAATGTACCCAAGTTTGATGTCAACGAACAATGTAACCATAATTAAGTGCGACAAAAATAAGTCTAAGAATGAATGAACAGGTAAGCAAATCCGTAAGATTTAATGCACTGTACCTTACTTAGAACATAGACACAAAGATGACAAGAACATATTTTCGAGCTGTGAATTTGCAATTTTTATTTTCTTATAATGAATTACGACTTTAAGTAATTAAACTTTATTTGTTTGTGTATGTGAGGGTGATCTTAAGACAAGCAAACGACTGTGAATCTCATCTTGTCGGAATCTCAAACTCAGTTTTGCCGTCCTTTGATATTTTGCTGTCTCTTTTTGTTATGCCTTTATAAGTTGTCAAAAAAAAAAATCATACGTATACTTTTTTTGTCAACTTTATTTTATTAATTAAATCAGATTTGGTCTGTAATTTAGTTCCCGTTTAGGGTTGTGATTACCGACGAATTGTGGCTTATATGGGAGAAAATACAGTTTCAAACTCCGAAAGGACATCTGCTGGACATTTTTGAGAGCGTGAGATTAAAACAAGAATAAAAAAGGTGAAACAATCCCGCATAGCCCCGAAAGCTTCCAGTTCTGATCTGAAATCCATCATATATATATATATATATTTTCAATAATGTATATCATGTGGACTCTTAATTACAGTGATGTCGCTAACACTAATTGTACATTGTACCAATAGATTTTTGTTTATGTAAAAAATAGATAAATATAAAATTTCTTCAAATTCAAAAAATGGCTTCTACATTGAATGTTTTCTTTCCTAAATATTAAAAGTATAAAAACCAAAGATTTCCAAATAGAGTTAGAGGCAGCCGAATAGGAGATAGTAGGCCTGATGTAAAATACTCGATTCTGATCAAGTATGGTTCTAGAAAAATATTCGAATAGGACTTAAGGTTAGGTACTTTGGTATCGTGTAAAATCCGATCTGAATCGAATTCTGAACTAGTATCCCGAAAACCCGAAGTTAAGCTTTCTTTTACTTAACTTCGGGTTATTCATATGTTTTGATTATTTTTCAGAGAATTTAAATAGTATTTATACCAGAGATTTTTGATTAGTTTGGATATTTACTTTTAAGTAATTTTGAAACCTTTTGAATAATTTTTTGAGTAATTCACATACTTTCGAGTATTTTAATATATATTTTTTTATAGTTTTATCCAGTTTTTTGGATAATTTTGGATATTTAGTAAAACCCAATCTGAACCCAACCCGAATCGATCTCGATCCAAAAATAAAAAATATCCGAATGGGACATATGAACCTAGTACCAAAACCCAAAAATCCAAAAAATCCGACTCGAATTCAAACGGGTACCCGATCACCCAGAGCTAGGAGACAGATTATATCTTAACTTCGTGGCACAAACCATTATATGAGGCTTTCCTCACATCTATGGTTTTATCGCTCTGATCGATAATATATATCCGATTAAGTACATGTTTGTCGATATCAACCCGAGATGGGGGTAATTGATTTGTGCCCCCCTCCTATAAATGTCTGAACAATTTGATGGATAAGGCCATTTCAACATATGTTAGTCACATGGCCACGTTACATCATACCGAAAACACCCATTGATAAGTAATCAGATGGAATCAAGAAGTAAAGCATACCCAAACCAACATATATTTAGCCCTGTGATGTTAATACACTTTTACTCTTAGAGATCTAAGGGTGCCTTTAGGGGGATAAGATTTAGTGACTTAGACTTATTCATATATAGAATCTCTATTCCTACTAATCTTAATTACTTCTTTCGCACGTAAGATCAATCCATCTAACTTGTCCTCATTGAAAATATAAAATGTGTAAAGCAAATGAATAAGGACTCTCAAACAATATCGTCTAAACTAAACATTCGATTTTGTTTGAATACACATCTTATTAAACGTTCGATTTTCCTTTGAATACATATCGTATTTTATTATATAAAATTTTGATATATCTAGCTTTGTAATTAAAATGATATCGGCGTGTAATTCGATCATATTTCCGTTGTAATTTTTGCTACAATAAAATAATAAAATTTATGTATAAAGTATTTCTGTTGAATATTTTTTTTCTTTTTTATTTTTAAATAAAAAAATGATCGAACCCGAATGTAAGATCATCCATGTTTCGCGGAAAAGAAATTTCCTACTAATTTATAGAATTCCATTGAAGCTTAAAATACAAACTAAGTTCATTGTCACAAGACATTCTATACATATCGTGCACTGGAGGCGCCTCATATATTCTTTCTTTACTCTTTGTGATTTTGCGTTTCTAAAAATATGTTAAACATGTATTGAAACAAACGAATTTATATACAATAATAATAATATATAACAATAATGTACTCGTCATGCAATGGAGTGGCATTACTTTTTGAATCTGTCTATACTTTTTATCGACCCCACAAGTTGACTAATCGTATGGTGGAATAAGAACATTAAGACTTGTTCAAGATACAATGATTGTAGATAAAGAACCTATGATTTTATAATCTATCATCAAATATTTATATTTCTTCCTCAAAGTCATTCTCTCCAAGTGTCACCATTTTATGCTGTCACGCTGCTATATATATATGTAAGAGACGCACGCATAAGAAAAGAAAACATAAGAGAATTTGAGGGTTAGCAATGGAGAATGAAGCTTTTGTAGATGGTGAACTCGAGTCTCTTTTGGGGATGTTCAACTTTGATCAATGTTCATCTGACGACTCGAACTTCTACAATGATCAACATGACTATCCTAATGAGATTGATGTTTTCTCTTCCAATGATTACTTCTCATTTGCTACAATTCTGCAAGGGAACTATCCAGCCGTTCAAGACGATTCCAATCAACAAACGAACCTCTATATCGACTCAAGACAAGTAAGTTAGAGTAAAAGATGTTGTATTTATGTATTTACTGGATCGTAAGACATTACCTTACAATTAAAAATGAGCTAACGATAATGGTTAATGCAAAGCAGGAGCTGGTGAAACCTAGGAAGAAGCAAAAGTTAAGTTCGGAAAGCAATTTAGTCACCGAGCCTAAGACTACTTGGAGAGATGGTCAGAACATAAGCAGTTTCAATAGATCAGATGAAGAGAAAGCTTCAGGTTCAGAGACTAATACATCAAAAAGCCTTAAACGCAAAGCAAAATCAAACATAGGGATAGCTACTGATCCTCAGAGCCTATACGCTCGGGTAATTCAAGAAACTAAACAAGTGTTTTCATTTCTGATTTGAGTCGTAAAATTTTAGGAACTTAAATGTTGAAAAAATGATGCAGAAACGAAGAGAAAGGATAAACGATAGGCTAAGGACATTGCAGAGCCTAGTACAGAACGGGACAAAGGTAGATATAAGCACGATGCTTGAAGAAGCTGTCCATTACGTAAAGTTCCTGCAGCTGCAAATCAAGGTAATAATATTCGTCTTACTTCTAGTCTTGGTCGTTTCTTGTCATCCAAGACACATGCGTATATCTTTTCTAACCTTTTTATAACATTTCTTTTAAACAAAAGCTTTTTTCCTTCTTGTTTTTGGTAATGTTGCAATGTAGCTGTTGAGTTCAGATGATCTATGGATGTATGCACCTCTTGCTCACAATGGTCTCAATATGGGACTACATCACAATCTTTTATCTCGGGTTATGTGAAGACAATGTCACTGGAAATTTGGAATAACATAAACTTAGTTGGTCTTTTTGATTTGTATGTTCATGATTATGGTTATTTTCTGTTCGGAATGTTCAATATTTTATGTCTATTGCGAACTATCAACTCGACACTCCTTTTGTAATTATTGTATGCTAAAGTCAATTTAGACTAACAGCATTTTAATTTTACTTTAAGAACTATCAAGGCATCTTGGGGATCATATATACTATTTTAAAGACTTCCAATATTATATTCGATCTGATCAATTCACTATCTTATCTGAAGGCTATGCTGATTTTGAATGTTGGTTTGGTCATTGGGCTTGAGTAAAGTCTAGTTGAATTTGGTGTAAAAGGTGGTATCTTATGTGAGGACAATTTAGTAAACGGATATGATGGGTGGTTTTTTAAATGTTTGGGACACATAAAACATTTGAAAGCCAGCTTGAACACAACCCCAACTATGAGTGCGAGCTCCTGTGGAGAGTTCATCTTTAGTTGCCACTATGTGATGAAGGCAAATCTATGCACACCCTCAGATAAAGCAGACCACCTTGATACCGTTGGAAAAAACTTTCTCCTACATTTTCAGGAAATCCGGCCTTAGATCGATTTAGAGGTCTATTGTAAGAGTTATTACTATTTGATTATGAAAAAGTGAATATGTGTTCATATATAATTAACCAACAAGCTGTGAGGAAACACATGAAAATAAACATATCGATAGAAAGCCTCGAGTCGCAGCTTTCCAAAAAGCCTAAGTTCGTTCAGATTGGAGATACGTTTTAAAAGATATCGTCTTTCATTTTTGTTTACTATAATTAGTCTGTCTCTAACCACCAAAAATTTGTCCAATTTTAAAATGAAGCGGATGAGAATATATACTATTGTTTAATAAATGTAAAACTTGTTAATCACTTTCCGGACTCTCAGATCTAGCTAACACTGAAAAGTGATTGTCAATCTAATCTATGGTTGGAAAGTTATGGTTCTTTCCCAAATCTGATGTGTGCAGTGTGAATCCGCAACTAAACACATGAGAAGTCGCATTACAAATTCTTTGGTGAAATAATGATAACTCATAGAATATACATTTAAATCGATCAAAACCGGATATTCGGAAAAGATTGGAAACCTGGCCCGCAAAGTGACTGGTCGGATTTATTGTTAATGTCGGTACGTGAAATAAAAACCGGTAAAGTTTCACTATAGAAATATCGCTGTGCTAAAATATTTCTTTTTCTTTAATTGTTGATCAAGATCTAGATAGAGATCAATGCTAAAATATCTCTTCGTCTTCATCTAGATCTTTTAATTCATTTTTTATACACATTAATCTCCATCTAGATCTTCTAAATGTACGAACTTTCATGTCAAATAACTATGAAATTATATTTGTATATAACTAGATGCGTTTAACATAAAAATGATACGTATTTTAATTATAATTCATTAATTTTTGCATGAATTATTATTATTTAGATTTTAATATATATTCATTTACAATATGTTAATATAATATTATAAATTTATATAATTTGTTTTAACATTTTCTTCATTCGTTAATAGTAGGGATTAATAATGACATGCAAAATCAACCATATTACACATGAATACATACATAACTAGTCCTTAAGTTGACAAAACTTAAATCGAAATTTTTATTTGAACATTAAATTAATGTAAACAATAATCAACCATTTTGTAATTTTTTTATATCATCAGTCTATCGTTTACAAACAGAAATGTTGGCGATTGCCGGAAAATCAAACTGGTACAAGACCCAAACAAGACCTAGTGAAGACGCAAAGACAGGTAAAGGTCCAAACACCCAAAGCAATAACGGTACAGAAACGCACATAACTCTATTCCCAACCATAGCCATAAAAAAACCCTCTCTCCAACACTAATCTTGTATACTCCCTAAACGATGTAGTCCCCGTCAGTTCATAACCGCAATCGCAATCTCCTTCATGCTTCTTACCAATCGCGTTGATGAGGAAAATAGCGTCCATCAAGTAACTTACGGCAAGTGAGCTGAAGAAGAAACTCACTGCAAGAAGCAGAGAGGCAGAGGCGTACTTGAGGACGAAGATTGTAGGGTTTTTCGAGCCGAAAACGATGTTGTTTGCTGTTGTGAAGTGGCGATTCGCTTCGAACGCGTTGTTAGTAATAGCAGCTAGAGAAAGGAAGATAAGGATGGAGACTGTAGCAGTGAGAATTGTAACCATTTTTTTGTTCCTTAGGCTTTGCACTGCTAACATGCCAGTCTTATCGTCACCCTGCGTTTGCGTTATGATCAATAAATTAAGAAGAAATGATTTGCTAACAACAACAAAAGACAAACACATTAGGGATTTGATTATTTTAAACACTGAACTTTGTCTTAACCTTTTCATGTGATCTAAACTTTCATAAAATGTAAACGCCAATTATTACGTTACTGCTTTCAAAGAATATTTTCTTGGAAAAAACTAAGACCAATATTATTATTATTATTATTATTTTACCAAAGAAATCTTAAATTAGAATAAAAGAGGATCTACAAAAGAGGTCACTGAATCTAATTTTAGAAAATTGGGCTAAACAATATTTCTTAACAATAAGAGTGAGGGATTAAAGAGAAACTACTAAAGTTATCCATCTCGAAACAAATCCAACTCATCAAAAAAACAGGAAAAAAAACGGATCATTCATCTAGAGGCTGTGTTAATATATTTTTAAAAAAATTTGAGGGAGTTTCAAAACTTTGGTCTATAATTGTTTTTAATACTGGAAGTCAGTTTTTTAGATATTCTAGCTCAAAGAATAACTTTTTCGTATCAAAAGGAATTTAAACCCAAAGCACAAAAAAAACTAACCTCATTATACTATTACTAGACCACCACATATTTGGTATTTTGTGTTAAACTTGATCAGATCAAGATTGTTAAAAAATACAGTTATGTTTGCGTTTACTTTTATAATTTCTTTGTAAATTTTGAGTGCAAACGTAAAGAAGCAAATGCAGCGTAAAAGTTTTTGATTTCCTTTGAGAATAAATAAATAACAAGTAAACGCTTTTCCAAACGTAAACAAACTTTCGAAGAAGTAGAATGAGAGAGAACCTCTTTGATGTCACGGAACCAAGATTTGCGTTTGAAGGAATCGATGCCAAGAGAAGTACGAGAAGGATTGTGCTTGTAGGTGTTCCAGAGGAAGACATGATATCCCACTGCTACGAACACACTCAAGGGCACTAAAACACTGTCTGTGTCCACTTTCATTCTCATTTCTCTCTTTTCTTGTGTTTCAATTTGAATTATAATTCACATTAACAAAAGAATATGTATATATAAAGATCAAAAGTTAGTGGAAAATGGGATTCATAGTCAGATATCAAACAAACATATAGTGGACATCTCTCCATGTCTTTGCAGGTTTTATTTGGACGTATTCTATCTGATAACACATTTCAACATAAAGTTCAAAAAAAAGAACACATTCGACATCTGACTATACACTCACTTAGTCACTTTAATTTAGTTGTCAAGAAAGAGAAAAAAGACTATACACTCACTTCAGACATTAACAACTATTTTTAAACACTATCTACTTAGAGATATGATGCTTTATTACGAGCATAAAGATAATGGAATATAAATATTCTAATACCCTCAAAGAATTGAAATAAAAAATGTTGGATCATACTCATGCAAAGCAAAAGCTAAATTATGTTTTCTAGATTCTTAATTTTCGAAATGACAATATTATGTCATAAATGACAAACCTTTGTAGGTTATTTTATCAATGATACATGTGACCTATTGATATACCATGCTATAGATCTTTTATATATAGTCTTTTTGGTATTTTTAGAGTCTATTCGAACATTTACATGTTTATGGACGTTTGAATCTTATTTGGAGACATTGCAGAGTTTTGGAGATAACCAAGAGATGTTGCTGAAGAGATCAAGTCGTTTTGCAAATTCTGGACTTGGTGACGGTTGACACCAACCCTGGTATATGTCGACACCAACCTGACACACACATTCTAACACCTCTTTTAGTGATCTCTGGAAAATTATAAATTGGCACATAAGTTTCTTCTATTTGCAAAATAGTCTCTCTACGATTTTAACCTATTTATTAGATATTTGGGTCATTGTTTAGATCTAAGTTTTATTCTATCAAGATTTTGGAGAGAGATTTCGAACCCTTTTAATTCTCTATTAATTTCTCTTATGCTTTATACTTCAATTATGATTTTTGTGTTATTAATCATGTCTGAGTAGATTTCTTGTTAGGTTTAGAGTTTCTCAAAGGTAGAAGATGAATTGTTAGATTAGAATTTAATTTGTTAGAGTTATCGATAGAGTTCTTCATATGGATTGTGTTTAATGCTAATTCTAGACTCGCGACCTGGAATTTAGAACTTAGGTTGATTAGTAGACACGAAAGTGTGATTGATTGCCTGAACTATCCTAGATGAGCAAAATATTTATTCACAAAGGAATTTGGTTTAGAGAATTTGTGAACAATCGAACCTGGACTATAATGTTTTTTTGAATTGTTGAATTTGCAAAGAAATTTGGGATTATAGATTTAGACATAGATAATTTCTGCAGCGAAAGTTGGTTAATTTTATAAATGGTGTTTCGAGTTCGTGAACGGTTCTTAATTAAACCCTTAACAATTTATTCATTCTATAATTCAGATCTACATAAGAATCACCCTACGCCTAGCTTTCTCCCAATCGAATCAGTACAATTATTTGTTGCTTCGTTTATTTTAATTACATTTATTATCGTATAGCTAAATTCAAAACTACGATCTATTGTGCGATTTTGAGTTTCTCTGGATTTGACCCCTTTATACTATGATTGCAATTCTCTGAATTTGTAAAGTAGCTCTAGAGATTACTTTTGAATATATCAAATTTTGGCGCCGTTAGCTGTAATATAGTTAAAACCTCTCTTGGTTGGATAAATTAATTCTCTATTTTGGTGCTTGCATGTGTCATAAGCTCTCTCACTGATGTTAAAAATAGATAGTTTACAGTCCCTTAATAAATGGGGATAAATCTTTAAACGTAAGAGGAGACAGGCCCTCTTTGACAAAAAGTCAAATCTTCAATATTAGTGTGTTTCTTCAGTGTATGCTCTTAACCATTGGAAATCATTCTTAATATATAATCTTACGGTTAAATTTCACTAATGTTCTGAGAAAATATCGCATCCTTTATGTATCATCTTGCATCATACATCATCTTTCATTGTGCATCTTGCATCATACATCATTTTTCATTGTGCAGCTTGCATCCTTGGTCAACCAGGCGTTTGCTATGTAAGATTATATAAATTGTTGTACTTTGACCTGAGTTTTATTCCTCTATTGATTGAAAATCTCTCTGTTTGGTTTTAGCATCGGTCTCTTAGTGTTTACAAAGTTAATGGAACTTATATGATCGATTGACTTTTTGTCAATATCATGCATCATCATACATTATGCATCTTACATTCTTGGTGAACGAGGTGATTGCTATGTTAGGTTATAGAAATTGTGTACTTGTAGACTTTGAGTTTTATAATGTGTAAAAATGTATTATATCCTCTAGGTCTCTGTTTAAATGAAAACCTCTTTGTTCTTGGTATTAGTGTCTTTTTGTGCTAATCTATTGACTTTGGTTTTTGGTGTTAGCTAGCTACTTCTGTTTAAAATGTATCAACTCTCTGAGTTAATGTATTATACCATCTATTGATTTAGAATCTCTCTGTTCTTGGTATTAGCGTCTCTGTGCTAATCTGATATATTTATTTTGGTGCTTGTATGTGTCAAAATTATGTTAAAATGTATTATATCCTCTATTGATTGAAAAACTCTTTGTTCTTGGTATGAGTGTCTCTGTGCTAATAGTTTGTCAAAATTTTGATGCTTGTATGTGTCAAAATTATGTTTAAAAAATGTATCATTATACCCTTTGTTGATTGAAAATCTCTGTTTTTGGTATTAGCGTCTCTCTGCTAATCTATTGATACTTTGTCAAAATTAGGCACAAAAAAAACATTACACATAGTGTTTAATTTATACTTTATTTTGGCGCTTGTATGTGTCTCCTTTATAAATGATAAATCTCCAAAGTTGATGGAACTTATAAGCTATTAACTTTTAAAAAAATTATTTTATTTTTCTAATGTATCTTCATTTATTTTTTTGACCTTACCTTCTTGTTTGATCACCCTTTTCTTGTTTTTTCTGTGAACTTGCTATATGTTATCTTTAAATTAAGTAATGGTGTGTGTCTTTCAACAATAGTATGCGTTTTATGTAATTGTTGAAGGTTGGCTAGTGATTACGTTAGATACTTGGAATTAAGTAATGGTGTGTGTGCTTTTTTGGTTTCCACTATTCCTCGTTAAGAATAAATCTTTGTCTTAAAACTTTCATATGATTATACTTGAGTGTGTTTGTTGTTGTTACACATTCAGAGAGAACACAAAACAAAGGCAAGTCTGTCGCAGGCTGTGTCAAGAGGAGGAGCGACCCATGACCGTGCAGCGGTTCGAACAATTTCTGCAGAAGCTTCCGTTACTCCTCTACCACCTCCACGCCCAGCATGAGCAAGCAGGATATTTGCTACCTGCTCAATTCAGGCTATATGTTCACCTTTGCATTTTTATGAAGAAGTAAAAAGATGATGTTTACTGATAATAGGTGACAAGTGTACCTTTTCTCTTGAAACTGGAGGGCACTCGATTGTGTAGGCTGCACAATCAAAGCAGCTCCTCCATAGAGTTTAAGAACAGCATTGGCCTGGCCAGCTTCCAAAGTTGCTCATCTTCAGTTGTTTTCCCGCATTGCTTAGGTGCTGGATTTGCAGCTCCATCAATCAAAGCTCCCTTAGGAAACAAAAGCAAAACAATGTCATTTCTCAACTCATTTTTCAAAATGGTATTGTAGTTTCACAGTATGTTACAAATTACTCACCACATGATTGCTAATAGAAGCAGTGTATAGTATTGCTGCTTTTCTGAAATGAGCAACATCAGAAGTAGCTTTGATCTTCATATCCATTCTCAGCATATCCCCGGTTACCTCAGAGCAGCTTTGTTCAAGCAAAGCTAGTGTTGCTGGAGCAGCGTCCTTGTATCTCTTCTGAAGCTCAGACTTTAAGAAATCTCTTAACGACCCAAAACCAAAACCTGAGATATTTGTCGCCGGAATTCATCATTTGAGAGAGTGCTCCTGTCTTTTGGCAGTGCCACAAAATAAGGACGAGTGTTCTCCCCAAGGTATTCATTCGCACTCAGATAACGATCAACTTCACCGCGATCACTGAATTGCTGCAAGTGTTGGAAATCAAATTTAAGACAGGGAATTGCTTTAAGTTATGGTCCCTAATTGATTGTGTTACTAACATTGTAGTACCTTGAGGCGATTATCAAACTTGGAGACAACAACAATTGTCCTCCGAAAGCTTGAATCAATCTCACGAACAGCATCCAACCACAAAGAAGAACACCATTCCACACTACTCTGCTGAAGGAACAAGAGAATGCGATGTGGAGGACTAGTCAGTGACTTGACCATCGATAGAATTTCATCAGGTGTGGTCTCAGGCTCTCCTTTCTTCGCCTGCCCACACAAGCTTTAGAAACTATCCAAATGACAAAGTTTGATTCATAAAGACACAAAAAAGAAAAGAAGAGAAAGATACCTTAAGAACAAATCCAGGAGTATCGATGATAATCAGATTTGGACAACGAGCATATTCAGCTCTCATCACAATCGGCTTTGGCGAGACTGTAGTTTTCGTCTTCCTCAAAAGCGCCTCCGTTCTAGACCTAATTACATCTGCTACTGCTGTAGCCGAAACAACCGGACTTCCATATTCTTCAGAATCTTCATCCTATCAATCGAACTTACCAAATTAGTAAATCAAATTTTCACAAATTAACAAGAGTTCCTCGATAATTTTCTACAGTCACTAGAAACACCAAATCCAAAAGAACCCTAGATATCTGAAACAAAAGCAGAAATTACTTGCAATCCAATGTTAATATGAGAGATCCGTCTGGGTTTCACCTGGAATCGACACCGTGGTTCAAACGCTGATAAATCATGGACCATCTGGAGGATCAGCGGACGACACGTGCCCATTTCCACTTCGCGGACATTGAATCGGAACCCTAGAAGCGCTTCGAAAAGAGAGATTTTTTCCGTCGGATTAACCACCGATGGCTACAATCTCCGGTATCGGAAGTTTCTCCCCGAAAGCAACAGCTGCCGCCTGGAGGACGATTGTATGCCTCGCATCGTGACCTAGACTCCGACTTGACCCGATCCTGGGAGTGAGATTGCATCTTCGATTGACTGCTGGTTTCTCCTGGAAGACGGTGTTTTAGTCGGTGTGATTAGGTATGTCTTTGAATTAGCCATTGACGAAGGAAGAGAGAGAGAGGAGAGAGGAGAGAGGAGAGAGAAGCAACGGTAAAAATATCAAAGAGATGGAGAATTTGAGATACCAGAACGGAGCGTAAAGCGAGAGCAGGAATTTAAAATTTTGAAATTTGTATTAATGGGCCTTATTGGGCCTAGTTTGAAACTCTGTTAGGCCTAGTTAAATCTTGCACTATAACCGCGAATCGTGGAAATGCAGGACCGTCCGATTGGAGTATCTAACGCATCAACGGTAATTATGTTTTATGTTTGAAAATATATCCGTTAAACAATTGCTGTTAAAAAACGCAATGATACGTGAATAAAAGCATATTAGAGGATCTTTTTTCACAGTTTTTTCTATTTTTCTTCCAAAATATCTCTGTCTTTCTCGATAACTCTTCTTCGACGATTCTTGAGATTCTGAGATAGTAAGTTTTTTTTCGATTTTCTCTAGTCTCTAGATTGCGAATTTGCTTTTGTTTCTTCGTATCCTGTTTCGTGTTCGATTTTCTCTTCGCGATTTTGTTTTAGGGTTTTAGGTTTCTTAATTGTTCGTTATCTGTTTTCTATGTAGTGATGTTGAATCTACCTGGAAGCTTCTCTGCCTCCGCGTCGTTAGGTACTTCTCTATCTACGCTAGAATTTATCGTTTTGTTGTTTGAAAATTTTACGAAAATTGTTTTTGTTCTTCTATCTTTGAGTATGGAATTAAATGAGGACGGACACATCTCATCGGTTCTCGTCGGTGAGATATGTTTGTCTGTTATTGACATCGAGGATGTTTTTGGGATTTTGGAATCAGGATATGTCTTCAATCTGTTTTTCTTGATGCAACAATGAAATTTAATCTTTTAATCAGATTTGCTGCTTTTTTTCATCGGTATAGGTTTTATCAAAAAACCCAGGAGACTTTTTTGTAAAATTTTCATTTTAATTGAAAAATCAGTTGATTGAAAGAAGTATGAACACTAAAGATCCTTATAGTAAAATTGATTGACTTTGAAGTCCTGCAACCTTGATTCTTCTTTTGCTATACTCGTATTGGCAAATTAATTTACTTATAACTTAGAATTTGATCGTCTTGTAAAGTTTGTTCGTGCTTTAGATTTGGGGTATTTGATGTTCTACTTACGGGTATTATCTATATCTATACAACTTTAAATTGGTTATATAAAGCGAATAGAGTATTTGACAGATCGAAATAAAGCGCTTTTATACATTCGAATGATTACTGTTTTCACCGTTGAAGTAATAATGTCTCTCACTTGAGCCACTCTCTGTTTTTGGTTTTTTTTAACAGTGTTGTGTGGACAGATTCCATTACATCAAAGCTCTGAATGTTTGAGTTGAAAGTTGCAGCAGCAAAACAGATAAGCTCTTTTACTTTCTCTTTTACTGGTTTACTCCAATTGTGTCATTATATCTTTTGGTTTTGTTTTCCTGATTCATCAGCAAAATTCTCCTTTTACTAAGATTTCAAAGCCTTTTTGCGTTGCTTTTGGTTTTGGTTACATTAAACCCAAAAGAGATCATAGGCAGACACTAATCTAATAGTGTTCTGCCAGATTCTTATTTGGGGACATTGTCCCGTTGCATGAAGCCTAGACCCAGAGGAAATTTAAACCATTCCCTAGAAACTATTGGTTGGTAGTGCATGTCAAGCAAATGATGTTTGGGGATGGAAAGTAAGACATACTTTAGTACCCACGGCTTACAAAAACGACCAATGGCTTAAATAAAAAAATGTCTTTAGAAAAAGATTGTGATTAAAACGTTTAGTACCCACGGCTTGCAAAAAAAAGTCTTTAGACAAAGACTATGAATGCGTTGGATGGATCAAACGACCAATATAAAACAGTGATACATAAAGTGTTGGATAGATAAAACGACCAACAGCGTACATGTTTAGAAAATGTCTTTAAAACTGTTGGATTGATAAAACGACCAACGGCTCAAATAAAGTCTTTTGACAAAGACAGACTATGAATGTGTTGGATTGATAAAATTATCAACGGCTTACATAACGTCTTTAGACAGATAAAGGCTACGAAATTGTTGGATGGAGAAAACGACCACCAGCTTAAAGTCTTAGAGCAAAGACTATAAATAAAAAAAGATTCTTTACTTTTTACTACTACCCACGGCTTATGAAGAGTCTTTAGGCAAAGATCGTGAAATGAAAACGGCTTTACGAATACTACTACCCACGGCTTTATGAAGAGTCTTTAGACAATGCTAAGGCTGTAGACAATCTTACTCTTTATGAAGAGTCTTTAGACAATGCTAAGGCTGTAGACAATCTTACTCTTTATGAAGAGTCTTGACACAATACTTTTACCCACGGCTTTATGAAAAGTGTATAAACAAGTCTTCTAGCCACGGCTTTATGAAAAGTCTTTAGACGAACTGAGAATCTAAAACGGATTTATTGCTTTACTAGCCACGGCTTTATGAAGAGTCTTCAGACAAAGACTAGGGGTCGGTTTTCGACTTATTGGATGGAAGAATACGAATAACGACTTAACAGAGAGTCTTAAGGCAAAGACTAAGAATTGAAAACAGATTCATTACTTTACCAACAACCACGGCTTCAGAATGTTTGTAGACACAGGCTGCCAACTGCTCAAAAAACATCTTAAAGCAAAGACTATGAATTGAAAAGAATTCATTACTATACTAAGCATCCATGGCTTGTAAAAGGTCTCTAGACAAAGACTGATTGAAAACAGATTCATTACTTTAGTACCCACGATTTACAAAAAAAGTCTTCGCAAAGACTTTCAATGTGTTGGATAAACAAAACGACCAACCACTTACACAAAATTCTTTAGACAGACAATGATTATGAATTTGTTGGATGGATAAAACGACCAACATCTTATAAAAAAAGTCTTTTAGACAAAGGCTATGAAATTATTGGATGGCCAAAAAATATCAAAAGATTAAAAAAAGTCTTTGAGGCAATGAATGTGATAGCGTATTCATTACCTCACTTTACACGGCCTAGAAAATGTCTTAAGACTAAAGACTATGAATTGTTTTTCAATTACTTGGATTGAATTGAAAAAGACTGTGAATTGAAAACTGATTCATTGCTTTACTAACCACGGCTTATGAAGAGTCTAGACAATATTGCTACTCACAGCTTCTGGAATCATTAGACAAAGATTGTGAACTGAAAACAGATTTATTACTTTACTATAATTTGGAATATGGACTTACTAGATGGTAAAAATGACCAACGGCATCTGAGGAAAACATGTTCCTTACTTGTTTGATGGAAAAAAGAAAAAAACTACCCACGGCTTAGAAATATCTTAGACAGACTATGGTTCGGTTTTCGAGTCGTTACAGGGTGAACATGACCAGCGGCTTAAAGAAGTCTTAAGATAGGGACTATGAACCAAAAACTAATTCATTACAATAACCACAAGACTTAATAATCTTTAGACAAAGAACCACCAACGATGCATCTAAAACAGACTCCTTACTTCACGACAAGCCTTCTTAAAGTATTTAGACAAAGATTACACGTCAGTTTTTGGGTTGTTGGATGGGAAAAACGACCAACAGCTTAAATCAAGTCTTAAGATAGAGACTATGAACTGAAATTTGAGTCTGTTTTTGGCTTGTTGGATAGTAAAAACGACGAATGGCTTAAACCAAGTTTTAAGACAGAGACTATGAACCGAAAATTGACTCCTTACTTCACTACTTACGGGTAAGAAAAAGTCGTTATAAAAGTTGCTATGAGAAACGGCTTAGAAAAGTCTTTGGACAAAGACTATGGGGTAGCCTTTGGATTTGTTGGATAGAAGAATAACGATCAATCTCATAAAGAAAGTCTCACGAAAGAGACTATGAATATTTAACATATTCCTTACTTTACCACCCACAACGTGAAAATTCACAAGGTAAGTATGAGGCATTTTACGTGAAGTAAAGACTAATTAATTCTGATTTCCTCAGGTATGTATGTGCTTCAGAAGGTGCTCATATTGTTAATGTCTCAGAGGAGATTTCTTTGACAAGTATGTGCTCTTGAAAGTTTGTAATTTAGTTGTTACAATTATGAAAATCTTAAGGAGACATACATGAAGTAAAGACTAATTTCATTTGTTCAGGTATGTGCTTCAGAAACTGTTCATATCCTCATTGACGCCAAGGATTTGTTCAGGTATATGCTTTTCTTGACTTTTTGTCTCTTATAAATTGATATTATTACATATGTAAATTTATAAACTAAGTTAAGTGATATATACGTAAAGATAAAAAGAAATTGGAAATGAAGATCTTAGTTCCACTTATAACTAAAAATGTTTTTTAAGCTGTCTTGACAACGTTTCTTTCATTGATCTAGCATCCGCTCGATTCTAGAAACTCACTGTTAACATGGATATCCATTGATCAACATGTAGATTTTCTATTTTGATATTGCATTGTCTATTTACAGTGTTGGTAATCTCTATTATTTTTAGTTTGGGGCTTATATGTATTATAAAGTCTCTCATTTTATGAAATGGATGTATCTTGGAGTCTCTTGTAGATCAACGTAGGTGAGAGACTCCTGCAGTATTTTCTTTGAATCTTGAATGTTTCTGTTTTTGTCTTATGCTCTTAACTCTCAGTGATCATTCTAAACAGTGTTAGTAACCTCTTTAGTTTGGTGGTTGTATGTATTATAACTCATTTTATGAAATGAATGCATCTTGGAGTCTCTTGTAGATCAACATAGGTGAGACTCCTGCAGATTGTGGTAGTAGTTTCCTTAAAATTTTGAATGTTCCTGTTTTGTGTTATGCTCCTCCTTACCCTCAGTGATCATTCTAAACAGTGTTAGTAATCTCTATGTTGATTAGAAAAGTATCTATCAATTTTAGTTTGGTGCTTGTCTCTTATGGATGTATCTTGGGGTCTCCTGTAGATCTACGTAGGTGAGAGACTCCTGCAGATTGCTGTATTAGTTTCCTTAATTCTTGAATGTCTATGTTTTGTGTAATGCTCCTAACCCTCAGTGATCATTCTAAACATGTGCGATGATATCTTCTCAGTTCTGACCTATACGCTGATGATTACTGTGTTAGATTCTACAAATGGTATCTGTTTACTTGAGTTTTTAGAATAACAGTGATTTAAAACTTCTCTGTTATGCTTCTCTGTTATGGTAGTTGTGTCTATCCCTTGTTGACTTGATCTCTGACTCTTGACAGCAGTTCTCTCATTGATTTAATATCCGTTAGATTGTTTTCTTATTGCTTAATTTAGTATCCTTGACAACATTAAGTGATATATCCTTACAAAGAAAAGAAATTAGACCATTTAAGAATCAGAAATGTTTCTTAAATAAACTTGAAACAAACTAATCTTGTTTTAGTATCTGTCGGATTCTAGAAACTGATTGCTAATATATCCATTCATGAAAAGGGAGATTTTGTTTTCTGGTATTGGAACATTATTTGTGTTTACAGTGTTAGTTATCTCTATCTTGACTAGAAAAATATTTATGATTTCTTGTTTGGTGCTTGTATGACTCATAAGGTCTTTCATTTTATAAAATGGATGTATCTTAAGATCTCTTGTAGATCAACATAAGTGAGACTCTGGCAGATGTTCTCATAGAATCTTGAATGATTGCTATGTTAGATTATAGAAATTGTGTAGTTGTAGACTGAGTTTTAAACCTGTGTGTTTTATAATGTGTAAATTTGTATTATATCCTCTAGGCCTCTCGTTAAATGAAAACCTCTTTGTTCTTGGTATTAATGTCTCTTTGTGCTAATCTATTGACTTTGGGGTTTGGTATTAGTGTCTCTGAGCTAATTCTAATATTTTGTTAAAATTATTCTATTATTTATTTTGGTGCTTGTATGTGTCAAAATTATTTTAAAATATATCATACCCTCTATCGACTGAAAATCTCTTTGTTCTTGGTATGAGCGTCTCTGTACTAATCTAATACTTAAATCAATATTTTGAAATTCGTATTTGTCAACATTATGTTTTAAAAAATGTATCATATCCTCTATTGATTGAAAATCTCTGTTTTTGGTATTATCGTCTCTGTGCTAATCTATTGATACTTTGTCAAGATTGGGCACCAAAAAAAAATCACATATTGTGTATACAATATCATTAAAACCTTTCTTGGTTGGCTAAATTATACTTTATTTTGGCGCTTGTATGTGTCATAACCTCTCTCATTGTTGTTATAATCGATATAGCTTTGACCTTACCTTCTTGTTTGATAACCCTTCTCTGTGAACTTGTGGCTTATGTTGGCTGATCTTTGCTCTTGATATTCTGTTTCAATTCATAGTATTATTGAGAATTGTTTCCAACAAAGATTGGTATCAAACCACAACTTGCTATATGTTTTCTTTAAATTAAATAATGGTGTGTCTTTCAACAATAGTATGCGTTCTATGTAATCTTTGAAGCTTGGCTGGTGATTAGATTAGATAAGTGGAATTTTATCAGACCCTTGTTTTGGTGTTTTGGTTGTATTTTCAATTCCACTATTGCAAGAACATGGTAGTGTATGGGGAGAAGTTTAAGAAAATTGATTTGGTTACTTATGTCACCAAAGTGCACTTATCTTTTCGGTCATTTGTCCAGAGAGAATTCCAGAATTAAACGTGTTTGAGTTGGAGCAGTCAAATGATGGGTGACTTATCGGAAAGTGATTTCTGATATAGTGTGAGTGAGGACAAAATACGAGAAAAGATCACGTGGTGATTGCAGGATCAGTATATCAACTCTTTCGAGCCTCCCGGTTAACGCATCGTCTGTCAGACAAGGGTGAGACCCATGGACCGAGAGAGGACGTGGGTGTCCATTGGTAAGGACGGTTGGGACATTATAACTATATTCCTCGTTAAAACCAACGAGACTATCTTAATTTTTGGGTTCTTAATGCGTGGATACTTAGTTATTTTGATTTAGATTCAGATCTGAATAAATCTTTCAGTCTTAGCATTCCATCATCAATCCCCTGGCATTCCAATCATAGCCATGCACTACCATACCAAATTTCAAATGAGACTAAAAAGTACTTTTTTTCCCCTATTTACACAATCTTGTTCCATTTTGATTGTTCTGTTTTGGCATTGTTTTATCCTTAAATTTTTTCATATTGCTTTACATTTCATTAGATCAAATTGGTTATAAATTATATGGCGAAACTATAGAACACCACAAACAATTTACATTTGATCAAACGAAGAAATGTAAACAACTTATGTTGTCTGGGAGATAGGATGAATGCTGGGAGAATTTTCGCCACGACGACAATTTCGACAACGACGACAAATTCCTAAAACAGCAAAGATAAAGAAAATGAAAAGCATCATCACCGGAACCATCCATGGCTTGAACCATGGAGGATCTTTTGGGAAGATCAATGCAGAATCTTCTTCTTTAACTTGGTACCGTTTCAATGTTTTGATGTGTCTTATGTTGTTGTGGATGAACAACAAACACATTTTTATTCCTATCTCCTGAGTTTCTTTCTTGGAGACAAGAAGAAAATCACAACACAACGGGAATCTGCTGTTCCTAAAACATTGTTTTATGATATCTTGTGTGTTTTGTTTTAATGTTTATTTTTAGTGTTTTTGCTATGTTTTCTTTCTTTAGAATTTTGGACGTTTGCTATTTTTGGACATTCTTGAAACTTGATCATGATGGGGTGAATCATAAATTAGAATATCCAAACAATAGGCTTATTGTTTTATCATCTTTGACGATCTTGTTAGTCAATAACTCATCGTTTCAAAATTTGCATTCATCGGTAGATGAAATTCTAGGCATCTTAGAGTCAATATAAGGTTAATATGGAAGAAGTTAGCTCCTAAACAAATACATATATAACTTAAGTAAATCATTAAGTATTGTTGAAGTCAAATATATGTAAACTAGTCATTAAGTATTGTCGAAGTCAAATATTTGTAAATAACATGATATAGGATCGGGTTAATCTTTTGAAAACAGAATATTAAATGGCTATTTAGCAATAAATAAGGAACTGAAGACAAAGTTGATGGATTTCGTGTTGTAATGAGAGCAAAAATATGGTAGCAAATGAGTATAAGATTTTAAATCGGAAATGTTTTATAAAAAAAATTATAAATATAAAAGCCGTATGTAATGTTGTGTCTAGAGAAAATTGGTTTTTTTTGCATGTGTCTCACCTGTTTTTTTTATATTTCGAGTTTGAGGTTAATGTTTTTATTTACTTTGTTTGATTTGTCATTAATATATAATTGCTCTCGTTGATTTGACCATTTTTCTTTAACGCATTGAATTACTAATTTGAATGAGTCTTCTATTTAGCATAGAGTTGACTTTGGGTTTGACTTTTACTAGTTACTGCTTGACTTCATCGTTCATTTCCGATTGAGTTAACCTAGCTGCTGCGCTTCTCCTTCACCTTTCACTTCGCTTTCACATTTACTTAGTGAACTTATTTTATTGGGGTAAGATTTATATGCTAGTAGTTAGCCTTCCAAATCCTTATTTTGAATTTTAATCAATTTTAAGGAACTTTTTGTAGTAATTGTGTGTTAGGAAATCAAAATCCCGTCGAAAAAAATTACTTTTTTTTACCTCACTCGAATCTTTCATCTTCTCCTATACCAAGATGCCGAAGAAAGTTAAGCAAGAGGTTTCCCCTAGAGTTGCGCCTCCACCTATTATTTACACTTTGCTTGCCTGGACTGCACCTGCTTCTTTGGAGGTCCATCGTCCGAGGGAGGATAGCATTCGTCTTACTACATCTTCCCCGTGAGATGCAGACATTTCCTTGGTAGAATATCTCCACTTCACGGGATCTGACTGTTCAAACCGTCAATGCTGAGCCACGAAAAACTGTTGCAGTATATATAGAGGTTACTCCCATGGATATCCGAAAGAGGTTGCCATCTGAGCTCTCGCTTCCTAAGGATCTAATTCTTTCTCTGCCTCGTTTGGAAAAATGGGCTCAGTTCTGTTCGGGATTCCTCGGGATCAAGAAGCTGTCGATGTTATCCTAAGATAATTCACTGACGAGACCGTACGACCGCTTGTCTGTATAACCTTTATGAGGGCGGCTTTGGTATAAGATTGGAATCCACAAATACTTTGATCACAAGGCTGTCGAGAGTTTAGAAGATTGATGGATTGAAGAGTGACACTCAAAGATGTGGAGAGTCTTTAAGATAAACTCACAAACCTTAGTTTGCGAATCCACATAAGAGACTGAGATTGAAATACGTTTTCTAGCCTAAGGAATCCACCTAAAGTCTAGAGAAACAAGCTAAAGAGTTTTAAAGTGAATAAACTTCATTTTTGATTGATAAAAGATGTGTGTAAATGATACAAAGAGGTCAGCTTATATAAGGCTCGACCTTGGACAATAAAAAAACGGTAATAAACATAATATGAAGGTAATTAACTCGAAAATAATTGTGCAAGATCAAAGCAAAAGACTTCTAAAGATATTATAGCCGCTAGGCTTAAATGAACTCGGGTTAAGGTAGACTTGAGATTCCTTGTATCTGGACAGCTTGGGAAGATACAAGTAATGTCTTGGGACCTTATGGAATATTTGAAATGCCTAAATACGTGCTCAAGTAGAAGAGGCCAAAGCTGTTTGAGATTTGAATGAAATTAGCTCCAAACATGGTAAGTGTGAGTAATGGAGGATCCACCTGATCCTCTGGGTGCTAGAGCATCTTAAAAGCATATTTAGAGTCTCTGGATGCATTATATATGCTCCTGGTCGCCAAATATACGATCCAAGTTTGTCAACCCCGAAATATTCCAAATAAGGCAAGTCTGAGATCCTCCGATTTACAAGTTGGAAAACCTTTACGTCTGAACCGACTTTGACATGAATCCTACTCTCTGAGTTTCTATTTGGACTCAGTAATACATAACAAGTCTGTTTGTGGCTTAATTCCTCATGGTTCGGTCGGAATCCTCTAAAGAGTGCATATCGGTCCAAATCGAGTAAGTTAAGGTTCATCCGATTTATAAGATGAATAACTCCTTCATCTGGATTCGGTTTGGGCTGATTCCACTTGTAGCCGTCCTCTATATGAGCTGAGAATGTTTTCCAAGTGTTTTCGTGACTTGAGTCTTTGTGGTTGAGCCGGAATGAATCGAATAATGTCTTTGGGTCTGAATCGGCTTCACTTGCAAGGTAGTCTGGAATCACGCAGTTTGTAAATTCGATTCCGGTTTGGTCTGAGCAGCTTTGGCCCAAATGCAATTATATGTGTGCCTCTGGTGGGTTATGTTTCTGGAATAAATTGATTTGTTGCTCAAATCCTTCGGGTTACTTTGGTATGCTCCATACAAGGTACATATGTCATTGATAGCCGTGGAGCATTCAGGTTGGTTTTGTCCGTGAGTCTTGGTCGGCTCTAGTCTGGTCTTGGAATGTTCCAGGACCATCTGATACTGGTCTAGGTGGAGCACACCAAGATCATTCGTCTCCCCTTCGACCTTGATGTGTTCCTCAAGGAAGATCGTCTCTCCTTTATCCTTGACTAAACCGTGGTTTTTCGGATACTTTTGAGCTGTTTTCTCACCACATTCTATGTTGATTTTGGTGATCTCATCAGACCTTGTGCGGTATCTTGACACTTCATAGCAGCTTAGTAAGGTAGGGTCCTTCTGCCTCCTCTTTTGGTCCATCAATAGTTATGGATTTGATCTCTCACTACGTTAAATGAAGCCCTTGAATTGGTTTCTTAGTCCATTGTATGTAGTTTGCATCATAGGATCTGCTGACTTTCAATGCCAAGGCCGGCATAGGCATGTGCGAGAAACAATCCAATACCGAAGAAGTATGCATCTGAAATCTTATTGAGACAAGCATATTTTTAACATTCTTAAGTTTTGGCCTTGTTGCTATTATTTTAAAGTTTCTTCCTAACTCACACTATATAACCTTTTTTGGTACATTTAGTATTGAAAGGTCTTTGGATTACCCAATACACTTTACGTAAATGAGATTCCCGTTTCCTTGTTCAACTTTGTTTGTTGAGATAGTTTATATAAAAGCTTTAAGAATAAGTAGATGGTTGCTCATCTACCAATCACTTTTCTTGGTTGGTTAATGAAGTTGTTTTGCCCTATATCATACGCTTCATAAGTTATGCCCATGACGTCTATAAATGTTTATTTTCATACCCTTCTTAGTTTCGCTGTACCACATGATAAAGTTGGAATAGAACCGTCGAAAGTAGATAACTTGAACTAATAAAATAACATGAAAGTCCGAAATATAATTTTAAAATTGAAGGGAGGAAGATGCTTGAAAAAAAAACTGAACATTGTCAAAATAGATGAACCACACACAAAATAGATGAGCATCTTGCTCTCAGTTCATGAATCTTATCATTTCTTTACAATATGGAGGAATATAACTATGTCATTGAACATACCAATGTATAAATATCCAGTGCACATCTCTCTAGATTAACACAATAAAATAAAGAATTAATGGTAAACACTACAGACATTAACATTGTTTTTAACATAAGTACAGAGGGAGACTATATACAATTTAATGAGACCCTTAGAGCATCTCCGTCCCAAAAAGTTTTCAAAACAAGTCTTAAATTTTATAATTAAATTTTAATACTATAAAAGAAAATGAACACTAACAAATGGACACATGTTTTGAGAGTTTCCAGTAGAGTTCTCAAATGAGAACTTATGAGAACCATTCTCATACTTTTTGATATTTTATTAATTTCTTAGTTTGAAAAACTTGTTGAGAACATCTTGATGGAGATGCTCTTATTTCATAGGGTCTTTTTTTTAAAGAAAAATTTAGTTATAATTATATATAAATTGATATATAGTAAACTATTACTATAAAAAAGGTTATGTAAAAAATATTATGTGGACCATATACTATTATAATTTATTTATGAAATATAATTATATGATAAATTGTTTAAAGAAAAAAGTTCAATATTTTTATTTAGTTTTTTATTATATCATAATTATTTCAGATGTAATATTTTATAATATGAAACAATAGTTTTTGTAAATTTATTTTAAATAGAACCCCTAATATCTTAGGTCGTTCTACATAACAATAAAACATAAAACCTATAAAACTTTTAAAAGTTTGACTGGTGACAAAAATAATACAAAAAATAAGAATAACAACTTCTGTACTTTTTTTATTTGGGCTCCTGCTTTTTTCGTTTGTGCTGTGATTCTACGGATTTTTTTATTTTCCACCAGTTTATGTATTTACCAAATATCTTACTATATATTTCACTTTTGTATTTTAATCAAAATCAGATGACAAAAAATAAAAATAAAAAATATTTTTGGTACCATTAATTATTATTGTTTTTATGCTTAGTAATAAAGAAGATATAATTAATGACATATTTTTTTAGAAGGAAGCAGTAAATAGTGGAGAATTCATACTACTAATTAATACTGCTTTTTTGAGTTGTATATACGAATGGTATGAATTTAGTATTTACCAATCAAACTCTAAAACGGTAAATTCCATACCAATCGAACTCAAAAAAATAAATATGGTAAAATCACACATGGTTGATGAAAACAAAACATTTGAAATAAGGAGATTTGAAATACAGACAATAACAACACAACATGAAGACAGATATTAACTAAACAGAAGCAGACAAGCTCGGGACGAAAGAGAACCAACGAAACCCACAGCTCCATTTCTCCGGCAACGAAGGACACTTTAGAACCCAATGCCATGTCCTTCTCCCAACATGAAAGAAGAGAATCTCAGGCCAATTATAGCAACAAACACAGATCATATCCTTGTGCCAAAGACAGTACACATGCTCGTAGTTGTGGTAACAAACCGAAGTAAACTTCCGACAAACGATATCAGGTAGTGTTTCAGCTTCGATCCAACTCTCTGTTTCTTCTTTAAATTCCCAAATCTTGATGCTCCTGCAAATCCCATTGCTTCCGATTCCTCCAACCATGTAAAGAATTTTCTTCTCGTGATCGCTAACTAATCTAGCAAACGTGATCTCATCTTCCGCCGGAAATACTCCGTCTCCGGTGGCTGTTGTCCATTTTCCGTCCTCGAGATCAACGCTTACGACAAGAAAAGGCTCCGATCTGACGAAATACAGAGACCCATTGTAAAAAACTCCATCTTGATTAAACCCACGAGGTAAAACTTGATCAACACCGCCGAATTTTCTCCAAGAGCGATCGCCGGAATCGTAGAGGCAAACGGATCTCGAGGCGGAGGAGGAGGAGGAGGAGGAGGAAGAGGAGAAGAGGGTGAAGATCCGGTAGCCGTGAGGAGAAGCGACGAGGGAGAGAAGCTCGAAAGGGAAAGGGTAAAAGGGGAATTTGATAGATCTAGAGGATCTGGTTAAGGGATTGAAGATGGAGAGAGAAGAAGCAGAGGAAGGGGAGAGGGAGAAACAGAGGAGACCATGTGAAGAAGAGAGAAGGGAGGATGCGCAGGATAACGAGAGGGAGCGAGGGAGTGGTAACGTGCGCCAAGAGTGGAGATTAGGGTCGAAGAGAGGGAAAGATTGAAAAGACTGAGGGTGAGAGAGGAGGAGGAAAGAAGAAAGAGAGAAAGAATGGCCGGAGAGGAACGTCGGAGAAAGGATAAGTGATCGGAGATGCTTAGAAATTGATCGGAGAGCGACAAGGGTTTTGAAAGGGAGGAAAGAGAGGATGTGGTCGAGGATGTGGTTTGGTAAATTGGACCAGATGATTGGATCCATAACGGTTGGAGAAGATACGGCGGTGGGGGAAGATTCCGGTGACCAGTAGAGGAAAGTGGAGGCGGAGGTGGTGGTGGTGGTGGTGGTGATGGTAATGGGTTTCTTGCCGGGAGCTCTGAGACGGAACATGGTGCGAGACTTTGAGTTACTACAACTACAAGAAGTCAGGAGTATATAAAAGGGAAGACGCGTAAAGAATCTCCGTTTGCGGTTTCAGACTGTTGACATTAGACGTGGAAAATTTCGAAACGCAATTAATTCGAAACAAAAGTTAGCGCAAATATGTTAATACGCACATGTTTAAAATATAAAATAAATAAATTATTATATATAATATGCTTATCTAAAACCAAACATAATCAAAATCCAAAATTGAATAAAACCATGCCAAATTTCTAGTTCGGGGTTTAAAATCGAATAAACCAGACAGAAAACTTGAATAACGATGGCTACATTTGATATATTGGACAGTGCATTCACTCATAAATAGACTCTGACAATAGTTTTGACTTCTTCATAACTATTAGGGATGGGAATCTGAACCGAACCAAACCGATATTTTTTATTTTTTGTTTAAGTTCGGCTATCAGTTGTAAACTGTTTGGTCTTCATCCATTTAATTTGGTTTGGTGATCAGTTAGTTTGGTTTAAAAAACCCTAACCAATATACCATATTATACCAATTTATATAAAACCATATACAAAATTTTGAACCGAACTAACTGTACTAACCAAAATTTAATCAAATAAACCAAATTTAATCGAAATTATCTGAATTTAACTGAATTTACTGAAATTTGAACCATGAACCCAAAAATCTCGGTTCAGTTTGGAAAAAACTTAATAACCAAAATAACCGATGGTAAAACGAATTGAACCGAAGTTTTTGTTCGGTTCAATTTTACATCTTTTTAAACCTAATTAACCAAAAAAATCAAATAAATTGAACCGAAAAAAACCGAATTCGCAGGTCGAGTATTAATGATATTATATATATATATATATCTTAATCATTGATCAAAGCCAGAACGGCGTAAAACCAGCATCTAATTTATTGTTGATTAAAGGAACAAGTGGTTGGTTATAAGACTAATCTTAGGACCACTTTTAGACTTTGAAATTTAATATCTTTCTATTCCAATTAGACTTTAGAACTTTATTCCGTAATACCACCAATTTTTGACTTTAGAATTTAATCTTAGGATTACGACTGCTTTTACGAAACTTTTATGAGAGATTTTGTGAATACCAACTAACTAGATTTTGTGAGAGATTTTGTGAATACAACTTAACTAGATTTTGTGAGAGATTTTAGGAACTTGGAGGAGATCGAGTTCGATATTTTTCTTCAAAGAGCATGAGATTATATCGATTAAAAAAAGATAGTTCTGTAACTTTACTAATCCAAAACTTATTAATACAAAAATTAGGTGTGTTTAATATAATAAAACCGAACCGAACTAAAATAGAGGATGTAGTTTGGTTTTGATTATACTGTATAAACCCTATGTATGTTATTTTTTAAAAACTGCAGTATACGGATATGATTCGGTTATAAATCAACCAAATCGAAGAAACAAAAAACGATTGATTAAATATAATAGTACAATTATAAATATATATATATATATAAGTAAAATCTATATATGTAAGCTATTTTATGATATAATTTAGAAATCTGAAAATTTGATCTTATTAGTTTACTAGGTGAATATCACGTGCTAATGCATATGTATAAATATCTATAAATCACTACTTCATTGTTTAGTATTTCGCTTTCATTTATTTATAAGTTTAAGTTGTTTTGTAGAAGTATAAATATCTATAAATAACTAATTCATTGTTTAGTATTTCACTTTCATTTATTTATAATGCATATGTATAAATATTTTTTGAAATCTCATGTACAAGTATGCATATTTATAAAATATAAAAAATCATAACCATTGGTTAATATTTTGTTTTCATTTGTTTATAATTTTCAAGTCATTTTGTAATTTATTTTTATAAAATATAAATTATGACATCTAATTTGGACTATAAGAATTCAAATCTTAATTTATTTTTGATATATTGGATTGCAATAATTGCTCTGAATTGAATAACAATTGTATTTGATTCTGATTAGACTAAAATTAGTCTAATTTTGCTAATTGCATATAATTTGGTGTTTTGCCTTAATTTGCTGTATAATGTTTATATATGTTGTTTTGTAAAAGTTAGAAAAAATAAATTCCAATGTGGATCAAATGAATCAAACCAGTCATTTTTCAAAACTCAATGATCGGTTAGAGATTGAGACGTAATGATAACCGAATACGGAGAATTTTTATTTCGTCAGTTTAGTCATTTCTACTTTGGATCAAATGACATGCATGATTTTAATTTTAATTCTATATTATCAATTTTTTTATCTAATATTAAATTAGTCGCGCATAAAAATAAAATATATTTTTATAAAGAAAGATATCATATGATCTGTTTATTTTATTTATTTACTTTTTTTCTAATTATCTGGTACATAGTAAAAGTATTTTTTATTCTTTTTTAATATATACCATGTTATTTGAGAAATAACTTTGACTAAAAATAAAAATTAGACTTGTTGATTACAAGAATAGGTTAATGATTTATTTACTAAACTTGATTATTAAATACTCCCAATTTTTGTAAAATAAAATAATAGATGTTTTTATAAAATTATATATATGCATGTATAATTGATTATATATATCTTTTAAAATATATATATGCATGTATAACTGATAAATTATATACTCTCTTAATTGTAGATTAATTAAAGTGATAGTCATTAGTCATCTTGATTTAAATCGTAATATTTAGAAAATAAAATTAGTTGTTTAATTAATCTTATTTTATTAAGAGTATTTATATAATATAGACTTTTGGAACAAGATTACAAATACTTTGAGATATTTTGTTTTCAGCAAAATAATTTGGGATATAGGTTATTAAATGAAAAAATAAAAACAATAGTAATAATAGCAGTTAGTCATAGTAATTTTAGTTTATTAGAAGTACTTAAGTAGTTGACTTTTACGTTAGCTCGACATATATGAAACTGATTTTTCAAATAGTATTATAAAGATTACTGTTTTGTTTAATGTTAAAAGCTATTTCATTTTTCTTTCGGTTTCATAAATTTTAAATAAAATCAGACTTTTATCCTTTTTATGCTGAAAATCTTAATTTTAGCTAAATCTTATTATTTAAAAATTATAGTAATTTTATCAGTATTGTTATGGTTTAGTTAATCGGATTTCTAACTACTAAACTGAAATTCACAAAATTTTAGAAAAACTAGATATAATTATGTCTTTCGCTTAAAAATCAAAAAGACCAAAAACTGAAGGTAAATGATAGTAGATATAGTTTCAATATGGTAGTTAATTTTAGAAAAAGCTGGCTTGGCCCAGCCCGGCACTGAACCCCCAAATCTCGTACATATTAAACTTCAGTCCAGTCCGGTCTAAAAGTATTTTGGGTTTATATTCTAAAATCTGCCCCGGTCTTAATAGGTATATATAGCTTTTAGAGCTTTTTAGAGTTTTTCTTGTAATAAATTAAATTTTAGAAAAATAAATATAAACGTAAAAATAAATTTTAAAAAATTTATAAAGCTTAAATAATCATCAATATAATTTATGTTTTTTTATATCAAATCTGACTTAAATTAAAAAAAACGTCTTACTTAATAATTCCAAATAAACTGTAATACCAAACAAATAACAAAACAAAACAAAAATATTGTAACTCTAAACAATAAAGACTGTAGAGTCAATATTAGAGTTTTTAGGAAGTTAGAATTTTAAATAACTGATTAAATAAACTTAAAAATATAATTTTTGAGTTTTTCGGGTAGGTCATAACCTGATCGAGTTTAAGTATAAAAAAATCTTTAATCCAAATGGGTTTAGCTCAAAAGATTTTGTTTTGGTTGGGCTTATATATCTAAGCCGAAACCAAATATTTTGTAGGATTGAGTTGAATCGGATTTGGAGCCTTAACTCTAATTGACATGTCTATTTGCAAGTGTTAAAGACTAATATTAAGCTAAATCAACTCGAGACAAAATTGAAAAAAAAATAAAAACAACTACAATATTGGATCTCAAGCGCAAGAAATACAATAAAACCAAAGCCTGCATGATTAGGGATGTTAATAAGGATTTTCCAACCCGGCCCAACCCTATTTAATTAAATCTCAGCTCTAAATGAGCCCTGACCTATAAAAAATATGTTTAGTAAATCGTGGCAAATTTTTGTCTTTGTTTCCGGATAAAAAAGTCTTTGTTCTAATGAAATACTTTTAGAAGATGACCAAATTCTTCTCTAAATTTTTTGAATTTCTCAGAAATTATCATCAATTTTCTCCGGGCAAAAAGGATAGTGAAACACCGCATGCAAAAAAATGGAGAATGCGAAAGTCAAAATCAAACTTCACAGACGCCATTAGCAAAGTAACCGAAGAAAAAACCAGAAAAACAAATAAAAATTGTTGCCATAAAAAAAATATTGCATCCAAAGAGAAAATTATTTGATAGGGCTCAACCCTGTTTAAACCCTGAATTTTTAAAACAAAGCCCTAAATTAACCAAAAATGCTTTAAGTTAAATAAATCAGAGTCATGGTTTATAATTATTTAGATGGGTTAGGGCCAACCCTAATTTTTTAAACCCTTTCTAACATCCCTATGCATGATACAGATACTGAGACGACGCTGCATCAACCATTACACTTGTAATGATGTAAACATAATCTTAATAAGATGAGAGTTATGAGTTATCTATGTCTTTTATCACTATTACCGAAAATGGAAACGAGAAAGTAGAATAGGTAACTCGGATTTCCAAAACAAGTTTTCGGACGATCGTCCCTAGTTATTTTTGTAGGATTTGAGACCAAAATTAGAAACTTAAGCTTTGTACAAAAAATCTCTCTAAATCTCATCCATAAAAATTTTAGTATGTAAACTGTGAAAACATAATACAAAATTTTGAAAGTAAACAGACACCAACATTCATTTTTGTGAGTCTTTGTTCCTCTCTGTTATGATTCCAATTAATGGCTAGAGCTTTGCTTGGGTCTTGTATGAAAAAGTATTGTAAACACTACGGTCTCAACTCTTCTTGACAAAGTATGGGCCTTTGGTACCATGGTAAATAATCTGGATTAATCATGAATATTTGATCTTCATTTGTTTGTCTTATGAGATTGCAGGACATGTTTTTAGTAAAATGTTCATAACTTCTCAACCAAAACTCTTAATAATATCAAACCACTTCTAGATGAAAGAAGACTTTTGTGTCTTTATTTTGTTGAAAAATAAAATAATTTCTGGTCTAAAATACTCCAACGGGTCTGATGAGGCTCTGAATCTATCCAATATGTTGTTTTGTTTGTTCTTGTATATCTTTTTGCTCAAAAAGATTCTAAACTTTGTAAACACTAAAATTTTTAAAATATAATTATAAAAAGAATGAAAACACTTGAAAAAGATATTAAAATAAAGGTTAAAAATATAAAAACGGGTTATATTAATATCACTCATTCCATATAACTTGACAAGAGTGCAGTTCACGTGATTCAGCCTCTCCAATTCAGCTACTAGAATGTGACCACTCTGTTACTCAGATTTGTTTTTTTATCGTATGTACAAATGCCTCTCGAATTGCTCCAAAGAATGAGACTAAGCAAATAATACGATAAGAGATTCACCTAATTAAAAATAGTATTTATCTCAACACTATAATAAAAACTTAAAACAATTGTTAATTAACTTTGGGTAAAGAATAAATTAAAATTTAATTTGAGAAATCACATTAAAAATATAAACCATTATTAAAACCAAAATAACGCTTGAAGTACACTTTTTTATCAACTAATTGATTTGAGAATTGAGAAACAACCATTAGAATTTGCAAATTATATTTCACAATTTCAACTAAATATGGAGAACAAGTTACATAATTAACTATATACAAAAGAAAAGAATACTAACTCACCAATGGTAAAAACATAACTATGTAAGAAAATTACTTTATATATTTGTGTGTGTTTTTTTTTTGGGTCAGCAAGTGATTTTCTTTTAGTTTTGACTTTAAAATTCTATCTAAGTAAGTATTATATTTGTATTCAACCTTTTGTTCGTTAAGTTCTTTTTCACCTTTGACTATAAAAATATACTTTTTATGTATGTGCGTGTTATTATATATATTGAGTACATATAAAGAAAAATTCATTTAGACAAAACGAAAAAATCATCTGAAAGAAGACTCTTAATAACATGAAACCACTTCTAGATGAAAGAAGACTCTTTCTTTCTTGTATTGAAAAAGAAACTCATTTTTGGTCAAAAATTATTCCAACGGGTATGAGACATCTGAGGCTCTGAGTTGCTTGTTCTTCTATATTTATTTGCTCAAAAATATTCGAATAAAACACTAAAATTTAAAAATACAGAAAAAATGAAAACACTTGAAAAAAAATTACTAAGTAAGGGTTATAAAAGTGTAAAACCAGATTATATCAATATCACTCATTTCAGATAACTTGACACAGATGCAGTTTAGCTCAGCCTTTCCAGTTCAGCTAGTTGTTCCAAATTGATCTCGAATCCCATAGTGTGGCTACACTATCCAACTGTGAATAATTAAAGGCATGGTCTTACTTATCAAATTACTCAGATATTTTTATTCGGTCCAAATACCTCTAGAATTGCCCAAAACAATAATATTAAACATATAATAGTAACAAATTCGTCTATTCTAAAAAAATAATATTTATTTCCAACACTATAATAAAAAAATTAAGAAACTTGTTTATTAGCTTTAGTAAAGAATAAACTAAAATTTAATTTTAGAAATCACATTAAAAATATAAAACATAATTCTTATTAAAACAAAAAATAACGCTTGCAAATTATATTTTAAATTTTTGATTTAACAATCATTAGAATTTGCAAATTATGTTTCAAAATTTCAACTAATTATGGAGAACAAGTTACATAACTATATATAAAAGAAAAAATAATACCTTACCAATGGTAAAAACACAAGGATGTAAGAAAATTACTTTATATATTTATACATTTGTGTGTTTTTTGGCCAGCAATTGATTTTCTTTTACTTTTGACTTTATAATTCTATCTAAATAAGTATTATGTTTTTCTTCAACCTTTTGTTTGTTAAGTTCTTTTTCACCCTTGACTAATAAAAATACCTTTTATGTATGTGTATGTTATTATATATAGAGAGTACAGAAAAAGAAAAATTCATTGACACAAAAAAAATCATCAATAAAATTGAAAAAAGAAAATCATACAAAAATTCTCACCATGAAAACTTTTCTCACATTTGTTTTCACCGTCCTCATCATCACATATTCTGTCAATTGTAGTACAAAAACAACAAGTGTTAGTACTTCAGGTATGGGTTTATTATTATACCACTATACTTTATAATTATGGACATGATGTTCTAATGAATATGCATGTTTTCTTTTTTTGGAGAAAAGGTTAAATAAACATAGATGTTGGTATAATGATTTTTATTAATTAATAGGTTTCGGAATAAAGCAAATGGATATTCAGTGCTTCTATGGAACGGAAACATGTCGTCTTGGAAGATGTCGTCCTTTTTGTAGAGGCCATGGTTTCTATCTTAGCCAGTGTACTTCCGATGCATGTTGTTGTGGTATTCCAGAGAAATATGCATCTAGTCCAAAATAAAATAATCTAATCAAATGTATTGGTATCTTCTTAAAATAACATCAATACTTTCACATGTTTTGAATAATATATATAGAACACCTAGAGCGAAATTGATAAACTTAAAGTATATGAAGTAAATTTATTTAAATTTAAGCAATACATACACACACATATATATATATATGTTTTCAATTTGAAAAAACATTAAAATATTATGAAAGTATAACTTGTTATATATTTAAATGTAAAATAAACAGAAGATCAGTCTAATATGTTTTCATATGGTCTCTTGTGATATATCTTTTTTAGTTTAAATGACTATTTAACGTATGAAAGTGTATACTCGCTGGCTCGACAAGCTCCTCAGCTGTATGCTCTATTTTAATTCATTCATCCAATGTAATTAACTTGTTTTTTTGTTGCTAAGCAAATTATAATGGAACAAAAAAAATAAACTCTGGCAATATTTTGCACTAATTTTTTAATCTAATATTAAGTTAACTTTTTTAGATCCATGTTATACATAAAATAAATTTTCATATATTTTGGTATAAATTATACGCGATCGATAAAAGAAAATATATTAAATTTAATCTATAATTATTTTAAGTTAACGATGAGTCAACGATTTAAATTAAAATATGTTATTTTAATATTTGAGATGTATAAATATAGAAATTGAATTGATTGTCAATATTCAATAATTTTATATGATAAATTAGTGTATTTTCTCATAATAATGTTTATTTATTCATAAGTTTTATGTGAAAATTATTTTATTAAAAAACTTATTATATTTTAACTATGTAAAATGAGATCCTGGGATATTAGCAAATATATAATGTATTTTACATATTTTTATTTTTAAGTTTGATAATTATTTTCTATATTTTTAAAAAATTATAAATAACTCATGGTTTGTCTTTTTCAGATTCTCCGAACCAATATTTCCAGTTAACACACACTAGCACCCGTCAACTTTAATTTTTTTTATTATTGTCTATTGAAAAAAACAGATGTACCCTGAAACATTAAAATGTGTCAATCTATTTTGGAATCTCTTATTAGCTGAACCATGAACCTATTACACCTAGGAGATGTGCCCATCGGTGGTAGGTGCAGCACCACCCAGACGATCCAATTAAACCACACCACTTTATCTTTTCATAAGTTTAGTGGTCTACCAAGAGAAAGTAACCAATGACTTATTTTTAAAAAGCTGGTGGTGCTATATGTTCAAAAATAACTTGTGTTTATCTTTCAACGATGAGTCGCTGTAATTGTTTTCCGCATAGAAGACAAAAGTCAAGACCTATAAGATGTCTATTCTAGAACTTATCGAACCAAATAAAACCAAATAATTTATTACTAACAGAATCAAAAGTATCAAACCTAATCGAACATAATGAAAAGGTACCAAAGCGATCAATTAATGATAAATAGTGGAACAATTTATTTCTTGAAATATATTGAATATCTGAACCGAGACGAGACGGTACTGAACCAAAAACCCAAATACAATTATATACTTACAAATATTAGTTATATTTAGATTTGAAATAACTAAAATATCCACAAATACAATTTATAAATTTTAAATATTATTTATATTTAGATCAAAATTAGCAAAATAATCAAAATTAATCAGATATGATCGGGAAAACTGATTTACTAAAAATTAACCAAATACTTTTATCCAAAATATATGAATTACCTGATATTTTTTATCCGGATTATCTAATATATTTATTCGATTATATGAAAGTACCAAAAAAATTAAATCGATTCATAAGCGAACAAAATATATTTAATTTTTTTGTTATTAGCCGGGTTTCAGCTTTACTATCCAAACAAACCCAAAATCAAAAGTACCGAACTGAAACCAACCAGAATTTATGATATCCAAAGGTTTCTATACTTCTATATCCAAAATATTTAAAAACTAAAAAACACAAATCAAACCGATCCAAATATCTGAATGCTCAAGTCTGGATGTGAGATTTGATAATTTTCTAATCCAATAAATCTCTTGTAACGTGTGATGCTATGAAGCGATTCTTGAATCCATAATTGTTTTACATTTAGAAAAAATATGAGTGAGATGGCTAATTTTTTTGTGCGTGAACAAATCTGTGTGAATTTGTAGAAATGAGGAAGGCGATGGCTGTTTTATAGCCAAAGGCATGAGCGGTTTCGTTTCGCCAAAGGAGGTTTGTGTGCATGTGAAGTGAGATTTAGTTGTGTGAAGAGAGATTATAGATATCATTGACCCAATAAGTTTGACGAAATATTTGATTTGTTTTATTTAAAATCTTTTTACAATTTGAACCACACCCTAATGAGACTAAACGGATGCGATCATGTGTATACCTTGGTGAATCCTAGTGTATATTTGTGAACTTAAACATAACTTCTCTCCTTTATATTCTAGATATTTTTTTCCTAATTTCTAATGTAAAATAAATTATACAAAGGTCAACTTAAGTTGATTTTTCAAGCTAACCATTTATTTCTCATTTACTTTAACTTCTACTAAGTATATCATGTTATAATATTCAATATTCACTGTGACGTTTCAAAACACCATTAATCCAGTCATTCTAATGAATGGCTTAACTGAAAAACTTGTCGAAAATTTGGTAAAAGCTATTTTGTGAAAATTCTGAGCTAAGTCTTGATGACATGTAGTAAATCTTTATTTAACGGACATGAAACACCTTAATTACTATAAATGCTCTTACTCAGGCCCGGTCCTGAAGGCTGGAAACCAAAAAAGTACAATGGATTTAATTGTTGATATAAAAAAGTACAATAAAAAATTAAAAATGATGTTGAAAAGGTTTGAGCATCTCACCTCCAATACACAAATGTGAATATAAACCAACTAAAATACTAAAACGTTTGGTAAAATAAGAGCCGAAAAATTACATATTATTAGAATAAACATATGCTTTTATGGCTTATATACACGGCTGACACTGCTCTTACTTCTTTATCTCTTTTGAAAACTTCTTCTTCATATGCATACTTCGTTTCTTGCTCTGCATTTTCGTGCATTTCTGTTATTCGACTAGTCAACCTCAGATTTTGGTTTCGTGAATCTTCTCCTAAAGAAAGTCGACGTCTTTAAGAGACCAAACAAAATTTAAGAATCTTCTTCCTTTTTGACACTTTGGGTTTGATTTAAATCTTTGGCCCATTTTGACAGGCCCACAAACCCAATAGCTTCAAATCTTCTTTCCCGACAAGAACAGAATTACTAAGCTCCTCCTTTTTCCGATTCCGACAGAACAACAGAACACGATATGCAGATTTCGATCGATGTTTTTTGCTTTTATAATCTTTAGACACCCTTCTTCTTCGTATTGCCATCAACGCTTTAAAAAGTCATGAGAGACAATTGTAAACAAGAGAAGATACCGAGAGCATTGAGATAATGAGATTGATATCTCGGACGTTCCCGTCCGTCAAGCTTCGCGATCACAACCCTATCTCTAAATCTCCTAACGTCAGAGAATTGAAAACTTCGCGAACCCAAGTTCCGATTTCTTCATCCTCTTCTTCTTCGCAAGAAAACTCGAAGACCCCTAATCCCAAAGCATGGTCCGTTTATCTCATTCTCTCTACCAACGAACCAATCAAAACATATGTCGGCATCACCACCGATTTTTCTCGCCGGTTCGTCATCTTTTCTTCTCCTTCGAAATTGAATCTATTTTGTGGGTTGATTACCATTTAGGTTTTGCTTCTCAAAAGATTGGTTATTGATTGATATTTCAAAAGAAAGGTTTGAGATTTTTTGTGGTTTTATAAAAAGCTAAGTGCTTTTTTGTTGTTGGTGGTGCAGATTAAAGCAGCACAATGGTGAAACCAAAGGAGGTGCAAAAGCTTCAAGTGCTGGAAGACCTTGGCTTTGTGCCTGCATCATCACTGGATTCACTTGTCTAAGCCAAGGTATTCTTACAAAAACACAAATGTTTCGTCATCTCTAAGAATTGAACATTGCTTGCGATTTTGATTTTGTATGATGAGCTTCCTTTTGTCTGAATTTTCCAGCTTCTTCGTTTGAATCGAAATGGAAGATATTGTCAAGAAAGTTACCAAGGAGAAAGAAAGACGAGGAGATGAGTCAGACTGATGCTTTGTTACAACACCGGAAGAGAGCATTGGATAAAGTCCAGGACTCACTAGAATGCAGTCACCTTGAAACTGAGTGGAAAATTGAAACCAGGTAACCACAAACTAACTTATGGAATCACCGATGTTCTGTACAGCGACCATGTATGAATTTATTTATGTTGGGACATGACGACAACTGCGAAAAGAGTAGAACTAGTATTCGGGCTAACTTGTCATATTGTAATAGTTTGGAAACTACATTGCACAACCCCATGAGTTATTGTAACTCTTAAGGAACACGCATGTATTGATACACGAATAGTCAAAGCAAATGTAGTGAATTGGTTGACTGATGCGTTTTGTCTTCAGTTTATATAGAAAAACAAGTAGAGACATAACATCTTTAAGATATAAAGACTGCGAACTGTAAATGTGTGGTTATACTAAGCGCTGTGAAAGTAGTCAGTGTTCAACATCCAACCAGATTGTGGGTTTTTCAGATCATGAGGAACTAATTTCCATGTACCGTTCCATGTCATTGTTCGTAGTTCGGCACCATTTTTACATCTTTGAGGACTTGTTTATATGTTTGTGGTCTTCTTTTTCCTTTTGGTGACAGCAATATGTAGGATTGCGTTTGTGAATTTGGTTCTTGAATAGGTTTTCACTGATCATGGTTGTTCGATCACTTGTCGCGGGTGATCTGTTGAATGTACATTTAAATCAACTTTGTTATGCATTTACTGTATTACTGAGTTTCTTTTGAAGTATCATATGAGGTTTTAGGACTTGAGGTCTATCCAAACCACTCGGAATCAACTATCCACGAATAGACTGTGTTATCATCGTGTTACTCATTATAACTACAACTCTGTCATATTTCATCGTATCACTCGACCCAACATCGCTTTCCCTTATGTAGCTATGATATACCTTTCAATCTGCACCTGAATCTATCGAATGGACTTGCGAGATATATGTAGTTTTTTTTTAACCCACAAAAATGCTCTTAATTCAAAGGCATACTAAAAAGATATTAGTACTACTATTTATTCAACATAATTTTAAATTTCTTTCGGTTTATGTGTTAGTTTATGTAATATATTAGCTAGTTCCGAGGGTAGAACGAGTAAATTTTTCTATATATAAAGCACAAAGGTACGTATATGAGACTATGAGAGCATTAATATGCTCCTGCTTTGTATAATAAACAAGAAAAATAAAATGGTGCAACCCACGTCCGTTTCAGGCCGGTGGTTTTGTTTATTACTCCTCGAAAACATGAACTCCATTATAACCCAAAATCAAAAAAAAAACTCCTTTCATATATCATAATCAACAATCACTTTTTTCTTCCACATCAGGAAAAAGAAAAAAGAAAATGGTGTTGGGTCTTCGAACAAAGAGTCGTAGAGACAATGGAGTGTTCGTTGAGTATCTAATCTCAATCAAGGAGCTAAAGCCATGGCCAACAAGTCAAGTCCCTGCACAATGCGTCCTTCTCAAATGGGAGAACGGCGAAAACAGCTCAGGGTCATTCATTGCGGTTGTGGGAAAAGACACGATCATGTTCAACGAGTCTTTTAGGCTTAGCCTAACGCTCGAGCCCAAAGGTGGTGGAGACAACAAGTTCCAGAAGAATCTTCTTGAACTTAATGTCTACGATGCCAAGAAGAAAGACAAGGGTGTCAAGAACAAGCTTCTTGGCTCGGCCGTGGTTAACCTAGCTGATTACGGCGTGGTGACCAATTCGGTTGCCGTTGGAGCTCCGTTTACTTTTAAGAAAAGCTCGAAGAACGATGGAAACTCTGAGATTTACCTAACCATTGGACCAGCTGGAGAAGATGACGATGAAGGTTATCGGAGTAGCTGTTCGTCGCAGCCGAAAATGAGAGGATCTGTGGATAAAGAAGGTAGTGAGTTTAGTTTGGCTTCTTTGACGGATGATGATGATGATACTTCTTCGCAATGTTCTTCTACACGAAGGGTCTCTTTCTCAGCTATGTGTGATGCTAATCCCACGGTATGCATTTCATTATTTAATATTTCTGTTTATTATTTCGAATTGGATATGAGGTACGCACGTCTATGCTCTAGATTCTTGGATATATTCTTATAATTATTTCTTGGTTAAGAAAATTCTGTGTTTTTTGTTTCTTGTAAAGATGTGTAATTTGAGTATTTTACTTTCATCAAAATTAGCACAACTAGAGAACAAGAACTAGATGATCAAATTCTACTCTTTTATTTTCGAAAATAAAAATGGCAAATTTATAAATAGGTTGATTCATTTATCACATGTTTTTTTCTCCCTTAAATAACATGAATTTCACATGTGTTTTTAACAAATACCATATTCTCTCTAATTTTTCAGGATATTACATTATTTATTAAAATCACACACAAAAAATACATAAGTTATCTATAGTTGTTTCACCGCATTTATGTTTTAACCAATTTTACACAAATACATAAATTATCTATAGTTGGTTCGTCCGCATCATGTGCATATATTATTATACTTTAACTTTATAAATTAAAATAACTATTTATTTTTTTATACTGTAACTATTATTTGTAATTTTCAAGACTATTTTTATATAATTTAAAATATATATATAGCAAATTTTTCACTTTCGTGATTGTGATAGCGCTACTAAGATCTGATTAAATAATTTGTGTTAAAAGTACAAAAGCTGAGTTTCGTTGGTGTATTCTTGGAGAAGTAAGACTAAATACTTGTGACCTGTTGACGCAAAGCAGAACAAAGAGGCAGAGATGAACGGAAGTGAGAAGAAAGGTTGGAAACATGTAACGCTTAAGCACAGTAACAATGAAGCAGCTCTCGTGTCCGAGATCGAGAATCTACTAAGAGAAGAAGAGAGAAAGAGACAGAGCAATCCATTAGTGGTTGTGAGCTCAGAAACTGATCAAAAACACAAGAATGATACACCTGCCTTTAAGCTCAAGAAACAGTTCTCTGAGATCAGATCTGCTCCATATCCTTTACCTCCCGATGCAGCAAGAAAACAGATGAAACTTCGGACAAATACTCTTGCCTTAGGAAGAAAGACTCTAGGAATGGAAGGTGTTCCAAGACTTAAACAACTTAAGTCTATTCAGTTGCATTTTGACGGAACCGGTACGAATATAATCAATGGTGATAATCGGAAAAAGGCAAGTGACGTGAGCAAGAAGTTAGGTTTAACAACTCCACAGGAGTCTAAAACAGAGACGCTTGAAGATGAGTTGAAGGAAGCAGCGGCTCTTGAAGCAGCTGTTTACTCTGTGGTCGCTGAGCACAGTAGCTCCATGAGCAAGGTTCATGCTCCAGCTCGTCGTCTTGCTAGGTTTTATCTTCATGCTTGTAAAGGAAATGGCTCAGATCATTCCGAGAGAGCCTGCGCAGCTAGAGCCGCGGTTTCTGGATTGATATTGGTTTCTAAAGCATGTGGAAATGATGTTCCAAGGTATATACATAACCATATGAGCTCGGCTATATATATCCTTGACGGTTGCATCTTGGCATATGTTTCTAAAGTTGTTTCTTTCTGTTAATATATCCACAGGTTGACCTTTTGGCTATCAAATTCGATTGTGCTTAGAGCAATGCTAAGCCGCGGTATGGAGAAACTGAACCTTCTCTCAGGTAACTCCGGTTCAGATGAATGGGAAGATCCTCGAGCATTCCTTGCGGCTTTGGAGAAGTTCGAGTCCTGGATATTCTCCAGGGTTGTTAAATCAGTATGGTGGCAGGTAATATAACAGAACAAGTTTACCAAATGGGTTTGTAAAAGAGTTCTCGTATAAAAACTTTAAAAGTTAAATGACCCTATTGCAGAGTATGACACCGTATATGCAATCTACAACGGTTAAAGGATCGATCACGAGGAAGGTTTCGGGAAAAAGACGGTTAGGTCATAAGAATCAGGGACTCTACGCCATAGACCTATGGAAAAATGCCTTTAGAGCTGCCTGTGAAAGACTTTGCCCGCTAAGAGGTTCAAGACAAGAGTGCGGTTGTTTACCTATGCTTGCTAAGCTGGTATGAGATTAGCTTTTAGTTCAAATTTTGCTGTTTATCAAACTGAATAGAACTGAGTATTCGGTTAAACCGGATTGTCTAGCCTAACCAGAATCTTGAACACCATGCTAAAAGTTTCTTGTTATAGCTGCTTAATTTGCTTCTGTAATCAGGTTATGGAACAGTTAATCAGTAGACTTGATGTAGCAATGTTCAATGCGATTCTCCGTGAGTCAGCAGGTGAAATGCCAACAGATCCTGTCTCTGATCCGATCAGCGACATAAATGTCCTTCCAATTCCAGCAGGGAAAGCAAGTTTTGGAGCTGGCGCACAACTAAAGAATGCTGTAAGCTCATATGAACAGTGTTATCAGTGTTCTCAACAATAAAGAAACATTCATTTTGGTATGTAATTGTTTTCGACTTTACAGATTGGAACTTGGTCCAGATGGCTTGAAGATCAATTCGAGCAAAAGGAGGACAAAGCAGATAGCCATAACAAGGAGAAGCCAGAATGTGAAAATTTCAGATTGTTCCATCTACTCAACTCGTTAGGCGATCTAATGATGCTTCCATTCAAAATGCTTGCAGACGAATCCACAAGAAGAGAGGTTATAAGACCTAAAACTCATTCTCCTTGTTCTGAAAACACTTGGCTAATTTTTATTTCCTCTGGTTCCTGTCTGTAGGTTTGTCCAACCCTTGGTACACCAATAATAAAGAGAGTTCTTCGAAACTTTGTCCCAGATGAGTTTAACCCGCACAGAATCCCGAGAAGGCTATTCGATGTTTTGAATTCCGAGGTTAGAATAACCATCTTCACAGAACCAATGTATGGCTGTAATAATCAGTGTGTGTGTTCTTGACTCTTTTGTCTTGACCTCAGGGTTTAAAAGAAGAAGACAATGGATGCATCATAGTCTTCCCTTGCGCTGCATCGCCGACGGTCTACTTAATGCCGTCTACAGATTCCATAAAACACTTCATAGGAGAGTTGAACAATCCGTCTTTATCTGAAACCGGATCATCAGTATATAAGAAACAATACACAAGTGACGATGAGCTCGATGACTTAGATACATCCATTAACTCTTTAATATCTGCTCCTGGTACAACGAGTTCATCGGAGTGGATGCCAAAGGGATATGGACGTAGAAAGACAGTAAGATATCAGCTCCTTAGAGAAATATGGAAAGAAGATGGAGTACAATGACTCTTCTCCTTTTCTCTGATACGTTTCGATGAAAACAATTCGAACTTTCTTGATGATATATATGAAAGGATATGTATTGCCAAAGAGAAACAAGTGGGTTTTGTCGCTATTTCCCAAATTCTTTTCTTGGAGAAATGTAGAGAAAGTCTTTTGTAAGATTTAAGACTTGCATTATATTTATAAAGATTTAAATATCCATAGATACATTTGTTCTTGTTGGTCAAGGACTCAGACACATAGATGTTGGAGCATTAAAAAGAAGCAGAAGGAAGAGAAGACAGCAATGGAGGAACATAGCCAAGACTTTATTTGTTCAAATAGGTGAAACTCCGAAGAATGTTAAGACTGGTTTGGTAATGTAAAAACATAGCCAAGACTTTACCGAAGAAACGAAACATAGCCAAAAGTTAGCTTCGGAGAATGCTTGTGGTAAATATGGAAGAAAAAATCATCTTCTGTCTCTCTTTCTGTAAACATTGTTTCCTAATGAGAAGATTTCAATGTTGTTCCAAGATTGGATTTGAATTCTTTATCGCCAATTACTCTAAAGTAGCAAACTTAATGAAGGAACATCAACCAAATCCACACAAAAATGAAAGCTAAGTCGTCAAATCCAGAATGGTGAAGTCTCTGCCAAAGTACAGTCTCAACAAAAGCTTATAATAGCATCAGAGCATCTCAACAATGGGTTTCCTTGAGAGTTGATGTGTACGAGAAACTTTTTGCTCAGAGAATTACAGGCAAGTTTGTCTTCATACTCTTTTTCTTCTTCTTCTTGTAAATAAGACATAGAATGGTATCCAAGGATCGTATTCCGATTATATGAAGTGAAGTTTGAGAAAGATAAATTGGGTTTTGGACATTAGTATACAGATTCATAGAATGAGCAAAAAAATGATCTTTGCTCTTAAGACACTGTTTTTGCTAATTTTACCAATCAGAAAAAACTGCAACACTTTGGTAGGCTTTTCAGAACAAGATTGAAACTTAACATTTACCACTCAAGATTGTGTATCTCACAGAAACAAGAATCATAAAGACAACATTTTTATACTACCTTTGGATCCAAATGGTCAGATTCTCATTACAAATCAAAAATCTTCAGCTTTCGCCTTCCCTTTGTTGAAGAAATCGTCGATGCGACGAGTCCCAACAGGCGGCGGTTTCTTCTCCGACACCGTTTTAGCGACTCGGACGGGCTGGGAGGAAGGGAGAGGGAGAGAGTCGAGGAGGAAATCGCTCGTGGGTTGATGTCTTTTCACGGCGATTCTCAGGTGATCGAGATTAACCGTTTTCCGCTTCTTCTCCGCCGCGACAACCGACGATTTCTCGGCGAGGAAGTGGAGGAAGAGCTCAGTGGAGTAAGTGACGAGGTGAAGAGCCTCCGAGTTGATTTTGTTGATGTCCTTGTCGAGTTTCATGATCTTCTTCACTCTTGTGATTGGAAACTCCGGTCGAATTGTCTCTTCTTCCGCCATCAAATCAATTTTGCAGAGGATCGAAATGAAAGATTTAGGGTTTTTGTATAAATTTAGGGGTTTTTTCGTTTACGCGCTTTGTCTCAATACGAGACCGCGGGAAAATGAAAAAAATGAATCTAGACCTCTAATTATCGTCATCGTCGTACAAGATTAAAAAAATAATGTAAATAATCGTCATAGGAGAGATGAATTTGGATATATTTCTATTGTTTTTGTCAACAATTCAATAACATACATTAAAACATATTAAATTAGATTTGAATTCAGACGATGACACTAATAGCATTAGCAAATTAGAATCAAACTAGAAGTCTTGATCTCCGTTTATCAAATTTACTAATATATGATATAATCAGATAGTTTCTTTCAACAAAGTTCGGATTTCTTTTGTTTTAATGTTTGTTTAGTTTTCATCTTCTCTCCCCTTATTAAAATTCGGTTCTTGTGTACTGGAATCTGTTTAAATGTTGAATGATCTTGTCATTTTTCGCAGATTGTTCAGTTTTTCCTTTGGGTGGAATAACATCTTTGCTAATCCATTATAGAGCCTTCATATAGACCTTTGAAGCAAATTTTTCGGTTGAAGTGAAAAGTTGATCAAGATTTGGTTAAATTGAAGATTTGCTTCATAAATTTCGACGATCTCAACGGTATGAGAAGCAAGTGGATTCAAAAAGTTGCGAATTGGATCCTGTTGAACCTATAAAAAGCAAGTTATGCATTGGTATTTTTCCAGCGTTTTTTTCATATGTTGGCCCGGCGGAGCTTCTCTCCGGTGACAATAGTGACCGACGACATATCAATGTTGTAATCCAGTTGAAACCACATAGACCAAACTCCAACAATAAAGACCAGTGACCTTTCATGAGCAAATCACATCTCTCTCTCTCTACAAGTTCCTCTTTGAAATCCTGATCAAACAAATAATAATTCTTGAAAGCAATAACATATTTCTTTATTAAACGATATTACTAAGTAAGCCGTTCTTGAAAAGACCGTTTTTTTTAAAACAATGTCATTTTATTTGAGTAGCCTTTTGAAAAGTGTTTGTAGCTTCGGTATGAATTTGCGTATTCTATAAGAAATTGAAAACAAAATGAAGTTGTTTTGCTTTCCTGACATAGCATCCAAGTCATCTTTAACAAACGACATTGATTCAATTTTAGTTTGTGTATGAAAATGCACATTAGTGACACTTCTTGTGCATTCGAGTCATCACAAACACCCACTTCCTCTATTACATTTTCAAGTTCTTGTATCCTCTTACCATTTACCGCAAATTGTAATCTAGATCGGCTCAAGCCATTCGCATGGCAACAGATTCTAATCCTTCTTTAATCACTAGAGATGAACACAAAACATCCAACAAAGTCTTGATACCCTAAACTATCAACCAAAAGAAGCAAACTTTCTCAATCTTTAGATCAAACCCATCGTCTACATCACAATTCCACAATCAAGTAAGCTATATAAATCTGTTTCTTAACTATGTGTGAGACAACATACAAAACAGACAAGAATCCAGATTTTGAAGTAATTCCTATTTTCTCTTTCTGTGAATCCAAAAGTATATAATCATCAACTTACAATACAGAGAGAGAGAGGAAGAAGAAGAAGAAATATACAAATCTTTAGAGAGAATCAGAAAGGGCGATTCGGTGGCCGAACCGTAATCTGAACCGGTAAAGGTGTACCGGTTCCAGTACCACCACAATTGCTACAAGCCGCACGACCCGAACCAGAACACCTACGACATCCAACATCTCCATCAGACCATCGAGAGCAGAAACACGTGATTCGTCCTGTGCCGTTACAGGTCGGACAACGAGGGAACGGACCACCGGCCATAGGCTTTTGGTCAAGAACCGATTTGACTAAAACCGCACCGGCTAAGACGCTGAGACCTGTGGCTAGCTGGGTGATGACGATCGGACCCATTTTTGTGTTGAGGTTGCGATTTTTTGGGGATAAAGCAAAAAAGTAGAATCGTGAAGAAATTGAAGAAGAGAAAGATTTTTTTTTTTTGGTTTTCAGACAAAAGTGTGGTTATATTTTATTTTATTTTGTTTCGGTTTATTCTGTATTAGTAAATAAAAATAATTGGGATAAGGCATGGTTGAGAGATTGCACACGTGGGCTAAAGAGGGTTTAGTGAGTATGTGAGGAGATGAATGAGCCAGCCGTGGGTTTTAAAGGTTATTCCAATTTTGTATTTGGGTCTCCATTGGGCCGTAGGGAGTAAATATCTTTTTTTTTGTCGGCAAGTAAATATCTTCTATAACCTTTAGTTTTTATTTTTATTAATTTTATTGTTTCAAATTTGTACCATAATGAGATATTTTTAAAAAGAGCATTTTGTTAATTTTATTAATTTGGAGATAATTTATTTTTTTTCGAACAATAATATATGAAGACAAATAAGATAAAATTTGAGAATTTTATTTTTATATTTCCATCATCAAAAATTTATCATCAACTAAAAACTATTTATCATCAATTTTTTTACTACTAGTAAAATATACCACAAGCCACTCGCTTGCTTCCTATTTGAATGTTTTGGAGAATTTGAAAACGTAGAAACAAATTACCCTTTAAAAGAAAAAGATGCCACCTTGTGATAATGTTTCAGATTTGCAAGTATCCAAAAGATAATCGTGTATTTGTGTACAAATAAGAGAGTTTCAATAAGTTTTTTAGTTGATTTAAAATTTATTTTATATTAATAACTTTAAATAAACAGTTAAACCTTGTACGAATTTGAATTTATGTGGAGACAAAAATTTATTGGTGAGACAACCATTTACGTTTTGAGATTTTGGGAAATAATAAGACTAAGAGGTGATGCTAAAATCCTTGTCGTTTTTATTTAAAAAATATTGTTAGCATAATTCCTTCGATATATTACTGAAAATATTTTTTTTTAAAAAATTTTGTAGATAAAATATATGTTTATGTTAGAAGAAAATTTTCTGAGGAATAGAAGCAGTAAGAAATATTTAAAAAGATTTTTCTTTATAGAATTTCAGAATCTAATTGACAAACATAAAAGAATTATGGATATATACTTACGCCAATGATTCGTATGGATTTTGTCATTATTAATCATTTTATAGTTTTGATCATTCATTAATTTTGTTATAAATTTCTATTTTATTATCATAATTATTTAATATTATTTCTTTTAGAAAATAATGTATAAGAACCTAAAAATAATATTAATATTGTATATAACCATTTGATCGACTTATGACTAAATTAAGAACTTTAGGAGAGAAAAGAACAAGTTGTCAAAAGTCGTTGCATATTTAAAAGTCTCTCTTGATAAGTGACAACAAGACTGTTGAAATTATTGAAGGAAAGAGCCACGGCAAATGACAAAATCAAAGAAACAAGTAGCCGACGGAAGCTGCCAATTTGAAATCAATTGTAATTTACAATAAAGACGGTTCTCCACTCTGGGCCGTGCCTCGTAAGCTAATTATAAAATATATAGTGTTATTTTGTTTAAATGTATTGTTTTTTTATTATTTATTTTTTCATAGTCTTTGCTTGGTATCTAAAAAGCAATTGAGAAATCCAATTTGGTGGTATCAAGTTTACATAAGTAATTAAATAGCAATCTACATATCTATTATTTTATTACACATGATTTTAAAATCATATGAAAATAGTATATTCTACTTCATATATATATATATATTATACAATATTGTATTGTAACATTAGGATAGTAGCATAATTTATTTCTTTTTATTTAATAAAAAATATACATCTTATAGTAAATAGTATATTCTTAGATAAAAAGAGCTTATAATTAAATAGTTTTATTATAACATAGTAACAATTTGAAGTATTTTTTTAAAACAAAGATAGTTGACCCATGATTACGTAATAGGTCTTGTATAATTTTGATGGGCTCATTAATGTGTCAAGTGTTTATGAATCTATTCCGTATAAACAACCACAAAATTTGAGTTGATGCAACAGAAGCACCAACAAAAGAAACAAAAATGTCCTAAGGTCATATAATCTATTGAAAAATTTTCCCTATGAAGAGAAACAATCCACATCAGAAGTTAGAACCAGAATTAGAAAAAAAAATCCCCTTTTTGTAAAAAGATAACCTTTAAGTTATGAAAGCAATAACCAGCACAACCAGAGATTTGAGCCGATGACCAGTATTAAGCCAATAATGCAACAACTTATCTAACAGATATCCACAAGGATGGTAGATGCAGAAAAATGAAGTTAGACAAACGCTTCACATGGACATGGACAGATTAAAACGAACTTTTAGAATCTCAAACGAATCAGTCATGAACTAATATAGAAAGCTTTGTTGGAATAGATCTTATTTCTATACAAGAAAAATGAATATCAAGTAAAAAGGAAAATCAAGAAAAAGAAGAAAACGAAAAAAAAACCAAACAAAATGGAAATCGAGCAACAAAGGAAATTGGAAAAAAAAAATCATGAAGAAAAAGCAAACACATGGCAAGAAAATCATGTATTTACTATTATTATTTAAAATCACAGAATCTAATCTTTGTCAAAACGAGGAAAAAAAGGAAAAGAGATTTGTGAAGTATCTTTCACTGTAACAACATATAACCAATAAGAAAAACTATTTGTATTTACGAAATTAATTGTATATACGGTAAATATTTTGTGTCTATTTAACGTATAACTATGCTTAACCACAAAAAACTAATTGTAGCTTTAAACTTGTGGATATCATCCAATCGTGGCTATCTGTAATTTTTATTTCTACGAAATAGCCGGTTTTTGTAGCTATAATTCTCAAATAGCTACAACCCTGCTTATAGCTAAAGTAGCCACAACTTTTCACACAAAAAACCGTAGATGTGTCTACGTATAGCCACAAACTGTTTTGTATTTCTGTAGTCATAAATTGTCACAATTGATTTTGTGTCTATAATAGTAACTAGCAATTTCATGGCTTTGATACATATAGCCACAAATTAAATTAATCAGATTTGTTTCAAATGTTACCTTTAACATTTGTAAAAAATTTTTGACAAGAACATTACACAATTAAAAACATAACATTACACAAAAACAAAAACAAATCTTCAATTTCAAAAGATCATTACACAATAACAAAAGAGTTATAAGTTCAAGAAGACATCTAATCTTCTATTATAAAAAATATCTAATGATGTTAAGAATTTAATTAAGTCTAATATAATATAAGGAATAACAACTAAAACAACTAATTTTTTCAAAGTACTTAGGAAAAAGATTTAAAAGTTAAGCCATCCAGGTTAATGGGACATCACTCTTGGTTAAGGCTGGCTTGGCTCAGAATATGGGCTCGGAGCAGCAGATACATCACTCTCCCGTGGAACATATTGGTATGTAACTGGATCTATCCCATCCATCTTTAAAAGCATTTCCATATCTCGTTTGATCCCGGTTAAGTCGCTCTCATCTCATTCATTCGCATATCAACTTCTACTTTCCTAAGTAATGAAGCAATTACTGACTCGTTTGGATCAGAATCAAGATACTGAATGGAGCCAAAACCATAGATACGCCCTGTGCTGTTTGTTGCAGTATGTGAGAAGAAGACAATGAAGAAGACAATGAAGGAAATATTAAAAATCAGATGGGTATTGTATAACTAAGAAGAAGAAGAAGAAGAAAACTATGTTTTACTTGTAGTCAACTATACATGTTGATTGCATGTATTGACATCTTCACTTTAAAAACATATTTGCTTATATAGACCCTCTCAATGTACACTGCACCACCTTCATAGTCCAAATCATATAGGGTTGTGTGAATAATAGCCAAATTAACACCAATCAAAAAGGTCAAAACATAGCTGTCTATATAAGTTAACATAGCCAACTATTACATGAAGACATAACTGACTATGTCTACGGATAGTTTGAACTTCCAATCACTGAACTCCAAGTGAACCCATCGACCCCGTAAAACAACAATAGTCGTCACTTTCTCCATCTGCCAAAAAATTGGAGATATAATTGCTATTTTATTGAACATAGTTGACTATAACTGGGTAAATAATAGAAAAATGAGAATCATATTACAAATCTGTCTTCCACATGTATTTGTCTTCTTCACCATTGATTTGTTGTTTCTTCTTTCTTTTTTCCTCTCAGAAATCAGCTGCTCAAAAAGTTGATTATAAAGGATGTCCAAAAATTTCTCCCAAACCCTAAATCCAATGGATAAACCTCCTTCTATCAAAAATTTCCATATTTGGATTGTACAATTTCTGGCAACAAGGCGTGAATCTGTTTTTTTTTTCCCTTCTTTTGTGTGATTTTGTTGAGTTGCAGGAGGTTTTTTTATTCATTTTTCATTAAGAACAATTCATTCATTTTATCATCTACTTTTGTTATTTTACTAAATTTGGTGGCACACATGCTACTCACCTAATTAAGATATCTAAAATTAATATACACCTAATTAACCATAATTTAAACTTATTTCAAAAAAATGTTTATTTCATTAAATTAGTGGCGAAATCGTAATTAAAAATCTTTTTTCAAGCATTTTGATAAATATGCTTCTCAAATAATATTAAGATGATACAGTTTATACGATATAACCAAAACTAAACCATATTCTCTATTTCGGTTCGGTTTGATTTTACCAAATTGAACAACCCTTTTATCGTAATTATTGAAAACAAAAGAAAAAAAATGAAATAAAAAAGATAGTTCCTAAAGATTGTAACCCACGTCCACGCTACATCAAAAGGTTTGACTGATATTTAGATGAAAATCTCTGAGAAAATCACGCAAATTACACCACTTTTATCAGATTATTCTCATTATTCTATTACCCTAAATATATGATTTTTGTAATATATTTCATACAAAAAGGAAAGTGGAAATATAATTTAATTCAATTTGAAAACTTATTTCCACTTTCCTTTTTTAGGAAGAATCTATAAAACTTATTAAACTAGTTAATTTTAAGTTTTATCATAATAATTAATATATGTAAAAACTAATTTTAATTAAAAAAAGTTTTGGAAAACGAAGCAAATGCTACCAGAAAATCACTTTTTTCATATCAGAAGTTACTTGATATGAGAATTTTCATATACGATTAAATAAATCATTTCATATATTATGGATCCATCAAAAAAATAAAATAACTGAACACTTTTTGAATTTTTTTTGGTGATTATGTTTTTCTAGATACTATTATGAAATAATAATCATTCGAACTTTGTCATATATTATATATTATGTAGATCCATCATACGAAAATAAAATAACTATTAATCTTTTGAATTCCCATTTAGTGTTTGTATTTTCTCGAACTACTTTTGTGTAATAACAATTATAATTTTTTGGATAAATTTTTTTGGTGTAGTTTTCTTTGAAATTGTAGTTGATGAAGGATAAAAATTTATACCAACCAAACAAAGTAATCACAAAATGATATTATATTTTTGAATTTAAGGTTGTAATTTTAATATAATAATGATATAGAAATATAGTAGTAGCATATGGTGTAATTGTTTTAATAACATAAGTCTTGTTCATATGTTTTTTTGAGAAACTTTTTGGTTACAATACATCATCATGCGCAGACGTAAATCACATGTAATGGTAAAATTTTTGTTTAAATGCTTATCAAATAATATATAAAGAATGTCATAAAAATAATATCAATTTGTCTGTCTTTATATTTTGAGAGTATTGTATACCATAAAATAAAAATAAAAAAATATGTTTGCTCTTCACGTATTTTTCCAGATGTAATAAAGAATATTCCATTCTTTTGGTTGAAATATTTTTATCGGCTGGCAAAATTATGTTTTTATTCATTATTTTTATTTAAATTAAAATTATTATAGGTTTTTAAACATAAAAAACCTTTTTTTAAATGTGTGTTTCCAAAAATATTACTGTGTAACAAAAGGTTGATTTTATTTTACATAATTAGTTTAAGGTTGATTTTATTTTACATAATTAGTTTAAGGTTTATTTTATTTTACATAATTAGTTTAAAATAACAAAACAAAAATGTGGCCCTTAGAAATAAGGAAAGCAATTCGTGGCCTAAGGGTCTGGGTCTACTTATCTTGTTTTCGTTGGTTTATATATAAGTCAATGAATATAAGTCAAGAAAGATAATAACGTAAATGACAATAAAAAAAAAATAGTAAGACAACATTTAAGGAGATGACGATACACAAAGCTATTAGTATAGTAAGATAAACAGACGACCGTTGTTGTGAACCAAAAAAAAGAAAAAGAAAAAAGAGTGTAAACCTCCATCGACGACGATGCCCACGTGTCTGCTCCTTACCGTCTGGTTCCTCTTGTGTATCCCTGGTTCTGTTCATCTGGTTCGAGCTCAAAACCGAACCGGAGCCATGACTCATCCCGATGATGGTCTCTGTTCTGTCGTTGAACACTTAGAAATAATTAGTAAAGTTGTTTGGTTTAAAATATACTGACGATTGTTGTGGGATAAACAACAGCGGAAGCTTTGAACTCCATCTTCGCAGCTTGGAAGATTGTGGCGCCGAGAGAATGGAACACGACCGGCGAACTTTGCTCCGGCGCCGCCATCGACGACAGAATCTCCATCGACGACAAAGCCTACAACCCTTTTATCAAATGCGACTGCAAGTTCTCCGAGTCCACAATCTGCCGCATCACCGCCCTGTACAGTACAACACACTCTTTCTCTTTCGTTTTTTGTTTTTGTGCATTCAATCACTGAAATGTTGTTGCCATGTTGTTGTCTTACTTCCACAGCAAGGTTTCTGCGTTAGATGTTGTAGGACCTATACCTCCAGAGCTATGGACTTTGATATACCTCACCAATCTGTATAGACTTTACCTTTCATTTTTTTATCTTTCTTTTTCTTATCATCATCACAAAAGAGCCTGTAAACCGTAAACAAATTCATTCTATAGTAATTTTTTTATAAATCTTGAAACAATAATATTTTATTAATTTAGTGAGATATTAACTTAAAAAAAAGATTAATTAGATCGAAAATTTTATTTAGATTAAAAAAATCTATTAATTTGCTAAAATGTTAAATTTATCGAGTATTAATTTACAAAAATTATATTGTATCTCAAAATCACTTCAGGAACCTAGGTCAAAATTATCTTACAGGCTCCCTTCCTCCAGCAATTGGAAATTTGATTCAAATGGAGTGGATGTAAGGCTGTTAACTGAATAAAACCATTCTTCCTTTTCTTTTTTTAATATCTCTTTCTCACGCTTCAACTGTCTCTGAACTATCGTAGGACGTTTGGGATCAATGCCTTGTCTGGCCCCGTTCCCAAAGAAATTGGTTTGCTTACAAACTTGAAATCGCTGTGAGCTTCTTCTTCTTCTTCTTCTTCATTCTTCTATCCTTATTATAAAACCTATCTTAATATTTTCTGCATGCAGTGGTATTGGTCTAAATAAGTTTTCCGGTTCTATACCAGCTGAGATTGGAAATTGTACAAAACTACTGAAAATGTGAGAATGTACAAAATAATATTATGTACTAATTTTATGCAGTGTTTTCAGTTCAAATACGAACACTTCATTAATAACCTTTCATAATCAAATAGTGCTGTAAGCATTTCTTACATTTTATTGCAGATACATAGAAAATTCTGGACTTAGTGGGGGGATACCTTTATCATTTGCTAATCTTGTAGACTTGGAAGACGTGTAAGATTTTATTTTTATTGAATTCATATTATAATCAAGTTTTTTCGTTGGAATTGTATATTTTTGTAATCTATTTATATTACTTGACATTGTTTTTTCTTTTTGCCGTGGATGTTTTTCTTTCTTAATGTTTGTACCAGTTGGATTGTCGATTTGGACGTTACTGGTCGGATACCAGAATTTATAGGAAAATGGACCAAACTTCTTACTTTGTAAGAATGATCTCATTTTTACAGTGTTATATATACATCTTTTATCTTATTTTGTACTCTTAGTTGAAAATTCTTCATGCTTTACTGAAGGAATATTCGCGGAACTGGTTTGAGTGGTCCGATACCGTCTTCATTTTCAAACTTAACTTCTTTGAAAGAACTGTATGTGTTATTGCAATGGTCTCAGAATCATTCTTGTTTACTATTTTCTCTTGCTTTCCCTCTCTCCTCCACATAATCCTATCCCAAATGTAGGACTCTTGGTGATATATCTAATGGAAGTTCTTCTCTTGAATTCATTAAAGACATGAAATCTCTAAGTATATTGTAAGGCAACAATTCTACTTCCAATTCATGAACTGTTTCCCTCTCCTCTTTACATGTAAATAACATTGATGATATGTGTGGCAGAGTATTGAGGAATAGCAATTTCACTGGGACAATACCCTCTAATATCGGGGAATACTCAAGTCTGAAACAAGTGTAAGTACAACATATGTAGTGTTTCAGAGTCCTTTCTATAAAGCGAGTGAAATTATTTGTGAAATTAACCGCAAGAGTACCATGAGATAATTACTAAAACAATCTTGAAAAATTAGTTAATTACTAAAATATTTTTTAAAGGTTTATTGAAGGAAAGTTTTTTAAAACCTAATTATTTTTAATAACGAAAAATATCATTGGTATTTAAAATAATTATATAATAATATTAATAATTGAAAACTAATTTATTTTATTATAAGTCTATCATCACTAAAAATATATTTACTATCATATACTACCTGAAATCGTCAAAATAAATAAATCTACCACTCGATTTATTTTACCATCAAACAATATAAATCTATCATAAATACGAAACTGAATAAATCTACCACCAATAATAATAAATCTACCACAACTACATTAATCTACCGTCAAACAAAAATAAATAAACCATGAATAGTGATAAATCTACCATTAGACGAATAAGTCTATCACTTAAAAAATATCTATCACGTTGACTAGTAAATCTACCGCATAAACAAATGTCTATCATATCGAAAAAATAAGTCTACAAAATAAGATTATCGTTTCAACAATAAATATATTGTTTGTCAAATAAATTAACAAGCTGAAAAATAAGTCTAACATTCCATTAGTAATTCTATCATAATTAGACAGTAAACTTATTTTTTTTGCATGTTTTTTTTCTGCCTATTTGGCAAAAATAAGTAATACCATTTTTGTAAATAAGTTTTTATCAATAAGGAGTAAAATGTATTATTGGTAGTGACAGTTGTTTTAATAATTACTAAAATTAGATTGGCACTAATTTAGTCATATATAGACTTTTTAAGGTTGTGTATGTTTTCATTTCTATTTCGTGTCTGGAAATTTTCCAGTGATTTAAGTTTCAACAAACTACATGGACCAATTCCTGCTTCACTTTTCAACTTGAATCAACTTATTCACTTGTAAGCTTTCTATACTTCTTTTGGGTTTTTATGTTAGTATTTCAACTTGATAACTGTGGAAATTTTTTTGTTGTCTTCATATTAGGTTTCTGGGAAACAACTCGTTGAATGGTTCTTTGCCCACTCAAAAGGGCCAGGCTTTGAACAATATGTGGGTTACAAAGTCCTTTATAATTGATCATCTTTGAAAGCCACAAAGTCCTGATATAGACTCAATTGTTGTCTACAAGATAACCAAGAAAATGTTTTAGAATATATGACTTAACATATACAGTAGATACTAAATCAGTCTTCTTTTATTCTTTCAGAGATGTTTCATACAATGACTTGTCTGGTAGACTTCCTTCGTGGGTCAGCTTACCAAACATAAAAATGCAAGTAAACAAAACGCTATGTCTCTACTTATATTCATTCACGGTGTTTTTCAATCTCCTTTCTTTTTGTAAGAAAATATTTATTAGAATCATAACAAAACTGTATGTTATTTGTTATTTGTGTAGAAACCTTGTTGCTAACAACTTGATCTTGGAAGGTCTTGACAAGAGGTGATTTTTTTATCAAATATGTTCTTGTTGATGCCTGGAATTCCAAAATGACACTTTTGTTTTGTGTGAAGTGTTTTACCAGGACTGAATTGCCTGCAGAAGAACTTCCCCTGCAATCGAGGCAAAGGAATCTGTAAGTGTGACAAAGAGATATCATCGTAACCGTTGTTCCCAAGTGTTCTTATATTTTCTGCTTATTGACTTGTGTCTAGATTCTGACTTTTCGATCAATTGCGGAGGGCCACAAATACGGTCCGTTACCGGAAAAGTATTTGAGAGGGAGGACGAGGAACTTGGGTCAGCTTCATTTTTCGTGAGTGATGTTCAGAGATGGGCAGTCAGTAGTGTAGGACTTTACGCCGGGAGTAGAAACTATGTATGGGTTGTCAACACTTTGGACTCAGAGCTATTTCAGTCAGCAAGACATTCTTCATCTTCCTTAAGGTATTATGGGTTGGGGCTAGAAAATGGAGGCTACACCGTAACACTTCAGTTTGCTGAAATAGATATTCTTGGTTCTAACTCTTGGAGAGGATTAGGAATACGACGTTTTAACATTTATGTCCAGGTCTGCCCTACAACTTAACAAGTTAACTTGTTGGTGTAATAATCTTCTTGCTTGCTGAATTCTGAGACCTAGCTCCATTTTTCCAGGGAAGACTTGTTGAAAGAGATTTTGATATACGCAGAACAGCTGATGACACTACTGTCCATCCAGTATATAGAGAATATAAAACAAATGTATCAGAAAATTATCTTGAAATTCATCTTTTCTGGTCCGGCAAAGGAACAGCTGGTGTTCCTGTTATGGGTACTTATGGGCCACTTATATCAACCGTCAGTGCAAAACCAGGTATCACAACAACTGCCGAATTGTTTTTTTGTTTCTATCTCCTCCTTGATGCCTAAGTGTTACATATTGTTGTTCAGACTTTACACCAACTGTGGCCAACAAGCCACCATCAAAGAAAAAGTATAGCACTGGTACTGTTGTAGGTGCTACTCTTGGCATAGGACTTTTAACCATCTTTGTGGGCGTGGTTATCTTCATCATCCGAAAAAGAAATAAGCGTTACACAGATGATGAAGGTAATAATAACAAACACAAACAAGCCTTTCAGCTTGAATATCATCTTTCAAATTTGTTCATATTTATGTATATATATTGTTTTTTTGCAGAGCTGCTTAGAATGGACATAAAGCCTTATACTTTTGCTTACTCCGAACTTAAAAGTGCCACTCAAGATTTTGATCCCTCAAACAAGCTTGGAGAGGGAGGATTTGGGTCTGTTTATAAGGTAAGCCCCAAACCAAAAACATGGATAAAATTAACACACATGTGCTTATGATTTAACACATCCAACAGGGAAACCTGAATGATGGAAGAGAGATCGCAGTGAAAGTGTTGTCGGTTGGATCCCAACATGGGAAGGAACAATTTGTTGCAGAAATCGTAGCAATTTCCACAGTTATGCATCGCAACCTAGTAAAACTCTATGGGTGTTGCTATGAAGGAGATCATCGTTTGCTCGTATATGAGTATCTCCCAAATGGAAGTCTCGATCATGCACTATTTGGTAATGACTTATTTCTCTTTGCTTCTATGCCACGCTGAGTTACTCATTATTTGGATGTTGCAGGAGGTGATAAGACTGTACATCTTGATTGGTCAACCCGTTTTGAGATAGGCATGGGCATAGCCAGAGGTCTGGCCTACCTCCACGAGGAGGCGAGTGTTCGCATAGTACACAGGGATGTGAAGGCCAGCAACATTTTGCTTGACTCTAAGCTGCTCCCAAAAGTTTCTGATTTTGGACTTGCAAAGCTATATGATGACATGAAAACACATATAAGTACCCGAGTGGCAGGGACCATGTACGCATTCCCAAACCCTCCAAATTTTCTTCTTTGCAACACTTACATATATTATGAGTGATTTATAACACACATGTTGTTTGTACAATGCAAGTGGATATCTTGCGCCAGAGTATGCCATGCGTGGACACCTAACAGAGAAAGTGGATGTGTATGCCTTTGGTATTGTGGCTCTTGAGCTGGTGAGTGGAAGGAAAAACTCTGATGTGAACCTCGGGAATGAGAAAAAATATCTTCTTGAATGGGTACATCCTTAGTCCTTAGTCAAAAGTTTGATTGGAATACGGTGTTTGTCTAAAAGCCTATATAATTTATCAATCGTGGTATATACAGGCATGGAATCTACATACAAATAGCCGTGAAGTTGAACTAATTGATCACAAGCTGAGTGAATTCAACATGGAAGAAGTGAAACGCATGATAGGCGTTGCTCTGCTATGCACACACTCATCTCATTCCTTGAGACCATCGATGTCAAGAGTGGTGGCTATGCTTTCAGGAGACGTTGAGGTCAGTGATGTAACCTCTAAGCTAGGCTACTTAACCGACTGGAGATCTGATGACACCTCAAGCTCCCCTTTCAGCGGCTTTCAGACTAAAGACACAAGCTCTTCTGCGTCTTACTCCACGAGCTTTGTGATGCCCTGCGACGAAGACTCTAAGCAAATGATTGGAGTCAAGATCAATGAGGGTAGATGACAATGTCTCCTATATCTATGATGGTTATACAAATATATAGCCCTTTGTGTATGTGACTATATGAGGATCACTATTTTTTCTTTGGTTGGAGAAACATATTTCACTTTGAAGCACTTCGTGATGAGTTTGTCAGCTAGTGAACTTGAATAATATATTTTGTGTTAGAATAGTTTGATGATCGTCAATCGGTTTTGTCTCGTCATGATGGATATGTAAGAGCATCTCAATCCCCTAAATATTCTAAAAGTTTGAAATAAAAATAATATTTAAATATAATTGGAAAAATTACTAAAATAACTTTTAGAAATGACTAAACCAATGTCAATCTTTAATAATTAATAAGATAATCTCCACTACCCATAATATATTTTTTCTATTTATTAACAAAAAGTATATTTTTTTGTCACATAAACAAAAAAAAAGAGAAAAATCTAGGCACAAAAAAAAATCTATTGTCTAGTTACGGTAGACTTATTAACGGAATGATGATTTATTTAAAAATGGTAAACTTATTATTCAGCCAGTAGATTAATTGTTGGAACAGTGGACTTATTGTGGTAGACTTATTTTGTAGACTTGTTTTTTTGACATGGTAGACATTTGTTTATATGGTAGATGTACTAGTCAATGGTGATAACTTATTTTTTAAGTGATAAATTTATTAGTAACATGGTAGATTTATTTTTGTTTGAAGGTAGATTAATTTAGTCGTGGTAAATTTATTTTTATGGGTAGTAGATTATTTGGATTCATATTGATGGTAGATTTATAATAAAAGCAAAAACTTTTTACTTATGGCTGTAAATTTTTTCCATCTTTCTTAGTTTACTAAAACATGTTACAGTTGGTAGATTTATTGGTTACTATGGTCATAGATTTATTGGTTACATTTGTCAATGTGGTGGTAGATTTGTATTTTTACATACAATGATGGTAGACTTGTAATTTTACATACAATAATATTAGATTTATATGTTTACAGACAATAATGGTAGACTTGTATGTTTACATCATATGATGGTAGACTTGTATGTTTACATCCTATGATGATAAACTTATATGTTTATATTCAATTATGATAGACTTATGTGTGACTTTTAATATACATAAAACGAATTTCTAATGCAAACACTAGTTGAAAACACCGAATTATATAAATACACCATCGTTTAGAAATGACATCGATATAAGTTCACTATCAGTAAAAACGCAAATCGCAAATGTCAGACGTAAACGTCAATCTTAAACGCAAATCACATATGTATATTTCAAAAACAAAATTTGATTTTTTTTAATAAAAATGGAAAATTCTCTTAAATAGACAAATTTAAGTTTTAATCATAAAAAAGACTATAAGGGTGAAATCCCAAAAATAACATTCATTAAAGGGTACAAATAGTAAATTAACAATAAACTAATAAAAATAATTTAATATATAATAAATAAATAAAAAGAGACTATAAGAGGTGAATCCCAAAAATAACATTCATTAAAGGGAAAAAGTACTAAACAAACAATAAACTAATAAAAATAATTTAATATATAATAAATAAATAAATTCTAAAATCTTTTTTTCAAATTTTCTTTTCAAAATATTTATTTTCAAATTTTTTTTCTAAAACTTTCTTTTTCTTTCAAATTTTTTTTTTCAAAATTGTTTTTTGAGAAACACTTTAGGAACTCATTCCTAAAAATATGTATATCATTCCTAAATTTTAGTATACCTTTCCTACAAATTTAAGAACATATTTTTGGTCTTCCAAACATTTCATATATATTTAATATATCACTTTAACAGATTTATAATCATCTTTTAAATTTTTTTAAATCACTTTACGTATGTTAAATCCATTTTAAAATATTTTTAAAGTCTGAGGAACATTTTTATAAAAATATGTAAATCACTGATAAAACTTAGTATACACGTCCTAAAAGTAAGTATATCTTTCCTAAAATTTTTAGTTTTCATAATATTTCAAATATAATTTATATATCATTTTAACTTATTTAGAGTCATCTTTTTAAACATTTAAAACCACTTTATGTATGTCAAAACTATTTTTAAATGTTTATTAAAGTATTCAAAATATTTCCTAAAAATATGTAAATCATTCCTAAAAATTAATATATCCTTCCTAAAATTTTAAGAACATCTTTTTAGTCTTCTAAACATTTTTATTATCACTTTAACATTTTTATAGTCAATTAGCTAGCCATTTAAAATTATTTTCTATAAGTTAAAAGTATTTTTGAATGGTTAGTAAATTTTTAGGAACGTTTTCCTATAAATATTTAAAGCATTCATAAAAATGAGCATACTATTCCTAAATATTAGTATACATATCCTAAAAATATGTAAAAGTACGTAAACAATTTCTAAAAGTAAGTACATATTTCCTAAAATTTATAAACATACTTATAGTCTGTATAACAATTTATATATAAATATTTCATTTTAACTTATTTGGAGTCACTTTTAAAAATGTTTAAAACCAATTTATGTATGTCATAACCAATTTTACGTATTTATTAAATTTTGGAAAATTTTCTTAAAAATATGTATATCATTCCTATATATTAGTATTTCTTTCCTAAAATTTTAAGAATATTTTTTTAGTCTTTTGAACATTTTATATTATCATTTTAACATATTTTTATCATTTTGTTAGCTGTTTAAAACCAATTTAAATATGTTAAAACTATTTTAATGTTTACTAAAGTTTTAGGTACTTTTCACTAAAATTTTAGGAACTCTTCCCTAAAGTTTTATGAACTATTTCCTAAAAATATTTAAACCATTCATAAAAATTAATATATCGTTCATAAAAATTAATATATCGTTCCTAAAAATGATGAACACAAATTATTGATATGCACTTACGTACCTAAGTTTACAAGAAGAAACAGACGAGAAATGGGGAACTGGAGCAGAGTGGTTAGGGAATAGCATCGACAGAAGCAGAGGAGAAGAATCACAATTAAGAGTATGATAGTTTTGGGTCTATAAATAAACCTTGGTTTATAACAAAGATACATTAATGTTAAGTAAGTCTTTGAGTTTGTTAATGGACTTAGATTATATTTATTTAATTTAGCAGAGCTGTGAAGGTTTATCCTTTAGTTCTAATTCGGAAAAACTGTGAATTATGAAACCTATGAAAGCCTTATCCATCAAAGTGAAACGAATCAAGCAAGAAAAAAGAATCAAACTTACGTGTCTGTCACGTGCACCACTTTAGCTTAAGTCAAACAACTTTAGATGTTGTAATGATTCCAGAAACCTATAGAGAAAAGAGTTTAGTTTTGCAAATATTCTTTTTTTACCAAAACGTTTATCACCATTGAGATAATGTAAGTTTTTTTTCTATATAAATAATTGCTCTTATTTTGGATGAAAATGAAAAGTTGATTTCATCGATTCATCTAATTGATAATCAAGAAAACGGTTTACCTTAACCGTCTACAATTCCATCCCTACCAATCAAAACCAATAAAGTCATCGTTCCGACAAAACATACATTTGCAATTTGTTGATTCAAACTTCGAATCTCTTTAACCTTATGAAGGAGTCCTACGAAACCCTAGAAATCGTTCGCAAGAACACCGATTCGTCCGTGTTTCATCTCATCCTCAACAGACCATCACAACTCAACGCCTTATCCCTCGATTTCTTCGTCGAACTCCCTAAAGCTCTGTCATATCTCGACCAAAACCCAGATGTCGCCGTCATCGTACTCTCCGGCGCCGGAAAACACTTCTGCTCCGGCATAGACCTCAATTCCCTCTCTTCAATCTCGGAACGATCATCTTCAGGCGACGGAGGACGGTCGAGCGAGAATCTACGCCGTAGGATCAAATCGATGCAGGCGGCGATAACGGCTGTAGAACAGTGCCGAAAACCTGTTATCGCCGCTATACACGGCGCGTGTATCGGAGGCGGCGTCGATCTCGTCGCTGCTTGTGACATTAGGTATTGCTCCGAGGATGCTTTCTTCGCGATCAAAGAGGTTGATTTAGCGATTGTCGCCGATCTAGGTACACTCCAGCGATTACCGAGCATCGTCGGTCACGCAAACGCCATGGAATTGGCGTTAACGGCTCGACGATTTTCGGGACTTGAAGCTAAGGATCTTGGTCTTGTTTCTAAGGTGTTCGAATCTAAGTCAGAGCTCGATATTGGCGTGACGATGATCGCTGAAGGTAATCTCTCACATCTTTTTCAATCTGTTGCTTAAATCGATGCTTGAGAATTAAAGTTATCATCTTTTTTTCAGGAATAGCAGCGAAGTCTCCTCTAGCTGTGACAGGGACAAAGGCAGTGTTATTAAGAAGCAGAGAGATGAGTTTAGAACAAGGTCTTGACTATGTAGCAACGTGGAACTCGGCTATGCTTATATCAGACGATCTCAATGAAGCTGTTTCTGCTCAGAAGATGAAAAGACAACCTCGTTTCGCAAAACTGTGATAAGAAAGTCTCTGTTACTTTCTTCTTGTCCTGCCTAAAGACTCACGACTTCGGTAACAAAAGCAATAAGGTCTCTCTTGCAAGAACTTTGACTTTTTGTTATGTACTTTCTATAGAAGCTCGAATAATTGATGACTTAAGTGTCTAAATCGTTCATATTGCTTGCAATTAGCTTAGGTATTGATTCGAATCAAGTGCCTCGATCGTTCAAGTTCCTTTAAGTCAAGATCCACTTCAAGTCACTCGAACTTCCTTTGACTGAAGATAATTCTTGATTAGATATTGATCATTAACCTTGATCCAGCTTAGTAATTTTTGGATACATACAAATATCATAAATGCTTAAAACTTAGGAGACCCGATTGGTTCAACTATGTCATCACTAAATCCCCATGTGAAAATTGGGAGACCAACATAAAGAAGATGGAGAAAGGGGTGGCGAACTAGTCCGAGAAGAAGAGCATGATGAGGAAGTATAAGACGATAATGAAGACCAAGAAGCTGCCAAAACACTGTCATTGGTCGGAATATTTTTCATTGCCGGAGCCACAACATCTTCTAGAAGCCCTTGTCTCTGCCGGCACCGATCATGTGGGAAAAACAATTCACCTTCCAGGCTTCCCGGTGTGTTTCCATGGACCGCCTGATGATTTTGGTAGGTGGGTTCGACTAGTTCGGCTTGTTTGTTTTCTTCTTGAGTTTGAGATTTTTGGTTGATTTCGAAATGGGCTCTGTATCGAGCATCGTGTTTAAGTATTTTGGGCTTTTTATCGGGTCTATGCGTGCTATTGGGTAGGAAGAAAGGGTAGGTGAAGTGGAAGTGGAAACCTTCGTAGGTGATGAGATATGTGTTAGGCTCATCAATTGATCTCTCCACTTGCTTCTTTGCATTGCATATTGGGTTTGTGCACTTGTAATAACTCCTACACATAAATCACAAAATAGTAGTAACATTAAGCTTGTTGCCAAAAACTTAACTCACAAATTCGTTTTATATCGATGTGGCCAAACCAAAGAAGTTCGATATTTATATATGAAGTCTGAAACAGAGCATGTATGTATTACATGTACCTTGGGTTAGGGCTATTTTTGATGGATTTTTGACCATACTTTCTCCATTTGTATCCATCATCACTTATTCCATTACAACTGTTCTTCACCTTTAATGTGTACCTATCCACCATGCCCAAAGTACTCCTTCCCAATTTTGAGACCCTTCATGTGGATAAAACAAGAGACTCATGAGTAAATATTATTATTGAATGGATGATATTTTAAGGGAACAATAAAGTAGTAAAAGTTCTTGAAGTTGAACAAAAAGTTATGTATATATTTACGTTGACTCGGAGATTTGTCGGAGTGGGTGGGTTAGGGGTTGAACCACGGCTAGAGCGTGTGCGATATCTTCAATTCTTGGTCCAGAGTAAAGCTTTGATGAGACTAAGGTGTTGGTGATAGAATCTTCATCTGGCATGAGGCTAATATGTTGTTCTTGAGGCAGAAAGAAGAGAGGTGGCTCATTAACAAAAAGCTCGTCAACGGCACCGTTTCCACACCTTCTCGTCCACTCAGAGAGTTCTTCTTCTGCCATATGAGTATGGGAACAAGAACATACGAGCAGGTGGAGGGATAAAGAGAGAGAGAGTGAGAGAAAGAGAGATTCTTTGTTGTGTTTAAGATAAAAGTGTGTTGAATTTATATTCAAACTTTATTTTGACGGGTCTATACTAATTTTACATATATTAATACTAAAATGAATAGTCTCTATATAATTTGTGTTCAATAATTAATTTTCTTTTATTTGTAACTGATTACCTGCATGATATGCAAAATTAATATTAGAAATATTTAAATTCGTAAATTGATAACATGCATAATGGTAACACGTATAATTAAACTCTAGTTAAGATTCATATTTAATTATTCAAAAATTAAGATTTATAAGCTGCAACTAAGAAATCATTAATTCATCCAAATTAACTCACAATTCCAAAAGCTCGAAACAAAATTTTGAATTGCATAAAAAGGTTTAAAAAAGCAAATTTTAAATCTTATATAACTTAAATGCGATATAATTAAAAATAAAATTTATTTTCTAAAACTGTAAAATCCTTCATGTTTAATATTTTTGTCGATGATTATATAGATATGTAGACTTTAAATCTGAAAAGTCAACTTTGAATAAAATAAAATAAATTTTCTAGCATAAAGTCACACACCATAATTAACAAAACCATTTTGGAAATAAACATACATCAACATAATACTAAACCATAGTTACATTAACTATCGTAACATCGTACATATATCATATTGTTATATATTATTAGACTTTCTTCTAATTCATACATTATTAATTTTATCAGATTTTGTAGTATCTGTTTTCTAAATTTGTAATTTCAGTTTAAAAAACTAATATATAGGATTCAAATAATTAACAAAATAAAAACTTATATTATTATACTGATACGTTTTATGATCTAAATTAACCATGAAACATACCACGATATGATGAGTTATAATTATAATTATCATAATTAAAAAATAAAAACTTATATTATTATACTTACATTCTACTTTATATGATAAAATACACTAGTTCATTGTGATCACTAGAAAATTGATCTATCATCCTGTGTTTAAATTATTTATTTTATCTTTTTGATATTTATTTTTTAAGAACTTTAACAAAAATCTAGGATCTGAGTGTTGAGTATGGATACAAGAAATATTTATTTATTAACTTATATAAATGAATAAAGATATAATACCAATTTTAAATAGTCTATAATAATTTTTTATTTTTAGCTTACGTAAATACTTTATATGGAGAAAAAATCTTCCTATATATATGATTGTTTGTTAAAATGATCAATTTAATTATTTTCTCTTATAATTAATAACTATGTTCTTAAAAAAAAACTACGATTTGGATCCATGATGTGTGGGTTTAAATATATTTAAAATGGAAGACAAGTGATAAATATTTTAGAACTTATTTGAAAATATTTCTTTTAAAAGATAAGGCAATAATGCATATTTTGTCATGTTTGAACTTGCGACAACCTTTAATACTACCATTGAATGGGTCATCTTATCATTTGTTTTTTTGTTTCAAATGTCCACATATTTCATGAATCAACCGTCGTGGCTAGATTTGTAAGCGTATATCTGAGGTCCCATACATTAATCAGTCGAGTTTTGTTTTTGTTGCTATGTGGCTTTGACTTTGTGATGCAAGGACAAAAACATAACGTTACTTAGGTAATGGACAGAAAAAGGTTTGGGTTGACTAAGTGGTTTAGGTTTTGTCGTCTCTGCTATTGTGGAATTGGTTTTGGGGTTTTACTTTTCAAATCATTCAACAAAGTCAACCATGTAGTGTCTTTCTATTTGCACTGATAGTTAACATATATAGACAGACAGGGGCCAAGTTATTGTTCATACGGTGGGAGTAGATGCCCCAGTGTTTTTAATATATTAAATATAAATTTTTGTTTGTCTCCCACAAAAATCCATTAGCCAATACATGCTTCTTATATCGTAAAATTATTATATTCTTTTGGTAACTATCCGTTTGATTTTGTATTCTTATTCTAAAAATTATCAGAGATATAAATATATTTTTTAGGTATGTATGTTAGTTGTTATTGTCTGTTTGTATTTAGTTTATGTGGATGGAGGGAGCTAAATTGGGGTTTTAGTAATTGCAAATATGATAATTTTTGTTTTATATAATTATAAAAAATATTTTGTCATAAAAATGGGAAATTGAGTGAAATAATAGGTTTGAGGGTAAATAATAATGACAATTTTATAAAAATAACGTATCTTCATTCTTAAAAAATGATTAAAATTTTATAGAAATAATAATTAAACGTGTATATATATAGTGTGTTATTATATTATGTAATGTGTTCCGGAAATCAAACAAAGCAAAAGCAAATAGTTTGAGTCGATCCAACTCAACTCTTACACATTTGTAGCTAAAATCCATTTTGGACCAAGAAGAATCTTACTACCATTTAAAAAATCTTAGCATCGCATATTTTTGTTCTTCCATCTCTTTATGATTCTCGTGTTCTATTGTTATAGGTTGCCTCGTCCTTCAGTGTCAAACTTACTCTCCGGATCCACTAAGCATAAGATCATTCTATGTAAGCCTATGCTCCCAAATACACATATACTCAACCAGTTAACAAATTTATAAAACAAGCATGTTTACTCAATGAACTTTTGATTCTACTGATGTATTGGTTTCATTTTATACTAACAGACAAACAATATCGATCTTTTTGTTGCTTAATTTTTATACTTAGTCGGTTCTCATAATTTTTAGGGATGAGACTTTTTTTTTTAGATTGTTAAATCTCTGATTTCTAATAATATACTGTATCATTTGTAACAAAAATCAAAAGAAAAAAATTGCAAATTCAAAGAAAAATATATCTTCAATTAAATAACTACAAAAAAAGAAAAATTGACATTGATGTCTTTTTTTTACTCAATCGACTATCAAAATTATAAAAGAATTATATATTTTTATTTTTACTCAGTGAACTCTTCATTCTATTCATGAATTATGATGTTGATTTTACTTCATATCAAGAGATAACAAAAATATTGTCTTCTCATCATTTAATTTATAGACAGGCTGTGGCTAAGAGGAGAACACACTCCCGGGCTGTTCTAAATACCTCTTCTTATTATGGAGGGGTGAGGAGTAATCCCTTGGTCTATTCCTCATTATTTTGCCGGTTCTCAAAGTTTTTAGATATAAGACTTTTGCTTTGTTGCTTTCAATTGTTCAAATTTTAATTTCTATTAGTGTATTATATTGTTTGAGATGAAATAGTACATAATTTTTTTCGACGGGTTTTTTCGTCATCCTAAAATATATGTTCGGATGGAATAGTTGATGAACACATGGTAGGAATTTATCCTTTAAAGGGGATGAGGAGTTACTTCGTACGGAAGTCCTCGAGATTACTGCTGGATGTCGACACATGTGTAGCCTCGACCCACGCTTGAAAAAATTGGCTCTAACACTACAAAAAAATGGGTAATTGTGAAATGGAATATTCCGTTACAAAGACATCAAAGTCCATTGTAAAGATGACTTTGAAACAGATTTGAACCAACCAAACCCGTCGCAAAGTGATCTTTACAAAATTATGTCCCTGCAAATATGTTGCACTATTGTAAAAGTTTGCAACACATGTTCGCAAGGGAGCCACTGCAATTATTTTCAACAAATTTGTTGTAACTAATTGCAAGTGATTTTGTATTGCAAATTTCGCAATGTTGATTGGTGCGTAAATCGTTGCAATATTGCAACGATTCTTTGCAATGAGAGTGTTGCAAATATTGTAATGGTCAGTTCACAACAGAATTGCAATAGATCTTGCAATGCAAAGTTTGCAATGGAAGTTTATGGGCAAACAGTTATAAATAGGGAAGACGATCTATTTTCCCCCGAGAAATATTGTATAGCACAATTTAGAACCCAAACTTAGACTTCATTCTATATTTCTCCGATTACGAAGTTAAAGATTTAATTCTCCCCAAATTGAAAGTTCGAAACGTAATAACACATAAATCTTGGTTTAAGTTAATAATTGGTTAACAGTGCCATTAACCATGTAATACCAACAATAAACCGTATATAAACCCGATTACACTAAACCAACCCGTTTATCACCTAATTAAACTAAACCAAACTCGATTATCACCTAACTAACTAAACCAAACCCAATTAAAACTAATCTGAACCCCAAATAAAATCCCCAAATCGAACCCAAAACTTACCCTAAATCCAGAAACAAGAACCCTAAATCGATTTCACCTCTAAACAAGGATCACCAAAACATTCTCTCTATCGACTGCCTCCTCTCATCTGCGACGTATTTTCCCATTGAATAATAGTTTGAAACGTATAACACATAAATCTTGGTTTAAGTTAATTAATTGGTGATCCTTGTTTAGAGGTGAAATCGATTTAGGGTTCTTGTTTTTGGGTTTAGGGTAAGTTTGGGATTCGATTTGGTGATTTTATTTGGAGTTCGGTTTAGTTTTAATTGAGTTTGGTTTAGTTTAATTAGGTGATAATCGGGTTTGGTTTAGTTTAATTAGGTGATAAACAGGTTTGGTTTAGTGTAATCGGGTTTATATACGGTTTACTGTTAGTATTACGTGGTTAATGGTACTGTTAACCAATTAATTAACTTAAACCAAGATTTATGTGTTATTACGTTTCGAACTATTATTCAATGGGGAAATATGTTTCGAACTTTCAATTTGGTGGGAATTAGATCTTTAACTTCGTAATCGGGTAAATATAGAACGAGGTCTAACTTTGGGCTTTAAATGGTATTATACAATACTTCTCGGGGGGAAATAGATCGTCTTTCCTTATAAATATTTATCAGTTGCTAACAATTCTACATCTGTGTATATCCATGACAAAGATCAAATGTTACATTTTTAGACACTAGGGGGATTTTTCAGCTTCAACCATTGGTCAGAATTTGTAAAGATATGTGTCCATAAATGTTCTTTGAGGCTACATGGTTGGCAAAGGGTTTGCAAGTACTTTTTGAACACCTTTGCTCTTTGTTTTAACAACATTGCAAAATATTTGATTCATAACGGCTTCGCAAGGAAAATATACTTTTTTGGCAAATCCGTGGCAAACCTTGAAACCCCAAATGGAGTTTCTAACCGCAAAATTTTATGTGTTTATATTCATATCATTTTTTGTTTTGTGGCTTATAATTGACTTGAACATATATGACACAAGGATATAGCATAAGATTTAAAATATGATAATTATTTGAATATATGTTAACTCATTTGTTTATTGATTTGAATTATTTTCTTATGATGATACAATCCTGACTTGTATTGGTTACATGTTTTATTGGTTTCAATATCAAATATTACATGGTTAGACACTAGATAAATGATTCAGTTTCAACAATTGGTCAGAATTTGTGATATGGTCTAAATCACCCAAAAATAAGTTTTCATATTATTTTTCAACCATAGATAGAAGAGTCTAAAGATTTGTTATCAGACGGCATTGAAGCATTTTGATATTTCACAGAAATAAATTTCTTTATTACAAGTTGTGTTTATCTGGAAGTCAAACGATTTCTCTGTTTTTTTGTATTTGGAATGTATTAACGAGTTTATTCTTGTCATTATTCATCTCCGTAGGCTAATATCTAGTGAGATAGAGTCTCATGTGCACCTTATTAGTAATCAAGCACAAACACTATATACATACAATAACTATGTCCCAAGTTTTATATTTAAAACCGCCTAATAAGTAGTCTATGTACAAGTAAGTATAAATTGTGTAAAAGAAGCAAATTTTTCATTGTTGAAGCAGCTTCGGTACAAATTTTGTTAAGAAAGCGATCTCATTTTTAGAAATCTTCACCTTTTCCCTCTCTTCTCCAAACATAATCAGAAACTCTCTTCCATCATCTTCCTCGTTCCTTACCTCGATACTGTCGATGGCTTCAGAGATCTCCATGACCATATCAACGATCACTCCCTCCACACCCATCAGATACTGTAAGTAAATCACCTCCACGACATTGCTGAAATGATAAAAGATATATTGTTTCAGAGACAAACACAGAGGAGGCGAAATAGAAAGGACAACAATATGAAAAAATTGATAGGATGTTTATTTCTTTGTACTTAAGCTGGCCATAGGATAAAAGCGAAAGGCTCGAATCTTTGACTCGTTTGATAATGTTTGGGGTTCTTAATATGGCTTTAACCTCAGAGACAATCCCTTGTAAACCGCCTTCTTTACAAATCTTGATGGCCTCATCTAATGAGTTCCTTCTTACATCCTTATATATTTCACATCCTCCATTTGTTAAAAAGAATACCTAAACATATATAAGTATCAACTTTTTCAAATGTTGATGAGGGTATGAAAGGAGAAATGAAATCCAAAGAAGCAATCTTACAGGATAACTCCTGTCCATACTCTTGATCAGTTGAGCCGCATCAGGATGAAAGCTCGAGAACATTATGGGGCGGTTCTTGGCATTTTTATCTACCACCTTTTCATCAAACAAGAATTGAGAATGCTGAAGAGGAATAAGAAGAGAGAATGTGTGAAAGATCTTTTTGTTTACCTTTAAGATGTTGTCAAGAGTTTGACGTAACTCTTCTTCTCCATACACAGCATTATCATCGAACTTTAGCTCGATATTGAATCCTAGTGAGTGTTTAACTTTCACAAAAGCATCTTCAAGGGTGCACAAAGGATCATCCTTCGCGACTTTCCACTCAAAGATTCTACCATCTTTTGTCTTCCTGAACATAGGCTTCACATTTGCACCATTCTTTTGTGGTCCATATGAAAGAAACTCATGTAAAGTCATTTCCGTTACTCTTTTCTCAATAATGACTCCCTGAAAATTTTGATAACAACTTTGACTTATCTATCAGAAACAAGATTATTTCTATGAAAAGAGAACAAAAAAACCCTTACATGTTCTTGCGTGAGCATGAAGATATCATGGAAAATTATAGGGCAACCATCTTTTGTCACCTACAAGAGTAGCTACATGTATTATTTCATATAAAAGCAAATGCTGGCTAGAAAAAAAGAAGCTAATGCAAATGCAAACAAAGCTTTGATCTGATTTGTGTTTTTTTTTCTTTTTGATAGAGAAGCTAACCTGGACATCAAACTCAATGAAGTCAATGGGAAAATCTGCAGCAACATTGAAAGAGAGAATAGAGTTTTCTTTTATCGATTTTATTTTCTCGTCTGGAGATTGAAGCATGTTCATACCAAATCCTCTATGACCCATCACAACAAATTTAGGGAACACAAATGCCTCCTGCTTCTTATCATCTTCAACATCTAAAACCAATAATATAACATATTAGAAACTCGAATAGAAAACAAAAAACGTTTTTCAAGAACCCATTTGATATTACCTGATAAAAACTTGGCAGGAGATACCGACAATGCCATAGTTTCGAGAGCCATTGTTAATTTCTTGCAGAACAAAGCTTAAAGTTTATAAATGTAAGAAGCAGAGAGAATCTCCATAGTGACATGACCAGAATATTCTATTTGATACATAAGAAGGGTCTAGAGATCGAATGGAATACTCCATTCGATCAATCTTGAAGTCTTTTTTTATTGCCTCTAAAAGAACTTTTCTTGATTGATTTGTTGATTTTTTTCTCTGAATTTTGTGTGTGTCTTTTTCTGGACAATTCTATTTGGTTCAAGATTTATATAGGACATATGGAGACGGTTTAATTTAGACAAGTAGATAGATACACTGGGATAAACACAATTTTTTGGGATTTGCTGAGTTAATTTTAGGTAGCTTTATCTTCTTATTTAGGTTCTAGGATAGATTTTTAGATTACAAAGCGAATCTACCTAATTGAGAAGAAACCGCAAAGGCGTGAACTACTGCATCCATAGATTATTTTTTTTGAGAAAATTTGGTAAGAAAGCAAGAAATTAAATGAAAATTAATTTAGATATAAATGACAATTATTAGAGATTTTTTTTTGGCTAACAATCGTTGGAGTTGTTATTAAAAATAGTAAAAAAATGTAGAGTAAGAATTTCGGTGAATATAATACATTATCATGTTTCTAAAAAATAAACTTCTAATATTTCCGAAATGCAGAACTGACTCATTCCAGTCTATTTTGAAAAACATTATTTGTTTATCCTTATGTTTTCTACATAACTGTCCACCATAAGCTTATCAGATTTTGACATACCTATTATATATACCATCACAAGTTTAAACTTTTTGTGTCTACAAAGTTTGATCACACAAAAGCAGTCTTGACATATCTCACGCTATAAACAAAAAATAGTTAGGAGTCTATATTTAATAAGATAGAGATGATATAATCACACGCTATTTGACCTTCACAAAAACATAGTATTTAAAAAAAGAATATGATATCAAATAAGAATGATGTAGCTTTTAAAACGTCCAAAAACTAAAAGCATAGACCACTCATCCAAATGATTTTTTTTGTTATTATCTTTGATTCATTTTTTTGTATAAGTTATATTTTTTAAGAAGTTTTTTTGATGTATTGTAAAAAAATTAAAAATGATCTATATATATATATTTTTGAAAAATATAGGAACCAATAAAAACAGAGGCCCAAATTTATTTAGCTGTGTTTAAATCCAAAGTTTGATTTACATGTAAATGAAAATTAGTAAAATACATATTAAAGTATTACAAAAAGATAATTAAAGTTCATCGTATAAAAGTTAAGTGTAATTATTTATGATAGAAAATGAGCACATAAAACTTATGGGATAAAGAAGATAATAAAAAGAAAATAGAGAACAAAATAAAAAGAGAGAAGCCTCATCCGTAAGAAAGAACTGAAGTGAAAGGCAATATGGGTTAGCGCAATATTCAATAGTGTGCTAAACACAAAAAGTGTGTTAAGAGTGTAATTATAGTTTAGAAACGTGTTTATCGGCATAATATTCTCTTAATTTAATATGCCCAAGCTTTACGGAAATTTATGATAAAATCCTGAGATGTATTAGTTTGACAATTGCATCCATCTCATGGTGGAAAATTAATACGCGAGGAAAAGGCACATTTCATTGCATTTGAAACCAAATGTTTGCATCAATGTTAGTTTCCTTTTCAGAATTGTTACAGAATAGGCTCGATATTGGATTCATCATAAATACTCAGTCATTACAAGATTTCAAAGCTGTATAATTTGAGATGATCTCTGATTCATTCACTGTCCTCATGATACTGTCTTCTTGTTCTTGAAGGGAGACAATAATGAAAAGTGGCGAGAAGCTGAAAAATAAAAACGCAGAAGAATGAACAAAAGTGAGCAATCATTCTTTAGACTCATGTCACTTTTATTAAGGATCACTCACTGAAAGACCTCATGTAAATTAACGATCCGAGCATAGAAGGTACACGAGAATTTCTTTTCTAGAATCAGAAAGTTCCTGACGAAAAATAAAGGTTTCTACTTACATTTCTGTGAAGCAGCTGCTGCTGTAGGTGTTTCATCTTGAGATATGAGATTCTTCAGTGTAAAAGCTGGATAACAAAACAGAAACTTTAGTACCCTCTGAAATATACACAAGTCATGGTTATCATATTTTCTATACCACACCATGCATTCAGTATCAATAGAACCCATATATTGGTGTGAAATAGACGGTTTTTGCTTTTATGGGATGATATAAGTTTAATTCTAGTTTAATTCAAGAGCAAATACTTCAGTGCCAAAAACTTGTAAACAAGAAGGCAAACCAAATTCACATTTGCTTCCGCAGTGATTACTAAAGATAAAAGGATGTAAGCAGTTTGTACCTTCACTTGTCGTAGCAGCGGTTACAGCTGGATCCTGATCCCCGTTGCTATTGACAGCTGCATTATTAGACTCCGTTTGGTATTCACTAGTAGACGAAGATTGACTCTTTTTTCCAAATTTCAACAGTTTTCTGAGCCCTTTTGGCGCTGACTCCTTTGTTTGAGATTTCTCCAAGGCCTCACTTATCTTCTTCTCTGGTACAAGAACTTTGACAGTTTCTTGCGCTGTCTCATTTGAATGCAAGCTTGGTGCAGGTGCTTGGGAATAATCTGAGTACATTGTACTTGGATCGACTAGCGAAGAAACCCGAGCATATGGAGCTTCGTATGGTTTCTCAACAACACTTTGATTTGTCAGAAACTTTGGTGTTTCTGTTACTAGGTCACTCAGAGTTTCCAATCTAACCTGAAAGAAAAAAATAACCATTCCTTTAATGAAAACCGTGTAAACAGAAAATCAAGTTGACCAGGCTAGAAAAAGAGTGCTTACTAAGACTAGATCATTGCCACTCTCCTGCATTGTTTCAACGGCTTCCTTATCAACTCTCTCAAAAGGAGTAGAGTCACGGATGGTGGAGTTTTCAGGGACTACCTCAGACTTCTCCTGTTTCGATTGATCTGCACTTATACTTCGTGCTGAACTTGGCAACACCATCACCACTGTCTTCTCAATCACTGGAGTTTCAACAAGATCATTTTGGCACAAGGATATGTTCTTGTTACCACTTGGCTCAATCTCAGAAGCTGAAGATTTGATTTTCTCTACCCCTTTCACTAGAACATTGTTAGGACCTTTGGGTGGTTTTATCTTCAGCTCCGGAAGAGACGCGATTTTCGCTATATCATAGTTAACAATGGCAGATAATTTCTTTATCTCAGGAGCATCAGATACCTTTTTGGATGGTATTGTGCGCAGTGATCTCACTGAAGAACGTGGTGCACTATTAGTACCCATTTTGGGTTCGGATAACCGTCTTGTCCTTGAAACTGACTTCTTCTGACTATCAAGACTTGCTCTGGTTTCTCTCTTAGAAAGAGGTAATGGTGATATCGACCTTGTTAGCCTATTTCCTGTTGCTATGGTTTCTCTCTTAGATGGAGGTAGCGGCGATATCGATCTTGTTAGCCTATTTCCTGTTGACTTACTTACGGTAAGTTTACCATTTTTGGGGAATTTCTGAGATTCATTTGAGCCTAAAGAACCACTTCTTATGGGAAGACGTTGAAGAGGTGATAATGATCCTGGTTCTGTGTCATTAAACTTAGAGGCTCTAGGAGCGCCAGGAGAAAACCTGTTTAGCAATTGTTTTCTTGTTTGTTGTGCTGGGAACTGTGACTGGCCTACGGCTGAGTTGCTTTTAGAAGCGATCCTCTTTTGCCTTGCTATTTTAAGAGCTTCGATGCGTTTCCTCTCTTCCTCTTCCTAAAACACAAAAGGATAATAATAAGAGTGTGTGTTGCAAAGTTTCAACCACAAGTTGGCTTATGCACTTAGAGATTGTGCTTTCTAGATGATTAATCAAAAAAATAGAACAAGCAATTATCTCATCAAATTGTTTAAGCCGAGATTTTACCTTTTCCTTTTTCAGTATCAGAAGATCAGCTTTGAAATTTCTAAGCTTATCAGCACGTGCTCTTGCTTCATCTAAAGGGCTCATCTTTGTGGGTCTTCCTTTCCGTATTGGCCCTGAAGCCTTCCTCTTATCTGCAGTATCATTAGAAAGTCTTGATTTTGGATCTCTCACTGACTTCTTAGTAACTCCAGCTTCCTGGTTATTCTTTTTCTTCAAAGCTTTGGATCCAAAATCTAGTGCAGGATCATACCCAGCAGATAACTTCTCTGTTTCTCGTTCTGGCATCAGACTCAGATCATGAGGCTCATAATTGATCTGCTTTCTTTCATTTCCATCAGCTTGGTGGTACGAAGAGATCTCTAATCCTATGTCTATAGCACTTCGCGTATTGCTTCCAGCTTCCCGAGTAACAATATAAGAATCATCATCCATGTTAAATGATGATCTTTTATCCACACCATTCCTTGGATTATCAAATCCATTCAAGTTGAGAGGATCAGAAGAATTCACGAAACCATTTTCTCTCTGGTGAAGCATAAAAGAGTCACTAGTTCCCCTGATTCTACGAGTCACAACTCCATTCCGAATGTCAGCTGTATCCCTTTCTTGATATTTTTCTGCTTCACGTTCATCATAAGCCAAAGGATCATATTTCCCTGTACCTTGCCTATTCTTCCCTGCAGTCTCCTTTTCCGTCATATGGTCGATGGTACGTTCTTCTCTATCGGCATCTTGCAATAAAAAAGTTTGAAAAGCCTGCCAGTCTCCAGTATCAGTCTCAGTCCCGTTTGTTTCTCTCTCTCTACCATTGCAAAATTCTCCTCTTGCCCCTTCTTCATGATTGTTATCAGCATCTGATTCTGTTCCTGAATGATCTTGCTTCTTTGAATTAATGTAATTTATATTCCGAATCACCACCTTCCCTGATTTCCTTCTTCTACCTGATTTTCCTTTCTCTTTTTCCTGATCTTCTGATTCGGAGTCCTCGCTACAAGATGAATGATGTTTCTTAGCCTTTCTTTGGCCAGAACTACGCCTAGAATCATCGGTAGACGGATAGGGAGATGGATATGGACTAGCTCCTGAATAGCTCGGGTAGTACGGCATGCCCTGTATTGTATATCCTTGAAATACAGGAAAGGTACCTGGCGGAGAGTGAACTGGCCAGGGTGCATACATTGGCTGAGGATGCTGCCCTTGCACATGTTCTTGATTTAAATTTGGTTTATTATCTGTAGGAGACTTTACATCTGGATACAAGAAGAATATTGAAATAAATATCGACTGTACGAAAACAATGGGAAACAATGCACGACAATATACTCCACCTTCAGATATTATGACTCATAATCCATTAATGGATCATCTTACCACTATTTTCAGGTGTCCCGGACGACGAGTCCCTACGCATATTAGCAGCATTTGCGAACATAATCCCTGAGTCGTTAATTGCTGAGATGTTTGGCTGTGTTGCCATTACTTCTGTTGCTTCAATTTCAACCCACTGGCCAGTTTCATGCTTTTTCTTCCACAAGTCCATGAATTTAAAACAGGCATCCCTATGACATTGATGAAGCATAACATGAGATAACTAATTTTACTCAAACAGTCAAACAAATATGAGCTTGTTGGTTACGAAACAAATAAAGAAATTGGTGAAAAATATAATCTTCTAACATCAAACGCGTGGCTCCAAATGATTTGGCGAAAGATATTAGAGGGAGCATATCATCAACATCGAAACCAGCTGCCACAGCACGTGCAAATGCCATTCCTTGTTCTTTTTGTAACACTGTCTTCCTTGTCTCCAGAACTTTCAGGACTTGAACTCTGATAAAAAAAATTTCACATTACCAATCAGATACTTAACTACTCTCTTTCTCATACACACAGAAAACAAATATCTTTCATTTCATGCAAAGGGTTATACTTAGAGTTCTCATCTGATGCAGTAGACTGATTTGCTTGCTTTGGATGCGAATCAGGCTGTGAAAGATGCAAGAAGAGGATATTAACAGTTTTCTCCAGAGAGAAAAAGATGAGAAGAAAACCCTTTGCGTTATAGAAACCATTTCAGTTCTAAGTAACCTCGTAAAGGACAATAGCTTTCTCCTCGTTGAGCTGTAGCAATGGCCTGCTACCTGATTCACATTCTCACATATTGGTCAAACAGTAAGATCAAGGGCCAAGAGGCAAAATATATTACATTTTACGAATTGAGATGATGTAACATGTTTATTATCAGTCAAATCATGAGAAGAAAATTGGTTATTTCATAGACAGTTCTTTGCTAAAGCTGTATCATAGAGACTCATAAATTACAAAATCTTAATGACTGGCATCTAAAAAACTTCGGCATCATTATAGCATACCTGCTGTACATTCTGCTCGTTTTGCTCGTAGATCATCTTCCACCTGCTTATATAAGCTACAGTTAAATTCTATTGACCATGCAGCAAACAAAGTATTAAAAAAATCAAAGTTTACTTACAACAGTCAATGCCATTTCACAGTTGTTCTGGATACCAATTGCTTCCCTGATCTGTATGATCTCAGTTTCTAAAGTGTAAACACGTTCTAGGACATCCGGATTGCTTACAAATCGAACAAACCTAACGATAACAAAGAAAAAAAAACTCAATTTCAATCCCAATGTCCAATACCAACCCCAAAAGGTCTCCATGTAAAGACAATTTATATGAGATGAACCTTTCAATTGTTTGTTTAGTGAACCAAGCTGCATTGTCACTATCCTCAGGCTTGAGAATAATCGAGTAGCCACCTTTAGCAACTTGATCTTGTGCTGTCTTCAAGTGAGCAAGAAAAGGATCAAGCAACCCTGTAGCTATTTTCTCAGTCTTTCCATTAGCTGTTACCAACAGATCACACCTGAAAACAACACACAACAAAGAAAAGACTTAATTTTTTTTCCAAACCTAAAAACTTCATTTCAACGACTTTTGATCTTTCGACTTTTATAGAACAATTTTCTCACAAAATTTAGCGAATTTACAGTTTCTAACGCAAAGTTTAGCATCTTAAGTTCTTAACTAAACATTTTGTATCAATTACAATTAAAGAGAAAGAGAGAGAGAAAGTGAGAGAGATTATATTACCGGGTTCGAGTGGGAGTGAGCTGAAACACAACCGAATCAAGCCGAGTCGAAGATTTCATCGCAAATCTTAAAACTTTTCAGAATACTATATCATCCGAAGAAGAACCCAGAAAACGAAGAGATTTAATAAAATTATAAAAAAAGTCGAAAATGTCTCAAAACCCGCGTTAATGGAGAGGACCGAAGAAAGAAACACAAATTGCAGAAAATCCAAATTAATAGTGGAGAAAAGGGAATCAGATGGAGACGAAGAAGTGGAGAGAGAAGCTTGTCTTCATTTTTGGATTCCAGCTGGTAGAGTGAGAGACAGAGTCATCTCCGAATTTTCCGAGGAAATGTGGGGACGAAATGTAAATTATGAAGTAATTCAGGGGCAAAATCGGAAATTGGGTGAACACTGGTGTGAGTAGTAGCACTAGTGTTTACTACACGACAAAATCTCCTATATATGTATGTCATCGGCTCGATAGTAACATTCATGGCTTCATTGGTCACTTTAGAGCCTCTCAACGGTAATATTCGATGTATATTTTTATTTAAACAGAAAACCGTAATGTTTTCATGGGGAAAATGACTATAAAATAAAAAGATTATTACTCAAACAATTTTAAAATTGCATCAAACTATTATAATAACTCTTTAAGAAAAAGAGGTTACTAATTTAACACTTAGAAGTATCTAATTTTTTTATTTGTAATAATGAAACTACCATTAACATTTAAAAATAATAGAAAAATATTAATGATAAAATAATAATAATAAATAAAAATTTAATTCGTAAGAAAGTACTTTTATTTATTTTATATAATATAAAAAGTATATAATTTTTTTAAAAAATTATTTAAAAACGGATACTGATATTTAGATTAAGTATCCAGTTCCAAATGTTTTGTATATATGAATATTTAGACCGAATCATATCTGAATATGTCCATCACACGAAAGAAATATTAATAGGATATCATTTTTCTTTTTCTATTTTTTTTATTTATTTTAGAACTCATATCACTATATATGACTAACCCGCTTTCATGTGATAATCAACTTCTTTTTCTGTCAACAAAATAAAAACAAAACGATTAAAACTTAAGATTAATCAAAAATCCAAAATAGGTGGAACATAACCTACATGGACAAGATATGTTGGTTGGTTGCGCGCACTTTGTGCCAATTTGTCCGTCCTCGTGTTTCTTACAAGTGAAATAAGTGAAATCTTGAAAAGTATTGAAATTCTTCTTACATTGCTAAAAAATTTCTAAATGTGTTAGAGAAGGTAGGTCATCCTAATGTTTCAAGAACCATCTTTAATAGTTCCGAGTAGTCTGTAGCAAAATTTGCTTTTTTTTATATGCGTTCATATATTATATTGTCCAAATAAATGCTTTGAATTCAGCATGCAGAGGTGAGAGGCTACTTCTTAAAAACCTAGTGCCAATCTGGATACCATTCATCTCCTATTGGGTTCTGACCCAACCTTTACCTGAGAACATATTAGTTTCTTTCCAAGATCCATCAACATAACACCCACATCCATATTGGGTTAAATTGGATGGTTCAAAAGTTTGTACCGATAATTGAACATGTAATGTTGTGTGAATTCCTCCTAACTGAGTCTCTTCCCATTATAATACTTCCGTCTTTGCAATCTTAAGAATCTCTTGGGATCTCGATTAGTATTACTGTACAATTTATCATTTCTACTCTTCCATATATACCATACTATCCATATGAATTTCTATTAAAATCCTCTGGAAGAAGTCTCTAGAACAGGTAGTCTATGTTAACAAAAACCAATAGTTCGACAAGCATCTATTTGATAATCAACTTTATCTAAAAAAAATCATATTAATCAACTTTCGCAGTCAATAATATAGATCGAGAAGCATTTATTTATAGGTTCAATATTTTCATCTAATTCAGTATCTCAACTCTCTCATGTCAAAGCGCCAGGTTCATTTCATATCAAACCGGAACAACAACTTAAGTAGTGTGCAAGACGCAATTGTTCAAGCTCAATCGGTTAAATGACTAGTAAAAAAATATTCATTTAGAACATATGTAGATGAAGAACTACTTTAACATATTAGAAGCGTCATCTTATTCCTAAAATCCTATCAAACATGACAACCCCTTTGAAACACTCCTAGCCCCAATAAGATGATTACTCATATATGATTGATGAAATCAAAGCATAATGATAGGAAATAATCATTATCATAAGTAAATAAATTTAGGGTTCGTAAAGCTTTTTTATGAAGTACAAAGAGGTGAGATCATCTCTTTTATTGAACAAACAACTTAAAAGAACAATAGAAATTTAAAGACACTAAAAGACTTTTTTAGAACTGTGTAGCTGGGTTGGTTTATGATTTGTCGCTTCTATTACGCTTGTATAATGCACGAATAAAATTATATTATATTTTTGAGGAATTTAGGAAATTCTCTAATAAAGACATAAATTTTCTTTTTTGGTGGAGGTGATCGATTAATCATCTCTCGAAGAAAATTTGATGGATTATAGGCCGATCAATTAATTCGGTCTTCATATTTTCAACTTCCTCTATTTTATTTTTAGACATATCAGTTTTCAGTTAAACGGAAATATCTTGATCCAACCGTTATCTTATGTCCAAAACTGAGCATTATATATTAGCGGAAATTCTCTCATCTGATGCAAAATTTCTGAAGTTTAAAAGTTGTGCAGTCTCCAAAATACTCATTTTACACTCTTCTCCAAATTGCCTATAATTCATTCAAAGAATCTAAAATCTACAGAAAAACTAAGAACACTAATAAAAATTCAAACCAAATAATATAAACTTTCAACATTTAGCAAGCCCGGTAATGATAGCTTGGGATGCGACCTACTATGTGTGTTTCTCAAAGTGGTATAGAAGACATTATTGTGCTAAACTAACTAGCCTACATTTTCTAACGGGTTATTATAGGAAGGCTGGATACAGTGAATATACTCTACATGTGTTATCTATGAGATTGATAAGTGACATGATCGCACTACAAAAACATACAATTATTGTGACGATTATTTTAGTTGCAATATTCAATTTTTCGTCACAAATTCTCTACTGTGACGAATGTGTGAAAAATTCTAAAAAGTCACAATATAATCATCACAATTCGATTATATGCCATAATGAATAATTAAGTCTTGACATACCGAATGGATTAAAACCATTTGTACATAACCCAAGAATAAATATTTATTGACTCTTTTGCAAAATCAGAGAATACCTTGTGAAAGTGTATCCATGCATCTCCATCTGATGGATGAGGCATTTCTCCATCCCTAGTTGAGTGTTCGGGATGCCATCTCATGTGTATTGAAATATTGTTTGATTGATATAGTCTTTTCAATCGATCAGATATCGGTAGATAAAAAATTTGGCGATATGCAACTCTTTTTCTTCCACCTCTTTTTGTAGGACGAAAACGATATTTTTTTGCAAAATCGGCAATTCTCTTCATTTTCAACATCTTTCCAAAAACGCATACAATTATTTTGACATATATAAATCTTCTAATATGAAAAAACCAAATACCGCATAAGCTTCTTCGTATCATAGTAAGAATCTAAAGAAATGTTACCTTCTGGCAAATATCCTTTTAGCAAATATCCTGTTAGCATTTGTGAAAGAATCACACAATTTTGAGACAGATTACAATCCATCTTCAAATTCATAAACTGAGCTGCCAAAGAGAGTTGTGAAATGCCTTTTGCACATCCATCATATACTGGATGTTTTGTAGCCTTTAAAATATCAAAAAAAAAATTGCCTCGAGATTAGGCTCTTCTATTATGTTCTGGTTCCACATAATGATTTTCTTGATGCATTTGACAACCAGCTATTCTCCATGAGAAATCCAAACCCAATAGTTAAACATAAACCCCCTATTATATAGATATCTCGAGACTATTGCTTCTTCTCTTTATTATTCATTCTCACATTTAATACATGTACAAAATAAGCTTACCTGTCTCCAAAAACAATGGTTGAATTTTATGAAATTATCTAAACCTTGACAAAATTCTTCAGAAAACTTATTATTAGTCATTTATTTATTCACTTATACATCCAACTTCTTGAAGAAAAAATATCGCCACTTGAACTCATTTTTTTTCTAGAATTCACAAAAACATATTTGCGATTAGAAAAAAAATTCTTTTTCTCTATAGATACGAATAAAACAAAAGAGGTTCACATTTTTTTAGCTATATTTTTTGTATATTGTTACTAATCTGTTACAAAATTATGAAGTCCCAAAATAAATTGTACTGTTTAAGCACACATATTTTATGTTTGTGACAAATTTAGTAGCACTTATGTCACATAATGTGACTCGGTTGACTATAAATATAATAGTCACAAACTGTACCGCATTTATTATTGACTTTTGTAATAGTTAGTGACAAAATTTTAGTCACAACATCGTATAAATTAACGTCGTGTTTTGATAACAAAATTCGTAACAATATTTATGACATTGTATGTGAGATCATTTTATTACTGATTATTTTGTCAGGTATCATGACTAAATAATAACTGTTTTGTAACGTAATAACTTGGTGATAAGTTTTAGTGACAACTTACCTATTGTAGATGCTAAGATCATGTTCCAATAGATTGATTATCTTCTAGAGTTTAAAATGTTATATTTAATGTAACCTAACAATAGTCAAATGTGAAAAATATGTTATTTATTTGAAAGACATTTCTAATAAATATTTTGTGTGTACAAATGAGTTGATTTCCCTTCCCTTATCATTTTCATCCTTTCCTTTATATCTTTATGGAGATTTAATGTGGCTATCAATCTCAATAATAGAGATTTACTCTACAGATTTTTTTGTCGTCTCTTACGATCTTTTAACTTTTTGAATGTTTGATGCGACTTGATCAGCTAGGAGTTTCATTATTTTATTATTAATATTGTTGATCCGCTGGTTTTGACCCATTGTCTTCTTAGAAATAATAAGTCTTACATGATGTGAAGCAACCTAATAGCCTTGTGTTTTATCTCTCCAGTGCCCAACTAGGTTTTTTTTTCAAGCCTTTTATTGTATTTTTGTTTTGGGCTTTTATAAGCCAAAGATCTTCTCTGGCCATATCTAACGTCAACACTGACCCATAAAATATCGACAATGGGTATGAATTCTGTAAAGGTTAATTATATTAATATATTAATAAATAATTCACAAAAAATACGAATACTTTGGAAGGACCAAAAATTGTATATCAATTTTTTAACCTCATATGGGTTTTTTTTATATTTGCAAAGAAATGTTGTTTTTTAAATTTTTAATTTTATATTTTACAATGGTTATTTTCGTATAAACAATTATTTTAAATAAACAATTCATGAATACAAAAAAATATATTTAATTAGCTTATTAACTTAATTTTAGATAAGAAATTCGAGCTTTTGACAAATGTCTTTTCTTTTCTCTCTCAACACTTTTGTGATTTGAACAAATTTTCATCTAATCTTATTATCTTCTCTATAAGTTTGGTAAGAAATAGGGTTCACAAATATTTTTACTGATTACTAACCAATATTATCTCAGCCAATTCGTACATCATTTCTCAGTTAACCAAAATGACACAAATTTACTACTAATTTATCTATCACTTCCCCGGCACCTAGATAGAATTGTGGCCGATTCTAAAAATTTTGATAGAAAATATTAAAATTAAAACAATTCAGAACCAAAATCTTATATCTTGTATCTGACTGTAATCGCCTATTACAATCATCTTCTTCTTCCATCCCTTTCCATCCTATATGCTCATTGTTTATATGAGTGTTATCGTACCAACACTAATACTTAAACTGGACGAGTGCATATATGCTACTAATGAAAATTATATTACATGACATTTCCAAAAAAATACACCATTTGGTTCTTCTGAGAAATGAGGTTAAAACCCTGATTTTTTGCTAAATTCTTGAAAACTATAAACAAGATATAAATGATTTTAAAGAAAAGAAACACCACATCATATATTGATTAAAAAGAAAACATATCATTAAACTGAGATAAAAATTGATTTATTAAATGTATAGTCTTTTTATCTTCAAATCCAATTTTATCCTAACAATTTTTATCATTCATTATCTCAATGAAAAAGAAAATAATATGAAAGATTTCAAAGCTTTAATTCAAGATCTAGAGAATCCTCTATGTTCTCTTCTGGGATAGTCGCCAACCACTTTTGCTCCAATTGCTCAATAAGTGGCAGGATAAAGTTTTTTTCTTCTAGTGAGATCTCATCTTCCAAAGCTTGTGACGGCAAGCGTGGTTGCAGCTGAGACTGAGACTGCGGTGGATGAGGCAGCAGCTCCAATTGCGGCTGCACTTGATGATTAATAACAAAATTATTGTTATTATTATTGATCATGGGAAAAAACTGAAAGGTTGGCGTTTCAGCCATTACAGTGGCGGGATAATACACATTTTGGAACCTCCTTCCTTGATTTTGAAAATTATTAGGATATTGGTTTCGAAAGGGTATAGCTTCGGATGAATTGCGGGTGTGGGTGGACATGGAATTGTTCATTACTAACTGCGAGAAAGCATAAACATGAAAACAGTGGACATGTGAAAACATATCTTGTTGGTTTTCAAAAAATTTTCCTCACAAAAACGGCAATGAGATTCATTGTTTTGATACATGAACTGCATATTATCTTTATAAAAAGAAAATCGGTTAGAAATGAGATAAACAAAAGGAAAAGAAAATGTAACACATGAAATTTATTTTTTTGTTCACAAAATTTAATTTCAATTTTGCAGAGCTAAACATGTAAATGATATTTTGTAGTTATTCATATTTGTGCATGAATTTTGTAATGATTTTAGAAATAAATTAAAATGTTAATGTATAAGATTTATCTTTTATATCAAATATAATTTTTAACACATGGAATGTACTAGTGTTATTCGTGGAAAAAAGTTGGTTAGTGAAATTTTCTTTTTTGTTAATAATAATGTAACAAGAGGATTTTATGGAAAGTCACCTGTCCTATTTAGTTGAATCATTTAAAAGATTAGTTATTAGTATTTAGAAACAAGTTGTAGAATTGGTAGGTGGTTAACTATTTTTTATGTGACAACAAAATAATAACAATAAAATAGTCAATATTAGTTGTATGAAATAAAAAAGAAAAGAAATCAGAAATTACCATTTTAAGACCATAATTAATTTTTAAAAAAATATATATATTAAATGTACATTATAAAGGAGCATTAAAAGTTTTGGTGAAGTATTTTCGAAATACGTATTTTTGTTTAAATATAACTAATATTTTTGGGCATACAATCTTATTTTTGATTTTTGGTTACGTATTCGATTTTTGGTTTGGTTATGGTCTGATTCGAATACCCAGATTGTTTCAAGAAAGAAACTGTTCATGTATTTATGATGAAACAATTTGGTTTAGATTGGGTAAGTTATTTGGTTCTGGATAATTTTCTTAGGCCTAGTATTTCGTCTATATAATGACGCCCTTATTCATCAATAAAACTCAGAGAATTGTTTTAAAGATTTGGAATTTCCTTGTGACCTCTTGAATCTGTTTAAGATTATATTCCTTTATCTTTTGATTTTGGAGAGCCATTGGTAATGATTTGAGCGTCTCACTTGGTGGTGGTAACTTTATTCAGATATGCTTTTAGCTCAGCCGGTTTTTTTAATCAATTATGGAACTTCGCTTTACGAGTTATGGTTATCTTGTATCTTTATATCTACATACTTACTTTCAGATTGTTCTCAGGAGTTCGCAACCTAAAGCACACATTCAGTTGGTGTCAAAATTGTCCAGTTACCATCTCAATTCTTTAACAATATTACCTTCATTCGACATGCATTGAAAGAGTTATCAAAGAAAATCTAGGTCGTTGGAGAGAATATTTTTGTTTATCCTCTTGTGCACATCATTTATCATGGATCTTCCTAGAGGATTGACTCTGGCTCAACAATATCATGAACGTAGTACCAGAGTGATGGCGGAACTAAGATAGCAAATATAAACTTTTTTAAAGTTTTCCAAGGTGTGAATGTGCAAGACCAGCCAAGGAGAGGAAGGATTATAGAATATGTAGCTTCTTTATAGAGGTTGAGGTTCTTCTCATGGTTCTAATTTTAATCATTGTTCTTATTTTAATCCTGGTTTTAATTTTAATCATGGTTCTAATTTTTTAAACATAGTATTGAGATGGAACGTGGGAGAAGGAAAAGAGACCACCGTCTACAACAGCAACAACATTGTCATGAAAAAGAATTCAAATGAGTTTCAAAATTGGATAAGATCTATAGAGAAAGCATTTGAATACACTATGTATAACGATGAGAAGAAGTTTAGGGTGGCAACCTTGAAGATGAAAAGTTATGTTCGTTTTTGGTGGGATATTCTTAAGTTGCAACATGTGAGAGAAAGCAAGACTTGTATTATATATTGGAAGAAGCTAAAGAGACTTATGAAAAGGAGATTCTTACAGGATGATTACAAGAAATATATATACATGAAACTTAAACGCTTCAGCAAGAAAAACGCATATTAAAGAGTATACAAGGGAGTTTGACCTTTTGCAATTGATGTGTGATGTTCAAGAGGAGCAGATTTAACCATTCTATGATTTATGAGTGGTTGGAAATTGCATATAAGGTGGAGTTGCAATCTTCTGGACTCTTGATGATATAAAGAAGCTTGTTATCAAAAAGGACAAGCAAGTATAGATGGAAAAGAAACCATGTACTAGAAATACAATTATGTTTCTTCATTGGATCCAGAAGTGGGGTTTAAAGGTAAAGCTCGCAGCAGTACTAAGAAGGTTGGTGTGAAGACTACGACAATACTCACTGACCTTAAAGAGGATATGAAGCATAATTCTCTTGTTTTGGCAGCAAAAGATCAAAAAAGTTGTAACTCCTAGTGCACTTCTACCAAGCTGCTTAGCTTATAGTTGTAACTCTAAGGAAGCTAAAGAGCTGCATATACAAGTATAAGAGCTGATTGATGGAGGTTATGTGAGCCAGAGCATGATTCCATGTTCTATTCCAGCTTTGTTTGTTCCAAAGAAAGATGGCTCAGTAAGGATGTGAGTGGACAGCCGAATTATCAACATGATTACAATTAGGTAATGTTATCCTATATCATGTGTGGATGATATGATGGATGAACTGAACGGAAAAAGTGTTTTCGAAGATTGATTTGAGAAGTGGCTATTACCAAATTTGACTGGAAGAAAGAGATGAGTGGCAAATTACGTTTAAGATAATGCATGGGTTGTTTGAATGGCTTCTCATGCCATTTGATTTATTTGAGTCACCTAGTACATTCATGAGGGTGATGAATTATTTACTATGCAATAATATTGGAAAGTTTGTGATAATTTACTTTGGTATATAGCAAGAATGAAATATCATTCACAACACCTAGGAGATATTTATGCAGATCCAACTATATGCTTAGACAGAGAAGTGTTATTTCTTTACCTCTAAAGTTGTGTTTCTGTAAAATGTCATTTGTGGGGATGAAGTGGAATAAATTACCGTAGAAGCAACTGTAATTTATTCCACTTCTCTGACTAAGCATATAGTGGAATAAATTACAGTATAAGGAATGAGAACTTTGCCAGTTCTAACTACACAATATGATATAAGAAGCTTTTATGGGCTTGCTTCTAACTGTAGACGGCTTTTTTTTCAGAATTTCACTACTACCATACCTCCAATAAATGAGTGATTTGATAAAGATAAGAATGAATAGAATATGGCTGCATAAAAGGTGTTTGAAGTACTGAAGCATAAACTATATGAAACACTTGTTTTAGCGCTTCCTGAAATTATCCAAGTCTTTGAGTTGAGTATGATGCAAGTTGCGTGAGAATATGAGCTAATTTTATCAAGGGACAGCCCCCTAGTACTTATTTTACTTAGAATTTTACTGGAGATAGGAATAGCTACTCAACATATGACAAGGAGTTTATGTGATTGTGAGAGCTTTTGGTCATTGGGAACATTACTTGCGTCCATGGCAGTTGGATCTTCTTTCTTGTCATGAGATATTGAAGTTTATGAACAACCAGCACAAACTTAACAATATACATGCTAAGTTTTTGGAGTTCATGTAAATAGTTCTCATGTTTCAAATTGCAATGCAGGAAAAGTCAATGTGGTGGCAGATGGACTCTCAAGGAGGTATGCTTGATATCTAATTGCATGATGGTTTTTCTTAAAGAAAACAAGTTCTGTGTACCCTAAAGCTATTTAAGGGAGTTGTTGATTAGTGAGGTACATGTTGGAGGTCTATATGATTATTTTGGTATCAATAAGACATTGTACACGGTGCAAGAGCATTTCTCTTAGTCAAAGATGGCAAAAGATACTTATACCAAAGTGGAAAGGTGTGCAATATGTGAAATTCTTTTCCAACCTACATTCTTTTTCATATTCCTACACACTCTTGGGATGATGTGAGTATGTATTTCATTGTGTGACTGCCAAGACAACAGAGGAGCAAGGATTCTATCATGATAGCAGTTCGGTTCAATAAGATGACATATTTTATATCTTATCATAAGATGGATGATGCAAGTTAGGTTAGCGATTTGTGGTTTAAGGAGGTTATGCATCTTCATGGAGTTCCAAAGACTATTTTTTATAATCGTGATTAAAAGTTTCTAAGCTATTTTGCAATATTTTGTGGAGATCATTTGGTATTAAACTACTCGTTACTATTTCTTGTTATCCACAAACCGATGGAGAAACAAAAGTAATAAACAGAATTTTGACTACACATTTAAAGGGTTTGATTAAGAGGAACCTCAAAGAATGGGATCTGAAGTTAGCTCAGGTGGAGTTGTTTATAGCCGTTCATCAAGTTACACTACAAATGTCCATCTTTTGATGTAATGTATGGTCAGAATTCTCTTACTCCTATTGATTTGATTATGTTTCTTTGTGAGTTTAAAACAAACTATGAAGTAGCATAAAGAGTTGAGACAATGAAGAAGTTACATGAAAATGTTAAAGCTGAATAGAGAAGGCGAATAAGAAGTACAAGAAGAAAGCCAATAAAACCCAATGTGCTATATTATTTAAACCAGATGATCTAGTCTGCTTGCATTAGAGAAATGTCACCAACGCAAGTCCAAGCTCATGCCAAAATTATTTAGAATATCCTTTTAAGCTAGTTAAAAAGTTTATAGAAAATGCTTATGAACTTGAACATCAAGGTGATTATTGAATATCAGCTACCTTCAACATATGAATCTTTCTCTATATCTTGAGGACGAAGAGTCGATGGATTTGAGGAGAAATCCTTTTGAACATGGAACATTATGTCTGTGCTTCTATATCTCAATATTACACACTATGTTGTTGACACCACACCGTTCGATTTCCCAATCTGTTGTTTTAGTTACATACAAAAAGTTGACAAAAGGAAAAGTAAAAAAAATGAAGACATTCACATGATTTTAGTGCTGAGCTTAAAAACCATATATTTATCACATACAATTTTTAATCAAATGACGTTCGTTTTATTCCTTAATTTAGGAAACCGATGATTTCGCAAAATAAAAACAAAGTAACCATAAAAATGTCACAGTTTCCTCCACTCATTTATCGTAAAGCCTCTCACTTCCTCTTCCCATTCCCTATGGTGAGTAGCTCCAAGCTCTGGAGCGTGATGTCGCGAGCACTCCTGGATGGCGCAGCTCGGGCGAAAGAAGAAGACGATGGTCTCGAGGTCGGGTCAGGAACAAACTGAGTTCTTTGGGCGGTTGAGGAACGGCCATTGTTTGGGACAACTCTGCTCGAGCGGTTCTCCGTGAAATCAGCTGAAGAAGTAGCTCGAACGCTCGAGACAATGGCTTTTCTTGAAGAACTTGCGTGTCTTGTTGAAGAGATTGGTCTTTCGACTCTCTCGTAGTTTTGCTGGTTTCAATCAAGAACGAATATAGTTTCAAGAAAGGATTTCAAGAGCATATAGGAAAATTTTGTTGTTTTTAGATGACTCACTGGTGTTGTGTCCTTTGATGATGCTAATACATTCTCTGAGGTTCTTGGTCTCGAACGATCAGCTTGAACCGCACCGCTTCCCGAACCATTTCTTCTAGCATATGCCTCTAAAGCACCCGAGAATCTATCGCGACTGTCTTGTCCAGCTGTATAAAGAAGAAAAAAATTGCACACAAATATCATCAAACACCAAACTATGAGAAGAGAATGTGCAGCAACAAACAATGCCTTCAACCATGTGATTGGTTCTGTAACAACAGTACTCAAATCAAATCTGGAATCACTAGATCTGCGTATGATCTAACAATAAAACTGTATGATCTAACTATAAAACAGGGAGAAATCTGGAAAAAGAAAAATTTGTTCTAACAGTTACTGTAGATGCGGGTAATACAGTTCAAGGCTTACCCGAAGGTTTCTCTGGTCTCTCGCCAGATGACACAGGAGGATTCAGGGCTGGTCTAAGGCTAGACTGTTGGAACACAGTGACAAACGTGAGGATTTGATAATACCCTCTGGAGGATTTAAAATGATGGAAAACTCAGAATATAGATGTTACTTACTCTTGGTTTGGAGCTGGAACTGGAGCTGGAGCCGAACTGCGGATACTTCAAGATTGTCCAATCAAATACATAGTCAAACTGATAACCTGCAACGTATAACATTAAAAACAAGCTTTTTAGTTTTTTTCATGAGAAAATCTTCAAGCATAAGCTACAAAAAAAGTAAGAAAAATCAAGATATTTCCCAACCTTCTCGGATAAAGAGATCCCTGAAAAGCCTCTTTAGGTATGGATAATCTGGTTTGTCTTCAAACCGCAATGATCGTACATAGAGAAAGTATGATGTGAACTCAGGTGGAAATGACTTACAGAGAACCTGCCAATAGAGATATAAATTGTATCTATGAATGCAACATTTTGGTAAGCAAGGGACTCTTCTGCTAGCTTTAAGACAAACATCCTTCACTAATTCAACACAGGTTTCTCAATACAATTGTAAACGGATTAGGAACTATTACCTCTACGGGTGTAAGCCTTTTCTTTTCACTGATCTTGTCATACTTCTGCTTTTTGGTACCTGCACGAAGGCCTTGCCAAGGCAGACTAGCAAGAGAAATCAAGGGTAAGAAGGATATATATCAAATGGAAGCAAATTACAAATATTGGGTAATGAAAGGAGGTATAAGTATAAATATAAATATATACCTTCCTCGAAGAAAATACATAAGAACATAGCCAAGAGATTCCAGATCGTCCCTCCTACTTTGCTCTGCATAAGGGATCTCAGTTTAAAGGATGAAAATTTGATGAAAGTACTGTATGGAATGTCATGTGCACACGAATATGATGGGAAATAAAGAAGAGGAAAAGCAAACAACACTCACCAATTCCAAGATGAGTGTTAACACTTGCATATCGAGCTGTTCCAGTAAGATTCTTGTTTTCCCTATGAAGTAACTCTCGATTAGCAATGTAAAAAGCTTACAGGGAGTATATCACCAATATTCCTTTAACATTTCTAAATATAACCCGAGCAAACTCTTTCAATAAGACGAAGCATATTATGTACCTGTAGGGAATGTGCCTATGAGTTTGAAGATCTCTGTACTTTTTCGCAAGCCCATAGTCAATGATGTACACCTACACAAAAACAAAGAGGACATGTCAGAGAATGGATATAAACATATATCACTTGATGAAAATTTTCTCAGCTCTGGAATATTAGAATTTTCCCAAAAACCAAACAAGTGTTATCATGACACACAAAAAGGCTGCATACCATAACTACTCACCTGGTTTGCTTTGCGTCCAAGACCCATCAAAAAGTTATCTGGCTTAATATCACGATGAAGAAATCCCCGGACATGCATATACTCAACTCGATTTATCTGAAGAAATCAAACCCAAAGAAGTAAAGCATTGCAATAACTCAAAAATATCAGCAAAAGGGAAGAGAATAATCTATACCATTTGATCTGCGAGCATTAGAACTGTCTTTAGATTGAACCTCCGACTGCAATAATTAAATAAATCTTCCATACTAGGGCCCAGAAGGTCAATCACCATGCAGTTGTATTCACCCTCCACCCCGTACCATTTAAGGTGCGGAATACCAGCTTCAAGAGAAAACAAATGTAAAGATGAATAAAAAAAGATAATCGAAGGTTTGAAAACCAAAGTATGAACACTCAACACTCAACACTCAAGTCAAGAAAATAATTTACTTCCTCCTTGAAGAAGCATATAGAGCTTTGACTCATAATGAAGTTGAGGATGCCTAGCCCGGGCAGGTTCCTGCAAAAGGAGGCAAATGTTTGGTGATAAGTAATGAGTTTACACACCATCAAATATAAATCCCGGTCATGCCAATAATATTGAAACAACCATATTCGGTGACTTACAAGCTTCACAGCAACTTCTTCTCCAGTTTGCACATTCACTCCTAAAAAAACAAAACAAGTTGAGAAGAAGCAAAACTTGGAATTTACCAAACATACTTAACCAAAGAAGAAACTTTCAATACCTAGAAAAAGTTCACCAAATGATCCACTTCCGAGCTTACGTCCCAGCTTATACTTGCCACCAACCACACGATCCATGATTTTTTCTCTAGTCAACAATTCCAATCAAAAAGTACCCTTCTTTCTTCGATCTATTTGACCCTAATTCACCTCAAATCAAACCCCAAAAGCTGATAAGATCTCTTTAAAACTCTAATCCAGAGAAAACCCAAGTTGACCCAGATCTTCAATCGTGTTCCCTAGCTCGCCAAAAGCCTGACCGAATCGATAATTTACCCAGATCGAATTTCAAAGACCCCCGAAACAAATTCGAATACCAAATCAACGCCCCAATCGCTGAATCGATCAAAAGTGTTTGACCCAAATCGATTTGCGAATTTCACAAAGTAATCTAATTGATTAAGCTACAACTTTCTGCTATAAAACCAAACTAAAAATTACCCATTTTGACCACCATCGTCATCGAAAAAAAAAATACTTTTTTCTGACAAAGCTTCAGATCAGGTTTCGGAGAAAGAAAAAGAATGAAACGGAAGAAAATGAAAAAAAGGGTCTTCGGATTCGATTATCGTCTCAATTAAGACTGCTAAGAGAAAACTAGATTCAGTATCTTTTCAACAAAAAGGAAAAAAAAATCTGATTTTTCTAGGGAAGATAACGAATTAGATAAAACGAAACGTTAAAAGAAAAAAAAATGAGGAAGAAAATCTGATGAGACGGCCTTAGAGAGATTTTCTTTCCTTATCCCTAATTTGTTACTTTTGTTTTTTGCTTAATAGCTTAACCATTTGTTTTTTTCCTCCCAAATTTGCTTTATTCTTCCATTTGTAGTATTTAATTATTCAATACAAGTAACGTCACCATATAAAAACCATATGATATAATAACATGTACTTATTGTTTTTTTATTTTTTTTGTCGTCAACATGTACTTATTGTTTTTATTTATAACATTACAGTAGTTGGATTTGAATTTTCTGTAGCATCTAAAAATAAAATAAAAATGTTCTGTGCCATCTATGTTAACTATTGAAATGTTAAATTTTTGCTTATTGGATTCTCACCGGCAATATCATCATTTTTTTAGGTTTCTTTGCAAAAAAACAAAGGTTTTTTTCCATATAATTTTATATTCTTTCCTATTTTTATCATTAAAATCGTAAAAATTTATATTTGTAGGATTAAATACTAATAATAATGTTATCCAAATTTTTTTTTAAGACCTTTTCTTTACGAACAGTGTCAAACATATAATGACTAGCATTTTCTACAAAGACAGCTACGATTTTTGGTTTAAATATTTAGACAGCACTTAGATAATAAAAGACTAAACTTTTAAATAAAAGTTAAACCCAAAAAAAATTATACAGGAAAAAGTAAACATCGACCATGGATTGGGCCTCTAAAGCCCAATAAGAAAAACTTGCCTGAACGCTTAAACGCTTAAATATTTGGGCCTAATTTATAAACCTCGGCCCATTTTCGTAAACGATAGCCGTAATCTCCACGCTCGAGATATTCGATTAAAGTAGGTGACGTGGCGTCACACCATGGATCTGAGCTTCATCATCACCAATAAATAAACCACTTGGGCAGCTTCACGACTTCAAGCTCTCTCTTTTCTCTGTTAAAGACTGATAATAAAAAACCACGATCCCCTTTTTTTTTTCTGCCGGCGATATTTTCCGATTTCGATCAGATGGCGAAGGATCCAGTTCGTGTTCTTGTCACCGGAGCTGCAGGTAACTTCATATTTCTCCGATCTAGTGTTTTTCTATTTTCTAGTGTCGGATCTTCGTTTAGCGAACGCAAAAGTTATTGTCAGATCTATACGTTGTAGGAATGTTTACTCGATCGGTGAATCATAGTTTAGAGTATAATTTTTTGATCCTACAGTAAGATCTGGACGGAGAAATCTATAATTTCGATTAAGAAGAGTATAGTTTTGAGCTCCGGTTTTTTTGTTTATCCCCATGTTTGAGTGAATCATGTGAAGAATTATCTGGTTTTTACAAAGGGTTTTTGTCATTGTGGGTTTTGTTCTGATTTTGCGACTTTAGTTTAGCGATTGGTATGTGATTTTGTGTCTCGGTCAATCTTTATGTGTGTTTCTACAAATTTTGCAGGTCAAATCGGATATGCTCTTGTCCCGATGATTGCAAGAGGAATCATGCTTGGTGCAGACCAGCCTGTGATCCTCCACATGCTTGATATCCCTCCTGCAGCAGAAGCTTTAAACGGTGTGAAGATGGAGTTGATCGATGCTGCTTTTCCTCTTCTGAAAGGTACGTTTTGAGTTATTAAAGGTTATATTGACGTAATTTCTTGTGAATATTTGCAGTTAGTGGATTGAACAAGGCTTTGTTGCCCGAGGCTAGAATATGATGTTGACGCTTTTCCCTGTTACAGGTGTGGTTGCTACAACTGATGCCATTGAAGGGTGTACTGGTGTCAATGTTGCTGTCATGGTTGGCGGTTTCCCGAGAAAAGAGGGGATGGAGAGGAAGGATGTCATGTCTAAGAACGTTTCCATTTACAAGTCTCAAGCCGCTGCCTTGGAGAAGCATGCCGCACCAAACTGCAAGGTGACGAAAAGTCTCTTGAATCTTGCATGTTTTATTCACCTAAAGATACCAAGTTTGAGATTTTGCTTTTGCTGGATTCGTTTGTGCATTTCTTAGATTTCCGTTCTATTTTTGTAGGTTCTGGTTGTTGCAAACCCTGCAAACACTAATGCATTGATCCTCAAGGAATTTGCACCATCGATCCCGGAGAAGAACATCACTTGCTTGACCAGGCTTGACCACAACAGGGCATTGGGACAGGTCTCTGAGAGGTTAAGCGTGCCAGTGTCTGATGTCAAGAACGTGATTATCTGGGGAAACCACTCATCAACCCAATACCCAGATGTCAACCACGCTACCGTCAAGACTTCTTCTGGAGAGAAGCCTGTGCGTGAGCTAGTCAAGAACGACGAGTGGTATGAAACTTTTAGATCCCTTTTAATATCTCAATCTATTTTTTTGTATATCCGATCCTCAAATTTGTTAGACCAATTAGGTTGAATGGAGAGTTCATCGCTACCGTTCAACAACGTGGAGCTGCCATTATCAAGGCCAGGAAGTTGTCTAGTGCACTCTCTGCAGCTAGCTCAGCTTGTGACCACATCCGTGATTGGGTCCTTGGAACCCCCGAGGTTCATCACAACACTGTTCGATTTCAGATCATTTGATTATTTGTGTACCTAAACACTAAGTAGCTTCTTTTGATTCAATTTCTCAGGGCACATTTGTCTCAATGGGAGTTTACTCAGATGGATCATACAACGTTCCATCTGGACTTATCTACTCTTTCCCCGTAACCTGCCGTAACGGAGAATGGACTATTGTCCAAGGTAAAAATATTTTCTCGAAACACCAAAAACTTAACAAAGTAAAACAAAATGTTGAAGAATTAGAGATGCTGTGTTGTAAAAGGTCCTGATGTGTGTTTTTGTGTTTAGGTTTACCCATTGATGAAGCTTCAAGGAAGAAGATGGATTTGACAGCAGAGGAGTTGAAGGAAGAGAAGGACCTTGCTTACTCATGCCTCTCTTAGACCGGTTTTTATCAGCCGGTTTAATCAGTGAGAGATGATTAAGGAGCTTTGTGTTTCGAATAAAGAAGTTTGTTATAAAAAAGAGAACTTTGAATAACCTCTTTGTGGTTATTTCCGATGTACTTGTTTTGTGGTTATTTCCGATGTGTTCGCTGATTTGTTCTGACCATATAAACCAGCATTTTGATCATTGATCTCTTTCGGTTTTGTGGCTTTGCTTTTTATTTAAATCTTTTGATCAAAGGCTTTGGTTTCTCTTAACTGAAAAAGAATTCGAAATTGTTAGGTACAGTTTTGAACATATGGGCGAAACATTGTTGGGTCTTTTCAGGCATAACCTTTTTAAAAGAAAACTCCTCGATTTTAGCTTCTGAATACAAAGAAAAATTGAGAGTCGTTTCTGTTATAAATCTAATGAATATCTATCACAGGTATCCTTAATGGTCTAAATAACTTCATTTGTAGAAAATTGCGTTTGAGTTGTTTTGTGTTTCTCCTGGGATTATTCTTTCTTGTAATAATCTATCAACAAAAACACTAAACATAAATTACAAAAAACATAAGTTTTACAAACAGCAATAGTCTGCCATATTCGATATAAGATTGTTGTTAAATAGCTTCCTCAATCAGATAACAATAATTTGTGATTCGTCTTTGCTTGATCGTCATTAATGAATAATCAATGAAAAATTGTCGGTAAATTGCATCGAGGATATATGTGTAACAAAAAACGATGCTAAAGGTTTGTCAGCAAACTGTCGCTAATTTACAGCTATTAAAGTTTTCCCATATTAGACATCACTAATCCCATGTTTCAGCGACGACGTTTGAAATGGTGGGGACATGTTTAATCGACGAGCTCAAGTTAGAAAACGAAGAAGATAAACCCGAGCAACGCATGATTAACTAAAGTGTGGTTTATTGGTATGGGTTTTATGTCTTAATTGTTTCTGGGTCAGAATTTTAAGCCCAATCATCTTCTGGTTTTTTGGGCAGTATCTGTTTGAAGCCCATCAGGTGCGTTTGGGTCTGTTTTGTGCAAGCTTTTAAAAGGCGTCATCTTCTTCGTCGAGCAACCTGCAGAGAAAAGGAGAGAGAATAAGAGTTAGCAAGAAAATAGAGTATAATCAGAAGGGTCAGAAGGATCTTACGATTAGTTGTAGTTGAGAGAGGTTTTAGCTCCATTGTTGTTCTTATCCTTTCATGTACTCTTATATCTCTGTAAAAGGCAAAAGGATTTGTGGTTAATCTTGGTTAGGATCATCAAGATTGTAAACCACGCCGGAGGTGTTTTCCGGCAAGCTTAGTGGATCTTTGAGAGCACCGTCTCTCTCCAGACGCAGTGACTCTCCGTCGTGAACTGGGTAAATATTTTTACGTGTTCTTTAGTGTTCAAGTCTGGATTTGTTAACTACACAGATCAAGAATCAACAAGTGGTATCAGAGCGTGGTTGCGTTGTCCGCAACAAATCCGTAAGAAAATCATTCAAATTTCTCTATGCGAAGGAGGGTCCAAGATAATCAGAAGCAACGAAGGTTTACTCAGAAAATTCTCCAAGTAAGAAAACTCAGATCAAGTTTAGAAACTTATCTGATTCTTTCTATATGTCCTTGTAAAAGTTTTTCGTCTATATGTGGTGGGTTGTTGATCATCTGGTGTGACTATCAAGGAGTGTCAAGTCTTCATCTACAAGAAAGATCTTTATCAGAGTACATCTCTATAAATCAAGGTTTAAAGATCAAAGTAAATGGAGCCTACACATGGTCGCTTTAAAGTTGAGAAATTTGATGGCAAAGAAGATTTTGGGATATGGAAGCACAAAATGCTTTGTGCCTTGGAAATTTTAGGACTGGATTCTGTCCTTGAGGAAGATCCATACGTTTCAAGTGAAGCAGAGAAACTTGAGGAAGGCACTACTAGGAAGGCTGATCCCAAAAAGGCAGAAAAAAATAAAAGAGTAAGAAGCTGATAGAGATGAGTCTAAGCGATCCTATAATCAGAAATGTGATGAAGGAAACAACAACTATTGGCATATGGAAGGCACTGGAAAGAGATTACCAAACCAAAACCTTACCTAACAGAGTCCACCTCAAGCAACGGTTTGCCAGCTACAAAATGGATGAGAATAGAAGTATTGAGCAGAACCTAGATACTTTTCTCAAGCTTGTGAACGACTTGGAGAGTTTGAACATCAATATATCAGATGAGGATCAGGCCATAGAGATCCTAACTGGTCTTCCACCAAAATATGAGCCGTTACTACATACCTAGAAGTATGGAAGTGGGAAATATACTTTAACAGTAAATGCAGTCATCACCTCAGCATACTCAAAGGAGACTGAACTCAAAGAAAAAGGTCTCCTGGTTAAATCAAGGACTGAGGCAGAGGGCCTATATGCTGGAGAACGCGGAATACCTGAGAAAAGGAAAACCAGTCATCTCGGTTCAGATCAAAGAGCAAAGAAAGGGAAAAGTCTAAACAGAAATACAATAAAAACAATAAAGGCTGTTTCACCTGTGGTAAGGAAGGTCACTGGAAACGGGAGTGTCCAGAGAGAGGAAATAATAGAGGATCCAGTTATGTGGATGTTGCCTCCATAACAGAAGAACCTATGGTTTTAAGTGCTAGCATACAAAACACACAAAAAGAATGGATAATGGATTCAGGCAGTAGTTTTCACATACCTCCAAATAAGGACCTATTGTTTGATTTTGAAGAACTAAGAGGAGGAAAAGTTTTGATGGGTAATAACATTCACAGTGAAATAGAGGGAGTTGGCAAAATCAGAATTGAGAAACCGGATGGATCAATTGTTATACTTACAGAGGTTAGGTATATGCCTACCATGGGTCAAAACTTAATATCTTTTGGCTCTCTTGAAAAAGCTGGCTGCAAATACGAAGGAGAACACTTCAAGATCAGGTTTTTCAACGATGGAAAGGAAGTAATAACAGGAAAATACAAAAATGGATTGTATTACCTCGAAGGAACTGTCACACAAGGTGAAGCACATGCGGTGACAAAAGAAATGAATGCCACGAGCAAATGGCACTCTAGACTCGGACGTATGAGTCAGAAGAACCTTGAAATCCTAGTTAAGAATGGCTACTTAGCAAAGAAGGATATTCAGGAAATAGGATTCTGTGAAAACTGCATTTTGGGAAAAGCTCACACGCAGAGTTTCCCGAAGGGTAAACATACTTCAATGGAAGTTCAGGAATATGTTCACTCGGGTCTTTGGGGGTTGCCGACAATGATACCAAGTTTGGCAGAAAATCAGTATTTCATAACCTTCATTGATGATTTTTCCAGAAAAAGGTATGGATATTTTTCTTAAAGAAAAAGGATGAAGTCTCTCAGAGGTTCAAAGAATGGAAGAATCATGTCGAGAATCAGACTGAAAAAAAGGATTAAGTGTCTCAGGACCGACAACGGGTTAGAATACTGTAATTCAAGTTTTAAGGAATTATGTAAGGATGCAGGTATCAAGAGGCATAGAACTTGTACTTACACCCCACAACAGAATGGGATTTCTGAAAGAATGAACCGGACCATTATGGAGAAGGTAAGATGCATGTTAGAAAGTGGAATGGAGGAAAGTTTCTGGGCAGAGGCAGCTGCAACAGCGGTTTACCTAATAAATAGATCACTAGGTTCATCTATAGGTTTCAAAGTTCCTGAAGAACTCTGGACAGGCACAAAACCAACAATAAGTCACTTAAGGAGATTTGGGTGTGTAGCATATGTTCACGTGGTTCAGGCAAAAACAAGTCCAAGAGCTTTTAAGGGTTATTTTGTTGGTTACCCACAAGGAACTAAAGGTTTTAGAATTTGTTTGCCAGCTAAAGGAAAGTGCACCATCAGCACAAATGTTGTATTTCATGAAGAGGAGGTTTTCAGGGATACAAATCCAAAATCTGAGGAAGAAAACACTAAGGCGTGCCCAGTTGTGACAGAAAACAAGAAAGAAAGAAAAAGGGTGACTTTCAGTCAAAATTTGATTCAGGGAGCTACAAACACGTCTAGGCTTCAAGATGCAGAAGGGTATGTGGTTTCAGGTGGAGAAATAACATAAACATATTCAGAATCAGAAGAGTCTGATAGAAAAGAAGTTGCAGATTCCACAAAAGAACAGAGATCATCACATGACTACATCTTAGCCAGAGATAGAGGGCGCAGAGAAACCAAGATGCCCTCAAAGTTTGATGATTATGACGTGGTTGCATATGCTTTGGCAGGAGCAAAGGAAATTAACGCAGATGAACCAAAGACTTTCATTAAAGCCATGAGTGGAAAAGAAAGAAAAGAGTGGACATCTACTAGTGTTGAGGAAATGGATTCTTTACACTAAAGTAAGACGTGGGACATAGTCAACATACCAGAAAACAAGAAGGTGATTTTCTGTAGATATGTTTACAAGAAGAAACCCGGAATTCCAGGAGTTGAGGAGCAAAAGATTCTGATGCAATAAGGAGATTGAAGGGAAGCTTGAACCGAGAATTTGAAATGAAAGACCTAGGAGCTGCTACAAGGATATTGGGAATGGACATTACAAAAGACATAAAAAAGGGTGTTTTAAAACTGTCACAGGAAAGGTACTTAAGAAAAGTTTTAAAGACCTTTAACATGGAAGGCAGCAAACCCGTATCTACTCCACTTGGATCTCATTTTAAGCTGAAAAGTTTAGATCCAGAAAGGATAAGTTCAGAAGCAAATCTCATGAAAAATATTCCCTACGCAAGTGGTTGGTAGTCTTATGTATGCTATGGTGGTTTCAAGGCCAGACATTGCTCACGCTGTGGGAGTAGTTAGCATGTTCATGGGAAATCCAGGGCAAGAACATTTGGAAGCTGTGAAGTGGATTAAGAGGTATATTCAGGGTACAATTGATTATGGTTTGATCTTCACAAAGAATTCAAGTTTTAAGGTTGAGGGCTACTGTGATGCTGATTACGCAACATATTTGGATAGAAGATCTGTTACAGGTTATATTTTTCAGGTTGCATGCAATACAATAAGCTGGAGGTCTGGCCTCCAACCGATTGTTGCACTTTCAACCACTGAAGAAGTATATATGGCATTGGCAGAAGCTACTAAAGAAGCTTTATGGTTAAAGGGTATGTGTGAAGATTTGGGTTTTAATCAAGTGCAATTAAAGTTTTCTGTGATTCTCAGAGCGCAATTTGTATAGCAAAGAAAGGTGGTTTTCACGAGAGGACTAAGTTCATACATACAAGGTTCAACTTCATCAGAGATGTATATTGCAGAAGGCGATGTAAACATAATAAAAGTTCACACGTCAATGAACTTGGCCGATATGTTAACTAAAAGCGTACCTGGAAAGACACTAGAGAGGAGTCTGGTGTCGGTGAAGGTTACCTTTTGAGCTTTCCTTGTTGACTGCGTGATGATGGTTGGTTGATTTTGTCATCTCGCAGCAGAAGAAAAGAAAGAACATCAAATCAAGAGGCGTTTTGGTTTTCATTTCTTTGGTTCCTTAAAATCAACGCAAAGTTCAGGAAACAAAAGAGGAAGGGTTACCTAAACTAGGATGGAAGAAGGCGTCTTGCGGGCTCTGACAAGAAAACAGAAGAGTTCATCAGTCAGGTTTCAGAAATCAGGAAAAAAAGAAGGCGTTTTAGCTTATGCTAAAAGGAAACTCTTTTAAGCTTTTCCAGTACCTTTTCGCCATAGGCAGCGATGACCAGATCTGTCAGAAGTGACGGCGTCTCGAAGGCGGAAGGAATCGCGAATCGCAAGGAAGGCGGAGAGTCTGTCGGCAGGGTTGAGCTGAAGTCACTAGGTTGAAGAAGCGATAAAGACAAGGTGGAGTTTTGTGGGTTTTATGTCTTAATCTTTTCTGGGCCAGAATCTTGGGCCCAATCATCTTCTGGTTTTTTGGGCCGTATGTGTTTGAAGCCCAGCAGATGCGTTTGGGTCTGTTTTTTGCAAGCCTTTAAAAGGCGTCATCTTCTTCGTCGAGCAACCTGCAGAGAAAAGGAGAGAGAATCAGAGTTAGCAAGAAAACAGAGTATAATCAGAAGGGTCAGAAAGATCTTACGATTAGTTGTAGCTGAGAGAGGTTTTAGCTCCATTGTTGTTCTTATGCTTTCCTGTACTCTTATATCTCTGTAAAAGGCAAAAGGATTCGTCGTTAGTCTTGGTTAGGATCATCAAAATTGTAAACCACGCCGGAGGTGTTTTTCGGCAAGTTTAGTGGATCGATCTTTGAAAGCACCGTCTCTCCCCAGACGTAGCAACTCCCCATCGTGAACTGGGTAAACATTTATGCGTGTTCTTTAGTGTTCAAGTCTGGATTTGTTAAATACGCAGATCAAGAATCAACACTAGGATGGAGAAATGCTGATGATATAGTAAACAAGTTCATCGAAAAACATGTCATAGATTACCCTATAAACAATGAGAAAATTGTTCAAAACTCAACATCTCTGCTTGCTCCCTTTCTTCATTTCGGGGAAATAAGCGTAAGACTATTTTTCCACTACACTCGAATGAAACATATCGTTTGGGCTAGAGATATAAACCCGACTGGCAACAAAGAAAGTGCAAAGCTTTATCTTAGATCCCTTGGGCTAAGAGAGTACTCAGCGTTACATTTGTAACAACTTCCCATTTACTCATGAGCTTTCTTTGTTGATCCATCTTCAGATTTTCCCTTGGGAGTTTAAGGAGTGGAGATGAGAGAGCTTTGGACTATGGGATGAATACATAATCGAATAAGATTGATTGTTTCAAGCTTCGCCGTGAAAGTTCTTTTTCTTCCATGAAAATGAGTTTGAAGTATTTATGGGATACATTAATGGATGCTGATTTTGAGTGCAGCATTTTTGGTTGGTAGAATATCTTCGGTAGCTTACCCACGAACTCGATCGAATGGATAATCCTGAGCCTCGGGACCCGAGGTAACTAAAACATTTCGATACTAGTTTTGAAAAACTAATGGCGCCAACTAATTATTAAAAACTAATGGTTTCTTTAAATATTTTAAAGTTACAAGGCGCCAACTGTGGGCTTAGACACAGCTCGGGAACTTCTCACTAAAGCGATATTCAGAAAGCGGGAAGCTCAGATCATGACCGGTGATGCACCGTACGAGATTGTGGTCTGAAGCTTTTGGGGGACATAACGGAAACGAAAACAAGATTTGCCAAAACAGTTTTGTCCAGTGATCAACAGGTTCCATCTACTGTTCATCATAAAGGCTTATAGAGATCCAAGGCCGGATCTCGTTATTATAGAGATATAACCACAACAACAATCTTGTCCGTTGATGTGCGAAGGAAAGAATTTGCAAGATGTTTAAGATTCTTGTTCGGATAGAATTACAAAGTCAACAAAAGATGTTTAAAATGTAAAAGAGATTTCAAATTAATATATCTCTGTTTATTTTTCTCATATTATTATATGTTTGTTGTTTTGCTTTACAAAAGACCATTTCTTTATATATTAGGTTCTAATAATTATTTTTGATAGATTATTAAAATCTGATTAAAGAAAGAAAACATAATAGAGAGTAAGATAGTTGAGAGGATAACAAAAAACTATTTGATGTTTTAGAAAAAGAAAAAAAAATCTTTTAAGAGATATCATATTCGAGTAATTATTTTTAAATTTGATTAAAGAAAACATAATTGAAGCAAAATAGTTTTAGAAAAGAGCAAAAACTCTAACAAAAAAAGATCTATAGAAAATCTTGATTAAAAAAAAATCCTAACAAAACGCGATAATTTAGAGAGAAAAAAAGAAACAAATATAAACAACAATTTTTTTCCGGGAATTTCTCTGGTTTGGCTTCGCCGGAAAGCTTCTCAAGCGATTTTGAACTAAAAATTTTGGATTTAAAAAAAAAATTATGAGCAAGATTTATGATGATAAACAAACATTTGTTTTTACTCTATTGAACAAATGCTTAACTATCGTCAAAGAAAAGAAGCAAATGCTCAAGGAGGAAAACTTATCATGCGTTGATTATTATGGGTGGCTTAAAATAAATAAATAAAATATCTTCATTGAAGACTATGTGAGTTTTTCCCTCTACCAATCAACAAAATTATAACACCGGAGCAAAGCCTCTACAACCATATTGATAAAAAGTCAATTGATTGAAAAAGCAAAACCTTGTCTGTGAGTCCTAGTACATTAACATCTTTAGCTACCAATCTGCACCAAAAGAATGACGGTTCAAGTGGGCTTACAATCAATAAAGCAGTGATGGATTCATTCACGATTCTCCTCCAAAAGATACCCAATCACAATACAAGCACAAAAAAGCAACAAAGAGATTCAGCGAAACCACAGATGTGTGATCAGAGGTGGGCACTGACAACATTTTAGAGGTTAAAGAGAGAAATATGAAGCCAGCATTGTAAGTTTATTTAAAATTGTAATTCACGGATGAAGTGATAGTCGAGGGCAATATGTTTCATTCAGGAATGAAACACCGGGTTTGCGCATAAATACATAATAGGAGGTGTAACGAACTTGAGACCGAGTTCAGAGAGTAGCGAGCATACCCATCGAACCTCTGATGCCGTGTTTGCATCTGCCCGATACTATGCCTCCATTGAAGACCTTGCCACTCCTTTTTTCTTGTTGGACGACCACGAAATCGGTTGATCACCCAAATAGACAATGTAGCCATTTGTTGAGACAAAATCATCAGAATTTCCTGCTCAGTCAGCATCCATAAAGGCATGTACAGTTAAGTTGGCTGACCGACTTATAAATAGACCATGAGTTGCTGTGTCTGCCAAGTACCGTAACACTCGTTTTGCTGCCTGCCAGTGTTCACACGTAGGAGCTTGCATGAATTGAGACAATTTGTTTACTGCATAGGTAATGTCAGGACGTGTAAAAGCCAAATATTGCAAGCTTCCAACCAATTGTCAAAATTCTGTGGGATTAGAGTGAGACGCTACGGCATTAGTGAGACGATGAGACGAGGCCACTGGAGTAGCCACTGGGTTTGCTTCAGACATGTTCATCTTTGCTAAGAGATCATAGACATATTTTCGCTGATTAAGATGAAGCCCTTGGCGAGTTCGAACGACTTCTATCCCCAAAAAATAAGTGAGTTGACCCATATCTTTAACTGAGAACCGAGTGGCAAGATTGCTGATGACGCGTTCCACTGAGACTCTGTTATTTCCAGTAATAATAATATCGTCTACGTAGACAAGTATATACACCAATGTAACTTGATGACAAAGGATGAACACTGATGTATCAGCTAACGAATTTTGGAATCCAGCGGAGACGAGATACCGCTTCAACTCCATATACCAAGCCCGTACAAAGCTTTTCGTAGTTTGTAAACATAATCCAGTCTATCGGCATCAATAAACTCTGGAGGTTGCCGGATATAGACTTCCTCATTCAAGGTTCCCTGTAAAAAGGCATTTTTTATGTCAAGTTGTCGAAGGCACCAATCCTTACTTACAGCGAACATGTCGAGAGGTGTAGATTCTGTTTTGAGTTGGGTCCAGACAGAGGTATGCACTTAGAGTGAGAGAGTAGCCAAGTAGCACACACGGTTTGGATCGATGATCGAGTTTATGTGTTGCATAGGGCCGAAGCCATGGGAAGCAAATGCATCCAAAAATTCAAAGTTTTGTGTAGTTGGGTGCTATTTTAAAAAGATGTGTGTATGGGAGCTGAGAGAAAGAGTTGGTGTAGGCATGCAATTTATAAGATAGGTGGCAAAAGCATAGGACCAATAAGTGCTTGGAATGACAGCGCGGGAGAGAAGAGTGAGACCTGTTTCGACTATGTGTCGATGTCGTCTTTCGGCAAGAACGTTGTGTTCAGGAGTGTGAGGAGGTGAAGTTAGATGAGATATGCCTTTGGAAGAGAGGAAGTCGCGAAGAGCGATGAATTTGCCACCGTTATCCGAGAATAAGGCACCAATTATGTTTTGAAAACGGTTTTCAACAAGACTTGTGAAAAGAATGAATGTCTCACGAACATAAGATTTCTGTTTTGGAGGATAGAACCAGATATAGTGTGAGAAATGATCAACAATAATAAGGTAATATTTGTAGTTATCGATGGAGACGATAGGAAAAATCCATCAATCAGTGAAAAAATATTCAAGGGGACGAGTAGAAGAGGTTTTCGTTTGAGAAAAGGAAAGTTTTTTACTTTTATTGATTAAGCAATCGCTGCAACAAAAAGTTTGAGAAAAAAGTATCGGAAACTGGCAAAGAATGTTTTTGAATAATGCTTTTTAAAATAGAGGGTGAGGGATGGCCTAATCTCGCATGCCAATCTGTGCATATGGTTTTATGATTTGAAGTTGTAGTGAAAGCGGTTATGGGTAGAAAGAGTGGCCACTCGTAGAGCTCATCCTTGGTACGTCCTTGAAGTAATTTGGCCTCCATTTTGAGATCCCTCACCTGAAACTAAGACGGATAAAATTAAACAGATACTTGATTAGTATTGCACAATTCATATACTGAAATAAGATTTTTTTTGATGTTAGGTACACAAAGCACATCAGCGAGAGACAATGGAAGAGAGGAAGAGGGTAGAGTGGCAGAACCGGTATGTGTGATGGATAAACCACTTCATTCTCCAATGATGACTTCCTCTCCTCCGTTATATGGCTGATGGAGAGCTAGATTGGCCAAGTCAGATGAGATATGATGTGTGGCTTCAGAGTCTAGTATCCATGGTTGAGTGATCTGAGATCCTCCAGCAGAAAAATTAGCTCTTGGTTGCCACGCATGAGGAGATGGGAGAAGACCCATCGTCTGACGTGATAGGTTGTGACACCGCCTTGCACTATGGCCTTGGATGCCACATATTTGACACTTGCCCAAGTACGGACGTGGCTGCCATGGTTGAGTATTGTTGTCTGTTGGTGGTTGTGGCTGAGGTTGCCATTGTTGATTGCGATGAGGTTGCTTGTTAAATTGCTTGAATTTGTTTGTAAAGACATTAGCGGAGACGGGAAAAGTTCTGGTGGTGCGGCAGTGATGAGCTTGGCCTCATGATTTATCAGCTTTTCATGGAGCTCTGTTAGCGTTGGAGGAGATTCACGTCCTTCAATCTGATCAATGACCTATGTATCTGAAATTAAATGTTATTTAAAATATTTTTACACAAATTAAAAAATTCTTTAATTCATATATTTATTTTCATAATTAATCTATATTTTATTATTATATTTTATCAATTTAACATTATTTAATTATAAATAATGTTATTAACCGTTTTATAATCATTAAATAACTGTAACCGTATTTAACCATAAACATACTAACTATACCCGTATTTAACCGTAACCGTGTTAACCGTTTATTGAATGGTTAAGGTTAAAATTTTAAAAAATTATAACCATAACCGGCGATTAAATAACCTTAACATTATTAAGCATAACCGTGGTCATGCCTACCTTCGAGAACATACTCAAATTGGTCTTCTAAGTCAAGAACTTTGCCAAGTAAGGCAAGTTGATCGAAACGCGTTGTGAGACCTTGGAAGTACTAATCAACTATTTTAGTGCCCTTCTTCAATTATTTGATTTGATACTTCAATTGTTTGACATGACCACGGCTTGGTTTTGCATATGTAGAGACAAGTAGTTCCCATACATCAGCGGTGGTGTTTGCTTTCGAAAGGAGTGGTTGGATGGGGAGGGAGATGGAGCCATGTATAGCGCTATAGAGAAGCTTATATTGGCGTTTGTGCAGGACGTAAGCTGGGTTTTCAGTGGTTATGTTGTCGACAGTGGTCACTAGATCGGGAATCTGAAAACCAAACAAGTGAAATAATTGTTACCGTATATATAGAGAAAGTTGTTTAAATCATTAAAAAAACTAAAAAAACAAGATTCTGGTTGGATAAGAATTTTAACTAGAAGAATATACGTTTTAGGGGAAAAAACAAAAACCCATCAACAAACTATACAAAAAAAAGGGAAAATTCCTTAAAAATACTTGAACTAATATTAATTTGTTAAAAAGATACACCAACTATTTTGGCTTCCCTTTTAATACACAACCTACTTCTAGTTACCTAAATAATACCCGAATATTTCAAAATCGCAAGTTTCACACTACGACATTAACAACGTTAAACATTTTAACGTGCTCAATTAGACGTCGTTAAAGATGAGGTTAGCCTAATTAAAAATACCGCTGCTACCCTTAATTTTCCTCCAAATCGATTGAGCCCAATTCATACACCCTAATTTTATTTCACACATTTCCTTCTCCTCCTAGTTAATTACAAATCTTCGAGTCTCACTTTGCTTGTCTGTTATCAGCCCATACGAAGAATCCATGTGCATCACATTTGAAAAACCTTCTTCCCGGATTATCATCAGTCCACGACTTCGACATGGTCGTTGGCCTAGAGCAATGACAAACTGGATTGTCGGTCTTCTTGCCATAGTTCTGGATGAACGAGTATGCATATGAACCTGAGCATTGACTCCTTTCTATCTTTTGAATCTAGAGAAGAAGAAGAATGGTAAAATGAAATTAGGGCTTTTTCAAATGGGGGGTAAAAACCGATTTGGGAAAAAAAAACAATTAAGGATAACAATGTCATTTTTTATTATATTAACCTCGTCTTTAACGACGTCTAAATGAGTCCATTAAAATGTTTAACGTTGTTAATGTTGTATTGTGAAACTTACGATTTTGAAATGTTCGGGTATTATTTAGGTAGCGAGAAATAGGTTGTATATTAAAAGAGAAGTCAAAATAGTTGGTGTATTTTTTTAGCAAATTAATATTAATTCATATATTTTTAAAGAATTTTCCAAAAAAAAACTAGAGATTCAAGCTGAAAATATTGCGATAAAAGAGATCAAACACACAAAGATCATGTCATGGTTTCTCTCATGCAACATTCATGATTCATGGAACCAATTATTTTCCTTGTTGAAACATCTGATAATAGTTTTCTTTTATTTTGAACAAACATCTGATAATAGTTGCAAACAAGTATAAGTATATATATATTTTAAATATAATTAGGAACATAGTGATTACCAGAAAGGGACTAAGAACCTGAAAGACTCGTTTTCTATTTAGCTGAAGACTATTGAAGAATAATCATTAGGGGTTTATAGCGTGGTATATATAGAATAGAGGTGAGATCACAATAAAATATTCTATTGCCAATAAGGAGCATAATTATCATAAAATCTAGCAGGATAATGCCACAATTTAATGATTTTTGTTTTGTGATTAACTAACAAATTTATTTTTAAAAATAATTATATTTTGATAAATATTGTAAAAGGTTTTTGTTGATATCCGATAGTAAAATATTGTTATTAAAGATATTTATTTTCATTGTACGTCCATATTAAATCGCTCCAGTTTAATCACCTCCAATTAAAGATACAAAATTCAAATAGTCAAACTTAGTTCCAGGTATAATACTCTATAGTATAAAATTATTTATCAATCTTTTAGTTTAAAGTGAAGCATTGTTTTTCACTATATATAGTTAAATCTAGGAAAAATGATCTATTTCCCCACAAGAACTATCATATAGCACCAAATGCAGTCCAAACTAAGATCCATTTCTATATATCCATTATGAGATATGATTATAAAATTTGGAATTTTGAAAAGGAATTTATTGGTAGATAGTAAAAGGACACTCCAATAATAAAAGGACAAACTTATATCATTAGAAAAATTCGTACAATAATAGTGAAAAGAAAGAACAACAATATTGTGGAGAAGACACTCCAATAATAAAAGGACAAACTTATTATTTCTTTGCAAGCTTTGAAGCCTTCCCTTCGGCTTCTGTCTTGAAGTGAAGTGTAGTTTCCATTAGCCACACCAAAACAATCACGAAGCTTACAAAAAAATCAGGAAACTTAAATTAAGACATAACTGAAGCAAGGGAAACAATGATTTAAGGTTGTGAAAAGAACAGATCTAAATGTTTAATATAAACATCATAATACTCATGCATGAAAAACTAGAACGTATGGAATAACAAAATTAATACAATGAAACCGAAATTTTAGCAAAATTTAATTATCAGAAAGTATGACACAAGGCCTATCCATGATTGATTTAGTTTATAACCGCAAAAAAAATCAAACTACAAATTTTGGATTTTTTAAAAAAATTATGAGCAAGATTTATGATGATAAACAAACATTTGTTTTTACTCTATTGAACTAATGCGCAACTATCGTTAAAGAAAAGAAGCAAATGCTTAAGGTGGGAAACTTATCATTTTATTGATTATTATGAGTGGCATAAAATATATAAAGAAAAGATCTTCACTGAAGACCAAGAGATGTGAGTTTTTCCCTCTACCAATCAATAAAATTGGAACACAGGTGCAAAGCCTCTGCCACCAAATTAGAAAAAAATTAATTGATTGAAAAAGCAAAACCTTGTATGTGAGTCCTAGTACATTAACATATTTAGCTACCAATCTGCACCGAAAGAAAACGGTTCAAGTGAGCTTACAATCAATAAAGCAGTGATGGGTTCATTCACGATTCTCCTCCAAAAGATGCCCAATCACAATACAAGCACAAAAAAAGCAACAAAGAGATTCAGTAAAACCACAGATGTGTGATCAGAGGTGGGCACCGACAACATTTCAGAGGTTAAAGAGCGAAATGAGAAGCCATCATTGTAATTTTATTTAAAAAATCCTATACAAATTTGGATTTTATGAAATTCCTCACGAGAATAACCCGATCAAGTAGAGATCGGAGAGGGGAAATAGAGGAGACAATACAATTTTTGTAAACCTATTTTGGGCCGATCCGCGATACCCGCCATCAGCATGGGTCATACCCACGAAGCCCGCCAATAATCGGATTTATATTTTTAAACCCAAACCCTTCCAGCACTGAACCAAGTTGGGTCGAAACCCACGGGTCATTGCCCATATTGACATCATTGACAATTAGCAATGACTTCTTAGTAAGAATCCATTGCTAATTGCGTACGCCAAATAATATTGAATTCTATTAAATGATCAATATTGTTTGCATGGAGTAATGAGTTGAATGTTACATAGGCTTCCGTTTATTCTCCAATCAACGGTTCAGCAAAATTGTGCTTATTCGCCTCTGCTTCTACAACCGAATTAGCGATTGTTAATGGTGAATTCGTTGCTACTTCAATTGCTACTTTAGATCACTGAATGTGTTCTCGAATTTCCAAGGCGTTGTCTTTAATCTTTAGTTTATAAAAATATTTTGGCCCTCAAATTTATAAACGGATCTTTAGTGTGTTGTTAAAAATATTGTTAAAAGTTTTGAATTTTTAAAAAGGTATGAGTTCGACTTTCTGAACATTATTTTTTTGGTCTTTTTTTTAACTTTTTAATAAAACAATTAAAACCTAGATTTATCATATAAAATATAAAATTTAAATTTGTACTTTTTATTTTATATATTTATGATATATTTCTTAAGTTAAAAAGGATATAAACGTAATTTGTTTTGAGGTTGCGGTCCTATTAAATTCAGGAAGGGCTCTGGCAATGATCAACATGTTCCATCTACGGTTCATTATAAAGGCTTATAGAGATCCAAAGCCGGGTCTTGTTCTTATAGAGACAGAACATGAAATATGAGCTTCTACTCGGTACCACAACGACAACAGCAATCTTGTTCTTTGATGTGCAAAGAAAAGAATTTGCAAGATATCTAAGATTCTTCTTCGGATAGAATTACAAGGTCAACAAAAGATGGTTAAAATGTAAAAGAGATTTCAAATTAATATATCTTTGTTTATTACAAAATACATATTATTATCTGTTTGTTGTTTTGCTTTACAAAAAAACCTTTCTTTATATATCAGTTTCTAATAATTATTTTTGATAGATTATTAAAATCTGATTAAAGAAAGAAAACATAATAGAGAGTAAGATAGTTGAGAGGGTAACAAAAAACTGTTTGATGTTTTCGAAAAAGAAAAAAAAACTCTTTTAAGAGATATCATATTCAAGTAATTATTTTTCAAAATTTTATTTAAATCTGATTAAAAAAACATAATTGAAGCAAAATAGTTTTAGAAAGTAGCAAAAACTCTAACAAATAAAAGATCTATAGAAAATCTTGATTAAAAATAAATAGCCTAATAAAAAAGATCTATAGAAAATTGCATTTGAGTTACTTGTTTTGTATTTTTTCGCCGGATTATTCTTTCTTGTAATAATCTACCAACAAAAGCATTAGACATAAACCAGTCTTATTCTTAACATGTTATCATCGTGACATTATAACCGTTTGAGTTTCTCTCATTTTTAACATAGTAGGCGTGACTCTTGGTATCTTTTGTTTTCAGCAACGACGATTGAAATGGTGGGGACATGTTTCATCGACGAGCTCAAGTTAGAAATCGAAGAAGAGAAACCGTGTAACGCGCTATTAACTAAAGTGTGGTTTCCAGGGTTGAGATATGCTGATGATATACTAAACAAGGTCATCGAGAAACATGTCATAGATTACCCAAAAAACAACGAGAAAGTTGTTCGAACGTTAACGTCTCTACTTGTTCCGTATCTTCACTTGTAGGAAATAAGCGTAAAAAAGTCTTTTCCACTGCGTTCGGATGAGAGAGTTCGTTTGGGCGAGCGATATAAACCCGACTGGCAAAGAAAGTGCATAGCTTTATATTAGATCCCTTGAGCTAAGAGAGTACTCAGCGTTACATTTGTATCAACTTCCCATTTACTCATGAGCATTCTTTGTTGAACAAGTCCAAGGCGTGGAGACAAGGAAGGACAGGTTATCCGTTGGTTGAACCCAAAATGAGAGATCTTTGGGCTATGGGATGGATACATAATTGAATACGAGTGGTTGTTTCAAGCTTCACCGTAAAGTTTCTTTTAAATGGAGTATGAAGTATTTTTGGGATACTTTAATGGATGCTGATTTGGAATGCGACATTTTTGGTTGGTATAATATCTCGGTTTAGTGAGATGTTCCCGAGCTGTATCTAAGCCTACAATTTATTAGGCTTAGATCATGACCGGTGTTGCACCGGACGAGATTGTGGTCTGAAGCTTTTGGGACAGATAAGGGAAACGAAAACTAGATTTGCCAAACCGTTGTGTCTAGTGATCAACATGTTCCATCTGCTGTTCATCATAAAGGCTTATAGAGATCCAAAGCCGGGTCTCTTTCTTATAGAGACAGAACATGAACATGAGCTTCTACTCGGTACCACAACTAAAACAACAATCTTGTTCGAAGGAAAGAATTTGCAAGATATTCGTATAAAAAAAAAAGAATTTGCAAGATATTTAAGATTCTTCTTCGGATAGAATTGCGAGAGATTTTTGAAAGTGTAAAAGAGATTTCAAATTAAGATATCTCTGTTTATTTTGTTTTTTCCCATATTATTATCTGTTTGTAGTTTAGCTCTACGATACACCCATTCTTTATATCAGTTTTAATAATTATTTTTGATAGATTATCAAAATTTGATTAAAGAAAGAAAACATAATAAAGAGTAAGATAGTTGAGAGAGTAACAAAAAACTGTTTGATGTTTTAGAAAAACAAAAAAGAAAAAACACTTTTAAGAGATCATATTAGTAATTATTTTTCAAAAATTTATTTAAATCTGATTCAAGAAAACATAATAAAAGCAGGATATTTTTATAAAGTAGCAGAAACTCTAACAACAAAGAGATCTATAGAAAATCTTGATTAAAAATAAAAAAAAATCCTAACAAACCTGATAATTTAGAAAAAAAGAAAAACAAATCTAAATAACAATCTTCTCCGGGATTTTTTCTGGTTCGGCTTCGCCGGACAGCTCCTCAAGCGATTTTCTGGTGTCAAGAGCTTTCAAGATGCTGCCTTGTTCTTCGCTAGCCATCTCGATTTTTTTTTTTGCTCTCTTTAACTCTGAAAACGAAAGTGAAAGAATTATTAGAGTATATATAGAGAAGTTGTTTAAATCATTAAAAAAAATTAAAACAAAAGTATATACGTTTTAGGGGAAAAAAGATATTCAAACAAAAAACAAAAAAAACATTAAAAACATAAAAATATTAAAAACAAAAGAATATAAGTTTTAGTGGAATATACGTGTTGAAACATCTGATCACAGTTTTCTTTTATTTTGAACAAATATCTTTTTTTTTTGTCTCTCTTAACAAAGAATTGTTACCATATATATAGATAAAGTTGGATACAAATTTTAACTAGAAGAATATACCTTTCAGGAGAAAAAACAAAAAGCTACACAAAAAAAAACTAGAGATTAGAGATTCAGGTTGAAAATATTACTATAAAAGAGATCAAACACACAAAGATCATATCATGGTTTCTCTCATGCAACATTCATGATTCATCGAACCAACTAAAAGAATCGTGAAATCAATTTTTTCCAAAGATAAAGAAAGACAGTGGAACTCTTCAGAAAACGCAAATGATAAAATAATCTATATGATCGGGTGATGTAGATTGATTCAAAGCTCAAGAAACAAAATGCGGGGTAAAATAAACTATACAAAAAAAACTAGAGATTCAGGCTGAAAATATTGCTATAAAAGAGATGAAACACAAAAAAATCATGTCATGGTTTCTCTAATGCAAGATTCGTGATTCATTGAAGCAATTAGTTTCCGTGTTGAAAGATCTAATAATAGTTGCAAACAAATATATGTATAAGTATAAACATATAAATATATAAATTTAAGTATAAGTAGGAACGTAGTGATTACCAGAAAGAGACTAAGAACCTGAAAGACTCGTTTTCTATTAGCTGAGGATTCTTGAAGAATGATTGTTAGGGTTTTATATAGCATGGTATATATAGAATAAAGGTGAGATCAAAATAGAATATTCTATTAGGAAAAATAAACAGAATTATCACAAAATCTAGAAGGATAATGCCAAAATTTAATAATTTTTGTTTTGTGATTAACTCTAACAAAATTATTTTTAAAATAATTATATTTTAATAAATATTGGAAAAGATGTTTTGTTGATATCCGTTGTTAAGGATATTTGGTATATGATTATTTGGTCTTATATTATTTGATCAAAGTTGTTGGGGATCGAGAGGATTAAAAGTTTAGCAACGTAAAAGCATAAGCAAAGAAATTTTTATTATTTTCTTATTAATAAAAGCGTAAGAAAAGAAGTTTTTATTCTTTTCTTATTAATATTATATCAATGTTCTATGCTTCTAACATAAGTTGCGTTGTGAGTAACATGCATGACCTTACGTGTAGATGTGTTGTTTAACTCTTTTTTTTATCTAAGGTAACAAATTTGACTTAATACATGGTTCATTACAGAGAAATTGCTCAATTGTGAAATCAATTTTTGCCAAAGATAAAGAAAGACAGTGGAACTCTTCAGAAAAAGCAAGTGATAAAAGAACCTATATAATCGGGTGATGTAGACTGATTCAAAGCTCAAGAAACAAAATGCGGGGTAAAGATAAAAGAATTTTCCTTAGCTCAACCTTGACAAAATCGTGATACAAATGAGTTATGAATTTTTTTTTTTCATTTCATAAATGTAATGGATATTTTAAAGATAGAAACTAATTTGACATCTTTTTATCGGTGTAGGACATAAAAATCAACTATAAAAGATAAAGAAAATATAAATTTACACATAAATAAAACATATATATATACAAGTATGCGTATTAAGTATAAGTAAGAAGTAGCGATGTCAGACGGGTCAATCCGAGTCCAAACATCCCATCCTGCTGCAGTTTAAGAATTTTTACGGGCCTGGCGGGCTAGTCGAGCGGACTGCAGTCCAAAATCTTATAATCCAAATCCAACCCGCATGTATTTTATAGATTAAGGGGCTGACCCGCAGGTTTCTTTACAAATCAAGTTTTTTTTTGTAATACTGCGCAACCAAATCCACAGGTTTTCAAAGATTTTGAACCTGCACAAGAAAGGTTAATTAGGTCAGGGAGATAATAATTAGTCAACCCCAACACCTCTAAGATTAGTCAACACCTTTAGTTACTACAATATCTCCTCTATCATTAGTCCTCACATCAAAACAAGCAATCACCTAGGGAAAAATATATCATTAGAAAAATTCCTGCAATAATAGTGAAGAGAAAGAACAACAATACAATGGAGAAGACACTCCGGACAAACTTATTACCCTCTTTTGCAAGCTTTGAAGCCTTCCCTTCCATTGGGTTCTGTCTTCAAGTGAAATGTAGTTTCCATTGACCACACCAAAACAATCAGGAAGCTTACAAAAAATTAGGAAGCTTAAATTAAGAAACGACTGAAGGAAGGGGAAACAATGATTTAAGGTTGTGAAAAGAAAAAATCTAAATGTTTAATATAAACACCATAATACTCATGCATGGAAAACTAGAACGTATAAAATAACAAAATTAATATAATGAAACCAAAATTATAGCAAAATCTAATTATCAGAAAGTATGACACAAGACATATCCATGATTTATTGATTTAGTTTATGACCGCAAAAAGAAAAAAAGCAACAATAAGTTATGAAAAACAAATAACAAGCAAGCTCAAAAGTTAACATTGAGAAACTACAAAATGATTGATTATACGAGAATTTCAACTTAGCCCACATATTTCTAGTTTTACATACACATAATTTTGGGTTTTTAAAAATTCCTCATGAGCAAGATTTCTGATGATAAACAAACATTTGTTTTTAGTCTGTTGAACAAAGGTGTAACTATCGTCAAAGAAAAGAACCAAATGCTCAAGGTGGTGTTGAAACAAATCATGCATTGATTATTATAGGTGGCATAATATATAAAAAAAATATCTTCACTGAAGACCAAGAGATGTGAGTTTTTCCCTCTACCAATCCAAAAAATTACAACACCGGTGTAAAACCTCTGTAACCAAATTGCTAAAAAATCAATTGATTGAAAAAGCAAAACCTTGTACGTGAGTCCTAGTACATTAATATCTTTAGCTACCAATCAGCACCGAAAGAATGACAGTTCAAGTGAGCTTACAATCAATAAAGCAGTGATGGATTGTTCATTCATTGATTCTCCTCCAAAAGATGCCCAATCACAATACAAGCACAAAAAAGAGCAACAAAGAGATTCAGTGAAACAACATATGTGTGATCAGAGGTGGGAACCGACAACATTTAAAAGGTTGAAGAGCGAAATGAGAAGCCCGTATTGTTATTTTTTTCAAACAATCCTGTAAAAATTTTGGATTTTATGAAACTCCTCACGAGAATATCCCGATCAAATAGAGATCGGAGAGGGAAAATTTAGAAGACAATCCAATTTCTGCGGGTTGGCCCATTTACTTGCAAACCCATTTCGGGCTGATCTGCAATACCTGCAATCCGCACGGGTCGTACCCGCGAGGCCCGCTAATTATCGGATTTATATTTTTAAGCCCAAACCGGTCCTGCAATGAACCAAGTTGGGCCAAACCCGCGGGCCATGGCCCGTATTGATATCATTGACAATTAGCAATGGCGTTTTGCTAATTGTGTATGCCAAATAATATTGAATTCTATTAAATGATCAATATTTTTTTCCCAAAGTACTTGTCAACTCGTTTATTTTTATAATATTTTAAATATATATTAAAAAATCTAAACAATTCATATATATTTAAAATTTATTCAAAAAAATCTACGTGTATACGCGAGTATTCATCTAATATATATAATAGTAGAGTTTTCTTTCGATTAAATGTATTCATATAAAGCAACACTAAAACTAAAATAAATGACTTAATCAATTGACAGGCTTTTATAATATTTTTTATTAAATAGTAAAATAATTCACAGATATACTTTTAATAGAAAGGAAATATAAAAATAATTAAAATAAAATCTATTATGTAGAAGAATTTTCTTTTGAATATGAATTACCTGAATATCAAATTAGATAGTTCTACATTTACATAGAGTTGGTGGTATGGATATTTAATTCGATTTTTGGTTCCATATTTTTTAGTTTTTTGGTTCTTCGAAAATCTTACTACCATATTAAAATCATATCAACTATGGTTTGGTTCAGTTGAATATTCTCAATTTTTAACCAAAAACATAACTTTGTTTGATTTGATATAAAATTCTATGAATTTTAATTTGATTTCCATGTTTGGAAATATAATTTAAGCATATCCGCATAGTCGATTTCAAATATATTATTTCCAGCCAAAATATCATATTCAGGCCGAAAAACAAATCTAGAACCAAAGAGCAAAAATCTCTATAGCACTACTGAGAAACTAAGAGCAAATCAAATCAAATCTAAAACAAATTATTCAAAATCGGTAGACGTTCGACCTCTTAGTGAATAACAATGTTTGAAGTCTCTAAGTTCTATCAAATTATGAAAATATAAGACGGTTTCAAAGAATTTAAGACAAAATCATTAGAGTTAAAAATGATTTCTTTTCTTCATATTTCCCGCTTTGTATTTACTTTTTTCCACTTCGATTAATTCTTGGAGAAAAATCAGTTCCCCGACCATAAAATTGGGATCTTATTTTGTCTTTGCTTGTTCCGGGGTGCAATCTCCTCATCGAGCTATTCTGCTCTCGTTACTATCTTTTATTACTTAACATGGTCTTGTCGAATAACTTAGAAATCTACAAAGGTAAAAGTATGATACAATACATACTTCAATGTTCTCTAGTCTGAGACGGCGTTTGGATGGTGGCAAAATGACAATATTGTGAAGCTTTGAAGGAATTAGTTTTGTGGATCTAGAACACAAAGACACTATAAAATAAGAAAATCTGATAAAATAATTAGTTAATATTTTTATAAAAGCTCCCTATATAATTATATGGCCCCAATAATTTCATATATACCTAAGATAATATACTATTATAATTCAAATTTCATTAATGTTCATCTCTAGTTTTGCTTATTGCATAAAAACTTCTTAGTGATGTTTAAATTTTCGATCTGAATCCAAAATTGATAAAAGAAATTTAGATGCGGTGATTAGTTTAATAGTCATGTAACTGCTTTCAAATATATCGTACATTAGAAGTAAAACTGTTTATAGCTACGGATTTAATCGTGGTCATGTACAAATTTTCGTGGCTATTTCACACATAAGTACAAATAGCAACGAAATAAATCTGTAGCGTTCAGTTTGTGGATATCATTCTGTCATGGCTATCCGTAGATTATTTTTCTTGCTTTTTCCATGATGTCTTTTGTGGCTTGTTTCCACGAATATAAATGTGGCTGTTTCTGTGTATAGCTACAAGCCTTATCGTTGCTTTATGGACACAAATTTCCACGACGATATAAATGACTATGTGATACGGATTGCCACAAACTTGTTTGCGTCCATTGCCACAAATAGATACAAATCATCCGTGGCTTTCTAAAATAAAACAACAACATAAAAGTTACAAACCTTAGCTACAAATATGGTTTGAAAACGTTTTTGAAACCAAATTATATATAAGAAAGAGTAAGAGTTCGAAGACATCTAATAAGAGTTTGAACATCTAATGATGTTCTTCAATTACAAAAGACAGTGCGAATGTTTAAAACAACTACTAAAGAGTGAAGGAAGCTAAAATCTAAAAACAGCTACTAAGGTGCTACTAAGGAGTTACTGGTTAAGAGGTTGCTGCTGGCTTGACTTAGAATGGGGACTTGTGGCAGATGCATCACTCTCACATGGAGCGGGCTGGTATGTAACCGATCTACTCCATTCATCTGTAACAGTACCTCCATGCTTCGCTTCATCGCATTGATGTCTTCTTCTAGCTTGGTCATTCGCTCATTAACTTCCACCTTCCTAAGTAATGCGTCAACTGATGATTTGTTGGGATCGATATCAATATATACTGAATCGAACCAAGACCATATATACGCCCTTTGCTATTTGTTGCAGTCTACAAGAAAATGATAATGAAAAGTTATCATCTACTGAAAACAGAACCACCAAGCCAATGCTAACAACAATTTGAAAAACAGACCACCAAGCCAATGCTAACAACAATTTCAACTTACTAACCACCAAGCCAATGCCAACAACAATGAATCCAGAACCTATGCTACCACAATCCGAAACCTATGCTACCACAATCCGAAACCTATGCTAACCACATCTAAAAGCCTACTCTAAGCAGTTAAGGAATCCAGAACCTATGCTTACTTCAATGTAAGCAGCAGTGAGCTGCTGGCTAGAGAGGACGGAGGCAGCTCCATCAGATAAACTTGATCCTTGTGATCGCTCAAAAGTCAAAGTTTCTGCAGACTTCACAAATGCCTCTGCTCGTTTGTCAATGCAAGATCCATCTTTTCAGGTATGAGTCTTGAGAACTACTTCGATTGATGGTGGTATTACTCCCTCTGCCTCAAGTGCCTACGAAAAGACAACAAAATTAGTATATAGTTACTAAACTAAACTAAACATTAAACTAAACTTAATTGAATTGAAAAACACAACTTTTTAACCATCTCATATGCAACTCGACAATGGTTTCTTGCTCCCGACATATGACGGTGGGAGCCTAAGCCATCTCGATTTGAGGAGGCGTTATCAAAATTGGTTTTGCTCTTCTTTTGGTGTGGCTCCTCCTCCCAAGTCTCAAGCATAATATTCCAGTCTGCGAGGCCAATGAAATCTGGCTTTTTTCCAGAACTCTTCCTCTTGCTCACGAGGTCTCTGATAGAACCTTTTAGAATAGCTTCCCAATGAACACAAACCATATTATGGTGCTTGGGATCCCAATAGTAATTTTGCTACAAAGAGAAAGAGAGTTTAGAAAAAAGAGAGTTAGAGAACCATTACCACAAAACTCGTCCACCACGCATCTTTCTTCTCCGCTGGCACCATTCTGTAGTTCCACCATGGTCCCCAAAAAGTTGGACTGATATGCTGCCACTATATCTTTTTGGATGCAATCGTCAATGCCAAACCTAAACATGACCAAACCTTAAGATTAGTAAAACCTATTCTGATTAGCAAAACCAATTCTGATTTTAAAAACCTATCCTAACTAACCACTACTTAGAACGTATGCTAACCACAATTCAAAACCTATGCTAACCACAACTCAAAACCTATGCTAACCACAATTCAAAATCTATTCTAACCACAATTCAAAACCTATTCTAATTAGCAAAACTTATTCTGTGAATTAGAAAAACCCACCATAAACCTCCATTGAGTCTTTGTGGATGGAGAATGGTCATATTACGTCTATCCGGTGCACTCAACACAGCCGCTAGGCTTGGAAACGGATATCGAGATGCGCCGGAAGTAGCTGGCCTCGTTGCTCCAAGAGGAGAGGCGCCGGAAGCAGCTGACCTTGTTGCTCCAGGAGGAGGAGCGCAGGAAGTAGCTGGTCTTGTTAATACAGGAGGAAGCCGAAACTGACGCCTCCGGTTAGGTGTCCTTGATGAAGAACCACCGAGAAAATTCATCTGTAAAAAACAAATTGAAGAAGAAAATTAGTGAGTATTGAGAGAGAGACCGAGAGAAATAGTGAGTATTGAAAGAGAACCACCGAGAGGGAGACAAAGAGAGATGGAGAGAGATCTCGAGAGAGAGACCCGAGAGAGCTCGAGAGATAGACCGAGAGAGACTGAGAGCCGCCGGGAGAGACCGACAGAGACCGAGAGATGTCGAGTGCGAGATCGAGAGAGAAACTGAGAGAGAGATTGAAAGAGAGACTGTGATACAAACCTCCCAAGGAGTCGGCACTCTAAGTTGGTACATATAATCCTTGACTTCAATGGAATGGTGAAACTCCAAAGAAACAAGGCAGTGGAACGAATGGTGACACAAGAGTTGCGGAAGACTCTTGATACTCCGGTTGATCCCTTGGATATGACGCACCAAGACGGATCGGTGGATCGAATGGTGACACAAGAGTTGCGGAAGACTCTTGATACTTCAGTTTGATTAATGGATATGACGCACCATTAATCGGACCTTGATACTCCGGTTGATCCCATGACGCACCAAGACGGATCGGTGGATCGAATGGTGACACAAGAGTTGCGGAAGACTCTTGATAATCCAGTTTGATTAATGGATATGACACACCATTATTCGGACCAATGGATATTCCACACCATTGACATAAAATGAGAATCACTCTCAAATGGGTTCCAAAAATAAAAAGAAAGTCTTATTAATCAATTGTCCTTACATGAGTATTTATAGAAAATATTTGTGATAAAAACTAGACAATAAATTGTCTTTAAGCAAGAAAATAAATTACCATGGCCATGATCAAGAATTTAATAAATTAGAGTTGAATAATTCTTGGCTTTCACATGAATCTTGAACTCCAAAGGACTCTTGAACTCCAAAATGACTTTAGATCTTCAATTTTGGTCACTTATTTTGGGCAGAAAATTAAGTGATTTATGTGGGCTCTTCTTGGACTTCTAACATGCTCAAATTGAGCTGAACTTGATATATAACATCATAGATGAATTTTTGAATGCTCACCATGTCCAAAACTTCATAAATCAGTCCATTAATGTTATATTTGGTGTTGAAGATGTCACTTTGCTTTTGATCTAGTTGAATCTTGTCATGTCTCTTATTGATTGTTTTGCTGCTGTCAGGATCACATCAGACTGAGAGAGATGTCGAGTGCTAGATCGAGAGAGAAGAGAGAAATCAAGGGAAGATCGAGAGAGATCGAGAGAGAAAGAGAGAAAGAATCGCGAAAGTGTTTTGTGAGAAAGAGAGAAAGAATCGCGAAAGTGTTTTGTGAGAAAGAGAGAAACAATTCGATTAAGTGTTTAGGGTTTTCTGAGTTTCAGCATAGCCACGACATTGATTGTCGCTAGTCGTGGCTATACTGATTTATTTAAGCTGTGTGTCAATTTGGAAAATGGTTTAGCCGGGAAACCAAAATTTTCCAAAATTAATAAAACTGGGAAAGCCAAATTTCATAGCCCACATTTTGGTTTATCCATAGCCACGGCCAAGATTGTCGCTAGTTGTGGCTATACTGGTTTATTTAAGCCCCGTGTTAATTTGAAATATAGTTTAGCCGGGAAACCAAAATTTTCCAAAATTAATAAAATCGGGAAAGCCAAATTTTATGGTCCAAATTTTGGTAATCCATAGCCACGGCCAAGATTGTCGCTAGTCGTGGCTATGCTGGTTTATTTAAGCTGCATGTTAATTTAAATATGGTTTAGCCAGAAAACCAAAATTTCCCAAAATTTAATTAAACCGAGAAAGCTAAATTTTGTGGTGTTTATCCAGTTCCATTGTTACTGTCGTGGCTAATAGTAGCTATTAGTTGTTACAAATTTCGTTTTTGCTATTTGTAGATATGTTTCTACGAATATCTTCAAGCTGCATTTCATAGATATATATCCATAAAAAGCCACGTAATAGCCACAGTTTTCAGTTTTTAAAAACCGTGGATGCTTAATAGCTAATTGTTGCTAGAAAAAGCAGCTACAAAATTAACCGTAGCTTAGTCGTGGATATAAACAGTTTTTCTTGTAGTGTTAGTACTCTTATCAAATTCATGTTTAGTATTAAGGATTGTAAGTATTATATCTTGTATATTTTGAACTTATGAACATGCATCAATTTTACATAGAATCAAGGTATGTTATTAAAATCTATGTGGTTGCAATAACGGATAGTATTATCACAATTTCAAGTTCGTATATGTCATTTTTATTAGTAGATTCGTTTAAAAAGTAAACTAAAAAAATATGGATCAAAAACAATGTTTTCTATAATTTAATATCTATTAAATTTCATTAGTTAATATTCTTATAAAATAATAAAATTTTATAGTCCTAACATTATTAATTTATAAAAGTTTTAATATAGTACAATAAATTGTAGAGGTTTTAGAAAATTGAGGCCGAGAAAGAAGAAATTTTCCAAAAATATCCAATCAGAAGAGAAAATTTGGCCTTGCCTTTGGAGCGAGGAAGCTTGGAGCCAATTTTCAAAAGATTAAAGAAAAAAATCAACTAAACCGAAGATATGCATACGCACAAGGGAGAATAGGAATATTTTTATAACATTGCAACGGCGAGCAAATAAAATGAAAATTTAAACATACATCGCACACCAAATAACAAAAATAAAATATAGAAATACAATAGCTTCATCGTGATCACTTCTCAACCTCCGTCTCACCGGAGAGCTCTTCAAGTGACTTACCTTTAGGTTCAGGGACAAGGAAGGTGAAGAGCATACCAATAAAGTTGATGACACCAAGCATGATTAGAGAGTTCTTGACTCCGATGCCTGGTGGATATCCTGCGTCGGTCTTAGTCGCGTCTTGTGGCTGCGCCGCGTATAAGAACCCAAATGCTCCCACGATGGCTCCAGCCTTACCTGTTGCAGCTGATATTCCATGGCATGTGGACCTTAACCTGGCCGGGGAGCTTGGTCAGCCAAGGATACGCAAAACAGATCGTATGCATCGGTAAAAAACCCCATACCGGCGATAACAATCGCAGTAAAATGGTAAAGTTGCGTTTTCGCAACATCGAGTGCCTTTAGCACTACTAGTTGTTGTTCAGCCATCTTAGAAGTCTCTCCTCTCTCCTGTTTTCATGCAGTAAAAATGTTAATATATTGTATTAATCTCTTGTTTTTTTTTACTACTTTTCTTGTTATTATTATTGAATTTTACCATAACTAATACAGTTAAGTTAATTTAAGCTAATTTCCACTATAGATAATCTGATAATCAAATAGGTTATACTAGTTGTTGTTCAGCCATTGCCTTGAGCTCAATGACCAAACAAGGTAAAGAATCCAAGATTTCAGTGCATCAATTTTACACAATTCTGCTGTGTAATATGTATGAGAAAAAAGTCATTTGAAAGTTCTCTTTTGTACAATGAAATGATTTTGTAAGTTTTAAAAAAACTGGTAAGTTCGCCTTTTATTGTATGTATTTGACCTCTGTATGGCCAAAATTGTGTAAAAGACCAAAGAGTGCAAAAATAAAAATAAAAAACAATTCTGCTAAAATAATTTTAAACTGAAAAAAGCCCAACATGATAAGGTATAAACACAAATTCGTCGGAGGCAAGTAATATTCACCTTAATCAGCTTTGAAGGAGAGTGGGAACTTCTATGGAGAGTTCGGATGAGAGAGAGAAGAAGATATGTGGTGATTAGAAATGAACAATTATGGTGGCAATTTATAGATGATTATCAATGATTATGGTTTTTCTATAAAGAGAAAGAGATGCAAGCAACGTGATCGCCTGCTTTGTCTTGATTATTTAAATTGCAAGTGATTCATCCGAGTTTAGTCAATATTTAATATAATGGTTAACCGCAAAACAAAAAAGCTATTAATTAATTTAATTATATAAATTGAATGCGGTTAATGTGAACATAATAGTTATAACTCACCAAATTATGACATTATGTTATTGATAATTTAGATCGTAATACATATCAATGTAATACTATAAATTAATATAAATTTTGTCATTGTTAGATATTTTTTCAAAAGAGTACATTATAATAAAAAATATTTTTTAGTAAATAAAAACAATAAAATAGAAACATAAAAAATAAAGTAATAAGATTATTCTTATACATATATGCCTATCTATTATTTTCTTTAAAAATAAAAATAATAAAATTATTCTTATATATATATGTATATATCGATTTATCCATGGTTTTCTTATCTTTGAAAGTTAGATTCAGTGAATACTATTCTTAATTTATTAACTCATCGTAAAAAAACTAACTTAATGTTTTTTATTTTTATTTTGTTGACAATTTGCCTATCACTTAAGATGATGAAGAGAACCATGAAAATCAAGAAAAACCTATGTGATTCTTATATGACGGTTGTCGGCACGCCATCTGTGCCAGTTTCTCTGTCAATGTGTTATTAATCGTTGAAATAAAAAAATTGATATGATGAATAAATCAGAAGGTGGACATCATTTTGAGGCATCCGCCATTTTAATGTAGCTACATTTTCTATTCGTTAAATCAATATTTTCTACTTTTCTACCTTCAATACAATATATATATATATATATATGTAAAAATAATTTATTCTGTTTAAAATAATTATTTTATAGTGATATATTAAAACAACAGATCTATGAAAATATTAAAATAAAATTTAATTTTATTAGTTCATGAAAAATTGTTATTTCATGTAGTTGATTTGATACAAATTGTAGTTCAGACTGAAATCGGTACGATATCATAGTCGAGGTATGAAAATACACGACGAAAATGTTTTAGATTAAAATAAGCTATTTTTCGTTTTATTACTTGCTACTTGTGCCATATTAGTCAGTTACTTACTAATTATTTATAAATTATGTGATTCTCCCGTACTCATGCAGGTGTATAAATATTTATAAAATAATTAAATGATAACAATTGTTAAGTATTTTATTTTTATTTATTTATAAACTATAATTCGTTTTGTCATTTATATGTATGAAAATTAAATAAGATATTCTTTTAAATAATTTTATTTCATTATTTTAATTAGATATGTGATTTTGAGTATAAAAATTAGGAACAGTTCCGTTATTCATTATTTCGGTATATTGGATTGTATATATTCTTCCGAAATAAGCCACACTTTTTATTAAACTAAAAGTGTTTAAATTTTTTAATTATGTTTAATTTACTTTTCTCGTCTTATATTTGTAAATATATTTTCATAGACTTTTGTAAAGTTTGATATATCTTGTTTTGAGAAAACATTATGAAAACAATTTGAAGTGTTGATCGGTTTGGAGTTACGTAAGTAAACCAAACCAGTAATATTTTGAAAACTAAAATCAGTTTGAACCACAATTCCTCCAAATTGAACTATAATTTTGTTTTATTCTAATTAGGCCAAAATCTGTTTAACTTTTTTAAATACATACATTTTGGTTATTCATCTTAGATTTATAAATATATTTTCTAAATTTTTATTATTATTTTATATATGTTGTTTTGGAAAAAGAATTAGCCAAAAATATTGAACCGTGGATCGGCCAGGAATTGAATAAGCAAACTAAATTGGTAATCTTTTAAAAAGCACATCGATCGATTAGGAATTGAGAACATAATAATATGTGAAAACTGAGAAATTTGATTCCATCCGTTTTGACATGTTTGATTCAGATAAAATTGCAGCCATAGTTTTAAATTACAATCTTATATTATTTAAATTATTTATTTGATATTAAATTGGTTGTAACATAAAAATAAAAAATATTTTTAGAAAAAAACAGGATATCAAACAATCGGGTTACATTATTTTTTATTTTTTTTGCAAAATATTTTGTCAAAAAATTGATTCACAATAAAACTATATTTGATTCATTTTTTATATCTATTATGTTGTTTGCAAAATATTTTTTATATTATACTTTTTGGATAATATTACAAATATTTTGAGATATTTTCAATTTTTGTTATTTTAGAAAGATAATTTAGAATAAATATTTATAAAATAAAAAGAAACATATTGTCTACTTTTTTATTTTAGAAAAATAATTTAGAATTTAAAAAAAAATAAAAAATGAAAAATAGAAATAATGTCAATTAGCCATAATAATTTTAATTTATTAAGGTTCTCTATGTAATTGACCATTGTGAGAGTTAACGTGAATGCGGCACATATGAAGCTGAATTCTCAAATAATATTTTTAAGATTACTTAAAAATTAATTGCAGTTTAATTATTAATTATTTATCTTATTCTTTATTTACATCAAATTTTTTTATTTTTAATTTAATTGAATTTTGTTTAAGAAATTGTTATATAATAATTATATATATATAGAATATTTGAAAAAAAACGAGTAACAGACAAAACAAGCCGAATATTTGTTTTTTTAATATTTGTTACTTGACCGGTACGTACAAATATCTAAACTATGTTACTTGTTACTTACCTTAAGAATGCCGAATATTTGATTTTTTAATCCGATTATGGAACAAATAACAAATACGGGACGAGTATTAAATAATTTTCCACCACGCCTGTTTTGGTAATAAGGCTCAGTTAAATTGATGCAAATCTTAAAACTAATCCTCCTCCTTTATTTTTTGTAATGACATTCTATTCCAAGCAACCCATGCTATTTTTTCTTTTACCATTGTCTTTATATCAGATAAAATCTATTTATATCATCACATATTACTTTCGGAATAAGAAAACACTTCATAAAACAAATAAGCATACCATATGCAGAATTGAATAATACTTCCTTCCTAGTTGGTGAAAAGAAATGATTATACCATACTCTAAAGGATTCGCGCAATTCAATATTCTACTTCACTTTACTATTTTAAATATTTTAGTAATATTATTTCAATTATTTTTAGCTACTTCGATCAATCCGAATTGGATTCAGATATCCGTGGATATTGGTAAATGAAAATACAATTTTTTTTCCGTATTTGATAGAAATAGGAGCATACTCAAAGATGTGCATCCCATTTAAGCACCCAAAAACAGAAATTTTTTACATTTGTCCCGTTGGAAATTCCATACATATGGCATTACTTGTAACCATTGACCAATTTATATATACATATATGTCTGGTTACAACTTTACAGTTATTGCAGTTTGCAGTATAAAAATGCAGTTTCTTAAATTAAATATGGAGTGTTACAACCGTCTTATTACATATCATATTGTGTAGAATTTCAACTAAAAGTTATTTTAATGCCAATAAGTCGAAAGGTTTCAAATTTCTTCATCCCCCTTTTTTGGTAGTCGAATCGTTCAACTCTAATAGTTGACATTTGAGAGGTGACTAGCTGGATACATATGGTCATGATGATTAATTATCATTTAGCAAAAAGTCAAATTCAATATTAAAACAGAGCATATTCGATAATCATAGGATATTCGGAAAGAACATAGGCAGATGTATTATATTTAGTACGTAAGTTCGTTGTCTTAGTGGACTTAGTTGCTATTCCCTATGTTGTAAGATTTTTAAAATATTAAATAATGTTTGTCATGACTCTTCTCAAATAATGTTTTTGTCATATAATTGTATCTTTAGATAATAAGTATTACAAAAATAAACTATGAAAAGAGAACAATAATTACTCTTAAAAATTAAAAATACCAACTTTTTGATTCAATTTTTTTTAAAAGATCTATCAACTAAAAACGGGAGGGAACATTAGATATTTATATAAAAGTCTTTTAAACAATCCATCCAACTCATACCAAATATAATATTGATCAGCTCTGTACAAATTAATGTTTCAAACGGTTTCTCTGTTAAGTTGTTATGCAAGAGGTAGACATGTATAAACGAAACATAAACATAGTAACAACTATAAACATAGACAGTATTAAATAGCGTGTTATAAAGATAAACAATCAAATCAATAAAACAAAGTATCGATTGATCACATTTTGTCCAACAATACAAACATCACACCACACATCGCAAAACAGTAAATTGTAAAAGAAGATTTAATTATCTGAAACCAATAAAAACAATTGAAAATATGACGGGTTAATCATTTCTCAGCCTCAGTCTCACCCGATAGCTCTTCAAGTGACTTACCCTTAGGTTCAGGGACAAGGAAGGTGAAAAGCATACCGATAAAATTGATGACACCAAGCACGATCAGTGAGTTCTTGACTCCAATGCCTGGTGGATATCCTGCATCCGTCTTGCTCGCGTCTTGTGACTGAGCTGCGTATAGGAATCCAAAAGCTCCCACGATGGCTCCAGCCTTACCTGTTGCAGCTGATATACCATGGCATGTGGACCTTAGTCTGGCCGGGAAAATTTCAGCTGGTACAATGAAAGTGGTAGCGTTTGGTCCAAAATTGGCAAAGAAGAAAGTGAGAGAGTACATAACCACAAATCCTATCCGATTATCCGGTTTGATCCAATGGTTGTAAGGGAAGGCAATGGCAAACATGAAAACAGTCATCATGAAGAATCCCATTAGCTGGATTGCGAACCTTCCCATGATGAACAATCGTGGTGAAATGGTAAAGTTGTGTTTTCGCAACATCGAGTGCCTTAAGCACTACTAGTTGCTGCTCTGCCATCTTAAGCTCCCTTGTCTCTCCTGTATCCCTGCAGTAAACATTAATATTTCTTGCAAATAAGAATGTAATGCGACGACATTCTAATTCTCCTGTCGGATAGGAAAAAAGATTTGTTTGACTCTTTATTAGGATTTTCACGTTTAAAAGAAAGACAAAGGAGAAATGCTTTCGTTTAACAAAGAGACAACATCTTAAACAACTAAAGTATGTTAATTTCCATACAAATCTATATATCTCCTTACCTTCTCGTTAAGTTAGTAGCTCGTGTGAGAGAGTAGTGGTATGACTGCAAAAATGTTAGGGAATTTATAGGCTTGAATGCTGAACAATAAAAAGCTGTCGGAGTTGAGATGCGGCATAATTTATCAGGTATATACTTATATTGTTTATTTTTAAAACAAAAAATTAGGTATATACTTTCTTGCTATTTTATAATATAAAGCTGGATTATTGTAACTTGATTTTGACATGTATTAAGGTTAATTTAGATTATGAGACGTTTTTAATACAATTTTTAAAATATATTTATTTTCCTTTTGCTAATTATTAAAATCATAAGAAGTTAAAAAATAACAAAAAAGTAAGTAATAATTTTTTCAATGGTAAACTATATAATAAAAAGGTCAAAAAGAGAAAGCATAATTTTCAAAATAAAAAATTGAAATTCAATATATAAAATTCATAATATATAAAGAAGAATAATAATAATATATCTACATTTTTTTTTGTGACCGACAGACTGTATAGTATTAACCTCACGATAATTAATGTACTAATATATATATATATATATAATTATGTTGATGTTTGGGCGAATTTCAGAAGTAATATGATCACAATTTCAAAAAAATTATCGTTTATTATCTAATTTTAAAGATATTATTTTTATACACGTTTATAAAAAATAAATTTATAGGAATTATAAAGTTTTATGAAAAGTGTTGTAAAATTTATAAAATCTTTCAGTATTCCTCACAAATTATTATAAATTTATAAAACAAATTTTATAAACATTTTTTATAAATTATTATAAATTCAAATTAGTGATATTTATAAAAGTGGTTTTTTTAAAAAAAGTAGGTAATATATGATGATAGTTTTGAAAAAAATATATAATAAAAGTGGTTTTTCTCAAAATTTATCTTGATGTTTAGTTATGTTTTAATTTAAGCAAGAATTACAAAAGACAACTTTAAAAGTCTAATTTTTCAAAAATAAAACTAAATGAGGCTATTTTTTGAAATGCAATTTTTAAGTGTAAAATACAACTGTACCCCTGATATAAAACACACGGAAGACCATAATTTTCTGTCTTTTTTCTCCGACTGTGATGAAAAAAAGCATGATCTAAAAAAAAATCTATCCCAGCGAAAAGCTAAAGAAATTTATTTTTGTCGGACACTCAATCCAAACCCAAGATTTTATTCATTCCAAATAGCGACTGAGTTTGGATTGGTACGCTTCTTTGTCAAGCCTCCTTTGACCTTTGATGCCTTACAAAATGTTTTTTGCTCTGCCCATATTGGAAGTTGTCGATGTGAATTTGCACAGTACCGATGTAGGCGAGGTAAATATGGCATATAATCTTTGTATAGAAAACTAAATTCGTCAACTAAAAAATATGGAAGATGAACACAACAATGATGAATATTTATAACGATTTATAATTTTTTATAAACATTTACAAATGAATAATAGAATAACCAAAAATAGATTCTAACGAATTGTATAATTATACGATTTTTAAGGTAATTTTTAAAATCGTATAAAACCGAATTTGAGGAGTTTTTTTGACGCTGAAGTTAAGTTTGAGAATGACCCATAATATATTTTGTGGAATTTATAAAAGTTTATAAATTATTTATAAGAATTTATAAATCACTTGGAACTGCATTACAAGATATTTAATAAAAAAGTTTATAAATATAATGAACTCGATCTTAAATTATCTAAATAAGAAAATTAGCTCGATTTCACATGAATTAATAACAGTAAGAAAATATTTTACTACACCACTAATTATGTAACCACCGTTATAAATGAATAAATAGAAGAATCAAATTTACGATTTCTATTAATTTTATATTATTTTATATAGTTTTGTAAGATACCTTTTAAAATTGTATAAATATACAATTATAAAAATTAATAGATCATATAGAACTGTATTACACATAACTTAATATTTCTATATTTTATGTGAAATTTATAAGAGTTTATAAATTATTTATAAGGAGTTATAAAAATGTTGAAACATAACTTGTTTACTTTGGATTTTTTAAAGAATACTTTCATATGTAAACAACAAGATTATACAATCAAATCTGTAAAACATGAAACATGGAAGAATAAACCAAACAAACTAAAACCATACCCAGAGTCTCTTCTTTATTCACTAGAGTTATCATACATTTATAACGTTTTTTAAAATATCTTATAAAAAAAATGCAAAGTCTTCTTCAAAAAAATCAACATCTTCTCTGAGAAATCAAAAAATAGATAGTACAAATTAAATTAGAGAAGGATCTACTGAAATTCGAGCTCAGAATAACCAAATCAGAAAATAACTCTATTTGGTTATATATTTAGGCTTTTCTTTGGAAATTTTGACCCGTGAATTAGTATCGAAAGAAAAATATATTCATTTTTCATGCATATGTTGGGAGGCTAATTATAAAGGATTTCAAGCATGTGTCTCACCGTTCATGTCAATAAGATTAAATCCATATATCGATAATCCTAGATAAATATTGCGACTTTCAACAGAAAAAGCAAGATATATCTGATTCAATTTTTTCAACGATGCTTCATCTAAAGGGTGATAGGAGACATATGTTTATCGTGTCAACGTATATGAGATGATTTCCTCTCTAATTGGTATAATGGCTTCAATCGATCTATGATTGACACGTAAAACATTCTCTGCTATATTATATTTTTTTCCCTTTCTATTGTTTGGATGGTATTTTTCTTTGTGACAAAACCGACAATGCGTCAACTCTCGATCTTCCATCCAAAACATCATGCAATTGATCTTGCAAACATCAATCCTAGCGCCCGTGTCAATATTTTTTGTACCGTAGATCTCACAAGCATCAATGCGAGAGCTATATTTGACTTTGGGAGAACAACTTTTAAAGTCTGTGATATCTCATCCACGTATGATTCTGCCATATTGCAATTGGTTTTTTGGGTTCATCATACGCGACGCCACATAGAGTTGAGAAGTTCCTTTTACAAATCCATAGTAAAGCGGTTGACTAGACGCTTCAAAGTTTCAAAAACGCTACCATGATATGACTCTTCATTTGTTTATGATATATTAACCTGAATGTATAGCAGCACCACATCTTCTCTTTAATTTTTTTCCAACTTCATAATAATTTTGGCTATGTCCGGTTCATACATAGTAACTTTCCTCAAAACCTTTCAAGAAAATATTTCTGGATACAGTTTTTGCATTTTGATGCTTTACATTCCTGCACCATGCACAAAGACATAATAGTGTTTCGCTCTGGTAAGATGCTTGATTATAAGAAAACTGAATGAACGCATTAATATTTTCTATAAACTCTTTTGCTACACAATTGTTTTTGGGTTCATATGTCAGATTCATCGACTCTCTCAATTGAAAAAAAAAATTGTCTCAAGTAAATTTCACTCTTCTTTGGTGTGAGGAATGCGAGGGAGAAATGCTGAATTTATAGTTGAAATATAGGTATGGACTTGCCATGAATAAATCCTTGGCTAATAGAATATATTCTCTTGCTCACGTGACTGACTGATGGAGCGTTAGTTTAATCCACATCGCCATGGAAGAGCCACATATTTCTGTAGCTAACCTACTTTTAGTGAACAAATATCTCTTTTGTATTATTGAAATTTGACAAAACCAGTAGTTATGAACTAGCCATAACTTTTTTGTTGCTTACTAGCCAAGAAAAATAAATTGCAAATCCATAGCAACTTTGGCCACGGATATATCTTGGCAATTCTATGGCTTTTTGGCGATTGAAATACCATGGAATATCTTCATGTGTAATTTTTCTTCCTTTCGTGGCTAATTATTATAGCAAGGGAATTTTATTGGCCATTTGGTGGCTTTTTACGGTATTTTTAACAGTGATACTTATTGTTGATATGTCTTGCATCTAGTAACTGGACATTGTGTAAGCTACATAGGATCTATGATTAGTTGTATGATACATAGCAAATCGATACTATCAGTATTGTATAACTTTCTAATGGATAACAATTTTTACCTTAAGGGGCTCTACATATGCCTAAGCGAGCTGCCAAAATACAATCAAGGTTAACGAGGGTTTATTTTTTTGCTATAAATAACATTGTTCTCACAAATCCTTAATGTGTTCTGATAATTTTGTCTCCATGAATAAATCAGTCATTTGCCCGTAGATGTAACCAATACATCGATGCTGACACCCATATTTGTATCACGTTTCTTTGTGTTTAGTGCAGCGGTGCGAGAGTTTTTGGAAGCGGATGATTGCGATTTCAATGTTATTAAGCGATTTATACGAGTGACGCAACGATTGGAGTGCGTTTTTGAAATAGTTATGACTGGTTGACTAACATGTTCAATAGTGGTTAAACAATAAATTAACAAAATAAATATATTTATATAATTATAAAAAATATTAAAAATTATATTATTATGATAAAATATAAAATAGTTATTTCAACATAACTAACAATGAAAAAACATAATGCATATAATACTTATGTTATTTCTTAGTTCTCTTTAATTTGGTTAAAAGTTATGATTTTAATTGAGAATTTTTTTTGTGAAGATTAGGTTTTAGATTTAGAAAATTTTAGTTGTTATATATATATTAGTGACTGAGGAAAAATTTATTGAAATAATTTTGGTTTACAGATATTATAAATATAAAATTACAATAAATGTTTAGTGACTATTAATAAAAAAATATCATATTTGTTTATATATCTCATGATTATAATATCCAAATATAGATTTTTTAAAGTTATTATATACTTACTGATTTTATGTGAATTTTGAATTTGATTTTATTTACTCACTTTTGTAAACATTAGACCGAATGAAATTTTCATTTTGAGGAAGTTGGAAAAGTACAAAGCAATAAAAACTATTTCCGCTGATTATTGTCAGATAATACTAACAGCTACCATCTGCAAACACAATATTTGCGGTTTTAGCAAAGAACCAATCAACTGTTCTATCATTGACTTGCAACAACAATAAATAATCTTGCTGCCAGTGATCGTTATAGCCATTTTCTTTTTGTCAACGATCGTTATAGCTATTTAAAAAAATCCATATATGTTACGCATTATCTATTTAGTTATTTTAAATTAAAGTATATTCTTTATTCTTGAGACGAAAATGTAAACAACATATAATTTACAATCTACAAGGCATCACCAAATTTAGTGGGAGCCTTGTCACTTGTATTAGTTTGACCTACAAATTTCTATGATTGATAAGCTTAATCATATTTGATTTGAAAATATATAAATTTATACAATATCTAAATCTACTTATAGCTATTTATTTATAGAATTTTATATATAGTTTTTTTTGCACTTTCTTATTTTGAAATATGATTGAGATTTAATCTAGAGTGTTATTGTAAGAAACCAAAATCTAACTTGAAACTTTTTTAAAAGCTGACTTTAATACGGAGAGACATGATAAGTGATAAGATAACTTGTGAGATGACTTTTAATAGATAATAAAAATTGTTTAAAGAAAGTCAACTCCATATTTAGTAATTGATGTTAAAATTGGGATACCATCTTTTTATTTTTATTTTATTTTGGTCAAATCTTCTTAGGATACTGTCTATAATATAATTATGAGAAATTGAAAATAAATGATAAATATTTAACACTTTGTCCATCTATGCATTTTAAGAACAAATATCAACTTTTCCTAAGATACCATTTGCATTAGGTTTAACCATTCTTTACAAAAATAATTAAGAACAAATGTAGATAAATGATAAAGAAGATGTGAGGATACTTAAAATCTCAAAATTAATCAATTTTGAAAATGTTTTTGGAAGATAAATTTTAGTCTACGAAGTTTAGAGTTAACTTTCTGAATTTCAGAATGTGTATTCTATATACTGCACATGTTCTGTGTAATTTAGAACATGTATTCTACACATTGTACATGTTCTAAAATAGTTAGAACACATTTACGTTCTATAATATTTAGAAGGCTAATTTCTAAAAAAAATTAGAATATATATTATAAATTTTGCTCTTTGGTTTATGGAAATTAGCAAACTTATTCTAACATTTACTCATGATCTAAAAATATTAGAAAATATATTCTTAATTTTTTATATATTCTATAAAAGCTAGTAAGTACACTCTACATAATTTAGAATATTAAAAAAAAACAGAATCGCAAAAAAGAGAAAACCAAATCTTTTATGTATTCTAGAATCATTAGAACGCACAATCTAAAACATTTAGAACACTGAAAAAAAGAAACTAAATATTTCAAATAGATTTCGTCTTTCTCAACCTATTGTAACGAGTTTTTCTATCATTTTTTTCAGATTTGATGTGTTCTTCCACCGAAGGAGAAGAGGCCGCGGTCGAAAAGTTAAGAATCAGCTGCTTGAAAGAAGAAAAATTACAGACTGCGAAGAAAAAAAAGATAACAAGTTAGAAGAAGGGTTTTTTTACCTTTAATGAAAAATTTTATATCAAAAAGAATGTTTGAAATGTATCACCAATATTCAACTATTTTTATTTGCATTGTTAGTTGTTTGTAGATTTCGATATTCTGCTCTTTCATTGTATTTCCGTACTATGTCAAAAATCTTATAATTGGTATGAAATTTAACATTTTAAAACAAAAATTAATAACTTTAAATCGTGTGTATCTTTATTTTTTTTGCTTTAAACCATTTTTTGAAGACTCCAATTCAAACAACATGCAATCCATTCTCTTTTCTTGTCGTCAGAGAGATAACTTGCCGTCCAATTTAAAAAAAAAAAAGAGATAGGTGTGCATTATATAATAAAGGAAATTTACAGGTACTTATCCAGTTATCCCCTTAAGGTAATAGTAGCACTAAATGGACAAAGCAAATTTAATTTCATTAATGAGAAAAAAAATAGAATGGGTCCATGGTTAAATAGTTGGACACCATCTCTGATAGATGTCATGGATACTAGTTTTTTTCTTCCAAATGGTATTAGATTATTAAAATGTATAAAAACTGGGAGAAGACCAAACCATATCCAGAAGAGCAAGAAAGAGAAGTTGGGAAAGTGATGATGGAAAAAAGATTGAAAAAAATAAAAATAAAATGTGGATATACCAATAAGATGCCGGAGATTATGCTTCTCCTGTAACCTTATAAATTTGCGCCGTCTCAGCCACCAAAATTACCACCACCTCTCTCTCTCAACCCTATACGCGGCTCAGTCACAGGACGCGACCAAGACGGATGCAGGATATCCACCAGGCATCGGAGTCAAGAACTCTCTGATCGTGCTTGGTGTCATTAACTTCATCGGTATGCTCTTCACCTTCCTTGTCCCAGAGCCCAAGGGCAAGTCCCTTGAGGAGCTCTCCGGTGAGACTGAAGCTGAGAAATGATATCTTCATATTTTATGTTTATATTTGTTATTTGTTTGGCCATTATTCTTTAACTTATTACTTTTTTTGCAATGCGTGATTTGATATTTGTAATGGTGCATCTATAATTTTGTATAAACTGATCAATTCGAAAAGATTAGTCTCGACTACCGGAAGATTTAGGCGGTTGTTTTGAAACATTTGAATGGAGCCTCCAAAATGTGAGGCCTCCATTTACTAAAAAAAATTGCATTGTCAACAAAAATATTAGGGTAATTAGGAGGTATAAGCATAAAAAAAACTATGATATTATAGAGAATATATACTTTTTATCATTTTTAGCACACACCAGATATATATATATATGTAAGAGTTTTTTATGACTCTTATCTTAATTTCATTTAATCTCATAAAAGACAAAAAATTTAATTTACAATTTGATTTGAAAAAATATAATATTTTTCTATATACCATATTGTGAATTTATTAAAAAATACATATATCTAAAAATTATAGACTATTCTATTAAAATAGAGTCACTCGTGTTATATTACAGTTTGTGCCATTATATGTTCTTTAGATAATATTTTTTTATTAAATGTATTTTCAAGATAAATAAGTGATTCTATCCGTGTTCCCAAACAGATTTATGATTTAAAAACCCACAAAACTGAGTCGACTCGGCTCTTTATGAAATGATCTCGGTATATTATATGAAATATAACGTTTTGATACATCACAATTAATCATGTTTCCAAACAGATTTAACAATATACACCCGACCCATAAATCTGTGTAAAACACCGGAATCTTCGATTCCAGAATTTTTTATTAAAACAATCGTAATTGCTGGTTTCTAGTTAGCTGATATCACTGCGTCGATTAAAAATTTCTGATCGATTTCCAAAGAGATTTTCACTAATTTTACCGAGGAAAAATATTGAAACTCTGTAATTTTTTTCCTTATATGTTTTATATCGAATTTTCATATCAGTAATGTTTTTTTATCTAGATATCAATAATTTAATTATCTTTGTTTACTTGGAGTCCCTTTGTTTTTGTACAATTATACTTGGAGTTTGTATACTTTTTTTTGTTAATTGAATTATTTTCTACATATAATTATATTATCTACTATTCCAGAACCATAACATATAAATATTTTTGGATTAGATTCTCATAAACAACAAGAAATCAAATTGGTCTCGAGAAATCAATTTATTTGTTTGCAATCAACTATATACGATCTCTATATTGTAAAAAATTACTTACATTATTTAATATATCACCACATAACATCTTGAAACATATAATCCCCCGTCAATATAATCTTAAAAATAAAACATATTCAGTTTTTTATCGCATCATATGAAATTTTAATCAAAATTAATTATTTAATCATAAGAAAACATTTTTTACATCTTATATCTCATTATATCACTTCAAAAACCAAAATTATTTTAAAAGAAAAAAATTCCCTCGCGGGTGCGCGGGTCAAAATCTAGTTTAATGTTAAAGTAATAAAATCCATTCTATATAGAACAAAAACTCGTTCTATTATATATATTGTTATGTTAAATTGAGTGACACATATTTATTTTTATGTATTTATCTGATTTTATAATTTTCTAAATATAGATCTCTGATTATATGATGCTAAATATAGATCTCTATTTTAAAATTTTCAATGTGGGTTCACAGTTCCATATTCACTATTTTTCATCTAGTATTATATAAATTTGGAGAGAATAAAATATCATTATGTACTAGACTATTTATTATGGTCATACAATTTTATTTGCTAAAAAAAGAATACAAACCTCCCTCTTTCTCTTACTTCATCTCTCCACATCTCACTCTTTCCAAAGATATAGGACAGAGGTTTGCAAAAAAATAAGAGATATTTACGTATTTAGGCATTTTTCTACACTTTACTTACATATTTAGGAACTTCCAACTATCTAGGCACTTTGCCCATCAATTTGAGAGAATTTAGCATATGAAAAACTATATTTGCCCTCGTACTAGTTACTCGCTAACTAGAATAAGAATACCAAGCAAAAAAAGAACACTAAGACATATTTTTTTAGTGTGTCTTACGTTGTAGAACACCTGCTACTCTTTGCACACTTTTCTATCAAAAGTGATGATGGAAAAACCGAGCGTACCCTTCTCTAAATCATGCTTCCATTCCTCTTTCTTTTTTTTGGCACAACAAACCGTGGTATTGAGTTAATCTCAGCCATTAAGATGTGTGCCTTAGATTAAACTAGCTTAGCCAAAATTTAATGCTCATTTAAGGTTCCTTTCTTTTCGTGTTCTTGAGGAGAGAGAGAGAAGAAAAACAATGGTGATTTCTGGAGAATGGAGGTCTGACAAAGATGGGAAGTGGGATTTTTGCATTGATAAAACGCAAATGACAAGGGTTGTAGCTGTTAGAGTAGGTGTTAGATTGCTTCAGCTGAAGAAAATCATAGTCGATGAATTTTTTGGCAAAGAGTCGGCTCCGTCGTCGGTGACCCTTAACTACAGGCCGCCAAACTCGAAGGAGCTAGCCACCAGACTCACGACGCCCCCCGTGCTGGTCACTAACGACGCCGGCGTCTCTACTTCTTCAAGCACTTCAGGGTCAATAAATCTATGAACATGTTTGTTCATTTTAGAAAAGAGGCGAAACAGAGTGTGGGGAGTGAGGTAGAGGATAATGTTGCTGGATTTACAACACCAATTCCGGCGAAGAAGAATTGTTTTAATTTGGAGAAAATAGTTGGTTCGGGGTCGGGAGATATTAACGCAGTAGACGGCAAGGATTATTTGTCTAGTGTTGGGTCAAAGACACACTCCCTTTTCATCAACGATGAAGACCTGATAGCAGATGCTGAAATCCAAGAAGAGAAGCTCAAAAGCCTTGATGCAAAGTCGACTGATTCTTGGTTGACCGGTGGCGAAGATACATGCTCTGAAGAAGATGAAGCCCGCGAAGTCTACGACATTGACATACGTTCGACGGGGTTTGACAGAGAGTTCTGGTCGCCGTTGTTAGATAACGACTATGGTGGATCAAATGCTCCGGAGATCGTTTTTGGTGTAAACCATACGTTGTGCCTATAGTAGCCTCACAACCTGTTTTCTGCACCACCAATGATGCCTTCGACCATATGGTACATGTTGGTGGCTCTATTATGCCGGCGTCTAAGAAAGCGAAGCAAGAAAGTCGTTTCCCAGCATCCCGGTCACAAGGAGCTGATGATACTGACCAGGCAGCCACATGGTCAAATGTCCGTGGACAAAATCGTTTCCATCCGTCGTCATCCTCTGATCCTTATGAACAGTGGAGAGGTGTGGATGTTAGTTGCGACAACCAACAGCCTTCGGTGTGGTCAGGTGGGTGTGGACAATCTTCTGAACCGTCCACACATGAAGATCCTTGTGGACAACAAACCAAAACAGGTGGATTGGGTGATGATAACAACCCATCCACATGGTCAGGTCATCGTGGACAGCAATCCCGACGCATTATGGAAGAGGTTGATGACGAAGAATTTAATATTCTTCCGATGTTTGATGATATGAAATACGACAATGTGGAGATACCAGACTTGGATATTAACGACGCGGATGAAGCTGTTTACGTTGGCAAGCCATACGCTAGTAAAGAGGATTGCAAGATTGTCCTTGCCATTTATGCCATTAAAAACAGGTTTCATTTTAGACAAACTAGGACAAAGAGAGATTATTTTGTTCTGCAATGTACTAATAAACATTGTGATTGGAGGGTTGATGGCACATGAGATACGTGATTGTGGGTACTACGAGATACGTAAAGCCAAGCTAGATCATACATGTAACATTGACACTCGTGGAAACTACAGACTCAAGGCTTTTTCTAGGGTAATAGCAGCTGTTTATAAGGCTAAATACGGCGACCCGATCACTGGACCTAAGGCTGCCGAGTTAAAGCAGCTTGTTCTTGAGGATTTACGGGTCTCGGCTTCGTACATGAAGTGTTACCGGGCAAAAGAGATTGGAATCAGTAGCCTGCACGGCGCAGAGTCCTACAGCAAACTGCCTGCATATCTCCACATGATCAAGCTTGCTAATCCGAGGACTGTAGCGGATATACAAACTGAAAGAGACGACAATGGTTTGGACATGTTTCTCTTTTTGTTTCTAGCTTTTGGGGCGTCCATACAAGGTTTTCGGAAGCTAAGGCATGTTCTAGTCATTGACGACACACATTTGTCCGGTAAGTTTAAGGGTGTACTCTTAACGGCTAGTGGATAGGACGCTAATTTCCAGGTCTTTTCGCTCGCTTTTGCTGTTGTTGACAGTGAGAAAGACGACGACTCATGGACATGGTTTCTCGAAATGGTGGAGCGTATATTGGCTGACAGCCCCAATCTGACCATAATTTCTGATAGACATATGTCTATATACACCGCCAAGAAAAGATTCTACCCTCTTGCTCACCATGGAGCTTGCATTGTGCATGTAATGAGAAACGTTGTTTCTCGGTTCAAGAACAAAGGTCTAGCCAAACTTGTGGGAAAGGCTGCATACGCTTTCACGGTTGGGGGTTCACTGAGGTATACAACATGATAGAATCAGGTAACCCCGAATGCGCTAAATACTTGCATTCTATCGGGATTGATCATTGGTCTCGGGCATATTTTTCTGGAGAGCGTTACAACTTGATGACCAGTAACGTTGCAGAACAGCTTAACAAGTCTCTAAAGCAGTCTAGGTCGTCATCAATCCTTGAGATGCTAAAATTCATCCAGCGCATGATGACTAGGTGGTTCGGTGCTAGGAGGAAGAAGTCAGCTGCTAATAGAGGCGTGACCACACCGGAGGTTGAGAAAGTCATGAACACTAATATGAATCTTACTAAGGGAAGTAAGATAACTCAGTATCCAGTTGGAGTGCTGAAGTTGTTGGCGTTTTTGGTCAGAAACACCATATCCATGTGGGCATGAAAAGTTGCAAATGCCGGACATATTAGAAATACAAAATTCTATGTGGACACGCCATCCTGTTTGCTGACACTCTCGCTCTGCCTTACAAGTCATTGATCGGTGATTGCTACACACCAAAAACATGGGCAGAAACATACATGGACGTTGTTAACCCAGAAGGATCAGCGGCTGACGTTGAATTGCCATCCTCCGTCAAAGATATGGTACTTATGCCACCTAAGACTCGAAGACCCTCTGGCAGGCCGAAGGAATGACACATTCCTTCTATTGGAGAATTTCCGATAAGGTATTTTTAACATTTGTTTTCATATGACAGTTTTTGTTTATTAGCTAATAGACTGTCCACATCGTTCTGCTACTATGTTCAGCATGCCAAATAAGTGTGGACGTTGCGGTTAGGAATGTCACAAGAGGATAACTTGCACTAACCCAATATGACAGCTAGGCATAGTTGTTTCTTTTATTTTTTTTGTGCAGCATTATATTGCCATGTAAAAATGGGGTTGTATTTTTTTGGAAATAAGTTTTTTGGTATTTTGGTAGTCATAACTCCTGCAGCATCAGTCTACTGATCTTTTTTTTTTTGTAATCATTGCTTACCACGTTCACATCTAATGACAACTTCGATTTGTTCAGCATATAAGGTATTTTTTGTATTGGCTTATATTTATCATACATATACATCCACATGGATCTTATTACATGGATAAATCTTACTGGACAGCTTATTACGTACACGTACCGTTTTGCGTGGATAGACTCTTGGACAACGACCTGTCCACACAAACAGTACGCGTGATTGTTTTCTTTTCTGCAGATATTCCCCCTCCCCAATCGTATAGCACACATACGTGGATAGTGGTTACATGGACAATATACGCGGTATATATACATCCAGCTGGCTAATCTTCCGTAGACAACATAACCGGTCCACGTCATTGTTTTAATGTCCTATAGTCTTCTCGTGTATATGGATATATCTGTACGGACGACAACTTGTTCACATTCTATATGGACAGCATCATCCCACTCTATATGGACAACTCCTAACATATTAAATTCTTTAACAGTTTTCTAACTGACTATGTCCACATCATATCATCCCACTCTAAACAAAACTCACCATCGAACATTATTTTTAAAATAATATAAACATACATAACTTTCTTAAATACCAAAATACATAATAATTCATCCGACCTGTCCACACATATCCATCCACACAACAAAATACAAACCAAACACCTTATATAATTGCCAATATCCCAAAATACAAACCAAAACACCTTACGTAATTGGATTATCTAATCCTTCGCAATCAAAGGCCCCACCTACTCTCGGTATATGTCCATCGCATACCTCCTTTGAAAATAGTCCACCATTTCATCACTCAGACCCTCCATTCCAGGCTCTGGGTCTCCGTGTGCATACAGCTCCATGAACTTCACTGAAACAGGTTCACAATCACCTGTCCGAATATTCTTATACAGCTCCCTCGAACGCTGCCACGTTAAGGGGTTACATGACTTCGACTGTGTGGATACCCGTGGGCACAGCTTGCGAATAATGTAGGACATCATCTCAACTACGGGTTTCATCAACTCGACGACCTCAGCATAACGGGTCAGATTAGGCAGTGGGTCCAATATCTCAACGTTCCACATCTCCAGATTGATAGCCAACCCTACCCAATGACTGCCCCCCCCCAGTTTATTAGGCAGTAAACAGTGTCAAAATTCGTCATCTAAGTCCTACCCGGAATATGCACGAACTCCCTAATTTTCTCCGCAAACCTTATGCGAACTTTGTTTTTCGCAGCCTTGAAGGACCGGTGCTTGCCTTGTAAATGACTCAGCAACCAAGGAGACGCAAAAGACCCCCGCTCAAGGGTTAGGAGCTGTGAGTGTCGCCCCCAGGAACGTCATCAACACCTCCATGTTCTGCAAAAACAAGCGGATTAATATGTAGGCCTCATACTATACCGGAAACGCAGGGAGGTGTGGGGTTGTGTTTACCAATAATGTCACCCATTCTTGCGGTTCCGACAGGTCAAGAATGAATTGGTTGTCAAAATCAAAGCCCGCTGCCGTCAAGTGCTTCCTGTTATCATCAGAAAAATTAGCTACATTAACCATCTCACCAAAACAAGCTACTCTCTGCTAATTAATTAGAAACTTACACTTTTTTTAATCCCAGCAACGTCCGTTGGAAGAAACCAAAATCATGGTCGCTAACAGAAGGCACCAACTTAACAGGAAACTCCTCTGCCCAACGCTCCAACCAATCACCTATCAGAAGTTCAACAGTTGAAGGTTTGCGGTGTGTCCTCGCTCAAACCGACGACGAGTCACTAAGACAAATCAGTGAATCCCTAACGGGGTTGTCGCTGTCATAACACAACTGTGTGGTAAGTCTTTCCCCCTGCGTAGTATATCAGACCCAGTCATTCGAACGCTACAGCTCTTACAAGATAAGAAGGCATAACAACAAACAATACCTCATACACCACCATTGCCAAAGAGTTGACTTCCTCTACAATTTCTCTGTTTGAGTCTCCTGACTCTCCCTTCATCAAGATAAACCATTAACAAAACAACTTTCTATAATACCCCCTTAACCTGGCTCATTGAATTGAGGTATGATTTGGCCTTTCTAGTATATTTCGGGTATGAAAAATCTGAAACTCCGAATCACATACCCCATCTCTTAGTACCGAATCCACATCCCCTCTGACCACACTCTCACCGTCCACACCAACCTCCTCGGTCTTCTCCACACCTCCTCAAACATTTTATTCCTACAAGTGGGATCATTTAATTTAAGCACAATAACATACCTCACTAGATGTTGCACCAGATATTCCCTCCCCCTACAGTTTAAAAAGTATGATGTTAACATTGTTAGATTGCGAGCTCTAAATTTTTTTTTTATCAAATGAAACAACTCGTTAGAAATTACCTTGCTTTCTCTACTAAACTGTCCACTTTATGGCTATCCACACCACCACTGTCCACACCCGGAATACCCACAGCAGCCAAGTGTCCTAAATCTACAGTACCTCCTCCTTCCATATGGTCTGCTTCACCATGACTATCCACGATATCTCTAACAACTCGTTCAATATCTCTGTCCACATCATCCTTGTATATATCCGCTCCTGCATAACCACCAGCAATGTCCACACCATCCCTGTCCACGTCTTCATCATCCACTGCATTATTGTCCATCAATTCATCATCCACACCAGCTTTGTCCACATCGCAGCACCCATCATCACCTCCACTAAACCAATCTTCTTCAAAATCCTCAATCAGCCGAATGATGGGTGGTTCTGTACAAACCTACAGTTTCGATCACCAACAAGTCTCCTCCATTTAAACGCCCTGTTATTTCCACCAGCCCACCAACCAGGGTAACGACGTATGCTCCTCAGCCGCGGTTTCCTCTCTAGAGAGTTAACTTTTTCAACCAACCCCGACACCATATAAGTTAACCGACTAACATCTTCTCTGAGATTTCCCTCCACATCTTCACCAACATCACGTTTACGTTTTTTAGAACGTTGATTTTGCACCTCCGCATACGTTTCCTTCAACACGCACTCTCCTCCTGTCCTCTCCACTATTGGGAAATATGCGCCTCCACCTGGCCAGAATGCCTTCTTGAACACATGCGATTTCTCCACCAACCTCTCTAGGTATTCCACTTTCCTGTATCTAATCTCATCATCCCACTCTGCTCACCCCTCAACATATGTTTCTTCTACATCAATAATGACTTTCACCTTAAGCTGCATCCCAAACAAAGAATATCAAAATAGCCAAATTTAAAAAATCCAGAATTCATATCGTTTTAATATCAACGATTAACAAAACTTACATTTGGATCATTCTCAACAACAATGATGTCAGTTAGGGTCAATCCTGACTGTCTAGGAATTTTAACGACTTGGTGCTGCGAAATGGCACGTCTGACCCGCCAACAATCTTCAGCAGTAGGCTTGGTATGGCCCGGTACGTTACCAATTGAAGCGCTAGAGGGAATTCTTTCAGACTAAATGTCGATTGTTGCAACATATTCCTATACTGACCAACTGGATCTTCACATTTCCCCATAACCTTCTTCCTTGGTCTCATTAATGCAATTGTCCGTAGGAATGATTTCCTCCCCCAAGGGAAGCGAAAGAAGGCTTCCACATCTTCAACCTGCCCGGCATATTGGGCGGGGGGGTGGGATACGTTATTTGGGTCCTCGCTATTATAACTCCATCAACCAGCATAATCATTGCCAAGCGTATTTTTCTCCAACTACACATACATGGGTATTTGACGAGCATATCTCCAACATCTGCTAATGTCACCTTCATGTCTTGTCCAAACAGCCTTGTCCACAACGCATCGTCCACACACTCATTAGCCATTTGGTATTCTGGGTCATATTCCTCATCAAACTCCCGGCATTCGAGTCTAGTGACTTCACCAAATTTCCGCAGTGAAAAACGTAAGAGCTGTCCACCAAATACTGTCCACATCACATATCTGTTCTTGGTTAATAACTGCCTTGTCAACAACCCGTGAATTAGCTTGCAGGAAATCGCGCATCTGCTGACTGGTATTTCGAAAAATCTTCCAAAACAGGAGCCTCGAATCCTCTCCAACTCCGGTGTGCCCCTAAGAGCATCTTGAAGAAATGTCAAAACGTCTATCTTCGAGTAGACATTGAGTCGTTTGTTGGGGAAACGGTCGGTCGCATAAAGGCGCGACGGAAGTCGGTCGTCAAACCCATCTTCACCTCCTGCCCAAGCTTCGAAATCTCAGATCCGGGCACCCAGAATCGATTCAAACCGCAACAAAATAAAATACACTTATAACACTATCAATTGTTTCCGGCGCTTGTGATTTTCGATGGCGGTTAGGTCGCATTTTCGCCGGAGAAGAAAATGAAAAAACGGGGGAAAAAATGAAAAAGTAAGAAGTTAAAATCTGAAAAAATAAAACTGTAAAGAAGTTAAAAACAGTTTTTTTACAGTTTTGGATGGATAAGGGTCAAAACCGGGTTTTCATCTCCAAAAAATGACCCAATAGCTTTAAGTGTCTTTTTTTGAAAGACAAACTATTAAAAGTGTCCAAACTTGTAAACCTCTCCAAAAAAAAACCTGACAGAAATAGAAATGTTTTTTTTTCGTTCCACAATAAAAATCTCTAGTCTTCATATACAATCTTTTTTCACAGACCATCATACACAATTCAATCCAAAATCTTTTCTATCACAATCTGCTATTCAATTTATCAAATTTTGTTCATTCTTACCTCATCTTTTCCTCTTGACTCGTTTTTTATCATCTCTTTCATATCTCTTCCACACCGTAAAATACTAACTCTACGACCTCTTCGACATGACATGTTCCACTTTTTTCAAATTCATATAAATCTCTGTAAATTAATAGTTAATCATATTCTCTACGTGAAGTTTATCCACCGAACTGTTAAATTTCATTATCTATCTCACATGTCACAAATTGATGATTCTATGTGGGTTCTCTAGAGATTATGGATTAATTAAGATGAGATCGAAACCCTCCATAACTTCCTTGACTACACCATCAACCGTTGTAGTATAAACTCGTATCCACCAGGTACAACACAATTTTATGTACAAATTTGAAAAAAAAAGATGTCATCAAAGTGTTCGACGAAATTTCTGAGAGAGAATATTTTATGTCCACCATATCTTCTCCATCAGAACTTATCCACGCGTACATGTCCATCTGTACATGGTCTCAGCATACATCTTTCACCATCCAGGTCCACATGAATATACGTACTCCGGCCAAGAAACACCGTCCATGTGGACAAGTTTGCCCTCCTCATCTGAACCATCTCTCTTCACATGTCCCTTACACCCTCGTATAACGCTTGCATATGTGGCCCACGTAGAATTTAATGTTCCACTGTTGTTTGATAATACACAATAGCAGTACGCTGAAATGTCCGACTTGGACTTGGATGAGCATTCTTTTGTGACCCTGCTCTTCGCATGTATTTTCAAATTGTTCAACAAACCAATCACACATCCAAACATACACGCACATGTTCCACTTCACTGCCCAGACACATTCAGTTCATTTTTTACTTGTTTTACATCCACCATATTATGTACAAGTCCACTTGTCCACATGTACACTTGTTCCATGCACATAATCCACGAGCACACCATCCACGGGTACTTGTCCACATGTACATGGTCTCAATGTACATATTTCGCCATCTAGGTCCACATGTTCATCTGGGCATACGTACTTCGGCCGAAGAATGTTATCCACGTGGACAGGTCCATCAGAACTTATCAACTAATTCGTGTCTATCGAAACAAGTTTATTATTTCTTGTCTACTTTTTCTTGGAGAATTCATCATGAGAAAGTGTAATTTTTTCGAATATTCATTTTGAAACCGAGAACTATGAAACACTGTAAAACTAGGTTTATGGTGGTTGTTAAGTTCGTGGGTGGATCTCTAAGATGCATAAAAGCATGTATTTTTCTTTTTAGATTAGGATTTATCTAGTGATTAATCGATCTCATCTTTCAGGTAGAATCGTTTGGAACTTTTTTGAGGGATCGGTTAATATCTTGGCTTCTTCCAAGCTTGCTTTGTTTGTTCGGCATATTGTCTGTTTTCAGTATTTTTGGCTCCTTTAGCAAAAGCTCAGTTGAGATTTTTAATAGATGGTAAGTGAAGTTTCCTATATCTACGCCTTTAGATTGAGCTTGATTATACATGATATCATAATTAGTTAGTCATTTATCACTCTTAGTCAACACCGTTATCCTGTGATTCCTTACTTATCGCTTGCATTTGGTGGTTTGTTCAACTTGGGAGCTCTTTTGCTTCTTTGATTCGATCGTTTACATCTCTTTCAACTCGAACTTGTCATTTTTCTGATTTTTATAAGTTCTTAAACTTTAAAAGTGATTCGCTTAGCTTAATTAGTTTCCTGAATTATTAGTGTTATCTCTTTCGTTCTCCTTGAGAATTGACCCTTATTTACTCATGATGATTGTACTTAGAAATTACCCTTGATTGTAATGATTGACTTATTCATTACTTACATTGCATCAATCCTAGAAATGATGGCACCTCTAGCCATTAATCTCGGAAATATTTCATTATAGAATGAATTTGGTGTTAACTTAATGGGACTAATTTCTGGTTGGAATGATTTTGGATCAGATGGATGGGGATTCTTTGGTGGCATATCAATCTCAGTTTAGGTTGAGGAAATATGTCTTCGGACTCGGATGCCATGTTAAATTGCATGGACTTCCAACTTAAAATCAATTGGTTGAAAGAATTTGTCCATACCCGTATATATTGGTTCAGGTTCTAGGATATTCACAATGTGGGATAGTCCTCAAACATCTTTTTGAGATAATGACATCCATTAATCTTCATAAATATCCCACTATGGAATTAATTTCATGTTACATGGACCGGGCTAATTATGCGTCCAGCTGGATCAGATTGATTGAGCTTTTTTTAGACCATAATTGATTTACGTTTGGGTTTGGGCAATATATACTCAGATTCAGATACCATGCTAAGTTTCATGATCTTCTAACTTAAAATTAATTGGTAATAATATTGCTTAAAACTCATCATGTTCCGGATGTTGGACACACGTACATACCCCAACACATTCTACCAAAGGCTTGTTGTGGAACCCAAATCTTGGAAAACCACATCGAATAGTTCAACTTTAACTCTACGCCAAAAACGTACATTAACCTTACTTAGAAACAGAAAAAAAAAGTTGAGCAACCAACATTATTTAATGGGAGTGAGAATGAGTGCCCAAAAGATCCTCTACACACTACTTAACTCACTAATAAACATAACATGCTCAGCCTACTAAACGTATTTGTAACACCACATTAGTAAACGAAGTCAAAACATTACTCCGAGACTCAAAACAAACTTAAAAAGACTCTAATTTTTTTAAAGATACTCATTCTGAGTCATCAATTCTCCACCACAATTTTATACCGTTCAATACCTCAGTAGGTAAATAATCAATTCATAACATGTCTCATCAGCCTCTTTTTCACTACAACTACATATTATTCAGATCTCATTGTAGACTGTGAATAATTACTGTCCACTTCGGTCGCAATCGTTTCTCCAGTGGTACAAACATTAGCTGATCAAGCCACACACAAGCCCTAATAAAACACTAAATATATTTTAATAGTCTTATACTTTAAATCTTCTTTAATATTTATTCAGGTTGTTTACCGGCGGAAAAAAATTTGAGGAATAGAGAAATTCAATATGACTTACACTATGCTCGATGCGGAGCTGATGAGGATATAATCAATCATATCTTTTGACCTTACAAACGGGGCTTTGTCCTAAAAAAGACTCGAAAACATGTTTTCGTCAATTTTTTCTAGATGTAACAAATATGGATTTAATTTTATTTACCTCTCCCCCCCATCCTTTGGTGAGTTATCAACCTCTCTTTACTTTCTACCTAAAGGTGAATTTAGATTAGAATTTAAGTTTTACGTTTAGTTTAAGGATTAATTTGGGAATTGGGCTTATTAAAGATTATGCTTTTGGGAATTTGAACTTAAAGATTTAGGATTTAAATCCAAAAATCTGGAAACCCTAATTTGGGTTTTAGGATGTTGTACTTTTTTTTTGAAAGTTTGCCATAGTGGTAAAGTTTAATTGGTGTAAGAAGTTCAGTAATCTTAATTGAGGCTGTAAGAGTGCCCTTTATTTCTTTTACACCTACAGCGATGAAGTCACGTTTGAGGAATTTTCAAAAGAGTTGGACTTCTATTATGTCAGAAGATTATAAGAGGACTCCAATTTTTCTTTTTTGTCAACACGATAATTAAAAACTATTCTAACCTGGATACCTAAACAGGGGACTCCACTTATCTATCCAGAATTGGTCTTTTACTTTTCATTGCAATACATATATCAATGGTGGTGTAGATATTGGTGGGAAGTTTTAAAAGTTACTGGTAACTCATGCAATTCATTCTGAGCCAAACCTGAGAAGAGCATTATGTAGATCTCAAAACTGCATCTTGGTTTCAAAAACATGAGTTCCTGAAAGTAATGTTACTTTTCATATTATTATTGAAAAAAGTGCACGAAGAAGCTTAACCCGAGAATTTGTAAATTATTGTCTATTGTTAATTCAAATTCTTTGAAATTCTATTATGTTGTGGTCAGGGCCGGCTGAGAGAGGAGACAGAGAGTGCGACGTTCCGGAACCCACCCTCGTGTCTTAATTTTGTATTAAAAAAATCTAAACAACAATTAGATGGAAAAGGGACCATAACAATATGTTATATGTTTATATTTCTGTTTTCATAATAAAATATACAAAATAATACTAAAGAACTTTAAAAGAAAAAACATTGGTAGAATACCTAAATTATAAATTTAAAAGTGTCTAAAAAATGTTTTTTGCCTTAGGACCCAAGACAATGTTTAGCCGATCCTGGTTGTTTTAAGGCCAACTCCTACCGGACGGGATAACGCTAAATTTTGTGTGTTTTGCTTCTCCAACCAGGCTCCATAAAAAAATGCATCTCTTTTTTTAGTGTGTTATTTTTTTTTAAACATTGCCACACCAATTAACAATATGGCACTGTTTATTTAGTGTGGCACTGTTAATAACACTAAATATTTAATTTATTTTATTAAATAATATGATTAAATTATTTTTTTGAATCCAATAAAACTTGAAACTGACCAGGACTTGTAGTCTAGCGGTTTGTGCTAGTGTCATCCAATGTCACTGTCTGGGTTCGAGCCCAGCTTAATATGTATTATTGTTGGAAAAAAAACTTGAAACCAAAAAATATACATATTTTTTATTTTTCATTTTTTATAATTATGTAATTTTAATTTTAACTAATATTTCACAAAATATCTAAATTATATCCAAAATGATTAAAATTAACAGTACATATGAAAGTTCAATTACCACTTTGGAAATATAAAATTACAAAAATAAAATCAAACAAATATATTGGTAGCACATGAGAGGTTCCACGGATCTTACTGATCGTACTAGAAAAAAATTATGGCAATTGAAACTGATATGAGCAAAGCCTACAACAGAGTTGAGTGGGATATTAAACATCTTATGAAAAAGATAGGATGTTCACAACAATGAATCTTCTGAATGATGAAATGCATCGCATCAGTTGGATATAAAATTTTCCTAAATGGAGACATGTGGGGTTTTATAATCCCAAAAAGAGAACTGCATCAAATAGGATTCATTTTTTCCTTACCTCTTTATTCTATGTACGGAAATGCTTGCGAAAATCTGGAAGACATAACGGGACAAACAATTGATGGGTTTAAAGGTGGCAAGAACAAATTCACCAGTTTCACATTTCTTTTTCGCAAATGATAGTTAATTTTTTTTGCAAAGATAACAGGGAGGATGTTAGGTGGTACTAACGCTGGGAAAATTACCTGGAACCAAAAAACCGAACCGAACTGAAATTACCCGATACAAAACCGAATTAGAAATCATAAATATCTGAACAGTTATTTGTTTAAATTATTTTGGGAACCAGAACCGAGAACTGAATGGTTACTTTGGGTACCCAAAACATAATGCATATTCAAAAATATTAGTTATATTTAGATTAAAACAAGCAAAATATCTTAATTATATTTATAAATCTAATATTTTTTTATTTATTTTTAAATTAAAATACTCTAATTAACCAAATTTATCTGAATATTTTGATCCAAATTAACCAAAATTATCTGAATTACTAGTTATTTTTTCCAAATCACCTGAATTACCCGATATTTTAATCCAAGTTAGCCGAATTTACTCGAAAAATCTGAACCAAACCGTAACCGAATGGAACCCAAACTTTTTTTTGGTTACGTGCCGGTTCCTAAAATCACTAACCGAACTGACACAAGCTTCCCGAGGAAATTTCACTTGAAAAATGGTTGATGCGTTTGGATAAGGAACTTCGCGAGGTTATTAACGTTCACGGTTCGAGGGTGGAATAATTCAGACCGTCAAAGGGTGTGAAATCCAATGGTATACCGATATAGCCTTATGAGCCTTGGATATGACATACCAAAACACTAGGAAGGATTGTTGATTGGATATGACGCACCAAACAACCAAAAGCCCTAAAGAACAAAAGAGAGAAGTTTTGTAGTCTTTAGAAAATAAGGAGCTCTTAAAATTGCATGAAAATTGTTGTGTCTACAAATGACAAATACAAAGCTAATTTATAGAGAAAATCCTAGGGTAAAACTTATTGGACTCAAAGAAATTAAAGAGAAATGAAAGAAAATCAAAGAAACTAAAAGCAATTAAAGACACGGTCAAGCCATGGTTCGCCTTAAATGTGCGGTCTTGGTCTTGGTTTTGGTCGGACTTTAATGCGCCAGGGTGTTGGTCGCTGTCTAACTTGACTCGGCCGCTGCGGTCGAGCGCGTGGTCATCCTAACCGGGTTGTGCGGCGATCAACATGGTACATGGATTTGGTTTGGTTGGTTTGTTTTGGGTGAAGCTGATTTCACGAACCAAGGCAAGCATGAACGCATCTTGAATACTTTTACCGCGGGAACTTGTCATTGGACCGGGTGGAAACAGCATTGGGTCATCGTCGATTAAGTCACAGGCACTGGTTCGGTCCATGGGTAAGATTTCTCGGTCAACTTCAAATATAGTATGAAGCATGGGTAATCCGTCTCGATCACTCGTCTTAGAAGTACCACTTGGTCGGTAGATAGCTCGGTTCCGGTCGTTGGAGTGATCGACAGGTCGTGATTTTTGATTCTGCATCTTATCGGGTTGTACCAGGCCGGTCGGGGTTCGGTCAAGAATAGTATCTCCGAATTCGTCCCATTCAAGGGCAATTCTACCTCGATCGTTCGTCTCATCTGCCCCACTTGGTCGAGGAATCCGTTGGCCAACCTCCAATGGATCGAATTGGTCGATCTCCTCAGGAACGTTGTCTAATCATGGGTCGAGCAGTCCGGTACCATGGTCCATGATTGCATCATCTCCTCCCCGTTGAAAATGATTCGCCCTCAAATCCGCTTCATCTGCAAGAAAAGAAATTATGTCAGTTACAGTAAAGCTGAAACTCGGTATTTAGTTTGGAGATCAACTTGGTACACGTTGTCGTTGATCTTTTGGTGATGGAAAGGACCATCGACTCGGGGCATGAGTTTTGATCTCCTCTCAGCTGGAAACCGATGTTTTCTTAGATAGATCCAAACAAGATCTCCTTTCTCAAATGTTTGCTCACATTGGTGTTTGTTGGCTTGGTACGTATAACGCTTGGTCCTTTCCACTATGTTTTGTCTCGCCTTTTTATGAATTTTCTTAACCTGTTTTGCCTTTTTTCACCATCTAGGCTGGCTCTTTCACTCAAAGGTAAATAAATTAAATCCATGGGAGACAACGGGTCAAAGCCATAGACAATCTCAAAAGGTGAAAACTTAGTAGATGAATACATTGCATGAATATAGGCAAATTCAACATGTGGCAAACAATCTTCCTAAGTTCTCAAATTTTTGCTAACTATTGTCCTAAGCAAGGCAAAAGTCCTATTGACCACTTTAGTTTTACCATTAGTTTGTGGATGACAAATACTCAAAAACAACAATTTAGTGCCTAATTTAGCCTACAAGGTTTTCCAAAAATGGCTCAAACTTAATGTTCCTATCAGAAACGATCGACTTAGACATGCCATGCAAACAAACAATTTCTTTAAAGAACAACTCAGCAATATGCACAACATAATCAGTGGTATGACAAGGTATGAAATGCGACATTTCGAAAACTATCTATCACAACCAAAATGGAATCTTTTTCGGTTCTAGTTCTAGGCAGTACTAAAACAAAATCCATCAAGATGTCCGTCCAAGGATGAGTAAGAATAGGCAAAGGAAGGTACTTACTTGTGGATTGTACCGCTTTGGATCGTTTGCAAGTCTCACACATAGTACAAACTTTCACCACGTCATTCTTCAAATTTGGCCAATAAGAATGATCTTCCAAGACCTTGAGCGTCTTGTATATCCCAAAAGCCCATGAGTCCTCCTCCATGTGCTTCCCTAACAAGCAAATTTCTTAAAGAACAATTAGGAATACACAGCCGGTTATAGTAAAATAAAAATCTGTTATTACTAAAAAAATTTCCAAAGACAAATTTGGAACAAAAAAAGGTACGGTTCCTTAAAATCTAAATCTGAGGCATATAACTCATTAATTTGCTCAAAGCCTAAGACTTTAGCATTCATGGTAGCAATCAAGGCATATGTTCTAGATAAAGCATCAGCAACAATATTTTCCTTACCTTGTTTGTACTTAATGACAAGGAAAAGTTTCGATAAACTCTACCCATCTAGCATGACGCTTGTTAAGCTTTTGCTGTCCTTTTAGATGCTTCAGCTTCTCGTAGTCAGTGTGCACCAAAAACTCCTTCGGCCATAGGTAATGCTGCCATGTTTGCGAAGCTCTCACCAAAGCGTATAGCTCTTTGTCGTAGGTTGGGTAGTTGAGAATTGCGCTTCCAATTTTCTCACTAAAATAGGCAATGGAGCTACCTTCCTGCATTAAGACAGCACCAATTCCAATTCATGAGGCATCGCATTCAATCTCAAAAATTTAAAGAAATTTGGTAAGACAAGAAGAGGGCCGTTAGTTAGCTTACCCTTTAGCGTTTGGAAGGCCTCCTCTTGCGCTTGCTCCCACTTGAATCTCACGGTCTTCTTGATAACCTCGGTCAGTCTGGTTGCTGACGTGCTAAAATCTTTAACAAAGCAGCGGTAGAAACCAGTTAGCCAATGAAAGCTCCGGACTTCTTTAACGGTCGTAGGACTCGGCCAATCCCCGATTGCCTGTACCTTCTCCTCATTGACCCACACACCGTCAGCACCTACAAAAAATCCAAGAAACACGAGATTATCTGTCCCAAAAGTGCATTTTTCATAATTAGCTTATAGTCGCTCTTTCCTAAGAACTTCTAAAACCGATTTCAAGTGAAACAAGTGATCTTGGTAGTTCTTGCTATAAACCAAAATTTCATCAAAGTAGATAACTACAAAGACGCCAATAAATGATCTAAGCACATAATTCATCAACCTCATAAACGTATTAGGTGTATTTATTAGCTCAAATGGCATAACTAACCATTCATACAATCCTAGTTTAGTTTTAAATGCCGTTTTCCATTCATTGTCCTCCATCATCCTAATTTGATGAGAACCGCTTTTCAATTCAATTTTTGAGAAATAACATGAACCATGCAACTCATCAAACACATCTAATCTATGAATAGGGTGTCGATACTTAATTGTGATATTGTTGATGGCTCGGCAATCAACACACATTTGCCAGCTTCCGTCTTTCTTTCAGACCAAAAGGACCGGTACAGCACAAAGACTCGTACTCTCACGAATATAGCCTTTCTCAATGAGCTCTCCAATTTGTTTTTGAAGCTCCTTGGTCTCCATGGAGTTTGTCTTATAAGTCGGTCGGTTTGCCAATTAAGCTCCTGGAACAAAGTTGGTTTTGTGTTCAATCCCACGGATGGGAGGTAAACCACTCATGTTCTCTTCTGGAAACACGTCACCAAACTCTAGCAAAAGTTGCTTAAGTTCACTCGGAAGCTCTAGTGTAAGGTCAGTTTTGGCCATTACTGTTTTATCAAACATAAGCAAAATCATAGATTGATGTGAGGAAAGACTCTTTCTTACTTGAAATGCTTTGGAAAAGAAGATAGACTTCTTGGGTTTAGACTCGGCGTCAACCTTGTCTTGTTGTCGGCTCTTCTTGATCTGAACTTGATCTTGGTGAACCTCTCGTGGTGACAAAGGCGCAAGCGTGATTTTCTTGCCATTGTCTTCAAAGGTATGGCGATTGGTGTAACCATCTTGTAAGGTCTTCTTGTCAAATTGCCAACACCACCCTAGAAGTATATGGCTAGCGTCTATGGATAGGACATCACACATAATGTTGTCATCGTACTATCCAATGGCAAGCGACACCTCAACTTGCTCTTGCACTTGCATTTCTCCCTCTTCGTTAACCATTCAAGCTTGTATGGTTTTGAATGCTTCTTATTTGTCAAGCCTAATTTGCTGAGAAGAGTCTCACTAGAAATGTTAGTACAACTCCCACCATCAATTATTAAGCTACATACATTTTTTTGAATAAGGCATCGCGTGTGGAAGAGATTCTTTTTTTGCGCTTTCTCTTCAATCTTGCTTTGGATATCGAGAGTGCGTTAGGTTACTAGTAACCGTCCTTCAACTGGATAGTCCATGATGTCGTTCTCATCTTCTTCTTCATCAAAAATTGGACCCGTGTCTTCTTTCTCTTCTTCCGATTCTACATCGTCATTCTCACGTAAGATCATTACATGGTTGTTGGGATATTTACTAGCATAATGGCCTAACCTACGATACTTGAAACAAGTAATATCTCTAGCACGTCCTTGGACTGCTTCCTACTTCAGTTCATCAACAGCAACCGGGTAGTTTTAAATCGGAATTGGGTTTAGCCGGATACTTACCTTTGTCTTGGTAAGTTGGTTTTGGAGCATTGAAATAGATCGGCCTTGAGTAGCCTTTCTTTTTGACTTGTTGCTCAACCAAGATTGCTTTGTGAAGCATCTCTTCCAAGCTATCATATTCTTGCAACTCTATTTGGTATTGTATATCTCGGTTTAGACCGTTAAGGAAGCGCGTCATAGTTTCCTCCGGATCTTCATCCAAATTAGCCTTGATCATGAGCGTCTCCATCTTTTATAGATCTAAGGAATATTTCAACACTTTTACTATCTCGTTCATCATACGAGCGAACAACACAAAAATGGACAAGTTGGCACAGAATGCGCATAGTCAATCGTCATATTTTGTTTATTTAGATTTTGTATCACCGATTTTGCATTCTGAACCTCTCTCTAAGACTCTCTTTCCGTTAACCAAAAAATAAATAAAAAGAATACTTAATTATGATTATAACTTTTTGTTTTGAAAAATGTTGTTCAAAGTTTTAATGTAAAGTTTTAACCCATCTGTTTCACAGAGTATCATTCTATAAAAAAAACTAATGACACTAATAAAAATTAATACAATAAAACTATAAAGTTAACACTTGATTTTCGTTCAAATTTGTATATTAAAAAATAGAGGATAGCATGTTTTCTGAAATGGAAAGTATATTTTTTCTAATAAAATAAAAACATAGCAAATGGAATATTTTAAAAAACCAATTAGCTTATTTTATAAACATTTAACATATCTTTTAATTCATACACCAAAATGATAAATATTGCTACATATAAATACTTTTGATTTTAATTTTATGTTATATATTATTAGGAACCACAAATATCTTCGCCCCTAAAAAGATTAGATGGGTTTCCCTTCTCTCTCTCCCATGTTATAAAGAAAGGAATAGTCAAATATATATTTAATGTTAAAATATCAGATGAGTTAATATATTTTAATATTTTTGTTATTTTATTTATTTTATTAAAGAATAACATAAAAACGGACAAATTAGCATATAATACTTTATAATTTATAATTAGATGAGTTAGTACTTGTTTATTTAAAATTTATACCACTAATTTGACTTTCTGGACAGTTTTCTGTAAAATACCTGGTTACACAACCCGTTGACTTTTGCAGAAAACTATACAACATACGAAATGAGAACAAAGAATTCTGTGATCGTTACAGCTATCCAAACACCTCATATATTAGCTATGCATTAACTGTAAAATTGTTTTGACTAATTTTGATGTGGAGTATATACTCTGATGCAAATAATAAATATATAATACGTATTAACACAGGGCCTCAATTTTTTTTTAGTGGGAGCATTGTACTTGAATTAACTTGACCTACAAATATACATCCGTAAGTTAACCAAATATTGTTTGGACATAGCTCGCAAAAAGATTGATTCCGTATTTATATATCTAACGTATTTTAATTTGTTTCACAGATTAATTTTTGTGGTACTTTTTCTTTATAAAAATGGCTGACTTTTATAGAAAATGATTTTTTTTATTAGTCTAAGTAGTAGTAACTTTCAAAAGAAAAGAAAACAAATATAGTGGACTTTGGTATGGAGATACGTCATAGATTATAACTTATAAGATTTGTTAGATGGTTTCCAGAATTTCCAATAAAAGAAGTGGTAAAGAAAAGAAAAATGGAACATGAATAATAATTTTTTTTATGAAAGTCAACTAGTAATAATTAGGATAACAGACGAATAGGCCTTGTCGACCCCAAAAAGAACAAGAAAAAAACAATCAGAACCAGACTACCTTGTACAACATAACTAAATTTCCACAACATAAAAGTATTATTCAGATATTACACAACATAACTATATCGTTAGCGCATAGAAGATAAATTTAAATTTGTAAGATGCATATTGGTGACCAAAAACAAAACTTTTAGATAGGAAAGAGAACAGAGCACACGAACATAAATTTAAATTTAAACAATACCATAAATTTAACGTCATATTTACTTCCTCCGCTTTTGTTGGTTGGACCGAACGTAGAATGAATCCATGATTATAAATCTCATAGAGATGTCATCAACTGATACTAATTATAGATTATTTAAAGGAAGGCAAAGAGCAGTATGGAAAGTGATGGAAAAAGAAAATACAAAAATACAAAAAATGTGGATATACCAATAAGATGCCGTCTTATAACCTCTATAAATTTACGCCGTCTTAGCCACCACAATGACCACCACCTCTCGCTCTCAATATCATTAGTTCTATCTTTTTACTGCTTGAAAGTAGGAGAGACAAGAGAGCTAAGATGGCAGAACAACAACTAGGAGTGCTAAAGGCACTCGATGTTGCGAAAACACAACTTTACCATTTCACGACGATTGTCATTGCTGGTATGGGATTTTTTACCGACGCATACGATCTGTTTTGCGTCTCCTTGGTGACCAAACTATTTCGGACCAAACGCAACCACTTTCATTGTACCGGCTGAAATATTCCCGGCCAGGCTAAGGTCTACATGCCATGGAATATCAGCTGCAACAGGTAAGGCTGGAGCCATCGTAGGAGCTTTTGGGTTCCTATATGCGGCTCAGTCACAGGACGCGAGCAAGACGGATGCAGGATATCCACCGGGCATTGGAGTAAAGAACTCTCTGATCGTGCTTGGTGTCATTAACTTCATTGGTATGCTCTTCACCTTCCTTGTCCCAGAGCCCAAGGGCAAGTCCCTTGAAGAGCTTTCGGGTGAGACGGAGGCTGAGAAATGATGACATCTTCATATTTTCTGTTTATATTTGTTATTTGTTTGGTCATTTTCTTTTACATATTACTTTTTTGTCAAGCGTGATGTGATATTTGTAATGGTGCACCTATAATTTTGTATAAACTGATCAATTCTAAAAGATTAGACTCGACTACCAGAAGTTGTAGATAGTTGTCAATTAATATCTCGTGTCAAACAACAGTACGCAATAGTAATTATGGTCCGAATCTTTAGAAACCAAGTGCTACACTATAATTATTTCAGAAATCGAGAATTATGAAAAACTATAAAACTATGTTTAGATCGTGGGTGTATCTCTAAGATGCACAAAAGCATGTATTTATAGGTTTTGGGGATTTTTAAAGTGAGCTAGATCTAATCTTTTTAGATCATGGTTAATCTGAGATCATCTGGAAATGTTTTTATATTTTTTGGGTAGGGATCTATTAATCTAGTGATGAGATTAATCGGTCTCATCTTTCGACTGGAATCACCTGGAATGTTTTTGAGGGATCGGTCAATCTCTTGGCTATTTCCAAGCTTGCTTTGTTTTGCACAAAAACATAATGTCTATTTTTCACACATACATGTCTTGTCAGACTTGGATGAGGAATCTTCATTCGATGTATAGCAATCCTCAAAAAGAGAGATTTAAGTTAGATTTTGTGCTGAATTAACACTGAATCAATCAAATACCAAAAAGATATGGTTGTGTTTGGTAAATCGATCCACTTATGAGTTTTCCTTTAATAAGATATGTTGTCAGTCATTGTAAGAATGATCAGTGGTATGTTAATGCAACAAGGTTATCTCTATGAAAATCTCATAATTTCCAACCCAAATTTAACTTAATAAAAACAACCTGATAAAATTAAAAATTAAAAAGAAAAAAGAAAAACACTTCAAACAGAAAAATTAATTACTACAGGATGAATAGAATCAATATATGGCAGAAACGATAATTTAAAAGTGTAGAAGAACGAAACCACTGGAAAATGAGAAAGGTAGAGTTGTTGGTAAGACTTTTGCAATTTTCTGATACCATTCTTTTATATCTGCAGCTACAGTAAAGAATGAAACTTAGTATGAGAACGTAGTTCCAGTAATAACTTATTATTATTATATTTTTTTATTATTATTGCCGTTGTCGGAAATTTTGATACACCTTTACTGCTTCAATTTTGATACAATTTTGAAGCCGATGTAAGAGTTAGAGTTCATATTACACACAAAATACTGAAGACTGGTTTGTTTGGCATTGAAATAGTCTAAGCTGAAGACTAGTATGTCTGGCACGATCTGACATCCAACACCTAGATCTCAAGTTACACCCAAAATACAGATGACAAGTCTGTATCCCATCAAAACGCTGTAAGCTGTGAAATAGGAGGTGATCGACCGAGTGACCAACCTGCATGGTGGAACACCAGATATAACACTACGCCCCCGAGAGTCCAGAGGCACCTAATCTATTAAGTGTTCGACCAAATATGATAGTTGTTCAACCGAACATTGCCATTTTTTCGAAGGAACACCCTTCCGCGAAATTTTCTAGATTCTTCTATATTTCTTCAAATTTTCCTTGGAATAACCCCAGTCACCTCAAATACTTTTAAAAGCACTAGACATACAAATTCATCAGAGAATGGTTTTACAAGCCTTGAAAGTTAGAAAGTCACCTCTTTCTAGGGCTTATCATGCCGCTCTCTGATGTAATTTTTGGTTTCGCTATTATAATGATATGCTCAAAATTTTAAATACATTAAATAAATTAAATTATTTTTATAAAAATATAAAACATCTAACTTATCTTTTAATTCATTAAAAATATCAAAATGATATTTAAATTGATACACATAAATGTTTTTTATTCATTTTATGTTTTATTTTCTTCCCCTTGGTAGATGAATGGCCAAAAAACAACTCCAAAAAAACACACAAAAAAAGAATGGACAAATACAATATGATCTTATATTTAGTGAGATGTTTTTTTGGATTATACAAACATTTAAAATAGTATGAAGAATTACTAAAACAACCTTGGAAAGTTTGGAAATGACTAAACCAATGTCAATCTTTGATAATTACTAAAAAAATTTCCACTATCCATATTACCTTTTTCGATGTGTTGACAAAATTCCCAAGTAGGCAAAAAACGAAACAAATGTTGGCACAAAAACAAGTAAGTCTACCATATAGTTACGGCAGACTTATTAATGAAATATTAGATATATTGTTGGAACGGTAGACTTATTTTTCAGACGGTATACTTATTGTTGGAGCGGTAGACTTATTTTGGAGTGATAGACTTATTGTTGGGATGGTAGACTTATTTTGTAGATTTATTTTCTTCGGCATTATAGACATATTTTTATGTGGTAGACTTACTAGTCAATAGTGGTAAATTTATTTTGCTGTGGTAGACTTATTGAAATGGTAGACTTATTAGTATCCGTGATAGATTTATTTTTTTTTACGATAGATTAATTTAGTAGTGGTATATTTATTTTTATTGGTGGTAGATTTATTTTGATTTATATTGATTGTATATTGATATTGTTTGATGGTAGATTTATTTGTGCTGGTATATTTATTTACTTTGACGATAGACATTTTTTGTTCAGTATTTGACGGTAAATATATCTTTAGTGATGGTAGATTTATAATCAAATGGTAGACATTTTGGTTTTGACGGCAAAATTTGTTAATCAGTTGACTAAAACATGCTTAAGTTGGCAAATTTATTTTTTACTATAGTGGTAGATTTATAGTCAATAATAGTTGACTTACATGCTTATATCCAGTGATGATAGACTTTTGTGTGATTTGTAATATACATACAACGAATTTCTAACACAAAGGCCGGTTGAAAACGCTGAATTATATAAGTTTACCATCATTTAGAAATCACATCAATATAAGTCTACCATCATTAAAAATATCAATCGAAAACATCAGTCGTAAACGAATATCATAAAAAAATTGATTTTTTTAACTTTATTTTTATTTTAAAAAAAAATATTATTAATATTATTATTATATTATTATTTATTTAGTTTTAATTTATGTGGCGTTTTCGTTATTAAACAAAAAAATTAGAGTTTAAAATCTTTTCGTTTAAAAGTAATTGAGTTAGTAATCTGATAACTCCCAATATTGTTTTAGTAGTAATTTTTCAAAATTGTTTTAGTAATTATATCTATATAGTATGCATATTCCATGCCACGCTCGTTGACTTTTGCAGCAACTATACTTTTTTAAAACAAAAATTCTTATCCTTACAGCTATTTAAATACCTATTAGCTATGCATCAACTGTAAAATTGTTTTGACTAATATTGACGTAATAAAAATATAAAATATGTATTGTACATTGCCTATACGAGTAATGGTTACTTAGAAGTTTGAATTAATAAATAAGTCTAATTATTTCAATCACTATAGTTTCTTAACCAAAATAAATTGAATAAACAAACAAAAAAATATTAGTTTTAGTTGTATATACATATTAAAAATAAATGTATTCATAAGATAAAAATATGAAATCAACTAAAATAATTCATTTTTATATATGTTAAATTTATTTTGAAATGAAAACCTTACCAAATCCTTTTGTTTTTTTGTTAACTAAAGACATATTAGGCCAATACCAAAATTCTTTTTTTTTGAAAATCCGAAATTTTTTTACTACTATTAGAAACATTAATCATAATTATCTATTATTAGAATCACAATATGAGAATTCGAACTCTGGTCTAGGAATCGTAACAACCGTTAATCTACCATAAAGCTGACTAATATATATATTCAATCAAATAAAAAAATATAAGCCAAATAGTAAAAAGTAATCAAAAATAATTTTATATGGCTTTAATTTTATAATCGTTAAAACCAAAAATTAGAAATACAAAAAATTTCAAATTTTAACTAAAATTTTTTAACTCAAGATAATATAATATCAAATTCTTAAAGTTATTAGGTCTGCAATATGGTATAAAAACCACCTAATTATAAGAAAAATTGTATGATGGTTTTCAAAATTCCAATAAAGAAGTGATAAAGAAAAGAATCAGACAATGATGAACAATTTAAATGATTACGTTTAATGAAAGTCAACTCATTCTTTTAGTAATTATGAGAATACCAATCGAATACGTTTTATCTACAAAAACAAAAACACAATCAGAATCAGACTACCTTTTACAACATTATTAAATTTCCAAAAGTATTAAAGTTTTCATAAATTACACAACGTATGCCATTAAAGATAACAAAGACATGTAACATTATGGTTTATTTAATCATTCTATGTAGAATTTGGCGAATGATGTATAAATCATCAAAAGTAATTTATATCACTCAAATAACTACGATTTCTGAATAAGTTACACACAATACACATCTTATAAGTACAAAGATTTTTAAAGGTAATAATAGCATTTAAGTTCGATAATTGAATTAACTGGTTGGACCGAACTTAGAATGAGTCTAGGATTATAAATCTTATAGAAATGTCATTAACTGATACTAGTTATAGATTATTAAAAGGAAGAGAAAGTATGTGCAGACCATAACATACCCAGGAGAGCAAGAAACAGCAGTTAGGAAAGTGATGGAAAAAAGAAAATAAAAATACAAAAAATATGGATATACCAATAAGATGCCGGAGATTATGCTTCTCCGATGACCTCTATAAATCTGCGCCGTCTCAGCCACCACAATGACCATCACCTCTCTCTCTCTCTCAATATCATTAGTTCTCTCTTTTTATTGCATGACAGCAGGAGAGACAAGATAGACAAAGATGGCTGAACAACAACTAGTAGTGCTAAAGGCACTCGATGTTGCGAAAACACAACTTTACCATTTTACGACAATTGTCATCGCTGGTATGGGATTTTTTACGGACGCGTATGATCTGTTTTGCGTCTCTCTGGTGACCAAGCTAAGCTGAGAAATGATAACGTCACCATATTTTCTATTTAAATTTGCTATTTGTTTGGTGATTCTTCTTTTATTTATTACCGTTTGCGATGCGTGAAGTAATATTTGTAATGGTGCACCTATATTATCATATATTAAAAAATATGTGCATAGCGATCCAATATGAAATTAAAAACAAGCAAATTATAATAAATATCTAAATAATATTATATTGACCACAAAAACTTAATAGTTTAATATAAACAATATCATAATTTATTAAAGTTTTGTGAAAAATAAGTATGATATATTACTTTATTATTTTATAAATAAAAGATATTAATAATAAAATAGAAATATAATATATCTAAAATATTTTGTAGAGTAAAAATTAAAGTGATACATTGGAGACAAATTAACCTCTATTTTGAAACTAGGAGAAAAATACATAAAAACATTACAGCTGGTTAAAGAAGTAGACACTTATATAAATTTAATCCTTATTGACCAGAGAATATTTTACAGAAATAATTTATTGTAAAAGAACGGTTCATCCCTTAATTATTTGACATTTTTAATTGCCATGATAGGGATCTAAGGCTGGTGCCAGACGAAAATGCGTTTCGAGGGCAAATTATTATTTTATTTTATTATAGTTTTAGATGTTTTCCAAGAATTGAGGTTGATGACTTAAGTCAACTGAAAACGTCCAACTTGCTTTCCAATGATCAATTAGCCTCGGCTACAATTGAACTTATGTAATGTCGACAAAACATTGTTTCTTTGAATCCTTAGAGATCAAATGCTATATCATAATTCTTTAAGAGTTATATAGAGCTAAGCCAATTATGATATGTTTGGTCTAGTTTGTAAGAACGTAAATGAGCGAAATAAGAAATGATTCAAACTTACAGATTAATGATGTTCGCCTTTAGAGAATTTACGGGAAATCAAAAACTGCAAAGACAGATAAAAAAAAAGGAAAAGATTAAGTATCGTTCTGGAATTTGAATCAAAATTATAATTAATATATTATTGTAGTATAAATTAATATATTTAAAAACATAATAGTTTAAACGGAGTTTTGAATTTAGAAAATTAAAAATACATTAAATTTATTAAGTTTAAGTTTGTTATGCTCACAAAATCCTACAACAACAACGTTTGTTGGTTATAAATATTTTTTTCATCTAAATGTTTTGAGGTAGTTTATCGAAAACTTTTAATACGTAAATTCGCCAAAGATGAGAAACTATATTATTCAAGTTTCACCACTGAGAACAACTATAAATGAAGATCTATGAGATAAACCTCTACAACTAACAATTTCACGCTAACAATTCATGAAATCCTTTTGTGAACTTAAACCCGACAAGAGAATTACTTAGACGTAGCAAAACTTAAAGCAAAAGGAGATATAATGATAAAATCCAATAAATAGTTAAAGAACTTTCATATATCTTCTCCAAATTGTCAATAGGGTTTAAAGATCTTCTCCCAAAGGTAAAACAAAACAAACACCAAAACTGAATAGAATAAACATCATTACTCTCTGTAAGTATCGAATCTGGATTAGATATGGAGCAAAACAGGTCCACTCTGGGCAAAAGAATACGTCCAGCACTGAACCGATCAGTTTACGCATGGGACCAACCTCTCCCAACTCTTTGCCGGTTTAATCATGTAAAAACACCGTGGACTGATCAATTCAGTTCTAGAGCGATCAGTCTCTGCATCCTTCTTCTACAAGACATACTAACATGTTTTCATGCAAATTGACATAACTTTTGATGGCACTGTTGAAATGACATCAAATCACCTTTAAATAAAAGCTCATTCATTGATCATTTATGTATCTAAATTTGAGCCAAACTTATGATTGATTATGCACGGTCATGTATCTCCATTCGTCCTTCTACAACCAAAATGTCTCTTCCGCAGCTAAAATGTCTCGTTTTCTTATAACAAAACTCTAAATATGTAAAGACTCGATAAATGACTAAAAAACTCTAAAAACATACTTAACGGGTTAAAAATTAAAAATATGATTTAAAACCACTAAAACCATAGTTTATCAAATCTCTATTAGCGCTACAATTAATAATTATTTGTATTAAAAATAGGAAAATCACCAATACAAAACCAAAAATAATATAGGCTCTAGTAAATTAAAATAATTATATATATTAAAAGATAGAAAATAGTATTTATTTTCTGTCATAGTATGTTAATATGCAGTTGTTTTGAGAAAGAAAAAACGCGTTTATATTATTATGTAGTTAGTTTATATATTGTTTGGTATATTATGGAAAACAAATTTAGAAAATTTTCGTACGGTCTCGAGCTTTTTAGAACAAGTTCAATTTTTTTCCTTCTTTATAACATCGAAATTCGAGCCTAACTCTAGTTTTCGTAGGCTCGGAGATGATCAGCCTTTAGTTTATTTTTTTAGAAATACCCTTTCTCCCAAAGAAAGTTGATCTCCGAGCTCAAAGGAACCAACTTCTTAAGATAAACCATGAGACTACCACATCTTTGGTTGTTCTGCTGATTTTTTTATTTTGTGTGCATGCATAGACTCGTTCTCACTCGGAAGAAAGTGGGCAGTGCAATTGTGAAAAGCATTGTGGGTTGTACTTAATACCTCTCATGCATAAGGTGCCGATGATAGGCCATAATGCAAATTCTTATTGGGTTAGTTTGCCATCCCATATTAAAATAATAGACATTTGTGAAAAAGCAAAGAGCTACTCAAGCAGAAACTACTTCACGGAATGGCATAGGAGATTTCCATACAAGAAATATATTATTAGAAAATTCTTCAAGTGTACTTATAAGTCCAACTTAAGCGAAGACAACGTCAAAACACACCTTGACTTGTCACCCTAACCTTACAACTGTTCTAACTTGATCCAAAAATATATAATGCCTTATGCCTATTTATATATTTCTTACAAAAAACCCTAGATCTTTGGTAAATATTATTTCCTCATTTTTCTCCAATTAATTTAGAATATTTACTTTTATAAATAAATCTTTCATTATTTGCATCGGCTGCGATCTAGGTCTTGATTCGCCCTTATCCACATTATCTCCAGCTCATCAAACTTGTTGCTTATTGTGCACGCACTCCTTTGTCTTTCCCAAGCTTCTCGATTAAACATCTTGTATCACTTGTTGATCCAGCTTCAACTGCATCAACGATTTGCATCTTCAGTTTGTAATGGTAATTAAGCGCATTATTCTTTACCCTCATAAAGATGATATCTACACTATCACCTTCGATCTCAGGACGGATTTCTTCTGCAGGAGAGACATGAAACATGCAAAATTACAATTGATTAGATGTTAAATAAGGCTTGGTCAGCGCAATAAAGCTCTCAGTCTAACAGTCTCAAAGCCTACCTATGTAAGTGAATCAATTGCCCAGATGTTTTCCACCGTAATGGAGAGATCCCTTTTACCATATTCCTCCGTTTAGGAGAGAACTCTTCCCCCAATTTTCTCAATATGGAGAACATCTTTCAACGCTTACCCTCAAAAGCGTTACGAACTGAAAGTATCACTCGCTTGCCTATAGTGGTAAAAGAATTTGAGATCGTGTTCAAACCAATCAACTCAGAAGTTCTTTTAAAGAAGCTTCCAGTTTCATTTAACTTACTAAACCTATGCATATTTCTTTGGGAAAGTCGGGTTTTTGGCTGATCAAATCCTAATTTGTTTAATTTCAACCTAATTAAACATCAAATTTATTTAAACACACTAAATATTCAACTCTTTAATAAACACTAATCCTAAACTTTTATATTTTTTGGCGAAAACGAGTCTTTTGTTAATATAATTGATGGCTCCGCAAAGATCTATGTGCTAACACGTTCTCTTATTGTCTTTTGACTATATTCTTCGTAAACCTTAAATCCTTAACGTATTTTCTAATTGATTGCAGATTTATATTGATCGGCGTTTGTGTTAGAAATTCGTAGTATTTATCATACAAGTCACATACAAGTCTACAATCACTGAATATAAACATATAAGTCTATTATCACTATATGTAAACATTCAAGTCTACCATCACAATGATAAATGATATAGATCTACCACTATAAATCTATCTCCATAATAACTAATAATCTTGTAGTAACTTGTTTGAGTAAACTCAAAAGATTGAATAAGTCTACCATTTTATTATAATTTTTTCATCACAAAAACCATCATATACTAATCGACCAAAAATGTATCTTAAAATAAAATAAATCTACCACACAAATTTAATATACCACACAACTTTAATATACCATCAAACACAATAAATCTATCATCATTACGTATCAAAATAAATCTACCACTACAACAATAAATCTACCACGGCTAAACTAATATACCGTCATACAAAAATATATTTATCAATCTATAGCGATAAGTCTACCACTCTACCAATAAGTCTATCATCCAAAAAAAAATCTACCATTGTTAAACAATAAATCTACCACCATTGACCAAATCTAACATACCAAAACATGTATATCATATTGAAAAAAATAAGTCTACAAAATAACTATATCGTTCGAATATTAAATTTACTGTTACTCTAACAAATCTACTAACTTTAAATAAATCTACCAATCTAGTAATTATGATATTTTTGTAAATACGTGTTTTGCCAATAAGTGACAAAATTGTAAAATAGGAAGTGGAGACTATTATACTAATTTTCCTAAAATCGAATTTGTTTTAGTCAAACATAGACTTTCCTTTCCAATGTTGTTTTAGTAAATCTTCTTTAGTAACTAAAAATGATGAAAGTTAATATATTACTAAAACAACCTTTACAAAAATCAAAACATATTTTTTTGGAAAATTTTTTTAAACCTAGTTTTTTTCATTTTAATAACAAGTGAAAAAAAACAAATGTACCACCCAAAAACAGATCTATCAATAAGTTTATCACCCAAAAATAAATCTATCACTATTGACCAATAAATCTACCATCATTGACCAAATCTACCACACCAAAACATGTTTACTATATTAAAAGTAAGTCTACAAAATAAATATATCATTCTTATATTAAATCTATCGTTCCTCTAACAAATTTATCTACTCAAAAATATGTCTACACCCTGCAAAAAACTCTATCAATCCAGTAAGGATAACATTTTCGCAAATACATGTTTTACTAATAAGTGAAAAATGGTAAAATTTGTAATAGAGACTGTTTTACTAATTACCAAAATTGGGATTGTTTTTAGTCAAACATAGACTTTTTCCAAAGTTGTTTTAGCAAATCTCCCTTAATTACTAAAAAAATGCTGCAAAGTAAATATATTACTAAAACAACCTTTACAAAAACCAATACATATTCTTTCAGAAAATTCTTTTAAATCTAGTTTTTCATTTTAATAAAAAGTGCCTCTAGTATTAATGATAAATAATAATAATATAGCAATAATATTAATAATAAATAATAATTTTTTTTATAAAAAAATCAATTTTTTGTTTCAACAATTGCGTATTGGCATTTGTAATGATCATTTTTGACGATGGTAGACTTATATTGACGTGTTTTCTAAATAATTTTAGGCTTATATCAATCAGATTTTGCAATCAGTGTTTGTATTAGAAGTTCGTTGTATGTATATTATAATTCACACGCAAGTTTACCGTCACTGAATATAAACATATAAGTCTACCGTTATTAGATGTAAACATTCAAGTCTATCATCATTTTACGTAAAAATACAAGTCTACCAGCATTGTACGTAAACATACAAGTCTATCATCGTGTAAAGATACACGTCAACCATCTCCTTGATAAATGATATAAATATACCATTAGAAATCTACCACCATATTAACCACATGTATCTTGTTTTAGTAAACTGAAAAAAGTTGAATAAATCTACCGCCACAAGTAGTAAGTGTATCACTTGATTATCTATCATCACTAAAAAAATATCTATCATCATATACTAACCGAGCAAAAATCTATCGACAAAGAAAAGAAATCTGATACACAACTGTAATCTACCATCATACACAATAAATCTACCATAATTACATATACAAATATATCTACTTTGACTAATAATAAATCCACCACGGCTAAATTAGTCTACCGTCACATAAAAATCACTTGACCAGTAAGTCTATCACAAAAAAAGAACAAATCTTCCAACATTGACTAATAACCTACCATACTAAAACATGTCTACCATATCGAAAAAATAAGTTAACAAAATAAATTCAAAAATAAATCAACCGTTTCTCTAACAAATCTATCTACTGGTAATAAATCTACCAACTTTTAATAAAATCCACCAATCCATTAATAATTCTACCATAATTAGACGGAACATATTTTTTTGACACGGATATTTTTTCTAATTTTTGTCTATATGACAAAAAAAGTAATGACATTTTTGTAAATACCATTTATGTCAATAAAAAGATGATAAAATAGATAGTGAAGACTATTGTAATAATTATAAAAGATGGACATTTTTTTATATATAGATATTTCAAAAGTATGTTAGTATTCTCTCTAAAATAAAATAAAAACATTTATCTGCAGCTGTAACACCCACTCGTTGACTTTTAAGCAATTTTGCCTTATTTTATTTGCCAATGACAACGCAATTTTGTGATAGTAAATACCTAGTAGCTAAGCATCATTTATATAAAAAAATTGGACTAATATTGACGCAATGTACTTTGAAATAATAAAAATATATAATATGTGTGAACACATGGTCTCAACTCTTTTTTGGTGGGAGCCTTGTTAATTGGATTAATTTGACTTACAAAGACATATCTAGCTCTAATCCGTAAGTTGACCAAACAATTTTTGGGCATAACATATTTCAATTGTTGCCTCATAGATGAACTTTTTTGGTATTTTTTATTTATGAGAATTGCTAAAATAACTTTAGAAAATCTATATATGGCTAAATGAATATTAGTTTTTGGTAATTATTTAAATAATCTCTACTACTTTTTATACTATTTTCTTTTTGTAGACAAAAAAATATTTACATAATGCAATTACTTTTTCTTATGTCCCGTAGGAAAAAATTGGGAAAAACATGTGCGCCAAAAAAATAAGTATATCGCCTGGTTATGTTAGACTTATTAATGGACTGATATATTTATTTAAAGTTGGTAGACTTATTTTTCTATCGACAGATTTATTAGAAGAACGGTATATTTATTATTAAAACGATAGACTTATTTAATAGATTTATTTTATAAATATTGTAGACATGTTTTAATGTGGTAGATTTATTGGTCAATGGTGCTAGATTTCTTTTGGATGATAGACTTAATGGTCGAGTGGTAGATTTATCAGTATCCGTGGTGGATTTATTTTTATATGACGGTAATTTTAGTAGTGGTAGATTTATTTGGATTCATATTGATGATAAACTTATTTTGTTTGATGGTATATTAAATTTCCTTGGTAAATCTTTTTTTTTCTTTTTTTCGGGTAGTATATGATGGTAGATATAGTTTTTGTGATAATATATTTATAATAAAATCTTATATTTATTGGTTATGGTGGTAGATTTACTCAATTTTTGACAGTTTACTTAAACAACTCACCGTTAGTAAATTTATTTATTATTATGGTGGTAGATTTATAACAATTTATTTATATCATCTGTCAATGTGATGTAGATTTACATTTTTTACATTTAATGATGGTAGACTTGTATGTTTACAAATAATGAAGGTAGACTTGTATGTTTACATCCAATGATGATAAAATTATATGTTTATATACAATGATGGTAGATTTGTGTGTGACTTCTAATAAACATACGCAAACATCGGTTGCAAACGCTGATCGATATAAGTCTACTATCATTTAGAAATCACGTCGACATAACTCTACCATCATCAAAAACATCAATCGCAAACGCTAATCGTAAACCCAAATCAGGAACACATGTTTAAAATTATTTTGACATTTTTTTATAAAATATTTCTTTATTATATTATTATTAAATTGTTTTTAATTTTTTTAATACTAGTTTCATTTTCGTTATTAAAAATAAAACCTACTTTTAAAGAATTTTTCCTTTAAAATACGCATAACTTTAATAATCTTATATTTTACAAGATTGTTTTAGTAATTTCTCCCCGTTTCAAATTTTCAACAAAAATTTATGCTTTTATAGAAAATGACGTTTATTTACTAATCTAAGTAGTAACTTTGCAAACAAAAGAAAATAAATAAAGTGGAATTTAGTATGGAGTTACTTGATATATTGTAGAGATTATTACTAATTTAATGCAAAAAAGTTAATAAATTACTAAAAGAATGCTTAAAAATAGAATACTAGATTAATATATATTTCTTTGAAAAAACATTTAAACCTAGTTTTTATTTTTAACAAAAATACTATTGGTATTAAAATTGAAACTAATATTAATAATAAAAAAATAAGATTGTCATGAAAAATAAATTTTTTAGTGACTGACGGTGTGATTAGCGTTTACGATTGGCATTTGCAACTGATGTTTAGACTTAGTCGATTGACGTTTGCGTTTGAAATTAGTGATAAATTTATTTTAGTGATGAAAAAATATATTTTTTTGTGAAAGTATATTCTTTTTAATGATGGTAAACTTATATATCGACATGTTTTCTAAATAATGATAGACTTATATCAATCGGCATTTGCACCCGTGTTTGCGTTAGAAGTTTGTTTTATGTATGACATAAGTCTATTATCATTATATGTAAATATACAAATTTTTTATAATTATATACAAACATATAAATCTACCATCAGTTTGGTAAATGATATAAATATACCACCATAGTAACCAATAAATCTATCAACTATAGCTTGTTTGAGTAAACTCAAAAAATTGAATAACTCTACCGGCTGAAAAATAAGTCTACCAATTTTAAATAAATCTACCATTTAATAAGTCTACCATCTATGATAGACTTACTTTTTTAGAGCCCCTAATTCTTTTTCCCTAAATGGCAAAAAAAATTAATGACATTTTCGTAAATCCATCTTTTGTCAACAATTAAAAAAGGATACTATCCGTACTGGAGATTGTTTTAGGAATTATCAAAGATTGGCATTGGTTTAGTCATATATAGTCTTTCTAAGATTGTTTTAGCAATTTTCCCTTCAAAAAATGCAATGTCACGCCTTTTGTTCAACAATGTTTAACAACAAAATTTTTTAAAAAAAGTAAATAAATAATGGAAACTGTTATGGTAATTATCAAAGATTAGCATTAATCTAGTAAACTATGGACTTCGAGGTTTTCAAAAATTTTGGTAGATTATAAGATAAATTGTAAGATGTTTCAGAATTCCAATAAAAAAAAGTTGTAAAGAAAAGAAAGGGTATTATTATCTCTTACAACAATGTATCATTATGTTTTCCAATAAAAGAAGTTGTAAACACAATCAGAATCAGACTTCATTTTTTTTTTGTCAACATTCATTAACACGCATTAAACTGGATTCGAACCCAGACGGTGATACTGGATGACACTAGCACAAACCGCTAGGTTATAAGTCTTGGTCATCATGGCTAGAATCAGACTACCTTATACAACATAATTTAAATTTCCAAAAGTATTAAATTTTCCACAAATTACACAATGTATACACCACTAAAGATAAGAAAGACATGTATCATCATGTGTTCTATGTTAGGGCATAGAACATAAATTTAAATTTGTAAGATATTATTGACCAAAAAAGGAAATAAGTGTACTTCCTCCGCCTTACATTTTCGTTCGACGGCAATTTCATGATTACATGTAGAATTTGGCGAATGATGTAGAAATCATCAAAAGTAACTTATATCACTCAACTAATTACTATTTCTGAATAAGTTACACATAATACACATCTTATAACTACAAAGATTTTAAAAGGTAATAATAGCATTTAAGTTCGATAATTGAATTAAACGTAGAATGAGTCCATGATTATAAATCTTATAGAGATGTAATCAACTGATACTAATTAAAGATTATTAAAAGGAAGAGAAAGTATGTGCAGACCATTACATACCCAGGAGAGCAAGAAAGAACAGTTAGGAAAGTGATCGAAAAACAAAATAAAGAATACAAAAACTGTGGATATACCAATAAGATGCCGGAGATTATGCTTCTCCAATGACCTCTATAAATCTGCGCCGTCTCAGCCACCACAATGACCATCACCTCTCTCTCTCTCTCTCAATATCATTAGATCTCTCTTTTTATTGCATGAGAGCAGGAGAGACAAGATAGACTAAGATGGCTGAACAACAACTAGTAGTGCTAAAGGCACTCGATGTTGCGAAAACGCAACTTTATCATTTCACAGCAATTGTCATGTCGTCAGATTTTCTATTTAAATTTGCTTTTTGTTTGGTAATTCTTTTTTTATTTATTACTGTTTGCGATGCGTGATGTGATAATTGTAATGGTGCATCTCTAATCGAGTTCTATTTTTTTGTCAACAATTCAATAATACGCATTAAGCTAGGTTCGAACCCACACGTTAATATTGGATAACACTAATACAAACCGATAAGATACAAGTCCTAGTCCCAATCCAGTTCTATTTTGTTCATTAAACCATAACTTAAAAGTTCTAACAAACATTGAAAATCCAATTTTCACTAATACCCATTATTTTATATTTTACAAAACTTCCATAAATTATGAATTATTTAAATTAAATTATAATTTTTTTGTAGATAAATATTATAATAATATCGACATATTCATTATAATATTTTGCTAGTTTAACATGTCATCTTGGGTTATTATATGTTTTATATGTTTCAGTCATAACTGAAAAATTAAAAATTCAAAGAATCATTTTATATATTTTTCATATGGCTCTTGATATAAAGCTAAGTATTTTTCATGGTTTTATACTTTAAGAGGTTGTTTTTCGTATTTTAGGTATTCTGAGCCTAAGTAAGTAAAAACATCAAAAGGATGCAACATGAGAAAAATAGGACTATAACATTATCCACGCTTGATTTCAGGTCAAGAAAACCAACCAAGATCCTTTTAGGATTTCTATTAAGATGATTTTTGGTGTAGGTGAAGAAAATTTGGTTAGATTTCAGATGAAAATGGTCTTAAGTCATTTGGAGCTCTGGTTTGAGAGATATATCCGTTTTAGTGAAGACATGGCTGTCTTGCCTTGAAAAGAAGATTGAACAGGAACAAGCCATTCACCTCGGGCAAAGTACGTCTCGTCACCAGCCTGAGAGGATGCACTTCGGTCAAGAAGCAGCATGCCTCCATCTATATAAGCTTTTTGGCCAAGCAAAACCACTTTCGAAATAAATTTTCTTTTTTGCCCATACTTAATCCTAGCCGACGTAGGTATATATATACTTATTTTCAACATCTTATGCCTAAGAAGCCACCAAAGGCCACGCGTCTAGTACCCAAAAACATCTCTTTTCATATTTTTGTAGATTCTTTCATAGTTATTTTATTTAAGAGCTTTAAGGAGAAGATCTCGTCTTTGTAGTTCGTTATAGAGACCTTTATCTGTTTGAATATGTTAAACTATGATTGTGGCTATGATTACTCTTTGTTTGTTTACTTGCATCATGCGTGAGCAGATTCTTTTACAAGTTATCGGGAATCAAAGAGTTCATGTTATGCTAACCTGAAATCAATTTCTGAAAGGGTTTATCTTATGCTTTCTTCACCTATATTTTTTTCAATACCTGATATGCAGTAATTAACAAGTTATTGATCTTATCAAAATAGAACCTCGAAAGTGCTGTATCTATTTGCTTGAACTAGTATTTGCAGAGTATTGTGAACATCATTTCTTGATCGATCAAAAGTTTTTGCAGAGTATGTTGAACTAATAAGAAGTTTAAGCAATGAACTAAAGCTTTTGAACTAAAGAAGTTTAAGCAACGAACTAAAACTTAACAAAACTAGACGGCTAGTGTTAAAGACGGGCTTCGCATCTCCTGACAAGCCCGTCTGAGAAAGGTCTTCGGCCCAAAATAAAGACATTTCGGAGATAGTTCGAGTTAAGGTAATCTGGATTGGCGCCGTTTGTGGGGAACAGAAAGAAGAATTGGCGCCGTTTGTGGGGAACAGAAAGAAGAATTGGCGCCGTATGTGGGGAACATGAAGAAGAATTCTTAAAAGCAAAAAGGATTCAGATGACAACCGCACCAAACTCCGACCGCGACCAGCCGACCGAATGGAGAGACGACCAGCAACTGCCAACCATCCGGGCCAAGGAGACGGCCAAAACTCGGAGTTTCAAAACAACACCGAAGCAGCGGCACCGCAAACGCCGACACCGACGCTCAACCAAACTGACCTGATGCGCAGCATCGTTGAGCAGCTGAGCAGGGGAATACTCGAGTGTTTGGACGGCCACCAGGCGTAACAAACAGTATATCAGGATCCACTGGACGACCTTTGTTATCGAAAGGAGCCACCAACAGGACCCTGCCGAGCTCCTCGCCCAGCAAAGCCAAGCCAGACTGTCCAGCGAAACCGGACTAACGTGATAGCCAACCTGTCCGGCCTTTCGCTTAGCGCGAATCTGCAGGCAACCGGGAGGAGACCTGAAGCTCGGGTAACCCATGAAGAAACCGGCCCGGCGCCGCTTTACAATGTTGAGATCGAAAAGATGCACCGCTGATTAGACGACATCGGCTCTCGAGTCCACCGAGCGATCAGCTCGGCACCATAAATCGAGCGGGTTCTCGAGCAAACTCAACGAACCCCATTTGCCATGCAGATAACTACAGTTCTGTTGTGCGATTTCGGGAAGATGAGATCCCCGCCGAGCTTCGCCGGAAATTCAGACCCGCAACGCCATTTGACGGCCTTTGTTATCTCCATGGTGAGGGCGCAATTATCGGAAGAAGAGCATGATGCAAACTATTGTCAATACTTCGTCGAAACTCTCACTTGAGCCGCTCTAAACTGGTTTTCCCGGTTAAAGCCAAACTCAATCTCAAGCTTCAAGGACCTATCCACCACGTTATTGAAGCATTACTCCATGTTTATCGAGTGCCGACCTCTGGTCCTGTGTCCAAGACAAGAAGGAGACTCTTCGGAGCTATATCGATCGATTATGTGCAGTAGTATTCCGCATCGATGTAGCCGATGATATCATGCTCGTGGCTCTGCGAGCTGGTCTGCAGCATAAGAGAGACTTCAAGCGCGCCCTGAAATTCTTGAAGCCAAGGACGTTGGAGGATGCACTTCACCGAGCAGTCGATTATATCGAAATCGAGGATAAGGATATCACAGCAGCCAAGAAGCTCGAGAAACTGAAAGCGGTAGCCTTCAAAGAAAAACCGAAAGACGAATACTACGAGCTGCGCTATCACTATGATAAGGACGTGAAGGGAAGGAAAAGTGTCAACTACTACGTAGGTCGACCCGCGAACTAGAACATAAATGTTCGTGAGCCGGATCAAGGCAAACCACAAGCGTTCTGCGACTACCACAAACGGTCAGGGCACAGCACCGCTGAATGCAGGCACCTTCAAAACATCCTTATGAGGGAATATAAGAGAGGAAACGTACCCATAAGCGATCGAGCTAAACAGGATGGTGACCCATCGCGACGATCCGCCGTCCAAACTGACCGACGTAACCAGCAGTGCGACCTGGCAAGGAATAACACACAAGCCCAGATGGAAGATAACAACAAACGGGACAGAGAAGCCGAACATCAGGTTCAGAACCGCCTAGACAGAAAATCAACATGATCATGGGAGGTCTCCAATAATGCAACGATTCGGTCCGCTCGATATGAAAGTACGAATGACAAGCAACCACAGCCCAGAAATGGCAAGTACATATCCACAAGGAAGAATCGCTCGCATTCACCAACGCAGATGTCGTCGGCCTGGACCACCCACACAACGACCCCCTGGTAATCGAGCTGATGATCGGCAGCGATGATGTTAGCAGGATTCTCGTCGACACCCGTAGCACGGTCGATCTCATTTTTTGAGATACCCTGCGAAAGATGGATATCGATGAAGAGCTTATCCAACCATCGACGAAAGTACTCGCGGGGTTTACCAGCGAGTCTTCGACTACTAGTTCAGGCCGGCGGTGTCATTAAATGCGTCAAATTTCCAACACCAGCCGGAAGCTATACCATTCGTGGAAGTCAGCAGTCGTCTCGCTCATGTTTTGTCCGCGAGAAAAAGCTCCGCAAGACATCAACTTGCCTAATCGACGACCAGGAAGGCATAGATCCTAGGACGATCCAAAAGCAACCAAAGTGCGACTTAATTGAGTAGACCCAAATCAGCCGTAGGGATTGGCACCGATCTCCTTCCGAACCAGATAGATGAACTCATCACTTTTCTACGACAGAACGTTGGAACTTTTGCCTGGTCAATCAAAGATATGAAAGAATCGACCCACGTGTCACCAGTCACGAGCTTAACATTGACCCGACTTTCTGACCGATTAAGCAGAAATGACGGAAGCTCGGTCCAGAGAAAGCGCAAGCAGCCAATGATGAGGTTGACAAGTTACTCAAGGCAAGATCTATCGCCGAGGTGAAATACCCAGAATGGCTGGCTAACCCGGTGGTCGTTAAGAAAAAGAATGGCAAATGGCAAGTTTTCATCGACTTCACCGACCTGGACAAGGCGTGCCCAAAATACAGCTTCCCACACTTTCACATTGACCGACTTGGCGAGGCAACTGCGGGCAATCAGCTCCTCTCTTTCATGGATGCGTTCTCCGGCTACAATCAAATATTTATGCATCCGGACGATCAAGAAAAGACGGTGTTCATCACCGACCGTGACACTTATTACTATAAAGTCATGCTGTTCGGGCTGAAGAACGCGGGAGAGACCTATCAGCGACTGTTCAACAAAATGTTCACCAACCAGCTCGGCACCACAATGGAGGTTTATATCGATGATATGCTCGTCAAATCCCTTGTAGCCAAATATCATATCAGGCACCTATGTCAGTGCTTTGATATTCTCAACGAGTACGAGATGAAGTTCAACCCGGCTAAATGCACATTTGGCATAACATCAGGAGAGTTCCTCGGTTATCTCGTCACCCAAAGAGGGATCGAGGTGAATCCCAAGCAGATTTCCGCAATCACGGAGCTCCTATCACCAAAAAGCACCAAAGAGGTTCAACGTCTCACTGGACGGATAGCCGCCCTGAATCAGCTCATATTGCGATCAACTGATAGGTGTCTACCTTTCTACCAATTCCTCCGCTGTAATTAGCATTTTGAATGGGACGAGCAGTGCGAGGAAGCGTTCCAACAATTTAAGGCCTATCTCAGCACACCCCCGATTCTTGCCATGCACGAGATAGGCGAGACATTTTATCTCTATATAGCCGTCTCAAGTGCGGCTATCAGTGGCGTCTTAGTGCGTGAAGATCGTGGCGAGCAGAAATCGATATTTTATACCACCAAGACGTTAGATGGAGCAGAGGTTAGATATCCCACCCTGGAAAAGCTCGCCCTCTCCGTCGTCGTAGCCTCACGAAAATTACGACCATACTTCCAGTCGCACTCCATCACCGTTCTGACGAGTCAACCGCTCTGCACTATACTTCATAGTCCTAGTCAGTTAGGATGTAAGACCAAATTCTCAATCGAGCTTTCCGAGTACGACATTGAATATAAGAACCGCACAAGCGCAAAGTCTCAAGTTTTAGCCGACTTCTTCGTTGAGCTTCCGCCCGAGCTGGTAAGCAACGTCCTGGCGCCTGTTCAGATATGGACCCTCCTCGTCGATGGAGCTTTATCAAGAGAAGGTGCAGGAATAGGCATCCAACTCGAATCACCTACCGGCGAGATGCTCAAACAATCATTATGTCTCGATTTTCAGGCGTCCAACAATGAGGCCGAATACAAAGCCCTGATTGCCGGCCTCCGTTTCACCAAAAGAATCGGAGCCAAACATCTGCAAGCATTTTACGACTCCCAGCTCGTCGCGAACCAATTCAGCGGTGAATACGCCATAAAGGATGAACGGATGGATAGGTATCTCAAGATCGTCAATCATCCGGCTGAAAGGTTTCTCTAGCTTCTCATTGACAAAAATTCCAAGAGAAGAGAACAGCGCGGCTGACGTACTCGCCGTGCTGGGTTCTACCAAAGACGCGACTTGAGACGCCACGTTCCAATGAAAAGCATCGCCGTCCCTAGTATCGATCTCCCACAACACGGCTGCGCAATAACTTACCAAGAGGATGAGATCGACGATCCTATGGAGATTGGTGATGACCAAGCCCCCGAAGATTGGAGGTGTGAAATCAGAGCGTACATCGCTGACGGGGAGGCACCGAAGGACAAATGGAAAGCTCATCGACTTAGAGTCCGAGCAGCACATTACACTCTCATCAATGGAGGGCTTTTTACATGGAGCGCGGTAGGAGTCCTTCTCACTTGCATTCATGGAAATGAAGTACGACGTGTTATGTCAGAAACTCATGAGAGTGCTGGAGGAAATCGTTCGGGAGGACGAGCTCTCACCCTCAAAATCAAAAATCATGGTTTTTATTGGCCGACAATGATCACGGATTGCGAAAAGCACGCAACTCGGTGCGAGAAGTGTCAACGACATGCACCAATGATTCAAACGCCCACCGAGCTATTGAAAACTGCAACGCCGCCATATCCATTCATGCGATGGGCCATGGACATCGTCGGACCATTACAAGCCTTGAACTAACGCAAGTACCTCCTCATCATGACCGACTATTTCACTAAGTGGGTTGAAGCAAAGGCAGTCATCCGAATCCAGGATAAAGAGGTCCAAAACTTCGTTTGGAAATACATCATCTGTTGGTTGAATCGAGGCGACTTTTCATCTTCTGCCGCCCTAAAACCCTAAGAGAACTAAGTCGACACGCTTTGAGTAGAAAGCGAGTCCACGCGCAGCGTGACAGACAGACGCCATCATTATAACGAAAAATGTGACGCTTGTCATGTTTGTTGGGTATTGAGGAAAAGGCCGAACACCAATCTCAGCCAAGCCTATTACACATGAAGTCCGCCGAGCTAGCAGGTCGCAGGTTCGACGGACTGGGGGGGGCTTATTGTTAGAGACGGGCTTCGCACCTCTTGACAAGCCCGTCTGAGAAAGATCTTCGGTCCAAAATAAAGACATCTCGGAGATAGTTCGAGTTAAGGTAATCTGGAAAAAAAAGGAAGATTTCTAGATTTGCCAAAGAGAAAAGGAAGATTTCTAGGTCCATTGAGAAAAAACAAGACTTCCAAATCGACTGAAAGAAAAGAGGAAGATTTTTAGATCGCTAAGAGAGAAAGAGGAAAGGAGGATCCGACAATATCGGGAAGATTAAGAAGGATTAGTGAGTATAAATAGTGAGGAGGGTCCTTTGGAGAAGGAGATTGATTTTAGTGAAGGTAGAGAGAGAACTATACGAAACTCCGATCTGAAAACAAACCGTTGTAACATCTTTAAGCTTCTTCTAATAAAGAATTTTTTCCTAGATGTGCAAGTTACCTTCGTTGAGATAATCTCACAGGGTCCACATCAACAGCTAGCAGAAGATAACTTTTGCAGAGTATGTTGAACTAATAAGAAGTTCAAGCAATGAACAAAACTTTGGGTGTTATGGAATTCTTATTCAGGCGTTTAGAAAGTTAAATCTAATGGAGTATTCTAAACTCAAATTCCCTTAATAGTTCATCAACCATACTCCTGTAAATGATTATAACTATGTCCAACAAGCTATAACCACAATCTCGTGAGCGATACAAGATGAAACACAAGTAATAAGAGTTTATAATTTAATTCAGTTCAAAAAGCCAACACTCGCGGATTAAGAAATCGAACTCATCTACTGTAGTTCCAACCGGTCGTTCGAGTTTTGCAAGTAATAACCAGTCTAGATGAATGAAAAGTTGGGCCTAACAAGCGTTATGAAATAAGTATAAGCATACAAAGAACTTCTACTAGACTCCTAAAGTTAAATCAGTTCAGTCTTATTTCTCAAGCCATGAATCCCGTTTCTGAATCCATAAACACAATAAAAGAATACTCACACATGAAGAACGAGATAAAACATCGCATAAATAAAAAAAAATTTCAGAAAGCTAGAGATACAAAGATGGATTCTTCTCCAACGAACGAAGTGTCTAAAACTTGAACAATTTGAAAAACTAAAAAATTTGTTTTGACTTTTTGTCGCTGGTGAAGCCAATTATTTTCTTGGCTAATTTTTTTATTTATAGGTGTAGAAGATGTCTAGGAGAAATTAACAAAACTTTGGTCAAAATATGCTGAAAATTATAAATTTTCATTTTTTTCGGAGAGGTGTTCGATCGGATAGGGTATGTGTTCGATCGAATAGTTGATGTTCATATCAAACAGGCGGTCAATCACTTCCCCATAGATTCTCGAGAGCTAATGTATAGTTATTTGATTTTATTGCAATTTGTATTTCGCACGACAAAACAAGCCCCTCTTATATATTTTCTTAACTTAGTTATCAATCTCATCGAACTGAAGTGTGAATTTTTTTTTTGTAGATTTGATCTTTAAATACTAAAATTGTCTATTGGGTACTCCCAGTTTGATCTGTAAATTTATTTCACGTAAAAAAAAGTGCAAAATCACACACCGTTGCAACTAGTGGCCATTATTAATATCTTCAAAATCAGATTGAATTTGGTCGAGGAATTTCTTTAATATATACTTTTTTTATTTACCAAAAAGTTGACTAGCGCTATGACACACCATATCAGCATTATCATGATCAATATGCAATCCGTTTGAAAGATCCAAAAGGAGTAGAATTCAAAAACAAAACATAAGTGATTACACTTGTAAAACAAAACCAATCTGGCGGATTGTCTGAAGAGCATCCGACGGACCATCTATATGTATTTGAAGAAAGTTGTAGCACCATCAATGGCATCTCCTTTGGATTTCTAAGGTGAAAGCTTTCACTTTTCTCTAAACAATGGAGCAAAAATGGTTAAAATCATTTCCACGAGGATCCATAGCTAATTGGTCAATATGTAGGTCAATATTTTTTAATCACTTTATCACAAATATGTCACTCATATGTTTGCATAGCTTCCGACTACTGGCGAACTGTTGCGCGAAAGAGTTATGAAGATATACGAACGAGTTTATTGCTTCTTCGAAAGGCTGATCAGCCATTGCTGTTCCGGCTCGGAAAGAGTGGACTCAAACCCTTTGCATAGGAAAGCTTCCCGGATTTATGCTGCCGAGGAGGTGAAGAACATCATTTTTATACTAGGCGATGTGATCTTCCTTATTGGTGTTCACTTCATAACTGTTCATCGCCATGTATTCAAACTTCTTCAGGACTTTCGCATTTAAGATGTTCTTGGGGAACATGAATTCGTTGTATGATTCCCTAGTAACCTAGGTGATGCGCTAGGGGGTCACGGCACTTGGGATAGTCTGGTGTCAACGTTGACCATGTGTTTGGCTACATGTTTTGCTAATAGTGAAAGAAGTCTAAAGATCGAACTTGGTCTAGAAGTTCTCCTCCTTTCGTCAGATGCTCCATTTACTTTTGCAGCAACTAAGCAACATACGAAATAATAACAAAGACTTTTGTGATCGTTTCAGCTATCCAAACACGGCATATATTAGCTATGCATTAACTGTAAAATTGTTGATTAATATTGATGTGAAGTAAAATGAGTATTTCAACACTTTTACCATCTCACTCATCACATGTGCGAATAAAACATGTGCGAATAAAACAAAAATGGACAAGTTTTGGGAGTGTGCATAGTCAATTATCATATTTCTTTCATTTAGATTTTGTATCATCGGTTTGATTTTCTGAACCGCTCTAAGTTTCTCTTTTTGTTAACCTATTCTGATTATAAATTTTTGTTTCAAAAAATATTGTTAAAATTTTTAATGTGATTTTAATCAAATAAATATATCCCTTCTATTTCAGGAAGAATGTCATTCTATAAAAATAACTAGTGACGCTAATAAAAATTAATACAGTAAAACAATAAGTTTAACACTTGATTTTTGTTCGGTATGCTTTTCACCTTCCTCGTCCCAGAGCCCAAGGGCAAATCCCTTGAAGAGCTCTCTGGTGAGACTGAGGCTGAGAAATGATTATCTCATCCAGTATTCTATTTAAATTTGTTACTTGTTTGGTAATTCTTCTTTTACGTATTACCGTTTGCGATGCGTGATGTGATATTTGTAATGGTGCATCTCCAATCCAGTTCTATTTTGTTCATTAAACCATACTTTATAGTGAAATTGTTTCCAATATTATTTTATCATCTATATTTAGAGGAAAGCTATTTTAAAAAAATACTATTTATTCCTTTATATTTAGATTTATGCTATTTCGTCTTGTATTTTAGAGTTAAATATTTTTACTTATAAAATGATTTTTTGAATATTTAGTTTTTCAGTTATGACTGAAATATATAAAACATTTTTTTCTTAATTATAATTGTTTTTTTAAACTTTCATGTGGTTTGATATGGAGCTTTGTGCATAGTAACTCAAGATGACATTGTAAACTAGCAAAATATTATAATGAATATGACCATACTGATATTTATCTACAAAAATTTCATAATTAAATTTAAAAAATTCATAATTTATGGAATTTTTGTAAACAAATAAAAAGGGGTATTAGTGAAAAAGTGATTTTGAATAATTGTTAGAACTTTTAAATTCTATTGTTCTTGGTTTATGAATTACAACATTCTTAATAAAAATTACCATTATTGGTTTATGGATTGTTACATTCTTTTAAAATCTACTTTATTGGTTTCATGACTTTTAAATTCCATTTAGAACTTATTGTTATTCAAAAATGTTGGTTTTCATTAATTTTATAATTCTACTAAAATTTAGTGTTATTGGGATATGAGTTCGTAATAATTTAACTTATTAAATACAACTTTCAAATTAATATGCATATCCATTGAATTCTTATAAAAATAATTTTAATATATTTTTTTAATATACCAACCTCTCTGCACATTTAACAAAAGTTATAATTATTATAGTTTCAACAAACTGTATACCAATTTACAAATGTTTAATTTTAAAAATCAACCAATATCTATCTAAATCCAAGTCCCACTACGTAGGATTAATTTGTAAATGTTATACATAAAAAGTATTAGTAAAAACATTGGAGAGAAATCCATCTCTATTTTAGAGGAAAAATAGAAGAATACATTAGAATGGTTTAAGAAGTAAACACTTGTACAAATCACATTTTATCGACCGAAGAATATTTCACAGAAAATATTTTTTTGTAAAGAATGATTTATCCCTAATTAGTTGACATTGTGAGCCACCGCAATTCAAAGAATACAAAAAGAAGAAAAATTGAGAGAAATCAGAAGATACTTTTGGCATAAACCATACTTGTATAAGCATTGCCCGAGAAGAGTTTTTAGATGATGTGTTACAGAGAAAGAAGTCTCAGGAATACTTTTCACATGCCACAATTCTGAGTATGCTGGACAGTTTACTACTTTAAAAACAGTCAAAAGTGTTACAAGCTGGCTTTTGATGGTGCACCGTGTGCAAAGATGCCTATACATTGCAATGTCTGTCAAAGGCAAGGAAACATCAGCAGAAGAAATCAAATGGCACAAAATTTTATGAAATAAGTTGAAGTCTTTGGTGTCTAGACTTTTTCCACGTCCTTCGAAAACCAATACATCCTAGCCGCTGTTAACTACGTATCCAAATGGGTTTAAGCAATAGGAATCCGCATGAATGATGGACAAGTGGTAATTAAATTTATCAAAAATATTTTCTTCCTAAGATTTGGAGTATCTCGGATAGTAATAAGCGATAGAGTCTCCTATTTAAAAATAGGATGTTTTAGAAGCTCTTGAAAAGAATGGAGTAAAAAAAAAGTGGCTTAACCTTATCAACCTCATACGAGTGGCCAATTCGAGATCTCCAATAGAGAAATAAAATAAATCTTAAGAAAGACTGTTAGCTCAAAGACGCAGAACGATTGGTCTACACATCTTGACAATGTTGTTTGGACATATATGACTGCCTATTAAACACCCCTTGATACAACTCCTTTTCCATGTTAGTTATGGTAGAGCATGCTATCTTCTGGTAGAACTCGAATTATAAGATGGCTTGGGTAATCAAGAAAATTAAACTCAACATCAAGACAACTACCAAAAAAACACCTATCAGGATGAGAAAATAATACCAAAATGAATGACTAAGTCCTACTTTTTTTAACTCTCAGGCATGGTTATTCCGTGTAAAACTGAAATCACGATGGTGTTGATCCTACATAATAAAAGAAGTTAGACCTTATGGAGCAATCAAACTCTGTTAAAAAAAATGGGAATTCCATTGTCATGAATAATGTCTCAAACCTTACTTCGGAGAGATAGATGAATTCAAGATGGAGTAATCTATCATGTTTGACGCTCCTCCAGCCTAGAAGAGAGATTACTCGAGTTAACGACCCTAAAAGTAGCACTGAGTAGGAGGCAGCCTATTGTTTTAAATATATATATATATATATCTGGGAAATAGACCCCAATCAGTCAATTACTCTCTGATGATTATCAAGGTAAAATTTTCTGATTTATTATTTTTAATTTGATTAACTCCTTGCGCTTTATTCCACAATGGACAACCTGATTTATGTCTGGAGGAGGTTCACTATTTTCTGGCATAGTTCTTGCTGATTGGTTCTTTTCTGCTAAAATCTTTAAATTTTTCGGTCCTTTAAAAAAAATTTAGAGTCCGACACATCTTATTGAGTTAAAATTTAGTAAGAAATAACGAAAAAATATTTGAAATTGACCATTAGTGCTATCATTTCGTTTATTTAGTGAGAGCTTCTACATGATTTTTTTTAATCAACAATATCTAGACATATAGTAACAGGAATCCCTTTAAAAGATTTCAGATCATGGAGACTTTTGTTGAAAAGGATATTCTTACTCTATTATATTTGAAATTTTTTACCTGACTTTAATTTTTTCTCATTGAAGGTATTAGATCAGGGAAAGGACATTATCGTTCATAACTTTTTATCTCTTTTTACCATTCTCTGATTTTGAATGACCAACTCATCAGTTTTCTTCCACCTAAATCCTACCTCTTTTCAAAGCTCACTAATTCTCAATTTTTATTTTTACGTGTGTAGATATGTGCAAACACGTAGGAGAGGAAAGAACACATTTTTCCAGTCATTAAAGATTCAAGACATGGAAAAAGAAAGAGGAAACGACATCAATGAGAGTTAAAACCGATTTTGCTTGGGATTGGACTTAAAAGGGTATAAAGTTCGTGGCTTATGAGACATCTAAAACAGATAAAATAAAATTGTTTCACCTTTGATTGAAAAAAATAAAGTTAACGATACTGAAATAATAGGGAAAGATAATGGTTGCTAATAAAAAAGACTCAAGGAAAAAATAAGTCGCAAAGAATAGCAAATATCGACAAGAAGCATTCAGAAGAGCATCCGGAGAAAAATCTAAGTCTGGGAGAACTAGGTACAAGAAGAAGTTAATGGTGAAACTGTGGATATCAAAATGTCCATCCTCTCTTGTAGTTTTTCATAATATATGTATCTCATGGAGATTATGGTAATCCTAAAACACTCTTAACCTCACTCTTGAAAATCTTTAGAATACCTATCACCGTTTACACTTAATGATACCCTGAAAATATTAATGAATATCAAAGAGATAAATGACTTGAATGCATAGTTTTTGTAAGCCTAGAGTTTGAATGAAAAAAAACCGCGATGAGAGACTCATGGCAATAGTAAGAATGTTTTAATGTGACTTTTTTTTAGATGGTACGCAGGTTATGATTTGATATGTATGATCTTTGAAGATCTTCGAATTCTCACATTTTCAAACTTCTCTTCTTTCTCGTTCATTTGTTTTGTTAGAGGACAAACGAAGGTTTCAGTCTGGGAAGGTCATATAATTCGTATTTATCACTTTTTAATATGATTTTCAAAACTTTTAGTAAGAAAATTAATAAATTTGGTGAATTATTAGTTTTTAGTGTTTTTTGAGTTTTAAAAGGTTTAACACGTAATTTATATGTTTTAGACAAAAGTGAGCTGAAAACAAGTGTTTTGGAGATTAGAAAGCTTCATGATCCCATAAATTTTGCATCCAATGGAAGAAAATTCACGGAGGGATATTTATAAAATTTGTAAAAACCCTATTAGAGGATATTAGATTTCAGCTCCAAGTTATTTGAGGTCAATGTAATGGTTAGATATGAAGATATGCCCAAAAACATGAAGACATGTCTGTGTGGGGTCAAAATGAAGTAAACATGAAGACATGTCTGTGTTGATCGACCGATCACCTCTTTGAACTAAAATAAAAAAATTTCAAAATTCTCCAAAGTAAAAATATCTTAGGGATTCGTCCCAGCCACCTCTTACACCTATAAAAGGAAGACAATCAATAAAATTAGACGGAACTCCATCAGCTACCATTCATAAACACATCCATCACCAAAGTTTCTAGTTTCTACTTTCTTTCATTGCTTTGTAAGGGAAAACAAGAAGATCATACATATTCTCTGAAAATAGAGTAGCACTTTAGAACCCTTTTATCTATCTATTCATGAGATTGATTTTGATTTGTATTTTTGCTATGGTTTTATTTATCATATTTAACTCGTAAATTGTTGGGTATAAAGTGCTACTCTAATTTCATATCATATCGTATGTCGAATGCGATTCATTGATTCCCTGGTGGATGTCAAACAGGTCACTGAACCGAGAAGGACAAGACCAAAAGCACAAGCCAAAGAACCGAGAAGTTACATGCTTCAGGTACCATGGAAGAGGTCATTACGCTAGTGAGTGTGTGAACAAGAGGACTATGTTACTTCTTGACAACGGCGAATTTGTGACGGATGATGAAGAAAAAGTTGATACAGACACAACCGACGATGAGCAAGAGCAAGAACCGGCCAGGGTCGAGTTACTTGTTACCATGAGGGCCTTGAGGGTTCAAGTTAAGGCTGAGGAGAATGAGCAAGGAGAAAACTTATTCCATACGCGATGTGTACTCCAAGGCAAAGTGTGCAGCCTAATCATAGATGGGGCAGTTGTACAAATGTGGCCAGCCAAATCATGGTGAAAAAACTTGGGTTGAAGGCTACAAAACACCCAAAACTGTATCAACTACAATGGCTAAACAAACATGGAGAAACGCGAGTCAATTGCCAAATCAAGGTACATTTATATATTGGAAGGTATGAGGATGAGGTATTATGTGATGTGTTGCCTATGGAGGCAGGACATATACTTTTACGGAGGCCATGGCAATATGACGGAGCAGTTGTGCATGATGGGCGATCTATCAAGCACACCTTTGAGTACAAAGGCAAGAATATCAATCTCGTTCCTTTAACACCCGCGGAAGTGTACTAAGATCAGAAGCATCTAAGCACGAAGGGTACCAAGGAGAGCACAAGTGTTCCAAGGAGGAATGTAGCCAAATCCAACCCCTCGCAAGAGAAGAAAAAAAGGTTAAAGCTTCCAATTTCCTTGCGAGAGCTAGTGATATCAAAAGAGTATTGTATACTCAACAACCAATGATTTTAATGATGTACAAGGAATCTTTATTAACCATTTGAACCAGAGTTTCCGAGCAAGATATCACCTCTTTTACAGGATTATGAGGACGTTTTTCCGGATGAAAACCCAAGTGGTTGACCTCCTATAAAAGGAATTGAGCATCAAATCGATTTTGTGCCCGGAGCGACACTACCCAACCGACGGGCTTACAGAACCAATCCAGTGGAGACCAAAGAACTCCAAAATCAAGTTGGTGAACTCATGAGCAAAGAGTACATCAGAGAGAGTATGAGCCCATGTGCCGTACTGGTTCTCTTGGTACCAAAGAAGGACGGTAGCTGGAGGATGTCTGTGGATTGTCGTGCCATCAACAACATAACAGTTAAGTACCGACATCCCATTCCTCGTTTAGATGACATGCTTGATGAGTTACATGGTTCTAGAATATTTTCTAAGATAGATCTTAAGAGTGGGTACCATCAAATTCACATGAAAGAATGAGATGGATGGAAAACCGCATTTAAAACCAAACATGGGTTATACGAATGGTTTGTTAAGCCTTTTGGCTTAACCAATGCAACAAGCACGTTTATGAGGTTAATGAATCATGTGCTTAGATATTTCATAGGCATTTTTGTTGTGGCTCAAGGACTTTGTGATAGCTCTCACCAACGCATACATCTCACACGGATCATTGGTGAGAGCTCTTCAAACTTGGCAGCACTACTTGTGGCTTAAGGAATTTGTGATTCACACGGATCATGAGTCATTAAAGCACTTGAAAGGGTAACAGAAGCTGAACAAGAGACATGCTAGATGGGTCGAATTCAGTGAAACCTTCCCATATATCATTTCGTACAAACAAGGTAATGAGAACATAGTTGCTGATGCACTATCCCGAATGTACACTTTATTCTCTACCTTAGCCACAAAGCTTCTTGGTTTTTAGCACATAAAAAGTATGTATGCCAATGATCTCGATTTCAAAGATGTGTTCAAATCGTCTGAAAAAATTGCTTTTGGAAAGTATTTTAGACAAGACATTTATGTGTGCGAAACTGCTCTCTACGGGATTTGTTTCTTAGGGAAGCTCATGGAGGTGGCCTAATGGGACATTTTGGTGTCGTTAAAATATTGAGTATCTTGCAAGACCTAAGGAGAGACGTGGAAAAGCTTTGCAACCGGTGCACCACTTGTAAGCAAACTAAGTCTAAAATGCAAATCCAAGGTCTGTATATTCCTCTTTCTATTCCCACTGAACCATGGACTCACATATCTATGGATTTTGTTCTCGGATTTCCTAGAACTAAGAAAGGAAAGAATTCGATCTTTTTCGTGGTAGATAGGTTTTCTAAAATGACTCATTTTATACCATAAGACTGATGATGCGACCTTGGTAGCTGAATTGTTCTTTAGGGAAGTGGTTCGTTTGCATGGAATCCCTAGGACAATAGTTTCTGACCGAGACACTAAGTTCTTAAGTCTCTTTTGGAAAATGTTGTGGTCTGAGTTAGGAACTAAGCAATTGTTTTCAACTGGTCACCCATAGGCTTATGGGCAAACCGATATAGTCAATAGGCTCTTGTCAACACTTTTGCGTGTTATTATAAAAAAAAAATATTAGGACTTGGGAAGATTGTTTGCCTCATGTGGAATTTGCTTATAATCATGCTATACATTCGACCACTAAGTTTTCACCGTTTGAATTGGTTTATGGTTTTAATCCTTTAACCCCATTGGATTAAATGCATTTATCTTTGAGTGAAAGAGCTAGTATTGATGGCAAGAAGAAAGCTGATTTGGTCAAAGAACTACATGAGAAGGTAAGAAAAAATGTGGAGCTAAAGACAGTCCAATACCGAAAACAATCCAACAAAGGACGAAAGGAGAAGTTGTTCGAACCGGGAGATCTATTTTGGATCACCTAAGAAAAGACCGGTTCCCAAATGAGAGAAAGTTCAAGCTACTGCCAAGAGCCGATGACCCATTCAGAGTTCTTCGAAGGATCGGAAACAATGCCTACAAAATCGACTTACCAAGTAAGTACAACGTTAGCTCAAGTTTCAATGTTTCTGACTTAATTTCCCATGATACAGATGAGCAGGATTTGAGGGAAAATCTTTTTCAAGAAGGGGGGTTGATATGAGCATCATTGGCCGAGAATCGACCGGCCCGATCGACCCAAGCGACCCGGACGAGCCTTCCGTGGAACCTAGCACGGAACAAGAAGATCCCGATGACCAAATGAAGAATGGAGACCACTTCCCTCGACCAAGTGACCAAGGAGAACATATTGATCATGCCAAAACACCCTTGGGACGGACTAATTTGAGAGATGGTTGAGAAATGCAACTTATCGACCAAACCGGACCCGAACGGCTGAACTCGACCAACCTTGGACCAAAGGAGAATCTACATGACCAAGAAGGTCCAATGAAGTTCAAGGACCAAGAAGATCAAGGAAATGGTAGGCCTTACAGTTACACAAGTTTGGTCCGAACCTTACCTTTTGGGCCGAGAAGAGATGGATCACAAGACTACTTGGATCTTTTTGGAAGTGTTCGACCCAAACTAAATCTAACAGCATTCAAGGCCCATTTTGCACCAAAGAACCAAGAAATCGACGAAGGAAGTCTACAGTTCTACGTTTGGCGGACTTAGAGACTCATTTTTAATTTCGCCTTTAGTTTAGTAACTTTAAACTTTTTATTTTCCCTCTCTTTTGTTTGTCTTTCAAAAATCGAGTTTACCTTTTGGGAAATCAGACAATCATAATTTTAAACCCTTTTCTTTTTTTTCTTCGAGAGCAAGTCCTTTGTTCCCATTGGAACTTTCGATTTTTGGTGTGTAATATCCAAAGATCAACCGGTAAATCACGTATTATTCCGCAACCATTTGTGTGACCATTCTACCATCCTAAAGAGTGATTTTTTTGTTTTATGATAGTTCAGGCAGTGGATTTCATATACTCATTGTTGGTGCTACACCAAGTCGCATTTGGAAGGATGGCTTTAGATCGTTTGGGCGTTTTAAGATAGTTCAGGTGTTGGGTTTAATATACTCAATATTGGCTCTACATGTTCAACATTTGTCAATGGTTATCCAATTACCACATTGGAGTGACAATTTTTGGGAAGATCCAAGTCTAGTAAACTTTGGATCTCATCAGTACCCCCCCCCCTTTGTTACAAAGAACGGCCAAAAAAATATATATCTAATGCTATGATATCTGATCTAACATAAATAACTTTTACAAACTGTTCATAAATGGTTAAGATTGTGTTTGAACCATGTCCTATTTTTTTTTAATTCATTTAGGGGATTTTCAGAGATATAATGAGTATTTCAAAACTTTTACTATCTCACTCATCACATGTGCCAATAACACAAAAATGGACAAGTTTTGGACTGCGCATAGTCAATCGCCATATTTTTGTTCATTTGGATTTTGTATCACTGGTTTAGCTTTCTAAACTGCTTAAAGTTGTTTCTCTTTTTGTTAACCAAAAAAAAGAGATACCAATTGTGATTATAAATTTTTGTTTCAAAAAATATTGTTAAATTTTTTAATGTGATTTTAATCAAATAAATATATCCCTTCTATTTCAGGAAGAGTATCATTCTATAAAAATAACTAGCGACACTAATAAAATTAATACAGTAAAACAATAAGTTTAACACTTGATTTTTGTCTGAGAATTGATCAAATGAAATGTAATATTGTTTTTGGTCTGTTTGAATTTTTTTTTCCAGTTCTTTTATGTCCATTTGCGTGATGCACTTCAATCTTTATTGCCCTGAGTGCAAATCTTGTAATCCAGTCTTTGTTTTCTAATCAACAATGTCAATGAAACCTTTTAAAATTTGATTTCTTATTAATAATAAATTTGATTTGTCATGTGCATTTTGGTTGCTCTTTCTTTTGCTAATATCAATTCCTTATATTTGCAAGAACATAAATGCTATGGTAATTTCTGAGAAGAGATGTTTATTCTCTTTTTAATAAGTGGTTTTTGAATTGTACGAGCTTGTTGCAATCTTGTCAAGCTATATCGCCCGCACAATTGCCTATGGAAGCACGGTTTTATGACGCTTGAAGGGCCCATCTGGTTCCATAATCAAGTGTTGGAAGAAGCTAGAAGTTGCCTATGGAAGCATGGTTCAATCCTCATTGCTATTTTCTCTTTTGTTTATCTCTCTGGTTGTGAGGTTTCATCTTTGTTTTCATGTGAACTTTGTTCGTTTCGTTTTAACGAATTGCAGTTGGCGAAAAAAAGAAGTTTCTAAGTATTTCTTGTAGTCTTTAACCTCATCTGCATACAAAAATTACATTAATTCATTATCATCTTTTCTGCTTGACTAATTATTTCATGAATAAGCCCAAGTTCATACCCAAAAAAAGTTAATCTAATATCAAGTTTATAAGCGACGTTATCTTTTAACAATAAATTCATAGAGTAAATTATTAAAACAATATCAAGTTTTTTTTATTATTGAATCCTATACCTGATGTGAAAACATTACTTAATAAAATTTAATTCAACCATTGAACCAAAAGGCTCCCATAACTATACCATTAATTTGTATAAAAAATGTTAAAATGTATATAAAATACATTGTCGAAAGCAAGCAGCTCTAAGATACATTATGGTTGTCCAAATTAGAATATAAACAAAAAAATTTATAGGAAATCAAATGGACGAAATAACTATAGCATTTTAGTCAAGGAAAAAGTCTAAAAGGAGCCTTTTGTATCTTCTTGAGGTAGCGACCACGGACAAGGCCGTCTCATCATTCACATTCTCGCTCGAAAATTCCTCAAGAGACTTGCCTTTAGATTCAGGCACTAAAAACATTATGAGCTTACCAACAAAGTTAATGACACCAAGCATGATGGACGAGTTCTTGACACCATTACCCGGTGGATATCATGTGTCTGTCTTGGTCTTGGTCTTTTGACTGAGCCGCATTTAAGAATCTAAACGCGCCCATGATAGCTCCTTGTCTTTCCTGGCCCGGTTGATATTCCATTATATGTGGATCTCAACCTAGCTGAGAAGATCTCAGCAGGAACAACAAATGTAGTTGCATTTGGACAGAACTTGGCAAAGAAGAAAGCTAGGGAATAAATAATAACGATCCGACGAGGTTGTCCGGTTTGATCTAGTGGTCGTAAAGGAAAGCTATAGCAAAAATTAATACGGTCATAAAGGAAGAATCTCAATAATTGGAACGCAGATATTCGAATGATATCTATAAAACGCGGCTCTGAACTAGTAATCTGGAACAGTACTGAATAGTGTGATGAGGGTCTGCGTCCTACCGATCTTGTAAATCTCGTGGATGGCATTCATTGTAGCCGCCCTTGGGATCCATCCAATGGAAGAGATTATATCTTTTTGAAATAAGTTTTGACTGTAAAATGCAATGTCAAGCAAAAACTAAGTGGAAGTAGTCCCGGGGAGAGGAAGTCCATGGTATTTACGAAACTCCTTGGAGAACAAACCATAATTTAGCTTAGGATCTTCGACAATCTTTTCAGCAATTACTTCCTCAGTTTCAAGATCCACCTGCAAGACTTTAGACATGTCTTGTGTGGCTTGTTTGATGTGGCTCCTTGTGGTAGTAGATGCGGCTGAACAGTTTTTTTTATCAATGATGTGACATTTCAACACCGTGATTATGGCCTATTTTTTATTTTAGACCCTAATCCTATTTTGCAATGGAAACAATATTTCGAACTCTCGATCTTTAGGATCAAAGTCTTTTGGATCATGTCTTGTTTTATTCTAAGTTATGCTCGAAAAGAAAACGGGTTAAAACATAAAGATAAAGAATAATGGGATTCACTTATATGGAGACAACAAAAACCATATATCCCCTAAAAGATATATATCGATGCGGTTGTTGACCATTCATATTAATGTATAATTTGTTACTAGAGGGTCTCAAAGTAGTAACTACATATGTTCATACTATATTATCTAATATATTAATTTGTCAATGGAAGTAGTTTAAGGATTTTATCATAAAATGAGACAATAATATATATGCCAATAAAAATATTACATCTTGTCCACCAACAGCCAATTCCAGCAGTTTTACATCCCCAATTTACAAGCAAGAAGAATATGACAATAATGATCCAAAAAAATTATTTAATTTTAAAATAAAAAGGATTATAAAAACAGCTAACACCAACCAATACACCTTGATTTATTGATCTAGCCTCTCAGGTTTAAAACTTTAAAACACACAACCCAAAATGTCTTAATAAAACCATTTAGCCTCTTAATGTTTCCTTTGTTACAATAAACCCAAAACCATTTTTGCTTAAACTCTCTCGTGATTATGTTAAATCATGTACAATGCTCCTGCACAGATACTTTTACGCAATAGGTTTTAATGGCTAATTCTAACCGAAAGATTTATAGATCTCCTCGTGAATCTTTTTTTTTCTTTCTTCTTCAAATTCCATTAATCTCTCCAAGATGTTTTCTTTCCTCAGTAACTGCATATTATTTCTTCCTTGTTACCTAGACTCGTTCATACTTCAACTCCATATCAGCAGTTGCACAGCTCCGATTCATGTATGATTTCTTGTACTACTTCGCAATTGGTACATGAGTACTTCAGACAAATGCATCTCAACAACTTCTAAAACTTGGACTTCACAACACTAACAATCTCTGCATTGATGATTGAGTTTTAGAGCCCATTCACACACTCAATGCTTCATATCAAACACCATGCTTCACATAACATCTCAAAAGATCTAACACCTTCAATCTCCCCTTTTTAGCTTAGTTTGATAATCAAGCACTTCCAGTTCTTGATTACCTAATCCCACATTGACACACAATAACAAGACTAATTCTTTAACTTTAGCTGATCCAAATAACGCCACAATGTTAAATAATACCTCTTCATGTGTATCTCGTTTTGAATCTTCACTCTTGGAATTTATAAGCAACTTCTACTTCCTATTTTGTTTCTTAAGACATTCAGTTTTTGAATGGCCATCACCATTGCAAGAATCACACTTGGTTCTTCTTTTTCTCTTCATAACTTGTTCAACCTTTTTTTCCACGATATCCATGAGTTCTTACATTTACAAGACCCACATTTTCTTCGCTGTCACTAACTGAGCAGGCATTGATCACATAGTCTTTGATGCATTATATTGTAACCCTAACTCATAGACATGTAATCTTCCGACTACATAATCATGTTATATTATATGTACCAAGAGCAACTTTCGTCACAGTTTTTATCACATTAACTCTATGTGGTAAACCTCTCAGCAGCTTCTTGACTAACTTTTTATCCTTGTATTTATTGCCAAGAGTCAGAGACCCTTGAGCGAGGGAGCTTATCTTTGAGCTATAATCAGAGATTGATTCATCTTCAAGCATCTTTAGATCTTTGAATCTATAAACCAATAGATCTTTCCTTGAACTTTTTACCTTTGTGATTCCTTCAAAGTGTCTCTTTATAATGTCTCATGCCTCCTTTGCAGTTTCACATCGTAGAATCAGCTTGAATTCCTTCTTTGATATGCTACAATGAATAGTCGTGAGTGCCCCCGAGTTGTATTGCGACTCTCTCCTTTCATCCTCTATCTACTCTTCTTTGTCTTGGCAAAATCATCACTTGATTCAGTTTTGGTGTTTGGCTCCTCCCACCCGGATACAATAGCTTTCCAAGAAAGAGCTTATATGCCCTTTATGATTGCTTTCACCCTTGCCTTCTGAAAACCAGAATTCCATTCATCCAGAATCAATGTTGTGCTAGGAACTAACTTTGGGTAGTTCTCCATATATTCCACAAGATATCACCTATTTGCAATACGCACAAGTGCTTGTTCTGAGACCAATTGAAAGTGCGAGAATTACTTGATATGAAAATTAGAACACAAAGTAACACATGGGAATTCTCTAAAAGAAAAATATATGACTAGCTAATCTTTTTGTGCACTTAAAAGTTTCACCTAAAAATATCTTTCAATAAATTTAAGACAAATCTTGACTTATTGATCTAGCTTCTCACGTTTTCAAGGTCTATACACAACTTAAGAACCTCTCAATGAAACCATTTTTTTTCTTATAAGAAAATCAAACCCTTTTGCTAAAGCTCTCTCTCTTTATTATGTTAAAAAACATACAATGCTCCTCCACACCTATTTATATACAATAGGTTTTATGGCTAACCGTAGCCAACTTTTCAAGTCAAGATTTACAAATCTTCTTGTGAATCTTTTTTTTCCTTTTTCTCTACAAAAAATAAAGAAAAAAATTCCTAAGAGCAAAGGAAACATCTTCAAGTTCCATTAACCTCTGGACGATGTCTTTTTCCTCTAACTGCCTCTTGGCTCATCCTTCTCACCTAGACTCGGTCATACTTCAACTCCACATCAGCAGTCGCATAGCTCTACTTTATGTATTAGTTCTTGTACTACTCTATGTACTACTTCATGAATGATACATGAACACATCATACAGCTTCATCTCAGCTTCATCAGAATTGTGTCAGAGAGGATCCACATACTTTCTTTCTCCACACATGTGATTCATAGGTACCTCTTTATAATAATGTTGCCTTTTCAAGGTTATCCTCTCTGATCTCTAACGTCTTAATTCTTTTAAAACTCTGTCTTCACACCGCTAACAACTACATCACAAATCCAACTTTTTTTTAAAACGTGTAGCAGCAAGAAATAAAAATAAACACTTTTTTTATAATAACCTTGAAAAGTATATATGTTTTATGGTGGTTTATTTGTGAGCTAAGTTATCTTCAGTTTTATGTCGTTCACCTTTTTGGGAAAAATTTAAAATTACCATTTCTAAAATATCAATTTTAAAAAGTTTTATTGTTTGTTATCCATTTATAGAAATGTTTCTAGATTATCAAATTTATAAAATTTTATAAAAATATGTATAAGATTTTATCAAAAAAAGTATTTATAAGGATTTATAAAACATTTTATAAAATTTATAAACTGTACAATATTCTTTATAAAATCTTATAAAAAATTTACAAAACATGTTTATACGGATTTTATAAATATGTTTTATGAATTCTTATAAATTTGAAACTTGTGATGTTTTTAAAAAATTGTACATTTGAATATGAACAGCAATCAGTAATATTTTTTAAAAGTTGTTAATTAAAAATAGTATTTTTGAAAAAGAACAGTAAACAGTGAAAAAATTTTAAAAATGATATCATAAAAAATATATATTTAAAATTGTCTCCACTTTTTTCATCTTTTCACTTTACACCAACAAAGAAATAACAAACTAGCAAACGAGTACATACATACACATGAATCTATCTCAGAGAATGTTTACCACACTCTTCCCGTTGTTAATTTCACAATTGTCCCTATATAAAAGAGCCTTTAAGGAATCTCCAACCCAAACCCTCCCTTATAAGGACGACTCGTCCTTGAAGTAAAGATTTAAAATTTTATTGCTCCAATGATAAAAAATCAAATCCAGTTTTAGAACTATAAATAAATTACATATTGTAGTCATCAATATTAAAAATAATTAATTATGATGATTAAAATTTTATACATAGATATAAAACACTATCTTGAATAAAATATTAATTACATTTGATAATATAAAATAACATATCAATTTGTTAAATTATGTTAAAAATATCGTAATGTAATTTTAAATATGTAAATCTTGCTTAGTGTAATATTATTTATGTGTGAAATGAACTTTTATGTTATATAATATTTATTTGATATTGATATTTTTGAAAAATAAAATTAGTGTATTTATTTGATTTTATATGTATATAATTAAATTTATCGAGATATATTCAAATTTTTATTAGATATATAACTTTAGGACCTAAAATATAACAAACAAACAATATTAATAAGGTTATTTATATGAGATATAAAATTGTAAAAACTAAAATGAAAATTAAAAAGCTTTGATGTTTTTTTTCTTGTCAAGGCTTTAACGTTTAAAATAGTGAGGTTTCGTGATGGATTGGAAATCAAGAAACCTCAAAAATTGAAGATTTTAGGGTGGACTAAAAAGTTCTTAGGGTAATGAATAAGTTGTGGGCCTTTCATCTTTTATTTGGCCGGATCACACAATTATTGAAGATAAATCTTTAATTTCAAAAAAATTAATCAGATTTAGTTTAGAAAATTTTTATTTATCAATAGTCAGTTCATCTTTTTTTCAGTCTTTTCATGAATAAAAACAAGATTTTAGATTCCGTAAAAATATTTAATAGAGAAAGCACACATGTAGCGTGAAAAAATATGTCAGTTTTAAAGATAAAAATCTTGGAAAAAGAAGAAAATGGAAATTAACTATGGTCAAACCAAGGAAACAAATGATCTCTAGAAGAGATTATATTAAACATATCAAAGAAATAGATTTAGGTACCTGAGATAATAAAATAATATCGACAAGTAATATCATTTAGAACAAAATGAAACCGAAAGCAAATCGACATTGATGATATTTTTGCATGCAATGTCACAGTTGTTGTTGTGGATAAGAAAAAGGATAATGAAACGAAGTTTATTGCAAAGTATACACAAATTAATAATTGGCCAAATTTAAACAAAACAACAGAATTGAAAAGTTAAAATCTCTTAGAAAAAAAAAGAATGATGGATATGAAACTTATAGTTGATGTTTATGGCTTTTACTAGTTTTCTTACTCATGTTTTTCTTTTTTTGAAATCATAATGCATCGTTTGAACATGTAGATATGCAATTTTAATTTCACATTTGCATTGCCCCGCAGTTTAGAACTATATTTTGCAAACATGGGGTTTTGTGTGCATATTTGGTCTTCTTTTAGGTGTTTAGAGCCTTGAAGGATTTTTTTGTCAAAATGTGAGAGTCGAGAGAGTCAAAACGAGGCATGACAGAGCCAAGAAAAAGCTCTAAGAGGTTTTAGCTGCCTACCTGCCCGACAGGGTGCCCAAATAAGTTTAATCCACTTTCATATTTTTAATCATTGTAACCAATTTGTTATCCCCAATACCCAATACTTCCCCTTGATTAATCGAATTTTAGATTGCTTCATTAGTGTTTTTTACTCTTGTTTTGTTTTGATTAAATGAGTTCCCAGTTTTTTAATAGTTTGGCAGTAAGAAAAAAAAACTTGACTTATACAATCCACTGGATAGTGAGATTTATATAAATATCACTAAAAGATATAATCCATATAAGATACAATCTTTGAAGAATTGGTGATATCAAAATTATATTTCAGAGAACTCTAACTATTCCATCGATTCGATCGAATTAAGATATATATGTTTCATAGGTATCATGAATATTATAATGTCAACCAATATACACATATGTGTTATCGATTAATGGATCATTTATCAAAACTCTTGAAAAGTTAACTTAACTTTCAGTTTGGAAGAAAATACATTAGAGTGATAACATTGTCTTCAATTAATTCCAAAATTAAATACTTAAAGAAAGAGGTTTTGTCTCAAAGATCCTTTCAGGATTATATAAAGAATGCTCATGTTTGGTCATGAAGTATCATTCTATTTGGACAAGTTATTCATCTTTTTGAAGTGGAAGATGTGAATTTGTATGACAAGAAGAAATATAATAATAATAAGTTTTATAAGAAAAGCGTGAATAATTTGTACATCCAAATATGCACAGTACAAATGTTTAATATGTTTTACGTAAAAAGAGATTCGGCCTGAAATCCAAACAAAACAAGAAACAATCTTCTTTGTGAAAATGTTGTTATAGACCAGAACTGCAATGACCTAAAGATTATACGATAATTAGACGAGTTTCTTTACTAAGACTGTATTCTCAGAAAGATGATATATTTTATCAAAATGCATATCTTGAAGATGATGATTCTATTGAGAGAAATATGATGATGTTTGTGGATATAGTCGTTCTTCTTATCATGGTTTTTATGTCATTGGTTTTTCTATAAAAAAAGTTTTAACGAAGCGGTAAAGTACACGTAAATGATAAATATATAATAGAAACACTATTATTATAACGATGAAAGTCGATCAACCTTCTAAAGTCTTTGTCATCAAGAATGGCATTTATGAATCATTAGCAAGACACATAAAATGTGAAAGAATAGCAATGTAAATGTTCTACGTATCTGTTGAAGTGAAGATTTGGCAACCATATTTACGGAGAACTATTTTCAAAATATTATTTTATTATATTAAATTGCATGTCTGAAAAATCCCAACTAATATGTAATCATGATGAAGAGTTAATGCATGTTGCACTCTTTTTTATGTTGAACATTTTTTTTTTCAATAGATTTATCTGATAAAGTTTTTAATAAAATAACATCATATATACTTCAGAAAATATTTTTCTATAATAAACATCGAGATGGAGTGTTATAAACTATTATGTGATGCATATTATAACCTTATATGTCCATGAAAATGTTATAGATTTTTTTAATTTAAAAACCAAAAATTGTAGACTGGATTCATGAAGTACATGCTAAACTTATTTGCGCCCAATAACATCTTAGCCTTCTGGATAAAAAGATACAAAACTAGAAGAAGTAACTTCAAAACATTAACATAATTTTGGTCCAAATGAAATATGTTTTATTATCAATTTTAATACACACCAAAAACACACACATACACACAGAAAAAGTGATAGACAAGGAACAAAAAATTACGAAATTCAAAAATCGGCTTGCTCTCTCACCATGATATGATGTTAATTACGTTAGCATGATTGCTGAAAAGCACTTATGCTCAGTGTTGTGGTACCAAAAACCATTCTCACAGCTGTGAATGTGAAACTTGTACGCTTTTAGAAGTCATCAAATCTTCATTAGTTGTATTGTTTTGAACTCTGCGAACTCAGAATCGACTGGAAATATAACAAAAAAAAAAATTCCATCAAATGGTTAGAGATTTCAAGCTTGCCATGTAACATGATAATATTACCAAACATATGACTTTAAATCACCTTATAATAAGAAATTCAAAGGTGTTCAACCCTGAAAAAAAAAGATGTAAAATGTTGATTTTTTCAGTTGTTTCTATTGAATTCATAAGACAAAAACACGTTCAATACTTACAGACTTTTTAAAAATCATTCAAAACAAAATAGAATATTATTATACAAGGAAAAAAACTTTGATTATCTTATGAAAATAGAAAAAAACTCAAAATTAATGTTGACTTAGTCGACAAAAAATTAATACTTTGTTACTGTTGACAAAAGAAAGAAAAAAAACACTTATTAGTTATTATTATGTTAGTTTTTATTACTTTTCGGATTAATTTGGTGAAATAAACGTTAAAATCTAAAGATTTTTGGTTAATGAGATAGTTGACGTCCTTATTTTTATTTTTATTTTATCTTTTTACAAAAGCGAAAAAGCAGATTCAAAGCTTCTACTAGATCATCTAAATCGTATATATATTATATTAATAGAAAATAGCCTTTATGCATTTAGCATATTTCTTTTCTTTTCTTTTTGTCGACCATTTAGCATATTTCAATATAATATTGCTATGTTTCAAAAAAACGATTCAATTCGAACTTAATTTCTAAACTCTAACCAAAAACTTCCATTTGACTCCACAAATTTAAAAGGTTATGTGATTAATATATACCTTGACTTTAGGATAAGGGAAGCTACTTTTAGCACCGCCTCTACTTCCGAAGCTGAATTTTGATTTCTTGTCATTAGGTTTTAGAATCTGAAAAGAGCAAGTCAAATCATCGTCCACACTCATCATCGCACCTGCATTGTCGAATTCTCCACAGTAATTTGGCGCAGAGAATATCGTCACGAGCTGCTTATTCGCAAAGAACTCGAACCCATCTTCAACAACCTGAGATTAAATCTTTGCTTGCATCAAAAGGAACCAAATAGAAAACGGTTGCTTTATACGCAAGGAACAATAAGCAAACCTGATGAGCCCTACAGATTAGGTCAAGATCGAGTCTTCTGAGAAACTCGGAAACTGTATCTGATCCAAAAGTGTAGGAAACTCCGCGATCGTTAGGACCCCAGCTTTTAACCACTTTATCAGGATCAGACCACAAGAGATCACAGAGTAACCCACGATCAGGAATATCCGTTGGACGACGAATGTCTCTAATCTGTCTCAAGCTATGCAGCTCCGGGGAGAGCCCACCGTGCATACAGAGAATCCGGTCGTCGATGAGTGCAGCCACGGGGAGACAATTGAAGCAATCGGTGAAGATTCGCCAAATCTTTACACTGAAACGGCGTTTACACTCGTCATAGAAGCCGTAGATGCGATTGATTGAAGCACTTTCGTGGTTTCCTCTAAGAAGGAAGAAGTTCTCAGGGAATTTGATCTTGTAAGCGAGCAAGAGGCAAATTGTTTCAATACTTTGTTTGCCGCGATCCACATAATCTCCAAGAAACAAGTAGTTTGAACGAGGAGGGTATCCTCCGTATTCGAATAGTCTCAAGAGATCCGAGTATTGTCCATGAATGTCCCCTGTTTTTTTGTTGAAACCAAAAGATTCCATAAGAACACAATCTCAGAGAAGAGACAGAGAGAAACAGAGAAAGAAGTATACCGCAGATCTTGACAGGCGCTTCGAGTTCCAAGAGATTTGGCTGTCTCAAGAAGATATCTCTAGAGACGAAACAGAGCTGTTTGATCTCTGTTTCAGATAACTGAACAATCTTTCCTGGTTTCTCTCTAGCTTCAAGCAATCTATTGATCACTGAGTTTAGAGCACCAGCTTCCATTAATAGATCCCAAGAAACAGAGCAACAATGAGACGAGACAACCTAGAAGTCTAGAAGATATATAATAAAAAGAAGGTATTGAATATATAAAAAAACTTCGGAGCTTTTATGTTCTTATTATGCTTGCTCTTTAAAAAACGAACGGTGATTGTCAAATTGAAGAAGGGCTTTATAAAGCCGCGTGAAGAATATATTCTTCTTCTCTTTTAGCAAAAGTCCATGTGTGAACCTACCGACATTGTTCTAAATTCAACTACATCATGTAATAACCAAAATGTAATCTACACAATAGCAACAAATCCTGTGTTTTGTTGAGCTTTCCGGGCTTGAATCTGATCCGGTACATCGTGCTTCGAATTCGAGATCTTTCTGCAGGTAACGAGAGCGCGAAAAACATTTCTTTCTCCTTCACAGTATCAATGTTTTTGGATTCATGGTAATTCTCAAAAGCGTGTGTGCGATTAGTTCGCATCATATCAAGCAACTTGGCCATCTATAAGAACATATTCGTTATGAAGCTACTGGATGTGAGAGGACACCATAAGAATAACGAGAAAAGGAAAGAGGGAGAGAGAGAGATTGGAGAATATAAGTTTGGGTTTTGCCCTTTCCTTCCATTAGAACCAAAAGAAAAGAAAGGAAAGATTCTAAAGTTAGGAGGAAATGAAGAGTGAAGTCTCCTCTTAGAGCTTCTAGATCATTTCATTTTTTATTTGTATACCTCATTAGAGTTAAGTACTTCAAACAAAAAGATAAACAAGATTCATCGATTTCCTCAATAAGTCACAGATCAAACACAGAAAAAGAAAAAAGACTTCAGACTTCAGAGTTTTCGAAACTGTTAGATACAATGGTGCTAGGGATTAAGTATATGAAGTTTCTCAGTCATAAACAGCAAGCTTCTTATACTCCTCACCTTTAATGGCTAACCACATGACATCTTCAGGATTCACAATCCCACCTTCTTCAAGAAACAGAGTCAGTAGATTCTTTGAAAACCCGCTAACCAAAGCTACTCCTTTTTGCTTGGCCACCACAGGTGTCGCCAACGAGTCTCTTAAGTTCCAAAATACAATTTCAGGAACACTCTTAAAACCATTATCCTTATACTTCCTCTGAACAATCTCATAATCCGTCTCCCATTTCTCTTTGGACCGTTGCTTTTTGATCTTCAACTGTTCCTCGTAACTGACAGAGTAATCTACCTCCAAATCATTGCTTTCTGTTGCAGCATCAAACTCCATGTCACTAAACACAAACAACCGCTTGATCATCTGGTCATCGGTTAAGTTACTCTCGACTGCAATCTCTAGAATCCGATCAAACACCTTCTGGAAATCAGTGTTCATTCCCCAATCCATCTGTCTGACAAACTCGGTCTTTTCTCTCAGACTCGAACCCCTGACTATATGAAGCTGCGGGTTTTCGCTAAAGGTGATAACTTTCCCTTTCCACGGCTGTTCATTAAGTTCTGAAACCAATAACCCGAGCGCCACACAAACTTCCATAGGTGTACCAGTCATGCTTCCCGAGACATCACAAACCGCTAACGAATAGTTCAGCTTCCCTTTCTTGGCAAGATCATCCACCATTCTTGCCCATTGAAGCTCTGCAACATCCGCTCCAACTTCAGTGCTAATATCCTCCTCCAGCTGGCTGATTATCTTGTGAGGAAGCAATGCACCAGCCGCCATCTTCTTCTTCCCGGATTTCACATCCTCCAAAAACTGCTTAAACCTCTCGCTATCATGCTTCTGAAAGAGCATCTTGTAATTCCCCATAGCCACAGAAGAAACTCTATTGTACTTCAAATGGTTCCATTCCTTTGCACTCATCGACACTTCAGGCAATTCGAGAGCTTTACGCAATGGCACAAGAACTTGTTTCCTCAATCTATCTCTAACCCTATAAGCATAATGCGCTTCTTCAATTTCTTCGTACTCATCTCTAGAGAAAATCCTTCTAGCAATCGCCTCACATATCAAAGTAGTCTTATCATACGAGGAATCAACAGAAGGACACCATTTCGAAGCTAACCCAATCTTATTCGGCTCATTCGAATTCAAATACTTCAAATCGGATTTCAACAAATCAGCAAACAAATCAGCAATTCGATCAAACAGTAACCTGTAATTAGCATCGGAGTTATACCTCTCTAAAGCTTTCTTCGCCTTCTCGAACTCTCTCTGTTTCCGCAAAGCTCTAGCCTTGATTTTATCGACTGGACCACCAATCTCCTCCGCGTTTTCCAGAATCCGATCCTGCAAATCCTCTGAGATCTCGGAGCTGTTCTCTCTCGTCCGCTTGAATTTCCTCTGAATCCTCTTCCTCCACACCCGCTTCGTCCCTCCCTCCACCTGGTGACCTTCGAGGATCCGGTACAGAATCTCCGGCAAATCTTTGAAATACCCAAACTCGACGAGAGCAGGGACATTCAAAGCTAAGGTTTTGGGGTGGTTCTGGTAAAGCCATAACGCAGCCGTGTAAAACCCTTCTTTGTCTGATTTCCCAGTGCCTCGAACTCCTCGGAGATTGCAGACGAGCTTCAACGTAGTCAACGGATCGTGAGACCAAGAAACCGCCAGACGTTGGATCAGATCGTTAGGAGGCGTGTCGGGGACGATGTGGAAGAAGAAATCGAGGCATGGGTTCCCAGAGGAGAGAAATGTCGGCGAGAAATTTTCCGTCAGACCCATCGTTGGTTCTTCTCCGAGGTTTAGTGTGGCGGTCTTCGAGATCAGATTGTGGTCATCGGAAACATGGGTTTCCGGCGGAGTGATGGTAATGGGTTTGGTGATTGGAGTCTCGGCGGAGGCGACGGAAGGTGGCCCTAGAAGGGCTGTAGTAGAAGAAGCCATTGAAGAGACTAGAGAGAGAGGACTTGATGACGGTCTCAAGATTTGGGGTTTGACTCTGAAGCTACTGTGGAGATTGAAGCATGCTGTGAATATACGTGCTAGATATATATGGAAAAGATACTAAATATTTTCTATGCTAAGACTTTTGCCAGAGATATATGGGAAAAAAATAAACTTATATTATATCCAAGATATTATATATACAAAGATAACATTTTCCTAACCATTTTTAGTTAATGCCACGTCGTGGTGTAACAATTCCTTGGTATGCGTTTTCTTTATTGTATTGTGCCCTATACATGCAAAGCATTAAGCTCAGTTTTCTTATAAATAAACTTATTGAAATGCTTATACGAAAAGACCATTAAGAAAAAAGTAATAATAAAATAACAAAAAGTCAACTAAGTTAGTGTAATAAAATAATAAAAATTAACTAAATTAGATAATAAAATAATTACTTAAAAAAATCTTATTTAAATATATGGTTCTAGTAATATTATAAATTAATAATCATGTACATATACATATATATGACTAAGATAGTATAATGAAATATAAATCTAATTTGTTTGTTATTATTTAAAGTTGATATCTATTTAATATTCATATCTAATTTTATTTATTACATCAATCATATAATATGTAAAAAAAAGACTGCGATGTTTTCAAATGTACTGTAGATGGTTTTCCACTTTATTGTTAATAGCAAAGAAGATTGTAACTATTCATTTTTTATATAGATAACCAAAAATGTTATTACCACTCGTTCTATTACAATAAACAAGATTATTAATTATAATTTCACATTTATGTATGTCATGTTTTTTTAAAATAATACATATAAATTCTTTAACATAACATAATTTGAAATAAAATCTTACAAAACTTTCAGTGTGTGAGCACAATGCAAAGAGTGTCCAAACAGTTCAAGGGCATGGATAAATTTTCTGGAAACGATATGATTACCACAAGTTAGCACACACATGCTGCTAAAAAATAATGGCCCGTCTCCATGTTAGCCCCTCATGCATGGGACATCTTTTCCCCTTCTCAAGGCGCTTTTGAAGCTCTTGGGCAGGTGGACATCAAGTCAAGCATCGACAACCAATATAGATCCCCGTGGTCAGCATGGCCAAATTTTACTGACGAAACTGATGTCGTTAAGTGACGAGTGAAGTGATATATGTGAATCCTTCCTAAAAGAAACCTTACTCTTCAGAGAGAAGCGACCTCTTCCTCTCGAGATGCAGTAAAACTCCTAAGTTAAAGAGCATTATTAAATGTGAACTACATTCCGATTTCATGTTTGAAAAAGATACATCTTCTCAACTACTTAGGTGACGAATCAAGTACGTCAAAATCGGTTGTACCCCTATGGAAAGCGGCGCGCATATCGTAAACAGTTGAGAAAATCCCTTCTAACGGAGAGTCATTGTTTCTTAAAACACCATTTTGATTAAAAAAATATCACATGAATGCTCATTCATGATAACAATACACAGCGACGGAGTCAAATAAAATTATTGGGGACGTTTTTACGATGATCAATCTTACGACAACATATCACCAATAATTTTCTTTGACTCCGTCGCTTGTTCCTTGATAATCTATACGAAGAGAGAAACACAAGGCTAAAAAAAAATTGGATACTAACTCTCAGATTAAAAATGAACGATGAGATAAGTTAAAGGAGAAAAACTGTCTCATGGACAAGGTTAGAGGCGATTTTCCTATAAATAACTCCCTTAAATGAGAGAGAGAGAGAGAGGGATGTGACTAAAAAACAACCACACCAATCAAGGCCCAAAGGTAGATACTGTTTTTGCTCTGTAATTTATATGGATTGCTAGAATCAAAAGATCACGACAAAACATAGAAATCTAGATAAGTTTCCAAAAAAACATATTTAGAACTTTTTTTACTATCAACTTATCCACAACTTAAACCTGATAAACAACTAATACAATTATATTCTCATTGTACATAGACCAATATAATTGTTACGTCAAACAGGTCCAAGTTGTTGATTGTGTGTGAGTTTTATTAGATGCATTTCCATGTTGGTCGTAGTCTTGTAGACAGAGCCTATTCCTAGAATTTTGGAACTCCAATAACAACAAAACTTGCCTATTTCAATATTAATTTTCCAATAGAAACTAAAATATTTGAGCCATCTACATATTCTGCATTTATATCACCAATAGAGTTAAAATATATTTACAATTTAACACACTTTCCTCTACATAGTTTACAAGTTAAGACAATTATGACTATTAAACCACTTTGTTTTACCCTTTTTACTAACAATTTTTTTCTCCCTTTCTCTCTCTTGTTTTTTGGTAGTTCCATTTTTCCGCATTTATCTTTCTTTGTTCTTCCATCTTTGAAAACAAAAATTTGTTAGGGTTGTCCTAGTGAGAGATTAAATACTTTGAGAACACGCCTAATGTTCCAGAGTTTTTCTCTGCTAGTTGGTGTTAATTTAGTTTCAAAAGCACAAAGCTCAAAATAAAAGATTAACCATCATTTCCGAGTTATTTTAATTTGTTATGCATATAAGAGTTATGAATCGACCAAATTTTTTTTATTTAAACATATTTCATCATCTAACAGTACAAATACTCCATTCTTTTTGCAAAGATGGAACAACAAAAGACGTCTTTAAAGTATTCTATGAAATGTGTCTGAATGTCATTTATGTTCATGTAACATTGGACATACGTTATATATAGAATGTACATGATTAAATGTTCGAACATGTAGTTATTTTGTTTTACAGAGCTTCTTGTACAACATTGATGCCATTACAGAGCTTCGTGGACAACATTTGATGCTTCATGAACTAAATTTGATGCTTCTTTGTACATATCCTACTCATCCAACACAAACTGGTGGATATCACATAATGTTCACAGTTTCTATAACTCATAAGAAAGCAAAGAGGAACCATAATATATCATATGTATTGATCCAAACGATGGAGAAAATGTACATAGTTTCGTGGATGATATTGATTCACTCGTGGACTATATTAATGCTTCGTATACATATTCCAACATGAGTCGACCATGTACAAGAGAGAGAGAGTAGAGAGAGAGAGAGAGAGAGAGAGAGAGAGAGAGAGAGAGAGAGAGAGAGGGAGAGGGAGGGAGACCACAAATATGAATTGTTTTGATTTTTTTAAGGAAAAATAATTATCGACAAAAACAGTTGAAGAAAAAAAACAATAAAAACATAATTTTGGTTTATAAATAGTAGAAAAAATGTGTTGCTAGTCAAAAATATCTATTTATAAAAGTAAAATGTAGAAAGGGTCTTGATGTAATCAACCTGTTAAGAGTCATGAATTTTTTTGTCTAAGGTATTGGCCCTTAAAAATGAAACTAATAAAACCTTTAAAATCCAAGCCCAAACTTCTTTATTCTTACCTCCATAACCATTTTGGTTGCAGATCTCATTGTTCACATTTACAGCAGCGGTAAAAGATATATCACTTGAAATAATTATCAGTCACAAAAATGTTCAAAATTATTGGTACTAAAAATAGTAATCTCATTTTTTCTATCATTGTTCTTTATCGTTACTTTTTGTATCTTCTAACTATTTTGGTATAGTTTAATGTTCTTTATTATTCCGTTAGAAACAAAAATTTACTCTTTTGTATCACCAACCTTAAGCAAATGAAAAATAATTGCAAATGCTACTTCTCTTCATTGATCATCTAAACGGGGTTATTGGTTAGTACATTTTAAGTTATTTATAAATCCAAACTAAATCTATTGTTATCTCTTTTATGATTTTAAAATCTATGTTCAAATCTTGTTTTATTGGTTCTATAATTTTTAAATACTAGCCAAATCATGTGTTATTTAATCTTACAGATTCACTTATGGATTTGACTTTAAAATGAATTTGAAAAGATTTACATATTAAAATACAAAACTTAAATCCGAGAAAAAACATATAAATTTACAAATATTAAATAAAACCCACGTGGTAGATTTGGAAATCAGTAAATTGTAACGCATTTGTAAATCCTATATGAATTTCCAAATCAATTAAAATACAGAAATATTCTAAAACATATCAGATCATATAGTTTACATTCAAAACAAACATCAGAGGATACTCTCATATAATTCATTATTTTCAAATCATTATATATAAAACAATATAGATCACTATTCGGTCGATTTCATTCCAAAAACATTGACTCTTAATGCTTAAAACATGATCATATGATCATTTTATGTAACTTATTTGGATATACTAATTATTTCAAATGCTTTTTTCGCTTTTGTGAGAGGTGATAACAAATATATTCACTCACTTCTTCTTACCCTTATTACTATTGCTCTTGTTAGGATTCTCTCCATCGTCAAGGAGTTCCTCCAAAATACTATCATCCAAATACTCAAACTCAAAAACTTGCCTAGAAGAAGAAGCGGAGGAGGAAGATCCAGCCACCGTGGCTGCCGCAGAGCCACCACTCCCCATGTTATACTCATGAGGGAAGTTCAGAATCGCGGTTTGGCCTCTCATGGAATAGGCGGCTTGATCATAAGCTCTAGCTGCTTCCTCCGCGGTATCAAACGTTCCAAGCCATACACGTTCACCATGCTTCCTCGAATCTCGTATCTCCGCCGCGTATTTGCCCCAAGGCCGTCTTCGAACTCCCCGATACTTTCCTTGCTCGCCTCCGCCGCCACCACGACCTCCTTGCTCCATAAAGATATATATGTTTGTGTGTGTGTAGATTTTATTGTATTGAAGAATGAACAAGGATTGTTCGTGCGTGTATGTGTTAACTCGTATACGTGTGTTTGTGTGTTTTTCTGCTGCATGTGTTTGACGGAATTTGATTTGGAAACAAATGTGGGTCTTAATTAAAACCTAATATTCGGCCCTCGACATATATAATGTAAGAATATAAGTCCATTGAAAAAATTAAATTTTTCTTACGCAATTGAAATGTCATCTTTTAAATATTATTAAAAATATAAAGAATTTCTAATGCTTAGATATTTATACCAAAAATGAATTTGATTATAAACATGAGTGATGTAAGGCTTGAAAAAATGGTGGTGATATGATATCTTGACATTGTCAGACCATAGCAAATCTGGTAGTTTTATTTACGAATTATTTGATATTACTATATAATGAAATGACAGAATGCCGTTTCTCAAGCATCATAAGGGGAGATGAATCTAAAAACCCAGAAGAAAAAAATAACAAAAAAAATTAACATTCAATTGTTTGTAAATTGATAGTGCAAGAAAAAAATATGTATAAACATTGTGTGGGTGAGATTGAACAAGAATCAGAATCTCTTTTGTGAGTGGATGACTGATATCCTGAGACTGGGTCGCCAACATCGACTGCAACTTTTATGGAGTCTTCATTCACGAACCAAATTCACTAAAGAGAATAAGTTCGGCTATTATATTCAGTATACCATATATGGTTTATAAATTTTTATAAATTTTATAAAAAATATTGTAAGGTTTTGTAAAGTTTATAACATGGTTATTAGTCTTATAAATATATTTTACATATTCTAATAAATTTAAAATTTTATTAATGTTTATAAAATTAGTATTTTTGAAAATATAAACAATACCATTTTTTAAAATACAAGCAATGGCATTTTTGAAAATACAATCAACAGCATTTTTGAAAATACAAGCAATGGCATTTTTGAAAATACATATCATGAAAGTAATATTTTTGAAATTCTCCTTTTCTGGAAAAAATTTGTACGAATGTTTTTTTGGAGAATTATTAAGCCAACCTTTAAAACCCTATAAATAACTAAACCAATTTTAATCTTTTCTAATTAATAAAACAATCTCAACTACCGATAATACATTTGTTTCCTTGTTGACAAAAAACATATTAACGAAAATGTCATTACTTTTTCTTGTAATATACATACAAGAAATTTCTAATGTCATCGCTGGTTGCAAACGCCGAATGATATAGGTCTACCATCATTTGAAAACACGTTGATATAAGTCTATCATCATTAAAAGCGTCAATCGCAAACTTCAATTTTAAACACAAATCACTAACGATTGTTTAAAAAAACTTGAATAAATTTTTTTCTTTTATTATTACTATGATTATATATTTATCTTTAATCCAATGGTTTTTTTTAAATACACATTGGTTTAGTAATCTAATTTTTTAGAACATTGTCTTAGTAATTAACCAAATTTTTAATATTGTTTTAGTAATTATCTTTTTCTGTCAACAGGAAAATTTGTATGAATACTATGCAAATTTTAATTATTTTGAAAGTTTGAGAAATAAATTTTTATATCTAATATTATTAATTTACTCTGAAATTCAATAATATTATTTTTAATAATTTAAAAATAAAAAGTATATAATAATATCTAGATTGTAAGTTTTGCGTCATAAAATTTGTATCAACTACACAAATAATGTCATATTTATATATTAATTTCATCTTAACCAAAGAAAAAAAGTTGGAATAATTAATCTAATGAAACTAGAGTAAGAAAAATAAATATTTCAAGGTTTCACAAATAATGTCATATTTATATATTAATTTCATCTTAACCAAAGAAAAAAAAGTTGGAATAATTAATCTAATGAAACTAGAGTAAGAAAAATAAATATTTCAAGGTTTAATTTGTATAGTGATTAATTTATTCTTCTCTTTTTATGAATGTTTTCCCATATATGTATCTATTGATTTATGAATTTACTATCTATTGATTACTTAATTGAAGAACTTACATGGATGGATTGATGATAATCATGTTATAAGATTGATTATAATGATTTTATAAGATATTTTGAAACTAAATTTTGGCTATGTGAGTTAGAAGGTAATCACCACATGAAGCCAAATATTAAAATGTTTTTGCTACATCAAAAAAATCATATTTCATGTTAATATCCAACAATACTAGTTCTATCGTTTGCTATATCTTATTCTGTATTCTCCATATTGTCTTCTCCTTTTCATTTGCTTGCATTCATATAATTAATGATTTAATTTTTATATCCATATAAAATATCATTCAGCTCGAATAGAGAAGTTCGAATAAACAATCATTTTTATTGATTATTTACATGCATGATATATAACGCATGTATGAAAAGCTATCAATTAGATATCAAATTTATATTATAGGCTAAACTTTTCAGAAAATTTGAGTTTTTACAATACAAAAACCAAATATAAAAAGAAACTGAGTTTCAAGTTTACTAGGGATTATAAATGCTAAAAGGTAGTTTTTCAAAAATTTATAATAGTATTATTTTCTTCTTATCTAATCAAAAATTTGTTTTCAAAATTTTAAAAACATGGATTACTTTTCAAATTATAAAATATTTTTATACTATTAAATCAGATCTTTCCTTTCTTTTTATGTATGTAGCTTAATTTGTTTTTTAAACGATATAAGTCTTGTAAAAAAGTTATTTGTGATGTTAAAATAAAAAAATTGCTCTATATCTAATATATGTACATGATTTTATGTATAATTATCTATTTTAACTTTATTTTACGTTTTTAACATTAGTGGATAATAAACAACTTTTAAATTTTGAATTTATTTATAGAATTTAAAATTTAGATTTTGGATTAATGTTCAATTTTTTGGGTTTAAGAGTTTTGATGTTGAATCTAAATTTTATTTATGTATAAATAAAAAGATATAGCATTTTAATAAATCTAACAGTAAAACTGTTCTATATAAAACTTTATGAAACTCTTCTCGAAGGTGTTCAAGGATCGTTACTTTAGAAATACGAACCCTTTGGATCCGGTTAGATCGTACTCTCCATGGATGGAGAAGTATCATCTTATGGATACTTTGGACCCTATGGATGGAGAAGTATCATCTTAGCTCGCTCTCTGGTTAATATAGGACTAATCAAAAGGATGGGAACAGGTGCATCGATTTCGGTTTGGAACGATCCATGGCTCCCAACCATAGGCCCGAGACCAGCAATATGTCAAACATTTAATTACTATCCCTCCCTCATGGTGAATCATCTAATTGATCCAGGAACACGAGATTGGAATGCGCAATTGATTAAGACGATCATTGTGCCCGAAGACGCGGTGCTCATTCTTTCTATGCCTATTAGCGGTCATTCAAACCCAGATAAATGCGACTGGCATTACAACAAATCGGGGAAATATACAGTAAAATCAGGATACCATATCGCGCGGACTTTTTTACGTAATAGACACAATCCAGCTACACTGGGCCCAGAGATTAAAATACTACAATCATTCTCATGGAAACTAAAATCTCCAACAAAAATTAGACATTTCATCTGGCAGGCTTTAACAAGATGTATCTCGGTAGCAAAAAATCTGCGGTGAAGGGGTATACAATGTGATACACTTTCTAGTCGTTGTGGGTTAGAAGAAGAGACTGTTAATCATGTCCTCTTTGAATGTCATTGTTATTCTATTCTCAGTCGATTGATGATATATTCTCCCATTAGTATCATCTATTATCATATTTTTGTAATATATTTTCTTCTTCTCATTATTTGGTATTTTGGTAAAAGTAAATTTCTAAGTCTATTTTTTTACATATTTTCATATTTTTATTTTTTTATTTTTCATTCTTAGAAAAATAACAACTCTGTGTTAATATTTTTAAATCATTAGCTTAACATACTATTTAATTTTCATTTTGTGGTTTGAACGTCTTATTTTTTTTAGGTTATAATATTTTTAATATTTTATTTTATTTTATAATTAAAAAAGCCTCAGTTTTTGTATTAGTCTTAAGCCTCCATCAATCTTGGCACGGGACTGTATCCATCATAACTAGTCCAAAGTTTATTTTATTTGACATCCAAAAACCAAATATCTCAAGATCGAATACAATACTTGAAACTTCCGAACTTACCTCTCCTGAACAGTGACTTAACATCTTCTTCGTCGTCGAATACATCATCATAACCAAACATAAACATATTTATCACCTATTGAGCAGCACTCTGCGTCCCACTATGAGCACTAGACGTCGACCTCGAACTTTAAAGGCGTTGACTTGAATGGTGGATGATGCAATATTGGAATGAGAGAGAAAACATGAAAAGTGATGTGAGATTAATGGAACGAGAAAGATTTTTTTTAACAAAGAGAAAATTTTTGTTTTGCTCAATAAATCTCATCCACTTAATGTTAATTCACTACTAATCAATCACTAGTCCAGATTTATTCGTGTAAAAACATACTTACTTTTTTCTTTTTTTCTAATTAGGCATACTTTTTTCATTCAAGAATAGAATATCAAGAGATGGGCCCTCACACTCTTTCAGCACGTGACAACACGTGTGTTATTTGACTGGCTTAGAGTTTTAGATTTTTATACTTACTTACTAATCATCATTGGTTACCGTTTATTTTTAATACAATGTTATTCTATAAGAGATTAATGTAACCACTTAAGAACTTAAAAATACGATCTCCTCAAGTGATAAGAGTCTCTCTACTGTTCGTGTGTATATGTTCTGATGTGCTGCTTATTTTATTGTGGTTCTAACTTTTTATTCTTTAATATAGTTTTGGATGGCACATTAAAAAACAAAACAAAAATATATAAATAGAATACATCTGCATATTTTTTACAGTTCACACAATTAAAAATACAGAAAAAAAGCAGATGGTCTACATGCAATTCGTATTAGTGTGTTTTGCAGATGTTCACCAATGTTCTGCATTTATTTATTTTTATTTACTTTTTTTTTAATTTCGAAAATAAACTATAAATATTATACTTATTTTCATTCCCAATCATTTCATAATTTCATGCATCATAGGTAAATATTGTCACGAATAAAATAATTACTATTTATTTTTAAAAGTGATACTGTAGTAATTTTTTCTGAAAATTATATTTGCGTAATTTTGAAACTTGTAGAACGGAAACAATTTCAAATAGATTTCTAGGCGAGAAAAAAAAATTTTTTAGCTGTACGACCAAACAATTGCCATGAATAATTATCATTTAATAGATCGTATACCACTTGAGAAAGAGTTTGTAGTTGAAAAATTTAACCAAAAGTTTACTTTTAGTATAAACTACAAATTTGTCAACGAAAAGTTTGATCAGTTAAAAAGAAAGTTCAAAAAATATTCGAATATGCTAAATTATATAGACATTTCGGTGGATCGTATCACATTTGTGATAAATGCATATGAGTCAAAGTATAAAAAATTATGAATTAAATATTTAAAATATTTCTCAGACCCAAAATATGTTAAAATATTTTAAGAATTAAAAAATTTTGTTAACTAAAATCTTTATAATTTTATGGACAGATATGTAAAAACTTATAAAATCATTGAAACAAAATTGGAGAGAGCTTTCGGATGTGATGCAACGTTTTTTTAGACTAAAATCACAATCTGATTTTAACGTGGGTCAGAGTGTCGTAGATGGATGAAATAGCGGTTGAGTTCATAATAGATATTCAACTTCTAAAGAAATAAGGCGTGATCATCTAACTAACTACGTAGAACTCTCAGAAAAGGGTTACTCTACATATAGAACGACTTCAAAAGTCTTTGGAAGGAAGAGAACAAAAAGTTGGCTTACTAAAAACACTATAACGCTTAAATCAGGCGCCATCTACTGCGAATAATATATTTCTAAAATAATAGTTACTTTTTTTTTTCCTGGAGGATGTTGTTATCATAAATCAATGAAATAAACTTTGGTTTGGCATAGCCGCATAGTAAGAAGTCTTTTTTGGTAATTTATAAAGATGTATTGGTCTGAACTATCATCTGTATATGTCGTCGTGTTAAAATACTTGACTTTTTTTTCCATTTTCTAAAGTTTCTAAAAATTGTGGAAAATATAAACAAGAATGTGAATTCGCTAAATCTTAATCCCACTTTATCATAGCTAGGATACAATTTTATTATCTACGTGTAAGTAATTTATTATGTTATATCTGACATTAGCTAGGTTTGCAGAAAATTTCTTATTATATGTTCTGATTCAAAAAGTTGTCGAAACAGCTTAACCTACTTATTGGAGAAGCTTCTTCTGCGCATTTATTTGACTGTGTGAACAGTGAAGGAGCCATGCAAGTCGCAAAAGACCTACTTTGACCCTCCAAAAAAAAAATAGTTTTGTTAGAAAATGTGAGTCCATATTAATTCTACATAGTGCATCATATTAATTGTATATGAGTAGTGATCAATACGAGAAACATTTTAAATTAATATGTGAGTCCCATTACATATAAACAATCTGTGGTGCGTCATATTAATTGTATTGACGAATACGAAAACATTTTAAATTAATATACCCAAAAGGTTTAACATAGAAATAATATGCCCAAAAGGACATGTACACCTATAGCTATGCGACAATTACGAGAAAATAAAACATAAATACTACTATAACGTTTGTTTACCTACAAATGTTTGATGAAATATTATTATATTGTGGAGAAATATATTATTTTTGGATATATGAGCCATAGTTGTCATGCGTATGAAATGTTAATACTTTTATGTATTTAGCTCTTTAAATAAATAAATAAAGCTCTACTAGACACACAATTTCTGTTTCCTATTATATTAAATTTTAAGAAATTTAACAAATACAGCTTTCATAATATAATTTGTTTAAATTACCATTAATTGATATTTTTTTAAATAATTTTTTTATAAGTGTCACAAATTTTGAATTTCTAATGGTTTACAAAATGATGTTTATAAAGGTTTATAAATTATATTTTATAAACTTTTATAAGATTTTATAAAGTTTATAACATGATTATTAATCTTATAAATATGTTTTATAAACTCTTATAAGTTTAAATTTTTATAAATTTTTATAAAATTATAAAATAGTATTTTTAAAAATAGACACAAAAAGATGGTATTTGTGGTATTTTTGAAATTTTTCCCTAAATTTTTGAAGAAACTTTTATAATGTGGAATATATACTTTCAAGTTTTAACATCTATGGTCCATTACTCCATCTAATAATATTTCACATACAATTATATAATTCGACCAATCCTTGTTAATGTGAAACGAACGAACCAAGATTCCTTTGCCAGACAATAAAAGCAAAAATCTTTTTAAAAAATTTTTCTTACAACAAGTTTTAAAGTTTTTGTAACATCTCGTTTTAAAAGTAAGGGTAGGCCATCAAATATTTATTATTATCGTTGTTGTGTGAAAGATCAGAACCATTTAACTACACAAAAAGCGACACTGCCAAAATCGTCAACATACGCACACACTAGAATACAGAAACAGTGTCGGTCCATGTTCTCTTTTAGTATAATAGAGAAAATTAGGTGAACAAAAAAAAATCAAAAAAGAAACGAAGATTTGATTTTTGTATGTAGTTTTGACTTTCCTTCGGATTTTTTTTTCCCTTAAGATTTAGACAATTTTGTGGTCTTCTTTTTAATACCCCACCATGAAAGTTGCTTGAGTATTTTCATTTTACTGCATCATTACTTTGATTGATAAAAAAAGAAAATATTTCTCAAGAAAGTTATAGTATTCAATGTTTAGATTCTTATTTTATTTTTTTAAATCTTCTTATCTGAAAAAACAGAAATGGTAAGGTGTTTAAGAATCTTCAACGGGATCCGAGAGAAATCCTAAAACTTGCGGTATCAGAAATGGGAGGAGACACGTATTAAAGATTCGGGGAACAACGATGCTATTACCCTTCTTGGAATTGGGGGATGGGACCTTCAATTGACCCAATCAGGGCTCTGGTGTTTTACAGATGGATCATGGAAAGAAGGAGATGTCTTTTCAGGACATGGATGGAATACTACACACATAGGTGTGTCCGGATGGATGGGAACACGAAATTTTCGTAGCAGTATTTCTCCTCTACATGCAGAAATGGAGGCGCTTATATGGGCTATGAAATGCATGCAAATAGCAAACCAACATGAGGTCACCTTTGCGACAGACTGCTCAGAGCTGCTGAAAATGGTATCGGAGCCATTAGAATGGCCTGTTTTTTCTGCTCATCTAGAAAAGTTCCACAGATGTAAAGTGTACTTTACTGGCTTCACACTGACGCTCATACCAAGGACTAGCAACACCTTAGCGGACAAGCTGGCACAAAAAAACACGAGTTCAACCATCCTATACTAGTTACATAGAGTTTTCCTTACCCACATGGGTTTCTGAGTCATCTTGATCGATGACATTTTGTTGAAAAAAAAAAAAAATCTTTGTTATTAGGCATATAATAACTGATACTGATTGTGCATTTAATTAGATAAAAGAAAGATTTTAGTTTAATGATCATGTTAATTTAATTGTGATAAATATTCAATTTTTTTAGTTTCCACTGCAAAAACACTATATAATATTAAGTTCGTGAGAATATGTTTATACTAAACGGTATTCTGTACAAATGTTATTACAATGTGGAATAAAAATATAATTAAAAATTGATTTTATCAACTGATGAATATTTACAATTATGTGGAGAAGATCGGCTAATCGGTTAATTTTTTAATCATTTTAGTTAATTAAATGTATTATATCTCAAAATGAATATAGTTTAAACGTTGCTTAATTAGATATATTATTTTTGGAATAACAAAGTGCACATCATGAAACAAAATTTGTAAACAGTAACAAAGTGCAAATCTTGCGGTTTATTATCATCGCACCGAATTTTTTTCATATCACCAATATCAATTTTTTTTTTGGTTGAAGCGACATATCACAAATTGCAAATTTACTTTATTAAACCATTAATATGTAATAAATTTACATAGCTTGTATGTATCAAAAAGGCTAATGTGTTTATAACTTTATATATAGCTGTGGTGGAATGCATGTGCACAAAGTTCACTTTTTGTTTTTTCTTCTTTTATTGAAGTTATTGTTTGACAATGAATCTTTGTTGACTAGAAATAGACGTGTTATAAAAGTCATACTAACTATTTTATTTATAACGTTTCCAATCATTAATCTATGCCTAAGATCTAATTTTATTATTCTATTACACTTCTTTAAACCAGCTTTATCTAATTACCTCAATATTCATTTTATTAATCATACCTATACATAAGATTTTTGGTGGAGGTTTGCGACTAGAATTGAAAACCTCGAGTGAATAGTAATTTTAATTTTTATGTTAATACAAACTATTTATAATTATTTAATATTTTTTTTAAAAGTTCTTAATAAGATCGAAATTAGTAGTTAGTCAATGAACGTATGTTTTTATGTTTTCAAACATAATAAATTTATATATTTTAAAGCATTAGATATAAGTTTTGGGTAATAGATCGTCTAGCAAAAAAATTTATAAATTCTGGATTTAAATGATTAAATAGTTAATTCGATTTTTTCGAAGTTTCGATTTTAATCAATCAAACTTATGTTTTCATCTAAAAGATGTGCAGTAGAAAAACAATTTGGAAGTTAACAAAACTCTTGACACAAAAAAAGAAAAAATCTAAAGAAAAACAAACAAATTAGAAATGATTAGTGCATATAAAACAATTTTATAATGACATATTAACGTCTCCTACATTCTAACAGCTAAACATTTGAATTTAAATTACTTAATTTATAGTAGCAGAAAAAAGATGTAATCCCTTTGTTATACAAATTATATACATAAATGTTATGCTATTTAATCTGCTATGTTGACAAAAAAAATGCTATTAACAATTCTAATCACATTATCAATCTCAGAATTTACATTTAACACCAATCAGATTGGCTATGGAGATATACACTCATCCACTAAATAAAATAATCAATCTGTGTACGTGGGATTAATATGAAAATTAAAAGGTTCGATAATTAAGGACCTCACTAGTACAAATAATTATTAAACTGCTACCGACAATCATGGTTAGATCATTAATCATAGTCTAGTGAAGTAGATTATATGTCATCATTACCTTGCATTATATCTACTTAGACGAACTTTCTCTATCAGAAGATCAAATCAGATTAGTAATAAGAATTATCAAAAAAGCAACATCACTCCAAAACCAAAAGGTACATCAAATTATAATTAACGCAAACAAATTATAAATAAAAATTAATGCGAATATATTTGTCAGGTTTTTTTCAAAAGAAATTAAAACTTCCCCACCACTAGTAGATAAACAAACAAACAAATTTTCAATTTTCCCACTAATCAAGCATATTTGATACTTTATTATATATAAAAAAACTCTTATAGTAAACGAGTCACACCGATCAAGAAAAATATTAAAAGAATCATATAAAGTTAAAAATCTCACCGAATTTTCATTTCACTCCATCTCTGTTTCTTCTTCTTCTTTCTCTCTCTCTCTGTATCTCTTCTTTCTTCATAAGAGAAGGAAGCTAGATTCAATATCTTCTCTTTCATCCTCTGTTTTACTAACAATCGTTTTTTTCCAAAACCCTTTTGAATAAACTCTCAAGATCTTCGAAGTTTACTCTTTTCTTCTCAATCAATGAGTTTCTTCGTGTAGTTAATGGATCTATCAGACCGTCGCAATCCCTTTCGGGATCTGACATTTCCTCCACCGCCACCGCCTATTTTCCACCGTGCTAGCTCGACGGGGACGAATTTTCCGATCATAGTTGTCGCTGTGATCGGAATCTTAGCAACAGCTTTCTTACTTGTAAGCTATTACGTTTTTGTTATCAAATGCTGTCTCAATTGGCACCGTATCGACATTCTTGGCAGATTCTCCTTATCTCGACGGCGACGCAACGGCCAAGATCCTTTAATGGTATACTCTCCGGAGCTTAGAAACCGCGGTCTCGATGAATCCGTCATTAGAGCAATCCCAATCTTCAAATTCAAGAAGCAAAGAGAAGGAGACGAGCAAAACGACGGCGGTTTTGCAGGAGAACGAGAAGAGAAGACCTCTCAAGAATGCTCTGTTTGTTTGAATGAGTTTCAAGAAGAGGAGAAGCTGAGGATTATCCCAAACTGTTGTCATTTGTTTCATATCGATTGCATCGATATTTGGCTACAGAACAATGCCAATTGCCCTCTGTGTAGAACTAGAGTTTCTTGTCACACAAGTTTCCCTCCGGATCGGGTTTCTGCTCCGAGCAGTTCCCCTGAGAATGCGATTTTGGAATCGGGTACCATCAGGCTCAGAGGCGAGAATGAGTATGTGGTCATTGATCTGGGTATAGGGAACGGTAATAGCACAAATAGTGACCGAGATAGTCCGAGAAACGAAAGGTTACTTGGGATACAAGAAAGGTCGAATTCAGGTCACTTACTGACGGAAAACCCACAAAATTCGAACAGTCAATCTCCAAGGAAGCTTGATCGAGGAGGGTTTCAAAGAAAAGGAAGAAAGCTTCACAAAGTCACCAGTATGGGAGACGAATGTATCAACATTAGAAGAGACAAAGATGAGCAGTTTGGTAGTGTTCAACCCATCAGGAGATCAATCTCGATGGATTCATCTGCAGATAGACAGCTGTACTTGGCGGTTCAAGAGTCGATTTTCCGGAAAAACCAGGAAATTCCGGTGGTCGGAGACGGAGGAGGATGTAGCAGTAGTAGTGGCAATATTAGTAATTACAGAGTTAAGAGATCTTTCTTCTCTTTTGGTAGCAGTAGACGTTCTAGAAGTTCTTCCATATTACCTCTTTATTTTGAACCCTAATGGGCTGCTTTTGCTTATTTCTTTTTCTTTCGACATTTTTTTTTTCAATATTTTGATATGGATTTTTATTATTTGGTCGGTGATGTAGGAGAGAAATATAGATGTGTTTAGTGTTTAGAAGTCAAAAAAGTTAATGAGTTGTATTGTGACACAAAAATTATTGGACTTTTTAAGTTTGAAAAACTCAAAAACCTCATTTGCCAAATGAATAGAAGATATTGAGTAGTGTTTAAAAAAAATCATAACAAAGATGTTACACCATATTTCAAAACCCTTTAACTATCTGTTTTATTTTTCTTTGTGGCTTAAATATACATTTGAAACATATTTATAAAATATAATTATATAATAAACTGTTAAAAAAAGTTAATTATTTTTTAATATATTATTATTTTTATTTTAGATGTTGTTTTTATATTATAAAACAAAGATTTTTGTAAATATATTTCAAATAAAATCCCCGATATCTCATATCCGTCTCTGATTAAACCATATCACAATTATTAACTAATATGGTCGAGCATTTTTATCAACCAACATTCATCACATATTGTTTGTGATAAACTATTATAGTAGATTTTCTTGGACTTTAAAATTAGTAGCTAGATGTGGTACACATCTATATACATATGTATGTGAGTCAAAGATCTCAAGTAAACAAATAATTTAGGAAAGAGTAGACGAGTGGTCGGAGGAAGTGGAAACTTAAGGATCATGAGAATCCAAAAAGTAAACAAAAAGAAAAAGTTATGGTGTGGGTGGACTTAAGAAGAGACCCTACCATTGATTTTTGGTTTTGTTTTTGTCATCACATTACCTTTGATTTATTTTTGAGGCTCTTATTGCATTTAATGGATATGGGTCGGTCAAGACTATAAGTCAAAGTATGTGTACTGTTGAGTTTATACATACTATTACATAATAATACACACAACAACACAAAAGCTTTTTCCTCTTTCTAGAATATATAAATTTGGGGAGTTTTGAGGATGAGATCAAGAATTTGCACTTTGACGTGATTTCATGGGCCGTGATATAAAAGCTAATGGGTCAGATTAGAAAACTTTACATATAAAAGTTGGTCTGCTCGTTGAAGAAAAAGGGAAAAAAACCAAAGCATGGTGATTAGACAAAATTGTGTACATTTTACAGTTGGTAACAGACTGCATATTAAAAAGAGTTGAAAAACAAAAATATTATGGAAGCCTACAGATTCAGTGGTCAAGTATTTAAAGATTTTTACATTATATTGGATATCAATTTCTAACTCTTTTCAGATTTATGGATGGGAAGTTTACCAAAAATTTTAAAATATTGCATTTAAAGTAATTCGTCGCGGCTTCTAGTGTTACGGAAAACCTCGTCCATTATAAATGCATGAATGTCTAACTATTCATCGTTGATCTATATCTAATACGTAAAATTGCATCGTGAAATTGTTGTTCAAACTATTCATCATAATTGTTGGTAGTTGGATTCGATCGATCAATTAAATCATGTAATAAACGATGATAAAAGAAAAACTGAATCCATCAAAATATTTTTCATTTATATTATAACTAACTAAATTTTATAAACTAATGGTAATCTTTATTTCCACATCGACTAAACTGAATTATAAATAAGAAAAATCCAAAGATAAACTGCAAAATATAAGCTCAAATTATATTAACAATTTAATTCATGCCGCAACAATATTTATTTATATAGAAAAGATATATAATTTTAATACAATTATCCACTTGTTTGAACTATTATTCTTTCATCCAAAATTAAACCGAATACAAATTAAATTGAATTGAACCAAACAAAGTACTTTAAACCACATTAAAACCGAATTGATTGGACCTAACCATCCTTTCACATAATCTCAAAACCCAAAATATCTAAACCGGATATTGTGTCACATAGCTCTGCTTCTTGAAGTATGAATCTACAACACCTTTACCTCACATGACTCTATCACATCTCTAATGAAATATAATTTAGTTCGCTATATGTTTTGTTCTTTGTGATATGTTTGAGATAGTTATCAAGCTATTCTATTTTCTCTCCTATATTCTTCAGAGAAGCTCATCTCTCATTTTGTTTTGCGTCCAATTGATATCAGATAATATTTTTTGACTACATTTGGATTTGTTTAATTTTTTTTATCTGTTTAATTCTTTTAGTTAATAGTATTAGGTTAATGTGTTAAGTCCAATTGTAAGTCGTAAGTGTTTGTTTGCATCTAGACTTTTCTAATCAAATTTTAGACGATAAGAATTAAAAAAGATCATCAAGCTAATTAACCCGAAAAATATTAAACCGGACTGAACCGAAAAATGGAATTTCACGAAATGGATGAAACTGATGAGTCATCATCATTAGATCCAAAAAAAAACACGAAAGTGCTCCACTTCTTGTGCTTCCTTTTTTTCTTCTGTCACCGGACGATGAAGATTCTCGTCGCCGTTAAGCGTGTCGTCGACTACGCCGTCAAGATCCGTGTCAAACCCGATAAGGTACAGATCAAAACCCATATCTGAGATTTCTCCGTAATCGTTGAATCATCGTTTAATTCGATGCCTTTATGGAATCAGAGTGGTGTAGATACCCAGAATGTGAAGATGTCGATGAATCCATTCTGTGAAATCGCGCTCGAAGAAGCGCTTCGAATCAAAGAAGCTGGTTTCGCCAAAGAGGTCGTCGCAGTGAGTATCGGACCTTCACAGTGCGTCGACACGCTTCGCACTGGTCTAGCCATGGGTGCGGATCGAGGGATCCATGTCGAGGCCAACTCCAGTTTCCTCCCTTTGACAATTGCTAAGATCTTGAAGAGCCTCGCGGAAGTCGAGAATCCTGGATTGATTTTTCTGGGGAAACAGGTACGTTTCGCTCCGATTTGCTTACGTTCATATGAAAAGTTTCGAACTTGAATCGAGTTTCACATGAATTTAACTGGGTATGCGTCAATTTTAGAGTTTTGAGATTTTATGTCTAAAACTGGATTTTAGCTTAAAGTTCAGACTTTTCAGTCTTCAGAAGCCGAAAAAATTCGAACTTAGACTCATCATTTAGGATGATGAACATTGATCTTTGAAGAAGAGAAGAACTTCTGTTTAGTTTTCTTCATGAGGCAATCTAGTTGGGTTAGGGATTTAAAATGCTTTCGAGAATGTATATATTTGGTAAGTGTTCGTTTTATATTCGCTGTTTGCTAAGCAAGGCAAGCTTGTTGAATTTGATCTATAAAACGCTTTTTTAGGCCATAGATGATGACTGCAACCAAACAGGACAAATGGTAGCAGCTTTGCTTGGTTGGCCGCAAGCAACATTTGCATCAAAGGTAACAAGTGATTCCCTTGAACGCTTTCAGATCATACATTAAAGTTGTTCTGTTTCTACTACAAGTTATGATTATTTTCTTCATTTCCTCTCTGCTCATTCTTGTTTAGTAGGTTGTGTTGGATAAGGATAAGCAGTTCGCAACCGTCGATAGAGAAGTAGATGGAGGTCTTGAGACCCTTAATGTAGACTTACCCGCTGTGATAACGTAAGCTCTCATGATCTCTCTCGAGTTGAGGTTTATATGTACAATTGCACAAACTTACCGGATCCTTTCCCCATGTATAAACTGTATTTTATGTGGAACTCTTAATGTGCTCTCTCAAATTATTGCATGTAGCTTGAATATAGTTGATTCATAACAGCTTTGATTTTATAATGCAGCACTGATTTGAGGCTAAACCAGCCAAGATATGCAACACTTCCCAACATAATGAAGGCGAAATCGAAGCCGATAAAGAAAATGACGTTGGAGGATCTGAAAGTAGACATTAAATCTGACATAGAAATCGTGGAAGTCAGGGAGCCTCCAAAGAGGAAATCAGGGGTTATTGTTTCTTCAGTGGATGAGTTGATAGATAAGCTCAAAAACGAAGCTCATGTAGTTTGAAGAAAGGAACCTTCTATGTCCACACTTGATCCTTTCTGTTTCTTCTTTAGCTACATTGTTGTTTCAGGCTTGATGCGGAAGTAAATAAATAAAGGAAGTGTAAATCCATTTATTTGGCAAGTTACTGAAAACATCTTCACTTTATTACACTCTTTCTTGTTTTCTTATACAGTGGTTCAGGAAATTTCAGATGCAAATAACACACACAAATATCTGAATGTCTTTCGTTAAGCCCCGACAAGACCTTTTCTTCATATCCTGAAATTAGACAAATGCCTTTTCCCATCGAAGCCATTTGCAAGGAATCCTGCAGTGTACTCTGGTATGGTAAGGTCTCTATACTTTGCAGGGTTTTCTTCAGACAGAAGTTCTTTGATTGGTCTATAAACAGTGGAATTTGGAAACAAACTCGTGCTAAAAAAGCACGCAACTGAAATCCGCGGTCCATCTCTGTTCGCCCTTACTCTATGCTCCACGCTCGTGAACTTGTCATTCGTTATCAACTGCCAAAAAACAAAAATGTTTCAAATTTCTCTGTAAAGACTCTGCTTTTAGGTTGAAGAATGCATCAATTGAGACTTGCCTGCATGAAATCACCGATGTTTACGAGAAGAGCTCCAGGAATAGGAGAGACGTCAACCCAAATATCTTGATGAAGAACTTGAAGACCACCGATTTGGTCTTGAAGAAGAAGCGTAAGGAAAGAGTTATCCGTGTGCTTACTTATGCCCAAAGTTAGGTCAGGTTGTGGGCAAGGTGGGTAGTAATGGCAGACCATAAACAAACCCTTAAGACACTCCATCTTCTCAAGGATCTCAGAGTCTAAACCTAAAGATTCTGAGAGAAGTTGGAAGAGCTTTGCTCCAAAGTCCATGACATGCTTCGAGTATTTCGCCACAGCATCCCTTAAAATTCATATTCATATATTCAGAATCAAAACACTTGAAAGGAAAATGTTGTTTACCTATGTGATGATTCGTATCAATAATGAAAGCATTTGAACAAAAAAATTCCCTTCTAGACAATCACGAAATGTTAGCTAAAAAGGAAAACTAAAATTTTTGTACCTTATTATTATTATTCTTTCTTTGTAACATTTTTGACAGGAATATATATGTATTATGTTCTAGTTTGAACAAAAAGAAATACATAAATTATATATAGTAAAATCATTTTGTTTAAATTGTGAAAAATTATTAATGTTGTTTGCGGTGTGCAAAACGAACGTTACACAAAAAAACCTGACTAAACCAAACCAAAATAATATATAAACCATAACCAAACCAAACCAAATTGCTTAATGAATGATTGGGTTAAGTAAACCAAAATTGGTTAATGAATGATTGGGTTAAGTAAACCAAAATTGGTAAATGAATGATTGGGTTAAGTAAACCAAAATTGGTTAATGAATGATTGGGTTAAGAAACTGCGAAAGCAAAACTGAAACCAATTTTGATTCACTTGAACCAAAACAAACCGAGCAAACCAAAATATATTTAGCTTTAAATGCATAATTAAAACATAAATATGATCATATAGTATAAATATAATATAAAATTAAAATCATTATTTTTATTCTTTTCATCAACTTTTATAAGTAAACCGAACCAAATCCAAATCAAACAGCAAACCGAACATCAAACAAAAATTTGAATAAACCGAACCGAAATCAAAATGAGTTACTAGTTAATACTTTTTTGTATTGCTTTTGATTCTTTTCTTAACCAGAAAACTCAGGAACCAAGAAAAATGTAAATTGTTCATAGTTAAACCATTCACAATACTTACTCTTTTAATGCTAACGTAATGCTCACGGTAAGTACTGTGAATATGGTTAGGTAAACTTTTTTTTTACACTGATAAATTATTCTATGGTTAGTTAAGCTTAATCATGTGTTTTCACAACACATGTATCGTTTCATCACGTTAGTTTTTTTTACCTGCAAGCTATTGGGATATCCTCTGGATTTGGAGGATCTGGAGAAACGTAACAAGCGAACGAGTCTCTCCAATTCAGAGGAGAAGAATGATTGAGATCGAAGTTTTGGTTGTAAACAAATCTCTTGTTGGAATCTGAAGGAGAATATTTTTTCTTCACCTCAGGATCTTCTTCGTGAAATCTTACAACTCCTTGTTTGATCTCTTCAAGAACACTCAACGGAAAACCATGGTTGATCACTTGGAAAAAACCCCACTTCTCTGCTGCATCTTTGATCTTCGAAACGACAACGTTTCTTGCGGGTTTGTGGTTGATTTCGGAGAAATCGATGATTGGGACGGTGAGGTTTAAGCCGGAGATATCAGAAGGTCTGTTGTTGGACAAAGTAAAAGAAGGGTAATGGAAAGTTTGAGGAATCTCGGTTATGTTGGCGTCGACGAGTCCTTTCACTTCTGATGTCGTCGAGACAGAAGCTGTGAACTCCTTAACAAGGTCGGTTTTTCCAGATTTTTCTGACATGATTTTTTGTTTTGGTTTTTATTTTTATGTCAATGAGATTTATATGAATATATAGATGAGAGGACGAAGAAGAAGATTCAAGGAAGAGTCGAATGAAGCCAGAAGTAGTGAAGATAAGTGTTGAAGTTTTGTGGTGTTTGTGTCTTTGATGATAAAGTCTTTTAGACTATTACTTGAGTGAGCTATTTGCCTACTACTTGTGCAACGAAGAAGAAGATTCAAAGGATCAAAAAATATCTCGTCTTCTACTTGTGCAACGAAGAAGAAGAAGATTCAAAGGATTAAGAAATTATCTCTTGAGATTCTGAGTCGAATAATGATTAAAAAAATTAAAAGAGAAAATATTCATTAATTGGAGATGCGGAGTATCGATCCCCGTACCTCTCGCATGCTAAGCGAGCGCTCTACCATCTGAGCTACATCCCCGTTTGACTGGTAATGTTTTATATTATTAACATATTAAAACATAAGTTTAGATTAGTTAATATTATTGTGTTAAAATAATTGCTTAGTTTAAAACTGATCTTCGAAGAAGAAAAGAATTTCTGTTTATGTTTTTCTTTTCTTGAGGCAATCTTTTTGGGTTAGGGACTTAAAATGCTTTCGAAAATGTATAATTTGCTTAATGTTTATTTTATATTCGATGTTCCTAAGCAAGTCAATTCTTGTTGAATTTGATTTCTAAGATCATGCTTTTTCAAATGGTGAATTTGCTTAATCTTTCTTTCATGAGGTTTGGATCAAGTTTTTCTTTTTCTGTTCCTTTTTCTTTTATGTAATGTTTATCACCTTTTAACGTGTAGGTAATAGATGATCAATCAAACAAGACAAATGGTTGCAGCCTTATTTGGTTGGCAACAAACAAACATGAAAAATGGTTGCAATCACATGTTACCTTTGATGCATGCTTCCAAATCATGCATTAAAGTTGTTCTGTTTCTACTCTCCAAGTTATGATTGTTGTGTTCTTTTGCTCGCTACAAGAACTCTTTTTTTTTTTAACAGCTTTGATGTCATGATGTAGACCTGATTTGAGGCTGAACCAACCGAGTCACCACGATATGCAACACTTAGAGAAACCCTTAGCTACTACTACTAACTAGCTTTGTCTTGTACTTCTGCTCTTCAACTCCTAGGGTTCTTTGCTTGAGCTTAAAAATCCATTACAGCCAACAAGTTTCTGGTTCTTTGGTTTATCGTTGAGAACCCGCGTCTCATCCTTCTTAAGAGATGACATTTCCTCCTTAGCTGCATTGTTCCAAATTCTCTTCTTGTTGCTTCTCATAGCGTCTTTGTAAAACTTAGGTTCATCTATTTCGAGATCTTCAGCTGCAGATAAAGCATAAGCAAGAAGATTTGCAACCTGAGAACTCAGGGTCTATATCCGCTGCACACTTCGTAGCATCCTTGTGTTTTTTAAGGTTTATAAACAGAATTCTCAAGAAAAGAGAAATTACAGTTAATGGAATCTGAAAGAAAGAAGAATGGAGGAAAGCAAAAAAACGTTTTAGGTGTTTATGTTTCACGCTGTACAAGCTCGAATGAAGATGACGAAGACTCGTTCTTGATATATCATTGACCCTGAAACAAAACTTGGACCAATTCTCTTCTATAGTCCCACTTGAATGTGTTTATTAAAGCAAACCCCAACAAATATAAATAAAAGGAGCAAGCAAGAACCGTTCACCTTATTTAACAAATGCAAATAATAATAAACTACAGAAAAAATATTGACCTGTTTATAATAAAATCTCATCGGTTTTGGTCTTCCTCTCCGAGTTGACTATACGCGAAGTCATCTTGCATATCATCATGCCTCGTCGTCGAGGAAGATACTTTATCTCCGTTAGCAAATCTACGAGCAAGCTTGATCAAGAGAAACAAAAAGAAAAAGAGAGATGAGTTTCTTCTCGTTTCTTGGAAAAGTTATCTTCGCTTCTCTCATCATCTTCTCTACTTTGCAAATGTATGTTTTTTTGCTTATTGTCTCTTCAAAAGATTTTTTTTGCTTTTTGCTTTTTCGAGTTATGCTTCCATCTGAATCTCTCTCTTAGTTCTACATTTTGAGGTGAAAGAATTAAAATTTTTCTTTTTCAAGTTTTCTTTTTGTCATAGCTCTTGTTCATATGGTTATGGAGATTGTCATTTTACAAATGGGTGTGTGTTGGTTTTATCATTCCAATGTATAGTGCTCTAGTGAAACACACCTTTTAACTCCAACCCTACATGAAAATATGATCTGTTTTCGTTTTTTATTTTTGTTGACTTAGTATGTTAAGAAGCTACTCAAATATCATCTCTCTGTTTTGACCATATTACTGAAACAAACCACGCATATTTGTGGAATTTTAATAGGTTAAAAGAGTTGGATCCAAAGCTTGATCTGGCCAAGGTACATCTATCTTCTAGATTATGGGTAACTTTGTCCAACATAGAGCTAAACGACCTTGTTACGATCTTCTTCTCTCTTGTCCTTTAAAGGTGAGACAAGCCGGTATTACTATTGTTTCTCTGATAGCACTCGGAGGATTACTCTTTGTTCTCAGAAAGTTCTTCGGCGTTGCTCCGGTTAGGCCTCTTCCTTGTTCATCCCATGTTCACAAAATAAGAAATTCAAAACTTGCAACTTGTTTTACTTCTTTTTTTTGTCAACAATTCATAAGATGGGTTCGAATCCAGACGATGACACTAGCACAAACCAATAGGTTACAAGTCTTGATCTGTTTTATTTTAAAGTATCATTTTCTTTTGGTTCCAGGCTTTCTACTTGTTGATTGTCAGTCCTATTGTGTATGATACTTACAACTACGGACCTGAGGATCGTCATTTCTCTCCTTACTGGGTGTATCTTTTGAAGGTCTGTCCACAAAATTGGAGACTTTGTGTTTGCATTAGTGACCCAAGCTCTATTTCTGGAACTGAAAAGAATGCAGCTTTACTTACAGCTTAAGACTTTCAGTCTTACAGAACCAAGATAATCCAGTCTATGAGAATGAACAATGATTCGATTAAAAATGTCTCATTAGTCATTCCTTTTCTCATCGCAGAGCGTCGGAGTATTTGGAGCAATTGTCCTCTTTTTTCTGGAATGAAGAACTCGCTACCTACCAAGAAGGATCTGAAGAAGAGAACTCGTAAGCCGGTACTGCTAAGGCATGAAAACATATATGTATATCTTTGTCAAATGTGAATTGTTTCATGCCAAATCAAGTGTGAATCGTTGTACTTAAAAACATATTCTCTTTGTTACATTGTTTCAAGTGCAAAAGCAAACACGAGACAAGTCTTTTTTTTTTTTCATACTTTGAATTTAGACAAATGCGATTTGCCATCAAAGCCGCTCGCAAGGTAACCTGCCGTGTACTCCGGTATGGTGATATCTCTGTATTTTGCAGGGTTTTCACCGCACAAAAGCTCTTTGATCGGTCCATAAACCATGGGATTTGGAGACAGACTCGAGCTAAATAAACACGCAACTGAAATCCGCGGTCCATCTATCTTCGCTTGTACCCAATGCTCCACGCTCAAGAACTTATCGTTCGTTATCAGCTGCAAAAACAAAACAAAACGTCTCATAAAATGTTCTTAGTAAAGACTCTGCATTGTAGTTTAAAGAATGGCATCAAGTGGGACTTGCTTGCCTGCATGAAATCACCGATGTTGACAACAAGAGCTCCAGGAACAGGAGTTACATCGACCCAATAATCTTGATGAAGAACTTGAAGACCACCGATTTGGTCTTGAAGAAGAAGCGTGAGGAAAGAGTTATCAGTGTGTTTACTTATCCCCAAAGTTAGGTCAGGTTGTGGGCAAGGTGGGTAGTAATGACAGAGCATAAACAAACCCTTAAAACAATCCATCTTCTTAAGTATCTCTGAGTCTAAACCTAAAGCTTCTGAGAGAAGTTGGAAGAGTAAAGTACCTAATTCCATTTCATGCTTCGAGTAATCGATCACAGCATCCCTAAAATCATAAATCATAAATCAAAAATCAAAACACTTCAAAAACGAAATGTAAACAAGTTTTGACTTCTTCTTTTTTTACCTGCAAGCTATAGGGATATCCTCTGGATTTGGAGGATCTGGAGCAATGTAACAAGTGAAAGAGTCTCTCCAATTCATAGGAGAAGAAGATTGATAGGGATCTTCGAAGCTGTTACTGTATACAAATCTCTTGTTGGAATCTGTAGGAGAATAGTTCTTCTTCACCTCTGGATCTTCCTCGTGAAATCTTCGAACTCCTTGTTTGATCTCTTCAAGAACAGTTAACGGAACACCATGGTTGATCAGTTGGAAAAAACCCCAGTTCTCTGCTGCGTCTTTGATCTTTGAAACGACGACGTTTCTTGCGGGTTTTTCGTTTATCTCTCCAAGAGCGATGATTGGGACGGTGAGGTTTAAGCCGGAGATATCAGAGGGTTTGTTATTGGACAAAGTAGAAGAAGGGTAATGGAAGATTCGAGGAACCTCGGTTATGTTGGCGTCGACGAGTCCTTTCACTCCTGATGTCGTCGAGACAGAAGCTGGGAGGTCGATTTTTCTTGATTCTTCTGTCATGTTTATGTGTGATTTTCGGATTTAAAGGTTTTGTTTTTAATGTTAATGGCGGAGGTATATTTAGCTGAGACTTAAGGGGAAGAAGAAGAAGATTCGTGTGAAAAATATCAGTTAAAGACAGAAGTGATGATAAGTTTCTGCGGGACCCATCTCACAGAGATGTGTTAAAAGAGAGTCGTTGTAATAACGTTAGCTTAGAATGAGCTGTCTTCGAGAGCGATGTGATGTATTGTTGTTAACGTAAGAGAAGACGAAGAAAGAAGAATCTAAGACATCAATCGTTTTCAATAACAAGTGAAAAATAGTATTAAATTGGAGATGCGGGGTATCGATCCCCGTACCTCTCGCATGCTAAGCGAGCGCTCTACCATCTGAGCTACATCCCCATGTAATTATTTAATTAAAATGCTATTATGTATTCATTTTGCCAACCACGAAATTGTTTTTCTTGAAAACATTACAAAACTATCAAAAAAATTTTGTTTATTGGGTGTCTCATATTTGGCAAAATTTTTTGTTGATTTACACTGTTATATTTTGTTTATTGGGTCTCTCATATTTGGCAAAAAACAAAAAAAAGCTTTTATAAATTTCTATGACATTATACCGACCAAACTGTAGTTAATATTATAGTTTCCCAATTGGTTGGTTTGTCGAGAAAAAACAAGTAAAATCATCGATCGTGGAATGTAGTTTTTGGTTGGGAGTTATTAAAACTATAATAACTCCGATAATGTTTTCAATGTTATTAAATAAATAAACCAAAAACAGAAGTTCCGAACTTTTTCCCCTTCGCCGAAGAAGAAGAAGAAGAAGATTCCCTCTCTCCGTCGACAAATCTACGAGCAAGAGAAATGGGTTTCTTCTCGTTTCTTGGAAGAGTCCTCTTCGCTTCTCTCTTCATCCTCTCTGCTTGGCAAATGTGAGTTTTTTTTTTCTTTTCCGATCTGTTCTCGTGTTTCTCTGTGTTCCTTAATATGGCTTATGAGTGTTTGCCAAATAAATTTTAGATCTAATCTGGAATTGAGAAGCTTTTATAGGCTCTTTCAATTTGGTTTCGGGAAATCTAATGCTATTAGCTGAATAATTATCATGCTTGGATTTTGAGTGTTATGTTTCGATCTGGATCTCTTACTGTTATTGATTTGTGTATCGAACTTGAATATAATAAATTTCTCTGGATACGTTGAATGTTGTTAGGTTTTGATGATTTCTGGATAGCTTGTATTTGATTTCGTTACTGCAAATTAATCAAAGTTTGAGTCTTTTTAAATCAATCAATGTAGGATCTGCGTTTAGCTCAATGAATTGGTCTTTCTGAGTTCTACATTGTAGAATGATGGATCCACAAATCCAGTTTTTTTGGTTTTTTTTTCTTGTCTTTCTTAGCTCTGTTATTCATATGGTTATGGAGATGTAAGGGACCTTTCGTCATCCTCAAATGTTGTGCTTGTTTGGTTATTCCAATATATAGTGGTCTAGAGAAGAAGTACCATTAGACTCTAAGTTTAAGACATTATAACTTTGGCTTTGTTTTGTTGACGATAGCCATATGTTAAGAAGCTAATCAAGTATCCTCTCCCTCTTTTGAACTACTAAATTCGAACTATGCATCTTTGGGAACATTTAATAGGTTCAATGACTTTGGAGTTGATGGTGGCCCTGCAGCTAAAGAGTTGGCTCCAAAACTTGATGTGGCCAAGGCACATCTATCTTCTAGATTAGGGGTAACTTTGCCCAGTATAGAGGTAAACGATCTTGTTATGATGTTCTTCTCCCTTCTGCTCTCTGTCTATTATCTCTAAATGTATCTTTTTATGACATGGAGAATAAATTTTTATAGGTGAGACAAGTTGTTGTTACTATTGTTGCCTTGAAAGGAGTTGGAGGCTTACTCTTTGTTATTGGAAACATCGTCGGTGCTTATCTTCTGGTTAGGCTTCTTCTTGGTCATCGCATGTTTACAAATAAGAGATTTAAGCGTTTCTCATTGTATGACTTTAAAAGCCCATTTGTTCTGTTTGTTTCAGGCTTTCTACTTGGTGGTTGTCAGTCCTATTCTGTATGATTTCTACAACTACGGACCTACGGAGCGTCATTTCTCTCCTTTGTTGACTGAGTTCTTGCAGGTTTGTCCAGAACTTTTTTGTCAGTTATCGTAATCTCAAGAAACTGGAGACAGTGTGATTTCATTAGGGTCATAGGGTGCAAAGCTATATTCGTTGAATCGAACAGAACACAGATTTAAGATCATACACTCCTTTTGTTATTGCAGAGTGTTGCACTCTTTGGAGCATTGCTCTTTTTTATTGGAATGAAGAACTCAACACCCTCCAAGAGGAATCTGAAGAAGAGGACTCCTAAGCCAAAAGCTGCTTAGTATCTTCTGGGTTGCCACGTGCAATACCTTTGGTTTTTTTATCTTTTTGTCCGGACAAAATCGTTTCTTACCACTTTGGTCTTCTTTTTATTGTAGAATTCTTAGATTAGCTCATGATATGTTATTTATCTTTTGCTTTCGTTTGATACTGGGGATCTTGAAGTTTTGATTTGTTTTGAACCATGCTTCTATGGAAGAACGATTTCAAGACCTTGCAAATTCAATAACTTAATTTTTTTATATAAAAAAATGTAAATAGTAGCACATAAAAAACATTATATAGATTCAGTCTCTCATTACATTGGGAGATATTGCTATTGACTGGAGAAGAGAAGCTGAGATGATGTTGAAACCCTAGGCATATATTCTAACTCTGTCATCATCTTCTTTACATCTTTCTAGTTGCATGGCGATTTCATGGTAAAGCCAGATATCTTCAAACACTTAGAGTTAGCAAGGATGTGTATTTTCTGGTTGCATGGCGATTTCATGGTAAAGCCAGATCTCTTCAAACACTTAGAGTTAGCAAGGATGTGTATCTTACTCCTTTCTCTTCGCTTCTTCCTTCATATCCTTTCCAATCAAAGATCTTGAGATGTCTTGACCAACATCCCGGAACAGAACTCGGTTTTCCACGAAAGTGGGAAATCATCTTTCTGCGAGCATCTGTGATGCAACAAGTGATATAATGAAATACATGTACTTTTTTAAGCCATCAAAACTGCATGAACGAGGGTACAAACCTGGTCAATGGTTTTAGATTAGGAGCATTTCCAAAGAAAAGCAGTAGTGGTTCCAACCAGTCAGTCATGTAGAAGAGTTAAACTTACACTCTGTAAGCTAGGAGAAGTTAATGGCGTTACAAGACGCAATCCACAATGGACGATAACAACACAGAAGTCAATTATGAAAATATGATCATCACAATAAAAACAATCGAGAAAAACAGCACAAAAAGAAAAAGTGGTTGGCGACAACCCTAATTGCCCTTTTTCTCTCAACTCAAACCAGCAGCCGCTTTTTTTCAGATCTCGTGACCTCCTCGGTGCACGTCGTCTATGCCGGAGCCGGGGGAAGCTCTTGTTTGAATAAAGGAGCCGTTGAAGCATTAAGGTTGATACAGTCTAATCTTTGTTAGTGATGAAGAATAAGAAGACCGAGTATTACGGTCTAGTTGGAGTCAAGTTTGTTAGTTAGTCTTGTTGCTTAAGTTTCGGATTCTGTTTTGATATAAAAGGCTATATAAGCCGAAAAAAGTCTATTGAATAAAAGATAAGTTTTCAGAATCCATTTGCAGAGCAATTGATCTTACAAATTGGTATCAGAGCTCTGTTCTTGAATTTTGAAAAGGAAGTCGTAGCTTCAGAAACACAAACACAAAAGAGAGATGGGAGATGACAAAATGAAACTGCCTCAGTTCGAGTGACATTGGGATCATTGGGAGTGAAGTCATGGAGAACTTCTTCAGAGCAAAGGGACTATGGAACTTGGTGGAGAACGGCTTTGCAGAGCCGGCAACCACAACCGTGTTGACTCAAGAACGGGGGGACTGCTAGACGATGCCAAAACGAATGATCACAAAGTCAAACATTACCTTTATCAATCCATTGATAGGGTAACGATTGAGCAGATACAGGACACGAGGTCCTCTAAGGTCATTTGGGAGTCCATGAAGAAGAAGTTTGGAGGGAATGAACGGGTGAAGAAATCTCTGCTGCAGAAGCTGAGAAGAGATTTCAAAATATTGGAGATGAGTGACTCTCAGAAGGTGGAGGACTACTTCAAACGAGTTCTAGCCATCACCAACCAGATGAGAAGCAATGGGGAAGCCATGACTGAATCAAAGGTGGTGGAGAAGATTCTCAGAGCGCTTAACGAGAAGTTCATGTACATGGTGATCTCTATAGAAGAATCAAAGGACATTGAGAAAGTCTCACTTGATGAGTTGCAGAGCTCTCTGATGGTCCATGAGCAGAAATTTAGAAGGGCTGATAGAAGTGAAGATCAGGCGTTGAAGGTGACAGCCGAAAGAGGGAGTGGAACCAGAAGAAGAGGCAGATGACATGGTCGAGGCAGAGGGTTCTTGGACAAAAGCACGGTGGAATGTTACAAATGTCACAAGCTTGGACATTTCAAAAATGAATGTCCCACGTGGGATGAAGAAGCTAACTACGCTGATTTCGAAGAGAAGGAAGAAATGTTGTTGATGGCCTATGTTGAGGAAGAGGAGGATGAAGAAGAGTCTGCAGATTTGGAGAAAACTGCAGAGCTACTATTCATGACTTAAACAGAAAAATAAGAGAATCTGAGAAAAAGAGTACGGTTCCTCGATTCAGGCAGTTCCAATCACATGAGTGGTGATCGAGAACTTTTCTCAAGCCTGAATATCAATTTTAAGCACTCAGTCAAGCTTGGAAATGACAAGAAGATGGAAGTCATAGGAAAAAGACAAGTGAAGATGGTCTTAAATGACACGATGTACTCAATCAGCGATATATATTTTGTTCCGGAGCTTAAAAACAATATGTTAAGCCTTGGACAGCTACAAGAGAAGGAGCTGACGATCATTATAAGATGAGGAGCCTGCAAAATCTACCATGATGATAAAAGACTGATCGCTGAGAGAAAGATGAGCTTAAATCGAATGTTTATGCTCATTGATGAAACTAGAGGAGAAGGAGAGCCGAGACAACAACAATGTCTGCAAAATGTCTCAGAAGAAAGGCCTAAGATTTGGCACAAATGCTATGGACATCTCAGCCATCGAGGAATGAAAACGTTGTAGAGAAAAAACATGGTACGAGGTCTTCCACAATTTGATACTCAGAAGTTCACTTGCTCAGACTGTCTAGTGGGAAAGCAACCGAGAACTGTGATCCCCAAGAAGAGCTCTTGGAGAGCGAAGGAGGCGCTTGAGCTGATACACTCTGATATTTACGGGCCAATCAACCCCACGACGACTACTGGAAAGTGATACATCCTAGCTTTCATCGATGACTTCAGCAGAAAGGGGTGGGTGTACTTTCTAAAGGAGAAATCAGAAGCTTTTGAACACTTCAAACTGTTCAAAAAGAAAGTGGAGATTGAGACAGGGAAACACATCAAATGCCTGAGGACTGATCGGGGAGGGGAGTACACTTCCCATGAGTTTTCTGATTACTGTATGGAGGAAGGAATCATGAGACAACTCACCACCGCCTACACGCTGCAACAAAACGGCATTGCATAAAGGAAGAATCGAACGGTCATAAATGTGGTAAGGTCGATGATGTCTGCAAGGAAGGTACCGAGACTTTTTTTGGGCAGAAGCTGTGAATTGGACTTTTAATGTTTTGTACAGGTGTCCCACACATGCTGTAAAGAATGTCACACCACAAGAGGTCTGGAGTGGAATCAAACTGAGCGTGGAGCATTTCAGAGTATGGGGAAGTGTTGCTCACATGCACGTTTCAGACGAGAAATGTAACAAGCTCGATGATAAAAGCACCGCTTGCATCTTGTTTGGTTTCTCTAAAAGTCAAAAGGGATATCGACTCTACAATCCCAAGACTAAGAAGATAATAGTGAGTCGGGATGTATTGTTCGAAGAAACAAAAAAACTAGAATTGGGAAGATGATCACGATCAAATGGAATCTGATCTCACATGGCTCGATGATGATGATCAGATTTGGGAAGAAAGTGAAGAAGAAAGCAGTGATCAAGAGGAACCAAATAATGAAGTCGAACAAGCTGCAGAGCCGCCTGCTGAAGTTAAAGAGGGAAGAGTTACGAGACCACCTCGTTATCTCAATGAGTATGTCACTGGAAATGACATAGACGATGAAGAAGATCTCGTCTATATGATGGAAATCAACTCCTCTGATCCATAAAATTTCGAAAAAGCAGAGAAGAGTTTAAAATGGAAGAAAGCTATGGATGAGGAGATAAAGTCTATTTTGAAGAATGAGACTTGGGAACTCACCGAGTTACCAAAAAGAGCGAAGCGTATTGGGGTGAAATGGATCTACAAAACGAAGCTCAACGAGAATGGAGAAGTGAGCAAATACAAAGCTCGCTTAGTGGCAAAGGGATACTCTCAAGCACATGGAGTTGATTACACTGAGGTTTATGCGCATGTTGCTAGAATAGACAATATCAAAACATTTCTAGCTACAACAACACGCAAGGCTTGGGATATTTACCAACTGGATGTCAAGTCAGCTTTCCTACATGGAGTTCTTGCTGAAGATGTCTACATACAACAACCAATCGGGTATGTAGTCACTGGAGAAGAAGAGAAGATGTACAAACTACATAAGGCTCTGTATGGTTTAAAGCAAGCTCTGAGGGCCTGGTTCAGCAGAATTGAAGATTATTTTGTTAAGGAAGGATTCAAGAAGTCTCAAAATGAATAAACGCTGTTCATCAAAGGCAACAAACATGGTAACACTCTGTTTGTAAGTGTTTATGTAGACGATTTAATCTACACTAGTGATGCTGTTTCGATGATGACGGAGTTTAAGCAATCAATGCAAAATGAGTTTGACATGACTGATCGTGGTAAAATGAGGTACTTTCTGGGAAATTAAAGTGTTGCAAACATCACAAAGAATCCACATTTCTCAGGAAAAGTACACTCTAGAAGTTCTAAAGCGTTTCAATATGGAGAATTATAATACAGTTTACAATCCAATGGTGCCCGGAAGCAAGCTGGATATGGATGATGGTGGGGAGCGTGTAGATGAGACTTCCTACAAACATATCATAGGAAGTCTCATGTACATCACTACAACAAGACCTGATTTGCAGTTCACTGTAAGTTTCTTCAGTTGATACATGGCTAAACCAACTCAATCACATCTGCTAGCGGCTAAGAGGGTGTTGAGATACTTGAAGGGAACGATGGGGATTGGAATTTGGTACAAGAGAGGAGGAATTGGAGAAGTTCTAGCTTACACTGATAGTGATTTTGCTGGAGATGTTGAGAGCAGAAAGAGCACGTCATGTTATGTTTTTCTCAAGGATGATGCAACTGTGGCTTGGCTATCGAAGAAACAGCCTATCATTACGCTTTCCACTACAAAGGCAGAGTATATGGCAGCGTCTGTGTGTGCGTGTCAAGCTGTGTGGTTCAAGAGGATCTTGAAGGAGCTGGGGTATGATGCAGAAGGGAACACTGTTATTCTATGTGACAATACTTCAACAATCCAGTTGTCCAAGTGTCCAGTGTTTCATGGGAGATGCATGCACATAGGAGTTCGTTTTCATTTCTTAAGGGATCTGGTAAACAACGGAGAAATAAGTCTTGAGTATTGTGAGTCACGGGAACAAGTTGCAGACATTTTCACCAAGGCGCTGAATCGTGAAGTGTTTGAGAAGCTGAGGAGCATGCTTGGAATGTGTTTGGCAGAAGATAAACTAAGCTTTGTTCACCAAGCTTAGTTTAGGGAGGGTTTGTTGGAATAAGTTATCGTTTGACTAAAATAGCCGTTGAATCATTAAGGTTGATCGAGTCTAGTCTTTGTTAGTGGTGAAGAATAAGACCGAGTATTATGGTCTAGTTGGAGTCAAGTTTGTTAGTTAGTCTTATTGCTTAAGTTTCAGATTCTGTTTTGATGTAAAAGGCTATATAAGCCGAAGAAGATCTATTGAATAAAAGACAAGTTTTCAGAATCTATTTGCAGAGCAATTGATCTTACAGCTCTCCTCTTCTAGCTTTCTCTGCTTCTCCGACGTCAACCTCTTTTTCAAAATTTTCATAGTTGGCTTGTTTTGGTTCTAGAGAATTCGTGGGGGGTTAAGGCTTCTCCGATGGTAAGGGCGGCGGCTCTAACCGGTGCAGGCGTGTGGCATCTCGGCGACTTCACTGGCCAAGTCTCTACATACATGTATCTATCTTGTCGAGTTTTATCCGCTTCCTTGTTTCGTGTTGTAATTTAGCCTTTTTTGTAGTTTTTCTAATTTTCTGTTTTCTATGTGTTATCTCTGTAATTTCTGTCTCAAATCTTAAATGGTATAAAATTTAATATTTTACCCAAAAAAACCAAAAAAACAATTGAGATTGAAAGAACCATATATATAAAATTTAGAGCACCTCCAACGTTGATATCTACTTAAAATACACTGCAATAAAAAAATAGAAAAAATAGTAGAAAGAGACACATACGGGTTCTCATTTGAGAACTTATGAGATACCCATCAGATACCTAAAAGTCATGTGTCATTTTATAATTAGTTTAGTTATTTACAAAAATATAAAATTTAATTATATAAACAAATTATATTAAAATATTAATATAAATAATTTAAAAACTTTTTTAAAGTATTTTTACCATTGGAGATGCTCTTACATGCTCAAAAATAATCTGAGATCTGTAACCGAAGTAAAAGATCTCATAAACTTGTCATCAGGGTAACAAAAGAAGCTGATACTTGCCTTGTAAAGGCGAGGGTTGTTCTCAATCGAGCAAAAGTATTGCAAAATTTTTGTGTTTGGTGGATTAAGTTTTTCTTTTAATATTAATTTATTCTATTACAGATTATAAAAATTATTACATCGACGACTTTTACAACAGATAATTTTACCGTTTTATGAAAATTCACGTCTAACAATATTAAAACATAAATTAATGTCTGGCGGTTGTACATGCACCATACTAAAATCTCATGCAGGTTTTGTCTCTTTTAATCTACATAAATAATAATAAATCACATTTTCTCATATTTAAATTATAAATTTTTTAGTATAGAAACATTAATAAACTTTTTAATCGAACCACTAGACTATGAAAACTTCTACTTCACCGTTTGGTGGATTAAGTTTGGCTGAATATATTAATTTTCCTATAGCATATTACCTTTAATGTTTTTAGCCCAATGTTTTTGGTAATTTCTTAGTTATATTTTTTTAGTAAAGTTTTTAGTTAGTTATGAAATTTTCTTTTATGTCATTATGATATCTCTCGAAACCATTTAAAGATATAGTATTTCACATTTATTCATAAATCGTACAATCACTACTCTTAAATTCACACATGCAAGTGAACCCACTCTTGAAACTATCACAATAACCATGGATGTCCACACCATGGCGATATAGCTTGTCATTGCAAGTTTCTTGGCACTGTTGGTCCACACACCCTGACTCCATGAACCCATACGTTATGCTACAGCTCTTACATCTGTAGGTGCAAACGCACGAACCTTCCCCATCACAATAACTTCCAACAAAACCCCAAAATGTCGATGAACATCTCCCTGCGCAGTCGCTGCATGATCCTCCTATTGGGGTTTGGCATGACTCATCTGCTATTCCACTTAATATAACCCCTATTTCCATGAAGAATGAAAAAAAGTTAGTCAACAACAAGTAATATTTTTATCAAAAAAAAAACAAAACAAGATTTTTGTGGATATCATGGCATTTGTTTTTCTTTTAATGTGAAAACTTCTTCTACTTAAAAAAAATAAAATCAGAGTTAAATACCAGAACATACAAACATGACAAAGAGAGAGATGGAGAGATTCATTATCTAAACAAGATTTAAAGGATCTGATAGTTTTGAACATTTTTTTTATGCAGCTAAGTATATATAAGAGAGAGGAAAATGATACATCTTTTATTTTGCTGTCGGAAATGGTAAGATGTTAATAATTGTTTTTTACAAAAAAAAAGTATTAATAATTCTTTCTTTTGACTTCAATAGTAGCATATTACATTTTTGTTAAGTTTATACACAAGTGGCTGACGCATTGAATGCTGAACTTACAGATTCTTATAGTTGAGATTTGAACGGTTTGGATTTTTGTCGTATATTCACTTCAATCGATGACCCATTTGGAGAAAAAGAAGGGAAATCGGGCAAAAATGGACGAAAACAATTATTATTTTTCTAACCTTTATTTAATTTAAACAAACTTTTAAAAAATTAATAATAGAATAAAATTAATAAACTTAAAAACAGACTTCTTGACTGATAAAAAATAATAAAAATTAGAATTTTTTCAACAGAATTTGAATTTTTTTCTCTATTCTTCTACCTATATAATTCTCTCCGTTGACTCGACATCGCGCGAGTGATATCTGATCCTTCATATTTTAAAATCAAATTTTTTTGTCTCTTTTTTTTCTCTTCTGCCTTTTCTTAGTTTTTGTCTTTGTTTTTTTTAGTCGGTTAAGTGTATATATCTTTGTTTGTTGTTTATGTTACAAAACTATGTGGGTTATCACTAAAAACACATGAAAGTGTCTGTTCATCACAAAATTGTTTGATGTTAGATAGTGAAATGTGTTTCCTCATCCGATGTTGTTTTTGATTTATCGATAGAACCAAAAACCCTGTTAGATGCATCTTTGCATTTACTATCCATATCATATAATTTTGTCCAAATATATCAAGGTAGCAATTTCAAGCTTCACCAAATTCAATACGATAACTATACCAATAATATAACAAATTAATTTTAATTTTAATTAAATTTTAATTTAAACTTTTCTTTAAAGAACATGATATAAATTTAAAAGTTATTGCATATAATAAATACATACATAAATATAACATGAATTTAAAAATACAATTTAAATAATTTGAGGATCCACCGTCTACCATAAATTCAAGAAGAAGGCACAATCTTCCACTCCACAAATATATGATCAAGTAGGAGATTTTAACCATCAACTCCACAATTATGATCAAGAATGATGCTTAACTTTTCACTCTATAATTATGATCCGCAGAAAAATAGTCTACGATGTGATCGTGAAAGCATAGCTTACCATGATGATCCCTTTAGAAAAGGCAGCGCTTATCATTGCGAAATAACATACTCATAGAGAAAGCAGAGCCCATCTTTACCTAAATAATATAGTATGTAAACTTAAATTAAATATAATTAAAACTTTCTTTTAACGTATAAAAGTGGTTGGATTGATAATGTGTTATAATTTATAATGTTAAGTATGTATATCATTATATCACCTAATATTGTATGAGTGATACGAGAGAGAGAGTGGAGAAAATTAGAAAATTGTATAGGCCATCATAAACATAAGTAGGTAAAAGTAAATCGATAATCTTTTGGATTGTTACGAAAGTCAGCAAAAAACGCATATAAGATGGCGTGTTTTAAATGAAATAGAGTCCACCGTCATTATGCATGCACAGTAACTTTTACTTTTCCACGTTTGTTTCATTTTTGTAAAAAAACAATCACTTCTCAACTTTCATAACTGAAATACGATTCTCTTTCTATTCTCTTCGGTATCCTCGTCATTCGTCACGGCTATAAAATTTTCGCCTTTATTTATATTTATCTATATGATAAATCGTTAGTATTTTTATAACACGTTATCAGCACGATCACTCTATGATACGGCTAAATATATATATGCACCATATACCCTGGTGTAATGGTCAGTATACCGCCTATATTATAATTTATTGTTATTTAAAGTGGATGTCTAAACGCACCACTATTTATTACTATTGGCGGTTTGTCGCCTCATTGTTAATTTGCTGTTCTTTAAAGTGAATGTCTAAACGCACCACTGTTTATTACTGTGAACGGTTTGGCGCCTCATTGTTCATTTACTGTTATTCAAAATGGATGTTTAAATGCACCACTATTTATTACTGTGGGCGGTTCGTCGCCTCATTGTTCATTTACTCTTATTCAAAGTGGATGTTTAAATGCACCACTATTTATTACTGTGAGCGATTCGTCGCCTCAGATGTTTAAACGCACCACTATTTATTAATGTTGGCGGTTTTTCGCCTCATAATTAATTTATCGTTATTTAAAGTGGTTGTCTAAATGCACCACTATTTATAATATTGATATTTAATATTCATATTGATTTTAATTTTAAACACTTTATCTCCAATGGTCACAAAGATAATTTTTTCAAAAATTTTCACTTTTTCAAATGGCTAATGAACAGTATTTTGTAATCTATAAATACATTTATCTTTCATTTAATTCATTTCAACATTTCTTCTTCCTTTAAAATCCATTCATACAAAAGAAAAATGTTTACTCCGTTTTTTGTTTTTGTAATCGGTTATCTACTTATTGCTTTTTATAGTTTACTCTTTGGTGAATTTTCTCCCGAAGAATATGTGATGATTTTTATCTTAGATTTCAATGCATTTGTATTTCTTGTAATCGCACTATATATTCCGGCACCACATATATTTTAATAAAAGGTTTCTATCTACTAATTTTCTTTGCTATTTCATTTTAATAAAACCTTAAGTTCCCGACTCTCAAAATAACTGGAGCAAACTACATAGCGTGGACCACCAATGTGGAACTCTATCTTGAGATGAAAAAATTAACGGACACTATCAAAAGTGGCAACAAATCACCTGCCTAGAATAAGGCAGAGACAAAATTCTTCCTGAGGAAGCATCTCGATGAAAATGTGACACACGATTATGCCCACATAAAAGACCCAGCAGAATTGTAGCAAGCTCTGAAAGAAAGGTTTGACAACCAACGAGAAGTGAATCTTCGTCATGCTCTTGAAGAGTGTAGAAACCTGGGTTTCAGGATTTCCAAAAGGTTGAAGACTACAATTCTGTTATTCTGATGATAGTTTCACAATTGAAATATTGTGGTAATCCTGTCACCAAAGCAGAGATGCTCGAAAAGACTTACCTTACTTTTCACAAAGAGCATCTTGTCCTGCCACATATATAGAGAAAATGTGGGTACACAAGGTTTTCCGAATTGATGGTGACGCTCATATAGCAGAAAATAATAATGAGCTTCTCATCAAAAACCACAATTCCCGACCTACGGGAGCCAAAGCATTCCCTGAAGTGAATGCTACGGCTGTGGAATATTCAGGAAGAAGAGGTCAAACTAATTGGGGTCGTAGCCGTCGATTTAATCGCGGATGTGGACGAACCTACAACTCAAAGGGGAGACGATCCAACAAATGGGTTCGATCTGAACAACATCCAAAGGGGAAATACACCCACGTGGATACCACCCAGAAGCGTGATAATGTTTGTTACAGATGTGGATCCAAATGACATTGGTCCCGTACATGTCGTACTCCCCCACATCTTTATAAGTTGTACCAAAAGTCCATAAAAAGCAAATGGAAAGAAGTGAACCTCACATAACACTTTGAGGGTACATTGTACCTCGATTCTCCCCACTTTGCGAATGACGAGAACACTCCTGTAGAGAACTGAAACGCTTGTAGTGAAACTGTTGGATAGTCTCCAGTAATGCCATATTTTGATTATTATGTTTTTCAGTTTAAAAAAAAAATAATAATGTTGTTTTCACAACAATCTTTCTATAATTATTGTATGCATTTTCTATAAATGATATCTATTTCCCTTGTTATTGATATGTATGTTAATCATGGAAATGGAACACAACGCAAATGGAACGATATCTAAGATAAGGATCCAAGAAATTTGCATACCAGATAGTGGAACAACGCACACTATTCTGAGACAAAAGAGATACTTCTCTAATACAAACCTGACAAAAGCTATTGTCAATACAATATCAGGTCCAACAGACTTGATTGGAGGAACTGGCAGAGCAAACTTTGTGTTGCCTAATGGAACAAAATTTTTCATCAATGATGTCTTATATTCTCTGAATTCGAAAAAGAATTTGTTGAGTTTTAAAGACATATATCTTCAAGGATATGATACTCAGTCTGCAATTGAGGATGAAAAGAAGTATATGTATATAACTTCTGACATATCAGGGCAAAGTAATATATTGGAAAAATTTTCAAAGCTTCCTTCTGGTTTGCATCATACTTATATAGATGCAACTGAATCGAATCTTGTGGTAAAACGAAATCCAGAAGAATTCACATTATGGCATGATCGTCTAGGTCATCCAAGTACCACAGCGATGCGTAAAATTATAGAGAGCTCACATGGTTATTCACTGAAAATCCAGGATATATATCAGGAGAATAAAATGACATGTATTGCATGTTCTCTTATGGTATTAATTGATGCATCCCGTAGATGGTCATACGTTTGTTTGTTATCATCTCGAAATGTGGTATTTGCGAGATTTCTAACTAAGATAATCAAACTCCGAGCTCAGTTTTTTTATTATACTATTAAATAAGTTAGACTAGACAACACAGGTGAATTCACATCCCAAGGGGGAGTGTTACGAAAATCGGCAAAAACGCATAATACGGTATGTTTTAAATTAAATGGAACCCACCGTCTCATGCACAATAAGTTTTATTTTTTTACCTCTATTTAAACGTTCGTTTGTTTTATTTTTGTAACAAAACAATCACTTCTCAATTTTAATAACTGAAATACAATTATCTCTCTATTTTCTTTGATATCCTCGTATTTCGTTACATATATAAAATTTTCACCTTTATTTATATTTATCTATATAATAAATCGTTATTATTTTTATAACATACATCACATATATATAATATTTAACAGATATAGTGACAAAAATTACTAGAGGATATCTGTGGGCTTTCACAATTTATCACTTCCTTTGCGCGCTCTCTTCTTGCTCCATCTTCCCAAAACCCCAAAAATCTCAAATCAACTTCAAGCTTTGCGATCTGATTAAGTTTTCCTCGTAACTCGAAACCCTAATTCCACAATCGCAGCGAGGAATCCATCTCTTCATTCGCCGTCAAATGGTAATTCTTTTTTCTCTTCCCGGTGTACTGTTGTCCCGGAAAGCCAAATCCGATTCTCTGATGCAAATTTTGTCGTATCGAATCGCAGGATTACTTGAAATCTGTTGTCCCATATCAGCTTGTATCTGAACGAGGATCAAATCTCGTTATCATCAACCCAGGTGCTTCCTCTTTTACTCTCTCTTTCAAATTTCAATTCCTATCAACGGAACAAAGTTTTGAGCTTTTAGGGTAAATGAATTTTTATATGTCTTATCTCCAACATTTCCAAAAGAATCTCATTGGTCCTGGTTTTGATTAGGGTCTGCAAATGTAAGAATAGGATTAGCTAAGCAAGAGACACCTTTCAATGACCCACATTGCATTGCTAGGCACAACACACAAACCGAGAAACCAAACGTTCTTGATCAGGTTTTCTTGATTTAGTCATAAGGTTTTTGTTTTTTCACTTGTGCTCCTATGTTTCCTTTTAATGAAATTTGAAGGTGTGTTCTTTAATCCCAGATGATTAACACTCAGGTCACCACCAGTCAACACGTTGAACGTGAGATAGCTTACAATACTGTAAGAAAACTATGAAGCCTCATTTTGTTTGTTAAAATTTACTTCTTGGTGTTGATTTTTTGTTTTCACTGAAAGACGGCATCGCTGTTGAAAATACCATACCTCGACGAAAGTTCTTCTTTTGGCTCTGCATCACGCAAGGTGAGTTGAATTCTATATTATTCACCTTGATTTATAAGTTTGAGTAATGTGTGAAAACTGATTGTTCTTGCTTTTTTTGTTATAAACTATGCAGATGGGGAGAATCGACAGGTACAATCAACCGAGTACTACTACGAAAAAAGATACGGTCTTTAAGTGGACTAATGTCTATGAGGACGAGCATACTTCGCCTGCCACATTAGGTGTCATTCTTCTTCTACTTCAGTCTATCTTCCCGCACGCTATATTTTTTCTTTGTGTGGTTGACATTATTAGGATTCTTGTTTGTACCACAAAGGAAGTAGAACATTGTAGTGGATTCTTCTTTGTCTTTAAAACGTGTGTATACAGTACGTAGATTTATATCTGCTACTTACAGTTGAGTAAAATGCACAGGCATGGTATTTTTCTGAATGTACATGTGATGGGGTTCAATTTTTATATTTCTTTCATGTACCAATTGCACAGAAACCTCTGCTCCTAGAAGTGAGGACAGCCCGACTACAGCTGCTCCTGATGTTACTGACTCTAAAGATTCTGGTGAGAGTAAGTGCAAGTACAAGAAGATGATCTTTGGTGAAGAAGCTTTGACAATATCTCCGAAAGAGCCATATAGCATACACCGTCCTATTAGGAGAGGTCACTTCAATGTTTCGCCACATTATTCAGCGCAACAGGTATACTTATTTCCAATATTGCCTTTTCTTGTCTTTGTGGAAGGAATTTTCTGGTTACTTATCTGATGCTTCTACCTTTCCAGGTTTGTGAGGATTTAATCGCTATCTGGGACTGGATTTTGCTAGAAAAACTTGAGATAGCTCACAGTGAGAGAAACAAGTATTCTGCTGTTCTTGTTGTCCCCGGATCATTTGACAGCCGCGGTAAACTTGTTACGCCTATTGCAGCCTCAATGTTCAGTTTCATCAAGCTATGTTTTGATTGATGTGAACTAGTAATTCTGATCTGGCTTCATGGTATTATCAGAAATAAAGGAACTGTTAACTATTGTGCTGCGAGACCTACGCTTTAACTCAGCAGTGGTCCACCAAGAAGGTCTATCCGCCATTTTTGGGAATGGGTTGTCAACAGCTTGTATTGTGAATTTGGGAGCCCAGACAAGTACAGTTGTTTGTATTGAGGTATTAGCAGAAGACGAGAAAAGTCTGGCCTGACATCTTTCTGCGGTTATAACTGTTCTAAGCTTGTTTGATTTGTTTTTGTAGGACGGAGTCTCATTGCCAAATACTGAAAAGATTTTACCTTTTGGAGGAGATGTAAGATATATTTATCGTTTGTCTTTTCTATTTCGAGATGAGTTACATTGCATATTAAACCTTCTTCATCAACAATTAATTCTCAGGATATATGTAGATGCCTTCTGTGGACTCAGAAGCATTACCAAAATTGGCCACAAATCCGCACAGACGTTTTGGCAAAGCCAATTGATATGCTGATGCTTAATCGACTAAAGGAGTCATATTGTGATATTAGAGTAAGTTGGATTATCTCCTTTTAATCTCTTGAGAAGGAATATTGAAACTAATATGCTTTTTCACATGCACAGGAAGGAGAACTTGAAACAGTTGCAACGGTTCATTCTTATGAGGACGGCATGCCAGCTGTGCCTCACAAGGCAAATCTCACCTCACTTAACGTAAACATAAAAACAAGATCAAGTCATTATTCTGTTAAATGGTCTCTTTTCTTTATAGTATTGAAAATATCTCTTTGGTTATTTCAGGTTCCACCGATGGGTTTGTTTTATCCTAACCTTCTGGTCCCTGAAGTATTTCCCCAACCACCACGTACATGGTTAGAGTCAATTCTATCGATATTCTTTTCTCCGGATTAGTTTTTGACCGAGAGATACTCATTCTAAATATTTGTTAGGTTCCAAGACCATGAGAATATGTTGGAGGAAACTTGGAACATGGACTTTGCAGGTGGTGGTAATATGGGATTACCAGTGTGGGATAGTTTTGCAGTTTCCCCTCTGAAACCGAAGAAAGAAGAGAAGATTGGTCTTGCTGAAGCCATTACAAGCAGCATTCTCTCTGCTGGTATCATGTTAAAATGCATTCTCCTGCTTACTTTCAGAAGGCGACAACACCTAACACAAACCTTGTTAACTAACTTATTTTCCTGGCGTGTAGGACGGATAGAGCTTCAACGAAAGCTTTTCTCCAGCATACAATTGGTAAATTCCTTGAAAACCTTTTCTTTTAAACACTCAAAGTTTCGCCATATATTAAATTGACACTGTCTGGGTTTGCTTCTTCTCAGGTTGGTGGTGTTGGTTTGACTAAAGGTCTTGTCTCAGCCGTGGAAGAAAGGTTTGTTCATTTCCTTTTAAACATTTTTGTATTATAACATCCAAACAGATTGTTTTGTCGAAGTCATGTTTGTCTTCCTCTCTCTCCGTGGTGTTTTAGAGTTCTTCACACAATACCTCCAACGGAAGCCATTGACACTGTGGAGGTTCTGCAGTCAAGAATGGACCCAACATTCGTATCTTGGAAAGGAGGAGCGGTACGTTCAGCTTTATGCATCTGTTTAACCATTCGTCATTTTCGAGCATGGTGAGATATATCGATATAACTGAAAATGTGTTTGTATAAAATTGGGAGACAACAGATATTGGGAATCTTGGACTTTGGGAGAGAGGCATGGATACACAGAAACGAATGGATGGAAAATGGGATACGCGTAGGGAGTGCGAAGAAGTACAGAGACTCTTATTACATTCAAGCACAAGCAATGTGTTTCATCAACTCCTAGTGTTTGTGTATGTTGTAAAGACACTTTTCTATGTACACGAGTGAGAGAAAAAGCAAAAAGACAATTGCACTTTATTTTTCATAAATAATAATGTTTGTTTTTGTCCCACATCGGAATAGGTGAGGGAAGGAGGTAGAGAGGAGCTTCTATATAAAGGAGATGGGCCTTAACGTATAAAATTAAAAAGGGTCGGATGGCTATTTGTGCCACGCTCAGCCTGAGATTAAAAGGGTGAGTGCTGTATGGCATAATCAAGACATATGGCCGACGTTATTTCTGGAAAACCCCATAGGGTTGGCTCGCTCGGCCGACCCTCCAATTCTTTTATATAAAATCTTGAACAATTATTATAAGAATTTATTAGTGTCTCTATAGGTTTAATTATTATTATAGTATTTAATTGGTGACACGTGTCAATTTTCAATTTTAATCAGTATTCAAAACTCTAATACTCTAATAATTTTGCTTGTTGAAACAGTTTTAGACCACGTTTTTTTACCAAACGGAATGGTGCACTTATTTAAATTTTTTTTTGTAGTTTATATATTATGGTGCTACTAATAAAATATTAACGTAACTTAAAACTTAAATGAACCTGAAGCAACTGTTTCGAGTTTTGATGATTGTGTGATCATTGCAGATACTCCCGATGGATCTTCTTTAGTCTTTCGGACATCCACTGGAGTCCGAATCTCAGTTCAATTAGACGAGCAAAGCCTTGAGAAAAATATTATCGGCTCAAATGGATCCAAGTTGGATGATGTGTCTCTCCCGGCGAAAGACGAGGTAATCGGTGACGAATCTGTTACTCTTTGTGATGGTGTGAATCAAGAGATTGCAGAATCTGATTGGTTTAGAGCGTCGAATTTATAGATCCGTGTTAAGGAGGAACATGGTTTAGATGTTGAGAATCGAGTTTCTCAGCAAGAAGGAGAAATGATTATTGATACTATAGAAAAGCATGTGGTCGAAGCTGTTTCAAGCGCTTCGGGTCATGATTGCAATTTGGTGGTTGCTCTTACTCGAGAAGAAGAAATGATTGTTGATTCTATAGCGAAATATGTCCAATCTGCAAGACAATCCTGAAGAAAACCGAGCTCATCTCATGTCCAATGAAAGTGTATTCTGTGTTGATGTTGTAAAGAAGTGGAAGGAGTCTTCAAAGGTTCCAGAGCTGCTCAAATGCTTAGAGAAGGTCAAGATGTCCGGTTGGGGCGAGAAGAGCAATGTCTTTAGCCAGTGGACTTCGTTTCCGGATCTTCTGGAGATTCCATTGAGAAGAAGAGGAATCAGGTTTCTTAGATTTGACGGAAAGCTGGCTCAGAAGGCTATAGAAAAGGTCTTGAAGGAGTTCAATGAAACCAAACAGAAAACAATAAGTAAATGGATCGCTTCTAACAGACTCTCAAACTCTGTTTGAATCGAGCTAATGTCTTTATGCTTATATGTTGTATCAGGTTCTGCTAATGTCTTTTAAAGCTGGAGGAGTTGGTTTGAACCTAACCGCAGCTTCAAACGTCTTCTTAATGGTACCATTTTTCTTCAATTTCGCGTTTAAATTCTCCATGATTCTGATGATCTTTTGCATTGTTTCTTAAAGAACTTAGGATCCATGGTGGAATCAAGCAGTGGAAGAGCAAGCGATCATGAGAATTCATTGCATAGGGCAGAAAAAAACCGTATGCGTCAGAAGATTCATTGTCAAAGTAATACTTTCAACTTTCCTTTTCGAGTTTCTTGTCTTGTAAGTAATCCATCTCTTAACATGGTTGTATTTGGATGATTGTGCGCAGAATACAGTGGAGGAACGGATGCAGCAAATTCAGGCGAGGAAGCAGAGGATGATCGCCGGAGCTTTGACTGTCGAAGAAGTCCGGTCGGCCAGATTTGAGGAGCTCAAAATGTTGTTCCGATGAGAGATGCCAATGGAAAAAGACTTTTATTTATGTATTTATTCTTGTGATGAGTTATGTAGTTTTTTTTTTTAAACTAGCTAGGTACTTAGTGAGTTTAATATTTGTTTACCAATTTATTTAAAATCAAATATATATATATATATGAATTATAATATTAAAAAAATAAGACTGAAAAAGGCCCATAAAAACATTTTATATGTAAATATTTTTATTTATATAACAAAATCTAGAAAAATATTATTATACAAAAGAAATTCAGTAAAAAATCCCAAAAAACAAATTTTAAAGATTATTTTTCGTACTTGTTGAGTCGATTTTGCCAGTATAAATTTAATTATTATAAAATTCTCCGATGAATTATTCATTTATTTTAGGTTTGTCAATTAGAAGGTAGCTTGATTCATTTGGAAAGCTATACCGAACATGTTCTAATCGTCTTCTGTGAAAGCTCAAGACTTCATTGAACTATGAGGCTTTCGTCTTCTTGAGGAGAATATTTTGGAAATGGATTCTACATGTAAAACTCCTGAGGTTTTTCTCAAAACATATGTAACTTTAAGATCACAGATTTGTGATGGTCAAAGATGACAACATCAGAAAGTGTTAATCGCGCGGATCACTTTGTGAAAGATAATTGAAAGGGAAGATGTTGAACTCAAAGATGTTGTAGTTGTTTGTGCAAAAACAATTTGCTTTCTCTTCTTCCAAACTACGAGTAGTCCTCTTAAAACCTTCTGAAGTGGCTATAATGTTGTCTCGCAAGACAAAAGTGGTGTTACCTCTTGTGGCAGAGGAGACATATTTAGAACCTAGAGAGATACAATTATTTACATATTCTTTCTGCGTTTGAGGATAATCGAAATCATCATCGTTTGACAATCTTCTCGTTTGATGGTATATATAACTCCCACTAGAATAAATGTCTGGTTAAATAGAGGAACAACAAAAAAATGATGGTCTCAGTCTCAAAGGAGAAAAAGAAACAACATAATATATGCACCAGCCGGGAATCGAACCCGGGTCTGTACCGTGGCAGGGTACTATTCTACCACTAGACCACTGGTGCTTTTTGTTACAGAAGCTAAAATCATTTATATCAACTACAAATAAAAGCAGGCCAGACCAGACCCAAACAAACCGTATTAGGTGTGCTCGTGTATAAGTAACGTAATCAGTCAGTGACGTGGCAGTAATTAGGCGAATCAAAGTACTTGAATTGCTATCAGATGACTCCTTGTTTTTGGCCTCGCTAGCTGTCCTCAATACACGTATGATGATTATAACTAATTAAGTTTTGATATGCCTTTTTTTATTACAACTATAATATATGTTAATATAATTCTATAAAGTAATATAATTTTTATTAATTATTTAGATTCTAAACAAATAAAATGCAAAAAGAAAATAATTATGGTTATATAAAATGAAAGCTATACATTTAATATTGGTAAAGTAAAATAAAAATATACAATAAGATTTAAATTTTTGATTGATCGTTTATTTATTAATGAATGTTAACTAACAAAACAAATTATCATTTAAAGAATTTAAAAATATAAAATCAAAAAAGTAAGCAAAGTAATCAAAAAAGTATAAACTATAAACTTAATAAAATATACGTATAAATTTTTTTTTTAAATCACAATGCATAAAATTAAAAGAATTAAGACCAGATATATTTGTTATTGTGTGTAATTATGTACTAAAAATTATATATTAATATAACGATTCAGGAATAAAGTTTACACATCAGATTTTTGGTATTGGATTCTTTATTAAATAAATACCAAACATATAAGATTAATTTAGTTTTAGAAAATAATGATTGTTTATTATAGATTGGATTTATTTTTAAGTTAGATACAATCTGAAATTAATTTTTGGAACTTTCTCATTTATTTTGAGAGATTATTTTTCAAGATTGTGGATAATATGGATCAATTTTTAATTTTTCTTTAACTACGATTTCTGAGACATAATTTATGGATAATAAATATGAATCTTGACCTAAAACCTAATTGTACATGTTATATTTTTGTGGTAAAATCTTTAAAAGTTATTTTCATCCGCGAATCATACGGATTATATTATAATAAGAAATAAACTACTATTTTTAGTTATATATTCTATAATTCTTGAAAAAAATTATATCTTTTGATATATTTTAGAAAAACATGATAACGCGTTTTTATCAATATATATATTATTTTTTTCTTTTTGTAAAAATTAATTGTAGTTTTTTTTTGGGTTTGTAATAAAAAAACAGTTAGTCGAGACCTAAGTATTAAATTCATACAATGGTCTTTTTGCGATCAAATTGCCATAAAAGGTTGGATTATACAAGACAAACACAAAAGGAATGTTTGGAAAAAAAGAAAAATAAACACGATTGATATTAAACCACTCCCTTGCCTTTTAATTGTCATATTTTTGTAATTTTGTGGACTAATTGAAGAGTTTAGTTGAGGTTGATTTGGATTTCAGTTAATTGGATTGACCTGAAGATTGACTTATTTGGTTTTTATGTGATTTTTAATCAAATCTTTCGTTACGTCTCTTTCCATACGTTCATGTTCGTGAATTTGTTTATACGAGTATCGTAAACAGAACTAGTAGTGTAGAGACGAAATTCAATGTTGGTTTGCTAACCAAAAAAATATTAAAAAGTTTAGAATTTAATTATAAATATGTATTACTGAGAAACAAGATAACAAGTTTAAGCTAATTACAAAATAGTAAGTCACAAAAGAAAAACATTTGTTATTATTGATTTACTAAAGAATTATCAGGAATATTACCACAATTAAATAAATACATTAAAACATTTGTTATTATTGTTTTACTAAAGAATTATCAGGAAAGCCACAATTAAATGAATACATTCAAAGTGTAACAAATTTCATCGTTGCTTCTATTACACCAGCTGATTATGTTGCGGTATAAATGTTTTAACCTGGTGTGTTGCTTCGAACCGGCTACATAATTCCTCGAGATTAGTCTGGCTTGTTTGAGCGGTAAACTTCTAGCTATGATCTAGATATAACCGAGCTATAAAAAAATAGAAAAAAAAATCGAGGCAATACTATTTAAATTGAAGATAAAGTACTAATTACATAACCAATGCTATGATATCGTTTTGCTTCATAGAATAATCTATGTAAACTTGCTATTATTGGTATGTTAATAATGAATCATAGGCTACACTATAATCTAGCAAACAATGTTACATGAGGACCAAAACGAAATCTACCATATACGGTGAATATAACAAAAAAAACGAAATCGATACATTTATATATGTGTTGGATACGATATATTATTATACCATGATAGGAAAGCCAAATCATGTATACCAAACATATAAACACAAACACCAAAGGTATAATTAACTCTATATATATAAAAAACCCCATCTTTATATGCACCCAACACATTTGACTACTCTTTCATCTTTAAACTTCCCTCAAGAACTTATCTTTAGGGTTTCAACATTTCTTAAGAAACATCTCTCGATCGATTGAAGCAACATATACAAGTTCAATATGGAGTCTGAGAGATCATCGTCGTCTACATCATCAGAAACCGGATCCGTTCGTCACCGTCGTACTTCTTCGTTGTCGGTCTCCACCGTGACAAGAAGAATGTACGAGTGTACTTTCTGCAAAAGAGGTTTCACGAATGCACAAGCTTTAGGTGGTCACATGAACATCCATCGACGTGACCGTCTCAACAAGGCGGCCAAGCTACAAAACGACGCTGACGTAGCACTCTCAGGTGCTCGAAGATGTTTTCACGTGGCGTCGTCTGATCGTGGAGGCTATGAGCACGTAGACTCCGTCCTCTTGAGGACGACCACGAACTTGAGCTTACGAATCGGCTCGATGGTTACAGGGAGAGAAAACGTCGTCGTTGAAGGAGACGAAATCGATTTGGAGCTACGTCTTGGCTTATGAGATCATCAACCACTACATTAATATTTGTATAATACGTTTTTGGGTGTCTATTGTATGGTTTTCGAGGTTTATATATATGTAATCTAGGGGAGCGTATGAGGAGTTCATTCTGTGTCAAGGTAAGATATTTTTGGGTGGTTATCTAATTATGCATGTTTTGTGATCGATCAATGTATATATACGTCTTTAATCTTTTAATTTTATGTCACAAAATATTTATTTCATTAAAAGTCCAGATCTATCCCCTAACAAAATCATTGAACTATATGTAACTATTTGGTTATCTATACTGAAAGCCCTTCAAAATATGTGGTTGCGATTTGCGAGAGTAAGAACATTTTCATTGACAAATTTTTTCAAATAGATATCTAAACTTAATTATATAAATATGTTAATAGAATTTAGTTAATTAATTAAATTTCAATATTTGAAAAAAATTAATTCACTTATACCCAAACACTTGTCATTAGAGATTCTACAAACACTTGTCATTAGAGGCTCTAATGATTATCTAATTTTTTAATTTGTAAAAAAACTTTTAGAGTAATTGTTACTATTCTATTATTTTAGAAAAAAGTTTTTAAATAAAACATAATTTATTGGATATATTTTTCCGATTACATTTATATTTTACTACTCATGTAATATACGTAATGTGTATGTATTTTGTACATACAAATTAGTTATCTTTTTGTTTGATTTATAATTTATAATTTGTAATTGTATAGAAATATAGTAAGTGAATGTACATAGCAGGTTTTTATGAAAATGCAACTTGATTTTGCATCATTTAATTTTTAAACCAAAAAAAGTTTAATTGTTAATAAATTCATTTTTGAATACCAAAAAGCTTTTAAAAAAATATTATTTGATAAAGCTACATTCACTTATTATTCCTAAAATTATAATATACATGTCGTGTAATGCTACAAAGTCCGAACATTTACCTAGAATCAATTTTGTTTCAGGTAATATGTTATATTATTTACAGCATAATAAATATTACTAATCTTATATAATCATTACTAATTTTAGATGATCATGGTTTTACTAAATTTAATTTTATATAATTTTACAGAAAAAGAGTCATACGATTTCAACATTGGAGAAAACAAAACATATGTGGATTTAATAAGGGTTATATTTGTTTTACATTATTTTTGAATTCTTATCAATGTATCCGTTTCATTATCTACCATTTAGTGTATTTCACAGTTGGATACATAGCATACCAAATTTTCCGTACTCTAAAAAATTGGAGAATGTCGTGTGACAATTAATATTCATTTGAAAGTTTCCATTATAGGCATTCTTTCTATACATATTGTGTTCTCTTAATGTTTAAACAAATAATGAAACAACTATTTTCTAAAATAACTTTATCTTTCGGAAAATTAAATTATAAAATAAGTACAATTAATGCTTATTTTTATTTCACTAATGATAATTTTGTTGCTAACCAAATATTAAGACGTTTTTAATAAAATTTACCTATGTTATGTTTTTCTTTTAAAAATATTTCATCGGATACTTTTGATGAACACAATAAGTTTTCAAAAGTAAAAATTATTTCTATTTTTTAGGTCCAAACATTAAACTAATCTTTGAGGTTCAACATCCTACAATTTTATCAAACGCAATAACACTAACAAATGCACATCCAAAAAACAATCACAAACAAATCTACATAGAGTAAAACAAATTACTGAAATAATTAAAAACAAATTTGGCATCATCCGTGCTATGCGCGGGGTCATCTCTAGTATAAAGAAAATATATTATACATTCATTAATGTATGCCCAATTTGACAACTAAAACCTACATATGCATTGAACCAAGACAAAAAAAAAAGAACAACAATCAGTCAATCCAAAACTTGCTTACATCTTTTTCTCATGAACATTCTTTTTTTATCAAATTTTTTTTGTCAACAAACATGTTTTTTTTATATACCGCTTCATCATAAATTTTCACGTTTAATTTAGTTATTCTATTGTTATTTTTTTATAATGATTTTTACTATTTAGTACATTAACTATAAACATTACTTAAAATATAAACTAATTATAAGCTACAAATATCAGGTACATACATATATCTCTATATATAGAATTGTTTCTCGCATGTTTCCATAACTTTTAAAACATATAAGTAAAAGGTTATTATCTCTCTGTTTAACTGTTAGTTAAATTTATATTATATATCATATTAAAATTTTGGGCATTATTACTTTTTTATGGTTATTTGCCTGCAATCACATTTGTAATCGATATCTTTCTATTTTTTTGTTTCTGCAAAGATTTTCAGTATTTTAATAATGTTTACTTTAATTTTTTTTTATGAAATCGGCCATTAGGACTAAATAATATGTATTAATATAAACGGTTAAGATCTTGTGGCACTATTGTGGTGTCTTTGGAGAATACTCCAACATTCAAGTAGGGTATGCTTACTTAGATTATTGTTTTTGGACTTTTTCTATGTTAATTATAAAAATTATTTTGTAGGATTATATCACTATGGATTAGGATATAAGGTTGCTAGATCCTAAATTGAATATTTCCATTGGTCCAAAATGTAATTGATGAGAATTAATGATGTAGTGTTTAACTTAGAAAGTGAAAATATTGTGAGCCATACATTGACATATACAATTTGATTATTACAGTATCTTTGATTTATTTTGTTTCAGTTATTTCATTCAAACTTAATAAGATGTTTTAAAATAATAATTATTATTACCAGATTTTTTGTCACAACATTACCAGATTTAATGTGAGATTTAAAAAAGAAACAATGTCATATACTAAAAAAGAAACAATGTCATATACTAATTACAATGCCAGATTATTTAGGTTTATTGATTGTTTTTATTTAGTTGCAAATTTTTTATGGAAGAATTTAATAATTTTAATTTTTTTCATGAAATAATTTAGAAAAAAAGAATCCAACTCCCAACACTAAAAATGTCAGTTAGTATCTCTTTTATTCAATTTATTTGATAAAAAATGTTAAAATCTGGATTTAAACTACAATATTTTTGACTATATAATCTAATTATACATGTAATTTATTTAGGTTTTTGTTTTTAAATTTTTAGTAATAAAATACAATTTTACTGTATATATATTTTTTATATCTCTTTCCCTTACTTTTTAAATAATTACGAAAAATTGGGCTGAATAATACCTTGTTGAACCACAATTAAAAATATAAGATATGCATAACCCAATTTTAGGTAAGTAACATTACGAAGATGTGTTTTTCGATTTTGTCCTTACTACAATATGAAGAAAACCCTAATCTCTAATCTCTTTTCCACTTTTGTCGTTTTTTGATTTTTTTTTTCTGTCAAAAATTGGTTTAAGAACTGGCTGTGGAGAATCACTGAAATCAGATTGGCTTTTAGCAGATTCGGCTCAATGGAGAAGGTTCTCGCCACCACGTAGACTATGAAATAAAATATCATGACAGTGGTAGAGCAGGAAGCGAACTACAACTAAATCGTTTTTTGGATAGGTTCAACGAAGTGTTTCACTACTTCTTGAGCTTGTTCGACTTATTAGAAGACAATTATAACTTGCCGAGTCAAGACCGAGTAATGTCAGAGGTGTATTTGGGAAACAAATCATCGTGTGTAGGTTAGAGATTTTGATGGATCTCGTAATGAATTTAACAAACTAGACTTTAGGTTAAATATATTAATTAAAAATATGAAACTATGTTTATAAATAATTAATTATGAACTATAATATATAACTATATTCTGAGAAATAGTTAACTATATTTATAGATAGATAAGTATGTACTATAATATTTAACTATATTTTAAAAATAGCTAACTATGTTTTAAAATAGGTAACTATTACAGTAACATTATAATGTAGTTAATTATGTATATTTAGAGTCATATGGCCACTAATGAAATATTTGCCAATAAAAAAAACGAATTTTTTTTTTGTGATGAAACATTCTCAGATATTGAGATATTAAGTTGTTTTTCCTTATATGTATTATCAAAAGTAAATAAGTTAACTATTTAGATTATTTAAACTATATAGCGAACTATTATTTTTTATTACAAAATATTATAAATAATTATAATTTACTTTTTTTTGTGAAATAAATACTTTTGTTTTTAAGCAGGATTTCTCTTGAGGATAGTTTAAATATAAATGTATTTTTGTCACTTTTTATTCTTTTGTTAGTTACCTAATATTGTTTTTTCACATGTTACTTAATATATTAAGACCAAAGAAAGTAATATTCAACCAATTAATCCTTAAATTAAACTAGATTAGTTTTGTTGGTAAGAAAATAATAAAAATTTTGGAAACGTAAATGAAATTAGTAGCTAATGGAAAAAATTATGTTAACACAATAAATAATATTACTTCCCATTTTGGTTTCATGTTTCTTCTGTTAGCCAAATGTAGAAAAATTGAAACATGAACGTTATATATGACTATATGTCATGAAACCATTACCATAATTTCTTTTTTATATAAGGGTTTTATTATTTTTCCTCTCTTTCGATGTGTGTTTTCTTCTTCTCATCATTTCTCTCTCTTCCGTCTCTTTTATTCTCTCTCTCTCTAGAAAAGCTCGAGGAGCTGCCATTAATCCATTCCACGATTAAGCTCTTTCTTTCACCATCTCCAGGTTCGCTTCGATCTACACGGCTTCGTTTACGTCTCCTTCAATCTTCGCTTCCCTTATTATTCGGATTTTCCGAGGCTTAGGTTTCCGATTTCAGCAATCTTGGTTTTAGTTTCTGCGGTTTTTGATTTTTCCGATCGCTGAATTCTTCTGAGGTTTTTTTTCCGGGATCCTGATTGTTTTTTTTTGTTTTTTGTTTCTTTTTTTTGTTTTTGCAATTGATTGTAATTCTGGAGATTTAGTTGATAGCAATGAATTGATTTGTCCTCTTGCATTTCGATTTTGTTAAGATTGGTTTTTAGGATTTATTCTCATCCTCATTGCTTATATGATGCGAGGGTTTTTGTTGGTGTATTGATTTGAGCCATGATTGCGTTTGGTTCTGTGTGAGTGTTTTAGATTTTTCCGACGTCTTTGTGCTGTTACTATGAGTGATTGATATAAAACAATTTTTACCTGATCTACTTCAGCTACAATTCTTAGTTTTGATTATCGTAATCGAATAGAAATATATATTTTGGGCTTGTTCATTTTAGTTTGAGATTTTGATTAGAGAAATGTTTAGTTTATATTCAAACTGTTGGAATTAGGATTCTAATTTGTTTGCTTAATCCTTAATTTTCCTAGTTTGAAAGAGGAGATAAGCTTTAGAGGAATGTCGGAGACTACTAATGAAGGTTCTGGAGCAGGACGATCAGTGGAAGAGAATTCAAATGGACAAAGAAGCCAATCAGCAGAAGCACTCGCGGAGTGGCGGTCGTCTGATCAAGTTGAGAATGGGACTCCTTCGACGTCGCCCCCGTACTGGGACATAGATGATGATGATGATTTTGGTATGTTTTTTTATTTTTGTTTTTGCATGTTGGTGTTTTTCATGAATGTTGTTTAGTTGCATGAAACGAGTCTCTTCATTCTTTAAATGCTATATACTCAAATGACTCGCCTTTTTGCTTTTGGCTTTTCGCGGTATTAGCTTGTGTGTCGCCTAGTGTTTAATTCGATTTTTTTCCCTTATTCACAGGATCAAAACCTTCTGAACTATTTGGGAAAAATACTTGGAAGATTGAGAAATTTTCGGAAATCAACAAACGTGAGCTCCGTGGGGATGTTTTTGAAGTTGGTGGCTACAAATGGTAAATAACATTTGCTCTCCTTCCATATATATAGGCTCTCAGATGCTTATTCAATCAGCTTTCACAATAAAAAGCGTGAACTGCTTGTAATTACTAAACCTAGTATTTTTCCTAATGCATGCTAAAATATTTACAAAAAAGTTTCATATTCCTCCTATGGCAGGTATATTTTAATTTATCCACAAGGATGTGATGTTTGCAACCATCTCTCGTTGTTTCTCTGTGTTGCAAACCATGATAAACTTCTTCCAGGTGCGTATTACTGTTTGCTTATTGTCCGTATAGCTTCTTTCTTTTCAACTTGAAACTTTATAATTTAGGTTCCTTTGTTATCTCTGAGACAGGCTGGAGTCATTTTGCTCAGTTTACTATAGCTGTTGTGAATAAAGATCCAAAGAAATCGAAGCATTCAGGTTACCGTTTGCATCCTGTAGTTTGCATGCATCCCATTACACAGACATACTGAACACATATCTTGCAGATACGTTGCACCGGTTTTGGAAGAAAGAGCATGACTGGGGATGGAAGAAGTTTATAGAGTTACCTAAATTACAAGAAGGGTTCATTGATGATTCAGACGCTCTTATCATTAAGGCTCAAGTTCAGGTGATCAGGTAAATGCAAGATTGAGTTTACCTTAAGTCACGTGTCATACATCGCCATTGAATACATCCACGTGTTTGAAACTTACCCAACCGAGCATATTGCAGTAACATTTATGCTTAATTTCTTTGTTCTAATTTTTTCGCGTTGTGGATAATTTCCGTAAATTGATCCTTGCAGAGAGAGGGTGGACCGACCTTTCCGCTGCCTTTCTTGTCAGTATAGGAGGGAACTTGTTAGGGTATATTTGTTAAATGTAGAGAATATTTGCTGGCGGTTTGTGGAAGAGAAAAAAAGCAGGTTTGGTAGGTTGATAGAGGACAAGGCAAAATGGAAAAGGTATTCCACGTCTACACTCATCTCCTTTAGATTCCAGAAATGAAATCGTAAATAGATGTGGATTTGTCCCAACCTAGTGTAGTGCTGCACTTTTCCTCTCTTACTTGATATTTTTCGCTCAAAGTTTGAGCAGATTCCGTAACAAGGAATGGATTGTTGTTTATGGTGCAGCTTTGGTGCCTTCTGGTTAGGCTTGGACCAAAATTCAAGGCGTAGGATGTCCCGAGAGAAAATAGATGTGATTTTAAAATTAGCTGTAAAACTCTTCTTCATCGAGAAGGAAGTTCCATCCACTTTGGTGATGGATTCCTTGTACAGTGGGTTGAAGGCTCTTGAAGGCCAAACTAAGAACAAGAAAAGTAGGCTGAGACTAACGGATACAGAAGAATTGCCAGCTGGCCCAGCTCCAATTGTTAGTATGGACAAAGACATGTTTGTATTAGTTGATGATGTACTATTACTCTTAGAGAGGGCTGCTCTGGAACCATTGCCTCCAAAAGAGGAAAAGGGTTCTCAAAACCGTACGAAGGTTAGCTTGGTATGTTATGTATTGTACTGATTGAAACTCCGTGAGTAGTTATACTATGCGACAGTGCATTTTGATTTTCGTATCCATGTATAAGTAGTTGAAGCATGAGCACTTGTCTCCATGTCAGCTTGACGTTACTTATATTTTATTTATTCTTTGATCCAAATCTAGGAAGGGAATGCCGCAGAGGAATTCAATAAAGAAGCCACAGGGCGTGATGAGAGTCGTTTAACTGAGTTGGGTAGACGGACTATAGAGATACTTGTTCTTGCACATATGTACAGGTAATATGGCATAACTTGTCTCTAGGTTGGAAATTTCCATACAAATCAATTCATAAGCAAGCAGATTACTTTGTTTGCAAGCTCTAACATGCGTGAAAGATCTTATTCTTAAGCCGCTGATAGTATTTTGTTTTCTATCTCTGATCTTCTGGTGCTTGTCTTGTGGTCTTCACTGAACCTCATATTCGCACTACAATCTTTATGAGTAATGCAGCAACAAAATTGAAGTTGCATATCAAGAAGCTATTGCATGGAGGAGGCAAGAGGAACTTATTCGCGAAGAGGAGGAAGAGTGGCTGGCAGAAAGCGAACAGAAGGCGAAAAGAGGAGCAGCCGAAAAGGAGAAAAAATCTAAGAAGAAACAGGTCATACACTTCTATTGCTTCCAAAGTATATGATGCCCTAAAACAACTTGTTGGGTTGCTAAAAGAGATTCTTTATTGTTTGGTAATTCATAGGCAAAACAGAAGAAAAACAAAAATAGAGGAAAGGAGAAAAGGAAAGAGGAGAAGGTGAGATCCGAAGCAGAAAGAAGGGACATTGAGAAAGAGGAAAGTGTGAGAGCGAAAGCAGAATCATCAGCTGAGAAACCTGACACACTTGGAGATGTGTCTGATGTTTCTGATTCAGTAGATAGTTCTGCTGATGTTCTTCAGCTTGATTCAGAAGATAGAGAGAGCAGCCCTGTTCATTGGGAAATAGATGCTTCAGAGATTCATCCTCCCCCTTTAGGAGACACTAGCAGAGGAAGAGGCAATTCCATATCTATACATAATGGAGTTGCCGAAAGAAAGTGTCCGTCCTCAGTTGATGATAGTTCCTCAACTTGTTCTGATGAATCGGTTCGATCAGAGGTAGCCAATGGGTCATACAAAGGGAATGTTTCAAACTGCCGAAGCCAGAAATGTCTTAGCAAGTAAATAAACTATTTCTTCTTTTCTTTTTGCAGCTTCCTTTGATCCTTTTGTTTGTTCAACATCCTGTTAACATACCTTCTGGTGTGCAGCGGAAATATGCAACCAAGAAAAGTATCTGATTCCAACAGTTTAGCCACTGAAACAGAGGACCAACCTTCTAGACATGCATCTAACCTTAATAATCAAAACCTTTCTTCTGAGACACGCAGAATTGGTGAAGCTGACGTGGTTATCTCTCGCATCCAGGAACCTAAGAGCCCTGGAGTGCGTAATCCTGTTAGCAAGGTGGTCCACTCATGCTTTTTATGTTTTATTATTTGAAAATTAGAAGATAACCGTAAAGAGGGAAAACCACATGATCCTTATTATTGGATTCTTTTACCAGAAGTCGCGTTAGTTGACCTTCAGTCCATTTTAGAGTGATATATGCTCATCAACATCAAATGACTATATTTTATTCATTTTGCAGGACCGTGTCGTGGTTCAGACGCAAGAGAAAAACCCTGCTGTACTTTCCTCACCTAGAGCTGCTCCCTGGAATCTCCCATCTGTAGCGCAAGCAAAACCAGAGAAAAAGGGTGTTTCAAATGGAGATACTGTTCCAAACAGAAAAGCAATACATGCTAGATCACCTTCGTCAGATCAAGCATCACCGTCTCGAGATATTCAGTCGCAAACTGTTGGTTCTAGAGCCGATGTGCAGAAAACCACTTCTCCAAAACCCATGGCACAACCAGCACCATCTATGTCAAGACCTTTGAGTGCTCCTATCATCCTTCCAAAGCAAGCTGCACCTGGAATCTCTGCTGTTCAAGGCTCAACAACAACCTTTGCTCGCTCGATGAGCTCAACAGGGCGTGTAGGTTCGCCGACACATAGCCAAGCTTACATTCCGCAGTCCTACAAACATGCCATAGTTGGTTCATTTAGTTTCAACCATTCAAGCTCTCAATCAACGGGAACAAAAACATTGCCGCCTTATTCACATCCTCCTCCTATCTCAGTATCTAATCAGTCTGGCTTTCCTATCAACGTTGGCTCGTGGGATGTTTCGTCTGGTGGGCTCTTGTGGACTGGTGGTTCAAGCTCAAACAGAGATACAACAACGACCAGCAGCGGGAATCATGGAATGAACCCTTACAACACACCTGTAAGTACCAGCTTCAGGGGTACTGATGTTCAGCGTAGGAGACCGGCACAGAGTATGATGACCGATGAGTTTCCTCACCTTGATATCATCAATGATCTGCTTGAAGATGAGCAAGGCTTGATGGACAGTAGCGTATACCATGTACCACAGTGGCTCAACAACCAGTACTCATATCATGGCGGTGCAGATCTTGGGATCTCTGGCAGGTCCAGGAGCTACAGTGATGATGGATTTCACCAATCTTACGGTGAATACATGTCACGTTCATCTTCTTCTTCGCCGTATGGGAACGGGCATATGGATGGGTTGACACAAACTCAATGGCAGATGGCGAATATGGACTTGTCTTTACTGGCTATGAGGAGTCAGGACGATGCAGCAGCAGCTACATACCCTTACTTTGACTTAGATTCATCAAACCCGAATTTGTCAGCTGGAATCAACGGCTACAGAGACTTCAGGCCATCTAATGGACACTGAGGTTCTGGATTTAAGGAATGGCATGCATTGTGATCTTTGATAGAAAAAAGAAAAATACCACTTGTGTAAAGAGAGTTTTCGTCCTCTTCGTTTCAAATGAATCCTTTCAATAGGTTTTTCTTTTTAATAATAATATTATGGTCTTCCTTTTGTTCTTTAAGTGTTCATGGTATTTTGCTTCGACCCTCTAAGTGAAACATGAGATAATTATATTGAGAGGCATTTTTATAGTTTTGGTTTACAAAAAAAAACACTTTGGTAGAAGGAGACACTTTTCCAAGTTACTATATTTGTAAAAAACTATTGTAAAAATTTTATTGCTTTTCGAGAAACTAAATTTTTTTGCACAATATCAAACTTTGTTTTGTTTCTCTCTTTCTCTCTCTCTATTCTCTCCAAAAAAAAAAAATTTTATTTCTATCTTTCAACAATGTAAGTTTCTTCTAATTATATCTTTTTCTTTTTTGTTGTCTTCCAAAAATCGTCGTTGCAAAGTCTACACCAAATTAAAATCTATTTGGTTTCTGTTTTTTGAGTTATTGCTGGTAGTTCATGGATTGAGATTTCTTGGTTCATAAAGTCACTTTAATTTTTGAGTTTTTTTTCTTTTAAATAATTAAGAGTGGAGACTACAAGAAAGTGGGTCGTGTTAAGACGAAATTCGCGGTTGACTTGAGTGAGATTGTAGTTTTCTTTGAGGAGTAATCCATTGTTTTAACAAAGATGGAAGAAAAAAAACACATGCAAAGTGTTCAAGGAAATGTGCAAGAGAGACATGGATGTCCATCTAGTTATGAACACATGTTCAATATGAAATGGACAGGGCTGAATGTCCAACATTTAACCACAATACAGTGTCCATGAAAAATCCAACATTTAACCACAATACAGTGTCCATGAAAAATGGTCAACGCAAATATGTACATAAATCATAATATCTTTCAATATGCATAACAAAAAACTCTGCATTAGAAAGTGTCCACATAAACATATGCATAACAAGATATTATGAACTAGTGCAAACTGAATTATAATTATAGTATGAATGTCTATCCATATAATGTTAATCTAAAGCAAAGATTGTCAAATTATATACAAAAAACGCCACCATGTCCACGCCACAATGTCCGCGCCACCGCGTCCACGCCACCATGTCTACGCCACCATGTCCACGCCACAATGTCCGCGCCACCGCGTCCACGCCACCATGTCTACGCCACATGTCCACGTCACCATGTTCACATCACCATGTCCACGCCATCAAGTCAATACCACTATGTTCACACCATCATGTCTACGACTTCATATCACTGTATGTCCTCTCTACAAATTGATATTCTTTCAAATTCCATGTTGATGTTTGTAATATGGGTAATAAAACAAAACAACAATAAAATCATCTAGGAAAAATTTATTGTCCATTAGATCGAGAAAAATTGTGACTGGTAGATTTCTTAAGGATTTTTTGGATTTCGAAAGTCAATGGTTCAATGAGAGATTAAGAATACCATAGCTGAATTTGAGTTCTTCAGAACTTATAAGGATCGAGCCGTCCAAATGTTTTCCAAAAAAAAGTCAAAATTATATAAAATCCTATAATTACAAATCAATCTCCAAAAAAATCTTAATAATAAATTCTTATTTGATTATATCATGGAGAGAAATATGAGATCCATGAAAGACGCCACCATGTACACGGCATCATGTTTCGCCATTTTGGACATCCGATTCTAAATCATCATTTTCTGGGTTTGCGAATTTTTTTCTGTGTTTTCTTGGAAACACACAACACACATCAAAAACCATGTTTGGATATTGAAAAACACCGATAATCTCAAGCAAAAACTGAATTCATGACTAGATCAAATATTAAACCTTCATCAATTGGCTTAATTACGATCGACATATGTGAGAGAAAAATAGAGAGAGAACGAGAGAAATAGCATAAGAGATGAGTATTAGAAAAAATATTGAATCTTAGATTGGTGAAAACGACACTAAAATTGGTCAAAATAATTAGAAGAGATATGAAACTATAGAAGAAAATTCAAATAAAAGCTTGAAAAATAAATAATGGAAATGAACATGATGAAAATAGAGAAAGAGAGAGTAATAGAAGATAGAAAATGATATAGTAAGACAAAAAAAATTAGTTAATGGTTAAAAATGGTTTTTCAATTCAAAAAATGCCCTATTTTTTTCAAAGTGTCTTTTTGTAAAAAGAAATTTAAAAGTGTCTCATTATGTAAAGCTCTCCTGAAACATCTCTCTTCGTTAATCGTTACATAGAAGGGTTTCAAAATAGTGAATTATTGATTTGAGCCAACGTTTCTTGGAGTATTTAATGTGTGAATATGTGATTGCGTTTTTGGGTACAACTATGAAGAGTAAAGTCCACTTGAATTATTCAAATATGAATACTCAAATGGTTTTTTTCCCAAAATTCAAGGAAAAAATGAATATATAATGATTTGTGATAAATGATATAATATAAATTTCGACAAAAAAACTTCGTTGAATATACCCTATTTTGGTATCTAAACTGGTGGCCTCTATTGATGACTTTTGGATTTGGAGATACAGTAGGAGTAGAGGATATTTAGTGAAATCGGGTTATTGGTTGGCTAACCAACCAAAAAACGCTATTTTCATTTGAGAAGAAACTTTGTTTCCATCCATAAATTGTATCGAAGTTGATATATGAACTTTGCAAACGTCTCTCAAGATGTGGAAAGTATGAAAATCAGTTTTAGAAGTATGAAAATTGATTTAAGATGCCAAGTTTACGGCGTTGAAGACAGATCTATTAATCATGTGCTATTCCTATATGATGCGGACAAATTTGGGCCCTCGTCATCTATCCATCTCCTGAAAATGATTTTGGCTCAACTATTCTCGAACTTCCATAATTTATTTGCTACTAGTCAGCAATGATATTTTAAAACTAAAAAATGTTTCTTTCGATTCTTTGGCATATATCGAAAAATAAGAATTTTCTAGTTTTTTAAAGAAAAAAGAATTTGACCTTTGGAAACTTTATCAATAATTAAGGATGATTGTTGAGTTTTGGTTTTTGGTTCAAAGTATTGAAGTTGAATCGAGAAAGTGTCAAGACACTTCAGTAAGAAATGGAAAACCACGGTGGCAAGCTCCTCAGATGCATTGGCTAAAATTCAATGTAGCTTAGTCTTGCCAAAAAGAAATTAGTTCAGAAATCATATGGGTAAAGTTGTCATACTATGACCGGCATTGTTGATTTAGTAGATGCCAAACTCTAATTTGTTATTTAGGCTATAAAATAAATGTCGCGTTTGAAGTTACATATCGGGTAATGTTAGCCACTGAAGCTGTGGATTTTGATTAGGGTGATACCTCGTCCAAAAGCTTGGAAGAGATAAAAATAGCCATTGAAATGGAAATTAAAAATTAAAATTGAAATATTGTATAAGTAAACTAAATTGGTATTTTTTGAAAATATATAAGGTTCTTTCATCTGTATATATACATATTAATAAGTAATGTATTGTGAAATAAGATATGCTTGTTATAAATACTCTAAACCGGCGATTATTGATTCTTTCCTAAGTATATTTTTTTTTATTGGCGATTGTTTTGCTATCCAATCTACTTATTTTATTTTAGATGTTTATTAATTAATAAATATTTAAATTATAATAAAAATGTTTATTATTATTATCGATTCTATTTACAAGCCTGTGATGTATTATTATTATTATTATTAGATTCTATTTTTTAATTATTGTTCAGCAAATACGATCTTAAAAAGTTGTTTTTATAATATCTCTTGTATCAACAAATTTTTACAAAAAAAGAGTGATGAAAAATAGTCTCACAATAAAATAATTACAATATAACCTTAGCCATTCTCATGGATAAACAATTAAAAAGAAAAACCACAGTTGACAAAAAAAATTATTTTATTTACGAGATAACATGACACAAATGAGATCATAACAATCTCTTTATTACTAATTTATTACATTGAAATTAATAAACGCTTCCTTACATATATAGTAGTTTCATTTTATTGTTTTTTGGAGTGCATAAAATTTTTCTTGATATATATATATATATATATATATATATATATATATAACTCTGACGTGTATCTAAAGTAGGTGAAACTCTTAACAAATAAAAATTGCATTTTTGTTTTTATTAGAAGACGTGTCACGTTGGGTCAATGGCGTACAAATCTCTGTCTCTGAGCGTTTTCTATTGTAAAACAAGTGAATAGCCACCAGAAAGTTTTCTAGAAAGTCACTTTTGCGCTTGTACAATCTTCGTAACCTCCCCTAAGAGAAAAGACACTCAAAGAAAGAAATAAAGAAGAAATGTCGGACGTATTATTATTATAAATATATGCAGCTATACTATATATAGCCGTCTCAAAGTATTTAATTATGTGCAATTATTTTTTTGTTTTGTTTACGATGAGCTAAAATATATATGTTTTGAATAGGGTTCCAATCTATATACAAATCGAAAAAAAAATATTACAATAACTTGCTCATATGCTAAAAGAGGATTATGCATGCAACATGCATGAATCATAACAAATCAACTATATAGTATCATAACTTATGTAATATACGTGTTTATACACATGGATGTGTTACATGTGTATATGTATAGACACTGCAGGTGAAGGGATGAAGAGCTCGTGGCCTGAATTGGTGGGGAAAAGAGGAGAAGAAGCAAAAGAGATAATTGACAGAGAGAATACGAAAGTGACGGCTAAGATTATATCTGAAAATGCTGTTGTTTTGGCCGTTGTGGATTGTGATAGGGTTTATGTTCGTGTCAATGACTGTGGCATTGTCACACAAACCCCTGTCGTTGGCTAAGTCAGTAAGGATCTTAATATGTAACGTAAACGTGTGAAATAAGATATGCTTATTGTGAATGTTGTAATAAAGGAACAAGGCATATTATATGCCTAGATTTGTACATTTTGTTATAATCAATTAATAGTTATATAATATGATTGTATCATTGGAATAAAAGAGACTTTATATTGTATTTTTTTGAGTTTTATATCTGTTTTTTTTTTGTGTAAGTAAACTTTTGGTACCTGGTTTTAGGTGCCGAACTAACCAATCATGGAATATCATTTTTGGTTGATAAAAGGTCAATATTTGGCTTTAATAGCTTCACAAATTGGAAAAATGTGGATCAAGCCCTAATACAATACACAAACGATAAATATATTTTTAATTATAACAATATGAGTGTATGCTATATAACAGTAATTAAGCATTGGTGATTACTTGAATTGAAAGTTTAAAAGTTATGAGAAATTTGATTTGAAAAGTCCTGAAAATGATAAATGATATTGTTTTTCATTAAAAAAAACTATGTAACAACACTTTCTGCAAAACTGAGGAAGTATAAATAATCATAGGCCACATATTTTAAAGCCTGTACATTTTTGTAGTCAATCGCCATGGATTATAGATTTCATCACTACTTTTTTCACCACAATCTAGAGAAGAGTAATTGCACGTAGAAATTACTTAGCAAAGTGATGAAAACAGTCTCATCATCATCACATTAGTTTTTTCTTTTTGTAAATTTCTTCTTCACAGCATCATGCCCCTAATTTCTCTTTATTATATATGTACATTTAATTTAAGAATAAGTAGGTGTTACAAGTAAAGACTAATAACACCGATAGTTATATATTTATTTAGGTATAGATGAGAGGAATATAATAACGATTATATTCATAAGAAAACAGAGAGTGATGTTAAACCATTATGGAAAATGATATGCCAATTCAACAGATGATCATGGCATGACTGGAAGAATGGGAATGGAAGATATATTGTATATATTTTTTTTCTTTTACTTTTAGAAAATGACATTAAAAGCTCTTAGCAACCTACAAGATTTTGGTAATTTTGTATTGATAAGAAGAATGCCTAAAATCTAAATGACTGGGAATTTTACAATCTAACCTACTTTAAATATAGTAAAGTTTAAATTTATACAACCAATTGTAAGATTCAAAAAATATATTATGAAAATAGGTTCTAATACCACTGTAAAAATTCATATTTTTTTGTAATGATTTATACATATACATATGAATTCAATTGTCAAGATTTTATGTAAATACTGAAATAAATTTTGATTAAAAATTTTAAATATACTTTAGTATTCTGCAGCATAATAATAAACAAAATAAACCGAGATGGTTTAACATTCCAAATATTTTGTCTCTACCTATATCCACATGCACACAACATGGACGAAAACGGAATGCATCTACCGTTATAAAATTCTGAAGATTTGATCTCAAAGGTATTAGTATACATAAAGATATCAGTAAAGACATAACATTTGGAGTGCTAAAGCACTTGTTTTGTTCATTGTTCTGTTCAGGTATATTAAACACACTTATAATCTAGATTTATTCATATATTTGCATCCTAACAATTGAATTCATATGTAAATTATAAATCATTATAAAATGGTATAAATTCCTACACCAATAACATCTCCTATGAAACTAAAATCTTTATAGTCCAATGCACTAACAACAGCCCTTAAATATCTTTTAAAAAATAAAATTAGATGACGAGAATTAGGACGTAATATAAGCACAATAATAGTGCAACAGGAAGACCACCAACAAGAAATCAATGTGTTAATAGTCACATTATATATTTACTGTGTAATTTTTATTAATTAATATTCGATAAATTAATATTTGAAAATTGATCATACTATTCGGCTATAAATTAATTTTTTGATCCAATTAGCCTCTAAATAAATTAATATCTTAGTAAATTAATAAAATATATAATGGTTTTAACATTATTAATTTATAAAGGTATTATTATACTAGATTCACATGGTAAAGATCTATAGTGTATAAATAAACTATATAATTTTAAGACATATTCGCTATAATCTATTAGTGTATAAATAAACTATATAATTTTAATACATATTCGCTATATATATGTATAAATCTTATTTTGTAGGAACAGACACGTATGTCTCCATTTAGGTTTTTTACATGCGGAATCCCATTGTATTGAGCCTGCAGAAGTTCTTGGTGAGAGGAAGAGAGCCTTCTCTATTTTCATATTGATTTGTTTGATAAAAAACACGGGAAAATAAACACAAAAACAAATGGAAACAAAATCAAAAGTCTTAATTTTTCATTGGATTTGGAGTTCCAAATTCTGAAGGTTTTGTTAAGACATGAAAATTCAGTATCTATGAAGAAAATAGTCAGTACGTGACTGCATATATACTTTCCATGATTTATATCCAAATATTTCCCACATATTTTGTGTATCTTTTTTTTTGCATCTACTTTAGAATAAAAAAGAAGCTAATTGGGTTTTAGACTTCGGATAAAACATGAGATTTCAAAACCCCTTTTTTATATACAAAATCGTTTACAATCAACCAAATTTTGATAAAAAAAAATCAAACAATTATTTGTAAAATGAATAATGAATCATTCCTAATTATCCAAAAGTTTTAAAATCTGATCTATTTTATCTAATGGATTTGAAACTTATATAACCAATAAACTATATGTAAATATATATATATATATATACAACTGTATAAATGTTATTTCGTAGGAAGGAGATTGAAGAGTATATATGGACCAAACAAAAGCATCATCAAGCAGTGAAGATATCGCGTACCTTTGGAATTCTTAGATTGAGGCTGTAGAAGCTTTGTCGAGTTTTTTTATATTCACCTTTCTGATCAATAGAGAGAAGTGAAAAATCAGAGAAGAAAATATGTTTAATGTTTTTGTTTTAGGTGTTTGAGGAATGGTTGAGAGGCTGAGACTATATAGGGTTCTTATATTAGGTTTTTTGTGTTTCTTTAAAGTAGATTAGGTTAGAGATTTGGTCCATTAGATTATATTTTTCTTTTTTGAGTTTGAAAATCCTGGCCGTCCTTCGTTGATCCAAGAGAGATACTACTATCCAATCAAAATTTATTTACGTAAGGAAAAATATTTTATTTTTATCCTGTCTTTGGGTAAGTAATAAATACATGTTGACTTGAGTGTTTTTTTTTTAATTTAGATTTATTTTGAAAATATATAAATAAAATAAAAAATATTAATGTAATATGATTTTACGTAAGAATATGGAAATTGCAAATTCCTTTTCAAACTGAAAACCAACAAGAACTCTATTAGTTGTAAGGAAAATTACAAACCAAAAACAAAAGCAATTTTAAAAACAAAACCATCGGTGAGGTTCTAAAGAGTATTTTACTCATTAAAAATATAGAAATAAAAAAAGAGGAGAGAGACACATGAAAAGTTTTTAAACAAGAAAGTATGAGAACCTCATCAGAAACGGTATGGACACATGTCCTTAAATTACTAAAGTTAAAATTTAAATACATAGCTAAATTATATTAAAAATATTATTATTTTATTATTCAGAAACTCAAATAGATATCTTCACCGATGGACGTAGCGTTAATGCTTCCTTTCAAATACTTTACACTATTACTAGTGACGGTAATGCTAGTGACAGTGTAGTGCAACGTTTCCATGCATAGTAGTAGTAATCTCCTAACGCTCTGTCTAACGTCACTTCAAGACGGAAAGAGATGCTTTACGTTTGTGATTTCAGAAACCCATTCAAAGAATTGAGTGACAAGTGGTGGCTCGTAGCTTTCTGCATTTCTTAAATCTTGTATAATTAAGAAATACAGCGTATAATTAAGATAATTATAGGCATGCAGCATATAATTAAGATAATCACCGTTTATTTGTATTTATTATATTTTAGTAGTTGTCTTAATATAATTAGAGTTAGGGTTTTAGAGTTTTTAGGTTTCATATAAATAGCTTTTTAACCCTATGGTTTTATGAAGTTGTTATTGATATTGATTATAATAAAGAGTATTTGATTAGCACTGAGTAAAGTATTTTCAATCCTTGTTTTCGACTAGATCTTTAGAGATCTCAACGAATTCAAAAAGATTTGGTTTATTCAGAGATTTTTAAACTAAACACATTTCCTTTCATCTATCTAGCTTCCGCTATGTCATTTAGTCTAATTATTTATTTGAACTCACGGTTTTCAAAGTTTCAGACTGATGAGAATATTCATAGGTGAAATGGAGATATAATCCAAGATTTTTAAGCAGCGATCATATTCATAAGCATTCTTCTTAATTCCTAGTCTGATCATCACATTAGTTTTTTCTTTTTGTAAATATCTTCTTCAAAGCATCATTTCAAAAAATGCCCATACATAAAATATTCTAGATACAATTTATAAACAAATAACAGTTGACAGAAAAAAAAAGTCATTTTATGAGATATCATGCATGACACAACTGAGACCATAACAATCTCTTAATTATTAATTTATTACACTGAATTACTTACGAATAAAAGCTTGCTTCTTACATATAGTAGTTTTTGTTTTTGTTTTTTGGAGTGCATAAACATTTTCTTGAAAGTGATTAAAGTCAACCAATGGTGGGGATTTGAACAACGATTCCGCAATCGTTGACCCAAACATAAACACGATCGCAAATAAAGATCTCAGGAACAACAGTTCCATCTAAAATGATTACAGCTTTCATTTTGGGATTCTCTCTTTCGATCACTTCTTTTGCATATTCTCCTTTTGTCCCCATTAGTTCTGGCCACGAACTCTTTCCCGGATCTGTTTATTGATTGATTCAAAATAGTATTATTGGATCTATACTTCAAGATTAGCTATAACTTAGCAAAACCATACTATAATGACAAAATAAAAAGTTGATTTTTTTCAATTGGTCCATATATATGTGGGATGTATCGTTAATAAAGAATGAACTATTCTGTAGCTGTGATGCATTATTAAGTCATCAAGAAAATAAATACATACTTAGCCATTGAAATGAAGAAACGATATCTAATAACTTTACGTTTGATGATTTCATGATAATAATTGTTATGTAATACGTATGTTTACATATATATATGTAAATACCTTCGCATATGCTTGACATCTCTTCTTGAGTAAATGTATCGATATAGATTGATGTGATTAATTTAAGTTGACCAAAAAAAAAGATGCTTGTGATTTTAGTCTGTATTGGGTTCTCCTCCTGATAACAAAGGCGGTATTTATAGAGTTTGTAGATTCTAAAAATAATATATATCGAGTTGGTCATTATTGACTTGAGAAGTTATTTTAATCATTATTGATTATAATCATATGTACGTTAAGATTTTATAGAGCCATCGTATCGTATTCATGCCACCCACAACTCACAATATATTAAACTAGAAAAATTGTAATTTATAAAGCAACCATATTGTGTTTATCACAAATTATCACATATACATAGGGATGATGTGGCAAGTACGTAGAGTTTAATAGATTTGAAATTCCTACCATATCTTTATTTTTCCTTCTACGAGATGGTCTTCATTTTTTATTTTAATTGTTTTCTCCATGTGTTATAGATTAGATTGACATGTACTGATGTATATATATAGATAACCTCTATATTATTACTTTTATTTGTATTATGTCCTGTTTTTGTTTTTGTTTTTTTTTGATAACTTTGATGAGTGTAAAAAATATAATTTAAAAAAAAATTATAATAAACTCTCATGAAAATAAAAATAAACGTATAAGATACATATATTTATATAGTGACTGAATAAACCTAATTTTATAAAATAATATCGAAATAGTATATTAAAATATAAATGTGATTTTCTATTTCTCATATATTTTTCTGTATCTTTCCAGATTATTCTTGATTTTTCATGTTTTCATAATTTTGATGTGGTCGATCTCCTAGATCTTCTAATGCCTTTCCGCAACCTCATACATGTTATTGGACAAATCTTCAAAATATAAACCTTATACCCGGTTGTTGGATCATCAACGACGTTTAAAACCAATCGTAGGATCAAATCGGCTGCAACACCCGGTGGTCGGGTCATCATCCACGTTTATATCCAGTCATATGATTTTTCCAAATATTAAAAGAAAAAACTTATGATATCAATATGCAGAAGTAATTCACGATTTCGAAATAAGTAACAACTTACAAGAGCTAGAAGTCAAATAAAAAAATATTATTCAAGAAGGTGAAAGAACATCAAATTTGAATGAATCTATTCATAGATTCATGTTCAAAATCTATAACCACGTTATAGCTATAAAAAAGTATTGTCATAAGACACTATATTTTTTTTGAAGAAAAATAAATTTTGACCCACAAGTTTGGGATCTTACTTCGTAATTCTGATACCATAATGTTCAGAATAGGGGACCGGCACAGTCTGATGGCCGATGATTTCCATCACATCAATATAATCAATTATCTGCTTAAGATGAACAAGATTTAATGGACAGTAATTGTATACCGTGTACCACAATGGTTCAACAACTAGTGTACCCATATCATGGCGGTGCGGATCTTGGACATCTTTGGCAAATCCATGAGTGGCAGTGATGATCGAATTCACCAATCGTACGGTGAATACATTTCACATTCATATTTTTCTCCTCCATATGGAAACCGGCAAATGGATGGTTTGACCCAACAAACACAATGGCAATGATGCAGCAGCAGCAGCTACTTACCCTTACTTTGACTTAGACTCATCAAATATGAAAGTTTGTCAGCTGGAACCAAGGACTACAGTCTCAGGCCATCTAACGGACACTGAGGTTGTGGGTTTAAGGAGTGACATGCATTGTAATCTTCGATATAAAAAAGAAAAAAAATACCATTTGTGTAAAGAGATTTTTCGTCCTCTTCGTTTTAAATGAATCGTTTCAAATAGGTTTTTCTTTTTAGTAATAATAGTATGGTCTTCCTTTTATTCTTTTAAGTGTTCATTATATTTTGCTTCGACCCTCTAAGAGAAACATCTCTAATCGTTAGTCGTTATACAAAAGGATCTCAAAGTAATGCATTATTTGAGCCAACGTTACTTGGAGTATTTAATGTGTGAAATGTATATCTGATTGCATTTTTTAATACAACTGTGAAGAGTAAAGTCTATTGAATTATTCAAATATGAATACAGGTAACTAACTAAGAAATCAAACTGTAACTCATAAATAATACTTTCTTCATTTTCTTTATAAAAAAGTGTTTTGATATATTTCATACATAATTAATTTTATTTTCAAAAAAAAAAAACTAAAATGACTCGGATAACTAAGTGAGTGGTCCATAATATATATATGATGATTGCAAACAAGTATTTCATACAATATTGTCCGTCTTTGAGTTATTTACGCGTGAAATAAATGAGATAGTGAAGATGTTGAAAGGCTTTTTACATCTCTAAAACTCATTTAGATGAATTGAAAAAACAAACAATTTTATTGTTTCATGCATTATCTTCATCAGTTCTGAACAGTTTGTTGTGAAAGTTGCTTCTATTTATTGAAATGCATTCATACATTCCATAATCTAAATTAACGTTTTGAATTCAACATGTAATGGTGAGAGACTACTCCTTATATTCATTGGCCCTATCAGTTCGTCCACTCTCTCTTGGCTACTGAACCATCATTGTTCTGAAAACAAATCTTCTTCTTTTTATGAGCCATCTATATAACACAGTCGACCATTTTGAAGCAAATTGGGTACTCTTGAACAATCGATAGATAGATAAATATGTGAAAAACCATTAATCTTAGATAATCGAGCATCTTTATATAGTAATGACTATGTCTACACAATCTTAAGAATCTCCTAGAGATCCTGATCAATATTACCATGTAATTTATTATTTCTACTATTCCAAAAATACCGTAATATCTATGGTAAGTGTCGATTTAGATTATCTGGAGAAACACATAACAAATAGTCCATATTTGAGAATACCAGTAACATTTGAGATATTCTCGGATTTGATGGAACTCATGAAAGAGTCTACGTTTGTATAGCTGGAGAGATAGTACATCATTAATTATTTTTTCTTATGGCCACAATGGACACATTGCATAATACAGTTAATCCCTCTTAACCTCAAATTTTTGTTATCGATAAATAATCTGATATAACTTGCCAAATATATTATTTTATATTTGGTAGACATTTTAATTTCAATGACAAAGCATGTAATGATTTGATATTTGTACCCATGAATAGCATATTCCTATCTTTATCGGAATATGCATTTTCTGTAAGATATCTTGATTTCAGCTTATATTTTTTAATTTTTGTAAAGTGTCATACATATATGTTTGGTTTTAGAAACCGACTAATTGGCATACTTGCAATAAATGCCGTATCATCATATTCAATAATCGCATGTGTCAATTGAATATTCGACGTTTTTGTATTTGGGTCAATCAAATAATTAACACTAAATGAAAAAACTAGGAAATGTACCTCCAAACTATACCTAATCTTATGGAAATATATTTACAAATCTAACATGAATAACCAAACTAAATTCAATAAAAAAATAAATAAAAGATATTTAAATATCTTTGAAATATTATTTAAGAAATCTGTTTCTTACGTATCCTCTTTTCATGTTAATTATTACGAGATCAATTATATAAGTATTCTTAATAAATTATAATTTAATTAAAATTTTATTTTATTATTTTTAGAAAATATAATCAATTATATATGCATAGATACATGATTTTGTTTTAAAAACAATTACTTGGTTTTTATTAAATAATTGGAATTCTTAATAATTTATTTTTAATAAGTCACTACGATAGTTTTGTAATCAACCACTCTAAGTTTTTATTTTTAACTAAAGTTATTACTCAAATAACAGAACATATATTTTAAAAAAATAATTTATCATAATTTTAATATGAATACATTTTTAATAAAAAATTAGATTTTAAAAAAATAATGTAATTTGATTATTTAATTTCATATTTTTCATAAAATTTTTGCTTTTATTATGTCACGTTTAATTTAATATTAAATAAATAACTCAAATAATATAAGTTAAAAATTCAAATTATAGTTGTCACTTAAACTTAATTCAAAGCGATCAAAGTAGCAAAATTAAATTTTTAGTTTTTGGTTATCATAAGTGGAGATACTATTTGTAGCCTCGCTCGCATGTGGCATCTCGGGGCACTGTTTTTTTGTGACGTGGCGGCCTTCTTGTAAATTTATTACATTGAAATGCGAACGAGTAACGCTTCCTTACATATAGTAAATCTTTTGTTCTGGAGTGCATAAACATTTTCTTACAATATATAAGCAAATCACATTTGACAGAAAAGAAAATCATTTTATGAGATAGCATTCAAGACAACTGAGACTATAACAATCTCTTCATTATTAATTTATTACACTGAAATACATACGAATAAAAGCTTGCTTCTTACATATATAGTAGTTTCATTTTATTGTTTTTTGGAGTGCATAAAATTTTTCTTGTGTTTATTGATTGATTCAAAATAGTATTATCGGATCTATACTTCAAGATTAGCTATAACTTAACAAAACCATACTATAATGACAAAATAAAAAGTTGATTTTTTTTCTTCAATTGGCCCATATATATGTGGGATGTATCGTTAATAAAGAATGAACTATTCTGTAGTTGTGATGCATTATCAAGTCATCAAGAAAATAAATACATACTTAGCCATTGAAATGAAGAAACGATATCTAATAACGTTAAGTTTGATGATTTCATGATAACAATTGTTTTGTAATACGTATGTATACATTAATATATATATATGTAAATACCTTCGCATATGCTTGCCATCTCTTCTCGAGTAAATGTATCGATATAGATTGATGTGATTAATTTTAGCTGACCAAAAAAAAGATGTTTGTGATTTTAGTTTGTATTGGGTTCTCCTCCTGATAACAAACGCGGTATTGATAGAGTTTGTAGATTCTTAATATAATATATATCGAGTTGTTCATTATTGACTTCACAATTTATTTTAATTATAATATAAAGTCTAAAACGCCACCCGATTATAATTATATGTACGTTAAGATTTGATAGAGCCATCGTATCGTATTCATGCCACCCACAACTCACAATATATTAAACTAGAAAAATTGTAATTTAGAAAGCAACTATATTTTGTTTATCACAAATGATCACATATACATAGGGATGATGCTCATCTCTATGATGTGGCAAGTACGTAGAGTTTAATAGATTTGAAACTAAGCATCGTAGCGAGTGTTTGTAAGTAGACCAAGGGTTACTAACGTTTTTTATTATAGAATTAGAAGATGATCATGGGAAAGACATGATTTAGATGGGCGAGATATGATGAAAGGATGTTGGGTGGTGTTATGGTGAAATCGGTTGCAACACGTGACAGTCAGATCATCATCGGTGTTTATATCCAGTTATATATATGACTGCGTTTTTGGATATAAATGTGAAGAGTAAAGTCGACTTGAATTATTCAAATATGAATACTCAAATGGTTTTTTTTCTTCAAAAATTCAAAAAAAATGAAAATAAAAATAAAAATACTCCGAATACATTTTAATTTTATTTTATAAATGAAAGAATTTATGATGAAAAATATAAACGATTTGTGATCAAAAGATGTAATTTCAGTTTTCAACAAAAAAAATAATTGTGTGGAAGAAAACGTTTTAACAATGGAAAATATTGTAGGTCATGTACAGAAAATAAAAATAAAAATAAATGATGTACGTTCTGAATAAAATAATACAACTGTTAGGCATAAAATGACCACCAATTTCAAAAAAAATGTACGCGTTAGATAGATTCATATGAGAACCTGCGGTGTACATATCGTATTCAAACCACACACGACATGCTCGATAATATACAGTATTACACGTTACTAACTTACTATATTAATAATGCTACATCTTTTTTGAGATCGATTTGTTAACAGTTTCACTAACCTATAGTTTATGATCCCCTTTCAAACAAACGTTTATGTATCTTATTAGGGCCTGATCCACTTTATTCCAATTTGTGAGGCTATTAGTGCGAAATATCGCATACATGATATTTAATCTTTTTTATCAACAAAAAAATGATATTTCATTATTAGTTCGGCACATAAAACCAGGTACCAAAAGTTTACCACCACAAAAAAAAAAGATTTAAAACTCAAAAAACACAATATAAATTGTTTTCATTATATCAATGATATAGCAAATACAATCATATTATACAACTATTAATTGATTATCACAAAATATACAAATCGAAGCATATAATATGCCTTGTTTTGTTATTGCAACATTCACAACAAGCATATCTTATTTCACACGTTTACGTTACATATTAAGATCCATACTGACTTAGCCAACGGAAGGGGTTTTGGTGACAATGCCACAGTCATTGACACGAACATAAACCCTATCACAATCCACAACGGTCAAAACAATAGCATTTTCAGATATAATCTTAGCCGTCACTTTCGTATTCTCTCTGTCAATTATCTCTTTTGCTTCTTCTCCTCTCTTCCCCACCAATTCAGGCCACGAGCTCTTCATCCCTTCACCTGCAGTGTCTACACGTATATATAAACACGTATATTATATAAGTTATGATACTTTTTAATTGACTTGTTATGATCATGCATGTTGGCATGTTGCCTACATAATCGTCTTTTAGCATGAGCAAGTTATTATTATATATGTACAGCTGAAAATATATATATCATACCTGGGCACACGTCCGACATTTCTCTTTTCTTTTTCTTTCTTTGAGTCTCGTTTTCTTTGTTGGGAGGTTATGATTTATGAGATTGTACAAGAACAAAAGTGACTATTTATGGAGAACTTTGTGGTGGCTATTCACTTTCTTTACAATATGTACACATGATAATGTTCAGAGATAGAAAGTTTCGTACGCCTTTGACCCAACGTGTTCGTTTTTTTTTATATAAAAAGTCAGTTTTCTAGTGTAAAGAGTTTCACCTACTTTGGATACACGTCAGAATTCAGATATATATATATATGGATATGTCAGATGTTTGAACAACGGTGACTCAAAAAAGATGTAGCATTATTAATATAGTAAGTTAGTAACGTGTAATACTGTATATTATCGAGCAAGTCGTGTGGTTTGAATACGATATGTAGACCGTCGGTTCTTATGAATCTAATCTAACGCGTATATTTTTGAAATTGGTGGTCATTTTGTGCCTAACAGTTGTATTATCTATTTTCAGAACGTATATTATTTATCTTTATTTTTATTTTCTGTACATAACGTACGATATTTTCCTTAGTTGAAAGGTTCCCTTCCACCCAATAAGTCTTTTTGTTGAAAACTTATATTACATCGTTTTTATCACAAATCATTTATATTTTTCATCATAAATTTGTTCATCTAAAAAATAAAATTAAACTGTATGTTCGGGATTTATTCATTTTCATTTTCCTTGAATTTTGGGAAAAAAAACCATTTGAGTATTCATATATATTTCTTTTTACTAAGGTGAGACTAACTAAGAAATAAAATTCGTAAGTCATAAATAATACTCTTTTGTTTTTTTATGAAAAAAGTGTTTTAATAATATTTCATACAAAATATATTTTTATCTTAAAAAATATAAGGAATACTCTTGAAAAATTTTCTTTTTCCATGAGTTATTTATATAACACAATCGACCATTTTGAACTAAATTGGATACTCTTAAAAAATTGATAGATGGATAAATATGTGAAAATCATTAATTTTAGATAATTGAGCTTCTTTCTATAGTAATGATTATGTCTCCGAAATCTTAAAAATCTTCCAGAGAACTCGATCAATATTACCATATAATTTATTATTTTTATTATTTCAAAGATACCACTATATCTATGGTAAGTGTTGATTTATATTAGCTGGAGAAACACTCTATAACACATAATCACTTTCGAGAATACCAATAACATGAGAAATACTCCCGGATTTGATGGAACTCATGAAAAACCCATGTTTATATAGTCGGAAGGTTAAATAGTACATGATTAATTGTTTTTTTTTATGTCCACAGTGGACACAATGCATACTATAGTCAATCCTTCTTTATTTCAAATTTTTGTTACCAATAAAAAGTTGCCAAATAAAGTATTTTATTTTCGGTGGGCATTTTAATTTCCATGAAAAAACCTATAATGATTTGATATATAGCCCCATGAACAGCATATTCCTATATTTATCGTAATATGCATGTTCTGTAAGATATCCTGATTTCACATATATATTTTTCAGATTTTGTAAAGTGTCATACATATATATTCGGCGTTAGAAACCAACTAATTGGCATACTTACAACAACTACCGCATCATCATGCTCAATATTCCACGTTGTTGTTCTTGGGTCAATCAAATGATTAACATTAAACGAAAAACCTAAAATCTAGGAAATATACCTCCAAACTATACATAATGTTATGGAAATATATTTACAAATCTAAGATGAAGAATCAAACTAAATTCAATTAACAATAAATTTAAAAATCTTTGAAATATCATTTAAGAAGTAAGTTTCTTACGTATCATTCTCACGTTAATTATTACGAGATCAATTATATAAGTACTCTTAATAAAGTAATATTTAATTAAAACTAAATTTATTTTATTAATAGTACGGTTTTAGAAAATATAATCAATTATATATGCATAGATATATGATTTATTTTAAAAAAAGTTAATTACCTTTTTTATCAAATTATTGGGATTTTTAATAATTAATTTTTAATAAGTAAGTCATTAAAGTAGTTTGTAATCAACAACTCTAGTGTTTTTATTTTTATAAAATTCATTACTCAAATAACATAAAATATAATAAATTTCATTCATCGTAATTTAAATATGAATCTATTTTGGATTAAAAGATTATAATTTTTTTATTTTTAAAAATAATGTAACCCGATTATCTGATATCATGTTTATTTTCTAAAAGTTTTATTTTATTTTGTTACAATTAATTTAATACCAAATAAATAATTAAAAAATTATTAATTAAAAATTTAAAATTATGGTTGTTACTTGACCCGAACCAAATGTGACCAAACCGGTAAAATCAAATATTTTAGTTTTTGGTTATCACTATGTTCTAAATCCTTAGCCGAACTATGAACATTCAAATATTACATGTTTGGTTCAATTATAAAACTTCGAACCGATCAACACTTAAATTTGTTTTCCTAATTTTTCTCTAAAAAAATATATATATAAGAGTATATAGAATTTTATAAAAATATATTTACAAACCTAGGATGAAAAACCAAACTAAATATAATTAAAAAATTAATCTAATTTTAGCATAATTAGAACCAAAATCAAAATTTTGTTTCAAGTAGAAAGAACTGATGCCATTCAAAAAATATAAAAATAAATAACGGAACTAATCCAAATTTTAATACACAAAATCACATGTTTAATTAAGATAACAATATAATTTTTTCTTAAATTTTATATATATAAATTTCAGAATAACTTAAAGTTTATAAATAAATAAAAAATTATCAACTAAGATTTAGTTACTTTGTATTGTAGCAAATATATGAAAAAAATAGTAATTATTGGGCCTGCCCACCGGATTAGACTTGTAACTCGTAAGTGATCTAACGAATTGGGCTTTTCAAGAGGATGAAACGGGTCCGCTATGTGAACATTGGAGAAATGGTTAATACCCAAAAAAAAGAATTACTTTGCCTTAAAAATCCTGGAGAGGATACACAACTGGTCCTTTATTTTCTTTTATAGGAAGAGACCAAACTTTTCGATTGAACAAAATTAACCCCCTAGAAAAAATTCATAGACATATTAAATTTTAAAATACAATACTCTGGTACATATCTCACATGGTATCATGAGATAGAGCCAAAGAAGCATAGAGTACTCCAACACAACAAAACACTCTTGTGTGTCAGACTTCCACTGAGTTTGAGAATCCTCTTTAAACAATTTGGATAATTTGCTCGAGATTAACTATAAGGTTAACTAATTATGAACTTTTAAGTATTGTGGTGCCTTCACTCTCAGAATCAAACACTGAAGAGAGAGAGAAAAAAAATGGAATCTTTAGGATCGACTCGCTTCTGCTCTATTGTTCTTCTTCTCATCTCCCTTCTCTGGTCTGCACCTTCAAGCTTGGCTCAACAACAACATGAATCAAACCCAACGATTAGAACAATGGAAGATTTCTCCGGATACACGATTCACGAACCGGGTCAATTCGGCTCCGTCAATCTCGCTTCTTCACTCTCCGTTGATGCTCAAGGACTGCAAAAACAGGTTCAAAAATCGAAAGGACTGTGATTTCAATATGTTTCTCGATTAATCGATGATTTGTAAAGTGGGTTTTTTGTTAGTAGAACGGTAGATTAAGAGGTTTTGATTTTAAAGGCTGCTCTTTGTTTTGGTTAGATAGATGAGCTTTCTAGTTTCTCTGATGCTCCTTCTCCATCAGTCACAAGAGTTCTCTACACTGACAAAGATGTCTTGGCACGAAGGTAAAGTTGAATCAATCTCACAAATTTTCTATTTCATTACGTGTTTTGTGTAATAGCGAGTAGTAGCATCATAAAGGATAGATTTTTTAAAAAAATATGGATTGAGTTTCTTTGTTGATATTTGAAGGTATGTAAAGAATTTGATGACACTTGCTGGACTTTCTGTTAGAGAGGATGCTGTTGGTAACATATTTGGCAAATGGTTTGGCTCTCTCCTTTGTATCGAACACCGTTCAAATATGATTCCTGTATGTTGATTATTTGATTCATCTGGTGTGTTTTTTTCATTCTTCTGAACTTAGGGATGGTTCAGAGCCAAATCTTCCTGCTGTAGCGACTGGTTCTCACATCGATGCTATTCCATATTCAGGGAAGTATGATGGCGTTGTTGGTGTTTTGGGTGCGATCGAAGCTATCAATGTGTTGAAAAGGTATGAATTTGTTTGAATTTTTAGGATTCAAACAAAGCAAACTCTCAGGTTATAATTGTGTCTCATGATGATCTTGGACGGGTTTTTTGTTTTTTGTTATCCTAAGGTCGGGGTTTAAACCGAAGAGGTCTTTGGAGATAATCTTGTTCACATCTGAAGAACCTACCCGATTTGGGATCAGTTGTTTAGGAAGGTAATCTTATGTGATCTTTATTATGAGCAGAAAAAGACTGATGCTTTGTTTCGCTTGGTCTTACTAGTAAACATCTTTGATACAGCCGCTTGCTTGCTGGAAGCAAAGAACTTGCAGAAGCACTAACGACTACAGTTGTTGATGGCAAAAATGTGTCCTTTATAGAAGCTGCTAGAGCAGCCGGATACGTAGAAGATAAAGATGAAGACTTATCGAGTGTGTTCTTGAAGAAAGGAAGCTACTTTGCTTTTATAGAGTTGCATATCGAACAAGGTCCTATACTCGAGGATGAAGGTACTGTTTTATTTCCATTTTCTCCAAATAAAAGTTTCTTGTTTTTACTGTCTTCTTACCATTATAACCAGTATCATATTCTATTTGGCCTTAGGCTTAGATATCGGTGTAGTAACCGCCATTGCTGCTCCAGCAAGTTTGAAAGTAGAATTTGAAGGCAATGGAGGTCATGCCGGTGCTGTACTTATGCCATACAGGTGAGCTATATTATAAGAATTAAAACCTCTGGCCAACCACTTGTACACTGATCAATTTATGATGATGACTTTTTTCTAGAAATGATGCCGGGCTTGCGGCTGCAGAGTTGGCTCTAGGTGTGGAGAAACATGTATTAGAATCAGAATCAATAGATACTGTAGGAACTGTTGGTAAGTTTTGCCTCACTGATTTCACAAGAACTTACTCTTGCTGGATGTTATTTAGAAGATGAATTGTTGCGGTTTAAGGTATTCTGGAGCTACATCCTGGAGCAATCAATAGCATTCCGAGCAAATCTCATCTTGAAATTGGTATGTTGCATCACACATATTAACAGAGAAACTCTGGTTCAAATCCATGCTTTATATAAGCTCTTGAAGAAGCTGGGAGTATAGTATTTTTTGGTTTGATCGTTGGGACTAAGTTCTTGTCTTCTGTTCTTTCAAAGATACAAGGGATATTGATGAAGCGAGAAGAAACACCGTGATCAAGAAAATTCAGGAATCTGCTAACACGATAGCTCGAAAACGAAAAGTGAAGCTAACAGAATTCAAGATTGTAAATCAAGATCCACCAGCACTCTCCGACAAACTAGTAATCAAGAAAATGGCAGAGGCAAGCACAGAGCTAAACTTATCACACAAGATGATGATAAGCCGAGCTTATCATGATTCTCTCTTCATGGCAAGGTACTACAAAAATCTGCAAGTTTCATGTTTGGAATACAATTATAAACTTTCAAATGGAGCACTATCAACCCTGACAATTGTGCAACAACAACAACAGCTCTTCAGTTATCCCATCGGAGAGTCCTAACTCATAACCTTATAACTATTTAAATTGAAACACTTAAATTCCGTTTTGTCTAATCATCGAATCTAGAGGCGGTTAGAATCACTAGTCTACTTTCACTGTTCTTGCTTAGAGTGATGCGTTGTATTTGCTGTTTTCAGGATATCTCCAATGGGTATGATATTCATTCCGTGCTACAAAGGTATATACGGGAATCAATGAGACAGTGATCTTAATTGGATCAGCATTGCCATTAAGCTTATATCGTTGTGGTCTTTTGCAGGATACAGCCATAAACCGGAAGAATATTCATCTCCTGAAGACATGGCTAATGGAGTAAAAGTACTTTCCCTCTCACTGGCCAAGCTCTCTTTAGAGTGAGGCAAATCCTCTTTCTCATCCAGAAACTTTGCACATTCTGTACCTGTTCTTCTGTCTTTTATACTCAAATGTGTCTTTGACAAATGTAAAGAAAATTCAATAAATGCTGTGGCTATCACTTTACAAATTACCAGCCACTGTTAAGTTACAGTAGAAATAAAATATCGTCATTTTCAAAGTTCTTCTACAATATTTATGTTAAAGTTATTTCATAAAAATATGTTTTTAGTTAATAATTTGACGTTTCTTGAAGATGACACAAGTTGTGAATGTTAGTTAGCTCTCAGATTGTGATAGGGAACTAATTTTTCTGCAGCTAATAGTATTATCAATGGTTGTCAAAAAGAGATTCTTTTTTTTTTTTACTTTCTGACTTTGAAATAGGATAATTCTAAAAGTAGAATGTGATCGTTGAAATAGGAATACGTCTTTATATTACATACCAAACTCTTATCAGTTTATAGTTCCGGACTTAAAGATAATGATGTATATAGTTAGAGATCATACATGTATCTTGAATCTTAGGTATACCGAACTTTATATTCATGCATTTTTGATATCTGAAATCGGAATATCCACACACAAATCGGTGTTTGCATTTGTTTATGAATAACAAAATTAATTGATAAAATTTAGGATAGAGAATTAAATATATATATATATATAACAGAAATGATAATAATATTCTACAAAATAATCTATTAAAAAACTTAATTGTATTATAATCTACAAGAAAAGCTATTTGAAAACATGAAGAATTGAATCACTTTATCATCGATTTGAAATTGGAAGATAACGTCTTTCATAATAATTTAATTTTTCATATATTTTCATTTATAAGGATAATATTGCTAAAAATATTTTAAGAGAATCTCGTCTCTTTATTAACCTTTTTTATAATTTATAACCGCTTTGAATAATTATAAAAAACAATTATGTCGTTTTGTCATAATAATAAAAATCCTCAAACAAGTTTTGAAAATTTGCTTTTCTCATAATTAATTTTTTGGTATTCTTCATTTATAATACTAGAACATTGATCCATGCGTTGCATGGAATGAAAACTATACCAATTAGAAATTGTTATTAATTTAATTTATTTTTAAATCATTAAAATTTAAATTAGTAAATTTAATATTTACATATAAAAACCTAATCTCGAACTATTACATTTATAACAAAGGTAAAAACTATAGATATAAATATCTTATTTGTTAGAACAAATTTGTGAAAAAATCCAGTAGAAACTTAGTTATTATTATTTTATATTCTAACTTCTAATCTTCTAATACTTATTTCTTACTTATTTTCGACTACCAGCAATAGTTCGGTCATTATCTATTTTTTATTTTTATTATTTTTACTCTTGTTTATTCATAATTTTATTTATTTAACATCTATTTGTATTCACTTTACTTTATATAATTAAATTATATAAATTTATCTTTACAATAAATTATACATTTTTAGCTCTCAAATTTCAATATTTTTTATATGGTTTTAATAAAATTTAGAAATTATATCTGTTGACCAAAAAAAGGTTTAGGTGTAACAACTTGATTTTCATCAATTTTTAAAAAAATATATAATTTTTTAAAAAGTTGTCTGTTCGCTAAAGTTAAAAAATATAATCTTATTTTTGCTTTCCAAAAATATCATATTTTCGAAGTTTTGGTCAAAGTTTATAACACAATTCTCTTTCTATAAATAACGATTCAATGGATCTGAAAAAAAAAGTTGGTAAGAGAAACCAGCCTTTCACGTAATATAAAATGCATGGCCTTTCAGACTTCTCTAGCTAATCTCATCTCTCTCTCTCTGAAGCAAAAGTTCAGGTGGATGATGCCTGGCTCGACACCATTTCATCTCATGCTCATGATGATGATAATGATGTTGATGATGTCGGACCAGGCTTCATTCCCCTCAACTTAAACGTTCTTGTCTCGTCTCAATCTTCAACCTAAATCTCCAGTAAGCCAAGAAAGAATATTAAACCCTACAAAGACACAAACATGTTTATATATATGTGTGTGTCTTCATCATCAATCGATTATCGAATGCATACAGTAATTAATGGGTTCTTCTGAGTATATCAATTTGTTTGGGATATCTGGTTGATTGGTTCCTTTAACTTTTTTTTTCTTTTTCGACAAACAATAAGTTTCATTAAGTAAAACGAGAAGAAACATAATCTTTGTAGATAGATGGAGTTAACCAAGAAGACAGAAAGGTAGAAGCCAAGTAACAAAACTAAATTGAGAGGATTAGTTCCTTAATTTATTTGTTAAATATGTACTAATAAATAACTTTATTTTTTCATACACAAAAAAAGTTTTTATATTTTTGTTTTGAGGTTTATTTTCTTTTTCTTTATCATCACCGAAACAATAAAACATCAAAAACAAAACTAAGTAAACATGGATATCCAACTAGAGGTAGAGGAATCACTTTTACATGAATGGCCCTAAAATATAAATAATATTTGTTTGATAATGGTAAATTATAAGTGTAACAATAATATATCTTAGCAATTGCACGTGAGTATATGGTTGATAATGTTATCAAATGCTTTATTTTCTGAGGAATGTGAAGCGTATATATATCATCAAATAAATACAAAAAAGTTGATGATGCAGTATTATATATCATCAGCTTGAAGATCGAAAATATATGAATTGGGCAAGATTATCAAAACGATAATATATTAATATTGCTTTATGTCAGTATGAACTCACGTTTTATGCGCTGATTGTAGGAAGAAAGGTATAATATATATCGAAATTTCTTTTTTCCTTTCTCTATTTAGTCTTTTACCAATGTCGTTGAAAAATCTTGTTGGAATCGTGTGGATATTGGCTAATAAGTCATAAATAACCTTATTCTTTTTTGACTATTTATTTTTTTAATATATTTCCACATTTTTATTATTTGGTAACGCAGAATTATCCGTATAAGAGTAATATTATGTTTAAACTTTTTTTTGTCTAGTAGTCAAGAGTTTAAAAACTTTTACACTAACTCGAGGGTTCGATTGCCACAAAAAATAAATAAATAAAAAATTGTGAGATTTAGGGACATAATACTTAACGGAGATTCTAAAGTGTTATGGATGAAACTATTCTTCGTAATTTCAAATGTTGCCGAGAGTCTTGTCTATCATAGATGTATGTACATAGAACTGTTTGTTGTAAATCTATATGTTATAAAAAAAGGTTATGTTGTGATATTATTATTCAAAAGATTGTTCGTCAAAGTAGATGAATTTGATCGATTATAATAAAATTAGGTGATAATGTAATAAATAACGAAAAAGTGATATAAATCTGGAAAATTATTAGGTACAATAGTGTATTGAGTAAGTAGTTCAACTTTTCAAATATCTTACAGTTTGATTTGTGTCATACTATATATATGTAGATAAAACAGTCGTGAGTTTTCGATCAAATTTGTTATCATCAAATTAATGAGAAATAATCACTGAAATGTGATTTTTCCAGAGACTATAAAAAACGTAATAAATTTGATGGTGTCGCGAGACAAACAAGTGGATTCAGTAGAGCAATATTTGATAGTTACAATTTATTCATAATTTTGTAATAATTAGTGGATTCAATTAAATCGTATATAGAGACAATAAGAAAGGTCGTGGTTTACATATTCTTTAAATGCATGCATCGTCACTGTCACTTTCCTTTTAGGACTTGACGAATAATATTTTTCTTTTACTTTCTTTATAGAGCAAAATATATGCAATGTGTTCATACTGCATAAGTTAAACTTTCGGAAAAAAAACTCTATGAGCAATTAATTTTTTTTGGAGAAGGAAAAATAAATGCCAACCAATAAGCGAATACAGACCTAGAAATCTATATATACCATTAAAATAGAATCATTAAAAAAATAACCTTTAGTCACACTGAAAACTAATAAGAATATTATAATCTTAATAAGAGTAATTTTGACTTAACATACAATCATACAAGTGCAGAACCTAGTAAATATGATACGCTTGATCATATATAATCATTTAGACATTGATTATCAAAACTATATTTATATTATATAAATTATAATATTCACTTTCCCATATATGTTTTATCTTATTTAAAAAATAATAATAATCATATCGTCCATATAATAAAATAATTTCCATATATGATATATCATGATTAAATTTATTTAAAACGAACATAGATAATATGAAATACTGCAATAGTAAAAATATAATTTAATATCATCCAAATTTAAAATTGTCTTAGTTTAATAAAGTTTTTAATTGAATCTCATAATTAGACCAGTATATTTTTAACTTGATAAAAATTTAAAATATTAGAAATTAATCAATATTTATATTATATGGTCATATTGTGAGATAAGTTAAGATTAATGTTTTTGCGATTACGATCCATTACAGTTTGTTCCATTAAAATTTGTAAAATATTTAGAGAACTTTGAGACGGGTTAGAATGACGAATTAGACCATTTTAATTATAAAAACATAAAAAAATTAGGCTTTCATCCATGCAATACGGGTTAGAATGATGGATTAGTCTATTTTTATTATAACAACATGGAAAACGAATTGAGAGCAATGTAAGACGGGTTACATGGACATGCTATTATGTTTTGAGTTTCATAATTATAAATCTGCAATTATATTATAAAAAGTTATAATTTTAACCATGAAAACATTAAAAATAAAATAAGATTATTCAATATATTGAATCCGAGATTTTTGGGTGATTACGACGAGCAAAACAAGTGTTCTTAAGATCACCGATAACATTCTTTTCCACCAGTTTTTAATTATTTTCCATTTTGTTAACAAACAAAAAACATTGTTTTGAACCACATGTGTCTCTTCAGTAGTCTTCGAATTTGTAAATACCCGAGAGTTTCTCTTTCTCCAAAAAGCATATATACAACCTCCTTTGATGTAAGAAGACAGGAGTTCGATCAAACCAACTTACCTGAGGAAGGCAACATCTATAACTGATCCCAAGTTCTAAATCCCATGAAGGAGTACCAGCTTAGACTAATAAGAAAGACGCCAAAGATCAGAGCTACAAGGGCAATGAAGAAGTAGATGATCTCTAGTTTCGTCATAGATTTCACATAGCGGGCAATTTGCTAGCTAAGTTTGCAAAAACTCTCTGTTATGAATCTAGATGAAACTATGGACCGTGGCATTCATCTGTCACTCGAATAGTGTCTTTTGCAATACACGATCACTTCAAATCAGTTATAACACTCTTTTAGTACGAATGTGACGTCTAATATCATTTGATCATCAGCTAGTCTACTACCTTATAAAATTTGAAGAAAATGTGATTTACATAGTACAGTTATTTGTCTAATATGTTTGTTTTGCAATATTATATAAGAAAAAATAGTCTTCTAGAATTGAAAATTTATTATGTTTCATACGTCTACCTCGCAATATTACATAAAAAACAAAATTCTATAAATGAAAAATTAATACGTCTTGCATAAATTGAACTCCTTTACCATGAAATTACAACAAAACGAGAGTAGAGTTCGATAAAAACTATACACAAGTTCATTTTAAACTAAACTTTTTTTTATCTAGAACTGGACGAAATTTCAAAAAGAAAAAAAAATCAGGAATTGATGGAGGGCCAAACAGCTAATGTGTACTATTTAGGTGCATATATGATTTTAGTTCCATATGATAATGATTTAGCGATTATAATTCAGTAGACTAATTAATTCAAGAAATATCAACAGTGTATATATGATTAATTCTATACGTAGTTGACAAAAACAAAAGGTCGGTATAACACCCATAACCAAACATTAAATATTTGGGACCCTATTGCCAGCTGTTTTCGACTTTAAGTTTATAAGATACTTCACCAAATTAATCCAACCTCTTATTTTTTTCTTTTTTAACGAGAATACTGAATCGACTACAAGCAAGACTCGTGACTTTTTTATAGATAGGTTTAAAAAAAAAGAAAAAAAAGAAAATTGACAAAATCCGAGACAAGGTCTTTATGATGAAAGAAAATGTGTAGTCCTTTGATGTTTCATCTCCAACTGCTTCATTGTCTTTTTTTTTCATTCTCTTTGGATCATTGGATCCCAAAAAAAAATCTGATTTATTCTGATTGTAGTTGTGAGATAATTGATCTACAAATTAGTTTGCATATATCTAAGTGGTAGCTTTATATTTTTTGAAATGAAAAAAATAATATGTATATATACATAAATATTAAGATAAGAGAAAATTGGGAAACTAACAATTTTTTGCTTTTCCAAATTTCGATATTTAAATAAATATTATAATTGATAGAAAAATAATATTTTTTGTGAAGGAAACTACTATATAATCTCTACAAAAAAATAAATATTAATTAAAACAAAAAATTAGATACATTAAATTTAGACGGAAGATTTAATTTTGAAATACTTTTTAGTATTTAATCATATTTTCAGTATGATTTGAAAGCTTGATATATCAAATGAAAAATACTATCCAACAAATATTAAAAATGTATTTATTTTCTTGATAAAGGTTTTTTTTATAAAGACCAAATGTGGTAGCATTAACCTGAATATTCATGTATTTGTTATGTATCGACATAGAAACTGATATTTTTTTCTGGTTTCTTCTTCTTACTAGCTCATTTGCCATCAAAAGATAAGTTCTTTACACTAATTTCTCCTTTTTTATGTGTCTATCCTAATAGAACTTGGATGTCTACGCCAAAAATGATTTGATTATTAGATTTTGAATCAAGGAGTAAATTAGCAATTCAAGTGATAGCGGTGAGTAATTGTCAAAGGTCAATCTGTTAGAGTTATGTTAGTTTGCTGTAAAAAAAATGGTTGTTTATTCGGATCATATCTATGTACAATAGTATTAAGTTTGAATGCTCTATCACAATTATATATTATCTAAGTTACAAAATTAAATCTAGGCAGATAAAAAAACTAACTGTGAATATGGCGTACATAATATGATGAAAAGTATCAAATAGTAAACATATGAGTTGTTTAAAAGTTAGGTTGCATATAGTGTAGGGGGATTAGAATAAGTATATATGGATAATGTTTTAGTGTATAAATTCATCGGATGATCGTTATTATACTAACCTATTTGTTTAAAACATGTTATTAGAAAAACTAAGAGTGCGTGTGTAATTGAAAATGTTTTGATGTATTGCTAACTTGGGGACAGATGGTGATGAATGGTTTTGAGTGGAAATTTGACCGTTATCATTTTGAATATGAATTGTATATTTACATTATCATGATTCTCTGTCACGAACGTCACAGTATATATATCTCCTATGATTTTTATCGACAAGGTAATTAAGTATTTTGCGTCATCCATCATTCTTTGTTTCTTCAAATCAAATCCACAATCTTAATTCACTTCGTGCGTCATCGACTTGTCTTTGATTCAATTGAAACCTAACAAAATATCCACATGCTCTGTGTTGGAGCTCCGTTTTCGTCGCCCCTGTTGATTTAACATATGTGCTTATAATTAGTTATTCGAATCGGATTGTTGATGCTATTTCGGTGTTGGAGTGTTTGATGCGATAAAACCTATTCAAGTTTTCCCCTTATTTCGAATCTATTTCTCCAGCCTTTCAATCGAAATAGTAATTTGTTTGTAAATTTTGTTTTCCTCTGGGCCCAAGAAATTTTCAGGTGTTTCAAGTTGGGTATTCAAGCATCAGCTTTGCCTTCTACTCAAGCAACAACTCGGATTCATCATGTTTACAGAGCTCAGTCTTTAGAGAAGAAGCAAATAAAAGAGTTTGAAGACAGAAAGTTTGGAATCATTAAAATACATGTATATAAATTATGTTTTTGATCGGAAATCGTCCTCTCTCTCTCTGAAAAATAGGAGTAAAAGAAGAGAAAGAAACTTATAACTTAACTATACTTTTAACATGTGTGTTGTGGTCATTTGTTTGTAGAAAAAGTAAACAAAATGAAGTTCATAATACAAAAAATTACATTTCCAATAATATCAAAATTACATAATTTATAATAAAAAACATGATCATTAAATCAAAATATTCTCGCGGCGTAAAGCGAGTATATATAAATAGTTGAAGATAAAATCACATTTGAAAAAATGATAAAAATAGAAAGAATCATTAAATGATTGACAATAATTCTTATATGTGGAACTCATGAATTCATGTTTATGAAGATAAATTGAGTGATAATAGGCATTTGCATCCCAATAACATGGATTTACATGCCAAAAAAATAAACTGAGGTACAAAAACTTTCATGGTCTTTATACTTTCTATAAGAATTCTATAAGATATTTATGTTTGCTCATATTACTAAGTGATTGAAGAAAGAAGGATTATGTAAATAAATATTTTTTTGTCGTTATTAAGAATAATTTTTTTACCGTGCCAGCTTTAACATTACATGATTCTGATAAAATATTTGAAGTTGAATATGATACTAGTGGAATAAAGTTAGGTGATATACTATCTCAGTATAAAAATTCGATGGCTTTCTTCAACGAAAATAGACTGAGGCTCGCCAAAAATGGAGCATTCTTTTTTTTGCAAGACCTTAATTTCATTAACTTAAATTTTTTGAATTTATCAATAGGAAGGAGTTGTCATAACTCTTTAATACAATAAGAATTAAAATAATAAAATATAAAGCAGAGTCATTTTGATGATATAACAATTTCGAATCCAAAGAATTTCGACAGCTCGAGCTGAAAAGCGTCTTGCATATAAGGATATCAAGATGCATCAACAAAACATTCACGACAGGACCGAAATAATGGAACTTGGTCACTTTAAATTATGATTTTGAAAAACAGTCCATACATCTCTTGTAGAAACGAGCCCCATTATATATTCTGGTCTCATGGAGATCGCTACACAAAATAATAATTCAGTTAGAAAGTTGGTACTATTCGGATTTAAGACCGAAGAAAAATCAACTCGTAGTAGAGAGGAAAAATGGTGGAATGATTATCTTCTCGAAATAAAATGAAAATGCAAGTGATCTCTCCCAAAAAGAGAAAGTTGGCGAATGTCTCTTTTGTTAATGGAAGAAGTTGAGAGGAATAGAACCTAATGGTCTAAAAGTTTCATATTTAAATTGTTCATATTTGTTCTTAACAAGTTGATAGTAGAAGGTACTTGAAATTGTGACTGGATAGCAACATTAAAGGCAAGCCATAGTGGAGAGGAGATCGATGGTATTGCCCGGAGATGCGAGAGATTCACTATCAAACCCGACGTAATCGAGAGATAGAAGGTCAAAGAAGAGCAGTCCGTCTTCAGACTGAAAACGAAGACCATGGTCACCGACGAGAAAAGCATCACATGCGGACCTTTGTGGAAAGATTCTTCCCAGGGAAGGAGAAGGTTCTTCAGGAAATGAGGAGAGATCTCGAGAAACTATGACCACAATGTTCAAGATGAGGAACAAGCGGATGAGAACTCAAAGGTGGCAGGACATTCTCGAAGTGGTTGTCTAGAGATCTCGCAACATCTTACTCTTTTTGTATGGGTGAAAAACCGAACCAGAACATATTATGTTTATATTTCTTATAATTTAAGAGTTATATGTATTATCTAGAGTTATAAGTCAATGGAAGCCTTATCTGATTCATAGAGAATTCATTTTCTTCACAAACACCATAACCAGTCCAACCAAATTTAAAACCTTAAGCAAAATGTAAAATTTTTTTGTCTTGACACATATTAACAAAAATCATATATATACTTAATACTCTTTTGTTGCACATATAACGTTTCATCACTTCTATATTCAAAGGGTTTTTATTTTTTATGGCAGAAATTTATTATGTTCTACTTCCAAAATAATGGTTTAGACTTTATAAACTTGTTTACACCTTACATTATCCATGACGGAATGGGTTGATGAAGATGACGGACAATGAGTTTGTGATCATGGTAGTGATCATAGTGGCTTCAAACAATATGAAAGTTTTCAACCGCTTATGTAGTTTGTGCCAAAGATTGGTTCTGTAAACAACTTAAATTTGAAATTACTTTAACCAAATTTTAATTGGTTTGAAATTTATAAGAAATTGAATGATTAAAGCAATATACTTTTTTCACTTTTTTCTAGTGATTTGATTCTTTTATAATTTGCATGTGGAATATATGTAGTCTGTACATTATGGAATATACACTTTTCGAAATCAAAGTATATAAAGCTGCTGTTACAAAAACAAATAAAATACTTAAATATATATCTTAGACTATTTCAAATTACTTTTTTCGTTTTATTAAAATTTCACAATATAAAAAAATACATAGAACACAAAAATCCATAAGTTTTTCATTTCGTGTCAAATATGTTCTGCATGAATGGATTTATTCCTTAGAATTTTCATTTTACAAAAATTAGAATATTGAGCTCATGAACAGTTTATTTTAAGATAATTTAGTCTTTATTTTTAATTTCTCAGTTTTCTATGTTTTAACTTGTCTCTAACTATTGTTGTAAATCATAACATAATATGAAATTTTACATCTTACCAAAGAAAAGATGTAGATAGTTCATAAATATAGTCAAATAGTATCAAATATACATTTGTCAAACTAGCCCAAAATTAGAAATCTCGTACAATGTTGTAGATTAATAGTGTAGAAAATGAGATCGAAAAACAGTTAAAGAAGAAAACAGAATTGAATGAAAAAGAAAAAGAAACAAAAAAGACCGTTGTGTCCATTTATACTTCTAAAAAAGGAATGTATGGACACAAACAACGTACATAACATGCATCATACAAATACGAAGTGTTCCATAAAAAAAGAACAAACAAAGTAAACATGTGGCCTATATACCTTGAGCCTTATATTATAGCTACTTAAGATTCATATATGTATACATCAGTGTTATACTATCAACATTCAAGTATTTGGTTTTGTTTTATTCTTATCGAATTTATATGTGTAATATTATCTTTTTCTAACAGAACTTTGCAGCGGAAGAGGACACAACTCATTTATCAAACAAATTACATATATATTATACGTACTGATTTTTTCATTTTAGGATTTTTTTTTTTTAGAAAAACGAGAAATCTTCGAAGAGGTTGGTTAATTGTTATTTGTTTGCATTATAATAAAATAATACGATAAACAAAATATCTCGCATTACTACAAATCTTTTCGACATGATTTTTTTATTTATTTATTACATTCGCTAAGTTCTATATTTATATCGTTTAGCAGCCGGAATCATAAAATGAATAACGAAAGTTTTATAAAAGATTTTTTTTTTAAAAGCTGACGAAGTGTTAAATGTATGGAGAGAAAAGTGTACACGTGGCGGTCTGGGGGCCTTATAACGAAAACGCAAGTAAATTAAAAAAGCTTTTGAAGCAAGTTTCAAATCACATCGTTAGCCATAGCCGCTTGGCGCTGTCGTCTTCGTCTTCCTCTTCCTCTTCTCTCTCTCTCTCTCTTTCACTTTTTCATTTTTTTTCTGCTTTCTTAGTGGAGAACTCGCTGTAAGTAGAAAATCGATTCCTCGATGGAGGTAACTTGGGCTTGATTCTGTTTTTTTTTAATCTTATTGGTATACTTGTGTGAATATTTTTTGAAGTTTTATGCTTTTGATTTTTCTGGGTTTTGATTCTAAAAAGAAGTCTCTTTCTCTGGATTTTTGGGTTTAGGGTTTCAGAAATTGAGTGATTGCTTGAGATAGAGGTAACCATTTTCTTGATTCGCAATGTGTATGTATCGTTGCGAAAGCAATCAACTTTTTTTCCAAATCTCCGAATTTCAAGTTTGCTTTTTTTTTTCTTCTAATTAGTTCTATGGGTTTATGTATCGTATGATCTAAGGAAAGCAATCTAGGTTTATCGATTTACTATTTTTCTCTCTCTACTGTTACTAATTTTTCCCTAGTTTTGATTTGAGTTGTTTTGCACCTGTGTTCCTACAGTTTCTTGTTTTCTAAGCTAAGTGAGGTTAGATTGAGGTCAATTTTTGTGTGGATTCTGGTTGGATTATGCCTCAGGGTGGTTCGTTTCAGGAGATATGGGTGATGGAGATGAGCAAAGTAATGAGCTAAGACGTTCTTCTTCGAGTCGTAGTGCAAATGCAGAAGCAAGAATGAAGTTTGCTTCGGTGGATGCTTTATCAGAGTTAGTCTGGTCTCCTCGCAACGGTCTAAGCCTAAGATGTGCAGATTTCAGTTTCACGGGAAAGGGAAAATTACTCTCTCCTAATTTCTTTGATGATATAGGACAAACCAACGACATGGCGGTTCGTTCCAAAAGCATAAGTATCGAACATGAAGAAGAAGAAGAAGCCAGTTTCCGCGTAGATGTCGAATTGAGAACCAGAGAACCTGTTGATGAAGCGAACCGAGCGTGTAGCAGGAGTAATGAGATGAATAGACCATCGTCAGGTTGCTAGATGATAGCCAAATTGATTATGTTTTCGTGTGTCACGTGTTTGTGGAACTGAGGTAATAATGAGAGTTCTTGTGTGTTTGCAGGAAATTGTGGTCCTGTTGAGGATATGAAACTTGAAAGAGAGGAAATGGTTGAGGATAAGATTGAAACCAATGATGATGTAGAGAGTGAAGAAGCAGAGACAAGAGTAGGAAGTTCTAAAAGATCTTTAGGTGAACATGAGTATATGAAGTTAATTTGTCTTATCAGTTTCCATTAATGAGAACTATGGATTTGAGTTGTTTCTTTTTGTCATATCGAGTAGATAGTCCGAGAGGTATTGGAGGAGAAACCGAAGTTTTGTTGGCGAATGAACAGATGAGATTGGAAACATCTGGATCTCAAGAAGAACCAACTAACCTTTGGGATAAGACAGATAATAGAGCTCTTGATGCTGACCGTTTAGAAGCAACGGATGAGAACGACCTCGCAACTCTTGCTGTTGCAGCTGCTAGTAAGGCTCTGGTGGCATGTGAGAGCAAAGGGGAATGCTTGCCGGAAGATGATACAGATGCCGAAAAGGCTGGACCTAGTGGTTCCTACGGGCATCGTGCCAAAGCAAAAGGGAAAGAAAAAGCTTTATCTGATGGGAACTTTGATGGAAGAAGTAATGAGGATGACGATGATGAGAGTTTTGGGAGTGTAGAAAGTTGCAACAGTGCTGGTTTGCTCTCAAGGGGAAAGAAAAGACCAGGCTTTGAGCAGCAGCTGATCCTCGGAAGCAAAAGGCTCAAAACGCTAAGTCAAGAATGTTTGGGATCAACTTCAAAGCTCAAGCAAGATAGTTCCTTTATGAATTGGATATCAAACATGACGAAAGGAATCTGGAAAGGTAATGAAGAGGACAATTCTCCTTTTGTAGCTCTTACTACCACCTCCGATGCTAATCGTCAAGTCAATGCAATCGTTGATCAACAAGAAATGAGTCTCCAGAAGGAAAATAGCGGATGCGGAAACACCGGTTTCCAGTCCTTTTTCCAGTCTATATATTGTCCGAAGAAAAGAAGTCAAGATGCCGTCGAGATGGATTCCCTGAATGATGCTAATGCTGCTTCTTTGCAGGAACTTCCATGGATTCCTGAAGAATGTCTCAATACCAAAGAAGATCACTTTTCTTCATCTGGCAATGAGGTTGGTCCAGTGGCTGAGCCCAACATTTCATCTGGAAAAGTTGGATTTAACCAGACAAGTGAAACAATTTCTTCCGAGAATAAACACGAGGACAAAGAGCCAAACATCTCTTTCTTGTCTCTTAGTAAGTCTAAGCCGACAAAAGAGCAAAAAACCTGTGGTGCAGCTGATGGAAAGGTTACTCGATGTTTAACCAACAAGAACTCTGGTCTTGAAAGCTTGTGGCTAAGCAGGTTTTCTTCTAAAAGCTCTTTCGCTCAGAAAAGGGATCTTCATACCAATGAACCGGGTAAAGAGGCCAATGATTCAGCCTCAGGTGCGGCTAAAACCCGTGATTTGGAGAAAATGCTGACAGAAAATAATGCTATAATACCAAGTATCAGCATGGTAGACGGGCTACATAATCCGAACACGATTCTTCCCATAGTTTCCTCACTGAGAATAGAGTCTTCAGAAGCAATGGCTTCTTTGTTTGCAAGAAGATTTGAAGCAATGAAACACATCATGCAATCAGGCTCATTAGCTGAGAATGCAGAGGAGGGACAAACGAGTCTAATCTGTTTCTACTGCGGTGAAAAGGGTCATCGTCTACAGGATTGTTTGGAAGTAACTGACACTGAGCTCAGAGATTTAGTACAGAACATAAGTGCTCGGAACGGAAGAGAAGAAGCGTCAAGTCTATGCATTAGATGTTTTCAGCTAAGTCACTGGGCTGCAACATGTCCGAATGCTCCACCGTACAGTTCAGGAGCTGAAGATAGAGCGATGAAGCACGCTTTAGCTTCTACCTCTGGCACGAAGCTGCCCTTCAGCGGCTTCGCAGACGTACCAAAGGCGGTCTTTGACGCTGTTCAAGTGCTTCGCTTGACCCGCACAGACGTTCTCAAGTAAGTCTTGGTTCACACTTGAAGACTGTTTCTCATGTCATATTGTGTGATGCTTCAATATAATTTGACTTTTCATTTCAGATGGATAAACACCAAGAAGTCTGTATCCGGTCTCGAAGGGTTCTTCTTGCGGTTAAGGCTCGGGAAATGGGAAGAAGGGCTTGGAGGAACAGGGTATCACGTTGCTCGCATAGAAGGTATATTTGCATGTAAATAAATTACCCGAAATCGCATATTTCTTGAATCTTTGTGACCTGAATGTTGGTTTTAACTACATATCCAGTTCCCACAGAAGGACAAAGCTCAAAGAAACATTTAGTGAACAGCTCAATTTTGGTTAAGGTTGGAGGGATGACTTGCTTTGTTGAGTCTCAGTTTATCTCAAACCACGACTTTCTTGAGGTATATATATAAATAATCACACAATTGTTGTGAAGAGTATAATTTTGTTTTGTTTTATGTATGAGTAAGTTCATTCATATCTGAATATTTTGTATTGATACCTGAACAGGAGGAGTTGAAGGCATGGTGGCGGAGCGCCGGAAAAGGTGCCGGAAGAAGTGGCGGTGACGGTATCCCGTCGGCAGAAGAACTTAGTCGGAAAATTCAGCAGAGAAAGATGTTAGGCTTTTAGGATATTTTTGCTTAAACAGTTAATACTTGTATTGAGGCAACTTGTGTATTTATTCAATAGGTTTTACAATGATACGTGAATCGTTTTGGTTCGTTGAGAGTAAACTTTAGCCATGTTCAAAAATTTGTTAGACCCCTAATTGAAGTTTTGAGGAAGGTCTAAAGTCTGGCTAAATTACTCGAAGATTTGTTACCGTGTTGTAAACATTTTTATATATTTGATTAAGATAATATGATTTATATATGTATATATAAACAACTTTTATATAGTATTTATTTTTAAACAGATTTGTTTTCATTTTTATATATTTATTTTCATTTTTAAACAACTTTTACTTGAAAAGAAAACATCTATGCGTAAGTAACTTAGTTTTTGATTGATTTGATAAATTCGAAATGTTTGGATACTTTTCAACTGGACCACCTGTCTAAACAACAAATTTTAGTACAATGTTTGTGTCTAGCGGTGGACAGATTTGATTCTACTAGTCTATCGTTTCAGTTCGATTTAAAAAATATAAAATTCGTAATTTTACAAAGTAAGCAAATAACAAAAATTAATATCCCTAGAAAAGGTTATAAAGACAAGAATTTTAACAGATCATATTCATTCTGCTCCAATATGTATATAAATAATTATATATTTAAATCATATTATATATGTTGTTTAATTTTTTTTATCAAATTGATTATTTAAATATCAAAGTTTAAAAATTATAAAAAAATATTTTTAATTCACATATATTTTTTATTCTAAATATTATTATAGAAAAAAATTATTTTCAATTCACTTCTATTTTTTTGCTATGAAAGCAAAAATATGTTTTTTTGTTATTTGTTTCTTTACTTTAGATTTATAGTTTTTATTTGGAAAATAAAAATTAATTATTTAACTATAACTTAAAAAAATTCATATGTGGTTTTATATAGAGATTTGTATTATGATTCAAAATGAGGCTGATTAAAATTATATTATCACTTTATGAAAGTATTTTTTTTTGTTTAAAAGGTTAATTTGCAGCTTTTATGAATAAAAAGTATGAATATTGAAAAGAAATATATTTTCTGTTTTTGAGAAAAAATAGAAGAATAAATGGGCTAGAAATCCACGACAGATTTGTCTTTTGGCTTGGTTCGAAGTCAGGTTCTCGAGCTCACTAAATTGGAATCTCAAAGACGCTTACATATCAAAGAATCTACTCCGGTTACGATTAAAAAAAATACTAAACCGGTTTGTTTTTTTTATAACTACGCTTCTAGGGTTTAGCTCAGTTCTCGTATATATATTTGGATCCGCCGAAAAAAGCTTCGTTTGGTAAACGTAAAGCATAAACAGTTCTAAGGTTTTATCCTTTGTGCAAAGATCCAACAATGGTAAGCTCTGGAAATTTCACTTCTTCCTCTCGCATTTCCGAAAATCCTGGTTTTATAATTCTTCCATGGGATTCTGTAGGCTGACGTCGAACCAGAGGTTGCTGCTGCTGCTGCAGGATTGCCGAAGAAGAGAACGTTCAAGAAATTCGCATTTAAAGGAGTCGATCTTGATGCTCTTCTCGATATGTCTACCGATGATCTTGTCAAGCTCTTCAGCTCTCGTATTCGCAGAAGGTTAAGCTCTTTCTCTTTTGGTCTCCTTGATTCTTCTGACCTAATCTAACTCGTGAATGTTGATTCTCTTCTATAGATTCTCTAGAGGATTGACGAGGAAGCCTATGGCTCTGATCAAGAAACTACGCAAAGCGGTAAAAAAGTCCCTAAATAGAATCTCTGCTGTGAATTGACTGTGTTTGACTTGCTATTGTTCAAACTAATAGATCGTTCTAAACTTCGAAATCTGATTCTGTTCCAGATACAGGATAGTTTTTTAGTTAGAAATGCTTGAGAAGTGTTGTGTTTGTTGCTGTTTTTGCGACCCAAATGGCTTTAAATCAGTAAAGGTTGTGACTTTTCTCTCTTTGAGCAGAAAAGAGAAGCACCACAAGGTGAGAAGCCAGAGCCAGTGAGAACCCACTTGAGGAACATGGTCATTGTGCCTGAAATGATTGGAAGCATCATTGGTGTTTACAATGGAAAGACATTCAACCAAGTGGAGATCAAGCCGGAGATGATTGGTCATTACTTGGCTGAGTTCTCAATCTCGTACAAGCCGGTTAAGCACGGTAGGCCCGGTGTTGGTGCTACACACTCCTCCAGGTTCATCCCTCTCAAGTGAAGAGACCTTACAGAGTCTTATGCCTATGCTCCTGTTTTCCTTGGCTTTTATATGCAGGGTCCGTGTTTGTCTGTATTTGGACCATTTTTGTCAGTATTTCTCTGTTTTGCTACACTGCTCTGATACTCTTTTCGATAGATGTGTGTACTGAAACTCTTGTTTTCATGTCTTTTGAAGAATGATTCAAAACTCTTTCCAAAATCCAGAATCGAATGTCCTTGTATCCTTCTCTGCTTTGAGCTTCTTATCCTTTTGGCAGCAATTGCGCAACGATCTTTGATCGTTTTTGTTAGATAACAGCTTATTAGGCTTTCTCCGAACTATGCTTCAGAATTTGGGCCTGATTCGTAAACAGCATGGTCAGTTTAATGAGAGACAGGATTTGATTTTTGTTTGGGCCGGGTTAGTAGGAAATAATAGAAAGTTTGTTTTGTAATTTTTGTAAATAATTAATTTTATTTTTATTGTTTTTATTTGTAATTGTTATTTTGTTTTGTATTTAATGTAGTTGTAGAATGAAGAAGTTTTAGAGCTGTTTTCGTGTTTAAACAAAAAAAATTATGAAATTTTTAAAAGAACTAGGTCAGTTCTCGTGCTATGTGCGGGTGGTGTTTAGAATTGGTTTTCTATAATTTGGAATTTTTTTTGATGATAGATATGTTGTTAATTTTGTTGTTAGTCATGTATTACTTTGTTTTTATCTTGGATAAAATACGGAGCTGAAAACCGTGTAGATAACGTTTAAATTTAAGTAAGAATAACAAAAAAAGATTAATCAATGATGTTCAACGTCTAAAAATTCTAAAACTTTTAAACCACAAGTAGAAAAGTGAAATAAAAATATAAAGCAGCATTTTTAACGCTCCGATTGGTCTTTGTAGAGGACATTTTCTAATTCCATTTGTGCTTCAAAAACGTTTTCCCATTTTTTGGTGATATTTTCGGATTGCTGGTATGGATTTGTCATAAAAGAATCTTTGATTTTGATATCATGTAATTTTGGAGATTACTCAAATCTTTATTTAATTAGATTTTATTTAATTAGATTTATTAAATGTCATTGAGTACTCTTTTCTTGTTTTTTGTTGTTTTTGGACTTTTACATGTTTGTAATTATAAAAAAAACTGTTTAGTTTTAATATCATATAAAATATATTTTACATCAAACGTTTTTTAAAATACATAAAATATTTACTGAATATAATGAATTTTTGAAATTTTTATGATTATTATTTTTTAAGTTGTGGGTAAATCTGATTTAATGGAGAATTTTTAGCATACAAAATTATGATTTAATGATTTATGATTTAAGCATTCATTATCTATATCTCCAAAAACAAATCAAAATCTGATGAAAAAAAAATTGAGAGTTAATTCTAAGAATTTGGAGATGTTTTGGTTACTTTAATAGAAAAGAGAAAAAAAATGATTTAAAGAGGGAGCAGAATGGACAAAAAATTTTTTATAATTAATGAAACAAAGTAGAGAATTGAAAAATTAAGAGAGTTAGACACCGATAGTTTTCAAAACTGTTCAATTGCTCTATGCCACGTTTCATTTTCTTAAACTTGGTTTTTTACTAGAAATGAGACTATTCAATAACCCCAAACTTAAACTTTTATATAGTAGTATTTGATATTCAAAAGTTTTTTTGCAAGAAAGTCAGCCGCTTGGTTTTATTCCCGATTTACACGATAGAAATTAAATAACAAATTTCCTACTTCAATACTTAAATTCAAACTATTTATTATCTAGAAAATCTCTGCATTATTTCTTTTATAAAAAAACACATTTCTCCATCTCTTACTCCACACGACTTGGAGAGCTTGTAAAAAAAGCTTATGATTCTGCTTCTAAAATCGAATTTATCTCTTTTATTTTACCCATTCCAGAACCAGCAATATTTACTTTTTATTTGATAATTAGTAATAAATAATTGTGTAATGAGTAGATTGACCAAATTAAACTTTCAACGTACAGATTCTGAGATTTGTGACCCAAGTGATCTAATAAACCTGATTGTTGAGTTATTATTACGTTTTACTGTTTTAGGGCTATTTTAGTTATATATAATAGCAAATTTTATTAACAAATATATGGACTCCTATAATATTAATTATAAATTATATTTAGTAAAATAATCTTGAAAAAGGAAAATATTACACAGAATACTATTAGAAATATTTGTCTTTAGTTGCGTTAATATATATTTCGTAATTATTAATTATACGTTTTAGTGGTCGGACAATAAAATGTAATATGTTAAAAGACATGTTAAATAGGTTTTAAAAAATGGTTTCATATAGTTAATATATATATATATATGAATTAAATATAAGTACATAGTTGATATAAGTTTTGAATGATATCTGAAAAATTTTCTAGTATATAATTTTTTTTTCGAAATCTCTCATTTCCATCTCATCCTACTATATTCGTAAACACGAATCAAATTTTGTACTATGCGGAAAATTTAAAAATCGATTTCATCATGTTCCTATTTCAAAGTAAGAATCGAAAATTTGTCTCATACGATATATATTTCCAGAGGAAACATAAATTTTGTCTAATAAAACCTAATAAACAAATATCATTAAATTATAAAAAAAATTCTGAAAAAATCAAGTTCGCAGGTTAATTACTAGTACGTATTAATAAATAAAAAATATTTCTAGGGTGGTAGAAAAAAAATATTTTTAGGGTTACCCGAGTTATCTATTTGGTGCTTAAGTTAAGTTGTTTGTCGCTTGCGCAGACATTTTTTGAAGAAAACTTTGTGGATTGTTTAGGGTTTCATCGATCCAACTATGGTTTGTTCCTCGATCTCTGAAATCTTTTATTCTCTTAATTAGATCTTCCATCATTATTATGTTTGTAATTCTCTCACACATGTCAAAATCTGTAGGCGGATATCGAACCAGAGGTTTGTGTTGCGGTTGGAATTGTGAAAAAGAGAACGTTCAAGAAGTTTTCTTTCAGAGGAGTCGATCTCGATGCTCTTCTCGACATGTCTACAGATGATCTCGTCAAGCTCTTTAGTTCCCGTATTCGCAGAAGGTATTAAAGTCTCTGAAACAAAAGAGCTTTGTAGATCAAGACTGATCTGTTTATATTATGTAAATTCTCTTTTTATAGGTTCTCTAGAGGACTGACCAGAAAGCCTATGGCTTTGATCAAGAAACTGCGCAAAGCGGTAACGCCCTCATCACTAAGTAGACATTTGTTAAATTTATTGTATCTCCATCTCTATGCGTGTATTAATGCTTACCTCTATACAATCTTTTTCTCCTTCTTTACTATCAAATGGCTTTAAACACTAAAAACATATGATTGTTCTATGTACTAAATAACTGTTTTCTTGTAGTGCTAGGCGTTTTCCTTCTTTTGGTCTGTGGCTGGTTTTTTGTTTTTTAGTTTGTTTTGTGTTGGTCTCTACCTCTTGTGAAGATTGATTTGGATCTTGCTTTTCTTCAGTTTGTTTGGGTTGCTCGGATGTTGGGCTAGGTTTCTTAAATTAGCATGTTTTTATTTCGGTGAATCCTTAACCAATCTCCTTCCTCCGCCCTTTAGGTTAGATGAATAATTAGTTTTCTTCTTTGGTCTTCATTGGTCAGTTCTTGTAAGGCTATCCTCTTGTGGGAATGCAAAGTATGTGCTTTAGACTCTTTAGGTTGAAGATTAGGTGTGTAGGAGTTTAGGTTCCCGTTTGTATTGTTTGGTTGTTGCTGGTTGTCGTATTTGGGTCCTTTCTCTTTGAGTTTCTTTGGCCTCGGTTCTTTTCGGTTTCCGTTTATCGTTTCGTCGGTCTGTGACCTGTGAGATTTGTAGTTCCACATCTGCTGCTCTTTTCCGTGTTTTCTGTTGTTTGCAAGTGGTCCTATTTCTCTGGTTTTTAATGGTAGATTTTATTTTAGTCTCCATTAAGTCTTGTTTAAAGCTTTGGTTTATAAGCTTTTTTTTGCTCTGGAGGATATGTCAGATTTAGTTTCCTTTAAAACTCTAGGGCTTTAGTTTTCCGTAATTTACTTTACTTTGTATTTTTCAGTGTTTAATATAAGTATCTTTCAGAGAAAACGATATTTTAAAATTCTCTATAATCTCACCTGAAATTATGAAATTTGGATCTATGCATTTTTAGTTAAAATGTTCAACCAAAACACCTTTAATTCGTTAAAAACAATTATTCCAAACATATAAATAACATGTGATTTTTCATTTTAATATAAATCTTCAAACATGTGAATAACATGTGATTCCAAACATGTAAATAACATATAATTCCAAACATGTGAGTAACATAAAATTTAGATCACTAGTCTTATAACACTAGATTTTAAAAGATATTATTTTAATTTATATTTGAAATAACATGTAATTTGTGATTTTTATAAAAATTAAGCCAAACTCTAAATTGAGTTTAGATTGCATTATCTTGAATTATCTCGAGTTATGAGAGTATTTTTATTTAATTTTTTTTCACTTTACTAATAATATAAATTTTAATATGGCTTAGATTCCGATAATAATACAAAAATAACATTAGCACTCATAAATAAATAGATTTGGATTTGCATATATGTATGGTTTATATTTCTATAATTTACAATCCAAGAAAAAACTGAGAAAAAAGATGATCCATTAAAATTAGTAAATTAAGATAGAAAATTTCAAATCACTCATAATTATTATTTTAGTTATTTTCTTTCTTCTTCTATTATTAATTTTCTAATTAAATGTTAACACATGCATTTTAGTTTTGTTTTTACTTGAGCTAATCTGAGCTCTTATTTATCAAAGATTGTTAGACATATGTTATGTTTTTTTTAGGCACATTACTTGTTTTTTCTGTTTGCCATCTGATAATATTAATACAAAGAAAGTAGGAACAATATACTTCAAGCAGTAGACAATAATTGATTAGTGAAAATATCAACTCACTAATAAAGGCCAAAAAATGAGAATAGAAGAACTATAACAGAAAAGCTTAAGTTAAAAAAAAGTAGAGACTAATGAGAAGGTAGAACACTTTCCTCAAAAAAAGAAAAAACCAACAAGGAGATTTCTTTGCCACATACGATTGAAACCGATTTTCAGTCATGACACTATGAACAATGAAATTGGCACCATGATTACAGGTTGCAGACTCCTGAACTATTTTTCACTCATTGATCTCACTAACACATGACAGATTTCATAAGCTTGAAAAGTGAAAGACGGTCGCGCTTGAGGTCTGTCAAAGCACCCACAAGGTCTGAAACATCTAGAATAAAGATAACTCTATGTATGTGAAAACTAACCAGACTACGAATAAACCAAAGTAAACAATGGAACTTAGCTTCGTTCTGAGATAGAATATCACTGAAAGCACAACGGCTATGAAAAAGCACACTAACTTGGCTATCTATTTAAGACCAAACATAACATGTCAAAGATTTTCTTTTATGCCAGCTGACACCAATGTTGCACTTAAACCAATTATCCTGAGGAGGCAACCAATGTTTCAGCTGATACACATTTATCCTTTTATCAAAACCTAAAACACCATCTTCATCAAGGTCATTAACAGATTGAGCAAGTACATCACTTGTTACTGATGAAAATGTAGCACAAGTTCATCAAGGTCATTAACAGATTGAGCAAGCCCAGATGAAAATGCTATGCCAATGATAAAATGGGCTTTCTTATATGTGCTTGGGCCTTTAACGTTCGAAAAGTCTTAGATGATGAATCAGTTTGACTTGCTTCCTCCTTCCTCTTCCCAAAGCTCTCTCGCACTCGAAAGAATCTTAGGGTTTGCAGAAGTTTCTGTAATCAAAGAGCAACAATGGCGAATCAAGTAATCTCCGGCTTCAAAGAAACCGCTCAGTCTGTCACCGGCGCCGCTCGTCCTTGGGGTGAATTTCTAGATCTATCAGCTTTGAGCTTCCCTTCCTCCGTAACCGACGCAACCACGCGAGTGACGCAGAACCTCACACATTTCCGAATCAACTACAGTATCATCATCTACTTTCTCTTAGCCTTCGCTCTAATCACACGCCCGATCGCGATTCTCGCTTTCATCGCCGTCGGTCTAGCTTGGTACTTCCTCTACTTCGCTCGCGAGGAACCACTCGACTTCTTCGGTTTCTCTGTTAACGACGGCGTCGTCGCGGCGTTTCTCGCCGGTCTTACGATCGTTTCACTTTTCATCACCGGAGTCTGGCTCAGAGCTGTTACGACCGTCGGATTCGGCGTTTTGATCGTGATCTTTCACGCTGTGGTCAGAGGAACTGACGATCTCGTGACGGATGATCTGGAATCTCCTTACGGAGCTATGCTCTCCGATGTCGCCGGTGAAAATGTCGGCGCTCGTGGAGATTACAGCGGATTATGAGGTTTTGAATTTTTGTAGATTCATTATAACCAATATTTTTCCGATAATTTCTCGAGAAAACCAAAAATCAATTGATCCGGTTCGTTGGTTATTGCACAATTTGTTTCACAATATCAAAACCGTTTCTATATTATGTAACAAATCTGATCAAAAACCAAATTCGTACACTTCTTTTACATCCAAAAGATTACAAAAAGCTGACACTAACCAGTAATCTTTTCGTATAACCAATGCGTCAAAACCGAACCAATGAACCAGTTTGCTGATTGACAATTCTTCTCATCTTTGGACTGCAAGAGATTGTAAATCATTGAGGAAATCTTCAAGACATAAATCATCAGTGAGAACGATTTCTGAACCAGCTGTATAATCTGTTTTCTGAGTAACCGAAGGATTTAGCTTAGCCAGAAGAAACCGGGCTTGGCTACCGTGCTGGTCACACCGCACGATCCGCGGCATTGGAATCCTATCACTCACTAACTGCACTGCATCAATCTCCGGTGCGTCTAAAAGATTCCGGAAAGTCTCGTGGTTAGCATCTTTGTGATACTCTAGTTTCCTCCATTGCGCGATTTTCGATCCGTGGTGGATCACCACGTAGAAGTAAGAATCGAATAGCAAAATCGCGTCTGAGGTCACTGATCGGATATCGAGGAGGACTGGAACCGGTGGTCCATCAAATGAATACCGGAGAAGCGTTGGTTGAATCATGATGATTGAGTTAACTACTCCTTCTCGGTTTAACATTAACCGGAAGAAACCAGTCTCATCCGGGGAATTGTTGAAGACGTCAAGGAACTGTGATCTTCTGAGATAGAACATGAACTGAGGGTAAAGCGAGAAGTTTGGAGTCAATCTGAAAGAAGATGGATCTTCTTGAATATAATCTCCGAACCGTGAAGCGAACCGGATTAAACCATCATCTAACCATCTAATAACGTCTCTAGCGTAACAATCCTCTGCTCTGTTTATCGCAAGCCGCGCCATAACTGAAGCAGCTGTTTCTTGATCGAAACCGGATGAGATTTCTGGCGATTTTCCAGCAACCCATCTTCTAGCAACAGTGGTAACCCTTTTCCTCAATGCTCCATTGCCGTACCGATACCTAGTAATGAACTGAATGAAGAATGCTGAACCAGGTTGCGGTTTTCGATTCTGTTCGTTGCTCACATGAAAGAAGAATGAAACACATGTCTTATTCGTGGCAGTGCTCGTTTTCCATATATACGTTCCGCCTTCACCGATCTCAGTTTCACTCACTATATCATTCTTCCTTCTAAGCGACACAACCGGACCAAGCGCCCCATAGAGTCTCATATCTTTAGTGGTCACAACTTCTACAGAAATGTCAAAGCACATATTCAAGTTCCCATCTGCATCGCGGCTGAATATATGTCTGAGACACTTTTTGAATTGCTCGGATTCAAATGTCTCTCCAAGCAAGAGAAATCCACCAGACATTTCCACTGGGTACCTCAGTTCCGCTGCTCCAACCTGGTCAAGAGAGCAAGCGAACAAATCGAGAGCAGCAGATGAATCACAAAGCCTCTTTGCTAAATTCTTGTAAAACCCGCAAGATTTATCATAATAAGGCACTTGACCAGTTATAATATCTCTGTGGGTTCTGATTGAATGGCTTAGATCCGAGTCCACGACAATGCCGGGGCCTCTTGTTGCAGGCCCTGATGTGAAAACCATAATCCGAGCTCCTGTGGTTACAGAACAACCTTCGAGCAGTCCCAATGCTGTTGAGATCGCAGCACCGGTTGACCTATGAGGCCGTTGACCTGGTTTGACATTAACCAACGGAACGATTTCTTCAAAAGCAGATGTTAAGTTAAACTCACATTCCCCCAAGGGAAGCAAGAAACTCTGCTTCCGAATCGCCATCTTTCCATGATGAAGCTGCTTCGAATATCCAAGTCCGAGAAACTGTTTTATCTAATGAAAAATTTCCATGGAAAAAAAAAGAAAACGTGTCAAATTCAACACAGAAGGAAACACTGCAACAGAAGAAACAATCCATTTTACAACAATCAATCAATATGAAACAGAAGAAGACAGTAGACTTCGAGCTCAGGAACAACAACAAGAAGCCTAAAAAGAGTACTTGTTTCACACAGAGAACTTCAAATATCAAACCAGCAAACAACTACTCATCAAGCAATTCAACACACTTCTAATCATTAAACTATGTGATTTAATCACTAAAAGTTTGGTTGAATCAATTTCCACCATTTGTGCAATTATGAAGCTTTAAACCAGAGTCCCAAATTAAGGTTTACCTGCTCTGGAGGAAGCTCACGTTCGCCATGGAAAACCACTACCTTCGAACATTCAGAGAAACCCAAATCATAAACCCTAACCATGGAATCAAAAGTAATCAAAGCCACCAATGAATTTTCTGGCAACTGCTCAATCACTAGCAAAAGCTCGCTTCTCAGAGCCCGTAACTCCTCCTCCGCCATAGACGCATCAACTACGAACACGAACGCAGGCCCAAGCTCGCCGTAGCTAACACCACCAGTCCCGCCAACTCTAGAAGCGAGAGACGAGAAAGATGAAGTGGCAGACATCGATCTCGATGGTTGTAGCCCTTGACCGATCCCATTCGTCCAACTCGCGGTTGAAGAAGCCGTCGGAGTCGTGGTGGAAGCAGATTTACGCGGCGGAGAGTATTCGACGGCGCTGTAAGTCGGGAAAAGCTCCGCCGGGAGATTAGTCTCGGTGATTCCGGCGTAAGATCGAGGGAAAGGGTTCTTGTGCAAGCAGAAGGGACAAGCCCAGATTCGAGATTGGTAATCAACACGAGCGTAAGGGTTCAACACTGCGCCGCATCGGGAACAGATCAACGGATCATAAGCAATCGTAGGAAGCTCGGAAAACTGCATCAATGGAGTGTACATGATGCTTAAAGGAACAACGAGAGATTCGCAATCGGATTTTGTTGTTGGCCATGAGTTCCATGACCAACGTAAACCCTCGATCGCTTCTAGCTCTAGGAAATCCATAGCTAGATCTTAGATTTACCGATTGCGAAGTTTCAAATCCGTAATCATGGATCTAAAGTATTGAAGATTCTCAGATCAACTCCGGTGAAGTTTATTATTCAATTTTCGCCCGAATAAAGTAAAGAAGACGAAGACTGTTTGGTTTCTCGGGAAACTGAAGGAAAATCGGAGCGAACGAAAATTGAAAAACAACTCCGATCGGAACCGGCAAAAGGGTTTCACCGGAGTTTCTATAATCTCTACGGTCGGCGAAGAATCAAAAACATCTTTGGATTTTACGCTCTCAGAGACTGTCCACGAGAAGTAGATTCGTTCTTCTCCCATAAAGGCTTAATACAATATGTAATTTAAAAAAAATATTAGCTTTTTAAATATCAATAAATGGGCTTTACTGCCGAAGCCCAATAAGTTTATATTTCGGCCTTGTAAGTAATAATCGAGAAGATCTCTCCTTCACCGAAGACGGCGAGAGGAACGGAGGCGAAACAAAACCCGACGAACGGACGCCGGAGAAGGAAGCGATGCTTGGGCTCTCTTACGGTGAGATTTTAGTCATCATCGGCGTCACAGCTGCTGTTGTAGGTTAGTCTCTTCAAATCTCCTGAAAAAAATTTCTCACCGATCGTTGTGTTCTTCAGCCAAATTCGAAATTTGAATTGGAAGAGAGAATGTGAAATAGAGATCATTTGACTCAGTGAGTATCCATTTTTTCAGGGCCTAAGGATCTTCCGATTATTGCTAGAGCAGGAGGAAGATTATTCGGACGAGCGATTGGTTACATCCAAATGGCTCGTGGTCACATAGACGGTGTCATGAAGCAACCTCAAATGCAGGAGGTTCCTTTTTTATTCTCTCTTCTTAGATTTCCAATTTCAACATTGTTTGATCTCAATATGCTTGTTAATCTTGAATCAAAACGGACTTGTGTAGTTAAATTTGAGGGTTATATGTAGAATGGTAGCTAAATTAGTTTGTATTATATGTAAGCATTAGGTCTTGTGTCTCTTACTTACTCTCATATAACTTGTTTAGATTTCGAAAGAAGTTCAAGATTTGCGAGCACAAGTTGATGCTATTAGCCATGGAGCAAGCTTCTCTCTGTTTAATTCCAATCCTTTGACTCGAAGAGTGGACAACCATCCTCAAGAATCTAATACAACCACCAATGGTATAAACCAATTTGCTACTTTTCGTGCTTGTTCTTCTTCTGGTTGTTCCTTTATCTAGTTTTATCGTTTTTAGGGAATGTTACATCGGTCAATGTTGAAGAAAGACAGAAGGTTACAGATCATTGGACAAAGGTCTTTTTTTTATGTTATTATCCTTCTTGATCCATTTGTTTTCTCTTCTTTATATATAAGTATGTGTCATTCACACTTTACTCTTGTTATGTCTATAAAGGCTCAAGAATTTAGTGGTTCATCATCGGCTTCAGTTAACCTGCACGCCCAAGCAACAGCATTTGAACGATTATCTGAGACGGTCAGTGACAAAAGTCACACTCTAAATAGTGATTCAGGTCTCTCACCTGTTCTTCCCGTTTCAGCTGAGATGGCAAAGTTGCTCCCTCATCGGAAAGGTAAGAAGTATTCTGATTCTTCAATATGTCTTCTCTTTCCAATGTTCAGTACCATAATTTTAGAATCTGAACTTGCTCCTTTCTTAGTTAAAAAAAAGACTGAAACTTTATCCTAATTTCATTTGGTTGCAGAGAGTGCTAAAGGATCTGATCTAATGTTGGAGGCAGTTCTTGAAGCTGAAGTAGCACAGAAAGCAAAACATTTTTTTGCACAAGCCGAAAAAGAAACTCCCGCCTTAAAAGGTGGTTCAAAATCTCTCTAGACTAACTTTATTCTTCTCTTTATCAAAGCGAAGATCTCAAGCTGCTACGTTTTTAACTCAAACTGCATGCTATCGCAATTTAAACCGTGGGCTACTATTACTTTAGCGGCTAACATACTCGTCGTGTAAACCTTCTGTAATCTTGTGACTGTTGCAGGGAAGTTTATTGTTGACGGGAAAGAAGACAGTTGAAGTCAAGTTTTGGGGATCATCGATCACAATCACAGTTCACAAGACACCGGCATGGTCGTTGTTCGTAGCTTTGGGGATCATCGATCACAATCACAGTTCACAAGACACCGGCATGGTCTTTGTTCGTAGCTTGAGGATAATTGGCTTTTATACTAAACGGGCGGAGAGACTGATCTGCGTTTCTGCTGCGGCAACAAGTGAGCTAGACTTGGCAGAGATAAGTTCACAAATTGGTCTTGTAATTTTTTTTGTCAACGGTCTTGTAACGCTTTCTAGGTTTTAGGAATATATATAAATCCAAATTCTTCTCGATAAACTTGGTAATCTATTTCAATTTTCTATTCTTGGGTTTCAGTTTTGTTATTTACATGAGTAACTTAACTTTTATTCAGATGAATTCATAAGCTTAAATAAAAAAAAAGAGAATTTTTTTTACTGCATTTGTGTTGTGCAAAAGTAATTATTTTTTTAGCATTTTTCATGTTTTCCCAGACGCTGTTACAAAAATGACAGATGAAACAATCAAATACTACATCTTGTTATAATTTTTTTGGTAGTATATTTGCTTCAGTCGGGTGGTCTCTTTGTAATCTAGTCTAGGATTAATTCGGTTTAGTTATTTACTCGAAACAAAATAAGTTTGTAAGAAATTTATTTATTTTGGTCAAACACATATTTTATATTTGAATTTTTTTTTAAATATCACTTGCATAATAGCACTTTTCAAAACTATCATTCATTGATTACTATTTACTTTCAAAAATATTAGTTTTTATAAATGACACAAATTTAAAATTTTTAAAGATTTTCAAAATATATTTATAAAGATTTATAAAAGTATGTTTATAACGATTTATAAAAGTATGTTTATAACGATTTATAAAATATGTTTTATAAATTTTATAAAAAAATTAAAATTTTATTAAGTTTATAATATTTATAAACCTTTATAAATATGTTTTATAAACTTTTATAAATTTAAACTATATAAATATCTATAAATTTATATTTTTTAAAATAAACAATAAATAATGATATTTTGAAAAAATGGTATTACGAAAAATAGTTTTATTTGTTGAAATTTCACATATATACTATAATTGATTTGGAATACTATAATTAACATAAAAGAAAATGAAAAAGCATGTATATATGATAAATATTAAAGATGTTGCCAAGAACCAACTTGTAAATTACTAATTGATCCCGTTAAACATTGAACATGATACTGCTGAAATAAGGCTTCCTGATCCAAGAATATGTAATTTATATGTTTTTGGGTTACTGTTTACTTGTACAAATGTTTGTGTTTACACAAACATATATAAACATATGCATATACATTGGACAATACATTCATCTGAATTTTGATTGTTTTGTTTCAGATTCATCATCATCTCCATGTGTTTATTATACCCACTCATGAAAAGTCAAATTTTCTTTCATTCAGTTTTAGGTCTCCAATATTTAATTAATTTCTCCTAAAGAGGTGCATACATGGGACATCAAAGTAGTTAAAGCTAACCAAAGTGTATAAGACTATATATGATATGAATAACTTGCACTGTTCATTTTAACCAATCAATTGTCTCTCGTCAGCAATTTTGATGCGGTAATGCTCACAAGAACCGATTTTGTTACTCACAATTTGACTGATTGAGTTTCATGATGTTTCCAATAAGAAACAATCTGGTGTTATTTTTTTGGTTTCTTAAGAAATTAATAAATCATTTGTACATCTCTTCCTCGTAGAAGGTAAATTCTCTTGTAGTGGTATACCATGGCTAGTTGGCTACTATAAATTCTTAATGGTTCAATCTCGTAGTCGTGACTTCTCTCATTGTAGAATGTTATGCTGTGGGAGATGGTTCTGTCCTTAGTGTTTTTTCCAATGTTCAAAGAATTGTTAGACGACTGGTAGGAGTCTCATGTCTAAAACGATTAGTTGGGGTTTAGAGAATTTATAATTAAAACCTAAAATTTGATAAGAAAAAAAAATCAAATAAATAGAGACATGCAAATTGAAGGTCAAATTTAAATTTTTTTATTTGGATCACTATTTGAGGAAAACAATCAGAATAGTACAAAAAGTTATACGGAGAAGACGATATAATTAAAGTAACCCTAATTCCTTAAACAATGTTCCAATATTTTTATTTTTAATTTATTTTAGTTAAATTAGTTCTTTTACTTAAAACAAAATTTTATTTAGAAAACTAACAACTAATTAAAATTCTAAACTCAATGATAAACCAAATACTAAACCAAAAATTGAGCGGTTTGGCCGATTTGACCGATTTTGGTCGAAATAAACTGCCTAAACTGAATTTTTGATTTATCTCACTGATTTTAATAAAATCATTTTGGATGTATATATTTGAGCGTCTAACACTACAAGAAAAACTGTTTATAGCCACGGAATTTGTTGTAGCTATGGTTAAAATTTCGTGGCTATTTGACCAATAGCTACATATAGCCACAAAATATTTTTGTAAGGTTCAGCTCTCTTTCCACGACTTTGCCACTACGAAATTTGTTGCTAATAACCACGAATAGCGCAAATTGTATTTGTGGTTATATTAGCCACATCTTACCACATATCAAACCGTAGTTTTGTCAACTCATAGCCACAATCGGCATCATAATTATATTTAAATTATCATTTTATAAATTGTAGCTAATTCATGGTACTTTAAAAAAATAACAAAAATAATTAAAAATAATAAATTAATTTGATTTGAAATAATATTTCCAACACAATAAAAATAAAGTAATTAAATATTAAAATCAAGACATAAATAAAAAATAAAAAATACATAAAATCTCTATAATTCTAGCTTTTTTTGAACATTAACTTTTTTCAATTCTCATGTGGTTTTCTTATTGATCCCACTGATGAACATATTTAAATATGTCTATCATGAAATCCAAGAATGTCAGTTGTAGAAATGATATCATGCATGATGCTATAGCTTCAACATGCTTGCTCTTTCATTAAAAGAAGTTCTAAAGCGGGACTTGGTCATAGAGCGGAAAAAACACGAGGAAAATTGAAGGATAAAATGATTATAGTCAGAAATAATTTGGACCAAATTAAGAGAAAATCAAAACCATATTTTTTCTATAAAGGATTTTTATACGAAATCATTAATATCATATTGTTGAAGTTTCAGAATTGCTGGATGCATCCGAATTTGTCACAGGGTGTGCAAATTGGAGTTTCAGTAGAAAATGCTAGTCACGCACGACTGAAGTAATTCGTGACGAGTAAACCTTTTTACGAAATCATTACTAAATAATTTTTTTATTGTATGAATTTCAATAGTATGACGAGTATATCTATTTAGATAATAAATTAGTTTTTGAATATTTTGTATACCAATTATATAATCTTGATCAAATATCTATTAAATTGTCATGAACAAAAATTGTTTTTAACTCATTTTAAAGTATAACAAAAGAATAAGAAAAAACGCAGAATACTTCACATTGCTTTGCTTTAATTAATGTTATTGATCTGGATTTGATATATGTAGATAAAATATTTGTGTGTAACTAAATCTATATCGTATTGAAATATATAATTAACACTATCAGTGTGTTTAATGAATTTATAATAACTGTTACAAAGTTTGGATTGTTCTTTTCAAGCTCGGTTTTGGCCTTTCTCCATTGCTTTCGGACCTAAAATTTTTACGTTAACCAAACAAAAAAAACTCAAAACTAAGTTAAAAAATTAGGGATTTTGTAATATGAATAGAAAAGCAAAAAAAAAATATATACATACCGAGACCAATAGCTTCAGATCCTTTCATTATGCGTACGCGCTTGCATGATTCAACGAACATCCTATTACATAATTTACAATTGTTACGAATGTCAAATATCTTAATACATTTTATTTTTCATGGCCAAAATACATTTAGTTTCCTTATTTTCAAATTATATATTAAATAAACTAGTGATTGAGTATTATTTATGCATGCAAAAATAAAAACGCATGTTGATAAATATTTTTATGCAAATGAAAATCACGGGAATGAGAAAACATTTGATGAACTTACAAAAACTCTTTTTAACAGATTTATTTATTTTAACAAAAAAAACTTACAAAAACTCAAATACAATTTTCTAAATTAACTTAGTTAATTTTTTTAACTGATATTTGATTCCCACTAACTCGAGATCCATATATACATATAGATCAATATATACTCCTAATTTTTTAATTTACATAACCTAAGCTTAAACGTAGTATATTGTATGAATGTGAATTGTAAATGATAAAACAAAAATTAAGATATATAAAGAAAAAGACGTACCCCCAAGGAACATCTCCAACGAGCATCCAATCACCATCTACTATCATCCATCAATATTCTCTCTTTCATGAAATCTATCGTTCCTTCTCCTCCTTTATTATCGTTACCTTATCATTTATCAATTAGGATAAATTTTAGTTTCACATATATATAAATTACAGTTATCTAGCTACTCTCCTATTAAAGTAAACGATATCTTTTGCTTAAGTAAAACTTACCTATGGTAAATGAATATTTTACACTTAAAGAAGAAGAAGATATTTAATATTTTACATTCAATTCATATGAATAAATGAATATTTACATTTAAACTTACCTATGTATCTGTACTCTCCTATTTGTTTATTTAATATTTTGATTTTAAGATGTCTGAGGTAATTAAGATGGATGCATTATGCATATATCTAGTGATAAGATTATTTAGACTCCAAAATGAGATTCTCAGATCCAGTGTATATGTGGAACCAATTCAAATAAGCACATTATATTAGCTTGTATTATCTACCTTGTAATAGATACACTATTGTTATTTTATTATGTAAAGAGTATCTCTCTAACATATTTAAAAATATTTAAATTTTGTTATATCTTTTAAAATATAGTAAAAATTATTCTCCAAATCAATCAACTTATCAGTGAATATCTTAATGTCTTCACTATCCTCAATTTTCAACATTTCGTATTCCCTAAGTAATGTTTGAAGTTTAACCAACTTGACTTTGAAAGAACCTTGATACTCAGCCTTCAATGCGTCCCATACCTCATTTGATGTTGTCGCAGCAGCAATACGTGAGAAAATGTGATTGGTCACAGCGGTTTGCAGGATTTGCAAGCCATCATGTCATTTGTGATTGCTTCTTCTCTAAGCGATCTTTCCCTTGTCATTTTAGGGGTTTGTTGTTCTTTCACTGGTTCCACCGCCACTCCTTCTTCTACCACGGACCATAGCTTTCTGGTCCTAAAGATTTTTGCCATCTTAATACTCCAGAAGTCGTACTTCTCTCCATCAAATATCGGAATTACTTGATGTGAAGTTCCTTACATCATCATTTTGTTGTGTAACGCATGCAAAACTTCTTCTCTCTTTTTGTTGTGTAAACTAGTACTCTCTCTTTTATGTCCTCACAATCGTTAAGCTCTGATACCATGTTGATGTATCAAGATGTTTTTACGTTAAATATGAAAAAAACAAAAGGAATCTGAATAAAAGAAACATTTATTACTATATGAGATTCATAGTGTATTACACATGCCAAATGTTGTGTGACTCGACGCTTACTTATACACGCGAACCATTGTGGAGTGAAATAACACGACTCAATCCTAAAGACATAACTGTTCGAACAAATACGAACGTGTCCCTAAAGCATAACTAACTTATACAAATAGAACTATGTGTTACACAGAACTATATATGTATTATACGAAACTATATATTATACAAAATTTGATTATAGTTCAACATATAGATGCATGAATTAAAAGATATTATTTATAGGATCGAAATGTCGTAATAAAGACTTTAGTTTCTTTGTTGGAAAAGAAGATATATATATAAGAGTTGAGTTACAAAGGTACATATGTGTGTGTGTCTATTATAACAACTTGATAGATAAGAATGTGTGAGCTTACTTTTTTAGTTCATATGGATATCACGAGGCCACAACATACGATTTTGTACCACACAATGCGATTTTCAATTTCTTTCAATTTAATGAGTCGCTAAGACATACTTTTCACATTTATAGAGTGCGGCCAGATGACCTGCATGCTTGCAAATAGAACGGCAAAACAAAACATGCTGATTCTCTTTTAGGTATATATGCTCGGAACCTATAATAACATGCCAGCTTTATCAAATTATGTTTCATACTAATAAATGAAAAACATACCAACATATAAAATATAAACACACATATTAATTCATACCTATAATTAAATATGTATATTTTTTATTTATTAAACCGGGTTTGCTTCTTCTTTTTTGCTGAAATGTACGATTGATTTTCAACAAAAAAGAAAAAAGAGATCATTTTACAAAACAAATCCACCAAAGATTGTTTAGGAGATCAAATCAGAGTATTGTATGAATTTTTAATCTAAAAGCACATCAAAGATTATGAAAAACTGATACAAATATTATGAAACAAAATTAAAGCCTGGCATAAAAACTCGAAAAAACATATTGAACAAGATCGTAGCTAGGGATTTCTTATAGACAATATTTAATCAATCGAACAAACACAAGCAATATATATATATATATATGCCGAGTTAACAAAAAAACTTAATTTCAAAATTCATATTACCGACTGTGCAATTACTAAATGTATTTTTAAGAACTGCAAGTCGAGAGAAACCTCTCGATATTTTAAACTACTATATTTGCTTCTACACGTCTCTAAAAATATATAAAAAAGACTGATTAATAGTAGACAATGTATTAAGTTATATTTTGAGATTTGAATTAAACTTAGAATTCTAATTTGGTACTTGTTTTTCTCTAAACTGTAAAAAGAATATATAATCTCTTGAATAAAAATGAATATAATATAATTTTACTTTTTTAAGACTATGGGAGTTTTGATATTCTGTTCACAATATTTTTCAGTATCAGAAATCATATCTTGAAAATTTCAGTTTAAAGAATATCACCCTGTACCCAAGAAGATTTGAAATTTTGAACTCAGGACATACAAAAACCAATCCCCTTATAATATAGTTTTACTTGGTAAGTTATATATAACACAAGTTGCCTAAAAATTCGAGTGTACACAATGTATATGTAGGTATTATTTTAATATTGTTCGATCTAATTTGGCTTCTTTATTGAGAGTATAGGGATCAATGTGGTTTCGTTCTTCACCACATAGATGGTTCAATATTTTTATAAAATATTCAGAAAGAAGAAACAAATCTTAGTAAAACCAATCATTTCTTAATCATTTTTCCATGATTTTTCTCTGATGAATTTGCAGGTCTGCTTCGTTGTCCAGCTCTGACATTTTTTTACCGACAACGATGATTTAATCACGATGTTTCTTATTTTTATGTTTATTTTTCAGTTTTTGCGATCTAAAAATTATTTTGTGATGTAAGACGTGACGAAACAAAATAGACACAAATAATTTGGATTTATTTAGAAAACATTTGGGTTTATTTCGTATAGAAGATCAAATTTCATTTTTTCTAAATAGTTCTATATAACTGAGTATCACTATATTAACTATGAATTCCAGTAAATTAAAATCAACTCTTACATTATAAGTTGTCTTGCTCATATTTATTGTTAAAGAAAAGTAAAGACTTGAAAAACGGTTTTGACTTTAGAGGAAAAAAAAATTTATCGAAGTTTTTTGTTTTTTGAAGAGTAATTCTGTAAGAAATATTATCTCGTTATTTAAATTCAGATTTTATCTCTAATCAAATTTACATCTTTTAAGAAATCAAAAATACATTTAGAAAAAGTGTGTTGTTGATTTAATATTTTAAATTTTATCAATAGATAAATTTCTTAAAATATTTCAACATTTATCTTTCAAAAAATTTAAGTTTTTTTATCAACAATATAATAAGTAAGTTACAGAATGTCAGATATCTAAGCTGGTTGATAGAAGTCTATATAAATTTTGAGTGGTGATTGCATGCGTACACCTCGTTCTAACTTATCTGGATTTGTGTTGTTTTTGCTTGGAACAAATTTGATATCATATTTGATAAAATATTCCTTGCACTCAAATCAATCGTTTTAGTTATAGTCATTACATAATTTGATTGGTTTAATTTAATCCAGGTATGGTTGTCCTTGATGATGACTTTATTATCTTAAATAACAAAATATTTTTTTCCAATTAACTTAAAAATACATAATTGTTGGTAGCATCAAAATCTGTCTTAGATTTATACCAATAATAGTTACACCATCATATCAATCATACAGTAGTTTAGGATTTTTTTCATACAAATTAAGAACAGTATTAAATGTTCCATTTTACCTTTATATGATTATTGGAATTTAATAATATTTACTATTTTTATTAATTTAGTTAAGGGTAAAAAAGAAAATTTAATAAGAAAATTTGTATTGGAATCATAAAACAATACTGATTTTGTAACAACTTTTCTTTTCTAGAACAACATACAGTTTAAAACGGAGGGAGTAGTGTTTAGTTAGTTAATTAGGATAATAAATAAAGATTTAAATAAAGTAAGGTAATACAAAAAAATAATCGTTACAAAAGATTGATTTTATTTTCAAAAAATATATTAGACATCCAAGTTATTATTCTGGTAAATATATTTTAGCAAATCAGTATTTAAAAGTGTAGTTTATAAGAAAACGTATTTTAAAAAACATTAAATCACGAAGAGCACAATTTTTGCAAAAAAACGTTTTTGAGCAAACACAGTTCTGCATTTTTTCAAACTTTCTCTAGTGGGTTTTGATTCAACATTGATTTCTTAAAGTAATTTAATTCTTGCAAACTAATAAAAGTGGCTTACACCTATTGTCATTATGATTTAAGTCCCATTCTCATGTCCTGATAATCTTTATTCCATAAATTATATTTTTTTAAACTTATAATCGTGAAAAATTATTATGGTGGCAGGATCACATTAGTTTAAAGTTGGACACATTTTCTTATTTTTAGTTTATGGCTCATTGTTGTCAGAAAAAAAACACTTATGGCTCATTAATCTAATTTATTTCCTGGATAATTAAAAAGAAGTTTGGTATAGTTTGAAAGTATCTCTTAATATATGTATATTATGAAAGGAAATAAAATGGAATCTTCCTCCATGATACCATGTTATATATTCCAAATGTTGGTAGAAGTCTCGACAATTTCTCACCGTGGTGAGGGCGATCAGAGCACTCTTTGCTTAGAACATCTGTTCAATTAATTAATTAATTACCTAATTAATAGTTACTGATTTTGCTACACATTTCCGAAAGAAAAATTATATAATATAGGAAAAATTTTAAAGTACCACCACTTTCATGATATTATTTTTCAAAACAGTCATTGCTTATTGTCTATTTTTAAAAATATTTTTTTGTAAACGTTTTTAAAAATTTAAATTTATAAGAGTTTATAAAATATATTTATAAGATTAATAATCATGTTATAAATTTTATAAACCTTACAATATTTTTTATGAAAATTTATAAAACATATTTTATAAATCTTTATAAGCATGTTTTTTATAAACACTTATAAATTCAAAATTTATTGTGACAATTATAAAATGTTGTATTTTTAAAAATAAACACCAATCAATGATAATTTTGAAAATTGGTATAATGTAAGTGATATTTTTAAAATTTTATATATAATGTACACATTTACATCCGTTGATATAATTTTTTTTCCAAAAGTTATGATAACTAAAAACAAGATTATTTAAATGTTTCAGTTTTACTAGTACGCGGTTTCTTACCGTCCACATCTTTTATATTTTTGGTATCACAAAACTTATATATATAAGATTAAAGCCTAGTAGTACAACGAGATTGAGAATGTGGCTACGAAGTGTTACTTTTTTAATTCAAAATTTTCAAAAACTTACTCCAAATAGTATGAAAGATTATATCGAAAACCCAAAATTTTTTACAGTCTCAAAAAAAAAATCAGGGTGAATAACTAAAACAACCTTAAAAAGTTTGAAAATGACCAAACAAATGACAATTTTTGGTAATTAGTAAAACAATCTCCACTACCCTTATTACAAGTTTTCGATGTGTTGACAAAAACGTATTTACGAAAATGTCATTATTAATTTTTGCGACATAGACAAAAAAGAAAAGAAATGTTGGTGCCAAAAAAAATAAGTCTATCGTATAGTTACGATAGACTTATTAATGGAATGATACACTTATGTTCGGATCGGTAAACTTATTTTTCAGCTGATAGACTTATTGTTGGAGCGATAAACTTATTTTGGAGTGGTAGACTTATTGTTGGAACGGTAGACTTATTTTGTAGACTAATTTTCTCCTTCATGATAGATATATTTTATGTGGTAGACTTACTTGTCAATGGTGATAGAATTATTTTTCTGTGGTAGACTTACTGTTAGAATGGTAAACTTATTTTTCAGCTGGTAGACTTATTGTTGAAGCGTTAAAATTATTTTGTAGACGCTAAATTATATAAGTTTTATCTATTATTAGAGTTGATTAGCTATATATGTATGCCAATATAAAAGGAATCTTATTGGATAGATGACAAATGTAAGAAATTGATTAGCTAAATAATAAGTTTTTTTTCTTAAGTATTTTCAGTCTCTTTCTTCTTCTTACAATAGGTTTTTTTGTCTGATCTCCACAAATGGAAAGTAATAAACCCATAAAGGGTAAACAAACCCACAAAGGTGTTTACCATAACTTCTCTCATTTATAACCGCTATTTATATTTAAACATTTGACTGAATCTACAAATCTTTTGGTAAAAAACATTCAAACTTCTAGCCAAAAAAAAAAACATTTCAAAGCAAAATTTAAGTCCTTTTTCTTCAGCCCGTTAAGCCAGTGGTGAGAGGTCGAGTTAGAATTACAGTTAATAAGACTTTGATTAGTTCGATGCGCATTTAGTTTGAATCTTTAGGTCAAATGGTCGCTATTTTATATTTATATGAAATCTTCGTAAGCTTTGTATAGATTTTGGTCTAATGGAATTTCGCATGTTTCCTTGTCTTCAGAAAAAAAGAAGAGAAGAATGCATCTATTTTGGTATAAGATTGTTGGGATCACTCTTAATATGTCTTACCTATGCGATGCACATAACAAAAAAATTGGGAGAAATATTTTGGAAAGAATCATTCGGAAAAATGTTTTTAAAATAGAACGAGTGATACCACGATAATATTATGTCGACTTCTTACCTTTTCTTTGGAAGCAAACAAAGGAGACGGAGGCAACTATTGGGACCCAGCTTTCGTGGACGAATTCAAGAGTGACACATGGCCAATGAAACCCTATCTAGGAGTCGTCAAATCTGTAGGGGGCGGAAGCCAACCGACTCGACTCGCCCAAAAATGTCGAACGGTAAGATTGTCGGATGTAGCTCTGGGCAAAATAATTCGTACTCGAAGAACCAAACCCAACCCGATCTGAACTGAGAGGTACCAAATCGAACCGAATCCGGTGAAATACCCGAACGGATCTTGAATTACCATATCCGAAGAACCGATACCGAACCCGATCTGAACCGAGAACCGAATGAGTAGCCGAAATAGTTAAAAAAATATAATCATAATAATATATATAATAAACTAAAATACCCAAAATTATAAAGATACATCCAAATATATTAGTTATGTTCGGTTAATTTGATTTTTTTTGATACTTTTGGATATTTTCAGGTTAATTTGGGTAGTTCGAATACAAATTATCCGAACCTGAACTGTATCCATGATTCCTTTTGGATTAAATAACCGATCTAAACTATTTTTGATAGAAATTCGGATATAAATCGGGTCCGAACAAATTACTCGAACCCGACCCGAATCCGATTGGAACTGAACCGAACCTAATTCAAAAATTCAAAATATCCGAACGGATCCTAAATCTCAAATCCTAAAGACCCGATATCCAAAATATCTGATCCAAAGCCGAACAGGTACCCCAACGCTCAGGGTTAATCAGACATTTTACGACAATGTCACACGATAGGAGAGCTCCACCTGCCATTCAAGTGTGGCTTCCCCAAGGCGACAAAGGAGATGGGCATAAAAAGTTAACTTATGGGTTAACCCGTCAAAGCTTTTTTGTATAAATAATAAGAGAGAAACCAAAAAAGAGAGAATCCCGAACGATAAAAAACTCTCAGGAAGATGAAAGGTAAGTATATTTTTCACCCATATAAACGAGTCGGTCAAAAAGAGAGTTTCAACTCCATTCCTTTCTCTATTCAATATTTTTTTCCTTGGTAATTAAACACTTATGGTAGATGGAAGCTCCGATCTACGGATAAAGCTCTTCACTTAATCCTCGTACAATTTCCAAATACACCATTTTCAATGGAACAAACCTAAATTAGACATCGGAAAGTCTTTGGAGGAAACCACTTATTTTCTTCCGTAGACCTTTGTATTCCTTCACCTCTTATAGGAAATAATCTTCATTGGAAAAAAACATCTATAGGACCCGGCGAGAGGTTAGTCTTCATCTCTCTCAGATAATACACACTTTCTTCTGGTCTAGAATTCACCGAAATAAAATACTCAAAATATTTCGTTCTAACACATATATATTTTTGAGTTTAAACTTGAATTATGATAAGATAACAACATCAGTACAAATTATTGGTTTTTCAATTATTTTGCTTACTTATTGATATATACTTATTAATATGTATATATATAATATACTCCAGCAAAATGGAGATACAAACTATATACTTGAGAAATAAATAAAAACAAATTATAGGTTCCCAAATGTCACTCACAAACAAAAGGTGATAATTATCTGGAAATTGGTTGCAATGTTGGGTTAGGTTACAACAAATGAGCATTGTGCATGTGATGGAGTTCAAATAAAACTAGTTTCATATTGCCTACTCTACCTACTAACTTATGAAGATGATATAAACGTATGATCATGTGTATATATATGTTAAATAATTAATTGGATCGACCGGTGCATCAACCAAACATTAAATATAGCCTAACCTTTTTTAAGTTATTTAGATTCCATATATAAATTGAGTTTTGCAATTATGACCACGAAGTCGAACCGGGAGAATGTCATTAACCTGTTTGTTGTAGATATATCTCATTTTCAGTATTTAATTTATAGCTAAGGATGATAAACTTATATTTTTAAATTTTGTTGCGGTTTTGTTTCCGCAAAATATCAAATTTTTCCATCGTCTATTATTTAAATTTATGTATCTATATATGTATATGTATCCGGTCTACTTTTAATATATTAGTGTATAAAAAAAAGAACTTAAATTCTTAAACACCACACCACCGATTCACACTTCACATCGAACCCAAACTTTTTGTTGTTTCGTGTGTACAATAAATACCACACTACTTAAAAATTTCTCCTTTTTGAATCAAATTATGATATAACCAAAATGTCAAAAACGATTACTTCAGCAATGTCGTAATCCATAAATCACTATTTGGATATGCACTTTTCGTTAAAAGTAAATTCAGAAAAAAAAATTATGGACGCTTCCAAAAAGAATCTACAAAAGACAGATTTAAAATTGGAACTATGTTCGAATGGACCATTTGCACATGCTAAAATGTCCTGATTATATTCCAATTAGGTCTTCAAATCCGGTCCAACCAAAACTCCATTGGTTTGGTTTGGTTCATCTAAACCATAACAAGTACAGCAACTGTCTTGCTGTAATATGAACAAAGACAGCGAGAAATCAAAACCCAAAAACTATAAGACCCCATAGATGATTTGATCTGTCACAAGATAAAACCTTTTGAGTAGATTTCTTGTCAGCTTGTTTCAAGATTCATATATATGAAAGATCATTAGAAGTTTCATAGAGACAAAGAGACAAAGTTGGGGTTTTTTCATGACTTCTAAAGAAAAACAATTAGTCATTAATAAGTATTCATTAACGAAGAGAACAAACACTGAAACAGCCATCAAAAATTTTAACTCAAAAGTTTAAAACTTTAATATGTATAGAAAAGAAAGTCAATGAAGCTCCTTAAGATCTTATCTTCAAAACACATTAAAAAAACTATAAATTTGTTTTGACTTTAGACAGCTAGGGTTTCAACTCAATGGGCTAGGCTGATCTAATCTTGATATATCAAGAACCACACAATAGAAGAAAGAGTAAGTTCTTGGCTTTAAGAGAGAGAGAGAGAGAGGTGACATATGCATATGGCAGACCACATGTAATGCTTACCCTACAAATTCAAATGCTTAACCAAAGAAAAGGATTTTTTATATTCTGCACATGAGTGTACCATAACTTAACCCCACTTCCTTGAATTATGGTTAATAAGGAAATGAATCTAGACCGTCCATCAAGATCAAAGAAAGTATCTTTTCGTTGAAGATGAAAGTGTCCCACAAATGTCCCCAAAATGATGGGACACACTTTGCCTCAAAGTTGCTGCTACTGTTTACTACCCGACAGCTTTAGCTTTTGCCTTTGTCCTTAATTTAAGTGAAACCCTTTTTTCTAAAATTACAATAAAAAGAGTGACTTTAAATTCCTATAAAACACTCTTCCTCACGAAGCCTCTCATATTATTAACAAGTCTTTCTCTCTCTAGACAACACACAAGAACAAAAGTTTCCTTCTTTGAAGATTAATCTATTTAAGAAATGGAAAAAAATGGTGTTTGTGATGAGTATGTTAACCTAAAGGCAACAGAGCTGAGATTGGGATTACCAGGAACAGAAGATGGATTTGAAGAGGAGAAAGAGAAGATTTCTTGCGTTAAAAGCAACAAAAGAGCCTTACCTGAAGCTGAGAAAGATATTGAATCTACTGGAAAAACCGAAACAGCTTCTCCTCCTAAGTAAGTGTTTTGAATCAAATCCAAGAAAACTTTGTCTGATAATGTGTATTGATGATTGTAGATCTGATCTAATCTATTGCAAATTTCTGTCATTTGCAGGGCTCAGATTGTTGGATGGCCACCTGTTAGATCTTCTAGGAAGAACAGTTTGCAGACAAAGAAGAATGAATCTGAAAGTCAAAAAATGTATGTGAAAGTAAGTATGGATGGTGCTCCATATCTGAGGAAGATAGATCTAACTGTGTATAAGCAATATCCAGAATTGATGAAATCACTTGAAAACATGTTTAAATTCTCTGTGGGAGAGTATTTTGAGAGAGAAGGATACAAAGGCTCAAACTTTGTGCCTACTTATGAAGACAAAGATGGTGATTGGATGCTTGTTGGAGATGTTCCTTGGGAGTAAGTAAACATTTTATTCATAATTTTTGTTTTTTCTGTTAATTAAGTGTTTATGTATTTATGTTGTTTCTGTTTGTTGTTGTTACAGGATGTTTGTTTCGTCTTGTAAGAGGCTAAGGATCATGAAAGGATCAGAAGTTCAAGGTTTAGGTTGTGGTGTTTAAGAAAAGTTTATAGAGACAAAAGATCAAAGAGAAGATTCAAAAACAGAGTTTTTTTTGTATTCTCTGTTTTATAAGAATTTTGAAAAGCTTTGAAACTGCTTGGGTTTTCGAGGAGAGATGTTTCATATAAACATAGTTGTGAATGTTTACCTCATCGGTATTACAAATTCACTTTCTTGTGGTGTTTTTGATTCTGATGGTAACAAATGTAACAGAGAGATGCTTAAACTGTGTTAAGCATCAGTCTGAGGAAAGATCTTAATCTAAACTTTAGCTGTGTAACTCTGTTTTCTCAAGAAAATGGCAATGTTGTCTGCTATTGAAAAGATCTAATCTGAACATTATGTTTGTTTGTTTTTTGTTTTGGTGTTCTCATCAAACCCATTTCATGTTATGTTTCATTTCGATTTGCTTCAAAAGATCTGTATATAGCAAGATTTTTTAAAATGCATCATCAAATCAAGATCTCATATTAAGATTAATCATACATAGCACATGACACTAATCATGAAACCAAGATCTTATCTTAAAACTAGGCCATTATTAAGATAATACAGTTGGATCAAGTTACAACCTAACTTGTAGATGAACACAACAAAGACAAAGAGATAAACCAAAGCTGGTTTACGGCAGAAATTATTAATTAAAAAAAGCCAGCTTTTAAGGAATTGCCTTGGATTCTAGTTTCTTTTAACTTTAATTAAATCACAAAAGAGAGAGACAGAAAGAGATTAAACAAATATCAGAAATCTTAATTGAGCAGTGAGAATAATTTTTGGGACTTATAAATGTTTATATTATCTTTTGTGTGAAATTTGATTCCTACTGATACTTTGGTCCCCCACACCTTAAACAAGTAAAATCTACCAACTGTGCTAATTTGTCTCCACTAACACTTAAAATAATCACAAAACTAATTGAATAAGAAACTAATAATATCTATGAAACTTGGAATCAGAGTCATTTTTTTAAAAAGATGCCAACAGTTTATTAGTTTTACATTCAAACCTTGTGTTTTTGAAAGTTATTGATTATGATCAAGAAACTGATATCATAATGTTTTTGATGCAAGATGATTATAAATTAAAGAAATATTAATCTATATTTCTTGATAAAGCAAAATTGAATCTTTCTTTTTGGAAAATCTAAATATACCAGAGAAAATTAAGAAGAGTATAATCTTTGATCATCAGTTTCTGACTCTAACAAGGTTAGCTCTGGACCGGTTTGGTCGCTGCTACTACCACCAGGGATACTCGTAATTGGTTCAGACTGAGAAGCAAATCCTTCTTCTTCAACAACATGTGATCCCTTTTGATCCGAAATCAACACAACCGAACGGCTTGTAATTACCGGTTTAGCTCGGTTAACATCTTCACGAGTGGTCTTCTCAAGTAAAACATAAGGCAAACCGTATTTCTGAGCATGAGTTAGTCCTGGACATAAACCCTACAAAACCCAAGCAGAGGAAATTGCATTTTTGTAAGCAATCCAAAGAAAAGAAAGAGACAATCCTTTATTTTTTATTACTGACCTTTATCAAACCGGTAACTGGAAAAGACTCATGGTAAGGATAAATGTTACTATGAGTCTCAAGCTCGATTCCAGGGACTCGATCATTGTTATTACTCTCTTCTTCTTGTTCTAGTTTTGTGGCATTGCGTGGACAATATCCGCCTAAGTATGAGCAATGTTCTCGAGCTAGAGATATTTGCGGTGTTAATGGTAATAGATGCCCTTCAGTGCTGAAGATGTATCTGTCAAGACAGCAAAATGAACAAAATTAGTGAAATGCTGCCGTAAGCTGAATGCGAAATCAAGAAGTTAATATGGAGTTACTTGTAAGGGCCATTGTCGACAAGGTTATCTGAGTCAACAGCTAAGTCAAAGAGTAGCCATAAGTACTTTACCTGCAATATTTTTGATATGCAAAACAAGTCAAGGCTTTAAGGTAACTAAGTAAATGCATATTGAGAAACAGAATTTTTTTTTACTGTTTCTGCGAGGAAGAAGCTCTCCATGTGATCTTCTTGTTTATGAAGTTCTACATCTGTGATGTGACAATAACCACAAGGACATTTTGCCCCGTATTGCAAACTAGCCACAAAGTCACGTCCTGCATCAAGATACCTGTCGTAAAAGAAGTAGATGTCTTTGAACTTCTCGGAATCAATTTTCGAAAACAACCGATCATATAATGAAAGATTCGAACTGAAAAAGGTTACTATTTAAATTGGTAACCTGGGATCTCTGGTAGCTTTGTACAGCCAATATGTGCTCTCGATTAATTCCGGCCTCAGTGGATAACTCTTTTGCCCATACTGTTATAGAAAATGAAGAGTAGCTATGAAGTTTTAACATCACAGTGTCATCATAAAATGAAACGAAATAAACAAAAAGCAATCGCAGAGATACAAAAATCAGGATGGAGTACCTGGACACTAAGTGTAGCAAGATTGAAACCCTCTGGAGTGAAACCATATCGTTTCCAGACGCTAAAGAAGGCAGTGTGAGTTCTAATTGCCGGATCAACATCTCCAGCTAAAACCTTTTGAGAGAGAACATAGATACAAAATATTATATTTTAATTTTCTGGCCTAAGAATATAAACTGTCTTTCGAAACATACAATCACTTATACCTGAAGTCCAGGCCAGAAAGCTTGAAGGCTGTTGAAAACTGGCCAGACAATAGCTCCGGAATCCATATTTACCTCTACATACCTACGACAAAACTAGAAAAACAATAGTCCAAACAAGGGAATTGCTTTTTCATGATTCTAATATACAAAAGATTAAAGAAAGCATACCAAGGATCCTTGTGAAGGTAGTGCATTGCAGACCCGTATGCTTCTTGAAAAATGTATAAATATTCCTCATCCCCAAATAGAATATAAGCCTGTAATCGCCCAACGCAAACAAAAACAAAAAAGTGAGGAAAAGTTTTATGCAGGTTGAAGAACTGAATCTAATATATGGGTTTCTGGATTTTTAATAGTGCTACATTTACTAACCTTGAGAAGATACTCATAGAAGGAATCAATGCTTGTTCCTATACCAGCATCCTACCAAGTAGACAGACACTACCATTCAGAAGTTGGGTGACAAAAGAAACACAACTAATTTTGTGGAAGCAAGTTCTTTAACGAAATGAGGAAGATCCTTAAGTTGTTCACTGAAGTGTGCCAGAAACTGTAGTTCTTGTAAAATATAAAGTAGACCTTTTTTTTTCAGTTCATGGACGAAATAGGTGTTACCTTTTGTGTCCATTCACCTGTAAAGACATTGATGTGAGCACCAACCAAGTCGAGACTTGAACGACGTGCCCATAGTCCCCTCACCGCATTCTTTGCAACTTGTTCGAAAACTTCAGTTTAACAAAGTTGGACCACCATGTAAGAGCACGTAAAAAACAAAACAAACTATAAAAAATCATCATTACATCTTGATAAAGGAATAAAGAGAGCTAAAGAGAAGTATCTCTCAGTGGCTAAACTTATTTATGATAAGACATGAAATACTGAAGCTCCATAGCTTCACTCACCAGGATCATTTGTTAAACGACTAAGCACGCCAAACTCCAAAGTCAAAGTACCACCACCTGCGGTTGATGTTATCTGAACAAACAAAACAAAGATAACTTCGAATAAACATGAGTTCCACTGTATGAGTCACACGATAAGATCGGGAAGCTGAAAATGAGCAGCCCAATCTCAAAACTCTTAAGCTATTTGAGAGCTAGCGAAGTTAGGCAAACAAAGTTTCGGTTGTTCAGTCGTGTCACCAAAAGCACAGATCAATGAAATAAATACATAAGAAGGAATAAGAAGATGTTTTGCCTTGCTTTCATGTTTGTCAACACCATACATCAAATTCACGGATCCATAAGGGATTCCTGCAGAGAAAATAAAGAAGAAGGAGATGACAACACAATTCCCATTTTTTTCATTTTTATATGCACGCCCGCTTATGAATAAGTAATATGCTAAAAGAGCATACCAGTCGGCGTATCAAATGCAGGAAGCATTCTCCGTGTCAAATCCTCAGCCAAGACTAGTAACTCATTGTCGTATGATGGAATTCTCATGCCCTGTCATCAGATAGAATTCAATTCAAGCTCACATGGCAAACAACCATAACCACTTACATAAGGAGATTTTTATAACTTAGAAGACCAATAAAAAGGACTACGACAAGTAGGTATCATAAGATTAGCTGCACAATAAGGTCACACATAATAGAGAGCACAAAAAATTACTTTTGCTTTCTCGCTGAAGACATATCCTTCTATAAGATGAAATCACAACGAAAGGAATAGCTAAGCAGAACAACAAAAGTACCGTTGCATAATCACTTGCAATCAGATGAGCAGATAGCAAACCCCCAAGGACTCGGATAGTTGTCTCAAACACAGAGACAGTTTTATTCTGCATTAAAAGGGCCTTGTATCAGTGTATTTATTTTTACTGCCATGTTATGACTTACATAGAAAGCTAAAAGGAGGAGTTGAGAAAATAACAATTAGAAATTCGGTTTTGCTAGGGAAACCAAAATGTATCATTACTCACTATATTAAACTGAAGATTTTTACCAATCCATTCAACAGAAGAAGTGAAGCGCTTTCGGTCACCGAGTAAAGCTAATGTATCCAACGAGTCAATCTACACAAAACGGTACAAACTCATCATCAGGTTTTACATACAACTGTAGATAACGCGGAGCCTTTAACAATAGAAGGTTAAACATCACAGTTTACCAGGGTCAACGCATAGCCTCCAAGAGTATCTTCTCCTTTGCAGGATAACGGTTTCAATTCATCGAGTGGAAAAGCATTGTTCATATATCCATCAAAAGCATGATAAAACATCTCGCGTACCTACACTCAACGTGATCAAATCCAATCCATCTTTAAAGAAAAACGAAAGAAAAGAAAAGCAGAAGGCATCAAACGAGGTAATTATCGAACAACATGGAGCAGCTCTATATCAAAGAAGTGGCTACACGCTGCAATCTCCACCACCAAATGAAGTGATCTCAGCTAGTTTATTTGTGCAAATCTACTAAAATGCCATTCTCAAAAGGCTAAAGAACTTACCTTTATGTCACTGTTACGACATAAACATCAGTTGAGTAATTACAACGTCCAAAAATCAAGACTTTTTAAGGCCCCAGAAAACTAGACTGCTCTAACACTCAATTTGGAGACAAAACTAAATCTACCACTAATAAAGCCATTCAATGCCTAGTAATAAGAACACACCAATACGCGTGATGAAGAGCAAAATCGAGAGCTGAGTAATTCCAGATCTGTTGAGGGAAAAAATTACCTCGTCTCTAAGCTGTTTAGCTTCATCAGGCTTAACACCTTCGGCGAGAACTCCATGATCAAGAACAAGAACCGAAAACGTCAGAGAGATCAAGATGGGATACAAAAGCCACCTGAAATTTGATTCCATCAAAAATCGTCTCTTTTCTATTATTTTCACTCCCCTGAGTCTCTGTCAATACTATGGCTGAAAGTATAATAAATCACAAAACTGAGTGTGTTGAGTGAATCTGAGACATCCCTGGATCTCTTGTCCGAGGGGATTCCTGTGTTTCGAACTGCGTCAATCGGTGACTCGCCCTTCTATCAAGATTCACGAGCAATAAATCTTCCTTTGGGTTTTTCTTTTACTTTTTTTTTCCTTTTTCTTTTTTGGTCGACTATTTTTTCTTTTGTTAAGTTTTTTTCGTACATTAATTTTTGTTTCTTTTTTCAGCCATTAATTAGTCAAGAAAAAAACGAATTGAATTCTTTCTTAATCAGATTTTTAGATTATGATCAGTGAGATAAATTCATTTTCCATTAAACTTACTTTAATGAGTCGCAGCACATGTCTAATTTACTATATAGTTTTAATAATGTGTAATTAAATAGAAAATACTTTGGAAAGAAAAAAAGCTAAAAAATTTGGTAAACGGAAATCTCGCTTAAGAAGTGTATTAAGAATGAATTTGGTAAAAAATTGTAAATTTCGGAAGTCTATTCACTCGATCCTTGACTTGGACCACACGTTATCCATACAATCATGGTATCAGAAAGCTTTTTTTTTAAAGGATAAATATCTTAAACTGAAGACATCGATTCAAGGGAAGATCTATCTATGGAGCAAAAGAGACAAACACAGCAGCACTGATTCAAAAGGTAGTTTATAAACCAAAAGTTTGTATGGTTTCCATTTCAAAAGCCAAAAGCAACAGACACTTATCTCTCTCCATCTCCATGACCACATAAAATCTATATATATGCATTGGATCTCATCAAAGAGACCGTAGCAAGCGAGTGAATCAAACATAACTGATAAGAGTTTCTAGTGTGTGTTTGGAAAAGCCGAGAACTCGATCACACCTGCAAAAACAGCAACGGGATGAATCAACCATTTATGTTTACAAGCAAAATAATAAACAGATCTCTGATGAGATGGTTTTCTTATTCAAATGATTTTTCCCCTACAATCTGAACTCGTAAACTGACCTGTTGCTTCTTCTTCTTTGGCCGTCTCTTCCTTTTGGGTTTATGAGCATCAGAATTGGAACTCAAGTTGCTACTCTGACTGCTATATGAAGTTGCGGCAGCAGCCCTGGCATTATATGAAGACTCACTTCTTCTGTTTGATGTGTTTCTTGACGATGATGGCATCTCATTCCTCTGCACAAATGAATTCTTCCTAGAATGTGATTCAAATCTTGCTTGTGGTGGTGGCATTAACGCCCTGGCAGAGTTTTGCTTCTACAAGATTTCAAGACATCATAAATTTGTAAATCAGAGTTTGTTATAGAAACCATCCATGTCTTTGGTAAAACGTGGCATCACCATTCATGATTCTCACTGATCCTTCTACTTTATAACGTCCATGAGGTTTCAGATTTTTTGAGTTGAAAGTATCAAGAAAAGTCATCATACCTGGTTCCTTTCATCACTAGACATGCCAGATGTTGCTCTACCAGAAGCACTAGAAGCAACCTCCCTAAGAAATTGGAGATTATGGTCAGAAACTAGAGGTATTGCAGTTTAAAATAAATATTCCACATTTACTTGGCCTACTTTGTGCTTTTATCAGTCAATTCATCATCTGCGTCTGCTTCATCGCTTGAACTCCCTTTATCAAAGAAGTCATCATCACTAAGGTCCAGAAGACCATCATCTTCACTTCCCGTCTCTGTTTGTTCACAACCATAACATCACACAGTTAACTTAAGTCATCATGTATTAGCTACGATATACTTAAATTCCAGAAGAAAGGAAATAAACAACCATCTCTACATATTATGTTTACCTTCTAAGTCTTTCCCACTAGCAGCAGCAACAATAATATTGGCTTTGATCTGCTTCCGCATTTTACTTCTTCGCTCAATCACTTCTGAATCTTCAGCCCCAGTAAATAGAGATACATACTTCTCATTTTTGGGGAAGAACTGCAATTGTACATTAAAAAAGTACATTTTCCACTAAGCTCATTGCCTCATTCTAATTCAAAACTAAAAGCTTTATCCAAGATTAACTAACAAGCAGAACGAAGACAAATAGTAAAAGGAGAAGCCAGTGTAAGGAATGTTAACTTACCCTAACATACTCAAGGTCTTCTTTGAGTTTACTGAGTTGCTCAGCTATCTCTGCATCTCCCACATGAGCAGATGAAGTACGTTGTAGCTTCTCAAGACGCCTAATGCTCCTTTCAATCTTTCTCCGCTCTAATTCAACAAAAATAAAAGTTGTCATTTTTACAGACGCATAGAAGTCGTAAGTAATTAAATCCGCAACACACACAGGCAATAAAAAAAGTCACTGCCTCTTACCAAAGAACCTAATCTTTCTGTTCCTCAGGAATATTTTACGTTCTACAGCAAGACGAGTATGGTCATCTTGCTGCTTCTTCAGATATTCCAACTTCTGTTTTAGAGTCTCTTTTACTTCAGGAGGCAAATCCTACAAGACATTGGTCCACATACTTAGTATCAATAACATCCCTTTCTCTATCACCACCACATCAAATTAGACACATGGCGTGTTGCATAGCTGATAAAATTCTCTATAAGAACACAACCCAGAAAAATCATAATAATAACCCTTAAGCCTCTACAGAGAACATACACCAGACAAGCTAATTGATTCGCCAATTTACAGTATCATACTAGAAAGGCTGGAGATTTAACAGAAATTCGAGAACGAAAACACTAATTTCAGAAAACCCTTTAAGCAGAGAGAGAGAGAAAAGGAGCTGACTTTACGAAGAAAGCGTTCGACGGAACGCATCTGATTCTTGAGTGAGACAATCTTAGGTTTCTTCTCCACGCGTAATCCTTTCGATCTCCGACTGCTGCTTCCCGCCGTGTTCTTCGGTTCCGAAACCCTTCTCTTGGCATAGCCTCCATGCGCCATGGCCGAAAGATTTACGAGAGCTTTACACGACTCTCAAAGAGAAAGAGTAGACCAAGAACGACAGACACAAAAATTAGGGGTTTTGTGTGTTTTTTTTCTTTGTTCGGCGTTGGCTTCTTAAGCGGAAGCCTCATAACGCAGCGTTTTGGTTTAAACAAGGTTAAAATTCGGGTTAGCGGGTGGCCGGATCGTACTTGTGGGTCACTGAAGTAACCAACCTATTCTGACAATTATATACTTTTTTCTATCATACAGAATTTTTTTTTTCATCTAATGGATTAATATGAAAGTTAGAAACTTCGGTACAGTGCAATGTCGGCGAATTAAGTAATATTTTCCGAGATAAAAGCCCAGAGAAGGAGACATAAATCAGCGGAGAAAAACAATTCTCCAAAACCAAGAACTATAAAGGATGACAAAAACCTAAAAAAGTCTAACTTGAAATGTTTAAGAACCAAGAGAGCTAAAATTTCATAAACCACTTCAGACTTAGGTAAATGACCATTTCCAGAAAACATATAGACACTGGAGCTGAAGCCGAAGAAAAAACATTTGAGTAGACCACAACGAAGCTCAAACTCAGGCCGCAATACCGGCATAAACAACCGCAAGACAAATGCGATCACAGAGCCAATAACTACTAATCCCACGCCTACACCAAGGCAACAGCAAACGTGAGAGAAAACACATGCACAAGGTCGAACCTTGACACTCCCAATGGGAAAACGACTGAAGGGATCAACAACTCTTACATCCGGACATTCGCGAACTCAAACTTAACCATCTACAAGCAAAATAATGGTCACCTCCTCGCAACAGAAAAGCTGAAGATCGCACCCACTGTTTCGTCTTGATACCTAACTCCACAACACAAACATAGAGAAAACCAAGTAGATGCCTTCACAGCAGGATACCATCCAAACAAACGAATCCCAACAACGAGACCTAGAGAAACAGAGAACACCGAAACCTCGAAAAAACGAAAGGAAGCAGAAGAACCCAAGCTCAAAAAACTATGATCAGCCAAAGCAGAACGATGACAAAGAGTCCAAACCCGGAAAACATAGCCCCGTCATAATAATCCGTTGATTTGGCTTCTAAAACACCGCTAGATTCAGGAAGAAAGACAAGCTAAACTTTTGCTATAATTCTAAAGAAATTAAATAACTAACAAATATGCATTAATGACAAATTTTTTCTCAATTGGACTAAAATATGGAGAAAAAAACAAAATTATCGATCAAGAATTATAGCAATACGAATAAAACAATTTTTGAACACTATTTTTTATATATCCATTTATATATGAAAAACAATAATGGCTTTAATTCCTGAAATTTTAAAATTATCAATCAATCAATTTTCATTTAATATATACTATTTATAAAACAATTGCAGCGTAAATCTAAAATTGAATTGACTTATCAACTGTCAAAATTTTTTATATGATATATATGTGTGTGTTTTTAATATATCTTGTTAATTTTTTAGCTAGATTTTAGTAGGTAAGAGTTTTATATATAATTTTTTTGTACTATGTATAATAAGATCCTTAGATATTAGCAAATACTTGTATTTGATATATTTGTTATTTAAAATTACTAAATTATTTTTTAATAAATAACTCATGGTTTATCATATTTAGAGTATTTAACAATCATATTATTTTCAAATTTATAATTATATTTTGAAATTAATCCACAATAAATCTAATACTCTTTGTAAAACTTTAAAATTTGAAAAGTTGATAATGATCATTAGTGATCATATGTATATGACGACAAACCACATACAAACTCTCTAGCATATGGTCGGATAGGTTTCAATATCACTTAAGCTCCAAATGAGGCTCTCATAATTCTTTTTTTTCTTTGAAAGAAATCATCAAATTTCTTGTTGAAAAACATTAATTTTTTGGCTAAGTGGCTTAAATTCTAATGTGGAAAATACCATTAGCATATTTCAAACCATGAAATTCATCATCATACTTATTCTATAGTTTGACCTGTTGACGTTAGGTTATCAAACATTCAAAATAAAACTATAAGATCTGAAAGGTGCATCAATATAAAAAATTAGCATAATGAGAATAATTTTATGTTTCTATAATCAAATTTCTTACAAAAAATAATATGATGGAGAAAATAGTAGGCATTGAAAAAATTTCATGTTGTAAAATGTCAAATATGATTAAAAAAGAATGATAACATAATTTCTTATTTATCAAAGTTAATAGTAGGTTCACATATTCTACATCTTTTTATTATAAATTACTTGTATTTTATTGAGAATAATTAAAAAATAAATAAATAAATAAGTTTTCATCTTCTTTTCAAAAGGTTGTCCTCGGATGAACAAAAAACTATAATTTTTGAAGGAATGATAACCTAATTTCTTTTTTCATTTAAGTTAATGATATTTTCACATACTCCATATTTTTTTATTTTACATTACTTATATTTTATTGAAATTTTTTTCAAAAAACAAATAAGTTTGTATCTATGTTTCAAAAGTTTGTCTTATTCGGATGAACAAAAAACTATTAATTTTTTGCATCATAGATTAATATATATATATATATATATATATCAATGTTGTTATTACTATTATAGTTGTTTTAATTTATAGATGATTATTTATATAATTGAGACAATTATTTTCAAATTAAGAATTTATAAAAAAATTAATAATTTTAAGTTGATTTGTTTTTTGTTGTTAATAGAAATTTATAGAAAATTTTTTGTAGCTTAATTTTTAGTGTTGTTAATAATAATATTTTAAAATTTAGAAAATTTCTTGATTTTAAATATTTTCGATATGGAATGATATTATTGGTTGTTTAAAATTTTATGTAGAAAACGTTAGAGGCATTTAGCTTCAACTTTTATTATTATAATATTTGATAAATTAATAAACACAATAAAATTTTATGTTGAAAAGGTTAGAAGCATTTAGCTCATATTAGTTTTGTTTGTATTTTTGATTTGTTGACATCTATAACTTATGAAGAATTCTAGATACGATAATTATTTTATATATATGTAAATGCTTTCAAATATACTATATGATTATCTTTCACTTCTTTATCAACAGACAACAATCATCATTTCTTACATGTATAGTTAAGTATTCCTTGTGTTTCAATAAAATTTCAAAAAAATTTCATTTCGAAACTTATCACATAAATTAAAAAAAAATTAAAATTTCTTTTATATCTCTAAAGTTAGTTCACAAAGAATATCATTTAATATCTGATCATTTTCATTTGAGGTTAAAAATAGAATGTTTTGTTAAAATTTATATTAAAATTCTCAAATCACATTCTTCGCATAACAAGCAAAAAAACATTTTTAATAACATTCTTTAAGAAATAGAAAGAATATGTTATTAACAACCGTTCTATTGAGATAAGCAAGATTATTAATCATAAATTTATTTTTTTATATGTCATTTTTGTTAGTAGATTCATTTAAAATTTATAATAAAACATTATTTGAAAAAAAATTTGTGAAGATTATGGATTAATAAATATCTCTATAATTAACAATTTTTCAAATTCCAACATTTTCAATTTATAGAGATTTACTATATATTATAGTAGAATAACTTTCTTCTTATTATGCTACCTCATCTACTCATATCCTGAAATTTTGACACGTCATGAACTTATTTTGTTACCTTTAGTTTTTTTACTTAATTTATTATGTTTTGTATTATACCTCTGCAATTATTCTAGGAGCTAATATCTATACTATTAAAATAGGATGATATAAAATTGTTCATATATGTTATTTACTAAATATGCTATGATAAATTAATGAAGATGTTAGGATTCCACTAAAAGCAATTTAGGCTAACCAATAAACATCTTTTTAATATTATTTGAGAAGCACATTTACGAAAATGTTTAAAATATTTTTAATTGAAATTTATGACACTGATTTAATGAAATAAATTTGTTTATAAATTAATTTAAATTAAAATAGAATTGACCGATTGAAATGTAACCGATCCAATACTCATTTAAAAAAAATTGAAATTCAAACTGATTTATACAATCTATTTAATTTAATTCCATAAATTCTGTAGAAAACTAATTAACATATTTATTTTTTCAAAAATCTAAATTGACTTTTTTTACTATATACATGATCAAGTCATTTTCAGTATTGAAAACATTCATTTTCTGGCTTTTATAGGTACATTTTTTACGGTTATTTTAATTACTTTTGTTAATATATTTTTATAAAACACTTATAACTTATACTCCAAAAAGTAAATATATATATTAAAATAATTTTCAAAAAATATTATTCAAGTAAAGCACATGTCTTTTTGTTTTTCTAACCACTAATTTTAAATTTTATTTTATTTTTTCGTTTTCTATTTAATTAGTTTTTATGTTTTGACTTTAGTTTAAATATGATTAATTTGAGTTTTAAATATTGGTTTAAATTATAATTTAAATTTTAAAACCCAATAACATTAGTCTAGAATTAAATTTTGAATAATACAATTCTTATAAAATACTTCTAACTTATACCTAATAATAAAATAAAATATATTAAATTATTTACAAAAAAAGTATTCATAGTTGGACTCATGTATAATAAAAATAGATTTTTCTGAATAAAAATAATTATTCTCCATTAACACTATTGAAACAAACACTTATAATATCTTTTGTTTATAAAAATATATTTTCTGACTCATTATCTTATGATAAATGATTTATATGATTGAATACTAATTTGATTGATTTCCATCATATGAAAAAATACTCTGTAAACTATCGTCAAGTCGCTTAGTATGATTAGCGAATCTTCAATTACATGTAAGAAAATTTCTGTCTAACTAAAATAAAAGAGTGAACGAACTGAAATTCAATAACTAGAATATAATTTAACATTAAATTGTAACGTTTTTAAACATAATTAATAAAAACTATTCTCTGCACATTCACGAATTAACTTATAATATAGTCTAATTTTAAATTTCAAAATTTTTAATCCCAAAAATATATTAAAAACCACTAAACATGATTCAAATAAAATATTTTTCCACAAAATGATATGTGTTAATTAAAAAGAAAAAATAGCATAAAACATTATTCTAAACAAGCGCAGGTAAATTGATAATATACTTATAAAAATATGGAGCATACACTCAATCACATATGATCAATTCATATATTACTTACCAAAAATAAATCTCAATGTATTTATCATTAATATTGTTAATCATGTATTCTTCATCTCATCTTATTTTTATATTAAAAAATAAATAATCAGATCATCCATATACTAAAAAAATCGATCTTTTGCATATGTTACTATTCGAACTTTTTTGAAATGAACATAAATGATAAGACACCACAAGAAAAGAAAACATGAATTAATTGGTATCTAAATTTAAATGTTGTTTTTTCGGTTTAATCACTTTCATTGGTCTACTACTTTCATTGGTCTATCAGACAGTCTTTCAGGCTAGAATCCAATGGATAAAAAAACAAGGTTGGGTATAACATCTCACGTTATGACTTTGGCATGCCGAGTGGGAGTTTAGGAGGTTGACACGTTTTGTGATTAGTAATACGTTGTTACCCAATCCAATGGTAAATACGAATGAAAAGACGAACGTATGAGTTTATATATGAGATTCAGCAGTCTAGAGACTAATTCCAGCATAAAGAACCGATAAGCCAGGTTAAGCTTTTATAGGGAAAGAAAGTGGTCCAAAGCAATATGAGTATGGGCCGGACTGGAAAAGTTCAATGAATACTTGAAACAATTTCATGGCTTGGGCTGAGCGACCTGTAAGCTATTAAAAAGAGGTTGGGATCTAAGTGGAAAGGAAAGAACTGAAAAGCTATTTAAAGAATGTTCGGCTATGGGCAATGCGGAATCCATTTAAGCAAAGATTGCTGGACCGAGGATGCATGATCATAAAGAAGAAACTTGGGTTTGTGGGATTCAAACAAAGAATGTCTTGCAAGGGTGAATCAAGATTAATGGGGAGATAGAATCGAGTCAAATAAAGAATGTCTGGCTTGGTGGATAGCCTCATGAAATCTTACACAAGGACCATCTAGCTCCTATTTTATCAAAACTATAAAAAAACGATTCTTAGTGAGAAATTGGAATAAGACCGAGTTTATAGAGTGAGAAGTCGGAGAAAGAGGATCAAACGAGAATGATTACATGATTCTTTACCGGAAAACGCTAGTAAATTCTGAGTCTACAGATCTTTTTAGATCAATCGAGGTGAAAAAGCGACTCATGGTAACACAGTGTTATCAAATTCTTTGCTTTAATTTATGTTTTTATAGTTTATGGCTTGTTCTAATATTTTAGGAAACTTCAATCTTCATTCCTCAAAGTTGATTTTTCAGGAATCGAAAAACGTGTTTGGTGTTGTTATACATTGGCATGATAGGTTTGACGTGGCATGATTAAACAGAAACGTTTATGTGGAAGAATATGATTTTTATCTGAATTAACGATGACATGTTAACTTAGATCGTTAAAAGAAACGAATTAAATGTTATGTTTAAATACGAAAACAAACAGAAACTTCCCGAGTAGTGTTGCTCCTGGTCGTGTGAGTGAGACCTTCGCGATTATGTGCTTTGGGCCATGTGACATGTTCAGATCTTAGGTGGCCTTCAAGATCGAAAATATGTGAAATGACTAAATAATCTGAAATGGTTTCCCAAATAAAATATCTATAATAGTGGCAGAAATATTCCAACTATGTGAAGATTGTCAGAGGCATGTTCCTCATAAACTCTACCAATGTCGGCACCATATATGTCCATGCAATAGTCAATAGTACAGCCCATTCATAAAAAAAAGTGTTTAATTCTTGTTGATTCTAACCCATTATCTCTTGAAGTGGATCGAAACAGAGACTTACAAAAAAAATCCAAAAATTAATTTGGAAAAATACTTTGTCATTACGGATTGTCCAATAAACATGTAACTGAGAACAGCAGATCACAATCCATTTCGGGAAAAAAAATATAATTATAACTTTGAAAATAACATTTTAAAAGGCCCAATTTGTAATCACTTAAATCACAGTTAGATGTTCAGTGGTTACAGTGTCGGTCTTTCATATTCAGTTATAAACTGTCGACCAAAAAGAAGAAAAAAAATTAGGTCTGAACTATTAAAATGTTCCAAAAACCACAAGAAACTGTAAGGAAAAAAAATTGTAATTAACTGAATGCTCCACCTTTGAATCTATGATTCTACCCACTTAACCAATCTACTTTATTAAAATAAAATTGCGTAAAATAACTAATAAAAAATAATTGAGAGTAGCTAAAATATCCTTTTTCTATTTTTATTACTTCCAATCTATTTTTACTTAATCTTTCTACAATACAAAAGTTATCCTTTCTATAAAATTGATCTGAAATTGGTTTGCTTTCCTTTTTTATATGATATACTTAAATTATATTTTTAATTTAAAATTATAATTAATAATCTTCTAAACATGACCTAATTTTACAGTATCATCTTCTACCCCAAATCGACAACCACAACGAAAAACTACAATAAAAGATTTCGATTTTGCTTCTCAAGATAATTACCATCACTCTGCTTTCTATGTTGATATCATTTCTGTTTGTGTTGCCGTCTACAACATTTTCTCTCGCTTGTCTCTCTTTGGATCGACTAGTTTTAAGGGTTAAATTTGGATTTAATCGCTGCTTTTCAACGTAAATTTGATTAGCTTTAATAAGCATTTTAAATTTGCATAAATTTATTTCTTTGCACTTATAAGCCACCAATCATTTTACTAATTAAGTTCATAAGTGTCACCAACAGAACACCAACATTTAAAAGTGTACCGACATACCTAGATTTAGTATGGACCCTTGGCAAACTTACATTTGATCTGAGCATTTTTGGTAAAATTTAACAATTTTTCTCGTAGACAAAAAAAATATAGTAAAAAAAGATGGTAAGTTATTAGGGAGAAAAGCATTTTTCATTCCGTACAAAATTCATCGTGCCTTTTTAAACCTAGACAATAGACCAAAAAATTCAAATTTCAAGCTCAAACTAAACTCTGTTACCCATATTCCAACTTTGACTGACGACCGATTTGTCAACCGTTAAGTCGACACTAGTCTATTGTCTGGATTTAAAAATACACGATGGATTTTGTACGGGAGGAAAAATATCATTCTCCGTAAGTTATTAACATGATGAGCCCATCTAACTACTAAGAGTTGTAGAGAGCATGTAGCACAAAAACCAAGACATTGGAAGAGTACGAAACCCGAGCATTATAGTAGCAAATCTTCTTTGTATTCATGGTTTTTCCTGTCTGTTTGTAACAATTCTCTTGATGGAACTAATTAAAAAGAGTCTTCTTTAATTAAAGAAAAAAAGAAGCTATGATTGAACTTGCGTCAGGGTGAAACGTTTATTAAAAGTTTGAAAATCGTGTTTTTATATTAATGATTACTGATTTAACACTTTTTATTTTTATATGTAGTTAATAATTCAAATAACTTTTTATTTTTGTTTATATAAGCTACAACACTATTTTAATATAAATTTAAATATTAATTAATTATTTTATTCTAGATAAAATATATTAAGATTATATGGTTGAATTGGTAGAGCATTTCCAAACCTATTCTTCTATGTTTTACTCTAAAATAGAGTAACACTAAATTATAGCTAGGTTCTTCTCCAACCCATTATTCAATTTTTAATCTAAAAATATATTTCAACTAGATTATATTTCTATTTAATTTTAAATTTTAAATAACGCTTTTGATTTATAAAATTATAACTTTGAACTAAATTATTTTATTTTAAGTAATAACTCACTAAAATTATAATATTATTTCAAAAACTTACATTAAACAATATTACTAAATAAAATCAAAGATACAATTTTTTACTTAAAAATCATCATTAGTTATTTTGTGCAGATGATCAATTAACACATTTCCAAATGAAAAATAGGCAATAATTTTTGTTATTATTTTTTTAATTTATTTTCTTGATAACAACAGAAACTGCTTTTATAGTATATTATAATTTAATCAACTTAATAATTATATAAAATGGTATATAATATTGTTTAATTATAAATTAACATATATATTTATGGAACCATTTTGTAAAAAGAAAAATATCAACTCTAAAATAGAAGGATATATTTGGGGTAATACTATTCACTAATCTATTTTACAATTGAAAATAGTGTGTAAATGAAGATTATTTTACTCTATAATAGGGTTTAAAGGTAGAAATAGCGTATGGTTAGGGATGTTTTTATAAAAGTTTAAAAAACTTCTGTTTATTTATAAATACAGTATCTGATAATCATGGTAAATTGGTATTTGGAAAATGATAATCATGGTGATATCAGATTGCATAACATGCTCGTAAGTAAATATTTGAGAGTAAGGTTTTTCTTTAATAATATACTGAAGAAAATCGAGTAATTAATGGGCTCATATCGATAAGGCAGCATCTTTTTATTATCTTTATTTCATAACGATGAGCTTTCTTTATCGTACTCTGGCTACAGCGAATGACGAAATGAGACACAATGAAAAAAAAATGAAAAAAAAACTCTAAAAGTTAACAATCGACCGGTAAGTCTCATCGGGCCTCCAATTCGCCGGGATAACAGCCTGAGCGACGACTACTCTACGAGACTCGCCGGAAGTAAGTCTAATGTTGAACGGACCTCCTAGAGCACTGCCGGAGTTTACCTTCCACACGGCGGATCTCATTTCTTGCATGGGGATGAAGCTTCCACCGGCCGGTTGAATCTCAACGGAGGCCAAATCTCCGTCGCCGTTTTCGTATTCCACAACAAATGCAATGTAGTATGGATTTGCTCCGGCGTCCATATGGAAAGCTATAGTAGCCCCTCTATATGAACTCTCTCTATATACACACGGAACTCTGAAAACAAACAAAAAATTTAGAATAAGTTGTGTTCTAATTCACACTTCAAAAATTTTGTTAGGTATTTTTTTCTTGTAATTTCACCTTAAATAGTGAAACAACATAAAAGTTGAATTATACAATATAATTAAATAAAATTTTTGCAAAACAATTATAAATTATAAAAAAGTATGGCGATTTTTAATGGTAGTTTTGAGAAACAATCATCAGTCTATAATTCCAAATTCCGACAAACAATCATCAGAAATTCTGACAAATAACTTAGACATAAATCCCACGATTTAGATATATATATGTGTTTTTTTATTCATCAAAAATCCGTCAAAATATATCAAAATCGCATTTAGTAACTAACATGAACCAAAACCAAAAACATATGTATTCTGGATTTAATCATATTCCATTTTGAAACCAGAAATTGGATAGGAGGTTATAAGAGAAAACATTATACAATTTTAGGAGACAATAACTAATCTGTGTTATACGTACCGTCTGTAAACGACACGTAGAACACCATCGGCTCGAAGTTGATCGGCTTGGCCAGGTCTGGCTAAGACACCAATGGCTCTGCCGCTAAGGTCAAAGTGGGCCGGTTCGGAGGAGCAACCTGGGCACTCGTCGGTTATTGTCACCCTTATTGGTCTCCTCGAACACGCTGGATTCTCCAAGCACACAATCTAACATATTTACAATATGGTTTAGTGAGAATAATAAAATATTTTGTAACCCTATGATCATATATATTCAGACTTGCATGCATGCTACGTAAGTCTTTTAAAACCAAATCTAGTCTGAGTCTGACCACGAACCAAACTAAAATATATATATAAACAAACAAATAAATTGAAAAAGGTCATCGTTTTTGTTGAATATATCTATGTATATCCATGGATCTTATACTAAATACGAACGAACCTGATAACATGTTCCACACCCTTGTCCATTGTTGAACAGCAAAGGGCCTCCTGCTGAAACCATCCCGTACAACGGTGGATTGGCAACGGCAGAACCATATCCACAAGCTCCTCCTATACAAATGTAAAATAACATATCGAAAATCATATTATTCAATATATATATATATATAAACATATTGTTACGAATATAAACAAAAATATATATGTATAAATATGGTAATACGTACCGGTGGTACCGGCGCCGCCAGCTTCACCGTACCAAGTAACACCGGCGTAGCCCCAGCCATTGACATTATCATTATGGCAATAACAAAGTTTAAGTGAGACTGAGAAAAGAGCTAAGAGGGCAAAATATCTATCTGATGATGCCATTGATGTTCTACTTTATTTTGTTTTCTGTAATGTTTTATGTTATGTAAGTGAATTTGATTCGTTAAGTGATGTGGATATTTATAGTGAGTTCTCTGGAATGTTTCTCACATATACATACAGTGTTTTAGGAATATGTATACTGGCAGTATATAATACGTGAATCTTGGTGTCTATGGAAATTATTTAAGCTTGCCAGATATAAAGAAAGAAATTTGAAATGAAGACCGCAAAAATTTAACGTTATAAGATAAATGCATTCAAGAAGAAAAATATAAGATATTGTTAAGAAGTTATTGATAGTTACTAAAAAAACCTTTGACATAATTTATTTATATAAATTTGACTTGTATTTGTGGGAAGTGTTAGTGATAACGGATTTTTATTTTGAATTCTGTCAAAATTCCATTAAAAGCTTTCGACTGTTTTTAATTTATAAAATTGATGGACTTAGTTTCCATAAATAGTATATTTTCTTATAGTGGGTTAAATAAATACTTATTAATGTTTTTATAATAGACTTAGGATTCAATTTTTAAAAAGCACAAATTAGGTAAAATAATGAAATAAATTTTCTGGAGATTTTTCAGCGAACAAGTGTACACATAGTCAAATGTTCGTTCTCAAATAAAAAAGTTATATAGAAAATGTACCAAAAGTAACCTTTTTTTGCTAGCATAATTGGCAAAAACAAACTCAACCCAAATGTGGCATAAACCTCTTATCTTACCGACATAGTATATTTTAATATTTTGAAGTTGGAGACATATTGAGGATCAAAGAAAGAATCAAAACCACTGAACAAAAGAGCATTTCGATGTACAAAATCAACAACTTATTTGATGCTTCCATTTTGTGACTTGTGAGTCAGAGTCTCCCCAGTGTCGCTTGGCGTTGAAAAACTACCTTATATATAATAAAATATATTTGACGTAAAATAATTATAATTTATTACAGTTTAACATATATTATTATTAATTTAGATTATCATACCTATTAATATAATAAATATAAATTAATATAAACAAAATTATAGTAATCACTTACATCTTAAAAAGATTAAAAAACAAAAAGAAAATAAATAAAAATTTAAAAACGAATTAAAAATACGTAAATTAAGAAAAAAACTATATAAAATGTATAATGTACGAATTAAGAAAAAAATAATATATATATATATATATATTTGAGATTATATAGTAACTCTAAGATAATTAATGTAATAATAGTTATAATATTATATTGATGAATATTTAAGAACGATAAATAAATATTTTCTGATTCACCACATCATGATACTTATTATTTTCATTTACATAATAACATGTGTCCTTGTTGTAAGATAAATAGCTATAAATTTTTTGATTGATAGTTATTTATTTATTAAAAATACAAAATAACAAAAATGTATAATATTTTAAGGAAAAACCCTTAAAAATACATAACTTTAGGATAATTTGCCAAGAAAATACACAAACTTTTAGCTATGCCCAATTAATACTTAGTGCTCATTTAAACACGTTTAATTAACGAGTTAAACATCGTTTTAGTGTTTCCGCTTAAGGAGCTAACGATGTTTAGTTTTAGGTGTTAAATTAATCGATTTTGAAAGTTCAGGTATTAAACGGGCAACGAAATAAACACTAGGTATTAATTGGGCATAGCTAAAAGTTTGTGTATTTTCTTAGCAAATTGTCCTAAAGTTAGGTATTTTTAAGGGTTTTTCTCATATTTTAATAAAAGAATCGAGAAAATAAATAAAATAAGAGAAAAAATAGATATTATAAAATTGAAGTATATAATATCTATACAAAATTCATAATACATGAATTTAAAAAAATAACATGCAAGACCAAACACGTTTGTTACTTTGTATGATATGTATAGAAAAATTTATCTTCTTATGTATATAATTAGGTTTAAAATTTACACATATGAATATTTTTATTACATTTTTATAAAATAAATATCAAACATATAAAATCAATTTATTTTTAGAAAATAATATTAATTTAAAAATTGTTTTTGTTTATTTATAAATTAAATTTAGCTTACATATATAAATTTTGCTGTTGGTTTCTGGAATCCTCTCATCCATTTAGAGGAGTTGCTTCTTGGTTTTATGGATAACATGAATCAATTTTGAATTTTTTAATCACAGTTTATGAAACATAATTTAAATTATGTATTAAAAATATAAAATAACAAAAATGTATAATATTTTAATAACATGAATCAATTTTGGATTTTTAAAATTATAATTTTATTATATGAATTATAAATATACAAATAATAAATTGTAAAATATAAAATTTTATATTTATATATAGTTTTATCTAGTTTATTAATGTTTGAACATTAGAAGTTTGGTTTTCAAAAAAGATGCAAACTATACAGAATATTGGAGATAAACTTATCGAAGATTTTTGCAGCATACATATACATAACATAAATGATAAAAAAGAAATAAAAAAGAAAATATATGACGAATAAATTAAAACATTTCATGTGGCAAGCGATTTTTGGATGCGTGACGATGTGCCAATGTCTCATGTACACCGACATATGGGCACTGATGATGTGATGCACCGGATGAGTCGTTCAATCATTTTCTTTTTCAATGTCTTCTGCTTTTTTAACTATGAGCACTTTCATACTTTTCATCGGGTTATTTCTCGAGTATATCCTTTTACCAAAATTTAGATTTGCTATTTTGGATGACAAAAGAAAATGGCATTTCTGATCTCCAAAAAGATTTCTACCCTTATATCATATCGTACATTTGGAAGGCGAAAATCGATAAGTTTTTAACGGAAAAAAAGACAAAAATCGATAAGTTTTTAACGGAAAAAAAAGATATCATCGCTTGTCCCCTTCCAACACGTGTATGTGAAAGCAAAGAATTGGCATATAGCAAACCAAAAAAAAGTGAAGAGGAAGTTCCTGAGCTTCATGTTATCGCGGGAGTGCCCTCATTAACCATCAGCACCCCCACTTGCCATATCTCGTGACCCAATATAGGATCAGTCAGTGGGCTTGGATGGTTTCCAAGAGACTGGGGGGGGGGACAAAATCACCTTTGATTTAAAAGCATATCGGCACTCCATAAGAAACTGAACGATCTCTTTTGGGTTATGACATGCATCCCGGATATATGTGTCACCTCAATACGTTTTGAGATGGATCGTGCAGATTTTATTCAAAATGATTGAACATCCTTTAGATTAGCCTTTTTTGGTATGAAGTTAGATTTTTTTACCTTTGTTCAAAGGTTCCTTTAAAAATTATAATATGTATTTAATTTATCGTTTTCTACATATCCGTACAGATTCATTTGTTAAAAGTGCACATACACTAATTTTATTTTACCACAAATATGGATAATCGTTTTACCAACTAAATTTAATTTAATATATGATGTTCATTGAGAAAAAGAAAATAAAAATATAAAAATAAAAAAAATAATGTAGGAAGAGTAACTGTATTTTTTTTTCTGTTGTGACTCATTTTCGATTAGTTGGCTAACGTGGCGAGATTTTGATAAGTGGCAAAAAAAAAGAACAAAAAGTCAACCCAAATATGGCATGAACCTCTTATCTTACCGACATAATATTTTAAAATTTTCTTTTATTAAAAATATTTTCAGTTGACATATAGGTTTTAAGACAGAAAAAAACTAAAATCATTATAAAGACGGATTTTATTGAGGGTAAAGAAAGAATTACAAACCAATGAACAAAAGAGGCTTTCAAAGTAAAAGCATTATTTTCGTTGTACAAAATCAACGACTTATTTGGTGGTTGCATTTTGTGACTTGTGAGTCAGAGTTTCCCCAGTGTCCCTTGGTGTATAAGAAACTATAACATATGGAATATAAGAGTATATATAATTTCAAAGTGTGATTGGTTGGTCTCCTTCAAGCTCTGATATAACAATCAATGAATCTGTCATTTCGAGGAAGAGAGGTTCTGTCTTTGGAACCGGATTAATTACCTGCAACAACAACAACAAAACAATGGAGTTATGTATGTTACTTATAAAACTTAAGAGGAAGAGGTTAATATAATGTCTGTTGCAGAGTAATAAAACAGTCACCTTTTTACCGCCTTTTATGTAGCCTATAGCAACTTCTCTCCTTAGCCAAGCTCGCTCCGAGAACTCGGTGAATGAAGGGTTCTCGCCGTTTTTCATGTAAAGCTCAATGTCCTGTGTGTCTCAAGCAAACTCAAGATTTTCAGACCACAATGATTGTAAATTTTGAAAAGGCACAAGATTTATGAGAAGAGAGTGTTTTCTTTTTTTGACCTTTACGTATATCTCATCACCCTCTGCGTTTAGAATGTCCTTCCACACCTCGTTCAGTTCGCTGTTTTCAGCAACTGATTATTAAAGAAAAGAGTACTAGTTATTACTGTTGTCTGGATTGTGGTTAAAAAAGAAGAAACAAAAACAAAAAGACGAAATGTAACCTTGTGCTGTTACAAGGCTCATCACTTCCTCTGCTGCTATAAGTGTTAGGGACGGCTTGATTCTGGTTATCTACATGGTTTTATATTATGTTTCAGCAACTTTAACTTAATTTACCTGTAGATAAGAGAGATCAGAAAAGAAGACTTTCAATACCTGCTTGCCGAGTTTTGAGTCAACGATTTCAGCAGCTAGATTTTGTACCTAGAGAAATAACAATACTGTATTAAGATGAATTTCAGTAATCAATGTAGTAGGCTGCGAAGAAAAGTCAGTACAATACCTTAACTCCAAGCTTGTTGCAGATGCTTTCAGCGAGGAGAAGAGAGTAAGCGGATTGTTTGTCTGCTCTAGATGGATCTACAAGACATCAAATTTTTTATTAGTGTTATCATTACTGCCAAAGACGAAGAACTAATCGTGAAGACTTACCTCCAAGAAGCCATTCTCGATCCGATATTACAAGGATGGTCAGAGGAATATCTTCCCCTTTCCTATACTTACTTTGCATATGCATTATAGTTTCTTTTAGTGTCTCATAGTTCATAGGATTCCCAACCTGTAGAAGATTAAAAGACATCAACAACCTAATGGCTTTGAAGCTAACCTTGTTCATGCCACTGAAAAAATGAAATTTACCCTATGCGAGACTTGGATGTTCTTAATTTTCCCTGAACTTATACCATCGCTCACCCTCCTTCTGTCCTCTAACGAAACATCCGATAATATCTCCTGTGTGTAAAGAAGATTATCAGTAACTCTTCCCGTGAGAGACAACCAGACAGAGATAATGGTATACGGGAGTACCAATGAACTGCCTGGACCAAGATAATTATCAAACTCCTCAACCATATGTACAACATCTCCACGCCAACCAAGTAAAAGTATAGATTCTTTAGGTCCTTTGACCGAATCTGATCCCTACATAAGCCATAGAAATGAAAATCAGAGAGGTCTCAAACTTTTCGAAAGACTAAATTTATAGTTCAAGCATTGTGGTGGTGGGGCGGGTTAGGAGTCATACCTTTGATAAGGACTTACTAGGACGCATTATGATCTTCCGTAGCCGTGATTTTTTTTTCTCCAACACTTGCTTGCGAGTATCAGGCTCATCTACTGTAATGTTCTGAGTTTCCATGTCCGTATATAAAAGTTGCTTTTTTTCCCAATTGAGAGGTGCAATAAACAATACTTTGTCGGTTTCCATGAGCTTTTCGTCATCTTTTGGGTGAAAATCTACTTTCCCATCTCGCAAAAGGCCACATACCACAACCTGAAAGGAATACATGTAGAGAACGAAATTAGTCACACAGACCAAAAGGTAATGATTTGAAGAACGAAAGCACACGCTCACAAGATAGTAAATCCGACCTCCTGGAACCCCAGTCTTAACTGTCTATATCTCATCCCAGCTAGATTGGGGAAGCTGCAAAGATTAAATACATTTTCTGCAATGAGTAGACTTGGTATTATTAGTCTTGAATATAAACTCAATACAAAACATGAAATAAAATTTACAAACAGATAACAGTAATGTAAGATGAAAGCACACCATACTTGAGTAATTTAGTAGGTGCCTGTAGATCTTTATAAGGTCCTTTTGACGTGAGCACTGGACAAACAATTTGGACGTTACGTTTTCAACCGGCTCCACTTTCAGTCCCGAAATGGACTTGAGAAGATCATACGTACTTGGGCTTGATACCTGGATTCATTTTCCAGAAGCAAAGAAAGCGAGAGATCAGCACTATAAACAGAAAACCGTTACTGCACAAAATCTTCAGTTACCTAATGTACCTCTACAATGGTTGGGATAGATTCCATCTTTGGTATAGGCTGGAGGGCTAGTACAGAAAGAAATGCGTCCGTATCTACTTCGTACCTGAAATTTGTTTAAACTTAGTTGATTCTTCTTTCACAAAGTACTGGGATTCCATATTTTTTACCACTAGCATTCCAGTTTTCTGACAAGTTTCAGAACAGGTTTCTTCTTTGTTCTCACTGGGAACCAAAGTGCATAATGAAGAACAGAGTACAAATCGAACAAATTAATGAGAAGTAGCCAAGGAGTTAACTCAAGATAACTCCTAACCCCAAAGGTCCCAAACCACCCAAATACTTAGTACACATAACTCTCTTAAATGCATCCTATGATATATACCAACTCCTGAGCTAGCTCAATACCCACATCCAGATGTATTTTACAATGGAAAAATATTAATACGAACAAGCTCCGACACTACACACTTCTACTACTCGGATATTTATTCAGAACTTTTCAGTTTCCATAATCTTCTACCTCTGATTACAATTTCAGCTTCCTCTTCACATTTACTTTCCGAGACTTAAAAATATCCTTACCGATCACCTTTCGTTGGTAGTATGATAATGGCACGTGCCAAACTGGCGGCAGCCCTTTCAAATGATTTTGTCATGTTAAGACTACAACTGCACTGGTAGAAGCACGAAATCAGCACTGTAGCAGCTTTTCGAACTTACATCTGCTTAATCCAAAGCGTATCACCACCTTACCTCTTTGTAATGATATCTACATGATTAAAATCTCTAGCGTACGCCTCAGCTATCTTGTCCATCTGCTTCCTTGGAGTATCAGACATAAGCAGAAGTCTCTGCTTCCTGGAAGCATGTAAGAAGCAGAAGTAATCAGCCAAGTCAACATAAGCGGGGAAATAAATTCTAAGATATATAAAGAGATCAAATTACCTAGCTGTGGCGGTACCTAATCGGACAGCATGCTCATGATAACTGTTCAATTGCTTAAGTATGAATGGCAGATGACTGTTTATTCCACAAATGATGATATGATCAGCTTCAAGGACTTGCATCTGTGCCCCTTCCCTCAGCTTTTGCATATTACTCTGCCAAGACAAAGCGATCAGGAACTTGTACCATTTAACATTCGGTTCTCACCAGTAGTGTTTATCTCGAGAACTTACCCGAAATTGTTCTGTCATTGTGCTTAAAAGCCTGGAATAAAACAATATTCCCCAAATGGCTAGGACAAATCCAATTACTCTTTCAATGCGTGTCTTTTGCTGCAGTTTTCAGCAACCACATAAGACTTTTTTAGTTGCAAGAACTCCATAGAATTATCAAGAGGGTCGTAAGTTTTAATTGATCTGGAATAGAAAGCAAATCATGACCTTCAGATGAGTAGAAGAGGAAATGAGGCATGCCCAGGCCTCCCAGAAACAGTCTTCTAAGGGTAGAGTGTCTTTCCTTCACAACAAGAAGGCAATAGCAGTGCATATGAAATTTTACTCATAAGTAAGAAATCATGCAATGGAAAACGAATACGTTCGTCAGGTTAAATCGTTTTACAAGGGTCTACATATAATACATGACATACATGTGCCAGATCTTTTTCTTTTCCACAATTTCTTCATCAAAGAAAAACCAAGAATTAAGTTTTATCTTCCATTTATAGAGGTTCAGAAAAACTGATCATATAACCACACAAGGACGATCTTGATAAGGCATTACATAAATAAGCTAAGTTAGATAAAGCTATGTTACCTGAATTGGGAAAATAGAAACCCCCCGATTATAACAAACGATATGCATGCTACCAGGAGGACCACAAGGAACCTAAAACACCCACGACAAGTATCAGAACGGATGTCAAAAAAAAAAGAATTTAACTACATATGAACAACGCTCATCGCAAACACAGTGACACTAACAATAACATCCGGCAAGAATCTGACATTACATTTGAGAAGGTGAAGCAAATTCTCACTTAGGAGATCCCTATCCCACACTCATCTCCATACTATTGAAAAACCGGAAGATTTTAGTCAGGAATCCACTCTATTCGCATGTTCTATCACTTTAAATTTAGAAAATCAACCCAGCTATTCTGCCACTCTCCATATCAACCATCCAATACCTCCAGTCACTTCGGTCTTTAGTAACATTTGTAATACAAATACCAAGCATGATTCTTCAACTATAGCACAGAAATAGAAGAAAATCAACTAGCATCTTGATAAAGGATGGTTTAGGACATACGTTCCAATGTTCTTCTCAAGCTGAATGTTGAACAGGTAAAGAAACCTTGCAATACTCCATTTGATATCATGTAAAGATGGAATTGCCAAGTCCAACTTGAGAGGAGTAGGTTTATTTAGAGAATTTGACGCACAAGCAAAAGGCAAGCAATCCCCCACCGAGTTCTGACTGAGACGGGGAAGCTCTTGATATATCTTTTGAATTATTCTGAACACCGCATACAGTGGGACGCATCCTAACACAATTTTATATGGAAGGCTCTGCAAGATTAAGAAGATTACAACATTAGCACATATGGAGATTTCACCTCGATAACTAAACAAGACATCAGTGCCACAAGTAAACACAAAGAGCTAAAACTCATCCTTCAAACCAAGCACAGGTGAGCTGATTTTTGCACCGTACAGGACCACAACAAAAGATAAAGACAACTGACATGGTTGAGCTTCACCTTATGGAGCTTGGAACTGAGATCATTCAAGAAGTCGAGGTTCACAGTAGACGGCTCTGTGTCTCCTGTCCTTTGAGATTTGACTTTGAAGGTCCCTATAGTAAAGAGAGGAACAAACTTAAGTCAAATTGAAGAAGAACAAGAACAGTGAGACCCTAAATAATTATAATTTTGGGAAAATGTCAAATCTTTTACCGTAGCAAACCTCAAATTGTTGAAAAAGAAAGATCCCCCAATTCACAGAAGCTAAATGGTATCTTTATTTTTTGTTTATTGGTTCAGAATCTAACCTCGGAATCTAATAGACTCAATCCCACCTGAAGGTAGAGAGTGTAAACTCAATCTCCTGCAAAATTAAATGAGCTTTGATTGAAGCAAAAAAGTTCAGTTTTTGAAATCATATACGAAAGACGCTGCTTTTATTGCAGTAAACAAAACACGAAGCTGCTTCTTCACCCGAAGAAGAAGAAGAAGAAAACCCTAAAACCCAAATGAAAACACTCCAAATCCTCGACGATTACAAACTGCATATAATCCATCTTATGGAAGCAAATTGTTTTCAGATACTCGAATTATAATTAAGAAAGAAGAAGTTTTTTTCAAACAAAACCTGTTAACAGACGCGAATCTATTCCGTGTCAAAGCTTGTGAAGGGAGAATCAATGGCTTCCAGCTAAATAGCTGAACAGCCACCATTCTTCTCTTTGCTTTGATTTCGCTCTCCTTGTTTCTTCGCTTGTATGTATTTATATACATGAACAAACAAACGCTGATTTCTTAGAATTTGCATTTTTTTATCATTTTTCGAGGGAAAATTTCGCTTTTTTATTATTTACTTTTTTTTCCTTTTGTTTTCTTTCTTTATGGAGTTTGTTATCCAATTAGTTAGTTAAGAAATTAAGAACCAGAAAAGAAAAAAATATTGCCATCTGTTAAAACCTTTTAACCTTTTTTTTTGTTGGTTCACAATTGATAACTACATATCAATAAACTTAAATGCAATTTGTGAAACTTCTTCTACTAATAGTTAACGAGGTTAAAGGTTTTATACTAGATCTGTGGTTTTGATTCCCATAAAATGTAATTTCTGTAGATTTATGAATATAAAATTTATCAAAAGTTTCAATGTGTTGTAGATAGAACCGTTCATCGTGGTTTCGAGTATTGCAGAGAGTCATGTCCACCATAGATATAGTGCATGTAAAACTGTTTATCGTGGATTTATATGTTACAAGGAGAGATGAGTTATGAAATTATTGTTCGAAAAGTTGATTATAATTGTAGGTAATTGATTTCCATCGACCATATTATAATAGATGCAAAACAAAATATGGAAAATATGATACATTATATGTTTTCATGAGACAGAACTCTGGATCCTCGGTGCTGGTGTCTATGACAATGAGCGAATATGTTTTGGTTCGGTGGAATAACGGTTGAACTTAGGGTATGAGCTTTATCTCTGGGGGATCAAGAGCAACCATTCGGGAGAGTTATTCGATGAAGCCAAACGTCTAGGTTTCTCTGGACACCTTATGTAACGCATGCAACACAACTTCAGAAAACCTTTCAAAGGCTCTCTGACGCTCAAGTCAAATGACATCCACAGAAAGAAGGTTGTCGGAAGGTAGAAACCTCGTCTGTGGATGAGATTGATGATCTATTATAAGTGTTTGGTATAAGCATAAAGACGTGTCTTGGAAAAATGGGATCGGGGCTCTTCATTAGGACCATTTGCGAGTACATACTTAGGCTTTTTTGGGATCGGTAAAATGATTACTTATGTATGGTATTGGATGATGAAGGTCTAGTCAGAGAACCCTTTTGAGATTTTCCTCTCTTTCTCACTCCTTTTCTCCATGGCCTTCCCTTAGAGAGTAATATATTAATGATGTGATGTCATCTAATTGGAATATGTAAAATTCACCCCAACAATATCTTCACTTGTTTAGTTACATAATGCAAACAATAAATTCATACGAAATATGTATTGTGAATATTAAATTCAAAACTCCAACACATATAAATGAGAATTTTGCGATCAACAGTATAAAAAAATATCAAAAGAGAGTAATCATAATCTGTAAACAGAATGTGTAAAACCCATAACGAAGAGCATGTCAAAGTCCATAAAGTTCAAATACCTGAAGGAAAATGCATAAACACTTATTCCTCAAAATCATAGTGAAAAAAAAAATGCATTAGTACTTTTTAAATAATCGATTTTTCTAAGTCAACTAGTCATGTTTTCTGATTGTTTACATTTGGTCACCATTTTAATTAACAAAGATTGACTTAACGTTTTTAATATTTCCTCCGTTTCAAAATAACACAAAATAAAAACAAACAAAAGAAATTTTTTGTATACATTTTTTTTTAATTTAGTCAAAATGTTAGAGAATAAAAAACATAATTATTGTATATGTAGAAAGTGGCTTTTGATATTTTATAATTGGGTTTTCTGTCAAAAAATCCTCAAAGTAGTTAAGTTTTGCAGCTTTACTCTCCATTTAAAAAAATACAAGACACCAATACCAAGCCATATTAAAACAGCAGTATAATCTTCGACGTATCGATGACATGGCAAACATCAACGGCGTTGTGAAATTTCACGGAATATGAAACGCATTGTTTTAATCATTTTAGAAACGGCACGCAGTGTAAGAAGTACTGTCGTTTCGAAGTTAGTAAAACGGCAAACGTTCATTTATACAGGGAGTCAAAATCGATTTGGGAAAGTTTTGGGAGTAAAATCGATTTGCGAATTGGAGAGAAATTGGTTCGCTAGGCTCGTGGATGGAGAAACTCATCTGAGAAGAACTGACAGTCGCTACGTTGAGGGTCGCTTAGTATTGTCCGAGTTATCATCTCGGAAGAATTGACGGTCGCGGCGTTGATTGTCACCAATAAGGTAAATCTGTCCGTTTATATATTTTCTCAAACAGATTACTTTCTATCTTGGTTTTCAGTGTTATGAAACTTTGTCAATAAATTTTCAGTTTCGATCTCTTTATGTGTGTTGGTGGTTGCTGGTCAAGAGATGATACATATCATGGTGGAGAGACACATCAGGTGGGTTCCATAGCTAGTGAAACGTTTAGTTTGAGGTCAGTTACTGCACTTGTTTACCAACTCGGGTTTGAAGAGAACATGAGGAAAGTTTATTGGTTTCCACCAGAAACGCCAAGTAAGAAACAAGATCTCGATGATGATTTGATGTCAATGAAAGTTGTGCATTATGCTGTTGGATCAAGGGCTTTAAAATTGTTCATTGTTAGGGAAGATGATCCACATATAGATAGACATAGGGATATGAATCTTGGCAACAATTATGAGGCAGAGGGTGGTAATAGTAGCAACAATTATGAGGCAGAGGGTGGTAATAGTAGTAACAATTATGCGGCAGAGGATGATTGTGTTAATGATGACAGTAGTAGTGAAAGCGATGGTGTTCATGCTGAACTAGATGAAAGAATAGATCAGAATTTTAGGTTGGGGCAAGAGTTTAAGACAATGCAGTCATTTAAAACCGCTATTACACAATATACTGTGAAGAATAAAAGGGATATTAAGTATGAGAAGTCAGATAGCAAGCGTGTAGTTGCTATATGTTCTGGTAAAAAGTGTCCCTGGAAGATTTCAGCATCTATCAATAGTCGTAGTAGTAGGGTTGTTGTAAGGAGTTACAAGGGTGAGCATGATTGCACTTGGCGGGGTAGAGTATCTCTACTGACCACCACTCGGATTGCGGAGATCTACATTGAAAAATTCAGAATAAATCCAGATATCTCAGCCCCCTGAAATGGATTCATATTAATCAATATTGATGGAACCTTTCTAAAATGGCGTCTGTTTTCATGCTCCCTGTCTGCTCTTGCATTTCCATTCTTACTTTAGTGAATTCCTCCAACATTGTCTCGTCCAACCATTTCCATATATAATTGCCTCCATCCTATACATACAGCTTAATGTCAAGCCAAATACATAAACATAGCTACTAAATCAATTTACTCACTTCATTCTTGAGGCATGTGAAGAATCTCCTCCCTGGGTTCTTTGTAGTCCGAGATGTCTGAACTACGGCTGCTCCTCCACAGAAACAACGCGCCGGAATGCCATATTGACTGTCAGCTTTTGCACCTCCGGTAATCACGCTTGCTCGCGACGAAGAACTTAAACTGTAACTGTAACTTATTTCCTTTTCATCACATCAAAGCCAACGGTTACAGACAGTATTCGATAAACCCAGTATTGTGCAATAATACCAACTTTAACACCCAATCAAACGAACTACAACAAGAAAGGCATCCATACTCACCGGATTAGTCGCAGCTTCGAGGGATTTCGATTTCGTTGACAAGACTCGGACACGGACCTCACTTGAACGGAACCCTCGATTTTGTCCCCAATTTATTGAGAAGCTGTTGTAGTTCGAAAAAACAACAACATTTTCGAGATAAGAAGATAACCAAAAACGAGCCGTTTTGATCTCCGTTAATAACATAACGTCTATACACGTTGAGGGTTATACTATTGTTTTAATATGGCTTGGTATGGTTGTCTTGTATTTTTTTAAGTGGAGGGTAAAGCTGCAAAACTTAACTATTTGGAAGGTTTTTTGGCAGAAATTCCTTTATAATTTAAGGTTAAAAAAGGAAACTTTTTGTTCAAATTTGTATTGGAATTCTAAAGTAATATTTTTTATGTAACAAAAATAAAGTGTTAAAATGACAATTATTTTAAAACGGAGAGAGCATATGGTATCCCTTTGATTGATGGTAAACGAGTAGTATCTTATTCACAACTCGAAAATTCGAAATATAACGTCTCATTAGAGAAAAAAACGTACCCAATAAAATTGCAACGAGCACGTTATATAGTAACAAAACTAAACAAACTAATAACAAGAATCAAGACAAACTAAACAAACGACGCACAAGTATTGTGGGTTAATCAATTAATTAATCCACATAGTAGGACTTGGAATGAACAAATGGTTTGCAATCTGGTTTCTCCAGAGGATGCGAAATGTATTTTGAGTATACCAATCAATATGTCCATAAAACCATATTTTGATGGATGACACTTTACGGTGTCCGGAAGGTATACGGTAAAATTAGGATATCAAATTTCATGAGTAATGAGGAGGAAAGACGGAGTAGCACAACCTATAGGACCAGAAGTAACTCCATTACAAGCACACTCATGCACAGTTAAGTGCCCTCCTAAGCTAAGACACTTTTTGTGGCAAATCACATCAGGTTGCCTATCGGTAGGTACAACGCTCAAATATAGAGAAATTAGATGTGACGTGGGTTGTGGGAGATGTGTATGGCAGAAGAAACAATTAATCATGTACTATTTGAATGCCCTCCAGCACTCCAGACATGGGCGTTATCCAATATCCCATCGAACCCAGTGATATTTCCTGGTCCATCAGTTTACGAAAATATGGATTATCTTTTTTGGCGACAACCATCGGCCAACCAACACATATGGTATCCGTGGATTTTATGGTACATATGGGGTTGGATTGGGGCAAGGAACATACGATGTAGCCTCACCCCACTGCACGCGGAAATTGAAGCACTAATATGGACGATGGAATGTATGCACGTGGCCAATCAAACGAGGGTGACGTTTGCAACGGACTGCCTTCAGATGGTTAAAATGACGTCAGAACCAGTTTCTTGGCCGGCATTCGCTACACATCTTGAAGAATTCCAGAGATGCAAGGAGTACTTCACCGAAGTTAAAGTCGTACATATTTTACGGGAACATATCATTATGGCCGACAAGCTTGCAAAGAGTGCGCGGCAACAGTCAAACTATGTTCACTACATGGATGTCTTGGTACCCGATTGGGTATCTTAGTCGCTATAAAAAATGACATTTGATGACAAAAAAAATAATAAGAATCAAGACGAGTAAAGAATATTAAAATAAATAAGTAACATGTTGATTTTTTTGTTTTTCAAAATTAGGTACATGAGATTGGATCGTAGAGGAAGAAGTGGAGAGAAAGGACGTGGTTGCACCCAATGTGAATCTCAATGGAAACCTCATATTTTGGTTATCATTGCCAAATCTATCACGCTTACAATTTTGGCTTCATCACTATCTTACTTACTTTTTTGTATTTTTCTCCCACTCACCATCTCGTTTTTAAATACGTAACGTATACGTATAACGAACATGTACAACTAACTAATAACGAATATTTTGAATTGTTTCTATCGTTAAAATCTCGTCCGCAATATGAATCTCGAACGTTATTGGCTCCCAACATATCCTTTTTGATGGTTTAAGACAAAATAGTTTAAGTACATCACATGTCAGAAACAAGAATGTCTTAGTAAGATCATCAAAAAAAACTTCAAAAGCTAATAATAATAAATATGAAATAACTTCTTTGTGTTAAACGTGATTATCACAATAAAATGGGAAAGAGGACACCTAAAGAATATAATAATTTTGTATAACTGAAAGTTAAGCATAATATGATATTGCTTATAAAAGTAAAGATATATATGAACTGATGATATATGATTATTCAAAAATACAAACAAAAATACATTTTTGCTTAGTAAAGCATTTATCAACGTTTAGAACACTTTCATAAAAACTTTTGTCAACTGAATGTGGACGGCCTTTGTACCTATCTAAACGTTTTCCAAAGAAAAAAAGTTGTTTTCAGAAACTTTAAAATTTCTTCGTTCTATATTGTCATTTTGATTTCAACAGTCTGTGTATTTATTTATTTTTTTAATGAAATTTCAAATTGCTTAAGTAAAAGTTATATAATGATCTATCTAACAGTGTGTTAATATCCAGACTGTTCTGTCTTGTGTTCCTACGAACTGATCCCAAGTTCATTTTTATGCTGGTAAAACATAGATTGATGATCAGTAATTCCTTATAAAAATAAACTAACTAGACTTATTTTGAATTGGATTTTTAAATTAAAAATTTATCTGATCTAAGATATATTTAAATATTTTATAAGGCATTTTCATAATTTCGTGCTTTTTTGTAAATTTACCGTATTTGTCTCTGACATGTGACAATCTAAATGTTGAAATGGACTTCCTTGTGGGCACAAATGGCTAAATGTTGAAATTCTTTTGGTTGTTGCCGTATGAAGATTATGGGATGATTGGTAAGCATCGCAGAATCTTTCTACAGCCAAATAATATCTATAAAAAAATTATATATTGTCCAATAAAATCTATAAATAAAATATATCAAATCTATAATCTATAAATTATATATAACCAATTAACCAAGTAAGCTGTAAATATCTTAAAATTTATCACAGTTATAAAATTTAACTATTTGATAACTTTCCTAATACAATTTTTACCACCAAAAAAATTATAACATAATTCTTCAATGTTTGAAGTTTCAAAATGATTCTATAAACAAACCACGTATAAATCTTGACATACTCTTAATCTTAAAGCTTATAACATAGACTACATAGTATTTTTAGGCCACACAAATCTTTTTTTCTTTCCTATGATAAAATTATATATATATATATTTATATGCGTAGATATTGATATAATAAATACTTAGTTTCATATGCGTAGATATTGATATAAGTTTTCACGGAAAACTTTGAAAAATATCGATTTTGTGATACCATTTTTCAACAATAAAAATATTCTTAAAAATCAATTTTATCAACTGTATTATAAAAGAAAATGGTTTATATACCTTTATATTTTGTCAATTTTTATGACTATATTATAAAACATTTAATATATAATATTTCTTATACAAGTTAATAGATCTTTTTATACATATTTGTTAATTTGATTTGAGATTGTTTATAAATTTTCTTTTATATATATTTCTAAAAATTGGTATTAAAAACTTATTGTTAAAGATAAATAAAACATAATTCCTACTATATAAAAGGGACTAATTGTAACACTAGAGAGTGCCACCTCAATTAAAAAAATTTTGAGCATCTGCCACGTGTCAAGTCCTCTCTTCTTGGATCTATTTCTGGGTTTCGATTTTTTGGAGAATGAAGTTCGTATTTGAGCTTAAAAAAATCAAACGAAAAAATTTCTACTATATAAAAGGGACTAATTGTAACACTAGGGAATGCCACCTCAATTAAAAAAATTTTGAGCATCTGCCACGCGTCAAGTCCTCTTTTCTTGGGTCTATTTCTGGGTTTCGATTTTTTAGAGAATGAAGTTCGTATTTCAGCTTAAAAAATCAAACGAAAAAATACCAGTACTGGACTGTCAAATTACTCGGCCCAGTAAAATCAACCTTAACTCCCACAGTTTCCCAGATTCCAAGTCTTTCCTTTAGCGGCCGAAAAAAAAGAAAGTTAAGATCCTTTCTTCGATCCCTAACGTTCGATCTGCAAATCGTTCTTTTCTACTCTTCTCTTCTACACTTCTCTTCCTCCTTCATCTCCGACAGCCGAAAATGAAGCTTCAAGTGAGAGATCGGTCGGTTGATATAGAAGTTTTTTTTTCCGATTCGAAGTTTTCTTATTTAGGGTTTACAAATCTATTTTAAATTGTTTATTTGACTGTTTTTTGGTTGATTTATCCTCATGCATGAACTGTGGGTAATCTTCCCCATCAGGAAATGCATCTATCGTCGTCCGGCAGTACCCGGCGGATACTCCGGCGAGCCGCCGTTTGCCGTTGTTTGTACACCGTCTTCTTCATGGGCCTATTTTACGGTAAGTTGTTGGGCTTTTTGGGCTTTAAATTTTTATAGTTGTCATTCAATTTTTATTATTATTAACGTTTTTGGTTCGCATTTTGTTTCTTTACAAGCCTTACTAAAATCGTAATGGCCCGTTACAGAGTTCTCCAAATCCCATATGGGCTTAATAGTTTACTGGGCCGGTGTATTTGATTAGCTCTTGAGCTGTGGTTGTACTTTGATGGGTAATTGGGTCTGTGGATTTTCAAAAAATAATCGGGCGGTTTAGGCTTCGAAGAGATTCAAGCCCATAACCTCTAAAAGGTCAGTCTAATTTTATTTTATTTTTTCAACACTGAAGGTAATATTGGGTCTTGCCGAAAATTCCGAGTTTCGAAAATCGAATCCGGAAGCCCAAAGGAAATGTGAGTTTAATTTTTAATCCTTACTAATTTTAAAATATTTTATTATTGGGTCACCAGTTTTATTTAATTCTTAAGGCCTAACTAACTTACATTGTTTTCGAAATTTTTGCTACAGGTTCTGGGGCCTGGCGGACTTGCCTCTATTTAAAACCAAACAGAAGTTCCACAAAAGTTAAAAGATATATTTAATTTTAAGCCTCACGTTGAACCTCATTTTGGGTTTCACATTTTTGAACATATAGCATGCATTTTGGGCTTCAAAAAATTGATGCAAAAAATGCATGATTGGGCTGCAAAATGTGTAGGCCCACCAAAATAAACCATTTCTCCACCGTTTTACCCAATCGTCATCTTTTGTCTAGCGGTGAAAAAAACAAAAAATAAACAGACCCTCTCTTCGCTCTCTAATAACGCTCAAACTGTAAATTCTCGGCTATTCTTCTCTTTCTCCTTCATCTCCATCAGCGCAGTTCGCCGTATAAGCAGCTTCAACTGAGAGATCGGTCGGTTCAGGCAGAACGTATGTTTTCTTTTCTCGATTATTTAGGTTTTTATGTGTCAGCAACTCAGATCCAGTTTCAATGGTTTAATTGGACTCTTGTTTGGTTGATTTTTTCGTCATGCATGTACTATGGGGTTCTTCCCCCACCGGGAAATGCATTCATCCGTCGCCTGGCTGTTCCCGGCGGATACTACGTTGACCCGCCGACTTTCTGCAATTTAAACCGCCTCCATACATGGGCCGGTTGGCCTGGTAAGTTTTTGGGCTTTCATGTGCTTTTAATTTTATCTAATTAAGATAGCTAACGTTTATTTTATTTAGGGCCGCAGGTTATATTCTTGGGTCACAAATAATGGACCTCGCTGAAAATTCGAGCTCCTAAAATCAAATCCGGAAACCCAAAGGAAATGTCAGTTCAATTTTTAATTCCTACTAATTTATAAACATTTTATTATTGGGCCTCCAGTTTGATTTAACTTTTACGGTCCAACTAACTTACAATGTTTTCGACATCTTTGTTACAAGTTCTGGGCCTGGCGGATTTGCCTCTATTTTATACCCGGCAGAACCAAAATTTCCCAACTCAGACAGGTTAGTTTTCAGAAAAATTATTACTCGCCTCAAAAGCAACCAAATTTTACTTTGACAAATCAATTGCTACTATTAAAAGCTTCCAGAGAACAAAATGGAAGCTACTTTAAAACCATCAATGGATTTATGTACAATATGAGCTGGCAAAACCAATAGTAGCGACAGCCAAGAATATCTCTTTTTTCCTCAAAAGAAATATGTGGTCGCTTTATTTTTATGTGTCGAAGATGTTATCATTTTAAAAAGTTGTAATCTTTTTTTGTTTAAACAAAAAATAACTCAACAGACTTCTATATTTTACGATTTCATCAAATACAAAAAGTAACAACCGCAATATAAACAATAATAATATAATTAATCATTTACAAAAAAATACAAAACATATGTCACATTGTAGCTGACATAAAAAAATCAAAATTTATATACATAATCCGCGCGTAGCGCATGATTAATCCTAGTAATATTTAATAATTTCAATTTCCACAGCCTAGAACTTCTTTTCTTTTCCTACGTTGGAGTTTTAAATGATCAAATCCATGGCACATGCATAGCACGACGATACAATCTAACCATTTCAATGAGACCGCATTACTTAAGAATTAGGTTAAATGATAGATATAAATACATATATGTATCAAATCATTATCCATCACATTTATCGTTGTCGTTTAAAAAAATACTGATTCAACATCCCTCGATAGTTTAAACAAATTTATACAATCAAATCTACAGTACATGTATAGAACCACGACGAACAATTACTAAAACATCTGAATATTTAAAATTTGATTTGTGGGTTTGTCGTTGAGTTAATGGGAAATAGAAGAAGAGGGACAAGTTTCTTCACAAACGACCAATCCCTTGAAACACACAAAAGGGTTTCATGTTGAAGGGAAGCCCAAGGGAAGGCCAAGTGAAGCCCATGTGAAGGCCAAGTGAAGCCCATGTGAAGACCAAGTGAAGACTAGTCTTACATTTTTGCTTTGTTTTTTAGGTCTTACTAGTTACCGGAAAATTATACAAACATTTACTCCAGTAGAGTGTTTAAACAAAGTAAAGAAAAACTAACACTACAAGATTACATTCTAGACAAGGTTTTGAAGGGACCGATGAAGAGCAGAAAGAAAACTAAGAGATATGATAACAATCTACATTATACACATAGTAACACGTTTCATTCATCATTTATAAACAGTTTCCAATCGAAAGGCCATTCATTTTTATGAGAAGCAACATCTTATCTTGTGGCTATATCATCTTTTTCAACGGTAAAATCCCAGACATCACCATACTTGTCATTAAAGTCCCAGATGCTCATTGTGTTGTAGTCATTAATGAGCTTGTCACGAGCTCCTCTCTCCATTTTGTAAATCTGAGGCTCGAAGTTGTGTGGCTTGTCTGGTTTATCCATCTCTATTATACAGAACACTATCGTAAACAAACCCGCACCTATGAACAAGTACTCCCCCTGCAAAACACAAACACTTTTGATTCTTCTTCTTCTCAAACAGAAGCTGTAATTAGTAAAACTACCTCTTTAACAAACAAGAGAGACTTGATCAGTGAGAGACTCTTAACTAACAACCAAATGCTCAAACCAAAACACTGAAAATACACATCTTCAACAATCTCTTTGAGACAGGCTTATAAATCCAGCTTTCACTTACTTCTTTCTAACCAACTCACAACATCTATAGTTTAGTTGCATTCCTAAGCTAGTTATAGTTACAGACCTATATAGCTAAAACATGAGCAGCTGAAACTTCTTCAACTTGACCCACCGTGTCTTAGCGTTTATCAGTTTGCTCGGAGCAGCTCAAGTTGCATCATATGATGGAGTAATGAAAATTTATGGAAGAAAGCAAAAGTTTTTGAAGTTACCGGAGCATCAAAATACATCCCAGCAGCTATAGCAGGAAGAAACATCCAAGAGATTAAACCTGCGAGTTTCGACTTTCGATCAAATCTTAGACAAAACGTAGCTTCCTAAAGAAGCACCCAAATGGAGTTAAGTAGATATAACCTTGAAATCCAGATGGAGGATCCCCAGCAGCTATGTCATCTGCAATTGCTCCCCAAAATGTTCCTAAATAAAAACATTCACAACGATTCAATGAAACAAACAAATCGAAAGAACAAGAAAGAAGAATCTTAGACTCAAAAACTAAAAAATCACCCTTTTCGACTTCTCCTTCGTAGTAAGTATGAGCTCCATCGTAATACCCATACTTGAAATCCTCCTGTAACGAAAATCATAAAACACCCTTAAGAACAAATTTTCACCAATCGCCCACGAAAATTGATCTTACCATTTCAATGCTGTTAAGCTCGAATTGACCAATCGGGTCTTCGTTGATATCCGGTTCGATCTGCGACAATCCTGCCGCCGAGACCAGCTTCGCTAACCTCAATCTCCGGCAAGAGGAATCGACGCAGTTCACGACGTTGGGAGAAAAACCGGCGGTCTGATCAGAAACCCTAAGTCCGAGTTTCGAATCAGTGATCTTTGGGATCGGTTTGGGAGAGAGAATCGTGACCGTTGAACTAATCGTTGCCATTTTTTTTTAGCTTTATCTTCTTCTCTCTCTGTTTCTTTGCTGTGTCTCTCAGAGTTTTCGAGCCATAAGAAAAAAAAATCCCCGCTTCTTTTTTTCTGTGTTTGTAAGCGAAAGAGATTAATAGTTACTGGCTGTTATATAACCAAATTGACCAACAAATCCACAAACGCCACGTCAGAGGTAACAAGTGATGAGAAAATTTGGGCCACATAGGCTATGATAATCATTTAAACGCCCAACAATATCACAAATAAAATTATATTTGGCCCAATTTGGATCATTGATCCAAATTTATATAACGATCACTTGATTATAGAACTTTACTACTAATAAATGCTAAGAGAAGATCTACTGTTTAACGAATTACTCAAAAGTGCATTACAAAAAATTATTGGGAATTATTTTCTATACAGTAAATTTTTTATAAATCATAATATTGAACTTTAAAAATTTATCAATAATTTAGAAAAATATCAATTTATTACATATATCTATTTAGTCCATATTTAAAAGAAAATATTTAAAATGATGTTATATTAAAAAATTATAGTTGATAAAAATGACATACAAATTTAAATTTGTGGTTAATAACATATTTGAATGTTTCAGTATCCATATAAAAATAATGCATGTTTATAAGTTTAAATGGTCCAACTGTATTGTATGTAAAATTATATTTGGTCTAATTTGGATCCTTGGTTCAAATTTATATGAAAATCACTTAATTATTAACTTCTACCATTATTTAAAAATATTAATTGTACGCTGAGAGAAGATATAATGTTTAATGATTTAATCAAAGGTTCATCACAAGTATTTATTGGAGAGTTCTTTTTATTATTTCTTTAATAATTGCAACTATATTATTCTATATTTTGTATTTTTAATAATTATTTACAAAAATATAATCATAAATATATTATTATATTTTTGTCCACTAATCATAAATATATAAATTGGACGCAAATTTTATTGTTAAATCTAAATACATTTTTTTCTCTGCGTATTGTTCACAAAAAAAAACTTTTTTTGTTATTGTTTTGTGTCATTTATATCTTCTAGTCTTTTATCAAAAATTATCTTTCAATTTGGTTCAGATAATAAAGTTTTCGTTTGACGGATCTCTTCTCCAGCTAATATGAATTTGTTTGCTTGTTGATTTGTAGTTCTATTTTTATCATAATCATGTTTTGATCTCATTTAAATCATGTCTTTTGTTTGGTCTTTTATTTTTGATTGCTTTTATTAGATCTTTTTCATCAGTTGTTTATCCTTCTTTGACTAAAGGTAATCCTTACTATTATCGTTATAATAATTTTTGGAGTTACGTTTTTATGAAAAAAAATGGATTAAATATTTGATTTAACGCTAATCGATTTGAGATAGATCTAGTAGAGCTGAAGATTTAGGGTCTAATTCTCTATTTTCCAGGTTATTTCCTACTCAGAATTTCTTGTCAAGTCTAGCTCGATTCAAGCAATTGGTGGTTTAGAAAATGAACGTGCAAATTTGATACATGAGTTGATTTCGCGGAAGAGTTAGAGCTGATTGAAAAGTTTTGTCGATCGATAGGTTTTGAGTAAGACTTTCTAACGATTATGATTATATAACAGTGAATTTATCCTACTAAAGAAGAAGAACACGTTCAAAGTAAATTCGGCGATGGTTAAAATTTGAGATGTTAATCGATGGAACTAAAAACAGTTGCACCGGTAGTTGAAATCAATAGATCCGCCACATGTTCTCTTACTTATCTATCTATTCTCGTACACGTGTTTGTGCTCAAATTTTAGATGTAATTATATCATGTGAATGTTTGGACCGTTTTAGTTGGTTTTCTCGTGTATGAAAATATTTAGCCTTTGGGCTAATAGAATGTTGACCAAAAAAAACTCCAAGTACATCATAATAAGAGAACTAGTTCGAGTTGGTTTGGTCGGTTTAGCTTGTATTAACAAGGTCATGTCACTTTCGTTAAAATAAGTGACAATTATCCTATTAGAATCATAAATAAACAAATGATTCATAACTGTAATAAATTAAGGTGGGAGTGGTTGGCGAGTAATCTAAATTAAATGCGGCTCTTTGTTTGATTGATTGTTATCACCAAATCATGTTTTAGGCTAAGTACATTAAAACAAGCAAACTTCTCTTCGATTTACTAATATGAATAGAATAGCATTTTATCTCAACTACTTGGGATCAAATCTCACCCAAATTAATTACAACAAGTATAAATTTAAGATTTGGGTTTATATATATGGGTGGACTGCCACCAACATTTTAGTTATAGAAATTATTATAACAAATTAATAAGTAAGCAGTAACTTCAACTTAAAATAAAAATCTATTTAAAAATAGGGACTATTACGGTTAGGTATTAGTTATCCACTATTTTTTAAAAAAAATTCAATTAATTCATCGACAAAAATAGTTTAATAAATGTAAGGCACATATGATTTTAACAGTTTGATTGGTTTAAATGCAACGAGTACTAGTGTGACTGTGTGACTTGCTTGAAACGGTGATTGCGGTTTTAAACGTTATTAAGCGATCTATACAATTGGCGCAATGGTTGGAAACAAATGCGTTTATAAAATATTTATGACTGGTTGACTAGTTGGTATAGTAGAACTTAAACAATAAGTTAACAATATAAACAAATTTTATAATTATATAACTATCAAAAACCTATATTATTATGATAAATATAAAAACTATTAATTCAAATACAAATAATAAAAAACCAAGTATATAATACTTCCATTTGTTTTTATTTTTTTCTTTAGTTTGGTTATGATTTTAATGGATACATTTTTATTTTTTGAAAATAAAAGTTAGATTTATATATACATACATATATATACCCTGGTTTTAAATAAATTTTGTTTTCAAATTATTTATTTTTAATAATATACCTGCAACCGTAAATTTTCGAGGGAATGAGTTTTTGATTTTCAATGATTTGAAATGGTAGAAAGAGTTTTATGTGAGTGTTGTCAATTGTTAACAACTACCACCACCCGTAAACGTTGAATTTACCGATGTTAGGAAAAAAACTAATCAACCCTTCAATTTTATTTAATCTGCATGTTTGATGTTAATTAAAAAAATAATTAATATTATTTTATAAAACTTATGTTTTTTGTAGTAATTCCAACTGACTTTTTAATTAATAGCATAAAGAAAATTGATGATTTTAACACCAAAAATATGTTTAGACATATATAAATCATCATACACAACCTCAAAAAAAAATGATATCGAACGATTTCAAAAATATTTGACCACGACCGTTGAAATTTGAAATCAATACTAGCTCATTTTGTCTACTTTGAACCATAATTTACTTTAATTTTCTTAGATATACTACCGGTAAGCTAATCAAAGGTGCAGACAAATGATAACTCATTTTCGAACGTACGTTTCTACCTAAATACATAGTATTTGTATTTTTTATTTAAGATTGACTTCAAAAAATAGTGTTTATAAAACTAATGAAGAAGAAAGAGTTTGCGAGTAGTAGAGAATGGTTTCTTCCATGAATAATTTCTCACCGATATTGCTTGGTTTGGTAGGAATTTTCTTAAGCAATTATAGTTAATTATCTTGTTAATTTAATTACATATATTTTGGATGACTTACCACACAAACCCTCCCCAAATTGTGTGTTGACACATACTGACCCATAAAATGATCATATATACAAAAGTTCTTACATTCACACGTTTGTGTATATTTTATATGTGAATATGTCGATAGGACTCTATACCAATTGAACGATTCTTAAGAATAATAATTAAGATCACTAAGTACATGCGAAATGGTAGCTAGGTCGGCAAGTTTTGATTGAGTTTAATGTTTTATATATCGCCTAGTCCCTAATTACTACTTATTAAGCATCTATGAAACACTTTCAGATTCTTAACATTGACACAATGATCTTCTTTTTGGTAAGGAAAAAATGAAAGACCTATGTATTGTATTCACCAAGTCAATTATTTTTTTCTTAAGTTTGTAAGGTTCATACAAGTAAAAGTAGCTAACTCAATAATAGTCAATACCTCGTAAACTATATATTTTTAATTCATAGAAAAACTAAAACCCTTCGTTCGTTCGGTCAAGAAAATCAAGTTTGGATTGTTGTATTAATTAGGGTTTTTGTATATATTTTATATTTAATCGACGGCAATGGTTTTTTAGTTTGACTTGTTTCGTGCGGTCAAGAAACTCTAGTTTCGATTATTTCAAATGTTATTAAAATATTTTATCCAGAATAACTAAAGAATTCTCAATAAAAAAAAGTATATATGTATATATATAATCTGTTTGAAATGTACATATTAAATAAAAATAAAAATCTTTGACTCGTTGATCCTTACCGAATATCCGATAATTTTTAAAGCAATTCGATATTTTTTTCCAAGTTATAAAAACAGTGAGAAAATGTAGATTTAGTCACTTATATGAGATAATAAACAAAAAGATTATTATAAAAGAGGTAGGCAATGGCCATAATGGAAAGGTCAAAGGGAAATAAATTCGAGTGAGTGTCCCTATTGATAAATTTTATGTGGATACATTTCAAGCTGTCACCCCAACCTTCTCCAGCTTTCTTTATTTGGCCCATTTATTTCTCTAAATCACTTTTTCTCCCCATTGTACCCTTTTGGCTTTTGATTTGATCCTAAACCCTGATACATCGGATCCTACTAACAATCATAAAGCCAATGAATACACGATTGATTTCAAATAGTAAAGACAACAAAAAATGCTACTTTCTTGACAAAAAAACACTATTGTAAACCCTTTACAAATAGTCAAAATGTACAAAAACTCAAATAAAAACTAAAAAGATTTACCAAACTTGTTCACAAACAAAAATTTTTTACAAAATTTGGGAGAGACTAAACTCGCATTTTTGTTGATCAATCTTCTGAATCCACCGCCAATCTCATCTTGAAACATTAATTGATGCACAAGTTGAACTGAAATTCATTTTTCACTAAGAACTAAATTCATTTTATTTAAGCCATTTCAATTTTAAATTTTTAAATTTTAGTCTATGTGTTTAACTCAAGGTGGATATGCGTAATCTCTTGCCAAAAAACTTACTCACTTTCATAAATAATCGATATTGGTTCTTACATTCGGTTTTAAAAAATTGGTATCCAATACTCGATATTAATTATAAAAAAGTTAAAATTATGGACAAAAGTTTTGTTTATTTCATACTCCGAAACTATTTCTTCAATATATTGAAATAAACACGTAATTTAATAAGCATGAAAAAATGAATGATTTTTAGTTGAACAAACTTTATTTTGGCTTCACTTTAATTTTTCATCCGTAAATAAATGATTTTAATGAATTTCTCTACTACACAAAATATTCATCAAATACGCAATTCACACGGACACTACCAATCATAGCATAACACGTGAAACAAAAGTGGGCCCTCACATTCAATGTCGACAAGTTGTTCGCGGAAAAGGGGTAGTTTCGTAAAAAATAGGTCAAAAGAAGGGTATAAGGGTAAATTCATAAGTACGCTGCCAAGTTTAGCCACCAATTGGATAAAAGTCATAAGGCGTCTCTTAGTTGTCAATCTCAACTGTCGAAATATCATTAAAAGCTTTCGTTGGGGTAGTTGCATCTTCCCTCTCTACACAACTAGTATTATAACTTTTAATTATCCATTTTTATTACAAAAAAGTTTCAAGTTTTATTTTTATTTCATTTTGTAATAAATATTGGAGGTTAAACTAATGTTTCACTTGTAAATTACAAGTTGGTTCACATGCATACATTAAAAAAAACTAATAATATCCGCTTTTGTATATATAGATATATATATACAATATAAAATAATATACTAATTAAATAAAACATATGATTTTTTTTACATAATATTTTTTTTGAAAACTGATGACTAATGAGCATATTACACCGTTTTAGTTCTATCTTAGAACAATTTTTTTTCTTTATTTGCAGAAACAAATATCATTATTATTCATTTAATTGTTTGAACTTGATAGAATTCTTCTTTTTGTATATCTATAAAAACATTATTTTTCCTTAAATATTTCCTATTTCCCCTAACTACATTTATTAACTTATTAGTCTCTCTCTCTCTCTAAAACTTCCCATTAAATACTCAAAACTCCTCCAACTTTTCAGGCCATTCTCTTCTCTAACACAAAAAACAAAAAACAAAAAACTTCCACTTGACACTTCTCTTCTCTACAAATTTCCTCATTTCTCTTATCACAACATCATCAAAAACAAAAAAAGCTTCAATCTTTCTTCATCTTCACCCACAAAGCTTAAACCTTTCATCACTCTCACCATGACACATAACCAAGACCAACCTCAACGTCCTGTCCCGGTCCACGTCACAAACTCCGACCAAAACCAAAACAACCTCCCCAACTTTCTCTTGTCCGTTCGTCTCAAATACGTCAAGCTTGGTTACCATTACCTAATATCCAACGCTCTATACATCCTCCTCCTCCCTCTCCTCGCCGCCACAATCGCAAACCTCTCCTCCTTCTCCCTCAACGACCTAACTCTCCTTTACAACCACCTCCGTTTCCATTTCCTCTCCGCCACACTCGCCACCGCACTTTTGATCTCTCTCTCCACCGCTTACTTCACCACTCGTCCTCGCCGTGTCTTCCTCCTCGACTTCTCATGCTACAAACCAGACCCTTCTTTGATCTGCACTAGAGAAACGTTCATGGACCGATCTCAACGTGCAGGTATCTTCACCGAAGATAATCTCGCTTTCCAACAAAAGATCCTCGAAAGATCCGGTCTTGGTCAGAAAACTTACTTCCCTGAAGCTCTCCTTCGTGTTCCTCCGAATCCTTGTATGGAAGAAGCAAGAAAAGAAGCAGAGACGGTTATGTTCGGAGCTATCGACGCTGTTCTTGAGAAAACCGGAGTTAAACCGAAAGATATTGGTATTCTTGTGGTGAATTGTAGTTTGTTTAATCCGACGCCGTCACTTTCTGCGATGATTGTGAATAAGTATAAACTTAGAGGGAATATTCTCAGCTATAATCTCGGTGGAATGGGTTGTAGTGCCGGACTTATCTCCATTGATCTTGCTAAACAGCTTCTCCAGGTAAAAAAATATATTCTATTTACTTAATTTGGTTGATACTACTACTTAAGATTATGTGTTGATTATTCGATTTTTGGCTTAATTATTCGGTTTGGTTAAGTCCGGTTATGAATCGTCTTGAATTATGGACAAATAAAATCAATGACTTTTTCTTATTTGGCGTTTAAATGTTTGAAAAGGCTTTAACGACAGCTCATGAATTTTAAAAGTTATTATTATGAACGATAAAGGTTTTAATTATTTCCGGTTATGTCTCACTTAATAACCATTTAGTACAATTTTCCATTTTTTATATATTGAATTCGCTTTTATGTCATTATTACGTGCTATAAACATGCAAATATTACTAATTGATTCTTAAATCGAATCATTTTTTATTCTTCTTCTTTTATATTTATGCAATTTGTTTTTTACTATATGAGTTGTATGAAAGCATAAAGGTCTAAATAGTCACGTGTCTATGAAAATTCTGACAGTGACAGGTCTTTGGGTAGGTGGTTGTTGTGAAAATGGAAAAAATCATTATGTTGTGTTAAATGACCAGCGTTTATTATATATATAATATATAATTTATAATATTTTTTTCTTTTCAAATGAGCATCCGTAGGTATTAGGAAATTAGGATTGATGCATAATTATTTATTATCACTTGTTACAAATATGTATACTGAAATGTTAGATCTAAGATTTATATGAAGAAAGATAATCTTTAAATTATAATACACACACAGTTAAGAAACAAACATGGTAGCACGTGGTTGCAAGTTTCTTAAGCTGGTTGGCAAATTGAATCAAAGTTCTTAAATGAGTGACAACAATGTTAGGCGCATGCACATGTGACAACACTAACACTAACACTTTATATGTAGTAATATCATAGCATAACTTTAAATAGTCATTGTCATAATTTTTCTTTTCGATTCAAGAATCTTTTTTTTATGCATTTGCTGAGTACTTATCGAATCTTGACAATAATTATGCAGGTCCAACAAAACTCATACGCACTAGTGGTGAGCACAGAGAACATAACCCTAAACTGGTACTTAGGTAATGACCGATCAATGCTTCTCTCTAATTGCATCTTCCGTATGGGTGGAGCCGCCGTACTTCTCTCGAACCGTTCCTCTGATCGCAGCCGCTCGAAATATCAGCTAATCCACACCGTCCGTACCCACAAAGGAGCTGACGACAACGCATTTGGCTGCGTTTACCAACGAGAAGACAACAACGCAGAAGAAACCGGCAAGATCGGAGTGTCCCTCTCTAAAAACCTAATGGCGATAGCTGGAGAAGCACTCAAAACAAACATCACAACTCTTGGACCACTCGTCCTACCAATGTCCGAGCAACTTCTCTTTTTCGCAACACTCGTGGCACGTAAAGTCTTCAAAGTCAAGAAAATCAAACCTTACATTCCCGATTTCAAGCTAGCATTCGAGCATTTCTGCATCCATGCGGGAGGTAGAGCCGTGCTTGACGAGATAGAGAAGAATCTTGATTTATCTGAGTGGCATATGGAGCCATCGAGGATGACGTTGAACAGGTTTGGTAATACTTCGAGTAGCTCACTTTGGTATGAGCTTGCGTATAGTGAAGCTAAAGGAAGGATCAAGAGAGGAGACAGGACATGGCAGATTGCTTTCGGATCGGGTTTTAAGTGTAATAGTGCGGTTTGGAAAGCTTTGAGAACGATTGATCCGGTTGAGAAGTCTAACCCATGGAGTGACGAGATTCATGAGTTTCCTGTTGCAGTTCCTAGGATCACTCCCGTTACGTCGTCGTAGTGTTTCTTTCTCTCTCTTTTTTTTTATTTAATTCTTTTGGAGAAATATTTGTTATGTTTTTCTTTTAACGTACGTACTTATGTGATATAATCTATTATATTATCTGATTGTATTTTTTGTATCCATATGTGAGTCCGTGATTAGTCATGTGCATTATATGATAACGTGTCAATCAATAATGACACGTATTTGGTTCTTGAAGCCACGTGTGAATGTACTTGAAGCCTGTTAAATTGTGTCTCTGTAAAGAATTAAGGAAGATGGAGAAAAAGAACGAAAATGTCGCAGAGTTGTGTTATGTCTTTGGTCTCTGCAAATTTTATGAGAAGCTCTTTCTACTTATGCTCATCCAAGTCTAAACCATGGTCCACACGGTTAATCGCGGCATCGAAATCGGTTAAACCGGTCAGAGGGTTGATGTCCTTGACGTACTCGCTTCCCCGGTACGGCTTCGTTAGCCTAACCGGTCCACCTGAAATTCAGTTTCCAGGTGGATCCCCTTCGGAGGAAGAGTTACCATCACGGCCGAGTAGAGGACCAGATTGGGCTCCGTTAGAAGTCCCGGAGCTTCCTAATATACCGGAGATAAACCCGTCGGAAACTCCACCGGAAGTTACGACGGTTCCAAGTGATCCACCGCCGCTTGGACCGCCGCAACATCCTGGCCCTGAGTTTCCGGTCCCACCGACTCCTTCTCCACCGATGCCAGATACCCCAAATCCTCCAGTGCCAGAAAGACCTCCTGATGTGGTGCCTCCAAAATGGGAACCGCCTCGTCCACCGGATATCGTCCCACCGGAGATTCCACCGCCGGGAATAGACCCGCCACCGCCAATGGGCCCCACCATCATGTAGCAAGTATACGGAAAACTCTTCTCTATTTCTGCAATCTTAGTTTCGTTTTAGTTTAGAGTCATGTTTTCACAAGAGAACAGTTTTAAGCACATAATCACAAATGTTCTTTTCCTTTTAACAACAATACACAAATATGTTACAAATCGATGCGACCCCGTGATCGACAACAGAGACGCAAAGAGCACACAGATGTTTAATACAAAAATACATTGGTATTATTGGGAAGTTTCTTGATACACAAACAGAGCTTCTGTGTGAAGTGGTAGGTACCTATCAAACATGAAATGTGAAACTTGTGGGAGACGGAATCTCTGCATTTAAGCAGAAACGACAGCTTCTGAAACCCTTCCATTGCCAGACTCTGCGTTGACACTGTCGTAGTAGTCAACCAACACTTTCCAACCAGAGGGACACATGAAACCGTCTGGTGGGTTTTCTTTCTTCTTCGCCAAGCCACGCATCTACAACAAAAACACCATCCATATACACTGTCTTTCAGTCACAAAATACGAATCTTGGATATGGAAAGTAGATTGGAGAATCAGAATTTACCTTGGTTCCTGATATAAAGAGGAAGTCTTGAGACCTGGAAGGTTCATAGAAGGCCATTTTCCCCTGAGTTGTATCATATGCAGCAACCTATGCAGACATAACCGAAATCCATCAGACTTTAAACCTTCAAGAAATTGCAGACTTAGAGGAAGTAGAAACAATTGATTAAAACCTTAAAGGGAAGAATGTTGAGCCGCTCGAGTCCTGGAGCCATGCTGAGCACTTCCTTCCCGTGATCAGCGTCATATAAATCCCTCTTCTCTTTCGGATGGGCCATACCGGCGGGGTCGCGACCAACGATGTAGAAATTGGCTCCCGCATTGATCCTAGCTTTGGCATGCCACTGAACCTCAGTTGGACCAGCATAATGCATTGGAGATGGGAAGATGGAGACTACGGTAGTCTCTGGATCCAGAACACCATCCTCAAGCACCTACATGATCAAAACAAGAAACATCACCTAAATATAACATTTTCACTCCATATGCAACCGAATAGCGAAAAAAGTCGAGAAACAAGTCTATCATCCCATATCAACCCATCAAAATCTAAAGTCATCTGAAATGATGGAAGATACGAAGATGAACACTTTGTATTCAAATAAATTTCGTAAAACCACTATCTTGTAGCTATCTAATGATAAACAGAGTTTCTTGGAAGGGAAGGAAGCGAAAGTAAGGGTTTTTTTTAAATACCTTCTCGTGTTGCCTCATACGCCAACTGAGAGGTACATCATCTGCTTTAGTGAATCCTCCAAGTGGATTCAGCAACAAGACAGGGTTTTTGTAACCCATCTCAAGAAGTCTTCTTCGAGTATCGGTCATGAGAAGTGCGTGACCGTTGTGCACCGGGTTCCTAAGCTGGAAGGCGAACACCGCGTCCGCATCGCGCCTCATGAACTCCTCACGGAGCTGAGACGGAGATAGACGGAACCGGTCAAGACCGTCGTTGTACTTGATCGGTTCCAGGACTTGTAAATCGCCTCCGATCAACCAGTTTCCTGATTTGGTGATTGCTTCTTCTGCGTAAGGAAGACCTGGAGCTGTTGTTCCCCAAGTTCTTGCTATACGTTCCTCTTTCGGGTGATTGTAAATCTCGACGCTGGCTCAAATCAATCAATCACAATCAGTTTCCAAGAGATCTATAAACTAATCATAATCGAATTTTTTTCACAAGTTAGATTCTTGTGCATACATTTGATGATTTGAATTACAGAGATAGAATTTCGAATCAAAAGCTTAGCAAATTGTAAGGAACTCACTCGCTGAGAATGGCGATCGGGTTACCAAACGAGTCAACGAGCGTGACTCGGTCAGAATCGCCGATGCGACTCTTCTGCTCGTCGTCGATGGCGAGGACGATCGGAACCGACATGTTGACGACGGAGCCGTCTTCGAGTCGTAACGAGTTGAAATGAAGTGTTTGGAGGAACTCGGACTGTCTCATGAAACCTCGGAGCGGGCTTGCCCAGCCTTCGCTGAGCACGTGTACCCACTCCAGATCGACACGACTCAGCCTGATCCTAACGGGAATCGTCTCCGCCTCGCGTTTTATCACGCGCCGCCTCGATTCCTCCACGACGAGGTCCATGAGCTTTCCTCCGTCCGGCTCGATTAAAGCCGATTTCACGGCGAGACCGCGACGGGAAGGAGCTTCGCGCCGACGGAGAGAGACGACGAAGGCAGATCTAGGGGCATAACTGGAAAGACGATGGCTATAAACTGGTGATGATCGAAAAGGAGAGTCGGAGAAGACGGTGGCGGCTGAAGAAGCCATTGAACGCCGGAATAAAAATTAATAAAAACCGTTTTTTTTTTGCGTCTCTTAAGAGTTTATTGATTACTCAAAAAACTTGTAATTAAAAGACACAATTAGTGGATCCATGATAAATTAGAACTATATATTATACATCAATAATAATTAAAAATATCAATTAGTGGATAATGAATGTACATTGGTCTAATAACGTTATACTCGATGAGTCAATTAGCACCTAATACCATTCGCCCCACCAGCAAAATTATTGTTTTTATTTGATTAATCCATGGAAAGGACAATATAACAACTGCTCTAATTTTTTCTTTTAATGCTCAGTAAAGACAAGATTTGTTGTGAAAATGATTTTTAAAAAAAGAACTAAAGAAATCGAATATTTTTCTATATTAATATAACTATTTTTATAATAGTTTTGGGATACACGGATTGAGTTATCGTGGGCTTAACATGTGTTCTGGACAAAACAACTTGTAATAAATTGTAAGTTCATATCATAGACAAAAAAAGAAATAAAATCAAATGATTTTGTGGTATAATTGCATTAATTAACAGTGCTAATCCCTGGAGATTTATTAACACGGTGGTATTTCATAAGTTCCCGGGTCTTCTCCACGTCAGCCCAACGGTTAACCCCGGCATAAATATTCGACAAAAGCACATAATTTCCACTGTTTTCAATTTCTAACCCCAACAAATTCTTTAGTGCAATTTCACCCCTCTCCAAGTCATTGTGGATTTGAGCTGACCCAAGAAACGATCTCCACAACATCTCATTTGGCTTCATCGGCATATTCTTGATGCATTCTTCCGCTTCTTCCAACCGCCCGGATCGGCCTAGTAGGTCAACTAAACATCCGTAATGCTCGACCTTAGGATTGATCCCGTAAGCCGCTTTCATTGAGTTGAAAATTTGGAGACCCTCGTCGACTAGACCCGAGTGCGAACACGCTGATATTGTCACTACAAAAGTTGCGTCGTCAGGGATTAATCCTTGGGAGATCAAGTTCCTGTAAAGTCCTATAGCTTCTTGGCCAAACCCGTGAACGGCTAAACAGCGGATCATGGCATTGTAACACGAAGTGTCTCTCTTGCGCATTTCGTCGAACACTTGGCGTGCGAAACACAAACATCCGCATTTCGAGTAAAAATCGATAAGAGAAGTTCCAACAAACTGGTTAAGAGACAGATTGTTCTTTAAGAGATAAACATGGGCCCATACTCCTCCACAAAAGTCACCCAAATTCGCACAAGATTTGATCAAAGCTACAAGAGAAACCTCGTTAGGTCTCACAAGCAAGCTACTTTGCATATCCACGAACAATCGCAAACCCTCCTCGTATATACCGAGATCACTCTCACTTTCTCCGTCGCCGGAATTAGCGTACGCGGAGAGAAGGGTGTTCCAAGTGGCTAAATCAGGTCCCCTAATTCGATCGAACAAAGATCTAGCTGCTCTCAATTTCCCGCAATTGGCGTAAAACCCAACCAAAGAAGCTTGCACAAATCGATCATGATTAACCGGTTCGAGCAATTTCAACACATGGGCATGAAGAGCCCTTCCATGGTGATGCCAACGAGGGTGAAAGCCAGAGGCTTTGAAGAGAGAAGGATAAGTGAACTCGTTGGGTCTCGAGATCTGAGCGTAGAGAGAAAACGCGAGATGGGTTTGAGTCGATTGATGATTGGAGACGATGGAGGAGATGAGTGTGTTGTAGAGAAAGACGGAAGGATTGGAGATGCGACGGAAGATAGAGAGTGCGTAGGATAAGCAGACGGTGGAGGATAAGAGAAGAAGCTTACTGAGAGGAAACGTGTGGTGAGAGAGACCGATTGTGAGGAATTGGCCATGGATTTGCTTGAGGTTTTCTAGGGTTTTGCATTTTGGAATTAGGTTTAAGCATCGATGGTTGTTGCTTGTGCTTGGAGATGTCATATGCAAAAAAACTTACTACAACTTGTAAAATTTGAAAACGAGACGACGATCAAATAAGCTTTGAAGTTCGAAACATTACAGGCCGAATTGGGTTACATCTAATATTCTAAAGCTCTATTGGGTTTCATTAACAGATTATGGGCCCATCCTTATTTTAAAACTGTTTTTCACATGCATTGGAACAACATATAGTTTTAAATATATTCATAACGATAATGATAATGCAAAATGATCTAGATCTAGAGCTTCTTTCAAGCTCGTTGATCTTCCTCTTTTGTATTTTGGCTAATTCTGAATGTCTGATGTTAATTCGGATGTTACCCTCTGATTTAGGTTATATTTCGTAAGAAGAGTTAGTTGTAGTGGAAACAGGATCGGCTCTGAAATTTTGGAGGCTAGAGATTTACAAATTGAAATCTAAATATTTCGGCTAATCTTTTTGATAAGTATTTTTGTTTTCCGATCTACTGTAATAGTGATACTCTAATTTTTTTTGGCTTTTTCTTTACTTAAACAATGATTTTATAACTATTTTTTCTGTTGGAAGAAAGAATATAAATTTTTAAAAAATTGAAAAGAAAAATTGGGGCCATAAGATCTTATGTATATTGATTCTTTAAAATTTAGGGGTTAAGGCCAAGATCGTTTGAATATTTTCTTGACGATGAAGTGCAACAACGGTGTTGTCGTCGACAACTGAGTCACTGACTCATGTTTCAACCTTTAGATCACACGTTTGTGTTTATCGTTATTTCGTTAATTTGGATGTAACAATTGGGCTTATCGGGTTGTAATGGACTTTAGATGGGCTTTATTAATGCAATTCAATTGATAAAAGTATATACATATATTCAATGAGCATTCTCTTCAAACTGGTGTCAAGTGTTAGCTCTGTGAAAATGAAAGTAAAAAAAAAAAATTGAGGCAATTCGATTTGGTTCTCTTTAAGTTTGGGTTGATTTAATTCCGTATAATCATATGGAACAACTTTTCTTTTTAGAACATCCAATAAAATTGGAACAATTTTGTATAAATACTAGGATTGAGCATGGAGTCCATATGCTAAGAAAATCCAGTATTTATAAATTCACTCCATTTGAATATTTAATCTTATGATTTGCTTTACTAAAAAATATGGAAATCTAGAAATTCAGTTTGTCAAAAAGTTTTGTGGTTATTCGATCTTCTTTGTTCAATACAAATTAATACTGAAATATTATTTTTTATGATTTTTTAATATAATGAACTACTAAGTAGGAAATAAATGAAATTAGTAATTTTTATAAGTAAATTAAATAAACATGTAAAAATTCAAAAACATTTAAAATTCGTATGTTCAAAAATAATTATTAAACTTCTAAGTAAAATTCTAATATAATTTTTTTTTTAAATACAGATTAACTACTATAGAGTTTACTATCAAAGCATAAATCTTATTATTCTAAAATTAATATTTGTGATTTATTTTTATTTTAGATATATATACTATGTTTTAATATTTTATGTACGTTGATTTATAATAGATATACCAAATTTTTTAAATCGAATCAAATAATCTTGAAACAAAATAATAATAAAACTTTTATTTAAATTTTTAGTATATTTCTTTTTATAAATACATTAACCACTATAGAGTTTACGATCAAAACAAAAAAAATATTTTTCTAAAATTAATGTTTATGATTTATTTTATTTTAGATATATACAATATGTTTTAATATTTTTTTAAATTGATTTAGAATGGATATCCGGAATTTTTTAGTTCCAATAGAAACAATATTGAATCAAAAACTTATATAATGGATAATTTATCTAATCCTATCCAATACAACCATGGTTCAGTTATATTTTTTTGTTGGTAACTTCAATTTGAGAAAAATGGAAAAGCAAAGTAAAGGTCTCTTTGGAACACATCAAAGTTGGTCCCTACAAGAAGACAATCACACCTTTTTTCATCTCCAATAAAATAAAAAAAACCATGCATTATAATATCTCCTTTTTATCTTTGTTTTATTCTTTTTATAACAATAATTTCTATGCAGATGGGAGACTGATAATTCTTTTTGAACACCTTTAGTGAAAATGATGCATCCAAAATCTCTTCACTATAGTGCATCTCCTACACATGACCCAATAAAATGACCAATTCTCTATCACTAATACCCAAAAATCTCTGTTCATGCATCTATCCTTTAATTATTTTGTCTTGAGTATCCAAAATAGAGATCATATCCAAAATAAGACATTCCTAACCATTATATGGTTTGCTTAAACGTTTGACTAATCATAGCCTTGAACATATATACATATACTTCCAAAAAAGCCTAGTATTTAATCACAGGGCCATGATACTCGATATTTTCATGACACTTCAATAATATTAAGTTAGGAGAATATATTAAGATTCTGTAAAAATATTGAAAAGTAAACATCATATCGTTTCTTTTACAATCCCATGTTCTAGTTTAAAGACAACTATACGACAAACCATGAATTTATTCTCACCATTTGATAAACAATTTATGTTTTTAAGTTTAGGGCACTTTTAAATTTCATTTTTACTTTAAATAATGTTTTGATGATTTATTCAGTCTTTTTATAAAACTTGTTCAAAATTTTGGGAACAGAAATGCACTTTGGGGTGCTTTTCACAATAAAAAGCAAAAATAGGACTAAAATCAGAGATGATAAAAAGACAGAGCCTCTGCAAAGTAACTTGTATTAATTTTTATTTTTAATTTACTTTAATGTTTTTCTGGTTTCTGTCGTCTCTTTGCTTTCCATATTCATAACAAATAAATAAATGAAGTTTGATTTCAAACTATGCTCTATGCATCTTTCTACAATATCCATATAGTTACTTTAGCAAAAAAGTTATGAAATTAAGAACCATTTTGTGAAAAATTATCAAAAAACATTTTACAATAAATCAAGAATCTTAAGTAATTTTTGATAACTAGGAAAAATCAGTTTTGAAAACTATCCGTTTATGATATAGGTAGATAGTTTTACAAAGTTTAAATATTTTTAAATTAAAGTAAAGTGGTAATAAACACAATATTTACCTTTTATTTGTTAATCTTTAAAAAGCAAAAGCTAAAGGAGAGTGACACAAAAGCTATAGTGGCAGATTTGCAGATTATACACCGTTTCAGGCCAACTCTGACATCTTTTAAATATTTTTACACTCGACATTTACTCTTTTTTACTTCTTCTTTTTAATATTCAATTCACACTATAAATTTACTGTTAATATGCATTAAACATTGCAATTACTTCATCTTACTGACCCCTGGTAAAAATAGAATTTATAGTTTTTTCAAAGAAAATTTGTATAATTCTTTGATAAAAAAACGTAATTATGATGTCAGGAAAACATATGTATAAGCAGCTAAATTATAATCAATTTAAACTAATTTATACGTTCAACTTATAATATTTTTAAGTTGAATTAGATTTAGATTGTAAATGAGTAACGATATTAGTGTAAATGTTTTACTAAAGTTTCAATCCAGTTAAATTTTTTTTTACAGCAACTTTTCTCCTCGTCTATTACTCAAATTGCTATGCAACTTTTTTATTCGATTCCATAATCATATATAAGAAACATAATTACATATTATTATAAATTAAAGCTTAGTTTAGTGAGTTAAAAATCCGTAAATAAAACAATTTTACCCCATCGTGCAAGATTTATCGTGCTTGTCAAGTGTGAACTTTCCAAGAAGCAATAAAAAAATTAGGGCACCCATAAAAAGATATGGAATTTCCCCCAAAGTTTACTTTAATCATAGATTAAATGTCTATTTTGTCGTTTTTTCAAAAATTTAATCAGAAAATAAATCAACCATTTTAATACATGAAATATAAATTTCTTCTTCTAATTATAACTTTGGCTTAATTTTTTCTTTGTTTTTTATTTTATACATATATTCGCCAATTTCCTTTTTAAAGGCTCTCTCAATCCTAGCCAATTAAACAACACATAAACAATTTACAAATAATAGATTGTAATTCTTAAAAAAATGCAAATAATGTATATATATAGGCTTAGGTATTGTTAAATAAAAGCTTTATATAAACAATGGAGTCCTAGGTTTTTGCCTATTTAAGTGACTAAACTAAACAAAGTTTGTTGACAAAATTAAATTTACAATGATTAAAAAGTCACACGCGTGCATTGAGCATGATAGGAACCCCATCGAAATTCTGCCCAACATATATTTTGTTCTGCCAACTAAATTAAAAATTAGAATCAACTAGTTATTATTTATAATTATAATATATAGATTTTCTTATATATATATATATATATATGTCAATATCGGTTTTTTTTTATATAAGTTTCACCAAGCTTGCGAAATTTGTTGACTAGGTTGTCTGATCAGTTTAAGCTACGTGTTTATATTTTCTTTGCATGTGTTAATAAATTTTTTATCTTAATAGTTATTTTAGAAACTATGTTGATTTTTAATGTAAAAATTATTTTGGATGGATTGTTTATTTTTTTGTCTAACAATTTTATAATACAACCGGTTTAAAAATTTATATTGATTTAACTGGATACACGTTTGTTATATAATCTGTTTCTTTTTTTTTGTAGTTTCTCTCTTGGGCATCATTTTATATATAAGTTTTTTTTCCCAACCATATACATAAGATTATACTTTAAATTGTCGTTATAATTCAGTTTTAACTAAGGACAAATCAGCAACACAAATAAGACCAGAAGGAAAGTAATGTTTGACCCAATATTGGATTTTTCTAAAAATACGAGTTACTATATGCGAAACACATGCAAAACATATGATTTAGTATTTTAAAATGTTATCTTTGATTTATAAAAATCACAATTTTGTCATCTTTTCTGAACTTCAAAAACAATCATAAGAAATAAAACAAAACATGCGTCACTCCAAAACAAGCCCATAACCCTATAGCTACCAGTACCACCATGACCAAACTAACCAATATGATATTATATTTATACACACATATACATTTATAGATTCATAGGCATACCACATTATTTGTTAGAATGATGATGGAATAATATGTAATCCTTAATACCATTTTCCATTACAAAATGGAGTAACTGTATTATGGAGTTAAATTCTTCACCATCTTTATTTCGTTTTTTACTCCAAAAGAATATTCAAAATAATGTATCGTTTACTTAACTATAGAAAATTTATAGTTATTTTTTTTATATTTGTCAAAATTATTAATGTAATCCACTAACTCTATTTTTTTCAATGTATTCCATAAATTTTAAATATTATTTTAATTCAAATTTTGTATATAAATAAAATTATGCTACACAACACAACAAAAAAAACAATAAAAAAATTTACGTGTAAAAATAACAATTTATTTTTCTTTAGATACAAAAAAATAAAATATAATATTGAAGAATTATGTTGTATATATTTTTTTTTAAAGTAGAGGGATTACTACATATAGCGTAATAGTGTCTCTAGTTCAAAATGAAAAATATAGTTAGGTTGAAGATGATTTTAAGTGTTAAACGGAGTGAAAAACGAAAACATTTGATTCAAAATTAAAATAATATTTTATTTATGTATGGAAGAAGTTTTGATTCTCAAATGTATTCACAAGGATTTTGAAAAATTTCGTAACCGATTTTATTAGATATATTACACCATATATATGATATTTCGAACACGTTTCCACATCTTTTTCTCGATAAAAATTCTCACTACAGATTTGTAACCAATCTTATCAGATATGTTATGTCAAAATATAAATAGATTACATGCACGACGATTCCACGTAAAGTTTAAATTTAAAAACTTCTTAATCTTAACAAATTTGGGATGGACCTAAGTAAAAGGAGAAACCATCGTTAACAAGAGTTTAAGGAGAATGTAATGCCTAGAACTAGAACCACAGCATTTTTCTTTCAATTTTTTCTAGCATTTTAAAAATATGGTTTTCATGTTTTTAATTGGTTTAGTTCATATCAAATTTAATGATAAAATTACACTCAATACTTATACACATAACTACATATATTATGTATATTTCATTTTTTTAGATAGAAAATCACAACTTTACAAAACGCTGCCCTCAGCTTTCCCCATTAGTCCAACATTGTCATCATTATTCATCGTAAATTTTTAAAATATTTTTTTAAGTATTTTGTTGATGCCAACAAGTACTTTGAATTTACTGATAAAAAATGATTTTTAAAGTCTCACAAAGGAAAATAAACGTAAAAAAAGGTTCGTCATGATCATGATGCATCTCACGGCCAACATTTCTCTTGTGGGCCCAATAAAGTAGGGGCCTACCTGAGGTGTATCTTACTACACGTGGACGTTCATCTACTTGATTATATACACCATTCTTCACATATCACAACCATCCGTTATAAATCTATGAGTTAATTATATAGTCTATGAATATATGTGTGTCTATAATTAATTTCTGCTTACATATTTTGTTACTGTCTATAGGTCGGCTATAGTTTATTTACAACTTTACGCTATGTAGAAATTGAATACGTTTAAAGAAAAAAATTGAATCAATCATAAAAGAAAATGCTGATGAGAATAGTTGAATTTCTAAAAACACATACTTTTCTATGTAAATTAATTTATTAACAAAATCACTTTTTTGTTTGTTTGTTTTAGATATATAAAGTTAAAGAACGTTACACTTTCTCTTGATCTGCTGCACAAGAAAAAAAAACATATACCAACCGTTACATATCACTCTTGAGTCACTTGAGCAAGTTACTATAAAAGATGTTCATTTCATAGTTGATGATTATTAACTTAACTAATAAAACTATAGACCAGTGCTTGTTTCTATATATCGTTGTATACTATTATGATATCTTCGTATAATCTAGAAAAATTATAGTCAAAATTTAGTGGGTGACTAGTTTTATTTTAAAAATTCAAGGAATTTTAATAATTAATTTTTATTGTTTATTTGAAGAAATTATGCTATTACAAATTATGAAAAATATTATAGAAAAATTTCTACAACATATAATTTATGTTTTACAAAGATTTATAATAGATATGCATGAATCTGAGAAATAATTTATTTTGCACTACGTTGACAATATTTTATAAATTTATTCTAATTAATCTATAAAAATTATATTATTCAGAATTTTAAATTTTGTAGATATGAATTACAAATAGATTTTCGCTATTTTTGTCATTACATGTGAAGTTATACATTATTTATATGTTATTTAATAATGAATATCATAAACATTAAAATAAAAAATAATCAAATAACATTTTCTAACTTTTGTTTTGCTTTGTCGCCAAAATAACATTTTTAATAATTTAAGAACATTATTTGGTTGCAACAAAACTTCAATATGATACAATGCATAAGTGATGATATAAATGGTGTTTGTTATAAAATAGCTTATATAAATTTTTGCTTAATGTAGAGTTTTAAAAATGGATAGATGTTTAGTTTTATAAATAAATAAATACAGAAAATAAGCAAAAATAAAAAAAAGAAGGAAGAAAACAAAAACTAAAAAGAGTGTAGTAGAGTCATGAAATGGGGTCTGCAGAAAGAAAAGAGAAGACTGCAAGTTCGAATTATTCCTTCTTCCGTGTGTGTTATCATTTGCTATTATTATTTTTTCAAAATATAGACATTTTATTTTCTTCTCCCTATCTATATAAATTACTACATTTATATATTTATATGTTCATCTTTTTACATATATTGCGTTAGTGGTGGTACTAACGGACCACAAAGAAAGAAAGTGGCCATCAAAGCTTAAGCAGCTGCAATAAGCTGACACATATAAAATCTGTCTAAACATATTCAATAAAATCTAATTCAATAAATATGTACAAATTGGTTACAAAATAGTAAATAAAAAGATCTAATCATGTAAAGTGGGTCGTGGTCAAGTCGTTTTCTCTATTAACTAAACCAAATTTTGAAGATTTATAATTATGTAAACACTTTTTATAATGTATAAAAAGTGTATTTCTTTGTTTTTTTATAATAAGTGATTAGTACTAACCTCCATAATTAACTAAATGCTGAGATAAATCAAACACATTGTGTGCTAAGTAAAAAGAAGAAATTTGTACTTAATGAAAAAAAATGATTAACAAAGATTTAAACTTTAAAATTATTTAGGAAAGTGAGAAAAAGAAAGAAAGTGAAGAGTGAAGAAAGACTGATGAGAGAGAGAGAGGCTGTGAGAAAGCTTTACACGTGATTTTAAAGACATCAAAGCCCCAAAAGCAAACCTCTTTTGCATGCGTCTTTATAAGAGAGCAAAAAATAAAGACCTTTTTTTTTAATTTCTACATCACAATCATCTTTTTATCTTCCTCCTCCTTCTTCTTCTTCTTCATCATCATCATTCATATCACACAGTCTCTGTCTCACTCTCCTTCTTCGTCGTTCTTCTGAGAATTTTTTCTTTACATTGAGAGGAAAGCTATTATCTTTAGCGTCACTCAATCTTCTCTAGCTGCAATTTCTCATTGGTCGGTGAGTGTTTCTCTGTTTTTTTAAATTTTAATTTTTTTCTACTGTTTTAATTTTTCTTTAATATATATAGCGGACGGGTCATTTTCTCTCCGTAGCAATAAATTCAAAATTATTGTTTATATATTTAAAGGAAAATTTATTTTCTATTGGAGATATTGATATTTCCACTGCTCTTTTCGATGTTTATTCCTTCACTTTGTTCACTTGCTCTTAGTTTTTCTCTCTCACTCGTAACCAAAAAAAAAAAGCTACGATTTTTGTTTCCCTCTTACAAAAAATCTTTGTAAGTATCTGCTTGGGCTCATCCATTTTTCCTCCGGGATCTCATTTTCCGGTTTCGAATAGAGACAAAAGCTTAAAGCTTCCTCCGGTTTTGTCTTCTGGGTATTCCCAATTTTCCCCCTAAAGCTTAAATCTCTGTTTTTTTTTGTCTTAATGGAACAACACGAAAATAACTTCTGGGTTTTTGTTTCTGATTGGTTCCTATATTTCTTGGTCTCTTCACTGATTTCTTCTAATTTCATGGATTCTTGTCTCTCTCTTTTTTTACCATCGAGAGAAAGAAAACTATTTGTATCTATGTATGTATAGGCACTGTGTCTCTGTAAGTGTGTGCAGGTTATATAAATCTCTGTATCTTGTTCTATTTTTACCTCTCTGTTTTTTTCTTTCTGAGACTTTGTAATAGCAGCAAGCAGCTACAATAAAAACATGTAAACCGTGAATAATGTTACAGATTTTTGTTTTTTTACTTCACTGTTTCAAAGTTTTGATTTTTTTTTTATTCAAAACACATCATGGTTTCTGGATTTTCTCCATTTAATGCAATCTGACAATTTGTGTTTTTTTTTCTTGTTTCAATTTTTTAATTTCTTTTGTTCTTTCTTCCTCATGATTTTGCAGGTAGAATAAAGCCAAGAAGGGATCAGTTTTGTTTCATTCCTTTTGTAGTGAAATCGGAAGAAAAACCAAAAAAAAAATGCCGATTAGGCAAATGAAAGAAAGCTCAGAGACTCACATAGTCATCAAAACCCATCTTCAACCTTTAAAACAACATAACACTACCAAAACCGTGCAAAACGGTAAAATCCCTCCTCCGCCTCCTCCTACTCCGGCGACGACGACGGGTCAGAGCCAAGCTTCTTCACCTTCGCCGCCCTCGAAGAATCGTGGCCGGAGGAGAAACCGTGGTGGTCGAAAATCCGATCAAGGAGATGTCTGTATGAGACCTAGCTCTCGTCCTCGTAAACCGCCGGTTCAAAACGCTCCCGTTTCCGCCGTCTCCGGCACGGAGATCGTCGCCGTGAATCATCAGATGGAGATGGGTGTTCGTGGTTCGAGTAAAAACTCGAACTTTGCGCTGAGACCTGGATTTGGACAGCTTGGGACTAAATGCATCGTTAAAGCTAACCATTTCCTCGCCGACTTACCAACCAAAGATTTGAATCAGTATGATGTAAGTTCAGTTTTGTCCTTTAATCCCAAACTTAGAAAAAATTATAAGATTTTGCCTTTTTTGATTTTTAGTTGTAATGAAAGAAAAAAAAAAGCTTCGAACTTTAGACGATTTCCTGAAAATAATAAATTTCTCTGATTTTGAAATTTATTGAAAGGAGAGAGCAGAGAAATAAATCTTCTCAAGTCGTTATCTTTTTTTAAATTTGTTCTTTTTGTTTATGGGTCCATTGGCATTGGTTTAATTTCTGCTGCAGGTTACAATAACTCCTGAAGTGTCATCAAAAAGTGTTAACAGAGCTATAATTGCTGAGTTAGTGAGACTATACAAAGAGTCTGATCTCGGGGCGAGACTTCCCGCTTATGATGGCCGGAAAAGCCTATACACTGCCGGAGAGCTTCCTTTCACTTGGAAAGAGTTCACTGTTAAGATCTTTGATGAAGACGATGGTATCATCAATGGCCCTAGGTAAGTGTTCTTCACTTTCTCCGAGTGATTTTGTTGTATGCGTGTTTTTAATTGAAATTTGACACATTTTTGTATGTTTTTGGTAGAAGGGAGAGATCATATAAGGTGGTTATTAAGTTTGTTGCACGGGCAAATATGCACCACTTAGGCGAGTTCCTAGCTGGTAAACGCGCAGATAGACCGCAGGAGGCGTTGCAGATTCTTGACATTGTGCTGAGGGAATTGTCTGTTAAGAGGTTTTGTCCCGTTGGAAGATCTTTCTTTTCGCCAGATATTAGAACACCGCAGCGACTTGGTGAAGGGTTACAGTCATGGTGTGGGTTTTACCAGAGTATTAGACCTACTCAGATGGGTTTATCGCTAAATATAGGTAAAAAGAATTGACTTGAGATATTGTTATTATTTTGGTCTTATGTACAAATCAGTCCAACCTTAATGTTTTTCCTTACTTTGTAGATATGGCTTCAGCTGCGTTTATCGAGCCTCTTCCGGTGATTGAGTTTGTAGCGCAGCTTCTTGGGAAAGATGTCTTGTCAAAGCCATTGTCTGATTCTGATCGTGTTAAGGTATAGTTCTTTATCGTATGATCTCTTTTCTCGAGTCCTCGAATGTTATTCTCAAGATTGTTTTCTCTTTTGGGAATTGTAACAGATTAAGAAGGGTCTCAGGGGAGTGAAAGTAGAGGTTACTCACAGAGCAAACGTAAGAAGGAAATATCGCGTGGCGGGTTTAACAACTCAACCAACAAGAGAGCTTATGTGAGCGTTTTTTTTCTTTTTGTTACCACTTTAATCACTAAGGCTGGTTTCGTTGAGATCAATCAAGTTTTCTGCTTTATTTCTTAGGTTTCCAGTTGATGAGAACTCTACGATGAAGTCGGTTATTGAGTATTTCCAAGAGATGTATGGGTTCACGATCCAGCACACCCATTTGCCGTGTCTTCAAGTTGGAAACCAAAAGAAGGCAAGCTATTTGCCGATGGAGGTAAACCGTAAACTGTAGTTTTCAATACTGCAAATTTCAATCCTTGGCTATGTTCACTGATTCAATTTTAAATGTAGGCATGCAAAATTGTCGAGGGACAACGGTACACAAAAAGGTTGAACGAGAAGCAGATTACTGCTCTCTTGAAAGTTACATGCCAGAGGCCAAGGGACAGAGAAAATGACATTTTAAGGGTAAGTCTCTCATCTTTTCAGGGACTAGTCCTCTTTAAAAAAAATAAAAAGAAGTGAGGACTAATCTTGGTGTCATTAATCTTTTGAAGACGGTCCAACACAACGCGTATGATCATGATCCATATGTTAAGGAGTTTGGTGTCAACATAAGCGAAAAGTTAGCCTCTGTTGAGGCTCGGATTCTTCCAGCTCCATGGGTAAAACACTAAACAAATATCTGAGATTTCTCAAACTTTGATTCTGTTATGCTAATTCGTCTCTTTTTGCTCGGTACAGCTTAAGTATCACGAAAACGGGAAAGAAAAGGATTGCCTTCCGCAAGTCGGTCAGTGGAATATGATGAACAAGAAAATGATCAACGGGATGACGGTTACCAGATGGGCCTGTGTTAACTTTTCTCGCAGTGTTCAAGAAAATGTTGCTCGTGGATTTTGTAATGAACTTGGTCAGATGTGTGAAGTCTCCGGCATGGTAATAATATTCGTCTTTCTTGTGTTTTTGAAATTTTCTTTAATCTGGAAGTGTCTCTTATCATAAAGTTTTTCTTTGTTATTTGTAGGAGTTTAATCCTGAACCTGTGATACCAATATATAGCGCAAGACCTGATCAAGTCGAGAAAGCTCTAAAGCATGTTTATCACACTGCTATGAACAAAACCAAAGGCAAAGAGTTAGAGCTTCTGTTGGCGATTTTACCTGACAACAACGGTTCACTTTACGGTATTATCATCTATAGATCCATAAATCTTAAACTTTTTTGTTTTTATATACTTTTGTGTATACTTACAATGAAGACAATATGCTTGTAATCTCAGGGGATCTTAAGAGAATCTGTGAAACCGAGCTTGGTTTGATATCTCAATGTTGTCTCACAAAACATGTGTTCAAGATTAGCAAACAGTATCTGGCAAATGTATCCCTTAAAATCAATGTCAAGGTGACTACTTTTTACTGCTGCATTGAAAATGTTCAATTTTTCTAGCGTTATTGAATCTTTCTATGTTGTTTTCAGATGGGAGGAAGAAACACAGTTCTATTAGACGCCATAAGCTGTAGAATTCCGCTGGTTAGCGATATACCGACAATTATATTTGGCGCAGACGTGACACACCCAGAGAACGGTGAAGAGTCAAGCCCTTCAATCGCTGCTGTAAAGCTTATACAACAACTCAATTAATTATACACTTATCAAAAGTAGCTGAACACAAAAATTCATTAGACTCGGTTTTGTTTTTTGTTAGGTTGTTGCTTCACAAGACTGGCCTGAAGTCACAAAATATGCAGGTTTAGTTTGTGCTCAAGCTCACAGGCAAGAACTTATACAAGATTTGTATAAAACATGGCAAGATCCTGTCCGCGGCACTGTTAGTGGCGGTATGATCAGGTAATAAACCGGGATATTTTCAGTTTCCGCGGTTTCTATTTATTGGTGATTCACAACTTTTTTTTTTGGTTGCTTTTCAACAGGGACCTTCTGATCTCATTTAGGAAAGCAACAGGGCAGAAACCGCTTCGAATCATATTTTACCGGTCGGTTATCTGTTCTTATTTCAGTAGAGATTACTTCATATGGAAAACCGTAATTAGTCCTCATAGGTGTTTTACTCGCACAGTGATGGAGTAAGCGAGGGGCAATTCTACCAAGTTTTACTCTACGAGTTGGATGCAATTCGTAAGGTAATAACCTTTGTTTTTGTCTTTTTTGTTTCCTTGAAATCTTGCCTTATCTTACAGCAAAACGTTTACAGTTTATTTTTTTGGAATCTGGTTGTGTTTAGGCTTGTGCGTCGCTTGAACCAAATTATCAGCCACCTGTGACATTCATCGTTGTACAGAAGCGCCATCACACCCGTTTGTTTGCTAACAATCACCGAGACAAAAGCAGTACTGACAGAAGCGGAAACATCTTACCAGGTCAGTTCTTGAAAAAGGTTGAAAGAAAGATCATAACAGAAATAGCTAACTAACTAACTAACTGTTTCTTTGCCGCCTTTCTTATTCAGGTACTGTAGTTGACACCAAAATATGTCATCCAACAGAATTCGACTTCTACCTTTGTAGCCACGCTGGTATACAGGTTCGAATTAGCTGATAAAACGTAGGAAAGTTAACATTTTTTTCGTTTGACTATCCAAAAATGAAACTTTTATGTGTTATTGTATGATTTAGGGAACAAGCAGGCCTGCTCATTACCATGTTCTTTGGGACGAGAACAATTTCACAGCGGATGGTATTCAATCTCTGACTAATAATCTCTGTTATACCTACGCGCGATGCACCAGATCGGTTTCTGTAGGTAAATGAACAACATTTATTCATCTTCTTCCTCCTTAAACCCTAAAATTTGAAGAAATCTACAAAATACATATGTTTTGTTTGCTGTTGTATAGTACCTCCGGCGTATTATGCGCATCTTGCAGCATTTCGAGCACGGTTCTACATGGAACCAGAGATAATGCAAGATAACGGATCACCAGGGAAAAAGAGCACGAAAACAACAACAGTCGGAGATTCTGGTGGTGGTGGTGTGAAGCCTTTACCGGCTTTGAAGGAGAATGTGAAGAGAGTCATGTTCTACTGCTAAATGAAGAAAAGTTTTAAGAGAAGTAGTTTCATTGTTTTGTTCGTAGTTCGGCTATAGATTTGCTAATGTTTGTAAATTTGTTGGTTTTGGATTTAGGCTTAGGGTAGAGTTGTGTTTTTAGCTCAGATGTCGATGATGACAACGTTTATGCAATAGCTACGTTAACGCCTCCGGTTCTATAGTGGTTTCTCCATTGTTGCAACGTTGTAAGCTTTTTCTTTTTTTACCTTAAAGACTGGTTAGTGTAAAGGAGAACTCTGCTTTTATTCGATTGGTCGAAGAAGAAAATATGCTTTTTAAAAAATGGCTATTTTCTAAAGTCCCACATCGGTAAACTAAAGAAGATTGGTTCATCACCTTTGCACTATAAATAAGAAGCCAAGCCTAACTTCCAAGTCATACCTTTCTCGGCCTTTTGGCTAAGATCAAGTGTAGTATCTGTTCTTATCAGTTTAATATCTGATATGTGGGCCATCGGCCCACACGATATTAACTCTATTTATTAAGGGAGAAGGCCCATTAAGATAGCTTGCTATCTGGGCTTTCACGAGTCGCCCATGCGTTGCACTATTGCACGGGCCTGGCTCAACCCGCCAAATCAATAGTCCAAACTCTTAATTCTTTTTAAAAATCTAATTGTTTTGATAGTAAAGGCTCTGGTTAAATTAATAAATTCTAATAAACGTAAGAGAAAATAGCATAAAAGAAGAAAATAACATAAAAGAAGAAAAACCAAAATGTAGGACAAAATTTCGAAATTGATTGCCCTCCTCTGGTTTATCTAACGAACCGAACATAAAAAGCGTAAACCGAAAGTCTAATTGTTAATTTATACCAGAAAGGAATTAAACCCTAACTGAACCGGGTCGAAACATGATTCTATGCCTTGATTCCGATTTTCACTCGCTTCTTCTTCTCCTCCTTCATTGTAACTTCCCAAGCAAAGCTTCCTCCATCTTCCTCGTAAGTTCTCTTTAATCACTTCTTTTAATCTCTGTGTTCTTTCCAGTGGTTTTATTTTCTACCTAGGAGGTATGAAGTTTAGAGATTCTTAAAACTCGCTCTAATCGCAAACTGTGAAAAACATTGGAAATCGAGAGATCATGTCTAGGAGATGGAATCTAGTTATGGAAACGTTGCGTCGCGTTCATCGCGGTGATTTAGGAACCCGAATTTCGGGTGCTCTATGCAATCGCACAGTCTGCACAGCCTCGAAGGATCTTCCGTCAGCTTATTTAGAACAGTACGAACCATCATCGAGTCATGGTGTTGTGGATGAGAGTTATGTTCTAGCTGAGTTATCTTCATTGCTTTCGATTTCGTCTAAAACCTCAGTGGCCAAAGACGATACTACGTCGACGAATCAAGTAGCTATTGATTCGTTTTTGTCTCCGGAGGAAAAACTTAGAGGTGTGTTTCTTCAGAAATTGAAGGGAAAGTCTGCAGTACAAAAGGCTTTGAACAGTGTCGGTATTGATTTGAGTATCGACATTGTGGCTAATGTTGTCGATCGAGGGAATTTAAGTGGTGAAGCAATGGTTATGTTCTTCAATTGGGCGATTCGCGAGCCGGGCGTATCTAAAGATGTTGATAGCTACTATGTGATTCTAAGAGCGTTGGGAAGGAAGAAGTTTTTCTCTTTCATGACGGATATGTTAACGGAAATGGCGTGTGAAGGTGTTACCCCTGATCTGAAGTGCTTAACCATTGCCATGGATAGCTTTGCTAGGGCTCACTATGTGCGTAAAGCAATACAATTTTTTGAGGAAAGCGAAGATTTTGGGGTGAAATGTAGTACTGAGTCTTTCAACGCACTGTTGCAGTGTCTCTGCCAGCGTTCACATGTGACTGCTGCGAACTCGGTGTTTAATGCAAGGAAAGGTGAGATACCTTTTGATAGTTGTACCTATAACATTATGATTAATGGGTGGTCGAAGCTCGGTCAGATTGAAGAGATGGAGAAGGTTTTGAAGGAGATGGTTGAGAGTGGATTCGGTCCCGACTGTTTGTCTTTCAGCCACCTTATCGAAGGGTTGGGAAGAGCTGGTCGTATCAGTGATTCTGTTGAGATCTTTGATAATATGAAACACAAGGGTAGTGTTCCCGACGCAAATGTTTACAACGCTATGATCTGTAATTTCATGTTTGCTCGAGATTTGGATGAATCTGTGAGGTACTACCGAAGGATGCTGGATGAGGAATGTGAACCCGACTTGGAAACATATTCTAAGCTTGTTTCTGGGCTCATTAAAGGCCGTAAGGTGGCAGATGCGCTTGAGATATACGAAGAGATGTTGTCAAGAGGGATTGTTCCCACCACAGGGCTCGTTACCTCTTTCCTCAAGCCGCTTTGCAGCTATGGTCCACCACATGCTGCAATGGTTATCTATCAAAAAGCGAGAAAAGCTGGGTGTAGAATATCGGAGAGCGCATATAAGCTGTTGCTTAAGCGGCTATCAAGATTTGGGAAATGTGGGATACTGTTGAACGTGTGGGACGAAATGCAAGAGTGTGGATATCCTTCCGACGTGGAAGTTTATGAGTATATCGTGGACGGGCTCTGTAACATTGGGCATCTAGAGAATGCTGTGCTTGTGATGGAAGAAGCCATGCGCAAAGGCTTTTGCCCGAACCGCCTTGTTTATAGTAGGCTTAGCAATAAACTCATTGCTTCAAACAAAACAGAAATGGCTTATAAGCTGTTTCTGAAGATCAAAGAGGCTCGTCTTAAAGATAATGCTCGCAGATTCTGGCGAAGAAATGGGTGGCATTTTTGATCTTGATGTTCTGTTGTATGTTCACAGGAAACTGAAAAAGATCCTAGTTTTTGTACATGTGAAAACTTCACTTACATGATCACACCTTTCCCAACTTTACTCTAACAAATTGTAATAGAGAAAACTTCAAAGTTATATTTAGTAGGGTTCGTTTTTCATTCTTACCTTTATTAACCCCTTTTGGTAGGTGGCTTAAATGCAAAGGCATGCTTGTCCCTTTCTAGGTTGATGCCGGAAGATAACAATAGCGAAATTCCTAGAGTGTTCTCGGAATGGAGGCAGTAATAAGGAAATGGCAGCAGAAGTTGAGAAAAGCCAAAGAGGAAATGGATAAATGGGAGGCGCTTCAAGTTCGATGGGTTTCCCGCTTTAGAAATGCCTCTTCTATCATCCAGAGATTACAGGTAGCTGGAAATATTCTGTTTATTGTCCGGAGTTTCAAATACTGTATCTGTGATTTTTTTTTTGGTTTTGGAGTAGGAAACTCAAAATCCTGGGAGCTATGGAGCTTTGAGATGCGTGAAAGGGATTAAAGACGCAGTTATGCAGAAACAGATGGATCAACTGGAGACTCTTCTGCTCTCCATGAGAAACGTTTTGTAAGTATTTTTGTTAGAATGTTGCTGACATGAGACTTTACAATTCTTCTAGTAGTAAGTAAAGATTGTTGACATGGAACGTTTACGGGTGATGATGATGGAAGGGAGGAATTCAGGGGATGTGTTTTGAAATTTGAGAAGCTACATCGAGAAGGTTTGCAGTTACTCAAAATCGAAACGAGCAAGAGGCGAATAGAGGAACGGATTGGAGTAAAACCTTGTATTGCCGATTGCTTGGAGGGACTTTCTCTTATTTTTAACATGCATCAATCAGAGTAAGCAATACAGAATCTGCTTAGTTACTGAGTTACAATCATCATTCTCTTAATTTTCTTTGTGCTTTTTGAAAATCCTGCAGATACCATCTTAAATCGTCGATCTTTTCAGCATTTTCAAGTCTAATCCTGAAACCAAGGTACAATAATTTTCTTGTTTCAAAACTTTGACAAGTTTTATGATATTGTTCAGAATCAGTCTTATGTTCTTTGTTTACTGTTTGTATGTAGTCCTGGCGATCTAAATGCGCTACAATACCTTGTGGTTGATCAGCCAAATATCCCCAAGAATGAAGGTAAATATCGTTCTTCTTCGATTGTTTTGTTTTGCCTTATGATGAAATGAAAATGTTACACTTCGTAAATGGTTACTTGTGTTTTACCAAAAAGTCCGAGTCTGATTTTAAGCTTCTCTATGATATGTATGTACTGTGCAGTGCAACACATCTTCGATGTCATATTCGCTGAAGAGATCAAATGACGTAAAATGATGTAGTTCTCAAGATAAGGTTACAGTTTCGGGTGGTGGATGAAAACAGTGACAAGTGTAAGAAAAACGGCAAGCATTTTTTGGTTATGCTCATATACTATAAGTTTTTTTTTAACAAAAAGTATGTTTTTTCAATACCAAAATTGAAAAATGACTCAAGCCCCTTTATAAAAGATCAAAAACTAGTTTCAGAAACAAATAATATCTGGATGTTGCATCTGAATCCAAAAACATAAGTGAATCGGACCATATATAATTTATTGCTGTTTTTTTAGTCGATTCCTCTAACAAACGAATTTATAATTTTGTTACAACTTTTACTTTTGCAAAGTTCAAAACAAGAATATCATATAAGATCATTTCAAATTTTGTTGATTATATGCATTCAAATATCGTATTGATGGGGAAGCAAAAGTGTATTCGTTTTCTACCAAAACCTGTGGTCTTGTGTATAATGCCGCTCCACATGTTTTTTGTTTTGTTTTGTTTTTAATTTTAATCGGCTCAAGATCAACTTTTAACATATCATCGATTAAAAGCTTTAAACATTTTTTCTCCAAAAATAGTTCGAACGTGGTTAAATAAATAAACTCATGTTAATTTTATAATATTATTGTGTGCAGTACAATCTACTGTATTGGAAAACAAAACAAATATTGACAATTATTTTTTTTAATTAAACTTTCTGATTAGTTACCGAATAAGCTGAATTGCGATAGCTAACACCCGCCAAATAACTTTTCCCAGAATATAACTAAATTTTTGGGATTTTGGGTTGAATCTATTAAATGTGATATTGCAAGCTTTTTGTGAACATTTGGCTATATAAAGATATACACCTATATATTGATAATCGAAGGAATTGGGTTGAAGCCTAGACTAACCATCGAAAAATATAGACAAGACAAGGGCTTTTTTTTGCAATTTGAGACATTTATTGTGGCCAATCATAATTGAAACTGTATTAAGAGAGTATGAACTCTATTCCTTCCAACCCATTAAACCACCATAAATCAGTTATTTATTTATTAAATAAAAAATAAAAAATTATGATTAATGTAGATCAATTTCACTGAGTCTCTTTAATCTCGCGATCTGATATATCTATATCGCAAAAGAGTTAAAGATTAACATCTTGATCAATTGTTTTTTTCTTGTTTCTTTACCGTCTAAATTATTATGTATTAAAGAAAATTTTACAAAGTACAATTTTATCTATACTATAAAAATCCACAATAGATATGTGATACCATATAAAAGATTGTTTTGCACCAAGTTAAAAATTTCATGTAAATTAATTTGTTTTTATTAAACTGCAGAAATTGCATCATCTAAAATCCGGAAATGTCAAGTATTAATAAACTTTTAATCAACCATTAAACTAAATGACTTTTGACAAAAAAAGACTAATAGACTTCAAATTAATAATTTATTTAGATACATGTTATTTTATATTAAATAATTATATTATTATTATTATTATTATTATTATTTTGTCAATAAACGTCTCATTTTATTTAATAACATGAGACAATAGTTTGAAGTTCGCGTCAGTAACGTTTAGCCATTGAACTGAGACCGAGTTGAAAACAAACATTAAGATACAACACAGAAGAGATAATTGTGTCAATCAAGTTTAAAATCCGAGGTTCAATCTTATCCAATACCAAAAGTAGGGTTTTGGGTCACATCGAGAAAATTCAAAAGAATAAGATCATTTCATATTCTGAAAATATGAACTGGACAAAAGCAGAGACAGTTATGTCGGGGTTTGGGGTTTGGATCTGCAATTACTGTCTTGAAACCCACAAAATAAAAAAGCTTAATTAGCAGCATCGAGACCCACAAAATAGACATACAATTACACTTATGTCGGTTTTTGAAATTAAGGAAAAAAAACCCTAATTATAACTTATACATAGTTAAAGACATGTATAAACATATACATATACACACGTACGCTTCTCTACAATACGACTATTGTAACTAGATTTAGTCAGAGTTTTCTATCTTAAACTCAATATGTTCGCACCACAAACATTTTCAATTGTGAATATTAATTTCTGTCTATACTCTATAGATATGTCCGAATTCGTATTCTAGCGACAAGATCAATATATAAACCTTTAAGAACCCAACAGTTCATATAGATTGAAGGAAGGACATGTTCATCAATTTTCGTTTTTTAACCAAATAGTCTTACAAAAATCACTTGACAATTGTTCATATATATATAAACTAATGGTCGAAGATTCTTTTTAATTAAACTAGACCTTATAAGCATTAATGAAATAAAATGTTCTCAGCTTAGATCGTTATATTAGTAAGTATTCTTCTTACACATAAACTCATAAAGATCAATAATTTTGACTTACAAATGATCAAGGACCATATAGAAGTGTTGAGAGGCTTTCTTGATTCAAGATCCACTTTCTTGATATGGCGGCACTTTCGATTCGAGATTGGATTAACTAAAATCAGATTAGAAATTTAGGGTTTATATATATAGAAATGGGAAATGGAATTGAGATTTAGGGTTTTATATATTGATGCGACCATCAACGGGTGAAACTGCCACATGATCTGATCTTCCCTGATCAAATCTATGGAGAGAGAGAGAGAGAAGTTAAGATCATGCTGGCAGCTTCATCAGATGCTGATGCATCTCTCCGTACGAGAGTATTGCGATATGTATGTAAGTTCATATACTATTTGGTGATAAAAACTAGAGAGAGTGAGTGATATGAGAAGAAGACGATGAAGAAAGCTGATTTAAATAGAGTTGATTAATTAGATATTAGTATATTTTAAAGTAAAAGACGCATAAGTATATATGTGAAGGAGGATATCCATGTAAACTAAAGCCGAGACCATAATATTTAACTATTTAACGACATTAATTTATGGAAAATTTTATTGCATTGAACACTTAATTAGAAACTAAAATTATTTTATTAATTTATCAAATATTAATTATAAATGATATAGGTAATTCAAAGGCTACTTGAATTAGCTATATTTTGAATGGGATTGTGAGGAATATAAATAAATTACCGATAACAATTTTTGTTCTTGTATACTTCTTTAACAAAACATTTTCATATATACTTTTATATTATTATTATGTGAATATAAACATACTTGATTTTTACGTTAGTAACCCTACTATACCAAATTATATATAAAAAAGAATAAGCTAAATTAACCCCCAAAAAAATTGCAATGACTGTATTTTATTTTTATATTACTACAACATAAACAGTAATATCTATCTAATACTATTAAGATAATCTAGATGACTTCAAATAGATATATGGTGTTACATAAATGGATTTTGGAAACATAAATGACTAGAACATGGTTAGATTAACAGTTTTGATGAGAAGAAAAGTGTTATAAGGGCTAGAAATATTCGCAGAACTCTTTGATCTCTGTATGTGGAAGTCGAAACATTAATATGGACGATCGAATGTATGAATGCTTTTTAATAAAAAAATGTAGTGCATATAAATAACAAAAATGAACTCTTACTCTGAAATTATTTTTGGTCCAATAATTACTAATTAATTTAGAAGAAAAAATATACATGGATCTCAAAACTCAAACCTCCGAATGGCAAATAATAAACTTTTGAATATGTATATGTATCAATTCATTTAGTCATTTATTGTCTCTATGTAGTGAACTTTTTTTTCTTTTAGTTAATAAATTTTAAACAAGAAAATCAATACGATCGTAAGTTATATTTTCAACATTCGACGAGGAGGGCGAGTCTTTGCCACGAGCAATAAACTAAAAAACTTTTATCCTAAAAAACTTCAACAAAATGTGACTTGGTTATAAATCGAAATCATATCGATCGATTGCTTATCCGTTTGTATTTAACATCATCAGATAAAACATATAGATTGTTCAAATATATTCAAGATTAATAGATTTTAAAGGATAAAAGAAAACAAAAGAAAAATAATTGTTATATAAACACATGCATCCATACATTTAATGTTGAATTGTGGAGTCTAATATTTCATATGCTATGAAGATCTAACAATTAGGCAGATCTCTTTGGCTAGAGTTCCCCGACAATATTTTAAAAGAGTTTTCATGAATAATATTTTTAAGATTTTTCTACCATTTGTTATTTATTTTCTATCTGTTTTTTTATTTGATATAAATCAAATAAAAAAATTCAAATTCTTTGATTATAGTAAAAATTCAAAGCAGTGAAAAATGGATATAACTTTCGTTTTGAAGATGAACCACTCTAAATCTTGTATATATTTATACTCTATTTTTATCGTTTTTGAAAGTTGGACATAAAATCCAAATCCTAACATTTAAAATCTTGTACTTTTTTTAACAGAAATGTGTTGTATATATGCATTGAATAATTAGTTCATCATCAAAAGAAATCATTGAGGTTTTGACAAAACCATGATACTCAAACTAAAACTATTGAATTTATCCCTTAATATTTTAATTAATTAATAAATAATGAATGATTGCATCAAATATGGATGACATCTATTATAATATAAGTTACAATAAGGATTGTGACTTGTGAGGTATCGTATATGGACAACTAAGTGAAAAACAATTGTATATTATTCAAATATGAACTATTGCTTTAATATAAATTAACTATTATTTATATAATTATTCAATCAACTAATTGATGCTTCTCTTTTTCAGCAGATTCCTTTATAGGGGTTATGATTATTGCACCAACCATAAATTACACTTTAAAAGCGCAGGTAATTTCTCTTTAGGTGATCAAGAAAAACTTAATATTAAGATAACAACCTCTTAACTAACCTTATTATATCATTTAAAAGTTGTCTCAATTCATTGTATTTAGTTTTATGTTACTTTAGGTAATTATTCGTTCTTCGAAGAACCCAATTACCAATAAAAGACTTCATTTCGAGAACAGTGGAATAAAAATTACCAGATAACAAATCATAATGTTTTCGATGAATACCATCAAAATTTCTAAAATTACGAATGAATCACTAAATTTATACCCTTTGTTCAGTGTCTTAATACAACCCATGCATTAGAAACAGAAAAACCAAATCTGAATTTTAGCCTACCCAAAAAAGCAAAAAAAAAACTGAGAAAAAGGTTTATGTCATCTAAAAATTGAAAGTAGATTTAATTTAAATTCAAAATCAAAACCATACCAAACCAAAATCATCCACATTAGATTAGATTTATTTTAGATACTATTATTGATAAATAAGAAATGCTAAAAACTGAGAAAATTGAAATTTAACCAAAATATATATATATATATATGTTAGTAATCTTCAACTATAAAATAACATTTTCTAATTTATTAGTACTTTAATAAATGATATTACAAAAAGGGTGTATTAAAAAAACATTTGAATTTTGTTGGGTTTTAATGAGAAAGCTTTGTGATTTGTTATTAAAATTTTATGTAATTTTACCTAAAACCATTAGATTTGAATTTTGTATTTTTGACCAAAAACTTTCACCAAAACACTTTGAAATCACTAAAAGTCCACTGATGAAAATATTTTAAATAACTGTGAATTTAATGATATATTTTCAAATCAGTAATTTAAAATACTGAATTTTCTCAAAAAACATTAAAATTTATTTTTAAATAACATATGATTTTAACCTTTTTAACATCATATTCATATTTCTTAAATGTTAAGCAAAGTAATTTTTATGGAAAGCAGATACAATTTAATTCGGAATATTGAAAAAAAAATAAAAGGTGAAACAAAGGAAGTTTCGGCAAGACGTGCAAGTTTGTTACAAGATCTACAATACACTTCATTTCAGTAGCCTCAACATTTCTTTGCCAAAACCTGATTTTCCTGATCCAATGTAACATTTTTGATTGAGTCCATTCCCTTAATCCTCCTTTAATCATGACGCATGTCATATACCTAACTGAAAATATATTAAAGTGAATATAGATGGGTATTTATGTGTGGAATAACTTCCATTTTTAAAAATCCGATCTAGACTAAATGTGAGATTCATTGAATTTGTAATATAAAAGTTATCTGGTGGTTATATATGAAAATGTTCATAACCTTCAGTGACATCTCCTGAACATGCATGCACAAGTTTTTACCAACATTTTTGAAAGATTTGTTAGTGTTCCTGAGTACATACATTTGAAAACATTTTAATAGAATCTCTATTTTATAGAATTATTTTTTATAAAAGTTTAGTTATAGTTATATATATATTGATATATCGTAAATTATAATTTTTAAAAAATTATATAAAAAATAGTTTGTAGATCATATATTATTATAATTTATTTATAAAATATAATTATATGATAAATTATAAAAGAAGAAAAAGTTAACTATTTATATTTGGTTTTTATTATATTATTATTATTTTAGATGTAATTTTTTATATTATGAAAATAATAATTTTTAGTAAATTTATTTTAAAAAGGTCCTAATATTTTTGATCCGATTCTTCAATTGTACTTAAATTTTTTACTTGTATTCAATTTTTTTCTCCGTGTTTTAACCATAAAATAATATATTTATTATTTATTAGTTTTAAGTTAGAAATGGATGAATTTTTTTGGTCCCATCGAACATTTTTTTTCTCTTTTGTAATGCTTAATAAATATATAAAAAATGTTTCAATAAATATTCCATGCCACATATGTTAGTCATCATAGTCGTAATCATTTTTGTGTTTTTATGAGAAAATAAGATCCACACACCTAAAAGGTTACGTATTTGTATACTATACTTCTAAATATTTGGCTTCGTATTTATTTATGTGAAACTAATTTGTCGGGCATTCTCTTGCCGACAAACACAAGCATTATTGTTTTGTATTATCCATGACATATAGAACGTTACAAATGCTATATATTTATATATATACTATCTGTCTTTTTCAATTAGACACACACGCATACATATGGATAATGTATTCATGGGTGATGCATGTATGTATGTATCGATCTCTAACTTTGATTGGTGAAAAAAAATCGTACGAATAAAACATTAGTTTTTAGTGGTCAGAATCACTATAGAAAAATATAAGATATGTAATAAGATTATATCAAAAAGACTCTAGTGGAGATAAGCTTAATAAAGTTATGTTATTAGCTCACCCCAATAGTTTTAATTTTAAATGTTAAGTTTAGACCATTTAGAGGTACTATTAAACAACTTTCCCAATTCGAACCTGGGCTTTCTTAGCCCGTAGAACTTGATTATGCCACTAAAGTTGCTGTGCTTTAATAATGGGTTTTCCACGGTTAGAGTAAGCTTTCACATCATCGCTTATTTGTGTAAATTGTAATGTGCCTGATTACATTTGATAAACTTTTCTCAGGCCCATTGGATTATGAACAAGTTTCATATGGTCGATCTAGTTAAACCGAACCATTCGAACAAAAGATTCATCTTCGGAAACCAAACTAATTCCTTTTTTTTTGGTTCCGGAAAAAAATTGAAAACCTAACTGAATCGGGAAATATTTTGTTAAAAAAAATTTTCTAGCCGAACTGTCAACTGAAAAAAGAAACTCAAATCGAAACTTTTTTTTTTGTTTGTTCAATTAAAGTACATTGTAAACCAAAATCATATTTAGATTTCGAATGCTCAAAACAAATGATGAGTGAAACAAAACCGATTTTTATTTAATGGATTCGAGAAACGCAAACGGAGAAACTTCAGCGTTGGTAAGTCAATTAGGAAATTCTCAGATATAGTAAACGAAACAAAAGTCTCATCTAGTTTTAAGTTTCACAGAAACTCGATATCCTTCCCAAAGCCCCAACCTTTGAACATGTACATAAAAACGCAAAAGAGAAAGATAGAGAGAGAACATTGTGGAGTGAAGAAAAGATTTGTCTCAATGAAACTCAAACATGTAATGAAAAAGAGAGGGAGGGATAAAGACGCTTAAGCTTTGCGATTTCGGTGAAATCATTTCCGGTTTAGATATTACCGGCCCAGTTATGGGAGCTGTCGACTCTAGGCATTTTGGTACCCTCTCTCTGAGCCTCAGCATCAACTTTAAAGGTCGCACCACACACGTCTCCTGAGCTATCCACCCTCGGCACTGGCTTCAGCAGGTTTTTCGGGTGCTCGAAGCTCCTTAATCCTCCCGATGATGTAAAGAAGCAACCTTCAAAACACCAAACCATGTAACAAGTTCAAGCATTTTTAGTGAATTGTAATACAAACAACAACACAATAGACCAGCCAAAGTCTTAGACAAATTCAATCTTTGAGTTCAGAGTTTCTTTCCTTTTGTTTATGGGTTTATGTGATTATCAAGATCTTTTAACACCCATGTTCTAATGGATACTTTCTGTTTGATCTTACATTTTGAGTAAAGTTGGTTACCTTTAGGGAAAGGACTGTAAGATTTGGAGCAACCTTTCTTCACAATCTCTGTGTCATCAGAAAGAACAAGGTGACCTTCAGCATCAGTTCCCCAGAAGAAAGGCACACTACTATCAGCATCCTGTACATCGACAACAAGCAAAATCCATAAGAGAATAACTCAAACATCAAGAATGGACATAAATGGGGTTTAAAAAATGAACAGGAATAGTGTTTTGTGTGATTTCTTACAGCAGCAGCAAAGACGGTTTTCTTGGTGCCATCAAAGAGGATAAAGGCAAACTTTCCTTGGAAATCTCTGACAACTTTGTCGACAGGATAAGGACCACGATCACGTAAAGTCCTGTACGCCTCAATCACCATGATAGCCTCGTTTGTGATCTTGCTTAGCCCATACTGCTGTCTCAGAAACGGAAGGTTCTCAATGTGTCCTTGGAAGATGCAGAAGATGTCATCCACAACCGCAAATAATCTGTACAAATCAGAGAAGAAAAACTAGAAATTACATTACCCAATTATACAAAAACCAAGAGGCACATTTACTTAAAATCCAGAGTTAGATCTTGACAAAGAGAGTCTATATAAACTCTAGTCCAAGATTCTATTGATAGCTCAAAGAACATTTCGTCATCATCATCATCAAGCTTAGCACCATCACAAGCAAATTCAAAAGCGGCGACATAACGAGTTTATAGAAATGTATAGTTCCGGATTCCACCAATAAGTCAAGAACGGTTCATCGTCAAGCTTAGCACCATCACAAGCAAAACCGAAAAATAATAGATCCTAGATGCAAGGGGAAAAAAGAAAGTCAATCCAAGTAAATCTTCAGCGACAATAGCAAATGAGTGTATCATTATCGCAAATCTAATCGATCCGATTCCAAAAAATCAAGAAAATAAAAAAAGAAATCTAGAAATGAAACACAGCATCACCACTTCAAAATCTACAGATAAGAAACAAGGAAACATCAAAGAGACGCAAACGAACGATTCCACTAGATCAAAACTACAGAAGCAAGAGAGAAAATGAAACTTGTATCTGACCTCTGAACAAGCGGATCACTGTTATCAAGAGAGTAAGCGAGCACTCCCGACTTTCCGAGGCTAAGCGTGACGGAGTTTGGGTTTTTGGAAACGAATTGACTCGCTAGATATCCATCTTTCAAGGCGTAAGCATCCACAGACGAGTGTGGACTCTGTAGTGCCTCAGGGCTGTTCGCCACCGTCTTCTCGAACACAGCGAGCATTTTCTTTTTGCTTTCTTTCTCGGAGAGAGAGAGATATTCTGATTTTGGATTAGAGAGAAAAGAAAAAACTGGAGAAAACGAGAGAAAAGTTACAGACGAAAATGAGAGAAAGACCGGGAAGGCTATAAAGGAATCTCGTAGCTGATGTGTAGTTCCTATTTTACCCTTGCTTTATTGAACACGTGTCCTGATACGAGAGGATACATTTTGGATATTTTCCCTTTATAGCATAATTAGTCGATAATGATTTGTGGATTTGATTCTTTTTTTTCTTTGAAAAGAACCTAAAAAATTATCTAATTTTAAAGTTATTTATTACTTAATAAATTCAATGTAGGTTATAAAAATAGTACTAGTTGACAGATGATAACACAATTTATAGCAATTGTAATAATTGGAATGTAATAACTGTTTTTGGATAAAATTTATATAATTAGTCATTATAAATTAGTAGACGTGTTATTTTAATTGATTATAATTAGTTGATCACAGTACACGTTGAGTATATTAGGTGATGTAATATTAAATAGCCCAACAATCAGATTATTTCTTACCATTTCTGTAAAATTATTATAAGGTTGATATAGTAATGCTCTTTTAATTACAGAGTATCTTGCGTAATTAGAGAAATAGTGGAATCAATTTAATCAGTAACGTTTATATAATAAATATATACTTTATTTTGTGGAGAATCTCATAGTACGAATACGAAAGAGGATAAGATTTTAATATAAAAAAAGTCAGGAAAATGACGTGGCCAGTACGTGCATATATATTCTTTAATTATATAAAAAATTAAACCGAGGAAAATCACATGGTGAGAACAGAAAAGGCAACAATCACTAAGAAAAGTCAATCCAACGGTGGAATTTGTCACGCGTTTTGATTGAAACGTATAATTGACATAAATTTTAAAAATTATTTTGCGTATTTAAGATGTTAAGTCATATAGCTTAGTCATATCTCATATGGGATCTGTAAATATATTCAGTATACAAAAAAAAAACACGTGGATCCTATTTTTTTTGTCAACAAGAGTAAATATTTTATGATTAGAAAATTTGGAAGAATGTTGACAAAAAAAAGGAGCTTAGAAGAAATAAAATGTTAATAACGTCTTTGAACAATCCAGTGGATTGAAATGTGGCTAAATCAGTTTGTTAATAAATCTCCAGGCCCTATACTTTTTTGGGCTTTGATATTTCGGCCCAAAACATAACCCAACCACTATAAATTTTGGCATTTTGCGTCTATTTGACACACCAAAATTCATATATTGAAATTCAAAATATACAGTGGTTAAAAGTACAAGTAATTATAATCCATTTATCAACTCAAGCAACAAAAAAAAATAATTATATTTTACACTATAAATATTACTAAAATGATATCATAAGAATTCCTAAAATTTAAATATATAATTTAGTAGTTTATATCAGTATCGTCGTTATTATAATCTGAGTTTAAATCCGGTGATATACTTCATATTTGTATGAGTTGTACAAAACAAAAGATATTTTAAAAATATTGACATATAATTTAAAGGACAAATCCTGAGATTTATAAAATTTGAAAGAATTTATTACAAATTTTAATAAAATATTTTTTTTTATGAAAAGACTTGGGGGCCAATTAACCTATGTATATAAATCTTTATATATAATTTGAGATTAAAGAAAAATGTTTCACTTAGCTATGCGAAAAGCCTGTCTATTAATTTGTACTTGTGTTGTGTTTTTATCATATCCGAGTTAGAATTTGGTAATAAGTCTCAAGTGTGAATAGTTGTAGACGAAAAATAAAATAAAAGCTCCCAAAAGATTTTAATGTAATAAAGTTATAGCAAATGTTCCCCTAAAATACACATCTCATCACTCAAAACAAAAGCCTTCCAAATTTCTTCACTATCCATCTCCATTTCAACCCTATCTTGTCTTTGCTCTTCCATTGAAGCTATGTGAAGCTCATCCCTATAACCAAAAACTCCTCCAAATTGATCACCGATATCATCACTATACTCTTCTGGCTCAGCTTTTACAAACGTTGCATGATCCTTAACCCCATGGCCTAAGATCATCTCATGCCTTTGTTCTAGATTCTCGATTCCGTGCTGCTTACGTTTCCTTAAGCTCTGCAAAAAATCTGGTTTCTTAATCTTATTCAGCAAGAAATCCATCATCACTTCTTGTTTCATCTCTGTGATTTTCACTTTCTCTTCCATCAAACGAAGATAGGCCTTGACGTTTTCCTGCTTTCGTCTCAATCTCACCAACTCTGTTACTAGAGCGGCTTTGTCTCTTCGCATCACCTGGATCTCTCGTTCTAGTCCAAATCTACCGTTTTCTAGCGACTGCGTTTGATATGGTGTCTTTCTTCTCCTTATGTTCTTAAGGAGATGTCTCTGTCCCCTCAGAAAATACTTATTTGCAAACTCCCATCTCTCTGTATCAATCTTCTTGAACCCCTACAAATCATTAAAAGATGTAATGATGAAAAATCAAAGAACCAAGCGGATTTAGCAGATTTAGAACTCAAAATCTCAGCTTAAAGTTACACATACGTAAGTATTGAGTTGTCTAACAAAGCTGGATAAATTGTTGTGCTTAAAATATATGGGGAGACAGATTATGGCAAAAGTCTCTGGTTCCCAGACAATGAAACTGTTGTTGTCTCTGCTCCATGAAACTATGTTGTTTGTGCTTGAGTCCTCCACTATGTCGTAGGTTTTTGTTATGAAAGGCGTTGGTCCTGTTCCTTTGAGACCCTCTAACGATCTCGGAAGGTTATAATCCATTATGAACAAAAGAAAAGCAAAGACAGAGTGATTAGATTGTAAACAGAGATTTGGGAAGTGGAGAATAGGAGAGATTGAAGGTACGTTTTAGACAAAACTTTCCTAAAACGGAAACTTTAGGGCTCAAAAGTTGAAGACGCAAAGGTGAGAAGAGAACAGTTTGATGAATCGTAGCTAAAGCTTGAGGATGCTTTTATGCTGTCTGCTATTTTTGGGGGTTTTTATGTTTTTTGCTTTGTAGTGTTTTGGATAAGTCTCTATTGATTAGTTTTACATTGATGTGGACAAAGATGATTAAATGAGAGATTTTAGTGGCAAACATTCATTGGTTAATACGACTTTATGTTTTTGTCTACTCTCCAAATAAGTTATCATGAAGTTCGAATCGTCATTACAAAGTGAAAAGCTATGTGAGTTGCAAAATCATATATTAGTTAAATAGTAACACAAATGTAGTGACTATGCCTCTTAACATTTATAAGCATCGCTTTCGCATTGAACCTCTCCTGACACGTTGTGGCGAATGCATAAGGTTACGTTTCGTGGTTTTGTTTGTTTATTCCAAAATGTCCAAGCGATGGGACTTTTGGTGGAACCCTTTGAAAGATTTGTGCAAAGAAAAGAAAAGAGAATTATATCTGACTAATATAGATACTTGATTCCATTGAATAGAGTGGGTTTGGTTTAATAATAAATGAATATAAACAGTATTATTATTATTTTATTTTTTTGCAATATAATTAAAACAAATAAAATTGAATCTGTCATGGATAGAATTAAACCTATATGAATAATATACATTGAATGTATTCGAACGTTTTAAACTAATTTGTCCGTCATTAAATTGCTTGAGCGTAGAATTTTCACTATTTTTACTATGTTAAAATATTTATTGCAGCGTTGAAACTTTTTTAAACAAATAGAAAAAGTTGGCTATTCATGAGATTTGGTTACCATTTTCCTCAGTTTGGAATAAGTATAGCCCAAATTAACATTTCGACTTCAATGTTCCACACCCTACAACTGTGGAGAACTTATCTCTCTTTCCATCAACCATTAGAACCATCTACATGATATCATGTTCATTTTGCTCTTTTTTGTTCCGCACCCCCAACAGTATAATTTTGTTTTATAATGTTTATTATTCAAAAAAATTAATAGTAGATAAATAATATTTTAATACTATCTATTTTAAGGTATAAAAGCTTATATCGTTACAAGCAATCGGAACAAGTCTCTGTTTTTACTGGTAAAGAGTAAAACAATACATACAAATACACCACAACGCATATTATTTAGTAAATTTCTTAATGAGCTTGGATGGTTTCTCTAAACTTCTCGGTTAAGCTCTTTATATACTCCTTCCTAACCGGATGTGCTTCCTGCGGCCGGTTATATGGTGTCCAAACCGGTTCTCCCACGAACAGTCTCATTAGCTGCAAAACCAAACCACCAATTCATCACAATCCAACAATCAAATCTTTTTACGTAAGATGTAACAGTTTTTATCTGCGTTTTAGTTGAGAGATTGAAGTTGGCTTTATAATACCTTGATGTAGTTGCTGGTGTCGAGTGTGAACCGGTGGTAGATTCCGGCAGGAAGGACAATGAGATCGCCCGGTTTCATCCAGATTCGGATCCAATGGTCATCTTTGTCCCTAACATCAAAGTAGCCACTTCCAGCTAGGCAGTAACGGATCTCTTCGTCCTTGTGAATGTGTTCTGTGAAAAAGTTCTTCAGCTTCTCCTCGTAGTTGCTGACTTTCTCGGGACACAGATCCAGCAAATCCTAATACAAAGATTGATTACAGGTAAAAAAAACTTCTGCTCATCAATTTGTGAGAATTGATATGCATCTAGCTCAAGGATTTCGAAGACAAACACCATACAAATGTTTCCTTAGCCTAGCTAACTTGAAGAAAGCACTTTTTGTGATGTTACCATGTACATAAATCTCAAACCGTATATTGACCAACTATAGGATGATTATATAAGCTCTTAGCTTATATAATAATACTCAATTACTCATAAAGCCTCCTTTCTTCATAAGCTGAAGTATAAGGTTTGATAGAGTACTAGCCTTATCGCTGTGCAAGATTATATAGCCATATGTCCTACTTTCGATTCAATCATTTTTCTCATGAGATTGATATGCAACAAGTTAACAAACTGAAACTGAAACATCAGTGGCCATTTATGGTGAGCATTAGTGAGAGTGATCCTAAGCTGTGATTAGAAAGAGGGTAATCTGCATCCGCATACCATGTAATCGTAACCCCTTTCTTCTCTAATCTTGCCTAGCTCGGAATCATTCTCGTAATTATCAGGGTTCAACTTCCAGTACAGCACTCCCAACTCTGCAAAGCACAGAACAAGTAGTGTTAGAGAAATTTGTATAGTTTTATGACCTGCTCTTGTGTGTGTTTTGCTCATTTCCTTCGTCTAGGTTTCTTTCCTGTTAGCTCATATGCTTATCTTGTAGAATCACAACTCAATGCAATAAACCATGAAAGCACACACACACACAAATTATCCAAACCAGACAAAAACTACAACATCATATTCACCACAATTCTAGTTAGTGATTTGAGGCTAATATGAAAGCGAAAAGTGGAAGCAAACGTTTACAAAGTTAAAGAGTAATAAGTAAAGCGAGAGATTTGAAAAACAAAAAAAACCTGCCAAGTAATCCATTGTGACGAGCTCTTTCGGGTTACGATGATGAGGAAGTCTCTGGTCTTCGTTGCTATCATCCATAAACCATGCCTGCATCAACACTTAGCATTACTATTCGATTTCGATGATAATTTTTAGTTGGAAACTCAATTTGGACCGATGATTAATCATCACGATTCTCTCTTCTTCCAAAATCAAATCAAGAAATAACAAGGCGAGAGAGTCATGTACAGTATCGAAATCAGAATCTAGAACCTAAAAAAATCAATATGATTAATCTGGTGAAGAAGAATTAGGTCACCTGGAGAGCCATTACTGATGGATCTTCGTCGTATGAATGCTTCGATTTAAGATATATAAGAAGAGCTCACTCATATCCTCCGTTGATGATATATAGCCACGCGTCTATGCTGATTCGTTTTATGTTTGTTTCCTCTAGATTTTTTTTTATTAATTCTGGTTCCAAAAATTCTAATTTTTAAGAAAAATAATAGTAATAAACAACCATCTAATTTCTTACAATGAGTTTAAAAAAGCTTCTTTTTTTTTGGTGAGAGATACAACCGTTTTCCAACCACAATGATTTTTTTTAAATTATATACTTCTAAGGTTCCTATTTAACGTTTACATTTATATTTTTATATAAGAAAGTTTATCAACAGCTTCTACAATTCAATTAAATATTATAAACTAATGATTCTTTTCCCCATTAAAACACAGTTCTGAATATGACCATAACTCTACACTTGGCAAAAAAACAGTAAATATGTAGAAAAAAGCAGCAATTTTTCAAGAGAAAAGGCCAGATCATCTTAACAAAATGAACATCTAATGTTTTAGGTGTCACAAGGTAGAATACTTCTAATACAAATTTCCAAACTTAAAAAAGAAGAAGCATCTTTATATTAAAAAATTTCAGGTGTTTCATCTCAAAAAGGCCAGATCGAAAAAAAAACGTCAAATATTTCTGATGTCACAAGTTAGATTATTTTTAATACAAATTTTCAAACTTTGAAAAGAAAGTAAACTATGTTAAATTCGACGAAACAGAATAAACATTTTTTTAACAACTCAAATAAAAATAATTAGGCTGAAAGTAAATTAGCATAGATCTTTAATTCTGGTGGTTCAAACCATATTGGTCTTGGGCTTGTAATAATAACAGAGACATGCCCACTCAGCAACAAACCGGACACATCTGAAGAGAAGTGAACTCACATGAACGAAATAGTCAACCTCGTGCTAGTTCGAAATAAAGAATCAAATTTCGAACTGAAATCGTCAAATCAAATGAAGTAAATGGCACCAATTCAAATGTCTTTCTTTTTTTCTATTGAATTGAACTGAATAGATTTGTAATGTTTGTTATTCATAGATTATGCACCAATTTTTTATTCAATACTTTAATATGAATAGACAATTACTTTCTTAGTTTCTTACAGACAAAATATGAAATCTCCAAATTTTTATATTACTTTTGTCAAAAATGAAACAATGAAATCTCCAATTACTTTTCTTATTTCTGAATTAAATTTTTATACTTCTTAATTATTTCCAATTTGCGAAAGAAAAAAAAATCCCACATAAAGTACTCTTTAACTTTTTCTTCACGCCTATAATAATATATAACTCATCTCATTCTTATGAACCCACACAAAGAAGAAAAAAAATTAACAAAGATAGTGAAGAAACAAGAATGTTCTCCCCTTCATCAAGAAACGCTTTTGAAGATGGTAAATACAAAACAGATCTCTTAACTTTGGACTCATCATCTAGCTGCTGCAAAACGACACCGTCTTCTTCTCCGACTCCGCCGTCTCCGCCGAAGCCACTGTTGGTGGCAACGCCGGTGGAGGAAGGAGAATATCCGGTGGTGATGCTCCTCCATGGTTACCTTCTCTACAACTCATTTTACTCACAGCTTATGTTGCATGTCTCTTCCCATGGCTTCATTGCCATCGCTCCTCAGGTTCAATTTCATCTCATAATTTAATTTTAAATAATTAGCCACAGATAATTTATATTTAGTTTTGTTTTACAGTGTGTATACAGTTAGCTAGGGACAAAGACGTAAATTCAGTATAATTGTGGTATAGAAGTAGGATTTAGGATTTAGTTGCGTTCAAAATCATATAAAAGATACATTTTTCAATTAATTAGGATTTAGGGAAAAAATACACTAAAAGACATATCTATAAGACTATAACTCATTTGAATGGAGTACATGATGCCACGTTTCGCTGAGTTTTTTTTTCCTGAAACCTTTTTTTTTCTTGTTTGGCTCTTATGAAAACCTTAGACAAGAAGAAAAATAAGAACAAAGATGCAAATCGATGGGTCCACTTGATGTATAATTGTGTTTTTGTCTCTATTGGTTATGTGATGATATTCAACAGTTATATAGCATTGCCGGACCAGACACGATGGACGAGATAAAATCAACGGCGGAAATTATGGATTGGTTATCAGTCGGACTTAACCACTTTCTTCCACCACAAGTAACACCAAACCTATCCAAATTCGTACTCTCCGGCCATAGCCGTGGAGGGAAAACCGCATTTGCCGTGGCCCTGAAGAAATTTGGATACTCATCCGATCTAAAGATCTCCTCATTTATCGGTATAGATCCTGTCGATGGGACAGGGAAAGGGAAACAAACCCCTCCTCCGGTTTTAACCTATGAACCAAACTCATTTGACCTAGACAAAATACCTGTTCTAGTGATCGGTTCGGGACTTGGTGAAATTGCCCGGAACCCTTTGTTTCCTCCGTGCGCGCCTCCCGGAGTGAACCACCCAGAGTTCTTCCGGGAATGTCAAGGTCCAGCGTGGCATTTTGTGGCAAAAGATTATGGGCATTTGGACATGCTTGATGATGATACAAAAGGGATTAGAGGGAAGAGTTCTTATTGTTTGTGTAAGAATGGTGAAAAGAGAAGACCAATGAGGAGATTCGTTGGTGGACTTGTTGTGGCGTTTCTGCTGGCTTATCTAGAAGGAGATGATTGTGAATTGGTTAAGATCAAAGATGGGTCTCACGAGGGTGTTCCTGTTGAAATCCAAGAGTTTGAGGTTAAAAACTAATTTTCTGTAGGGCTTGTTTTTTTTCTTATTTTCTATATAGTCGCTTTTGTTGCTTATGAAGTTAGATTGTGTACTCTTTACTTAAGTGACCTCTTGGCCGATGAAATTAACCCGATCACATTCACAAGACTAAGAGACTGAACTTTCGATAACTTCTTTACAATTGATGGAAGAAACAACGATTATACACATTATGCAATTACATTAACCAAAATAAATTTACACAATAGAGATTAAACTCTGGAAATAACAAACAAGATATTTGATGGACTGAGTAGAGAAATCAACATCATACAATTTGGTTTGGAGGTCAAGCGTCACTAACGTTAGACTAATCTTGCGACTATAAAACTAAAGGTTTTAAATCTTTTGGGATGTAACACGAAACATGATATTTGATATGAAGTACTGAGTATACGCTTGGATTCTAAACCTCAATCATTAAGAGAGGGATTGTTAGTGTAGTGAAAACCGAGTTTTATAAGTTGTTGAGATACAACTGTTTGAAGTGTTTTTGTACTAGTCGTGAAGTAGTACAAAGAGTAGTACATGAGGCACTACAGGGAGGTGAGCTGTGCGATCGCTGACACGAAGGTGGAGTGTTGAGATAACAAACGAGTGTAGCTGATAAGGAAGAACCAATAGGCGGTTCATGATCTGGATAAACATTTTGAAGAGTATATTCAAGACCGAAGAATGCAGTTCGGCTGTAGTAATTTGAAGTACTACATGACGTATTACATGAGGTACTACAAGCCGCAGAGATGTTCGAATGCTGAGCTAGAAATGGAGTGCTGAGCTGGATACGAGATCTTAATTGATAAGGATGAACTCATAAGAGATTAGAGAATATCATAAGCTGGATAAGCTTATTGGAAGTTATCCAAGATAAAAATGAAGATTTCCTTAAGAATAAGGAAAAGAATATTCATAAGGAGATTTGTATTGATCTCGACGTGTGAGTGCAGTTAGGGTTAGCCAAAAGATCATAGTGGATAAATAGGATGTGTTGAGCATAATAGGTCCTTATTGAAATTTAGAGAGCATTAGCCAAAAAGGTTTTAGAGAAAGATGAAACCCTTGTTCTAAGGCTAAATGGTAATCGAGTGAGAGGTTTAGAGATTGTGTATAGATCCATGAACGTGTGAGGCTAAAATAACAAGTCAATGTGTGTCTTGAGCTTGTTAGGAATCGTTTTGAGTGTTACTTGTAAATCCACTTGAAAGATTATCTAGTAAATACACATTCTTATTGAAAATTTTCATGTACTACTTATTCATAGTACATGTAGCAATAGTTCTCGCCCTTTCAATTGGTATCAGAGTGGGCACTTGTGCGTATTACAAAAAGGTGAAATCATGTAGAAAGATGGAGAACTACTCAGAGCAACTTCTAAAACTCAGTCTTCACAACACTAACAATCTACCCCTTGATGATTGAGTTTTAGAATCTAAACGCACACTCAGTGGTTCATATCAAATATCATGCTTCGTGTGACATCCCAAAAAATCTAACACCTTCAGTCTCCCCTTTTTTAGCTCTGTAGCTCTGAGTAGTTCTCAATCTTTTCTACATGATCTCACATGTTTGTAGTATGCACAAGTGCCCCCTCTCATACCAATTGAAAGTGTGATAACTACTGCTACATGTACTATGAATAAGTAGTACATGAGAATTCTCAATAAGAATGTGTACTTCCAAGTAACACTCAAAAAGATTTCTAACAAGCTCAAGACATACATTGACTTTTTATTCTAGCTTCACACGTTTAGGGATCTATACACAATCCTTAAACCTCTCATCCGAACCCTTTAGCTCTAGAACAAGTATTTCATCTTTCTCTAAAATCCTTTTCTTGCTAATACTCTATACTATGCTCAACATATCATATTTATACACAATAGGATCTCTTGGCTAACCTTGGCCGCACCCACAATTCAAGATCAGGATCTCTTGGCTAACCTTGGCCGCGCCCACAATTCAAGATCAATACAAATTTCGTTGTGAATATTCTCTTCCTTATTATTCTCCTAAGAATAAGGAAATCTTCCTTCTTATTTTGGATAACTTCCAATAAGCTTATCCAGCTTAATGATCATCTCCGAACTCATCCTTATCAATTAAGATCTCATATCCAGCTCAGCACTCCATTTCCAGCTCAGCATCCGAACATCTCTGCAGCATGTAATACCTCTTGTACTACGTCATGTAATACTTCAAACTGCTACAACTGAACTGCATTCTCCAATCTTGAATATATTCTTCAAAATGTTTATCCAGATCATGAACCACATCTTGGTTCGTCATTATCAGCTACACTCGTTTGTTTATCTCAGCACTTCACCTTCACGTCAGCAATTGCACATCTCACCTCCATATAGTACCTCATGTACTACTCCTTGTACTACTTCACAATTAGTACAAGAAAACTTCAATCAATTACATCTCAGCAATTTCTAAAACTCAGTTTTCACAACACTAACAAAAACATTATTAACTTCTTTTTATTCTTGATTTTCCCATGGAAAAGTGCTAATGGCTAGAGAGCGCATGTGTGAGTAGTACCAAGCCAAGAAGAAGTTACATCGAGATCTTGGAAAACATTTTGTCCCACGTCCTCTTGACTGAATTGAACGACCACATCACTTGGTTGGGCCACTTCATCTCGGATACACACAAGCGGTTGTCGAGGTTGCACGTGAGGGATCTCTGAAACAATATTCGCAAAGGGGACTTTACCGAGGACTTAAAAAAGCTTCGGTATGAAGATCAAAGCGGGAGTGACATCCCTCAAAGCGTTGGTGCTAAAGTCGAAAACTTCACATGTAGTAGCGTTTTCTAAGCCTGCTTCTAAGGAGTTGTATAACTAATGAAGATGAACCTAAGACAAGTGTTCTATGCGATTCTATTGCCCGGTCATATACGGACCACATGAGGATATATGGATCTCTTGATTGCTGACGTTTCGTCAACTGTCTTTCTTGGAAGAATGGTGATTCGATCGTTAGTTTCCATTGCTTCGATACAGTTTTGAATCTCAGCAGAGAACTATGTGCTCTATGACATCGTGGAGCAGCGATTCCACCATCCTCAAGTAACGTTTTCTCAATCATATTAGAAAGTCTACAAAAAGTCAATTTTCATCCATAGTCCATAGTTTAGGATATTATGTAATTTACATATTCTTCTACTACAAAGATCTTAATTACTTTTCATAGATTAGAAAGTTTATACACCCATCTTAAAAATACAATTAAACACATCCCAAGGGAAAAACAAAAAAAAGAGAAAATACCAATTTGCCCCATTTTTTTTTCATTTTCATACTGACTTAACCCCAAGACTATAACCTTAATTCAACATTTATGTCTCCTATCAGAAGCAATTGAAAGAAGCATGGAAACACCTTGTGTCCAAAGATCATATTCCCTTTGGCTTTTGCACTCGAACTCAATCACTCTTTTCTCAGCCGTCTTTAGCCCGAAATACCTCAAATCCTCTCCGCCCTCCAGCAATTCGCGGCCAGGCCACGCCGGTAATGCCTTGACCAGTTCCACCACCACATCTATATAGATCAAAATCAATAACAAATTCAACAACTTAGAGAATAAGTTATTTTGGTTATAAGTCCAAATTTAAGACCATAAGACATGTGACATGTCTAACAGAATTGTCATTAAGCTGATTTATTAATCTTTAGACTAACTTTAGATCGTTCTTTAACTTTACGATCTAATAGCCACTTAAACTTCAAAAACTATTCCAAAGTTGGTACCTTTTTGACCTTTTGATCATATGGGTTCGCATCAAAAAGAAAGAAAGAGTAAGAGATAAGCAAAGCATCAGTGTTTCACTCACACTTTTTCTTCTTTGTAATGGTCCCAGCAACATGTTTGCTCTTCATCTTCAACATTACCTGCGCAATAAAGATAAAATGCACATCAAAACAATTTAAAAATATATAATTTAATCTCCATAATAAAGGTCAATAGACACGTTAATTATTTTTGCTTTTTTTTTACCTGCTTTGTTCTATTTATGTATACCGAAACAACTTTCCAATGAAGATCGCCTGAAACAATATGAAAACGAATATAAATAAATATTGCGATTACGTTGATGGATTCAAGAACTTGTAACATGAAATATATTGTAACGATTTGAAGACATTAACCAACCTTCACGGGTGCGTTTAAGCAATTCGCAACCTTTAGCTAGCAATTCTCTACTACAAATCCCAAGAAAATTGTCTTCCGGAGTTAAGTCGGTTCGGTAACCACCACCATCACTGCTTACACCGCCTTTTGGTATTCCCTTCTCCACCGGAATCACTGCCGCCATGTTCCATACCTCCTTCAATGCCCTCGCCTTCAATGTCGCAGCTCCTCTCAACGCTACGTACGCATATTTTAAACAAAAAAGTGTTAACCAAGACTTATACGTACTACACTTTACTAATCTTTGGTGATCCCATGGTTCAGGAATCAGTATGTGAGTCTAGCAATCCTAACAAGTCATTGCGACATTTTAGATAGAAAGAACATCCTAATTAGTATGCAGCTAAACTCATAAACTTATAGTTATACAAAAAAACACTACTACACATATGTATGGTTAGTAATTGAAAGTTTTAAAAATCTTGGAGATCAAATGTCTAGTCTTTCTTGAGTTGATAAAGGGCTATTTATGGTGTTTTGGGGAGTATTTTTACACAATCTAAAGATCAGGATCGTGCTCCTAAATTTTTATAGCATTATGTTTTACGATCCACAAGAATGATATGATGGCATGAGAACTATACCAGTGGCCGCGGCGGCGGTTAACGTCATGATATCTCCGGCAGAACGAACATTAACCGCAGAACTAACAACAGAGGCTAAGTGCTCGCGATCGGCTCCCATAATCTCTGCAGCTTCCACACACTGCGCCGCCACTAAAGTCGCGGCGGAAGCCACCGCGGAGTCAGTTTTAGCAACTTGCTCGTCATTTCCGGAACTCGACTGAGAGGCGGTTGCAACAGCGATGGCAGCCACCGCCGCGGCCACGCCGGCTACAGATACAGCCGCATGGAGCTGTGCGTTTTGTACACGTGTCTCCTCTCTTTTCTTTTCCCTCCGGTCTTTCAGCCACCGGCCGACAGTTTTAGATCCTCCGGCAACGCCGGAGACAGCGGATGGACCACGGATGTGCCCATGAAAGGAAGGGCTTACACGGTAGAATTGCTGGACACATTATGTAAAATTAATACACGTTAAATAAAACCAGTCACAATGCAGATTATAGAGATCTTCATAACTTTTTTTGTTAGTAAAAAATAAAAATAAAATTGTATGCTCTAGCGGATTTTCATAGTTACAAAGAAGGAAACTGATTAGTTTTTTTATAAATTTTACAAGAAATGTTAAAATAAAATGTACCATTGTGAAAAAAATGAAATATTCGTTATAAACAAAAAAAATTATTAAATTATTTTCAATAGTAAAAGGTTATTGAAAATAGACCGTTGTGAACATAGCCATAAATAAATGAAACGTGTTTCTTAATAATATTATCTTTCTGCTTGTAGTTTGATATTTTCAGAATTGAAAATGAAATACAACTAATTATTATGTATTTATTATGGAAAAAAATGATATGGAAAATAGATCATTGTGAATATAGGCCAGCACATTTTTGGTTCCAATTTCCAAACCATAAATGCTAAACAATTAATTTTTTCCATAATAAATACAAAAATCGAACCCGTTTTCTTAAAAATATCAAAAGATATATACAAAAAAAACAGATAAGAGACTTTAATTAATAATAGGGGACAATAATACTGCTCAACTTGTAGTAATTGACAGAAAAAAATGCTTGGGACGAAGAGAAAGCCTGCGTCTTGTGTTTCTCTGTTTTTTCTTACTCTACTACTGCTTCTCCTTACACACTTTAGCCTTTTTGTTTTTGTCAACGTGTTTTATTAATTTACAATATAGACCCATTTTTCTATCTTGCACACACATTTAACCCACCTAATCTTAATTTTAAACACACTAGCCCAACACTTAAACCAGATTTTCAGAAAATCAGGACAAGGGATTGGAATTACTACTAATAAAGTAGTAATTTTATTTTTACACAGAGAAAATCATCTTTCTACCACTAAATTTTGAATTCCGGTTTAGTATTTCTAAACCCGGTTCAATAATTTAACTGACCTTAAAGTCATCCATGTCGGAGGGAGAAATCGGAGGGCTCTCGGTGAAAGAGCTATGTGAAAGTCTCCCTGAAGTCCTTGGTGATGAAATCTCCGGCTGTAAAAAAAATAAAAGAACATTTCTTTTTAATTTTGAATAACTAAAATCTTAAATTATTTTTAAAAAATAATGGTGAATAAGAAGTTTATTAATAGTATCACAGAGACACAGACAAATAACTTATGATTCACGTGACAATATTTGTTAGTAAGATTTCTTAAAACTTTCACTTGGAAAATAAGTGATTTTAAAAAATGGCTTTATTTATTCAAATACGATACCGTTTTTTGGAACTGAATACTTACAGACTGAGCCATGATACGTTCCATAACCATTAAAGAAGTCTCAGACGAAGCGAAAGAGAAAGTGTTTCCAGATACGACGCCGTTCTCTTCATCTTCCGGCACCAAAGTAACGTCAGAAACGTTCTGGATCTCCGAGAAACGCATTTGCGGCGGTTGAGAAGTCGGAGAAGCGACGACGGCTCTGGAAACTTCCGTTGCAGAAGCGCTCCACGTGCGTGACAGAAACTCCATAGAATCTAACGGCGTTTCAGGCGGTTTAAACGCTGGATTAAACCTCCATTGTTCGCCAAACCTTTTACTTTTATCCATTTCTACAGAGAGAAAGAGAATGTGATGGAAGTTATTGTGAAGCTTTCGTGTGTATTTAAAAGCGGACGCTAGAGATTTGATTTGGCGGTTGAGGTACAGTTTTTAGCTGGCCCATAATCCTACGGTTGGATTTGATTTTTGTGCTAAAGTAACACGTGGCTCTATCTTAGTGTATGTATTAACTTTCGAGTTGGGCTTAAAGAGAAAAAACAACTAATTGTTAATTGCCCTGCTAATTTAATTGTAGGTGGTGGTAGTCTAAAACTCTAAAGGGTGAAGAGAAAACAAAAGAAGAAAAAAACAACTAATTGTTAATTAGATTTTGCTTTCTTTTTTGAAAATAAGACTAATATGTTTTAGCATCAAACTTATAAAGGTGGATATTTTGCTTTGTGTTTTTATAATTTTTAAGAAGTATTATCACCTAAACTGGTTAAAGAATGTTGTTTTCAGTGTTATTGATCTTCAAAATTTAATTATATGTTCTAACTTGAAAACAAAATAAAATAAAATTTTACGTTTTCTGATTTTTGATAAAATAATATTAAAAAATAATATACAGAAAATTTTAAAATTTGTAACTTAGCGGTTAGTGTTAATATTATATTATTGTTAAGATTTGAATCAAGTTTAATGCGTATTATTGAATTATTGATAAAAAAAGTTTTATAATCATAAAAATATTAAATATATTAAATAGAAATGTGTGGGTGACGAGTTTTGATTTTGATGTCAAATAAATTTCGATTTCATATGGTCCTGAAACTCGAGATATAATAGTTAAGGGAAATAAAAAAGGAGTTAAAATAGTGGGGGGAGTGGAATTATCAATAATGTGCACGTGGAGGCGTGACTGGGCAACGTCATCATATGGAACCACAAACACAAATCTAATGTTTGTAAGTTTTTTTTTGTCCGTGACAAGTCAGAACACTCTTCACCACCTTCTCTTTTCAGCTTTTTGTCTCTTCTTTTTTTTTCCTTTTTAGTAGTAAGAACAAAATTATTTTTAACTCTTTTTACTCCACTCAACTTCCTAATTCAAGCACATAACTAAACCGTTTCAGATTTTTTTTAGGGGAAGTTTCTCTTTTTTCATCTAGATTTTATTGATAAATGGAAAACAAATACATTCTGCGAGTAGAATGATCGAACCAATGTCATTAGACTACATACATTTTTGTAAGCTGTGTTTAATTACTTATATTGATAAAACATGATTCAAGAACGTAAAACATAATCTTTGTTAATTATCTATCTTGTTATATTTGGAGAAGCCAACAAATTTTTTCGTGGATTTCACTAAGTAATAACGGGAGGTTCTTGATTCTGATGTATTTAAAGAATAAACATTGTCTTGGCCTTGAAGAATTAAAGATGAAATGAACATATATTTATAAGAAAGTATATTTCACATTCGGAACAAAAAAGAAAGATAAGTTATTAAATGTGGATAAAACCATGAGAATGTTTGCAGCCGAAGGTTACTATAAACCCAACTAAAGCTCTTTACACTTTTCGGCACGCGGGTTCACATTCAAGTTTCAACATATTGGTGATAGGTACGTATAATCACATTTATTAATTAACCTAAAAAGTATTAAATGCAAGCAAAAAATGTGAAAGAAATGGTGAACTTTGATCAAAATCATTTCGGGAATTTCGATAGCTTTTTTTCTTTATTGTAAAAGCTAAAATTCTAAAAAGTACTCTAGAAATTACAAAACTCTGTCGAAATATCTCTTAAGTATATTACATTGTAGGATAGAAGATAACAGAATGATTCATTTGCGATTTTTTTATATTTTCTATTGTAACGAAGATTATAAATTTCAGTATCGAGTTTAAACATTGACATAGTACGACAATTGCAATGATTTTTTATGCGAACTAAATGAGTACAAAAAAAGTTTGATGTAATGCAAATGACATCAATTCGTAAATTTGATAGATTATTGGAAAAATTTTAAAAATATCACTCTCATGATATCATTTTCAAAAATGTCATAACTTGTTGTCTATTATAAAAAATACTATTTTCATAAATCTTTATAAAAAATTAATATATAAAAATTTATAAAACATATTTATAAGATTTATAATCATGCAATAAACTTTATAAAAACTTATAATATTTCTTATAAAATTTTATAAAACATATTTTATAAACTCTGTCTTTATAAAATCTTATAAATTATAACACTTATAAAAAATTGTATTTTTTGAAATGGACATAAGTAAGTAATAATTTTGAAAAGTGATATCACAAAAATAGTATTTCTTAAAATTTCTCTAGATTATAGATATTAAAATTATTTGAAAATTTGATAGAAATAAGTTAAAATATTAGAGAAATAAATGAGTAACTGATATGTTGGTTTGGATTGATATAATAACAAAGGTAACTTTTGCCTAACAAATAACAAATAACAAATAAAGCATCAACAATTAAATAGCAACCCCAAAATCAGTACCAAGTTATCTAATTCGTTTGTTGTTATTTTTGTGAGCGGTACACAAATAACATGTTCCCTTCAGTTGAGGTAATGAGAGGATAGAAAAGACAGAGGTGTCAATGTACCAGAGTGTTGGTAGATATCCTTGTCATCATCAATTTTGTCATTAAACAAATTAGTGATCGACGACACATGCGTATGTAAAATGAATTAAGATATGTATAATAAAATAACAAAATTATATTATAAAAATTATTAATCTTGATACATATAGGCCATAATTGGTAATCCGGTGATTCCATAATTTTCAAAGATCTTACCAATCACGATTAAAGCTTTAGTTGTTTTATAATTATGCTATGTTTCCCAACACTACCTTGGATCCTTTTGGATCTTGTTAAGTCTGAGAGAAATTAATAGTGACAAGCTAGAGATGTGAGGTATCTAAAAGAAAGTCTATACTCATCGGCATAGGACATCTATAGACTATACATATTACGGATCTATTTGAGCAAACCAACATGCCCTATACATATTAAAGATCTATTTGAGAAGGCCTGAATAAAGTATAACATTTATAAATATTATTTTATAAATTAATATTTGGTAAACTAATAAAAAAAGTTTGTTTTTAATTAAGTTTTTGATTCAACTAATATCTTGTTAAATTAATGAAATTAATTCAATTTTTTTTATATAGTTGGTGATCCGGTTATCAAGTTTAGTTAAATTAAAAGAGTTATTAATTGAACCGGTTTTTACACTTTTGGTTTAAGACATGTGTTGTTTTCTTCTTCTCTACTAGTTTTATGTTTGATGAAGCTTGAAATCAATAAGCTGAGCATAGCTAAGAAAGTTGTTAAAGGACGTTGCTATTCATTGAGACTTGAGAGTTTAAAATTTATTTTCTTTTTACATAAGGTAAATTATATTACTTTCTAGTTACCATTTTACAGAAGATGATTGTTATTTAAATTGAGAGTGCCATTAGAATATAACAATCCTCATTGAGACTTCAAAGCCTCCCTCTCAATCTCAATCTCCTCTACAACTCATAACGCTGTAAACAACAAATTCACATCACTTGATCACAACTTCACCATAAAGCATCAAATGAATAACACCAAAAAGACTCTTCATAGTTTTCATTTCTTATTAAAACTTCATATGCCTTCTTGTTTCTTATCGTATACCAACGAGTTTAAAGTCATTTACTTAGCCTCCGTATCCTTTTTTCCTTTTTTGGACGAAGCTTGTCCTTCAATTTAAAAATACGAAAACTGTTAGGTTCTTTTGCCTCAAAGGCATCGACTTTCCTTGAGAGAGAACCCAACAAACCAAGACTGCAGCAAAATTCAGAGAACTCAAATTTGAAGGTGATGAAAAATTAGAGAAGTTACAGACAGAAAAACAGAGTATCGAAGAAGGGGATAAGAGAAGAAGAAAAAGCAGAAGCACACAAACAAACTTTAACCAGTTCACTCTAGTTAATGAGGGTAGCTACGTCTGGCCTAGACTGTCCTCGGAATCCACTAGTATCAAGAGAGATTAGAACAAAAGATCACAAGCAACCCACCTAATACCATTCACTAGTACTTAGGCATGCTCTATACAATCTCTGTACAATCTCTTGTGTTGAGAAAACTAATAACAACAGCTTATACTAGAATAGTTTTCTCCTCTCTCTCTCCTTATATATGTTGACACTTTAGGTTAACCTTGGGACAAGAACGTTGCCACCAACACCGTTTCATGAAACTCATGTTCAAAAGAAGACTTACCTTTGTAGCAGTTGGCTGTGCAAGATTCCATTTTGAGCATAAACAGACATAATGTTTTTGGAGAGGGGTGTGGCTCATTGCTTGTTTGAATAAGGCAGTAGCCGTTTCCAAACTCAAAGTGGTTCCAAAGTAAATTTGACCGTGATTAACAGTATACCACAGTTAAAAGTTTAGTAGTTGGTCCCACCGATGCTCAAAATTCATCTTCTTATTCTTCAAGTTAACATAATCTTCACAAAAACTATTTTTTGAAATCTTTTTCTAACACCCAAACATGTTCATGTGGAGGAAAATCTTTCTTTTGAATTAGAACTTCCAATCAACATGTCTCATTATAACGTGCAACAAGTATCTCTTTTGGTTTGACCACCAATTCTTCAACATCCTGATAACAGGTAGGAAGAAGACAACATTGATAATCTTTCCCAACTACTGTCTTTCATTAAAAAGCATAAATGAGGGTATATTTGAGTATCACAACTCTAGATAAATAGTATATGCATGCGCTCATATATAATAAATTGCACAAAATTTATCCATTTTTTAGAGCTACATATGAACCACACTTTGAACAGACAATGACTCAAAACAACAAAGAATCCACCCCATTTTCCAAGTTTATATATACTATGGCTCCAAACAAGCAATCTTTCATAAAATACCTAAATATTTTCTAAAACTTTAAAGAAAGCATTGTCGATCTATTAACATTTAGGTTTGATGGTTATTTCAGCATGATCAATTAGATCTTTACTAGTGATATGCTTCATTTACTCTATTAACTCAAATTTGCTCACAAATTGTTTTTTTTTGGGTTTTGAATGGCGCATTGGAGAAACAGAGAAGAACCGCAAGTGAGGTCCATTTGCTTATTTTTTTACCATTCATACAATTAAAAATGTATAACTAAAAAAGAAAAGTTGATCGTCTACGTGCAGTGTGTGTCAACATGTAAACCGATAGATACAATAGTAAAAACTTTTCATTAGTGTTCTATATTTTTTTTTTAATTTCAAAAATATGTTATATACTTACTTCATTCTCGTTCATTTTCATCACATTTTCACCTTTGTGAAAATATACATTTTATTTATATTCTAATTTTTTAACATGTTTAATTATTTTTTTAAATTTGAAATTAGGCTAAAAATATATTGTTTGTTTCTTTTTTTCAATCTTGTCTTTGATAAAGAAAATCTCTATACTTTTTTTTTTGTTTGCTGAGGACAAACTTAAATTATTACTTTTTTTATTATAATGTTCTTAACATTTTATAATAAAATAATATTAAAAAAATTTTAGAAAATAATAATTAATATATTACAGGTTTAGTTTAAAGTGGCTGAATTATTTATTTGTTATACATAGTTTTTTTATTTACATTTGTTCTACATAATCTGCATTATTTCATCAAAATCTTAGTATTGTCATGTAACAAAAAATAAAAGAATCTCTGAATCATCTCACTGACAGACACTAATCGAGTAAGTTGCTGAGAAAAACCCATTTATAACCCAATAAATAAGATTCCAAAAAGTCGCAACAATCTTGAGAAATTAGCATAAACATAAAAGCGAGATAATATAACACTAGAGATATCTATATAACACTACTTTCAATTATCATTTACCCCAAAACAGAAACCAAAAAGAAAAGAAAAAACAATGTGATTCACCATTTACACACGATAAGAACACATAATATACATTCATATGATTAACAGATTCTTGGAATGAATAGTTTTGGTTGTTCTGACAAATCCATCAAAACCTCTTCCACTAATTCCTCCAGCAACTTCAACTCTAATTCCTCTCCCATTGAATCCATTTCCAATCTCAAACTCTCCGACGAACCAATCTCCGCCACTTCGATCCTCACCACATTATTCACGGCCAAACTGCTCAAGTCTCCATCTTCATCCCACCACTGATTTGTCACTCTCCCGTTACCCTTTAAACATTCTTGCATCCAGTTTATCACATAAACCCCCAATGTCTTGCCAGAGAGAATCATGGGACTACGAGGTCCAAGATAGCTCGGTGTAAGCTCCAAGAGCAGCGTGTTGACAAGGTCAAACACTAGCTTCTTCACGTTAGTTCCGAGTCTTTGCTGTTCTGTTGAGTTTGCGTAGCTGTCTCTCAGGGATGGGTCTAACGGGCTTTCTATGGAATGCCATTTAGACAAAAGATTGTCTAACATTGATGATGACGATGATGACTCTGACTCTTCATCGAGATCAGCTGCTGATAAGAGTGTGTTGATGAGGAGACGCAAGTCTTCTTCCTCGTCTCTTGTGGAGGTAGTAGAGCGTTTTGATGAGTAGCACCGAGCTACTGTTGAGTCGTCGAATGAAAGATTTCGACCAATAGATGGAGATTTGCCTAATAAGTTGGATTTCATGGACATCATCATCTCCGGTTCTGTTTTTCCAATATTTTTCAGTTTAAAAGGAACCAATATGAAACAGGATAATGAAAAGAGTGAAACTTTAAATGAAACCTTACCAAGAGAAGCGGATGATCTATTCAAGACAGAGGAATTAAAAAAGATTTCATCATCCTCATCAAAAGAAGTTTCCAAGACCGAAATTGGACTTGGTTCATCGTGCCAGCTAGAGTTTCCAAAAGTTGTTGACTTTGCAATTGATAGGGCTGCCTGTTGAGATACCAAAACAAAAAGCATCTTTGTTTGTAAATAAAGAATGCAACATATGAATGGATTGAATTCAGAAAATGTGTTTTATATGATTACAATACCTCCTGAGAAACCATGCTTCTGGCAGACACTGATGCATCACATTCATCGTTACACCGAGAATCCAAGCTTTCAGAATTTTCCTCATAAGATCTCTCCTTACTTGCTTTCTTGTTCCTTGAGAAAAGAAAGTTCGAGACTTTACCTTTCAGAGACCATTTCAAGCTCTTTGACTTTGTCAGCTCCTCAGGAACTTTGGATTTGCCCTTGTTGGTATCAAGCGCTTTCTGACCAAGACTTGTCAATGATTCAGGGAGAGATTTTGACCTCATAAGGCTTTCAAATGGCTTTAAGTTGCCAACCTCTCCACTGAAACTACCAGCCAAGCAAGATGCCGACACTCCAGAATCCTGTTGTTCATTACCATCATTTTCTTCTACTTCTCCTTCGGCTCTAAGATCTGTCTTCAAGTCTGAAAGTGCAAGCATATCACCTAAAGAAATATTTGTGCCTTTCTTCTGAATAACTTTGGCCTCCTGCGAATTCTCATTTGATCCTGCCATCAATGCCCATCTTTCTGAAAGCCGTTTCTTGGCCTCTCTGCACACTGATGACGACTCTGGAGAACCCGACGCTCCGCTAAAAGGCGAAGAAGAAAAAGGACTCTCGTACTTATTGATATAGTCCCATGAATGCCTAGAAACCGGTGACATGATCTCAGAATCTGCATAATAACTATCTTCGCCTACATAGCCGTTCGAGAAGACAGAAGACTGTAAAGTTTCTTCCTTAAGCAGCTGTCTCTTCACTCTCCTAGCCACATCTTTTGATTCTCTCTCCTCAAAACCATCCACATGTGAATCTCTTGGAGAGGTTGGACATGAGGAAGCCTTTGAGACATGGCCATTAGGTTTCAGAACAACTATTCGAGTTGATTGCTTGGTAGGATATTCTTCTTCAACCGGCCATTTAAACAAATGAAGAGCCTTTTCACTCTTCGTTCCATCTCTCGAAGATTCAATGGCTGCTTCGTTTCCTAACTTCTCATCGTCAATGGTCTTTGAAGGCTTCAGAATAGTGATCCGCTTTGACTTCTCCGGGGTTGGTGGTGCTGTGGACTGGAAACTTTGAAGATGATGAGTAAAGAAGTTATTAGACTCCTGCAAAAACTCAAGGAATAACTCCTTGTTGGAACTCAAAACTTCCATAGCTTCTTGAAACTCCTTTGAGTGTCGAAGTTTCTCGTCTGTCACCAAGCGTTTCGCCTCCAAGAACTTCTCACGGACAATGTCCATCTTCTTCTTGCTTAAACCCTCCACACCATTACTTAATTCCCCTGGTTTCTCCCAAATCTCATAGACATCTTTATATTCCCCGTGACTTAACGACCTCTTCAGCCGAGATTTCGAGCTGTTACTCCTTTGAGCTTTAGGTCCTTGTGTCTGAGGAAAAGAATCAAGACCCATTAACTTTGCAACCAAATTTGTAGAACCGAGCGTAAATTCCAATTCTTTCGACATTTCCTCTGCTAAAAGTTTCTTCATTGGTGTTCCATTGACTCCAACAGTACAACCATTCCTCACATCCTGCAATCACAATGAACAGAAGATGTACACTTTCTTATTACATAAAACCAGAAACAGTAACAGAAAGCAATTGTCTTCAAAGGTATACACTCACAACTTTATCTTCTATTTGATCAAACTGATTCCTCTTTATTGACCCTGTGAAGTCATGATCATGCCTTAAAGACCAAAACTTTAGAAAACCCAGAGAGTTAAAGAGATAGAAGAAACCTAACCATCATCAAAGTAGGGTTTCTCAGTGAGTAATTTCTTTCCACTACCAACTGTTCCGAAATCGAATAGGTTTACCATCCGACCCAAACATCCTGGAATCTGTTTCCCAACGCCGTGAGGCTGATGAACGTTTCTTCTTCGATTCCGATTCATTTTCAACGGCTGAAAGATCAGAATTAAGTTAATCAAAGTGTAAGCAAAACAAAAAACAGAGACTTTCTTAAGCAAGTTGAAGAAGAACCAAAGAACACAAGACAAACCAATAATTTAGAGGAGAAAACTTCGGATTCAAGAAAAAAGACCTTAGGCTTGGGACTTTGAAAGAGATAATTAAGGGAAACAAAAATCTTGGGAAATAAAGAAAGAATCTAAGATAATTAAGAGCAAGCAAATTCGTCAATTCAGAAGCATTTATTAGCCCAACAATCACAAAAGAGATAACTTCCAGTAGCGTTTACAAACGCAAACGCAGAAACTGAGTAACCGACACCATAAGAATGAAGAGAACAGAGAGAGAGAGAGAGAAAATAAGAAAGGCAAGAAGAGAGGCTAAATTCACAGGGAGAACGTTTAGAAAGGGAAAGAGATCGGAAAGAGCGAGATTTTTGAAAAAAGGCAAAAAAATCAGGAAAGTCTTTTGCTTTCTTCACCGAACATTTCGCAAAAGAACTGTAAAAAGTAATATAAAAGTTTCACGAGAACGTCGGCCTTTCAACGGAACAAAGACAGAGAGAAGAGAAAGACAAAAAGACCTGTCTGCCGGAATCTGCATTCCCCGGTGAAAATCCCGCCGGAGATTCGATTAACAATATAAAGCTACAAGCTTTTTCGCCGGAGTTTCTATTTACGCAATAAAGTTACAAGCTTTTTTCGCCGGAGTTTCAATAAACGCAATGATAAAGATGGAAGCTTTTTCCTCTCTTGAGACTAAGAGTCAAGAAATTGTGGTGACATCACCGACGCAATGTCGGACGCGAAACGCGTAGATTAAATGCGATTAAATAGAAGGCGACAGGTACGGAAGTGGATGATATAAAACGAGAGTGGTGTGTTGTCCATGGATAATGGAGCAGGTTACGACTTTGGAACACCGAAACGAAGTTAGGTTTTTCTTATTTTTTTAAACGCGTTTCTATTATTATTAGAAGGTTCTGTATTAATATCTAATTATGTTAATGTCGGAGAATTTAATATTTGGATGATTATTAAGTATTCATATTAATTTCCTGATATCCTTAATCTATAACACCATATTGAAATATTCAGATTTCTTTAGTAAAAGTGTATTGTATTAGATGTATTATACATTTATAATAGCTAAACATACGTTTTATTTAAATCAGATTTGCCTTATCACATCCACTTTTCTTGTAATTTATCAAAAACTGTTGAAATTTATTTAATTTTATTAACTTAAAAACAAAATGTTGACCACAAAGAAAAAACTTAAAAACCAAATATTAGTAAAAGTTGATACGGTAGTTTCTCACATGTTTTTCTAATTTTTTGGTAAAGAAATGACACATGTGTCTTCAATTGAATTTATTTTCTATATATATAATACAAGAAATTAATAAATCAATTATTAAAAACAATTATGGGAAATAAATTTGAAAACCAGAAAAGTGGGAATCATTGTAATCATTACTCGCTTATTAAGGCATGCAAAAATTTTAAATTTGAAAGTTTTGGAGTATCTTTCAACTATACGTTAATGGAAGAAATAATTATGAACCCATGCTTTCATGATTTCACAGTTGTGTAAGAGATTTTATTGTTTTTGTTTTATTTATATAATACATTACATTATTTTGTGTACGATAGGAGGAAAAAATCGTTATTAGCTACTGATGGGCTTCGTATTTATTTGATAGGGTACCATAGAATAGAGAGTTAGAGAAATCATTAATTCTTTAGGGGCAAAATTGGAGATAAATTTTCTTGGAGGCAATAAAGTACAACTTGCCTAATAAAGTCTACATTATTTCATATTATTAATTTTTGTACTTTATTATACCAAATGTAATATCTGTAAATACCAAATACTCTTCAATCATTGTTGCCTTTTTCCTCCAAAGGTCCTAGCTTTGCATTCCGATAGAGCCTAGAATGGAATACTCTTTAATATTCGTTTTATTTTATTTTATTTTTGTTTGTCAACTAGAGGTAACATTGTTTCATTTCATATATGCGTATATATGTGTATTATGCTATATGATATTCTTTTTATAAGAACTAATCTCTAAGATAAAATCCAGATTAATCTATGGAAGTTGTAGAATGTCAGATATTTTTGACATTTAAAATATCTACAATAACAATCATGGTTAAATTTGGAGTTGCAACTTCGGTTATTTTTTTATCGATGCGATTCAATTTTCTTGATTGTTTAGTTTAAAAAATATATGTAAAACCGAATAATATCATAATTTAGTTCAGTTTGATTATTAATATTTTTATTCACAATAACCAACTTTTTTGTTTTATTTTAGTTTAAATTTGTTTGGAATTCAGATAAATTCGAATAGATTGAATTAGTTCAGTTAGTTTTTTTTGGTTTAAAAATTTAAGAATTTTTTAATTAAAATCGATATATTTAAGTATATATTAATTTATGAAAAATTTTAAAAACACGGTTTCAATCGGTTCGGCCAAACCAAATCAACTCGATAAAATATCTACAATATCAATTATGGTTAAATTTAGGACTGCAACTTCGGTTATTTTTTATTGATGTGATTCGATTTTATTAATTATTTAGTTTAGAAAATATACGTAAAACCGAATAATATCATAGTTTAGTTCAGTTTGATTATTAATTAGTTCAATTATTACTATTTTTATTCACAATAACCAAATTTTTTGTTTTATTTTGGTTTATAATTTTTTTTTAGTTTTGGATAAATTCTAATAAATTGAATTATTTAGTTAGTTAATTTTTTTGTTTAAAAATAAAAAAAATAATTAATTAAACGTGATATATTTAAGTATATATTAATTTATAAAAAATTTGAAAAATACGGTTTTAATCGGTTCAGCCGAACCAAACCAATTCGATTATCAAATTATTTTAAAATATTGCCGATTGATTTAATCTGAATAACCAAACCAAATCTAAAAATCAAAAATTTCGGTTCTGTTTGGTTTGAAAATTCTAATTCGATTAAAATCCGCATGTCTAGTTGAAACCATTGTATTTTATGTGGTTGTACTTATGAGTGGTTATGAGTCTTCTCACCATGATTAAAATCGCAATGAAAAAATTTAAACACTGGACTCGTTGGTTAATACTTAAGTTTGTAATGGTAACGGTAGTATATTGTGTGTATGTATATCAGCAAAACCAATAGGAATGTTTAAACTATAGGTCGATGTGAATTGTGATGGTATATGTGTAGAATGTGTTGTTGTCTTCATTTTAATAAACCACCAACCCCATCATGCATGGTCTTTTGTTAAAAAATAATTTTTTTTTATCTATTTATATCAACCGTTGTAGCATACTTGTATATTGGTTTCACCTATCAATTCATGCCTTGGCAGCAACTATACGTCGCATTTTATTATGTCATAAATCATACGTTAGAAAAAGAGAAAATTATTAAACTAATATCAAAAGCTAAAATTCTCTTTGCTGGCACAAAGATTTGATGCTTATTATGTTGCTTTGTTACGTATGAAAAGTTTATATATTAGTCTCCAATTGCGTTAGATCCTATACATCTACTAGGTAACAATTTGCTTTTGAGTTGTTCGGTAAAAAGTCTAGCCTATCAATGAACTAATCTAACAACTATGGTGAAAAAGATATTCGACAAACGATCGAAATTATTTGAAATTAGTTAAAAAGAAACTAGATTAACTCACATATTAAACCAATATTGGTCGGTTTTAGTCTTCTTATAACTTTTCTAACAAAGACCCATTTTAAAAAGTTGAATTTTTGGGCAATGTTGTAAAAAAAAAAAAGCTTATGTTCACTAGCTTTCCTCGAAGCTTCATTCTTCTTGTATCTTCTTCAATCATTGACTTTTCTTTTCTTGCTTCATTTAATGATTGACTTTATTGGACGTTATCGAATCACATGTTTTTTTTATCCTGGTGTGACCGTAGTTATAACTTATAACTAAGCAAACCAGATAAGTAGATGTTCTTGAAAAGAAATATTGTTTCATAAAGATAGATATTTTGTATTTCTAAGCAAAACTTGTGTAGCATTTCTTCTAGTATCCTTATCAGTTTGAGTAGATTTTTATAACTAAGCAAACCAAATAAGTAGATGGATTTTATAGCCGTATTTCTTATAGATCCAACTTAATAACAAAGTAAATTGATGTATGTAGCTTTTTTTTTGGTCATTGGCGTTACCTATTATATGTTCTACTCAGTTTAAAATTTGAATAGTTATTATTTAAGCTATCTTTTGTACGGCTTAGCAACTCAAATCAATCATCTCTATTATGGTGGTAATTTAAAAAACTACGTTATTTAATGCACTAGACTTCCTAATGTGAAGTCCAAAAAACATCCACAAAAGAACAATATCTATTAGCTCGTCTTAGTACCTCTTGAAATGTTGTAGCTTTGTAAGATAGATTGTTACTATTGTTCTCTGGTTGCTTCATATGTGGTAGAGGTTGCACAATGTTACAAGTTTCTGTCCAGGCATTAGAGTCCACAATGGCTTTTTGATTATATGTATGGAATGCTCCACTTTCTATTCTGAATTAGGAGATCATTCCTTGAACTCCATAGTCTCCAACCAATAAAAAAAAAGAAGAGGTGTATAATAGATTTGATGTGACATTATAGTTTACACTATTACCAGTGACTGGTAATAGCTAGTTCCCAAACTTCTCAAGCCGCTATGCATTGGAATATCAAATGATCCAATGTCTTAGGTGCTTCACCACATATATAACATGTTGTATCTAGATTTAGGTCTCTTCTTATTGGCGTCTCCGCCACTGGAATACCATTGTGTTGGTCCTGTTGGAGTCTCGGCCAAATAGCTTTATAACAACTTGAATGGCCCATCATTATGATTCTCTGTTTCATGATTACAAAGATATCCACCATAAGAGAGCCTTTGTTGAGTTTGATATCATAATCTTACCGTGTATGCTTAATTGTGTGAGTGTATATCCAATTAATGATATCAGGTCTTTTTAGAGAGACTGGCTTTGATTGCAAAAACTCAGAAGAAAGCTTATACTGAGTTTCGTATCTTGAAAATATAATAACAAGAGTACTTTATCTGCGAATGTAAAGCAAGAATAAGATTTGGAAAGGACATTGGGCAATGTTTTTCCTCAAGAGGAGGAGATTTGTTTAGAAGGCATTAAAGCGTAATCTGCAGTTTTTAGTTGATTAAATATGGTTAAAGTTCTGGATTGATTCTCATGTTTTCAGACCAACACACTCTGGTTCCAGGCTGTCTTCAAGTGAGTGCCCAAAGAATATCTTGATTTGCAGTATTTTCATGGTTTATTAAGCTATTGTTATTGATAAACTCTCGAGGATTGAGACAGATGGTTACTTTCTGTTCTCATTGTAATTTGTTTGGTCCAAACAGTTGTATGATATTCCAAGATTCCTGGTTATTCAGCTAGTTATTCTCTAAGACATGAGAAGTATATATCAATTAATTTTTGTAAATTGTGGAAATCATTTTATGTTCTCAAACAAACGTCTAGATAGTGGCATCGCAAGGTACTTAGGAGTGTTATCATCTCATGGTTTCATTACTCCGCTTGTTTATATTGATGACATTCTTTTGGTGAGTAATGCGTATGCAGTAGTTGTCAACTTGAAACACCAATTGGCTTAGGATTTGAATTAAAGCTTTGGTGTTTTTCGATATTTACTTGGCTTGGAGATAACTAGAGCTTTGAGTTACTTGTGGAATTTGAACTGTTTGGTAGTACACATATGACAACTCTAATGGAATTAAATGTGAAGCTTAGCAAGTGTATTAATGAAAATTTATTTTCTGCTGCTTCTTATGACAGAAAATTGATTGGCAAGCCTATCTACTTCACTGTAACTAGCAGATCAGTGACATGGTTGTGCATAGATATGATAATTGGATGTCGTAGACTTGCTTCATTCTGCGTGTGCTTCTACACATCCTTGTTTAGCCTATCTAAAGTATCAAAAACACTTTTAGCTTTCCATAAAGAACAACTCTCTTTGTTGATGTTTAGAAAATCTTTCAGAACTAAACAAGCTTTCAATGTTCCTAATATGTTTGTCACAACTCAACAATCATATTTATAGAGTTAGCACACTTTTGGTAATCTTATTCTTATTCTTATTATTATTAGAACTAGATAACTCCTAATTCTATTAGATATTAAGTCTTATCTTATCCTAACCACCTTTGGTATAGTTATCTTAGACTTAAGACAATGTTGAAGCTTATCCAACACTATCTCTTGGCATATTGGAGTTTCAACTTGGCTTTGTTGTTATACTTAGCCACAAACACATGGAGGCTTTAAGGTCTTTTGAGATGTATTCTTCATTTTTGATTACTCAACAATTCTATGAAACTCATCACGAGTTCAAGCAACTCACATCACATGAGATCTCTTAATTTCACATGGTTCTACCTATCGTCATGGAGACGGATAAAGAGAGATCATCAAGACTTTTCCTGCTCATCAAATGATCATATCCAAGATGAAACACTTCTATTTTGAGAGAGAGTATTAAAGTACATACATATGGTTTAATGTTGGTTCATATGTTCATCAATACTCATGTGATTGGAGCATTGACGAATCTAGCATCGAAGGGTTTATCACTTTAATCAAAGAACATTTCAACAGTTTATTGCTTTTCTTTTGTTTTTGCCGATTGTCTCCAGAAGTTTCTTTTTTATCTTTTATTCTGCTTTGTTCTTTCGCTTCAATTCTTGTTAGGGTTTCTTTGTGGTTGCGTGATGTTCTTGACATAGAGTTTCGAACAGACAACGAACCTTTTGATGTACAATCTGATTCGAATGTTGTTGTTCTTTTTAAGTTCTGTTTTGCTTTGTTATATTGTTTGAACGCGATGATTGGATTAACAACGCTCTGTTTTTCAATCCCGAAATTGATGGACAAAAAGGATATAGAAGAAAAACTTCTAAATTTAAAGAAGATCCAAGAAAGAAGTGTTTCTACTAGATCTTGGAGTTTCATCTAGTGGTTAATAGCTAAAATTGAAAATTGCAATGAGTTTAATTTGATTAAGAAGCAAGAAAAAACAGAACTAACAAACCCTAGTTTCACCAAACGGACAAAACAAAACCTTTATACGCAAGTAAGAAGAAAGAGAAATAATAACCTCTACATAAACCCTAGTTCATCACATTCGGCGACGTCGATCAGAGCGGACGAATTTCTTCAACTGAGACAGAAGCTTACGACCCGTTGATTCGCGAAGAGTTCTGTCTGACTTGGATTTGGTGTTCTTCAAGTTGTAGCTCTGGAGGTAGATGCAACGACGTCGTTTATAGTCGTCTCCTTGACTCAATAGAAAGTCACCACACGATTTCTCTGAAGTTACTTCTTCATCACGTATTGATTTTTTAGGTTTTCCGTCTTGATCCCAAACTTTCTCGTAGATCCAGTTCACGTTTTCCATCATCGGTGTAAGTAAAAGCTTCTTCTTCTATCTCTCTATCTCTCTCTCTCTATCTCTATCTCTCTCTATCTCTCTCTCTCTCTCTTTGTCGAAGGGAAAAAACTGAGGGATTCAATAATGTTAGGGTATATTTATACACAGCCTTAGGTTTTTCGTTTTCCTTTTTTTTGAAATGGATATATCCTAAATCAATAAAAAGGAATTTATCCAAATTTTTTTTTAATATTCATTAACAAAAAAGGAAAAACACTCATTAGCACAAAGTGAAGTAAACCGGTTAATTCATACATATCTCGATGATATACAGAACCCGGTTTCGTTGATTTTTCAATGATATCGATTAGATTTGTGGTCGGTTGGTTTGATGTGCGTGTGCCTCTGCCTCCGCTCCTTTTTTTCTTCCATACCGTTTTTAGTGGGCCAAAATATGGGCCTCTCGAAATCTCTTGAAGTTTGTACAAATTTGTAACCCGTGGGCTTAAGGCCCAACACTATAAGACTCGTGGTCATACGCCAAATTTTGTTTTTGTAGATAATCAAATCTGTTTCGAATCTTAGATACATAATTTCTTCAGATTTTTTAAAGTGTTGACCCAGCCCAAAACCCTTTGTGTCTATCTGGACTTCAGCATGGGCTTGTGCAGATTTACATAAAGAGGAAGAAGGAGCAGCAGTTGGGCTGTTACCTTGACGAAGCCCACCAAGTGTTATCCTGCAAGACTAGCTAGGTTTAGACCCATTGACATATAAATGTGTTCTGATCTTTCTAGTAGCTTGTACGGTAGGGTTATTTTCTTCATCAAATCTCTTGTAAAACCTGAAAAACTCAATGAGAAGTGAAGTAAATATAATCTCAGATTCATAGTGAAAGGTTGAGGGACAGAGAATCCTTTCCCAACAATACCGGTTCAAGACCGGGAGAATCCTTTTCCAACATACCGGTTCGAAACCGGAAGAATTCTTTCCCAATATACCGGTTCGAGGCCGGGAATTCGGTATACAAACTTGGTGTGTTATGTATTTGTGTGTGACAAGTTTCTCTAGTTGTGTTGTAGAGTGATTAAAAACCTTGCATATTTAAATATCACTATACCAGATTCTCCTACCTATACTCAAACTTGTAAGTTTGAAACATTTTTTATAAACTATCTCCACTAGTACTATCATAGCCAAACTTAATTTGCAATATAAAAGTAACTCAAATAAAAGGATCTTTAACTTAAATGAATTGTTTATTACCTTTCATAAATGATTAACACCATTACAAAACAAAACACACACCAAAAAAAACCATTACAAACAAATAAAAAAATAAAGAGAAATGCCACGTCATCCTGGTTAATACAAAACACCCATACAGCCTTCAAAAACAACACCGTTGGGTCTTGAGGAGAGGGCTCTCTTTTACACTCTGTATACTTTCTTCTTCGTTTCTTTACAAAAACAAATGAAATAATAAAATAAACACTCTTTTTCTTTTTCCCCAAACCACTTTAAATAAAATAATAAGTGACGGTAAGAAACCTAACTTGAGCACTAAGCAACTGAGATGCATCTGCGGTGACCCACTCGTGTTCTCATTTTCTGTCGCTTAGTCTCTTCTCTCCACACGTTTCCAACGTCTTGAGCGATGTTAACGGCATCTGCTGATGCTCCGGCCAATCCTTTCCTCGTGAATCCAGCCGCGTAAAGTCCCGATTTCCCTTTCCATGCGTTTGGAAATGGCGATTTCGGAAATCCGTTTTTAGAAAATAGATCATTTTCCTGAAGAACAAAAAAATTTGATTTAGTTTACTTGTGACGCAAGAAACTACACAAAATTGTCAAAATTGAAATTTGTTTTGTTTCGTTTCTCACCTGAAGCCAAGAAGGTACGTTGCTACGGTAACCGGTGGCTAGAACCACTGCGTCGAGATCTAGTCTTTGACCATCGACGAGCTCCACCTGGCGGCGAGAGAACCTTTTGATTCCTGGGACGATGTCTACTTCTCCGGATTTGATTTTCTCCATAGCTCCGATGTCAAGCACTGGAGTTTTCCCTGTGGCAACCTTGAGCTCCATTGGGCCCATCTTGGGCCTCTTTAGCCCATACTTTGTCAAGTTTCCTATGATCAGCCATGCGAGGATCAACAGAAGCTTGTCTACTAGCCATAGAGGTAGCCACTTCATCAGCATCATTGAGATTTCGAAACTCGATTTGCCTAGGATCTCCCTCGGTAGCACATGAACCTGATCAGATTTCAAAATCCCAATAACTAGATTAGCTTAAAGCTCGAAACTTCATAAGAACTAAAAATTAAATAAGCTCCAAGTTCAAATCTTTATTGACTTAACTGTAAATGTTAAGTTTAAAGTTTGAAACTTTGATTGTATAACTTACCGAGCTACGAACAACCATGGAGGGATTAGCATTGTGATTTGCGAGATCAAGAGAAACTTCCATGCCAGAGTTTCCACATCCAACGACTAGAACGCTCTTTCCTCTGTATTTCTCTCCAGATTTATACTCACAGGAGTGGATCATCTCGCCGTCGAACTCCGTCGTGAGCCCATCAATCTCCGGAACAACTCTCTCCGCGTTTTCTCCCGTCGCCACCACAAGCCACCGGCAGATATATTCCATCTCCGACCCGGCAATGGCGGAAGAAGGAGACGAAGATGTCGTCTTGATGCGCCAAAGACCACTTGTCTCGTCGTAGCGAGCGGATTGAACACACTCGTTGAATTGAGGGCTAATGTCGAATCGAGTAGCGTAGGACTCAAGGTAATCGATGAATTGTCGTTTTGTGGGATATTCCGGGTAGTTTTCTGGGAAGGGCATTTTGGGTAATTGACAAACTTTTTTGGGTAAATGAAGTTTGAGTCTATCGTAAGTTCGTTTCTGCCACAGTGAAGCTATGCACTCTGCTCTCTCCAATACCACAAAGGGAACGCCTTCCTCGCGGAGGCAAGCCGCCGTGGCTAGCCCCGATGGGCCGGCTCCGACGATAACTGGACCGTTAACCCAAATGCACCGTCTTCTGTCGGAGAAATCTTCACTGCCCATGAGTCTAAACATGTTTTCCATTTTTTTAGGGGTGAGTTTGGTCGAATCGATAATATAGGTAGTGAAAATGGAATAAGGTTTAGGTGTTTTGATGAATTGAAAGGATTGGTAGTGAAATTGAATAAGGTTTGTTTTGTTTTTGGTTTGTTGATTGAGAAATGAGATGTTTTGGAATGTGTTTGGAGATAGAAGTGGTGTGTGTGAGTTTATATAATGAACGATCTATGAGGAAGCTGCATGTGATTTGCGCATCCTAAGGTTAGCTTTTAATCAATAAAATAAATACAAAAGTTCCTCAATAAGTGGCTAATTAAAATGTAATAGTTTATTTAGGTTTCCCATTTAATCATATGCTTTTGCTTAAAATGCGAGATATTGTATATTATTTAAGCTTTTCCTTATGGAATCATTCGATTCTTTTCTTCAAAGTTGCTGATGGGACGTTGATTAAAAGTATCTCATAACAATCCATAATCATATATATGACCCGTTTTATTAGTATAAATTAGTTGGTGATAAAAAAAATCGCTTTATATATGGTGGATATATATATATATATTGAGATGGTACCTATACTAACTAAATGGCTTTGAATATTACAGAGAGATAAAGTTTTAAGTTTAATGGATCAGTGATAATAATATACATCATCCAAATTCTTTTGATCGTATGGTTTTACCCTGTTGGAGGTGGGCTTCGCCCGCCATGATCTGGCCCGGATTGAGGTCGAAGATTAATGCTTATGAGGCCCAGAGTCCACGAACGGCCCGTTTGTTATCATGTGGCCTGCGAATTACCCGGTTCAAGACGTACGAACAAGCACCGGGCCCACCAAGCGTTTCACTGTAGCTCGACTCTGATCAGCATTAAATGATGGACATGCGCAGTAGGTAGAGGAGTGCGGCGAACTTACCTACCAAAGTTATGATTCCCTAACTTGTAGATGCCGACCTGCCAAGCAGCTCGAGCGTATCATCACCCGCCCGGCAGAACCAGCCAAATAGTTGTATTGCGACGAACGATAAGGAGACACATGCAGAGTGGTTAAGCTCATGATCGCCTATAAAGGTATAAGCGGCGACCTAAAAGAAGTTAGGTCGGGAGAGCTTATAAATAGGGAGGTCGCATTTGTTAAGAGAAGATGGAAAAAATAGAGAGAGAAAGCTATAGAAAAACTACTTTTTGTATCTTGTATCAGAAATCGTTACTATAATCAATAAAATCACTACTCCTTAAACACTGAAATCTTCGAATTATTCTATACCGAGCTCCACTCAAACATACCCCATGAACGTATAGATGGTTTGGGAGAATCCAACTGAAATGTGAAAACTACTTTGCATGGTGTAGAAATCAATGTATGTGTCAAAATGATCGAACTAGGTTAGGTTCGGTAAGTGTACAATTAGTATTTTAGAGTTGTCTTTAGGTTTATTTCGTTGAGTTGATATTATTTATGATTAGTGTTTTAAAAACTCGTTTCAGTTGACAAAAAAACTCGTTTCATGGGCCAGATGATACAGTTAATCGTTTAGAAATGTACTCGATGATAATTATCATATTTCATATATATTTGTACCAGAAAAATCGATCTGAACATTAAAAATGTTTTTAAAAAATATTTCTCTTGCAAAACTGAATTCATCTTATATTTTTCATAATTCTTTATAACGAACCAATGAAAAAAATATTAAAACGTGTAAAATTTTAAACATGGAAAACTAAATTTACAGTAAAATATAATTTTTTAACATATAATCACCACATATATGAATATACTATAATCAAATAATTAACCTCAAGACAATAAAACATAACACTAAACATTATTTATTTTGTGAGACTAAATTGTTCTTACATCTCAGATAGCTCTTTTATAATGAATTCGATGACAAAAACTTAAATGTGTAAAACTTTAACATGAAAAAATCAATTATACATTGAAACATAATAATCTATTAGAAATAACTTAGTGAACACAATAAAACTCAACACTTTATTACATTAGCAATAATTTAAATAAATAAATAACTAGCAATAGAAAAGTTTCCATAATATTATATTATTATATTGATGCATTTAACGGTCTAAATTAACAATAACATACATTTGATCTTAGAAATAAATATATATCCTTATTCATTATGAACGCAATCAGTTTTATATTAAAAAATGCGTATCTAAGTGGTAATCTCCTTGTTTTAACTAACGTAAATACGAAATAATTTCGTTTTGAAACCGAATTGAACTACATTTAATCGAGTAGCTAATGTAATCAGTGATGTAGTTTTTGTAACAATTTGATAAGATAAATGGCAAACGCGTATGCAACCACAAGGATTAGATAGTGAGCCCCAGTGTGCCGGGGAGCACAATTTAGACCTAACTTCAAGTCAATTTGTTCTATTGCAATATTGATTAGTTGCTGTCAAATCAATTTGCAATATTGCAACTTTTTTTTGTTATATATATAATATATCTTATTTAGTATGATTATTTCTGTCGTTTATGGTTTTATTCGCTTTATATTACTTTCTATGAAACTTCCATTACACGTTTTTAAAAATCTTAGCTCGAAATGGAAAAGTTGATATTTTTCTTCCTATTTCTCTAATTTATTGAACGTAGTGGATGTACGACGGCCGCGTTATGATTATTACACATTTGTATGTTTTAGAAGTTCATAATTAAAGAACTCGTAACACTACTGTGATCGTTGACAATCTTTATATAGTGGTATGTTTAGTACTGTGTAATAACGTTTACATTTAAACGTGGTTAGTTACATTTCTTTTTTTAATACATAATCTAATAATATTTTTTTAGTAGTAATTAACAAGCTTTTCGAATTTACTGAAATAACAAATCGAAAATGAAACTCATAAACCTAGAATAGACAGTGTTGATTTCACGAATAGAGGTGGTTGAAACTTTATGTATACATGCAAGGAGATTCAGACATAAGTTTTAAACTTTGGACAAAAATTTCAGGGGATACCAAAAAAAAACTTAAGGAAGTAAGCGACATACATTCTCAAAAGTTGTACAAATGGTGTTTGTCACTTCTGCAAGATTCTTGAGTACATGAATAGTTCGATTCTACTTCCACCGCAAAGAATTGAGATAAAGACCCAATAAACCAATTGACAAAAAAAACCAATTATGATTTTTTTTTCAAGTGTAAAAGTTATAGGGGTGAATTTGCCAAATGACTATTTTGACCAAAATATTCAATATATGACCATCTAATAATGTGTGTGTAATAACTAACAATTTGTCCACTTTCTTGACAATTTTAAGTTTTGTCACTTGTGTGTGAGAGATACTGCTACATAATAGAACAGTATGATATTTGAATTGTTTAAAATAGTATGATATGTTGTTTAGTGGGAGGTTTGTCAATGTGGCTTTGTATATGATTGAATTGCCGATTACGAATGGAGAAAAATAGTCGATGCAAATTTAGTATGCACTGATTATTGTTCATCTATTATAATATATATTGGCATATGGGTGTACAATGTACATGTACGGGTCTATACTATATGATACCGATATATAATAGAGTAAAATTACATTTCATATAGAATAGAGTGAGTTGAATTTTATATATAACAATATTAATTTAAAATCTTACATATCAAAATTTATAGAAATATATGTTAATTTTAAAATTTTAATAACATATTATATACAGAAAAAATCTATGTTTTTTTACAAGTAAATTAAAATTTTGATTAGTTATTTTTTAGGAGATTGAAAGTAATTAAGATAAAATGGGAAAACATGATAGAGTAATTTTTTAAAAAAAATACAAAATTCAGTTATTCATATTTTTCAAAGGTAAGATAGTATTGATATACATTATACACATTATATTTTAACCATCTCCTTGCTATGGTCATTTGGCAAACTATAATTTTTTTGTTATAGGTTAAAATTCCCCAAGTTATATTGATCAGTCAAAAGTTACAAACTTCATATGAAAAAAAGTGGAACCTCAACAATGGATATACCCGGTATATCAGATGAATAACAGAATAAACGGAATAACTGAAACTGAATTCAATTTTTTTGTAAGATAATTAGAAAACGTTAAAAAGTTAGTTTAATTAAATTAATCATGTTCTTTTAATATACTGGTTGTTTTACGGAATCATTCTTAAAAGATATGAAAAGGTAAAAATTTATGAATAAGATAAATGGTAAAAGTTAGCAAAATCACATTTTTAAAACGTGAAAATATGAACAAGTGGTAATGTCAGGGCCGTGTCTAGAGTATTAGGGGCCTGATGCCAAAATAATGTTCAGTTTATTTTAACTAATAGTAATATTAATTAGTAAAATGATAGTTTTCTTATAGGCTGGTAAACAGAAATGTGGTATTTGCTATAATGGTATGCAATTTATCATATTTGATTTCGGAATTACTCTCTAAAAAAATCATGAAAAATTGTTATATTTTTTTATTTTTGACGATGGAAAAATGTAAACCTAAATCATTGGTTGAAAAAAACTCCCAACAATTAAAAAATAAGAGAATAAAAATAAGTTTATAAATATAATAATAAAAAATAGAAATGGATGTTCAGATTATTAAAAATCAACACAATATATCTTTTTCCAACGACTATATTAAAAAACTTAACATACTGAATATTTTATTCTTATGAGAAGGAACGAATTGGGTATTTGGTTAATCAGTATAGATCAGTTTAAATTAATGTTATACATTCTTGTGATTATGAGTAAACTTAATGAAGCTAGATTAGATTGGATTTCATTAACCGACCTTGGTTATACTTTTTCATCGGCACTTAAGTTTGGTTGGTGGTATATAAAATAATCAACAGAAATCGAATAGTACAATTGATTTCTTTTGTAATCTTAAGTTTTGGTAAGGTTCAATGATCATCTCACTGAAAAGCTACCTTTGTAGTTGTAGATATTACAAATTATTTAAAATGCTTTTGCAATGATCACATTCTTACATATATATTATCTTTTAGGTGTAATAATGGAGAATTTTATACATGTTATCAAATTTAACAAGGGGATGTATATATTTTGGTTCACATGGCTCCTTCCTTAAAGCTGATTATATACTACATAATATCAATATAAAATAATCCAAGAAAATCTTAACAACATCCTTATAATTTCCCAATTGATATATTTATCCTAAGAAATAAGAATCCTCCATAATTGCCGAATTTTAGTAGTTGAAAGAATCCAAAATTTTTGGCCAAATTTGTGTCAACGGCCTATGTGGCATCTAGACCATTAATGATTTGTTGACTAGTAGAATCCATAGAATGTGCATATGTACAAACAAATATGAGAATAATTACTATTTAAAAACATCCATTTTTAACGATACGATTTATCCGAACAACAATAATTTAAATGGTAATTGGTATCTAATATTAGTAGAACTGAAAGGTTTATCATATTTTGATTCAAATAAAAGAAAAAAATGATGTCTATAAAAGTCTGAATAAAAATTAATCAAGCCAGTAAAAACTTAAACTTCGTCTGCACATGTGTATTATGTGTTAAGACTTAGATAAATTTACTTTTTAATAAGGAAAAATAGTTTTTTATTTTTATTTTTTAGAAGTTCAGGCGTTTAAATTGTTAAAAAGAAACCCTAATCTTTGTGGGTCTGGAGTTAAACTTAAGTGGATTCCTTTTAAAACATCTCTCCTCCTATAAACTATAAAAGATTGAACCTGAAACACAAAGAAACCAATTATTTGTACTAACCCACTTGACCACCACAACTTTACTAACATTACATTATGTTAGTGTTATTATTTAATTAGGTTTAGGTTAATTTATGCTAACATATACACATAACATATGCCTAAAATTTCTTCAATAATTTAATGAACAAGTTAATTTATTAGAATTACATATGATTTTAAACACTATTTGAATTACATTCATCTAAAAAATATTAATGTTAACTTTTTTTGGGTAAAAAAACCATATATACGAGTAGTAGTAAATACTAATTTTATTTACATTCTAAGAAAATTTAGATATACTCGAAACTAATAATTAAAATAGAACATATTAATATTCATGAAATCTGAGTGATAATATCACATTGATAAAAACAACTAAATTATATAGATTTTATAAGAATAATAATTTTATATACGAAAAATTGTTACTAAGCAAATATCCAGTCCAAAATTAGATATGTTAATGTGTATATGGATGTGCACAGAAGTAGTCTCTACCAAATTTATGCAGCTACGATGACAAATTCTCAAAATAGTTTTAAAGTAGGTTGCATAAAAATGGATATGGATATTCAAAATAAAACGTTTCACAAATTGAAATGAGTTTTTGAAAATATAAATATTATATCATATATATATATATGCTAAAAAATTTTTTTAACAAAACATTAACCATCTAATTCATATTTTAAAAATGAAATGTTTTATTCAATACAAATATAATATATATATTGTATAGTTTAAATGAAAACAATAATCATAATAGTTAAAATTAAAGGTTTTCTTTTAAAAACAATTGTTGTTCCATCAAATAGATCTACCAGTCTAACTCTTATGCTTCGAACGGAAGATTCTTAAACTCATATAATACATCAAAATGATCATTTACTTATTCTAATGAATCAAATTATATATATTTTTAAATTTCATCTGTTATTTTTACGTATTTACTTATTATATTTTGAAAATACAAAAGGTAAATTTTTACAGCATTTTAAAAATAGAAACAAACGTTTTTGTCACATTTTTAAAATTGAATTTTTAGGAAACATATCTCTAAAACGTCTTTTTTGAGCTTTCAACACGTTTCCTTTTCCAAAATGTTTCCGAAACGAGAGACAGACCAGACCACATATAGAGTTTCCATGCAGTCTAAGTTTAAGTTGATGAGCTTCACAATTCAAGTTTTACATGATAATTTGAAATTTTGAATAAATGTTTAGTGAAGAAAAATACATTTATAAGAGAATCTGAAATTTTATACGTGGCGGTTTCATAATATGCATACACATATATCTCATCCACGTTAGAGTAATGTGCATGAAAAAAAAAATGAAACCTTGTCCAAAGAACTGGTTAACTTATGAACATCAACATAATTAGTTTAGTAGAGAATGTCACGCGTCACGCATCGGTTCATTTGACCAAAGTCCTTGAAAAACCTTACCCCCAAAATAATTGGTCAGATTACTTAAATACTACATTTTGTTATCCAAATAAAATTTATGCTGACATCTTTCAGGAATTTTATACATTTTTTTTACAAAATTTAGTTTTGATTAAAAGATCTAGAACAAGATCATGCATGTGCCATGATCTATCTTAAATTTTTCTTAAACTACTACTCAGATTCCCTCAAGAAGAAAGTCAAACTTGTTTCTTTCTTTTTGATAGACAAGTCAAACTTATTGCTTACTTAATTGTTATGAACATATTCATGTATACATAAACCATGTAGATACATAACTAAAATATATTGAGACATATATAAAGGCATATATATATATCTATTTTTTGTCAGAAATTTAGGTAAATGGTCAGACTTAGTGAGAAAATTGAATATAACTAAATGTACAACTTTGAGAGTAATTATAATTCCATTTCTGTAACTACACACTTTTGAGAAAATATGAGAATTCAAAATTACTCGTTTGTTATATTTAATTGGAGAGGGAATCATAATCTTTGAGAACATGACAAATATATTTGGGTAGAAGATGCTTATTTTGACTATATATATATATATATATATGTTGAGAATAAATGGATTTGGTAATTAATCAAAGATTTAGCAAGAATATAATGTTCTCTATTAGTCAATACATTACTTCAACAAGAAATAATTAGCCTTATTAGTTTACCAATAGGGAATTAAGAGAGAAGCAGAAAACACATGAGGCACATGGAATTTCGATTTTAAAACAATGATAATAATTAAACTATAAAAATTCGGTTACATTAAAAATGAAAAATAATAATAAGGAATATTGGACCGTTGAGGATGGTTAATGTTTGTAACTGGTCAAAGTTAAGATTCTTAGATTGAGTGGCCAGTCAAAGTTCATAAGTCACCATACTAACATGCCATCACACTCATTGATTTGTTCTAATCTAAGCACTTAAACAACTTGTAATAAGGAGTTATAGAAAATGTTTGATATATCTTTTACTATAGATACATAAAAAAACTGTTTATAGATTATAGAAAATAATCTGTAGTTATAAAAAATAATGATTTTAGTAACTGATACATTTTAAATTTATAAATTTAAAAATTATACGGTAAATAAAATTAAAGGTTGAAATTATATTCGTAAGAATTAAGTCATGAGGGTCAATTAAATTCATTCCACATTAAACGAATCAGCTAAATTGGCCCATTAATGAGATTGACATCATGATGTTTTTGGTTTATCGTGCAATTTTGAATTTGTTTCTGTTTATGGTTTTTGTTTTGTCAGTTATTTGATCTAATTTTGTTACAAATAATCAAGTAACGTTTACTTTTAAAAAATAGAAGCTAAGTAAAACATATAAATATATATATATATATATACAATTATGAAGTATTATTCTTCAGTTCTCTACGGCACATAGACTTACAATAGGCGATTCCAAATGTACTGCACCAGCACCACTCATGATGAATAGCTTTTATTTGTATACACATGATAACAACATATTATAATTTTACTTACAACTTACAACATGTTAGACGCTTTGATAAAATTGCATCGTTAATCAGCAAAAGATTGTATTCACTGCAAACAGACCAGAAAATCTGAGTCGTGCAATTTTGTTTATCTTTATTTGCTTAAAATAATATTATTAAATCAGAAGTAAATCGTGTTATATCTTGTGACTTTTGTGTATTTGTTTTTGTTGGTGAAAATATTCAACATGTACTTTGACAAAAGTAGAGTATTTTGAAGACAACTCGAAATTTGGGCATTAAGGCATGAATAAGCAAATCCAATAAGGTGAAAATATTACAGTTGTAATTTGGTCCAAAAAGAGGTCCTTTTGATCCCAATATATCTTTTTGGTGAAAATATTCAACATACATGAATTATGAAAATAGAGTATTTTGAAATTAAAGCATGAATAAACTATCCAATAGGATGAAAATATTATAGTTGTAATTTGGTCTAGTAAAAAGTTCTTTTGGTTTCAATATATATTTTCGTGAAAGTATTCAACATACACGTATTTTGACGAAGGTAGAGTATTTTGAAGCCAAATCAAAATTTGAAGATTAAAGCATGAATAAATAATCCAATATGGTTAATATTCCAGTTGTAATTTGGTATGATAAGGAATCTTTTTGGTCCCAATATATTTATTCAACTTGTTACATATATATTTGTTTCTTCTTATATTCAAATCGAATTAAATCTGAGTGATAATATATTTTGAAAGAAAATGTGAAGCGTATGATAGCTTGGCTGCACCTTTGAGCATGACAGCCATTAGGATATCATGTCCAAATAAAAATAAAAAACTAAAGAAAAAATAGTATGAAGAATGTTTGCATTCTTAGTAAACATAAGTTAGAAAACAAATCAACACTTTAATTAACATGGTGGAAATTTTATTCAAATAGTAGCATTTGAACCCCCCCCAATTATATTCTGGAGTTACTAAGAATGTAACCATGTTTTTTTGTTTTCTAGCTTCTGAGTATATTGTTTAATGTCTTCCATGCTTATTTCTTTGGACAATAGTTTGTCAAAAACTATACCAAAAATAATGTAATAAGAACTTGTGAAGAAAAACAACAACACGAAGCGTTTTATCTTTAAAACAATAACCACTTAATAAGTCATATGCATGTACTGTTCTTAAGACTTTGTACAACCAAAACAACAAAGGGATCTTAAACTTTGCAACATATAATCTTCGGTCTAAACCTTATAAAAATGAAAACTAAAAAGCTGAGGTCAAAAATAATAAATGAATGAATAGTTGAGAATTACAGAGGGTATACTTTCAAAACAGCCCCACAGCAAAGAGAAATTTACACTTTTACCCATCTTCTTTCCTTTTGGTTCGGGAAGGCCCTCCTCTCCACCTCAGACTTGAAAAACACAAGAGGAAGAGCTTTTAGAATCTGAGCTTTCTCAAGTTTCAGGAACTTCTTAGTGCAAGAATACGAAAGCTGGATTTTCAAGAAGCTCTTCTGCTGGTTTGATTCCTACAAAGTCCTTCTCTTGCATCGAACTTGAAATATCTTCGATTGAGAAAGGAATGCTGCAAAAAAAGAAAAGTACCAGAGAGTTATTGAAAAAACAGTTAGCTCTATTGTATCTCTCAGACTTCATTAAGTTTAATTTGACGTAAATGATGGATCTTAGATCATTTTAAACCCTACAACCTTGAAACTTCCTTAAACGTCAATGCTTTATTCGTGTGTCAAAGTAGAGTTTTACCTGGAATCATCATCAAGCAAGAAGGAATCACTTTCTGCATCATTGGATTCTTCTGTCATGAGTGTCCGCATACTCGATATAACCTGCAAAAGATTCAAAAGTTTGTTCAGCATCTACAAAGGTTCCAACTATAATAAGAAACTTGATATTCTATTTCATGTTGGAAGTGAAAAATGTTTTTGAAGTACTTCTTGTGAGACGCTTCTGGTGTTATAGCTAACATCCCAGTATAATGTGCAAATACGGTAAAGCTGCTGGACACTGAGGCCCTGTAACAGATGGAAAGATGCAAATAATGAAGAGAATGTTAGGCTATATGAATGACCATCAAGTGAGTTTCTAGAAACTGGAAAAGAGTCTAACCGGGCAAAGATCATGTGCTATTTCATCGTATGAGATTCTGTACTTCTGGTGGATAACCTGCAAGCGAAGAAGAAGAAGAAAGTAACGTTATTGTAGTTTAAAGGGGACTAATGGGTATCAAGAAAAAACTACATTAATCCGTATGGACCGACATATGTTGGTACGAAGTATAACGTACCAGGAATCCAACGGCTTGTCTGATGTGTTTCAGTTCTTCCCAAGACGGTCCAGCATACTGCAAATTACAGACAATAATATTGAAATCGGTAGAATGATATCAAAAATAAGTTTTTTTTTTTTGGTTAAGAAAATCATGACTCAGGAATTTTACTTCTTTGGCTTGGCAACACCATAGCTCTAGCTCCGCAAGCCCGGATTTTACAAATTCTCCATTGCTAAATGTACAGCACTCTTTCCGCAGAAGAAGGCTGTAAGAAATAAAATAAAACCAAGGTGCCCTGTCAGTGAGACCAAAGTGCACAGTTTTAAGTTAGGTGAACAAGAATCAAACTTACCTGTTGAAAAGTTGTACATTGATGAAAGAGAAAGTTTGAGAGTATATCTTCTGGATGAGTACTAATGGAACCTGGATATTTCATGTAACATATTAGAATTGATGTAATGGAATGAGGACATACAAAGTACGACGCCAATGGAAATTCCATGATTTTCCTTACATGATTTTCTTTCAATGTGACAAGAAGCGAATTGAGACCGTCGATGATGCTTTGCCAGTGAATTGCAGGAGAATCTTTTCCAAAGGACCTACCAGATCTTAGCATCCCTCCTTTAGAAGTTCTCGGTGCCTGAAGTTTTCATTTGGACAAACAAAAATTATCATCAAAGTGCAAAGAACATAATCATCGCAGCACTAGGATACAAAGGAAGCCAGCAAGAAACCTGAATGCATAGAGAAAGTAAAGTCGATAACTCTTTTTTCAAGTTATCCCTAACCATCCCAAACATTTTCTCAACATAGGCTGCAAGCTGTTGCTTGAAAAGCAAAGCCGGGTACTTCGCCTCTACCGGACGGATCACTGCGAGAGCAGCAGCTTCAGCTGCAACAGCGAGATTGCCTGAAGCGGGTGATGAGCGGAAGCTCTGGTGACCAAGACAGGGGATGGTTAAGAGTCTGATATTGAAAGTAATAGGAACGTCATATTAACTCAACAAAAATTTAAATACTACTAACCATCGCCATCCTTCCAAACAACGAAGTTGAAGCGGGTGGCTTCTTGCTTTGTGTAGCACCGCTGCCACCGGTTTTAAGACTTTTTTGAAGCAAAAATAATAGTGCCGATGTGCTTGTCAACCAATACGCCAAGTGACTGTTGTCATCTTCATTCTGAAAATATCAGCAGAAAGATTGAAACTTCGTAGTTTAAGTAATTTAGTTCATGCATGTAAATCTTGCACAATCCATATCTCAGATTAGCAAATCACATAGCCGCTACACAAAGAGTTTTACACATATTTCAAGAAATTTTCAAATTTGTACAGACCAATATCCCATCACATGTGTAATCCTACACTGACACAATGTCAAGAAATGCATTCCCAATTACCTCAATAGCGGAACCAATCATCTGAATCAGACGATCAAACACATTGGTCTTCTCAGATTCGAAACACTTCCAGTGAAGAAGACACTTGTATATCGTAAATGCAGCCACAGGTTTCCCGTTACTGAAACCGATGTTGTCTTTTACACAGTCAATGAGAGCATCGACATTCATCTGCAGTGACAGTACAAATAAAGTTATCAGAACTAGTCGCTAACAGCTGTGTGAAGAATTACTATGACGAAATTGGCCAACATACAATTTGACGTTCTGCAGCAGATCTCCCAGCGTTGCCATCAATTGGTGTTGTAAACTCGGCTTCCTAAAAAAGTACTCTTCACAGATTAATACACTAATGGAAAAATGCAAACATATAACATTATGAGAAACAAGTGATCGAGATAGGTGGTCGGAGGAACTATACATTGAACTCGCTTTCCAAGTTCGTTTGGTGGCCATTTTCCAAATTCTACGAACAGAATGGGGAAAAAATTAGCATCTAATGGCCGGTAAGACGGAGTCTCAAAGAGTACATTTTGAAGTTGCAGAGAGAATTTCTACCTTCATAGGTGCAGTTGGAGGATGTCCTAGAGTACTCCTCACAGGAGTGCTTGGTATTGTTTGCTGATGCTGACGCATAATTTTTTTCTCGGCTTCCATGTCTAAGATTTTCTCTTCAAGCCTGCAGATGAAATGTCAAGACATTCGAAAAGACAAGTAAGCAATCACCGCAAGAGCTCCTCAACAATGACACTCCAGAAAGTTAATCTATTGCAAAGGATACCTCTGCATTGCAGTCGTCAACTTTACTAGTTTAGATTCAGCCTCCAATGCTTGCTTAAGTCTATCCTGGCTAATCTTCGTTGTCTCTTGAAGCTTTTTCTCTGTCTCATCGATTTTCATTTCTAGTGAACTCACCAGCCCCTATATAAGACAAGCAATTCATAAAGAGAAACATCGTTTCTGAGCATATTTTTCATCTGGTGAAAATCTGTGTTCTTAGTATTCCCAAGTATTGCGTATACTTGCTCTTCTTCAGTAAGTAAACTACAAATTCAAAAACTCTCACATACATTTAGCTTTTCATTTTCATTTGTGATCTTCTCCATTAATTCCTGATCAACCACAGGAATCTCTTTAATAATCGGGGCAATCTCGGCAACTTTTTTGGCAGCTTCGCGTTCTTTAATAAGCAATGCCTCAGTTTCTTTGCATCTAAGTTCCAGTTCCTCCATAGAAGACTGCGCTTTAGCACTTTCTTGTTTTTTGGCCTCTTCCAGGTCAGTCTGCAGCATTAGAAGAGGATGAACAAAACTCTCGACAAGTTTTATAAAATGCAAGAAGCCCCGAAGAAATTAAGGTTAAATCACGAGAAACAAAATGTGGTTCTTCAAACAGCATCTCACCCTTATCCGTTTTTCTAACTGCAATCTCCAGGTCAGCTCTTCAACTTGCTTCTCTAGCTTGTTCTTGGCTTCTTGAAGTGCTCCAGTTTCTCGAGCAGCCTATGTGTAAAACGAATTAAATTTAATTTCATGCAAAGCAATATCTTCACAAGTGAGCCTCCGAAACAAGAAACCATAGAACAAAACTAGACAAATAAAGAAACCACATCTCACCATCTTAAGCTTCCGAAGTTCTCCACGAGCAATCTTTGATCTCCATGCACATTGTGTCGTAATGGCTGCTTTCTTTAGTTTTCTGTAATGCAGCCGAGCCAAGAATCCACGGCACGAAGTCTATAATAATAACAATGAGCATTACCACAATTAAAATATGACCAGAAACAACTCTTTCATTGTTAATCATGGATTTCTTGGAAGGATTGAAATCTCGTGATGTTTATTGCTGTTCTCTGAGCTGTTGAACTTCTAATAGTACGACACTTCTGCAATTTTGATATAAGTGTACCTGAATTATTGTTGCTGCTTTTGTCTGCCTTCTGAAACATAGCTCGTTACGGGCAACCATACCACGCATACCAGCTTGGACCGAAACAGCAGCAGAAAATAGCTCTGTGTAAGCCTTCCTAGCCAGAAACATACGCAAGTCTCTCTGGATATTTAAAGCAGCAGCTTCCCTGCGCATGCCTTCATATACAATTCTAGTAAGATAACCTGGCAAACAGGGAGACACATAGATTTGCAAGTTAGTCCAGAAACTAAATTAAAACAAAGACAAAGAATGATTCAATCAGTAGAACGTTTAACATACCTCTGCAAACTGACTGAATTTGCTTAGCAGAATTGCGCAGAAGGATGAAACTCTTTTTAGCAAGATATGACCGAACTTTTCTCTGGATAATGCTTGCTGATCTTCCCAAGACCTCAGTCCTTCGAGTATCCAAGTCGGCCATTTGTCCGGCCCTCAGAAAAACCTTTGTCTTGCCAATCTACAAAAGTAAATGTCAATCCTCCACTATCAATGTAGCTCATCACACAAGCGGTAGTGCCAATGCAAAACGCTTTCATGAGGCAATTACCTGATAACCTTCGAGTCCCACTTTCGCCAGAAGCTTCTTGCAAGCAGCAGGGTCATCAGAACTATTATAAAAGGAAGTTAAGACATGCCAATGGGCATAATCACTCAGTAAAGGAAGTTCTAAGAGAGGGAACATCTTACTTCTTGACCAACACTTCTGGAGCAAGAATACCAAATCTGTCCAAGAATTCATCGAAATGTTTCCTTGTAGGATAGCCAGCACAACTAATCCTAATTGCTTCCATCACTCCCTGAAGTCATGAACATAAACAATATACTTCTTTCAGAAATTCAAATTTTCACGAGAAACTGAACTACAGAATTGACAAGAGAATGTCATCCGCACCCCACAACGTAATTGCTGTAAAATATTTTCGTTCTCAAAGATTCCAGGCTTCAGAAGGTTATTTGGTTTTATACAGCGAATATAGTGTGGCTCCGTGGTATTCAGAATCTCGAGCAACGATACCAATTGTTGCTGAAAAGAAGCACAAAAGGGAATTAGCTGACCAAAACTTTTGATAAAACATGTTAAGTCGAAACCGGATACCAAAATCAGACTCACCTTGAAACGGGTACCTATAGATGAGAATTTTGATTGTTTGGAATCGTCTGACATTGGTGGGAACAAACTTGCTACAAAGGAACAACTAGAAGAATTTAACAATGCCTGATGCTCTGCAATAACGTAATCTTTGTTCTTGTCCAGGAAAAGTTCTGTCTGATAAGTAACCTGGAACAATAACCCAATGGTTGTTAGACCATATAACTACTGAACAATTACTGGTATTTCTTGGAACGATTTTTCACAACTATGTGAACCAATGAAAGCAACGGCTGCTCACATCACCAGCATAATGACAAATTGTGAAGTCGCTACGAGCTAATTTTGGCTTGGTAAAGCGCTTGTGGTTTTTGAATGTCTGGTATAGCTTCTGTGCAAAAGTTTCATGCGTTGACCTTGGAAACATGCTGCATGGCAAAAGTCTCACTTCAGCTATATTGCTCAAAACAAAACCAAATTTGTGAAGTAAACTGATAGCAAAGGAAATAATGGGCATAAAAGAAAGGATTCACAATCAACATTTTGAATTTCATACTCACCAAGCTTCATCTAGCAGAGCAATAATACCTCCAGGTTTCTAACAACACAAAAAAAAGGAAAAATACACCACGCATGAGCAAACAGATTCAGTGACAGTGACCATAAATATACAGAAAGGTATGATCAAACAGACACCTTTTCTATAAGGTCTAAGATATCTTGATTGTCTACGAACTCGATATAGCTCCAGTTGATCTCCTCCTTCTTATATTCCTCTTGCTCCATTTTAAAGACATGCTGCACAGGAGAAGTCACACACCTAAGATCCATGGGCAATGCGGAATGTATAAAAGGCCAATAATCGAAAAATAAAAGAGCTAGTTCTGATCAAACCTGATTAAAGTGCTGTTGAAGTTTTTCATTGGTCAGATTGATGCAAAACTGCTCAAAACTGCAATAAAGCTTGCGACTGTAAGTATTAGGCCAAAGAACAACAAGAAACAGTCATGAATAATCATTTAACAGTCAAACAATGAAGTTAATTTTGTGTATATATATATATAACAGTACTCTCCTTCGAAAACAAAGTTAGTCAGATAACCTCACAAGCTCACAATTTGATAGGCAGTCAAAAATCTCATCTGTCCATGTCAGAAACAAGCACTAGCTCGAACATATGAAACTGATCAGACTCATATATTTTGGTGAAGTATCAGAGATAGATCAACCTTATAAAGAAACCCATCTAACCAATCACGAAAACAACAAGCATACCACTTAAGCACCTGTTTGTCTTGAAACTCTCGAATCCATAAATATCAAGAACACCAATCAAGTACTTCGAGTGAGGATCTTGACCAATTGAGTTATTAATCTTGTCAACAAGCCTGCAAAGACCATAAATGATTAGTATAGAACAATGATGGCATAGCAACGTTAAAGCTTATTTCTTCAAATAAGGAGAAGCAGCTATGAATATCTTCATTAGGGTAGAATCAAGAAACCCACCAGTCAAACAACCGTGAGTACATGACTTTAGCCAAGGCATCTCTACTAAGAGTAGCAGCTTCTGGATCAAGAGTTTTTGTGATGGTTTCATCACGAGTTACCATGATACGCTTGCATAGTGAATCCTCAAGTGCCTTTTCATCGCAGCTGGAAAAGAAGACGATATGAATAAGGAAACCTACTTCACTCCATAAACAGAAAACAAAACAAACCAACATTTTTCTCTGTATTAGTCGTGGCATTTACCTGAGAAGCTCAGCTGCAGTTTTCAGATGAAAAAATGATTTTTCATCTTTGGGAATCGATGAATCAATCTCTGCTCCCTTAGCAAACTCGACATTCCCGAGATGGAGAATGGCAGCCACAACGCTGAATATCGCATCCTGAAAGGAGGTATCAGTAAAGTATAGAATCCGTTTACAGAGACAATTTAGCAGCTTTGGCTCAAATCTGCTGATGGAGTTCTGCGATGACTACCTGCTCCTCAGTACTGATCCCCACGACTTCCATAGCCCGTCTTGTGGCATGGTATTCCTCCGCATCATTTATACTATCCAACTCTAGACATTTAGATTGATTGAGATAGTGGTATGTCTTTGGTTCACCTAGCTTGTATCTTTGCACATCCTGATAGCAGAAAGGATCGTTTCAGAAAACAAGATGTGCATTAGTATGTCAACAAGGCTCATATACTCGACATGTATCAGCAAGTACTTCGGTATTATATAATCCTAAGTGAATTACAAACTTACTTCTTTTGGAGCAGCACAAAGCATGTAGAAACAGTGATAGTTTCTTTCAGGATCAGAGACCTGACAAACACGTGACCTTTCCAACAAGTAAGTTCTTATGGCAGCTCCTGATATCCTTCCCTTTTCGTCAAACTGAATCTCCACGAACTTACCAAAACGACTACAAAGTACACAAATAAACAAGTTAACAAACACCCAAAGTGGTGAGACTCAAAAGCTTACAGAAAAAAACTTAATAGATGTAAGAATACTATAGCGATGTGAGAAAACTTTGTTACCTGGAATTATTGTTCCTGACAGTCTTTGCATTTCCGAATGCTTCTAAAACAGGATTCGACTGAATAAATGACACAATTAAGAAGCCCATTAGAAACAGGTCAAAGCAAAAAGAGGGAAGATCAACATCATTTTCATATAGCTACTTGCTATTCAGTTTGCCTTAATGGGTGACCACTAGCACTACTTTCCTGAAGTTCCAATTATTTGTTCAGTCTTCAGTTGCTCATGAAAAGCAAGTCGAAAAATGAATATTTGACCATCCTCTGAAGTTTTAATTATTTGTTCTAAAAATAGGATTTGACTAAACATATACATATCTATGATGCCTTTTTTCACCTCCAACACTTTCTGCTCAACACTCCTTCCCTCAGCAGCAGCTCTCCCACCCATGTAAGCAAGATATCTCATTAGCAACTTTGTGCTTTCTGTTTTACCAGCGCCACTTTCTCCACTAACCAGAATAGATTGACTTACTCCATCATTAATCATCTGTCTGCATTAGAACGAGACGAGATAATAGGAAAAATACATATAAGGCTCATCAACAACAAATATATAAAAAAAACAAAATGTTTTACCAGTGTATGAATTACCTATACGCAGCATCTGCGACGGCGAATGGATGTGGACTTAGCTCCCCTAAGGCAGCTCCTTTATACTGAGCCATCATATGGCTACTATAAAGATGTGGAAGTCTTCTAAACGGATTAACGGCAATCAGTATGCTTCCTGTATAAGTCTGGAAGTAAATGTAAGGGTTAGTCCACATATAGCTAGACCACATACATATACTCGAAATCAATAGGTATTTACTCACATATATCTCATTTATATCATATCTTGAATGCAAATTCTGTAGAACTCCGGGTTCATGCAAATAAGCAAGTCTTGTCATATCGTCCACTCCAGACGCTGGCGCTTCCGTATCTTTTGGATACACATTAGAGGCTTTTGTAACAACCTGAATTTTCCAAAAGTTAAAAAAGTAAGAAAATTGCTTTCACAAAAGTTTGCTTTTGCTTCTATTTCACATGAGAAGCACGCATACATGTTTCCCCGAAGTGCATAGGACTTTGATCTCTTCTCCATTAACTTCTACAACTTCACCATCAATCCATGCTTCGTCTCGGTCTTCTACCCACACACACGACCCAACTAAAGGATTGAAGTTACCAGCCTGTAGAAACAAAGGGTGTCAAAGGCTTAGTTCTCAAGAATTGTGAGCAAGCACTGCTAAAGTCATTTTCTCTACTTATACAGTTAACTTCCACGGTCTCCACACAGTGGACTAAACTGAGCACCGCATGCTTTTGAGTCTCAGCTTAGATTTCTCACAAGATTTTCAAATTACATTGCAGCTGCGGTTTCACAAATATAGCCAAAACGATCTAGACTTTGGATTGGGAGGAACTAAAAATCAAGCTTGAGAAACAAAAATCAAAGCTTCAGAGGATTTCATCATCTAAAAACTATCAACTAAATACAAAATTTTGCAGTTTAACTCCTAAAAGTTATCAAAAAGGAAACCGGAAACAGTAAATCGAAAGACGATAGAATCAAGCAAGTTGATAAAAGAACTAAAAACAACTTCTTGAGCTCTCAGAAGCTCCTTTATGGTACTCACCAGTCACCACTTCTTAAACAACTACATTTTGATTTCAGTCTATATAACCCAATTACATGAAATTCAATTCCCAATGGCTGATCAAAACCTTAAATGTAAGAGAATCGAAGTATTGTGGTAATGAACAAATATAGCCTATGAAGATTTAAAAAAAAAAAGATTTACACAAAGCGTCAAACTGAAAACAGATAGGTCGTAGATGAAGTCAAATCTCTAAATGCATACAAGACTATCATCTACAGATGAGGAGGACTCTAAGTCAGCTCAAAGCCATGATCCAAAATTATAAACTCTTTAAAAACGCCAAATTAATCCCACAAAAAAAAGACAATAAACTAAATCCTGAACCCATATTTGCCTCAAGTCAAACTAACAAAACCAAAAATCAAAATTACTAATTTCCCCCAAATTAAACGGGATTTGATCAATATGATCCAATTAAAAAACACAATGAAGAATCTTACCATTTCGTTTCGTACAGATCAGAGACTTCACATACAGATTCTGGATCTAGATTGAATCAAACGAGCAGTGAACTTCTGAAATCTACAAAAATAAGAACACCTCAAAAACTCCAAGACACTCAGATTTGGTGAAGAAGAAGGTGCAAATCTAAACGCGTTTCTGGAAAAAAATTTCTTTCCCCCCGAATATTTTTTGAGTATTATTGTTTTTTTTTTCTGAAACTTTATTTTCTCTTTTCGTGCTTCCCTCCTCTCTTCCACCTTCTCTGGGATTTGGTCTGAATTAATTACTTAACATCGTAAACTTTCTATTACATATAGAAGTAATATAAAAAACATTTAATAGCTTGACCAAAAAAAAACCAACATTTAATTAAAACGTCTTATCCCCAAAGTACCCTTTGATTTTGCATTATTACAGAACTTTGTTTTTCGCCCTTACGACACGTTAAACTAATTTTGTCCGTTCGTAAAATCTTATAAAAAACCAAAAAAAAATATCCCACAAATAAAACCAGACTAATTCGGAACAATTTTTTCTTCAAAACGGAAAATTTATGCCGTCATTATTAAAAATACACTATAATTTATTATAATCCAGTTCTTGATGTTGCAAGTATGAATAATTAAGATCTTAACATAACTAATACACCGAATTCAACAAAAATACATGTATTAATTAATCATGTGAATGCCAAATCGTTAACTTGTTTAGTTTCGCATAGACAAATTAGTAGTTAATCAAAAAAATTATTTTATAACACCAAATTCCTGACCGAGCCCTATTGTTATTCAAGTTAATGTAACCATTATCCTAAACATTAGTATTATCCACTAGTGATATACAGATTAATGAAATATTTCTAATTGTTATACCAAATATTGTTTTGTTAGCGAAATAGAAAGATCACAATATGGGAGTTTTAATGGAAGGTTGTGTATATATTAATAATTATATATGCATCCACTTCGTGATTTTTTTTTCGATAAATGTTTAATTTACATGATTTTTGTTAGATAATAATATGTTTTAAAATACGTGGTAACAAAATAATAAAGAATTTTTTTGAGTTTATTTTCCACTAAGTTTCTTCTTCTTTTCTATTTGTTCTTTTTGTAATATTTGTAAATTTTATTAGTTCAAACAAACTTTATAAAAATCTAATTACAAAAACATGCATAAAATCTATATTTTTAACAAAATCATGCGATAAATTTTTTTTTTTTGACAATTTTGTCACTAATCTTTTTCACCATCAAGGCACCATCGATCCAAGGAAAGAGAAAAATATTTTTCACTAATAAATACTACTTGGTCGGTTACTTAGTGCCAAAATGCTTTCTTTCCTCTTACTTTGTTCACACGATACACACGTTAAGTACGACGATGACACAAACGAGAATCTGAATTGCAAACCGGTAAGACACTTGTAAAGTCTGTGTTTTGCTTTAGAGACTCATGTAGTTCATCTACGTCTGTCTCTTCGTCTGATGCTGCAGCCTCTCTAGTTACGGAAAGGAAAGAAAACGTTCATACACAAGAAGTTATGTGATTTGCAAATAGGGAAAATCGATAAGAAGTCACCATTGGAACATCTCTCAAGCATCATACAACCGTGTTCTCCCAAAGTCATGATCACAAATTGTAGCTTCAGTAATCTAATGAGCATAGAGAGAAGTGCACTAGATGATGATGGTGACTAAGTCCAATCCTGTTTTCCTCAAAATTAAACAAGTCGGTCCTTTAGGATAATATACACCAACGGAGATAAAACTGATGCGAGAACATATGTAAACTAGTTATAAACTAACACAATTCAAGAACATCAGGTGTAATAAAGAGTAGATGAGCCTTAAAGTTCAGCAGAAGTACAGATAGGTTATAGATTCCATATATTCGGCTTTTCAGAAACTTTCTTCACTCTCTATAACTACAGTAACAAATTTTATGGTACCAACATTCAATCATACTAATAGATTTCACGAATCATTAATACAGAGCTTTCCAAGAAAGTCGTATGCCAATTTGCTTTGATATGATTCTCTAATATTAAACATCACAAGAAACCGATTGATCCGTAGTTTTACAGAAATGTTCGCAGAACACTCTAAACCTGAGGGAAGTTAGAACACTCTAAACAAGCTATGTGCTTGCATAATAAACAAACCTACTTGCAAATGACTTTCTCGTAACTACCATGATGTTCTGCGAACATTTCTGTAAAAACACAACAAAAACACAACAAAGAGAGGATTTTTCAATTTTTGGGCGAGAAGCAATTCCGCTTCACGAGACGGTCTATTTACACATAGAACTCTTACTCCATCAAGCATAGCTAAAGGAAGGATTCAGTAAGGTCACTTCGAAGGTTTTAAGGCGGTGTTGTTGGTTGTATAAGTTTAAACCAATGTAGATCAGATTTTAAAATGTTTGGTTCATTGGAAATGATTCCTTAATTATTTTGCAATTTAAAGGTATATGAGTTATCTAAACTTCAAGATCATATATTAATGAAAATACAAGAACTAATAACACTAAATTTAAAATATGAAGAAGATATTTTAAATATAAAAACGAATAATTGAATAATAATAAATTATTAAAATTAGAGAATTAATTCAAAATAGCGTAAAAATTATAAACTTTATATCCATATTTTAATAAACCGTTTAAATAATATTTGAGTGATTATTTGGGTGAGAAATATTTTTTTTTAGAGACTGCATTTTTTTTTCTTTTTGTAAAGTTCATCCAGAAAAAGAATTAAAATATCAGAGATATGACTAACTACATTTCCTTAACTATATTTGTTTTCTTTCGGGAAGACGATTTATTTCTCCACGAAAAGTATCATATAGCACCATTTAGAGCACAAACTTACATCCCATTCCATAATTTTCCGATTACAAAGTTAAATACCTAATTCCCCCCGAATTGAAAGTTTGAAACCTATTTCCCCATTGAATAAAGATTCGACAGTTTGTGGTGTAAACCAAATACCGAACCGTTGAACCCGAAACTAAACCGTGAGCAAACCCAATTCGACATAACCCGTATATCCGTTGCCCAAACCCAGATTTTCTCCAAAAATCCCCAAATTCGAAAATTTCAAAATCTAAGAACCCTAAAACTTGATTTTTGCGATTTTTGTTGATTAAAGCTACAATTCCCGATTTCTATTGATTGAATTGACAAGTATTGAGGTATGGATGAGATTTCGCATTCCTATTTTGCTTTTTTCGTTCTCTAAGTTGCTGATTTTCGTTGGTGGTGGTGATGGTTTTGTAGGTTGAAATCGGCGATGTCAAACTCCAGTAATGCATCAGGAGCTTCGGCTGGGTCATCACGTGGTCGGGCACGAGGCGGAAGAATCGTAGGTCTGCCTCGGAGTTGTTGGTGTGGTGAGCAAATTGTGGCTGCTTTGTCAAAATCCGACAACAATCCTTACCGGAGATACTATCGATGTTCTCATGCTTCTTCAAGAAAGGTAATCAGAAAGCTTGTGAATGTGGTTATTGCTGCTGAGATGTGGTTGTTGCTGCTAATTTTTGTTGAAAATTTGAATTGTAGCTTGTGAATGATAACCACACCTTCAAATGGGTTGATGAGGCATTGATAGAAGAGCTTGAAACATTGCAATGCAAATGTTGGAGACTTGAGCAAGAGCTTAAAGCGATTAAGACAGAGCATATGGGGCTGGAGAAGATGGTTTTTGAGAAGGTTAAAATGAAACTTGAGAGTGAGGTGATGGAGAGGGTTGAAGAAGTTTTGGTTGAAGCCAAAGACAAAATGAAGAAGATGATGATTGCTTTAGTCATTGGATGTATGGTGGTTGTTGGGTGTATGGTTGTTCTAGGAAGATGATGAATGTTTTTGTGTTTTGTAATCTTGTGGTCTTTTGTTGTTGTTTTGAGTCTTTAGATGTTTTGTGTTTTGTGTCTTTTGTTGTCTTGTGTTTTGTGACATTATTTATTTAAGTCAAGATGATGTTTTGTGTTTTGAAAATCAAAATATGTGTTAAACCAACACAAGCTATAATCCAAAAGATACTAGAGTAGTAACATCATCTTGTACAATACAAAAAACCATTATGCGTTCACTATCACTACGCCCACCTACACATCTAAATCCTATCTTATCTTTGTCATACCTATATTGTTTCACATTTCTGACTGTTTGTAATTCATAGTCGAGAATGCATTCTTTGAAGGCGACACCATTGAAGAAAGTCTGATCCTTGTAGAGCCACCCATCACCACGCCGGATATGAGTTTGTGCTCTCTGTGGGGCACCTTCTTCATCGTCACTCTCACTTTCACGAAGCTCGTCGTGGTTAATCGGCGGTTCATCCTCGAATTCTTCCACAAGCTGCTCGATTTGAAACTCCTCTCAGTCACCGGTTTCTTCGTCGAAACCGCCACCTTGCTCATCGCGAATCACCAGGGCCAACACGACTCACTCCGCTCACCTTCAAGAACTCTGATTTTCAATTTCGCCTTTGAAATCGATTTAGGGTTCTTCTGTGTTTTTCTGGGTTCTTGCTCGATTTTGGGGATAATCGAGTAAGAAGGTTCGTGTTAGTTTTAAGTGGGTTAGGTTTAGTTTAATTTGGTTCTAATCAGGTTTGGTTAAGTGTAATCACCCGGTAATCCGGTTTAGGAACGGTTTACTGTTGATATTATGTGGTTAATGGTTTACTGTTAATCAATTAATTAACTTAAACCATGATTTATGGGTTATTAAGTTTCAAACTTTCATTTCGGGGGGAAGGGGGGAAATAGGTTTCGAACTTTCAATTCGGGGGGAATTATGTCTTTAAATTTTTAATCGGGGAACTATGGAATGGGGTTTAAGTTTAAGCTCTAAATGGTGTTATACAATACTTCTCGTGGGGAAATAAATCGTCTTCCCTTTTCTTTTTAATCGACAACATACAATATATTCTAAATTTGATTTCTTTGAAAATCAAATATGAAAATTTGTACAAGACATATATCCTTATGAGGTTGATTGGGAATTGGCTGTACACTGTTAAAATTTTAAAAACTTTGACTTTAAAAATAAGTTAAAGCCATGATTTTTTTGCTCAAAAACAAAGAATATTGGCTGTGAGTATTTTAGGAGCCATGTTAGGACTTCTATGACTTTGAAATAAATAAAGTCTTATTGATAAAAAAAATAATGCTTTAAAGATTTTTATTCATTTTAAAATTTTAAAAGCAGCTAATTTGTTAATGATCTGATCCAAATCAAATTGAAATAATTGATCTGAAAAATGAATTATATTTTGGTATGGTTTAAATAGATTCATTATTTTTATCAAAACCGAAAAACTAAAACTGAACCAGACAAAAAACCGATCTAAAACTAATTTTTTGAAAATTAAAAATATATATATTTTAAAACGAATCTATAGTGATACAGAATCCAAACTAAATCATACATAATAAATTTGGCTTTATTTTGAAAATGCAAAAACTAATATAAAACCAAGTGGAGATCCAGAATAGACATTGAATTTTTTCTAACATTATAATTTTTTTTAAATAGCTTAAAATTTTTGAATATCAAATTCCAACGTCCTCCATATATTTATCCTTGAGTATTAAGATATATATATTTTTGAATATCAAGTTCTCCAAGAACCCAAATTGTATTGTTTTAATAATTTTACAGAATATTTGGGATATTCATTTTGTCGAAAAACAAAAATAATGTTTGGGAATTTATTTTTGCGATTGTCGTTTTCGTTATCTACACAAAAAGAAGAAGAAAAAAAGAAGAAAGATATGAGTAACTATATCTAACGATAGGGATTAGCTATAGCGCTTAACGATAGAAACACATGGTTTCCGACCTCTCTTCGCTTAAAAGATCACAGAATCGCCGAGAAAGATCGAAATCCGAAACGATAAAAGTAAAAGGATTTGGATTCAAGCCTGTGTTCTCCTTCTTCATCTTCTTCGTTTTTGAGCTGGTTTTGATATCTCTCCTCTTTCACCATTTCCCGAAGAATTCGAATCTCTCAGCCATTTCTCTTCTCACATCTCTGTGTGTTTTCGTGCTTAGAGCTTTACACGTTTCTACGATTTGAACATCGTAGTTTTCGCATTTCGTGCGACTGGGTTTTTTTTTTCTTTTCTTTTCGGGGAAACCTTCAGGTGTTTTTGAGTTTTTGGGTAGTCACTGCCGGAGCGATTTCTTCATGTATGATTTTTTTCTTCTCATGTTAGATGATGGAATCCGAAATTTGAATCCACTCAGAGAAACGTCGAAACAAAATCTGAGATCCTTCGTGGCTTATAATTTTGGGATTGAATATATTTCTAAGTTTAATTTTCGTTTTGGGTGAGTGATTTGCTTCGGAGTTTGGGAAATTATTTATTTCTGATTCCGGGAAGTTCTTAGAATTTTGTAGAAGTAAAATTTCAGCGGGAATTTTGTATTTTGCGTTCGAGTTTGTGGACCTTTCAACTACTGAATGTGGAAGATAGCTGATTATAGCTTATTCTTGAGAATCTTAGAAAGTCATCATCTAGACGTAAGAGAAGTTGCTTTAGCTTAGAAGTGGTCCATATGGAGAACGGGTCATGTGAGGTTTTAGGCTCAAAAGGTTTGCTGAAGAAACATGAGTTCATCAGGATTCTGGTCCAATGCTTGTACTCTTTAGGATACAAGAAATCCGCTTCTTGTCTGGAACAAGAGTCGAACATCTCGTTTAAATCAGCTGACTTTGAGTTTCTTGAAATGCAAGTTTTGAGCGGCAATTGGGATTGTTGCCTAGCGGTGGTCGACAGGGTTTTCGATGATTCCAAGGATGACACGAGAAGCACGGCTTTGTATCTAGTGTTGAAGCAATGTTTTTCTGAGTATTTGAAACGAGGGGATACTTCTTTGGCCTTAAATGTGCTACAGAAGCAAGTTCCAATGTTACGGGTGGGGATAGAGAAGACTCACAGGCTTGCTTGTGATATTATTACTTTGAAAGAGATGGAACCCGGTGAAGTAAACAACGGTTTGGTTCAAGATTTGAGGAAAAGGTTGTTGGTTGAACTGGAGAAGTTGATTCCCTCGCCAATTGTTATTCCTGAGAGAAGGTTGGAACATTTGGTTGATACTGCTGTGATGGACCAGATTGATACATGTCTGTATCATAACTCACGGGATGCAATATCACTCTACAAGGATCACCGTTGCGGTAGAGACCAAATCCCTTCAGAAACAGTCCAGGTGTTGTTATCTGCTCTAGTAACCCATATATGTTCATTTTAATATTGAGATAGCCTATGGAAAAAATTGTCTTGGGCAAAACTGCTGCAGATTCCTGAGATTGTTTTAATTTCTTTAAGATGATATATGGATATGGTTACAATTTGGTGGTAATATACACCGGACAGGGTCATGTCTTCTGAGCTTTTGTCACTGGTTCTTATAGTTTCTCAATCTCTTATCATCTTGCAGACTTTGGTGGCTCACAAAAATGAAGTGTGGTTTGTGCAATTCTCTAATAGTGGCAAATATCTGGCCACTGCATCAAGCGATTGTACAGCTATAATATGGAAGGTAAATATCTTAGGCCATTGGTTTGTCTTATCTTTACCTAATGTCATTGAGAGAGAGGCTATATGAACTAGCTCTAATGGGTAAGAGAACCTTACGAGGTTTCTTCTTGTATATCTCTTCACGCAGTGAGGTGGGAAAAAAATAAAGGAACTAACATTTGGATGTCTTGGCTTGAAGCTTGGTATATAAGGTAGAAAGCCATTTAATGACAACAAAAAAATATAAATTTTATATTGCAAGTCATACCGATTTGTCATTTTGAGCCGCGTAACTAGGTTTTACTTCTTGAGAGGGTTGATAATTATTTGCTTAATCTTTAGTGTTTCTATGATCATTTTAGGAATGTCGTTACAGACTAATAAAGATGGTTAATTCTGTCTTGTGACATATTGATATAATTTGGTACTGCACTAAAACATCTTGTTTCAGGTACTGGATGACAACAAAGTCGAACTGATGCACACGCTTCAGAGCCACCAAAATCCAGTTTCTTTTGTCTCGTGGAGCCCCGATGATACTAAACTGCTTACATGCGGAAACGCTGAGGTTCTTAAGCTATGGGATGTTGACACAGGTGTCTTGAGACACACCTTTGGAAACAACAATAGCGGATTCACAGTCAGCTCTTGCGCATGGTTCCCTGACTCAACTCGGCTTGTCTGTGGCAGTTCTGACCCAGAAAGAGGGATTGTAATGTGGGATACTGATGGGAACGAGGTCAAAGCCTGGAGAGGAACGAGAATTCCAAAGGTTAGTATTGGTGAAATGATTTGCTTAGGTTCCTTGTTTTGGGCTTCAAACACTTGAAATATGAAATGAACAATTTTTCCAATAGGTAGTGGATTTGGCTGTGACACCAGATGGGGAGAGTATGATCACGGTGTTTTCTGATAAAGAGATCCGGATCTTGAATTTGGAGACATTAGTCGAACGTGTTATCTCTGAGGAACAGCCGATTACTTCCCTTTCGGTTTCTGGTGATGGTAAGTTCTTTTTAGTCAACTTGAGCAGCCAAGAGATCCATCTTTGGGATCTTGCTGGAGAGTGGAAACAACCACTGAAGTTTTCGGGTCACAAGCAGAGCAAATACGTGATAAGGTCATGTTTTGGTGGGTTGGACAGTTCGTTCATCGCCAGTGGAAGCGAGGATTCACAGGTAAGAACATACATATCTGCAGATCGGCACAGTTTCTTTTTTGCTGAGATATGATCTGTTGTTCACAGGTTTACATATGGAATCTGAAGAACGCGAAACCGCTTGAAGTGTTATCAGGTCATTCCATGACTGTCAACTGTGTGAGCTGGAACCCGAGAAATCCTCGGATGCTGGCCTCTGCGAGTGATGACCAAACCATCCGTATCTGGGGACCGGGCAAACTGAACAACCCGGAGAACCGGTTAAATAACCAGAAACTGCAGTAGCTTTGAACCGGGGACATAGTTCCACATTTCTGTACATAGTTTCTGTTTTTTTAGCTTTCAGAACACATTCTTTGCTTTTTGAGTTTTGGTACGTTGTGGTTTTGATTAACCGGATTTGAGACATGAATGAAACCAAACCGGTTTAGAGTGAAAATTTTTCATTGTGTTTTTCTATACATCAGTTTTGATATTATGCGGAGTTTAACATAAATAAATAAAAAAGTTAAACAAACTACATAAATTATTAAAAATCGATATTCACCGAAATAATGATAACCAGTCCTGATCAGTCAATTGATACATGTATAGTTTATTTCGATCGGATACAACTTATTTAGTTTATGCTGAACAAATGCTATGTCTCAAAAAAATCGCAAATTGATAAAATTGTGCTCTAGTTTTATATTTCTGTTGCTTTGTAGAATTTCTAATGCAAGAAAATTTTTTGGGATATAAGTAGTTGTACAATTAAATAATAAAAGTATATTAAATAAAATTATTCAAACTTTAAATTGGTTCAATTAGTTCAAATTTTTTTCTTGTAATTAGTCAATGAAATAAATATTCTAAACAACATTTATACTATTTTATTCATACATTCTTTTAGACCATTTTAACTACATAAATCTGTTACTCTAGAACAAACTTTGATACTCTAAAACAATCTGGAGTAAGTATGTGAGATACAAATATACTAGAACAATTTTTGATATTTTTTATTTATACATATTTTTAGATAGTCTTAACTGCATAAATATAAATCTGTTCATCGCTAATAAAAATAGAGCGAATATAATTTTTTATTAATTATTACTATTTGTGTTGAAAAAACATAATATAAAAGATTGATTTTTCAGAAAAAAATTTTTACCACACCGAAATGACATTCATATTCTGATGTATATGTCATATTTATCTTTGTGAAAATTTTAAAAGTCAAATTATATTTTTTGATAATGATTTAACACACTCATTAAGACTTGTAGCCTAGCGATTTATGCTAGTGTTATCCAGTGTCATCGTCTGGGTTCGAGCACACGTTAATGCGTATCATTAAATTGTTGACAAAAAAATGATTTAACATACTAAAAATAGTATTAATTAGCACTACTTTCAACCTTAAAGGTAAAAGATTATGAAAATATATACATATAAGAATAATTTTTTTCCATTTATTCTTGAGAAAATTAGTAAAAAATATTTTAAAATTTTTATTAATTATCTAACGAAAAATATGAAACAATTTATATCTTTTTAACAAAAATAATAATAATAAGTAGGAAAACTTTATTCAACTTATTTTTATTATTTTAGTTGTACAACCATTTTCATATTAAGAACATTTTGTATTATAAATTATTTATAATAATATATAAAAACAACGGATATGCGATAAAAGTACAAAAATAAATAATTTAATTAGTTAGTGATAAAATTTTCTTTAGCACGTGACATCTGATTCACCGGAAACTAAATAGGTGACATTCAACTCAGTAGAAATTAACCATATAGCATATGATTCTGTAATAAATATACATGTGATACATGATCAGCATGATTGACTAATATTATCTTAGTCAATGTTGATTTTGGCTTCCAGTTTGATATTACATATAATTTGATTAAATTTTTTTGTTCAAATTAAATTCAACATAGTATGGAAATTGATACTATATTTTTTCTTGATTAAATTGGCTTTTTCCCACTGATTTTCTCTAACTGCTTGTTGTTTTGTCCCCTCACCATGTGGGTTCCACTATGTGAAACCGAAAAATATAACAAATACGATTTTTAAAATCAGCAAACTTTGTCACTATATATATTTTTTAAATTACCATTATTTTACATGAAGAAGAATTTAATTTATATCTGATTTATTTTAAATTTTTTAGTCTCTGGCTTCATAAAGAATATATTTTACTATGTCAAATAATTCTTGATTTACTTTTTGGAATATTATCATTTATTTATAACTTTCCAAACAATCCAATATAAATATATATATATGTATATTTATGTAACAAGTTGTAAAATATCTTTATTTTATTTAAACTTTTTTACATCAATCTAATTTGAAACTCGTAAAATTTATAATTCATAGAAGTTATACAGCATGCATATAAATACATATTAAGAATCTTCTTAATTGTAAGTAGTCCAAACATTTTTTGTAAATGATCTAACAAATTGATAAAATGTTTATAAATAAATATTTTTTGGTTTGGTTATATATTTATGCAATATTTTATAATACATGTCAGTCAAATTTCTATATAAAATTAAGTATATTAAGTATTGAGTAGGTCTTGACTATAAAATAGGGGTTCATTTAATAGTATACATTTGGTATTATCTTAGGTTATATATTTTAATTTATGCCATATATTCTCTTCAGATTAGTGTACTTATATTATTTAAATATATTCAGTCAAAAATAAGCTTAATAACAAAAATAAATTTGGTCAACTTACTATATACGATTCTTATGACTGAGAATTACAATTACTGTTACGTATTTTTACAACTATAAATAAAGAACTATTCACTGTATTGTGTAATAAGTTCATTACAAATTACAAAAGGTTAAAAAAAAGATGGTAATGATGAAGATGATAATTATGATGATGATGATGGTGTTGTTGGTTGGAACCACAAGAGGATACATACCAAAGCCTTGGATCATAAGGCCGAGATGTGTAGAAAAGTGTCATTCTTTGTGCTCAGACAAGCCTAAGGATGAGTATTGCATACAAATTTGCATCTTTGTTTATTGTAGTCCTTCTCCTCCTTCTCCCCCTCCTCCTTCTCCTCCTTTCAATATTCATCAATGAAATCAGAAGATAAAATGTTATTGTTTGGACTTAAGATAAACTATTAAAGATCAATCAATAGCATTACTGTTCGTAATTTTCATAACTTTAATGTTTAAGATGTGTTTTTTGGCTTACTTTTTGCTATTGATCTTCATATCAATCATATATTCAGTTCAATATGGTTTGACACATTTTAAGTTTTTTTTTCATAAACTACTAGCAATTTACCGGCGTTTAGGCGAAATAATATTTTATACTATTTTTATTTTTAATTAACACATCATTTTTTGAATTTTTTTTATGAATCATGTTTTATGATTTTTAATATATTTTTTAGATTAAAAATTTTGAAATTTAAAATTAGACTATATTATAAGTTAATTCATGCATGTGCAGAGAATATATAGATTTACTTTTTAGAATATAAGTTAGAAGTGTTTTATAAAAATATATTAACAAAAAATAGTTAAAATCAACATAAAAAACGTACATACAAGAAGCTAGAAGAAAAAAAATGAATGTTTTGATTATTGAAAATGACTTGTCTTAGTGAAAATAGTCAATTTAGGGTTTTGAAAAAGAAATATGTTAATTGGTTTCCTACATAATTTTTGGAATTAAATAAATTGTCTAAATTGGTTTAGATTTCGGTTTGTTTTAAGTGAATTTTAGATATGCTGTCTTTTTAAATGTGTATTGAGTTGGACCTATTTCAGTCGGTCAACTCTACTCTAACTTAAACTTGTTTCCAAACATATTTGTTTTATTAAATCAATGGTATAAATTATAATTAAAAATATTTTTCAAATATTTTTATAAAAGTATTTCTCAAAGTTATTAAGAGGATAATATTGGCAGATAAAAGTCAGATGTCACTTACTACCAAAAATGTAAATATGTTACTAGTCTTTAATTGGTCAGATTTTAATCGTACAAATTCGATTGGTGTACTTTTCTTAAATAATAAAAAGGCTAGATTTCCAAATATAACTACATTTCGAAACAAAAGATGATCAAATGAAAATGTATAACATCAACTGTGAAACTATTTACTAAACAACATATAAAAATGTTGGCAATTCTTAATTCAGTTTTTAATAAAATGGTTACTAATAATTATTATACGCTAGGAGTTTTGAGTTCGACTTTTAGAGGATGAAATTTTTATAAATTAATGAAGAGAAGTTTATGAGAGATCTCCACCATAGTATAAGTAGAACCATTCCTCATGGTATTTTTTTCTTCTTCCTCTTACGAATGTGATGCAATTCTAGATTTTTTTTCCGGTGGCACGAGTTTGATCTTTCTCCGATGAGCATCATCTTTGACGACCTCACAAAATTTTGTCTAGCTTCATATAGATTTCTCGAACTTTTCACTCCTCCATCAAATCTCGCCATCTCCGTCCAGCTTAGACCATGTGAAATTTGAGTGTTCCATCAATAGCTTTATCATGTTATTTTATTTGCCATTACTTTTTTCTTCAATCATTATATCGAACTGAAATATATAAATGTGAAAGATTTGTCGAATTTAGGTTTGAATATCACCACCGTTTGTCATATCAACTTTAATTTGGTTGATAAACTTGTCAGAGATCAAAGTAGTGATTTTGTTCGCCGTCTCAGTACTCAGACTTATAAACTCTTATAAGGGTTTATAAATCTGGGTAATGGTGAATTTGATATAAAATCTGATGAACTTAACTTGAAATCGCTGCAGTGTCTTATATAAAGATAATCGAACATCAGAAAAGCAGCTTGTAAAGAAGAATAGGAAAAATCATGAATCATAAAAAGAGTGCAACAACAAAGAAAGTCGACCAGAATTGGTGAGATCCATCGACGAGTTCATTGGTGAGATCCCTCAACGAGAATAAATGTGAATCACTGAGTTTTGCAGACGATAATTACTGTAAATCATTGAGCTCGCCGTCAGAGGTGAAACTGAAAAAATTACATGTTTTTATTATAATATTTATTTAATCTAAGTTTATTAATACTATAATAGTCATTTTATCCATTAAAGATAATGGTATTTTTGGAAACTTTTATGTGGTTGTATTTTTACAAAGTGATATTGCACAAGTTGTACTTTTGGACAAATCTATTACTTTTAAGATTATGATTGAAAAAAAAACAATCGACTCTGTCACGAGATCTCTATCAATAAAATTTCAAGTGAACAATCGCCAATGAATTACAAATGTTTTACCACACATTGTAATTCAATATCTAGGCCGATGAAAGATACACATTCATAGAAATAAGGTTAATTTTTCTCATTATTTTTTTTATCTTATCATAGTTACTAGTAACCTAAGGTGTGATGGTTTAGTTGGTAATTCAAGAAGGTTGGTTCCTTTATATTTCTGGTTCAAATTTTTTTGAGATAGAGAGTTGTTTTTTAGATCGTTACCAAAAATAGAAATTACCAATAGGACTGGATATAAATCTTGATCAATTCGGTTTGATTTTAATTTATAAGTGAAAGCCGTCTTAACAATTACTCATTTTTTTATTTGCTTTGTATAAGTACCTAAACCAATTGATTTTAATAAGTAAAACCATAAACATATTTCTTTGATTTCTTTTGAAAATTTAGAAAATGTCATTTTCTCAAACTTTTTTTTTGCCTTTTGCAAAATAAATCTTGTTCGAGATACAATAATTTTATTTGGTTTTTGACAAAAAAAATAAAAATAACTAAATCATTGTGTAAACTAATTTTTAATATATTTAAATATATATTTTTCTCACCGACTCGCAGTCTATATCCGTATATTATCATATGGCCCAAAGAAGAGTTGCAATTCCACTCTCTTTAATACGTCTACACATAAACAATTACCACAAATATGCGATATATAAAACCTCTGATTCTCATATGAGAGACTTTACATTTAACCTATTCACATTTTTTAATTACATTACACTAAATCTGTTTATTTTGGGCGTTGTAAAAGATTCGGGAGAAAAATCTCTTATTCTTCTTTCTGAATGTTTCTTCGTACAAGATAAACTTAATCAAAATCAAGATAAACTTAATCAAAAAGCTATATCTCATCCCCTTAGAAATTGAGCACTACTCTAAACTCAGTAAACTATTTCAACTCTCTTAAATACCCGAAATTCTGTCTATACATTTTAAAAACCAATAGGGTAATTTCGAATTAATAAAACTAATAGGGGTATAATTTAGATAATCAGGAAGAAAGGTGATTGGCCAGTGGGTTTACAACTATACACATCATAGAGACTTACTTCCTTCAATTACAAAACAAAAAGAGATCCATTAACAACACCTACATCTCACAGAGATAGGTCCCCGAAACAAACCAACTCTTGTTGTTCCTTTCGCTCGACGCGCTCAGGACGAAAATATCTCGCGGGACAGAGCCTGCCGTAGACGAAGCACGAGAAGAATAGATCGGAGATTAAATTAGATCGCAAGATTAGGGTTTACTCCTTCTTCTTGGGATTTCTCCGGCGGCGTTTGTTATAAGGTTAAGAGTTTTGGCTTTCAAGATGACTCAACCTACCTGCTCGTCGCAAGATCAATCTTCTCCTCGGTCGTCGATTCCACCGCGGAAATCGGTGGCCAATTTCCACCGCCGCAGGTAAAAAAACAATCTTCTTTATCTATACTGTTCGTGCTTTCTTGCCTCTCAATTATGGAAAACTGGAACGTTCTTGTTTCTGTTTAGAGGATTTAGAGTTAGATCAAGGCATTAGAAAAGCCTGTTTTAGGGAGATCACTGAGAAATTTTGGGTGCTCATTTCCAAGAAACACTGATCTTTCTTTCTTGTTTTAGTGCTTTAGCTCTATCTTTCTGTTTTTTGATTAGATATCTGGAAATGACTGCAATTCTTGTAATGTTAAGTTACTAGCAGCCAATTTATGCTTAAGAATTATGGCATTTTTGTTATTTTGGTTTGCTTCAGCGATTGAAACAGCATCATATATGGGAGCTGGATCTTGAGTTTCTACTTGCTGACTTTCTAATAAACTAGATTACTGGTTCTCTCTACTGCTGATATGATAAGATACCTCTAAACCTGGATTTGGAATTTTTCTGTTTAGGGGGAGGAGCGTTTTTAGCATGCTAGTCCAGAGGGAAATGTCACCAAAAGCGAAGTTTGTGCCGAGGAAACGGTGGGGTAAAAGTAGATGGTATACTGATTCCTCATGCGGAGAAAACAGCGAATCTATGAAAGAGACAGGACAAAGCCTCATTTCATGGTACCCTTTGTCCCTTCATGTTTTCTTTTGGCTCTTTATTGCGAAACGGAAGAACCTTGTTTTGAACCCTGTTTTGAGACTCCCATTTTTGTTTTCATGAAGGGTTGAGGCAGAGTCATTGCACCATTTATTTGCAAAATACTGCTCTCTTGGACCTCCCCCAAGGTCAACTATTGCAGCTGCTTTTAGTTATGATGGAAGAACTCTAGCTTCTACACAGTGAGTATCGCGGGAATATCTTTTATTTCTTTGCATTTTTCCCTTTGAATTCACGCAGTTTCTGTTTCTTGTAGTGGTGATCATACTGTAAAGATTATTGATTGCGAAACCGGAAACTGCTTAAAAGTTTTGAGGGGTCATCGGCGGACGCCTTGGGTGGTGAGTTAGAGAATACAAGCTCTTTTTCCCAACTTTATTGACTTTGTATCCCTTCTCTGTGTTTGATACGTAGTACTCTTTATCAACCATACCTATGCGTAGATAATTCAATCTCGGGGAAAGAAATTTTGTTCTTAGTTTTGTCATTTGTTATGTAGGTTCGTTGAGTGGTGTTAAGTTATGCTTTTGTATTGCATTGTAACTGGATACTGTTGCAAGAAATTTAAACGTGCTTCTGTTACTGTTGATCAGATCATCACCTAGGTATCGTGCTTTTGTATCTAATGTTATCTGAGTTATTACAGGTCAGATTCCACCCGCATCATTCAGAAATAGTTGCTAGTGGAAGTTTAGACCAGGATGTCCGCTTATGGAATACCACGACTTCAGAGTGTATTAGATCTCATGAATTCTGTAAGTCGTAGGAATCAGAACGTTGTGTTTCTTTTTCGTAGTATTGCCTATCATCTTACCAGTTTTAATTTCCTCTTTTTTTCTTTCTCTTACAGACCGGCCTATTGCTTCTATCGCTTTCCATGCTGAGGGTGAACTACTTGCAGTTGCTTCTGGCCATAAGGTGTTTGTTTTTTCCCTCTCAAGTCTCCCCATGAAACGGTAGCTAGTTGTAGCTGACACATTCTTGTCAGAAAGATCTCAGACAGTTTCATTCATGTTATTTTGCAGCTCCATATGTGGCACTACAATAGGATAGGAGAGGAATCAACACCAATAGTTGTATTGAAGACGAGGCGGTCGCTGAGAGCTGTACACTTTCACCCTCATGGGGCTCCATTTCTCTTGACCGCAGAGGTGAGCTACCTAATTAGGATTTATTTAAACTGTTCTTTTTTCTTTCTGTCTCCTTACATTTTCTAACCTTAAGTGGCAGGTGAGTGAAATTGATCCATTAGATTCCTCAATGTCTAGAGCAACATCTATGGGTTATTTGAGGTATCCGCCTCCTGCTATTTTTTTCACAAGCCCGGAAAGCAGTCAAACTAATTTTGCAGCGGAACTGCCCCTTGTCCCACTTCCACACATGTCCGTGCCTACATCTCCTGCAAATGATTCAAGAATTACTCAATCTTCTACTGCTGGTAATACTAGTCGAAGTAGTTCGCAATCAAGGTTTCAGAATATTCTGAGGTCTGCAGAAAACGGGAACAGAACATTGATTTCTCCTCCTCCTGTTCCCTTGGCTGCATCCAGCGGTCCTTCAGGTTCCAATAGTATTCCAAGAACTTCTCCTGCAGTTGATGGCATGAACGTAGATGAAGCTCAAACTGTTGGAAGAAACGAAATCCCTAGGCAAGCTTCGAATCGATCAGATCTCACTGAGCTTGGACAGATCCGGCAATTATTTAACTTAAGGGATCGAGTTTCCTGGGAGTTACCTTTTCTACAAGGATGGTTGATGGCTCAAGGTCATGGTGTTGCTAATTCAGTGGTTCCTCCTAGTGGCAGTTGTGATCATGCTGTCTCAGCTCCTAACACAGGTTCTTCGGCATCTCGTTTGTCCACAGCCAGTCTTGAGGCTGCAGTAGCGTTACTAGAAATCCCGAGCTGTGTTAACTTACATGGGGTTCCTGGAAGAGGCGGATCCCAGGACCAAACTCAACAACCCCAGTTCTTGGGATCTGAAGGTGTGTCTTCTCGTAACACTCAACGTGGAAGTGATGCTCAGCCTGTGGTTAATAGGGTCCAGGCTGAACTTGCTACCTCAATTGCTGCTTCTGCGGCGGCAGCTGCTGCTTCAGAATTACCTTGTACTGTCAAACTCAGAGTGTGGCCACATGACATCAAAGACCCATATGCGCAAATGAAACCTGACATATGTCTATTTACAATACCGCATGTCGTCCTTTGCAGGCAAGCTAACTTCTTTTCTTTAAATTAAGAGAGAAATTTATCCTATGGTCTTTGATATCATTCTGTTACTCTTGAATGGCTTATGTTGTTAAATAACATATACTTTTGCTATTGGATGTATATTAATTTTTCTGCTTCTTTAAATGTGTTTATATTTACAGTGAAATGGGAGCTCATTTTTCGCCATGCGGGAGATATTTAGCAGCTTGTGTTGCATGTATCTTTCCTCATACTGAGATAGATCCTGGCCTACAGACACAAGCCCAACAAGATTCAGGGCTTGCAACTTCACCGACTCGACACCCTGTCACAGCACACCAAGTCATTTACGAGCTCCGTGTGTATTCTCTCCAAAAGGAAAGGTAATTGCCACTTACGATATCTCGTGCTAATTCTACCTTCTTGAAAATACACATCCCACAGATAACAGAGTTATTAAAGTATGTGTGTTCCTATGGATACAGTTTTGGTTCAGTACTTGTGTCACGGGCAGTTAGAGCTGCGCATTGCTTGACCTCTATCCAGGTTAGTCGCCTTTTTAAGGATAATCAGATTGAAAATTTTAATGGGTTCTGTGTTTCAGATGTTTTGGCTAATTTACAATTGCTTTGCTTCGTACCAAAAAGTGTGGGAAATCTCTTAGTTTGACTGTGTTGTGAAATTATCTCAATTCATATGTGATATCAAGTAACTTATGAGATATAGATACAGCCCGACCAAAATAACATAAGATTTAAATTTAATTGTGTTGTGAAATCATCTCAATTCTCCGTGCAGTTCTCACCCACCTCAGAGCATATACTGCTTGCATATGGCAGGCGTCATGGCTCTCTTTTGAAGAGCATCGTTAGTAATGGTGAAGCAACTTCACATTTTTTCACAGTGTTGGAGGTAACAACAAACTCTTTTTTTTTGTCAGACGCTACATCTGCGTCAGCTTTATGCTACATATATGTCATGGTGTGTATATATATATATATTTGGAGATAGATATAACATATTTTTCTTTTTCTTGTGTGTGTCAGATATACAGAGTTTCAGATATGGAGCTTGTGAGAGTACTCCCAAGTTCTGAGGATGAAGTAAATGTTGCTTGTTTTCATCCTTCTCCCGGAGGTGGTCTTGTTTATGGGACAAAGGTAAAATGAAGAAAAAGAAAATCCAAAATTTGAATCAAAAGAGAATCATCATCGACTATGAATATGTAAACTTAATATTCGTGATTTTTTCCTTTAGGAGGGGAAACTGAGGATCTTCCAGTACAATACAGCTGCAACCTCTAACTTCACTGGACCAAACACCTATCCTGAGGAGAACTTGTCCGAGGTAGCGTAAGAATTATATAACAATCAAGGTTGGATCTTCTTGAAACAAACCGAACATCGAAAGACTTAATTGTTAAAGGATCTTGTTGACTAACTATGACATATCTGATTTCTACAGGCGCAAACATATGCATTCGAGTGCTAGCAAGCAAGAAGCCATTTTTTTGGGTTTCGTGAATCTTCTTTTATAGGTAAAAAACACTGCATAGAAAAAGAAATGTAAAAAAGTTTGTAACAAGATCCCTTACCTCTACAGATTAACAAAAGAGTCTTCTTCTTCTTCTTCGTAAGTAATCTTATGATACTGAAGCGTGAAAGTCATGCTTCTTCTCTTCTCTTCTCTCTTTCTTTTCTCTTTTACATTCACAAAATTCATTTGTGTTCTCTTTAGATGTACATACGAAATAGGCGAAAACGTCTCTGGTGTTGTCGATTCTTGTAGCGAAGAGAAGCATACGTTCTAATCCCAGTCCGAACCCAGAATGCTCCATTGTTCCATACCTTCGCAAGTCCAAGTACCACTCCTATGGCTCTATTGGTAGGCCCGAGACCATATTTTTGCTTCATCTCAAAAGAACAAAAGACAACCAAAATTGATGCATTTCACTTTCAGCAACCTTTCCTTGAGGATGTCATAGCGTTCTTCTCCTTGGCTTCCACCAATCTTAGAGAGAGAAAGATAACAAAAGAAGCCATTACAAAATGTGTTTTCTTCCATGAAGGAGTGACTTTAAGAAGATGATGAGCTTAGTTATCTTTGCAACGAGGACATCCGTGCCAGCCACTGCCTTTCCATCATCGTTAAGTCTCATGTAGAAAGCTTTGATTTCTTTTGGTTAGTTATAGACAATAACAGGCTTTTGAAACATAACATCTGTCAAGTATCTGTGATTGCAAGATAAAGAGTCAACATTAGTAACCCTTTTCTTGTACTTGTTTCAAGTTGATATATTGTTTAAGGATATAGAAAAACAAACCTTTCATGCTCAGATGCTAAGTCGATTCCCCACTCCACTTGGTTCTCAGCCACAGCTTCCTCAAGCAGCTGCATCCTCGTAGAAGTTCTTGACCTCTCTTCAGCCCATAGCTAAACTCTCCTTTGCATTAGTTAGTTCAGTAATTGGATGTTAGAGCAGTTACAAACTCAATTGATAAATCGAAGTAAAAAATTCACATCGTTCATTAACAAACGTAAAGCTCAAGTAAAACTAAACCAAATCGGTTCTCAAAACCAGACCTAGCAACATAAAAAACGGTTTAGGTTTGACTTTATTCAACCCACAAACTTATTCAACACATTTCATTGTTCTTATTCCCTGATATGGCTTAGGTCGTGCCAGAGTGCAACAGCGACGTCTTCGTCTTCGTCCTCGTCCCACCGGTCCGCCTTTGACGTCCTCATGTCGAATGCTCACGCAGTCGTCAAGAAGAGAAGGAAAGTCGAGGAAACCGAAAACACTGAATCAGAGAAAACCTTCGTTCCTCTTCCAATATCTGATTCCGCAAAACCCAGAATATAGATACGCCGTCGACGTCTAGGGTTTCCCAACTCAAGAGCTAAATTGGATTGTTAGCTAATGACATATCAAATTATAAGCTTGCTCTTGTTCTTCTTTTTTTTTTGCAGATTTTGAGCACTCGAGCCCATAAAAATGTGAACATCAGTGATATCAAGGTTGGGGTATGCATCTTTGCTTTTGACATGTTATATCAATGGCCAACAACTGATCCAGGAGAATCTGAATATTCGTCAAGAGATGAGAGCTATACGATTCATTTGAGGAAACTCTTGGGCATTTCCAGTTTGCAACTTCTCTAACGTCCAGCGATATCGGTGAAATACGAGGTGAATCAATAACATTCGAAATATGTGTAGATGATTGCATTTTCACTCTTGATGTTGTTGATGAAAACTCTATCCTTTCATTGTAGGTTTCTTTGGTGCATTTTTACTAGCGTGCTACGATGTTGATAATGAAGAATATCAGAGCATTTGTAACATTGGTCACTCTTATATAATATATTTGCACCTTGGCATTTTTTTTGTTTTTTGGTTATGTTTCTCATACATTGCGTTTTTTGTTACGGAATGGGCTACATATTTAGGTACTGGATTTTCCGAAGCGGAGCTTCAAGAGCACAGAAACACAATCACCCAAGCAATCAAGCCAATGGTGACGATGATTGAAATTGGTGTCAAGAGCATATTTTCTTGGATGTCTTATAACATTGCTCATAGATAGCTAATGGATGCACATTGTATGATGTAAATATTTTTCAAAGCAATTTATATAGAATGATAAAAGTTTATCTGAACCGATTAGAAAATAATTGACTTATCAGTGCTAGGTTTATCTTTGTATATGAGTTTAGGAGATATAAGACACGAGTCACACGACAATATTCAAAAGCCATCACCTTTACTTTATATTCCAAATTGGTCTACTGTTTTATTGTACTGTCACTATTATTGGACCAAAGCTTATGGTTTGATTGGTTGCGTTCTCGGGCCTACTAGCTTTCAAATCGGACTTTTCTCTTCCACTCGATTATTAACGACCCGACCCGACCCGACCCGACCCGACCCGGTTTGCTACATTGCTTGTTGGCCATGAGAAGAAAAACAACAAACGACACCACACCACACCACAGTGCCTACCACTTTCTCTCGCCACTCCTCTCTCTCTCTCTATCTTTTCTAATCTCTTCCTTCGTCAATGGCGACTCAAGGTCAGGTTATCACATGCAAAGGTATGAGAAATATTCTGAGTTTGAAAACGTGATTTCTTGAAGATGTTTGAAACCCCTATTTTTGACTCCGATTTCAATAGCTGCGGTGGCTTACGAGCCGAACAAACCTCTGGTCATCGAAGATGTTCAAGTGGCTCCTCCTCAGGCCGGTGAGGTTCGGATCAAGATCCTCTACACAGCTCTCTGTCACACCGACGCCTACACTTGGAGCGGCAAGGTTTTACTCCTTAAAAACACATCTCTCCATTTTCATTTCGGTTTTTCCGTCTGTATCAGTGTGATTTTTTGGTACTTTTGAGTCGGTTTATATGAATTTTCCTGGATTGCTATGGACTGTGATCCAAATCTTTGGATTGTCTCTTATCGATGTAGGATCCTGAAGGTCTCTTTCCGTGTATTCTCGGTCATGAAGCTGCTGGGTATGTATGTTCATTAATCATCAATTCCAATTTCAGAGGTTTTGTGATTCTCCTCAATGCTAAAGATCTTTGGATTGTTTTTCTTTATGGGAAACAGGATTGTTGAGAGTGTTGGTGAAGGTGTGACAGAAGTTCAACCTGGAGACCATGTGATCCCATGTTATCAAGCTGAGTGCCGAGAATGCAAGTTCTGCAAATCGGGAAAGACTAACCTCTGTGGCAAGGTTCGATCTGCTACTGGTGTTGGGGTTATGATGAATGACCGTAAGAGCCGGTTCTCCGTTAATGGAAAACCGATCTATCACTTCATGGGTACCTCCACGTTTAGTCAGTATACTGTTGTTCATGATGTGAGTGTTGCCAAAATCGATCCTAAGGCTCCTTTGGATAAAGTGTGCCTTCTTGGATGTGGTGTTCCCACTGGTAAGAAATAGTTAAACTTGATTAAGGTGCAGTCTATGTTACACCTTTCTCTTGATTTTTCATTTTTCATTTTTCTTGTTGGATCTTTGTTTAATCTTTTTCATTACTTGGCTAGTTTGCTATAAAGTCATTTTGGAGTGTTGCCTACCCATTTTGTTTAGAAAACATCACTGATAAGATTGATCTTCACCATCCTCTTTATTGATAGAATGATGAGAACTCACTCTGGCATCTTTCTTCTTTCTTGTGAGATTTTGGTGATATTGTAGTTTATGGTCCCTAACAGTATATTATGTACTTTGATCCTATTAGGCCTTGGAGCAGTTTGGAATACTGCAAAAGTAGAACCAGGGTCAAATGTTGCCATTTTTGGTCTTGGCACCGTGGGGCTTGCCGTAAGCTACATCCTTTCTGAAGCTTCCATCTTTTATTTTTCCCGAGGAAGAAAACGTTGTTAAATTATTAAATCGTCAATGTATAGGTTGCCGAGGGTGCAAAAACAGCTGGTGCTACGAGGATCATTGGCATTGATATCGACAGCAAGAAGTATGAAACTGGTATAATTTCTTATCCTTTTTTCTTTTCACTGGCTTGGTTAAAGTGATTTTGGAAATCTTGTGAGTTTTACGCATATAATTTATGGGTTCCTTGGTTGGAATTTCAGCAAAGAAGTTTGGGGTCAATGAATTTGTGAACCCAAAGGACCACCAAAAGCCAATTCAGGAAGTGATTGTCGATCTCACTGATGGCGGTGTTGACTACAGCTTTGAGTGTATCGGCAATGTCTCTGTGATGAGAGCTGCATTAGAGTGCTGTCACAAGGTACACTCATCCATGAATCTGAACAGAAACTGAAATCATGTAAAAAATTTATAGAAATTACATAAGACAAGAAGATGTGCTTAAGAGTTAAAAATGATGTTGCAGGGATGGGGAACTTCGGTTATAGTGGGTGTTGCAGCATCAGGACAAGAGATATCAACACGACCATTCCAACTTGTGACTGGCCGTGTGTGGAAAGGAACAGCTTTTGGTGGTTTCAAGAGTCGAACCCAAGTGCCTTGGCTTGTAGAAAAGTATATGAACAAGGTTAGAAAAGTTACACTTAAGCAACGAACGATTCTTGTTATCTTCTCTTGATAGCACTTGACTGTTGCGTAAAATTCCAACAATACAGGAGGTTAAAGTGGATGAGTACATCACGCACAACATGACCTTGGGAGAGATCAACGAAGCTTTTGATCTGTTGCATGAAGGTAATTGCCTTCGTTGTGTCCTCAGTACCAGCGAATGACACACCAATGGTTTTATCTTATCTCTTTCCGCTTACTTCATCATGTGTCTTTTGTCTTTCGTCGGTAATGACAAGTTCCAGAGCAACGGACTCGAATCGTGTGTTTGCGCGTCTGTCTTATGCTTCAATAAAATTTGATTAAAGATCTAAAAGCACCATTAATAATAAGCAACTATGTTTATGTTGATTAAAGGTTGAATTATCTATCTTAAATTTGAATTGAAACGAGAATTAACAATATAGTCACTTTACCGAACATAACGACGTGAAGGGAAGACAGATCATAGGACGCATTAACAGGTTCTGGTGGGTTCTTTGCCTGAATGGCTTATGGGCCTGATAGATAAAACACTCCAGGCCCATGAAATAGATATCGAAAGCCCATTACAAAAATCCAATTTGTTCCAAGGGGAAAATAATAATCACCATCTCTCATCACCGAACCAATTATTCTTCTCCTTCGGTCCCGTTGGTCCTTCCTCGCCGGATAATTCCACCGGAAGCTTCCTCAACACCGCGTCAACCCAAAACCTCAACCTCCATGGCAATCTCTCATTCAACCTCTCAATCTCCGTTCTCGATCCATAAACAATCTTCGGTCCCCACTCTCTCATATAACCCAGCCACGGCGGCTCCACCACCGCTCCTCCGAGATACTCCGCCGCCACCACCTCATACCTCGAACTCGAATCCACGAAAAAATCGCTTCTCGCCGTATCGTTCCTTATCCCAATCCCAAGCAAATCCGATCCCTGTAAATACATCCCAGACCTAGCAAAACTCGCGTGACCGTGCTTGGACGAGTAAACCACAGCTTTATTGCTTCCTTCGACGAATTCCAGATCTTGAGCTGCGATCCACTCTCCGCCGCTATGCTGAGAGAAGTAAATGGCATAGAGTTCGCCGGAGAAATTGCTGATCCGGAGAGTGAAATGTTCCCAATCACAAACGTGTTGACCTGTTTTAGCCAAAGGGACATTCACTAGCCCGAACTTTAGAGTCGCTGGTCCGTTAAAAGGACAGAAAATCCAAAACGCAAGATCAGTGAACGTTCCTCCAAACGCGGGCTTAACGTGAACGTAGAGCTTCGCGGTTCCGAGATCACCTCGCTTCAGAAACTTACTTCTCTGTTCATCATTAGTCGGCAAATCAATCCAAAACTGCTTATCATTGGTTCCACCATGAGGCAAGTTCGAACCATTTTCAGCAACAGGTTCTTTAATATCAGAATCTGAGCTGCACAAAACCGCACCGTTCTTAAAGAACCATGAGACTGAAGAAGGCAAATAGACTTCATCAGGATGGAAGAAAACTCTTGGACCATAGTGTTGAATCAAAGCATGGATTTGGTCGATACTCGGCATTGCGTATAAACTCGAATCAAGGTTTTTCAAACAAGCAATGTTGATACCGACATGACCTTCTTCTTCAGGGGCCAACATTAACGTAGTTCTACAGAAGAATGTACCTGCAGAGACTCCTTTCCCCCACATTCCTCGGTCGGAAGGTCTTGTCTTCCATATAAACAAAGGAACGCTTAAAGAATCCGATATTGCAGTGATAATGACTTTATGTGCTTGACATTGGTCGGTTAAATCAGCTCGAACACATCTAACTTGATCCAATTCAGGTTTTGTGGGACTCGTTGTAACCAAATATCCAATAGGTCTATACCCTCGAGGAGATTGCGGTAGCCAGAAGTAACCGCAATTAGGTTCTTCTGATAAGTCATTTGAGCTCCATACCAATGTATAATCAAGCGGTTTGGCAAGTGCAGGCTGTTTCGTTCCACAAGACTCGACGACTTCTCTTGCTACAAGAACAGAACCAGTCAAGAGGTGAGAATCAGACTGACAGTAATGACCTAAACAATGGAAACCTTCTGGTAATTTATCCGGTTTGTAGAAGGAAACACTCTTCTTGTTGTCACGAAGAGAGACGTATCGCCATACGAATTCAAAAGTCGTGATCTCGGAGACTTCTAAATCGCCAAGATCGATTCTTCTTGAAGCAAAGCCCTGACCTGATCAATTCAAAACATATGAATATCTGAAAAAAAATTGAAGTATCCATAAATATAAACTCAGCTAACATATATAATAAATCAAAGACAGAAACAGGAAATTGAAAACTCGAAACCAACAGTAAGATTGTTAAAGGTGGAACAAGTTCTTCATCGTGAATTGGATCAAATCAGATCCAAACGACTAAGGGTAAGTAAAAACATAATTATGATTCCTTTCCGGATCTGAAATAGAGAAGGTGAAAGTGAAGAAGAAGAATGGTGGAATAAAAAAAATACCTGAAGGCCAGTGGGGAAGAGAAGAAGGAAGCGAGAAGGTTTGGGGTTGCTTCAATGGCGGAAACTCTATGAGATTGTTCCAAAAGAGACATTTGCAACCAAACATTCCTTTCTCTCTGTATCTGAGATCATCCGATGCTTCGGGAAACCATAATAATCAAACCGACATATATCACAAAAGCTTGTGTTGGGTCCCAATCGTCAATAAATCTCGATTTTTTTTCTTTTTTGTGAAAATTCTTTTTCACTCATAAATCAAGAATGACCCAAAGAAAAGAAGCAATTTTTTTGTTTTCATGAAAATTTAAACACGAACAGTTTCACAGTATCGATATGCGACGATCGCAGAACAAGGCACAAGCTACCTTGAAGCATACGAATCTTACCTTTGTAATTTAAGAACTTATTCCGAACAGAAAAGTATAAAAAGGTCAAATCTCGTACAACTGATCTCGAACTTGTGACTTGGTGGTTCATTCCTACAAAGGAAACATCTTAATTTTTTTTCCCCGTTCTTTAATGTACTCTATATTAATTAATTTCATAAAATTAAATAGAAAATTATTAGTAGATCAACATTGAAATCAAATTTTGACACTTTGCATTCACTCATACATTGTAGTGGCTTGAGACCATTATCTCCACCACCTTGAGGAAGAAGCCAACCGAAGATAAAGTAAGCTCGAAGTTCAGCCTTCACAAACCAGAGCCACTTCTCTGTTTCGCTCTTTGCACTGGTGCTCTCTCAGATCCAGTGGTAACTTATTTTGACTCTTTAAGACTAATCTTATTCACATATTATAAACCCTGGTCTATTTGCGCAAATTCATGACTTTTATTGGAGCTGTGTTGGCATTGGCATGATTCAATCGATGGCAGTTAAAAGCATACACTGCAACAAACGTTACAGAGGAACTAGAAGCTTCGAAAAGAGATCTCTTTTCTTGTTTTGTCGGATTTTTCTAGTATAATATATTGAATTCAATTTTTCCAATTTATATATCTTTTGAGTCCGCATAAAATTAGTCATTTCTTCATTTAATTACTCTGATTTTTTTTCCTATCCTAACAAATTTCACAAGTTTTTGGAACACATAATTTATCATTCTATAGCATATATTTGATATAAAGATAATTTTAATTAAATTAATAAAATATTAAACAGTATATTAATCTAAATAAAAATTTGCTAATTATATGATGTTTTATAATGATTATTATCATTTTGTATATTTTTTTTGTTATACTGTTTTGATTATATTTTTTTTTCTATTGATCTATTTACTTAATAAACAAATATTTTAGTTTTTTTTTATTTTTTTGAAATTTAGTATTCATTTGATATAAAGATAATTTATTTTATAAATAATTTTAAACTTTAAAGCTGTTAGTCACCTAGTTTAGTAAGTAAAATCACAAATATATGGAAAAAAAAATTTCTTGTTATTACACAATTTTTTTAACGTCTAATTTGATATGTTAATTTCAAAATTAGTTTACAGAAAATTTATATATAACCGGATTTGAGACACAACTCTGAATTGAAAAAATGATTTAACGAATATTGTAACTTTGTATACAGTAATAATATTTTTTAAAAATTTATAATTGAAAATGATGAAAGTGGCTCTAGGTAAAGATAGATCCATAAAAAAATTATGTTCAAGGCAAAGAGAAACATCAATTATAATGATTTAATATAATAAAACTAAGATATTAATCAATATAAAGTTACTTAAAGCATGTTATATTCTGGAAATAAAAATCTAGAAAATCACTAAAATATATTCAGGTATATTAGAATATAAAAAATAGTTATATTATTGAACAGTGAGAATTAATAATAATATTTATAAAGATATCTTTAAAATATATAGGAATATGAAAAAACGGGGGGAAAGAAGGAAGACAAAACAAGTGGGAGCGTCGAACTCCTTACCAGCAAGATATATATGAGGCAACACACGACCAAATGATCTAGTAGAGCAGTGTTATCGAAAACAACATTTTAGTAAAATAGGTGCTACACGGATTTGAAACTCAAACTCCAACCGCCTGTCAGTCTATTAGCCTGAACATTATCCAGAAGTTGTGTACTTTAAAAATTTTGCATGTACAGTACATACCTCATTTTGATAGAAAAGTTTCAAACACCATGTCATGTTAAAACGGATGTCTCCGCATAATATAGAGGTCTGAGAGAAAGACTTTAATCAAAAGATACAAAGAAACAGCAAACACATTTTTAGTTTCGAAATCATGCCAATGATAAAAAGGAGAATAAAAAAAAATTGAAATGTTACGTAACTAAAGCCATTCTCAAAGCAATGGGGTAAGAGTCCAAACACTAAATAATTCTAAAACAAATTAAAAGAAAACATATTATAAACCAAAATCTTTTTTTTTCCTTGAACCAAAAACCAAACCCAACAAAAAATTACAAACTACTTCTTCGGTAGATAAAGGAACAAGAAGCTGTCTGAACCATTCATTCTTGGTTGCCCTAAAACTTATAGAAGAGATTCAGCTGCAGCTGCTTTCCTTTGTTCCTTAGCGGCCACCACGGTAGTAACCATTGCCTCTTGGCCTGTAGTCACCTCCATCTTGGTTTCCTCTCCCGGACACACGGGAACCAAACCGGCCTCTTAGTGCTTCTGTTGGGTAACCACCCCTTCCGCGTCCTCCTCGTCCTGCTCCGTCAATAGAAGTAACAGTCAAAATGAGTTTACATGTGGTACAACTTGAGAATTAACTAGACGTTAAAAAGTTACACGATCAAGAAATTGTTGGGCACAGAGCATGGTTCCAAAAGAAGACTTACTTGCTCCACGAACACCAGCAGGATTGGGTCTTCGTTCCTCAATGTATACTTGTCTCCCACCCAAGTATACAGGAGAAGCCTATTTATTAAAAAGAGGGAAACTGATAAGAACAAACCGAAATGGGACTAGAAGAAGACAGTTAATCTACGGAGTCACGTGGTGGCAATTTTGCAAAAGAATCCACACCTTAATAGCATTGTCGACGGAAGTCATGTCCTCAAACTCAACAAAAGCATAGCAAACGCCAATAACATCCTGCATAGTCGGTTGCATAAAGTTATTTAGCTTTGTTCTTAATATCACTTAAGAAATCGAAAACAAACAGCAAAAACAAGAAAATTAATATTATTACCTTGCGGGTTCTGAGGAAAACACCGTCAGGCTTGATTGTACCAAAGTTCTTAAACTCTTCCTCAATCTCTGAAGCAGATATGTTGGAAGGCAGATTCCTAACGTATACTGATTTGATCTCAACTGGAACAAGGCAAACCAGTAAATGAATATATATTTCCAAAATGACAAATAAAATCAAATAGCAGCACATCCTAGTCCAAATCACTTCTCTAACCATATACATATGAGGAAGTAAAAAAATTCACTGGTCCAAAGTGAAAAAAGAACTTACAGTCTTCAAATCCAAAGCCATCTTCCGCCTCTGCTCCATAGTCAGTAACATACGGGGAAGAAGTGTTTGATTGATGAGCAGGGGCAACAGGTGCAGCAACCTGAGGGGAAGGAGTCCGCAGTGGTTGATCCCACTCATTAATCTCCTGAGAGTTCTTGTTATATGATGGTTGTGTAGCAGCTACAGGCACAGCAGCCGCTTCCTTTGCAACCCGTAACTGGAAAAAGAGAAATAAAAGCACGTCTCCAATTAACAAGGCAATTTTCTATAATTTAACTGAGACAAAACCAAAGTAAAAGTACAAATGACAAAATCGAATCATTGTTATCCATCATGGTACGAGATAATTATCACATTTACAGCACTATCTATCAAAAGAGTCTAGAGTCTATTCTGAGTGAGTCCCTTGACACAAATATGAATGAACACAGCAAGATACATGCTTCCAGGTCGATTAAATATGAATGAAGAACCACACACGACCATAGAGAGTGTGTACTTACAATGGAAGCATAACTCATCTTTGATTTTTCACCCACAGGTTCCTCTGGCGGTGCAGCCCGTGGTTCATGTACCACATCAACCACAACTTCCTCCCTATGTGTTTCCTCAATCGCAACTTCATCCTCGTAGTCTTCATGGTGAAGTTGATGTTGGTCCTCTTGCAGACTGTACTTATCAACTAGATCATCTTTGATTTGGACTGCATTCACATAGTCTCTTGCCTCTTGCTCCAGAACATAGTCAGGAACTGGTAATTTGAAACATTGATGTCAATGAGCTAATATTAAAAAATACATACTCACCACTTTGAATATATAAAGTAAAACACAACAGTAAGCTACATCTTCCAAGACAAATATGCATAAGCCATCTTTAAATAGCTACTTCGAGACGAATCAAACAAACCTTGGGGTTCTGGATGAGGGCTTGGAGGATTTGGCTGAGCCTCGTGCTTGCTTTCGGATAAATACGAAGGCTGATGATAGATGACAGTTCCCTCTTCAATGAACTGAAATATATCATTGAGAACAAAATAACCTTTCTCCTGAGGAGCAAGAAAAAAAGTCTGCATGAAACTCCTTCTGTTGCTGAATTCCTTTGTTTTCACAGACCCAGAAACCGCCACCAGAACACCACCTTCCCAGGACTCAACTGAATTGATTGTCTTCACTTCGATCGCAGTGAAATTCAGCGACATGACCATGTTGTGGATATGCTGATATCACAAAGAAAAAAATTGATTTCTCAATCCTAAATGACCACAACCGATGACCTTTTTATCACATCGACTTAATTAAGTAAAGCACAAATCTTTACTAATCGAACAAAGAGGGTTTTCACTTTGTATCCACAAATCATTAAACAGAGGGAAGAAATCTGTAAACTAAGAAGGAAATAAAAACAGAAATTGAAGATCATTACCAGCAAAGTATTAGCAGTCTCGCTCGAATCACCATCGACACGGATCGCTTTACTAGTCTCAGAGTAAAACTGATGAATAAGATCTGGCTGCTGCTGCAACACTTGATAGTACTGTCCCACAAAGTACGAACCCACCTGAACACACATAGACAATACACCGATCAGACTACTCAACAAAAACCGTAATAGCGATAAAGAAAAAATTTCAAAATCAAGTTTTTGAGACGAAACTCGCCTGCATCGCTCCAGGATAAGGAGTCGCCATTACTAACACCACGAAAGCTCAAGAAAGCGAGCGAGTAAACAAAACCGAAGATCTGGATTTATTGAAAAACCCTAAGATCCGAAGAAGATCTTAACGGAAAGGAAACGCTCCAATACGAAGAACTTTCCAAGTTAAGAGTGGTTTGAGAAAGCGAAGACGAGACGAGACGAGACGAGAAGAGAAAAGGTAGTCTCTTCCTTTTCGATTGAAGTAGAAACAGATCTGAGAAGGATGATGATGATGAAGAAAATGAGATTTATATAGGGTTTACAGACAAAAAAATGGTGATTTTAGATCTACGAGAAATTGGAAAAAAGGAGGAGATTAAAGGGTTTTTGTGTATAGATAGGGTAAGACACTTAAGAGGAGGCGCTGTTTATTCCCTTTTTTGTCTAGATATGGTACCTCATCTTTCTTTCTCTCATTAATTTGCCCCATCTGTTTTGAAGTCGTTCTAAAATAACCCTAATTATTTCATAATTACAAATTTAATCTAATTTTAGTTTTGACTTTTGAAGAATAGTTTACAAATTTAATCTAATTTTGGTTTCAACTTTTTGAATAATAACTTTGAAACGTAATCTAGTTTTAGTTTTGGCTTTTAAATAGTATCAATAACATTAATAAAAACAAAACAAAATTATAATTTTTAAAATAGTTCTATTAATAATAGTAAATATTTATATTAGCAAATCGACACGTTAAAATAAGCCGTATCAAAAATTAATAATAAAAAGGCAAGTTATTTTTTGGAGTAATATCATTTATAGTGTTAATGTTATTAATCTTATGTAGATTTTAAGTATTGAAATTTAAACTTGAAACCAACAAAATTAATGCTAATTAATATTGAATTGAATTTAACGTATTTAACTCGTATTAATGATTAACTATGTAAATAGTAAAAAATTCTAAAATTAAGTCATTAACATGAATAGTAGAACAATGGTATATGATTACTTTGTAATAAATTGTTTAATTTTTGACGGCAACAAGGCTTTGTTGGACCATAAGCAATGGAGAGATAGCCAAAATTGGGCAGAATGTGTCCAATATTGACCTGAGACAGGAAATCAGATACATGTCTCCAATGACTTAACAAAAGATATTGCCTATTGTTATTTGGTTGATGCGTCATAAACTTCATACAATAATAAAATGGGTATTGTTTGGAGTTTATATACTAATAAAAAACACCATATTATAGAAGCAACCTACATCATCACCTCATGAAACTGAAGTTGTAGCTTTTCTTACAGCACTGAAGGAGGTTCGAAAGTTAGCACCACTGAAAGTCTTATTGGTAGGTGATAACTTTGACACTTTTAATGAGTTAAAAACTCTGATGCAATGGAGAAAATGTAATCAATAGTGCCATTGGCAATAGCTGTGATTATTAAGGATATCAAGAATTATCAATCTGTTCTTATAGATTTTCTTATAAAAATGTATCAAGAGATCTTATTGCTGAAATAGATGAATTCTCTAAAAACGCAAGAAAACATGGAACTAATTATGTTGTATTTTGGATGATGTAATTGGTTTCTTTCGTAATATATCATTTTGATAATAGTAGAAAAAGATTATTACTTTTACAATTACAGTATGGGATCTTATCTTCAGTTCTCTCTTGAACTTAACCTAAAAGGTTTTAGTGTGTACTAAAGTAACTCCAAACGCTCATGATATCGGTATCCTCTGTTATGATGGGCTCAGCAAACCAAACTTTTCTGGTTATATATATCTGATTTTTCAACATAACCGGTTCTAAAGTATCAACTAACTGAAGAAAGGCGAAACATTTTCTTTTTTAAAAACAACACTCGTTCTTAACAAGACGAATGAACAGACTTTTTGGCCACTACCAGAAGATTTCGCAGAGAAACGGTTACTATTTTTACTAAACTAATGTCTCACTAATACAGAATAAAGTAAAAAGTCAGACACAAGAAAGAGAGAGAGAGAGACACTGATGTGGCCGATGGACAGGTCACTGTGGAGTTAGCCGTAGTAAGAACCATAGTATGCTTGAGGAGCTGCCGCAATTGGTGCTGTGGCTACAACTGCAGTTGGAGCTGCGTAGCTTTGAGCCGGGTATGTCTGAAAAATTTACAAAGAAATCAAATTTGTAGACTCCAAATCCTTTGGTTCATCAAATCTAATAACTCGCGAGGAATAAATCACTGTCTGATTACAGGAAGATTATGCACCTGAGCAGGATATGGTAAAGGATATGTGCCATAAGCAGCGGCTTGTGGTGCCTGTGGTGCCTGTGGCGCAGTATAGCCAGCAGCATAACCACCATAAGCTGCCTGCAAGTATATGGTTAGAGCAAATCATTATAATATAAGAAAGAATTGCTTGATCGAACTTATAATTAATATATTTAAAAATCTGATATACTGAATGTCTAATGTATCCCTATATTAAAAAATGAACCTATGTCTTATATACCAATCGATCATGCAGTTATATCTTCTGGCACATTCTTGACAAATAGATTTCGTTTTTATTCATCAGTCATTACTAACTTAGACAAACTGCATCATTTAACCAATGTTAGAATATAAGAATGAATTACTTGATTTATATAACTTAGCGTACCTGTTGGCCATAACCAGGATTCCACTGTTGAGGCTGTGCAGTAGTGGTTTGTGCTGGTGGCCAAGTCTGAGGCTGTGCTGCGTAGTTAGCCGGCCATTGACTCTGCCCATTTGGAACTTGCTGAGCAAGTGGGGTGGTCCCATCGTACATTTTTGCAATCTTAGTCTGGTCTGCAGATAGAAAATCTTCTGCGCTGCGTTTCTTCAGCTCCAGAGGGCTTCGATGAGGTAGAAATAGTTTGGAGTGTTGATCTTCTGCATTTTTTTATGGATTTAACGTCTCCAAATAAGCTGAGGAACTGTAAAAGCCATGCACCCAAATGAATTAGTACCAATCAAAATAGATACATAATGGTTTTAAAACTGTGTTTTTCTTTTTAGTTACCTCTATATAGATTGATGATAGCTCTTCCCTCTCAGTGGAACTAGCAATATCATGCGTGTCTGCAGTTGGTCTTACTATTTTCATAACAAGTGGCTCTAGGTAATCAATCTGTCTTGGTGGCGACTGGATCGCCTCAAAATGAATCAGAGCCTACAGATAGTATCCATGAAAAGATGTTAATGCTCATCACACACACACAAAAATTAAAGATCAACCATGTTGAATCCAATTAACAAACCTCCAGGAGAGGTTTTGATGGTTGTACAAAGTCAATTGCTTCGACTAAAATCTTTCTAGCTTTCTCAGCATCCCCAGAAACCTGAGAGGGCAAATGAGAAAAACAGGATGCCAAAAACGTATCAAACCATCCTCTTTGCAAAAATAACAAAAGCAGCCACAGTTTATATCTTCAGCAGATTACAGGACTTACCAAGAATGAAAACCTTGAGAACTGAGCATACAATATAGGCAGTATTGGGGATTTATCTTTCCCCTTTTCAATAGCAATCGTTTGCTCATACAGAGAGAAAGCTTCATCCAGATTTCCCTACAGATTTAATGAACAAGAAAAGTTCAGGGAAGTACAGAGTTTAGTCCATATGACTAGTTCTTAATCTCTTGGTCATGGACTTACTAGTCGTCGTTCCATGTTTGCATGTTTTATTATCGCTTCAAGAAGGCCAGGAGAAATTTCAGAGTGCACAAGTTGATATGCAGCTCTAGCACCAGTTACGTCCCCATTCTGCTCTTTTAATCGGGCAGCAAAAAGATGAATCTCTGGTTGTCTCTGCCACAAAAAGAAGGTACAAAGTTAAAGAAGAATATTCCAAAGTTCTTTGACAACTCAAACATCTATAAAAGGTAATAAATTAGTTTGGCAGGTAAACAGTGAAACATTCCCTACCTTGACAAAAACTTGAGTTGCTCGAGTAAGGGCATTTTCTGCAAGATCTACACTTCCATTTGCTTCCATGCTCAATACGTACCGAATCCAATATTCAGGATAACTTGCACATGCGATCAGACATCTTTCATACAGCTTCACCACCTATTGAAAAAGTGTAGGACACATATAATGACTAGATAAAAGAGAAAAACAAAAAAACTGAAAGAATAGAAACCAACAAAATTCACAAGCGATACTCCATAAGAGAAACAAAGGGGCCCTAAACTACGGAGGGATCTTCCTTGCCTGATAGATTGTTAGGAAGACATTCCGCATTAATAACATTGGAGCTTTTAAAACACATAAACTTACGAATGAGACTTCAAAGTACTTAGCCCTAAAATTACCAAATGGAGGGCCCATCTTTGGTCTCAGTTAATTTCCCAGGTTAGGTTGCTTGATCTAACGGTTACCCAAAAAAGCATATGATGCACCAGATTGTACTCAATTGTAAGCCAATAATATTGCAAACCTACGACTCAATTTATGAACCACTAGTATATCCATGTAGAGAAAGTCAATGAGCCAATACCTTATTAGAATCTCCATCAATTTCTAAGAAATCCAGATAGTTATGCCAATTCTCCAGCTCTGCAACACTGAGAGGCCGCACATGGAAATAGGGCCGTCTTATAGCCATCTCAAAGCCAATGACTTTAGATTCGAATTCTTTAGCTTTTCTATAGATGTCTTCCCTGATGCTGATATATTTCTTCAGCTCCTCGGGGTCTGTTGCACCAGCATTTTCTGACTTAGAAGATTGGTCATTGGAAACATCAGCATGGGACTGTTCTTCGTCGGCCTTTCCTCCAGCCTCAGATGGTGCACTTTCATTAGTATCACCCGCAGCTTCAGCTTCTGCAGCACTCCGTAGTTCCGACAGTGGCCGTGTTTCAGCTAGTTCCTTAAAACTACAACCAAACTGCATAAGGACTAAACAGTACCGGAGTAAATTCAAGAGAAAGTGGTAACAAACACAGAAGAACCATGCTAATACTATGTTGTGAAACCACAGTAAACACTAACAAAAACATATACGTTGGACATGAGAACTATAAAACTAGATTTAGCTTTGGTATCCACTATACAAACAAGACTCATCTACAGGACAAAGAACTATATTGATAAAATAAGTATCTGCACAAACTCATAACGCTTTCTCACCATAAAATGAAACATTTATGCAACATGAGTTTATTCAATTTAGTGGTAAGCCGGTAAGGAATCTGATATGATTAAGCACGTGAAACTACCTGCTAAAATATCTATCTACGTTTTGAATTGGATTCTCCAGTATTCTGGTGTATATCATGGAAAGCCGGCACCAGTCCTGCTGCATGCACTCGTACTCAATGTATTTGTCCCACAGTGGGGAGGACAGAAAGTCAGTTCCAACATACGCCAATCCTCGCTCAAAGAGTCTGCAACAGCATTAACATAATATGCATTTCATAAGACATATGACGAGTTGCAAGTACACATATACGTCCAAAAAGTTTAAACAGATACCAACTCTATGGAGAAAAAGTATTCACACTGTAGATGTATGACACTGGCAAACACTGCGTTTACCTTCCTGGTAAAAAAAATAACACCACGCCAAAATCGAGCAGTCAGAGGCTATCTTAGCCCAAAATGTTGACATCTTCCAACAGCATTTTGCATAAGGATGCACTTCGGAGGGTGAAAATTAAAACAGGCATAGTTTATAGATACTAAACAAAAGAATCAACAAAATTTCAAACAAAGAGTAATTTTGGAAAAGATATCAAAGAGCTATGAAAGTTCATTCCAAGAGATCTTTCCGCCACAATTGAGAAGACTTTCTGTTCGCAATCTAGGAAAAAGGTTAGATGATGACCAAAATCACTTTATCTAGGTAATTAAGAAGTCAATCCGGCTTTCAATACACAGAAAAACAGGAAAATAACCATCCATTACCGTCTAATTGTCTCTGGATCTCCATATGTATTGATGGCAAAAATGCAATAATGCAACCAGATGTCTACCGAATATGTCACTCCCAGCACTGCTCTTTCATAAACTTCCACGACTTTGTCCATTGCCCCGACCCGAGCCTCGTGATCCGCATACTTTTTCCAATATCCATAACACAGAGGGAATTCAGCTAGGAAAGTATCATAAACGTTTCGGATTCTCTCGATGTTGTCCTGTACATCGAGGGGTGAAATACGCATCAACAGTTGAATAGCTGGACAAAGACTTGATAGATAAACTAATAAAAAGATACAGAGAGATAATAGCAAATTCAGAATCACAGAGTAAGGCATTCTTTACATCCATAATACTATTTCATCCCTTATAGAATTCAAACAACAGATGAGGTATAAAATTCAAGTGTCGCATATTCCCTTCGCCACACAGAAAACTTAGAGGATAAGGCTGTATACACGGGCAGACATTAATTCTGTAATGAAAAATTGGCCATACCAGAGCTATCTTCTCTGTCTCTTCGATCAGAGCAGTCCAAGCATTGAACTCTGAGGTGTTAGCTCGTACAATATTCCATAAGCGCTCTTCTTCTGGTGAACGAGTAGCCACTACAATAACGGCGAAGGAATAAGTAAGGTGTTATACTCTCTAAGTCAACGTATAGTTTCAGTAGCTCTGACCACTTAAAGGTCGAATAATTGGTATCAGTGTCTACTGTGAAAATCGAATTCCAATGCTCCCGATAAAAACATTAAAATTCCATACAAACTACAAAGTAAACACAACATATTACCAGAATCGTATCCATTCTCGTATGCTGGAGCTGTTAGAGGCGCATTACCTGTTGCAATCGGCGTGGTGTTACTAGCTTCAGTGTCAGTCCCATTGACCAAAGATTTATTATTGGCCGATTGAGAAGAATCAACATTTGGTGTTTCGCTTATCGGATCAGCTTCGTCTTGCCTTACTGATTCCACAGGAGCGGCAGAAGCACTACAATCTCCTTTTGGAGCAGAGTTATAGCCAGCAGAAGTATAACCCACAACACCAGATGCATCTACAGTCATTGTATCACTGTCCGCCATCACTTCGGAGAACAGACTCTAACTCTGTGAATATTTAACCCCAGAAAACAAAGATCACATAATTATATATCACTGGAAAAACACAAAGATCAGAATAAACTCATCTATGACACTAATAAGAGGACTAAAGCACACGAACCAGAAATCACGCCGGATAAAACTACCTCTAATAAATAATTCATAGGTTTACCGGAAACTCCTACGAAGGAAAAGACGTTCCGCTAGAATATTGCGGAGACACGATTATATACAATGCAAAAAAACTGCATTCTCCATCAGATGAGCAACAAAACCCTAATAACACTATAGAATCAGAGTGAAATGGTAAGAGAGGAGATGATAACCTTGAAGAAAGATAGCAAATCAGAAACTCTTCTCCTCGAAAAATTGATTGAATGAAAAAAAATAAAAAAACTTCCTGCCTTCGGATTTGGTTTCGCTCACTGGTAGAGAAGAGAGAAACAAACCAAAGCGATTTACGTACGGATGGTTTCACGTGAACCTGTGTAGAAGAATCTAATCTGCACCATTGAAAGTCTTGAGAGAAACATAGATTAACCATTAATTTTAAATGGGCCGAATAGTTTATTGGGCCTTACCGACCCAAAAGGGGAACAAAAACTCCTTCAATTGAACAAAACCCTCGTCGTTAACTCTCTATCAATAAGGTGAACAGAAAAAGAAAAAAAAACTCTTTGTCAATCGATGGCGGCGAAGAGAATCGGTGGAGCCGGGAAATCTGGCGGCGGAGATTCAAACATCTTGGCTCGGATCTCGAATTCCGAGATCGTATCTCAAGGAAGACGCGCAGCCGGAGATGCCGTCGGAGTATCGAAGAAATTGATCTGGAGCACCGGAAAAGCGGCGTGGATCGCCGGTACAACTTTTCTCATACTTGTTGTTCCGTTGATCATCGAGATGGATCGTGAAGCGCAGCTCAACGAAATAGATCTTCAGCAGGCTAGCCTCCTCGGAGCTCCGGCGGCTCCTGCGCAAAGGGGATTCTAGAAAAAAAACCTATAACGGTGGTTCGAGGCTTCAATTAGGGTTTTTTATCTGTTTTCACTAGTTTCTGTTATGGTTTTATCGGATTACAATTCGTATAAGAGTGTGCTTACACATCGTGGATTCTCACAAAGTTGGAGCTTGTGTTTTTGTTTATTATCTCATCTTCAGATTGATTTTGCAATCGATAATTCTGGTTTCAATGGATGAAGAATTTCTAATAGCAATGAGTTAAGTTAAATATATGAAGATCTTTAGGCGATGAAGTTTGAAGCTTTTTATTTTTTCGTTTCCTTTGGATGGCTTATCTTTTACTGGACTACCTAAAACCTTCAAGGTGGTTTTAGTGTTGTTCATGGTACTTGAGTTATATGATTATATAGCAATGTTTTTGATGTGATTGCCAAGTTGTTTGCCTTTTATTCATTACGGATTTAAGGTGAAAGAAGTTTCTTTCTTTGTTCAAAGATCTCTGGAAGGTGATGTTTGTCTCATTCTTGCTATGTTGCTATGGTTTGTGAACTCATGTTCAAGGTCTAACTAAACCAAACAACAACAAAAAACGAACAGAACAAATTATCTGCTCTCAAAAACTGTTTTCTCTTTTAAAACACTCCTCTGAGTATCGTGTTAAAGAATGGTCATTTTGAGATTGGATAGAGTTCGATTTGCAAATTGGAACAGTGATCTAAAGAGGTAAAAGCTAAAATAGAGAGGAGATGAATAGAGGTGGACATTTTATTCCGACCCGAAAATTCGAATTGAAACTGATTCGAAATATTTGATTTGGATGGGGTTTAGATCCATATATTTTAACTCATTGGATCCTACACTTTTAGATTCGTGGGTATAGTTTTGGATCCAGTTCTTATCCAAAAATTGATCGGGTATCTAAAAAATCCAAAAATATTAATCAATCCACGCTTGGATCCGGTTCCTATCCGAAAACCCATCAGATAACCGAAAGTTTCGAAAATATTAATCATATTAGTTATTTTCAGATATTACAGGTATATTTTCAATATTTTGGTTTTCTTTTCCAGATTTCAGGTATTTTTTGGTATTTCATATTTCGGATTTTTGGGTAAATTTTAAATATTTTGGTGATAATTACTCGAATCAATTTGGAACCAAAAATTTTTGGTATTTACTGATTCTCAAAACTAAGAACTAATCCAACCCGGATTCAAAAAGAACTGATACAAAACCGAACCGAAACTTTATAGATATCTATATGGGTCTAAAACTCATTTATCTGAAAGACTCGAATCCAAATAGAACCGAGCCAAACCTGAACCAAACCGAATATTTGAATGTCCATATGTATCAGATGAATGTATAAATGCCAACCTAAGAATGTTTTGAAATTCGGGGCCTAAACCGGTTCATAATGTCAAAATAAGTCTGTTTAGACCCATTTAAAAAACTCGTTTTGCGTAGTTAGACGAGCTGTCCATTTTAAGTTTTTGTTTTTGTTTTCGTTTTCTCAAGAAGACGAGCATACTTCATGCAACGATATATTTTTTTCTCTCTTAGTCGTCATGAATCCTCAAGCCAACAAGCTCCAAGTTCCTAGTCTCTAGTTTCTCTCTCATTAGGATCTTCAGCTTCTTTGTTTTCAATTAAATGGGAGAAAAACGTTTACAAACATTCTAAATTTGATTTTGCTATCCACATCTTACAACTTTCAAATACCCAACCACAACTTTTGTTCTTCTTGGCCTTTAATGTTTATAGACTTCAAAATTAAGGAATTTACGTTTCTTTAGAATGGCAAGACGGATCTCCATATATTGATGAATATATAACCTAAAAAACAAAACAAAAAACAAAAATATAGTAATATGTATAGTTGGATACTGTGAATCTCACTAACCCAAAGTTTCACTCTTCCAAAGTGAATCAGTTTGAGCTACCAAAAGTTTCACTCTTTCTCACCGAAAATGATCGCAAAAGTGGATTTATCAAGAAATTGAGGAGTCATACACTTGTATTGCTTCACTAATTAAAGTTACTTTAACTTCTTGTTTGAGTATTGCTTACATTTTTTCTAATTTGATGCTACATTTTTACTTTTTTATAATTGTGGTATACTTCTTTCTAATATCTAATGTATATTATTAGAAAATAAAATAACAAATACTAATCAATAGGTGATAAAGATTTGTACCGTAACAATTTGTATTAATATCATCTAGTATTATTTTTTAAATCCGAACCTAATTTACTGACAAAAAATACTAATAAATAAGTTAACGAATATATTTTATCATTTAAATCAATTACTAACATAGTTCAACATATACAATTGAACAATATTTTCTTTTAATATACTTTCTCAAAATCGTTTATTTTAATTTGTGTTGGATAAATGGGAATTAGTAGGCAAAATCAATTAATAAGCATCATATTTACTCTTCTTCTTCATCGCAGATTTCAAAACTAACAAACAAACAATCACAAATCCTAAAACTGCAACTCCTCCCACAGCCAAAGCTATTGTTCTTTGCGTGTGCTGTCTCTTCTCTCCATCTACACAATATACACACACATCAATGTATGTTCCATTATTTTCCATAATCTCATTTCCTAAAGAAAATAGATAACAATTCAAATATTCTTTTAGTCTCAACATATTACCTGAATGATGTGTCAACATAACTAAAATTTGAAAAAGAAAAAAATATCTTCTTCTATAAAGCAATCTATTTTCCCACTAGCTTTTTGTTTCTAATTGCTTCCACTAATTCTTTTTCTTTTGTCTTGCTTCCATTACTTTTTGTTTAATCTTATATATGACAAATTGACAACGAAACTACATAAAGATTTAAATATTCTTCTGCAAGATCCATGTGTACGCTTATTTAACAGACAAATTCCAAATCTTGGCATGTTTAGTGCTTAATTATCACCAAATTGTAAAAATTATCTAAAAAAGTATGAAAGACATATTTTCTCAATTTCACAAAAAGTTTAACATTTTGTGACTTAAATTAAAAATTCAAATTATTTTTATTGTATTTCTAAAGTACTTTTAATATTATTTAACATCTGATCATAATATGAAATTAAAAATCGAATGTTTTGTCAAATTTATATTGAAATTATCAAATAATATTTTTTATGTCACAAACAAAAATATTCAAAATGACAACTTTTTGTGAAACAATGTAAATTCTATTTATAGTGATTCCCATCAACTTGAGAAACTATGATTTACTGTGTCCTAATTAAAACGAATCTAGCCAACTAATTTACCTGAAGAATCTTGTTTTATTTCCTAATTTGCAAATATCATAGTATTGATTTTTTTTGTTTACCTGAAAGTGGAGAGATGTTGGGAACGCCATGAGAGTAGTAACTGTAGCTAACGAAGCACTTGTGAAGATAAACCTGTCCAGAGATCGAATCTCCACACTCACTCTTAGCTTTCTCAAATCCATCTTTCACACATTCACCACAATCTGAATTTCCCAAACTACCCTCGCACTGTCCCAACACATACACCGACTCATACTGCCCCGCGTAAAATCCTCCTCCGCCGCCTCCTCCACCGTTGCCTCCGGAGGTTCCACTTTTCACGCCGTTCTCCGCCATCCCAAACGCCGTATCCCTCTTCCCGGAGAACCCAGGATCGCCGGAGTGTTTTTTCCCGCATACACGGTACAGCATCTCCGTACCGGAAGTCTGTCGGAATCCCGACACTTCGTACCGGAGATAACATCCGGAGAGCTGCACGCGCGCCGCCACCACCACATTACCGTCGTGTCCGCCGCCGCCGCAGAGTTTAGAGACGAGTTTGGGGATTTTGGAGACGCAATCGTAGCACTGAGCGGCGGAAAGATCGCCTCGGCACTGGAAAACGCCGGTTACGGCGGTGGTGTTATCGGTTCCCGCGGTTGTGGAAGCGAAAGATCTCTGCGCGGATTGAGAAACCAAAGAAGTGAATAAAGTATTGAGATTCTGAGAGAAAACATCAGTTGGGTCTGGAAATTTCTGGTTTGCACAACCTTTGAAGATCAAATTTTTGTTGTCATCGCCGGAGATTGAAGAGAAACTTAAGAAGAACCAAAAGATGAAGAATTGATAGATGGGTTTCATAATCGATAACGAGAGAGAGAGAAAATTTCTGAAATTTTTGTTGTTTAGAAGAAATTTATTTGTTTGCTGTTGAAATTGTTTAGTAGTTTGTGCATAAAGTTTGCGTTTTTGTGTCCAGACAAGATTAGAAAAAGAAAGAAAATTTGCCGTTTTTAATATTTTTGTCGTTGAAGGGTTTAAAGACAAAACAAAATCATTGGGGATTTGAGAAACAAGAGCTGGTTTTGAGGTATGAAACCATGAAAATAAAGGAGCATACTTTTCTCCGGATTTTGCTTCAAGGTTAAGATAAACGAAAGAAACTTTGAGACGACATGTTTGTTTTTTTATACATTTGTTTGGGATAGATTTGTTATACTATATAGTTTTTTAAAAATGATTACTGTTCGCTTTTATATTGAAATTCAGTCAATCACCTTTAATGCCATTGAATCGTATTATCTGACTTTATTGTCTGATTTTCGAGTTTGTCACTTACATGACATTAAAATATCATGAAGAAAACACACCTTTGTGGATGGTTTTGAAGTTATCACAATATAGCTTTTGTTGAAAGGACGAAGATGTATTTTGATCTAAAAGGTAGACTAAAAACGGGAGAAAATAACATCTTCGACTTTTTTTTTTGTTGACAAGCTTCAAACTTGAATTAAGTATTTAGGCCATTTTTACTCAGACAATATAACACTAAATTTGGTGTAAGATTCTCTTTAATGTAACTACATAATTTACACAAAAATGTTGTTTATAGTATTCTTGCTACAGTGTCACACCATATTCTATCAGGCGAAGGACGTATGGTTTCTTCGCTGGCTTCCATGGTGCTTGTGTTGGACTCCTCTAGATTTTTTTTGTGCAGCCGATTGTAGATCTGCATATGTTGCGTGTTTTAGTGGTCTAGATCTTTTTTTGGTTACTTGTCTTTGTAGCCTATGATGGCTTAAGGTTTGTATCCATTGGTTCATCTAGATTTTTGGGTTATATCATGTTTTTGGTCTATTCTTATGGTTTTAGTCGCTTTGGTCTTATAGCAACAGCATAGTACTCTTTCTTTTGTCTAGGCCTCGCCTTTAGAGTTTAGGATCTGCTTCTCTGCCTTGTCCTTACGTTTTTGGTGCCTCATGTCAAGCTAGGTTCATTCTGGAGGTTTATCTCTCGGGTTTTGATCGTTGCAGTGACATCTACTATCTCTTTTCTGAGGTCTGTTTGGTATTGGAGATGAGTTTTAGACACCGCAATGGTCTAGTCATTCGTGTAAGATTGAGGGTCCATTTTCTCCCAGTCCGCTATCAAGGTTTTTCTCATTGTGCCTTTGCTCTCTCGGTTTCTTCGGTAATCTTGATATCGGTGGTGTTGTTTCCGTCTTCTGGCTCTCTCTTGCTCTTTTTTACGATTTAGTTGTTGTGGGTTTTGGTTGGGTTCAAGCAAAGACTTTTTTCGGAATTGTTTATTCTCGCGGCTCATGTTGTTCATACCGTTTTTAATGTGAAAGAGGTTTTTTCAGATTAGTAGTAGTGGAGGCGTTTAGAGTTCTTTAGTTTTTGTTTTGATCCTAAATTTTTTTAAAGTTTTCGGTATCTATTTCTTTATTATGTTTTATTGTATTCGGTCTTTGTAATTTTGTTTTGTTTTTTTTTTGTGTTTTGATTCTGGAAAGATTTTGGATGTGGTTTTCCGCAATTTTTTCAGACTATATATCTGATTGGTCTAATTGCAATTTTCGTTTGTTTGCTTCAATCTTATAATTCCAATGGAAAAAAAAGTCCAATAATTTGGGTTTGAGGACTTGTATTGGGTCTCTCATGTGTAGGTTTTAATAGATTTGACAAAGATTTGTCAGTTCCATTTGTAACTTTTCCCTAATTTACACACAAAATTTTCTATTTGGAGAATTTTTCAGTTGGAAATCGTTTATTGTTTTACAGTTTATGGTAAAAACATGCTAACGTTATGACATTCAATTTGGAGTTTAACGTTACTGAAGGCGAATGGTTTTATTTGTTTGAAATCATTTATTTACAAAAATCAGTCATTAGTTGAGTCGAATCGTTTGGGATTTTCAACAGTCATTTATCTCCAGGCCGGGTTGACCCGACCCAATTCAGCCCGGCCCATTAAGAGCAGGATCAGAATAAAGCGATTTTAATCAACAGAGGTCATCAGAATGTCACAGTCCAACATTTGGCGCACTTTAGCTAAACGAGTAAGAGGAAACGACATAGCACCTGGCACACATTCCTCGCGTGTTCTCACGCGCCGACGCAATACTCTGCCATCGACGCCGACATTGGCCCCCCGCAGCTTTCTTTCGTTTTCAACGGCCGTGATTCTCTACCTAAGCAGTCAAAACCCTCGACTCCTTCGCTCTACCGATCTTGCATTAAACCCTAACCCTCACCATATTTTGTAAGTTCTTCTAATTTTCGGTGATCGTCTCTTTTCCGAGTCTCGGAAAACGCTATTTGTTCTCTGGAAGAGAAAAACGTTCTTTTAGGGTTTCGTTGTGCGTTTGTGGCCGTTACATTAGTTTTTCACAAGTGACAGTCGCAAGCCCCTTGGGTTTTTTTCCTCAAGAGTAAACTGTTTGAAGAGCGTCTAATTTCTGCGTTTACTGCTAGTTCCGTTTTGTCTTTACTGTTAGGTTAGCTCTCTGGTTTCTTGGTTTGTAATGTTGATCTTCTTGGGTCTGTCTTTTGCTTATGTTCTTTATTTTCTCTCAAATAGGTTAGCTCTCTGGTTACTTGGTTTGTAATGTTGATCTGCTCGTAAAATTTTTTGATTATTTTTTAACTGTTAGTTCAATCTAGTTTCTTTTCGCTTTTGATAGGTTGAGGCAAATGGGAAAGTTATAACTTGTCTTTACAGTTTCTCTTCAATTTGTTGAGGCTTGGTGATTGAAATCAATTTTGTGTTTGTTGTTGCAGAAATTTGTTGGCATAAACTATGGCACCAAATGCGCATATCAAAAAAGCATTTAAAGCTATGAACGCTCTTGGAATAACGGACGAGCAAGTGAAGCCGGTCTTGAAAAACCTTCTCATCGTTTATGACAAAAATTGGGAGTTAATTGCCGAGGACAATTACAGGGCTCTCGCTGATGCTATCTTCGATAACCAAGAGACTCAGGTATCTTTATTGTCACATTGATTCATTGAGCTTTATTTCTGTAGTTATATCATTTGTTTTGTTATCACCTTGACATTTCGTATCAATGTAACATATGAAGGCCACTGAAGAGCGAAACGGAAAGGAGAAGAAGGCCGATGAAGCTGAATGCAGCGTATGATGTTTCCTCACAATCCTCCTTTTATTAGTTCAAAGACTGAATTTTTTTTTCTTTTTTGCTTTGTTATCATTCTTCGCTTTGTTGTTGATCAAATCTTTCAGGCTGCAGAAGTTGACAGAGGAAAGAAGAAGGCTCATGAAGTATGCAAACCGAAAATCTTTGTTTCGCTAAAGAGTAATGTTTCTTCAATTTCTTGCATTTATTCAGTTTCTGTCATGTATAATCAGTCTGTCGAAGAAGATGAAGATGCTTTGGATGAGCCTGAACGCCCTTTAAAGAGGCTGCGACGCAGAGGTGAAGGGGGCTCTGCTTCAGCGTTGAGCAGTCCCGACTTGGGCAGTCCCAATTTGAGAGAGCCTACAAATCATGACCAAGAAACTGCCCCTATCTTATTGCCAGTTCATCGTCTACCAACCGAAAATGATCCTGACTCTGGTGCGCTCATTGTTCCAAAAGATGAACTCTTTGCAGATATGCCATTCAGTTCTTATCATCCAGGTTTTTTTTTCATAGATTGCAGTAGCTAAATCTTCCGTGCATTGCTTATTTTTGTATGTTTTTCACTTGGTGTCTTTCTTTAGATTCCTTAGAAAAAGGGAGCTCTTCAGTTCCCATGTCTGAGATGGAGAAAACAAATGGACATGTGGAAAAGCTGGATGGTGAAACAGTAACTACTGTTGATGGTGTTACCAATGATGTTCCTCCTACAGTTGTTGAGAGATCTAGTGAGCACAAGCTGGCTACAACCCTAGAAGAATCTTCAGCACTTGAATTAGCTTCTTCCGAGACCGGTGAGGTGAAGATTAATCTGAGTTTTGCTCCTGCAACTGGAGGATCCGATCTACATCTACCTTCTATGGAGGAACTACGAAGAGCAATGGAGGATAAGTGTCTCCGATCATATAAAATACTGGACCCTAACTTTTCTGTAGGTCGTTTTTTGAACGACATCTGTAGCTGCTACCTGGAATTGGCAACAAAGGCGGAAAAATCAACCAACCAGCCCCCAGAAAACTTGCCATTTCTTACCACAAATGTTGATGTATTGAAGAAATCTGCAGCAGCAATGGCTTTTACTGCTAACGGCAGTAATGACCCGGCAACAAAAGCGAAAATATCAGCCAACCTGTTACCAGAAAACGTGCCCTTTGTCACAACAAAGGTTGATTTATTGAAAGAATCTGCAGCAACTACGACTTTTACTTCTATGGGCAGTAATGATCATATGCGTGATGATGAAAATGGTGGAGTTGGCAACTCCATGGGCTTGGTAGTGGTGCCGGAGTGCCAGATTTCAGCGGATGAGTTTAGATTGATAAGCAGTATCAGTGACATCACTCTTGGAAAAGAAACTGTTGAGATACCATGGGTAAATGAAGTCAATAGCAAGGTTCCTCCACCGTTTCGATACATAGCACAAAATATTGTGTATCTAGATGCTGCAGTAAAATTTTCACTTGGGAATATCAGGGATGACCAATGCTGCTCCTCTTGCTGTGGAGATTGCTTGGCTCCGTCAATGGCCTGCAGTTGTGCATCTTCACTTAGTGGCTTTTCATACACAAAAGATGGTCTTCTGCAGAAAGATTTCCTGGAAAAGTGTATCTCTGAGGCACGTGATCCGCAGAAACATGTGGTGCAATATTGCAGAGAATGTCCATTAGAAAAGGGCAAAAACGAAGACATTCTGGAACCGTGCAAGGGTCATCTAAAGAGGAAGGTCATTAAAGAATGTTGGAGCAGTTGTGGCTGTATCAAGAAATGTGGCAACCGAGTCATCCAACAGGGCATTCACAACAAGCTGCAGGTGTCTACATTCACCTTACCAAATTGATTTTGCCAAGTGGTTCACTATTTGATAATTTTAACACATCTCAGTTCTGGTAGATAAACAAAATTGATTATGATCATTCTGACACCGATGAAACCGGTTGGGAGTTTCTGTTGACTAAGTTTTGTTTATGCATATCAGTCAAACCTGGACAAACCATTTTCTTTAATTCCTTGAATCAGGTGTTTTTCACGCCCAATGGGAGAGGTTGGGGACTCAGGACTCTAGAAAAGCTGCCTAAAGGAGCATTTGTCTGTGAGTTTGCTGGAGAGATGCTTACCATTCCGGAGTTGTTCCAACGTAGCTCTGAGAAACTTACTTCTCCGGTAATATTGGATGCACACTGGGGTTCTGAAGAAGCTTCCGGTGTTAACAAAGCTCTTTGCCTTGACGGAACGCATTATGGAAATATTTCCAGGTTCATCAATCACAGGTAAGGGCTTTTATGAGCACGATCTCTTAAATTTTGGTTTTGGTCATTTTAGAAATTTGCAAACGACTAGTTTAGCTTTAGAAACTCATTTGTTGAACTTATAAATTGTTTTTCCTCTCAGTTCATTACTTTCCTAACTGTAGTACTGTCTACGTGTATGTACAGATGCTCAGATGCAAATTTGATTGAGATCCCAGTACATGTGGAGAATATGAACTTGCACTATTATCATGTATGAAACAAATCCTTGTTATATTTCTTATCCCTTGCGTGTAGAAGTCTCATCTGTTATATGCAAACTATAGAATGGGAAGCTAATCTGTGTTTTTACCAGCTTGCGTTCTTCACAACAAGAGACATCGAGGCTGCGGAGGAACTTACCTGGGTGTGTTAGTAGTTTCTCCATCCGCTCTTAAACAGATTTGTTTATTCATGAAATTTTTAAGTTCGGGTTCTGGTCATGTTTTTTTATTGTTGTCATTTTGTCTGAGAAGTGTTGGACTTAAACCTGCAGGATTATGGCGTCGAGTTCAACGATCATGTGTATCCCACGCTTCCATTCCATTGTCGATGTGGTAGCGAGTTCTGTCGGAACGTCAAGCGGATAAGCAGTGAGTTACCATCAAAAGGATTTCTGATTGATAGTCTCTTTCCTTAGTTTGGATGTTGATTATTTTCTTTCAGTTTCATACATGAACTCTTGACTTTTCTTGCAACTAACAGTCAGTTCTCTGATGGTGCAGAAAGCAAGAAGGCCAAGAAGAGAGCATGAGAGCTCACAGTGGTAGTTTTTTAGGATGTGTGATGACCCAATCTCTTTTTGTGAATGAATTGACAAAATTTTACCCTAAAAAAAAGCTCTCTTATTGTCAACCTGACAAGGCAAATAAGCAAACTCGGCTGGTGGGTCACTTTTTGTCATGATAGGGGTAGATTTCGGGGAGGACACTTTTTGTCATGATAAATCTGAATTACTGTTTTGTGATATCAAGCTCTGGTGTATATCTTAACTTAGGTTCTAATGGCTTATGGCTTTGGTTTTAACCATACAAAAACATATCTCTGTTTAGATATGGTTATGACTTTGGTTTGATATTTGAAGTTTAGAACATGTCTCTATTTCTGTACATAATTTAGAAGAGAACCTTAAATTAAAATGGCTTTTGTTTTACATTATAAAACATGTCTTTATTAAAAAATATAATTTTAAAAGTGAACTCAACTTAAAAGAAGAGCGTCTCTCTGTATATATATACATAATCAGAGCTTATTACATTACACAATGATGCTTTGATTGTTGCTGCATTATCCTATCATTTTGAGTCATATACAGTTCTCTCCGCTTAAACCGCACGCTGTGCTTCAACAACTTTACCCACCAAGTCTCTGTTATGAGGTCTCAATAGAGAATCTTGATCGCCAGAAGAAGAAACGGCCGGTTGGATTCCACTTGCGTTCAGCGGAAATAGCGTTTTGTAATAACCATCCATTATAGCGGGAAGGTCACAAGTAGCCGCAACACCAGGAATCTGTTTAAACAACAACAAACGTAGAATATGAAACGCAGTTCCTACAAAACACAGTATAGTGAGAAAAGAAGATATACCTGGTAAATGTCGCGCAAATAACCGTAGAGATTCGGGTACTCGACGAGCTTCTTCTTGGTGCATTTGAATAGAATGTTGTAAACAGGATCAAAACGAATCAGAGTTGTGAACAGACATACATCAGCCAGTGTTAGCCTTTCTCCACACAAGTATCTATTACTACCCAAGTGATCTTCAATATCATCTAAGGTACTAAAGACTTCATTTACTGCTCGATCATACGCTTCTTGGCTCTGCCCAAAGCCACACCTTTTAAAAACACCAACGGAAAGCAAATCACCACACAAAGACAAACTTTCAGCTACAAACACATATTGCAGCATCAAGAAGACAAGCTATGAGCAAACAATAGATAAGTATTGCTTACCTGTAAACGCCATTGTTAACTTTAGGGTACACAATCTGATTCCAAGTTTCGATCTTTCCTTTCAATTCTGGTGGCGAGAGATCCAAATTAGGGTTTCGTGCAAATTCGTTTAGACCCGAATTGAAAAACTCGATTATGTCGTAGCTTTCGTTACAGAGAACATCTTTCTTCCTTGAATCCCATAGCATCGGAACCGTACACCTCCCATCGTAACCTCCGGTTCTCGATTTATACACTTCCTTCAGATTCCGGCACCGATTAGCCTTATCCAAACCCGGGATAAGCTTATCCTTATCTTTTATTGGGATATTGTTATCCTTGAATTCCCACGACCCGTCTTGACCAGGCGATGCGACTGAGACCGAAACGGCGTCGTCTAAACCCTTGAGAGCGCGTACAATTAGAGCCCGGTGAGCCCAGGGGCAAGGAAGACCAACGTAGAGATGGAGCTCTGAAATTGCAGCGGAAGGGAATTGGGTCGGGTCGAGGCGGAATTGGGAAGTGGGTCGGGTGTATGATCCGGATGAATCTGATGGAGCTAGCTGGGTCATCATGAGCTGCCATACGGTGGTCCAGGCTGTTCGAGCGGTAGAGATAAGTAGACCCGGAGGAAGAGATGGCCCCCAAAGTAGCTTTGAGGCGGAGGTGAAGATGCTGGTGCTCGTGGTGGGTTTTGGTAACTGGTTCGACATTCTAGCGCTGTAGTGGCGTGGCGCGAAGGACGTGGTCGTGATTGTGAAAGACGGAAAGCTTAATAGCGCCGGCGCGCTGTAAACAACGGCCATGGCTTGGCTGAGCTTACTTTCTCACTCACTCGGCGAGAGAGAAGAGAGATGGACCAATGACCCAAAACGTTGAATTTTGAGTCTATAGGAAAGCAGGCCCATTTAAGTATTCTCTTGGCCCAAATGATAATCATAACTTGTATTTGTTTTGTTTCTTTTTCTTTTTACAACAAACTTAAGCTCATAAGTTTTATTTTTTGTTTTTAATCGATTTAGAGATATTTTAACTTTAAGATTCCAAAATAAAAAGGGTTGATAGTTGTTATCTCCAACGCTTAAATTCGAAAATGTAAGTTTGTAAATTTTAGATCGAAAAACAAAAAACTCAGATGATAATTATGAGGTTTCTCTATCCAAATTGTGTCTTTGAGTGATAATTAGTAATTATAATTATAAACATTGTGAGGGCATTTGTTAGGTAACTGATTTGATTACTTCATAGATAATCAAATGACAGTGATGATTTCTACTTTGTTTTGAAGATTATCATTTGCAAAAAAACTTGTACTTTATAAAAGTAAATTTTAATATATCCTCATTATTCAATTTTAAAAAAATATTAACTGGCCCCCTATATCTTTTCATCCACATCAATTTCATTTAATATGTCATTTATAGATTTGAAAAATCATCAACACCACTAAATTTTAAAGAACATGGACCAGCTTATCAGCTATGATCAATGAAAAACAGCTGTTAAACGTAACAAAAGAAAACAAAAAGACACCAAAATATTAATATTAACAGTAAATAACTTTAAATAAACAGGTAGGAAGATCAAATTTTTTGAGGTCAATTAATTATACATCATGTGTCTTTCTCTTGAAGCTGTAGGGTTTATGATTTCTACACGTTTTGAAAAACTAGTTGTAAATTTGTAATACCAAATATAATAAATGTGACCATACTATTTTATTAATTTAGTGAAATATTAATTTATCAAAAAAATAAGATCAAAAATTTAATTTGGAATCAAATTTTTTTATTAATTTACTCTATGTGTATATATGTGTTCAAATATATCCTCTATTTTTTATTTTAATTGGTATGTATAAACTAAGAAACGAAGCATCAAATTTATTAAAATTTGAAAATATAATAAATTTGAAAATATTCTTGTTTGTGAAAAAAACAAAAAAATCTATAACTTTTAATTTGAAGACAGAGGGAATATTGGGATTATCTTCACTAACAACTAAAGAATTTAGTGTCATAAGCTTTGATATTTTTCTAAGATATTAAATTTTGTTTCTATATACGAAAAATATTTGGATCAACAAATATACAACGCATATGAACACAAAAAAATATATAAAATCTTGCAATTTTGCTCGCAAGAAAACACGAAATTTATAAAAATGTTTTTATAGATTGAGACTTTAAATATATACAAAATATGAAAATAAAATGGCTCCAAAAGATAATAATAATTTTCCGTTTGGTTTAAAATCATCGTCGACGAGACCAACCGTCGTCAAAATTCAGATGATAGCTCCGGAGATCATAGCTACACTGAATATTATTACCACTCTTCCTCGACAATCTCAAACGCGATTTCAATCTCCAAACAAACTGTTTCACGAGAACGCGAAGAGGTTTCCCACAACATGAGAACGCAAACGCCACAATCGTTCTTTCCCCTGAGCTTCCTCCTAACGTCGCTGAAGCTGTCGTCGTTGGTGTTCCCATTCGCTTTCCCCATTTCTGGAACTGAAGTCTCTTCAAACTCTGTCTGTTCATAGCGTTCAGAGTTACTTTACTCTCTTGTGTCTCTATGTGTTTTGATTTTGTGAGAGTGAGAAAATGTAAAGATGTAACGAAGAAGCAAAGAATGAGAGAAATATTTAAAGAACTAAAAATTTGATAAAGAAAGAGAGAGAGGTTATGAGGTTTGCAACGTGTGGATTTATGATTCGTTGATTAAAAGTGTTAGTCAAAAAAATAGTCCAAAGTGCGTCATTTCACCACCATATATCCAAAACTTTGTCGAATATGAAAAAGTTCATATTATAAAAATAATAATATAAATAAATCTAATCTATTACCACTTTAGTAGACTACATATTTTTGCACTTTAGTTTTATGTTTTAAGACTTTTAGTGGCTAAACGAAATCATCTATAGGCAAGTGATGGTGTAGCTAGGTTTTTAAACGACCCTTTTAACAAAAAAAAAACAATAAATAAAACATCGACACAATGACATGAGTTACTGGATAGATTCTCTGTTCAAAAATACGGTCGCGGAGACCATTTAATAGCCGTTTATATGCTTAGTGGACGGCCAAGACCTGTGGCTTTTTCATCATGTTCGGTAAAAAAATCAAAAATTGTATAATATTTCGTTTTTTTTTGGTGTCTCATGTTCAAAATTAATGTTTTCTTTGTAGATATGTTATTTTAGGATGAAACACACAAAAATTATTGATACATATAACACTACACTTAAGTGATACATATTATAATATTCTGCAAAAAAATAAATTCCGATTAATCATCGTTTTTAAATCTGATTAATCAATTATGCGATAGGTCTAAGTCAATCGTATGCATTATGGGTAGTGCAATTCCAAAACGATTAAAACATCTAAATATATTATCAATACCAAAAAATACATTAAAATGATATTTTTCATATGTCAAATTACCACTTGTTCACGCACTAGACAAAGAACCTTTCTTTTATTTATTAAGATTTAGTGTTCATAATAAACAAATTATAAAGATAAAGAGTCGAGAGAAGAAGATATGACATGAATTCTGATTAGTTGTAAGTGAATGTACAAGTGAGATTTATTATATACTCTTTTTTTTGTGATGTCGTGAGATTTATTATATACAATTCGTTATAAGTTTAACTGCATAACAAACTATTATTTACACTTTAACTAGATACTATTTTATTTTATTTTGTCAACAATTCGATAATATACATTAAATTGGATTTGAATCTAGACGGTGACATTAGATGACACAAACCGGTAGGCTATAAATCCTGATCAACTAAATACCATTTTATTTTCTTTGTAATATTTGTTTGTCGTTTACAAGTTTAAAATTTACTCACACAGGAACACTCCTAAGTTTGAATCTCAATTATAGGATGATATAACAACATCAACAAAAACAAATGCTACAAGTGTCTCTCTTTTGTGGAATTATATAATTTTTGCTTTATAATTATATATATTTTAATATTAATGTTATAGATATGTTTGATTATTTGGTTAGTGTCAGCTCCACATCACAAAGCCTAATTTATGGGTCATACATTTACATAACCAGTCCCACTTTTAGGTGGAGAATCAAATTACCACCTTTTTTACACCAACGGACAACAATGAAGCAAAAAATCTCAACGAATGAATAATTTCCACTTTTGAAAACACTTTTTTTAATCAAAAAGCATAATAATCTGACGCAAACTCGTTTTCAGTTGAATATTGTCTGAAATTTTGCTGGAAAGATTCGATTAAAGTGAGATTTGACTGCTTTTCTTCTCTTTTAATCTTTAAACCGGTTTGGTTTTAGACCGTCCATAGGATAAAGTTACAAACGATGACGATTGTTTTAGGATAGATCCTTCTCATGTACAATTGATACAAAATAAAGAAAGAATATACCAAAAAGACAAAAAGATTATGCCTAAAACCAAAAGAAGACCCTACACTCTAAGTGCTTTCTTGTTTACCTGACGTAAAAGTAAAGAAAATGTGACCTAAAAGACAACGATGGATAACAACAAAAACAAAAGAGAATTCAATTTCAAAACAACCAAAAAGACACAGCAAAGATGGAAAAAATATCTATCGAACCAGAAAAATAATTCATTTCTTGATCTTTTCTGTTACTTATCCATCAAACAATTTATTGAACCGATTGCGATTGAAATCGAAGGCATACCCCCTCAATTTTGTTTTTTTCATCTACTCGCAAACGCAAATGCAAGAAGTACCAGCTTTTTTTCCTTTCAAATATGTACAGACAAAACATCTGCATCAATGTGAATCTTATCTTCAAGATACTGATGCTCTTCTTGTATGATCTATGACCATTAAACTGTTTGGTGGCATCTGCAGAAAACATGGAATACGTACAAGCACCAAACTCTTTATGTAAGCTCGCCTAGACATATAAACACATTACTATCACTTCAAAAATATCTCGGATGGAATTTATAAGATATAAGACATAGTTGTTGAGAAGATGAGTTGGACTGGTAAATGAAACGTTAAGTGCTACGCAGTTGTGTAACTTACAGTCCTTGTGCTCTTTTAGATCTTTATCGCAGCTACAACATCTGCAGAAGATATATAGATTTCAGTTTCTTGCTTCTGTCTAGGTTCAAGAATTAAAGTTCCATTAACTGACGAATTACACAGTTGAAAGTTACCATGATGGAATTGTAGCAGCGGTAAGGGCAGAAGGCAATGTCCAGAGGTAATGAGAACGATTCTCCAATATTTCTGTTAGATACTCAAGAATCTCTTTAACCTATTCAAGAGGAAACCTAGAAAATTAAGAACCTGGTTTCAACATAGCAAATGTTGTGATGCGTTTCAAAATTATGATAAAGGGTTGCAATTGAGAAAGTTACCCTTGAAGTCAAAGAGATTTCGTTCTGTTTTAAATTTTTAGATCTTTGAAGAAGCAGTTTACACAACTCCTCGTATTGTTCTGACACAGTGACAGATTTGTAAGAAACTGAAAGGATACCTTCGATTAAATGAATCCATCGAGCAAACCACCACATGTGATCAAGTTAGAAGATACCACTTTTTCTTACAAAAAAACAGAAGAGGCCAAAATGGATATACATAGTTCAAGAATCAGATCAAATTATGATCTTTTGGATGAATATATCATCGTCATTCTCAGCTGAAACCCACAGCCTTCTTAACACTTCTACACTGAGCTCTCGGTGCAGAAAATGTCAAGCTGGCTCCCGATACCAATCTTAGAGTTCTCTTACTGAGAAAATAAGATAGACCTTTCGATTGCCAGATGTTCCATGTTATATGTTCAATAGGCTGTTGTCTCCGGCTAAGAAAAAGAAACGACATCAAGATCATCCACAACTACAGAAAGATTATTGCAATATATGCTATCGCTTGCTTCAAAAGCTTACATACCCCAACAATGTTGTATCTTTGTCTTCAATCTCTAGCAACTCTTTTGGTTCTATGTTTTTGGAAAGGATCTTCAAACCTGTCTCAAGCGCTGATACACATGATACAACAGATTGCTGCTCGCAGAGCTTCCCATCAACTATGTCTGTAATACTTTCACCCGATTGCACAGCTGCAACCAGAATAGCTTGGAGTTGTTTATCGTTCAATGTTGAGTTATTCACCAAAAGGTCTAAGACAAAACTCTCTTCCCTTTGAGAGAGTATTTGATGACAGATTCTCTAGACCCTAAATATTCGGCAACTCCAGAAAATTAGAATCTTTCGTTTCAATTAGATAGTGATAAGCCTAACTTAGACAACAACCTTTGGGAACAAGGGGTTTGATTTCATCTCGGATATAGCTTCGTCAAACTCTCTCAAAGATTCCCCAAATGTGTCTGAACTAGTTATGCTTCTTAACATCTACACAAAGGATTTCTCCCATGAACAAAACGAAAGCAAAGGAGAACACAAGCAATGTAACGGAAGCCAGACGAGTGAATATTGAGAGTGAGAGCGAAAGTAAACTAATGTTTTCGAAGAAGAGACCCAATTGAAGAGCTTTCCTGCAATTTTCGGCATCCCAATGAGCGGGAAGACCAGAAGATTGAAACCCAGATGCGAGGATGAGCAAATCCACAAAACCCTTTCAATAGCTTCATGAAATCTTCCTTGGAAATTCCTGGGTAATTCCAAACCATCTCTTCTTTCTCTGATTCGATTCGAACGAGAAAAACCCTAATTCGAAAAGGCACAAGCGATTAAACCGATCCGTCTGCGACATGACAAGATCGTGAATCACTCACTTTTGTTTCTTCTGGCTTTGTGTACTTTCCCGCGCGTCCGTGCCCAAGAGAAGAGTCGATCCTGTATTCTGAATTATTAATATTTTGGTTTTCCAAGGAAGAACATTGTGACGTTTTCCTGTATTGAGAACTACAAAATGTTTAATCATCTTAAGAGAAAACGTTCAGCTATGTGAACCGAACCAAAATCCAACCGGCTCCCATTCGTACAAGTTTTCGGTTGATATTTTACGGTTTAGAAAATTATATTCACATCAATAATTTTCTTCGTACTATATTTCAAGTTGTTATTAACATCACATGTGACTAAAATGTCTTGTTTGTTTATGTTCCAATAGAAAATTATCCGAATTTTGTGAATTTGTTTTTATTCATTTTGTCAACTTAACTTGTAAATTTGAATTATGATATTAATTATTTATGGAGTAGTTAACATGACATATGGAATGAGCTGTGATGTTCAATAATTCTCAATCCCATTGTAAATTATAATATTATTGATAAAAAAAAATATTTTGTATTTCTACTCATCCCTACATAAACCTGAAAGCCAATCTCGTCAATTAATATGCCCCAAGGAGAGAGCATATACAATGACTCAAGAAGCCTATCAATTACTAACGAACTCGAAAATTAGTATATATCTTAAATTGGTCAAAAATATATGTATTAATGAAATGGACCAAAATATTAATAAATGATGAATAATTTTCATTGATTAATATTTTTTTTAAGTTGATAAAAAAAGATCATGAGAAGCATCCTTATATTGCCGATATATAAGTATGTGAATCCAGAGTGATCAAGAACTGAATGAGTTGTCAACAATTTAATTTTGCCCAAACAAATAAATCTCTTGAAGTCGCACTATATTGAACAAAGAAAAATAAATTAGAACGTGTGAAATGTTGCTAAGGATGTAATGTAAACGAATAAGGATTAGGAGAACAATTACACTTGATTTCAGTGATTAGCTTGATTAAGGACGTGCAAGATATTAGATATATCCATAAGATTTGTTTAACACACAAAAATAGAATTGTTCAAATGTATTGTTCGTCTTAATCTTTTTTTAATAAAACTAAGATATGTAAGGATTATAGAAACAAGAAAAAAAAATGCTAACAACGAATATCTGATAGATCCGATTATCCGAGCGTGCATATCAATCACATATATGCAATATTTCATTTATGATTTGAACTAAACATCTCGGAATTGGAATCTTCATTTTTAATAAGTTCAGAGAGTTTGATTTTGTTAGAAAGAAACAAAATAAATGCCATCAAATAGTGTAAAATGATATTTTGCATACCAACAAATAATTTCCGATACGACTGCATGAGTGAGGATTATGGTATTAGCCATAGATCGGTTAAAAGACAATCAATGTATGACAAAAGTTACATAACGCTAAATTAGGCAATTTTATTACTAGATATTTTTCAACCCGTTTCATACATTCTCTCAACATCTTTGAGAGACTTGAACACATAAATATTAAAGAAAATATGATATGGTTTTACATTACGGCACCAAAAAATGTTATAATTAACATTTATTTTTGTTAATTAACCATTTTTTGTTTGTCTCATCTTTTAGAACCACTTTGGTTCTTCAATCTGTTACATTTCAATAAAATGAAAAGAAAATGTAGAGTGTAACACGTTATTAATAAAAGTTCAACGTAAGAATCATTAGATCTGTAAACATTACGACATATAATTCCAAATTAGTCATCAGGGATTAAATCTTTAACAAATCTTCTAGCGCAGAACTATATAGTTCATCATGTGAACTTGGTTTAAATTCCATTAATATATTAAAAAGACACATATATAGTTCTTTTTAGATAATGATTCTTAATCACGATTTGAATCTAAATGGTTCCAGCTTATATCAAATTAATTAAACAAATATTCCGATGAAAAGTGGGACCAAGTACGTATGGTGAGACATTTTCTTTTAATGGTCATGGACCTTAAGGTTATGGTCTACAACAATTTTGGTTGGTTTATATATCAGTACTTATTAAGTATAAGTTATAGAATCATGTGCTTCTAGCCCTATATAAAATATATAATTTTTAATCTTTATTTTACCAAAATTTTTAATAATTTAGTTGGTTTATATTCATATAATTCAAACCTTTTGAACATTATTTTAATTTTTTTATTTGATTTTGTTTTTTATATCAATAATTAATTCCATAATTTTTTTTTGGCTTTCAACTCAAAAATATTCAAAACCGAACCTGCTAACATACATACGTATATAATCGGATATAAATCCAAATTATAATACAACAACAACACCAGTATTGTGTTATGTGTTTGGAATTCGGATCAGTCGATTATGTATATATGTTGTACACATATGTGTATGTGTGTGAAAATTATTTGATTTTTTTTTGGATCATATCCTAAATATATACACATTTATTCAGACAACCAAGACGGTTGACTTATTAAATTGCATGAGCTGGAGTGGATGTTTCTCACCTTATTTCTTCAAGTTGCCTACTTCACATCAAGACATGGTGTCCACTTTTCTCCCACTCTATTTTATATGTACAGAGTTATTATATTATCTAATGTAAAAATGTGCTGTCGTTCACATTCATCCCCCAAATACTTTAATGTATATTGTATATAAATGATCACATGAACATGATAAGTTTTTATCTGTAAATGTTGAACAATACTTGGATAATAAAATGTTTAAAGATATTATATTCTAACTTCTTTTTTTGTTTCTATTGATAAAGTGAAACTACTTACTCGATAGACAAGCTAAAACATAGTGCAACAAAAGTAAAGGAAAAATTATTGAGAAGTTAGATTCGAATATTTCATTGTACCATTACTTAAAAACAAAATCAGGTGAAGACATCAATATCTAATTAACGACACTTTTATCTTACAATGTAGCAAAACAAATTTAGTAATTTGGAAGAGATTATACATAAATGAGCATAGATAATTTTGGTAATTTCGGTTTTGATTTTGAATGTTATATCAATAGTAGATTTACAGAAATTTTTTTATTAAAAAATATATTTAAATTGGTATGATCTTCTAGTGAAATTTGGATATCCGATGCTAAATCTAAATATATATAAGTATATTAATTCATTTTTTTTTGTATTGACTTGTGTGCATCTACATACTACTCTCTATATATACACATTACCATATTACAGACAGATCGCCAAAAACAATTACAATCTTCTTCATCGGTCGATTCGATCATCAACAACATGGCTAGATCCTTCTTGCCCTCGCTATCTCTCGCTTTCCTCTTCATCGGAATGGTCTCAGCTCGTGACTGGAACATCCTAAACCAGTTCAAAGGACTCAAGCCAACCACAACCACCACCAGCCAAAAGGCCGTTGTCTCGTTGAAATCACCAAACCTAAACGGATACTGCGAGAGCTGGAGAGTCAACGTGGAGCTTCACAACATCAGAGACTTCACGGTGGTGCCACAAGAGTGTGTGTGGTTCGTACAGAAGTACATGACATCTTCTCAGTACGAGGATGACATAGAGAGAGCCGTCGATGAAGCCATCCTCTACCTCGGAAAGTCTTGTTGCGAGAAGAAGGTATGTGACGGCATGGATGCTTGGATCTTTGACGTTGATGACACTCTTCTCTCCACCATTCCTTACCACAAGAGCAACGGCTGCTTCGGGTAAATAATTTGACTTAACCATACTGATTAGCCTTGGTTCGATCGATATATAAAACAATGGAAGGGGAAAAAATTGGCCTAGATTTCGGTTTAGTTTTATCATTTGTCCATTTCTATTTGTTTCTTTTCTGGTTAGCTTTATTTCGGTTTAGAATAACCGGGATTGAAATGTGACATTGAATTTCGGTTCAGTGGTGAGCAACTAAACACTACCAAGTTCGAGGAATGGCAAAGTTGGGGAAAGGCACCAGCGGTTCCAAACATGGTGAAGCTGTTCCATGAGATCAGAGAGAGAGGTTTCAAGATCTTTTTGGTTTCTTCTCGTAAAGAGTACCTCAGATCTGCCACCGTCGAAAACCTCATCGAAGCCGGTTACCACAGCTGGTCTAACCTCCTTCTCAGGTATATATTTTCCCGGTTCGATCGAGTCTACTTTCAATTGTTAAAATTGGAAATAAACCGCTGAAAACCAAAATTTTCACTTTCAAGTCTCTTCAAACTCTTGTCATAAACCAAAACTTAACCAATTCAAATATGTTTTCTCGTTATGTTGAGTTAATGTATTGTCTAAATCAAAAAGCTATAGACTGAGAAAGCCTTAGGTATTAATGTTGAGTTTGAGGCAAATAATAGATCTTTTTCATACTAGACATGAGACCGATAAGTAATGCAACTCATCATACACTTACATTATCGATCTTGACCTTGGTTTATGTCACGAAAACAACATAATTACAAAACCATTAGCTACATTATATGTCCTGATCCTTGTAGATCTATGAGCAATCAAATATAATTCGAGCTTTCTTGTATAATATTGTGAACCGGGTATACTAAGATTGTCAAACCGAAAAATTGCAGGGGAGAAGAGGAAGAGAAGAAGAGTGTGAGCCAATACAAAGCAGATGTGAGGGCATGGCTTACGAGTCTTGGATACAGAGTTTGGGGAGTGATGGGTGCACAATGGAACAGCTTTGCAGGTTGTCCAGTCCCCAAGAGAACATTCAAGCTCCCTAACTCCATCTACTATATCGCTTGATCAAATCTTGTTTACACTACTCTAACCAAAAAAATAAGATCGGACTTTCAATCTGATTCTTGAGTCTTTTTTATTCTTCCATTTCTGGTTTTATATAACCAACTCATATGCTTATGGGTGATATATATATATGAACCATGATCATCTTTGTTTCTGTTGAATTCAACTGTTTTTTTTTGTATTACCAATTTGGGCCTTTATGAAATTGATTTTGGGCTTTTGTCCCCTTTTCTCTCTCTCTCTGTCTGATTGGATTTGGTGAAAGTTCAGATATAAGTTCAAAGTATTGAGGGAGACTTAAGTAGAAATACATAATACTAACTTCAAAGCTACTCTAAGTTATACAAATTCTAAAGAACTACAAAAGAGCAACAAACAGTAGAAGAAGTTGGAAGCTCAAGCAAACAAAGATATAAAATAAAACACTGACTAAACTGAGCTGTCTCCTTCTTCCACCAAATCTTTTTTTTGCTGTCTCTTGAAGCTTTCTTATGACACAAACCTCAGACCCAACCTCACCTCACAGTTTGGTACAACCTTAGCTTCCTCTGACATTTTCCCTTTATATTACCTCCAAATTTTCATTTGTTCCCTTCAATCATCAAAACATATAATCCACATACATTTATCTATCTCTCATTTTGTTCTGCTTTCGAGCTTTAGCTCGCATCGCCATGGAACCAAATACCATGGCCAGCTTCGACGATGAGGTAAAAGGAGAAATTAAGAACAACGAATATCGAAACTCGTGTAAAAGTTCTTTCGTTTTGGGTTCGTTTAAAAATCTCAAAGTAATTACATTTTGTGAATGCAGCATCGTCATTCCTCCTTCTCGGCTAAGATCTGCAGAATCTGTAGCGACGAGGTCAAAGATGGCGACAATGGCCATACCTTCGTCGCGTGCCACGTCTGCGCATTCCCGGTTTGCAAACCGTGCTACGAGTACGAACGTAGGAACGGTAACAAATGTTGTCCTCAATGCAACACTCCCTACAAACGCCACAAAGGTAAATTAAATCACAACATGTTTTTGGTCTAACAAATCCTAACCTTACTTGACCCTCACGTTTGTCATTTTGTCTATATGAAGGCTCTCCAAGAATTGCAGGAGATGAAGAAGAAGAAAACAATGGTCCGATTGATTCAGATGATGAGTTCAAAATCAAGAATCGCAAGGAACCTTCCTCCATTCACCAGAATTTTGCCTATGGATCTGTACTATATGACTTTGATCGAAGTTTTTCTTTTTCCTCAGTAGTCTCTCTTTCCCATTTGGAATCAAGCTTCTGAGCTTTTTTTGGGAATTGCAGGAAAATGGAGACTACAATAGTAAGCAGCAATGGCGTCCAAATGGCCGGGCCTTTTCTTCCACCGGAAGTGGTATACATACATACATATATATAGTTAGTTGTATTTGTGATTTATACATACACCTAGATGTATAAGAGCTAAGAGCAACTTTTGAGACCAGTTTCTGTGTAATTTGATTTGAAGTGTTGGGGAAAGAGTTCGAAGCTGAGAGAGATGGCGCTACAGACGCGGAGTGGAAAGAACGAGTGGATAAATGGAAAGCGAGGCAAGAGAAGAGAGGTTTAGTGGCTAGAGGAGAACAAACAAAAGATCAAGACAACGAAGATAGCGAAGAAGAAGAATACCTGTAATAAAAAGACAATCTGATCTTTCTTTTAATGACGAGTAATAAATACTTGAATCGCAAGTAATTAAGTTCTTGTTGTTTACAGAGATGCTGAAGCAAGACAACCTCTCTGGAGAAAAGTCCCAATCTCATCAAGCAAAATCAGTCCTTACCGAATCGTGATCGTTCTCCGTCTTGTGATCTTAGTTTTCTTCTTCCGTTTCCGCATCTTGACACCAGCTGAAGACGCGTACCCTCTCTGGCTTATCTCAGTCATCTGCGAGATCTGGTTCGCACTCTCTTGGATCCTTGATCAGTTCCCGAAATGGTTCCCGATTAACCGTGAAACCTACCTTGACCGTCTCTCTATGAGATACGAACGGGATGGCGAAAAGAACAAGCTTGCACCCGTTGATGTGTTTGTCAGCACTGTGGATCCGCTTAAGGAACCTCCGATAATCACAGCCAACACTATTCTCTCCATCTTAGCCGTTGATTACCCGGTAAACAAGGTTAGCTGCTATGTATCTGATGACGGTGCTTCGATGCTCCTGTTCGATACATTGTCTGAAACTTCTGAATTTGCGAGAAGATGGGTTCCGTTCTGCAAAAAGTACAATGTAGAGCCAAGAGCTCCGGAGTTTTACTTCTCTGAGAAGATTGATTACTTGAAGGATAAAGTCCAAACTACATTCGTCAAAGATCGCAGAGCAATGAAGGTCAGTGGAAAAAAAAATACATCTTTCCTTTCAAATTACACAACGAATATTTACTTTCTTCTCAATCGTTTGGCAGAGAGAATACGAAGAATTCAAAGTGAGGATCAATTCTTTAGTCGCTAAGGCTCAGAAGAAACCTGAAGAAGGTTGGGTGATGCAAGATGGTACACCATGGCCTGGAAACAACACTCGTGATCATCCCGGGATGATTCAGGTCACATTCGAAACCTCAAAGCCCAACAGATTCTTCTCTACCATCAAAGATTTCCACCTTTGAATCTAAAACAAACTACTTTGGTATTCAACTTTTCTTCCAGGTGTATCTAGGAAAAGAAGGAGCATTCGACATCGATGGTAACGAATTGCCACGCCTAGTGTATGTTTCGAGAGAGAAGCGTCCTGGTTACGCACACCACAAGAAAGCTGGAGCCATGAATGCAATGGTAAACAAGCAAACACATTCAAAAACTCTCAAAACTATTGATACCAGAAACCAATTTTAACTGTTTCGGGTGTTGTTGCAGGTTCGAGTCTCTGCAGTGCTCACGAATGCTCCATTCATGCTGAATCTGGATTGTGACCATTACATTAACAACAGTAGAGCCATTAGAGAATCAATGTGCTTTCTGATGGATCCACAGCTTGGGAAAAAGCTTTGTTATGTTCAATTCCCTCAGAGATTCGATGGAATCGACCGTAACGATCGATACGCCAACAGAAACATCGTCTTCTTCGATGTAAGTCATCAACCATTATCAGCAAAAAAATCGAAGCGAAACCCCTTAACAAATCTGTTTCATTTGTCATCTTGCAGATAAACATGAGAGGCTTAGATGGGATTCAAGGACCAGTCTATGTTGGAACAGGATGTGTATTCAATAGACCAGCACTGTACGGATACGAACCTCCGGTATCGGAAAAACGAAAGAAGATGACTTGCGATTGCTGGCCGTCGTGGCTCTCCTGCTGCTGCGGCGGAGGTAGCCGTCACAAATCAAAATCGAAATCGTCCGATTCGAAAAAGAAATCCGGGCTGAAGAGCTTGCTATCTGGATTGAGGAAGAAGAAGAAGAGCAATACAGCGACGGTTAGCTATTCCAGAAAGCGATCGACGGAGGCGATTTTCGATCTGGAAGACATCGAAGAAGGGCTTGAAGGGTACGATGAGCTCGAGAAATCATCTCTAATGTCGCAGAAAAACTTTGAAAAGAGGTTTGGGATGTCTCCTGTGTTTATAGCATCGACGTTAATGGAGAAGGGAGGTTTACCGGAGGCGACGAACACGAACTCACTGATCAAAGAAGCGATTCATGTCATTAGCTGTGGCTATGAAGAGAAAACTGAATGGGGCAAAGAGGTAATTATAGTAATATATAGGTCCCGATTAGTAATAATCATAAATTTGAGCAAACCACATCAGAAACAAAGAAAATAAACGATTCTACCATTTTGTGAATTTTGGTCATTACACTTGTAGAATCGCAAAACCATTTAGTTACATTTGATTCTTAACTCTTGCTTGATTCATGATTATTGTTTCAACATTATGTTGTTTTTCAGATTGGATGGATTTATGGATCAGTCACAGAAGATATTCTTACAGGATTCAAAATGCATTGTAGAGGTTGGAAATCAGTTTATTGTATGCCTAAAAGACCAGCTTTCAAAGGGTCGGCTCCGATCAATCTTTCGGACCGGTTGCACCAAGTGCTTCGATGGGCACTCGGTTCGGTCGAAATCTTTTTTAGCCGTCATTGTCCATTATGGTATGCTTGGGGAGGCAAACTCAAGATTCTAGAACGACTTGCGTACATCAACACCATTGTGTATCCTTTTACTTCTATTCCTCTGCTCGCTTATTGTACTATTCCGGCGGTTTGTCTTCTCACCGGCAAATTCATCATTCCCACGGTTAGTCTGATTCTTTATACCTTTAAACTTATAAATGTTCATGGTATTGCGCCTAAACTTCAAATTTTGTTTGAGTTCTCTTTTGTTCTTCAAGTTTTTATAAACAAAATTATCAATTTTCATTGCTCAAAGTAATCATTTTCCATGATATTACTAAAAGTTCACATTTTTATTCTTAAAATTTTATAAAACTTCTAAAAGTTTACTATTTAAGTGTCTCAAGATTCGCATTTTTGACCTTAAAGCTTCTTGATTTGTCCTTGCTAAGCTCACAAAATCAGAGAACTTGTCAAAACTTTTTTTTGTTAGAAAATTTCAATCTTTCTAACACCCACTTCTCTCTTTGATCAGATTAACAATTTCGCGAGCATATGGTTCCTGGCGTTGTTCATATCAATCATCTTAACGGCGATCCTAGAGCTCCGGTGGAGCGGCGTGAGTATCACCGATCTCTGGCGTAACGAGCAATTCTGGGTTATTGGCGGCGTTTCCGCTCACCTCTTCGCCGTCTTTCAAGGTCTCCTAAAAGTCCTCTTCGGCGTCGACACAAATTTCACCGTCACATCGAAAGGAGCCACCGACGAAGCCGACGAGTTTGGAGATCTCTACCTCTTCAAATGGACAACTCTTCTCATCCCTCCGACCACTCTCATCATCCTCAACATGGTCGGTGTCGTCGCCGGAGTTTCAGACGCTATTAACAACGGGTACGGTTCGTGGGGACCGCTTTTCGGGAAACTGTTTTTCGCGTTTTGGGTCATCGTTCATCTTTACCCGTTTCTCAAGGGTTTGATGGGTCGTCAAAATCGAACTCCGACGATCGTTGTTCTTTGGTCGATTCTTCTCGCGTCGATTTTCTCGCTTGTTTGGGTTCGGATCGATCCGTTTTTAGCGAAACAGACTGGTCCTTTGCTGAAGCAGTGTGGCGTCGACTGCTAGTTGAGGAATCAAAGCACATAAATTGCGTTTTGATCGCCTCTCTGAGCCATCTTACTTGGCCTATTTTTCCTGATTTGGGTTGTTGAATGTTCGATTTTTAGCAAAGAGGTTGTGATAAAGGGATTATATAAATTTGTAACATAAGACAAAAACAACATTCAAAGTTTGAATCACACTTGGAGTTAAAAAAACAAATTTGTATAAAATACAAACAAATAGAATGAATGAATATTAAATCAAACCACACACACAATGAGTTGGTTCATTTAAAAGAAACACACAACACACACAGTGATGAAGATAACTTTACAAAGCCAATTACTCACAGTATCAGTGTAACCAAACATGTGTGGAATTTGAGTCTTAAGAGCTTGGACTTCATACCTCTCTGTACCTCCTAGTGGCCATTGAGTGATTGGACATTGATGTGTATTTATTCTTCTGGGACATTGCAGTTTCAACACCATTAGAAACGCTGCATCCGTTGGTCGTGGTATGCGATGTGGATAACCATGTTGAGAGACTGGCATAAATAGTCAATGATTTTTTTGTTCTTTCCAAACAAGCTAAAGTCTTTGGTCTATTTATAAAGAAAAGGAAATATGAATTTTTTTAAGAGTGATCAATCAATCTTCTAATCCAAAAATTTAAATCAATTTAGATACGAGTTTCCACGAAAATGTATCCAAATTTAATAATATTTTTTTAATTTGGGTTTGAGTTATTTGGATTGGTTTTTAGGTAACTAAATATCCAAATAAAACCTGAAAAATCTAACACAAATAATATATTTTTTTAATTTCATTTTTATATTTGTTTAATGTATAAGGATAATGTTTTTTATAGATTTTATAAATTATTTTGTTTACTAAATATCTGAAGATGTTATTTTTATTTTGCTTTATAAAAAAATTAGTAACCCAGTCCTCTCTACAAAACTCAAACCACCCAAATAAAATTACATCTGAGGTTTTTTTTCATCAAATAATTACATTTAAGTTTTTTTTCCAAATTCTTTTTACCCCTGGCAACTTGGACCCAACCAAACCAAAATCTAACATACTTAACCCAATTGGTTATCAAATAAACAAACCCATTTTTTTTTTGTCAACTATCTCTATTTATTAAATCAAGTTTGGGTGGAAGGGAACATTTCCGTAGGAACGGATCCTACCGTCTCGATATGATTTACATGAGAAAAACCAATATGTCGTGATCGAGCATTTTTTGCTAGTGCGTCTGCACGTACATTGAATAAGCACGGTATAAGAAAAACATGGCAATTCGTGAAGCTATCACGTAAGCTATAATAACTCTCGATTTCTGAAGCAAAAGCGGGCCAATCTATCGGGTCTTCGACCATCCTTAGCAAATCTGCACAGTCCGTCTCGATCCGTATCGAAGTAGTACGTCTGTCTTGCAGGCACTCCATGGCCCTAAATTTCTAGGTTTTATTTGGATAATTGAAATTTTTGAATAACTAAATATATAAGGTTACACTAAATTTTTGTTTATTTGATTTATTTTGGTTAAAATATATTAAACTAATAAAAAACTGATTTTAATTTATTTAATAGTCTAACTATCTAAGTTATTGTCATTTGATCAATATATTCTATCATGATTAAGTTTGGATAACGTCAGCAACTCAAACACCTAATTATTTATCATTTGAAACCAATTAACGGATCTAAAATTTTGTAAACATCTAATTATTCACAAATTTCAATTTTTTGATTAATATAGATTAGAAATTTTTAGAATTTTTTTTTGTATATTTTTGGAAATTTTTTTTGTATATTTTTGAAATTTGTTTTTGTATATTTTTGAAAGGTTTTTTTGTATAATTGTTTTTGCTATTAAACACCATTTTTAAAAAATTTTATTTTTAAGCGAGAAAAATAAAAATAAAAAATAGCAATAATGGTTACTAATCATTATAATTTTAATTTTTTAAAGACACCTACATAATTGATATTTCTAAAATTAGTATTAGCACGGAAAATTAAAATTTATTTTTTAAATAATCTTATAGAAATAAACTAAACAGAACCTAAAATCAAAAATACCTGACCTAATTTGACCTGATTTATTTGATGTTGTTAGATAAACCTTTTTCGTTTTCTTAGATTTCCCTTTTGTTAGATAATTTTTGTTTTTATTAAGATTTTAAAGCAACAAGAAGAACAGAGATTCCAATTTTCTTATAAGTTGAAATAAACCAATATCATCTGGTTCACATATAGCATCAAATTTTCAACAAATTCAGATAATCCTGCCTAGTAAAATTTATTCCCCTCATAGTTTTTAAACAACATCACAGTTGCTTAGAGCTAATATGGTTTTCTTTAATACATTCATTATATTTTATAAATGACAATGCATGGAGGCCAGAAAGACATTTCAACTCGACAAGTTGAGAAATTTTAGGATGTAAACTTTAGCCAGAAAAAGTGGAAGAAATATGTCTGGATTACTACAATACAACAAACTACTTTTTTCATTGATTATGTGATCTTATTCCAGACATATTTTCATTTTTTTACTCTAATTTTTTATAAGATGTGTTTTCATGTTTAACATAAATCAAGTGTAACATAAATTTTAAGTACTGGAGTTTTATTAAAAACACGAGATTTGGTTATTTAACCAGAACATAGAGATTGAAAACCAACAAATTTCAGAAAACTATAGCTGAATATTATCAAGAAATAAAACAGAGATGTTTTCGAATTTATGATTAACATTGATCTTTAATCTTCTACGTCTAAAACTATTTAAACAGAGATATTTTTCTGAGTTACATTTTTTTATTGAATCAACTACTGAACAAATCATATCATATTAGCACTAACAGACACAGAGGAAAAACAAATATAGTATCTGGTGTATTTATGTCTGATTTCGATTTCGGGTCAAAATTTCTCTCTTTTATTTTTTGATATAATAAGAGAATGACATAATAAATGTAAAAAATTGAAAAAAATCGAATTTATCATAACATATTTAAGTTAAGTCGACGCAAATAGACTAAGCCAACTAAATTATGCGCGTACGAACTTAAGGACGTTAATCAAAGTAAGCCATCAGAAAGACGCGTCACAGTTAGTTATTAATCAAAGCTTTGAATTGTCTGCTTTAACCATAACTGTTTGTCTCAACATGTTTAATTCTTTATTCTTCTTTCATTTTTTTGTATTTTATTTCTTGGTCTCGTGATAAAATAGTATTTACTTTTGAATTTGTTCTAGATGTGCAAAGTCATTTATATTGGTTTTTATACAATTTTTTTCACTATTCAATTTTGTTCTACATGTGAAAAGTCATCTACCTTTTCTTTCTTCCTCTTTATCACTTTTGTGTTAGAGAACACATCATGTTAGGTTTAAGAGACTAGTGTTAAGTGTTTAATGGTTTGGTTGAACATGTGTTTGATATGAGAGATTTGCGAATACGAATTGTTATGGTCTTTCAAAGTGGGTCCCTTTGATATTACTTAGGAGTAAATTAAAGGCATGCATTTTTCGTGTTTATTGTTATATTTTTTTAACAAAATTCTTTCTATTGACATTATTATATCATTCAATTGTATGACATTAAATTTTAATTGAGTTGGCAAAACTGACACCTAACCACCTGAAATCAATTAATTACTTTTTTCTTGTATAAATTTAAATCAATTAAACTTATTGCTAGATTTGCTGTCATAGTTTTGCAAATATTTGTTTGTTATATAAATCCGTTAATTACTCTATGATTAAAGTGATCCATACAAATATTGTCCATTAGTCTATCCAGAGTGTTGGTCCCTCCCAATATTAATTGTCTCAATTAGTTGTCATGTGAATATAATGATTTACTAAACAAACATGTATGGGGAAAGTAAATAATTATATAGTGATTTTAGCTGAATAACATTTCATTATCCTAGCTGAGTTTAATCTAAAGTTCTACAATAGTCTAATAGATGGTGGGATCTGTGAATCTGTGATAAAAAAAAATTTTTAGTGGGATTTTAATTTGGATTTCTATTTTGTTTAAGTTTTTAGTTTTTGGTTTAAAAATAGGATGAAAAATATAACTCATGAAACTTCTAACCTTAATAAAATTTTCCCTTTACAAATCTTAGCATGTACGTGTGTGTAAATGTGTATATGTCCATAAATAGAAGAGGAACAAATCAATTGTATACACGCAGCAAACTCGCAAGAATCATAAAAATGTTCATGATTTAATTTTTTATGGATAGTTAATGGTTTAAATTTCATCGTGTTCATAAGAATAAATATTTTATAAGAATAATATTATATAAAAGGGACCATGTCGACAAAAAAAAATCTAGATGTTTTTTTTAATTTAACTTAACTTTGTTTTATACATCTAATTTATAATAGAAATAATAAAATATGAATAATTCTTGTATAGGTTATCAAATATGTGTCTAAAACATTTCTATATCCAAATAAGATAGTTTGTTTGTTTTTGATAAAAACGAGATGAGATAACATATTAGTCTTTTCTTTTTAAAAGTTACAGGATCGGTCTAATTATGTACTAATAAATATTAATTTTACTATTTTAAATATAAAACAAATGTAATTTCCATCAAATAATAATTAAACTAATATTTTTTATTATATAAAAGTAAATGCATTTAAAATAAATGTGACATGTGAGATAGTTATAATGTAATGATATGTATAATTATTAGTCTAGACTATAAAATAAGTTAATATAATAATATAAAGTAATAGAACTTTTAAGGTTAATAATTTAGATTCCTAAAAAATAATAGTTTAAGAAATAGAAATTATACAATAAAATAAGTGTAAAAATAAAAACTATAAGATAAAAATAAACTATAAAATTCATAATATATTAATTAAATAATAATAATAATATTATGTATACACATTTTTTTCTTCTCTGTAACTATATAGAAAATAATTTGATTATAGCTAATGTAATAAAATGTATTTTAAATATGTTATGTGAGTTATTTTTATTATACTATATTATTGTGTATGATTACGTATTATCAAAGTTATAATTTCAAAAAAAAATGTTAAGTTTACATTTTAAATGTCCGAATTTAATCATTGGGTTCATTACTAATCAACATGTTTAAAAAATTTAGCTCCATAGGATAAATAAATATATTTTAAAAACATTTATTTATTAATTTTTTAATATAACATTTGTTTTTTAAAATTAGTAATTAACGCAATCGTGTTTGATACATGTAAAGAATTTGGACCAATTAGATTATACAATCAATTACTAAATCTAAAAGAAAATTGATTATAATTACTCACCTCAATATAAAGAATTTGTATCTCTCTGATTTTCACAATGAAAAACCAAAATTTTAATAATTTTTTACTTAATTCGTTTTCTTCAAATTACTATATAAAATTTGATTTTTCAGATTAATAATTAACATAATTGAAACATGTATTAAAGTAATCAATCATATTTTATCACATGTTAAAAATTTCTGCTACTTTGATTTAGGCATAATGCTAATATAAAAAATTGAAACACAAAAAGACATATTTCAATTTGAAAAAAAATCTGAAACTTGAAAAAAAAATTTTAAAAAAGAAAAGAATAGGTACCTAAGTACTTACTTCAATTTCTCATTAAATTTTAAAATTAAATTTTGAATTAAAAATTTTATAGAACTATCAAAGCTAATTACAAAAGAAGAATTAAAAATTAAAAATATATATTTTATCAATCTCTTAAAAAGGATTTAAAAAACAAGTAAATAAGTTCTTTTTTGTTTTCCATTTAGTTTAACGAAATCATACAATTGATTACTAAAATGTTTTTTAAATAAATTACTTAGATATATAAAATTAATTTATGTCTCTCTCAATTTCACACCAACAACTCAAAACTTCAATCACCTTTTTCAAAAATATTTATTTAGCTCACTCTACTCATATAATTTTTTTAATACTGTTTGTGTATACATAACTTTATGCTTTAAGGTTTAATTGATATTTTTATATTTTGAACTTGTTATTTTTCCTATTATATGGTTTTTAATTAATATTTATCATGTTATGCCACAACATGCTTTAAATTCAATTTAAAATGAACCGTTTTTTCTTCTGGCTATTCAGTGAAACTATCTCTTATTCACCTACTTTCTTTTCAATTTGAGTGTTTAAGACCATCAACATCTGTCAATGGTTCATTATCGAATATATATATTTTTTTCTTTTTCCTCTAACAATAAGAATACGAATGAACACGATTCTATGAAAATTATAACTTTTGTGGAATATCTTTTCTCACCGATCTCGAAGCATGGACCCATGCCAATCTCCCAATGGTTTGTCGTACATCATTTACGGTGTCTTTGCTATATTCCTCATCTTCGATTTCACCGTCAAGATCGGCGTGAGAGGCAACATATGCAACAATTCACCTTTGTCTTCATTCTTCATGTTTTTCTGTTGGTTTATAGTAACCACCCTCCCTCTCGTTATTGAAGACTTTTTAGGTTTCATCACATTGGTGCTACTGGCGTTATGTTTATGAAATTATTTGGATTTATTATTCGAAAATATTATCCAATTTTGGTATGGAATTAAAATATCATTTTTAGCAAATTTTTGTTACCCAACAACTTATGGTTTGGGTATGTATTTTGGATTTTTGATCTGAAAGTGGCGGGTTTAAGATGAACGAGAAGGGTTAATGACTTGACATATTGATGTTTATTTTAGAGTGTATCGAGAAAAAACACCGATACAAAATAATTAGTATCAGATGATTTTTCAAATATATCAATGAAAATATTTAATTTTGTAATATGATATTTGGCGTATAATAGTTTTTTCGAAGTTTTTTATAATAACTTTGTAAACTTATTTTGATATCAATGACTAAATAAAAAGATTTATCATATATTTTCAAATAATTAGTATAAATATTATATTTAATATTTTATTAACATGTGTTACAATAGTTATAATTATCATAGTCATCACCTTTAAGTTGAATGCGTCCAACTTTATATAATATAATTTTACATATGTTTCTATTGTATTGAAAATTTGAATACAGTCTTGTTTTCTTTATATATTGCCCTTGAATTGAAGATTGGACCTAATACATCAGTACACATTAATCTGTATAATTGATTCTATATTTATATCTACTATTTAAAGAAGCGTATTTGCCTTTTTTGAAGAACCTATATTTGAATTGCTTGATTTTTCCATACAGTCAAACTTTATAATTTGACAATTTATTTAATATGATAATTAAGTAAATATTAATTAGTTTAATCAGTTAAAAATACATTTATAATTAAGTTGACTGTAGATTTTAGTGTAATGTTGTACATAAAAAGGATTATTTTAATTTATGTTTGGTAAGAGTGTTATATATATTAAAAATAAAAAGTAATAAACATTGAATATCACAAAAAGTTTTTTAAAAAATATGGTAAAAAAAGAATATTTTTTAAGTAGTTAAAATATTTCAAATTTTAGATTAAAAATTTTGTAAAACTTTTATAATATATAATATCATGAGTTGATCTTAAATCAAACTTTATATATATATAAATCAACATAAAATAGATTAACAAACATACTATAAGTGTTGCATCATGAGAAAATATGGTTGAATAACTTACATTAAGTTTTGTGTAAGAAATTATATTATATATATCATTTGATAATTAAAATATAAAATTAATAATCAAAATCTATTCATGAGATTAAATAGAAAAAGAAAAAAAATCCAAAAGAGATTCCTTTTTTGTTTCTACCCCAAAAGCTCTTTAATGTTTGCGTTACTTGTTCCTATTGGTAACCCAAATTAGAAGATATGGTAAAGAAGGAAGGGCATTAAAGTCATTTACAAAAAATGGCATAATTGTAATTTCTGGGAACATTAAGGGGTAGTCTTTGCTTCATACCTCTATATATTGTCGTAACCCTAATTAGACCCTTTGTCCCTTCCATTCTTATCCTCATTTTGCTCCTTCATTCTCTAATCTCTGTCTCTCTTTCTCTCTCAAGTTCTAAATTTATTTTATCTTAAATTAAAAAAAGAGATAAATATAAATATTCATCTTTGGTTAAATTATTTTCTTCTCATCCGGTTACTTCAAAATTACTGTTTCACCGCAGTAGTTTTTATCTTTTCAAAATTTACTTACTGCTGACGTGGCATGCATCCAATAAAAAACCGCCATGAATACCAAAACGATGCGTCTTCCCCCACGCCGTGTGCTGACATCAGACAAACGAGTTATCTCCGGCGGCGTCGCCGGTAAACCGACGGAAACCGCCGTGAAAAATCCGCCACCACCGCCGATTAAATCCATCCTCAAGAAAACTTCAACCGTCGCTTCACCACCAACAATTACTACTGCCGCCGCCGTCGTCGTAGCCGAGCCGGTCGGTTCGAATCATCTCCTCGCCGGTTATCTGGCTCACGAGTTTCTCAACAAAGGCACACTCTTCGGAGAGCAGTGGAATCCGGTTCGAGCCCAAGCCGGCCCATTTCCGGCCCAATCTATTGAGCCGAGAAAGACAAAGCCGAGCCATGATATAGAGCCGAGTGACCATAAACGGAGGAGATATGTGGAGGTTGCTAATATCCTCCGGGCAGACGGGCCCCACTTGCCCGGTATCGTCAATCCTTCACAGCTTGCCCAATCCCTTAAATTGTGATGAAGCAAATCCACGTGGATCAATGAGATTGGTTTGTCCACCGAGAATCAAGAGAGTCTGTAACACCGAAACATTCCTCCTCTCTCTCCTTTTTTTCTCAATTTTTTTTTGTACATCTCTCTCGTCGTCGTCGTCTTCTTCGAAATTGACTCAGAAATGTTAGGTCTTTTTTTTTTTTGTTGGGGATTAGATGTGCTGTTATGTAAATCTGGTCATGTTATCGATTAGCCAAGGAATTGAAAAAAATGACGCCAATTTGACAATTTCTGTAAAATTTGTGGTTCCGATATGGATGAAAAAGAGATAAAATCTAAATCATTTTTCGATCAACTGAAACCTTTGGATGAATCTTCTCTGATGAAATCTTAGATCGGAGTTGCTTCGACAATGTGAATCTCCGGTTTTTTGTGAGAAGCAGATGAAGCGAAGATCAGTCCCTTGGAGATTAAGATTTTGGCAATTATCGGGTATAGTTTGATTTTTGGAAACACTTTACAAATGCATGAACTGATTACTTCATCAGCTTTTACATTATTATTATTTTTGTTAGGATTTGAATTAAAATTGATCTCGTTTTTGAGTTTGTGAAGTTCGATTTTAGAGTTATAAATCTGAGAAAGGTTCCTTTTTTTCTGTGTGAATCAAGGCATCTCGGAATTTTGTAAAACTTTTCATCTTTCATGTCAAGAAATAACTTCTAAGAACTCGAAACAAGAACTAAAAAATGACTGAGTTTGAATACTTTTTGTGTGTGTCTGGGTAAAGGCTTTGAATTTCGAATTTGTACCTTGGTTTTATGATTATGCCCATTTCTTCGCTAAATGTTTTTCAATTTTGGTATATATATTTTGTTATAGAACTGAGTTCGTGTTTCATCCTTTAAATCTCAGTAATTTCGTGTCAGGGTGATGACATTGATACAAAGTTGTTCTTTTTTCTACGCTTTTGTGAATTTTTTGTAATCACAGGAAGAGTTTAAAGGACAATACTTGAATATCTGGAAAATCCAGAACATGGATTTGTTACATTCGTTTCTTGTTTTCGCCTTCGCTTCAAAGGTGACCAGTTGGTTCTATGACCTGTTCTATCCTTGCGGTTTCGTGGTATATATTGTGTGCCCTAAGGGCATCGTTAAGATTGTTATGAACCCTCTTGATCAGTCAAAAAAAGAATGTGTTTTGTTGTATTTGCAGTAAGCAGTGGACAAAACTGGTGATTACAGAATCCAAAAAAAACTGGCAGTTTAAAGCATTGATATGAAGCTATTTCTTGATTCTTGGTGATACAGAATCTTTTTTGACTCTCAGAGCATCTTTTTTTGGTAATTGGGATCACGGCATTGAAATTAAACTGCATCAACCAGTCAGGCTCGAATCTTGCTTATACCTTGACCATTTTTCTTTGATTATATAGGTTATGGAGTTTTAATGACTCTTCAACTTCTTCTTATAGGTACACAATCGTTGCTTTATATAAATTGAAAGTCCACTCTCAACTTGTTACTATCGTTCAATTCAATTTAATTCATTGGTTTTCTATATTTTGCCTATATCTATTTTTAATTGAAATATTTCAACAACAAACATCAGTTTCTTTCTCAGCCTTTTTCTAACTCAAACACTCTATATTCATTGAAAGTTCTTCTTTTTGGGGTTAAGATACACACCTTTTTTCTTCTTCTTCTTCTTTTTTGTTGGTGCTTATTGTGTATAAAGAAATGATAGAGAACCTCTTGAATGGGTTTTGTACATATCTCAAAAGTTTGGTGAGTTGTTTAATTATTAATAATATATATACATATACTTTAATTTTTTTGTTCATCTAACATTTGTCTGCTTAATTTATGAAATTTATGTTCAGAGCAGAGTAGGGGGAAGAGCCAGAGCTGCAAATTGGAAATACGGACATATCTAAAGTATTGTGGCCCACATTGGTTGGGATAGAGGCATCTTTTCACTACAACCAGCTGGATATAACACAGATGCAATCATTTGTATTTGAATTGGTGATATTGAATTCTACAAATTAGAAGAAAATTTAAGTTGTTAAAGTTAGTTGTGTGGATGAAATGAATGGTTTCCTTCTTGGGGCTATGCATCGTTTAGGAAACGTGTGAAACAATCTTTAGCTCTCACTGCACAAAATTATATATTTTGGCTTTTTTTTTTCTTTCATTAGATTTTAGTAATTTAACAAAAGCAAAGGATGTTAATGAGAACTTATATTATAGCGGTTTATGCTAATGTCATCTAATAAAAAAATTTAGTCCAAAATTTAAAAGAAAACAAAGTCAGAAAAAAAAATTTGGAACCAGACATCAAAATATATATCCAAAGATAGAATAAATTAGTTTGGATAAACATAACACAAACACTAATAAGAAGAGAGACTAATCGAAAAAATCTTTGCAATCAAATTGAGCCACTTGACCTAGCTATTCGTACAATAGCTCTAACAAAACATGTACACTATGGAGTTAGGTTATAAAATATAAGCTTTGAGAAGAACCAAACTGCTAAAACATATTAAGAAAACCAGAAGGCCCTAAATTTTTTAGATCAAACACGATTAGCTTTAGCAGAAATGCTCACAAAATTGACAAAATACATGGACATAAATTACACTACCATGACCAACCCAAATAATCGAAAAGAAAACCTAGGCACAAAAATAATGAAACCTTGACCTCCAAAAGAGAAAATGTCAAATAAGACGTTTAGCTCTTAATTATGCCAAGACACTCGCACAAAAATCCCAGCTTACCTACAAACTAAAGACCTTGAAATTGACATATTATCAACTCGACCATACGTAGAACCAAACGAGAGAGATCATACCATAGATCGAAGACCAAATCCGGAAGATACATGGATACAAACAAGACGAAGACACAAAGGCACATATCATATAGCGTTTTTTGTGATTCATACAGAAAAAAGCGAAAAAAAAATTAAAATAAAAGCAGCATGCATTTTATTTGATATCTAAACAATGATATATTTGATTCAAAACTACTTATTAATGAATACCTTTTCAAGAATATAAAAACGCTATATTCTAGTTACTTGATTCACTGGTTTCTTGTAATTAAAAAAACGATTCGTGATTTTTATATAAATTCTCAATATAAGTTTCAAAATTAGAAAAAAATATAATATGATTCTTGTGAATAATCAAATTTAATTAACTAAATTTTTTTTTAGCACAATACTCATTAAATTCATAAAAATATAGTACATTATATTACAAATATTCAAAGTCCATCTTAAATCAGGCTTAGTAGACATAAAAGTGAAATCGGAGACTACAAACATAATAGAATTTGATATAAAAAATTAAAAATAGTCTTTTCTCTTTGAAAAATAGAAAAGAAAAAAAGAGAAAGAAAGTTAGGTGATGGTCAATCTAATTAAAAACTTTTTTTCTTTTCAAATATATAATTTTATGGTTTTAGAAGTTGTAGTTTGTGGTCCAAGAAAAAAAAAGCTGTAGATTCTTTTTCTACCCATTAAGAAATATAATATTACAACTAGGTCAGTTCCCGCGCTATGCGCGGATGGTGTTAAGAATTGGTTTTCTATAATTTGGACATTGTTTTGGATGATAGATTTGTCGATAGTTTTGAAATTGGTTATGTATTACTTTGTTTTTTATCTTGGATAAAATGCGGTGAAGAAAACCGTGTAGATAACGTTTAAGTATAAATAACCCAAAAAATATTTCAATGATAGCCAACGTCTAAAAATCACAAAATCTTTAAACCACTATTAGAGAATTGAAATGAAAATTAGAAGCAGCATTCTTATCGATCAGATTGGTTTTTGTAGAGGAGACTTCCTAATCCCATTTGTGCTTCGAAAACGTTTTCCCATTTTTTTGTGATACTTTCGTATTGCCGGTATGTATTTGTCATAAAAAAATCTTGTGCCTAGGGTCGAGTGAAGCTGTAATTTGCGTGCATAATTTCATAAAATGTGTTACCCCAATTCGTTGGTTTACATAATAAATTTGCAAATATTAGATTAATATGTGAGTACCTTCTTGCTTTTTGGGATTCACATTTATAACCAAAACGGTTGAATACATCCGATTCTTAATTTTCTAGAGCTTACGGAAGTCTGCCGCTTGTTTATCCCATATAATTAGCTTAACTATTTGGGATCTGGTTGTTTCCGGCAGTTGCGGGTGCGCGAAGACGTCGAGTGAGAAAGAAAAAAGATTAGAGATGATTACATAGGGATCCCAAACGTCTAAATAATTTTTAAACCCTAGATTGATTTTGGAGAGGAATTACTTACCGAGAAGCGGATGTCAGGCGCCGCGAGACCATAGAAGGAAAGATAGCATATCAGTCGTTCGTGGCGGTTGGTGAGATGGATCTGAAAGGCGGAGGGGGAAAAAGGAACGTCTGTAGAAATCTGAAAGGACGGCGGCGAGAGATCGATTTCGGAATCGATAATGCGTTTATGTGGTCGGTAATTGACCAGAAACGCAGTACTGAACGCAGGCGACTCGTTAATGGAGTCTCGTGAGCTAGATCTGAGAGGAGAAGTCGAAAGAGATGGCGAGAGAACAATCTGGAAGTGCGTAGACGAAATCGATTGGATTTTACGTTATGACAGTGATGGGCCAACGACGCGGACCAGAGAAGTTAATCTTCATGGCCCAAACTAATTTATTTCATGAAGCCCATAACTGGCCCGACGAACGCGGTACTGCCACGTGGCGGCACAGATAAACTGTTTTTTTGTTTATGTGGGGTTTTCTGAAACCCAAATAGAAGCTTTTATATATTATAATTTTTTACAAATTATATTTTATGGCAATTAATCTTCATCCATTGCCCCCAACCAATCAAATCCTAGACTACGCATATTGGATATGTATTACATTCGTAAAATTCGTGCATTGGTACTTTGCTCTATTGCAAATAATGATGTTATCACAAACCAACATCGAATCAAATCATTTCACGTGGTAAAAAAAATCTAAAACAACTTGTACCAAAAAAATAATATCGACAACTTATTTTATAACATTTTAAGTTGTTAAGTCATAGCCTCGAAGCCTTAAAGGTTTGAACAAGTTGTTAGTTCGCAACAATTGTACAATCTCTAATTTTTGTCAACACCTCAAATATTATTTTATTATTGCAGTAAGACTTGGGTAGTCCCATTGGTTATCCTTTCTTTTTTTTTCTTTCCCATAATTATGAATTTATGATTGTGACGCAACGCTCTACAAACAAACCGGAGTCCTCTGACCCGACCCGTTCAAGAAGTCTCGCGCCAACTTTGACCAAAGACTAACGGTGACTACACGCCGTCATCCGAGCGGAACCGTTTACTGTTAACCCACTACTTTTTAATAAAGAAATTCGAATTTATTCCATCTAAATAAAATAAAATAAATATTTTCGAAGAAGGTGTATTTAATAAAGTATTCAAAGTGATTTTTAGCAAAATGATAAATCTTTTATTATTCAAATATAGATTTTTTTAAAATCTAGTATGCTTGAATTGAAAAGGTACTCCAAAATTCATTGTTATTGGAAATATTTTAACTAGTAAATTTTAGGAGGTTGATTATGATTTAAAGATATTTTTAGAATTTTTTAGTTAAAAATATATAGTTCAAATCGTATGATTTTAAATGGGATTTTAGAGTGTTTTAATTAAAATCAGAGATAGTTTATCCATATCATCTAAAAATTCAACAAAAATCAAATCGTTCTAACTTTTCATAGATACTAGGTTAAATACACATTTATTGTAGGAAAATGTATATTTAATTCTCCAATTGCTTACAATCGTCGAATTTATACCTTAACTATTTCGCATGCAGAATAAAACCTCTGAGTTGTAGTTGACTGTGCAAAATAATGATTAAAAAAAGTTAACCGTTAAATTGTAAACTGAAGAGAGAGACGTTCTTCTAAAGCATATTGAGTATGGGCTGGTCTAGGTTTTTTCTAGCAATGACAGTGACGATGCATAGATCATATACGGTGGGGACATCGTATTCGACAGAAGCGATGGCTTTTTTTAATCTTCTTTAACGATTATTATTTATTTTTAGTCTAACGTCGATGGTAAATGTTGTGAAATCAATAAAAAATTGAAGATTTATATTGCATGGTCCATAGTTGGTGAATAGAAGTCTTAATTGCAAATAATTGATGAATTAAATGATAATTTTCTCTAGATTAATCATAATTTTGTGCAGTTAACTCTAATTTGAGATATTATTTTGCACAAATAATAGTTGGAGAATAAACTTACCAATTACAAATAGTTGGAGAATTAAATACACAATTTTACGAGTTTGGTATTAAAATGAAATTGCGATCACGTTCTAACTAATCCTAACGTTTTTCATTTACAATTTAACGGTTGATTTTTTTAATCATTATTTTGCAGTCAACTACAACTCGAAATATTATTCTGCATACGAAATAGTTGAAGTATAAATTCACCGATCGCAAGTAATTGGAGAATTAATACCTATTTTCCCCATTTCTTGTAAATGTTTTTTTTTGGAGTTATGTTGTATAAAATTAAGCATTAAATGTCCAAGTAATACCAATCAAATCGAGCAAACCGGACCAGACTGGACCAGATAAATTTAACGGCGTTTAGTCGCGCTTTACACGTTTGACTTGAGCTAGGAGGAGAGAGAGAGAGCCTTAAGAGTGAGAGAGAGTTCGAATAATTGAGCATGTCTTATAACATTATATGTAAACCATCAACGCCTTCACATATTCAAATCTCATCGCACCGAAAGTTAAAAAAAGGTTCCGTAAAGCTATTTGCTCCTCTTTTCTCGAATCCACTAACGAATCTTCCACCTCGATCTCTCATATATATACTAATCTCTCGAACGAACCCGTGATAATGGCTATGGCGAGTCTCTACCGGCGATCTCTTCCTTCTCCTCCAGCGATTGACTTTTCTTCCGCCGAAGGCAAGGTACCGGAATCGAAGTTTCTATTCATGGATTCGTATGCAAAATACATTAGCTTTTCTAGGTTTCGCAAATCTTGCTGTCGATCTTCTCGATTTGTTTGTTTATTTTGCTTTTCCTACTTTTTTATGAGATCTTTACTTGTTTGATTCAGAACTGGAACCAAACTACCCCTGATCCGGTTTTGTAGGATTATTAGCTACTCTAATTATAGTGTTATGACAGTGATACTACGGATTTGGATTTTGTTTCCACAAATCATGGATAGTTTTTGGTGGTTAAGACGTAATGTAGTCGTTTAGTAGCTTATAGTCATCACTTGTCTGCCTTGTTTGGTCACTGAGCAGTAAGATCTGAATACGTCGACCAGTGAAATATTCACGAATTTAGCAGCAATACCAAATGATTTCTACCAAACTCTAGAAAAGTTATTTCCACAGTTAACTATTACTTGAAGTAGCTGCGGCTTGTTCGTTTTATTACAGGGGTTAGTAGTCTTGTTAGGATATAATCTGCGTTATCATGTTACTACTGTCTACAATTAAATTTGTGATCACTTTTTTTTGCAGAAAATCTTCAATGAAGCGCTTCAGAAAGGCTATATGGAAGGATTTTTCAGGTTGATTTCTTATTTCCAGACGCAGTCTGAACCTGCCTATTGCGGCTTGGCTAGCCTTGCGGTGGTCTTGAATGCTCTTTCTATTGATCCTGGACGAAAATGGAAAGGTATACCAGATCGTATTTTTCATATGAAAATAAGCAAATACGTCTAGATGAATACATTCAATGATGGGTTTTTGATTTCTTTTTTCTTTTTCTTTTCCTTTCTTTTCAATAGGGCCTTGGCGGTGGTTTGATGAATCAATGCTGGACTGCTGCGAGCCACTGGAAATAGTTAAGGAAAAGGGCATTTCATTTGGGAAAGTTGTCTGTTTGGCTCATTGTTCAGGAGCAAAAGTGGAAGCTTTCCGCACAAATCAGACCACCATTGACGATTTCCGCAAATTTGTAGAGAAATGCTCGACTTCTGATAAATGCCATATGATCGCAACATATCGTAGAGGGGTATTTCAGCAGGTAACTTCTGCAGCATAACTGTTGAAAGTTTGTTTATACGCTCTTTTGTTTAAGGCTCATTTCATAAACTGGGTTTTATACCGTCTGGACACTGTAAGTTTTTTTAGCCATCTTGACATGTTGATCCGGAACTAACAAATCTTATTGCAGACTGGGTCTGGTCACTTTTCACCTATAGGTGGCTATAACGCTGAGAGAGATATGGTTCTGATTCTTGATGTCGCCCGTTTCAAGTACCCTCCTCACTGGGTTCCTCTTAAACTTCTTTGGGAAGGCATGGACAGCATTGATGAGTCAACAGGGAAACGTAGAGGGTACATACTTATTTTTCGTCTCTTTCTACTGTATCATGGACGTAATTGGATTTGTAGAATATGGTCTGATGTTGTTCTGTATTGTTTCCAGGTTCATGCTCATATCTAGACCCCACAGAGAACCCGGATTGCTCTATACTCTGGTATGTCCGATGCAGTATAGGTCTCTTTATGTTTGCTAAGAGTTTCCTCATTTTTGCATTTTATGTTAATGCAATCTTCTTACGCACAACCTTTACTGTTTTGATGTGAATGTGAATTTGATTCGCCTTGCTTGAAACTTTAAGAGAACATCTCTTCCACATGAACTGAATGAACTTCAGACCCTTGTTACATTTCATTGGTAATTAATACGAAACTTGTCAACCAAACTGGACCGGTGGTAATTTTGCTTATATATATACCAGTGCTGCAAGGATGAAAGCTGGATCAGCATAGCCAAGTATTTAAAGGAAGATGTTCCGCGTCTTGTAAGCTCACAACACGTAGATAGTGTGGAAAAAATCTTATCAGTCGTGTTCAAGTCACTTCCGTCAAATTTCAACACATTCATCAGATGGGTGGCTGAGATCAGAATATCAGAGGACGCAAAACAAAATCTCAGCTCAGAGGAGAAATCGAGGCTGAACTTAAAGGTACTTTCCGTATAGATTCTCAAACGTAAAGGTTACCAAAACCCAAAGTTGCATGAGAAAAGCTATTCATCCTTTTGAAGAACACTGACTAATGGGGTATGAAAAGTATGTAATTGCACTTTGGTTTGCATAGAGCTGTTGGTTATTATTTGAGATACAATAACAGTAAGACATTTTCTAATTTCTTCATTGATGGTTAGCAGTTTTTCTTCTGACTCTCCTTGATCCATTGGTTTATGTGACACATGTTTTGAAGTAGGAATATTCCTTTTCTTTTTAAAAAAACATGTTCATGCTTATTCATTCATCTGTTCATTTTTCCAGCGATATCCTCAATGTCTAATCTCTAGTTAATCTATTGCAGCAAGTGGTGCTGAAAGAAGTGCATGAAACTGAACTGTTCAAACACATCAGTAAGTTCTTATCCTCAGTGGGTTACGAAGACAGTATGACATATGCGGCTGCAAAGGCTTGTTGCCAAGGAGCTGAAATCTTATCAGGATGCTCATCAATAGAGTTCTGTTGTCGGGAAACTTGTGTGAAATGTGTCGAAGGTATATTACTGTCTTGATTCTCATAGTACGTATTTTGTTTAACTGTTAAAACTTTTTTTTTATCCATCAAGGTCCTGGCAAGGCGGAAGGCACGGTGGTGACTGGAGTTGTGGTGCGTGACGGGAGTGAACAAAAGGTTGATCTACTGGTGCCATCGACCCAAACTGACTGTGAATGTGGTCCAGAGGCAAATTATCCGGCAGGAAACGATGTGTTCACTGTACTTCTGTTGGCTTTACCTCCACAGACATGGTCAGGGATCAAAGACCAAGCTCTTTTGCATGAAATGAAGCAGCTCATTTCCATGGTTTCTCTCCCAACTATGCTTCAAGAAGAGGTAATTTGTATCTCTGTGTATCATTATAACACTGCATCGAGAGCCACGGTTCAATTTCTAGTGGAAAAGGGGTTTAGATCTTTTTACTTGTTAGGACATCATAAGTCTTTCAAAGAAGAAACAATAGCCTAAACCTACGTTGAGTCTGAGAGTTTAGAACTTGAACTAAATGACTATTCTTCGAGTTCATGTTTAGGATATAGCTAAACAAAAATGCGGAAGCTAAAGATGTTACATGGTGATTAGTTAACTACAAATCTGTGAACCAGAGAAGTAACATGGTGTTATTACAGGTATTGCATCTTCGACGCCAACTTCAGCTACTAAAACGATGCCAGGAGAACAAGGAGGAGGAGGATCTCGCTGCTCCTGCCTATTGATTCATCTACCACATTCTTCACCATTTGAATCCCAATTTCTCAAACCTAAATACCCTAATTATTAGAGAATCTCTTTTATTCTCTGTATGATTCAAACTTTATTTGCAATGAGAGAGATTTGTAACATATGCATTATTCTATCTTTACTAATAAGTTAATAAAGCTTATTGATCATAAACTCTATTGCCGGTTATTAAATACTCTTACACAAACACAAAAGTCTCCAACTTCCGCTGATTAGATAATAGAAAAAAAAATGTAATGGTTCAGTATCAAAACTAAAATAAAAAAACCAAAAAAAGTTATACATTTTTGAGGATACAAGTATTATAGACAAGGGGATGAAATCAATTAATCATTTATATTACTGAATCAAAATTTGATTTTATAGTTTTGATTGTATATATATATATACACATTATTTTATCAAATAGATATAAAACCATTAAAATTTATAGATATTTTGAAAATATTGTTATTTGATTAACTATAAATTTAGAAAATTTCATAAAAATTTTAATAATTTTTTTTAGTCTCATCTAGTTTTCTTTTAACCACGTAAGTAAACAAAAAAAACTGACGGTAATAAAAAAAGAAAATTTGGAAGCAATACACGCCCATTAATTACGTTTAATCATCCAAACTTTAAACCAATATTTTGTTGACTTTCTGATTTTCATTAAAATTCAGTAATAAAAAACCTTACTCAAATCCAAATAGGGAAAAAGAAAATAACCTCTTATAAGCGTTTGATATATGCATATTGCATAATTTTCAGCATTTCAGTTAAACGGTACACGAAAGATATGTAGATTCAAACCGATTCAAACTGGATTCAAACCGATCAAACCGGATTCAAACCGGATTCAAACTAGACCAGCTAATTGACTCGGTCACTAAACTGGAGATACAGAGAGGGAGAGAAAAAGCGTTGACCTTGAGAGTTTGAATGAATGAGTCTCCTCCTCTATATACATTCCAAACCTATCGCTTTTCCATTTTCGAATCTCTGTAATCATCTCACGAATCTTCCACCGCAAGTTTGTTGTTTCTCTGAGCATGGCTATGGCGACTTTGTATCGGCGATCACTTCCTTCTCCTCCGGCGATTGACTTTTCTTCTACTGAAGGCAAGGTACGGAATCAAGTTTTGATCAAAGAAGATCTATCTATTGTTTATATTTTACTTTACATTCATGTCATGGCTTCTCCTTTAGCTTTGCTGTATCAACCAATCTTCTACCTTCGATTTCTTCTTCTATCTTTCTGGTTTTTTTGAGATAAGCCATAAGTTGAATCATATCATTGACCTATTACAAGTTAACTTAAAGTCCAAGTTGTTAATATTGCGATGGTTATATATATTGTAGAAGTTATTCAAGGAAGCTGTTCAGAGAGGCACAATGGAAGGATATTTCAGTTTGATTTCTTATTTCCAGACGCAGCCTGAACCTGCGTTTTCTGGTTTGGCTAGCCTTTCACTGGTCTTGAATGCACTTTCCATCGATTCCGACCGAAAATGGAAAGGTATGTTAGTTTTTTTCTTTTGTCTGTCTACAAACTCATACACGCACACAACACAACCCTGGTTATGATACACAATGACACTAGTACAAACCATTAGTAGGCTATGCTCTCCGGTTCAACAGATTTGAGTTTATTGTGGAAACTTATTGGGAGAAGCAAATATGACCACATTTTAACAAACAAGATTTCTTATTCCTGTAGGGTCTTGGAAGTGGTTTGATGAATCAATGCTGGATTGCTGTGAGCCATTGGAGATAGTAAAGGAAAAGGGGATTTCGTTTGGGAAACTTGTCTCTTTGGCTCATTGTTCAGGAGCAAAAGTGGAAGCTTTCCGCACAAATCAGAGCACGGTAGATGATTTCCGCAAATTTGTAGTGACATGCTCGAGCTCCGATAAATGCCATATGATCTCAACATATGATAGAGGAGTCTTTAAGCAGGTAAAAAAAATGCAGAATAACTGTAAAAGTGGTGTGCTCTCGAGTGTTCTTGCCGTGTGTTGATCGTGAGTTTTAACAAATCTTATCGCAGACTGGGTCTGGTCACTTTTCACCTATAGGTGGCTATAATGCTGAGAGAGATATGGCTTTGATTCTTGATGTTGCACGTTTCAAGTATCCTCCTCATTGGGTTCCTCTTAAACTTCTTTGGGAGGCCATGGACAGCATTGATCAGTCGACAGGGAAACGCAGAGGGTAACATACTCAGTTCTTTCTTATGTTTTACCTTAGTGTATTTGACTGTATCATGAATGTAACTCTTCTTATAGATTATGCTCTGTTGTTGTTATGTATTGGTTACAGGTTCATGCTCATTTCTAGACTCCACAAAGATCCAGGATTGCTTTATACTCTGGTATGTCCAATGCAATAGAGATTCTTTTTTACGTTTTGCTACTTCTTTGGTTCTTCATTTGTGCAATTACTGTTGATGCATTTTGTTCTCAATCACTTTCTGTATCATTGTCAATGAAGCTGTATCAATGACAAATCTAGCTTGTCTTTTTCAGAGCTGCAAGGATGAAAGTTGGATCAGCATAGTCAAGTATTTGAAGGAAGATGTTCCTCGTCTTGTAAGTTCACAGAATGTGGATACTGTTGAGAAAATATTGTCAGTTGTGTTCAAGTCACTTCCGTCAAATTTCAACACATTCATCAAATGGGTCGCTGAGATTCGAAGAACAGAGGACGCAAAACCAAATCTTAGCGCAGAGGAGGAATCAAGGCTAAAGTTAAAGGTTAGCAGTTTTTGTCTGACTCTCCTTTGTTCTGTTTGGTGTCTGTGATCCATATGATTGAGTCCTCTTGAAATCTCGTTTTTCTGCTTACGTGTTCGTTCTTAGTTTCATTCTCTAGCAATATCCTCGTCTTTGTTTTAGACAATCTTGGTTCTTATTCACTGCAGCAAGATGAACTGATACAAGTTCATGAAACTGAGCTGTTCGAGCACGTTAGCAAGTTTTTAACCTCAGTGCGCTACGAAGAGAGCCTATCATATGCGGCTGCAAAGGCTTGTTGCCAAGGAGCTGAAGTCTTATCTGGAAGCGCATCGAACGAGTTCTATTGTCGCGAAACTTCAGTGAAATGCATAAAAGGTAATGATATGATGTTGGTTCCTAAAATTGGCTTCACTGATTCCCATTTTACTTATAAATGTCTTCGGACTCTTGAAAATTTTGGTTTTAATTTTTCCGTCAAGGTCCTGGGCCTTCTGGTGTGGAGGAAGCCACGGTGATATCTGGGGTCGTGGTTAGTAACGGTAGTGAACAAGAGGTTGAACTATTGGTTCCCTCGACCCAAATTGTTTCCAAAGGAAGTGACTATACTCCGGAGGCAAAGTACCCATCGGGCAACGACGCGTTCACCGCACTTCTGATGGCTTTACCTCCACAGACATGGTTTGGGATTAAAGACCAAGCTCTTCAGAACCAAATGAAGAAGCTCGTTTCTGTTGGTAACTTCTCGACCATGCATCACGAAGAAGTAAGTACCAAAATTTTCAGTATCAATCATCATCATCACATAGTACAACACGCTTTCAATTCGGTTTCTCTATGGTTATATCTCAGAGACAGAGAAAGAGTTTAGGATCATCCTAGTTTCTAGGATTAGAAACATAAGAATCTGAGACTTACCTCTTATGAAACATAAACTCTGTGAATTTGGGTTACAGGTAACTCATCTTCGGCGACAACTTCTTCTGCTAAAGCGACGCCAAGAGAACAAGGAAGAAGAAGACCTCACTGCTCCTGTCTCTTAATTTAATCAGATTCCCGTATCTCAAACTCTATTTGCAATGATCAATAAGGAAGTATGTAACATATGAAAGCTATATAATATTTAAGTTATTAACCATATTCCATCACACTCTACTGCAGATTATGAATCTTCCACTCTCACACACACAGACACAAGTTTTAGTTACATATGACAAGTAACCTTAAAATCCTAAAAAAACATTCAAAGTCTATACCTTTTTTAGTTTCTTCTCATTATTACCATTCCAAAGATCGAATCCTGCGTAAAAACCGCGGTTGCTGCTGTGGTTTCTCAACGACAGGAATCACAAACTCCATTAACTTGTGGTATCTCTCTTTCCTCTTCTCTTCGATCTCCTTTGAAAGCATTTCATTCTCTTCCTCGAGTTTCGCGGCTAAAGACTCTAACTCCACTTGATAAGCTTGTTTCCTCTCTCTCGATCTAGCAGCAGATTCACGGTTCTTAATCATCCTTCTCTGTCTCTGTGCAGCTGCTTTATCCAATGGCTCCACCATTACTCTTGCTCTCTTCCCTCTCGCTCCTCCTCCGTAAACATCCAAACCATTCCCAAACGCAACAATCGATCCTTCTACTTTATCAATCATCTGAAACGGGTTATGTGGTGGCGCAGAATGATCGAACCCGTAATTGAGTCTCTCTGGCGGAATCTTCACATCCATATCGTCGGATTCTACTCCTCCGTTCCCACCCGCCGCTGCTGCATCTCCCCCCGTCGCTTTCGCTAGAAAATCCTCCAACGTCATCATCTCCTCCTGCGTCTCTTCCTTCATCCCTTTCCCTTCTCCAGACACGATATCTCTCCAGACCTCGTCAACACTCTTCCCACGCGTCTCCGTTCCTCCTCCACCGCCGCCACGATCTCCGCCACTTCGATCGACATCGGAAACCGTCGTAATCTCCATCGGCGTCGGAGCATCCATCAGAGTAATCGACGCGTCTAAGAGTGAAGATTCCGTCGCTGGTGGATCCGATGCGAAAGTATCGTGCAGAATCCCTTCCACCGTCATCGCAGTAGGACTGTATCCGTCGTTTCTTCCGCCGTAACCGCCAGTAATCCTCGATTGATCAGCGTTGGGATCTCGCCTGAACTGTTGAGGTCTTATAGAGGAAGATGAAGAAGAAACAGAAGAAGAAGGGATACGACGAGATAGATCCGAGTTTCTAGAACTGGAAGAATGCATCACCTTAAAGGACGCCATTATCGGAGAAAAATGAACAAGTATTGCTACCCTCTCTCGCCGGAATCGGATCGGAGAATCCCTCGATTTCGTTGACTCGGCCCCAAGTTGGAATTGCTGAACACTAAAGAGATTCACTAGAAAATCAGAACTCGCGAGATTTTAGGGTTTTTCTGTGGAACCCTAAAGGATTTGGCAATTATCGATCCGATCAATCCTTCCTCTCAACTGTATCGAATTGATTTTTCGTTTAACGAAAAAAGAACAGACTATTTAAAATGACTACCTGCACATTAGGCGCGTGAATTTCACTCTCATAGTTTCCAGCGAAAATGCTGACTTTTTATAACTTAGAGAGCGCGTGGGAAACTTGTGTCTCGTGTCACCATAATGTGGTCGCTAAACTTACCATCAATTATTTTTTAAGATAATTAGTGTATCATTAATCTCGAGTTAGATTAATTTAATATCAAATGTAAATAATACTTGAATTATTTAATTACATATACCCCCAATGTATTGGGATCTAAAAAAAAGATTCGTAGTATAAGATATAAAATTGAAGTTTTCCATAGACTATTCTACTAAATTTATTGAAACATTAGCTATCAATATATTGTATGTGTTTTGTTAACATATTTTAGAAATTTGCATCGAATGGTTTATACTATTGTTTGTTGTCATGTCATAGACAAAAGAAGAAAATATGTTTCATGATTGTGAGTTATATAACCGATAAAGTAAAAAAACAAAACACACGTTCGGCACTCATCTTACAACAATGACAAAAGGTTGTTGGGACAGCATCATCCAATTAAAACAAAAGTAGTTTTCACTGTATTTTCATGGATAATTCCTCTTAAATTTGTTGGAGGTGGGTTTCATCCCTCAACTCAGTTCAACCCACATCGGAAAGATCCATAAAAATCCGATATAAAACTCATGTGAAGGGTTTCGAGGCCACAAAACCAAGACTACTGTTTTTTCACTATAACACAATGGCACAATATTTAGGCCGGTCGGAATACACAAAATTTATACGTACCGACACATAGAGAACAGTTCGAACTGTTCTGACTAATCAAAATCCAAAGCGTCAAAACCAACTAAGATATGCATATCCTATTAATAGATTTGTTTTCCACTATAAATAGGAGAAGATAATCATAGCAACCAACTAAAATATGCATATCCTATTAATAGATTTGTTTTTCACTATAAATAGGAGAGAGGATGATCATAGCAACGTGGATTCCAATTTGGATATTTCGACTTTATAATCTTGAGTTACCAGCTACATAAATAACATTTATCATCGATCCTCTCTTTACCTCTTGTTACTTAACCTCCCCTCGACCAAAACTACAAACAAATAATCAATGTCGGCTTCACTAAATCACTCGAGAACGTCAAACATACAATCAGTGCATACAATGGGGTTTGCGTCAATCAATAAAGATATTTGCATCGAATCTCACAAATAATTGATTCATGTTAACATAACTATCATCCGATGAGAAAATAAGCAAATAAAAAAAGCAAGACTTGAACATGTAAAACGAGTTCAAAGATTTGTACTCCTTTTTCCCCACAAAAAGTCTCGTTGTACAAAGTTCAAGCATTCGTTGTTTGGTTCCACAAAACACTATAAACCGACGTATAATAATATACATGGATTGAAAAAGGGTCCAACCTGAAAAACCTAAGCAAGACAAATATTTCATGAAGTAATACACAAACTCCTGGGAGAAGTCTCGTTGTCGCCAATCTCAAGGTGGAAAGGACCGGCTTTCGTGGTTGTCTGAGGAGTTGTTTCCGAGGCTGTTACCGGCCAAGAAGTTCCAACCTCTTCTTCTTCTTCCCAAGAAACTCTAGTAAAGAAAGCATAGAAAGTGTCTTTAGGAAAGGAACAAGGCTTTGTCATTTCTTGAGATTGAAAGATAAATCTCATGGGAGCATAAAAGAATTTCAAAAATCATGTGTTGTTAATAAGAGTTTAATGTTAAAGTTTGTTGTATCTTTTCCAAAGTCTACACAAGGAACTCCTGACGCTGAGCAGTGTGTAACTTATTACCTCTTATGAAGTCGCTAAAATGGAGACTCGAGTGGTTCATCCCACACATCAACACTCCCATTCGAGACTTCCTCCACATCTTCTTCCATTGATAACCTTACATACTCTCTCTGAGCAAACCGGTCCCATTCTGTCAATGTTGGACTTTCGCGTTCCTATGAAAACGAAAGACGAAGTTGTTTTTAGTCAAGTTAACTAAATTTGTTACATTTCTAAGCCTATTAGAACTTTTCACGAATTGGTATAGCATTAAGAAATATTCAGTAGAAATGGTTTCAACAGCTGTTGAACCAAGGATTCATAACCAGAGGGAGAGAAACTCTACAGAAAAGCTATGCATACCTGGCGAATGAGAAAAGGGTCACGGGTTTCAAACGCCATGAATTTGTTCAGGTTGAAGAGTATATTGAAAACATTTCCAGAAAGTTTAGATGCTTTCAGATCCTGGAGTGTGATGCAGTTCTCCTTCTGAAAGAGCCACTCAAAAAATTGATGTTTGAATATTAAACAAAACCCGGGAATGTCAAAAGACGATGTTAGGGTTTGAAAGAATTCTTGCCTCTGGTTTAATCATGTCGAAGATTTGACATAGTATATCCTCGAAGAGTACAGGTTCCTGGGTTATGCATTCCATGCGATGCAGCTGCTCTTCATAGAAAAACTGCATTTCGTTGGGAGTGATCACCCCATCTCCATCCAGGTCTATGCACTTGAACCTACAAAGAAGTATATTTAATCAATATCAAAGAAACAAAAAAATACAAAGCCACCAAGATCCTGTATTTGACATCCATTGCAGATAGATGAGCGTACCAGTGAGGCATGCCCTCATATCAGCGGTTCAACAGAAAGTATTCTAGATTCATGAAAAAAGGAATGAAAAAAGGCCTACATATCACTACCGAGTCTTTGTTTCAATATGGGTATCCTACATTCATGAAATAATGGTACAACATCATGTTTAGCGAATCAAAACCTCAGGTAGACATTGTTTCATCAACAAGGCCACATATGACACAAGTTCTGGCTCAGGGGATATACATTTATATTGACATATCGTGTGCTAAGCAGCAAAAGGACAAAATTGCTGAAGAGAAGTCGCTATAGACAAAAGAGAAGAAGGGTGTACCAATACTCAAGGCTAGGCTCAGATGACTTATCCTCCTCAGCGAGAATGAAGTATGCAAAATCTTCATAACTCATCTTACCCTCAACTTTGCTTGTAAATTTCCTAGGGACCTAAGTGAGAGACATAGCCATAATGTGAATGAAGATAGAATGAAACACATCCATAAGACTACCTATAAGTTTTGAAGAAGTGTTCAATAACATTATGACACCTGGAGCAAACCTGTGAAAATATTCTGTCGACAATCCTGTACGTAAGGGCATGATTACCATATTTAATGAGATTTTCCTTATCAACAAGGAAATCATGGTCGCCATCGAGTTCCCAAAATCTGCAGTAGATAACGTAGAAATGCTCATAGGAGAAGTACCTGAAAAGCAGAGACAATGTCATATTGAATGTTTACTGTCCTGTCTGAGTATCAATATCAACTACCCATACACTTCTTCTCCTTTACGAGTTATACGAATAGTGCTTACGTCTACACGGGGTTCTTTTCCGAGCTTGAATTCTTAAACAACTTAAACTAGTTCTTATTAAAAAATAAATTTGAACTTGAAAATCTTTTTGATGTACTGTCTAAGAAATGATGAAAAGGAAAACTTAATCACCTAATAACTTTATTGATGTCATCTTCTTCATCAACTTGTTGCATGGCAGCAACCAGATTCCCACGCTTCAGCTCTCTAAGAGTAATGCATCCAGTTCCTGATCTGTTTATGTAGTAAAATATTCTGTAGATGACGGTCTCAGCTGGGTAGATGGGAAAGAACACAATGATAAATGAAACAAGCACAGGAGAAAAAATATGATTTAGTCAATAGATGTATAAAGCCGGATGCACCTGAAATATTATATACTGAAGTGTCATTTTTGAAAAAATCTATGATGAGAAAATCTCCATAGAATTAACATTGGAAAGATTGTATATATTCCATGGCCAAACTAGATAGCTAAAGAAGTTACTTTCAAGTTTGTCAATCTGTTGTTTCATCGAGATTTTTTTTGGTGTTCAGTTTATCCTGAGTAATCGAAAAGAATGCATTCCAAGTGAGATGTCCAAGATCAAATAAAAAATCAAATAAACAACTTATTCTACAAAGAAAAATAGACATCCAGTAGAACTCTTGACGTTAACACCATAACATGAATATATCATAAACCAACTAAGTTCTTACCATATCTTTCTTGAAATTCAGGTGTATTCCTCAGGAATTCCAAGCCCGGATGAGTTGCCAGTAGCTCATCAAGAACTGGTTTAAAGTCGGCCTATCCCCAAATCCAAGAAGAAACAGAAGTCTTTAGGACAACGGATTAAAGAAAAGAAGAGGGACAATAATCTTTGGCAAACTTTAAAAAAAAAAGGCAGTGAAGAAAGGGGAAAATAATCACAAAGAGACCTGTCTAAGGTACTTGCAGCCTGGCTGCCTTAAAATATTATATATCTGAGAGGCTACGTCCATTGCCAACATATGTCCATCAACCCAATACTTGATAAACGCATCCCTGCATGTAAACACCACATTCATGAACAAAATATGGTCTACTCATATAAATTAGTCGAATCTCTATAGCTGCTGTATATTTCTATTACTATTAAGCAAGATTTGGCTAATTGGAGATATATCAGCTCCCAAAAAAATCTAGAGCATTGATACTTCAAAATAACTTAACTGCAGCAAATGTATTTAGTAAATAAATTTTAGATAATTGAGCACAGCAATTTCTGTAAAGTTAACATAAATAGTTATGTACAGTGGCTTAGATTAAAAAAAAAAGAACGGATCAAGTATGAGAATTATTATGCCACTATACATTTAATTCATGGGTATTGACGAAACAAATTGCTGGGCGTGAATTTAGATATTCAGACCATATATGTTTTTATTATGTTACATATACACAAACATGCAAGCATACTTATGTATATACAGGTTACTACTGTAGTTACGCATATGAAAAGAAAGTACACAATGAGTTACCTTGTAACGATTCCGGTGGAATTCATATCTATCTTCCTGAAAAGAATAGAAGAAAGAAAAGAAGGCAACTTGCAGACTTCTTTCGTTATGGTTTTGAACTCTGCAATTGGAAAATGGCAGGAATGTGCTTGTAAGATCAACTGTTTGCCTATGCCTTACAGAAAAAAATTGATGACGAAAAGTTTGAATTGAAAACATCACCATCCATTCGAAGTCCGTCAATATAGTTACTAAAAAGATGATCAACCATGGATATACATTGCTCTTTTAGTTCTTTCGCAGGTGGACGCCCATGTTGGAAGTAAAACTGCATACCATATCAAGGCATAGAGTTTCAAACAACAATGTTGAACACTATTGGCTAGACCCTTCAACTACAAACTGGAACATGTTTAAACGACTTCCACTCTGTCATGGTCTTCTAAGAAAATTGTGCATCTATTCTACTTAACTGGAGAAATAGTTTCTCTTAAATTTTGTGCTCATGGTTTTGACTCCATATAGAAAGCTATTTCAATCTATTTTCAAAAATCATGTGAGCGTACATAAATAAGCCAGATCATAATGTCAAGCAAGAATTCCCTTCTCGTGTTATTTTTAAGAAATCTAAGTGTAATATAAAACATCCATATGAGGAGCAGGTGGTGATGAAAAACAAACCTGAGGGATGAGTTGACGTTTTGGTTCTCTGACTGATTTCAGAGGAGACTGTAGAGAAGAAGGGCTTGTCTTTTGCCTCGAGAAACGGGGAGACCCAGATGAACTTCGTGGGGATAGTGGGGGAGTGCCGCTGTTCAGAAACACAGATGGCAATGCACTTCCGCAAGCAATATTGAGATTGGCACAATTCTTGGATACACTGACTGGGGTACTAGATTTAGTATCATCAATCAAAGACTTGACCTGCACAAACATTACACTGATGAACTGCCAAAGTAGGGTCATGAAATACCATAAACAAACACTTCCCCCCAAAGTTCATTCCTCATATGATTGATTCAGCCATAAAAAATTCAAGGAATACTGAGCATAGCTGAGACCAACGTGAGTCCTCATACAACAGTGGACCATATTCTCAGGAGATTTAAGTTAAAGTTGGCACTACATAATTACAAATACTTTTCAAGCTTACCAGAGACTTGATATATCCCAGTAATTTTCTCACCGCACCTAAGTCATTCTAACCCCTTTAAGAAGAGTAACAAATTCTTTATTTACCTGACAGTAACTAATAAACAGAATTACTAGATATATAATGCCCATGTATCCAAAAAAAAAAGCATGTACGACCGTGCACGGAAATGTTATGGGAAATCAAATGAAATTGGAATGACAACTTTATTAACGATGGACTCAGGAACATGTATCAGCAATACATTAACCAGCGCAAGAGTTAAATGAATAAGAAACTACACGAACAAAGAAATAACCCACATACTCTACTGTATCTAAACATGGTATGCATATAAGGAGCGTTCGAGCAATCAACTGAGAACGCACATAAATAAACAAAATATTCCGATGACCAGTCAACTAGATGGACGATGACATTTATATACACTATGGGCTCGAAATAAAAGAATCAGAGGGTTGGGAATCAAATTTACCAATCGGCCAGTTTCCGGGAGTGAAAGCCACTGGGAGAAGAGTTCCTCAGCAATTTGAGGGTTTGCTTTAACCGACAAAGGAGACAAACCCGGAAGCTGCAAGAGCTCAGGATCCAAAATATGAACATCGTTTACACCATCAATATCCATGATCTCCTCCTATCTTATCGAACTAAGAGAGCACAAGTGCCACAGGAACCCTCCAATTCTAGAGATGCCGATCAGCAATCCGCAACACGAAACCCTAACCTCTTCGAATTCCCCAAGTCAGTTTTCGAAAACTGGATCGTTACCACTGAAACCCTAAATTCTTAAATTTCTTCTCAACACGTTGCAAAGCATTAACTCCACCACAGAATCCTCAGATTTCGAAAGATCTATAAGCAAATGGTAAGTACCGAAACCACCAGAAATTTCTAAATTCAACAAAAGCGGCTCTGAGCAATGAGGAGCTCAACGAACTAGACAGGTTTTGCTTGCGAAACACCAACTCTAAGAAGAGAACGAAACGAGAACAGAAAAAGAAAGAAAAAACGATTCGATAAAACCTAGATTCCAATTGCTATTCACAAGCAAAATAGACTATACAACTTCCTCTACAATTCGAAATACTAAGATTTTCTGCAACGAAGTGGAAGAACGTGGAAGATCGATAAACACGGCTCTGTCTCCGATCAATAACCAAGCAGTTCGGAATAGAGGAAATTCAAGAGTTTCGAGAACGAAGAGAAAGTCGGAGAATTTTCCAGGAAAAGTATTTATGATGTGAGATGAATCAAAAGAGGTAATTAATTTTATTTAATACTCAGCCCAGCGGTGGTATTTGTATTTCACTTTTAGCCCCTCAACGTTGACCTAAAAGTCAACTAAATTCAGCGTCTTATCCTTTATAGAGACGTATATTATATGTTGCCATCTGTATATTGTCTCCATAACATGATTTTGCTTCTTTGGTATTTTAAAAAAGAGACCAAAGTACAGTTTTTTTGTTTATTACAGATATAGATTCGACGAAATCGTATATAGGAATACAATGGAAACTCTCTACATTTTGATTGTTATTTTGTCTAACACATCACAATTTTTAAATATACAAACGAAGAGTGGTGGGTAAGATCTCTGCAAGCTGAATCATATTACCTGTAAAGACCTTAAGTATGTGAAAGAAATCTTTCTAACCAAAAGATTTCTCCGCTTTCTCCGAGGAAATTTCTGTTGGTTTTTAATGGAGTCTGCTGTCTCTCTCTCTTGTTTTCCTTTTTTATTTCCGAAGAGAGAGAAGCTCGAAGCTTCTCAGTGGATCTTCCCGAGTGTTTCTTGAAGCCGTTGCACGAGAGAAAGAGAGAGTCTTGGATTCATATCCCGCTTGAATTCTCTGACTGGTCGAGGGACGGCCATTGCCACTTCCGCTGCCACCACCGCCGCTGGATGAAACCAGACGACTTGAAGCTCGGCTATCGCTTGGACCCCCTGCAGAACTTGGCCTAGAGCTTGAAGCAGCAACAGCTTTCCTAGAAGTAGATGTTCTGTATCTTGAGGAACTGTTTGGTCTTTCAGAGTCTCCATGCTGCCAAAACAAAATACAATCAAGTCTTTGACTAATTACAGCTTTTGATCAATGTGTGTTTTTTAGGTAAAGTAAGATTTTTACCGTGTGCTTAGTGAACGGTCCATCATCAGAGTTTCTTGATCTTGAACGATCACGTGGCGTAGAAGTTGTTGTCGGGTGCCTTCGGGAGAAGGCTTCCACCGCACCCGAGATTCTGGTTGTTTCCTTGCCTAAACAACGGATTAAAAAAGAGTATAATTAGTCGGAAGAATGAATGGGTGTGGTTCTGAGATTTCCAATAGAAGCAGGAGGAGCGGAGTTTTACCTGCGATCCTCTCATGTCTTTCTGAAGGACCAGCGTTGAATGCTGGTTTCGTGGTTGTATGATGCTGCAAAACCCAAAGATTTACATTTACGTAAGCATAGAGAAACTCAAAAGCCAAAAATGTAAACATACAAGACATAGAAAGAAAATCACCCTTGTCCGAGAGCTGGAACCGATTTGAGGATACTTTAGGACTGTCCAGTCAAATACATAATCGAATTGATAACCTGCAAGAGTTTCAACAATTTGAAGAATGAGACAAGAGTTGCTTGGAACAATAAGCAAAATTTGTCGAAATAAATAAATGTTAGGATAAGATAAGAACCTTCTCGGATGAACAAGTCGCGGAAAAGTCTCTTAAGGTAAGAGTAATCAGGTTTGTCATCAAACCGTAAAGATCGGCAGTAATGGAAGTATGAAACAAATTCAGACGGGTGATTTCTACACAACACCTAGATCAAAACATCCCATTAACATACTAAACTCAGCCAGAAAATGGAGGTAGATAACCAACAAACGCCAAATCATCAATCTTACTAGTCCTATCGGACAGTCGAGTTGTTTTACCTCTATAGGAGTTGAAACTTTCTTCTCACTGATTCTATCATATTTCTGCTTCTTTGTCCCAGCTTTGAGTCCCTGCCATGGTAAGCTGATAGCAAAACAAAAAACAAGAAGAATTTAAAATTTTCTTCAGGAAAATATACAGAAGCTGAAAGAAAAAGTTCGGGAAAACTGTTGACTCTTACCTTCCTTTGAGAAAATACATAAGCACATAGCCAAGTGATTCCAAATCATCCCTTCGACTTTGTTCTGTTCAAACACCAGCAAAGACCAAATAAGTTTCAAGAAAAAAAACAAACAACTTTCACAATATATGTAACACCACAGGATAGCAATCTTACCGACTCCAAGGTGAGTGTTGACACTTGCATACCGAGCTGTCCCAGTGAGATTTTTGTTTTCTCTGTCACAAAATTTGATCTGTACTATGAGTTCACGGAAATAAGGATGCAAAGATGTAAATCCTTGAGTAAGGATACACTTAACGGGAGAACATGGCATATTCTTACCTGTAAGGAATGTGCTTGTGAGTCTGAAGGTCTCTGTATTTCTTCCCTAATCCGAAATCAATGATATACACCTGAATAATGAGGAAAAAAAACACTTATCTGAGAAGTTGAAGCAGATACCACCATCAAAGTTACAATTCATGTACAAGCATAATATGGCTAAGCAAGAGCTTGTTCATAAATAAAAAAGGATAGACTTTAGCACCTGATTTGCTTTGCGTCCAAGGCCCATTAAAAAGTTGTCAGGCTTTATATCACGGTGAAGGAAACCTCGAGTATGCATATATTCGACCCTGTTAAGCTGAAACGTGAACAGAGAAAGCGAAACCCCTCCATTACTAACAAATTCATAAATTCAGAGAACAGAAGAACTGGAAACCAATTAGCAGATACATATACTCACTAATTGGTCGGCAAGCATGAGAACAGTTTTCAAGGTGAACTTCCTGTTGCAGTAGTTGAACAAATCTTCAAGACTAGGACCTAGAAGGTCAATAACCATTACGCTGTAGTCACCTTCAACTCCAAACCACTTGAGGTTTGGAATACCAGCTTCATAGAGAGCGAAAGAAAAAACTCTTTTAATTATTTGAAAATCAATAATGCAACCAGCACAAAATATAATTGATAAAGCCCGTATATTCTTAATCCCCCACAGCAGAAGAAGCATATCATCGCGACTCTCGGAATTCTACAATGATATATATCAAGTGTAAAGTGACACTTACTTCCTCCTTGAAGCAGCATATACAACTTTGACTCATAATGAAGTTGGGGATGCTTGGTCTTCACAGATTCCTGAGAATTGAATTGAGAAAAAAAGGCAAAAGGAGAATTAAAAAGTAGACAAGCAAATCCAAAGGACAAAACAAGGTCATCTTAATGGCGAATGAAACGAGAAAGCAATTTCTCATCATCTTCACGTGAAAAGAATTTTAAAGACATCACATGAAAGTTGCAGGTACTGAAAACACTCTTTGTCAAATCCACAAAATGCATTAAATGGTTAAATGTGGTAAAATTTTACCAGCTTGACAGCAACTTCGTCTCCTGTTTGGACATTTACACCTGCAAAATGCTCAACAAGTGTAAACCCTAAAACTTAAATAGAAGAAGATACAAAATTAAAACAGATTTGTCCTTCTTTCACCTACCTAGATAAAGCTCTCCAAATGATCCACTACCAATTTTCCTTCCAAGCTTAAATTTCCCACCGATCACAAGATCCATCTTCTCCGATCTCTTACGCAAATAAAAAACCTCAAATTCCCAAATATCAATACCAAACGAAGCCTCCTCTTCCTCAATTTGCTCCTGGATCTATTGTCCAATTCAGCATTTAACCCCAGAAACAAAATGCCTACCCTCGACGATACTCCTCAGATTCACGAGTTTAACATCGAAAAACCTTCAGAGATCCATTACTGTAGAAAAATAATACAACATCACAATCCAGATTCCAGAAGTCAATTCGCCATCAACCTCATCGTGATCGCTTCAAAAATCAAACCCACCACGAAATCGATAATTCCCAAACTCTGAAAAATTCACCCCAAGGAGACCGATTTGCCAAATTCAACGCCGAATCGATTAGCCAATAAAAACCCTAATCAGATTAGAAATCGAACTAATCAGAGAGAATTTAGAATCGAAAGCACAAAACTTCTAGATTGATTTGACTCGGGAATTGAGCAATCAAAATGGAAATTTCGTTCAACGACGAGAAGAAATTTGGGTGATTAATACGAAGAAATTAGAAAGAGGGACGAGAGGAAATGAAGATTTGTAGCATTTTTGTCGTCGCCTTTTGTGTTTTTTTTTTCCTTTAGAAAAGAAAACTGTTTTTTTTAGTTTGGTTTTAATAATTTGTTGTACAGTCAGATAAATTAACAATAATATCCTTGGATTAAGGTTTTGTGGCTTTGTGCAGGAAACAAACAAAAAAAAAGATTATCTGTAGAGAAGCAAGCAACAAAAAATAATACGGTGGCTTTTTTTTTGTTCTGATATTGAGAGGCTAAGCGAAACATATTCTAACAGACTATTTAATCATGCAAATATTGTTTTGCTAATCATGTTTTAAAATTTTTTTGTTGAACATTTAAAAAAAAAATTGAGTGGGAAATCGGAATCCAATTCGATTTGGTTCGAAATTTTCATTTGTTCCGTTTAGAATTTGATTTGTACTTAATATTGGTTTATTAATTTATCATAAACTAGAGTTGTTATATCAACGTTTCTATAATAGATAATTTTTTTATTTTATAAATATTTATGTCAAACGATTTTACATGCAATATGCTAAAATTTTCATATAAGTTTAAATCCTAGATTTTTTTAGTAAAAACATTAATGAATCTTTGATAAATCACTGGACTAATGAAACTTCCACAAGGAAATCTAAAAATTATTACCAAAGTATACTAAAATTATAATTCAGCTTGGTTCAATTTGAAAATATAATTTCTAAGAATTTCTAAGAGTTGCTTCCAAGAGTGGGCTTCCAAAAATGCTCATTTCGACGTCATTCTTAGTAAATAAATTGATATATTATATTTTATTATCTATGTTACATTAATTGAATTACTGTTACTGAATAATTATTTTTGATATGATGTAGTTTTCATGTACACAACCTGCCAAATGAAAGATGTATATGTTCTAAGATTTATTGAGTTATATGAACTTGCAAAATCAAGAATGCAAAGAAAATTGTTTCGACGAATAAAAGATCCTGAGAAAGATTTAAGATTACATTTCAAAAAACTTCAACCTTCCTTTTTTGAGGATGATGGTGATTATTTATTGCACTAATAAAAACATGAAGTTCGCCGTTCTTTTTTTTATAGTGAATGTTAACTTGTATTCACCCAAAAAATGAAGTGTTACATCATGTGTTACTTTTTTGAGAGTGCAAAGAAAGTCATGTGCGATCTATCTAGTGTGAGCTATAGCTATAGCTGAGCCAAAATACTATCCTTTCTTTGAATCTATCGTTTTCCTGTGCGCGGATTGAGTTCAGGCGGTTTTTTATGAGCTTGTCAATAATCTTCACTAGTCGCGGTTGTGAAGTTCACCATCCTTTAGTCTCTTAATGATGTAGGGTTTTTCCTTAGGGTCTTTGTCTTTTTTTTTTGGGGGGGGGCTTTAATTGCAATCCAATGGTATCCAACCAACTTGTCAAATGTATGGTACCACAATTAAAACAATCTTTCATTTTTTTGTGATTGTATAATATAGCACAACATGAGGCAAACGCTAGTTATGATATTTTTTCTCAAAACAAACTTTCTTTTGGTTTATGTGGCGACTAATACTGAATTTTTTGTTGAGAATGATTTATGATGTTGATCTTCCATTTTTACATAAGAATCTCTATTTCTTTGATTTTTTTGCCAATTTGGAAGAACATGAACTCTATTTTGGAGAAATGTTATTGAATTCATAGAGCATTTGAGATTGACAAGTTTAAATTTTTAATTATCATACGCAGATTAAATTCTCAAGTATTAGTTGATTGTATAAAATTAGATTTAAAAAAATCAAATTTTAGCTTCTGAATAAAGACGCCAACTAAAATAGAAGATACATCACGATTTTTCTATTATTACTCATAAAATCCCCAAATCAAAATCTAAAAATAATTTTCTGCGAGTTAAAGTGAATTTCGGTATATTCCAGAGCAAAATTGGGTGGTTTCCCATGAATTATAATGACCATGTAGACATAAACTCGTCGGATTTCGCTGAAATTCGCCTTAGCTTGACAGAAATGTTCTTAGATTTTTTTATTTAATAAGTTTTTAGGTTATAATATAGAAATTGTGATGCTTTTTCTATTTTATTTAACATCTTAGTCTATAAATTAAAATTTGATATCTTGGAGTTTAATTTTATACAGTTAACCAAAACTTGAAACTTCAATATGTACGCTCAATAGTTGAGAGATAAATCTGCAATTTTCAAATATTTGAATAATTAAATGAGCATTTTTCCAAAATCCATGATTATTATTAAAAAGAAAAATATCTTTCAACTTTTTATTAGGTTCAAGAAGAGATTACTTATTGAACATGAATGCATTATCCTTTATGATTGACGGTAACAAGGGATCACAATCTGAAAGTAAATGGAGACCATGACGTGAGAACGGTTAAGTGTAATGTGGTTAAGTGTAATGGTGATTTAGCGACACACTAATACAAATCACTAAATTTTAAACTCTGGTCTATATATATAAAAAGAATATTTCAAAACCAATGTTGAGTGTAAATGTGGTTGTTAAAAAAATTTCAAAAAAAAAATGTGGTTGTTAAAATATTTCCAACTAAAATTTGTGACATCTTTATTTGAGTTGTATATTTTGAGTTTAGGAAAACAATACGTTGAAACAAGTGCACCTAAGGGAACATAAGATAGAGAGAGCCCATACAATAAGCATTTCATTTAGTAATAATATTCAATTTAAATTTTGTGTATGAGTTTGATAAAATAATGTTTCAAAAATATTAAATGGAAACCCAACATAAATCGAAACTAAAACAGTTCAAAAGCAAAACTTAATTTGATTTAGAATAAAATTTGCAGGACTAACTAAAACCCATCATTTGTAAAGTATATAAACTGATACCGCAAGATTTTTGGAAGATTTCTGAATCTTTTATTAATATGTTACAATTTAACAGTATTGTGTATCATACGAGGACAAATTTTTGAAAACCAAAAACAATGAGACATAATTGTAGTGACATGAATTTAAAATATCGTAAACTTTTTCCACCTTAAATTTTGCTTTTGATTTTTCTTTTGTTCCAAGTACAAAAACTTGTGTATAAAACATCAATATTATTTATTTTTGGTTCTACTGAAAGGTTGTTTTTTTTGTTTGTTTACTAAACTAGAGATGTTAAGAAAAAGTTAAAGCCTATTGGGTATCTTAAATCTTTACTAAAATCTGAAGTACTAAAATTATTTTTTATTTTAAAAACATACGAATTAAGAATAGATTGGATCGTATTATGTAAACTACCATTTCGGATTTATCCTATTGGATTTAGGATATCCACATGATTTTCTCAAAACAATATTTTGTTGAGATGACATCATTTTGGTAATCCATCATTTTTTTCTCTAACATATCGTCGGTATTGATCCCTAATCTTCAAATTAAATATATCAAACGATAAAAGTTCGTGTTTATCCGGTGATAAAAAGATTTTCTAGCGGCGATAAAAAGTTTTCTCGTATCAAAGTTTTTTAGATTTTGCGCTAACTACGACTTCTCTATGTGCTCTTCTTCACTAATTCATGTTTTAACTCATGGCTGATTCTTCGTTGGGTTTACTTAGAGACATTGAAATTCAATGTGTTTTTGCTTCTCGTGAATCTGTCATTCCTTACAAAAATACATGTTCTTTCTTTCATCTATTTGTTAAACTATCTTTCTTTTCGTCATCTTTATTTGGGTTCTTGTAGAACAGGTTTTGGAGTGTCAAATTACTTAATGATATTGATTTCAAGACCAAAGTTAGCATAATCCTAGAAGCTTGGGTACACTATGAAGACTTTTTCATATCAAGGTACAACTATGCGGTTATGAACAAGTTTTAACTTTGCGCTTTTGCTTTTTTTTTTGCATTGCATCTTACTTCATCATATTAATTGTCTGGTTTTAACTATATTTTTTGAACTTTTTAAGTACTATATTTTAACCTGTTTTTTTACATCATTAAAAATTAGAAAATTCTTAAATTATTTTTCTTTGTTTTGTTGGATTATTTACTGCTGATATATATAATATGGTGCAATGGTTGTTCAATTTTCAAACTAAAATATTGGATCTAGTGACATGAGAACTATTCACGCCTTTTTGTGTAAGTACAACAGAGACTATTGATAATTTGTCCATATAATTTATTTTGAAACAGTTGTTTTGTCTTAGATAATTATTGCAACATTCTTCTTTTCATGTGTTTGTTTTTCCATCATATTTGTGTGATTTCAAAAGCTCATGATGATGATGCGAGACTTTCATTTCTTTGCTGATAAATTTACATTTCATTTGGCTTAAAAATGTTATCATTCATGTTTTGTTATCTTGTAACATGAGTGGGTCTTGTTTTTATTTTTCAGAATGGATTTGCAAACACTTGAAACCGTAGCAATTCTTAATGCTGAGAATGAGTATGGTGAAACAGAAACTCAAGAAGCAACACAAAGTGAAACTCAAACTACTCAAGTGATTCAAACGGCATTTCATTCTAATAAACGCTTAAAAAGCTCTTGTTTGGCAAGAGTTTGTATAAGTGGAAGTAGAGGAAGATGGCAAACATATAAGTCATTTCATTCATTGTAGTAAAACATTAATATCAAACTCTGTCCAAGGAATATCCGCTTTGAAATGTCATTTAATTTTTTTTCCCAAAGAGGCCTCTAGGGCTAGATGAATAGATACAATATGATCACAAAGTATATCGCGCTATAATTACTGAAATTATCATTTATTGTGATCAGCTTTTTAAGTATGTTGGATATGAGAAAGTGAGCACTAGAGATAAATACTTGAACCCAAGTTGTATGCATATATGTAGGCAAACGGCTGGAGCTGATGTATTTAGAAGATTTGAGATAGAAAAAAAATGATAAAGGTATTTTGAGAATACAAAAGCCGAGTATCTTTTACATATATTTGTAAACAACATTTACTACTATGATGGGTTATATGTGTTTAATTGCATATTATGTTGATAGCTTCAGGTTGAACAACTAGATATTAACTTTTTTTGAGTTGAAACATCTATACACTGATGAAGAAGTAGTTAAGAAACTTTTTGGTTGCTTGAAAAAATGGGGTTAGAGAAAAAAAATTATATGACTTTGGATTACGCTAATTATAATGATAGTATGCAAAAAATTCTTAAGCATCGTTCAGATGATTGGTGGTAATGAGTTGTTGTGTGATGGGAAGTCTTTTTCATGTTAAATGTTGTTCACATATTTTAAATCTCATAGTGGAGGAAGGATTAGTACTAGCCAATGGACTCTTTGAGAATATCTGAGAAAGTTTCAAGTTTGTGAAAGCATCTCGATCAAAGATAGAATCATTTGCAGCATATGTTGATAGTGTAGGGATTAGGGGTGAAGCTGGATTGTCTTTAAATGTACCTACACGATGGAATTTAACTTATGATATGCTTGCAAGAACTCTGAAATTTTGTGAGGCATTTGTTAGGTTCAAAGAATGTTACATGAGCTACAAATCATTGTCTTCAGAGGAAAAGAGGGATAGAAGAGGGAAAATTCGAGATTTATAAAAGCCTTTTGGAACCATCACTACTTATTTTTCATGTATGAAATATCTCACAACTAACGCATATTTCGTACAAGTGTGGAAAATTGAGCGTTTATTGATGAAATATACTAATTGTGGTAATAATGGAGTGAAAGAAATGGCATGCAATCTAAATTTGCAAAGTATTGGGATGAGTACAGTCTTGTATTAGCTACGGGAGTTGTTTTGGATAGAAAATTAAAGAAAATACTTAATTCAGGTTATGATAAAGTGAATTCCAGAAATTAAGCGTTAAGAATTTGAAGTTGTTGTACGAAAACTATAGAACCAAGTCTTGGACGACTTCTTCCAATTTCTCTACAACATCAACTCCACATGAGTTTCTTATTTAATCGCTATTAAAAGATAATTTGAATTATGTAAGTATTTGATTTCTTTTTAATACATAAAGAAATTGTATCATAATCTTGATACTCATCTAATTAGTGTCTCTAGAATACATGATTTTTATGAGCTTGAGAAGAGCATTCAACCTGGTTCAGATAATGTGAAGTGCAATTTGGATATTTATTTGGAAGAACTTATGGTAGATTTGAGATTTTATGATGATATAGAGTGTTTAACCTATTGGAAGCAATGGTATGCTGATTTAGCATTTCTTCCATGTGATTTACTCAAAATTACAGTCACCACAGTGGCATCATAGACATCATTTAACATTGAAGGTAGGGTGTTGAGTCTCTACATAAACTATATTTTTCCTAAAAAAGTTCAAAAACTACTATGCGCTCCTAATCGGTTAAGAAGTTTTGCAGAATTTGAAGGTAAAACATCAATCTTAATTTTTTCTTTTCATTTCAAAAACATATTTATTGTGTCTCTAAATTTATATCTTCAATTTTAGCTGACATAAGATAAATTTTGATGATAAAAGCAAAGATGGTATAATGACAGCAAGTAGCTCACGAGTATGAGATTGATGGTAATAACTAGTCTCTCATAAAAATGATGATTTTGTACTTCGTAAGATTTATTAACAATCTGCATTTTTTTTGCAGGTTTAGGATGGTTTGAAGATTTGTGTCTAAACGCTTTTTAGATGTGTATTTGTAACATTTTTTTTCAATTTAAATTTTGATTTTTCAGATTTGTTCTAATTTTTTGGATGAATGATTATAAAATATTATATTTAGATAAAAAATTATAGAAAGTAAAATCTATTTTATAATATAAAAAGTTATATGCTTTTACTTTAAATCTGCATATAAAAGAACACATTTATCATACTTAAATAAAGTTAGTTAAATCATAGTATTATGGTACGTAAGCATAAATTTGAAAAAGAATTAGTAGGATACCCACAAATACACCCATATTTTAGAGAGTTTTTTTATAAACTACCCTAACAGTCTTGGACAGTTATAGGGTATCTCAAATACGTGCTTATGATGGGCAAGCTTGGTTAGGGTAAGGGTAGGGTAGAATTTTGTTACCCACCATAATATCCCAAAATAAAACGCTAGAGAGAGGGGTCGAACCTCTGACCTAGTGGTTAACAGCCACACGCTCTAACCAACTGAGCTACTCCAGCTCGTTGTACTTAGGGTTTGGTTATATATATCTTTATGTTGTAGTTCGAAGAAGCAACTATTTTATAGCATGTTCATGTACACAAACTTGTTTACGTTGTATCATCCGGTGTTGCATCATTTATGCTCATACGTTAAGAAGATCTCTTTAACTAAAATCCATTTTATTTTCGTGGTGTTGCTTCTCTGCTTCTTCGTTTTAACCGCGATTCTGGGAGTAACGTCCGTGACCGCAAACGCTAGCGTTCTCTGTTAATGCGTTAGTCACATATTTGCTGGCTCATCTTGCTCCTCTATGTTTATTTCACCCATGCTCGCTTCACATGTTGGTATATCCTTGCTCTTTGATATGGCCCATATGTGCTTTGTTTGTCTCTTTCGTATCTCTAGTAGTCTGTCTAGTGGATATTGAAGCACTATCAATACAAAACCGGGTTGTGTTGAATGATAGTGCCTGAGTCCAGACAATTTTTCGTTTGAACATTTTACTCGCATTGAGATCCAATAATAATCTTCGTTAAGTCGTAATCTTGTTCCTTTTTATTTGCTTTGGAGTCTTTTTTGGATAGGTGTAGAGTTCTTAGATTTTTCATTTCACTTGTAAATCTGAGTGAAGACTAAAGTTTGAACAAGAGTGACAACTTTTATAGAAAACGTAACTCGTGGGAGATATATAGAATTATACGTACTATTGAGAAGACGTGATCCAATCTCAAACCTTAATTCGTGACATCTTAGTTTAAATTTATATTTAGAGTGAGCACTAAGGCAACAAAGTAACAAAGAAAAACAATAGCAAATGTGAAGTGCCCTTATTCTTACTGATCTCTCAAAGATGTTACGGTTCATCGGTAATACGCCATTTGTCTAGACGACATAAACGGAGACGTAACAACAGGTTTTTTCTTCGTCTTCTTCTCGACTTTAGTTTCAGACCGAAGCCAAGATTCAACTACAGAGAGCAGATTTGGTGAGGTTTTTAAATCCTTGATCTCGTTCAGCTTGGCCGAGAGTTTCAGCTCTCCGCCATGAATGTAGGCCAGATGACTCGCCCATGTCTCTAATCCGTCGAAAATATGAGTTGCATATACAATTGTTGCTCCTCTCTGATCAATTATCAAAAAGTAAATCATCATTTGACGTCTCTAACCTCAGAGACCTCTAAACGTAGAACCTGTCCTTAAACCTGACTCGATTAGCTTTATTTGTGTGTCCTCGTATTATATAGCTAAGTTTATATTAAGCTTCTTGTATTCATTCTACATCTTAGAGCTAACCCGGAACATAGAGACGCAACAAGAACCAAAATGAAAAAAACTTGTGCCATGTAAACATATGCTTTTTTTTCCAATTACTAACATGACATATCCTACGTGATGATGAGAGATGGCTTACCTGTTCACATTCTTCTTTGAAGAATTCCAACAAATCCATCCTAGCAACAACGTCAAGGTCCACAGTAACCTCATCCAGTAATAATACCTGTGGTCATAATCAGAAAACAGAGACCATGATAATGAACTCTGTAGCTTAAAAACATAATTCATAAGAGTTTAGGTGAATTTTTCAGATCATAGAATCAATCTATTACCTTGAATGGATGTAAAAGACCCATGCATATCTGCACTCGACGTCTCTGCCCATCAGAAACCTTGTGCATACGCCACTGAAGATTGATATCAAGAAGATCAATCAACTTCTCTCTTCTCACAGGGTCAATTCCTTCAACTGATTGGAGAAAAGATAAAACACACAAACACATCCTTGAGTTTCAAAAAAGGCGAAACATACGATAGAAATGCAGAAAAGAGAATAATATTATTACCTCCAAAGATCATATGTTCTGCTGAGAAATCTCCTTGAAGAGGAATGTCACCCTAAAATTGAGAAAAAACAAAAAGGATAAAAAAGCTAGACACAACAAGGTGTTTTAACATGAAATGTCAGAGAGCAACAGTGAAAGGAAAGAGTATCAGGAGGTTTTAACTCACAGCAGAACCAGCGTTTTTACTCCAAGATCCTCCAAGGTAAGACAAGTCACCACTACACACAAGCTCTGTGTCGTGAAAAGCTGATCGATTCAGCACTTTCACAATGTTCTTCCCTCCAACCATATGCTTTCCAGCTAAAATCTTCAATAAAGTGGTCTTGCCTGATCCAAAACAAAAAAAAAGAAATGTCAAAAAAGCAACCAATTTTACGATAATCTCCTGAAATTATATAAATGTAGTTCTCAAGCTAATCGTAAAAAACAAGATTCGAACAATACACAAACACAATCACACGAATGATGTAAACATTCTAAATTCGTAATTCAAAGCAGAGGAAATCAAATCCTTAAACTGTAAAATCGATCTAATTAGATTCATGGAAACAAAAACAGCAAAATGCAATTCTGAATACACACAACAACAACAAAAAGGAAAATGATCGATTATATTTTACCAGATCCATTGGCACCAACCAAGAGACAGCGAGATCCGGCGGGGAGATCGAGGTTGAAGTCGAAGAATATAGGATCTTGCACTTCGTAAGAAAACTGCATTCCGCTAACCCTAATCGCACCGTCGCTTCTCGCCGTCGCATCTTTCTCCGCCATCTTTTGAGGATCAAACAGTCAGAGAGAGAGAGAGAGAGAGAGAGAGAAAGAAGTATGGTTACTCGGTGACCGACGATTTTCCCTCCTCCGTTAAAGCTGACGTTCGATTTAAATACGTTCCGTTTCAACGTAGATCCAATAAGCCGTTAGATTTCGGCCACGTCACGCACTTTTCTGTCCATTAGATTTACATACTTTATTAGTCTTTTCGTCAAGCCTAATCCTTCATACGTTCGACCAGCAGAACGCTGCCACGTCAGTGAATGCTGCTCATCGACAAAGAATGAAAACGACAGCGTACAGGTGATGATGTCGTCCTCGTTGATTTGATGCTAAAGCAAGAAACACAAACAGCACTATCAATTTGTACTTTGGTAGATCCAGTGGAAATAAGTTAATTTTGGAATTGATTGGTAGTTGGACCGCTTAGAGATAGAACAATATGGTTGAAACATAAATTCAAATAGATGGTTAAAACAAACACTTACGAATTAAAACAATGTGATAACCAATTTAATATCAAAAACGGTTTAGTGTTTCTATTTTATTTTGTCAATAATATAGAAAATCTAGAACGACTCAATCAAACTGGTAGTTCAGAATATATGTGAACAAAATATGATGGTTTAGTGTTCTTATTTAAGATTTAATTTACTTTTTATATAGCTAGCTAGTTTTACCAGTCAAATGTTTGTCATATAGATTCATTTACAGTAAGATTTAACATGTGATATATGCAAGAATATGCTTTTTAATATATATTTTTTTAAATAAAATTAATTATATTTTATTTTTAAGTTTTCTCAATTTTTTATAAATAAGCATAGACCAAAATGTGTCTTCCATCCTATCATATCCTATATCGTATTTTATTTGTAAGAATTTATATACTTTGCAATTCTCCAAATCTCATTCAAAACCTATTAGAAACTATGCAATTAAATTAAATTTAAATATGTATCAGTTATAAAAAAAATATTTTTTAAAAGCCTATTTAACCCGTCTTACAGCGGAGTAATATATTTTGTTATCTAATTCACAAATAATTGTAGTCCTAACAGCATTAAATACATTGACATATATATATATTTCTAATAAAAGTTTCTTATATAGTTGATTATACGTTTTTTGTAGGTTATTTATAAGAATTTATATAAACTCTTTTTCCATTACCGTAATCCTAAAAATCGTTATCAGAATTATAAATTTAACATATATTTTTAAAAATTTTAAAACTTCAAAATGTAAAAAACTAACAAAATTTCTCTTAAGTATAATGGGATAAATCTGTATTTAGATATTTTTACTAATTTTACCGTAATTATCTATTATTTGAAGTTATAAATCCAATTTTTTCTTACTTAAGGAATTATTTGTAGTTAAAATTATTTAATTAATTAAAATTACCTTATTTTATAATTTTTACTCTTTTAAACTTATTTTACCAAATATAATTTTCAATTAATATTATAGAGCAAATTATCTTCTATTTTGCGGCTATTTCTTATCATTTTTATCTATTTTCTTTCTAACCACCAAAAAAAAACTCATAAGCACTTTGGTTAAACGAATAATCATTATTATTAACTTATAAAACTAATTGATCGGTCCACAAGGTAAATTTATCTCTATCTTTCCGTTTTCTTTTGGTTTGTATAATTTAGGTAGGAACGAGGAACTATTACAACAAGGAATGTTCGTGTCTCAAGAAACAAACAGCAATTTACCAGAAACACAATCTGTTCTTACTTCTTAGCCCTGGTTCATCAACATTGTCTTACTGTCTCTGGCATTTAGTCTCAATGTCTCTATCGTAACTGGTAAGTAGATAGTATGTAGATGAAGCCATACGATCTCCAAAAACTGTCAAAAAAATTATGGCTTCGGTGATCAGAAAGCTGCCCATCCTGATGCACCTCCTGTCGAATTGGTTGAAGGAAGATTGCCCTAAAAAACAACGAACAAATTTTAAGAACTACAGAACAGCATTAGACGAAATGGGCTGCTTGAAAAATCCGATTAAGAAACCTTGAGCTGAGAAAAATCAGAAAGTGGATCGTTCCGGGGTCTTTCCTTCTCAGTTGACTTCTTACAATCATCAGAAGTTATCCTCGAGGTTACGGAATCATTTGGAGGCGGTGGTAAAGGAGACCTGATTTTTCCAATGCCGCCTGGTGGTGGAGCAAGCGCTAATGGTTTAGGTTTCCCATTACCCGAAAGAGCGGTTGAGAGCATTCCGGTTCCAGTGGTAGTTGGTTTCGGCTTCACATTGATTCTTATGGTTTCACCTTCCTGCAAACCAAACAACAACGTAAGAGATGAATCATCTTTTAGTTTACTCAAATTCTGTTCTAAACACGTGTTAGATTCCAGAACAGAGATATTTATAATTACTACTGAATACAAACTTGACAATATCAAAAGATCCTCTTCTAATACTGAGAATCCTATTAATCTTGGGTCATCTACCCTGAAGTCGACTCATAAATCTGAACTAATCAAGAATGTAGAGCAGTTGTAATTCTGAACCGTTTATGACGACTAACCGAGATTTATTTCCATTTGAACACCAGCATTTGATTCCACAGCTAATATTCCTTTAACTATTCTGAGAAAGAAATTGAGAAGATCTAATGTTATGACCAAAGACTGAAATTTAGGGGACTATTCCGTTTATAAATTATGAAAAATTCATCAAAACCAGCTAGAGACATTCTCCCATTTTACAGTAACAACATGTTGAAAAACGAACAAGACTTGAGAAGTCATGAACATAACTTGAGCATAATCGAATATGATGATTTCATACTCAATCCTAAAAACGAGAGTATACTTTCAGCAGTAAACTAAACACCAACTCACAATAGAAGAAGGAAACCATAAAGCCAAAACAATCTTTTATGCTTCTCTGATTACTCAACCAAAAATGTCTCCTTTGACTCGACCTGGATTCTAAAATCCACATAGCACACAATGCAACCCAAAACAAATTTCTGATCATAAACACTTAACTTGTGAACAATTCTTGATTCCCCTGAACTCTACTCAGAAGAAAAACAAGATAAAAGCATCTGCATTGTTCATTTCCATATTGCATTTGATAGTCTTATCAATTGACTCCGAGTTTTCTATCAAACTTATCGAACCACACATTGATCACTATCTTCATTAAGCACAAATCGGTTTTTACCTTCAATCTGTGGTTAACAGCAGGATGAATATCAATATGATCATCACTCTCACTCGTTTCCCCAGTCTCCTTCTCCTTCTCCCTCCTAACATACTTCTCGTGATCCGACAACGCAACATTGAAATCAAACGCCTCGTTCCTCTCCGAAAACCCTACTCCGACGAACGCATGCTTCCCACGGCCGTCCTCGATCCTCAGAACGAAGTACCTCGACGAATCCAAACACGGCTCGACGGAGTTGTCTCGCCGTCCGTTATCGACGAAACAAGCAGCGAAGAGATCGCCGGAGCTGGGATCCTCGAGACGGATCTCGCAGCGGTCCTTGCAAGAGACGACACGGAGACGACCGGACCAGATCTTATCTGACTGGAGCCACTCGCCACATTTGTAGCCGCCGGATGTTGTTAGCGGTGGGATCTTGTAGACGGAGACCTCGCGCACTAAGAGAAGGGTGTGCTCGAAGGTCTCATCCTGCTCCTCGTCAAACGACATCGTCTCTGCGACTACCTCTACAACAGTATTGATGATTTAGATTGTTCCAACGCTTAGTACACCGTTAACGTTATTTTCTCTTATTTTTCTTTTTTCTTCCTCCTAACAACACTTTTATTAATACCTTTTTCAAATAACTTCATATATTAAATCAAATTTAGTCCATAGATCAATTACTCGAATAATTAAGAACTACTCGATCTAACTTACACAAACTTTTTTCGTATTTATGCAATTCTGTCAAAGGAATCCATACACACATTAAACATAAACAAAGAATTCAATTAACTTACAATTCTCAAAAGAACTTCTAAATTTACAGTGATAATTTAATTCCAAATTAAAAAACACCAGTTGAAGGGATTCTCTATCTCTTGAGTAAATCCGAACAGTCTAGCATAATTTGAATCAACGTAATACCATATCGCGTAGATATTGCATAACTAAAAAAAATCAATCCATCTCCACATAAAATACTGATAGACTCTGTCTACAGACCGTAAATCCACTAGTGCATTGTTCATAATCATCATTTAAAATATATATGAATCCATTGATTGATCCACGAAACATCAATTTGGCAGATGAGGATATATTTGTCTTCAGAGGATAATTTCAGAACGGCCGGAAGCTAGAAAATTATCATTTTCTTATTCATTCCTTTTGGTTTGCTATTCGCTAACTCTTTGTTTCTATAAATATGAGTGCAAGGTTTTTGGTGGTAAGATCTCTTTGTTGTTAAAAATTTGGTCATTCCTTACATTTGATATGTACCATATGATCTAGGAATCAATGTATTTTCTGAGAGTCTAGAAAATTTCTTTTTTTTGTCCACTAAAATAGAATATCCATATTTCATTAATAACAAAGTAAAATTATAAAGATAATACACAACATTTTTGAAAAATAAATTATTACATAACCAAATATATATAATCCAAAGCCGTGCGAGTTTTTGAATCTCAGCATTTATATTACCAAAAACATGTACGAAACATACTCATAAGCTTTGTGTGGTGCGGACCAGATGGAAATACAAACAAGACAAAAATAACGTAGAAAAACGTATGTAAACTGAAGGAGGAGGTTTAGGATTGAGATCGATATTTGAAGCAAACAAAACAAGTAGTCTGAAGTTAATTTGTAGGCTCTTATCATCACAATCTTCACAATTGGTTAATTGTATTTTTACAAATGCTCTTTCTGGTTTATCAAGGAAACTTCTTCTTCGTACTCATGTATGTGGAAGAAAATATTCAAAACAGAGAACTTGCGAATCAGTTTGTAAAAATAGAGATTCGGTTGCATGAACCTTGTTCTGGTATATAATAACTGGAGTCCGTTGAAGAGATTACTACATATCACGAAAGGTGAGAGTATGCATCGACATGGTCATTCATCTACATGCCTCAGTTCAGCACAAACGAAGACACCATTAACATGACATGTTAAACAACATTGAGAATATGATCAAAGGTCGGAAATCTCAATGCTTGGTTCAAGAAGATGAATTCAAACCGAAATACAGTTCTAAAGACACATGGATGAGCATTCATGTATAGCACATCCAATCATGGAATGGTACAAAAGTATTTGGTTCTTAGACGCCACGCCTACGTACTCTTTCCTCTCATTTTTAAAGCTCTCAAGCATCAGCCTTCCTTAATTGGCCTTCAAAGCGTATGGCCTATCTAGCATCGACCTAGCATATGTTTGCTAAACATTTCTTCAATTGGACTTTAACCGTTATATTACGATCTAATCAAACATATGGCCAATCTAGCATTGAACTTTCAATCTTATTGTATATATTTATTGTCTAACAATATTATTAGAAATCTTTGTTTGTTGACAATTAGATACTGATATTAGTACAATTATGTCATCTTAAGTCTTAAGCAAGTTGGAGAAATTCGTTTCAAACGTAATTGATATAGTGATATTATTGGTAATTTGTTATATATATTGATCAAATGTAAAAATATAATAGAAAAAAATTTATATATCTTGACAAGAAATCATTATATAATAAATAAATATTTCGTCATATTACATGTGCCTATCTCAAAGCTGATGTGTAAGAGGCATGCAGTTCAATAAGCCATGCAAATTGAAATGTGTCAAGTCCCTTCATTAATATGTTTTCTTCACAATGTAAAGCCAAAATTTAATTTTCAGATGAAGACATAAAGATAGCAATTCAAATGAAAGTGTAGATTGTACATAGTCGACTCTATACACCTGGTTCTTATCTCAATCAATTTATCTTTAAAACTTTATAAAACATCTATATAAAAAAAAATCCTCCTATAAATAGGTTTCACCTAAGGCAAGTGTAAGATCAGAAACACCACAAGAAATAAAGAGAAAATGGCTCGACTCTCGTCTCTTCTCTCTTTTTCCATAACTCTTTTGATCTTTCTCCATGGCTACACAGCTCAACAGTTTCCAAACGAGTGCCAGCTAGACCAGCTCGATGCGCTCGAGCCGTCACACGTACTTAACGCCGAGGCTGGTCGCATCGAGGTGTGGGACCACCACGCTCCTCAGCTACGTTGCTCTGGTGTCTCCTTCGTACGTTTCACAATCGAGTCTAAGGGTCTCTACTTGCCCTCTTTCTTGAATACCGCGAAGCTCTCCTTCGTGGCTAGAGGTACGTTTTCTTTTTACCAAAAAGATTTTTTAGGATTACATGCAGACCCTTTTAGGATTGCATGCAGACCCTTCTAAAAGATCTTAAGGTTCAATCTTCTTAGAAAGTGTTACAGTAAATCATTTGAGCTACATACGCTGAGTTTTATAGAATTGTTTCATATGGTTTCGATTTTGGCTTCAAATTTTTTATCATATAAATTTTTATTGTTTGTGTTTGATTCTTTTATTTGGAGTTTAATTTATTAATCATATACTTCAATTTTTATTTTAGACCTACGCATGCGATCTTTTTTTTGAGGTTTTGTTACAATATTATAGGACAAGGTCTTATGGGGAGAGTGATCCCGGGATGCGCCGAGACATTCCAGGACTCATCAGTGATCCAACAAGGTCAGGGCCAACAGGGTCGGGGCCAACAGGGTCGGGGCCAACAGGGTCGGGGCCAACAGGGTCAGGGCCAACAGGGTCAGGGCCAACACGGTTGGGGCCAACAGGGTCGGGGCCAACAGGGTCAGGGCCAAGAGGGCCAGGGCCAACAGGTTCAAGGCCAAGAGGGCCAAGGCTTCCGTGATATGCACCAAAAAGTTCAGCACATAAGGAGCGGCGACACCATTGCTACACATCCCGGTGTGGCCCAATGGTTCTACAACGAGGGAAACCAACCACTTGTCATCGTTTCCGTCATTGATTTAGCCAGCCACCAGAACCAGCTCGACCGCAACCCAAGGGTATATATAACCTCAAAAGAAATTTAATAAAGTTTTATGATATATTACAACATAACAAATAAAAAAACTTTCTTTTCTTGTTATGTTATAATATATAGTAAAACTTTATTGAAATTTCTTTTGAGGTTATATATATACCCTTGGGTTGCGGTCTAGCTGGTTGTGGTGGCTGGCTAAATCAATGACGGAAACGATGACAAGTGGTTGGTTTCCCTCGTTGTAGAACCATTGGGCCACACCGGGATGTGTAGCAATGGTGTCGCCACTCCTTATGTGCTGCACCTTTTGGTGCATATCACGGAAGCCTTGACCCCATTGGCGTTGACCCTGTTGGCCTTGACCCCATTGGCCTTCACCCTGTTGGCCCTGTGCGCCCCGACCCTGTTGGCCCCGACCCTGTTGGCCTTGACCCTGTTGGCCTTGACCCTGTTGGCCTTGACCCTGTTGGCCTTGACCCTGTTGGCCTTGACCCTGTTGGCCTTGACCCTGTTGGCCCTGGCCACGGTGGCCCTGGCCATGGTGTTCCTGTTGGCCCTGGCCATGGTGTTCCTGTTGGCCCTGACCCTGTTGGCCCTGACCCTGTTGGATCACTGATGAGTCCTGGAATGTCTCGGCGCATCCAGGGATCACTCTTCCCATAAGACCTTGTCCTATAATATTGTAACAAAACCTCAAAAAATAAGATTGCATGCTTAGGTCTGATAAAAATTAAGTATATGATTAATAAATTAAACTCCAAATAAAAGAATCAAACACAAATAATAAAAATATATATTATCAAAAATTTGAAGCCAAAATCGAAACCGTATGAAACAGTTATATATAACTCGGCATATGTAGCTCTAATGATTTACTATAACACTTTCTAAAAAGACTGAAGTTTGAATGTCGATTTTAAGAAAGATGGCAAGTATAGACCCTTAAGACTCCAAAACGTTTGGTAAAAAGAACGTACCTCTAGCCACGAAGGAGAGCTTCGCGGTATTCAAGAAAGAGGGCAAGTAGAGACCCTTAGACTCGATGGTGTAACGTACGAAGGAGACACCAGAACAACGTAGCTGAGGAGCGTGGTGGTCCCACACCTCGATACGACCAGCCTCAGCCTTAAGTATGTGTGACGGCTCGAGCGCATCGAGCTGGTCTAGCTGGCACTCGTTTGGAAACTGTTGAGCTGTGTAGCCATGGAGAAAGATCAAAAGCGTGATTGAAAAAGAGAGAAGAGACGAGAGTCGAGCCATTTTCTCTTTACTTATTTCTTGTGGTGTTTCTGGTCTTACACTTGCCTTAGGTGAAACCTATTTATAGGAAGAAAGTTTTTTTAAAAGGTTTTGAAGGTAAATTGATTGAGATAAGAACAAGGTATATAGAGGCGACTTGCTATTTTTATATCTACACATCATTTGAATTGCTATTTTTATGTCTTCATCTGAAAATTAAATTTTGGCTTCATATTGTGAAGAAAACATATTAATGAAGGGACTTGACACATTTCAATTTGCATGGCTTATTGAACTGCATGCCTCTTACACATCAGCTTTGAAATAGGCACATGTAATATGACGAAATATCTATTTATTGTATATAGTGATTTGTTGTCTAGATATATAAATATTTTTTCTACTATATTTTTACATTTGATCAATATAACAAATTAACAATAACATCACTACAGCTATTACGTTTGAAACGAACTTCTCCAACTTGGTTAAGACTTAAGATAGTATAATTGTACTAGTATGAGTATCTAGTTGTCAACAAAGATTTCTAATATATTGTTAGACAACAAATATATACAATAAGATTGAAAGTTCGATGCCATATTGATTGGCCATATGTTTGATTAGATCGCAATATAACGGTCACACTCCAATTGGAGAAGTGTTAAGTTTCAAAAGACTTTGATCAATTATGGACATGCAAAGTTTAAAAGTTTATGAAACAGCTGAGAAACACGTGAGAGATGTATATAAGAAGACAATCGAGAGAGAAGACGTGGCGACACGAAACAGCTGGGATACACGTGAGAGATGTGGCGGACGCGACGAACGTGCCGTGCTTTCATTATGTTGTATCGCCGTGACGAGTGTACGGCTGCATGTTGCTCAGTCCCTTTGGAGTTTCATTTTAGTTTTACGAATTTGTAACTTAAACACAACAATTACATTATTTCATATTTGGTTAACCTTTTGACCTAATACAATATATTGACCGAAAAAAAAGAAAAAGTCAAGATATGAAATTATTCAAATTTTCTAACATGATTGTTAGTTATATTTAAATTTTCATGAACTTTTTTCAAATTTTTAAATTAAAAAATTAATGTGTAAAATGATTTACTTATTATTTTAAAATTTTGGTTTGGATATTTGAATCTTTTAATTAATAAAGTTGATGATTTTTTTTAAATAATTATTGAAAATACTAGCCAGAGATAAAACGCCTTATATCAGGACAACCACAAAAGATAATAAAAAAAGTACACAAAAAAAACCTTGTCCAGATTGATTACAAATCTTAATTGAGAGAAACTCCTAAAATTTTGTGTATTTTTACTTTTTCTTCTTTGCAAGTTCAAGTGTAAGAATTAGGCTTCATGTTCTAACATTAATATTATTATTTTAATATTAATTAGAAATTTTTGCTTCCAAAATCATGTTTGTTTAGAATTGTAACTTCCAAATAAATTACAAAAATACATATTCATATAGAAAATTAACTGGGATAAACCAAATGAGGAAAGTGTTAATTGATATGTAATGTTAACTTATCTTGGATAAACTTTAATTCAATGTGACGAGAAGCCATTACATCAAGAGATCACACATGATACACTTCATTTTCTATGTTAGGGACGCTGTACTCACAAAAATCGTATTTTTGCAAAGCTTTGTATTTTTTTTTAAATTCTACAAAATATAAGATGGATTCACCTTACGAGTATGCAATTAGTCTTTGATTATAGTGCAGACATGGATCTATCTCAACCCTGATAATAACTTGCCTCTATTTGAAACTTGGTCGGAAAAATTTTGTAAGGTCATCATCTCTAAATTTGATTTATGAACTTTTGGATTAGTGTGAAGCAAAACTAACATTATCGCTCGTACTATATATCGTAAAGGCTAAAGAGGGTTGCACTGGTCGGTTTCAATCGTATATTGCATTCTAAAAACTACAAAAAAATATAGTCAAAGTCAAACCCTGATAAAAAGAGGATTATAGCTAATAAATGGACAAAGTCAAAGCCAAACCCTGATAAAAAGACTTCGATACTACATTATTGGTATTTGATTGTAGAGACATAATTTTAAACATAAGCATTGGGTTTTATTATGCAGTGTGTAATTACGAGCTTTAGCTAAGAGTTATTAGCCAAACACATAATTCATATCAAAAGAAAATCGTTTTTGGAGACGAAAAATAACAAAGTTAAACTTCTGTTAAAGAAAAAGAATTTATGACAGAAAACATCGTCAACTTCATTTTTTATGTTGTATTATTGACAACATATATTGCATATTTTGCTTATGTAATTATTTGTAATTTGAAAGTTTTTTCTATTAACATTGTAATTATTTGGTTGACACAAATATTGTAGTTTAACTTTGTAATTTTAAAATAAATAAATAAAATTATAATTTCATAAAAAACACAAATTACTGTTTTCAACTTTGGGTTTATCTATTCATTTATGTTATATAATTAATAAAAATATTTTTTGTGTGTGTTTCGTAAATTTTAAGTTAAATCTAGAGTAAAATTCTTCAAACAATTTTTTTCTTTTTTGTAATATGCAAGTTTGAATCCGAGTTGTGGTATAATGACGATATGATCACAAATCATTAGCATATATGTCCTTGTAGTCCCTTAAATTGACAGGATATTTAATAGGAATTAAATATAGAGATCATATAAAGACGATTGGTTTTTTCATTCATGTTTTACTATGGTTCTTATAAGCCTATGCAAGGTGTCTATTAGTAATAGTAAAGACTAAACGGTACATCCATGGTTTAGTGGATGCTTTGTGCTTTTGCTCAATTCAGTATAAAAACAAATATTCTATTTATTTTAAAATATAAAATATTTTAGAGGATCTTTTATGTTTCAAATATAATATATCTTATATTTTAATTTTTTTTTAAAAGTGTGTAATAAATTATATATTTCTTTCTTATATTGGTTGATTTAGCTTTAATTTATATATCTAGGGATACTTTTTTAAAGAAAAATACAGTTTTTAATCTTTTTATTATAGCAAAAAATTATAGTTAAATATTAAAATGAAAAACAGCACGAGATTATATGCTTTCAATGTAAGTGACTCTACACCAAGAATCATTTAAGTTAACAACCCTCTTGTAAGTGAAATGCTTTAAAACGCTTTAACCAACTGTTTTTTTTGTTCTTTTTATCAAACCGTCACAAAGAATTACTAAAGGAAATTGTTTGGTCGATTGATGAGCTCAGAAACGTTTTGAAATCATCGGTTTTTAACATATTTGTTACTTTCTAATAAACGTTGCAACAAACCGCCTTAATAAACGTTTTATAAAACCGTCTCAATGAATTATCAAAAAAAACCGTTTGGTTGATATTATCTTTTGAAGCCAGAGCCATATTCAATTTAGTGTGGAAAGTGTTTTTTTTTGCAAAGGAACCTTTATAAACCAAGATAACAATTGGTGTATTTAAAAGTCCAAAATTAATTGAAAATAAAATATTCCAACAATTGGTTTGATCATAATCGATCAAACACAATAAAACAAATTATTATGATGATAAAATAAAATAAATGTTTATTCTTGTAGGTCTTCCACTTCCATCACATGCCAACTTGTTCATCCCAGGCTGTCACTTAGCAAGCCGTATTCTTTTGTCCATTCGTTCTCTTTCTTATTACAACATACAACGACACAAACACATACATTCCAAATACATGTCTACGGTCTACGTGTGTATGTATACGTATAATATATGTATGTAGATACATGCATGCATGATGAATTTAGCGTAGTGTCTACAAGAAACGAATTTAGTTATCTCTATATAAGCTATCTAATTTAGTAATTTACCACATTTTCTTCAAGAATTGAGCTTGAGTACTTCCATATATCTTTCCCTAATTAAAAGTTAAGAAAAATACTAAATTTTATTTTTTGCCAAAGTCAAAAGCTTTTGTCATTATTGAATCCAATTATACTAATACTAACCTATTAGACTACTAAGTACCACCAACTATTAATTAGTTGAGAGTATTGTGAGTTGGACCAAGAGGTATGTGTCGGCTGTTAGTAACAACTTATTACCTTAAGTATATATACATTCATATAAAAGCAAGATTGATAATTCGTTGTTAACTCTATACAATTTTAATGTGAATTGTATATATCTTGAACTTATAACTCATTACAATTTTAAGCATCTCTTCTCATATAACGTAAGTAAATTTCATTTATCTATTTTTCGAATCTTTGCTAATTCCGATCACACAAACGAATTATACATATATAAAAGTCGATAATTATATTTAACAACCGATCACACAAACAAGTTATGCATATATATACGTAGATAATTATATATAATTGTATAGAGAATCCTATTTTTGTCGGCAAACATTTTTCAAAATGACTTATTAGCCAATCCCATCTCATTCCAACTAAGCCACAACTCACCACTAAACATTTTTCTCATCCATATAAACCATTTCACTCCCAACCTCACTTTACAATTTATCTCCACACATAAACTCAAACTTCAAACGCTATGGCGACCATTCATCTAACTTTAGCTCCTCTCCTCCTACTCGCCGCCATCTTCCTCTCCACCGAGGTAACCGCTCAGCCCGCAGCTCCCGCTCCTGGCCCTGCCGGTCCGGTCAACATCACGGCGATCCTCGAAAAAGGCGGCCAATTTGTTACTTTTATCCGTCTTTTAAACACAACTCAAATCGGAAACCAAGTCAACATCCAAGTCAACAGTTCATCAGAAGGCATGACCGTGTTCGCACCAACAGACAACGCTTTTCAAAACCTTAAACCCGGAACACTAAACAAGTTAAGCCCGGACGACCAAGTCAAACTCATTCTTTACCATGTTAGCCCCAAATTCTACACATTGGATGATCTTCTCTCCGTAAGTAACCCGGTCAGGACTCAAGCTTCAGGGCGAGACGGTGGAGCGGTTTATGGACTTAACTTCACCGGTCAAGGGAACCAAGTTAACGTATCAACCGGTGTCATTGAGACACGTGTTAGTAATGCATTAAGACAAGAACGTCCACTTGCGGTTTACGTGGTGGACATGGTATTGTTGCCGGAAGAGATGTTTGGAGAACGCAAGATATCACCGGTGGCACCAGCTCCGAAATCAAAATCTCCTGGTGTCTCCGATGACTCAGACGACACCTCTAAGAAAGCGGCAGCTCCGTCGGAGAAGTCTGGCTCCGGTGAGATGAAGGCTGGATTAGGGTTTGGCCTTGGACTTGTTCTGTTATGTTTGAAATTCATCGTTAATTGAGTTGGTTTCTATATATTTGTTTTATTGTGCGGGTTGTAATAAGAAATTTCTTTATTGAGTGAATATGTTGCATCATGCATGGATTGAAAACTGAAATAAGTGATTAATATTTTAAATTGTGCGTATATGACGATATAAATTTAGTTGTGAATTTGGTCTAAAAGTCGAAAGACAAAATCGATAATACTTTTTCCCAGCTTACAATTGAGACAATGTAAAAGAAAAGGCAGAGTAGAACAAGGCAAAAACAGAGGAATCTCATAAGTCATAAGTCATAACAGATGCAAAACACAAGGACAAGAGACCCATAAAAGCAGACAAGCAGAAACAATCTAAACTTCAGTTTTAACAATCTATAGAGATGAAAGGGATGAACACCTGACTTTCCAGCGATCAAGACCTGAACTTAGGTGCGTCTGCGACATGCGAATTACCTTTGTTCCGTTTTGGTTAGGCCATGGGTATATAACCCAATGAAAGATTGACTTTAACCCCCAAATTTTAAGTAATCAATATACATAAAATCATCTCCATTGGTGGGATGAGACTGGATTTCTAATTAATAAAAAATTAAAAAAAAGAAAATGTTGAAATGAGAGAGACTGTTTCTCATTTGAAAAACTATTAGATACCTGTTAGATACTCTTAAACAGCTGTTATTCTTTTAATTGATTAACTTTTCTTTCTTTTTTTAAAAAATTATATAATAAATTTATGGCAAAAGATTAATAAAAAATAGTTGAGAGATTTATTAGAATTTCTTAAGCGAAGCAGGTGCTCTAAATCTAGTGGTTTGTAATTTTTTTTCTTTTTAAAATTTATACTAAAATGCATATAGCCTCCAAAATTTCACAACCAATCTTGTATAAGGCTAAGGCCAGTTTATTATTTATTTTGTGATATGCATACCTAATGTTTAGAACAAAATAATATAGGTATCTCATTTTCAGAAATTTTGCTTCAATCGTGAGATTTTTATGATGGATGGAATAGCCGACGAATGTATGATAGGTGTTCATCCTCTAGGGGGATAAAGAGCAACTTCTCGCCATGATTTTTAGGAAGGTCTCTTGATCGATATTGCCCATTTTTTGGGCCTGCACGTAAGAGAAAGAGGCTTGCCGAACGCAAGGAAAATAAATGCTTTTAATCTCGAACACTCTCTGATGCTCAAGTTAAGTTCGCTCTACTAAAGATAAGCATTTGAGAGATGTGTATGGAAGGTTACATAAGGAGTTTCGTCCATGGATCGGAACTCCTATCTGCCGATAAGTGTTTTATTTTAGTAGTTCAACTATAATACGGCGGAGAGAAGTGGGATTGGAACTCATCTCGACCATGTTGTTTGTATACACGAGAGAGGGTACTTACCGCTCATCTTATATGTTTTGTATTAGATCTCCCTGCCAGCCCCTCTCTCTTCTCAATGGAGGTGTCCCTCCTTGCTTGGTGAAGTGTCTTTAGTCTTCACTTTTATCGAACGATTCTTTCCAAAAAAAATTTATGGCACGTGCTTCGCGTATGTCGAGCCGCATTAAGATTGTGTCTAACATACTTAGCTAGCCTTATGAGTAGTCGGTCGTCTCTCCCAATAGCCCAAAAGCCCAAAAGCGGACTGCATGAAGATCAACATTTGTGACTATGGATTAGGATAGTGGATTAACGCCATCCCCAAAAGGACAACATTGGTTGCCAGTTGAGGAATATGAGTTCTCCCCGAAAAAATTTACTTGCGTCATTTTGCGTGTCACTTTGTGACACATGTTAGCTATCTTGCTTATCAATTTCATAAACAGGATGTATCATTTCTGATCATCATGACCGAGATCTAATCTCGCCACTTGATTCGATAGACACTTATCCAAAAAATTACAAAACACACCTTAAAAAAGAAAAATATTGTTTTTGTGCGTGGACTGAACGAAACATTCTTAAATGTAGTGGTATTTTCCTTGAAGTTAGTATAGGTAAATTTTAAGGATGAACAATACTAGAAAAAGCTTCATTGGTTTTGTTTCTATTATGATATATGGTTCGATTAACCAGTTTACTTGGTTCAATGTAAATAAATCATTGTATATAATCTTAACAACTCAAGTGTATAGACAATTAAGGTGAATAACAAACTTTTCTTTTCATCGTCTTCTTCCTTTCGTTCTCTATCTTAGAACCCAGATTCTCAAATCATCTTCGTGAATCTAGTGTTAATATGGTATCAGAGCATTCACATTGATCTTCCGCTTTACTCTTTTCATCATGAGTTGTCCAATCTTTAATTTCTTGCGATTCGTATATTTTTTGCTCTTCGCGATTGAAAATTTGTTCGCCGGATTATTTTTCAATTTTTCTCTTCTGATTCTGCTTATTTCTCTTTAATTGACCTTATGCGTACGATTTTCTTTTGATTTCACATCGTTTCGTCGCATTTTCTTTGTTGTTCGTCACTTCTTCATTTGAGAATGGTGGTGAATGATACTTCTTCTTCAAATCTGGCACATTCGGCTGTTTCAGCTCTAGATTTCTCCAATTCCACAAGATATTCAGCTGATCAATATGAAAACTCATACTATTTGCATAATAATGATCACGCTGGTCTTGTTTTTGTTTCTGATCGGTTCACAACAGCATCGGACTTTCATTCTTGGCGCCGATATGTGCGAATGGCCTTGAATGTGCGCAACAAGCTTGGTTTTATTGACGGTACGATCATTAAATCTTCTTCTACACATCGAGATTATGGTGCTTGGTCTAGGTGTAATGACATTGTTGCGACTTGGCTTATGAATTTTGTTTCGAAGAAGATAGGTCAGAGTTTGTTGTTTATATCTACTGCTGAAGGAATCTGGAACAATCTTATCTCTAGATTCAAACAGGATGATGCTCTTAGGGTCTATGATATAGAACATAAGCTTAGTAAGATTGAACAGGGATCTATGGATGTTTCAACATACTATACAGAGCTTGTTACTCTATGGGAAGAACACAAAAACTATGTTGAATTACCAGTTTGCACATGTGGGAAGTGTGACTGTGAGGCTGATGCATTATGGGAAAAATTGCAGCAGAGGAGTCGCGTTACTAAATTTCTTATGGGATGGAATGAGTCTTATGAGCAATCAAGACGTCATATTCTGATGTTGAAGCCAATTCCGACGATTGAAGAAGCATTCAATATCATTACTCAGGATGAAAGGCAGAAACTGATTAGACCTTCTTCTAGGATTGACATTGTGGCTTTTCAAACGATGGCTCCTGCTAGTTCTGCTGAAGAAAATGCTTACATAGCTGCTTATAACACCATTAATTACAAAAATCAGAGGCCAGTTTGTACCCATTGTGAAAAGACAGGACACACTATTCAAAAGTGTTTCAAGTTTCATGGATTTCCTCCGGGTTATAAGACTTCTACTCAACCTTATCAACATAAGAATCAGTTCCCATCAAAGACTCCATGGCCTCAGTCCCACATGCCTCTTCAACAAATACAGCTTCATGTTCATCCTAACTCCGCTTAACAGGCACATGCAATTGCAAATGTGATTCCTTACACACAAATGTCATCTCAACCTGTTGTTCCACATGTTACTAGTAGTGGTGCTAATGTGACTCTCCAGAACTTTACTCCTCAACAAATTCAGCATCTTTTATCTTAGTTCAATATTCAAGTTCGGGTTTCAGAGCCTCAAGCTCCTTCCTCACGCGCTACTATAACTGAACAAGGTGTCATGGCTTCTACATCTAATTCCGGTAAAGTCTTTTTTCCTTCTTCTAATCTGAGGTATGAGAATCAGAATCTCACTTACCAACATCATTGTCTTTCTGCCTTACATTCTTTTCTTCCTTCGAATGCTTGGATTATTGATAGTGGTGCCTCTAGTCATGTTTGTTCTGATATAACAATATTTATAGAACTTACACTCGTATCTAGTATCAATGTGTCTCTTCCAAATGGTACTAGGGTCCTTATCACTCACACTGGCACTATACACATTACAAAATCTTTGGTGTTATACAATGTTCTGCATGTTCCTGATTTTCAATTTAATCTTATCAGTGTTAGTTGTTCAGTGAAAACTTTATTTTGTTCTGCTCATTTCTTCTCCAATGATTGTTTCATTCAGAAACTTTCTCAGGGCTTGATGGTTGGGAAGGGTAGTCTTTATCACAATCTTTACATTCTAGACAATGCATCTGTTTTATCATCATCTCCTGCTTCTTTTTTCTGTGGATCTTTATTGACTGAAGAACATTTGTGGCATTGACGTTTAGGACATCCATCATCTGCTATTTTACAAAAGCTTATGCCTGCTTTGCCTTCTTTGAAGTTTTTCTCATCTGATCATACTCATTGCTCTATCTGCTCTCTAGCAAAACAGAAGAGATTAGCATACATTTCTCACAACAACTTGTCTGCTCTTCCATTTGATTTGATTCATTTAGACATTTTGGGTCTTTTTAGTGTTGAATCTGTTAAAGGTTTCAAATACTTTTTCACATTGGTTGATGATTGTACTGAAATGACTTGGGTTTATATGTTGAAAACAAAGCATGATGTTTTACAAATTTTCCCTGCTTTTCTCAAAATGATTACAAGTCAATACAATGGCAAAGTTAAGACTATTAGATCTGATAATGCTCCGGAACTTGCTTTTCCTGCTTTGCTAAAAGAATATGGTATGATACATCACTTTTCTTGTGCTTATACTCCTCAACAAAACTTTGTTGTTGAACGCAATCATCAGCATTTGCTCAATGTTGCTCGTGCCTTGTTACTTCAATCGAATGTGCCATTACACTATTAGAGTGACTAAACTACTACTGCTGTTTTCTTGATTAATCGCTTGCCTTCACCTTTGCTTGCTTACAAATCTCCATTTGAACTGCTTCTTGAAAAAGTACATGACTATAGCTTGTTGAAAACATTAGGATCTTTGTGCTATGTTTTGACTTTTTTAAAAGATAGACATAAGTTTTCTCCAAGAGCTAAACCTTGTGTTTTTCTTGGATATGCCATGGGTTTTAAAGGCTATAAGGTTTTGGATTTGGAATCACATTCAACACAAATTTCACGAAATGTCGTTTTTTATGAAACATAATTTCCTTTTAAAACAAATGAATTGCTATCTCAAGCTGTGGATATGTTTTCCAACACGATTTTACCACTTCCTGCTCCTTTACATTTTGTGGATACTATGCTTATTTCACATTCTTTGGATATTGATTGTCCTGCTCCTGCATCTACATTGACACATTCTCCTTTACATGATGCGCGACCTAGTACCACACCATTATCACCTAGTCCAGTGATACAAGAGACTGATGTTTTTCTTGTGCCTATTGCTAGACCAAAACGAACTTCTAAGGTTCCTACTTATTTGTCTGAGTATCATTGCTCTTTGATTCCTTTTACTTCTGATTCATCTTCATCTTCTTCAGTATCACTCCTCTGTTTCAATCTTATGTATTTGCTTACACTCTTGAGACCGAGCCTAAAACATTTAAACAAGCCATGGCATCATCAAAATGGAAAACATCGGTGAATGCGGAGCTTGATGCTATGGAGCAAAACGGAACTTGGCATATTGAATCTCTACCTCCGGGCAAGAATGTTGTTGGTTGCAAATGGATTTTCACAATCAAATATAATGCAGATGGCACAGTGGAGCGTTACAAGGCTCGTTTGGTTGCTCAGGGATTTACTCAACAAGAAGGCATGACTATTTGGAATCATTTTCTCCCGTGGCCAAATTTACGAGTGTGAAGCTTTTATTGGGTCTTGCTTCTGCTACAGGCTAGAGTTTGACACAAATGGATGTATCAAATGCGTTTTTGCATGGTGATTTGGATGAGGAGATCTTTATGAGTCTACCTCAAGGTCATACACCTGCAAATCGTAGTGTTTTGCCGCCGAATCCTGTTTGCCGACTTTGGAAATCTCTTTATGGGCTTAAACAGGCTTCTAGACAGTGGTATAAGCGGTTTTCTTCAGTTTTGTTGGGAGCTAACATCATACAATCTCCTGCGGATAATACTCTCTTCGTGAAGGTTACCTCTACTGCTTTTGTGGTTGTACTAGTCTATGTTGATGATATAATGATTGCAAGTAACAATGATGAAGTTGTGACTCATTTGCAAGCTCTTCTTCGCTCTGAATTCAAGATTAAAGACTTTGGTCCAGCTCGTTTATTTCTTGGATTAGAGATTGCCCGTTCTGCAGATGAAATTTCTGTTTGCCAGCGAAAATATGCTTTGAATTTGCTTGAAGACTCTACTTTCTTAGGATGTAAACCGAGCACAATTCCTATGGATCCCAACCTTCATCTTACAAAGGATCTTGGCACGTTGTTGCCTAATCCGAAGACTTATAGAGAGCTCATTGGTCGACTTCTTTACCTCACCATCATGAGGCCTGATATTACGTTTGCTGTTCATCAACTAAGTCAGTTTCTCTCGGCTCCAACAGATATACATCTTCAGGCTGCTCACAAGGTCCTTCGGTATATCAAAACCAATCAGGGGCAAGGTCTGATGTATCCTTCTAATACAGAATTATGTTTGAATGGATTCGCTGATGCAGACTGGGCGACATGTAAGGATACTCGACGTTCTGTTATGGGTTTCTGCATCTATCTTGGTACGTCTCTCATTTCTTGGAAATCGAAGAAACAATCGGTGGTTAGTCGCAATAGTACTGAAGCAGAGTACCGTAGTCTTGCCTTGGCTACTTGTGAACTAATTTGGTTGCAGCAATTGCTTCGGGACTTACATATCACATTCACTTGTCCAGCCAAGTTATTCTGCGACAACAAGTCAGCAATACACATCGCAACGAACCCTGTTTTTCACGAACGCACCAAACACATATGGTTGATTGTCATACTGTTCGTGATCAGATTAAAGCTGGAAATCTCAAGACTCTTCATGTTTCAAAAGGGAATCAACTTGCTGACATCCTCACGAAACCTCTCCACCCGGGTCCTTTCCATTCTCTGCTCAATCGTATGTCTTTATCAAGTCTTTATCTTCCTCAAGATTCTTCGAAGCTAAAGACTTGTGGGGGCATATTAGGATATATGGTTCGATTAACCGGTTTACTTGGTTCAATGTAAATAAACCATCATATATAAGCTTAACAACTCAAGTGTACAGTCAATTAAGGTAAATAACAAACTTTTCTTGTCATCGTCTTCTTTCTTTCGCTCTCTATCTCAGAACCCAGATTCTCAAATCATCTTCGTGAATCTAGTGTTAATAGTTTCTTTTCCTTAAAAACATTGGATCTCTCTGTATTTAAGTAGTTAAATAAGACCCCAACTTTATAATTCACAGGGAGAAGCTAAGAGTGCTCAACTCGTAGGCTAAGCTATTGCGAACAATGAAGCTTTCATCACTCTGAGGAAGATTGAAGGTGTAAGAGAGATTGCTCAGACCATAGCTAGATCGGCCAGCTGGGTTTACCTAAGCTCCAATGATCTTTTGTTCAGTCTCCAAGCAATGAACTTGAGCATAACCCTAGCAAGTAGAGAGAAAAGCAAGTGTCATTTTGAACAGGATTTTGCATTTTATCCAATAACCACCATTTTACTATGTCTCCAGATTTGCTCATTAACAGTACTTCGAGGACTAGTTTTATTTTACGTTTGCTGTTTTTGTGGATTGTTTTAAAACTATCAAAGAGGATTTGAAGAGTCGTTGACAAAGGTCAACCTTTTTTATTAAATTACAATATACAACAAAGTAAATATTCTCATTTACCTAGGCAATACAAAAACGAAGTATTAAGCTAACAGATAAATCAAATCGTATCTAACCAAGAATCAAACTCATCTAAAACTTTGGATTTTCCAACTGTTGAAGACGAAGGGGTCTGGTTCTCCTGTGGTTTGGTTGATACCGAAGTACTTGCGAGCAAATCATCAAGCACATCACCGAAACCAGTGGTGTTAAGCTTTTGATCAGATGAGTTCGCTGGTCTGTTGAATGGTTCAGCGCCACCATGAGAGTTGAGAAGAGAATCCAACTCTGTTTCAAAAGCTGAAGATCTTTGGACAGAAGGATTCTGAGTGGAGGTACTACTTGAGGCACTGGCCACTTTGTTAGGCTTTTCACTAAAGGAGTTGAGAAGAAAATCTAGATCAGCTTCAATTGCTGAAGATTTCTCTGACTGGTCTGAGAGTCTTGGTATGTCGTCCTTCACTTGATCCACAGACTCAGCCTCCAAGACTGACGATTCGCCATGAGCAATAATTGAGTCGATCTTTCCACTGGATTCTTGTTGAACTGGCTTATTTTGCCTTGTTGTCACAGCTTCCGCATCTTGAGATGTGTGTGAATGACACGGTTCTTTATCTTGGCTCACTTTTGATTGAGATGTACACTGCAGAATCCATAAAATCAAATATGTCACACATAGAGCCTAATATTATTTATAGCTCATGGTTTAGATCCAGTAATTGTACCAGCTCGGGCGGCAAAAGATCAGCTTCAATGTAGAGTCTCTCATGCAAATCAACTTTCTCTAGCATTTTTTCTAGTGCATTTAAATCCAAGGAGAGGAATCCAGGCTTCACGTAAGAAAAATTGGCGACCCGTGACAGGATACGCAAGTTAAAAATGGTACTAAACCTTAATTTTAACTAGGAAACAAGAGTATAATTATGAATTACCTCATGATAAGCTGATCCGTCTTCTCCCACAACAAAGTTGTCATCTTCCATCCATGAAAGTATACCTTCCCCTCTGGCCGAGATCATCGATCCAACTACGCGACTAAATTCATCTGCAAAATTTCATAAATTTCAATCCAAAATAGAAACAAATTAGTCTTACATTGCACCGACGACAGGAACAAAGACAACTAACGAGGCAACATTGGCTTTTTGCTTAAGATTGGTTCCAATTCCATACCGTGCAAAAGATCATCTAACGATGATAGACAATCTGAATTGACCTCAATCTTTGACTGAGACTCAGCTTGAGCTTCAGCTACCAAATGCAGATAATCTGCTCCTTTGCTTTTTGGCACAATAGCATCCGCAAGTTGACTTGTCGACAAATCTCCAGGCGCATTTTCCAAACTGAGATCGAGCTCATCATCGTACCGATCCCAATTCGACGGTAGTGCAGATACACGCCGAGATTGAACCGGACTCTTGGTCTTGAGAGCTCCGGTTTGGTTTCCTTGCGGCTTCTCCGGATTTTTGGAGTTCTCTGAAACTCCCGGACCTTTCGGCTTATGAACGGAATGTGATTTCTTGCTATGGTGTTGAGTGTGAGCTCTCTTCGATTTCGCCATAGCTTTTGTGTCCATTGCAGAAGAATCTATATTAATAAAAAAAAAAAATCAAAAGCAGACTGAGAGAGATTGCGAAAAATTAGGGTTTCTACGCAAACATCTAACTCGACGCAGCAAATTTGTATTTCCTATTCCCAATCTACACATCCGAAGATCAAAAACCCTGACTGATCTTAAAGAAAAGGGAATGTCAATAGAACGATAAGAATTAGGGTTTTATCAAATCTCTTTGTTTGATTCCTCAAAGCTTTGAGACTAAAAAAAAATTTACCTTGAGAAACGAAAATCGTAATAGGGAAGATCAAAGAAGCTTGCTTGAGAGGAATTTGAGAGGGAGAGGGAAGAAGAGTGTCGAAGAAATTGGCGATAAACGACTCTAAAAAGAGAAAAAAGAAAAAAGAAAAAAAAAGAATGTCGAGATCCAATGAATACGATATCGTTTTGAAACAGGCTAAATTGGGCCTTTATCTGACACGTAGAAGGACCTATACAATATATGTATAGTGTTTCTACCTCTCTTCTCTTCGTATACGATCTTAAACAAAATAAGGCCTTGATTCTTTGCATGGTTCTATATAGTTTTCATATTATTTTGATTGAGTAAATAATAGATATCAGATATTTTATCAAAAATACATACTGTTCCTATTTGTTTTTTTTCCCAATTTTATCTTTGTTTTATGACAAAAAAAGTTTATTTATATTATTCGTTTACAGAATTTTTGGCGTGTATGATTTAAGGTTTGATTTTATTTATATATAGAACTACGGTTTTCTTATAACAATATTATTGGATAAAATTTAAATAATTCTGCAGAGTCAGTAAAATTAGGTTGTAGATATGTATTTTTTTTGTCATCTGGTTGTAATATTAATGATGGAAAAATACCAAAAAGTTTTATGAGCTATAAATAGAGAAAGTCTACTACGATCCAGTAGCGAACCGATTAACCGTCAAAAACGTAATTATATCAAAACCAACATTTACAGCATCTGAACTTGTGTCATAACTCATATTTACAACCAAAAATTCAGACTTTATCAAGCTAAGGTTATAACCCTCTCTCATCAACAAAAAAATTAACAAGTTTATTACTACTTTTCCAAGTTTTCTAAATAGCCCAAAGATAACATCTTCTTACCAAAAGCTAACAAATGATTAATATATTCTCTTTCGGCTCCACTCTTAGACCTCTCACCGACCCCATCACAATCGCGGCGAGCTTCAGCGATTTTCGAAAATGGCTTCTATGGTTCCTTCTTGCAAAAATTTTGCTACCTGCTCATTGGCTTCCTCATGTCCCAAAAAATTTCTTATCTAGGTTTGGACCATATTTTTCTTTATGGGTTTTGACCAAAATCTCAGCCCACCAAAAAATGCATTCGACCTTAGCCTCCATCCAGCTGTTCATTATTTTATCCGATACATAACCTTATATCATGCGCTCATACCAATCAGTAAAGTTCAGCAAAATTCCAGTTTGGGGCCTTGATAGTGGTACTATTTCATTGGCTTGTTTACCCGAAACAATTTTGGAGAGATCATCTTGGATCTTTTGTAACTGATAGAACCAAAACTGCATAAAAGACTCGAATATCCGAAAATTATAGACTTTTATATGTGTTCCAAAAAAAAATAACATAATAACATTTAAAAATGAATAATTAACGGAAAAAAATATATAGAGAAATAAGAAGAGGAATGAAAAGGAATACAAACTATAAAATAGTAACTCCAAAGCAACTCCTCTATGTTTCTGTCATATCAAAACCAAATGGTATTAGAATCAACCAAACTGAAACGAATATGAGAAAGTTATAAGAAATACAGTAACAAACCAACAAAGAGATCTTACCTAAAAAGCTGAGAAGTAAAGTGATTGAGAATCAGTTCATTCATCTTGAATTGTTGGAGTATCAAAATATGAAAATGTAAGTAAGAACAAATTGTTAAAACTTAAAACATCAAACAAATATATAACATAGAATATAGTAAGTGATAAGATTACCTTTCTTAAACTTATCTTCCAATATGAATTCATAGATGGGTTGTTTATATAACTGAAACCATTATTTTAACTTAAGAAATTTTCTAAATATAATTACTAATTAAATTAAATTGGTTTTTGTTGTTGCTAATGGAAACTTATATATAATTACATATCTTCTATATTTTTTCATTTAAACAAGACAATTTTAATATTTGAATTTTTTTAAAAAATTTAATGTTCAAGTGAAATAAAATGATTGGTTATTTAAAATCATATATGAATAGTCTTAGAGGAATTTAGCATCATATTTTATTATTCGAAGACTAAGAAATCTTCTAATATTTTTTATGCCTACAAAACAAGATGAAGAGATCTTTAATAATGAAAAGATAATAATACATGCTTCGAATATGGGTTTTAAGTCATAAAAGAAAAAAACAGGTCAAAAAGAATAATCTAAGTTATTTTCTAATTTTTGCCTTAAAAAAATCTTCTTTTGCTCTTTAAAAATATTTTCTCTAATGGTATTTTATATTATGTAAGACATAAACACAGGTTAGTTTCAGAATGTACTTCTCCTTTCACATTGTGAAGATCTTGAAACCTAATACTTTCTTAAGTAATTATCATCACCATCTTATGTTTTGCATATTACTTACGGTTTTAGGAACCATAAAATATGGATCAAGGTGGATGCCAGAAAAAGGAAAAACTATAAATCAAAGTGGACCAAACTTAAAACGTTTTGATAAGTTCAATTAGAAAATTTGGGTGTTACCAAAGGTTCATGCCATTTTCTGCAAAGCCCATTTAGTTTTTCGGTTCAAAAGCCCCCAAAAAACAACACAGGTTCAATCAAGTTTATTTAAAGAGAGTGGACGTGAGAAGCAGAAGTATAGAGAAACGCTGTTTCCAAAGCAGATGTATATGACTGATTTGACCAGACTATTATGAACAAGGCACATATGTAACTAGTATCTCGAGTTTTGTCTTTTGGTTGGGAAAACGAGGTTCGTTTGCTCCGAAACATTGCAGAGACTCTTGGAATACATGAAGCTAGCTACTAGCTGAAGGAGAACCTCTTTGAGGGTCAGGAACATAGCAAAATGTGTTGTCAAAGTCGAAAAAATGAATATGTCCAATGGAGAAATAGTTTATACATCATCCTCAAAGCCTAAAGTGAGGACTTCTTTGAGGGTCAGAAGTATAGCAAAATGTTTTAAATAGTTTATACTTCATCCTCATAGTCGATCCTTGACAAGCACTCCTTTGTTAATATGTGCACGCACCCAAATACGTGTCATCTATAAGTATACACATATTTGGGTGTTTGGCTATGACATAATATATGTGCATATACTTGTTATATTTGATGTTGATGTGTGAAGAATCGAGATGGATATTCACATATGTGGATTGGGTTGTATTATAACTACTAGACGGGTATGCCGACTGACATTCCCTTGTTATGCATCGAATTCACAAGTAAGAAAGGGACATTCCCTCATTGTGTGTTGTCAGATGTGTTGGACTATGGTGAGATGCTTGTTACGCCATAGTCCATTGTTGGTTGACAAGCCATGGAAGCATTTTCAGACAACGAGAATGGCCGCCCATGCTATTGGGCGCACGCAAGTGAGGGGTTGAGGCCCCCGATAGATGTCTAAGAAGTCATTTCTTGGCATGTAAATAGCTTGGGACTTGTTTGTTAGGTGCATAAGTTTAGAAGTTATGTTTGTTGTGGTTATGGATGTATGAGATGTTAATTTATCGTGGGTTCGTAACACTTGCATACGCTAAGTAATTACATTACTCACTCTTCTTATATGGAAGTAAATTCGAAGAGTTATAAAAGTAGACGTTTTGGTGTGGTGCTGAATTTTAGGCTAAGGATATTTTTCATTATTCGCGCTTTGAAAACGTTAAGTTGTTTTATGTTTCAGATTTCAGTTTTAAAAGACGATTTCATGTTAAGACACGTTGGAAATGATTTATGAGTATGAAAATGTATTTGGAATTTTCAAAAGATTTCTTGTATGTTAAGTCAGTACAGGTGACATGTCTTCTCGGTTATATAAGAAACGATATTACAATTAACTATATTTTTTATGATTAGAGATAACTATAATTCTCAATTAGCACTATTTAATGGATAGTTGGAGTCTCTATCAACTTTGTGGAAAAGGTTGAACAGTGTGACTTTATCTTTTTGTTACTTTTATGACCCATGAAAGAGAATCTTAATTAAGGTCCCATTTCAAATTCTCACAGGAAGTTGCATGGAAAGGGTACAAGGATATACAGAACCTATACTTGTAAGAAAAAAATATATATATATATACAATTTTTTGTTGTTGTATAATTAAAAAATACAAATATTTAGCTGTGATTGTTTGTGACTTTGTGTTATTCGCTTGATTAGGGACTAAAGCAGTTATTTATTTGGAAAACTTAAAGTTTCACTGACCATATAAAAGATTTACATAGCATATGTAGATCTCAAACCGAAAAGTCCGTGAATAGTAATCCAAAAAATAAGACCGGTTTATCCATTTGATTTATAAAACCGCGAATATAATTAACCCTTATCATCACTCTTAATCATTGGTCTACATATATAATTTTCTTAGCATGCATTCAATATCGGATTTTTATCAGCTTTTTATTAGTGTCTGGTCATATAATGATATGTATAACGTTGGTAATAGAAAAGGCAAAAACAAAACAAAATGTGTCTTTGTCTTGTAATAATTGTCTATAGTGATTGACCTAATGTATTGGATTGGTCAAAATGGGAGTAAAAACAATAACACCATTATCATTCACTAAGTGACATATGTATACTTTTAACTCCAACCGTATCTTATTTATTTGATATATGTATATCAGCAAATTTTAATGCCATGAATCTATCCTTTGTCTTCTTTGGCATGTCGTTTATTGATCGCACCCTCTTCCATGTATATATATATACTTTTATACTCAGCTATATACTTGCTGCACATGTATAACATGTATAGACAATATACATATATGAACCTTTAACTTTGAACTCTAAAATTTGAATCCTAGTATTGTATACGATGGGTCAAAACTTATAGAAGATGTTCTCACTCTAGCATGAAACTTAATGACCGGTATCTATAGATGCTTTCATATTGTATGTATATGTATGTGTTTATCTATTGGCAGGCTTGTAATGTATCTATATATGTTTTTATATTTTATTTAATATAATTGGCACTCTATTATTTTTATTTTATTCTATCTCCCAACGAACGAGGCAAGATCACAAAGAGATGTCTCCATTTTAACCTAATAATGCATCTGCAAAAAAAAGTTATATTCTTCTACTTTTTTATGAACCAAGAGCATGTGGTATATCTGTAATGTACCATCGACATCCACATCTGTCTCACTTTGCAATTTTATGCTATTTTTACATATATATTTTTTGATACAAGATTCTGTAAATTTTGCTAATTTCAACTATCATATATATAGTTCCAATTCGAAAATTTTGCTTTCAAGGATGTTGATCGATATGTCAAATATAAGCATTTATTATTCATATATACATGTTTATGTTTTTACATACTTTTGTGTCTACGAATCTTTATTATATATCAAAGCAAGGGGAGCCATACTATATGTTACAAAGTCTCGAAAATTGTAGGAGAATATTCTGTTGCCACCATAGTTCAAGAGGAAAATTCCAAAAATTAATAGTAAAAAAAGGTTCACCAGTTTAAACATTAAAAAAGGACACTCTTAAGGACATCATTACATTATGATTAAACTTTAAATATACTCAAAAGAATTTTTAATTAAGTCAGCCCACAAGCAGTCGACTTCCAAAACCTTACCTGCCTTTTGTCAGCTCTATGTCTCACCTTTATTCTTTTTAATTAAACCATGATAATTTCACGTCTTAGCTTAGGGCAAAATAAATTATTTAGGATGAATTAATTTCTTATTGAATAAAACTTTAAGGCACTAGTTGAATAATTGACCTCCTAACGAGGTAAAGACCTCAAAATAGTTGATAATTGTAGAATACATTAATTGACTAGTCTATTATATATGTCTTCGTTTTTATAATATCATGACGTGCATAAATAAAATTGTATATTGACATGTAAAAACCATAAATTATATGAAATAGCTGTTTAATGTGATTACGTCGAATAACATTACAGATATAGTTCTTGAGCTGATGGATTTGTTTATTTAATTTGTGAAAGATAAGATACAGTTCTGTAGATTGGCTAGAGATGTTATCTACTTTTCTGTGTCCACTCTAAAGATTTTATCAAAAACTGCTTCCATGTATAAAGAGCTTTTAAGTTAGGGCTAATATAAGTTAACAAAAAGAAGATAAACAGATTATACAGTTCGGGAGTAGAAGTTCAGTTTGATGATATTCCAGAAATATTATAGTCTTATGAGTTGGAAAAGAAATTCGCAAAAAAATATAGAATCTCAAACCAATATATTAACATTATGGTTTTTTTTCATCCACTACATCACCAATCATCACTAGAGATTTTGATCTAATCCTATTGCAATAATAATTAATCGATCGAACCAAATTACATGCGACGTATCCAATTATAATTAACAATTTTACGAACAACAACTCCATTCTGCAACAATATATTCACAATAAATTATTATATTTATACAACATTCACGATAAAAAAGTTTCTGCAATATTTAAAACCGTGACACGTGATTTTACATACAACACTTTAAAATTTCATATGAGTGCATTCAATAATCTGTTTTTTATTTTTGAAATTTTGCATATAATAGTCTATTAATATTGCATTTTCTGAAAATCAAATTTTAGATCTAGAGAAGTTTTTAAAATTTTGATCATTCGACTAGGAGGTTTCCATATTGTTACGCTTTTGCAGAAGAAATTATTATTTTCTAATTTTCATACATATATATGTATATATACGCATATGTGTATATATATATATATTACTTTTTCCCAAAAGAAAAATAGGCTTTGTTACTTGATATAACTTTTTTAAAGAAAAAAGAGGGGGGGGAGAATGGAGGAAAAAATATTAAAGAAAAAAATGAATAATTAAACTCCTTATCTACCGTTCAGTAAAGTCACAAAAGTTTCTTCTCAAATTCACAAACAATATTTATAAAAATAAATGGTTAAATAAGGAATAAATAGCCGGTAGAAGAAAATAACGTAAAAGTTATATGGTCTGAAAAGTTTGATTTTAGTTAGCTTCATAGCAAAAATAAATTAAATTTCAAAGTTTCATAGTGAACAACTTACTTTCATAAAAAAACAAAAAACAATTTACTTCCGTTTGCTCAATCGAAATGATGTTACATAATAATTTAAAAACCGCAGTACTTAACTACATTTACTAATTCGACGGAATTATTCGGATTTCAGCCCGAATTACAACTTTTTTTTACATTATAATTTCTTTTTTTGATTTTACTGTCGGATGGAACTCTTAATGCATGTCTAATATCTTAGGTCTTTTTGTCGTATGTTGTTGGATTATACCTAAAGGCACGTGCATGGGTACACGTGCAGTGCAGGCTTTGTTCGACAAACAAGAGATGTAACCATCACCGTTGGATCTGTTTTACTTCTTTCACGGTTTCACCTATAACTAAAATATTCTGATTCATATGAATAAGATATAATGACTTCGAATCATTGACCTTCTCCTAATTCAAGCACTCACCTACTCAATATAGAAGGAACACAATGCTCGGTTCCATAGAACTACTCATCGATCACACCGTTCAGCTTATGTTTTCGGTATTATGATTCTCAAATTAAACTCTCACAAAACAATGTTCAAAAAACAAAACAAAACAAAAAACTTCACAAATGAGCCTATTCTTGAATGGTATCCAATCTGAGATTACTTTTGTCTCTTTTGTAAACTGGAAAGCCTATATTCCAAACAGTATCCCCCTAGATTTAACATTTGAGTTTTAATACTAACCTTAAAAAAATAACATAAAAATAAAGAGAAAGAGATGTTTAATGGGATTGATCTAGTTAACTGTGTTTTACGATTCATGACAACGCTTGCAACAAAACAAAAAGGTGAGAAAACGAGTTACAAAATCTTTATACATTATGAACTAATAAAATTAAACAATAAATATATCACAAGCAAAATTTAAATAAAAGGTTAACTTTTTTTTTTTGTTCAACAAGAGGTTAAGTTTTTGCTAACCCTCAATCAACATATCTATTTTTAGTTCTTTGTAAACATGAACATATTAACATGTGTACAATTCATAAAACATATGGTTTAATGATTTTATATATATTACTATTCATTACTCATTAATTACTTTGTAACTATTGTTCATTTTTATCAATAACTTAATATACGATTACAGAAAATCATATAATAAGAAAATAAAATCTACACAAAGTTATCATGCCCATATAGGAACAAAAAATAAACCATTTTTTTTCAACAACATAGACATGTACAATGGTTTGGCTAATTAGATTGGTAATACACAATCAACATGGACGACACAAAAAATAAGTCATACACATATAAAACAGAACGAACAAAAAATGGAGAAGAAAGGGTAACACAAAATAATGGGATCATCATTCCAAACAGAAAAGGCAGAAATATTAACTTTCTATGTGTCATAACGCACTACCACAGCAAAATTCAACTATTGATATTGGTTTCTACTAGTTACATATATATTTTTGTGCATCCTACGAAATCAAATATGCATGTAATTTTATATTTAATTAAAATAAGAATCAATTCTTAACTGTCAAAAATCGAGATGAGCTATTCAAAAAAAAATCCTGTTAAGTACCTATTAATAACTACATAAAAATAAGGATATGTGAATAATGATCGAAATATAACGAATATCAAAACAAATACAAATTTTCTAATATATTTTAAAACTTGATAGTGAAACTGCAGATACAGAGGGAGCCTATACAATATTCGAGGCATGGTGATTTTTTTTCTATCTTTGCATCTTTACATTTTTGAATTTCTATTGCTCTGTTGCTATCACTTTCAGCTTATGATTTTCCACCGCCATCCACTTCACGCCCTCTTAAAATAATCTGATAAAGAAAAAGAAAATAACAATATTAACCTTTTGTTTTAATTAATAAAAATGGCTCCAACAGTTTAACAGATCAAGGTGCTCATATACCCACACACAGATATATATATATATATATATATATATATATAGTTTTAGTAAACATGAGAATATATATTTACAAGCCCTCTATTGTATTATTATTACCCCACAAAGAAAAGCAAAAAAAAAAGAATATTACATTTGACCAAATACATAATCCGATCCAAAACATATATTTTCTTTTTCCTATTTGACCTAATGAAACCATTCTTAATGATCTACACAGATCCGGAAGCTGAAGTCATAGCTTTATCTCCCAAGACCTTGATGGCTACAAATCGGTTCCTATGCGAGGTTTGTGGCAAAGGTTTCCAAAGAGACCAAAACTTACAGCTTCATCGCCGAGGACACAATCTTCCATGGAAGCTAAAGCAGAGAACAAGCAAAGAAGTGCGGAAACGTGTCTATGTTTGCCCGGAGAAAACTTGTGTCCACCATCACTCCTCTAGAGCTCTGGGCGATCTCACCGGAATCAAAAAGCATTTCTGCAGGAAACACGGTGAGAAGAAGTGGAAGTGCGAGAAATGTGCCAAGAGATACGCTGTTCTTTCTGATTATAAAGCTCATTCGAAGACTTGTGGTACTAGAGAGTACCGTTGTGACTGCGGCACCATTTTCTCCAGGTACATATCTACATATAAATATGTATACGTGTGTTGTCGTTTGTTTTTATCTCGTTCGAAAGCTTTGCTATAGTAGCTTTATGGTGTCTACATCTTCTTCTTTTGTTTTGTCAATATATATAAGTTGATTCAGTTTTATAAGTGTGTTTTGTCATTTTCTATGTGTATGTTTGTCTTCTTGAAGTAGGGTAAAGTTTCTTGCTTGGGAAATGTTTTATTGTGTGATGATTGTGACAAAAAGGGTACAAAATGGTAACATTATCTTCTTCTTTTTTACTTAGCACATTGAGAAATCAATAGTTTATTTTACATCAGTCTGTAGTTTATTTTACATCAATAGGTTTTCCATTTTTTCTGCTCCACATAAAAAAAAGTGGGAATAATTTTTCTCTAATTTGCGGTAATTGCATTTGAGCATTACATAAAAATTTTGATTTAGACGTTAATGGTGATTTTTGGCTGAAACAGGCGAGATAGTTTCATCACTCATAGAGCGTTTTGCGATGCCTTGGCGGAAGAAACCGCAAAAATAAACGCAGCGTCTCATCTCGGCGGTTTAGCCGCCGCTGGAACCGCAGGAATTAATCTCAACTATCAATATCTCATGGGAACACTCAATCCACCGCTTCAACCATTTGTACCGCAACCGCCAACAAATCAAAACCACCACCATCATCATTTTCTGCCGCCACCTCCGTCGTCGTCTTCGTCACTCTCCCTATGGATGGGACAAGACATCCCGCCACCTCAACCGCAACCGCAAGACTACGAGTGGGTTTTCGGAAACGCGAAGGCGGCGTCTACATGCATTAATATTAATAATAATAATAATCACGACGAGCTCATTACACAAACCGCAAACGCCAGCTCGACAACTACTGCTGCTACTCTCTCTGTCCCTTCTTTATTCAGCAGCGACCAAACACAAAGCCCAAACGCAAACACGAACATGTCAGCGACGGCGTTACTACAAAAAGCGGCTGAAATTGGCGCGAATTCGACCGCGACGACGACCAACGACCCGTCGGCGTTTCTCCAGAGTTTCCCGCTAAAATCCTCCCACCAAACCGCCACTTATGACGGCGGCGAAAAGTTCTTTGCTTTGTTCGGATCTAACAACAACATTGGCGTAATGAGTCATAATCATGATCAGGAAATAGAGAACGCTAGAAACGACGTTACGGTTGCGTCTGCGATGGATGAACTACAGAATTACCCCTGGAAACGTAGAAGAGTTGATGGTGGAGGAGAAGGAGGGCAAACTCGGGATTTCCTCGGGGTCGGTGTTCAAACGTTGTGCCATCCAACGTCTATCAATATGGATGGATTTGATACAATTTAAAAGTTTCGGGGGCAATGGATAAATAACGAAAAAGGACAAGGAATCTTTTGTAATTTCCACCGTTTTCTAATTAAGAACGCATTATGAAAGTTGTTTTCTTTTAGTAATTCAAGATTTTAAAGTCTTTGAAAATGTGATTACCTACATATATATGTGTAATGTGTTTCTCTTCTAGCTATATAAATCATGTATACAAAATATCGTATGTTACCAAGAAATAATCTTCGGGATATTAGTAACAAGACCTTCAGAAATCTTTTTAGTTTTTATTTTACTTTAAGAAGATATCAATATAACAAATTATTTTTAAAATATAATAAAATATGTCTTAGAGGACTACAACACCAATGGTCTATGAAGATGTAACTTGCTTTTATATTTTCTTTTAAATTATAAATTTTCTACTTTAACTAACATTGTTAAGCTTTTAAAAATTTTGGCATTCTAAAATCCTAATATGGTTTATTTTTGTATATAGATATTCTCTATTCAAGATATTTTTGGCATCATGTCAATGATATTTCACTCATATCTTTTATATTTATATCCATTTTTTTACTGTTTCTCTTATTGTTCTAAACAGTCAGCCTTTTATTGACTTCAGGCTTATTATAGTCTTCTTGTTTTACCGAATGCATGGTCCATGATTAATATAATTTAATTGTAACATGATGTAAAGGCTTACAATTTATAAAGTCTTAACATCGTCATTTAACCCAAAGAAACCATAAAGTTAATACTAAGTTGTATCATCGGTGGAGGAGTGATTCACATATATATTGGGTCAAGGAATAAAGGAATTCAAGGAAGTAAGTTGGTTTTATAAGCATATTCGGTGCAGGATATAAAGTGAAGATCCATGCATATTCTCCATTAGAGAGTCAAAAAGTCTTAATTTTTCTTCTTGTATGCAAGAATATACAAAAACTAAAAAGCATAGATAGAGTGGAGAAGTGGTGGGAAAAATAAAAGGTGGAGACTTTTGGAGCTCAATTATTGAAATCCTAACCCTAACTCAAAGGCAAAAAAAATACTTTATAGTGGAAAAAAGGATAGAAAAAAAAGAGAAAAAGCTTGATATTCCTAGCTTAGGCTTTTTCCACCTTTTATCTTATCTCCCTTTTGCTCTCAAGAAAATAAGATTCAATCATCTATATAGGCATGCTATAGTTATACAAAGATACCTAAAAAAAATAATTAAAAACAAAACCTTGAGTTTTCTGCAAAATTAATCTACAATATGTAACTCGCTCAAGAATATCATATAATATAACAAAACGTAGAAAATGTCTATATATATTAATAATATGTTAATGCTATTTTTCTGGTTTATATATGGATTTATTATTTCAGAAAATGGTGTAAGATATGCATGAAATAATTTGGAAAAGAAAAATAATGAACACTTCTGATTGTTGAAAAAACAAACATAAACATCTTTGATTTGACCCAATAAAAGAAACATGTAGGGCAGATAAATTCATATAGTCCATTTTTCGTTGCCGTCAAATTTTCATTTTTCCATTCAAGACAATTTAGCACCAACCACCAAACTTTTAGGTTTGGCTAGTGAGTAGTGACATCCTTTTTTTTATCCTAATAAATTTGTTTTGCACATAACACTATAGTGTTCAGCATTAACAATATAATGTGACCTTTTTCTACAAACACAAAGAGTCAGCTCTGAGATTTTGGAGGCTACAAGCCAGGAAAATGGTCATTTAAATCCCCAAATTTTTGTAATTGACATTTTTATTCTTCAACTATCGGGTGCACAGAATAAATCCTCAATTTTGCGTTGATTTTGTAAATTTAGATACGATAAAAGCCAACGTTAACTTACAAAATAGAAATTTTAACGTTGACTTTTTTGAGTCCAATTTTGCAAAGTCAACGCAAACTTAATAAATTAATTTGTCAACTTAAAAATTTGAGAATTAATCTGTGAAATTGTAAAATTTGAAGAATTAAATGATTAGTTTCAAAATATTATATTTTTTATGTAGAAATTATAGTTAATATAAAAACTTATACAACTATATTATTAAGTTCATTCGTAACAACTTTAAAAGTAATTTAAAAGTAACAACTTCAGTTATAATGATGTATTTGGAAGATAAGAAATTTTGTACTCTATTTTAAAATAATCACGTTAAAGTGGGAATGCCTAATGTTTAATATAAAATAGAGAAAAGATAATATTGACTCTCAAATAAAATCAATCAAATATTAAATGTCTTAATTACTATAATTTCAAAATAAATTGAATCTAATGTTAATTTTATTACCAGCCAACAAATTGCTGCCACATATCTATTTCTTAGAACTACTTTTTTATGACGTGGATGGCCTAATGAATCCCAAATAGGAACTTTTTATTAGTATAATTTAAAACATCTGTATCATTTGAGAATTAAATGAACACGTGTAAACGGGCTTAAGTTGGACCCAAAAGATAATAACGGGCTTATTTGTGGGCTCATTAAGATAATGGACTTTTTATAAGAGAATCGATGAGCGGGTTGGATTTTATTAAATAAATGGTGAAATTGGGTCTAGCTAGATCCAACCACAATCGACAAAATTCAAAGGTCAGAAGAAAACCAAAAAATTATTTACTAAATCAAAATTAATTTGACAATTGATTTTCCCCCAAAACATACGAGCAAATTGATTTGTGTATAAGGGTTGTCACGGCTCTGCTTTTAATCTCTCGGGTCTCATTTTTTTCTTTCTCAGATCAAATTAGGGCTTTTTCATATTGCACTCGATTTCTAAGGCTCTCTCTTGATTCTCCACTTGGGTTTGGTGAATTGTATTCAAGGAAGACGATAATGTCTGTAAGAGAAATCGTCGATGGGCAACAAGGTCAGTTCTTCTTCTATTATTGTGTTTTAGTTTAAATCAATTAGATTTTTTACTGGATTTTAAGTTGAAACTATTATGTAATTTGGTGGTTTAAAATCGATTTCATTTCAATTTGTTGTTTTGTAAATAACGGATTTGGATTGATAACCAAGTAGTTCCTACGATTTTTTTGGTCAACTAGAAAATTGAATTGATAATAAATAGAAAATAATGAACTAAATCTGAGGTATGTTAGTATTTTTCATCTAAGGGACAACTAGAAGAACTTGATATAACTAGTAAAACTTTGTATAATTGAGGATTGTTATAACTCGTAAAACTTGGTGTTAATAGATAGGTATAACTGAGTATAAATATTGTGGTATAATTGGTACAACTTGGTATTAATATTGTGGTAAAACTGGTACAACTTGATATTAATATTGTGGTAAAACTGGTACAACTTAGTATAACTGCTACTAAATCCAAGAGTGCTAATATAATTTTTTATTTATTTTTAAAGAGACGATGGGTTGTCTTTCAACAAACATATATTTTGATTATGAAGGATATTATTCAAAGACTGGAGATGATTATGAATGGACTCCAAGAGAAACTCGCTTGTATGGTATATCATTTAAGACATCATCTTTTGAGAAGATTACTTATTCGACTTTAGTGGGTAGGATATACAGGAAGATTGCGATAGATGAGTCTACGACGAGGTTAAAATTGAGCTATATTCCATTGGTAGTGAAACCTCTGAGGCGATCATATATTTTGGATGATGAGGATGTTTATGTTTATCTAACCTCCGTGGATAAAGAGCAATGAAGAAGTGTTTTGCATGTAGAGGTTATTAAAGATTTGGAAATAATTATGTTGCCCGAACAGCTCTCAAGAGAAGAAATAGGAAGTTCCTATGGTGATAATTATAGTGAGTTTATCTCAAGTGGTAAGGCTAATGTTGGAGTTAGTCCTCGTGTTGTTACTCTTTATGTTGGCGAGGAAGCAGCAGAACAACCTCGTGAGCCGATTGAGCCGATAGAGAATGTTGTTATTGGAGATGATGAGAATGTATCACGTGACGATGTGGATTATTCGGGCATTCAGAGATATGTTGAGCTTCCATGGGTTGTACAAGAATGTCAGTGTGTATATGCATGAGAAGATGGTATGACAATGGAAATAGGATAAGAATTTCAAAGTAAAGAAGTTGTGAAAGATTTAGTTGAAAGAGCCTCATATCAGAACTGTTTTGGAATCGTTATAGTCAACTCGGATACGAATCGATACGTGGTGAAATGCCGTGAGGCTAAAGAAGACTGTAAATGGTATTTGAGAGTCGCAAAGCTTAAAAATTCTACTTTTTTCTCGGTTAGAACATACATAAAGATGCATACATGTTCTCGGACAAGTTCAAGTACAAGCAACAAAAAAACGTACCCCACAATTAGATCAGAGTCGCAAGACGTGAGGTTGCTGTTAAAAGAAACAGACTTCAAACATTTCATATGAGAGATTGGTGAACTTGATAGGAGTCTGGTCTGGAGGAGACGATAGATTGTTCAATCATTACCAAGCTTGTACCTTTCCAAACTCTCTCTACTTAAATCTTCCACCCTAACTCTCTCTACTAAATTCGAACACGCTTTGTATGAGGTTCAGTTGAAGTTTATTTTTTCCGTTTATGGTTCTATCTTGTCGAACAAAAGGTCCGGAATTTAATTGCTCATGTGTTCATAAATGATGAAAGAATCATCTTTCGTCTGTAACGGTGTGAGATTTCCATTTTTTTTGCTCGAAATCTTGGTTATGTTAGGCGTGTTGCTGCAAAATTAAGAATGGTCGAACTAATGAGGTTTTCACTTTTTTCTTATAAGTTTGGTTTAGGGATTCTAATAATGATCTATGATCTGGATTGTGTATTTGTTATTTGACATAAAATTGTTAAGTTGATCTGATGACTCGATATAAATGGTAGATTGTGTTTCCTGTTTTATGTAGTTTGTATCAGACTCCTAATGATACCATGAAAAACAAACACTGGCTTGCTTTGTGTGTTCGACATCAACTATGTGGTGATTTAAAACATATTTGAGAAATTTTTTATCAATTTAAGTTTCAGTCTATTGTACAGAGACATGATAAGTGAAAATCTGTTTGTCTTTTAAGCTCATTTGGCTAAGTAAGAAGAACACATCTCGCTAGTCCTGTGAGATATGTGTAAATCCTAATACTTACTGTGTCTGAAAATGTTGTGATTATTAATTCGTGTCCTGCTTTTCCTGCTGACAAGCTTTTGTGATCCTTATTATGTTGTGTGGCTCGGTTTGATCATCGTTCTTTTACCAAGTTGAACAAAGCTGATTCAGTAACGTTCAAATGGCTCTTATTTCATAGACAAAACAGGCTTAACGTGGGCCCAATTGTTACAAGCTTATCAATGGGCTTTAAACGGGCTTTATTAGATCCAAACACAAGCGACAAAAGGGTCCGAAGTTAGAAAAAAAAATTTGTATTTATTTAAACCACAAAGAAAGAGAAACAATTTAAAGAGAGAGAAACGCGATTCCTGAAAATCAAACTCCCTCGATTTTCCCGAAAACTCGTCAAAGAAGAAAAATAAAATAAATAAAAAGAAAAGAAAAGAAGCATCTGACAATTCACCAAAACACTCTCAAAAACTTTTAATTAATTTTTATAAAACCCTCTTCGTCATTTTTGTTTTGTTTCTTCCTTCTCTCAATCAATTCTCAATTCAATATCGATTTTTTTGTTTTTCCAGCTAGTGTGCTGGAAACAAAAAATTAAACGAAAAAATATTAGAAAAGCAAAAGGAAGAAAAACAAATTTGTGATTATGATGGAAACGAATAGTCAGACAAGCACTGTTGGTGTTGTTCGTTCGCTTGCTGTTCTTCTTCGTGATTTCTTCTTCTTTTTATTTCTTTTAATATATAAATGTTTTTTAAAAAGTTTCTTCTTCTCGGTTTTATTAATGATCTTGTCGATATTGCTCAATGTTTAATGTTTTTGATTTTATTTTGTGAAATTCCCAATCACATTCGTAGTTAGAGAGAGAGAAAGTTTTTTTCTTTTTGGTTTTTGGATTTTTATTCTTCTTTACTTGCTCTTCTCTTTTTCGTCAAACCAAAAAAAATAATCCAACGGTGTTCGTGATGCTCTTCAGAGAAAACCCAGAAGATTCATTTTAATAAATCTCTCTCCTTTCACCCTCCACGAAGTTTCTCATCTTCTCAAGAAGCGTTTGATCTATCTTTGTTTGTTGAAGTGTTAGCAAAGTAAGTTTTTTTTTGTTGGTTTCCCCCAATTCAATTTATTAAGTTCTTTGTGATTCTAGGGTTTCGATTTTCTTTTTTTAAATTCCGGATTTGGGGATTGTTGTGTTAGAAATGGAAGGTGGGTCTGAAGCAGAGAAGAACAAAACACCTGAAGGTGCTTCTGAGAGTAAGTCTAAACGGAAAATGAAAACAGCTGCTCAACTTGAAGTTCTTGAAAACACCTACGCAGGTTTGTTTTTCTGTTTTGTAATTTTACTCCATTGTTGTTAAAGTTTCTTAATTTTTTGTTGTTTTTTTTACCAGTGAGTTTTAATTTTCTCACTAATAATGGTTTCAGCTGAGCCTTATCCTTCGGAAGCTATAAGAGCGGATCTCTCAGTCAAGCTGAATCTCTCCGACAGGCAGTTACAGATGTGGTTCTGTCACCGGCGTCTTAAAGACCGGAAATCTTCAACTCCGAGCAAACGCCAGCGTAAAGAGTCAACACCAACGGCGGTTGAATCCTCCAAACAGGCCGTCAATGCCGGTGATTTGGTGGCGGGAAATGAGCATAACTTGTTTGGACATGAGCTTGATTCTAGAAGAACCGCTCGAGGCGCTGGTGGTAATGGTGGTGTAACGGTGGTTAGGCGGTTTAATGAACCGTCTCCGGCCGAGTTTCGAGCCATTGGTTACGTGGAAGCTCAATTGGGAGAGCGTTTGAGAGATAACGGACCGATTCTTGGAATGGAGTTTGATCCTTTACCTCCTGGTGCATTTGGGATGCCTATAGGTATGCTACATTCTGCTTAGAATTCATAGAAATGTTGTTGATAGTAGCGATTCGCTTAAACAAAACGGAAATGATGTTTTCTTTTTATCTTTTTGGTGTGGAGCAGAGATGCCAAGCCATCGGAAGGCGACTAGGGCGGCTTTGGAGACCAAATTATATGTCCGGTCTGATGTAAAGCCTGTTAAAGTTAGTTTTCATTAGCTTTGTCTCATGATTTGTTGTTGCTTAAGTCGATATGTTCCTTCTCAACAAATTTGCCATCTCCAATTTTAGGATTCTGTCAGGACTATTCGTGAATATCAGTTCCTTCCTGAGCAACCATCTTCTAGGACTGATCATTCCGAAAGAGTTTCTCCGTCGCATCATTATGGAGTTCCGTTTGATGCTTCAGTTCTGAGGGCTTCATCAGTGTCAGCCGGACATCGGGATGACTATAAAATTTCACCTCAGATACCAAATTTAAATCTTTCAACTCATCAAGGGAAACCAGGGCACGTCTATTCACCGAATTTGGGCGAATATGACTCACCGTACCAGAAAAGCCATGTGGATCCTGCAATGCATGGAAACCTAAATCATCACCCTATCCATGAGGATCCTTTTGTGAAATCCGAGAGAGAAATTGGTAACGATGATGATGATTATGATGATGTCCTGCAATTGGAGAGAAAACGCAAGGTGCGGGCAAAAGGATTCCTTTTGAGATTTTGTGATATTCTAACTGCTAGGTACTAGCCTCATCTTATTATTTTATATTTTCATTATAGAGTGAAGAAGCAAGAATATCCCGGGAAGTTGAGGCTCATGAGAAGAGGATACGAAAGGAGCTTGAGAGACAAGATATGCTGAGGCGAAAGGTCTTGTTCTACTAAACGAAACATACTTTTATTAAATGTTATTGCTGGTTTTTTTTTCAGTGTGTCAGCTGATTGTGTAGAGAGAGGAGCAAATGAGGAAAGAAATGGAAAGGCAAGACCGTGAAAGACGGAAAGAGGAAGAACGGCTTTTACGTGAAAGGCAAAGAGAGGAAGAGAGGTACCTCAAAGAGCAGATGCGAGAGATGCAGCGAAGAGAAAAGTTCTTGAAGAAAGAAACAATCAGGGTAATGTGACATCACCTTTAAGTTTTTCGAGAATTCGGGTGAAATGTTGTTTCCTCATTTGCACCTCTTAAATGTGAATTAGGCTGAGAAAATTCGACAAAAGGAAGAGATGCGTAGGGAAAAAGAGGTTGCAAGGCTTAAAGCTGCTAATGAGAGGGCCATTGCTCGTAAGATTGCTAAGGAATCAATGGAACTTATTGAAGACGAACGCCTAGAACTCATGGAGGTTGCTGCGTTAACCCAAGGATTGCCTTCAATGCTCGCTCTCGACTTTGAAACTTTACAGAACCTCGATTCATATAGAGGTGAATCAAATAAAAATAATTGTCTTCCTTTTTACTTTTCTTTTCAACTATTTGTAAATATTGTATCTTGCATCCATCTGATGGATTATATTCTTTCAGAAAAGCAGGCAATATTTCCCCCAACGTCTATAAAATTGAAAAAGCCTTTTGCAGTCAAACCCTGGAATGGTTCTGATGAGAATGTTGCAAATCTTCTTATGGTGAGTTTCCCCATCTTGTTTATCCTTAGTTTTTTTTAATGTGAATATCAGTAACAATTATTTTTACTTGGTTGAAAACATTTAGGTGTGGAGATTCTTAATTACTTTTGCGGATGTTCTTGGCCTTTGGCCATTTACTCTGGATGAGTTTACTCAAGCTTTCCATGACTATGTAAGTGCTTTTATCTTTTGTGTCTCTGCGTTTAGATCTCTAACAGGACTGCTTTTCTCAGCTTTACCTTTTTGGTCATGTAGGACCCACGACTCATGGGAGAGATACACATTGTTCTTTTGAAGACTATAGTTAAAGATATTGAAGGTGTTGCAAGAACACTTTCAATCGGCATTGGAGCAAACCAGAACGCTGCAGCTAATCCCGGAGGGGGTCATCCTCATGTCGTAGAGGGTGTAAGTTTACCTGTTTTTAGTTTTATTGCGACTATTATATAAAGCTTTCTCATATTCCTCCTAATGTTTAGTATGATGCAATTTAGGCATATGCTTGGGGTTTTGACATACGCAGCTGGAGAAGAAACTTGAACGTGTTTACTTGGCCTGAAATCTTGAGGCAAGTGGCTCTCTCTGCCGGTTTGGGACCGCGACTGAAGAAAGCGGATATTAAAACCGTGTCCATTCATGATGACAATGAGGTAGAAAATTTATACTTCATTTCAATTTTTCTAATGAATTGCGACTTCTATTTACCGTACTTTCTTTCAAGTGTAGGCCAACAACTCTGAGAATGTGATTTTCAACTTAAGAGTTGGAGTAGCAGCCGAGAATGCTTTTGCCAAGATGCAAGAAAGGGGTCTTTCTAATCCGCGACGTTCACGGCATCGTTTGACTCCAGGCACAGTTAAATTTGCTGCTTTTCATGTTCTGTCTCTTGAGGGTGAAAAAGGTTTGACAATTCTCGAGGTTGCAGAGAAGATTCAGGTATTGATGGTCTGAAGATTGCTTTCTCTTGAAACTTATTTAAGCAGCTTTTGTTTCATTTTCGTTTTCTTTCTTATTGATTATAGAAATCAGGATTGAGGGATCTAACCACGAGCAGGACACCTGAAGCCTCGGTTGCTGCTGCACTGTCTCGGGATACAAAACTCTTTGAGAGAGTAGCTCCTTCTACATACTGTGTGCGTGCTTCCTATAGAAAATATTCAGGTGATGCTGAGACTATATTTGCTGAAGCGAGGGAGAGAATACGCATGTTCAAGAGCGGCGTTACTGATGTAGAAGATGTTGATGACGCTGAGAGAGATGAAGATTCTGAAAGTGATGTCGGAGATGATACAGAGGTCGATTTGACCCTTAAAAAGGAAGATTCCGATACTCTGGAGATAGATAACTTAACCGGTGTCGAACCTGTGTTGGAAAATGGGAAATTGGATAGCATGACCATGAAAACCGAACTGGGCCTGCCTCTAACTCCATCACTCCCCGGGGATACGAAAGATGAGAAGATAGATGACATTTTACCGGATCAATCTCTCGAGGATGTGGTAGCAAATGATGAGGACAGTGCTTGTTTTGACGTGAGCAAACTTGGGGAGCAGTGGGTCCAAGGACTCGTAGAAGGAGACTATTCAAATCTCAGCATTGAGGAACGCTTAAATGCACTTGTTGCCCTGATTGGTATTGCCATCGAAGGAAACACAATCCGAATGGCCCTTGAGGTATCTATTAGACCTACCCTAAAAAGGTCTTAAACTTGCATTCTCTTCAGCGTTTACCATAATCAGGTTCTATGTGTTGCGTGCAGGAACGGTTGGAAGTTGCAAGTGCGTTAAAGAAACAAATGTGGAGTGAAGTACAACTAGACAAACGCTGGAAAGAAGAGTCTTTGATTCGAGCGAATTACCTTTCATACCCAACACCAAAGCTGGGGATTAATATCGCAACTGCTGCATCTGGAAATCAAGAAAGCCCATCAGTGGATGTGACTCCAATCTCCTCGCAGGACCAGTTGAGTCTTCCACAGATCGATGTGAATAATGTTGCAGGTTCAAGCTTGCAATTGCAAGAGAATGTATCTGGAATGGAGAATTTGCAGTATCAGCAGCAGCAACAGGGTTACACAGCGGACCGGGAAAGGCTACGTGCACAGTTAAAAGCGTATGTTGGATATAAAGCCGAAGAGCTATATGTTTATAGGTCACTTCCGCTGGGTCAAGATCGAAGACGCAATCGCTATTGGCGGTTTTCTGCATCCACCTCCTGGAACGATCCTGGGTGTGGTAGGATATTCGTTGAACTTCAGGATGGTCGGTGGAGACTCATTGATTCGGAAGAGGTATATTTGAAAATTTCGTAAGACTCAAATTGATAATGTGAACATTTGTTGATAGCAATCATCGAAATTTCTTTGGCTCTGGGTTTTTTCAGGGTTTTGACTATTTGGTGAAGTCATTAGATGTTCGCGGTGTACGTGAATCACACTTGCATTTCATGTTACTGAAGATTGAAGCATCTTTTAAAGAAGCAGTGAGGAGGAATGTGGAAACGAATCATGAGTTGTGTTCCATATCCACTGGCTTAGACTTGGATTCTGATACCGCAGAGATCTCCACAACGTTTAAGATCGATCTAGGGGATAGTGACAGCATTGAGAGATGCGGAGTGCTGCAGCGGTTCCAGAGTTTTGAGAAATGGATGTGGGATAGTATGCTGCATCCGGGTGCGTTATCCGCATTTAAGTACGGTGCCAAGAAAAGCATTCCGCTTTTCCACATTTGCAGAAGCTGTGCGGAATTACACTTTGTGGAGGATATTTGCTGTCCTGGTTGTGGTCAGATGTGTGGTGGTTTGGATGTTGCTGAGTTGTGTTTTGCTGAGCAAGTGGCTCAACTCGGTAAAATTTCGGGAGGAGACACTGGATTTATACTGCGTGGCTCGATCTTGTCTCCTCTCCGAATAAGACTACTCAAAATTCAATTAGCACTTCTCGAAGTGAGTTATTCTAGACTTTTGCATCAATTAGTTTTCCCTTTCGCATGGCTTTTGGATCAATTCTTTTGGTATGGTTTCTGTTCAGTTAAAGCGTAGTCCTTAATTGCAAATTTACAACTAATGTCATGAATATGTTCTAACAACACTGTGATCCTTCTTCTACCATGGACAGGCTTCTCTTCCCCCTGAAGGACTTCAAGCTTTTTGGACAGAGAATCTGAGAAAAGCTTGGGGTCTGAAGCTGTTATCATCAAGTTCTCCTGAAGAACTTCATCAGGTTAGTGTTTCCAAACTTTGTAATTCTTGCAACGAGTTTAAGATCTTTCTGACAAATTCTGATTCTCTTTTTTTCAGGTTCTGACGACGTTAGAGGTCGCACTAAAGAGAGATTTCCTGTCTTCAAACTTTGAAACAACTTCCGAACTCTTGGATTTACCGGAAGAAGCTTTAGCCAGTGATTTCACTTCTGCGGTTAATGTACTACCGTGGATACCAAAGACCACGGGAGGTGTAGCTTTGAGACTTTTTGAATTTGATAGCTCCATTGCTTACACACCTGATCAGAACAACGATCCTCAAAAGGACAAAGAATCTGAAGATTTCGTCGTAAGTTATAGTACCGAATGCTGAGAATTTTGTTATTATCATTCATACACTAAATGCTTTCTTCTTTAACAAGGGTTTGGAGACAAAATTTCTGAGAAATGTTCAAGAAAATGATGTAATTGAGGCAACTCCGGTGCAAGTTGCTTACACGCAAGAAGAGAACTGGACGGAGCCGGGTTTAGGTGGTGTCTCTAGCTCTGGACGAGGTCGACCACCACGAGGACGTGGCCGGCCTCGTTCCCGTGGCAAGAAACCATCCTCGGCTTCTGGTAGACCACCACGAGGTGCAGCAAACTCAAATGGCGAATCGATGTTGAAGCCGAGAGCTCAACCGCGTGGGGGTAGAAAGAACGGAAGGCGCAGAGCAAGCCGGACAAGGCCGACAAAAGGAACGCTAGGTATATCCAATGAAGTAGAAGGAGGAGGACGTCGGGCCAAGGAAGTTAATGTAACTGCCAAAGCCGCTCTTCGAGATAACGAAGATTGGATCGAAACGCCTGAATTGCAGGAAGATGACGGAGAAGCTAGCAGTTCGGGGAGGTCGTTTCAGTATAAGGACTACGATGATGTCATGGCTCCGATCGATGATTTTGACGGCGTCCATGAATCGAGTAAATTAGTAGGTAGAGGTGAATTTAGCTTACATAGTGATGATGAATACGAAGATGAAGAAGAAAACATGATCACGAAAATGGAGGTGAATGTTGATGATGAAGATGAAGATTACATAAACGAGGATTCTGATGGTAGAGAGCAACCGGAGATTAGCATCGATGCAGGTCGGAAAAGGTTTCCGTTTGAAGATCCCGATCTAACATCTTCATCGTCGTCTGATTTTCAGTGACTAATTAGACAGAAACTACTCAAGTTTTTGTTTCTTTTAATTGTATTCTTCAGAAGCTTTCTTCTTAGTTTAACATTATCATTAATTAACCCTTTTTCGAAGGTGACAAGACACATCAATGTAATGATCCTTTCAGCTCTAGCTCTTCATCGTATAAGCTTCTACGACTATGATTAGTGATGTGTGGTCTGGACCGGTTTAACTCCGGTTAGCCTAATTACATAAAAACCAGTCCCAAATAAACCGTGAAATCACGGTTTATCGCGCTAAATACAAAGGATGTAGAGTTAATAATAGTTTATATAGTTTCGAAAACGTTGTCAACTGATCGTTAACAAAGTTCTTTTTGTTTTTGTCTTTGTTCATAACTGTTCTCTCATGTTTAACTCTCTACATTTCTCAAGATGAATTACAAAAAAAAACTAAGTTATTTTAGTAGTATAGATGGTCAAAACCAAATTTATCCATTCCACAATAAATGTCGTTAAAGAATTTTTGTTTTGTCTCATAATAAGTGTTCAATGCAAAACTTGGTACAAAACGTCTAACTCGACTTCAATTCTAATAAAAAAATTTGAAGATATAATTGAATTTTTAATATATTTTATTAATTTATTTGAAAAGTGTCCGAACAATATTTATATAAACAAATCTGAGAGAACAAATTTTATTTTATAGATTGTCTTTTCTTTTATATTTTGGATATTACATTATGAATTCGAGTTGTGAAATTTATGTGATCATTATAATGGTTATAGTTATTATATATATACATTAAAAACATAGAAAAGTTTTGAAAGTTTGACTCATAAAAGTTTTTTGGTCGTTAATATTTTTATCAACATAAAAATAAAAAATCAAATAGGAAAAAAGAATCTACACAAAAAAGCATGTTGCTAATTTGTTAATGATATTATATTTAAAAACATAAAAATTTAATTGATATTCATTAATTTTATGTTTTATTGTATTTTTTTATATTTTACCGATTGTGATTTTTCGTAATTTCAAATTATGTATCTGGTATATATGACAGTAACTTTCGTTTGTATGTTTTAGTCTTATAATTTTAGTGAGAAAAAAGAAGTGAATCAACCTTCCCAGATAGAGGTGAATTGATATTAAGTACTCACTAAATTAACTAGTTATTATTGTGATAGTAAATTTATAAAGTTGTGAGATTATTGTTGGTGGTTTTGCTTTGTAAGAAGAAAAAAAAGAATAAAAGAAAGAAAACAAATAAGACAGGTTTGGATCTGTAAAGAGGGGATAATAGTGGGACTGAGAACGACGTCGTGCATATGTCTCTCTTTGAGCTTACAGACAAACAAGTGCTCGCCTCTCATGACACAGAAGAAAGACAAAACCATCTTCTCCACATATCACACCAATCTCTTGATTTTTTTTTCTTATATTAAAAAAATATCATCTCAATCATATAACGGAAACAAGCATTTTGCAATCATGTAATAACATAAATTAATATATTATTCTACTATATACCACTATTGAAGTAAAAGCTATAAAAAAGTGATATATCTTATAGTTTATAGGTACACTTGTTTGGGAAAAAGAATTTATTACATGGTACAATGTATTTAAAATGGCTGTAACTTGTAATATCTACTTGGCTAGTTGAAGAAACTATGATCGGAAATGGACAATTTCAGAATTATTTTATCTGACATGTTTCATTACGTATTTGATATTAGAAATGTACCAATTTGTTGAACAAATCTAGCTTATATACTTTTAAAATGCCCGACCACTATCTCTAATAAGTACATCTACGAAAATGTTATTTTTATGTAAAATTTCTGAATATCAGATAACTTTTGAAATGCAAATAATATTTAAAAGAATAGGACAGAAAAAAAAACAAGAAAGAACAATGCGACCACTAGTTCTGAATCTGAAGTAAAAGAAGAATCGTTTTGCAAAAAAAAAATAAAAAAAAACTACTCTTGATGAATCCAATTAAGAAGAGGAGACCGAGAAAGATAATTGGTTGGAAATGATGAAACGAATAGGGATTAAACAAATGAATAAAAAGAATCATGTTTCATATTAAAATCTACTTTTGATAAATTCATGAAATAATCTTCTTAGAAAAAGAAGGGTTTTTAAAATTATTTTCCTTAACATAAATTTTGTAACACACAATTAGATATAATTAATATAAACACACCCATTGGAACTATATTTTTAAATATTTTCAATTTAAAAAAAACTATTAATACTAAGTTATAATCGTTAATATCTTTCTTGTTCAGTTCTGCTTCAAAACTATTCATATACATATTACAGTTATAGATTGAGTTGCAAAATCGTTTGCCAAAAAAAAAATCCAATTTAGATGGTTATCTCTTCATCAAAGACATAGAAAACAATGAGAACAAGAAAAAAAAAAAAAGCTTAACAAGAAGACGACTTGCGACGTCACCACCATATCTCGATAGCATAAAGCTTTCAAGATCCATTTTCAAAATATTATTGTCTAATTTAAGATCCTCAAGTGCTCTTTACTTCATTTTGATTGAAGTACAATTTCACATATATATTCGAGATCAGAACATAGAAATACGGACCTTTCTCAAATACCACCCGATCATATGATCCACGTTTCACAATCCTGATGTTTTTCAAAGTCAAGCTAACGATATTTGATAAATTCAAAAGACTTTCACTAAAACCTAAATGGATATGCTTTGAATATAATCGTTCGTTGCTTGCCATAACACGGGAGCTGTATTTTTATTTTTGTCTAATGTTATAATGGCCAAAGTCATTTTAAGATGAACGTATATGTTTTGATCCTCCCTCTTATCTATTGTATTTTTGAACCTATTTTCTGTCTCTAGTAATAAAATCAGTTTCATTTGTTCTCTCACATGTGTTATAACAAATCTTACATAAAAGCGTTGCTACTTACAAGAACCCGTATAAGCAACTTAAAGGTGTCCTGATCAAGTGAGTAACGTACGTACGTGTTTACCATTTACTCCATTGTACACCAGCTTACGTCCGTTCACTATATATCCGCAAAAAAATTACTCAAAATATGTTCATATATGAGACAAACAAAAATTATATTTTATCATCAAACAGCCAAAAAAAACAAGCATATGTATATATTCTATCAACTATTATTCGACTCTTAGATTTATAAGAGTCTAAAGGGTATAAGAATTAATCAAAATATGTGTAAGGTTGCCATTATTGTTATCTTTCGAATTTCCAAAAACACACGTACGACGATTTATACATTTTTGTGGAAATTTCATTCAAGAAAATGATATTAAACTTTATTGATAGAAGTAAAACTAAATGCCAAAAAAATATTACAATTCATGTCGCTCACTAATATTATGCAGGAGTGTAATTTGATTTGACGTGCTATTAAGCCACATTCAATTATTTGTACTATCATAATTGTCATCATTATTACATCAATGTGTCGTAAGAAAAAAGAATCATGTTTGGTTTTCTATCATTTTCGATTATGTTTTCGGGTCCAAAAAAAAAATATTCCTCTACTTCTCAAAAAGTCTTGATAGACTTGTTTTCTTTAGATAAAACAGTATATATAAATGACATTATCCAAACTGATTAAGAAGCATTTAAATGATGTTACATGCATGCAGAAAGACTTTTGAATTTTGATGTTGCATGTTGTCAACGAGAATCTTTCAACAGTAACAATAATTAATTTTTTAAGATAATTTTTCTACGATGTGGTCGATCAGTTAAAATGTTTTATATCCTCCAAATTTTGAAGTTCAGTAAGTTTAATCTCCGTCCAAAAATTGTAGATTATTTCTTGTTAATTAATCTATTGGTCTTGACACTTTTCATAAACATGGTCTTGTAGTAAAAGGCGTCAATTATTACAACTTTTTACATGTGTTTTGTTTTCTCTTTTTCTGCATTTTTGTTGAATTTTTTTTTGAAGTTGTGAATAGTTGCTTCCTCTCTTTTTCCTTGTTCTGATTTTGTCTTCCTTTTCCGAATCTGTCTATCAACCAACTTGAGTTCTTGATTGTTTGAGACTTTGCTGTAAATTATGATTTAGCTATTAAAATTTTGACTATTAAATAATAAATACGATTTTAAAAACAGTAAAAACCATAATTTAACGATTTTAAAAAAAAAATCATGAAAAGAGTAAAATTAGTTATTTTAGCTGTGAGATTTGTAAAAATAACTTTTTGAAACTGTAAAATCTTTAAAACCTGACTGGAATAAAATTGACTTTAAAGACTTCAAACTTAAATTTCTGCAGCCATAAAAATTAAAACATCAATCAAAACCTAAATAGTACGAGTAACATAATAATGGAAGTTATAAAATTTTGCAATCTTATATTTTTATTTTATTTTATATATTTGTTACTATAATAGGCTAATACAGTCTATGTAACAACTTTTGTTTGTATCATCGTGTTTGTTTTCAAAATTTCAAAAAAGTACCATTCAAAGTTAATTCTATTTTACATGCATGATGTCCCCCGTATACTCTTTTTCTAGGTTTATTATTGCTAAGATCTCTAACTAGAGTATACACCGTACAAATGTTTTTGATCGTATACAATATTTTAACACCATAGGAAAAAAAAGATTCTCCATCGATTATTTTTTTCATAATATGTTAAACAGATTCTTTATCCCATATTTTATAACATAAATTCTTGAACGCACAAGTCTTATAAGACATTCTTAGAAACTTTATAAAAAAAATTATCAGTTCATTAGTAATTTGATCGTTAGGTTTCACTCAATCTAACTAATCTTTAGATGTAATTTTGTATATCATTGATCGTAACAGTTACACTTTTGTGTAAATATATTAGAAAAAACTATATAATTGCAATCTTTAGACTCAAGTCAACCTTTTTGATAGAATTGAATAGTAAGTAATCAAACATGAAGATTGAATGAGATGGGAAGAAAAAGAGATTAAAGAACCATTATCCAAATATGGCTCACGAGCAGGTCAATTTCGACGCCCCCACTTGTTTCGACGTCTAGTCTCCATCACCTTTTGTCTCTTTGTTTTGTATAAATCTCTACATATCATTTCATTTCTTATTTTATATTTTATTTTTCAATAATACAACTTCTCTTTTCAGTTGCACCATTATTGTTTCAAAAAGATTTTTATAATTATTTTCATATACATTGCTGTACATTCTGTATTTTTTGCTATATATTTATATCAACATTTCACATATGAAAACGCGAAACAGATGTCGTTTGGTTAAGAGTGAGACTGAGACTGACCTGACTTTTTCACATATTAAAATTCTCAAAATAATTGGAGTCCACATAGCAATAAAATAATATTTAATAAAACAAAATAGAGAAAAATATATCGAAATCAAAATATACCGAAATCAAAATGTAGCCTACCCCGTTGCACTGCATTATTCATTTCATATATATATATATATCGACACACATATGTAAAATGGAATTAGCTTTTATAATAAAAAAATATGTGGTTGAGATCCCACCACAAATTTAATACTTACCATATATGAACAATGCAATTGAATATATATACACAAAATTCTCTGTATTTTCGTTATAAATGAGTTGCTTATGAAAACCAACCTTTTTATTTTTTTTATGTATCGAAGGTATTTGAATTTGGAAATAATTAGACTTGAGCCATACATATCACTATCTTATTAATATGAAACGTAATAGTAATAAATAACTTTTATTTTTACAAAAACATGATAATTACTCCCGTAATAATTGGTAACTTTTTTGTATTTTGGCGTCTACTAAGTATTGGTAATTTAGGCTTTATATGTAGCCAAGTTAATAGAGATAATGACATGCATTAATGCCACAAAATACACCATTCACGCATTAAACATAACAGTCACAACATCATTGAATGTAAAAAACAAATGTTAGTAACGCCAAGTAGCATCATTTACTTTGAGTACTGTTTTACAGCCATTAATATTTAACAAAGAAAAACTGTTTAAAGCTATTAACGATAACTTATTGCATTTACACACACACACATGTTTATCGAGATACCCTTTTAATAAGTTGTTAATATTCGTTATTATGTTTAAATTGGTATGTTGTTATTCTCTAACACTCCTATTAACTAGAATTAAATATTATAACTAAATTTCTAATTTAAGATATTTAACAATTTAAAACATCTATATGTATAATTACCATTTAAAATTCAATTAAGTATGCCAATATACTAGTGTTATAGCTAAAAAATTTACTATTATCATCTTCATAAATCTGATGTTGCATAGTACTATTATCATCATAAACTAACGTGTTGCAGTTTAAAATCTTATTTTTATTTAATAAAAACTCACTTTCTTTGTTTCTTTAATTTTTTTATAATATTCACTACCATCTATTATTTTTTATTATCATGCGTGCATTTATATAGAACCCATTCTACAAAATTTAAAACCTCAAACATATACAAAATGGACTTATTAATTAGGGAGTCTCTTAAAAAACATTAATGGGTTTAAACATCTTTTTATTTTATAATCACACTAATAGACATCCGTGGTTAGTTTACCAATCAATTTTACAATTTAACGGGCTTTAATCTTACCGCAAGTCCAAACTTTTTTAATTTGAGTTCGTAATCGATTTTATTTATATTTATAGAAAAATACTTTTTTTTACAAGTTTTATCTAAACAGCTGTACATTTATGTATGCATAGTAACTAATAATTATATTCATACATTACCAATTTTATACATGCATTTTTAGTAGTCAATTCCTAAAGCTAAACACCAATAATTTCAAAATTACAGGTTGTAGTAAGAAAAAAGAAAATTTGAATACAAATCTCAAGAATATGAAGTATCAAATAATAGAGTTTCATAATGTTTTGGAAATAAAACATTGAATAAAAGCAAAAATGGACAGAACAAAATTTTCAAAAGTTTTAAAAGGAAAAAATAGATATTATAATGAATGATATTTAATTAAATTTTAAATTTAAGGGGAAAAAAAACTAGAAATCTCTCTCTCCTATCTCTCAACCACAACTTTTCTCATGTCAGTGCCACCAACACATATATATGGTATATAAAGATTTTAATAAACCTTGGAACTATCTATATCGATGCAGACACACACGACTATATACATATACACACACATATATTATTACTTCACTGTATCACTCTTGTTCTCTCTAAATTTTCGAATCTTGAAAATTTTCAGTTTCACTATTCGATGTTAACCGTGTCTCCACTCATCGTCAACACCACTTCCTCAAGGGACAATTACATGGCGGCGGATTTCGCAGATTTTACGACGGAAAACTTGCCGGACTTCACGACGGTCGGAAATTTCTCCGACGAAGGAAGTCTCGATCTTCTTGAAGGAATCGATTACTACGACGACCTTTTCATTGGGTTCGATGGAGATGATGTTTTGCCCGATTTGGAGATTGATTCGGATATTCTCGGAGAATATTCCGGCAGCGGAAGAGATGAAGAACAAGAAATGGAGGGAAACACTTCGACGGCGTCGGAGACATCGGAGAGAAACGGTGGTGGTGAGGTTAAGTCCGAAAGTGGTGGCAGTACGGTCAAAACGGTGCGTAGAGGCAAACGTAAAGTGAAGAAAAATAAAGATTGTTTATCCGATGATAACGAAATTAAGAAAAAACCCAAGGTGTGTATTTACTATGGTTTATTAGGAAAAAAACTAACTTTTTCATTTTTAATTATAAATATTAATCTCTGTTAATTAGATCCAATGCAATTATTCGGTATTTGAAAACTTTAAATAATAGTGGGTTTCAAATATTTTTCAACTAGATGTTTTAATAATCATCTAATTTCTCTTTAATAAATAAATAAAGTTTGTTTCTTAGATATATGAAACAACTTAATCTTTAGCTTAACTGTAATCTTAAAATTATTATATTTTTACGATATTTTTACATGTTTTATGTGAATCGCAGATTAATTAATCATCTAAACTGTTATTACTAGATAAACAAAATTATTTTTAATAATAATTAATCTAATTTATGTTTTTTTGCTACCGGAAAATCAGGTGGACTGGACGCCGGAGTTACACCGGAAATTCGTACAAGCGGTGGAGCAATTAGGGGTAGACAAAGCAGTGCCGTCTCGGATTTTGGAAATTATGAGCGTTAAATCTCTCACTCGTCACAACGTCGCTAGCCATCTCCAGGTATTTTACATTAATATTAATCTAGAGTTATATTATTATTAATTAGTAAAAAAAATTCGTATACACATGAACTCATATCCATTTAAATGAGATTTAATATTGTGCCTTTTGTTTCTCTTGTAATGGTATAGAAATATAGGTCACATCGGAAGCATTTATTAGCGCGTGAAGCAGAAGCTGCCAGCTGGAATCTCCGGCGACATGCTACGGTGGCAGTTGCTGGAGGAGGAGGAGGAAAAAAGCCGTGGATGGCTCCTGCCTTAGGCTATCCACCACATGTGACACCGTTGCATCACGGCCATTTCAGGCTTTTGCACGTGTGGGGTCATCCTACGTGGCCTAAACACAAGCCTAACAATCAGTCGTCGACTCACCCAACTTTCCCAATTCCGGCCGTCGCGGCAGCTCCGTCGTCTTGGCCAGCTCATCCACCATATTGGCACCAACAACCACTTTATCCACAGGTAAATTTATATAAATATTATAGACTTATTCTTGTCTATCACATATAGAACCGATTCTGAATCCAAACAAACTAAATATAAATTTGCGGCTTTTATTATATACAAAAAAATATATAAAATAAAATGGTTTATAAAAAACCATGCATAACTATTATTTTTTATGGTTTAAGGTTTTTAAAAATCAAAACCGATTCTAATCAGTTGTAATGGGAAAAACTTTAGATTAATTAACTATTATTGCCAATGAGTGGTATATCACATTTTTCTTACATTTTGAAAATATGATTATACAACCTTCAACTATTCTAAACATTTATAAATTTAATATTTTAATGTGTTTGAACAATGATTCTGTAATATGAATATGTTGTTGTGCTGTTTTAATAAGTGTTATGTGTATATGTATAGGGATATGGTATGGTATCATCGAATCATTCGATGTATAATAATAAATCAGAAACAAGCATTGGTGTTCCCACAAGACAATTAGGACCCACTAATCCTCCCATCGACATTCATCCCGTGAGTACACCTTTATGTGTTTGAATTTTCTTTGATTAACTTGATAACGTTATCTCATTACTTAGTGATTATCTCTAATTGACTTTGACGGTGCAGTCTAATGAGAGCATAGACGCCGCTATAGGAGACGTTATAACAAAACCGTGGCTACCTCTTCCTCTTGGACTGAAACCACCGTCTGTTGACGGCGTCATGACGGAGTTACAACGTCAAGGCATTTCTAATGTTCCTCCTCTTCCTTGAGAGAGAGCAAAATTTGTCGAAATCACAATTCTTGAATTCTAATTTTTGTTTTCTAAGTATTTTTGCAAGGAAGATAATAAATCCTTGTTGCTTGGATCATATGTCTTCTATATGAGAGTGCATGTATCGACGTTAAGCAAGTTTGGATTAGTCTAATTAAAAATTTTATGAACATATTTAACAAATGTGAACTTATAATCTTCGATAGCAGAATCTGGAATTTTTGTAAAAATTGATATACTTTATTTATCAAAAAGAAATTGATATACCCTCAAACAAAAATGAATTTAAAATAGGGAACACATAATCCTCAATAGCCCAAAGAAGTTGAGTCAGATTGATATAGGTGATAAGTGATGATTAGTAAGTAACTAAGGTGCGAAGGTGGGCCTTCACATGGGCCCTTTGGCCCAAAAGTGTAGCAATGATATTCGGTAAAGTTACATGACACCTCATATTGAGTGAAACCAGTTTAATTAAGGTTGTAATAAAAATCTGGAAAACCCAAATTGAGTTTAGACTCATAACTCTAAAAGATTACACTGATCCTTCAACGACATTTGCAACTTCTAAAGTTCATTTTAAGATCTTCTCTTCCGGTCATCTTCACCATCATCGTCCGAGTCGCCACTCTCACGGAATCGTGGGTTCTTCTCCTGTTACGTTTCCATACCAGACAATGTTCCATCATCACACCGATACTAAATTTACTCAGGGAAAAAGAGAAAAGTTTATGTTTATTACCGGTCTCATGTCATGATCAGAGTCCCTCCTAGTCTCATGATCTAAGTTTCTTCTTGAGTTCTCGCGTCCATAACGATCATCGTCTCTTTGTCGTTTCCGATGGAAATCTGCAAAACCATTGAATCATCAAATGGGTTTTGATTTTTACTATTACTAAGCATTATGCTAATTTAAAAACATTATACCTCCTCCTCTTCCATGGCGATTTGATCCTCCTTGGCCATAGCCTCCTCCTCCACCACCACGCCTTCCATCTGCATGATTGACATATATGCATTTAGGGAGATAACTTCATTGCAAATAACTTGAATTTGATGCAGACTCTATATACAGGTTCTCGCATGATGGACGTCAATTAGCTCTCCTTACAATAGGATTTGTTAACATTTCAACTGTCAGTGAAAGGATAAGATGTTTTGCAAGAAAAATAATCTTCTTGTGGGCAATAAACTGCTAACTTAAGTGACTTTAGACTCGCATTCATGATAGTTATACGTGTTGACCATTTATTCAAAATTATGTGTGAAATCATGCAACCATGAACAAGATCAAATAGATTTGAAGGAAGTTCGAAGAACATACAGTTCGATGGTGCAGCTGGAGGATAGGATCCCAATGAACCAGTACCGTAATCTACAAGCTGCCTTTGTGCTTCGAGTTCCTTCTGAACTAATTTTCCATAACCACCTCTAGGTATCCACGAGTTAAAGAAAAACACGGATAGGTAAACCGAGATATCAAATCTAATAGCCAAATTGCAGACATAAAAAAGAACTATTATGCACAACAATGCTGACTGAAAGGATATCAGGATCGTAATCTGTACGGTATTCATCTCGAACCTGTATGAAATTAGAAAATCATGATTACATGTATAGTTGATATACAAAGGGTCAAATTACAGAGAGTGTGCATCTGAAGAATACCTGGCCACCGCTCCTTCCACGTCCCCATTGTCTTCCTTCTTGGAATCCCCAATCAAAATCCACACGGATAGGCCGGTCATCAAGAATTGTCCCACTTATATATTTGACTGCATCCTCTGTGTCCTCTCTTGAGTAGAACCTGATAATAATAACACACACACCAGACAAGCAAAATCAGCAACAATCATCATGAAACTTACAGGTAAAATTGTTATTAAAGACCCTTGAAACTGATAACTTACAGGACGAAACAGAAACCACAGGGTGTTTTTGTGTTCTTATCCAATCCCATGATTATCTTTTTGATCTCTCCTGCTCTGGAGAAAAGCTCGTAAATCTGTTCTTCAGTTGTGTAGAAAGACACATTGCCAATGTAGACCGTCGAAGACGTCCTTAGGGCCTCCTCAAACTCGTCTTGTGTTCCTGAAAATCTTCTATCACGATAAGCCGAGAGCTTTGCTTGCTCCTGATATGAAAAACACCAAATACGAAATGGGCATAACTTAATAGTTATATTCAAGAGAGAAAATTTCAGCAAAAAAGCAAATCAAAGCCCTTTTTTCCAGTGCCTAAACATACAAGTATCCAAATCGTGAGACCGAGCCCTAGTACAAAACTGAGACGACATCCATTGTCAACACCAATTAGTCGATTTGGGTTTCATCACCCTTCAGTGTATTACGAATCGTTTAAACCCATGAGATTTCCGAGAACCCAGACACTAAATTCACTAAAATTAGCTGCTGTAACCAATCGAGCTATCGAAAGCAAAACCCAGAAAATGCGTTCGCCAAAATTCTCCAAACAAAACCTGATACTCTGCAAAATCTAATCTTATGTACCTTGAACAAAGAAGCCATCGCCTCCCGCTAAAAGAAAAAAAAGCGAATCTGCGATGACGAGAGAGGATAATCCCAAATTAGGTTTAAATTTGGATGTGCAAAGTGAAACAGAAGGAAACAATAAGAAGAGAGTTAAAGAAATTACCAAGACGAGCGAAAATCGAAACGGGAGAGACACTTGCTCTTCTTCTTTCAAAACCCTAATTTCTGGAGGAAAAGACAGAACTGATAGAAGCAAGACACACCGGCGACCCGAGTTCGATACATATAGTTCATATGTATTATTGTTAGTTGATTGTATAAAAAAAAGTAAATAACGGGACTTCGAACTCGGATACCTCTAGGGAGGTAAAGATTGCATCTACCGTCTTAGCTGGAAGAAATTACTTTGATTAAAAACTGTAGAACAATAAGAATGATTTGTGTTATATTGATCGATGTGCTTACAACGTATATATACATGAGTAGATAAACCTAAGTTAGTTAGGAGAAGGATTTCTACATAGATCCGGACTTATCTAAATCATGCTAATATATATCTATAATATTGATATTTATATTGTTAATAAAAATATTTTAAAATATTAGATAATTTGATGTTAATTATAGGGATCTTTGATTAAATCGTATAACGTTTTTATCTATAATATATATCTTAAATGTTGTTGAAACAAAAAAATATATATTAAAAAAAGTTAAGATGAGAAGGGTTTCTCACATTTTTTCGAAAAAGCTTTGATTTGTTTTATTTTTATCTGAATTTAAATGAAATTTGGATACTTTTTAGACATTATTTGAATTTTATTAGTTTAATTTTTTTCTTTAATCCTTCTATAGATTTATAAGTTTTTCTGGATATCTCATCAGAAATTGTCAAATTTTGATAGATGTTTAATTAAATTTCTCTTGCTTTTTGTTACTTAAATCCGTCACTTATATTTTGATAGGTCTTTCTGATAGTTTATCAAATGTAGTTTTTCTTTATGATGGAGGATCGTGTTGATTAATAAATTTTTGGTTGATTTATCGTAAGTTAAGTAGAATCGGAACTTTCCAAATCAGGAGATTTTCTGATGATTTTTTTTTATCTAAATCTATTGAGGTTTTCTTGTACTTCAAGTTTCTGATGGCTAAGAGAAACTTTCGGCCAATAATCTTCGGCGAATCTATGAAAAGAGCTTGTGTGTGTTTCTCATAGAAGATGGCCACGTTTTGACTTATTGCAAAACATGTGTTCAAACACGTATCGGATTCTAAGCTCTTTGTTCATACACTAGGCAAAAGAGCACAAAAGCCTATGGAAGAGAGAGACTAAGAGGCTTCTCTCCCGAAAACTACTTGATGCCTATGTCATGCACTGAGAATGATGTATTTGGAAACTATATGAGGGTTGAGTGAAGAGTTAATTTCATAGACCGGAGCTTCCATATACTATGAGTTTGTGGTTGCCAAGGAAAGGCTATAGAATGGTGAAAGGATTGAGATTATAACTTTTCTTCCGATCCAATTCGTATGTGTGGATAAAAAATGTACTTACATCTAGTCTCTCCGGAGATATTCTACTGTCCTCGTGGACTTCCTTCGGGCTCAGTCTCTACCTTTATATGTAGAAAGAACCTTTGGTGGGTTAATCCATAAATTGACCTTTGCTCAGTCTCTTTTGTTTTCTTAGGATAGCTGCACTCGAGTAGCTAGTGGAGCCTGCATGGCCTAGCATTATAGGTCTTTCGACACCCTTATCGTGCAGCTTGTCTGCCCACATCAGGTTCGTCCAGATACATGTCATTCTTGGATTCGTCCATGCAAAATTGGTTATAATAATATCAATGGTAAAAAACTTAAAGCTTTTGGAAAACTGTAGACTAATGATGCATATATATACATCCATGCAATCAAAATCATTAGCATCACATTGACAAAACAATTTAACAAGAAAATATATACTCATATATATTTCTACACTAAGCATGAAACAATATCCACTAAAGAAAAAGAAATTCAAACATGCGGATATATACATTACACTTAATTTTTTTTTCAGAAACTTAACTTTTTGGCAACATAATACAAATCTGATTCATTTCATTTATGTTACACAAGATGTTAGGAACTTTTAAAATGGAACAAAAGAACTAGAGAGTAAGTTTACAATATTTTAAGGAAAAAATCACCAACCAACATATTCAAAACGAATCTATCAAATTTTGTAACTATTTTTAATTAAAAGAAACATAGTTATATATGAGTTAAGGTCAGAGATACCCAATACTGCATGGAACTTATTATATTTGGTGAGAAGGGTCTCAACTTTCAAGATCATATTCGGATATAACAATAATATATATGCATCTTCAAGGCAAATCAAAATGAATAGCTTGGTTTAATGGATTTTAGATTAATCTATATTAATTTGGGATTTTGTTTTGGTTTATTTGGTTAAAACGCAATTGCATATAATCCAATATAACCACTTCTTGTTCATTTGAGAAATAAGAAAAAAACTTTTTTTTTGTGGTCAAGGGTGCTCAAAAATTGTTTTGTTGAATGATCATTACTGATCATACCTCTCAGTCCCATATAACATTCTACCAACTCTTTGTTCCAATCAAGCTCTTCATGTCACATTGTTGTAAAGAGGAAAATAAGAAAGATAAAGCGTACCAAGATAGATCAATAGCATTGCTTCTTTTCACCTTAAGTGGCTCCAAAACCCTGAGCATCAACTGCTGTTCATTTGAAAAACATTTCACAAAACTTAAGCTAATACGAGCCTAATGTGAGGATTTTTAAGAAAATTTAAGTGGAGAGGAAAATGAAAAGAAGAAAACAAAAAAGCAGAGAGAAGATCTGACAATGATACGTATTGACTTGTGGATGGTATCTACTGATTTGTAAAATCAAAAACACGATTAAAAAAAGTAGCTTCTTTTTGGTTGACTGTGCTATGTCCTTGTTAGCCATTTTTCAGCATTGCCTTAATTAATAGAACAAGTATTCAATATTTGCAAATTACAATTGACGGATGTAGAATAAAATTGACTAAAAACATACAATCACAAACACATCTTTTGGAATTGTTAGAATTTTGTTTAATAAGTTTCACCAAAAACAGATTTAATAAACTTATAGACATTAATGTAAAAGGTACTAAAAAAACACATATACTTTAAAAAATTATATTATATTAGGTGGATACTGAATAAAAATTGAAGTAAATCAGAATCCCACCACACCAAGTTAGATAATTTAGACTTGAGATGCAGATTTAACTCGAATTTTTGTTGTCAAAACATCTTCCTACTTTTTTTTTGTAGTGTTCTACAAGAAACAAAATTCATGTTGTTTATTGATAACAAACACAAAGTTGTATAATATGTACTATGTACTCTGTGTGTTTTTTTAACTAAAATATCATCTAATTTGCCAAAAAAAACTGCAAAACAGATTTTGTGGCAACTCTTTGGTCTAATAATCAAAGGTTTAAAGATTTTTACATCATATTTTGTGTTCGACTTACATAAAATACAATTTCTGTAAATTTGTGGATGTAAATTTATTGGAAATTTAGAGTAATACATGTGATCAAGTCGTCTTTCGTGGGCTCGAGTGTTGAGAATCACTGTCACTATTCATTGTGTATATGGTTCATGTAGAAAGATTTGTTGTGGATCCGTGTATTACAAGGAAAAATTTATCATCAAGTGATTGTTAGTGTAACTATTCATTATATTGACATGTAGTTGAATTTCATCAATTGGTCATTATTTATAATAGTATTAGTTCATAAATCTCTGACAATGATATAACTGTTGACAAAAAAAATATCAAGGAAAAAAAATGAATACGATTCATCATTATGATTTATTCAACAAATTGTTTGCCACTGAGAGTTAAAAGTTTCTCCAGTCTCCAAAATCTATATCTTGTTTTGAACGAATACCCATTACGTATTTGTGTTCCAATCATACAAATATATGTGACTTTTGTCAGTACATGAAATAATTGACAATATCGTTGGTGTTATATACTGATAAATGCTTGTAATGAAGTTATAATTTGATTTTAGATTTGTCGAGCTAAATGAGTTTACTGCATATAAAATCTTTAGAGCTGTTACACGACAATGTTTATTAATAAATTAAATTGTTGTTGATTTCATAAAACAAGAAATCTATGAAAATCTACAAAATTAAATAAAAAATAAACCCGTATGCCATGCTTTTATATATCAAATCAGAATCTTACGAAATATGATATATCATATAATGACACTTAATTTGATAGTTGATAGTGATCCTTAAGCTACTTAACCAATAATTAACATTTAATTTAAAAATTATAATCATCTTACCTACTTAAATATCATTCTCTTGTACACACATCGACTACAAAACTACACCAAATTTTAATAAAAACAGTATATCAATAAAAATTGAATTAAAACATTATATATATCTATAAAAAAACATAAAACTATCAGCTAAATTTGTTTTGATTGATTAAGAATAAATAAAGGTTTAGAAATGCTCCTTTTTAATGTTAAAAAAAGAAAGTCTTATTTTTTCAATTTATGCTATTAAGAATAAATAGTGGGAGAGCGTGGCAGTCACGCATATTAATGAGGGAGCGTGAGTTAAAGCAATGAAATTACGCAAAGTCACGCCGCAGTAACGGGACGTTATTGCAAAAAGCCGTCATAAAACATAAACCTCACTGTCTGTTTTTTGGGCGGCGCTTTTTAGTCAAACCCTCATTGACCATCTCTCTCTCTCTCTCTCTCTCTAAACCAAGAAAATCTTTTTCTTTATAAATTAACCCAACGTCACTTCTTTATAAATTATCACTTTTTTGTGGTTTTCATTATCAATGGCTCCAAATAAGGGAAATGCAAGTAGCGCCGCCGTATGTGGAGGCGGCGGAGGTAAGACGACGAGGAGGGAAGTGCGTTTTAGAGGTGTTAGGAAGCGGCCATGGGGGAGGTACGCGGCGGAGATTCGTGACCCGGGAAAGAAAACTCGGGTTTGGCTCGGGACTTTTGACACGGCGGAGGAAGCGGCTAGAGCTTACGATGCCGCCGCTAGAGATTTTCGCGGCTCCAAAGCAAAAACCAATTTCCCTCTTCACGGCGAGTCTACAGTCAGCGACGGTTCCGCCGGCGAGAATGGTTCTTTCATCAATCGTTCGCCGGAGATGGCGCCGCGTGAGATGAAGCGCCGGGTAGGAATGGCGGGGAGATTTCCGTTTGCATGTCACCGGCAGAATAACGTCTCCGGCGGTTTGGCACCGGCTGTTGCCGGTTTTTTCTTCGATCCGTCTAGGGCTGCTGCGTTAAGAGCGGAACTTTCTCGGGTCTACCCGGTTCGGTTTGATCCGGTTAATATCGAGCTAAGTATTGGTATTCGAGAGACTGTAAAGGTCGAACCGAGAAGAGAACTAAACCTGGATCTTAACCTAGCTCCACCGGTGGACGTTTAGTCTCTTTTTTTCTTTTTCTTATTTTGTTCTTTTTTTGACGTTTCCGGAAAAATAATCAAATATTTTCTTCTGCATTTTTTTCGGTAGATGAGATAAAGAAACTCTTTCGTGGCTAAGTAAAAGGACGAATGTTAAGAAAGCTTTTATTGTAATTTCTCTATGATTACTCTCTGATTATAAAAGTGGATGTATTGTAAATTATAACAAGAGATCTTGTTTTGATCTGTTTTATTCCATTTGAAGTTTCTTGTCAGATTGCATCCAAGAGGAAAGTTTATTGGCAAAATTTTTAAATTGCATGGTGGTTGATCTATTAAACGGCTGATAATATTACTCCATTAAATGACTGGAATATGAAATCAAAGAAATATCGAGCATTTACATTGTTTGTCAACGTCAAACAAAAATAAATCGTTATCATAATAATACTTCAGAAAGTAGTTGTTTTTTCATTAATGTTCTCATTATATTGACCATGGGAGGTTTTGTTTATGATTATTAACATTGTGAAAATACATTAAGCTGCCTGTCATTATAAAAAAGATAAGTGAAGTTCAAAAGAAGAAAAAAGAACAGTTAATAAATAAGGAATATTTGAAAAAATAATGAATTTTAAAAATGTTAAAAACGAAAGATAGAGTGGTAGCATCATCTGTCCAGTCTTCGAGTTTCGTGTAGATGGAGATGATGGCATCAGTGTCAGGTGGGAAGCACGTGTGCCTTCGCCGTCCACCAGGCGCGTCTTCTCATTTTCCTTTTTTTTGTTATTACTTTAATCTATTAATCTAAAAACTTCAATATTTTTGAGTATTTTAGGTTAATGGATTTAGGCATTTTGAATGGAAAGATTAGTAGTATATTTTGGATTTGATGTTTTTGTATTCAAAATTTGTAGTGTATATTCTTTACATAAAAAGATTTAGATGTTTGTCAAGGTAAATATTAATTTGACATGTATATTATCAATACAAAAACGATTATTCCAAAAACAAAACAAAATATTCTAAGACGATAAATTTTGAGAAATTTTGTTAGTAACCATACATTTTGAATGGATATAAATATGATAATATTTCTCTTTTATATTTTGGATTGATGTTTATGTATTCTTAATTTTTAGTGTGTATCATCTACATACAAATATTCTAAAGCCATATAATTTAGATGTTTGTTAGTTTGGACTAGAAGATAAATACTAATTTAAACTGTATATTATTTATACAGAAAAAATTATTCTAAAAACAAACTAAAATATTATAAAGAACTTTTTTAGTATCTATAAATTTTAAATAGATGTAAAATATAATACTATTATTCTTATATAAGTATTATTTTTGCATGAATATAAAGTATGATAATTTTCTTCTCACATAAATGTGAGAATAATATTTTTGCTTTTTGAAAATGTAAAATATTTTAGAGATGTTTTGTGTTCAAAAATATAAGTTATTTTCATATTTTTATGAAAATTTAAACTTATATAGAAACTGTGTGATGAAATATTGTATCATGCAATATATTTTAAGACTGGTTGAGTTATTTTCAGTTTATATTTAATGACACTTTTTAATATACATATTATTAGCCAAAACATTTTTTAAACGGACGATGTATATAAAATTTACATTTGCTGCAACAAATACAGAAATGCCAATCATCCATAACCGGGAAACGTTGGGAAATTAATGAAATATTGGACAGAAAAATAACTTTTTTTATCACAAAAATCGTTTTGTGTAACTAAGGATTATGTAATATACTAGATGGCACAGTATATATCCAATCTTTCGTTGTCAACAAAACTTCAAAAGTCTTTCATTCATTGCATGAACTTTAAGAATTTTGTTCTCCTAAAGTAAGATTATTTTCTAAGTAACTAGTACTAAGATTATTAATATTTTTTTGGTCGAAGTAACTAATTACTTTAGTAAGATTATTTTCTACAAAGACCGGAAAAAAAATAATTCTATTGCATTGGATATGTCGCCGAAGTGGGTGTGGGACTAAATTTAAGGTCCGGTAATAAGCAGATATGAGTGGGTCCCACAATTAGTCGGCAGATTCTGCGGAAAGTTATTTAGGCTTCTCTCCACGCGACACGATATCGCGTGTCACTCACCATCCACACATAGACCACGTGACATCACCGCCTTCGCGCGTAGGTACATACATTTTTGGCCTTGTGAAATATCTCCACCGATGCTTCGCCGCGTGTTGACTCTCACGAGTCTTGCGTGCGTCGTTTCCTTTGCTAATTAACTAATTTATTTATTTATTTAATGTTGGTTTAAAATATTGTTTTGAATCTATTTTATAAAATAAGCTTATCCAGTCAAGGCATTATGAAACAAAACAAAAGTTTCTTCAGCCATATTCTCTTTCACCCAAATCTCTTAACACAAAATTATATTAATATTAATTTATTTTATATAAACACAATTTATTAATAAAATTATCTTTTTTTTCAATGTGATTTTAATAAAAAGAGCACAACTTTGATTGAATATAATATCTTTTTTCCACTACATTTTGTTTCTTTTATATTTTTAATTTTATCTAAATTTTTCATTCTGATGTCTGGATCGGATTAAATAATTTCATATGTTTATGGTTGGATTTAGTTTTCTTCTAATGTGTTTTCATGTCTTTACCGAGTTTGTTTCTCTCACAAAATTGTGAGGAAATAATATCTTCATCATCTTTGATATTTGGATTTTTTTTTTTCATCGTTAAATATGGATGAGTTGTATTTGGCCTTAAATTTTAACAAAGTATAACTGGTGGAAGTTGGGCTTTGCAAATATTATCGGCAAATGGCTTTGTAGGCCTTTTTATCTGAATGAAATTATGACAGACCAAAAAAAAAATCAATGCATTATTAAACAATTTTCATAATTTCTTCGTAAAACTTAACTGAAACTTATACAATTTTAGAACATCTCTACTGGTAGAACTTCATTGGTTATCTCAATAATAAAAATAAGAAAGTGGGAAGAAAGTTTTTCATTAGTTTCTCCTTATACTTATCAATTTACAATTAGTTTAAATTTTTGAAGTACTAAAATTAAATTAAATGATTATAAATTTGTTTAAAATACTAATATTATTTAGTTTAGAAACCTATATGAAAAGCTGTGCAATTGAGATTTTCTTACAACAATTTAACATTCACATTAGACGTTATTTGGTAAACTCAAAATTGATTTTCTCATATCTTTCACAATGCATGTATAAAAAACAAAAATTGTAGTGAACTAAATTTTACAAAATAATTTTACAGCAATTTAAGCATTCACACTTGACTTTTACTTGGTGTAACTCATAATTGACTTTTAACTGAAAATAATGGAGTGAATTACAATTTTAACAGTATACGATAGTTATTTTTTTTCATTTGATAGTTAGTTATCTGGTTAGACAACTTTTCCTTTGTGGCAAACGAAATGTTTTGTTTTGAAAAAAAGAAAAGAAAAAAAAAGACTCTTTCTTCTATCGCTTTCCATTGGATGTTTGTCTTATTCCAGGGCCCACTTAATCCGACCTTTTCAGCTTCACTTTCTGACACGTGTCGTAAATATGTGCTCCACCGCTTAGGGGTCTTAAACTCTTTATGGACCTTATGACATTACTCTAATGGGCTGGGCTTTTAGCCGTGAAAAGGCCGAAAGAAGAAAGCCCTTCAAAAAGACCGGTAATATAAGGCGAGGCACGGCGCGAGCTCCGGGATTTTGTCGGCGATGACGGTGGCTCAGTCTCACCGGTTCTCCACGGCGCTTAACCCCATTAACATAAGCTTACTTTCGAAACAACTAATTCAGCTTGGACGGGTCAGCAATTCCGATACCTTTTCAGAGATCACTCGTCAAAGAGAACTTCTAGTGTCATCGCTCATCTCGAAGCTCGATGACTGCACCGGTATCGACCAAATCAAGCAAGTTCACGGTCATGTTATACGTCAAGGACTCGATCAAAGTTGCTACGTTATCGCCAAGCTTATTCGCACGCTCACCAAGCTTGGCGTCCCCATGGATCCGTATCCTCGCCGTGTGATGGAGCCTGTGCAGTTTCGGAACCCATTTCTATGGACCGCAGTGATTCGTGGGTATGCGATTCAAGGTAAATTCTTGGAAGCCATTTCGATGTATGGATGTATGAGGAAAGAAGGGATCACGCCTGTTTCTTTCACTTTCTCGGCTCTTTTGAAAGCTTGCGGGTCGATGGGAGATTTGAATTTGGGTCGGCAGTTTCACGCACAGACGTTTCGACTTAGGGGGTTTTGTTGTGTGTACGTTGGGAACACCATGATCGATATGTATGTGAAATGCGGCTCTATCGGTTCTGCGCGTAAGATGTTCGATGAAATGCCTGAACGAGATGTTATATCGTGGACAGAGCTTATTGCCGCGTACGCGAAAGTTGGGAATATGGAATCTGCAGCGGAACTGTTTAAAAGCTTGCCCACAAAGGATATGGTGGCTTGGACCGCCATGGTTACAGGATTCGTGCAGAATGCTAAACCTCAGGAAGCTTTAGAATATTTCAATAAAATGGAGAAATCGGGAGTTCGACCTGATGAAGTCACTGTCGCTGGATTCATATCGGCTTGTGCGCAGCTTGCAGCAAGCGAATACGCGGATCGCGCTGTTGAAATTGCTCAGAAATCTGGGTATTCTCCTAGCGACCATGTTGTTATCGGATCTGCGTTGATAGACATGTACTCAAAATGTGGAAATGTAGAAGAGGCGGTAAACGTCTTTGAGTCGATGAAAAACAAGAACGTTTTCTCTTACAGCTCGATGATCCTTGGTCTCGCTATGCATGGGCGTGCTCGAGAGGCTTTAGATTTGTTTCAGTACATGGTAACGCAGACAACAATAAAACCAAACACGGTTACATTTGTAGGCGTGCTTACGGCTTGCAGCCACGCGGGACTTGTAGACCAAGGACGTAAAATATTCGCTTCTATGCATCAAGCATTCGGAGTTGAACCAACACGTGATCACTATACTTGTATGGTCGATCTTCTAGGCCGTGCAGGACGGTTACAAGAAGCACTTGAAGTGATTAAAACCATGTCTGTTGAGCCATACGGAGGTGTGTGGGGTGCATTGCTCGGTGCCTGCAGGATCCACAAGGATCCAGACATTGCAGAGATTGCTGCAAAACATTTGTTTGAATTGGAACCAGATATTATCGGAAACTATATCTTGCTCTCTAATGTCTACGCTTCAGCTGGAGACTGGGACGGTGTTTTAAGTGTGCGGAAACTGATGAGAAATAAGGGTTTGAAGAAGACACCCGCTGTTAGTTGGGTTGTAGATAACAAAGGTCAGAGGCACAAGTTTTTCCCAGGAAACATGAACCACCCGATGTCGAACAAGATTCAAGACACCTTAGAAGAGCTTGTACAGAGAATAACGGTATTAGGGTATCAACCGGATTTAACCTCTGTGCCTTACAACACGAGTGACGATGAAAAGAAGTCGATACTGATTCGGCACACCGAGAAGCTGGCTTTAGCGTTCTCATTGCTCACTACGAGCAGAGATTCTACCATAAAGATAATGAAGAATTTGAGGATGTGCCAAGATTGTCATACGTTTATTCGTATGGCGTCAGAGGTTACAGGGAGGGTGATTATAATGAGGGATAATATGAGATTCCACCATTTTAGGAGCGGAGCTTGTTCCTGTGGTGATTTTTGGTGAGAGTCTGAGGTTATATACAGACGAAATTCGATCTCTGAGAAGGATTTCTTGCGAAGCAAGAAAAGGGCTCCAGGAAAACATCTCTTGAACACTTCGAAATCATAGAGATTCGTCGAAGAACTTGAAAACATCTCATGAAGACTTGAGATGAGAGAGCCTGAACCGAAACGCTATGGATCTGAATCATCTGATCACAGCTAAGAAATGTATTTGTAACATCACTAGGCTTCAGGTCAATGTTGCAGCATATTTTGTACTTTAAGGACAAATAAAAAACAGCACATATAAACGTTAAGTCTTTTTTTTTTTTGACTGACATTTCTAAGAGTCTCTGAAATTAATCAATTATAAAGACTTGATAGAAAAACAAAGAGGTATATTCGAAGATGGCAAGAGGATCGAAGATTCGAAATTTCGGTGTACAGACTTTTTTTATCACGTCTCTTATTTGTAAGTTTCCGGGAAACAGAACGTGTGCCGTTTTAGAAGAGGAAAAACAACGCACAGTGTCTATTAAATTAACTTAAACGGCAGTGCAAAACCCATGGTGGGTGGGGCCTATTTCTGAGCAAGTCAACAAAACGCACCGTCTCTACCTTCTCCTTTTCGCCTTAATGAAACATTTTAACAGAGCAGAAGAAAAGAAAAAAGAAAGAAAAAAACGCACCAAGGCGAAGGAATCTCACAACTCCGGTGAGAAAATCGAGCTCCGTGTGATCCACAAGGTAACGTATCGCTCAATCTTATATAAATTTGGAATTCAACGAGACTATCTGAGAAATCAAAACTATCTGATGTTTGAGTTTTATTCTGATCTCGATGTGTGGAATTTAATCAGATTTTTACTCGCGATTTTGATAGATCTCTGGTACTTGATTTTGATTTCCATCTTCCTGAATTGGGTAGACTGTAATTAATTCCTTTGTGGGGTTTAAAGTTTAGTTGCGCACCCAAAGTTTTTGCTGAGTTCTTGGCTCTTCAAGTGCACATTTATCTAAGAGCACTAGTATTTGTAATTATGGAATTTGATTCCTCGGGTTTATGTGAAATGTGACTATCTGATGGTGTTAAGTATTGCTTAACAATTCATATTTATGCAGTTTATGGGCGTAAACTTCAATCAGCCTCTTTGAGTTTGAGGATGAAACTCTAGACCAAAACTTTTGCTTCCAAGTGAAAAAGAAAAAGAAAAAATGAAGCGTTTTGTTTACATTAACGATGATGAAGCTTCAAAGGAGCTTTGTTGTGATAACCGTGTATCTAACAGAAAGTATACATTGTGGAATTTTCTTCCCAAGAACTTGTGGGAGCAATTCAGGTGATGATTCATTTGATTTATCATTTCGCTTCTCTTATTGTTTCGTCTTCTCTGATCGAGATGTTCTATCTCCTCCTTTTTTGTTTCTTTCCAGCCGGTTCATGAACCAGTACTTTTTGTTGATTGCATGCCTCCAGCTATGGTCACTTATCACCCCTGTAAATCCTGCAAGTACATGGGGTCCGTTAATTTTCATATTTGCGGTCTCCGCTTCCAAAGAAGCTTGGGATGATTACCACAGGTATCTCTCAGATAAGAAAGCAAATGAGAAAGAAGTTTGGATCGTGAAACAGGGGATCAAGAAGCATGTATGAAACACTTTTGCAAGCTTTTTGCGTGGCAATTGATTTTTTTCTAGGTGATATTTTGGCTTAGCTGAATTAGTATTTTGCTTGTAGATCCAAGCACAGAACATACAGGTTGGCAATATTGTCTGGTTGCGTGAGAATGATGAAGTTCCTTGTGATCTAGTTTTGCTTGGTACCTCAGATCCACAAGGTGTTTGCTATGTAGAGGTACACTTCCCGTCATGCATGTATTGATTTATGCTACTATCTACTTTCCAAGTCGATGCTGGGTGGGTAACCTTTCTTGAGCACTTTCTAATGCGCTAAAAGTGAACTCATACATGCAGACTGCTGCTTTAGACGGTGAAACTGATCTCAAAACAAGAGTCATACCTTCAGCATGCGTGGGAATTGATTTAGATTTGCTACACAAAATGAAAGTGAGGCTTCTTGTAAATAATTATATCTCTCCTGGCTTTCCATTTTGTTTCCTATAAAAGGATTCGATGTTAAGATATCTATATTTTCAGGGTGTGCTTGAATGTCCTATTCCAGATAAAGATATTCGAAGATTTGATGCAAACATGCGCTTATTTCCGCCATTTATTGACAATGACGTCTGTTCATTGACAATAAAAAACACTCTTCTTCAGTCCTGTTACTTGAGAAATACGGAGTGGGCTTGCGGAGTATCTGTCTATACAGGTACGTTTTCTTGTTGAAAATTCGCTTGTTTTTGGTTTGGAATTGAATTTCTAAGGTTCAGGACCATTCATTCTGAATATCTCGGTTTGACAAATGATTTTAGTTGATCTTAGATAATCCGTTGATGATTTTTCATACTCTTACAGGCAACCAAACTAAGCTTGGTATGAGTAGGGGTATAGCTGAGCCAAAACTTACTGCTATGGATGCAATGATTGATAAATTGACTGGAGCAATATTCGTTTTCCAAATTGTCGTTGTTATGGTTCTTGGTGTTGCTGGAAATGTTTGGAAAGATACAGAAGCGAGAAAGGTTAGATTCCTCATACAATGTCATGTCCATAATAAATTTCTTACGCTTGTTGTTGTATAATTGGGGAGTTCTGAACTATACGAACTTGGTTGTTGTATTTTTCAGCAATGGTATGTGCAGTATCCAGAGGAAGCCCCGTGGTATGAGCTGCTTGTAATTCCTTTGCGGTTTGAGCTTCTATGTTCCATCATGATACCCATCTCCATTAAGGTACTTATAACTTCCTTGCTATACTATGTTGAAATCTGGTGGCATCTTTTCTAGCTCTGGAGTGACATATATAATGCATTAAGCGATGTCCTGGCATGTGAAAGAGATATCGGATTACGAATCAGGGCTTAATGATAATCTTTAGCAACATCGATTTTGAAGATAACCTATTTTATATAAAATAAGCATGTCTGTTTCTGCTAAGCATCTGGTTGATGTAATGTGGCAGGTATCTCTAGATCTGGTTAAGGGCCTTTATGCAAAATTTATAGAATGGGATGTGGAAATGGTGGATCAAGAGACTGGTACAGCATCTTATGCAGCAAAGTAAGTTCAGGATAGAGGCAGACTACCTCATATTCACCTGTGAACACGTTAATCTCATGATTTTTTTTCGCATTATGTGGCTTTTTGTGTGTGGCAGCACAGCAATAAGTGAGGACCTTGGGCAAGTAGAGTACATTTTGACCGACAAAACTGGGACCCTGACAGACAACAAGATGATATTTAGAAGATGCTGTATTGGTGGCATTTTTTATGGGAACGAAAGTGGAGATGCTTTAAAAGGTTTCATACCTTTCCTGGCGTATTATCCTGTCATTTTTATGCCTACCCAGTTTGTGTAGATAATACTTACGTATACATTATTTAAGCCTTGACATCAATGAGTATGCGTCAAAGGAGTATTTTTTTCTAACCTATTTTGATCTTTCTAATCAGATGCACAACTTCTTAATGCCATCACCAGCGGCTCTACAGATGTCATCCGATTTCTTACAGTTATGGCCATCTGCAACACCGTTATACCTGTGCGGAGGTAATTTTCAACTTCTTTTTAAATGTCCAAATTTTCATAATGTCTTTGTCAGTCAACCATCGGAAAGAAACTTCACAGATCGTTTTTCAGTTGTGCATATCTATTCTGTTTATCTAGGAATTTTCATTTCATTATGTTTTTTTTGGGGATTTCCATCTGATAGCAAAGCTGGAGATATTATATACAAGGCCCAATCTCAGGATGAGGAGGCTCTTGTAATTGCTGCCGCAAAGTTGCATATGGTCTTTGTCGGCAAAAATGCCAATCTTCTAGGTAATAGTGATCTCATTTCAGTTTTGGTCTCCATGGAATATTTATCAAAAAAGCAATCCTCATTTGTTGTTTTGGTCTCTTTATTTAACGCAGAAATCAGGTTTAATGGTTTGACGATTCGTTTTGAGGTACTGGAAATTCTGGAATTCACTTCAGATAGAAAAAGAATGTCAGTGGTAGTGAAAGATTGTCAGAATGGGAAAATTATTCTTTTGTCAAAAGGTGCAGATGAATCAATCCTTCCCTATGCATGTGCTGGTGAGTTGACGTATCTTTTATCAATATGTGACGAGGAAGCAGTGTGCTTCTAAAATGTGCTCAGAGCTTATGGCCAATTATTTCCGACTATGCTATTAGGTCAGCAAACCAGAACTATTGCTGAAGCTGTAGAACACTATGCCCAGCTGGGGCTACGAACATTGTGTTTGGCTTGGCGGGAGCTGGAAGAAGATGAGTATGTAGAGTGGTCAGTAAAGTTTAAAGAGGCTAGTAGTGTTCTGGTTGATAGGGAGGTAAGTGGAACAATTCTTCTCTGTCTTGGTTGTTCACATAAAGCAATTATGAAGTATGCTCAGTTTAAACTTACGGCGTAATTAAATCGATGCATTTGATTGCCTCAAATTGATGCTTTCTCATGTCACAGTGGAGACTTGCTGAGGTCTGTCAAAGGTTAGAACACGATTTTTATATTCTGGGGGTCACTGCTATAGAAGACCGCTTGCAGGTAAAATTGTAAATGTCCAAGACATAGAGGTTCACAATGTAATTCAATGTGGCGTTATAAGTAGGAGAGGACTGACTTAAATACATTTGCCTGGTTTCTGTAGGATGGTGTACCAGAGACAATTGAGGCACTCAGAAAAGCAGGGATAAACTTCTGGATGCTGACTGGAGATAAGCAGAATACAGCTATACAGATTGCTCTTTCATGTAATTTTATCTCCCCAGGTAAGTTGGGATCAGTTCCTTTTTTTGTTATTTGTGTCAGAAAGCTTTGCATATTGCCACTTATCATGCCTTATTACCATAAAAATCATGTTTGTATCAGAGCCTAAAGGTCAACTTCTATTGATTGATGGAAAAACTGAAGAAGATGTTTCTAGGAGTTTGGAGAGAGTTTTACTTACAATGCGGACTACAACTTCAGAACCTAAGGTTCATCTTCTCTTAAAATTTTGCATCCTTGGAACAATTTCGTATCACCTGTGTTAAAGAATTATTTTATGGGTCGTACAGGACGTGGCATTTGTTATTGATGGCTGGGCTCTAGAAATTGCTCTTAAACACCACCGCAAGGATTTCGTTGAACTAGCTATACTTTCTAGGACAGCCATATGTTGTCGTGTTACACCTTCACAAAAAGCTCAGGTATTCCTCCCAACGTCAGGTGCTATTGTTTCATATTACCTTTGTTTTAAGTAGTCAACTCATCCTGTCACCAAGTGGCCTTTCAATGCTCATCATCTTATTTGATGTTCTTGTTGAACTTTTTCTCTTGACTTTACAGTTGGTTGAAATATTAAAATCCTGCGATTATCGAACTCTGGCAATTGGTGATGGTGGGAATGATGTAAGAATGATACAGCAAGCTGATATCGGCGTTGGCATCAGCGGAAGAGAAGGGCTGCAGGCAGCAAGAGCTGCAGATTATAGCATTGGAAGTAAGAGCATTAGCAAGATATTTATCTCCTTCATATTAACTTTGAAAATCATATACATTTTTTCCTCTGAATTGGTCACTTCGTTGATCAGACTTTTTCGAAAGGCCATAAGCAGAAAAAAGATTTTGTAGTATTTTTTCTTTGTACAGATACTGTTTGGCCTGTCAAAACAGATCTAATTGGTTCTTGATGGACTGATCTTTGCTTGCAGGATTTAGGTTTCTGAAAAGACTGATTCTTGTTCATGGAAGGTATTCCTATAACCGGACAGCATTTTTGTCCCAGTATTCCTTCTACAAATCATTGTTGATATGCTTCATCCAGATTTTGTAAGTTTATTATTTCCTCAGATATGTTTTCACTTTTCAGTAGCCAGTATCTATGTCATTCCTGAAAATACTGATAGCAGAATCTACGCAGCTTCTCGTTTATTTCAGGCGTTTCTGGAACCAGTCTTTTCAATTCGGTTAGCTTGATGGCTTATAACGTTTTCTACACCAGTATTCCTGTTCTCGTTAGTGTAATTGATAAAGATCTTAGTGAAGCGTCAGTAATGCAACACCCTCAAATTTTGTTCTACTGCCAAGCTGGAAGGTATGTGTGGTTTGATTTGGTTGAGGATTTCACTAATTGTGAAGCTAACTGTTCATACGTTAATTCATATCTGTAAATTTCATATTTTCCCCAGGCTTCTTAATCCGAGTACATTTGCGGGGTGGTTTGGCCGATCCCTTTTTCACGTGAGTACTGTCATCTCAATTGAGTATATTTCTTCGCTGCACCTAAAGTCTACATTCACCAATTAGTAATATACGAATGTACTATGCAAACTTCACACACTTAGATGAACTGCTTCAAGGAACTTTTGTGAATCTTTCTTTCTTTTTGCTCATATTCCCTTGTATAGATCTGTAATCTGAAATTTTTGTTGCAGGCGATTGTTGTATTTGTAATAACCATTCATGCATATGCTTATGAGAAAAGTGAAATGGAGGAGCTTGGAATGGTAGCTCTCTCTGGATGTATATGGCTTCAAGCGTTTGTTGTGGCTCAAGAAACCAAGTACATACTCTTTTTACACTCATCTAGACTCATACATCCCAATTTATATGTGCATGTTCACGATACATACACCTATGCTCAACCACGTCTTCTCTCTTTTGTTTTAATTGCTGTTCGGTGCAGTTCCTTTACGGTGCTGCAACACCTTTCCATTTGGGGAAATCTGGTTGGTTTCTATGCTATAAACTTTCTCTTCAGCGCCATACCATCATCGGGAATGTACACCATCATGTTCCGCCTCTGTTCTCAACCTTCTTACTGGATAACAATGTTTGTGAGTATCAAAAAGCCATCTCCTATCATCTGCGTATAAATCTCCATCACCAAACACCTACCAACGAATAATGATTTTTTCGTTCTTCTCTTGTGCAGCTCATAGTTGGAGCAGGGATGGGTCCTATTTTCGCATTGAAGTACTACCGTTATACATACAGACCCAGCAAGATCAATATACTCCAACAAGCTGAACGTATGGGCGGTCCAATACTGACTCTAGGAAACATTGAAACGCAACCAAGGACTGGTGAGAAGGAGGTATCTCCATTATCCATCACTCAGCCGAAGAACCGAAGCCCGGTCTACGAGCCTCTGCTATCGGAGTCTCCAAACGCAACTCGACGCTCATTTGGCCCTGGAACTCCGTTCGAGTTTTTCCAGTCACAGTCAAGATTATCATCATCATCTGGTTATACCAGAAACTGCAAAGACAATTAACAAAATTGATTTTTCTTTTCGCCCAATTTTTACAGTTCCATGACGTTTGTGACTTGTCTTAACTCAACTGGAAATGCAGAAAAAGAAGAAATGGGGGAAAAAAATAGAACAGTTGTATATAAACAACTTTACTGGATTTATAAGATATTGGGAAGTAGTCTTTTGATTTATAAACTCACATATACATATATACAAAGAAACACATTCTCTTGCTCTGCAAAATTGGACCTTACTTTATTAATTTATTTAAGTATCTGTGAGGGGAAACCAAATAGAATTCCACTGCAACAGTATTTGAAGAAAACAATGGATACTTCTTATGGTAATATAACTCAGATGCTACAATCTCGATCTACGTATAAACCTCCTCCCCGGTTTCCTCTTAGACCTCCCGGTTTCCGACAACTTTATATCCCAATCCTCGACATTCTTGGGGATATACACATCAAACAAGATTTGGCCAAGAACTCCATTGGGCTTAACCGCGTCTTCTTCGTCGTTTTGAGTACTGGACAAACGAATCATATCTTGTTTGTGCTCATCTTGCATAGACCCACCATTGGCCATGTAGTAACCTACGGTGCTAGGCACGAAGAAATGATCTGTTGTGACAAGTGGAGTTCCGTTGAAGCTTCGGTTTAGACCAGAGGTTGATTTCCCAAAGCTTTGAATTGGTTCTGATGTATCATCATCACACTGAGTTTCTTTCATAGCTTCTCTATCAAGACTTCTTGTCTTCTGCAAATAAACCGATGCTGCGTTTGACAAGAAGTCTGATACAGCAGCCCTATAGTCGACCTGGTTATACCGGTAATGACCTGAAAACATTATGTATATATGTAAGTTTCCAGTCATAAAGAACCTGATTTGGAGAAAAGAAGATCACAAAGTTTTAGTATATACTAACCAACATGAGGAGAATCATTCCATTTAACGAGTTTCACATTTCCTCCTAGTTCTTGGAGACGTGTGGCAAAGTTATGTATAGTTTGATAAGGAGCGAGATCATCGTTTTCAGAGCATAGAATGAGATAAGGAACTCTCATGGTCTGCACCAAAGGAAAATTGCAATGAGATAAAGAGGTAAAAACCGAAATCAAAGTCGAGACTTTTTTTACCATTTCACGATATGTAAGAAAATAAGGCTCTTACTATAGTAGAGTAAAGAGTCTGCCAGTACTCGGCTCGCTGTGATTCAAACCTGTTGAGGAAAACATAATCGAGACTCGAAGCAATACCATTTGCTGCCCATACGAATGGTTTAGGTGGATTAGACATTCTGAGCGTAGTTGGATGAACCGCTAATCGAGCTCCCAAGTCGCTGGTGAAATCCACAGGACTTGAGTCATAGATAAACCCTGAAATGCAGTTTCTAACCAATCTACAATCATCCTGAACACGTAGAGAGATGAACCAAGAACCAATTAAACTAAGAATCATTGAGACAAAGATGGGTTTAATCATTAGCAACAATGGCATTAGAAGAAGCAGCAAATACCGGATTTAGTCCTGTTTCGCATGTCCCTTCAAGTATCTACATAAATATATACAAAAGAAGCTCAATTTTTTCCCTTCTCTGAAGACACCATCAGATATTCAGAAAAGAGAAATGGTGATGAAGAAAAAAACCTTACTTGAAGAACCTTATACATACAAGCATTAGGACCACCTGAGAAAGAAGCAAACACTAGAGGCAATGGCTTTGCTTTGAGCTCCTATCAAAACCAGGAGAGCTAAATTTAGCTTCTGAGAATCAATCAGGTAGACAAAACAATTAAATTTTATAAAGCTTATCAAAGGGAAGAATCACAATTTCGAAATCGAAAACATTTATAAACATTGATTATTGTTGTTCTTATTCTCTGTTTATTACAAAACCATGAGGATTTGAGTATATTTAGAAGAAAAAAAACAAAAAGACAATCAAAATTTTTTAAATGTAATAAAAAAAACATTTTCTTTACCTTCACAAGTTCAGACACAAGATTAGAAGCTAAATCCGCAGCTTTGTCCGGTAAGAACCTATACATGACGAAACCCAAAACAATTTTTTTAAGAGATTGAAATAGAGAAATAGAAAAAAAAACAGAGAAAGGAGGAGAAAACAAACATGTTGAGAAATTGAGAATGACAAACGATGGAATCCCAAAGAAGAGAAGAATAGAGATCGACATGGTTCTTGAGATTGCGTTCTTCGCTCGACATCCAAGCGAAAACCACAACGATCGCTTCGCTTCCTCCTTCGTTGTTCCTCTTTCGCCAATAGTATCTTCCTCCATATCCCCACATCTTCTTCTTCTTCTTCTTCTAAATTAGGGTTTAGTTTCTGAGAGAAGATCTGGAATTTTCAACATAATGAAAGGAGGGGCACAAGCATCGAACAGAGAAAGAGACGTAGAGGAAGAAGATAGAACAGATCACATTCGTTATCGCTTTGGCTGGCTTCATAAAATAATATTTATTATTTACATTAATTTTTACAAAATGGAAATAAATAAAAATCTAATTCTTAATAGTAGAATTTGTGGAAGTAAAGCTTTCTTCTTATAGTAACTATGCACTATGTTTGAACTAAACCAAATGGGTAAAACAAACTCTTACATTTGTCAATTTCTGAATTGGGTCAAAACTCCTTATCTCTCAGCTTATCAATAAAAAAATATATACAAAAAAGACTCTTACATTTATCCAAAAAATATTTATACAAAGATATCTCTTAGAAAAACACAGAGGAAAGTTTAATGATTGCTTTCACTATATTATGTAGCACCAAAAACAAATTTTTTTGTTAACCTCAAATTCATTTAAAAATTGACCAATCAAGGAGTTAATTTTAAATGAATTTAAGGTTGACAAAAAAATAAATATATATATAAATTCATGTAAAGTATAATCTCTTCAGAAAAATTTATATATGATTTGAACTAAAACCATGAGTCTCTCTTCAACCTAAAATTTTTAGGAGTGAGCACAAAAACATAACTAAGCTGAAATTCATTAACTTGAAACATGAAAGAAACTTCCATAACCAAATAAACCTTCACTAGAAAAAAAAATTCACTTAAAAACATTTACAAAGATATATGTTCAAGTATACAAATATATACAGTATTCTGAATGTTAAGATTGGACAATGTAGATACTCATATATTGGTAACAGATTTTGAAAGCTTTGTACAGTTTTTTGTTCATAGTGCTTACATTCATTATCTTATCCAAGCTATAGTTGTTGTACATATATGGCTACAAGGCTACATGGCTCTATTTGTTTTGCAGTGGACAAGCGGCAGTAATTAACCATATATTTTAGTATATACTAAAACTTTGTGATCAGACCGGGCCGGACCAACCCGATTACCATGCTAACCTCAATCGCAAAGCATTCTATTGGAAACCAGTGATGATACTACTCGATCGAAATTATTGACTATTCAGTTTTCATATATGGGTAATGGACCATAAAAAGAACAACTGATGATACTAAGGTACATATCTTTAAAAATATATATAAAGGACATAGTTAGGTTCAACTAATTAAAATTGTATATATCGAGCGACAAAAGATTGAACAATATAATGTATTTTAAATGTTAGAAACATCAATGGCTCAGCATTCAATTGTGGATCTATGTTAGATAGATCGATCCGTCATCCATCAACTACGAACTTTGTTAGCCTTCTTTCTAACACATGTAGACGCATTATATAACAAGATTAACTTCTTCTTCTTTTTTAACTCATATCTACGAACAATATATATAAAGAAAATAGTTGATTTTGCTAAACAAATGTCATGCATGTGTTCAAGATATAACCGATTTAAACAAAATCTCATTCACTTACCATGCTACAAACAAGAATAAGTGAACTCACAGAACTTGTTAATTTTTCATCTACCATGTTGCTTTCATTTCAAAGAGTACACTCCATCAGAAAAGTCAAGAAGAAGATGGGAAGTGAAGTACATACATGATACAATGCACCAAAATCTTCAAGAAGAAGTAACTAGTTCGAGGTTCCATGTACCACATGATATTTAAATCCAAGCTTTATTAGGACCCATTTGATGGGGTTATTGGCCCACTGTCCTTTCTTCAACATGTACATGTATACGTATATGCCAATGATGTAATGCATGATAATGAAATCTGTCTCCGAGGAGACATCTAAAGGACTAATCGACCCATCGAGATGAGAATGGGAACTAAGTATTGGTGGGTCATGCGGTCCACGTGACACCTTCACACCCCGACACACTTAACTTTTGTATATTTGCTTTTATGTTTATCTATTTATGTATATACAATGCACATGATCACATGTACGTACACATAAGTATATATATCGTATTTTTATACGAGTAATGTAACACTTCTCTGCATGTACAGCTGTCCTTCAGATAAGTATTTCTCCTAGGAAACAAAGTGCTCTCGTAGTGGCGAATATATCGGTTTTATTTTTTTATTTTTTATTGAGATTTAAGATTTTGTAGTAAATAATAGGAACAGTAATATAGTACTCCACAATCAACAAACAAAATCTAGCAATAACGTTATATCCTCCACTAAATATACTCGACAAGATATAATGTTAAATTACAATGCTAACGATTCACTTGCTTAATATAGCATAAATAAAGAGATTTTGTAACAAGTTTTGGAAGTGGACTGTAATGAAAAAAAATAGAAAATTAATTACAAGAGCTCTTTCTTTATTAAACAGAATATTTTGAAGTAAACATTACATAGGTATTCGATCACAATATATTAGTAGACATTACAAGTTCCAAGAGATTAATATCACAATAGTAGAAGTTATGGATCCTTATTTTCTTTTCTTTTTTTAATTACATTTAAAAAAAAGCACGACGTAGTACAGACTCTTAATTAGCTCTCATGGAAAAAATCTTAAAAATTAACAATTTTCAATAAACAATGGCTCCACGACGGAACTCCGCCGCCGTATATTACTTACCGTTGGAAAATATCTCCGATCGTGATCACATGATTATGTCAAAAGATCATTTACCCATCCGAGATCAAGATCGCCACTAGAACCAACCTCAAAGCTATTCTTATCACTAGCTTCCGCTGCCGCAGTTGCAGCCACCGTGAAATCGCTTAAACGGCCGCCGCGTGGTGTGAACTCATCGCTAAAGAAGCTAGACGGCGGCGGCTGAACACTGAGGTAACTTGGAGTAGAAGAAGGTGAAAAAGCAAATTGAAGGGAACTCTGTTGTACCTGACGATCTCTGTCTCCGACATCAAGCCACCGCGGAAGACGGTGGTTATAGTTGCTTATATTTGATGACGCAAGCATGGCCGCCATCGTGGTAACCGGCATAGTGACCGGAGACGATGAGGAAGCCGCCGCTAGCGCATCCGTGAGACTAAAGGAATCTAAAGAATTAACCAGCTCGTTTAGGACTTCCTTGTACGCCACGGCGGAGTGACGGCGGCTCAGCCGTGAAAGTGCGGCGGCTTTATTAGCGGGAGAAAGAGGTGGAGATGACGACGGTGATCGTGCTAAATCAAAGAGAGTGCTCGTCGGAGAGTGGGAACAAAACATACAACACCGATTATTCTTATTACTCAACACCGACGCCGGCGAAGAAGACGCCGATCCACCGCCGCCAGAGACGAAATTTTCCGACGGCGGAAGAACTCTAAGCTGACGTGGAGAGTGAGCGAAGAAACAGATTTTTCTCTTACAATGCTTACCGTCTTTACAAGCTTCCGTACGGTAACGACTAGGATGTAGCCAACACTCGAAAACGCCGTGAGCGAAGCCGCATTCATCGCCACGGCTACAATCGCCGCCGTGACGAAACTCAGGACAGACTTCGCCCGTGTATTGATACCGGCGGGGGTCACGACGACGAGCCTTTTCGCCGGGGTGAGAGAAAGGACAGTCGGTCCAATCGTGGCTACGGCTACGCGTACACCGTCGGATCTTGAACTCATACATCCGGAAATGGTCTCCGGCGTAAGGATCGTCGGAGTCAGAGTCGTAAGAATAGTCTTTCTGATCTTTATTGTCGCGACGGGGACTTGAAGCCGATAAGGGAGATTTGGCGGAGGAAAGTAGCTTTCTCGGTGGAATATCCACCGTTGGTCTACCGATTTGGCCGGAGTTGTGATGTTCGACGTCCATGTCTACGTGACCAAAGACGAGAGAGAAAGTTTTGTTTTCTTTTTCTTTTACTTATTTTTTTTAGAGAGAGAGATTGGAAGAGATAAGTGTAAGATAAAATGATGTCTATATATATGCGTTAGTGAATACATATACATAATATAGAATTGTTTAATCATAGAGATCACGCGAAAAGTAAAAATGTTTATACTATGATTTAGATTATATAAGACATTTTATACAGAAAATAAAATGGAAGACAAATGGTTAACAACTTATATATATAAAGCAACATGGTTAGTAAGTATATATAGTATAAGAAAAGATGTTGATGTGTAGAGTGAAGAAGGAGACAAAGGAGAAGAGCTCGTGGCGAGAGAACATAAGAGAGGTTCATGCAACTGAGAGGAGCTGGCGTTTCTTAGGGAGATTGATCATTCACGATTTGTAAAATTATTTGATTTTCTTTACAGACGATACACTTTTTTGTTTTGTCTTTCTTGTTATGTCATGTAGATTGACTTATTTACATATGTTGTATGTTTTTTCAAAAGTAATTAAGGTTCAGGGGATAGTTCTAGCTTAGAGGAAACTTGGCAACACAGAAACGCATGTACATTATATGGGCATTATCTTCGAACATTATTTAACCATACCATATATAGAATATATATATGTGCATTTTTATTTTATATTTTATTTGTAATTGTTTTAATGTTAATAGAGTTTGTGTGTTAACAAGAGTCAATCTCTGTATTGGTTTCGTGGCTCGCATGGTAACAGAAGGTACTTTGGTTTTTCTTCCAACCGGTATAAAAAATAATTCTCTCTTCTATTTACAACTTACAAGTTAGGAAAATTTGTTTTCTAAACTTTTAAATCCACATTAATTATTTTTTCATCTTTTAGTTATGAGTATTTCAATTTACATTAATTGTAATATTTTGATTTGTATAGTTTTTTTTCGTCAATGTGGTTTCAAGACTTCAAATACCTAAAATTTTAAAAATCCACTCAACTGTCCCACAAGCATTTACGTAACATTTTATTCAGTTAAAGTGATTATTTCATTTTATATTAAAAATTGAAAAAAACCCTAAATCAAAACTTAAAATACGTTTTGGTAAATGTTAGTTTAAAAATATCTATAGTATAGTTTTGTAAGAGACCTGAACTCAAAACAACTGAATGAAAATTACACCAAGACTAGATTCAACATATAAACCATAAATACTCAAAAACCTTGAACCAAAATCAAATAAGAAAAAAACACAAAGTTGAATACACATACACACAAAGATCCAATGTTGTTGAACCCTCCAGAACAAATTGGCCACTCAATCTCTCTAGACTTAAACCCTGCAACAAAAATCACCAAAGCACATGATACATAGTAATACTTTTGACTATATACATTTTTGCTACTTAAACTAAATGTTTGTATACTTACGTGGAGCAGTCCATGCTAGAAGATATGGGGAAGCTGAGATGTGTGTTGCAACGAAGAGGAAGCTCTTGGATCTTATCAGCCAAGATCGGAGGCGTATAACCTCTTGTCATCATCTCAATACAATTACACAAAAGCCTCGGATTCTCCTTTTTGTGGTTGGCAATTATGTTAAGTTTTGCGATGTGGACACAACATTTCTTACCGGGTTTGTAATAATTGCCCGTGAGAAATTCAAGACAATAAGAGAAATAATCATATGTGTATGCACAGAACGGTACGTACGAGTGAACTCGAATCATTAGCCTTGTGTGATCGGAGATCACGAGAAGTAGTGAAAGCACGACTAATGTTGTCGTGTGTTTATTCATTTCTAAACTTTCGAATTGATGTGAATGAGACAAACTATATATTAGCTTAATTTAATATATAAGAAAGATTATATAATAGTGTTTAGTCATGTTTCTTTCATGAGTTTTTTTGGTTTTGTTGTGGATGGTTGGGTTATCGTATAGGTATATATATAATATACCAATGAAAACAATACAAATGGAATGAACGTAGCTAGAGGAGAATAATAATTAGCTAATTACTCGTACTTATTGTCTATTTTCCAAAATGTTAGCATTTAAAGGTATTTAAGTTTGATGGATCGTGTTGTTCAATCAACTACTTAAGACATGTATAATCAGTAAAACATTTTTTTTCATATTTTTGTTTGTAATTTTTACATATTTAATTTGTTATTGAATTTACTATTTTTAATTAGTTTTTTATTGTTCACTTATATTGTCAAATTTTTTAGGAACATATACATCATTTACACATATTTTACGATGAAATATAATTAATAAATAATTATTTCAACTGTTTTTGAAGGTTAATTATTATGTTTGTATTATGTTTATCTATTTATTGTCTACATAAATCTATTGTTTTTTTGGTTCTATGGTCAATATAATTTTGTTTTGTTTTATGTTTCTACTATTTTTTTTTTGCCAAATATTTAAATTTCATATAAAATGAGAAAGGTTGTAACAAGTTACAAAAGTTAATCTACAATAGGATAATCTTGCCAAAAAAAGATAAAAAACAAGAGTTAGCCTAATTGATTTCCAACGAAAGAGATGACTTTAAGTATAAATAAGCCATTGTTGCATTAGATCACCGAAGTTTTTCCGTTTTCTCCGACCCAGAATTGCATCCCCGAAGAAACCGGCGCCGAAATCGACGACGGTGGAGATGAAAAGAAAGAGAACGCAGCTTTTGAGAGAGAAAGATTACTCTATGTCTTTTGTTTCTGTTTCTCTCCCGTCAATAGAGGCTTTGAAGCTTTTCTAGCTTTTCTACTAATTTTATAGGATACAAAAACGACTATTCTAAAATAATTATGTCAATTACTTATTATGATTTAAAATCTTTTTTATCCTCAAGATAAATTTTCAAATTAATCCAATAAACTCTGTAGATTTAGAGATTAATGAACCATTTTATTACTATCTTTAAAAAAAGAAAAATCAATCCAATACAAGATAACAATTTTTTATACCAAAAAAACGACATTGTTATACTATGAAAGGAGAAAAAAAAAGGCAGACGACTGCGTTAAAGCTAATTGATGGTGTTAGGCTTGAAACGACGCAGTTTTCAGATGATCCAGACTCGGAGCGTCAAAATAGCCGTTAAGAAGAAGAAGAAAGATAAATTGGCCGTTGGAGAGAGAGAGAGAAGAGACTCTTCTCCACATTCAATAAGCTTCTTCTCCATCTCTTTGATTTCTTCGCCGGGAATATGGATACGACGACGGAGGCGCAAACCGCCAATTCTGTTACGACGACGATGATGGATGAGAGTTATGAGTTCACGGCGCCACAATGGTATGATTTCTCAAACGAAGAGATGAAAGTCGATAAACAACGATCGGAGCTCTGGTTCGAATCAACGACAAGCTATGCTCCTTCTCGTACGTTTTTAGTTTATTTATTTCATTCAGAGAAATTGAGAATTGATTCCATTCTTAGGAATCGAGCTGAAGTTGATTCTAGAATCCGAGAAATTTAGCAATTCGTTTTAGTTTCTCTCCATCAAAATATTGGGTATTTCTCCTTTTTTAGTGAGCAGCAATCCAATTTCGGGATCAAGCAGACTCAAATCTGTTTTCTACATTTCTTCTCTGTTGTGTGCAGCTTCGATTCCCAGAATCAAACCGACGAGATCATTTAAGGTTGAGAGCATGTGCAACTTCAGTGAAGAAGAAGAAGACAAACAGTTGAAAGTAGTAATTTCTTCATTTTCGTGACTTGGAACAGTAAATTATTGCTTGCTTGAATCAACTTAAGTTTTGCTTTCCATCTCTCTGTAGGCTAAAGAAAAGTTTGATGAACAAGTAGCTATAGATGATTTTTCAAACCTGACAAAGAAAGAAGGAGAAAGCTTATTGAAAGCATCAAACAAGAACAACAACACATATATTCAAGAACACTACAGGTTCTTTACTTATTCAAGAGATTATATTGCTATTACGTGATGAGTGAGTAACATGCATTTTTGTTATATGTTTCATTCAAACAGTTTACTCGACGATGTTACTGAGCAGACAGATGATAAAGAGAACATTCCTCCATCACAGACTGAAGTTTACACTCCCAAACGTCTAATGACCAACACTAAGAAGCATCTGAATTCTACAAAGAATCGGTCTGTGCTGATGCCGATAAAACAGTCACCGTCGTCACAAGCCAGAGGCGCAAATAAAAAAACCACAAAAAGGTAGTTTTCATTGTTATAATTTGGTTTTCACGCTCTTGATTGGTAGGTATTATGTGTTGATGACTCCTCATTGCAGGGAAACGAACGTAAAGATAATAGCTGGAACTTCCAATCTGGTTCAGGAGAATCCAGCCATCAAAAGGCAAAAGCTTGGTGGAGGTAAATCAAGACAGGTGAGTCAACTTAAACTACAGTACTTGTTTCACTATCTCACTGTTATGTGTTAATCTGGATGTTGATTTCACTAGATTCTCAATCCAAAACCGGCAACTTTGCCTCACAAGACGAAACAAGGTCTTGTTAACACGAGCTTCAACTTATGCCCTTCAGTCACTAAGAAAACCAGGACAGAGAACAGAAAGGTGCATTGTGTTTCCATTAATGTGATCAAAACCTGGAAAAGTTTTTTTTAACTCTTGCTATTCACTTTCAAGGTTTATGTCCGGGAGCAAGTTACTCCATTTGTATCAACTACTGAATTGATGAAGAAGTTTGAAACAAGCACAAGAGACTTGTCACTGCCTCATGCTAACAATTGTATATCACAGGTAATAATATTCCTCCCATTTCATTTTTTTTTCCCCTTGAAATTTCTTCAATTGAACTTCAGGACACGGCTGCGTTTCCTTGTACAGAACCAATCTAGGCCGATGACACTGACAAGCCCGAAGGAACCAGAGTTTGTGACATCTCATCGAATTCGCCCTGTGAGACTTAAAAGCACTACAGAGCTTGAGGAAGAGATGTTGGCGAAGATACCCAAGTTTAAAGCGCGACCTTTGAATAAGAAGGTGTGCACAGGCTCTCATTTTCTCTGTCTCCTCTCTTCGGTAATCTGTAATAAAAACAACAGAGCTGCACAGAAATGAGAAAACTGAAAGCTAACAATGCACTTATTCTCTTTTGACACAGATTTTAGCAGCTCTGGCTTTCCCTGCACCACAAAGAAGTACACCGCATCATCCAGAATTTAAGGTGACACTGATCAGATCATTTCATCTGAGATTTGAACACTCAGATCCAAAACATTTTCTGAGTGAGACTGTTTATATGTGGCTTCATTTTTACTGTTGCAGGAGTTCCATCTAGAAACAACGGCACGGGCTAGCCAGCATGCAGAGGCATCTTCAGTAGTCTCAACGGAACTGTCTAAGGTTATAGAGCTTTTCTTTTTCCTGTTGTCTCATTCAAATGACACTTGAGTTCTGACTAACTGAGATATTTCTTGCTTTCTTCATCCACAGAAACATGATTGGAGGCCTCATCTCACTGAACCAAAGAGCCCTTTGCTTCAAACAATGCTGCGAGCTCGTCCTATTAAAGCAAAAACTTCTACTGAAATTGAGCAAGAGGAGCTCAAGAAGGTGCCAAAATTCAGGGCAAGACCTTTGAATAAAAAGGTAACATTTTCAAGTGGTTTAATATGTTCCTTTCATTTGAAATTCTTCATCCGTCTCTCTCTAATTCAGAATTATCTCTCAACCATTCCAGATATTGGGAAGTAAAGGAGAGGTGGGAATATTTTGCAACACAAAAAAGCATGTGACCGTACCTCAAGAGTTCTATTTCGTGACAGATGAGAGGATTTCGCGGCCTAATTCTGTTGGTGATCTATTCGATGAGGTACTCTGACAAGTCTCAAGTTCTGCTTTTTTTAAATTTCAAAGTGTTAACATAACATATTCTTGGCAGCTCTCGTTGAACACTGAATCTTGCCGTGAAAGGCCTCTACAAAGGAACACTACACCAAACCCTTTCCTTCTCAGGACAGAAGTACGTAACATGATGAACAAAAACCCTCTCTTTAGTCTCAGAAGTAGCTACGATAAGGAATTTTTCTGAAAGATGTTTGATACGATTAAATCCAGGAACGAGGTGCTGAAAAAGAGAAGAAGTTTGTGAGAGAAGTCATACATAAGCAGATAGAGGCTGAAAAGGTCAGAACTCCCAAAGCAACCCCATATCCCTACACAACCGACTATCCAGTGGTATGCATCCAAAGTTTCTTCTTTCCACTTCGTAGTCAGTTTCAAACGCCAACAAGTCTGACGGTTCTTCACTTTTTAATTCAGTTTCCACCAAAACCAGAGCCTAAGCAATGCACAAAACCAGAACGGTTCAAGTTAGAGAGTCTAGCCAGGCACGAAGAGGAAATGCGGAAAGAAATGGAAGAGAGGATGAGAATGGAGAGAGAAGAAGCCCAAAGAAGAGTCTTCAGAGCACAGTCAGTGATTATAGAGTAAGCGACTGTTCTTTTGCTGTTTTTGCTATCAGCAGAATTTCATTTCAGCTTCCCCTACATATTCAAAGAGCTCGCAGTGATTTGTATACATTCACCACTCAGAGATCCAATTCCTGTTCCGGAGAAAGTACGAAAGCCTCTGACAGAAATTCAAGAGTTCAATCTCCATGTGGACCATCGGGCTGCCGAAAGGGCAGACTTTGACCATAAAGTAAGCTTTATCTAAGTCGCTTCAGCAAATTAAAAACAAGTTTTGTTGCAGAACTTCTTCAATTTATCAAACAACTTGTTCTATTCTCTTTGGTACCAGATCAAAGAGAAAGAGATGATGTACAAGAGATACCGCGAAGAGACCAAAGCCGCAAAAATGGTATAACAGTAGAAGAAATTTCTATAGATTTACTGCCAAATATATATGCATCCAAGATACTTAATGCTCTTACCTGAAACTTTGTCAGGTAGAGGAAGAGAGAGCTCTAAAACAGCTAAGAAAGACAATGGTTCCTCACGCAAGACCAGTGCCAAATTTCAACAACCCGTTTCTACCACAGAAGTAAGTTTCTGATCCAAATCAGGAGTTGATTTCTTATTCTCTTCTCTTCCTTTTTACCTACACAGTCTAACTAAAACCTCCATACAATTAAACACAGGTCAAACACGGAGACGACAAAAACAAAGTCACCGAAGCTTAGAGTGATCAGAAGAATCGAGAGGAGAACAATGATGGCTTCTTCTAGTCACATGAGATAGCTTTCAAAATGTACAAAGACTGAGCAGCTACATAAATTACTGTTCAAGAACGTTTGAACCGCAGCAACCGCCCATTCTCCTTTGTAAAATGAGTCGGTGGTAAAAAAAAAGAATTTTCCTTATAAGAACTTGCTCCGTAAAAGACTAAATAACGTCTACAATGAGTAAGCAAAAAAAAAGAAAAAGACTGTAACAAATGTAAAACTCCATAGAATTTTAACTACTTCAATAAAACCAACTGAAATATATAATCTAGCAAACGGATAAACAAGCCCTGCTTCATCTGTCTATATATATACGTTGTTTGCAGTACGTTCTTCGGGCTCCAAGTTTCTTCACTCGGTTTGTTTTTGCCGGTAAGCTATGATCTGAAATGAACAAACCAAATAAGGCAAAAGTTTCAGAAAGTTGATTCACACATAAATTAGAACAGCAATATTCTTGTTAGTGACGTTACCAAACGTTGTTCATGGCTTGAAATGAAATTAACTTTCAGCCTTGACAACGTTTCATTGTCTTCCAAACTTTGCATCTCATCTTTGGATGCATCTGCTGAAACTGACATCACTACAGGATGATTCTCTATTGCTTTATCTTCTCCTCCTACCACTCCTCTTGTTACCAACAATTCAACCTCTTCAGTCTTCAAATGCATCTGGAGTGCCACAAACTGTTTAACATTGGGAAAATACAAAGATTTAGCGTATGTGACTAACATAATCTTTGTTATTGAATTGCATTGAAGAGCTTTCGCATCTTTACAAACTTTCTATATATGGAGTGAAAATTGAAGACTAACTATTTCCTAATGTGACAAGTCTGATGTTAAGAGAGGGAAGAGTACTCACTTCACGGAGCTGTTTTACAAGCAAAGTGGGTCTGCAACAGAGATATGGCTGCGGTAAGTCTGGTACAAATTTCGTATCCAGTGAGACAAGCTTGAGATGAATATCCAGCTGCAGATAGAGAGAGAAAGTTTAATTAAAATCCAATATAACTGCAATCTGAAACAAGGATCATCAAGAAGAAGGAAAAACATCTCTTCTTTTCTTTGGTACCTCAACACTGTTTCCATCTACACTGCTACGTAGATATTCCACAAGTCTATTCACGCGAGCATTCCTCACACTCTTACTACTACCCCCTGGTGTATTATTCCCATGCCTTGTGTTACTCCTTGTACCACCTCTTCCCCAAGCAAGTATCTCTGGATTCCACACAAGCCCTGGAGATATTCCTTTGCTGTCTTTAAACATTTCTGTGTCTTTATCTACGCAGTTACCATTGTTGTTGTTGTTTGCACCTGAAGAAGAAGGGTGTTGTGTTGAACGACTTGTAGACCGTTTTCTTCGTTTTCTCAGCCGGACTTCTGCACCACGCTCATCTGAAGAGGAATCTTTGCCTCCTCCATTGTTGTTATTATCGTCATTATTATCATCGTCATGGGCTTCTACTGTGTTTTGTTCCATGTTTCTGCAGTTCCTTCTCCTTCTGGAGCCACTAGCACTACGCTGTGATCTCATTAAAACTGTTGCCTCTTTACCAAAAGATCGTCTTTTCACAAGAGCCTCAGATTGTCTTTGCGATATTTCAGCTATAGATGCTTGAATCTACATGAAAGACATAACAAGGTAGAGAAATATATTTTCAGTAAATAGCTCCGGTGACAGTAAAGAATGTAAATAAAAACATTCTCCACATCACAGATTGTCTAGGGTATCCGACCTGCTTATTACGAGCCTTGTCATCTTCATGAAAAGCAAATTCCTGAAGAAAAAATGAAAAGCATTTAACAGCAATAATCTCTCAGACAACAAGCAAAACAGAAAAGGTTGAAGCTTTACCTCTTCTTCATAAGTATCAATATTTGTGAATAGAGCTGCAATAAGAGCATCAAATTTTGGGTCGTCTCTTAGAGAACGCCGGCTTGCACAATGTTTCCTGCAAGCAGGACATTCGTTGTTCCTGCAATAGCAATAAACTCAGAACAAAGCTTTATAGAAGCCAACAGCTATGGCTCCCAAGAGAATGACGAACATGTAGCTAGAAAGTGGCATAGAACAAAAGCAAGAAAAGAAACCAAAAACAAAGTAGATAGAACCCGAACAATTTGAAGGCGTACCCCAATCTCATTGACTTATCAATACATTCCCGGCAGAACCGGTGCAGGCATTCCATCACAGTCCTTGTTTTCTTAATAATTCCTGTAAAAAGGTAAAACAAGAAAGTCCTATCAGAATACTCAAACTGTACTAGCGGCGATTAAACTAGGGGTAGTATGACTATGACAAAGTTGGCAGTGTGAATATCTCAGCCAAACTAATTTCCCTCAATAGGAAACCTATTCTCTGCAAATCCATCATATACAAGAAGATGATAGGGAAAGACTCGAGAATTTCATGCTAGTTGAAGAAAGCAACAACATTGGAGCTTTTGGATAAGTTTCTTTCTCAACAACGATGCTGTAAGTGGCTGACTCGAATAGAAATATTCAGGAAGAAATTAAGTACCTAAGCATATCGGACACTGCACATCTTTACGGATTTCCCCTAGATCAATGTCCATAAATCTGCATGAATAATCCAGATATAATTAAACAACAAAGATAAAGAAATGTCATAAGAAAAAAGTAAAGCTGATTATAACTGAACTTCGAGATGCTAAACTGACAGAAAATCGAAAGAGTTTTAAGACACTTTTAAACAACAAAGGTTAATGGCTGCTACAAACCAAGTTAGAAACTTCACATTGTTCAACCACAAGAGCTGAGATAGTTTAGGGATTTTGGAGCAGCACGACGACAGTAATTACAACATGCAAGCGCTAAGACGATGAATCATCAGATTACTAAATCAGGCAGAATTTTTTTCACATGTATTGGTTCCACATCAAACCTCAAAACGGTTTGAGACAAAACCCATCAAAATAGAAACTGTTTTGAAACCAAGGAACTGAATGGACAAGAGAACCCATTACGGCAAACACACATCTAGAAAGAGTGAGAGAGAGTGTGGAGAACAGAAATCGTACTCTGATTTCTCTCCTGATGTCGAAGATGGACTTTTCTCCTTAGAATCTGAATAATGAGAACCAAAAATTCGATCACATGAACAAACACAGTCTCTCACGTATATATACAACAACAAGCGTGAATTACGTTTCCACGAGTACAAAACCCAAAAACCAAAACAACCCTTACCTTCTTCGTCTTCTCCCTCTTCTTCTTCTTCTTCTTCTTCTTCACCATCTTCATCATCATCATCATCTTCTTCGTCTTCTTCTTCCTCCTCATCCTCTCCATCTTCATCACCATCTTCCTTATCTTCTTCTTCTTCTTCTACTTCTTCTTCTTCCTCCACTTCGTCAAGTTTCACTTCTTCTTCGTCTTTCTTCTCAACCGTCTCTTGTAGATCCTCTTGTTCGTTCTCTTCAGCTTCGGGGTTAAATCGGTCGCGTCGTTGGTCTTTACCTTCCCCTTCCTCATCGGGAATCTCAGCCGCCGAGAAGCTCTTCTTCACAGGCATTGTAGGAGACAGTGATCTTCCACGAGCTCTACGAGAGAAAACAAAAAGGTTCCACTTTTCTCTCTCTGCCTACGTCTCGCTTCTCTCTCTCTCTCTTTTCTTCTGCTGCGTTTGTGTTTCTTCGGTTCGGTGCCGATATAGAGAGAGAGGAAAAAAGGAGAATGAAATCGAGACGAAGAAAAAAAGTTGAGAGAAATTTAGCCCCTTTTTTGCAATTTCCTAATTTCCTTTATTTAATTGTATATATTGAACTCAAAACATAAAATAAAATTTCCTTCTTTGCATAATGCGTTGTCAAATTTGAATGAAAAGAGTGTATAATATAAAGTTTTGTATTGCCTCTGATTAAAATGGATTCAATTAGTTGGCAGAAAGATAAATAATTGTCCTTTTTAGTAAAATCAGAATCATTTCACGACTATTGCGTGGGGCTTGATGATCGAAAAAAACATGGAGGGTTAATTTTCATTTTGACCTATAATATTGGGGCGTTAATGAGGAAGCTTCCTAATTATTGTGGGTCGTGAAAGGATAATTAAGGCAATAAATCGACCGCGCTGATTAATTTGATTAGACGCAGTACATATCGGGCCTTTGTACCGTATGTAGTAGCAAGCCCATTTGTTCAGCCCATTTGAAGTGAAGTGAAGTGAGATCACTTTCGTCTTCTAGTTACAAAACAAAAGACTAAAAGAAAAATCCATAAAGACTATTAGACTATTCATACCTTTGTTGGAGTTCCTTGTGGTGCTTGATTCTGCAGAAGAAAGAACCAAAAAAGAATGAGAAGTAGAAAAAGATGAAGCAGAGACCAACATGGGGTTGGGAAAGACACGAATTCGATTTCCGTTGGGAAAGATAATTTATTAAAAAATTGATGTCGCATAGAAAAATAATTTATTAAAAAAATTAATGTTGAAGAAAGAATAAAGATGAAGTGTGTCTCTGATTTGAAGTCACAAAGAAAAAAATCATTGGAGCATGAAGTTAAATTCTAATATGGATTTCATGAATTAATAGTAAGCAAAAGTCGTGACAAAAAAAATAGTAAGCAAAAGTATATATGTTTATATATTCAAACTAATAAATAGAAAATGTAATAAGATGTTAACTCTAAGAAATTAGTTTTTATCTTCTTCCAAAATCAGAAATAAAAAATAAATAAAAGATAGGATGATATATAAAATTCTAAATTACAGTGGCATGAAAGTTTAAAAGAACACAATATGCATAGAATAAACATAACAAATAAAAATAAAGTAGGAAAATATATCTAACAAACCAATAAAAATTATAAATAAAAGTCGTTTGATCAGAGCATAATAAAAACAAAAAAGAAGAAGCAAAACATATATAATGCTAAGTCCCATACTTGTTTTGGGGTGGAAATTCAAAAATCTACAAATGATTCTAGTGCTTAATGAGAAGAACTATAGTATTTGGGTTATAAAAATGAAAACTATATTTAGGTTCACGCTTTATAAGATGTAACTAAAAGAATTCATCCACATCACCTAAGAAATCTATACCCATAGAAGATGAGAAGAACACGTTCATAGCTTGAAAAAGTTAAAGATAAAAAATCAAACAATCTTAAAATTATTGTTTAAATCAGATTTCAAAATGACTAATAGACTATTCAAATGAGAAGCAAATTTTGAGAGGCTATAATAAGTGCACAAACTTTCTTATATCTTCTCACAACAGTCTATGACTCATCAAATGCTCCACATCACAACGTCTCAGCATTATTTACATCCTCCTAAAACAACACAAACACAAATCATCATCTCACTTGAATTTTTACTTCGTTAATATACCTGATAGCATAGCTTATCACTCTTCACATAGCTTAATCAACATGTTCGAGATCCCTTCCTCAAAGCATATAAAATCACATTATAATGATTTCCGTTTATAAAACCATCACGCAAAATGACAATAAAATGATTTTCACTATATATATTTCCGTTTATCTACATAAAAAATGTTAGGCTTGAATGAAATGGAACGTTTATACTTACTAATGGTGAGATGTTGCTATATTCTACATAGTTTACATCTGATTGAACCAATTTTTGTATCTTGTCAAAAATCTCCAACATACACTGCATGGTTTAATAAGCATGTTTTCATTATCATATCCTATTACATTTTAAGATCAAATGCTGAATTTACTAGCCTCTCCACAAAAAGGGGGTATGTACCCTGAAACATTAGAGAATATTTGTTCATATATATATATATTATAAAGCCGAAGTAGTGTAAACACTCATGTGATTTAATTACCCTTGATAATTTTTCTATAACATTGGATTATGTGTCAAGGGACTCCATAAAATGTTGTTTACGGATTAGTAGAAGCTTGCTTGTCTCACAAGCTCAAAAAAGTTTGAAGAAGAAGTTCATTCAAGACAAGTGATTCTAATCCGAAGAACCTAGTAGGTCGTATATGATCTGGATGTTTTAGCTTTTGAAAGTCTTAACGAAGCAAAAATGATAAACAATAAATGTTCACTTTTGAAGGTAATTTTGAATTTTTTTAACTCAAATTATATTATCGAAATCTCTTATGTCCAAAGTTTTTCAAAAAATGCTAAGAAAAAATGATAAACAATATGCGTAATAAATAAAAGTTTTAACGTTGTTTACAGTCTACACATATCATAACAAAAAAGACTATGAGGTATTAAAAAGAGAGGATAAACACAATAAAAATTTTGGGATAGTCTCGTTTGGGCTATGTCTACTCTAAGCAAAAAAAAGATATTCTCGATTAGGTTTGAGACGGATCGTGTAACTTTAGTGAAAATAATCGAAGGTTCAAGAGACTGACCTTGTTTCAAGTCGGTGTTAGACTTCTTTTGTAATCTTATAGATCGATTTTGATAACTTTGCCCTAGTTTTAATTTCATGTAGCATTAATGTATATGTTGATTATCCTGTCAAAAGTATAAGAGCACGAAATTATTATTTTTTCATGGATATGAAAAAAAAATAAACAACACAATAAAAGCTTTTAGTTTTTAGATTCATAGCTAAGAAAAAAAGATAAACAATATGCCTGATAAATAATAATGAAAAGTTATACATGTGTTTACAATATAATAAAAGAGGATAAAACAAAAAAATTTCAACACCTCTATTTACCAATGATTACAATTAATATACTCATGGAAGGATCCAAAAACCCTTTTCTTTCAAGGATTGATGGACTGTTGTTATTAACAAAATCTCGAATTTTTTTTCGTACTAGTAGTACGACTTTCATGTATTTGATTCTGCACTTTTAGATGTATTCACTATTCACTTCTTTTGGCTGCACTGTTTGTAACAACATGAGCATATTTGGGTTTATGTTACTATATGAATTACCACATATACGAGATAAAAACATAATTTGAGACCTATAGGTTATTGTTACTTTGATTTTTTATTCTGTGATCAAATAATTGATTTTATTTAATTTGTAATTTCTTTACAACCTATATGAGAAAAAATGTTTTAAATATTAAGAATTTACATAGTGAATGACAAAGATATCAACTGGAGATATACTAATTGGTTTTCAATATATAAATTAATTTAATTTTCTTTTTTATTCTTTAATTTTATCGATTATTTAAAAGTTTCAAATTATAAAAAAATATTTGTTATTTGAATTTATTTTCGTTTGAATTTACATATTTAAAAGTTTCCCTTAGGTTTTAGTTTAAAATAATTTTCAAGTAAATTTCAAAAATAGAAAATGAAAGTTCTTTAGATATGTAAAAGTAAAAGTCTAATATTAAAAATGGCGGTGTTATTCAAATAGTTTAGTTATTTACGAAAAGAAACAAAAACGACTTTTAAAACTAGTTTGTGTGGTGTAATTATTCAAAGAATTTTTAATCTAATATCAAAAATGCTGGTGTCATTCAAATAATTTATAGAAGATGAGAAGAACATGTTCATAGCTCGAAAAAGTTAAAGATAAAAAATCAAAAAATCTTAAAATTATTGTTTAGTATAACTTTTGAAGAAATTTTCAGCAGTCTCTATATATCACAAAAACTTCAAAAACTATATGGGATGTGTTAAAGTTAAAGTTCCAAAGGTTAGAAAATGTTCAAAAAGAAATCCCGAATGTACAAGAACTATTCATGTAAAATCAGACATAAAAATGGTGTAGTGTGGACAATCATGTAACGAACAATGGTATTTCAAGAATAAGACTGCATACACAAGAAAAATCAACCACACATGTAAGCACAAACTAAATCACAAACACAAAAACAAATACTGTGATATAAAGCATTGTACCAGTACTCAATCCGATAAAAAAATCTACCATATTTTGGATGTTTGAAAACAAAACACCTTAAATATATTTTAAGACATATGCTCAAGACTTTAGTTTGACCATTAGTTTTTAAAAAAAATGTTGAGCTTAATTTCAATTTGGTTTTATATACATGAAACCATGTTTTCTAAAGTAGGCTTAAGAAGGTTATGTCTACAAATACAATAGATGAAAGATAATCATACAATATAACACCCTCTTTTAAAAATTTGGAAAAAATCTCTATAGCTGTAAATGGATGATGCAAACCAATAAAATAGCCATACTAGCTTAATTGATTTATCACCACAAATATGTTATTAGTACTCTTGAAAGATAACAATGATTATATCTTGTCATATATTTGGTAAAAATAACAAAGATAGCAATGATTATATCTTCCACAAATATGATATTACTATCCTAGAGATGTTGAAGTAAACCACAAGTGATATGTAATATATTTGTGTCTGGCACACTCCAGCTTCAACCACGTATTGTTGCACCATCAAATACATGTTTTTCAGTTGCAATGGTGGATGAATTATGTTCGATGTCTTCATTATTATAAGATATCATTTCACTAACACACATATAATTAAATAAACTTACAAAAGAAAACAATGGTGACGAATCACATATTGTTTCAAAGTTTGTATAAAATCTTCATGTTCAATTTTAGTAAAAACATTACATAACTATTATTTTTTACTGAAAATTACATCATCTTCGACAACCATATGATCAGTCCTTATAACACCAATAATTTTTAGATGACTCAAGTATTTGAGGAGAAATCACTAAGAGCATATAGCCATAATGTTATACCTCCCCCCCATTTCCTGGACTTGACACATGCATATTTGAATATGAAAAATCAACCATTGGAAGTTTCTATCCCTGCATCGTCTCAATCTTCATTCCGAACGACAAATACTTCAAATATTTTGGATTCTCATCTAACTCTCAGCTTTCAAATACGTAAAATATAATCTATATCTATAAGCCTCCTTAAAGAATACCAATAATCGGGCCAAAGCATCACTAATGGCCATTTATACATTCATACAGATATTATGCGACAAATGGTTTTAGTTTAAGAAGTTTTCTCTAAATCTATGACCCCTTTGTTTTTTTTCTTACGTTTCAGAAAAATTCATGTCTCACAAATACATTTTATAATAATTTAATACAAATATTTATTTTAAATTTTAAATATTTATTTTATTTTATATACATGATAGAATATCTTTTTTATTATTTAAAGTTTTATTTAAAATTTAATATATTTTTTTATACCATAACATGAGTGACTGTTTTTATTGAAAACCAAATCCATGATCATATGGATAAAAATTCATATGTTTATTTGCGATTGAATAATTAAAATTATTTATTTGAAATTTTCAAAATTTTCTTTTTTAATATATAGTTTTTTTCGTTTTTCAAAAAATATTCTAAGAATTTTCACAGATAATAAAAACACTTAATGTTAGTTATAATTGTTTTATTTTCTCACACCAAAATCTTTCATTACCTATTAACCAATGAACTGAAATACTCTCAGTTAATATTTTCTTAAAGTTTCTAATTTATTTATATTAATTAATAAAAAGATGCATTTAGGAATCTTAAAAATCAACTGTTTTGGTTATAAAAAAAATTTGAAAATTATTTACTTTTCTAAAAAAGAGAGTGGAAATAACAAAAGAATGGGCCCAAATTGGGCGGTGTAACGAAGACGAAGGACGAAGAAAAACTTATTCTGGTTAAGTTGACTAATCAGTCCCCAACTATAATTGTACTTGTATCCAAACAGGGTTTAATCATTTATTTTAGTCTTCAGTAAAAAAACAGAATTTTTAGGGTTTCTTTTCTTTCTCCTATAAATAGCTCTTCCGCTCCTTCGATTCCTCCTTCGATTATTTGCTCCTTCGATTATTTGCTTTCTTTTCTCAATTCTTCTCACCATTGTTCCTCTTTTTCACGATTAGTACTTTGTTTTAATCGACTTTTGGCTGAAGAATATGATGAAAGTTGTCGATGTGTGATGATTCTTAGAATCAATTGATCGATAAAATTTTCAACTCGCTACGTTCTTTCTGATTCTTCAATTTGTCTCTTTTTGAGTTTTGGCAGAAAAATTCAGATTTCAGAAAGCTTTTGTGTATCAAATTTTGTGAAAGATGAGATCTTTGGAGTAATATGATGATAATCACAAAATTATCTTAGGACACCTTCTGACACAGTTTCTGTGTATGAGAAAGATTTCTTATTCTGATACTCCCAAGTGATTTTCTTTCAGATCTTTAACTAATTTATCTTGTCTTAAGTTCTAATATTTTATAATCTGCTGATAATTGAATTAACCCTAAACCCATATAATCTGAATGCAAGTTTGGAAAATGTTATTTACAGAAATGTTTGATATATGTGTATGTATCTACACATCTCTATAATATATGAGGAACTGTACATATACAGAGATCAAACTCTTGTGATGAGTTTGTATAAATGTTATACACATCTATGTAATCACAGAGCTGAGCTTTTTATAAGCCAAACAATCTTAAATCTCTATTACAAATTTTTCAAAATCTAGGAACCAGATGAAATCTCATCACTCTTTTTTGACACAACAAGACTCAAAACTGGTTCTCTGTTTTTGTCCATTCCCGGAAAAATAAGCAAACCATTCAGACAAATGATTCAGTTTCTAGATTGTTTTGCCTTCTGTCTGACGAATTCCTGGATCTGCCGGTCGTGTTCTTCCAGCATCTGATCCACTTTACTTGGCTGAGCCAGTAATGGACCCGACATGTACATTTTGTTATCCACAGAATCATACTGTTTGTAAACACAGAGACAAAGAGATGTAAACCGCAATGTAAAGTTAAAGACAGTTTCTTGTCTGCAAAATTAAAGGAAAAAAGAAATCTCTGAGATCACTTACCCAAGATGGGTCATTTGGGACTTTGATTTGCCTCGTAGTAGTATCCATAGTGTCAGCTCTGTTAAATGCTCTCAAGTCCTTCCTTTGCTGATCCGTGATTGGTTGATCTGAGCCAATTGTGTCTACACGTGAACCGCTTTGTCCTGCTGAGTTAGCTCTGCATGAAGGTATTCTAAGGGCTGCATTGTCCTTCACGCAGGTTAACCGACTCTGATTCCGGTTGTTCATCATCGGACCCGAGTGAGAGTATCTTACACTCGTTTGATTCTTGCTGGTCATGTCTTTTGTAATCTGCATTTGTCTTGTTGAATTACCCGGAACATAGGTTCTTAGATAAGGATTCTGTATTGGCCAACAAGTTTTTTTGTTTAGTTAATAATCTGATGGATCAGAGGGAACACCGAACCATAGCAGATCGAGCCTTTCTGTTACCTCCATAGCCGCTGCGAGTGATGGATTAGCTTTTACCGGTGGGATAAGTTTTCTTTCGTGTGATCGTCTTGTCTGAGAGTCTTGTCTTTCATGCTTCTCCTGTGCGGGTCTTTGCCTCTTCGCTTCATCGCGGATTTTAGCATCAATCTCTTTGCTGGGAGGATATTTTGGTAGAGAAGATGGATCACAAGCAAACGGCTCTGTTCTGAAGTACTGCTCCACAATAACTATGTGTTATCAATCACAACGCTTGAATGATCTTATAATAAAAAATAACATCAATATAAAGTTAAACCAGCACCTCACTCTCAAGAGCTCTGGCTGCAGAACCTCTCCGATCAGGATCTATGGAGAGTAAAGCCTCCAAAAGCGAAAGAACATTCGTGGGCAAGTCCTTAAACATTTCTCCTACCCGGCGTCCATATGGAAGCGCGGGTCTAAACGCAGCTGAAGGTGGTAGCTTCAGTTTCCTCCAGTAATCTTCAGTTGGTGAACCACACAGCTTGAATATTTTATGCAGTTGCTCCACCTAGAAGACATCATATCATCAGTTGCGTTTTTAGCTTATAGGAAGATGAGTTCTAGATGGCTGTAAAGAGTGCATGTACCTCGGTTTTCCCTGTCAGGATCGGTTTACCGGAGTATAATTCCCCTAAGATACAGCCTGCACTCCACAAATCAACCCCAACACCATAATGACAAGCTCCAAGTAGAAGCTCTGGGGGTCGATACCAAAGAGTCACAACACGGCTAGTCAATGGCACGCGGTTCTGTGGGTCGAAAAATGTTGCTAACCCGAAATCTGCTATCTTCAAGATCCCATTACTGTCAATCAGTAGATTTGATCCCTTTATATCACGATGCAGAACACCGCGACTGTGACAATGATGAAGCCCGCTTAAAAGCTGTTTCATGTAACATTTAACCTAAGCAGCAGAAGAAAAAAAAACAAATTGAGTTTGATATACTGAGAAAAAAAGTTGCTAGCGAGCAACACGTAAATGGAGTAGTAAGTTGTACCTGAGGCTCAGAGAACTTGATACCGGGTATGGAAGCAAGTCCAACGAGATCATGATCCATGTACTCGAAAACCAAGTAAAGAGAAGATGAAACAGAGGCAGTGATCAAGCCTTCTAACTTAAGTACATTAGGATGATCAAGCCTTCTCATTACAATGATCTCTCTAGCCATAAACTTAACACTTTCTAAATCGTTAAGATCGAACCGGACTCTTTTAAGCGCAACAATCTTGTTATTAACAAGATCACGAGCCTTGTAGACACTGCTATACGTACCTTGTCCAATCTGCATCCCAAACAAGGAAGAAGCATGAGTCCATCATCAAATCAACGGATAGAAAAAAAAGGCATAGAAAGAAAAGTATACTTACTTTCTCCAGTTTCTCAAAGGTACTAGCACGTCGTGGAGACCAATCCACAAGTGCTTCACCAGCCACTGAGACTAGCCAAGCAGGCCATCCTGCAGCCACTTGCTTAACCTCTGGATCCTCCTTTGGCACGGTTTCGAAACCGGGCTGAACAACAACAACAACACTAGGCTCTCTCTTCAATTCCTCATGTGGAGCATCTCCGTCTTCATCTTCATCCGTATCACCAATCTCTGAAATCTCCGGACGTTTCTCGGAAAACCTACTTGAGCTGAACTTTTCGGACTCGATTAACCGAACTTTGGCGTCTCTGCGACTCGATCTATCTTGCTCGTCTTTACTCTGGCTCGAATCATCGATCCTCGAAGAATTGATCCTCGACGAACGCTTCTCCGACGAATCTTTTCGTGGTGGATAGTGATGGTTTCTCTTCGGAGACTTCTTCTTAGAGATTATGCAACCCATGAGTTCCGCAAGAGAGAATCAACTCTAAAGCTCGTTCACTGTAGAAACCCTAATTCATCATCCATAGTAAACACAACTTCAATTTCCCGGCGAGACCCAATCTCACCATCGACTCAAACCCACAAACCCTCTACACTCTGTAAGCAAACAAACAAGAATCTGATGACAAATTCGAAGAATTTAAACTCAGTCCAAAGAAAGAAATGAAAAAAACGAACTTGATGAAGAAAAAAAAACCAAGAAAATGGAACTCGAACTTGAGAGAAAGTGGAGAAGATGATTGATGATCGATGTTTAAAGACTTTTTATGGAACAGAGATGGAGAAAGGTGTACGCAAGAAAAAAAAGATTGGATTTTTCTTTGTTTTCAGATTGGTATCATTTGACCCAAGAAACACTGCATCGACACAGAGAGAGAGAGAGAAGAAAGAGAGAAGAGAGAGATGTATATATACAATGTATACATACACATATGTATATATACGCGTAAGTTGCTGTGTATGTAAACAGCTAACACAAGCCGCATCCGTCAACGGAGACAGATTTTTCTCTCTCTCACTTATTTTCTTTGCTAAATTATAAATTATATTTTTCTTTTTCTTTTATGGAAATGAGTTATATATAGTCAAAAAAATTTATTGACTATTTTTTCCATTTTAATTGGTTGCCAATTTTTACTCATTTTATTTCCCTTTTATTAAATGAAAATATGAGTCTAATCAATTATTAAAAAGAAAAAAATTCATTTCCTATTTTGCTCAATTTATAAAAAAAATATACACACTTTAAATTTATTCATTAAATAAAATTCTTTATTTATTTATTTTTATGGTAATGATATTTTGCAGAAAAAAGAATAGTAAAAGATAGATTTTTAATTTCTTATTTACATAAAACCAGAAATTTGAAAAGACGAAATATTTGATCAAAAGGTGAACTTTTGCTTGATATCTCTTTGTGTCTTGTGTTTTCATCTATTGTATAAAACCAGAGATTATATATCGTCTCTTCTTGGTCGATCCAGTCGCATTAGAATACTTTGATTACGTTCTCATCAACGTACTCTTAAGTGCCATCGCTGCCATTTGAGGAATCGTCGTCTTCTTCTGTTGAATCAGTCATTGAGACGTCTCAAAACTTTGATCATCTCAAAACATCAAGTTTGATGTTGAGACAGCCGCGTAAATCATGTTCCAAGTAAAGATAATCGTCAAGAATGGCGTTCAAGCCTGTGTTGGTTACTTGGTTAGCACGTTCCCAAAAAGCTCGAGGCGGCGTAGTTGGGACATGGTTTCAGTAATTGCTAAAGATTCATAATCGCAATAAAAGTCCTGGTTGCTAAAACGAATGTGGTTTAGCTTCAACGTCCTTAGAAGTGAACAAGAATGGCGTATAATTTTCAAATCCAGTTTTGAAAATGTGCAGGGTGAAATCTCGAGGAATGAGAGTTTCATGACTGCATCAACAAGTCCCTCGCTTGTCTTCAGACATCTAAGATTCCTTGTTCTTCAAGCATAATCATAAAGGATAGTGAGAGAGAGAGAGAGAGAGAGAGAGAGAGAGAGAGAGAGAGAGAGTAGAGAGAGAGAGAGAACTTGTACAGTACAGTAGATGTATCCAAAGTGCTTCATCTGCAAGAGAATGTGCAGAGCCAAGCCTTTATATGTAGATTCTATGATAGTTACTCGTAAACCTTACTGCATAAACACGAAAAACTTTGATGGGTATTACGGCTTTAGAGACTTACCACATCATGCATACAGGCATGAATTGCATTGAACGTACACTCAGCTTCTCCGTGCTAAAAACAGAGCAACAGGCTAACCTATGAATTGCATTAATCAAAAGCTGCAGGCTAACCTATGTACTAACTAGAATGTAAGTTCAGACAATACAAGAAGAGTCCAAGACCTGGCAGAGAATGCTGCCATCTGGTCTGATAACGGCGTTGCCCCATGGAACGAGCTGGAGATCAATGGCTGAGATTAAGCCGCTTTGGAAGATCTTAGGCAAGTGGTTAACGATGGATTCTGCACAGTAGGGGCATAGAGCTTCCTAGTACAGACTTAAGGTGACTTTCTGGCTTGAAGACAGACTTGAGAAGCCACAATACAATTGTTTTGACTCTTGCTTTATTCTTCTGTCGCAGTAAACAAGCAAAGCAAGACCCATTGTTTGTCTGATGAAGGTGTTACCTTATAATCTTACATTATAAAAAGAAATTACTCAAATTGCAAGAAAAAATGAAAAATACAAACTTAGACAAATTGGATAACATCCTTTTCATAAGAAGTAGTTTTGTATTATATAAAAAAACACTTTGTATTATAAATTCAATTGAAATATGTTTGTAACCGGAGTTTACAATGCTCTTGATTTGAGTTGACATTTTGTGTTTTGATTTTTAAGTTGAAAAAAAGGGAGACAACAACAACCGCAAAAGAAACTCAATACGGCCCACACAATTGATTATTAATTATAGTAACCACTTATTATTTTAAATTTTACGGTCCCTTGATAACAGTACGCTTGAACGGTGTTTGTTCCTGCACTCGCTGATGTACAAAACTGTCATGTAACAACAATAATAACGAAGGTCCGCAACTACTATATATTATGTTTGTGATCATTTAAAAACATAGTTGCAATTAGATTGTAAAAATTTGTAAAAAATCTAAAATCAAACAGAAAACATGAAATTTTTTCAAACCGAATGATGAATGGTTTTAATTATTTTCAGTTTTAATAAAGCAATGAAATTGAAAGTTGTAGTCCCCTATTCTTTTCTTGCCCATTAACCTCACAAATATGGAGACAGTTTGGCAAAGACTGCTAGATCATTACTATGCTATACAATGGGAACAACTGATCAATCTTATCACAAATCCGGATTTTATATCACGTTTAGAGAAAGCCCAAAAGCTGGAGGCATGGAGAAGGAGAAGCACGACAATCTCATATAATCAAGTTTATCGAAAAGAACATAAGAGACATAATCAGTTCAATCTGCATTCAAGGTGATTAGACTCACCAAGATAGCCTTCAATTGTGGTTCGCCACAAATCCAACTTCGTTTCACCGAGCCATTGTATCCATTGTATATACTCCGACAGATTTAGCTCATAGATTGAACACATTAGTCCTAGACATCTAAGTTCGAAAAACAAGATGCATTCATTATAAACAAATACGTTTTTTGGTTTAAATATAGTTTCACATTCATTTTAAAAAAATATAGTCGTAATAATTTAATTATGTTTCCCACATCACAAAGTATATAATAAATTCTAAAACAAGATTTGAGTTTTTTGGTTTAAATATAATTTCACATTCATTTAAAGTATATATACTTGTTCACGTTTTTTTGTGACTTGCGATCTTTTAAAAATCAAACATCCAATATGTTTCTGCCATACCATTATCAACAAAGTCATTAGCAACATGTTTTTTAAAAAGGTTTTCGTGGTCACATGAATCATATTAGCAACGTGTTACAATTTCAGTCTTTAAAAAAATTATAAGAGTTGTTGTTCTTGTTTCGCACACCAGCATTGACTCTTCCCTATCTTATGAATGATCTCCACCTCTGATATCAATGCATCGTGGACTTTCTCTTTTTCTTCTTTTTTTCTTCTATATATAAGACAATGTATACAAATGCAAGAGAACTACTTCGTCTGTGATAGAAAGTTTATGTAGAATTCTTAAAAAGAAACAGATGGGTTTCTTCTCGAATATCTTTAGATGTTTCACAAAGGACTCATCTGGTTCTCAAGATTACGTCTGTAACGGTGGTGTTTGTGTTCTACGAAGCTCCAACACCACAACACATCAAAAGGGTTAATGCATCTACTATCTTAGTTCCTGAAGCTTGTTTGTAATCGTCTTCTTTGTATAATTTGTATTTTTTCTTTTTTTTTCTAAAGATGCAAATCGAAAGAGATCTTAATACTGATTGCCGTGATTGGCACATATTTATGATACAATTTGGTCCAAAATTATAATCAAATTCATATTTTGATCCATGAGATCACTAGTGTGCAATTTTGTTTATTCTAGGTAAAATTTCAATACCAATAGGTAGATTTGATCGTTCCTTTTTCTTTTTGACAAGTTAACAACAAGATGAAAAACCGGAAAAGTTATTTAGGTAAACCGGAAGACTTGATTCGAATTGAAAAACGGTTAAACCGACTTTATATAGGTCGTGGTCCGAGAAAGCTCCGGTTTAGATTTGAGCGACTAGCTAGTCTCGTTGTATAGTCCATGGAGAAGCTGCGGAAGGTGGTAAAGGAGATCGCCTACACGCGAGACCACGCTACTTCCCCTGCACTTCACCGATCACTCGTTCCCTTTCTCACATTCGCTTCTTCTCTCTACGGAATCGCTCTCCAAATCCGCCGCTCCCTCTACCGCTCCTCCTTCCACCAACGCCGGTGAGTCTTTTTTTTCCGACCAATTGGATCGGAATGTTTTGTCGGAGATTCTACTTTTGTAGTAAAAGTTTGGTTCTGTGATAAAATATGGTGCTTGGTGAAAGATTACCTGTTCCAGTGATCAGCGTCGGGAATCTAAGCTGGGGAGGAAATGGGAAGACGCCAATGGTTGAATACATCACGCAATTACTCGTTAATTCTGGAATCTCACCGCTTATTCTCACTCGTGTAAAGAACCCTGCTTGCTTCTCATCCTTCAAAACTATTTACCATTGAAAATGGACTCTGAATATTACCATTAGCGTCTGAAATCAAGACTTAGATATAGATGATCTTTCACTGAAGGGTTATGCTGGTGGAGATGAAGCCAAAATGCTTGAAAGACATCTCCAAGGTGGACCGACAAAGATCGGTGTTGGAGCAAACAGGGCAGCTACTGCTGCCTCGTTTTTTGATAAGTATGGCATTGCAAATCCATCTAGTATAAGTTCATTCTTTGATCAATCCTTCCTCCATGAAGCAGCAAAAGTCAAGACCTTTTCACAAGAAATTGGGTCTATCGTTCTAGATGATGGGATGCAGGTATATTCTAGAGACGGCTTATATACACAAGTTTATAGCTTTATTGTTGAAAAAAGAATATGAGATCTTCAGCTCCTTTTGTCTATTGGCATTTCGTAAAGACTTAACTCTCTTGTTTTGTAAATAGCATTGGAGTTTGTGTCGTGACCTCGAGATCGTGATGCTTAACGGGCTGGATCCCTGGGGAAATGGTAACTTAGTTCCCCTTGGACCCTTACGGGAGCCTCTTGCAGCGTTTGAGCGTGCAGATATAGCTGTAGTACACCACGTGGACTTGGTAACGCTTCCGTATTTGTTTCCTTTCTTTATGATGATGACCATTGGTTTGAGGTCAGTCGCTTTTGGATCATGCAGATAACTGAACAAAGCCTCAGAGATATTGAGAACACTATACATGGTTTCAAAAACTCGATCCCGATTTTCTACTCCAAGATGGTGCCCAAATACTTGTTCGATGTTAAAAATGATAGGTCATATGTAGCTTTGGAAGCATTGCAGGATGCAACTGTGCTATGTGTTTCCGCAATCGGATCCGCTGACGCATTTGTCAAGAGCATCGGGATGGTAAGTCTTTTTGTTACTATTATGTAGTTGTAGGCTCATTGGATTTTGTAACAAAGATTCAGTCTTTTGATATGCTAACTAATGGGTTATAGATTGGAGCACGTTATGTTGATAGGCTTGATTTCAGTGATCATTATTTATTTGAAGCACAGGTACAATGTTACTTTCACAGCCATACATGTTACCATTTTGTTTAAGTGCCAAAAAGTGGATATACACATCACTTTTACTCAATTAAATTGGCATTTATCGATATCATATTGATAAGTGCAGGATGTAGAAACTATGAAGAGGAGAGCAAAGGGACTAGAGAACAAATCTAGTTCCAAGCCTATCATTGTGGTAACTGAAAAGGTGAAGACAAGTTTCTATTTCTTGTTGTTAGTTTCTGGACGTTATTAAGTTTCAAGTCCAAAGGTATGAATCTAATTTCATTTTTCTTTTTCTTGGAAACTAGGACTATGACAGGGACTCGGAGATTCTCAAATGTCTGGACTCATACACAGTTTTGGTTATGTGCTCTAAGTTACAAATAACTCCTTGTAGAGATACTGATGTGGATGGCTTTAAATCTACACTTTGTAGAAATCTAGCTACTAAGTTTCGTGTTTGTAATTAGATTCAAAGTTATCTTACTGCATTCCTTTGTTGTGTCATTAGTCTTTCTAAACTATAATTTTTTTAAGGATGAGTTTAGTTTATTTTTAAAAAAAGTTCATGTATGCTAGCCTTCAGGGAAATCAATTTTGAAGGAAGAAAATACAATGCGGCCCCCAATATAAACAAAAACCCAATGAAAGATATTCAAATCAAGTATTGAATAATTTTAATAACACCATCAAAGATTAAATCAAGTATTGAATAATTTGAATAACACCATCAAAGATTAAATCAAGTATTTTAAATTAAATCAAGTATTGAATAACACCATCTGGATTATCGGGAGTTGGATTTCTAATGGTTACTAAAATTTTCAGATTCTATTGTTATTGGTTTATGAATTCTAATATTCTTACTAAAATCTAGTGTAATTGGTTTAATGATTTTCTAATTTTATATAAAATCTATTGTTAGTTAAAAAGTTTAGTTTTTAATGATTCTATCAAAATTTTGTGTTATTTGAGCCTTGAATTTTAAACAAATTAATTCATAAACAAAATTTTCATAATAATATCTATTTTCTTTGAATTTTTAAAGTCATTATACTAAAATATTTTGATAAATATTTTAAATATACAAAACTTTTTACAAATTTAGCAAATTTCTCAACTCTTAAAGTCAATTAAATATATATAGATTAAATAGTTAGCCGCCGTTATGCTCTAAATCAACCTTTCTTTTGAATACCATCATGAGATAAATTATGCTGAAAAGTCTCAATAAGATAGACAATCTTAAATATTGCCCTTTATTTAAGAATATTTGTATAGTTTGTTGAAACAAGTGGTCTATTCAACCCAAACTCAACCAACAACGAAACCACATTTATAACATTACTAACTACAATCATCTCGATGCGATGAAGAAAAAATATAAACTTTGACAAGAACTAGTTTTTGTATTTTCAAATTTAGAAAATAGAAAATTGAATTTAGGAATTATTAAAAAAAGAGGAAAAATGCTTTGTATTATAAAGTCATGTCAAATATGTTTGCAATAATGCTCCACTGCTCGTGATTGACTTTAACATTTTGTGTGTTTGATTTTTACGTTGAAAAGGAGACAACAACCAAAACGAAAAACTCAAAAGCCTTTTATTTAAACACCAATCATACGGCCACTCAATTAATTATAATCATCTTGTAAAAAAAAAACATAATAACAATTTTATAAGAGCTTGATTTATTTTACTTTGACGGTCCATTGATAAGAGGACGTTTCAACGGTGCTTGCTCCTGCTCTCGCTGCTGTACATCCTGTCATGCAATAATAATAATAACCACAAAGTTCCACAACTATATATTATCATGTTTGTAATCATTTAAAAATTATTATTGCACTTTGATTATAAAATTTGTACAAAACAGGACTATATCTCCACCAAAGATTGTAATATAGTATATTTACTTACCAGTCGTAAACCGTTGGAGAATTAGGATGAGAAGGTTTGTCAAAGACATTAGCACCAATCTCTCTTGTGGTCACGTTACTTGCCGGATGAAACACACTCCTCCACACATCTACTTTCCGGCCAGATCCTGGTGTCACCGGAGTCGCCGGGCTCGATGGTAGAGACGACGATCCGCCTACCGTTGTTCCTTCTAAGAACCCACATATATGTGTGATACTACGATTAGAGAAACATCATAATATCATATTCAAATTTTAAAAATGTTTTACCTTTGGCATTGTTCAAGCTAGTTAAGCCCGTAGAGATTCGCCGGAGATGGCCACGGCCTCGGGCTTCAGGTTGAGGACCAGCAACGATATCGTCCCATAGGTTTTCAAGTATACCCATTTTTTATTTTGCTTAAAGACATCTTTCTGTTCATGTCCTTCCTTTAAATACTTAAAACACCGATCGGTTTTGGTTTTATTTGAATTGGTCCGGTCAAGGAGATTGAGCTTATCCGTTTGGTTTGTTAAGATGTGAAAATATGAGAAGTGAACCATAACAATGTGTGTTTTGTTGATAGCTTTCTTCTAAGAATTGAACCGAGATAACCGGTGTTAGAAACGGAAACCAGATCAGTTATCATGACCGGTTTAATTAACCAGTCGTTACATCTTTGGACACGTGACACGCAATCAAATCAAATAGCAAATTTGCGAGCTGGTCTCTTGCAAAAACTTGTCCGTTTCCTTTGGAGATAAGATTGAAGTTTTCAAGAATGTCATAATTAGATTGAAAAAAAAAATTATTTTCAGTTATCGTGTATACATAATCTTTGCATACGCATTACTTACAGCCTGCCTTCCTTTTTATGATGTATAAACTATTTTCTTATGTTCCTCTGTTCCCTAGAGTTAATCAGGAACCTCTCAAGCCTCTGAAACATGTCTTGCGAAAGAGAAAAAACAAACGTGAAATGCTACTCCCAAACCGAGCAAGACAAGAGTTTTACATAACCAATAATACGTGAAGTCTCTTTACTTGGATGAGAAGTAAACATTCATTAACAGTCGAATGTTCTTTTCTCTTATTCATGACTCCTTAAATTATAAAGAAAGATTCAGACTCTAACGATCACATGAGTTTCTTTACAGATCAATCTCAAACCTAGAAGAACGACTGTAAGAAGTCTGAAAACCTTCTGCATAAGTTCTTAAACAAAACACCTTCAAACACAGAGAAGAAACAAGTAAAGAAAACACATTGGTAAACTTAGAACCTCTTGTAATCATCATCGTCTTTCCTATTTTCCTTCGCCTTTTTCGACAAATCTTCCAAGCCCTTATCAACATCATCCCGCGCCCTATCCGCCTCCTCTCCGGACCCAACCACCGCCTCCGTCACCTTCTGAGCCGTGCTCTTTGCAGTCTCCCACGCATCTTTCACAGTCTCTATAGTCTTCTCCCCAACATCTTGAGCTTTTTCCTTTAACCCATGAGCCATATCCCCTGCTCTCTCCTTCGAGTCCTCTGCATATTCCTTAGCTTTGTCTTTGGTTTCTTCCGCTTTATTCGCGGCTCTATTTGCTCCTTCGTTCACCTTATCCTTGGTCTCTTCCGCATAACCTTTCGTCTTCTCTTTCACATCATAAGCTTTGTCTTTAGCCTTCTCTTTCGTCTCGTAGGCTTTATCAGCTGCCCTGCTTGCTCCTTCATTCACTTTATCCTTGGTTTGTTCTGCATAATCTTTCGTCTTCTCTTTCACATCATAAGCTTTGTCCTTAGCATTCTCTTTCATGCCGTAAGCTTTATCAGCTGCTCTGTTCGCTCCTTGATTCACGCTATCCTTAGTTTGTTCTGCATAATCTTTCGTCTTGTCTTTCATATCATAAGCTTTGTCCTTAGCTTTCTCTTTGCCAGCTTCCGAGTACTCTCCGGATTCTTCTCTCCATTTCTTCGACTCATAAGCCAAATCTGCCCTTGAATCTCTCGCTTTCTCTACCGGATCATTTCTTCCCTGTAAAACCAGAACCATTGATCATTCTTTCAAGTTTCAAATCCCACTTGATTTCTTATCACACACGTTAACCTAGAACCAGATTGATATATTGATCACTCGTAAAAGTCTCAAATTCAACTTGATTTCTTATTACACACGTTAACCTAATACCAGCTTGCCAAATCCACAACCGTAAAACTATTATTTTTTTGGGTGTAAATGATATACATCAAATTTTTATTTGATATTTTTTTAAATTCCGAATATATAAATACATAGAAACTCTATAGAAAAATTACATATCACACAACTTACATATTAAATAAAAAAATCTGTAAAAAAATATTTAAAATGGTAATCATGAACTAGTTAAATGTACACATTGATCTATTTTTTCTGCATATATATAAATTAATTTACCTGAGAATGGTTATTAACCGATGAGGCGAAAAAGACACGAGAGCTTTTCCGACCAATCACTACCGCAAGAGTTCTCGGCGGAGCTCGGCTTTTAGGGAAAGCTCTAAAGAGACCAGAAAATGCCGTTCTCGTTAGTTGCATAGCCGCCATATTCATCACAATCAAAAGTAACAGTTTTGAAAAAATGTTTTTGTTTTGTCTGAATTTTTCGATCCGTCGTCTTTCTCTTCTTCTACGTTGCGAACTTATAGAGCCACTAAATACAGCTGGCAGCATGAATTCGACACGTGTTGCTGTAATAACACGTGTCCAACAGTTTTGCGTTTGACCGACCTTCGTTATTTTTTCTCTTTTTTTTACCACTAATGAAGTTTGTTCCGTAGCAAAAGAAGTTACAGATATAGTATTTGATTGTTTTACGGGTATATCAACAATATTAGGAAGACTAAGCCTGATGATACAGACACTGTTTATGTCAAAAAAAAGAAGCTAAAATCATACTTAAGGTTTTGAATTTTATGATTCCTTTTTCTTTTTAATGTGTTACTATTAATATATTATGATTATCTAATGATTCTAATTCGATGAATACGTATATAAGTTGGGTTTAACGCTTGTTTTATCATATAATACGTATATAAGTTGGATTTTGTTTTGTTTATGTTTTTGTTTTTGTTGTCTCTTTGATTATTTGAAATATGCAGAGACACACAAACTTCTTTCGGTTTTATGCAGTGTGATTACTTTCTCAACGTCTCTCTGGATGATGGTCACGTAAGAACATACAGATGAACCGTACTAAAGCCTTACACATGAACAGAGGAAACATAGTTTTTCAGAAAACCGAGAGAGCACTTGAAAGTTTTTTACTTATAGCCTGAAAAAAACCAAGAGATCACTTGATAAATGATAAATACTAACTAGCAACCAGTTTGATCACATTCTTGATATCTGAACCATATGGATTTGTACATTCTTACTTCTGACTTGTATTACACTTCTCAACGAGAAAACTAAAAGTAACAGTGAATGCTTCTTGATCAAAACCAAACAGAGTAAATGTTTCTTGATCGTTTTGTTCTTCTCTTTCGTTCGTTTATCTTTTCAGAGAGTTTTGGGGTCTTTTCCAAATGCTATACATTCCTCAGGAGCCAACAACCAATTTCGAAGATATATACATAAACGTTGGCAGAATTTTTTTGGACTTATTTACTTTCCTTAAGTAATGGTTCTCCGTTTCATGTGAACTTGGTGTGCAATGCTAATGATTCTCTGTTTAATGTGAACTTGGTGTGCAAGGCGTAGTCTCAACCTATTAAAACCTAAACAGAGATGGAGAAGATGATAAGATTCGGAAACATATAGTTTAGGGTTTTCAACGATGTCACAGCTTATTCTCAAACCCTCTCTCTTCAGAAATGTCTTCGTAAGTTTTCTACTACTTAGTTTTGTTTTGTTTTATAGCTTTTGGTTTTAGTTGTCTATGATTATTTCAATGTACAGAGACACACAACAAACAACGTTCGTATGTTCACATCTTTACCACCAACCTTTCCGTTTATGTTGATTGACTACCTCGCCAACTTCTCATCCTTTCAAGTTGATGGTCCCGTGACAAAATGGTTTCGAAGTAATTCCCCAGTCTGCTGCAATCAAAATGAAATCTTGATTAGAGGCCGGAGACTCAGGCAGGAGGTCCTTGAAGCTATGACTTTCGGATTTTCGCGTAATCAATCATTAGGATTCTATCTTTGTGGTAGTGGTGATAAGTCCCATATTCTCGTCACACACAAACCCTCTAACCCGGAATTAACAGAGGTAAGTGCCCATCTATTTCCTTTGCCTTGTGGTACCAAGATCCAAAACATCGCCATGTCTTGTTTCTCTGACCGAGATAAAGATTGGGTAGTGTGTGTCAAGTTACCTGGATCTCAGTTGAGTCTTTGTAGACCTTTTGGTAACTCTAAATGGATAAACATCAAACCCATGCCTGAATCTATAAGCCCCTTTATCGAGTCTTATGTTCTCCAAGAAAGATCAAAAGTTCTATGTACCATCACCTGGAGGCAAACACTTGTGCTCTGTGGATCTCCATTTCAAGGAAGATGACAAGCCTCGGTTCCTACGTATCGGGTTTGAAGATTTTCCTAAGTCGGTGGTTAGCGAATTGGAGGAGTTGAGTTCGTGTTCAAGGACAGACCACCTTGTGGAATCACCTACCGGCGAGCTTTTCCTCCTCAAGTGGTATGTATGATTATAACCTAATCCTTTTTTCTTGAGTATCGCATTGGCTATATCTTGTTTTGTTTTGGCAGGTACGGTGAGGAGTACGAGGGTGAGGACATGGAAGAAGATGAAGACCACAATGACGTGGTGAGATCAGTGACTCACAAAACAAAAAAGTTCATGGTGTTTAGAGAGACAGAAACAGGATATGCTGAAGAAAACAAATGTGAGATTATTTACACAGAAGAAGATGATAAGACTATGATCTACACAGAAGACATTGGAGATCTCTGCATTTTTGTTGGACATAGTCAGGCTTACTGCATACCAGCCAGCTCGTCCCCTGGACTCAAGCCGAACTGCATCTATTTCGTGGGCTACAGCTTCGGTGTTTATGATCTCACCACAAAAACTTGCACTACCTTCTTCACAAAAGAAGATTACCAAAAAGATAAAGATATAGTTCCATTAAGGAGATTGGATTTTCCTTACTGGCCTCCTCCATTTCCTCTCTAGTCAAAAACTAATAAAGAAAAAGGTCTCTTTACTCTGTTCGTGAGTTTATGTGTTCGCTCCTATTTTCCTTGGTACGTGATCATTGATCTTGAGTACTATAAACATTGTTCTTGCATGCACTTGTGGCTTTTGTTTCAAAATACTCTGAAACCTTATAGTTGATTTGATTAATAATAACAAAAATTACAATTCAAAGAGCAGGCTAAACAAATGAAGGATCATAGTTTAATTCCGTGACCAGCAAGTTAATAATGTTTTCCTTGCCTCGTCGAGTTGGTCTCAAAGTATACACAAAGTGCCTCAAACCAAATTCAGTTTTTGAGGTACTTCTTCACTAGTGAAACACTTATACATCCAATGTATTAAGCTTCACTCCAAACGACATTATTTCATACAACCAAAACCGTTTCGAGTGAAAACCTGGTCTAGATCAGTAAAATATTGACCAAAACAACGATCACTTTCAAAATTTAAAATTCAAGTTAGAGCAATATTGTTGTGTCTACAATTTGAATCAACTAATAATTCAACTAAAAGCATAAGCCATGTGAAATAATCTTATCTACTATATGAGTCAACATTAAACTCAACAAAAAGCATAAACCATCAACATGAATCGTTTCTAGCTCTTCAAAAAAAAGAAATAAGATCCCAAAAGAGTTAATTCAAACAAAAAGACTCAAAAGGTGCAACAAATCTTCTACATAATGAAATAATGTTTTTCTCAGATAATAGAAGCATAAACCACCAAAAATTAACCGTTTTAGCTCTTCAAAAAGAGCAGAACTTTGGAACATTAAAAAAGTAAAACTCAAAAACAGCTCTTTGACATTTACCATAATCAGGCTTGACCTTCGGGTTTCTTATCTTCGGCAGCTTCATTAGTAGAAGAAGCTCCATTAGACTCTGCTCCTGCTTCAGTGCTATTCTCCTCAGGTGGCTGAACCTGTTCATCCTCAGGTAGAGGCTCTTCCACATAATCATTCTCAAAAGCATCAGCAGGAACCTCGTAAATCCGAACTTGAGGCTTCGATGGATCCTTCACAAGGACATACTTTCCTTCACTCAGCTTCATACACAGGTCAACAATCGACTTCACAATACCCCACATGTTGGAAGTGTTCAGATTGATCTGCCCAGCGAAATCCTTTGGCTTATACCCCAGAACCGATAGTATAACATGGTTAAAATGATCACGAGGATGAACCCTAGAAACAAAACCAATCTTCATCATATCCGCATTAGCCAAAAGAGCCTGTGCGGTCCATTTAGCTAACTTATTACCATTGTTCTTCAACTCATTAGCTAAAACCGCACCTCTCTGAGTCTCGAGCTTCTGTCTCCAATCAACACCAGAGTATTTGGGATCAAACTCGTTAAGAGCATTCAAAGTGAGGAACGATTTCTGGTTGTTCAGATCAACAGTGCTCTGTAACTCACATCTAGCAACTAGATACATACTGTCATCTAGCTTCCATCTCCTATACCTATAAGCGATAGAAGCATTCTCTTCACCTTCATTAGCATTTGGGATTGGCTCATCAAAAGCTTCTCTTTTCCCGTTTTTCACCAAAACCTGCTGAGCAAAATTCTGGTTGATGAAAGCAGCCTCCACGCCTAGAGAATGAGCAGAGTTGATATCGTCTTTGCCTTCAGGCAATGGCTCTTGTGAAGTCTCGTGAACAGATAACAGATCGAGCGGTGACCCATCTCTCTTATCGAAGAACAGCTTGTTCCCAACACGTTGAATCACAAGATCCCACGAGTAAACCGATCTAGGAGCACACATAAGAGCAGCGAGGATAGCATCCGTCGCGAAAACAGTAGCTTTATCTTCCTTAGCGAGACGCCTGATGACAAGATCGTCGCTTGTAGTAACCTTGAAGCTCCTGTTTTTGAAACGCTCGAGTCTACGCTCAGCTTTAGGAGTGATACGATCATAAGTCCGATCGTAACACTCGAGACCACCACAGAGGAGGAGATCTTCTGGTTCCTGAACTGTGAAGGACAGCTTTGAGAAAGTGGAGAAAGGAATCTGCTCGAGCATATTCCATTCGGGCTGAATATCGACTGATGACTTAAACGCGGCGGCTTCACGGCGTTGCTGGTGGATATTGTTCCGATTAAGATTGTAGAGACGATCACGACGAGCTCGATCTTTCTCAGCTTCACGTTTCTTCGCTTCGACTTCTTCGTCACGACGCTGAGGAAGCTGATTACGGTTGTGGTACTGATTGAATCTCCATTTAGGTCCGAATTTAGGACGAGGCGGTGGCTTACCGTCGACCAAACGGAAAGCCGCGTCTTCATCGGCGTTTCCACCGGAATTAGCGAGACCGAATCCTTCGTCCACTGCAAAAGCTGAGAAATCAAAGATTGCAGACGGATCAGACTTAGATCCGGTGGGAGGACGAGCGGAAGGATTGGAGAGAGCTCGAGTCCAATCAGCGACGCGACCTAGCTTCTCCGAACGAGAGAAGGAAGCCAAGGGAACGTTCGGGAGGAGATTTGCCGCCGCGACGCTGGTGGAGGAAGCGGAGGATGAAGTGTCGGAAGCATCTGGAGGACCCCAACCATCGGAATTGAAAGGTACAGTGCCGACTTCGAATGCTTCGAACACCATTGTTGAGATTTTTTCGTCGACAGGAAGAAGATGCGCAAACAGAAAAACACGATCTTTTTAGGCCGTCAACGGCGAAAACCCTAGATTTGCGAACGACTTATGTGGGCTTATGGGCTTTTTTGATCAAAAGGATCATTAGCCTTAAAGCCCATTATTCGTAACACGCCCTTCAAGCTGATTTTAATAACCCAATTATATGGTTTGGTCTACACTAAATTCTCAATTCAAATCGTACCGGTTTATAATCGGTTCTTGCATCATTAACTGACCGTTGCAGTTGCAAATTTGATAAGAAGTCGGAATTACATATTTGTCCCCGTCTCAAAACTTATTTCATTTACATATAAGTCCTCCGATTACATACGCTGTTCAAATATTTCCCATTTCATATTCGTTGTTCACTTGAAGTCCGATGCTTTATATACATTTGCTAATTTCTTCTCCTCTCTTGTTCAGAGTAAATTCAAAAAGTTCCGTCAGCTCAAATTTTCTCGGGAAAATCTTCCTCGATCCTCTCCTCTTCTCTTGAGTTCTTAATCTTTAACAAACACGCTCTAGCGAACCCAAGAATATTGACATCGGAGACTCTTTCCCCTCAAGAAACTAAAGTAAAGTGCGTGAACATTTTCGATTTTCTCGAGAAAAATTGAAGCGGGTCCTCGCCATGTGGCGTCGCGAAGATCGTCGTGCTCCAGGTAGAGGTTTCTGGACACCACCACCGACATGGAACACGAAGAAAAGAGTTTACGCGGCGATGCCGATGTCGGAGAGAAAAAGAACATCTTCGATCCACAAAGTTCCTTCTGGTGATTCCCCTTACGTTAGAGCCAAACATGCTCAGGTATATCGATTTTGAATTTCCTTCAACTACTGTTGATAATTTTAGGGTTGATGAATCTGATTGTTCCCTATGACTAAATTATCGTCTGATAAAAGATTCCTGAGGTTGTTTCTTTTTGATCCATTAATGATCAATAAGAAGGGAAAATTGGAAACTGAGTGAAGTGTTCTTTAACTTTGAAGGCATATAGTTTCAGCGAATGTCTTCGTTTATGTGTATGAATGTTTGATGTTGTGACATGGATTATCTTTCAAGAACAGTTGATATGTAAAGACCCAGATCGAGCTATCTCCTTGTTTTGGGCTGCGATAAAGGCTGGAGATCGAGTTGATAGTGCATTGAAGGATATGGCAGTTGTTATGAAACATTTGGACCGATCCGATGAAGGAATCGAAGCGATCAAATCTTTTCGTTATCTCTGCCCTTTTGAATCCCAAGATTCCATTGATAACTTGCTACTTGAACTCTACAAGGTAAAAACAAACACTCTTAATCCAATGACCAATTGAAGCTGCTTCTATGCTCAAATGTAGCTTTAAATGACTTTGGTGGATTTGACGTTTCTCAGAAGTCAGGGAGGATTCAAGAGGAAGCTCAGCTGCTTGAACACAGATTGAAAACACTTGGACAAGACACACATTACGGTGGTAGAATCACAATTGCGAAAAGAAGCCATGTGAAGCAGAACTTGACAATCGAGCAAGAGAAAGCACAGTAAGAAGTCTTCTCATAAAGCCATGCTACTTACAGTAATTTCTCTGACTTTTTGGCTGTTTGCACTTATTATAGGATTCTAGGGAACTTAGCTTGGGTTCACTTGCAGCTTCATAACTATGGAATCGCAGAGCACTATTACAGGTTAGTGAAACATTATTGATTCCATTAAAGCATATTAGTAATTCCATTGCCTAAACGAGTTGAATGTGCGCTACTGTGATAGGAATGCTTTGTCTTTGGAGCCTGACAATAACAAGCTATGTAACCTTGCGATCTGCTTGATGCGTATGGATAGAATCGCGGAAGCTAAATCTCTTCTTGAGGATGTAATACAGTCTCTAGGGAATCAATGGAAGGTAGAACCGTTTTACAAGTCTTTTGAACTGGCTACCGAGATGTTAGCAGAAAGAGAACGGGCCATTGTTGCGGATGATCCAGAAGACTTAATGAGAAGAAGCTCTTTGGATAACTTCTCTCCGAGCAACTCGTTTGCGAGTTGGGTGAAGGAAAAGCAGGCTCTTGCTGGAACTGGTCATGAATCAGGAAACATGTACAAGAAGAATTCAAATGTTTTCTTTGGGTCGGTAAGCTCGCCAGTTCTAATTACACAGCCCCAGGAGTGTAAACAGGTCGATGAGGAACAGGCTCACAGAAAAGGGCAAGTGACGATTGGTGCTGCTCGGAAGCTAAGGTTTGGGAACACTTTCAAAGTCGAACATTATGTGAAGAAGAGCTTGAAGAGTGTGGAATCAGCAGAGTCGAATACTTATGCACTTTGCATTACAAGCCAAGCAAGGAAGAAGATGTGTGCAGATTCAGTCAAAGAAAAACAAGACTCAGAGGAAGTATATCAATGGAACTTGGTCAAAGAACTGTATAGGCTTGACACTACACTACTAAAGGATTGTATAGTTTGGAAAATAGTAGAATATTCATAATTGCTTCTTCGGCTCTATCAATCTCCGAAATGAAATAGCTATGTGAAACTGCGACACAAAACTTGAAAGAACAAAAGCAATATTTTTCACTGAAAACAATAAAGCAATACACAAAAGTTTAACATTCCAAAACGAATTTGGGTTTCAAGAACAAAGCACACATCAACGGGGGAAAACAAAAAAGAAGGATGAAATTTAAGAAATAACGCAGGATGAGGAAAAGAAGAAAGCAACTGCAGCTTACACAGCTTATGAATCCGACGAAGCCATTGACGACATCTCAAGCCTCATCGTACTCCTCTTCTTCCTCATACTCCTCTTCACCGGCTGTAGCATCCTGGTACTGCTGATACTCTGCGACAAGATCATTCATGTTACTCTCTGCCTCGGTGAACTCCATCTCGTCCATTCCTTCTCCTGTGTACCAATGAAGGAAAGCCTTTCTCCTGAACATAGCTGTGAACTGTTCGCTCACACGCCTGAACATCTCCTGGATTGAAGTTGAGTTCCCGATGAAAGTAGATGCCATTTTCAAACCCTTTGGTGCAATGTCACAGACGCTGGATTTGACATTGTTTGGGATCCATTCCACAAAGTAGGATGAGTTTTTGTTCTGAATGTTCATCATCTGCTCATCGACCTCCTTAGTGCTCAGCTTCCCACGGAACACAGCGGATGCAGTTAAGTAACGTCCGTGGCGAGGGTCAGCAGCGCACATCATGTTCTTTGCATCCCACATCTGCTGGGTCAGTTCAGGGACACTCAAGGCACTGTATTGCTGTGATCCTCTTGATGTCAATGGAGCAAAACCAACCATGAAGAAGTGGAGTCTTGGGAAGGGGATCAGGTTCACAGCAAGCTTCCTTAGGTCAGAGTTTAGTTGACCAGGGAAACGAAGACAGCATGTAACACCACTCATTGTAGCTGAGATGAGGTGGTTAAGGTCACCAACTAATAAACACCAAAAACAAAGAAAACAAGTCAGTACTCAATCACATTACATGAATCTTAGTACTCAATCACATTACATGAATCTCGCCATATTTGTTTGTTTGATTCGCAGAGATAAACCTGTTTAATAAACCAGAAGAAAGGAGAGATGTATATAGAATTTACTCACATGTGGGATTAGCAAGCTTGAGGGTACGGAAGCAGATATCGTAGAGAGCCTCATTGTCCAGAACCATACACTCGTCAGCGTTTTCAACAAGCTGATGCACAGAGAGTGTTGCATTGTATGGCTCAACAACAGTGTCAGAGACCTTAGGAGAAGGAAACACCGAAAAGGTCATCATCATACGGTCTGGATACTCTTCTCTTATCTTAGAGATAAGAAGCGTTCCCATGCCAGATCCAGTACCTCCACCCAATGAATGACAAACTTGGAAACCTATACCAAAGAGTAAAACCATGTATCAGAAAGATAATAATCGCGTCACCAATCTGTAGAAAAATGTAAATGAAAGAGACGATCTCTTGTTCCATTTTCATCAACGAAGACCTAGATTGATTTACATTTTTCTCGTTCCAGGAATGAAAGCAAAACCGAAATCAAAAGCGAATATCTCAGATATCAAATCAAATCTCGCACGATAATGAAACTTGATAAAACCAGATCGAGGATCAGAAAACAAAATCAGAGAAGAAATATATTAAAATGAAATGCGATCTTCTTATCACCTTGTAGACAATCGCTGTTCTCAGCTTCCTTCCTCACAACATCAAGCACAGAATCAATCAACTCGGCTCCCTCCGTGTAATGACCTTTCGCCCAGTTATTCCCAGCGCCGGACTGACCAAAGACGAAATTATCTGGACGGAAAATCTGACCGTACGGTCCAGATCTGAGCGAATCCATGGTCCCAGGCTCCAGATCCATGAGGACGGCGCGAGGAACGTACTTCCCGCCGCTGGCTTCGTTGAAATACACATCGATCCGTTCGAGCTGTAGAGGAGAGTCGCCGACGTACTGGCCGGTGTGATCAATGCCGTGCTCGTCGCAAATCACTTCCCAGAACTTTGCGCCGATCTGGTTTCCACATTGGCCGCCTTGAATATGGAGGATCTCTCTCATTTTTCTCCTCTGGGTTTATTTCTCAGGAAAAAATGAGAAAATGGCGACTCGTCTTTTTTCTTTTTCTTGTCCTTTGCTCAAATAGGTTTAAAAGAAAAGGTTGAATGGGTAATAATCAGCTATATATAGTTTACGTTTTCTTCAATAAGTTTTTTGTTATATTTGTTTACAAATGTGCCCCTGTACTTTATTTGATTTTTCAATTGATACCGTATATCTTTTTTGGTTTCGTTTTTCGGCCTCTGCGCTGTATGACAGCGGAGAATTTCAAATTATTTCTGTCCCACTTGTCCAGAGATATTTTGCTATTTTAACCAAATAAAAACAAAATTACAATCATACTCGTGAATATTTAAGAAAAAATAGTTTTTCCCCATTTATAAATGTAACGTTAAGCCCAGTTACATTGTTTCCACAAATTGAATTTTTTTGAAAGGAAATATTAGATCCAAGGTACAATTTTTCAAATAAAATAATTTTAATTTATACGCTCTAATAATCAGTTTGGTTTTGTTCTTATGGATAAATACAATAATATGCATAATCAAAACAAGACAGATCATACAGAAGTGGTGTAACTGTAAGGACCTGCTAAAATAAATTTTGGGCCCTTTCTGTAATTTAAAAAGGCCCATCATTTTCGGTATAACGAAAAAAAAACATTTTGACAACGAAACAAATGTTATGGTGTCAAAGTGTTAGTTTAAATAATCAAGGACCCAGATGTTCAAAATCCTCAAACTTATAATTTATCAACTTTTTAGGAACTAGTGATTTAAAAAGTTAAGCCTCTCACACCGTGGGTTACCATTGTTTTTGGGTTTTATAAACCATGTGTTATTTCTTATTTGTTACACATTTAAAACCACCTATTAGTGGATGTTGAAAACAAACAAAACAACCCACTTTATAATATAACCATATTCTTACTATTTATAACTATAAAATAAACTGTATTGTAGGAAACCCTTAAAGAGAAACGGGCTATCGAGATATTCTGTTTTTATTGCAGAAAAACGGCTGCAGCATCCTGATGAGCTTGAAGAGATGACTGCGGCCCATAACAGTTTTCTTCTCTTTCGGCTTTTCAGTTTGGGTCTAAAGAACAGGCTCATATGTTGTAAGCAAAAGAAACAAGAAGGATTGGTTGATAAATTTCCCACCTCCATCACTCTGAAATATAGAGATGTTTTGTGGAAACTGATTCTCAACCATTCTTTGAAACTGAACGAATGTAGAATGAAAATCAGACCTCTATCGTAGGGGATAAAACCAAGTGAAACGGGAAAAATTATCAACCATGATGACATAAAATCGAAATCCTTGAGAGGAAACAACTGGAGAAGACCCCCACAAATCACAATGAATCCATTCTAAAGGTCTATTGGAAACAAATTCAGAATAAAAAAAGAGAAGCCTGCTGATCTTTCCCATTTGACAAGTTTCACACACCCGTGAGCTTGTTTTATTCATAGAGATGGCTTTATTCTTGGATAACAGCTGCAGAACATCTTGATGATGGTGGCCCAGCCACTTATGCTATTGGAGTTGAATTTGATGGTTTGAGCTGATGGTTTGCGTCGGTTAGTATTTGGTTTACTAAATACGGGATATTCTTCTGTTTGAGGATTCGTCTCCGTAACAGCAGGAACTTGATAGACGCATATATCTTTTGAAGGGAACCAACTACGGTGAGTGGGCTTGCGGAATGAAGACAGCACTGACGTCCCGAAAGAAATTTGGATTTCTCTTGAAAACCACGTTATCGAGTCGATGAGAAAGACAAAGGTATTATGTGCAAGCACTGCAATCGTTGTGGTCATAATTCTGACAGCTGCTTTGCTGTGATTGGCTACCCGGAATGGTGGGGAGACCGTCCAAAAGAGAGAACATTGAACAACAAAGGTCGTGGCAGTGCTAACTATAGTGGTGGTACTAGCTCGGGTGGTGGCCGACATGGACAAATGACTTATGCAAATCAAGTATATGTTCCAGCAGTTCAAAGTCAGCCACCTGCACAAGCAAATTATGTCATTACGGATCAAGATCGTGATGGCGTAAGTGGCTTAACAGAACAACAATGGCGTTCTATCAAGAGCATTCTCAATGCTGGAAAAGAAAGTGCAAAAACAGAGAAACTTTCGGGTATGTATTCTTTTCCTTATTGGATTATGGACATAGGTGCCAGTCATCATTTGACAGGTAGATTTGAGGCACTATCAGATGTTAGAGACATGGCACCTGTTTTGGTTGTCATGGCTGATGGAAGGGAACAAATTTCACTTAAGGAAGGATCCATACGTCTTGGTCCCGATCTGGTTATGAAATCAGTGTATTATGTTGCAGAATTGAAATCAGATTTAATCTCAGTTGCTCAGTTGATGGATGAGAACGGATGTATAGTTCAGATGGCTGATCAGTTCATTGTTGTTCAGGACCGCATTTCAAAGATGATGATTGGAGCGGGTAAAAGAGTTGGCGGGACATTTCACTTTCGCAGTACGGAGATTGCTGCATCAGTCACAACTATGGAGAATGAAACGTTTGAGCTGTGGCACAATAGGATGGGTCATCCGTCTGCAAACGTTGTAGGATTGCTTCCATGTGTTTCCGTTTTTGTTTCATCGATAAATTTGAATAAAGCTTGTGAGGTTTGTCTTCGTGCAAATCATACACGAGACTGGAATAAAACTTCAAAGATTTTCGAGCTTATACATGTTGATCTATGGGGTCCGTATAGGACACCATCTCACTCTGGAGCACGATATTTTCTAATAATAGTAGACGACTATTCAAGAGCAGTCTGGTTGTATTTGTTAAACGACAAAAGTGAAGCACCAACTCACTTGAAAAATTTATTTGCTCTCACAGAACGACAATTCAAATAGCAAATACAAAGTATACGAAGCGATAATGGATCAGAATTCTTATGTTTAACTGAATTCTTTCAGAAACATGGAGTTATACACGAGACGTCATGTGTAGGGACTCCACAACAAAATGGAAGGGTTGAAAGGAAGCATCGGCACATATTGAACGTCGCAAGAGCTCTCAGATTTCAAGCAAATCTATCGATCCAATTTTGGGGAGAATGTGTTCTAACGGCGTGTTATTTGATCAACAGAACACCGAGTTCTGTACTGAAGAATGCAACACCTTATGAAAAGCTGTACAACAAAACTCTTTCCTATGATCATATCAGAGTTTTTGGGAGCTTGTGTTATGCGCATAATGAGTTGCGTCATGGAGATAAATTTGCATCAAAGAGTCGACAGTGCGTGTTTGTTGGCTATCCACATGGGAAAAAGGGGTGGCGTTTGTATGATCTGGAGAGAGCATAATTTTTCATTTCACGTGATGTGGTGTTCTCATAAAACAAGTTTCCTTATTCACCTGCAACTCCTCTGCTCCAGCTTGATAATGATGACGATGGACAAATATTATGGGCTCCAATTTCTGAAGGTCTGATAATTGAAGAGGATTTGGGCCAACGAAGTGGGCCCATAGCACAGCCAAATTCTATTTTGGAAAGTGGGTCAACAAGTCAACCAAATTAGCCCACTAATCAGTTGCCGACAAGTTCATCTTCCCCACTAGAAAATCAGTCATCTCCACCGACTCCACAAAACCTTGCAACACCACCAAACGAATCACAAGAAAATGTTGAAATTGTTGAACCACAGCTGGGTCGTGGTCACCGATCAAAGAAAGCACCAGTCACTCTTAAGAACTACGTCGTCAATTTCGTTGAAAGCGAACCTGCAAATCCAAAGGTGTTTTACCCGATTTCAGATCATGATAATGATCATCGGTTCTCTGAGGTTCATATCGCTTATGTTGCTGCTATTATGGAAGCGAATGAACCAAAATCATTCCGGAAAGCAATGGGTGATAAACGTTGGCGAAAATCGATGGGTGTTGAGATAGTTGCTTTTGAAGAGAATGAAACATGGGAAATTGTCGACTTACCTCCTGGAAAACGAGCTGTAGGAAGCCAATGAGTCTTTAAGGTAAAATTTAAGTCAGATGGCACTATTTAAAGATTCAAATCACGTTTGGTGGCTCTTGGAAACAAACAAATTGTAGGGGAGGATTATGGAGATACGTATGCTCCAGTAGCGAAAATGGGAACTGTAAGGTTGTTTCTTGACGTTGCTGCAAAACGAAATTGGATTGTACATCAGATGGACGTGCACAACGCCTTTTTACATGGAGACTTGGAGGAAGAGGTCTACATGAAATTAACCCCTGAATTTCAAACAAAAGATACGAACAAGGTGTGTCGTTTAAAAAAATCTATATATGGTCTCAAACAATCATCTCGGTGCTGGTTTGCAAAATTGTCAAAGGCCTTACTCGATTATGGATTTGAGCAGGCTCTCTCTGATTATTCATTGTTTACTCTGGAAAAAGATGGCATTCGATTGCATATTCTGTTCTACGTCGACGTTTTGATTATTACTGGGAATTGTCCTGCCGCTACACAAGCTTTTAAAGATTACTTATCTTCCTGCTTTCACATGAAAGACTTGGGGCCTCTTAAATATTTTTTGGGCATCGAAGTGGCAAGAAATGAAACCGGCTTCTATCTATGTCAACGAAAATATGCTCTCGACATTATCACTGAAATGGGACTGCAATCAGCGAAGCCTGCAACTTTTCCTCTTGAGCAAAATCATAAGTTGGCTCTTTCCACATCTCCTATGCTTCCTGATCCGACAAGGTATCGAAGGTTAGTTGGTCGGTTGATTTATTTAGTGGTCACTCGACCTGACTTGGCTTTCGCAGTTCACATCTTATCTTAATTTATGAAGTCACCACGGAGTGAACATTGGTTGGCCATGATGAGAGTTGTACGCTATATTAAAACAGACCCCGGGCAAGGCATTTTGCTCTGATCCATTACAAACTTTCAAATCACTGGCTGGTGTGATTCTGACTGGACGAGACGCTCTGTGACAGGCTACATTGTCCAACTTGGAGACTCACCGGTGGCATGGAAAACGAAGAAATAGGATACGGTGAGTCACTCATCATCTGAGGCAGAATACAGGCCCATAGCTTTTCTTACACATGAACTGATATGGATGAAAAGAATGTTAGCAACTCTTGGCGTGCAACATGATCATCCTATGATCGTTTATTGTGATAATAAGTCGGCCATCTATATTGCGACTAATCCTGTCTTTCACGAAAGGACGAAACACGTGGAATTAGACTGCCACTTTGTACGTAATGAGGTTCTGACTGCCAACATTGTTCTAAAACATGTTGATACAAAATCCCAACTTGCTGATATATTTACAAAAGCTATTGGCAGAGATGGCTTTTATCATTTTCGAATCAAGTTAGGCATACGAAATCTGTACGCTCCAACTTAAGGGGGGTATTGGAGTTGAATTTGATGGTCTGAGTTGATGGTTTGCGTCGGTTAGTATTTGGTTTACTAAATACGGGATATTCTTCTGTTTGAGGATTCGTCTCCGTAACAGCAGGAACTTGATAGACGCATATATCGTAACAGAGGCAAATATTGTTGTACGTATATAGTTTGTTGCAACTATTACTGAGTCTGCACCGGAGTAGGGATGAGCTGTTTGGAGATGAGCAGTAGAGTTGGTAATGTATGCAGTAGCCCCTGAATCGGAATACCATTCATCTGTAACCGGAGGTGAGTGATCAGAGACTCTCATTGCAGCAAACACATTAGGAAAATCTTCACTTTGATAACCATGGTCGAACTTTTTATAAAATTTGAAAGCTGAATGCCCATGTTTGTTACATATTTGACAAGTAGGTCGAGTTCCAGAATCAGAGGATGAACCTTGTGAAATCTGTTGGTGAAATCCTCTGCCTCTGGTTGAGTATGAAGTACAACCGCGATTGTTTCCAAATCTGCCTCCTGACTTCCCTCGACCACGATTGTTGTACCCCTTGTCTGAATAAAAGGCTAAATGTGGAGTAACACCACTTTTGTCAACATACGTCAGTATCTTGTCATCAAAATTGATGAGCTTCACCTCCACATCATCAAAGGTCGGTGAAGGATAGAGATCCATGGAGCTTTCTAAGACAGTAGAAATGGACTCATATTCCTGACCTAACCCATTTAAGGCACCATAAATCTTCTCATTTTCAGGAACAGGGCAGCCTATGAAGTCTAACTGGTCACATATAAGCTTAACATAACTTAGATACCCAGTCATGGTTTTTTCTTGTTTCGAAATAGAGTTCAGCTTACGTTGAAGATCACATTTCCTAGAAGCTGATATGCGGTTAAACTTTTTGGTCAATGTGAACTATACCTCTTGTGCTGTTGTAATACCGTAGATGGATCGAAGGGCATCTTCTGACAGCGACCCATACATCCAGGCCATGATGGTTTGGTCGTTGTCGACCCATTTCAGGAACTCTGGGTTTGGAGTTTCTGCGGTTTGATCTCCGTTGCGAACGACGATGGTGGACTGGGGGCGGGGAGAAGCACATGTGATATGACCGAGAAGTTTATGGCTGGTGAGCCAAGTTACAAACTGAATCTTCCAAAAGAGGTAGTTTAAGGATGAGAGTTTTAGTGAAACACACTGAGAAATGGTTAGAGACAAAGCGGAAGAAGGTTCAGATGAACCAGCCATGATCGACTGAAACTCTGATATCATGAAAACTTTTTACAAGCTGAAAAAGATGAAGAATAAATTCTTTTGTTTATAGTTTTTAACTTGAGATTAAAACGATTACAAATATGACTATATATAGTTCGAATACTAGGATAAATGCATTGTGACGTGTCTCATGTACACGTAATTGATTGCAGACAAAGAGCATCAAATTTGTTATGCAACTGGATTTGATTGACTGTCCTTCCGGTACAATTTGACTGTAATACTCTGTTTTTGTTGCAGGAAAACGACTGCAACATCGTGATGAGTTTGGAGAGATGACCGCTGCCCATAACAGTCTTTTTTTTTTGGCTTTTCAGTTTAGGTCTGCAGAACAGGCTCTGATATTGTAAACAGAATTTTTGGAGCTTTGTTAACATGTTGTAGGGAATTATGTTTATCATATTATAGATATGTGGAAAGTAGAACTGTTCGTCGTGAATCCACATATTACCGAGAAAAACTACATCGAAAAATTATTCATCATAATTACAAATTATTAAATTACATACTGCTTTCTCTTGGTAACATTCCATTTTTATTTTTATTAAGAAGTATTAAAAGAGTAATATTATTATTGATTGTTTGTTAATTCATGCTTAATCTAAATTAAATATAGATTATAATTTTGGCATCCACTAATATGATTTCATCTCACCATATCTCCGTTTCAACTTTGATTAGGATCTTAGTAAAATTTCTAAAAATTGAGATTTATAATATTTTATTAATTTAATAATATAATATTTTATAAATTTTATGATATATTAATTTATTAATTTAATGATATGTTAATTTATTTAGAAATTTATTAGATCAAAAATTAATTTATACTTAATTTTTTTAATTAAATTTTAATTTATAAAAATTATACTCATGGAGTGCTATAAGCTTTTGTCCCAAAGTTGTAAAGAAATAATATTAAAAAAAGGTTTTTGGACCTAGAAAATCATTATGTAAAGAGAATACGAACCAGGTTACGAGAACATGAGGAAAACTTTAATTACGGTCAACAAAAAAATGGAAAAATATTGATTTCCCTACAAAAATGAACAAAAAGCCATAAAAAAGAAAAAGAAGAAGAAGCAATTATATGCACACAATATCTTTTACTGGTATAAAAAAATGTTAAAGTGGATTCGTTAAACAAATTTGCTAACTTAAAATCATCAACCTAAAGTTATATCAAGTTGTGATATTATGTCCATATTTTGATACGATTAATACAGTAGTTAACACTATCTTAATCGACATGGACCATGGCACATTTACATTTTCAGCGATTTCATGCAATATACAAGGATTTGATTGGCAACAAAAACTATAAACAACTGGTTTACATGAACGTGCCAATCCACAAAAATTGCTTATTGTAGATTCATGTCAACAGGATCAAAATAATAAATTTTGATTTTGGTGAAGTCTTAATATTCTTAATTATGTATAGCTTCAATTACAGTAGATGGAGGCTATTGATTTCGTATCCAAATAATAAATAAAAAAACTTCTCTATCGAACTCCTTTAAAAAATTTAAATAGTTTTTAAAGTTTCAGACATCTTTTCATTTCACAAAAATTAAAGTAATGAAAAACTAATATCCTTTATAATCGATTTTTAACTCGGTTTTAAAACTTTTTTAATACTTAAATTTATATTTCTCTCTTTCCGTCTTTTCGCCAATTACTCATCATTTAGCTCGTGTTTTAAAATCACTCCAAAAGACAAAAAAAGAAAAAAAAGTGATCTCTCGCCTTCACTTTCTACGCAATAACGTCCTTCTTCACTCCATATATTAATAGCTTCGATCTGTCAACAAAATCTCATCAGTCTCTCTTCTACAAAACCCAAACTCCAAGTTTTCTACAAAGAAGACTCAAAAGATCTTAAAAGACTTTACTTTTTGGGTTTGTCTCTTCCGTACATCGCCATGTCTCCTCTACCGTGGAAAAAACTGAAATCTGGTCGACTCTCGAGATTCATGTCGGAATATCAACAATCTCCGAAACGCGGCGGGTCTTTGGTCGTCGAAACTGGCTTCCCAACTTCTCTGATCGATCTCTTCGTCAAAAATCGCGATCGTTTAAAAAAATCGTCCTCTAAAACTAAACGCATCCAACGCCAGATTCAGACCGCTCCAAACGCTTCTTTCCCGAGTCTAGAAAAGCCCGCGGCGAGGAAACCCGCTCGGAGTAAGATCGAGAAAGTTAATTTCGTCGGCGGTGGATTCACCGCGGAGAAGAATAAACATACAAGTGACATGAACGGTTGCGTTTGCAGCGGCGGAAACGGTGCGTTTTTGTTGATGGCGTTTAAGGTGTTTATAGTGGCGGTGCTCGCCTTGAGCACGAAGAAGAAGCTCACTATAGGGATAACACTCTCCGCCTTCGCGCTTCTTTTAACAGAGCTCGCGGCGGCGCGTGTTCTCACGCGCTTTAAGTTCCGCAGCACCGACACGCGGAGGGAAAAGCCGCTCGCCTCAACCCACGACGAAAACGTGATTTCCTGCGAAAAGATCGAAACTTTCGATGACTCGAGGGATGAAAATCGAGTTCCCAAATCGTTTACGAAAGCGATTTCATGTTTGGTGGAAACAGAGCCTATAGCTGTGACAGGGAAGTCTACATGTAAGGATGTAAGGATTCGTGATCTGTTCTTGAAGGATGAGAAGCCTACAAGCAAAAGCTCGAGACTGAAATCGAAGATTGTGAAGAAGCTGAGGAGTTACAGTAAGAAGAAGAAAACGATTGTGATCAAAGAAGAGACTTTGATTGATGATGTCTCAAGCTTGGTTTCAGAGGATATATTTGAGGTGATCGAGTCTGAGAGAGACGAAGAGAAGTCGAATCCACCATTGATAGAATCAAAAGGAGATAACATGAATGGGATCGTCGTGATCGTGATTGTGCTCACTGGTCTGTTAAGTGGAAAGATCGTAGCTATTGGTCTGACACTATCCTGTCTGTATCTCAGATTCGGAGCAGCCAAAAAATCTGGTCTTTGCATATAAATTTCTTTTTTCTTCCAAAACTTAGGATTATAGGTATGGTGATGATCATTGATGAATGATGGTTAATATAATTTTTCTTACTTATTACTTATGTTATAGAGATTATTTTACCATTGATTGTTTGTTTGTGTTTACGTTTGGTAAACGTAATTTGAAACGCAAAAAAATGATATGTTGACGTTTGGCGCGCTGATATTAATATTTTGCAAAATTGAAAAACCAAAAAATGTTGTATATTTCAAAACTAATCTATGTTTTTAAAAAAAACCATATAAACACAAATGATAAGGTATGAGATTGAATTAACAAAAAAAAGGTAAAAAATTGTTCTTAAAGTAAATCAAAGCTATTATCTTTGTTGTGAACTTTATAATGGTTCAAGTGTTGCTCCGGAAAATATATTAACAAAAAATAAATGGTTAGAAAATGTATTATTAGTATTAATTTGGAAGTGCTTGTAGTTGGTAAGTGAAAGCCAATTAGGTTTCACTTATTTGCCCAAAAAAGAAAAGGTTTCACTTTAGGCAAAATAAAAAAATTTGATTTAAAGTGATAGTAGCTTTTCGAACATAACCAAAAAGAAGAAGGTGATGGTAGCTGCTTATGTGGCAGTACTAATGGGATGATATGGCATTTTCGCTTACGTGGCAATATGACATACAAGTATGACGTGGCAATATGATGTGGCGATTATTAACAGGAAAATGGTTAGGTTAAGCTTGTGTTAAAGTCTTAAGATCTCACTTTGATTGGAGACCAAAGTGTCCATGTTGTGGTAAGTGCAAAGTTTGAATGATTATTATTTAAAATCTAATATAATAAGAGATGTTTTAAATTGTTGATGATAATTAAGAGTTTGAATAATAAATGTGATGAAAATGAAATATATAATTCGGTCGTTATCAAGGTATTACAATTGGAATAGTTACTTTTATGTTATTTGGTGTCAAAATATATGTATAATCGTGAAATTATATTAAAAAATAGTTTAAATAAGACGATTATAAATAAAAAATATAGTAGATTGAAAAGTCACTTTTATAAGGTGAAAACAAGATGATTAGTGCAAACAATATTAGACAAAGAAATTAAATCATGCTTTTGGAAAAGGTGAATATGTTTACTGTAAAGATTAAATAAAAATAATGAAATACTACTATAGAAGTGTCGGATAAAGAGATGTGTCTTTGGTTTTTATTCGATAGATCTTTACCTAATTTAAAATAACTTAGTAGCCAAGCTTCCATTGTTAGGGGATTTTTATTTTATTGTTTTTGGCATTTTTTTTTTTGCATATCATGGTTACCACTAAGTGTTAGTAATGTCAAACAAATTTAGATCTTTTAATCAACAAATTTTAAATACCTTGTATACCTTATAAAATACAAGATCCTTGTAAAAGAAACTAATATTTGTGCTATACAAGTGACACATATTGTTGTGTCTTTTAAAGTTAAATACGTGGTGCATTTTCAAAAAATTCTTAATTACAAAATTGTCTAAAATAGAAAAGATATTTAAGTGGTGCATAAGCGTAAGATATTTGCTATTATTATTTGTTTTGGCCGGCTGAACAAAATCAACTGTATGTGTGTAAACTAAAAGGAAAATTTATTATAACCAATGGAATTACGATTTATTAAAGATTTAATTATCTACTTAATATTGTAAAACTAATCTGTATCTAAGTTTGCTGTTATACTTTCCGATATTAAGTCGATAAACAATTCATGAGATCAATAGTATTGTTTCGTGATCGTAAAAATTCTGGTTAAGAGTGTCTTTTATGGAAATTGATTATGGACAATATCACATGCTTTAAAAAGTAAAAACGTGATGATCGATTTATACTAGTTAGCGTTATGAGAATAAGTCAAAAGATTAAATGAGTTAAACCAATCATATAATAAGTCCATGCGTGAATAAGAATTTTGTCGGACGTGATTAAAAATATTGATCAATGTATGTCTAATAAAGTAGTCACGCATAATTTGTTCTTTTTTTACTATATTATAAATATTTCTTCCAAAAAGCCGAGGCTGATAAATTAAGCATTTAACTTGTGGCAAGATTACTATACACATAATCGTTTAATAATGATCGTAAAGATGGTTTTAACGCGGTAATCAAATCGAAACCGATTGTTTAAGAAATATTTAATGCAATCGAATACGATTCCAAATGTCTATAATGTATTTCAGAACATTTTAGAAGCTTCTTTTTTTTTCTTTTCTTATATATAAGTGAAATAAAAAGAAACAAAATCGAACCAAAACTCGGGATAGAGAGAGATAATGTATTAGTCCGTTGATCCGAATCCACTTGGAATTCATGGTATTCATTGAACAGTTGAATCAAGAGTAAGTGTACAATATAGCATTTCAATGTGTTCCTACCAAAATTAACTGGATCAACCGATTGGTATATCATAAAAAAAAGATCAAAAAAAAAGATTTTTACAAGCCACAATCTTGACGATGCTAAAATTTGAAAAATATCCTAAAAAAATTAGGATAATTATACTTTTAAATGAAAAAATAATAAGATCGATTAATTTTTAAAACGATTATCATCTATCACCTTATAAGATGAAAATATAGACAATAATACTATCACTTCCAAACTAAAACACATGAGGACAATACAATAATATGTATAGAACCATAAGTGCCATAACAAGAGCTAAAACAAGCAAAACATTGGTTTTGTCTAAGAATCAATCTTAAAAAATCAAAGGAGGAACACTCTGCTCATTTCTGAAGAAATTGGTTGGATCAATCTTTCCTTTAACGATAGCCAATCTCTTGAAATTACTTCCAAAATACCTGATCCCCCATAATCTTGCATCCTCAAAGCTACAGTTAATCGCTTTATTCATACCCAAATCAAGATCTCTATAATTCAAATAAGCTCCTCTTGGTGATCCAGATACAAAAACTCTCATATATCTATAAAGCAATCTCATCCATCTTACATGTTTCTTCATCTCTTCAATTTCCTTCACTCTCCATTTCACCATATACTGTATATTATACAGATTCCCTCTTCTATGTGGAAATGGAGTCTCTGTTTCACCAATCTCGTACATTTTACCACCTAATGGCTCCATGATCATTACAGGAGATTCGACCTCGCGAAATCTCTTCCATATACCTTCTATACCGGTTTCAGGAATTGGATTCTTGACGAAATCAGATTTTGCTTTGAAATACAGATCATTGTATCTTTGTTCTCTATCGAGAAGAGTCTCTAGAGGCTGTCCTTTCTTCCAGTTGAAGTACATTATTGAATCGATCCAGCTCATTTCTGAACAGTCTTGAAACCTTAACCCTAGTTCCGGAAACTTCTGATTCATCAGAGGAATCAATTTATCGATTCCTCCAAGATAATTTGCTTGGAATGTAGCTTGAATTGATCCTCCAGAGTTATAAAGTATGACTCTTATGAAGAGATTCTCGTCAAGTTCTGCAGCAATATATTGCCATCTATGAACGATTTTTGTCATGTTTTGTGTTAATGGTATGTACCTTGTGAAGCAAGTAACCTTCTCTGGAACACTAACTAGCTTCACTTTCCATGAAAGTACAACCCCGAAGCTAGCAGCTCCCCCTCCTCTAATCGCCCAGAACAAATCTTCTCCCATTTCTCTTCTCCCATTGTAGATTCTTCCGTTTGCGTCTACAAAACGCGCGTCCACAACGTTATCTGCAGCTAAACCGTGTTTCCTCAGCATTGCACCAAACCCCCCTCCACTAAAATGACCTCCAACTCCAACACTAGGGCATGTTCCAGCAGGGAAGCCATGTATCTTGCTTGATTTAGCAATTTTGTAGTAAAGCTCACCGATAGTCGCGCCTGCTCCAACCCAAGCTGTTTCTTCCTTGAGGTTGATCTCAATTAATCGAAGATTGATGAGATCAAGAATGATGAAAGGTGATTGCGATGAGAGGTAAGAAAGGCCTTCATAGTCATGACCACCACTTTTAGTCCTTACTTGCACGCCAAGTTTCCTGCTGCAGAGTACTGATCTCTGGATTTCAGATTCTGTTCTTGGTGAAACTATCAGAATCGGCGTCTGGCTTGAGAAATTCAAGCTCGAGAATCTATAGTTTTGAGATAGAGATTGCGAGAAATCGGTGTAGAGTCTTGAATCTGGCTTGTGGATGAAGCTTTTAGGGTTTGTGAAGCTTGAAACTAAATGTGTCGACATGCAACTAAGAAACTGATCTCTACTAGGAGGAATTTTAGAATCAGAATTGACCCATTTGACTAAGAAGAGAAGAAAAAGAGACAAAGCAGAGGCTTCAAGTGTTCTCATCTTTAGTGTTTTTGTTTTCTTGGGTTTGAAGTTACAGAGAGATAACATTGTTCTTGTTCTGGTGATGAGAGAGTATCAAAGATTTTGATGAGGGCTGATGAAGTTGCAGATGATGATTATAAGTGTATAATAGTTTTACAACTAACACCGACGCAGAAGTAATAAATTTAATTTTTAATTCTTTTTTTTGGAATTTTATGTTGCACAGAAACAAAAGAGCATTTAATAATAGGCTTCCAAGGTTGCTAATTAATTGATTTGTTGAGTAGTAATTATATACCAACAATGGAATTACGTGTTATAATATCCATTACCGTATTTATAACTTATTGGAAAAAAATTTCTCATTATTTACATATAGATAATAGACTCCATAGCTAGGTCTAGAAAAGAGAAGTATTCAAAGTTTTGTGCTAATAATTATTAAGAAGGACCAGTACCTAACTGCATTATATTCATAAAGACGATATGAGTATATAATTCTTTTTTCCTATTTTAAATCTAAATTCGAAATCATATTTCTATATGATTTTTAACAATGAATATTAAAAAATTATAGTATGGTATATATGAAGCTAGCGTCAGGTATAATTTACTGCAATTCAACGGCATGCGAGCAACGTGTCGACGTTTTCTAGTTGTTAGTTGTCTTTGTGTCCTGGTCGATATTGCCCACTGCATTGAGTCATTTGTGTTACAATGAGGATTAAAGAAGATTAAACTAATTAAGAGATTTATAAAACAATATTTTGTTGACACTGAAACCCAAATTTATCAATCTGAAGTTCAACTGAATTTCATAATAGCCAAAAATCAAAAATGTGGAAAATTCTCTATACCGAACCAAATCCAAAGTTTATACAATTAAATAGTAAACTAAAATTTATCAAAAACTTAATCTCATGTTATTAAATTATTTTTAAAAAATTTATTACTCCAACCGTTTCAAAGTTTCGTTTCGACACCATTCACATAAATTAATAAAATATATTTAAAATTTTTATACCTACAAAATAACGTCTAGAAGTTTTCATTAATATTAAAGTAATATCGACAATCTAAGATGACATTTATTATGAAAACAAGATTTGTTTTTTAAAATTGTAAAACAGAAATATAACTTTTATCAAAAAATCAAAGTCGAATCCGAGCCGATCAAAATATTACAAACTACACTGAACCAGATTGAAATAAAATTTGTTCTCAAAACCTGAAAAAAAACGAATGTCAAAAAGACTAGACAAGATCACAAATGCTTTAATACATTAACCCATGAAAAGTTAATCAATCTGTATTTTGATAATGGCCTCATAAAAACTCAATTTATAAGAACTCAAAAATTTTACAATATCTAATTACAAATCCCTCGATTATTATTCGATCTAAGAAAATAGAAACTGAGAAAAAAAGATATGAGGGACCAAAAAAAAAGAATTACCAATGAGAGCCTGAGACCAAGATTTCAAAGCCATATCAATATCTTTACTGCACACAAACATTCCCCACAATAACAAATCCGAGTTTACTAACTCGATCTTAGCTTCAGGCTTCAAATGTAGAGGGTTTACTAATCTTGATAAGGGTTTCTCAAAAAGTTTGATCCTTTGTTCTTTCAATCAAAGATCCTTTCTCCTGTAGAAAACAGCAAGAACACAACGGAACTAAAGATACAGAGCAAACCCGGAATGAAGAACACAGCTCTCCAGCTCTCTGGATGTGACAAATCCGAGTAAACCAATTTAGAAGCTTCGAGAAGCTTTCCAGTCAAATCAACACCAATGATTCCAGCTAGTGTTCCAGCAGTATTTGAAACACCCATTACAATTCCTGCATATCTTGGCGCAATATCCATATGGTTCACCGCAAAACCAGCTCTTCCTAATGCAAGAGATCCAAGAGCGACAGAGGAACATAGGATCACACCATTCGAGGTTCTGAATTGAGGCAAAGCCATCAATGCCGCTGAAGCAACTAAAAACCCAACCGTGTTCAAGAACTTGCGGGTTCTGGTTACCGACAGTATTCTCTTGGTGATCAAATAGTCTGCGATGAACCCACCAACAATAGAGAATACAAACATGTTGAGGTATGGCACCATCTTTGATGAATCCATTCCCTGAAGACTGATCTGGAGTCCAAGCTCGAAATAGGTTGGAAGCCAGTTCATCAGCACGTATAGAGCGTAATGGAATGTGAAATTGTTGACCACAATGGCCCAAACGGGTAAACTGAGCATGATTTTCTTCCATGGGATGTGAGTAACTTTATGGTGGTTTACGTTAGTTGGCAATAGAGCACCTCCAAATCCAGCAGCAGCAGCTTTTGGATGCTCAGATCGAGGCGGGTCAGTTGCGTACCTAATCCAGAGCAATGACCATATAACACCTGCTAAAGCCTCTGCTAAGAAAACTGATTCTGGACCTCTAAGTTCAACTAAAGCAGGGAGGAGCCACATTCCTAAAGCTGCACCTAAATACATTCCCGATGTCGTTATTGATACCAATCTAGACCTTTCATGAGGAGGAACCCACTGAGCTAAAACTGTGTGGATAGAGGGAAAGATGAAACCTTGGGCAACACCAACAAGTAAACGGGCAAAAACCAAAAGCCCGACTCTGTTTGGATCAAGCGGAACCAAGAAACACGTCGATGACCATAACACAAACGACAGAAGGAGAACTTTCCTTCCCCCAATTTTCTGAGCTGCCCAGCCTCCAGGGACTTGAGAGCAGGCATATCCGACAAAGAATGTGGAAAGTATGGTTCCCTTGCTTGACTGATTGATTCCGGCAGCATCTGCAGCGACAGTATATGCAATAGAGAAGCCAACACGCTCTATGTAACAGACAGAGGTGCTGAGAAAAGTCAAGAAGACTATCACGTAGCGCTGCGGAATATTTGATAATTTCATGTTAGACCTTTTCTCTGATCTAGAACATTTATGCCATACAAAAAGCCTCTCGAGCACCACCACATAAGAGAAAGAGACCAGGATGAAAAAAACTCCAAGAATCCCCAATCCACCGCCAAAATCTGCAATGGCAGAATCGAACTGGTTTAATTTGCGTATTGTGGACATGTAAACACTGTAAATGATTTCAGTTAACCAAAAAAACTCGCAAGACGATTATAAAAATATTCACAAACACAGCACAGGGGAACAAATAATCACAATTTCCGATTATCAAAGCCACCATATTATAAGAATTGCTGATTTAGAAGAAACGAAATAAGATTTACAGATGATTGATACTGCAATGGTACTACTAACTAAGATGAGATAGGTATAATCAACACTACTATATCATTTTTGGCAAAAAAAATAAAAATAAAATAACAATACTGTATCCATTTCTTTTAGTTAAGCATCCTCAATCAAACATTTTAAGCTTTCTCTAATCACACAAGAAGGCACCTACAAAGTAAAATCAAGTCAAAACCCTTCAACGAAACAAATCATTACTCATCTTAGATATGCATAAAAAGATAAAAAAAGTGAAGCGATATTTCAGATCTTGAGAAAACAAGAGTAAATCTGAAGTATAAGGTCGTATCAAGCAAATGACTTCATTATGAAATTCTTACCCAAAAAGCCTAAACTTTAGCATTTCAGTAGTCATGTTGATCCTACAATTTGGTCACAAAACCGATTCCTTATAGAATACGATTTCAAATGTTACCTTTAAGATTCAGTTTTCGATTTCAAGACACAAATCCACAAAACCGATGCTTTTATCAATCAACTCTCAACTTAACTAAAGAACCCAAAGTAGAAGAATTGATTAACTAGCTAATGAAACCAAAGAAACCCAAGAAGCAACCAGAAATTAAAGCACCCTCAGAAATTGTACAGTGAAAATGTTGTTGCCTTTCTTTTTCTGAATGTAAATCGATAAACCGAAGTCAAATCACGACACATACCTTTGTTGTTCTGAAATTCTCTCACTTTTGCTCGAAATCTCCCTCGATTTTAACTTGTATTCGAGTTTCGAACAGCAAGATCGGATTTGCAACAATGTGAAAGGTCTTTGGAGTTTACCGGAAAGCAAATCCAAAATCGATTTAAGAAATTTGAGAGTTTTGGGAAAATGAAGAATGGGTTTGGGAGTTTGAAGAGAGAGAGAGAGAGTAGGGTGTGACGCGGTAGTGGTCGACGGTGAAGGAGATGAGATTTTAGGGTTGTAAAGAATTTAGAAGAAGAAAGTATAGGAGATGGAGATCGCTTTTTTGGGTCAACGACGATGGTGATATGTCTATATGTTTTGGATGTGAAATAAATGAGTAACAGAACGGCCATTTTTATTTCTTATATAATTATCGGTCAAGAAAAAAAAGGGAAAAAGATTTATTGGTGGTGCTGCCCAGGATCGAACTGGAGACCTTTTGCGTGTAAGGCAAACGTGATAACCACTACACCACAGCACCTTGATGATGATTACGTAATTCAATATTATTTGTCCATGCAACTATTTTCACTGTAATAAATGCTTGCAGCAAGGTATTCCAAATTTAGCCATCTATCAGATTTTATATTTACATGAGTGTGAAATCAGTAATGTTTGGTCATCAAATAATGGAGAAATCTAAATACAATCTTTGGTGAAAATATTGCGTGTATCGTCCTGATGCATGTCCTCCTTCCAAGCTACCTACGCCAACATTGAAGTATGAAAATATCATCTTTTTATGGTTAGTTATATAAAATCACGATAATTACGAATTGGGAAATAAGTTAAAGTAATTTTCTAATTTGGATTTAAACTAAATTTGTTATAACAATTGAGGTATAAAAATATATTTTTTTTCCATAATACGTTCATCTACATCAATCATATACGTATATTTCTTTTTGCAGATAAAAAGCATTATTATTTAAGCTATTTTTGTTAAAAATGGTATAGTAAAAGCCAATGTTCAAAAAATCTCTAAGCGGTAGCTAGGGGGTTGATAGGAACCTAGCGCCTAAAACGACTAGTCGGGGCTTAGACGGAACCTATACGTTAAAAATTATTACATTAAATTAGATTTATATTTAAAAATCGTTTCGGCTATGTATATCTGACTGCCTAGCCGGGCACCTAAGCAGCGCCTAGACTGATTTTTTGAATTACATTATTTTTTTAAATTAAGAAATAAGCAAACGATTGGAGAAAACCTTTTTAAATATATTCTTTCATTCTGAAGAAACCTCATTTTTGAAGGAAAAAAAATGAAGTCAATAGTTCCCTGGATTTTGATTTATTTTGGACTTATTTCAAAATGACGTAAACGTTTCTATGATTCATGTCACATCCATTTTGGGAAGCATCATATATTTCCGTAACATGCTTTATTTTATGTGAACATCAAAGTTATTAAACAAACTTTTATTTCCAGTAAATTCAGATAACATATATAATATAGAGACCTTACAGTATCAATTAACAAATTAATCAATAATTGCTGTTATGTTATGTTCAGCTGGAAAGACATCTATTTGGTGCAAAAGCGAGGAGGGTCTCTCTTGAGAAACTGTGTTCAGTAAACACTTTAGATTTTCTGTTCCAAGCTTCTCCTCCAGCATTCTCCATAATTCTGGTATATGCTGCTCATAAACGAATACAGAATAAGAAATCAATGTATCATCAGAGGATAACTCTCAAATCTATTTAGTAATTTATTTGGACAAGAAGAGACTAATGCTTACCTTTGTCAGCCATAGCATGTAGACAGCAGCATGCAGTGCTTGAGCTTCAAAATCTTCAAACTTGGTATCCGGAACTGTCATAGAAGATTCTAGAAGATGGATCTCATTATCAATGAAGATGGCAATTTCTTCATTCATGATGATACGCTGTCCGGTTTCAGATGAATGATTGCCACCAAAATACATTATCCAATTAAGAGAGAGGAACCGTCGGTGAAGCCATAGTGCCTGAAAAGAAAAATGCAACAACTCAAATAACTCGGACTAATTTAGTCATCTCCATAGTAGCATGACAACAAAATGTTTACAAAAAATCTTGTTGATCATACAATAAAGATATTGGTGCTCATCTCTACACTAATTGTTTTGTTGAAGATCAAAGATCATCATACCTCTCGTCCCAAGTAACGTTCTACCAACTCTTTGTTCCAATCAAGCTCTTCCTGTCACATTAGTGTAAAGAGGTTTTAAGAGCCATTCTCATTCGCAGCAGAGAAAATAAAAATAAGAAAGAGAAACCGTACCATCCAAATTTTATGTGCCTCAGTTTTATCAGTAACATTGCTTCCATTCACCTTAAGTGGCTCCAAAACCCTGAGCATCAGCCGCTGCTCATTAACGCACATAAAGAGAGAAAGGGTTGTGAGCTGCATGGAAAACTTGACCAGATTGTATAGACAATGTTACTTGTGTACTTTATATTTCAAAGACCTAACATGATTTGCAGTACGTTCATATATCGCATTGTTGCTACATTCATGAATACTTCATGTATACTCTCGCTTTACTACAATTGCAATAATTATAAATGCGGCTCTTACCCTGCGATAATGGAAGCAAGAACTATCGGCTACATGCAGCCCTGCCCACCTTTTAGATTTGTTCAATTCTTGTAGCACCTAAAATAAACAACATCTATAATGTTCAATAGTTCAGACCATACATGTTCAAAAGATACGGAAATCTAAAGAAATGCAAAGAATGATTTACCTGATCGATTGTCATGTAGGAAACCAACCAGCAACGGTGATACCATGCACGATAGTTCATCTTTGATCTCTGCAAAAGGCAAGTAATTGATTAGGAGCCAGTTACTTTTAGGAGCAGATAAAGTGCTTGTGTGTCCGTATCAGTAGGAATTGCATAGAGTGATGGACTTTGATGATCAAACAGATTGGTGAGATTTCAGAGAAACCAATATTTATTTCATGATGAACCTTCAGATAAAGCATAAAATCTAGAACTGATCTAAACCTCGCCTATCGATTCCACTAGCTCAGACTCTTTGGTGATAATCTCTTGTGGTGTGGACGACTTCGGAGAAATCATCTTAATTATCCACCTTCTGTCAGGATAAAAAACCTTAATTATCCACCTTCTGTCAGGATAAAAAACCAAAGTTTTTTGAACAACATTGATTCTAATGGATAGGTATCTTTTTCTTCACTAGTTATGATGACACAGAGGACGTATTTGGATGACAGAAAAAAGATGAGTAACAGAGAAGTCATAAATGACCAACCTATGGCTCCATGTTGGCTCACTCTTTGGACAATTCGAAAGAACGAGCCCAGAAAGACGAAGTTCTTCCGTGAATGCCGCCCAGGGTTGATTTTTTGTTGACAAGATCAACTTCCTATAGACAAGATCAGGTTAGATAAAGAAGCAAAAGATTAGGAAAAATATCAAGCCAATTACAATTAGCTTCATTTCTAAGTACCTGGCATTCCATGCAGTTCCAAAGTCTGAGCTTAACAGCAAAACCGCTTGGCTATGCTTCATGACTTTGCTCTCAAGGGTAGGAAGGGAACAAGAAGAGACCCCAGATGAGATATTTTTGGTAGGGGACTCACTACATGCGTTTTCATGGCATTTGTACTCCTTAAATGCAGTCAAGAACGCATGTTTTGCATCTTTACATAATTGAATTATTATATCGCTTGATATCCCCAATTTATGATCTTGATTCCAAAAACTTGCTGAGTTTCCGTTACTGGGCTGGACCTCACTGGAGAATCCTGCTTCTTTATCCAGCATTGTGAACTGTGAGGGGTGAATAAACCCAACTTCATCACTTAACTCAGAGAGAAAAAAACAAAGTAAGAGGAAACATAATAGAAAGAGAATGTCTAAGCTGAATCAGGAAACGCAAATTCAATCACCAGCATTGCTATGTCATTCTATACTCACATGAGAGGGTCAGATTCAAGAACATGCTCAAACTGATTCAACAAGTCGAAGCAATCTTCTTCAGAGCATGATCCTTGTGCCATTTTTCCTCCTCAGACCTTTTCAGAAATTAGGACTTCCTCGGACGCACTTTTGATATCTGATAAAAGCATTGACATTTGCAACAAATAAGTATAAAAATTCGAATGATACGGCTTGGGTTATGAATATTGTGTGTTTGTACGTTCTCCTTGCTCAAGTCGCTGCATGCGCCACTGGAACTCCGTCACCAGACTCACCACATATGTATAAGAGACCAGGATGAATATGAATAATTCGCAAAAAAGATGGAATCAAGAATTTACCAGATGAGAGATCAAAGGCAGATCGACGAAGATGGAGAGATCGCCTACGGCTTTTAGGGAGGCTCTTACGAATCGAATTAGGGTATTTTTTTGTTTGGTTGTAACGTCGTCTTTGAGAAAGATAACAAAGTCGAATTAGGGGTTTTTCTTTTCTTTTCTTTTGTTTAGTTAAGAAAATACTTTTTAAGATAAGGACTAGAATTAGCGAAAGTTTAAAAATCACCCCCAAGTTTCTAATTGGATTCAACTTTTTTTTTGTTTCATTTAAATTTTATTAAAATACCAAAAAAACTAATTAAACCAATTAAAAAACTAATTGTCCCTGGTTTGGTTTTGGTAAACATATATTATTTTAAACCAATTTTTTAAAAATGACATGTAGCAGCAGCCTCTCATACATTGTTTCTATAGACAAATTTAAAATATTAAGTAAGGTTGTCTAAAAAAAATTATTTTATTACTCTTGAAAAATATAAATTTATAAGTCAAAGTTTTGATTTGAAGATCTAAATATGAAAAAGCTAATTAAAACTCAAGTTTTCGTAAAACATGATTCTTAAAACTAATTAGTGTCTTGAATGATGATTGTGGCTGGTTTAGTTTTGGGAAATATATATTTTTTAAACCAAGTTTTTAAAAAGGACATGGAGCAGCCTCTCATAGATTGTTTCTATAAAAAACCTCAAAAAAAAATTAAAAAACATGTGGCAGCCTCTCATATATTGTGTCCATAGAAACTTTAAAAAAAAAGTAAGATTGTCTTAAAAAAATAGATTACTTTATTGTCTTGAGATAAATAGATTGATAAGTGAAAGCTTTTTTTATTTGAAGATGTAAATAGGAAAAATTGAATTAAAACTCAAGTTTCCCTAAACCATGATTCTTAAAACTAATTAATGTCTTCAATAATAATTGTGGTTGATTTTGTTTTGGTAAAGATAGATTTTTAAAATCAATGTTTTAAAAAAATGACACGTGACAGTGGCAACCTCTCATAAATTGTATCTATAGGCAATTTTAAAATATTAAGTAAGATTGTCTTAAAAAAGATAGATTTATTTTATTACTCTTGAAAAATATAAATTTATAAGTGAAAGTTTTTTATTTGAAATTTTAAAAGGGAAAAATCTAATTCAAACTCAAGTTTCCCTAAACCTTGATTCTTAAAAATAATTAATGTCTCAAATAATAATTGTGGCTGGTCTGGTTTAGGTAAATATAGTTTTCTTAAACCAATTTTTTTTTAAATGACATGTGGCAGCTTCTCGTAAATTCTATATAAAACTTTAATTTAGAGTCTATCATGTAGCATATGAATTTATAATGCCTATTTTATTTTTCTTTTATTATATGAAGTAATTAATTTACTCATTTATTTCTTACATATTAATTAATTTTTACATTCACAAATATCAATATATATTTGTAAGAAAATTATATATATTTTATTTTAACCACTATTGAGATAAAATATCAATGATGATAATTTTCAAAATTATTTTACTTATTTTTATATAATAAACTAAGGTTTTTTCAAACTCAAGTTTTGAGAGACTGACATATGGCACATGAATTTAATGCCTAGTTTTTTTATTTTTCTTTTATTATATAGAGTAAGTAATTTACTCATTTATCTTTTACACATTAATTAACTTTTACATTCACAAATATCAATATATATTGTTAAGATAATTATATATTTTATTTTAACCATTATTAGGATAAGTCATCCATGAAGATAATTTTCAAAATTATTATATTTATGTAATATAATAAAGGAAAATTTTATTAAACACTCTGAGAGGCTGTCATTTGTCTCATAAATTACAAAACGTATATATGATATATAATATAAGAATTATATTTTTATATATATGATTTCTTAATACATCAACACTAATATGCATTTATTTTGAACTTTTTTATGTAATTTTAAGTTTAATTTCATATACTTCTTTGAAATATATTATATATTCTATTATATTAAGATTTTTCTTAAAAATAAAATTTTCTAGGTGGTCACACATGTCCTTATATTTTTTACACATGTCTCTATATTTTTTTCCATATGTCCTATAAAATTTTTAATTATTTTTATGTCACGATGCAGTCTTAAGTTTAGTTTCATATTTCTTTAAAATACTTAACGAAATACTATATATTCTATTATATTAAGATTTCTTTTAAAAATAAATTTTTAGAGACGGTCACATATCCTTATATTTTTGACACATGTCTCTATTTTTCTTCTACGTGTCCTACATAATTTTTAATTATTTTTGTCATAATTTTTGTTAAGAGCAATAGCAAATGAATTTTGCTTTCTATTATTAGTTTTGGACATGTAGCTAAACAAGAAGTATGATCTACAAAATAAGAATTACAAGTTCTGAGAGTGTGTCATGTTGTACATGAATTTCTAATGCATATTTTTTTCTTTTATTATCTTGAGTAATTAATATACAAATTCTTTCTTACACATTCTTATATAGTAAAGTAAGATTTTCCCAAACTGGACAGCCACACATGAATTTCTAATGCCTATAAATTAAAAACAATAAAAATGCTAGAAAACTATAAAAATTTAGCATTTTTAATTGATAAATCATGAATTAATATTTTTTAGTCAGTTGTAAGCTATACTAAAACACAAGTTATATTTATTACTGAAAAGAAATCGTCTTAATTTTTAAATAACTTTCAATCAATAAAAACATATTCTCACTTTATAAAGAAATCTAATTAATGTATTTAATTACTTTTAAAAAGTTTAATACTAAAACAAAATGTCAGTTTTAAGAGGTGCAGATAATTGAAATCAAATTCATTTCTTTTAAAAATCATTAAACATATTTTATATTTACTTATATAAATCTATAATCCACACAACACGTGGAGTTATCTCTAGTTTTGAATAGGATAAAGATCAAAGCCACTTTACATTAGTTGAAAAGATCAGATTTTATAAAATGTAATAACAATTTTTTATGAGAATGAAACTAACTAACAGAATATACATTAAGTATGTTTTCTAGTTTTGTAATAATAATAAAGTAATCATTAAGAACGAGAAAGAGAACAAGCTTTTGAATACGATGCTAGGGTACTAAGAACTACCTGGATGACTCATAAGTAGCAATGATTCGAATTTGAGGTGAAACTACCACAGGCATGACTTTATTAATCAGATAGAACATTTTCTGAAATACAGAAGAACCATTGTTCCGATTTCTTCTAGTTTATTTGCATGTTCTTAAGCTAGCAGCAATATACCTTTATTCTTATTTTACATAGTTGCGGTTATATCATGAGCTTAGCTTTGAACGGGCAGAGTTGGGATGCTCTGCTCCTGTCTGAAAATGTTATCTGGATCAACCTTTGATTTCACCCTCACCAATCTGTCGAAATTGCCTTTGAAGTACTTAGTTCCCCAGATTTGAGCTTCTTTGAAGTTAGATTTCATGTTTTTCGTGTTCTGCCCCAGATCTAGATCTCTGTAGTTCACATATGGTTGTCTTGGATTGCTTGAGACATAAGGCGTCATGAAACTGTATAGATCTCTGATCCATTTAATGTGTCTACGCGGTCTCTTCTCGGTGTCTGTGTAATAGAGAATCTTGAAGATGGTTCCGCTTCTATGCGGGAAAGGGATCTCAGATTCAGAGATTTTAGCCATCATTCCACCGTAAGGAGTCCAAGCAAGAAATGAAGAAGGGTCTTCTTGAAACATTCTCTTATAAATTTCTTTAAGAGCTAAAGCAGGAATAGGTTTTTTCACGATATCTGACTTTGATTTGAAGGAAGGTTCTCCGAAAGGTGATTTCACTTGAATCAAAGCCTCAATAGGAGTACTCGTCGAAAATTCACCGTTGAAAACAATGGATTCAATCCAGCTCTTTTCGGTACAATCCTTTTGAGTTAGCCCTAACTCCGGAAAATCCTTTTTCATAATCTCAATCAAAGTACCTTTATCGCCAAGAAACTGACCTCTGTACGATGTTGTCACAGTCTTGTTTCCGTCGTTCCCACTGGCTCTGATCGTCACTCGTATGAATAGCTCTTCAACAAGCTTGTCTGCAACTCGTTGCCACTTAGAAAGAGTCTTGAAGTCAGCGTCTTGTTCTAATGTTTTGCTAACGTTGAAGATGGTTAGGGTTTCAGGAACAGGAACAAGCTTGAGCTTCCATGCTAGGATTATACCGAAACTCCCTCCACCGCCTCCTCTAATCGCCCAAAACAAATCCTCACTCATCGAGCTTCGATTGAGTAATTTACCATTAGCATCAACGATCTTTGCGTCTAGAACATTATCAGCGGCAAGACCATACTTCCTCATCAAGGCACCGTATCCACCTCCTGTTATGTATCCACCTATGCCTACGGTTGAGCACAAACCCGCTGGGAAGCCATGGATCTTACTCTTCTCTGCAATTCTGCAGTTAACCAAAATATTCAATAGTGAAATATTGTCTATTCTTGTTGCGTTTATATTAGCTTTGGATACATTACATCTTAAATTTATAATATTCATGACTTTTCAAGACACTATATAACATTTCAGTTGGCATTCAAACATATAACTTTAATGTGATATAGTTTTGAATAATAGCTCATACACATGTATAATCATCTTTAGATCGGAAGAAACTACATAACCGACATCTAATTATTTATCTATTTATATAGTCATTGCTTTGATATTATTATAATCGATTTTAGTTTATTAAAGTTTTATGCTATTCAACTGGGACTTTTAATACTTTATAACATATGACATTATTCAAGACTAGCTTATTTCTATATTGAATCATTTGAAATAAACTTCACTCATGAATAAGCTAATTTAAAACAAAAGTTACAACCCCATTTTTTTAAGAATCCACACACATAACTTTTTCATTGTTTGAAAATTTCATACATGTGAAATTGATTTTAAATTGTTGGTAGAATAAACCCTTCTTAGTATAAGGTATGGTACGTTTCCAAATCACCCATAACCTTTTTAAAACCAAATGATTTCGACGTACCATCCACAAATATTTTACTTGAAACTGGAAAGTATATATATACTATAAAACGTTGACTTATTAGTAGAGAAACTAAGTTTATATATAAAACGCATACACAGAGTGGTTTAGATTAGTTACCTGTAGTAAAGTTCACCAAGTGTAGCACCAGCTTGAACCCAAGCACTGTTGTCTTCAATATCAACTTTGATCTTTCTCAAATTCGACAAATCGAGCAACAAGAATGATGTTTCGATCTGTGAAACATAAGACACGCCTTCGAAATCGTGACCGCCGCTTCTAACACGGAGATGAATACCGATTTCTTGGAACATATGATGGAAGCTTGGACGTGAGATTCGTGAACTGGTTTAAATATGAAACTAGGTTTATGCATTGACTTGGTCAAGAACCGTTGATTCTCGATTCAAAGACTTTGATAAAGATCGAGGCGTTTTTTTCACGAGTAAAGAACGTTTTGTCGAGTGGAAAACAACGTATGTGCTTTTGTGGAGACATTCGATGAAGGCATCATTTAGGGAGTTTGAAGAAATTGGTGTTATTTTGTTGAAAGAAAAAATATAGGGCTAAAACCGATATATAAGTAATCGCAGGGGCTGATTTTAAAACTCTCATCTTTGCATCCAAACGCATAATCTGCAAGGATAATATGGAAATGAATGTATGTTCGGAGTTTTTTTTTCTTCGATGAAGAAATGTATATGAAAGATTATTATAAAACAATATCCAATAATTTAGATGATGGTGTGATTGTTTATAATAAGCTTTGGTGGTTGTGGTTACTCATTGATTACTATTTTGTCTCATAATGTAACACAGTGACGGTCTAGGTATTAAGATTGACTTTATTCCAGCTTGTGACTTTTTTTTTTTTTCTTTGACTTGACTTGTTACCTTACATGGTCAACAAAAATCTAGAATGTACATTATGATAAAAGATCCATATGGATTCAATGTTCAAACACAAAATTTAGTCCTTACGACTTTACTAAATGGATGGTTTTAGACATGCTAATTGACAATTATGGTTAAATCGCGAGAAGATAGTTATAGCACGGAATATGAAACATATGTTTTTCACATGATTTGCGAAAAGGATAGAGACAACATAAACCAGACAAGCCTGTAAAATATTCTTCATTAGACTCAATTTGCAAACCTGTAAAATATTCTTCATTAGAACAAAGACAAAACTTTAATTCTTTGAGTAGCTCTGAAAACATGCACCTACATGATTTGAAAGGAACAGAACAAACAACTTTACATGTCTAAACCGCGGTTTGTCTCTTTCGGTTTGAAGAAGAATAAGCTGATCACCCATCAGATGCAAACTCGATCTTTTATCACGATGTTAGGGGATCTTCTTTTAGATCTCTTTAAGAATTAATGGTTCTTGATACCATATAGAAGATAAAGAAGTGCTTGTCTTATTACTTTACAAAGAGTAAGTATATATTCAAATAGCGAATAGCTAGGGTATCATACGAGGATTAATGACTATATATAAGCTATATATACCTAACGATTTGGTTCAGCATTTTTCACTATCCTTCTAAGATTTTACCATTTGCTTTCACCTCTTAATCAAGAAAGAATCATCGATACACATGCTTTTTTTCCTCTCTTTTTTACCGTAAGTAAACTTTTAATACCGTTTTGTAGGTACAACGATGAAAAACTGATGATTTTGACGACTTGATTGAAAACAAAAAAAATCCTTCGAATACGATTCTAGGGTTGATTAAGACAATGGGTATTAAGAAGCAAGCCTTTATATCAGAGCTTGAATATTTTCTGGAATACATAAGCCATTTATATGATTTTTCTTTTTGTCAACTGCTGAACGATATAATAGCCACATTTGCCTTTTGAATTTTAATTATTTATTTACCAAAAACATTATTGAAATCAATGAAAAAAATGTTTTGAATAGAAGAAATATCAAGAAAAATATTTTATCTGGATAGTCTAGTAAAATATAAATCAAGAAGATATAATGTCAAAAGCAAATATTACATAGAAATGTCAGTAGACAACAAAAAAATTAGCTTTTTTAGCACTTTCAAAAACAGACATTGTAGGATATTAACCCAGGAAAATGAGTTATATCTCCTAAATTCCAAAATTAAATGTATATATTATTTCCAAGAAAACATTTTATTTCTCCTATTTATATTTTTCTGTAATCTAATAAAAACGATCAAAAGTTCAATATTTTAAAAAATAATTGTAAATTTTAGTTTCTCAACCATTCTGTTTATATAATCATTTATGATTTTTTGTCATATTTTTCTTTACTTGTTCTTAAAATATTTTGATCATTTTAAATTTTTGGAACAATAAAAAATGGCCAAAATTTCATCTCGGTCTGTGTGAAAACCGCTTCTGGACTAATCAACTTGTGAAATCTCAAAAATATTTCTCTTTAAAAAAAAAAAAAATACTGAGAGTAATTAGAAATATTCCATTTTTATTATTATTAAAATTAATAATCTTCACTAAACTAAATATTAAAATTTTTTAATCTAATTTATTACTAAGAATTATATTTATTTGTTTATGTCATTCTCCTTCTTCACCTCTATTGCAGCCACAGTCTATTCTTCTGGAAGGTGTCATCTTGAGGTAAAATTTCAAATATGGTTCATTTTCTTGGTTGAATTTATTTGCGTTGACTATTCTTCTTTCAAGAAGATTTATAAAACTATTTTCAATATCTCTTGTCTTGTTATTCTCGTTTTTGTAATTTTTATGTCTTCTATGTATTCTTTTGGTTGACTATTCTTTATCACTTGTATGTAATTAACATTATAATATTGTCTTTTGCACTCAATTTGTTTTTATGTCATTGTTATTTTTTTAAGCTTCTCAATTATCATCCAGAGAATCAGTGACGTTTAATTTTGCTCTTCCCTTTATTTTATTAGTGCAGTTCTGGTTGGAAAGTCTTTTGTTAATATTGGTTGATTGCTTGATATAGAGTGTTGCATTTAATCTATTTGACTCATGGTTTTAACAGGATGACAATTCAAACAAATGTGGATTTAAGATTTCCGTTACAATTATATTCACTAGGGTGTGAGTCGAAACCCAAAAAAACATAAATCACCATAGTAAAACTGAGTTTCTAGAAGATGTGGAAAACTCTGTTGGAGAAGAAGTATGGGACAATATCCGTCGTTCTCTTCTAGGAGTAATCATACGGTTTGTAGAAAATAAATCCACTTGGTCATCTAAGATCGTCGAGCATCTTCTTGTAAATCAGCTTGCTTGCAAGAAGAAGCAAGAGATGTGGTGCTTGTTTGGCAATACACCAGCTCGGTTCTCTTTCTTGGAGTTCAAAAATATAATTTGAATCTACGAGATTTGAGTCTCAAGTCTACCATAATTTGAAGACTTTACGCTAGTTTGCCGATTATCAAGAGAAAAATGTATGTTTATGAGATTGGATCCTCAAATCTACCATAATTTGTAGACTTTAAGCGAACCTGCTGATTATTAGCAAAGAACATATAAGTCTACCAAAATATGACAGATTTCATGAGCTATTCATCTTCTACAATGTTAAGTTTTTTCAGTTACTTGAATCTTTATAGGCGTTGAATTCTGAAAATTGATAGTATGATTACTTTCACTTTTTGCCATGCTTTCCAAAAAACGAATAAATCTACAAAAAAGTAACATCACAAATAAATATTTAAACCTATGAGACCCAGTTATCTCAAAAATATACACGAAGAACTTTCAATCAGAAATGAAAAAGAACCAGATAATTTACCTGTTTCACTACGATGATGATAAGATTGTCAGATGTTGAAAAACTTTACATAAACTTGATCGTTGATAATTTTTGAAATATCATATGCTCAAAAATGAACTGTTTGAAAAAAAAAGATTATATGTGAAGAAGATGACTTTGTCAACAATAAGTTTTCAAAAACATGATTTTCTTTTTTAAATGTAATATGTATATATATATATATATATATATATATATTTTAGGTTAACAGTTAAATAAAAAGCGCAGTTATGAGTAAAATTCTGAAATGTTCGTCAATTATTAAAAGAAAAACACAAGAAAACTATATGTAACATTAGTTCCAAAAAATAAAGCTGAAAAATTACCTCTGTAAGCATCTTATTCAGATATTGGAGATGAGAATTGATGTTGTTTTCAACATATTCTGTGTTGTGGTGATGTCTAGGGATAGAGTTTTGAGAATGACTTGACAAATTGTCAAATAAAACATCAATATTTGGATGACCAAAAGAAAAAACTTTTTCACTAGGTGAAAACACGATTAATCCAACTTTTGCATCGCATAACGTACAAAGTTCACTAGCTTTTTTAAAAAGACTAGATCTTCTTTTGGAAAATGTAACTTGAAGGTTTGTTTCATTCATCATTTTTGTCATTTCTACTTTTCTACGACCAGTGTATTTTTTCACCATTTTTGAAAAGATTTTGAAAAAGAAAAATTTGAACTGATAGCTATGGTTAGCAAAGTTATGTATATTTATAGATTTATAATTCATGAAAGAAATTTAACAGATTGAATATCAAAAGAAAATATTTCTATTTCCTACTGTAATTTATTAATATACAGCTATATATTACCTCTCTAAGAGTATATTTTAAAGGAAATATTATCATTTGTATTACAACCTGTCAGCTTTCAAATGATTTTCCAGAAACAAATTTTACTACCATCTGTCAAATATAGATATTTATAATTGATAAAAATATTTTTACACAAAATCATTTGTAACAGCTTGTGTTGTTGCAGTGCTATACTACAAAAGAACAACTCATATATTTTCCATTTTTTGATAAAAGCTCATACAATATTTTCAGTTACATATTATATTTCTATGTATTACATTTCAGTTATAAATGAAAAAATTAGTTTCCTACATTTTTATATTTCTCTAAATTTGTTACCTTTTCAGTACACAAATCAATCACTATCTATTCTATAATCAATATTTTTTATATATATTTTCTACTTTTGATATTATTTTTATTAATTTAAGCAACAAAATTTTGAGATATATTTTAAATATTTGAATCATACTACTTTGTTTAGTTAAAAAATAAATATGTGATTCAGTTTTTCTTGAATAACTAATTTAAGACAATAATAATAATAAGCTAGAAATCATTGAATTTTGTTTTTATTTTATATAAATCATTGACTTTTTAATCTAAAACACTTAAAATTTATACAATACACTAGTCGAACATTTAATTTATGATCGCCGACTTTTTCAGTTTTTATAATGATTAAATTTAATTCTCGACCGTTAATATAGATCCAAGTTTATATAAAATACCTAAAATACAAGTAAAATCGTTGTTTAATATTTTATTTGCAACAGTGTATTTTTCCAAAAAAAAATTTTTTATAGATTTTAAAATAATTTGAATTATTGAGTTTATATTGATCCTATTTTAACTAAAACACTTAAGAATTCATAGTAAAATAAATTAAAATCGATAATTTTTCAAATGCTATAATAATTAAAATCGGCCACAACAATTGCATCTGATTCTTTAACTTGCTCCCATGAGAAAGCACATAATTTATTTTGTCCATCGACATTCATGGGGTCTTTATGCAAACTTAACATTATGTATTGTTACGTATCTTTACCAGAAAGACGTTCATCGAACTATTATTCTCGGCTATGTGATGAAGTCATGTAAATTGGGACGTATTAAGATCGGGCCCAATATACCTAGCTTGTCATCAGAGTAGCCAGACGCCTTTCCTTATAACCCATGAGCCCGAGACGGGCTGCAAAGGGATCAACACTAATGACATGGACTAGTGTTATTCCCGGGCGAACAATAGTGGATACCCATTGAGTGGCGTAAACTCTCTTCGGAAGATTGAACTGTATTACTTCGCTCGCCGCTTATCGATACGGGGTGACAACCTCGTTTATCAGTTTTATAAACAGAGTATGTCATTACTGGTCATTATGATCAAGATTGGAGGGCACCACTTGAATCACTAGACACTTGTCCTTGTCCAAGGGCCGTGCTGTTTGAGTGGAGATCGGTACAACTTGATTCGAAGGTTTCAGTATAAAGGAGTAGTGATTTTATTAATAACTTTTAGATTGAGACTAAAGATACAAAGAATCGACTGTAATTTCTCTATAGTTTTTTTGTGGGAAAATTCGATCCATTTTCTTATGGACGAAGTCTCCTATTTATAAGCTCCTTCGACCTAGCTTTTTGTAAGTCGCCGTTTATAGCGTCGTAGGTGATCATGAGTTTACCCGCTCTACACGTGTCCTTTTGTCATTCGTATAGTTATTAGGTTGGTCCTGGCAGGCCCGTGATGATACGCTCGAGCTGCTCAGCAGGTTGGCATCTGTGGGTTAGGCAATCAAAACGTTGGTAGGTTAAGTCTCCGCACTTCTCCACCTACTCCATACATATATCATTTAGTGCTGGTCAGAGCCGAGCTACAATGAACTACTCATTGGGTCCCTTGCTGTTTGCACCATCCTGAAGTGGGCGACGAATGGGCCGCATAATAACGAATGGGCCTTGGACTGCGCGGTTATTATTCTTCGACCTCAAATTGAGCCAGATCGTAGCGGGCGAAGCCCACCTGTAACACGTGCAAGGTACTATTAATGGGTGAAAAGATTGTCCTCATGTGCGGGTGCCATCTAATAGTAAGCATGACGTTTTTTAGAGGTGTTATCCCGACCCTCCAAACTTTCTAGTCAGTTTTCGTGTTGTGCATACGGGGTGAAAGTTTATTTGTTTTTGTGAAACATAAGAAATGTTTCTTGAGGTAACCGTTTAGATATTTCTGATTGGAAAATACCCGAATGTGGGAGCTTTGGACTGAGTTCTCATGCGGGCAGGCCAGCTATAGACTGAACTAGGGCCCGTGGCCGGAGGGAGCGTGCGTAGGCAGATTTAAAATGCCCCGTAGATAGCGTACGAAGAACCAGTTAGGTAGTTCATAAGAAGCAATGATTCGAATTTGAGGTGACACAGAGTATCACATGCATGCCTTTATATTATTATAGCTAGAACATATTCTGAAATACAGAAGAACAATTGTAGATTTCTTATAGTTTTATTGCATATTCTTAAGCTAGGTGCAATATACCATTAGTTCTATTTTATATAGTTGTGATAATATCACGAGCTTAGGCTTAAGCGGGCAGAAGTGGGATGCTCTGCTCGTGTCTAAAAAAGTTCTCTGGATCAACCTTTGATTTAATCCTCACCAACCTGTTAAAATTGCCTTTGAAGTACTGTACTCCCCAGACTTGAGCTTGTTTGAAGCTTGTTTTTGCGTTTTTCTTGTTCTTTCCTAGGTCAAGATCACGGTAGTTCACGTAGGCTTGTCGTGGATTGCTTGAGACATAAGGCATCATGTAAGTGTAGAGATCTCTGATCCAGTTGATGTGCCTGCTCGGTCTCTTGTCGCTGTTTGGCCAAACCGTTATGTACTGGATCTTGAAGGTGATTCCTTTTCTATGCGGAAATGGGATTTGTGACTCAGGGATTTTCGCCATCATTCCTCCGTAAGGATTCCATATCATCGTTGGCGAGTCTTCTTCGAGCAACTTCTTGAACATCCCGATCAACCCGGATTCAGGAATCGTGTTCCTCACGAAATCCGATTTGGCTTTGAAGTTGATCTTTGGGAAAGGCGACTTCCCTTGAAGCAAAACACTTGTAGGAGTGCGGCTCGGGAATCCTGAAATGTAAACAATTGATTCGATCCAGCTCATTTCAACACAATCACTCGATCTTAGCCCTAGCTCCCGGAAACCTTTCTTCATAACCTTCAACAATGTGTCTTTATCGCCAAGAAACAAAGCATTGTACGAAGTCGTGACAGTCTTGTTTCCTTCACTCCCAGCTACATTGAAGATTACTCTGATGAACAACTCTTCAACAAGCTTGTCTGCTGCAACAACTTGCCACTTTGAAAGAATCTTGCTGCCGGCGTCTTGTTGTAACGTTTTGGTGACGGTGAAGACTGTTACGGTCTTAGGAACAGGAACAAGCTTGACTTTCCATGCTAGAATTATCCCAAAACTCGCTCCACCACCTCCTCTAATCGCCCAAAACATATCCTCACCCATTGCGGCTCGGTCGAGTAATTTACCATTGGCATCAACGATCTTTGCGTCTAACACGTTGTCTCCACCAAGACCATATTTTCTCATCATGGAGCCATATGCACCGCCTGTTATATGCCCACCTATGCCTAAGCTCGAGCATAAACCCGCCGCAAACCCATGGACTCTGCTCTTCTCTGCAATCCTACAGGTAACAAAACAGTTTGTAACAAATACACAACCAAAGATTCCAATTTGTGTTAACTCTTTGTTGCCTTTATTCATACCTGTAGTAAAGTTCACCAACTGTAGCACCAGCTTGAACCCAAGCGCTGTTGTCTTTGATATTAATGTTGATATGTCTCAGCTTTGACAGATCCATCAATATAAACGGTTTTTCTATCTCCGAGACATAAGACAAGCCTTCGTAATCGTGACCACCGCTTCTGAAACGAAGATGAATTCCGAGTTTCTTGGAGCAGATGATGGAAGCTTGAACGTGAGACTCGTCAAGCGGTTTGAATATGAATTCCGGTTTAGGCATGGATTTACTCAAGAACCGAAGATTTTGGGCCGTGGATTCAAGGACTTCGCTGAACATAGAGACGTTTTTCGAAGGAACAAATAACGTTTCTTCGAGTGGGAAAGAAACATTTGTGTTTCCGTGGAGACAGATGGTGAATTGATCTTGCAGGGAAGCTGAAGACGTTGGTGTTACAGTGTAAAATGAAAAATAAAGGGCCAAAATTAAAAGAAATGAAAATACAGGGAATGGTTTTGAAATTCCCATTTTTCCCGTCAAGAAGTCTCCTTCTGTTCTTCTGCTGTATTGTTTCCTACTCTTTGATCCAAACAACCTCTGGAGGATTCAATTTGTTAATGAAAAAAATAAATAAATAAACTTTTACACATTCTCTTAACTCAAAGTATCCATTTTATATCACTAACTGGATCCAACAAAAATTCAAGAGACAAAACAAAGTGACTTACGTAGTTGGATCTCTGGTGTTACGTTTCACGGTGGAGATGAGACTGACAAGCAATTTAAATGATTGTGTCAAGAATTTATGTAGATATATAGAGAAAGAAGCAATATCTAGTTGATATTTTTAAGTCAACGACGACAATGTGGACGAGATCCAATCACAGCCAATTTTTCTTAATCTCTTTTAGCAATCGAAGTCAGCTTTTAAAACTTCTGATTAAAAAAATAAGACTTCGTTTTAAAGAAACGTTTTTAACCCGAAACACAAATATGGATTTACATACCTTCAAAGTTCTCCAAAAACAAAATAATTATTTTATCTAATATTTTAAGGTTTTTTATAAACACAATTTATAAGAGACTATCACATGTTTTTTTTAAAAAATCTATGTTTACCAAAACCAAACCAACCATAATTATTATTCAATAAAATAATTAATTTTAAGAATCACGGTTTAAAGAAACCTGGGTTTTGATTAGATTTTTCTCATTTACAACTTCAAATAAAAAAATTTCACTTATAATCTATTTTTCTAAGATAATATTATCTAATATTTTAAGGTTTCTTATAGACACAATCTATGAGAGCATGATACATGTCCTTTTTAAAAAATTAGTTTAAAAATTTACGTTTATCAAAACCAAACCAACCACAGTTATTATTCGAAACATTAATTAGTTTTAATAATCATAGTTTAGAGAAACTTAGATTTTGATTAGATTTTTCCCATTTACATCTTCAAATAAAAAAAACTCACTTATAAATCTATTTTTATCAAGAAAAATAAAGTAAATCTATTTTTTTAAGACAATCTTACTTAATATTTAAAAGTTTCCTATAGACATAATCCATGAGAGACTATCAAATGTTCTTTTTAAAACATTTTGAGGTTTCTTATAGAGAGACACAATCCTTCTTTAAAAATTGTTTAGATAAATATATGTTTACCAAAACCAAACCAGCCACAATCACAATTGGAGAAAGTAATTAGTTTTAAGAATCATTATTTAGAAAAACTCGGGTTGTAAACAGTATTTTCTCATTTATATCTTCAAATCAAAACTTTCACTTATAAATCTATTTTTTAAGACAACCTTACTATATTTTAAAATTTTATATAGACACAATCTATTGGAGGCTGCCACATGAGTTTTTTTTTAAGATAATATAAGTTTATTTTTTCTTGAATTCGGATGAAAGATCAAAGTTCATAATTTTCATAGCTTCTTATTATTTATAATAAAATAATATTTTTTAAATGCAAGTGGTGAGAATATGCCACTACTCATAGTAAGGTTTTAAAAAAACAAACTTAGAGATAAATAATACATATTTTTATCTAATATTTTAAGATTTTCTATAGACACAATCTGTGAGAAGCTGCCACATGAGTTTTTTCTATTTTTTATAGTTCTCCAAAAACAAAATAATTATCAAAACAAAAAGACCAGGACTTGCATCCTAGCGGTTTGTTATCCAGTGTCACCGTGTGGGTTCGAACCCAGTTTAAAACGTATTATTAAATTGTTAACAAAAAAAACTAAAACATAAATGACCATATACACAAGTCTACCATCATTTTAAAAAAATCAATATGCAAATCTATCATTGTCAAAATGAATATACTTTGTCAAAAATTTATATTTTTTTGGAAACTGAAACAAACTTATCACTAATAATAATTGTAAACTAAAAATATATCTATTATAACATCTAAAAAGTCCAAAATTTTATCATAATTTTAAACGCAAATATTAGTTGTAAAAAAATCACAAAAGGAAATCATAAAAATTTTATTTTTATTATTTTATGATTATATTTTTTATTCATGTCAATAATATTTTTGTTATTAAAAATAAAAAGATAATATTCAAAAAAATTCCAAATTTATTCAGCACTAGTCTAATATCATGTTTCTAAAAAACATTATTTTAATAATTTTCCAAGACTTTTTTACTAATTTTTCTAAATTCATAATATTTTGTATTAAGTTACCCTTAATACCATTTTTTATAAACTATTGTTTTAATAAGATAAATTTAAAAGCGGGTGACAACTACTAATATTTAAAATGAATATGAGAGATTGTGATAAAACAAGATCCAGCCAATTAGTTGATGAGTATTATTATATCTCACGATGTGACAGGACAACCACTTCATGAACTGACAGCCTTTTCACGTGTATTTGGTCAATAAAAATCAGAAATGAACATTCCCAACAAATCAAAAAAATACTTCCAATAACTAGAACCAAAACAAGTATTGATTGACGCTTTAGTATTATATCTTATTTTCATTTTCTAATCATAACACCAAATTCTACAATACAGATAAAATTATATATGCTTATATCACTAAATTTAAATTCTTGATAAATACTAATCGTAACTTATTAAATATAAAATTAAAATCGATGAATTAGAATAGTTAAAAGTATATTATAGTGTACTAAATTTCATAATTAGTATAATTAGAATATTAAGACTAAATATGTTCAATTAATGCATTTTAAAATATATCTCTCACTATTATATATAGAAACATATACACTAATTCATGGAGTGTATGAATATATCAAATTAAAAAATGGTAATATTTGTAACATAGAGCTTGTGAAAATGGCGTTCGAACTTTTTCAATAGCCAATCTTTGCGACACATATAGAAGAATTCTTAAGATGTAAGGAGTATTTTATCGTTTTTGACCTGCAGCTAGTTCCAAAAATAAATAACACAGACGCTGATAAACTAGTGATGAGCGCCCGAATACAAGCATTTTTTTTCTAGTCATATAGGTTTTTCACCAGTTTATTGCTGTTCTAAGTCTGATGACATCCTGTTGACAGAAAAAAAAACAAAAAATAGAGTTTTGTGGTCCTTAATTTTCTTATGTCAAGATAATTTTTTTTGAAATTCACATCATCACCACTTGCCATCTCAACTTCTGCAGTTAGGATTTCGGCTCGTTCTTCAATTATTGCATCAGCATCACGTATATCCCCAATGATCATATTAGATTATTGTTTAAATATATATTATGTCCTTAAAATTATTTTGTTACAATTAGATTTTATTTTTGTTTGGTCTTAGTTTTGTAATTTTATGTTTCCAGTGTAACAACTGAATTTTAATGTGTGTAATTAATTTTAATCTTGTTGTATTAATTTAAATATTTTCTGAAATGAATTAAAATTACAATTTCATATTATTAAAAATAAAAAATATTTATGTATACTTTTTAGTTACAAAATTTATTAAATTAAGAAACAACAATTTAATCATATTATTTAGTAAAAGTTTGTTTAAATATTTAGTGTTGTAAAAATTGTCATACCAAATATCCTGTGACACTGTTCAGAAATTTAAAATAGAGGTATCTAGGTTTTTATGGCGTCTTTTTGGGAGAAATAACACACATAATTTGGTGTTATCCCATTTAGTTAGAGTTGCCCTTATATCCAAACCATAACTCCACTATTGGTTTAAATTCAATTTTGTCAAATTTGGTTTCCTTAACTTCTATTCTCTCAATTCAAATTGTAAACTTTAAAAAAATCAAAAATAAATCAAACTATAAACAAGATACAAGATCTGTATCTCTAAATCAAATCATATCAATTTTTTTAAAATTATTATGTATGCATGCCATAGAAAACAATGTAGTTAATTATTATTCTAAAATAAAATTTTAAAATGTTTAAGTTATAATAGTTTTGTAATCGACCATCTCAATTTTTCTTTTTAATCACTTTCATTTTTCAAACAATATATTATTACTTGACAATATGGGTTTGCAAAGAAAAAAATAGTCTCAAAATATTAATTTAAACATTTTGTAGTTTCGGGTTGTTTGTTTTGGTTATAAGAGATAAGAAGGTGATAAATTTTGAAATAATAATTGTTTCATTTCTCTTTTTTTTGGGTTAATTAGGTGTATAATAGGTTTAGATACACTAATTAGGTGTATATCATGTGTGTGAACAAAATTAGGTATCTAACACAATTAAGTGATGAAATGACATTTTTAACCTTAATGAATATTATCATAATCTAAAATTAAATAATATTTTAATTTGTTTAAAATTCAAAAAACAATAATTAAAATTAGTTGCTAGAACTTAGGAATAAGAATACAAAATAAAACAATAAATCTAGGGTTTTTAGAAAATTTGCTCATTGACGTCATTTGTTTTTTTTTCTGATAAATCCTACAGTCTTACAAAACATATTAAAAAGGTACTGGAATCTTAATGTTCATCTTGAAGAAGCTAATGAGATAGGAGAGATGTATTTTTCATAAAACTTTATCGCAAAGTTCGTGTCCGCCTCTTTGACATATGCTTCATCCAAGTTGGAAGCAAATGCAATTGCACCAGAAGCATGTAGCTGAATAAGCAATATAGTGGTGACTCCATGTCATCCTGCAATGTGTAGAAGGATTGGTTTGTAAGATATATAATTTTCACATATTAAATAGTTGGCTATATTATTAACTACGTCGTGGTTATAGTCAACTATATTAGGCGAGAATATTTCGTTCACTGATGGTATAGTTGACAGCGAGAATGATAAGTCATGGGAGTGGTTACACAACAAACGATAAGTATCTAGGTGAAACTTCAGTTAAACAATTGCAAGCATCGAAAACTATGGATTTTTGTAATGTGAAATCTTGAATACAACACACAAACAAATCATTCAGTGACGAGGTCAGAATTGTCTTCATCTGCGGATTTCTGTCTAGGAAATGCATTATCGCTCTGAAATAGCGAATAAAACTGTAGACGTTGACCTTGCTCTTTACTGGTTCATGTCCGGCTTTGAAAATCCGAGTTGGTAAGTTTGTATGTCTCCTCATGCTGACCTGCATAAAAACACGTGGAATGTAGATGTGATTTCTTTAAAGAGCATAAATTGTTACAATTATCCGCAAAATAGCCAGTTATAATGCATATTATAGTCAGCTATACTTATTTTAAAGCCGACTATTTTGAATATAGTCATATATTTAGCATAATTTAGAAAATCTATATGATTAAAAGACTTTCACATCTAAAAGACTACTAAAAAAAATCAATTATACAATTGCAAGCATCGAAAACTAGGGTTTTTTGTAATGTGAAATGTTGAATACAGCACACACACACATCATTTAGTTTTAAAAAAGGTGACATGAGGCATAATTTCTCCAACTGTTTGGCGTTGGTTTCTGCAGCCGTGGGAGAGATAAATTCGGCAGCGGTGTTAACTCAGGGTCGGTGGCGGTAGTTACACAGGGTCGGCGGCGGTGTTAACTCAGGGTCGGTGGCGGTAGTTACACAGGGTCGGCGGCGGAGGTTCAGCTGATCTGGACGGCGGCGCACAGAAGCACAGATCTGGACGGCGGCTTCGTGAAGAACATATCTGGCGGCGATGAAGGGTTGTGGCGGCGTGGTGAAGGTGCAGCGGCGACTGCAGAGTGATGGCGGCGCTGTGAGGTGAGGCGGGGCTGAGATGGATTTGGTGAAGAAGGATTCCGGCGGCTGGAGCTGAAGAAAAGGGGAAGCTGTGTCATGGGAGAGAGAAAGAAGATGCATCGCGTGGGAGAGAAAGAGAAAGGAAAAAAACGGGAGAGAGAAAAGAAATAGAAAAAAAAAAAGGTTAAAGTTAATTTTGTTTTGGTTTTTAATAAATAAATATTTTTAATGGAAACAAATTTCGAAAAAAGGTAAAAATCCAGAATCTTGTTTTAATTCCCTACATTTAAAATGTTTGTAAATAAAAAAAAGAATAGATAAGTATATTTTTGAAATTCGAAATTAGGGGTATAAATGGTAGATTATGTAATCAATATATCATTTACCTAAATTTAATCTCACACACGTTATAAACCTAATTTTGTATGTTTTTTCTATTATAGAGCGCAATTTTCTTTTTTTTTCTCATATCTTAATCTTTCATAGTTTTTTGGGTTTTCAATTAAAAGCACCAAATAAGTTTGGATTTTGTTTTCAGGCTAAGTCTGGATTTATCTTTTCCTCCTTCATTTGTGCATATCTATTATCACAAGTATTGTACTTAATATGAGACTTGTAAACATTATGTGTACTATCTCTTTGCCAATTTATGTTTTAATATATAATATGGCTTTTAATCAAAAGGATAATATTGTATTTGTCTATAAAAATGTGTTATTTTATGAAATAAAACTGATCTTTCGTTTCCACATTATTTTTTGTTTACAGATTTTATTTTGCTTATACCTACACCTGATGCACGGACATGCGTTATGCTTCTCAAGAATCTTCATATCATGCATCTATATCATCTCGTGTCACACATGTCAAAACGATCACGAGCTGTTTAAAAGATCGATCGACGAGCTAGGTACTAATAAAAAACAAATTGTGTGACTCATAATAAGCAACTTTTCGAATTTAGGTAAAACAAAGTACTACAGGCTTGCCTTGATATTATTATGTAGCTAGAACATTTTTCTGAAATATAGAAGAAACCATTATCAGATTTCTTCTAGTTTATTCTAATTTGAGATTCTTGAGCTTTAGCTTCGAACCGGCATAGGTGGGATGCTCTGTTCGTGTCTGAAGAAGTTCTCTGGGTCAACTTTTGATTTAATCTTCACCAATTTGTTGAAATTGTCTTTGAAGTAACTAGCTCCCCAGACTTGAGCTTGTTTCATGCTCAAGTTAAGGTTTTTCTTGTTCTTTCCTAGGTCTAGATCACGGTAGTTCACATAGGCTTCTCGTGGATGCGTCGAGACATACGGGGTCATGAAACTGTAGAGATCTCTGATCCAGTTGATGTGCCTGTTTGGTCTCTTGTCGCTGTCTGGCCAGCTCGTGACGTACTGAATCTTGAAGATGACTCCTTTTCTATGCGGAAAAGGGATTTGGGACTCGGGGATTCTCGCCATCATTCCTCCGTAAGGATTCCATATCATCATTGGATTATCTTCTTTAAGCAACTTCTTGAAGATCCCTTTAAGTCCGGTTTCCGGAATCGGCTTCTTCACGAAATCGGATTTGGCTTTGAAGTTGTTCTTTGGGAAAGGAGATTTCCCTTGAAGCAACACGTTAGTAGGCGTGCGGCTCGCAAAACCAGAGATGTAAACAATTGATTCGAGCCAGCTCATTTCGATGCAATCTTTTGGTGTCAGCCTCATCTCCGGGAAGCTCTTCCTCATAACTTTCATCAACGCGCCTTTGTTGCCAAGAAACACAGCATTATACGACGTTGTAGCAGTCTTGCTTCCGTTGTTTACGGCTACGTTGAAGATCACTCGGATGAATAGCTCTTCAACAAGCTTGTCAGCGACCATTTGCCACTTTGAAAGAATCTTGTTACCGGGGTCTTGTTGTAACGTTTTGGTGACGGTGAAGACTGTTACGGTCTTAGGAACAGGGACAAGCTTGATCTTCCATGCTAGAATTATCCCAAAACTCCCTCCAGCGCCTCCTCTAATCGCCCAAAACGTATCCTCTCCCATCGCTTTTCTGTCGAGTATCTTACCGCTGGCGTCAACTATCTTTGCGTCTAGAACGTTATCTGCACCAAGACCGTATTTTCTCATCATGGAGCCGTATGCACCACCTGTTATATGCCCACCTATCCCTAAGCTCGAGCACAAACCCGCGGGAAAACCATGTACTCTGCTCTTCTCTGCAATCCTACAAGTAACAAAACAGTTTCTTGATCAAAATATACAATCAAAGATTCAGTAGTAAAAGATTGTTTTATGCTTATTGTTGCCTTTTTCTATATACCTGTAGTAAAGTTCACCAACTGTAGCTCCAGCTTGAACCCAAGCACTGTTGTCTTTGATATTAATGTTTATCTGTCTCAGCTTCGACAGGTCCATCACTATAAACGGTTTTTCGATCTCCGAAACATAAGACAAGCCTTCGTAGTCGTGACCGCCACTTCTGACACGTAAATGAGTTCGGAGTTTCTTGGCACAGATGATGGAAGCTTGGACATGGGACTCGTGGAGCGGTTTGAATATGAATCCCGGTTTGGGCATGGATTTTGTCAAGTACCGAAGATTCTGAGCCGTCGATTCAAGGACTTCGCTGAACATAGAAACGTTTTTCGCAGGAGCGAAAAACGTATTTTCGAGTGGGAAATAAACATGTGTGTTTCTATGGAGACAGTTAATGAACTGATCTTGCAAAGAAGCTGAAGAAGTTGTTGGTGTTATGGTGTAGAATGAAAAATACAAGGCTAAAACCGAAAGAAATGAAAATACAGGGGATGTTTTAGAAATTCCCATTTCTTTCTTTTAGGAAGCTCTCTGCTTTAGTGTTTGCTACTCTTTGTTTGATCCCAACAGCATCTGCAAAATTCAGTCTATAAATGGACAAAAAAAGTCTATACCTTTTTACACGTTCTCCTCAAAGTTTCCACAAATGTAAACTTTTTTGTTTCTTCTCTATGAAAATTATTGCCCAAAGGCCTAAACTTTGATGATAAAGTAGTCACATTGGTAACCAAAATGAATGAAGTCAAAAGTTTCATCATGGCATTGTTGATTTTAATGTTACCACTAAAAAGTCAGTGCCCATTTAGAGTTAAAAGTACAAAACAAAGTTTACTCTTAAGAGACTTACCAACTTTTTATTTTTCTTGGTTTTATAGAGTAACGAACTTGACCAAGTTGGGTACGTATTCACGTACGGTGGAGACGACGGCGACGACTGAGACTGAAGAACATTCGAGTTGAGTCAAGAATGTAGAAATACGAAATTGCTTGTTGAGTTTTAAAGGTCAAATGATGACGAGTGTGAGAGAGCCAAAACTGTCAAACTGATGACGTAACGTGACGTGACGGACATGTTTGTTCTCTTGTGTTCGAAAAAACGTTGCAGTTTGTGTTTTTAGGAAACTAGAAGTTTTTAGGTGGCAAAATATTCGTGAATCCTGATATACTTGTTTTGGGCTTTAGTTAAGGTTCAGTTTGAAATACCCCGAAAATTATATAATAATGAAAATATCACAATTTAAACCAATATAAAATGTTAGTAATTTACTTTTTTTGTAAAAAAAAAGTGATAAAGGATTTGGCTATATAAGTTCGTAATTTCATTATTAGCTTAAAAATTGTAAGTTATATTAAAATATCTTTTTTATGAATTCAGTAGAACAAAACGGATATATGTAGTTAAATATTTGGTTTTTTTAGATATTAAAATATTGAATATTATGTTAGATCTATTTTTTGACATAAATAAAATAAAACTGTTTTTTTCTGCAGTAGGTACTTATAAAACAACAAAATTTTTTTAAAAAGTATATATATATATATATAAAATAATAAATTTAATAAATATATAAGATATTTGCTCTGTTTCCACCCTTAACATTAAGTTTCGTTTTGTTTTCTTTTATCGATTCAATTACTTTCAGAACAAACACAAAAAAACATCATTTTTGTTGTAGTCGATCAAAACCACGTGCAGAAATGGAGACTCTTATATGGACTATGAAATACATGCATGTGGCCAATTTACAAGATGTCACTTTTGCAAGAGATTGTTCAGAACTGTTGAAGATAGTGTCATAACCATTAGAATGATTTACTTTTTCGTTTATCTGGAAGAGTTTCAGAGATATAAAGAGTATTTTACTAGTTTTACCTAACGTTCATATCAAGGACTAACAACATTCTGACAGACAAATTAGCACGGAAAACACAAATACAACCGTCGTATATTAGTCATATAGGGTTTTCCTTATCCACATAGATTTTTGAGTCATCTTAATTAATGGCGTATTTGTTGACAAAAAAAAGAATAACCGATCAAAACCAATCTCATATATCGACATGATCTAGTTCTCCTAGGATTGGGGACTTGGGTTAAGTTTAGGACTGAACAAAATTATCTAGAACCGAATCGAATGGATATCCCAATATCCATATATAGTTAAGTCGATTTTTATAAATGAGATGTAATAAAAAAATAGGTTCTTCAGTCCATAATTCCATATAGAATACATCAATGTCTGTTCAAACAATAAACCCATTAAATTTGTCAATGTGATTTTGTTTGATGGTTTACTAGTGGACCGATGACACATAACCAGACATGTTGTATACTCCAAGACATTGGAATCAGATGAAAACAAAATCCATTCACAGTCACAGGTTAGGAACTATTATGATAACGTGGATGATCGGTCCATCACAAACGTTTTCAAATAGTTTAGTTGAATATTTTTTTTATGTCGTCAAAAATGTTTTGGATGGGAGTGGGTGGGACAAGTCAATTATTTACATGCTATGAAGCCGATATAATACATAATTCGATCCAATATTTTAAAAATCAATAGGCTCCAGATATGACACCACCAGATTAAACCCAATATCTTTTGGATTGGAGTGTGGGACATGTCAATTATTAAAATTTCGTCCTTTCTTACCCAAACCAGACAAAACATGTAACTCATTGAGAACTAACCACTTTCGGTTTGAGTATCTAGAACAAATCGGTTTACACATAACTTTGGTTCGGTTAGTTTTATTCAACTTCAAAATTACAAACCAAAACAAATTTTAAACATTCAAATCTCATCAAGAGATTTCAGAATTGGAATACTCTGTTCATCACAAAAGAAATCCATTGGATCAACACTCGTTTTCACTCGCACCAATCTATCGAAATTGTTCTTGAAATACTTCACTCCCCAAACTTTGCCTTCTTCGTACTTCGTCTTCATATTGTCCCCAAGATTATACATCCCCAAATCAACATCTCTGAAATTAACATAAGCTCTTCTTGGTGATGTTGAAGCATAAGGAGTCATAAAATCGTATAAACTCTCGACCCATCTTATATATTTCTCCGTATTAATCTTGTTCTTATCTTCTTCTTCTTTCCAATAAGCCAGATATTGAATCTCATAAAGATTTCCTTTTCGATGTGGAAATGGTATTTCATTTTCCGCAATTTCATTCATTTTCCCACCAAATGGAGTGAGTATGATCTTTGCGAGCCGAGCCTCGGGTTCGCTGACTCGCCTCCAAAGCTCTCGAATCGCAGTTTTTGGTATCGGTTCTTGGATAAAATCGTCTTTGCCCTTAAAAGATCTAGATGTACGCTTCCGTTTTGCAAGACTATCCATTGTTTCTCCTTTGAGAAACCAGACAACAGACTCAATCCAACTTATCTCTCTACAATCTCCAATCTTAAGACCTAATTCTGGAAACTTCTCTTCCATTAACGCTAATAGATCGCTTACCGGACCAAGATAAAGTCCCGGGAATGAAGCATAAACCGCTGTATTGTTCGATCTCTGCAACATAGCTCTAATGAAAAGATCATCAGGAACCTTATCCGCAATATACTGCCAACTGTTGATGATACGAATAGCTTCGTTTTCAGATGTTTTCGTGACGTCGAAGACCGTTACTACGGCCGGAACATTGACCAATCTTATCTTCCATGACAAGACAACGCAAAAACTCGATCCGCCTCCTCCACGGATAGCCCAAAAGAAATCCTCACCCATGCCTTTTCGGTCAAGAAACCTTCCCTTAGCATCAATAATATGCGCATCAATTACATTATCTGCCGATAAACCGTATTTTCTCATCAGTGTACCATACCCTCCACCTCCGAATTGCCCTCCCACGCCGACTGTTGGGTAAAGACCGGCCGGAAAGGCCAGTGATTTGCTCAACTTTCCAAGTTCGTAGTACAATTCCCCAAGTGTAGCTCCGGTTTGAACCCAACCGGTCCGGTTATCAGCATCCAATGTAATAGACCGGAGATTTCTCAAATCAATGACAACGAACGGTCTGCTTTTGGCGATGTACGAGAAGCCCTCGTAGTCATGACCACCACTCCGAGTCCTGATGTGGATATCGTGAAGCCGTGCACATTTAATCGTCGACTGAACATCGGTGGCTTGAACCGGAGTGATAATTGAGACCGGTTTAGGTGTTTCGAGAACCGAGAATCTTGGATTTTGTATGGAAGAATTCAAGATTGTGAAAAAGGAAGAGTCTTTAGCTGTGTGTATGATTGTAGATTCGACGGTGAAGTTGTTTATCCGGCGAGAGAGACAGCTGAGAAAGTCTTCGTGGTTGGTTCGATGAGTTGAAACCGAAGGGAAACGAGCAAGAGTAAGATTCAACAGAAGAAAATGTGTAAAGAGAGAAAGCAAAAAGCTCAAAAACTCCATTGGTCAATGCAGAGACTGAGGATATTCCAATAAGATGGATCTGAAGTACTTTATATCGATTATATATATATGAAGTAGGTAATGGTTTGGGCAACAATATATATTATGCTACAATAATGTTGTATTATTAAAGAACAATGATTGGTTAATAGAAATCTAAAAAAAAAATTTACCTGAAAACTTTTTAAAAACGTATGGATGCGTTGGAGTCTGTGACCATTAAAATCACGTGTCCGCCAAATTTTGTTCCCGTCAAACTCTTTAGTAGCAGTGTAATTTTTAATAAAATTTTGATCATTGTAATATTTTGTTCTTTATTATATTTTTTAATCCATCATAATAACTTCGTATAATATTATCGATTTTTTTTTTAAACTGTCTTTTTAACTATTGATTGCATCGATTTGACTCTATGGTCGTCAATCCCATGCATTAGTCTATTTTTACATCAAAACTTTAAAATTTCAAATTTCTCGAAACGTCATTTTTATAATATGACTTATAATAATTTTTGATAAATTAAAAGTTGTGTGGATTGCCTCGTAAAAACAAAAAAAAACAAAATTGAAAGTATTTCAATAATAATCTGATTAACTTTTTCTAGAAAAGAAGTTTTTTTTTTGTGAATTTAATAATGCAGTAGATGATTTAGATCTCTAATAGTTGTTCTCCCAGTGACAATCCCAATTCATGTTCTTGTGGTACCTCGAGGACTCTCATAGTTATTCTTCCAGTAATAAATACTTCTTAATATTTATTAATTATTGTTTTTGTTTTGCGTTTAATTATGTGTGAACAGTTTAGTATATTATAATGGATTGATGATTACTGGTGATGTTTAGGGTTAAATACTTAGTAAATCTTTGAATGCGATTAAAGTTTAGCCCTTTTTTTGGCGTCAAAGGTTCTCCGTATTATTAAACTGTTGCAAACAAGTTAGCATCATGGGCTAGCCACAACGGAACTACCTTCTGCGAGGAGATCAGCCTGGTTATTCAGAGAACGAGGGATAAAAGAAATCGAAAACATATTGTCTAGTATTATATTTCAAGTTTGGAGATGAATGCAACAGCTCCACAAAAGGCTCCTCGATTACAAAAATGATTCATATGAAGCAATTCAGATTACAAACCAACATTTGAAGAGTATCCTCTAACTTATGTGTAAATTCTAGTACAGATATCTTCATGTTCCGACAAATGGTCAGACTGTGAACAATAAGGTGAATATACCAGGCCAAAACCAAACTACGTCACTGTGAACCATCATTGAAGCAGCCAAGCCTTGATTCACGGATCTTATAATAACTTTGGTAGCTTCTCTTTCTAAATCAAGATTAAAATATCGTAAACAACCAACCAGAAGCCTGTCATTTGATAATTTGCGGTCTGTTGCTGCGAGTTTTCGATCTGGTTTTGTGGACTTTGGGTGGTGTATCAACCGTTAAAGCATACATTTTAACAGCAAATAACTCTTGCGGAAGACCCTTCTGATCCTGGAAAATGGTTTTTGGAGAAACAAAGAAACTTTAAATTTCTAAACCAACAGTTCGTAGAGACAGTCTTAAGATGAAAAAAAAACAGACAAGAACTCAACCTTTGTTTGATAGAGATGTAACCCACATTTACGAAAGAGCTGTTTAAAGTACGGATCCGATCTGGTGATGCTACGATCCTCTTTATCCAAAACAAATCCTGCGCAAAAAAAAAAGAATGCTCGGTTTTGTGTGGGAGAACTTTTCATAAGAACAGCAAAGTGAGAGTCCAAGAGAGAGCGAAAGAAACCTTTCTTAGCGAGATTCTCTTTCACGACAAAAAACCCACCGGGTTTAAGGCAGCCCTGAGATCAACCAAGAACGTCGCATGAGATTAAGTAGCAGAAACACAATTCATCAAAAACTATGGTTTTACTTGACTTATAATAGAGAACACCTGACATGGTGCAATAAAGAAGAAGAAACGAAGTCTTTACCTTTGCTCGATTGAAGAAAGAAACAAAATCATCGTCAGTGAGATGTCCTATGCACCATTGAACCCATATAACATCATACCTTTGAGCAGCTGGAGTAAACTCCTATAATTATATAAACATTCACAAAGCAAAGGTGAAGGAGAATTGAAAAAAAAGGATAAGATAAAGAAAGTAGAAGGAGATACTACAAGAATGATACCTGAAGAGGTACACATAAAAAGTTTGTTGCTTTGTGAGTTTCTGAGCCCGTAGATGCCAGATTTTCACGTGCGGCATCAAGGAATTGGGCTACAGGCTCGAGAAGATCAACCTAAGATCAAAAACGCAATTAGTGATTGTCAAATGAAAATAAAAGAGAGAACAACAGAACCTAATTTATAGAAATCAAAGAAAACATTCACCTCGTTAAAGTACCGTATCAGCAGATTCTTGGTGATCCTCCCAATGCCAGATCCACAATCTACAAATGATTTGTGTGATTCTCAAAAAAACACTTATGTAAAAAAGAAGCAATAAACACCAATGAGATGAGAGTACCAAGAGCTACTAGGTGCTGATTTGCTCCTCCATTTACTAATCTTTCTTGCATAAGAGTCTTAAGAAAAACCTCACTTCCTACAATATCAGCATCATTCACATGCCCGTATCCTCCTAATACTCCATCAACAGAAGCTTCAACACCCTTAAATTAAGAACAGAAACACACAGATAAATCAATTTTAATCCAATTTGGAATCCAGATTCAACAAGTTAAGGCTACATGTTTTCTTGGAATAGAAGCCAATCAAATCAGAGAAACTCTACAGATAATCAAATAAAGAAAAAAAAGTAAACTCAAAATTAAGCCAGAGACTAAGAACAAACAACAAAACAAATTTAACTTTCTTTAATAAACAATCAGAAAAAAAAATCCGAAAACTTACTTCCCAATAAGAAACTCCGTCTCGGTACCATTGGGTTTTCTTCGTTTCATCTCCTTCTCCAATTGCTTCTCTCCACATCTCTTGTGCGCTGTTAAACTCCTTCCCTTCAGAATCTACACCACAAACCTCCATCGGATCCAACGAGCGAGTTAAAAGGCTTCCTGTTTCTCTTCTCCGTTGATACAGTGACGGTGGCGAAGCAGACGTCGTCGTCGACGGCGGGGTGATATGGTTTTGGTGGTGGTAATGGAAGTGTCCAGTGGAAACCAATGGGCTGTAAACGGAAAAAGACATTTTTTTGTTATTGGGCTTTTAGGGTTTCATGGCTTTTTAAAATTAAAACCGGGTCTCGGACTATCCTTAACACAACCCGATTCGTTTTCGTCTCTTTATCGGGTCAAAGTCGAACCAACCAAGCTTATTAAAATCAAATGTTGGACGAAAGAAACAAAAAAGAAAACAAAAATAAAGACGATGGAACCAATGCGGACGGAGTCATCTTCAACTTTAAATTAGCGAATGGGCTTATTTCAGCCCAATAGCCCACTAAAGACCCATCGGAGATAATATGCAAAAGTTAATTTAAGTTTAATCCCACATCGGACGCTGTTAATGGTTTGATCGAGTATATAAAAAGGATTAGTCTAATCAGTAATTACTAAGTTGGCTTTGGAGTTGGAAACTCGTTCGTGGTTGTTCTCTTAGTATCATATGACCTTTGACCCAAAAGGGTACAATTAACTTGACAAAGAAGATGAATCATACAATGGTACATAATGGTGAATAATCCATGAGCCAAAGCTAATTGGTTTTTTTGCCCTTTAAATTTATTTATTTTTAGCATTTTTGCAAACTTAGATTTTTCTTAATTCTTTTTTTCTTATAACTTTTAAAGTAATTTTTTATTCTAATTGTTAAAACAATCAAAATTGAGTTATTTTAAATATATCCTGTATTTTAAATAAATATCTGAAAATTATTAAATTATATCATCAAATAGAAAATTTGCAAATTTTGAAATTTATTTGACCTTATTTTACTTCTTGCCTCTTGGGATCAAACAAACAAACTGAGAATAATGGGGTTTGTAACTTTGTATAGTTGAAAGTCATGACTTCATTAATATTCTAATCCAATTTTTATAAAGGCTTTTTCCTTTTGCATCTCGTTAATTGATAAATATTTTGATCTAATGATTGATCTCATGGTACAGAACGAATCATTCATATTAAAAAAACAAGATTTATCACGACAATTGTAAAATATGGTAGGAGCTATTGAAATATGAAAAAGAGAAGTAGTTGACGAATTGATTCCTATTCTACTAAGCATTACCTAACAAGTAAGGACTAAGTTAGGTAAGACTTAAAACACTGACATGTCCCTTTTTGTTCGCTTCGGATTGTAAAAAAGAATGGAAGAGTAATCAGAAAATTAGGTGGTTGACGAAATTTGCTTTTATTATTCCTAAGTCACAACATAAATCATATACAAGTTATCTTTTATGATTTAACTTATACAAATATGTCAAAAAAGTTTTTTTAAATGTTATAATGTCTCACAGAAAGAGAAATCTAATATTTTTATCATGTATTATTTCACTAGTTATTAATGAGTTTTGCATTAAAAATTCACGATTTTTAAAATGAATTTAGTATATAGTAGCTCAATCGATAATTTTCAGTTTGTAGTGATATTTTTGAAGTGGTTATTTTTTGCATGCATTTCGAAAATATAAATAATAATAATAATGTATCCTTCAAAAATGGATTTAAAAAAAAAATAGAACGTATCATCTTAGAGGAAATGCTCACAGATATACATTGGCTTAAGGTCTGTAACAGAATCAACAAAATTGATGTACAATCTTAGATCCAAATATGTTTGTTGTAAATATATACACACAAATTGAATTTATGGTTAAGATAATATTAAAATTTTGAATATAATCACAATATTTCTGAGCCGTTTTTGCATCTCATGCAGATATATGTAGCTTGCACACTAAACTCAAAAATCAAAATATGCGTCAATTTGCCATCTTACCATATAAATATATCATGCGATAGTTGTTGATCTTTCCTTATTAGATTTTTTAGGGTTATTAAGTATTCTATTGAAAAGCATGATAAAGAACAAAATATATACAGAAGCTCATCCCTAGATGAAGTTTGGTTTTTACAAAAAAAATATTCTAATGAAACCAGAAACTTGAGCCAAATATCAAATATTGAACTTATAAATTAATCAAAAATGTAGTTGGTTAATGATATTGTCAAATCTATCAACCAACCAGTTCATCATCAATGAGAATGAAATCCACTAGTAATGACTCATTACTAATGAGATAGATGATTAGGGTTTCCTGAGTCTCGGTGAAGGAGACAATCTTACGAGAACCAAAGCTGCATAATCGCAAAAGCTTCAGTTTCTATTGTAGATAATGGAGTCCATTAATGAGATAATCCATTGAACACAACAAAATTGTTACTGATGCAAATAGATTTGCATGTTAGTAGAAAAATAAATCCATTTGTTATCCTTAACAACTTAGTTAATATGAACAAAAATTGTAGGTATTTTTTTTTGGATTTAGTAAATAGTATATATTTCTACATATTAGTTTATTACGTATCGTACTTACATTAATTTTTAAAATATCAATTACATAGATATTTTAATAAATTAAAATTATTGTGACTAATTACTATTATTACAATTTTTATTTTTTCCCTTTATTTTTCTAATAAAATTTGTTTTAATTTATTTTTCTAAAATAATAAAAATAAAAAATAGATTTCATTTTTTTATTTAATAAAAATCCAAATTATTTTTTTAAATAATAAAAATATAAAGTATCTTAAATTATTTGTAATAATATTCAAAAATTTTAATATAAAATTACTTCTTGAACAACATAATAGATATTAAAAAGTAGATATTAAAAAGTAGTTTTGCTATGAATCCAACTACAAATAAACGACTTGAAAATTATTATCTGAATAAAACAAAAAAATATAATCCCACCAACATATGTTGAAACGACTTCAAAATATATTTATAAAATGACTAAGAAAATTATTACAATCGACTAATATAAAACGACTTGAATATATATATATTATATATATAAAAAACGATTCGATCAATAAAACGACCCTAAATATGATATGGAAGAAAATATAAAATGACTCCATCAACCGTAAATATAAATATAACCAACCAATATAAGTACAAAATGATTTGAAAATTATTTTATGAATAAAATAATTGAAAAATTATAAATAAAGAAAAATATAATATTAAACAATTTTTATGGTTTAATTATTTTATAAATATTTATATCCATGCATAAATACGTGAAAATCATCTAATATCAATTAAAGAGAAAGTTGTGAGATTTTATATATTTTTTTATCTTTTACATTCATAGGTAAATGATATTTAGATGTAAAATATTCTCTATAACAGAAATATCCCATTTTCTTTTGAACCATCGTTAAAATAATAATAAAAGATGTACATGTGAATTACCTAATATCAATTAAGAGCAAGTTGTGAGATTTTGTATTTTCATATCTTTTACATTCATAGGTAAATGATACGTAGATGTAAAATATTCTCTATAACAAAAATATCGTGTTTTCTTTTGAATTAGCGTTAGAAACCTTCTTTTGTATTATTCCCACTAAAAGAATATAGAATATACGTTTACATTTTACTTAAATCAAAATTAGTAATCGTGTACATGTGTGATATTGACAAAGTAAATGCAAAATGTAGTTGACATCAGAAAATGCAAAATGTGGGATCATATCATTTGATTTGACCGCGATGGCTAAACACGTTAGATCGTTGCGCAGTCGCTACAACTAAGCAGCCATACCTATTTTTATCATCAATTATTTGTATCATATACATTTATTTAATTTATTAAACCAATTATACTCTTGTTTGACCTTTGATTAAACAATAGGTTAGTTAGTCACTATACATTGGCTTCTAAATTCTAAATAATCGGCTTTAGGTTAGGTGGCCTACAAAATAAACAATTCGAGTTCTTCGTTTATTTGGTGGTATTATACTATAATTTGGAACAAAAATAAAAATTAAGATATATTGGATTTTAAAGCCAACATATCCTTTGGCAATTTTATATAATTAGATATTAATCTCAATTTTTAAATGTTTTTGGATTTATCCTCTAACATGTAACAAAATGTTTGTTAGATGTAACGTATGATATTAGCTACGTTGGAATTGACACAAACTGTTAAAAATTTACATGTTGCAACAACTTCATTTTTTCTTGCTAGAATTACTTTATGATCATAATAATATACAAAACATAACATTCCATTTCTTATTGTGTTTGCTATTTTTTTTGTTATAACAAAAAGTGTTTTTATTTTGCTATTTTCTAATCACACGTAATAAAATGGTTTATCTATTTTATTAACTAATTTTTTAATAAGTAGATTCTAAAAGTTGAAATATTATGCGTTTTTTTGTTTTGTTTTAAGCTATCAACGCATTTACCAAATTAAAAGCATAATAGTGTCATGTGTTGAAGTCAACGAAAATATTTCCAATTGCCTCAATCTTATCATATTATAGGACAATTTCTTAATAATTGATGTAAATATAGCTTATTAGCTATAATAGCCAACTTGATTTTTGAAAATGCTTATATAATAATTAAGGAGATAAATACTAAACAGCGTAAATAAAAAAGGAGATATATGTTAAAAACGGAGATAAATATTAAAAATTATTTCAATTTTTTAAAACTAATAAAAATAAATAAAAAACAAAACACATAACCGACGCGATAGAGAAAGAGAGTCGCAACTAGGTCGTAGTCGTGCTCTCGTTTTGCAATTCACGTTTCATCTCTTGAGTTTCTTCGTCTTCTTCATATTCTCTCTTTCTCTCTCTCTTTCTCTTTATCACTCTCTGGTTCTCTTTCTCTCTCTCTCTTACGTTTTTCTTTTCTCGTCACGAGGTTTCTCTCACACTCCGTTAATAAACATCGCGCGTTTCGCATTCTAACCATCTTTAAACGCTTTCCTCTGTTTCTCGTCTTCTCACAATTATCAGGTGCACAAAGCTCTCTGTCTCTCTCTCTCTCTCTGTATGTTCTTCAGACAAATGTAGATGTTTATCATCTGTTTCGTCTCTAGGGAATCATCATTATGATTTAAGATCATCATCATCATCAATCTTCTCAGTGATTTTTGTTTTTGCACTCGGTTTTTCTGATTAAAACCATTTTTCTGATTTTCCGTTTTAATAAATAAATTGAATCGAAGTCGGAATCGGAATCAGATCATAATGTTTATTTTTTCTTGATATTAATCGGAGTTTTTAGTCAATTTTGATGACTTAATTTTACAGTTTTGGTTCTCTTTTTTCCCTTTATTGATTTACATAGCAAATATTCTTATTGTATCCAATTCATAAAATTCACTTTTTCTTCTATACTTTCATCTTTTATTCTTTATGTCCCACTTCCAACATATATTATAATCTTTTTCTGTTTTTCATGCATATATTAAGTGTTTCCAGAATTTGGTAGCTTTGACCTGTATGTTTCTGTTTATTATCAATTTTTATAACATTTTTTTCTTAAAATTGTTCCTTTGTTTTACAGAAATCTCCAGCAACATAAACTTCATGGTTTCTAGCTGCTGATTGTTGGGAACTTCTTTTTTCTTAATTGGTTTAGGTATCAAGTCTCTGTTTTGAGAAACAGAGCAATTTGAACTCTTTCAATGCTACATTTGTCTGGAGTCAGAAGTCAACGAAGAAACTCAAGACCTTTAACTATAGGAGGTACAAAGATTTATTAATCCAACAAAATTTGCTTTTCATCATTTCATATTTCTGACAAAAAGAAACTTTGGATTTTGATGTTTTTTTTGTTTTTTTTTCTTAAATGCAGATATGGATTACTTAGAACCCAAAACAAAGAGCAATCTCATGGGGAAGCTTCTCTTATTAGTTTCTCTTGTATTCTTAGCCATTATTGTGATCAACAGAGCTTCAAGCTTCACATCTCCAAGCGTGGTATCTCACTCAACTCAAGAACTCAAAAACCTCGTAAAACGTTACATTATGGTTAATGTTTTTCTGCGGTTTTGCTTTCAGTTTTCTCAAAGAGAAGAAGGAGTGACTCATGTGTTAGTCACTGGTGGTGCCGGTTATATTGGATCACATGCTGCTTTAAGGCTGCTTAAAGACTCATACCGTGTAACCATTGTGGTAACTAAAAAGTCTCTTTCTTGATTACTAGTTTCAAAGTTTCAACAACTATTTGATGGAACCATTTGAACTTTTGATTTCTCAATAGGACAATCTCTCCCGTGGGAATCTTGGCGCTGTTAAGGTTTTACAAGGATTGTTCCCACAAACTGGAAGACTTCAATTCATTTACGCTGATTTAGGAGATCCTGAAGCTGTATGGTTCTATCACCTTTGATGTAATTTGGTAGAAGTTTTGGTTTTTGTTTTCTTAAGTAACCAATACAATTTCAGGTCGAGAAAATCTTCTCAGAGAACGCTTTTGACGCTGTGATGCATTTTGCTGCAGTAGCTTATGTTGGAGAAAGCACTCTTTATCCTCTAAAGTACAGTCCTCGTTAGTTTTAAACTTCGCTGCAAGAATTTGGTTATTCGTTCTCATTGTTTGATATTTAATTGTTGTAGATATTACCATAACATTACATCAAATACATTAGGAGTTCTTGAAGCTATGGCTAGACATAAAGTCAAGAAACTGATATATTCTAGCACTTGTGCTACTTATGGAGAGCCTGAAAAAATGCCTATTACTGAAGATACTCCACAGGTAAATAACCTTAACTTCGCGTAAGATCATTCATTCGATACAAGTTCCGTTTTTCGCGCTATTTCTAATGGAAAATATTTGATCTAGGTCCCGATTAATCCTTATGGAAAAGCTAAAAAGATGGCAGAGGATATGATCTTGGATTTCTCTAAGAACTCTGACATGGCAGTTATGATCTTGAGGTTTGGTTCATTGAGTACTTGATCCCTTTTCTTCTTATCAATGAAAACATTTTGGCAAATGTTGATGAATCTTATGAACTTGCAGATACTTCAATGTGATTGGTTCAGATCCAGGAGGTAGATTAGGAGAAGCTCCAAGACCCGAGCTTCGTGAGCAAGGACGCATATCTGGTGCCTGTTTCGATGCAGCTCGCGGTTTCATTCCCGGACTGCAAGTAGAAAAAAGAACATTATGTGTAATGTTTTATAATATCTTCTTTGCAAAATCATTTACATGATATGGTTTGTGATAGGTGAAAGGAACAGACTACAAAACATCGGATGGGACTTGCATAAGAGACTATATAGATGTTACTGACCTCGTTGATGCTCATGTGAAGGCTCTTGAGAAAGCTCAGCCTCGCAAAGTCGGTATCTACAATGTTGGAACTGGAAAAGGTCTCTTGATCTTAACATTTTCATTTCACAAACACTTGTTCTAATCCCAAACTTAGTGCCTCCAAGTTTCATGTAGTGATCAAGAAGAGGATCTGTCTAACTACTATACATTTGATTTCATTGCAGAAGATTTAAGTTACAATCTGAGATTAACCGTTTTGTGGTTTCGTTGAACAGGAAGATCGGTTAAGGAATTCGTGGAGGCGTGTAAGAAGGCGACAGGAGTTGAGATTAAAGTAAACTTCTTGCCTCGACGTCCAGGAGACTACGCAGAGGTTTATAGCGATCCGACAAAGATTTTGAGAGATTTGAATTGGACTGCTCGATTCACTAATCTTCAGGATAGTCTTCAAGTTGCTTGGAGGTGGCAAAAGATTCATCCTCATGGATATGTTTCTTATTAAAAACAGAGGAAACAACAAACACCTATTAAAAAGTTTATTTTTTTCAAATTTAATTTCTTGAATTTTCATAATGTTTGAAGGGCGTTTATAGTTTATAAAGAGAAATATTGTGATTCTTTGGATCAACAGAACCAGGCAAGCTCATATAGTAATCATTTAAAGAAACAAAAATTGTTGCAAGAGAGGACAAGGAAGCCTCTTTCATTCTTCCGCTGAATGTTTCTCTTATCGACCAGTAAAAATATTGATGTCAAAGGGCTTGAAGATGCCTCTGCATGGTGGTGTGTTTCCAGTTCTTTCTCTGTCTCATCCCGTCATGCTGATGCCTCCGAATCATTATAATCAGCAACAGTGATCATTTGTTTGTAGCTGTTTTCACTTGATTGATGATTGAAATGGAGCTCGACGTACTGAAGTAGCATGGCCATGTGTAGCAATTTCCTTTATAACGTTTCTTAAAAGGACGCAGACTAGTGAAACTCTTTGTAAAGACAATAGAAACATACAGTGAGTGTTTCTCATATGCTTGATTCTTAAAAGACATACTAATGGATACACAAACCCATACATACATGTATATTGTATTGTGACTTCATTGTTGAATGTAACATATCCCCAACATCACATGTATAGTAGCCTAACTTCAGTTTTAGTGTTTGTCTCTAATCTCAATGTCTCAAAAATCATTGGAGCCTGCACCACTACCTGTGAGGCTAATGCTCCTGAAAATTGAGGGACTTGCTAAGTTGGAGTAGTCCGCATTCTCTTACTTCACATTTGTTTCAGCCGACTCTGAACTCCAAAACAAACTCACTGGAAGTCAGCTCTAGCTCAACTTCGAATGTCTACAGATTGTTCACTGAAAGTGGACTTTGAATATGGAGGCTTGACCTGTACGGAAAATTGTGACCTTTTGGTTTGTCCATGATGCCATAAGTTCCTCGCATCAGCTCAACATTTGTTCTTTTGGTTTGACCAACTTTGCCATCATCCTCAACTAGTAAGAGGCAAGCTTTAAAGTTCAAAGATGTTGGAAGATACCTCTACTTCAACTTCACTGTTAGAGAATCACCAGTACCTCGGTAAATGAAGTATGCATGCACTTGCCGACCCGGTAATACCACATTTGTACAAGTCGATCGATGTCTGGAAGATGAGATCTCTCGCTTCTTTATTCAGTTTGAAGCAGTTAGCGAAATTAAGAATAATAATCTCTGGATTGTGGAAAGAGCAATATAGTCCTTCCACCAGAGACTCCCAGTTTCCTTCATCAAGGAATGAAGTTTTCTGAAGCACTGGGAGCGATATAAGTTTTCTGGATTGGTTGAGTTCCAATTCAAGATTGAGTTCTACCAAACTCGAGCAATCACTGACATCTAAGTATGAAAGATTCGTGGCATTCCATATGAAGGAAGGTAGCTCCACCATACTTGAACAATTGTTAAGACTCAATCTTCGGAGATTAATGACATTCCCAGCAGAGGAAGGAATCTCCACTAGACTTGAGCATCCATTGAGATACAATTCCCTAAGACTAATGATATTCCAAATCGATGAGGGGAGCTCCAGTAGGCTCGAGCATCCATTGAGATTCAATACTTGGAGATTAGTGGCATTGTCAATAGAAGAGGGGAGCTGCACCAGACCTGAGCACTCACTGAGAGAAAATCTTTGGAGCTTAATGACACTCCCAATAGAAGGGAGCATTAACAGACTTGAGCATCCACTAAGATTCAAATCCTCGAGACTAGTTAAATTCACAATAGAAGATGGAAATTTTACCAGACTCGAGCAGTTCAGTAGATGCAGTACCTTGAGACTAGTGATATTTCCAATAGAGGAAGGTAGTTCCACCAGACTTGAACACCCATTGGCATATAATTTCTCGAGGTTACTAGTATTCCCGATGAAGGAGGGGATTTCCCGAAGACTTGAGCAACCATCAAGATCCAACTCCTTGAGACTAGTGACATTTCCAATAGAGAAAGAGAGTTTCACCAGATTTGAACATCTATTGAGATACAAATTCTTAAGTTTCTTAAGATTCCCAATAGAGGAGGGAAGTTCCACCAAACTTGAGCAATCAACAAGATCCAATTCCAATAAATTAGTGGCATTCCCAATAGAAGGGGAGAGCTCCACCAAGCTTAGACAATATCTGAGTTTCAATTCTTGGAGTTTAGTGGCAGTAGAGAAATCAGGAAGCTCCTTCAGGTTAACACAAGAACTCAAATCCATCCATTTGAGATTTCTAATGGGCTGTAGGGAAAAAATAACGGCAGCATGAATGCAATTAGTACATTTAGTAAAGCACATATAATAAGGATTGTTACATAACCTTATATATTCAAAATAAGAGTGAGAATTTTAAACATGAAGGATAATACATAACATTGACTTACTCCATTTCCTTCCCATAGCTTCTCAAGCATGCTGCCCGCATGTTTATTTTGACAAGGAACTCCGGATGAAACTTGGTAGGCAAACATGTCAGTGGAAAACGTTCCCAATGTAACAATCTAAGTTTTCCAGATATACAGTTCAAACCTTGTGGTAAGTACAACATGTCGTGACAACGATCACCAAATGGGTAGTGAAATCTTAAGAATTGGAGATTACACATCCTTTCAAAGGCTCTTTCACTTATATGTATATCGTCCTCCATTACAGCTGATAACTCGAGATCTATGCCAATAAGAGTTCTAGTACCCTGAAAAGGATCAAACGTAGAGATTATTAGCTGTCTAATGAAAAACAATTTGGACAAGGAATAAGACGATGAAATAAAATGTCAGAACTTACCGTATCATCAGTGAGTACTTCACGAATATCTCTTGCATCAACCAAAAACTGGCGTTTCCCGGGCTCGCAAATGGACTGTTTCCCAGGCTCATGACGAACAATCTCTCTACCTAGTTGTTTTAGCAAATTATGCATCTCTATATTTCCCAAGTTCATAGATATGAGAGATTTATCAGCCAAATATTGAAGCCCATGCCTCACATCCACAAACTTCTTTTTAAGAAGCTCTTCTAATGTCTCAATCCTTTCCCTATTGAAAAAACAGGCTATGTGCAGGAATAAACTTTTCTCTTCTTCATCTAGGGAGTTGTAACTGAACATCAAAACGCTCTCAATTTCATTGTCAAGGCTGGTCCTTAACCTTGGGATCGCTTTCAGCCACTCCAGTTTTGACATACGCCGGAAATAGGAGCCCATAACTCTTAGTCCTAAGGGGAGATTACCGGCAAGTGTTGTAACTGTCCGAGCAATCTGCTCATAGCCAACTTTAGGTGACTTCTGACCAGAAGCATACATGCAGAATATTTGAAGAGCCTCATCAGAATGTGGGATATTAACCTTGTAAATATATTTGATACCATGTGCCTTTAAAAGTTTTAGATCTTGTGTTACGACGATAATACGACTTCCAAGGCCAAACCATCGTATATCTTTTGCCATGGCATCTAGTTGTGCTAACCCATCCACATCATCAAGAACTAGAAGAACCTTTTTGTCCTTCAACCTCTCTTGGGCCACCCCTAAATGAGGAATCACGATATCTTTCTGGTTGATCATCTGAGACAACAACTCTTTCTGTAGTTGCAGTTTTGCGCTGTACTCATCGTGGCAAGGTCTTGGATAACGTACTTTGATGTTTTCCATGATTGTGCTCAGCTGAAACTTATCAAAGAGTTTGTTATGTAGAACTCTGGAGATAGTAGTCTTGCCAATCCCAGCCGGACCCCAAATCCCTATCATTCTCACCTCATCAAGATCTAGTCGTAACAACGAATTAATCTCCGTGACATGAGCTTCAATGCCAACAAACTCATCAAAATCCTTTGATGGCGTAAAACTCAACACGTCAGAGACATATTTTGTAATTTTAATGATCATATCCGCTTCGTTTTTCCTGAAATGAACAATACTTATCAAACTTACAAAGGCAACAAAACATATTTGGAGTTCATATACACTCGTACATATACATATATACAAGAAAGGCATGACGTGAAATGCATTAGAGAGGAAAAGACTACCAATTGCGAGAATCCTCCCCAAGTATGTTTGCGGCACTAGTCAAAGCTTGCCTCCATTTCTGCTTTACCTCCTTTGTTCTCCCAACACAAGCTTTTCTAAAAACCTTCCCAAAATCTCCCTTTTGTTTCCTTACATCCGATGGATCTACATCATAGAAAATGGTCATCACCGTTTGACCCAGCTCTTCTCTGCATTTCATAATCTCAACCAATTCATCAAGACACCACTTCGAAGAACAATAGTTCCTCGAGAGCAAGACTATGGCGAGTTTAGATCCTCTAATCGCCTGTAAGAGCTCAGGACCAACGGATCCTCCTCTCTTGATCTCATTATCAATGAAAGGTGTGATTCCCTATCCTTGAAACTCCTTCTGAATGTGACTGAGTAAGCCTCTGCGGACATCTTCCCCGCGGAAGCTCAGGAAAACGGGGTGGGACCAGTTGTGAGACAAAGAAGAAAGAAGATATGAAGAAGGAGATAGAGAAGAAGATATGTTTGTGGTTTCTTACGGAATCTGAATTTTCTATGAACCACCAAATAAATTGTATCCAAAAGCGTGAATAAGCTTTTGGTAGGAGCAAAAGTCCTGTGGAAACAAAACGAATTCATCAGTATTAATGAAAGACGAACAAGATCACAGAGCTTTATTGAGAAATGTGTGGAGGAAGACTTAACAAAGAAGTTCATGGAAATCTTGTGATGCACCAATCATTGACCCTATAATGTACTATAGGCTCCACCATTCATGGATTTTTTTTTGGAACCTTTCTAACCTGATTTTAAGATTTATTTCAATCATATTAAATATTGATTGAGTTCAATAATGGGTACAATCAATACATACCTTATCAGCGTCGAGAAGCTCACTTTGCAGCTCGCTTTAGCTGTCACTTTCTTCATCAGCCTTTGGTAGTGAACCCTGATATGGTACTACCACACACACAGTTAAGAGGAAAAATTAATTACAAACACAAGAAGAAGTCGATAGATATAAATAGAATCAAACCAAGATTCTTACTCATGCCAAAACTTTACATGAACAATTTTCCTGCTTCTCATCATCTCTGCGGTCTCATCATATTCTTTGGTCTCATGGATTATATTTCTCTATATTGATGGCTGCAGATTCTGCATACCATTTACTTTCCACAGAAACTTTTACAACTCTAGACCTCTCGTCGCCTTTAGAAACATGAGGAGCTCCAAATGATGAAAGATATTCACTTTAAACTACCAGTCCATTGAGTCTGTCTCAAATGCCAAATCCCATGAAACTTCTAGAAATACTAGCGTTTGGGATTGGAAAAATGCAAACCTTAAATCGCAAGAGCTTTCTAAGAAGTCAATAACATTAATGATCTTGAGACTTGAGGTATTGGACCACTTCTTATCTCCTCATACAACACGTCAAACACAAGCATGCACATATGGAAACATTACAATTTGTAATTTACAAAGGCAACATTCATCTAGAAACAAATACAAGTATCTTTGAGGGAAAAACTAAAAAGAAGAGAGAAAGAATAATGCCGATGGACCGACTGTTTTCGCCTTACCTCTCACTGTTCGTGAAGATCTACAGAACCAACTACTTCTGCAAAGTCCTTCCATGGTTCATTGACCACCTTCCACTGCACTAGTCTGCAAGGTAACAGTTCTTACTTCGGTTTCCCCCGCGATCACCACCGTGCATCTGTAATGCCAAAAGGGAGGACGGATTATATATACCTACCAACTGGTGGATTTGAATCTGTTTTTGGAGAAACTAACCTGGTTTTGATAACAAGTCCATGGTCCACAACCCCATCAATCTTCTCCAGGCTTTTAGCCACGTTAGCTGCGAAATTTTGCTTCAATCAACCCATATCAACCAACAGTAGAGAACATTGCACAAGTTTCAATGGTTGCAGTAAAATCTTTTACCGATGCTAGGAATAGGAGTTGTGAAGATAACATCAAGGATGTTGTGACCATCACTGGTGATTATAGGAAAGTCTCCTCCAAGAGGGCCTGCATCTCCTGCAGAAGCTCTTCTCCACACCTTTTACGCATATGCACAAATCAAAATACAATGAATCAAACAACGTTCAATGAAATCAATAGAGCCGAAACCTCAAGAAAACATTTGAAAAAGAAACATATCACCACCTCTGCGTCGCCTAAATACAAGTCATCTATTTCCTCTGCTATAGCCAACCAATTTAGCTGCAAGCGAAACTTCAAGCATTCATTTATGGTTTCTGAGTTCTGAATCATACCGGGATTAGGAAAAAGAATTCTTCCATAGAAATTTCCTTACGGATTGAACTAAGACAGGGATAGATCCTTCAAGGCAAGACTTGTATTGTTCTTCCTTTATCATGAAGATTGCCTCATTAGCTGCTTTTACAATAGACTGCATTGTCAATCTTTCTTCATAAGTCCAAAGCTAAGCAATGAGTTTATGAAAACTGCATTTTACACGAAATCACACTCGCCTTTTGTCGCAATATATAGTCCTCTTCCTGTGATATTTTTCGCCGCCCAATAACTGAGATAAGCGTACCCTCTTCTACAGCATCAGCATCATGAAATGCAAAATCAATCTACAAAGCAGTTACACTACAAAATATTATCCCAAGATGAAAACAAAAATTTAGATCAAAGCGGTTTAGGAATGCACGGATGCGGCTACCTGAAAATCATCTCGGAAATGTTTCAAGGGGATTCCAGACTTTGCTGCTTCGCTCGCACTTCTAGCAGACCTGAACAAAAGTCATGAAAAAAATCATCATGAAGCCTGCTAAAACTTGTAACAGAAGATGGATGAAAACATGATCCAAGAAGTAAGAACCAAATAATAGAGATTTAACAATTGGACAAAACGAAAAGATTGATTCTTTGTTGGATTCAAAGAAAGACAAACAGCAGAATCAGAATCCAAAGACTCACATTGGTACACCAACAACATCTTCTAAGGAACCAGAACGAAGTTGCTGACCCAAATAACGTATAGCCAAATCTGAAGCTTCTCCAGATCCTAAACCAATAACCATCCCACTCTTAACGTAACTATCCACCTGAAAAGTCACCAAATTTTGTATTCAAGTATTGATTTTTTTGTTTAGTTTTATGAATCGCATCACAATTTAAACGATACCCGGGATAAATAAACCTCATAAATTGATTCTAAAACATGAAATTTTTGTATTCAAGTATCGATTGATCATAGCATATTGGTGTCTAAATTAGTAAATGATTTCTCGATTTTTAATACTTACGGTGCGATGAGCTGCTCGGAGAAGAGGAGAAGCCTCCGGAGAAAGACTGGCGCTTACTCGAGGCACCGAAAATTGTCTGAAGCTACGATGGCGCGTGAAAACGAAGGACGAGAGTGAAAATGGAGTCGATGCTGCTTGAACTACCATTTTTTTTAAACGATTTATGTCACCGAGTCATGACTCGGTGGTTTTGCCGCTCTTATCTCGTTCAGTTTCGTGTGTGGCATACGACGATATTTTTTCTTCTTTTTTTTACGAATTTCCATGAAAATATAATTACACTGTCCACAACATGAGGTTTGTGTAACTCTAGAATTCTTAGCATACGACGTTATTAAATTACCATTTTTCTTTTCCGAATTGATTAAATCTTCATTGACAATCAAAAAAAGAGAAACTGAAAAACACCAAAAACGAAGAGAAACTCAACTGTGTCCTTCAATCTCTCTTTCTGAACTGTTAATCAAAATTTAACATTTCGTATATTGAGTTTTATCTTATAAATAAACCAAAATTATTTTTCCTCTTATACTAAAATCGTATAATTTTTTGTAATTATATTTAATTCTTAGATTTTTGTAAATATATTTTCATACAGATATGCTGTTTTAAGAAAAAAATAGGAAAAAAACTGAATTATTGATCGATTTGAAATTGCATAAATAAATCACACTGGTAATCATTTGAAAAATCATGTACTTGTATAAATATTTACAAAATAAATAAACTATAGTAATTGATTAATATTTCATTTATATTTTTTATACGTTTTAAATTAGTTTGTAACTTATTTATATGAAAAGTAAATAGAATACTATTTTAAATAATTTTATGTTGTTATCTTAATTAAATATGCGATTTTGATTATAAAAATTTGAATCGTATTCATATTTAAAAAAAAATTAGATTGCAACAATTCATCTAAAATGAACCACAATTTTATTTGATTATAGTTAGGCTAAAATCAGTTTAATTTTGTTAATATATTTTGGTTCTTTTCTTAGATTTATAAATATATTTTATAATTTATTTATTTATTGTATATATATTATTTTGTAAAAAGTATTATAAAAAATAAGTTGAAATGTGGATCGGTTTGGAATTGCATAAGCGAATCAAACCGGTAATTTTCAAAAGCTCATCGGTTGGGAGTTGAGGATATAATATTCGAAAAACTAAGAAATTTGATTCCATTAATTTGGTTATGTTCGGTTCGTATCAAATGATAGCCATAACTTTAAATTATAGTTCTATATTAACTGAATTATCTATTTGATATTAAATTGGTCGTAACATGAAAAGAAACAATTTTTTTTAAAAAAGAAACATGATATCAGATCATTAAATTACATTATTTTATTTTTTTCTAATTATTTGGCCAAAGATTTATAACAAAAATATTTTTAATTATTTTTAATATTTATTATATGGTTTGAAAAGTAAATTTCAAACTAGACTTTTTGAATAATATTACAAAATTTTGAGATTTCTTTTATTTTTGTTATTTTAGAAAGATAATGTGGAATAAAGTTTATTAAATAGAAATATGAAATATATTTTCAATTTTCTTAATTTAGAAAAATAATTTAGAATATTTTTTATTAAATAAATAAAAATATTAATAATAGCATTTAGTTATAATAATTTTAATTCGTTTAAAATATTTTTGCAGTCTAATTTTGTAAAAATTACCGTGAGCGCAACATGTATGAAATTAATTTTTCAAATAATATTATTAAGATCAATAGAAATTTGAACAAGATTTTTAATTTGTTTAACTAAAAAGAATCTATAAAGGAACCAAATTTAAATCGCATCAATCTAAACCAAAAAAACAAACTGAATTACAAATATTTCAATGTAGTTTTAGAATACCAGTTTGTATAAATGAAACCGTTAAAATAAAATATAATAAAAACTAAAGAAATACCGAATTATCAACCGTAAAAGACACATTGAGCCATTGAAAGAAAACAAAATGAAGACAAAAAAAAACTAAAAGGTGAGTCCTTTTAATTCGATCGCACTTATGAGCCTTCTCCACTGCTTTAACACATGTGGGAACCAAATACGTGGTAGCCACTCAAATTGGCTCACAATTTCACCAGAATCCAAGAAAAAAGGTTTCATATTCTCGTGTGATCATTCAGTTTCTTCCTGTACCTCTCTCTCTTTATCTAATTCTCTATGGTACACATAATAATATATACAAATACGCACTCTTCTTTCACCGACCTCCGACACGTAAAAGGCAGCTCCTTTTTGTGTTTTTTCTGTCAATCCACTACTTCACCATGAATGCTATAATGGGTTCTTGTTCTTCTTTTGCACCTTTCTTTATTTTCCTTAATTATCTTTGTTTCTTGGTGAGTTTTGTCTGCTTTCATGACTCATTCATTCTCTGTATAAAACCTAGTAGTGGGTACAAATGCAAAAAGCCCTGTATTTTCCACTTTCTTGATTTAGAAGGGACACAAAAATGGGTAGAGTTATGTTGGTGAATTTTGGGTTTTTGTTACTTGTGATAATCTCTTTTGGGTGTTTGCCAAACACTTTGGGACAACAAGGAGACGATGGTGATGATGATGACGATACTTCTATCTACATTGTCACACTTAAACAACCTCCTATTGTTCATCTCTTCGATGAAGAAGAGCTTAAACAAATTAGACACCAAAGATCTAAGCATGGCCACACTTCTAAATTCAAACCAAAATTGCAACCAAGGTACTGAGAAACTTGATTCTTTTTTTCTAGTTAGATTCTCTGTGTAGCTTTGATTAACTCTTTTCTGTATTGACTATGATTTTCTCTTTTTGATACGAACATTTTCAGGAAACGTCATGGGAGGTCACAAAGACCACCATCAAAAAGACCACCATCTATTGCTCAAACTCATGACTCTTTCTTGAGAAAGACATTAAAAGGAGAGAAGTATATAAAGCTTTATAGCTACAATTATCTAATCAATGGATTTGCTGTGTTTGTTAGCTCACAACAGGTATATACATATTTAGTTCTTGATCATTGTATAATAAGGACTAAACTGACTTTGATTTTGATTTGATTCATGAAGGCTGAGAAGCTTTCAATGAGAAGAGAAGTAGCAAACATAGTGTTAGATTTCTCTGTTAGGACAGCAACAACATATACTCCACAGTTTATGGGTTTACCACAAGGAGCATGGATCAAAGAAGGTGGATTTGAGATGGCTGGAGAAGGAATTGTTATCGGATTTATCGATACTGGAATCGATCCGAAACATCCTAGTTTCAATGACAATGACATCAATTCTCAGCATTCATATCCAACCCCTAAGCATTTCTCAGGTGTTTGTGAAGTCACACGAGATTTTCCCAAAGGATCTTGCAATAAAAAGCTGATTGGAGCTCGACATTTCGCACAATCCGCTATAACCAGAGGACTGTTTAACTCATCCGAAGATTATGCTTCTCCTTTCGATGGAGATGGCCATGGAACGTAAGTGTAACTATTGAAACGTCTTGAATATATTATATATATAAAACAGAGTTTGTCCCTTAAAGATTGTTACTTTGGATATATATATACAGACACACAGCTTCGATCGCTGCGGGGAACCATGGAGTTCCAGTCATAGTTTCTAATCATAACTTTGGGAATGCTAGTGGAATCGCTCCTCGTGCGCAGTAAGTAAACAAATTAGAACTTGGATCAGTGGTAAAATCTTCACAAACTAACTTAAACTTGTATTTTTTTCGATTCTTTCTATTCAGTATCTCTGTTTACAAGGCATTGTACAAGAGTTTTGGAGGTTTTGCTGCAGATGTTGTTGCAGCTATAGATCAGGTTTATAAACCAACGCACTAAATATAATCAAAGGTTCTAACTTTCCTTTCAAATTTGAGATTCTTAATATGATTCTGTACATTTTCAGGCAGCTCAAGATGGTGTTAATATATTAAGTTTATCGATCACACCGAATCGAAAACCTCCTGGTGTTGCTACTTTCTTTAACCCTATAGATATGGCTATACTTTCCGCTGTGAAATCTGGAATCTTCGTGGTCCAAGCTGCAGGAAACACCGGTCCATCGCCTAAAAGCATGTCTTCTTTTAGTCCTTGGATTTTCACAGTTGGTGCTTCTTCTCATGACAGAGTTTACTCCAACTCTATAATCCTAGGCAACAATGTAACTATTCCAGGCGTAGGATTCGCAAGTAAGTCCTTGTTTCTTCCTCAAACTAAAAATTTCGATTTCTAATATGAATGTATGGATTTGTAAACTTGTGTAGTTTATTTCTTTATAGCTCCCACGGATGATGGAAAGATGTACAAGATGATCTCTGCTTTTCATGCCTTAAACAATAGTACTTCTGTAGATAAGGATATGTATGTAGGTGAATGTCAAGATTATGAAAATTTCGATCAAGAACTTGTCTCTAGGAATCTTCTCCTATGTAGCTACTCTGCTCGTTTTGTTCTCGGGCTTTCGACTATAAAACAAGCTTTAGATGTTGCCAAGAATCTATCTGCGGTTGGCGTTGTGTTCTATATGGACCCGTATGTTCTTGGATTTCAGATCAATCCAACGCCAATGGATATGCCTGGAATCATAATTTCATCTGCAGAAGATTCCAAGGTAAGAGAATAAAAGCAAAACTCTTAAGGTTTTTGCGCGGTTTCTAATGATCTAACAATATGTTTTTTCGCAGAGTTTACTTAAGTACTATAACTCTTCTATTCAAAGAGATGTAACCACCAAAGAAATTGTTGGTTTTGGAGCGGTTGCAGCCATTGAAGGCGGTTTAAATGCTAGCTTTAGTAACAGAGCTCCTAAGGTTATGTTTTACTCAGCAAGAGGACCTGATCCAGAAGATAACTCTTTTAACGATGCAGACATATTGAAACCGAACCTCGTAGCTCCTGGAAACTCCATTTGGGGTGCTTGGAGTTCCGCTTCCACCGATTCAACTGAGTTTGAAGGTAAACTTTACACACGTGAAAACAGAGGATTGTTTTCTATAAAGGCAGCAACTTTCAGATTAGAGTTATATTCTTATTTGCTCTGTTTTAGGTGAGAAATTTGCAATGATGTCTGGTACAAGCATGGCTACTCCTCATGTAGCTGGCGTAGCTGCACTAATCAAACAAACTTACCCGCAATTTAGTCCTTCAGCAATTGCATCTGCGCTTTCAACAACTGCTCTTCTTTATGATAATAAAGGCAGCCCTATAATGTCTCAGCGTACTTATGCCAATCCTGATCAAAGCCTCTATAATGCAACACCGTTTGATATGGGAAGCGGTTTCGTTAATGCAACTGCAGCTTTAGACCCTGGCTTAATTTTCGATACTAGTAAGTGTATATCAAAAATGGCTAACACAACTAAACTTTTACTTTTGCAATTCAACAACATGTATTGTTCTTCTTCTGTAGGTTTTGAAGACTACATGTCATTTCTTTGTGGGATCAATGGCTCAGATTTGGTGGTACTTAACTACACCGGGGTTAGCTGTTCAGCTAACAGCGCAACAATCAGCGGTTTTGACCTCAATTTGCCATCAATCACAGTATCAACGCTTAATGGCACACAAATTGTCAAAAAATCGGTGAGAAACATAGCAGGAAATGAGACATACAATGTTGGTTGGAGTCCTCCTTATGGCGTTTCAATGAAAGTATCTCCTACTCAATTCTCTATAGCCATGGGAGAAACTCAAGTACTAAGCATAACCCTCAACGCGACAAAGAACAGTTCGAGTTCTAGTTATGGAAGAATAGGATTGTTCGGAAACACAGGACACATTGTTAATATTCCTGTATCTGTCATAGCGAAAATGGCTTCTAGCTGATAGATAGATAATATCTTCTTTCTTTTACCATTCAATTGTTAAAGATACAATTTTTATTTTGATGACAATGTAAAACCATAGAAATGTTTTCAAACACAAGTAAACTGCAATCTTCACGCGTTTCCTCCATCTTTGTTGCCTTTGCTTGGGGTAGAAGGTAACTTCTCTGATTCCTCTTGAGCTCCAGATGGGTTTGTTGGAATGTTAGGGTTAACCATTGTAAAAGGTGGGTACTTGGGGAAAGGCCATCCCTTTAATGGAAACTTGTGGCTGAAGAATCCAGCAACCATGGATTTTGCATTGTCGATCTTGCCCATTGACGACTCATCGATTATGGTTTTAGGTGATGCTGATTCTGATTGCAGTTTTGGGCCACGGAAGGAGATTGCAGGTTGAGCACTTACGAGGAAGACAACGAGGAGGAGTAAACATAGAGAAGAAGCCTTTGAGATTCTCGACATTGTTGCTTAGTGTTCTTCGAGCTCTTGCTTTGTGATTGTGTGTGGTTATGGGTTTTGTGAAGGTTTATTTATAAGTGGTGATTTTGCGTTTAGATGAGAAAAAATGTTGGTGTTTATAACGTTGGGTTTCTACTTCTCACCTAAATGAGAGCTTCATGATTCGAGCATGACCATGAGAGATGATTTATGGGTTTCGATATTCAGATTTCGTCTACAAGAATCAAGCTTCTGTTTTTGTTAACAAAAGTATCAACATTTGTTGAAAAAGATAAAAACTTCAAGAAAGACAAAACATATACTTTCTTTTCGAAACATGTGCGAACCAGAGAACATATATGGTTGATTAGTCTAGTCGGGTCATAACAAGAAAAACCAAAAACAAAAGAGAAAATTTTACTAACAGATTAACAGACAAGGCAAATGCTTAAATGCTTACACAATCACTCAAGGTTCAAACACTAAAACACTCACGAAAACAAACAAGTAAGAAAACAGGGGAACGAGACATCTTTGTATGTAACTTTGAGGCGGTGATGTTTTTAGGGGACGACGGAGGGAGTTGCGGCGGTGGAGGAGGAGCATTTACTAGGCTGAACGAGACGAGAGATCGAGACGGCGGAGATAATGAGCATAAGGACCACGCCGGCGAAAGCGGCGATAAGTGCTCCGGCGCCGTGATCGCAGTAAGTGGCGAATCTGTCACAGATTTTGTCCCATCTCGCGTGTTTGTTACCATTCTTCCCCACTTCCGCCATGAACGCCGCCGCGTTTGCTGCCGCCGAAACCAGAGTCACATTCATCTGTTTTTTTTTTACGTTTTTTGCATAAGCCAAGAAGAAGCCAAGTCAGCAAAACAATCTGAAAATCCATAATTTATTTTCTAAACTAATATTCGACAACACAAATGTCAATATTGTTTTAAATTTCATGAAATCAACATTATATATTTGTACTATCTCCAGAAGCTATTAAAAAAAGTGAAAACGATTTAGTTCCTGATTGATGTTTTAACTTTTACGGCTGTAGAAGTTTTAATTTAATTCTAAAATCTTTTAAAACAATTTTATTTTAATTAAATTTTCAAGATTTTAAAGCTCTAAAAGTCTTTTTTAAAAATCTCACAGTATACTGATTTTATTCATTTTGTGGTTTGTTTTTCTTAAAGCCACTAGTTCATCCGCAAAAGAGAAAATGAAAGCATTAAAAACAGACTTTAGAAAACAAAGAACAAAAACGTTAAAAAGACTTTTAAAATACAGTCATAAACGTCTGATTGGATAAAAAAAAACTGTGAAAAAGAGTTAAATATTCGAAAGTCTACACAGCATCAATGCCAATCAAAACCATATTTATTATTTAACAGCCAAAGAAAAATCTACCGCAAAGTCTCAACAGTCTCAAATAATCAGGACCTTATAACTTAATTAAGAATCCAAAAAAAAACATCAACATCTACTAGTCACCTTCTCTAACTAGTTGGTCTAGTCGTTAACAACTTTTAAGAAACATTCATATATTCATATAAGTGTATATACGTATATGATTACCATGTCAAGAATGGCGACGGAGAGAAGGCGAAAACCAGAGAATTCCATTTTCCCTCCAAATATCTGAAGAGCAATCATCAACATGTTGTGGAAGCTCACCATTACATTAGCTACTACAAAAAACCTTTTTTTCCAACATCAAGAACCATAAAAAATATTAGTTTACAAAAATTAACATTTGGAATCTCAAGATTCTAATTTAAAGTAATGAAGGCTTACACAAAAGCTGGAGTGTGTTGGAATTTAGCAGTGAAAGTAGCTTTAATCGGAGTATTTCCAACGTTGCCCACAACAAATGTCTTTGTCTCTTTGTTCAATCCCATTACAATGGCTGCTGATAACGTAGCCAAGAAGGCAAGTACTCTTAGCCCTAAGAGTATTTTGCAGCTCTTACCACTCGTAGCAGCCAATACGAGCTTTGAAACCGCCATTTTTTTGTTGTAAGAGGAAATGAAGAAATTATGTTGTAATGTGAAAGAGTGTTGTGTGTTTATGTGAGTATATATATGTGAGTTTGAGTGTTAGTGTTTGGTCTTTTGTCTGACCATCTAACTTTGGAGGTTTAATTTTAGGTTTTGGTGGTTGTGAAGATTCAGTGAAAAAACTTAGATTTGATTTTTTTTTGTATCTTTCTTTATTAGTTGTTTGTTCTGTGGCAAGTTAACTTACTTTTGGGACAATCTCATCTACCCAAAACTTAAAAACAATTATAAACTTCTTGACTTTTCATTTGTTTGTTTGATTTTTTAATGAAAATAAAAACAAGATTATTTGATTATGTGAAAAGCTAAAAATGTTTGGCATTTAGAAAAGCTATAGATGCAGACACATTCATAAACAGAATAGCAGAGATTGCAATGTGATTATTATGTTTATGCATTGAACCATTTTGTGGTTGAACCGGCCAAGAAAGATGTAATAACCGGAATAACAAGAACGAGAATAAAACATTAAATTAAACGGTTTACATGAATGAGAAAGTGCAAATATGAACTCAAGAGTCTAAACTCATTTGTTCTCAAACTCGTTAAAACAGAGATCAAGAAATACAAATTCTTGGGGGTTAAAAGTAAAAGGAACCATGAAGTTTAGAGAGACATAAACAGATCTTCTGCAATGTTATTTAATCATATGCACAAAATAAACTCAGAAGAACAAAGAAAAAAATACGATCTCCTCTTGATTACTTTTTATCGGTTGTTACTCCAACAACAACATTGCTCACCTGTAAGTGTTTTTGAATCATTAGTCAAAGATCTTCTTCAAATGTATACTTTAGCACCAAGAAAAGACGATAACTAATATATGTATTACTCAATGCTCACCAGTTTTCCACTTTCATCCACGGACATGGGATTCTCCACAACAACTGTTTGGGTCTGAGAAAGCATGAATTAGCAAATGAATAAAGTAAGATCTCTTATGAGGTGTTTTCAATCTGATTATACGAAATTAATAGCTAAGACTGTAATTTGTAACTCACAGTTGGTGTTGAGGGCATTGCTGGTTGAGTAACTGTTCCATTTGGCCGGTTCATTGATAGAGGAGCTCTTCCATTGCTCATCTATAGAGGAAGCGTAAAATTCAAGAAATACCAAGTTTCCAACACAATCAATAAGATTCTGATAATAAATACTCATGTTACAGCCAACATTGGTTTAGTTTTACAGGAGTATATACTTACATTAGCATGAGTAACGTATTGGCAAACAGCACATTTAACCGATGATGCTCCATAAGGATACATGAGTATTATTCGACAATGCCCACAGTTGATACGTGCTGTCTGATTCGAAGGTGCTGTGTTGCGGGATATACAGACAGATTCAGTCATGGGGTTACAACGAGAAAAAGAATCAGACGTTTCAAATGACTACAGCTTCGAAACTACTTTAAGTAGAACTATGGCTCAGAGGTATGGATAATGGTATCAAGATCTTCATACTTCTATTCTATAAAACATCACAGACTCAAACAAAAAGTTGCTTAAGCGACAATTTTTGATTAATATAGAGCTCTGAAAAGTGTCGAAGATGGGAATGGAAAGTGCAGAAGATTCTTTAGAACTAAAACACCTTAGAAGTTTTCTTTAACAAAAGATCGACACTCCTACTATCCTATTTAACCGCTTAGACTCAAAAAAGAAGTTACAGAAGCCATATTTTAGGAGTCGTATACAGCTCTGAGAAGTGTAGCGAATGTAGGCATCTCAAGATGAAAATGCTGATCAAACCAAATATAAACTGCAGAAAATTCTAAGGAACAGAAAACACCTTTCAACAATTCTGAGGACATTTTTTCGAGATTTAGCGATAACTTTACCTGGTACCAGGTTCAAAGTCTGACAACAAGAACATCTAACGCTAGTCGCAGAACCTGCATACATAAGCATAGTCCCACAACCGCCACATACGATGTGAGCCATATCCATTCCTACACACAAATTTATCACACAAAGTCAACTCTTAAAAACTTTTTTTCCCACCAAATGGGTTTCTCATCCAAATTTAGATCAATTCGTGAGCTATTTTCGCTGTTTCTATATAGCAAAGCTTTCACTAAAACGCCACAAAACCTCAGTGATAAGGTTACCTTGAGGAGGATTGATGGTTCTACACAAAGCACAACAGACATTTGTTGCTCCTCGAGGATACATCAACATAGTTCTACATCCACGACATACCAACTGGTCCTGCATCTCTCTGATTCATAAAATAGAAAAAACACAATTGCTTCAAAAAACTCTTTCCTTTACAGAAAAAAAAATCAGAAATTTCCACCCAAAACAAACGAAAGAAAAAACCCTAATTCCTCTGCACTCAATCATGTTCAGTATATACACATGCGCCATTGTCAATCAGTTAAGAAACAAACCCAGAAACTCACCTGTTAACAGAGATAAAAAAAGCAACTTTTTTTTTATTAGAATTCGAAATTCTGATCCAGAAACTTCTGCAACCAAATCAATCGAAGTCAAATTGGTAAAATCAAATAACCCAAGTTACAGAATTGCAGATGAAATCGAGAAAGGATGTTCTTAATCATACGGATTGGGAGATTGATGCTAAACTTTAACTTACACAGTAAGCAAATTTTTGGGAAAAATCGACAAAAGATTTTGATTTTGTCCTCTCTTGTTTGTCTCCCAGCGAGCTATGTTCTTTTTCTTTTTTCACAAATTTTAATTAAAAAATTGAAACTTGATGTATTGTGATTATTGAGCTTGAACCTTGTCGTGACTCTTTTAGGTCACTTTCAAGGATTTTGTCTTAGGCTTCTTTTTGTCAAAACTCAAAAGCGTGCGGGCTGACTATATCTGCGATTGTCAAAACGCGCTTTTTGATTGTGTATCCAACCGCAAAAGATTTGTTTGGTTTCACAATGTATTTTGCGGTTGGATACACAATCAAAAAGTGCGTTTGCGTCTGAGAAGAAGATGAACAGAATGAGTCTTGTCTTGAGGTGTTTTCCGATTTTTTTTTATGAAATTGAGAGTTGAGTCTGTAATTTGTAAGTCAAGGTTGATGTAGAGAGCATTGTTAGTGGAGAAGCTGTATGAGTGTTGTTCGACAATGTCCACAGTTGATAAACACAGTCTGATTAGAAGGTGCATCGTTACAGGATAAACAAGAAGAAAAATGAGAAACAATGCTGATCAAAACACAAATCTCTTTAAAAAAACCAAAACACCTTTTTAACAAATTTTTCGAAGGAATTAGAAAACAACACGTTTAAATATTATAAAATTCGACGCGGTACACATTACAACAAGAACATCCAAAGCCATTATTGGTTTTAGATATAAGTTTAAAATTATATATTTCCAATTCCGTATAAAACATATGTTTTTGGAGTTTTTTTAATTTTTTTATTAGTTTAATTGATTTAAGTTTACTCTTGTTTTGTAGGAATGACAAATTTAAATCTTTTTAATTTTTTTTTACTTTGAGTCCAAAATTCTTTAAAATAAAACCTGTTTTAAGTTATTTATAACACGTGTATAATTAAGAAAATTCCCACATATCATCACATAAAATGTGAGCAATATCCATTCCTATACATCAAAAAAGTTATCGAGAAACCTTAATAAATATACTCTTAAAACTTCTTTTCTCTGATAAGAAAATGGTAAAATCAAAACCTTCAACGTATATCAGTTCGAGGGCTAGCCTTTTTCGATATTGCATAGCCTCACTAAAACCATCACAAAACCCATTAAAACCTTAGAGATATAATTATTTTCCAGCAAATTTGGAAGATTGACAATAAAAAAAGTTATGTTCAACCCAAAAACATAACAAAATGTTTGTTTCATCAATATCAAAAATATGCATTCTATTTTTCTTTTTCCAGTTAACACACTTGCCTAATACATTTTTCTTGTTGGCCAATTGTCTTTTTTTTGTCAATTTAATTCATTTATTCCATTCCTTAAGCATTATCATCCATTTTTTCAACACTAGTCAGAGTTTTTGTCGGTTCCATAACATAAAAAATTAAATAAAAAAGTATTGTGGAAACAAACAATTAAAATAACGGTGGATAAAGAAGGAATATTAGGAAGATCTGGACTCTGTAACGGCTAGTTCCAAAGTACCGTTTGATTATTGTATTAAGCACGCTCTTCCATACACATTTACACTCACAAATATAGAGACAGAGAGAGAGAGAGAGAGAGAGAGAGAGAGAGAAGAAGAAAAAAGACATAGTAAACTTTTTACAGAGAGAGAGAGAGAGAGAGAGAGAGAGAGAGAGAGCAGAAAGAGAAAAAAAAGCATGAAACTTTTTTGCCTTTTCTCATCTCATTCATCTTCAGATCACTATCTGATTTAGGGCTTTTTCATAAACACGAGGAAAAAGAGGAATTTAATTTCAACATTACCTCGATTCTGTGGAGTGAGAGGAGAAAATCGCAATGAACATTTTCAAGAAGAAGACTACTCCGAAAGGTATTAAAGCTTAAAACTTTTTACTTCATTGTCGCTCTGAAACTCTGTATTCTGGGTTTTGTTTTTGAAAATTCTTCTGCATCTGCTAAATTGCGAAGAGTGGTATTAGTTTCTGTTGAGGAACAAGCTTGATCTGTTAAAACAATTGAACCTTTAGCTGTCCTTCATGGTCAAAGTTGAGTCTTGAAGGGCGGTTCTTAATTTCTATAGAAGGGTATATAATTCCTTAAATTGGATGTCTAATTGTGCAAAAGCTTGAAAAAGGAAACTATTAAGTTGCCTAGATTCAGTCATTTCAGTGCTTCGGTTTTGTTTCTGGATGGTTTTTTCTTTTGATTCTATTGAAAAGTTTTGAGATTTTTCTAATTCTTGCAGATGCTCTTCGCACCAGCAAGAGAGAAATGGCTGTAGCTACACGAGGTATGCATATGTTCCTATCTCTTTGAGGATTCTAATTTGTGCTTTTAAGCTAGATTTGTGTTTCAATAGCCAAAAAAATAAAAAATGACAAATTGTGCAATTGAAATCCGACACTTATGATAAACTATAACTTCATTGCTGCTAATATAAGAACTGAATTGTATAGGTTTCAATCTCTTTGAGACTTTTACTTCTGTTATTAAGCCAGAATTGTGTTTTGTTGCAAGAAAAGCTAAATATAACTTCATTGCTGCTACCAAAAGAGCTGAATGGCTTGTTTCTGGAGTCTAGCTTAAGCTCTTGGTTGTTTGTACTAGAAAATAAGTTCTAATTACTCACTGCCCTTGATACGGTTGGATTTGTGTTGCTAAATTTTACAAGCTCTTTCTTGTAACATCTCTGTTATGTATTCTAAATAAATCAATAAGCATAAAAAGCTAAGCTTTTATTCAGTTTTTTGAGTCCAATGTTTAAATATTCCAATGGGGTTGCAGGTATCGAACGAGAGATTTCATCTCTTCAGCTGGAGGTAGATAACATATACTGTGGGCTCTCTTTGTTCATATAAGTATTCTTACGGTTTCACTGACATTAAGTTACAATCAGGAGAAGAGACTAGTTGCAGAAATCAAGAAAACAGCTAAGACTGGAAACGAGGCAAGTTTTCACACCGTCTAATATCCTTTAAATTGATCATAAAGCGATCTTCTGAAACTCGTTTGTAGCTAGTAGATTGCCCTGTACTGGATTATGTTCATTAATGGCTATATATTTAAACTCCTTGTCCTCTTCTCTTCTATATTTGTTTCTTTATTGTTTATTTTGCATAAACGTCTTTTCATAGGCGGCCACCAAGATTTTAGCACGTCAACTTGTTCGATTGAGGCAACAGATTACAAACTTACAGGGAAGCCGTGCTCAAATTAGGGGTGTAACGACTCACACACAGGTTTACTTCCTCTAATTCAACATCAGCTAAACTAATAGTTCGAATAGAATATTCACTGTTTTGTTAGGACTAAATCGCTGCTTTCCTCATTTCTCTTGGTTAGGCTCTGTATGCCAGCACTTCGATTTCTTCTGGTATGAAAGGTGCAACTAAAGCGATGGTTGCAATGAACAAGGTAATTTTAGTTTGTTTCAATGATGACAAATCTACAGAATCCATAGTTTCTGGACAAAATATATAACACACAACTTCATTTCTAATTTTTATTTTCAGCAAATGGCACCTACGAAACAAGCCAAAGTGATCAAGGATTTCCAGAAACAGTCGGCACAGCTAGACATGACGGTAAACTATACACATTATCTTAAGATCTTAGTTTATCTCATTAGGTTCTTTGGACCAATGTTCTCTAAGGCAATCACATTACATGTTATTCAGAGGATTTGGCTTTTTGTGATATTTGATTTGTAATGTTGTATTCGCAGATAGAGATGATGTCAGAGGCCATTGATGAAACACTTGACAAAGATGAGGCTGAGGAAGAAACAGAAGACCTCACTAACCAGGTTCTTGATGAGATTGGAGTTGGAGTTGCATCTCAGGTTATGTTTCTCTGCCTAAGGGGAAAGAACTTTTTTTTGTTCTTCTTTTTGTTTGCCGGGTTCAGTCAAAAACTAAAATGTGTCTCTGTTTCATTTGTTTTAAACAGTTATCTTCAGCTCCAAAAGGTCGGATCGCTACAAAAGCGGCAGCTCCTCCTGCTTCGACTGCAACTACAACCAACAACAACAGGTACGGTCAATGTTTGCTCTCATGTTTGGTCATTGTAAATTTTAGTGAAGAAAAAATAAGAAAATTTTGTGTAAATTTAAACTTGCAGCTCTGAATCAAGTGAAGTGGATGAGCTTGAGAAGAGGTTGGCTTCACTGCGACGAATCTGAGAGTCAGCAAATGCATGATGTATGAAGAAGAAAAAAGCAGCTTCCTTTTATTTGCTTGTGATCTCTGTATAAATCTGCTGAAACTCAAACTGCTTTTGATAAGATTTTGGTCATCATAAAACCAAACCCTTTTAGAAAGAAGAAGAAAATGTATACTTTACTATAAAGTTTCTAGACTTGAGATTTAATTTCATAACTGTAGTAATAAAAGTTCGTCGAGGCTGCCTTATCCCCCAACACCAGATCAGGCTACCATTCCTGTAGCAGCCCCCACTACTACTGTCACTGAAAGAGTAGTAAACACTATTACCACAACTCAAAAAGATACCACCAACATGTTTTTTTTTGGGCTCGTTGGAAGTGGATGAGAGGATTCACATGATTCAGACGGTAAGTCTGGTATGTTGGATCTGATGACTCCTTCGCCAAAGGCCGGTGAAAAATCGTCCATCAAAGCTAAGGTGATGCAAGCATCATTCAAAACTGGTGGACATGGCTAGTTGTCTTCCTCAAACTGATCATCTAAGTAATCGAAATGAGAAATTCAGTTGACATCTATTGCAATCTTTGCAAGCTAAACTTTTTTTCGTTATCTTCTTTGGCATGGCTTGTAACCTTCATTTCTAATAAAGATAAATGTTCTTGAAAAGCATCCTTCGTGACTTGAAGTAGGTGAGGGATGCTAGGTTCCATAGATATTGATGAATTATTATAATTTGGCTCACATCTCAACCTTTCTGTATGGTGTTTATGCTAATGATGTAGTCAATCAGAGTTGATTTTCTTGGTCTAGTGCCATAGCTAAAACAAATAGGTTGAGATTAGCTCAAGAGCGAAAACACTGGAGTCTTGTTAATTTAGGAGGAGACATAACAATAGAGGAAGCATTTGTGCCTCCATATATGCCTATGAATCTATAATTATATTAATAAAAAAGAGTAATCATTAATAATATTGAATGGGATTCAATTGTACTGAATCTCCAAACTCAAACTAAATAATTTGTTATCATAAAATATCTCATTTACTTCTAAATCAAAAGTAATTAAAAATTTGAAATATAACTGTTTTTCAAAATCCACTTATTTTTGTAATTAACAATATAAAACTATATTAATTTATTTTAACACAAAATACACATGTATATATCTAAACGGAATTATATTGAATTGAGGGAGTAATCATATTACCATTGAATGAGATTCAGCTATTATAGACTTTTGACCATCATGCACATTTAAAGTTATTATTGAATGCTTAAACTCCCATTGAAGGAATTACCCAAGTATTTAATATAAGCTATGAGCAAAACTAGTTTTTCTTTCTTTTTATTTTCACTTTTTTTATAAAATGAAAAAAAAATATTATGAACTATGTGATAGTTATGACTATAATTTATATAAAAAAGTTTATACCTGTAACTTATGTAGCAATTATCATTCATCATATCATTTTTCTTTTGTGAAAAAAGAAAGAGTCAAAATGAAAAAAAATTCGTTTAATCCCTTAAATAGACAGCTATCATTTAATAGTAATTTTCTATATGTGTGATGATCAAAGATCTATAATAACTAAATCTTATTCAATACTAATATGATTCCTGTTTCAATTTCAATATAATTACGTTAGATATATTTACGTGGACTTTGTGAGAAAGTAAATTAATTAGAACCTCAACGTTATTTGCAAAAATAAGTGGACTTTGAATTTTAATTATATTAAAAATATTAATGAACTTTTTTACTTGGAAATATATTAGGTATTTTTGAATCAGAGTACTACTTCAACATCAATATAATTGTTGTTTTCATATTTTTTCACTTGAGTTCTATGATGGAACAGTTCTCAATAACTGATTAGCATAGAGGTGCACAAAACATCCGAATTTTTTTGTTCTATTTCGAGATCCGATTCAGAATATAAGATATCTTAAGTTCTCAAATCCAGATCTAGATAATCTGATTTTAAAGATCAATATATCAGATCCAGATCCATATCCTTTTTTATATCAGACATGAAACATAAATCTTAATTTGGTTACTCGAAACCTAGTATGGAAACACTATGTCTAACATCTACGATTTGAAAAATTTAGGCAAATAGCGATGTTAAGACTCTAACCAATGATATTACTACCGATAAATGATGGAACTTTTAGGAATTCATTATCAAAATTAACTACGAATCTTCACAGACGAACAATTTAAAAGAAAAAAGGGTTCTAAGAGTTTTTGACACCTTCATGTGACAATCACTATGTTTAGCGATTCTCTCTGTTTCTGAAACAATTGAACAAGTATGGTGTAGATACATAGTGGAACTGCTAATTTTTGGAAGATTTACCTAAGTTCTATCTATGCAACAAAATACGGGTAGATTTATCATGACTGTGAAAAGGAAACAAGTAGATGATTTCCAAAAGTTTATCCTTTATCTTACCAAAAGTTTGAAACTTTTTGTATTCGCTCTGACACTTAACTTTTTATTACTAAGAAACTCAAACACGGGGAGGATAATAATGATTTATTTCATTTGTTAAAAAAACATATCTGTGAAGACGTCTCCTTTATGATGATATAAACGAGTTCAACACACACACCAAGGACAAGAGATGGAAGACAGTAACTGAGACTCAGACAAATGCAGAAAGAAGAAAAGAAATCAGAACACAGCGGGAAAAACAGGGCACACGAGAAACTGTTTACCCAGTTCACCTTCGTTAACGAGGAGACTACGTCTGGGCCGGGATCTCTCTCCCGGAATCCACTAAATCAGTACCAAGAGTTGATTACAGAGATTCTCACACCCTTAAGCCCCTTACAAGACCCCTTAGATTTTCCCTGTATATTCTCTCAAGAACCCTTACAAAGTTTATACTTTTGTTCTGGGTTTTTCTCTTACTTTTTTTCTTGTCACGCCTCAAAACAACGTTAAGAAAAACTTTTATATGGAAGACCACAGTTAACTTAGACTCAAAGATGCGCAAAATAGATATTGTTCTTGTACGGATGAATTAATGAGAAACTCAAAATTGTCTCCTTGTTTAATACCTGACAAAACCGATGTTGCTTTTGCTTTTTCCAGCTGGTACAACGGCTGCATCTTTGTGGTCCCATAACTTCTTGCTCTCTCTTAGATTTCTTTCCAAGTCTGCCTTCTATTTTCGAATTTGCCGTCATTCTCATTTTTATACTTCACTACATCAATAATTTATCTCCTATTGTATTTCTCTATATTAGATGATGATTAGAACATATTCTATATATTAAATCAATGACAACATCTGGTACATATGATCTTGAATTTACTAAACTGCAAACGGCGAGGAGAATTGTGGCAATTTATAAGCACAATGGTGCCATAGGAGCACCATCATCAAGAGGGACTAGAGCTGGTGCATGGTCACGGTATAGTACTCGTAGTCATATCTTTAAGATCCCATTCATTTTTTCAAAATTTTCTTTTCTTTAAGACTATAGTGTACTTATATTATATATATATATATATATATATATATATATATTGTATAAATGTTAGTTTTATCGAGAGAATAGGGCCTTGTACCTGTGGAATTCCCAGATTGTGCCATTTTTAAGAGAGGAAGAGAGCCTTCTTCTGCTTTCATATTGATTTGTTCTTTAATCAGATCAACAGATAGATAAAAAATGAGAAGTGATCGGAAATGTATCGAAGAAACCGGGAAAATAAAATATATCTCCGTTTAGGGTTTCGTACCTTCGATGGGGTGCTTCCGACAGGATCTTTTCAGGCAGTTGAGTAGTGCAAGAGAGTCTTTTTCTATTACAATCTTGATTTGTTCGAAATGCAAATGATAGAAAAGTAGAGAGGAGATCGGAGAAGCGGAGGGGATCTAAAAAGCGAGGTGAAGCCACGTGAAAAACTAAAAAATGAAAAAAAATTTGGAGAGGCTGAGAAAAATATTAGGGTTTATTCACTTAAGTTTTGCGTTGATTAGATTAGATTTTAGATTATATTAACCATTTGGACCTTTAGATTAGATTTGTTTTTGTGCTAAGAACATCATGGCCGTCTTTTCGTGATCTAGAGATATACAATTATCCAATCAAAACTATTCTTATCCTGACTTTTGGATAACTTATAAACACAGATTTGACTTTAAATTTCTTTTTTTTGGGTATCTTATATTTATATCAAAACTAATATAACGGAAATGAATTTAAATAATCTCAACAAAAAATTACATAACATATGGAAACCGCTAATATCTAAAACAATTAATAACAAGAAAAACTAGAATATTTGTAAGGAACATTAAAAAAAAAGCAATTGTAACACTAATATAAGTAGAGTATCCACTACAAATTTGAAATAATTTAAGATATGTTTTACAACATTTTCATATTATACACGTTACTTTCCTTCAAATAACCATGGTAGAAGAAATACGTAGTAACTCAATCTTTTGTGGATTTTTGATTCTTATTTTACCAATATAATACTATCAGAAATAGCTGAAACCGATTTTTATAACTCATAAATGATAATTTCAAATCGAGAAATGTCTGATAGTTAAAAAAAAAATGTCTGATAGTTATATCGTTTAGAACAATGACTTGTACCAATGTGTAAATCCAAATATTTCACAAATCTGTTTTATTCATATAATACTTAGATTTCAAGAACAACCAAACATTTTAAATATAGATAAGAGTGGAAGATTAAAACATCATCACAATTTATACAAGCCTGCATAAAGCTCTTTGAGCCCGTAAGATTACCTTCTAAGTGTTATCTGCAGAACAAGTAGAGTTGGAGCAACTAGTGTGATCAAAGAGTCCATTCCCTAAATGCGTACACAACTCCCCCACAATCCCAAAATAACAATCATCACGCAACAAGGACCGATCACAAAATCATATGCATACACTTATCTCGTGCATTAGTGATTTATATGTTTTATGTTTTCCTCAAAGCCCTTCTGCACATTTGACATTGCCCATCCATGCTACCCAATCACACTTTTTCACCATCCGAATCGTAGCCACAAAAGCTAGATAACCAAATAGTTGTTCATTCACAGACACACATCCGGCTTCCTAAACTAACCCGCACGCTTGGATAACTGCATCCTCATGCAATGCACAGCCTAGGCTGCGATCCCGTCTCTCCGTGCTTTCACAACTCATAGGATGTCAAATGACCCACATACATCTCAAATAGTCCACAACCGTTACAATGCATAGACTGTATAGTTTAATTAATGATGTGTATGCATATTACAATCATTCCGCATAGGTAACATCACAACCATCAACAAATATCACACGAACAAACATACAACAATATAATCACAAAAACTCATACTTGCTTTGCAGTCATGCAACACGAAAATAAGAGCTTTTGGTTTGCATTGCGTTTCTGGTCTCCTAAATAAAAACTCGATTCTTTAACTTTTTCGTTCTTCGATGGTTCATTCTTGATGCTTAGAGGTTTCTTTGCTAACTAAATCGTGTTGATTAAAAACTAATGAATGGGGAGTGGCCTATTATTGGAATGGATGAATAAAGATGAGCTGCATGGGGAGGACACAAATCCGACCTCCGACTCAAACACATGTAGGCGATGGAACTGATTCCTGTCCAGCTGCTTGCGCAAGCTTATGAAGCAGATAAAAAGCTGAGTTTATGAAGCAGATATTGCGGGTTGACTGTTGGGTGAACGATTGACTTGGAAACTGAAGCGACACTAACCTAATAACGCAAAGATTTAATCGGGTATTGGGTAATAACCGGAACCGACCCGATATCCACGGGTAATGAACATGAGTAACTTTCGGGTAAATAGCAAAATACCGAATCCGAATCAAACTGGTTATTTCGAGTTGGTTCCGGTTCGGGTTTTCGAATCCGGTTTTTATGCCCAGGCCTAGTGATAATTTATGTTATTTATTTACAACATTTTCATATAGTTAGTTACTTTTCTCCAAATAACCACAGTAGATAAAAAAAAATACATAGTAAATCTTTTTGTTTTTTTTTTAATCTTGGTATTAGCAATATAATACGATTAGAAGTAGCTGAAACCGATTTTATAACTTATAAAAAAAATTACAAACCTCTAAAGATTGTGATAATAGACCTCCTCCTTGTAACACCCCTGATCATGATTAGGTCAGAGTTGATTTGGTCGGTCTTACAACAATAAAAAGAGAACATGCAAAAGCAACCTTACAACCTGAACAAAATGCTATAAATATGAACTTAACATTCGTTTCCAGGTTTCCAAAACACATCTGAAGACCCTAGACCAAACGTCCAAACACACATTTCCTATCAAATACAGCTCAAAATTTTCAACTCAAAACATATCCGATAATTAGCACGTCTGGATAAGGACTAGTACCATATGTAAAACCAATCATTTCACAAAACCTTTTTTTCATATTATATTTAGATTTCAAGTACAACCAACCAAACATTACATATAGATCCCGCGAGAGGCTTAAAACATCATTATACATATTAAACACCTATTTGTTTTACAAAGACAAGTATCTTTTTATTTGTCTTTCAAATCAGATCTCCTCTTTCTATTCTCACTCCATTCTCTTTCTTCTTTGCCCTCATAGTTTCCAGACATCTCACCCATCTCATATTTTTCTTCTTTCGTTTTTTTACCTTTTCCACTCATTTTTTGTTGTTTTTATCTATTCGCATCCATATAATTTGTATAAAAAAATCTAGCATCAAATGATTATGAAAAAGCTACAAAGATCTCGATGATGTTAATCCCGAACAGACGACGAATGGAAAAGAACTAGTATAACTATTACAAGAGACAATTGTACAATTAGGATAAGTAGTCCAATCGAGTATTACTCGTCAAACTAAGTACAACTAGTTTGACATATAAATAAAGTGCAATTAGTGTACGTGACAAGCATACATCCAGGATAACTAGCATAACTAATAAAACTTAAATCCGTGTATGTGTTTATCAAGTAAGGATTTTCAGTTTAATCCCTATCTGAGTATGTCTGTCTAACGATCCTTCATTAGTTGGTTTGACTGACCTATATTCATTGAAATTTCTCAATTATTTAATAATTTACACTCATATATAATATTTAGATATCGTTAACTTTATTGTATATAAAATTTATTTCAGGGGGAAAATTGATGACTTATAAACAAAATAGATAAATATATACAGGAAAATCAACTAGTAACAGTAATCAAGCTTCTCCCTAGTTTTTGGCCTATTATTATCATTTTCCAATAACTCGAAGCCGCTAGGCTTTGAAAAAGAAATTAAAAAGATTGTGTATAATGTAAATTTTAGTTTATGTGTTTCCAAGTAATTATTTTCAAAGTATTTAATATGTATAATATATGTTTTTAAGTATTTCTAGTGTTTCATAACATAAAAAAAAATATTTAGTAGCTCTTCATCAAGAGTTAGTCATTGTATTATTTTTTGCTAACTGCTAACTTTTTATTTTTACAGATCACACCACGAACTTTTGTCATCTTTTTATTTTACACCCAAGCGTATAAAAATAATATAATACTCCATTTGTCTCATGTTATACAAATTTATAGAATTTTTTTCGAATAATTATATAAAATATATTTTTGGCTTTAAAAACAAATTAAGTGGATCGTTTGGTGTAGCTTACAAAAAAACATGAGATGCCTAACTTATATCTCAATAATTGAAGGCCGATAGATATTAGGTTTCAGGAAGATTAATAAAAATATTGTATGATTCGTTCCTATCTATTACTATAATTCATTCATTAATGCCGATTGGCGACAAAAGGGATCACGGAGATACAAGAGAGACAATAATAAAAATGAGTGGAGTAGAAAATTCATTCTTTTTTATAAAAAACAAATTGGACTTTACATTTTTTATATTTAAGAACTTTGCCTATCCATCTAGATGTATAAATAAATCTATCAGACAGAGAAAAAGAAAGAGATAGAAAGATGGGTTCTTCACAATTAAGTCAAGTGCTCATTGTGGTTCTGCTTCTTTGCGTCCTCCCTTGCCTTACCGCATCTGCTCTTCCTTTTAATCACCGGTTAGTTTCTCAGTACGCACATGCATGCATAACACACATAACTTGCGTACGTACTACTTGTGTTAACATATAATTGATTGACGTAACATGAACTGTCTATAAATTTATGGAAGATACAAAATAGGTTTATAGTCATTATAAAATAAACAAACCATTGTAACATGTATATATACAGACGAACGTAGCAAACCAAACAGATTAAAGGTCCATTCCCATAACTTTGAGCTATATTATATATGGTTGTAGCCTTGTAGGCTACTACATATATACTCAAATCAACTTGTAGTAAGGTTGTTTTGTCATAATCTTCTTTAAATAAGACCAAACTCGGAGTATAGCAAATTACGATAAGAAGTTGTCGTTCTAGATTATAAAATATTTCGTCTAGAAATGTTATTCTCGTTCTAGTGAAGTACATATTTGTGCGTGCGTGTGTTTCTTTTTTGGTAAAGTAGAATTAATATCTTATGAGTAACGATATCTTATGAATCATTTTGAAGGAAGGAGAATGATAGGTTATTATAATGGAGAACCCATAAGGACAGGACATTCATCAAGTGGTATAATACTATATTTTCTCCCACCTCATATATAAATTTATTTTATAAAAATTTTCCACGTTTCTTATCGATTTTTTTTTGTTCTAATCTAATTGCATTACATAATTCGTATATAATAATCTGCTGCTTCTTAGTTTTATTTGAAATATCTATAATTAATATGTAAATATGAATTGTAGGGAGGAGACTTATGAGCGTTTATAGACCCAATGGAGACATATTTGCAAGACCATCAGGCAGCGGACATGGTGGTGGTCGCTCTCCAGCCCCTTAATCAATGTGTCCCAATGGAGACATATTAATGTAATCAATGTGTAATTTCTGCTTCACAAGTTAAACTTTTAATTTGTTGATTATGTATAATAATGTATCTGATATTTCCGGTGTTCTTATATTATCTAAAAGGTGTGATTCACATATTCAAGATATCTCTCTTTTTGCCCAATAGTTACTTCTCTCTAAAAAAGTAGTTAGTCCTAGCTTTCGTTTTCTCGGATCTTAGCTTCTTTGGGGATTGGAGCTGGTGACGTGATGTTGTCTTGGATGGCTGTCAGGCCCTGTCTTGAATATTTTTATGGTGGAAGCCAAAAAAATTTGTATGTTTAAAAACAGATAACCAAAAAAATTAAAATAGTGTTAAAAAGATTTGAACCTCTCACTTTTACCAACTAAATGTGAACTTAAACTAACTAAACTACTAAAATTTTTGATAAAATAAGAGCTAAAAAATTATATTTTTTATTAGGACTCGAAACACATACTTCTATGACTTATATCCAGGCACTGATGGCTGTTCATATCATTAAGATTTTGAGACATCTCCTCTTTCATGTTATGTGTGCAGTTTATTTGGTGATAAATAGGCAATTAGATATTTACAATCTTAATGGTGTAGATACTACAATTACATAAACCAACAAATTAATAGGTCCTGTGAATAAGTTAATAATCACAGTACTATTTATTTTTAACTGATGATATAATTATATATTATTTTGTACTATGATATACTACCACTCTAGTCATCACTTTCTTCAAAGAAAAAGATTCATTTTTAATTGTCATTTTCTCCATTATTGGTCAAATTAGTATTTTTGTTAGTCATCACAAACAAGAGGGTTTATTATTTTTATATTAAATGGTCAAATGAATCAATAAAAATTACTAGTGGAGAGAATTAATAATAAATAAGTGAATATTAGAGAGAATTAATAATAAATAAGTGAATAGTGGAGAAAATTAATAGTTGAAAACTAATCAAATATGATGTTTGTTATGAAAAAGTCACTGAGATCGGTCGTTTATATAAAAAAATATAATATTTTTATATTGTAATTGAGTAAAGTATTAATTTTTTGCAATTATCTTTAGTTAAAGATATCATCTTTTTTCTGATCATGTTCATGTGGAAGAAGAAGAAAAAAAGAACCTAAGCAAGAAGCCATAATATGTTATATCATTAATATAATTAATTCACTGTTTATTTTAAAACTGATGCACAAAAGCCATAATATATATTAATGTTTCATGTCATTTAAAAATGTAGCGACAGTCTGGATATCGACACATATGTCAGTTCGCACTGTCTTTTTATTTCTTTTTTTAAGTGCAGGGTTTGTCTACTCTTTTTTTCTAGATAAAGTAGGAGCAGTTTCGTCCATTTTTGCCATTTTAAGATTTTATCTTTCTTTTTCTGCAAATACCGAAAAGTCGACTCCAGTATGCTAAATACTTCGATATATTCTGGTTAACTTATTCTATAAATATATAGTCTTGAATCAAGAAAAAAAAGAAAGAGAAAAGATGGGAAAGAATACATTTTCTTCAGAACTAAATCATTTGCTCATTGTTCTTTTGCTTCTTTGTACCTTTCTTTGCAGTACCGAATCTGCTCTTCCTTCTCACCATGGTCTACTCTCAATTTCCGGTAAGTGTTTTTTTAACAAACCACATATGCATATAGTTTTCTACGTGATAATTGATGGGAAAAGTTCATGAAATAGTCTATTCACATGTAAAATATCTCGTGAAAATTCTTGATAAAAAAATTATTTTGTGAAAATAAATATATTCTCTTGCTAACTGTTAGAAGCTGTATATACAGTTTAATAGTTTACTTATGTTGGTTTTACTGATATACATATTTCACATAGGATTAGTTTGATATTGAGCATAAAAACTTTGGTTATCAATAAGAAAATATTGTTTTTGGATTGAATACATACTATACGGTTTGAATTTGACCTAAACTAAATCTTTATAAGATTATAAGTTTTACTGAAATTTTAACTTTTCATATAAATAATTCATAAGACAAAAATCATTCCACATAAAAAAAATTGTATGGTTCAATGAGTTTCCTATGTCTTTTCTAATTAGCATATTTTTCTAATCTGGATTAATAAACGGAATTACAACCGTTAGTTACATAATATATATTGTAGTAAAATATGGATGGTGTATTTTCAAACTTGTTGGATATTTTTATTTTTATCACATTTGTTGGATATTTTTTCTGAAAATTTAATAAAATTTTAATTTTTTAATTAATATTAATATTTTGTTACATCTACTATTACTTATACAAAAATTACATTTGAATTATCCTAGAAAAAATTTTAATTATAATTTTACGACTCATATTTCAGTAAATATTTGAAAATTGCTATCTAACAAAACCCATGATAAAAAATCTTTTTTTATGAAATTTTTTTATTTAATATTCATAGCTATGGATTTAACAAATTATTAGATGCTAAAAAGAATAACTATGAATATAATTTATAATAATAACAAAACATGAAGGAAGGAGAATGCTGGGTTATTATAAACCCAATGGTGTCATAGGAACACCATCATCAACCAGTGACCGCGGTGGAGGTAGTAATGGTATGTCCTTTTTTACTTTTTGAAATTTACTATATCACTTAACTTACTCTACTTTTATTATTTTGGAAATTTTGTAAGCTTATTTATATATATTTTTAATATTAGCTGAAAAAATTATATCGAAATAAGCTTCTTTCAAAAACGTCAAATAAATAAATATATATATTTTTTTCTTTTAACATATGTTAGAGGTTTGATGGTTGACTATCCAGTCAAATTAAGATATTGATCCTCTCTAGTTTCATTTGTGTATTCCTTATGGTATGTGATGTTTTTTTTTTGGCCAACATATTTTTCAGTTGGGGGTAGAGTAGGAATTAAATCAAAATATATAGTTTATAAACTTTCTAAGAAAAATGGTTTAACATCACAAAGATAATTAAAAATAAAAAAAATATTTTTAGCTAATTCTTCCTATATATATCCATGATCCAAATATAGATCTGAAAATTTCAAATGATGATTTTAGGGAAGATAAAAGTGGATCCTGTATCAGATCTCAAGTTCCTAAGACTTCATTCATTACTATTTTATAGCTAAAAATATTCAATAAGAAACAAGAGGGTGATTATTTTTTCTACAAGGGGATCGAATTATAAAAAAAAAATGAGTTAGTGGAGAAAACTAATATATTTATTAAGAGAGAGTTTTGTTAGCTTCTATATCATTTTCTTGGAACTTTCCTCTATATATAATAAAAGAAGGCTTATTCTTCAGAATTGGTTCATTTGATCATTGTACTTTTGCTTCTTTGCACCCTTCTTTGCCTCACCTAATCTGCTCTCTCGTCTCACCATGGTGAATATTGATCAGTATATCTAAGTCAAATGGTTGTTAGAGATTGTTAACTACGTACATAGCGATATACAGTTTAACAGAGTTAGATATAGGATGATAACGTAAAATATTTTTGACTTTTTATATTAAATTGCATATAACTTCAATTTATAATTTAAATTATAGGGAGAAGATTGATGGATCATATTGATATAGGAAAATCAATAAGTGGACAAGCTGGTGGACGCAGCTCGGAATCACAAGATTCGGATTCGCATATTCCTCATTAGTTGCATATTTATGTGTACAATATTCTGCCATTATAAGTCAAGCTTTTTACAAAGTTTGATCAACGATGTATTGTATGCAATTCCTCTTTATTTTTTTCATTATGCACGATGTTGTAAGTTCGTTTATTTTCATTTCATGGCAGTGTTCTAATTTTTTTGTTGAATATGGTCTAAACTTGTATTGATAACATGTTTAAGTAATGGTGACTTAGAGCTCATGTTGGATACTGAAGGTTAGATAATCTCATTCGTCATACCGGTTTGGTAAGGTTGAGTGGTTTAATCTCTCAGGTTAAGTCTGTTGATATTAAATCCTTATGATATAAAAAAGATGTAATACATAGGGTCTCTAGGTTGTCATTCTCTTGAACAGTTGGTGCTCTTCTTCCTTGCGAGTATCTCTGATCTTGAGAACTCGTTTTTTTTAATGGATTCGACACTCGTTTGTTTAATCGATATGATAATATTTCAATGTTTATGTTAATAACTGACACATTTTGTATGGAAACTTAATTATCAAAAAAAAATTATAATAGGAGAAAGAAGAGAGATGCTACGAGTAACACGATCAAAGAGTGGACGAGCTAAAAGCAGGGGTCGCCGTGGCTTTCCTCCTCCTCCATCATCGTTATTGTCACCACCGCCACCACCATTGTTATCATAAATGATTCTACGGAAAATAATTTATCTTTTTAGAGAATCATGAACAAATTACTCGGAAAAATTCAAATACAAAGTGGTATTGCCTCGTCATTTTCTATGCTCTAAAGGGTTTATGTAAAGGTATATGGGTGACTTACAAAAATAGACCACAAATTGTGGTGAGATGTAAAACTAACTTTTATGTTTTCTCCCCTCAACATTTACCATATTTTGTTATTATCACCTTTCTCACATTTTAATATTCACAATATTGCCATTGTGTTTAATATTTTCTTTCTCGAAAATATCATGGACAAAACAGTCATCATCTTGATCACTTATTTTCGAAAATATCATTGAATTCAATTTTCCCAACCACCATTAACAAGGAAAATCGAGCTCTAAAACCCTTACCAACCACAATTGAGCTCACTTTTTTTACTTATCAACCTTAATTTCTTCCATTTCCTATCTATTTCATCCTAAAACTCAAGAAATTTCTATCTTAAAACTTCAAATTCGAAGTATCTTGTTAGCATTCCCAAAAAACTCGGCGTGTGAGTCATAGAGATTGGTTAAACTAGAAGTTGTTTGTAGGTAAGGAAATCACAAACCGAATTGAGGTATTTTTCACATGATTCATGCTCATTTTCAGATTGTTCTTCAAATCCAACTTCAGAAGACTTCTTCTGTAGTCTGCTAGTCAACATATAGGTTAGTTTTGCAATTGACCTTCTTAGAGTAGATTTCAGGTGACTAGTCTGCTTAAACTAAATCGAATATTTATATAAAAATTTAGACAAAACTTTATCATCGTTTAAATTGACTCATTTGGATAAAAATTTATTTTATGTAGATGACAATTGTCTATGTTTTATTCATGTATGTAAATGTTTTGCCAAATTAATATTCATAATTTTTATAAATTAAATTTAAGATGTAATTAAAAAGTAGACTTCATTCAGAAGTCTACAAAGTAGACTTCGAATGGTGGATCAGACTTCGTAAAATTATAAATATCAATTTTGCTTCGTTTTTTTGTTTCGTCATAAGAAAGAGAAATATAATTTTCATATTCCTTTAAATTACTTTTGACAAATGTTAAATAACAGCTCAGAACGAACAATTTTCCCAAGATATATTGACTAACTAGCGACACTGAGAATTTAAATTAATGATCTAGTATCATAAAAAAAAAGATAACTTTACATTTTTTCTTCTCATGAAAAGTACTCGATTAAAAAACTATATGAATACACGCATCTATACGTTCCTTTTGTTGTTTAATAATATGTATTTTTCTAATTTTAATTTAAGTGTTCGTCAAATTTAGAGTTGTCCAATTTGGGATAGATTTCCGAATCCGATCCGTCTGTGTCTAATAACATTTGAAACAGATTATCTGAATTACCAATAAAAATATTTAAAATATTTAACTTGTTTCTGCAAAAAATTATAAATTTAGTTGTGTAATATTTCTTATTTGCTATAAATTTAGTATTTTTTGTTGTTTACAGTCAGTTATACAACTAACGGACATCAAATATGAGAAATACCCATAAATTTTAAAGTATATGTTATTTGACACGATATTGTATTATATCCGATACGAAAAAAAACTAGAAGTAAAGATCGAATACATGGATTACCCGACATGTATTCAAATAAAAATTCAAAAATTATATTTTAGTCAATACTTAAACTTCAAAAATATCTAAATACATTCATAATCATATTTTTTTAAAAATATACAATCTTAAATTTTAAATTCGAAGCGAAACAAAAAATCAAATATGAAAATAAGAAACTTCAAAATATGATTTCAAACTTTAAAAATATATATTATATGCTATTTTGTTAATAATAAGAATTTATTTAGCACTATATGCAATTAATCCTTTGTTTTGTTTTTAATTTTTTTTCCAAGATTACATAGCGACCAAATAAAAATAAAAAAGATTGATTTATTTTAAAATTTATTTCTTTTGAGTCAAAATTGTTTTTTGATATGTGTCAAAATCTAATGATAAAAATTTTGAATATACTTTACATATATCAAAATCTAATATATAAATTTAGTATGTGCTGCAATTATATTAATTTTAAATTTTTAAAAGTCAATATCTTTAATATTAAAACAAAATCTTTTTAGAAAAAACTAGAAGACATGTGTTATATTACATATAATGCCACTAGACATATGTAATTTTACTATGGTTGTAACTACGTAAAACAACATTATAATAACTAAACTTGTTTCTAAAAAATACATTAATTATATTTATTTCAAAAACAATCTAAAAATACTGAGGCTTATATTTTTAAACTTTTTTATTAATTTAAAATATATAATGTTACTTATAAATAAAATATAATATGAAACTCTAATGATGTGGACCAAACCAAATATCACTAATATAGACTAAAAATTTCCACATTTCTACAAATATAATATAGAAATTATTAATAATTCAGGATTAAAATTTACATAAACGTGTTAGAAATTTAGAAATCCAAATTAAGTAATGTCTTATATATAATTTTCTTATATAATATAAATACAAAACCAATACAAATGATATACTATTGTTATCTATATAAATATAAAACTATCAACAAATCTCAAACTTCAAACTTCCACAAATATTATTTCCATACAAAATTGAAAAACATAAAAACAAAAACAAATTAAAAGCCATCGTTCATCCTTAGAGCGGATTAAAATATATAATATACTTATACTAAAAAAAATTGTCGATACATTTTAAACTTTCATCTGAAATAATATAGTCTAAAAAAACTAAACGTATGAAAAAAAAAATTTCATGCCCTTAAAGCGGGATAGAATCTAGTTTATATAAAAAGATGATCATTTTGTTGAATATTTTGTTCTTTCTTAAATGTCATGTTGTGACATTTCCAATAGGCATGTCTACCACAGCTCTTTCTTTAATTAAGATTTCACGTCAATGAAGAAATGTTGCGACCTGACCAAAACCCCAAACACACGAAACATATGAATTCAGACTAAACCGGAGAATATATGACATTTTGGTTCTGAGTTCTCATAAAAATGGCGAAAGATATGAAACAGGAAAACTAATTGCAAACCAAACCTCAAGAGTTTGTGAATCATGAGGAAACCAAACGAAGCAAGAACAAGTTTCTCATTCGAGAATAGACTGAATCACTCCAGCACCAACCGTCTTCCCTCCTTCTCTAATCGCAAACCTCATCCCTTGTTCACAAGCAACAGGCACGATAAGCTCCACAACAATCTTAACTCTATCACCTGGCATAACCATCTTTGACTCCTCGTCCTTATCGTTCATAATCTTAGTCACTTTACCAGTAACATCCGTCGTCCTCATGTAAAATTGAGGTCTATAACCCGCGAAAAACGGCGAATGTCTTCCACCTTCTTCTTTCTTCAACACATACACAATCGCTTCAAACTTAGTATGAGGAGTAATCGATCCTGGCTTTGCTAAAACCATACCTCTCTGAATATCAGCCTTTTGTATTCCTCTAAGCAACAATCCTACATTATCTCCAGCCATTGCTTCATCAAGAATCTTCTGAAACATCTCTACTCCTGTAACAGTGTAGTTTCTAGTCTCTCTTAATCCAACCAAATCCACAGTCTCTCCAACTTTAACAGTACCTCTTTCGACACGACCCGTAGCGACTGTACCACGACCGGTGATCGAAAACACATCTTCTACAGCTAACAAGAACGGCAACTCCGTCTGTCTCGTCGGAATCGGAATGTAACTGTCAACAGAATCCATCAATTCGTAAATCTTATCCACCCATTTGTTCTCACCTCTCTTCACATTCGGATTCTCAGTAAGCGTTTCAACAGCTAGCAAAGCAGAGCCAGAGATAATCGGAATATCATCACCGTTAAATTCATACGACGAAAGAAGCTCACGAACCTCAAGCTCAACGAGCTCTAGAAGCTCTGCATCATCAACTTGATCCTCTTTGTTCAAGAAGACAACCATATCGGGAACACCGACTTGCTTCGCTAGAAGAATATGCTCTTTAGTCTGCGGCATAGGACCATCGGCGCCGGAAACAACGAGGATAGCTCCGTCCATCTGAGCAGCTCCGGTGATCATATTCTTGACGTAATCCGCGTGTCCAGGACAATCAACGTGAGCGTAATGGCGATTCTCAGTCTCGTACTCGACCGTCGCGGTGTTGATTGTGATTCCACGAGCTCTCTCCTCGGGAGCTGCGTCGATCTCGTCGTATTTTTTGGCGACGCTGTTTCCCATCGAAGCTAAAGCCATGGTTAGAGCGGCGGTTAAAGTGGTTTTCCCATGGTCGACGTGGCCGATTGTGCCGATGTTGACGTGAGGCTTCTTCCTCTCGAATTTTCCTCTGGCGGCGCGTACGGTGAACGCGCGACGGAGGTGTAGAGGGGAAGAGGTGGCGACAGAGAGGGAAGTGATTGAAGGGAGAAAGGACGAGGAGAGGGTTAGGGATTTGGGTTTAGCGGAGGTGGAAATGGTTGGAGAAGGGGATGAAGAAGAGGAAGGAGAAGCGTAGGAGGAATAGAGGTGTCTAGAGGAGGAAGAAGTAGCGGCGGAAGACGAAATCGCCATGGGAGAGGAGAATCTGAAGCAGAGGAAAATTAGGGTTTTGGATTTTGGTGTGATTTGGGGAGAGAGTGAAGGAGAAAGATTGTGGAGTGTTATTTGTAAATGGGAGAGATGGTAAGGAGGCAAAAAATGAAGGGCTCTTATTTAGCCTATCCGTTGCACTGTAAATTGTTTATTTATTTATTTAGTTTCAATTTGTTTTTCATTTTTCCTCCAAAATTAAATTCTAAAATATATTTTACCCATGTAAATGGTTTTTTTATCTATTAATCAAGAAATATAAAAGTTTTATATCCATATCATGTGCAATTTTTAAGATAAATAAAGGATGAATTTATAGAAAATTTGTGCATGATACAAAAAATATGTTCGTCCTGTTTTTGTGTGTTTGTAGTAGATTTTTATAAAATAGATAAAATTATTTTTATAATTTGTAATATTGGACAATTAAAAAAAAAAGTCAAATGTGTGTATCTGGCCAAAATTATTTTTGTATTGCAGTTTGAAGATTAGACTTAGAATTAAAAGGATGAAATTTTTTTTTAATAATTTGTTACTCCATTACTAAAGCTATTATTAGTTAATCTATATTCGTAAAGTGGTTTAGCCATTGGCAAAAATTAATTGATGTGTGTTCGTGGTCATTTCTTGGCTTACGTGTAGCCACATAGATCACAACGATCCAATTAGGTGCGATGGGTTGGTTCATGATGAACTTGTTACTTGTGTTTTGTGTATGTTATATTACGAGACCGCAAACAATTTTATTGGGTTATAATTTTAAGGGATAGGCAAAATAACTAAAAGTTCATTTATTTATAAAATTTAAAGTGTTGTTTTTGTAATGCAAATGGGCCTCAATCATCTTTCTGGCCCAAGTCTGAAACTGGTTTGTAAATATGTTATTTTCTTTTGTTTTGATTTTGTCGGTTTTACACCCGAAAAACAAAAACAAGAAGGAGAAAGGACAAGTTCGAAATACAGAGATATATCATTATTGGCTATATAACCTTGAAATAATCAAATAGAGAACACGTAAGAGATAAGTTCGGGTCTTCATCGTCTTGTGTTCCTCTTCAAGGTTTCGTCTTCTTTCTTTACTCTGTTTCTGTGAATTGTGTCTGAAACATAAAGAAAAAGTTAGTTTAAGCATTTGTGTAAATCCTTTGATTGATAGTGAAATTATGAGAATAACAAATCGTGCCGTTTTTACCGTCATTAAACGACAAGATTCTAACCTGTCTCAAAGCACAAATCCAAAACTCACTTTTTACTTTTCTTTTGAGCTGAAATTGTAAATGACATAAAACTGAAGCATGTAGGAGAAAGGATAAGACTTTAGACGCAAAGAGATCATCGGAAGAAAAATGGCAGCTTTGAGTTCTATTTCATGTCTAAATTCACTTTCTGGCCACGAAAGCTACTTCCTTTCATGTAAAACATCACAATGTTCAAAACCTTTGTTCATAAAGCCATCTCTGAAGAAACCCAGATTCTCAATTCCGTTTTGCCTCAAGCAAAGTGATCGTGACGAGAGACAAATTCAACAAGAATCTCGCAGAGAAGAAGACGAAGAAGAAGAAGAAGAGTACTGGGTTGTGACAGCCGTAAGAAGCAGATACAATGAGATTGTTATAGTGGATACTGTTACTTCCAGATATCTTCTCCTTGATTCAACTAGTAAGATTTGTGTAACCACTTTGGAAAATGAAAGTTTGTATCATCAAATCCTCTGATTTAGTAACCTTGTTTTGTTTTTCGGTATGTAGAGAATGCGCATAGTGTTATCAACAAGGGAGGCCAGAATTGGACTGGGTCTTATTGGGTATGTTAGATTTTCCATCAATCTTTTGCCAAAGGTAACAGAGTTGTATTGAATCTTATCAACATTTTGTTGCAGGATGAGTTTGCAAGTTTGCCGCCTATTGTCCCTAATGGTCCCATTGCCATTTATGGATTGGTGAGAGCTACTCAATGAATCTCATATCAAACTGTCTGAGATGTACGTTGAAATTGGATTGTGGAAATTGTCAATGATTATGGTTTACTTTTGTTCATGTATGTTTTAGGGTGGTGGAACGGCTGCAAGATTGATTCTTGAGTTGTGGCCTTCTACGCAGCTTGAGGGTTGGGAAATTGATGAAATTGTATGAATTATATCTCTTCAGTCTTGACACAGTTAGATTTTCTTGCGGCATTTCGTTTATCGATGAAAAAGAGTTCATTGTGGTTTCTTTTATGGACAGTAGTTGGTTGAGAAAGCAAGAGACTATCTCGAGCTGGCTGAGCTAGAGAAACCAACATCAAAAGGCGGTAGACTTCGTGTTCTTGTAGATGATGCTCTCTCTCCTTCTCAAGATGTTTCAGGAAGATATGCTGGTGAGATTTCCAGATAATATATGTTGCCTGTTACGGTTCTTGTCTGAATTCTTAGATTCTTAATTTCTAATGTTAATTTAGGGATCATTGTTGACTTATTCGCTGATGGAAAGGTCTTAGATCAGCTGCAACAGGTACTTTATACCGTTATGGTTCTTATTTAGTCACATACAGATCACCTAGAGTATTCTGAACTTGAGTTTGTGCAGGTTCCAGTGTGGCTGGATCTAGCTAACAGGCTGATGCCTAACGGTCGCATAATGGTGAATTGTGCCGGAATTGAAGAAGAAAAGGTCGCAGCAAATGGAAAACCTCAGTTGGTGTTAGGTGATTCGGTGTGGAAGTTGAATTCTACCATCAAAGTCTTGACAGAAGCATTTCCGGGACAAGTAAGCAACACATTTCATCTTCCATCCTTTTGTTACTTGCTCGCTTTGAATGGGAAATTGTAAAAGATATAATCCCATTTTGCGGATTATCCTCGATGCAGATTAGCTGGAAGAGAACGCCGGATTCACAAGGTCTCAACTTTGTTGCCTTAACCGGAGGCTTACCTGATCTTAGTGACTGGTCTAACAAAGTTCCAGCCCGTTTGAGCAAAACAGTGAAGCAATGGAAACTCTGTGAGAACCCTTAATACATCGATGTTTTCGAGTGCATCTTAAACATGTGACATCAAAAAAGAAACCAACCATCAAAGGGTCTTTAAGGTTCTCAACCAAAAGTGCAAAGGATTTGATCAGAAGCTCACATGTGAAATAGTGAAAAGCTGTATGATTTGTTCTGCTAAATGAGTTAAGATTTAACTAAGCAAGTTTGCTCATTTGCTATTTCTTTCAGCAGTCTTAGGTGCAGAAGGGGAAAAAAAGTAATTTTTATGAATTTCACATATGAAATCATATAAATATCCTAGAACATAAAACTTTTGTTGAGTTTACCAAATAAAACTTTTGACTTTTGAGTTTGTTCTAGAATATGTTAGGACATTGGATGAATCCAATTGTTGAAATGGAGAGACAAACTCTATTTATTCAGAATTAATAATGAAATATGTTAAAGAGTTCAGAAAATATATACATTACAAATCGTGCCGTTTGTACGGTACAATAACAGACACTTACCGTTGCAAAAGCCTGTAATGCCGACTCTTTTGAAAAAACAATCCAAAAGTCGCTTTTGCTTTTGTGCCAAGAATGTAAACGACATTAAATTGAAGGTAGCAGAAGGATAAGACTTTCAAATCAAAGAGATCACTGAAAAACAAAAAAAAATGGCAGCTTTGAGTTCCATGGCCATTTCATGTCTACATTCACTTTCTCGCAACGAAAGTTGCTTCCTTTCCTATAAAACATCCAGATTTTCAAAACCCTTGTCAATAAACCCATCTTTGAAGATATCCAGATCCTCAATTTTGTTTTGCCTCGAGCAAAGTGATCGTAACGAGAGGCAGATTGGACAAGAATCTGGCAGAGAAGGAGGAGAAGAAGAAGAAGAGTATTGGGTTGTGACAGCCGTAAGAAGTAGATACAATGAGATTGTTATAGTTGATACTGTTGCCTCAAGATATCTTCTCCTTGATTCAACTAGTGAGCTTGTTTAATCCTAAGTCTTAAACTTTGTAACTTTATATCATCAAATCCTCTGATTTTGTAATCTGTTTTTTTTTCTTATTTATTATATAGGGAATGTTCATAGTGTTATCAATAAAGGAGGCCAAAATTGGACTGGATCCTATTGGGTATATTAGATTCTTCCATCATTTTCTTTGTAAATGACATAGCTGCAAAAATCATATATAGCCTTGTCTGTTTCTCTTTTGGGAGGTAAAAGTGGATGCATAATAAAAAGCTTTTTCAAATGTGCTTTTGTTGAAGTTCATCAACATTTTGTTGCAGGATGAGTCTGTGAGTTTACCGGCTATTATCCCTAATGGTCCCATTGCAATATATGGTTTGGTGAGAACTACTTGATGAATCTCTTATCCATTATCATCTAAAATTGTCTTGAGATGTACATGAAATGGACTTCAATGTCAATGATGTGATTGTTCTTGTTCATGTGTGTTTAGGGTGGTGGAACATCTGCAAGATTGATGCTTGAGTTGTGGCCTTCTATGCAGCTTGAGGGTTGGGAAATTGATGAAATTGTATGGAAACTTATCTTAATACCAATAAACAAAATCATACTCTCTTTGCAGATGGTCTCTTAAGTTCACTATGATTTCTTGAATCTTTCTTGGACAGTAGTTGATTGAGAAAGCAAGAAACTATCTTGGGCTATCTGACCTCGAGGAACCGACATCGAAAGGCGGTAGACTTTGTGTTCATGTAGATGATGCTCTCTCTCCTTGTCAAGATGATTCAAGAAAATACGCTGGTGAGATTCTCATAATATTAGTATGTTTGCCTCTATTATTCGATTCTTGTATGAATGCTTATGTAAACAAGCAATGCATTAGCAATCATCGTTGATTTGTTCTCTGATGGAAAGGTCTTAGATCAGCTACAACAGGTACTTTTTTAAAGGGTTATACTCATATATATAGACTCTTTTTGCGCACAGTGTAGAGCATTTAGAAATTTTGAGTTTGTGCAGGTTCCAATATGGCTAGATCTAGCTAGCAGGCTAATGCCTAAGGGTCGCATAATGGTGAATTGTGCCGGAATCGAAGCAGAAAATGTAGCAACAAATGGAAAACTTCAGTTAGTTTTAGGTGATTCAGTTTGGATGTTAAATTCTACAATCAAGATCTTGTCAGAAGCATTTCCTGGACAAGTAAGCAAACACATTTCATCCTCTCATCCTTTTAGTTACTTACTCGTAGAAGATTTAACCGCATTTTCGCGGATTAACCTCAATGCAGGTAAGCTGGAAGAGAACGCCTGATTCACAAGGTCTCAATTTTGTTGCTTTAACCGGAGGCTTACCTGATCTTATTGACTGGTCTAATAACGTTCCAGTACGTATGAGCGAGACAGTAAAGCAATGGAAACTCTGCGAAAGCACTTTATACATCCATAGATGATGTAACTATAACATTTTTTTCAAGGGTCTCATGTAAAAGTGCAAAAGATTTGATCAGAAAACTCACATGTGAAAATAGTGAAAGTTGTTTGATTTTGTTATGCCAAATGTTTTGAAGTTCTCACCAAGCAAGTTTACTACTTTTTATTAAGTGTTCCTTATATTTGAGTTTGACAGACAAAACTATGACTTTTGAGTTGAAGATTCTTGATTTGAGCTGTTATTATCTGTCATATAGATCTTGTCTTTAGCTAAATTCAAACACTTTTAACTGAATTTTTTTTTTTTGCAGTTACTCTTTTTTCGTCAGATCAGCTTACTTGGGACCTTAAAGATGCTGTTTTTGGTCTGTCGTCACTATCAATTATTACTTAGGGATCAGTTCCAAGACAATCTTCTATTTTTGTTCCAAAAATCAAGAAACCGTTCTTAAGCGTTTTCATACTTTGAGAGATTTTGAAACATATATGGAGAAATCAGACCTCTTGGGAAGCCGAATAAAAACGATTAGATTCCGCCGTTGAAGTTACTCTACGCGCCGCCTTGTGAATTCGATTGATTGACAGATTCACTCACGCGCCGGGAGGTCTGATGTTTAGAGCTGGATGGTTTAGCCGATCTTCTCTCTGATTCGAACCGGGTTGAGAATTTGGGATTGAACTTTTGGTTCTCTGGTTTAGCAAGTTTTAACCGGCTATTTAAAAGAGGTCGATCAATTTCAATCACGTAACGAATCAAAAAGAAGATAAATTAACTTGTTTTACTTTTTCGATCTATTTTGTTTAGTTCGTTCTTTTTTTAAGTTTTAAAGTACTATCACAACTTTATTTAACATGGCTCATGTTATATTGTAATCTACGTCTGATATTTTTCTATATTTATTTCTTAATATTTAGTTTAGGAAATATATAAAGTGATGTAAGCAAAACCAAAATTTTATTATTATTTATAACTTTTTTCCACCTTTTTTTTCTCCAGAAATTTGGAAAAGATGACTTACCAAGACGCATCTTTGCCTTTCATTTTTGTACACGAGAACCAAACAACAACAAAACAAAAAAAAGAATTTCGAAACACGAAGAAAAATAATAATAATTATATAATATAAAGATCAATAACAAAAAAAAGAATTAGAAAAAACAACAGAGGAAGTCCTCGACCATTAAATCGCTTTCGCACGTGTCAGTTCAGATCCACACGTGCCTACTCTGAGTCAGAATCCAAATTTTCCATGCCTTTCAATCCTCCTCTTCGTTTCTGCTGCTGCACAATATTCTTATTAATGACTCAGAAAACACCATTTTCACACTAATCTAATCTTTCATCAAACCAGAATATTTAATCAACAAAAAAATTACCAAAGCAAAAGTTAATTATCAATCAGTTTTACTATTACATGTAAATTATTTCACAGAGTAGTTCCCATGTCTTGAAACGGTTTGTGTTTGTGTTTGTGTTTGTGTTTGTGAATGCAATCTATTGTAGCACAAAGACTTTTAGATTCATCTTCCACTCTCTAATCTTGTTAAAAAGTTTAGTGAATCATACCTTCTTCACAATTTTCTTCTCTCTAACTTCATAGCGACTTTTGTTAAGATCAGACATATACATCCCTGGAAAACAAAACTGCCAAAAGAACAATACAGTTTTTTCAAATCATTCTCTAATTTTTACTTCTTTCAAATGTCAACGAAAAGAAAGGAGGATGAAAATAACCTGAAGGCCTCTATCGATGTTCTTGGCTCGTTTTCTTGGTCGATGAGGGAGTTTTGTTCCCTTCATAGCCAAGAAATCTTCTTCTTTCTCTTTTCTAGACAAAGAAACGTAGATTCTTGGCCATTCTTTAACTTCCACTTGTGTTGTTGTTTTCTCCACATTGTTCGTCTCAATCTCTGAGTGAATCTGAGCCGTTGATTCTAACCGATTCGTCCTTTGATGAAGGTTATGATCTAACCCATTCTGTCTCTGATGTTGTTGATGATGATGATGATCCTTACCGTTTGATCTGGTTTCAGTCTTTTCCGGAGAAGGAGTATCTCGTTTAGGACCACCGTTGGCCGATCTGGACACCATTCGACTACCAGGAACACTCATGTTTCTTGACGGCGAACCAGTGCCTGATCGATCTTCTAGATGCCTAGGCATGATCGAAATTAGAATTTTTGTTTCTAGTTTCAGATCAAAACTTGAAGATTAACACAGCTCACAGGTCAAAAACCCACAAAGTTAAAAGATAAATGAAGATTTTTTCTATTTTTATTTTGTTACCAAATAAATTTTAAGAAAAAAAATAACTCCAATTAAAAATTAAGAATCTCTGAATCATAAAAACAAAAAAACCCAGAGATTTAATAATAAAAAAAACACAAATTATATTTGCCAACACAAGTCAAAAAGTGAAGAAATTTAAGAAAGTAAACTAATACCCAATAACGATATCAGAATTAAAAAGGCAGACCGAACTTAAAACCCATAGACTATTAGCGCCCACTCAAATCTAAAGGATCTATGAAAATTGTAATTTCGAAGAAGAGAACACAAATTTTTTTTTTGAAGACTGGGTCAAAGAAAGACGAAAGAAAAATTCGAGATCTCGTAAAAATGAAAAGAGAAGTTGATTCAAAATATTTTATAAGTATAAACCAATAAAAATGCTACCCACAAAGCAAAACAAGAGGGAGCAAAAAAAAAAAACCTAGAAACAGAGATATTATAACTCTGCTCAGGGTATTATTGTAAATTCACAATAAGTGTTTTATTGATCAAACCACATTTGATGACATGAACCAAAATACTTGGATCTCAATAACCTTAGAAAAAAAAGTAAAAATAACATAATTAATTCGAATAGCCAAAAATAGTTTTAATTACTCCAAATAATAATAAATATATACATATATATATGAAGTCACAGTTAGAGAAATAAATTTTAAAAACAGAAAGAATCTAATTTTTTTAAGCTCTGTAAAAGGAAAAAATCAAATCGATTCTCAAAATGGAGAAGAAGGAGAAGAAAAAAATGAAAGGAGAGAAATTGGTTCAAAACCTGGTAGGGACGAATCTAGATGATGATTCCTTGCCGATGACGAAACCATTTCTATGATTCGTACTCCGTCCTCCTCCGCCGCATAGAGGCGACGATGAAAGCGACGGCGGCGGCATAGACGGATTTGTCGATCTTCTCTGAATCTTATTCGACGGAATCAAACTTTGTCCGGAGGAAGAAGACGAATCATCCGCAACGACGGAGAGTGATCGGATATCGGTTCTCGAGGCACGTGATCGCTTCCGTTGTCCCCACTGTAACAATCCATCTCCTCCTCCGCCTCCGCCGTTACGGCTAGAGTTTGTGGTGGAATCGTGAGAGAGATGTTGTTGTTGTTGTGGTGGTGTTGTGGTGGTGATAGAAGCGGATCTGAATCGGATTCCTTTGGGGACTCCGTCGAGATTGGAGCTGCTGATACTGGTGCTCGTGCCGTTGAATCTTCCTACTCCGGTCGAAATCGCGGCGGTTGCGGTTGCGGATGTTCTTCCGTTTTCGTTGGATCTGGAAGGTGAAGGTCTTAAGTAGGGCTTTTTGGTACTTGAGAGAGGAAGATAGTCTGGGCTTACTCTCTGATACCTGTCAAATTTTGGTTTCAAGAAGAAAACAATCAGATTAAGAAACAAAAAGCTTAAAATGGAAGAAGATTGATTAAATCGAGAGAAAATTCGAGAAATGCTTCTGTGTTTATAGAGGTTTTTCGAAAATTTAAAGGTTCTTCGTCTTCATGAATCTGTCATTTAGAAGATGAACAGTCCGATCTCACGATTCAATAAGAGTGATCAAAAGAAAGAGATAAAAAAATTCAAATTTCAAATCAAACTCAGATCCCATAAAACCCCATAAGAAGGTGAAAACTCCTTGAAACAAAAGTCGAAAGAACAAATAGAGAACAACGATGAGAGAAACACACAGAAAGGTCAATCGAAGAAGAAAGAGAGGAACCTCATCATTATTTTTTTTATATATACCAAAGAGAAAAGAGATCAGTAGTGGTAGTTTCTCTGATTCCGATCTGCGATTCGTTTCCAGATTCGTTTAGTTCTTCTCCTCCATTGATCTTTCTCCGATAGAACACGGAAGAACACAAAAGAAAAAAACTCCTCCGTGTTCTTCTTCTTCTTCTCGTAACAACCACTAGAGAAAAAAATAGAAGAGAAACAAAAAAAGGGTTACGAGGAAGAATCTGTATAGAGAGAGAGAGAGACGAAGGAGAAGAGAAAAATGGAGGCTCTGCGTTTACAGTGAGGAAGAAGAAGGGGAACGGAAGGAGAAATAGTGGGTGCGTTATTGTAGCGTATCTCCTTTTATTTTTATGTTTTTGTCTATTAAATTTTATATATTGTTTTCTTTAACCCTTGAATTTTCTCTATGCTTTGATTTATGACGCAACCTTTTTTCGATATTTCCATATCATAAGTTATTAGTTTTGAATTTGGCCCACTAAGGCCCAGCACACATGATTACACAACTTTCGGATCCGATTGGTGATACATTTTTTTTTAATCAACACAATGGTAATACAATTAAATTTTATTTTATAACATTACATTTGATGTTTTAAATTAATAATTAACATAATTCTGATATTTTTTAAACTAGTTATTCATATTCTCACAACAATAAAACTTCTTACATTGTTAATATATCTAAAAAATAGAGAGGTTGAGGTTTCAAGATATTACAATTAGATCTTTTTTACATTTCAAAATATTCTAATTTTAGATTAAAATATGTGTGTCGAATTAAAATTAAAATTTATAGAAAATGAGAAAATAAAAATAAAATATTTAATTTCATTAAAAATAAATTAAATATATATTTTAAATTTTTAAAAAAGCAAAGAGTATGAAGATAAAAAGTGAAAAGATAAAACTAATTTTTATATAATAAAAAGAAAATAAATAAATAGCTCATAAAAATATTATGAAGATAAAAATTAATTTTTTTAATTTAGCAATTAATATAATTGTTCAATCTATTAGATTTCAACACATATATATTTTCACCAATTGTATACAATAATAAAAAAAAACGTTTTACTGACTCGTAAAAAAAGAGTCAAATATAATCAAAATATGAAAAAAAAAATCAAATAGATTTATAACAATCGGTTAAATTAATACATAAGATAAATAAATACTTATTTCATTTTACAAATAAATTGAATATTATTCAATCAATTAATAATTAAAAAAATATTTCGGCTATAAATCATAATGTTTTCATTTTTTGTCACCAAAATACTTAAACTATAGCTTTTTAAATAATCAAACCGGTTTTACATAGTCCACATAAAAGTAGGACTGCTATAAAACATAATGTTTTAAATTTAATAATTGATATAATCACAACATATATTACTTTCGATCAAATTTTTATTTTGTGATTTTTTTTAACTGTATACAATAATGAAAGAAAAAAATTAATATAAGTTCAGACAAAAAAAATCAAATATGATTTAAAATAATTAAATATAATTCAAACAGATTTATGAAAAAAATGAGAACTAAATACTTACTTCATTCTCTAGTTAAATTAAAGACATTATCCAATCAATTACTTATGTTTAAAAGAATACTTCATTCTCAAATTAAATTAATAAAGTTATACAATCAATACTAACTAAAAAAATAAGTGTTTGGGATAGTCTGACAAAATTATGATTGGAAGCACAATATCCAATAAAAATAAGAATATCAAAATAAATAAATTAATCTTCATCTCGTAAATTTCTCTAACAATGGATGATTTTTATCCTTATTTTCAATTTTATGTATTTACTTTTACAAATAATTTATTTTTACAGGTTCTAAAATATTATATTAAAAATTATGCATATACGTGGAGCTAATCTAGTAATACAATAAAGTGATCGATATTTTGTGAAATGGAAGTTTAGTTGTAGATCCGATATATAAGAGATCAAAAAGAATTTTTTTTAGTTATTTGATTTGTGTGACCAAAGAAAAGGTCCTAACGGTATAAGGCTTTGTATCGCCAATTTTTGTTGTTGGTGTTTTGTCTTGTACCACCAATTCTTTTATTTGTGACCTAACTTCTTCTTATTTACGTAAACTGATTTGACATTCGGCCCACTCCTGGCCCATTAAAACCTGCATCCAAATCTGTATAATTATTGTTGGGAGCAAAAATTGATTCTTTTAGCAATAAGACTCTTGTCTAGTATGACTACATCCAAAGGTACACTTGTCTCAAAAGAAAAAAAAAAGTGATCACAAGAGTAAGAAGCTCATCGAATCACAACAATTACTAAAAAAATTATAAAAAAAAACAAAATTACTATCATATAACATCTTCTGATTCCATGCAATACTTATTTATACATGCATTGAGATAAATAAAGCATAAAAATGTGAGGTATTGAAGATGTGTCAAAAGAGAGATTGTGACCGATTTATAGCAAATGATAAAACAAACTTTAAATAATTGCAGTAATAATCCTGATTATATACTTCGAAGCCAACGGTATTGAATAGTATTTTATTTTCGTAATAATGCAATCGTGGAAGATTACGCAACTTATGCGCTAAAAGATAAAAGGACGTCCAGTGCAAAAGAAGAGTTGCGCACCACGTTATTTGATTAAACATAAAATAAAATTAGTTGCATATATAATAGTAATAGTAATAGTGTACTAGTAATTAATCTGTGTTATGCATATATTTTTAATTTATAGAATTCTATTACTATTTTTTGAATTTAGTGATATTTTATTTTATATTTTAATCATTTTTTGAAAATAAGGGTAATCAAAATTTTCAATCCAAACTCAAAAAAATGAAAAAATTGGATTTATATCCAACAGATCACACCAACCAAGAAAAAGTGTTTAGTTAGGATTTTTGTACTAAGTTTCAGTTTTCTATCAAAATATTTTTTTTTGTGTGAGATAAAAATTGTATTCCTATTTTGAGAATGAAACATGACTGAATCGAAATAAAAATCTATTTTGAGAATATAGTAGGGTAAGATAGAAATTAAAATTTTTTAAATCTTATCTGAAGCATTTATATATAATAAAAAATTTTCAAATCTCATTCAAAACCTATCACCAACTACCCATTTATATTTGATTGATATATATTAACAGTATAAAACTGTTTTTAGAAAATCTATTAAAAATTATCTCACAACGAGTAAAAATAAAATATTTTATTATCATATTTATAAAAATTTGTGGTTTTATAATCATTCATAATCTACATTGTGTTATGTTTTTCAAAATTCTGATATATATATATTTCGTTAAATTTTGTTATCTAGTTTGTGTTGTATTTTATGTAATTTATATATATTTAGATAAATTATTTTTTTGTTTTCGTGATTCTAAATTTATTGTTATATATTTTTGAAATACTAAACTATTTGAAAATTTTAACAATTTTTTTTTAATTTTAACAATTGTTTTTAATTTTAACAATTGTTTTTAACTGATTTTACTATAATAATAATGTCAGATTAATGTTTTCAAATTTTTGGTTTATTTTTAATTTAATTAATTATTTATATTATTTTAATAACATTCTTTATAATATTTTTTGTTTTAATTATTTTATTAAATGTACTTTAATATTATATAGATGTGCGTCCTCATCTTCTAATTCTATTTGCTTTCTTGCTTGCACGTATAAATAGTCTTATAGCTAACTTAAGTTACATTAATATCTCTAAACTAATTAATCTGAAGATGTCATGTTTGTTTGCTGCCACTTCTAGAAATTATAGTATAGAATTTAGATATTTTATTAATTTAATAAGATTTTAAATTATCGAAAAATAAATTTGAAACTATAAATTTTTATTAGTTTATCAAAATATTAATGTTTTTGAGTATTAATTTATAGATATCATACTGTATCTATATTTTTATAGATATGTGTTACATTTACGAGTTGTAATTTTTTAGTATAGTTGTTTAAATTTTTTGATCTAATGTATTTTGGTTAGTATGAGGCACTGTGCTATAGGCATGACCACGGTTACGGTTAATACTGTTAAGGTTATTTAACCACCGGTTATGGTTATTGTTTTTTTTAATTTTAACCTTAACCATTCAATAAACGGTTAACACGGTTACGATTAAATACGATTACGGTTAGTACGGTTATGGTTAAATACGGTTACGGTTATTTATTGATTATAAAACGGTTAATTACATTATTTATAATTAAATAATTATATATTTGATAAAAATAATAAAAAAATATAAATTAACTATGAAATTAAATATATGATAAAATTAAAAGAGATAAAATATATAATTCCAATGGTTTTTAAATACGGTTACGGTTTATTAAAGATTATGGTTATTAATTTTTGTAACCATAACTAATATATTTTTACGGTTGACGGTTACAATTTTTAACTGTTATATACGGTTACAATCTGAATACGATTTAAAACGATACGGTTACGGTCCAAAATACGGTTACGATTTAATTTTGGTCATGTCTACTGTGCTAAACTTGATTCTTTAACACATGTTCAGAACTACTTAATCATTTAAAATTAAAATTTACAAAAGCTCATAAAATTGAAAACTAAAAAGTAAAAAAATAGTTTTAGTGTCTGAAACTGAATTTCAAGATGAATAAAATTAGATTTTAACGAATATTGGTGGAAAAATTAGAATTGGATCATAAAAAATATTATTCAAGCAAGCAAATTAATGTATAGAAAAATTCACATGGATAATAAATAAATTAAACAAACAAAATAAATTATCCACACAACGATAAGCAATATTTTCTTCAAGAAATGTATCATAAAGAAAATTCAAGCTTTTTGTGGCAAAGCCGCAGCAGTTTCCGGAGCCTTTGCGGGAGTTTCAGCCACCGGAGCCTTTGCGGGAGTTTCAGCCACCGGAGCCTTTACCGGAGTTTCAGCCACCGGAGCCTTTACCGGAGTTTCAGCCACCGGCGCTGGGGTAACTACTTCTTTTTTCACCTCCTCCACTACTGGCTTCTTCTCTTCCACGGTTAGCTTCTTCTCTTCCACCGCGACCTTCTTCTCTTCTACGACGGCTGGCTTCTTCTCTTCCACCGCGACCTTCTTCTCCTCTACCACGGCTGGCTTCTTCTCCTCCGCAACCGCGGGGACAGGAACTGGTGCCGGTTTAACCTCTTCTTTCTTCTCTTCAACTATTTCTATCTCTTTCTCGCCGCTTTTAGTTTCCTCTTCCTTGGCCGGTTTGATCTCGTCTTCTTTGGCCGGTTCTTTGGTTTTCACGACTTCCTCCACAATTTCAATCTCTCGTGACTTCTCCACGGAGAGAAACACACATACTTTCTCAAATATGAACGTTACTTGTCCGAAGCTAGTAGATGAAGTTTCACATGCAGCCTTTGATCCGGGGAATCCTGAATTAACAAACCATATAAAACGATTATTTATCTCTTATCCTATAGTAATATACTACTAATCTTTATAATACACAATGTATTAATCTAATATCATCAGTAAATCATTAATTCAACCATGGACATTATGATCTTGATATAGGATCGGATAATAACATGTAATGATCAGCTACGGGTAATTAAATTATGTATCTAAAACCATATATTATGTCGTAAATTAATTGCTAAACCTTTTTTAGTTAAATTAAACGTACCAATTTCAACAAGTGCCTCGAGGAATTTGTGAACTTCGGCAGCGTGTTTCGTTAAACCATCCTCCTTAGGCTCCCTCACCAAAGCCTACAGATATAAAAATTGAATCATTAATACATTAATTATCACTAGCGTATGATTTAAGAGTAATTAACATGAAGAATTATTAAATAAACACCTTGAGTTCAGCAGACGTGGCTTCATAAATTTCCACGACCTTGGAAGCCAGTTCTGTCTTTTTCTCCTCAATGTCCTTGTTGATTGCTTCCTATTAATAGAGGAAAAATAAATTTAAGAAACGAAATAATCACGAACTTATATATTATGTGCATGTATTTTAATAATTTATCGATCTAACTTTACCTTAGAATCATCAAAAGTTAAGGTCTTGCTAGTCTCAGCAACAACAGCCTTCTTTGTGGGACTCATATGGAGTAGTTTCTTCATTGTTGGAACAACCCTCGTTTTCCAGTAACCCATATCTTTTTTTGTGTATTTAATAATCATGCAACCAGAAAAACAAATTGTTAGAAACGTTTCTATATATATAAATTTTTTTTACAAGATTATCTGATACATATACATAAACCTTTGTTTTAACACATTTACATGGTTTATGTTTAATATCTAGCTCACTTGTTCTAAAGATTCTCAGAAAACTTTAAACAAACATAATAACGAGTATTGAAATCATCGAAAAAATTTATTTTTACGTTTAAATCATCGAAAGTGAAGATGTTTATATGTACGAAAACAAATATTAATTTGTATGTATTTTTGTTCATGATGAAACTTACTTGAGATGATGTTTTCTTGAGGCTCTTCTTCGTTTTTTTTTGTTTTTTTTCTCTGATTTTTTAAGAAACCTCCTTCGTATTATAGAAGGGATTTTCTTCTAATCAGCCTTTGATTTTCCTCTAAATGACGTAACTACCCCTCATCGCTGTCTACCTTTTCCCGTTGGCGCCAGAACCAATTACGTTGTCTGATTGGCAAGTTCGGTTAACAGTAGTAAACCGGAATCGGTTACATGAAATCCAAAATCGACACATGTTTTTTTGTTATTGTTTACGTACTTTCTCCATTATCTTCAAAAACCGGTTTGATTAACTAATTTTTTGTATTGTAGTTTTGTATGATCGTCATTTTAAGTTTCCGGTTTTCTTCAAAAACCGGTTCAGGCTCAAAGAGAAGAAAGAGTTGAAAAGGGGAGAAGGGGTACATATGTAATTTAATGGATATTTACCGGCTGGCACTGATATTGCAATTACAGTTGGCAAATCAAGAAAATGGGACATGCCCTGGTGATCTGTAAGGTACAGCATATACTTCTCTTATCTAATATTATAATGTATAAGCTATATTAGTCTGCTTCATTATTAGTTTTTTCTTTTACTTATAATCTAATCAAACGTATATATATATTTTTATTCTTAGCTTAATTTTTTCAACTTATTGGCTGTTAATATTTAAGAAATATAAATGAATATTAATATTAGACGGTAGATTGACTTTTATAGATTTTTGACAAAAAAATAATTCATAAATGCTATTTTTTGCAAATTAATATTCCACCTTTAAAAATGCAAATCATTATTACAAAGTAAAAATAATATGAACTATATAACCTTTATACATATTTTAAAATTTTTTTATGGTCACATATATTAGATTTCTAAAATTTTAAAGATAGATTTAAATTCCTCATTGCAAGGGTTTTGATTTGATATTTGATATATTATATATCAAAATTTTTATAAGTTTGACAGTGATTACAATGGGTTACAATGTATATTATTTTTTCTTTTGCGATATTGATGGAGGATAAAAAAAATGGCGAATGGCGACTTTTTTTTTTTAAAAGCTTTATTTTATTTAGCATTCTTGATAGGTTTCTCAAGACCTCAATATTTAAGGACAAAGCATGAAGTCTCCATTACAACATGGTTTACACTTCTATATATACAAAAAAGGATAGTAGAAAAAAGTAAAGACAAGAATTAAAACCTATTTTCATAGTTGACATTTTATATTTTACATATAAAAATGATGATACATAGAATAATTAATTAAGAAAGATCGCCATATTGATTTTCAATGTTTTAGAGATACATGGTAAAGTTACAAAAAAATGGTGACTTTTTTTTCAGAAACCTTTATTTTATTTACATTCTTAATAGGTTTCTTGAAGACCTCAAAATTTAAGGAAAAGCATGAAATCTCTATCACAACATGGTTTACACTTCTATATATCCAAAAATATAGTAAAAAAATTAAAGATAATAATTAAAATCTATTTTCATAGTTGAGATTTCATATTTTGCATAAAAAAATGATTATACGTAGACTAATTAAGACATACGATTCAATTTCGGTATATTAAAAATCCAAAAAAGTACATTTGTAATTTATCATTATCAGAAATTTCTGTAATTTGACTCCAAACATGGTATAGAAATGGATTTATTACAAATGTTCAACTATCATATTCTATAAAGTTTCATTACTATGATATATAGATACACTAAATTACAGCAAGTGTGTTTGATGGACCTTGTTCAATAACCGCATATATAAAATAGATTGATTTTGCTTTCTCCCATAACAAGTATTCTTATTGAGAAATACCCTAAAACAGCTATAACTATTTTTGGGAATAATAATTAATTGTCTCTAATATGTTAACATAAAATTATACTTCTAAGTTTCTTGTAAGACTATTTTTACTAATTAGAGCATACAAGGTTCTATTACAAAAGGGTTTTTTTGATAAATGTGGTCATGATGAGAGTGTACATACACATGGGTTTCTTTTCTTTTCCGTTTGTCTTCAATGAACAAAGTAATGGACAACACGTCGGGGAAAAAAGATAAAAGAACCAAAAGCTAGACATGAATACAATATTTTATTTCAATATAACATATAATTTTAAATCATATGATATATTAGATATCATAATGATATCGGTTAACGCGAACCTTCTAGAGATTGTAGAAACTCGAGATCAAGAGAATGAAGAAGACGAGTTTGTTACAGTTCAACAACTCTGTTCTTGTCTCTCTTATTACAACTACTACTACTTAAACCCTAGTTCATTAAATATAATCCTCTACACAAAACAAAGACAAGACTCTCTATCTGAAACCCTAACTCTGATCATGTCAAGCCATCATTATATTTTGATACTTTCTCCTTGACTGTGTACAAAAACATAAATTCACAAGAATGCCACTCATATTATCTTGGCTCATAAACAGCGCCGAGATGGGCCGGATTAAATGGGCCGTAGTGGAACTATTTGCCCATTACGATGACCTTGCAATAAATCTCTTTGCACCTTATCCTATAAGTAAGCAGCACTTGGTTTAGACAAGAGCACCCAAATCAAATAAGCCGTTACTGAAACGATGGACCAAGAACATGTTAACGAAACAGAAAACCGAAGGCGGATACACTTTCGCATCAATCGGCCCATGCACGGCCCATAATTTATCTGGTTTTGTTTTTGTCTGTTGGTAATTTACAGTATTCTTATCTCTTAAGGTTTAAAGTGTTTTGTAACCAAGTCAACAGTTTAAAGTTAATTATAAATAAGGTGATGTATCACAATTTTACCATATGATGATGAGGAAATATTTTAAAAAGCTGTTTTACTTTATATATATATAGGACTACTTTCACAAATGATCCACAACTTTAATGTCAAATGCAAAATTAATCCACATTTTTTTCAATCCTAACAAATACGACTTTCTCTCCAAATAATTCTAGCCAGATTATAATATTTACAAAATTACCATTTTTTATAATTTTTTTGAAAATAAAAAAGACAAATAAATCCTTATCCTCATCACTTATCTATGAATTTTTTTTTAATTCTCTCAACCACCATTGTCAACCAAATTAAAACTCTAAATGTTTCAACTAAAGACATTTTAGCTCAATCTTTGACTTCACAACCTCATTTTTCTCTATTTACTATCCATTTTTATCCCAAAAAACAATAATTTACTTTTTTAACATTTCAAATTCTTGGATCTTGTTATATCTGGTGATTTTTGTATACATAACAACTAGGCTTAGTTTGTAGTGTTTAATTTTGAAGTTTTGGATGCTTGACAAAGGTAAAAATCGAATCTAGGTAATTATTCACTTGATTTCCATCAATTTTTTATATGTGCAGCAAAAGCAAACTTCACATGAATCCCCTACTGTACAAACTTCAGGTGAAATCTGCATAAACTAAACTATAAATCGTATGTTTAGATAAAATCTTATATCAAACATTATAAGTTTAATATATCTACAATTTTAACACTTATATGCGAATGTTAGGTTTATATTTTAAACTTTTATCAAATTAATTTTATAATTAAAATTTAATATGTAATTACGGAATGAAATTATACATTTTTTTTCGTACTATCAGAATTTGTAGATTTTGTTAGTTCTATCGGATTTTATATGGTTATGATTGTCATTTTTGCTTTTGATTTTTGTTTAGTCACAAAAGAGTGAACTGTAATTTTTCCAACCCTTTGGATTACTTTTGTTTAATATTCAATAAAAAAATTTATTTTGCATTCAATACCAAATAATAGATCATAAGAAATAATTTTTTATATATATTTACATAAATATGGAGTATATAATCAATATATGTAAACTTTAGAAAGAACAAAAACCTCTAAAGTTGAGAAAATATATTTTGAATCATTCTGTTGCGAATTCAGTCATTGTTTCATTGTAAACGTCTTAAATTATATAAATATATAATTATTTTTAAACGACGGGAATATTTCCAGATTTTAAATCAAAATCTTTCTAATTATCCAAAAAAATAAAAAAAAATTTGAATAAAAGTATAACAATGCTCTAATAAAATTAGATGAGACCTACTCTTCAACCGTGGTTTTTTCAAGGCCATCAGAGAATGTGGATTTTTCAAGGCCATTACAGAATGTGGATTTTTCAAGGCTATCTGACTATAATAAAAGTGTAACAATGCTCTAATAAAATTAGATGAAACCTACTCTTCAACCGATCTTTTCCTTACTCAGAGAGATTATTTATTAGCTTTTTGACAAATGAAATGATAGGAAGGGAGAAAGGATGGTAACCAAAAGAAGATGGAAGTAGTTGAAAGATAATGTTTTTTTTCTTCATTTCAAATCTTTTTATTTCCTTTGTAAGAAATTAAAAATTTCTTTTGGCAGACTAGTTGCATCTTTCTTCTTGCTTTATAAAAACTTAAAAAAATAGTTAACTGTGGGAAGAACAAACTAATACTACTATAGTTAAATCCTATGAGTTAGTTGGTATATAGCACTCATAGACGTCACATGTGTCCATATTTAATTTCGTTACAGTTTTGATTATGGATGGTATTAGAAATAATATTTGAATAAAAATGAGTGGAGAAAATTCTGTTGGGATCGATTTTAGACTAATATGAAAGAGATATATGGTTCGAAATGCTTCACCTAGAAGTTTTTAAATCTGTATAGAGGAGGAAGCCAATCAACTTGACATGGGCAGACAAGCCATGCGGCAGAATTGCTAGAAGTAGATACACTTCTTACACAAATCCACAAAGAGTAGAGAGGAGAGTTCCAGTTCCACTCCTTTGTTTTTTCATGATCAAACACTTATAGTATATAGGAATTCTGATCTATGGACGAAAGTTCTCACACAACTCTAATATATTTCACGAATATAATATTTTCGATGGATCGAGTTTAAGTGAAAACTTCAGAGAGATTTTGGGAAGAAAACTTTTTTTCTTGCCTTATATAGGTTTTGGTATTTGTCCCTTCCATGGGTTTTGGTGTATTTTTTCTCCTGTTGATTGTGGTGTTTTGTCCATTTTTTTCAAGACAATCTCAGACATAGTAAATATCTGGAGACCCCGACCAGAGGTAGCTTCTCATTTCCGGCAAAAAAATAGGTCTCTATCTTATTCTTGCGGGCTAATCCATCCATTATAAATATTAGGTCGGTGCAAAATATCCAAATTCGAAAAACTGAATCAAAACCAATCTAAATTGGAAATACTGAATCGAACAAAAATAGGTATAAATATCTGAATCGGACCTAGATTTTTATACCAAAAAAATAAGAATTATATTCGAATTGAACCCCAAATGAATATTCTAAAATACCTAAAACATAAACATGTATCCAAAAAATATTAATCGTATTAATACATACATCTGATAACTCATATACCTGAAAAATTATAATTATAAATCTGAATATATTAATTATTTCTGAATAATTTCGTATATGTTTAGATATAACAAAGAAGTTATCATGAAAATATACCTAAACATAAATATTTGGTGGAATACAGACATACGATACGTAATCATTGTTTTTAATTGAAAAAAGTCATTATTAAATTAATTGGATTTGATTGGTATTCCGTACCATAGTGACATAGGAGTCATGATAATTTAACTTTTTGACTATTCTGATATCGTTTCCGTTTTTTCTTCTTCTAAAAAATTCATACCCCCTTTCTATCACAAATCGAATCATTTAAACAAAATTTGGTATTCCATTTTAAGTTACAAAAAAATACATAATAAGAAATTCATGATTCATATTTTATTCTCAACGAACTCTAGAATTCTTTTAAATGCTTTAGTTGTTGTCTAATAAATCATATTTCTTTTTTCAAATAACATCTCTAGATTAGAATAAAAATTTCAACAATCAAATTTTAATACCTTTCATTTGTCAAAAGTGTTGTTTATTCAATTTTCGAACGAAATATAAAAAATAAATCTTTTTAGATTTTAAACTAACAATTTTTGTGTATATAAAATTTATTAGACCCAATTGATGATCCAATCATTTGCATATGCGAGCATCTTTTTATCATGGGAATTACAGTTAATATTTGTAAATACATAGATTTTTTTTTTCAACTTGAGTATTTGTATTTTTAACATTTTTTCCAAATCCATTAAAATCCACAGTAAAATCAAATTTTTATCTAATCCTTAGTTTAAATAACATTATTTTACTTACCTTCCGTGTGTCATGTTCATATCGAACGTATTCAATTTTATATAATAAAAGTCAGTAAACTAAACTTATCAGTAAACTAAACTTATCATCATAGATAATATTGTTATCAACTTGTGGTTCTATATATATGTCTACCTTCATGCAAGTTCTAAACCACCACCACATCTCTCTCTCTCTCGCTTTCTATGGAAGCAGCAAGTGATCTTATTCAGCAAAGCTACTTAAGTTTTTCAAAATTGCCAGCCTCTCAATGGGGTGATCATTTCCTCAATGTCTCCATCGCTGATTCGGTGAGTCCATATATATATAAATACGATCAAAGCATATATATGTATTCCTTAAATGATATGTGTGCGTTAGATGTCTATAAAACTATCTTTGACTTGTATTAACTTTCAGGATTATGATGTCCTTGCAAGAGAGATTGAAGTACTAAAGCCTAAAGTAAGAGAAAACATATTCATGTTTTCTTCCAGAGAGAAAGACGCAATGAAGAGGAGCATTCTTTCGATTCATTTTCTGGATAGTCTTGGTCTCTCTTATATTTTTGAGAAGGAGATCGAAGAGACCCTAAAACATGCTTTTGAGAAGATAGACGAATTGATCGCAGATGAAAATGATCTGTACACAGTCTCCATCATGTTTCGGGTCTTTAGAACATATGGTCATAATATGTTGTCTGGTAAGTAATCTTTTGCATGTGTTCCAATACTTTTTTTAGCATTTCGACTTAGAAGTTTACGTTATATATTGAAATAATAATATTTCTTTGGGAAAATTACTAAAAAAATATTAAAAAATTTGGAAATGACTAAACCAATGCCATTTTTTGTTAATTACTAAAATAATCTCTACTATCTATATTATCATTTTTCGTTGGGTTAAAAAAACATATTTAAAAAAATAAAAATAATTTTTTTTGTTAAGTAGGCCAAAAACGAAAAAAATGTTGACGCAAAAAAAGAGAGTTTACGATATAGCTACAGTATTATTAATGGAATGATAAACTTCTTGTTAGAATGTTAGACTTAATTTTCAGCCGGTACACTTATTGTTAGAGCGGTATATTTATTTTGTAGACTTATTTTTTCAACATGGTAAACTTATGTGGTAGACTTACTAGTCAATGGTGGTAGACTTTACTTTTTGTGATATATTTATTAGTGAAGTGGTAGACTTATTAGTACCTAGGGTAGATTTATTTTTGTTTTGATGGTATGTTAATTTAGCCATAGTAGACTTGTATTTTTATATACAATGATGGTAGATTTGTATATTTACAGACAATGATGGTAAACTTGTATATTTACATTTAATTATGGTAGATTTATATGTTTATATCCGATGATTGTATATTTATGTGTGACTTATAATATATATACAACGAATTTCTAATGCAAATGCTGGTTGAAAACGCCGAATTATATACTTCTACCACCATTTCATCGATATAAGTTTAACATCATTAAAACACCAATCGCAAAAGACCAATAGTAAATGCATATCACAAACGTTTATTTGGAAAAAAATTGATATTCTTTAAAAACTTTGATTTTTTTTGTTAAAAAAATCATTTTTTATTACTGATATTATTATTTATTTATTTTTAATACTAATGAAATTTTTGTTATTAAACAGAAAAACTAAAGTTACATGACTTTTCTTATAAGATTGACATTATTTTAGTAATTTGATAAATTTAAAGATTATTTTAGTAATTAACCAACTTGTTTTAGTAATTATATATATTTCTTTTCATGTAGATGTTTTCCATAGATTCAAACGAAGCGATGGTAAATTTAAAGAAAGTTTAACAGATGATGTCAAGGGTATGCTAAGCTTCTACGAAGCAGTTCACTTCAGAACAACGACCGATCATATATTGGATGAAGCGTTGAGCTTTACACTGGACTACTTGGAGCCACTAGCTATAGATGGCAGAACGATCCCACCACATATTTTAAAGCATATACAAAATGCTCTTTACATACCTCAGCACCAGAAAATCCAAATTCTAGTTGCAAGAGAGTATATTTCATTCTATGAACAAGAAGAGAACCACGATGACACACTACTCAAGCTAGCTAAGCTCAACTTCAAGCTCTTGCAGCTTCTTTACATCCAAGAAATAAAAACTATCATCACGTGCGTAAATGAATAAGTTTTCTTCTAAGAGAGCTAGCTAGAAATTTCTGTTAGTAAATATATGTAATCTTTTGTATATTTTTGTAGGTGGTGGAGGGGACTAGACCATACAGAGAACCTCCCATCTGGCTTCAGAGAAAGAACATTCGAGAGTTGGTTTGTGGGGTTGATGATGTACTTCGAGCCACAATTTTCACTTGGGAGAGTTATGTCGGCTAAGTTTTTCTTAATGTTCACCTATTTAGACGACGCTTGTGATACTTATGGTTCAATTACTGAAGTTGAAAGCGTGGTTAATTGTCTCGAAAGGTATCTATATACACCTTGGGAACATTTATTCGGTTGCGTCACAAAAAGAAACAATAATCATTTTTGCATTGTTACTTGAGCAGATGGGATTACATGGAAAATCTTCAAGGTTATATGAAGACTGCCTTCAAATTTGTGATGTATGTTTATAAAGAGTATGAAGATATATTGAAGTCACAAGGACGATACTTTGCTTTGGAAAAGATGATAGAAGAGGTGATTACTTACAAAACCCTAATTGTACCTTCACATTCATTGGCTGATAATACAGTTGTGTAAGATGTTTAAAACTTTCTTGTAAGCAGCTCCAGATAGTGGCGAGAACAAACCTTGACCTTATCAAATGGGCAAGAGCAGGTCAAATGCCTAACTTTGAGGAGTATGTAGAGGTTGGTGGGGCTGAGGCTGGTTCATATGCAACCATAGCATGTTCTATTATGGGACTTGGAGAGATTGGTAAGAAGGAAGATTTTGAATGGCTACTATCTAGACCAAAGTCTGTCCGATATCTAGCTAGGAAGACACGTCTACTGGATGACATTACCGATTACGAGGTACAAGTTATATTTAGAAAGGTTTTAGGTTAAATGAATGATTTTTGTTGTGTTACCTAATTGGCTTGTGTATGATCAGGAGGATATGAATAAAGGGTACACTGCAAACGCACTTAACTATTACATGAAACAACATGGAGTCACGAAAGAAGAAGCAGGTAGAGATTTTCATAAGATGATTGACGATATCAATAAGATTGTAAACGAAGAGTGCTTAAAGACAACCAACATCTCACGTCCCGTTCTTACGCAAGTCGTCAATTTTGGAAGAATGGTGAATATTCTCTATACGTCTGATGATGTCTACAATCACCGCGAAGGAAAACTCAAGGACTATCTCACTACTTTGCTTGTAGATCCGATACATCTTTAGTTAAGAGTTTGCTTGTAGATCCGTTTTGGTTTTAAGGAATGTCTAATAGATGATACCAAAGGTATGATAAGTTTGTACGAAGCAACAAACTAAGACCCGATACATCTTACTTAAGAGATTTTCTTGTGTCTCCGTTTGGTTTTACTTTGAAAATTGAGTTAAAAGGAATCCAATAAAATTAGTTTCAAATGATATAACACAAGGTTTCAGGCTTCTACTTGGAACTACACTAAATAGCATCACTCGATGACATAGTTTGGAGCAACGGCCAAGATCCTCTCATCTCTTTGTGAAGATTTTTTTCTTGTTTCTTCTGCTTCCGAGGCTTCTTGCTCATTGGCTAACACTATAAGATGACCTTCTTTACATACCAAACTCTGTACGGTTCATAGATTGTGTTAGATAGAAACATAAAAGTGGAGTTAATCTTGACTTAGAAAACAAATTTACCTCAATAATGGCTCTGAGTTTCTTGATATCGAGTTTGACTTGCTCTTGCGAACTGTATTTCTTTTTCTCGTTCTGCTGATCGATGTACCACCGAATCAGTTCCTTTTGTCTCATTCCAGGTAATTCAGAACCTAAAGAAGGAAAAAGAGTTACTTGTCGCGTATAACTAATTTGTTTTGGAAAGTTGACTAGAGAAAGTAATAGTATGGAGAATTGAAGAGTGATGTTGCTTACTGTCTTTGTTAACAGTTTCTTCGTGTTGTCTAAGGCGAATGACTAAGGCCTGTGTGATTCTATCATATTCTTCTTCACTAATCACCAGCTTTGGAGCTGCTGCTCCATTATCTGTTGATAATACACCATGATTGTTTGTTATGGTTCAGAAGTGACTCAGATAAAGAAGAGCATAAACGGTGTGCAAGTACCTGCAGTAGCAGAAGCTGGCTCCGCTGCATCATTCTGTTGATCGTCATCTCCATGACCAGGATTTTCAGCGTCATCTGTGTCCTCCATGTTGTCACCGTTAGCATCTTGATACTCTGAGAGATCGATATCGCCTGACTCAACACTGGATAAGAGAAACAAATATAGTTCGTTAAGATTAAAATTTTGGCAGAAATCAAGAGAAAATAATAAAGAAAGAGAGGTTTTGAAAGTTACCTAATAACTGAAGTCTTCAAAAGTCTCACAGCTAAAAGAACATGACTTGGTTTCACCTGAAAAAAATAAAAAATAAACACAAAGTTCGCAGATAAAGCAAATTAATGACTTGTCGGAAAAAGAAAGAAACGAGACAATGGTTACGGATAATCACCAGAATTTCCAAATGGCTCCTAGCAATGGCTTCTGAGAGCCTGATCAGTGCCTCTAGCTGCCTAACTGTCATTCGATATGCAACTCTTGTGCCAGGAGTTGTATCACCTCTGCGTAGAGCAACATAAGACTCGACAAGTAGCTTTCTTGCTTCTGGGCTTAGCTGCAACACAGATGAGGATAACAAAACAATGTTAGCAATTTAGCATATCCAAGCAGAGTCTTGCAATCAAAACCAATTTTTGGGTTAGTTTACTACCTTTGGCTTTAACGTTTTTGCATATGCAATGTACCGTTTGAGCTGTACAGTAGTGAATTCAGGAGAAAGCGCTGCTTCATGCTTCTGATGAACTCGCACAATATGATGGGCAATGTGATAATCCGTCACCTCATCAGGGTCGTCAATCATAACATACACAAGATCAAACCTCGAGAGAATGGCAGGTGGAAGGTTAACGTTATACTGAAAGAACATGATCAAATCACAATTAGAAATATACAGAAACAATTTCTTAAACAAAAAAAAAATGTCCATCCGTTTGGATTCAGTTTCGGGGATAACCTCACCTTAAGTGGTTTCGATTTATCATATCGCCCACCTACAGGGTTAGCTGCTGCAAGGATTGATGTCCTGGCGTTCAAGGTTGCTTGTATCCCAGCTTTCGTAATGCTTATAGTTTGCTGCTCCATGGCTTCATGAATAGCAACCTTCATTCCCAAATGTAACAGTAACCTCAGTTAGCCACAGTCCAGGAAACTCAATCCTCTGTACTGTATTAAGTAATGATGCTCACTCACCTGATCTTTGATATCCATCTTGTCAAACTCGTCAATGCAACATATTCCATTGTCAGCAAGCATTAAAGCACCAGCCTGTCAAAGAGTCAGATAGCATTAACTAGAGTTACAGCAGAGAAATCACAGAGGGTGGCTCACATTCTTCAACGTGTTCTATAAAGTTTAGGTTACTTGAAAGTTTCTTGCAAGGAACTATTCATCAATTCAAAAACTACCTCAATGCAGAATTCACCAGTTTCCGGTTCTTTAGCCACAGTTGCAGTCAACCCAGCTGCAGAAGAGGACTTCCCAGATGTATATACAGATCTTGGTACTATGCCTGCTGTATATCTGCAAATAACAAACCAACACTAGAGGACTCAGATTTCAGAAAATTTAGAAAGAGAAGGAATTAATATTCAATGAGAATCAGTACTTGAGGAATTGGGATTTGGCACAGCTGGGATCCCCAACTATACAAACATTGATGTCTCCTCTAAGGTTGATGCCTTCATGAGTGGTCTTATGAACACCGCCTAAAAGCATAAGTAGAACTGCACGCTTGATATCTTGATGACCAAAAACAGTTGGGGCCATGCTTCCAACTAACTTATTGAAGTAATCAGGAGTATTCCTCATCTGCTGAATTTCATCTAGCTCTTCTCCCTACCAAATTTTTACAAGAACCAATTTCATTAGTTGTACATATAGTAAGCATGTAAGAGGTCGCATAAAATCAGGATCCTGCGGAATAACAACCGTCACAATTCCTATATGTAGTTTATGCTAAGCCTCACCGTGAACTGTTGCTGATCATCTTCGTTAGAATCATTTTGGCGGTTCCTCATGTCAGTGTTCCTGCTACCATCAGCAATCTGAATAGAAAAATAAACATTGAGATTGGCCGACACATCTCACTTATGTAATGATTTGACAGTTACCATAGTTGACAAACCTGCACTGAGTTTGCGATAAAGGCAAGCCGATAGGAAAGATCTCTAACTCCCAGAGCCTTGAGACCTTTGACACCTTCATGTCCAGCAGTGGAGCCTTTCTGCTGTGACGAGTCTCGACGGCACTCTGCTCTTTCTCCAGGTGCTGCCAACGCCGATATGTCAGGTATAACAACTACTGTTCCCGTAAAAATAACCCTGCGAGTACAAAACCCAAAAGAAGGACTCAAAATGAATGCAATTTAAAGATGGGGAAATAACTTAAGAGAACTGGCATAAGAGAATCTTACGTGTCACCCGCTCTGGCCTGTTCAACAATCTCATGGCGCAGAATGACATCCAAAGACCGTGGCAAGGAACCTGCAGGTATCTCTTTAGAAGTCTCCTGCATTCTGACTCTTTGCCAATCCGCAAACTTGCTCTCTTGTCTTAGCAATGCCCATCTTGCTCTGTTCAGGCAAGTTGGGCTCACACAGATCGTAGGCTGAATCAAGGCCATAAATTATCAAACAAATATAAGAAAGTGAAGCGAGAATATAAACTAAACACTTCCTGCAGAGTGAAAGAAGACCAAATTCAATCATTCAAGTACCTGTGTATACTTAAACTGTTGTTCAACGTTCTTTATAACGCTACCACAATCTAAGCACTTGAACGTCCCGTAAAGAAGCTCAGGTCTCACTTCGCTAGTTCGAGTAACCACACCAGTCACCGACACAAGCTTTCCGATTTCTGCAGTGGTTAGCTCCCTCAACCTGGAAAGTTGATAACGAAGTCATCATCACAATCACCACAAACTAAAAATTCAACAACCTACCATCAACAGTTCATGGCTAGCGGAGAAAACAAACAACAACTCCACTGCCAAAATCATGAGTTTAATATCAACTTTCATGAGAAAGAGCATTTACCTCTTTGTGAAAGGGAGGTTGTAGAAGGAAACATTGATATCTTTGTTTGGAGTCTCATCAGAAATGAAAGAAGGATTCATTTCAATCACAAACCTCTTACACGCATTCCTCAAATACGGCTCAAACCTAAAACCAATTTCAAGCCGAAATTAATAAACCCAGACGATTTTTCTCGCACACAAAAGAACAAAAAAAACTAGGGTTTATATAATTTCCCGGCCATTAGAGAAAACACAAACCTCAGATACTCGTCGGCGATTGCTTTCTGAAGAGCGTCATTGAAACCCATAACATGTGAGAAATCGATGTACATCATTGTCGATTCTCCGCCTCGGATTGCTTCAATCTCCGCCTCGTAATACAGCTCCGGCTTGTTCGCATCTAATCGAAAACTAAAGCAATTTTGAGACCAAAAACCAGAAGTTAATTTACAATCAAATAAGAGCCAAAACAAAACTCGAAATTCCGGGAGAAAAAAAAACCTCTTGAGAAACTCTAAGAAGACATTCTCCACTTGAATCGCTTGCTCATCCATTACAAAACCACCAAAAGCCTCCATTTTCAAATCTACACTCACTGAAAATTTTCCGGGAAAATAGAAAAAAAAAACCTAAATTCGTTTCAAACAGAGAGTAGGAGGAGGCAAAACGGGTTCTCAGTTTCGTTCTCACTATGGAGTAAACAAAAATGTTGAGACTGTCGTTTGTGGCGGGAAATTAAGTGGGCCTCCTTAACATTTTCCCGCCAAATCTATAACGTATATTGGGCCTTGATGTTGGGCCTAGATATCGACGAGCTTTATAATATTAAGGGTCTATAATGAAAATTTTGTTTTGTTTTTTTTGAGTGATGGAGTATTATCCAAGTGGCAGGCGTTTCGAGGCAATCTACTCGTATTATCCTCGAAATCTAAATTCCAAATTTGTTGTTTTTTAATAGACAAATTAAAAAGGTAAAATAAAAGTAGCGAACTGAGTTTCAACGTTGGATGATTTGAATCGTCTTCTTCGTTTTGGTGTTTATCAATCGAAAGCAAATCTCCAGAGATATGCAGAATCTGTGAATTGTAAGAGGAATTTTTTGCTGTTTCTAGAGTATATATACGAGGGAAAAATGGTGGCGGCTGCGACGCAGATATTTCAGTTGCCGTTACAGTACTGTGTTTCTTCCGGCGGCCAACGGAGTTATTACGGTGTTTGTTCGCCGTCTCCGGTTATAATCTGTAGGAGTAGTGGATTTTTATCCAGTGAAGGAGGGTATGCGCAGAGTAAGAATCGGAGGTTCGGAAGTGTGATAGCTCAGCAGGAGAAAGGAGACGCGACGGAGATTCGGGTTCCGGTTCCGTTAACATTGGAGCAACAAGAGAAGGAGAAACAAAATAATGAAGAAGAAGAAAACGAAGAAGAAGGAGAAGTAGATCCTGAAGATCTTAAATACGCCAATGAGATCAAACGGGTTTGTGATTCCATTTTGCAGATTTTGATTTCGTGAAATTATAGATAGTGTTCTGAACGTATATGCCGTAGTGGAATTAGACTGTCCTGGAAAATTTTGTGTATTTCTTCTATGTACGTTCTGGGAATTTGTTTTGAGCTTTAAGCTATTAGCTCATCGTTTGTCTCTCAATTTGTTTAGACAGAGAAAGATTTGGCCCTCTTTCTGAATTTCGTTATAGGCTCAGCTTTTCTTAATTCAAGTCTCTTAAGCTGCATAAAGAAGTGTAATTAGGTATTGAGGAAATTAAACGTTTTTTTTCTTCTGCATCTGGTTAGGTATTGGAGCTTCTCAGGAGGAACAGAGACATGATGTTCAATGAAGTAAGCCCATCCCAATCAGTATTTTATGTTTCCTATTTATCAGAATTTGCTTAAACAATCTCTACGGCTGTTGCAAAGCTGCAAGTCCTGACTCTGTATTGGGTTTTAGTATCGATGTGATTAATGCTTAGGATGAGATATTAAGTCAGAGCTTTGAAAGCGTTGCAAACCATAGGTTAAGTTGACGATTATGATCGAGGACCCAAGGGAGTTGGAAAAGAGGAGGCTGCTTGGAATAGAAGATGCAGATGCCCCAAGTAGGGAAGACTTAGCTGAAGCCTTGGAACAGGTGACACTTTTCTCTGTCTTTGATTTAGTCACTTAAGATGCACTTGATATTAGTGTCTCTTAAATCTTGAGTCTACCTTACTTTAAGTGAAATAGAATCCGTCCTGAAGCATGTACCTCCAAATAGTAATATGAGTAGTAAACTTAAAGTGAATTGTGAGGCTAAGATACGCTACCAGACATTAGTTTAGGGCGAAAGGGAACTCATGTATGGCTCAGTGCTATTGTGACAGTCGTTTGGTCTGTGACTAGTAGGAGCGTGATTCTATCTGTTATTGTACACAAATGCAGATAGAACTATTTACAACAGTTACTTGGAAGCCTTGGTTAACCAACCTTTCTTGAGTTGCATTTATCCTTGCTCTGTCATATTTCTTGTTTAAATGGAACATTGTGCTAGTTTGTCTAAGATTTAGGTTCAGTATGCAGAACTGTTTCTAGGTATATATGTGCGTATAATAGAAATCCTATTACTCGTCGTGATATCAAGGTGTTAATTCACAACACCAAGTTCAGCAGTTTGCTTTGAGTAGTACAAATAGTGATCAAAAGGCAAATTGGTGGAGTAAATAGTTTGCTTTTGGCATTAGTATGAAGATCCTTAGAAATATATTGCTGTCTTTTCACAGGTAAATGAAGGGAAAATCCCTAAAGATCGTCTCACTCTCCAGATACTGTATGAGGAAATGATCCGCTGGCCAAATTTAGAGGTAGTTCTTTAAATCTACTAGTTTTTTTTTTTTTTTGCTATATGTGCCCATCAAATCCATGATGAAACAACTGCCATGAGCTTGTAAAGCTGTTACTACCCATATAAACTAATATGAGACGTACATTGCAGTCTTACACGGTAGAGCATTAAATTTTGTCGATATCTCTTCCGGAAGAAAATCACATATTTTATACATGCAATTGACTAGGCAGAAAGGTAGCTTTTAAGAAACACTGAAAGCCTAATGGGTTAGATGATCTAACCCCAAGTGGCAATGTGCATATTGGTACAAGACCTTTCATACCTTAGTTTTATTTGATGGTGTTTTCCTACATCGTTCCGTAAATATGACGGAAGCGTATACAAGACCTTTCATACCTTAGTTTTATTTGATGGTTTTGTTTGTACAACTCTGGTGACCACTAATATACATTTAGTTAATTAGCCCAGCAGAACTCTGTTTCAAAGCCTTCATCTCAACCCTTATCTTATTAATCTGATAAGGTCGAGGTTTCAAAGAAGCAGCGAGGAAAATCATTGTACGCGAAATCCACAGACACCGGAATAGATCCAAAAGAAGCAGCCAAGAGACTCAACCTAGAGTGGGATTCAGCTGCTGCAATCGAAGAAGCAGATGTTGATGATGATGACACTGGAGTAGCCAGCAAAGCCATGGTTTGTTCCCAAATCTCACACTTCTATGGAGTTGCGGTTTTACCTTGAAATCATCTCTCTTTCTTCTAACATTTGCAACGTTTTTAATTCATGACCTTTGGATCTGATTGATATTTTCTCTTGCCTCTGTTCTTAATCTGTTGCAGGGTTATGGAGCGTTGTACTTAGTCTCGTCTTTTCCAGTTATCATCGGTATATCGGTTGTGTTAATCTTGTTTTACAATTCCCTTCAGTAGAGTCAAAATCATCTAGTTTTTACAAATGCCACCACCAATTACCCATCATGGATGTTTTGTAACTCAAGATTATGAAATAAATTTCAATTATTTAATCATCTTCTTCCTTAATCAACGGCTTGTGGTCTGCACAAAGTCAGGTAATTACTCAAAATCTTTTGATTAATTGATAATAAGTATGGTTCGTGCGGGCGTATCTATCTTGATCATATCTTGTCTCAATCTTGGGCATGGTCTCATGTCAACAATGTTATAAAATTTAGCTTATTTTATTTGCTTATGTTTTATTCTAATAAAGTCAATAACCTTTGGCTGAGATTAATACGCAGGTAACAAAAAAAGCTGGACGTGCAAATCATGACTAAGAGTACCCACCATTAGCCATCAAACGTGCAGTCCACGCTTACTCTCTGTATAAATATCCATCATCTCTTTAGCCTTAAGACGTAACCATTTGTCATTGTCTCTTTTTATTAATCGACATTTTCAGGCCGAGAACAAAAAGACGATGGCAGCTGCAGTTCTTATGCCAACAGTTAGCTTCAGAGACGAGAGTACTCGTGAGGATTGGCAAGTCCTAGGCAGAGACGAGCCGAAGAAGAAGATTCTGGTGAAGCAAACAAGTATGATTCCATTGGAGAGAGAGATATCGATGGATCCGAAATCAATCAGGTCTTTGTCTTTCTCGGGTTCGCTGAGAAGGAACGATAGCTTCGAAATGATTCTCTTACCGGCGATGTCACCTCCTAGAGACTTAGATGTCCCTATGCCTCTTCCTTTGCAGCCAGTGCGGACTAAGTTTGTGAGCCGTAGCCTCCCAAACTCGACCACTACTTCTCCTAAACAACGTTCGGGTCTGATGCGGGCGCTCAAAAGCAAGGAAAAAGACTCGTCTTCGTCGGTGTCATTCAGGAGAAGCAAATCTTGTGGATCGACGAGCAAGCGACTGTCTCTTAAAACTAGCGGAATTCGAAACTCTTTCGTCATGAAAACCGAATCGAACAAGAGCATCAACAGTAACAACACATTAGATGACGGATTCAAATGCAACGCTCTGTGCTTATACCTCCCCGGTTTCGGTAAAGGAAAACCAGTCAGATCATCAAGGAAAGACGATTCTTCTTCCTTCACCCGAACTACCACAATGACGTCATCATCATCATCGTCCGTCACCGTTTCAAGAACCGTCTCCGTCAGAGAAACCACCACAACCACCACAGTGATCTCAACTCGAGCTTCAATGGAGAAATTCGATTGTGGCTCATACACTTCAGAATCTGGAGGAGAAGAAGGAGGACGTCACTTCTTTAACTTACCATCTGAGCTAATCAAAAGCGGTTCCGGTGAAAATGACCAGGAAGATCCGGTTTCATCCGCTTTCGTATTCGACAAGGAACCTATCGAGAAAGAGATCAAAGGGGTTTTAAAGGTTTCTGGTTCTAAAAACAGAAGATCAATGGAGTCTTCGCTTCGTCAGGTTCGATTCTCCACGTCATCGCCGGTTTCATACCCTACGTCTCCGGCGATCTCACCACGGTTGCTAGAAGCCACCAAGAATTTCAATGCTTTCTTGGAAGCTCAACCCGTTTGAGTGATGACACTTTTAAGTTTTAACTACAATATAAAATGTAATATACCGAAAGTCTTGTTAAATATTGAGAAATTTTAAGTAATACCACTGTGATGATATCATTTTTCATAATATCATTTTTTAAAATTACTATTAATTGATGACTATTTTTTAAAATATAATTTTTTATAAGTGTTATTAGTTATGAATTTAGAAAATGTTTATAAAAAACATGTTTATAAGAGTATTAAAATGTTTTATAAAATTTTATAAGAAATATTATAAGGTTTTGTAATGTTTATAACATGATTATCATCTTATAAATATGTTTTATAAATATTTATAAATTTAAACGTTTATAAAAATAGTATTTTTGAAAATAAACAACAAGCAATGGTAATTTTAAAAAAATGATATATTAGAAAATTGGTATTTTTGAAATTTTTCCGTAAATATTATTTTTGGTAATAATTTTCCAAGAAATCAATATCTTTTTTCATCTCCAAGAAAACTAACATTTTGTCAAATTGATGTTGTGGTGGACTTGTCTACTTGGATTCTCCTTATGATGGCATGCGTTTACTTTTAGTTATATATTTTAAATGAACTCTTAATCTTAACCTTAAATGTTTTAAGTATTAATATATTAGATAAAAACATATAAGTTTACCATCAGATACTATCCGAAAATAATATATCATCAAAATAAATACTTTTACTATTGCAAATTATTCTACCATCAAACAATATAAATCTATCATCGATACAAATCCAAATAATCTACCATCAATAAAAATAAATCTATCACGGCTAAATTAATTTATCGTCAAACAAAGATAAATTTACCACGGACAGTGATAAGTCTACCATTTCACTAATAAATCTATCACTTAAAAAACGTTTACCACCATTGATTAATAAATCTACCACACAAAAAAAATATTTACCACATTGAAAAAATAAGTGTACAAAATTAGTCTATCGTTCCTCTAATAAATGTACCGGCTAAAAAATAAATCTACCACTTGTATATAAATCTATCATTCTATTAATAAGTCTACCGTAAGTAGACAATAGACTCTTTTTATGCACAAATTTTTCTCTTTTTTTGCTTACGTGGCCAAAAAAAGTAATGCCATTTCGTAAATATATTTTTGTCAATAAAAAAACGATATTATCGGTAGTCCAAATTGTTTTAATAATTATCAAAGATTGACATTGATTTAGTCATTTATAGACTTTTCAATGTTGTTTTAGTAACTCTCTGATTTTAAAATGGTCTCAAGTTTTTTTTTTGTATATCCAAACGACTGATCTGATTAATCCCGGCAAAAACGCATTGGGGCGATACAGTATGGACTTCTCCCTACGGAGCACCATACTGCATGTTTCGAGTTTAGAATATCTTTTGACTAATGCTAAAGATAGCTGGATTGCATGTTACCAGACTACCATGTAATTTGTTTGGACCATTAGATCCAAACCAAAATTTCCCACATAAATGTGACTTTTTTATGGAGGTTCGAATCCGGGATGACAGTTGTAACGTATTCTTAAAACTTGCTTACCACTAAACCACATATGTGCGGACGGTCTCGAATTTTTTCGAAACGTTAAAGTGAAAATCGGAATTGAATGATTTGTATATTTGCTTTTAACAACAAAAAAAGAAGTATATTTGCTGTATTTTATTACAAGACACAGATTTTGTACAAATCTTTTTGTATTCCAATATATAGAAACCCGTTGCAATCGCGTAATTGCTTTATCATATTCTGGACGAAGAATCATGTAGGAAACCATTTAATAGAAAGAAACATAATTAGTGATTGATATAAATGGAAACTGTAGATTCGCAGAGATCATGTAGTTTTGGCTACTTCTATTAAATAAATCCATTACAATCATTATGGCATAATTTAAAACACTTACAAAACAAAATAAAAATACAAGTAATTTGTGAATCGATATTAATGTGAGAATGGTAGGGTTCGTGAATGTGCTAGTAATTTGTTTTTACGTATCTTGTTTTCATTTACATTAAATGCCCAATCGTCGGTGCACATTCCCTTGTTTATGTTTTTTCTTTTATTTACAACCTATTATTGTTTCTACCTCTGTTTTTATATATTTAATTAACTTTGAGATTAGTTGAAATGGGAATCATTAAAATGAATAATTATTGCCGTTATTATGAGATTTGTTGATTGGAAATAATTTGTATGATTGATGAATAATATCAGACTTTGCGACAATTAACAACCACGAAACTTGGATTGACTCTCTTCGTGGGGTCTACACTATATTTGTGTATTTCAGAATACTTTAGCGATATGTAGGGAATGTATTTAATATAGTATTTTAGAAGAGTTAAAATAATTAATTTTTAATAAGTTTTTAAATGATTTTGGTGAATTAAAAGGTTTTTATAATTTTAGTTTAAACACTCTGAAATCCGATCTAAAATCATAGAATTTGGATTAATCTTTAAATCACAACAAACTCATAAAATCCATTAGTTAAAATATTTATAATAATATTAAACTTTAGAGTATATTTTGAAATCATAAGTTGTTTGTGAATGACTGACTATCTGTTGACAAAAGAAAATTTTTTTTTGAAAGCATAAGTTTAATAACACTAGTTTTCAAAAGAAAAATTAAAATCTATATTTAAATAACAAAATATTTATCATTTTAATATAAATCACTTTAAATCATAGACTATATTGATTGCATCTCCATTAACTATGTTCCAAAAGAAGAAAATGTGGAAACTTTTTGTTAATTAATAATACGGATGTGTATTCAATCTAAGATTTGAAGTGATTTATATTAAAATGACAAATCTTCGGTTTTCAAACAGAAATTTTAAAAGACTTTATAAAATCCAATGTTATTAAATTTGTAATTTTTAAATTACTCTAAAGCTATTGTTATTGAAAATATACTAACTAGTAGATTTTAGAATATTTGTTGTGATTTGAAAATGCTTTGGTGGAATTTTTTAGTAAAAAATATAAAAACCAAATCCTAAAACTTTTATATAGGATTCTAAAGTGTTTTAGTTAAAATTATAGAATTTTTTTTATTTCATCTAAAAACTCATTAAAAAATAAATCTTTACAACTCTTCCCAAATATTAGATTGTATCAAAAACCACAAACCTACTTTTCACTAGCTTACTTACAGGGGTATAAAGAAAAAGGTCACTATTCAAAATACAAATAACCAAAAACATCATAAAGCCCATAAAAGAGATGCTTATATACCAAAGTGTCTGAGCTGTATGATTCTATGATCCAAATCCATATTTTATAATACAATAAAAGAATACCAAAAAGAATCCGTAAAAACAGTTATATTGCGCCTAAAAATACATCTCAAGATTTTTACGTGTTACAGTACGCAGTGAAAAACATCATTTGTTTAGTTTTCATTGTCGTGTCCTAAGCAGCCGATGTCCAATCTTTCTAATCTCAAACGTCTTGACCGCAAGGCCAATATCGCGCATGGTGGTATCGAGAACGTAAGGATTGTTATCAAACATGATGCGTGTACCGTTAAAAAGATGACGGCAAGGCTCACGACGCTGCGATATCGAACCGTGGTAGTGAAAATAGCGGATTTTACCTTCAGCTCTGTGGTATGTCTTCCCTTGAAGATTCTGCGACATATGAACGCCTGTGGCAAAAACGTTTCGCGGTTGGACCGCGTATTTTCGATCCCGTCGTGGTACTTTCTTCACATCTCTATACGCTAGTTTCTCAAATCCCCATTTCCTGAAACACACACATAATCACAAAATCAATCCAAAACCTATAATCCTAGGTCATTTCTTAAATTAGGTTTTGTTAATTTTGGGAATCTAAAGCTACAATCTTTGAAGTTACATGTCCTCCTCCAAAATGTACATAAATTAATTTTTTCACTGACAAGTACACACAGACTCATCAATCAAAACCCTACCAAATCTCGAGTTGGTTTTGGAAATCTGAAAGCTACAAGAATCTTTGAAAACAACTCTCACCCACATGGACCATCACCATTATACATCATTGAAGAATTGTGCAACCAAAAAAAAAAAAGTAGCAAATTGTTAACAGAATCAGATTCAAATTTAACCAAATCAGTGATTACAAATGCTTGAACTACACACATGGATTGATAAAAACTTCAATCAATGAATCAATCAAAACCAAGATTTTTAATGATGCGTTTAAAAAAAGTTTCGATTTTTAGTTAGCAAAAAGAAAAAAAGGTCTAATTACCTGTAAGTTTTGGCCGGACCGTCACCGGAGAAACAGAGCTGACTACTCATAGGCATCTGTTCAATAGTGAACTGAGAATATTCCTCTAAAGATTCCATCACCGAGGAGATTGTATTCTTCGGCGGAACATAAATAAACTCATCAACATCGAAGAAGAAGATCCACTTCGCCTCGAATCTGTATCTATGCAAACAATCGTTCACCACCATGAACTGATTATGATAATAGCCATCGAAACGTTCTTGATCTCTGATATTGTGCACCGTAACTCTCCCGAGCTCAATCCATGGCCGTAAAACCTCGAGCACTTCCTCTTGAATCCCTCCGGCGTCGTGAAGAACGAAATGAGATTTCTCTCCGAAGAATCTCGCGTGGTAAGCGATCCATTCCCTCACTCGCTGCGGGCTTAGGTTTCCATAAAGAGATGAGCCGCAGTAGAGGTAATCGTATTTCTCGCGGCGGAGATTGGAGTCGTAGAGAGCGAAATCGACGGCCTTTGGGGTTTCTGTGAGGACAGGAATCGAATCGGTGATGTTCCGATCTGCGTCTCCGGTTGTCGCGTGGAGGAGAAGAGTCCCGCCGGAGTTTTTAAGGTTTACGGTTTCCGGGAAAGTGCAGTTCACGACGACGGTAGTGTAAACACGACCGTATCCCCAATCGGTTAAGATTTTGTTACCGTCGGTTAAGATCCGGTTATCGGACTGGTTAAGCGGGACCCACTCGCAACGGTAAGACGGATGTGCGTAGACGTGAAGTGGCTTCGACGATAAACCGATGACGGCGAAAGTGTTGACGCCGCCTCTGTAAGCGTTCATCAACACGAAGTTGTACGCCGCCCAGCCGTAACCGGTAAACGACCGTTTGATAACGCCGTTATTCGACACCGGCTTGACAGTAAGCGGCCGTTTGATAACGCCGTTATCCGCTACCGCGTTGTCAGTAAACGGCTGTGTAATGACGCTGTTATCTAATTCCGGCTTTTGTACTACGACGGCAACGGAAGTGGAATTAACGGCGACGTCTGGAGCGGTGATTCGTGAGATACAGAATCTGAGCTCGGAAGCGGAAATGGAGAAAGAAGAAGGTATGAAAGGGAGAAGAGTAGCTAAAGTGCAGAGAACGAGTAACGCCATTAAAATGAGCTTGAGCTCGGCGTAGAAATTCCATAAGAAACAAATTGGGAGGTTTTTTTCCTTAGCGTTCTCGTCTCTCTCTTTCGCCATTTTCGAGGATTTTTCTTCTTCTCTCTACCGATGAAGAAAAACAAATAAAATCGTTCGAAGCGTTGAGAAAGAAAAGCGACAGACGCAGGGAGAGCGGGATAGAGAGGAAGAAGATAAATAAAAAAGGGGAATTTAACTATTACGAAAAGAAAAATATATATATAGAAAAAGTTGGTGTTATATTTATGACTTTATGTTATAGATAACAAATTTCTTATAAATAATATGTTTAGTTTGAGATATAAGTATATATAATCTTTAAAAAATATAGATTTTATAATAATCATCTATATTTTAATTGTTTATAACAAAAATCTTATTTTTATAATTATTATTTTTGTATGTGTTTTAAGTATTTTTCATATATATAAAGTCTTCAAAATATACTAATTATTTTGAGGAGCTTTTCATAATTTAATAGTATATTTTTAGAAGTTGTACATGTGCTACACAGCAAGTTATGTATTTATGAAAAGAATTTAAAGTGATATTATTAGCAGCCAAAATGAGTTGGATTTGAGAGCAAAAAGCGTTTTGCTTTTTCTTAACAGATTTTTAATCATTTTGTCGTCATTTTATTTTTAAGCTATTTACAAGATCAATCCTCTAGCTTCTCTGATTTCAACATATAGCCTTATAAATATTGATTTAACATATATATACCTTTGTAAAATGGACGCGCAAGTTTATATAGCAAATTAATTCATAAGAGTTTTTATATGTGACTGACTCTTCTTGTCCCACTGAATCAAATTTTGTAGATTTGTTCTTTAGAAGTTACAAGAATAACAATAAAACAGTACAAAAAATTTTAAAATTAAAGTACGTAATATATTTTTATATGAAACATTTGCACCTGTAACAAAACAAAACTATAATTAATAAAATAATCATAACAAAAGAATGACTATAATATATTATATTTAATTACATTTTATCTTTATGTATACATAAATAACTGAATTTTTTATTTTTTTCCTTTTTATTTTTGAAAAATTTTCTATTATAAATATGTTCTCTCTTTCCATCCTAATTATTTTTAATCTCCTAAAAAATAACTATTTAAAATTTTTATTTACTTGTAAAAAAACATTGATTTTTCTATATATAATATGTTGTAAAAATTTTATAATATACATATTTCTATAAACTTTGATATGCAAGATTAAAATAAGTTAATATCGTTTTATATGAAATTCCATTCACTCTATTTTATATGAAATGTAATATTATTATATTCTATATATCAGTAAGATAAATAAAACGACACATATAAATTTTATATATTTATTTAATTTTGCAAAATTTGATAACAAATTTCAGAGTTTCACTCAAAGGTTGAGATGAATCTCCCTCAACATACAAATCAACCCACTAAATGGGAGAACAACTTTGGCCGCTACCTTCCCCCAAGCATGTCCTTCTCCGAGATGTCATTATTGTCCTCTAGCAGATCCCCGATTGTTATTGTGGTTGACGTACCTCCACCACTATCTCTTCTACCACATTCTACTTTATTTATCATTTGTCAATCCTTATTGTTTATCAATTATATACTATATTGCAATTTTACAGTTACTTTTTTTATACGCATAATTTTTACCATCTCGGATGCTTTAATGTTTTTTTCAATTTGCTATATATTAGAGAAAATAAAAGGAGTATTCTATTCTATTAAAATTATATATTGTTCTACATTTTTGTAAATTTTCTTATGTATTATACATTATAATTAAAGTGTTCTATTCTATGTGTATTCTTATATACGTATATATTTTTATTAATCTCTAACTATTAATTGATTATATGTTTTTGTTTATTTTCAGTATAGTACGAAATTGTAAATTATATATGAAAATCTATATAGACTTATAGTATAGTATGATACTGTAAATTATACATAAAAAATCTATATAGATTTACGTAGTGGTATTATTAATTTTACTCTATACTATATAATATATATCTGTTGTTGGTGAACTATGCATAAATAAGGTAACCACAAAATATAAGGCATATAAAAACTTTAACTATTTATAGAAAAATATACGTCGTTATCTTCGTTCATTTTTGTGATTCTACTATATTATATAAATTATTAATATAGTTATTTGGCTAATTTATTATTTTATATATTTAACTATGAGAAGAAAAAAAAGAATATGTGTGCAAATAGTAGTAGACTTTTAAAGGACTCTTGCTTTTTTGTTTCCTCTACCGACGCATGGGACTTCGCTCTCTGCCAAAATTATAATTATTTTTATTAATTAAAAATATAACATATGAAAGGAAATAACACGTCATCTTCTACTAACATGTGTACGACACGTGCCAGTTTCTGAGTCACCATCATTCTTCTTCTTCTCCAACGTCTTGAAATTATTGCTTCTTTTTTATTTGTATTACTTTTGGCTTAGCAAACGGTCGAAAAAAGCAAGGCTAGGAGGGTAGACGTCAGAATGTGATGTTTACAAGTGGAGTTCTTATCCTATAATTTTGGGATTCAATCATATATCAATATATTTTAATTTGGGCCTTTAGTTCTATTCTCTTTTTCTATTCTATAATCTTAGTTTCCATTCTTCTTCTGAATTTTCTATATTTTTTTTGTTTAATATTATGGGTTTTCAATTATGCTGTAAGAAGAAGTAGGAATATATATTTTTTTAGTTTAATGGTTTTTTTGTATTTGGAAAATAGAACTGTATTGTTGTATAAAAATAAATATTTCTTTTTAGTTGGTTTGGTTGATGAGAAAGAAAAAAAAAGCTAGATTTGTAGTACACATCAAAATCATATTATTTTCGATAAGCATCAAAGTTACGAAGTTAATATTCAAAGTATGTATCAAAATCATATTTTAAAAAAATTGAGGTGTGTAATTCATATAAATATATATTTCATGTATATTTTATTACATGTTATGAATGTAGGTTTGAATCGAAACCATAAAACAGTGTTGAAATAAGAATCAACCAATTTTCTGAAAGATCTAAAACAAAAAATTCTGATCAAACAAAAAAAACAATTCTGATATTAGTTGGAAACGAAAAAATATATGAAAAATGGGTTTCTCTTTCTAAAGGAGATAGCTCTTTTCTTTAGTAAATAATTTTATTAAATTGATGGTAATAACAAAGTTCGATGCTAACATGACCAAATCAAAATTACACTATAATTTATCTTCTCTGTAAATCATAAAATCTAAAAATTTAAAAACCCAAACTACATTAACTTAACGAACTATCCGAATCGAAATCGGATCGAACCAATCGTCCGTGCGTAATTACATTATATTACTTGTCGACTAATCAGGCCCATAATGCCTATGTGGACTGTGTACATAATGGGCCTTGATAGTATCGAGGTAGGCATTATGGGCCTTAGTCCATCACTGTTTGTGAAATTTCATGTGTTTGATAATTTGCAATTTTTGAACAAAAAACCCCCACAAAGTGAAACTTGTATATACGATAAATAAATCCTCCCCAATTGATTAAATCTCCAAGGATTACTGATGATTTCCGCTTAACTTTATGGATATTAATAATGATGCAATAAGTAATACATTAATTTTTTTCATTGAACATGGGTAATACATTAACTTTATGGTTATGGATATTAATCATGATGTACGTAATAATGTGTCATCATGATCCCCCATGACTCAGAAATTTATCTTTACAAGAATGCCATAATTCAGTTTGCATATTTTTCATCCAAGTCGATCTTATTAAGATTTGATTTGTCAATGATGTGTGGTAGTTATTACTTTTTTCAATCTACAAAAACCAGTATTATCCACAAATTATTTAGTGTATCATCTCCAAAATTTTACTAACTCTGAAAGTGAAATAGTGAACCATCACAATCATTGTTGTTTAGCTACAAAATAAATTACACAAAGGACCGAAAAAGAAAAAAAAGTGCAAAATATAATTTTTTAGACAAAATAATATTATTACATTAATGTTTTCATTGTTTAAAATTTTTAAAGTTTTTACTGTCATTTTTATTTGTTTGTTAAAATAATGGTCATAGCTTTAAAAGTAATTACAAAAATATGAATTAGTGAGTTTAAAAATAACAAACCATGGAATGGATAAAACAGTTATTTTTCTTGTGAGATTTTTAAGAAGAATTTTTAAAAAGTTTTAAAAAGTTTATACTAACAAAAAATTTGACGAAAATAAAATTAATTTTGAAAATTTTATAATAAATTTAAATTTTTAAAGGTATTAAAGGTCAAAATCCCGATCAACACCTAAATAAAAAGTAACTTTAATAAAACACTCAATACATTAAGAAAATAATATGAACTATATAAGTAAGAAGTTATTCCAAATTATTTCAGCGTTCAACTTTTATCTAATTATATTTTTTTAAATTGCTTTATAATGTTGTAATTTTTTTTTGTTAACAATTCAATAATATACATTAAACTAAATTCAAATTCAGACGGTGATACTGGATGACACTAACACAATCGTTAAATTACAAATCGTGATCAATGTTGTAATTTGTCAACATCTATCATGAATTCATGACATTCTTTTCTTGGTTATTCGAATATTACACCTTAACAAAATGGTAAGAAATCTTTGTTAAAAAAACAAATGGTAAGAAATCTATGATTTATATAAGTTCCATTATCGAACTTGAAGATGATAAGGCTTTCGGTAAGGAGAAATTGCATCAATTTTTGTACTAGATGGGTCTAACAAAGCTTCTTTTCATATTTTATTCGTCCAACTCAAAAGCTAAAGAAAGAACATTTGTCATCAACAAAAAAAAGAGAAAAAAGTATAAAATGTTCAAAAAAGAAAAAAAAATGTTCATTGATAATCTTAACACATGACACTGCCTCCCAACTTTTGCACATGCTCTGTCTCTCTTCTTTACATTATTCCCCATAACCCACAAACTATTAACCTCAAACAAAAAAGTTATAAACAAAAATAAACCAAACACACACACACATATATAGATATATTAACTTCAAAGCAGAATCACACACACATAAAAAGACTTTTGTACAAAAATCAATACCTAAAGTTAGGACCTCAAATCTATATATCACATGGTAGATATAGTACTATAGAATAATAACGCAACAACATTATTTAAGTACGTAAAACTAATAAATAAAGCCAAATATGACAAACAAGATTTATCTTTTTTGCCTATAGACCCGCCATAGCCGTACACTCGAGATGTCTCGGACAAGTGATCAAATGGTCGTTGGTTAAACCAGCGGCTTGCATTAACGAATGTATAACGGTCGGACCAACGAATCTAAACCCACGACGAACCATGTCTTTGCTTATGGTTTCTGATTTTGATGTCTTAACCGGAATCTTTTGGCAAGATGTGTATTTTGTGGTAACCGGTTTGTGTTTCATAAATCCCCAAATGTATTTGTTGAATGACCCGAAATCTCTTTTCACCTGGAACAGAAGAAAAAAAATTGTTTATCAATTAAAAGATGAATTTGATAAGTTTGGTTATGCTTGTAGGCAAAAAAAAAAGTTTACCGATCTCTAATATATACCTTGAGAATTTGTTTAGAGTTGTCAACAATTGCAAGGACTTGGCTAAGGCCAATGCCATAGTCGTTGATTATGGATTGTATCTTCTTCTCGTTGAACTCTGCGACCAACTCTGCTTCGAAACCAGAGAAAGCCTCTCTGTAAAACCAAAGGTTACAAATTTTAGACCAAAAGTTTCACGAGAAAAGCAAAAAAAATAGCACGAAAACAAAAAAAAATCTATTTTCATTTTGTGGGTCTCTTAAATTTTCTTACCTATAAGTGTTTCTTCTCTTCAAAACCGAAGTCCAATCGGATCCGACCTGAGCTCCGGTTAAGACCAGAAGCTCAAACAGTAGGCTGAGAATAGATTTCAACACTAATCTTACTTAGTTTTGGTTAATGAGAAAATTTAGTTTTGTTTATTAAAAAGAAAAAAATTATATACTTGTCATCATGAACAGGAACTCCCCATTCTTCGTCATGGTAAGCCACATAGATTGGATCTGTCATAAACAAATTAAGATTTTTAGATTCAAGTAATCAATATGACTTAATTTAAAAGGAAAATTAATTTTCTTGCTGAACAAGTAACGTTTACACACCTGAACTTGTAGTGATGAAACTGCATCTCTTCTTCTTCTCATGCTCAACATTTAAGTTCTTCTCGTTCGATTTTACGGATTTGATCCTACCGTAATGAGATATTTTCTTCTTTCTTTCTTCTTGTTTTATCGCAACCTCTTCTCTTCTTGCAGCAGCTATACTTCCAGGCTGCTTCTGAACAGTCACCGTGGACAGAACCTCTTTGCAGCCACCATCAGTGCTCTCTGATAACTTTACCGGTTTAGTCACCGGTTTAGGCTTATCAGAACCGGCCGGTTTTCTTAAGGATTTTGATTTGGGAGACAAAGGAGGAGAGTTTAGAGAAATTGATCTTGGTGAAGGTATCTTTGATGTAATGGGATGGATCAAAGGCTTAGGAGAAGATTTCTTGAGTGAGTTGCGTCGGTCTAATGTCGGAACTTGGTTCGATTTCGGCTGAAGAACCGGACGACCATTGATTTGTGAAATGGCTTCTTGGTTCATGTTCTTTGATTTTGAGGAACACATTTTTTTCTTTCTCTCTAGCTTTGTGTTCTTGAAGGATGATGATAATGGGATGAAACGAATGTGAGATCTCTAAAAGGGTTTTTTATACGTGGGCAAAAGGATGATAAAATGTGGGGTAGGAATCAAATTTAATAATTGCTGGTGGGCTGTCCTCGTAATTATTATATACACACTAATTAAGGTTTTTGAGACAAGAGTCTTATATTGTGTTTAATAAGGTTTGGGGTGTGTTAATTAGGGTTTAATTAATTAGGGTTTGGAGTGAAAGAGAAGTGGGTTTCTTTAGGAACATGGTGGGGTGAGATATGTAATGCAAATCCAGAATAGCCTATGGCTTAGGGAAGTGTTACTCTTGGGTCACATTGTAGGACAAGGACACCACATTCTTTTTTTTACTCTTATCTCATGTAGTCATGTTATATATTTTCTTGAACTTTGTATCTAACTGTTTCATACTATTATCTTATCTTTATGAACGAATTTATGGATGCTCTCAAAGATATAAAAAAAAATTTGTTTTCTTTTGGAAAAAAAATCACATATTTTTTTTAAAAAGTGCGTGGAAATGCTTAAAAGTATTTTTACATTTAGAAGCCTTCTTAAACTTTCTATTCGCATTCATAATCATAAAATAAAAAAATTAAGAGAATTTTGTAATTTAGAAATATTTTTTAAACCAACTTAAACAAATTTCGGTATTTTGAACAAGCTTTATGTTTTTGGTATTTGAAGTATTCTTAAATATTTATAGTTTTTGTTATGAATACTTCTTAAGTTTTGAAATATCGGCCATTCAAAGAATTGTTTTCAAAATGTTACTTCTTACTAATTATCAAAAAATTACATATAAATTATTTTGATAGTTTTTAAAATATATATAAACTTTGGAAATTTTAGGTTTTTTTCATAATCTTTTTCGGTTTTGGAACTAATTCATAGTTCAGAATTTTTTGTTTAAAACGCAATTCACTTTTCGCAAATAAGGTTGAACTAGAGACTTTAAATCTTAATAATCTCAAGAACTGTGAGATCACTATTAACCACTTATTTGATAATTTTCAAAAGTGTTGTTTCAGTGTAATACCTACTAATGCTTATGAAGAGAAATGGTTAGTTATAAGCTGGTATTGTGATTCGTTATGATTTCGGTTTCGAAAGACTTTATTTATGTTGTATTGGCAACTAGCAAATTGTCAGCGAGAAGAAAGAAATGTCATTCTCTCACTTTTGCCTTTACTATTAATATTGCAAGTGCCTTAGTTTTTTTTTCTTGAGAGAGACCCTTCATTTAAGATCCAGCTTGACAATTTTGCTTCACAATCAATAATATCATCTATACGATTAATAAAACAATAATCAAAATTAGGTATTTCCTCTCAATTAATTTTTTTAGGTTAAGTTTTCATTTTTGATTTTGTTGATTCAATCCAAAATTACGATACATTTAAAATTTATAAAGTTAAGACCCAACTATCATTTTAGTTAACCATTTAGCTGCAATATGCTCTGGAAGAAGAAACTATTATAATACTAAAATGATAAAAATATAAATAAATGGGAGAGGAAAAAAGATGGCATTAGAATATAAATATGAAATTGGTCCCAAGATTCAAGCTGTATAACAATGGACCAGCTTTTAGTGGAATCTCTTCTTTTAGGTAGCTAAAGCTTACATTTAAGCCTTTATCTACATATATGGTCCTTCAAAATTATATAATAAAAGCTTTTAAGGATAAACGCCAAACAAATATCCAGAAAGTTACAATAATCCAATTCGATTCATAATGATTATGAAACACACACTGATTACATAAGTATGGACCGAATACAATAACTATATATTTAAATTTATACCATCCTGTTTTTGTTTTTTTTAATTTTTTTTTAAAAAAGATTAGTGTGTTTAATAGTTTGTTTGCCTAGTCGTTACAAAGGGGTTCTCAATTATTTGATGCTATATCATGTTTTTTGTCGCAACAATTTTGGCTAGCAAAATTTGATAATGTAAACTTCGATAATTTATAATGTTATTGAGACTATATATTTACATCATAGTTTAAAAAATATTATTTTTTCGAATTTTGTTAATTTTATACTATATTAATCCAAAAATTTGAACATTTATTACAAACAGTGTCATTTTAATATTTTTTACATAAAATAAAATAAAAATTAAATTTTTTATACCCTTAAAATTATTTTACACAAAAGAGTTATTTAAAATCTAGTTTTTTAATTTAAGATTAGAAATCAAATGTTTAATCAAAAAATAGATTGGAATTCTCAAATAACACTATTTGTGTAACAAATAAAAAAGTTTTATAATAATATTTTTTATGAAACAGAAGAAATAATATTTATTAATTTATTAATTTTAATTTATAAAACTTTATAAAATTTCTACTATATTTAGGTCCTAGATCCTCTTGTTATAAGTATATAATAAAGGTTTTATTGGAAAACAAATAGCAGAGACACATCACATGAATAAATTAGATAATCCAATAATCAAATAATTAAATTGTCTAGAAAAAGTGATCATTTTAAGTTAAGCTGGAGCTTTGTAGGATGACAACCGAACACCCCAAGTCTCTTCAAACGTCAACTCTTTCTTCTTCTTCTTTTTATCCTTCTGATTAGACCGTAATCTCCTTTAATAATTATTAATATTTGATGTTTTTATTAGAAGATAATATTATTAAAAGGTTGAGAAATAAAGAAAGGAAATGAAAAAGATGGGATGTGATTCTTTAAATGGAATCACGAGGAGGAGACACCCCATGTGTTAATGAACAAACCATATAAAATAAAGTTTTTGTGACTTGATTTAACATTTAAACGAAATATTAACTTTTTTTGATAAAAAGCTTTTCATTTTCTTTTTTAAATAGCTTAAAATAGTTTTCCTTTCCTTTCTTCGGCCAAACAATTTTTGTTGCCTATATACTTATATCATGGTATTACTCTTCAATATATCGATTGTATGATTGTAATCTATATTAATGTAGAAAGATGTGAAGAACACTTTCATTTCATGTGAATGGTCTGGTTTATGAATGAAGCTAAAAAATCATGTTTTTTCTAAATTTTAATTTTTAATTATTAGGCATATTTTCCATAATTCTAAGATTAATTATTGATAATACATGTAGTGATCCCTTAAAAATGAATGTTTCTTTTCAGAAACAATAGCATATTCACTTAGATTAGTATTTGACCAAATTTGACATATATATATGTGTTATTACTACTTTCCTAGGCTACTAATAAATTTATTTTAATTTCTGTCACTCTTAGAATATTAATTATTTTCCTACATATATTATTTGTTTTATATATTTAGTAGGATGAAAGAAACTCTTCAAGAGATATGTCCAACCAATGTTGGGCAATCTAAAAACTTTGTCTCTAGCCAAGTTATATCACTAGTCCTTATAAAGGGGTCCTTTAATTATTTGATATTATATCATTTTCATGTTTTTTGCTATAACGATTTTTGGCCAACACAATAATTTTAATTACGTAAAATCATCAATTAGAGAAATCATATTTACAAAAATGCTTTCGTTCTTATTATATACACATGAAAAGTTTTGAACATAGCAAAAAACAAAACCCTTTTCAAACACTTATTATACATAATACAGTTCTTTTTCTTCTTCATGTATATTGAACCCTAAGAATCAAGAAATGCTCTCACAACCTCTAAGATTGGAGCCATACAGATCGGACATTTCTTGGTACTCCCTTGAAGCTCATGTCCACATTTCAGACACGTGCACATATGTCCACACCTGCAAAATGAAACCGCGATTTTAGTACAGCGTTTGGACCAAATCACTATCAGGTTCTGCAAGCATACATACGTACCTATAGAGAAGCGAGTCTATAGGCTTCTCGAAGCAGACAAAACAGTTTCTTTGCAATGAATCTGAAACTGAGTTTGAGATAGTTCATAGTTACAGTTACATCATTCAATGGTGGAATCTTGATGGATTTTTAACTGAATTAAGAATGTTTTTAAATGTTTACTCACCTGAGACTGATTTGATTTTCTGGAAATGGACGAAAGATTTGACTAAGCCTTTTAGTTCCAGCATTTCTCTGTGCACGTTTTTAATTTCTTCCCTGAGATCACGTATCATCTGTGTTTCCTGTGTGAAACAAAGATCTGTTACTTCACCAACACGTAACCATACTGACCTAAGAAACAAAACAAAGCGTAAGAGAGACAAACTCACAGAGGAGGTATTCTCATGATCCTTAGGGTCTAAAAAACTTGTAGCCGCGACTTCTTGATCTTCAAAACTCCATGCAATCGTCGTACTTTTTGCTGAGTTTTGGCTGAAGCCATCACATACAATTACAGTTTCAAGATTTACCTTCTCTGTTTCATTTTCTTGTAGCTTCTCTTGATCTTTTGCCGAGGACTCGACAAGACACTCCTCTCTAGCTTCTTCGTCCACAGGATTGCTTTCTACTTCTAACCTTTCTTGTGGGAGTGCGATCAAAAAAATTTCGATCTTTTTTCGAGAATCGCTTTCGAGGAAGCTAGAAACCGTCCTTCTACACAATCAATCACATCCTTAAAACATCAAAAAGTTAAAAAGAATTAAAAAAAAAGTTTGATCATATCACATACTCATTGATTAATTTCTGAAAAATATCATCTTTCTTTGAATGCTCTTCCACAAGCTCGGCATGCCGTTGCTTCCGGAGTTCGTCCCAGTAACTTCGTGGTCGCGATATCTCTCTAGCCCAATCATTATATGGACTCTCTCCACTGTAGTCTTCATATTCTTCTCCACCTTCCAATTCATTTTCATCCCAACCATTTATAAATGTTGGTGATTCAAGGATGAGACCAAATGTTTCTGATGCTTCTTGCTTCTTGGCTTTCGATTTTTCTTCATCGTCATTTGAAAAGATCTCCTCTCTACCGCTTTCTCTAGATACCTGACTCGCATTTTCTTCTTCCTCTTTTTCCTCCAAACTAATCACCGATGTAACTTCTGTGGAATCGATTCTATATTCATCAGTCTTCATGGATTTGCATTCTTCAAAACTACTAACTTTTTCTTTCTTGCTTCTTTCGTTGTTTACCTCTATGGCCTCCCAATCAATACCTTTTCTTGCAGACTTTCCCTCGTTTTTAGCTTTCCTCATAGTTCTTCTCCTATCAGTTGTCTCCTTATTGTCCCTCAAATTCACTTTCTCCACAATACTCAATGAAATATTGTTCGTTTCCACACTTCCCATCACAATAGCCTTCTCCGTAGTTTCTCCTTCTTCCATAGCTTTCCTCTCAGTTCTAGGTTTCTTGAAATCGCTCTTATCGCTTGTATCTTCACTCAACATAGCTTTCTTGGTGTCTTTCGGCTTACGAACCATTCTAGTTTCTACCACGCTATTCACCATCCCGGTATTTGTTTCATACCTATCACTGCTTTATTGATGAATCAATATACAAGTTTGGTTTAGAACTCTTCAAGAACTGCAAAACAAAAAGCTGAAGAACATTAACAATAAGCTCATCATCACCTGAGATTCGGGCTGGACTGTTGCGACTTAGCTTCCCAAAACTCAAACAGAGAAGAAGTTCCCATGATGATATCATTTCTTGACGAGTTGTCGGGTTGATCCACATTATAAGGCGGGTTTGAATTAGTCTCTAGCGGAGACGAAGTTAAGTTCGAAGAAAGAGTCTGCAGAGATTCCTCTGTTTCTGAAACAGAGGATCTTGAAGAACATTCAAGAACCTCTTTGCCCTTCCCATTTTGTTTACTTCCAGAATCATCCGCAGGAGAGACAAGAAACTTGTTGCAATGATCTCTGACTAAAACTTTGAAATCATTTTCTTTCTTGTTACTATCCCTCGGGAGATATTCAAACATCTGTGTGGAAACCATTTCTAAAACCTTCATTTTTGTCTAATGCAAGATCAAAACAAATCCTCGGTTATTTTTTAAAAAATCTCTGTTTTATTAGACTCACAACAAGAAAAGATAAAAAAAAAACTATAACTGAAAATGATTAGGATGGACTGAATATGTGTTTCCACTAACGCCGAGAACAAACAAATCTTCGGATCTGTGAAAAACAGAACAAAACAGAGTGATTGAAAAAAATCATAACGATTTTAAGAAACAAATGTTTTCTTTTGATGTTCTTAAGGTACTCTGTTTCGAGAGTTATTATAAAAGACTTAGAGATTTTTAATAATAGAAATTTTTGAAAACTATTATGCTAACAGAAAGAAAGGAAAACAGAGAATTATCAAATAAGCAGGGAGAGAATCAGAAGGATATTATCTAGAGAAGAAGTTTAGTATTACGACTTGCTCTCTACACTCTATGTTTTTGCAGATAAATTTTTCGTGATCTATGACTAATTATAATGCTAATATTATTTTTAGGTGTGAGTTGAAATGGTTATTTTATCTTTCACTGATTAGATGCTGTGTAATTATGTATTCGATTTCTTGACATGAACTCTTTTTTCCTTTTTTCTCTTTTAAGAGTTGAATTCATTAGCCTCTTGTTATACAATTTTCTTCAGTAAGGATAAATTGTATATAGATTTAATAAAGTAAGATTTATGTTGGATTTTATAACAAGTTAGTGTATTTTGAATGGACTTTTTTATTTTAAAATATAGTATACTAATTAAGTACTTAAAAACTGAGTACATAGTTATATACAAAACATACTTATCTCTAATTCAGAGAAAAGTAGCCTTTACCTGTTTAAAATAGGAATTACAAACAAATGGCTGATTCTTAATTTGTTAATTGGTTGCCTCAACCAAATGAGTCAGCCTCGATTCATTTATATATGTGACTGTATCATTTGAAAAATTCAAACGTTTGGATACTTGTTTCCCCAATTAGGAGATTCAATTTGGTTTAGTTTCCCCAATCTAATATTTCTGATTTTTTTTCGCATTTTTAACTAATATATTTTATAAAATGGGACAGACAGAATAAAAAAATACATATTTTGTTATGTTTTACCAATAACCTAAGTTGAGAACAAACATAACAGTTGTCTAAGACTTGACCAAGTTGCTAAACATAGCCGACATGTCATTTTAAATCCGCAGAAACAAAGTTTTTTAAAATATTATAAGAAAAAAGATTTTTTATAAAGTATGTTTTTGGATTACTACTGACAGTTTCTTGATTTGCGATAACAGTTTTGGTGGTTGGCAAGCTAATGCAATAAAATTATTGAAAGAAGAAGCTTAACCGGAGTACCAAAACCCCAAATCACTAAACCGCATAACTGTTTGTGGGCTCTTAACCGGAGTAGCAAAACATCAATCACTAAACCGGATTAGTAATTGAACGAGTTCCATTATCTGATCAGAGTTTGTAATGATTTTATCAGTTAGAGAATTGATGTAATTTTTAATTAGTTGTTAGAGAACGAAGCACATAAGTTTTCACGGACTTTTCTTCCTCAATGAAGCCACTTATAGTAGATGTTTTAGGTTTTGAGAGTTAACCATTCTTCTACTTTCTTGTTGATCAAAAATAGTAGTGAAACCTTAGTCTTGAATGTCTAGCTTTTGTCTTTCTTGTTAACGTCTAAAGAGTCATAAGAAGGCAGTACAATCTCAATTTCATTATTTAACACAAATTCATATGTCTACGCAAATCATTTCTCAAATTTAGATTGCATCTCCCTATAACTTGCAGCTCTATTGTTGAAGACATTGAGAAGACAGTCACAAGCTTGTCGTGAAGATGGTCTCTCCTGAGGATAAGTTTTTGTGCACTGAATTGCTATTTCGAGAACCTGATAAGCTGCTTCTTCATCGCAGGGTAAAAGCGGCTTAAGCTCTGAATCTATCAGCTTCTCTCTCGCTGCAGAACCCTGCGGCATCTCAAGAACCGTCTCTACCCACCTAACCATATCCGTTTCTTCATCAAACACTTCTTCTGTTGGCTTTTTACCAGTCACAATCTCCATGAACACTATCCCCATACTGTAAACATCGCTCTTCTCAGTCGCCTTCAACGAGTAAGCATACTCTGCCAAAAAAAAATGATTCTGATAATCATTATCTTGAAGCTAAGTAAGGAGAGACTCAAGAAAGATCAACATATTCGAGTTTTAAACATACCTGGCGCTATGTAGCCATAAGAACCAGCAAACAAAGTATTTGATTCTGTGTTGGTGTCATAATTCTCAGTTAGGATCTTGGCGAGTCCGAAATCTCCTAAATGTGCTTCCATATTGGAATCAAGAAGCACATTACTGGATTTGATATCGCGGTGAACAATCGGAGGAACACAATCAAAATGAAGATACTCAACTCCTTGAGCCAATCCAACTGCAATTTTCATTCTTGTTTCCCAATCAAGAATCTCCTTCTTCTTCTTCTCTTTCGCGTGAAGCCAATCCCAGACGCTTCCGTTCTCCATGAACTCGTAAATCAACAGATTCAAGCCGTCTGCTTTACTGCTGCAGTAACCCATTAGCTTAACCAAATGTCTGTGTCTGATTGTTCCAAGGGTCTTTACTTCTCTGTTAAAACTCTTGTTTGACATCAGACCATCTTTCCAGAGAATCTTCTTCACAGCAATCGTCTCTCCGTTCTCCAAATCCGCTTTGTAAACTTTTCCTGATCCTCCTGATCCAATCATGAACTCGTCGTTAAGGTAATGTGTAGCTTCCATGATGTCATCCCACTTTAGATCTGACTTTGCAGCTCCATTCCTAAAGAGAGGAGCTTGTGAAGAAGAAGAGTTTGATGAGAATGTGCTGTTTCCGCCTCGCCCTTTCTTGAAAAGATCATGACTTTGCTTGAAGAAGAGCACGATAACAAGTACCATCAAAGCAATCGCTGCTAATGAAGATATCGCAGAGATTATAACCACGGTTTTTGCACTAGGACCTTGTTGCTTCTTGTTGAGGCCAGCTCTGTTGCAATGACTAAGAGGGCTTCCACAAAGACCTGTGTTGCCTACAAAAGCATCGGCTTGCCATTTAGAGAACGGTTTTTTTAATTTTCCCTCGAGGTTGTTGTAAGAGAGGTTAAGATATCTTAAACTCTTCATATCGCCAATTTGGCCTGAGACTTCTCCGACAAGGTGATTGTGAGACAGATCAAGTGATTCAAGCTTATGTAACGTCGAGATCGTAGGTGGAATGTCTCCGGTAAGGTTGTTGAAGCTGAGATCCAAAACACTTTGAAGATCTTGTAGCTGTCCAATCTCAACTGGGATTTCTCCTGTTAAGATATTTCTTGATAACCGAAGCTCGTAGAGCTTGCTCAGCTTACCTATCGCTGAAGGAAGAGGACCTGAAATCTGATTCCTTCCGAGGTTAAGTATAGTGAGAGCTTCCAAATTCCCAATCTCTTGTGGGATCGAGCCATTAAGTGAATTGCCACCAAGAGATAGCACGAGAAGCTTGGTTAAGTTGAAAATCTCAGTAGGAAGAGATCCGGTAAACTGATTAGAATACAGCTTGAGCTCACCCAACAATAGAAGCTTTCCAAGCCATGAAGGTATAACCCCTGAAAGAAAGTTATTGTTGAGATCAATGTGTGTCAGCTTCTTGCACAAACCAAGCTCTACTGGTATGGTTCCTGTGAGAGAATTGCTTGAAAGATCCAATAAAGACAGCTCGTGTATCTTGCCAAATGTCCAAGGGATTCTTCCTGTGAATTGATTGTTCCCCAACCTTAAACGATCGAGATTTGGAGACTTCCCTAGCTGAAGAGGTATATCTCCCTCGAATCCGTTTTCCGTGACATCAAACGAGAGGTAAGAGCTTGAACCGCACAACGGACTGATCGAGCCATTGAGCTTGTTGCTGGAAAAATTGATTCTTGTGAGATTCTTCAGGTTGATAAGTGAACTCGGTAGGTTCCCCTCAAGAGAATTGTTGTAGAGGTGTAACTGTTCTAACGACTTTAAGAATCCGAACGAGGAAGGAATCGAACCCGTGAGTTGATTATCCGCTAAATCCAGAATCGTCAGTTGACGACAGTTACCCAAAGTGGCGGGAATGTTACCAAGAAACTCATTCTCTCTCAAATGAAGCAGAGTAAGCTCTTTCAATCTTCCAATCGAAGAAGGAATCTCTCCACTCAAATGATTACCAAACATATCAATCGACTTCAGACTCGTGCAATTCCCAATCTCAATCGGGATTCCACCCGAAAAGCGATTCTCATATAGATACAGAACTTTTAATTTGCTGAGCAATCCGATTTCTTTCGGTAACTTGCCTTCCAAGTCATTGTGAGACAGAGCAAGCTCTTGTAGATTCGTTAGGTTAGATATGGATGGAGATAACGTACCCTTCAAGCTACTGTTGTGAATATAAATAATCGTGAGTTCGACGAGCTGAAACAATGAATCGGGAATTTGACCGGTGAGCGTATTGTTCGAAAAATCAAGCGCTTTTAACGACTGACATTTGCTGATTTCTGCCGGAATTTCGCCGGAAAGCTGAGTTTCAGACAAAACCAGCTGCTTCAGATTTGTGTTGTTAGAACATAAGCTCTTTGGTAAAAAACCAGAGAGACGATTGTTCGCTAGAACCAAATCTTCAAGCTGATTCATGTTCCAGAATTCTTCGTGTATCCCTCCGTTGAGATTGTTCTTGGACAGATCAAGAGTTTGAAGATTCCTCAAATCCGTTAATCTCTTCGGAATCGGACCTTGAAGTTTGTTACCAATCAAATTAAGGTATCTGAGATTGCGCAAATCACCGAGTTGACTCGGTATCTCACCGGAGAAGCTGTTGTTTCCCAGATTGAGTATTTGGAGATTACCGAGTCGACTCAGCTCCGCCGGTAGCGATCCGTTGAGCCCATTCAACGCCGCGGTGAACAAAACGAGGCGGCTGCAGTTTCCTAACTCGCGCGGAATCGGTCCTTCGAGGTGGTTATCTTGTAGAATCAGATTCTGGACCCAAACGAGCCGACCGAGTTGACTCGGTATCGTACCGGTGAGTCTACACGATGCCAAGGCGAGCGTCTGGAGATTGACGAGATTCCCGAACGTCTCAGGGATCGACCCGACGAGTTTGTTGTCTCCGAGTTTTAACGACCTGAGGTTAACGAGTGAGCCGAGTTGACTCGGTATCTCGCCGCTGAGATGGTTAGAGAAGAGATGCAAAGATTCCAAGGAAGAAGAGAGGTTGGATAGAGCAGTTGGGATGGGACCCACAAGACTGTTGGAAGATAGATCGAGGTGGATTAGTTTATTTAACCGGCCGATCGAGGGAGAAATCGAACCGGTTAAGCTTAAACGGGAGAGATTTAAACCGATGACGTCACGACCACCGCACGTGACGCCGGTCCAGTTGCAGAAACTGGGATCATCGGAAGTCCAATCTCGGAGAACGTTTTCTTCTTTTGGGTTTGTGACAAAAGACTTCTTCATTTCGAGAAGAGTGTGAAGATCGTCGCTTTGACCCGGTTGACTCAAACCCGACCCGAATAAAAAAGCAGAGGAAAAACAGAACAACAGGAAGAAGAGAGTTTTGCGGCATTTTTTTTTCTGCTTCTTCTTCTTCAGGAAACAAGAGATGTATGAAAGTGAATGAAGATTCTTGAATTTGTTGTTTTGGTGATTAGTAAGAGTGAGACTAGTGTTGGAAACATAGAGAATTTAAGACAATTGTTGGGTCTTTTTGGTTGAAGATGGTGAAGAGAGATGATTGGTCGTAAGAACGGTGCATGTGCTCTCTCTATATATATGTGTGTATGTGTTGATGTGGTGCGTTGGAAGAGAAGTAAATGCAGAGGATAAAACATACTCTTACATATAGAGAGAGAGTGTGTAAAGGGAGATGAATGAGGCAATGGGAAAGAGAAGAAGAAGGTCAAAGAGAGTCAGAGGAGAGACATTGGAAAATGCAATTCGCAAGTGTCTTACATTTATGTTGCGGCTGTGCCAATGTCTATATATGTTCTTTTTAACCTGTTTCATAATTTTTTTTCTTTTTCTTTCTCTTATGTTAATGTTTCGGATTAATTGATATAAAATATATAGTTTTGCAAAATAACTTTATCTTAGAATTGAATGCTTTTATTTGGGCTATGAATTGCATGCACATGAATTACTTGGAATTGGTGAAGATGATGACAGATCCACATGAATGACCTATCTTTGCATCTCATTTAGAGGAATTCCAACGCTGCAAGGAGTATTTCATCACTTTCTCTCTCACATCGATACCAAGGGCAAACAACATTTTGGCATATAAGCTAACTCGGATGATGTGTCAACAACCATCACACTCTAGTCATATTGGGTTTTTCTTACTCTCATGGGTTTCTGAATCTTCCTAGTTATATGATTTTTGCTGACAAAAAAAAACTTTATCTTGATTCATCAATTATTGAGTGTTTAATTATTAAAAATTCTAAAAAAAAATGCTGTTTCATTCTTTATACTCCATCCAGATCGTAGAATATTGGATAAAACACAGTCAAATTCTCTTGGAATTATCCATCTTTAACCCTAAACTATCCATTTACCTACAAAATTCAATTTGATGAGAATTTTAGTTGTGAAAGCAATGATAATGGGAGATGACATAAATAAGATACTGTAAATGAATGAAATAGTATATATAAAAGAATTGGTAAATGGCTTTGACCATGGGCAATGAAAGAGAGTGGTTGAGAATCTTGAGATGAGAGAACGATGACTTAGTTGAAGAGTATTTCTTCAATTTCTGCTTTTGTTGTGAATTGTGTTAGCTTCTCATTACTGAAGTCCTCTCATGAAAAAGATAGCAGTTGTATTTCTATATTTAGATTCTTATATATTGTCCGCATATATCTACTTTTAATTCTACGATAAATGACACACATATATATATATATATTTATATACCTACACAATTTGTATTAGAGCAAACTCAAATAAAATAAAAAAATTAATGATCTATTAGCGAATAATGTTAACCCATACAAATATATTAAAATTTTTTTTTATGTATTTTATTTATGATGTATATATTTGTTTACGTAATAATTTATTTCCTGTAAATCTTGTATATTAACTTTGCAATTTTAATTTAATATAATAAAATCATTAGACTACATATGATCTAATTTTTTAATACTTTAAAATGATTTATACTCTAAATATTTGTTTACCTAATTTTAAAAAAAAATTAGATCCATTGTTTAAAAACTCTAAAATTTAAACCAAGAGCTTTCACAGAAACTAAACCCTAAAGCGTCTAAAGCATAAATGCTTAACCCTAAAACTTAAACAAAATGGTTTCTTTCTTTTATTTTTTTCTCTCTCTATTATCTCTATAAAACAACTGCTACGTCAAATGGGTTCGTTCTCTCATCCACTTTTGTCATCACCACCAAACTCGGCAACATATTGGTTTGCTCTTACTTGATTCTCTTTGATATTTTCCCGATTTAATAAAAGATTTTTCAGATGTCATCTTTGACATAAATGCAAAAGTATCTACTACTGAACTTTGAATCACACCGTGTTCATACACTCAATACTAAGTTATGGTTTCTCTTTACACGAAAGAGAGACAACTATGTTTTTTTATTTTTTCTTAAAGGATATATAGATATTAGTTAGTATAAGGTCTAAAACTTGTTGATTAACAAAAAACTGTATTCTTCAACGATTGTGTTTTAGTTATGTATTTAAGTCTCTTTTGTTTGTACTGTTAATGGAAGTCGTATGTCCATAGTCTTAAGTTTATCAATATCTAGTTTGAAAAAAGGGTGATATGTCATAATCATTTTGGTTTATTTTTATGGAATGATAAAGTGTGACACACTTGTTTAATAGGAAAAATATATCCTTTTTCTTAGTGTGATGTTCTTATTTGGGGAGTTTATTACTGAAGTATGATTATTTCTCATTTTGCATGATTAATTTTCTTTAGCCTGTGGTTAAGTCTCTTAATCAAATCCAAGTGGTTTTTATTTATATACATTACACTTTGTCTAACAATTTCATACTTCTTCCTATTTTGGCTCCTACTGATCAAACCTACCCAAAAATAAGACAATATAGGTAATCAATCCATCTCATAGCATTGGGCCTTTGGTTACTTCTTTTACATGATTTGGTCGTTCACTTGTACCTAATTGTAAAGTAAATCTTCTTTCTTTCTTTTTTGTTACGTATCACAATTTTGCATGTGTGAGATAAATGATTTTCAAAGGAAATTTTACTTATTAAGTATTAGCATAAGGTTGTTTTTGGGATTCAAACTCAGACTAAGCATCATCAAGCCAATAAAATTAGAATCTCTGCGGGACTTGTATAGCTTCAATGAGGATAATGTCTTTAAAACATTTTGCTTCTTTTCCTTTTTAATATTTTTTTTGGCTAAAGTAATAAGTATTTAGGTTAAGCAGTTTATAAAACCTCAAAAATTTATTTCTAATAATATTAATATTCGTTTTCTGCCAGTTTCAAAGAATATTAGACATCTAACAATGTAACATTCTTTTTTTTTTAACGTCAAACTAACATATGTTAATTAATAATATTACTTCTTATAACTAACAAATTTTTAGTTTTTCACTTGTAGTTTCTGCAAATCTAACCCATGGCCGTCAAGGTTAGCTGATATTTAATTTTTATCAGCCAAAAAAGGTATCCCATTGTTTCACTTTCAAAGATGAATAATAAACTTGACGTAAATATTTATAAAATATTTGGCATACGTCTAAGCATCAAAGCTTTCATAGCTCAGTTGGTTAGAGCACCCGTTTAGTAAGCGGGAGGTCTTGAGTTCAACTCTCAATGAAAGCAAAATTGTTTTTATTTTTTCAATTTTATTTTAAAACTTTCGAAGACAACCCCCACTTTCGAAGACTTTTTATTTCTAGTCCTCTCGTTTTACAGTTACGCCGTCTCCGATTCTCTCTCGTCGCCGTCGCTATTGTTTCTCTTCCCGGTAAGTTTCTCTCTCGTTTTCTTCTTCTCCGTCGAGATTCGATGTGTAGTCTCAGTGACGATGGTGAAAAATGGTCCCTTTGTTTGTTTCGCGAGCTTTTTTACTCGAGCAGAGAAGGTGCTCGATGAAATGTCTCATAGAGTATTTCATGGACTCAAATCGAAATGCTCTGTATTTTTTTCTTCGTGATTTCTGATTGCGTTTCTAACATCAATGTGATCCGTGAAATTTGTGTCAAATTGTAGAAACTTTACCCAGATTCGTCTGGATCTAATGCTGATGTTTTAGTTTTAGAATCGAAATTTCCTGTCTTTAGAGACTAACGTTAAAAAATAAAATGGACCTAGATATGAAGAATCGTTGCTTCGAGTTGATCGCAGTGACATAGAAACCCTATTTGCAGGGACTACTACTGTCTTTCAGCATCAAGTTTGTACCTTTGTATGAGGCATTTACTACTTTGCTATAAAAATAATATCTCTGAGTCTTGTGGTTGAAATAATTTCTGTGTTTCTCAATTGCTTGATCATGTTTCATTGTGTTTTCTAACTTTAACAGGTAGTTTGAAGGAAGATGGCTAGTGGTAGCCTTAAACGCCTTGTAACTTCAGCAGTCACTATTGGTGTGACCGCAGCAAGAGCAAGGATTTTCGGACATATGCTTAACCCAACAGGACAGAGATCTCCTCATAAGATATTAAGGAAGAAGCTCTTTGGTGATAAGGTTGCAGAATGGTATCCATACGACATCAAAAATGAGGATCCCAATGTCATGGCTAGAGAAGAAAAAGAGTACTCCCCAGACCTTCTTGTTTTTCTATTTATTTATTTACTTTCCCTAGCAAGCCTTAGAGTCGATTTGAGTGGACTGAAGCAATGCCTAGAAACATATTTCCAGAAGCTCTACTTCAATTGCAAAGAGTGTGTAGGAAAGTTCTCTTGACTTGGTGGGGTAGTTGCTTGGTTTTGCGTCAGTCTAGTGTAGGAGCATTGTAATTACCCAAGTGGTTGAGTCGGTTAGCTAGAGCGCTAACAGTGTAAAAGGAAATTACGGCAGAAGGATTGAGCATTCTGACCGGTTTAGTAGATTGAGTTGGGCTTAGGAGAATTTAGGGTGCTCTAGAATTTCTCATAATGTTCTATCTTTGGTTCTTTGCTTCAGTTTATTCTCTATTCGTCTTCCGTAATTGATTCAGAGAGTCTATAAAGGAAGAATCATTTCTGGTTATGAAATTCAGGGCATGAGAGAAACACGATGTAGGAACTATGAGTCTTGTACTTGAATGTGAGGCTTATGCAGAGCCGTGTTTTTGAGTTTCTGCGGTGAAATGTGCAAACTAGATTGAAGACATCGGAATTGATATTCTCTTATTTTGAGGAGGATAGTTTTAAGTATCGTACTGTGTCTATAAATTTCACTTAACGCTTGGCTTAGTCTACTGCTTATGTTATTGTTATTTCATTCATAAAGAGGCCTTTTAACTTGAGTTTGTGATGTTGTAGGCGCATCTCGAAGCTTGAGATGTTGAAGCGTCGTGACAAAGGACCACCAAAGAAGGGTCATGGAAGACGTGCTGCGAAGCGTAACAAGTAGAAAAAGTAGTAATCATAGCTACCCAAAAAACAACCTTGGCACTTTTAGAACCAGATTCTTCGGGTTAAATCAGACAGAACTTATTACTTTACATAAATTTTCTCATGCTTTTACTACATTGGTTTACAATGATCTATCTCACAATGCTGAGACAAAGTTGAAAGCTATTTCCTTCTCTTTTGACTTAATATCAAAATTTAAAGGTGGCTTTTGTTTCTCTTGTTTTTGTTCTTATCTGTAAACTCTGCCTTTTTTTGCTCTTTACTGTTTAGTAAGCACAAGCTGATATACTTGTGTTGTTCCCTCATCTTGGAATCAAATCAAAAACTGTGTATGAGTTGTCGACTACAATGAAAATGTTGTCTTTAAGACTTTAACCAGTTTATTTTGTTGTTGTTTCTGTCATTTTTTTGTCACGTTGATAACATTCATTAAACGGGTATAAAAAATCAAATCTTGAGATGGTTGGTGTAACCTGTTTGGTAATATACTCCACGTGTGTGAAATGATTTAAACTCATAAGAACCACATTAGAAAAAGATGTCGAACTCTTGATTGTTCTATTACCACTCACCTAAACACAAAGATACGTCGAAGTGTTATAGCACTCTGTGTCAGAGAGAGCCGGCGCAGAGAGAAATGGAGGAGCAAGCTCTGAAGATTCAATCTTTGTTTATTTATCCGATCAAATCCTGCCGTGGAATCTCTGTCCCTCAGGCAACAGTAACTCAGACTGGTAAACTAAGAACATACGAGTCGTCTTTCTTTTCTTCTTCTATTCGTTTTATACCTGAGAAAAAGTTCGTTTTTTCTATAATTGGTATGAGAAAGTTTCCCTTTTGACCACTCTTAATATCGTGGATATGGTCCGTAATAAGTCATGGGTTCGATGATTCGGAAAAGGGCTTTGTTTGATTTGAGGGAAAGTGTATAAATTTTTTTCGGGAAAATGCTATGTATAGGGTAAGATGTTGAAACACTAAAAGTCTCCCTTTTTTTTTGCTAGCCTGAACAATCTCATTTTCTGTTCCGTTATATGTGAGGGATTTGATGATACTAGAAGAGGCTCTTGTGAAATTGGATCGAAAAGTGTATAACTTTTCTGAGGAAGTGAACAATTTTCCGAGAAAAATGCTATTGATAGTGTAAAATGAGAGTGCACACTAACAAACTTCCCATATTTGGTTGGCATGAACACTAGTTTCATTCTCATTGTTACTGGTTCGATGATTCCAGAAAAGGATCTTGTTTAGATGGAAAATCAAACTGAAAAGCTTCTGGGAAAGTGAACATTTTTTACGCGAAAATGCTACTAGATAGGCTGAATCTTGATAAGATATACGATTCCCATGAGAGTGAATGATGGAATGTTGGTCTATGAAGTTGGATTAATCTGTGGAAACTGATATGTAGGATTTCAATGGGACCGGTATTGGTTAGTTGTGAACTACAAAGGAAGAGCATACACTCAAAGAGTTGAGCCAAAGCTTGCTCTTGTCGAATCGGAGCTGCCTAAGGAAGCTTTCTTGGAAGATTGGGAGCCAACCAAAGACTCATTTTTGGGTAAATATTCTGTTAAAAATTAGGAAAGTTTTTTTTTTCTGAAATCAGAGACTAATTCTTTATTTCATTTTGCAGTGGTTAAAGCTCCTGGTATGAGTTCATTAAAGATTCCAATGACTAAACCAAGCTCGGTGGCAGAAGGTGTGTCAATGTGGGAATGGTCAGGCTCTGCGTTTGATGAAGGAGAAGAAGCTGCAAAATGGTTTTCAGATTATCTCGGAAAACAAAGCCGTTTGGTTCGGTTTAACAAAGGTTTTGATTTTTATTCTTCCTGTAAATCTTTTGCAACAGATTTGAATGCACATAGTTGATCAATATTTTTTCCGAAAATTTTGTACAGAAACTGAAACTAGACCTTCACCTCCGGAGTTTGCAGCAGGCTACTCTACAACATTTGCAGATATGTTTCCGTTTTTGTTTGCATCTCAGGTGAGGCATTATAGATAATTCCAATATCCGTAAATCAGAATATGCTTTTGATATTTTTCTTGCTTTTTGTTGTTAGGCTTCTCTAGACCAACTGAATACACTTCTTCCAGAACCAGTGCCTATTAACCGTTTTAGACCCAAGTAAACTATCAGTCATCCCGAGTTCTTAATCTCTTCGACAATGGTTGTTTTTTTCATAATCTTGATTTTATTGTCTCTTGTAGCTTTCTTGTCGATAATTGTGATCCTTTTGGTGAAGATCTTTGGGATGAGATCAAGATAAACGATTTAGTCTTCCAAGGAGTTAGACTATGTAGCCGCTGCAAGGTGAATATGATGTGAAAAATACTAAAAGACACTCAGATTCTCAACTAGAGGCTTTTTAAAACTGTTGTTGTTCTTCCAGGTACCAACTGTGAATCAAGAAACCGGAGTTCCAGGTGCAGCAGAACCAACTGAAACTCTGATGAAATTTAGATCAGACAAAGTCTTAATGCCAGACAAGAAACCGCGTGGAAAGGTTAGATATTTGAGAGACTATTAAAGGATTTCAAGCTCTTACTTCTGGTTTTGTGGGAAGAGACTTGTAGTTGGATTAAGTATTGATGTTAACACATTCAGTAAAAACTAATATCACTTTTCGGTTTATGACAGGTTTTCTTTGGTAAGGAAATGGTTTGGAATTGGAACATAAGTAACGGTGAAGGCGAAGGCAAGAAGACAATAAAAGTTGGTGATTCCATCTCTGTTCTAAGGAAGATGCCTTCCAGAACTGAAGCAGCTGTTTAACTCCAGCTTATTGCTTTTTTTTTTCTTCTTCTTCTGTGTTATGTTGTTACCTCTAAATAAAGTAAGAGAGATGCTTGCACACAAACTTCACATGTTCTGAGATACATCTTGTTGAAAACGTGATGATGTTTTGTTTGACTAGTTTTAATTTGTGCAATACTACACGATATTAGATTCTTGCTTAAAGGAGAGGTCTCTTTTTCTAACATATCAATTGCAATAACTCAGGCAAAGAATCAAACACTAAAAATAATCTCTGATAAAAGACGAAGATATATATTACAATATATCAGACTTTAATCTAAAGTGTACCCGAAAGTTATACTTTTTCTTTTAAACCTAAAGTGAACAATTGGAACCGAAATGCGACTCTGTTGACAACCGAAACCTAAACAGAAACTCCTTTCTTTTCTTGTGCTCTTCGCTACGATTGATCTCAGCAGATCAAATCTCCAGGTCTTCGAGCCATCGTCACCATCGTTGGTCCTGTTTGTCTTCTAGAATGTTCTTTCATGACATTGTACCCTAGGACCGAAGGAGGACAGTACTGAAGCATCTGTGGCTGCGGTGGAATTACACTCCTTATGATTCTTTGCGGCGCAACAAAAGGATGGTTCAATAGATACGCTGCGGTGGCTCTACGTGAGGGTTGCAACTCCATGCACCGCCTCAAGAAGTCGTTGGCCACCGGAGAAACAAGTTTGGGAAGCCTCCACGTGTAAAGATCTCCCATCTTCTCTGGACAGCCTCCAAACATCTGAAGAACAACACATCCCAGAGACCACATATCAACGGCCGGTTCGATCGACATCACTCCATTCGGGCGAACAGATTCCGGAGGCATGTACTGTTTCGTACCACCAGACAATGACCTAGAATCCGAACAAGGCTCCTTGGATAAACCGAAATCAGCAAGCTTGAGATCCCACGGCTCTCTGAAATTCTTGGAAGGGAAGACTAGAACGTTGGCTGGCTTGAGGTCGCAGTGAACGTAGCCGTGGGAGTGAAGAGCCTCGAGTCCTTGTAACATCATGAGAGCGGCACGTCCGATCATAACTTCAGGCATTGGTCTCCCACGGAACTTGGAGATCATGTTCTGGAGAGTTCCTTTGGAGGCAAACTCCATGTAGATGTAGCATCGTTTTGGTTTGGTCCCTATGTGAAGATGAGAGCTTGTGGCTTGGACTATTGAGATTAGACATGATAAAGTAGCGAGCTTTAACCAATCTAACCTCTTTCTCTCTCACTTAGATTATCACTCGTATGCTAGAAACTTGAGGGGAAGAGAAGCAGAGTATTTGTTAGTATGTTGAGACAAGAGAATTTTAACGTGTTCAGGTCACAATGTGATACCCTACTCATGCTGGGAATTTCTTGTCCCGGAATCCACTAGAATCAATGTTATTTAGGGAAGCCACTAAAACCCTACTACTTTACAAAAACTCCACCTTGGCTTTGAGTTGTAGATTCTAGTTCTTGGATTCCTTCCCGGATCTTGACTTTAGTCAGTTCTTGGTAAACTTGAGCATCTCCTCCATGTCTTGGAGATTGCTCATGGATAACCCTTTGGTAACTGAACCGGCTGCTATTATCAAAGTACCAGTCTTGGTAGCTTTCATCAGCTCCTCTGTAATCACTTCAAACTTCTCATGAAGCACAGAGCTACTTCTTGACAGTGTTGTGACACAATGATTGTCACAAAACAATTCACTTGAGTCGTGATTAATACCCACTTCTCCAATCAATCTTCTTGACAAAACTGTCACTTCCATGACTTCCTTTGTAGCCATATCTTCAACCTTTGTTGTATATGATACAACTAGCTTATGCAGACTAGCTTTCCAACTTGTTGTGCTTCCTTCAAAAGTGAACACAAACCCTTGGACAATCTCTCTTCTGTAAGAACCTGCAACAATCTCTGAGTTGTAATACCCTCTAAACTCAGACTTTTCTTCTTTCTTGAAAACCAGACTTGGTTCTGTAGAACCCTTGAGATATCCAGTAGAGCGACTTGTCACTCCCTCTAAACCATAACAATTATCTCTTGTGCCAGTCACTACACACTTTTCTCTGTCAACAACTCTTGAGCGTGACACCAGCTTCATTTCATCAGCTCTATATGTTGGTTCTGCTTCCATATCTTCTTCAAGCTTAGACTGTATTCTCAATGGATTAAGTACATGCTTACACTGATATCTTCTGATTATTCCCACTCTCTTGATCAAATATACTTCCTGAGACTGCCTGAGATTTTCTTCTTTTAACTCCAAGTTCTTTATTTTCCAGAAATGATGAACAACCTCTGACTTTGAAGTTTTAATAGATTCTTGTTCCATATTATTACCGAAACCTTCATAACAGTCGGCTGCTTCTCCTTGCGAGTGACTCTTAACCATCAATTTGACTTTAAAACTTGGTTTTCCAAGACCAGAAGTACATGACTTCCTGCTGGAGATTCTCTTGCATCTCGTTGACTTTTGATTCATGAGTTCATCAGTCAACTCCCACGTAATAAATTGATGCACCAACTGAATCTCTTCATTTTCTGCAATCTTGACAACTTTGCAGTCTTGACGTTTCTTCTCTTTATCAAAACTCGTCTATTTTGGAATTTCTCCACCTTTGGCCATAAACCAAACGTACCAAACTGAGCTTTTGTTAACTTCTCCGCTGACATGATCATTTAACAACTGATAACCCTGCAGATCCGATTCACTTTTCTCTATTTTAACCTCTTTCGTTTCTGTATCTCCATTCTGCAATAACAGCTTTGAAGAACTCTTTTCATTTCTTGTGAAACTGTTCTCTTCTTGATAAGCTCCACCTTGAACTGAATCTTCTTCTGAAATTGAATCACTTAAAGATAAGAAATTTCTCTTTGATCTTCATCTGCAATCTGGCTTGAGCTTTGCGCCCTTAGATTCAACTCCTTAAACATCTTGTCTTCTTGAAATTTAACATCCCTGCTTGTGACGAATTTTCTTTCATCCAATAACCATATTTTGTAGCCTTGATCTCCATCAGAATATCCAACAAATATTCCTTTCTTCGTTCTCGTATTAATTATCTCTTGATGAAAGTATACTTGTGCTACACAACCGAAACTCTTTAGGTTCTTGTAATCTGGTAATGAACCACTCCACTTTTCTTCAGGAATATCAAACTCCAGGGCTTTCAATGGTGATCTATTGATCAAATATACCGCAGTTGCAGCAGCCTCTGCCCAGAAAACTTCAGACAAGCCTGACTCATCTAACATGCTTTTTACCTTCCTCATGATAATTCTGTTTGATTTTTCTGCAACACCAAACATCTTGTGCCTTGACATTCCTTCGACCTTGCAGAATCCATCTAGCTTTTGACTGAAACACTCCAGACCATTTCCTGTCTTTAGTTCCCTGATTTTCTTTCCACTTACGTTCTCCACCATCTTCTTCCATTCAATGAATTTGCCAAAAGCTTCATCTTTTCTCTTCATGAAGTAAATCCACACTTTTCTTGTGTGCTCATCCATAAAGGTGATGAAGTATTGGCTGCTACCCAAAGATTTTGGTGTTGATGGAGAGCCCCATATGTCTGCGTATATACTTTCAAGTTTATCTTTGGTGAGCTGTTTGGCTGAATCGAAACTGTTATCTTTAATTTTCTCATGTTTACAATTTTCACAAAACTCTAACCCTTTGATATTGTCAGCTTTGAAACATCCTTTCTTCGCCAATATCTCAAGTCCTTCTTGACTTAGATGACCCATCTTACTGTGCCAGCTTCTTGTCTCCACTTGATCCTTTCTTACTGAATCTGCCTCAACATTGATGGCTTTTCCCAGTAGCAGATACATGCTTCCCTTTCTCTTAGCTTTAAGCATTGTTCTGCATCCTTTAATAACCTTTAGTATGCCATCTCTTGACTTGAAACAGCACCCTTCTTCCTCCAAAACCCCAAGAGATATGAGATTTTCTGATATGTCTGAAACATATTTAACATTCTGCAGAAGAACACTTGTGCCATCTTCATTCTTTATCTTGACAGTTCCAACTCCTTTCACTTGAGAAACTGTATTGTTTCCCATTCTCACACTTACTCCTTCTCTGTCTGTAAAAGTTTCAAACAGTTCTCTTCTAGATGTCATGTGAACTGTACAACCCGAATCAAGGATCCACCTTTCAGTCTTGTCTTCATTTGTATTGCAGCTTGCCTCTGAGACCAATAGCACGACATCATTATTGTCACTTCTCTCAGCTGTCGTAGTTTCACTTCTACCAACAGAATGCTCCTTCACCTTGTTTCCTTTGTTTCGTTTTGAGCATTGTTTCTTGAGATGACCCTCTTCACTGCATTTCCAGCATGTGATTTTCTTTTCAACTGACTTTGATCCAGCTTTTTCTTTTCCCTTAACTTCTCTTTCCTTGTTATCTGAAATTCCTCTCTCCCCACTGGACAAACACTTCTCATCTCCATTTGTTTGTTCCTCAATCCGACTAAGCTCAAACTCTTTTATGTATACTGCACTCATCACTTTCCCTAAGTTTAAGGGTCCTTCACTATATTCCAGAGTATCTTTGAGCTGAGCGAATCTATTTGGGAGAGACATAAGCAGTAGGGCTGCTTTGTCTTCTTCAGATACAATGACCTCTAACTTGTATAGTTCTGAGACTATTCCTAAGAACTCGTTTATACTCTCATCTATAGGCATATATTCATCCATCTTATACCCATATAATTTCTTCTTGAGATATAAACGCCGTAATAGTAAGTTAGACATGTAGAGCTTGTCCAGAACTTGCATCATACCTGTTGCTGTCTTCTCTTTCATGATTTTCCTTAAAACACGATCTCCAACACTTAGTATGATAACAGATCTGGCCTTTTCCTCCTTCTCAACCAGCAAAAGGTCTTTCTTGTGTTCTTCCTTTGTTCCTTCTGAGCTTGAAGACACGACCTCTGCTGCTTCTGTTACACCAGCTTTCTTCCCTCCTTCTTCTTTCTCCTTCAGAGCACCCATGAGACCCATAGCCTCTAGATGAGAAAATTTTTTTTCTTTCCACAGTGTGTAGTCTCCTCTGCCTTCAAACTTTTCCATGACTTTCATAGACGAGAAAGACGTAGATCTGTGTTCTTGAGAGGTTTGCTCTGCAACCTGGAGCTCTGATACCAATTTGTTGAGATTAGACATGATAAAGTCGCGAGCTTTAACGAATCTAACCTCTTTCTCTCTCACTTAGATTATCACTCGTATGCTAGAAACTTGAGGGGAAGAGAAGCAGAGTATTTGTTAGTATGTTGAGACAAGAGAATTTTAACGTGTTCAGGTCACAATGTGATACCCTACTCACGCCGGGAACTTCTTGTCCCGGAATCCACTAGAATCAATGTTATATAGGGAAGCTCAGACTTGAGCTTAAAACCCTACTACTTTACATCTCATACACACGTCCAAAACAGTCCTTGCATCTCATCTTACCACTGTCTATTGTGCTCTGCCTTTTATGGACGATGCGTGGATGGTTACGGAAACGAAGCATAATCTTATGTTCTTTCTCGAGACTCTTCAAGAAATCAATGGGAGATGACTTCTCTGCGTATAGTCGGAAGTTTGAAACCATCATGAGAGCGACGGAACCGAAACCACCTCGGCCAAGAAAAGAAACAAACTCTAGTGAAGATGATTCGTCAACAACATTCAAAGCGTCTCTGTCGTCGTCTCTAATCATCTTCTTCGCCATACTCTCTAATTAGGTTTTGCTACTATCGATCTCTGTTTTTGATTTGAAAATAAGAAAACGAATGAATGATGACGAGTCTGTCACATTTGTATTTATGTCACTTTTATTTTGTTTTGGATGGAGATTGGAGAGTAATCATTTGTTTACTATTTCCTTTTTCTTTTTTCGATCATGTTTAATTTCCATTTTAGTTGTTCCTTTTATCTGATTTCCTTTTTGGTTGCTTTATCCAAAATAACTGAATTCATCACTCGTTGCCATGTTCCTTGATTAACTCATAAACTTTTATACCTTTCTAAACCGGCTTAATAAACCAATATTTTTAATTATCTAATTTAATCTGTGAAGTATATCGAAAATGATATTTTCGTTAGATTTCTACTAAACCATATTTTTACAAGTAATAATCTTATTTTCATATTTTTAAAATCAATAAATTCGCCAGTTGTTTTTTTCTCAACTAATTAAATACGAATAAAAAAGCTAATCGAGGGTGATCCATTAGTAAATATAATTAATTATAAATATTTAAAAATAAAAATAAAATTAGATATAAAAAAGAATTCCGCTAGATTTTTTAGTATTATAGTCAATATAATTTATTTAATTATGTTGTGTAACAAGTTAGACTTTGTGTTTTTATGATTCTTTACGAGTTGTTACGTGCAAACTTGGAAATATTTTTAAAACACTGTAAAACTGATTAAAAAGACGGATCAACCATTTTGATTATAAAAATATCAAAAAAGTTTGCTCCATGCGAGACCGATTAAATAGACAAATTGTCCCATTTAGATTCTTGTAAATATGTATTTATATATGTATGTGACGATAAATGTAAATTAAATTATGAAAACATAAATTAGTCAATATATTTAATTTATAAACAAATATTGTTTCGTAAAAACAAATTATTTTAGATCTGTATATAAAACTGATTAAATTTACATTGTATCATTTTTACGATGACTTAATTACTGAAATGAAAAATATCATAATATTAACCGTTTTAGTTATTCAATTTTATTGACAAAAAACATAATTCTATCATAAAATTATTTCATAAATCATAATCCCCCACTATTGCGCTAGTTCTTGCTGTAACAAACCTTTAAACCGACCTAAACCGGCTTAATAAATCACCTCTGGTTCAATTGGTCTTCCGTTTACTTTCATTTTTGATCTTTAATCGGTACTAAAAATTGTTTGAGCTCACAAATCAACAAAACTCCTCCTTGAATCAGGCACAAAAGCTTCTTCATTTCAATCTTCCTCGGCTCTCGATCTCAATCTCTCTCGCAGGTACGTCTTCGATTATCTCCGTTTCTCTTCGATGCATATCGATGTTTTCATTATCGATTGATTCGCACAGTTTGGGACAAGTGGGAACACATTGTCTCTTCTTAAACCCTTCCAAAATTTCTATTGCAATAGCTATTTCATGTCCTGATCATGAGTGTGTTGATTGATGCCTTACGAAACTGAAATGCGGATTCTTGTGGATATTGACCATTTTTCTTTTGTAGCTATTGAGTTTTATAAGAAGAGCCAAGACGAATGCTGAAACTTGATATCTGTGTTTTTAGTGTTCCAGGAGACGAAATCAAGAACGATCTAGTTTCTTCTATTTGAAGACTAGTTCAGGGATTAAATGGCTAACACTGCTTGCTTTATTATTGTGGCTCGGAACGACATTCCCATCTATGAAGCTGAAGTTGGATCTGCTGCTAAAGTAAATGAATCTGAACCATTGAAATTGGAAGTTTCATTGTTTCCTGTTTGATCTTTTCATCTACCACGATAGCAATCGGTGTGATGTTTAACTTATAGAGTCGCACATAACACCATTCTTTCTATTTGGTAGAGAGAAGATGCTGCTCAGTTGAACCAATTCATATTACATGCAGCGTTAGATGTCGTCCAAGACCTAGCATGGACTACAAGTGCCATGTAAGTAAAGTATATATTCACTTGTGAAATATTTGGAGGATTCATCTCATCATTGTAGAACTCTTTATCAGGTTCTTGAAGTCTGTCGACAGGTTTAACGATCTGGTTGTGTCAGTGTATGTTACTGCAGGTCATATCCTTTTTTATTGGAACCAAAACAGCAAAGAGCAAATCATTTGTTTCTTTTTCTTGTTCTTCTGATTCGTCCATCTAAATAATGTCAGTTTTTTCTATTGGGTCCAGTTTTGAAATGTTTGTTTCTTCCTTAATTTATCATCAGCACATACTCGTCTCATGCTCCTTCATGATTCACGCAATGAGGACGGCATCAAGAGCTTCTTTCAGGAGGTGCATGATCTTTATATAAAGGTAAAAATTATCTTGATTTGATAAATTCGCAGTTGTTGGTTCTGTCCTGATATGGTTTCACCGTAGAAGTGCAATCTAATGCATCAGTGCATCATCATCATGGAAATCATTTGTTCATGCAGATTCTTCTAAATCCCTTGTATCTGCCTGGTTCTCGCATCACATCGTCCAATTTTGACACCAAGGTACGTGCACTCGCAAGAAAGTACCTTTAGAGAAGACAGAGAATCTGTCCAAAGCCCAATTTCCTTGGACCCATATTGCAATTGTTTGTCTTTTATGTTTAATGCTGGATGTCAGTTAAATTTGATTATAAACTTTCAAGCCCATTTTAATATTGAGATTCCTAATTTAGTATGAGCACTGATCATTCAATCCAAACCCATTGTTTCATCTTTGATTGTTATAAAGTTTCTACGTTCTTTGTACTATAGAAAATATTTACTAGTAGACAGAGAAAGGAAGGACAACTTTCCTTTGAAAGGTGCAATTCGCATTGGGGAAATCCGCTAGGGTTTTGTCTGAGATCTGTATCATTGTTAAACAACAGTGGCGTTCTCGTTGTCTATCGGATCACAATGGGTGTTGTTTAACAATGATACAGATACAATTGGGGTCTTGGATCAATGGTCAAGAAATGGATTCTGGGATCACCGTCAAGTTTTGATTTTTCATTGTTATGGTAATCTCTGTGCTTTGAACAAGATTGATCCCTTGTGCTGAACATCAGCTGCGTCAGTTGCTCTCGCAGTTGTGTTTGTTTTGTGGTCATGAAAATTAAGCTTATCCAGGGGACTATTGACCCTTCAAGGATGACTCCTGGTTTTGGTTCCAAAAAATAGCAATTTAGTTGTTGTCTATGCTTCACAGCTATATCTGGTTATCTCCTCTTCAATAAGGACACAGTAGCAGATATATCTTCACCAACTTTGATCAAGATCTCTATCCGTTTCAGCTCTCCGGTGATTTACATTATCAGAATCGGTTACATTCTTCATCTAGTTCTTGTCTTCCCCGTGATCCATTTCTCCTTAAGAGTAGCCGTCAATAAGGCTCTCCTCCTCTATTTGAAAGCAAAAAGAGATATTTGGAATTCGCAGTGATATTTACGTTGGCTCAATGATGGTCTAAAATATATGGACTGCTTTCAAATTCACAGCCGCAATATCAGCGGTTTCACTTGGTTTTTACATTCCTCTGCTCTTATAGCATTACGATTAGGGAAACAGAGCAATTTGTAGCCTTGTGGAAAGATCTGTGTCGTGGTTGATGCTAATATTGACGGTGGTGGTTAATATTATGGGAACAATTGGTAACATTTACAGCATCCTGAACAAATTAGATTGATTCTTTTAGCGGTTTTCAAGAATCTTGTAGATTTACACAATCGGAGATTCTCAGTCCAATACCGAGCAAGAAGTCTTCAGTTTTGTGTGACTGGTACATGCAAAGCTTTCTCTTACCGAGTCGTAGCTACCCCATGAAGCATTCTTGGAAGATATTGAGCCAGCAAACAACTCATTCTTGGTTCGGTTTAATAATGGTCTTGACTTTTTTACTTCATGTGAATCTTTCACCTCCTGAGTTTTGCAGCAGGCTACTTTACAACATTTCAAGATATGTTCTTTTAAGAAGTAAAGTAAGAGACTTGTTCTGAGATGCATCATGTTGAAAGTTTGATATTGTATAGTTTGAATAGTTTTAATTGATCTTGAGCTCTGAAAACCTGAGGATCGGAGTTGGGTTGAAACTTCGTCAGAGATTGTTCAAACCACAACAGGAGCCTTGGGTCTCCCTCTGAAACACACAACATACAATCTCTTTCTTCTCTGTCATTTTTGGTGTGTGACTTTAGTTCATTAGCCTCTGTTCTAGAGTGATGTGGAACATTTTTCGTTTCTGGAGTGATTGCATCAAATCACAAACCGTTAAAGAATTAAGAAAATAGCGTCTCACCTTAGATTTTATTATGAAATACAAAACATACAATTTCGATAATACACAAAAGCTTTGGTTCATTAAAAAATAGCATCTCGCCTCCACACAATTCTTTTTACATTCATCTAAATTTAATCAATTATCATTTTTTAAATTTTGTCATGTATCAATATTCGTTGATTTTTCAATCTTACCATATTGCAGAAATCGTGGTCCTATAGTTTTAAGAATCGTACATTTGTATGCTATCGAAAAATACTTTAAAAAATAGGTTCGTACGAAATATTTAGGTAGCATTTTTTTCTTCTTTCTTTTTGATGGAAGTGATAACATTCATTGAATGGGTTTAGACAAGAAAAGTTAAAAAGAAACGATTTTTTTTGTTTTATTATGGTTGGTGGTATAGCTACATTTCAAAGAGACGTAGAACTCTTGAAACACTCAACTAAACTACAAGATTCCTCTAGTGTGACTTAGCACTTTGAGAGAGAAATGGAGGAGCAAGTTCTGAAGATTCAATCTTTGTTCATTTTTCCGATCAAATCTTGCCGTGGAATCTCTGTCCCTCAGGCAACCGTTACTCCCACTGGTAAACCAAGAACATACGAATCTTCTTTCTTTTCTTCTTCTGTTCGTTTTACTCCTTTAGATCATTCATGCTTTATGGGATTTTGGTCTGATAGCAAAGAGGTTCCATGCATGTATTGATAAAAAATTTTTGACTATGAAGTTGTCTTTGGTATGCATCTAATGGATAATTTCGATATGTATTGTTGTGGAAACTGATGTGTAGGATTTAAATGGGACCGGTATTGGTTAGTAGTGAACTATAAAGGAAGAGCATGCACTCAAAAAGTTGAGCCAAAGCTTGCTCTTGTCGAATCAAAGCTGCCTAAGGAAGCTTTCTTGGAAGATTGGGAGCCAACAAAAGACTCATTTTTGGGTGAATATTCTGTTAAAATTTTGCACAAACTTTTGTCTGAACTTGACCCTCGAACTTATCGTCTTTGGTTATTCATTTTGCAGTGGTAAAAGCTCCTGGTATGAGTCCATTAAAGATCCTGATGACTAAACCAAGCTTGGTGGCTGAAGGTGTGTCGATGTGGGAATGGTCTGGCTCTGCGTTTGATGAAGGAGAAGAAGCAGCAAAATGGTTTTCAGATTATCTCGGAAAACAAAGCCGGTTGGTTCGGTTTAACAAAGGTTTTAGCTTTTTTTTGTTTTGTTCTTGTGATCTTTTTCATTAGCAAAAGATTGTGATGCATTATCTTTTATAATTTTGATACAGAAACTGAAAAAAGACCTACACCTCCTGAGTATGCACCAGGTTACTCTACAACATTTACAAATACGTTTCCGTTTATGGTTACCTCTCAGGTGAGCCAATATCCATAACTCCAGTATCCTTAAATTAGATAGAATATGCATTTGATCTTTTCCCTTCTTTGCTTTTTGGTCTTATAGGCTTCTTTGGACCAACTGAATACACTTTTACCAGAACCAATGCCTATGAACCGTTTTAGAACCAAGTAAACTATCTTTCGTCCTCAGTTTTTAATATCTTCAACGATGGTTGTTTTCTTTGTAATCTTGGTTTTTCTTGGTTCATTTGTAGCATTCTTGTTGAGAATTGTGATCCTTTTGGTGAAGATCTTTGGGATGAGATCAAGATAAACGAATTAGTCTTCCAAGGAGTTAGGCTATGTTACCGCTGCAAGGTGAAAATGATGTGAACAAGTAACACTACACTCAGATTCTGTAACTTGAAACTGTTTTCTTCTTTCAGATAACAACTGTGAATCAAGAAACCGGGGTTGCGGATGCGACTGAGCCAATCGAAACTCTGATGAAATTCAGATCAGACAAAGTCTTAATGCCAGACAAAAAGTCGCATGGAAAGGTTAGATATTTGAAACCTCTAAAGGATTTCAAGCTCGTCTTGTTGTAACCGGAATGATGCGTAAACTGATACGACAAACGATATCGGTTTCGGTTTATGACAGGTTTTCTTTGGTAAGGAGATGGTTTGGAATTGGCACATAACCAACAACCAAGGCAAAGGCAACAAGACAATCAAAGTGGGTGATTCCATCTCTGTCCTAAGGAAGATCCCTTCCAGAGCTGAAGCAGCTGTTTAAGTCATAAATATAACAATATGTTGTGTTGTGTAATCATCTCAAACTAAAGTAAAGAGAGATACTTTCTTGCTCATGTAATTTATTATAAACTTCACTTGTTCTGTGATTCATCTTGTTAAATGTGTTTTTCGGTTTGAATAGTTTTAATTGATCTTGAGCTTTGAAAACCTGAGGACTTGGAATTAATCTTTTCTCAGGGAAGTAACCAAAGTGGCCACTGAAAAGCCTTTGTGCTCATAAGAAGAAGACGAAGAAAGAGCCAAAATGTGCAATACTACAACAATACATTAGATTCATACTTAAGAGAGGTCTTTTTTAACATTTCAACTTATCAGACTCCAAAAGTTGTTGAACAGCAACCAAATCAGGAAGCACAATAGCTCCAGCTTCTCTCCAGTCTTTAGCAGCTTCTGTCTTAAACCTATCAAGCAACAACGCATGCATCCCGATACTCTTTGCCGGAACATAATCTTTACGCATACTGTCTCCAATATGCAAAGCCTCTTCAGGTGCAATATTCCCCGCTCTCTCTAGCGCAATCCTATAAATCCTCGGATCTGGTTTCTCTACCCCTTCAATGCCAGAGAATACACCAAAATCCCACTCTCCCTAAAAACCAATCAATCAAATGAGAAAACTTGACTCAACTTCTGAATCACACACACTTTACAATTGAGTCATTAGAGAGACTCTTCACTACCTTGTTCAAACCTAAGGCAGGTAAAATGACTTCTTGATATCGATATTCGGCGTTGCTAACAAGTCCTACTATAAGCCCTTTCTCGCGTGCCCATCTCAGAAACGGTCGAGAATCTTGAAACACAGAGTAAGGTGCAGCAGAACCAAAAGTCGCATAAATTCGTCTAAATACTTTCTCAAATGTCTCCTCATCATACTCATATCCTGCCTAATTATATCAAACCCCTTAACATCAAATTAAGTAACACATACATATACGCTAAACATCACATCACATCGAAAGAAGATAAAACCAAATCAAATACCTTCACAAATGAATCTCTCACACATGTTTTCCACCAAACAATGTTTGGCATTTTCGCAGAGAAACCGAAACAAGGATACTTTTGTGCCATATCTGTGTAAGCTAGTTTGAAACCTTCATGAACTCGTTTATAATCAGGACAAGGCAAACCGACGGCTTTAGCAGCCATACAATAGTAATCACCAAGCTCCCCTTTGTAAGCTATGAGTGTACCAGTAACATCTACTGTGATACACCGTATTTTCGATAAAAGCGACATGGCTCCTGTGATCTTCTTTCAACAAAACTGCACAGAAACACAAAAAGATGACCAATTTGTTAACAGATAGAGATACAGACACGAAAGTAAGCCAACACAAAAGATTTTATCTTATAAGCTAACCCCAAAGATGATCAATTTATTTATAACAGATAGATACAGATACGAAATTAAGCTCCATAATGGCTAACTTCTTCACCTACCAAAAAGTCCCTTTCATGCGAGTTTCATTCGACACTGAGCTAATCCAAAAAAATGGGATTAAACTACAGAGAAGAATTTGATTCAATTTCAGGGTCTTTGCCCAAAAGTGCTGATTGATTCAAAATCAAAATACAAGCAATAAATGATGGGATCGAGGCAAATATGAATGTCAACAGTAGAATCTTATCAAATGTAGGGACACAAAGACGAAAGCTTTCGCAAGAAATCAAACTAAAAGCACGAAGATTTCGGAAAACCCGTGAAGGAGAGAGGGAAATTTAACGTACCCAGAAGCTAAGAATCGAGAACAATTTCTAGTTTGGGTTATCTTCGAAGCTTTAAGCCACACTGAAAATGAGATTACAAGTCTTTGTATATATAATATTAAACACGAAAAAGTTGAATAGATGCGTGTTTACGTGTGGTTGCGCACACAGACAAATTAAGCAGCTAATAAAATTTTTTAACCACAATTTATTTAATTTTGGTGTTAGATAGATTTCTTGAGACACTCTTTAAGAATTAAAGGTAGATTAATAATTTGAGGCTATTTTAATAATTTAATATACAAAAGGTAAATTGAAAAAAAATGAGAAATGAAAAATGAATAAAGAAAAAGAAATCCATTGGATGGCATGATTGTGGCCTGCTGTATTGTCTAAACCCGAAAACGGTTTCAGGTTTTCGATATTTATTCTGACCATTCAATTTATGTACTTTTTTAAATTTAAATATTTGATTTTAAGTTTTAGCTGCACTAAACAAGATCACAATATGCAATATAACAAAAATATATCACTATTACAATATAAAGACTTGATCATCCATAGTAAGAACATATTTGTAGAGGATGAGAAGTTGTTTAGAAAATTAGAAAAGTCTTGTTTAGATGAAGTTTATAATGAACATTGTGTTGACTTTTTGAAAAAACATATAATACAATCTTTCGTTTGGTAAATAATTCCGAAAAAGGTCTACCTAAGAAACTAGAGAGTATATAAAAATAATTATAAGTTATTGAATTGGTTACATTTGATACTTTTTACCTAACCTATTTTTTTTTCCTGGAATTTTGAATGAAATAACTCTATTATTTGAAAATACAAGACCAAATCTCACACAAGACAAGGACTAAACTATGTGCAATCAACCATAGACACACAAGTGCCTGAATCTATCTCTTCAATGGTGGAAAATAATGTTCAATGCTTGAACCAGAACCATCACCTTTGCTTTTAGCGGCGTTAGGCCGTTTATTAGGCCGTAGGAAACTCCTGAGTTCTCGTTGAATCTCATCCGGTAACTCATCGAAAACCGACTGATCGATTTCACCAATCTTATATCCCCATTCTGTTTCTCTTCTCTCTTCTAACTCTTGATTCACGTCACTACTATGGCTGGTGGAGCTACTAAAGTTGGCTCTTTTACTGGTCGATGACACTGTGGAATCTTCTCGAGCCTCTTGCTTTGATTGAGGAGTTGCATTGTAATTCTTAAATATATCGACAATTGAAGGCATTTCCTGAGAACATAAATTTTTTGCTAAGAACAGACAAGTAAACAAATCTCAGAATAAAGGTCGAAGCTTTTTGTGCACCAAACAAAGCGATTCATTGTTTACCCAATTCTTCTCTCTCGAGTTGTTTATCTTCCTCCCAATTCTCTTTGTTTGTGTGCATTTGTTTGATTCTGATTGGGTAGGTACATCCGTTGCGTTGTTTGATGGACAAGAGACTACATCCTGACAAGGAAACTGCGGAATTAGTTCTCCAAGGCACTTGATAAGACAACTTGATAACATATATAAGCTCTTGAGTCATTCAACCACCACAGGCTCTAACTAACCATTTCCTCTACCAGTTTCAATTACTAAAGAACCTCTTCACATTTCTGTTCCCTTGAAAGTTGAAACAGAGAGCGTAATTTGCCTAATTATGTTTGGCCTTTTTGCTAGATCTTTAGCTGTACTACACTTCTAAAAGGCTTACGATATGCTTCAGAGAAATGAGAGCAAATACCTTTTCAGAGACTAGGTCAGTGTCTTTATATGGGTTTTCGGAATTAGGCAAAGTACAAGTTAGGCCGGTGTCTTCTTCAGGCACTGCTGCTTGGTTTTCTGCTGATCTCTGTTCTGAACAACCTTCACTAGCTGCCCCAGTTGCAGGTAAAATCATGAATTACGTTACCAGAAGAATCCAACGCAGTAAAAAGTTCTTAAAACCTATACAGAAAAGCTCCAGAATACCTGAGGGAGTCAACGCTACATGTTCTTGAACACAACCGTCTGTTGAACAAGAAGGAACAGTAGATTGACTTTGGAAATATCTCATTATCGAGCTTGTTCCCTACGGTTGCAAAATATCACTTTTACCAAATCAGTGAAGAAACCAGCTAACTTTTGATGTGAACCAGTAAATTAGATGAGATTTTCGTGGCTATGAGAACTTACAGATGGTATATCCACAATTTTACTTGCTGAAACAGAAAGACCTGTAATTCTCCATGTCTCTTGCTTATTTCCTTGAGGTTTAACCCCGAAAGGTCCCATGTACTCACGCAGTCCAGCTTGGAACAAGTTAAAGGCATCTTCTTGGATCTTGGTTACTCCATATCTCAGAGGACAAGATTTTGACGGAAATTTCTTATGCGAATCTGAATCCTTTGACTGCATTACGTTTCAGTACAAATATGTGTTAAGTCTTTTGCAAAGAAAGTGATATATAACGAAGCAAAACTTTGTGCAAAATACATATACAGGAGCAAAATAGGTACTCTGAAAGCGCTAGCATGAAGGGTAAGGGTGCTTGCAATCCGCTTATTCTGCTCCAAGTCAGAACTGAGACGCTCACTTAGTTCTTCGGAAAGCTGGTTCAGCCAATGCTGAACCTAAAAGTATAACAAAACACAACAGTTATATTAAAATCGTTATATGATATAACCGAAGAGAGAAACGAGGTAATTTTGCTAGTAGTTTTCCTAAACTTTTCAGTTTATATGAAATTTCTCTTCTGTCCTATCGACTAAACCAATTGATAAAAAGTGCATAATCTGGTTGGGATTCTAGTCTTACCGTTGAGAGTGACTTCAGAGCACGAGGTCCGGGAAATGTCTTTCCAGAACCATGGCTTTTGGGGAGAAGGCGACCTTGCACTTCTTCTCCACTGATCCCTCTTGCGATATTCCATAACCATGTACTACAAGTGAGAGATAAAATAAATAACAAAGTACTAAAATACTTGGTTACTCAAAAAAAGAAACAGAGAAACAAGCACAAGTCGCATTTTCTTATAATTTCCAATATCAAGCACATAACTTAGCAGGCTAGAAGGTGCTACTTGGAAAACCGGTCAAAATTATCAAACATTCTGCAATAGGCTAACAGTCCAGGAGAACAAGTTTCTATCCTTTCCGAAGCTATTACCCAGTATTTATTCCGTAATGTTCTTGCAGCTTTGTTTCCGAAAATTGCAACAAGTCCCCCACAGTGTTAACTTCCAAGTCAGTTTGTAAGCTAGTGCCCAGTTTTCCTCCCAGCTGTTTCCTGCAAGACGCGTAATAAAAAAATTAATTACCAACGATAACTGACGATTGTATGATCCTGGGACAGAGATAAAAGATGCAATGCAAAATTTCGGACCATCTTAAATTTTTTGGAACACTGCGATATTGATACTGAAACAGACACAAAATATTTGCCAGCTTATAGATAAAGTAACATGTACATAACACAAATTCTTTGACTCTCCCTAAGAAAATATGCACTGGGGTCAGTAATTGGTCAAGCTTACGTACATTTTCTTTATTGGCAACGAACTGAGTAATTCCTGTACAGCTGAATATGGTACAACGGTTTGCTGGGCAGGTTTGTTCATTCCACTAGCAAGTTTGGCTAGCATCTGCTTGTTAAGTTATGTCTTGTCACTCGCTATACAAAGCAGTAAGAGGAATATATGTATAAAAAAAAGTTCTTGCCTTGTTATGGGCTATGCCTGCAGAACAACTAAACTCAGTCTCCTTAAGCACCTGTTTCCGGAGTTCTGCAACAATGATAATTCCACAACCTAATAACTTATCACGACGATCAGAATCTTTTCTACATATCCAACTGCGGACACTCTCCTTGAAATCATCTCCATCCTAAATCGAAAAAACAATACAGTATCGAAGTTAAAAGAAGTTCAAATCAAAATTTCAACTAAAATTCTTGACGAAGATTACAGGAAATCAAGAATCCCAACCGACCTTCCTGCTCATTCCAAGAATATGGGATTTAAGAGCTTCTTCGTCTATCAATTCCAAACTCTCTGGAGGCGAATCAGCAAGCATGCTCTCGGCTGCATCGGTGAGGTCAAGATACACTTCATCAATCGAAGCCCTCTCACATTTACCGCTTTGTGCTAGAATCGAAACCACCTGCGGAGACACATAGAACGAGATAACTTTAGCAAATGTCATAGTTAGACACACACACACACATTTAAACATGTTATAACTTCCACTGCCATCAACCTCTGAACCCGCACTGCGATAAGTATTCAGGTCAGCTTTACCACGAGCAACGGGAACCTGAACCAGTTGAATTTCAGGGCAAGCGGCTTTAGCCTCGTCACCTCTCATCGACCTGAAAATATTCAACCCACAACACCGTTTATGACACCCGAGAAGAACAGTTTGATACAATGGGGGAAAGAAGCATTTCTCTAATAAGGCTAACCGCTTTACTCCACATTTACGTGCTTCGTAACTAACAGCAATCAAACCACCACCTTGCCATTCGTTGTACTGTACAACTGCAGTAGGAAGTCCTCGTAGCTCCGGCTGCTTACGTTGCTCCACTAATCAGGTAAGAAAAGGACACAATTTCAACAAAATCAAAAACAAAGTTTACTTCTTTGTTTTCAATCCCAAACCCCTAGATAATAAACGCATCAACGCCAACGAGAGAATAATGAAAACCTTTTCTTTTTTTACAGAAATTGAAGAAAACCCAGAATTCGAACAGTTGAAATTCGATTCATAAGAGCTATAATTTCTTTGCTTTCTCTCACTAAAGCGTGTAGCGACTGAATGTATATATATTTCGGATTAGAGAGAGAGACCTTGAACGTAGAAGCAATCCATGTCGACATGGGCGATAACTCTAGCATCCGATGTCTCCGGTCTCGCTACTGGCATTGTCTTCACAAAATTGAATGGTTTCCAAAAATCTTTCGCAGAAATAAGAGTAATAGAGAGGGAACAACAAAAGGGGAAAACTTTTCTATCCATCACCTAAAGTAGTTTTTTTTTTACTTTTTTTTCCTGGGCACAGCGCGCGAAAATAATAGTTAGTAATAAGCCCCTCAAACTAATAGATTTTGCTAGATAACCCCTGAACATTTAGGGAGGACATAATTACTTTATACTCGTCCCTTATTTCGTATTCGATTTGATTTTAGTCAAGTATTTGGTATTGTCAAAGTAAGTAATGTCAAATAACAAATATTAAAAATTAATTCAATATTCGGCACATGTTATTCATTTTTTTTCAAATATTTTATATTTATATATAATTATTGTATAATAATTTTTTAAACAAAATTTAATTAAATTAAAGAATTAAAATTAAATAATTAAAAAATAAGATAAATAATTAGTAACTAAATTGCAATTAATTCTCAACTTATTTTTAAATAATTAGCAAGTTACTTACAAATAATTAACAAATAATAATACGGAACAAGTAACTTGAAAGTATGTTATTTTTAGCGTATTCTTAAAATTATGGATACTCACTTTTAACAAACCAAATACAAATTAATTTTTTTATTACTCGTATAAAATAAATCAAATAGCAAGTATATTGAAAATAGCAAGTAGCAGCGTCCATCCCTATAACTAAACAATAAAAACCTTTATATTTTAACCCCTTTCTTTTCATAACCATTTATGTTTTTTTTCTGTATTTACTTCAACAAAATAAATACAACAAAAATTATATAAATTAATAATATCAAATTATAATATTTAAGTAATTTATAGCGTTAATAATTAAATATTTTTAAAAAATAAATTGTACTTTTTGAAAGTATATTATTTAAAATTAAAATTTTTATTATATTTTTATCTAAATTACAAGAGTTATTTCAAAATATACTTAATTCTTAATTAAATGTGATATGTATTGGGAAATTTAAATTATTCGGGTTGACTAAAAACAATAGGATTATTATTGACAATTTAAATATGGGGGTGCTTATGGAACAAATATATAAGTTCGAGTTCTAACTTGAAAAAGTCCGTTTTCTAATATAAAGCCCCTTCACTGGGTGTTATTTCACGGAAGGGAAAATTCCGGTGAAAGCTTCTCCGTCTCGCTTTCTGGGCTCTGCAATGAAGCGTAGCTTCGGTTCCAATTCTTCAGGAAATAGTGGGAGCAGCAACAAGAAGAGTAAGAACAAGAATCCGAGCAATCAGAAAACCCTAGGCGCCGCATGGGGCGCTGCTTCGCTACCTTCTTCTCGTTCTTCTTTTCGGTCTTCTCCATTTTCGGATTTTGGAAGGTTTTTTTCTCATTCTATGGTATCTTATGGGTTTTTGTAGTGTTGGGTAGTGGTAAAGTTTCGAAATTCCGATGTAAAAGTTGGAAATTCTCATATTAAGAAGTTAGAAGGAAGTAAAATGGTTTAAGCGTTTCTGATATTTTCTTTGCGCGACGTATATTTTGTTGTCGCTTGGTCATTGGTGGCATTTGTTATATGCATACGAGGATGAAACAGATTTGATTTCTTATTTTTCTGTGTGGTAGATAGTTTTCTTATAGAATTAGTCACAAGACAATAAGCATTTCTATGTTTTCTGCTGTAGTTACATGGAAGTGAAAAATCGGAAACTTCAGAACCAATTTGAAATCGAGGCTTCCGCTGCTTCTAGTGGTGTTTCTGGTTCTGAGAAGCTTATTTTCCATGGGGTTTCAATCTTTGTTGATGGTTTCACCATTCCTTCCCATCAGGTTTAGCTCTATTGCTTTGGTTTTGTCGGTATCCATTATTATATAGATCGTTGCACATGAAGGAACCTTAGAATTTTCTGAAACTTTGCTTAGTGGGTGTTACCAGTGTGTCATGTCGTTTTTTGACAGTGTCTAGATCTGTCTAGGAATTGCGAGGTTACATGATGAGGTATGGTGGAAGATTCGAGAACTACTTTTCAAGGCGTTCTGTTACGCATATCATCTGCAGCAACCTTCCAGATAGTAAAGTCAAGAATCTAAGGTTAGTTGTTCGTAGTTTCTTTAAACTCTTGGCTAGTTTCTTGCAAGTTCGTGTCTTGAAAATGTTTCTTATTTTCAATCAGGGCATTCAGCAGAGGGTTACCTGTTGTGAAACCCAGTTGGATAGTGGACTCTATTTCTGCCAACAGACTTTTGGGCTGTAAGTCAACACAAGACTATTCAGTATCACTCAAACCATGCAAACATAAGTAGACTTGATCGTTTGTTTTCTGTTATCTGTGTATATATTCATGCATCATTGCTCCTAAATGGTTGTTCATCTATTCCATGCTTTATGCTGCGATTATCACACCATAGGGGCTCCGTACCAGCTAGATCAACTGAATGATACCCAGCCAAAGTTGTCTGCGTTTTTTGCACCCAGAAGACATTCGAATCCTCAAGTGGCTTCGCCGGTTACATCTTTTCAACCTGAAACTGGATACAGTGAAGTTGAAGAGGGAAGTTCAATTAGAGCTGATGATTCTGAGGAATTAAAAGACCAGGTTGGTGATGAAATTGATGGCGTTTATATTGAGAACACTACTCCAGAAATGATAGAACAAACAAGAACTGATGATCTGAAATCTCCTGACGTGACTGCGGAAATACTTGGTAACTATAACAAAGAAGAAAAAGAAGTTAGTAATGAACTTCAGTCCACTACCAATCTGCCTTCTGCTTCAGACAACAAATCCTCCCATGGAAAATCGATTGCAACTGCTGGTGGATCCTCTGCAAGGCGCCATTCAACTCTCGAGGATCCCAATTTTGTGGAAAACTACTTTAAGGTAAATTTTCGTAGAACTATTGTTAGACTGTTTATTCCCACCCTTTCTGGTATCTCTTTCAAGAGACTCAATTAATGGTTTCCGGAAAATAAATAATTATCTCTGGCTAAGATTAAGAGACTCTCAGTGACAATTTATATAAATAGAAATAAATGGATGCATAGTATCATACCAAAGCAGACTCTGAAGATGCTTTTTCTACATTTAATTTTGTTTCTGCAGAATTCAAGGCTGCATTTTATCGGAACGTGGAGAAACAGATACCGTAAAAGATTCCACAGCTCTTCTAATGGACTTAAATGTGCAGATTCTGGCCAGAATACTGCTGAAAATTCCAAGAAGTTAACCATTATCCACATTGATTTGGTAATTTTCTCACTCTAGGCTGTTTTCTTCATCCCATGTAGGGGAAACAAAAGAAAGCACTGGCCAATTCTAGTTTTTGGTATTTTCCCAATAGATAGATGTTTAAGCATGAAGTTGGCCACAAAAGAGAATGAAAAAAATGCTTGAAGCTTGTGATTCTAGGATTGCTTTTATTTTTCTGACTTTCAGTTGTTGCATTCTAGTTAATTTAATCTGTGATATTATTCCAGGATTCCTTCTTTGTGTCAGTGGTAATCAGGAACCGTCTTGAATTACAAGACAAGCCAGTAGCTGTATGTCACTCCGACAATCCGAAAGGAACGGCGGAAATTTCCTCTGCAAACTATCCAGCTCGGGCTTATGGTCTGTCTTATACTAAAGTAATTTCTCTTAAGCTTAGTTTTGCTATGAGTCATGACTTTTCTGTTTCTCTTTACTAATTTGATGCCATTTTCTTAATCTAGGAGTGAAGGCAGGTATGTTTGTAAGACATGCCAAAGACCTTTGTTCTCAGCTGGTTATTGTTCCGTACAACTTTGAAGCCTATGAAGAGGTACTTTTAGAGTTGAGTATGTCTTGTATGTTGTCACCACGGTCCAGCATGTTTGACATTGTAACTCAATTGTAGGTAGCTGATCAGTTTTATGACATCTTGCATAGGCACTGCAGAAAAGTTCAGGTCAGCTTTCAAGAAGACCTTTTTCCAGTTGGTGGCATTTCTTAATTGTTAAAACCAATGTTTCTTTTTGGTATTAGGCGGTAAGCTGCGATGAAGCATTTTTAGATGTCTCAGATTTGAGGGATGTAGAACCTGAGTTCTTAGCATCAACAATAAGAAAAGAGATCCTTGAGACTACTGGATGCAGTGCAAGTGCTGGAATAGGCAGTACTATGCTAATGGCTCGCCTTGCTACCAGAGTTGCTAAACCAGCTGGTCAATTTCATATCTCTGCTGAAAAGGTACTTTCAGTAAATCACTTTCTAGTTTCTGCGTATACGTGTTTGTTCCTGACTTGTATATTATGGAAAGAGGTTTATGAGCTGTGGTTATTTTCTTGAATGCAGAAGCTATTTTGTGTAAAAGTTCGGTTCATGATAATGTATGCCGTTTTTGCAGGTAGAGGAGTTCTTGGATCAGCTTCGAGTCGGCACACTTCCTGGCGTAGGTTCTGTGTTGAAGGAGAAGCTGGAGAAGCAAAATATTCAAACCTGTAGGCAGTTACGTTTGATTTCTAAGGTAAAACATCTTGTCATTGTGGACATGTCACGAAAGCCAAAAAAAGAAAAAATCGTTTTGTTCTTAAAAGAGCTAGTTATTGCTTAATATGTTGGCTTTATCCATAGTTGTTAAGAATAAATTTTCCAAAAACAGTTTGGGCACCAATATTGTACTTTGGTTACGCTTTACATCGAAATTGCTTTTGAAGCTAAGAAAAACACCATATACAGTTTTACTTACTAAAAGAGTTTCCTTTGGAAAATACTAATTCTGTTTCATATTAATTTCCATCTTCTTATTAACACACATGAGAACAGTCTATAAGGAAAGAGGAATTGTTATTGAGAAAAAGTGGAATTGTGATAGTCAACCTAGATAAAAAAATTTTTTATCACCTTATTGCAGGATTCTCTTCAGAAAGATTTTGGGGTGAAAACTGGCGAGATGCTTTGGAGTTATAGCAGAGGACTAGACCTTCGGTCAGTTACGGCAGTGCAGGTCTGCTTAACAGTTGACTCTCTCACTTGTTTCGCATTTTATAGTTTTTCTCTCTCTAGGTGATATCTTTCTTTTGACATGTCTCGTTTGTGAGCGTGTAATTTGCCTCAACTAGTAACTTTAAGATTTCATGTGTACAGGAGAATAAGTCCATAGGAGCTGAAGTGAATTGGGGCGTGCGGTTTAGAGATCAGCAAGATGTCTGTATTCCGTGAATAATTCCTCTCCTTTTTTTTCCTAAGATAATCCATTTGATGTTAGTGATGTGTGTGGTTGCTAATGGTTGCAGATTCGACACTTCCTCCAGTGCCTTTGCAAGGAAGTCTCTTTGCGCCTACAAGGATGTGAAATGATAGGACGCACTTTTACTCTTAAGGTTTAAATGCCTTCTCTTAATTTAATTGTTGTAAACTATTGAGGATCTTCTCTTCACTTCACAATATTCATCACATTGGGTATTATATGCCACATTTGAGTGATATGATTCATCTTGAAAAAAAAGAAATTGAGTTTTTGTTATGTGTACTACTTCAGATAAAAAAGAGAAAAAAAGATGCTGAAGAGCCTGCAAAGTATATGGGTTGTGGAGACTGTGACAACTTGAGCCGTTCCGTCACTGTGAGTTGGTACCATGGAAGTTTGTGGGAAACTAGGATGCTAGTTTTCTTTATAAACCGCAGCATTTTTCATATATATATGCTTGTGTAATCCTTGATACTGTAGGTGCCTGCCGCTACAGATGACATAGAAGTTCTGCAGAGGATTTCAAAGAAGTTGTTTGGGTCGTTTTGCTTGGGTAAGTGGGCCTCAGTTGCTTTTTAAAGATGGTTTTGCTGTTGTATTTTACTGTCAACTGAGCCTCCATTTAAGTCCTTCACATGCGAATCTGAATTTTCATACTTTATAAAAAGATGGAAAAGACTAGTTTGAAAGATTATATGAATCAATGTCAAGCTCTCGGAGACTTGGTCCTGAGTGAAATGCCTTCCTAAAGCCAAACTATCATTTCCTCTTGTAGATGAGCTTAATTGTTTCATCGATCTTGTGGGACCATTTGATTGGGCTATAGAAGCTTTAAATTTGCTGATATTATTTTACAGTGCACGAAGATGAGTAAATTAGCCCTGGAGAATGAACATGCTGCAGGAATCTATACTTTGCTATTGTCTTGTGAATGACATCAAACTGTTTAATTACTTGCAGCTTTTGATATTTTCTTTTGTCTTGAATTTGGATTTATCCATGATTAACCCTCAACTCTTGTTTCTCTTGAGATAGATGTTAAGGAAGTTCGTGGGATTGGGCTTCAGGTCTCTAAGCTTGAGGGTGCAGATCCTTCTAATAAAGGTAGATTACTGAAACTTTAGGGTTTGCTATGACTTGTTTATCTATACATATTAAGTTGCAGTGTTTATCTGAAAAAGAAATTAGAAAAGAAAGTTGATTTAATTCCAAAATATCGTTTTCTCTCTTTATCCATTGATACTCCTTCCTTAACTTTCAAGGTTCAAGGACTCTGACATCATGGCTCAGCTCTGCGCCTGTCTCTGTCCAAATAGAAAAAGATGTTAACGTCTTTGTTGCAGAAGTTAGGGAAACCTCAGGTAATAAATGCTCTGTTACTCCATTCCATGTTTAAAGCTTTACAAGTGGCGCCTAGAAAGAAACATTTATGTTATTTTTCTTAAAAAAAGGTTCCGAGCATCTGTTGGTTTGGGTGTGGAAATGCAGACGTCTTGGTTAAGTTTTTAGCTGTGAAAAACTGCTTCCTTAATTACTGTCTTATGGCAGATTGTAAGAGGCGTGATACTGGTGGAGTTTCTAGACTCCAAGAGTCTAATTCAGCAGAACCCTCAGTTCAGTCAGGTGATACAAATTCATCCTTACCGCCCATGTGTCACCTTGACGTGGAAGTTCTTGAGAACCTTCCTCCAGAGCTCCTTTCAGAATTAGATGGAACCTATGGCGGGAAGTTGTTTGAGTTGATTGAGAAAAAACGAGGCAAAAGAAAAATCAACAGCAATTCGCCACATGTCTCCTTGGATGGTGAGTTTTGCTAGCTGCATTAGAATCCTGATCAAACAACTGTGTTTTTGTCCCTAGAGCAGTGCATCTGATATGATTACTGTTTTCTTCCCGTAGATAATGCAGGCATTAAGGGTTCAAAATCTTTCTCAGTTAATATACATGGCTTAAGAACATCTGGAGAAAAGGTAAAGCTTTGCTATTTCTTTTCAAAAGTGAGTGAATTTGTGAATATGGACTTTTAAACTACTTAAGAATTTGGGACCAAAAAAAACCCTACTAAAGAATTTTCTTTACATTTCCTGAAATTCAGGAGCATGAAGAACCTTATGTGCGACATCCTTCCATTGCAAGAACATCTAATGAGCCTACAATCGAAATGACTGATTGGATGCCTTCATCCCTTAGTCAAGTCGACGTCTCTGTGTTACAAGAATTACCTGAAGAGTTGAGAACTGATGTATTGGGAGCATTTCCTGCCGATAGGAGACAGCAGTCATCATCAGATGCTCCCATAAAGACTTGTAAGAAACAAGTTAAGGGCCCAGTAGATATAAAGGACGCTGAGAATGAGATTGGATCCTCATATAGCTCTCTCTGGTTTGGGAATCCTCCACCATGGGTAGAGAATTTCAAAGTTAGCGGCAATTGTACCTTGGAAAAGATTTCAGATATATACTACAAGGTAGCTCAGTCAAGGCCTATGTTATCCACGGTCCTGCAACATGCTATTTCAGAAACCGGGAGTTTTCATGATTCAAATGCCAATAATATGGACAAATCTGTTTATGATTTGTGTGAACTTCTTAAACAGTACATTAAGCTCAAGGTTGAAGGTGATATTGAAGAGATATATCTCTGCTTCTGCTTTCTAAAAAGGTATGAATTCTTTTGATCATAGACGTCAGAGATCTTTCTTACACCTGCAATCAATCATCGATATACCATCACATCGTGGACATTTGACGGTATCATTTGATTCAAAGATTTATTTCATTACCACTTTTCGTGATGATTACACTTTGCCTTCAGATTAGCAGCAAAGAGCCAACTCTTCCTCCAAGTCTATGAGATGTTGTCTCCCTTTATTCAGGTCAGTTCAAGAATTATGTCTACATTTTGAATCACTATGTCAGAAAAAGGAAAGAAAAACCACAGAAGCTCCACCGTGGAGAAGCTACATCATGAATTGAATCATTTGTGAATCTCGCAAAATTGGCAAAGTGATCAGACTTCGTTCTTTGCATAGGCCTTGGTCGGTGAACACTATGGAGGAAGCTTGAGTATACCTTGAAAGGTCTTTTGTTACTGAAAGCAACCATTTGCTTGGGATTGCTCTTTAGCTCGATGCAACAGAAGAGTGCGTACTTGTAGGTACATTCGGTATTATAGTCCCTGTTTATCCGTTAAGTTTCATTTGCTGCCGTCCTTACCAATCAAGACAGCTGTAAATAGAAACTAAACTTGGGATTTGACCTTGCAGGAGAATGTGGATCCTCAAAGGCATCGTGGTGAATGCACATGAAGCAACTTAAACATTCAGACTTAAGAGGTTCCACTGTGGCGTTTGAAGGTTAGAAGAATGCTGCACTTTTCCATTGTGGCAATTGCACAATGAGATATGGAAGTGATTCAGACCTAAAGAACAGAGCCAATTAGTAGCCACGACTCGTTTTTCTGTTCATAGGAGTGCGCATATTATAGAAACAAACACTCCATTGTATTTAATAGCACAATTTACAAGTATAGTGTTGTCATGTTTTTTTTGTTGTTTTTTCTTGTGTAAAATTAACCACACTACTTTCTATATTTGTAGGTTTATATATAAACTACTACTTTTATATGAAGAGAAGATATATAGCTTCTAAGTTATAGCTAACACTAGGGTTAGGAAATACGTTGCATAATATTTGATACACACTTGAAAACTAAACGTTGTAAACCTAGACAATAATTACTTGATTTTAAAAATTAATGCCATTTCTCAAAGTCTGTGACTAGAAACGCCAGAACACTCTTTGAAGTTTAAATTATTCTCTTCTTATAATCGTAATTATTTCTCCTAATATGAAATCAATGATTGGTAACGTCTTTTCAAAACTAAATCCAAAATTTTTTCTCACAAATGATTTGTGCGATTAGTAAAACCTTTTAATGCTCTTTAATTATCATCTGATAATGAATTTTTAAAAAAATTATGATTTTAAAACGGTAAAATATGTTTGGCTTTTGAATATCTGTAACAACAAAATCTCAACTTTAAACGCATATCGTTATCTTACCCCCACGATTTTCTCTCGAAAAAAAAAAAATTAAAAACCACAAAACTTGAAACCATTTTCTTATATGTAACAAAAAAAACGCTTCAGTGGCAGCTTTGAATCACAACAACAACAACAATGGCAGAGAACGACTTCTCACTTAAAGAGACATGTCCAAAAATCGGCGGCGGAAGATCAATTCCAGGCGGCGAAATGCTGACATCATCATTCGATCTCGTCGAACGAATGTCATTTCTCTACATCCGTATCCTAAAGGCTCGAGCTTTACCTTCCAACAACTCATTCATCGAAGTCATTATCGGAAGCTACAAAGGAAGAACGAAGCACAGCACAAACCCTAACCCTAACCCGGAGTTTCACGAAGTGTTCGCCTTTAATAGCGATCGTCTCCAAGGGAATGTCTTGGAAGTGGTTGTGAAGGCGAACGAAGAACAAATTATTGGTAAGTGTAAGTTCGAAGTGGCAGAGATTCCGACACGTGTCCCTCCGGACAGTCCATTGGCTCCTCAGTGGTATAGATTAGAAAATAGCAATGGGAACAAGTTTGGAGGAGAGGTTATGTTGTCTGTATGGATGGGGACACAAGCCGATGAAGTTTTCCCTGAAGCTTGGCATTCGGATTCCGTTACGGTGAACGGAGAAAACGCGGTGATCTCGCGGTCTAAAGTGTATCTATCTCCGAGGCTATGGTATTTGCGAGTAAACGTCATTGAGGCTCAAGACTTGGTTCCATTGCAAGGAAACAGAACCAATCCGGAGATTTTAGTAAAAGGGTTTTTAGGGAATGTCGTTGTGAGGAGCAGGATATCGCAGACGCGAACCTTGAGTCCGGTTTGGAATGAGGATATGATGTTTGTCGCGGTTGAGCCGTTTGAAGACAGTTTGATACTTAGCTTGGAAGATAAGATAGGTCAAAGAGAAGAGTGTTTAGGGAAATGTGAGATAAAGTTATCTCAGGTTGAGAGAAGGATATCGCCGGGACCTGTACCAGCTATGTGGTACAATCTCGAGCGTGTAGGGGACTCAGGATTCGCTGGGAGGATTCATTTGCGGGTTTCGTTGGACGGAGGTTACCATGTGCTTGACGAATCGATTCAATATAGCAGTGATTACAGAGCTTCTGCTAAACTTCTATGGACTCCAGCTATTGGTGTGTTGGAGCTCGGAGTTATCAGTGCGTCCGGTTTGATGCCGATGAAGTCAAGGGACGGTCGAGGAACGACGGATGCGTATAGCGTGGCGAAATACGGCCAAAAATGGGTGAGGACGAGGACGATTGTCGATACTTTTAGCCCGAAATGGAACGAGCAGTACACTTGGGAGGTTTATGATCCTTACACCGTTATCACCATTGGAGTTTTCGACAATATGCATCTATTAGTACATGGAAACGGGAACGGTCCAAGAGATTCGAGAATCGGGAAGATCAGGATCCGTTTGTCTACCTTGGAAACCGAGAGGATCTACACGCATTCGTATCCGCTCATTGTTTTGAAACCAGACGGTGTGAAGAAAATGGGAGAGATTCAGCTCGCGGTTCGATTCTCATGCACTTCAACGATCGATATGCTTCAAAAATACTCAGAGCCGTTGCTACCTGAGATGCATTACTTAACTCCATTGTCAATCTACCAGCTAGACAGTCTTAGGCACCAAGCAACTCATATACTATGTATGAAGCTAGGCCGGACCGAGCCGCCTCTAGGTAGAGATGTGATTGAGTATATGCTCGATTTTGGATCAAACATTTGGAGTATAAGAAGAGGAAGAGCAAATTTCGAACGGCTTGTGACATTCTTCACTGCGTTTGTCGATTCTTGGATTTGGTTTGATTCAGTTTGCAAGTGGAAGAGTCCGGTAACGACGATTCTAGCACATTTCATCTTCTTATTCATTGTGTTTCTCCCTAAGCATTGCGTCACCTCTCTGCTATTGTACTGCTTTGTGATTGGATTCTATCGGTATCATTTGAGACCGAGACATCCTCCTCACATGGATATAAAGCTGTCTAAAGCGGATTCGGCTTTACCCGATGAGCTAGACGAGGAATTTGATGGGTTCCCGAGTGCTAAACCTGCGGATTTGGTGACGAAAAGGTATGATAGGTTAAGAGGAATTGCAGGGAGGATGATGATGGTGTTAGGTGATTTGGCTACACAAGGAGAGAGAGTGAAGAATCTGTTGAGCTGGAGAGATCCTAGGGCAACGTTTCTGTTTTCGATGTTTTGTTTGGTTGCTTGTGGAGTAATCTTCTTAGTCTCCATGAAACTCTTGATGACTTTGCTTGCCTTCTACGTCATGAGACACCCTAGGCTTAGGGTTTTTGATATTCCTTCTGTTCCTCAAAACTTCTTCAGAAGATTGCCTTCAAGAGCTGATAGCATGTTGTGATTTTCATTTTAAAAAAAAATCTGATTTAGTTTCTATTTTAAATTTTATACGTTTCATTGATATTCTTAATTTTAAAAATTTCGTTATGTTAATTTCCTTCAAATGTTAAAAGACCTTTGATATGTGTGTAATCGACTCGAGTTCACCGAAGCAGATCGTGAAGATTTAAACGACCCGTGTACATCAGAGCCCAAGTTATATAAATTGCGAAAGATCGGCCCAATAAAGTATTATAACTTAGGCTAATATTGATAATTCTTGAATTGTATGTCATAATTCAAAGTATCTGGAAACTATAAGGGGCTTAGAGTAAATAATACTAATTACTAAAACCACACCAAAAGCCCTAAACCCATCTCTGCGTAGCTGAAAGTCGTAGTAGGAAAGTCTCCGGCCGGCGTTTCTTAAATCTCCGGCATCAATGGCCATGCTCTCTCACCGTCTCCGGCGAGTTCTTGTCGCCTTACCTTCCTGTTTACGACGATCATTCAATCCATCTCGTGCCTCCCATTTCCCTTCCGTATCGTCTCTATTATCGCGACCCGTGGTGAGGCAATCGACGGGATTTGGTCGATTTCCGGCGAGATTGTTCTCGACGACTCAGTATCAGTACGATCCGTACACAGGAGAAGATTCGTTCACGCCCGATAACGAAGGATGCGACTTTAACCATTGGCTAATCACGATGGATTTCCCCAAGGAGAATGGTCCATCCAGAGAAGAAATGATTACGATCTTTGAGCAGACCTGCGCTAAAGGGCTTGGTATAAGGTTCGAAATTCTGGAAATTTTGTTAATTTTTCATCTTAGAATGTTTCTGGTTTTTGAAATCGAACACGACAAATTCGTTTTTTTTTTCAATAAAGCTTCAATTTTTGAAAGATGTTCTCATCGCATTAAAAAAAAAAGTTGATTGATTTTCTTCTTTTGTGTGATTTACTGTTGTTTTCTTCAGCTTGGAAGAAGCTAAGAAGAAAATGTATGCTATTTGCACAACTAGTTACCAAGGTTTTCAAGCGACAATGACAATAGGAGAAGTAGAAAAGTTTAGAGGTATGATTATAGAAGCATTTGTTTCATTTGATCCTTCGAAAATGGAATAGATTTGATCTTGATTTGTTGACAGTCTGGTGTTTTATAAAACAGATTTGCCTGGGGTTCAGTACATAATCCCTGATTCTTATGTTGATGTAGAGAACAAGGTGTATGGAGGTAACTTGTTTAGTTTCTGAAGTCTATCTCATTGTGGACAGTTGCTTTATAAGTGAGCTGTGTTTTCAACTTTCTTGGGTTTCATTTTCAGGAGACAAATACGAGAATGGAGTGATCACACCTGGGCCAATTCCTGTCCCAACTAAAGAAGGATTTGATTCTCTAGAGAAGGAGAGTACGTCAGAACAAGAGCAAGCTCGAAGAAGTCAAACGTATACAGATCAGGATATAACCTCAGAACAAAAGCAAGGTCAAGGAAGTCAAACGCCTCCAGATCAGAGGAATTTCAAGCAAAACCAAGGAATTCTGGCTCCAATACAAGGTCAAGATCAGGGAAGTCGCATGCCAACCCCAAGACAAGGGAAAGGTCAAGGTCAAGTGCCAACCTCAAGACGAGGGCAAGGGCAAGGAAATCAAATGCCTTCGTTTCGAGGGAGTTACAATCGAGATCAAGGAACTCCAACCCTTGGACAAAGGCGAGGTCAAGGTAATCAAATACCTTCATTTCAAGGGAGTTTTAAGCAAGGCCAGGGAACTCCGTCTGTAGGACAAGGGCAAGGTCAAGCAAGTCAAATACCTTCATTTCAACGGGGTTACAACCAAGGTCAGGTACCACCAATCCATGGACAAGGGCAAGGTCAAGGAAGTCAAACACACTCCTATCAGATGGGTTATAGCCAAGGACAGGGAGCTCAGACGCCTCCATGCCAAGGATCACCAAGCAATTATGGTCAAGGAGCAGTGGTGAATTACAACCAAGGGCCACCACAAGGAAGCTTTATCCAAGGGACACAGATAAATTACAGCCAAATGGGCAGAGGGAATAATACTCCGCTGAATGGTGGAATCGATGATCCCGCACAAGGAGCAGGAAGTACAGTATTTGAACACAGGCAAGGTCAAGGAGGTCAATTATTGTCTCCATATCAAGGGAGTTACAACCAAGGCCAGGGAATTCCATTTCCAGGGCAAGGTCAAGGAGGTCAAAAACCTTCACATCAGATGGGTTATAGCCAAGGCCTGGGAGCTCCCGTGCCTCCATACCAAGGACACTACAACCAAGGAATACCAAACAACTATGGTCAATGGGCATTCGCAAACTACAATCAAGGGCCACCACATGGTAACTTTCTCCAGGGGCCACAACAAAATTACAACCAAGGAGGTCAATGGAATTTCAGTCCACAGAACTGTGGACAGTACTGTCCTCCACAGTTTGGACAAATGTATCCAAGACACGCTCAAGGTCAAGGAAATTATATGCCTCAATATCAGTTGAGTTATAATCAAGGTCAACAAGCTCCATTCCCTGGACAATGGCAGTGTGAAAGATGTGGGATGCCTTCATATCAGGTAAGTTACAATCAAGTCCAAGGAACACCAAATCATGGACAATGGCAAGGTCAAGGATGTGCAATGCCTTCATATCAGGCTAGTTATAGCCACAGCCAAGGAGCATCCGCGTCTCCACACCAAGGAAACTACAATCAAGGAATACCAAGCAGTTACGGTCAAGGTACATCTGCAAACTTCAACCGAGGGATTCCAGTAAACTATAACCAAATGGGGTGGCAAGGGAATTACAATATGCAAAATGGTGGAAGCTATGGTCCTCCTACACGTGGATCAGCATGGTTTCCTGGACAAGGACAGAATCATCAAACATTTCAACAAGAGGACCAGAGAAATGTAGCAGGTAACTGGAGTAACAACAATAAACCTACAGACCCAACTGAAACCCGCAATTTAAGTTCTCGAACATAAGACAGTTTTTCTTGTCTTAAAACTCCATTACAACAGAATTTACCGGCTTACACTTAATATTCATGTATATATGTTCTTAAGTAATTCCTTTGTCTCAGATTCCACTGAATAAGATTAAGACCAGAGGGATGAAGAAGGGATTGTGAAACTTGCAGGCGATCACGAATAACCGTAAGCGATCAATGAGAAAGTTTTATACATTTGAGTACACTCAAAGTGATGCCTAAACATCTGTAGATGCCTCAAGAATTCAATAAAAAAACTGATTGAGACGGAAAAGATTAATGCTAACTTTGAATGACACTGATGCGTATGAGCTTCGCGGAACCACAGGTCAATGAACTTAAACAGTGAGTCAACGTCAACGGGAAATTAAACAGTCAAAAGTCGTTGACGGAAAAGGAGCTTCGCTCACTTGCCGTTATAGCAGATCAACTATTTGGCAAGTACACGAAAACTGGTCCCAATTGGTCTATTTCTTCTTGAACGTAGAAAAAAGTTGAAAAGATTAGTAAAATGTTTTTTGTACAGTTGAGTAGTTGACCTATTTCATTTTTGAAAAGTCGTGCAGTTCTTTCTTTTCGTACTTGGTACTTATTAAGTTGCATTAAATATCACATGGCAAAAGGCATTTTGCAATTTGTTCGTCGTTTTGTATTCCTTTCCTACGGAATATGAGAAATATGAGATTCTTTCTTTTTCTTGCCTTCAGTGCTCTCATGTTACTTGAAGCATACAGATTCACTGATGAAACTGACAAGCAAGCTTTGCTAGAGTTCAAGTCTCAAGTTTCTGAAGAAAAAAGAGTTGTCCTGTCGTCATGGAACAACATAGTCCCTCTCTGCAACTGGACTGGGGTTACATGTGGCCGCAAACACAAGAGAGTTACTCGTTTGGATCTCGGAGGATTGCAGTTGGGAGGGGTGATATCACCATCTATTGGTAATCTTTCGTTTCTCATATCACTTGATCTTTCTAATAACTCTCTCAGTGGAACCATCCCTCAAGAGGTGGGAAACTTGTTTAGACTTCAACACTTGTATATGGAAATTAATTTCCTCAAGGGAAAGATTCCATCTAGTATGTTTAACTGCTCTAGATTGTTGGATCTTTATTTACACTCAAATCATCTTGAAGAAGGCATTCCTCTGGAACTAGGGTCATTGACAAAGCTTGTTGAGTTATATCTTGCTAAAAACAACCTGAAAGGAAAGCTCCCTGCATCTCTAGGAAACTTGACATCCCTCAGAGAGCTTGGCTTTGCAGAAAACAACATAGAAGGAAGGATTCCTAATGATATATCTAGATTGTCTCAAATAGAGCTTCTTGACCTATCAGAGAATAATTTATCAAGTGGCTTTCCTCCAGTAATTTACAATTTGTCCTCACTTGAGTATTTGAACATCTTTGGTAATGGTTTCTCTGGGAGTTTAAGACATGATTTTGGTGATTTATTACCAAAGCTTCGAGAGTTATATATGGGGGACAATTCTCTCACAGGAGCCATTCCAACAACACTTGCCAATATCTCGACTCTTCAAGGCTTGGGAATGGAGCTAAATAGCCTGACAGGAAGTATTTCTCCGAGTTTTGGACAACTACAAAATTTGCAAGTACTATCACTTTTTAGTAATTATTTGGGAAGTCACTCTGTTGGAGATCTTGGCTTCATTGGTGCTTTAACTAACTGTACCCAACTGAATGCCTTATCCATCAGTGACAATAAGCTTGGAGGTGACTTGCCTACTTCCATTGCAAATTTGTCGAACAACCTCATCGAGTTGAACCTAGAACTAAACTTCATCTCTGGAAGCATTCCTCATGCCATTGGAAATCTCATAAACCTTCAAGCCTTTCAGTTGGGAGACAATCTATTGACAGGACCACTTCCAACCTCTCTAGGGAAGCTTTCAGAATTGGGGTACATAAGTGTCGATTCGAATAGATTGTCAGGAGAGATACCATTTTCTATAGGCAACATTACTCGGTTAGAAACCCTTGTTTTGTCCAACAATAGCTTTGAAGGAATCATTCCATCAAGTATTGGTAAATGTAGCAGTTTGCTGAATCTATATGTTGAGGATAATAAGTTGAGTGGGACTATTCCTCCGGAGATTACACAAATTTCACAACTTATTTTACTAACCATGTCAAATAATTCATTCACCGGTTCTCTACCAAAAGATATTGGAAGACTTGAACATCTTGTTAACCTATCTGTTGCTCATAATAAACTATCAGGGAAACTCCCAGAGACTTTAGGGAAGTGCCTCTCGTTGGAAAGACTTTATCTGCAAGCAAATGTTTTTGATGGAACCATTCCAGACATAAGTGGGTTGGTGGGTGTTAAAAAAGGTTGATTTCTCAAACAATAATCTATCTGGAAGCATACCTGGATATCTCGCAAACTTTAAGTCGTTGGAGTATCTCAATCTATCTGTTAACAACTTTGAAGGAAAAGTGCCTACAGAAGGAAAGTTTAAGAATGCTACTATAGTTTCAGTATTTGGAAACCGAAACCTATGTGGAGGCGTCATGGAATTCAAACTAAGTGCATGCATTTTTCAAGCACCAGAGAATGGGACAAAGCATTCTTCTCATTCAAAGAAAGTTGTGATTGGAGTAAGCATAAGCGTATCTGTGTTTTTGTTATTGTTCATAGCTTCCGTTTCTCTTTGCTGGTTCAAAAACAGAAAGAGGAACAAGATTGATGAAGCAACACCTTCCACCTTGGGGGCTTTCCGTGAACAAATAAGCTATGGAGATCTTCGAAATGCGACAGATGGCTTCTCTTCGAGTAATCTGATTGGGTCAGGCAGCTTTGGCACCGTGTTTAAAGCGTTGCTTCCGGTAGAGAACAAGGTTGTTGCAGTGAAAGTTTTAAACATGCAGCAACGTGGAGCAATGAAGAGCTTTATGGCAGAATGTGAATCCCTGAAGGACGTAAGGCATCGTAATCTTGTGAAATTGTTGACGGCTTGTTCGAGCATTGATTATCAAGGGAAGGAGTTCAGAGCTCTAATCTATGAGTTCATGCCAAACGGAAACTTGGATATGTGGTTGCACCCAGAGAAAGTGGAAGAGATAAGTACGCCATCAAGAACCTTGACACTTTTTGAAAGGCTTAACATAGCCATAGACGTGGCTTCTGTTTTGGATTATCTTCATGTTCATGCCCATGAAGCTATAGCTCATTGCGATCTTAAGCCAAGCAACGTCCTTCTAGACGATGATCTAACTGCCCATGTTAGCGACTTTGGTCTGGCTCGGATCCTCCTCAAATTCGACCAGGAATACTTTCTCAATCAACTTAGCTCGGTCGGAGTCAGAGGAACCATCGGCTATGCCGCACCAGGTAAAGCTATCACTCATCTGTAATGTTTGAATGAAGAAAATTTATATATATTCTTTTATTGTTCCAATCTTGTTTATATGAATTTATGGTGCAGAATATGGAATGGGAGGGCAGATATCAATACACGGTGATGTGTATAGCTTTGGGATTCTCCTTTTGGAAATGTTCAGTGGAAAACGACCGACCAATGAGTTGTTTGGAGGAAACTTTACCCTCAAAAGCTACATCAAATCTGCGTTGCCAGAGCGAGTATTGGAAGTCGCAGACGAACTGATTCTTCACAACGGCCTTAGAATCGGATTCCCTGTTTCTGAGTGCTTGAGATTGGTTCTGGAGGTGGGACTTAGGTGTTGTGAAGAATCTCCAATGAACCGGTTGGTAATGAGTGATGCTGTAAAGGAATTAATCTCAATCAGAGAGAAGTTCTTCAGATCCATAAGAAGAGCTAGGCAGTGAAGTGTTTATGCTTCCTCTACAATCTTGAAGACTTATTTATATATATATATATATATAACATTTTATCTTCTTCATATTATGCTTGAATGTTTTAAACGAATGTTATGTTATTTGCAGACAAAGGATGAATGTTGTGATACCAGCTTTGATTTGAAATTTCTTGGGCTTTCATAATTGAGTTGTGTTTGAAGCTAACAAATCGTGATGATTGAGACTGAGATTTTGTTTGTCTACGGTGTTCGAGTGGTTATATTGTGTTGTTATGTTAAAACTGTAACCTTATTTTATTGAGGAGGCTGATATAGCTGAGTTAGACTGTTCCATGTAATGAATGGTAGAGTATTTTGGTGACTTAATTGATCAATTAGTTTCTGTTGTTCATGTTAAAGCAAATTATTACATTTGAGGATGTCTGATTCGATCAATATACTCAGAACAGAGAATTTGGTTTTCTGTGTGTTTTCATTAGTGTCTATTGGTAAGTTGTTAATGTCAATCTTATCCAAGATCAAACAAGTGAAGAGAATAATCACCTCAAATACATGCATTTAGGAACTTCGTGTTACAGATATGTTGCTGCTTTTGATGATCTCCTAAGTCTTTACATTGTGGATGAACCAATGGGATATGTTTCAATAAGGCTGCAAAACGAACTTAGGTCATGACAGGTGCTTCTTGATTCGTCTTTAAAGGTGGTAACTTTGACAGTACCCACGCTGGAGAATTATTCATCCACAATGCTTCACCATGGTCCTTATGCTTGAAGTCAGGAGCTTTTGCGTTCGTCTATATGTGGTTTCAAAAAACGTTATTTGGGAGTCGAAAATGAACACAAAGAAGCGAAATCAGAAGAGATGACTGTCTTCAAAGTTTTTAAGATGCCACGAGCAAGATGTTTATTATTTATTACCTTTTTTAATCTGTTGTCCCACCATTTGTCTGGATTCTGAACCAAGTCCTTCCAAAGCTCGTCGCCTACATATATGAAGACGGCACGTTTTAGAAAATGAGAAAGCAATAAAACGGCACCAAGCTGCCTAAGATTATAGTTATATAAGAACTTACTTTTATGTTTTTTCAATGTTGACTGCGAGACGGTATTGTCCATTAGAGGTTGTTCTTGATTCTTCTTTAGAGGTGGTAACTTTGGCAGTACCCAAGTAGGAGAGTCGGTTATCCACAGTGCTTCACCATTGTCTTTATGCTTGAAGTCCGGGGCTTTCGGGTTTGTCTACACTTGGTTCAAAAACATTATTCGGAAAAGTCGAGAATGAACATGAGCATGGGCAGTGAATATACTGTCTTCAAAGTTAATCCCAACCGCAATATATTACCTTGTTTGATCTCTTGTCCCACCAATTATCTGGATTCTGAACCAAGTCCTTCCAAGATTCCTCTCCTACATCTCAGGACAACATCATTTTAGAAAACGAGACAGTAACAAAATGTCACATAGCTAAGACTTGATAAAAAAGGAGAACTTTACTTTTAAGTTGTTTCAGCGTCGGCATTGAGATAGTATTGTTCATGAGAGGTTGTTCTTGATTCTTCTTTGAAGGCGGTAATTTTGACAGTACCCAAGTCGGAGAGTCAGTCATCCACAGTGCTTCACCACTCTCTTTATGCTTGAAGTCAGGGGCTTTCACGTTTGTCTACATGTGGTTCAATAGCACATTATTGTGAAAAGTTGAAAATGAACATGAGGGGAGATATCGACTTGTCTTCAACTATATTACCTTTCTTGATCTGTTGTCATACCAATTATCAGGGTTCTGGACCAAGTCCTTCCAAGAATCCTCTCCTACATTTCAGGACAGCTCGCATTAGAAAATGAGACAGTATACAAAATGCCACATTCCTGCCTAATACTTTCTAAAAATGAAACTTACCTTTAAGTTGTTTCAGTTTTCCTTTAGGGAGAAAAACATCAAACTCAAGCTCATCAAGTTTTTGTAAAACCCAACCCGGAGCCTCATTAAGCCACAGAGAAAGACCACCAACCTTGCCTTTAAAGTCAGGATGTTTCGGTTTCACCTGCGCAGAAGAATATTTGATAAACGGAAAGATTTGTGGTCAAACGTGTCAACTAACATAACTGAGGCAGAATTAAATCCAAATCTAACTGGGTTTACCAATCCGCTGGCTTTACTCCCGCGACAATCCAACCACTCTTTAGGATTTTCAAGTAGATGCTTCCAAGGATTAGAGGTCCCTTCATCCATGACTGTAACCTTCTTAGATCTTGCTGCAAAAAACAATATAATCAAACTTTAAGTCAAACATATGATAAAAAGAATCATGTTGATGAAAACAATGTATAAGAAAAAATAAAGCTAGCTCATAAGAGACTTGATCAGGACCCATAAGTTGAAAGCAACAAATGAGTATCGTAAGTTTACGAAAAGCAGGTACACATCATAGGCATCATAAAAAGGACATAAGACATACAAGGCTGCTTCTTCGTGCTGATTTCTTCTATTTCAGGTGGTGCGATGTTGATTTCTTCCATCTCAGGAGTGTTTACCAATCCTCTGTCTTTACTCCCCCGATAATCCAAACCCAACAACTCTTTAGGATTTTCAAGTAGATCCTTCCAAGCATTAGAGGGTTCTTCATCCATGACTTGAACCTTCATTATTTTTGCTGAAAATTACAATATGATCAAAACTGTCAACTCGAACATTGTTTATAAAGATAGAAAGCTAGCTCATAAGAGACTTGTACAGGACCCACCACTTTAAAGCATCAAAGGAGTATTCGTAAGTGTACGAAGATAGGTACACACCATAAGTATATTTCATTGCATAAACATCATAAAAAAGGACATAAGACATACAAGGCTGTTTCTTGGTGCTAATTTCTTCTATAATCGATGGTGGGATGCTGATTTCTTCAGTTTCAGGTGGTGGGATCGTAGCCTGTACGAAGTTGAGATTCTGAACCATAATCTGTTATATATGAACGACCTTCATATGTTATTATGAATCCAAGGAACTATACATATAAAAGGGATGAAGAAGGAGACTACGAATCTAGGTACTACAAGTCAATCAGTACTATAAACTCATTCCATCAACTGAAAAAAAAAATCATTCAAGGTCATATCAAAACTTTCCAACACTCAAATCTTGTTTTTTAAAAAGCCACCTGGACATTGGATTGAGGATACGTCACATTCGGAGGAGGAGAATCTATAAACAGCTTCCCGGAAATATGAATCCGATCATCTTTCTTTACATGGTGAGCTGCGATTTTCGCTAAATCACCCTCGAATATAATCGGAATCCTGCAAAATTTCCAAAATAATCACACTAAAGCATCAAACACACAAAGAGTATCAAATATTCAATGCTTACAAAAATCGATGAAAATGTACCAGAAATCAGATGATTTTAAACCGGAGCGTTGAGAGATAACCGTTCCAGCCCAGGACTTTCCGTCGGAGTAAGACTCGAATTGAACGGGTTGATCGACGAATCCAGTCAGGGTAACCCATTTCGCGATTTCCGGTTGGTACTCTATCATCGTCGGCCGAGCCAATTCTTTCACCGCCGCAACATCAGGCGGTTCCACCGGTGATTTAGCCGCAGTATTTTTTCCTACGCCGCTGATTTTCCTGCTGCTGATGGTGGCTGTACGTAAGCGGATTTGCTGCGAGATTACCCATTTTTGAGTTGGGAGTCTCGCTGCTCTCGAGTGGTATAGTGAGGAAGATACTACTCTCGTCAATGTTTGAGAGATCAAATTCATGATTTCATACCAACGGGGAAGAATCTGATTACGTCGCCGAGTTTCGACGACGTGTTGCCGGAGGAATTTTCGGGGGAGATGATGAAAATCGGTGGAGACAAGAAAAGCCCTAATTTTCCGCGCCAAGGGTTTAAGGGACACAAGTGAAAGAGTAGTATCGGAAAAATTATGGGAAAAAATTATTCATAAATACAGTAAGTATATTTTGATTATTTTGTTAATTATTTAATTCTAGTAGGCCTTAACTTTTAAATTTTGAGGCCCAAATAGATATATTGAGCTATTTTTCGATTTTTTGAGATTTATGTTTTCTTTGTTCGAATCGATTTTGGAGTCATGTAGTTCCATTTTGTAATGGTTTTAATAACAAGATTAGTTATATATAAATTATAGTTAATGTAAAAACTTATAGAATTATATTATTAAAGTTATACATAACAACTTTAAAAATAATTTTATAACACTAAAACCTATTAGGTTGGAAAAAATATCTATAAGTTATAAAATATTTGTGTCAATCAAGTATTGAATTTAAAAATGATTAGTTTTAATTAAAAATACAATGATTAGTTTTAATAAAAATATCGATTATATTTCTCTTCAAGTTTTTACAGGTTTTCAGTCATGAACAACTGAGAAACAACCAAAATTACATTATTAGTACCATAAAATACAAATAAAACTGTATATAATCATAAGAATTTATTGAATAAGTTTTTATATAGTTGTATATATAGTTTACTTTGGATAAAACAATTATTTTATAATCACATTACACTAGAGGAATACCGATTTACAAGTTTGTAAAAAAAGAGATTAAAATTCACTAATTGCCATTTGTTACATCAATGGATCACAACAAGTAAAGAAACCATTTTTTTTTTACAACAAGGCCGAGATTTTCTTACATACAGATAAGAAACATCTCAAGACCGATATATCGTGGTTACATGATTACAACAACAAACAAAAAAAAGTAAACAAGAAGTAAATACAAATTATTTCCTCCTTTTTCCAAAACAAAAGTAATCACTCCAATTAAAAAAAAAAGAAAAAAAAAGAGACTTACTCCTTGGTGAGTTCCAAAATAGTGGTAAGTCTTGGCTTCTTGTATCGTCTAAGAAGCAACGAAGAGCAAACAACACTGACCGAAGAGAGTGCCATACATGCTCCGGCGGCCCAAGGTGGCATTTGCACCTTTAGGACCGGGAAGAACACTCCTGCTGCTATCGGGATCGACACTATGTTGTACGCCATGGCGAAAACGTAATTTACTCGGATTCGTGTTAAGGTTTTCCTGGAGAGATCGATGGCTGTTATAACGTCTTCTAAGTTGTTTCTCATCAGAACGTAATCTGCTGCTTCTATAGCTACATCAGTCCCTGCACCAATCGCCATTCCCACATCAGCAGCGGCTAGAGCGGGCGAGTCATTGATTCCGTCTCCTACCATCGCTACCGTGCTTCCGTCTTTTTGCAGTGAACGGATAACTTCAGCTTTCCCTGCTGGCATTACTTCCGCTCTCACGTCTTCGATACCAACCTGCACTCATGCCACACAAAAATACTGTCATTTTTCTTCAAAAACAAGTCTGTTTATCAAGATTGCTTCATCACTTATTGGGGTGAATGTTTTCGTAGAAGCAAACAAAACCGAAAAGATAGTTCTAATTTTACTTGAACCACTACTATCTGACCGAAACTGGATCCAAAAAATCAAATTGCACGCAGCTTATCCCAGAGATTATGAATTGGGATTTTAACCTCTTTGGCGACTGCTCTTGCTGTTCTCCAGTTATCACCTGTAACCATTATGGGTCGAACACCCATTCTTAGGAGACCTTCCACAACTACAGCGGCTTCCCGCTTAAGCGGATCAGCAATTCCCATCACACCGACTAATTCGCCGTTATAGGCTACAATGACTCCCGTCTTTGCGCTTTCTTCAAGCTCCTCAACAAACTTCTCGACATGGTCTGGTATGGTTATGGCGTTTTCTGACATAAGTTTACGGTTTCCCACCTAATCAGAAGAGAAAAAGAAAAACTTTCTCTCAGTTGACGAGCACAGCACCAAAAGCAAGTTAATAATATATTATGGAATTTGAAACCAACCAGAATCAGCTTCTTGTTGACTAAGCACTGAATTCCTTTTCCAGGAAGAGCAGAGAAATCTGATGTATCGAGTAACCATCCGGAGTTTTGAGACTCTTTGTTATTTGTTTCCCCGTCCTCAGCAGATTCATCAAAGAAGTGGAAATGCCGAGCGTATTCAACTATAGCTTTTGCCAAAGGGTGTTCACTGCTAGCCTAAAGAAATTAAGAGATGATATCAGTATATATCACTAACAGTTTCAGAGGCTACGGAAGAAGATAACCTACCTCAGCAGAAGCAACAAGTGTGAGGAATTCTCCACGGTTCATCTCTGAGAAGACTTTTGCAGTTGTCACGGTAGCTTTCCCTTGAGTTAAGGTGCCGGTTTTGTCAAAGATTACATATTTCACTTTATGAGCTTTCTCCAATGCATCACCTCCTTTGATCAATACACCATTGGTTGCTCCAACTCCTGTTGCCACCATAACAGCGGTCGGTGTAGCCAAGCCGAGTGCACAAGGACAAGCAATTACAACAACGGATATTGAGAACATAAGCGAGAAAACAAAGTGAGTTCCGTTTTTCGGCAGCCATTCTTCTGGGTAAGCTCCAACAGCTCCACCAATTGACCTACAACATCATTTGATTCAAGAAATGAGAACAAACTAATCCCAAGTTTTTTGATCTCGGAGAATAATTAAAGCAAAGGAACAAGATCTCACCAGCCTATTAAAGTGAACAATGCCAAAGTAATCACTACGGGAACAAAAATACTTGCAACCTGAAAATGGGACAAGCCAGGATAAATTTATTTCCCTGTTAAAGATTATATCACAAACGATCAAGCAATAACACTGACACAATTATTGGACATGTTTATATAGTCTACTTACATAGTCTGCAAATTTCTGGATAGGAGCTTTAGACATCTGGGCTGTCTCAACCAAACTAATAATCTGGCTCAGAACGGCATCAGATCCCACTTTTGTAGCTTTAATGTGCAGAACACCATGCATATTAATAGTACCCCCGATAACTGGTGAATCAACCTCTTTTGATACAGGAACCGATTCACCAGTCACCATACTTTCATTGACATAGCTTGAACCCCACACCACAACACCATCTGCAGGGATCTTCCCACCAGGAAGAACTTTTAATGAATCACCAGGCTGAATCAGTAATGCATCTATCTCTCTTTCCCCCACAAGCTTTCCTCCTATAAAATGGAAGAAATGCATGGAACTGAGCTCAAACAAAATTTAAAGTTGATGTTGTTCGTTTTCTTCAATAAATTTCACACTCGTTGATCAACGATTCTCATAAGGAGCATTTTCCATTTAAAAAAACAGCATTTTGGTGCGACAATCATTTTAGGACAGGACAAGTAAGTACCTTTACCTTCAATTAGTAAAATCGCTGTTGCTGGAGTAAGCTGTACTAGTTTCTTCATAGCATCTGAGGTTTTCCCCTTTGCAAGAGATTCCAAATATTTTCCCAGCAAGACAAATGTTATCAACATAGCGCTCGCATCAAAGTATGTTGGTGACCAAAATCCAGTTACTGCCCCATATAAAAGAGCCCCAACCGAGTAGAAGTAAGACGCGGACGTGCCCAAAGCGACCAGCACATCCATGTTAGTTGAACCATTTCGAAGAGCTCTCCATGCCGCAACATAGAAGCGCTTGCCAATAACAAACTGAATAACACTTACCAAGGCCCATTTCAACCAATCACCAATCATGAAGGGTCCACATCTCCATACCAGTACGGTATCAAAAAGAGCAATGTGGGGACAGATTACTTGGATAAAGAACAGAGGAATCTGTTTTAAAAAAAATCATTTTTTTTATTAATGACATTAGATAACAGATTCAAGACCGTTGAATACATCATAAATGGTGTGTGTGTGCATTTCATAAAGGATGAAAAGCAGATAAGTTACTCACACTGAGAGAAAGACTGGAGATAAAACGACGAAACATATTTGAGGCCTCTCCGGTATCTTTCGAAGTCAACCTTTCGTAAGGGCTCATGACACGCAACTTGAACTTCCCATATCCTTCTCCTTCGATCCCATCAACCAATGATCTCGAACTCACAACTTCCGGGTCAAACACCACCTCAAGCTCTCCTGATATCCTGTCAAGACGAAACTGCCTAACCCCATTCAATCTGCTAAGTATACCTTCTAGAACCTGAGCATCAAGCTCGTTCAACACACCACCAACCCTTAAAAGAAGTTTGTCCTGCTGATTGCTCTGCACAAGCGAACCCTCGAAGCCAGCATCTTCGATGGCGGTCACTATATCATCTTTGGTGATTACATTTGGATCATACTCAACTTCTCCTAAAGATGTCGCCAAAGCTACTACTGCTCTTTTCACTCCAGGAAGATCTATTAGAATGCCTTCAACTGAGTTAACACAAGCTGCACATGTCATGCCTCCAATTGTAAACTGACCCACCAAAGTAGCGTTTGTTTTTGTCCCTGAAGTAACAGGCTCTGCCAAAATCTCTGCCTCAAATCCAGCATCCTCTATAGCTTCTTTAATGTCCTCGTCCTAAAACATACACAATTAAATGCTTCAATCAGAAGAAGAACAAATTGCGAAAACTGACGCTCTTAAGATCTAAACTTTAAGATATCCAAAGCAACAAACAAATTTATTACTTTCCAAAACAATCAAACGAATTTCAGCAAGAGTTTCTGCTAAAAGAGAATAAAAGATCCTTCCAAAATCGAAGGCAATTAAAGGGAAATAAAAATGGAAACAATTTTTATTTTTAAAAAACCTTGACTAAATTTGGGTCGAAGACGACATCGGCTCTGTTCTGCAACAAAGCGACGGAGGCTTTGAAGACGCCATTAACGCTCATCAAAGCTCCTTCGACGGAATTAGAACAAGCAGCACAAGTCATACCGGTTACTCCGACCTGAATCTTCCTCAAACCGGAATCTCCGCTTCCCCCTCCTTCCTCGATGTTACTCAGAAAATCATCGTCATCATACGAATCCAGAAGACGAACTTCCTCCATCGCACCGATCTCCGCACCCGAAGAACCAAGGCCGTCTCCGGTGATCGGAGTAAGCTGTAAATCCCGTCTACTCGGCGCCATTTTCCGGTAAGATTCCGACGTCAAGCAGACGGAGAAAAAGAAGCAAAATCGAAGAAGTGAAAGAGGAAAAAAAAAATCTTCGACGATTTGATGATGTTTGTGTTTCAGAGACCCATTTTTTCCTTTGTATGTAGAAATAATGGAGGATTTGAAGAAAAAAAAATTAAAATAAGGTTTTAGAAGAAAAAAAAAATTATTTATGTAGATGGAGAAGGAAGGTGGAGAAAGCAATTTGTCAACTAAAACACGCACCTGATTTGATGACCATATTACCCCTAAGCTATTGTGCTAATGAGCTTGTTGTTTTCGTAATAAGAAAGGAAATAATAACAAATCTATTTTTTACTAGCAGAATCTTATTTTATCCAAAGTATTAAGAAAAGAAAAAACAAAAGAACGCCGTCTGTGGGGATCGAACCCACGGCCACGGGATTAAAAGTCACGCGCTCTACCACTGAGCTAAGACGGCATTGATGTTCATAAACTACCAATACTTTATATCAATATTAGTAAAAGTTCTTTATGTTGAAAGAAAGCATGTTATTTTATTAAGATAGAGAAAACAAAAACAAGAAATTTGTTTTTTTTTTATAAAAAAAATGAGTTTGAGTGATAGTCTGTTGTTCACCATATTAATTAATAATGTTTTTTTTTCTGTAGAAAAAACTTTAATCTAACTAATTTTATAAATAACTTTTCTTTTTCTATTCATTACTTTACATTTTACAAGCCATAATAAAAAAATATGTCTTTTATAAAATTTTATTACGATGCTTGAGAAAAGTAAAAGTAGAAAATAAACATAAAAATAATTTCGAGAGCTTCTAGAGCCTCATTATGTTGTATTTGAGTTTAATATATTCTTAGAATAATGTTTTACAAAAATTATATGTATTCTTAAAACCATATTAAATGACATTAATTGTTTATTTCAGTTGGTCTTAGTTGTATTTGTAATCATATCAAAGACTCTTTCCAAACATGTATGACTAATAATTATTGTTTGACATCGCCGTCTAATAAATGACTTAATCCCCACAATAAGCATCACAACTTCATAGCTCTTTGTTTTTTTTCTAGCAAATTAGTTACAACTACTATTTTTTCACAACTAATTTACTATTATTACTTATTTTTTTGTGGAAAATATGATTCATTGGATCTTAGTCCGATTCCAACTACACTAGTGGTGGACTTGTGTGATATGTTTTAATTTTTTAAATAAGACTTAAAAACTCAGACAACATGTGGTTACACTCCATAATTTACATATTCATATACAAAAGTAGTATCATTGACTTGATTTACAGAATTAAGAAGATTATAGTTATTCTTTTGTTGGCTTTTCCAAAATCTCATTTCTAGTGATTTATACTATACTCTTTTCTTGCTTTTTCGCTATACTTTATTCAATTTGGAATTATTACAGACAACCAAATTTCTGAAACACTGGAAAGTAAGCAACTTTGAAATTGTTTTCTTTTGTTGGAAATGTGACTTCCACTCCACTGATGTAAAGCCAATAAACCTAATATACTTGCTCTCTTTGTCTACATCATTATGCTTTCTGAGAACAAAACAAAGACAAGAAAATCAAAGCAAAATGTAATAGCATTGGAACCTTCCACTTTACAATGGTCAAGAGATAAGCTTTGACTTAAAAGTATACTTTAAGTAATCATAAACCCAATTTAGAACGTATGTTTCATTCTTTTTCACCTATACGTATAGTTTAAGTAATGAAAAAAAAGCAACGACCAATTTAAAACGGTGAAAAACATTATAACATAATATAATACTAGTATATAAACAATGAAATCAATAGACCCAACAACTTTTTTTCAGTTATTATAACCAAAAATTTCTTGTGTATGGAACTATAAAATAGCTATATTTCAGAATGTAATTGCATAGTGATAATATAAGGAGATTGATTCTATTGTGTTTTATATATACTATATCTTTTTGATAGTGGATTATTTTTTACATTAAAATATTTAAAATATCCGAAATCATATTTTAAATATTTTAATGTAAAGAATAATCTGCATATATTTGAATGTATATTAAACATAATAGAATCAATATCTTTATATTATCACTATACAATTACATTTTGACATTAATAGTTCAATCAATAATATTATATTTTAAAATATTATATTTATCATTTTTTATCATTGTTATTTGTAAATAATATCACTATACAATTACATTTTGATATGTGGTTATTTTATAGTTCAATCAATAGTACGATATATTAAAATAATATATTTATCTGTCATTTCTTTTATGATTGTTATCTTTTTCGTTTTGTATTACTTTTCTTTTTTTTGAAAGCAAGTCTCACGTAGTTTCAAATGCGTTTCCATGTTTCGGAAATAATTTAAATAAAAAAATATATCTATTAAAAAGAAGGATGTCTATGAGCCAAAAATTAGAAAACACGCATCAAAAGCTTTGTTTGGTGCATGACCCACCTATCAAATGAATATTTTTATTCAAATTGCCTTTATAATCTCGTGTGCATCTTTTTCCTCAATAAAAATGAGTTTAATACAAAAGAAAAACAAGATTAGTAATAAGTTTTTCGTAAGTCAAATCAAATGCAAGTAATGTTTATATTATAATGATGTCAAAGAAATTAGGTATTAGGTATATCGCATCCAAAACCAGAAAAGCCTTTAAAGTGTTCTTGCTAAATGTCTTAAAAGCCAATCCTAATATTCCAAACTCTCAATATATATTTTTTTAATTGGGCAAACATTTTTAACTAATTTATTATATGTTCATGCGTTACATTAAATTATAAGCAAACAACAAGGAGAATAAAAGTCAAGAAGTCGTTGAACATGGTGAGGGGTAATCTAGTAATTTCCTAAAACTTGAGACAAATGATGTTTAGTTGAAGAAAGATATAAGTTTAGTTGAGCGAACAAGAGTTGGTTAATGTTAATGTATCAATTTCTTGGTTTGGTTATTTTTGACCAATTCTGATCAAAAATCTTCATAACAATAATGTAATCATTATCCAACCATAGTCAACATTGTGGAACTCATTATCACCAAAGCATATTAAATGTCAGGAGAAAAGGGACCTTCTAAACTGTTGAGAGTCTTTCAAATGTCTCTTTTCTATGCGAGTACATCCTCCACATTGTATATAGAAAGTTTTTTTGGAGCAATACAACTGAAGACTAATTAATGTCAGTGATGTATATAACCCGGTTAAGAAGAAGAGAATCCGCTAAACCGGTGAACCGAATTTCCAATAGAAATAAGTAAAAAGCATTACAATCTACAGTGTTTGGTTTAACACAAGCCGAACCAACCAGTTAGATAGATCACTAAAATAAGCTTCTTCATTCTCTTACACAAGCTTTACAATCAAGAAGAATTTTAAAAAGATAGAAAATTGGAAGTCCCGATACATATACTGCTTCTTCACTGATTTGCGTCAATACCTACAAAACTTAATAGCATATAGTACCGTTTTGATTGCAACGACCTAAACAAAGCAAAACACTGGTACTTTCAGTACAATTTGATTGAAGACTTCAATCGCCACCTGGAGAATCATCAGTCACCATCTTCACGGATTCTTCTTTTTCTTCTTCTTGTTCTGCTTCGGTGCTTGGAGCTTCAGCCTCTGTGGGATCACATTGCTTCTTTGACACATTTTCAGATTCTTGTTTCTCGGGTTCCAAGTCCAAAGGCATATTATCAGAATGAATAGCAAGTTGATTAGCCTCATTTTTCTCACCGGTTTCTAAATCTGAGTCTCCATCTTTGTTGGTAGATTTTGGTTCAGAGCTTTTGCTCTCTAGCGAGATTGATCTTGACGTACCAGTGATTTTCTCTAGAACTGGCTTTGGTGCTTCAGATGGCCCTGCCGCTACCACAGAATCTTCTTCAGGTGGTGGAACCCTCATAGGCTCTGAGGGAGACGGTTCTGTGATGTTTAGGTTGTGAGATGGTAAATTGGGTTGAGAGGACTCTGAAGTTTCACCTGATAGAGACGGTGGAGGCAAAGGAGGAGTTGAGGATGTTGGTGGATTGCCTTGAGAGCTGCTTTCTATGACATTGTGGCTGCTACTAGCAATGTCTGTAGTCATTTGACTTGATGGACGTGATTTACGTTTCTTCTTCTTACGCAGACTGTGTCTTGGATCTCTAGGAACAGGGGGCGGTGGCTCTGGTATCACAAATGGTGGAATGGTAGTAGAATCTTTACCATATAAAACGCGGACTGATTGAGCTATAGCTGACACGGTTGGAGGTAAAGTGGGTGGTTCGGGTGACTTTGCAGCGGGAACAGTTACAGCATCCCGTAACCAATGAGGTAGCTTGTTCTCTGAAGAGCTACATCCCAATACGTCTTTCCCCATTGGATTCGAGAGATTCAACACTCGGTCTGGATTAAGTAGAGATGGATTGGCTGATCTTCCAAAGAACACATTGTTGCTTGAATCAAGCATTGGAGGTAAAGGCATATCTAGAAACAAAGGTAGTTTTCCGCGCTTAATGGCATCCCGTTTTTCGTCGGTTTTCTGTGTGTTTAAGGAGCTTAAACTATCCAAACCCAATGAACCTAAGTTTCCCATTCCAAGAGAGTTGAGAGGAAAAGGCTTATCACTGGGAATATTTGTCAAACGTTCAGATGGTCCAGCAGAAGGATCCCCAGAAAGGTTGTCCGTGCACAGATTTGCCATAGGAGGAAAAGGCTCACTTCGTAATCCCAAGTGATCAGATGGCTCAAATAGCGGAAGGGTAGATGCTAGATCGCTGAATCCTAGCTTTATGTCTGTGAGGTGGGATTGGAACCTTGGAGGAGTAGCATATTTAGTTCCATGTAAAGCCCGATTCATTATACCTTGGGGAAGGCCAGGAAACAAGGGAGATTTAATGGACTTGTCTGTCCTGCTTGATTTAGATGGAAGAGAAGAAAGGCTATCCAAGAATTTACGCTGCTCTTCTTCCCACCTCGCTGCCAAGTACTCTGGAGATTTAATGTTAGAAAATTTTAGCCTTGGATCTCTGAGAATTGTCTCCCAATTTCCATACCCATGTCTGCGAACCCCAATCCAGAGAGAATCTAGTTCATCCTCGGACCATGCATCTACTCTTGTTTTCTTTCTCTGTAAGTGCCCAATCCCAGAGCCTGTTCTTAACATTATATTCTCAAGCACCTTTCGATGGTTTTCTGGAATAGATGAAAGAGCTGATGGAAACTGATCCAAACCCAAAGGCGGTAATTCCTTCTCTTGTTGGCTGAACACAGGTGGGTCCATAGGAGGGACTTTCATATTTGGTAGAAATGGCATTGGTGGTACGGAATATAGGTCTTGCATAGAATGACCAGTACCTTCAAATCTTTTCCTAAGCGAAATATTGGCCATGATTTCTTGATGCGAAGTTCCCATGTTTCTCGGCTGAAATGGAAATCGAGGAAGCAGCTTATCATCAAATGGTAAATTAAGTAGCGGAAACTTCTCCTGGAACTCAGCAAAAGCAGCACCAGAATTTCGGGGACGATCAAAATCCCCAGACGGAGGAAACTGCAATGTGCATAAGATTTAATCCAAATATAAGTAAAGAATATGTTTATGGTTTATATTTATCTGTATGGGAAGTAGATGTGTTGGAGGTTAATTGCATTTAAAGGAGGGAGGGAAATACCGGACGAACTGGAAGCCAACCATCCATATTACTGAGAGGCTGCTGAGAAGGTTCCTCCTTTACATTATGTGGTTTTAATTTACCCATAGATGGCTCCTGGTTGTTTGCTTCCCTCTCAACCGATCCCGATGTTTGGGGTAGACTGAAAGGAAAATGGGGTCCTGATATGGTCCTGTTCTGTCTACTACTTGGACGAGAATAGTTTCTCCGGGAGGGTTCTGATTGCGTAAAATTAGGAGCACACAGTCCAAGAACTAGCAGGTTTTTTTGGGGTAAAGATGGCAGACATTCTGCGGCATGATGATGCGGACTTGGAGGATCTGGTGTAGGATCTGAAGAACTGTCTAGCCTTAGCGATCTGGCTTTTCTTTTCTGCCCATCACATCGTTGGCTAGCTTTGCTATCATCCAAGTCCATCATTGCAGGACTTTCTTCCCCCTGATCCGCTGCTTCAGTTACCTGATCCACATTGCCATTACGAATTGAATCTTCAACAAAATTCATTTTCGCAAGCCGATGTTTTTGCCTTTCTCGCAGCTTCGCACTGTTTTGCAGGAAACAAAGATACCGTTATCCAAGATCTTGAAATAAGCATGAAAAGGAGCTACAGACTTCACTTCACCAGCAAGTTAATATGAAAAATCCAATTATCTTCTAACCAAATTACACAAATTGATATTGCTACAGAATCTTATTTTGTCTTCTTATCAGGAGAAATCACAATCATTAGGCTACGCAAAATTTATCTGGGAAGCAGACATGAATTTATGTAATACTTGCAAAAGGCGCATAATTTTGCAACTTCACTATTATCAACCTAGCTAATGTCGAACAATGAGTATATCTAGAACTTAAACTTACAACTTTTCTTTTAGGGCTCGCCCTGCAGGAGTATATTCCTTTTTATGTTCTGGTTCTGGCTCTTTCTCATCTTCACCGCCACTCTGCAATAATTATAAAATAGGAAAACTCGTAACTGAATGAAAAAAGGTATTCATAGCCACAAAAAGATGCTCTTGGGTGTAGAGTAAAACGGTTACCTCGATTACAGCTCCACTGGTATGTGAGGCATATGCTTCCCTGTAAGAAACAGCCTTTCTCAAACGTTTTCCTCTACCAAGAGCTGCTTCTTCCTCGCTCTGATATCTCTCCCATCTACAAATACAGTTGTCCGTGTGAAATCAGCTAAATACAAAGTAGTGAAAGCAAGAACATTTGCTGCCAATATAATTTTGACTGAAGCAAATAACTGAGCTAAGTAACTGAACTAAGAGTAAGAGGGAACTCGAACCTCATACGGAGAAGCCTGTCCCATTCATTTTCCTCCGTAGAACTACCTACATCATCATCTTTCCTCTCTGAACTCTGTTCACCAGTATCATCAGTCACCAGAGCAGGTGATTCAGCTCCAACTTGTTCTTCAGCTGTTTCCTCATTCCATTCCACAGGCTGTTTAAGAAGAAATACATAAACACTTAACGGAAGCAATATCATTATCATTTTAGACAAAAAAATAACATAATAAACAATTCGACTATGCAGCTTAAAGCAACCAAAAGCATTCTTCAGGTGATACAAGGGTCATTATAGTAAATCCAGTAGGGCCTGTTTTACTGTTTCTCTTTAATCACCTAAGCTTTACTGTCTACCAATTCCAGGTGTAACTTTTTTTACTATTTGAGACAAAATGCAAAAGAAAAAACTTGCATCTGGAAACCATATTGCAACAGTGCATATCAGTTGTGACTAAAAAAGGTGAATATAGACATGTCATTAAGCAAGAACAAACATGATTCCTAACCTTTACAGAGCCGAGCATATCATTCTCCACCTCTGTATCAGCGCCATCGGTGGAGGGTGATTGAAGATTTGAGCGATCAAGCAGCTTCAAAATTGCAATCTCATCCCAAACAATCTTCCCATTTCCATCTGTACATTTGTCCTGGTAAACATCTCCAAGGCCACCACCTTTTTTCCTGCTCTTGCTCTCTAAATCCATGATGACATCTAAGTTGCCATGACTTTCAGATGTATCTTTCTTGTTCTCACCAGCAGAGTCATTGAAAAGTTCTTCAGTACCCCAGCGCAGAATATCTTCAAATTCCTTCTGAGATCCAGACTTGTTTACAAAAAGCTGATCGAGCATCAACTTCTTCTTGGCCAGCTGCAAAATACGCTCTTCGACACTGGCACGGACGACAAGTCTGTATACCAAAAGTCGTTTGGATTGTCCAATTCGATGAGCTCTATTCATGGCTTGAATATCAGCATGAGGGTTGAAATCAGAGTCATAGATAATAACAGTATCAGCCGTTGCCAGATTGATGCCAAGACCACAGGCACGTGTAGATAACAGAAAAACAAACCGATTTTTGTCTTGGTTGAAACGAGCTATAGCTGCCTGACGATCAGCTACAGCAACAGAACCATCCACCCTTTCAAATGTTTTAGGCCCAAATTCTATATTCAGGTAGTCCTCCAGAATGTCTAGAAGCTTTGTCATCTGTGAAAAAATAAGAACTCTATGGCCTTCCTTATGTAGCACTTTAAGCATGGAGTGCAACAGAGTCAGCTTGGCTGACGCTTTTATTCTCATATCATGAAGAAACTCCAATGACCCAGACTCAGGCTCAGTACCTGGTATGAGATATGGATGATTGCAAACCTTTCTCAACTGCATCACTATGTTAAGCATTGATTGTTGTGCTACCCCTTTCCCAATATTTCGTAGTATCTGATAGTTCTTAGTTAGCATTGCACGGTAATATTCAGCCTGGATTGATGTCAACTCAACAGGGACCATCCTCTCTGTCTTTGGCGGAATATTCTGCATGGCATCTTTTTTAAGCCGGCGAAGCATATGAGGAGCAACAAGTTTCTTCAGTTCTTCTACTTTCTCAGCACTTGTCAGATCATGGAACCTCTCCTCAAAAGAAGACAAAGAAGGGAACGAAGATGGTTGCAAGAAGTTGAGGAGATTATACATCTCACCAATGTTATTTTGAAGAGGGGTGCCAGTCAAAAGTACACGGTGTTGGAAAGAGAATGTGTTGAGCAAGCTAAACAGCTTACTTTCTGAGTTCTTTAGACGATGCCCTTCATCAACCACAAGAACTTCCCATGGAACTCCACGTAAATGAGATGAGTCGGCCAGAACCATTTCATAAGTAGTTAAAAGGACATTAAATTTGTAGGGCATCATCTTCTTGGTCGTCCCAGTAGAACTCTTAGCATGCCACTCATAGTCTCGAATTATGGCTCTTGCTTTTGCGCCTCCGTGATACTCCACAACATTAAGGAGTGGAGCCCAAAGAGAAAACTCAGATAGCCAGTTCGGCATAGTAGAAAGTGGTACCAAAACTAAACAAGGTCTTGCAACTCCAAATTCAAAATAAAGTGAGGAGAGAAACGCACTGGCAGACACTGTTTTCCCAAGCCCCATCTCATCAGCAAGAATTACATTTTTCGATTTATGCCAGCATCTACGCAACCAATTCAAGGCCTCAAGCTGATGGGGAAACAAGGCCCCTCCTCTGAGCTCTTGAGGTTGTTCTGTGAGAGTATTAACTTCACTTTGCTGACCCTCACTCCTTGCCCTTGGGGATTTACCCTTAGTGATATCCCTATTCAGAGATGTCTGCTCATACTTCTGGAAAAGATCTATCAAATGGGGTGATTTCTTAAGAATAGGCTCCTCCAAGCTCTCCCATGTGCATTCATCATAAGCTAGACCAGTCCATTTTACATAAGCTTCTTGGTTACCTTCTTCTGAAACCCGAAGAGCAATTATTCGCTGAGGCTGTTTCCATTTATCTTCACAGATATTCATTACAGCTGTTCCGTACTTTGCTTTGTAGTTTTCTAGTTTTCTTTTAGCAAGACCTTTGAGTTCTGCCTCAGAAATCCAACTGTTATGGATATTAGATTTTCCCACCCATTTAACAAGAAACTCATATGATACAGTCTCTCCAATAAGATCTGAAGCTTTAGCGGCAACAGGCTCCTCTACTTCTTCCCCAGCCGCAGGGACATCTTTCCCCGATTGCTGATCTGCATCTTTGAGTAACTCCCTCCCAACAGAGACAGGTGTTTCACCAGCTTCTATATCTTCATTATCCACATGTCTACTCAATGTGGCATCAGAATTGTCTTCTGAAAACATATCTTCTTTACCCTCAACCAAACCCTCAGTACCTACAGCAGATTCATCCATATCTTTATCGTTCAGACGTGAATCCCTAGAACTTTTACCAGTCTCAGAGGAGGACTCTGTTCTGTCCTCGGCAACAACTAATTCAGCATTTGTATCTTGCACTGAGTTATCTCGCTGGTCATTGGCTAGTAAATTATCAGAATACAAGTCATCTGAAAGAGCACTATTCAGCGAGGTTTTATTTGGACCTTGGATTTGGCATCCCAAAACACGATCCACCTGACAGGAATCACAAACAAGAAGGAAAATCATATATTACTAAGCATGAGTAACACATCAGTTTCCAGGAAAGAAGGCACATAATCAAAGAGAATTCTGAAGGAACAAGCAATCACAGTGACACAAGGACTGATTACCTGTAGGTTTGCAGGAGGAATAGTGTTTTTGTCATTCAAATATTTAGAAGATTTATCTGTACCACGTATTGCATGATGTTCCTCCTTGGAAAGCTTCTGCATTATTAACACATATAACTGGATAAGAACATATACTAACTGAGAAAGATGATACTAGATCAACTGTGAATAAAAATGTAGCCAATCAAACTATACTACACAGGGTTTGTTAGATATTTCAACTCTATACTTTTAAGAATCCTAAAAAGTAAACAGCACACTATTTCCAGTTGAAAGAGAGATTCACACTTCATCTTCCGAATTGAATGAGAGATTCACAATTTATCTGCCAAACTAGAAGTATAGTCACATGGTCACATGTATCACAATGCCTTGTGAGAAACCACTCTATAAACCGGCAAAACATATTGAAGTTGGCAAGGAGATTAAAAACTAAACAGATGATCAATAATGTTAGGCAGAACAAAATGTCAAACAGTTTAATAAGAACTTAAAATTATTATTCATAAGCGCATAATCTTCAGGACAGAACAGGAACATCGTATGCAGTATTGACCAAAGACTCTTAACATTAATGCACAAGATATTCAACATTAAATACAGAGTGTCAGAAAACAATTCTGAATTTGTGCTCTAATCTCTGAAATTTATTGATATCTTTAAGTGCTACAACATAGTCCAGATGAAGAAGAGGATGCAACATTTAGAGGTTTCGTACAATATATTCCTTAATATAAGCATAGTAGGATGTCTACAAGACCTATGATATTAGGAAAACATACCTTCACTTTCTCCGGTATTTCCACATTGGACTGTGTTTTGGACAAGGATTTTAAAGTCACACGATTTTTCTGTTTCTTTTTTTTCGAAGACTCAGATGTTTTGGTACTCTGAGAACCCACATTGGAGATTTTCTTTGCACGCTTCTTGTCAGTCTTGCACCTTTTAAGAATTTCCCCATCGTTAGGTTCACGTTTCCTTTTCTTCCTTTTGCCTTTACCACTCTCAGCTTCAACAATTGTCTTGTTTTCCACAATCTCGCTGGAAGCATGTTCCAGTTTCTCCACTGGTGCTTCATGATTTTCTTCGGTATTTGACAATTTAGATTCTGAGAAATCTTCACAGGACGGCGGATCTGAAGTGGGCATGATAGGTTTTCCCATATCATCTTCTCCATGAGACGACGAATCGGGTTGGTCATCTGCAGATGCATGACCAAGCTCAGGGGAACACCCATCCATCGGGGATGAGTGAACTTCTTTTCCTGTGGATTTGCTCTTCTCAGCTGAAATGGATTTTCCTTTCTCTGAAGATTGTTCTCCAGAAACTAAAGAACTGCAATAAATCTGGGAAGCTCTCTCGCACTTTGTTCCGGCTTGTGAATTTCTTTTCGTGGTTTTTGTTCTTGCTCGCTTTGCAATGGCATCTAGACGACTGGCAGGCTTTCGCGCATCGCTGTTTGGAGAACACTTTGGGCAGATCCACTTGCCATTTGGAATCCGCTAGAGGGGAAGAGATAAGGAGTAGGATAAGTTTTCCCAATTTGGGTATTGCGAATCTACTACTACCATTAAGGAAGGACAAAAGGAATAAAAAAAAAGTTTTACCTTAAGAGGCGGAGTGAGGCATTCGGTATGATAGGTCCTAGGACAACTATCACAGCACAGTAAATCACCACCAAGGTCACATATCACACATTCAAAATAATTCTGTACCAACAAAAAAAAGTCACTGCTAGAACAACAGAACATATGAAATAAGGAGAAAAACTTGACAAAAACATCAGAAAGGGAAACTGAGGTTACCCCGTCATGTCCCTTCCTTTTAGAGGAGGTCCGTTCAGGAGTTGAATCAGTCTGAAGTTGTTGCTTAGTTGGATTATCGGAAGGAGTATATTCAGGAGAATTAAAAGCCACAGAACTATCCACTTTTTGGTCTAATAACTCCAGTATACACGGAAGTTTTCTTCGTTTCTGCTTCATGACCCAATCTCTATTAATCATTTCGCTGCCTGAATCCGTCATCTTCTATTTCTATTTTCATAACATCTGCCTGATAGAGTACCGGATAAACCTTCATGAGTAAATCACAGCTACAGAAGCCACCAGCAAATACTGGCTTTCAAAGAACTTTGCTTCCACACTAAAATTACAAAAGAAAAACGAGTAAGGTAAACCGTAATCTAAGATTAAGAGACACTGAAGCAACAAAGAGTTTGTTCAATTATGCACATTGTATAAACATTGAACCAGAAGGTAAATTGAAGTATGAATAGAATCAAAAGATGCAGCATCATCAAACTGACAGGAACGGCTGCTGGTCGATAGTCATATAAACGATAAATGGAAATTGAAGAACTAAACTCTTTCCTGATTGAAAAGGTCGTGCACATCAAACAGAGCTAAAGAAGCTAAGAAATTAACTGATGTCCCCGCTAAATATTGGTGGTAACTTCACAACATTAGAAGTATAACGCCAACATATTTAACATGCATAATGTAGAGTCTTTAATTAAGGATGAAACACAAATCAAGTAACTAATCTAGTCTCAGCACAGCTTTGTAGACGATTTGATCCCTCAGTTCCTGTGAATACTTTCATTATATTAATACTTAATACATTCCTCTACTAAATAAACTAGACAGTTTGAAAACAAAGATCAATGATTCCACTTAAACTCAAAGAACTCTACTGTCAAACTTAGTAAGTTTCATTAAGGCTTGTATGGACTAAACCTCAACCAAACCAAAAATGGCAGATTAATTTCTTCTCAGGCAATCACATTAAACTCGAAATTTTATCGTAGCAGTTAAATCTAGTCAAGCAAACAATCTAATCACTATGATTCAAGTAAACAGAGCTTCTTTTTGTTGTAATGAAACACGAACAAACATGAAATAATAACACAAAACCATGAGAAAAAATAGCTAAGAGATCAAACAAAACAACTTAAGGGAAGCCACGAGCATTCCACAACACACATTGTCACTAACCCAATTCCCCGAGGAGAAACCAAATTAACCATAATTATCACTAAATCAGTCCTTAATTCAAACAGCATTAACCCCCACAACAATTCAAAACCCCTAAACTATCCAAATCAGCATCGAAATTTCATGGAAACAAAAGCAAAGTCCGATGGAGAAAACAGCTTACAAATCAGAAAAATCTCAAATCGGAGAAAGAAGAAGTTAAAAACCACTAAGTCCGATGATCAAAGGAGGAGAAATCCAGCGACGGAAGCTAGGGATTGAAGTCTCCCGGAGAGAAAAGGGGAAGGTGGGGGCTTCTAGGGCACGGCCTCAACGAGAGAGAGAGAGAGGTTACGATACGAAAGGAAAGGAAAGAGAGAGATTGAGACGCGACACGCGAAACGATAAAATAAATAAAGAGAGAGAGAGAGAAAGTAGAGAGAGTCTTAGCGAGATTGTAGAGAGAGAGAGAGAAAGAAGGAAAGGCTTATGATTCGGATTCGCCGGGCTCATAGGGGAACGGACTCTGACATGGCACGCACCGCACAAGAGACAGAACCGGAGAAACGGAGAGTGACCTCCACCTCTCTTATCTCGCCACGTGTCTCTTTCACCAAACAACAACAACACTTTTTTTTTGTTTTTTGCTTTTGCTTTTTTCTTTCTTCTCTTCCTCCTCCTCCTTCGTCCTCCTCTTCTTCTAACCTTGTTGTGGTCGACGGAGATGAAGAGAGGAAGAGGATCTCAGAAACCGCCATGGATCTTGGAGTGTCGTATTTTTTTTTTTGAAAAGTTTCAGTAGATCCTTAGTTTCTACTTTGATCTTTTTTAAAAACTGTTTTTCGGTTTGAAGCTAGTTATAGTTAAAATTCGTTTTTTTTCAGATACGGCGAGCTTTATCTAGATTTTGTTTTTAATCTATTGATTAAATTACTTTTATTTATTATAAAGTAAACAAATGAAATCTTCTGTTTTAAATACGCCGCCGAAAACGATTCAATCTTTGACTTACAAAATTTAAAGGTTCTGTAGAATCCTTTTAGAACTAAATAATCTTTTTTTTTTAAACTAACGTCTTTCTGGTAACAAGAAAAATATTTATTGACAAATGTAAAGTCGTCAGGTTTTTTTGGGCCGAACTTAGGTTACTTGTGGTTGACATTAGGACAGCCATTTGGGACCCATTTGAAGCCTTTCGAAAGTGAGAGCTGTCATAAAATCCTCTCTTTTTTTACATATATATTTTTTATTTTGTTGAAGAAAACATGATTTTATTTTTAAAACTACCATTTTTTTCCTTGGTCATCTTGAATATTAAAAACTTGTAAGAGAATTTGGGACAAAACTAAGAAACACTTTTTTTAATAATGAATGTTAGATTTATTCAAGACAAAAAAAAACTATTTCATAGTATTTGTGGTTTCTTATACAAATAGAACATCGATATTTTAGAATAAAACAAAACAAAATGAGCTTTAGAATGAGTTATATAATAAATCTGACTTATTTGATTATGGACTGGATATGGCGCTTCATGCAACCTAAGAAGCGAACCACATATAGAATCTCTCCCCATATGCATTGTTGTCTAATGTTCGGATCACAAATAACCTATTTCACATATTTTTATCGATGAGTTTAGCTATACTAGCAATTATATCGAGGAGTCTTCGTTCCTTTGATCATTTTTTTGGCGCTATATGTGATAAAGAGTTGCTTGAAACACATACCGAAAGAGGATTGTGTTGATTTGATTAAGACTTAAGATGTGTAAGAAGTGTAATAGCTGATCCCAATTCATTGTGAATTGAGTTCCAAAGAGATTTGTCGTAAGTTCACTCCAGATTTTTGATGAGAAAGTGCACATGAAAAATAGGTTGTTGCGTGTTCTGATTGCTTACATAACATACATCTACTTTGTTTCTCAAAGTTCCAGCTGCCATATGATTCTCTGTAGACAGTGGATTTAGAGTACCAAACTAAGTGCATAATGTGTATTTAACCATTTAGGCATGGATACCAGAATCAAATACCTTTGTACCACTCCTTCTCTTTTGTTGTTCAAAATTGATTCCATCAAAACCAAAATCTCTAAAAAAAAAGGAGAACTGTAAACAAGCAATTGTTCTAAATAGTAAATTTTAAATGAAATAAATAGAAGAAAGATGAATGGGATATGATAAATATGACATACAATATAATTAAATAAATTTATCCTATTTAACCTTTTTAAAAATTGCAAAGAAATATTTATATAAATGTTATATATTCTTTCTTGGAATTAATTAACGGAAAACTTATTCTATTCTATTTAATGTAAATGTGTTAATTTTGAGAAGATATTTTTAAGTGTTTCATTCCACAACATGTTATTCTTCAAATATGAATAGTTTAGAGCCGTTGAAAAAAAAATCATATGAATCATATTTTTGAACAATCTGAAGTCCTCTTCGATATGTCAATTAAAACACTAAATTCAAATGCCATTCAATATGATCTTTTCATTTAAGAATTGAGATAATTTTGTTAAATGGATTATCAAAAAAAGGAGGAAATTTAATGGATTGTGTCATCAAGCCCTTTTTTTTTTCATTCTATATTTTTAGCTTTTAAGAATTCTTCTATATATTCTTTTAGTTTTGTAAAATTGGCCAGTTTTATAATTTATAAATATATAAAATAAGGCTTATCATTGATATTTTGTTTGAGCTTGGCATAGGGCCCAAATTTCCTTTAATCGAGTCGGGCCTGATTGAATGACATAATATAATTGGAAGGTGTCAAAGGGGCCGATCCATGTCTATATGGCCTTCTCTACAATGGGTTTTAATATTCTTTTTGAACTGAAACTGGTCGGTCTAATAGGACCTCTATGTCTATGTCCAGCATTCATGTTTAATGTTCATGTAGAATTCTTATTAGTTTTTAATGTAGAGTAGACTTTTGGAAGAACAATTGAGATCATTGTTGTCTAGCTTTTGTCTCGTTTTTATATAGTGAATTTTATTATAATTTTTCTTATACATTCTGTCTCGTAATGGTTGTTTCAAACGTATACACAATACCCCACAGTGTGTATCTAAATGGCATCAGTTAAGAAATAAACTAAGATAATCACACAGAAACAAAGTCAAGCTATTGACTTTTTAAATTATAATAAATGCTTTGTGAATGGCAAAACTGTTCACAGCTTACTTTGAAAAGTTAACAAGATTAAACTCTAAAAGAAATAAAAAAAGTTGATTTCAACTTTTTTTTAATAATTAAAGATTTGAAAAAGATAAAATTTATACTCTAGCAGTTTGTGTTATTGTTTTATCGTCTAGATTCAAAATATTATATTATTGACAAAAAAATAAATTTTAAAAAAAACTATCATCATTTTATGAACCACCTAATATTTTAGAATTTCTTCAATTTTAAATTGTTTTCCAATTTTTATTTTTTTGTCAACAATTGTTTTACAATTTTGTAAAGAAATATAAAGAATTATGCAATTCCACAAATGAAACTTTCTTAACTAATGGTATGCTATCTCATTCCACAATCTTTTTCCTGGATTACACAATCCTCCAATATAATCAAGACATCAATTACAGCCTAATAAATTGTTCTCACTTTTTCCAGCACACAGTTTATTCAGTAATAACATTTCAAACCAAAAAATGTCATTTTATTTTCTAGCATATGTATAATTAATTTACGACTCAAACAAATAGTATAATCTAAACTTGGGAGAGTATAACCATACACAAAAAAAAAAATCTTAGATTAGATTAATAGAAAAGAAAACAGTTTCTTACACCCACAATAAAGTCTTCATTTCTTAATCTACGTTACATCCAAATCTCAAGAAAAAAATAAAAATAATATCAATCCTCCAAACACTTCATAGGAACACTCCAAGTCGTGTTCTGCACATGTTCCGACATAGACAGATACTTTCTCCAATCATCAAGAACAAGATTCAGATCATGAAGCTTCTTCTCTAATCCAATGCAACAATTAGCATGCATTGTGCAAACCAAGTTTATGTCTCTGCTCGTTTGACAAAACCCACCAAAGTAAACCGTATCAAAGAATCTCATTTGGACTCCAATCTCAGTGATAAAAGGCTCGTGCTTGATTCTGTTGAACACATCTTGGTCGTGTAACTCTGGATAATTCAGACGAGATTTGTGCCAGAATTTATAGAACTCGATGCTTCGGTTGTTTGATCGCACGTAAGTGAAACCTCCATTGACCCAATTGTTTGAATCGAAAGGATTTCCAAAGAATCTATCACACGCCATTTGAAAATCTCCATCTGGATATAGCCGAGGAAATGGATCTCGAAGCCACATTATGTCTGCGTCCTACACATTATACATACACAAGAATTGTTTATAAGTGATTAGCTCCGATCAAGTGGTTTACAAAAAACTTTTGCTGTGGAATAACATATTTTGTTTCAATTTACATTTTTGCAACAAAAAGAAAACTTCTAAAATGCAAACGCATTAATGGAGAAAACAAAGAGAAACCGCAAAAAGTTAGCTTTTTACCGTAAATATGAAGTTAAAACCCATCTCAAGAACTTGAGTGAGAAGCTCGATTCTGCGCCACATCATCTTGAGATAATCAGGAGTGTTGTAAACTTTTTTCGCCGGAGAAATCAGTTTCTGAGGATTCGATGTGGTAACAATGAGTATGAAGTTGTGAGCATCTTTCAAACGCCTTGGGATCCAAGCAAACCACTACTACATGTTTCAGAAGCTGTTGTGTTCCTTGTCCAATACGAAAACTCTCTAAGAAGAGATCAAACAAAGAGTTTGGTTCCGCCCAAGCTTCGTTCAATGTCGTTATAATCACTGTATTGTTCTTCGTCGACGCATTCTCCAGAATCTCCTTGAAACTTATCTTTGGTTTTGTCTGAAACAACAGCAAATTTAGACACAAAACTACAGATTTCAAACCCTAAGCAAATCAGATGAAACAGAGTATAGCAAAAACAGTCTTAATTAGATCTGAAAACTTGTGAGAGCTTACTGGTTCTAGAGAAATCTCTGATGAGTTGAGATTTGGTAGTGGCGGAGATGGAGAAGCGAGAAGAGAATTGAGATTGTTGACATCAAGCCGTTGCAGAGGATAAGCTGTTTTGTATAAAACAAGACATGAAGCAGTCAAACCAAGAAACAGAATCAAGATTCTTGTTACTTCCTTTTGTCCGATCACAAATCCTGAATCAAGAAATTTACTTCGATACCAAGAAGAAGACGAAGAGGAGGAAGACGAAGAACTCATTTTTTTTCTTCTTCTTCGTTTATTCTTTTTGGTCTTCGCTTTATGTCGGTTCTAATAATAAGAGCAAGCCAAAAGTCATCATTGGCATTTTTTTGTAACAGCAATGTTGATTATTATTTTATTTATAATATTTTTAGTCAAGAAAGACTGATTCCAAAAATAAATACAAGTGGTAGAATCATGTATTGTTATTATATTGTAAATCATTGGGTTTCTTGTTTTGTTTTTTAATGCTTGTCTATATTATTCTGAATAAAATTAATTTATATTCTTATGTTACCCTCTCAAGAAGTTTGCATTCAGAAACTAGGGTTCAAAAATTTATTGGAAATTGGAAAGAAACTAAATAGTTTTACAGTGTTGGTTATAAGCAACGATTAACGAAACTGTAGATTATTATGTTCATGATCTTTTAATTCTTTTATAGATTCATGTCGCCAGAAAGCTTATGAAGTCGGCTTGATTATTAATTTATTATAATTATAATTATTATTAATAAAAAGACTAAACAATAAATTGAGTAGAATCCGCAGGCTGATTGTCCAGTAAGAATGTAAACTCGTGGACGTTTGCTATTAGTAGTAATCTGTTAATACAATACAAAAAATGTTTGTGGCTGCCATGATAGACTTTTTTTTGTTTTTTTTTGCTTCTCACGTTTATTAATATTTATAAAGTGTTTATTTATGAGTTTATAGTTGACAAAAGTGTATCTATGAGTCAGCTAGAACTACTCAAATAGAAGAAAAAAAGATTTTAAAAACAAACAGAGAAAGAGCAGGAGTTTGCGTATAAAAAAAAAGATTTATTAGCTAAAAAAATTACAGAAGAGACCTTAAGCCTGAAAATAACTTTATACAAAAATAGAATACCTTTTTGTATTTTCCCACCAACACCCCAAATTAAACAAAAGAAAGAATGTGAGACTACCTTTTAAACATGCTATTTGGGTTTATACCGAGTCTAACTATGTAGAAATATTTATTTTGTAAAATAAACATTAGTGGCAGTGATGAAATTTTGACTGTAACAGCCGTCTTTTATAATTGTGTGGTGATCAAGACTAGATAGTGCGATATGTGACTAGATCTACTTCAATCTTAAGTGGAAGATTATTCGAGTTCTCTGATTTTCAGCATTCGGGAAGTTAAATTTGGCCGTGTTTGATCAAGCTGAAACCCTTAGCTCGACCATGGTGTCTCAGCAGCTCACTTGCGCACATCCCATGGCAATGAGCGGCCAGCCCTGCCGTGGGCTCATCAGCCCAATGATAGGCTCTGACACGTCAAGAGCCTCACCATACTCTAGCACACAACACACACCACACAATACAGCGTAAAGGAATAATGTTCCATCATTATTTGTATTTACCTCTCACGATATACCCGCTCCATGCATACAGTACACCTCCATCTTGCCGTCTCACATACAGTTACTATCACACAAGTCATGCACCAGCAAGCATGATTCATCACAACAACCAAACATATTCGTTTTAGCATCCAAACATATCCTTGGCGATCTGCCGCGGAAACTATGGCTTCTCGACTACGGTTTGATGTCGTCAGTTTAGTTTATGGCTTGCTTACAATAAGAGGAGAGGATGGGATCTTTTAGTCTTTTTTTTCTTTTAGGCCTTAGAGTCTTGGACCTTACAAGTATCTCTTTGTCCCAGCGAAGGTTTTATAAATTTTATATTCATTCTCGAATTCATATCCAAACTAGTTATGTCTATACTCAATTTGGAACCTAAAGATATGAATCATTTTTGTAAAATAAATTTGGGTTATGTGCTTTACACGTGACACATACCAACATGATCTAATATATGGAATTATTTTATTCAATCATGAATACATAATAGTTGATAATTAATATACTATTACATTCATCTGATAAAGTATTCCTTATTTAAAAAAGTAAATATAGTTTCTACATAAAATAGATCACTGTGTCTTCAGACAACCTTCAAACTCGTTAGCATCGGTCGATTTTCCATAGACGTTATTGCATTCAACCACAGGCTTATTTCCATCGACCGTAGTAATATCGATTTTATCAAGAACAATGTCTTTGCAATTTGTGACTTTGCTACAGTCTATCTTTATAATCTCATCACCTCGTGAAGTTCCTTGAATATCTGCGAATGTCACGTTACTAATTGCCACTGCTGATTCCTATTAAAACAAAACATATACATAACAAATGACAAAAACAAAAGAAGATCAACTTAATTATACTTGCAATGTTTTTTTTTATTTTAACAAAAGAGGATAGAAGAAGATAATTTACCTCCACGTCGAGACGTCCCTTATCTACATAATTTTGGTTGATTATAATCGGATTTTTTGTTTCTCTGAGTCTGATACCCTTAAACACTATATTTCTTGCATATCCTTTTCCATTCTAAACAATCCAATTAATTACACATCAGCAAAACAAATTGTTATGATTAAGACACTTCATTTATTTTGATATGTAGACAAATGTAATTAGAAAAATTATTACCGGCCATGTTTTAATTCTAGCTCCATTATCTGCCCTATTGAAAGTGCAATTAGTCACGAGGACGTTCTCAACTATAGATTCTTCTCCATCTCTTCCAAGACTTCCCACACTATTAAGTTAATTATAAAGATAAAGAAAAATTAAATTCATCTATAGAATCTAAAAAGTTCATATCTATATATAATCACATTATTAAGTTACATACCTTATTCCATGTCCAGGACCACAATTCATCCTTGTGATGTTGATATTAAAACTTCCATTGTTTATAGCTACACAATCATCTCCTGCAAAGTTATAAGAAATTGAAATTTATAACCATTATGCTATTTCAGATTGAAAATTCTGATAATTACAAGAAGAGAGATATATAACTACTTACCAGTTCCTACGACAGTGTCGTATATTTCTACATCACTTGATTTTCCGATATTAATTCCATCAGTGTTAGGGCTATCGTCGGGTGCAACAAGTTTTATCTGTGTGATTTTAACATGTTTGCATTTGCTGATAGAAATATGGTTTCTCGGACTATCCAACGACGTTATTCCATTTATTTCAAGATTATTGCATCCTTGAAAATGCAATTGCTACAATGAAAAAATAGAAAATACTTTCGCCATTAGCTTTACGTAATAGAGCTTAAGAGTCAATTTAATTGAGAAAATATATAAATACTCACGGTAGGGCGTTTAGAAGCTGGCAATTTTGGCTTGATTTTTGGAATATGAGAAAAAAAAATTAGATCCACATTTTTAATTTTATGAATATGTAACTAAAAAAATTTCATTTCTTTTAATATGTATATAAAACATTTCACCTTCCAAAAAGACGAACCACGTCCATTGATTGTCCCTGAACCAATGACCGTTAAACCGATTATTTTCTTAAAACTGATCCATTGAAGTGACTTTGACCATGCTGTTCTGTTGATAGGGGCTACAATATCTCCTTTAAACTGCAAAATTGATCACACATAATTTTGTTTTTTGTCATACGTTTGTAAATCGATCTAAAGAGTATTAATCTTTAGATGTTACCTGAACTTGTACAGATGGAGAGTTACAAGGACCTTGAAACACTAGAGGTTGTAGTAAAAATGTATTATTTGAGGGAATTAGGAGTGTTTTATTACTCCCACCACTAGAACACATAGTTTTCCATGCTTCTACAAAAGCCTATTTTTCCAATAAAAAAAATCAAATTTACTAGAATTAGTAGATAAATAACTAACTAAATATTTGTAACAAAATTATAATCTAATCGTAGCAACAAGTGATAATAGAAAGTAGATAGTAAATACGTGTGTATGTACGTATAGTATATATAGCTTATTTTTACATCAAATATATGCTTATTTAAAAAATTGCATAAGAACTTCAGATTAGATGAGAAGATTCCGAAATCTCAATGTCATATAATATTGAACTAATGTTTTTGAATAGGATACCAAATTAAAATTATTTTACTACAAGAAAACCATTTAAATATATATATATATATAAGACGGCTTTTGATGAACATATCGAAATCTCAGTGTCATCATTTTTTTTTAAAGAAAATAAAATTAAGATGTGAAACAATATAGCTTCTTCTAATCTCTTTATATAACTCAAACAAACTTGTGAAGACATTGAAAAGCTGTGTCGTAATCTTTTTAAAAAATTTAAAAATCCAGATAGTTTCATAATGTAAAAAACGATTTAATATTTTGCAATATGATACCTTTGAATCATCGGTAGTACCATCTCCCTTAGCACCAAACTTAAGCACATCATAGATTTGGCCATTTACAAGACACAAATGGAGTAAAGTCAACACGAACACAGCACGTACTATGATTTCCTACAACATCCAAAAGCAATGTTACATTGATATAAACATATTAAGTAAAGTAGAAGCTATATTTGATTTTCCATGTACCATTGTGTGAGGATGACAAATGATTGAATGTAACGTATTATGAATATGTATGTATGGTTCATCACATATTTATACACTTACAAATCATGGATGAAGTGTTAAAGTTCACATATTTTTACCTAAAATTATACCTCAACAATTTTTATGGATAAGTGTTTTGCATATAAGGGATGTTATCTATCTTAATAGATTTATAGATAAATCTTAATTTCTAAACTTAATTTTAAAACTAAGAAAGATAGAACCATAAGAAACAAATCAGGAATATGTAAAAGGAAAATGAAAATACATGAATGAGTGGAAAATAATAAAATGCATATTGGAAAACTCAAAAATAGAATTAAATTTGGACGTATATATTACAATATGATTACATTTAGTTAATAACAGTTAACAAATACAAGCATTATTTAGATAACATTGATATTGAAAGGTATAGGTTATTTTTTTCTAATAATTTAATAGAATTTTAATTATTTAAGATAAAAGCTAAACTATGTTATCTCATCTTGACTTTTTTTTGCTAATAAGTTTTATGAAAGATAAGTTCATAAAAATTATTCATTTATTTTGTTTTTAATACTAAAAGCAGATATTTATTCATCAAAAAAACATAACATAGTCCAAAAATAGTCTAATTAAACTGTAACATAACATAACATATTGAACTTATAACGATTCAACTAATTAAATTGGTGTTACATGATCAACATGAACAATGAATGACCGTTGAATGCGAGCATGCTGTACCAATTTATTTGCATTTATGTTTTTTGTAAGTAGAATAAGGAAGATTGTGAAAGTATTAAAAAACTCCTTACATCTCTGGAATTTTTTCCAAGTGAGTCGAAAATGATGGCAATTATGTTGGTGATGAAACCATTTTCACCAACTCTGAACAGTCTGTTGCAAAAATGACTTTCAATTGTTGAAGAGCGATCATGCAATCCACAGCACATAAGAGGGCCTCGAGTTTTGAATGTTGTGGTGATAAACTGCGCCGTAAATTTCTAGCGCCAAAATTATCAACTCTCTCGTAATTGGTAAATCATCCTCGTCCAGAAAAAGAATATGTTTATTTCTATGGTCTATCTGCAAGACACTATCGCTCTCCCTGAGAATATATTAGAAAGTCATTTTACTTCCGAAATTGCTTGTCTCGGTGGCAAATTTTCGTCCACGGATAATTGAGCCTCTTTCTATAGAGTCGGTTCTGTCTCCTAAATCCTAAAGATTTCCGGAGGAGCTCGATCTATATTACCATAATTTGTTCCTTCTGACTCTTTATGTACCATAGTATTCATGAGAATTGTCGATTCTGATTATCCAGAAGTAGCCTCCAAAACATGTAATCTATTTTTTGTAAAACCCGATAATAATAAGAAACTTCCCATATTAGACGGTATTCGTGATAAGGTCCATGTATAGAAAGTCGGTGTGCACTCAAAAATGACATAATTAATAGACTTCTTCTCCACCCCACAACAGCCACATTACATATCACAATTATTTCTTCTTGATTTCAAATTAAATTTTAGGGGGTGCATTTTAATTTCCATGAGAAGGCTTGTAAAGACTTTATATCGGATCCCATTGTATTACTTTATTGAACATTTTCCAAAAAACTCTGCTCTATACAATAGCCTAATTTAACCTTTTTATACCTGTGATTTATTAAAGTATCATTCATATGTGTCTGACCTTATATATTGACTTATATGCATTACTTATTAACACCTAACCAATATTGGAACATTAATTTCTTATCATAATCAACAACGTTAACAACCTTATTTCTCATTTTAAAGATTTTTAGAAAGACACACGACAGTACTTGAATAGAAAATAGCAACTTATATAATATGTTGTTGAATCGTGACCTCAATAGATTCACAACCTCTAATAACCACACCTTGGTGGAATATTCCATTTAGTCTCGGTGACAGTCGTATTCACCAACAAATATTGCTTCCAATCCTCAAGAGCGGCTTTAAGATTCTTCACTTTGTTGTCCAAACCAACACAACAATTTGCATGCATTGTGTTAACCACGTTGATGTCTCGGCTCGGCTGACAAAACCCACCGAAGTAAACCGTGTCAAAGAATCTCATCGTGATCCCAAGTTCCGCAATGTATGGTTCGTTCTTGATGAAATTGAAAACATCTTGGTCGTGTCTTCTCGGGAATCTCTTGCTCGAGTCACACCAATACTCGTAGAACTTTAGGGTTTTGTTGTTGGCCTTGACATATGTGAATCCGGAGTTCACGTGGTTGTTCTTGTCAGAAGGTTTTCCGTTGTAATCGTCGCAAGATATTTGGAAATCAACGTCGGAAAAGAACCTTGGAAACGGATCTCGGAGCCATAAGATATCTGCATCCTGTATTCAATAAAGAACAAATAATGTCATTAAGCATGTGAATGAAACCGAATAATCAAAACGAGTTATTTGGTAGATATAAGTTGATTTCTTCATTCTTTAATAAAATCCTTCTTAAACCAAAATGAAAATGTCTACCCCTATGTAATAAGGATCTATAAAACCCATTTAGTCATAAGAATAAACCCATACCAAGAATCGAACACTTGAAACCTAGGCGAAAGCAAACCGTTTAAAATTTTAATTTTTCTATATTGAATTTTTGTATTAAATTATATTTTCTATAATCCTGAATGGTGGTTGAATCTTATCCGAAACCGTAAAATGAGTGGTAGGATCTTGTTATATAAAACTTGGTTTTTCAAATTTAATAATTAATATGATGGTGACACATATTAAGTTTATCGTCAGGTTTTACCATGCGTAAGAAAATATAATATGAAAAAAAATACAAAAAAATTAATAAAAAAAATATATTCTGATACAAACAGTGAAAAAAATATAAAAAAAAAATTACAAATACTTTTTTTCTAAATGAGCAGATTCTTAACCAGCTAAAATAATTGAGTGTATCAATAATAGAACCTTAAGTTTATTTCTAAAGAACAAGATAATAGAACTTAAGTAAAGTAATAATCTATAAGCTCATTGACAGAAACAAATATTAAAAAAAGACTAAACAATAAACAAGTAGCTTCAGTTTCAAGCCTTAGGACGAATGGTCTAGAAAGTCTTTGATATAACCCTTTTATTAATCACACTACGTATTAAATTAGTGATGAGACAGTTAACATATTGCGTACCGTGAATAGAAAGTTATAGCCAAAACCGAGAACATCTTTTAGCAGATCCATTCGCCGCCAAATGAGTTTCAAGTAACCGGGAGACATGAACTTGTTTCTCCCCGAGAGTTCATCAGAATCAGTGGCATTGATCAAGTAGCAATGAGAATGAATTTGCATACAACGATCATATGCCTTGCTGTCCAAGCAAACTGCAATCACATGCTTCAATAACCTTTCGGTACCTAGTCCTGTCCGAAAACTCTCTAGAAACAAATCAAACGTGGAGTTTGGAGCCGCCCATGCATTGTTTAACGCCGTTATAATCACCGTTTTGTCCTCCATAACCGCGTTCATCAGTACCCTCTCTAGCTCTGAAACATTTTTTGCATGTTGTATCTAGACATAACACAAAATCAATTTTTTTAGGATCAACAATTGTGTACATGTTTGTGTGCGTGTGTGCAGGTGTGTGTGTGATTAGAAACTTACCGGCTTTAAAGAAGTTTGGTTTTGAGAGTACCAATTTGTTTTCCATTGAGGCAACATCTCTTGGAGAGGCTTATCCACAGATTTATAGACCAAAAGAAGGGAAAGTGCCACGGTTGTGAGCAACAACACGACTCTCATAACATCTCTCTGACCAGTCGAACCGTCGGAGCCAATAGGCCGTGGCTTGGCTCTGCCGCTGGAGCCAGCCAATTCGTAGCCGGAGAAAGAAGAGGAATCGGTGCTCAAGCTCTTCATTGTTTGATTGATTGGTTCTTCTAGTTAAGCAACCACACTTCTTTTTTTATATCTCTCTTCAACTTGTTATCATACACTATCTTATATATCAATAACTGATTAGATAGAGAACAAAAAAATTGATTAGAATGCTTAAGTTTGTTTACAATCATACTCTAGCACATAAGACTTAGTTAGTTAATTCCTAAATCTTGGGAAGTAAACCGGGATTATGTGTTTTTAAATAACTCCGGTTATATCCTTACTTAGCTGTCTCTTAAATGAACCTTTAGAAGAAAGTAACTAACAATCTTCGAGTAAATCAGTGATTCGACGAAAAAAAGTCAATTACTTAGAAATTTGACAATCAAGTTTAATTGTTTAAATGACCAACTACTTATTATCTAAGAAAATGTGAGTACTTTACTTGTAATGTGGTCGATTAACGAGGGAGAAACTATATTAACTTAAATTGAATCAACTATGCGTTAGTAACCTCATGTGCCTTACCAATTAATTTGACTTTTTTTTTTAACAAGTCTTGTGGCCAAGTCGTACTGAATAACCATCCAGATGGACCATAAGGTGAATAAAATACAGTTTTGGAAATTTTGCTGGCCGGGCCTAAACCATCTGACTTAAACACGTCCGATGTGTAAATTTCATAACGTTACAAGAACTAAATTATTAATTTAGTCTATCCTCCTAATTGACAAATAAATAAAAAAGGGTTCGAGAATACATAATTAGGGTTTCTTTTGCTTACATGACACCATCTCAAGTTAGATTTATTCAATTAAAAGACTTTTATTTATATCAAATGCAACATATGAATGAATAATAAATCAAAGAATGCTTCATAAATGTTAATTGAAAAATGTTGGGTTGTCCGTGTCCAAATGGCCCGACCCGCTGCGGTTCGGTATTTTAGTTGGACAGTTTGGTCCGGCCCGTTGCGGGCTGCGGTCTAATTTGCCTTGTCCAGACCCGCCTGCCATATATGCGGTTCGGCAGGCCGGCCCATGGGCAGCCCAAAAAATAAAAAATGTGTTATTAAGAAAATGTTTGTGTTATCTATTTTCTTTTTTTTTAAATTGTTGTTTTTGTGAAGGAAAATGTGTGAATATTGTGTAATCAAATTTTTTTAATGTAAATGAAACAAACTGAAATACTTAATCAATAATAGTTCAAACAAAAATAGAATTTCAGTCAAAATAAAACTCTAAGAAATCAATCACTAAAAAACAATAAAAACCAAAAAAATGTCACCAAAACTTTAAAATCAAACAAGAAAAGAGCAATAAAATATGTTAATCTTCTTCTTCTCATCATCTTCATCGTTGGCAATAGATTTAAAAGATGAAATTGTCTCTGTACAAATAATTGGGTTTCAGCCCGCGGACCCAATACGGGCTAACGCATTCAGCCCATGTATGTGCGGTCTCGGCCCACGAAACCCACTTTTATTTGGACAAAAAAATATATGTCCAAACCCGTACGGTCTATTTGAGTCTGATCCGCGGGCTGAAACCCAATTTGACATCTCTAAGGCCAACCAGAAAACAAGCCCCTCCTCAAAACTGAACCGAATTAGGTCTGAGATTTATAACCGAACCAAATGGAACCGAGATTTGAGAAGTTCGGTTTTGATTCAATTATTAATGTAAAACCACACACCACTATTCCAGCTACAAATGGTTCATTCGTTCCGAATTAAGTTCCATATTGCCTTAGAACGAGAATATACGCCAAATGAGCTTCAAGCAACATACTATCTTAACTTCTTTCAATGGCCTCAGTCCAAGACCTCATTCACTCTTGAGTATCCAAATATTTTTCCAAGCAATCTTTGCCTTTCGCGTGTTTAGCTCTAGACCTGACCAAAGAAATGCAGAGCAAAGTTTCTCTATCTCTTTTAAACATACACCTAAGAGCCTTTACATTTTGGCATCTACTTACGTTTTATCTGTTTGATCGCGGCTTCTGTGTTATAGCACTATCAACTTCTCTCGACTTGTGAAGTTACATATATGTCCGAATGAACCAGACTGGTTGGAATCAGTCATTCTTTTACTTGGAAACTCTTCAAAACTAAAACATTTTTGGTTGATTTATCGACATATCCTTCTCCTCTTCTAGTTTTAATGGACTTGAAAACTAGTTGTTTGTTGCTTCTCAGGTATATATATCTGTCAACTCAACTACCCACGGATCTCCCACTTTCATGGAACCAACCGAATTCAGTTCCAAGTTGTTTGTCTTCCCATATTAAGATCTTTGAGTGGACAGAAATATATAGAAGAAGAGTCGAAGAGAAAGAATTGGTGACATACATCCTAGCTAACTCTTAAGTGTTTAAAGAGAGCGACAATCATCCTTAACTATAGCTTCAATCTTGAAGAGAAACACATGGTAATGGAGGAATTGGAATCTATTCCTAGAAGTTTCGAAAGTATCTCTGCTTCTTTTCAAACGAAAATTTGTATAAGTACTCGTATGTCGTTACTCGTTACCACTTTGACACAGTGAGTCACATCTACATGTCAATATATATAACTTCTCATACGTTTAACAACATCACATCTCCAAGCCAAAATAGTGATGAAATATTCTTTGGGATATTTCACTTCTCTAAAAGAAGAATTCAATACACGAGATGCATGTGGTTTCAAACAAAACGTCCTTGAAAAATCGGATACCAGTAGAAGAAGACTACAATAATTGCTTTTTTTACATGGTTTAAAGGGATCATAAAGGTGAAGTTGCTTCTACAGTACTGTGTTTGAAAGGGATCATACTTGGATGAAATTATGTAGACTGTGTTCCCTCCTCACTGCTTGAATTTCAAATAGAAAGAATCACTAACCGGCAAAACTTGACTCTCCAATGCAGTCACTACTTGTTTAGTCACCGAGGCGGAGAGCTGTATTGTTTTTCATCTTTGTTCTTCAGGGCCAGATCACTTTCTCTCATTCTTGTCTGCAAATGTTTGACAAAGCCCTTGAGCGTCGTAGCAGCAGCAATGTGAAGAGTCGTCTCAACGAACAACATGATTGTTCAGATCAATTATTACCTTGGCTTCTTTCCATTTATCACTCAAAGCAGCATGATACAGAGGAACACATAGATTCAGGATTTCACCTCTTCCAGGGGTGAAAATTACAAGGTGATGATGTGTTTGGTCCTGCAATATCACTCTCACAGCTTCCTGACTGTTCGTCCTTCAATTACTTGAGAAGGACCGATTCTGTCCAGATTGTTCATTGGTCGAGGGTTGTGAGGCTTTCTAAAAATGGCTCCATATGATCGATGCAGCTTTTGTTACATTGAAAATTAGAAGTCAAGAATCTCATCAGTTAAGAATCATAAGTTTCGAATTAGCCAATTACTCATATTTATTGAGTGCGACAGAGCCAAAGAGCCAAGATGGATTACCTTCAAAAAATTGTCTCTGGTGTAGCCTAGTCTTGCCGACGAGTCCAAGAGAAAAAAAAACAAGCTTGTCTCGTGAAAGCAACATAGAACTTTTGAAGGAAAAGTCAAGAAAGACTATATCTCTTCCATTGTTGCTAAATAAGCAATTGAAGTCAACCAAGAGGGAACTTGAGAGAGTGGAATGCTCGTTACACAATTGATGTACAAATACTGTAGCAAATCAGTGGACAGTGGTCAAATACCATAAAAGAAAATTTCAATCGACAACGTGGGACATGATAATGAAAGTTGACAGTTTCTTGAAAGACTCTAGAAAGAGAAGATACAAATTGAATATACAAAATCTATAAATTGGCAAGAGCACTGCTGGAGGAAATCAGAAAATCATGTAACAAACACTTGGCACGATCAACAATCCAATTTGGACAGATGGTTTAGGTCGATCGAAAGACAGGACTTGAACTCAATCAAACAGAACATCATAGAAAAATCAGATGCCGCAAAAAAATACTACAACATGTGCTTCAGAAGATCATATTCAGATGCAAATATGTAGGCTATGCAAATCAAGTAATAGAGTTAAGGAATTGTCTAGTAACAAAATTTATTTCATTAATCTTCCAATTTTGGATAAAACACTATGAAGTTACAAGGAACAGAAACATCTGCAATATCAGCCTATTCCCCAAATTAATTCAGATATGCAAAGCTATAACAAACACTATAGAAAATTACAAACAATACAACTTAGTAACTTACAATGACACTGCAAAAACTGGTTCTTTTTTTTCCTCTTCTTCATTTGATCCATTCAATGATTCAAATGTCAAAGTTCTCCATCTGAATGCTACTCTTTAAAGGCACATAATCACCGAGATACCCGCCGAGATGATCGTGCAAAGCGGATTTATCAATGGCCTGATGGTGAAAGCTCTTGCAGACATAGTAAAACACACTCTGCACAAGCAATCCCACAAGATTCACTATCACTAAAACACCAACCAAGAACCCTCCAACCACAATCCTCGTAAACAACCCGAAATCATCTCCTCCACGAACCACCACTCCACCGAAAACTCCAGCAGTGAAACTACAAAGAGCAAGATAGATAAAAACCATAGAACATGCCATATGAGTCCTTCCTTTAAGCAACTCATAGCTCTTCTTCATTGCAGCAATCCCATAGACCGGCTCGAGAACCGACACAACGCTAGCTAAATGCCACCAAGCGGTCATATAAACATGAACACCCAAAAACATAATGAAGATCACAACCATCGAGAAAACAGCTAGAATCACGCTCTGTATATCGATGGCTACAATCAGAATCACCAGAAACAACAAGAAAACAGAGTTGTACACAAGCATACAGAGAGAAACCCAGAGGAAAGTGATGAAGAGACGTTTCAGAACCAGAGGAATCGCTGACATTGTTGAGGAGAAAGAAACCGGTTTGCCTGTGTAGAGCGACGCGACGGTGAAGACGACGGCGGCTGTGGAGAGGAGAGAGAAGGCGAAGAGGAAGATGATGTAGCAGAATTGATAAACGAAGAGAAGGGTCCATTCGTGGTTGGTCTGAGATTGATCGGCGGGAGGAGAAGAATCGAGCTGGTTTAAGATCGGTTGGGTGAAGAGGGAATGTGCGAGGATGGCGAAGGAGAGAGGGAAAATTAGGGTTAGAGTTATGAGGTAAAATGTTCTTGGGGAAAATTTGGGGATCGTGGTGGATTCACGCAATATACCTCCGATGCTTAGAAATTGAAGCTCCTCCGCCGCGAGATCCATGGCTGAATTAGGGTTTGAAGAGATCGGGAAATGCAAAGAAATGAGGAAGATAAAGCTGAGAAGGTGTTTAAAGGAGGTGACTTTGAAGAGGTTGACGAAAATTTGAGAGAGAGAGAGAGAAAAGGAAGGACGAGGAAACTCACACTCAAAAATGAAAAATAAAATTTTCCAAAATTAGGATCAAAGACACGACGACAAAAAATATAGGGTCAAATGAATATTAATTGATACGTGGTAATTTGTTTATTTTTACAGGATATTTGGAATGAAGGGGCACATCCTTTTGTCCCACACATTTTAGTAAAAAATTGGAAAAAAAAATTTATAATAATGAAAATATTCTTACCCTTATAAAATCTGATTTTAAATTGTTTATAAACTTTAAAATATTAATTTGAAATTAAAATAATTAACAGCAGAACAAAATTTCTTTTGTAGAAGGTCTAGAGGTTCTCTCTCTTCTCGCTTTCTCTATTATTCTCCTATATAGTTAGGTTGTTTAATACCGGCTATGTCTGGATCTTTGTTCCGACGATGTTCGGATTTTAGGTTTTAATCGTTTTATGCTTTTTTACAGTGTTTTTCAATCCGACGATGGTGATATAACTTTCTCTTCCTTTCACTGTATGTTCAGATTTTCTGTCATCTAGGAGTACTGATGCATTTGCTCCTCCATGACTGGTCATGGGTCTTTTAGATAGGTTGTAAGGTGAAGTGTCCAAAGATAAAGATGATCGGAGATGTGTTTCGTAGTGAAAGAAGGGAAACGGTTCTATGAGGGAAGCTGGGTTAGTCTGTTTAGGGCTTTCTACAGTGGTCTTGTTGAGGAGCTTGGCGATTTCGGCGGATTAGAAGATCTGAAAAGCTTATTGATTACATCAGAATTTGTCTTTGGTGATGCTTCAATGGTGGTCCGACGACAGATCCGGCGAAAGAAGTTCATCAGCCTCTTTGCATTCCACGTGTCTAAACCAGTGTTTATTAACTCATCCTTATCCTCTCATTTGTCAAATTGGACAGGGTTAATGGGCTTAATTTGTATTAATAATGTAATGATGGGGCTTTATCAACGTTACCATATTGTAGATCTTCGTCTATTTTGGGCTTTAGTAGAAATGCGGACAGAAAAAAAAGAGTAGAACAAAAAAAGATATATTTAATTAAACAAAATTATTAGTCTCGTTTTTCATCATCTGCCTATCTTGATTTTTTTGGCAAAAAAGCTTTTCATTTTTCTCTTCCTCCACTAGTCCACTGAATCTTTTGTTCTAAGTTCTTTGGAATCTCACAAAAAAACGAGTCATTACAATCTTTAAATTGTCACGAAAGATATTAAGCAGTTTAAAACATATGACATAGTAAAGATAGATATCGCAATCACTACTGTTTTTAATTTCCTTACCAACCATTGATAAAAACATGTCATACAAGCCAACATGTCATACCAGCCAGACATTCTCTTCTTCATCTTATTTTGATGTAGTTCAAAAACTCAATTTTAGATCTACTAAAACATTAGGGTAAATTTGTGTAAGTACAAACATCACCAATATTGTAGGTCCCAAAAATATTCTAAATCTTTAATTTACAAAATTGACTTACTCCATCACTAAAACTGATAGAAGATTTGGAGAAGTTAATTATTTGACATGTTACCTTACCATAAACATCGAAAATAATATTTAGAACCAAACTTTAAGATGAGGAAGCACTATATAGAAATAGGCTGCCATTAACAAAGAGGAAGTGATGAACTGAGAGACAATTATCCGAAAGTTTAACTTCATTTAAAAAACCATCATGTTCAACCAAATTTAAGAGATGAGTAAGTCCTTCAAAACACAGGATAAACAAAAAAAAGGATAAAAAATCTTTGTGTTTATTATCTTTTTGCTAACATGTCTTTTTTGTTGAAAGAATTATTTATTTAGTTTTCACCTTTCTATATTATGAACAAGCGAATTAGTTATATATTTTGAATATGTTCAAAAATATAACTAATAAACGAAACATTATTAACATACTAAAATTACTTTCTAGCGTTTTATAACTTTTAAGCAGAATTATTTTGCTCTTTCACTAACAAGTCTGCATGTTTATTCTCGTTTGATGAAGAAGATTGGTTAACTAGTTTTGTCGTCTAGTCTAGAACATCTAACATCTGCAATATAGTTAATGTCAATTTGCTTTCTCCAGAGTTGAGAGTTGAGGTCAGCACAATACATTATTTTAGCGATTCAGCGAGAGAGAGAAAAAGATTTTTAACAAAAAAAAATCGTATGTGTGATTAGAGAGATCAAAAAAATAATCAAATGACGGTCAACTTGTTTAACGCGTGATCAATCATTTAACAGAATTCTAATGATTAATTAAAACACGTTGAAAATTGGCTTTCATAAAATGATTCTCTTTGTAGTTTTGAGTTTGGGATCATTTTTTCTTTCTAATTTGCAATTCTTACAACTCATAACCAGTTCTAGTTAACAAAATATGCAAAATAACGTATATTTATAAATCTAAGACGAAAAACTAAAATATATATATTTAACAAAATTCAACTGATTTTAGCCTAATTATAAACAAATACAATTTTCGTTTCATTCGAAAAAAATGGTTGCAATCTAATTTACCCAAAAATGAATACGATCTGAATTGTTATTATCAAAATACAAATTTAATTAAAATAATAACTTCAAATAATTTAAATAATCTTCTATTTATTTTTCATACAAAGAAATGATAAAATAATTTAAAACGTGAACAAGTACAATTAATATATTAATCAATTATTTTAATTTAGTTATTTTCAAAAAATTACTAGTTTGGTTTATTTATGCAATTCCTAACTGATCAACAGTTCAGTTTTTTTTTCAATTTTTTCGCAAAAAAGCATATATCAAAATATACAAAATTTCACGAAAAATATATTTAGTCTAATAAGAAAACACAATTGTGGTTTATTTTAAAGGAATAAATAAAACTCAATATATCCAAATAATGAATAATAATTTTTTTTCTAAGTTTTATATCCGAAATCACATGTTTAATTAAAATAATAACATAAATTACTTATAATAATCTTTTATTTATTTTTCTTACATATAACTGATAAAAAAATTAAAAATATAAAAAAATAAAAAAATACCAAACAAATTTTATGTTTTAATTATTTTATAAATATTTATACATGTGTATGAGTACAATAAAATCACCTATGTTTGGATATGTATTCAAACAGTTTATGTAGTATAAGAACGAACCTTAACTAAAACCCATAGCTTAATATGGGATGCAAGTAATTTTTATTTATTTATTTAAACATCATTTTTTATCTAGTTAAAAAATTCAACCAATAATAATAAATATGTATAATACAAATAGTCATAATATAATTTTGCATTAAGAATATGAAACATCATGAGACAAAATATTTTCAGCTAAATTATCACCGAAGGAGATAATATAAACAATGGAAGTCAACTTCGCTCGAGAGTCTTTGTTTATAAATTTATAGTTATGAATTGCAGAATGGTAAGCAAGCATGTGGTATAACAGGAGCTAAAAAAGCTCATCGAAGTTGACTTCCATTGTTCTAAACGTCTCCGTAAGATCTAGCCAAAACTTTGCAATGGAGGCTTTCTCTTCTTCTGAAACGATACTCCCGAAGTTGTGGCAAGTGTTCATCAACTTCCGAGGAGAAGAATTGGGCAGCAACTTCATCAGCCATCTGGTGAGAGCCTTAGAAGCAGCTGGAATCAAATACTTCATGGACACGAAAGAGGTCCTTAGCGAAGACCATGGTGTTCTTTTGAGGAAGATCGAGCAGTCGGAAATCGCGCTGGTGATCTTCTCGACCTTGTACGCTGAATCAGAGTGGTGTCTAGACGAGCTTGTGAAGATAATGGAACAAGTGAAGGAAAAAAAACTCAGAATCATCCCTGTCTTCTTCGACGTGACGCCTGAAGAGGTTCGAGAGCAAAAGGGTGAGTTTGGACTTAAGCTCTACGGAGAGGATAAAAAGAAACGAAAAAAGATACCGCACTGGGAATGGCGGACCGCTTTAGAGTCTGTTCCAAGCAAGACAGGCTTGACTTTGGCGAATTTCAGGTACAAAGAAGTAATATACTTGACCATGTCATTGACATGTTTCTTGGTTATGCAAGAGAGTTTCATTGTTTTTGTTTTTTTTTTGCTTTTCCCTCGGTCGTATTGCAGGAACGAGACGGAGTTTCTTGATAAGATCATTGACTCAGTTAAAAAAAGAGCTTGCCATAAGCAGAGGAGGAGGAAGAAGGGAACAACTCAAGCTCTTAAGGGATCTCTTATCTGTAAGTTCTAATGGTGATATCAAGCTTTCTATTCAAAATCAACGAGGAGGAGAAAAGCTGAGATCCTCGAACATTCAGCCTTTTCTAAGGGCAGTTTCCTCCACCTCCGAGCACGGAAGGAGTCCACCTCAGCCTCCTCCGCCGCAGTATCAAGTTTTCATCAATTTCAGGGGGGACGAGGTACGAAACGGCTTTTTAGGATTTCTCGAGAAGGCCATGAAATTGGAGAAGATCAACGTGTTTACTGACGAGGCTCAGCTGAGAGGTACAAATCTACAAAATCTTTTCAAACAGATCGAGGGATCGAGAATCGGGGTGGCGATTTTCTCGGAGAGGTACACAGAGTCTTGCTGGTGCTTGGATGAGCTTGTGAAGATGAAGGAGCTGATGGATCAAGACAAACTCGTAGTGATTCCCGTTTTCTACAAGGTAGACGCCACCGCTTGTAAGAATCTTGAAGGACCTTTCGGCGACAAGTTCAGGAAACTGACGCGGGAATGGCGGAGTGAGCCTGAGAGGATCAAGAAATGGCAAGAAGCTTTGGCTTCTGTTTGCAATAACAGTGGCTTGAAACTGAATCCACAGAGGTAACAGATTTCTTGACTTAACGACTTTAATTCATCGTTTCATTTGGAAACTATGCAAATTTCTTCTCATTCGTGTTGTAGTGATGAAAGCACCTTCGTTGACTTAATCGTTGAGGAAGTGAAGAGAGTGCTACTCGCGATATCCGCAAAGGAAGGAGGAAACTCGAAGAACCTCATCACTGGAGGAAATTCTGAGAACGCCATTACTGGAGGAAACAAAGGAACGTTTACTGAGAAAACATTCACAGAAGAAAGAGAAGAGCCTGCTGATACGGTCACAAGGTTTGGAGTCGAACAACGCCTCAAGCAACTAGAAGAGAAGTTACAGTTTGATCATGAACAAACTCGTATCGTTGGAGTTGTTGGGATGCCTGGAATAGGCAAAACAGTTCTTGCGAAAAAGTTGTATGAAAAATGGGAGCACAAGTTTAAGAGCGGCATGTTTTTTCCAGATGTCGGTAAGATGTCAAAGGAACACGGATTGGATTGGCTACAGAAGAGATTAATGCAAGAGCTGTTGAAGGATATTCAACCCAACATAGGATATACAGAGGATGCACATGAGCTTTGGAAGGATGATCTTCTCAACAAACAAGTTTTTGTTGTTCTAGACGACGTTAGTGGCAAGAGACAGATCGAGTTTCTCCTTGGTAAACGAGATTGGATTAAGAAAGGAAGCAAGATTGTTGTCATATCGAGCGATGAGTCACTGCTCCAAGATTTGGTTGACGATACATATGTTGTCCCGAGATTGAACAGTAGAGACAGTTCACTGTGCTTCACTAATTACGCATTTGGTTTGGATAATGCCAAGGGAAAGTTCATGAAGCTGTCCAGAAACTTTCTGGATTACGCCAAAGGCAACCCACTAGCTCTCAAGGCTTTGGGTTTAGAACTTCGAGGGAAAAACGAGGCTTACTGGGAGAAGAGGATCATAACGCTTACACAAAGTTCCAATAAGATGATCCAAGATGTCTTGAAAACAAGATATAATGAACTCACAAGTAGCCAAAAAGATGCTTTTCTCGACGTTGCTTGTTTCTTTAAATCAGAGAATGCAACATTCGTAAGATGCGTGGTGGATTCATGTGATTCTAAGTCTACTGAGGATTTGGATGTAATAAGAGATCTCACATATAAGTTCCTCGTTAATATTTGTGGTGGTCGAGTTGAGATGCATGATCTATTGTGCACATTCGCCAAGGAGATTGCTTCACAAGCATTGGCTAAAAATACAAGTGTACAATTCAGACTGTGGAACTATCAAGATATGAATTATGTGATAAAGAACAAACTGGTGAGACTATCTGAACCTATTGTATTCTATAACATGTATTGTTTGTGCTAAATATTCTGCTTTTGGGGTGATGGATCCATGTAATCCAGATATTCAAATTTAGTTTGCTAACGTTTTTTCTTTAATCGGCTGTAGGAAATGAAACATGTCAGGGGTGTTTTTCTAGACATGTCTGAAGTTCCTGCGAAAATGAGCTTTGATGCTAATATTTTCAGGAGTATGTGCAATCTACTATATCTCAGAATTTACAGTTCTGCTTTCCTTAAAGAAGGCACAAATGACTTCAAAATTGACATTACTAAGGAGCTTCGGTTGCCATTAGATGAAGTGAGGTATCTCCATTGGGTGAAATTTCCATTGGAGAAACTTCCATCAGACTTCAACGCAAAGAAACTTGTCAATCTCGAGCTGCCTTGCAGCTCAATTAAGCAAGTGTGGGAGGGTGTTAAGGTGTGTCTCACTGTATTATTCATCAGTCCTTTACTTGAAACGAAGTCTAATTAAATTTGGTGGTTGAATTGTTCTTCTTCTTCTTTATAGGATACCCCCAAACTAAAGTGGGTCGATCTCAGCAATTCACGTAAGCTGAGTGACCTTTCAGGACTGTCAAAGGCTCAAAATCTTGAAAGATTGAATCTTGAAGACTGTACAAAATTGATTAACTTGCCCCAAGAGATGGAAAACATGAAGAGCCTAATCTTTCTGAACATGAGAGGTTGTAAGCGTCTCAGATTTCTTCCAATCATGAAACTGAGTTCTCTGAAAATACTCATACTCAGTGGCTGCTCGAAACTTCAAGAATTTGAGGTGATCTCGGAAAATCTGGAAGCTTTATATTTAGATGGAACTGCACTGAAGGAACTTCCTCCATCCGTTGGAGATCTAGAGAGACTTTCAATATTGAATTTGAAAGGATGTGATATGCTAGAGAGTCTTCCCGAATGTCTTGGAAAGCAGAAAGCTCTTGAAGAGCTTATACTCTCTGGCTGTTCAAAACTCGAGAGTGTTCCAAAAGACGTACAAAACATGAGATATTTGCGGATCTTACTACTTGACGGCACAAGAGTAAAAGAGATACCGAAGATATACTCACTACAGCGTTTATGCTTAAGTAGAAATAATGCAATGACCCGTCTGCAAAGTAACATCAGTCAACTCAATCATCTGAAATGGCTTGACTTGAACAACTGCGAGAATCTTAGATATCTTCCGACTCTTCCACCAAATCTCGAGTTCTTCAATGCATGTGACTGTGAGAGACTAGAAGCAGTCACAAACCCATTGGCTCTTCGTATGATGACTGAGCAGATCCGTTCAACTTTCTTTTTCACTAATTGCAGCAATCTTGAGCAAGATGCAAGGGATGTTATCTCATCTTACAGCCAATGGAAATGCCACAGACTTGCGCTTGAATGCTACAATAGGGTCTTTTTCTTTCTCTTAAAGTTTCTCTCTTTAGCTTTTTCTAGACTCCCTTGTCTTAATGCTTCTTTTTTTTTTTGCATTACTTTTGTAGGGCGTAGTCTCAGGAGCTTTGTTCAACCTTTGCTATCCTGGATTTGAAGTCCCTTCGTGGTTCCACCATCAAGCAGTTGGATCAATCTTAGAGACAAGATTGCAACAATATTGGTTTAACAAAAGGCTTTCCGGGATAGCTCTTTGCGCAGTTGTCTCATTCCATGAAGACCAAGATATGATTAACACTTTCTCAGTAAAATGCAGACTCAAGTTAAAAAACGAAGATGGGTCTCATATCAGCTTAGATTGTGATGTTGGAGATTTGACAAAACCAGGAAGGATGGAGTCAGACCATGTTTTTCTGAGCTATGCTAGTTGCTTACCCCTCACAAAACGTTTGGAGGATCAAAACTTTGTTAAGCCTATACCTACAAAGGCCGTTCTTGAGTTCTACGTGACTGATGGTTGTAAAAGTGAAGTGGTGAATTGCGGGATAAGTTTTGTGTACGCGGAACCACAGATCGTACCTGTTGAAGCAAATCGCTATATAAGTTCTGCAAAAAAGGATGGTGGTTGGATGGATGATTTTCTTGGTTACATTTTTCTGGCTTTTTTCTGCATAATTATCTTTGCTCCTCACTATTACTTGAGGTTTTTAAAGTTCTTCTGGCCGTTACTTGTTTTATTTTTTTGCCTTTTGGCCCTTGGAATGTTTATGGAATGGAAGGATGGGAAACCAAAACAGCAGAAAAGCAGCGAGACGCCTGGAACGGGATAGTGGAACAGCGTGACATTTCGAATAGCTGTAAGTTTGGAACAGAAGAATTACATTCTTGGTGAGTCTGTTGTATGACTTGAATATATTTTCTAAGAACGATTTGCTCCTTGGTCCATTGCAGGATCATTTGCTACTTCTTTGAGTTTACATCTTCCGCAAGCTACTTCCCAACAACGACCTTTTTTGTTACCAACTTTAAATCCCGAGGGGGCAATATCTTTATAGATAGATTCAAGCTGAAGAGGAGAAACTTACAACACCTTTTCAAGATGTTTGAAATGTCTCAAATTGTGGTTTGATCTTCTCTTAGACGTTCCTGTAGTTAGATTGATGCTTGGTCTGAGTTTCTCAGAAAATCATAGGTGTTGCTTCGTGATAATGATGAATGATGGAAACTGAGGTTTACTGTTTAATGATGAATATGTTTCTATTACTTTTAAAGTTAAAAGTTTTGTGGAGTGACTACAAAATAGTTAGGCGAAGAAGCGTATATTTTACTAAACAAAATTAATCACATAGTATTTTCTATCAGTTTTACTGAATCGGCAGATGAAACTAATATAAAATCTCATTTCAATTTTTTTTTGTGTGTATGACTAAATTAAACGCGAAATTATTTAATCACTCATATTCAGCCAATTGAAATTGTATCATATATTTATTAAAATTTTGGTTATTGAATTATGGGAAAATGGTAACTATCTTTCAACACTAAACCAGACACTAATATTTAACTCGGAGTTTTATGTTCTTGTTTGTATAAAACGTTTTGAAGTCTTAAATACTAAAAAAAATTGTTCATATTTTCTTCTATAAACTTTTAATCAATCATTTATTTCATTTTAAAGTTTAAAACCTTTTATGTTTTCAAAAGTTATCCAGATTTTTACTTTACACAAAACTTCGACTCAAAACTTACACAAAATTATTCATATTTATAAAATTTGGCTGTTGTATTATATGTTATAGAGACTTTTGAAGGGCGTCGACTCTGCCGGCACTAAATTAATTTTAAAAAGCCAAAAAAAAATACAGATAAATAAGATATCTTCAATTATTATTTTTCCTGTACAAAGCAAACGGTTTACAAAGTCTTTCACGTATTGTGTTCATTTGTGTTTCTTTGTCCAACTCAGAAGCAATCCCAAAACCCAAGAAACAACATCGTCCCGTCCCTCTTAACCAACGCTCAATGGTGGATCCAGCACAAGCACAAGCACGACCACTTCAAGTGTTTGTTAATACAGGAGCAACCGAGTTGCCTGATGATTTCATCAGACAGCTCGTGTGGGGCTTGACAGACTTAGGGATACTCAACGTTTTCATAGACAGGGAAGAATGGTGGGGAAGAGACCTTAACCATATATTCACTTGCATCGAGGAGTGAACAATCGCACTCGCTATCTTCTCTCCGTGCTATCCAGAGACGGAGTGGTGCTTGGACGAGCTAGTGAAGATGATGCAACGAGCGGACAAAAACAAACTCTTGGTGATTCCTATCTTCTTTAATGTGAGCAAGAACGACGTGATAAATCTCGAGGGAGAGTTTGGAGATCGGTTCATTGAGATGAGAGAAAAATATACGAACTACAAATTACGATCCTTTTAGGGTCCAAAGATGGGAAACTTCGTTGATGACTATTTCAAGATTGGAGACTAGTTTGACGTGGGAAGCACAAAGGTATACTACTAACCTATAATAACCTAAAATTCGATTACTTGGATGAATACTTGGCGCAAAAAAAAAATTGTTTGTTATATTGGAGATGAATGATATATTATGTTTTCGTTTTTTGAATACAAGATTTTAGTGAGTAACCAGTTGATTTATGGATTAACTGATTGATCAGAATATTAATTTTTAGTTAACTACTCCGCGGTAAAAGAAAAAAGAAAAATTATTTGTTATATTGGAGATGAATGGTATATCATGTTTTCATGTTTTGAATACAAAATTTTAGTGAATAATCAGTTGATTTATGGATTAACTGATTGATCAGAATATTAATTTTTAGTTAACTACTCGACACTAAAACAAAAAAAATGATTTATTTTTTATACTAGAGATAAATGGTATATCATGTTTTCGTGTTTTGAATACAAGATTTTAGTGAGTAACCAGTTGATTTATGGATTAAATGATTGGTTTGAAAGTCAACTTTTAGTTAACTACTTGGTGGTGAAACAAAAAAAAATGTTTTGTTACATTGGAGATGAATGGTATATCATGTTTTCGTGTTTTGAATACAAGATTTTGTTATCGCTAATCATTCACATTTATCAGGTTTTGATTTTTTTTAAATAATTCCATTATATATATGATACACATGTAGAAATAAAATAATAACAAACATATATAAATAATAATAAAACTCATTCGTCTATCTGTTATTTTACTATTTCGTTATTCCAATATTCTTTTGACATTTCGGTGATGTCTGTATGACTTTATCGATTAATCTTTAGTAGAACAATTATTTATTATTCCTAAAAGATTTAATTTTGTCATAGCGATAACGTTTAATGTTAAGAATCTTACTTCAAAAATGATATTGTATTGAAAATTATATATAAGAGAATTTGACCGTCTATTTATTTATATCTATTTACTGTTGATTTTGAATGAAAAACTCATAAACTTAAGATATTTTTACTACATTTTCTTAGTGAATAGGTAGTTTATTTCCTTTTTAGATTAACAAAAGTCTTAATTATGAACATAATTTGTGATGAAAGCTATATTCACATGAAAAGAGCACGGTATAATATATATTTTTGTTAGGAACTAAAAATATATTAGTAAGAAACATAAATATTAAAAAATTTAAATCCAAAGCGACTATGAAATATATCTAGAAGCTAGTCAGCCATCTAATACTTGCTTAGCAGCTTTTAAATCATTGATATATAATATTAAAACATTTATTGTCTAATAGTACTTACGTACGTACTCATCGTTTCTCTGACTCGTGTTTGCGCAGCTCGAATATCCCTCTTGCCCTGGATATCATTAGGGGGATTAAGAGACAGCTAGACATGGCCACGGACCAAGGATTATCCTTACCCGTAGAGTTCTCCAACGTCTCCCATTCCAAAATGACGATTGGTGAAGTGTTTGTTTCTGCTTTTCTTGCGGCTTTCCTCTTTAGCCTCTTCATAGCTCGTCTAGTTTTCACAAATGTAACTTTTTTCAGGACTACAAAGTGGTTTGTAGGTTTTCCGGTTACGATTGTTATACTACACCAGTTACATTGTGCATTGACAAAACCAAACAGACGAGCACATGATGCTTGATTACTAGGCAATCATGTAGTTATGATGTTTTGTTGTACATCGGTGTGTTATTTGCTTATGACTACATTTTCATTGTCTTGTAAGTCTTTTGCTTATCTTCTTTTTTTGGCTTATTAATGGCATGAATGGTTTAACGCCTTGTGTGATTTTGAGCATTTGGGAAATTAAATGAGAGATGCTTGTTTGATTCTCTCTTGATAAATTGTTTACTCGGTTTATTATCGTGTTTAGAAGACGGGATTGTTCAGTTGGGTCAAAATTAAGCCTCACTCAAATTATAAATAAACTCTTCTACAACTCTTGTTGAACTGTAACCTCGCAAACAAGTATTACGAATAACAATTGTGAGTTTATAGGGAAATCCTTTGTTCCAATGATTCAAGAGGGTTTACAAAGGTGAAAGAATTTCAGATCGTTGAAGTCAAGGCGATCTGTTTTTAGAGTTCTTGATGGATTCAATCGCCCCCTTTTTCTTCAGCTTTCTTTTCTATTTATACTTAGAAGTAGCCATCTCTTTCCTTTACTTTATTTAGAATATTCTTGTTTTTCTTGATATCTTTCAATCCTCTTCTGTACCTTTCTGTTTAGATTCTGGAAATCTTTCTTTTTAACTAGTTTTATTCCCGTGCTACGCGCTGGTAATGTAAAGATTTGTTGGTTAGTTTATGTGGTTTTATTGTTTCACTTTCATGAAATGAACTTATTTTTTTCTTGAAAAATCTTTTAATAAATAGAAGAACCATTCATGTAACTTATTTTGGTAGTCGTAGTTGAATTGTGTGCATAATATAGTTACTAACCAATTGTAAAGTTGTATATGTTTTTAAAAGCATAATACTTAGTTTTAAAAGGGAAAGAGCCTTGGCTTATTACCAAATAAAACAGAAAAATTATGTAGTGGTGTTTTAAAAATCAGTACTGTACATCATATATATTTGGTATATGATTCGAAAAAGTAAATGCACCAAGACTTAATATATTACGAATTGCAAACTTGGTAACGTATGAAATTAAAACATTGTGACATTATTGTAATACAAATTATAATCAAGACTTTATTATTAAGCTAAGGTGTTAAGAAGAGAAAATCAATTATATTCATTACATTGCAAACATATTAGGTCGAAATGTGGTTAACAGAAGGAAAACTTGAGTTATTCCTCACCCAGAAAGACCGGCAGTTGCGGTGTTTGAACGACCAACAGAAAAACCGGTGATGCTGATTGAAAAAAACAGTAGATCAGCGCCGCCACAAAACAAGAAAATAGAGTTTTGGGGGAAAAGAATTAAGTCGAAATGTGGTTAACAGAACAAAAACTTGAGTTTACAATTTTTGTATGGGTCTAAATGCAAAGCCTATAAACTATGAAATAACCCGATTTTTTAAGTGATGCCAGGTGGAGATTTTTTGTAATGTTTTTTTTTGCTTAGGTGGCATAGCTTAGAAACCCCAATTAGGAACTATTTATTAATATAAAATTCGCCATCTTAAACCGGGTTCGGTTTAAGTCATATTTGGTTTGGATCGAATAACAATGTTAGCTGGACCGAGTGGGGAAAGCGAAGCCCGTCCCTAACAACGGTAGTATCTGATCAAATATTTGATAACATTGTAATTAATATGAAAATTGAAAAGACATAGAAAAACAACTGTTATCTAAAATATGTACACACTTTCAGTTTTTAATGGATTGAATTCTCTCTTTAAGCTTAAATTTTTTGAAAAACACATAATCTTACCACCGTGAGAAGAGACATATATATATATATATATATATATATATATATATATTTTGTTTGGATTGAGATTCTATTAACAAGTATCTCATGCAATCTAAAATTTTGTGCAGCCCTAAACCCAATTAAATCAAACACGTGTTTGTAGTTCTTATTTTTATTAATATAATTTGAACACTTAAAATTTCAAAATATCTTTTTTACTCTAATGGTAAAATTAGAAAATTTAATTGTAAAAACTCTTTAGTTCAAAATCTCTTATGGTTATACAGTCTATTCTTTTATTTATTTTGCGGCTACTCAAAAATCAGGATTGGCTTTGCAATACCACTGATGAATTTCTGTAGTCTAGTTTACGTGCTTACAATTGATGAGTTCTTGCTTTTGTGATAATATTTTATACATCATCCTTTTTGGAGAAAGATTTGTATTTAGCTTCCGTTAAGTTTGACTGGTCAAAGTACAAAAAAAGTCACGGTATAGTAAAGAAATATATTACATAAAACATTTTTGAATATCAGATGTCATATTAAAGAAATCTATTGCATAAAACACTGTTTGAGTTGTCATTACATATTAAATAAATGTCATTGTATATTAAAGCAAAGACATTGCATGAAACTTGCTTGAATATTAAATAGCAGTATATAACTATATATTAAAGAACGCAAATGCGTGGCGTTGACTTTCAAAATGAATGTCCAAAAGAAGAAATTAATACATACAAGATTCCGTTTTTCCAGCTTCTGACATGTTCCTTTTTTAGATCAAGAAAAAACGAAAACAAGAAAAGTTTCTTTAGCAGGAATCCAATGGCAGAGCCACAACCATACCAACATCCTCCTCAGGTGTTCATCAGTTTCAATCCATATGAGATGCGCGACAACTTCATCAAATATCTTGTGTGGGGATTGAGAGACGAAAGAATCAATGTTTTCATTGACAGAGGAGAAGCAAGTAGGAGAGACATACGAAACCTTTTCACAAAGATCGAGTATTCAAACATCGCGGTTGTCATCATCTCTGAGAAGTATTCAGAGTCAGAGATTTGCTTGAACGAGCTTCAAAAGATGCACGAGCACGCTGAACACAACAGAGTCGTGGTGATTCCTGTCTTCTATGATGTGAGCACGAGTGATGTGAAGAACCTAGAGGGGGGATTCGGTGATCGTTTCAACGAAATGAGGGAGAAATATAGAAACGATCCACTCAAGATCCGGAACTGGGAGGTTTCCTTGAGTTCTATAGCTGACAGAACCGAGTTGACCTCAGAAGAACACGGGTAACTATTTTCTTGATGATTCTTGTAAGTAGTGAAGCACAAACTATTTGGATTCTTTAGATAAAAACAAAATTTAATGCAACACTTGCACGCCTACATAGAGGTAATGTAGAAGAAGATTACGGCAATTCTTGTTAGTTTGTACTTAGGAAGACTGCTTGTTTGTTCTAATCGAACGGTTTCTTTCTCATTCATGTCTGCAGAACCGGTTTAGGTCTTGTCAGGGCAATAGTTAACGCGGTCAATAGCGAGCTACTAAAGTCCTCAGGAGGAGGAAAAATCAATATATCGAAAGGGCAAGTGTTTATTTTGGCTTCAGCTGTGGTTTTTATCTTTAGTCTCTTCATAGCACGTCATTTTTGCACGGATGTGAAAGTTTACAAGGCTGTTAAGTGTTTGCTAGGTGTTCCAGTCTTGGTTGGGGTCTTGTACCAGCTTTACTGTCTATGAATACAACCAAACAGATGACCTCTTCATTGATCACACGATCACTAAGTCATAGTCCTTTATTTACACTGTGTTTGATTATTATTTACTATGTACCTCAAAGAACAAAATGTGTCCTTTATTGCTCTGCTTCTTTCTGTGAGCTTATGAAAAGACAGTTTCTTGTAATTTTTTTTCCTTCGTTAGTATGAATACGTTAAAGGTTTCTCTCTTGATAGATTTTCTTTTAGAAACATTCTTGACCCGAGAATATTGAGTTACGGATTGGTCCGAAGAATAACGAATGGTCTCTCTGTATGTTCTTTAAAGACAAAGCGAGAAGCAATGTCTTCACCAACTGCATTCTCTATTTTCAGGCGAGCCTAGCCACCATTTCAATGGAGGGGCAGGTCCAAAAACCTATTCCTCATGTGTTTTTCAAATTCTACGGAGCTAAGCTGCACGATGATTTTGTCAGGAAAGACTCAGGGATCAACGTCTGCATTGATAACTACGAGTGGAGGGGCGTCGCCACAAGCATCCTTCATAGTTCTTGATTTCTTCGTAAGTGGCTGTGTGTAATTTATGTTGTTTGGTTGTTCATCTTTAAATTAGATTTTATAGATCAGTGGTTGGTGTCTCGTGCAAGATATAGCTTGTACAGTGCAGAGTCTGCAGACAACCTAACAGAGGACCTCTTGTCGCTTGATCACGGCCAAATGGTTTCGTGCTGTTTGGTTTTACATTTGTGTGTCTTTTGTTAATAATAAGGTCAACTGTTATTTACTACCTAAAGAACAAAAATGTGATGTGTATTACTCTGGTTCTCTCTGTAGGCTTACGACAAGACATTTTCACTATCCAAAAAGTCTTTTGGCATATTCATTGGACAGCTATTAACGACAAGGGTTGATTCGATTAGGATCCCTTTGTGATCTTTGAGTAAAGGTAGATTAAAAGATGAGTGTAGCCCTCTTTGCTTGATTCTCTCTTGATATTTAACAGTCTCTAAATTCTAAACCCAACATGAAATCCGCATTCTTGACCTGATCCATGGCTGTTGATTTACATAAGTGTTGTGGTTCCTATCGTTGTTCCTAAAATAAAAAATAAAGACTGAGAAACGCGTAGAGACATTGACCCTGAATAAAAAATCGTGTGTCTTGATGTTTTATATTGACCAATGAGAACAACAAAGTCTTCACCAATTTGATCTTCCTGTCCCTTAGGCGATCTCACAAACCACTCAAATGAAGTCGAAGAAGGCAAATGTACGTCCGCCTCAGGTGTTCATCAACTTCCGTGGAGTTGAGCTCAGAGACAACTTCGTGAATCAACTCGTGAGGGCCTTAAGAGAGGGAGAGGTCAATGTCTTTATATACGTCCATGAGTTGAAGGGGAGAAAACTCAAAACTCTCTTCACAAGAATCCAGAACTCAAAAATCGCGCTTGCCGTATTCTCCAAGAGGTACTGTGAGTCTGAGTGGTGTTTGAACGAGCTTGCGATGATGAATGACCAAATGAACGAAGGTAAACTCGTGGTGATCCCAATCTTCTATAACGTAACCTCTAATGATGTGAAAAGAGCATGCAATCTTGATAGAGAAGCAGACTTCAACGGAAAAGAAAAAGAGTTCACTATTCTTTTCAAGAAAATGAAGGAGAAACACGCAAATGATCACAAGCTTGTCAAGAGATGGGAGCTTGCCCTGAAGTCTGTAACCGAAAGAATCGGCCTTTCTGCGGAAGTATACGGGTATATGTATTGGTTTCTGATGATTATCTTCAAATGCAATAACACTAAAGGCTTCTCTTCATAATCATATCTTTTCCGCAGAAAATCTCTTGTAAAGGCTATAGTTGTGGAGGTTAGGAGACATCTAGGCATGCCCCTGGAGAAACCTATGTCTGATGTAGATGTTGCTTTCACTGCTCTTTGGGCAAGTTCGGTCTTTAGCTTTATCATAGCTCCTCTGCTTTTCCCTGATGTGAAGTTTTTCAAGACTGGTAAGTGGGTCTTAGGTTTTCCATTATTGGTTCTTGCCTGGCACATGTGGTATACGAAAAACAAGACCACAACAGTGGCTTACGTCAGTCAACTGAGTCATATCACCATTTGGGAAAATAAGGAGAACCATAACAAACCACCACCTTCCGTAGGGCACTGGAGACGGCGTTACACCGCTTGAGATAAGGATAACCAGACCAAAATACCGGCTTTCACCTGCCAACCGCGTCATTGCAGCAATTTCAATAGAGAAAATCAGAACAAATCACACCGGCTTTCATCTGCATCCACGTCCTTCAAGAGCCATGATTAGAGTTATAAAGACATGAGGCTAATCCAAAAATATGTGACATTTTTCCTTTGTAATGATCTTCAATTTTATTCAAACAAGTGTTTGCTTTTATATTTTGTTAGTTATCACTGGAAGCGTTATTATAAATTGTTTTAGCAAAAAAGAACATAAGATCTTTAGAACAGAACAAGCTCTTACCAGCAATCTCTCTTTTGCTGTTTACATAAGGCCAGACATACAAACTGAAGGTGCTGGTGTGCTCCTCAGTTTCTTCGTAGCCGATCAGCTTGTCCCTCACTCTGCGAAGTGGATACTAGCTAGCTTTTCCGTTACTAGCTGCTATTTAGGGCCTTTACTTCTGGAAAGACCCGAAACAACCAAATGGTTTGGTGCTGTGTTTTGGCGTGTGGCTCGTAGGTTATGCATGTCTCTTGTTACCTCTGCATATTGTGTTTATTTCCTTTTTAATGAAGTGTTTCCTTGCCTAATGATTCCTCAAGGACAATATTTTCACCCTTCATTTTTTTTCCGTGGCTCAGTTGCTTGCAATTGATTCTCTCTTGCTAAGTTCTTCTTACTGCTTGACCTTCAGCCTTGATTTTTCACTGATTACGTACACATTCAATATAACCAAAAGGTTTTAAGCTACTAAACACCATGGACGATCCTAGTATGGTTTGAGCATAAACAAGAACACTCCGGTTCAATTGATTCTCTCTTGATCATTCGCTTTTCACGATTGATCATAAGTTTGATTAGCGGTACCTTCTGAGTGACTTGCCTCCAAATCTCGTTCACACTTCCATTTGGATGTGTATAATCGAAATATCGTCTCACCTACACAAATCAAAGTTTTATATTTCACATATTGGTTTATTTGGACTCACAAGTGAACATTTAAAAAAGACAGAACAAGAAAATCTCCTTACCTCTTTCATAGCCAATTGGTACTTTAAAATCTTTTCTGTTTTCACTTTTCTCAACTTCTTAACCAAAAACCCGGGCTTCAAAGCCGAATCACTTCTCAAGAATACAGAGAACTTTCTGTAATCTATAACATCTTCGAAAGGTAGCTCAATGCCATCGCTTACAATCACCGGGACACATAAACTCGCAATAGAATCAAACAATCTGCAAGCAGAAGGAGTATCACCAGCTGGATGTAGACAAAACTTAGATGTATGCATTCCTTCTTTAGCCGCACGCCTATTCTCTCTTGATTGTGTTCCATGTTTGATCACAACATCATCTTCATTTTCAAGCAGCTTGAAAAGCAAATCTCGGACATTACCTCCCTGCCAAACAAACACACATAACAGAGCACTTTAGGACATGCATTGCCAAAAGTTTACGCCTTTCTGCAGAGTCTTCCATTTACTCAAATGGGTAAACTCTTAACACATTTGACATTCAAGTCCAATCTAAATAACAAGAGCACTATCTAATAACCATGGCAGTAATCTCTCTATCTAACTCAAACAACTTAACTTTGAACTCTTTATCGAATTCAACATCAAGAACACTAGAGACATTATATTCTTACATCTTTACGATATCGGTTTCCCATGAAGAACAACAATGTGTTCCTCTTCTTTACACCGAGCTCGCCTTCATAAGCATCAATCCTATGAGAATAAGGTATGATTACGTCCTTCACAAGCGACCCTTGGTCAGCTCTTAACCGGCCAAAATCCGCCACAAGCAAAACCGCATTCTTGACCCGGTCCATGACCCGTTTCAATGCTTTCGGGTCACCAGCAACAATTACATGATCCCTCCCATTGTTCCTCCTCCACCATTCTTGACTTTCTAACCAACCAACCAAACTCTCCTGCATCTCCTCGTCGCTGTAACCCGACCCCGATCCAGATCCGGGTCGACCCGAGTTCGCAATCAAGCTTAGAGAAGAGAAAGCCGAGACGTAAAACAAATCCGCCTCTGCCGGGTCAAAAACCCTGACGATTGGAGACCCGACCCGTTCGATTTCGGGTCGGGTAAGATCCGAGAAGAGAAACCACTCGTGCATGTGCTGATGACCCGGATATTTCAACCCGGTGACGTCATTAGGTTTCTCTCCGCCGCGAGCTTTGCTGTGCTGCTCGATGACGGTGAAATTCGTCGGCAGGTCGTACATGTAAACTCTCGTCTTAAGCGATTTTCTCGGAAAATCGAAACTTTCTCGGGAAACGACGGGATTGTGACGAATTGAGCTGGACTCGGAGTAAAAACTTGGGTAGAAGAAGGTATTAACAAAGATGAAGACTAAGAAAACAGAGAGAACTGAAACTGCGACCTTCTTCGATTCGGAAAACAAATTGTTGGGTTTTCTCACTTTGAGCTTTAATCTCTCATTCATCTCGTACCAATTCCACCAAAGGTTTCTTCTTTTTTTCCTTAAGAATAAAGAAAGAGCTTAGAGGAACAGAATCAGAGAGCTGTACGAAGAAGGAAGACGAAAGGAGGAAGAAAGAGACAGACTTTCGTGAGAATTGTAGCTTTAGTGAGGCTTCGATGTGAAAGAAAAACAAAATTCGTTTAACGAGAAAAATAAAAAGAGGTTTTTATTGGGAAAATCAACAAGTTCGTCTTCACGAGAGATGATTTTAGTAGTAAGTAAATATGCGAAACTGACGTTTGAACAACAAAAACTAATTTTTTATTAGTACGTCGGTTCTTCAGACGTTAAGGCCCGTTATGATTTTGATTAATTTTTAATATATGCTGTAAAGTTATATTAAATGGTTAATTCTGGTTTGATTTTCGGTTTGGTACGGTATCGATTTTCCAATCCGCCAAGTTGCAATTTTCTTCTTAAGCGATTACACGCGGAGGCGAATCAAATCGACGGTGAGATCTTCATGCTCAGATTGCTCTCTCTTTCTCTCGATTCTGGGATCAATTTTGGAACTTTTGGCCGATGATCTGATGCTGTTGTTTTTGAAACATTAGGGTCTTCCTTTCTCGTGATGGGTCGCGATAGAACCAGCGAATTGCCAGATTCTTTGCTAACTCAGATTCTCTTAAACCTTACGACTAATGATTCGGTCAAGACAAGCATTTTATCGACCAGATGGAGAGACATTTGGTTAAATGTTCATGTTCTTGACTTAAGGGTTGATGATCTCCCTCATTATTGTAAAGTCTTTCCGAGCTTCATCAACAAATACATTGAGTTCAACCACAAATCACGAATGCAAAAGTTCAAGATTAAGTACCACTGTTTAAGAGGTTTGTAAAAGACTCCTCAACTCAGACAGAATTTTTGATCAAGGAAACAAACAAAGCTCAAAACGGCAACATCTCATACATTAGGTTGAATAAGCAACCTAGATTGCCCAAAAGAATGTGAAGCTCGTGACCATCAAAGTCTATTTGGAAGACAAATGCAAAGCGAAAACAGAGGAAGATGAGCAAGAATGTATAGTATCAACAAAGACAACGGCTAATTTTCTAACTAAGGTGAGAAATATCAACCCGTCCAGGAATCTTGAAGGTATCTGCAGCACCAAACTTCCTAAATTCCTCGCTTTCAGCCACAGAGTCATCTTCATTATCATCATACTCTTCTGTGGCATCTTGATGGCTGGACGTAGAAGGGTCGTGCATGCTTCTGGACCGGCAGCCATGAGATGTAAGCATGTTCACTTGGCCACATTGTGAAATCTCTACCATCACAGTTTCATCATCCATTGGCAGTGGCTGTTTCCAGGGCTCCCCATCCATCCTCATGAATGTATTGTCTGTTGCACCTTTGCGAAATTCGAAGCGAATGCGGTTTGCCTAGTTACAAAAGAGAAACCAAATCAATAGGTTATAATTTGTATGCACTTAATCATCATCTCTATATGTGTCTCTGTGCGTGTATGTCTATCACTTCATTTTTTTTGTACAAGACTTACCTGGGCAAGTCGTGTGCCGTGTCCATTTGGAGCAAGTAGGACAAGACCATGCCAAGCATTTCTAAACCCAACAATCTCAATGAGGCCATCATCAACGAATGGTGCAGTCAAGTCTCTCTGTTGTGTACCAAGAAAGAAATATGCATATTATTTTTACCATAGAGATAAATATAGAAAATCCAAATGTGAAGAGAATTCAAGATCCTACATCGCGTCGTTTCCTTGGATTTGGAGTGCCCCAAGGATTTAGTCCTCCAGAAAAGCTAGGCAGATTCAGACATACAACGGACCTGATGCTGTGAGAGCAGAAACAAATGTCAGGAACTGGAGTAGTCTTTATTCGAAGTTTTTTTTTTCTTAAAGAATGTAAAATTTATTCAACCAAAAAAAAACGTTTTTTACAAAAGAATGCATCTATGATTTGAAAAATAAACATCAAGACGAGATTGCTGGATCATATTCGAAGTTTAACATCATATTGCAAGAAATTAGGGCATTGCTCTGTCACATTTGAGATGTAACATAGAAAAATCCCACGACAATCCAACATAGACTTCATGACATAAACTTAGTCCAGTGATCCATGCCGACCATTTAGATTGGATGAATAAACATTACCTATGTGGTATATGGAGATCATGCCACTGACCATTTTTATTTGCAATCTTAACATTTGCAAGCTGAGCTATGTTCCTACAAGGGAAGACATAGAGCTGTCCATTATATAATGCAAGAGAGCAAAATCATATAATAAAAAAATGAAGTTACAGACAAAGACTGGAAATGTAAGAAATGTGGACTCCATCACCGAGAATATATAACCCCCACAAGGTTACATACATTTAAATTTAGAGTATAAAAACTCCAACCATATATAAGGTGCTCATATATGCATGTTTGTGGTATGTTGATGTTGGAAGAGTATTTATTTTGACATGGTTTAGCACACAACGAGACCCAAGCTGCAGAGGATAAACTATAGGCGCCAAGTTTCTCATTACTGACACTATAACAGTATACTTGAAAGTTGAAACAAAAGATGAGGCCAAAGTGTTTGGAGAGAATCTAAATCATTTAAGAAAAAGTCTCTAAGACGCTCCCGCATCGAAAACAAATAAAAATGTGAATGAGAAGTTGTGGGGAAGCTGAAACTCTTGAATAAAAAAGTAGTGAAACTGGAACAAGTATATATATATATATCCACATCTTACTCACCGTGAAGAAGGATGGATAAGAGAGGCACAAAACCATCCTTGCGTGCAACCAAGCTTTACATAGGCGCTCTAGAAAATGGAAGCATTCAGGGTAAACTTGTAAGGAATGGGTAAGCAGACAGAGAGCATAGGGACACAAGAAGAAGAAGGTACCTGATTAACCAGCTGATTCTTAAATTTTTCAGGGTGCAGCTTTCTCTCAGAATGAAAAGCATAAGAAATTTGAGCATCCATTCCTGAAAAAGCACAACCGAACTTTCAAGGGGATTCGTCTTTGAAAGATCATAATCAAGATGATCATTGACCATACTAACAAAAGAAAAGCATGTGGACATCGATTGTTTTTCCTTTTATTTAGTTTACAATCGTATATACGTAGGGCCTAATCTAATCTTGCTTATAAGACTTGAGAAAAGTCCAGAGTTAAATGTAAGGAGATGAACAAAACTTCTTACCAAGGCTAAAGTAATTCCAGAATCCCCCACGAAATGTGTTGTAGCCTTCCTGAGAGAGTGAAGGATATCCATATGAGCAAAAGTGGAAGAAATGAGACACTGGTAGGAATATATAATAATATTATTTACCATATTTAGTTCATCTGTTGGAGAAACACGGTGAAATGCATGTAGAGAATGTGGTAACTCAAGAGGTGCAAGAGGATCAAAAGAGCCATCTTTAGGAGTCTTCATCCTCATAAGTATGTGCCAACTTAAAGTAGAGAAACGTGTTCACCACCATCCACAATTATAAAGTCAACTATAAGAAAAAGAGATATATACATACTTGTCAATCTTCATCTCCCTAGCCTTGAGCACTCGATCCAAAAACGACTCCACTGAAGCCTTATCTGTTCCGGGATTTTTCTTTCCCTGAAGAAAGCAAAACAGATTGAAACGTTTTGTGATAGTGAAGAAACATATGGACATACCTCTCCACCAACAAGTATTGAGTGTTACGCACCCATCCAAAAGCAAAGGGAAGGTTGTTTCCTGTACCCAAAGGTACGGTGGCAATCGGAGGAGGATGTGATAGTTTAAGGTCACATACAACTCCAAGGAGCCAACCAGCAGTTCCGTCACCTCCTGCAACCTAAAGAAAAGATGAGAGGTTAGGCACGCACGTACGCAAATAAGCACAAATGAGTTTCTTGGCGATGTGATGTTATTTGCTCACAATTATTTTTAACTTCTCCCGAATGTGACGAGCGAGATCATCATCTTTAAGCCTCTCAAGGTTAAGATAGATTCTCCGGAGCACCTTATCCGGAGTCTCTTGTCCAAGATCAAAGACCTGAGGAAGCATCAGGCAATGATTATAGTTATAACAAGAAAGAAGTCAAAAGAAACCCAGATCAAGATCGATCGATGAGCTTACCTGCTCATCATTGAGAAGAGAGCGGTAGGTGAGAATGAGTTCCCCACCCAACTGACCACCGCTTTTGGAGTTGATGAAGACAAGGACGGGGCTCTCCGGTGGAGCGATAGGGACTCGTAGAGCCTCCGATTCCGGCGAGAGGACGTACGTAGGGATGTAGAATTTCTTGAGAAAATCTGATGAAGCATTGTATTTCTCCTCCATTAGAGAGTCAATATCAAAACAGCCGACGGTAGTAGACTCAATCAGATGAGATCGTGAGGTGCTTTAAAATGAAGTACTCTTCCGTGTCTCGTATTATTTATAAAGGGAAAATAGTAGAAGAAAAGTCATCATCTGAGTTTGGAAGTTTTGGAGAATGTGAAAGATAGGCCTCCCCACGTACGAGGTTGTCGGCTTTCGTCATGCACCGCATTAGAGCCGTTGGTACCGCGTAAGGATTTTAAATGGTATTAAAACAAACGAGTTCAAAATACGCACTACATTAGTAAAATGTTACATACACAAAAATACAAAGGTAAATACAAAAAAAACAAAACAAAAAACTAGTACTTATGAATTAGATAAAATAGAAGTTGATAGTATGAAACTAGAAAACAAAGTCCTATGAAATATATGAATATGTTAAAGTATAGATATTGTTGGAATTAAATCTTTGATTAAACCTGCAAAAGAGAAAGAAGTAATCAGTGACAAGAAGAAGAGCAAAGAAGAAACGCACGAAAAGGAAGAAGCAAAAGGTCGTGACTGAAGGAAGAAGAAGATGCGTCTAAACGAAGAAGATGAGTCAAAGACAATAAATAAGAGGAAGAATCAAGTCAACAAGTTGAAGTCAAAGAGAAGGTGTGTCCTTGTTACAAAACGATCAAATTGGTGTTGTTTGTTTAGGAGTTTGGTTAGAGGTTTTAGAGTAGGCAAGAGTAGTTAAGAGTTGTTAGTGGTTAAAGCAAGTTGTTTAACTTTGTTTGTAACCCATCTATCTAGAAGTAAGGCCAAAGTGGGAGTAGTTAAATCAACAGGTATAAGAGCGTGTGTGAGTGTAGTAAGTAGAGAAATCTACTACAAATATATAGTGTTTATGTTCAAACAAAACAGACAACTAGAGAGTGAGAAGGAGCGGCTCACAAAGAGAGAGATGAGTTAAACCGAACTAAAGTGAATCATGAAAGAGATAGAGTTGGAACACAAACATGTGTGTTTCAACAAGAAGTTCAGAGTTATAAAAATAAGAGAAAGTTCAACAAAAGTAACCGTGAAAATCTTTGAAATGTTGAACTTGAATGTCAGGAGGCGTTTTTGTCCAGCAATAATAAGAACCATCAAATTAGTTTTTCAAAAGCTTTGATATCTTCCAAGTCAACTTCCTCTCATCCTGATCAAACTACAAAACAGGGAGAATAAAATTAGGAGTATATGATTTTGATCTTATAAAAACCAGGGGACTTACTTAGCTCAAAATGTTTGTGTGTTTATTTAACATCATAATTGTCCTCACTCTCAACGCGTTCTAGGTTAAACAAAGAAAAACAAAAGAAAAAGAGGAACTGAAATGAAATAGATCCTTTAATGATGTAAAAATAGGTTGCATTTATTTCTACATAACATTTTCTTTTATATGGTTTGTGATTATTACATCAAGTCTTTTTTAAACCTAACTTTATCAAAAAGGGTGCCCTGTTTATAAACCGTTTAAAAATTATATAAACAAAACACAATAATATAAACTTGACTCTCTTAGAACTGTCTTCCTACCGAGTAATTGTCTTAAAGCGATATAATTTTGTCTGCATATAACAATATTGCAACCAATTTAAGAGAGAAGAAAAAAAATAAAATTCAAAATAGTTCGTCAATAATTTTTAAAAAAACAACATCTCTGAACTGAGATGACAGTTCCAGATAACAGTACACATCCGTTCCCACATGAACAAATGGTCACTCCCTTATTGACTAAACTGAAAACAACAACAACCAGAAACATAGATTCATAACTCGGTTTAGTCCAATTAAAAACCCTTTAGTTGATAAACAAAGGGGTTTAATTCACCAAGTTCATAAGCGCCCAGATTACTCTTCACCACCGTGATGGCTTCCACCATCACGGAGGCTGTTACTCGCGGAGGCTGCGGTTTTGATCTTCTTACTAACAAACCTTTTGCAGTAAAGAGGACGTCCATTGACAGAATGGTAGACCTTTTCAAATTTTCCCATCACTTCGTCTGGTATGGAAGCTTTCATGAACACCACTTTCCCAAACAAGGCCGGCCCTCTTCCTCCCCTACTTCTGTACACAAACACTTTCTCCACATACGGTGGATACAACCTGATCATCATCATCATCATTATCATCATCATTATCATCATCATCATCATCATCATCATCATCATCATCATCATCATCATCATCATCATCATCATCATCATCATCATCACAGATTCAGAGTAAAGAACCAGTATATATATATATATATATATATATATATAATATAACTCTATGATGAATATAATAATTGCTAAATGTAGTTTGATTCTTCATAATAAAGCTGTTTCTTTCTTTGTGCAAGTCCTCTATCGATATTCCAAGTTAGTTAAGGTTCCAAATTCGACAACTTGTGTCGTTTGCAGGCTGAGTGATCGAACTTCATGTTACAAGTACTACCACTCTTTCTTGAGAGTTGCCCAAATATGAGAAACCTCATCTTGGTTATAAGAATCTTCTTTGAGCCCGTGAGTTATTAACAACGTTAATGAAATATATATCGTAAACTATGGTTGTTTCTTTGGAGGAATGTTCTGTTTCGACAGAGGCAGAGCAAACTTAACTTACCTATGTGCCTTGGTGTGTTATCGACTCTGGAGTGTGTTGAGATTAAAGAAATGATTATGGAAGAAGAAAGCGAGAATAAGCTAGTTAGCTACTTTCTTGAGAATTAAGTTGTTCATCGAGAAACTCATTATGAGTTTCAATGATTTAGATATCTTTAAGGAGCTTCTTACATGCACAAAGTAGGAATCTGTTAGGCTTGACATTTTTTATTCTGATTTTGAGTTAGAATCACTCATCTATCTTTAGAGGACCAGAGTCAGAGTGCATTGGGATTTAGGTCAATTGTAGCTTAGTAAAAGCTTTGACATAAAAAAGGAAAATCGTCTTTGACAAAGAAAAACAAAAAACAAAACCTTTTGATAAGTAATTATAGGTTTTCATTGCATAATAAGTTGTAAATTCTAATTAAAAATAGTCAATTTTATTGTACATATTATTTTCAAAAATAAAAAATCCCATCAAACTCTAATACGAGTTAATAATAAATTTATTTTCTCAACAAAATATTTGATAATTACTTATCTAATTAAATCTTATATCCGCAGGAATTAAAAAATTAAACTTTAGAAATAAGAGCTATTTGTTTAAAAACATTTTCTGGATAAAATGATTTATATTAATAATTAAACATATTTACATAGTTATTATACAAATTTTCAAATACATCAGGGGATAAATACATTTTCGAATACAAAAATAGTTATTTGTTTAGTTAATAATTTTTTGCACAATTTAATTATTTTATTTATTAGTTTTTGAAATTTCATTATTCAACCAAAATAATTTTGATCCAACCAATTTAATTACTGGTTAGGCTGGTTTTAAAATTTTAAATATTTCCACTAATTTATATAGTTAGATCAAAATTTTAGTTAGCTGCAGTTTATTTTAAACTTATATTAAGTTCAAAACAAAAAAAAAACTGAAAAGGTCTTTCTTTTTTTTTGGAAATGGAAACGAAAACGAAATCCCTTAAACTTTCCCAACCCTATCGATCGATTATCACTTGCTCACCCTAAATCGAGAACTCCGGCGATATTCCGCCGAAGAATCAATCGATGGTAAGTTCTTCGCTCACTTTTCGATTATTCGTTTACATAAAGTGATTTTAATCGCCTTTTAAACCTTAGATTTTGGGATTAAATTGATAAACGCTCTAGAATTTCGAATTTGATGTTGATGTTGTTCTTCCATCATGTTCTAGTGATGGGTTGCGATAGAATCAGCGAGTTGCCCGATCCTTTGCTAACTCAGATACTCTCTTACCTTCCGATCATCGATTCGGTGAAGACAAGCGTTTTATCGAAGAGATGGGAGTTTCTGTGGCTAAATGTTTCTAGATTGGAGTTGAACGACAGGGACATCACTGTACGTTATAGGAAACTTTTCGCGAGTTTCGTCGACAGATTTCTTGAAGTTAACCATGAGTTGCGTCTGCAAAAGTTGAAGATAAAGTATGATGAATGCAATGTAAATCTCTTTCCGATCAGTGAGTGGATCGCCACAGCCGTCGATCATCGCGAGATTCGACATCTTGATGTTGAGATTCAGAATCCAATGTATGTCATGAGTTTTATGCCTATGAGTGTTTTTAAGAGCAAAACGTTGGTATCCTTGAAACTCGGACACGTAGGGTTTAAGAATCGGTTCGAGCTTGTTGTTTGTCTACCTTGTCTCAAGATCATGCATCTGGAAAACGTTTGTTACGGTAACGATGGTGCTTTGGTTATGGAGAAGCTCATCTCAGGCTGTCCTGTTCTTGAAGATCTTAATGTGGTAAGGAATAATAATGATCGTCTAAAAAATTTGCGTGTGAGGTCTCAGAGTCTGAAGATCTTCCGCTTAGCATTTCACTCGGGGATGGGTGGTACTGATTATGAGGTTGAGATTGATGCTCCAGGACTCAATTATATGAGTTTTAAAGATAATCAATCTGATAGGATTGTGGTGAAGAACTTGAGCTCCTTGGTGAAGATCGATATTGATAGTGAATTCAATGTCAAGTTTGGCGGCAGTCCTTTGGAACCTGAGGATCTTAGGAAGAGTGATACGATCCGTGATTTTCTCACCGGGATTTCTAGTGTAAGACAGATGATCATCTCTCAATCTACTTTGGAGGTACTTATTATTTGATGATTGTATAGCAACTGAGTTTTTCTATGAAACACATGTAACCTTGTCTTTCTTCTTGCAGATCCTGTATCATTATTCCAAACTGGGACAGGTTGCCGATTTCCAAAAGTTATATCATTTGCAGGCTGCGTTTTCCAGCTCATCGTTACAACTATTGCCAGTCTTTCTTAAGAGCTGCCCAAATCTGAAAAACCTAATCTTGGTAAGAATCTGTTTGAATCTTTGATTTGGCTAACGACATTGTGCATGGAACTATGGTAACCTCAGCTTTTCTGTTTGCAGGACTACTCAGCTTCAACGGAGCCAGAGCAAATCAACCTTACCAATGTGCCTTGTTGTTTAACATCGACTCTGGAGTATGCTGAGATTAACAAACTGATTATGAAGGAGGAAACTGGGATTAAACTAGTGAATTACTTTCTTGAGAATGCAGCAGTACTCAAGAAACTTTCTTTGAGTTTCACAGATTCTCCTATTGCCGACGAGGATTTAGATATCTACAAGAAGCTTCTTACATCTGTAAAGCGTTCTCGCATATGTCAGTTTCACATATTCTGATATCCCCAATCAAGAGCCAGAGAGCTACAAGAGGATTCTTACATGCACAAAGCTTTCTCCGAGATGTCAAATGTTTGTCACATGAGCATTGGCATTGAAAATTAGTGTACCAACTACCTATTCTCATGAAAAGTGCAATCAGGCTTATCGTTTTATAGATAGAAAAGGCTTTTTTAGGTTCAACTTGAGACACATAGACTATTAGATGATAATGTCTTCTTCATATGTACTTTTAGTTGTCTTACTTCTATCTGAATTCTTTAAGCATGGATGATTCTTACATGTTTAAAGGCCAAATTATTCAACTTTTATTACGTTGATATTAATTTCAGTTTATCGTCACTTATGAAAATTGCAGCTAGGGCTTGCATATTATAGAGAAGGTTTAAGTTGGGAACTTAACAACTATGATGATAATAGTATCTTCTTGAGATTTGTTCTTTTTTACTTCTGTTTGGATTCGTTAGTAATGGAATGTTCATCTGGTTAAAACAATTTATGCATTTTATTATTTAGGTCAGCGATTTTCTTTGAATCGGCTCAATACTAGATTTCAACCATGGACGAATGGATTATAAGAGAAGACGTCAAGAATATACATCCATAACGACTATTTACAAAAAAAATGACTGAAAATTTGGTTTATTTTTATCTAAAGAGACGAAACTATAGTCTATAGAAATAGGAAATATTTTATATAATACAAGATAAATGTTAACCGGAAGAAAAATAAACGACCCATGAATTTGAAAGTCTTTGTTCTAGTAGTGTACTATCTAAATGATTTGGAAATTATTTTTATTTCTTGTCTACAATTTAATAAAATAAAAATGTTTAAATATTTTTAGCAAAATAGTTAAACAATGTTGATACTATTGATGAATAAAAATTATATTACTTATTGTCTTGGTGGGGAAAAAAACAGTCATTACAGCAGTGCTGAAGTCTTCATTACGTTTGAGTTGGACCGTAAGAACATCTCCATTGAAAATTTTTTAGTGGATTTCTTACATTAAAAACTAATAAAAATAAACCAAAATATGAGTGAGAATGAAGAGAGTTTGTTAAATGAGAGATTTTAGATACTCTTAAAAAACTCAAAAGTACACATGTCATCATTTAATTGGTTTAAATTTCATTTATAACTTAATATTAAATTATACAATTAAACTATATTAAAACTATTATTATTATATTATTAAGAAACTTTTATATATCATTAGAGGTGTTCTAACCTAACGTGTGATTAAAGTTAGATACAAATATCCACTCAAGTATTTTTCGGAAGTGGTTTCTCTAACATTATAATATGTTGACTCTGATCATTCGGTCGTTGCCGGTTGCCAAGTAGATCGATTTAATATAACATTTATACGTGACAAATTTGATTAAGCATTATTTTCAATAGCTTTGTTTACATTGATTTAAGTTATATTTTCCGATGGCTTTAGAAAAGTCTTTGAGGATAAAGAAACTCGAAACCTGTCGAATTCAAGGAGGGATCACAAAACACTTGATGAGTATCTCCACCATTGCTTGACAATGAACAGTATCTCCACCAGCAAGTTACAATAGTAATAGCTAATCCAAATTGCACTTATATATTTTATATTATCCAGCCGTAGTAACTTTTATGATGCAATATCTTAATTAATATATAGTAAGTTGGTAACATAGATTCATTAAACAAGCATAAATAGAAAATATTCTCAAGTCTCAAGTTCAAATTTCATTGCTGGAAAAAAAAAACTAACTTGGTTTCTGTTAGAAAAAAATAGGGACGTAAATTTGATAGTTGCTATAATCCAAAAACAATCTATAGTTTTGCTTATGGTCTTTATAACTTTAGGACTGGCTCTTATTATATACTGTAAAGAATCTATAGCTATAGTATTCACACCCACACAAATCATCGATTAATACAAACTAAAATGAAAAGTAAATTAAAATTAAGAAAGATTGTACCGATATATAGTACATATAGGATCCATGAATCACATATGTATTTTGTTATATTATGGTTGTATCGGTTATTTAATGTATAATATACCCAATAATCTCCTTATCTTTATGTTTTTAAGAGAAAATATGGTCAGATATGATAGTTAGTACCTCAAATATATATTTAATGAAAAAATCTTGTTTGAAGTAAATATGGACTATATTAAAATTAATCTTCTCGTAATAATAGTTCGCATGACTAGATTTTAGGTTTCCCGAGAGTTTCTTGTCGCCATATTCACTATAAATACATGCTCATAAGCTCACACATCCTTCACAACAAAACCTCTTTTCTTCTAAATACTTATACTACTAATTAAAACCAAAGTGTGCTCGCGTAACTAGCAAAAACAAAAACAAGAAAAACATGGCAAGCTCCAAGTTTCTTGTTGTCTTGGCTTTGTTCTTTACCTGTTTAGCTCTTGCTAATTCCATCCCCTTTGGAAGCAAACCCTGGGAACAAAGTAAGTATAAGTATAGAATATGTAGATCATCTTGGTTTTTGTATAGTTTTTCATGGTTAGTTTAGTTACATCTATGTTCTCTGTCTCCTACATACAGTGTAGTCTGATGCTTACAAACATATTATATATATAAACAGCTGAAATTGTGAGTCCCAATGATGATATCGATACCGCTGCGAAAGAGCCTGAGCAATGGGGTGGCGAATACACAGCTAGGTGCGTGCACAGTTGCTGCTATGCGGGACGCAATGGCTGTATCCGCTGCTGTAGTTACGCGAACGAGGAAACTAACAGCGTGGGGATGCAGAAACGTGGCCGTGGCGGTTGCAAATACGGTTGCTGCGGCAGCTATGCTTATGGACAGTGCAGCGCATGTTGCATCCGCAGCCAAGTCGCAGAGAAATCATCTAAGGAAGAGGAAGCTTCTACAGTTTGGGCTCAGAGCCAACCTTGAAAAAGGGAGCTAAACCATGGACATGTTACCGTATACGTTGTGGCCACTGTAAGCAGCTTGTTTTAATACAATAAAATGATAATATGAACGTATCTTACATGGTACGTGGAATAAAGTAAGTGGCCTTTGGTATATGTTTTGTGTGCATGCGCAGTTGTATATAAATATGTTTTTTAAAGCCTAAAGGATACTTCTCTCCGTGGTATATGAATTCGAGTTTTAGTCATTTTGATGCATATTCGTGGGTAATCATCTTATAGACTATTTGATAAATATTTCATGGCAGATGTGTCCAGTTTAACAAAACTTATCGATCTCATCTCGTCACATCACCAAAATTCAGACCAATATACTTTTAACTATTAATACATATAACAATCCTATAGAAATTTTTTATATATACAGTCATTATGCGGTAAAATAATCATGGAATAAATTTGGTTTCCTGGTCATAACAAACTGATAATGATGGAGTAAATTATTTTCTTGAGAATTTGGCAGTCCTCAAGAAACTGACTCTGAGTTTCACAAATTCCATATCACCAATCAAGAGGCAGAAAGCTACAAGAATCTTCTTACGTTTACAAAGCTTTCTCCTGATGGACAGATTTCTGGAATTTAACCGAGGGTTTTGTGTTCAAAATTTCAAGATAAAGTATCAACAAAGGAGTGGTGGAGAGACTCATGCAGTGGATAGCTGAAGTGGTTCATCGCGGAGTTCAACATCTAGAAATTGAGAACGAAATGTCTGAGATAAAGAGGAATGTAGATTTCATGACAAAGTATATGTATGTGAGCAAGACATTGGTGTCTTTAAACCTCGTAAACGTAGGGCCTGAAGATCCCAAGTTTGATGTTTCTCTACCTTATCTCAAGAACATGCATCTAGAAAAAATCTTTTACGAGGGTGATGATCTTTAAATTGTGCAGAGGCTCCTCTCAGCCTCTACTGTTCTTGAAGATCTTACCATGGTAAGCGTGATTATCTAGAAAGTCTTCCTAATTAAGAATATTACAAAAAATAAATCAGACGCTATAACCACACAAGAAACAAGAAAGACGAAGGAAACAGTCTATGTCGGTTTATGTATAATTTAAGAACATCAAATTCAATTCTTGTTTTGTAGTAAGACTTTGTGGTTAGTCGTCGTCTAATCAGTTTCTTTCACTCACGTTTCCAGAAACGAATTTGCTCTTTTCGGTGCCATTGGTAGAGTTCATAAGAAAACCAATGATATAAATAACAAAAGGTCTCAGTAACAGAAAGCAAGTCCCGAAAAAAAATTCGAGAAAATAAGAAAAGTTTACGTTGGAGTTTTTCATCAGTTTCATGAAGATCATCAAAATGATATCAATCAAGCTTTAGTTGTTTTGGCCTGTCTTGGTCTTGGCATCTACAGGCTTAGTCTTGAAGGGCAAAAACGTCCTTCCGCCCATAAAAGGCTGCAAAACCTCCACACCATCCTCTCGCTGGTAGTTCTCAAGAATGCAGCAAATGGTCCTCTCTGTCGCGCAAAGAGTCGAATTCAGCATATGAACATACTGCTTCGTCTTCTCATCGCTCTGCATCAAAAGCAGCAACAAAAAAAAGGACTTACACAAGGGCAAGATCGAACATATCTGCTAAAGGAACGAGAAAGAACAGAGAGATTGTACCTTTTTCTGACCGTATCTGATCTCAAGCCTTCGAGCCTAATAGTCTGTACAGTTGGAACATGAAACGAGCTCTCTGTAAGTCCCTGACGCAGGAAACCAAGCTTCCAAGTCATACTTTTTCGCAGCTGCATCGTTCAAAGCTCCAGAGATAATCGAAACGACTCGGTGTGGAAGTTTAAGCTACAGAAGAAAGAATCATCATACGATTTGCTACATTAGAAAAAACATTTTCATAAGGTTTCTCGTAACATCAAACACGTATCGAAATTAGCGTACCGCTTGGTAAAAATCTTCCGTGTTCTTCATCATCTCATCGAACGTTGCCCACGAATCATTCTCGTTAGGTCCCGTGATACAGAACTGTTCAATTTTCCCAAACTGGTGAACACGGAAAATGCCACGTGTGTCTCTTCCATGTGAACCAGCTTCTTTTCTAAAGCAGGTCGAGAAACCAGCATATCTAGACCAAAAGACTATGACGTGACTAACTTTTTCTTCTTCTTTTAAGTACATAAAGAAACAATAGGCTAATAAACGCTGCGATTATGTATATACCTTATGGGAAGCTCGCTCGGATGGATCCATTCATCATGATGCTTTGCAGAAAGAGGTTGCTCAGCACTTGCTATAAGGTATTTGTCATCTCCATCACCAGTCACCTAAACAAAACAACATTCTTCTCTCAGAATCAATGCTCAAGAACAACATAATTAAACCAAACGTTCTTGCTTCAAGACCTTGTAGAGTTCTTCATCAAACTGTGCAAGTTGTGCGCACTTGGCCATGACATCCTTCCTCATGAAATAAGGAGGTTCCTGTGGTTCGAATCCTCTTTCTGCTAAAAAGTTTAGCGAATGGTTGATAAGAGCTTGTTTAAGGAGCAGTCATCTTCGGCTGTTGTTGATATAAACAGAGAGATGTTGACTGATCATCCTATTTTAAAAAATATATATGATTTTAATTTTGTAAGAGGCTCCATGAAACATTTCTATTACGCAGTCAGGATATTATGTCCGATTGTTTTTTTTGGATAAACTTGATCATGATCAAGAATGGCCAAGAAATAAATAAACCAAATGATGTGATAATAAATATAAAAACAAATATAAAATGACTTAATTCAAATAAGTGGACTGATCAAGAAAGTTTAGTTAAAGCCAAAAAAAACCAATAAAATAACTTAGCCGAATAAAATGAGATCAAAACTAATTTTGGCGGCTAATAGTTTAAGATATTTTCACTACAACTTTACTGAAAATAAATTTTTTAATAATTTTTAAAATTTTCAGATTTTATTGTTACTGATTTATGAATTCTAAAAATTTTTATAAAAATATACTGTTATTGGTTTGATAATTTTATAAAAATCTATTAATCTATTGTTATTCAAAAAGTTTGGTTTGTAATGATTCTATTTAAATCTTGTGTTATTATGACTTGAATTATAAAAAAAATTAACTTATGAAATAAAATTTCAGAATAGTATCTAAAATAAAATATTTTGATAGATTTTATAAGTATTTCAAAATTTTCTGCAAATATAACAAAATCTTTAGAAATTAAATAAATCTCTCAACTTTTTACATCAACCAGCTCTATATAAATTCAAATCTCAATAACCCGGTTTATTCTCCATTTAAACCATTTATAACCATAACCTGTTTCAAACCGGTACAAAAGCCACTTTCTGACCCGATCCATCATCATTATCAATGACGCATAAACGGTCCAAAAAAGTTTGCAGTTTTCACGCTTTTCCCCAGAGCTGAGCTAACTCGTTGCGCGTGATAAAAGCAATGACGAGTGACGACAAAGGCAAAGTCTTTTTTTCTTCTTTCTTCTCTTTCGCTATTTCTCCTCCACTATAAGAAGACATACATCGTTCCCATTGTCCCATTCAAGCTGACCTTTTTTTTAACCTTATACATCATTATTCAACAACAGTAACATTTGCTTTCTATCATTGGATCCAGCTTCCAAACACGTAACATCATCGTGATCAGGTTTCCCGTTTCTCCATTCTTCTATCTTCCTTTCTTCATAAATCATGATCTGAACTTACTGGCTCTAGTGAGGTGAAAAGGCAAAGATCGTGATTTGTTTATATTGATGATCCTTCTTTTAGGAAACTTTGAGATTTGATCATGTGAATTTTCATGAAGATTTAAAAAAGTATCATCTTCTGATTCTGTTTTCGTTACTTTAGCAAAAAAAAATGGCTAGGTCTGGGGTTGATGAGACATCAGAATCTGGAGCTTTTGTAAGAACAGCATCAACATTCCGCAGCTTTGTTTCACAAGATCCTGATTCTCAGTTTCCACCTGAGTCTGAAAGATACCATCTTTACATTTCTTACGCTTGTCCATGGGCTTGTAGATGTCTCTCTTACTTGAAAATCAAAGGTCTTGATGAAGCAATCAGCTTCTCGGTCAGTATAAATCATCATGCTCTTCTATCCTGCGATTTCAAATATCGAATAGTTAACAGAAAGCATTGGTTTTTATTTGGTTTCAATTAGTCGGTTCACACAATTTGGGGAAGAACTAAGGAAACTGATGACCATAGAGGATGGGTTTTCCCGGATCCGGAAACTGAGCTCCCTGGAGCTGAGCCTGATTATCTGAATGGTGCCAAGAGTGTGAGAGAACTCTATGAGATTGCTAGCCCCAACTATGCTGGGAAGTACACTGTTCCTGTAAGTGTTATGATCTCTTGGTGAGCTCTCTATACTCTCTTCTCCTGTTTCTTGAAATGTTCAAAGTCTCCATTTTTTTCTTTTCTTATTGCCTCAGATTCTGTGGGATAAGAAGCTTAAGACTGTAGTAAACAATGAGAGTGCAGATATAATCAGGATGTTCAACACCGAGTTCAATGGTATTGCGAAAAACCCGTCACTCGATCTTTATCCTTCTCATCTCAGAGACGCGATTGACGAGACTAATGAGTGGGTTTTCAACGGGATAAACAATGGTGTTTATAGATGTGGGTTTGCTAGGAAACAAGAACCTTACAATGAGGTAGAAGATCCTCAATTTTATAACTCAATTAAGAAAGAACAGAATAGCTAATTGATTCAGTCAAAGTTAAAAGTTGATCCTTTTCTCTGCAGGCAGTGAACCAGTTATATGAAGCAGTAGATAGATGTGAGGCAGTACTCGGAAAACAACGATACATCTGCGGGAACACTTTCACTGAAGCAGATGTCAGATTATTCGTCACCTTCATAAGATTTGATGAGGTACTTTGAGTCGACTGTTCTTCTTTGTTACCAGCACATAAAACACATCAGCTTCTTGACATGATCTTTTTTCTTTTTGCTTTGCAGGTTTACGCGGTTCACTTCAAATGCAACAAGAGACTCTTACGGGAGTATCCGAATATATTCAACTACATAAAAGACATCTACCAAATCCAAGGAATGTGTGGCACTGTGAAAATGGAACACATTAAGGAACATTACTACGGAAGCCACCCTACGATAAACCCGTTCGGGATCATCCCTCATGGACCAAACATCGATTACTCTTCGCCTCATGACCGCGACAGATTCTCCAAATGACAAAACCAAACATCAAAGATCAATATTTTTTCACCTGTCCTCAAAACATCAGCAATGAAAGAAACATGTCTTTGTATTTTAATTTAAAAGTCAATACTTTTGAGTTCGTGAATGTTTTTTTTGTGTGTGAGTGTAAATGTTACAAGTCATGTTATCTTCTAAATTTTGCAAAGTGATATGTATGCTTGAAATTAATCTAAATTTTGAAACACTTTGACACATATCATCTTCATTTATTCATAGCTGTTTGATGTGTTTATTGTGTTGATGTTTTGGTCAAGACGAGGAGGAGAGAGAGATAATGAACATGATAGCTCTTAATGACGTTTGAGTGTGATCACACCATTTTGAAGATAAGTTTACAAAAAGAAACATGATCGAATTTCTTTTGAATCTTTTATCCATTTCTTGTGAGTTTCTACTATGGACAAATAGCTTCTTTCAGGAATTATAAACGAAATGATTTATTTAACTTCTAAATCAATTAAAATATATTAAACCAATAAATCTAAACAAAAAGTAAAATACATAATGGCAAACAAAAGAGTCGCACTTTCCTTCAATTTGTTATGAGATAACAAAAAAAGAAAGTCTTCGTCGTCCACTCTCAAGCTAAACGAAGTTCTTGAGTCCTCTCTCTCTATTATTACACTTCTTCCTCTAATCCCTTGTATTCGATTTTTTTCGAAGTATGAGAAAGATCTAACACTACTGATCGGTTAGTTCTTCTTTCTCTCTTGTCGAATATACTCCGAAATTCCTAAGTTTCTCTTTGGATTTTTGATTAAATTACTCCTTTGTTTCACTCGATTTCTGACGCGTTTTCATGTTTCCTTTTCTGGGTTTATGATGATTTTCACTTTAATACATACTTTCCCAATAAAGCTCTAACCTTTTTTAAAATACATAAACTAATTTGTAAGTTTTTGAGACTTTGGTGTGTGTTTCCACATGGTTTTCATTGATAATAAACCGTGATTGTGTTGTTAAATTCGTTTGCTTTAATCTGTTTATGTTTGGTTTGGAGCGATTTGATTAGCTGAGTTCTTGTTTTTTTATCTTTCTAATTTTTAATCTGTTTTATTTACTAATGTACAATAGTTCAACTGAGTAAAGGTTAATCATTTATCTTCGTAGCAGAGGTCAAAAAGATGGAAGGGAAAAGATTAGATCTTAGATTTCATCACTCAGTTTCATCACAATCTGTGGAATCTGCATTTGATTTGGATAAAAATGGTTGCAATCATTTTAAAACGGCTTCTTCACCGCCGCTTCAACCGTTTCCATCCGGCGGTCAGCATCCTGAAACCACCAGCGCTACTGCTGCTTACTTCTCTTGGCCTACTTCAAGTCGATTGAATGACTCAGCTGAAGACAGAGCGAACTATTTTGCAAATCTTCAAAAAGGTGTTTTGCCTGAAACTTTTGATGGCTTGCCTACAGGGAAGAAAGCTACTACATTGCTTGAGTTGATGATGATCAGAGCGTTTCATAGTAAGAATTTACGGAGGTTTAGCCTCGGTACAGCTATTGGTTTCCGGATTCGAAGAGGTGTTCTGACAGATATTGCGGCTATTCTTGTCTTTGTTGCTCGGAAAGTTCACAAGCAATGGCTTAATCCTCTTCAGTGTTTACCTACAGCCTTGGAGGTGAGATATCTCTCGCCTACGATTCTTTACGGGTATTATCTTCACTTTCCTGCTAATCGCAATTCTTGGTGGATTGCTTGTGCCGGAAAGATTGGATACTACAAACTCGGAACATATTGTATAAAATCTATAATGCTGCCTGTCTAAGTTCAGCTGTTGGAATCTTTCTTTCTCTTACTTTGACAGGGTCCTGGAGGAGTTTGGTGTGACGTAGATGTTGTTGAGTTTCAATATTATGGTGCCCCTGCGCAAACGCCTAAAGAGCAGGTGTATACAGAGCTTGTTGATGATCTGAGAGGCAGTGGTTCGTCCATCGGATCTGGTTCACAGGTAAGTTTTGTACTAGACTTGCATATATGCTTGTATTATCGACATTCTTATTTATCAGGCTACGCCTCTTTTCTTGTAGGTGGCTAGCCAAGAGACGTATGGAACCTTGGGTGCTATTGTGAAGAGTAAAACCGGCATCAGACAAGTTGGTTTCCTAACAAACCGGCATGTTGCAGTTGATTTAGACTATCCAAGCCAGAAGATGTTTCATCCATTGCCACCTAGCCTCGGACCTGGAGTTTACTTAGGTGCAGTAGAAAGAGCAACTTCGTTCATTACCGATGACCTTTGGTATGGCATTTTCGCTGGAACTAATCCAGGTAGTCTGGTAACAAAGATATAATAACTTTGCTGCTAATAGTCTCATGGTGTAGCACGTTTTTCATTATCAATTTTTTTTCTTTCTTTTCTGCAGAAACATTTGTTCGGGCTGATGGAGCATTCATTCCGTTCGCCAAGGACTTCAATATGAACGATGTAACCACAACTGTGAAAGGGATTGGTGAGATTGGTGATATCCATGCTACTGATCTGCAGTCTCCCATTAACAGTCTAATAGGAAGAAAAGTTGTCAAAGTTGGAAGAAGCTCTGGTTTGACTACCGGGACTATAATGGCTTACGCGTTGGAATACAATGACGAGAAAGGGATTTGTTTCCTAACAGATTTTCTTGTTGTTGGTGAAAACCAGCAGACTTTTGATCTCGAGGGTGATAGTGGAAGCCTTATTCTGTTGGCAGTGGGCGAAGAGAAGAATGAGAAACCACGTCCTGTGGGAATTATTTGGGGCGGTACAGCTAACCGGGGACGGTTGAAGCTAAAAGTGGGGGAACAACCAGAGAATTGGACAAGTGGAGTTGATCTTGGCAGAGTCCTTAACCTCCTTGAGCTTGATCTAATCACTTCCAATGAAGGTCTCCAAGGTCTGTGTATCTCTTCATGTTCTTCTTTTCATAACTTTTCAGTATTCACTGATTCGTGCAATGTTTCTTTTGCTGAGTGCAGCCGCAGTGCAAGAACAGAGAAACGGTATTATGTGTGCCGCGGTGGATTCCATGGTCGTGGAATCATCTCCCGGTGTGTGCAAGCCTTCGAGGTGTAAAACGGGTGAGAACTTTGAGCCCATTAACTTGAATGTGCAGCAAGTTCTTAGAGAAGAAGACAACTTGAACATGCATCCTGAGTTCCAAATTGAAGACGTCTTGGAATCAGCGGCTGTGATAGAAGAACATCAGTTTATTCCAAGTTCAAGCAACAACAGAGCCCCTCTCCATCAGAAAATTAATGGACCAGAGAATCTCGAATCCAAGAACCTGTCTTTGCTTAAGACTAGTGGTTCGGGTGATGAGATTGGCTTTTTGTTGCAGTTAGGTGAATCAGATGCAAAGAAAAGAAAGCGAATTGAGTCACCGGATGGTTCTCAAGAAGCATGAAAGAGTAAATGTTATGCTTGCTCTCACAGTTTCACAGGAGACTTCGTAACATACCAGATGATTCAACAGTAAACATCACTATTCTTTTTCCGCTGCATTTTTCTCCAGAGGAAAGAAATTGGGAATAGCATATTTGTAATGGCTAATGCCAAGATCAAAAGTTATGAACAGATATATATTGGTGGATTACGAACACCTATAATTTTGTTGTACCTCAAGAACATCTTGGAGCGTAAGCATTTGCAATGAAGCCTCCCAATTCTCATACATCTTGTTGCTTGACACCAGACATCCAGTTTTAGACATAATAGGTACATAGAAACATCAAATGCTGCAAATTCTTACTCGACTGAACTATACTAAATCTTTGATGCTAATCGCTACTCGCTACTCGGTAGATACGTTTGGCCAACCTTGGTCAGCCTGGAGCTTTACAAATTCCGACAGAAGCTTGATTTCTTCGTCCTGCAACCGCGGTCCAAAGGTACATTGTCCTCTCGGCGTACATTTCTCCCCAAATCCCTATAAGTAAATCATCAGATATAGTTCTCTTCAGATCATTTAGCTAACTGAAGGGACTTCTCATTTTACACAAGGAAGCTCTCAAAGGAGATCTCACCGGCATTCTTCCCTTTCCATTGTAGGTAACACGATATATCTCTTCCTCACTATCAACTCCATTTCTGTAAAGGTAAAAACCATAGCAAACTTTAAAAGGCAAAGATCAGAGAGATGCACAGAAGATATCTCTTTGAGCGTGGAGCATTGGTTATTTTACCTTTGGAGGTCACTTGGGAAAAGCGTTGCACCCTGGAAAGAGAAAGGATATCAGCTTATTGACCAGAAGTGAATAAAGAATGGTTCATGACTGAGTTTTCATTAAAGTGTTTAAAACTCACTGGTTGAATAATGTTTCCACCTGTGTCATGACAGCCTATACAAGCTCTGTTAAACAATGTTGCTCCTCTTTGTATATCCAATGTTTGGCCAAGAGATTCTACATCACAGGTATCCCCAAACAAGAACTCACCATAAAAGCAAGAAACTTTTCAATTCCAATCGCAATTCAATGATACATTGATTCACATCATTGTTCAATGGTAGTGTCAACAAGAAACATCCTTGAATGAACCAACAAATCACAGACAAGCAGAGACTGAGGCAGCTTCGCTAAGATTCTCTGTTAACTTATAGATCACTGAACATGCGCCGAGTTCCTTAAAGATAAGAGTTACCTGGAGGGTTACAGATCGGTAACAGTGCGAGTAGAACCGCCGTGAGCGGCGGAGCAAACTTCTTGATCAGAAATTTTAAGTCTTTATGTTTTACAGGAACTGGGTACTTCCACTCTCTTTCTCTTGCAGTGGCCTTTCGAAGAGTACATATGTATATAATCTCATCGTCATGTTATGAAAATCTGTATATATATTGAAATGTACAGAGTTAGAGAGAGAAAAAAAGAGACAGAGAACCTTGTGGGAAGAACAAAATAGGTTGCAGCTGCGAGCAGAGGCAGAAGAGAGAAGGCTCATCTTTTGCAAATGTATGGATGAAGTTGAATTGGCCGTCTTACTTTTTTTATAAAACTAAAAAAAAGAATTAAACGCTTCAACCGGTTACCGGTTTGGTACAGTTGAGACAAACTGGATTTGTTTTACCTTTCAGAAAGAAAATAAAAAATATTTGGTTGATTATAGATTAGGTAGTACCCATCTAAATTATGTAAAGAAGGGCTTATTAGTCGATAAAATGATTACAAATTATATAATGTATGAATTAAGAAATTTTTTTTTGTATTTTGTAAATTTAATCATTCAAACTGTTTAATTTTATCATTGGTCAATAATTTTTTTATAAAATTTTTGTGAATTTTTATACGTACGTTTTTTAATAGCAATGTTCAAATAAAAAGCTAAGTGCTAAGCGGGCGGAAATATAACATTTACACTTAAATGGCTTAATCAAAGTCTAAAATTTTTTTAAATCTACATACTTTCATTTCCGTAAATTTTTTTTAAAATCGAACCATAATATAAAAAGACATTCAATAAGACATATAATTTTTTTTTAAGTTTGAAAAACCAAAAACAAAAAACGACTACTGCCATTCAACATTCTTATTTCCACAAAATTACAAGCAACTACTTTTTCAATAGAGAATTACAAACATTCTCAAACAAAGATTGTAACTAACTAACGAGATAAGATAAACTTATGAACTTGAAATAACTATTGGGAAAATATTAATGGACAATCAATTAATTTCCCTTGACAAGTATGTCCTTGGCCTCTTTCAATAAGCGTAGCACATCTCTCATGTTCATCCGTTCACCAGCTGCATACGCAGTGCAAGCCAAGCCAACTTCCACAATTTTGTTAACGCAATCAAGTTTTGAATGAAGTTGTGCACCAGAAATATCGATGAGTCCCTTAAGTTTAGCATCAATCACTTCCATAATTGCATTATTTTGAAAACCATAACTTATCAATGTAATTAGATTTTGATCTCCTTCGAAGCTTTCGTCCATCGGGCTTTTCCCGCTCAAGAGCTCTAACAACATCACTCCAAAGCTGTACACATCTCTTGCTTGTGATGGCTTTTCTCCAATACCATATCGTTCATGAAATATACTTTTTTCAAATAGAATCAGCTTTTGAATATATGATTTTATGCTTTGACAGAAAAATAAATATAATATAAATTAATTTTTAGTTTAGTTAAAAATATTTATCGTCTTATAATATAAGCAGTATAGTCGAATACTATTTTCGATGTACTTTTGAATTTCTATTTTAAGTTATAATTATTTAGAAGAAAAAATACATAAACAATTTATTTAGAAGAAAAAAAATCAAACTATAATATTCGATACAAATAACCAACCTAATCGAGAAAAAAATCGATTTAAAAAATGAATCAAAATATTGAGAGATATATGATTCGAACTGTAATTTAAACCGAAACCATATCGTATCAAACCAATTCATAGTAGAGATACTTGGTTTAATTTGTGTATTTTTAGATTTTTGAATTTTTAAAGTTTTAGAAAATAGGTCACATTGATGATTTAATTTTAATATTGGTTCAATGCAGTTTGAAACTTTTTATTTTGGTTTGATTATTTTTCGCTTAATTTTTTTAATAAAAATAAAAATAAGTAAATGATTGTAATTAATATTATATATATATTTAATATTTAGTTTGAATTCGCACTCATAATTTTTAGTTTGGTCTTATTCGATTTGGATCTGGTCTTTTTTCTCACTCTAATTCACACCGAAAATTGAAAGAACTTAATCATCATTATAGTCTCTCAATGGCATGATATAGATTGACAATAGACTCTCTGGTTGCATTTATATACTTTTATATATACTAATTAAGATTCATGTTATGAAAAAATAAAATATAGACGAGCTTAGCATATGTAATTTACTTAAAAGATTTAGAAGTAACTAACCTGGAGGAATATAACCAATGGAGCCTTTCAAGACATGTGTGGAGCTTATAGAAGTGTGATGACGATCATCGGATGCGTCAAACAGCACACGAGCCAACCCAAAATCGCCGACCTTTGCAACCATTTCTTCGTTTAGAAGAATATTGCTTGGTTTTAGATCACAGTGAACCACAGGAACCTCACAATCGTTGTGCAAATAATCCAATGCAGAAGCAATGTCAATGGCTACGTTCACTCTTTCTTCAAGAGTTAACCCAACACTCCCATCAGGTTTTCCCTTCCTACCTTTGATCCATTCTTCTAAGCTTCCATTGCTCAAAAACTCATACACCAAAGCCAGAAACTCAGTGTTTTTGAAGTCTATGCTTGAGCAAGAAGTTACTAGTTTCACAAGATTCCTGTGCCTTATATTCCTCAAAGCCTCACACTCTGCGATAAAGCCTTTATAGTATCCGTTTGCTTTGAGATCGATGACTTTTACTGCGACATCAATCCCTCGTACTATCCCTTTGAATACTGATCCAAAGCTTCCAGCACCGAGAAGATTTCTAGGGTTGAAATTCTCAGTAGCTCTCCTGAGCTCATCATATGAGACATTCATGAATGGTTCCTTGAGGAGCGAATTTGATGATGATGTAGATGTGATAGACTTTTCTGATTTTCTTTTCCAAATCAAGAAAGTTATCACACATACTCCAACTACACCTACCACGCATGTAACAATGCTCGCTTTCAAAAGCTTTCTATGCATCCGAGTTTTTCGACAAGTGTTGAGTATGCAAAGCTTTGGATTTCCTTCCATATAAGCTTTAGAACGATCCTTGAAAACCCCATTACTTGGAACCCATCCTTCAAGATTGTTGAATGAAAGATTCAAGAACTTCATAGCGTGTAAATCTTGAAGTTTTGGAGGAATAACACCGGAAAATTGGTTTGAAGAGAGATCTAGAAACTCTAGACCTTTCACGTCTGCTAATGCATCCGGAATTAGTCCAGAAATATGATTTCTAGCCATGTTTAGCTTCTCCAGGCTTTGACAACCTTTGATGGATGAAGGAATATTGCCTGAAAACTTGTTACTAGAGAGATCTAGACTCACAAGGCTTATGAGGCGACTCCATTTGGTATGCTTCCGTTTAACTTATTGTTGGATAGATCCATGGATAACACATTCTTGAAGTTTCCAAATGATGGTGGGATCATACCTTCTAGCTTGTTTTGCGATAGATTGATCTCATTTAACGCGCCAAGATCACCAAGAGAATCCGGGATTGTTCCAACAATTTGATTTCTCGCGAGTTCTAGCACTTGCAAACCTTTCAGTTTCCCAATCCCTTGAGGGATTTGACCAGTGAGTGAGTTGTCACTCATGTTGAGCAGAGTCAAGCCTGTGAGATAGCCAATGGATTCAGGTATTTCACCTGTGAGGCGGTTTCCTCCCATGAAGAGTTTGGAAAGATGCTTTGAAAGATTGCCAATAGATACAGGAATAACACCCTCCAAGAGATTTCTATCAAAAGCAAGGAAGTTAAGTCGGGAGCTATTACTCAAAGACTTGATGAAACGATCAAGATCTTGATCTCTACCCCAAACTAAATTGTTGAATCCAACGTTGTACATTTCAAGAAATGGAAGATTGCCTAATCCTAATGGTATGGTCCCCTTCTAGAAGGTTATGCGCAGCGCGGATTATCTTAATGTTTGTGAGGTTATATAGAGAAGCTGGAATCTCTCCAGTGAACTTGTTGAAACACACATTGAAAACCAAGAGATTTGGAAGTTTGTCTCCTATGTTTCTAGGAAATTGACCCCAGAAGTTGTTTGAAGCAAGAGCCAACGAGACTAGAGAAGAAATGTTGTAAATAGAAGGAGGAATAGTTCCAGTGAAGTTGTTTATTGTAAGATCAAGGACTTGTAGCCTTTTAAGACGACCCAATTCGTAAGGAATTGGACCACTAAGAGAGTTTGTGCCTAGGCTTAAGACAGTGAGAGATGAAATGTTTGAGAGAGATGGTGGAATTGGTCCATGTAACAGATTTTTGCCCAAGTTTAAGACATTAAGGTTCTTGAGATTACCAAGTTGGTTTGGAATGAAACCAGTGATCGTGTTTGAGGTTAGATCAAGGATTCGTAGTTCTACTAAATTGCTTAGGTTGGAAGGTAAGGATCCTTCTAAGCTGTTGGAGCTTAAATTAAGAACATTTAGACGAAAAAGATTTGTGATCTGTTTCGGAATTGGACCTCGAAGTTGGTTATTTTGAAGTTGAAGAGATGTGAGCAAAGAGAGATTACCAATTCCTGGGCTTATGGAACCGGTGAGGCCATGACCAGAGAGATTGATGGAAGCCACTCTTCTGTTGCGTGTGTTGCAAGTCACACCAGTCCAATTACAAGGAGATGAGTTTTGGTCCCAAGAGAAAGAAAGTGATTGTGGGTTTTGGCTAATTTGGGACCTGAACGAGAGCAAAGCTTCTCTATCCGTATCTAAGGAAAAAGAAGCTGACCCAACAATTGAAAATGTTGAAACGGAAAACATAAGAAGAAGAAGAAGAAAAGACACAAGAGTGAAATTGGGTAGCAAACGATGAACGCTCAAACCCATTTTTATTATCTCTCTTATTGTTTTCTCTCTTTGGCATATGAAAATGAATCTTTATAGGTTTGGTGAGTTATAGTGATTTAAGGTTTTTTAAGTTCAAAGAAATTTTCGTTTTTTACGATTTTTGGCTGATTAGATTTACCCAAATACACTGTTTAGATTCACCTAGCTAAATCCGAAATTTTGGATGAGTTTTAAAAAATCACTCAAACTATCCATTTTGGGTGATGCTTTAAAACGCACTAAACAAACAATGATTCTCACCTTCACTCAGGTGGATCACCTAAATAAATAAACGAAACAGACCCTAAATCACCAGTCAATAATTTTGTAGTTATTGCGTAGTAACATAATTGTAATTTTTTTAGAACTGTTTAATTATTATTATTTTTCACTATTTTGTTTTACATTTAAATATTGTATATCAATCATATTCTATATGATAAGATCATTTGTTTTCCAAACAAAATTTAGACGACAAATATTTTGTAAATTCATATCCGCAGCAGTAACTCAACCTGTTGGAGGAATATGTGTTTAGTTTTATATTGGGTTCGAGTTGAAACCTAAAATACTACGTTTAAAGAAATAGTATAAGGTTTGTGGCTTGCATTCACCACAAATATTATCAAAACTGTATATATAAATAGATTTGAGCCAAACATCTGACTCGATCATCGAAAATTAAAACATCACTCTCAAATTTGTAATAATCTGGAATCCAAATTTTTCAAACTGTATTAGACATTAATCCACATGTAACTTGTATGACCCCAAAACCTCCTCCGATTAATAGCCACTCCTTTTTTCTTACAAATACTTTCCAAGAAAATAACAAGTCAATTGCGTTATTTTCTTTTAAAAACTTTTTGACTTATTCTTCTTGTTGACTTGTTCTCCTTTTTGCACAATACATGGGGACTAATTAGTTAAAGACTTTTCAAAGATAAGTTTTTGTTGTTTGTTAAATATGAGCTTCTAGGCCGAGATCCAATTAATTCCCAAAATAAATGAATCTATCAAATAGTATTTTTATTAGGTTTTTTGATAGATTTAAAGTGTGAAAGTATTTATTTTTTTATTTTGGGTCACTACAAATCAAGACTAAACCAAACAAATGTTTTGAGTTAATAATGAATCGAACTGAGAATAAAAAAAAGTAGTATATTATGTAAAAATATATAGCAGCCGATAAAAAGTGTAACCTACATAATATATATATATATATATATATATGTTATATATATCATGTAAGCTACATAGCATAATATAATAGAAGAGAAAGTTATATAGCATATTGCAGAAAATATAAGCTACATCGCATAACTGAAGATGTAAACTACGTAACATATCACATAAAGTGTACACTATGTAGTTGATCGTAAAAGATGTAAGCTACACAGTACATTGCAAATTAGATATGGGATCTCCAATATTGGCTGCATCTGTTAGCTTAAGTTTCCTACATAGTCCTAAGCATGTGAACCCAAATACGATGTTCTTTGTTTTTGCTATAAGCAACTTTGTTATCCCTAACGTCGGTGTATTTTTAAGTCTCTATCTGTTTTAATAAATCAGTATCATTTTGAAGATAGTCAAGACATAATTGGAGAAAAATATTAACCTGTGTTGTGTTGTTTATGTTTACCGTTATAACAAGCGATATCCCACTTGAATGTCAAGGCTCCACATTTTTTGTTATATTAAGTTTTGACTGGTATGTCAGATGAATAATGAAATAATATAATAGTAAATGATTAAATAACGTAATTACTTAAGCTTAATAAAATTTTATAATACCAATAATAAAAGATTAAAAATTTGATTTAAATAAATTACTGATGTATTTTTTCTCTACCTATATATATTTTGCACATCTATTGTATACAACGAATCATTTTGCAAAAAATGTGAAAATTTGATGAATACTGCAATAAAAGTAGCAAAATAACAATATCAAAACAATAAAAAAAAACAAATGGTATAACGTTCAGAACCAGCATAAAAGTGTAGATACACATTTTGATATATTCAGCGAGTAATCAAATCAATACATACAAAATGTCTTAGACTTTGGTGTATAGGACGAATTAAAAGTGTCACAATTTTATTCAAGATGTATAAGCGTCCGCTAAGTCAAAATGTCCGTAGGAAATTTATTTATAAGATTGTGAATTGTGAACATGATTAGTCTCATCAAAGCCAAGCTATACCATGAAAACTTATAGAGATAAAAAAAAATTAAACAAAGACTAAATAAATAAGTATATGAAACATGACAGAACAAAAAAAACAAGAAAGTACAAACTTTGTGTTACAAGAACAAAATGACAACAAAGAACAAACTTTTAACCAGAAATAAACATGCATTTTTATTTAATTTGGACTGAAATATGAATGTAGATATAGATCCAATATGCTTTGCTTTTGTGCATTACTACACGGGACGAACTGCAACACCTTTGACTACGAGCCCACTCTTACGGTCAGTGTCCACATACTGATACATCGAGAAATATAGCTTTGCGTCGTCTTTCTTCGACGGTGCCTTAAAACCTCCGACATGAATATCCACCCAATTTTCACCTATGTACTCGTCCAAGCACAATGTCTTATCCTCCTCACTCTGGCTTCCATCGTGCATGACCTTCAGCTTTAAGGTCACATGGTTCTTCCATCCTAAAGCTGTATCATTTAGGCTCACTAGAAAAACCACCTCGTACTCTGTCCCCGGTGTCAATTTTCTCGTGGGAAAATCTCCGGTTATTTTAATTAACGAGTGAATGTTAATCATAGTTGCAATTTCAATGTCTGCTCTGCTGACAAAACAAGATTAAATTTTCAATACAAAAAAAATTATTGGAAAGAAATCAAATGATTACACATCACATTTTTATGTTGATCTTTTTAATATATTTGTACACTTTCTCTTAACCACGTTATATTTAATGTATATTTTGAAAAGAACATTTTTTAAAAATCACTAGCTTTATTCAAAATGCTACAGTATTTTATTAATATTCTAAATAAAATCTTAAATATATTAGTATTGTATTAATTGATGTTAATTAGTAAAAGAAAATGTTAATTTTAAATTTCGACAAGATCATATTGACCATATCTACATATTATAGTCGGTTATACTCAAATGAGATGAAATAGATCCAAAAAAGAAATCATACATAAAAATAATGATCAAACTAGCAAACATATCTAATCTTATGACAGAGAATATAATTATTTATTTATTTTTTTATGTCAACAATTATTCATTTATTCTTAATTAAATTAAGTAAGCAAAAATTTATTTATATAAAGATACATATGAATAAATTTTAGTTTGGATCAATAATTTAAAACTTTTTTATTAAATAGTTAAAAAAAATATATAGAATCCAAGTTGCATAAAAAAGGCTTGTGATTTTTCTTTTCACTAAAACAATTCTTACTATGGTCTGTCGTAGATAGAACTCCAGGTCCATTTTTCAGGATCATCAGAGTGAGTAATCTCAAGTCTTCTTGCAGGTACCAAAAAGCCTCCTTGGGGATTCGATTCTATTCTCGGGTTTGGCCTCACGGCGATCTTCGATAGCAATCTCTGAATCTCGAAAAGCATTGATTCTATGAACTCTCTTTCGTTGCTGTCACTGTCATACAAAACGAGTGAAAAATGTCAGCAAGCTTGTTCAATCTATTCTTTTTGGTTCCTTGTTATACAAGAAACAGCTACCCTTGACATACCAAGAATATGATGTATCTACATAGGAAGATAAGTATATTTTTTTCAGTCTGAACTTCTTGACTAACAAAGAAAATAAATGAGAAAAAGATAAAAGTCGAACCTATTTTTTACCAAGGACATGCCTTTTATTTTAGATATAGACTCTAAAGCCTTCTCCCATTTCCGGGTCCTTTCTGGCTGGTGAGGAAACTTCCGCTTCAAAACCCTGAAATTATCACCAAATTTACCTCTAAGTTCTTCCACCATGGAAGGTGCAAGTTTGTAGAAGATGGGAAACACACTGACACTGCCTCGATTCTTGCAGTCCTGAATCATGGCCAGCTCATCCAAGCACCATTCCGACTTTATGTAACCGTTAGAGAAGATCACTACCGCGACCCTTGACTCTTTGATCCTCACCAAAAGGTTATCCATGTCTGTGCCAACCATCTCATTCTTGTCTAAGAAGACGTTTATATTCGCATCTCTCAAGATAGGCTCGAGGAAGGCCACAAATCTATTGCGGACATTTGGTCCCCGGAAGTTGATGAACACTTGAGGCCCCTTTGAGGTGGGTCTCACAACAGAGGAAGAAGCAGCCATAAGAGAGCTTTTTGTTTAGGCGAAAAGAGAGTTTTGGTGATTGTTTTTTTGACCTTCTGTGTTTTGTCAAGTTGCTTTGAATGATAAAGCTAACGTCCTTATATACTTGAAATCTTGGACTAATGTTAATGTGTAAGTTGTCAACATGTAGTTCACTAAAACAGATAACACCCTGTCTTCGAAATTTGACTTTGTCTTGTAACTCTATCGCCATCCTCCGGTCAAAACCTAGTATTTTATTCGACGACTAAACGTATGTAGGTGGTTAACTAAGAATCAATCTACGACGTCGATCAACATGCATATATAAGCTAATAATATTTGGTTGCAAAACCGAGTTTTATTACAAGGTATATATTTGAATGGTTCCACTTTCATGCATGTGTCTTAGTAATCATATAGTCTCTGATTAAAAACTGCAACTGCGAAGATGTTTACTAAAAAAAAAATAATTGGACTTCTAACTTCCTATCATTCAAAACTGAGTCTCGAACGCGGTGAGGCCAGAATCAAGTCATGTAGTTTGTCATTGGATGCATCACAAACGATACGATTCTTTTTAGTAATATAGTTTTGTTTTCCAACAAAACAAATAAATATCTTTTAACCACTTGATTCAAAGATGTCAAGAATTATGGTAATTCAAGATTTTATTGTCATTCTAGTTAAATCTAAATACATTAGACAATCTAAATTTATAAAAAACGAATATAAATTAAGATTAAATTTTATTGTGTACTCCTCAACTAACTCTAATCTAACTCAAAAACAACTTCCTCTAGATGATTTGATATGTAGATGCATAAACCATTTCTGTTAAAAGGGATATAGTACACTTATAAGGATTACTAACGTGATTGAGGGATTGAGACGATTCGACAAGATGTTGTTTTCGAGACAGTATGAATATAAATCATAGAAATCTTCTTCAATCATCTAGATAACGTTAAAACCTTTCAGATATGGAACTCGCAAATAAGTAAATATGACTAATAAAAATGAAGAACTACCTTTGTCTATCCTAAAATCACTGTAAAACCTATAAGACCATTATATTCCGCTCGCTAGCATATACTACAAAAAAACAAGCGTAATTTTAATTGAAAAAAATCCATTAAAATTGTTTTGACCCATTTCTAATGAAATTTTGATAGAATTTTGATACATTCATGATCTTTCAGAATTTCATCAGTTCTGATGATTTTTTAGTGGATATATCTATTTATGTTTATGAGAATTTAGATGGTATTTTTTTTAAAAACATTTTGTTGTAGTTTTCAAAAAAAAGTTCGATGAAATTGTCCACCGAGTTAACTATCAAAAACTAGTCAATTTTTTTGGCTGATTTCTGACGATATTTTAATTATATGTAAAAATCTTCAAAAATTTTCCGACAGATTTTCAGCGGATTCAAAATTTAACCGCTGAATTTTTAAAATATTTAGAATTTAATTTCTGAATGGATGGAAGAAAATGTTTGATCACCAAAACTAGAGGCAAAATTGAACTTCCACCTATACCAAAATTTCATCGGAGTTTATTTTTATTTAAAATGACTAAAAAAACCAAGAGAATAAGACAAAACCTATGAAATTTATTTACAAATAGATCATTCTCCTCTCAATTCACACAATTCCAAATTTCACTGTCGCTCTCTCTTTCACTAAAAATTGGTCATTGATTTATAAATCAATGATATAGATGTGCTTGGAATTTATATGCAAAATCATTTTTAATCAAATTTAGCATATGTTATATTTATTTATGAATAATATTTTAGTTATATATTTCATAGCTGTATATAGATATATTTTTAATTTAAAATCTATTGGAGCCTATTGGGCCTCCGACTTTTGTAAATCCGTTGTGTACACATTACATTAGATTAAACATTGTGTGTCTTTTTGTATATAAAGCATTGATTTCTCATGAAATAACATAAGAAAACCCTTCACAACATGAATGATTTCTTGAAGTAGTGATATGTGAGTCGTTCTTATGCATGGTGTTTAAAACGAAATTTTTACGTGACCTTGCGTCGATGCGTACGTGACCACATCATTTGATATTTTAAGTTGAACAAATTTACTGCTTTGGTTTCAACATACATATGTATTAGAAACCTCTATATATTAAGATTTCCCCTTTATTAATGTCAAAAAGAGGAAAATAAATTGGGGTCTCTATTGGGTCTAAAACAAGGATGTGACAAAGTAGTCTATCTTAAAATCATCGTTGCTTCGTGATTCTTTCTTTCGTTCAGTTCTTGAGTCATGCACTTTTTTTTCTATTCTTTTTTTTCCCGTTGTCTGGTTAGAGGTTTGTACTCTATTGTTTTTCATTTTTTACTGATTTAGAGTCGGATTGCATTCGGAAAACACCTTTCCAACATGTTTTCTGGATTTTATACGTGTTTGCTATTGTTTCATGAGACTTGTCCACAGAAGACGAAAAAAACCAAAACAAATACTTAAAGTATTTGGAACATTACGGTACGCAAAAAAAAAAAACAAGAAATTACAAAAAAAAACATTAACAGCGTACAAACCTTTAACCAGACAAACGGACATGCATTATATTTTATTTGGAATAAAAACTTATAAATATTTGAAACACGACAGTACAAAAAACAAAACAAGAAAGTAAAAACTTTGTGTTACAAGGAACAAAATAACAAGATTAAAAATTTCAAAACTATAAGGAAACGGTTTAAGAGCAATCATCAAATGATTAAACATCATATTTTTATGTTGAGAAAAAACTTGTGATTCTATTCACTAAAACAATTCTTACTATGGTCTGTCGTAGATAGAACTCCAGGCCCATTTTTCAGGATTATCAGAGTGAGTAATGTCAAGTCTTCTTGCAGGTACCAAAAAGCCTCCTTGTGGATTCGATTCTATTTTAGGGTTTGACCTCACGGCGATCTGCGACAGCAATCTCTGAATCTCCAAGACCATTGATTCTATGAACTCCCTTTCGTTCCTGTCCCTGTCATACAATACGAACGATAGATGTCAACAAGCTTGTTCATTCAATTTTACGTGGTTCCTTGTTCTGCAAGAAACAGCTACCTTAAGTGAACTCAAATTTATCAAATTCAACATACTATGGACATACTAAGAATATAAAGGAGAAAAAGATTTTAAAAAATCGAACCCTTTTTCTGACAAGGACAAGCCTTTTATTTTAGGAATAGACTCTAAAGCTTCCTCCCATTTTAATGTCCTTTCTGGCTCGTGTAGATATGTCCGTTTCAGGCTCCTGAAAGTATCACCAAAGTCTCCTCTACGTTCTCTCACCATGGAAGGTTCAAGTTTGTAGAAGATGGGAATCACACTGAGACTGCCTTGATCTTTGCACTCCTTGATCGTGGCCAGCTCATCCAAGCACCATTCCGAACTTGTGTAATCCTTAGAAAAGATCACCACTGCGACCCTTGACTCTTCGATCCTCACCAAAAGGTTAGTTAGGTCTGTGCCCGCCACCTCGTCCTTATCTATAAAGACGTTGATATTAGCATCTCTCAACATAGGCTCGAGAAAGGCCACGAAGCTGTTGCGCAGTTTCTTCATCATGGGCCTATCATTACTAAATTTCCATTTCTCTAATCTTAAGAAAACATTAGTATAGTAAACGTTATTTTCATCATTATCAGCCCATATTTTCAACTGGAAATAATATAAACCTTTCTAATAGGATATACGCATCTTTTGTTTTTCATAGTTTTATTTGGATTTCTCTTTTTCGTATATGCTATATTTTGACCTCCATAAGTTTGATAATCCTCTTATATAGATAGTTAAAAATTTTCGTATATAGTTTGAATGATAAAAAGAATGGAACATATACTTTTTGCCACGACCGTTTATTAAAGATAATTAGTATATATATACATATATCCGGGTAAGTCCTACGTTAAGATTGGTCAAAAAAAAAATTCCTACGTTAAAAGCAAAACTAATTCGGCTAAATATGTATAAATTGGTCAACAAGTAAACACAGTAGATAAGATTCGATCCCTGCGTGTCTCAAATATTTGATAGTGGGTATGTTATTAGTCTATATTATGATAAGAAATCTGAGAAAGACAAGGGACCAAAGAATACCTTTCTTCTGACAAGTACATGCCTTTTGTTTGGGGAATAGAGGTTAAAGCTTCTTCCCATTTCTGTGTTCTTACTAGATCATGCTGGTTATGGCGTTTCAGTTTCCTGAAATTATCACCAAAGTGTCCTTCGAGATTGCTCACCACAGAAGTTTTCAGTTTGTAGAAGATGGGAATCCCTATAAGACTACCTTTATCCATACATTCTTTAATCTTGACCAGCTCGTCTAAGCACCACTCTGAAGTAGTGTACTCTTTGGAGAAGATGGCCAAGGCAACCCTAGACTGTTCGATCCTAACCAAAAGATTCTGCAAGTTTGTGCCCAACATCTCTTGCTCGTCTATGAAGACGTTGATATTTGCTTGTCTCAAGGCAAGCTCGAGATAGGCCATGAAGTCTTTGCGCAGCTCGTGTCCCCGGAAGTTGATAAACACTTGAGGGCCCTTTGAGATCTTTCCTACACCAGAAGAAGATGAAGGAATCTCCATGGTAGAGTTTTTTTTGTTTTTCTTAGGCAATAGAGTGTTTGGTTGATTCTTATGTGACCCTTTGCGTTTGTTAATATGATTTGAACAATAATGCTAATCCAACGTTAATATATACATATAAGTCATCGAGATAATTTTGATAAATTGTCAACATGTATTAATTTAATAACCAAGAAAACATATTTTGATTTGGTCCTTAAACAAACTGTTACTTCAAACCCGAGTAGAATTTTAGATAACTAGTATCCGGAATTAAAATTCACATTTATTTTTAAGGCAATTTTTAGGAGTCATATGTTAGGCTTTATATCTAAAATCAGACAAAGATAAAATGATTAAAACATAAAGGAATGCACATATGATCTCCTACACACTCTTTGAAACTTTTCTTTTTGAAAATAACTTATGTATCACTAGCACATTCACTTTAAAAAATAAATAGAGTAACATAACTATATGAAAATTATGACATATCCTCAAAACATCTAATTTTACTTATATTTTGGCAAAAACTTTAAAACATAGATATAACTATTTGGATTCATATTTAAATAAATAACATATATCACTGTTAATAAAATTCTAATAAAATTTCTTTTTGACATATCCTACAACATAATTTTTTAACGTTGAATTTGAATAATGGTAATCATAAAAGATAAATACAATATAAACTAAAATTATTCTTTTATTCTATTTTATTTTTATTTTTAGGTAAATCCAGAGTACATCCAGACCCAATACCAAATCGAACAAAAATGAAATTTTATTAAGTACAACCAAAACCGAACTATATGATATTTGATATTTTGTGGTTTAAATTTTAAAAAAGATTGGTAACTAAAATACTAAAAAATAATAAATTCTAAACTAGAATTTTAGCTTTAAAAAATTAAAAATTATTATATCGGCATATAGCTTGAAACGTCATCTAGTTTAGACAAAAATAAGACAATGATTTATGAACTTAAACAACGAATCAAAACCACCTAACATATAACTATCATTTGGTTTTCAAAACTAAGTTTTGTTAGAATCTCATATACACAATTATTAGGTAGATATAGAAGTGTCCAATTTAAAATGATCATATGAGTGTCATTTGTTGCAGAAGTCTAATCACATAAAGTCTTTTCTAATATTCTAAATCCAAGTGTCTAAGACTTCTTCAAAGTATTTCCTTAAATTATATAATCCAAGTGTCAACTTCAAAACTAAATATATTAGCCATAAAACGTTTACTTACAAACCGCAACTCAAAAGCATCTAAACATAATAAGAGAAGTTGACTTGATCATCTAGGATATCGAAGACGTATCTTCGAGGAAAGGCCTTAAACTTAAAGGCTTAATATTATTTTTGATATTTTTGCATATATTATAGTATATTCCCTATAAATATATAGGTAGAACCATTAATATCTCTTTCAACAAACAAAGTATTATAGTTTCAACATTTTAATTTATAAAAAAACTTACAACATATATGTGATAATTCCATGACATCTTACCAAGATATCTACGAGAGATGACTAGAAGTCTAGAACAGGTAAATTAGTCATTTCGTCAACGTCATGATTGGAACCTGTGAGTTGTGACTATGGTGAGTTTTTCTTTGGAAAGTCTTGTAGTACACCAATAAATCCATAAATGCTTACTTATTTGTGATATTAGTTTCAACCATTATATGTTGAACTAAGACGTTTCATATTATCACTTTTCTAATAAAACTATAAATGTTGAATTACTTGAGATACTATATTTACAGTCTTTGGGGGGCGGGGGGGGGGGGTTAAAATATTGAGATTCTAATTGTATGTATCAAAAGATTATAGATGTTGTCCAATTGATAGTTTGGATGTTGGATGCAGAGTTGTCAGTTCACCAAATTATCTTTATTAAAAAACTAAATACAAACATACCATTTCATATTGTTCTTATATATAACACACCATGTCTAGAAATGAATAAAAAGTGCCAACTTTATAAACTAAAGTAGAACTTTAAAGAACATATAGGCTTTGGAATACTCTAAACGAAATAGAGGTTTTGGAATATTCAAGAGTAGTTCATCTAAACGCTGAAGGAGTGTACTCGAGGAGCAACAAAAACAAAGCATTGGAACTGTTAATGGTATCTGAGAGTTCAAAGATTAGTACTTATAAATTTCATTATATAATATGGTCCTTCAAAAATTTTAAATAGATTTCATTAAATCAAAAACATCTTTAAATTGTTCTTATCCGAATTAACTCTCTTCAATTATAAGTACTTGCCTCATTTTAATTAATTATCAAAAGTTTTAAACCCGTTAAATAAAGTCAACACAACTATAACATCAACAACTACCCCAAGGACGACATTCTGACATTTCATCATAAAATTGGTTAGGTCTCTAATAATTTGTTCACACAAGTACTTCTACATAAAATAATGTTATCTCTTTTGCCTAGTTCTATCCCTGACTATTTTCTCTACACAGATCCAAACCCAAAACCAAAATGCCCATCTTTCATATATCAAAGTGGATTCCAAATGCCAAAAAGCTCAAGTGTTCATGTTTTGAATTTGAAGCAGGCTAAATAAACATTATATAAAAAAACTCAAATCGTTACAAGGAAATGTAGATGATATGATATTCATTATATTTTACATTATTGAAATAGATGAACAAATGATAAACAACGAAGCAAGCATGCAGGCATGAATGCATTAGTTGATAATTATAGAATTTAGACAAACATGATATAACAATGTATGCCTTAGATTTTGGGACGAATTGCAACACCTTTGACAACAAGTCCTTGCTTCCACCAGTTGGATGCAGTTTCAAACATGGAGAAATTAATCTCTCCAATATTTTCCGGTGATGTCATGAACTCACCGGCCGGTTTATCTACCCACCCGTGTCCTATGTGCTCCTCCAAGCTCACATTCCGCTCTTGCGGACTTGCCCCATTGGGCAAATCCAGCTTCAGGGTCACCAGTGTCTCCCATCCAGACGCTAGCTCTTCTAACTTCACGACGTATACCACCTCGTACATTGTCTCTGGTGTCAGTTCACTCGTGTTGAACTTTCCGTTCACATGTAACCAGCAAACTGCTTCAAGCACAGCAACTTCAACTAGTGTCTCGCTTGAAAAATTCAAAAATAGAAGAAAGGGTTTATGTATCAGAAGACTTACTGCTCATATATTATATACAAATTACTGGGTTTTATTGTTTTAATGAAATAAATAAATAAAGTCTTATCTGGTAACCAATAAATTATAGGTTTAATCATAGCCTGGATAAGAGACCAGAACAGGTTAAAATAGTCATCTCCATAACTAGTTATTAAATTTGTGACTTTCAAGACTTTTTGTTTTTGGATAGTTATTTTTGTTACTTTTAGATATAATAATTTTGATCATAAAAGTAAAAAAAAAACGTTGTTAGATTTGGTTATTTAGTTTTCGTAGAGAAAACTTTTCTCCAAATTAAGGCATTTTGAAAAGAAAAAAAATTTTAAGACATTCTTTTTTCTTGAAAGATTATATATTCCCTAAAATAATATCTAGAAATTTAGAAAAAGGTTCTAAAACAATTTATTGCTCGGGCTATGTTTTCAGTTTTGACTCTATATTATTTATTTATTTTGAAGTTCAAGAAACTCTTTACCTTGGTGTCTCGTTCGGGACAGGACGCCATGACCAATACTTGCTGTTCTCCGACCATTCGATGGCAAGATCCCTTGGATAGATTAAGAACTCCTTCGGTTTCTGTCCATAAATCATCAATATATACAATTATGATCCAACATTTAATCAAAAACTAATGAGTATTAAACCGAATATCTAGCTAGATAAAATATTACCGGTTAAACATATATTATATACATAACGCATACCTCAATATTATTCGCCATCGTTGTCGATGAATGAAAAGATTTTGAAAGTGTGTTTGTGTTCATAAATGGTATTCTGAAACTGGTTTTTTATACAGAAATCAACCAAATTGCAGTATCACAAAAATACAGTTCATTAGTCAACTCCTGTTTGCCAACTTGATCAAATACAATATATAATTGACTATGATTTATATCTTATTATGTTTTGTTATTGATTCAAAGAGAAGCTCAAAGTTTTATCTTTCTTGAAAGGTACTCATGTACATCAACTGGACAAATAAATAATTGATCCATACTTTGGATTTAAAGAGTAAAAAGAGTCGGCCAAATTTTATCGTGTATACTAAACAGGTGGTTGTGTATTTTAATGGTTTTTCCACATCTATTAAAGTTTGATATCGAGGACCAATTTGATGCCTCGATAGTAATATATAACTATATAAATACGACTTTTAACATGTATAAAGTCATTTACAATATATAAACTCGACTATAATGTGTACAACACTGTATGTATAAGTATAACATCTAGTCTCTAGATCGCAAATATGTCGCAGCAAAACAAAGACAGGACTGTGACAAAAATGTTGCCATTGTTAGCTCAAAGTTCTTGTTGTGCACTAGTGGATTTCGAGAATCTTCTCGGAGAGACACAGGATCATCCTATTACTGATCTAATTTGTAAAATCTAAGTTTTGGTTTTTTTACAGTTCAATCTTGTTCATTCAATCCAGAGTGTCTAAATTGAGAGTATAGAGCGTTCATGAAACCGATAAACTGTCAAAGTCTCATCAATTTAATGTTTACAGATTATATACATATATAATCGCAATTATCAATTAAATAACTATACATATATAATCCTTCAGATTCTTACAATGTGTTTCAACACATCAAATCACATATTTACTTATATCTCATTAAAAATATGAAATAGAGATTTGGAAATGGTCTAACAATCGTCACTGTTATGAATTCATATGAATGATTCGGATGAACAAAAGCAATACCTAAAAGAAAAATCAATTCACACTAATGCCATTTTGTCTCAGGTTCCCATCATTAAATATGTAAATAATCTTAAAAATTATATGGACTCCTTTGTATATATGTATACATATGTATTGTTCAATAAAAAAAATAATCCCAAAAACATGATTTCAAAACGTTTAAAACTAAAAACTAGAAAATATGGAATATAAACCCCAAAACAAACCCTACAAACTCATATATATATGTATAAGCCCCCACAATACAAGGCTTAAGCCCAAAAGATATTTAAAAGAAAATGTAATATAATATGTTTGGCTAATTGATCACACATTTTAGAATTGACTTTTTGGTTTTAACTTTTATATTATGTTTTGTTAATTGGTTCAAGAAATATTCAAATTGAACTTTTGACCTCTTTCTAATAAATTCTGCCCGACTCGTATTATCTTATCAATCCAATATATGATTAATTGATCCATATACTTGGATTGAAAAGATAACACAAGTCGGTCAAAATTTATTCTGACAAGTCTTATTCAGGACCGTCTAAAGCCCGTTGAAATATTTCGCAATTTTGGGTCCATCGAACAGTTTTAACATTCTGAGTTCACACAAGAAATTCTATTTACAAAACAAAAAAAAGTATTTATTACCTCGAAACTATAGATATGGTCATAGAAAAGACCCATTAAGCTATTTTCTTCGTTCAAAAACACATTAACCTTCAGATAATAAAAAACTATGTTAATTAATTGATATCTATCCAACTGCTATTTTATATTTGATTATATTAAACAGATTAGGTTTCGCTGTCACGATCCATATCTCATGAGTCATGAGTAACCAACATGAACGATGATGATAGCTCGATGTAATTCTTCGTATTTAAATTCTATAAACAAAAAAAGATAAGTCTTCTTCCAGAAACTGGTATTTATATAAGACTATATATATATATTGATTACATGGAAATCGCTACGTGAAGGTCGCGACTCAAACACACATTTTCAAAATAAAATAAAATAATGAATGCTCAAATCTTTAGTTTTTTCTCTCCATCTTATTTACAAGTCTAATCATACAAAATATTTAAATATCATCTTAAACTTCTACTAGAAACACATAATTAATTCTAAAAAATGATAATTATTGCTCGGACATTAGTTGGTGATTTGCCAAAAACATTTAGTCTATTTATAACGAAGCCGGTGCGACAAAGTAAAACACCGTTTATAGCAAAAGTAACACAAACAAACATACCTACTAAAACCAAAACAAGCAAACAAATAAAATATCATACCAAAAATATAAATTATAACTTTTGTCGTCTATCTACAAATTCTGTAATATAATTTATTATAATCCATATCAAACCAGTGGGAGATTTTTAAATTATATCGTAAAGATCATTAGCCCATGTATTCGGTTAAGTATATTTTAATTTTGGTAAACCCCTTTGTTATGTATTTATATGCGTGCATGCACCTTGACGGATCATATTAAAACTGTAGTCTTCTTCAGATTAGCATTTTGGTGGCTCATATTGATTTTGACGTTTAACTAATTATCTTAGAATCATCTTTTCTTAATTGGATTCAATAACTTATAATAGCCGCCTAAGTTTGTCATTTGGTTTGGTTTGCTTAAAATTTTCAATGTTTATGTCTTCATCAACTTTTAAAAAACTGTTGATATTATTTCACCCTTGAACAATCAAATTATTTGTCCGATAAAAGCATCTTTAACATCCACAACATGAATGGTGATTACTAATTAATTATTTTGCTTAACATCTTAGGAATTCTAAATTAATATCGTATATACAAAATAATATCAAATGCGATTTGTTTGGTATTCGTTATACTATTTCCTGTCAACATTATTTTATATTTTGAATATTTGCTAAGCAGACAGGTTCAATATGTAATGTTCACAGATTCATAAAATGGTCTTGATTAAGATTAGTAATTTGTCTGAGAAGTAGGTAAAGAAGCTTCCCGATTGTTTCTCAAACATGATTGTAATGTGGAACTAATAGTGATTATTTACAATGCTCCTTTGAGCATTCATTAAATTCAAGATTAGCACAGTGGTCTTTGTCCGTCCGAATCATGACAAAGTATACAAACAATTAAGTAAATCATGATAGGGATTTCAACTTTTTGACATAAAATATAGTATATGTGATATTTATACTTTATACAATTAATGAGTGATTAAATCTGTGAATCGTGTCGTCGTTAAACACTTGGGCGGCGGGATTAGTGGGACAGAGAGATTATGTTAAATCATTCCTTTTAAATTGTGGGAAGATGACTACTAGTTAACCTAACGGGTAAATTTAAAATATGAAGAATCATGAATATATCGTTTAAATTGTTTTCAATTAACAAAATAATCTAAATCTAAACTCTAAATATAGCGTTACAACTGTCTCTATCAGTGGACATTTATGTCCTTCTCGACTTGGAAAATTCACCCCTCTCCAGTGTTCGTTGCATTAACCGTGAGATTTGAAAAAACTGATATATTGATCCTGCAATTACCACATGATTTTTTTTCTATATTTTATTCTCACTCGCACGGTACCGGAAATCACTTCCCGATAAGTCATCTAGAATGCTCCAACTCAATCATGTTTAAATCTAGACTTTTCTATGGATAAATGACCAAAAATATAAGTGCAATTTGATGATATAGATAGTCAAATCAATTCTCTTAAATCTTTCCACATACACTACCATATATTAAAAATCAGGATGACACACTAAACTCCGAATTCTGAATCTCAAAAATAAACCTTAAACTATACACAATTTCTCGAAAGCTTAATACTCCATAGTAATAAATTTAACAATTTAAATGAAACTCTGAACTAAGAATCAAAACCTTAACACCTAAAACTTATTTCATTCAACTTTGAAATTTGGTTTTTAAAAAGTGCTTCTTTAATTCTAAAAGATTCAGCTTATTGCTTACTTTGTTAATCTTCTTCTCTAATATTATACATTTAAATAATATATTATTGCACTATATATTTAAATGATAACAACGAATGTTGACTGTTAATACCGTCAAATAATCTACGTCTAATGGTAACAGCGTGAAGTTCGAATGTTCATATCACCAAAATAATCTACGCGTAAATTAAGGTGATTGTGCTAATAGCAACTGCTAGCTCTAGCAGTCTATCTTAAAGTAATGTTGATTATTGTAGCTAGTAATCAAATCGAGTACAAATTTATAATGGGGCCAAGTTTAAATTGATAGAATTATAAAAAAAATTGATACTTTGGATCGAAGATATCAAATACAATAGTTTCACTAGAGTACGTCAATGTCATATTCCGGATTTTAAGTTCAGATAAATGCAGACTAGCCAACTTAATTAAATAAGCAGCCAAGGTCTAGAAATTAATTAGGTCGATTATACATATTATTTTTTCATGTGGATGCTAAAATATCATGTACGTAAAGGAGCAAAATTTTATCACCCTTTTAACTTGATTTTGGGGAATGCAAATGGTATTTTAGTGAATGAGCAAAATTTTATCACCCTTTCAATTACATTTTCTCAATTTATTTATTTCCTAAATATCTAAAAATTTATTGTTATTTACTACCAATAGGCAATACCCAAATATATATATACGTAATTAGTAATCAAAATAAAATTTATTGGTCTGTGTTTAATTTTTATGAAAACTTATGGTGAATCAAAATATGCTTGAACTCACTAATTAACCGACTCAAAACGTTTTTCTAGTTCTTACATCTACCATTTTGATTTTTTTTATGATCAGTCTTGGTCTGTAAAGACAAAATAATCAATGGACACATCATTTAAGATGTTTGAAACGTGTATATGTAATAGACCCACTCTTTTTGTTTTCTTTGAAAGAAACCGAGCCTATAATAGAATGGCCAATCATGAGTACATTTTCATTTAAATATTCGTAAATTCAGTAAAACGAAAAGCTAAAGTAACATTACCAAATGTCACTGACTCGATCGAAAAAAATATCCTTTAGAAGTCGCATAATTGAATAGTGTTTAGAACGAAATCATATAACATATGGTTCCAAATTCTGGAAATGAATGATTGATGAATTTGGTTTAAAACCTCTTTTAATGATAAAAGAAACATTAAAGTAACATTAGTTAAAACCATTAGTTTTAAGTATCAAATTTAGCATAGCTGACAATTATCCAAAAATATCAAAATAACAAGTTTACGTACATAAAATGTCAGAAACTATATTTAAATTTTAAATAACTAGCCATGCTAGCAAAAAAATAAAATAAATAAACACTAAATGAATAACTATAATATTACTGACTTTCATTATTATAAAAGAATAAAACACTATATATTACTTCATAATTATATATTTCGCTTTCTATATCGAAAGTTACTTTTACGTAAAATGCATAATACTGTACTCTTTTTTTGAAAATTTATAAAGTACAATATATTTTTACGTTTCACTTCCAAATCTACCACAGTTATCAAAGATCCTAAAGTAAGTAGCATGCATATTTTTTTCGGAAATATTATAAAACATTTTAGTACTCTTCCTGTATATATTTATAGAATCTTTTTTTGAATAAATCCTTTGTGAAGAGTTTTGTAAATAAAAAAAAATGATTTTTGTCTATGTATCATATTTTCTTAAACACACTAAGGTGCACCAAACAGACCTAAACAACTCATTACAGTAATTTTTTTATAAAAAGAATCCATTTTGCATTTTTTTCTCGAAACCACAAAAATATCAATATATTAGTTTATAAAAGCAGTTTTACTTAATTTTTTTCCATATTGTACATATTTGGAACCATCTCGCTAGAACCATCATCCATTATCAGATCAATGTCACTTCATTAGGAAAAAAAGAAAAAAAAAAGCAAAGAACTTGTCCTAAACTCGTAAGAGAAATGTTTTACTTTAAACTCGTAAAGAATAAATAATAAATAATAAATCGAAATAAACCGACAGAAACCTGAAACAAGTCAGAAAGAAAATCCTATAAAAAAGGTTGACAGATGTGAACATTAAGATACATTCACTAAACGAGTGGGTCCTTCTATCTATTTTAATGTTAATTTTGGAATCATAATATTATAATGGACATGATTTGTTATTATTTTTTTAAATCTTTCATGAATTTTTAATTCAATCTTTCTTCTTTTGTCCCGAGGACTTGGCGGACACGGGAGGGAGAAAAAGAAAATTATTGAAGTGGAGAAAGTAAAATATGAGATGCTGAGTAGAGCCAGCCATAGTGGGACGTGCAATTATCATCGATTCTCTTATTTCTTTTGCTTATAAAATAAATAATCTTAAAGTCGAAAGAATTACAAAATTTACTAGAATATAGGTTAAAAGGTAAAGTACATTTTTGCTTTCTCAAGTGTAGTCCACCATTTCATAATTTATGGTCTACTAAATCTAATACCAAACCAAACCATATCATGCATTTTTTTTCAATATCTACATATTTACATTCATACTTGAATGTATAGTATATAACTCAAACAATGACTTCAGGCTCTATGGTGTCAGTGATTGATATTTATTTTCAGCATAGTAAGTGTTTGATTGTTTTAAATGATTTTCTTCCAGTACTCTGCAAAGAAATTGAATATTGCAGTGCTTTTAATGAATACCAAAATTTAAGAAAATAGTAATAATAATGATAATTTTTAGCGAATTTTTTATGACTATATGGATTCATAGTAATAATACAGAAATGAGAAGTAAGTTCATTTGTTTTTTTTGTGACTAATGAATGCATCTAGAAAATGAGAAGTTATTTCATTTATATTTGTTTTAAAACTTTGCATATTTTGGGAACTACATATGTATTACTTATCACTAATGATATCTCTAGATCTCATATTACTTCTTACAAGGTTAGACTAAAAGCTCTGCACATTCAATGTATTGCATCATGCTAAATTAGTTTTCAATTTGGTTTATCATTTTTTTTCAATACTGAAAGATTTTATATTATATAAAAATAATTGATCAGTTTCTTAAAAAAACGGGTGTATCTTCAGACTGAAGAAAAACAATAAAAAAAAACTATGTTTTGACCTGATTTATACTTAAATTCGAATTTTCCACGAAATCCTAATTTGTGTATATGAACGAGCAAATATTATATAATTACTACAACAATGCGTGCGTGTGGTGATCAAGTTCCTATGTATTTGTGTTTTCGGTGTCATTCGTTAATGGTGGCATGTGAATGTGATGATTATTTATATCTAAAGCCATCCATAACCTTCCATTTCTCTTTATAAAATAGTAACAACTGAAAAGAAAACTAATGACAATTTGGTCATATAATTAAGTTTTACAGGTCCTTTAATTATTTTAAACATGATGCTGACACAATCATACAGACAAATTAGCCTTAAGTTCTGATCAATCTCCACTAGTTATATTAATTTTTTAATTTTTAGCATGTGTTTCTAAAAGTTCACAAAATCTTTACCTAATATGCTCTCCATTCTCCAACTTATCAAACACTAATTTGGTACTATATTACATGATGAGTATTATTGGAAAATCTAGATCATCACTTCCTAGTATAATAATATCTTCATTAATGTAAGAAGATGCTTTAATTATTTTTATGATTAGATTATATCCAATTATTTGGTCTTCCGACATTGTTTTATCACTTTATGTTATCGTATAGCTTTTTTCATATATGATTTAAATGGTATCATATAGCTTCTTCTTTATCTATATTCGAGCTTTATTCATACACACACACATATATATCTAGGAAACAAAATAAAACAGCAAAAATATGTTCAATTCTATATTTCTCTTTATCATATTTGACTGCATTTTGCTTAGCATCTATAGTAATTCTAAAGTAAAAATAATGGATATTAACTTATTGTAGTCTAGTACTTCTTTATTTCTTTTGGTTTAGCCGTTTAGGTGATGCTTTCGAAAAATGTAATTTAATGGAATTTTAAATTCATATAGCGACTTCAAGATCAGTCTTGCGTAGGTTAATATAATCTGGATGGACTATAAAACTATGTAGATAACCATTAAAAATACATACTTATAAAGAAAAACCGGTGGTGGATACCGAGAACCATCAATCTCAATATATGCCACCTTTTGTGGTGGCATCTCCATTTATGATTTTCCACCACTCTTGTCCATTAAAAATTACAACTATTTATATTTTAATTCTTCTATACACATATATTACTAGATATATATGTATATATTATATATACAGATGTGTAGGAGGATCTTTTTGTACCTTTATTTTGCCAGTGCTTTAGGGAATTTAAGACAATGCTAGCAAGTCTCAGACACATTATGTTAGTGGGGATCACTGTTCCCATAACTTCTCTATTTTTGAATATCTTTAGTTAAATATTTTCTTCTTATGTGCTTTAGGATCAATGACCTAACAAGCTTGTGCAGGAGTGGGTGGTGATGGGGACCAATTTGATTATTTCAAAAATTTCAGATTTGGTTCCATCACTCTCTGTCTTTTCTTCATACATATATATACATATATATTATATGATTATGAGTACATGAAAAAATTGTAAAAATCCAAAACATTCAATAGTGAAAAAGGACAGAAAATATGGTACCTAAAACATATACATGTGTGTAAGGAGCGTGAAAGTGTCCCGTGAATAAATTTATGCAAATTTTGCAAAACATTTAATATTGAAAAGGACAATGAAAAATGGTTGAGAAATGTGATGAGCAGCTCCTCCACGACGTGAAGGAACCTAAAAAAATAATAGTAATATAAAATATTTGCAATTCATAATTAAAAAGACAATTTGTTAAAGACAATTCATAATAATTGTTATCATATATATTATCTTGTGGGGCGCGTTTCCGCAAATACAAAGGATGAGCTTTGGCCACGGCCTAGCTAGTACTTATTGTCTTGTTCTTGTCTAAACTTTTAGTTAACTAATCAACTAATTAATCATTAGTATATTTAAATGATTCTACAAACTTACAACGAGACGAAAGTGCGCTTATATATCTAGTGGATGTGTCATTAGCTCGGCGATTAACAGAAGGATTAAACTATATATACTCCTAATATGTAGTTATGGGTATTAGGGTTTTTATATTTACAATCGCACGTCAAATTTGCATTACATCTCATATGGATTGAATTGAACATTTTTTTTCATAGATTGTATATTACAAATAATCGGTCATATGTTTGCTATGTATATAAATTTTGTTTCTGTAAGAATTCAATATTTATATAATACAATGTTGATGTATGAACTATAAGGATTAAGTATATTTTCAGTTTAACAAAATAACATTTTCTTCATCATCAAGACAATGTATGACTAATAGCATGAATTAACGAGTTTTGGTTTTTATTTTTATTGATTGCCTTAATTAATAATGGCCATGCCTAGTGTATGGCACTCCTAACCACACTCTCTTTTCTTCATATTCTCCCACAACTTCATTACAATGCTTCAACTTCCACTCTTCATCAACTTCTCTTCCCCATCACTTGACATTTTACTGAATTAATATATATATATATATATATTTATTCAGAATGAAGTTAATAAAAGTGGTTATCTGAAATCAAACATAAACCAAATTTGGAGATATATTATATCTTGTTAAACTAATGATTGTGTCATTAAATTTATCTCAGATGTAGGAACGCGTTAGAGTTTCAGATTTCTTAAGCTAGAATATGTTTTCGATTAGCTAGCTAGAAATATTATTATCCAAAATTAATTTAGTATGGTTCTGAAATTTGTCGCGTAATTTTAAAATTCATATGTGATCAGAATTATTCTGCACTGATCCCTTGTCTAAAAATTAAAATTGAATTTAGAATGGTTCTGAAATTTAAGCGTAATTTCTAAATTCATATGTGATCGGTATTAATTTTATATCAAAATTAAATAATAAAAGTTTAAACCTTCATATATAAAGATAATAGTTTGCAAGTAAACCCTAAAATTTAATCCTGCACACTAAAAACTAAAATCATAAACCTAAAACGAACTTTAATCCCCAAACCATATATAAAACCGAAGTTTTGAATCCTAAAACCTAAAAATAGTATTATATATTTCTATGGCTCAAAGATTTTTCGAAAATGTAAATCTTTTCCATAACACACCAACGGCTCAAAGATTTTTCAAAAGTTATAAGAATTATTAATATGTATTATTTTTTCTTGGCGACAAATATCTATACGTATTGATATATATAAAGAAAGAGAGAGAGAGATAAAGAGAGGGTTTGATACGTAGATTCGGCTGTGTACATCTAACAATGACTAAAAGACATTAAATACACAGAGACACGCATGAATGAGTCCAGAAACATAAAATAGACCTTTTTCTCGTGGTCCACCTATTTATCCCAACATCTTAATTTTTTTTTAAATTATTTATTATTTTTCCGTACAGTGTTGAAACAATATCGGATAATTTTCAATATTTTATTTATTCGTTACTTTGAAAAGAAAAGAAAAGTGACGGGACGACAAATCTTTTTCCAGCAAAGCATGAAGGAAAAAAAAGCTATTTTTTTCGTTTCACTAAAATAGTAAAATGAAACAGAGAGGTTTTTGAAGAGTTCCCACGACAACGTGGCATATGTTTTTTTTTCCCATTGTAGCCCCACACACTTACGTACTCATTAGGTTTTTCATAATAATCGTTAGGGATAAGAAACAATTTAAATATTAAAATATGTCATATAATTTATCTTTTAGCTCCCAACTTTATGTTATTTTGTTTTATTATATACAATTTAAAATTTTTAATGTAAATATATAATATGTAAAAGAGTTTTAATTTTATCAGATCATAAAATATGTTAACATTAATTTAAATCATGTTATATTATATGAATTAGTGAAAAGTATCCTATTGAGTTATTTATTTGAAAATATTATTTATAAGAAATAAAAATTATAAAATCAGAAAATAAATAATATAAAATAAAATAAAACTATAAAATCTATATAAAATTAAAAAAATTAAAATAAAATATATGTATCTATAAGTCTTATGATCATAAAAATATGCTGATATTAATATCTAAAAAATCATATGTGCATGTTAATTCTTATAATAATTAATGTAGTAATGATAAGGTTTACTATTTTAATGATAGTTATATTCAGTTTATTACTATATATTAGAAAATTTATGCTATAATATAATGATTTAGGTTTAGAATTTACACATATGTTATTAGATTATATATAAATAATTTTCAAACATTTAAAAGTAATTTAATTTTAGAAATAAATATTTTTATGTATTTGTAAATTAGGTTTAATTTTTAAAATTTAAAAAAATATTTTCATTCATTCAAAACAATTGCTGCTCAGATTTCTAGATAATTTGGATTAAGTTAACTAGATAAATCTTAATATTAAACTAGGTAAATGAATTATAATTACGTATCAATTTTGGAGTTTAGATATAATATATTCAGCCGCATATTAATATACAACATAAAAACATGTAAATTTTAATTATAATAGAAGTTGATAAGCCATCGTTTATAACAACAATATGAGAACATATATTGTTAGAAACATTGAACTTTTCTGTTCTTGCGAGCTTCACTCAGAAACCACATTCTACATTTAAGTGGAAGGAGTATTGAACTCATACATGATAAGAGACGTCTCATGAATTACTTCTTGATGAAGGTCACTTCTCTATTGAACCTCTAATTAAATGTCATAACTATTTTGTATGGCGTTTTAACCTTTCTCAAAATGATATAAGAACAATCAGATTAAGAAGAAAAAATATCACTTTATTTTAATCGACAATATGCCTTATGTAAAATTTGAACAATTATCAGTTTTTTTTATTGAATACTTATCTTTTTATACTACTCACCCCTTATATTTTATTTTTTAAAAAAAAGTTTTGCAAACCATGATTTTTGATTTCTATTAAATGTTATCGATATGCAGTATTAAACGAATTCAAAGTTATATATTGCATCTTGTCAAAAAAAGAAAACATAAATTGAGACAAGAAAAAAAAAGAACAAAAACTACAGTGAAAACTTCTCGATAATGGCGTGACGTGACAAGCGTGGTGAGGATTAACACGTGTACCATATGCGACGTACCAGCCTTCGACTTTTTTTTTTGTCTTTATGCTACGTTCAACGAGTACATTAAAGAGGAAACAAACATGCATTTACAAAAATACCCCTTAAGATTCTAATATGATGAACTCTGACCAATCATATCACTGTTCAAATTTTTCCTTGTAATAATTTTAGTAAATCATTCCTCACCTTTCTTAATTTCTTTGACAACTTCCTAACTTTTCGTTTAGTCAAAATAAAACTGCAAGATGCGTTTTAAGTTTTCTTTTAACTATTTTAGCTATATGATTCCTTATTTTCAATGTAGTCAAAACAAAACTGATATAAAATCTTAAATTTAGGTAGATCATTTCCTTTTGCTGTGTCCCTAGAAAATAACAAAATTTAAAATAACATTTACGCAAAAAAATAACATATCAGGTTTCATGGAAAGTAGGGTAACACTTCCTTTGTTTGAACGTTATTAACAAATAATATATATATTTTCTTATTAACAAAAAAAAGTATGGATATACAATAACACTACAAGTCAAGTCAATAAAAAAAAAGCTATATACGGTCACATGTGCTGGTGTTTGTTAAAATATTCATGATTATACTATTTTAAAAAATAAAAGGAAATTAAATAATTTTAAAAATGTAAAATTGGTAAAAGGATAAATTATTCTCTTTCTAGAAAAATAAAAAAATAGAAATAGTAATATCAAACAAATCTGTTATTTTAAATATTTTGACTTTTTCTCTCTCTCCCTTAAATAAAAGCCACCCTCCTTGGTTTTCTTCACCAGTTGCCACAACCTCTCTCTCTCCTTCCTTCTTCTCTAAACTCTCTCTTAACCTTTGAGAAAACGCATAAATGGCTGTTGAAGCAAGACATATGAATCTATTCGCTTCTCAGTTTATCACCACCAACAGGTAAATCAATTTCTCCATACGATTCTTCTTCTTCTTCCATTTCTTCTGTAATCGATTTTTTCTTTTTGCAGTTTTATTAATTTTTGCTTTTCTCTTACAGAGAATGTGTTAAATCTCAACCGAACATGAACAATGATATCTCCGGCGGTTTTCCGGCGACAATCGGAGATCAACAGTTACCGTACATACAGTCTCGCGCCATTGATATGAGCTTCAACAAATCAGAGAGCGATCTCACGTATAACTTCAACCAGTCTCCAGCGATATCGAAACGTCAGAGAGATTACACGTTTGAATCCGACGGTCTAATGGCATCTCAGAAACGGAGATCAATCGCGTTTGAAGCGTCAGCGTCTGCGTCGATAATCGACGCGGAGCTTGTTTCTCAGATCCAACAACAACAATCAGAAATCGATCGATTCGTCGCTCAACAAACGGAAACGCTAAGGTTAGAGTTAGAAGCGAGGCAGCGAACGCAAACGAGGATGTTAGCGTCAGCGGTCCAGTCGGCGATTATCAAAAAGCTGAAAGCGAAAGACGACGAGATTGTACGAATGGGGAAGCTAAATTGGGTTTTACAAGAGCGAGTGAAGAGTCTTTACGTCGAGAATCAGATCTGGCGTGATCTAGCTCAAACCAATGAAGCTACAGCGAACAATCTCCGATCAAATCTAGAACAAGTTCTCGCTCAGGTCGACGATTTACCGGCGATTGCAACCGGCGGAGATGGTTTTCGTCCTCCGATAGAAGACGATGCGGTTTCGAGCAGCGGAAGCTGCGACGGAGTTGATGGCGATGATGTTACGGCGATGACCGGAGGATGTAGAAGGTGCGGTGAAAGAACGGCGAGTGTGTTGGTGTTGCCTTGCCGTCATTTGTGTCTGTGTACGGTTTGTGGATCGGCTCTATTACAGGCGTGCCCTGTATGTGATATGGTCATGAATGCTAGTGTACATGTTAACATGTCATAACCATAATTTTTTTTTTTTTTTTTTTTTTATTTGAAGGGTTAAATAGCAAAATAGGAGAGATTAAAAACAAAGAAATATGTCTCACTTATGTTACCTATTTGAGACTATTTATATTAATTATGGAATTGATTCATTTGTTTTGTAGTTTTTGTATAATCCTTGAGTAATTACAATTTGTTTTTTCTTACACCGTACGGAAGTATATAGATTTACGATTGTTTATGCATCAATTCGTCGTCATCAAATAAAATTATGTTAGGATTACTGATTATATTGTCAAATTATAAACTTGTATACACTTGAAATTAGAGAAATGTGTAGAACTGAATTTTGGAATCGTAGCAAACAAATAAAGTTTGAAATTCGTGTCGGATTATAAATCTAAGGAATTCAAGATTTCAAAAGTGTATTTACATTATTATAGGAAATAATTGTTATCGGTGATTTGGCCAATTCACGAGATAATTAAGATTTTAATTTTTAATGTAAAGATTCACGTTCAAAACTTAAATTACACGTCTGTATTTTTGTTATTGAATTATTATTATTTTTTTTGTCAACTGTTATTGAATTATTTATAAAATAATTATCAAATATATAAGAATCATTTAGTTTCAGAAAATAGTTTTTTTTAAAGAAATGGTTAATATTTACAATTTTTTATCAATTAAAGTTAGTTTTAAATTATGAACTTGAAAGATTCATAATTTACTCTTTGTTTAGCGTTTTATCCACATATTAAGTTCATATTTTGTGAAACATAATAGATAAGTTTATATCTAAAATAACAATACGTTTATGCTTTAATAATTAATTAAAAGTATATCTCTTTTATATTAGTAGAAAAAGATTGGTTTTCCTATGTTCTATGTTTAAATCCTCTTTAGTATATATTGTTATTATCTAAATTAGAACTTTTTAAAAACTGAATCTAAATATTATAAAAGATTATGAATCGAAAACTTGGAATTTCCATTATTTTCAAAAGAAAAAGAATTAAGTTTAATGACAACGCTAATTAGTTTCTTTTTACAACATTAATGGTATTACTTGTTTGGTTTAAAACTTAATGTACTTCCTTAGCCCTTACGTATTATTCTAGATAGTATATGATAATGAAATCGTGTATATCCGTTTGGTTAAACTCGAAAGCACGTCCTGTCTTTGTGAGATAATCTCTTGACATTATTATTATTGTTATTGATATATAAAAGATTTGATTTTTTGGTTATTTTCGTGGAAACTTCAGTGGAAGCCAAAAATGGAAGTTGCAAAAGACGACATAATAATTGAATGGGGAAAATAAATTTTGAAGAATCTCTCCAAAACATGTGAGGTGGTCCTTGGCCTTTTACTTCTTCTCTGGCCGAGCAATTACGTATAACAAAAATAAAATAAAATATATTGTTCTAAATTTCACGAAGTTATTAAACAATTTAATTCGCAGTTGAAAAAAAATTTGCCTTGAATTGGCATTGGTGATATTGATATGTAGATATTTTTTGAGTTAACAATTAGTTGGTAACTGATAAAAACATTGTAATAGTTAAAACATAAATTATTTTGTGAAACCTTTTTTGAACTGTTAATGTTATATAAGTCTATATTTTCATAGATTCACTTTTACTTTATGAATTGTTTATAATTTAGTAGACTTAACAAAATTTTTAGCTTTCCTAAATTTTCTATAAGGCTTTTAATTTTATTTTCTGCATTTGATGATATTTATTACTAGTTCTGTTTTACAAAAAAATGTCATTTGAGAATTTTTTCATACATATTAAAATTATATTTTACTATTTATTTATACACAAAATATATTTTTTTAATTAATATATTCAATTAATAGAATTAAAATAAATTTTTATTTAAAAATTATATATTAAAAATAAAAATGATATTTTTGTGAAATTAAATTAAAATTTTAAAATAATATTTTTTATGAAAGAAAGAAAGTATTTACTCAAAATATTATATGTGAGTTTTTAGTTAAAGTGTCATTATTGCCTATACAAACAAACACACAAATAATTCATAATTTTTACAATCTTTTTTTTATAAATTTTAAAATTAAATTCCAATGCTGCTATCTGAACTTATATTTTAACCTCATAAAATGCTGCTTTCAAAAATTTATGTATGGATGTCGCAATCACTAATAATGAAATTGTCCAGTGACGTTTAACATAACAAAAATGTAAATATATATATTAATTTTCTTAAAAGAATCAAATTTCGCTATCCCAACTATAAAAAAAGTAGAAAGGAAAGCGTCATAAAAAGCAATGGTCTGATTTGATACCTTCAACGACATTTGCGATTCAAAGTAATTATTATTTGTCGTGTAATAAACTTTAAAAATTGGGTCGTATCTTGTACAGTGCATATAGACAAAAAAAACACCCATAATTATACAACCAGATTAAATAACAAAATAGATAAATTCATATATATATATATACCATTTAAGTGCATATATCAGAACGCAGAATGATGAATACGATGTGTGAATCCACGATTTACGATGATTGCGTCCAAGAAACGTTACATTGTCGCAATCAAATATTTATATTTTCGCCTTAATTAAATAATATGTCCAACAACTTTTTAGTAATGAAAGTTCGATATTTGGTTGGATGATTCACATGCTTTCACATCTTGACTGAAACATATTCCCTTAAATATCCATTCTGTCTTAATGAACACTAATTTATCAATATTCTCTTAGTTAACATATCAAACATCGTTTTAACATTTCAAATATAATTTTTTATCAGATATATCTAATTTATTTTTAAATAAAAGAAAAATTCAAAAGTCAGTTGCTTTATGAAGGACAATAGTATACACATAGTTATATATAATTATAGTGAAAACATTAACGACACGATAAATTGAAACTTAATGGAATATTAATTTTATGAAAATTAATAAAGAGAAAATAAGACGATCTCTACTTATTTATATTTTCTTAAGAAATATGTCACTTTTTTTTTGGTAAGTAAGTAATCTGTATCATTCAATCCTCAACAAAGAAAATCGATATTATTGATAGATTATTAGTCAATATTATTGATCAATTTTAATTTGGACTTATATCGAGATAAAGAAACGATCCAGACTATACAGCATTATGTATGTGTGCCTTTGTAGTTGCCAATGGGATGTTTCTGTAAAGGGCCCGACCTCTTAATTTGAAATTTTATTTTGCCAACAATAATCAAGCAATTATTCACCATGATATTTAATTTATATATCTGCGGCAAAAAAAAAATTTATATATCTTCCTCTTTTTTCTATTTATTTATATTTTCTCATTATACTATCAACATGCCTAGGACATCTTGTTCTCGGCAATGTTTACTGATGGACAAGTCTTGTTTTTGTTATCTCTTTTAACCATTTAGTAGTTAATATATTTGAATTTTGTTTTTTTCCTTTTACATTTTAGCATCATTTCATACATTTCATAGTATTTTAAAAAAATTTTAAAATAACGATCAGAAAAACAAAAAAAAACAAAAATTTAAAAATATTATAAAATTTAAAAAAATTTAGATGTTTGATAACAAATAAAACAGAAAAAATAAAACATAAGTTGGAGAAAAGTTATATCGATCGAGTGATCGATACATATAACCGACCAAAAAATAATCAAAAAAATGTAGAAAAATCGTTTTCTAAAAAATTTACGTATCAGTTAAATATTGAAATTTCACTTACTCAAACTCCATTACGTAACATCACATAACATGAAGTAACTAAAGATTTTAAAAAAAAACATGAAGTAATTTATATGATAAATAAACAAAAAAAGACAAAAACACATCAGTCTTATAGAATCTGAACACCAACATTGTGTATCCGTTTTCTACGCCCACTTGGCCAGGATTGACATTCCACCACAGCCAAGTAGAGCGGCAAAGAAACACTTGACCTGAAGCGTGATGCTACCTTGAAGCTTTGGTCCCATGAACTCAGCTGCTAGAAGGTCGACGAGGGCCATATAGATGAGCAGTCCTGCTGAGCAGGCGTTGAGCAGCCCGACAGTGATCAATGCGGTCGGGCTGTTATCCCTGTATATGTTGGACAATGCAATCCCTAAAACGATTCCAAATGGTGTTGTGATCGCGAAAAAGAATGCCATCACGAATTTTTTCACATTCGTATACTCCGCCTATTAACAATATACAATATTATGTTAGTAAGAACATTGATGCATCTCGATATGAATAGTCAAAGCTACATATTAATTTTGATTTTGGTTCTATTTCATTGTGTAAATGTAGTCTCGGGTTTACCTGGAGGATGCAGCCGCCGAGACCTATGCCTTCAAACATTTGATGGAAACAAAGAGCAGCAATGAGACCTTTGATGGTGCATGTGTCATTTGTTGCACCAAGAGATAGTCCAATGACCACAGAGTGAACTATAATCCCAAGCTCCAAAACCTATCATATTTTTTTATATAAACATATAAAATGGTCAACTGATTTTTCTATTCAATTAAATTTGTAATAAGTTATAGGATTTTGAAAATGTACGCTTATATAGTGTACTAACCATAGCAATGACACGGTACCGCAATAACTGTGAACCACCACCATCTTTAGTAGTTAATGTTATACCGTGACCATGACTATGACCGTTAGCTACCATCGGATTCGCTCTTTCCTTGTCATCGTCACTAGCCACGGTCACGATATCACCACCGTTCTTGCTATTGTAGAAGCTAGTAGCCATGGAGTCGATGGCTAGAGTGATTAGTCCTGACAACATGGCGAAAAATCCCGTGAATGGGAACTTGTGCCATGGGTCGTCCTCTAGACATTCCGAGGACAACATCTCGAAGGAGTCCGGTAAAACATGCATGAAACTTGTTCCCAAGATGATTCCAGACGCGAAAGCCTTAACGATCGTGAAAATGTTTCCGTCTGGATGGAGGAAAGGAACGTATTGGCTGAAGAGAGGAGCCGAAACACCTATCATGCTGGTTAGGAGAATGGCTACAATAGATATGATTTTTAGAGGTAACGCTTTAGCCTTGTTGACGCAAGGATTTGTTGACTCGGCTTCACATCCTTCTGGTGCTGTTGATATCGCCGGAGATACGGTGAAGCTGACAAGAACTAGGACAAAGAAGAAGAGCTTCAAAAGTGTTGTAGCCGAAGCGGCCATTATAATTGGTTTTATATACTTTGTTTTTGTTTTCTTTAGATGTTTTGTATTCTTGTGGGTTCTATGTGGGCTTTGTTACGACTTAAGCTTATAAAGGAGAAAATTGAAGAATTTTGGCTATTAAAAATGGGCTATTCCCATGCCGGAATTTGGCTGACGACATAATGGATATATTTCATTTGGATATAGAAAAAAAGATTAACACGAAAGTGACATAATGAATCTATGATTGTTTATGTTGGGATTTGGTGAAAATTGCAATATTCTTGCTCACTTACGTAATATGGATTTGTACGGATCTTGCCTTTTTAGAAGTCTTATAACGCGTACCGTCACGGATAATTTAATAGTCTAATAGATAATTTTTTTTATAGATGTTATGCTGAAAGTAAAATAAAGCTATTAAAAAGTGTGGCAGATAAACCAAGATAAAAGCTTGATTTTATGCAAAATTCTAATAGGAATTTTTGTGTGGAAAAAGCTGGAAAGAACCATGTGAGTCTTGGTTTAGTCATGCCATTTAGAAGTTATAGGACCTTCCAAAAATTAAGATTCCTAAATGTCCTACTTCGATTCTCGCTTAAGAAGATATGAAGTTTCTAAACTGAAAGATGTATGAGTTTTAGTATATTTATATATCTGATTCCAATAAATTAAAATAAATGATTGCTTTATAGACTTTTTATGTGTATATGGGGGAGCTTCTGGTAAGAAAAAAAGTTTATCTTGATCTAAGGAACAAGAGAGAAAAGCACAAGTAGTGAACAAGAACTGCAAACAAAAGTGGCGTTATTGTAATATTTTATTTTTTCGTACTCAATGAAGTTTCTGTCAGAGGCATAGAGACTTACAGCCATTGAATTTGAAAAATTATTTTTTTTAAAAATATAGCAAAAAGTTATCACTACAAAAAAAACAGCTTAATTATGATTAAAAAAACTGTTAAAAATCCATCGAAAAAATTTATTTTTTATGAATTTTTTCATGGTTAAATCAATTATTTATAAATTATCGGAAAACAGGAATCAGAATTTTCAAATGACTTTCGAAAATATTTATTATTATTTTTTTAATTATTTTTAAATTTCTTACGAATTTCTGACAGAAAACATTAAATTAAATTTGTGTATTAGTTAAAAACTAGAAATACTAAATTCAAAAGCATAAATTCTACATAATAATATGATAATAAAATATGAATTAAAACCATATATGTAATACTAAATATATGAAATACAGAGCTTATTAACACAAAATAATATGATAATAAAATACATATACTATAAAATACTAGTTTTTGCATTAAACTAAATAACATAAATTATAAATCCAACTAATTATCTAAATATAAATAATTTACAATTTAAATCTACTAAACTAGTTATAAACTATTAAAATTATCTTAACAAGAAACATTTAAAGTAAGAATTTTAATAAAGAAAGAAAGAACTAAAAAATATTAAAAGTAAAATATTATGAAAACTAGAAAGTGAGTAAAGAAGTTCGATAAGCTAGTTATAAACTATTAAAATTAGTTTATAAACAAATTAAAATTAAATAAGTTTAATAAAAATAATTAAAGAAGATTAAAATAAAAAATTATAAAAAAGAGTGGCCAATGTTTAGAGAGAATAGTGAGAATTAGAATTGTGAAAAATAAGAAGGAAACGTTGTATATATATAACTATTTCTGACGGAATAACTCGTTGTAATAACCATATACGTGAATATTTTAAATTTTAATTTGGAAATTATATGTCAATTCCATGTATTTGACAGTCAAAATTTGAAACTTTTGGATTTTCAACGGAATTTCTTTTAATTAGTTTATAAAATATCCGACGGCTTAAAAAAAAGTATAATAAAAAAATACAATTTAATAATATAATAAAAGCAGAAAGAATAAAAAATAAAAAATATATCAGGAATTCATTAGAAATTTTTTGACGTACTTTCAGTGAGTAAAAAATAGAAATATTCATATCATGGAATTGTTGTTAGAAATCTATCAGAACTTTTTGACGAATTATGATTCCATTAGGATTGATCATGTTTTCTTGTAGTATATGTTGGGTGGATAAACTGTGAATTCATATATGTAGGACTTGATTCCTCTTCAGTTACCATCACTGAAAAAAGGTATTGGGAACTGAGTAGTTAAAATTTTGGATTAGAATATCCATTTATAGTTTTAAGCCTTGTATGATCAAACATTTTACATTTACAATATAGATTAGTTTTCTCTCCTTTTGAAGTTTTTACATTTCAATTTGGATATTTGAAGGCAATTTATGCTATTAAAACTAATAGACGTTGGCAAATAGAAGTCAGTAGGAAAAGTATGACTTAAATTAAGACCTCACATTACAATAGAAAGACAAAAAGCAAAGCACAATCGCATGAAAATCACATTTGTTTTCTTCTTATGAGACAAGCAAATCAAATATAATAACAGTTTCTTAGAACTCGGAAAGTACAAGTCTAAAGTGTCTCTACGCCCATTTGGCGAGGAGTGACATTGCACCACAGCCGAGTAGAGCGGCAACGAAACACTTGATCTGAAGCTTGATGCTACCTTGGAGCTTTGGTCCCATGAACTCAGCTGCTAGAAGGTCGACAAGGGCCATGTAGATGAGCAGTCCCGCTGAGCAGGCGTTGAGCAGCCCGACAGTGATCAACGCGGTCGGGCTGTTATCCCTGTATACGCTGGACAATGCAATCCCTAAAACGATTCCAAATGGTGTTGTGATCGCGAAAAAGAATGCCATCACGAACTTTTTCACATTCGTATATTCTGCCTATTCACAATACACAATACTTTGGTTAGTAAGAACATTGATGCTATATTAATTTGGATTTGTTCTATTTCCTTGTATAACCGTAGGTTCGGGTTTACCTGGAGGATGCAGCCGCCGAGACCCATGCCTTCAAACATTTGATGGAAACAAAGAGCAGCAATGAGACCTTTGATGGTGCATGTGTCATTTGTTGCACCAAGAGATAGTCCAATGACCACAGAGTGAACTATAATTCCAAGCTCCAAAACCTATCGATATGTGAATGGAAGTCAATTAAATTGTTATAAGTTATGTCATTTTAAAATGGTACGTTTATATAAGTGGTGTACTAACCATAGCAATGACACGGTACCGCAATAACTGTGAGCCACCATCATCTTTAGTAGTTGTAACGTCTGGATGGAGGAAAGGAACATATCGGCTGAAGAGAGGAGCCGAGACGCCTATCATGCTGGTCAGGAGAATGGCTATAATGGATATGATTTTTAGAGGTAAGGCTTTAGCCTTGTTGACGCATGGGTTTGCGGACTCGGCTTCACAACCATCCGGCGCCGTTGACATCACCGGAGATACGGTGAAGCTGATAAGGATTAGGACAAAGAAGAAGAGCTTCATGAGTGTTGTAGCAGGAGCCGCCATTATAGTTTTTTGTAGAAAGCTCTCTTTGTGTTTTGTCCTCTTTAGATGTTTTGTACTCTTGAGTTCTATTAGGCTTTGTTACGACTTAAGCTTATATAGAAAAAAATCGACAGGCTATTCCCATGCTGGAATTTTGGATACGTTTCATCTTAATACGGAAAACGAATGACACGAAGGCGAAATAATTGTTTATGTTGGGATTTGGTAAAGTTGCATTACTCTTGCTTACGTACGTAATATGGAGTTGTACGGATCTTGCCTTTGCCCAAGTCGTATAACGCGTACGGTCACATATATATATATATCGAATTATTTGGGGGGGGGGAAGTATAAATAAATAGATAATTATGATGCCTTTTAGAAAAAAAAAATTACTGTAAGAAGTGTTATAAAGTTGACAATTTGTTTAATGTATATTACAAAAGCTATTTGTTAAAAGTCTTTTCATTGACAAAAAAGTATGTGTTTTAAGAAAATAAAATAAAAAGGTTATAAAAGAAACGTTAAATAAAATCATAAATTGGAAAAGCAATATGTGAAGAAGAAACAGACAACAATAAACTTTTACAGAATTATTTCTTAATGAAGGAATAATTATGGTGAAAAAGAAGAACAAGGCTCTAACTAAAACTTTCTGAACAAAAATACTATGTGTACCTATTTCACCAAATATCTATCTATACCAATCAAATCTTTCCTGATTTTTAAGAATATATTAATCAGTGCTGTTATAATACATAAAATACAAATATTTATCACAATTTATTGTTTATAGACTTTATATGTGTGTGGGAGAGTTTCTTGTGGAGAAAAGGGTTCTTCTGATATAAGAAGAATAAAGAAAGAAGAATTAACAAGAACTTAATAAACATAAACCAGTATCCTTTCTTTAACGCATGCACACTGATTGTTAGAGGCATGGAGAGTTAGAGCCATTGTTGAAAATATTTTTGAACTATTTCATTCACATGATTTTTTCAAAATAGTTTTGAAATAGTTTACAAAACTTAGAGACATGTCGGGCCATTGTTGAAAATATATTTTTTAAAATTTTGTAAACTATTTCATTCACATGATTTTTTTTTTTTGTATTTTTCTTTCCGAATAGCACGATGCCTCACGCATGCCAGGTGGTAAATTCATTTACCTAGAATTTTTAATTTTTTGTTCAGTGAAATTTAGCTGACTATTCCTAAAAATTAGAGTATATAGCTTCGGTTTAGAATATCCTTAACACTCTAAATACAATATTAAACCTTATTATATTTATTTTGTTACATTTACAATATGGATTAGTTTTTGGTTCTTTTAAGTTTTAGGCGCATTTTAATTAATGTTATAAAATTTTAGTTATAAAAAAATATAGTTAAATCACAGAACTCACAATACAATAGAGACACAAAAAGGAAAGCACAACCGCTTGAAAATCACATTTTATCATCTACAGTCACTCAAATATAATTACAGTTCCATAGAAACTGAAAGTATCATGTTAAAGAGTTTAAGCCCACTTGGCTAGGACTGACATCCCACAGCAACCGAGCAAAGCCGCGGCAAAGCAGTTAAGCTGAAGCTTGATGCTTCCTTGGAGCCTTGATCCCATAAACTCCGCGGCTAGAAGGTCTACCAGCGCCATGTAAATGAGCAGTCCTGCAGAGCATGCGTTGAGTAGCCCGACCGTGATTAATGCGGTTGGACTATTGTCCTTGTAAACGCTCGACAAGGCTATACCAAGACCGATCCCAAATGGTGTTGTAACAGCAAAGAAGAACGCCATCACGAATTTCTTCACACTTGTATACTCTGCCTGTCCAAAAAAGTTGTATATATTTCTCAAAATATAATATGTTTCTGTCGCCATATGGTTTCAGACCAGAGATTAAAACGGATTTGGATGTAAAAACAAACTTGTACCTGGAGGATGCAACCGCCGAGACCCATGCCTTCGAACATTTGATGGAAGCAAAGAGCTGCAATAAGACCTTTAATGGTGCATGTGTCATTTGTTGCACCTAGCGATAGTCCAATAACCACTGAGTGAACTATAATCCCAAGCTCCAATACCTATATTAACACATATAATCATTCAATTCAGAATGTGTAGTACTTTTCATGTAACAAGAGCTGAGTGAGCTTGTAATGAAGAACTAACCATGGCGATTACTCGGTACCGCAATAGTTGTTTTGAGCATGTAGGGCTACGTTCGTCTGTTGTTATATGCAAATGATCGATTTGAATTATCAACGGAGTAGTTTTGTCTTCACTGTCGTCACAGATAGCTTTCCTTGTATAGAGACTTGTAGCAATGGAATCAACAGCGAGAGTTACTAGACCGGACAACATAGCGACAAAGCCCGTGAAGGGAAACTTGTGCCAGGGATCGTCTTCAAGACATGGTGACGATAACATCTCGAAAGAATCGGGCAATACGTGCATGAAACCGGTTCCTAAGATGATCCCGGATGCAAAACACTTGACGATCATGAAGATTTTACCGTCTGGACTCAGGAACGGGACATATCGGCTAAAGAGAGGAGCCGTGACTCCAATCATGCTTGTCACGAGGATAGCAATGATAGCTATGATTTTGAGGGGTAATGCTTTGGTTTTGTCGATACAAGAGTTCGTTGAATCGGTTTCGCATTCTTTCGGAACCGTTGAGATGGCAGGAGAGATTGCAAAAGAGATTAAGAGAAGTGCGAGGAAGAGTAGATTCATGTGTTTTGTGGTTGTAGCCATTTTTAGGTTTTAGTTTGTCGTAAAACAAAATGTTTGTAATGGCTATGTTTTACGACTAAAATATATATATAGAGGACTACATAATTGCCAGCTGTTTTGATCTGATGATATTGACATGGATGATTATTCGTTTTCTACCAAGAGAGAACAAAAAACGCATGACACACGAGTCAATATCGATATAGATAGAAATATAGTAATGTGAATTTGAAATATATTTTTTTGGGTACGTTTGTTTAATCACAATCATATAGTTATGTAAATTTGAAATCAAATATCTTTCAAATGATGTGTTGATATTTTTCCTTTTGTTGTTTTTGTGATTTTCGTGATCTCTATTTATCTCTGAAATTCTAATGTATTGTGATTTTTTTTGTATTGTTTGTTGAATTATTCAACGCGATGCAATAAAATACGTTAATCATTGTCTATAAATTGAACAATAATTTTGTTATAAAGAAAAATAGAAGAATAAAGAAAAGTTTGAACATTGAAGTATAAGATATACATACCAAACGTAACTGAAATTATATTTTATATAAAATTATCATATATTCCCTATCACTATCAGTACTCCATTCCATGAAATATTTGGCCAGGCTCATGCCGATGGAGGATTTATAAGCTTCATTCATGCTTTCGATCGTCAATAAGTCAACGTTAATTATCTGATTAAAATAAAGTTACATTAAATCTACAAGACTACAATTGTCTAAGATTCTAATTTATATTTGAAAGAGCTATAAGCGTAAATCTTGTGGGTTAAATTATTACGATTTTTAAAACTCATCAAAATTAGGATTTTAGAATTATGAAACTTGGATATTTTCATTTTAATTACAAAATAACCCATGGAATCATTTAAGAAAACGAACAAGGCCTATGTGTTGAGAGTCTTACATCGGCTATGACGATGGTGGTGGTTCAAAACATATTATTAAAGGGACCAAAACAATATGATATCGGTCTAGAGCTTCTTGATTAACCTTATAAAAGAATTTGTGAATAAACTATTCGGCTTGTTATTTGATGTAATTGGTAAGTAGCGTCAGTTTATTTCTACCGAAGTTTATTGTTCGGTTTTTAATTACTTATTTAACAAAGGAAAATATACATTAGCTTTGTAGAAAACACTGTCGGTGTTTTATTTGTATTTTATGAAAACTCCCTGACAAGAGAAACTTTTATATATTCTTACATTGATACAAATTATATAAATTATCTTTAGAATTTCTTAAGGCAACACTATATCCAAATGATTCGTTCTTTTTGTATAAATAATCATAGAAGAAACTTTTGTAAACTGTTTAGTCCGCGTAGCTTCTCAGCAGGAGCATCACCGACACACAGATCCTTTGTATTTTTCAATTTTGTATAGTTATCAACTTATCATTTTGAGTAATGATTCTTTTTCTTTTACTATTAAAATTAAAGAATATGTTTGTTAGTTTTACAAAAAAGCATTTTTATGGGTGAGACAGACATAAATTGTCACTTAAATTCGTTAAATAATGAATTCGTGAATTTCAAATCCAAATATCCGAGTCTTAAAATGAAGATATCCGAAGGTAATTTTGATGAATCTGAAATTCGATTATCATCCGATCCAACTTTCCAAATATATATTCATATTTTCTTAAACATATTTGAGTGAATCCTAGATAATAAATTCATTTTTAGTATTTATCATATTTTTGTGAAGTTTTAACTTTTTTTTGTACTTGCTCTATCAAATTAAATAAGTTAAATGTAAATAAATGTTTTTAACACAAGATAAATGTTTTAGCCGTCAAAAGATTCAAACAAAACTAAAGATACATATTTTTAATATTAATTTAATGTTAAATTTTTTAAATTCATCTGTAGAATTTCAGAAGAAAATAAAAATGGAATTTTTAATTTAATTGATAAAACTTTTTGTGTTGATGTGGCTTGTTAAAAAAATATAATTCGTTCCATCAACTTATATAAAATATGGCAAATCAAAAATGTTCAAAAATATATTAATAATAAATGATTGTTCACAATAAAAATATTTAGAATAACAAATACTCATAAAATTCATAGTTTTTGCAAACTACTGCTCCAATCATTGAAGTTCTAGACTAGAAAAAAATTTTCTCTTAGATCATCTACATTGGTTAGAAACCCACAAAAAATTTCTAAAAAAATAAAAAATAATATTTTAATACAATTTAATTAAATAATTAAAATTTATTTTTCTTTTTAAATTTGAACCAATATAAACATGACACATGGCTTGTGAGTTTTTGAATGAGTTTCTTAAAGTTCTCAAATAAAAAACTCATCTTGTTCTCTCACTTCTTTTTTCAACTTTTTTCTTTTTTTAATTATAAGAAACTTTTTGAAACCCCCCAATGGAGCTGCTCTTACTCTTTTAATTCACAATATTCAAATATGAGATTCAATAGCCTCTCTCCTCTCTACAGTTTATAGGGAATGCCTTCTATTCATCCTGACTTCTTTTTTTTTGTAGTTTTTATAATAATTATTTGACTTAGTTCGTATGATGAAATTCTGTCCCATAAATTTATTAGCCAAATTTTCAAAACTTTTATTGCAAAACTGAATCAAAAGTCCAATGAAAAAAAATATATGTTATTTTTAATTATATTATTTTTAATAGATTAAAAATTGATGTGATATTATAATTATTTTTAACATATATGAATATTTTTAACACATTCAAATTTAGAAAAAAAACTTTAAGGGAAAATTATTCAAACTATATAACTTGAAAAATAAAGACTCAAACAGTACAGTTTTCTCTCATACACAAGTTTTCAAAAGTGTTAAATGTCTTTTGAATTTTGAAGCAATATAAAAATATCTAAATAATGACTTTGGTCATCACAATATTTTACAGTCAATAAAATTAGACCCACTAGCTATTATTTATCAATATAAATTTATCAACTTTTTCGAAACAGACATTACTTACCACGTCATCACATCACACCACCCGCATCATATGCCGTTCGCATTTGCTGACATCAGTTCCGTCATCACTCGTGACGATAGCTATCTGTTTTTATATTATTTTGTTGACTTTGTTTATTTTCTTGTGACGGCATTAGTATATTAATTAAAACGAACTTTATAACTATTATGCTAAACAACGGGTGAAAACAAAAACCTACACATATGCTAAAACTTTTCACATATATAATATGTTGTAAAAAAAAACGCTAAATATGATCATTAGTTTTAAAAATGCTTTTAAATAATACGTCTATTATCTATTTTTAAAAATGCTTTTAAAATGCTCGGATTACCTAAGATTAATATGATTTTGTTTGGTTAACTTAAGTTAAAACAAGAGAATTATATTATAAAGTGAAATGTGGCCATGTTGGGTCTTTGGCGTCATACACACCGAACATTTGGCATCATACACGGATTCTTTAGTCTTTCTCTTCTGTTTGTCAACTTTCTTTTCATTTGAGTCTTTCTTTATGCATTTTCGATCATGTTCTTAAATCTATGATTAAGTCGTCATTATTAAATCTTTATTATTTTGATTTCCTCTCATCTTCACCTTGAAGCTGTCTCTTTCTTTCACCGTCACTTCACCTGTTTGTGTCCTCTTTGTTCTCGAACTCTTATATCCTTTAAATATCCTTTCATTCTTGACTTTTCCTCAATTCTCTCTTCCTTTTTCTTTTTATGATATATCCCAATTTGGTTCTTTCCTCCATCCATTGCCTTCTCTTTCTGATCTTCTTATCTTCGACTTGATTTTAAGACTCTGCAGATCTCAAATCCGTGATTTTTGATTCTTCAATATCTCTCTTTTCTTTCGTTTTTCAGATTACTTTAGGGGTTTTCTTCCCAATTATGCTTCAAATCTTTCTCCAAATGTTTTCGCTTTCCTTTTGACTTTTTTTTTTGGGTACATTGATGCGGAGGTGCAAGAGTTATGTTCTGTCGGAAAAATCGGAACTTTGATTCGGTCCTGTCCTTATAGATCATACCACAAAGTTCCAATTTTGCCTTTTTTTCCCTTTTTGGTTATATGGGTTTGTAGGGTTTGATTGATTCCCTATTTGAAATGTGAATTTAGGACTTTTGAATCTGTAATCTTGATCTCCATGGATCGTAAAAAACAGGGCTTTTGAGTGATAATTTTTCTGCAGAAAAAAATGGCTACTTTAACTGAGCCATCATCATCTTTAAGTTTTACGTCTTCTCATTTCTCTAATGTCTCTATTGGGTCTAATCATTTCTCATCAAGCTCAGCTTCTAATCTCGAAGTGATTAGTCTAAGCAAACTCAGCTCCAATCTTGAACAGCTTCTCAGTAACCCAGATTGTGATTACACAGATGCAGAGATCATTGTCGATGCTGTTCCAGTTGGTGTGCATAGATGCATTTTAGCTGCAAGAAGCAAGTTTTTCCAGGAATTGTTCAAGAAAGATAAGAAAAGTTCGAAAATTGAGAAACCAAAGTACCATTTAAAAGAGATGTTGCCTTATGGAGCTGTTGGGCATGAAGCTTTTTGTTATTTTCTGAGTTATATCTACACGGGGAGGTTAAAACCATTTCCTTTGGAGGTTTCGACTTGTGTTGATTCAGTTTGTGCTCATGATTCTTGTCGACCTGCAATTGATTTTGTTGTTGAACTGATGTATGCTTCATCTGTTCTCCAAGTGCCAGAGCTTGTTTCATCTTTTCAGGTGTGGAAAAAAAAGAAGCTTTTGCTTTCTCTTTGTTTTCTTGATCCAGAGACCTCAGTGAGAGATTAACGATTTCTGCTTTTTATGTTGTGTGTTTGCAGCGGCGGCTTTGTAACTTTGTGGAGAAGTCTCTGGTTGAGAATGTTCTTCCGATTCTTCTGGTTGCTTTCAATTGTAAGTTGACTCAGCTGCTTGATCAATGTATTGAGAGAGTGGCGAGGTCAGATCTCTACAGGTTCTGTATCGAAAAGGAGGTCCCTTTAGAAGTTGCCGAGAAAATTAAACAGATTCGCCTCAAGTCTCCACAAGACGAAGAAAACAGTCCCAAGGTTTCGGATAAAATGCTCGAGAGAATTCGGAAAATTCTCAAGGCGTTGGATTCAGATGACGTTGAGCTTGTGAAGCTTCTTTTGACTGAGTCAGATATCACGCTAGATGAAGCCAATGGTCTGCATTATTCTGTGGTGTATAGTGATCCGAAAGTTGTTGCCGAGATTCTTACTCTCAATATGGGTGATGTCAATCACAGAAACTCCCGTGGTTACACGGTTCTTCATTGTGCTGCTATGCGTAGAGAGCCTTCGATTATCATATCTCTTCTCAAGAAAGGTGCCAATGCATCTGGTTTCACGTGTGATGGACGCAGTGCGGTTAATATATGCAGGAGATTGACAACTCCAAAGGACTATCATACAAAAACCGCAAAAGGGCGGGAATCTAGTAAAGCCCGTTTATGCATAGATCTCTTGGAAAGAGAAATAAGGAGGAACCCTATGGTTGCGGATACGCCAATGTGTTCCCTTTCTATGCCTGAAGATCTCCAAATGAGACTGTTATACCTAGAAAAGAGAGGTAATTGACCGATAATTGGCAAATTCTTCTGTATCTTTATGACATTTTTGTTAAAGCATCAAACTTTTTTGCAGTGGGGCTTGCTCAGTTGTTCTTTCCAACAGAAGCTAAAGTGGCTATGGACATTGCTAATGTAGAAGGTACAAGCGAGTTCACGGGTCTTCCGCCGCCTTCGAATGGGTTAACTGGAAACTTGAGTCAGGTTGATTTAAACGAAACACCTCATATGCAAACCAAAAGACTTCTTACTCGTATGGAGGCTCTAATGAAAACAGGTAAAAACCAAAAAAATTCCTCTTCTTGTGCGACTCTTTTTCTTCTGTTCTTGTTCTCTTGGCTGACTACACGTTTCACAATGCAGTTGAGACCGGTCGGAGGTATTTTCCATATGGCTCAGAGGTTCTAGATAAGTACATGGAGGAGTACATAGACGAAGATATTCTCGATGATGTACATATCGAGAGGGGATCTCCACAGGAGAGAAGATTGAAGAGAATGAGATATAGAGAGCTTAAGGACGATGTCCAAAAGGCGTATAGCAAAGACAAAGAGTCTAAGATTGCACGGTCTTGTCTTTCTGCTTCATCCTCTCCTTCTTCTTCTTCTTCTCTGAGAGATGGCCTGAAGAACTCAACATGAAACTTTACTAAGTTGAATGTGATTAGATGTCTTTGTTGAAAAGTTTTTTCTTTTTAGGTGTTATATAGATACTTTAGGTTCAGTTTTAATAAAGAGAGATGGGTAGTTAGTTGTACAACTGTAATATTAGGAATGCTTATTAACCCAAAACATTCTAACTACATGCAATTTTTTGATTTTAATAATTTGGTATATACTCTTAGAATATACAAGAGACAGATACCTGAAACTAAAACAAACAAGTAATCCCACACACTAAAGAGAACATGACTTTTTTTTGTTTTTCCATAGATATCTTTACACAGTTGCAAGAGAGACTAATGGACAAGAACTGTCACGGGTATGTCCCAGTAAATAGGTGTAAGCTGATTTCTGTGGTCTTGACCAGTATACCTTCTCTTCCAACAAAGAAAGCATTTCAAAGTCTATCATAATATCTTGAAGTATGTAAGGTATGCCTTTACTCCTTAAGGTAGCCACAGAAGATATGATATCTATCAAGGACGTGCCGGTAAGTCCATAAAATTTGTTGAGCTTATCAGTCCAGTCGAAGAATCACTTCATTGAGTTCAGTAGTGCATCAGCATCAGCTATACTCAAGGAGAATCTCTGTTCTTTCCGCTTTCCCCAGGTCCTTTCTTGTTCCATTTGTGGGCATTTATACTAATGAACAGACGTTACAGTCAAACTCAAAGGCCAAAATACTTCACGATGCATCAAGCATATATTCCCTGACCCTCTCCATCGCAGTAAATCAAAACGCCAGATTGAGGTTACTGACGGGCCCTGAGCACAACAATTGAGCTTTTAATTTACGTGAAAAATACTAAAGCTCAAAAGAAATATAGAGTTGAACTGACTAGTAGAACTTCACCTCAGGAAGATGCTTTCTTTATACTTTCCCAAGTAGCTGGACCTTCAGGGTGCGAAGAAACAAAGTATGATAAAAACCGGGTATTAGAAATACCAATAATAGTGCCTAGTCTCAGCTTCGGCATTACTGCCTCTCTTTCCCGCAGCCAAATATACATTGAGAATCTCTGATGTATTCTCTCCATACTATAACACAAATACGTTGGAGATTCAACAAGAGATTCAACTGAATAACCCAAATAGCCTGTAAGAATATTGATCTTCTTTTCTATAACATCTTTAGGCCGGCTGAGAATATGAGGAGCCCGCTTAACAACCTCGGTAACCACATTATAATCCAAACCAGCTTTAACAAGGCAATCAAATCTCTCTTGTAGCTCATCTCCTCTCCCTTGGAACTTTTTCAGAGCACTCACCATCTCATCGGAATTCTCTACATAGCCTAGCTTCAACAAGAATGCCCTCTTTTCTGCGTTCCTCAAATCCAGTGAATCAAGTTCAATTCTTCTATTTGTTGTTTGAGAAGCTAAACTGAAAAATTTCAAAGGCTCTTCCTTAATGATCCGATGTAACTCGTCTCTTCCGATCTTCAATCTATTGCAAACAACTTTTGGACCAACAAGTGACGATGAACATATAAGCTTCATGTGATGCAGTAAAATACTAACGATAAACTGCTTTTCCATTCTGATACGTACCAAAAATTTCAAAGCCACCAAAATGCTTCTGGAAGATTTCTCTAATAACATCTCTGGATGGTCTATCACTAATTTATCGATTTCATGCATCTGAAGTCCCACTTTAAGCAACTTATCAAACATAACATAAGCTTTATTCCCAGAAGTTTCACCCACCAAATCTGGATATGTTTTCAAAAGACTACTCAACTTCTCCTCTTTAAATCCCACCTTCTCAAGGAGCTCCATTGTCTCAAGAACCCGGCCCCAGTTATATGTTTTTCTGTCCGACAGATACTGCCCAAGACACTCAAATGCGATGTTTAAATCCTTTAACTTATTAACCACAGAAACAAATTCACTATCAATACCACCGACCAGAAGCGACGGGCAATAAGTTACAAGCTTAATGACTATAGGTTTGCTAAGACCCAAGCTCTCATAAGTTTCACATTTTGATGCCAAAACCCCATTCTCGTATCCGAAAATTTCTCTTGCTTCTTTATACACACGGCCAATCTTGCTACGCGGAATCCCATAATTGCAAAGAACATGGAAATTCTCGAACATGACACTGTCATCACTCAAAAGCACCAGGTCCCGTTGAAGAAAACGCGAGATCACAGACGGACGCAAACCCAAACTCTCGAAAAACGGTTCAAACTCGTTGATGGGATTGAACCTTAGAAACTTAGTCAAGGAACGAGATATATCCTCCTTCCGAGTATCGATCTTGGACAACAAAGCAGAAATAAACCGAGGTGAATTCTTACTTATATGCTCTGCATCAACAAAACTAAGAGTGCTAGTATGATGCAAGTAATCAAAGAGAGCCTTTTGAGCTTCGTTCTTCATAGCTCGTGAAACCCGATTCCCGAAAACCCGTGTGGGTGACTGAGACCAATGTCTTAAAGAAGATTTATCCCCACAGACAAATCTACCACTTTGGAAACATCTCACTGTACTGTAAACATGAGAAAGTTTGGATCTTGAAACCTGGTTTTGATGAGCAATGGAGGATAAAGCAACGCATATATTGAAATGAGCGGTCTTTTCTACTTTTTCCAAAAATCTGAAAAGCATCATTGCAACCTAAGACTAAGGCAAAGAGAGGAATCAAATCCCAGAGCGAAAGCAAGAGCTAAGGAAGATTCATCAAAATTGGTTTCTTTCCTTAACAACTCACCGGAAGAATTGAAATTTACCAGAAAATTACGGTCTATTACGCGATTGAATCATCCATCTTCACCTGATTCTTACGGTTTCGTTGCTCAAAATCTCTGTCACTTTGCTAAAACCTCCTTGTTAGGGCTTTTACTTTTGCGCCTGTGATATTCAAGCGAGTAAGCGACCTCGGGAAGTAAATTACCAATAGATACTTCAACTCTTCGTTTTTACAAATATGACCATCTGTTTTATTTTGTGCCAGAAGCTTAAAATGGTATATATTTGTGAAAAAGGGCCTAAGGTTTCTTCATTTTCTTAAAACGTGGCTGAAAGTTTTCCAAATATCTTTCGCATCATAATTAGGATTAATAATTTTTTTAGGATATAAAAATATCTTATTAAATTGTTATGATACTCAATTATTTCTGACATTCTTGAAAATATACAAATTAGAAAAAGCTGTTTGTGTCGATAAAAAAAAAGATGTTTGTGTGTAAAGCAACTATTATTGATATTGTGTCAAATAGTGACTGGAATTACATATCCATATTAAATTTTCTCAGCAAAATTGACAAAGTGAACATTATCATTTTACTGCAAAAAAAAAGAATGTGGTAAATAACAATCCACATGAGTTGTCGGGAAAAATAAAATAAATAACAACCTATATGAGTTTTGAAGTAATATTTATTGTATTTTTATACCTATTGTTTATAAATAAATAAATATATATAGAGCTATTATTAAGCTTTCTAGGTATTAAGTCATTTTCAGCTTCAAAATTGAAGTAACAGTAGATAATGTAGATGATTTTGGAACTTTTGTTATATTCGATGAAGTTTGTTCAAAAAGTCAATTACTATATATGAATATTTGTTGAGCCACAAAATTAAATTATATATTTGTGCCTCATAAAATCAATTAATATATATGTTTACCGTTTGCAAAATGTCAATTTAGCTATATAACTTTTTGGTAAATATCCCATAAGATTTAACATACGAACATATTGCTACATAATTATTGCTGCCCCACAAAATCTCTTATTTCTGTTTAGATTGTTATTCATAAGACTAAATGTCTAAGTGGTCAACTGATGAGCAGCTACTTAGTTTTCTTTATTTATGTGTTGAGCACGATTAAATAACTTTGTACGCATTATTTGATCCTGCCATTTTGATAAAGATTTTAAAATATTTTTACTTATTTTATTATGAGTAAAATTGGCAATTTTTTTTGTTGTTTTAGTAATTTTTAGAAATTTCTAATTGAAAAGTTGGAATAGTATTAGAAATTTATGATACCGTTATCTAAACATTTTGTTTGTTGTTATTAAAAAAGGTTTGTAGTTTTATTGATTATTTTCAAAATTTAATTTACAGATTTACAAAATCACTTTGTATGCATTATTTTATTATGAGTAAAATTGGCAATTTTTTTTGTTGTTTTAGTAATTTTTAGAAATTTCTAATTTGAAAAGTTGGAGTAGTATTATAATACTGTTATCTAAACATTTTTTTGTTGTTATTAAGAAAGATTTGTGGTTTAATTGATCATTTTCAAAATTTAATTTATGGATTCATAAAATTTATGGTAGAAAAATTATGCATTTATTTTTTGTATGATCATTATAAGTTTCTTCTGTAATAGGAATATTTATATTTAAACATTAAGTCATTTTTCCTAATATTTCCTATATATGTTATTTTTATCTTGCGTATTAAATTTTTCAGCAAGCCAAAAAAAAAGACTGTGATTTTTCGGTGTTGTTGACAGTGATTGTGTACATCAATGTCAATGTGCTATTTCTATAAGGTAAAGAGAAGTTTCAGATTGGAGAACCTAAAAGAATTATGAGAAAGTTTCTAATATTGAATATTACATTTTTATATGTTGACTAACAATGATATTTGATTATCTGTTTTTTAGTTAATTTTTAAAAATTTAAATATCCAGAAGGATAAATCAAATACTCCGTCCAATAGCTCACCCATTTTTTTACCTATTAAACTAAATATTAATTATAAGTTTCTTTTATTGGATTCTAGCACATCGATACTATGGTATTCACAAGGATTGAGGCAGATTGTCTGGTGTACGTCATTATAACTTATAAGCATATGCATGATTTTTTTTTTGAGTAAAATAAGCAACAAAAAATTAGTATTTTTACGGAATCTTATTATAGATTTATGACTAATCTGAAAAGCCATTACTGTGATGTGAAATCTCTAACTTAAGAAAAAAGTTACTTGTCCTTGATTGTTCCACTGTAAAGTAGTCATGACTCTACGGCTAAATCTTTTTTCATAGAAAACTTAATGACCGAATCCAGTATACCCAAATAAAAGTTTGCAAGCTAAAATAGACAATCTTCAAAATCCATTTAAGTCTTAATTGCTCCATATAATAAAATTTCAATGTTTTGTTTTTGCACTACAACTAAAAACTTAAATTTGGTAACATTTTATAATGCATAAAACGCGCCGAAACCAATTCTTAAGATTACAAATTTATAATGTTTAGTTTTTGCAACTAATAACTTAATTTTGGAACTTTTTCTTACCGTCACAACTCACATACACACATTACCAAATTAAGTTACTAAAAAAACAATTTTTTTTATAAATTTCAAAACAAGATGCACTTATTGTAAAAATGGTTTTTTGGACGTTAAATAAATGAGTAACTTAAAAAATTATATTAGTAGTATATCGTGACTATTGTCCGTTGCATATCCTGGAAGTCAATAATCAATTGCAATAAAAATAGTACATCTCTTCATCGTGAATATTCAACCAAGAGCAGAAAATTCCTGAATTGATGTAGAGTGTACGTAGACGTCAATATAGACTGATGTATAAAACAGTTGTTATAACTTATAAAAATTAACCAAAAAGACAACAGAAAGTACAAATATAATGTGTTTGTTTTTGTATTTTGCGTATGTACTTAAGTTTGGCAAAGAAGACAATATATGGTGGGGCTTACGTGTGAAGCTCCATAAGAATAGATTTCAATTGGACGACATGCAAAATAATATACAACTAACATATTATGGTGCACTCATGGGTACGTAAAAAACATTATCTGTATATTATTGCCTATAATTTGTTTGATTATATTTTAATTCACATGGAAAAAAGCCTGATGCATCATTTGTCTAATTACTTATAGAATATAAATAGACAATCAAATAAAAAAAATTAGCGGGAAACTAACGGTTAGACGGTTCGGTGGATGACTCATGTACACCTCACCAGCTGAGTCCTCATTTTCGTCTCTTCCTTAATTTCTGGATGTATTTCCAAATAATTTTATAAACATATATGTAAGTATATGCAGATACATATATACAGTATAACATCTAAAAATTAATAGCAAATACAGTATAACAAGTTAGATCCCTTGGATCTAAAAAGTTTATAGTTTAGATGTATATTAGTTTATATTTACTTTAATTGTACTACAAAATTAATTCATAACTAGAAAATTCTATTAATTATTAAATTATTAATTTTATCGAATATTAATTTATTGAGATTATACTGAATTCTAACACTATTTATTTTTCCTAAAATTAAAATTATTGGACATCATCTCTAATAATTTTAAATTTTAAAAAATATTTATAATGTTTGATTTACATTAAAAATTATAATAATTTTAAATACGATATTTTTTCATGTAATTGTTTAAAGATGTATCAAAATCTCGTCTTCGACATTTTATTAATATTAAAATCATAGCCATATTTTCTTATAAAATATAAATTTTTAAGTATTTATTATTTGTATTTAACTAATTATATAGGTTATTGATATTTGTTTTATTATTATAACTGATATTATTAATCATGAGATCAAAATAATAAATTGTGTTTACATAAGTAAATTCATATTTTAAATTTATTGATATTACATCTCTAAACAATATAGTCTTTATCGATTGAAATCTGCTATTGTCCACAAATGTCTTGTTCATAACTTTGATTTATTGTGTTTTATATAATCGGTTCAGAAAAGTTAGATAATGGCCTAAAACCATAAAAGTTTTAAAAAGTTTAAAAATAATATAATAATAATAATAATAATAATAATAATAATAATAATAAACTAAATTATACAAATTTGTCATGTAGGTTCTCAAAACTTAGGATCATGATCATTAACAGTATTTTATTCCACGTGAGACGAAGTGCGGTCCATTAGAAGCTTATGATATCTAATTTAAAATGACTTCATCTAAAATATCACATCGAAGAGTACATATAAAGCTAATTAGTTTATCAAATACATTATTAATATACTACCTCTGGCATATAAAGTACACGAAAACAATTTTAATAATAGCTTTAAAAACCCTAATTCGTCTCCGTAAATACCAACTAACTTCACACAAATCACATCTAAAACCAAATTTTCATTTACAATTCTATCTTCCTCACCATCATCTTGTAAGCTAAGTGATGGGAAACAAAATCAATGTCTTGTTTGTCTTCCTTGTCATTGCAATATTTTTCAATACTTCCAATAGAACCCAAGCAAGACAACATAAAAACCCTAGTTTCCCATCATCATCTTCCTTTCTTGTTCTTGGCTTGACCAAATCAAGTGTTTCTCTTCACACACCAAAGTCTCAAACCCAAGAAAGGATCAAGAAGCCCCTAGACTCATCAGTCGATGATATAATGGAGCCCTTGAGAGAAGTGAGAGATGGTTACTTAATAACTTTAAACATTGGAACACCCCCACAAGCAGTCCAAGTCTACATGGACACAGGAAGTGATCTCACTTGGGTCCCATGTGGCAATCTAAGTTTTGATTGCATAGATTGTTACGATTTTAAGAACAACAATCTAAAATCATCGTTAATCTTTTCTCCTCTTCACTCATCCTCATCTTTTAGAGCCTCTTGTGCTAGTTCCTTTTGCGTTGAGATCCATAGTTCAGACAATCCTTTTGACCCTTGCGCAATCGCTGGCTGCTCTGTGGGTATGCTTCTCAAGTCCACTTGCTTAAGGCCTTGTCCCTCCTTTGCTTATACTTATGGTGAAGGTGGTCTTGTCTCTGGGATACTAACCAGAGATATATTGAAGGCTCCAACCAGGGATGTCCCAAGATTCTCTTTTGGGTGTGTTGCATCCACTTACCACGAGTCTATTGGTATTGCCGGGTTTGGAAGAGGTTTACTTTCTCTCCCATCGCAGTTAGGTTTTGTTCATAAGGGATTTTCTCATTGTTTCTTGCCTTTCAAGTTTGCCAATAACCCTAACATCTCAAGCCCTTTGATCCTAGAAGACTCTCCTTTATCCCTCAAACTCACAAACTCTTTGCAGTTTACCCCCATGCTGAATAATCCAATGTACCCTAGCAGCTACTACATCGGCTTAGAATCCATTACAATAAGCACAAATGTCACTGCCACACAAGTTCCCTTAACGTTAAAACAGTTTGATTCACAAGGAAATGGAGGAATGATGATTGATTCGGGTACAACTTACACACATTTACCCGATCCCTTCTACTCACAAATTCTCGCTACTCTCCAATTAATCATCACATATCCTAGAGCAACGGAAACAGAATCAAGAACCGGCTTTGATCTATGCTACAAAGTCCCATGTCCTAATAACAATCTCACTAGTCTCGATAACGACGTAATGATGATCTTTCCTTCAATCACATTCCATTTCTTGAACAATGCAACCTTACTTCTTCCTCAAGGCAACTCGTTTTACGCAATGAGCGCACCTAGCGACGGCTCGGTGGTGAAATGCTTGTTGTTTCGGAACATGGAAGATGCAGACTACGGTCCAGCCGGGGTTTTTTGGGAGCTTTCAGCAGCAGAATGTGAAGGTTGTCTATGATTTGGAGAAAGAAAGAATAGGGTTCCAAGCTATGGATTGTGTCATAGAAGCTGTTTCACATGGACTTTACCAAGGTTCGTGAATATACAAAAAAAATCATCAATCTTTTGAGTTGATTTTCGAGTTTTTTTTTGTAATGTTCTTGTTTAAGCTGTTCGATGTATGTTTGTATTTGTTGGGTTTATTTTTGTAGATTGTGAGTTTATAATTAAGACTCCTGTTTTTTTGGGATTAATGATTAGATTTTTGAGCTGGCGAGCTTAACCAAATATAGAGAATGAGTTGGAACTTATAAGGAACATGTCGTCGTGGAATTCGAAGTGTATTATACATTTGTATAAGAGGCCAAAACTACATGATCTGTTAAAGCATAGATGTCTATATATACATATACTGATGTACATATTATGTATCAAACATCAAACTAATGAGGAGGATGATATTCTTGAAAAGATATATATATATATATATATATATATTTTTTTTTTGCAATTTTTTTTGTCAAAAACAGAGAGAGTTTCAGCCTTTGACCCATAATCTCTTCTGATACCCAAAATCAGATTTTAGGATTTTCGATTTAACAAATCATACTACATACCCAAAAAAATTTGAACCAAACATAAGAAAACAACTCCCTTACACTTTTAATAAAACTTTAATAAAATACATTTTTGAGATTTCGGTTATACTTATTTACAATTTTGTACATACATCTACTATTAGAAAAAATGTTAATAGCCACGAATTTTGTTGTTGCTATGCCCGAATTTCCGTGGCTGTTTTACCAATAGCCACAAAAAATTTTTGTAGCGTTCAGCTTGTTGATATCGGCTAACTATGGCTATCCGTGGATACCTTTCCGCGACTTAGCCACAATAACATTTGTGACATATTTTCCACAAATAGTAAGAAAACGTTTCGTGGCTCAATAGCCACAACTAACCATAACGTGATCTGTGGATATATCCACGATTACCCACGATAGCAATCGAGGTCCTTATTTCCACGAATAGTTAGGAACAGAATTGTGGATATTTAGCCACAACTAACTACACTTTTAGCCATAGATATGTCCACGATCAACCACAAAAACAATTGTAGCTTTGATTCCACGAATAGTTTGAAACAATATCGTAGCTATTTAGCTACAACTAACCACAACGTGAACCGTGGATATGGTGACAATCACCCACGAAAATAATCGTGGCTTCTTTTTCCACGAATTCCAAACAGTATCATGGCTATGTAGCTACAATTAACCACATCTTGGACCGTGGATATTGCTACAATCACCCACGACAACTGTTGTGGCTTCTTTTTCCACGCATAGCTAGGACCTTTTTCGTGGCTATTAAGCGACAAATCACCAAAACTTTATCCGTGGATATTTCCACAATCATCCGCAAAAACCAAAAACCATTTTGTTGCAATGCTGTATGTGGCTTTTTGTTCCTGTTTTATTTAAAGTCAAACCACAAATTTCTAAATTTAGACAGCAAAACTAAATTGCATATATAAAAGAAACATCAGATTTATAACTTAAAAAAAAAATATAAGATTCATACACAAAAGGAACATTGTTAATGTTGATATCAACTTATACTATTTTACTATAGATTGTGTCAAATATAAATTAAAAATAAAATAAATTAAAATGATAAGTTGTTAATACATCAAGACGGGTAAGGATTGTTTTCTTTTAAGATTTATGACTTTTTCTTACTAATATATGTTAGAATGACTCGCATCATAAGTGAAGTTTTATCTAACACAGTAACGACGAGCATGTTTATAATTCTTAAACGTGCCTCCTACGCATATAAAACGATATTTTTCAGACTACAAAGATGTTCAATGTCTTTGATTTATAATCTCTTTCAATTAGGTATCAAAACATGTAAAATACGAGTTCATGAGCTTAAGACAAATTAAAAAAAAAAAAACAAAACAAACTACAGTTTAGTAAATATCGTTTACATGTTTTGGGGCTTTTTAGAATTATATATAAATACACGTAGGTTTCCGTATTTTCGATAATTTTGTGGGGCTATTCCTCACAAGTCTCGTGTCGTATTCACGAGCCGTATAATATTTGTTTCTTTGGTTTTTCTCTGCTTCTTTTTTGCTTTCGTCGACGGGAGAGAGAGAGATTGGTTGTTTGTTGACGAAGCTTCTTCTTCGCTCTCTCTTCTCATCCTTTTGGACTTAATCTCCGTCTTTCGATTGCCAACGCGTTTCTCATCTACGATTTTAGCAGCAGATTTCTCGAGCTTCAGATCAACGATCATGGCCAGCGCTGGAAACAAGAACATCAACGCGAAATTGGTCAGTTTTTTTGTGCTGATTTGTGTATTAGCTGTGGATTCTTCGTGGGCTCTTTTTGTTTATCCTCGGATCGTGAATTAGACGGAAAATGTTTTGGGAGAATTTTTATTTGATCGTTGATCTCCGATGTGATTCTATTTCCAATTTGGGAAATTTGGACCGAAATTCTGATTACGAAGTTGAATTAACTCTAATCGTTATACTTCTCTTCGTCCGATTTGTAGCTTCAAAAAATTGCATGTTTTTTATCAGTAAAATCTAGGGTTTGGAGTAAAATTTGTATATTTCTTGGATTATCCGATCTAGTAGTTTTTTGTTTTCTCCGTCTCTAGTTCCATTAGCTCTCTCTTTGTTAGCAGAAGACAGTTTCTGCTTTATTCCTTTATTTTTTGTTTTGGTGCTTAACTTTGGTTTAAGTCCTTCAGGTATTACTTGGAGATGTTGGGGCTGGAAAATCAAGTCTTGTGCTTCGGTTCGTCAAAGATCAGTTTGTTGAGTTCCAGGTTGGTGGAAATTTTCACCATCAGTCTTTCTAGAGATTCCAATCTCATTTTCTGTGTCTGATTCTCGAGGTTTTGATACTTGTTGTGTTGACAGGAATCAACCATAGGCGCAGCTTTTTTCTCTCAAACATTGGCTGTGAATGATGCAACTGTGAAGTTTGAGATATGGGATACGGCTGGTCAGGAACGATACCATAGCTTGGCTCCAATGTACTACAGGGGTGCAGCTGCTGCGATTATTGTCTTTGACATTACAAATCAAGTACGAATTCACAATCCCGTCCTTTAGTCAAAAACACGCTAACTTGCTGATAAGCATTTAACTTGTTTGCTTTAACTTACTTTTTCTATTGTCACAGGCGTCATTTGAGAGGGCGAAGAAATGGGTTCAGGAACTGCAGGCACAAGGTAAGAAAAAATCGCTGACTATGGTCTAGTTTCTAATGTAGTTGGTGACGCTTATTTGCCATAATGGGGATTTGACTATATATTCTTGTTTTGTTGTTGTGGTGTCAATAGGTAATCCAAATATGGTGATGGCTCTTGCTGGAAACAAAGCTGATTTATTAGATGCAAGGAAAGTGTCTGCAGAGGTAAAGCAAATCCTCCTCTAATGTAAAGCTGTTTTGTCTGATTTTGCTCTGTTATCGCCAAAAAACTTTGCGATGGAATTCAAAGCACCAGGGAAAAATGCTGACTAGCACTTTGGGACAAAACTCGAGTGATGCTAACTATGGACTCAGCTTTGGCATTTCTGAATTGAGTTCTCAAGTAGCTCTTGATAATCATACTATTTGTCATTTGCAGGAGGCAGAGACATATGCTCAAGAGAACAGCCTTTTCTTCATGGAAACCTCAGCGAAGACTGCAACAAATGTCAAAGACATATTCTACGAAATCGGTGAGTCATTCTTACATTCAAGAAACCCATTTGAAACAAATTTTTGCTTGCCACTAAAATTCCATCCACTTTTTCTTGCTCAAACCGCAACAGCAAAAAGGCTACCACGTGTACAGCCAGCAGAAAACCCAACAGGAATGGTTCTCCCAAACGGGCCAGCAGCTACGGCAGTGAGTTCATCATGTTGTGCTTAAGAGAGCTCTCTCTTGGTTAGTCACAGAGTAGAAACATCGAGACTTATGTTTGCTTCTTCTTCTCTTGACATTGTCGCTCTACTTTGCTTGCATTGACTACAAAAGTGTATATCATATTTCCAACCTTGTGGAATCTGCTGAAGATATATGTATTTGAAGAGATTTTTGGATCTCTTTTGTAATTAGATATCATAACTTAGTGTGAGTGTGTTTGCTTCTATATATTTTGTGCACCAAAATTCGTTTTTCTTTCTGTGTATAATTCTTCAAGGTTGTGTTGTCTTTATGAAGACAATGTAGAATCTCACGTGATTTGTTTGTTCAAACTTTCAGAACAGAGACCAAAACATGATGTTTCTTAACTTCTTATTCATCTAAACATCCAAAAAGTAAGCAGAAGAACAAAATTGCAGGATGTTTACACTTACGTGATCCAACCTCGAGGACGTGGACATTAGAATATCAAAAGCCATCGATACTATAATACAAGTTAAAACGGTCTTCGGAGTTGAACATCATATCCCTGAGATCAAGAGTCTACGAGTTCCAGACGCGGAACAACATTCATAGACTGGAGTTCCTGTAACCATGTATTGCACGGAAAGAAAGAGAAAAGAGTTAAGACATAACCGAGATAAGCCAGCAGAGAAGTATAGGATTAGAGCTTTATATGAGTGAGTGGCGTTAGACCTATCACAAATCCCACATAAGAAACAACATAGGTTCTTAATTCAGTTAGAAATTGCACTGCATTCAAGGTTCAAGATTATCTTATCATTTCCAAAGGGGGCTTAATAGGGAGTTTCAGTTGGACAGGTAAAAACAGAGACCAAAAAGGCGAAAACAGTGTTTTACCTGGAAGAGGAGCTTGCATGCGTAAGGGAGTTTCATAGTAGCAATCTTATCGCCATTTTTACAAGTTGAACACACTGCCTTTTTCAGCTTGTAATTGTAATATCCGAATAAACCGCAAGCTCTGCAAACCTGCATTTAAATGTTTGTCAGTTTATCACAAAACCTGCTTTTATATGTTTGTTAGTGTATCACAAATTTTTGGGTCTTCTCCAGTTCTTTCGAGATTTGATGATATCTTACATACAGCGTTGGAATGACACGCTGTTGGAATGATTTCACAGAGTTTGCCACTTATTAAAACATTGCTTTGTGATTTATTACCTGAACTTCAAAAGGATCACTAGAAAGCATGAGCCGCTCATGGATCAACATGCTGGCTCCATAAGCAATAAGACAATCTCGTTCCATTTCTCCCACTCGTAAACCTGCAACAACATTAAAGATACAATTGAGAGAACAACTCTATGCTTAAATTCAGGGTGAAGATACAGAACTAAGAGACACATACCTCCATTTTTAGATTTTCCTTCAGTAGGCTGTCTTGTCATCATGACACGAGGTCCACTCCCTCGCGCATGCATTTTGTCCAGGACCTATTCAACATATGTACAAAAGGCAGATATTTTATGTTTACTTTTCCGATAAACATAACAAACACTGATATATAGAAAAGAAAATTGTCATTACAAAACAGAAGAAACTGGTTTAAATCGGTTAGAGGAAACCTCACCATGTGTTTCAATTTCTGGTAATATATTGGCCCCATAAAGACGTAGGTTTGTAATGGCTCGCCACTCAGACCTGCAAGACTCTCAAGGTTGTCAGGTTGATGTACAAAGAAAGATCACGAACCCTATATAGCTCTAGAATAAGAATGAGTACGACCAAGTCCAATACATGTGAACTGATAATGTCTTATTCCAATTTTTTAGTGATCCCAAACGACCTTGTATTCGAAGAATGAAAATTTTAACATATGATTGCACATTCTGAATCGTGAAGAATCATAAAGCAGTACCTGAGTATAACAAGTCCTTCCCACTGTAGGAAAACCCATGCTCCACAAGGGTCTTACTGAAATGATAGAACAAACGACAACATTAAATACAAAAACAGAAGTTTAAATATAGAAGAAGAATCCTTATATTTAAGAGAGTGAGAGAAAAACAGTACCTTATAGTCTCAACCTTGTCAGCATGACCATTTCTTTCTCCGAAAGCACTACCATAATGAAATCTACCAGAAGATACTCCAGCCTTACTTCCAAGGAGTTCTATCATCTTACCTACTGTCATACGACTGTGACAAGAGATATGTTAATAAATTAACCAGTTATTATAATACAAAAGCTTAAGTAATCAAAAAATTCAGATGAAACTTCAAAATTTTGAACTAAAACATAGACGTTGCTTCAAGTTGTGTACCAAAATAGAAAACGAATTTGTCCTAACTGGTAGACCCATTGCTATAGAATATTTTATAACCTTGGAAACCCATGAGGATTCATAATCAGATCAGGGCAAATTCCACGCTCAGAAAATGGAAAATCTTCCTGCTGAACGATTGTACCACATACACCTTTCTGCCCATGCCTACTGCTGAACTTGTCGCCAAGCTAAATGAGAGCCAGACAAAGACACGATTTAACACTATAGAACATGAGGCTTAGGGCTAGAAAGATAGCAGTACTGAATATAAATTTCTCACCTCTGGTCGACGAGTATGTCGGATAATATATTTTATGCATAAATTGCCATTCTTGTCCGAACAGAGAGCAACTCTATCAACCACTTGCGTCTCCCCTTCAGGACCTTTAAAATACTCTCTGGCTGGACGATATTGACTGAAAATTGCACAACGGATTGTACAGCTTTGCTTACAGTTATAAGAAACAATCATGCTCATATATATGGGGAAAAGTTAAGTGAGATACCTATCTGATAGGGGAGATGTAATATTATCTCTTGTGTCCACAGGGATTTGTTTATTTATATAGACATCATTCGGTCTAATAATTTCCCCTGGAGCAGCGATCCCATCATCATCTAGTATCTGAAAGAGAAGACAATTGTCAACATGAAACATATCCAACATGTTTTAGCAGAGGGAAAGGCCACAGTCAAACAAACCAGAAATAAACAACCAAAAGGAAGAGAAGGAAAACTGCCTAAATTCGGGCACTCTCACTACCGTTGGTTAAGCGCAATAAAATTTCCCATCTTTAAGCACAGAATAAGAGAGTTGAGAACTAGTTGGACGTTATTCTAGTAATGTCATAACTTCTATGCAGCGTCAAATTTTGTTAATGAAGTGTCTATTTTGATGAGAAAGAAAAACAGAACAACTAAAAAAGGAACAACCATATTGTGCTTGCTCCCTCCAACCAGAAATGGGGAAGTCCAAATATGTATTATGTGCCTAATGGATTACCATTTGCAACACAACTAATACCCAAAGATGGCAAAATCTTTGAAGTTGATTTGACAAGTCTTAGAATATGTCAGCAAGCGAAGTAAAATTGAAGACACATGCAGGAAAAATGTATTACCTGCATCTTTTCCGCATCTGGACCTGTTCTTTGTGGCCTGAGTATTCTGTCTACTGCATCATTACCATACTTCTGGCAAGTAGCAACAAGTCTGTTTCACAAGAAAACACAATGCGAGAAGGAATAATAGTTAATGTAAGAGATGATATCTCAAAGGAACCGACTTATGCCTCAAAGAGAAATCAATTACATACTTTTTCATAACAATGCAGCGGCCAAAACCACGATCTAAGGAAGATTTGTTCATCACTATTGCATCCTCAATGTCGTACCCAGTATTGCTCATCACAGCAACTGTTGCATTTTGACCTGCTCCAAGTTTATCGTATCCTACCTGTTCACAAGCATAATTTATTAGTACCATGTTATTAGCACATTCCTATAGAGCAAGACAGTTACCAATTCAATTGTCCTTGTTGTCAACAGGGGTCGCTGAGGATACACCAATAGGTAAAGCAATGAGTCCATTCGGTTTAACTATATACAAAGAGTGTAAAAAGCAAAGTCAGTGCCTGAGAGAGAGAAAAATATAACAGATCACTATGCAATGGAGAAGATAGAGGCGCTAAAGTAATCAGATCTCACATAACCAAATTAACTAAGCAAAACCTTAGATAGCACAATAGGCAACAATTGATCTAAATAAGTAATCCAAAACTGGAAAGCAGTAAGCTTCGCCTCAATGAAATGATATAGATAGTATAAATAGACTTGCCTGGTTGTAAGCAATATTTCCCATAGCTTGTTTTCCCATAGCACACTGCACAAAATGTAACATGACTATTAATGCAATGCAAACCAACATAAATTGCAGCATCCTATGTCAGACTGTCTAAACACACAAACCTGATAAGTATTTCTAGGTGACTGATTATGGTGAGGATAGGGGATAAGACCAGCAACAACACCTAAGATGGTGAAAGGTTCGATCTCAATGTGGGTTGTGCCTTTCCTTAGCTTAGCATCTTCTTCCGTTTCTCTTTTTTCTGTAGCAGCGTCACTTTCGTATAAAGCAATCTTAAAACAAGGAAAAAGGACAGTGATCATTTTCGATTGCCTACGGCGCAATAGAATATTTTACATCTAGAAAAAGCGGAGACTAGCACGAACCAGTGCATTATTTTCCTCATTAACATCAAGATACTCGATCAAACCTTCACGAATAAAGTCATCAAAAGTGCGAACCCCATCCTTCAAGGAAATATAAATCAGTCAACTAATGTCTTGACCATGAAGACAATTATGCATGGATCTGGGAGCGTATAACACATGTACCTGTAATTCCTTCATGTGGTGTTGTTTAACTCTTGACACTCCTTTATCGGCTATAACAAGTGGACGACATACCCGCCCACCATCAGAAGCAACGTAAACACAATGCTGAAAAATATTTTTTCTTCTGAGTCAATCTTAAATAACATTTGTGTATTCAAGAGAAAAACTTGGCAGGGATTTAGGAAATACTCGTTTCCTTCAGATTTTATTAAAAACAATGTACGAAGTTGTAGTTTTTTAAAGAGATCATCACTCCTCAACTGTATTTCTACTCTGAAAATCACTCAAAGGAGGCTAGTGAAGATTAACAAATAAATATCTGTAGCTTCCTCAGTCTCATTTCAAGTCAGAAATCTTAATCTTCATTCCAAGCTTTACCAATACATATTACCAAATATAAAGCTTAAATAATACAAACACAAGAATACAGCAGTAAATTGGGTTATGCTTGATGGACGAATGAACACAAGCTATAAGCTGTGCATGCGGGAAAACTTAAGTTTCCAAAAATAAGAATGATGGAGGAAAATACCTGCTTTTCGTTTGTGAACACACTGACGAATTCACCAATTTTCCCAGCTCTACGCAGCCTTCTAAGTAAATTGGCGAAGTACTGAAACAATAGAAACTAGTGAAGAGGTGCAAAGATGTGTATTGCGTTTACTGCAGATCTGTGTATTTATGAAAAATTACCTGTGGCCTACTATGTTTGCCAAGTATTAGCCCATTGAATATGACCAAATATGAGTCTGGAGTATGCAGCTCCTCTGCTGATGCTACTTCCAGATTTGTGACACCCAATTTGTAGCACTGTTTCCAGAATTTCAATTAACACACAGATTCAGTACCTAATTGACAAAAATCCATCTAAAAACCAAATAACTAGCCGCAGGTAGTGAGAAGGGTATTGTGGTTCTGGAGGTATCCTTCTCAAAGCCATAGAAAAGATGATTAATGCGATTAAATTGACTTAATCATTAAAAAAGTAGCAACCAGATACCATAGCAACTAATGGGCCTTCCTCTTCATCCGTTGTGACATGAGTCATTAAAGCCAGGTTCTTGACAAGCCCACAAGCTTCGCCTTCTGGGGTATCACATGGGCAGAGCATGCCCCACTTAAACAGCAAATCATAATGCCAAAAATCAGATAAAAAGAAAGTTCGAAGAGAGGCAGTAGTTCTCTTTACAAAATATCAGCAAGCTGATGAAGACAGGATCACTACCTGGCTGGGTTGCAAAGATCTAGGCCCACTAACTTTTCTGGACTTTTCGAATTGTGGTGAAATTTTCGTAATAAACCCCAAGCTCCCGATAAAAGATAACCTTGTTAAGACCTATATCAAAGATTGCTTTAAGAATACTGTGCCATGAAGGAGGCTAGAGACATACACACAGATGTTATAGAGAGAGTGAGACTGACCTGTGTCATGCCTTTCCTATGCATTCTGAACCTTTTAATATCAAAGTTTCCCGTTGAAAGGGTTCTTTCTAATCCAAAAGAAATATTATGATTCTTCTCTCCAGTAAGACACTGCAAGCACACCACAAAAGATAATTGAATTTGTACTATCAGTTGTTTTAACCAAAGTACCTATTTCTGGAAATCGACTCTCTACATGTTATTCCAAGGCCAAAAGCTATAGAGAACAATAAATATTCTAACTGTGCAATTCAAGTTGTAGTCGAATGGATAAGGGAGACGTAAGTTCATAGATCAATTGCCAATCGACATAGTAAAACCTAGCTAACAACTAATAATGAGCCTATTGCAAACAGAAATACGTTTTAGTTACTTTCGAACTCTGAGCTTTTTTGACTAAAGATCATATACAAATCCAAATGATAGGAGGTGTCCCACATGTTTTTATGGTTTCGAAAAATTGAAGGCAAGACTTGAACTAGCAGGGCACTATATTTCCGCACTTACTTGTGAAAAATCAAATCGGCTTGCCCGGTTAGGCTTTTGAAGAATACCATCTACTTTTTTAATGGCCTCAGTGATCATCGTTTTGAACAAATCCTGTAGCAGAGACAGGCAGGAAATAACAGGTAAGCACCAGACAAAACCTTACAAGAAAAAAGAAGAGAAGAGTACTGCGTCTGCTAATATGTTCCAGTGATACCTCAAAGAGAAGAGATATTAGTTGTCCAGATAACTCCAACCGCTTGTTACCAACATAATCCTACAAGAAGACACATTTGAGAACATAAATACACGCAATTCGAATTTTCGGGTTAGAATAAGACTTGTCTCCAGACCATCCTTAATTTATTCTCAGATCATAGACTAACAAGTTAGCCATCAACATCACGCCAAGTCTTAAATATTATGGGTCTTCTAAGGAACGGTAAAGAGATTTTGTAAGCCATTTTCAGCATGTCCTTCCCTGTTTTTAATTTGCCAGCTTCATATATTAACATGTCATAAAGCAGTAATCCTAAAAGTAAATAACCAGACTTCAAATATATTCCACATGTACAAAAGAAAACAAATTTCCCGATAAAAGGGTTCTGGTATTACCTTGTCATCCATAGCATCTTTGTTTAACATTGCTTCAATCATTCGTCTCAACATCACCCCAACATAGAAACATTTTTTGGCGAAAATTGTTGTCACGCACCTTTAGGAGAAGAATATAGCAGTAAGCAAAGACTAAAATTTTAAGAACCAAAAGAAGTTGAGATACTTACAGGCACGTGGGCAAGGAATAAATCTCTGAGAATGAATAGAGCTCGGCCATCCTAGTAGATCATGTACACACACAATGTGAATTTTTCACTTACCAAAAAAACATTCATATTAAAATTTGCAGGACCAAAAACATATTATCCATCTGTATGAAGTTGAATAGAGTGTAATAGCGGTGTAAAGAATAAAAACCTTTTCAGGTGGTGGTCCATATGATGATTTCTTCACCTACAGAAATTAATAAATAAACGAATATGTCAATCTTTCCGCAAGTTGACATAAGTCAGAAACTATTGTTACACTAACATAACCTAATAGTCTACTCTTTTCTTCAGCGGGGAGTTTATTTCTCTCGTTACATCAAAAAATGAGTGGATGCAACTAACTATAACAACATAAAGTCTATGCAGATTTATTTTCAGCAAAGATAGAGACGAGCTATGGCCCTTTTAATACTAGAAAGAGCTCTTTTTCAACAGGGCAGCAATATCGTTTCTGTTTTCTAAGGTAACTTTTTAATTAGACAATATGTATTCACTAGAATCATTTGAACAAGAAATCTTTCCAATAACTCTTTAAGAGGAATGAAACACTGCACCTTTGCCTCAAGATAGTCCAGTGCTTGTTGTCGTGTATTCACGCCTTCACTTATACACTCCTGAAATTAGATAAGCATTGCAAGGGATAAATATGACGCTTCACAGATCAAAGCTCATGAGAACCCACAGGTTGAACAACATGACATGGAAGCAAAAGAAATGCATCAAATTTCTAGATTTAACATAACGGACTAGCTAAGAAATTGGTTTCTCATGTCAGGCTTTATTTAAGCCATGTGGCAAGTGATAGTCATACATTACCTATACCTTTCAATAGCTAGAGCGCGAGGGAAAAAGGTCTATTCTCCCAGTGCCAAAGCAAAAACTTCCATTTTAAGAGCCATAGCAGTGGTTCTATATCTTTATGCATCACTAACCGACCAACGTTGCTCACAAGCAGATTTAGATTTGACCAATATGCTATTTGATATCATTTAGATATCATTATTACTGTATTATGACATTTAACTTTCCTAAAACTGCAAGGATGAAACAATCAACAACACAACAATCACTACTTCGTAGTACACTTTTGCAGAACATTTACATCCACAGAACTGATCAGCTGCTTCTAATTCCAGAGTTATATTAACTTGGAACTTTCACCCAAACAACGAACTTCATTTATAAAAGGCCATAAACTAGACACAAAAGTAAAAAGCAGGTGGCTATAATACTTGCCTCCATAGAAGGCAGTAGTGATGCGCTAAAACGGGGATCCCTTCCAACCATTTGTACGATCTCTTGGTCACTCTCCATTCCCATAGCTTTTAGGACGATTATAATTGGAATCTATAACAAAATTACATGCTCAGCCAATAGAATCCAACCCTGGAAGATCTACAATTAAAGAGAAGGACGTGTTGATGTATCTTAACCTTTTTTACAAATTGATGTAGAAATAAATATATCTTCTCCTTCTCCATCTGAATAACTGTTTTGCTTTTCGTCATTTCAGTGCTGCTTGTGACAGATGCATTTATGCTGCAATAAGCAGTAAAAGAGAATATCAGCAAACAGTGGAATTGGTATTTGAACAGTGGGTGGGTATATAATGGAATGCCAATGCTACAAGGACTGAAATAATGTAAGAGATCACTTACTTCCCTTTTTTATCAGAATCAATAATAATCCTGTTCTTTGAAAGTTGTTCTTGTATCAACAACACCTGAAAAGGATAGCAAACACCAACACAATCAACAGCATAGCTTCAGACAAGTAAAAAGGAAATGATTCCATGAAAAATGGGACAACTTTATTCACAAAGAAAAAGAAGAACTGTAACATGCCAAGTAGAACAAGAACAGTGCTGAACGCCTAAATAAACACACAATCGAGTCTGAACTAAAGAGATAGAATAATACACAACAGATATCCCAAACTCAAAGTGCAGACTAGGAGCCAATCTATAGACTCCAGAAGAAAGTTGTAAAAAGATTATCTATAAAAAGCATTAAGTATCACCTTCTCAGTTCCTTTGATGACAAAATATCCTCCAGGATCAAGAGGGCACTCACCTGGAATCCAAATTGGAATACAATAAATTTCATGAACAATATAAGCAATGCTTGAAATAAGGGTTCAATACAAACCCAATCTTGCAAGTTCCTCTTCATCTTTTCCATGTAATACACAGCGGCAACTCCGCAACATAATAGGCATCCTTCCGATAACAACATTATCCTGAAACAAAGGAATATCGTATTCAGCCTGGATTTTTGTTGATAAGCAGCATTATGTATAACATATGTATTTTCACTTTACCTTTGCACTTATTGTCGTCTGTCCATGACTTCCATGAACATATTCTATATTGACATATATTGGAGCAGCATATCTGATATTAGAAAGAAGATGTTATAATGCACTTAAAAACAGCCAAGAGATGAAGAATGTAACAAATTCTCAAACAGCAAACTATAAATACATGATCAATGCAAATAGAAGAACACTTTACGTCATGTCTGCTAATCGGCACATGTGCGGATTGATTTTTTCCGCCATACTAACGTTTAAAATAGAGGGTTCACCAACTCTGACATCCTTAAACCTGCATCAAAAATAGCTTCGAAAAATTTAGTTTGTTAAACAGCAGAAATCCAACAAATAGCACTATCTCAATTTATGTATACATGTTGTAGGATGACTTCGAAAAGGACTGAAAAGCCACCAACTATTCTATTTATCTTTCCATGAAACAAGATACCAATATTCATATATCCAGACTGTCAAATACAAATAAGATTAGATTAGAAAGATGATAAAAGGGTCAGACCTTAGGTAAATTGATGGGTCCAGAGCAGATGTAATACGAGAATTTGCACGAACAATCTTTTTTATCCCGACGTTGATGAAATAATTGAATGAATCCAGGTGTTGCTTCACAAGTCCTCTCACCTACAAAAGAAGACAATTAAACAGACCAGATCAAATACTTAGAAAGCAACAAACCCATTTTGCGTAGTTTCAGCTATTCGTATAAAGTACAAATGAATATTTGTTGTATTATGTGTACCTTCAAGAACTCGGGAACGAGCTGGAATTTATCTGCTGTAGACTTGATAGGAGCTGCAAGCTTTTCCTTGTCGACGAAATTGTCATCGTTCATCAAGCTGTTGCAATACAAAGAATAAGATTGGAAGAACGTATGAATATACAATTTAACATAAACGAAGAAGAAATAAAGAGCAAATCCACGAAGAAGCATACTCTAGATCTTCGTGATCGAATCCCATCACTCCTTAACTTGCAATTCAGCTGTCACCTGTCAGTTATCTGAAAACCATGGAGAAACATAATTAACCATTAATTCTATAAAAAAAAGTAACAAAGACACCATTAAATTCTACTACTTAAAACACTGACAGGAAGACGTACTAACCGTAACCCTAAATTTTCGGCTGAAGAAACAGAGAAGACGCTGGGAGTGGAGAATGGAGAGAGCTTCAATGGCGGATAGACCTGCAACTCCGTAGGAGGAAGACGGCGGAGAAGAAAGGATTAATTTTTATTTTATTGGGCTTGTTATGGGCTTTTAGTAAAACAAAGATTTTAAACCGCTTAGGTACACTAAATCGTTTCATTAAATTTCAAATACACTTTATGTTAAAATCGATTTGTTTCCTACATAAATAGTGTTTTAATCTCGACCGAAAATATATGTCTAATAAATATAATATATAAAAAAAAATCTCGAAAGTAAACATAATCTTCTAGGAGGAGCCAAAAAAAAAAAAAATCTTCAAAAAGAGTAAAATATCATTTTTCTTCTCACTGAAAGCAAAAGAGACAGAAACTCGAGAAACAAGCTTCGTATCTTTCTCGCTGCAATTTAGGCGGTTTTATTTTCTTCTTCCTTCTTCTTCTTCTCTCTTTCTCAATCTCTGCTTTTCAATTTTCGGCTGCAACAGTGAAGTACCCCAAACAAAATTGCGTTTTACCTAATTCGGTATGAAAACTGAAAATCCCAACTAGTTTATACTTTGCGGATGCATGTATGCCTGCAACCTCATCATCCAAGGAGATGAACTTTCTATCGAATTTCGGATTTTTTATGACGTTCTGGGTTTTTGTAGATCCGTATCTTCTCTGTTAGTAGAGTTGATTTGGTTAAATAGGCATGGGGCAAAGCGAGGATTGTTTCTCGACTCAGCTAATTAATGGGAATGGTGAATTTAACGTGGAGGGTTTGGATAATTTCGTGAAGAAGACGAAGCTCTCTGATTGTGGACTTTCTTATGCTGTTGTTGCAATCATGGGTCCTCAAAGTAGCGGTATGAGTTTGTTTTTGTTCTGAGTTAGATATTGAAGTTTCTGGTTCTTAGCTAACTCCAATCAATATACGATTTTTGAATCTCTCAAAGCTGCTAAATTCTGGTTTTGGACTTTGATTTGCTTATTGTGGTATGTTCTTTTTTTTTTCAGGGAAGAGTACACTTTTGAATCATCTTTTTAAGACCAGTTTTAGGGAAATGGATGCTTTTGCGGGAAGGTTAGCGATTTTCAAAAGTCAATTTTAGGGTTGAAATTTGTTTGACTTGGTGGTAACTTGTCTTCGTCTTCCTTCCAGGAGTCAAACAACCAAAGGTATTTGGATGGCTAGGTGTGTTGAAATTGAGCCTTTCACACTTGCCATGGATTTGGAGGGTACTGATGGTAGAGAAAGAGGCGAGGTAAGATGCTTTTGGCTAACTTGCTAAGAAATTTTTGGAAATTGCGAAAGTATATGGAGACTTAGATGTTGCAGATACTTACATGTATACTTGATAAGTTTTTTACTTTCTTATTTATTTCTAGCATTTTGGTTCCTAATATTGTTCTCAACGGCTCCATAATTTTCAGGATGACACTACATTTGAGAAACAAAGTGCCCTGTTTGCTCTTGCTGTTGCTGATATTGTACTGATAAACATGTGAGTCTCCATATTTTTCTAGCTCTTTTTCTGATAACTATCACTGATGGTATGTCTTACATGGAAGCAGAAAGCTAATGGTCAGTGTTATTAGGAGATAAATATAATTTCAGATTTATCACCCCTCGATACTTATATTTTTGACATCTGGCTCTTCTTATGATTTCTGGCTCTTCTTCTGATTACTATGTTAAATTTTAGAGTTGAGTAAACTTGGTAAAGATCTACCAACGCAATCATGTTGTTTTTGAGGCATTAAAAAATTGTACCGTAGATACCATTATTTGTTAGATTATTAATGAAATAATGAACTCCATAGGTGGTGCCATGACATCGGAAGGGAACAGGCTGCCAACAAACCATTACTGAAGACAGTTTTCCAGGTATCGTGATGTGCTTACGTATGGAACTTTATGGTCAATCAATGGCTTCCATAACATGGCCATTATTGCTTTTGTAGGTCATGCTGCGATTGTTTAGCCCTCGGAAAACAACTCTTCTTTTTGTCATACGTGATAAGACAAAGGTCTAGATTTTGCAATTGAATATGATTCTTGATGGTGAAGTCATATTTCTTAGATTGACATATGCTGTTTTCCTTAGACTCCAATAACGTGTCTTGAACCTCAACTAAGAGGAGATATTCAGAAGGTAACACACACACACACACCTCTCTTAATTTCCTTTTATTTACTGTTTTCTCCTATTTCATTTGGGGGCCTGTTGTGATTTGTTGCAGATATGGGATTTAGTTCGCAAGCCTGAAGCACACAAGAATACACCTCTAAGTGAATTCTTCAATGTAAGGAGATAGTCTTTCCACATAGACAATGCTTCTATCTGATTATTGTTGTATTTTTGCCAAATTGTTCATGAAGATACTCGTCTGTATTTTCCTTATTTGATAATTGGTTCGGTATATGGTTGTAGGTGGTGGTCGTTGCCTTATCCAGCTATGAAGATAAAGAAGAAGTGTTTAAGCAAGAGGTATTCTTCTGATATGTACAACACATGTCTTCTAAAGCATCAAAGTAAACTTAAGACCGAATCCCTTAATTCATGTGAACTTCTAAATAGGTTGCTGAGTTGAGGCAGAGGTTTTTCCATTCCATTTCACCTGGGGGACTTGCTGGTGATAGACGTGGTGTAGTTCCTGCTTCAGGGTTTTCTTTCAGCTCCCAACAGATATGGAAAGTTATAAAAGAGAATAGAGACTTGGACCTCCCTGCTCACAAGGTCTTCTATTCACTAAAACCTATGTGGTTAAACCATATTTTCTGAATCTTGTGACCTAATGTTGTTTTGTTTTATGCTTGCAAGGTAATGGTTGCCACTGTTCGGTGTGAGGAGATAGCCGATGAGAAGCTACATGACTTGGCAACCGATAAGGTATGCTTCTGTGGCATCCTTACCTACTATAATATTTCATGCTGATTTAAATGGTTTGTGAGACATAACTCGGTAGACTCTATTTAGAGTTGGTTGGAGTTGCAAAAAGCCGTAGAAGGGGGTCTGGTTCCTGGTTTCGGCAGAAAGCTTAGCTCTATCCTTGAAAAATACTTCTCAGAGTAAGCTCCTCTTTTTTGGTTCGTGAAGTATTTAATTCCCGAGCAAAGAAACTTAACCTAATCTTGTTTCGCGTACCCCTTCTTAGATACGACGCAGAGGCAATATACTTTGATGAAGGAGTAAGAAAAGAAAAGCGTCTACAGCTGAAATCTAAAGCTTTGGATGTAAGAGTTCCTCCGTATTTGGGTTTGCAGTAACAGTGTTGACTGAGGATCTGGTTACTTATGATAATTATTGTGTCTCTTATTTTCAACTTTTCTGCAAATTTCCAGTTTGTGTACTCTGCTTATGCTACCATGTTGGGAAATCTACGATCCAATGCACTGGAATCCTTTAAAATCCGACTGGAACAGACTCTAAATCAAGGAAAAGGATTCGCAAATGCTGTGCGGGACTCCCAACAGTCTTGTCTGCTTGTGTTTGACAAAGGATGTAAAGGTGAGAATTCCTATTTCAGGTTTTTATTCAAAAGTAGAGTCTCCTTGTAAGAAACAAATTGTTTTTGACAAAAATTACAATAACATTTAGACTAGACTACCGCCTTGTATAAACTGTGTTTCCCTTCAGATGCTGCGGTTGAACAAGCAACTTGGGATGCATCAAAAATCAGAGAGAAACTTTGTCGTGACATTGATTTTCACACATCTTTTGCTCAGGCTGCTAAACTATCTGAATTAAGTGCCAACTACGAGGTTCTGTTTTGGTTTTCTCTTCTTCTGACTTCTTAGCTGTCAAGTACTCGTATTAATGTTTGTTTGCATCATGGTGTTTTACAGAAACGGCTAACTCAAGCACTGAGCGAACCTGTTGAGTCTTTGTTCGAAGCTGGTGGAAAAGAGACGTGGCCCTCCATAAGGACACTTCTCAAACGGGAAACTGAAACAGCTGTTACAGATTTTCTGGACGTGGTTACTAGTTTTGAGCTAGATCACGCAACAATTGGTGCTATAGTTCAGAATCTAAAGGACTATTCTCAGAGTTTAGTAGAGAAAAAGGCGAGAGAAGAAGCTGCCAAAATTCTGATCCGAATGAAAGATAGGTAAGAAAAAGATCAGGGTAGACTCCTATTATTGCCTCTCTTTTTTTCAATTTTTCTATGCTTGATACTATTCCAAACACATTTCAGGTTCTCAATGGTCTTCAGTCATGAGAAAGACTCAATGCCACGTGTCTGGACTGGAAAGGAGGATATAAGAGCAATCACAAAAGAAGCTCGTGCAGAGGTAACTCCTTAGGAAATTAATGGCAAAGACGGTTAAGTTGATGTCATTTAACTCTCTCTATCTGTTGCTATCCTGCAGGCTTTAAGTCTTCTATCTGTGATGGCTGCGATACGTTTGGATGAAAGACCAGACAAAATTGAGAGTACTCTTTTCTCTTCTCTTATAGATGGAACTGTCTCCGTTGCATCTTCCCACAACAGAAACTTAGGAACTTCTACTGATCCACTTGCGTCTAGCTCCTGGGAAGAGGTAAATAGTCTGATACAGTGTTCTCTAGTATAGTCTGGTTAATGTAAAGACTATTATTGAGGTATCACACTAAATGGAATAGAAAATTAACCAGATTAGTCCACTTAACCAGAAATATTTAGCATCATGGGATGATAATACCGATGCCGCTTCGAGTTGTAGTGAAATAGAAAGACCAATGTTTGGTCTTGTGGATGCAGGTTCCTCCAAATGACGTGCTACTGACGCCAGTACAGTGTAAGTCTCTGTGGAGACAGTTTAAATCTGAGACCGAGTATACCGTTACCCAAGCTATCTCCGCACAGGTGATTTTGCACGTCTACCTCATAACTTCTATGTGTTATATACATAATTAAACCAGTGGTATATGTTTTCATAACTACTCTACAGGAAGCTCACAAGCGGAATAACAACTGGCTTCCACCGGCTTGGGCGATAGTGTTGATGATTGTCCTTGGTTTCAATGAATTCATGATGCTCTTGAAGTAAAATTCAATGTCTTTGCTCTCCTTTACAATTCATTCAAGATTCTCCATAAGTGATTTAGCTAGTTAAGATTCATTGGCATGTTTCATTTTTATGCAACAGGAATCCTTTGTACCTCTTAGGTTTGTTTGTGGCGTTTTTACTCTCCAAAGCCTTATGGGTGCAGCTTGACGTTCCCAGGGAATTTCAACATGGCGCAGTAAGTTCTCATTACTTAATCCTCCAATTGTTTCAAAACATAAGACATCATCGTTAACAGCATGTTTCCTGCATCTGTTAGCTCGCTGGAGTACTCTCCATCACGTCAAAGTTTCTTCCAACTGTTATGAATCTTCTAAGAAAGCTCGCTGAAGAAGCGCAAGGAAAAACAACTCAGGAAGCACCTGAATATGCAACTTCCCAAAGCTACAGACACCAATCTCCATCAAACTCCATCTCAAACACAATATCTGAATCTGTCTCATCAAACATGTCATCATTGGTTGATGATGATGCAGAATACTCAAGCCCTGCACTGGTTCAGAGACGAAACACCAGCAACGTACAAGAAACAGAGACCTCTCAAATGTAAACCAACTAGAAGTGCAAGATTTTACCATAGAAGAGGATGTCGGTTCCGACAATGTTCTTCATAATAATCGTACTGCGGTACCATAGTTATATATAGGGTAGTGTCTTGACTTGAAAAAGATATCATATTACATAAGTAGCTCAAGTTATTTGAATCTTGGATTAGCTTTTCAAAGAACCTTAAAGCTTATTAACTGAAGTTTTTGATCATGCGTTCCCTTGAGGTTAGACAATAAAAAACGTGCTAGTTTGAGCAGGAGCATTTGAATCTAAAAATGGACATTATTAGTTTCAGAAACCAAAACATTACATTACAAAGAATCAATATGTTACAGCATGTAGCTATCGATAAATACCATCAAGCCGAAAACTTCACCAAAACTTCGAGAAGTAAACAAACGCTTGACGGTATTTCCAAATTCTGATCTGAGACAGCTTTCTTGAATTGTTTCTTCAAGACTTAATCTTGTACCTAAGTTTTTGGATTGTCAAGTCTGCACCTCCAAACCCATCCATTACACCTTTCGCCGATGGAAACTCACCTCTTGCAGTTAAACTAGCAGGAAAAAAAAGTAACGAAAGTAAGCAAATGAACAATGCTCCAGATAACAAACTTTGAGGAACATAACCTTGAACTTAATCAGGTAAGGTCATGAAGCAACAATAATTGAAAAATAGATATCAAAAACCAAACACCATAATACCTGCTTCGCATGACTACACATGGCATGCCTATCATCTTTGCAGCAGAAACTCCAGGTTGACTCCCAGCAACAAGAACACAGTTTTTCACAGGTAATCCAGCATATTCCGCAGCAGCACGCAAAGCAACAACAATTTTCTCCAATCTGGAAATCATAAAGAAGATATCTTATAGTTCTTCTTGACGTATGGAATTGGATTTTTTTTCTTTTCTTTTTTTTGTAGAGAAGAACAGAAAGTTCCACCTCTCAGATGAGCTTGTGTCAATGTCCACACTTAGCTTTAGCATCGATGCAACTTCCTCTGCTATCCTTTGTTTCTCAGCGGATGCTAGTCGGAGAAAAAGTTTAAGAGGATGAGATATTTATTACAATTGCAAGAGAAGATCTTAGATCAAATGTACTTGCAAACTGTCTCCGAGCTCTATACCTGCTTTTTTTACTTCCTTCACTAGTTGCTCCTCTAGACTTGAAGAAACTCCTTTGCCAAGAACAAGCTGTCCATACATACTCTGTTCCACCTCGTTCTCTCCAATAACCTTCACATTGGGAAGTCTTTCTTGTCCAAGCATCTCGACAATGGATCTGTTCAATACTCAACAAGACAGAAGAACAATCAACATAACAGAGAAAAGAACTATGTAGGATTGTGTTTATGCTAATGAATTGTTTTGTAAAGACAGGATATGTATAGGACACTAATTAAATTGCAGAAAAGAATTTTCTTTGGGAGCATAGCTACTCACAAGGCTACTTTGTCTCCACTCTTGCAGTAGGCTGTTACGATAGCAACAGATACCTTCTCCGTGTATGCATTATCGATAAACCTTCACCGCAAAAAGATAAACCAATTTGAATTTATTAAGCAAGCAAATAAAAAAGTCTCTAGTTCTTTGTTTCAATCTGAACGAGGCATATCTAAAGATACTCACTCTTGGACTCCAGATCTCAGAGGTAAGCTTTTCGACATCAGAAAATCATCCATGGCCTTTTTCTGCCAGCAAACCAAGTTGAAGTTAAGCAATTGATGGAGTTACCAAACCTGATTTATAGTTAGCTGAAAATAACATCATATTCGAAGTATGCGTGCAACCTTTTCTCGCAATACACTTTTTACAAAAGTCTCTTTTTCATTGGTTGGCAATGACGAAGGCCATCCAATCTGAAAAGAGGTAGCAGATAATCATGTCGTCGCATTACACTTATGATGATGCTTAAGCAAAATTTTGATAACTTACCTGGTTGAAATACAAAAGCAACATTTTCTCTTCATCAGCAGCACCTTTTCTGGAAATAATTAACTAAATTTAAGACAACAAATGCAGCTGTAAAATGAACTCAATCTAATCATCTACTCATATCGAGGGTAATCGAAGGGAAAAGAGAAGCAAAAACAGTTTGAATACTACACAGTTATCAGCTTAGTATCTAATAGACTTGTATAAGAATTAGACTTTTCAAATCCCTAGAATCAGAATCTAGGATATAGAAACGTATTTGGAAACAACTTGTTCTTCAAGGTCACAAGTAGATGTAACCATTGCAACAAAAGAATCAGTTCTTGAGCATTTCCAAAGTAAACTTCAAGAAACCAAAAGCCAACCGGAATACACAAGTCACTGATTGTTACAAACTTAGACATATATACCTTAACAAGTCTGAATAAACTGGTTCAGGCCAATTTGCACAATCGAGCCCAAGCTTTTGAAAAGCTGGAATTCACAATAAGAGCAACAAAATCAGAAAAGAGAAATTAAACACAGGTCACAAATCTCATGAATTTTGAAAATACTCTAAAAGAATGGGTGATTTAAGCCGCACCTACATTGAACGCCTGGCGATTACTAGACCATGTATCAATCATTACCCTGAGAATAAACAGAACAAACAAAATCGAAAGTTAACCACCACTGACTCAAAACCAAGAACTTTGCTCGAATTCATACAATCTACAAAGAAAGTTTGAAGCTTTTCTTCATCGGAACTTACCCATCAACCTCAAGTATCACGGCGAGTTCTTCAGATGGGTTTACATCTTCTCGGCTCGCTGATAAGCAACGCGCAGAGAATCTTTGTCTCTGCAACCGCAGGCATTTTCCGAGAATTTGGGATTTTTCTGGGAAATCCGAGAAAGGTAGGCGATTGGGTCTTCTTCCAGTGTCGTGTGACGCTCGCTCGCTCAAATATCGAGTGAAAAGAGAAGTCTTTGTACAAGAGAGTTGAAGATCCTTAAGAATCGAACAAGAAGCGATTTCCATGGCTACGTTCTCTGGTTTTTCTGCTGATTCATACCAACAAAAGACTCCAATGATTATAATTATGACTTTTTTGATAAATAAAGCACAGATTTTGTCTTTTGGCTCTCTCCAAATTCCACACTCCAGCTACAGTAAATTTTCAATCTCTTAAGTAAAGATCATGGTGATGATTCCTTCTTTTATGATTGTTAAATCGAATTACGTTTCTTTACAGTTCCACGTTATTCTTTATACTTTTGAAATAAAAGAATTAAGTACATAAAATAATTAAATACACTTCAATACCGTACAAAGGTGTCTCGTTTTACATCAGAATATAACTCAGAAGAAAAGTTATTACAATAACAAAATTTTGGAGAAGCCATCAAAAGTAAAATCAGTTGAACAATGTAGAGTACAAAGAAGTTATCAAGTGATTGCGACTTAAGTCACTTGACCACAATCTATACTTTCATCTGATAAGTTTCTCAGGCAATGACCCAACTCTCATCTTACCATAGTAGAGGATTCTTTTTCCCAATTACATATAATAAGCAAATGGAAGCAAATGAATGTATGAAGTTGCCTACAGGAATCAAAACGTTGCCCAATTTACGATTAAAGGAAAAAAGCAGGTCATAAAGCGTAGTTTAAGTTTCCCTAGCACGTAGTTATTGGAAGGAAAACTTAATCAGCTTCTGAACCTTCATTTAGGATGATGAGTCCTCGTTCAAGCCGTTGGATTGTGCAAAATGCCACAAATAGATATATAATCCACATAAATACACTGAGCATGGTTCCAACAACTGAACCGACCCATGTAGGAGTCAAGTTCACATGGTTGGGCATCAAAGTGCCAAAGGTCTTAGAAAGACCATAAGATGAAGTTGACAGTAGCAGTTCTAATAATCATTACCTCTCATGAATGGTTATTCTCTTGTGAGTGTCTTCTGTGCTCTCTATCACTATGATGACTGCTACCTCTGCCCGTCTTGTGGCCTTCTTCACCGTTCTCACTATTGTGGCGTCTCTTTCCTTCTGACTGTTTTTCAGGAGGGCTTCCCATTTTTCTCTTTCTGCTATGCATCATCGGGGACACATCATTTACCATTTCACCTTCCTCTGTATTTTTTACTCCCACTTTAACATCTGGAATCTCACCATGTTCTGTACCCATGATACTAGAGTTCTCGGCCTTTGGCCTGCTCTGTATATTCCTTTGCTTTGTCTTATCATCCTCAACAGCAAGTTCCACATCTTCCAATTCTCTTTCAATCAAATCATCCTCATCCATCAAATCCTTTTTCCTCGTTCTTTCACCTAGCAACTTCTTAGCCTTCTCTCGTTTAGCCTTCACCGTATCTCGAAGCATTTTCCAGTCTTTTGGCGATTGGCTGATTGGGGCATCACCTGTATCAAGATTTCTAGATTTATGAACAGTGCCATCATCTTGAAACTCTTCACCCTCTCTCTTTAAATTCTCCTTCCCAGATCCCTCAACTAAGGGCCTAGAGATATGGGGGACTTCTCTCCTATCGTCCTTATGAGCTGGATGATTTTCAGGATGCGGGCTTTCTTTTGTTTCTCTCTTTATCTCCTCTTTGTGGTCTATACTGACATTAGCTGCCTCAACTCCCCCATTATCATTGATCTGATTCAAAACGCCTTTTGATGAACCCCCATGATTATCAGAATTTGAATGATCATGGGTTGGGCGTACTGATGTTGGCCTGGAACCAACATGCTCATCGGTTGATGCTGCATTTCTGGAGCCTGGCCGATGAGCTGACCCTCCAGCTACACTACTTTCAACTTCGCTTCCTTGAGATGCAGGGACACGGTTTTGTTCATAAAGCTCAAGCATTTGGTTGCTAACATCTGAAATGCATGATTACTCTCATGAAATCATATCCAAATGGGAATGCAAGTCAAACAAAGAAACAAGAGTGGTCAAATCAAATTCATCATGTACATACCCTCTAATTGTCGGGGAGTAACATCAAATTCTTGCCACCATACTTTCTCTCCATCTGATGGTAATTTTACTTTAAGGAATTTGGCCGCAAGAAAAATTGCACCAGCCGCAATGTGATGAGGCTTAAATTGCAGGCAGAGTGATGTCCGTAGACTGCAAGTCACTTTTCATTGTATGAAGAAGAAAATACAGGCACATAGAATTATTGGAAGCTTTAGAAGGGAATAGCGTACCCATCGTTAACAAAATTCCATGCAACTTGGGCAAGAGCATTCTGTGCCACCTTAAATTTCTTTATTGCTTCTACAAGGGGTTTATAAGGATGATGAACATTGAGGTCAAAGCCTAATGTAGAAAGTACTATTTTTTCTCCGTTTAATATAAGCTCTTTTTGTTGCTCATATACTTCCTGCAAAAGTGATATACATCAGTACACATTGATATCAGTACACATTGATATCAGTACCAAAGGACCATGGTTCTACAGAAAGAAGCAAAGTCTGTAGCTTTTAGTATAACATCAATGTTAAACTAAACAGAAGATACAGGAAACACGATGAATTCATTTATAACTAGCTAAACAGAGGCATGAGATTTGAGAAGGTTCAGTAGTATGATGAATACCTTTTGCTTGATTTTCTGTGAAGCACCAGGATCCTTCTTGTTTATTATTTCATAGGAGACAAAAATAACGTCTTTCAAAGGCCGCGGAGTTTCCTCAACCTTTCCAGCAAGGAACATACATACAGTTGCAATTGTCTGTGGCAATAGCATGAGGATAGGGATCAGTAAAGATCTAAGTGTTTTTTCTCGCTCTAGAAGAATAAATCAGTACCAACAATCACAATTCATTAATCCTTGCATAAATTAAGTAAAGAAGCTAAATATCAAAGTCCCAGCCAAATTATCATTGAGAATCAAGTAGTGTGCTCTCTAGAACTACCACGAAATATGGCAAGGAGATTGGGACAATATATATAAAAGATACCAAGGATCCAAGACAATGCAATACCTTGAATTCCATGCTAGCTAGACTACAGCATAGTGATTCGGAAAACACAAACTAGAGTCCATATTTTTTAAGCACTGTACTTGTTCAGGTGCAAAACAATAAACTCACCCTTCTGTCATTCTTTGCATGTGATTGGCGAAAGAAGAATCGATGACAGAAGATTATCGCTGTAGCTATTGTAACCTGGGGACTGATCGGAAAACTATATCAGCCACTTTCAATGAGAAACAAAAGAAAATGAAAGCTTTGAACAGTGCAGAAACCATCACTATAAGAAGCACAATTCCGACAGTGTGGCAATAATCTCTTCACCACTAGTACTATCTGTTTCTTGTGTTTATATCAATGTAAGAAACATTGAGATAAAATAAAACACTACTTTTACGACTTTCTGGAAGGAGCTAGAACTAATGTTAGTACAAAGGTATGCCTAAAACTATCAGCAGCACATCAGATTTATTCAAATTCTAGTTACGTTAACTACACCTATATGTATTGGGGTAGCTACAATCTGGACACAACGTTGGAAGAATTGTCATGTCAAGAAAGACTAAGCCAGCATGAAGCAATTAAGTGAAAAATACACCGATGTCTGAAAAGAATAAAGCAGGGTACAGAAACAAAAAGGAACATATGATGAGGTTAAAAAAGAACTTACACTTTCAATCTCATGCCCAAGTCCTGCAAAAATGTACAATAGGATTTGCGGAGGTAAGTTTCCTTCTTTAAGTCAATACTATCCAACCTTGACGGTGAGTTGTCTTCTATTTCTTTTCTACCGAAGTACCAGCGGGAAACCTCGTCTTGCTTTTCGTGAGAATTCCTTGAGTGAGAAGAAACTCCACTCTCACTGTACGAACATTCCCCAGCTAGTACTCCAGCCATTTGTATCTTCTAAAATAAAAATATCCCAACCTAGAAAAAGCAGTTAACAAAAGATCATAAGGAGCAAGTAGACTGATTCCCCAGCAAACGAAGTATGGTACTAGCTATGATCTTTATAATTGCATTAAAAACTTTAGCTTTAAATAACTGTAGAGAACACGAATCAACTTGAGAGAGAGGTAAATGACAAAGAAAGCAGATTTTCAAAACAGATACACGGAAGAGACTGAGTTCCTGAATAGCAACAGTGGGTTTGACATAACCACATAGTCTAAAAGGAGACTCAAAGGGGGGGTAAATCTTCAAGCTACGAACATGAATCATTCAGAACGATAAAGCATTTACGAATTGCAAATCATTGGAAGCAAACTTATCCAACTTCATTCCGAACTATACAGCAAAAATCGGACAACTTGATTAGGCAAATCTCATCGCCAATTACATACATTCGAGGACAAAATTCGAATTTTTTGCTCAAATTACGAAACCATACCGAGAGAATTAGCAACTGGGCAGGAAAAATCAGATCCAAAGGGTTTCTAGAGAAATCAACCGAAAGATTGTAAATTTCGTTGAAAATTCACTTGACGGTGCGAAAAAACGACCACAAATTGAGAGAAGAAGAAGAAAACCAACAAAAATCCAATACAGTAATCGAAGGAAGGAAGGAAAGAAATAAATAGGAGATACTTACCTTACCTGCGATCAAATTACTTATCCAGTCGAGAATTGCAGGAGATGAATAACGCGTGATTTCAACAAACCCTAACCCTAGAAGTCGCGAGAAGCGAAGGAGGGAGGAGGAGGAAGAAGAAAAGAGGATACGGTGAAATCAAGAGTCTGATATAAAGACCGAAAAGCTGAGATAGATTCACTCTTTCCTTTTACACATTAAAGGAAAATAATAATCAGTTTTTTTTCTTGTTCGCAATAAGCTAATCGTTAATCTTCTTTATTGACATTCCTTTTTTTAACACTTTATTTTGTTACAATTAGTTTAGAATCGATTACATCATACAACAATAGAAGAAATTGAACAAATAAAATGAAAAGAGAAAATTAATCATCTTTTCCATATCGAAACTAAAGAAAGAGTAATCTATTAAAACATGGTCTTATATAAAATTAACATTACCCTTATGTGTTATTTATTTAAAATATCATTGTAAAGTACTGAAAGCGTTAGGGTTTTCTTAAAAGTAAAAATATCAAACTAATTTTTAATTAATTTATTCATTGTATCTTTCACTATTATTTTTAAATATAAATATTTGTTTCCTTTATCAGTTATAACAAAATCTACAAAAAAAACTGCTTTCATCTCTTTCATTTATTAAAAAAATAATTAAGTTCGTAATAATTATTACAAATGTTAATATAAATTAATTTGTAATCTATAAACAAAATCCTATTATATCTATGTATTTCATATGCATAGTTAAATTATTAACTCAAATGATAAATCAAATTAAATAACGTATTGCACAAATTATTTGTATAAATTATAAAATAAAAAATTGAAGTAAGTATACACATTATAAAGACAAGAGTTTTTCCAAGTGTTCGGGTGAGAAAAAGAGTTGGCAAACACACTGATCATCACCAGTATGATTGTAGCCAAAACCTTCAAATCCTTTAAATTTAATTATTCTCATGAATCTGTTGCATAAAATCGATATGTTGTAATAGAAGATGTACATTGGTTCCATGTTTGTGAGCAATGTTCATCATCTTGATATCGCTCATGTATCTCTCTAGATTTCTCCACACTTTCTCCAGCCTCTTGTACTCTTTCAGCATTTCACTAACTTGTTGTACATCATGTCTTGATCCTCTGGCTATCTCATTTATCCGCGCCACGCTCATGTGCTCTGGATTCAGTGCATCAAGCTCTGCCATATATTACCAAAGTAATTAACACTTTTTGATCAATTTGAGCGAAGAAGGAAGAAAGTTTTCGATCATTGGTGTTTGTTAGTTTTGTCTGTTATAGAGTCCATTATCCTCTTTGTTGAACTCCAATTTCGTCTATCTAAAAATAGACGAAATAAGTTTGGGTAAGTTTAGGTTTAAGAGAATATCATGTTGATAAAGTCGAAACTCGACGGTTTAGATCATCGGAAAGATGATCGGTAGATGAAAAGAGGTTTTATATAATATAGCTGAACCTTGCGAAATACTACCTACGTACCTTTTGAGAAGGGATCAAGCAGTTCGTAGTTCCTTTACAAGATAATAAAAGAATTTGGTTTTCTCCCTAGAATCGGGATCTTCCGTAGAGAGTTCTCTACGAGTTTTTTCTATATCTTTTTATCTCCTGACATGCCTTCTTATTTATAGATATCTTAGAGTCGTCTCTTTTTCCTTTTTCTTCTGTTAAATCTAGAAGTCTTCCTATTTCCCGATGATCCAAAAATCTTCCTTTTCTCTTCGGTAAATCTGAAAATCTTCCTATTTTCCTTTCGGCTGATTTGGAAGTCTTCCTTTTTCTCAGTAGATCCGAAAATCTTCCTTTTCCTTTGGCAAATCCGGTAATCTTCATTTTCTCCGTACTTTCTTAACTCGAACTACCTCCGAAATGTTTTTATTTTGGGCCGAAGACTTATCTCAGACGGGCTTACTAAGAGGTGTGAATCCCATCCCTAACACTCTTGTACCACTTGATCTACGTGAGGCTTAGTTTTTTCTTGTACGATGGATGTCTAGAAAACATCTGCAAAGAAACATTACTTTCAAGATAACTATGTTTCTATGATTTGCTAAGAAGTTGAGACAACTAATTATACATGAGTTTAACGAGTGAGATGAAACTACTATACCTTGTAAATTGGCTCCTGATAATATTTATACATTCTTCTCAATGTGTACTCTCTCTCGTATGATTTTGATTCTCTGGTGACAAAAAGTGTCGACCATGCAAACTCATCTTCTTCCTCAAAGATATCTCTGAGAATTTGATGAGTTGAAAACAGGATTCAGTAAAACAAAATCCATTTTATTTAAGTAACATATGTGTTACATGTTTTTATGGAAAAAACTTAAAAATGATAATATAACAATGGCTTAAATTTTACTTCCATTAATTATTATAAATATTCATAATCTTTTTATCGGAAATGGTAAGTATCATTCTCTTTCCTTTATTTGAAATTTAATTTTCAATCATAATTTCCATTTTTATTGGTTGGCCACTGAGAAAAATATAATTAAAATGATAACTATTTAAGCAAAAAACTTGGAACAATATATGTGTTTTTCTTTTGTTTTTGTTTTTAGAAAGTTAACTAGTCTATCTTTGGGGTTAATTGTTAGTCTAACAACTAAGAACGATTCGTAGTTCGGAAATTTGGAAAAACAAATTATATTGTTTCCATTTTGTTTTGGAAGGTTAATGAGTGTAAATTGCATTCGAAATATTTGCCAAGCCTCGAACTAAGACCAATTTTTGGAAGCTAAGGACTATACATATGAACGGATAATTACTCTAATTAGAATTTTCTCTATTATTTTATTATTTTTATGTTGTGAATACAAACTAAGTAAATATAGACATGATATGTTTTTTTGGAAATTGGAAATTAAACAAATAATAAAAGTTTTGGAAATTAAAAGTTTTGGAAATACCAACAAAACTTTTGAGGTGACATTTGCTGCACCATTAAAAAATACTCACATAATTCTTACAACACTATTAGAAAGACTTGTCACAAATCACCTACATTTTTAATCGCAAGGTCATTTTGAGGACTTTCTTTCGACCACAAAACATGCAGCGCACATCCATTTTTCCGGGTTCACCTAACTTAAACCTGCTACAGAACAAGTTCATTTCTCATCGAACCTATGATTTTTAAACTTAAAGTGCTATTTGGTCATCTTGTAGATTTTCGGAAACCTTGAACTTTAATACTATTTGTTTGTTTTTTAAGCTCAAGTTCAACTTTATCCATTTATTTTTTATCAGGGTCCGAAGTGGCAAAATCCACATAGACTTATGTTTGAAATTCTTTCAAAAAATTTATACTAATTAGAGTTGGAGATATATATATATATATTTTTTTAATTTCCGATATGAGATTTGGATTGATATCAAAACAGTTCGGGTTAGTGTTAGATCTCCGGTTATGCTTTTATATTTTCTTTTTGTTTTTGGCTTATGTGGTTCTGCGAGGGTGTTGCTGATCGGCCATTTCTAGTTGACGTTGCGACAACTTTGGCCTTGTGACGTGAGCTAGCTTACCTTCTGAATTTGGAGGTTTAGAGTGGTTTCTACGGCTTTCTTTTCTCAGACATGTTTTCTCTTTTTGCCAAAGATAAGTCTTCGCCACTGTTTGGAGGATCCCTCGGTCTTCTTTTGTCTTTTGCTGCCGTTCATATTTTAGGTTTAGCTTCCCGCTTCCCAGTTTTTCATCAGCATTTTTTTTTGTTTTCAGTATCCTTTCGTTTATCAATTTGGAGCTAATTGCTTTGCCTTTTTATACTCTAACGTTGTTAGTTTGCTATTTTTATATGCTTCAAATTCTTCTACCTCATTTCAATACGAAAATTTAATAAAAAGAACACAGGTAAGAAAAATAGAAAAACTAGATTAGGACCAGCTTGATATGCATGTAAAACTAAAATATTTAAAATTTAAAATGATAACCTGCATAAGCAAAAAAGTTGCATTTTCTTGTTAGTGTAGTGAAGATATACATGTAAAATAATTTCCACCACCAATTTATTGGTTAAACTTAAACAAGATATGTAAATAAGATTTTGGTGGTAATATAAATAAACAAATTTATAAGGTAAAATTATATTTATATAGAATTATTATTGGCTCTCAGTTACACAAAATGTTTGGGAGAAACTTCATTTACATTTGTACTTTAATCGAATATAGTACAAAGAGTTTTTTTCCAATTTATTACAAAATTATATCAAAGATTGTATTCACTAAATATTGTGTACTTTTTCATACAAGATATATAAGAAAACATTAAAAGAAGAAGGAAAGATATCAGCTTCAAAAACAAGAAACAATAGTTGAAACCCTTTTTTTTCATAAAGTATAATTGCATTGAAAACAAGTCATTATTCAAAAAAGAGGGGGAAAAAAAATACAATACAATAATAATTAAGATAAACAAAAAAAAGGACAAACTTAAAGACATAGTTTAACATATCTGATGTTTTTACTAGAGCGTATTTCGCATTCCCGCTTTTCTTGCAGAGTACTCTCAAAAAGGAAAGAAGAAGCTTGAAGTGCGACAATAGCGATGGTGAGTGATATTTTTGTGCGGTCGAAATCTGTCGCTCCCCAGTTATTTCGATGTTTTTTAAGATTTAGATTTAGATTTCGTTTAACATAATCGGAGTGAAATTGAGAAATTAGAGGAATAGTTTGGTTCCGTAAGAGAAAGTAGATATTTGCTTCGAGATTAGGGAAAACAGTTCGGTTCCGAAAGAGAAATTGAAATTTGTGTCCAGAGATTAGGGAAAACGATCTTCGCGGATAAAATTTCGTTGAATCCGCTTATTCTGGGTAAATTTTGCGACTCGGTTTGATTTAAAAAAGATTATGACGAAGATTTCCCGTATAAACTTTCCTTAAATCAAAATATCAATGTCGTGCAGGTTTCGAGCGAGTATGAGGAGTTATATTCGATCATCTTTGGGATCAGAATTCTTCTGATACTCTCTTTCAGTGGTTGTGCTATATTCTCTTTGATCAGATGTGTGACCAAGACTCAAACAGAATCTCGTCCGTCAGTCTCTGATGATGGTGATGATAATGATGATTTTTACACTCCATATCCGTCATCAAATAGTGGTGATGATGATGAATTTTACACTCCACTTAGTTCTAACTCTGGCTATGACTCTGACTCTCACTCATCCGGTGATAGTGATGTACCATCTGACTTCTCCACCAGAGCTTTTTATGGGGATTATGATCCACCATCTCCTCCGCAAACCAATTCCTCTGCCATCTCCTCCACCACATCTTATACCATTTGTCTTATACGCTATCCACTACAACTTTCCTGTGGATCCTCCTCCAGCACCTCGTGCACCATCACCAATTCCTGCTCTTACCCACCTTGTTGACGCATTTCCTCTGAACTTCTATGACAACAACTCACAAAGCAGTGATGGGTAAGTTCTCTTGTTCCATTCTCATCAAAACTCACTTTTGTTGGAACTTAACTAACTTTTGTTTCAACTTAGTTGTCCGATATGCTTGGAAGACTATGAAGAGGGTGACATTATAAGGCAATTTCCTTGTCTACATGAATTCCACCGACAGTGTGTTGATATATGGTTGAGGGAGGGAGAGATAGACAAACAAAATATATATATATCAATAATTCAACACTAATTTCCCATACATATATAGAAACAAAAAATGATCAAAAGACTAAGAAAATCAATCAAAAAGGTTCATCAAAGGGGCACGTCATAGATTTGCTGTCAATAAAAAATGCATCATTAATCATTGGTCAGAGGATAAATATCAGTGTTGTAATATAACTTGTTGAAATTTGTAAATAAGAATAATTTGGAGGAACGGCTTCGTGACAAAATAAATAATTAAATAGATTTTGAAGAAACAATAAGTTTTTGAATTTGAAAACGAAATAAACGATTGAAACAAAAGTTCAAAAAATTAGAGAAGAAAATAGGAGTAAATGATGTTTGGTATTTAGTCTTCGTAATGTTTTATAAGAATAGGAACAAAAAACTTTGAGTACAAAATTAGTGTTTAATTTGTATTTCGAAAGAAAGAGAGTTGTCATTTTTCTTCGTTTTTCTTGCTGTTTTAAAAGTTTGAAGTCGTGTTGATATTTTCATTTTTTCTGTATGATTTGATATTAATTATATTTATTTTGGATTTGGCAGTTTATATTCAAAAATTAAATTCTCTTTTTTAATATTTCTTAAGTCTATCTTAAAACTAATTTTAATTTTGACCGCTTTGGTTTGGTTAACTTTTATTGATTACTCTGAGATAGTCTATGTTTACTATATGGTTTTGATCCGTGCATTTTACTTCACTGATGTTCTTTCATTCTTTCTAGCCTTCACTTTAATTTTTAATAAACCTTGATTTTTTGGACCAGTATTTATATGCTTACAATCACTTATGTCAATGGTACTTTAGACATATATAATCTTTAATAGACCTTGATTTTTTTTTTGGATCCGAATTTATATGCTAACAATCACTTATGTCAATGGTAATTTAGACTAATATATATATATCTACAGTTTGTCAGTGAACCATATGCTTCACCTTAAATCGATTTGTATTTAATAATTTTCTTGGAATAGAGAATGGATACAAACTCATCTAAATTTCTCCCTCAAGTCTTTCTCTATATTTTACAAATTTGATTTGTTTGGCCAGCTACAATTATATAACTACAAAAAAATTGCGTTAATTGATTTAACATGTGCAAAGATGGAACTTATCTACAATAATAGCAATGATATTCATAGTACAATATTACTTCTTATTATACATTTACACATTCGATACAATAAATTTATCGGAGCTTGATTGGTAAATTTATTAGGAAGTTATATGCAATCTTAAGAAGACAAATCTAAGTGTCTTTACCCCATGAAACTTCAAAAAAATTCTATAAAAGTTTCGAAACTATTTTTTTTTCTCCCTTTAATTGAAAATCTGTTTAAAGAAAAAAGAGAGAAAAATGTCCGTTTCCTCTATATTCTTCTGGAGACATTTTTTTAGAGCATTGAATATTTTTTTTATTCTTCAATTTCCTTGCACTTATTTTTTTTTTTGTATTCATTTTATTGCAGCATTATGTATACATGCTGCTGAATGGATCTTTTTTTTATAAAAAATTGCTTAGATTTCATATGATCAGAATTTGATATATATTTGTTACTTATGCTGATAAATTTTATAAATATGTGTCAATATGTATGGCTACATGATAAAAGATTATCTGCTTATAAAAGCAAAAAATACTATACAATTATACATTGTAATTTAAAATCGAACAGTTCAATAGTGTACCACTCAGCTTCTATGGCTTATAGATACATCTTTTCTGGTATACCAATCATAATTTATAATAATTTTTACTTGTAACTTTTCAGTGCATTAGAAAGGTTTATATCTTTTCAATCTTTTTGTTCTGAATGTCCACGAAAATAACCACTACTAGTGATTAGTAAACAAATTATATTTTAATACTTGATGCTGTACTATTATTATTTAACTTTTTCACACAATTACAAAATAAAAACTATTAGAGTTCTTTATGTTCTTCCTTTTTCTTAATAAACACTATCGGGTTTTAAGTTAGATTTTAAAGTATAAAACAATAAACTATTCTTCTTTATATAATAAAACGTCAAAAATATATAATTAAAAGAAAATTCTGACAAAATACTTATGATGAATAATTAAAAAGGAAAAGAGCGATGAGGAAATTTTTCTTCTTGATAAGTGATTCGACTTAAGGTTGAAGAAGAAGTTTGACAAGAAGAGGAAAAAAAAGGCGTTGACGAAGAAATGGCAAAATCTAACGTCAAGACAACAGTAACAGAGCAATCAACGATGTCCTCTTCTTCCGAAGTAGTAAACTACGACGTCTTTATCGGCTCTAGCTGCGACGGCACGCGCTACCCCTTCGTCAGCCACCTCTCCGCCACTTTAAAGCGCCTAAGCATCACCGTCGCCGAGGAAGACGACAAAACTCTGGTGCCTGAAACCAGACAGTACTTACCCAAGAAGACTAGAGTAGCGATAGAGAGATCCAAGATCTGTGTTGTTGTTCTGTCTGAGAACTTCGCATTCTCCAAACATAGCTTGACTACTCTTGTGGAGGTTATTGAGTGGCGGCATGGCAAAACCGGAGCCACGGTGGTTCCGGTTTTTTATGGAGTAGATCGCACGGTGGTGGAGCAACAGATTGGAAAATACGGTGAGGCATTCTCTAAGCATGAGACATATGCAGGAGACATCTGAGTCCAAAGATCGTGTGACAGAATGGAGAAATGCTCTAAAGGAAGCAGCACACATAGAGGAAGGTCTCGAATCAAATGACGAATCCAGGTAATGAATCTCCTTCCAGAAATAAACAAGTGCTTGTCCAATGTCGAATGGTTGAAATATATGAGGTCAAGGGTTTAGATGATGATGAAGGTCTGAAGCTATTTTCCCAGTGCGCGTTTGAAGAGCCCCAGCCTGAAGATACTCACATGAAAGTGTCACATATGATTGTTAAATATGCTAATGGAAATGCGGAACCTCTCAGCTACTACGGAAATGAGCTTCAGGGAAAGGAACCAGAAGAAATGGAGATAGCATTTCACAAACTCAAGCTAAATCCTCCAGCTGAGATTCTTAAAGTATTCAAGAGCAGTTTTGATGAACTTAGTGACGACGAGAAGAACATATTTCTGGACATTGCTTGCTTCTTCAAGGGAGATACCGTTGATCGTGCGATGCAAGTTCTTGATGGGTGTGGTTTCTTCCCGTTTATTGGGATTGACTATCTTGTTGAGAAGTCTCTTGTAACTATTTGTGGAAACAGGACGTGGGAAGGGAAATCCTCAGTCAAGAAGTAATGGTTAGGATGGGTCGCAGACTGTGCGACGCTAAGTGCATTCAACCTCTTTTAGAAAATGAAGAAACCAAACCAAATAGGGAAGACAACGTGAGTAGAAAAGGCACATTGGTTTGTCACTATTCTTATATCTTCATGTTAAGGCCTTAATTTGGATATGTATCCAAGTTCTTGATCGCTGTGCTTTCTCTTGTGTTTACTGCAGGGAAATGAAGACATTGAAAGCATATTACTGGAAGCATCTGGATTGAGCTTTGATGTTGACAGTAACGCGTTTCAGGATATGTGTAACCTTAGACTGCTGAAAATTTACAGCCCGGATCCTGAAAAACGCTCTGGACTCGATCTTTCCAACGGTATAGTATCTCTGCCTTACGAGCTAAGGCTTCTCCATTGGGAGAATCACTCTCTGCGAACCTTGCCAGAAGAATTTGATCCTGACAACCTTGTGGAACTGAATATGCCTTGGAGTCAACTCGAGGAACTTTGGGAAGAATCCAAGGTAAATCAAACTTTGACATGCTTTACTTTGAATGAAATATTTGGTAAGCTCAAAAGCGATCTGGAAACGAGTGCGCCAGCCTCGTCAACCAGTGGCATGGCACAAAGGAGTCTGGTTCTCAAATGCCACACCAAAACATTCCTTCATCACATGGCTTGCAATCCATAATCGACTCTCAAGTGGGGACCGAATGGCAAACTGGAACACGAACATCGACAGCTCTTGCACCCTCTGCAATGCTCCAATGGAAATGCGAGATCATTTATTCTTTCTTTGCCACTACTCCAAAGAAGTGTGGACCACACTTACTCTGAATCTCCTACACAACAACTACACTACTCAATGGAGGAGAGTTCTCAAACTCATCATCAATCCGGCAGTGGATGAAACTCGGATGTTCTTCATCAGATATGTCCTTCGACAACCCTCTCCAACCAAATCAGCTGGCCAAGCACATCGACAAACAAGTCCGCAACAAACTTCTTTCTCTGAGAGCAATGTGCATCACTAAGTATGAAACAGCCATGGCAACATGGTTTATGACGAGATGAAGACCAAGCTTCCCAAACAATTTTTTCCCCTTTGATTACCATTTCAAATTATACCTTGTTTCTAACTAAAGTCATATTCTTTGTACAAATGTTTTTGGTCGAATAAATTTTACATTCATTAAAAAAAATATTTGGTAAGTCAAGTCTTGACATTATCACTTTGTTATCTAGAACCTCAAGTCACTGAAGACAATCAATCTTCATCATTCCGAGAAACTAGTTGACATCCAAGAACTTTCAGACGCTCACTATCTTCAGCTGATCGATCTCCGAGGATGTATTAGTTTGCAGAGCTTTCCAGCTATAGAGCATTTAAATCATCTTCAGGTTCTCAATCTCAGTGACTGCACAGGGATCACAATATTTCCAGAGATTCCACCAAATATAAAAGAACTCTGTCTCAAGGCGACTAGCATAAGCGAAATACCTGCATCCATCGAGTCCCTCTCAAAACTAGTTAAGCTGGACCTAGGAAACTGCAAAGAACTTATGAATTTTCTAGTAAAGATCTACAACATGGAGTCTCTTCAACTGCTCAATCTTTCTGGCTGCAAAACGCTCAAGAGCAGGGAACGTCCACTCTCTAGCATGATTAATCTAAAAGTGCTGGAAGAGAGCAGGAACCTTAAGCCGCCTTTCAGCCTGAAGGATTTAAAGGATTTGAAGGTTGTTGAAATAGATGAAGAGATTCACAAATCTTATTGAGGATGAATGATGGTACGTATTAATTAATGTTATTTTTTTCAATCAGATTTCTGTACTTCTTTTTCTTAAGAGTGCTTTGTTCACGTTGGATCATTAACTATAGATACTTTATGAGACTCATCCAAGGGAGGATTTGAAAACAAAGTTTGCTTGATTGTGCCACACCCACACAACCATAAGTAAATGTAGAGGTAAAAAAAATCAGCAAGATTTGTATGAATCTCAGTGATAGAGTTCATTGAGTACAGCTTCTGGCTTAGCTCAACGAGTTGAGCCCTTAGACCAATGTTCTGTTATTCGATGTCCATGTAACCCTTGGAAACCACTACAATCTGAATTTGTATGAACCTCTCGGATGACTCCTTCCGCCATCTCAATGATAGAGTTCAGTGAATGCAGCTTCTCGCTTAGCTCAACGAGCTGAGCCCTTAGACTGCTGTTCTGATATTCGATGTCCATGTAACGTTTGGAAACCATTACAATCTGGTTCACAATGTTAGGGTTCTCATGCACAAGAACACTCTCTCCTGATAGATCCATCTGATCTTTACACTGGCCTCCTCCTGAAAATGGAATGACCGCAAGATTCTCTTGTCGTTGTACCATTTTCTCGACCTCCTTAACGATTGTCCTGACGAATTTACTTTCGTTGCTGTGAAAAAAAATATGGTCAGACACTTGGAACTGAAGCGAACCCCGATATCATTTAGAGATTGGACTGTCTTTCACCTTTTAGTGTTAAAGGTCAAGCCAATTTTGCAGGAAACATATGCTAACGCCTCCTTCCATCTATCGGTTCTTGGTTTATCGCACCGATATTGCCACTCTCGGTCCCTAAACTTATCGCCAAATGCTCCCCTGAGTTGTTTCACTGTGACTGGTTCCACTTTGAAAAAGATAGGAATGACCTGAAACTACGAAATTAGTTAAAAAGTAAAACATTCTTAGGTCGATTTCTGTACTTGAGATACGAACAGACGCACCTTGAGAAAGCCTTGATCTGCACGTTCCTTGATCTTCACGAGCTCGTCTAAGCACCATCTCGATTCCGTGTACCTCCTGGAGAATATGACCAAAGCGATGGTCGACTCTTCGATCCTTGCGAAGAGATTAGTGAGATCTTGGCCAATGCTTTCGAGTTTGTCTATGAAAACGTTGATCCCATGTCTCTGGAGAGCTTCCACAAGATGACTGACGAAACCACACCGTAGCTCCTCTCCACGGAAACTGACGAACACTTGATGATTCGTGGGCGGAAACATGCGGCTGTTGACGTCCATTGTATGATCGAGAAGGGCGAGAGGCACGTTTGCTGTCACGGACGTGTACCTCGTAAACAGCTCGTGCGGTCACTCACAGTTGCTAAAACCAATCTGTTTTAGGCAGAGAAAGTGAGCAGAGTTGGGAATTGAATACTTAGAAATTGATATATGTTTGCGAATAAGGCCTTCTTGCAACATATAAATATAAATGTTTGAATCCAAATGATCTAATCGTCGAGACAGAGACATTAACCCAGAGACATTAACCATGGTTGCAAATAAACATTTCCAAAGCCGAAACTTATTTTATAAATGTTTAAATCCAAAAACGCTGGCCATTGGATCAAATGATCTAATGGTCGAAATTGATCAACGACAAGTAAGTAATTAGTCATGGTCGGTGCGGTAAGACTTCCCCAGCCCACCAATGATCAAACATATACATATATACTTACACCGAAAACCGTTAGTGGCCCTTGGATCAAATGATCTAATGGTCGAGATTGATTTGTCTAAGGATGCACGTTTCAAAAAATATATATAATTAATATGTACACTTTTACAACACCGGCGTGGAAGAAACAAAAGAAAAAAAAAGTATATATAAGGCTTGCGAAATAATTAATTTTTGCCCACTCAACATTAGAGACCCGTAGACAGATTGGGCCGTGAATGTTTGAAATGTGCACGTCGAAAGTATTCAGAGACAGAAAGACAGATTTTATTGATCGATGGAGTTTTTTTTTCATCTCTTTTTGTTGTCCTTTCCCAGCAGAAAAACTGAACCAGCACAAATGGAGATTACAAGACAAATAAGCCGTATAGGTTTCTCCATCCGCTCACATAAGTTGTTTGCGCCATTACGTGCACTCTCTTCATTACCAGAGTTCTCTACATCTTCCGAAGATTGACAAGAGCATGTTTCAACTCCTGGGTTGGTCTCATCAACAACTTCACCTGCTTCTGAGCTCCCCGGTGACACGGATCCACCACTGTTATTCTTTGAGGTAGCATCAAAGCTAAACTCCAAATGAATTTCACCGTCACTCTTTGACGAAGCTGCAACAGTTTTAGCTTTAGACTTAGTGTCTCTTACGTTTCTTGTAGCTTTGAAAGACTCTACTTCCTCTGTGATCTCCGAGGAAACAGAGGTTGCTCTACTGCCGATCTGGAACTGACTTTCTTCATTCTTAATGTTGCCTCCACTCTCGGTCGTTGAACCACACATCGTCTCAACATTTTCAGAGCGTTCATCGGTACAAAAGCTATGAACAGGTTTAGTGGGTGCATAGATCAGAGTAAAGCCACACTTGAGCACCTCACAGTTTGTAATCTGTTTTGTCCCGTCAGTCACTTCGAATTTAAAAGAAGCCTCCGTAGCAACATATTCCCCTTCTCTATCCCGTTTCTTGATGTGCAACAAACTGGTGTATCCGATAAAGACATGACCAGAAGATTTAATGATTTCACGGGGTCTATCGCTGCCATGTTCGGTCCACCCACCAAGAATGCAACTAAACTGGATCAAAGACTCGTCTCCTTCTTTGAACTCAATGGTGCATCTAACTAAGAGGCGGTTGTTCTCAGCTTGATAGTTCTTAAATGAGACAACAGCACAAAGAGCTATACCGGTAAGCCCATCCTCACTCCAATGCCGAGACAGCTTTTGTGTCAACTCTGAACCAACCGTTCGGTGATTGAACCACACAGGTAATTGCCAACCAGGATAGCAGACTCCGATCAACACATCGAGTTTTGAACCCTGCCAATTTGATACCAAAAGAGAATCAAACAGATGCAAGAAATGTATACTATGTAAACCGTAACCATATAGAGTTTAAGAGTCAATGATGTAATTAATACCTTTTCTTGGTGAGCTAGTGCATCTGACATTGACTGAATCTTCCTTCGAACATATGATACGATGCCATTCTTTGCGAACTGATCAAGTTTGGTACAATTAGTGAAACTAAACGTCGAGTGTGAATGATCTGTTTCTGCCAAGATAAGAGCCAACGGGCTCTCAATATCTTCAAGTGCAATACAGCCGTGTGCGTCTAACCAGTGAAGACTTGGTGGAAGCATTGGAAGGGATATGAGCTCCTCGCAATACTTGAGGTCAAGCCATTTGAGATTGTAGAGATAACTGATGTTGTTTGGCAAGCTTCTGAAATTGTTTCTGCTCAAGCATAAACGTTGAACTGATGATAGTGTGTAGATCTCATGCGGCCATTCACGCAAATTGCAGTCTGAGCAAGAAGAAGTTTCGTATTGATTAAGACTGAATCGCTTCAAAAGGCGAGGCATCTCTTTTATGGCTGTCCCGTCTAGTAGTAAAGTCTTCAAATGCTTCATGTTCTCTTTAACCTCTGGAAAGATCGCAAAGCTTGTACAACCTGAAAGAACTAGTTTTTGAAGAGCTTTTAGATTTTCTATAGAATCTGGGAGAGTCGTCAATCTTTTGCAGTCTTTCAATGTTAACAAGACTAGTTTTTGGAGATTCCCAATCGTTGAAGGAAGCTCCTTTATCGCGGTGCCATCTAAGTACAACTCTTCCAGATTCCGTGGAGTTAAATTGAATTCCTCAAGAGTTGAGCAGCCGCTGAGGATGAGTGTTTTCAGAGAGACCAACTTCATTTGTGGAAGAGATTTGAGTCTCTTGCATCCTCTAAAGTTCAAGAATATGAGACTTTTCATGTTTTGTAACTCTTCATGAACTGTCTTCAATTCCGTGCAACCTTCAAGGTTCATACTTTGAAGCTTTCGAGCCTGCGATAAACCCGACAATGACTGCAGTTTTCTTGAATTATTCAGATCCAACCACTTTAATTTTGATGTATCCTGTGGCCAAGTATAGAAGAATCAATTGTTAATGGAACGATCTAATCAATTACAATGGATTATAAATATGTGACATATACCTTCTCTCCATCCCAAACTTGCTCAATACGGCTGTAAGGCAGCTTGAGTTCTATAAGATTCTTCGGGTTAAAACCCTGTGGAAGCTTTTTCAGTGAAAATTTCAGCCAGTGGAAGTACCGGATCTCCTCCAATGTGAACTCAAGTCCGTCGGGGAAGTTCAAGTTGCATTTAGCTTCACTGTCTTTAGGACAGCTTGAGTCGAAAAATTTCAAGTATCTGAGATCATTCATTTCTGTAAATGTATCACTGCCTAAACTCGTTCTCCTTGGTACCTCGGACATGTCAAGGAACATTCCCCTGATCTTGGTCGCTTCCTGCAAAGTCACGTTTCAAGGTAACATTTTATGATACGATTAGGAAATGAATTCAAATGTGTAAACAAAAGTTAGTGTCAATCACCGCTTTGTTTCGGAGAACAGCAATGATCTCGCCGTGGTTGAACAACCTACGCCCACTAGTTAAATTCTCAGAGGATGGTTGTGACTCTAGTCCCATTGCGAATGTGTACATCAGATCATTTACCTCCACTCGACCACCACATATGTTTATCAAGAAATTATCCACAAGATGTTTGATCTCACTCACATTCTCATGAACCGAAGAATCCAGCAAACTCCTCACATGATACCCATCTTCAAACCTGAAGAAACATGCCACATCGAGGAACAGATCCTTATGGTGTTTCCTCAGATCGTCATAAGGAACTCTCAACACATTTTGAATTGTGTCGCTGATCGGGCTTTTTGCAAGTGCTCCAAGCTTTGATTCCCAGTACGCCTTGTCCTTCCTTAGAAGCTCACCACCAAGTACTTTGAGAGCTAATGGATGTCCCCTAGAGTAATCCACAAACTCTTTTGCAAGTTTCTTGAAACTTGGCTCACAAGAACCAGAGAAGGCGTGTTTTTCGAAGTATTTAAACCCATCCTCGTCACTCAGCCCCGGGACTAGATAAGTTTCGTCTACCATATCCTTAACCACGGACATGCTGCTCGTTGTGATGACAACTCGACTTCCTTCTCTTAACCATTTGCGTCCACCAAGAATCATATCTATATGAATCTTTTCACTCACATCGTCAAGAACAATTAACACTTTACTTCCCCTTAGCTCAGCTTTTAAAAATTCAAGAGGAAGCTCAACAGCTTTGCTTTCCATTCCATCGTACTTGCTCCTCATTAAACCATAGAGAAGGTCCTTATGCAACCTGTCGAATCCAAGAGACTTTGACTTCTTGCGGATATCATCTAGACACATTATATGCACGAACTCGGATCCCCATTTTTCCAACACTTTCTTGGCAAGAGTGGTTTTACCTATTCCAGGCATCCCAACAACTCCAACAACTCGAGTGACATCTTCTGATTTAAAATCTAACTTCTCTTCCAATTGCTTTAGGCGTGTTTTGATCCCAAATAAGGGAGACGTTTTTGAGGAAGAAGTTTCAGGCTCCCCTCCCTTGGACAATTCAACAATTTTTTTCCTGGACTCTTGGTTCCTTGATCTGTGCCAATTTCCTCTAGCTTTATCTTTACGTCCTTAACGATTTTGTCAATGATCTGGACCTCGTCGCTATCAAATATAAAAACAAAATCAAAACAAGAGTGACACTAAAATATGCAGACAAAAGCGGACAAAGAGAGACCAAAAGGAATCTGGGGTGTGGAGCGACAAAAAAAATCTATATATGATATGTTACTATATTCCAAACTGAAGATACATATAAATCAACACTGTTATATAAAAGCATGAAATTTTTTCATTCATTGCTAATTAATTTTTATTAGTAACGTAATATTTGTGAATTTTGCATGATTATAAGATTTCATTTTTTTAGTTTTGAGTCTATTTTAGCCTTCTAAAAGTTATTTTCATGCACATTGTGTCTTGTTTTGTCATGTATTTTAGAGCTTTAAGTTGAATTTTATGTATATACATATTTTTTGAATACACTTTTTAGGTTTTCTTAGAGTTATCGAAGACAGACATAATCAAATGGATGAAGAAGAAGAAAACATCATAAATCTAGGACATCTAACGGTTTTTGGTAGCGGCCAAATGCGACCACTATCGGAAAAAATAGCCCACCGGTCTGTTTAATGAGTTACACTGCTCGCTACATCCTAAAACTGGAGAAGGTTAAAAACTAGGAAGAATAGTGGTTTGCCGTAGCGGTCTAGAATAACCACCATAGCCATAGCAGTCCGCTACAGATTTTGGAAAGTTAAAATTCGCGTTTTGACCAGCCTTGACTCATCTTTTGACATGTTTGTCTCGGGTTGACCCGATCCGTTTGTACTATAAACAATCTTTTAAGATATGTAAACCTTACGTTTTTTTTCTTTAGAGTTGGTTTTTAATGCAAACTCTCTTCTTGATGTTTTGGATTACTTTTCATCTTATCATGCCACTATAGTGAATGATCTTTCACCTTTGTCTTCTATTTTTATGTTTATGTCTTTTATTTTGTATATCTTTTTGTTTAGAACTTAGTTCTTAGTTAGATCATGATTTATGCTAGATTAGGATGAGTTGATAGTTAGATGGTTGATATTTTAGGTTGCATATTGTTAGATCTTTCATTTAGGTTGTTATTAATGCTTCTTTTGACTTGATCTCTCAAAATCTAAAAATTTAGCCACTATATGTTCTTAAGGTGTTTGTGAAAATACTTGAAACAAACCTTTTATGAGCTTTAAATACCTAACTAATGAGAATTGATGATTAGGGTGTAGTGAACTAATTAAGATTGTTTCTTAGTGCTCATTGATTATGTGATTAGGAACTGAAGTTTTTGTTAATCATTTAATAGTAAAATGATCAGTGTCATTGATTATGTTTGACATAATTGTGACTGAATTGGGCTTAGAATTTAATGATTAATCTTAGGATTTATATATTCTATTAAAATTTTGTGAGCTTTCACAATGTTTAATCTAACAAATTAGATTTAAAATTTAATGTTTAGTTTCATAGCATAAATTTTTGATGGATTTAAATTTTCGACAATTTAAAAAAGATGGAACAGATCCATCAAAAAACCGTCGATATAACCTATTTTCGACGAATTTCCAAACCGTTTTTCCATGATAATTAGTTTGTTGTTGTAATATTTGGGTTTTGTAGTTAAGGGTTTAAAAGCTATGATATAAATTTTAGGTTTAGTATTTTTGAAAACTTGTAAAAGAAAATGCATATGTTTATAAATATTAGTAAGTTTCCTTTAGTTTCCACAAGTTCATGTTATATATAACTTCAAATCTGATGAGCAGTAGTAAAAAATAATAATATAGGTTACATGTGGTGGATATATATGTTAACTTAGGTGTATAATAAATCCATTTATGCATATTACGTTTACTAGAAGGGGCTACTCTGCAGGCCGCTCTACTATTTATGAATATTCAAAGTATAATGAAATGGAAACTATATTAAATATTTATTTGAAAACAAATTATTTTATTCAATTTAGATTTATCCTATAAAACATATTAGGAAACATAAATATTCATTTGATAAAAATAAAATATATAATCCAAAATTGCTTGATCTAATATTGTGTATTGGATAACTCAACCGTCCTCGTATACTAAATAGTGTACACGGTAACTATCCACGGCAATTGTTTAATAACGTTTAAAATTGTAACTACCGTTTCTACAAACTCCGTATCCGCACCTACGCTGACATTCATAGCATTTAAACCAGTCAAACCCTAAATATTGTTGTCTACGATAACCATCGATCAAAATGTCAACGTGAAACATGGTATATGGTGGATGACTTATGGACATTAGTATTGATTTACACGGTAGATGGACAGTTTTTTAGTTAACTGAATTGTCTATTGACGATATTGTTGTCCATCATGTTTTTTTTTCTTGTCAAATAAAATAGTTTTCGTCCTATATCATATCCTTATGTTTTATCAATAGAAGAAAATTCTATATATATAAAAAAAAAGCTCTTGAGTATTTAGTATTTATTTACCTCGCTTCATTCACTACCTCGCCTTTCTTCTCGGTAACAAACTTCAGAGCTCCTCTCCATAATTCACGTTTAGTATGATCTTTTTTCACTAATTTCTCAAAGTTCTCACCAAACGTTTCTCTCTGTCCCTTCACCGTGTCAACACTGACCTTGTAGAACACTGGAAACACCTCCAATCTATCTTGCAACACACATTCTTTGATCTTTGCCAGCTCGTCCAAGCACCAACTCGATTCCGAGTACAAGCTTGAGATGACCGCGATTGCAATACAAGACTCCTCGATCCTCTTGAAGAATATTGTCAAATCTTTCCCCATCCTCTCGTGATTGTCTATGAAAACATTGACTCCTTCACTTATCAAGGCCTTCTGCAGATGACTTACGAAGTTGCCTCGAACCTCCTTTCCTCGAAAAGTTATGAACACTTTGTGTTCCGGTGGCTGGTTGGAGGAAGTTGCCTTCGACATATCAGACAGCGTTTTCTGAAAATGTATGAGAGTGGGAAGTTTTGTTTTCTCTTACACAGTTGCCAACGAAGTATATAACCACATTTAATGTTTGCATAGTTAATAAATACGGATTTGATTATTCTTTTATATATACTATAAAAAGAAATGTAAATACATGCATGATCTGAATCGGTTATTATGTTAAAAATTAATTATTAATGAATTTAAATACCTTGATTTTCTATTTCTATAGTAAACTATATATATATGACTATTTTGTTTGTTTGACTTTCTTGCTTTTATCCAGATCTCTCCGAAATTTTTCTCTACAATACAAAGAGTTGACGTTTGATTAAGAACTTTTTTTGTTTTTTGAACTTTAGATTAGGGACGTTTTTAGTTTGGTACCACATTTTCACATTACCTTTCTTTTTATTTCCATGCATTTTGAATTATACTGTTATAAGTGATATGTGCAACCTTCTTGCAACTTAGGTATGTTGACTTTTTAACCCATTAAGCCACAACCATTTAGTCAACTAAACCTAGATAATTCATCCATCATTTAGTTATAACTTTTAATTCAAAGCATGTGTTTTTAGAAACGACAACCATTGACTTAACTATAGAGAAATAAGAGAGTCAGTATCTGATAATTACTATTAAGACAATAAAAAACAAAACCCTTTACAAGCAAATAATTGTATACATAACTACGCGTTGTCATATAGGTGATTATACAATGACCAAAAGATTAAATAAATTGACCAGATCGGTCGTGACTTTCATTTGCCACGAGGCACGAGATTGTCTGCGCCATGCGCGGGACAGGTATGAAAATTAATTATGCACAACTTACATAAATAATTAATTATGACCTTATCGGTTTATTTTGACTTTCATTTGCTACGATGCGCGGGACGTTGGCTGTACTTTATTTCATTTTCTTTTATTCATAGATCTTAGGTTTTATCACAATAATAAACATGAATGATGTTTATCACATCAATTATTTTATCGGTTCCTTTGATGAATCATCTTCAATGTGGAGAATCTCTTGTTTTTCCGATCAGATTTTGGCATATGTCTAAAAAAAAGTGTATTGGTTTCTTACCTTTGAATTTTTCTTCGTTCAGTTTTTGTTGGTTTAGATTATATCGTTTTCTTCAAACTATAGTCAAGTTAATATTATGTTTGAGTCAGATTTTTTTTTTAATCCATAAAGGTTTTTTACAGTTGGATCTCGGATTGGAGAAAAAGTAGCGGTCACTTTTAGATGGAGCGATAAATTTCAATATTAATTTGCAAAATTATCAAAGGATGCAATATAAAATTTTATTGTGGATGAGACTTCAATCTCTCAATCATCAAGTGGACGATTGTGCTTCAACATAGAGGGATCATGTCTTTGCGAGAATTTCTCCAAAATCTAATATGGAAGAGAAGGTACATTACAGTTTTTGGACATGTTTTTGCAGAATAATTATGTATAATGTTTTTGTAATCATTTGTTGAAGTTAATGGAAATTATTAGTCTGAAAAATAAAAATTTATTATATAATAGATTGAAATTATTTAAAATATCACAAAACTAAATATATTTATTAAAAAATAGACTATTGTTTTGAATATCATTATAAATATGTTCTAAAACATTTTTAAAAATTAATTAAAGTTTTATGTATTAGAATTTTTACTCAATATTATTTTTATCTAATAATTTACTTTATTATTTTAATCATATAATAATATTATTTTATTATTTTTAATTACATTAAAAATTCCAGAGTATTCAATATGCGCCTTCTCCTAATCTCTTAACTACTATTGTTTGTTGACAAAAAAAATAACTCAGTTTTAGTTTAAACGTAATGGAATTGATTGTATATAAATCATATCCCAAAAGTCATGAATTTGAGTATCGACAAATGATTGGAGTACTCACCGATTATTTTGTTCTCTTGATTTGTTGTTAGATAATTTGTATTTTAAGTGTAGAGATATTTTTATTTAAGAGTAGAAGTTATAGCCTTGCATGTAAATGAGTTGTAGTCAGTGTCATTGGAGAACACACAAATATAACACAAAGTATTTATTTTCTTTGTGTTCTTTAAATTCTACAATGGTATCAGAGTAGTCGATCTTTGTGGATCGATATTAAAGCTTCCGCATTAGAAATCTTGTGATCAAGGAAACTATGATGAACAATGGAGGAGAAGTGCTGATGACGAGAACGATGATGAACATGACTAAACAGATGAACCCCACCAATATGAAGAACCCGACGAAGATCCCGATGGTCCTGCCGGTCCTGAAGATCCAAATGATCCCGAACATTACGATGATTCTAATGGCTTGATGATCCCTAAAATTCTGATGATCCTTACTTATAACAACATTTGAAGTAAGTAGAACTATCTCCCCATTCGGTCTAACGATGACATACAAGCCTACAACTCGATAATAGATGATTAACGTCTGAATCCGACGATGATAGAAACGATTACGACATTGAGTCTTTCGGTTCAAGTGGGACCATTCGAGAGAATATTAAAGATATAAATGTCCCGAAATCATATTTCATATATTTAGGAGTTAAGAACTAAAATTTTTAATGTGTGATTGTTGTAGTTTATGAAATTAAATTCTTAGATTTGTATTTTAAGAGTTTTATCATCGGTAACATCATAAACTTTTAAAAGATACCGATTAGTTAAGAGTCAGCCTCCAATGAAATCCTTATATCTATCTAATTGGCAAAAGGAAGTATTGTAATTATTTTTTTATGAGATTCAAGAATATAGAATACTAGGTGATTCACCCCTGCATAAATATTTATAAGATAATTAAATTATAACAATTGATAGATATTTTTTTATCAACCGGTATTTTATTTTATTTAAATAATGAATTTTAACTCGTTTTATCATTTATATGTATGAAAATTAAATATGAAAACTTTGATTCCGTCACTTTAGTCATGTTCGGTTCAAATCAAATGAGAGCCATAATTTTAGATTATAATTCCCTATTATCTGATATTAAATTGGTCGTAACATGAAAATAAACAATTTTTTTAGAGAAAAATTTGATTTCAAATAATAGGATTACATTATTTGGTTTTTTTCAAAATATTTTACAAAAAATAGATTCATAATAAAACTATTTTAAATTCATCTTTAATATCTAATATTTTGTTTGCGAAATAAGTTTTATATTAGACTTTTCGAATAATATTACAAATATTTTAAAATATTTTCTATTTTTATTATTTTTAAAAATAATAATAAATTTTATTAATAAAAATGGAAATTTAATTTAAAAAAAAATTTTTTTTGAAAAAAAGTTTAGAATAAAATTTATTAAATAAAAAATAGAAAAATGAAAAATATAAATAATGTTAATTAATCGTAATAATTTTAATTCATTAAGATTATCTAAATAATTAACTGTTGTAAGAATTAATATGAAACTCACACATAGGAAACTAACTTCTGAAATAATATTATTAAGATAGTAAATTCTTAACACACAAAAAGTAAATATTTATGTTTAACATTAATAAGATCTGTGGAAAGAAACTAATTGGGGTTTTTTTTTACTTTTTCAAGATCTTCTTTTTTTCTTTGTAGAAGTCGATGATCCAAAAATATAGAATAGTCGATTTTAAATATAGTGGCATCACTGCCAGCACATTTTTAATAGTTTTTTGTTTTTGTTTTTGCTTTTTAACCTTATCTTTTGCTGGTTCAGAACATTTATTATCAGCATGTGCCGACAAAAGACAATATTATAACTTTCGGAAATGGCGACGACTTTTTAAAGCATTAGGTTGTGTATGTACCTTGATCGTTTTTGTAGACAACCATTTTTTTATTTAGTACACACTCTATCCCTCTATTTAAAATTATAATTAAAGTTCATATACACAATTAAATGTTTAATGGTGATAGTATTATTCTCCAACCAATAATTAATTGTACACTAGTGACCTGACTACACTATTTTCATTTTCTATTTTTTGAAAAATATAATCTCCTCTTTTACAAAAAATTGTAACAAAAGACAGAGAGAGAGAGGGAGAGAGAAAGAAATTGATATTTCAGACTAAACATACTTTGAGAACCTCCAAAACAAATTCAATGGAGACTTCGAGCATGAATCAACATGATGTATTCATCGATTTCTGCACAAAGGATACGCGTTACTCCTTCGTCAGCCATCTCTCGGCCGCTTTCCGCCGGAGAAACATCTCCGTCTTCCTCGGAGAAGACTGCATCGAAGCGGCGACTCAATCGGCCATAGAGGGAGCTAAGGTTATTGTGGTGGTCTTCTCTTCCAACTATGCGTTCTCGACGCTCTGCTTGGAAAAGCTCATCAAGTTTTTGGATCTCCAGCGACGTGAAAACGGCACTGTGGTGATTCCAGTCTTCTACGGTGACGTTACTCCATCGATGGTTGAGCAACAGACGGAGAGTTTCCGAGTGGCTTTTTCGGAGCACCAGAGGTCGGTCTTCGAAGACGACAGGGTAGGAAGATGGCGAAACGGTCTGATTGAAGCGGCCAAGTTACAAGGTTATGAGTCAAATGAACAACCAAAGTAAGTTTGTATTAGTCTTTTATTTACTATTTTACTGTTACTTTAAGATAGTCCGGCGAAGGAAAGTGGTTAGCTGGAGTTGGAGTTTTAAATTTTTAAAATTTTATTGTTACTGGTTTATGTGTAGGGAGATTCTTATTAAAGATTAGTGTTATTGGAACTTAATTTTTAAATAATTCAATTTATAAATTATTTTTTAAAAATATTATCTATATTATTTAGATTTTTAAATCTGTTATAGTGAAATATCTTTATAAATTTTTTAAATATATAATTTCTTTACAAGTTTAATAATTTTTTTTTATAAATTTAACAAATCTCTCAACTTTTAAAATAAATCAATTATACATAAATCCAATTTCCAATTTTGGAATGAAAAGAATAAATTTAATTTACAATACTATAAAGATTTTAATCCATTTAGTAGAATTGGCAAATTCTTTTTTTTTCCGAAGGTATGAAACAGCACTAATTCAAACTATTATAGTCAGTATACTGTATACATGTCCTGATCATGTTGTCGTAATTTTTTTTTCTGCCTGAAATGTTTTCCTTAGTCAATGACCTTTTTGTTACAAGAAATATAAATCAAAGAGCGTGACTTAATTTTTATAGTAATTAGAATCTATATATAAATATTATGATTGATAAATATATATAGAGTCAGGTATTGTCAAAATTTTGTCCAATTTTGGTTGTTCGAGTGGTCAACCATGGTTTATTCTAGTTCCATCATACAATTACAGTGCTAGTTTTGACAAGTGATGATTTATTCTTTATATCTCGTAAAACCATAGTCATATTTCCCAATTTCTTTTGTGGATATGTACATATGAAGATATGGTTACTTGCTATATGAATTTGGAAGAAGAAGAAAACAGATTGCTAAATAAACGTTCAAATAACTAAAATAACCATGTGTTGACAACTTGCAGTGACTCAGAGTTAGTAGAAGAGATTGTTGCGGATGTGCGCGAGAAGCTGAATCCAACGGGTAAGATCGGGATCTACTTGAGGTTGGTCGGGATCGAAAACTTGATTTGCAAGCAATCTCATGACTTCTACCGGCTAGGGATCTGGGGTATGCCTGGCATAGGCAAGACTACGATCGCTCAAGCAGTCTTTAACCAAATGTCTCACGACTTTGAAGCTGTTTGCTTCCTCCAAGACTTCCATTTAAAATTCCAGGAGAAAGGACTACACATATTGCGTGAAGAACACTCCATCGAAAAACTAAGAGGGAAAACAGTTCTTGTTGTTCTTGATGATGTGCGCAATCCCATGGAAGCCGAGTCTTTTCTTGGAGGATTTGATTGTTTTGGTCTCGCAAGTTTGATTATCATAACATCCCGAGACAAACAAGTTCTTTATCAGTGTCAGGTTGAGGATGTTTACGAGGTACCGTCCTTAAACAAGAAGGAGTCTCTACAGTTATTCAACAGGTTTGCATTTCGAAAAGAAAAACCAAGTGATAGTAATCTTGTCGAAGTGTCAAATAAGATTGTTGAGTATGCTAATGGGAATCCTACAGCTCTCTGCTTCTATGGCAGAGAGCTGGAAGGAAGGACGAAACCAGAAGAAATGGAGGAAGATTTTGAGAAGATCAAGCTGCGATGTCCTCAGCGAGAGATTATTGATTTGTTCAAGAGCAGCTACGATGTTCTCAGTGACAATGAGAGGAGCATATTCCTAGACATTGCTTGTTTCTTTAATGGTGAACATTTGGATCGTATCATGCAAATATTTGAAGGGTGTGGTTTCTTCCCGCACGTCGGAATCGAGCGCCTTGTTGAAAGATCTTTATTGATGATACCAAAGAGCAAAAATGTTGAGATGCACAATTTGATTCAGGATATTGCTCGGGAAATCGTCAATGAAGAAAATAATCAAATCTTGAGGCGTCGCAGATTGTGGGATCCTTCAAGCATTAGATTGTTACTTGAGGACATTGAACCAAAGGTACCACTAGTCACATTCTGATATCTTACAGTATTAAAAAATAGTTGTGGGTAAAAATTAGGTATGGGCTTTGGAAACTCCCGTTAGGTTTAGGGTCAGTTTCTTCCATATGGAAGAAATGTTACTGCAGTTAGCGTTAATTAAAGTTTGGTTCAGGTTAAGAAAAATTGTTGTCTCCAACTTTAGTAATCTCAGCTTACTCAGTAACTTAATGATCACATATGTACGTTGAGTTAAAGACATACAACCCATACAAGAAACCTAACTTAGCAAATTCGTTTCATCTCAAATTATTCGGTTTGGTGTAAATCGGTTTACATATAAACCCTCTTTATCAATTTGATCCTCTTGTGTATTTTTATTTTTTTCAGGGCACTGAAGTTATTGAAGGGATTTTTCTTGACACAACAAACTTAGACGTTGTTGTTAATCCTAAGGCGTTTGAGAATATGTATAATCTTCGGCTGTTGAAGATTTACAGTTCAAGCTCTGAACCTGCTCAAGAACTCCAGCTCCCCAAGGGACTAGAGTCTCTGCCTTATGAGCTCAAGCTACTTCACTGGGAAAATTATCCATTGCAGTCGTTGCCTCAAGATTTTGATCCAAGCCACCTTGTTGAAATCAATATGCCTTATAGTAAGCTTCAAAATCTATGGGGAGGAACCAAGGTAAGACTACATTTCGAGAACCGCCATTGTTACTTTTATTTTCTTTCTCTCTTACATTTGTTGATTTATTATGTGTCTCATTTTGTTTTACAGAGTCTACCGAACTTGAAGATAATAAATCTTAGTCATTCTCAGCAGCTAGTTGAAGTTAATGAACTATCAAAAGCTTGTAGTCTTAAGCAAATCAATCTACAAGGTTGCACAAATTTGGAGCGTTCCCCACTCATTGATCAGCTAAAGAATCTTCAACTTCTAAATCTTTCTTCTTGCACGAGAATCGAACATGCAGAGGTTATAGAGATGATCAAAGGAGTGGACATAGAAAGTGGATTGAGAGAAACAGAATCTGGATCAATGGTGTTCTCCACTATAGGAAAGCTCGATACTGAGGATAACACAGGGAGCTTCTGAGATTACAAATTTTTAAAACTTTCTATGTTGAATACCTTTGAGTCGTTCAAAATTAAGCTTCCTAGACAAAGTTTTAAATAATTTAGGGAAAATAAATAAAAACGTTGTTCAATATATCTATGCTGAGACAGGATGATTAGAGGAAGATCGTATTGCTGGTTTGCGTTTGGTTTATTGGGATTAGAAATCTTACTCTGTTTGTTCTCTTGCTCTGATTTCTTTTCATGGAGAACAAGCTACTGTTACTTGCTAAATAAGAAACCATTAAACCTACTGTTACTTGCTAAATAAGAAACCATTAAAGCTACTGTTACTTGCTAAATAATAAACCATTAACAGTTAATAAGACGGGGAATCAAATGTTCAACAAATATATTAGCAGACAAGCCCATATTTTGGGACTCTTGCTTGGCTCTCATGTCAGATGCGTGTTAGAAGTCATCAACATCAAAAACATAAAGTACTAGCAAAAAAAAATGATGGCATGTAAAACAAAGAAGAATAAGACATCTACTTCCTCATAACAATAGTTTCATTCCCTCTTAAAACTAATACGTTTTCTAGATCCATATTTAGTTGCCTCACTATTAAACCTACCAAAATATCTAGCCGCCATATGCATTTTTGTAGATCATAGCACTCTTTTAATAAATTTGAGGAGTCTCTTCACCTATCTATAATCCTTTGTTGTTGGAGCTCCTCCAGAGTTGGCTTCACCTGGGCAATCATCATCACCATCATCTTGTGTACTTTTATCAGAGCTTCTTTGGCCTTGTTGACAGTTCTCCATCCTTGGAGTTACATCAATGTTTGCCTCCCAAGATGTGTTCTAAACTTCATCAGGCTCATAAACCAAAGTGAAACCACACTTCATCACTTCGCATTCTGCAACCTCAGTAGTACCATTTGTGACTTCAAATTTAAGGGAAACTTCGGTAGATGGTGAAAACTGTTGACGTTTCTTGATGTTGAACAAACTGGTATAGCCAATGAAGACATGGTCCGAATCAATCGTATGTGGCTCATCGCCTGGTTCGGACCAACCACCGATAGTGAAGCTTTCCCGGCTCAAGGACACATTAGTGAACTCACATATGCAGCTCACTTGGAGACCGTTGTTTTGGTCTTTATAATCCTTAAATGAGACTACAGCACATAAAGCTATACCATTTAGTTTTCCTTCATTCCAATATCGAGGAAACTCCAATTTTAAGGCTGATCCATATTTTTGGTGGTTGAACCATGCAGGTATGTCACACCCAGGAAAACAAGTACCGATCAAGGATTTGAAAACAAAATCCTGCAAATCAAAGTAATATGTTAGAATATCTCATTTTGGAAATGGACATGATTAAAACTGATATGGATACAAGCCTCTTTACTTATTGCAATTGGTTTTGAGTAAGAAATTCATATTTTTCACATGGTATCATAACTCAGTAAACCAAAACATCTATATGACCGGTCCAAAAAGAAAAAGATATTTGGTCTGAGATAAATCAGCTAAAAGTGCCATTAATACGAAGAGGCGTGTTTGATTATCCATGTTAGAGTCTATATTTCTCAGATAATGTCAAAGGAAACTCATAAACTTTGGATATTTTACAAGAGATTGAGAAAAATAGAATTAATACCTGATTGTATCGATCATCTGACATCAACTTGCTTTTCTTTTGAACATAAGATATGATAGCATTCTTTGAGACTTGTTCTAGTTCATGACAATTAGTGAAAATAAAGGTGGAATAATGAATCTGGTTTGTTGACATAGGAAAGGCTAGTGGACTCCCGATTGTTCTTAGTGAAGTACAACCGTATGCATTTAAGCATTGGAGATTTGGTGGAAGCCTTGGAAGAGATGTGAGATTCTTACAATACTTCAACTCGAGCCACTTCAGATGGAATAGTTGATCCATGTCAAATTGTAGGCTGAAGAGTTTGTCATTCCTGCTTAAGCATAGACTTCGTAGGAAGGAAAATTTGATAACATTGCATGGCATCTCTGTTATTGATGTTCCATCAAGCATCAAAAGCCGCAAATTTTCCATGTTCTCCTTAACATTGGGAAAAATCTTGATCTCTGAACAACGAGAGAGTTTGAGTTCTTGAAGAGATTTAAGCTTTCCAAGAGAATCAGGAAGAGTCAATAGATTTTTGCAGTCTTTCAAGTTTAATAAGATAAGCCTGTGGAGTTTATCAATGGCTGGAGGAAGTCCATCTATTGCAGTGCCGCTTAAGTGTAGAGTTTCAAGATTTTCAGAAATCACCTTAAATGTTCGAAGATTTGAGCAGCCGCTGAGGATGAGAGTCTTTAACGAATCGATTGTGATTTCTGGCAGAGACAAGAGACTTGTGCATCCTTTAAGGTTCAAGAAAACAAGACTCTTCATCTCTTGCATCTCCTCAGGTAACTCCTTTAAACTCGTGCAGCCCATAAGATTCAATCTCAAAAGATGTGGTGCTTTTGATAATCCTAACAGGGAACTCAACTTACTCGAATGACTAAGATCAACCCACCTCAGTTTTGGTGTAATCTGTGATGACAAAACAGAGTTAGTCTCAAAAAACTACACAAAGCTCTTAATTAGTTTAAACTGATTAGAGATTACAAAAGACCTTAGCACAGTTCCATAAACAGATAATCTTGCTATACTGCAACCGAAGATCAACAAGATTCTCCGGTTCGAAGTTTGATGGAAGTTCTTTCCCTGGGAATTTCATCCAGTCGAGGTACCGAACAATATTATCTTTTGGGAACTCAATTCCATCCGGTAAGTTTAACTTAAACTCAGCTTCACAGTGCCTAGGAAAGAGGGAGTTGTAGACTTTTAGGTACCGTAGACTGCTCATACCAACAAATGCTTGGTTGTCTAAAGGCATTTCCTCCATTTTGGACGTGTCTAAGACAATCCCTCTGACCTTGTCTCTTCCCTGTTGATCAAGTAAGACGTACAATAAGTTTAATTAAGTGTTTGTGATCTAGTGATTTTGCCATGATTCACCTTGGTTATTAAGCTAAGAGATAGAACTTTATAGAGTTTTAAATTTTCTTATCTTACCTCTGTATTTCTCAACGCATTGATAAACTCTACACGTTTCGACGGCAACCGTCTGTATTTCCCTGTAGTAGCTTCAACGAGTTCCATGGCCATACAAGAGAGCAGATCATGCATCTCAACTCGACCATCACATACACCAATCAAGAACTTGTCTACGAGATCTCTAAATTCCTTCCCAGCTTCAGCAGATTCAGGGTCAAAAGAATCAAGTAAACTTCTAACGTAATTCTCGTCTTCTGATATGAAGAAATAGGCTATATCAAGAAAAGCATTCTTCTGCTGCTCGTTTAGCTCCTTATAACAGATTCTCAACTCCTTTCCAACACCTTGTGTCAGTGTTCCAAGTCTTGTTTCCCACTCATTCTCGTCTTTCCCGTTAAGCTCCTCACCAAATTCCTTGAGAGCTAATGGATTCCCTCCAGCATAATCCACACACTTTCTAGATAACTCCACGAAATTTCCTTCAATAGTGGTACGTATTTGAGCTGTAAAGAGCTCTAAGCTGTCTCTGGCATTCAATTTAGGAACCTCATAGAGATCACATGCCAATCCCTTGAGCAGTGACTTGTCCCGTGTAGTGATGACGATCCTGCTCCCTTTCTTAATCCAGTCTTGATTCTTCAGAACCGCATCGATCTGTTTCTGATCACTCACGCCATCAAGAACAACCACGACTTTCTTCTCAAGTAGACAACTCTTCCAAACCTCAAGTGCATCCCCATGGACGCAACTTAAATTGGGATGATCTTCCTCCAATAAATCTTCCACAAGTTTCTTCTGCAACCCATACAATTCATGCTCCTTCGTCTTGATAAACACGTCACGGGAAATCTTGGTCTTAAGCTTGACCAAAATTTTCTCGGCAAGATAAGTTTTGCCAATTCCAACCATCCCAACGATTCCAACAATACGAGTTTCATCGTCACTGCAGTCTACATCAACCTTTTCTTCCAACTGCTTCAGGCGTTGTTCTCCTGGTTTGATACTGCTTGCTGCTCTCCCAGAGCCTTCCTCGGGGTTAGGGTTTTCTCTTCCTCTTCCGTGGAGTTTAAGGTTTTCTTCTCTCAGCCGTTTATCTTTGCTCAGCAAATTCTGAACCCATTTCGTTATTCTATCCACGGAATTGACCTCGTTACTGCAGAGAAAGAGAGAGAGAGATAAACGCAGTGAGGCTCATGTAGCAATCTAAGCAACGTACTGAACTATATAATTTAGACAAGATAATTTCAAAACTTTTGACATTGTGTTCATAGTTTAAAGAAACATTTTTTGTTTGTTATAACTATTGGGTCAACCACCGACTATTCTTCATGGTAAGTGTCAGATCCGGTTCAAAGAATATTCTTCAAGGCTTGTATGGTCTTTAAAACCTTAAAGGAGACTAGGTTTCTTGGAGTTATTTGTAAGTTCTCAATTTAAAACCTTAAAAGAAACTAGGTTTCTTGGAGTTATTTGTAAGTTCTCAGTTTTGTATTTTTTATATGATACCTTTAAAAATATAATCTAATTGGAGAATTTGAAAAAAAACTCTATTGCTATTTATTATACATCGCATCACAACAACTCTATAGTTCTCATAATTTTGATTGGGTAAATAAGGGTAAAGAACATCTTTGATAACAAATCATAACAACTTATAAATTGAACCATTTATAGTCTAAATTATAAATCTAAACTCTAGTTCCTTGTAACTCCATACTTAAAAACCTAACTCGTAAATACAAATCTCGGGGTTTATCTTCACATGAAAAAACTTAGCCCCTCATAACATCCCCAAAAAAATAAAGTAAACGTTCAAAAAATTTGAACAAAACCTAAGTCATGGACGTTGGGTTACCTGTTTTCTGTCAATATCAATGCCTGCTTGCCCGCAATAATCTGTAAAGCTTCATCCCACTTAAGGATCCGGTCGTCTCGATTATGACGACCTTGTTGTATCCATAGATTCCATAGCTGAAGACCAAAGTTTCCCTCAAGATCCTTGACAATGGATGTCTTCAACTTGTAGAAGATTGGAATAACCTCTAGAGTGCTTCGATCCACACACTCTTTTATCTTCACCAGCTCGTCTAAACACCAATGTGACTCCGTGTACCTACTCGATAAGATCGCCAGCGCGACCGTGGACTTGTCAATCCTTTCAAACAAATGTTTAAGATCCGTACCTGGTTGCTCGTCACTGTCTATAAAAGCGTTGATTCCCTTGAGGCGCAAGGCTCGATAGAGATGGCAAACAAAGTTGTTACGCAGCTCGGCTCCACGGAAATTGATGAACACTTGTGGTTTAGCGTAGGAAGATGAGGATGGCGCCATCTCAATTCTCTTTTCTGTTTTTTTTTTTGGTCTACGAGTCATTGTTTAGAGAAGCAAATGACGTCCTCTTAAATATATCTTAGCTGACCGCGTTAATGGTCAAGATTACACATTGTAAGAATAAGTGATGGTAATATACAGGTTATTATTTTATCAGACGAGACTTGAAAACCAAATTTATAGTTCTTTAGATATTAGATGACCAACCATGTACTAAGAAAATAGTATGGATTTGAATCCACGATCAACTAGTCAACATAACATAAAATAGTTCATATTTGAAAGTTTTTTTAACTTTCAAGGCCCCCTTAAATATTGATGAACTTAAAAACTTACTTCAACAGTTTACAGTTAGTCTTGGGAGTTAAATCTCAAACTCGACCTTCAGAAAACAAAAAAAAACGACTTTAGTTTATAAAAAATGTGTACACACATTTTAAATTATAGTGGAGTTTACATTTAACGTAAGAATATATCAATTTTCACCGTTGTGGATATTATTATGATCAAAGGAGAAAATCATAAGCTATAGTTTTTCTCGCTTTCCTCTCTACATCCGAAACAAATCCTAGTACAAACAAGTGTTAGCCTAGAATACTCAAACTAATTAAGAAGAACAGATCCAAGACGATCAGCCTGTGTCCCTGTCGTCAAGTCACAACATCAGGTCCGAAAGGTTTTTTGTCACCGCAATAGAGTTACAAGATCTTCATTCCAAAAACAATAAAACTAAATTTTAGTATGTGTTGACATTTGTTATGAGTAGATAACCGGTTGAGCTATATATGGTAAAGGTCGTACCACTTTTCTACTTACTTGGCTTAGTTTTTATTTTAGTTACATTTACAGAACCTTTCTAGGAAAGCTGATATTAGTTACCTTTAGCACCAAGAACATTCCATAAGCATACCTTAACATTCTTCAGTTGTGTCAACTAAATGATGGATAGTTTTTTGATGATTAATTTCTACCAAATAATTTACTTATTTTATTCAGTTAATTCCTAGCCATTTACATATACCGTACTGTCCAAGATTTTCTAGAGACAGAGAGAGAGAGAGAGAGGTGTTAGGTATATATCTACATACACGTGTGTAAAAGCGAGTGAATGCAATTTGAACATACAAATGTTTAATCTTATTCCATTTGCTAAGTTGTTCAAACAATTAAAGAAATCATTTGCATTTATATTTATATATTAAATGAAACATGTTTGATAATGTATCGTCATGTTTTTGTTGATGACCAAGATAATTTTGTTTGACTCTGCACTTCGTTTATATGAAACCCAACTGCCATAATTTATTTTTCTCTTATGTTAAATGGTTATTTAAATGTCTCAATAATTCCGAGGAAACGGATGGACAGTGACTCATTTGAAAACAAGTTCCAACCAAGTAAGAATAGGTTATACATAAAATCTCATACCGTTGTTTTACAATCCGAAACCGGACATTTTCTATAATCTAATTTACTTATACATAAAAAAGGAGATTATATATAACAAAATCACAAATTTAAAAAAATTATCATAACAAAACTAGTAAGATTTCATATTCATTAAAAAAAAGAAGCTTTTATGTAGAAATCGAAAATGGAGCTTCCATTACTCTCTTACACCACCTCAGACTCATTTCGTGTATATGCTATTCTTCTGCTTCCTCCTCAACTAAAACTAGTGACTTTCCAGAGAGAAGAAGGCGCTTTGAAGATGAGTTCAATGGTGAAGATGAGTTACTTTCAGAACGACTATAGTTTGCAAGAGCTAAGATTAGTACAATCAGACTAAGATGATATGCATATTGACGTTTACTATTTTTGTTCTGATACTTCTCTTTGTTTTGAATCATTTTGATTGAAAATGATTAAACTTTCCTCCATAATTTCACAAATAAAAAATATATATAACTAATGGGTTTTTTGATCCGCGGGTTGACCTGCCAAACCAACTCGTTCGGTCCAACAAAAATTGAACCATAATGGATTAGACCATTTGGACGCAGAATGTCCAATTATTGTATAATAAATACCAGCTTCTAATCATTACCTCGAACATGCATAATAATAGTTATATTAAATGTTCTGGGAAAGAAAATATTACAAATGGAAGTTTGAGTATTATTAAACTAAACAAAAAAAAATTTAAAAAGATTCAAACGCATTCGAAACATTATAAAGTCACTAATATTATTTTTATAATTAAAAATCGGCAGAAAATATAAATATATCCAAAATTAAAAACAAGAAAAATAGAAGCAAAACTTCAAACCAAATCAACGAAATTTATTAAAAAAAAATCACAAATATAAAAATTTATCATAGCAAAAATAGTACAATTTTGTATTAATTCAGAAACGAAATTTGACATAAATATTGAAATGTCCAACCATCTGGAAACCTCAATTATTATATAAAAAATTCATGGCTGTGTCAAACTGATTTAGACCCGTTCAAAAAATTTATGAAAGATATATTCATTATGGTAAAACGTATGACAATCATCAGATTATTCTTAAAGTTTAGCTAATCGTTGTTAAGCCTTTTTTGAGTCTTAAAGTCACCGAATTGCATTTGTTCCACGCAAGCCGTATCAATATATAAACAACACTTGGAGTCTTTGTTTTCATATATGTTGTTGTTCTGTCCTTGTTAAGGCTATACAATTTTATTTCTCTATGGACTTATTTCATTTGCTGTGGTGGCAGAAGAAAAGAATGGGAAGATAATATTTGATATTAAATTAAGATATTTATTAAAAAACATGTTCAATTAAACAAGCGAAAACGAACAAAGTTTAAAGCACCTCCATCCTTTAAAACTCTTAAAGAGTTCTCAAACAAAAAATATATTAGTATTTTAATATAAATAATTATATAATTAAATTATAATTAAAAAGTAAAATAATACTATTTATATAAAAACAAGTGTTCAAAGAAGTTTTAATGAGTTTTTCAAAAAAATTTATTTGAGAGTTTCTCTTCTCTCTTTTCATTTTTTATTATTTTTATATTTTTAATTTTTAGATATTTATGTTAAAAACCACCAATCAAAATATTTTTAGTTTTCCGTAGCAAAATTAACTCTTTTGTTATAGCACATTATGATTTGAGGTTTACGACTTTTCAAGAATAAATATTAATTTAAAATGTTTTTTATAAGAGTGAAAAATCTTTGAAATCTAAATTAAGAGTAAAAGCTAATTTCAAGATTTTTTATAGAAATTTCCCTTTTCTAATTTGAAAATGTTTGAGGGAATTGATAGCGTGCAATTTTAGATAATGATTTCTGGATGCGTACGTCAATTTTTCATTATTTTTTTTTAATTTGTTTTGTCAGATTGACCTCGTTTTAAAATTACAAACGAATACAAACTACAAATACTTCTGATGGTCTTGAAGGAACGTGTAAATATGTTTTAAGGGATTCAGTCTCACCCAACCAGCACCTAATATCATGGTTTATAGAAAAGTATCATAAACGTGTTGTTTTGGTTTATGTTTGTTCACATCCGTTAGTTGTATATTTATTGATTATTTTTCTTTATTCACTTAATCATGATTCTTCGTTCTCTCTTTTTATGAATTCTTTATTGATTTATTTATGTGGTTTGCCATATTTTTTATCTTTAATGAAATAATGTTTTGATTCGATAATATTTTCTTAGTGATTAAAATTATATATCTAGTTTATTTTCGTTTTTCTACACCTAAATAAATCCACTTCCAACCACTGTACCAATCAATTATAACTGCAATTGTTAATCTTCGATAGATTCACGTATCTTTTTTTTTAGTATTTTAGCTCAGAATTGTTTTACATAATTAGGAACAAAGAATAATAAGTATCAACGTAATGTTTAAGGTAGTGTGGTGAGAATGCATACTCCTTTTTTCATATTTATTTTTTTATATCCCGAATTTTTTTAACATTCTCAATTATTTAATCTAATTTATCATTGATTAATTTATTTTTGTTGATTTGGCCTTTTTCGTTTGGTGTATTAAATTATTGGTTTGATAAATTTATGTTCACCTTGAAATTGACTTTAAATTTGATTATTATTGTTTGAATTTATCTCTTATTTAGAATTGGTTGGAACTCATTGTTCACTTCTCTTTGGTCTTTTACTTCTTTTCTTAATGAACCAATTTTTTTTCGAGACCGGAATTTGCATGGCAACAGTTACAAACAACCAACCATTGGAGTCTTATAAAATTAGTGTGTTACGATGTCATGATAAAATGCAAATGATAGCTAATGCTCCCAAAAAGATCAGGTATGTGGTCGTTGTTAAGGACTCCCATTTGCTGCCGTGGCTAATGCTGTGACATTAGAAGACAATGATAAAGAAGGTGTTTTGCCTCTCATATTTTCCAAATACGATTTTATATTGAGAAGTTTGCATACTAGGCTGTCTATGAGTTTCTTGACGCGTTCGTCGACTTTTGTTTGACAATTCGTCGATTGATCATGCTTCGAATGGTCGATCATGGCCTTCATGGTCAATCTTTGAAATCTCTGCTATCTCGAATGACCAATTCTTTATATGATCGATTATTCAAGATGAGATTGATCGGTCCTTGACTAGATCGATCCACCATCCATATCATCACGTTGAGCTTGATCAATTCTCGCTTCTTCACTCGCTCTCAGGATCCTCTACAACATTTGGATCGATCGATCATGTATTGGAACGATCGATATGAACTCTGGAAGTGGCCATTAATTGTTTTTTTTGTACTATTTTCGTGTTTTACACTTTATACTTTATCCACACGTATTTCTACCGGAAAAATAAAACTAAAAAAAATTCGAAAAACATTTGAAAATCTTGGTTAGCAAGTGTTAAAGACACAATATATCAGGATCTACAAAATTAGAAAGCATTTTCTTCAAAAATTGGATCAAAATTACTTAATATTTTATAGCATATACTACATAAGTTTAACTGACCGAAATTCTGAAAATTAAATAAGGCATGTCATTTATTATAGGACTATATCTAATTAGGATTACATAGCAGCCTAAAGCATATAAGCAAGACTCGGTTGGGTTAATTATCAAGTATCATCGAGAAATCATTTTTTACAGAAAAGCAGTATTCTAAAAACTGTTTTAGGCAGTCGTTTAAACACAGCGTAAACACTCAGCATTCAAAATCGTGACGATTGCTTTTTAAACCGCCTGAAAAATATAACATATATTAGTAAAAATTTAAAAATCTTGTTAATTCATATATGATATTATAAAATCTTATGATAAGAAAATAATATGAGTTTTACTATTTAGAAACCATGATATTTCTGTTTCTTTAATTTATATATAATATACATATTTTGTTTTTTTTGCAAACGCTTAAATCGTTTAAATAATAGTTTAAACACTTGGATGTTTTAGGCATTAGGTATTGGATCACCGTCTGATTAGCGAATAATACTTTTTAAACACTGAAAAAAAGTATATAGATAAACTCATTAGATCATATTTGTCCCACATCGAAAATTTTGTATTAAGGCTTTTGTTTCTTCCACATATAAATCTCATTTTCGGACTCAAAAGTTACACCTACTTTTAACCAATCAGAAACGGTCAACTTTACAAATTCTATAAAACTTCCACGATATTTCGCGCCTTCATATTATATATTTTGAGTAGCTTCTACACGCCAACATGTAATTGACCCTAAAAATATTATCAAGCTGTAATTTATTGTTCCTTACCTTTTAGGATATAAAGTATATATAACTGCTGAAAGAAAACTATGTATCCATTCCATTTCCAAACAAAAACGGGTTGGAAAACCGAACACAAACAGATAAATAAATCTCTTTGCCTTTTGTTGCTCCAAATCAATATATGGACATTGGCAACAACAATAACAACAACGTCATAGTTAATCTTTGCGTTTATATAATTTTTGACCTCAACGATCCATCAATCTCCTCCTTCATCAACTACCTCAAAGCTATTTTCAACAGCCATGGGATACCTCAGAGCGATCGGTTAGCCGAGCGAGTTAGGGTTCTTGTGGTGGTCTTCTCCAAGAACTACACGTTCTCTGTGCCGGAGAATCTTGTGAATCATGTCAGCAAGACAGGCCTTGTGGTGGTTCCAGTACTGCTCCATGGAGTCACGATATCATCAGTGGAGCAACAGATTGAAGTGCTCGATCAGGTGGTTATGAGGCCACGGGTTTTACTAGACTCAGTAGTATTACCAGGTCATGTATATACTGAAAAGCGAAGGTATATATATGTATTTAGGAACTAAAATTGACTAATCTTCTATATATCAAAGTAGAAATCATAGTTTGGCATATATACAATCTTCTTAGGCCGGGATCAGCAAATTTTAACCGGGAACTTTGTCTAAACTAATCTTATCATTGATTAATAATTTTTAAAAGTTAGAAATGAGAAACATGTTATTAGTTGCTAAATATTTCCTTCTAAAACTTAAACAACACCACAAGCCATGCACATAACATCATATTATATTAGTTTTTAATATGTAATTTTTGGACAAGTTAAATAGATGATTAATATTTCAAAAAATTGTGAACGGATATTAAATTTGGAAACTAATTCTTTTTCTGGTGAATATTAAAAAAAATGAAATCGATTTATTGAAATCAAGAAAAAGGCTAGTGACATGTTGAATTATTTTAAATAATTATTTGAGAAATTTATTCAATATACAAAAGATCCATATGTCTTTACTTTTTAACATAATTAACAAAGCAATGCGTAATCACTTATATGAATAATTTTTTCTTTTTAAGTGCATACGAATTTATGGAAGAAATCGCCAGGGATGTGTTTGAGAAGCTCTATCCAACCGAAGAGATTGGGATCCACAGGCTGCAAGAGGAGATAGAAAACTTGCTATGCGAGCAACCCTGGGGTGTTCGCACCATAGGTATTTTTGGTGAGCCTGGCATTGGCAAAACAACTCTGGCTAGAGCAGTCTTTCGCCGAATGTCTCGTGGCTATGACGATTCTTGCTTCCTGAATGATTTTCAAATAGAATATAATGAGAAGAGACTTGCGTATTTGCCTCCTGAATACTTTAGTGAGACTCCAATGGAGAAGTTCGACCTAAATAGTTCTGATTCAGAGCCAAGCTACCGCAAGAAAAGGGTTCTTATTGCTCTGGACGATGTGGTAGAAGCTCGAGACGCAAAGTCATTTCTTGGTGGGTTTGATAAGTTTGGCCCAGGGAGCTTGATCATCATAACCTCAAGAGATAAAAGAGTTCTTCAGGAGTGCATTATGAAGGAGATTTATGAGCTAAAAGGTCTAAATGATGAAGATGCTCTCAAGTTATTCACAAGGTGTGCCTTTGGGAAAGATGTCATAAAAGAAAATCTTTTGGACCTGAAAGCGATTGAATGTTGTAATGGGAATCCATCTGCGCTTCGCTCATATGCCAAGGTGTTTAAGGCCAATCCAACAATAGAAATGGAATCGGCGTTGCCTGCTGTTTCCGAAGTATTCATTAACGGCAACTGTGTTTCTTGTGACACTTTGAAGAACACATATCTTCACACTAGCCCCTATGAAGAAGACGATGAACTGCAAGCAAATAAGGAGTTTCCATCAGATCACAATGCTGTTTTGGTACGTCATACTACTCTGATACGTACATATTATTCATTTAAAAAGTTAAAACATTTTCAAAGCTATATGAATGTTGCTAATTCTAAAATATTTCATCATTTTAATATACAAGGAGAGTTTGTTGGATTATGCATTTCAAAACGTTTTCAAAATCAAATCAATATGGATCGCTTTGATACAGTCAAAGATCATCGGGACATATGAGAAATTTGACTAAGATTTGTTTATTTGTATTATCATTAATAAAGAGAGATTTATTACTGTAACTTGGAAGACATAAATTGTATTTACAATTCAATATTCATAAAAAAAAATGATCTCAACTTTTAGTTTAATATTATTGAGTAAATAACCCATGATTTCAACTAAAAGTTTTATATCATTAGTTGAATAACTCAAGACTATGATTAGAACAAAATAAATCAACTTCCAAACTCAATAAACTCTCTTATATTTGACCGTGTCTTGACTATTTCTTATCTTTCTCTTTTTTGTTTTCTCAGACCACAAGAGATACTATAATTGTGATCGGCCTCATTACAAGTGATACTAGTGATTGGTGGTTTTACCGATTGGATTATTACTCTGTGAAATCCTTGTTCGAACACTTACGTCGAAAGCGCCATAATTTACACCAAAGATTGGCTAATCATCTTCAGAAATTTTTGCAAAGGTTCTCCAACACAAGTGACCTCGATCTGCCAGAACTTGTCCTAAATTTCTCTGATGCTGATATACAAGTTGTACAAAAAAAAAGATAAATAAGTTCGAAACCATAGGTAATGGCTTGGGTCAATATTTACCAAATTTAAACTAATCCTATTTTGATAAAAAAATAAGTCAAATAAAATAAAAACTAATCCGATGTCTATATATCATTGTAAAAAAATAATCTGGATTTTTTTATATATCAATAATTTGTACAATATGTATGTAAACTCATTTGTTTAATATCTAGATATTGTTTTATAAACACCCATATAACTAAACTTATTAAGTTTATGGTCTGCTTTTTAAGCTTATGTCTATGAAACAAAGTCATAAAGGGAAATTGGAAAAAATAACCGTTTTGGCTCTGAGATCTCGACAAGCTGTCTTGCGATTAAGCTGATTGTTCTTATAACAAAGGTTAAAGTTAACATGGAATCTCTGAAAACTCCCCCCCCCCACCCCAAATGAGGGTTACTTGGGGAATTAAAGCGGCGGCTCCGATGGAGAAGACGGCAGCTATGGATATACTTCCAGTACTCAGAGCCCATCCTAAATCCAAGCAAATCAAGTATGGTTTTGGGACCCTTATTTATAAAAGAAATTGTTTTAAAATAAAAAAAAATATGCAAAACAATCTATGTTTTCTTTATGGATTGCGATCTTCCAAAAATCAAAACCTTAAAATCTAGACTGAGTATAGAAGGTAAAGACTATTTGCTAGTCATGTCACCCAGTATCTCTTAACTCAATAGAAGTAATAATAAGATTCTTACAAAAATATAGATACCATATAACACAGCAAAAAATATCAGCAGAGTAAATGATTGAGTGTGAAGAGTAAGACATATGCATCCTCAGTGTGCAAAGCCTCTTGGTTTAGCTCCATTGCCTCAGCTCTGGCATTGTCGGTCAGACACTCTATATGAATGTACCTCTTCGTAATGTCGATCTTGTTTGCACTAGTGAAACCAAGATAGTTTGTGGATTTGATACCCAAACTTCTTGAAACAGAGCTCTTAATGAAAAAGTGATCCTTTTAATTTGTTCGAGTTGCATTGTGGTTAGGCTCATAACCTAAATTATCAGCCTCTTTTAAATAACCAGATATCTAGTCTTGGGCTTAATACCAAAACATTTAACTGCCATATAAATTTGGCAGATCATTGCGTTTGTCTAAATAGACCACTAAAGAAACTATTCAACTTCTTATTGTCGGCTGTGGTTGGAGTTTCAATGGGGCCCTCATTATTATCTTCTGTATAAGAGCTTACTTTCTCCATCCTTGAAGTTGCCTCCAAAGATGTCTTCTCAGCATCTTCAGGCTCATAAACGAAAGAGAAGCCACACTTCATCACCTTGCATTCTGCAACCGCACTTGAGCCATTTGTCACTTCGAATCTAAGGAAAACCTCATTAGCTGACGAAAACTGTTGACGTTTCTTGATATTGAACCAAGTGGTGTAGCCAATGAAGACATGTTCTGACTCAACCGTATGTGGCTCACCGCCTTGTTCGGACCAACCACCAACAATAAAACTTTCTAGGCTTAAGGATGCATTAGTGAACTCGCATGTGCATTTCACTTGGAGACTTTCGTGTTTGCCCTTGTACTCCTCAAACGAGACAATAACGCATAAACCAATCCCGATAATTAATCTACCTTCATTCCAACCTTTAGGAAGCTCCAGTTTTAAGACTGATCCCAATGCTTGGTAATTGAACCATGCAGGTATTTCATATCCAGGAAAGCAAGTACCGATCAAAGGATTAAAGACAAAATCCTGCAAATTAAAATAATAATAGTGGAAAATAAGAAACTGTGGATGTTTGAAGAGACAAAATAGAGAACTAAAAAAAGAGGATTGATACCTGATTATAGCAATCATCCAACATCAACTCGCTTTTCTTATGAACGTAAACTATGATAGCATTCTTTGAGATTTGTTCCAGTTCGTAACAGTTCGTGAAAACAAAGGTGGAATGGATTTGCTCTGTACGCATAAGAAGGGCTACTGCACTCGCCACTGTTCGTAGCGAAGTACAACCATGTGCATTTAAGCATTGAAGATTCGGTGGAAGCTTCGAAAGAGATGTGAGATTCTTACAATACTTGAACTCGAGCCACTTCAGATAGAACATTTGATCCATGTCAAAGTGTATGTTAACGATTGTATCATTCCTGCTTAAGCATAGACGTCGCAGCATAGATAAATAGGTAATATTGCACGGCATCACTGCTATTGATGTTTTATCAAGCAGTAAAACCCGCAATTTTACCGTGTTCTCCTTATCAATTGAAAAACTCTTGAGCTCTGAACAACCAGAGAGTTTGAGTTCTTCAAGTGAATTAAGCTTCCATAGACAATCAGGAAGAGTGGCAAGATTTTTGCAATCATTCAAATTTAATAAGCTAAGCCTGTGGAGTTTACCAATGGCTGGAGGAAGTCCATCTATTGCAGTGCCGCTTAAGTGTAGAGTTTCAAGATTTTCAGAAATCACCTTAAATGTTCGAAAATTTGAGCAGTGACTGAGGATGAGAGTCTTTAACGAATCGATAATGATTTCTGGCAGAGACAAGAGACTTGTGCATCCTTTGAGGTTCAAGAAAACGAGACTCTCCATCTCTTGCATCTCCTCAGGTAACTCCTTTAAACTCGTGCAGCCTTCGAGGTTTAATCTCAAAAGATGTAGTGCTTTTGATAAACCTAACAAGGAAGTCAAATTAGTAGAGTGGCTGAGATCAACCCACTTCAGATTTGGTGCAACCTGTGACAACCAAACATAATTGATTAGCACCATAAGTCCCAAAAACTTTGCAAGCACAATTAGTTTAAACTGACTTGATAAATACAAACCTTATCACTGTCCCATAGACGGGTAATCTGGCTATAAGGCAACCTAAGGTCGATAAGATTCTTCAGTTCAAAGTCTGATGGAAGTTCTTTCTTTAGGAATTTCACCCAGTGGAGATACCGGACAGCATTATTTTCAGGAAACTTAAGTCCGTCTGGTAAGTTTAAATTCCACGGAGTTTCAGAGTGACTAGGACAAAGAGAATCATACACTTTCAGGTACCGTAGATTGCTCATACCGACCAAGGCATGCTTCTCTAATTTGTTTTCCTTCATTTTGGACATGTCTAAAACAATTCCTCTAACCTTGTCTCTTTTTATCTGTTGATCAAGTAATAACTACAATAAGTTAATTGAAGCACATATATATAAAAAACTCTGCCAATGTATAAAGTTCCAAATTTGCTTAACCCACCTCTTTGTTGCTCAACACACTAGTAAACTCTGTCCAGGTGGACGGTAGCAGTCTGGACTTCTCAGTAGTAGCCTCAACAATCTCCTTGGCCATACTAATGAGTAGATCATGCATCTCAACTCGACCATCACTCACGTTAATCAAGAACTTGTCTGCGAGATTTCTAAACTCCTGCCCGGATTCGACAGAGTCAGGGTGAAGAGAATCAAGCAAACTTTTTACGTAGTTCTCATCTTGTGATCTGAAGAAACATGCTATGTCAAGAAACGCATCCTTCTGGTGCTCGTTTAGTTTATCATAACAGGTTCTCAATTCCTTTCTTAATTCTTGTGTTAGTGTTCCAAGTTTTTTTTCCCAGTGATCCTCGTCTTTACCACGAAGCTCTTCACGAAATGACTTGAGAGCTAACGGATTGCCTCCTGCAAAATCCACAAACTTTCTAGAAAGCTCCATGAACTTTCCCTTACGATTAGTACACATTTGAGCTCTAAAGAGCGCAAAGCCCTCTCTCTTATTCAACCCGGGGACCTCATAGATATTGCAATCCAGTCTCTCAAGGATTGATTTGTCTCGTGTTGTGATGACGATCTTGCTCCCTTTCATAATCCAATTAGTTCGCGTAAGAGCAACGATCTGTTTACTGTTAATAACGTTATCGAGAATAACCACGATCTTATATTGGCTTAGTCTGTTCTGCAAACTGGCAAGTGCGTTTTGATCGGTGCAGCTGGAACCGGAAGCATCTCCATTTGGTAATTTTTCCGCAAGTTTTTTCAGCCACTCTGACACCTGAGACTTCTCATGCTCGATCACCTTCTCGTTAGACTTCTCATGCTCGATCACCTTCTCCTCAGACTTCTCATGCTCGATCACCTTTTCCTCAGACTCCTCATGATCGAATTGGAAGAACACACAATAGTTGATCTTCTTCTCAAGCTTTTCGAAGAGTTTCTTGGCAAGATAGGTTTTGCCGATTCCAGGCATCCCGACGACTCCAACAATACGAGTTTCGTCTTCATTGCACTCAACATCCAACATTTCTCCCAATTGCTTCATGCTTTGATCTTGTGGTTCAGTATTATTTGATGCTCTGCTAAGACAACTTGGGGGTGTAGGGTTGTTTCCTCTTAGGATTAGGGCATTCTTAACGTGTCTGACGACCGAAGAGACGAAATCATTTTCGTTACTGCAAAGCAAAAAGAATACAATATTTGTATATTTGTCAGGGAGACTAGGAAAATTAATAAATATATTAATTTAATTAGATCCGTGTGACACATGGCTGAAATTAGAATATTTAAATTATAAAACTAATAAGCTGCATAACTATAATATATTATATATGTATTTAGATTTCAGATTAAAATTTGTATCAAATTATTCAAAGAATATATTTTATAAACAATAACAAAAAAATCAAGATAAATAATAAAAAATTTAAATTAAATTATATTAAACCAAAAATTTAGAAAAATAATTCCTCTAAACAAATAAGAAAATTAAAAAACATATTTGAAATATTTTATTAATTAAAACTAAATAACCTATACAAAAATAAAAAATATTTCAAAGAATCTTACGAAAAAATCATATTTATAAACTTCAAAAAAAGCAACAAATTTTCATGAAAAAATAATACTTCTAACATAAAATCATACAGAATGACAAACTATTGCTAAGTAAGTATTGTATAATTTGTTTTAAATCTTTAATATATTTATTTACATATTTTAACTAATAATTGATAATAAGATTATGTGGCTATCTCAACCATGCAGATATAAATAAAATACTTGAAATCTAAAATCAATAAACCGCATTAATTATGACATGTATATTTAGATTTTAGATTAAGATCTGTATTAAGTTATCCAAAAAATGATGTTTTCTAATTTGCAATTGAGAAACCCAAAGAAACATTTAAAAGAAATTGAAATTGACTTACATACCCAAAATTTCGAAACGTAATAATAATTTTTTTTAAAATAAATGAATTTAAATATTTTATCATCTAAAACTAAATATAAGAGAAATAATATAAATAAATCCTATGAAATCTTTTTAGATGTGTCACCTTTAAAACTAAAAAAACACTTTTAAATTATATCGTAAATTTGACACATAGTCACAGACAATAATAATTTTACGAAATAACTAACTTCAGAGCATTATAAAAGTCCCTAGATTAGTACAAAAATAAAAATAAGTATGTACCTAAATATTTTTATTATTTTATATATTTACACGATAGTAAATTTAGTGATGGGAAATTGAGAAAAAAATTATATATTTTTAAAAATACTTATTATAATTTTTTGCATTTTATGATTAGTTATTTTCTGTAGTATTTTATTTTCATATAACATTTCTTAAAAAAATCACGTTTTCTTTTTTATTGATGTATCTTTTAAAATTATTTTTTTATTTAAATAATAATTTTATTAACTTATTATAATCATGTTAATAACTAATTTTGAAGACTCAAACTTATATAATAAACATATTATATTTTTTTTGACACATGTCAAAAATATAGGTAAAATGAAAATTATACAATAAATTACTAATTCTAAAATGAAAGAAAATTAAAAGAAAATTAAAAAATTATTTTATTATATATTTTTTTAAAAAAATTAGTAATTTATATGATCGTAATACATGTCAGTATGATAATTGAAAGTCGGATTATGATTAATTTATTTGAAGATATTAAAGTAGAAAACAAAATAAAATGGAAGACACATTTTTGGATCGTAGAGAATAGAAAACAAATATAGTGAATGGTGTGTGGTCATGAATGTTGCCAGGGCAGGACCTAAAATTTAGATGCCTAAAGCAAATTAAAAGAAAATGTATCTATGTTTCTAGTACTAACATTTTCAACTTAAAGCTATACATTGTAATCTCTTTCAATTAATCCTTTAAACTAGTATTTTAATAAAATTAAGTTCAAAATAAAATGTAGCAAACTAATTTGTAAGGAGAGAATCGAACTATGGCTCAAACACGACGTGGAACCACTATAGCAAAGAAATACTGATCAAAGATAATATAGGGTAATGGGACGGCTTGGACATATTTTAATTTGCTCACCTATGTATTTGATATCAATGTGTAGGGCTGGACACATATAGGATATCCAGAGTTTTTAGAATATCTGGATCTCGATTCGGATCCGCAGTTTTGCTATCCGGATACGCAGTTTTGCTATCCAGATCCGAATCTGTAAATTTTAGATATCTGAATCTTGGATATCCATAAAAAAGTCGGATATCCGAATCCAATCCGAGACATAATTTTAGAATCATAACTATCATATTTTTCACAAATGCTAAAATGATGCAAAATTGTTATAGGATTCTATTTTTTACCAAAATTTAAAGATGTCACTTTTGTAATTTTTACATATAATTTTAAAAATAATTAATGAAATAATGTTTGTTATTTGAACGTTAATTTTTTTGATATTGGATATTTGCTAACTAGATAAATTTATGTTTCAAAATTATTTTAGATTTTTAAAATCACCATTAGTCGTTACAATTATTATTTATTTGATAGTATAATTAATACATTATCCCTAATCCATATTTCCACCCTCAAAATATTTTTTATCCATATCCGTAATTTTAATACTCGGATCTAGATACAGACAACCCCAATATCCAAATTTTCAAAATGGATAAAAAAAAAAGATCTGATCTCGGATTCCAGATAATTGTTTTATCGCTATCAATGTGTAAATCTAGTTTCAATAAATATTTATTTAAAGTTTGTGTTATTTTTTATCATTTATTGTATATGTACATATATATATCCACAACCTTATATCTATGATCTAAACATATCCTATTATCTTATTTTTTATAATTACATTCTTAATTATTAAATAATATTTCATGCAATAAAATACATAAATATACAGTATACAGCTAATATTTGCCCATCAAGTTTTCATTTAAAAAAACTAGAGTAATCCCGCAATGAAGCAACAGTAATAATGCAACCTAAATGCCATGGCAAAACATCGGAGTTACAGCCTTAACTAATCAAATTCAAGATCTCCTCAAAATACATCTATTACGAGACTTGCATGCTAGTCTTCGTTCATTCCGATTATACCTAAGAATCTAAGATTAATAAAGTATAATATATTTAACCTCCAAAGCCTGGTTCCACTTAACAATCCGGTTGTCTCGACCACGACGACGACCGGGCGACCTCCAGAGATTCCATAGATTACTACCGAAATCTCCATCAAGCTCTGCCACAGTGGATACCTCCAGCTTGTACAGAATTGGAATGACTAATAATTTGTTATTGCATCCTTCGACTCCCATGCTACATTCCATGATCTTAACTAGCTCCTCTAGACACCACTGTGACTGTGTGTACCTAGTCGATAAAACTGCCAGCGCGATCTTAGACTCCTCAATCCTCTTGAAAAAGTTACTGAGTTCTTGGCCAGCGTCTTCATCAGAATCTATAAAAGCATTGATCCCATCGCCTCTCAGTCTCTGGTAGAGATGAGAGACGAAGGACTTACGCAGCTCATCTCCTCGGAAATTGATGAACACTTGTTGTTCTGCTTTGACTTCCGAAGAGGAAACACTTGTCACCATCGTCAAAATTTTCTTTTTGGAATGTGCTGTTTACTTGGGTTGAATTACACCACCGATGGACTTGCGAAATAGCATGTGAGTGGACATAATATATATCTCCAGCCGATTCGATAGACCACGTTCTTCCTCAAGACTACAACTATAGTAAATAATTTATTCGTATGGACAAGTTCATACAATGTTAATAATTTATTTCTGACGAAAAATTCTAACTCAAGAACTTGTCGTGCGCGGGTGTACATGTTAATTTTTATTGATGTAAATATGTGGATTATGATTGGTAACATGTATACAGTTTTTGAATGAAAATAAGCGAAGATGAGAAAACAAAGATGAAAGCTGAACTTGATCCATTCATCTAGTCCATCTATATTCCACTGATATATTTTTCTTTAAAATGGTAAATTTATTTTTTTGGAAAAAAAGTTAAAGACACGCATCAAAATTTAATCAATTGACTGAAAATGTTTCAATCCGTTTACAAATAATTTATCGAAATCTAACTGATTAAACAATGTATGTTTTATAATAATCGTGATATCAATAAAAACATCAAAATTTATATAATAAACATATTTTTATCTGTTTGGCTTGCTACTAAATTTTACCGTGGGATTTAAAAATTTAAATCTATAGAATTCGATGTTACCTAGCTATGTGACGACTCGTAGAATGGCGGGAACGAGTAGGCCGTTCAAGTCTATATGGAGTATAAACTAAACTTCTATTATTTATCTTGATTTTGGTGATACAAGTAAAAGTAAATATATAAAATTAAACTTATATCAATTTTAATTCAAAACTAGATAACATGCATAATAAAATGACAATCCCTATAATTAAAATCTAAGTTGATATTTATATTTAATTATTCAGAATTTTAACTTTTATAAACCATATTTAAGAAATCAGAATTTCAAAAAAAACTTTAAATGGGATAATTTTTTTTAAATTCAAATTTTATATAATTTAAAATATAATATAGGTTAAATTAATATTATATTTTAAAATTAAATTGTTTTTATATAATTGTTCCATAATAAGGCCGATGATGATTATACATATCTATATATTTTAAATTCAAAAAAACGTAATTTTAAAAATGAATTCTAATACAAAATCACACAAAATGATTAGAAAACTAGTATAAAAATAACGAAAAATCAACTAAACACATTCTTACATTAACTATTGTAAAGTTAACATCACATATTATATTGCTATATATCATTATTCTTCTTATTAATATATTATTAGTTTTATATAGATTATCTAGTTTTTTGTTCTTTGGTTCACTTTTTTTAATCTTATAATTTTTATTTTAAAATAATAATTTTTTCTTTTTATTTTCCATTTTAAATTAATCCTGACATGACACGATCAAATGACTTGTACAACGCGACTAATTTTAGTAAATTTATAACGTGATAATTTGGAGAAGACTATTGTAAAGATCGGTTTAGAAGACTCAGTTAAGAAAATAATCAACTAGCTGGAGTATATACCCTTTGTTTGATAAATGCATATTGGGTATAACGTTTACTAAACTAAATGTTATGTTGATTTAGTCTAGTAGCATCATATTGTTACGAAAGAGATATATTATCAAACAGCAATCTTTTAAATTATCTTTGATTTTAGAATGACTTATTCTAAAAAGTCAGATTAGCTGATTCTCCCGTATTTATTTATGAATATAAATATTTATAAAATATGAAATTATAAAAATTATTTAGTATTTTATTTCTATTATTTACAGGTTTTTTTTTGCAACGCATGGCTATTTATTTAACTTTATGAAAAGTTGGGATCCCTAATGTCTCATAATTTAAGGGAAAGAGGGTGTGCGACTAATTCAAAATGTAGTTCGAAATAACCAAGTCATAATATCATCCAACAAGGTTATATTAATTGAATTGACTTATTCCATTGGATAAAGAACCACTTTTTGGTAGGGCTGTGCATTCGGATATTCGTTCGGTTTTGGCTTGGAATATCGGAGTTTGGTTTTTTGAATATAGAGATATAGGAACCGTTCGGATATTTATGAAATTTGGATCGCTTTCGGTTCCGTTATTTCGGGTTTCAGGTTGGTTCGGGTAGTGAAATTGGAAACCGGCTGGTAACCGAAAAACTTTTAGATTCGGTTTGGTTTGGATTTTTCGAGTAAATTTGGGAATTTGAGTAAAAAATATCGGATAATTCGGATGATTTGGATAAAAATATCGAGTAATTCAAATAATTTTGGTTAATTCAGATCAAAATATTTCGGCTAATTTTGGATAATTTGAGTATATTAATCTAAAATTAATTAAAAAAGTATAGAATTTTAAATGTAATTGAGATATTTGGTTATTTTAAACATAAATATAACCAATATTTATGAATACACATTATGTTTCGGATACCCAAAATAACTATTTTGTTCTCGGTTTCGGTTCGGATATCCAAATTCCCTTTTTTTTTAAATCTTTCGCATATTTATGATTTTTAATTCAGTTTAGTATTGGATAATTTTGATTTGCTTTGGTTCGGTTTTTTGTTACGGATAATTTGTCCAACCTTATTTTTTGGGACGGTTGACAACTAGAAAGTTGACATTTTTATGACTTTAATGGCTAGGACATGCAAATATTAATATGTTACCGCATATAGCGATTTAAATTTGCAAACGGCGAGGATATACGAATCTTATCAACTACGGAAATACTTAAAAAACCGTCTCATGAAAATGGAGACTCATTCCCTTCAAATATTAATATGTTACAGCGTACCTAACCAACGGCTCTTTTCCATGAGGAGAATGAGAATCAGTCTTTAGTTACGTTGTTCTTTGGTTTAGTTTAGTACATGATTACTTTTGTATAGACCAATTTTGGTATTAATCGTATTGAAATTGTGAACCAAAATCTTATTAATAAATCTTGTGGTTCAACAGAAAGAACTTAAGAATGTAATTTCGGGAGTCCACTATGCAACAAGCGCAACACCAGCAATTGATCGCGTAGTAGTAGAAACCAGGTCGCACGTACATGCGTTTAGGATCGCACGTTTTTTCAAGCTTAAGTCAACAGACAAGACATCTCCGAGAGCCAAGAACAGATTAGGAATGATGGGACGTGAGAAAAGAAGCGTATTACGGCTATCACAAGCACTATGTACATACAACTACAAAGTGCTACAAGTTGCAAGATATCTTAGTCGATCTGTAAAAAGTGGGTAAACAAGAAGACGTCAAAATCAAATGATCTAGTGGAGTAAGGTCAAAGTGAAGAAACCTTAGATAAGTCGGAGTCAGTAGGTCGCAAGCAAAAATAAGAAACTGATAAATGTAACCATCAGAGGATCGAGACTCTATGTACAATAAAAAAACAAGGTTTGTTAGAAAGCACCGGCGACGTGCGGATTGAACTGATTTCGACAACACCAAAGAAGGGATCATTATGATAAGTCTTGATATTCGGCAAATTGCAAAATCTCATGTATTCTTATAGATACATGGATTTTGTCCGATATCATATTCTTGAAAACCTTAAAAATAGGAATTGAAGAGGCTCTGTGGCGTGAAATCAATTCTTACAGGATTCAGTAGTGACTTTGCAGCGGAACAATCAGAATGCTAGTAGCGGCAACCAGAGTCATGAAAATGGTTGATTTTTTCGTAGATAATCATGAAACTCTATACAATGTAATATTAAGAACACCATACTTGAACTTGAAAATGGCACTACCATCAACATATCAGTATTTCGTTAAGTTTTCGATTCTGAAAGGAATATGTGTAACATATCTACACCGGTTTATAGGAGAGGTTTAAGAGAATTGATTTGGTATCTATGTCATCAAAGTGCACTTATCTTTTTGGTCATTTGTCGAGAGACAACTCCAGAGTTAAGCGTGTTTGAGCTGGAGCAGTCAAACGATGAGTGACATGTCGGAAAGTGATTTCCGATACCGTGTGAGTGATGACAAAATACGGAAAAAGATCACGTAGTAATAATAGCATATATATTATGAACTTATAAAACCGCTGATTAAATATAACACGTAAAATAAATATATATGAACATAATAATAAGAAAAAGGAATACATTTATTAATCATATGAAATACTAGTTTGGACTATGATTTATTTTTTGGCTTTGTGGTATTCCGTTACTGTAGTTAAATGTAAAAAAAAACAGGTATAGTTTCGGTTGTTCAATTCTCTCTATGAAGAGACCAAACAGAACCGACCAAATCAACCATTATGTCACTGCATAACCGGTCAACTTTAAAACGATTGAGTGGTGAGCATGATTTCATGCTGTTGAAAAAAAAGCTTCATATACAAGTGGTATCTTGGTGATGATGCTTTAAATAATTTTTTCACAAGATGCTTTTAAAATTTTTTTCACAAGATGCTTTAAATAAGTTTTTCACAAGATGCGACGAATCATTCCTGCGTTACTATTTGATTACTTAATACTTAAGTTATCTTTATATAGACCTGATATCTTGGTGGTGATGCTCCAATCTATTAAACATGGATAAAAACGAAAAAACCAAGCAACCCGACAACATAATCTACAACCAAAACGATTCATCAGTCTCTTCCTTCATCAGCTACCTTATCGCAGCTTTAGACTGCAAAGGAATCAACCTGTTTCACGGGTTCAAACTTCTTTTGGTGATTTTCTCAAGGGACTACGCATCTTCAGTGTCATGCCTAGAGAACCTCGTGAAGCATCTTGAATTATCGCGCTGTGACAAGAACAGCAATGAGGTGGTTCCTGTGTTCTATGGCGTAAGTCGATCGGCCGTGAAGCAACAATTGGGGACGTTTAATGATGCGTTCACAAAGCTAGAAATGTCATATACTGCGGATCAGGTGACTAACTGGCGATGCGCGCTAGCAGAAACTGCAGAATTACAAGGCCATGAGTACAATGATGATTTAAGGTATGTACAATCTTAATATAATCGATGGTTTTCAGGCGATAAATAGATATCTAATACATTAAGTTTAAATACCCAAGTTTTGGGACTAATAAACGTTAGAAGTTCTTCCTAAATGAGTTTGATTACTCTCTTTACCTTATGGGCTTTCCTTAACCAGAAACAAGCACAACTCTTCTTTATCGGTTTATTTGGTCCAACTCTTTTTTATCTTCATTTTATAACTCTTATTCTTCTCCAGCGTAACTTAGAATGAGGTAAACTATCTGTAAGAGACTTCTTTCATGATCATGTTCTCATTTTTGGTCTTTTAGTTTGTAGATTTTAGTATCTTCTCAAAATCCCTAATCCTTTTGCATAGTTATGTCCATACATTTAGTTTGTTTGATTCAAGAAAAGTATGTGTGTAAGGATTTTGAGATTTAAAACTCCCATTAAGATCTCTAAGAGACTCCTTTCATGATCAGGTTCTCACTCTTGATCTTTTCGTTTCTAGATTTTAGTATCTTCTCAAAACAATGAGTACCAACTATGAGAAGAGAATATATGAAATTGTCTTATATTATTAAGAAGAGTGGTGCTCTGGTATTATACACCAGAGAAAATCTGTACAACGGTAAGAATATATACGGCATTAACTGTAGAGTATATACGATAATAAGTATGGAGATAACACATCTAACGGCTAGTCTAGTTTCTATATTCTAATACGCTCCCGCAAGACGGACTTGTGGTGGCTAGTCCGATCTTGATGCATAGCGATTGGAAGCGGCCTTTGGGAAGTGGATTTGTTAGAGCGTCTGCGAGTTGATCCGCCGAATGGATATGAGAAACACGAACATGACCAGACTGAACGTGATTTCTCACGAAGTGATAATCAAGTGCTAAGTGTTTCATTCGAGAGTGAAATACCGGGTTCGCGCTGAGATAGGTGGCACCTTTGTTGTCACAATAAATGGCTGGTGTTGAGGCTGTCTTGATCCCAAGTTCCGTGATTAAGTAGGTGATCCAACATACTTCAGACGTGGTGTCTGCAACAGATCGATATTCGGCTTCAGTTGATGAGCAAGCAACTCCAGATTGTTTTTTTGAGGACCATGCAATAGGGTGTGTGCCAAAATAAACAATATAGGCTCCGGTAGAGGTATAGTCGTCTTTGTTCCCTGCCCAATCTGCATCAGTAAAAGCATGTAATGATGGCGTGTTTGTTGTGGAGAGGAAGATCCCTTGAGATGTTGTTCCTGCTAGATAACGAAGTATGCGTTTCCCAGCTTGCCAATGATCTTCAGTGGGTTGGTGCATGTACTGAGACAGTTTGTTCACAGCATACGATATGTCTGGTCTGGTAAGTGAGAGGTATTGAAGGCTTCCAACGGTGGCTCGATATTCTGTCGGATCTTTGAGTGGATTCCCGGATTGTAGAGTGAGAGGCGTGTTGGAACACATTGGTGTGGAGACTGGTGTTGCTGTGCTCATCTTAGTCTTGTGTAGGAGATCTGCAATATAACGATTTTGATTTAGTAACATACCATGCTTTGTTCTATAAGCTTCAATACCAAGGAAGTAAAAGAGATGGCCTAAATCCTTTAGTGAAAAACGAGTTGAAAGAGAGTTGATGAAGTGGTTGAGGTATGTGTCGTTGTTGCCGGTGAGGATGAGATCATCTACATATACGAGCATGTATAGTAGGATCCCATTCTTGTTGTAAATGAATAGACTCGCATCAGCCAGGGAATTTGTGAAACCCGATTGAAGAAGAAATGATATGAGCTCATTGTACCAAGCTCGTGGAGCTTGCTTAAGTCCATAGATTGCTTTGTGTAGTTTGCAAACTGCTTGTGGTTGAGTTTTGTCATGGAATCCGGGTGGTTGAGCCATGAAGACTTCTTCGTCGAGTTTCCCTTGGAGAAAAGCATTGTTGACGTCTAGTTGCCGAAGCTGCCAGTTGAGGGAGACCGAGACACTTAGTAAAAGGCGGATTGTTGCTGGTTTAATGACCGGACTGAACGTTTCGTGAAAGTCAACTCCAGGTCGTTGATGAAAACCCTTGGCTACAAGACGGGCTTTAAATCTGTCGATAGATCCATCTGCATGTCTTTTTATAGTGAATATCCATCGACAACCCACTATGTTAGCTGCATCCGAGGCTGAGGTGAGATCCCACGTCTTGTTCCTAGCCATTGCGTCTAATTCATCATACATTGCCTGACGCCACCTTGGATCCTTGAGGGCTTCGGAAACCGAAGTCGGTATCTTTTCGGAGACTGGGACTACAATGGCACTCAAGTTGAGTTTTGTAACCGGTTTCCGAGGACGATTGCTGGTTCGTTTTGGCTGTGCTGGTGGTGGTGCAGGTGCAACAGGCTGAGATGATTGTGGATCCATAGTGGCTTGGCCAGTTGCTGGTGGTGGATCCCTAGATGGTGCAGACGTTGAAGTAGGGGCAGGTGGACATGGCGCTGGAGTTGGTACTGACTGAACAGGTTCTGCTACGATAGGAGATGTGTGGAGTGTGCCTTGACTTGTCATACTAGGTAGCTGAATGATCGTAGCATGAGTAGCATCTGCAGGTTGTTCTGAAATTTCACTAACAGTAGGCATGTTAGACGTTAGGGGCTTAGACATAGAGAAAGGAAACACATATTCACGAAACACCACATGTCGGGATGTATAAATCCGAGATGTAGTTCGATCTAAGCAAAAATATGCACTTTGAGTTGTTGAATAACCTATAAAAACACAGGGAGTGGATCGTGCGTCTAGCTTATGCGACGCATATGGCTTAAGCCATGGAAAACACAAGCAACCAAAGATTTTAAGTTTTTGAAAATTTGGGGGCTGTCCAAAAAGACATTGATAAGGCGATTTTAGAGAAAGATTTTGAGTGGGCATGCGGTTGATGAGATACATCGCCGTAGTGAGAGCATATGTCCAGTAGGACTTAGGCATTGACGCATGGTTCAAGAGAACACGACCAGTTTCGACTATATGTCGATGTCTGCGTTCTGCAATGCCATTATGCTCGGGTGTGTGTGGAGGGGTGGTAAAGTGTGAAATACCGTTACTAGAGAGAAATTCTGCTAGTGCGATAAACTCACCACCATTGTCCGTATATAACGTTCTTAACTTTGATTGAAATTTATTTTCAACCAACGCCTTAAACTTGATAAAAACATCGTAAACTTGAGATTTTCGTTTCAAGGGATACAACCATGTGTATCGAGTAAAATGATCAACAAAAATTACGTAATATTTGAAACCGTCAATAGAAAGTAATGGAGAAGTCCACACATCAGAAAAAATAATGTCAAGCGGATGAGAGGAGAAAAGGGTCGAATTTTTGAAAGGTAACTTATGCATTTTATTAATAGAACAAGCACTACATGGCTTGAGTGCTAAAGCTTTTGAAGACACCGGTAAAGAAAAATTTGAAATAACGTGTTTAAGATTAGGTAAAGCTGGATGGCCTAATCGAGAATGCCAATCAAAAATGGATGTTTTGATGGCAGACACGTAGGCAAGAGACGGTTGTGTTGAACGATGTATTTTTGGCCATTCATATGTGCCATCTTTAGGCTTGCCTTCTAGGCGTAACGCCCCCGTGGTCAGGTCGCGGACCTGGAAATAAGTAGGAGTAAAGGTAACAGAAACACCATTAGAAGTACATAATTGAAAGACAGAGAGAAGATTTTTATCAAGTGAAGGAACATATAGAACGTTATTGAGAAAGAAGGGGCGAGTAAAAGAAGGAAGAGATGAGGAACCCGTATGTGAGATTTGTAGACCGGAGCCATCACCGAGGAGCACATCATCGCCTCCATTGTATGGGAAATGGAGAGACAGATTTGCAAGATCTGACGTCATGTGGTGTGAGGCACCGGAATCCAACAGCCATGTAGAAGTATCTGCACCGGTTAGTAATGCGGGATTGGCCCTTGGTTGCCAAGACTGTGAGGAGTGCGTGGGTTGCCATGATTGATGTGTAGATGGAGCTTGCCATGGTGTAGAACCACCACGAACTATGCGAAATTCTGGACAGTATTTGGCACTATGGCCTTGAGTCCCACATGCTTGACAACGACCAAGATATGGGCATGGAGCACGATTGACGTTGTTATTCGTTGAGAAATTTGAGTTGGAGCGAGACTGTTGACTGTGGGAGTTGTTGGATCTCCAGTTCTGGTTTTGGCGTGAACGAGTATCAGTTGCGTTCGCAACGATTGGACCATGCGGTGTTGATTCAGCACAGAGAAGCATTGCCTCTCGATTGAGTAGGCGTTCATGTAGTTCAGTGTATGAGATTGGTGCATCTCTACCATTTATAGCATTGATTTCTGGCTTGTAGTCATCACTTAGGCCTGCTAGGATTTGCTCTGTTAAATCTTCGGGATTGAGCGGCTTGCCGAGAAGTGCAAGTTCATCGGCTTTCCCCTTGATGATCCGGAGGAACTCTGAGATGGTTTTGGTGCCTTTAACACATGTCTTGATTTGGAATTTGAGTTGTCGAATATGGCCTCTTGTGGGTTTGCCATAGGTGTCAGCAAGGAGGCACCATACATCACATGTGGTTTTGGCACTAGACACCACTGGCTGAACAAGGAGGGATATCGCGCCGATAAGTGCACTGTATAGAAGACGATCTTGGCGACGCCAAGGAGCGAATTCAGGATTAGGTGACGTCACACCATCAACCATGACAGTGGCATGAGGAGTTGGAGTAGACTCATCGATGAAGTGGTGAAGCTCGTGTCCCTCAAGGAGTGCACGAATCTGATTGCTCCACATGATATAATTGAGATTGGTGAGTTTCGTAATGTTGGACATGTTGATGGAGATGAGTGTTGTTGATGGATCTTTGGAGTTATAGATTGTCGTGTGTTCAGTAGATGCTGTGGGAAGGGAGCTATCGGAAGACATGATTATAGACAGAGAAAAAAAAAGGAAGAAGAAAACAGAGAGAGTAGGAACAGAGATGAAAAATGGAGAAAAACGAGAAGGGAAGAGAATATTGTGATTAATATGGCTCTGATACCATATGAGAAGAGAATATATGAAATTGTCTTATATTATTAAGAAGAGTGGTGCTCTGGTTTTATACACCAGAGAAAATCTGTACAACGGTAAGAATATATATGGCATTAACTGTAGAGTATATACGATAATAAGTATGGAGATAACACATCTAACGGCTAGTCTAGTTTCTATATTCTAATACCAACTAGATGAGCATTTCCTAATGTATTTAAGATTCCCTAATCCTTTTGCCTAGTGTCCATAGTCCAAATGATTTTGAAACAAAAAATTAAAAGGTTGGAATATTTCTTCCTTTGCAAGTTAGAGTTTGAGTTCTAATATATAAAGAAATAGACCATAATTCGAGTTTTAGGATGTCACAGAAAATGCAGAGAAAAATGACAACCATATTAATACTTTTTTGTTGAAAACATGCGCGCTAGAAATTTTGATTCTGAATTTCTTGAGTATAAACTTAAAGAACTATTTATTTAACAGTGAAGAATCTAAATTTCTGGAGGAAATCGTGCAAGCTGTGTTTGAGAAGCTCTATCCAACGGAAGAGATTGCGATCCACAGGCGGCAAGAAGAGATAGAAAACTTGCTATGCGAGCAACCCTGGGGTGTTCGCACCATAGGCATTTTTGGTGAGCCTGGCATCGGCAAAACAACTCTGGCGAGAGCAGTCTTTCGCCGAATGTCTCGTGGCTATGACGATGCTTGCTTCTTGAATGATTTTCAGACAAATTATAATGAGACGAGACTTGCGTATTTGCCTCCTGAATACTTTAGTGAGACGCCAATGGAAAAGTTTGACCTAAATAGTTCTGATTCAGAGCCATTAATCTACCGCAAGAAAAGGGTTCTTATTGCTTTGGACGATGTGGTAGAAGCTCGAGACGCAAAGTCATTTCTTGGTGGGTTTGATAAGTTTGGCCCAGGGAGCTTGATCATCATAACCTCTAGAGATAAACAAATTCTTGAGGAGTGCAATATGAAGAAGATATATGAACTAAAAGGTCTAAATGATGAAGATGCTCTCAAGTTATTCACAAGGTGTGCCTTTGGGAAAGATGATATAGACGAAAATCTTTTGGACCTGAAAGCGATTGAATGTTGTAATGGGAATCCGTCTGCGCTTCGCTCATACGCCAATGAGTTTAAGGCCAATCCAACAATAGAAATGGAATCGGCGTTGCCTGCTGTTTCCGAAGTATTCATTACCGGAAACCATGTTTCTTGTGTCACTGTGAAGAACACATATATTCACACTAGCCCCTATGAAGAAGACGATGAACTGCAAGCAAATAAGGAGTTTCCATCAGATCACAGTGCTGTTCTGGTACGTCTCACTACTCTGATACGTACATATTATTCATTTAAAAAGTTAAACACTTTCAAAGCTATATGAATGTTGCTAATTCTAAAATATTTCATCATTTTTAATATATAAGGAGAGTTTGTTGGATTTTGAATTTCAAAACGTTTGCAAAATCAAATCAATATGGATCTCTTTGAGACAGTCAAATATCATTTGGACATATGAGAAGTTTGACTAAGATTTGTTTATTTTTATGAGAAATATCCTATAATAGACTAAATAAAATTTTTGTCACAAAAATAGAACATAAATGTCAAATTTACAAAAATTACATTCATTAAAGTATAAAAAGATAATTATACTTTTTACTTTAAATAATTTCAATTTAAATTAATTATCAAATAAAAAATAAATAAAAATATTTAATATATCGAAATAAAAAAAATTCAAAATTATGAAAAAAAAATTCAAAATAATTTTTTTTTCAAACTTTTTTGTTCATCATTTTTAGGAAGGATATACTAATGTTTAGGAATGATTCCAAACTTTTAGGAAATAGTTCATTAAACTTTACTAAAGAGTTTCTAAAACTTTAGTAAACATTTAAAATAGTTTTAACATATATAAATTGATATTAAACGGCTAGCAAAATGATTACACTATGTTAATATGATAATATAAAATTTTCAGAAGACTAAAACAGTGTTCTTAAATTTTTAGAAGGATACAATAATATTTGAAATCATAACATATTTTTAGGAAAGATTTTCAAGACTTAATAAATATTAGAAATGGTTATGACATACATAAATTGGTCTTAAATGTTATACAGACTATAAGTATATTTTAAAAATTTTTAGAAATGTATACTTATTTTTATGAATGGTTTACATACTTTTAAGAAAGGGTTTTTAAAACTTTAGTAAAAGGTTCTAAAACTTTAGTAAAAGGTTCCTAAAATTTTTAGGATATGTATACTAATATTTAGGAAACATATAGTAATTTTTATGACTGTTTTACATACTTTTAGGAAAATGATCATATTTGAAATGTTATGAAAACTAAAAATATGTTTTTAAAATTTTAGGAAAGATATACTTATTTTTAGTAATGATATACTAAGTTTGATGAGACAATTTTTAGGAATGATTTACATATTTTAAGAAAATGATTCCTAAAATTTTTTTGGAAAAAAAACGTTTTCGAGAAACAAAATTTTGAAAAAAAAAATTACAGAATTTATTTATTTTTATATATTAAATTATTTTTTTATAGTTTATGGGTAATTTAGTATTTTTTCCATTTTAATGGATGTTATTTTTGAGGTTTTCATCCTTGTAGTTTTTTTTTTGTGATTAAAACTTAAATTAGTCTATTTAAGAAAATTTCCCAATTTTTATTATCATTAATAAAGAAAGATTTATTAACTCTATAACTTGGAAGACAAAACTTGTATTTAAAATTCATTATTCAAATAAAAAATGATTTCAACTTTTAGTTTAATATTATTGAGTAAATAACCCACGATTTCAACTAAAATTTTTATATCATTAGCGGAATAACAGAAGACTGTGATTAGAACAAGATAAATCAACTTCCGAACTCAACAATCTCTCTTAAGATTTTAAGATTTTATAGTGTCTTGACCATCTCTCATCTTTTCTCTTTTGTGTTTTCTCAGGCCACAAGAGATACTATAATTGTGATCGGCCTCATTACAAGTGATACTAGTGATCGGTGGTTTTACCGATTGGATTATTACTCTGTGAAATCCTTGTTCGAACACTTACGTCGAAAGCGCTATGTTTTACACCAAAGATTGGCTAATCATCTTCAGAAATGTTTGCAAATGTTCTCCAACACAAGTGACCTCGATCTGCCAGAACTTGTCCTAAATTTCTCTGATGCTGATATACAAGTTGTACAAAGAAAAAGATAAATAAGTTCGAAACCATAGGTAATGTATCTTGGGTCAATATTTATCAAATTTCAACTAATCCTATTTTCATAAAAAAGTAAAAAAAAAAATCTAATCCGATTTCAATATATCATTGAAACAAAAATAATCTGGATTTTTTATATATCAATAATTTGTATAACATGTTTTTAATCTCATTTGCTTCCGATTGGACTAAGGTGTGTTTTACGTTTAATATTGAATTAAATAGTGTTTTATAAACACACATATAACTAAACTTATTTAGTTTATGGTCTACTTTTTAAGCTTGTGTGTATATAATAAAGTCATAAAGGGAAATGTGTAAAAGTAACCGTTTTGGCTTTTTAGGAGTCGAAGCTAAAAAAAATCTAGCAAATGAATAAGATTTTTTATTTTTTTAATGAAGTAAATGAAGGTTGCATAAGAGCTTTTATCCCTGTGCTTAATGACATTGAGCAAGTCGGGACACGTTTTTAGGAAGCTAACTTTGCCTTTCATTCAAGAGATAGGTATGGTGTGGCAGATAGAATAGCAAAGAAAGTTCTTTCTTTTTTGAATTATTCTCCTAAGTTGTATTATACATTGGCAAAATGGGTGAAATCATATATTTACAAGTCGACTACTTATTGACTATTATAAGCTTTATATGGTTAATGTGAAGTTGATGTTGACCAAAAAAGGAAAGCGCTTGTATGCTTATAGTGCTAAAGAGAACGATTACACAAGATGATATTAAACCAACTCAAATAGAAACCAAAAACAAGATGCTATCAAGTCACAACTCTCAGTTGATCACGGCTCATTTACGCCTCTGGGAGATCTCGACAAGCTGTGGGCGAGTGAAACGTGAAAGTTGATCTTAGGTTTAAGATCTGGATTAAGTATAGAAGCTAAAGACTATTTGCTAGTCATGTCACCCAGTATCTCTTAACTCAATAGAAGTAATAATAAGATTCTTACAAAAATATAGATACCATGCCACATAGGAAGATATCGGCAGAGTACATGATTGAGTGTGAAGAGTAAGACATATGCATCCTAGTGTGCAAAGCCTCTTGGTTTATGTTGGAGATGGGCTTCGCACCTCTGAGTAAGTCCGTCTGAGATAAGTCTTCGGCCCACGATGAGGAAGCCTGCAATGAGGGAACGTCGGAGAAAGGAAAGATTTCCAGATTCGACGAAGGAAAAAGGGAAGATTTCCAGATTCGACGAAGGAGAAAGAGAAAATTTTCCGATCGGTCGAGAAAAGGAAGAATTCCAGATTCGACCGAGGAGAAAAGTGAGATTTCCAAGATCACATCGAAGAAAGAGGAAAGGAGAATCCGACGATATTGTTGGGATTAGAAAGGATTGATGAGTATAAATAATAGAGACGATTCTTGAGTAGAGGGCATTCATTACCGATTACTAGCGAGCGAGAGAAGAGAAAATAGATATCTTATCTCCAAACTCGTGGTATTAAAAACAGATCGGCGTCACTTCGATGATATGAGAATAAACCGTTGTAATATCTTTCAACTTTCGTTCAATAAAGAGTTTCTTCCTAAATCCGCAAGTTACCTACGTCAAAATCAACTTGCGGGGTTCCACATCAACAATTTAGCTTCATTGCCTCAAACTTCTTGAAAACAGAGCTCCTAATGAAAATGTGATCCTTTTACTTTGTTCGAGTTGCATTGTGGTTAGGCTCATAACCTAAAGATGTCTTATGTATAAGAGCTTACGTTCTCCATCTTTGAAGTTACCTTTAAAGATGTCTTTCAGCATCTTTAGGCTCATAAACCAAAGAGAAGCCACACTTTATCACCTCGCATTCTGCAATCGCACTTGTGCCATTTGTCACTTCAAATCTAAGGGAAACTTCATTAGCTGACGAAAACTGTTGACGTTTCTTGATATTGAACCAATTGGTGTAGCCAATGAAGACATGTTCTGACTCAACCGTATGTGACTTACCGTCTTGTTCGGACCAACCACCAACAATGAAACTGTCTGGGCTCAAGGATGCATTAGTGAACTCACATATACATTTCACTTGGAGACTGTTGTGTTTGTCCCTTGTACTCCTTAAACGAGACTGTAACGCACAAAACAATTCCGATAATTAATCTACCTTAACCTTGAGGCAGCTCCAGTTTTAAGACTGATCCCAACGCTTGGTGATTGAACCATGCAGGTATTTCATATCCTGGAAAAAGCAAATACCGATCAAGGATTTAAAAACAAAATCCTGCAAATTAAAAGAATAATAAAAGAAAACAAGAAAATGTGGATGTTTGAGGAGACATAATAGAGAACTTGGAAAAAGAGGATTGACACGTGATTATAGCAATCATCCAACATCAACTCGATATTTTATGAACGTAAAATATGATAGCATTCTTTGAGACTTGTTCCAGTTCGTAACAGAGTGAAAATAAAGATGAAATGGATCTGCTCTGTACGCATAAGAAGGCTACTGCATTCGCGACTGTTCGTAGTTGTACAACCATGTGCATTTAAGCTTTGGAGATTTGGTGAAAGCCTTGGAAGAGATAGGTTTAGGCATTTGGGTAACCGTTCGAGGTTGGTTCGAGTTTTTCTGGTTTTGGAATTTTGGGCATAAAGATAAAGGAACCATTCGGGTATTTATAAAATTCGGGTTGGTTTTAGTTCGGCATTTTCGATTTTTGGATCGGTTCGGGTAGATAAGTTGCGAACCAGCTGGTAACCGAAAAAAATTGGAGTTCAGCTCGGTTACGGCTCAGTTTGGGTTTTTCGGGTAATTTGGATAAAAATACGAGGTAATTTGGGTGATTTGAATTATAATACTTAATAAGTTATGTAATTTTGGTTAATTCATATAAAAATATTCAGGTATTTCAGATAATTCAAGTATCTTAATTTAAACGTGATTTAAAAAATTTTGATTTATAAATATAATTGAGATATTTTGGTTATTTTAAACTTAAATATAAGTAATTTTTTTAATACATATTATTTTTCAGATATCCAAAGTAACTATTCGATTTTCGATTCAGTTCTGATTCGATTCGGATACCCAAAAAAAAATAAACAAGAAACCGTTTGGATATTTATGATTTCTAACTTGGTTCAGTATCATGTAATTTCAGCTCGGCTCGATTCGACTTTTTGGTTTTAGGTAAGTTGCCTAGCCCTAGGAAGAGATATAAGATTCTTACAATACTTCAACTCGAGCCCCTTCAGATGGAATAGTTGATCAATGTCAAATTGTAGGCTGAAGAGTTTGTCATTCCTGCTTAAGCATAGACTTTGTAGGAAGGAAAACTTGATAATATTGCATGGCATCTCTGTTATTGATGTTCCATTAAGCATCAAAAGCCGAAAATTTTCCATGTTCTCCTTAACATTGGGACAAATCTTGATCTTTGAACAAAGAGAGAGTTTGAGTTCTTGAAGAGTTTAAGCTTTCCAAGAGAATCAGGAAGAGTCACTAGATTTTTGTAGTCTTTCAAAGTTAATAAGATAAGCCTCTGTGGAGTTTATCAGTGGCTGGAGGAAGTCCATCTATTGCAGTGCCGCTTAAGTGCAGAGTCAAGATTTTCAGAAATAACCTTAAATGTGCCGCTGAGGATGAGAGTCTTTAATGAATCGATAGTGATTGCTGGCAGAGACAAGAGACTTGTGCATCCTTTGAAGTTCAAGAGAACGAGACTCTTCATCTCTTGCATCTCCTCAGGTAACTCCTTTAAACTCGTTCAGCCCGTAAGATTCCAATCTAAAATGATTTAGTGCTGTTGATAATCCTATCAGGGAACTCAACTTGACTGACTGAGATCAACACCTCAGTTTTGGTGTAATATGTGATGACAAAACAGAGTTAGTCGCAAAAACTACACAAAACTCAAAGTATTTAGTTTAAACTGATTAGAGAATAAAAAAAAAACAAAAACTTAGCACAGTTCCACAAACAGGTAATCTTGCTATAAAGCAACCTAAGACTGATAAGATTCTTCAGTTCAAAGTCTCATGGAAGTTCTTTCCCAGTGAATTTCATCCAGTCGAGGTAATAATATCTTTTGGGAACTCAATTCCATCCGGTAAGAACATCTACAAGAGGTTTTCAGCATCTTATCTAGCATTACTCACATCATCGAATAACAACAAGAACCATCACACTCTTTAACTTATCCTTCATGCAACATGTTTTTGCATCACAAGCATCTACAAGAGGTTCTTATTCCCCAAATAGTTCAGAGAAGAATCCATCTGACAAGTGACTCGGCCCCTTTGCTTGAATACGAACTCTGAGTTTTAAGTCCATCGTTGACGGCTGAGATACCATGGTTGTCCCTTAATGTTACTTTTCTTCAACGGTTTGTTTTTCCTTCCCTTAATGTTACTTTTCTTCAACGGTTTGTTTTTCCTTCTTTGCAGGAGAAGTTTCTCGTTTGGTTCCACTCTAGCAGAAGAGAGGTACAGAGAGAGTAAAATCCAAATGGGTATGATGATGATCTTTGATAGAAGAATAGGCCATTGATGAAGCTGAATCTTGGAGAAGTGTGAACGCGTGAGCTAAAGTAAATGATGATTGAAGTATTAGTATTGTTTTTTTTTTGCTTTACAGATGAACTCATGATGAGTTTCAAAGTGGAATATCAGGAGGATATTATGCTACTGCCTGCTCAAAACAGAATGGATCTACGAGGTATATATGGAATTATCGTCTTTCGATGATAGTGGACTTTACATTATTGCAATCATAAAGTTAAAAACCATCCTCTTCTTCTCAAGAGACCCAAAAATCTACTTTCACCTTGTCTGTCTTCTACCATTGTATTTGCATCAACGTTTTCATCCCAAGAACCATTATCAGATTCACAAACCAAACTAAAACCACACTTTAGTACCTCGCAATTTGCTGCCTCACAAGTACCATCATCTGTGACCTTAAATTCAATGGAAGCCTTAGTAGGAATACATCCCTCATTAAGACCAACTTCTTGACATTTGTTGATATTCAACCAACTAGTGAAGCCAATGAAAACATGAGTAGATTTGATTATGTGTTGCTCATCGCCTGCCTCCGATAAACCTCCAACATTGCAGTCAAAAAAGCTAGTAGAGGATGTTCCTACGACATTGTTGTAGTCACATATGCATTTCACCATAAGTTTGATGTTTTGGATGTTGTAGTCTTGAAATGAGACAATCGCACATAGAGCTACTCCAACAAACCCACTTTCACTCCAATGACGAGGCAGATCTGGCTTTAAGACTGCTCCAGAAGCTTTGTTATCGAACCATGCTGGAACTTCACTTCCGGGAAAGCAAGTGGCTACCAAAGCTTCAAAAACAAGACCCTGTAAAGTAAAGTCCAAGATTAGTTATACTCTCTATGGATTAAAAAAAAAGTAAAACATCACTTAATGAAACAAGCTTAAATGTATAATGTTAAACCCTGGATCAAGATACCTTCTTTTGGCGTTTCAGAGCATCCAAAATTAGACGACTCTTACTGAGTGCATAGCACATGATTTCGTTCTTTGCGACGTGCTCCAATTTTTCACAGTTGGTGAAAATAAATGAAGATGGGGCCTGCTCTGTTAATGGCGAAAGAGTGGCTAGAGGACTAGCTACTGTTTTTAGTGAGGTGCAAGCATGTGCATCTAAGCATTGCAGATTCGGTGGAAGCGTTGAAAGAGATGTAAGATTCTTGCAATACTTCAAGTCAATCGATTTCAAATGATAGAGTTGACTGATGCTAGATTGCAAGCTGCTGATCATATAATTTCTACTTAAGCATAGACGCCGCAACAAGGATAATCCATTCATCCGAAGTTGTATCCGTTGTAAAGCCACTTGGTTGATGGAGCTATTACCAGTGTGTAATATAGTTGGCAGCTCTTTAACTGACGTCCCATCGAGTAATAATATTTGAAGATTCTCCATTATTTCCATAACATCCGGAAAATTTCTAAGCATTGAACAACCAGAGAGTATCAGTTCTTCAAGAGCCTTAAGCTTGTCAAGACAGTCTGGGATAGACTCAAGCTTTTTGCAGTCTTTCAGATTCAAGACAATAAGTCTTCCGAGGTTTTGGATGGACGGAGGGAGTCCCTTGATCGCAGTGCCATCTAAATGTAGATACTTAAGATTTTCAGAAACTACCTGAAATTCGTGAAAGTTTGAGCAGTCACTGAGGATGAGAGTCTTAAGTGAGATGAAGTTCTTCATCTTTGGAAGAGACAAGAGACTTGTGCATCCTCTAAGATTCAAGAAATCAAGACTCTTCATATTTTCTATATCTTCTGCCAACTTATCAAGCTTAGTGCAACCTTCAAGACTCAACCGTCGAAGAGATTTAGCATTTGACAAAGCTGAAAGGTCGGTCAAGTTAGTCGAATGACTTAGATCCACCAACTTCAAATTTGGTGTATCCTGTGACAACCATTCAATACGTAACCCAATCAGCTAAACTATACAGGTTATGTTAGCTATTAAATTCAATATTAAACGTAAAAACACACCTTAGTCCCTCTCCAAACCCGTTGAATCTTGCTGTAAGGCAGCCTAAGGTCCTTGAAGGTCTTTGTGAAACTATCTGTGGGAGGATAATCTTGATCCTTGAAGGCATGCTGGTTGAAAAGCTGTAAAGCTTCTTTGTCGTTCAATCCAGGGACAACGTAAGTATCATCAACTAGTCCTTCGATCAAACCCTTGTCACGCGTTGTTATCACAATCTTGCTTCCCTTTTTAATAACCAGTTGGCGGTTCGTCCGAAGAAACTCCAGTTGTTTCTTGTCGCTCACGTCATCTAAAACAACCAAAACCTTTACCTTTTCATCGTCTGGCCTATTAACTTGAGCATTCAGAAGCGTGTTCTTCACCCAATCGTGGTCATTTGAATTTTCACGGAATCCCCGGAAAATCTCATTAACCACGAATCTGTGGTTCCATGCATGAAGATGCATTTCCGCAAGAGTTGTTTTACCTGTCCCAGGCATCCCAATAATTCCAACAATTTGAGTTTCTTCGCAATCGAAATCTATCTTTTCCTCCAATTTCTTAAGGCATTGTAGCATCTCATAGCAAGGGAGAGGCGCTTTAGGCTGATTGATGTCTCGCGATGAATCATTTCCACTAGAACTCGTAGAGGAGATACTGGTAGAAAGCATGCTGGTTCCTTCTCCTCCTTCATCTATGGCTATCACAGTCTTTAGTTTGGCAACGATCTCGGTTATAAAATCGCTCTCGGACCTGCATGCAACATGAATGAGGATAATCAATCAGGTCACTTAATTGGATTAGGAAGGATTGAGAATGGTCATACAATTTTTGTTCGTTTTACCTGTCAGCTCCCAAACGCAAACCTATCTTTGTGGGAACAGACCGCAAAGCATTCTTCCATTGTAACATATTAGATATGTCACGGTCTTTTCCTCTGTATAAGTTCTTACCAAACTCTCCCGTCTGGTTTTTTACATCATCCACCTTCACATAGAAGAAGATGGGGAAGATCCGAAGTTTCTTCTCATCGACCCTCTGCATAATCTTCACCAGCTCGTTCAGACACCAGTTTGATTCTGTGTACCGTTCCGAGAAAACCGCAAGTGCGACTTTTGACTCCTCGATCTTCTTGAAAAGGTTTTTCATATCGTCGCCGGGGGATGTCTTCGTGTCAATAAAGTACTTGATGTTCTCATTATTCAAGGCGTCCTCCAAAAAGCAGATGAATCTGTTGCGCAGTTCGTCTCCTCGGAAATTGAGGAACACTTGAGGGTCTCCGTTGACCATGGAAGCTGAGGAAGAAGCCATGAGACGATTTGTGTTCGATTGTTAGGAGAGACTTGCAATTATATGGACCCAGTCAACGTACAAACAGTGAGGTCAAAGTCAATAAGTTTATCATTCATATTATAACAAAATGTCTAGTCACATACTCAACCACCAAACGCGACATTTTGCATTGAGTTACATGCTCATCCATCGTACCATGCACTATTTTATACGTTAGATGTATAATTAGTTGGTTTTATTATTTAATCTTTATATAATCTGAGTCGATGGATTTTATGACACCTTTAGGAAAAAGAGTTGTTAAAGTAAGGCCGGTTAAGCCATTGGGCAAAGCGAAAGACAGGGATGTTCGGTTGCTACTTTAATAAAAATAGAATATTTTGCTTTAATATAAGAGCATTTTTAATGTAGGGTTTTTAACATGTGTCTTTTAAATTAAATCTAAGTATAAGCGTACAAAAATATTAATATTTAATTATAGATATTTTAAAATTAGGAGAACCCCACACTAGAATATCCTATCTTATAAAATTTTGGTGTAGATTCTTATGATTTTTGAGGTATCTAAAATAATATTTATTAATATAAAAATATTTATTGATGGTTTTTTTTAAAAAAAACAGAATAAAGTGGTTATTAGACTTTGAGTGATTTAGGAACTTTGAGTATTATTAGAACAGCTAAATTATGTTTAGTAAAATTTTAATTTTAAAAAATTTAATTGTTTTAAAAACTTTAAGAACTTGAAAGTTTAAATGTCAAACAGCCCCGTAAGTGTGAACGTGGAAACAAAGACCGTAGGTCTCTTTTTAAAATCTTTGAAGTCAATTGAAGCGGAAGATTCGGTTGTATCTTAAGTTTAAACTCACTTTGTTAATCCACATTTTAAAACTGTACGGCGTAGCGTCATAGCACATAATGGTTTCTTATCACATCTCCATTGCAAAGTTTCTTAAACATTTTATATTAATATAAATTTATTATATAATTAAATTTTACCTTTTAAAAAAAATTAAGCCATTAATAAGATGATACTTGTTGAAAGAGTATTTAGTGAAGTTTTAACAGTTTCTCATTTGAAAAAAACCGATAATCCTCTCTCTTCAGTTTTCTTTCTTTTTTTTAGTTGTTGACACATATTTACATCTTTTTTTATCAATCAATTAATATAATAAAAACATAACAAAAAAAACTCAACCAATCACTCTCTACAACTACCGCAACCACTTGAATAATTTTTTATTATCCTATATAATTTAAAACAAGTTAGAAATGACATTAATTTTACCAACAATCATCAAATAATTATAATTATGATTCAACAAATCTTAGTTTTAAAGTTGTCATTCAGTATAATACAAATGCTAGGCGAGGATTCTAAAGACAAAAGCTCAAACTATAAGGCCACCTCATTAGTTATTGGGTGGTTAAGTTTTGAAGTTTGCTAAAATCAGAATTATGATACTCATCTTCTAGAAAAGAATGTGGCAAATAATGTTCTTAAAGATCAATTGGAGTATCAGTAGTTCAGTACTTCCTGTCGTAGAAAGCTAACCCTATGTTTGGTTCAGCTTATGTTCCTCATTAGTGAATGGAATCTAACTATCCTACGAATCAGTTTCACTACGTTGACAGAAACAAAATCAGTTTCACTATGTAATGTACTTCCTTTTTTGTGAAAGTTTCGGATCTTCGACCAATAATATCTTATAATATTAAGAGTTCATCTTTGGAAATTCTAATTTAGAGAATAATACTTTGTACTAAAATAAATTTATACTCGGAGCACAAAAAACCAACCCCTTGCATTACCATTAAACCACCAATTTGTTTTTGTGAAAATTTATATATTGTAGCTTTAAATAATAATACTTGTGCTGAAATGTTTCTACATACATGTGTTTTCAATCTTATTATCAGAGATTGGTGAATATATTTTTCACTAGTTAGTAATTAATAATTATACGGACTTTGGCTTAATTCATACCTTAAAAACTGTAAAAGGTCGATTCATACATGCAAAGCAATATATATATAGATATATATATATATATATGTTTGCTATGTTAACCAAAAGTTGATTTGACCCAGGTGTTTGTGTTAGTGGGCGTGTATCCTTGAAATTATTCGATCAGTTCTTGGTTGGGTAATTTTTTTAAATTATTGAAAACAACGTGTTTTATTTAATTTTTTACTATACATTTTTGGCCAAAACAACTTCGTATGTGGCATGTCTTCCAATCAGCAAAAGTTAACGTCTAAACTAACATGGTTACTATGAACATGGCAGTATTGTTTTTTAGGTATAGAACTATTTATTAAAATCTTAAAAAGCCTAGTGTTTAACAACTTAAGAATTATAGGTACTGTTTGAACACTTAAAAAAGCATAGTGTTTCTTTAATAATTTTCCTATATAAAATCACAAAGCTCAAAATCTATAATAAATCACCAAAAGGGATTAATTCGTATGATTCCCTAAAAGACAATGGGAATTTTAAAGGGGAAAATAATTATCTTTACACTATTGTGATAATATCTTGTCATAAAAGACGTGTCTTCATGGCAGTGACATGGATGGATCCTATACACAAAGAGAAGATATGGGATCGTAATTTGAAGATTCGAAGATATCAAGATTAAGAAAAGTATATTCTCATAACCGATGGGTTGATGAATATATCTATGTGTTGTGTGACCTAATCAAGTTAGGGCTTGCGAGGGAAAAAAATTTAGAGATTAAAAATAGAAGAGGGTATTGTGGCTTTTATTGGTGAGTGAACAAAAAAGACATCTCAACTGTTATTGAGTCACAATAAGATAGTTAAATTAAGAACCGATCCATCTCGAGTTTGTGTAATGTCGAGTAAATCAGAATATAAAAGTCTGTAAAAAATTATTTGAGAGATTGCTAATAAAGATATACGATTTCGTATAGTTCTAATTTGAGTTCTATAAATCTTGACTTTTCAATTTTTGGGCAAAAACAATAATAATTTTATTATGTTTCTTTCAGTATTTGACATTTCATTTGGAATTATCTATCGTGTGTATATTTATCGTGTGTATATACAGTCGACTTTTTTGGGTCTTTTGTGGACAAGAGGCAGAGCTACATAAAGCCACAATTAGGTATTATAGTGGAGAAAGACTTACAGTATATATTCGATTGGACTCAGCATCACATTAATTGATTTGCCTCCTCGTGATTGGAGTATAATAAGGCTGGTATTTGGTATCATGATTCTTTCGGGTCTTTCCAAAATGAGTGACTTCACCCAAGACGTTCTTGACCCTCTCTGGATTTAGACTGTTGTAAGACTGATATATGACATTATCATGCCTTCTCAACTTTCCAAAAGATTTCTCTTGAGCTAAATAGGAGGAAGGTTGATACTTGATATCATTATTCTCTTGAAACTTTGCAAAATTGTTGACTTCACCTAAAGCGTTCTTGATCCTCTTTGGATTTAGACTCTGGGAAGACTGATAGAGGACATTATCGTCCCTCTTCAAGTTTATATAAGATGTTGCTTCCGGTAGAAAAGAGGATGATTGGTACTGAATATCACTATCACTTCGAGACTTTTCAAGTAGTTTTGATGCTTCACCTTGAACGTTCACAACCCTATTTTCAGTTTCAACAGTCTTTGCATCCCAACATATGTTCTCTCTTTCATCGGGTGCATATACCAAATCAAAGCCACACTTCAGCACCTCACAACCTACTATTACCTCTCCTGCACCATCTGTCACTTGAAACTCAAGTGAGGTTTCTTTAAATGTGCATCTTTCCTCTTGTTTGTTGACATCCAATCTACGAACATAGCCAATAAAGACATGAGACGACTCAATTTTCTGCAGCATGGTACTTGATTCGCTCCAAACTGTAGTAGTGCAACTAAAAGGAATGTGAATTCCATCTTCATCTTCATTCTTGAATACACCGTTACATTTCACAGAGAGATTACTGTAGTCATTGTAATCAGGAAACTGGATCACAGCACATAGAGCTATCCCAGTAAACCTATTGTCACACCAGTGTGGAGGCAGCTTTGAGTTTAACACTGATCCAGATGCTCGGTAACTAAACCAAACGGGTACTTCCCAACCAGGAAAACACGTTCCAATAGGAGCTTCCGAAGTAATTACCTACCAAACAAAAAGGTCAAAACAAAGTCATGTACCACACATGAGGCAAGAAAGAGTGTATATTGACATAGAGAAATAAACACACCCCATGGTATCGAGAAAGTGCATCTAGCACTAATTGGACTTTCCGTCGAGTGTAGGAGATGATACTATCCTTTGAGTCTTGATCAAGCTTTTTGCAGTTGGAAAAATTGAACGTAGCATGGATCTGCTCTGTGGCCACTACAGGAAGAGCCAGCGGATTTGAAACTTTTTCCAGAGAATCACAGCCATGTGCATCAAAGTATTCAAGTCTTGGAGGAAGCACTGGAACAGATCTAAGCTTCTTGCAGTGTTTCACATCAAGCCATTTCAGGTGATAGAGTTGTCCGATGTCAGTTTGCAAGCGAACAAAATTATTTCCGCTCAGACATAAACGATGCAGTAAGGATACTCTATTGACACTAGTGAAGTATGATACTTTTGGCATCTCTTCTGCTTCTGTCCCATCAAAAAGTAATATCTGGAGATGTGTCATGCTCTTCTTGATATAAGGAAAATTCTTAAGCATTGAACAACCAGAGAGAATCAGCTCCTCAAGAAGTTTCAACTCGCAAAGACAGTCGGGAAGAAACTCCAACATTTTACAGTTTCTCATGTTCAACATGACAAGTCTTCGGAGGTTTATTATGGCTGGAGGAAGTCTCTTGATTGGAGTCCCATCTAAATGCAAAAGCTCTAAACTTTCAGAGATTAACTGAAATTCATTGAGACTTGAGCATCCGCTGAGAATGAGAATCTTTAGAGAAATTAAATTTCTCTTTGGAAGAAACCACAGACGTATGCACCCTCTCATATTTAAGTAAACGAGGCATTTCATATTTTGAATCTCCAATGGCAACTCATCCAAGCTCGTGCAGCCTTCCAAATTTAACCTCTGAAGATTTTTAGCCTTTGACAATGCTGATAAGTTGAGCAACTTACTTGAATAGCTTAGATCTACCGACCTTAACCGTGGTGTCTCCTGTGATAATCCATTAGAATTCAACTTACAATAAGACAACAAAACACTAGACATGCTACATTAGTCATCTAATGAGGCAGTAATGGTACATATCACAGGAGGAGAACGTACCTTAACACCTTCCCAAACACGTACAATCTTGCTGTAAGGAAGCCTAAGGTCAACAAGATTCTCTGGTTTGAAGTCTGATGGAAGTTCCCTCAGTGGAAATTTTAACCAGAGGAGATATCTGATCTCTTCCAATAGGAAACCAATCCCATCCGGAAAGTATAATTTACAGTCAGGTTTATGGTGTCGTGGACAACAAGAATCATATACCTTGAGGTATCGAAGATTGACCATATTGGTGAAGGTCATACGTTCCAATGCAATGCTCTTTGTTACTTTAGACAAGTCTAATAAGATCCCTCTTACATTAGTAGCTTCCTGAGAAAGTTAAAAGAAAACAAGTTAGGAAATATATGAAGTCTAGCTTAATTTAACAAGAAAAAATTCATACTTACAATAAAAAATGATAATATATAATTTTAATTACTACATGAGCTAAAATATAATAAAAAATGAAAAGTGTTTGAAAAAATAGTTTAGATATTATTAATAAGATATATTCTTTTTTCTTATTTTTAAAAAATTGACCAAAAAAAATTAATCGAGAAAAATAAAAAAAATATCAATAAGGATAATCATTATAAGAATGTTAATTTATTATAAATATTAATATAATTAACATTTTTTAGAATTGACGTTAATGCGACTAATAACAAATAAATATTGTAGGCACGTTGGATTTTCTGTATTGCAAAAAAACTATAAAAAAAATATATATATATATATATGTAATAAAAATAATAATAATATATAATAAAATAAACTTACCATTTTTTCCATATTTTTCAGCTTTTTGTTGATATCTTCGTAGTTCAACAGCCTATACCACCGAGAAGAACCAAGATCGTTACCGAACATAGAGAGTAGATCATTCATCTCTACTCGACCATTGGAGATTTCTATCATGAATCTATCAGCGAGATCCCTGAACTCACTAGTAGAGTCCAAATCTCCTAAATCCAATAGACTCCTAACTAGATACTCATTTTCTGATCTGAAAACCCATAGAAAGTCTAGAAACACATCTTTGTGTTGCTGAATAAGTTGATCCGTAAAGGATCTCTCGACTTTTTGGATCTTCGCATTGGACATGCTTGTCGATGTTTGCATATTACTTCCCCAGTGAGTCTTGTATTTCCCACGAAATTCGCCAACCAATAACTTGAGAGCTAGTGGGTTACCTTCATTTTTATCCACAAATATTGTGGACAGTGTCAGGAAGGTCCTTGTGGGACTACATATCTGACCATCAAAGGCATGATAACAAAATAGTTGAAAGGCCTCTCTGTTATTCAATTTCGGAACCATGTAAGTATCATGAGCAAATCCCTGGAGAAACGACATGTCACACGTAGTAATTACAATCTTGCTTCCCTTCTTAATCCAGTTGAGGTTTCCAAGGAGAAACTCTAACTGCTTTTTTTCACTCACGTCATCGAGAACGATAAAAGATTTAGCTTGTAGCAGTGTATGCTTCACATTTTCATGTGTTGTCTCATCGCTTATGGTTTGGTTTTCATGCTTCAGTAGGTTTACCAAAAGCATCCTTCTCAACCGCTCTGGTCCGTGCTCTTTAGACATCCTTAAGAACAAGTTACGTGGGAACTTACACCCACGTTTTTCAAACAAAGTCTCTGCAAGAGTTGTTTTTCCAATACCGGGCTCTCCGACAATTCCAATTATACGAGTTTCTCCAGGCGTAGAGTACAACAGCTTTTCCAGTTGCTTGAGCCGTAGTTCAACTCCAACCAAAGAAAGCATTTTAGGCTTGTCAAACCTCTCTGGGATTACATAATTATTTTCATCAGATGCATATACCAAACTAAAACCACACTCCTTTACCTCGCAACCTACTACCTCTTTATTACCATCTGTCACTTGAAACTTAAGGGAAGCTTCAGACCAAATACATCCCTTTTCATTAATCTCAGCTCTATGTTTGTTGATATCCATTTTACTGATATAGCCAATGAAGACATGATACGACTCAAGAGTCACTGGTGTGTTTCCTGGTTCCCTCCATCCTCCAACAGTGAAACTGAAGCGGGTATGTGATTCATCTTCATTCTTGAACTCACAACTACATTTCACCAAGAGATGGTTCTTGTAGTCATGGTTTCCAGCAAAAAAGATAACAACACATACAGCTATCCCGGTGAATTTGTTGTCCCACCAGTGTGAAGGTAGCTTTTGATTTAACACTGATGCAGATGCTCGATAACTGAACCATGCTGGTACTTCCCATCCAGGAAAGCAAGTACCAATCAAAACTTCCAAAACAAAACCCTGCATTGAAAGAATATCAAAAAAATATTACACTATATTTTTGCAGCTAGGAAGAACTAAAACTGATAAAGAGTTAAATAGACATACCCCATCATATCGAGAGAGTGCATCTAATACTAGCTCGCTTTTCCACCGCGTATAGGAGATGATACTATCTTTTGCGTCTAGGTCAAGATTTTTGCAGTTAGAGAAATTCAAGGTGGCGTGTATATGCTCTGTCAGCACTTGTAGAGCCAGAGGATATGACACTCTTTCCAAGGAATCACACCCATGAGCATCAAAGTACTGAAGTCTTGGTGGAAGCATCGGAATAGATCTCAGCTTCTTGCAGTGCTTCACGTCTAGCCATTTCAGATTATAAAGCTTACTGATGTCAGCTTGCAGGCTGACGAAATCATTTCCGCTCAAACATAGACGCCCTAGTGAGAAAACTTCATTAACACCATGTGGCCATTCGCTCGGATTGCAATATGATCCAGAATCTTGGCCTTCAAATCTAGTGAAGCTTGACATGTCTGGCATCTCTTTTGCTCCTATTCTATCAAGACGTAAAATCTTGATATGCTTCATGCTATGCTTGACATCTGGAAGATTCTTAAGCCTTGAACAACCAGAGAGTATTAGCTCTTCAAGATCTTTTAGCTTGCTGAGAGAGTTAGGAATACACTCCAACAATTTGCAATTTTTCAAATTTAACAAAACAAGTTTTTGAAGATTCTTGATAGTAGGAGGAAGTTTGTTGATTCCAGTACCATCTAAATGTAGAAATTCTATACTTTTGGAAATTAGCTGAAATTCCTTGAGATTTGAGCAGTCGCTGAGGATGAGAATTTTAAGGGAAGTCAAATTCATTTCTGGAAGAGACCAAAGACTTATGCATCCTCTCATATTAAGGAAAATAAGAGACTTCATATTTTGAATCTCTGATGGCAATTCATCCAAAGTTGTGCAGCCTTCCAGATTCAATCTTTGGATATATTTAGCCTTTGATAATCCTGATAAATTGAGCAACTTACGCGAGTGACTTAGATCCACACACTTCAACCTTGGGGTATCCTGTGACAACCCATCAAATCCAACTAACAATGAGAAAAATGAAAAACTAGACATGTTACATTGGTCATACGATGAGAAAACAATTAACGAGTGGCATATGAAAACACACCTTAACACCTTCCCAAACACGAGTAATATTGCTGTAAGGAAGCCTAAGGTCAACAAGATTATCCGGTCTGAAGTCTGATGGAAGTTCGTCCAGCGGAAAGTTTACCCAGTGGAGGTACCGAAGCTCTTTTGAAAGGAACTCGAGCCCTTGAGGGAAATTTAATTTGCAAGCAGGTTTACATTGTCGAGGATAGTTAGAATCATATATCTTGAGGTATCGGAGGTTAGACACACTGGTGAAGGTGTTCTGTTCCAAGGCAATGGTGTTCCATACTTTTGACATGTCTAAGAAAATACCTCTGTCCTGGAAGTTAGAAAAAAACATGTTAGCAATATCGTCAAATGATTTTAGGTTTTACCCAAGACTTTCAAAAATGTAAATGACAAAACTTGTTTCCAAGACTAAGCTAAAGTTTTCACAATTACGGGTCCAGACGTGTATAAATATGATCTTGCTGAATTGCTGAAATCAACAGTGTAGCAAGAATACACGTCCACACTTAATACTCTAGCATTGATATCTAACCTCACTTTCAGAAATGGGAGGTGTAATTAGTAATAAGCAAAAATCTAGATTCAGTTATATATGGTTCTAATCATCTACACTAGTATAAAGGTTGCTCAAGGTTAAGCTTACAGTTTCTTCAAGATTTTCCAGCTTGTTGATGATATCTTTGGACTCCCATAGCTTATGCCGGCCGGGAGAACCAAGGAGCTTACCAAATGTGTACACTAGATCATTCATCTCTACCCGGCTATCAGAGATTGTAATTAGAAACTTGTCAGCGAGATCACTCACAACATTGGTAGAGTTAGGATCTCCTGAATCCAGTATACTCCTCACAAAATACTCATCTTCTGATTTGAAAAAATACACAATGTCGAGAAAGACATCTCTTTGCTGCTCGTTGAGTTGATCAATATAGAATTTCCAGACATCTATGATCTTTTTATTTTCCGAGTGAGACTTTTTCTTCCCACGAAGTTTTCTACCTATTAGCTTGAGAGCTAATGGGTTTCCTCCAGCATTATCCACGGATATTCTGGACCGAGTCAATAATGTCCCTGGAGGACTAAAGTCTTGATCATCAAGGGCGTGATAACTAAAGAGTTGAAAGGCCTCGTTATTGTCCATTTGTGGAACCAAATAAGTATCATGAGCCAATCCCTCCAGCAAAGATTTGTCACACGTTGTGATAACAATTTTGCTTCCCTTCTTAATCCATTTGAGGTCACCAAGAAGAAACTCAAACTGTTCCATGTCACTCACGTCATCTAGAACAACAAAAACCTTGGTCTGAAGCAATTCATTCTTCACGGATTTGTATGTTGTCTCGTCATTTATGTTTGGAATCTCCCCACCAAGTAATACTTTTAACAATGTGGTTCGTAGCCACACTAGCCCATAGTCCTTCGACTTCTTACGGATACCCAAAAGAGGCACACACCGTACAAACTTGCAGTTCCACTTTTCATGCAGCATCATTGCAAGAGTGGTTTTACCAATGCCAGGCATCCCAACAACTCCAATAATCCGTGTTTCATTGCAATCAAACTCTAACTTCTGCTCCAACTGCTCTACACGTTGTTCGATGCCAAAGAGCGGGTCCTTGTTGAGAAACGTTTCTGGTTTTTCTCCTCTTACTTCATGAAATCTTGTAGTTTCAAGATTATGCCCTTCCTTCAAAGGAATCGTGCTAAGAGCTTTATTGACATGTTCTACAATGGAAGTCACGAACACGCTCTCCAAACTGAAAAAGTAAAGTGAGACAACAAGGCAAGAAATCAATAAGAACCTTCCATTCAAGCCGAAAATACATTATAGAGGTGCATTACCTCTCCTCCTTAGTTGAGAAGCGCATCATTTCCGCAATGCTCGCAACAGACTCCAATGCTTCCATCCATTGAACGATATGGTGGTCGCGATGAAGCCTCCACAAATTGGAAAGCTTAAAACCAAAATCTCCATTCTGTTGTTGCACATGCCATTTCTCCACCTTGTAGAAGATTGGAACGACTTTGAGTTTGCCTTCGTCCATGCATTCTTTGATTTTAACCAGCTCGTTTAAGCACCATGTTGATTCTGAGTAGCTTCTCGAAAACACCACAAGCGCAATTTTTGAATCTTCGATCTTCTTGAAAATTTCGCCAGTATCTTCTTCACTTCTCCTCTCATCTTTGTCAATAAAAACGTTGATCCCTTTCCTTAACAAGGCAGAAACCAAATGGCTTACGAAGCTGAAACCGACATCTTCCCCTTGGAAGTTGATGAACACTTGATGAGATGGTGTTTGATTTTCGTACGTCCCCATGGTAGAGCTTAGCTTAGCATTTTCGGAGTTTTCTTCACCAAGGAAACTGTTATCCTTTCTTGGATTCAAACCATCGTCCATTCTTGATTTGCTATACAAGACACTCTCATCAGCTTCTTCTGGATTTGCATCAGACTTTGCAACAGTTTCGTTTTCCACCCATTTCAACTTCTCTGATCTGAAGAACCGAGAATCTGCTTGCTCCTCTAAATTGTGGATTATATTCTTGACTGTCTTCGTGATGCTTATGATGAACTCATTCTCATCTCTAGAAAAGGGGTGTAAGAAAAATAAACGAGAAGAACTTAACAAAGTTTATCTATATTTTAGGTTATGTTCAAAATATTTACATACGAATAGGGTGTTTGTTTAAATATTTTGGAACATGCTCTTAATACTTTTGGGGTGTTAACAAATACAAATATATACATACCTGTCCTCCTTCAAAACGAAGCCCACCTTGCTCGAAACGAATTCCAAAGCTTCTTTCCATTTCTTGAGCTTGTCAAATGCAGAAGTATGCTTCACATGAGTCCACAAGTTAATACCAAAGTCTCCTTCAAGCCCTTTGACTTCAGATTGATTCAGCTTGTAGAATATGGGAATCGCCACGAGTTTACCTTCCTCCCCTTGCTCTTTGATTTTCACTAACTCATCCAAGCACCAAGATGATTCAGCGTACTTGCTCGAGAAGATAGTTATCGCAACCCTCGAGTCTTTGATCCTCCTGACAAGTAAGTTTCTAAGATCTCCACCCATCAACTCATCTTGATCTACATAGGCGTTGACTCCGTTCATTTTCAAGGCCCTCTTGAGGTGAGCTACAAAGCTATGGCGCAGCTCTTCGCGTTGAAAATTGATGAACACGTTTTGATGTTGTGACAGGTTTTTTGCGTTGGTCGTCATGGTAGAACTTCAAGGATTTAGTTTCAAGAGATGAATTCTGAAAGCTTGAGGAAATGAGTTTGGATGACTTAGATGGTAAGTTAGAGATGAAAGAACATCTACGTCAACGTTTGGTGACACTAAAACAACTTTTCTTAAGAATTGGTAATCTCCACACATAATCACCAAAGCTTTATATAATAATTTTTTCTTGACTAATTTCGAATCAGACACTTCCTTGTTAACCTGTCTTTAGACCTCTTGTTGTTGTTTCCTGGCTCCTACTAATAACATAATAGAAAAATGAGATAATAAACATTAATTTACACATGTTTGAAATTTTATAAATAAATGTAATTGGAATAGTGACGCAAGTTTGGAGGGGTTTCTTTGGCTTGGGGCGGATCACTATAATAGCGTAGATAAACAAATCTTAAAAACCAAATTTTGCATTATTGTTTTTGAAAATTGAAAATTCTAGGAAATGAGTCTGTCATTTTTAACAGTTCCAAAAAACTGATCTTCTTCTTTTATTTTGAATAACTTCCTATAAGTTTATCCAGCTTAATGATCTTTTCTAAAGGCATTTTTATCAACTAAAATCTCATATCCAGCTCAATAATTCATTTTCAGCTCAGCACTCCATTTCCAGTTCAGCATTCGAACATCTTTGCTGTTTATAGTATTTCTTGGACTACGTCTTGTAGTACTTCAAACTGCTACAGGCGAACTGCATCTTGATGATGCGTTCAGATTTTCTTACAAAATCAGAAACAAATAACTTCACTTGCTCCAAGATGCAGCTTTCGGTTGCAACAGCCGGATGCTACATATTCTTTTGATACCTTTTCGGATCGAGTGAAACTTTCTCTTGTCCATATATTTTGTCATGTTGCTCTCTTTCTTCTTGCAGTCACGTGTGTATTATGACTTGATTGCCCGAGATAAATGGGAGGACAACTTCTTATTATTTCACGAGTCTTATTGTTACTTGCGTTTCATGTCTAATCATCTCACCAGAGTTTGAACCTACTCTTTTCATCATCCAAAAATTGCTATCGAACAATGTGTTATGTATAAAGTAAGAATGGCAAATTTAAAATGATATCAAACTTGGAAAAATTGTTAAATAGTTCATTCAAAATGTCACAAGTCTACATTACAACAAAGGAAAATCAAAGCTCATAACCCAATTAAGTTGGTTCGATAGGAAGAGCTCCAAGGTCGCAAAACCGTCACTTGGAATGTTCCCCGTAATTCAATTCCCCGGTCCAACATACCGATCCATTCCAACAAAAAGACAATCTGAAAGTCTTGTTCTGAACAAAGTTATTTCTGCAAAAAAGGTCAAAACTTATATGTGCACTAACACAGCTCTGCACAAGTTTTAGTCGTCATTTTCAACTTTTCCCCCAATATAATACAATTGAGAGTATGTTTCTACGAATAGATTATGCTTGAAGTTATCCTATCTTGTTCAAAACGTTGATAGGCTCTTCTAGTTCTCAGAAACAAGACAACGCTTGAAGCTAGTCCAAGAACCGACAAGCATCCCCACCACACAAACGTTAGGAAATAACAGTCTCGTCCCATACATATAACTGACTCGGCCTTTGACCCAGCCATGCTGTGGGATTCATAGACCAATGCAGCTAAGAAACCGTAGACCAACGATCCAATTGGTATGTTTGTGATGAGGATGTTGTGGTTAACCCCGACGCTGTTGGGTCCAAATAGCTCAGATGTTATGGAAACCGCTGCTGCAAATATGAAACCCGAGCTTAGACCGATTAAAGCTGTTCCTGCTTGTAACGCTGACAAACTTCCTGATGACGCCAACAAGAATAGAGCAATTGTGGTTGGCAAAAGAGCAACGGTTAGCCACCCGGTTCTAGCAAAATAAACCTTCCTGCACAATTCACATTGCAATAACATCATAATCCTCTCAAGAGAGTAGAACCAGAGGAGACAAAACTTGTTCAAGGGACTTACGCTCTGATATAGTCTGGTGTTGCTGAAAGCAATCGACCGAAGAATGAGAAAGACGAATAAAGCGTGACAAGAGTTGTTGTCTCAGAGCTTTGTCCCAACGACTGTGCAATCTGTCCAAGGTTGTTGCTGTAGACGAGTCCAATTGTGCCACCACAAAAATACGCTATATAGTAAAGCCAGAAATCTGATCTGCATAACAGCAAAGATAGAGGATGCTCTTCTCCAAGCATTCCAAGCTGATTTCTTCTAATGAGCCTATTGCAACAAGATCCATCGTCATCTTCAATGAAACTCTTCTGATCAGGAGTAATGGCCGTTCGCACTACATCATCGTTTAGCAACTGATATCCTTCGACGCTGGCTTCACGTGTGGCCATTCCTTTATGCATCTCAAGCTCATCGACATCAACAAGAATGAAACCGGAACCTTCTAAACGAAAACTGGAGTGCACATTGTGCAGATACCAATTACGAGCGTAGACTAGACCGGGAAGGCATAAAGGGAGAATCAAGAGAAGAATTGATCCACCAAAGAGAAGACGAGCTGAGGTTACATCAGAAGTCTTTGAACGAAAGAGAAGAAGATAAACACCGTTCAAAACCGCTAATACGTTAAGCAAGAGAAACATGAGAGAGTCTCTTCGAACTCCATCTGGTGGAAGAGGTTCAAGAGGCGGTTGGCGAAGAATAGGGATGAGAGCAGCGAAGGAGACAATAAGAGGTACAAGGGCGTTTAAGAGAAGGTATAGCTGAGTAGAAACAGGATTGATTGCGTTATAAGCAAGAGTGTATAACGCAGCACTTACGCCATTGAAGCTCACAGTGAGAGAAAGTGCAAGTGACCTGTTTGCAGGGAAGTTTCTGATGCAGAGCACGAAGCATACAGTGTTAAACCAACAGATACTTAGCCCAGCTAGCAAACAACACAGAAACACCTGCCACAACATTACAGAAACCATACTTAGCCACAACTTGGATCCCAAGGAGTATCTGAGACAATGACAGTTTTGTGAGAATCAAGAATTATATATTCAAACTTCCTAACAGAAGTTTGTATTTGATCAGAATCTTCTCTCCAAAAAGACTTCATACAGCAATAATACTTTTCTCTGAAAATTCAATATTTTTATAATTAGACAAAGATCCTCCAATGCCTACTCATCAAAAAAAAGAATAGTTTTCAGAACTCCAAGAAAAAACACTACTATTTTAATGATTTAGCGACAAAGAGCAAAATATTAATATACACAAGATGAAGATCCGATCACAAGAAACAATAAAGATTCTCGAGATGGTGATCAAACCCCAAGACAGAGCAGAAACAAGCCAAAGAAAGTCACGTGCGACCATCCAGTTATATAAAAAAATCACTTCCGAACTACCAATCGACCAGTCAACCATCAACGACTCTTCTTCCAAATTTCCAAATCTACATTTCGTCTCTTTGCAACCAAAAAAAAGAAAACATTTTTATTATCAAAATATGAGTTCTCATTATACCTAGGTTAAGATGAAGTAAACTATTAAAAACACTTCTCTGTTTTTATACATTATGTCACAAACAACACTGAAATAAAAAAATGGAAGAACTTTTAACAAAAATTAAAAATTGGAAGAACAATAGATATGATGTTCTTAGTCTTAAAACGATAGAGTAATGAAAGTAAATTAGTTAATTTTTCTTTAAAGCTGAAGAAAACACTTAGATGAGTGATTTAGTATCCGTAAAGCTGAAGAAAGACTTAGATAAACGATTTAATTAATATAAAGTGATAAAGTAACGGAAACTACATTAGTTAGTTTATCTGTAAAGCTGAAGAAACTGAATATTTTTTAAAAAGAAAAAATCAAGATTAACAATACTAATATACTACTACTCATACAAATTCTAATTTTCTGATTAGTTTTTACATTACTAATCAGAAACAACAGAGGTCGAGAATAAGCTCAAGAAATCGAAATGTGTGCGGAAATTTATTTTTACCAGAATGTACGGCAAAGCGATAATGTTAGTGATGACGAGCCACTGAACACCATAACCGACGAAACCCATTATCGCCGCCGCGAAGAGAACCGTCCAGAGAGGGAAATACAAGAGTGCAAGTCCCGACGACCATCCGAAAACTTTCCCGAGATCCGAAGCGACGGCGAGGTAGTTTAGTTGTACCTGTGAAATCCCTAGAACCGACTTCAAATGCGACGAGTACGTCGAAAAATCGAAATTCGTACCGGTAAAAGCTTGAATCCATATCGTAGCAACCAGAATCATCCATTTTCTCGACTGTCCGGCCATCTCTTTCCACCGTCTTCGCAATCTCCGACGTCGGTTCCTGAATCTCCGGAGATTTTTGTTTTCTCTCGACTCTTTTCGATTCGATGTGTTTGTTTGTGTAAGCGAAGCTTCGCTGGTTTTACTAGAATCAAGAAACAAAGGGCCCAAATACAAAAACGAATCATATTGGTTTACGTGGCGGCATCTTTATATTATGCAAACCGGATTGGAATCAATTTTGTTCGGTTTGCTTTATCTGTCTTTGATTGTTTTATGGAAAAAGTTCACTATGATTAAAAAAAGTTATAACCAAGTCAAATCAAAGTAAACTAAGAAAATTAATATGCATCTTAATCATAAGAAATGTAGGACATTTTCATTAAATATCACTAATTTTTAACAATTTCCATTAAAAAAATACATGAACTTTCCGTTTTTAATAGAAAATAATACATTAATAGAAAATAATACACTAACTAGTTGTCTTGTCCAAATAATACACAGAATCATAGCTATGTTCCATATTAGACTGATATATGCTAAAAAAATTATATAAACACTTTAAAATCTATGTGGATACACAAATTAAATGTCTATCTAATAATGTTTACCAACCCATTAGTCTAATATAGAAAGCACGGTGATAGCTAGTTTGTTTCATTTACTAGAAACATGAAACTTTGTGTATTATTATGGAAATAGAAATAAGTGACTCTTAATAGAATTATTTAAACAGATTTCTACTAATGGGGAGGGTTTTCAATTAAACATTTTAATTGAATTTGAAGGATTTAAACTTTCTATTAAATTATATTGTCATTCAATTATGTACTTTATGAATTCTTTTAAATTCAAATGTTATTAGATTAAGTATTTTTAGTCATTTTCTAATTTACTTTAAATTTTAGTACTATTTAATTTATTAATATTTTAATTTCATTAGTGTTATTCAATCTTACTGCACTATTTATAGTAATGTTATTTGAGATGAATTATAACTATATAAAAGTTCTTCTTTAGGGGTCCAGAGTATGCCACCTCTTTAAAAAAAAGCTTTCAGTGAGTGTCATGTGGCAAGCTTGCAAAAAATGGGCCACAATTTGGATTTTTATAAAAAGATAGTGAGAAAAACGGGCCACATCATTACTCATTTTTGAACGGTCCAAATTATTACTCAAAGACTAGGTTTTAAATGTTTTAAAAATTTCCAAAAAAAATTTTGGATTTGTTAATTTCTTATGTATTTGGTAATTTATTGAAAACCAATTTAGTTTTGAAATAAATGGAATATTTTTATTTGTTATCTTTCTCCAAATATTGTATGCTTAACAAATGCACACAGAAAAACAAAATTTTAAAATAATTTTATACAGAAAGGGTCGCTTGTTGAACAACTTGGCATTGAATTGGACATATACAAGACTATTAAGACGATTAACATCTAGTTTATTCCTTTTTTTAGTATGAATCTGCAACAAAAAAAACCGAATAAGTTAATGCTATCTGTTTTTTTTTAAAAAGAAAAACCTGTAAATAAATAAGTTATAATGATATGTTTAAAAAAAGTAAAATAGTTCAAAAAATAAAATTAACTTAAATTGCAAACTAACCCAAAAATAATTCATACAACCTTTGTCTTAATTATATATTTTTTTAAAAAACATATTGTCATCAGTAGTAAATGACAACAATACTGAAACTCAAACTTTTTCATAAAAAAAACTTAAACTGCATAGATAGATTGTTTAGACGTTACGGGGTCGCTTGGCACTTGCATTACTGTTCTCTCCCATGTCACCTGGTAACGGATTGGCTACATGCGAAGGTGTATCGGTGACAAACCGGTGTCTCGCCATCATTAGTTGGTGGATCAGGCACTCCGGCTGTCTTCCGCTAGAGAACCCGAGATCTGCTCGGAGATAGATTTCGTCAGCTTCTGGGAGCGTTTTTGGGGAGCACCAAACTTCACCGTTGATAATTTATCGGTTCATGGATAATAACTGGCGGCTCTGCTAACGTCTTCAGACAGAGGAGCGACCGCAACCGCCATCTTCAACCGGTAGAGAGGTTTTCGGAGATTTGAGTGAAAGATAGGGTTTCATGGAAACATAATTCGATTAGTTAATGGGAAATGAGCCAAAATCATTGGTGGCCCGTGGAGTTAATGGAAATTGGATAGAAGTCCGGTTCTGGCCCATCTAAGATATTGTTTTTGACCCATCAACCTTTTGATGACACATATCCTTTTTTTATGACCGTCCGTGTATTTTATCATCAACCTGATGAATTAATTTCAAGATATAGGGCTTTCCTATTATCACACACAAACCGGGCACTACGGTGAGACGTGAAAACACCCTTGGCCTGTAAATGGAATGGAGGAACCTAGCTTCTCACGTTAGATCCCACCCTGAGCTAAGAGCCATAGCAAGAGATATAGCGTTGGCTGTGATGTAACATTGCTAAAGAACCTCAAATATGGATTATTAATAGTTATAATTTGTTAAGATGAACATTTATTTTTAATAAAATTTAGTTAAAATCTTCATAAAAACAAATGTTTTGTTAGAACATTGGGCTATTGAAAATTGATTGTCTCTTGATTATTATTTACATTTTAGATATTTTGACTAATCCAAAATCTATTTTAAATTCTACACACGTGTCCTCTTATAACAAAATCATCCAAAACTACTTAGTTCAAAAAATGGCAAATAATAAAACGATATAAAACTGTTACAGATGAAAAAATTAAATATTAGTGTTAAGAGTCGTCAGCCGGTAAAACGAATATACAAACTTGATAATACAACAATATGATATAAGAAAAATAGCTTCTCTATTTCCATTCTTTTTTGTAGAATACTTGAAAAATACAAAATAAATAGTTTTAAAGCTTACTAAAAATTTACATAAAAATGAATTACAAAAAAAAACACACAATAACATATAGTAAAAATCATCCAACAATGAGACGATAGTAACCGAACCGTTGGGGAAATAATCACTTGGAACATAGAGAATGACATGGTTACAACAAGTGATGGCTGGTAGATAAATATATTGATGATAAATAAAAGCAACGATATGTGGATTATCACTCTCTCTTTCTTTTTGCTTTGATTCCCCGTACTCCTCGTAGCTTTGGCCACTCCACCTTCGGTCCTACACACAACAACTATAAATGGTTTAAATTTTTTGATATTATATGTGGTATTAATGTTTGTAGAAACAAATTCGGCCAATTAGGGTCTTTGCACTAGGTTTCAAATTTAATTCCCTTAGAATAGTAGAACACTGGTTGGATCAAATATATACCTTTTTAGGGGAAGGGTGTTCAACTATAATATTTTAAAGATGGAAATTTAAAATTTGAAATTTTTAATCATTTAATAAATTGTCACCCATATTTAGGTGAGAAGATCTATATTTTTATCAAAAGACTCAAAACAGAAGAATTGAACAAATGAGGAAGGACAGCTCTATTAATAGAGGTGAGAAGATCGATTATCGAGAGTAATCATTGCGTCTGCACGTCTTTTCAACTATTTTGATTTGATTGACTCGACTCTGCGGCTTCCACTACTCGAAAATCCTACTTTTGAGCATTAGGAACACGTGGGAAGATTTGGCGTGTTAGATTCTTTCCACGAGGAGCATGGTTGTCATACGTGCTTGATTTCTCAGGAAATGATTTCGACAGCCCATACATGTGGCTGACATGCAGTTATCCTTCTTCACAAAGATCAGATCGATCTCTATTCACACCGAACTGTTTGTTTTCTATAAGGTTCGCCGAGATCAGTCTCATTAGCTCGACGAATTAGGATGGACTTATTGGTTGGAGACGGACTTTGCACCCTCTTTTAAGGCCCGACCTGAATTGAGATTGGCCTATCAAGGAGCCCGTTGAGGTCGGCAAAGGCCCAACCCATCGTCAAGAATAGGAAGTTTTCCTAATCCTGAAAGAATAAGGAAAGTCATCGAGAAAAGAGGAAGTCTTCATAAAGCAAAGAGAAAAAGATTAAGTGACTTCACTAACTTTTTTAGGAATAAATATAAAGGTTCCCTCAATGAAAGATCCATTGTAAATCATTGAGAGTGACTTCAAAAAAATTAATAGTTAAATTGTTTTTCAGCTTTAGATCTTAAGCTTTTTATTTATAATTACATCAACTTTTTCACCGACGACCTAATTTTTTTGTAATCTCCGACTTCCAACAAGGCAAAGTTAGAATTCAACATATTCAATATCACACTGGTTATAATTTGGCATAGATTGACTATTACTATTGTTATATATCGTCAACTTAGTATTCCTAATGAAATCTAATTCGATTAGGAACACTACTAGCAAATCAATCCATGTTATGTCGTGTTAAATTGATTGATGGATGTTCTTAATAAAATGAACATTACCTGGGAAGCGATAGTGGCATGAACCACCATCACATATGTTACATTTGGGACCAATAATTAGACAATTATTTTGGATTTCACATTGTCTCTTTGTCAGATATTACTCATCAAGTTTATTGACAATTTTTTAAATGATATTCTTTTAGTGATGTGAAATCCGATACAAAGAAACATATAAAATTAATGATATAAGATTATATCATGAAAATATCTCTTATATTTCCATTTTATTCAGGAGAATAGCTGAAAACAAGAAGTTGTTTTAAACGTTATTGAAGCAAAACGTGAAACTGAATTATAAAAAATGGAACAACAACCCATAGTATATCATCCGACAATGGGACGATTGATGACCGGACCATTGGGGCAATTGTCGCTTGGAACATAGAGAATGACACGGTTACAACAACTGATGGCTGGTAGATAAACAACACCTTCAGGATATATAAAAGCAGTCACATGTGGATTATCACTTTCTATTTTTATCTTTGCTTCCATTCCACTTACTCCTCTTAGCTCCGGCCACTCCACCTTCAATCCTACACACACCAACCACAAATGTTTAAATCTTTAATATTAATATTTTTAGAAACATTTTTTGTTAATTAGGGCTTTTGCATTATGTTTTAAATTCAATTCGTTGAGAATAGTAGACATGTTTGGATCACACAATTCAATTTTTCAATCAATTTTTTCGGGTTTTCAAAGTTCTTATGAAAATGTTGAAATTAAAATTAAAATATTTTTTTAACATTTGGTAAATTGTCACAAAGATTTAATAAAATAAATTAATAAGATCTAATCCAAATTTAAATGAAAACTCTTCAATTAAGAACTAAATTAAGTTATCTATAAATTAAAATAATATTACTAAATGAATTGGAAAAAAAACTATAATAGATTTTTTGTTATTAAATCTGAATAAGTCGAATCAAACCAAAACCAAGAACATATCAAAACTTATTTATACTAAATTCATTTTCATATTTGGTACTATTTTTTTTCTAAAACAAATCATGAGTCACACATTTACAAATAATGATTTTATCGTTGACTACTATTGTTATTGTATAGTGTCAACCTTTTCTTTTGCTAAAATTGTATAATGTAAAATCTAATTCAATTTGGAACACAACTAGCAACTCAATATATGTTATGACCTGTTAAATTGATTGGTAGATTATCAAATGGAACATTACCTGGGAAGTGAGACTGGCATCCACTACCTGAACAATCACAGATGTTACATTTGGGACCAATAGTTGGACAATTGTTTGACATTTTGTGTTTTCTTTTTCAGATTTTACTTAGCAAAATAATTGATTATCTTTCGAATGATATTCTTCAGTGCGATGTATTGATACATATATATATAGTTAAGGAGCCTAACAATGTCAAGGCTATATATGGTACTAAGTAACAAGTTAATGGTAACATATCTCTATATCAAGACACGATTCTTATTTTCCACTATTTTTAGACATAAATTGAAACAGAGATACTATTTTAATTTAGGATACAATAATTTGATATGCCTAATGAATTGATTTGACGTGAAATAATAATTTTTCTTCTGTCTTTAAAATTAATCCCATACAAATTTACACTGCTCCTTTTTTGTCAACAAATCAACTCTTTTTGACTGGTAAAATGTATTTATATTTTATCATTACCTTTTTGGTATCATATCTTAACTATTTTTTACTGGAATCGAAAATTTAACAATTCTGGGTAAATTATTATTTTTTTTTCTAAAATTATTATGAGTATCCTAGAATTTTAAAAATATCGCAAATTGAATGTCTAAGAAGGGTTCCTGAAATTTTTAGATGGAAACCTAAATTTTTGGGAATCCTTCCTTAATAAACTAATTTTTGTGGTGTTGTTGAAATTGTTTTTTTAGTATTGGTGAAAATAAATAAAAAATATTCTTGTGAAATCTAAGTACAAGAGAGAACGTAATAGTTTCGCATTCTTTAGTAACAATATATGCAACTGCAAAAGAAAGCAGACTGACTAAAAGGTCCAACTATGACCAAAGCGAAAAGCTGTTTTTAATCAAATTGTAGCTATTGCGATTGGACTTATGGAAACAGAGAAACCCATTGGGATCTCAACAGAGTTTGGTATTTTGAATTTGTTCATTTGTCCAATTGGAAATTTTTATATATGATTAAAAAAGGGTGAATTTGTCAAATGATTATATTGCGCCAAAATATTTAATATATGACCATGTAATAATGTGTGTGTAGTAACTAATAATTTGTCCACTTTCTAGACAATTTTAACATTTACAATTTGTGTATGAGAGACACTGCCACATAATAGAATAGTATGATATGTGAATTAGTTAAAATAGTATGATATATTGTTTAGGGGGAGGTTTATCAGTGTGGCTTTGTGTATGATTGAATTCTCGATTACGAATAGGGGAAACTAGTGGACCCAAATATAGTATGCATTGATTATTGTTCGTCTATTATAGTATATGTTGGCATACGGGTGTACAATGTACATGTACGGGTCTATACTATATGGTAGAAAGTAAAGTTACATTTCATATAGAATAGAGTGGGTTAAATTTTATATAGAACAATATTAATTTGAAATCTTACATATCAAAATTTATAGAAATATATGTTTATTTTAAAATTTTCACATATATACAGAAAAAAATCTATGTTTTTTTACAGTAAATTAAAACTTTGATTAATTGTTTTTTATGAGATTGAAAGTAATTAAGATTGAAAGGGAGAACATGTTCATGATAGAGAAAATTAAAAACAAATATGAAATTCAGTTATTCATATATCACAAAGGTAAAAGATATTATTATATACGTTATACACACTATATTTTAATCATCTCCTTGCTATGGTTATTCTCTTAATTATATATATATTTTTTTGGTTATAGGTTCAAATTTCCCATTAAAAATCATTATTATGATAAAAAAAGCTTAGAGCATTGGGATATCGAAAATTGATTGCCTCCCAATGTTTTTTTCTAATTTTTTATTTTAGATCTTTTACAGTAATTTAAAATCTATTTTAAAGTTTATACTCTTATCTTCGTATAATAAAATCATCCAATACTATCCATTTATGAAACAATGGCAAATAGTAAAACAATATAAATTGATACTTTTGAAAAAGTAACTATCAGTTATAAACCGGTAAAATAAATATATAAACTTCACAATATAAAAATATTATATAAGAGAAATAATTTTTTCTGTTTCCATTTTTGTTTTTGGAGAATACTTGAAAATACAAAATAAATAGTTTTAAAACTCACTACAACTTTACATAAAACTGAATAACTAAAAAGACACAGTTACATATTGTAAAATCATCCAACAATGGGACGATTGAGTACCGGACCGTTGGGACAATGGTTTTTTGGAACATAGAGAATAACACGGTTACAACAACTGATCGCTGGTAGATAAAAAACATCTTGAGGATATATAAAAGCAATCACATATGGATTCTCACTTTCTATTATTCTTTTTGCTTCGAGTCCATTTACTCCTCTTAGCTCTGGCCACTCCACCTTCAATCCTACATACGCCAATTACAAATGTTTAAATCTTTTGGTATTGTATGTGGTATTAACGTTTATCAAAAAAAACTTTAATCAATTAAGATCTTTGCGCTAGGTTTCAAATTCAATTCTCTTAGAATAGTAGAAAGCTCGTTGGATCAAATAATTTTTTTTTGGGTTTCAAATATAATATTTTAAAGATGAATTTTTATAATTTGAACGTTTTATCATTTGGTAAATCGTCCCCTATATTTAGGAATAAACCATATCACAAAGATTAGTGATTTATGCGCTTAGATAAATTGATTTCTTCTAATCCAAAGCTAACTGAGAAGAACTAGTTTAGAGACTAAATTAATTCGTCTATAAATTATTTTACGAAAATCAAATCGAATTGTAACAAATATGCATTTTTTGATTATTAAATCTGAATCTATTGAAACAAACCAAAACTAAAACATTATCAAAATAGATTTATACTAGATCTGATATCACACTTGGTTATAGTTTACCATATATTGACTATTACTATTGTTATATACCGTTAACTTAGTATTCCAAATGAAATCTAACTCGATTTGGAACACTACTAGCAACTCAATCCATGTTATGTCGTGTTAAATTGATTAGTTGATTTTCTTAATAAGATGAACATTACCTGGGAAGCGATACTGGCATGCACTACCAGAGCAATCACAGATGTTACTTTCGGGACTACCAATTGGACAATTGTTTTGCATTTTGCGTTCTTCTTTCTCAAATTTTACTCAACAGGGTAATTGACAATCTTTCAAATGATATTTTTTTAGTGTTGTGATATGTTGCACTATTTAAGGAACCTAACAATGGCAAGACTATATGTTGTAATAAGGAACCAGTTAATGGTACCATATCTCAACTTTTAAAACTTTTTCTTTTTTCTTTTAAGCCTAATTTAAGGACATAATTTCTGGTTTTCCATTATTTTAAGACACAAACCAAAACATAGACATTAAAATTTATGACATATTAAATTTAAAGCTGCCGTATATGATGTGAAATAATAAATGCTTTTTTTGTCTCCAACCATATTTTTCTTTTTGGCAACAATCTCCAAACCTAATTTCAAACATAGTTTTCAGATGATAATATTTTAATTTGAAAATAGAAATACGATTATAATTTATTTATTTTTAATTTTTTAATTTTTTAATTTACCAAATATAAAAACAATCAAAACATTATTTATCATTTTTCCTGTTTAGTTTAACGATTTATATTTTATTTTATTTGGATTTAATTACATTTAGTGAAAATTAAATCTAAAAAATAATAAATAATGATTTTATTTTATTTTATATCATATTTATATGTAGTCACAATATTTATTTAAAATATGTTTAAAACTTTAAAATTTTGTTTATTAATTTTGATTTGCTTATGAATATAAATCAATCGAAAACAAATTTTAATTTATATATTAGTCACCACGTCTAAACAACTGTCAATCGCTCCGCCAAAGTACATTATCACGCTTAACCCTCAATAGGCTTAACAATTCGGATATCCAATCAATTTTTTTAACGATTATTGGATCTAAGTATGATTCAAAATACCTAATTATAATATTTATTTAACACTAGAAAATTGTTGTCAATAAAATAATTATAAATATAGTTAATTATCCCCAAAATAGGATGATTTATTATAAAATAAATCTAAATATTATTATAATTGAATTTATCTAAGCTTATTTTCTTAAAGATATTGTTTTTGTTGTTTTTCAAAAAAAAATTTGGAAAAGAAATTCTCAAAGGTGAAAAAGGTAATTAGAAGTACTAATAATAGAAACTAATCATAATAATTTTAATTTATTGAAGTTATCTATATAATTGATCTTGTAAAAGTTAAACAGGATACATAGGAAACTGAATTCTTAAATAATTATTAAAGAGTTCACATATATCCTTTTTAATGTCAATGCATTTCTATTATACCATTATCTTTTGGCATTATAACTTAATTCTTTTTGACATGAATAAAACGGTTTACAATTTTCAAAAAATCATATTTTTGTACTAGTATAGCTATATACATATATATATATATATGACTTGATTGATATGTTAACAAAATAGAAGAATAGCAAATTAAGTGAATGATGAAATAACATAATCAATAGTATGAGAAAACTCAAAACTAAGTCCCATAAAATTAAAACACGTGGGATGAATTAAAAAATAACTTGTTACTTTTTACCTTTTTTTATTATGTGTCTAATATTGTGAATGATGTGTCTTGATGGAATCAATTTTTCAAACATGAAAACATGGAAAAATCACATACCAGTCAAGTCCATAGTTTTTGCTCCATCATTTGGTATAGATACTGTTTAGGGAATTTTCGTCCTCAAGAGAAAACGCTCCTACAAAGATCAATAAACACATGGAAACTTGGAAAACATAATGGAAGGATATTTTCCAAAATTCATAAACTATAATCAATCTGCTTTCATTAAAGGTTGATTGCTCATATACAAACTCCTTCTCGCAATGGAGTTTGATTCAGTCCAATGGTTGCTTTTGCAAACCACCCTCCCCGCTCTTAAAATTCCATAGACATTCACTCATTGGATAAAATTGTGTATCTCTACAGCTTCGTTGTCAGTACAAGTTAGCGGAGAGCTGGTATGATTCTTTTGTAGTAAGACAGGGATGTGCATTCTCGCCCTATCTATATATTCGTTGTGAGTATGAATGTATTGTCCAAGTTATAAACAAAGCAACTCAAGAAAATAAGCTCAAGAAAATAACATTGAATACCCTCCAAGCTGTAGAATCTTATGCTCACACACTTATGTTTTGGAGACGATCTTATGGTGTTTACGGATGGGAAGACGCACTTAATAGAAAGATTATGTTTTGCTTTTCCCTGGTCGGGACCGGAGCTAAACATGAGTAAATTAAAAAATAAGATAGTATAAGGTTTTTAATATAATAGTTGGTCTGAACTATGAAGGTTGATTGATCTAACATGTATGTGTGGGATGATAGACATGGGAATTAGACTTCACGCATATGTTGGTTTAGTTTTATCATCGCAACATTGGAGAAGGCCACGAGTTGAAAATCTAAACAAGATTGAAGAGGTAGTCGAACTTCAACGAAGAAACATGAAATGTGTTGAAGGCAAAACGTTGTAGCGAAGAAGAAACAATAATTTGAAGCCAAAGTATCTTCGAAAGAGACTTGGCATCAAACTAGAACAAAGTATTCGTAGATAAACTGGCATTACGGTAATTAGTTTTCTAATGTTTCTCCTAAGTATTTGTTTTTGGTGTGGTATGATCAACCCAACATATTGGCCACATGAGATCGAATATCAAGATTGAGCATAACCACGAACCCTACTTGTGTGTTGTGTCAATGTTCAACAGAGACGTGAGACCATTTGTTTTTCTCAACAGATTAGAGATTTGGACTGCATTAGCACTGTTGGAACTCAATTTTTTAGATATGTTTTGCAGGTATATTTCTAGATAATTTTCCGATATATTTTTAACAGAATGACCGGATTATGAGACCGATCGGTGCATCGCCACAAAACACTAAGAATTATTCACGACCTTATTCACAACATCATAGAGTCAAATCTTGTCAAACACGGTGCAATAGTCCACTCTCATGTTTCTCATGCGTTATTCCTTTCAAGCAGCCATCCACAACATATAGAGAGGAAAAAAACAGAAGGTACTATGGAGAAGACTCACTTTCCGTTCAACAGTTCATCCGAATTTTGTCAGTGCACGTAACTCAGTTTCTTCTACTCTTCTACTCTCCTAATTGAATCAGTAGGAATAGAAGGCAGTCAAAGTTATGAGTGAAGCAGTTGATTTAACAGTTGTTAAAATCAGATTTGTGGAAGAAAATCTCATATGAGAAAAAAAAAAGGTTAATTATCATATCGAAAGATAGTAATGAAATTGGGGGAGGAAAGAAAAGAAAATAAAATAAAGAAATAAGAGAGGAGAAAAAAAATGAAAGTTTTTGTTTTGGGAATATAAATTTGAAGATATGTAAATTGGAAACAATTAGAGAAATAATAGTGTTATTTTGGATTATTTAATTCACATGTTATTAATATTATTAACGTTATTCTATTATTTCCATTTAATGAAATAACAATGTTTAAATCATAATATCAAATTATCAATTTTTGAAAATTTATTTATTAAAAAAATATTGTAAAATATATTTAATATTTTACTGAAAACATTAAATTCGTACATTTTTGTTGACAAATAAAAGTAATATTGCATATTTCTTAAGGATTTTTTTCAAAAAACAAAAATGTTTTCGTACTATATATTTGTTTTGTCGGTTTCCACTGTATTAGACATAGGCTTTAGCATATATTCTGATCATATTCAAACAAAATATCATGTGATGTCAAATTATTGGACCGAGGTCGTGACTCAAAAGGTCAAAACTCAAAACCCATATGCTGTCTTTGAATTATTAAACGCGGTTTCGGGTTTTAAAAAGACAAATCAAAATTCTTTTTGAAAAAATACTTTTACGAAATTTTTAGAGAAAAACAAACAATTCAAAATTGGCAAATTGTGATCGAGATCTTCCGGGCCACTTCCTTACGCCTTCTTTTAAAAGTCACTACGGACCCTACCTCACTAATAATCATTTAGGAAAATTTCATTTAATTCGTAGTTAGACATTCTACATCAACATTTATACTAATTATTATAGATATATCACCTATACATTTATAATTTAATTCATTTCTTGCTGTTGTCTGCTAAAATTATAGTAACATATTTAAGCATCTAACGACATGTATTTGTAAGATCCTAACAACTTTGAGATTGGATTAAGTTTTTTTTTGTGCTAATAGCTAGTATGTGGTGTTTTTGTCGTAAGTTTGTCATTGAATGAATCATTATAATAAAGTTTAAAACTAAATAGATTGAATAGATTAGCAAAATTAAGCTAAAGATGATTACTTTCTAATAAAAATCGACAACGCCAATTCATATGATTTATACCATTTAATTATAATTATCTCTTTTTCATACTATTTAGTTCTGATTACAACCACGTAACCAACGACTTAGTATTTGACTTTTGCACAGAAATATTTATCAACATGCAAAAGAATATTAATTATGGATGAGATCTAAATACATTTGAAGATGAAGGAGACTAGAGGAAAGTCAGAGTTAATAATATAAGTAAACTACTATAAGCCATAAGGTCTTAAAACATTTGGTATATCGCATTAACTCGGTTCGGTGCATTTGAAATACCGACACGACAATACACGTGGCAAATTATTTTATATTTTCAGAATTTTATTTAATGCAATTGTTTCTAATTTTAAAATTTTGAAGATAAATCAATCAAAGCGGGCCGACAAAAAAAAAATTTATCTAACCGGAGCTGATATGGACTTTACTACAGAAGTTTTTGTTAGATTCCGTCTAGACATAGATTTTAATTTCGATATAGGTCATACTAGTTTTCTTTTTATCGTTATTATTTGGTTTGGTTGGTAATCCACAATTGTGTAGAATGACCATTTTTTCTTTTATTTTGATTTTACAAATTTTTACCAATTATTCAATATAATATGGAATTTATGTTCAGTCAATCTGAAATATGCAAATGAAAACAAAAAATCAATGCCATTTAAGATTTAATAATAAAAACCAAAGTGATGTCACTTTCAGATTAATTATTTTTTAATAATATAAGTATTTTATAATTTTGGTATTCTATATCGTTAACCACCAGAATATTTTAATGCTTATATTTTTTTATTGACGATTGACGTAAACTATTTTGTTATAGATATAATTAGTTTTAAAAAGAAGTCTAACGTTGCAAGTTATATAGCATGCTATTTTTAATTTTTAAGATTGCATTTATAATCTTGAAAGGTACTTTAAGTTTAAACTATATATTTGATGTGTGGAAACATTAAGTAAAAATAAAATACTTAAAGGCAACAGTATAAACATTGTCTTTTTTCAAGATAAGAGTAAGGGATTATGAATTTAAAATGTGAACAATAATCATAATATTAGAATATAAGAAAAATGAAAAAAATTATCATAATGTTTGTTTACAAACGTAGTTTTCTCAAGGCTCTTTTAACGTTGGATTTTTCGTGACCTGGCGAATACATGAAAGAAACAAAAAACTTTATGTTATTTTAATAAATGAAGCAAAAAAGAAAGAAAAAAAAGTTTTCTTTGAACGTGTGGTATTCTGTATCCATCTATATAACAGAGAAGAAAGCAATGGCTTTTCTATCAACTTCTAAACCTTACTCTTGAAGACTTCTCTTCACACATTTCTCTACGTGAATTAGAATAATTTGAAGAGCCATTTCTCAAGGTAAAGCTTACTTCTTCTTCACAAAAATGAAGTTTTATTCAAATTTCTTAGAATTTCTTAGTTCTTCCATATAATAATTCTACCATCTTACCTTTTTTTCTAACATTTAAGTATGCCATGAACATGAATCGAACATGCGACCTTCAATCGTGGTTTACCACAAAAGATCTTCCATTTCCATATCGATTTTAACGATATTTTCTTATTCATCCATAATTTATTAGGTATGTTGCGAAGTTCATCAATGGTTATTCAGATTATTACTTGTCAAATATGTGACTTGTGATTAATCTTTAGAATTTAACATATCTAATATTCAAGTTAGTGAAGTTTATAATACATAAATCTTTCAATTTTTTGGTGTTAATCTTATCATTTTCATTCAAGAACTGATTTGATTTTTTGAAATAGTTAGGCGGTCCAATATGAGATTATTTTTGTTGTTGTCAACCAAATATTTGTTAAATTAAAAAGTTATATCTTCATTATTTGCATGATTCTCATTTTGCCCCTCCGGACGCCGTGAATGTCGGTCTGTTTAAGTTTAGCCTAGAAGGGTATTTTTGGATGCACCGTAATTTAAGTCATTTACTTGTTCATCTAAATAGCATTTAATACAAATGCAATCTACCAAATAATTAATATTACAATATATTATTAAAGAAAATTCCAAACTTTTCTTTTAATAGATCGTGCATTGAGTAACGAGGTAACTATTCCAGTTATCAGTGACATTTATTTTATATTTAATAGATCAAGTAATTATTTCTAATATCAATGATATTTATGTTATATTTTTCGAACTTATTATAGTAATAAGTTCATAATATAAGTTATTTTTAGGTGCACTACATCCATCGAGGTAATTACTACAGCCAACTAAAATACACACATGGACTGGTCGTTTTGTTCCCTGACTTTTTAGTACAGAAATGGACCAACGTGATGTCTTTTTAAATAATATATGTTCTCACTGCTCAATAAAGTTATCACACATTCAAATTTAGCATTATTTTAACACCATTTGTTAGTAAAAAATAATTCAATAGATAAGACAATTACCATTACTTGAGATCTGATCACATCTCGTGATCTTTAAGCTTTTGTTAGAACGATTCTCCAGAGTATTTGGAAGAGAATTAACATTTTAGTCGGATTTTCTTATTTTACAGGATGGTGAGGCTAAAGCAATTATGGTCAAGTCTTATGGTGTTAGCTATTGTGGTGATCGGAGCCAGAGCTGTCCCCATTACATATCTTGAATCTGCTGTGGCTAAAGGAGCCGGTACGCAATTTGTTTTTTGCTGCTTTCCGAAATACTATAATTAAGGTGTTAATTAGGGGCAAAGTTCGAGCATTTACCCATACGATAGGCATAAAAAACTAAATTAAATCGAATAAATTTTTTTTTTTTAACTCGAACCGAATTCAAATTTAGCGCAACACTAAATTCATTAAAATTAAATGAAATTCAATATAATAAATTGTTTTTAATAATTGTTTTTCATTTTTTCTAATGCAAAACCAAACCAAACATGAACCAAAATTTTAAAACTATACCAAAATCAAACCAAAATAAATTTGAATCATATTTCAAGCTAGTTTATTTTTTCAATTTGAAATCCAAAAGTTTTTTAACTAATCCAAATAATTGAATGTTCAAATTTAATCAGCCATGTTGAATTGGAACTTATTAAAAGAAAAAGTTAGAGAAATTCGTATGGGTCCAAAATAATTTGGTTTTTCAAACAGGACACCAGATTGGAGAGTTTAATCTTGTAGAAAATTAGGATTCTCTTGACTGCTTACAAATTATATTGGAAATATGAAACTCGAAAATAAGATATTTTGTGTATTTATAAATTATTTCGGATCGAACTACCAAAATTTATTATAGTTAAATCATATTTTCTAGTAAATTTATTATACCTTTTTTTCTACTATAGATTTTTTTGAAAAAGAAACGCAAAAATTTAACTTTCTTTGTGAAAAAAAAAAGTTACTAGCCGATTTTTGTATAAAATTAATTTGGTATACAATATGTGTATAGTGTGCTTGGACGGTAGCGCACCAGCATACCATTTCGATAAAGGATCTGGCTCAGGAGTGAACAACTGGATCGTTCATATGGAGGTTAGTTGAATTAACTTTTAAGTTCTATCTTTAATTGAATTTTTTATCTTTAATTGAATTTTTTTTATCACAAATTAACTTAGTACAAACTAAGTTAACTTAATATATATATATACTAGGGAGGAGGATGGTGCACTGATGTAGCTTCATGCGTAAAACGTAAAAGTACAATGAAGGGTTCTTCTAAGTTCATGAACAAAGACTTCGGTTTCTCCGGTATCTTGGGTGGCAAGCAAAACACCAATCCAGGTTCCTAAACTTTTTTTTTCTTAAAAAGAAAAATCTATTCTGTTTGTTTTTTTTAATGAGTTGCTTAACTTGTTTTTGATGCAATGAGATTGAACTTGAATATTTTATTTTTTGCAGACTTTTATAATTGGAATAGAATCAAAGTTCGGTATTGCGATGGTTCATCTTTTACTGGTGATATAGAAACCGTTGATCCGGTAATTTATTAGACCATCACCATTAAACATTGCTAGTTAAAATCGTTAATACATTCAAAAAAAAAATTTCGTCAACAATTTAATAATACAAATTAAGCTGTAATCAAACTGGATGACACTAGCACTAACCGTTAGGTTAGAAGTTTTAGTTCACTCAAAAAATTTATATACAAAGAAACAACTTAGTTGAAATTGTGAATTTGTATAACTGAAATTTGAAATTTGAAATTATCAGGCAAACAAGCTGTTCTTCCGGGGTGCTAGAGTTTGGAAAGCAGTGATCGATGATCTTATGGCAAAGGGAATGAGCAACGCTCAAAACGTATGAACATTGAAATTTCAAAAATTAATTTTAATTAGTGATTTCTTTTAATATTTTAGGATTAAGAATATTTGGTCACATTAATTTCAGGCGATACTATCTGGTTGTTCAGCCGGAGCATTGGCTGCGATTCTACATTGCGACCAATTCAAATCCGTTCTTCCCAAAACAGCTAAGGTCAAATGTGTTTCCGACGCCGGTTTCTTTATTCATGGGTAACATTCATAACCTCCACAAAATCACACAAAAAATTATTACATAATTCAAACAACATCTTACAAAACTTTTTTTGTTAACTTTGATGTTTTAATATAGTAAGGATATAAGTGGAGGATCTTACATAGAATCATACTACAGCAAAGTCGTAGCGACCCACGTACGATCTCTTTCTCTTTTCCGACCATAATTCTTAGAATCTTTCGTGGTCGTGACTAATCTTTATCACTATGTGCAGGGATCTGCAAAGAGCCTTCCAGTTTCTTGCACCTCAAGTATGAAGCCTGAATTGGTAAGTCTCTTTTAAAGCATTGGTGATATAGACTTTTGCATGTAGGTTATATTGTATAAACATTGTGTTTGATTGTTTTCGCAGTGTTTCTTCCCGCAATACGTTGTTAAGACAATGCAAACACCTCTTTTCGTAATCAATGCCGCCTTCGATTCTTGGCAGGTTCGGTTTTGATCTCTTTATTACTGACTTTTCGCATGAATATTATCCCAAAGATTGAAATTTGATTCGTATTTGATAAAAAAAATTCTTTTTTTAGATTAAGAACGTTTTGGCTCCAACGTCTGTTGATAAACGCAAAGAGTGGAAGACTTGTAAGCTTGATCTTAAGAAGTGTACAGCCGCTCAGCTTCAAACTGTTCAAGGTACAGTAGATATGAAGAGAATTAACTAAACCGGTTCTGGTTTCATGTCTAAACTAAACCGATTGGTTTTAATTTCTCAGGATATAGAGATCAAATGTTGGCTGCGTTGGCACCAGTTCGAGCAACGACGACGAGAGGATTGTTCTTAGATTCGTGCCATGCTCATTGCCAAGGTGGAAGTGCCGCCACTTGGTCTGGTGCTAAAGGCCCCCAAGTCGAGGATACGGTAATTAATCACTCGATGTTTTATACAAAAAACTAAAATAAAAATATAGAGAAATACTATAATTTTTTAAAAATATATATATATTTATATATCAGAAAATTCAACTAACAGAAATTTTAATTTTTTCAAAAGAGAAGTAAAATGTTTTTAAAAAAATTCACAAAACTATTACAAATTTAGATCAGAAAAAAGTTCATAAGTTGTTTTCCTAAATTTTTAGGAAACTTTTTTAATATGTTATTTTTTGAACTCTTTTATGATAATTTTAGAAACTAAAACGCAAATGACATTTTTAAATGAAAATTTATCCTTATAATTAAATTATTTGTTTATGTTTTGGGATTTTTTTTTTCAGAAAATGGCGAAAGCGGTTGGAGATTGGTTCTATGAACGGAGTACATTTCAGAGCATAGATTGTCCATCGCTGAATTGCAACCCCAGGTGTCCTGCAGCATCTACTGAAGAGTAGAATTTATATTGATGTAATAAAACTGAAATAAATTTAGTCATCTTTAAAATATTTTTCTTGAAATTTAAATATGATGTATAATTGATGCAATTATTCATACTTTGAAAAAATAAACAGAAACATTTTCAATGTATTACTTACAATCATTCAACGATTCTCTAGTATCATCATCTTCTTTTTTACAGATAAAGTTTTATAATTTATAAAAATCATTATACTCCCTCCATCAAAATATAATATGTATTTACTAAAACCACATATATTAAGAAATGCATTCTTTGAAAAAAAATATCACTAAAATTATAAATTAAAAATAATTTAGCCATTCTAAATAAAACTGCACAATACAATTGGTAATATAGTGTTCTAGCCTAAAAATATGAAAACGTTTTATATTTTGAGACGATACAAACCTCCAAAGCTTCTTGAGATAAAGAGAGTATATTTTAGGGAAGACAAAGCTTCCTACTTTGACCACATTGATAGAACAGAAATTACAATCCAGAAGCAAAGATGCTTATGAAACACAAAAGCATCAGTAGATTTACTTCCTATAGATGTGATGGATCAATTAAATACAGAAGTTTACATTTTTCGATCGAAAGTATGATTTTCATTTTTTTTCTTTTCAATTGTAAGCTACAAAGAACAAGCAAAATACAACATTTTGATTCAGTTTTAGACAGAAACCTATGAATGTTTCTGGTCTCTTGCAGAATCAGAATCTCACAGACTGTGATCAGTGTTGTTCATGACCTGATGGGTCATGTCTACAAATGTCTCCACGACATAGCGGACATACTCTGCATTGCCATAAAAGCATCATCAGATCTCATCTCGGACACGAAAAAAGCTAAAATATGGCACCACGAGTCAGTTTCATACCTGTGAATCTCTTTAAGCCATTTATCCACACAGGTTCTGTGGAATTCATGATGACAAGGAAGTGTCCTTATAGTGTCTCCTTCTTCATACTCCACAAGGCATATGTAGCATCTGAACGATTCCGGCAAAAAAGAAAATTACGTTTAACCATTATGTCTCAGCTTTTTAGCAAGTGAAGGAACAAAAGAAAAAGCAATGGGATTTAGTAGGCATTACTGTGATGAATCCTCGCTTTGTAATTTAGTATACTGTTTTATAGGTAATAAGTCCACAATGTCGTTAGGTGCAGGAACAGATCCTATTGATGATACTGATGGTTGTTGCGAGGATAAGACAACAGATTGCTGATGAATTTCATCAAGAACCTAAAATGAATACACTATATACCTTTAGCATATAGAGAGAAAAGCTTGTGGCAAAAGTTGTCAATGGGAAAACGTGTATTTACCTCAAAGAGTGCTTCAGCTAGCAATACTATCCTTGAGATGCTAGCTCTTGCATTTGTTTCATCGGTTGTTGTTGTTGTTGCTGCGGAACCACGGTTAGTACCTGCACGGCATGTGCAACGACCTGCTTGATCTCGACCTGATAAGACACAAGTCCTATCATGATGGCCCGTGACAGTTTCAAAGCGGCTTCCCAATCTTTGAAGAGCACGAACCTGTGGAATTAGTTAGTTACATCGCTTATTAGATCTTGAATTGGACAGATACATCAAGGATGAAATAATCGATAAGTTTTTAACCTGAGATCTTATTCTCCTCCTTCTTTCAAGGAAATCTGATCGGTGTTCTAATAAACCTTGATACCTCCCTTCTCTGGCAAGAGGACTTGGTGTCTCCTGACCTTGAGTTCCGAATAAAGTCCTTCGGATGGTAGAAGCTGAACGGTTTAGTATAGATGTTGAAGTCACAGGAGCACCCTCTGCTGTTGCGGTATCAGCAGAGAAGATATCAGTGTCATCTTCTCCCTGATGTTGCGGACGGAATGTGAAATCAGAGAGTGAAGATCGGCGAAGTACTCTATCACGGAGTCGTCCAACACTCAGAGTTCTGCTAAATCTAACATTCTGCTCAGTGGAAGGCTCCCGAACAACATGTCTTCTATCAATAATTTCAGCATAAGTACTTTCCATACCATTATCTACTCTCGGAGAACGTAAGCTACCATCTTCCCCATATCTCATGGCATCGATATCTCTAACTACATTGTCAATCACAGGAATTCTCGGAGACTCATCTCTATCAATGAGCCTAATAGCAGACTCTGAAGGTGAAGTAATAACACCTTGTTCTCTTGCAATCGTTTGACGAGAAGAAGGGACTGGATAAGTAGTGTTGAAGGATCTTGAGCTTGAAGCTCTGCTAAGCCTAGAGCTTATGTTACCGGGAATGAATTTGAAATGCGAAAAAACTCGACCTGGAGTGGAAGATTCTTGAATCGAACCGCCAACATGTACAGTGCTCACACTTGCTTCTTCTTCTTCTTCTTCTTCTTCAACACCACAATCATCATCAAGCTCGAGCTCATCACGACGTCTTTCGTTTTCAGATTTCTTCTTATCTTTTAATTCTTTATTATAGCAATCTGCTGCATCTCCTTGATTCCTAGATTCCATTCTTCTACGTGAGACACTTCCATTACTCTTTCTCACCCATCCATTGCATACCTGAAGAAACCAAGACTCATGAAATTGACCTAATTTCAGATTTTCTTTTGAACAAAATCAATGAAGATCGCATAAAAATCAAAACCAAACCTGATCATTATCGTCGTCACTGTCGTGAGAAGTGGAAGATGAAGCAAGGCAAGAAGCGTGAAGAGAACAAAGGAGACTCATTGGTTTTCTCCTCCTTCCACCACCACCACCACTAGGAGGTGAAGCCGCTTCGGGATCTTCTCTCGCCGTCGACGTCAACGACGAGTCTCGACGTGATTTGCTCCGCCCAGATCCCATCTTCTTCTCTCAAAGTGACCAACTTTTCTGCTGAAATTACATCATTGCCACAAGACCCACAATCTTCCCATCCTCAAAACCAAAACCAGCCATTCGAAATCTCAAAGTCAAAATCCAAAAATCGGAACTTTTTCCTCAGATCTTTACATTGAAACCCGAATTCTTCATTGACGATGAAGGATCGAAAGCCCTAATTTTTGAATTTCAGATCTGAAACTCGATCGAGAAGGAACAAAAAAACTACAAGAATACCTCGAAAATGCGAAGTTTCTGCGAGGATTTAATGTAGCAGCTAAGCTATGTAATGTTTCTTCTTTATCAAAGAGAAATGCTTTGAACAAAAGGAAACGTTATTTTTTTTTAGGTGATCGGAGTTATCGAAGAAGGAGACAAAGCACCTATCTGCGATAGAGAGAGAGACTTTTACGGGAAGAGTGTGTGTTGATGTTCGAAGGAGAGGGAACAAAAAACCAAACTCCCATTTCTTTAATTTTTTTTTCTCCTTTTTTCAAATTATTTTAACGTTTTTTTGCTTTTGAATTTTTATCTTTTTTGCAATCATCATTGGTCTCGATTGACGACTATAATTGAAAAAAAGTTTGAAATGGTCATATAGTGCTCACTAGCGGTTGGAAAAAAAAACAACTTTAAAGAGGGGATTAGTGGGAATTAGATTTATGTAGAATTGGTTAATTTTAAAATTTTAAAATTTGTTAAATTTGCTTAGAATTATGTTAGATTTGTATAGCATTTTGTTAAATTTATAGAAAATTTTGTATATTTAGAGAATGCATCAAAAATTTATGTTATAACAATTTTAAGAACCATAAATATGTTACTATTAAAAATCAGTATCCTAATAATGCTAAGTTTGAATAGAATTATAGAATTAATAATAATCAAATTTTTTTTGAATAGTAATAGATTTTAAAAGAAATCAAACCAATAATAATTAATGTTAAAAAAATGTTAAAATAGATAAACTAATAAGGATGGATTCCATAAAAATGTTAATCATCTATAAACCAATAACAATAAAAGTTTAAAGATTTAACAATCTACAAAATTCCGTTCCTAATAACCTTTCCCTTAGTCACAAAACCATATCTATATGAATGTTTTAAACCAAAATTAAAGTGAGATTTTTTTAAATAAATTTATTGGTGCTGCTAATTGGAAAACCAAAAACTGATTTGAATATACCTTAACCAAACCAAACAAAAAACAACTATTTTATATATTTTTGATTATATACACATATAATATTTCCTATAGATGTAAATATAAAATAAAATTAATCATTTTCTTAAGTTACTAGAGAGTGAATTGAACACAAACTGAAGTTTTAGTAACTTGAATCGAAACAAAACTAAATAACAGAAGAAAAAAAAACAATCAAACTGAAATACAATTAAAATACAAACGGTTTTCTATTGTTTGGTTTTACTTTCTAAAATTTGAAAAAATAAAAAACCGAACCGGAAATTATATCATAACCCTGACTACCGAGAGCCTTTCTGATCAGACTCACTACTCAGAGTGATGACCTTGTGAAAATAGGTTAGATTTATAATTTTGTTACTACATGATGTTTTTTGTAATTAACCATATTTAGCGCGTTTGTTTTGTAAATTCATAGAGTTACAAAAAAAAGTTTCAGATGTGGAAACAGCAGAGAGAGCAAAAAAAACTTCACGGCCAAAACAAAAAAATGCACACGCTAAACAACAACACCACCACCGGTTCACAAGATCCGATCGACCCGAACCGAAATATCGACCCGGATCAATATCCCCACCGAAACTACAATCATCCACAGTCTCGGCGGCCGCGCGGGTTCGCCGCAGCGGCTGCGGCGGCGTCGATGGGTCCAGCTGAAAGCGATGTAAACAACGGAAACATCGCCGGAATCGGCGGTGGAGAGACAAGCAGCGGAGGAGGAGGAGGAGGAGGGAAGGGGAAGAGAGAGAGGGAGAAAGAAAAGGAGAGAACGAAGCTTAGAGAAAGACACAGACGAGCAATCACAAGTCGGATGCTCGCCGGGTTGAGACAGTACGGGAATTTTCCATTACCGGCGCGTGCGGATATGAACGATGTAATCGCTGCTTTGGCGCGTGAAGCAGGCTGGAGTGTTGACCCCGATGGTACTACTTATCGGCAATCACATCAAACAAACCATGTGGTTCGAATTTCGGAACCCTTTCTTCCGAGATTCAAGATTTTTCAAGTCTCTTCATCTAAAATTCAATATCCATTACGACATTTCAAGAAGAAATTAGGAATAGTCGTAGCTCACACTGTTGTCGGTGATACATCTGTCACGAGTATAGCAAAATTGTTTCCTTAAATAACCTATTTCAATTAGGGATTATTTGGAAATGCTGATCAATTTGATCCCAGATATGTACAGAACTTCGCTGTGTTATTTGCTTGTTCTGTTATCACTTGCTTTGAAGTTAGTTAATGAAGCTAAGTTATAAACCAATGACGGAGATAGCTGATAGCAACGTGTTTGATAAATCTTCATTGTTTCATTCCATTGGACAGGTTCAGTTTCCGACGAGATCTATTGAGAGTCCTCTTTCTTCTAGTACTTTGAAGAATTGTGCTAAGGCTGCACTTGATTGTCAGCAGCATGCCTCTCTTAGAATCGACGAGAACCTTTCTCCTGTGTCTCTTGATTCTGTTGTTATCGCCGAGAATGATCATCCTGGAAATGGAAGGTATAGGGGTGCTAGTCCTATTGCCTCAGTCGGGTGCGTGGAAGCCAATCAGGTAACGAATGGAATACTGGTGAATGATATTTTTAAAGTCAAAAACAAATCCATTGCATTGTTAGGAGAGTTGACTTTGAGCTGGACTTCTTTTTATCTTACAGTTTTGTTGTTCTTCCAGATTATACAAGATGTTCATTCCACAGAGCGTAATGACTTCACAGAGCACTTTTATGTCCCAGTGTATGCCATGCTTCCAGTGAGATTCTGATGAGAGAACTGTGTTTTAAAATTATACGTTTTACCACTTTTGTCGCCATGTTTTTTTTAGCTAATGTTCTATACTTTGCATTTCAGGTTGGCATAATAGACAACTTCGGCCAGTTGGTTGATCCTGAAGGTGTAAGACAAGAATTAAGTTACATGAAGTCCTTAAATGTCGATGGAGTTGTAATAGATTGTTGGTGGGGGACAGTTGAAGGCTGGAATCCTCAGAAATATGTTTGGTCTGGCTATAGGGAGCTCTTTAACCTTATCAGAGGCTTCAAACTTAAATTACAGGTGTGATATTACTTACCGTAGAGCTTTTTCAAATACATCCTATGTGACCAAACTGTAACTATTGCAATAAAGAACTTGTCTTTTTCGATCTTAGCAATTAGCGTCTGGTATATTTGAAGGTGGTGATGGCATTTCATGAATATGGAGGCAATGCATCTGGAAATGTTATGACCTCGTTGCCACAGTGGGTTTTGGAGATTGGAAAAGACAATCCAGACATATTTTTCACTGATCGTGAAGGAAGAAGGAGTTTCGAGTGTTTGAATTGGAGTATTGACAAGGAACGGGTATTGCATGGACGAACTGGTATAGAGGTACTTTAGAAGAACATTCATTCCTCGTAAACTGCTAAGCACTTTGATCTATTATGTGGACATATCATCCTCTTTGTACTGTTTAGATTCCTATTTCTTCGTTGTAATATTTGATTTTTCAGGTCTATTTTGATTTTATGAGAAGCTTCCGGTCAGAGTTTGATGACTTGTTTGTGGAGGGGCTAATTGCTGCAATTGAGATTGGTCTTGGAGCGTCCGGTGAACTAAAGTATCCATCTTTCCCGGAAAGGATGGGTTGGATATATCCCGGTATTGGTGAGTTTCAGGTACTTTCCAGATTGCTGAACTTTACTTCCTCCTATTTCTAACTTGTGACTGATAAAGTCTGAACATTGTTGATTTTTTTATCTATTTTTTGTCTTATTGCAGTGTTATGACAAATATTCACAAACAAGTCTGCTAAAGGAAGCAAAATCAAGGGGATTCGCTTTCTGGGGTAAAGGACCTGAGAATGCTGGTCAATACAATTCACAACCTCATGAAACTAGTTTCTTCCAGGAAAGAGGTGAATATGACAGCTACTACGGCCGCTTTTTCCTGAACTGGTATTCGCAGTTACTGATAGGACATGCAGAGAATGTTTTGTCTCTTGCAAATCTCGCCTTTGAGGAGACAAAGATTATTGTCAAGGTACAATCTTTTTGTCAATGTTCTTTCAAAACCGGTAATGACCATAACAATGAGACATAAACAACAATAAAAATGCAGATTCCGGCGATTTACTGGTCATACAAGACAGCTAGTCACGCTGCTGAACTAACTGCAGGATACTATAACCCTTCAAACCGTGATGGGTACTCTCTTGTTTTCGAAACTCTGAAGAAATATTCAGTGACTGTGAAATTTGTGTGCCCTGGGCCACACATGTCTTCTAATGATCATGAAGAAGCAACAGCTGATCCAGAAGGTTTGAGTTGGCAGGTAATGGTAGTTTTTATTAATGACTTACCTCTCTTGTTTCTCTGCAAATGTTTTTCTTTTAGCCTAAGTTTGGTTATTTTGTGGCAGGTGGTCAATGCAGCATGGGATAAGGGACTTCTTATAGGTGGAGAGAATGCGATTACTTGTTTCGACAGAGAAGATTGTATGAGATTAATCGAAATGGCTAAACCAAGAAACCATCCAGATAGCTATCACTTCTCCTTCTTCACATATCGCCAACCTTCTCCTCTGGTTCAAGGATCGACTTGCTTTGCAGATTTAGACTACTTTATAAAACGCATGCACGGTGAGCTTTTTCAGCACATACAATCAATCCCGCATCTCTACATTGCTAAGTTATTGTTCTTACAATTCTTTCTATGTTTTCGCAGGTGACATACAAAGATGAAGTTGCAGGGTTTTAGGGTTTATTGAAGTAAGTCGTTTGTTTGACTTTGAAACTTCAAAATCTGTTTTGTCTTGTTGTTCTCAGGACCTAAATTTGAAGTTATTAATCAACTGAACAGAAAGTGTTGCACCTAAAACCTTTTGACTATTGCATGAATCCCACTACATCAATAATAATAATCATTACCTTTGGTATATCATCCACTTTGGTCCAAAGTTACCACATTTATTTATCAAAAGAAAAAAAGGTTACCACATCTGTTTTTGTACTATTACACAGACATATTCTAATAAAATCCAGATTTCTCATCATTGTATTTGACATTTTAAATCCAGCAACGAAACAATCTTTTGGGTAAAGAATTTTTCTTTTTTGGTAATATGTCCTCTTTTATGCAGTATTAATTAACAAAAAACTAAGATAGTCCATAGTTGATAGACATTATAGTGTTGGGAGTCGTTAGCGGCTACGACTAGAGTTTGCGATTAGATATCGCTATTACTTGTTCGTTGCAATATCGCGCGACTAGTCGTAGGATTATTCGTTTTTCTATCACGCGATTGGTCTCTGCGACTTGTGATTTTTCAAACATAATAAGGATATTTTTGTCATTTAACATGGTTTAATTTTTTTGATCGTAGAATTTTTAGTCGCAACGCTAATTTTTTCAGCGACTAATATTTAGGTCGCCAATCGTTAGCGATTAATCGCTGCGACATATCGCGGCATACTGCGACAACTAATCGAATATGATTCAATCGCAGATTCTAGTCGCGACCGCTAACAACTGCCAAACGAACATGGCCCATAATAAAATATATAAAGACGCTCTGCGAGAAGTTTCAAGAGACGAATATTAAAGGAATTATCTTTAAGCCGGCCTAATTGCAACAATATTTATCTTAATTCTGTTTTTTTTGTTCTTAGCGTACTTTCTGCATGTATTTCTTTTTTTACTTTTTTTGAAACAAATACTTCCAAATATCATATTATTTTTTCGGAGATTTAAAGAATATTGCACTTTTTAAAAGCAAATACTCAATATCAGTGGACCAAATATGCTACTAAGAATCGGATTCTACGCACAGAGAAAAAGACGATCTTGTGAATTTACTTTGGCAAATCTATGGAGAATAATTTACAAGAAATATTTCAAGCTATGTCTTCTAATGAGGACAAACCTATATAACACACACCATCAATCCAAAATTATGTATATTTTCTTAAGAGTATTTGTTAATCTTTCGATTCGGTTTGTATTAGCAAGTCTAAGGCTGACTTACGTATTAAACTGATCACACTAATTCCTCATCATCACCAACCTAACGCCAATGTAGTAAAAACCAGCATAAACCCTACAAAATTCTCAAAAACACATTAAAGCATAAAGCTTCGAGATTTGCAGAGTTTTAGAAATCGAGTGGACATCACAAAAAACCTAACTCAATTAGCCCAATGAACATCTTTACATATGACGAATCTGAATACAAGATCTATAGATCCTGAAAATTTTCAGAAAAATGGACATTAACTCCTTAAAGCTTCAAAACTAAACACAAAAAGATGATTTTTATAAAAAAAACAGAGCATAAAGTTTCTTGATTTAAATGGAACCCAATACCAAATCAAACAAATTATTCAAAAATTATAACAAAAAAGAAACTTAGATGAAACCTAAACAAGATTTAATGATTAATAGCTTAAGAGAGAAAGAACAAGACTTGAGTTAGATCTGAAAGTTAAGTCATCTTTTCACCTCGGACTCCGATTCACTTGATGCAAGGCGGGAACCGATCAGTGCTCATAAACCAATCACGAAAAGACACGTGGTGGTATCAGCCAATCAGTTCCCGAGCTGCAGCAAGCGAATCCAAGTCCGCCGGTAACTTTAATCATCGTCGTCGTCGTCTCTCTCTTTCATTTGGAAAAGATAAAAAAAAAAAAAAAAAGAACGAAGAGAAACAGTTGCCATATCTGGCAAAGATATTTATCTCTTTCTCTTTTATCAGAAAATATCGAGAATATATGTAAGCCTCTTTTGATGGTTATTTTCATGAAAATAAGTGACCAATCATGTGTCGACGCGTGTCATATTGAAAAGTCTTATTCTTCCGCACATTCGTGTTTCCGAGATCCTTACTAGATTTGTTTGAGTGAAAAAGGGAAGTAAGTACTGTCACGCAACCTGCACGTGACTCTCATGTGGAACCGGGAACGTAGTTATTCAAATAAATCCCGGTTTAGATGCCTCTATCCATAGGCCTGAGCATTTTGGTTTTGGTTTTGATTCGGTTCCGTTTCTGTTAGAGGGTTTAGAATTGTTTGTAAAAAGAGATTTAGGATCAGTTCCTAGATTTTAGTTCGGATCTGTTCCGAGATTTTAGTTCGGTTTGAATAACAAGAACCAACTAATATTTACATTATTTTTTATTTACATTGAATATTTTACAAAACTATCTTAATTATTTAAAATATCTGAAATACTATCCGTAAAATTACCAAATCTATCCAAATTATCTAAACTATCAAAAATATCTTAAAAAGACAGAAAATTTTTATATTAAAATTTGGTATATTTTTATAAAAAGAGCATGACTCATTCAAATATTTAGTTATTTTAAATATTAATTATTTCATTCTAAACATAACTAATATGTTTGAATTTATAGTTATAATTTTTTTGAATATTTTAAACGTTTTAATTCTAAATATAATTAATGTTTTGGATATATAGTTTATATTTCAAATATTTTCGGTTTGATTTGGATATTCAAAATATTAAAAGTAAAATTATTAAAATATTTATTGGGTTTTTTTAACCAGAGTGCGACACGTCAGTATCCGTATGCTTCACATATGTGGCACTTTTATTAAAAAAAAAAAACAACACCTTTTCGAAACTAAAACACACCATTTGAAAACCAAAACACACCGTTTGAAAACCGAACACACCGTTTGAAAACCAAAACACACAGTTTGGTTTATATTTCTTTATTCAACCCTAAAAAAATCGACATCTTCTTCTTCTTTAGCCGTCAAGAGAAATCGCCACCATTATCTTCGCTTTTTCCGATCTACTCCTCGCCACCTTCTCTTTCTCTCTCGCTCACATTCTCCTCTCTACCCGCTTCTTCTCCTCTTCATTCAGAGGCTTCGTTCGATGGATCCTTCTATCCTCTTTTTCTCCTCTGCATCGCAACCCACACTCATTCCCTTAGAAAAACTTAGTTGAGGTATCACTTCTCAAATAATAATTGTTAGACTTATTCGTTCTTGGGAGGTCCGCAATTACAAACAAAATGGGTCTCTGATGACTTTAGATCTGCTTCTCTTAGATGAGAAAGTACTGATAATCTTCCCTTTGAGTAGTAATCCTAATCCATTTTCATATTTAGAGTATTTTTGGTTTATATTTTTTCTAACTTTTTATAGGAAACATTGATCTAAGCATATATTTACCATAGAAGGATCTCTTTATTTAAAAGATATCTCATGGATGGAAATCTCTACTACATTAGTAATTTCGAAGTAGTTAAGTCTTATAATCGTTATAAGATAACTGGCAATTTTCTTCTCATTCGTTTTATGGATGATACTAAGATTGTAGAAGTGCCTGACAGTGACACTACTACAATTAAAGTAGAGAAGTTCCGTTTAAGGACATATTCAGAATTTGAATCTTTTGCCAACAGTAATCTTCAATTACATGGTAAGCCTACCATGTTAAAAAAGTATCACAGTCTGACATAATATAACTTTTTAAAATAAATGTTGTAGGGCAAGTCTTAAGTGTCTAAGGATCGAATTTGGAAGACTGTTCCTCAATGCAGAAAATTATTATTCTACTCCTTGTGCAAGAGCATGAGATAAATGTTATTAAAAAATACATAGAAATTACTTCTTTTCTATTAGGATTACATGTTGGGATGCTTAGTCTGCCGTCTTTCGTAACATTTTTAACCAAAATGGACGCAAATGTAGTGTTGTTGTTGCAACATGTTTGAATCCTAAAAAATTTATAGGTATCTTTAAAACATTATACTTCAACATTACCGCACAATATCATTGTGTTGGTTTAACAATTTAATTTTATAACTTCTTTGGTTACCTAGAAGACTATACTTTAAGTATATTACCTAAATTTTTTTTGTGTAACTTAAATTGTTATATTAGATTGATATGTTTTAAAAGTTGAAAGATTAGATACTTAATTTTAGTGAAAAAATATATATTTAGGTTAGGTTACATCTTTGTTTAAACTTTCTAAACATTTGTTTAGAATTTTTATACATATAATGTAACCTAACCGAAATATAACATTACACATAAAATGTTCAGAAAATTTATACATAAAGTGTAACCTAACCGAAACATAACAAAAAAAAAATATGTATATTGTTGAAAACCTTTTCATTTAAAATTTGATTCATTTATGTAATTTAGTAACAAAACATATCTTTTGTTTCGATTAAGATATTCGTTGAATGGATGATTTTATAATCTAAAGATTGGATCTTTTGTTTCGATTTATTTTAGTTATATAATCTAGAGATTGGATCTTTTATTTTGGTTTAGTTTGGTTTCTAGATTTTTCAAGTTCTAAGAAGTAGATCGTCAATCAAGTTTTATTTTGATTCGAATTAAAAATACTATAAAATTAAAAATAAATATGTCAATATATTTTATATATTTGTAATTGAAAGTGTTAATTTTAGTGTCTTAAGACTATAATTTTTTCCAATGCCATTCAAATTAATTTAAATTTTAGTTTGGTTTGGTTTCAAATCGATGAATCAGGTTTGATTATGTGATTTCGGATTTCTCATCCCCTAGTATGTACATCCACAGGGAAGTCACCTAAAGATTTGATATGTTCATTGTACACAAAACTTTTATACATGACATAACATATTTAGTACAGGATGCATCATCCCGGTTCGGTCCCATCCAGTTTGGCTTAGACTCGAGTAATTACATTCACAAAGAAAAAGTACTAAAAATATTTGATATATGTTAAATGCACACAAATTTTAACTAACATAGTTCACGAACTCTGGCGACGATGGCGGAGGGACCGAGCCACCACCGAGCAAAGTCAAGACCGAGCCAGCAGCGCTAAAGACTCGTGGGACCACCATTCGAGCAATTCTCGGTAGGGTTGGGTAAGTAAGAGTACCAACGATAAACCAATTGAGACTCATAAGAGCAACTGCATCTAAAGCCGGTTTGTTCTTAACCGTTGAGAAAAACTGAACTACACTTCTCAAAGAGATACCAACCACAGTGAAGAGTGCTCCTATGAGTGGCGTACACAGCTCTTGTTCTTTAGCTCCATACATTACTATGGCCACGACTAGCGCAAGCATCGCACTGAATATGCTTCTTGAAACCGCAATGTTTCTCTCTAAACCGAGAACTCTTGGTGTTAGTTCTTGGCCTTTCGGGATTGTCGATTTTGCAAATGGGTAAAGAGGAGATTTAACCGATGAAAACTCGGCTTCTCCCTTTGACCCATAAGGGATATTCTTTGGTTTTGGTATGGTGCGGGTCTCGCTGGTTTCTTCCTCGGCTTTAACTTTGCCTTTCATGCTCCAATACTCTTTTCCGTAAACTTCCTTCATTTGAAGATTCTCCTCCTTTAACTCTTGCAACTGCCAAAATCTTGATGTATTAGAACATAAAGTACTTGGTTATGAGAAGATTGATACAACTTGTGTTTGGTACCTCAGCCTCCAGCTTTTTGATTTTCGAAATGGCTTCATCATGTTCATGTTCTAGCTCTTCTAACTCACGTTCCATGATTCGATATTCTTTTATTGCTGCTCGAAGATTCTCTTCTATTTCTTTTCTATTCCATTCAAGACTCTCCAACTCATACCGCAACTCATAAATACTCTGCTCAAGCTGCAAATTACCAAAGGTCCCTCTCAAAATCACACTTGACAAATCTTGCACATTAAAGATTACAAAAATAAAACACAAGAAAGGGTTACAAACCGAAACGAACCAGTCTTTCCCTTGGTATAGAAGCAAAGAAGCGAATCGGAAACGTAAAGAGGAGAACAGATCCCCAGATTGTGCCCCACACAGCTCTCCAGAACATGCTTAAGTTGAACCAAATAGCAGAACTTACCATATCAGCAGACACAAAGGTTGTAACAAGAGCTGTTCTAAGACAGAACAAACATGCAGATACGCAGAGAAAGAAAGGTCTTGTCATTAGATAAACTGAAGATGAGACCAACCCAGAAACCAAACTTCCGAGATCCATTTTTCTTCACCGACAAAAAAAAATGTTCCCTTTCACAACATGAACACACAGAAAATGAGTCATAAAAGCATATGCTTCGTTTCAAGCCAACAAAATCCCATAAAGGAAGAAAGATTAGCTTACCTATTTTAGGCGTAGAGTAAGAGTTGAGAGTAAGAGAAGAAGTTTAAGCGACTGAACCATAGAGAGAAGCAAAGGAAAATCGATAGGGAAAGAGACAGAGATGTGGCAGACAGAGGAGAGCCATGCACGACACGTTGAATGTATTTCTCTGGTTACTCGGATTTTTGGATAAAGATTAGACTTTCTTTATATTTAAAATATTTTCTGTTTGAACGTAAACAATGCAAATGAATTACATATTTATTAAAGAAATAAAAGAAACCTCGTTAAGAAGTCATGAAATAAATAAAAAATTCCTTAAACAAATATCAAACTTGACTTTGTGAAATCATAAGATATGAAGACTCCTGAATAATTATGAAATCATTGTCCAGAGGCCTCTTTGAAACCATAAAGAAATTTTGATAAGTCTACAAGCTAGTTTCTATAATAAAGACTCTCCATGTTTTGGAGTTTATCTTTTCATCCAAATCTCCATGAAAAATACATTTGTAAATTGTAACATCCATTTGATTGATAGTCCAGCCATTTAAGCAGCTAATGCCAATACTAATCGATCTGTGGTGAGTTTAGCAAGTGGACTGAAAGTATAATGAGAATCAACTCCTTCTTGTCTGTCTATGTGGCATGAGAGTGTTTTCCATATCATTCTGAGCAAGTAATGTGGTAGATGAGTGTGATGATGGTGATGAAAGTGTAGGATCTGGAACAGGCTCAGTAACAAGACATACTTCAAAGAATTTGTTGCTCCAAAAGTTTGTCATATAAAACATGTGTTGATGTTAGGTTTACTAAGAAAACTGCATTAGAAACACATTCTGGCCAATAAGGAAGTATATTGGACTGAAAATACAAAGATCTTGCAACATTAATTCAAAAGATGCAAATATTTTTTTTCAGCTACTGAATTTTTTTAGGTGTATAAACAAAAATTAATAATAAAAAATATTAATTTTTAAAATAATAATTCAAAAAACTGCCACGTTATTCAAGTTAGTGTTCTTAGCTTACACGTGTTATTGACATGGTTTAATGTCTCGATCGCGTGTTGGGCTAATTCTAGACTTGTAATGTAATTTCACATGGTAACAATTGTTGTACTGTCCTAAATAGGCTTAATAAATAAATTGACCAACAAAAAATCAAAGAGAAAAGTTCTTCGGAATTTTTTTTTTTCCTTTTTTTGGCAACTTTTTCTTTTTCTTTTTGGTCAATACCTCAAAAAAAAATATTATTTGAAACAAATGGTAAAAGTTTTTGTTTTGAGAAATGACAAAATTTACAATAGGAAACATGATGGTGAGGAACAAAGGATTCATTTATTTGATAAAAAAGGAAAATACAAGATTAAAGATAAAAAAAACAACATGCAATTGTAAAAACACTAGAAAAGACAAAGATCATCAACCATAGCTGCCACGACAGTTCTCTGTTCTACACAGACACATCTTCTTCTTCTTCTTCACAGCTCCTCTTGATGCTCCATAATCATATCTCAACTCCGTTAATGGAGGAATGTGCATCCTTGCGAAAAACGCAATGAAGAAACACCACAACCCGTTCTGCTCACGATTAATTAGCTGCCAGAAGACGTTGGGAGAGCAACTATGATTCATAAACCGAGCTACATTTCCTGATATCTTTGCGCTAATCACAAACTCTGATGAACCATTGAACTCCTCTGAAACTCTCTCTGCAGCATCTTCACCAACAAGATCCGGCTCATAATTCCATTGAAACGAGTTATAAACCCGAGAACTATCGAATATGTAATCATCTTCTTCGTCGTCACCTTTGGTTATAATATTACCAGCATATTCACAGATGAAACTTCCCGCTCGGATGGGATCCCAAGACCTTAAGCCCCAACCACAATCCATCGTCTTAAACACTTCTAATCTGAACTTCAGCCCGGTCTGAATCATCTTGTTCTTGCACTTATTAGAACAAGTACAAGAACCACCGCACTCGTAGACCATCGATGTACGGGTGACTAAGACTCCATCAACATAAGGTAAATCACCTATATTTCTCTGAACGCATAGGCAGTTTTTTCCACCTTCCGTAGCGCATGACCTAGCTGGGCAAGTGCAGCAAGTAACGATAGGTGGAATGTTAATGACTGTGTGCTTTACAGAAGTGATATAGCTGAAAAAGGCAGGAAACTTTTGGTCATCAACTTCATTCACCAGGGAGACTTTTAGATTCTCAGCTCCAAAAGAAAGATCTTCAAGAACAAGACCTGGTCTTGTAATCAACCCTTTCTTCCACTGCGCTATCTCTTTCCATGTGCCAAAAGCTGGCTTTTGATCAGGCTCCCTCGACAATCTGAATTTGAATACCTTGAAACCCTTTTCATTCTTCTCATCCCACATTTCTTGGATTGAGTAAGTCCCATCGTATATGTAGACTTTACGTTTCCTCTTTTTTTCGTCCTCCACGGCTCTTATAACCCTAACAACACTTCTGTCTCTGAGAGCTGTCACTAACGCAATGTTCATCTTCACAAGCTTCTGATCAGCTTCTTGACCACCGAACCCTGTATAGATCAAGGTATCAGGATCTTGAGCTTCGTCAGCATTAGTTCCTGAGGAGATAACGCTAACTGCTATGGATTTGTCCTCTCCATTTTCTTCAACCTTCATGCAGTCAGTTCCAAAGGGGACTCGATGTAGCCCCACAAGATCCATTTCTTCCCAGAAGAAGAAAATGTCTCCTACACTAACTCCAGGAACGGGACCGAATCTTCTCTTTGTATTGGTATGCAACTGGAGGTTCTTGAAAGTACGCGAAGCCAACGAAACCTCACCGCTCACCTTCTTAACTTGAGTCAAGCGCCTTCTAACAGCGTCGAACCGCATCATCAAGGAACGCACAAGCTCATTGCTTCCGGTTTCTTGATTCTCTTTACTAAGTCCACCATTACAGTATTGCATCCGATTTGTGAAGCTGTCACTCTTCTTCAAGCTTTGTGAGCCCTTTGGTCTGCCGGGTCCTCTTTTCATCGGAGCACTACCAGTAGCATCAGCATTGTTAGAGGCATTGAACAATGTAAGTTGTGTACCCATTTCAGCAGCAACAGCATTGTTAGAGGAATCGTTTTGATCATTCTTTGTGTTTGCTTCTTCTCCACTAGGAATCTGCTTGCTACTTTCACCTCTTTCCATTGCAAAAAACCCTGTCATTAAAATTTTATTTTTCTATTCAGTTAAAAGAATTTTGCAGAAGCCTAAACCATGGATGATAAATATATACAAAGAATTATGTTTCTCTTTAAGCATAAACATGGGTTGGAAAGCTGCAAATAATGTTAGCTTGAGATTAGTCGTTAACAATGCATTATTATGAAATGGGAATAAAACTGTCTTTGCTGTGGCAGCTTAAAACAAACTAATATTAAACATGCTACCCCTTTTTCTTTTGTTTTATTTTGCCATATTGCATGTCCAACTCCAATTTTTATTTTATTATTTAATATATGACATCAATAAACATTTATTATTTGATAAAAAAAATATTAGCGTTTTGTGGTTAAATGGTTTTTGGGAATTTTGTTGTAATCATATTTGTAAATTTTTTGCCATATAAAAAAATTTGCTAAACAAAAGTAAAGTGAGAAATCAATTCTAAACAATAACATCAATCCGGGCAAACAATAAAATAAAATAAAATAAAAATTGGTAAAAAATATATTGAACCTTTTTGAACAAATGTTTTGGTTAAGTTTTTATTTTTTGAAATATTGTTTGTAACAAATTTTTTTAATTGATTTACGTTAAAAGAATGGCTAAACAAAGCAAAACAAGTAACAATTAAACAGAACAAAAAATCTCAGAATTAATTTATAAACAAAAATAATAAATATATATATAATAAAAATTACTTCAATTTTTACATCAATAAATAAAAAAAGATTGGCAAAAAAATCAAATAGTCTATATATATAACTATATTTGAAATACCAGCTAATGTGATTTACAGTTGACCACCGTTACGAGATGGTCCTAACCGTTTTTTTGTCGTCAATTTTAATCATTTATTAAATCATAATTTTTATAAAATTTTATTTTTATTTAGTTTATTTTAAAAATAAGATTATTTTAGTTAGATCTATAGATGTTTGATAGAATTGAGCAAAAAATAATTAAAAATTGAAATAACTGAGAAAAAATAGAGACGGCCATGCCAATATTAAATTTAGAGAAATCGATGCCAGATAAAACAGTAATAATAAAAGTATTATTTTGCCCATCATGAGAATAAAAAAATAAAGATAAGGAAAAATAACACTAGAAAATTTGACACAAATAATGTAACCCAAAAATTATATGTATAAGTAATAGTAATTCTAAAACTAACTTCAAGACACACAAAATTTAAAATAAAAATAAAAATAATATTAAATTATTACATACCTTCTTAAACAATTGGATATGAAGGAAAATGAGAAACTTTATTTAAAAGAATGAAGAAGCTGTTTAAGTATATGATTATTGATTTGTTTAGTGTGAAGAAGAAAGAAAGCGCGCGAACCTATTTATAACATTTTGTAATGATTGTTTGTTATTTTGATGATAAATATAAACCGTTAGATCAAGTTTGAAAGATCATCACCGTCCAAGTTTCAAACTTAAAAACTAATAAATATATTTCTATTTAATTAATCATTGACCATTTTTTATCAAAAAACAAAAATTATTGACAAAAAGAAATAAGTTAAACATATAATTACATCATTTCCATTGAAGAATAAATCATGGTCAACTTTTTGTTACCTTTTTATCACTAGAAAAAAAATCATTGCTATCTAAAAAATAATTTATTTTCCATATTAAACAATTTTTCTTACTATTTCTCTTAAAATTTCAAAACTTTTTTTGAATAACATTCATACAAATCCAGTCAAACTTGATAAAATTGAATGCATATTACCTTTTTCACTTGAGAAAACTTTTTTGAGGTTTATGCATAAGGAAAATAAAAAGTTTGATTCACAGAGTGCAGAAAATAAAGCATTCATAATCAAAAGGTACATCTCAAGTTAAAGAGTTTTTGTTAGTAAAAACAAACAAAAATTCTGATGCAGTTTGTTAAAAAAACCCACACATTTCAACGACAACCCCATGGTTATATTGCTAGTTTGCATGTACTCACAATAGCTTGGCATGAGTGGCTCTTAAACGACAATCCCATGTTATACTAATTTCTTTACGTTCTTAAAAAGTTCTGAGTTTTCACTTGTCACCAATCTTTAGATAACATTTTTTTTGATTTTTTGGGGTTTAATTAGGATAATATAATGTTTAATGATTCGACAAGTAGTGAAGACACTCCATCTTTCTTTGTAATTCTATAGAACACGTTGGGAGATTCACAAGCTGAAGCTACTCTTGTCATCTCCTACTAGAGGGTTATTTCTTACAGAAAATGTGATTTAAATTTTCATATTTTCATAATTATAAAAAAAATTAATACGGATATAAAATATGAAATTTTAAGTTAATCATGCCAGAATATGCATATTCAAAGCAAAATTTTTAGGTTCCTTCCACAACAAATGTTTTCTTTTCTTGAACTATTTTGACCCTTGTTTGTTTAGTCGATCGAAGATAAATAGAATTTGTAATTTTTCGTTTTCCAAACATTTTCTCCTATAGTGATCATGATTAGCTTAGAAACAGGCTCAGATCCAGCCATCTAGGCCCAAAACTTCATTCAGTCGAATGTTTTCCAAGTCCAAGATACAATCAATACGCCAAGTTATAGATAGTACTCAAAACACCAAGTTACACACACACACACACAAAAAGTGGTTACTAGGTAAGTGCCGTGACGCAAGTGATTATGCCTTCCAGGCTTCGAGCCAAAAAGAGAAAAGAAAAAAGTTTAACTTTATGTTTTAGATGAATAATAAGCTTCCTTCGTGACATATTTTGAAGAAATTCATGTCGAGTAGACGAGAAAATCTCGAATATCTTGATTTTCTTTCATGTTCATTTGATAGTATTATGACTAAAATATATTAATTATTACATTTATTTTAGAAAATTAAAAATTTAGCCCCAAAATTATAAAAATAAAACTAATTAACTAAGTTAAAAAGAAGAATCAAATGAGAGACAATAGTCTCTAATGCTTATGAGCAGAAGTGCAAGGAGATTGGATGTAATTATGATCAGACGGTTTAAACCTAAGCTGACAGCTAAGGTTACATTCAAACTTGACCGATCCTAATGGTCCTACTCGCCATCGAGTCTTTGACCCACCTTTGAGCTCGAAAGTAATCACATCTTGTTTAACCGCATAGTCTGTGGCTTGCATCATTGTTGGACTCAATGGTATTGGAGATGACTGAACCACGTATTTATATAACATTGATTTCTCTTTATCAACTTCAAACTGGCTCTGTTTTAAATACGCAATCGTTTTACCTTCATAGCTTAGCTTAAAGCTAGTATCATCAAACAACGCATGAGCCTTAGCATTATCATTCTCTGCGCGTATCACAATCGTTATCTGCGTCTGCATGACTCCAACTATATCATACCTGGTCAATCAAACCAAGAGGAAGAAAAAAGTCAGATCATTAGTGATCAAGATTCAAGATCAAGAAATGAGAAAGCGTCTACGGAAACCGTACTTTAAGACATCGAGGTGAGCATAGGCGACACTAATGATGGGAACTCGCGGGTGAATGACCATGTAACCAACGAAGACTACAATGCCACCAAATATAACAGCGATAGAGATGATGGCACAGATAATGGCTGCACACCATATGAAAGGATTAGTACCATGACGAGATGTCAATCTAGGCATTATTATGTGGCTCTCGGACTCGGGTTTTGGTTTGGGATTGATGAGACAGCATCCGGGCTAGGACCAAGTTCTTGTCTTTTTGGTGGCTCTGTGTTGAGCCTTGAGAGAGGATAATTGAATTGAAAGGAATTGGTACTTAACCCTAATTGGTGGGAAAACTCTTTGGTATCTTTCTTTCCCTTGTTGTAAAGGCAAAACGGGTTTTGCAAGTAACATACGTAATTGTATAAAGTTGTATGATTCATAGAGTTTAAGGAATCTTATACTAATATATATAAAAAGAAATTCTTAACTTGCAAGTATTACCAACTTAGCTAATGTTTTATTTGTATATATTAAATGTTAAATAACAAATCATGGATAGTAAATGTATAATATATTTAATGATTTGCATATACCAAAAGGTTCATAGTACTTTACTACTTTTTGTTTTTTCTCTACACAGGAGAACCAACAACATTCTCTCCTGAGGCTAAAGCTCATCAGACAGCAAAAAAGGAACATGAACTAGCCAATATGATATGCCTACAAATCATGAGATATGGTTACCATAAAACTGTGTTTTACCCGAAAGGCCTGAATTCGAAGACAGAGGTAAGAGAAGGAAGTGCGAGAGTGACCAACAAAAGCCCTTTCTCTACACTGTCAGAAATGTGTGTTTCTGCCTCGGCCCCTCCCACCAGAGTAGTAACCATAACCCGAATTTGAGTAGTAGTTGTTGTTATTGTTATATCTGCCTCCGAAATTGGTTTGTGCAGCGAGATATGCACCCTGACCAGGTTGTGGTTGAAGTGGCCTTTGGAAATGGTTACCAAATGCCTGAAATAAGGATGAAGAGAACAAAAAGGTCCATAAAATAAACACTATTGTAATTTGAGGAAGAAAAGTTTCACAACTTTGGTTGTTGAATATAGAAAGGATGAAAACAAACCTCAGGATCTTGTCTCATGTGCTCAGGAAACTGGATGTGTTGTTGTTGTTGTCCGCTTCTTGCCACACGGTCAAGTGGATTGCACGAGATCGTATCGAAAAAGTCATCCTTGTTATACGCAGGCTGCAACAAGCAAATAATAGCGTTGACTGCTGCTTAAAATATCATATAGATATTAACTGGGATAACGTCAAGAGCTTGAGAATCAGATCTTCATTAGACTTGATAAAGATAGGAATTATTACATTTGCCTTCCCTTCTTCGCTTGGCTCAACAGCAGTTTCTTCCCTGTGATTAATTTGATTGCTTTTTTCCGAGAAAACCCCATAGTTCACTCTTCTTGAACTTTTCATTCATTGCCACAAAATCAAATTCTTCAGTAAACTCAATGCTAGAACTAGGAATCCGAGACTGCTACACATTTATAACCAGAAGAAAACCAAAAAAAATTTAGAAACTATGGCATGTATTGCAAAAAATATACAAACAGCAATGCGCTTGATATATGAGATATGAATCTAAGAACTAATATAATCATGAAGAAGTTTTAGAATAACCAGGTGTGATAATTACGAGGAAACATCAGAAATAGAATATAAACAAAAGAGACCTGATGGGCTGGAACCGGAAGAGGAAGCAATGGCGCTTGATATGTGGTAGCAAGACTTCGAGATGGCACATCCACTGATACCGGGTTAGTTGCACCAAACATCTCTTCACCCCTATTGACCATCTGCTGCCTAGATTGCAGTGACGGCTCCATGCCGAAGAATGACTGAGGCGAGTTCGGAAAAGGACCAGGAATTACAGGAGCTGAATCAGAAGTCACAGCTGGTAACTTATAAGGTATTGATCGGTTATGATGGTTAGACTGAGAGTCATAGACACCTTTACCAACGGCCTGGGGCGAATTGGGGTAGCTGTTCTGAATATACGGAGCAGAAAGCTGTGCTTCAGAAAGTGGAGAAATATTGGAGGGCGATGAAAGGCCAGGTGGAGTATGGCGTTGTGATTGACCCAGGGGAGAAGGGTTAGAAGAGTATGATAGAGTAGAAGCAATGTCGGGTGTACGAGTAACAACCTGTGATGTATCATCTACTAATCCCATAATTGGTGAAGAAAAAACATCTATAATCTGTGTATCCTTGTGCATCGTAGAGGGTGATGGAACTGCCTGGTGCATCATACCAAGGGGGACTCCAGTGGAAGCTAGTTTGTTTCCTTGCACAAAAGAAGGCATAGGCATAGACGGATAAGCATTACTTTGAGTTGCATGAAAAGTATTTGCTGAACCAGTAAGGCTTGCTGGTGATTCTGTCAAACTTCCAGCATTAGCAGAAGGAGCCTGGAAGCCTAAAGGAACCGGTGAATGTTGTGTGGCAGGACCCGGTTTACTACTTAAAGCAAGTGTGTGGACATATTGTGCTCCTCTCCCCAAACCATAACCACTATCATAGCCAGAAAGTGGAGCGCTCATAACTGGTCTAGAGTGAGAGGACTGTAAACAAAAAAAGAGGGAATAAGGCAATGAAAAAACATGCAAACTGATCATCTTAACAGACAGCTGACCATTGGCCATGATCTACATGAATGTCTTACCTGATCGATGTTTTGTTCACTTTGAATGTCCTGTCTTGATTGTGCAGATGGAGGAGGGTTAACTTGAAGATCCTGAAAACGCCAAAAAAGCATCATGACAAATCATTATAACTAATCTTCCAAGTTTTATACTGGTCATGTATCAGGAAGACCAAGTTAGAAAGACAACAACGAAATACATCATACATAAAAATGCATAACAAGGCAAGATTCTGAACACGAACCTTAATGTCACTTCCGCGAAAAAGAATGTAATCGTAAACTGTATCACATTGCGGAACTTGCGGCCCATCTTTCTTCCTCCCCTCCGTTCCACAGGATCTTACTGAAAAACCATTCAATAAGTAACATAAGAGCACTATGATTCCAACACAAGGACAAGGACGCCATATTTTGAATAGCAACACAAGCTGATTTACACATAAGTTTCCATATTTTGGTCAGAGTTATCAAATTTACACCCTCCACTAGATGCCTACACAAAATTTGAATTGACACTACTTATAAACGAATGCTCAGCCTTCTTTTACATCCCCTTGAATCTAAGACCAAATCCAGAAAGCATAATAACACCAAACGCGAACAAAGTGATAAAGATACACTTAAGAGTCCCAGGTTACAAGTAAACAAGCACAAACATGTGAATCTGTGTTCGGAAAAACCTAAAATACGAAAACCGGAAAAAATCGCGAATAGGTATTCGAATCCGTACCGTTCTTCAGACCTAGCGTAGAGTCCTGAACGTTGAGATGGTAAAGAATGCCTTCGTAACAGATCTCGGACTTGGAAATTAGACTTATGAAGCTCCCTATGAACGTATCGCCGACATTGTTTCCCAGCGACGGAGAAGGTAAAGATGACGGAGACGGAAATGGTGATGGCGAGGGCGAGGAAGATTGGGAACTCTCACTCGCCATTTTTAGAGATAAACAGTGCGAAATGAACGATGAAAAAAGTAGAACGAATCAGAGCGTATAATCGATTAGGGTTCTTGTTCTTTCTCTCTTGTTGCAATGTTGAGTTTTGAAAAATCTTTCTTTCTCGCTCTTTCTCTGAACCGTCATGGTTCGATTTCGTCTCCGTCGTTGTTTTTTTAAAGGCGGGGACATATGTGTGCCGTTGGTCCATCTTTGATAATGTTTGGGCCTTATTCAAGGCCCATGTTCTTTAAAGTTCACAATTGTTTTTGATTCATAAATTAAAATTAATGTAGTAAACCACTAAAAAGTTGAATCAATCCGGTTTACACGGAGTATTGCGGTTAACCAGATGAATCTTCATGTATTCCAAGTTATTCCCTACGATGCTTATGTCAAACTGACAATTGTAAGCACAAAACGTTGAAGATTGTCATGATATCAAAATTATTTACCACTTTCTTTCTCTAAAAAAACGTATTTGCCACTTTAATGGATACTAGTTTAATTTTAATATATACATATGTATGTATATGTGTATGTTTCATGTTAATGATATATAATTAATCTCTGTTAAGAAAGAAATGCTTATTTTTCTCTTTTACATGAAACTTCTTTAATAAACAAAATTCAATTTTTAGAAAGATTCTCTTGAGAATAGTTTGTTAAGGTTCTTAGATAGTTTTAGAACCGTCTCATACCTAATACGTATGTAACTAGGATATATACATATATTAATTAAGTTATAGTTTGAGCTTATCTTATATTATGTATATGAGGAACACATTTTTGATGAATAAAGCTAACAAGTTCTCCCAAATATCTCTATCACTTGACATAGTTTTTCCACATTGTTCAGAATTTATAGTTTATTTTTTGGGACGATTTGGCTAATAACAAAAAAAAAATTACTAATAAAGCTTATAGCTATGATAATTTCAAATATTAAATGGATAACAAATATTGCGTATTAGAAACAATTATACTCATAGAAATCAGTTATATATGTTTCTATATTATTTAATTTATTCTGAATAAAACAGAAAAAAACTTATCTCCATCCATATTGTTTTTTTTTGTTTTAGTTTTTAATATATATATCTAACGTATATCTCATTATCTCAAACAATAAAATTAAATTTCACATAATAAAAATAAAATAAACAACGAAATTAATTATATGTTAAATGATTTCTACATATAATATCATGTACTATGTTAATTATTTTATATATAGGTCTATTTTATTTATAATATCTATGTTCTCTTAGAATCTATTAAATATGTTCTATTTATATCCATATAAAACAATATATGAATCATGAACAATATAATTGATCGAACTTAATAAATTTACATCCGTTTTCAAATATACAAATCATATTAGATGACCAAGATTTATATCTTAGCGGTTTGTGCTAAATGTTATTGTCACCGTCTGAGTTCAAACTCAGTATAATGTTAGATACAAAAATATATGTTACTTTAATAAAAAATAGAAATTTAATCAATTAATAATATAAAAAATTAAAGTTATTAAAATGAAGGAGGAAAAAGAAAACTCATATATATAAATAATGTGGGTTGACAACAGCTAAACAAATATTATATAATATATAAAAAAAAAATTATTTGTGATTATAGTTGTTTTCTTATTTATTGCACTTAGTTTTCTTTTTTTATCATTAGTAAAGATCTATTATGCAGAAAATTAAACATAAACATTTATATATATGCATATATATATATATATATTGTCGACATGTATGTATATATATACATATATATCATGCAATTGTACGAATTTCACTAACCTGCTTATCCAAAATGAATTAAATATATTTCTTAGTTGTTTAATTTTTATTAGATATTTTGTGTTTTTGTTTTATTTTTTGGCGGCTATTTTGTGGTATTATTTGTCCTTAGTTAATCACTTTATTTATTCAACTAATTTATTAATCTATGGATTACAGCCAACTTATCAACCAATATCATAATGTACAGTCACTTCTGCACTTTGACAGACTGTTTATCTCACAATCAATTGAACCAAAAATTTAAACTCAATACTTAAAAATGCTATTATCCACCTAATTCAGTAATGCTCTAACAAAGATGATACTCTTAGTCTTACCTAATAACAAAAATATTTAGTAAAGATAAATACTCTAAGAAGAGGAAGTATCAAATAAATAATTCCTTTTATAAAGTCAAATACATAGATTTTACTCCAAATGTAATTATTTAGTTGAGTCAACAAATACAATATTATTTAGCATAAATGTGTACCCTAGTAATCAATTTGTATTAACATTGCAGTCATGTTATTATCCAGCTTCGAATTCGATGATGTGTGTATGTGAGTTATATACAGAAATTTGTGTTAAAGTGAAGAAGTCATAGTTGGCGTCCAAGCAACCAACATATCTTATTTTCAGATATTTAGATTTATTGTTTACTATTTTACATTTATTTAAACTAAAAAAACATTATAATTGTGCTACTCAAGTAGTCTATAATTTATAATTTTTTTAATTAACTGCTGAAAATATTTGAATCCAAAAGACCTTTTTGTCATGATTGATTTTATCATTGAAATTGTATAATGACACTTCAGCAAAATTACACAGATCAATAAATAAATTTTTGGTCATGGTTGAAAATTTAGTTTTCTTTTTTTTTAACAAAAAATTTAGTTTCTTAATCTTATTTATGTTTTCGTATTTACTAGACGATGCAATAAATGTATTTGAATGATAAATAAATGTGTTTGTGCCAAAAGAAAAAAAAACTAACTAGTATTTACTTGAATCCGTTAATAAAAATGACTTTATCACTTCTACAATAGTATAATTGAACAAAAGAATTAATTTTTTCCTAAAGACTAAAAAAAAAGTGGGAATGGTGATCCATTGATAAAATACAATTAAATATATTTTGAGGAAAAAATCAGTGATTATTTATTATAATAGTCTTCTAACAAACATATCCACAGCAGTCTTAAAAACAAACTTATAATTACATTGACCGACTTGGCTCATAATTCACAACGTATAGTCAAAGTCGTCCGTGAATAAAATTTGAATGGAATCGGCTTTTACCAATTCTTACGCTATCAAATAAAATAATTTTAAAACTGGTTTACTCCAATTAAATGATTTGATATTTACTTTTCACAAAAGATATCTCTAAATATTCTTTTGACTATCTAATTTACTCTTATTTAATAACTAAAGTGCTACATAAGTAACCAGATAAAAATTTCACAAGGTGATTGCATACTCCAATTGTTTTGTGTTAATTAACATCAACCTAGCTACCTAAGACCTTGATCATCAAAATAGGTGAAATTTCCAAGTTCTTACAGTTGGCGCAGTTGAAATTTGGTTATTTACATTTGATAAAGTGGTTATTTATATCAGTTTTTCAATTTTAATGTTTTGAGTTTTTTGTGAATATTTGACATAAAAATAGCATATTGTACATGAAAAATTTAGTTGATATTTTGTTGTACGCATGATCATAAGTGATCTTGAGTTAAAGCTCATAAAACACTAGCTTTAAAGTTTATATAATAATTCAAAAACGTTAATTACAAAAAAATAATATATATATATATATATATATATATAATATAATGATTTATGGACTTTTTTGCTTAAAACAATCCACTATATAGGACCGGGCTTGAGCATGATCAAAGAAGTTAATAAAATTAGTTATTAAACAATTATTCAGTAACTAATGAAAATTTTGTTGGAAAATTGCTTTGAGCATACAAAAGAATTTACAATTTGAGAAAAAATAACAAAAATTAAAAGAAAACAAAGAAGGAACGTCTCAATAACGAACGAACCAGCTCACATACACATTAAACATTTATATAACCTATTTTTCTTTTTTTTCTCCCAAAATTTAATTCTCTATATCACTAAACCTAAAAAATAAAAAATAAAACTGAAATCTATGTACACTTGGGGGGTCCCATTTGGGTATTTTTTTTCTTTTTTCCTCCCTATTCTCTTTTTCTATGTTTTTTTCTTAGCCAATGAAATTTAAATATCAAAACTAAATTTTCTCTAAAAGATGGAAAAAAAAAATTTCACTTTCTAATTTTAGAAAGCTAAGGGGGTACTTTCGTAATTATTTATACGTTAATCTCTGGTTTTCGTTCCAAGGCAATAGGCAATCCATTCTGAGGAAGAGCGAATGGTCCATACTGAATTCCATCGCTAGGTCCTATGATTGACCACCTGAAATTACCAAAATACCCCTTATAAGAACAAAAAAACTTTCTAAAAGAAGACCAATACGACGCCGTTTCACGTCGACTTCAAAAGGACTATTAAGATTTTATTAGTAACCAACCTGTACTTAGTGGTGAGATGATGGATTAGAATGGAGATTTCAAGTTTAGCTAACTCATTGCCCGGACAAGAATGAATCCCACTTCCAAACGGCATGAATGTATTCGGTTTCGGCGCAATTTCGAATCGCGATGGATCGAATTTTCCGGGATCCGAAAAGAGATCAGCATTGTGATGAATGTTTCTGAATAGCGGCAATACTTTCCATCCTTTTGGTATCAAGTATCCTGTATAAATAACTTTAGAATATTTCATATGTAACATATTGATAGAAATTGTAATGTTTTTGTAATATTTGTACACACCTTCGTATTCGACATCTTCTACAGCTTCTCTGAATGTGAAAGATAAGATTGAAGCAACTCTCATTGTCTCTTGGACAACTCTAGAAGTTAGTGTCATCTTCTTTGTATCTTCCCAAGTTAGACTCTCTCCTTCTCTTTTCCCTTTCCTTATCGCCATTTGTTCTTCCTGTTTTAACCAATAAAATCCAATTAATTTACGAAACTGCCACTCTTTGTTTATGAGATCTTTAAGTGTCCTTTTGAAATATGTTCTTACAGTGACAGCTTCTAGAACAGTTGGGTTATCCACTAAGTACTTGAGGATCCACGTCAGTACACTCGCCGTTGTGTCTCTTGCCGCGAAGATAACTCCGATTATGTTGTCGGCGATTTGTTCGTCGCTTAATCCTTCTTTGTCTTCCATGAATGATCCGAGAAGATCTTTGTGTGTAGATGGGTTTTGTCTTCTTTTCGATAAGATTTTAGCGAGTATGTGAGCTAGTTGCTTGCGAGCTTTCATGGCTTTGTGGAATAGTGTTCCCGGGAGATTAATCGGCATCGAGTTGTAACCTTTCTCAAGAATATAGTAGCATCGTTTTAGATCTTCTCTGTAAAAAACTTCGTCTTTCCCGAGTATTGAGATTAACGCGACGTTGAAAGTGTACTGTTGGTACAAACAGATCAAGTCAGAAACAGTTTTCAAGTGAGGGACATACTCTGTTTTTTAGACTAAGGAAAAACAAAAACAGGGGATACTCTGTTTTCAAGAGAGAGAAAGGTGTGGGGCTTACTGTTTTCATTTCTTGGTAAGTGTTGAATTGAGTTCCAACCCAAGAATTGAGTGATTCCTGAGCGATAGATTCAATGTGAGGGACCATGTTTCTGACTGAATCAGGCATGAAAGCTCTTAAGACGAGCTTTCTGAGTTTAGCATGATAATCTCCTTGGTGGAAGAAGATGGCTTGCTTTCCGAGCATCCTCTCTTTGCTCGCCGGAAATGTCGGTTTAAACAAATGAGATTTCGTGACCAGTACGAATTTCGCTGCTTCAGGGCTCGAGATCATCACACATGGACATCCCAATACATGAGTCTTGAACACCGATCCGTATCTGTTTAGCCAAAAAAGATTCAAGTAAAAAAAAAGTCAACTTTTTCTGTTTTTGACAACAAAAATTTCGAATTTAGTATTTTTTCTATATTATGTGCAAATTAGACCTTCTCTGTTTTGATGCGAAGAAGACATTCGGGTCTTGTGAGTAAAGCTGGAACGTTTCGCCGACGTAAGGATAACCCATTGTTCCCGGAGGAAGCGGAAGTTGCGAGGAGGAGCTACGGCGGAATCCGGCGGCGGAGGCTATAAACCGGAGTAAACAGAGAAACAGAGCCGCCGCGAAGAAAGTGAGAAACATGCCAGAGAAATCCATTATATTTAAGTTTTTGATCAAAACCCAATTCGTCTTTTCAACAGTGGGTGTGATGAATATCTCTGTAATGGAGGTTTGTTTGAGATGAAAAATCAAGTGGGAGAGATGAATTGGTTTTATAGGCAGTGGAGGAGAGAGAAAATTTAGGAGAGAGATTGGGGAGTTTCCGAAAAGGAACCTTATTTTTTTTTTTCAGAGCCAGCTCATTTGAGAGAGAGTGACGAGAGCACGTGTCAAAGAGCATGCAAAAAAAAAAAAGAGCGTGTGAGATTTTGACCAAAAATTAGCCATCGCTAATTACATATGAGTTGTTTAATTTGGAACTAAGTCAAGGAAAGGGCCAATTTTGGCTCTTAAGGAGAGACAAAGGAGGTAATGGGAGGGTGTCTATTTAATGTTTGCCATGTTAATTGAAGGATACAACACTTCAAAGATTATATTACTAGTTTAGTTATGTAGCCTCCTACTGGTACTAAGTACTAGCCTCTTGTGTTTATTTGTACTTGAGATATTTTTGAAAATAACAATCATTGAAAAATAAGAATAAATAATAAAAATTATGATCTATCATAAACGTATTTCTAATTTTTGGTTTGAGTAACGTTGGGCTCTTGCTACCACTTTAAGTTTGATTGATAAGTAGGGATTTGTAAAGAACATAAACTCGATTTCTAAAAACTGCCTTATAAGTAAATACTAAAAATATATTTAGTGGATTTCTAAATTTGATATCGTTACGGCTGAAGAAAATTATGATATTGTTAATTTATTATTTAGAAATAATGTTGTTTTTTTTATGCTGTCAATGTAACTTTTCACATTTAATTTATATTTTACCTTTTTATTGAAAATTAATAATTTGAAAAATATTTATATTTAACTAGTGGAATATTATGTTTTTTATAAAATTAATCTGTATGAAATATGTTAAAATGACATTTTAAAAGTAGAAGAAATATAGTATAAATATCTAATTTAAAATAAAATAAAAGAAAAATTTGTATCTTGATTTTGGCTCAAATAAATTTATTTTTGAAGTAAAAAGACAAAACTGGACCAAAGTGAATAAGATTGAAAGAAAAATCAACTTACAAATATGATATAATTGGTTAAAACCATACTCAAAATAAAATCAGTACACCCAACCTAAATCGTGCTAGATTTTGTTTCATGCTAATTGATATCATTTCCCAACTAAAAACTAAAACCAAAATCTGAACTTAAATATAAGCACAAAAAGTGTCTGCGATAAAAATTTTGCTTATTATTTTAGTAATAAATTTTATTTTGGTAATAATGAAAAGTTCAATCTGATAATTAGACGGTAATGGAAAAACCACGTGGTCATGAAAACAAAAGACACACAATACAAATTTTCAGGATTAATAATTCATGATATATATGTCACTAATGGTAAGCCCACTTGATAAATAACTCAATTATTCAAAGATACTAATTTCACTCCCACGTTCACTGTGCATTACAGCCATATATTATTTATTTATTAATAGCTTATACGAATTAATCAAAACCTACGTGGTTGACATAAAAATTATTCTAAGCCTGTGTGATTGGAACTTAATAGATTATATTTAAAATAAAATTTGACTTTTTCAAATCATAGAAGTAGGTTTAATTACAAATGTAATCAACTCCATTCAGTCAGTATTTTAGTTTTGAGAAATGTTTTAATATTCATTGACTTTTGTTTTTGTATATGTTTAATATCAATTGACTTTGTACCTTGTAAAATAAAAACATAACTATTTCTTGGAGGATCTATGACCAAAGACTTGAATATTAATTTGTCTACCCCCTTACTAATCCTGAAAACTAGAAAGGTCTAACATTTATTCTAAAATTAATACATTTATTCATAAGTTGTATTTTTTTTAATTGCAATTGTAGCTAAATTGTTTTTGAAACATACTTGGTTACACCATAAATCCCTCACTGTAGATTACTTATAAGTTATAACCAATGAACTATTCAATAAAAATCAATGTACAGTTTGATATGCATTAATCGTGTAAGTATCGAGTTCCTTTTTGTTAGTTAGCAAATTGTATTATATATCACGGTTTCTTGAAATCAAAACTAATATGTAATAATACTTATAATCGACAATTTTCTTAAAAGTATTTTCACTTAAAAAGCAGCACAGAACGAACACTATACACACTTTGACCCAAACTAAGTTGAGACAGTCAAAATTGATCAGAGATCGACAAGCTTATGATCAACACATAGTTTAGTGACATTTGTCTTATCAAGGTTGTGGCCTTATAATCTTCTAAAGATAAGAAGATGGGACTTTTCATATTGAAGAAACATTCACATCTTCTCATATCGTTTAATAATTACAAAATTCATAAATTTTAAAAGTAGAGTGGGGACTATATAGTTGACGAAACTAATCATAGAACGATTCCAAATTTAATGTTCTTCAACAAGAAACATATATACGCGGTCGAATAAATATGATGATGCATCGTTACGCGGCCGAAGATTTCGTCTCTCGCTACTCGTTTGTACGTCGTGGTACGACTTCTTCAATTTAATTTATATAATTGTGAATATATATTAATTACATTATATGATTGTATAATGCAATTTATTTATTAATCATGGCGTGCAACCATGCTGGTATTATTACATTGGAAAAGAGAATATTCAAAGTGACAATTTAATTTATATATTTCACAAATTAGTATAAGTTGTTTACTGTTCTTACATGCTTTAAGCCAAATGTGTGATTTAGCCGCACCACATTTGTGGTTTTTTTTGTTTAACTATAAGGCATATGGAAGCTATTCTAGGCTCCGAATTTCCAGATCATATGAAAAAAATCAGAATTTTTTTAAATGTAAAAATATTTAATCATTTTTATTTGATCATTCGAAATAGTAGCATGTTTCAGATTTAATAAAATATTCTGCAATGAATTATTCAACTGTTATAATCATCTAAAATAATTAGTTGTTGGTAAAATTTGAATCAGTCTCATATAATTAAAAAACAAAAATTATGTTCATAGTCAAAATTTATCTTTTTAAAATAATAATTTTAGTTTTTTTTTCAGCTTAAACATCATCTGGATATTGAAAAAAAAAATTATTGAAAGAAGTTTCCTGAATATATAATATATATGCATGAAACATGAACTATTTATTGATGGTATTTAGTATTTTATTCAGTGAGCGCAAGTTCTACAATTATTTCACGACAAACACATTTGGCATTGCATTCATGTAAGTTTATGTTTTGAGATATTTGAGGAAAACAATATTTTTTTTTGTAAAAATGGGACAAAACAACAACGGTTTTGATTCGACGATAATAATTCAATAAACAAATTATTTTGATGATATTTTAGATGATTATTATATTTTAGATGATTTAAGCTTTTACCATCCAACGAATTTTCGAGAATGAATATAAACTATCAAATATCATATTCACGAATTTTTCTAATGGCCTAAAGCATATTTCCATTCTTTCTTTCCGAATTATCAAATTATTTTTTATTTTTTTGCTAACCATTTCTATTTTTATGTAACAATTTTTGTTTGATAACCAATAAATAATTGCACACTTTTATACATGCCTAGTGAATGTGACCGTCAAATAGCCTATCTATACAATTTTGATAGTAAATTTAAACTATGATACTATTCAAACTGATAAAGTAAAAATGATTAAATAATATCACACTTTAAAAAATTATTTATAAATTTAAATTACGGAACTGCAATATATAAGATAAGTTTGAACCAGGTTCATAATTGGAAAATTCATAACTGCAATTCAAATTTTTCTAAATAAATCTGTAAAAGATCTGGTTACTCTTATCTTATATTTTATTCAATATACGATTATATTAACTAGTGATAATTAAATGAATAGAGGAGGACAAATATGATCATTTGGATTGTCTACGTGTTGTTTGTATTCACAAATATAAGTTACTTACACACGAACGAAACTTTATAATATATATGAAAATATACACAAGTACTGGATCAGTAACGTCACAAGCTAGATGATTGTTGTACCCTCGACCGACGATATCTTCTTCATAACATGCAAATATGCCTTTATTTGCGTGCGTGACAGAAGCTTTCTTTACTGGTCATTACGTGGGCTACTTCCCAATGAGGAAATCTCAACTTATCTTTTAAAAAAATATATATTTGCATATATACATATCATGAAACTCACTTTAAAAGTATATATATGTCATTTTTATATATATTATGCCAAATTTTGTCTGTTTATTTGTTTGTTTCCGCTATGAAAATCTTCTCCTGCCTTCTTGAATATAGACCCGAATCTAGCAATAGTTGATTGGCATAATATTCACATGATCTAATATAATGCAACCAAAACTTAACTAACAAAATAGCATAACATTACTACAAATATCTGTATCATATATATAACCACATTGCTATACATACAACTTAATTTAGTCTCTAGACCCTACTTGCCTCCTTCAAAATGATGAACTTAATATTCAAATGGCATATTCAGACATGGATCCCTGAAAAAAAAACTTGGTCTTGTAAGAGCCTTTGTACCTGCTTACGTATATGAATTAATACATCATACAAATATATACTGTACATAAAAAACTATCCACGTCTTGTATATGATGATGTGTATATAGAGGTTATAACTGAAACGAAAATATGGAATAAACTAGAAAAAAATAGGGAGGCTAAACGCCTAACCGTAGCCTGCGAGCATTTCAGCGTCGTGCATGGAATGATAATTGTAAAACGTGTCCATTATCTTACACGTGACATCGACTCTCACTGGACACGTCTTTTAGGGCTTCCGTTTCCAAACTGATTCTTATATATTTTTGGACATAATCAAATCGCTTGAATCACTTTGTAGCATATATGTCTGGATTTTACATAAGTATATAATGTATATATTGAAAAAGGAGAATTTTACGATGACTTGTTCTGTTATATATTGTCCATGCACGTGAAATTCATACGTAATCTTTAAAGTTGTTAAGTGGGAACGTAAAAAAAGAAAATTAAATGTGAACTTTATAATAAATAAGAAGCCTTTTAACAAAAAAAAACTTCACAATAAATATGTCAAAGAAAAACAAGATTTATATCAATTGTTTTGATTTCGACTAGGTGGTTCTTCAAATTAAAGTGATATCTAAGACTGTTTGTTTTACACAAACTTATCGAATGGATATTATATGTTTCAAATCTAAGACATAGATATTTATATGATCGAGATATTTTCAAATCATTATTTGCATAAGATCAAACTATTTTTTTGTATAACAGTAATATATATATCTTACGACTTACGTGATAAACTTCTTTTGTTTAAAGTACAATCATCACTCATTTTCAGTTTTTTGTTTTCACATTTTGTATACCTTAACTAAAGAAACTGTTTTATTTTTCTCGAATTATGTTACATTAGAAAGAGTGGTTCTAAGTATATTACTAATCATAGTCTTTATCTGAGACTTTGACTAAATTCATGATTATAGTCTTAACTTTGACCCCAAAAGAAAAAGAAAAAAAGACACGTGTGTAGATGAAGGGGGCAAAGATGAAGTACACAGAGATCTTACTTACCATCTACCAAAAGTATAAAAGCGGTAAGCGAAGTTTAGACTCAATCAAGTACACTCAAGACTTCCCATAGATCTTATTTATCCATGTTTTGTATAAAAAATAAAAATAAACTAATCTTATCTATCTACCAAATAAAAAGCTACGTTAGAAATAGTTTTATTTTATTGAACAAATATTTATCACTCATTGTACAAATAGTTTGATTATGTTAACCACTATTAGCAATAAAAAAAATAATGTATTGATCCGAAAACTGCCTAGTTTCATAAGCCCAACATAAAAGACAAATGCATCAATTTTGTTAATTTATTTGCCTGAAACTTAACTCTTTCGACCGAGATCGAAACAAGTTTTTGATAATAAAAAAAATTCCTCTTTTAAGACATAAAATGGTTTTAAACTCGTTTCATGTCCTGTTGAATTAGTCGATCCAACCGTGTTGGATTCGTTTTTCTATATATATAAAAATAACATCTATGATTTCTTATATATAATTTATTTATTATGTATTATAATAAAAGATAACTTCTTATGACCTCGACAAAAATATATGCATGTGTCATCTGTGGATAAGTAAAAAATATACTAGTAGTTTTCTCTTTTAAAAGAAAAAGAAAAATATATATATATATACTAGTAGTTACTTTACATTTTGACCCGCAAAAAAATAAATTGGTTTTAGTATCCAAATATAACGGGACAGGTATTCAAACTACGCGACAAAAGAAGTCAGTGTCCACGTCAGCACCAATGTATTTTTTCCCATACTACCATGATTTTGGAATTGTGACATTTATTTTTCCAACAAATATCCAATCAATTATTTTTTAAATTATTGTCCATTTTCTCTAGTCAAGAGATGGGTCGATCTGATTCGATCCGATGTGTCGTATTCATATAGAATGTACATACAAACTTATATTCATCAAATTTTACTATAGTAACATTCTCAACGGTAGAAAATTGAATTTCATTATTTTCTTACATTGAAAATGAATTACTACAAGTAATTCTTTTTTGAATATCATGTTTCTAATTAGTCAATTTTGAGATCTAATTCCTAACATTAACCATAGATATAGATATATTTGTACTATTATCATTATTAGTTTACTTTTTTGTTCAATCAGTTAAATTTGTTGATATCACTTAATTGTAAAATCACATCATTAAACAAACAAAGTAACAAAATAATTTTAGCTTAATTTCTAGTGATGTACACGTATGTTTTTTTTCGTTTTTTCGCAGATTTATGATGAAATTAACTTAAAAACTCATGAGATTTAATTTTATGTTTAGATAAAGACAACTTAAAAAAAAAATCAGTGGTTTGTCATTTGTAATCAGTAATCGTGGCCGTGGTTTTCCGTCGAGTCAACATCATTCTTGTTTAGTGGTTTTTGTTTTTCCTATAAAAAAGCTTTACTAATAAAAAAAACACACACACAAGATTCACTAAAAAGAAAAATATCAAGTAGAAATAATAATTCTTCATATTAAAATGTTACGACAACAAGTTGACGCGAATTAGAGAATTCTTAAATACTTATTTTCCTATGTTGGTTCCTTTATTAAAGACGTTAAAAAGTTATTGTCTTGTTTGTTTTATGTATTTGCCCCCACACGGTATCAAGTTTACAGTCATTTAAAGTAGAAAATAATATATGATGTGACAATGATGAGTTAGATTGTCTGTACCAAACCTGCAAGTTGTAACTAAATCAATATTCTTCTTTTGTTCAACAAATAATTTAATATATATCCAATTGAAAAGTAAAATAAACAAAATAATTAATATATATATATATATATATATATATATATATAGTTTTTTCTAAGTAATTATTTTGGGTTAAATTTAATTAGGTAAATCGAAGATGAACTAAATTTATAAATAGTAGCCACATGTCTTTGTGATATGAACCATTATTGACGTGAGAAAAAGACAAAGAGATTTATGCTAAACTTTTTCTTTAACTCTAGTCTGTCTTACAAATAAGGATTCATTTTTGAATATTGATTTGTCATTAGTCAATGAAGACTCTTATATAGGCTACAATACACTTAACTACAAATAAAATAAAATTAAAAGGTCCATAAATAATTTTGATTATTTTGGTTTATCTTAGTATATAAGGTTTTTTTAGGAAGAATGGTTAACGGATTGTTGGTTAGATAATTATTAAGTGGTAGGAAGGCTATGTATGATTGTATGTCAACCAAATTCATTCCTTTCTAACTATTTTGCATAACATTTTACATCATATGAAATCACAATAAAAAGATATGTCTGGATCATGGAATCAAAAGGAACAAAGGATATAAATATAACAATTTCAGAACAAAAATATAGATAAATCGATCATTTATTTGATATATAAAATTTTTTTTGATGCGACTTATTTAGATATCTTATATTATTTATTGATAACGTAAGTTTTATTTTTTTATTTTTTATGTTATAATGTACGAAAAATTTATAATTGGGTTACTGGCTAAATTTGAAGGAACATTAATGGATTATGAATTATGTTAATAAATCTAAGGTTTATATGTTTGCTTAGTTATTATTAGTTCTAAATTTTATTCTTAGTGTATGTTTCTAGATTGATTCACACAAACTGATCTTATGAAGATAAACCTACAAAAATGTTTAAACAATTTTATTATCCGAACAAATCTAAATGATTTTAATATTATAATTTGTGAGAGTGGAGTTATATTGTCTTGTAAATTTATCAAAACTGATTTTACCTAACCCAAAGCACAAATGTTTTCCGCGATTTTGTTTTCTTGTTTTTTTTTGTATTTGTCAAGATTAAGATTAAGACAGAGATATTGTGTTATTATCTCTAACAAAAAACTAATAGTTAAAAAAATTTATAACAAAATATCTAAACTTGGGATATTTTTTTCATGGCTATGCTAGCTCTGAAAAATCAGATTATCTGGCATTCAGGGAGGAATGAGAACAAAAAAATCAAAATTAATATATACGTGTCTTGTACAACTTTCACGTACATGAAGGTACAGTGTATAAAGCAGTACGGACGTGCTGCATAATTGCATTCGAATATTACCTAGAAAAGAAAACATAAATAATTGATCCCAATCATGTCTAACTTCTCTGTATATACACACCTTTTTTTATCGTTTACAAATTACTAACAGCCATTCAATTTCTCTATATATTTATTACAGAAAAATATTGAAGACAAAAATAAAATTTTGGACATAATTAAATTCATTTAAAGCCATGTGGGTCAAATTTAATTTGAAAGTTGAAACCCTCCCACACACACACAGACAGAGTATTGGGCTTAGTGATAAAAGTCAACTCTTATATTTTGTTATTAATGGTTATTACTTAAAGTTAAATGTATTACAGATTCGTAAAATGGTTATATTAGAGCAACTCTATTCTCTAAAAAGAGTTGTCGAAAAAAAGAATTGTATCAAGAAACATTTTAATGCAAAGATAGGTGCACGTAACTAAAATGCTGACTAATAGTTTTTCATGTAATACTCACAAAATGAGTCAAATGTTTAGTGGCTTTAATGGTAATATAGGGAGTTAGTTTTTTTTTGCTTTTCGGGTTCAAAATTTTTTTTGATATGAAGATTTTTCTTTAAATTAAAATATTTGTAGGCTATCTAAATTTATGTTTTAATATTTTTAATCTTTAAATTTATAGTTAAAAAATATCTTATGTATGAGAAAGTATTATTAATATATAACAATCAAGATTAATACGTTAAATAAATTTATCTACCTTATTAATACATTAAATCAAATCAATACATTAAAAATTATACGGAAAATATAAAATGATATTTTTATGAAACAAAAGTAAAATTCGTAAATGATATATTTTGTAAAATAGAGGGATTCCTAATTAACCAACGTAAATAACCAAAATAACAAACAAACAATCAAAAAATAACCAACAAATAGTATTAAATATTGGTTACTTATTTTACCAACGAAAATAACTATTTAAAACGATATTGATAACTATATTTGTGGTATATAATTAATATAAATAATAGTTAAAAAAAAAATCTGATTTCTGCGTGTCAATTTATTCATTTTTGTGATTTTTTGTATGTGAAATAGGTAAAATAATAAATATATTAAAAGAAACTAAATATAATGGGAAAAAAAACCACACCCTTAATATATACATCACATCATCTTCACTAACTCAAAGCAATTTGTTAATTTTAATCTTTGTAGTACATCCATATATTTTATAGCCTAAATCAAAGCATATATTGGTGAGAGATTATAATCTTCATCATTAATTCTTCCTCTTGCTACAAAAATTATATTTATTCAGAAAAAATATCATAATTCTACGGAATACCTTCTATAAAACACCTAACATCTTTTATGAACCACAATAGCTAACTATGAACTATCCATTAAATATTTTTTTTCAGATAATTATTGAACCTTATGTTTTCAATTTCTACAACTACAGAAAAATATGAAGATCTCGATATAAATTTTTAAATGCTTTATCATATATATTTGTTCAAAACTATATGTTGAAATTAAATTTAAAAAGTCTCTAAAACAAAGAATCTAAATTTAAAATATTGTTTACTTACAAACGACGGTAAAAAAACTATTATTTAATTAGTCGTTAAATTCAAGTAAGCGCAAAGGATGTTAGAAAATAGAAAAACAAAAAAATAACTAAAATAAACAGAACGGTGGGCTTGTCAAAGCGGTTTTGATCGAAACCAGGGACTTCCTCCGTAATCGTGGCTCGTAAGGCGCCAGTTGTCACACCAAAACTATACTATTATTTCACTAAAAAGCATATGATATAAGCATATTTAATATTTCATATGCTCATATGCTGTTTTTAGTCAATGTCTGGTTGTTGTCGAGCTTTAATTTAATAAACAAATTGCATTGGGACGCATACTTCAGATAAGAAGATAAAGGATGAAAACGTAAATAGCCTCTAACATTTTGCTATTTTAAGATACTATTTCTATTTTCGTTCTCCTTATTTTTGTCATACTTTTTTATAGGAAAGAATGCATTGAATGACTAAAAAAAAATTAGTTATCTAAAACCATGTTGACCCTTATTCAGCCTTTATCTCTTCTTATCCCTCTCTACTCTTTTTCTAAAAATCTAATTTTTCTTTTGATTAGTCTACAAATTTACCATTTTTTATATTCCTCTTCTAACTATCTAGAACTTCAATAATAGTAAAACAACTAACAAAATAATACAATCATGAGATCGGTTTAAACATTGGGTTGTTTCGTTCTAATAGTCGGTATATTTGATTTGCTAATCAACATATTAATAATCCATCTGTCTCAATCTTAATTATAATCTCAACCTCTTTAATTCTCTTCGGTTATTTACAAATTTTTTTTCCCTCTCTTTACAACAAAGTTCCAATCTGAATATTTACATTATCATGATTTTTCTTACCGAACATCATACATAAAGTATAATTATCCTATAATTTTTATCGGTAAGATAATTAAGTACTTCGTGTCATCCATCATTCTTTGTTTTTTTTTAACTCAAAACCGCAATCTCAATCCATTTCGACCGTCATCGACTTGTCTTTGATTCAATCGACACCCAACAAAAAATTCACATGCTCGGTGTTGGAGCTCCATCTTCGTCGCCCTTGTTGATTTAACATATGTGCTTATAATCAGTTTTTCGAATCGGATTGTTGATGTTATTTCTGTGTTGGGGTATTTGATTCGACAAAACCTATTCAAGTTTTCTCTTTATTACGAATCTTTTTCTCCAACCTTTCAATCGAAATAGTAATTTATTGCATTGTTTGTGAATTTTGATTTTCTCTGGGCCCAATGAATCTTCTGGTGTTTCAAGTTCTGTATTCAAGCAGCAGCTTCGCTTTCTACTCAAACAGCAGCTCGAATTTATCATGTTTACAGAACTAAATATTTCCAGAAGAAGAAAATAAAAGAGTTTGGAGATAGAAAGTTTGGAATACATGTATATAAATTATGTTCTTGATCTGGAATCGCCTTCTGTGTGAAAAATAGGAGAGAGAAGAGAGAGCGAGATCTACAACTTGACTATATGTTTAACATGTGTTTTATGGTAATGTATTTTGAAAAAAGTAAACAAAATGAAGTTCATATTATACAAAACAAAATACATTTCCAATAATATCAAAACTACATAATTTATAATAAGAAAACAGGTTCATTAAACCAAAAAACTAATATATATATATATATAATAAAAATATGATCAAAATATTCTCGCGGTATAGAGCATATCATCAATCTAATACGCATAATGATCGAGATTAATTAGCTTGAAATTAAATCGATTTGTGTTAAAGATTAAATCAATAAAAATAAATGAAATTTTTTTTATAATAAAAAATACTTGTTTATATTTAAGATTTTAAAGTATCATCTAAAACTAATTTTTTTGCACAAAATCTCAAATCGAAAAGCTTTACATTAATAATTAATACCCTAAGTGCTGACATGGCTAATTGGGCATAAGTAAATATCCAGCTTAGCAGAACATGTGATTGGATGAGTCATTTTTAAAACCACATTTAGGTATTTAATTATTGATTGATTAATAGTTTAATCTAATTTAGTCTAACCACTACCTTATCTACTTATTCTTAATTGATATTTTAATGCCCACCGCTCATATTCTGTTTTAAAAATCGAATTTTCATTCTATTGGAAACGAAAACATTAAATAATTTTACAATTTGTGAAAGCATCCTAATAATTGGGAAAGTCCCAAATCAAAATGGAATTTAAATTTTATACAAATCATACGTATAATTGAAAACAATAAATGTTAGTTTTTAATTTGTCAACGGATTAATTTATTTGGAACTCCACATTTTGATGTGATTCATGTTTTGACTTTCGAACGAAAAAATAATTAAAATACAAAAGAAAAATGGAAGACATCTGGTTTAAATATGATAATGCAAAAAAGTACGTCATACGTACAACGAAAGGACGAATCAGAATAACAAAGCCAACTCATTGACGAAGGGGGACAAATAGATCATATTAGTAATCAATACTTAATCATATAATTAAATTTTAATAAAACAACACTCCAAGTCCAAAAAAATCTTAACCAAAACAAAAGTAGGTACACGTCGATTCGTGGTGTACCGTTTAATTTTTCCAAAAGCCATTTTAGAGATAATTTTGTATAATTTATAATTTGTTATTATATGCCGCCGTTAAAATATCAACAAATTTTCACCTAAAAAATAAGTTTTTTAGTTATGAAATATTTATATATATTTTTAGCTTTTACTTACAAAATATTTTATCAAATAATCCAAAGTCCAGGAATAATGGATCCACAATTCCTCATAACAAACAAAATGAGAAATTGCAATTTAAAGAGATATGAGATCTGGTACATATGATGTTAATGATTTCCTAATACATGATGTTTAGCAGTATTGTTTAGGTTCATTCAGCCAATTTCTTTAATAGATTTTGCACCGAATGTTTCCTTAGAAATAATGCATATAAAACAAGCACTTTTGCTTTTTTCTTTCAAATTAATAAAATTAGAAATCATGCTTCTTATATTTTTTATAACCAAAATAAGCAAATTTATTTTTGAAATCTAATAGGTATTGTTTTTGATAACAAACATTATTTTTTATTAAATGATAATATTTATAAAACTTTTAGAAATAAATTGTAATAATTTTTCTAATATTATTAAAAAACATACTTATCAAATTTGAAATCATTGAAATGTTTGATTAGATTGCATGATACTAATATTAAATATAATATTTTGGCTCGGTTTTGTTATAATCCTATCTTATTTTTAACTTTGTAGTTTATGTATAAACAGAATAAATCAGAATTATCTTAACATTATAATATTTTTAACTTTTTTTAAATAATGAAAAAATGTAGTATTCCTATCACTTGAAACTCTTTTTAATTGGAGTTGCTCAAATCATATTAATATTTCAATGTTAATAATATTAAATATAAAAAGTTATGTAGACAAAACTACATAACTAAGAGTCTAAGATTGTCATGTAGGATTTATAAATTGTAAATATATTAAGTTATATAGTGGAAATCCCTTTTTTAAGTCAACAGAAAAAAAAATCAAATTACTAAAAAAAATATTGATTGAGACAAAAAGTTTTGTTGGTTGAGGTTATTCTAAATCATAATATTTCATGTTAATAAGAAAATTTACACAATTAAATTGTCAAGTAGGATTTATAAACTTATACAAATATTAAATTATTTAACGAACATCGTTATATTCAAATAAATAAAAATTAGTAAGAAAAATAGTGATCAAAAAGAAAAGTAACTGAATTCGAATGTAGATATTGCTGCTTGTCTCACACTCTGTAAAAAAAAAATCTTATTATAATCTGTGAAATAAAATTATGTATAATATTTACAAAACAAGATATTTTATAAAAATGTCAATAATGTTTTCATATGTTTGAATCTCTAATTATTGAGCTAATTGCTATTTTTAGTAGCATCTTTATCTTTATTGTCAAAATAATAGTTTTTCATGCAATTTAAAAATAATTTTTTTTAAAACAAAATCACATTGAAACAAATAAACTAATTTTGAAGTTTTTACTTTTTTTTTGATAAACCCTATCGGCTGATCCGGTTGGCCCCGGTAGAAACACATCGATATGCTACAGAGTGGACTGGTTACCATACTGCCTGTCCCGAGTTTGAAATGCCTTCCGACTAATGCCAGGGGATAGTCAGACCGCCTGTATTGCTGATTACCAAGTAAACCAATTGGACCAAAGCTCAACTGACAGACTTCTCAAACAAATGTGATTTTTTGTTTCTAGGGAGGATCGAACCCAAATTTGGGAGTTTCACACCCTTTCCGAGGAGTCCCCTATCACTAGACCACAAGCGCTTGGGCAAGTTTTTACTTTCAAAGTTTGCAAAGCCACATTTTCGATTTTTGGAAAAGAAAAATGTCTCTGAAAAGATTCAACACGCAGCATACAACACTGATTGGAGACTTTGACACAACGAAAGTGATAGGAACATCATTCATGAGAGAAGCTAAACCACCTACCGTTGCTGGTTATCTTTTCCAATAGTTTAAATCTTTTGTCTATGTAAAAGATGTGATCTTCCAAATTCATGTCCAAATTTGACTTTGTATTGTCTGAACCAGATCGGAAACCAATATAACTCACCAATTGATCACAGTCATGACTTCTACTAGCTTAAGCAATGCCAAAACCCATATATCCAATAGCATAATATATAAAATCTTTTAAAAAATGACATACCCAAACCATAATCGGCCCCATAGATAACTTCATAGTACATCATATAATTTCATACGAATTAAGTCTCAATTATTCCAACTCGAACCAGCGATCTCTAAACCGACGAAAGTTATAATGTTTGGGTTTTATTTGAAATATTTACTCAGGCGAGAGATTGATCCAAATGGTCTTTTTGATCACTTCCACTTCTTGAACTTCCCTCCTCCATACATCCCATGCCTCCCATGTTTGAACTTGCCTCCATGATGCTTGAACTTCCCATGCTTCCCGTGCTTGAACTTACCATGACCATAGCCATAACCATGACCATGGCCAAAGCCGTGACCATATGCAGCGTGTCCGTAAGGACTGTGAGAGGTATGAGCTATGTGGTGAGCTCCATAAGCAGCTGCAGCACCTGCAATCATACCCCCAATTCCTCCTGCGTGCCCTGAAACAAGTAAAGGCAAATTAAACGAATAAAGAAACCAAAAGAGGCAAATGAAATATAACGGATAATAGAATTCTCAAAGATGTCTTTATGATGCTCAAATCGCAGTACATATTGAACAATCAAAACTCTAATTGAATGGTGATGGTAGATGAGAACACTTTCAAACTTTAGAGGTTTGATCTTTGAACAACTAATATAACTATCTAATTTGTTGTAGAATCATGAGCAGAGAAATCAAAGGTATTTAGCAACTAGAATACAAACCATAATAATAACAGTCAAGTGACTATGGATTCCTCTTAGCTACTAGTTCAAGTTATCATCAGCCAATCCTCTGTTTAAACTTCTTTCTAAAGTGAAACTCAACACCAGAGATGGTAATATCATTCACAATAACCATATCTAAAAGATTCTCTGTTTCAACTTCTTTCCAAAATGTTATCTACCACATAATATGATGCTGAATTTGCAACATATAGACAAAATTCTACAATTTCAACTTCTTTCTAAAGTGACATTTACCACATTCTAAAGTGACATTTACCACATTTATGGCTAAAAACTGTTCACAATATATATAGACAACTTGTAAGCTTCCCTTATTTTTGTACACCCATATCCGCGGGAGTTTATGCGTTATTTTGGTTTTTATTGTTTTGTTAATTTTTATGTTCAAATAATAGTTATTGTTATATTTGTATTTATTTACGGTGTGTTTTTATTCATCAATACATCAAATAATAATTTATTAAGTTTTCTTACTTTTAATTTAAAATTTTTATTTATTTTCTAAAAACTTTATATATGATATTTCTTTTCTTAGAAATTTATCAAAAAAGATATTATAGATATAATTTTTGTTTAAATTAAAAAAATAAATAGTATAAATATTTCTTTTATTTTAATTTTTTTATTATATTATAATCATATATACAAATAGTGTGTGTTTGAGACCTATTTATTTTTATTTTGTTGGCCCAATTTTTAATTTTTGATACATATTTAGTTATTTGTGAAATATAATTAAAATATTTTTTAGGAGAATTGACATATATCAAAAATGAATTGTCGATATAAAGATTTTACATGGAAAGAAAAATGGCTGATTGTATATAAAATTCACATTTTTGATACTTCCAAACTAGTAAACTATAGGAGAGGAAAAAGCATTAGCAAAAGAAAAATAGTACCTGAGTGATGAGCAGGATAGCCAGTAGGAGGATAGCCACCATGACCAGATGCATGAGAATAACCACCATAACCGGAAGCTGGAGGGTAGCTACCATGCGAAGGTGCGTATGCCCCTGGAGTATAACCGGCATATGAGTAGGCACCTTGTTGTGGCGGGTATCCAGCGGATGGATATGTCTCCGACGGGTATCCAACCGGTGGATATCCATGAAAACCTTTGTCTTTGTCACCTCCCATGTTTTCACAAACAAAACCTACAAAAATGAAGACAACAAAAAAAACCATTCGATATATTTAGGTGAAAAAGATCAACATAGTTAATCCCATTCAACTAGCTTTGATCATGGGATCAAGCAAAACACACGAGATTCAAGTAACAAAGATAACCAAACAATGTAATTAATCATTGATTAGGTCAAAGAGGAAACAACCTAACCCATTCCCTGAACCCAAAACTAGAAATTTCTCGGCTCTCAACAACATATAAATGCGATTTTATCAAGTATATACAGATCAGAATAAGTGAGGCTCCGATTGATCATAGAGACAAAAGTGCGAGTAAAATGACAAATCTAAAGGGAAAATGATGAGAGCTTTTTATTTTTACCAGAGAGACGAATCACCAAAAAATGTTGAAACTGAATTAGAAGAGAAAACAAAAGATATTTGGACATATATATAGTGACAGTTTGCTACGAATTTTCCTTACGCAGCACGGTTTCTGAAAAAGATAATATTTTCATATTTAGTCCTCGTACTTTAAGTATGAATCATAATCTGACAATTATTATTCACAAATAGTAACGGGGTCCAAATGTTTAATACTAGTGATGGCACATGGTACCGCTAGTTATGGTTTATTTAGAATATACTATTGAAATATGTCTGATTGAATAGGTTGAGTTTTCAATTCGAACGATCCTTAACTACTTATGGGGCGTTTATGAAAGAGAATAAAATATTGGGGGTCAAAATGAGAGAAAGATAAGAATATTTTATAACGTAATATTTAGCGTTGCGCGAACGCGTAATGGACCCGTGATTCTATGAACATTCATACGTAGCGAGATAAACCATCTTTTCTTAGTTGCACTTTTAGAAAAAAAAATGCCAAAAGGATCGAATCTACACGAAAATATTATTTTCTAAATTCTTTTTGTAACAAACTAACAATAGATTCACACATAAGGTGATTCCCGAATATGTATAACATATAAATAATCTTAGACGATATGTTTTTATATATAGGCTAAGCTAATCTATATCACCACTGAAGCAAAACTATTCTAACAAAATAACAATTTACTAAATATGTCCATTTCATTTGATCTTACAAAATAATACTAATATTTTATAAATCCAATACAACTTTCATTTGACAAATAATTATATTGTTTGATAGACAGTTTTGGATTTATATGAAACAAAAATAAAAGGATAACATTAGCTAAGAAAAACATTGAAGAGCAAACTAATATCAGGTAATTATTACTAATTGCTATGAAACTACTAATTACCAATAGGATTTACTGGAAGAAGTTGGAACTTAATTACTAGATGTAACACTTTTAAGGACAATAGAGCAAATTACAGACAACGATCTTCATAACTTACAAAGCATAAAGACTGTTAAAGAACAAGAGCTACTTATGATTCATTTCACCCAATAGATGTATTACCGTCAAGAACACAGGCAGACTGAGTATAGAGAGAGAGACAGAGAGAGTACAAATGGACGAAAAAGCTGACACTTTTGATCAGCAAAACCCAAAGGTGCGATCTAATTCTTGCTCACTCTCGCAGTTGTATCCAAATTCAAAAGCTCGATCTGCGATCAAAACAAGACACAAAAACCGTTCATTCATATGTTGGAGATAATAAGAGGATAATCAGAAAAGGAGGAGCGAGAGATCGATATGTACCAAACCGCCCTTTCTCTGTTAGAATTTCAGCTTCTGGTTCAGCTTCTTCCTCATCTGCGTCTGAATCATCTTGTACGAGCAAACATTCAGAACAAAGCCCTGAGATAGTACACACCATGTTCCCACTCTCAGGACAAAATATTACTTCCTTGCAGTTCTCATCGCATACTGTTATAAGACCATAAAATAAAAGGTAAGTTTGGACAACAGTGACACAAGCAAATTTACATTTTCACAGTGACACAAGCAAATTTACATTTTCACAGCGTTTCATTTCATACCATGAACATTTCCCGTCTCCTGGCATATGAAAACGTCGTCAATTTGATGGTAATCACATTTTGTTCCCAAACAAACATGGCCAATTACAGCCTTATCGGTAAGTCCCTTGCTTTTCTTCCACAGAGATACTTGGTCAAGTACAGTTTTGTCAAGAACTATCCGGTCATCCACCATCTAAGACATCGCAAGCAAGAACGTGAGAATACATTGAACGATGATCGTAGTGCGAAAAAGAAAACAACTATGAGATGCATATGTTACCTGAGATGGAAGAGGTGCTTGGCTTCGCTTTGCTGCTTGCATTTGAATGTAGTACTCTTTAAAGTCTGTCGGACAGCTTCTGACAAGTTCAATCATATCCTTCTCGTCACGCTAAAAATCCACAACAGAAAAGAATCGCTTAGAAGGGCATTATATAAATGACCTCTGATATAAGCAACTCACGGTACCATTTCTATACTCTTCAACAATGTAATATTACTTAGAAACAAACAAATTTATACAAAAAAATGTAAGGAACTCACATCAATGTAAAGCTTCTTCCAAGCACATTCACGCAACTTTCTAGTTGGAGGCATTAGACCCCATCGGATACAGTACCTGCAATTAATGCCAATCAAAAGTGAATCGCTTAGTTTAGAATACAAAGTATTGGTTTTGATAAATAGATTATCCACAAGAATACGGAATACGAGAAGCGACTTACAGGCGACGCCATAAGGATTCATCAGAGGCAGCAAAGTTAAGATTTTTACACACCAACGAGCATGATACAAGATCCTGTAATCACAGTCAAACAATTTAGATTAAAAAGGAATCCTCAAAAATGTCAAATTATTATTTTCCAGTGATTCTGAATTAAGAGAAGAATGAGTAATCTTTAGCTTGAGATGCCAATAAACACAATACCTCAGAGGATAAGAACTTGAAGATATGACGAAACAGCTCTGTAGGAACTTTGCTGAAAACTCCACTCTCTATTCTCTTCGCACCATTTCTATCTTTGTTAACATCTTCCTTTTGATCTCCATCCTTCTCTATAATGATTGTATTGTCTTTCTCAACACATTGTCGTTTTGGTTCAGGTTCTTTTGTTTCTTCTTCATACTCTACCTACGAAAAGAAAGAACAAAAAAATACACCAAAGTATCAATTAGAAATTCAACATTTCACAGGAGAATATGAACAAGAGATAAATCATAACTCATCAAAGACATAAATCCAGAAACATGAACCAGATGTATCTGATTTTAAGGTCAACCAAACCCAACTTTGATGAAATAAATTTAGAATACACGCAAACATCAAATTTACAATCTAATTACAGATCAATAACTTCAAGTCCCAAAAGACTGAGAACCTAGAGAAAAAAAACAGATGATTAAGATAGGATTTTCAGATTTAACGATAACATACAAAAGATATTGGGGAAAAAAAACTAAACCTAAATGGAATTGAAAAAAACTAAATTATGAAGAAGAAAACAAATACCGATGAGACTTCTGATTCGAGGAACCGAGCGAAGCATTCGTCTTCATCATCGGAGAGAGACATATTTGTCGGGTCGGTGAAGATCGGAGCTCCGGCGACGACGGTTGATTTTATGTGGCCAAGGAAGGGATAGAGAGATGAGAGGGTTGGCGATTGGAACCGGTGGCGTTAGATTGGAGATGACTTTGGGCCGAGCTTTTTTACTTAATGGGCCTCGTATGCTTAATTAACAAAATGGGTTAATAAACCAAAAATAGCCCAAAGCTATCCTACCTTTCTCAACGTCATTATAATCAGTAATCTAAATTAGTTTCTTACAAACCGTTATTGAATTACTAAAATGACGTTCTTTTAGTTATTACTGTTTTTAAAAATCGACATTTTTGTAAGATATGACATTTCCAGATATATATAACAATAACGAAGTTTGAGCTACAATTTCATATATTTATAGTTTTCGTTTTTGTTTTCTGTCAACAACAATGCATTAATGTGGATTTGAATCCAATTGGTTACTTAATTAGATTAGATACTATCATAAATCATTAGACTAAATATAATGATCATCATGGTTTTGTAGTATTTTTTTATTTTCTTGAACTAGAACATTTGTCACTTGGAGAAAGTCAACAAAACAACGTGATTTTTTTTTTGGATTTTTTTCATATAAATGAATTTAAATTTCATAAAAAAGATTGAAGTAGTTTAAGGAAAGACCATATTATTAGATTTTGGAATTTGCATAAAGACATATTTACCAACTTCAACTTTCAACTGTAAAAATTTTAAACCTTTTTGAGGAAATATATCCGAATCCCACTTCAAAAAAGTAGGATATATAAACTTATTTAATATATGCAATGATGTGATATGTGCTAATTTTACTTTTCGTAAATTATAATTAAGAAAATAATCTGACTAAAAACATATTTTTTTTTGTAATTATATATAGCTTTTATTTTTTAAAAGGATTGTTTCTTCGAAATCATTTATATGTTAGACCAAAAATAGAAGACGAACCCAACGACTAACGAAAATAAACAAAGAAGAGAATTCTGACTTCGAAGCAGAGCAAGGATCTCAAGTTTTTTAGTCTTTTAGATTTTGGTTCTCTTCTTTGATTGGGAAGCAGAGAGAGAGAGAAGGAGAAGAAAGATGGCAGCTCCGGTGATCATACTCGGCGGCGATGCGACGGAGAGGGAAGCTCGAATGGCGCACTCTGCGATGACCTTTGTTCAGCTCATTAATGGTGCTTACCATGTGATTACAAAAGTAGCTCTTAACGTTGGTATCAATCAGCTCGTCTTTTGTGTCTTCCGAGATCTTCTTGCTCTCTCAATTCTCGCACCTCTCGCTTATTTCCGCGAAAGGTTTCATTTTTTTTCTTTTTTAAAATCTTTCTCATTTTTGCTTGAATTGTTTTAATCGCTGATATCTGTGAAGTTTCAGGTTTCATAAATCACATTTTTTTTAATTTGGTCAATGAAATTTCTTGATTGAATTGTGGTTTATAATCCTGCATCAAATCAACATATCTCAATAATAGCTTGATCTTTATGAAATTGGAGTTAGGATTTTTCCTCTCTCTTTGTTTAATTCAGTATCTTTGTTTTTACTCTGATTCCACTGTTTGATGAATGGATTGGTTTGACTTGGATTCAAGGTCTTGAGTTTCTGAGGAAGATGGCTCTTTTGGTTCAAATATCTCCTTATTGGTTTTATTCTCATATTGATTGATCTTACTCTCTGAGTCTTAATGTTACTACTGAAACTGCAACATTTTTGTCTGATGATTTGTAAATGTCATACAAAATCAATAACCATGGTTGTTCTTTAAATCTTGTAGAGGGATCAGACCTCCTATGACTAGAAGCATCTTCTTTTCACTCGTATTTCTCGGTTTAGCAGGGTAAGTAGTAACCAGCATTTGATTTGCAAGGATCTCGTTATCTTTAAAACCATGTTTATGAAGATTCTAAAACCATTGAATCTTGATCTTGATAGGATATTTGGGAACCAATTACTATTTCTTATGGGTTTATCGTACACGAATCCAACTTATGCTGCTGCTATACAACCATCCATCCCAGTCTTCACCTTTCTATTAGCTGTGATGATGGGGTAAGTATAATTTTCCTCAACAGTACCATACATTGTGAAATGTGTATGGATATTCCAATCTCTGAGTGACTCCTTCTTTTGTGTGCAGTACAGAAAAAGTGAACTTGTTTAAAATCGAGGGCCTAACGAAAGTTGGAGGTACCCTCGTTTGTGTTTCGGGGGCCTTAGTGATGGCTTTGTTCCGCGGTCCAGCCTTGTTTGGAGATAAAGATGCAGACTTAACAGCAAACAGCGTAATCATTGATAGAAATCAACTTGAGCCTCATGGTTGGTTAGTCTCTAGTTTTCTTGGTCTTGGGCTCGATCTATGGCACATTGGAGTTATATGCTTGATTGGAAACTGCATATGTATGGCTGCTTTTCTCGCCGTCCAAGCACCGGTTCTGAAGAAGTATCCTGCATACCTCTCGGTTTCCGCATACTCATACTTCTTCGGTGCATCAATAATGATCACAACAGCTTTCGTGTTTGTGAGAGAGCCTAAAGATTGGAGCTTGACACAATCCGAGATTCTTGCCGTTATATTTGCGGTTAGTTTGCATAACAGATATATAACATGTAAAGATTGGAGCTTTCTTCATCGGATGTTTTTCTTTTTCGGTTCAGGGAGTGTTTGCTTCAGCCCTGAACTATGGACTCTTGACTTGGTCCAATAAAATCCTTGGAGCTGCTTTGGTTTCTTTATACAACCCTCTTCAGCCTGCAACATCGGCCTTTTTATCCACAATTTTCCTCGGCAGTCCAATATATCTCGGAAGGTTTTAAATTTTAGACTCTTGCTTGCATCTTTGATCCATCCTTACACACACACAACCTCTTTCTCTCTTATCCTTAGATTGAATGGTTTGAGTATTTCAAAATCGATTTTCTTTGGCTTGTGCAGCGTTGTGGGTGGAATCCTCATCATTTGCGGGCTATATATGGTCACTTGGGCATCTTATAGAGAACAACAAACAAGAGTTTCAGGAAATGTGATTGCTTCTTCTAGTGATGTAAGAATCCACGAAGCTTTGATTGACAGAGATGGGACTGGTGATAAAATTGGGTAAAAGGACAGTCATTTTTACTGTCAGACAAGAAGTATATCACATACAGTTTGCTTACAGTTAAGCTTTGTTCGTTACATCTCTTAAATAGCTGGTTCCTTAATTTTACATCCAACTTAAGCAGTAGCAAATTAGCAATATGACTTCATAGTTAAGTTTTGATTTGAATTAGCCAAACTGAGAGAAGATCATGACATGGCTATTCAAGTCAGAAATAACAACTGGATAATAGTGGCTGATGTTATTTACAAAAAAATAATAGTGGTGGCTGATGTTGCAAATTGCAAAAAGAAAAAAAGAAGGTTGGAATTGGACACTCAGTTTTGAATAATAGAAGAGAAATGGTGGGCCACTTTGTCCCAAAAAAGAAGTGTTGTGCCACAAACCGAAAAAAAAAATAAGAAGAAGAAGAGAAGTGTACTATTTGCGGTTTTACCCCATAAGTTTTTAAGTTAAACAAATATACCCAATCGAAAACATATACTTTTTGCTAGAAGTCAAGAGGGAAGAAAGAGTTTATATCTTAAACAAATAATAATAAAGTATATCAATTACTTTGTCAAAAAATGAAAAACATAAATATTACTCCCTTCGTTTCTATGAGATACTCTTTTTTAGTGTTTTTTTAGTTTTGTTTCTAAAAGTAAATGGTTTAGGTTTCCTATGCAATTTTAATAATTAGTGGTACAATTATAGACTTCAAAAATACTTATTGAAAATAGTTGAATTTCTTGAATTAGTATTGGTTTAAATTTATAGGAAATTGTTTAGTGTAAAAAAGTTATGCATTTATGATTGAACATTTATTTTTTAATATGTATGAAAATTTGGAAAATATATCTTTTACAAGGAGTATATGTTTCATTAACTTTTGATACATACTTGATTGACAATGAATGGATAAACCAATATAAAGTTATATTTGTTAGCAAAATATTTTATTTAATATTTTAAAATTTTCTATAGACACAAAGTCTATGAGAGATTTTTTACTAAGTCTTTTTTAAAAAAATTGGTTAAAAAATCTATGTTTACTAAAACCAAACCAACCTAATTATTATTCGAAACATTAATTAGTTTTAATAGTCATGACTTAGGTAAATTTGGATTTTGATAAGTTTCTTTTCATTTACATTTTCAAATAAAAACTCACTTATAAATCTATTTTTCACAAGACAAAAAAAGTAAATTTTTTTTAAGACACTTTTATTTTTTAAGACAATCTTATTTAATATTTAAAAGTTTTCTATAAACACAATCTATGAAAAGTTGTCACATGTCTTTTAAAAAAAACAATTTGAGACTTCCTGTAAAGACAATCTACATAGACTACCACATATTTTTTTAAAAAAATTGGTTTAAATAAATATATATTTACCAAAACCAAACCAGTCACAATCATCATTGGAGATCGTAATTAATTTAAGAATTATGGTTTAGAAACACTTGGATTTTAATTAGTTTTTTATTTACATTTTTAAATTAAAATTGTTATTTATAAACTTATATTTCTCAAAACTAATAAAGTTAATTTTTTAAAAGATAATTTTATTTAATATTTTAAATTTTTATGTAGACAACCATTTATGAGAGACTGTCAAATAAATTTTTTCTATTTTAAAATTATTAAATATATTTTATTATATTAAAAACTGTGGGGTGAAGTGTTAAAATTGCGAAATGATAGAATCACAGAAAACCGACAAAACCATCCCTTGTGTTATTGTTCCATAGCAGCAGAAGTCTTCCCAATTTCATTGGACCTTAATTTGGTCCTTTTTCTTATAAAAATAGAAAACTTTAGTTTTTTCCACAATCTCACCACTTTTTTTTTTCACAAAAAGAAGACTTATATTTGGTGTATAACATAGAATCATCATTCCATTTGTATCTTGAATTTCAAAAATTCAGATCATATTTATTTACCCTACATGTTTTGCCTCTGTTTTTACTATGCCAAAATGAAACCTCGTTGAAGATTTCCATCATTTTTTTTGCAATAAAATATTAAATTTTATAAGTTTCTTTCGAGTTAAATCACTGATGACGTAACTAATATAGTGGAAACCACTAAATAGCAAATAAACAAAAATCATTGACTTATTGGAGTACGTAATTATTGACTTTCTCCTATTTTCATCATCAATAATGTAACTGGTTTAAAATATTTAAATTTCTCACAATTTGTGTGGATAGCGTAGCACCTTACATTTATCGGGAATGGTTAATCTACAGAAAAAAAAGATTCAATTTATTTTTGTTAGTTTAAAAAGATTCCTCTTTTTTTATTAACAAGTCGAGATTCTTGGTACCTTTAGATTCTTTCTATAAACGTATTAATTTATACAAGTGCTACTAAAACCTCGAAGAATCTTTCAAACTAGCACTCCCTACAAATTGCAGGAGAAACATATTTACTTTTCCAATTACAACAAACGTAAAGCAAGAAGAAGAAGAAGAAATGGCCACGTGTCCTCCTTTCGACTTCTCGGCGAAATATTACGACGGTGGCGTAAGCGGATGCGAGAGGCGGAGTAGCTTCTTCGGAGATACGACGGTGCTCGATCAAGGCGTTGGCTACGCCGTTATTCTCGGTTTTGGTGCTTTCTTTGCTGTCTTCACTTCTTTTTTGGTTAGTTCTCGTTTCGTATAACCATAAAACTATTATGAAAGTTTCTTTTTTTCAACCTTTATTATGAAAAAAATAAAAATTTATTATGAGAAAAAAAATTGTATTTCTCTTCTTTGATTTGCTCGTGGCCACAAAAAGGAAATACCCTAATTTATTTGCTTCAGAAAACGATAGTATGTGGCAAGCCTAGACGTTAATAAGGATTTTTCATATTTTTGTCTTTTAACGTCTAAAGTTATATATTTTTTTAAACTATATTAATGGATCATTTAGATATCAAATTTCTATAAGTCTGAAACTATACGCTATCTAAAGCGCCAGTGCTATATATTCAATTTTTTTTGATCATATAGTAAAATTAATTTTTAACTTGGAAAATATTCTTCAAATACACCAGTTGCACATGCTAACAAACGATTTTGATTCATGATCATATTCAGAAATCTGGATAACAAAAATTAATAGAACAAAACAAATATAAAATTCAACATATATTCCAAATAAAACTGAGCATAAAGAAAATAAAACTTAAAATCGGTTTGTCGATTCGGTTAAGTGAGTCCATAATGATAACATTTTCAAGTAATTAATGAAGGTTTGGTTAGAAAAACGATATGTGGGTGCTCGACATACCTCTGAATGGTTCAATACAGCCGGGAGAAATGTGAAGACAGGACTCATTGCAAGTGTCATTGTGTCACAGGTAAAATAAGATCTTAATACAATAAGTTTATATGTTTTTACTGTTAAAATTGGATACAATTACTGATTTATTTTTGTTGGTCGATGGGTGCAAAGTGGACATGGGCTGCGACGTTACTGCAAAGTTCAAACGTCGCATGGCAGTATGGTGTTAGTGGACCGTTTTGGTACGCTAGTGGAGCCACCATACAGGTTAATACCGTAAATGAAAACTATTTATACATGTATACGAACTTTATAATATAGTTTAGTTTGTATGTGCATTATGACTCCTGTGAATGATCGATGATGAACAAAATAGGTACTCTTGTTTGGTGTGATGGCGATTGAGATAAAAAGAAAAGCTCCCAATGCTCACACGGTCTGCGAAATTGTGAAGGCTCGGTACATAATTTCTCAATTATTTGGTTTATTTGATTATTTGTTTTTAATTTTCTTTTATAAACTTTTAGAAACTTTTTTTTTCAACCAAACTGAATTTTCTGAATAGAAATAAACCAAAATAAAATTCTGCGGATTCTAAAAAAAAAAATCAAATTGACTAAACCAAATCGGATCTGAATTAAGTTTAGTTCAAAATTTATAGTTATTTTTTTAATATGTCATTCGATCAAACCAAATATCTTTTCGAGTAAACTATACCAACTCTATACTAAACCGCGTAAATTTTGGTTTTAATTCAATAATATTTTTTAACCGTATCGACCAAAACCAAATTGAACTGAAAATTGAAATGCTTGTCCCTAATAACATTTCATTGAGATTAAATCCGGTGTTATTTTATGGTTTGGTAGTGGTCGGACCAAAGACTAGGCACGGATTATCTATGATTTAGAACTATTTTTGAGGGCCTTGAGGCTAATTTGTTTTATATATTTTTGATAAAAACTAGTTGGGGAACCGCAACACATATAGTGTTCTTGGTGTTTTGTCTCGCGACAAACGTGGTAGTGACGGCAATGCTCTTGCTCGGTGGCTCGGCCGTGGTGAATGCTCTCACCGGAGTTAATATATACGCCGCAAGTTTTCTCATTCCTCTAGGCATTGTCGTCTATACTTTGGCAGGAGGACTTAAAGCTACTTTCCTTGCAAGCTATGTTCATTCCGTCATTGGTAAGTTATATTAAAATTATCTATATAAATTTCTTAAAAGCTATCAACTTATTAACATACAAATAATTTTAGAAGATTATGCCGATTTGGTTCGAAGACTAATAAAGTAATGGTTTTATATATTATAACCCAAAATCTAAGAGATCCTTACAATTAATTATTGTTTACCACCAATTTTTGGTTCATTCTATTTCAGTTCACGTGGTTCTAGTCGTCTTTGTGTTTCTGGTCTACACTGCGAGTAGTGAGCTTGGGAGTCCATCTGTGGTCTATGACCGGCTAAAAGATATGGCTGCTAAGACAAGGACATGCACTGAGCCACTCTCACACCACGACCAAGCTTGCGGTCCGATTACTGGCAACTACAGAGGCTCCTATCTCACCATGTTGAGCTCCGGTGGTGCTGTTTTCGGTCTCATCAACATTGTTGGAAACTTTGGCACTGTCTTCGTCGACAATGTGAGATTATTTTCAAAGAAGTCTGTTTTTCTTCTATAATTCGTATATTCCTTAGATTGAATATGATAATCCCCATATCAACAATAGTACAAATTAGGTTAGAAGCACTAGTTAATGTAGTAAAATCTCTTACCCAAAAATGTGTATTAATACTATGAAATGACAACTGGTAAAAACAAAGATACAATAGCTAGATTTATGATAAAATTACTAAACAAAAAGATAACTAATTAGATTAGTAATAATGAAATGTTAATTTTTCTAATTGAACTATGAAATGCTTGTATTTTGAATAAATATATGACTGGTAACACATGCGGAATCGCATAATCATTTCATCCTTTTGTTATTTGTTTTTGTAGAGTTATTGGGTGAGTGCAATAGCTGCTAGACCTTCATCAACTCACAAGGGGTATTTGCTTGGAGGACTCGTGTGGTTTGCTGTGCCTTTCTCTCTAGCCACCTCGTTAGGCCTCGGCGCACTTGCCCTCGACTTGCCTATAACCGCGGATGAGGCTAATCGAGGTCTAGTCCCACCTGCTACCGCCATTGCTCTCATGGGTAATACAGGATCCGTTCTTCTTCTCACTATGCTTTTCATGTAAGTAAACTCTTTCTTGATCATAAAGAGTTATAAACAGGTTATGGCATAGCTAAATATAAGTCATCTTGTATTGCACGCAAGATATTGTTTATGATGAGTTCTGTTCTCGATTTCTTCTTAGGCGAGAAACCTAGCTCACATACAAAAATGCTCATCACGTTCTTTGTTTGTTCTCAGGGCTGTAACATCGTCTGGTTCTTCCGAGCTAATCGCGGTCTCATCCCTTATTACCTACGACATCTACCGAACATACATAAACCCTAGAGCAACCGGTAAACAAATATTGAGAATCTCAAGATCCGCGGTTCTCGGATTCGGATGTTTCATGGGGATTCTTGCAGTGATCTTGAACAAAGCCGGCGTTTCGCTCGGATGGATGTATCTCGCGATGGGAGTTCTCATTGGCTCTGCGGTTATTCCCATAGCTTTCATGCTTTTGTGGAGTAAAGCTAATGCCTTTGGTGCCATTCTTGGGTCGACCTCTGGTTGTGTTCTTGGGATCGTTACTTGGTTATCAACAGCAAAGATACAGTACGGACGCGTTGATCTTGATACCACTGGGAGAAATGCTCCGATGTTAGCTGGTAACCTTGTTGCGATTCTAACAGGTCAGGGATTGTATTAGTTTCTTTGGCCATTTCGGTTTAGTTCATTTTTTCTTTTCGTCTTCATATCTGTAATCTACCATGTGAAGCTTTTGATAACATTTTGGTTTTGTACATACGTAGGAGGGTTGATCCATGCGGTGTGTAGTCTAGTCCAGCCACAGAATTACGATTGGTCGACGACGAGAGAGATCAAAGTGGTTGAAGCTGAGGCTTCAGGGGACGGTATTGATGTTCTTGTGGAGGAGCTAGGTGAAGAGAAGCTAAGAAAAGCCAAAGCTTGGATTGTGAAATGGGGTCTTGTCTTCACTCTCCTCATTGTTGTCATCTGGCCAATTCTCTCTCTCCCAGCACGTAAGTCTTCGCCATATAAATCAAAATTAAAATCTTCATTCGTCTTTGGGTTTCATTGAAAAAGTTTGACACCAAAGAATCGTTAGCATGAAACATATTTTAAAATATCGTTAATTTTCTAACTTATAAAGTCATTATAAATGTAATGCAGGTGTGTTTAGCAGAGGATATTTCTGGTTTTGGGCAATTGTGGCTGTAGCTTGGGGAACAATAGGATCGATTGTGATAATTGGTTTGCCTTTGATCGAAAGCTGGGACACGATCAAGAGCGTTTGTATGGGAATGTTCACTAACGATAGGTTAATGAACAAGCTTGATGACTTGAACCATAGGCTTCGAGCTTTAACCATGGCTATACCAGAAGCTGAGAGGATTTATTTGCTTGAAATCGAGAAGATTAAGAAAACCGATGAAGAAAGATCAATATGAGTATACGAAAGATTGATTTGTTTTTCTTCGTCTTTTGTTTATATGCTTTTGCTTGCTCATCTTTCTTGTTTGTGTGAAATTATATCAAAGCTATCTCCTATTGTACAATATTATGTGTTCATTATCTTTGATAAGTATATGTGTATTAAACCAATTTAAAGTTGTTGATTTGATCTTTTTTTTATCTTAAATTGAATTATGGTAACATTAGAGGGCGTAACATCCATAACATGTGCTTTTATAATTCAACACTTTGACTAGAAAAATGGTGACAAAACACAAACAACTATAGTCGATTTTCCCGAACCGGAAAAAAAGTCCGATTGTCGAACCGAACCGGAAAAAAGTTCGATCAGGTTTCTTATGCAGTCGATTTTCGCGAACCGAAAATCGATTCCCGAACAAGCCAAAACCGTTTTGGACCAAAAGAACCGGATGCCCAAAACGTACGGGTTTGATTTGATATATGGTTTTGGTTTAGTGTGCTTTCTTTGAGCTCAAGTCGGTTTGGTTAGTATACAAAATGGGCCAAGGCCTGACATACCGGGACTTGGATTGAATAGACCAATATCAAAAGAAAAATAACCCGACCCGGAAGTGTAACCGGGTCCTATAGTCGCGTGTTTCGTTCTTCTTCGGAAGTTTCTCACCAAATCCACTTTCCCCAAATTCTCTCCCGAACTCTTCTTCTTCGCTTCAGCCATGGGAACCCTATCTCTGTCATCTTCTCTCAAACCTTCCCTCGTTTCTTCAAGACTCAGTTCGTCTTCGTCTGCATCTTCTTCTTCTTTCCCGAAACCCAACAATCTCTACCTCAAACCCACCAAACTCATTTCAGCTCCCTTAAGAACTTCTCCGTCGCCATTGAGATTCGCGAATGCTTCAATCGAGATGTCGCAGACACAGGAGTCAGCTATTCGCGGCGCAGAATCCGACGTCATGGGTCTTCTCCTTAGGGAACGAATCGTCTTCCTTGGTAGCAGTATCGACGATTTCGTCGCCGACGCCATTATGAGCCAATTGCTGCTTTTAGATGCTAAAGATCCTAAGAAAGACATCAAACTATTTATCAATTCCCCTGGTGGTTCCCTCAGGTTAAGTCTCGATTTCGCTTCTTCTATTTTCTCATCTGGGTTTCTGCAAATGTTTCAGTCATTTGCTGCTTTTTCGGGATAAGACTAGGATAACTTATAAGCTTTGCCCTCGTAACTTAGGTCAGATTGTCAGGGTTTTAGTTAGCATTGCAAAATATATCAGTCTTGTGAAAGTTAAGTAAGGGAAAAATTGTTCATGTAATTGGTTCTTGTATTGATAAATTGATATGTTTCCTTAGCGAATTTGCTTAATTTTACTTATGGTTTTGTATGATTGATTAATCCGTTTCTGAAAGTTCATATCATTTCAGAGACTTCAAGTAATGTCAGTTATCCTTTTGACTTGTGTACATGATGTTTGATTGCGTTTAATTCTGCTTCGGATGATCGAACTTTATGTTTTTTTTTTGTTCTGGTTAGTGCAACCATGGCTATATACGATGTGGTTCAACTTGTGAGAGCTGATGTTTCGACGATTGCTCTTGGCATTGCTGCATCAACAGCTTCAATAATTCTTGGTGCGGGGACTAACGGCAAGCGCTTTGCTATGCCCAACACGAGGATAATGATTCATCAACCTCTTGGAGGTGCGAGCGGTCAAGCTATAGATGTTGAGATCCAAGCTAAAGAAGTTATGCATAACAAAAACAATGTCACCAGCATTATCGCTGGATGTACTAGCCGGTCGTTTGAGCAGGTCCTGAAAGATATTGACAGAGACCGGTACATGTCTCCAATTGAAGCGGTTGAGTATGGTTTAATTGATGGAGTTATTGATGGAGACAGCATCATTCCTCTGGAGGCTGTTCCTGATAGGGTGAAATCGAGAGTAAACTATGAGGAGATAAGCAAAGATCCGATGAAATTCTTGACTCCAGAGATACCTGATGATGAGATTTACTAAAAGCCAAGCCTCGTCTAGAACCAGGTGATTGATCATATGAGACTATAGCTAGTTTCTGGTTAATGTTTAGCCATTGGTTCTTCATCTTTTCACTGGCGTAAACCCTATAAAATGCTTGAATCTTCATTTGTGAAGATAAATACAATGCAACACTGATTAGACTAAGATAAGTAAAAGCTTGTGATTTCTATTGAAGAGTAATTTGAAGTTTCCTCTTCTTTTATCTCCAGGGATCTTCCAATGCGACTGAGGCTGGTAAGTTTAGAGGAAAAAGCTCGAAAAATTTCTGCGGTCACTGGTGATTGGCTTTGCGAAATCGAAGTTGACATTGCTTGCCTTTGTATCTCATATTTTGCTTACTCAGAAAGATAATTGTTCTTAAAATCACTCTGTTTTGAGCAGAATGACTTAAAAAAGATGTAGTTGATTTCATTTATGTTGATGTCTCTTTAAGTTTTCTATGGATTCAATAAGTATCAGTCTACTTATTTTTTTCTTCTTCTATGGATTCAGAGACTTTTCTCAGATTCCATGGAAGCTACACTCTATTTCAGATTACATAAAAAGGATCACAGACTTTGGAATCGGTTTTTTGAGTTCAAAAAACCTATTTACTTAAAAATAGATGGTTTGTTATTTTTAAATTAAAATTCTCATTTTTTAAATAATTTTTTTGCGTGTTTTTTTTTGTCAACAATTTAATAATACGCATTAAGCTGGATTTGAACCCAGACGATGACACCGGATGATATCAACACCAATGGTTAGGCTAGTCCTGGTATGTTTAACTTAATTAACTAAATTCTAGCGTTTACAAATGAAAACATTACATACATAATGGATTTGAAAGATAAACTTACATAATGGAGTCGTAATGGGCTTGCAGTTTATTACGCTTCTCTTTAAATTTCTCAGATTTGGATCATAATTGGGCCTGCAGTTAGGCCTTCTCTGCAAGGTTAGAGTTTGATCATGGTCGATGATGGATATCTCATGCTAGCATTTTTCAAGTATCAAGCTTCCAAGATAAGCTTTAATAATTCTGGTATTATACGTAATTCTTATAAAGTCTAAACTCACAAAAATGTTCAACTTTCGTTGATCTATAACAGATTCCAAAAACGATTTTCGATTTCGGGATTAATCCATTTTCCATTGTCGAATCGAGTTTCTCTACACTACGAAAATCTGGGTTTTAGTGTGAGAAATCGACGGCGACGAGTTTAACGGCGGGAGTGATTACGAAGATGTTGAACGGAGAAGTGACGACGGAGAAAGAGATGATGCCGATTCTGCAAGTGACGGAGTTGAAGCTGATTCAACAAGCACATAAAAACCAGGAAGTAAGCATGTAGAGGTATAAGTTTGTTAACCGATGGGCTCCAATCGCAAGAAAGAATACTTAATACTGCCTTCAACATTCACGTTAAACAAGAGAATATTCAAGTCGGGTCGATTTTAAGACTCCCTCGTATAGCCTCAAACAACATCCAGATTCGAAGGTAAATCTAACATTTTCTTACTTTTCAATTCAAATCATGTAGATTTCAGTGTTTTTTGTTTTCTTAACCGTAAGATTCATAACTGGTGGATGATTGTAACTTGTAAAACCAATATATATCTATAAAGTTCTTCTGATGACAGGATTGCTATTATTATGGAATTAGAGATTATAGCGGAGAAAACTAATATAATTGGAAACCCTGCTCCTGCATACACGGGGAAGCCTACTAATTCTGGCGAAACTTCAATTGATCAACAATAAGTATAACGTGGAACTGCTTCTGTAAACACACAAAGCGCTGGTGGCTTTGAGCAACAACATGCTAAAAGGAGTGAACTGAATGGTACAGTGAGACATGGTGTAGCCAATTCACCTCAACCTCAAGTTGGTGAGAAACGAGTGGTTGGTACTACTGGTTCCGAATATCCTGAAACATCGCCTTCCACTATACCATATGCGAGCTCAAATGCAAGCTCTAGGCAGGAGCAACCTCAGGCTCCTCCAACCGCTTATACTCGTCCACTGGTTCAGCCTCAACCACCATCGATGTATGCCAACATGGGACCAGTGGCTAGGAACGAAGCTCCTCCGAGGATATTTCCGATTGCTACTCTGAATCCTTACCAGGGTCGGTGGAGTATTAAGGTTTGGGTCACAAGTAAAGGAGAGCTTATGCGTTTTAATAGTACCCGTGGGGACGGGAAAGTGTTTAGTTTTGATCTAGTTGATGCTGCTGGTGGAGAGATTCGCGTGACTTGTTTCAATGATGTGGTTGATAAATTCTTTGAGATGATTATTGTTGGTAATGTTTATCTTATCTCAAAGGGAAGTTTGAAGCCTGCTCGTAAAGAGTATAATCATCTCCTCAATGATTATGAAATACATTTAGACAGTGCGTCAACGGTACACCAATGCTATGAGAATGATGCTGCCATTCCGCGTAATCAATTCCATTTCCGGAGCATATGTGATATTGAAAACATGGGGAGCAACAGCATCACTGATCTTATTGGTATTGTGTCGTCCATCAGTACAACAAAATCAATTATGCGAAAAAACGGAACTGAGGCACAGAAGAGGGCATTTCAGTTGAAGGATATGTCAGGCCGAAGCATCAAGGTAACCATGTGGGATAATTTCTGCAATACAGAAGGACAAAGATTGCAATGTCTTTGTGATTCTGGGCTACTCCCGGTTCTTGCTGTGAAAGCGGACAAGATCACTGAATTTAATGGAAAGCAAGTCAGTACCATTGGATCAAGTCAATTCTTCATAGAGCTAGATTTCCCTGAAGCCAGAGAATTTAGGGAATGGTATGAGAGAGAAGGACGCAATGCTCCTTGTATCTCAATATCCAGAGAATTTTCTGGTGCTGGCAGACAAGAAGTTCACAAGGTAATCACTCAAATCAAGGATGATAATTTAGGGACCTCAGAAAAGCCGGACTGGATCACAGTCAGTGTCACATCATTTAAATAAAGTTAGTTTGTTAGTTTTCTAAATAAGATTTTTAATTAGTTTGTTAGTTTTCTAAATAAGTTTTTTTACGAAGTAAAAAATAAATTTATATAAAATAAATTTAAAAATAAAAAAATATTGGAATATGGCTAAAAAAATTAGGGTTAATTTAATTATATTATTTTTTCGTATAATTTTTTGTACTATTCTGATTATTTTCCTCAAATGGTGATTCAAATCAAAAACATTTAAATCTGACCTGCAAATTGTATGTCTTTGATCTTTTATTTTGTTTTTTTAATCAAATTTTAGTTTCAATTATAAATATAATGTAATAATTTTTAACACCTAGACTCCGACTAATCAGTTTTAGGTTTTAGATTTCTATCGATCGCCTAGTTACTGTCTAGCAATTTTTTAAACATTTTGGGTCTGGTGCATTTAACTTGGATATTGAAACCTCAGGAACCAAAGAGACTTCATCAGTGGACGTGCCACGCAGAGAATTTGGATTACCTCCAGCAAACCAGGTGAGTCAATTTGGAAATCAATTCAGTAGCGTTCAATATCCCATAAGTAAGATACGCAGGAGGAGTTGAGTAATTATCTCACATCATCTTTCTACATTTGGATACTCAGGTCAAAGGTTGTTTCAGTTGTATTTTTTGTGGGTCTTTTAGTTTTCCCTTTTTGGTTTTTTTTTCATTGGACACGAAGATGTTGGTGCTTTATATAAATCTCTTTACTGGTAGATAAGGCAAGTTCTGTGATCAAAATCGGACTCAGATAACGTGGATTACTTTTTTCTTTGGGTACTTACGAGAGAGGTTATTGGGGGAATAATTCACCTTTTATTTCAACCCCTTTAAAGGGATAAAACGACACCATTGTTCTGGTTCACACAATTCACTGAATTACAAAACTTCCTCAAATAATAATTTGTAGTTTTAATAGAAACATATATCAATAGCAGAGTCCAATTGATTTAGCAGATTCCCCAACATTCACATTGTAATAAACCTCCTTCACTGCTTCCCCTACACCACAATGTCCTTTGGCAAAGCCTGAATCACTGGAGCTCTGGTTGTATCCAGAACCCGCAGTAACAGTGGATATTTCAGCAACTGCTTTTGCCTCTACCGCTCTGAGACGATAACGTTCAGCTCTTGAACCAATGACCTGTCCCAAGATCGAAGCTCCAATGGTCAAAGCCATGGCTGTTTTCGGCATCAGCACAGATTTCCTGAGCATTGCTATGAAAGGCACAGCAGCATGAACCGCCACAAACCATGAGGGCGAAAACTTTATGGTGTGTTCTCTCCAAACACCGAGAGGTATGTTTGCAGCCATCCCCATGAGAGCTATCGCGAGCATCTTTTCAGGTAATGGCTGAGGGCGAAGGGTTTTAACCAAAGCGGTCTTTGAAAGCGCAGCTCGTGCAGCTACTATAGGAGCTGGACATCTAAATTTCATACAAGATGGTGGTTGTAATGCTTTAGCCACAAGAGGCATAACTTTGCTTGCAGCTCTATAAGATTTGGCGATGGGACAATTCCCGGTTTTTAACCATTCGTCTCCAACTGCCTCGTGTTTCGATGAGTCCCCAGACTGCAAAAGGCAAGCAAAATAACTAAATAAGATATTGATCCCCATAGTAAAGTCTTTGGCAATCTACCTGTTGTTTTTTGGGTTTCTTCTGTTGTTTCTTCCATTTCTCTGAGAAAGGACCAAAGCCAAAAGGTTCTCCAGGACCAAAAGCTGATAGGCTTATGGTAGCTACTTTTCCCGCAAGAGGATTGAATTGCGGAGTAGCACGAGGAGTCTCCTCTTCAAGATCATCTCTGAAACTCAAAGATCCTGAAAGCGGCACGATACCATCTTTTCCATGGAAGAGCTTGAATGCTGAATCAAATCCAGGACCATCCTCAAAAATCGGACCTTTACTACCTACTTGCACCTGAAAAATCAAAAATCAAGTCCAGAAGAGGATACAACTTTTAACCACCATTGAATCAAATTAGGAAATAGAAATTTTCAGATTTAAGGTAAGAAAATTTTACAGGGACTGGAAAACTTAAGGAGGAGAGGGAAAAATTGGTAGGCTTGTTGATGTTTCTCAGGAAAGGGCATTTCTGGATGATGCTTTCGGCAACAAAAGGACACTGAGATGATTCTTGATCCATTGATTTCCTTTTCGCTGAGAAAATAGCCTGAGAAATTGGAATTTCAAAAGAGCAAAACTCACGATTATCGAACAAAATCTAAAATTGGATTAGAAGCAAAAAAACCCAGGATGCGAAGAACAAAAATCAAAATACTCAAAACTTTAAATACACTCTGATGATAAAATCACACGAAAATAAAATCTATTATGTACGAATATACGAAGAAACCTAATTTCCAATTGAAAATAGGAATTATTCATAGATTTCGAATGAGCTATTTTGTCAAACAGTTGAATAAAAATTTGATCTTGAAACCTAGACAAAAGATCTGCTTTAAATGCACGGAAACAAAATAACGAAAGGGTCGATAATAAATTACGAAATCGAATCGAAGAAATCACCTGAGAGTTATTGATTTTTCTCGCCGGGAAGAATTTTGCAGAGCAACTTTCAGATTTTGATAAAACGTGTGGCGAACACAGATGTCTATAGGAGTTTGTATGATTGTTTACCGGTCTGGTCGGTGAACCGTGAAACTGCTCCTTTTTAGATAACCGGTGATCCCCGGTTGTTAAGTATTGACTTTGTATGAAACACGTGGCTGTATTAGGTGAGAAACCGAACTACCATGACTATTTTTGGTAATGGAGATGGATCTCATGCCGTTTGTCGTTTTGATAATCTTATCCAACGGTAGAGATTTAGTGAAGTAGCTTGAGTAGTTCTTGTAGTCTTGTAGTTTATTAAATTATCCCTAATTAGCTTTTAAGATGATAATATGAAAAATACTAATATTGGATTAAGAATATTTATTGTTTTTTTGTTTCTTTTGATAATATCCCTAGTAAAAAGGTGATCTTTGGGAAATGATACACACCCAAGTCTTGTAAATTGAAACTAAAGCTTGAAATAAATCTATGTTATTTTTTTGGTACATTGATATGTTTTAACAGATTTTTTGTCTGTCTCTAAAGAAACTTCCTGCAGAAACACTTGATTACTCTGAGTCTTGTAGAAATAAACTCGAGCAGCAACAACAATACTGTTCCTCCTCTCCTCAAATTTGCCATACTCTGACCAGATATCCCTGCATTAAGAGGTTTCATGTCATTAATAGATTCAAATTCAGAAAATTTATGACAGAAAAATGGGGATTGTGTAGAGATATTAAGATAAAATCTTGTATACATATGGTATTATTAAGATGAATTTCATCCCATACTTATCAGAAATGTGCCTTTTTCGGTTAATCGCAAAGGAAGATACCAAGATAAGAGAGAAAACCATAAGAAGATGCATGAATATTTATTCTCCTAAAGATCGAATCTTACGTGACTGAGGATTCCGAGATTCTAAAACAATGTTCTTGGAGGTTTAATAGTACTTCTTCAGGTGAACCAATCAATCGGCCTAAGGATAGATTGCTACAAATGATATTCTACTAGGAGTAGACATCATCAACCGAAAACAACTAACATAAGTTTCATGCCAAGTTCACCTCCTTTTTGCCTTTCACCAAACCCATTATCGTATGCCTTTTGCATTGTTCTGTTCAAACTACCTAGCGTAAAGAACACGAGCCAAGACCTATTGAGTAGGTTCACTAGAGTTTCTATGATTCCTCGCATTAAAACCTTCTTCTTCCTACTCTTAAAAGACATTATCAGTTCTAGATAAGTAATTTACCTAAGATGTTATGCGACCTAATTGATAAGAAACCTATAAAACATCAGATAAAGAACATGTTATCAGCATTTCATCAACTCCATGTCTCCAGGTTAAGGACTATCATCTTACATGTAACTAAACTCATATTCAATGGAGAGATCACAAAGCCTAGGAAGATTATGCAGCAACTTCAATGGAAAAATGGCTCTTTGTGGCATCATTTTTGTTTTTCTAAAGACTGTGGTTTTCATCAATTACCTCAACGGATTCACTCCCTAGCTAATTGGCTCCAGATTTCGAGCTCCGAAACCCTTTCTTAAGCTCTGTAACTCTCTTCATACAAGCTGCCTTGGACTTTCCAGGTACTGCAGCTGCAATCTTCTCCCATCTCATAGCTGCTTCCTTTGGAAAAGCTTTAAGAGCATTGAGCAGTGCAATGTCTTCTCCATTACTCCAAGTCTCCGTACTAGCTTCATCATCTCCGCCATTCCCGGAGTTCTCAGCGTCTTCAGCCAATCTAGGATCCGAAGCTTTCCTGTTCTTCAGAAACTGAGCGTAATCGTCACTCTCGTAGACTTTCTGCTCCCCAATCTCTTTCGCCTTCTTAATCACATTCTCTGTCTTGTATCTTCCCCCAAACGCCAAAGCCACCGCTTCCCACCTCCCAGGTTTTCCTGCCGGATGCTTTATCAGCTGCTTTTTCAGAACCTCGATTTCTTCTTCACTCCAATCCTTAGTTTCCTTCGCAGATTCATTCTTCGTAGAATGGGGAATCTCACTTCGATCCACTTTTCTCGCCACCGAAGAAGGATTTTCCGGCGGATTATCATTCTTCACTCCTTTATTAGATCGCTTATTCGCCGATTTCCTCCTCGATTCACGCTCGTTATCCGTAGAGAGCTCGTCGCTGATCTGCTCTGGCTCCAAGATCTTACCATAACCGACGCGAATTTTACCACCGGTGAGCGAAGAAGGCGCGAAAGGACCGACGAGGAAGGAGATTGAGAGCCATAAGAGGAGCGATTTGGAAGGCTCGGATTCGAAGTAGAAGAAGGAGAGTGATAAAATGAGGAGAGAGATAACGACGGAGATGGAGATGAAGATCTTGTTAGGGATTTTAGGATTATCATCCTCCGTCGTGCGAGAAGAGGAAGGACGAGATTGGAAGAGGAATCTAGGCACGTCTTCCTCGAAAAACTCCATTGCTCTCCGATTTGTCCGCACTGTTGTTGTGTAGAAGAAGCTGAAACAAATTGAAATTTATACTGTTAAAAAGAAAAAGAAAACAAAAATTAGTATTGAGCCTTTTTATTTGGGCTTTTGTGTACTCTAAAGCCCATATATTTGGATGAAGTTGATTGCGTGAAGTACTAATTGTTAGCGACTTAAATCTTGATTATAGTCTTGGACATTTTTAGAGTGATTATCTGTGAAGTTTCGTATTAGCAAACTGCCAAAACAATATTAGTTGGGACAAAAAATTGCTCTATTCAGACGGTAAAAGTCCAACTACACAAAAACATGAAGAGTCTATGAGAATATGTTCACGAAACGAAATCAATTTACATGTATATTGTAAGATTCAAGAAATGACTGATGTTACATTTATAAACTACATTTATAATCCAAGACTATACCATGTTATTACACCCATTCCAAAAATTATAGAGATGATCATTTTTACAAAGCTTTGGTGTCACGTCCTAACTGCCCCTAAGAGTAAACACTCACATCCTCTATCCAATGGTCCGTTGGTGCATCAATCGGAGAGGTTCGAAAAAATTAATATATTAATCATGTAATCACTACGTGATATTTTTCCGTGTTTTGTCCTCACTTATACGGTATTGGAAATCAATTCTCAATAGATCACCTATCATTTGACTACTCGAATTTAAACATGTTTAATTTCGAGTTTTCTCTGGACAAATGATCGAAAAGATAAATGAATTTTGGTATCATAAGTAGCCATAACGATTCTCTTAAACTTCTCCACATACATTAACATTACCATATAAAAAAAACTGAGATGTTACGAGCATCATGAGAAGCATGGACTGTACGTACTATGCATGGGATATATTCTTGCAACTTTTCTCCAACAATCAGGAAATGGAACACGACTTACTTATTTTGCAAAATATAACACTAAAACAAGAAAATTAATCAAAGAAGAAGATTCTGGTACGTCGATTTGGCTTCTTCACACGTGAGGGGTCTTGCTACCTCAGCAATGATACGTTATTGTTCCCTGGACAAAACATCCGTCTGCATAGTTCTGCCTTGAAGTTTACAAAGATACATCATCGTTTCTGATGATGTATCTAAGTAGCCTGTGCTATCAGCTATCATCGTTTCTGATGAAGACCAAATCATGCGGTCTGGATGAATGCGTTTAAGGGCGTTGCTGTAGCTCTGTTGTGTGTTGTGGCTTTGTTATGGAAGCGAGCAAGCCAAGCCCATCCATGTTCAGTCTTATAAGTGTTACCGTGAATATCAGTCTGGAAAAGTGCACCGTAGAGTCTCATAACAGAGTCTATGCGTTTGTAGTACGCGTCTGAGTCCTTATCCAACTGATTTGGTAAGTTTATAGAATTATGCTTCGAGACAGTTTAAATGCAAGCTTTAAGGAACTCAGCGAGAAGAATCTCCATAGTTTGTGGAAACTGCGAGGTCACGTAAACGATCACATATGATGATAATTTGTAATCAATTAATCATAGAACATATAAAATCATTTTTTTGTTCGTTTATTTCTTTTTCAAAAACCTTTATAGAATAATTTGGATATAACTTCATCATCACCAACAAGATTCTTTAGACAACTATAATTTTGTACTACAACTTTTATATTTTTAACAACATTATTGAAATTGATAAAACTTAAATATATTCAATTGAATAAGAAAATTATGTGTAGTTGGATATTATTAAGTGTTATTTGTATCATGTTGGTACATCTCCAGGTTTGGTAGTTCTTACTGACCAATTTGTTCTCATACTTTTTTATATATGCAAGTGAGTTCATGTTTCAGATTGCCGAACAATGAACTACTATAGCTTGGATATCATAAAGTGATACTAGATTAATTTTTATTTGTATAACTTATTTAAGTTTTTTTTTCTATCAATACTCAAATATATAAAACCTTTTATATTTTGATTTTTAAATAGTATTTATCTATTTTACTAATCTTTAGGAAATTCTTATGAAATTTGTGGAGCTCCATAACAAAATTTGATCACAATATACTCTAATAATTTAATTAATAGTTAAGTTTAACTTCTAAATTTGTCTTCGGTATCCCATATATCATCAATAAAATATATAGATTAATTATAGGTCAGGATTTTTAGAATTTTAAATAGGGCAAGAACATTTTTTTTCCAAAAAATAGATTTATTAACAAATCAAAATTTCTTTCTCATTTCCACATAGAGGACTGACCTTAATTCATTTCATAGAACTTTAAACTCAATTAATTAAAGAAATTTAATTTTTCAGTTAAAAAATATATGAAAATGATAATAGAATAATTGCATATATGTTTTCAACAAAACTGTCTACTTCATCCTCCAAATTAGAACATTTCTTATATTATGTATTGATAAAAGGAAGATTAAAATGTAAAAAGCAAAGATATTTGACATAGAACAACGTCAATATATATATATATATATATTACTTCAATGCTTTTAACTTACTTGATCAACAGATCTACAAATGTTATTACTTCAATGCTTTTAACTTACTTGATCAACAGATCTACAAATGTGAAAAAATATTAACGAGAAGTATGAAGAAGTAAAAACAAAATTTTAGACATAAGTTTCAAAATTTTGTTTCAGTATAAAAATAGCTTATACGAATGCTAAATTTCCTCGAGCATGTGACCAAAATTTATCTTATGGAAAGAGCATTAGAAATAGATGAAGTGATGTTAGAGAAAATATTTATTTGAACTTTACGTATTTTTATATATTTTATGTTCTTTTAATACAAAACGTTAATTAGGTTTTTTTTGAAATTTAAAGTTTGGAGAAGAAGTAGATTGAATAACTTTAGAAAAACAAGATTGTGGATATCAATTTTTTTTGAAGCAATTCAACATTTAAATAGAAATAAATTTTTCGAATCTCAGTGGAAGATCATCCGTAATCGTATTAAAAATTAGTCGAATCTCAGTTGAAAATCATCCATAATCTTATATAATCTTATTGACGAAATGGAGGATTTCTCATCTAAACCATAGTCTCAGTCTCAGCTGACAAGAAAAAGAAGAATTAGTATATGAACATCATTAACATGTATTATATATGATCAATTTTTCATTTATTACTTCATTCAAAACATTTTGGAATATTAAGCAGAATAAAATCATATCGATTTTGGATCTATATTTTGAAATAGTATTCTCATTATTCAATAAATCTTGTTTAATAATTTTGAGTTTTTACTAATAATATGCCATTGAATATCTAAACATAATGATATGTATATTTTTTATAACGAACTGAATTACTAAATGTGTGGAAATGTGATTAACCTATAAAAAGAATTAATACATCATCTGTTTTAACTAAACATGTAAGTGATTCTTCATCTCAAACATGGCTTCCAGTTCTGAATTATTATAATAATAATGATAATAATAATTAGTAGGATATATGATGATAATTTGCAATCAATTAATCATAGAACATAAAAAATCAATTTTTTTGTTTGTTTATTTCTTTTTCAAAAACCTCTATAGAATCATTTGGATATAACTTTATTATCATCAAAAATATTCTTTGGATAGATATAATTTTTTACTAAAATATATATAGTTATCAAAAACATTAATCAGTTTGATAAAATTTAAAGATTTTAAATTGAATAATAAACTTCTGTTTAGGTAGATGTTATTATATTTATTTAGATCATCTTGGTATATCTACTGATTATGTAGTCTTTACTGAGTAATTTTTTTTCATATTTTTTATTTTTATATGCAAGTGAGTTCATGTTTCAGGTGGTCGAATAATCAACTTTTATGATACTAGAAGGATTTATCTTTGTATGACTTACTTAAGGCTTCTGCTTCTTTTTTTTTATCAATATACAAAAATATTAAACTTTTTATATATTGATTTTTAAATAGTATTTATTTGTTTTACTAATACTTTAGCAAATTCTTATAAAATTTTTGGTGGGCCACAACAGATTTGATCCCAATATAAACTAGTAATTTAATAAACAGCTCGATAGAGCTTTTAATTTTATCTTTGTTATCCCACATATCATCAACAAAATGTGAAATAAATTATAATATATATAAATTCATTCTAGGATTCTATATCAACAAATAAAATTTCTTTCTCATTTCCACAAACATGGCTGACCTCAGTTCATTTCATAGAACTTTAAACTCAATTAACTAAAGAAATTTTTTCTTTAGGTTAAAATATATATATGCAAATGATAATAGATTATATTTTCAGAGAAAAATGTCTACTTCAGTCTCCAAATTAGAACAACTTTGGTATTATATATCAATTAAAAGAGATTAAAATGTAAAAAGTAAATATATTTGACCTAGAACAAGATCAATACAAATAGACATTAGTTTAATGCTTTTGACTGATCACCAGATCTATAAATGTTAAAAATCATTAAAGAGAAGGATGAAAAAAATTGAAAACAAAAATTTAGAGATAAATTTTATGTTTTTTAATCAATACAAAAAAATGGCTTCTACGAATGCTGAATTTCTCAAGCTTGTCCCCAAAATTTGTCTAATAAAAGAAGTATTAAAAGTAGATGAAGAGCATCTGAGAAGTAAGTATTATTCAAACTATACATACTTTTATATATTTTGTGTATTTAGTATAAAACACTCATTATATTTTGTGCAATTTAGGGTTTGGAGAAGAAGGTGATCGAATACCTTGAGAAAAACATAATTCTTGTGGATATCAATTTTTTTGAAGCAATCTAACATTTAAATATAAATAAATAAGTCGAATCTCAGTTGAAGATGACATATGATTTTGTTGAAGAAACGGAGAATTTTCGTCTAAATCGATGGTTTCAGTCTCAACTGATAAGAAAAATAAAAATTAGTATGTGAACATTATTATCATATATTATATATGATCAATTTTTCGTTTATTTCTTCATTTTTTTTTAAATAATAAATAGAATAAAATCTTCTTGTTTGTGGATTTATACATTCAAATAGTATTCTCATTATTAAATATATATTGGTTAATGATTTTGTTTTTAGCCAATAGATAAAAGTGTAATCTGAGTATCTAAATCTATGTATATTTTTCACAAAAGACTGTAGTAACTAAATGTGTGGAAATGTGATTAACCTATAAAAAGAATTAATACAAAATATATTTTAACTAAACATGTAAAAGATTTTTTGTCTTAAACGAGGTTTCCGTTCTGAAGTATAATAATAATAAAAATTAGTAGGATATATGATGATAATTGTAATCAATTAACCATAGAATCATAGACCCTAATTTTCTCTCCTCTTTTCTTCTCTTGTCTTTAATTCTCTTATCTTCTCTTTTCTTTCCCCAATTTCATGACTATCCCTTTTTTTGATGCGATATCTTCGGATTTGAGTTTCTTCTTCTCACCTGAGATTTTCTTCCACAAATCCGGCTTGACAGAGGTTTAATCAACCCATAATTTTGACTTCGTTCCATTCTTCAATTTGGAGAGGAGAAAATAAATGTTGTGGTATAAAAAAGATTTTTCGATTTGAAGAAAAGATAAGAGAGGAGATGAAGAGAAAAAATTAGGGTTTTTTATTTGGGAAAAAAGTAAATTTTGGGGATATGTTGATTTAAAAAAATTATATGGAGGGATAATAGGGTCATGTTAACTCACATGTTATTAACATAATTAACGTTGTTTTACTGTTTCTGTTTAATGAAGTACCAACTTCTATATCGGGGTGTCAAATTATCGATTTTTGAAATTTTACGAAAATATTTTGGGTATTTTACAAGCAATGTTAATATTCTATGTGTTTTTCTAACATAAAAAACTAACATTACACATTTTTAAGAGATTTTACCTATAGACTAATAATTTAATTAATAGTTACATAGATATTTTAATTTTGTCTTGGTTATCCCACATATCATCAACAAAAATGTGAAATAAATTATAATATTTATCAATTAATTCTAGGTAAGGATTTTTCGAATTTTTAATAGAGTAAGAAAAAATGTTTAAAAAAATAAAATTTTGAACAAACAAAACTTCATTCTCATTTTCACATACATGACTGACCTTAACTCATTTCATAGAACTTTAAATTCAAGTAATTAAAGAAAGTTGTTTTTAGGTTAAAACATATATGCAAATAATAATAGATTATATTTTCAAAAAAAATTTACTTCAGTCTTAAAATTAAAACATTTATGGTATTATATAGTAGTAAAAAGAAGATTAAAATGTAGAAAGCAAAGATATTTGACTTAGAACAACAACAATAAAAATAGACAATAATTTAATGCTTTGACTGACTTACCTCACCATATCTATAAATTTGAAAACTCATTAACACCAGTAAGATAAATAAAAAAACTGAAAAAAAATTCAGATATAAATTTTAAAATTTTCTTTCAATACAAAACAAAATGGCTTTTACGAATGCTGTACTTTTCAAGCTTGTCACCATAATTTTTCTTCTGAAAGAAGAATTAGAAGTAGATGAAGAGTATGTGAGCGTAAGTATTCTTTGAACTATACACATTTTTATATACATATTGTATTTTTTTTGTACATAACGTTAATTATATTTTGTGCAATTTAGGTTTTGGAGAAGAAGCTGATCGAATATCTTGAGAAAAACAAGATTATTTTGGATATCAAAATTCTTGAAGCAATGAAAGATTTAAGTATAGATAAACTAGTCGAATCTCAGTTGAAGATCGTCAATGATCATATTGAAGAATTGAAGGGTTCTTCCTCTAAATCGATGATCTTTGTCTCACCTGATAAGAAAAATAAGAATTAGTATATGAACATCATTACCATATATCATATATGATCAACTTGTCTTTTAAACCTTTTATAGAATAATAAATAAAATAAATCATGTTCTTTGTGGATCTATACATTGAAATAGTATTTTCATTATTAAGTCTATCTTGTTTAATGATTTTGTCGTTTAGCCAATACAAGTGCCCTCAAATATCTAAAATTAATTTTCATGCATATTTTTCACGAAGAATTTTGTAACTAAATGTGTGGAACAGTGATTAACGTATAAAAAATATTAACACAGTATATATTTTAACTAAAAATGTAAAGCTTCTTTGTCTCAAACGATGCTTCCAATTCTGAATTATAATAATAGTAAAACTTAGTAGGGTGTATGATGATACTTTATAATCAACTTTTTGTATATTCATTTCTTTTTCAAAATTTTTATAGACTCATTTTGATATAACTTGATTATCACCAATGAGATCCTTTAGATAATTATAATTTTGTACTAAAATATTTATATCTGTTAAACCATTATTGAAATCAATCAAATTTAAAGGATTTCAATTGAATAAGAAACTAATGCTTAGCTGCATGTTATTATGTGTTATGTAGATCGTGTTTGGGATATATATCGGTTTGGTAATCCTTGCTGAGCAATTTTTTAGCATATTTTTTCTCTTTTTCTATATATGCAAGTGAGTTCACATTTCAGATGGTTGAACATTCAACTTCTATAGCTTGGATATTTAAAGTGATACTAGAAGGATTTATCTTTGTATGACTTAAGGTTTCTGTTTTTTTTTTAATATTAATACTCAAACAATCAAATATTTTATATATTGATTTTGAAATAGTATTAGTTATGCTACTAATATTTAGCAAATATATGAAATGTTTGGAGGGCTACATCAGATTTGATCCCAATATAAAATAGTATTGTTTTTAGAATTTCGAATAGGATTATCAACAAATAAAATTTCTTTCTCATTTCTACAAACATGACTTACCTCAATTCATTTCATAGAACTTTAAATTCAATTAACTAAAGAATTTTTTTTGTTAAAATATATGCAAATGATAATAGATTATATTTTCAGAAAAACCGTTTACTTCAGTTAATTTGAACAATTTTAGTATTATATATTAATATAAAGAAGACTAATTAAAATGTAAAAAGCAAAGATAGTCGACCTAGAACAACATCAATATAAATAGATATTAGTTTAATGCTTTTGATTGATTGAACTCACCAGATCTATAAATGTTAAAAATCATTAACGAGAAGGATGAAAAAAAATTGAAAACAAAAATTTAAAGATAAATAATAAGATTTATTTTCAATACAAATAAAAGTCTTCTACTGAATATCTCAAGCTTTCACCAAAAATAATCTTATGAAAAAAGCATTAGAAGTAGATGAAGAGCATGTGAGGGTAAGTATTTATTCGAACTTTACATATTTGTATAGATTTTGTGTATTTAGTACAAAAACGTTAATTAGATTTTGTGAAATTTAGGGTTTGGAGAAGAAGCTGATAGAATACCTTGAAAGAAATAAGATTATTTTGGATATCAATTTTTTTGAAGAAATCTAACATTTAAATATAGATAAATTAATTGAATCTTTGAAGATCATCGATAATCATATTGAAGAAATGGAGGATGCCCCGTCTAAATCAATGGTCTTAGTCTCAGATGAAAAAAAAGAATTAGTATATGAATATTATTACCATATATTATCTATGATCAATTTATCGTTTATTTCTTAATTTAAAATTTTTACGAAATAATAATGAAATAAAATCATGTCGTTTGTGGATTTATACATCTAAACATAATTTTTATGTATATTTTTCACAAAGAACTGGAGTAACTAAATTTGTGAGAATGTGATTAACCTTTAAAACAAATTAATAGATAATCTTTTTTAACTAAACATGTAAAATAATTTTTTTGTCTCAAATGGGACTTCCATTCTGAACTATAATAATAAAAAAAAGTTATAGGATATATGTTGATAATCTCTGAACAATTAATCATAGAACATATAAAATCATATTTTTGTTGTTTATTTCTTTTTAAAAAACCTGTGTAGAATCAGGTTAATATAACTTTATTATCACCAACAAGATATTTTAGATAACTATAATTGTGTACTTTTTTATATCTGTTAAAAACATTATTGAGATTGATACAACTTATGGTTACCTGAATGTTATTATGAGTTAGTTAGATCTTGTTTGTACATCTACTGGTTTGGTAGTCCTTATTGAACAATTTTTTTTATTGCATTTTTTTCTTTTTATTTGCAACTAAGTTCATGATTAAGATGATCCAACAATCAACATGATTAAGATGGTTTTTTTCTTTGAATGATTTACTTTAGGTTTCTGGTTTTTTTTGTCAATATTCAAAAATATCAAATTTTTTTATATATTGATTTTATAAATAGTATTTATTTATTCTACTAATGTTTATGGAAACTCTTCTGAAATTTTCAGAACATCACAGAAAATTTGATACCAATATAGGCTAATTTTTTAATTAATAATTAAATATTAATTTTTATTTTTTTCTTCGTTATCCCGTATATCATCAACAAATATTTGAAAAAAAACTAGAATATTAATAAATTAATTCTAGGTCAAGATTTTTAGAATTTTAAATAGGGCAAGATAAAAAATTTCCAAAAAGTAATAATAAAAAAATCAAAATTCTTCCACATTTCCATATAGGGGACTTACCTCAATTCTTTCATAGAATTTTAAACTAAAAACAAAATTGTTTTTTTTGTTACAACATATATGCAAATTATAAACGATTATAGTTTCAACCAAAATTATCTAATTCAGTCTCCAAATTATAATATTTTTGGTATTATATATTAATAAAATAAAGATAAAAAGTAAAAATCAAAGATATTTGACTTAGGATAACAACAATATAAGTAGATATTAGTTTGATGCTGTTGACTGGCTTAAACTAAACAGATCTGTAAAGGGAAAAAATCACTAACCCAAGATGAAAAACTGAAAAAACAATTTAAGACATAACTTTTAATATTTTGTTTGAATACAAATAATGGCTTTTACTAATGCTGAATTTCTCTGATTTGTTGCCAAAAATGATCTAAGCATTATAAGTAAATAAGTGTATGGGAGGGTTAGTATTTATTTAAACTATACGTATTTTTATATATTTTATGTTCTTTTTTCAAACTGTTAATCTGATTTTGTGCAATTTAGTGTTTGGAGAAGAAGTTAATAGAATACCTTGAGAAAAAAACAAGATTCTTGTGGATATCAAATTTTTTTGAAGCAATTTAACATTTCAATATAGATAAATTTGTAGAATCTCAGTTGAAGATTATAGATAATCATATTGAAAAGATATATTATCGTATTGAAGAAATTGAAGGTTTCTCGTGTAAATCAATAGTGACAGTTTCAGCTGATAAGAAGAAAAAAATTATTATATAAACCTCATTACCATATATCAGATACGATCAATTGATTATTTATTAGTCATTTAAAACTTTTATGGAATAATAACTGGAATGAAGTTTGCATATCTATTTTTTGAAAAAGTATTCTTATAATTAAATATATCTTGTTTCATTATTTTAGTTTTTTTACCTAATAAGAATATCATTGAATATCTAATATATATGTATATATATATATAGTTTACAACATATATGCAAATGATAATAGATTATATTTTCAACAAATTTGTCTACATCAATATTCAAATTTGAATATGTTTTGTATATATATCAATACAATGAAGATAAAATTTTAAAAGCCAAAAAAATTATTTTCTATGTGTCGTATTCACATTAATTCTAAACAAGATTAACTAAATAAATATCTTTAATGAATCAAATTTATTCTGACTAATTGTCATTATAAATATTTTTTCTAGGTTCTTTATTTTAATTTAATATCTTTTTTATTCTAAATTATTTTTATTCAAAATAATAAAAACAAATTATCTTAAAATCTCTGTACCCGATAATCTGATATCATGTTTCTTTACCAAATAAATAACCGAAATACTATGGAATTAAAAATGATTATTATGACCAACACTTGATCTGAACCGAACATGTCTGAATTGAGGAATCAAAATTTCACTTTTCGGTTATTGTTAGGTTCAAAACCCTAACCTATCGATGAACGTTTTAAAAGATTACCGGTTTGATTCGCTTATGCAACTCATAACCAATCCACATTTTATTTTTTCTAATTTTCTCCTAAAAAACACATATAAATTTATACAAAAATTAACGAAAAATATATTTATAAATCTGGGACGAAAAGGCAAATTATATGCAATTAACAAAATTAAACTATGATTTAGTTATTTTGTAAACACTCATATCCGTGCATCAACTTTCAAAAAATTATAGGTTTACAAATCATATATCATTTAAAAAAAAAATTAGAGAGATACAACTAATGAATTTATGATATTATATTTAATTCTCACAAAGATCAATTACAGACATATACTTAACGAATTTATAATATTATATTTAATTGCATTTTAAAATTTTTTTAAATTCCATTTTTTATGATAGAAGTAAGAAGGAAATAACTTTAAAAAATTTATTTAACGTATTTGTTATATAAAAAAGTAAATGAATTAGTTTAACAAAAAGGCAATATTTAAAAATAGATAATATAAATATTTCTTATAAATATAAAAAATACATCCAATTATAGAGATTTAATTTTTGATAATTATACAATTTCTATGTTTTTTTTCAAACTTGCTCTTGACTTCTGCAATTTATTTTTTATTAATAACAAACTTTCAATCCTAGTACTATTTGAATATGCAAGAAAAACATGACACTCTATTATTATTATTATTTGTTTTTCATTATAAAATATCTTATTTCTATACAAACTTCCTTTTCTTTTTTTTCTGCAATTCTCTGTTTATTATTTACAAATTTTTAATAACATCTTTATTTAGAGTTTTTTACGTATACTTATTCAATTTTTATCATTTACAAAAGAGAGGGATAGTCATGAAATTTGGGGAAGAGAAGAGAAGAGAAAATTAAGACAACAAAGGAGATGAGGCGAGAAAATTACGGTTTTTTATTTATGAAAAAGTGAAATTTGAGGATATGATGATTGTAAACAATTAGAGAGAGGGATAATAGTATCATTTTGGATTATTTAATCCACATGTTATTAATATAATTAACGCTGTTTTATTGTTTCCGTTTCATGAATTACCGACTTCTATATCGCAGTGTCAAACTATCGATTTTTAAAATTTTACTTATTAAAAAGATTCACTAAAATATTTTGGGTATTTTACGGGCAACTTTAATAGTCTTTGTGTTTTTCTAAAAAAAAAATTAATGTCAGGTAGTTTAAAGCGGTAAACTAATAATTTAATTAATAGTTACATGGAAATTTTACTTTTGTCTCTGTTATGCCACATATGATCAATAAAAATATGAGTTAAAGTAGAATATTTATAAATTAATTCTAGGTAAGGAGTTTTATAATTTTATATAGGGTAAGAAAAAAATGTTCAAACAAATAAAATTATCAGCAAACAAAATTTCTTTCTCATTTCCACATATATATGACTAACCTCAATTCATTTCAAAGAACTTTAAAATGCAATTAATTAAAGAAATTTTTTTTGGTTAAAACATATATGCAAATAATAATAGATTAGATTTTCAACAAAACTTTTACTTCAGTCTCCAAATTAAAACAATTATGGTATTATATATTAGTAAAAAGAAGATTAAATTGTAAAAAGAAAGATATTTGACCTAGAACAACATCAATATAAATAGACATTAGTTTAATGCTTTTGACTGACTTAGCTCACCATATCTATAAATTGGAAACCCATTAACACCAGTAGGATGAAAAAAAAAGTGAAAACAAAAATTTAGACATAAATTTTAAGGTTTTCTTTAGAAAAAGCAAAATGGCTTTTACGGATGCTGTACTTTTCAAGCTTCTCACCATATTTTTTCTTATGAAAGAAGAATTAAATGTAGACGAAGAGTATGTGAAGGTAAGTATTAATTTGAATTATACCACTTTTATATAACTTTTTTTGTACCTAACGTTAATTATATTTTGTGCAACTTAGGTTTTGGAGAAGAAGCTGATCGAATACCTTGACAAAAACAAGATTCTCTTGGATATCAAATTTTTTGAAGCAATGCAAGATTTAAATATAGATAAATTAGTTGAATCTCAGTTGAAGATCATCAATAATCGTCTTGAAGAATTGGAGAGTTCCTCCTCTAAATCGATGATCTCAGCATTTGATAAGAAAAATGAGAATTAGTATATGAGCATCATTGCCATATATCATATATGATCAATTTGTCTTTTAAAATTTTTATGCAATAATAAATAAAATAAATCATGTCCTTTGTGGATCTATAGATTGAAATAGTATTTTCATTATTAAATATATATTGTGTGATGATTTCTTCCTTTAACTAATAAAAGTGCCATCAAATATCTAAAAATAATTTTCATGTATATTTTTCACAAAAAACTTTGTAACTAAATGTGTGGAACAGTTATTAACGTATAAAAAAATAATGTATATATTTTAGCTAAACATGTAAGAGTTTCTTCATCTCAAACGATGCTTGTAGTTCTGAATTATAATAATAGTAAAAATTAGTAGGGTATATGATGATACTTTGTAATCGATTAATCATACAAAATATAAAATCAATTTTTTGTATATTTATTTCTGTTCCAAATTTTTTATTTTCTCATTTTGATATAACTTGATTATCACTGAGATCCTTTAGATAATTATATTTTCTTACTAAAACTTTTATATCTGTAAAAAAATTATTGAAATCGATAAAATTTAAAAGTTTTCAATTGAATAAGAAACTAATGCTTAGCTGCATGTTATTATGTGTTATGTAGATCGTGTTTGGTATATATACCGGTTTTGGTAATCCTTGTTGAGCAGGTTTTTAGCATATTGTTTTTCTTCTTCTATATGCAACTAAGTTCATAATTCAGATGGTCGAACAATCAACTTCTATAGCTTGGATATTTAAAGTGCTGGAAGGATTTATCTTTGTATGACTTACTTAAGGTTGCTATGGAGACTAAAGTAATATATATATATGGAAACTAAAGTTGCTATGTTTTCAAATTAAATGTGATTATCTAGGTGTTACAAATGTGGAAATCATTTGTGATTGGTTGCAAACTGTTCCTTTCACTTCGAAGAACTATTTTGAAACCAACTAGTTTTGGAAAAATACAAAACTGAAATAAGAAAATCAAAGTAGAAAACTCAATCTTGATACGTGGATTTGGCTTGAGGGGTCTTGTCACCTCATCAAAGTAATGATTCTTGTAATCGACCCGACAAAACATTGGTCAGCAGTTCTTCCCTGAGGTTCATTGAGATACATCCGGTCATCTATGTAGGCCGTGATCTCGGCTATGATGACTTTTAGATAGGACAAGTCGTCCTTTTCCCCCTTCAACTTGGCCAAGAAATGCTCTTGGACAACACTCATCATAGCTTTCAAGAACTGATATTTGCACCTCTGATGAAGACCAAATCCTGTGTTCTGGAGGAATGCGTTCAAGGCCGTTGCGGTTTCTCTGGTTTTGTTAAGGAACCAAGCAAGCCAAGCCCATCCATGCTCGATCCCATGGGTGTTACAGTGAATATCGGTCTGGACAAGTGCACCCTAGAGTCTCATAACAGAGTCCATGCGTTTATAATCTGTCCGTATCTGACTGATGTGATAAGTTTACAGTATTATGCTTTGGAACAGTGTATATGCAAGCTTTGTGGATTTCTCATTTCAGCAAGAAGAATATCCATAACTTGTGGAAACTGTGAGGTCACGTGAACGATCACATAGCTGAAGGCAAATGGGTTTCCCCAAGCCGATGCCATCGTCTTTGCAAAAGTTGCTATTCTGATGGAAACAAGACAAGAAGGGTCCTTGAATACTTTGAGAAAGAATGTTTCGAGAACTTGATTTATTCACATACATTGCAACTAGAATCTATGACTTAGATAGACTAGAATCTATTTCTGATCTTTATCCTAACAACAATAGGATATATTCTATATGATGTATATCGGTTCGGTTCTAGATAAGTCTAGAACCGTAACAGAGAATGTCCTTATACATTGTCCCAGAATCTGATTTATCACCCTTACGATATCCTTTTTGGAGCTGCTAAAGTCTTTACTTGATATTAACTGTAGCCATTGGTTCACTGCTTCCAACTCGTGGAGCTTCTCCAATGTCAAAGCAACATCAAGTTTTTCTTCTTTTGCTGCAACGTTACAGTCTCTACGCTTCTACTCGATCGTGTTTACAATGTTCGACAACAAAAAAAGAAAATATTGTTAGACCGAAGAAAAGGGAAATTCTGTTAGACAATAAAAAAATGAAATTTTAATACACAGTAAAAAAAAGGGAATAAAATATTGATTCCGGATTAAAATAAAAAAAAATAGTACGAAAAGTCAAGGGGAGTAGTAGAAAGTTGGTCATATTAAATTCCAGAATCGGACGGTTGAGATTTGAGATGACGTCATTAACGAAATATCTACGGTTTATATGTAATTTATTACTGTAGGCCGAGAGGCAGAAGATTATAGCTACCACCAACAATATACGAAGATAATATTGGTCAATAATAATATTCCTTTTTAGCTGAGATATTATATAAAGTAATAGGAGGGTTAAATTTATTTCGTTTGTTATCACGAGAACCGCACAAAAATACGCGGCAAGGAGAGAGAGAGAGAGATTAAGCGGTGGAGTCGTAGTTTGTGAAGGAGAAGCTTTTTTGGATAACGTCTCTTCCCGTCGTCGGAGTCGAAGCTAATGCCTGTTGGCTGTTGAGGTAATCAAAGATCTTCACGAGTTTGACTGATTTCGATCTTCGTTCTGATGTTCCCTTGCGCTCAATCGGATTGTCTTTTTTTGTTTTTGTTTTGGAGTATCGTTGTATAATACTATATTTAGAGTCGCGTTTTTTGAGATCTGATGGAGTCGGAATTGACGTATCTGGATTGCTTTTTTTATAAATTTTTAGGGTTACGCTTCTGTGGGTTTTTGGTTATTTGCTCGTATTGGATTTTGATTTTTCTTCGTTCATCGAGATCTGAGATAAATTGGACTGACGATTATTGTTGTTCAATTTTAAGAGAGTTGAGATTTGGTGTTTACGAGGAGTTTTGATCTCTCAAAGAGCATGAATGGGGATATACTCTGTGCTCGATTGGTTGCAATTAGGGTTTTGTTGGGTTTTTTTGAACAGTTATGACTTTCTCTGATATTCTATGGAGTCTATTGGAATGGCTTCTTTGGTTATTGAATTGTTATTTTTTTTTTGTATTTCAAGCATATCTATTGTACTTCTGGTATTGAATTTTATTATTGCTGTTGTGTTCATTATCAGGTTATTTAAGCTTCATTTGTAGTGGATTTGCTTCTTTTGAGATATGGAACAAGATTACATTTGCTCAGGCTGCTCCCGGTATCGGGTTTTCTCGTTGCAAGAAGCACTTGATTGGCGGTTTCTTGTGCGCTCAGATTTCCTTACTGGCTCTTTCGTGAACTGCACTTAGCGGTCAGACCTTTTTCTGCAATCTTTATGGAAGGTGTGATGCAAATTTCTGAGTCAGGTATGGTTTTTTTGGACAAGCTATTGATAATTTGCATTTTAGCTTACACGAGATGTTTCTAACAGAGTTTTTTGTGAGTGCATGAAATCATCTTTTTCGCTTTTTGACATATTTGAGGACACCTAACTGTAAATTTAATTATGGTCAGTATCTCGATAAGGAAATAAGGAGTTTATAAACTATTTTTAAGATTTTATGGAGTATGAATACAGATGCATGGAAATTTAGAAAAAAGGAAAAAAACTGCTATCAAGAAGTTAGGAAATCTGAAAAAGGAAGAAGAGATGATAGAGTTAATACACGTCACATACTCTAAACTTATACATCTTATATGACTCCTGAATTTCTTTTACGTCATATTTGTTGAACATGATTGTTTGTGTGGCATCTTTGTTCTGTGCAGGGCTGATGTCTGCAAGTTATCCTTCCTTCGCATAGTCCTAGAGTCTCATCTGAACCTGGTCCCTACATTCAAAAACTTGTGTTAGTCCCTATTCCATATCTCTAGTTCTTATGGGAGCTGACTGAAGAAGGATGTATCAGTTTCTTTTCAAAGTTTTGATATGTCGTAGCTTTGGTAGTCTTTTCCTTGAGTCTCCGAACCCTTTAAGTGAAATATTGTGAGCGTCGGTTTCCTACCCAGAACATTCCTTCTTGTTGGTTCATTGCGTCTTCCAGTTCTCAATATGTTTTGCCTTCTTCTCTTGGTGTCTTTATTTTGCCTTGATGGTCAACCAATTTATTTTCAAACTAAATAACAGTCAGCCTACCCAACGGGAGAATCTTTGAGTTTGTTACCGTACAAACAGCAGGAAGATTGAAGTTATTGACATATTACAGAAGTTCTCTACAGATAAAAACTAAAGAGGATACTGTGCTTGACCGAAGAGGCGATGGAGAGGTAGGTTTGATTCCTCTTAAAAAAGTTCTATTATCTTTGGCTTCAGACCGCTTGATTTATATAGTTCCTGTTTCCTTTTCGATGCCTTATGCAACTGTAGGTATAATTTAACCAAAGAAGTTGGTGATGGAACTTTTGGGAATGTTTGGCGAGCTGTCAATAAACAGACGGGTGAAATTGTAAGTTATTTTCTTTGAGGGATCAAGGCTTCGACAATATTTGTGTTTGATTTTTAAGGTATTGAAATTTTCTATGGACAGGTTGCAATTAAAAAAATGAAGAAGAAGTATTACTCTTGGGAAGAATGTGTTAATCTGAGAGAGGTGAAGGTAATGTATCTCCTTTACAGAAAATGTTATCAGTCTTCCTTCTTGTATGTTTGCTGATTCCTCTCTTTTCTCATTTTAGTCGCTTAGCAGAATGAATCATCCAAACATTGTGAAGCTGAAGGAAGTAATCCGGGAAAATGATATCCTATACTTTGTGTTCGAGTACATGGTATACTTCTTGCTACTTTTTGTTTGATCTTTTTGCCATAGATTTTTCTTCTCCATTGCTCTAAGTATTCTTTCTGTTCTTACTCGACCAGGAATGCAATCTTTATCAGCTTATGAAGGATCGCCCTATGCTTTTTGCGGAATCTGATGTCCGAAATTGGTGCTTTCAAGTCTTTCAAGGCCTTTCTTACATGCATCAGCGTGGATACTTCCACCGTGATCTTAAGCCAGGTATCTGATAGCCTTGAGTTACCAATCAATATCAGTAATTTGTGATAGAGTTCGACTATTCCCAGTTTTCCTACGGCAGTCATAGTTAAATATTTTGTCAATGAAACATATGTGTATTTTTTTCTAATGCAGAAAATCTATTAGTCTCTAAAGATGTCATTAAGATTGCTGATCTTGGCCTGGCCCGGGAGATCGATTCAAGTCCACCTTATACAGAGTATGTCTCGACACGCTGGTAAGGTTCACTTCCCTGATCTGTTCAAATGAGTCCTTAAGAAAATCATTCTATTTGTAATTCAATGGTACGTGTGCCCATGGCGATTGGCGCATCTGTGATTTATTCCACATCTCTTCTTTACTCGCCACTAAATTTCTGTGCTCTAAATATCTAACAGGTACAGGGCACCTGAAGTACTGCTACAGTCATATGTATACACGTCAAAAGTTGGTCAGTGTTCCTAATATACCAATAAAAGAAGTGTCTTTTGCTATATGTTGGTCCATTTCTTAACAACGGGGTATTTTTTATTGTGTTTCAGATATGTGGGCAATGGGCGCAATTCTGGCTGAGCTGTTGTCTCTTCGCCCTCTCTTTCCTGGAGCTAGGTATTTTGCAAATGGTGTTTAATTGCATTTTTCCGGATTAGATAGTGTTGCTTGTGATGCTAAGCTAGCAAAATGTCTCTTTTAATGTGTGCAGTGAAGCAGATGAGATCTATAAAATCTGCAGTGTGATAGGTAGCCCAACTGAAGAGACATGGTTGGAGGGGCTTAATCTTGCTAGTGTCATCAATTACCAATTCCCTCAGGTAATGTTTGCTCAAATCTTCAACATTTCTGGTGAAAGTATTGTCTCACGGATTTTGTATCTTTGGTTACTAGTAATGATCTTTTTGTTATCGTGCAGCTTCCTGGTGTACACCTTTCAAGCTTGATGCCATATGCTAGTGCAGAGGCGGTCAACCTTGTTGAGCGCCTGTGCTCATGGGATCCCAGCAATAGGCCGACTGCTGCAGAGGCTTTGCAGCATCCGTTCTTCCAGAGTTGCTACTATGTTCCACCATCTCTCCGTACCAAAGTGTCTGTTGGACAGAGAGGGTCTCTCGAGCATCAGCAGCAATCCGTAAAGAGGTTGCCGGCGACTTTGACCAATACTGGTAACAATAAGCCGTTCAACAGTTATGCTACTCCAAAGGCGAATGCTCCTCCTTTTGGCGCTTGTCCGACCCAGCGGAAGCTGGAGATGATTAACCAGGACACAGCATGGAACAACAAACCTGTGGGAAGTTATCAAGTCAGAGATGCTAAGTATATACCACCACCTGGAAGGAAGAGTCCTTGTAAGTAAAAGTCACGTTTTTGTTTTTTTTTTGTTTCTCTTGTTCGCATAGTATTGAATATTCATCTGAGGGGAATCAAATGATGCACTTTTGCAGCATCTATGAACAAGAACTGGGTCTTTCCTCGTGGGCCATCAGAGACTGCAAATAAACTGGCAAATGCAGCGGTCGGCGGAGGAAGATGGAATCAAAGTCAAAGGCAACAACAGCCGGCGATGAAGGCAGGTTGGGTGGGAGAAAGTGGTGAGTTGTTTCTCAGACCAACACAACCTCCCAATCCGTACTCTAGGAGAATCGCCGGTTAAAGCCCACAATACTCTTTCTTATGCGACTCTCATAAGCTATATGAGCCATTATCTTCATCATCTTCTTAAGTTGATTACCGTCATCATCCTCTACCCCGAGATTCTCAAGTTATTTGAAGACTACTTGTTCTCTCTTTTGTGTTTCGTTCTTCTAAAGCTCTCTCGTTTGTCCATGGAGGTTCTGTCTGTACCAACGTTTCTGTTTCGGTCATGGCTTTGACTATTATGTATGAAGTTTTCTTTTTCTCTTTCATTTTGAATTAAAGCTCTCGACTTTAGACAAATTTCCCTTCATAATTTACAGGGCATTTTTCACATAGCTTAAAAACAAATTTTGGTTTCAAAAATATTTTACTATTAGTGCAAAATTAATACCAAACTTAAAAAGGTGCTATTATAGCAAATTTTTCTGAACTCTGTATACCAAACATTTTTTTATCCCTTCTTTAAGGTAATTTATGCAATAAAAATCTCAGGTTTGTGTTCTGTTCTTGTCTAGTTGAACAAGACCTTTGCTTTGATTGTTTTCTCAAACATTATATAACAGTTCTGTTTAGAAAAATAGTTTACGCTAAATTTATGTTTACATGAGTAGGAATGTTTATTTATTCAGAGTGTCATAGACATTAATGAAGTTACAAAGGATCTTGACATAAACATATATACAAAAGGCTCTAATGAAGTTACAAAGGATCTTGACATTAATGAAACATGAAAAACAAGAGGTGCTATGGCAATATTTGGGTGATGTCTATGGCTGTGAACTCCAGACTCCACTCCCATCTGTAGGACAGAATGCGACTTTCGGGCATTTATATTTCTCCAACAGTTTCAGTTTTGGAAATAGTGTCTGCAAATCTTTCCACTCAGCTTTAAATTCATGCAAATACTTCAAACGTAAGATCTGAATGCCGCATTTGTTTTCTGCGGTTAGAGGTTCGTCACTGAATCTGCTAAGCTTTCCTCCTTTGATTGAGAGCTTTTTAAGGTTGTCAAGTGTTTTTGGATTTAACCAAATTGGAGGCTTCTCGTATGGGAAACATTCTAGCTCCAAATTCTTCAAGCTAGCAGGAAGCGTAGAGATGTCTATTGCCAAATCTTCTTGCCCTTTCTTTCCCCATCTCTTGGTTTCGTTTTTCTTTATCGTGAACGGTTTTGCTCGACTTGATCCAGATTCTTTGAAAGCTGTCTTTTTAGATCTGGATTGTGATGTTGCCATTGCATTGTCTTTTTTCGGATCATTAGGCTTCTGGATCAGAGCTCTCGGTTCTTCTGAAAAACTCACTTTCTTACCAAGCTTGTTCTTGTCTAACTTCTGAGTCTTTGCTTCTCCTCCATCAGGTTTCTTTAAACCACCCTTGATCTTTTCTCCATCTCCTTTTTCCTGCACTTTGCTGTTTTCTTTGTGATCATCTGGCTTGCTCTGGATCGTATCTTTGGATTCTTGTGAGGGACTTATCTTCTTATCTCCCTCGATGACCTTACCTGGTTTCGAGCTCTCTGCTTTTAACTCATCTTTCTTCTTTTCATCTTCTAGATTAACTTTCTCCTTTTGTCTGTCACCTTTCTCTTCTTGTTTGTCACCTATTTGGTGATCATCTGGCTTGCTCTTGACAATGTCTTTGGATTCTTGCGGTGGACTTGTTTTCTCATCTCTCTCAATAAGCGTGCCTGGTTTTGAGCTCTCTGCTTTCACCTCATCTTTTTTCTTTCCTTCTTCTCGATTAACTTTCTCCTTCTCTCCATCTCCTTCCTCTTCTTGTTTGTCACCTTTCTGGTGATCACCTGGCTTGTTCTCGATTGTGTTTGTTGATTCTGAAGACGGACTCGCCTTCTCAACTCCTTCAACACCACTTTCTGATCTCGATTTCTCTCCATCTACCTTATCTTGCTTTGTTTCTTCTTCCGTAGCAGCCTTCCCCTCATCTCCATCGTCTGGTTTGTTCTGGATCGTCCCTATTTCCTCTCTGGACGGACTTGCCTTCTTCTCAGATTCTAAGCTCTCTGTTTTTTTTGCCTCTTGGCGCTTCTTTCCTTCTTCTTGATCAGCATTCACCTTGTCTCCATCTCCTTCTACTTTGCTTATCCCTTCCTGATCGTCTGACCTTTTCTGGATCGTCTCTGTTGACTCAGGGGAAAGATTCGTCTTCTTCTCTCCCTCAACGACCTTAGCAGACTTCAAGCTCTCTGTTTTAACCTCGTTGCACTTCTTTCCTTCTTCTAGATTAGCTTTCTCATTTCCATCTTCTTTCTTACTACTGACTCCATCTTCTGGTCTCACTTCTCTCTTACCCTTTTCTTCTACATCTCCTTCCTTCTCCTCGCTTGTCTCTCCCTTCTTATGCACTTGATCATCTTCTCCTTCCTTTAGATCATTATGTTTCTCCTCTGTTGCATGACCTTGTTGCTTCTCCTCGTTTGCTTCATCAGTTTCTTCCATCTTTTCATCTTTTATGTCTTCATCCGGGAATCGAGCTCCCCATGCTATCTTCAGACTCTCAAGTAGCTCGAGATGTTTCAATGAAACCATCAATTTATCCACCATGAAATCGTATTTGTTTACAGTAATGCTTAGCTTCCTTAGATTCTCAAGGTGTTGAACTGCACAATTCGTTTCATCATCAGACTGACTAATCACAAAGCCCTTAAGAACTTGTAGCCTCCTAAGATCTGAAATCCCCTTAGGCATACGATCTAACATATAACACTCTGATACATCCAAGTAAATCAGACTCTCAAGTGAACCTATATCATCAGGAAGAACCTCAAGATTGTAGCATGCTCTAAGATCCAAGATCACTAGCTTAGGGAGCGAACAAATGAGATCTTTGAGGTTTTCGATCCTCGAGATCCCTTGAAAACTTGCTAACCTGAGACTCTTCAGGGACTTCATATCTTTAAGAAACTCTGTGCTCTCAACTTCAATATGGCGATTCGCAGTACGTTCCCATCTTCCTAAGTAGAGCACTCTTAGTGATTCCATCCGTGGAAACCACCTAAATGTGAAATCAGGGTAACGTTCAGAGGAATTGAAAACTGAATTCAATGTTTTCGGATCCATTACAGATGTTTTCGCGTTTTGTTGCAACGAAGATCCTTTTACTAGGCAGACGTTTTTCTTCTCTGATTTGTGCATGATACGCTTCCCTTCCGAGCTATGGAGACTAAACAGATTCATACTTCTAGCTAAGTAGATAACTGCAGAATGCACATGAGGCTCCATCTTATAACTACTTGGTTTCAGTTTCCTTTCATCTTCGACTGGCTCGAGTAATCCATTTCTTGAAAACTCATCAAGAATCCTTGTTACTGAGATTTCAGAATCATCATAAGAGATGAAACCTTCTCCGATCCACCAATACATCAGCATTGTCTTTTTAACCTCTTTGTTCTCCGGGAACACAGCGAAGGACAACAAACATAGCTTCTGAGTGAACTCACTAAGGTCTTGAAATTTCTCCACGACTTCTTCAAAAGCTGAGGAATATTTGAAATCTTCAGAAACGTGCAGGCCAGGTAAGGATATGTCGCTCCCCGTCTCAACGATCTGACTATTTTCCTCAGAGGTTTGAGAATCCGTGACACTTAACCCTATGGATGATTGTTTCTTGAGCAATGATGGAATCTGGCCCTTCAAGTTGAGGACTTTTCTTCTGATTTCTTTGAGATCGCGAGCTCGGGACTTGACTGAATCAGTCTCCAATAGTATTGCTTTTAGTTTATTTGAAGGAACTTCAGTCTCCAAAGACTTGCTAATATTGTTTTGGAAATGAGTCAGATTCTCAAATGCAGCCTTCATCTGATGAATGTCACTCTGCAGTTTAAGGATCTCGAGGTCTGCATCCACTTGATCTTGACCGATGTTTCGCCTGCTTTTTCTGCTTCCACCTTGACTACCTCCACTGTCGCTTGCATGGTTTGAAGTCTCCTTCTTAGCTTTAAAAGCTTTCTTAACACTTCCTCTGACCCAACCCAACAAAGAAGATGGTTTCTTCTTCCCCTCGGCTGGTTTTTCGCTTGCTTTTTCATTGTTGTCATCAGTAGCTTTCTTGGATTGAGGTATGGCATCTAACTGAGACTGTAAGTCAGATAGGACGTCTTTAATCCTATCGATAGTACATTGTTGTTTCATGATCAGAATGGCAATGAAAGTGGAGAGCAAACGCCTGCAATTTCACTAGCAAAAAAGAGAGACAATGGAGTTAGTTTATCTATAAAAATAACATGATGTAGAGAAAAGAACATTGATGTACCTTACAAAGTCTTTTGTCTAGAAGTGTGTCATTTAGGGATTATTGTATCCAACACCTTATGGAGCGATCCTCTGTTTCTGAATAAAAAACTAGAGAAATCTTGCTTTATATAACTACTTCCTCGTAGCATGGCTTGCAGGCTGAAACAAACACAAAGAAAGCATCGAATACAAATTGTTCTTTGTTTCCTCGTTATGCAAAGAAATAGGAAAAAGAAAGTAAAAGAAGCAAAGTATCCATGCCCATGTAAAACACATGACTCTTAATCTACCATAAATTCATGGTTACACCAAAACATTAATCCATCTTATTGACTTCTAACCATTTTCTTCAAAAGCTTATAAAATCTCCAGAAAAAAAATCACAACTTTTGTTTTGAAACCCTAAGTTAATCTTAAACCCTAGATTATTCCGTGTAAGATAAGTTTCCAACGAATCAAACTTTCATCTATTGTAAGAGTCCGAATCTTGGTATTTGTAAATATTTTATTTTTACAAGTCATACGTACTTGATTGTTCGTTTATGGTTGGGAAAAAACGAATTAAATTAAAATTCATTAATCTTAAATCCAAATTGTAATAATTTCACCGGTAAATCTTTTAAAAAAGTTCAAATTAACCGAACTCAAACCAAAACTATTTTTGTTCAATCTAATAAAACAAACCGAAAAACCTGAAATCCAGCAACATTAATATTTTTAGTTAACTATACACAAAAATACTTTTGAAATAGAAGAAAAAAGTAAAATTAATTAATTATTTTTATTTGTTCTCATTTTCTATTAAATTCGAACAAAACCAAAAAATTTGAAACTGAACCGAGATAACATTTGGTTTAGTTCGTAGCTATATTTTTCAAAATCAGTAAAGCTCGAATTTTGAAAACCCAAACCTAAAACTGAAAATGACCATTTTGAGGTCGTAGCTGTTTAGGTCGACAATTTTTTGTTCTTAATCAAGGTTTGAATCAAAAGAAATCAAAGAACGTTGCTTGAAAGTTGAAACAGAGCAAAAGAGATTACAAATACACACACACACACACAAAAATTCTTCAAAGCTACTACTACTCGCCTACAATGAGTTTAGCTCTAGCATCTCCTCTATTGATCTGAAACTGATCAGCTAAACCAAAGTGAGCCATTAACAGCCAAACAAAGTTCAGAAGCTCTCCACCTCTGCTAAGTTGCGCCACCTGCTCTGTAGCTTTACAGTGACTTGCTGCGTATGATAGCAACTCAACCCATACTTTGCTCAACACTCTCCATTTCCCATCTCCATTATTACGACTACTCTCGTCCAATCTCTTAAGCTCTTTCGCCAACATACTCGCATCGAAAAGAACCGATTTGCTTCGGTCTCCTTTCACATGCATCGGCTCAATATCGTTACTAACCAATAAAACCGTCTTGCTTCCTCGTTTCATATCTCTCAGGTTCTTGAAATGTCTTCCTTTGAAGAACCTCTTCGCTTCAGCTAAAGTGTCTCTGAATCTTATAGTCCCGATTCCCGCAACTTCCGACATCAGTTTCGGTTGCATTATCAACAGATACATCATGTAGTCCGATATGATCTTGCTAAACTCGCGGTCATCGCAACTCTCTCCACTCCGATTCTCCATCTCCTTATCATCTTCTTCTTCTTGAAAACAGAGCTCAGTAGCAATATGCCAAAGGATAAGACTTTGATCATAATCAACATTCTCTACATAACGCATCAATCTCTCAACTTCAGCTAACTTCGTATCCCGTAACGCCCATTCTCCTCTCGCGGAAGATACTTTCTTTGCGATTTCAGGTATTTCTGCATACTCGGACTTATGTTTCAGCTCACTGAATATAAACTCCCATTGGTTCCTCGTCAAAGGCTCGCTCGACACGAACCTGATCTGGTCTAGATGAGATTTAACACTGAAGATTCGATCAATGTAACCCCAAAGTCTTCCGAAACCCCAAGGAATCCACGAGAAAAGCACGAGGTATAACGGATAAAGCGTGTAACGAATCATCTGATTCTTCTTTGACCATTTCATGATGATGATTCTGAGTGATCTATCAACGTTCTTGATCCATCCAACCAACATTTGGATTCTTCTGATAACGTAATCGAACACGGAAACCACGGACTCCCACACAAACTCGCTCTTCCGATGGATTCTTGAAACTTTGGCTTTAAGACAATATCCGATGAAGTTGAATCCGTAGATCGTACCTGACCACCTCCGCAACAAAAACGGCGTCGTGAGGACCTCGTGTGTTCGGTTTCCTTTGCATGCATGCTTCGTCCAACGTGGTCTCCTAAACGCGAGCAAACGATTGAGAAAAGAGTCGATATAACTCTTCTTTCCCACTGGATCATCCTTAAGCTTACTCGATACCGCAAACATCCAATCCGAGAGCAAGAACATGACAAGCGACGCGAGATCAAGAGCGATACCAACGATGAACAAAGTGTAAGTAATCACAACATCTGCTCCATGAAAATCCACTGACTTATGCGGTCTACAATGGAAGACAAAGAAGGAAGAAAGAAGCGAACCAAACGCAACAACACGAAACAGAGTACCCTTATTCGTATGAAGAATCGCTGTTTTAGTATACATGGACTCGTATAGAAACCCAAGCTCGGATTCAATAATCCTAAGAGCTTCCTCAGGATTCAACTCTTTGAAGAAGTCTCTGCTTTCGTCGCGCTCACGGAAACTGAAAATGAGATCAACAACAAGTCCTTTAAAAGTGTTGAAGAACTTGAAACCGTATTGAACGATTTCAAGATCGGTTAAGTATTCTCCGCCCGGTTTAAGCGTCGGAGGTCTCTCGTGCTTGTCTGGTTCCGCACCAAGGTAGATCTCCATTGGGAGGTTCGACTCTTTTCTTGAAGCGCTTTCTTCCATGAGCTTAGCGTAGTTAGGACCAGTGTCTGCTGGTTTAAGCATTCGTTCTTTAAATTTGTCTAAACTCGCTGTGTATAATGCACGTGTCCTCTCCGTATATTTTATCACTCCGGTGATAAATAGTAGCATTATTGGTGGCCATAGAGGGTTTTTCAATGATTGCACCACCGCATAAACGCCTGATAAAAAAAATAATGAAGAAGAAACCCTTAGTATATATATATATATAAGACATAATTAAGCAATTTTTTGTTTAGTTAGTCTCTTTTCGGTTTTGTTATGTTGGTTATGAATTTTGCTAATTTCGTGAGTAATTCAGATAGAAGTTACAAGTGACATCTCTCACCATTAGTCTCGAGCTTTGGATCATGCTGTAAATCTTAGTACAAAAAATATCATATATTTTGGAGGAAAAAAAGCTTCAAAAGATAGCACAAAATTAGGGTGCGTGAAAAGTTTTTTTAAAGTGTATTAAGGATTTATAAATCATTAAGTGCACTTTCTTGAATTTTTATGACTTATTTGGGAACTTCAAATTTGTAGTAATTTCGGACACTTTGGATTTTGGTGGTAATTTGAAAAACAAAACATAAGTATAAAGTATAAACAAAACATAAGTATCGAGTAGTACTAGTTTCAAAAACTAGTCTAAGTTTTGAACTAAGATTCCATAAAAAAAACAATTAACTAAATTTTTTTGTATAATTACTCTATATAGATTGATGAGGACATGTATATATTGGTTTATACTAGTGTTATATAATATCATCGTATAGATTTGAGTTAATATGTATTAATATTTTGTTAACAAAAACAAATAATCTCTTTACATCTTTTCACTCAAACGGCAAAAATGACCGGATATAAAATTATGATTTTCCAAAATAGCACCAATAAAAAAGTATGAAATCTCACAATAATTCTACTACTACACGAATATATAACTAATGTAAACCTATATCACATTTGCTATTTGGTACTTGATAACTACTGTTCTATCTTCATGCAATGCACATATATAATTTTCCTTTTTTGGTTTTATTCAGATATCCAAATGGTATCCGACCATTACTTACCAGCAAGCGCTTGAGATACGAGGCCAAACAAATGACGTGCCCATAACGCATTATCCTCTAGGGCCAACGCAGTTATCGTGTCCGGACCACCAAGATGCAACAACAAGAACGGTGCCCACAAAGCAAGTAGCTTCTTGTTCTTCGGAGGATCATCAGGTTCTGGTTCCTTTCCTTGGTTCTTAGTGATCTGAGCCACCGCATAATTAGCGGTCCAATCCGCTAAAAGATACGATGTCCATAGAATCACTGCGAGCAGCTTCTTCGATGTGCGTTTTCGTAGCGGTGCAAGGAAGATAAGAGACGTTTGGAACACCAGAGACAGTATTACAAGTCCCCTGATGTTCCATTTGTCTAAGATATCTTTGATTGGTGGTGGAATCACTCGCATATTGTTCTTACTCTCTTTTTTTTATTCTCTTTAAGCTCGTTAAGTATCAAATTTGAGTTTCATGTTATCTTACTCAGTGTATATATATATATGGGGATTAGAATAATTGTTAGTAAATACTTAAATATTTGACCCGGAGAATTATAAATGAAGCTATTTAATAACACGTGAATCATTTTTTTCCCATTTTTGCATTCCTTTCTTATATTCTACGGTAACTTTAATCATGGGATTTGTTTTTTGTGTCAGAATAAAATATTCTTTCCTTGTTGATAATAAAATTAAAAAATTTAACACTTTAGTCTTGCACACACGTTAGTAACAATCGTGCAAGAATTTTCTCTTTTTGGCTTGTGTTGTTCAACTGAAAAACAGCTTAACTTTTACGCATATGAGTGAAGTGAAAAAATCCTTCATTAGATTAGATTAGTAAATGATTTGCATTGTTTTTACCCTTTTTAAGTATAACTATAATGTTTATTTTTATAAAGGTGTATTGATCAAAAAATTAAGTTAATTATATCTAAATGTTAGTAATTTTCGGCCTACAGTCATATATATCATTGTAAACTTTTTCCTCCATCTAAAATGTCCACCTAAGCAAAACAAAACAATTTTACATCAAATACTATTATAATTATTTTTATTTTTGAATGAATTTCACTAAAATCAACTATAGAAAAACTCAATAAAATGAAAAACAATGAAAAAGTTAATATAATCAACAATTATTAAGTAAGAATAAATAAAACTGTACAATTTTTCTGATAGGAATTAATAGTTTAAATAATTAGTATTAATAGTAATATTAATAAGACAATGAATTATTATTTTTTGGCCACTTGTGAATAATTTTTATAAATACTGACGATTTTGATGACAAAGATACACTTTTTCAAAAAAATGTATGAACTAAAATAGTACAGAAATTCATACGTTAGATTTCTATATGATTTCTTTAACTCTAGATACAACAAATGAAAGTGAAAAACGATAAAATTATAAAACTTGCATTTCGATTTTATTGGAAGCATATAATAAATTTTGAAATTGTAATAATTTCCAGTATTTTTAATTAAGAAATCACAAATTTGAATACTTAAAAAAATTGTAGTTACAAGATTCAAATATTGCACAACAAAACACATAACACATAGTGATACATTGAAATTTCTTACCATATCCTGAATAAAAATATTTTAAATATATATTAAAATTTTTAATTTAATTTTTTAGCCTAAGTGATCAAAAGAAGCAATTATTTTAATGCATCCTATTTTATGGGAAATTTAATTTTACATTCAAAAATATTTATTTCTAGCCGGAGATAAAAAAAATCTATTTTTGTAATGATATTGTTAAGAGTATATGTTAAAACTTTTTTGGTGTTAAGTATACTAGTTTTATGGCAAATGACAACTTAAATAAGGTATTGAGAGGTTTAAAACTATATTACATTTTCATGGCTATTTTATTATATATGTATTATTAGATTAATGAACAACATTAACATTTTTAGAAAAATATCATCATAGAATATGAATATAAAAAATTTAGGATAAAAAATCGTGGATTGATTGCGATATTTTTTTCGATTTTTTTATTTACGTGACATCTGTACGATTTATTGATTTTTCAAAAATAAATTTATCATCAGAAATATTTATATAGTATTCAATTATTAAAATAATTTATGTTTATATAAACTTATTTTTAAAAAAATTGAAATGATTATACTCATATTCAGGTATTTGATTTGGTAGTAATTTAAAATTTAAATTTGTTGCACAAGGGTATAATAAATCTAGAATAATCCAATAGGTCAAAAATTGTTAAAATACATGAATCATTTAATTGTAGAAGCACCAATTTCATTGCTAAAAGTAATTAAACAAAAAATATGTTCTATTTTTGTGTCAAGATTAAACAAAAATATTTGTCTATATATTAATGGGATACCCAAAATCATTAGGTCGGATCTGAAGTTCATAAATAAAGATATAGCCCACTAAAAGTTCATATAAAGCCCATTTTATAGCTCAGTCCATTCTAAGCAAGTCCACTTTTTTATCAAAGTGATTTTGTGCTTCAGTATCCTTCTTCTATCCGAGAAACAAACAGATAGGGCTCAGAAATCACGCGCCAAAATCGCAAGTGGAGGAAGAACAATGAAGAGAGCAAACTCATTTTAGGGTTTTCGAAGATTTGTGCGATTTCTGTTTTATGTGGTGAAGAATCTAATCGGAGATTTGGGGTTTTTAGGGTTTTTGAAGAATTGTGTGATTACTATGAAGATTCTAAATCGCGAGTGAAATTGATAACAAAAAGACGATTTTTGATATCCAATAAGCATCAAAGTAGTTTACTACACTACAAGTGCAGATTATTCAAGTAAAAAGAGAATAAAAACAAAAAAGGCAGATGAAGAAATTTTTGTTTTTTTTGTTTTTTTTTCGGATAATCATTTGGCCACGATCAATTTGGCTCTTGCATCATCCCTGTTGATTTGGAATTGATCTCCAAGTCCAAAATGAGCCATTAAGAGCCAGACAAAGTTAATAAGCTCACCGCCTTTACTGAGCTGAGAAGCGTGTTCTTTGGAGTCACAGTGAGTTGCTGCAAAGCAAAGTAACTCAACCCACACTTTGCTCACTACCTCCCACATGTTATCTCCTCCTCTCATCAGTTCCTTTGCAAGCACGCTTCCGTCGAACAGTACTGATTTGCTTCTGTCTCCTTTCACATCCATAGGCTCAACATCTGTTTTGACAGAGAGAATAGCTCTGCTGGCTTCTTTCACGAGGTTGTCTTTCTCATGCCTTGATTTGTTGATATGCCTCCTCCTGAAAAACTCGTTTGCCTCTTCGCATGTGTCCACGAAACGTATCTTTGCTATTCCGGAAACAGCTGACATCAGTGTTGGCTGAATCTTAAGGAGGTACATCATGTAGTCGGAGAGGATTTTGCTGAACTCTCGGTTAGTGTATTCTTGCTTCTCTGTGGTTTCGTTGTCCATTTGGCTCTGGTAGAAGAGTTCTGTAGCGATGTGCCACATTAGAACGCTCTGGTCGTAATCTTTTTCCGTCACATACCGCAGAAGTTTCGCATGGTCTGCTCCATCTTCTGTCTTTTTGCTTGATATTTCAGCTAAAGTCCAGTCTCCTCTAGCTGAAGATATACTCTTGGCACTTTCTTGGTCTTCAGCAAACTGGTGTTTGTGTTGCACCTGTTTGAATATGAACTCCCATAATTCTCGTGTGAGGCGATCACTGGTTGTGAATCTTATCTCTTCAACCAAATCATTAAGACCGAAAAATTCTATGACGGCATCGATCAAAACTCCGAGGAGATGACGAATTTTTGAACAGAGAAGGATAGACAATCTGATAACTGTACCGATTACAAGATTCTTGTTGGACAAGTTACCAAGAAAGCGGTGAATCGCTTTATATACGGCTCCGAAACAGAGTGTGATCTCGTGAAAGAAACTGCGTATCATACCCTCGGTGTGATGGATTCTCTTGGGACGTATCTTTAAGCAATGTCCGATCAAGTTGTAAGCATGAAGATTCTCTGACCATCTGCGAAACATGAAGTTTCTGTCGAGCTCTTCATGTCCATCCTGGAATCTTTTCCACCTCAGCGCCCTGAAACTGAGGATCCAGTTGAGAAATCTGTCTGCCCAAGTGTCTCTCTCGTCCAGGTCCTCCTTTAGATTTCTCAACCTAGAGATGGTCCAGTCAGATACACAGAACATGAGTAGAGCAATGGAATCAAGAGCTATTCCACATATGAGCAATGCGTACGTAAGAGCAACATCGAATCCATCGTATTGATCTTCCTTTTTCATTGTAAAGATACAGAGAGACGCAACAAGGCACCCCAAAGCTATAAACCGGAACACAACTCCGGTCCAGTCATGCAAAATCTCTGCTTTGGTGAACAGGCTTTCATATATGAGGCTGAGCTCCACTTCAATGATCCTTAAAGCTTCTTCTGGCTTCAGCGAGTTAAAAAAATTTCTGCTCTCGTCGCGATCTTTATTAGTGAAGATAAGATCAACAATGAGACCTTTGAAGATGTTGATGTACTTGTAAGCATATTGAACGACTTGAAGGTCGGTCAAATCATCGATGGGCCTGACTGGAGTATTGCCTTCACGTCCTTTCTCTGGATCCTCCACCACGATTACCTCGGTTGGCATATTCATATCCTTTTTAGCTGCATATTCCTCCATGAGCTTCGCGTAATTAGCGCCAGGATCAGGATCCTCGAGCATAGAATCCTTGAACTTGTCAAGACTTGCTGAGAACAAAGCTGCTGTTCTCTCGACATACTTGATCACTCCTCCCACAAGCATGATAACTGTTGGAGTCAGAAGCCTATTCGGTGTGGACAACAAGATGACATAGACAGTAGCGATCGCTTGACACACAAGGCTGAACAAGTGTCTGTTCCAAAGCTCATTGTCCTCCAGTGCAAGTGCTGTAATGGTGTCTGGACCTCCAAGGTGCAAGAGAAGGAATGGTGACCAAAAAGCTAACAGCTCACGGTTCTTGGAATGTTTGTCAGCTTCTTCTTCTTGACTGTCTGAGATTTGTCCAACCGCGTAATCAGCTGCCCAATCAGCAAGAAGATAAGCTGACCATATGAGCACGAGGAAGAGCTTTCTTGCTGTGCGTTTTCGGCTCGGTGCAAAGAAGATAAGGATTGTTTGGAGGAAGAGACTGAGTATTATGACTCCACGAATGTTCCATTTGTCCCAAAGTTTCTTCAAACTTGGTGGAAACATATTACCCATCTTGTCTTCTTCTTCGTTGGGCCACGAAACAGAGGATTCACGTGAGTTACCAGAATCGAAATTTGAGAGAGACTTGGTTTCACACGGTGGATGTTTATAGTAGAAACATGGAACAGTTCAGTAGTATTACTTCCTTATGGGTTTCTTTGTTCCCGTTGTTTTTTCTTGTCTTGAAATAGAAACAAAGACCATCAAGTGTTATTGTTACACTACAGCTTTATTATACCTTGCTTATAGTCAAATATTATCTTTCTCTTTTCTGTTTTTTTTTTTTCTTTTCTTTATTCCTCGTCTTTATTCTTTTCTTCTAAGCATGAAAAAATCGACTGAGAACTTGAGAGGTAAAGCCACAATGGAGGCAATAATGTTAATCCAGAGAAAGAAACCCAACGAGAAGTAGGTATGATGCGATACAAATAGCTGTATGTTTGTTTGGTTCGGTTTTTGACAGAAAATCATTATAGAAAGCAAATATAATTGACTAATTATAATTCAGATTATCTATTTCTATAAGCTTTTTAAATATATTTATATTTATATACTAATTATTATTTTGATAATTTTTGGTTACTTTAGTTCAATTTTACATGATTTGGGGCGGTTGAATTTAAAATCGAATAATTTAGATAGAGATTCATATTGTATTTGGATTAATTATAACTTGGTTTGGTTTGAGAACTTCTGGTTAATTCAACTGAATTACTTTGGATTTTGATTGTCATTGGAAAATTAAACTTATATGTCAAAAATGCAATTTAATACACTACAATTTCGAGTGCCCTTGTTTTAGGGATTTCCACATTGAAGCACTAGATCCATGATGTAGAGGATTTTTTTGTTTTGTCGTCTTAAATATTTTTTATTATATACTTTCTTGAAAATAACTATAATGATAATTATTCAAAAGATAAATTGTATCTGCTGCACATAAGTCCATCAAATCTGAGATTCACCTTCATCACACAAAACCGTTTTATTTGCATCACATTAAAAAAATTTATATAAGTTTGCATCTATTAATATTCATATATTACATTATTTGGGAATCAACTTCCAAATTTTATGGTAAGCGCATACATAATTTCCATTTTATTCTGATTCATCCCGTTCTCTTCTATATTCTTTATTAAATTTCCGTTCCATATAATTTTTGTATTCTCATATGGGATAAGTTTTTAATTCCCGATTAGAAACATGATGGGACGGGGCGGGACGGGGCGGGACAGAAACGGAAACTCTCGAAATTTACAACTAAAATAAATATAATTATTTCATATTGAACTATATTATTACTATATAATTAATTTTGTTTGTTTGTTATTTTTAGAATAGAATTTAATGGGCAATAATTTATGACCGTCGATAGATGAAGAATGATACAAAATGAATTTTATTTTCTTAAAATTTTATATTATAAAATTTATTTTGATTTGAGATACTTATATGGTTTACTTTATGTTTAGTTCATCTAGACTTAATAATGAATTTTTGTTTTAATTTTGTAATTCTTATAGAATATGGTCCAAGGTTTGTATATTTCATAATCAAATGTGGGATGATTTTTAAAAAAAATTATTTACAACTTTTTTTTTAGGTTTGAGATTTATTTTTTTAGATGGGAATGTCTATTCTCATCATGTTCCATCCCGTTCTAGTCCCAAAATTTTAAGAGCACATAAACATGACTTGTTTTCTATTCCCAAAATTTCCACTCTCGTCATGTTTTTGTAAAATCCAGTTTCAAATTTTCGTTGGCTTATCTCTACGTAAAAACATTAATTAACATTTAGTTTACCACTAGATGAATGAGTAGTTTAATAACCATATCTGTATGATCCATTGATTGATCAATTAGAGGAAAGTAAAAATGTGAAGTATCAAAATTTAGTTTCCCTTCTGTTTCTTTTTTTTAGGTATTTGCTTGCGCATAAAGATATTTGAATTGCCACTATTCCAACTTTCCAAATATTTTTGTGTAGTCACTTAAATTCGCCAGCTAAGAAGTTATCCTTATAGAAAATTAAGGGTATAAATCTAAATGCTCTGAAAGTTGAGGGGGTTTTTAAAAATATGCCAGCTAATAAGAAGAGAGAGAGAGAGTCCTTCGTCTTCATCATCTATAAATACTCTCGCTTTTTCCCGTCTTCTTTCAGACTCTTTTCTTTCCTTTTTTTTTTTTTCTGTAAAACATCTTTTCTCGTTTTCCACCTGAGAAGAAAAGGAAAAAAAAACTATTCGACTCTTACTTTCTCTCTCTCGATCGCCTTTTCGCCATGAGTCTGTTTGGATTGGGGAGGTGAATTTCTTCATTTATCTCTGTGTAATTTGTGTTCAATTAAGATAAAACTTGAGGAGATTTTGCGATTGTTTGCAATCTCAGATCTGTTTGAATAATAAATAAACTAGTGATCTTGTTTCTTCTGTGATTCAATCAATCTGTTGTTGACGACTTACTTCTTTAGTTGCTTCTTAGAATCCCGGTACATTGTATTGTGCAGGATCACGGATTCATTTGCGATTTTTTTCTCTCCTGATCGAATTGATTTGGTTTCTATGTGATAGCGAATCAGAATATATGATCTATAGTGTGAACCTTAGCTTTATCGGTCACTGATTCGTTTTTCTTTTCTTTTTTGACATAACCTTATTAACTTTTTTTGTTCATGCTTGGTTTTTGCTGTGAATTCGATGTTTCGAGTGTGTGTGTGTGTGTTTTCACATCTGTTGAGATTTTTTTTTTTTGAAATCTAATGTATGAATTGGGCATCTGGATCCATTTCATGATCTGATGAACTTTAAGTCTTGTTATCTATTTGCCTTGATTTTACAACTAGTGTTTGTAAGTTGTTCGTTTGACGTTTTAGCGCAGATTACACTTTTTCTGATTAAATCAAGGGATTTGATTATTTGAATCATTGGTGCTGAGAATTGTGGCTTCAAATCTTAGTCAAAGTCAGTTAATTTGAATGGTGACCGTAATTGTTTTTGTTCCTCAGGGCTCGTGATTGTAAGCAATAAATTTAAATGGAACCAAAACTAGAGGAGTTAGTGATTCATTTCTGTCATATACTATGATTGTTCACGGATACATAGGATTTACTAATGGACTTAAGATTGATGATCTGTTTGATAACATCTCTTCATTTTTTTTTAACTTTCTTCATAGAAATCAAAAGACTTTCCGTCCTAAAAAGAGCGCACCTTCTGGAAGCAAGGTTTGTAAACTATTTGACCGTCATCTCAAGTTCTTGATATCTTTGAAAGTCTGCAGTTTTGGTGTTTTGCACCCGTCATTAGATTAAATGAAATCTAAGGTTTGATTTTTCTTGTTTAACGCTTTTGTTTTGTTTTTTTTCCTGTGATATAGGGTGCACAGCTTCGAAAGCATATAGATGCCACCTTAGGAAGTGGTAACTTGAGAGAAGCTGTAAGACTTCCTCCGGGAGAGGATGCAAATGAATGGCTTGCAGTAAACAGTGAGTACCACTCTGCCTGCAGTCTCATTGTTACTTTAGTGTGTACTTATTTATTTATGATGTAATGCAGAAGTTGATCATTGCTAATTTCTTTATATTCTTACAATGGTTAATTTTTCCCTGCAAAGATCGTATAAATACATGCACATAAACATCGGTTGAAACAGCATATCAAGTGACATAATTTTGTTGAAAGTGTACCCTTTTTGTTTGTTTCAGCTGTGGATTTCTTTAATCAGGTGAACTTGCTATACGGTACGCTTACCGAGTTCTGCACACCAGATAACTGTCCTACAATGACTGCTGGCCCCAAGTATAACCTCATCTCTTTTTTTGGTGTCATTCAAACAAATGAAATCTTCATGCTTCGGGATTAGTTTATTCATTTGAGGATCGTTCAGCGAACTCGTTAACATCTTTGAAGCATATATATTTTCTCCTCGCTGTGATTATAGATTTGGGTCTTGAAGTGGAATGCTCCGTGATTACGCTTGTTAATTTGTTATGCTGTCTTTCCAACTGTGAGTATTAGAGCGAATATAGGTCATGTTTTCGGGTCTCTGTAGTAATTTCTGACGAAAACAAAAGCCAAGTGCTCAAATTTGACTGTTTCTTTCTTTTCGTCTGAGGACTTAAAATCTAGATTGGAATATATCTATATTACAATTAATGTTGCCAATTATGAACATGCTTCATCATTCTCTGTTGTGCATTTGACCAACCAAACCAATAATATGGCTGATGTTCTTGTTGCTATGCATTCTTTCTTTACATGTTTTTTTGTTAACACAAGTCACACAAAAATTTGCAGGTACGAGTATAGATGGGCAGATGGTGTACAGATCAAGAAGCCAATAGAGGTTTCCGCTCCAAAGTATGTTGAGTACTTGATGGATTGGATCGAGACTCAACTCGATGATGAGACCTTGTTTCCTCAAAGACTTGGTAATCATAATGCTCATGAGATCTAAAGAATATCAATCGATGTCAACAACAAAAACGTTCTGTCAACATCTTTTGATGCTAATTTCTGGTGAACATTATTTTCAGGAGCACCATTTCCTCAGAACTTCAAGGATGTGGTGAAGACTATATTTAAAAGACTATTCCGTGTTTATGCCCACATTTACCATTCTCATTTCCAGAAAATCGTTAGCCTAAAAGAAGAAGCTCATCTCAACACTTGTTTCAAACACTTCATCCTCTTTACTCATGTGAGTTCTTGTTTTTAATTTACTCTCAATATCATTTTGGCTCTAATTAATAGGAAAATAATTAGGAATGTTATACAAATACTGCATAAAAAATACATCTTTGTGAAATTAAATTTTTTTTTCTAATGTAGCCATTTCATCTTTTGGTTTTTGCAGGAGTTTGGACTGATCGACAAGAAAGAACTCGCGCCTCTACAAGAGCTCATAGAATCGATCATTTCACCTTATTGAGCAAAAGACAATTTCAGATTTTTCAGATTTAAAAACAAAATAAATAATTTAACGGTAATATGTTTTTAATTATAAATCTCTCTGTTTGGTTTCAGTTTTTTTTAAAATAAAATCCTCTGTAAAATTTTAAACATTTACTATGTAAAAAATTCGATTTCTCGAGTCCGTGAGTACCCTTTATTCATGTGTTTTCATGTGAAAGAAAAGGAACTTTACATTATTTAATTGTTTTTACTTTAATGATAATTTATATTTACCGTTAAGCATCTTCGTCAGCTATCATTAATGCATGAATTTTTGCCTGTTAATGGAACGTGAAATGTGCAAAAGCTGACATGACTAGTCAATTAAATGAGTTCAAAATACTTAATTATTGTACAGTTTTTTTGTTAAATTAATTTACTTTTCACGACACATTCACTGCGTCTCTCTCTCTCTCTCTCTCGCTATTTAGCTTTCTTCTTTTCTGTCAAAGTTGAATTTTGGTTGTCGTTTGAAAAAAAATTTGATTTTACGGAATTTCAAACCTTTGCGACTCATCATAAATCCTCGGAAAGAATCTGAGAATCCAACAACCAGATTCCGGCGCCGGAGCGCCGATGATGATCAAGTCAGGTTTTTGATCTCCCGGGGAAATACATTTATCCGATTTGGATCTTAGATTCCGATTTCTGTGGGACATTGTTTGTCCCTTCGAAATCTTCTTCTTCTTCGTCGTGAGTGTGAGAAAGTGACAAAAATGTCTAAGGTTGTGTATGAGGGATGGATGGTGAGATATGGAAGGAGGAAAATCGGACGATCGTACATTCATATGAGGTATTTCGTGTTGGAACCGCGTCTTCTCGCTTATTACAAGAAGAAGCCGCAGGACAATCAGGTGAATCTAATATCTGCTTTTGATCGTAACTTACAATTTCTTAACGCTCTGAGTAGATTTCTGTCCATTTTCAAGCTTCTATTTCTGTTTCTGGGTTGAGATCAGTCTTGAAAGAGGATGATTATTAGCCATTTTCGAAATCAAGAGTATGGTTGCGAGCTAGATACTGGACTGTCATGAGATTAGAGAGATATAAAAAGTCTCAGCTTGATAGTGTATTGTAGAAGCTTCTCAAATGGATGATGATGACCTTGTCTAATAGATGCTCTCTAACATGTTCACGTAGCTTCCTATCAAGACGATGGTGATTGATGGCAACTGTAGAGTTGAGGATCGAGGCTTAAAGACACATCATGGGCATGTGAGTCTTGTTTTTATTCTTTCTATTACTATTGGTCGACTATAAGTGCTTATGTATGTAATGTGCGTCATTTACAGTAGCAAAACATGGTTTTTCGAAATGAATTTACACTGCTTGATGTTGTGGCAACCATTGTAAATATTACCTAGGCTTGGATTTCTTATAAGTTGATACCTGTCCTCTACTTACTCTTGTGATTCTGTGAAGTCTACACTACCATTTGATGGTTTTTGATTCTAAGACCTTTCTTGACATGTGAACAGTATATATAGTTGGGAACTGTACATAATAATAACTGTTATGAATCAGTTGATGGGTTTCCTCATGCCAAGTTTATTAACTATTTTCATACCCTTGACTGTAATGTCACTTATGCCTTTGCAATTTCTTATCTTTTTGACTCTGTTTTGCAGATGATTTACGTCTTGTCTGTTTATAACAAGAAGGAAAAGCACCACAGAATCGCGGTATGTTGTCTTTTCTCTCTGATAATAGATAACAATAGTTTTATCTTGTCAGTATTGCATTTTAATGCTTCTTGTTAGTTCATGTGGAGTATGTTCTTGCTAGATGGCAGCGTTCAACATCCAGGAAGCTTTAATGTGGAAGGAGAAAATTGAGTATGTCATAGATCAGGTCTGTCAATTCCGTCTCACAAAATCCCTGAATCACAAAAGTTTCTGCCATGTCTTTAAGCTTCTATTTTGATTTCATTGGTAACTGTTATTGTTTCATGGTTCTGGTATATTGCATCTGCCTGTGTTATTTATCAGCAACCGTTTGAATCTGAAGATTTGTGCTTATCTAATTACCCGCTCTATGTTTTGCATTATTGCAGCATCAAGAGTCCCTAGTTCCAAGTGGTCAGCAATATGTTTCGTTTGAATATAAGCCTGGGATGGATGTTGGAAGGACTGCTTCATCTTCAGACCATGAAAGCCCGTGAGTACTGAATCGAAATTTTTTCTTTATTTCTACAGGCATGTTAATTTTATTTGCCAACAAGTCACTTGCTTAGGTTACTTGATCATATATGATTTCCCTGCCTTAATCATAAGTTATTATTAGAGTACTATTCTCTCTTCTTCCTTTACACAGAGTAAATTTGACATGTGCTGAGGATTGTGATCCTTATTACGCAAAAGGAGGTTGTGGTTTGTGGCGATAATGATCATGAAATAAAGTGGATCATTAATCCTATTAGATAAGTATACTAAAATTAGTCATCATTCTTAATATTAGTATGCTTTTTTCAGTGAGGTTGTTTTAGCTCTGAATCTTCCTGAGAATGTTACAAATGCCGGAAGATGCTAATATAGTGCTGCATGTGGAAAGTGACCAGATCATTTGATATATTATTTTTGTTGATGTTTGACACTGTTTTCTTATGGTGACATTTATATACTTATATTTGTGTGAAAACACTATTTGCAATTTTCTTCAGGTTCAGTGCGCTGGAGGACGAAGATGACGCTCGGCCTGATTTATCGAGGAGGACAACTATTGGGAATGGTTTTTCCTAATTCATTTCTTCATGAACTGATTTAGTCAGCTGCAACCCTGAATGTAATCTGATTACCTCAAACAAACGTGCAGGCCCTCCGGAATCTATATTTGACTGGACTAAGGAGTTTGATGCTGAGTTGTCAAACCAGAATTCCAGCAACCAAGCATTTTCGAGAAAACACTGGCGTCTCCTTCAGTGCCAAAATGGTTAGTGGTTATGCCTGCTTTCTGAAACGTATCACCCCTTCTGCAACGCAATATAGTTTTTTTTTCCTGGTAAATTACGAAAAATCACTACTTAATAGATTCAATAAGGAAGGCTTTGAATCTATTTCCCTCCTAAGGCGTGTAAGATTTGTACCTGTAATCTGCTTTGGAATAAATTTTCACTACTTACCATCTGGGAGATCAAATAGCAGTCAGTGGTAAAGGTTGTATTTGGGCTTAATCTTCTCTCTTGTTATACATTTGGCAGGGCTTCGGATTTTCGAAGAGCTACTTGAAGTAGACTATCTTGTATGGAAGTGCATAATAGCTTTTCATATTATGGCATAATTTCCTGTTGATTACGTAGTAATTTTATTTAGTCAAGAACTCTCACTTACACTGCTAAGTATGCAGCCTAGAAGCTGCAGCAGGGCAATGAAGGCTGTTGGTGTAGTGGAGGCCACATGTGAGGAAATATTCGAGCTTGTGATGAGCATGGATGGCACTCGATATGAGTAGGTTTTTCTCCGTCATATGTATTCTCCTTCATATCCCGGTTTCTTCTTCTTATGTTTTCTTAGGGTCAGACTTCTAGTTTTGTTATTTGGCAAAATTAATTAGACTTTTTTTGTACAGGTAAAGCAATGTCACTAGTGTTGGCTCTTTATTTTTTTTCTCTTTCCACATCCTACGATAATGTCTAGCCCCAACTTTCTATCAAGACTATGTAACCGGAAAAAAATATTCTTGTCTTCTGGCCTGCGAGCTGAAGCTCCCTGTTTTCCTTGTGATTTGCAGGTGGGACTGCAGTTTTCATAATGGGAGATTAGTGGAAGAGGTGGACGGTCACACTGCAATACTCTATCACAGACTCCTGCTCGACTGGTTTCCAATGTAAATTGCTCCTGGAACATTACCATTCAATAATTAACTAATTCTTCTGTCCCATCTTCAACGAAATAGGCCAGTTCTAGGTTTATGCAGAGTGTTTATAATCTTCCTTAGCATAATTTGATGCTGCTGAAAAACAGTGGAAAAGAGTTACAGGGTCATATAATGCTTACAATTTGCAATACTCCCGTTTTCAATCAGAATATTACTTGGTTGTTTCCCGGAACCCTGTTTAACCATACTCATGCTATCAAAATCGCTGCAGGGTTGTGTGGCCTCGCGACCTCTGCTATGTACGTTATTGGCGTCGTAATGACGATGGAAGTTATGGTATTTTCCCTTCTCCTTTTACTTATGCTACAAACTGCACAGACTCTTTTATATATCTATTTTTAATTGTTTATCTTGCTCTTTCTGTGAAGTGGTATTGTTTCGTTCTAGGGAGCATGACAATTGTTGTCCACAACCTGGATTCGTTCGGGCTCATCTTGAGAGTAAGTTTAGCATTTCTCTTTCATGCTACGTCCATTACCACCAATCTTCTAATCTATTATGTATTACAATCCTAACTCAGATTACGTACTCTTGTTCAGGTGGAGGATTTAACATCGCACCCCTAAAGCCTCGAAATGGTAGGCCCAGAACGCAAGTGCAACATCTAATACAAATTGATCTTAAAGGGTGGGGTGCAGGTTATCTTCCAGCATTTCAACAGCATTGTCTTCTTCAAATGCTGAACAGTGTCTCTGGTAAGTTCCTTTGTGCTCGTATTCACGGAGATCCATGTGGAACAGGACTTCTGCTGTTCTTTAAAACGCACGTGCGTGTCTGCCATTCTAAGTCATGGGCTCATGTTCATAACAGGTTTGCGCGAGTGGTTCTCGCAGACAGATGATCGAGGTCATCCAATCAGGATCCCTGTTATGGTTAACATGGCATCTTCTTCCTTAGCCTTGGGTAAAGGTGGAAAGCATCAGCATAAGTCTTCGCATTCTATTGATCAGACAAATGGGACCAGCAGAAACTCTGTGCTAATGGATGAAGACTCTGATGACGATGACGAGTTTCAGATAGCTGAATCAGAACAAGAGGTTGGCCTATCAAGCATTCTCTTTTGAACCGTAGATTTATTGAGTTTAAGACGTTCTTAACATTGAACTATTTCAGCCTGAAACGAGTAAGCCGGAGACGATCGCCAAGAAAACAGGTGAAACTGATAGTTGTATTCTATAATCAATGGATAATTTCTACCTGAGCCAATGAAAATGTATCTAATCGCTATGAATTTCTCATGCCACTTGAAACCTCAGAAGAGGAACCTGCTCTCAACATTGATCTGTCTTGCTTCTCTGGTAATCTACGACACGATGAGAATGAAAATGCCCGTAATTGCTGGAGAATTTCTGATGGGAACAACTTTAAAGTCCGTGGCAAGAGTTTCTGTGATGACAAAAGGAAGGTTAGTAATTTTTCACCTGATGAATTATAAAGATAAGACATTTACTTCTTCAATTTCTGATCATTCAACATTTCACTGAAGATTCCTGCTGGGAAGCATCTAATGGATCTTGTTGCCGTCGATTGGTTCAAAGACACTAAAAGAATGGATCATGTGGTTAGACGTAAGGACTGTGCAGCAGAAGTAAGAGATATAATCACCTTCATTCATGTTGCTTGAGTTCCTAGTTAGTCTTGAGGGATATATTTTAACCCTTTTCCTGTGCTATCATCGATCTTTAAGGTCACTTATTAATTACTTGATAAATTTGTTCAGGTTGCTGCAGAGAAGGGCCTTTTCTCATTGGTCGTAAATGTTCAAGTAAGTTTTGCCCGTGAATTACAATGTAATGTACAAACTAAATAATTAGTTTTTTTTATATAAATGTTTAAACTGGTATTTTGGTAGGTTCCTGGATCAACACACTACAGTATGGTATTTTATTTCGTGACAAAAGAACTCGTACCTGGGTCCCTCTTCCAACGATTTGTTGATGGTGATGACGAATTTCGGAATAGTAGGCTCAAGCTTATACCTTTAGTCCCCAAGGTATCTCTCCCTTTGATTTCTCTATCTTTTCTTCTTTCTCTCTATGTAAAGTCTTAAAACAAATTGATTTACATAATACCCCGATCATGCAGGGTTCATGGATAGTAAGGCAAAGCGTGGGAAGCACCCCATGTCTCCTCGGGAAGGCAGTGGATTGCAATTACATCCGCGGTCCGACATACTTAGAAGTAAGTTCACACTTCGTTAGCTTTTTTTATGAGACTGAGAAAGTAACTCAAAAGAAACATTTTCATTCTCATGTAGATAGATGTAGATATCGGCTCATCCACTGTCGCAAATGGAGTTCTCGGTCTTGTCATCGGTGTAATCACATCTTTGGTTGTCGAAATGGCTTTCCTTGTACAGGTATATCAATCTAACAAAACCGAGAGTTTTAAAACCTTATGACATCTTTAAGATTGCTTCTTCTCCTCTTGAAAACTTTTGGATGATCACAAGATTGCGTTTTGTAGGCGAACACATCAGAAGAATTGCCAGAGAGGCTTATTGGGGCGGTGAGGGTTTCTCATATAGAGCTATCATCTGCCATAGTTCCCAAGTTGGATTCAGATTAGTCCTTCGGTCTCTCTTCTACGTCCTACCTCAAAAGCTTCACATCAACTTCATGTTTGGTCTTTGGATCCTTATATACACTACACTTTATATTATTTTCTTTCCTTTTTCTCTCTGATCTTTTGATGTTACGTTATAATGAGAAAGAAAAGGAAAGTAAAAGCAATGAAAAAAATCACTTGCGTTTGCTTCATGTAACATTTACTCATAAGCCGTTGAGGTCCATCCCGAGGTTATGATTTTGCTTCATAGGTTTGGTGTGATACCGATTCAAACACAACTCGAAGCTCGTGTAAGTTACTTGTGCTTTGCATCGCCCAAAGAAACTCAAGAGATCTGTCTGATTCTAAAACAGAGCCAGCCCGCAAGAAGGAACGTCTATTATGAACTATGGCACTTCCTTGATGGTTCCTTACGGTCCACGCAAGCTCCACTGTTGGTACTAAAGTTAACCCATGTACTACTACTTATATTTGATTTAAATTGGTCGCATCATCTTCTTGCCTTGTTGACAAACGAGTGAGCATGGTACCTAACTTTTTCAAAGACAAAAGCATTTCGAGATTTCAAATAAACAATCTATTTTAAATAAAACTATATAATGGAGTTGCCTAATCGGAATATTTGTTGTATTACTATTTATAAAAAGAAAGTTAAAAATCAAAGACTTGTGAGAACAATGTAACTTAATGCGTTTGACCTATTAGACACAACACATCTACAAGAGGAGAATTTTTGGTAAGAAACAAATTAAAAGAAAGATGTATACAGAGAATTAATCAACTAATGTAAGTAGTTAAAGTGTATGATCAATTTGTCGTTTGTATAACTTACGTCAAATAGGTCAAATAGTTAACTTAGAAAATACATTATCAATTTGTCGTTTCTTTCGTCATACAAAACTTTTGATAGAATAATTTGACTTTATTTTAATAATTGAAGTAGCAAACGCAATTATAGTTTGTTGTAACAATGACTCGACTAACAACGCATTAACACTAAGCTAATACATATATATATATATATATAACTTATTTAGTTTAAAAAAAACAGTTATTTGGTATTTATCTGGCTTTTTATAACACTGCTTCAATGGTCAGACTTCAAAAAGGTTAATATATTTGACTGCGAAGAAAACATGAAGCCAATGTGCAACATTCTATAATAAGAAGAAGAAAAGGAAATAACAAATTAAAGAAAGTGTCTCTTTTTACCTATTGATGTCTATCTGTAATCACATTTAGCTTCATTTCAATCCCATAGTTCCCTGTATTCAATAGATCATATCCACTTTTGGAGTTCAAATCAAAGTGCACAAATTCGGATTCCGGTTTAACATCTGCATCTCCGGTTTCTCCTTTCTCTGTTTCTCCGCATAATCGAAAATCTTCAGTCAAATCGCCATTAACATGTGAGATATCTGTAACCAAACCCGCCTTTTCGTTCTTGTGATCATCTCCTACGAGTCCTGAAATTGCGAGATTGAAATCTGAGAATTGACCCTTGTCTGTTTCTACTCCATTACCACCACATGGCATGCTCTTTTGTGCTTTCTCTAGTAACGTCAACAAATACTTTCCTTGTGCCTCCATTCTCATTTGCAGTTTTTTCTGCACCTAACAAAACATAGATTCAAATTGCTTCTTGATTGTTTCAAAAGAACAAAAAGAAGAGATTTTTTTTCCTTTCTTGTTAATTACCTCGAGCTGTTCTTGAAACCGCTGTTGCGCATCAACCTGATGTCTTAACGTGTCTGCAAAAGGTACATTCCCGCTTTGTCTGCGCGTGTTCATTAACATTTTGTCAAACCATATACAAAACAACTTAACAAAGTCCATTGACATTGAGAATGGCGTAATAATACCTGTGATGAATATCGAATCTTGATTCATTCGCGATTCCTCCTTGAGAACAATTGTCAAAATGCACATATGAACTTCCTGCGACGTTTTAGCGTAAACTAGAATCAGATTTGTTTCTCCAAAGTCCTCTACATCTAATCTGTTCATTACAATGCAATATACATATACATACCAGCATTTTCCTTGTTTTGTTCTGCTCGATTTTGTTTTTTCCCTTGTTGTTGACCAAGTCTATACTTCTGCACATACAAAAACATTACAGAGACTTATGTACAAAAGACAACACAATAAAGTGTAGACATTATACATTGTTATATATTCGAATTTCGTATATTTATATGAAAATTGAACCTGTAAATGGCTCTTGAGATGGTATAATGTTAAGCCTTTTAATCCCATCAGCTTCAAAACCGACTTAGGAGTTGCTTCTGCAAATCAAATCAGAGAAAGAAAAAAATATCATTAACAGAGACGATGATAGATATACATATACATACATTGGTATATACTGAACCAATCAAACCGGAGTAAACCGGAATCGTAATGTGAAACCGGTTATCTCAATTATTGAAGAAGAAGAAGAAGAAAGAAGAGGAGCTCACTGTCTGCACCACCGAGCTTTGCGACGGCGTCGACGAAACGGTCGTGGAGATCAGCGGTCCATCTCAGCCTCGGCTTAGGATCTCTTGTCATCATCACTCCGCCATTATCGTAACCTAAACCTCCGAGATTCACTCTCTCCATTTTGTTTTTAATTTCTCCGATCAAAAAAATAAATAATGGCGGGAAAAAAATCAGCGGCGGAAATGCAGAAGGGAACCCTAACTTCGAAATTTCCTTTTCCAGGGGATGAGATCGGAAGGAGGAAAGAAGCGTAAACCTTGAAGATGCAAAAATGGCGATTTGAGCTCCGAAATTTCGAATTTGTTCGAGATGGGGAATGTGAGTAGAATTAGGGTTAAGAGAAATTGTGAAAATCAGTAAGGAGAGAAAGAGAGAAATAGAGTTAGAGTAGGTGATGAAGAAAGAGATTCAAGGAACCATTTTCAGGGAAAATCTCTGAGAGAGAGAGAAAATAAAAAGTCGTCGCGGTGATGATGGTGGAGGAGGAGAAGTGGAGACATTATTCGTCATCTAACGTCAACCTTGGCTTTTTTAAAATAACAAATATATTTATGTATTTATATATAAACAACAAAAGTTATAACATTTTTAATTTTGCTATCCATTTTCTTTTTCTTCTCTTTAGTTAATTTGCCGGCAGCTTTTCCGCCGTGGAAGTGGCCAGCGGTAACGAGACGGCGTATATATAAATTATTTTTAGTTTCTTTTTTAAAAAAACAGTGAAACTTTAGAATTTTCGATAAATAATATCATATAATATAGAAAATCGAAGTTTATATACTGTAATTTAAAGAATAATGTTTTATTTTCAAAAGGAGTAAACCCTATATTATTTTTAATTATTTTAAAATACTTTTTCTTTAGAGACAGATCATATAAATATTATATTTAACCGAATTTTTGTTAATTTTTAAAAATGCTCAAAATCTAAAAGATTTACATTTTATAATTATCTATAAATGATTTGATTTTTTTTATTCAAAAATTTTACATTTTTTATATTATAATTAACGAGTTTTCTTAAGAAAGAATAAAGATACATGAAAACGCGTACTTTAACATTAATTTTCCTTTTAAAAAACAAAATGTAGTAACATGGAAGAAAAGAACATGGCCCGCATCATGCATATTTGTTTTATTATTACTAAATTATGATGTCCAAAGAATATCGTTTTTTTGGGAATTATATAATTTTTGAAATTTGAATAATTAAATGCTAGGTTTAGGAATTTTAAAGTCAAAAATAGTTTATGACTAAAGTTTTTGTCTCATTCCAATTTCCCATACAATCAAATCTCTCTCCATGTTGGTCCTTTGTTTAGGTATCATATAGATTTATATTTTATGTGTTGTCGGACTTTAATCTATGGCATCTGATTTTTTTTTCCTTAAACTTGAGAAACACATGAATATTATAATTCTTTAGCAGAAAAAAACTTTGAGAAAACATTAGTAGTTCAATCATATAACTCTTTTTCTCGTTTTTGTTTTTGGGTTAAAAAATCGTTTTTATTGTTGAGTACAAAATGAAATAAATCGTTAAATATTGAACGAGGAGCAATGTTGAGGCGGCGTCACGGCTCTCCAACGAGAACGACATAAAGCTTTTATTTTTCTTCATTTGATTGTTAAAAGTAAAATAATAATAATAATAATCGAAATATTTAAAAAGAAAAAAAATGATTTACGAAAAGGAAATGCATGGGGCGAGCATGTCACGTAGACTGCCAGCGTGGAATATTCGCCGGTGGACAAGGAGAATAGAATAATCTGATAGTCACATGTTCGACGGTGGGGACTTAATGGTAATTTATAAAGAACACGTGGACCGTCTCTTTTGTCTTTTGTCTTTACGTCTGTTGAACTGGGACCCACTCATTGTACATGTGGCTCGACTGCCTATCGTAATCCCGATTTTGTCCTAACCAGAGTCACTTTAACTTCACAGCTTGTTATGGCATCCGGTACAGTTTTAACTTCTGAACCAGAATATCCTATAACCAGACCAAATCGAGAAACCCAGTGTCTTCCGGTCTAGTTGGATACGGTTACTAAAAAAGTTGGGCTTCGAAAAAAATGGTTTATTGGTTTGTATTCATTTACTGATTTTTAACATCCAATCTTAGTTCACCTGGACAAACTGTCTCTTCTGTTGACAAAACAAAACAAAAAACTTGCAAATTGTTAAATTCATTATATATTCAAATATATGTTAAAAAAACCAATAAAAATTAAAATATAAGATAAAAAACCAAATTTATTTAGTATTTAATATCAACCGAAATAACACAAGACTAAGGTTATGGCCATTAAAAAACAAATAGTGGTCTAATAACACAAATTTTTGATAAAAAAATTATAATGAGAAATACAAAAAGCAAAAAATTGGAAGTGTGAATCTTTTACGGGTTTACCATGTTCAGAATTAGATGCGTGTTTTTTAACCTTTTCCTTTCTCAGTTCAATGAAATCAATTAAAATCGTAAATTGGTCCATCCAATCAAGAGAAAACAAATAAATAAAGCTTCACCAGATATTAAAACCCTGAGGAAAAGGACCAAAATGCCAATTTATTACTTGGTAAGGTTACAATTGAAAAAAAAAGGGAGCTAAAGAGAGCAATTATCTGGAAAAATTGGAAGAGATTGAACTGTTTCTTTCTCTTTCTCTTTCTCTATATCTCAATTGCAGAAATTGAGCTTCTTCATGACTTTGGCATATGCTGGTGGTACTAGTCCAGGCTGTCTCAATCTACGCTTTGATTTCTTTGACTGCATCAAGTAACAGATACATTACTCTAAACACATATCAGGTCGGCGAAACCCAGAAGATATTAAAACAATAGAGATTGTATTCTAAATACAACTTGCCTACCATTTATCTATCTATCTAAACAAGGAACCGACGAACAAGTCAGATTTATAAACTAATTCAATCACACTTTGTAGGTTAAACTTACTTTCACTGTAACCAGAAATCAGATGTACGCACGTTCTGAGTGATCAGTACAATTCCTAGTTATAATTATACTGTTCTTCCAGAGGCATTGGCCAAATAATAAATAAACTCAGAGATTCATAATAAAGAATGAGGAATAAGGTGTAGTTAGTTACCTTCAAGTGCGCGTTATGGCGCTTGCCTTCTTTCCAGCGACGGATGGTACCGTCCTTCAGTGGTCTAAACCTGTCTTTGTATGACCTGAGGTATAGATTCGACAAAAACACTTTGTTGAGAGACCAACAAACTTTCCACTTAAAACACTATGATGTTATTTAAATCTTGGAATCAGAACGTACGAATAAAACTTGATCTTGACTTTCTTGACTTTTGATGTGATTGGAGTCCTAGGTCTCCACTTCTTCTTCCATTTTGCCATTTTATCCTTGGAAGTGATATTCCGTACTTGGACAAACTGAATACAAGAGAGGATCAACATCGAAAGTACGAAAATAAGATAAGCCATCAGAGATATATAAATTAATGTTGCGCACTACGAGAAACATATGATTGTTGTTTCTTTACTGTGAATGGCTATTTAAGGTCCATGCAACACCTATAAACCCGAAACTGGTCCAGCATATCTACATTTTTCCGAATACAAGTGTGTACATAAGAGACTGAGTGATGCTACTCTTGCGCAGCTAGTACTGATGATATCTAAGCACCCACCTTGATCAGTTCGCTTAACAAAACATGATATCCAAATGCAAGGGCTACTCAATCCCTTGCCTTATAGCAGATAACCCACAATCAAAGCCAGGACGATTCTGTTTACAGTCGATGATCACACAAGGGAATTTAGGAGCTGTACACGACAAATCGATTGTTTGGTCCAAATAATACATTTGCGTGTATTATATGAGAACCGAACGAGGTTACGCTTGTTGGGTAGTGATAGTATTCAAGCACCCAAGTTTATCAGTTGGCTTCAAGAACATGATATCAAAATGCAAGAGAGACTATGAACAAATAATCCCTTTCCCTACTGTAGATTCAACCCATAATCAGAGCCAGTACGATTCCATTTCACTTGATTAAACAAGGGACACAAAATTCAAGAACTTCACACAAAAAATCGAAAAGTCTAAATTAAAAAAAAATTCAATCAGAGAGATTCATACAACAAATCGAAAGTGTAGATTCTACAGAATCATCTAACACAATAAAAAATATCTAGCTTGTCAGGTCTTGTCCCTTCCTCGAATGCTCTTAATCAGCAGGAAAAATCAAAGAATATCAAGCACTTGCAGCTAAATCCTAACCTAATTGAAACGGCTTTACCAAAAAGCGAATGAAGAAGCTCTCGTTTCGTTTCTCACCCAACTCACTAATCTCGCGAATCAAAACAGTTAACGAAGCCACTAATTCCCGAGACTTACATGATGAGGAATGATAGACCCCATTGAGCTAGCATTCAACGGAGAAACTCTGCCGAGCGAGGTAGTGGGAACGAAGCTCCATTTGCTCGTCGTGGCGAAACCTAGGGTTAACTGAGAACTCGGAGAATGGTGGATCAGACGGTGAGGAGCGCCGATAATAGAGAGGTTCCGATTTGATTGGAATGAAATGGAACGTAGCTTAGTGCAAAACCTCTGCATTGTCGTCTCTAAGGAAGACAATTTCTGATAAATCACGATGCTAAAGAGACTGAAAGCGCCTGGGTTTTGGAGCAGCGATTTTGTGAAATGACTTTAGGAGTGTTTGGCTATTAAGATAACTCTATCTGTTTTTTACTTTATAAATTATCCTAAACGGGTATAATTCTCTTGTATCATTTACACAGTTACATTCACATCTATATCGCATCAGACTTTATCTTGTGTTGGCTAATTGGCATTTGCAGCTACCGAACTATTTATACAATGAATGCAGCGAATAGAATCGTATGTGTTTGCATCAATTATGATAACATAATCAAATTATTAATTATTTCTGAATAAATTTAAATGGGTGAAAGACGTCTTAGTCTAAGTTTGATTTGGAGCTATAAAATTTTAGATATGTTAACTATACATGATTTTTTTCTTTTTTTTCTTTTTGTCATTGTATAAAAAGATCTAAAAAACGAACTTAATTTCTTACAATTGTATACCATATAGAATCAGGTTCTGATCTGTCGTAAAGCATGTAAAATATTGGTTTTAAACCACACATTTTAAAAAATAAAACTATAGCACATGTTTAAATGTTTTATGTAGCATAGTTAGTAAAGTGTGAATATTTTGTTTTCATATTTCAGGTTTGAATGCATCTTTATATGTTTTTGTTATTTTAGATATATTAACATTACTTTTTTGGTAATATTTTTATATTTTGTAAAGTTCACATTTTTTTTCATAAATGTTTTAAACCACGACACTGTATAGAATGATGGCTAAAGATGAACAACTCCATGATAAAATTTCATCCGCAACATAAGGATTCACTATAAACAATTTAACATGTATCACATTTATGATTCCACATAAAGTTAAGCAAACAAAAATTGAACACGGTTAAAAAAGAGTTGTAAGAATAAAAAAAATGGAAGCAGTAATAAAGAACTACAAAGAACTGGGCCTGCCCGCCAAAAAAACGAACTGGGCCTTTTATCTAACCGCAAAATAAAAAATAAATACAAAATCCTAAATCAAATAAACAAACCCTAAACGAAATTGGCGAACGAAGTAGTAGTATTGTTGAGATCGCCGTTTGGATCGTGTTTCTCTGAAAGCATCGGAAAAAAAAAGTGATAGGAGAGATCTGAGAAGAAGACACTTCTCCGGCGTTTCCAACCTTGTCTGAATGAAATCCGTAATTTCCCAGAAGGCATGACGACGAGTAGCTCGTCATCTAAGAAACAAGCTCAAGATCAGCCTGAAACCAGCGAACCCACTTTGAAATCGCTGAGAACCAAGATGAGCAAATCCGAGGAAAAGGTGTGTTATCTTGAGGCTTTTCGATTTCTTTCATCGATCGAAACAAGATCAAAGCTCTTCAATTTGTGAGTGTGAGGATGATGAAATCTTTGCAGTTGTTGCGGAATTGGTCATGAATTCAAAAGCTTTGGTGAATACTGAAAATCATCTCTTTTGTTTTGTGTGACTGTTTTGTTTAATCGATAGAAGAAGCTTAAAGACATTGAGATAAGCGTTCCACTTGTGTATGGCAATGTTGCATTCTGGCTTGGCAAGAAGGCTAGCGAGTAAGTAGTGTTCTCTTAATTTATAGTTAAATTATGAAAAACAAAACCATTTGCAAAAACAGGAAAAAATTTCAAAGTCAAACTATCTTTTTTGAATTTTTCCATTTGGGTGTATATGTTTCTGTTGGAGGTTTAGTTCTTTTGAAAATTTGCCTAAAGTTTTTAAATATCAAAAGAAAAAAAGTTCATATTTTGACAAAACCCTTTACAAAAATGCTTGTTTTCATAAATTTCCTTCAGTTTGTTTGCCTTAAAAACTTATGTTTTCTGCAGATATCAATCTCACAAATGGTCTGTATATGTTCGTGGGGCAACAAATGAAGATATCAGTGTTGTAATAAAGAAAGTTGTTTTTCAGCTTCATTCTAGTTTCAATAACCCGACAAGAGTTATCGAGGAGCCTCCATTCGAGGTATCCGAATCCGGTTGGGGAGAATTCGAGATTGCAATTACGTTGCATTTCCACAGCGATGTCTGTGACAAGCCATTGAGTTTGTAAGTCCCATTGAGTATCTCTTTATAGCATGTTCGTCGTAGACAATGCCATCGATTGGACAATTAATTTACGAGTTATAGTCGTTTTGGGTACAAATCAGATATCATCATTTAAAGCTATACCCAGAAGATGAATCAGGTCCTTTGACAATGAAGAAGCCCGTGGTTGTGGAATCCTACGACGAGATTGTGTTTCCCGATCCTTCTGAAAGTTTTCTAGCTAGAGTTCAGAATCACCCGGCTTTGACGTTTCCAAGATTACCCTCTGGTTACAACTTGCCGGCTCCTAGTATGTTCTATCTTAAGCTTCTTCATTCTTTAGTTAATCATGTCTTTAAAACGTCTCTCACACAACCTAATTGTTGAATAGTGCAAGTCGATGAGAGCGGAAAAAAGAAGCGAGGTGACACTAAAGATCATAGTTTGGGACAATGGTTCACGAGCTTCTCTGAAGCAGATGAGTTGTTACAGCTCGCTGCTGCTCGTCAACAGGTAAATAACCAAAAGATGGAATATAGATATGTATAATGCGTTTTTTTTGGTGTATGTTTTGATCATTTGTATCTTTGTTTTTTGGTTTAATTATTTGTTGGATAGGTTCAAGCTCATATTGCAAAACTCAGGCGACAAATAAGTTTGCTAGAGGGACAGAATCAGACCATCAAAACAGGTTCTGATCCGTGAATCTGACTAATCTGTAGCCAATTTCTATTGAGTGTGAGATTGGCTTTGTTGTAACATTAGTGTGTATCAGTATTAGCCTAGAGTTTTTTAATCATTCTTTTTCTTTTGTATTGATGAACATAAAAATGATTAGTACTAATATGGTTCTCCTCTGTTCCAGTCCTAATACATTCTGTTAAGAATCTATTTGCTGGGGTTAATTCATTTTACGGTTTGGTTTATAGGTTTACACAAAAACAACCAAATTATTAATTTGTGTTTTCTCTGTAAATCGGTTTGCTCTCGGCATGTTTTAAGATGGAAGAATCGGAGTTGATCCAATTGAGTGATTGTCTCATCAAAAGTGAACAGAACCGTTGTGATTAAAAAAAAAACGGTACAATCATTCATAGATGCTTCCTCAATCAAAATTTGCAGATATACATACATGCTCACAAAACAAAAGGAAGTTGCAACACCAATGATGAGATTTGTGTTAATCAAATACTGTCTCCTAAGAAGGCAAAAACACGTCTCTTAAAAATGCGTGCTAAATCAGTGATTTCCGAATCCCTCATCCTCTGAACACTGCTTTCGGGTTGTCCAAGTAAGTTTCTTTTACGGGATAATCTGGTGGCTGCATCAACCGTTAGACTCGCCATGTCTCTGCTCTTTGTTAGTTCCCTCAGAATGGTAGAAGAGCTTGAGGAACCAGAGACAAGTCTGTTTAGTAATATTAATATCTCTCTCATCAATAGTGTCCTGTGCCAGTCCAAAAAAGTAGATATAAGTGTGTTAAAACAAAAGCATATTTAATCACCCGGTGAGTGCATATACATACCTTGCTTTGAAAATTTCTGCGTTTGGACGTAACTCGGATGATTCCGCATCTATTTCCGCTGCTAAAAGATGCAGTATCAGCATTAAAAAGTTGGTGTCTTGAGGTAGTTTGTGATTTGAGAGAAGTTCATAGCCAGAGTTTCCTGAAGAAGCTGCTAAAGCCAAGATCATTATTACATTCCGACAGAGTTCCAGATCCTGAAACTCAAATAAACCGAAAGCTGTGTTAATCCAATTGCAGCAAACTACTTGACATGAGGAGTTTTCTTCGGTTTTTGTTTTCGTACCTCTGATGTCTTTCTGGGAGAAGTTAGACAATCTGCTAGACCATCAAAGATCATGCCAAATGATTCCAAAGCAGAGTGATTTCCTTCGCTGTTGTTCCCAGAAGCTGAAGATTTCTTTTCCTCATGGAGAGAGTCAAATCTAGCTAATAGTTTAGGACCTTCGAAACAGAAAATAATTAAGAAATTCAATGCTTTTAGGATAGATAAGTATGTCAGAAAAGAAAGACCAACAACTTCTATGCAGATGGCTCTATCATAAACAAATACACCTCAAACTTACAGTTGAGCAGCAGGTAGAAAAGATGAATAGCTCCTTTTCGCACAAGTAAGCCAGCTTCTTTTCTTAAAAGTAACGAAATGATCTCAAACACTTCCTTGGAGACAAAACTGGTCAACGAATATAAATATCATTATATGAATGCAGATGTTAGCAGAGACCAACAAACAAAATGGTTCGAGTGCTTACGTTTCTCTCTCGGTATAAGCATCAGTTCTCATCACGATTATGTTCATTATCGACACTGCTTCCAGTTTTACATTCTCTTCGGTTCTTCTACTAGCAATTTGATTCATCAATTCAAACAGAGAATGCCAGTTTGCATCCCAACTCGGCTGAGCTTTATCAGTATCTCCTTGACTCTTCCTGCTCGACTCGGCATCAGATCTTCCCCGAAATGGGATATTACTTGAGTAAACTGACTCTCCAATGCTCAAATTAGTCTTCCTTCTACCTTTGCATCCATCAAATTTGGCGAACTCACTAGAGCTGGCTTCCTCATCAGTGATATTGTCCCTGATAGAGTGCACTGGAAAGATCAAATCAAAGTTCATAAGAATGCAATAACGACTGTACATTGTAGAGGGAGAACTCATAAACCTATTTTATGAACTTAATAGTAACTTTACATGATAAGGGATCATGAAAACAAAAAAACTTTACAACCAATGCTTTGAATTAAACGTAAGAATTTAGAGGAAAGAAACATTGGTAAAAATAGAAAACTAACCGCAGATAGAGAGAGTAGATACCTGGCTTCAAATCTCTTTTCAACACCACATACTTGTTCCAACAGCACATGTAGTACATGCAGAGATCTATGAACAAGAATGGCCTGAAGAACAGAGGAATAAAATAAACCCACCATAAAAAGGAGAAAAAAAGGGATCCAGAAACAATAAACTGAAGATAAAACCTTGAATTAAAATCAGACTTACATTTTCCGCCTTACAAAGACCAAGTAGTGGCTCAACCAAGGTCTTCAAATTTACAAAACCATAGCTGATCTGCAGCAGACATAGGCAAGTTAATTATATAGTATGATGGCTATGATGTATACACCAACAAGTCTAATGGATGAATCGTACCTTCGTTACAGCAGAATACAAGTGACATACGTTTTCAGATTCCAATGATTTAGAAGATTGCATATTCGACAAGGTTTTGGCTGCCGGCCTGTCTTTTACTTGTTGAGGCATACTAATGTTCATAAAACTAAAGAGAATCTGGAGATCTGTTGAACAAGCCAATAACAGCTCTGAGATCAAATTTTTCCTTGGGTCTTGATAATTCGAGGTGCGCCAGATATCTAGCAGTTTCTTTGAAAGGTCAGAATGGCTTGCCAGATCCGCTTGAACACCAGTGGTCTTGAAGCCTGACTTATCCCAAAGCAGAAATTACAAATAGAAAAACAACAAAAAATTTGGAATTTTTTTTTAATCAACACAACAGGACTTCAAAATCTTCAAACGTTACTGCAAACATCTACATTCACGTACTTCTTTTATCATCTAACCCTGTTGTAGAATCCATTCCTCCATCATTTACTGAAGTTGCAACATCTGGTTCCCTGGTCACAATACTTCTTCATTCAGTCCATTATTTGTAATTGTAAAGGAAAATAAAAGTAGCAAGCTAATGATCGGTTAGTTCTGATCATGCGTCACAGATGTTTAATTCTCCAAAGAGGAGGTGCGAAACCGCTTGCGACTTTCCAGCATTGCAGCTTACAATTAAGTTTAAAAAAAATGATAAGAATACAAAAAAATCTGAAAATGATTCACCACTGACACGCTATATTCTACAAAACTGGATGCTAATTTCAGAAATGAATCGACCTAAAGATCCAAGTTTAGATGCTTCAACTCGCTAATTACAGGAGAACAGTATTCACTCACAAGTTTGTTCTCTTAGAAGCATGAACTGTAGCACCTTGCACTTTCTTTTCAGCACACAGGTTTTTGGACTGTGTTTCTTTATTTTCCCCCTTTTTCAGCCGAGAACATTCTTGTTCCTGGAATAATGTGGTAACCATCAAAGATCTTTTTAAGATTGAAACAGAAATTTCAAATGAACTGAAAACTCAAAGATATGATCGAACCATATCCAGCAACTGCTTCGATACACGTTCCAGCTCCTTCTGTTTATCATATACCACCAAGAAAAATATGAGAAACCTACAAACCCAGAGATACACAAGCAGCAATATTATCGTAATCACAGAGACGCAAAAAAAAACTAACCTTTAACCGATCATTTTCGAGATCTTTCTCGCTTTCATAGCGACGATTCGAAGAACTAGGAGAGCTTGGTCTAACAGCAGCCACCGAAGAATTGGAGTACTCCACTAAGGCGTCACTGAAACCGCTTACTCTTTGAGAGAGTTCTCGCGGTGGAGAGTAGCTGACGAAAGGATCACGAACTGGAATTTTTTGCCGTTGTACCGCTGATTGTAACTGCACAGCGTGAGGTAAAGCTGATGAAATCGTCGCCATCACCGGCGCTAGAACCGGAGCCAAAGCCGGAGCAGGTAAAGTCGCTGGAGCAGGCGGAGGTAACTGAGTAGAGATATAATTCTCTTCGAATTTACAGATTTCGTCGAGAAATTTCGTATCCCAAACCCCAAAGTCGTGTTCTTCAGCCATCGCTCTCTTTCTCTCCCTGAAAGCGAGTGTGAAAGAAGAGAAAAGAAGAAATCAAAACGCCACCAGTGGCAATAGTACCACTATACAATGACCCGACCCGAAAAAATGCGAACCAAATAACTGTAGCGCGGACCAATTTCTGGGACCTAAATTACAAATGGACCCTGAAGTATATTGTTATTTATATAACACTCCTTTTAAACTTATTACCTTTAGATAACAGCCCGATAGTTTTTTTTTTAAGTTGGATGAGCAAAAATGAAGGTGAAGGGTTTTTAGCGACTTTTTTTTAAAGCACAGCTCAGATATAAGATCGAATTCGAGACTCGTTTCTTCCTTCATCTTCTTCGTCTACTTCTGCGAGGCAAAAAAAACAAAAATTCGCCATGGCTGCACTTCAATACTTGGAATCTCTGAAAAATGCTAATCCAGAGCTCGGTGAATGGTACAATTCCATCGCAGATCTGTATCAGAAAAAGCTATGGCATCAGCTCACCCTTAAGCTCGAGCAGTTCATCGCTCTCGCTGTCTTTCAGGTATTTTGCTTCTTCTCCTTAATGATGGTTTCCTTATCTCTCCGAGTTTTCTTTCGTTCGATACTAGTCCTTGTGGATTAGGGTTAATAGATCTCGAGGAAGTTGGTAGAAGTTGGGTTTTACTTCAGAGTAACAGGATCCATTGATTCGTTTGGATGGTGATAGGGTTTGACCTAGTTAGGGCCTTGGAAGAAATCTTAGAGATTTTTCGAGTTAGGTTTTTTAGATTTTGCTGAAATTCGTGAGTATTCAAGTTTGGTTATTGATGAACTTTGTTGGTGCCGAACGTTAATGATGTGTTGTAAGTAGGTTACCGAGCTTGAATCTTTGGGCTGAGAGATATCTAAAACCTTTTCTTCTTCTAAGGCTTAAAGACCGTTTTGTATTGATATGCCTTTTAGCCATGTCTTGAAAAAGAGTTTGTGGATCGATACTTGGTTATATCGGATGATTGATTTATTTTCGATTGCTTCTTCCTTTTTATTTCAGGCTGGCGATGCTTTAATACAATTCTATCACAATTTCATCACTGACTTTGAGACGAAGATCAATCTTCTGAGGCTTGCGCATTTTGCTGTGGTAGTCTCCCGACAGTATTCCGAGAAAGAAGCCGCAGTTGGCTATCTCGAAGGAGTGATTGAGAAACTTAAAGCCACTAAAGAGCCCCGGATAACTGAACCAATCATTTATATAGAAACACAAAAGGCTTTGTTCAAGCTTGAGCAAGGTGATCAGAAGGAATGCAAGAAAATCTTGGACGATGGAAAGACCTCTCTTGATAGTATGACTGATATTGATCCATCTGTCTACGCCAACTTCTATTGGGTGTCTTCTCAGTACCATAAGTTCCGTCAAGAATTCTCTGATTTCTACAAAAGTGCGCTACTTTATCTTGCATATACGTCTGTGGAGGCACTCTCAGAATCGTTTAAGCTGGTATGTCCTTGTAATGTTGCTTATCTTGTTCTAGTGTTTTGCTTATCAAATTTCCTGTTAGCAATAGTGGATTACAAAAGTTCAGAGGAAAACCTGAGAAAAAAGTGCTAACTACTGTAGCTTCCATGTATGCACTAATCAAATTTCTGATATCGGAACATTTATGTGTCTTTCAGGATTTGGCTTTCGATTTGTCACTTTCAGCTCTACTTGGAGAAAACATCTACAACTTTGGGGAACTGTTGGCCCATCCCATTGTAAGTTCTCCTTCATCCTCAACATAAGCTACTGCAAACTTTTCCTTGTAGATTAGAGGTTTCTTGTTGATCTCTCGTTGCTTGGGGAACATGGAGAACAACTTTTAACTCTCATGTGATAGTTCTGCTTAGAATTGTAGAGGGCTCTCTTACATGTATTATTTCTCTTTTGACAGTTGAAAAGTCTCCTTGGGACAAATGTGGAATGGCTTTACCACATTCTCCAGGCATTCAACCATGGTGATTTAGTTCAGTATCAAGAACTGTGCCGTGTACACCATGCATCCTTGATTGCCCAACCAGCACTGGTTGAGAATGAGAAGAAACTATTGGAAAAGATCAACATTCTCTGCCTTATCGAGATCATCTTCAGGTAATTTTCTATATATGCTATTGTATCTCACACCCTTTCATATAACAAAAAACCCTGTGCTAACACAGTTACTCCTAAACCCTACTGCAGCCGACCCGCTGAAGATAGGACCATTCCTTTGAGTGTCATTGCTGAGCGCACTAAACTTTCGATTGAAGATGTTGAGCACCTTCTCATGAAGAGTCTTTCTGTAAGTAGTTTCTTCTTGCTTCTTTCTCTCTCGTTTCGAATGATGGTGTTTTGTGTATGCTAATGATTCTGTAGAATCTAAAAAGCGACAATGAATGATGCAGGTGCATCTGATTGAGGGCATTATTGATCAAGTGGATGGAACAGTTTATGTGTCATGGGCGCAACCAAGAGTATTGGGGATTCCACAGATCAAGTCTTTGAGGGATCAATTGGACAATTGGGTCGACAAAGTTCACACCACTTTGCTATCCGTTGAAGCTGAGACACCAGATCTTGTTGCGGCATAAGAGAAACATACCTTCTTCCTTTTGGAGCTACTGATTGTAACTTTCTCTGGGATTAAATGCGAGTTCTTTTTTAATTTATTTCAGTGGTAGAAGTTACAATTGCTTTGGATTATTGTTCCAATTTCAAAAATTCTCTTTTTAACCCGTTTCTTGCCGCTATATTGTTGCAAATGGACTTGGAGATAACAAATGGGATTAGAGACGTAGAACGAACGAGAGTGTTTCTTTTGTTAATCCAATTTGCTGCTTAATCATATTTTCTGTGATCCACGATTATACAGTGTTATCAATATAGGTACAAAAAATATATGTATTTACAATATTAAATGTATGGAAACTAAATTCTCATTTAATTAAATCAAGATACTAAATTATTACAATATATGAAGTCCGAGTTTCTTTAAATGATTTCAATAGATTTGTCTTTTAAAGAAAATAAATAAAAATCTGTACTATATGGATTTATTTATTCAACAGAACTTATAATTATAATTTATAAGAATCCCGAGAAGAACAGTTGTGATAAAACTGGCAGAAACCACATGGCCATGGAGGCAGGAACCGTCTTCTCTGTACGATGATTCAATATTTTCTGTTAACCATACATTATTGTCGCTAAAGTATATGGTATATATGAATGATTAAAGTGAAATTTCAATTAAAATGCAAACCATTATATTAAACATATTATATGGCTTGGACTTTACAATAAGAAATAATTAATTAAATTAACTTAAGGAATAATTATGTAATCATTTATTAAGATCACTAAGTATTTGATCTATAATTAAAGAGGAATTTTAATTAAATACAAAGCTGTAATTTTTTTTATTCTTTGAAACGAACAAATAATTAATAAATATAAATTAAGACTAATCTTGTACTGGCCAAGATTTTGTAATGACTAAATAACATATAATATGGCTCTAGTGATTGAGTTTCTGACATGAGATGTAAATTATACAAATATATATGCAATTGGCCAGTAGAATCGAAGTCAAACACTTGGTTAGGACACCAATTTACTTCTAATTACTTTTGTTGGTAAAATAAAATTTAACAGCAAATATTAATATTAAGAATTAATAACTATATTTTGATAAATTGATAAAATTTTAAAATTTTATTAATTTTTAAAGAAATTAATATTCCTCTAAATGAATAAATTATAATAATTATATTATTATTAAATTATATAAATTTTACGGTATATCTAAATCAGGTTACCAACTTGAATACAAAAAAAAAGACGAAATCCATAAGCCAAGAAATCAATCGGTTACTTCACAATCAAACTTAAAACCCAAATTAAGTATTAAATATAAACATTATGTTGGGTTTTCCTCTTGTCAAGTAACCAAATCAAAATCAATTTGACAAAATTATTTTAAAAAAACATGACTCAAAACGTTAAAACAATTCTATTACAAGACATGTCGGTGCTTCATCCAAAATACACACACCCGAACAAGAAAAAAAAACAGTCAATTCATTAAAAAATAGAACAAACTGAACCGGCCGGTTAAATAAATCAAGCTTCTAAAAAACCGGTCATCCTAAGAACGGAGTTCCGGTGACGATCCAAGTCTCTTCCTTTAAGAGTACAAAGAGAAAACACTATTTGCTCTTTCATTCTTCTTTCTATTATAACATGTGGTGGAGTCTTATACCCCTCCTCATCCTCCGTCGTTTCCCATCGGGTACACCGGAGATGATTCGCCGGAATACTTACCGGAGATGTTTTCTCCGTCGTCTCCCGCCGTCCTATGAACTTCTCGTCGTTTCTGATGTTAGAGAATTTAGCTTTCCGTTTATATTCTGGGATTGTGGATTGGTCGGAAAATATAATGTCTGATTCTTGATATTCTTCCGACATTGAAATATCAAAGATTTTTCTTTTTTCTATAGTCTATAGAAACTCAAGTAAGCACCAAGAACATAAAGAGTTAAAAGGAGAGAAACTTAAGAGAGATTATCGACGAGAATGTAGAAGAAAATATTACAATGGGGAAGATGAAATTTATAGACTTAGACGTATGTTGTCAAAAGAGAATATTATGTCTTACACGTAAGATCTACGTATACATGTGTTTGTATGTATACGTATACGTGTAGCTAAATCTAGTATTGCATATGATGACGTCATCACGATACGATCTTTCTATGTGAAGTACGTGGAAGCTTCATCCGAAGCTTCATCATCACTCATTGACAAGTATAAGTTTAGCCAGCCAAGAACTTAATTATCTTGAATTTATTGATTAATTTATTCATGATTGCCTTCGTTTTTCGATTTTAGAAAGACAACTAGGCTAAGTTTACACCTTATCTTGTACGATTATTAACTATTCATGCATTGATTTACATTTTACAAGAATGCTTTGATTCATATATACTAACTTGAAAAGTGTGAAATACAGAAAAAAACATTTTTTAACCACTGAAAAATAGAAAATAATATAATTAACTTGAGTTTGAATCTCTATTCATTGATTAATGTAAAAAGTTGTTTTTTTATCATAAAAAATGTAAAGAATAGTTGAATGACTAAACATGCATGAAGTCTTAAAACTGTGTGGTTAATAAAATCTTATCATGACCATGGAGCTATTTGGCCATCTTTGGGGGTCTGGAGAAAGCTGCAATCAATAGGATTTATTACAACCTTCTTTTTTGATGTCAAAGACCAGAAGCTACGCGCTATTTGGCCATCTTATCATAAATTATTAAATGAGAATCTGAATTATTAAATGAGAGGTATACTTTGATTAATAATCATTAAATATTTGAAGCTTTATAATATTAATTGAGTTAGAATCTCCAACAACAAAATCACAATGATAAGGAAAGAAGCTGAGTCGATGTGAAGCCTCAAAACGCAACCCGCGCGGCGCGTCCGGAGGAAACGCATTACGCGTTTTCCATGTGAACGTCACGCGTGTACGTGTTTACACGCTTAATCCAATTTGTAGCCACTCATGTGGTACACACAACACAATCTAACGTCGGCCACAAATCAACGTCATCAAGCTTAGGGTTCTTTAGTGTCCCACGTGTTTGTTTGATCCACAACAAAGTCATTACGTGGTGGTGTTAGTTAACGGCATATTCTTTTATTGTATGAAACGTTTGCATATTTGATGTTGGTTCTTTTGAAGAAACTGACGAAAAGATCGGTCAACACAAAAGGCCAATTCAAGAAATGGGAATTATCAAATAAATTAATGTTAAGAAGTCTTAACACGAAATCTCGATTTTGAAGAAGTTTCTTGGAATCTTGTATAACTATGGATGATGTCTTTTTCCCTTTTCTTGGATAATTTTTGGCAGATTTAATGATTTAAGCCAAAAGAAAAATAAAAAACTCTACACTGCATCACAAAATAAATGAAAAGAAAATGTTTATTGAGTAGATATGAGATTAACATTTTTAGACTTCAAAAGAAGATTATTTAAAACAAAAAAAAAATTTATTTGATTATATCAAATCTAAATGCATTTTTTCTAATGAATGTACAGTTTCAAAATCTGTTTGATAATAAAGGTACTTTGTTCAGGTTTCTTAGATCAACTCAAACAAAGCCCATCTCCATTTCATAGACCCACTCCACTTACTGCACGTGCTGATCACGTGATGTCTTCTTGGTCTACTGACTGTTATTTGATTTTACTCAGACAAAGAAAGAACGAAAGGACTAGAGAGTGGGATTACAAAAAAAATATATATATTTCTTTCACTTAACCCCAATAAAATCTAAAATCTATAAAACGACCCTGATAAAATCCAAAAGTCTAAACCCAAAAATAAGCAAACTAATCAATTTAAAGAAACAGCAATTGGACTCCTCACAGCATGATCTCCATCGTTCCAACTAAACCATCCAAACCGATACTGGTCCCTTCGAGCCTCACCTGTAAACTCATATCTCTCTGTTTCAAGAATGATATCAAACCGTTTCTCTTGACCAATCCGATCAAAAACAAGGACATCCGGTTCAGCCGTAACCAAGACACCAACCGGCGGTTGAACATCGAAGTAATACGTGCTTAATGTTGAATTACCGGTTAGTCCAACACATGTGACCGTCCTCGTAACGGTCACTGTTCCAGCGAGATATGGAACTGAGATTGACGGATAATTTAAGTTATAAGCTGGAGGAACGTTGGTAGGACATTGGAATGTTGGGTCCATTTCGGTTAACCCAAGTGAGCAGCAATAGAGAAGGTAAGATTGGTATGATGCATCGTAGACTAAACCGGGAGATGCAGCTTTTGTTGGTCTGAAATGTCCTGAACCAAGTGCAAATGGGTCTGCTGGGTAACCGTCATAGTCTTTGATCGGTTCATTGACCTCGTTGGTCATCGAAGCTACAATTTTTTTTAAAAAAACAACACAGACTAATTATCAAACAAAAATCACTGATTAATCAAAATCTTATCTAAAAACTAATCAAAAACGAAACAAATAAATATAGTCAACAAAATATCATCTAATCCGAACCTTAAATATATAAATCCATTAAAACCTTAAATCATGTAAAACTTTCTTAAAATTAAGATATATTTTTCTAAAGAAATTTTGAATTGAAACCAAAATCAAAATCATAGACTTGGAAAGTATTTGTCTTCTATTCAATTTCTATATTTCTTAAACCGGATTGGACACCTCTAAATTCAAAATAATTCGGTTTAGTTATATTTTGAACCAACTAAATAACCAGAAATTTTAGTTACCTGTAGTCATGAGAGCAGACCTTATAGCAGCACTACTCCATGTGGGATGAATGCTTTTGAGAAGGGCAATTGCACCAGCAACATGAGGACAAGACATAGAAGTCCCTGAGTCGATATTATAGTCCGTAACTCGACGATCTATTGAAAGTTTGATAGCCGAATCTGCTCCACTCCATGCAGCTAATATATTCAATCCCGGTGCAGTAATATCCGGCTATAATAAATCGAAAAAACAGTTAATTTTCAGTTATAGTTAAATATTTTTATTATTTTATTTGAAATAAGAAAAAAAATAGTTTACCTTTAAAATGTTAGAATCCACCCAATTTGGACCACGACTAGAAAAACTGGTCATAACAGGAGCCGGTTGGTGTAATGGGTAAACCGAATCTTCCGTTTGGTATGGGTAAAGTATGGTTCTTGCCGGTCTAATGAAAGCAACCGATTCATAGTCGTTGTAAATGTAATCGAGAATTCTATCGACTGCGGACGAGAGAACCAATGCGGTCGGTACGAAATGAGGATCGGTTTGAATTCCATCGTTAGCTCGAGAATTTCCTAAAATCATACCGACTCCTCCGGCTCGTTTTACCTCAAGGCCTTTACCTATTCTTGAACCGTAACCTCTCAAACATAATACCACTTTACCTCTCACAAGCTCCGGTGAAAGTGAATTCGGTAAACATAGCCTTCACCAAAACAAAAGAAGGTTAGTTTTAAAACAAAACTATAATAGTGTAGTAAAAGAAAAAACATCTTACGATGCGTAGTTTGTTGAAACGCCAGGAACAATCACATCAGCAGCGTACACTAGAGGAGCAAAGTTCTCCATCTTTAGTGTCGTTAACGAGTCCGACTATACAAAAAAAATGAAAAAGGACTATATATTATACATTTAATGTATATGATAGAATGATACTTCATTCTTTTAATTTGGAATTGGTTACCTCGTATCTATAACCATCACCAAGTTCAAGACGACCGACGAAATACCGATCAAGACTACTTGCACCGACGGTAATAACCCATGGAGCTGGATTCGACAGTGTTTCAGCCCCTGGTCCTTCATTACCAGCACTAGCCGCAACCACAATATCTCTCTTGACCGCATGTAACGAACCAATCGCGATTCCATCCTTTAAATACGGCTGAGGTATAGTTGTTCCTATCGAGATACTGATGACGTGAACGCCATCAGCAATCGCGTCATCAAACGCAGCAAGCAAATCTTCTTCAAAACAAGTGTTTCCTTTAGCTTTTTCAGCGTTTGGAACAGCCCAACAAGCTTTGTACACGGCGAGTCGCGCCAAAGAGGCACCGACTGAAGCAGTGCCCATTGCAATACCGCCGATTGCAGAAACGCCGTTTACTTGGCGACCAACGGCGGTTGAAGATGTGTGGGATCCATGTCCGTCGGTGTCTCGTGGAGACAAGAAGTCTTTGTTAGCTGCGGCATTGAACGGTCCGTAATATCTCTCGTAACCTCTTGCGTAATACCTTGCTCCGATAATTTTCGTGTAATTAATAAATATTCGAAATTGATTATAACATTAATATATACTAACTTTTCAAAATGTTATGATAGACTAAACCAATAAGAATTTAGTTCATTTGTATCAAATCTAATATACGGAAAATCAAGGGGCGAGAATATAAAACTAAGTCTTAGAGGTTTTAAAAAACTATTATCATAATAACAATGTTTGAAATTACATCATTTTAATATTTAATGAAGATTTTTCTGTAATGTAAAAAAAGAGAGAATTTATTTAACCGGTTGCAATGCGAAATGTTGAAGGCAACTCCGGTTTGGCAGATTCCTTTCCATGATTCTGGTATAGGTCCCATTCCTTTGTCACTGAAACTCCTTGATTCTGGCCATACCCCTTTTATTTTCCAAAAGTAAGTAAATAAATAAATTATATTCTCAATCATATTATATGTTTAAATAGATAGTTGCATAAGAGTAAACGATTTGAATAATATATACAGAATTTCCTTGAATCTTGACCATAATTCAACTCCTTTTTATAGTCACGTAAAAATGATTTATTAACGTTGAGTTAGGTCTAATTAAGTATATATAAGTTATGTCTACTTAAGTATATATGTCTAATTATGCTCTCAATTATATCATATGTTTATAGAGAAACTATTAAGCAATGCAGGAGAGATATTTTGTTGGTCATCTAAACCAAAATAATTATTCTTAGGAGTCAAAACCAATGTATATATTTTCGCCAACAACCAATATATTATTAGATATGAAAAATCTTAATATTGAGCAAATGAACTACTTGAGCTTAGATTTCGTAACATAAAAGATCTGCATAATACATATGTGTGCGTTTGGTTTAAGAGAAAAGGACAATATTTTTACTCGCTCAAGCAACTTATTCAAATTTCATGAAGTAGAAATTAATTAATTCAAATGGTTCATAAACAAATGTTTCTCAATTATTTCAAAAGATAAAAACGTCAGTGACAGCTGGAAATATTTTAGAAACCCTAATTTTCAACTTTTATATTGACAAAAAAAACAAATTATAATTCATTAGAAGATTAGCTTACCACTGTCAATAACACCAACTATGACTCCATCACCATGTTTTGCCTTCTTCAAAAACTTTCTTCCTACACGAAACCTATCATTCACATCATAATTGTGATGTCTACCATCGTCGCCGACTTCTTCATCCGTTAACCCTACAAATTCCCATGATCTTGTCGTATGGATCTTATACTTTCTCGGATGGCTCCTGAATACCGATACAACTCCTTTGAGCTCTATCTCAAAAAAAAAGATGAAAGATATGAGTTTTTAAGTAATACTCTTTTAAAATCGTTATAAAGTAGAGATTTGCTTTCGTTGGATGTTTCATTTTAATGTTCTATTAAGGATTGTACGTACTTTCGAGTCTAGAGGCTTCATCGTGTGTTAGCTCAGCAGCGAAACCGTTGATGCTGTGTTTGTAGCTATACAATAGCGATGATTTGGCGTCTTCTTTGGATATCTTAACCGATTGAATATAGGAGTGATGATGATCTTCAATTTCATGTAAGGTTTTATCACCTTTATGTTCTCCAAAATAGACTATATACACCTACAAAAAATCCAAACAAAAAATTAACAATGTGAGGAATCAATTAAAAAATAATGAATTTGTTTATATAAACTTGAAATGATATGGGATCATTTGAACAAGTTAAGGTAACAAATATAATAACCTGCTTCTCTTTAGTACAAGAACCTAAGAGAGGGACGAGAAAGAAGAGAAGGCAGAGAAAAAATCGTCTCATGGGTTTAGTTTTTTTTTGTTCTTGGTTTGGCGAAATGTTGTAACCCTAATGCTTTATAGGTATTTAATGGGCTATCTTTATAATATTATTATACATAAGCAACAAATTTTAAACGGCTAAACCAAATTATAGGAGTTTGATATTGGTTTTTCTGAATATGCTAGTTTAGATAATTTAATTTATCAAATGATAATTCCCGACTCCAATTTTGAGAATATACCATTTTACGATATTTTCATCGTATTATATTATTTTCATGACTTACAAAAATCCATTTGCTTTAGGTTAGGGTACATTAGTTAGAGTAAGAATATAAGAATATTCTAAGATATTTCAGTATCGTTTAATTTAAAAGAGAAAATTAATCTTAGGGAATCCACAATTTATGTAATTTGTTGCGAGAATCTAGATAGGGAACGTCTGAATTAACTCTTAGGCCCAATCATGTGACAACGTAATTATGGTTGGGGCTTCTTGATTAACTCTTTAGGCCCAATCAAATTACTTCACTTGCTAATAATACGTGACTTCTTCTTATACCATCTTCCTTTGTTCTTGATTTTTTTTTTTCTTACAGAATCTTCACAAGTAAATAATAAGTAAACGATTACAATACTTCTTTGATTTGAACTGTAGAAGTGATTAGAAAAAGGTCTTCTGTTTCTTTCACTTTTGACCCCACTAAATTCTAAACCAAATAAAACAACCCCAAATAAGCAAACAACAATCAAGCTAAGGAAACAGCAATTGGACTTCTCACAACATGGTAGTTATCTGTCCAACTAAACCATCCAAATTGGTACTGACCCTTTTCAGTAGCATTCATCATCTTGTTCTTCCTTGCCGTGACAATGATTTTAAACCGCTTCTTTTGACCAATCCGGTTAAATGTCAACACACTCGGTTTAGCCTTAACCGAGACACCCAATGGCGATACAGCACTGAATATATATGTGCTTGTTGAGTTACCATATCCAACATTTGTAACCGTTCTTTTAACGGTCACCGTTCTGTTGAGATTCGGGATTGCGATTGACGGGTAATTGAGATTATAACCGGGAGGGATTTTACTAGGACATTTGAATGTCGGGTCAATATTGGTAAAACCAACTGAGCAACCATAGAGAAGGTAAGCTCGGTATGATGCATCGTAGACTAAACCGGGATCCGCAGCTTTGGTAGGTCTGAAATGTCCTGACCCAAGCGCAAATGGGTTCGCAGGTAAACCATTAGTGTCTTGGATCGGTTTCTTCTCATCATTGGTCATCCAAGCTATAACAATTTTTAAAAACATACTTATAAGAAAATCTCAAAGACAGTTAACAAGATTCCGGCTTTAATTAAACCGAACCAGCCAAATAACCGAGATCTTTTGGTTTACCTGTGGTCATAAGCGCAGATCGTATAGCAGCACTACTCCATTTGGGATGTATTGCTTTAAGAAGAGCAATTGCACCAGAAACATGAGGACAAGACATTGAAGTTCCTGTGTAAATATTATAATCTGCAACTCTTTGATCTATCGAAACTTTGCTTGGTGAATCCGCTGCGCTCCATGCAGCTAGTATGTTCAGTCCCGGTGCAGTAATGTCCGGCTGTAAAACCACAAAAAACAAAAATTTAAACCGGTTAGTTTCGGTTATGAGTCGTTGTGGTTTTCTTTTTGTTGTTTAAGTAATTAGAAGGGCCAACATAGTTTACTTTTAGAATGTTGGGATCTATCAAGCTCGGACCACGGCTAGAAAACCCGGTCATTAAAGGAGCAGGTTGGTTTTTGTAAACCGTTGTCCCCGGTTTAATGAAAGCAATCGGGTTTTTATCGGTTTTGATGTAGTCGAGAATTTTCTCGACTATGGTCGGAGTAACCGCGGCAGTTGCAACGAAGTGAGAGTCCGAAGGAATTTCATTACCATTAGCCAGAGAATTTCCAAGAATCATACCGACTCCTCCGGCTCGTTTTACCTCCATACCTTTACCGATTCTTGAACCGGTTCCTCTTAAACATAAAACCACTTTACCATTCACAAGCTCCGGTATTAGTGTATTCGGTAAACATTGCCTTCACCAAAACAAACACAAACTTGTAAATCCAAATACGAAATTAAATAAGATAAATCATATAACCTAATAAGAGAACAAGTCTTACGATGTATTGTTCAATGCAGTTCCGGGAACAACCACGTTAGCAGCGTACACTAACGGTGCGAATTTGTCCATTTTAAATGCCGTTATTGACTCCGTCTAAGTAACACAAAAATAAAAACTATATGTTATACAAAAGTGTAACATATAATTGAATATGTGTTTCTTTTGATTGTGGACTTATTACCTTAACTGTATAGCCATTACCAAGAACAAGACCACCAACGAAAGCTCGATCAAGAGTACTAGCTCCAACGGTAATAATCCATGGCGCCGGATTCGACAAAGTCCCAGGTTTCGGACCTGAGTTCCCCGCGCTAGCCGCAACCACAATATTTCTTTTGATTGCATGCAACGCTCCAATCGCGATTCCATCTTGCGAATAAGGCAAAGGATCGGTAGTCCCGATCGAAACGCTAATGACGTGAACACCATCAGCGATCGCATCATCAATCGCGGCAAGCATGTCTTCTTGTAGACATACGTTTCCGTCCACTTTTTCTTTGTTCGGCTTGGCCCAACAGGCTTTGTAGATGGCTAGACGAGCTAAAGGTGCACCGCCTGAGGCTGAGCCCATGGCAAAACCGCCGAGTGCGGATGCACCGATGACTCGGCGACCAACCGCGGTTGAGGCTGTGTGGGATCCATGTCCATCGGGGTCTCGTGGAGACAAGAAGTCTTTGTTTGCTGTAACGTTGAATGATCCGTAATATTTTTCGTACCCTTTCACGTAATATCTCGCTCCAATAATTTTCCTGTAATTGGAAGTCAAAAAAAAAATCAAAAGATTATTTTATAATGGCAAATGAAAATCCAAGGTAATAATTAGGTTATTTTGTTTCAAAACTAGACCAATGTGTGATTTTAATAAAAATTGAAAAATGATTAAGAAATCAACATGACACAAAGAAAACTAGATAGACATCCAATTTCAATCAAACCGGGATATTAAAATAAATTAGTAGGTAAATGAAATTTTTTTTTGTCATAAGTATAGCATGCACAAGCATACAAATAGTGAATATTTGAACAAGTAATATAAAAAGGATATGTTAAATATATAGACACGTAAACTCGGGCACACATTGATATTACAAACATTAGAATTGATGGTAAAGCAAACAAGGAAGAAGTCACGGGTGTACAATATTATCTAGAAAGAATCAAATAAGTTTTTGTCAGTTACATATATACCAAAGCTTGTTAAAAAAATAAATATATATACCAAAGTTTATATTAATATAAAAGTTTCAATTTCATGTATCAAAATAGCCAATATATATGTTTTTTTGGTATGGTTTTTATGGCAGGCTTACATAAATGAACAGTAAGAGTCTGCAGAAGAATAATTCTAATTCGTTATATACATATAATTATTTTATATTATTAATTAATATGATAAAGTAAGACTGGAGACTCGTGAATGATGACGCAGAAGCTTAAAAGTTGAAGATCAATTATAGCAACCGAACAAAACATTGAGACTCTGACCTGATGTTTTAGACAGTGGAAGTCACAAAACAATGCCTTCTAGGGAAATATTGTTATATTTTGAAAAGAAAATGTATGTTATAATAATAGAATCTTTAGAAATAACTCAACTGGTGAAATAATATTTTCTGTTAACTATTTTGTGACTAGATATATGAAGTATTATAAAATGATATAAGTTGTGTAATTAAAAAAAAAACAAAATATATTAAAAAGGCATTATTTTGAATGTTTATAAGATTTCACAATTTGTAATAAAACATTTACTGATTACTCTTTTGTATAGGTGAAGTCAGGAGTGACGATATTTTTATGCCAACAATATAAAACCTATGTTATAATTATAGTGTATAAAATCGAAAACTCGCGGAATGCTAAAAACTCATAGCTTAGCAGTCACAATTTACATTTTTATTCTACATCGAATATATTTATTTTTTTATACATAAAGGCCTTGATGATCAATACAGAACAATATATCACATCATATATATAAAGATAAGTTTTTTGGCACTGGTTTTTTTGGATCTTTGCTAAACAACCAAATATGATTTGGACCCCTAATATTTTCTTAATCTATTTTACACGTATAATTTATGTCTATATTAATTAATATGATCTAGTTCTACTGTATATTTGGCAATTTTGTTCTTTTTAACAAAATACTTTTTTGGTTTTACTAACTCAAGTCATATAGTTTATATAAAATTCTCTATACTTTAAAATATAGATATGCAGATGCATCCTTTGTATATCTCATTAAGAACCTATATCTATTTGTTTGGCAGTCAAAATAAAAACTGTAGATATACACCTAAAGTAATCATTAAGTGAATATCTAAATAATTCACAAATTTAACGAAGATATTTTCCTTTTTTTCTTGGTCATATATATATTTACTTATAAACAAACAAAAAAAGTGAAGATATTTTAATATTCTTAGAGAAACAAAAAAGAAGAGAGAAATGGTCTTACCGGTTGCAATGAGAAGAGTTAAAGGCAATTCCGGTTTGGCAGATTCCTTTCCATGATTCTGGAATGGGTCCCATTCCTTTGTCACTGAAGCTCTTTGATTCTGGCCACACTCCTTTTTTAATTTCCCCCACAAAAATATGAAAAAACAAAATTATCCTCTCAAAATTATAGCAACAAAATATTAATAGGGTCTTTTAAATATTATAATGATATGAAACCAAAAGAATCAAGAAGATAAATAACTTATAAAATTTTCCTTGAATCTTGAATTTCTTGATCATAACGCAACTCTTTAAGTTCTAGTCACGTAATAATTCAATTATCAACGTTGGAGTTAGGTCCAATTAAGTTTGGTATACGTTTTCTATTAAAAAGAAAAAAAAAGTGATGATTCTCATAATTCAATAAATATATAATTATTTTAGTATCGAAAACTCATCTTATGGCTATTATCTATGCGTGCGTGAGGAAACAAGAGACCAAAGGTTCACATGAATTGTTTAATTTATTCTTCCCATTCATTGTATCCAAATTTCTTTACCGAAATTATATAACTTAAACCATAAATAAACTTACTTTTATTAAATTAGGTAAATGAAATAATGAAAACGTTATAAAAACCTATTTTCGTATTTGATAACTAACAGAAAAAACAGTATTTTTTCTTCTAAATATTGAGAAGAGACAGCTTTAACTTACCACTGTCGAGAACACCAACGATGATTCCATCTCCATGTTTCGCCTGTTTTAAAAACTTTCTTCCGACACGAAAACGATCATCTACATCGTCTTTTTGACGTTGAACATCATTACCATCGGTTTCTTCTTCCTCCAATCCTACAAATTCCCATGACCTTGTCGTATGCGTTTCATATTTTCTTGGATGGCTCTCGATTACAGAAACAACCTCTTCAAGTTCTGTTATAAGAACAAAAAAACATAAGAAAATTAAGAAAAATGGGTTTTAGTTAATACCTTTTTTCAACCATAACAAAATATCGATTGTTTTGTTTACATCTTTTGCGTTTTACTTACTTTCCAGTTTAGCTGCTTCATCAGGGGTTAGCTCAGCTGCAAAGCCATTGATGCTATGTTTGTAGCTATACAAGAGCGATGATTTGGCTTCTTCTTCGGATTCTTTAACCGATTGAAGATAAGAATGATGATGTTCTTCAATTTCGTGTAAAGCTTTATCACCTTTATGTTCTCCAAAATAGACAATATACACCTACAAAATTATCAAGAATATATTGAAAATGTGATAGAAATTGATTAAGAAACATATAACCCCCGATGGTAACAAATCAATGCATATTTGGAATTAAGAATCACTGCAAATGAAAGTGTAGAATGATTAAATTAACTTTGATGATAATAAAAAAGAATAAGAACCTGTTTGTTTTCAGCGCATGAGGCTAAGAAGGGGACGAGAAAGAGGAGAGGGACTAGAGAAGTAAGCTTCATGGCCTTAAAATGTTGTTTTGTTTTGTTTTTGTGAATGTTGTAGGCCTAATGGTTATTGGGGTTTGATGGGCTATTTATACTAGACAAAGAGCAACAAGTTTTAAAACTCTTTAAGAAAATAATATAAAGAAAAAATAAACAAAAACTTAGCAGATAACAATTTTAACTAACCGTGGTAATAATCTAATGGTTGAAGATTCATTACATTTGTCGAAGTCAAGGCTAAAGTCTTACTCATTGAAACTCCATGTTGGCCACTAAAAAAGTTTTAAATGGATAGGAAATTCATTTTTTCTACTTGTTAGAATTAGTTGGAGTTCCAATTTAAAAGATTTGATAAATTTGATTGACCATATATATTACCCTTTTAAAATAAATTTTAATTTTTTCTTAAAACATATCAATTTAAATAAATTTATGTAGAGGGACATAGTAATTAATGTTAGTATCAACTGATAAGCACGAATTATATTCCCTTATTTTTTAAAAAACTGGTATACATGAAGAAGTTTTTTTTTGTCAACTTATAATGTATGGAGAAGTTTAAATAAATTAATAAAATATATACTTCTTTTTTCTCTTAAAAATAAGAAAGATGTTTTATAGTTATCATGTTTGAATTGGATAAAATTTAAAGATGGATAATTTACTGAAAAGTAAATATAAGTGAGAATTGAGTTTTAATACTATATGAATAAAGACCAAAAATGGAAAAAGATCTCGTAATAAATGTTTTAGTCAAAATCTTTCAAGCTTTTTAGGATAATGCATCGGTCATAGGTCAAGCGGATCCACGGGCCGAGAGACGGTGGCAGACATTATGCTACAAGTTATATCAAAAATCAAAACCAAATCCCAATAAGTGTCGAGCACTATGGACCAAACTATCAAGGCTAACCATCTTAGATTCACAACTAAGATGTTTCTTTTTGTAATTAAAATATTAATTAATAATATTTAATTTAAAATAAGAATTATTATAATTTATGTGGAGGCTTGAAAATTGATTGAACAATTATATTTTTTGTAGTTCAATACAATCAAATAAAGATAGACATTTAGTTATTCAGTTCAGTTCGATTCGATTTATTTAAACTCTATAAAACATGTTTTATTTGAAATTAAATTATAGTTATGTTTTGTTTGGTTCTGATATTTTTAGAATTTAAAGTTTTGGTGTTTTAGAAACAAGTTTCAGTTAAAATAAAATAAAATAATGTTATGATTAGCTTTTTAACAGAAGTAATAAAAATAATTGATTGATGTTAATTAAGATTGTAGATATTTGATATATTTAAATATAATTTGTATATATTTAAATATAAATATTATTTTATTTAATGAATTTTAGTTTGTTAGAATTTGTTTCAGTTAAAGTATTTTATCACTTGGTTTGGGTTCTGATTTCGAAAATTTTAGTCTGAGTTCAAAAACTTTCATTTGATTCAAAAGTTTTGTCCGACTTTTTAGTTAAACGTGTTTATATAAGTAAAATTTAGAGATGACTTATTAAAGTAAAACTTCATAGTCATTTATATAATTAAATATTAAATTTTTAAATTTTTCAAAATAACATAATAGTTGGAAAATAAATCAATAGACTAAAAACGGATATAAGAGCTCACGGATTCTGGTAAATAGGTTATAATAGATATTTTCTTGTTCAACATGCATTGCTTATTTTTATTTTTTGTCAGCTAATATGCATTATTTAGATAGGGGTATATATTAAAGTTAAGATAAGTAACCCCCACTTGGGTCGTATACACATTTTTTTCTTAAAAGGACCAAGAAAAAATGGGAAAATAAATAACAATTGAGTGAATTGACGTAGATCATTGGGTACGATAAAGTAGCTAAGAGTTTGATTGGAGAGACAGTCTCATCATATGTCTTCTGTTTTCTTGGGAAAATATTTTCTTGCCGTTTTTTGTTTGCTATGACAACTCTCATAACAGAACTCAAACTTTTCTTTCGGGAAAATTTCAGCTTTTCATTTTTTTCATATTACATTTAGATAATCTGATTTATATATTATCTTCTGTGCGTTTTGGGAGGTGAGAATAGGATAGAACAAGAACTAGAGTTAGACGACAGCTAAACCTTATACAGAGAATAATTCAGAAATTTACATTGTTATACTTATAAATGTGAATTTGCCAAATGACTGAGTTAAAATATTTAATTTATGATCATGTAATAATATGTGTAGTAACTAACAATTTGTCCACTTTTTTGACAATTTTAATTTTTGCCACTTGTATGTGAGAAACACTGTCACATAATAGAATAGTATGATATGTGTATTACTTAAAATAGTATGATATGTTGTTTAGGGGGAGGTTTGTCAGTGTGGTTTTGAGTATGATTGAATTGTCGATTACGAATAAGAGAATAGTGGACGCAAATATAATATGCACTGCTTATTGTTCGTCTATTATAATATATATTGGCATATGAGTGTACAATGTACATGTACGGATCTATACTATATGGTACCGATATAGAATATAGTAAAGTTATATTTCATATAGAATAGAGTGAGTTAAGTTTTATATAAAACAATATTAATTTGAAATCTTACATATCAAATTTATAGAAATATATGTTTATTTTAAAAAATTTCAAAACATATTATATACAAAAAAAATATATGCTTTTTACAAGTAAATTAAAACTTTGATTAGTTGTTTTTTAGGAGATTGAAAATAATTAAGATAAAAAAAGAGAACATGTTTATGATAGAGTAGTTTAAAAAAAGAAAAATACAAAATTCAATTATTTATGTATCACAAAAGTAAGATACTATTAATATATTATACACACTATATTCTAACTATTCCGTTCTTATGATCATTTGGCAAATTATAGTTTTTTTTTTATTATATGTTCAAATTCCTCTACTTATAACCCTTTAGGTCATTTGTATATTATTACCTTTTTCAAGTTTAACGATATATAAATATTATCAAAACGTAACGTATGGTTTAATGGTTTGTTCCAAGTGGATACAAAATTTGTCATGTATATTAAGTTCATCGAACAAGTTTCACTATCTACGTAAATATTTGTGTTTCTTTTTTCTCCGAATATAGATATTTTACATTTGCAAAAATTCATGGTTTTTAACAAGTCTCGTAAACTAGTTTTGGTTTTGGCTCTGGATCTACTACCTTTATTACCAAATAATTAAATTGTTGTTATTAAAAAAATATGTTTTGTGTTGGGTAGTTATATTATATAATTAACAGATATTTTAGGGTTGGGTAAAAGATTTTTAAAAAGCTTATGTTTGCACGTTTGTTCTTGGAGTATAAGAGATTTCATTCGACCATACTCATTTGTCCTTTACCTTATAATATTTTATCTCTTTGATTTTGGTAACTATACTTTATCTCTTTTCTCCACTGGTTTTCGTGTCGAAGAGTCATCACAACCATATCTTATTATCTTTTCTTGGTTGAGAGCTAGCAACCTTCAGTAGATAGGAAAAAAACTAATGTTATGTTTTTGCAGAATATATAAAGTTTTGCCATTATAGTATTATTAATTTTTTAATGACTAGAAAGTTGTGAATCCAGAGTTCTCTTAAAACTGGGAAAACAACATGTAATATAATTCTTTCTTAAGTATCATTTGATCATGCAATTTTTAGCTCTTAATACTTTTCCAATCAAGGATTTTGAGACTGCATAACCAACAAAACTGTGTTAATTTATAGCAATAACCAAATAATGAAGTGAATATTTGTAAATATATATTATATTACCTTCACGCATTGGAAAAATAAATAATACTTTTTTTAGAGAATTTGCCAAAATTATCATATTTTTAATATCACTTTTCAAAAATACTACATAGATTTTTTTTTGTAAATATACTACTATTTTTAGTGGAAAATGTAACTTGTTTTTGGATATAATAATTTTCATATTTGAAAAAGAAATAAAAAATCTCTAATTTCATGAAATATATTATAATAAAAAATATTTACTTTCTGTTTATTTTTTTTAGACTTTCAGTTTGTAAAAGACTAAATTATCTTGATATACTAACATATTCGCAGAATCAGATATTATATCTGACTTTTTTTTGTTGACAACGCAGATATTGTATCTAACTATGAAGTTTTTTAAAAAGGAATAAAATGTTCGAGCATAGAATTTAAAGCTTTGGGACCTTCACGATGTAGGCTTTGGCAATTTCTAGTACAAAAAAGACATTTATACAAGCACAAAATATACCAATCATCTTGGTCAAATCAACTTTTTATAAAATATCACTTATATGTGAAATCAAAGGCTATTTATTAGCTTGATTGAAGGATTAATTTTCTGGATATTCATATAATAGTAAAAAAAATTAAAATAGAGCTATATATCTTTTTTTAAAGGAAGTAACCATTTCAGGTTTTAAACCTTTAACCCAGTAATAAAAATAGAAATATTACATTAATTAGTTTATGAGATAAACGGCCAAATAATACATACTTATAAATATAACTACTATATTGGTTAGAGTACATGATTTTATAGAATCTCCATATATATAATAGTACAAGCTAACTATACCTAGCAAGTGTATAGAATGTGTTTCTATAGAATAAAATGTATTCTATTTAACATCAGAGATTGTGTTTTATATGAGTGTGTTCTATATAAAATTTTCATTCTTATTCTATATATTAATTTTTATAGAATCATATTTTCATTTTTGAAAATCGGAAACATACTATACACATAACATATTTTTGTATGGTTTTTTGTAAATAAAATCCTAAATAATCATTGTTTTTAAAGAGATTAAAAAAATAAAAATGAGAACAGAAGAAGAAAAAATAATACTTTAAATAATTAAAGAGGAGAAATTTTAAAAGTATAACTTTTATAGTACTTTTCAAAATTACAACAAAACTGTAATCATTTTCATAAATACAACTTATTTAAAGAGTAAAAGATTTTCATATCCTTAAATTTAAAACAAGCCGAAATCAGACTTTTTTCTTCTTCTTTCTTTTATGAAGTTTTGTGGTGGCACAAACTCGATTTTTCTCCGATGAGCACCATCTCTAATAAGTTGCCAAATTTCATCTAGTTTCATGCATATTTCTCGAATTTCAACACCTCCATCAAATCTCTCTAGCTTTACTGAGTCATGTTAAATGTTTCAATCATCATTTACCATTTACATAATTTTTTCCAGATCAGCCATTAATAATACTGTATTTAAGATGTAAATTATCTTTTACAAATGAAGTTGAAATATTAACCCTGAATAATCACTCTTAAAACCACTAGATCCACATAAGGGATCATCAAACTGATTTATCTTACCTTGTTTTAGGCAATAGATATGTGGCCTGTGTTGGGTGTGGTTTGTTAAAATAACCAGTTAGATAAACCTTTATATTTTAAAAGCATCCATTGGTTTTTTCCCTATATTCAGTAACTAATAATTTGATATGAAAATAATACGATTCCTTTTTGTTTAAGTTTTGGGCATGTTACGTTTGAAGAGGTTAGCTAGAGACTTTTGGATGCCTTATGATAAGAACCGCCACTTTGAATGGCTGATCTAGTTTCCAGCTAACACTATTATTCTCATTTAAAAAATATTATTCTGATAAACTTTTTGGTAATATTATTTATCAAAACTAGGTGTGAATATATATGTGGTCAAATAATTACATTCGAAAATCATTATTTTGTATCTTAATAAACTGCAAATTTTTGGTAAATGTATTAATATTTTATCAATATGTTACCCACCTGCAAAGAAAAACAATTCAAAATATGGTCAATTTAATGACAAATATACGAACTAAGAATACCTATACATTATTAGCTGAAATATTTCTTATTTAAAAAGTATTCTTTTGATACATTAAGACCATTTGAGTCTCATATATGTGGAGCCATATTGGTAGTGATTGAACAGTTTTCCTAAAGGTTATTTAGCGACTTCACAATATAAGTACTGAATATTTATAGAATAACATCTTAGAAAAGTGAATGAACATTAAAAAGGATAAAAAAATTGATTTTGTAGATTTGTATTTATTTTTATTTTTTCTAGTTATATTTTTGTCAAGCATAATATATATATACGAAATCACTATAAAATGTGATAAATGTATAATCTTTATCACAAACATTATTTTATGCGATTAAGAATCTATATACATTTTCTTAACAATTTATTCACTTTATATGTGTTTTTTTGGGAAAAATCTTTGCATTTTAAAGATGAAAATTTAATCCAACACTTGTGTTAAGTTTAAATATTGAAACGATATGAAAATGGAGCTTAATTTTTGATTAGATAAAACGACTATGTTTGGTTTGGGCCAAGATGTTAATAGTGGAAAATATAGGGATGCCCCCAATTTTGGTTATGACTTCCCAAAAGGTTTAATCTTTAGATTGGTCCAATTATTGACATACTGGATCTTTGAAATATACTTGACAAGATAAAACATAATATAATGTTGACATACTATAGTGTTGACTTTGTGTTTTCATACATATTCAAAGTTTGTGCATCTAGTTTAGATGTAATTGTTTATTTGTTTTCTGTCTTAATCTATAACTGTAGACTATATTAGTTTATTTGTTTATATAGAAATGTGCTTAAATGTTTTTTTCACCTCTTTGATCTTCATTGGTTGAAATTGAGAAAGAACCAACATAAATCTTTTTAGCTATTTTCTTTATGACAAACACTCAGATCCAAAGGATGAATAGACGCACGAAGGATGTTCTTTAAGAGGAAAATTAATAAAGTTTTAAAATAAGAATATGATAATGTTAGTTTTCAGAAAAAAATGATCATGTTAGCTTTCAAAAGGATGAATAAGAAAACCATTTTTTTCAACGCTTATATTAGAAAATAAATAACCATATAATTGATAAAATTTAAAAAATTTCAAGATAAAATAAAAATAGGATAAGACTATGCATTTAGATGTTATTTTAGATTGTAATAAAAATCAACGGTATGTTTTTCAAAATGATTTGAGTGTTCAGATAGATTTTTTCATGATTCATAAATTTATTGTAGAAATTAGAAAAAAAGACAAGAAAAACAAACAAAAGGTTTTTGTTGAATTGTAGGGAACTAATATGAAAGCTTTATATTAAGAATTGCCTCATTAAGTTACTAAGTATGAAAAGGTTACTAATCAGGGACACGTTTAATTTGATTCTTAGGCGGAAAATAGTTGTAGTATCTTAATATATCATCATGAACCGGACCTAATTAAAACCGAACCGGTGAAAAACTGAAAATCAGGTCAAACCGGGACGAAATCCACGTCAGCAGTATGATCATACCGGCATCGTTTCCTTAATTCAACATTTTCTCTCTCGACGGACATTGACTTAAAGTCAAACGGTCGTTAAATGAAATCGATGGCCGGAATAAATTCTTCGCCGGCGATGACGATTAAGCTCTTCTTCTTTCTATTTCTCGTTCTCGCAATCTCATCTCCATCACCCATTTTCGTTAATGGCTTCTCCTTCCCTTTCTCCTTCTCACAGTACAAAACCCTAATCTCAACCTCACGATCTCTCCTCCTCCGCGTCGCGAACCTACGCGCTTCCCGCGGAGACGCGTTGGGATCGTCTCGTGTACGAGCAATGGCGGAGGAGATCGATCGTGGGTTAGGGTTAGGGTTTCTGAGCAGAGCGTGGTCTGTTGGGTGGGATTACATGTGGAATTACGCTTGGAGAAAGGAAGGGATCGACTACGGTGAGATGTACGGTGCGATTGGTGATCTCAACGAGCTTATGGGTTTAGTTACGGAATTCAATAGAGCTGAATCGAATGCTGATAAAGCGAGCTCAGTTGCTCGGAGTTATGGTAAAGCCCTTCGCGTCTCGAAGCAATTGCTTCGTCGTCTTCTTAGAATATTTGGAAAATCGGTACGGATTCGACAACCCTTAAAAGATGGATCTTTTAGATTCATTACACTTTAAAACAAAAAACAAAATCTGGTTGAAGTGGAGAAATAGAATGATATGATTAAGAATTACAGTGAAGATCGGATTTGCTTACTGCAATTCTTGATTTTGCAGTCTCTTGGGTGTCGTTGCTTATTGGTTGTTTGTTTCTAGTGATAACTCGCTAGTTGTTGTGTATATTGGAGGAGTTCCCTGTCTATGTGTTAGAGTAAGTAATAAGAGTTGTCTCTTGTATTAGGTCTCAAGCTCACTTTGATTCTCGTAACACATAGTTATTACACAGAAGAAAAGCAAAACCTGCTTGAAGTAGAGAAAGGAACGATAATTTTATCATCGATTTGCTAAAAGAAAGCGTTGGTTTATCAAGAATTACAGTCAATAATCGGATTTGATTACTGTAATTCTTGAATGTGAAGTTTCTGAGTATCGTTGAGTATCAGTTGTTTCTAGTGATAATTCGCTACTTGTTCTGTAACTGGACTTCTCTATGTATATATATGTTGAGTAAGTGGGCTCTTCTATTAGGTTGCAAGCTCACTTTGATTCTCGTTATAGATGGTTATTTGAATTTCGTAGTTGGAAAGTTGTTCAGTGCTCTGCTTTGATGCCTTCTAATGGATAGGATTGCTAGTCATTCTATAGAGTTTTACGTTATTCCATAGGCTGAAAAAATTATGTACGTTGTTGTGTTTCTTACGTAATGATTGGTAGGGTGCACTGAGGGAGTTTTGGGAGATGGTGCAAGCTGAATTAGTCGATGGAGAATTATTACAAGACTGTCTTGAAGTGGGCAGTAATGACGTTAAGAGTTTGCTTCAAATAGCAAAGGACATGGCTCTACAGTACTTTTCTTCTCGAAGCCGTTCCTCAGATGAGTTATAGCTACAAAAAAAAAGGAAGAGTTTTCACGTACGTCTCTATGTTCTTATAAACAATAGTAGTAGATTATACGTTTGTCTCCTTAGCCTTCCTGTGTTGCATTCCATTTTGTTCTACATCGAATGTGACTCTTTTGCCATGTTGTATTAACGTAGGCATTAGCCACAATCCTCTAGGAAAATCCACCAGAACCGTTTTGTTCATCACATCTTTTGCTAGATAAGTTTAATAGACTCATATACTAGAAACTCGGTTTGTTTGTTTGTTTGATAAAGAGATTCATAGAGTAGTTACTCGCTTTGTTTGTTCGTCAATAGCTAAGAGTTTAAAAGATTTGTAGACTAGAAACTCGAGGTTTGTTCTCCATTGCATCCATTATAATTTCATCAATCTAAACCCATTTTATATTACTGAAAAAGTCGAGATCATGAGAAAAATCTTTGAAAAACACAAGTCTATCCATATCTAGAGCCATTGTAGGTGTCCAACATTTGATTTGATTGGTGATTGAGTATTTTATTGATAAAACAACCGAAATTCTCAGTGTTTTATGGCTCTTATTGCTGGATTCTTGACTCTAATAGTATTGTAGAGTTCATAAATACAACAACCATGTGGTTGGTGAATGGTGGAATAGATCTGAAAAATTATTTATTTGTTTGGACATGTTTTTTTTATATATAACTTATTTACTCTGTCATAACCAAATTTATTGATGAATGTCATCAATTTTGTGTAGTACCAAAATTTATTATATTTCTCTTTTCCACTCTTTCCCTCGTCTTATTAATCCTTTTGGTGTAGCTGCTTGAATCAGAAAGATTTTACTTTTAAGAAACATATGCAAAACAGAACAAATGAGAATTTATTACTTTCAACTACTCACATTTAGCTCTTAAGGTCATGTCATGATAATCTCTTATTTAATGTTTACTTCCATCCTAACACATGGCAAATCCTCCACATCATTCTTCAACCGTTGATTCCACCAAGCTGAGATTGATCTCAGCCGTTAGATTTGTGTATTTGCCATTTTGCAATTTTAACATTGGAGTAATCAGAGTGTTAGTTTTTTTTTCCGTCAAACCTCTATATATTAAATCAAGTTTAGTCGATCGGTCATATTCGAATGAGTGTTTCTGTCTGATTGAGTGTGATTTACATGGAAGAAGGGAAACCCTTTCAAACGTGCAGACTTAGCTAAATTATCCGCATATAGTAATTTTGGAATAAAACATATATCGCAGGTGATAAATGTATCTATTAGAGAAAGGAAATCTTCTAATTCCGAGTGGAAGGAGGGCCATTCCGAATGATCAGCAATCATTAATCAGAGTGTTAGTTAAACATAAGTCTTTTCAGTTTTCATCTCGAGACAAGTTTTGTAACTTTCTCGAGCTTTGGTACTTTGAAGAAAAGTCAACATCTCGATTTCCAAAACATTAAAATCGAACCGTCACATTTACAAGTTGGTCACAGTAAAGAAAAAATTAAACAACATCGACAGAGAGTATTAACTCTCCACTATCTTTCGTTATGTCTATAGATCGTGGATCCACCAAAAAAACTCTAAATTATTTCACATTTATAAACACACATTCATTTATTTTTTTACATTTATACATTCAAACATCATCGCCGCGTGAACATTTAATGCTTCTTCAACCGTTAAAATTTTTTTTAATTAACATTTTCTCATTTTCTTCAAACTATATTATATAAACCCTTTTTTCGTTCTTTACACTATCAAACCTATCTCTCTTTCCTCTCCCTTTTCATAATCTTGTTCTTAGAGAGAGATGGCGAGAATGTGTTTCATTATGATTATGGTTGCTATGACCATTAACATGGTTGCTAGTGACCCAATTGCACCATGTTACTTCATATTTGGTGACTCTTTGGTTGATAATGGCAACAATAATCAGCTTAATTCACTAGCTAGAGCTAATTACTTTCCTTACGGTATTGATTTCTCTCTCGGTCCAACCGGTCGGTTTAGCAACGGCAAAACTACTGTCGATGTTATCAGTAAGTCTAACTAACTAACTAACTACATTTTCCTCTGTTTTTGTCTCTTAAAACACAAGAAAGCAACTAATTTGCTCTGTTTTCTTTTGTGTAATCTTGAAAAAAAAAATTAGCTGAGCTTTTGGGTTTCGACGACTACATCACACCGTATGCCGCCGCGAGAGGAGAGGACATTCTCCGTGGAGTCAACTATGCTTCCGCTGCTGCCGGAATCCGTGAAGAAACCGGCAGACAATTGGTAAGTTTATAACTATTTCACTTAGAGATTAGCTTGGTTTGGATTCGTTATTTCTGTTTTTAGTATTTATGACCGAATTGGAATTAAATGTTTGGTTTGGTTTAATTTGGTTTAAAGTCTAGATTTGATTTCGGTTTTGATAAAAATAACTTCAAAATATGTATATTTATTTTACTTATACATAAATAAACATCTTTCATCAATATTGCTTACTTTCATCTCATTATCTCTATTTAAATTTTTTTACTATACATATAGATTTGTATTTAAAAAGACGAGTTTTGGCATATTTGGTTCGGTTTAGTTCGGTTTTTTTGATTATATATGGAACCAACCGACTTCTAAAACAATTTCGGTCTGAAACCTTACAAGTTTTTTGGTGTAATCATGAGAGAAACATCTAGTTCAAGAGTTTCTAAATTTTTACCTTCTGTTGTTGTTATACCTCAGGGAGGTAGAATAGCATTTGCTGGTCAAGTAGCAAACCACGTGAACACTGTGTCACAAGTAGTGAACATTCTTGGCGATCAGAGCCAAGCTTCGAGTTACCTCAGCAAATGCATTTACTCGATTGGATTAGGCAGTAACGATTATCTCAACAACTACTTCATGCCCACTTTTTACTCTACCGGTAACCAGTTCACGCCGGACTCCTTTGGCGACGATCTCATTGCCCGTTACACCGAGCAACTTCGGGTTCGTAAACACTATATTATCTGCTTCTTTAAAACTCCTCTGTTTTTCTATTTTCCTTTGAGTGAGACTGAAGTTTTCTATGTTTGTTTGGTTGTGATGGAGCAGATATTGTATAACAATGGAGCAAGAAAGTTTGCGTTGATTGGAGTAGGAGCTATTGGTTGTAGCCCGAACGAGCTAGCTCAGAACAGTAGAGATGGGAGAACATGTGACGAAAGGATCAACTCCGCGAACAGAATTTTCAACAGCAAGCTCATAACAATAGTCGACCATTTTAACCAAAACACTCCTGATGCCAAATTCACTTACATCAACGCATACGGCATCTTCCAAGATATCATTGCAAACCCTGCTCGCTACGGTATGGCACCAGTCTTCAATATTGTGATCGAAATAAACATTCTCTTTCATGATAGTTTCCTCAAAGATCTGATCATTTGTTTATTATATTTGCAGGGTTTAGAGTGACAAATGCAGGATGTTGTGGAGTTGGCAGGAACAATGGACAGATAACATGTCTTCCTGGTCAAGCTCCGTGTTTGAATAGGAATGAGTATGTGTTTTGGGATGCGTTTCATCCCGGTGAAGCTGCGAATGTTATTATCGGAACAAGATCGTTTAAGCGAGAAGCTGCTTCTGATGCTCATCCTTATGATATTCAGCAGCTAGCAACTCTCTAAAGAGAGTGACAGAGACCGAGAGAGAAACTTGTTGTTTTGCTTGTATAAGTGTTTTGATAGTTCTTTAATGGTAACTGAGTTTGTACTCATGAAAAAAAAAGTGATGTCAAATTTGGTTTGTGTTGTTGTGATGTGATCATAAGTGTTTATGTAATCATTTGGAGTTACCGTTTTATCTTCTTCATTTCTTTTTTTTAACTCTTTTATAAATTTGATTCTTTCATTTCAAATGTATTAGTTTTTTGCCCCATATGAAAGTGAAACCAAACAACAATCTAAAATCATCTATGGGATGTACTAGAAAAGAGAATGGACACTTAATTTCCTTTTGAATTACTGAAATGAAACTTTTGTTTAATTCAAATTGTCAATTCTTCTGTTGTGCTCATATTGGGCCTCTGATATTGAAAATGGGCTGAAAACAAAACCCAATATTGTGTGGTTCCTTTGATTGCCAGCAAGGATGACTGATAATCCAAAGATGCCATTCTTACACAAACTTTTTAGTATCTCTTTCAGAATATTTTTTCTTTTTCCGGATAGAGAAGATAATGAGCTCCTTAGGATTTTCTGTTGGGACTTGTTCTCCTCCAAGTGAGCAAAGAAAATGCAGATATCTTGTGAATAATAGCTTAAACAGAGCAGAAGCTATTAACTTGAGAAACAAACAAAAAGTTTCTGATGATGAGTTAAGTTTTGTTCAATCAGCTTCTTGTGGTAGAAGAGAAGCCCTTATCGGTTTCGGTTTCTGTATTGGTCTTGTGGATAATGTTTCAGCATTAGCAGAAACAAGTTCTTGTGAGTTCTCTGTGTCTCCTTCTGGTCTTGCTTTTTGTGATAAAGTAGTTGGATATGGTCCTGCAGCTGTTAAAGGGCAACTAATCAAGGTGATCAATATATTTAATTCTATTATATCTCAAATTACAATAATAATTTGCCATATTTTTGTAATGATGTTAGATGGTTTTTTGAATATCTCTCTTGTAGGCACATTATGTGGGGAAGTTGGAGAATGGTAAAGTCTTTGATAGTAGCTATAATCGAGGAAAGCCTCTCACTTTCCGAATAGGTGTTGGTGAGGTAATTAAGGAAAAAATGTTTTGCTAAAACCAAATTTTTATGTTTAATATTATGTGAAATTCATAATTACTCATAAATTAAATCCATTGTGGACATATACATGTATAATTACAGGTGATTAAAGGTTGGGACCAAGGAATCATTGGCTCTGATGGCATTCCTCCTATGCTTACTGGTAATCTCTCAAAAAAAAATATTTCATGGGATTAACATGAATGATTGAACATAAATTAAAATTACAATTTAAGGTTTCTTAGCTAAGTCCTAACACTTGCCCTTATGTTACAAGTTTTTATATTTTTCTTTACAAAGATATGTCACTTTTTTAGAAGAGAGTATATATGGAGATGACAATTGTTCTTCAAGGAAACTCTATGACCAACTATGGCTAATAGCATCATTGACCTATAATTAAAGAATTAACCAGAAATGTCAAATTTACTTTCAATATTTAACACTGTTAACTATGGTTTCATCATTGACTTGCTCTAAACTAGTTTTTTGTCATGGTTTTGATTTCTTCAGGTGGAAAACGAACATTGAAGATTCCTCCAGAACTCGCGTATGGTGATCGAGGCGCAGGTTGCAAAGGAGGTAAATTGAAAAAGGAGAAAAAGCTAAAAAAAACAAACTTCCTTAATTCATACGAAATCTTATATTAGTCGTTGATAATTATATAATTAATTAGTGAAACCTAAACTTGTTTTGCGCAGGCTCATGTCTTATTCCTCCAGCTTCTGTTCTTCTCTTTGACATTGAGTTCATAGGTAAAGCTTGAGACAGCCTTTGCCTTTTTCTGAGCCATCATCATCTTGTTTAAATCATATCCTTATACAAAAGAACAAAATTCCAAAACTTTTAGTTTCTGCTATATAATCAGGTGAATATTTTCTGGCTCTTTTTTATTTTTGTTTGTGTCCATATATACTTTATCCATTACCAAAACCTGAATTTATAAATGTTCATGATTATTTTTCTGAACGAAAAGAAGCATTAACTAAAAAATAAGTTTTGTTCTATCAAACCGTAATTATATATACGTAAGAAACTTTGTATCTCTCTTACTAAAAAAACGACAAAAAAACAAACATGTTTCATAACACATAGCATTCTCGTACACATTATTATTTATAACTTTCACTATACACTAACGGTCCACACTACGATGATACGAACATTATATTATCGTTCGTTACACACACGATTTATTATGGGAACGGAGCACATTTCTTCATATCCGTCTCGATTATATCAACCGCTAATCCTTTACCATGATGAACCCAATAATCAGCCATTGGATTTTTCCTCTCTGGTCCCATAATCCCAACTCGTGAACCCTTCAAAGACTCGGTCGAGATACCATACTCATCGTCACGCTTCTTCAATAGCCCTGGCTTGATCTTCCCCATATTCACATCTTGTGGTGACACCATTAGTGATGGTGCACCTAGTGGCAACTTATCCCCTGACATGTTTACGAACATCTATTTGTCATCAAACCATGAAACTAACGTGTAGGCAGCTCAATTTATGGGTTCATAATCTAAATTCGTTTACCGCGGTCTGTCTGCCAAGTGCACCAAAACTTTCCATAAGTTTTGGCAATGTTCTGAAGCTCTGGCTTAGCTACAAGCTCAGGGACCCTTGGAGTTACAAGAAGACCTGTTTGGATCTACAATAACGAAAAACTAAGTCACGTTTTTGTTTCTTTATTTCTAGAGATTAATTAACATCAAAGTCTATGTCAATATTCATTTAGTAATAAATCGATCAATAAAAACTTATAGAGAAACTGACCTCATAGTCATGAGAGTGCCAAAGCTTTTGCTCTTCCGAGGAGAGAGTTTCAAACAACCTCTCCGACACAATATACTCGATCCCTGATAGATTTAATTACAACAAACACGTTCACAAACGCATAATAAATAAATTATACTCAGAAACTATACGAATGCATGATGCATGTGTAGTCAACACCATCTCTATAATGGTAGATATTGAGCCCACTAAATTCATATTTTTCTAATAACTAAGTATTCTTTTGATTCAAACTTATCTCTCACCTATTTCATTTTTTTATAAGATTCTCAAACAGTTTCAGATGATTTTGATTGCTTGTATGATACGCAAGCATAACTTGTGTCTCTTCAAACAAAATTCCGATGCATATAGAACCGTTCAAATAAACGTGTAATTACGACTTGAGAATTAGTTTGTTCATTGAAAGAAAACAATACCTAGAAGAAAATATAAATATATGATGTAAATGAAGATACAGACCGATGAGATGGGTTTTAGAGGAGTCACAGTCGTAAACGGCACACTGAAGAAAGTCTTCGTTGACTCGATGAACATAGAAATGGACTTCGATTTGACGGCTAGGATCGTGACCGTAACAAGCAAAGGAACACAAATGAAGACTCATCTGTTTGATCGGTTTCAAAGATTGAATCATCGCCGCTCCTTTGTCGAGCATCATCGTCTTCATCGTCGTTGGATCTCCCGGAGTTAAGTTATCTCCTCCTTCACGTGCAGCATACGCTCCCGGACGCTCATCGCTCGACGCCATTGATTATGCTAGGATAAAGATAACGTTTTTGTTTGTTGTATATACAAATTATATGTAGCTTTTTCTTCTCGGTCTTATAGTAGTGTAATGTGAGTGTGTTGGTGTCATGTTTGCATGAGGACAATGCGATGTGGATAACTTGAGAGGGACACGTCATTCGAGTTTAGTGATGATGTGGCGACTAATGGCTGAGATTGAGACTGTAATGACACGTGGATGATGTTATTGATGGGGATGAGTCTATGGACACTTGGCACATTTGATTCGATTATGACCTATGTGTTTATAATGAAACGCTTGAATTGGTTCTCAATTTTTGTATATGATCAAGGTTCTACAATTGAGAATTGCTAGTTCATGAACTATGGCAACTTATATATATGTGTGTTTTTGTTAAGGCAACTTTATGTTAATTTTTAAAAATAATTGGAAGTATCAAAATCTCTCAAGTTATGACAACCAAACATAATTCATTAAACACATTTTTTTGTTTCAATTTTAAAATATTTATCTACAGATCATAACTTTAGTCTAGCAGTTTGTGCTATTGCTTAATACATAATATCAAATTATTGATACAAAAAAATATATTTATTTATATGTGGGATAAATTCTTTCTTTTTATTGTCATCACAACCAAAAATGAGAATTATGAGTTATGTGACAAGGTGGACAATGTTTATTCCAACTAATTAAATATACAAAATTTCTGTGAAGATGAATATACATGTTAATTTACAATTGATGTGTTAATTTATGTAGTTGACAATCATAAAGACATAATCTACATTATATCTATACATTTTTGTGTACGTCAACATCGTTTTATCAATTGTTTTAAGAAATATTGATTTATTAGAATATATAAAGATAATATACGTGTACATTATTATCGACTATCTTTGAATACTTTCTTTCTTTTTCTTTATATGTTTTATAAATTAAATTATGATTTCAGTATCATGATTTACATTTTAATGCTTGTTTTGTCTATTGTCTACTATATCTATATATAAATATTTTCTTAATCTGGGGAAGAAATCGAGAGATTAATATAGAATTTCCAACGGTAATAATACAACGTAAACACCGTGTTGTGTAGGTCCAAACTTAACACACTGCTTTGCCGAATCTAGCTTCGGACCCGAACCTAAAAAAACCCACATGACCGTTACACCGAGCCTAATTTAAATACCACCATCACTCTCCTCTCTCTCTATCTCTCCCAAATCTGACAAACTCATTTCCTTCTCTTTCTCTCTCTAGTTCTTCAATGGCGACGAAACTCATAATAAAGAAATCAGCAAAATCAATCAGCCGTCACCAACGAAACTACCTTCGCCATCACCGGAAAATTCAGATCGGATGCACAGCGTCGCCGACGGCGACCACAGTCATCGCCTCCATCAACAAATCGATTTATAGATGTCAACGAAGCATCCTCTGCTTATTCTCCCGTCTCGACGGTCGTCCCAGAACCAAAGGATTCAAAATCCTCAAATCTCGCGACGATTCCGGTTCCGCGACGAACCATCTTCTCCAAAATCCGTATTCGTTGATTCACGACAGATCCGGAAAATCGTTCGACGAGACGAAGAAGACGATCGTTTTGGATCTAGACGAAACTCTCGTTCACTCGTCGATGGAGAAACCCGAAGTCCCGTACGATTTCGTTGTGAAGCCGAAAATCGACGGTCAGATCTTAACCTTTTTCGTGATCAAACGGCCAGGAGTCGACGATTTCTTGAAGAAGATCGGAGAGAAATATCAGATCGTCGTTTTCACGGCGGGTTTGAGAGAATACGCTTCGCCTGTGCTCGATAGATTGGATCCAGAGCGGCGAGTGATCTCGCGGAGCTTTTACAGAGACGCTTGTAGCGAAATCGATGGGAGGTTAGTGAAGGATTTAGGGTTTGTGATGAGAGATTTGAGGCGCGTGGTGATTGTTGACGACAATCCGAATGCTTACGCGCTTCAACCGGAGAATGCTTTCCCGATTAAACCGTTTTCCGATGATTTGAACGATATCGAGCTGAAGAAGCTCGGTGAGTTTTTTAATGGCGATTGTGAGAAGTGTGAAGACATGAGAGTTGCTTTGAAGGAGTTCGTTGGAAGAGATGAATGATTTTTGGTTAAGTTAATGATTTTTAAATTAGTTGAATTTGATTCAATTTGTATGAAGAGGATTGATTAAGAAGACAGTGAACAATAGCTTTGTTTGTTCAATATGTATAAAACCTCCTCATGAAAGGCAATTTGTTAATTTTTTGTTTGATGAGTGTTTGATTGTGGTTGAATTAAAAGGGTTTTTAATGAAGACTTTTTGCATATGGGCCTTTATTGGGCTTATTTATTGATGAAAGGACGAACAAATATTGTTTCTGTAAATTCGGTATATCCAAAAGGCTTCTGTATAAATGGATTCATGTTCTTAGAAAATCTTTGGGATATGTATAATTGAAGTTCTAACCTTTTTTTTATTGCTTTTGGGATATGTTCTTAGAGAATCTTTAAGATATGTATTTTGTAAATTTTTGATAATGCTATTATAATACTACCATGTGTCAAACTATTAAGAGACTACTTTAAAACATATCCAAAAAATGTTTTATAACAGTAATGACGGAGTACCGGTTTGGATGAGAACTAAGAATACTTGGCCCAGCCTATCACCATTACACGCAGAATTGGAGGCGCTAATCTGGGCTACGGAATGCATGCATGTAGCAGACCAAAAAGTGGTAACTTTTGCGACAGATTCCACAGATCTGGTAAAGATGATCGCGGATCCAACCCAGTGGCCGGTATTTGGAGCCCACCTAGAAGAGTTACATCGATGTAAGAAATACTTCACCACCATCAATATCAAATGAATATCAAGGAAAAAGAACCAGCTGGCAAATAAATTGGTGCGGAAGGCGCGTCAACAACACGCGTATATTAGTCACATAGGTTTCTCTCCGTCCTCTTGAATTTCTGAATCGTCTTAGTTATTCGATTTTGTTGACAAAAAAAATCAGTAATGTATAAATATTGGTTGATAGGCAAATCACATTATATCTGACATCACTCTCTAATTTCCAATCTTTCAAAAAAATGGTTAATTTTTTTGTAAGAAACATGTCCAATAAAAGATAAATATAATTATACAGATTCAACAAAGTTACTGTTTTATATAATGAATTGATTACAATTTTAATTTTGTTTCATTTTTTTTTTGTAGAAAGAGGAAGCTAACTTCAAATTTGGATTTATTGTTTCCATATCAAAATCTCTCAAGTTATGACACATTTTTTTATTATATTGTTCAAAACTAACTCATATAATTTTTTTTAAATGAACAACACTCCAAATGTTAATTTAGAGTCTTGAGATATTAGATCCCAATTTTATATGGGAGAAATGGAAATTTATTTAATAATTAGGCTTCCACGTAGACAAAGTTGATGTGTCAAAAATATTCAAAGCATGATTTTGTGAGTAAAAAAGCTTATTACTATTTTCTTAATTTCAACTCTCTTAAATAATGTGTACTTTTTTTAGGAGTTCATTTCGTAGATTTTGATATATAAAACGAGTCACTAATTCTGAATGGAAAATGATTTAATAAAGGCCAAATTTAAAATAAAATGGATGGAGGAAGTTGCTTATCGTGTTTTAGTTGCTAATAATTTTACAGTGTTTATTATAATATTTCATCTCATACAAAAAATTATGAATTCTGGTTTACCTATTAAAATATAAATTATATTAACGAGTCCATATGATATTTTGTTTCAAAAAAATATTATAACTAAGTGTTTTTTTATAATGTTTACAAGCCATCTTGGATGAAATAAAGAAAATGTATAGCTGACATAAAGATTTTTTTTAGTGTTTATATAAAATTTTCATTAATAAACCGTAATACAACATGAAGAATTTTTTTTTCTTTACCTATTGTTAAATTTGCTTGTTGTTTACTATTTCTTAGATTTGTATATATCCTCCATTAAGTATAAACCTTTTGAATTTAATAGTGATCTACAACTTTTCGTTTATGATGATCTTTTATTTCTTGAATACAAATCTACAATTACGAAAATCATTATTTAAGAATATAAACCACACATTGTGTTTTGTTAATCAAACCTAATTGGCTTTTGAAAATATTATAGGCTGTAAGCGGTAAAAGTCCCTCCCACTTAATTGCAAGTCTGGAACACCAAAATTCGTAATTATTTATAAAACAACATATAAAAGTAATACTTTTTATTGAAATTTATTTTATATTTAAAAATAATACCCAAAAATAACACAAGATAAACATTCAAAAATACCATGAAGTATTTTAGGAATTATTCCTAAAGTTATACGCTATTAGTTAACTAGTTTGTTGTATTTTTGAAAACGAAAAAAATCACCTAAAATTAACAAAATATATGGCAAAACTAATAATAACTGAAATATTGAAAATAATATACAAAAAGAGGGTAAAAAATGTATATATAATTTGGGAAAAATTAAAGATACAGAAAGAGAGAAAGAATTAATTAAAAAAAAAACAGAAGCTGATAATAATAAGACCACCAAACCCGTGGAGTTGTTGTCTTGCCATTTCATACCTTTGGAAGCCAAAATCATAGCAAAAGCCTCTTAATCCTCACAAATTCGAATTCTTCTTTTGCTTTACGTTCTTCTCTATTCATATTTCTCCGAAAGTTTGTTCCTTTAATGTCACGAGTCTGTGCTTTAATCTTCAATCAATCAACCAATCTAACAAAGAGGCTTTGAAGATTTTTTTTTTTTCCGATTTGCGCGTTGCGCCCATCGGGATCGGGTCTATCTTCTCCAGTCATCTGGTACGTTTGATAATTCCACATCAGGAACATGAGAGGACAAGAACATCAAATCAGTTTTGTGTTCGAATTGTTGATTGATTCTGTCTGGTTCTAGATTCCGGAATCTAGAAGTATAGATTGGAGGAGAAACATGGTTTGGTTTGATTCGATTTTGTAGCTTTTCCTTCAAATTTGGGTAGATTTTGGATAAAATTAAGGGTTTTTGAGTTAAGGGTTTTTGTGGAATCCTAAAATGGAATTGTTGAATTCAATGTTTTTGCTTACAATGAGTCAAATCTTTTTTGGACTTGATTGCATCAAGGAATTGAGATTTTTTGCGGGTTTTTTTTTTGTTTTCATTCAGGTTTGATCACAACATTTAGAGATTTTTGGATTTGAAGTGGTAAGGACATGGATGAAACTAATGGAGGTTCAAGCTCACTTCCACCATTCCTTATTAAAACGTATGATATGGTAGATGATTCTTCTTCTGATTCAATCGTTTCTTGGAGTGATAACAACAAAAGTTTCATCGTCAAGAACCCGGACGAGTTCTCCAGAGACCTTCTTCCGAGATTCTTCAAGCACAAGAATTTCTCGAGTTTCATCCGCCAGCTTAATACATATGTAAAGTTGTTTGCATCATCTCTTTGATGATAGTTTTGCTGTTGCTTGAGTTAACCTTTTGCGTTTTTGTTTTTGGTTTCTTTAGGGTTTTAGAAAAATCGATCCAGAGAAATGGGAGTTCGCAAATGATGATTTTGTTAGAGGTCAACCTCATCTTATGAAGAACATCCATAGACGAAAGCCTGTTCACAGCCACTCTTTACAGAATGTACAGTCTCAAAATCCTTTGACGGAATCGGAAAGACAAAGCATGAAGGATCAAATCGAGAGATTGAAAAGGGAGAAAGAAGTTCTTCTCGTGGATTTACAGAACCAAGAGCTTGAACGGAAAGGGTTTGAGCTGCAAGTGACGGCATTGAAAGATCGGTTACGACATATGGAGCAACGTCAGACATCAATTGTATCATTTGTTTCACAGGTTTTGGAAAAACCAGGACTTTCTCTAAATCTCGAAACTCATGAGAGGAAAAAAAGAAAACTGCAAGAGAGTTCTCTTCCTCCAAGCCGGCCACACGCAGAGCAGGTTGAAAACTTAGAGTCTTCTTTAACGTTTATGGAGAATCTTGTAGCAAAATCATGCGATAAGAGCGGTGGTGTGCAGTCATCAAGCATGGATCTTGATGTTAATGAGTCAATTAGCTGTGCGGAAAGTCTAAGTATTGGCGATACCAGACCCAAATCAACAAAGATTGATATGAACTCAGAGCCTGTTACCACGGCTGCTCCAAAAACAGGTGTTAACGATGTCTTTTGGGAGCAGTGTTTGACAGAGAATCCAGGATCCATCGAACAACAGGAAGTTCAGTCCGAGAGAAGAGATGTCGATGTAAGGAATGGCGATAGTGATAACAGTAATAAGATTGGAGATGGAAGGACGTTTTGGTGGAATGCGAGGAATGTAAATAACATTACAGAGAGAGCTTGATACGAAGCTTTTGTAAAATATTTTTTTGTCTTCCTCTTGAGACCATTGTCTTGGTGGCTCGCTATTTACTCTGTTTCTGTAAGCTATTGTTTTGAGAGAAGAGTAATGTAGATGCACATAGGCATTGGCTCTGAATTGATTTTGACCTGCACAACCTTACTACCTACAAAGCTGTGATTCTGTTGGCATATGACCAAAGCGTCGGAGAGTTTAGGGAAAGAGAAAAAAAAAGCTCCGATGCCGGGAATCGAACCCGGGTCTCCTGGGTGAAAGCCAGATATCCTAACCGCTGGACGACATCGGATTTGATGCTATGTATAATCATATTAAATATAGATTCTTTAGTTAACAATTGAACCCACGTTGATTAATGAATCAATTGGATTTTTATGGACAATAATTATTCAGTTAAACCCCATAACCTAAAGTGGTTGATCTAAAAAAATATCTTGAAGTGGTAACTTGAAATTATCAAAAAAAAATTTACAAAATCATACGTCCATGTTTAAATCACACGAACAAAACCGTCTAAAACTTGTATAACCCATCTTCCATATTATCACAAAATTCTCATCATCATTTTCTTGATTATCATAATTCTATAATTCCACTTAATTATACCCGAGAAAGTAAACAATTCGGATCTTTAAATTGCCGCTTCTACTTGTAGAAAGAATAAGATTAAGAAAAAATAACAATATAGCTACAAAACTTACATTAAAAAGCTGCCTATGATCAAAGAAGAGAAGAAGAACAAAAGACAAACCATTTTTTTCATACTAGTAAAAAAAAAAGAAAAAAAAAACCCTAATCTAGAAGGAGATCTCATTGATAAACATTTTCCACACGAGACAAGCTTCAACAACGAATGTAATCGTACCCTTCTCGTTCTCACTTTCAATCGTGATAGCTACAATTTCAAAAGTTTCAATTAGAAAAATTCACCAAGAAAGATCTAAACTTTTTCATAAAGATGAAAACTTTCATGTTGAAAATGAAAGGTTTTGTGTTTTTTTGTTTACCTTGTGACGTGCGCTTCTCGATGCTTTCCAACATATCAAGCTTCTTGAGCTAGATTCAAGTCTCCTGTAAAATTTAAACGAATTATCAAAAACAGAACAAAAATGTTAAAAAAACCAAAACGAAAGAACAAGTTTCGGTTAATAATATTCTTACATGTTCTCATGTTCAAGCTTATCTGCAATTAACACAGCTTTGCGTTTCGACCAACTGTTTCCTTCAGCTTGCTTAATCACTTGAGCCAACGAGACTTTTCCTCTCACGATGCTCTGGTTCTGGTTCTGTTGTTTGCTAGCTTCCAAGTGTTTCCTTCTAGCTCGAGTAATTGCAGATTCAGATTCATCATCCAACTCAATGATTTCGCTTCTTCCACTTTTTCCGAATCTCTCACCACTGTTTAAATCTTGTAATGACGATGAACCAACGTTTCTCGGGTCTTTCTTTGAATCGATTCTGATCTCTAGAGTGACTGGAGATCCAAGAACCGCCTCAAACGCTCTCAAAATGTAATCTTTAAAATTCTTAGCTGTTAATTTCGTTACTGGCGAATTGAACATTAACTGCACCGTAGGAGCTGCGAAAACTAGAAAGTTAGAATCATCAACAAAAAAAGTTCAGAAAAGCTTTTTTCGATATGAATGCTCTTACCTGAACCGATACTAATTGAAAAGATCTTCCCTTCTCTATAAAGAAACTCTCTTAAACCGTTAACTCGAACTTTCTCTATAACCGCTAACCAGATATCTTCAACTGACGGTCGGCTTTTGCTACCAAAACTTTGTCCACTACGACCTCTAATTCCCGCTGCAGCTTCCTTAGAAGGATTCAGATCCACTAACGAACTACGGTTAAAGCTGGTATCAGCGGAAGAAAGCAAGTTCCGCTGATCAGGAGCTAGCTGGAGCAATGCAGCAGTGAGCCAAGTTAGTTTATCGTTCGATACTCTCAACTGTTTTTCTGATTCGGATAGCGTTTTCAAAGCTTGTCTCAGCTTCTCCATATCTTCTTTAGACACTACAACAACAATAACAACAACAAAAATCAGTTATTACAGTTGCAATTGGGTCTCAATTAGTATGAGTAAATGTTTGAAACTCACAAGGTTGTCGACGGAAAAATTTTCTTTTATGTTGATCTTTAGCGAAATCATAGCTTCCCGCGAGGATATCGGTTATGACGGTTGCGAGCTGCGACATTAAAGCTAATGGTTCTACGCCAGTTTCCATTATTATTCTCAGATTCTTCACGGTGTTCATAGTATCCGCGGATAAAGCTAGATCAAGAAGATCAACTAATTTCTCATCAGAGATTAACCCAACCTGAAAAAATAATCAAGAACATATAGAGAAAATTATCAATGAGTTGACACGCAAAACAAAAAATATCAATGGAAAACATACAAAAGATTCCATCTTTACCATTTCTTGAACTAAAGGAACAGAGATTCTTGTTCCGAGCAAGCTCAGCTGTTCTAGAGTCATTTCTGCGTCTCTCAAAGAACCATCTGATCTCGAAGCAACAAGCTTCAACGCATCTCTATTGATATCAATTTCTTCCTTTGATGCAATCCGTTGCAAAGAATCGATGATATCTGCGTCTTTGAGCTTAGGGAAAAAGAATTTCTGGCACCTCGAAACGATAATGTGAGGTAAGACATCAAGACTCGAGCAGACAAGAATAAAAACCACACGACGAGGTGCACGGTCCACCATTTTCGAAAGAGCATTCCAACAATCAGTTGACATAGTATTGCAATCATCAAATATGAACACAAGGTGCTGCCTTTTCTGCTGAGAGATGATCATATTATCGGACAGATTCTCAAAGTCGAACTTTTTTACTGGACCCATCTCCCGAATGTTCCGGTTCTTACCATTATCATAGGAAACACATGAACTGCATCTACCGCAAGGCTTTGACTGTTCCATACAATGGCAATTCAAAGCTCTAGCGAAAATCCGAGCACATGAAGTTTTTCCAGTCCCATTTGGACCGTGGAATACATAAAGAAGTCCCACTCTTTGTTTAGTAACAGCATTACACAGAGCTTGTACCACCAGGCTCTGCCCCACGAGATCCCGGAAAGTTCTTGGCATGTACTTCTGTGTAAAACTTTGATGCTGCCGAATATTTCTATGGCTGCGGTTCTCACCAATGTCTGAATTTTTCCCATTCTTGAGCAAATCGTCAGCGAAAATACCCAATTCGCCCGAGTAATCATGCTCCCAACCGTCATTGTCTGCGCTATCGACTAAAAGAGGCAATGCCTCGCGATCAAATTTGGTGAAAGAGGAGCTTGAATCAGACGACATAGGCATATCGCTTAAGCCTTTCCTTCCCTTTGAATCAGACATTCCACAAGATAAACTCCTACCAGCTATATCGAGGAAAGTTTTGCCTCTATGATGAATTCTCGACCAATTAAATGGCATTCCACAACCGTTTCTCGGAACAGCTCTATTCATGTTCTGTTCTTTATGTCCACCTACTTCATCTTCTTCCTCATACTTCTCACCTCGAGGCACTGCATTAGAAGCAATAGACATCTCACTCTTGTTATCAACACTGTCTCTAACAATAACCGCCCTTCCAGCTCTCCTCGTCCCTCTAAATTTCCGCCTTCTACGCCCATTACCACGCACTCGAACATTACAAGAAACCAAATCATCACTATCACCTAAAACCTCGTTTAACTGATCAGACAAAGTCTTGACAGTAGCATCATTAACCCTATTTTTCGATCCCGATTTAACTGAAGCAACACTATAAACCTCGTCCACATCTTCGATTCTATAACTCTTCCTACTCGACCCATCAAACTTTTCATCAGAAGGAGTCACTTTAGAAGTACCAAAATTCACAATTGGAGACGAACTAGACAATCTAAGCCCAGATTTCTTAACCAAACTTTGATCAACAGATCTTCTTCTTCGCCGTCCCTCCTTATGTTCTTCTTTCGAATCGACCATCGCAGAAGGCGAATTCGGGCTCGCTGATGGGTCTCTGAGTGATCTTGATCTCTGAAGGACGACGAGATCTCTCATAAGAAGAGACCGGTCTGTTAAAACCGGACTCTGTTTGTTGTTGTTGTGCATATGATTCTTCAAGTGAATACAGTTGGTTAAGTGAATATGGTTACGAAGATGCTCACCGATGTCTCCATTTGCATCTTTTGGAATCCGAGAAGAATCAACCCTAGTAGTCATTGGTCAGAAGAAGAAATGTTCTGTTCTCTTGGACAGAAGCTTGCCTAAGTATCTATAGAAGAACCAAATCGAGCTGTATCTCATTTTCTTGTGTGAAAATTTTTCAAGTTTCCAAATTTGAAAAACAAAAACCGATTTCACCGAATTTGGTATTAATAGCTCTGATTTTCCCCAAGATTCACTGAACTTACCAAAAACAAACAGCTTAGAGAAAAGCCTAAGGGTAAGTGAAGGATCAATCGCAAACTTTAAGAATCCATTTGATTAAAAATGTAAACTTTTCGGTTTCCTTGGTACAAAAAGATTCAAACTTTTACATACTGAGACCAAGTACGAAGGGAAAAAAAAACCCACTGAAGGGTCCGTTTGAAAGAGTGAAGATTAGAGAGAGCTTTGGAAGTGGGAATCCACCAAAGAGCAATAAAACACTGAAAAGGGGGGAAAAAAAGAAAGAGAACGACACCGTCTTCGAAACAAGTCACAGATGTCTCTCTTCTTTTCTTTAAAACCAAACTTTCACATGAAGAAGCTGAGAGGTTTCTCTGGAGAAAGCGATGGTTTTTGGCAGGAAAAGAAAGCAAGAAGAACGCTGTTTTCGAGTTTAGATGGAGAAAGAGTGGGGAATCTTGAGAGAGAGAAAGTAAAGGTTTTTTTTTGAGATCTGTTTACAGACACGAAGACAGAGGCATTTTTGAGAGGAAGCAGAGCACATTGCCACTAAAGCGGTTTGTCCGTTTGCGGGAAGTGAACAATAAAATTAAACAAACAAATAAAGAACGTTTGCGGGAAATGAACAATCAAATTAAACAAATAAAGAAACGAGCAATTAGGCTTAATAACCAAATTTTTTTTATAACTAACTATGTAATAAAAAAGTGATATTTATTGCAGAAATTACAATATATATAATTATATCTCTTTTATGTTTTCTATACTATTTTGTGTTGTTCTATGTACAACAATTTTTTTCCACTCCGATTCATCTTCTCTATTGTATTAATTTTAAATTAACAATTCACTAATTTTATATTTTTATAAAAATAATTTTTTTCAGTTAACTTAATTTATAGTTTTTAAAACAGACTTGATAACTTGTGTTGTTAATGAATAATACGCCGTTTTATATAGATATATATATATATATAATAGAATATCATTTGTAATATTATATATATAATAAAATGATATACATATAATATGATTTGTCATAATAAATAGTATAACCTGTCAGCTGTTTTTTGTTTAGTCTAAAAATTTATAAATTATCATATGAGTTTTTTCTCGCTAAACAAATTAGCATATTGTGTTCTATATCATTTAAATTATGTATCTTACTATACTCTTATTATAAATATAAAAATGATAAAAACACTTTATTTTATTATATATTTTTTATAGTTATATTTTTATATAACATTCAGTATAAATATACATCTAGTTGACCCTAAAGAAAATGATAAGTGCGACAACAAAAAGAAAAACAGTTTAGTTTCTGAAAAAATGGAGACCAAAGAGTTTAAATTTTTGAATTTTGCTAATTTTTTTTGTGTGTGTTTTTAGTTCGAATCTTAAGAGTTATAAAAACAAGTAAAGATTTTACAAAAAAAACAAGTAAATAATTTGTTGTGTATTCGAAAATTTAGATACTAAAATTAATTAAGTAAAAATAAGAAGAACAAAAAAAAACAAGCAACAAAATGAACCGAGTGAAGAAGATAAATTCTCGAAATGTTAGGATCACCAAATAATTGACCGAAACAGTGTTAAGTATCACAGCCGAATACTTGTTTTGTTCAATTGTTTGTTATTAATAGATGAATGATTTAAGAAATTGGACTACAATAAGAAAGCAACAAAATATAAAATATAAAATCAGGACGATAATTATGGTACGATGGTCAATGCTATTGTCACGTGAGCACATTTAGTGATGATTAGGTTATTCTCAACTTGCGAGTTGTTAATAATATGATTAAACAAATGCGTTCTCCGAAGATGCATAATTAAACCAGTAAAAGTGGTTTAAGAATACAGAACACTGAAACAGTAATAATATAATATGTAAATTTATTTATGCATATATACAGTAGAACACTATGACCATTATAGTGGGAAATGGTCATAAAGACAATTATCAAAGATACATATAAGAAAACAAACAAATGTAGTTAATCAATAACCCTAAAATCACAAAAAATGATTGCTAAAATATAAAAACGTAAGAAAAACTAAGCAAGTAATTGTAATCATTTCGTTCAAACGACTGGTTGAATTAAAAGTGATAATATCCAACTATCAATCATTATTAACCTAATAAAAAATAAGGGACTAATCAATTAAACATCAATTATTGACAACATTAACGATTGTTAATTATGTACACTGACATGTATTATATTTCGAATGAAAACAAAGACTTGATCATATAACTCAAATATAAGAATATTGTAATTGGCTAGTTAATAGCTCCAAAATCCAATGAACAAAAAAGACATGTTTGGTGACTTGAGAACCATTTCTGACACACAATGTTTTCTAGAGTTTTGTGATTCTCGAGAGTTTTTTTTTACAGAAAAAAAGCGAAAGAATCATTTTGTATCAAGCCTAGTGACATATAAATAAATTCGAATAATCCAAAAACAACTTTATTTTTTTTATCTCGATTTATTTTGAATTCTATCCTTTCTGTAAAATCACAGTCGTATGCCAAAAATACTTAGAAATTGGGTCTCAAGTCTAATGTTCATTAAATCATTTTGACCCAAAAAGAATCAGAAATCCTGGCTGTACATCTGTATTTCAACCAATACGTGTCAACATCTCAGACTATTGAATTCAGTAACTATACACAGTGTGTTCTATCTACTATAATACCTATATAGTTAAAACCATATACATTGAATATTCGAGGACTATCTTCAGCTTTGCCGTCTGTGTCATTGTATCAACATCTCCCATCTAATCTTCTATTTGCCTACTATATACAAATTCACACATACGAAACCATGAGATAGTTATACAACCAAAGTTGAATGCAGTACAATCACACCATTGATAACAACTTTCTCTCATTATATATCTACACATTGCATTCTGTATGTTAAGATTCATGGACTTCCAACTCAAAACCATTTGGCAATTAATGGATTGATCCAAGTCACTTATATGTTATTCAAGGTCTCTTCCAACTTTCGATGTGGGACGTTACTCACACATTCTCTAGAGATTAAAGTCCATGACTCATTAATATCTATTTAATCTTAATATTTACAATTCCTAAAATACAGAGAAAATGAAATATGGTGGAGATACGAATCGTATCTCTCTAATATCATATATTCCAATACTGTAAAACTAAATGTTCAAGAACAATGTTCAAGAACAATGTTCAACGAGCGATGTTAAAACGAGATACATTATAAGAAAGAGCCAGAGTTTCAAATGAACAAGAGACATGATAGACGAGAGAAGCTAGAAGGACAATTCCACTAACCTCCGCCTTCATTTCTGGCATGAGAAGATGAGATGTATCCTATTCTTGAAGCTGTTAAACAAATGCGTCTGTAGTCCAACGGTTAGGATAATTGCCTTCCAAGCAATAGGCCCGGGTTCGACTCACGGCAGACGCAATTATACAGTTTTTTTTTACATTCAAAAGCTCATAAAAAGATAAGATAATTGAAAATGACGAACGTAGTCCTCTGTCTGACGAAGCAAGCTAGCTAAAGATCCCAACGCGTGAGATCAGGGTGTTTTAGTAAATTTAGTTGCACAAAATTTGCCAAATACTAAGCTTTTTCTTTTTGTGATAAAAGACACAACAACACAAGTCCTTTCTCTTTCTCATTTTGATATTTTCATTTCCGCGTCTTTCTGTGTAGAAATCGAAAAGATCTCGGAGAAAGAAAAAAAAAAACCCTCGAAGCCGTAAATCTCGTGAGGGTTTTTAAAAAAAAAAGAGAGAGAGAGCTCATAAGCATTTTGATCTGTCTCTCTAATTTTGCTTCCTCGAATTCAATGGCGGGTTACAGAGCTGATGATGAATACGATTTCCTTTTCAAGGTTGTTCTAATCGGTGATTCTGGTGTGGGAAAGTCCAATTTGCTTTCACGATTCACCAAGAACGAGTTTAGCCTCGAGTCTAAATCCACGATCGGCGTCGAGTTCGCGACTCGGAGTTTGAATGTTGATGATAAAGTCATCAAAGCCCAGATTTGGGATACAGCTGGTCAAGAAAGGTCTCATTCTTTTTTTTTTTTCTCCGTAGTCTTCCTCTTTGTTCATTTCTCGATCTAGTTTTCTTTTGGGTCTTTGTTCTTAGGTTCTTATGTTTCTAGGTTTTGAAGGTTTGTGGTTTGTTTAGTTGTAAAAGAAAGTAGAGCTTAGATTAGATCTCTGTCAAATGGTTTAGATTCATTGGCTTTATCTCTTTTAAAGGAATAGATCTGAAATGCAGCTACAGATAGCAAACATGGGTTTGGTGTTAGATAGGAGAATCGAACGATTAAGTTAATCCCTTATGTTGTTTAGGCTAATAACTTTATGTAAGAGAGCTACATTTAGTTTCAGTAATTTCATTTCTATGATTCTTGAATCACTTATCAGTTTCTCTGGTCAGGTTTCTGGTAAGCCTACGTTGTCTAATTATGAAATTGAAAAGCTTCTTGCTTTGTATTCTCGGTTTCTTGGTCGCCTTAACGATTATGATTAAAAAGTTTTCAGCTTTATCGATTTTTTTTTCTGTTGTTTTGCTATTTAGTTAGTGTAAGAGAGCTAGATTGGTTGTAGTAACTTCGTTTCTATGATTCTTAATTCTTCTTTCTCATATTTCATTCGAGAGTCCTGAACCGGTTTCTGAAGCTTACCGACCCTCATTTCGAAAGTGAAAAGCTTTTTGCTTTGTAGAATTTTCTGTTCTTGGTTTTCGTCTTCGTTCTATGTTTGGTTAACTTAATTGTTAGTTTTTCATTGACAAAGTTTCTAATGTATTCATTTTCATAGGTACCGAGCCATCACTAGCGCGTATTATCGAGGAGCTGTTGGAGCTCTTCTTGTCTACGATGTAACCCGACACTCAACATTTGAAAACGTCGAGACGTGGCTGAAAGAACTTAGAAACCACACTGATCCAAACATTGTAGTCATGCTCGTAGGCAACAAATCTGATCTTCGTCATCTCGTGGCTGTTCAGACAGAAGATGCCAAGTCATTCGCCGAGAAAGAATCTCTTTACTTCATGGAAACCTCTGCTCTCGAATCCACAAATGTTGAAGACGCTTTCGCAGAAGTCCTCACTCAGATTCACTCAATCGTGAGCAAAAAAGCCATGGAAGCAGCCAGCGAATCCGCTAATGTTCCATCCAAAGGAGACAAGATCGACATCGGTAAAGATGTTTCTGCTGTGAAGAAATCCGGATGCTGCTCAAACTAATAAGAGAGTGAAAGATTGCTTTAGGTTGACTAATGCCCTTTTTATGTATTTCTGTTGATTACATAAATTTATCGATATTCTTGCTTGAAAAATGATTTTGAATGTGTCTCAAAGTTCCAGGACCCTATTATCTAAAAAAGAGAGATGAAAGATAGTTTTTGATGATTTTGTTCGGTTACTGAACTATGGTTCAGTTTTTTATATTGTCAATCATATAATGTTGAACAAGGGAAATTATACAATGTTCCATTTTATATACTTCATGGATTTTAACTAACTTAGTATCAACATGAAACAAAAACTTCTTATAAATATAAGATAAACTACAATTTTTCTTATAAGTCAAATTTAGTTGGTAAAACAATTATTTGTATAGTTAAGTTCTATTAACTCGGTATAACTTACATGTGAAAAAGAGAAGTTTTGTATATGTACACTTTTAACAAATGAGTCTCTACAAATGTTCAAAAGATGAAAAATTAAATGTAAACTAGAATTTTCAAACAGAATAAAACTAATAATTAAACATTTTGAATAAGTTTGACAAACAATATTATAAAAATATTGAAAATATGTATGGCGTATAAGGCCAAATAGTTATTATGAAATGAATAAAAATATAAAATGTCTAAAAGATATTACATGGTATATTCATTTTTCTTTGTACTATAAATATCATTGTTTGGCAAGGGTTATAATCAAAGATCTATTAAGATGATGATGTTTAAAAGGAAGACAAATGATATATTAAACGGGGAAAGCTTTTTTTATTAAAACATTCAAATGAATACAGATTCAAGATAGAACTTTTAGACTCAGGAACCTCTGAGGTAATATAAAAAATCTAACTTTGTGCCGAAAAAAGACCAATTGAGCGGGGTCTCAATCATTAATCTCAAAACACACTAATGTGACTCATATATCCTGAAAGCATGTCACACCCCAAAGGAGGTCGTAGAGTTTCACATGGAGTTCCGAGAGACTTCGCCGACATGTTTTCAAACCAATGGTGCTTTGTCTCACTAGCTACAATCACAAGAGGTTGCTAGTGAGAGGATGTCTTTGACACAAGTGATGATTGTTACTTTACACCAAAAATTGGGACCTCGAGAAGTAGTAATTTGGTTTAGATTATCATATAATGTTTTGGTGTATCCTTTAAAATTTATAGACTTGTATTCCAACATCCAAATCTCATACAAAGCCATGCGCATGACTACTATTTCAGTTTCTATTAGGTAGAGTGTGGCCTTTATTGAAGAGGAGCCTTGGGTTAGGTGCTTGCAAGGACCATGCAATGCCAACTTTTCCTTGTGGTGATACCCAAGATACATCTACAAAACACCATATAATTTGTCTCTTGGATAAAATTGTTCTTAATAATTGTAAATGCTTCATTAAAATTTTGTCTTTGGTTATTATCTTTCTTATAAGTAGCTTCAACCCATTTATTTATTTATCCATACGTGACCTTATAGTTTATCCTTAAGCCATACAAGTGTATCATTTACTTTAGTAATATTTTATCTAATTTTCTAAACCATTTTGGCTTCCTCTTTATTCATTAATTGGTGGATCTTTTGGCTATCCCATTGACCTGATCCACAAATAAGTAAATCGTTAGCTTTTAGATCAGTATAAATATGCACATGGCCCTAACGCTGACCCAGGTATCTCATATGGTAACCAACTATCCTTCCTTCCAAACTCTAATAAGATTCCCTAATCCCATCATCTATTTTACCCCTTGTTTATGAAGAGTTTGAACCTGAAGTATACTACGCCATGCATAGCTACATTATCTAGGTTGTGTGGCTTCCAAAAAGTTGTCTTTCTTGAAGTACTTGGCCTTAAAAACTCTGGAAAACAAGGAGTTAGGGTATTTGAGCAGCCGTCATTCCTGTTTGGCAAACATCACTACATTAAAAGCTACATACATCCTTCTTAGATTGTGTAATTTTTAACCATTCCACCCTCATTCTATGATTGTTTGAATATGCTAACCACCATAATCTTTAAGTTATTTTGTCTACTAACTTGTATGTTAGCATGAAGCAGTACATAGCATATGTGGAGATTGGTGTAGCCACTTCTTTTAAAAGCACTTGGTTTAGTTCTTCTCTGAGGTTGAATCTTACATGTTGGTCATTGAGGAACACTGAATAGGAGAACGATGATATATAATTCATTATCCAACTTCTCAATTTTTCAGAGAACCCCATTTTTGTCATCACAACATCCAAGAATTTCCACTCTACATGATCAAAAAATATTGTTTTGTCTAACTTTATAGTCATTTAAGGGTTCAACATCTTCCTAGTATGTAAGAAATGGAGGAATTCATGAGCAATAAGAATATTATCAGTTAAGTTTCTATCCGAAATGAATACTGACTCGTTTTCTATATGATAGCATGCATGTAAGGTTTAAGTCTTTCAACCAAAATTTTAGATATAACCTTCTAGGCCACATTACACATACTAATGGACCTATAATCCTTTATATAATTTGCTACTACTATATGGATCTCTTCTGGTTTATGATGCTAAATACCATCACCATCATGTAGTGTGAGAATCCTATTAATACACACTTTTCACTTTTGTTTCTGAAGTAATCTAAGAATAATCTATATTGGAGCCATAAGACTATGCTTTTTGCTCTCCAATACTCTTCGTTTAACTTATATTGAATATGTGATTTCAAAGAACCATATAGGAATAATCCAAAAAAAGAGATTATAGGCTTTATGCAGTTTGTACTGGAGTTCAGCAATCATTTTCTGAGAATTATATGTATTTAGACTCTTCTATTGAACCAATGCGTCTCTACATATGATTAGAGCTTGGCTAAAATTGTTTGAGATAGATGAGTGCACCGCTAAAATTGTTTGCTTTTATTGGCGGAGATGGTGATTAGCTTCATGCTTCTACTTTGCTTCAGCTAATATTTTCAACGGATTTCACTCTGAGGCCATTTTAAGGTTCTGGAGTGAAATCGACAAATCTTTGTCCATGTTTTGGACAAAGATTCAACTCTCTATCACATACATGGGTGAAGTTGAGATATGATAGATCGAAAGGTGAAACCGCACACGGTATATGTGAAATCACGAAACAGTGGTGAAGATGTTTGTTAAAACTTTTATTTTTGTTTTCTACAGCCTTTGGTAATAGATATGATCGTTAAAATTTTTGTTCACTTTTTACTTATAAACATAAAAAAGTTAAATTTTAATTTTTTTCTTTAAATTTTTTGAAAGTGTGTAAGTTTTGTGAATTCTTTCACCAAATGTAATGATATAACAAACAAAAATTTGTATGCCTAACTCAACCATCAATGAACTAGAGATAGTCTCTAATAGTATTGTTTAGAAATAACACCAATCCTGATTTTGTCGGTCAGCAGAGGAGAAATATTATAGTTTTAATTAAATAACAAAACTCGATTGATATATATATATATATATAATTATTATTATTATTATTATTATTATTATATCTAAGTTTAATTTGCAGACAACATTAGAATAATGTCATCCCCTTCATATTCTCAAAATATTAAAACTATTAAGAAGCAATATCGAATTAAACCAAAAACAATTTTGGTAAAAAAATTCAAGAGCAAGATTCTGTGGCGTCGGTGATCTTGAAGTCATAGCTAGTGTTCCATACGTATCTGAAGATATAGTCTGCTTGATAATCGATAACTCCTCCGTTGTTGAGGAGACAGTCGTCACCAGCCTTCGACAACACCGAGCTATCAACAGGTGGTACCGATTGGAAACCAGCGCACGACAACTTTACATTCACGAAGTTGCATGCACATGGGTTGGTTAATCTCACTTCCCACTGTGGTACGTCCTTATAGAAATTTCCGGTTTTCGCTTGATTTAGAGTTAGATTTGAACGGTCACACCCATATCCTTCTAGAAATTCAGTGAAAAAAATAGAATGTTATTTTCTTTTATTTAAAGCAAAAAAGAATCATATAAGAAAAATATTAATTAGTTTTTTAAACAATCCTTTAGTTTAATTAGATTTTAAAAATAATCAATATATATATATAAACTAATGGTTTGTGATAGTATCGGTATTATGTTACTACCTGAGATAAACTTAGTCTAATGTATATTGTTGTAAAAAAATGAATCTAGTTATAGATATCGACTTATAGTGATTAAAGAATCTAGAAATGTTAATAATATATTTGCTCTATATAAGAATGTATATAAAAGTATAAATACCTTGGGCAACGAAGGTGACGAAGATAAGGACGCAAAGAAGTTTGCAAGACATGGTTGGTTCTTTGGAGTTTTTATCAAAGAATTTAGAAAATTGTATTAAGTATAAACTGAGTCGGTGTCTGCTCATATGTGATAATGAGTATTTATAGGGAGGCATAGTGATTATCTTAATATAGTTAAAATGTTTGGGATAGGTATTAAAATGTTAGACAAAAAATAAGTAGGTAAAGATAAAAATTGTATAGTATAGAATCCAATTAAAAGAGTAAGAGCAACCTTGGTGAGATACGGGTTCATTGAGTGTCTCATCCAAATAATTTTTTTTAGTGTTGTTTAATATGAGAACCTCATTTTAATTTTGTACCATTATTGGTGAGATACAATTACATTTCTCATTAATATAATATAATACTAATATATTTAATTAAAAATTTATATTAAATTTTATCTAAAATTAAAGAATGTCTATTTAATTTTCTTAACATATCTAATTACATTTTAAAGATATTCAGTTGTAGTAATTAGTTATATGTATTTATATCTATAATAGTAACAATTATAAAATTTTAAAGTTAATAATCTTAATAAAAATATTAAAAAACGAAATTTAAATGCAACAATTAAAAATTTGAAGATATGAATTCTATACATAACATAATATTATATATGATTTTAAATAAATATCTAAATATAGTTTTTAATTTTGTCAAAACTCAGAGTTTTTTTGTAGTATTAATATTGTATTTAAATAAAACAATACTAATATATGATTATTGTATTATTATCACTTAAACTATTAATACAAATATTTGACCAATAGTAACAAAATGCAGAATATATGTCGAATGGTAAAAAAATGCAGAAACTCAAATCTACGTTTTTGTTTATACAAGGAATAAAAATTTCATTAAGTAGAAAAGTGAGTTTCAAAATATTTGTTTTTGTGGAATAAGTTTGTTTACATTGTTTTATCATATAATAATAATAATTTATAAATTTTTTAAACTATTATGTAATAAAAGATTATATTATAGTTTGGTTTTTTAACGTCATCAGATGTTTATGTATTATTTGAAATGTCTTAAAAACAAGTCAAATCATTAATAAGAAAATGAATCTTGTTTGAATATGATACTTAATTTTTACACATTTTTTATAATAATTAATCCAATTATAATATCTTTTAATTTTCAACAAAATGAATGATATGTTTGTACATTTACTATACATATTTTTACATATATGATGAATAATAACAAAAGTTCAACAAAAAGTCCAAAAGAAAGAATGAAACCAAATCAAATCAACAGCAAATCAAAGTACAAGCGGTTTTTATATGGTTTCAATGTTTACAAAATTTATCAACCAAAAATTTATGAAAACAAACTTAATGAAGCGCTTCTTGTCTATGATGTAAGCCCACACGCGATATTTGAAAACTTGATAATTGTTTCTGCAGTCAAGTAATCTTGATTATGTTCATATTAACTAATATGAGAGTGTCGTTTTTTAATGTTAACGACCATGGGATCAGTGTTTGTTGTTGGTTATTATTCAAAGTCATTCGAATATGATAAATTGCTTTATGTTGACTAATGCCCTTCAGATTTATTGATTATACAATTTTATCAATTTTCTTGTTTGAAAAATGTTTCTTGATTCTGATTTGTTATCAAATTTTCATAACCCTAAAAATGAGATAAAAATTAGCTTTTGATGATTTCGTTAGGTGACTTACGCGACGATCCGGCCTAGATTGAGGTCGAAGACAAAACAGTATGGCACAAGGCCCACGAAGAAATAAGTTAGCTTTGCACGGTCCACTCGACGCGCGACTAACTTTGAGGCTCGAACAGCGAGGGTCCCACTGAGCAGCCCACTGTAGCTCGGTTCTGGCGAGCATTTAATGATATATGTGTGGGATAGTTAGCGAACTGCAGAAGTTTAGGCTACCAACATCATGATTGCCTAGCTCGTAGATGCCGACCTACCCGAACGGTTCAAACTCATCATTACGCACTTGCTACAAGTGGAACGCGGCAACCCCGTTCCTGGAACGCGGCAAATCTCAAGCGTTACTACTATTAAGTAACAAGCGCGTCTCTATCTCTTGTAATGAACTACGATGGGCTTGATCCCGTTTTTCGGGTACGTAGGCAGCTCGTTTTGAGCACAACTATATCTTCAAAATATTTATATAAGCAAACGTTTCTCACCAAACCCGTCTCTAAGAACCCCTTCTTGATCAGTTGCGGGCAACACTCTTCCTATAAGAGTAAAATCTAAGCTGAGCTCGCCTCGTACCCTACATAAGCCGAGCTTGCCTCGCATATAATCTAAGCCGAGCCCAACTCGCACACAACATAAGCCGAGCTAGCCTCGCACATAATCTAAACTGAGTATTACTCGCACACAAAACAAGCCGAGCTTACCTCGCATGTAAAGCAAGACAAGCTTGACTTGTACACATACAAAGCCGAGCCTGCCTCGCACTTATTTTCACCATGCAAAGCTAAGCCTACTTCGCGAACGATCGAAGACTCGCCGAACCAAACAAAATTTCACTGAAAGAAAAGAGGAAATTCAATCGTAAAAGAAAAGGAAGCTTCATTAAATAACAAGTATGTACAAAGGTCGCAACTCGGCGTGCGAAAGCCCAAAAAAAACAACTTCAAAATAAAATTAAGGCCTAAGGTTGGTTCCGAACTGATCCAAGCCGGTCGGGACTCCTGCGTCTGAAGCACCGGATGAAAAAAGATGGCGCTGATTCACTGGGGAAACCACCAGATCACCGGGCAGGAGCTCAATGATATCGAGCTGGTTAAAACGACGCTCCCACTCAGCCCTATCCTTTTCCAGCTTTCTTATCCTTTCTGGAGGAAACGCCACACTGTCCACCTTGGCTAGAACTGTGAGGCAATCCAGCGTTCCGGATATTTGGCTCAGCATGAGGACCGTCTCCTTGGCAGCCTCCTTCTCGGCTAGATGCTGCCTTATCTTAGCAAACCGAGCTCCGTACTTCTCGGTCATCGCATTTGCTACCCGAGCCTCACACTTACGAACACTCTCCTTGCGAGATAACCGCAATCACGCCACCTCGGACTTAAGCTTGGTCGCAATCGACTCCTTCTTGGCAGCAAGCATCTCCTTTTCCGCGACCAACCGATCCACTTCGACCCGCAGAACATCCTTCTCAGACGCCAGAACTCCCTGCTCAAGCGTCCAAGCATCCTTCTCGGCCACAAGTTGCGCCACTTTGGAGGCGAGCTCGGTTTTCTCCGCCTCTACCTGGCTCTTCTCTGCCTCAAGATCGTTTAGAGAGGATTTGGACTCTATCAGCTCGGCAGCAAACGTGATGTTCTCCTCTTCCAACATCTTTCTCCGATCTTCGAGCCTAAACTTCTCATCCATCAGCAACTCGGCCTTCTCGGTGCTGACACACCTTTCGTGCACAGCCTTTTTCAGCTTCCGATCATACGCTCGGACAAGGCGGTTCGTATGGCGGATGACCTGAAAAGTTCAGGGCATTCACAGAGTTAATACATCTTTAAAAAATAATAATAAAAAAAAGAGAGTTCCCAGCAAAAAAAAGAATAACGAACCAGCGCCTCGGCCACCGCGATGTCTTTGTAGATGTCCGCCTCCTCGAGCTCCTCAATTTGAGGCAGCTCTTGCGGCGTACCCCCCATCAACCTTAACCATGCGGCGCAGGCCTCTCGATCACTCGTGATCGGCACTTCGCGCCCATACCTAAAGAGCACGGCGTGAGGATTCCTCTTCACACATGGGGGCCTCTTCGCCTCGGTCGTCTCTGAAGGGAGTGAAGCTTCGGGCCCCCTCTTTCTTGACACTACCCATTCAGCCTCGGCAGAATCACTCGGCGGATCCATCTCGATCTGGGGGACGTCGGCAGGGATGTCTGCAGTTACAGAACAAGGCACCCGAAACGAAGGAGCTAGGTCGGCCTCTACATCGGGTGCAAGCCCGGTCGTCTCGACTTCAATGGGATCGGCCACAGAGATCGGAGCAATGAGATAAGATATCACTTATTGTATTAATATCACTGAAACTATTAAGAGAGAGAGAGAGAGTTATTTTTTGCTAGAGAACTTTTGAGGAAATAATTTCAAACTCTGTTCATTCCTACAAAAGAATTAGAACATATATATCTTTTATGAATCTTTTTTATGCATTCTTTTCAATTCATGATGTTTGCTGCAAGAACCATCTGAGTAGTTTGTTTGTTAGGTTTAGGATTAACCAAAGATAAAGAAAAATTGACAGATTGAATAAACTGTTTGGATAATCAATAGGTTTTTCATCTAGATCGAACTTAAATTTAATTCTTGCGCTATCACCTAGAATTTAGATCATAGGTTAATTGATAGATACAGAAGTGTGATTTATCTGAACTATCTTAAATGAGCAAAACGCATACTATCAAAGACATTTGGTTTAAGAATTTTGTGAACAACCGAACTTGAACTTAAATTTTGTTTTATTGTTTGAATTTGCAAAAAGATGTGGAATTCTGAGGTTTATACATAGTCTTTGCAACGGAAATGGTCGTATTTATCATCGTGATTCGAGTTCGAGAGCGGTTCTTAATTCAACTCCTAACAATTTGATCTAGTCTGCAATTTAGATTCACCAGAGGATTTTTTTGATGCCTAACACTTGTCTTATTGATTAAAAACTCACATTCAACAATTTTAAATTTGATTTACTTTGCATTCTTGTTAGTCATATTATTTACTTCTTTAGCTTGATTCGATATAAAAAATTTTCCGTACAACTTTACATCTCTAGAAATTTGATATATTTTAAACTATAACTGCGATTATGTGCATTTTTCAAGTGATTTTATAAGGGAAATTAAAACCTATCATTTGGTTTCATAACTTTGGTTCAGTTTAATTGTAAAAAAGGTACCGAAAAATATTTGTTCTACAATATTTTCTTCTCTTGGAAAAAAATCAGATAAAGGTATGATTCAACTATTGTGAGTTTGTGAATATCTTCATTAAGTGCAAATGATACAGACCAAAGCTTATATACAACTAATACAATTAAAGCTAAACCAAAGATAAACAACCTAACTAAACCAGCATTCAACAAGAGATAATTAATATATACCATCTCTAATAGTTTATGGTTTAGAGATAACGTCAATCAATAAAATATCCAGTCCTGGTTTCTTAGCCAGCAGAATGATAAATTTAACAACTTAACATAGTTCAGAAATATATAAAAACGATTATTTTTAATTTATCTCAAGTTAATGATCCGAACATTATTTTAGTAAATTCGAACAGTTTTGAATTAAATCGAAAACAACTCGAGATGAAAAAATTCATCAAGAGCAAGCGATTACAGCGCTGGTAATCTTGAGGTCAAAACTAGTGTCCCATACGTATTTGAAGACGAAGTCTCCATACCCGATAGGCCGTCCATCATTGAGCAGACACTCGTCACCTGTTTTTGAGAACACCGAACTATCAATTGTTGTGACTGATTGGAAACCAACGCACGACAACTTTATGTCTAGAAAATTGCATGTACATGGGTCCGTCACTGTCACTTCCCACTCCGGTTTGTTCTGAACCATGTTTCCGGTCTTTGATTGTTTTAGAGTCAGACTGTCACGATCACATCCATACCCTTCCAAATTTACAACATAAAATATATATATTAGTTTTCTTTATATAGAACAAAAAGATCATGTAAGAACAATATTTATTACTTAAAAAAAATCGTTAAGTCTTAATTAGATTTGATATATGACCAAGATATGTAAGATAATGGTCTGTGATAGTATCTTTATTGTTTCATTACATAAGTTCAAATGTTGTTGTAAGAAAAATTAAAAATATATATATAAATTGATTCGGTATAAAGATATCGGTTTATAGTGAATATGAAGGTTATAATATATTTGTTCTATGAGTACCTTGGGTAAAGAAAGCGAAGAAGATGAGGAGGCAAACGAGTTTGCAAGTCATTGTTGGGTTTTTGTAGTTTTTATCAGAAAAATTTAGGAATTTGTATTAAGTATGAACTGAGTTGTGGCTGCCTAGATGTGATATTGAGTATTTATAGGGAGGCATTAAGTTTATCTTCATATAATTAAAAAGTTTGGGATATGTATTAAAATGTTGAAAAAAGAAGGTCTAAATAGAAATTGTACAGTAAAGAAACCAATTAGAAGAGTAAGTGTTAATCAGCTATTAAATTAAAGTGTTTTCCTTTGCTTTCTTAATAGCTCAAAGTCATTGGATCAAAATCTTTGATGAGTAAATCTTTACTCATTGGATCAAACTCTTTGATGAGTGATTCTTTGATAAAAAAATATTCATAACTAAAAGAATTTCTATCTAAGGTATTCATCTAAGCAAAAAAATAAAATTTAACATTAAATACTATTTAATATATTTGATTTAATTTATATTATTGAATCTTTGATGAGTGAATCTTATTATTGATTTATTTAATTTGTATCAGAAGAGATCTCTCATAGAACTGCCACATTTGATTGAGTGCCCCTCAAAAATTGTAAACCTTTACAATTAGTGATAATTACTAAAATAATCTTGAAAAATTGGTTAATTACTCAAACAATATAATAAATATGATATTACTAACCCAATATTTTTTAAAAAATTTTTTTAACTTAGTCTTTTAGTCTTTAGAGCGATATTTAAACCCAATTAAGAACATCTTCTTAATTTTTAAATGTTTTATATTATCATTAGAATATATTTAAAATTATCTTGCTAACCGTTTAAAAATTATTTTATGTTTGTTAAAACTATTTTTAAATACTTATTAAAATTTTAGGAGCCATTTACTAAAATTTTTTGAATCATTTCCTAAAATTATGTAAATCATTCCTAAAAATTAGTATGTTTTTTAAAAAAATGATAAACTTTTAAAAAAATAATTCGAAATTATTTTTACTATGATTTATTTTTATTTGTTTTTAATTTTAATTTTATAATTAATTAAATTAAAATAATAGAAAATAAGTATATAATTATTTTCTTATCTTTTAATGAATGGTATTTTGTGAATTTCATCCTTGTATGCTATTTTTGTGAAAAAAACAAGTCTATTCTATAATATTATTTTTTATGATATCTTTTAGAATTTTATACATGTTAGTTGATAAACAAAAAAATCAAAGCAGTTTAAATAATATTGTAAATACATGAATATGAAATATTTGATTGGCATTATAAACTATTTGTTTAACCAAAATGTATAAAAAAAATTGAGATTGATCATTTAAATTTTTTAGAATAAGCTTATAGATTTTCTTAATGTAAAATGTTTTTCATTGATATAATAAACATCAATTGTCTTTAATAGTGAAAACAAACCAATATTAAAACATCTATCTTTTATTAATATTAAGATAACGATTCGGAATACATTTGAGTAAATATCATATGGCCAAGACAAAATAGAGCAAACTAATTAACACAAACCAAAAACTGAATTAAATCGAAACATTTGGGCTAGAAACTTCAAGAGCAAGCGATCGTGCCATTGAGGACCTTGAAGTCAAAGCGTGTGGCCCTTACGTACTTGAAAGTAAAGTCTCCATATTCGATACTTTGATCTTTTTTAAGAAAACACACGTCACCGGTTTTAGACAACGTCCACTTATCAATGGGTGTGGCCGATTCGAAACCGGCGCACGACAACATTACATCAATGAACACGCATGAGCATGTGTTCGTCACTTTTACTTCCCACTCCGGTTTGTTCTTAATCATTTTTCCGGTCTTCGATTGTTTCATAGTTATACTCTTCTTAGTTTCACACTGCCCATATCCTTCCAAATTTTTAAACGGAAACAAAAAAAGTTATTTACCTTTTTAGAACCCAAAAAACATGTAATAAAAAATAATTATAATAATCTATCACATGATATGTTTACAAAATCAGTTAAGTTAATTAGATTTGGTACATAACTAAGTCACCAAGACATGTAACCTAGTAATGTATATTACGACATAAGTCCAAATCTATAATATCATTAAAAAAAATTGTTTATAGGTATGACATTAATTATGATTATCGTAAATATTTTATGGTTATTTTATCTTGTTATATGATAAAAAAAATATATTTGATATATATATAAGAGATCGACTTATTATGATCAAATAATATTGTATGAACGTTATAATATATTTGTTCTATATATAATGTATACAATATATAAATACCTTGGGTAACGAAGGCTAGGAGGACGAGGAGGCAAAGGAATTTGGAAGCCATCGTTGGGATTTTGGAGTTTTTGTAATCTGAGTATGTGACTGCTCAGATGTGATACTGAGTATTTATAGGGAGTCAATAGTTTTATCTTATATGATAAAAAAAAAAGTTTTGGTAAAGTTATAAATATGTATTTAAATGTTGACCAAAAATAAATAGGAGTTGCAATAGAAAATGTATAGTAAGGAAAACAATTAAAAGGTTCCGGTTATTCACCTATTAAATTAAATTGTTTTCCTTTTGCTTTGTCAGGTCAAAGCTCATTGGGTCAAGGCTAATTAATTTGTTTAATAAAATTACAAAGAGATTTAAAAAAAAAAAATTTGGTTATCTACATTTCAAAGTCGATCTCTTTAGGAAAAAAAAAGTAAATATTATCAATGACCTTGTATTTGATATTTGAGAAAATGATCTTAGTTTGATATGTATTTTTTAAATATATCCTTACTATATTTGATATTTGAGAAAATGATCTTAGTTTGATGTGTATTTGCAAAATATCTCCTTACTATATTTGATATTTGAGAAAATGATCTTAATTTAATATGTATTTGCAAAATTTCATCAAAAATAGTAAAAAGTTCAACAGTTTATTTCTTTCAAATTTCATAATATTTACACTACAATATCAGTTCTATAAACTAATGCTCCATAAATTAAAATGTTATTGTCATTTCAAATTATAATTTTGATCTAATTAATCTTTCTATAATTTTATATTTTTTTAAATAATAATATATTATATTTTTATGTTATTAGTTTAGAGAAATTTCAGTGTAATTTTTTATTTTAACACATTTTTAATATTCAATCCGGAATAAAAAAATTTGCATACAACTAATTTTCAAACAAGAATTGATGGAATTGGTAACAATCTATTACATGATTGAACAACAATTATCGAGGATCAATAGTTATTAACTTATGAAAATCATAGTCAAACATTTACATATTTAAGGTGAAAAAGAGTAAGATTTGATAGGAAAATTTATCGTTGTTGCGCAAGGATCAATTTGATTTTGTGAACTGATTCACATGTTGAAGATTCAGGGTGCTTGTTCTTCATGAAATTCAATATGGAGAATTTTAGCTATAAATCGTGTGTATTAGATTCAGAACCGATCTATAGCGTAAGTCACGTAAGCTCTTGCTTAGGGTCTTCAAGATAAAAGTGACACTTATAAGATGATCTTTTTGTTTTTTAAAATTTTTTTACCTATTATATTCGTATAGTGAGCATATATCAAATAATAAAAATTATGTAGATTGTTCATAATATTATTGAACAGCTGTCATAAATACATAATTCTTGTTTTATATAAAAAATAGATTCCATCAATTATTTTTTTTTAATTCTGTATTTAAATTTTTGTGATTGACAAAAATAATACAGATAAACCGTAGCTACAATTTTTCTGCATTAGTACAACACTCAATTCAAAGTGTTTGTAACATAAACTTGACTTTTTAATTTGCTAACAAAGTTAAACATTTTTCTTGAGTATGAAACTGGAGAATTTTGTTTGGTCATTACCATGCAACAACCAAAACTTATTCTAACATGAAATTTCTCGTCCATATATATATATATAAACCAAAATCGATTTCGGTTCGATGGTTATTTTGGTTCTATGAAAACTCTGGTCCACTATTGGCTTAACTTTTGGTTTGGTTCGGTTAGCTTTCGGTTGCCGTGCTTTTGTCCACAGTATAGAGCATAGAGCTGAAACTGAGCATTCGCCGGAGAAAACTATCACAGTAAGGCTTATAGCTATGTCAATGGCGGAACCAAGGAAGCTGAGAGGCCACAAAGCGACTGCCACGTGTTGTATAACTTCTCGCGACCGGCCGGGACTTGTTGTTACTTCCGGCGAGGTGTCAAAAATCTCTAATTGAAACCTGTTTTGTCTTTTTTCTTTTTTGATGCGAAGAATCTAGGGTTTGTTCTTATAGTTACTCTCGCATCGATTATAGGATGGTTGCGTTTGCTGGTTCGATTTGCGATGTAAAGATGTCCAATTCACCATTGACGTTGGGACAGAACCAGTTTCATCTCTTTGTTTCAAGACAGGTTTTTTTGTCTCTTTTTGGTTCAATTTCATCTCGTTGTTTCAATTAGTGATACATTGATTTTTCTTTTCTTGATTCAGGTAACGAGAACATTCTCTATGCTTCTTATGGAAACGAGATCAAGTCTTTCGATGTTCATACGGTAACAATAAAAATCGAAACTTTGATAAACTATAAACATATTCTTTACGCAGTTAAAAGCCTCTCTCTTTCTGCATTTTCATAGCTAAGTGCTGATTCTTGGAAGCCATTAGAGAGTTACAGTTACAACAAAGATGAAGTAAACCAGGTAGAGAACTCAAAAACCCTGACTTTCTGAAAGTTCATCAAATTCCTATAAATCGATTTTGATATCTTTACGATTACTTGATTTGGTAAGGTGGTATGCAACGGAAGATCATCTTTTCTAGCTTCTGCAGATGATTCTGGTGATGTTAAGGTACCTCAATAGTTGTTCTGAATACTTAAAGATTACATAAACATGACTTTTGTGGGACTTTTTCTCGGTTTGGTTTGATTAGTTTGCTTGAATACAGATCATCGACATTGGTCAGAAATGCCTTTATAAAACCCTTAGAGCTGGTCATACAAGCGTATCCTTTATCGTTGTTTTGTTTTGCTCGCGTCTTTGAAATTGTACGAACCTTGGAAAAAAAAATCTCAAGTCACACCTTAATGTAACATTTTAGATATGCAGTAGTGTGCAATTTATTCCATGGAGGCCTTGGGAAGGTAATTAAGTATTGCGCTTGTCATTATATATATATGTCTCTTCAAGGTTTATAAAATGGCTAATTTATTACAGTCATTACCGGAGGACTTGATTCAAAGCTTGTTTTGTGGGATTTCTCAAAAGGCCGCTCGCAAAAGATTATAGACTTTGGTAAGCCTAAGCGATGGACTCGGGTTCATTAGCCATATAGATGCCATTAATTCTGATTTCACCGATCATTTGCTGTAATCTTTCAGGCTCTGATACACAAAGTAACTCAGGACAATGTTTAAATCCTGCGTTTGTCCACTCAATAGCAATTCCAGATATCGACATGGTTGATAAGTTAGACAAGATATGCGCAGCTGCTAGAGGTGACGGAATTGTCGACTTGATCAATATCGAATCGGAACTTTCCCGAAAAGGAACATCAAAAGGAAGCAGCAGCAGCAGCAACAACAATGTGCTCAAAAGGGTTTGTTTAGATTACTCTGTTGGTGGACATAAAGCTGCTGTATCTTGTGTAGCGTTTTCTCTGTTTCAGGAAAAAGGTAGATTCTTGATCTCAGGTGGTAATGATAAGACAGTTAAAATCTGGGATTGCTTTAGATGTCTTGATTCAGACAACAACAATAACAGAAATTTCCTCCATTTGAATATTGACCTGAGCAAGAAGGTAATTAAAAGCTCTCATTGTTCTTTGGCTTTGTGACTTCTCCTTATTCGTTTATCTGTTTCTGGCATCTAATTAGTTTCTTAAACAGGTGAATTGGCTATGCACGAATCAGTCTGATTCTGAGAATCTTGTGGTCTGTGATACAACAAGAGTAGTTAAGGTTTACTCAATCTCCTGACTTTACAGGGGATCTTCTCTTACTTTTCACTTCGTTACTGGGCCTTATGGGCCTATAAATAGACTCAGAGATTGATGTTATTGCACATTGTTTATTAGTGAACTTTTCTCAAGTGGTTGCTTGATCCACAAGTTAGTGATTTGTTACCTATAACCAAAGTGTTCTGACCGGTTTCTAAGCCGGTAAAAGGTACTGCTAATTATGAACCTTTTTTTGTCTTAATAGGATTTTATTTTATAAAATTAATATTCATCATCGCTTTTATGTATTATCACTATCATGTTCATGTTATAAATAGTGGGCTACTCCATTTTAAGACGTTTACTTGAGCACAAAGAAATTAATTTTTGGATATTTTGTTGCGAAAAACAATAACTCATATTTGCATTTTAACAAAATTTTCAATTGTAAAACTCTATTACTTCCATCAATTTTATGATGGTTTTTTTGTTGGTTTTATTTAATTTGTGTTTTTAAATCCGAGTTTTCTACCAAAAATTTTACTAATGGGAAATCTATACACAAAAAAAAGGTGATCATATCAGCTTCCTCTTGTCCATTCACACATTTAAGAATTTGGTACCAAGTTAAAATCCATCATCTTTCAATAAATCATGGTATAACCAGAAAACAATTATATACAATTCTTTTAAAACTAAGTTTCACGTATACACAAACAAATGTATTGAATTATCTAACCTAAACTTGAAATCACAAATCTGACGCCTATTGCATGATCTAAAAACTATAAAATTCAGTTGATTTTTGTTTTGAAAATCAACACTTCAAAAAAGTTTAATTTGTTCTTATAAATGTAATATCCTCTCTTTTTCAATTTATTTTAAAATAAAAAAATCCTTAAGGGAAAAAGAAAGAGTATATAAGAGTCACAAGACGCTTCTTTTAACCACCAATCTTTCTCTCCTTCCATTTTCGAACATTCCCAAATCTCTTCTCCTTTCCACACCATGAAACCGCCGCAACCGCCACCGCAACCGCAGTTTCTCCTCTTCCTCCTTCTCCTCCTCCTCATAGCCACCGTCTCCTCCTCTTCTTCTCCACTAGACCCAAAACAGCTCAAAGCTCTCAAATCTCTCAAAATCCTTACAACAACCGAAGATCCCTGCAGCAACAACAGCAACCACTCCTCATCCACCATAACCTGCGACGACGCTTCTCCTTTCCGGCACGTAACCTCTCTCTCCTTCAGAAACTGCTCCTCCTCTCTCTCTCTCCCCTCAAAAACCCTAAAACCTCTCTTCAAATCACTCCTCTCTCTCTCCTTCCGCAACTGCCCTTCTCTCTCTCCTCCAAAACACCTCCCAATCTCTCTCCACTCCTTCTCCGCCGTCTCCTCCTTCCACCACCATCACGGCCTCTCCGGCGTCTTCCTCGCTCGTCTCGTTAACCTCACAAACCTCAACATCTTCTCAATCCCAATCTCAGCCTCTGGTCTCTACGTCATCCTCGGAAACATGCGCAAAATCACTTCCCTCACAATCTCAAGTTCGAATCTCTCCGGAAACATCCCTAAATCGTTTCACTCGGATCTTACTTACATCGATTTATCCAACAATTTACTCAGAGGATCAATACAAACTTCGATCACTCTTCTCTCAAACCTCAAATCTTTAAATCTATCTCGTAACTCACTCTCCGGCGAAATACCTAGTAAAGTCGGGGACTTGATCTCGCTGAAAAGCTTGTCATTGGCTTCGAACAGATTGTCAGGAAGAATCCCTAATTCGATCTCGTCGATGTCTGAGATGACCCATTTGGAGCTAAATGGGAATCAGCTAAACGGCACCGTTCCAAGCTTCTTCTCCGAGATGAAGAATCTCAAACACTTGAATCTCGCTGATAACTCTTTTCATGGAGTTTTGCCATTCAACGAAAGCTTCATAAAAAATCTCGATTTTTTCGAAATCGGAGGGAACAGTGGTCTCTGTTACAACCACACTGTTCTGTCTTCGAATCTGAATCTGGGTATTGCTCCGTGCGATAAATACGGTTTGCCATTATCGTCTCCGCCGCAAAAGAAGGATTCGACGTCGGAGGAGAAAGACGAGTACGGCGACGACGACGATGAAGGAGGGAATGAGAACAAGAAAGAAGAGAAACATGGTTCTAACAAGACTGTGCTTGGTGTCGCCATTGGTCTTTCATCGCTTGTGTTCTTAATCGTCTTCCTCATCCTTCTCGCTATATGGTGTGGTTGAGAAATCAATAAAAAGGTCTAATCTTTATCGATTTTGCAGAATCGTTTGGGCTTACTGTGGATTGAGGAGAAAGAAAGGAGTATGCTTTCGAAAATAACCAGACCGTTGGGTCAAAACCGGTACAAACCCGGTTTAAATTTTACGCTTTATCCCACTAATACTATTCATTGCTTTGTAATTGTTTTACGTTGAGTGGGTTGATAGTAATTAAATGGGAAAGTTATGATTCTGTTCTCTTCTTTCCACTAAATTTTGTTGTTGTGAATTGTGATTTTATGATTTGATAATACACTTCAATGATGACTGTCTGAAGAATATATTTTAGGTTGTTCAAATAAGTATTGGTGTTACTCAAACCATTTTTTTTCTTCTAAAAAACTTTTTTTTTTGTTTTAAGTAAAAAACATTATTCATACAAAAGAAATTGTTTTCACAGATTACTAGTTATTACCTTTGCCAAAATATGGACTGACCTAGAAATGAGTGGAGAAAAATACACAAAAAGAAAACATGAGTGTGAAAGTTCATTTAAATATTGTTACTTAATTTTGTTTCTTCTATAAATATTACTCCTAAATGTTATTGACATTTTTAATAGATTACTTATTACCCTTGCCAAATTATGGACTGCAAATAAATGATTAGAGAATACAACAAAAATTGTGAAAGTAAAGTGTATTGAGTAAATTAACTAAAGTGGTTATGATTCTGCTTTTACCAATTTTTGCCTTTGAAGCAATGACATTATCATGAAGAACTTGCTAAAGACTTGTCACGTTGGTCTCTTAAGTGTCTATTATCTAATAAACTATCTAGTAGATAGCATAGACAAATGTAATCAAGTCTCTCGAATGCTCGAATGTTCAACAATCAATCCACCAAAATAACTCACTAAAAGAACAATTGTGAAAACCAATTCTCAAATCTCTCAGGACAATTGTAACTTCTCGCTGTGGAGATAATTAAGTTGCAGAGCTCAAAGAACATACAAGTCAAAGGAGCTGCTTTGATTAATGGTAAATGAAGACAGTAAATTCGAGAAAAAGAAAAATCATATCTCCAAGGTTCTTGGAAATTTAGATTCTACCATACTGATATCAAAAAAAGGTTTGACTACAACAAGAAACTCTTTAACATCCAGAAATCGTAAAGATAACAACTTGAAACAAAGCTAAAATCAACAAAAATCTTTGAAGGATTTAAAGTTATATTTAGCCAGTGATGTTCTGAGACTTGTTGAGGATAACTCCTTCATACTTGACTTGGAACCATTTCATTGCATCATCCTTAGTCACTCTGTGTTGGATACCAACACGGGCCTTGCATCTACGGCGACGAGCCACACGATATCCTGGACGTTCGAGAACAACGTAGAAGTCCATTCCGTAGATACCGGTAGAAGGATCATACCTAGATACACAAAACGAAGATAGATGAGAATTATAATATCAAGAAAAGTATCCATTTAAAGAAATCTACATCAACTGCATTCCACAACGAAACTAGTTAGGTTTTTATATTTGATCAAAGCCAAATCTAGCATTAGAAGCAGCTGAAATATCTTTAAACATAGGCCGACCCATATGCAAACCCTATTATGTATATGAACCAAGCATCAATCTCATTCAAATTAGCAAAAAAAAACTTACTTGATTCCAAGATCAATGTGCTCTTGGATACCGAATCCAAAGCAACCAGTGTCACTAAAGTTCCTCCTAAGAAGCTCATACTCCTTAACTTTCAAGCCACTCTCAAGTAGCTGCATTGCCTTATCACCTCTAACAGTGACATAGCACGCAATCTTTTCGTTACGCCTAATACCAAAGGACCTCACAGTGTACCTTGCTGTTATACAAAACCAATAAATATGAGTTTAACAAATACGAAAATCAAAATTAAACTACATACAAAAATCTTAAATCTCAGAAGAGATAAAGCTTCCTTATACGAACACATTCACATACCCTTGGAGAAAACAGGTGTTTGGCCACTGAGCTGTTCCAAAACCTAATTATGACCAAACACAACGATTCAGAAACACACACTATTGGCAAATTTCCTAAACACATGGCTTTAGACCCATTACAGTAATAGAGAATCGTAAAGTAACGATTTTTCTCAACGTTCTTAAGAGAAAAAAAAGGACCTTGGAGGCACGAGTGAGACGATCACCACTCTCACCAACGGAGATGTTCAGAACAAGTTTCTGGACCTTAATGTCCCTCATGGGGTTCGAGAGCTTCTTCTCCGACGCCTACAATCATAGATAGAGAGAAAATCACAAAACAAATCATCATTGCAATCGATCTACTGGTCAAATCGATAAAGGAGAGGAAAGTACCATTTTAAGGAGATCAAAATCGAGCTAAAAGAGAGGAGAGAGCAAAGAGAGTTGCGGAAACGAAAGCTGCGTCGAGTTGGGAAGTGAAATGAGTTATATGGGACGGAACTAGGGTTTCTTGAAGTCTAATGGGCCAAAGTTTACAAAGCCCATGAATATAACATAATCTTAGATTCGTAGGCGTATATAGGCCTTCTTGTCATAAATACAATTGATTTTGAAATATCTCTCTCACTATTCAACAATCCGGGGTTATAGTTTTGTTTCTATTCATTTTTTTTTGAGTTTACAGTTTGATTAACTTTATAAAAAACTAAAACTTTGTGTAATTCGGATTTTGCTTTGATTCACTTTTGTTTCCGGTTTGGATTTGACACTGGAAAAACCAAAATTTATTCATTCGGATTTTGGGTTTTGGTTTTGTAATTCGGAATTTGGTTTAGTTTTATTTTGATATGGAATAACTTAATATTATGTTTATTCTATGTTATGATTATGTATACATAAATTTATAATAATTATATAGTTTTAATATTTCTTGGTTTATTTGGTAATACTAAAATCACTTTTGATTTGGTTTTTTGGTTTACCAAATAATGATTAAAGTCTACTAATCCACATGATTCTAGTGTTACATGATCTTTTTATTTTTTAAATTCTTGGAACAAAACAAAGAATGGAAAAGAGTTGCAAACAAAAACAAATATATTTTACAGTAAATGACAATGACAACAAAACTACGAAAACCAATTAATTACACTTTCTGCTATAGTTAGTTTTTTATGTCTCATCGTGGTCCAGAGAGCTCAATGGCTTCAATTATAAACGAATTCTCTTCATGACCATTACTGTAATTTCTAGAAACACTTGGAGCTCTAGCTTCGTACCCACTCTGTGTCTGCTCATAACCAGATTGTTCCACTAAACCTTCTAGAACCTTCAAAACTTCAGACATCTTCGGCCTTAAACCCGGATGTGGCTGTGTACAAAGCAAAGCCAATTCCACAACTTCCTCCAACACCAAATCATCAAACTGTCCCTTCAAATCTCTGTCCACCATCTCTGCAAATCTCTTCTCTGCTTCCAATGTCTTTACCTGATCCAATAATCAAAGACTTTGATTCAAGTTGTGCCCTCTAGTATAAGAGATCTACTGGGTACAGTCTAAATCCATTAAACGGTTCTTGCTTTATGCAATTCAAAGAATGTAGCTAGCAGAAAAATTCAATCTTTTTGACTAACCCAGCTTAGCATCATTCCTTTTCGAATTTGACCATTGCCTGGATCAATCATCTTATGACCCGTCACGAGTTCAAGAATTAGTATCCCGAATCCGAAAACATCGGTTTTCTCTGAAGATTGTCCTGTGGAAAGATATTCAGGAGCAATGTGTCCAATGGTTCCTCGGACTGCTGTAGTGACATGTGAATCTCTCTGGTCTAAAAGCTTTGCGAGGCCAAAATCGCCAACGATGGCCTCAAAGCTTTCATCAAGTAGTATATTTGCAGCTTTGACGTCTCTGTGAATAATCTTTGGATTGCATTGCTCGTGCAAGTAAACAAGTCCTCGAGCTGCGCCAAGTGCAATGCATATCCTTCGGTTCCAATCTAGAGACGGCTTATCTCCATAACTGTCTGAATAGTCCATAAAAATGTCATCCTTTTAGATAACTTTTTCGCATTATTCGTATCGAAAGAAAAGCAAAATGAGAAATGCTACAAGAGTAACCTCTCAGACGATCAGCAACGCTTCCATTTGGCATATACGGATACACGAGCATTCTCTCTTCCGGGGTCATACAGAAACCAAAGAGACGTAGAAGATTACGATGAACAGCTAAACCAATCATTTCGACTTCGGTTTGAAACTGAACTTCTCCTGTATAATTCGGATCTTTCAATCTTTTCACCGCCACAACAGTTCCATTTGGTAGATAACCTTTATAAACCATCCCGAATCCTCCTTGTCCCAGAATGTTCTTTGGACTGAAATTGCTTGTTGCAGATTGTATCTCGCGAAAACTGAACCTTTTTAAATGCCCGATTTCAAATTCATAGTCTTGCTGCACTAAGAAATCCATAAAAGGTAGCAGCTTTTAGCAAAGTCTTAACATTGACAAACGCAAAAAAAGATTTGGAGAGACTAAGAGATGTTACCATATGATCTTGAGAGGCGTGATCGATGCCAAAGCACCCAGAAGAAGAGAAGCATTAGAGAGACAATAAAGGCGACAACAATACCAAATGCGAAAGAGAGCACTAAGCTGTGATGTTTGCTATTGTCCTTTTCAGACAACCCTGATGCTGCAGATCAATTACCGCAAGTTAAAACTATTGATGTTTCACACTGAAAGAGCTTAGTTTTGCAGAGAATTAAGAAGACAACATACCATTTCTCACAGGTGTAGCATCTGAGCAAAGCTCTTGGGAAGCTGAACCACAAAGGAATGCATTTCCTACGATTCTACAACGGTACAATTTATCAAGAAGCTTTTCACATACATTACAATGTGAGTTTTTTTCTGCATATCTTACCTATAGTCTTTTGCTAATATAGTCGGTGTTGGTCCACTTAGATTGTTGTACGATAGATCCCTATTAAAGTTTTTCATAAGAAATTATAGTCTAAGAAAAATTATACGAAATAGTAAATCGATTAACAGTAATGTTGGGTAGAGCAAGACATACAAGAAAGAAAGACCTGAGAGGCCAGCGACGAGGTGAGGGATTTGCCCTGATAAAAGATTCCTGCTGAGCCGCCTAGAAGACTTAAAAAGACTTGTAAGATAATAGCAACTACAACATGTACTAAATCAAGAATCAATGTATCAAACTCACAAGTAATTTAGGTGAGTTAGGAACCCTAAAGAAGCTGGGATTTTCCCACTAAACCTGTTCCCAGAGAGATCAAGAGTTTTAAGTTCAGAAAGTTGGCCTAACTCGGAAGGTATTGGACCGGTGAACTGATTATTCTGCAATAGCCTACAAAGATAACTTAAGTTAGCCATCAGATACAACACATTTTTGATCTTCAGTGATTGAACACAAGTTTTTTACTCACAAGGTATGAAGATGAGTAAAATCCCCAATACTAGTTGATACTGTCCCTGATAATCCTTTACTAGCCATCTCACTACATAAACAGATTCAGTAAACAATTCAAATTGCAGCAAGAACAAAAAAAGCTATTTGGTCGAACATGTGGTGAGTGATGATACTTACAGAGAAACAACGAAACCTTCAGAGGAGCAACCAACCATATTCCAAGTACAAGGATCAACAGAGTTTATATCCCAACCAGACAAAACCTCTGTTTCATCTTTCATCTTGTACTTCACTGACATTAACGCAGCAACTACAAGAAACAAAGTTAAAACCTTTTTCACGGAAAGATTTTGACTTTGTCCTAAAAAACATTACCTTCATAGTTAACACCCTTTGGAGACAAGAGACTATCCATGCCGTAAACAGAATCAGAAACAGAATAATAAATCCAGAATCCAAAAAACATGAACTTTCTCACAATCTCCATCGGAAGTTTTAAGAGAGAACAAGTTTTTTTTCAACCGTGTTCCCGCAATTATTTGTCTGCTTGGTTTTTGGCTTTTGCCCCTTTGTCTTGGGCAAATCAATAACGCCATTAAAAACCAAAGGAAGTTAACATTATAAAAAGATAAGATCTTTACAGTAAATTATTTGGTGGGTTTTTGATTTATGAGTTTGATTCGAATGAAGAAGAAGACAAAATTGAAAAAATTGAAGATTAGTTATGGAAGCGGGAAATCCTCGAAATTGTCAAATGTGTTCCCTTGTCTCTTGTTCTTAAGACTTTTTTTTTCTTTCTATGTCTGACTCTCTTGAGTCTCTGACACGGTGAGTGAGAGAGTAGATCCTCTGTGATGAAACCTACGAGAAGAATGGTACATTTGCAGTTTTGAACCTGATTAGATCAAACAATTAACGGCTTGATTTATGTTATTCACCATTGAGAAAGTTAATGACTAGTTTTTATTCATACGATCCGAAATCGGTCTTAAATTTTTAAGTATTATAAATAAGAAAACAGAGTTCATTTTCTATATTTTCTATTATTTTATATATTTTTTATATAATATTTTTTAATTGAATTTTGTTGAAAAATAGTTTTGATTTTTTTGATTTTCATACTGGAAATATGACAATTTAACATCATTAGTGATCAGACACTTCAAATTCCTATAAACTATAATTTAAAACAAGAATTATCGACCGCGAGTTGAGATTTATCCAATTTAGGTCAAATAATCGTTTTTTTATAACAGACAATGTTTTATATATAATACTATGTATATGAATTACCATTGATAGTCAACACTAGATCACTATAGCTACTGATAATGTGATGAAAGGTTTGTATTAAAATCGAATTTATTATTCTCATGACTTCTTGAATTGACATATCTTTTTATATACAAAGAAAAAAAGAATATCTAGAGTAATTACAGAATATTGAGACATTAATGAAAAACCATAACCACAGAAATTGGGATTGAAATATTTTTTTCTTTTACATGTCTTTTTAAGATTGATTAGTTTTAAACACTTTAATTTTGGATAGCAGAGCATGACGGCAAGGCGATGGAGTGGAATGGAGGCTCGTTGGTGGCTAAAAACATATTTTGGAGGAGATTCGATGATAATGGTTTTTTAGCATTGGCGTGGACAACGACAAATTTGGTGGCAACAATGGCTAAAATCAGATCCAATGAAATTAGTTTGTAGATTTGGTGTATAATTATCTTTAAGGGATGAAAGAACCCTATAACTTCATAAATAGATTAAATAAATAGAAAACTAGAAAAGACAACTTTTGATCTAAGAAGACAAAAAAATAATAAGACTAAAAGTAAATGATACAAAAAGTTGAGAAAGCATGACAGTTTCTGAAAACATTTTTTGTTTTTGATAAAACCATGATGAGTAAAAGAAAAACCATTATAACTTGAAAAAAAAAATCACAATGGCTTGAAGAAGCATAATGGTTTAGTTTTAGAGGCTTATAACGATTTAGCTGCTCGATTATGAAAAGTCACTATAAATTAAAAAAAACAATTATTTTCTTTATCATCATGTTGTAACACCTCGATTGCTGGCAAAATATTGATGTATAAAGACGGTTTTAAAAAATTAATTTGGCTATTTATAACTAGAAGGAAAAAAACAACATAGATAATAAATGCATCTATTGATGTCATATTGTATGTGTGTCTTTATGTATGAAGATTATTTAGAGATAAACATTTCAATATTGATTAAGTCGTATCTGCGGAAATTGATCTCATATACTTACAATTTTATTTGATTAAGTTATTTACTATAATTTTGATATAGTGAAAACTGAGAAAGTGCACATAGTAATCAATGTAGTCAAATTTGATTTTTCAACATTCATTCACTTTCCTTTGATTATCTTGTTATATTTATGCCAATAAAAAAATTATGTACCAGTATATAAACACACATAATACAACTCATTCATTTAAAACAAAAATTACATTTTTCCTTATCATTTCTAATTCACAAAACATTAATAGCTTTCCTTTGTTGTGGTATTGATCATGGCCAAGATATCATGTTTTTCTTTTCTCATACTCATGCTTGTGTTCTCAGGTAATTTTATCTTTTTCACTTCCAAACATCAAATAATAGTATTTAATTTTAAAAAATTTTCATTACGTAAAATATATAAGCGTAATTTTTTATTTTTAAAAAACAGTTTCAGTGGTTCAAAAAACAAAAGGAGATGATGATGAATATTGTATTGTATTTATGGATCCAAAAAATCCATGTAATCTTGTTGATTGTCGTCAAAACTGCTATGAGGGATACAATGGAGTTGGAAAATGTGTTATAGATGTTAAATCCGGTGGAGATGTTTGTCTTTGTACTTATAGTTATGATTGTCATAAACCCATAGCTTAAATTGCAATGTTGTATAATTAAAAAAGAAATTTCTTAATCTATATTAAGAAAAGTTTGAAAGTTCTTCAGCCCTTCTTTTGATTGAGTAATTAACTGCGGAAAAAAAAATTCAGAAGATTTATGTAACTTTGTTGTCATTTTGGACTATGTCACAGTGAAATTTATCATAGTATAAGATAAATTAAATCTATATGTTTTTTTTCTTTTATGTATCTGATTTTCCTAGAATTTTATGGAATTATAGTTAGTTGTATATAATCTTAGGTGACAAAAAAGAAGAAGAAGATGGAATTAGGGTTCATGTTGATAATACCAATATTTGATAAATTTGCATTATTAACTAACATGTTGGAATTGGAGTATTTGCAAAAATAGTTTGTCGTAATCGAGGAACCAGTCTTCAACGTCAAGATATGTTCTTCTCACCGACGACCATCCGCCTACCACTGCTCTTCCTAACTGGCGCTGCTTACTCCATTCTTTCCTAAAGTTATTTTCCTACTATATTTTTCTGATTTATATTATTGTAATTTTTTTTCAACAATTAAATACTATGTATTAAACTGAAATTGAATATAGACAATGACACTGGATTATATTAGTACAAACTGTTCAAAAAATTGGTTTAGGCGCATCCGGTTAGGCGCTCAAATATACACATCGAAAACAATTTTACTCAAATCGGTAAAATAAATCGGAAATCGAGTTTAGGTGGTCTATTTCGGCCAAATCGCTCAATTTCTAGTTTAGTATTCGGTTTAGAATTTTTAATCAGTTTTTTTTAAATAGAACTTTATTTTACTAAGTGAAAAAATTTATTTAAATTAAAAAAACTAAAAAAAATTAGAACATGGTTTAAGGAATTATGGTTAATTTAATTATATTGTCTTTTCCGTGTAAGTTTTTGTATTATTCTAATTGTTCTCCTCAAATAATGATCCAAATTGTTTTTGTTTGATCATTTTTCTTGTTTTTTCCTTATCAAATTTTAGGTTTCAATTAAAAATCTAATATAATAATTTTTAACGTTTAGATTGTGATTTTTTATATTGGTACAAACAACATCTAAGGTGCTGTTCGTTTGGGTATTTAGACGCAGCATCCAGATGTTACATCTAGACGCAGTATCTGAACGCGACATCTAGATGATGTTCGTTTGTGTTTTCGGTTCATACATCTAGATATTGTATCTGGATGCAGTTCTGTTTGTTTGTGTTTTCGGTTCATGCGTCTAAATATATATATATATATATATATATATATATATATATCATTTCACATCATTACATATTTTTTTTTATATGATATTTTCAGTTGTTCAAAAAGCTAAAGGAGATGATGACTTTTGTAGAGTACCTATGGATCCAAAAAATCCATGTAATCTTCTTGATTGTCGTCAAAACTGCTATGAAGGATATAATGGAGTTGGAAAATGTGTTAAAAATATTAAAACCGGTGAAGACAGTTGTATTTGTATTTATAGTTATGATTGTCATAAAAGCAAACTTTAAATACCAATGTTTTATAATTAAAAAAATTATATATTAATAAAAATTTAGAAATTCTTCAGCTTTTGTGATTGAATAGTTAACTTCGGACAAAAAAAACAATTCAGAAGATTTTGTGATTTTGTTATCATTTTGGATTATGCCATAGTGAACTTTATAATAGTATAAAATTAAATTATATATCCACACAATTTTTTATTTTTCATGTACCTAAGTTATTTTTCCAGTGTTGTATGTATATTTAATCTGTGATTAATATAGTTTTTCCAGAATTAGATGGAATTAGAGTTTGTATTGAGACTACCAATACTATTTATATTTGCAATTTTAGATAACAATTGGGAATTGGAGTATTCTTTTTTTTTGGAAATCAAATATGGGAATTGGGTCAAAGGGTTTTTTTAATCTTTTTAATTGTTTTTGCAAATACTTTTTTTTGTTTAAACTTTAATTATAACAATTATTTTTACATATACCCAGATTAGATTAGAGAGAAAACATATTCGAATTTTTTTGTAGGAATTAATTATTTGACCAATGACAGTTGTCCTTTCAAGTTGTATGTTCTTCTTTCTTTACGCCGCTTTATCTAAAAGTGTTTCTTCTTCCTCAAAATTTACAGTAAAGATATGAATTCTCTAAGAGCTTTGGGTTACAGTAGCATCAGAGAAGCTTTATCTCAGCAAAATCCCACAAAGTTATCATCTTTATGTCCTCTTTACTCTTATAATCAGAGGAGATGGTTAAAGCCTGTAGATTCGGCGCAAACTAGGTTAGAGAATCGAACAAGAGATAATCGATTAGACAAACTCATTGTTCAGATTAGGAAGCTAAACATCATTCTCGAGATTTCGAAGCTCATGGGTTACAAAAAGCGTGGTCCTTTTGTGTCTTTGCAGCTGATGTCTCGATGGAAGAATCTCGTTGGTTTGAATGTTAACATTGGAGCTTTTGTGGGTAAGTATCCTCACGCTTTTGAGATCTTTACACATCCTTGTAGAAAGAATTTGTGTTGCAGGATTACTGAGAAATTAAAGGAATTGATTGAGGAAGAAGAAAATGTTGTTAGAGAGTGTGAGAGTGATGCAGTGAAAAGGATAAAGAAGTTGTTGTTGATGTCGAGAAAAGGTGTTCTTCGTGTTCATGCTTTGAGGTTGATTAGAAAGGAATTAGGGTTGCCTGAGGATTTTCGAGATTCGATTTTGGCAAAGTATACTTCAGATTTCAGGTTAGTTGATTTGGAGACTTTGGAATTAGTTGATGGAGATGATGATGAGAGTTTGTGTGTGGCAAAAGTTGAGGAGTGGAGAGAAGTTGAATATAGAGAGAAATGGTTGAGTGAGTTTGAGACGAATTACGCGTTTCCGATTAATCTTCCTACAGGATTCAAGATTGAGAAAGGATTCAGAGAAGAGTTAAGGAATTGGCAAAGGATCCCTTATGTAAAGCTTTACGAAAGAAAGGAGATTCCACGGGGGTTAGAGAGATTCGAGAAGCGAGTTGTTGCAGTTATCCATGAGTTTCTGAGCTTAACTGTAGAGAAAATGGTTGAAGTTGAGAGGCTAGCTCATTTCCGAAAGGATCTTGGAATCGAAGTAAACGTGAGGGAAGTAATATTGAAGCATCCCGGGATTTTCTATGTATCAACGAAAGGAAGTACGCATACTTTGTTTCTTAGAGAAGCTTATAGCAAAGGCTGTTTGATTGAGCCAAATCCGATATACAATGTGCGGAGGAAAATGCTGGATCTTGTGTTGTTGGAAAAGCGTCACTGTAGAGAACTGTTACAAACTCATGAAGAGAAGAGAGATGTTGAGATTAGCTCTAATGAAGATTGGGAAGGTGAGCGAGATGGAGATTGGGTTTTACCAATTCTGGGGAACTGATTCAAACGGAAGCCGGTTCATCTGTCAAGAACAAGATGGCAGGAGCAATGGAGTTTGTGCAAAAGTCCCATCTTAATGTATGAATATTTCAAGTGAAATCAGATTGAAGTTGTTGTAAATAGTGAATTGGATGATTGATAAGCCATTAAAGGATTATGTGAGGCGCCGTTCAACAAAGAAGGTTGGAGAGAAGTAGAGAGCAATGAGGCTGATGTAGGTACGAGTCTCAGAAACTGTTGAAGAGATAAGGAAAGATAGTTAAACTTTGCTTATAATCGACGTTTCCAAGTAGAGGCAGAGGAATGTAATTAGAAAGTAGAAGATTACTTGTGGAGATAGCTTGATTTTTAGCATCTTCTGCAAAAGAGAGTTATGATCTGTTTACTACTCTAGTCCTATCAATGATCATTCCTGTCTCATGTCTACACTGATGTGTTTTGTGGCCATAGGTGTGATTAGGATAAAATTGTACCAAACAAGAAACGATTTGATTGGTTTGATCTAAGAATTGATTTGGAAGAAGATGTACTTCTGAGTTCTGAGTTCTGAGTTCCTCATTCATGGAGAATGAACAGAAAATCGCTGGCTTTGTTTGAAAAGTCATGAGCAAACTTGGTAATAAAATCAAAAGAGGGAAGATTACATGAAAAATACGGTAAGAACCCTAAGTCATTGCAGAAACTCCACCAACACATGCATCTTGTGCTCTAGACTGATGAAATACTTGAATATCTCGGACCACTTTCTTCAGCTCTGCTTTTAATTTACCACATATATATATCTGACTAAAACCATTTACAGTTACAGGGAGAATAAAGCAGCCACATTTACCGTCTTTTTCTGCATTGTGGGAGCTTTAAATCATTGCCTTCTCATCTAGCTTTAATGTACACATACATGTACCATTACATTCTTGAAGTTGCCTGTCTTGTCCTATCTTATGTTCCGGTTTGATGCAGGAAACTTAGACCTAATTGTCTCTAGATATGGTTTGGTATCAACTTGTTGACTAACTCTGGTGATGTGCACAAGCTTCAAGCTGAAAATGTTAAAGCGAAGAAGAAGAATCTATTAAAAGACTAAAACATTGAGGAAAATTTTCTAAGTTCTTCTTAAACAAAAGAAAACGGAACAAAAGTACTCTCTTCCAGCAAAACTTCTCATCCCCATCTAAGGTTTTGTACCACTTAAAGCCCAAAATGGCCATTAATCTTAAAAAAATCAATGTTAGTGTGGGCTCATGTTTATGAAAGCCCAATTATAGCTCATTATTTTTATAAATCATAACATTAAGTTTGATAGAAAAACAAATAAGATTTACTACCAATTTACTTGGTAAATAGAAATTTTAAAAGTGATTATAACGGAACACACATTATTCACCCGTACTTAGGTAAGATATAAATATTTTAAAAGAAATAAATTTTAATAATTGGTTATTATTTTATTTGCTTATAAATTTTAAATTATTTGTAATTTATATATAATAAAATAATTTTATTTTTTATCTAATTAAACATGTGATTCAGAGAATAAAGTTTAGAACAGTTTGATTATTTATTTTAAGGTATATTGAATTGTAGCAATTCCTCCAAATTGAACCATAATTGTTTTTGTTCTAATTGTGCTAAAATCAATTTAATTTTTTATTGCACTTAGTTCGGGTTTTTGTTTTACATTTGTAAATTTTTTTTTTCAAATTATATATGCTTTGAAAAAAATGTGTTTTAAAAAATTAAGGTGTTCATCAGCACTAAAAACTGAGAAATTTGATTATGTTGATTTGGTTTCGTCCGGTTTGGGCCAAAGTGGTAGCCGCAGTTTTAATTATTAATCCAATATCATTTGAATCATTTATTTAGTATTAAGTTAGTCGTACCATAAAAACTAAAATTTTGAAAAAATAATAATATCAGGCTATTGGTTTACGTTATTTAAAATATATTTTTTTAATTATTTGATCAAATATGAATTCGTGATAAGCATATTTTATTTTTATTTTCTTTTAATATATATTGTGTTATTTTTAAAATAACTTTGATTAACGAAAAAAATTAAATTTGTTGATTATAAGTACATTAGTAATTTATTTATCAAAATTAAATATTTAAAATTCCAATTATTTGAAAAGAGAGTAAGCAATACATATGTATGCATATATAATTGATTGTATTTTAAAATAAAAATAAATTAGTCGTTAAATTAATATTCGGCTAGTAAAAATTAACTTGAGTTCGATACAAAAAAACAGACTTCTAAATTAAGATTTTATAGGTTTTAAGATATTTTACTTTTTTTATTTCTAGAAATTAATTTTGAAAAATATTTTTATTTTTATTTCTAAAAATATAATTTATAATAAATTTTATTAACTAAAAAAGAAATGAATAAAAGAAGAAAGTTTTGATGTTAATTAACATGAATACCGTAAATATCAAACTGATTTTTCAAATAATATTATAAATATTCGTTAAAAAAAGTTATTTTCTTATAAAACATGTAACTATTTTAACATCTTTAGCTAAAGAAGAACAGAAGAAAAAAAGTTCAAAAACAAAGAACAGAAAGAAATATATGATATACAAGTTAAATATCATTCCAAATTCGTGATGCAAATTGCAACAAATAGTTAAGGGTGTTCTAAATGTTAAGGTAAAATAATAATCAGACAAAAGCGAGGAGAATCAAATGAAAATGTTTTATTTATTATAAAGAAAAAAGTGAAAGTTTAAATCAAACCAACAAAGGGTGAAAAAAAAGTCAAGAAGAGAATGAAAGGATGTGAAGAAATAGACGTGACGAAAGTGCTAAGGCTCAAGTACTTTGGTTTCTCTCTTTTGGTGAATGAGAAGAATATCCACATCGAAATATGATAACAAAAGAAAAAACAAAATCTTGATTAATATATAAAATAAAATAAAAGCTTGAAAAGGGAATAAAGTGAAATACATAACAAAACAAAGAGAAAACAAGGAAAATTGTGGAATAGATAAAACAAAATGGAGACAGCCAAGAGTCTTTTGCCTAGACTCATAAATTTCATATTATAGTATAAACTCTATTATTGCGAATATATATATATATACATTACTAGTAGTTTATGATAGTGTTGTTGTTGTTGCATCATAACTCAGGATTTTAACATAGTATTGTGTATAAATGAGTGGTAGACAACAACAAAATATATCTCTATTCTCTAGTATATATTTGAAACTACAATAGAATCTATAGTCCCGTAAGTTATATTTACGCTAATTTTTTATCCGACTTAGACTTAAAAATACTCGTCGTTGCCAAAAGAATAAAAATAAGCACAACAGCTTCTCATGAGCACTATGTTACCAAAATACTTTCCCACCTTACCCACTTTGTTTTGTCTCCCCCATCTAACATTTTGTTCGTCTATATATATTATTCTATCACGTGGAGTAGTACGGCTCGAAGAAAAAACAATTATGTGAGTAGAATGTTTTGCCAAATCGTTAATCATATTTATATGTGAGTAAAATGTTTAAATACTTCTTTGTAATATTTTACGAATTTTCCATGGACAATTGGTGTATGATTTTTTATTATCGCGATGAATTAGATATGTTTATAATTTGTATACAAAAGAAAAGTCTTACACACTAATGTGTTTTGTTTTCATCCAAATACATGTAAAAACAAAACAAATCTATAATATTGGCTAAAAATACAAAAAAAAATTCATGTTGCCGTAATTAATAGTAAAAACTTATTATCAAATTTTCATGTTTCTTGACTAAAATATATACTTTTATATTTACAATTTTTCAAACTATTTAACAAAAAAAATTTATAGATATTTTTATAAATTTGTATATGAGAAACATGTCGATTTAATAAATACATATATTATTTTCTTTTTTTACAAAACACTCGCATTAATGAACATAATTAGTCACATTTTTAAATTTGGTTTCCTATAATTTTTTTAATAAATGTATAGTATAGCTTGACAAAAAGGCATTTATCTCGCACATCATACATCCATAACAACACTCAAATCTAATACACACATTTTTTTTTCTAACTCAGCGCGAAACCGTACGAATGTCTTTAAGCAGACCCAACACTTGTTGCATTGTTGGTCGTTTCCCCGGCGTCTCCGCCGTACAAAAATAACCAATTCTAAGACTCTCGACCATCTCATTAACCGATTCTCCAACCGCTAACCGCAACCGCGAGTCAAGAGCTTCTTCTCCTTTCCTTTCCTTAACCAACCGTCGAACCGATTTCACATTCTCCTCGTTCCCTTGCTTCCCCGTTAATAGCTCAAACAAAATCACTCCGAAACAATACACATCGAACTCTACACTGTTATTACTAGTATCGTTGCCGGTTTTAGCAATGTTGTTGATACCAAAATCCGAGATTCTTGGCTCTAGGGTTTCGGTTAAGAGGATGTTGGTAGCGACTAAGTGACCATGAGTGGTACCTACATGATGTAGATAGGCTAAACCACGTGCAACACCAATGGAGATACGGTGACGTATTAGCCAGTTTGTTTTTTCCGGTGATGAATCTCCGACGTGACTCTCCCATGTATCGGCGCTCCAATCTTCTACGTTGGTTTCTCCCGCCGGGAGCTCGTGAAGCCATCGGTGAAGGTCTCCGTTAGCCATGAATTCGTATAATATAAGCTTCTCTTTTCCTAAAACAACAAATTAAGCACATAATTTTGTCATGGTAAAAACAACAAATTAAGCACATATATAAATATTTTTTTTCTTTCTTATCTCTATGTTATTCCTCTGAGTTCTACCAAAATAATATTTTAAAGTTCACTATAGACGCGCCAAAATATTTAGTGAACATTGTAAATAAGATCAGAAAATAAATAATTAGCATATTCTTTAAGAAAAAAGATTGTTGAACAATCCGAGAAGCTAATATCTCTACTAGTCCCAAAGCAAATGATGTGACTTGTCTGCACATTTTCTAAAGTCGTCCCAGTCCACTCAGAAAAGGACCAAATGATAAACCCTAAAAACAATTCATACGAAATCTATCACACACATATTACTTTACTTTATTTCTCTGAGGCACTTTTCGGAATAATAATAATACGTTTTTATGTTAAAGGTCACGAACATTCATAAAACTTGTAATCATGGCACAAAATATTTAGATTTTTGTACGTGACGTATCATATCATACAACAGACTTTTTTCGTCTGTTACAGGTGCAAACATATATATACTCCTAATGGATACGACACCGTTCAGCATTTAATGCCTCATTAATGTTTTTTTCCAAAAGCCCGTGAAAGTAGAGACAAAAACTTCATTAAATGACGTCTACGCCTCGATATTTTGTTGTTTTTCCACAAAAAAAATTAATATAGTCAAATCTAGTAATTAATTAGTGGATAATTCTAATCAAACAAAAAATTAGCGGAAAATTAACTGATGACATTTATAAATAAGTTAACTAATTTCTTGCTTTCGAAAAACAAAAATCAGCTGTTTCTTTCTAATTTTGTGCGTGAAAAATATATATACTGTCCACCACAAATGATGATTTCCCAAAAAAAATTGTCAGGTTTTTAGCGTTTTGATACTTAGTTTAGTAACTTGGTCAAAAAAAGGAAAAATACTTGGTTACATTTATATTTAGTATCTAAAGTAATACAGTTTGTAAGTACATAAATAAACTTACTTACTAAATTTGCTATTTATGCAGTGCTACTATGTTTTTCTCTCAGAAGTAAAGTAACGATTCCTATTAGGGTTTTAGGTCTAACTTATAAATATCGGGAAAATATTAATTACTTACCTGCGATGCAGTAACCGGAGAGAGTCAAAAGATTTGGATGTTTAAGCCGAGTGAGAGCTTCAAACGCCGCAACGGCATCGTTTTGATCGACGTCTCTGATCCTTTCAAGCACTTTGATTGCCACGTGTAAATCTCCGGGTAGAACGGCACGGTAAAGTGGACCACACGTGCCGTCAGATATAACGGACTCCGTTCCGAAATGTGACGTGGCAACAATCAGATCCTTAAACGTTAGGTTCATCAACGGCTTAGACGCCATCACGACAGGAGCCGCCGTGGGCTCTTTTATATCCGCGACCCACGACGAACCAGACTCCGTTTCGAAAGCGAACGGTCCAGATTTCTCCATCTTGAAATCCAACGGCGTTGGACTCGAAATCGCCCATCTCGATTTTATCCTCACAGATTTCAATCTACGACGGATTAAAATCACGGAGACGACGAAGATTAGGATAACCAAAGCTCCTAAGGAAGACGATAAGCCAATCACCAGAGGAGTGTGTTTAAAACGGTGCGTTTTGACGATTGGATGACGTGGCGGCGGGTTCCGGTGAGGGAGATGTTGGAGATGGTGGCGAGTAGGAATTTTGGAGTCATTGAAGACGAAATCGCCGCCGTGTGAAAACGCCGATTTGCCGAATTTTCGGTATTTGTCAACTCCAATCGAACCGGAAAACCGGTTTGCAGATACATTTAAGAACCGGAGATGGTTGAGATTCGGAAAATCGACCGGGAACGAACCGTTCATCGAGTTCTCCGATAAATCCAAGTAACTCAACGACTTTAAACCGGATATCGGTTTAACACTGCCATTGATCTTACATCTCGAGATGTCGAGGTGGTGTAAACCGGAGAGAGAACCCAAGCCAAGAGGCAAAACACGGAGATTGTTATGAGAGAGACCGAGAGCTGTGAGGTTAGCGAATCCGGTTAAGTTAAGCGCATTGGTGAACCGATTGTACGAGAGGTTAAGCTCCTTAACGGATGAAAAAACCGAACCATTAACAGGAATGACTCGTACAGAACCACCAAACCGGTTCCGAGAAAGATTGACGGAGACAAGACCGGGTTTAGACCAGAGCCAAGTAGGAACAGAGCCATCGAGAGAGTTGTTTGAGAGATCGAGGACACGTAAGCGCGTGAGATTCCGTAACGGAGTCCACGAGAAGGTGCCGCTTAGGTTTCTTGACGGAAGAACGATGTGAGTGACGACGACGGAGCAGTTAGAGAACCAGGAGGAGTTGAAACCGGAGACGTAACGGAAAACTCTGGTTAATTGACGGAAGTCTGTTCCGTTAGGACATGAAAGAGTGGAAGAGTGTGAGAGAGAGACTAAAGAGAAGAGAAGAAGAAGCAGCCTAAGAAACATTTTTTCCTCAGATTTCGTTTTTGATGTTGATGATTGTTCTTCCATGGAACATAAAAATGGTAGAGAGAGAAGTTAGGTTTGTTTATTAGTTCCTCTGTATATGAAAGGAGCTGGTGAGGTTTATCAGAAAAGAGAGAGAGAGAGAGAGAGGAGGCGGTTGATAAAATGCCAACGATGACGTGGATTATGACGGAAAATAAAAGTCAATTTTCTTTATATATATAAATTAGCTCGAACTTTTTTTGTTGAATTTGATGAATTTTGCAGCAAGCTGAAATTAACCCGTGGAAAATTTGTATATCATATATATATATATATATATAAATGAATAATATATACCTTCAAATTATACAGATTAGTGAATCAAGTAAATTTTAGTGATTCAGATAATTAATAGTTGTCTTTACAAACTTTAGTTTTGCCTTTCACTTTTTAAAAAGAATTGAGAGACAAAAAAAAGTACCTCGTAAAGATAATGATGATAAGTACATGATTGGTATCCTATAAATCAAAAGAGAAACGATGAGATTCATTATTTTTTTCCAATCCCAAAGAAATAAACGTTAAACAGATAATCTCATTTTAATTGTTACTTTACTAAATATCGATTGATTAGAAAATGACAATTTGTGCATTTTGATGCTGTAATAAAGTTTAGGTTGATTAACATTGGATTTTTATTTCTATTTTACCGATAAAAAATGTGTTAGAAACTTCAATCACGTCAAAAATAAGAGAGTATATAAAATATAAAACATGATTAACAACTATTTATAAAGTATATCATATAGTTTATCACCAAAAAAACCAAAAAAGAATATTTTTTTGTAAAATTGAATAAATATATTTTAGGTAGAAAATAAAAGAAAACCAGAATTGAAATGAATACTCTACAACCAAAGATTTTAATTGTTAATTTTGTGAAAAATAAATACAAATCCCATAATTCATGTATATTAGTATCTAGCCTTTGACATTCTTCTTGTTATTCCAGTATGTACCTTCAAATTCAATATGATTTGAAGTCATTTTTGAATAACAAATTATGTTTTTAGTAACTAAACGTCTAAATTCATATTCTAATTGTGTATGATTTTGTAAACTAAAGATGCAATAACCAGAATCGGTTATGTTCAAAACATTGGAAAGACTGTAAACTATGAAAAAGAAAAAGATCGTTTTGCATATTTTTATAAAAAATTGTCTATTTTTATATATAAATAAGAACCATAAATATGAATTTGTTTTAATTGGGCTTAGAGCGGGCGCGGGCAACAATCATAATAGACATAGACAATCAACATTTTAATATATATGCAAATAAAAATGTCGTATTTGTAATATTACAATAAAAACTAAAGTTCTATTTTAATTATGTTGTTGGTTTTGATACTCGAAGTGAAGTAAGCAAAGGGGTATGGTTGTTGTCTGAACTTTGTGTGGTAGTTGATGATGCATATATTGATGAGACATAGAAACATGGACCCTATATCTTTAACAAATGCATTAAACTATTTAATTTCATTCGATTGTTGTATCCTATGTGTAACTTCTGTATCCTTAAATCTTTTAATTACTACTACTAAAAAAGTATTTTCAGAATTTAGTTTTACAATTGTATATCTGTTCTCCTTGTAATAAATGCTTATATTTATTACTATCGGTTATTTGTTGATGTGTTTGGTTGAAAGTAAATACTAAATAATGGTGTAGAAGTTGACGTAAAAAAAAACAAGATTTATTCGAGTGTGTACTGTATGATATAATTTTTTTTGGTTATTGAAGTTTCAATTATTACATTTTTAACTTAGGGCTAACTGTTTTTTGAAACTAGTTATATAAAGTTCGATTGTATTGATAATTGTGTTAAGTATATCGCTGTCCGAAACATTCCCATGAGAAACCACACAAAATCAAAGTTGCGTTGAATTATGTGAATTTAATATTATCAAAATTTTCAAAATTTCAAACGTCTGCAAATATTAAATGACTTTAACAAGAAAATATCCGCCGAAGAAAGACTATAGTTTAATGTTATAGTGGGCGTAAGTTCGTGTATAATATATGGTATATAAGGGATCGGTTACCTCGGCTTATGTGATAAATATAATTTTTTTTTCAAAGTTTTGATATAAATCTAAAAAGTTATATTTAACTAGTAACCATCAAAATAAATTTAAATCAAATTGTTATCGCATGCTAAACAAAATATGTATTTACCAAATAATATATATTTTGGTTGGTATATTTGATATAAAATTACAAAATATAGATATAAATTACAAAACATAAACATTAAAATTTTAGATTTTCAAAAAAATACTTACTTACGAGTTAATTCACAATTTATTAGAACGTATAACTTATCAATTCATATAAATTCGATTTTTTAACTTGTTTATTATATGATCCCAAGAACACAACTCAAACTCACGTATTAATAACTCATTTCGACATCCTCAAGGGTTTCAAGCCGTCTAAAGAACCATATACTAAGCCATTGTAAAGTATTTTAGTATGAATCTTCGTGTTAACAAAAACAAAAACAAAATTATGATCGTGATGTTTTGTTTTCGATTAATAAGTATTGAATTTGAATCAAACTCTTTGCCGCCGTGGTCTATTCTTCTACATAACAAGTCGAGCATATACGTCTAAACACATGTAATTTTCGTGGAGGTTTGAAAAATGTGCATAATACGTTTATATTAAAATAACCTTAGAAAACAACTAAATAAAAAAAATAATAAAGAAAGAATGAAATCGAGAAATTCCAAACAAATCCACTAAATCCCAAGACAAAAAGATCCATAGAATGCCAACTAATATTCCACAAAGTGTCTAACATATTCACATTCTCCTTGAGCAACCCAACCTAAAAGTTAATCCCATTCTTAAGTTTATCATTTTATCCCGAAACCACTCTCACCCCACTCTCAACATGGTTGGTCCATGTGCTTATTATGTCTGTGCGATCTTGTTCTATTTTAATGTAATTGGTTATTATTCTTGTGTAATACTACAACTAAATTGACTGGGACCTTTGACTAGAGTTTTGTAATTTAATAAATCGTATATGTGTATGAATTGTAGACGAATAAAACATTAAAACATATGCTTTATCTATACTATTTCGATTCTCAACCGGCCTAATATAAACCACAAGGTCAAAAAATGGTTGCCTATGTTTTGTTACTTAAATTGCAAAAACGTTTATTTTAAAATTAAAATATTGTTTTTGATTCACAAAACAGTTATTTAGATAACTAGATTTTTGAATAGAACTGGTCTAGATCCTAAACAAAACAATGATGGACTTGTGGCCTTTATTTATATATAATTTATTGTAAGATTGGTTAATGAATAGTTTAAAAAAAAGATTTTTAATTAAAAAACAAAATCACAAGGTCTAAGTAGATAAAATGTTTTGATATAAAGACAATTTATAGGCCCGATTCATCTATTTGGAACTTATAAGCCCATACAAAAGAAAGTAAAATCCAGCCCAATGGACTGGTCCATAATTATATATCACCTAAATGATTTATACACTGACCTAAATTTCTCTATTTTTTCCAATTAAAGCCCAAATCTCAAAAGAGAAAAGCTTACATGACTTTTGTGTGTGTGTATCATTGTCTAAAATCTCAATAATCCTTTGATTTATATATTTATATCACTCTTTGATAATGTTAATACGATTTTGTTAGTTGGGTTGGGTAAACAATCAAAAACATTATTTCGTTCGATTTCACGACAAGTGTAAACTTTTTCATTTTTTTTGTCACTTTGCTTATCTTTAAATCTTGACCGACCAGACCATATATGTTTCGTTGACTTACGATCTCACCGACTTTAATTAACAATCTCGTACATTTGACTTACATTTTGATAAGTAATAGAAAAACAATTAATATAAAAAAACAACGTTGAGTAATCTGGTTTTGTTAATTATAATATGTTACTTAATTTTCGGAGTTAGTCATGTGGAGTACATTCTACCAATGACTACATAATTAGTCATTTCTTGTTGTGTGGTGTTGAATTTTTTAAAATTTCATGATTTTCGTTCTGAATTAATTTAATGATTTATTAATACAAAACTTATTGTTCGGATCTATTACCATACACTACGTGGCATCTAATGGTTACATTTATTAATACAGCTGTTGATTCGGTTTGACAAAATGTATAAGCAAAACACGTAGAAGATAGAAACTTGCGACCATTACAATGATAATGACATACACGATGGCTAATGTTTTACCAAAAGATCTAAAGTTTGTATAAATGAATATATTCTTCTTTCTTTTTTTGTCACCAGAAGAATATATTCTATAACGCCATTTTCTGATTTTTGCTAACTAAATTCCAAGTATCATTTTTTTGTTCTTCTCCTTTAAAACTTGATTTGAAAAATGATCAGTAGCAAGTAGTGTAGATGTGTAATGCTTTAAATATTCTCCTTCTATTGCTTCTCTGGATAATTATTTTCTTCATTTTTGAGACCTCCATTATTTTTCTTTGATATCATTTGCTCATTCTATTTGTCGTAATTAGAAATTTCGAGGTTTTTCCACATATTAAAAAATTTATTTGAAAATTCAAATATATTTCATTTATATTTTACTATTTCAAATTATGTATCGTTTTAAAAAAAATGATTTGTAAATTTGTACTGTATAAAATACACAATTTCAATAGTATTAAAAACGTTATTAAAAATATTACACTCAATTTTTTATGTTTTCATTTACCATTATATTTAATAGAGTTTAAATATTTTATAATTATTTAATATTTTTTCCAACCGCTAAAAAACTTGTACTATATTAAATTATTTCAAAATAGTGTTTTTAACAATTACTGATTCCTGATATACTTTTTTATGTTAATCATATATTTTAATTCATAAATTAATTTGAATTTATAATCTATATATCTCAGACAATATAAGAATCCATCCTACAACATAAACTAACTATTTGTTGCTAAAAGAACATAAATTATCTCTTTCTTAAAAAACAAATCCACGATCTAAGATAACTTGTATTTAAGCTAAATCCAATTTTTTAACATAATCCATTGGTCAAAATGGATTTTTTCTGACATGTTATTGGCAAGTAACGCATTAATTAAAAAAAAGTAAACTAATTGACCTATTGGTTACTATATATAAGTGTAGGTGTTATAAACCAGAAGTGAGATTAATTTGTATAGCAACTTGGAAACACAATTTCCAAATATACACAAAGAAGAATCCTATTTATGGTAAAAACCTTAAAAACAGAACATAAGCAGAGCGAGGAACAAGAGAAGGCAAGAGAAGAGAGATCATCTTCTTCTACAACCTCTCGATAATCATTTTCGAAATTCCGATTCCAATCGAAGACGATCGACAACTCAAATTTCGAAATCCCTTCACCGTTTCATTAGCGAAGAGATCAAAGATCTCTCCTTTTTAAATGGCGGAACTGCTGAGAAAAGTGAAATCGATGAAGAAGAAGGATAAGAGCAACCCACAAGCTCTAATCCTTGGAAAATACGAAATGGGTAGGCTTCTCGGCCATGGAACCTTCGCCAAGGTTTACCTCGCTCGAAACGCGACATCCGGAGAAAGCGTCGCGATCAAAGTGATCGACAAAGAGAAAGTCCTCAAAAGCGGTTTAATCGCGCATATCAAACGCGAGATCTCGATCCTCCGTCGCGTTCGTCACCCCAACATCGTGCAGCTCTTCGAAGTCATGGCGACGAAATCGAAGATCTATTTCGTCATGGAGTACGTCAAAGGAGGCGAGCTATTCAACAAAGTCGCGAAAGGGAGATTGAAAGAAGATATCGCCCGGAAATATTTCCAGCAATTGATCTCCGCCGTGTCCTTTTGCCATTTCCGCGGCGTTTATCACCGTGATCTGAAACCGGAGAATCTTCTCTTGGACGAGCACGGAAACCTAAAAGTCTCTGACTTTGGTCTCAGCGCTGTCTCCGATCAGATCCGACAAGACGGGCTTTTCCACACTTTCTGCGGCACGCCTGCTTACGTGGCACCGGAGGTTCTTGCACGGAAAGGCTACGACGGAGCTAAAGTCGATATCTGGTCTTGTGGAGTGATCCTCTTCGTGTTGATGGCAGGTTTTCTTCCTTTCCATGATCGGAATGTTATGGCCATGTATAAGAAGATATACAGGGGAGATTTCAGGTGTCCGAGATGGTTTCCGGTTGAGATTAACCGGTTGTTGATTCGGATGCTTGAGACTAAACCGGAGAGACGGTTTACGATGCCGGAGATTATGGAGACTAGTTGGTTCAAGAAAGGGTTTAAGCATATTAAGTTTTATGTTGAAGATGATCACAAGCTCTGTAGTGTTGATGACGAAATCGAATCAGTCGAATCGGTTTCTGAACGGTCTTCTACGGTTTCTGAATCGGAATTCGAGTCGTTTGATGCTAGGAGAAGAGCAATGTCGATGCCTAGACCAGCGAGCATGAATGCGTTTGATCTCATTTCGTTTTCGCCTGGTTTCGATTTATCCGGTTTGTTTGATGATGATGGTGAAGGGTCTAGATTCGTATCTGGAGCCCCGGTTAACAAAATCATACCGAAGCTTGAGGAAATCGCGAAAATCGTGAGCTTTACCGTGCGGAAGAAGGATTGTAAAGTGAGTCTTGAAGGTTCAAGGGAAGGAAGTGTGAAAGGTCCATTGACAATCGCTACTGAGATATTTGAATTGACTCCAGCTTTGGTTGTTGTTGAAGTGAAGAAGAAAGGAGGAGACAAAATGGAGTATGATGAGTTTTGTAATAAGGAACTGAAACCGAAATTGCAGAATTTGAGTGCGGATAATGGAGAGTCTGTTTCCGCATCGCGTTCTTTGCCAGCTTTTCTACTTTCTGATACTGATTAGGAAGATGAAAAATTGTTTTTTTTTCTTTCTTGGATCTTTGAAGCTGCTTATTGGTTTAGGTTTTGGTGACTTTCTAGATTTGTTAATCATTTGAGTTAACCAAATGTAATGTTCTTGTTTTTGAATGGTGTAAGAGACATTAGACTTTAGAGCTAGGGAGAGTGGTGAGATATGAATCGATGTTACAGAAAAGGGAAGCACATATTGAATAAACAAGTTTTTATTTTTCGCGTTTGGTCAATCATATTTTGGTGTGTGAGGTTAGAATCTACATTTATGATGTAGAGATCAAATCTGTAAACACATTTTACTCAAAGGTCTTTCTGATGAAGTCCCAAAAACTAGATTCCTATTCGCTCATCGGTTGATATGAGCGAATACGAACCAGTTCATGGGATTTGATTCAGGTCCGGTTGGTCTGTGAACGATCAACAGTTTCTAAGCCTGCATACCTATGATGGCTTTGATGTCAAGACCGCTGACCATAAGTCACTAAACCCGTAATTGTCGAACCAACTGTGGACCGAGTTCTCAAGCACGGATCATAACTGTGGACCAAGTCATGATCAACTACATACCATGAACATTGGCTTATTTTGCCATCAAGCTTATAAAACAGATGACCATTTTCTTTATCCAAAATTTACCATTAGGCCAGCCCTGAATCCAATCAAAGCAAAAATGAGTTTGCAGTTCTTATTTATATACAAAAATATATAAAATAAATCGGCCTTTTTTTTAAAAAAAAACATGACCGACTAATAATTAGCACCAAAAATCTATTTTTGTTTTGCTTGGTCTTCTGTTATTTTCCTATATTTTTAAACTTTGTGTAAATACAGAACAAAAATAAAAATCTAGATATGTGATGATGATTGCAGCCAATCCATTATCATAAATCTCAGATTTTACACACAAAGATTAAAATGAAGGCAATCAAATTAAAGAAAAACGAATAGGGAAAAACACATTTTATCACTTTAAACAATCTTTTCTCATTGTTGCTTATCCTTTGTTGTTTCATTGCCATTTCCAAACAATATCTTTTAAAGAAGGCTTAAGCTCACGATCACAAAACTGGTTATACTCCATTGTATCACCTCCACTCTTCTTAAACTCAACCATATGAAAACTCTTCGCCACTTCAAATATCTCAACATCGATCACAAGTTGTCCTTTTCTTCCTTCTCTTCTATCTTCCATCTTCACTCCTACATTGCTCTTCTTCAAATCGAATCTCTCACTACTCGTAGCTATCTCTTCGAATTTCGACACTATCTCTTTTGTTTCCTTCTTTGTCGTAAACATTGATTCTGACCTCTCTTCTTTCTCAAACAATCCCGAGAGATCAAATCCTTGAGACAGCGAAGAGATTAGGTCAAATGCGTTGTAACACATCGGTTGCACAGCAAAGGCTGCGTGCACGTCGCTGATTAATGACTCGATCTGATGACTTTCGGGAGATTTAGGCGTTTCGATCTTCTTGAAACCCTTTTGAAACCAAGAATTCTCCATGATTTTGTCAATCTTGATTCTTGAATTAGGGTTAGGATCAAGAATCCGAGATAATAGCTTTTTGACCTCAGGAGGAAACCAATTCGGGCATTTGAATTCGCCTTTTGTGATTTTCCGATACATTTCAACAAGATTCTGTTCGTGAAATGGAAGAAATCCAGCCAATAACACATACAACACAACTCCACAAGACCAAACATCAGCTTTAGCTCCATCATAACCTTTCTTGCAGATCACTTCAGGCGACACATAAGCAGGTGTTCCACATGTCGTGTGAAGCAAGCCATCTTGTTTCTTCGACTCTCTCAACGCGCTGAGCCCAAAATCGGATATTTTTAAGTCGCCATTCTCGTCTAGAAGCAGATTCTCTGGTTTGAGATCGCGGTGGTAAACTCCGCGGCTATGGCAATAATCGATTGCTCCGATCAATTGCTGGAAATATTTTCGAGCAACGTCTTCTTTAAGCTTTCCTTTAGAGACTTTGTCGAAAAGCTCACCGCCTTTAACATACTCCATCACGAAATAGATCTTTGTTTTGCTCGCCATGACTTCGTGGAGGAAGACGACGTTTGGGTGACGAACGAGACGCATCACTGAGATTTCTCGTTTGATTTGATCGATTAATCCGACTTTCACGCATTTCTGATTAATCCGACTTTCACGCATTTCTGATAGCTACGCTTTCTCCCGTTTTCATGTTGCGTGCGTGGTACACTTTCGCGAATGTACCCTGACCTAGAAGACGACCTAATTCGTACTTTTGCATCAGGACGATGCCGTTTTTATCCATTGGTTCGAGTTGGGTTTCTTGGACAAAAATCTAACTTGATGAAAAACAGAGGATGAGTTATTGAATAACTTCGTTTTGGAATGTTTCTTCCATAGGTTAGAAGAGAGAGAGAGAGAGAGCTCAGATTCTGGAAATGTTCATGAGAGGAGAAAAAAATACTAAATTTCAACTGTTCTTTTTCCTTGGATCTCAAAATCTGCATATATAAAAATAGTATTTACTAAAAAAAAGGAAAAAATCTAAATTTGTGTGGTTATGGTAATGCTTGGAGTGGGCTCTCGTAAATCTTTTTTTATTGGTTTTATGCTCTCCTAAATATAGTGGATGAGATAATTGATAATATTCCAAGATATTTTTTTTTGGGGGGTATGTTCTAGATTTGTAAAATTGATAAAATATTAAAATGAACTTGAATGGTTGCTAATAAATCTTGAGATGGTTGAAAGAGTTGTCGCATGACATGTCTTGATTTGAAAATTAATGGTGGAGGAATCTTGAAGTTGCAATACAAATAGGACATTATGCGGACGGAGTCTTTTTCTTCAAAAAAAGATAAAAAAAAGATGTGATAGTAAAATTTTCATTTGACCACTTTTACATAAAATCTCTTCCTAAAGTTCAATTTTCTATTGGTTTTCCAGAGTTTATTCATCTTTCGAAAATCTTTTGGCGTAGTGATAATTGAAATGATTCTCTTTTATTTATTTTTAAAATATTTACGTGTCAATATATGATGTATATAGGTATCACGAAAAGATAACATTCGTTCATGGCTTTTAAAAAAAGAAGGATTAAGACTCTAATGGATTTCAGGTTTTAGAGTTTTGGTGTTACTAAAAACATGATTCATTCAACAAAAAATCAATTTTATTTGGCTATTCCCTAACACACAAAATAAAACTAAAGAAGATTATCGATTTAAGTTATTACATGTAGATATTGATTTTTGGTTGAATGAATCATGTTTTTGTGTGTTACTGCCACGTAAATAGACCAATGTCATTTTCTCTAACTATTTGTCGTCGCTGTGTAGTGTGTTCCATTACCTCGCAACTGTACATGCATCGAATATTATTTTCTAACGAGAAATAGGCCACCTGGATAAACTATAAAAGGAAAAATAAATCTTTCAATTGTTATAATACTTTAAACAATCAAAATCAAATCGTATTTTATAGATTACGAAAATTTGCTGTTCTCAAAACTACTACAGTTTTGTAACGAAGCAATATTTATTAGATATAATAATATATATATTAATATATATCATCTAATTCGCGTAAGTAAACAAAACACATCATCCATATAGATTCAAACTCATTGCACACTGCTACGATAAGTCTTCGGAAAATAAAATTTAACCTATCTATATATGACGGTTATATATCCGTAAACTATGTCATAAACCTGTAATACCAAGATTATAAATCTTGTTATTATGCAATTTCGTGTTTGACACGTGTACGTACCTATAACCTCCACTCTACTATTATAACGACTATTACTCCTCCTCTCCTCCGGCATTATCTCCGGCGTTAGTTATACATTCACGACGGCGGCGATCTCTTGACGTTCCCCACTCATGCATTGAAAGATGAAGTTTTTTTCCAGCCAGCAAAAAATCCGCCGCTTGCACCGGCGTCAGAATCTCTACGATCTTGCTTAAAGTATCTACCCTCAGTTTATCGGCCTCGGCCAATAAAGTAGCCATTGCTGCTTCTTGCTTGTCGAGAGCTTGATCTACCGTTCCGTTAGGCTCTCCCACGTGCTCCTCCGCGTAAGCCACGGTGGAGATGGGAATATCCGCCGCGTCTTCTTGCAGGCTCGAGACTTTCTTGGTCATCTTCTCTTCTTCGTCTATGATTTTCACATGCAACACGTTGATCTTTGCTAGTTGCTCCGCCGTTAGATCGCTAAGTGAGGCGCCATCGCTACCTGTTGAACCAAAACAAATTAATAACTAATTAAACCGAAACCAAGACCAAACCAAGATATGTATCGGTTTCATCATTTTGATGTAAGAAAACAAGACAAACAAAATAATTTGTGTAGTATAGGGGGTGAATATATACTATATTATAAACACGGAACATATTCTTAAACGGAAACCAATATGGGAATTATTATACAATTCCTATAGATTCTATTATTTTTTATATCGAATAAATCAAATCAAAACACAACAAATCAAACTAAATAAACTGAAATTCTTTAAACTATATTACTTAATTTGAAGTCATGTTTTTTAAATCTAAAGCTAAACCGATTTAAAATTCTGGTCTTAACCCCGTCATTAAATTCTTAGAGACGAAAATATGAAATCGGATCCTAAACCGAACGAAAAATTTACAGTTACAACTTTCATTGATAAATTTAAAAATCGAAAAACAGAAACCGGGTCCTAACCAATCCAAAATTTTGCAAAATCGAACCGAAAAATTTAGTTTTTTTTATTTGTTGGTTAAGTCATTCACAAAACTCTCAAAAACCGAAAACGTCCAAAACCCTTACCTGAAGAATCGTAGCCATCGACGTTGCGGAGAAACTGAGTCACACGAATCTCAGTTTGGGATCCACACAAAGCATAAACGAGCCTAAAGAAAGAAGAAGGTCTACAACCACCCATCCAAAGCAGAGCGTTCTCTAAAGGAGTGTTCCATGACGGTGCGTAATAGCTCGCGCTACATCGGTGAGATAGATCGGCTCTTCTTCCGGCGTAGTCTTTGAAGTCTCCGACGATTTTTTGAGTTAACTCACGGAGCTTGTAATCATCTGCAGCAGCATCGGCGGTGCCTTCGTCAGATCTTCGTTGAGCTAATGATTGTCTAATCTCACGGACACGTTGAGATTGTAAACTCATCCACTCTTGATAACAACTTTCTTGAGCTTGATCGATGTTCTTCCCTTTGTTCTCCATTTTTCTTTTTAGTAATAATATTATTGTGTTTGTGTTTCTGTTTCCATTTCGTCGGGTTTATATACAGTTAAAGATCATGCACCTACCATTTATTTATTTATTTTCCCTCTGGTTAATGATTATCTCTAAAAATATTGTACATTATAATATTAATGGTTACAAATATTGTCGAATCCGGTTTAACTGAAAAATAATATAAAAATCGAAGAGAATAAGATAGGACAAGTAATATGAAAATCAACCAGGTGGAGAAAATGACAACTTAAAAGTTGAAACTGAACTTGGACACAAGTTTACAAAAAAAAAAGAACTTGGACACAAAATATTAATTGGAAGATAATACGTGCTTTTGGGGAGAAGAGACAAGACATGCATGCATTACGTGTAGGACTAATAGATAATGCGACTTGTCGTTACAAAAACAGTTAATTTGCCATATTTTATAAGTACATTTGTTTGTATATTCTTCTTCATTATCTCTATGGGACAAAAAAAGAGAGTGAAAACCCCTTCATCTAAGTAACTGAAGCCGACACACTTACTTCTATTTCTCAAAAATATGATATATAAATTTACAAGTGACCCAAAATTTGCCATATATATATATTCGGATAAAATAATACGTTTTGGTTCTTCTAAGCTCTAAATTTAATACTTACGCGAGAAATTTACATGCAAAGTCAGGGCTCAGAAGTTCAGAATGGTGACAAGTGTAACATGTGGCAACTTTACCTCTTTAAAGAGGAAATGATTTACCAAGAAATGATTTACCAAGTGTAACATGTGGCAACTTTACCTCTTTAAAGAGGAAATGATTTACCAATTATTATATTAAACTGTAAAGAGGAGAAAAGGATATTTTCAATAATAGTTTCTTAATTTCAAGTCTATCGAAACTAAGGGCCAAGACTAAACTACGTGGCAAAAAAAAGGAAAGATATGTAACACATACAGTATGTATGTATCTTTTTCATTTGAACTAAAAATGTGGAGAATATTCACCAATTATAATTTCTTATAATAGATCGGATTGTGTAATTTTTTTTTCTGGTGTAAATACATTTTTGGAAGACATGTTAATTTTTTATAATCTCGTATATGGTTTTTGAATCAGTTTCTTTTTATTACAAAAAGACGACAAAACTCGTTACTTTTTTCAATTTTGGGGATCAGAGATTTCAAAGAGGCGTAGAATATCTTGGAAACGAGTCCTCTTCTCTAAGAAAACTATTGGAAATAACTTATGGACTTTAACGACCGTATCTGATTTAATTTGTCTTTTACTACGAAAAGAAAAATGATAAATAAAACTCGATATCATGATGCCTAAAGTTATCATATAGTAAAAAAAACTTTTCGTATGCATTAATAAATCAAAGCGGCATAATAAAATAGAAAAACTTTAAAAAGGGATTTCGTTTTGGAAAGGAAATCTAGAGTTTTTTTTTAATGAAAAAAGGAACAAAAAACCAAAGATTAATATCTTTTGGAACGATATAATTGGTTCTATTTATAGTAGTGAATCTAAGACACGTATGGGGCAATTTTGACACGTGGCATGCATGTCTCTTTTTCGTGTAACGTGCTTAAAATAAGCGTTACGTCTGGCCACGCTTGTCGTTTTCTATCTAATACCGTAGGCTAAGGTTATTAATATTGTTTAATATGATCTGACTAATAAGATAAAGCTAAAAACGACTATATACTAATATTGTTTAATAACTGGATTTTGATGTTAATGGAAGAATTATAATTAAGTAAATGTCGCCGACACTCTCATGTATGTATAAAATTCGAAGCAGCTGCGGTTCGGTTTTTGGTTTTCAAGTTGGTTCGGTTTCTTCGATTTTTGGATCGGTTCGGTTCTGTTTTCAGATCGGTTAGGATAGTGATTTTAAGAACCGGTTGGTAACCAAAAATCCGAGTTCCATTCGATTACGGTTCGGTTCAGTATTTTTGGATAAACTCAGGTAATTTAGATAAATATATCGGATAATTTGGATAAAATACCGAATAGTTCGGATAATTTTACTTAATTCAAATCAACTTATTTGGATAATTTCGGTTAATTCAAGTATTTTCATTTAAATACAAATAAAAAAATTAGATTTATAAATATAATTAAGATATTTTAGTTATTTTAATATAAATATAATTAATATTTTTGAATATGTATTATGTTTTCGGTATCCAAAATAACCGTTCGATTCTTGGTTCGATTTCAGTTTGGTTCGAATATCCAAAATATTTTAAACAAATAACCGTTTGAATATTTATAATTTTTAATTCAGATTAATATCGGGGAATTTCGGTTCGGTTCGGTTTATTTTTTTTATATTTTATATCATGTGTCCAGCCCTAGTTGTCACACTGATCCGGTGATATGGCACGGAAGTTTGATTCTGTGTCACGTGAGAGGATTAAAAATCGGCGCTATGACAAAACAAATAAAAGAAGAAGTAAAAATCAGTATTTTTTTGAAAAACTAAGATAATTGACTAATTTACTGAGAGAAATTTTCGTTCACATATACATAATTTTGTAACAACATAACATATATGTTGATGCTTCCTCTTCTGTTTTGCATTTACAAAAATTTTAGTTTGTTTTTAAATTTGTGTTTACGTAGGTACATACAGAGGTTGTATATAATTCTCTTTTATAATCTTGTTTTGATGTACGATTTATAGTTGCAAAAATGATATGATTTTCTGTCCAACAAAATAAATTGTTGCTTGAAAGACATTGCCGACAAAGATATAACGCCAGTGATCTCCATAAAAAAAACTAATATATCACTTTTTTTCTAAATTTTGTAAATAAGTGATTATTTGAATTTATTGAAGTTTTTTAGAACATCTCCATCCTTTAAAAAAGTCATAAAGTTTTTTCAAACATTTTATATTAATATTTTAATTTATATAATCATATTTTTTGTTTTATTTTATTTTACAAAATTAAGCAATTAAACAATGACAACTGTTAAAAGAATATCCAATAAAGTTCTGATAGTTCCCCAAATGAAAAATAGTCTCTCGCTCAACTTTTCCTTTTATTTTTATTTTTTTGTTAGTTAAATAGCCATTTTCATTCCAATATGGAAGTGTTTTTATTGTAATTTTTGATTTGGCTACCAAAATTTTAACCGGTTTTAGAAAAACAAACCGCATAAAAAAATTAGTAATTTTCGCCATGAGATTTTTAATTTTTAAAAGTTTAAAGAGTTTAAAACCTAATTAGAATAAAATTGATTTTAAAACTCAATTACAGCATGCAAAATATTAGATTCAAATTAATATAACTAAATGTCTTATTGTTTATGCGTATACTAATTTAATACCATACTAAAAATGACATATTATTTATTTGTTTAGCATTCGTGATATATAATATTGAAATAACAGAATTAATTAATAACATGTTAAACTAACTTTGCGTCGAGCTTATTGTTTTAGAAATCAATACCCAAAGATTGGACGTGTTATATCACTTTGCCGACCCAAAGCCGAACAAGAAGCAATTTAATCAGACTGCAAAGAACTGTAAATATAATCCATCTAATTTTCAAAAAATTTCTTATATTTTGATATTTTGTGTTCCTCCATTGTTATTGAACATACTACAATAATTGAAAAAGCTCATTTTCTCAATGACTATAAAAAAAGAGAGAGAAAAATAAACTTTACATATAAATGAGAACATACCACAGAATGGTTTAAAAAGCCGATGTTAATAGTTACAAACAACTTTTCACCACATAATACGTACAAATATACGTAACAGGTATATGTATGGTAGAATACAATTATACAAATCACATCGTTATATTATCTGGATCCAAATACACTATCAAAACCAACCAAGAAACAAATTTAATATGAAGAATAGAAAGAAAAAAAACAACTTTTGACATAACGATGACGTTTACTGTAAAACAGAGAGAGAGAGAGAAGGATCGTGTGACAACTCGAAGAGAGAGGAGGAGGAGAAGAGAGAATCATTCTTCTGGTTAAGTAGCTTCAGAGGATAAGATCTCAAGCTCTGCCCACCAAAGAGGAGAGAGTCTTGGTGTAGCTTGTTCTGGAGAAATGTTGATTACTTCTTTCAATTGCTCAACCACATCTTTCATTGTTGGTCGTTGACTTTGGTCTATTCTCAGACAATGTCGAGCCACGTCGCATATCACTTCAAGGTCCTCTTCTTTAAACGTTTTTAATGTAGGATCAATCATATCTCCCAGATTATCACTCTCCAGATACTTTGATGCCTGTTATTACAAAAAAAACCCATTGAAGTGTTACATTAGTAATGTCAATGTCAGAAGAAGAGAAAAAAGATTTGGTTTTTGAGTTTACATACCCATTTTATAATTGATCCTTCCTCATCTGAATCTGAGAGCTTTCCAGAGATTATCTCAAGCATTAATACTCCAAAGCTATAGACATTAGTCTCTGGTTCAGGTGGTAACGGCAACAAAGATTGGTCTAAATCACCACTTGTCGATTTTCTCGATTTAAGTCCGTTTTGCGAGCTGAAAGGAACCTCTCCGACCTGGAGAAAATAACAAATAAATCCTTAAGTGTGTTTGATTATGAGTCAATAACAACATTGAAATAGTTTCCCTGTCACGCAAGAAATCAAGAACCATTAAAACAGTTTTCTTGTTAAGCAAGAAAGCAAGAACCTTTGCGGCGTAATCGTCGGTTAGGTAGATTCCTGATGAGACAATTTTAGTGTGTGCCATTGGCGGATTAAGCTCGTGCATATATTGCAGACAATAAGCAGTTCCCATTATTATCCTCATCCTCGCGCTCCAATCAAGATGCTCCATTTCCTTATCTGAACAAGAAAAGATGAACATGGTTGATGAATGATGATAATAATAACTATTAAGCAAACAAGATCTCAAGATGAAGACAGATTTTAGATCTTTACCATGCAAATGTTCGAAAAGAGTTCCATTTGGGGCATATTCGAAAACCATCATCCTATTAAATGGTTCATCTTCTTCGCAGTAACCAATTAGATTGACAAAGTTCTTATGGTTAACTCTTGACATTGTATCAATCTGCAAATTTTGAACTCTCCAAAAATCAATCAAGATTCTCGGGGAAAAAGAGGCAAAAGATATGATCTTTAGAGTTACCTTTCTGCGGTATGTCATTTCCATAGCTCTTGTCCATTCTTTAGTTTCCAAAATCGCGGTTGAAGCAACCGCAATCTCAACACCACTTGACAAAGTTCCTTTATAGACAGTGTAACCATCAAATGCTTCAATGATATTACTGAAATCTTCACAAGCTGTTTCTAATTCAGACCGGTTTAACTTCGGTACACCTGAAAAAACGTTTCATTTCGCATCATGTTAAAACTGAAAACAGAACCAAAAAGAGTTTCAAGAACATTTTGTTTTCTTACCAGTAACAAAAGCTTTCTGCAACTGTCCACTCAAACCAGTCTTCCATGGACCTATACTCTTCACAGCTCTTTTCCGGCAGAAGTATATAACCGCTATTATTATCAGCATCGCTACAAAAGCAGCAACGCCGAAAACAACATACAACCAAACATCCTTAAACCCTTTAGATTTTTCTTCAAATCTCCTTGGGGGATCAGAGTTTGTGTTGTTATTGTTCTCATCAGTTGGAAGAGGAGGAGGGATCAATGGAGGTACTCTCTTCTTTGCAGTAGCTAATGCAGGAAACGATCCGCTGCTTCGAGGAAACACTTTGGTTGTAATCTCGGGAGAGGGACTAGGAGCATCAGGCGCAGGCATAGCTGCTAAATTACTTGTTCCCTCGAGTAACTCACGCCTTTTGAAGATACTAGTCTCGTTCTCTAAAGAACCTGCAAAAAGTAAGTTATGTTAGTGTATATATGTTTCAAAAGGAGAAGTTTATCAAATCGCTAAGTTGTTTTGGCTTACTTGGGTGATAATCCGCGACATAATTCTTCCCGTGAGATTCTCTTCGCACCCTGAAGAGACATAAACGTAGAACATCAGTAACACTTGAGGATGGAAAGTTACAAATCAAACAAAAATGATTGAGATATTGAGTTTATATTTTGAAAAGAAAATGCTTTCATGTAATGTCTTGAAGTTGTTTTTATCCTCAATACGAAAGCTTGTGCTTTGTTTAGTCTTATCAACCTTCTCCTTGAAACACTGTCGAATGGATAAAGGTTTTTAAAAACATTGTCAAAGATTTCTCCATCTTAACATCTCTAATGCAAAAAAAAAGATTAAAATTTGGATTACCAGTATCCAAGTTTTCTATTTACACAGTCGAAGACAGCATTGGAAGCAGAAGACAGCTTTCGATGCTTGTTCAACTGGACTTTATATAGCGATTGAAGTCTCAAAAACTTTATCTTCATAAAACCTGCAAATTTGTTACCAGAAAGCAACCTGAATCCACCAAAAAGCAAACCATTTTTTGTTTGTCAACACATTGATTTGGTTTGATTAAAAAAAAACATCACAAGCCTTTTTAACTCACAAGTTCTCTGGTGACAACATTTTGTTTAGCTCACGTGGAACTACTCCGCTTAACTTATTATCTCGTAAATCCAAGAATTTCAACTTCGCGAAAGTCACATATTCGTTTGGAATGTCACCAGAGAGATTGTTCTTACTTAGTATTCTACAAAAAAAACAAGAATTGGTTTTTCAGTTCTTGTTCTTTCAAGAAACAGAGCAAAAAGATAAGTTAAGAAACTCTTACAGAGATCTTAATTCACTCAATTGACTTAGCTCAGGAGCTAAAGTTCCTCCCAAAGAACATCTACTAAGATTCCTACAGAACAAAAAAAACAAAATATTCATCAGAAAAATTGCGATAAAAATCAAAAAGACATTATATAAAAAAAACATGAACTTACAGCATCTGCACTTTATTGTCGACACACGTTACACCAAACCAAGAACACGAATGGTCATCAGAAACATTCCAATTCGCAAGAGTTCCATGAGGATCAGAATCAACTCTTGCCCGAAATTTCAACAACACAAATCCTACAAGATTCAAAAAACCCTACAATCAAGAACATTGAAAAGAAGACAAAATCGTAGAAAGATTGAGAAAAAGTTTTTTTTTTTACCTTCGGAATTGAGGGATAATGAGGAACGAGATTGAAGGGTAATGAACAAGAACATGAAGCAAGAGAATTGAAATCCAATTGGATTCCATCGACAACCCATTTTAGGTATACAACAATGCTATACAAAATCGCCAGATTTTTTTTCCTAATGAACAAATAAAGAAATTAAAAAAAAAATCTTCCAAACTTTACAGAATCCTCGGTAAGAGGAGAACGACGAGGTTGATGATTGAATAATCAGGGTCTCTCATTGTTTGTAAAATTAATTGCACAAAACCCTAATCATCAACAAAAAAATTTTCACTTCCTAATAAGAGTCAACAACTCGTGAAATTCTCTTCTTCTCGTTAATCTTTTAATACCTGAAAAAAAAGAAACAAACAAAAGGAAAAATTATAATTTGAACAAAAAGTATGATTACAATAATTTTGTTTCAAAAAAAGGGAATAAGAATAACCCTCTTGAAGAAGCAATGTGAAGAAAACATGGAACCCACCAAAATAAAACAAAATCAATCTTCTTTTCTCTAAATGAAAAAAACATTGCAAATTATGTATACAAAACCAAACAAATTAATCAAGAAAAAAAAACAAATTTACCTTGAAGAGGAAACTTCTTAACCAAGAATTGGGTAGGGTTTGAGATATCAACAACTAAAAATATCCCCAGAAAACGAAAATGACTTTTTAAATTTTAAAAAACGGAATTTAATTTAATGAATATTGAATTATATTTTCTGATTTCTTCTTGAACTTGCCCTTGTTTTTGCTGGATGTTGATGATGATGATGATCTCAGAGTTTTCTCTCTTCGACCATCTTTGGTCTCTCCAGGGCCAAAGGGTGGTGGGTTCTCTCTCCTTCCTCCTCTTTTCTTTTTTCTTCTTCTCTCTCTTTGGGATTCTTTTTTCCTATTTTTTATTTCTTTTTTAACAATTTTCCCCCACAAAACTGTCTCTGTTTTCTTTTATTTTAATTATTTTTTTCTTCAAATTCCCAATCAATGAGTATAAATCCCTCTATTAACTTCCTTCTAGGTTTCCAATAATTATAGAAATGTGTATAAGCATAAATATAACTATTAAAGAATTCCACATTTATTTACTATGAAATTATATAAAACCAAAAATTCATTTTCCCGTTGACATATATATGGCGGGAAAGATTAGTAAAATTGTGGGTCCCACTATCTTACAAAAATAGTGTTTTTCGTAATAAATTAGCGAAGATTGAGTTGACTTTGGGTACGTGCCAGCGGCTCATAGGATTAACGAAGACGAACATATAAGCACCGTTGGATTAATCATTAATGTGGTGATTAACGGTAGAAGTTTAGTGATGTGGCATGTATAATGAGCGCAATTTAATGACTGATGTACTGTATAGTACGTGCCACCCACTACTCTTTGTTTTTTTTGGTTAATGATTTTCAATTTATATTTTTTTTCAAGTCTCTGACCAAAATAAACAATACTTTTTAAAGTCAACCTTAATTATTTGCTCGATATAGTAATTTACTAATTTATTAACAAATTGAGTATTGGGGAGTATTAGTTGGAATAGCCAAATGATTTTTTGAAGGTTCACCTATATGATTAGCTTTTGATGACCAAAAAAAGATTAGTTCTTTTTTTTCTGATGAAAATTGTTGAGAGTTATTGGACTTAATTAAACATTAAACAAAAATTTTATTTAATGAACTTTTAGTTGGGCCTTCAGGCCCAAATCATTTATAATACCCCAATCAACTATCCATTTTATAAAATTAATACGCATATATGATGCATAACCAAACCATTTGTATAATGATATAAGTATTAGAAGATTTTAATGATTTTGGGTGAAGTTGAAAAACTTTATGTAGTTTTTCTTTGGTATTTTTTTTGAAAATATTAATCAAGACCAATATCATTTAATCTAAATTCCCGTTTGGGTGATTCAGTTTTTCAAAACAATTTAGTAATAGAGAAGTAATTGTCAAATTAAAACTGATATAGTGTTCATAAGTTTAGTAACTTTTAGATTTTAGGCCATGTTTAGATTTTAGTTAATATATCCTTAAAAAATTTAGTTTAGTTTAGATTTTTTTTTTTGCAGTTTAGTTTAGATTTGTCAGATATAAAATTCAATTCGATTTTCAAAATTTTTTTTGTATACTTATTAAATACTCATGCGTAAGAAAATGAATTTGAATTTTTGTATTTGTAAAAAGATTTTGAAGTAAAATCATTAAAAAATATTATATATATACTTATAAAAATTCAAAAGAAAAGATTTTTGGTATTCATTTGTAAAATATTATTCATCAATGATATTGGATTTACAATTTTTTATGAAAGATATATTTATTAAATAAGATGAGATTTTTCGTTTAAAGAAAATCCATTCCAAATGTTTTGAATCAGTACACATCTTTAGATACTTATACTGATAATGATGGAAATTGGAAATAATGTGGCTATTTCCAACCTAACCCAATCCGGTCCGACACAGAATGGGGATTTAATCCGACATCATTATCTCTTGTACAAGCTTCTAAACACACACACACACATACCGCAATCGCAATAATAACAGATGAGAGGATCAAATAAATTATCATTAAATTTGACTGTACCGGAAAAAAGGAATCTCAGACTAAGGAAAAATGAAGATTCCGGTTTATGGTTTGTGTTGGCGAGAAGGATGAACAACAATAAGCTCCTGCACATTTGCACAAAATCCAAAAACAAATCAAAATTAAATATATACAATATACAACAACAAAAGGTAGATTTCTTAAGAAATTTCATTCATACCTCTGAGTAGCGTGCATGGTCATGGTGTTTATAGGATGTTTTTACAATCGTCTCCCATTTTATAGACTGAGAATTAGTCTTTTGCTCTATCTTCCTCAAACCGGTGGCTTGACCGGAGATGAAGACGGCGAATTTACCGGGGACGACGGCAGTGGCTGCCGAGCTTTTCGGAAGTGTCCGGCAAAGCCAGGACTCTGAAGGAGTTTTAGGCAATGGAGGTTGAGAAACAGAGAGATTCTCTGACCTTTTTTTGTTTCTGTTCCTCATTCTCTTTACTCCCTCCGCAAGAAACATTAAATCTTCTTGTCTCTTGACCTGAACACTCAATGTTCTTTGCAACCTTGAAGGATTCGCGATCCGGACTATTTGCCTGGATCGCGGATTAGAAACTGTGGAAATCTCTGTTGAAAATCTTGGTTTTGGATAGAGTCCTTGAGACATACTCGATCTCAAGATTCTTGGCGACGATGCAGATTTGGTTCTACAAACAGAATCTTGAGATTTTGGGTTTATGATTTTTCTCGGTTTTACCGCAAGATTCTGACAAGTCTTGACCGGAGAAAGAACCGGGTTAAGAACATCCAATGAGTTCTTGGAACAGAACCGTGGCAAGAACCCAAACACGGCTTTCTTGGGAGCATTTGAGTAAACTGTTTCATCAACATGATTATGATCGTATTCCTCAATGTTTAAATCTTGATTTATGGCCATGGAGACTCTCTGCAGAGCAATGCTCTGTTTCTTCATCTTCTTCTTCTTCTCCATCATCTTCTCTTCTTGGTCTAGAGAAGATCCTTTCTTCTGTTTCAAGGCCATTGCTTTCGCAGCCGGTAAAAATCTCGACATGATGAGATCATGATATTCAAGAGTGACGTCATCTTTTGATACATTGCTTGACCTGTCTCCATTCTTCTCAAACTCATCACCTACTCCGTTTGTACTGCAGTTAGCTGAGAAACTTGCGGTTGAAGAAACCATCTCCAAAGCTTTGATTAGGTCTGATTCTTGGAGTAGTGTATGATGATCCTTTGGCATTCCAGGCTTTTTTTCCCACTGAAATGGAACTAAAGATGGTTCCATTACATGATCGAAGCTCTGGTCATCTTGTAATAACCGAACCAGAATTTCATGCTCTGTTTCTTGACACGAATCTTTGACTTTTCTTCTTCTCGTCGTCGTCTTCTTCTCAGTGTTCTCTGATTCGCTTGAATTCTCTAGTTTCGTTGGAATTCGCCTCACGGATAGGAATGGAGCATCTAAGTTCAGTTTCTTCTCCTCCATTGTTGCTTCAGACAAAAAAATCTTTACAGAACTCTCTTTAAAAGAACAACCTTAGAGGACTCTCAAGCATCAAGAATGTGTAAAACAAAAGAAAAATAAGCAAGAGAGTTATTGATGTCTACTGCTCTGATATATAACTATCATTTATATTGAAAAAATAAGATTTATTGAAATTATGTGGGCCAATAACAGCAAATAATGAAGGCTGTAGTTCCGGGGACGAGGGGACTAAAGACTAGTCAAATTCATAAGCGTCTAAATATTGACACTTTTAAAGGTATAATCATATGTAACAGTTGAAGCTTTTTTTGTCCAGTGGTTAATTAAGAGTTTATTAAGCATTTTTTATAATAAGATCGAGGTTTGAATTCAGTAAATACAATTTATTCACATTTATAAAAACTATTGAAGATAAACTTATATAAAATCTCTAATATGGTAAATGTAAAATTATTTGGTATGAATACTCATAAAACAATAGATTTGTCCATTGTAAAATAGTGGATGTAATACTTTTTATAATTTATAATAAATTAATAAATTAGTATTAAAAATTATAAGTCGAAAAAAATAATAATAAAAGATGATAACACAATTAAGACCCTACATTCAATTGAGAAGAAATGGTAGTACAAGAAAAGACGATGACATAGTATTTAGAATAAAAATAAACAAACAAAATATTTAGCTACTCATATGTTCATGAATGTTTTGAACTAAAAACAAAAGAAATGAATGATATAAACTCCTTTTAGTTTCATTACGCCATCTTCATCTGTAGATTATAAATATTTTACTATTAAAAAAATAAATAAAGAGAAGATATATCGATTTTAAGAAATCCACTAAAATTCTTTTAGCCAAGTGTAATTTGATGATTGGTTCCATTTTTTATTATTTAAAATTTAATTATAAATTCCAATTATATCAATAATATTAATATTATAATTGTGAGATATTTTAAGAGTATCTAAAATGATGGAGTCCTCTTACTTTCTTAAAACGATATGACAATACAAAATAGACCATGTTTTATGAAACTGATTACCAGGAATTTGCACTTTTTCTCCTAATCATTAACATGGATATTGATATGAAATATTTACAATAACGATTTATTATTAATTAAGAATCAACATATAAATATAAATCAATATACATATTCTTCCAAGGTTCAAATGCAAATCTTCAACTTGCAATATTTTACCTATTCTGACTATACATCTTTTTCGAGCCCTAAAAAAAAGTATTAGCCTTAAACTTTCATATAAATTTCAGTGAAATTAGACAATAAGCCGAATTGGTTAGCACTAGCTAGAGATACAAATTTGATCATTAAATAGTCATTATAATTTTTGATTGTCAGCTTAAAAAATTCTGATTATTCAAAATAAAAATTATTACTTCTTGTTGTTGGGTTATTATGTGGCTGTGGTTCTCTTGAACAACTTCATTGACGAATATTAATGTTTATCTTAAATAAAAGTTTATAATACTAGCTAAGACACTAATATTAGTGTTAATTAATTTCTTATTAATCGAAATTTGAGACCATTGGAAATGAAGTTTGGTCTTATAGAAAACGACATTGTTGATAATATTCCAAAACAAATCGTTATTTTGTCCGTAACGTAATAATCCGACGGAACGTGAGTAGTGATTTTGCTTAAGCTGTTCCAGCGTAAGAAAAATAATATAAATACAGATTTTAGTTTGGATAGTTGCATGCATACTTACATACATGGCCGACGTTACTTTTTATTTTATTTTTATTGCTAATTTAAAATATTGTTACTACATGTTAATATAATTTGTGAATATTTAACCCTCCTAATACAAATTTTGTTCGTCTAGTACACTTGTTTTCTTAAAGCTTATAATGTGTTCAGCTTTATTTTATAGGTTTCTAGTATATACTCCTTTCTACAAATTTGATTTTACTCGACGCATTTTTCAACGTTTTTATCTCGTTGTGTAACTTATGTTATGTATCAGAAACAAAGAGCGTATGGCAGATCTAATTTGATCAGTTAAACAGGACTGTATTAATTTTGTCGGATCCAAAACGTAATGTTTGGGCAACGACTAAAAATGATAAATGGTACCTTCACCAATGTACATATATATTCTTTCATAACAATAAAAACAATTATTGGAGTTTGAACCCAAAAAAAAATTTATTGGAGTATTAGACTATTGCATATATATAATATATTATACATGAAATTCAAAAATTAAATCCGTATAATCTTATTATCCTCTGTGGTATTCCCTGTTACTGTCACACACAAAATTATTTGCTTTTTCAATCAAGAACCCAAAACTTGATTTTGATATATATTCCAAAAATTTGGATATTGGGGTAATAATTTTTTTTTATGTAGATCTATTCAATATATAGAATTTAAACAATGTGTTGAAATTAAATTAATTCAAAGAAATTATTGAAAGAATTTTAACTTTAAATTTTTATATTTTTTTGTAATTTAAAATTTAAAATTTCTTTTTACATATGAAGATCGAACATCCAGAAATTTTTTGAAATTTGTTTATATTTGAATTCCAAGTATCTACGACGATAAAACTGAAAATACACATATCTGACGAATTCAAATTTCATAAACCTTAAGATACCTAATTCGTTTCTACTCTTTGATTTAAATACACATGCTCTTGGCATTTTCGGAGCCACTCAACGTTTTTAATGATTCTTTTAGCCCCATAGCCATAATGTCACGCCACGCTATATTTATTCATTCTCAATCATATCAGATCATTATTGTGTGTTCTAAATTTTTATTTTATTATCTCTTGCCAATTTATTATTTTTGTTATTTTATAAAATTGATATATGTATAGCGTATGATATATATGATTGATCATCGACCGATCAACTTTTGTTTTTTCATGTTATTAGTGTTCTAAAATACGTTACATGTTTGATGGACTACAATATAACATATATATATATACAGATTTTTATGGAAAATATATACATTAAATATTTTTAAAAGAAATTATATAATATATATTAATCACAAAGTTTTCATAGTAGATACTACTCCTTAGAAATTAACTCAAATATATAATGAAATGATGTAGTTGAATTTTTTTTAAGTAAAAAAAGAACTGTATCAATTATGAAAAAGAATAGACAAGCATTTGCATCTCTCCTCTGTTATGCGTAAACTTAATAAACAATATATTTTAATTAGTTTTTTTAATTAAAAATTACAATTTAAAAATTAATTTTATTTGGAAAACTTAAAAAACGTAATACTATATATATATATATGTGTGTGTTGGAGCTATATGTTCGCTTATTTAATTGTTGTATATGTGAATATTTTTTTCTATCATTTAAAACATTCTATATAGCATAACTACCTTCTTACAATGTCTAGATGTTATAATCGCAGAAGCTTGAACTGTATTTTAGAACTCGTTGACACTTATTATTTTTGCTGAAACAAAAACGAAATACAAGGAAATGAAAGCAGTACTTTTATTTGTGCAAAGAAAAACAGCAACTTAATGTCTATTTTTAAATTATGAAAGATAAATAATTTATGTTTTTATAAAAAACCTTCGTCAATAATTTATGCTTTTCTTAAACAATTTCCAGAAAAGAAGTGGCGTACCTTCGCGGAGTCAATAATGTGGACCTTAGATGCATCGAAACAAGGTGAAGAGATTGATAACAAATATTAATATTGTCCTTTATTAGAATTTATTAACTTACCAAACTCTTTTAAAATGTCTGTAAATGTTCATTGAATTCACCAGCGGTATTTTTGTCTCAAGTGACAAAAAGGACAACATTTTTAATACAATAATTTATTCTCTCTCTATTTCTCGTTCACGTTCACAATAGATGAGGTTTTAACGATTATATATATATTTATAACGTTTTTTTCTTATACAAAAATATTATCTACTGTCTAACTAAAAAGAATTTAACCAATAATAAAAACTTCAAAATTCAAATAACTAAAAAATAAATTTAGTCTACAGTGAAAATGTAGACATCACTTAAATTGAAAAAAAATTTTAGGCTAAAACATCATATATTATAAACGGAAAGAATATTTTTATCTATCTTAAAAAATAATCTTTTATAAAAAAGGAAATTAATAATCTTTTTGTATCCCAACAACATATTCAACTAATTCTTGATTAGCTATCTAATTTGGAGAAAACTAATTTGTAAAAGTGCATTCAAAAATTATATTCTAAAAAATTTAGTAAAAACCTACTTGTAAATTTAAAAACGAAAAGTAAAAATACAAAAAGCAGAGAAACATGAGAAATTAACTTGACACAATCCTATCTCATCTAACAATTTGGATAAAGCAAGCTATTCTTTTGGAGATTGTATGGCTGAAACCAATTCAATTTTATTTATCTAAATTATTCTCCACACTCCATAATAACGCTTCATCTTTAATAATTTTGCTCCAAAGTTCTTTCTTATCATTTACCTGTAAACAAATCCAGCCAATATCAGAAGTGGATTCAGAACCTAGCAGTCAACCATCAATTTAATACTTGAGAAACTTTTAATCATTTTTTTAATCGTGGTTCATGAAACCACGATTATTGTAAAAATTTCAATGTCATATATTCAATGATGGCTTGATAATTCTATGGGTTCATGTTGAGCCACAAAATTCAATGATGGCTTTAATATAGCATTTTGTTCACAACCTTTCCATATGAACCACAAAACTCACCCGGTAACAATCAATGTCCATGTTAAGGGTTATCCTACATGGAAATGCTACAGTGAAGATAATCTATAAAATGGATATTAAGAGATTACATAATTAATCGTTTCTTAAAACGCAACATCTTGTACATATATTATCATAATTGATTTCTCTGCATATTAACTTTGAGTTAGCCATCATTTTGTTAAAAGAAATTATCACATAAAATACTTTAGTTTTATATCTATTTTTTCATGTGAGTTTTTAGAGTCTAGGATATTTCAAAAAAAAATTTCAAATAATGTGCTCATTAATATACTAATTTTACAGTATATTTTATAGACTTTGTATAGTATCATAATAGATAATTTGGTTTATATGTTTGGTTAATTGCAAGCCCTTAAACTAACTGGCCAATTTTTGAAAATAGTTGAAAGACTTTTTATAAAATTTTTTATAATAATATTAGCAAATGAAAAAATATAGATAAATATATAAGATACATTAGTTTGGAAAACATATATATTTTATTCTATATAAATAAATCAATTTTTGTATGAAGACTGTGGGAGTTTAATCCATATTTTTTTAGGTTTTAGATATTTTTATTTAAAAATGACTAGGTGATTATCGGCAATAATACACATGTATAAATATTTACAGTAGAACTAAATTATAAAAATTTAGTACTTTTTAAATTAATTTTTTTAAAATATTTAAGTCTTTTTGTAATTTATCTGTATAAAAATTAAACATAAAAATGTTTTAACTAATTTTATATTAATATTTATTTAGACCAGTGATTTCAAGTAAAAAGTTATGATCGGTTTAGTTATTCATTTTTGGGTATAATGAATTTCATGTATTCCTCTGAACTGAATCATAATTTTTTTTTGGATTCCAATTAGACTAAACTCGTAGAAAATTTTAACTATATTTAATTCAGTTTTTCATCTTAAATTTAGTGTGGATCGGTTTGAAGTTAAGTAAACGAACTAAACCGATAATCTTCAAAAATTTAATAGATCGAATCTGACCAAACTGACGTAATGACAAGCTAAAAGTAAGAAACTTGATTCCATCAGCTTCGTCTTATTCGGTTAAGATCAAATAAAAACCATAATTTTAATTAATAGCTCTATATTATTGAATTGTTTATTTTATATTAAATTAGTCGTAAGCTGAAAAAAAAATGTTATAGAAAATAAAACATGATATCAGATAATCGGATTACATTTTTTATAAAAGTATTTTATCCAAAATGGATTCATATTAAAATTATTTAATTCTTTTCTTTTGATATGTATTATGTTACTTCAGAAATAATTTTAACTGAAAATATAAATTAGAGTTGTTGATCATAAAAATAGCTTAATGATTTATTTATTGAAAATATTACTAAAATGTCTTAATTTGAAAAGAATATGATAAAATTTTAATAAAAAGAAACCATATGTATATGCATGATATTTTGAAGATAAAATTAGTTGTTAAATTAATTATAATTTATTATGAGTATGTATATAACTAATGTTAGTAAATTAACGTCGACACAACACATATATTACAAAGATATTGAGAAGTTTTCTATTTTTGTTGTTTTAGAAAATAATTTGGAACAAAAATTATTAAAAAAATAACTTACTTTCAAATAATATAATAAAACATTTCTGTACAAAAGATAATTAGTCATAAGAAATTTAATTTATTAATGGTATATATATATAATTAACTTTTTTGAAAACTTAACATAAATTTGTACCTAAAAAACTGATTTTTCAAATAATATTATAAGGATCATCTGTATTAAACAGAATTGGAATCCGCCCTTGTATAAACACTAGGCCACTAAATCTTTTATTACATAAATAAATCGGTGTAAAAAATTTTATTTTTTCCAAATCTATACGAATAAATTGGTACAAATCAGGTTTTTAATTCATTTTGTTTGATGACAAAATATATTATATTAATACCAACACTACATTGTCATCTATAAATAACTTGTTTTTTCTTAACGTGTAACTTTATTAATCTTACTGTGATCATCAATTACATAGTCATCGAATAACAAAGATTTATTACATCTAGAATGATAAATTTTTAATTATATTTCGATATTTGTCAGACTTATTTTTTTTTTACCTTGATCCATTTTTGCTAACGGATCAATGACCTTTTTTATTTATCGTGGAGAATATCAAAATTCCAATCTTGAGAACGACGTCGGCCATATGTAAACACCATCCCATTTGCGTTGCATGAAGAAGGCTCGTATCTCATTCGTATTTCTTCTTTGTTTCTTTTTGTAATGTTGATGATAATCATCTCTTTCTTGTCCTACCACTGCACCATTCATTAAATTATCCATTATATTGCTTTTCTTTTTGTAATAATCTTGAGGATTCCGTGACATATTATTGACTATAACGTTATTGCGCGATCTTCATATCTTTCAAATGGTCTAAAACACCGAGTTTTAGATATTAATTCTCACTGAAAGCATGTTATATAATTGAACAAGTGCTACGATGCTCTTCAAAGTGTGTTGATGGCTGCTGTAGTTTCATATATGGAAATATTTGATGATCGCAAAAAGACATGACATGATTACTAGTAAACAACACATGATAGATCGTCTCCGGTTAGTTGCAACGTTGATATGTTATAGAAGTACTAAATATATATATGTATAGAAATCAACCAAGAAAATTAATAAAGATCAAGTCACATATATAGATTTTCAATGGTGAGCATATACAAACTATATGTTTTATTTAAAAAAAACAAGAAAGAAAGTAAACTCCTTTTTTTGTCATTCGGGTTGAATTGTATATGAATCTATAGCCTAAGTTTACGGGAGGTAAAAGGCACATGTTAGAATTTAGAATTGCGTGCTTAGCAAAATGAAAAACATTGTTTGTTACAAGTGGCTCGTTGGTAATTGAGCATTGGTTGATGCTCCTTCCGACCAGCAAACGAGCACGTTATGTCAAAATAAACCTGTGGACTAGGTCTTAGGTCTAATCCGAACCACTGCATAGTGGACTTGGACATAATGTTTTTATGTCTATGAATCAGAGGATTTCGCGAGCTAGTTTATCACGGTGCACGAATTATACGAATTTAACTTAATATAGATTTACGGATCTATGAATTGAAACAAAAATATACAAAATATTTATAATTAGAGATTAACGATATTTTAAACATAATGATTAAACTAAAACATGTAAAACCATATTAGTCATATCATAAACAAAAATTGAAATTTATTTAATTATTTGAATAAAAAAACCTTTTTGTGTTCGGTAAAGTGAAGAAATGGTTTATGTCATACGAAATATAATGATATTAATGGATACATTAATGTAATCATGATTTTGTTTTTAGTTTCTTATAAATTGATTTGATGTAATTTTTATTTTATTCTTACGTAATTATTAATGTCGGTTAGTAAATTACAAGAATACATATGGACAAGATGAAACTAGACAAGAGTTATCTCAATATAGACCCGTCCGTTTGACACCTCACAGGCACGCACACACACCAACCGAAGAGAAGAAGACAAACAATGCAGAAACAAAAGAGAGCCGAACTTAAAAAAAAGATAACAAGGCACACTATATAACATGGTTCATTACTCCGTCACGTGATGCACAACAAACGTCAAAATTTATAAATCCAACATTCGTCCTTCTAAAGAATAGATGTTGACTGTCCACTAGATATGCTGATGTAATTTGTTTTTTGTCTGTTTGATTCACTGAAATATATGTAACTCGATTTTGAAAAATTTATTGATAAAGTATCGTAAACAACACATGATAAATAATCCCTAAAAAATGTATTGAATTTGCAAAACATATTGAAATTATTTTAAATATATAATTATAAAAAAATACTTGTATTAATAATATTATCTTCTTCTTTTTTTAATTATTTCACAAAAGAGTGAAAGACATTTAATTATACAAAAGTACCTACATTATTTCCCCTCGGATATGGCTATTGCTTGTTGCTAATGCTATTTAAAGTTCTAAACCCATTAAATAAGGGTTTTAGTTTTTAAAACTTTAAAACTAATATATAATCTAACGATTCAAAAATTTAAAAAAACTACAACTTTCGATGGGCCACCATCTTCTCGGAGAGCGTAGCCAATGACTTAAGATTAAACCCAACGATGGTATCAGCAAACGACGTCGTTTCCTCCTCACTATTTCCTTTAGGCACATCCACCACATAACTCTCCACCACCACCGTCTTCTCCTCCTGCTTCGCCGCCACAAACGCCGTCGTTTTCGACCGATAATTAACGAGACGGTGGTCACCACCAATAATGCTAATCGCCATCACGTGAGAATCATCGTCGAGCTCATCTAACCTCTCTATGCTGTAAACCGCCGGAAGACCGGAAACCACCGTCACTTCACGGACGGAGCCTTCTCCTCCATCGCCGGAGCTTAAATCGCACGTCTTCACGAATTGTTTATAGGCTTGAGGGTTGTCAAAACGACGTAGAATTGACCACACCAAAGGCAATGGAGCATCGATGGTTTGTACTAGCGTCGAACCGCAACGATGTTGTTGTTGAGATGTTTTCATTTGTTTGTTTTTTGTTGTTGTTCTTGTGATTTTTCCCTTTTTATCGACCGTTGTTCTTGTGGTCTCGTATAAGAACAATCTTCGAATCTTTATGAAGTGACAATCTTGAATATTTATCTGTGAAATATCTTTTAGGTCGACGAGAAAATATGAGAAATATCTATTTGATTGCTATAGGCCGACTGAAAATATATATTTGGCCTTTTTTTTGTTTGTTCTTCCATAAATTATGGAAGGAGATAACGAAGCTTTTATATGTAACATAAAACATTACATTGTAATATACACATAACATAAAAATAAAATACTTAAAACAGTGCTGGTTAATTAGAAAGCAGTGCAAGCAAACATATTATGACTATAATTCTATAAATAGTAATGCTTATTTTTATACTTGTTTACAAAAACGATAGTGAACAATTTGGCTTTGTAACGTCATTGTAATGAATAATATGTTGCGGTTAAATTTGGAAGGTTATGGCATGGAATGTGGTAAAAGTAGCGGCAAATAATGTATCCACGTTTCCATTTTCTTTCACACGAAGCACACTTATTATTCACACATTTATATTGTACAATATTACAAGAAACAGATGTTGTTGACAAAAACAGAAGTAGAACAACTAAAAAGTAGAAACAGAGATGAGGAGGTGGAGAGAACGTAATCTTACAGCGGTAAGTCTAGATATAGGCCCAATGAGCTTAAAATTGAGATCCATTTTAAGCCCGACGTAGCATCACTCTTTTCTTCTTCTTTTTTTATTTTTTTATTTTATCTTGTTTTTTTGGGTCGAAGCCCATCATCACTCTATTCTTAGGGGGTCAATTTGGTAACCGAATCTAATTGTGACCAAAAACGAAACCAAAATATTAATAAACTTCGTCAAAACACCTTTTGTTAAAACGATAAAATATAATTTATTTAGAATACTGTAAAAACTATAAAACTTTAATTTTGTACTAAAAACCGTACAAATTTGGAATTCTCCATCTATATGTTTTGTTCTTCGAAAATTCTAGTTTAAAAAAGAACATTTTATACCACAATATAAACCAAAAACATAAAAAATAATCTTTTTAAAATACTATTAATTATGCCGTCATATCTTTAGTCATAAAAATTCCTGGTTTTTGAGTGTATATATATTGTTTTAGCATGTATATGTATATGGATATATATACCACACGATCGTACTACATAGATATATGGCTGATATCAATACATTTACAAAGAGTTTAGAAATTTACTCAAATTAAAATTATAACCGGGTATGATTAATTTCATGATTGAAAAACTGTTTCCAAAAATTGGTAGCTCGATACTGATAGAGTTCATCTTTTCCATTTTTTTGTCATCTTATATTCTCTTGATTTATCTGCAAAAACAAAGGAAGCATGAACAGAGAATACTATTAATTGACGTACAAAATTAACGAAGTGAAGTATTCTTTACACAAAGACGATCAAATCTCTTCAACATGGTGGAAAGAAAATCCCTATTTGAACTTATAGAAGTTTCACATCTAAAATAAAAAGTGAGATAAAGCAAATTAAATTGAAGTTAAAATCTATGAGTTTGAAGATATATATATATATATATATTTATATGATTATTTTATGCTGTTTTCTTAGTCCAAAGAATTTAAAATTGCTTTTTTCTATTAGTGGGTATCCGTAATTACATTTTTGTTGGTTGTTATTATGTTAAATTTATTAATTAACAAAAAAGAGTGGCGGTTTGAAGTTTTTCTTTACAGTGTGACTTAATCTGAATTTATCTTTCATCAACTCAACAATATTTAATCACATGTTGATGAAATTTCAAGCAAAAAGCTCTAACAAGTTCATATCTGATGATCTTAGTAAAAAGTAATAAAATGTAGATTGCTTGCATATTATGATAGTTTTAACTTATAAGGGAATGTTAATATATATATGTATATATTATCGAACAAATGCATCATCTAGATCAAGCAACCTTAGATAATTATCGAAATTTAATATTAAGCATAACTATTTCTCGGTTTATTAAAGATAGCAAAACAAGATTGACACCTTTATTTCAATACCTTAATTTCCAGTTAGTAAATATCACAAAACATTAAATTATATGAAAATCACAACATTAGCCTTGACCCTATATAAAGCTACAAATATTATATCAATAATTACCAAACATATACCATATATACAGTAGACATCCATGGCCTAATCAATAAGCATGCGGATAATTATGCTTTATATCTAAGTAAGTAAAAAGTTAATCTCCTATACACACATCATGAAGGAAACTAACTTAATGTAATTTCTTGGGTTGAGACTAAGCTTTTTTTTTTGGTCGAATGGGTTGAGATTAAGCTTTATATAGCCACACATTTTATAAACAAGTAACCCTCCGAATATATATTGAGTTTATATCACAAACAAAGAAATAAAAATAAGATTTTTTTTCTTAAAGTCTTAATCGACCATAGTAAACAGTAACTTTACCAATCACCAAAGAAACATTGTGAAAAATCATAGAAGAGCAACATAATTTCTCATATTAGGGTTTTTTTTCCCAAGAATTCACCAGTCACAGTTAGGGTTTTACATATATAATGGGTGGAAGTAAATGTTGGAGTCTAAATATTGAGTGAAGGAGAAATTAAAAAAAAAAAATCATTACCTTATATATAGTGATCAAATGGACTGATTCATTACGACCCCGACGAGTTTGAAAAATCTTTCTTGACGACAACGGCGTCGTTTTTGGTTTTCTTCCTTTTCTTTTTCTTCCTATACGGGATTCCGCGAGCCTTAGCTTGAGACTCTCTCACTTCCCTCAAATGGATCCGGATCGACCCGTTTCCAAACGGGTTATTATCGGATGATCCACCACCATGTTCTTCGTAAGCAGCTCTCAACCGTCCGATCAAAGCATCTAAGCTTCCCCAAGCTTGCTTGAGAGGACACGTGCAGGGAGATGGTGGATCGGGTTGTCCGAAGAAGGCACAAGCTTGGTGATGGACTTTGGTTTTACCGAATTGGTCTAAGTAGTCAAGGAAGCTTAGCACGTGCGTGTGGTCGAATTGGAAGATTCTCACGGGTGGGTTTAGGGTTTTGAGGTATTGTAGAAACGTGTTCCAATCGCGGCGTTTTTGCGATTCGTAGCGGCTAAGTTGTGGTGGAAGCGGTGGTGGCTCGTGGTGGCCGGAGTTGGAAGAAGAAGAAAGTTGATTCGGTGGATTGTTAGAGGACATGTTTAGGAGGGTTTTGGTCAAGATGAGGAAAGGAAAAATAAAGAAAAGAGAGACTGTTTCAGTCCTTTTGGAGTAAAAATTTAGAATGAAGAAAACGAGAGATCTTTTGTTCTTTCTTGGTTTTGATGTTAAGAGAGAAAGAGAGATCTTGAAAAGACAGAAAATAATATATGAGTCGATTTTAGCAGAAAAAAAAGAGAAGAGACTGAGTATATAAGTTTATACTTAATATTAAAAAGAAGAAAATATTCACTAGGTTTTGAATCATATCATGCGAATATATCAAAATACCTTTATTATTTTGATTGCTTAATTTCAACACCCGACATAATTACCTAGGTGGACCAATATCTATATCTATATGTATGTTATACACATTTGATTACTTAATATATAGATTAATTCTGAGAAAGCAGCATGGCAAAGGTGTAGTGTTCATTGTTTTTTCTTTTTGATATATATATATATATATATATCTATGATTAGTTTTTTGTTTTTTTTGTTGGTTTTCAATTTATGTTCTATCGTACCATGAATAAAAAAAAACCTGAGTCAAAGAATTTACGCAAATTTAAAAGAAACTAAAGAGAATATATTTTATTGGGTGGGGCAACAACAATGGACGATTGAAGTGACCTGTCATTACTTAGACACACGAGAAGGTGCTTATTTTTTTTGTCTTCTTTTTTCCATTTCTGCTTATTTTCTCACATTTCTTTAACAGTTTTGTTAAGTTTTTGATTATTTATATTACTTTTTTTGGTCATTGATGTACCTATTTACGCACTATTAATGATGTTCTACTCTTTATGTTAAAATATCAATAATTATTATTTTAAGCTATCTATTGGACGATTTAACAATGCAAATCAGTTATTTATATTATGCTGGTATTTTTAAGTTCTTACTTCTTATAATGGCTTGTTAATTAATTCATCAACTTGTTTGTCTTAGTGGCTATTGCCGAATTAATAATATAGCCTACTATGTAACTTTGTAAATACATACTATTTAAATCATTCTTATGATAATGGAGGTCTCGTTATAGTCATCGTTATTGTAACATCAACAACAATAAACCGATTAATTTCTACATTTTTTTATAGATATGTATGTAACATTATCAGTTTATCACTCACGTAATACTAAGCTAATTAGAAAATAAGCACAGACATATTACGTAAATGAATTGCTTAGGTTCCCTGTAGAGAAGTTATCAATAACAAACATACATTTGCTTTTGTAAAAATGGTTGATTAGCTTTAAAGTAGTGGACAAATTGATCTACACATTAACTAAAATTCAAATGATGTTTTATTCGATGGACTACAAGTGTTATTGAATATACTAATGTATATGAATTTTTAATCCAATAGAAATTTAGTTATCAAACTAAAATATAATCTAAAATGAATCAATTTTGCTACGGTTTGGTTTAATTTTTTTTTTCAAAGCCAAATATTAATTTTCATTTTAAAGGTCGAGTATAAGTTTATAATCTTTGGTAGCATATGAACATGTCCATTGAATTAAAAAAAAAGCTAAAAAGCATGAAAACAATAACTATTTTAGAAAAGGATAGAAAAATACAAGGACATTAGTTAGACAAGGACACAATAATTAAAGATGAAATATATTCGGACCACGTAATTTATAAATGCTAAAACATGGAGGTATGTATACCTTTGTCGAGAAAAAGTTGCCCGACGGTGACATATCGGAGTCTGTGATCGGAAAAATCAGAATCCGATGAAAACAACCCTTAAAGCTTCTTGTATGGACAAGATATGTAAGAGAAGATCTTGAGTGGGACAATATCTATTTATTTTGTATATACTTTATTCTGCAGAATCAATACAATCATCCACTATATCCCAAAAAAAAAAAACTAAAAGATAAAAACAGTCGACTCACGTGGGACATAGGTCCATATGTTTCACCTGGGATTATTATACTTCATTTGGTTTATTTCAAAACTTTCGAATTTTAAATAAGTGGAATATTCGTTTTTGATTGTCGCCATTATTTTAACTTTGATTTAACGACTGGCAAAAAGATTTAGGTGCTTTGAAATTTATACAAGCCGATTAAAAGTTAGCTTTGAAGAATTATAAATTTTTGTAAATAGATAAATCGTTGAAATAGTTCTATTAATGTTACTAAATACTAATAATATGCTGTTGTAAACGAAGAAATACAAATTGGGAGCCCTTCAGTGCTGTAAGAAAGTGGCAAACCAAAATTAGAAACGAGGACTAAGCAACTGTAAGCCCAAAATAAGCCCATGCACATGTTTACGTTTGAGAAATTATTTGGACTTGGGAAACATATTAAGGTCACCTCAAGAAAACAAAATTATCACGACCAAACTGTTTTTGAGTAATTCATTCGATTAATTTTTCAAAAATAATTTAATAATATGCATTAATCTAAATTCGAACATACTAACACTAAATAATAGTAGCATAAACTCATAGATACAAATCCTGTTCATATTTTTAGATAATCTAATGACTCAAACATTAAAATTTAATATTTAAATATGCATTTTTTATTTATTATGAATGTAAATCTTATTTTAAATTCTATTTTGATGTATGTAGAATCATCATGGTTACAATTAAAATAACTGATACTTATCAAAAATATACATGTAAAAACCGTTTACCGTAAATTTGTGTATTGTGAATGATAATTATCAGTCATGATATTTTATGTAAATTTTTTTATTAAATAATGATGACAGAAAAGAAGAATTTAATCAATTCATCTTTTTCCGATTTGTCTATCTATTTCAAATCTTAATCAGGTTTCAGTTCAACTATTACACGCACGCAGTCTAATGATATGTAGACTTGTAGTAGTAATAGCTAGATAATATAACCAAATTACATCTTTTTATTTTTATTTTACTGTAGAACAACAAATTAAGCGTGACTCATAATTCAAGTTAAACAAAAAAAAGGCGAGAAATTAACATCAATAAATAATGATGATATTAATTCATAATAATAAATAATTGATAAACTTGACGAAAATAAAATATTTCACGTCATATATATATTTTCTTTCTTCACTTAGAATGTGACGTCAGGGACAACACCGAGCTCCTTGAAAGCAGCGGGACAATCAGCTAACGGCGTCTTAACCATGAAACCGAGAGGGTTAACGATACGTGTCTCGTGAGAGACGATTCCGTCATTCGCCGTCAAACTGATCTTAGCGGCGTTACGTAAGTAAGCCTCTTTGCTGACTTCACTGCAACCACTGTCTGGTGATCCGACCAACACGAGCTCGCAAACTTCTTCTTCGTGGTCACCGGTTACTTCCATCTTGTAGCTTCCTGATTTGTCGGTAACGGCTTCTTTGGTCAACGTTACTGTTCCGTTGGTTCTGCTCTTGCATTCCAACTTCAGTTTCGCACCTTCACAACCACGAAAACATGTTAGAATAAAAGAAAAAGAAATATAAATTATTTTCAATTAAGGTTCCGAATAAAAACACTGCATGACAAAAGACCGACTCTAAACCCAAATATGAATTTACGGTCTTTATTATATATAAAAAATTATAAAGTTAAAAAATATATTTTTCAAAAAATTATATGCAAAACTGTTTATTTTTTTTATGCCTTACGATTGGCTCTACGACCAAACAGATAGTTTTGATACTTTTTTGATATGTTATTTGCCATTTGGAGTCTAAAGATACAGATAGCCTTTTTGATATGTTATTGGTTAATTGCATCAATTCATTCGAATTTAGAAATCAATAAAGTTATTGTAAGCCGTTGCATGCATTCTTATAACATGCAAGATAGAGTGCGCAGACACATAGTCGTCTCAAACTATTTCGTTATGCAATGTTTTTATCAAACGTTACTTTCATGTGTTATTATTATTTTGATTAGAGGCTCCAATATACTTACAATTTATTTTTATAATACTTATGTTAAATTTAATTTACCTTCGAGGAATTTGCTGAGACGGGTAATGAATTGGACACGGCAAGTGTCACAGTAAACTGATCCCTGAATCTGGAAACGGTCAAAATCGTCAGCATCGGCGGCGGCAAAACCGGCGAGAGAGGACAAACACACGGCGGAGACGACAAAGAAAGAGAAGAAGATGGCTTTGGACGCCATTTTTGTTAAAAGATTTTTTGTTTTTGTTTGGTGGTCTTCTCTTCTTTTTGATATCTCTTTATAATATTTTAGTTTCAAACAATAAGTTGAGATATGTTTGAGAAGAGGACAACTATTCTCGTGGAGTACCGAGTTTGTTTTATATTAGAAACCCGATTGTTATTTTTAGACTGAAACTAAAAGGGTAGATCGTTGGTTTGTTAATTTAAAATTAGTTTCAATAGGTTTTGAATATAAGAATATTAAGTTTATTAAACCTTAATTATAGCATTGGTTTCTAAATTTGTTTTGTTGACCACCCTTTTTTCTCTCTTTGGTAGAAAGAAGCCGTAGCTATTAATTTTTATAAGGTCAAATCACTCGACCTAAAAGAGTAGAATAGATGAAAAATTCTAACTTTTATTTTATTTTATTAACAATATTCGGTTCACTAAACTCGGTTAATAAACCAAATCAAATCAAACCAAATATATATTTATTTTAATTTAGTAAAATATTATTTAACCAAATAAACTGATAACCGAAGAAACCGAACTAATGTTTTCACTTTCGGTCGTCATTATATTCCGAGTTTAGTGCTAACAAGGGCCAATCCTAAAATTGAAAAAACCTATATAATCTACATTGGTTGAACCGATTGATGACGGTTCAAAAAATTCTTTCAAATTATATTGAATGTTTGATTTTCAACCTCTTGGGTACAGTTATAAAGATTTAATTTTGGGATTAACATATATAGTTCCACAGTTATTTTAAATATTTTGAAAAACTGTTTTAATATTTAGTTTTGAAAGTTCATTTTTCTTCCTTGACTTTTTTCTTTCTCTTCAAATTTTTTTTATTATCTTTCCGAATTTGGTTATATTTTCAAAATTTCTGGACATGATTTGATTTTGTATTAGTTTCAGATCACTAAATTAGTATATCCAATTTACGTGGATTTTACGATAAAAAAATTAAATTTTCTGCTTTAACATATAAGACTTTTTAGAAAATGTTTAATATTTCAAAATATAAGATATTTTTACATTTCAAGATAAATTTTAACTTTGTTAAAATTGTATAACCAATTTTATTTTATAGTTTACTTTTTAATTGGTTAATTTTTTAATTGATATTTTTAATAATAATTTTTAGATAAAAATAACTTTTAAAATCTTTATGCATTTAGCTAAAACATCATATATTTTTTGAGATGTCCGGAATATATTGCACACTACAAATATCCATATTAACGAGGTTACCACTCAATTACCCATTGCATTTTTTTTTTCTGATAATTTGCTATTCGTCTAGAAAACTATCTCCATTTTTTTTGGTTGGTAATAATACTCTGCATTTGCTAGTCTTCAAATAGTGGTTTTGATAAAATATCTTTTCTTTTATAATATTTCAGCCATTTCAAAATATAAAGTATTTAAAAAATAATTAATGTTTCAAAATATGAAATCTTTTCACAGTTTTATTAACTTTAACTTTACTAAAAACTACTATGTGATTTTCTCAATACTCATGCACAAATATACATATTTATAAAATAACTAAACTATAATTTTTTTTAGTATTTGATGTTTTGTTTATCTATAAGTTTTAAGTCGTTTTGTAGTTTATATGTATAAAAAGTAATTTTTAAATAATTTGTATTGTTATTTCTATTAATTTTTTATATTTTGGGTGTAAGAGTTATAATAGGACTATTCGTTTTTGTATATATTGGGTTACATTTATTCCTTCTGAATTGAACCATAATTTTTTAGTTCCAATTAGACTAAAATCATATTAATTTAATAGTTATATTTAATTTGATTTTTTTTGTCTTAGATTTTTATATATCTTTCGTAAAATTATGTAACTTTATATGTTGTGCTAAAAAAGTATTATGAAAAAAATGAAGTGTTGATCGGTTCCGAGTTGCAGAAACAAAGCAAACCGGTAATCTCTTGACTTTAAATAACTAAATCACAGTTTAATTTTGTTAATTGCATATAGTTCGGTTCTTTGTCTTAGATATATAAATATATTTTTCATAAAATTGTGTATAAATTTATATATGTTTTTTTTGAGAAAAATAGGAAAAAAAATATGAAGTGTAGATTGGTTACAAGTTGCATAAACGAACTAATCAGTAATATTTAAAAATTATCGATATGTGGTTGAGAACATAATGATAACCGAAAAGTAAATTTTTGATTCCGCTAGTCTGGTTATGTTCGGTTCAGATTACGTGACAACCAAAATTTTAATTTTAATTTTTAATTTCATATTATTTGAATTGCTTATATGGTATTAAGTTGGTTTTAACCTTAAAAAAATAGATATTTTCTATTTTTGTTATTTTCAAAAGAAAAAAAGATTTCAGAATAAAAGATATCAAATGAAAAAAATAAATTAAAAAAATAGTAAGAATGATAATTAATCATAATAATTTTAATTTATTAAGAATATCTATGTAATTAAATTAACGTAAATGTGATATGTAAGAAACTGATTTCTCAAATGATATTACACAAACATGACCAATTGTATTTTATAGTTTATTTTATAATTGGTTGAATTTTTTTTAATTTATATTTTTAATTGTAATTTTTATGTACAAGTAGCTTTCTTAATTTTTGTGATTTTGGCCAAAATATCATATATAATATGATATCGTGTGTATTCAAAAGTTTAGAATAGATTTTGATGATAAATAAATATATTACTATAGTAAAAAATTTTAGAATCATGATATGTTAAAATAAATATGTATCTCGCTTTCAATTTGAATTTAGTCATTTAGACGTTGTTCTCACTTCAGCCGAAATATGATTTGGATTGAAGTCCAAAATGAAATCTACGCATCCTTATTATCGCCCAATGATTATTCATTTTTCTTATATTATCCCTAACTATAACTTATAGAAAACTTCATAGAAATTCGAATAGATGAAATTGGTGGGAAACATCATTGAACAGGAAACTTTTTAGCAAATCATTTAAGATTTATCTACAAAAGAATACTTAGCGTAATGAAGTTCACTTGTTGTGAGTGATTATGATTCGATGATTTGATCGAATTAGTTAATTTTGTCGAATCATTTTTTTTCTTTGTTTAAACTTTTAACTTGCACGAATGGTTCTCTTGTGAATGAACGGAATCTTTGAATTCAAATTAATTAATTGATAAAAAGACAAAAGAAGATTCCATGTTTTGATGAGATTAGTGATTTTGATGCATTAAAGGTATATTTGAAAACGAAACTGAATACCCATTACTATTACGTTTTGTATATTTTAAAAACAAAATCGTTAGCAAAGCTTAGAGTTTTTTTTATAAAAAAATATGTAAATTCCAGTTTCTGGTCTAAATACAATTAAATGATCATAGAGAACAGATTATAAAATCCCAGAAAAAAACTATTGAAAATAAAAAATGCGTTAACTGTTACAAAAATAAAACAGTTGTCTTAATTTCTAATTATAAAAGCTTACGATCTTAGCCGTTTAAATAAGAAAGAGGCTATGATATTAATAAAAATAGAGTAATCATAGTTACATTTTTATATACGTTGAGTGCTGAAAATTGTTACTTTCAAACAAATATGGTTTCAGATGATATTTGCAGCTTTTTCTTTATTCCAAATGTCAATTTAAAATGCTTCTATAATTTTAAAATTTAAATTTTCAAATAAATAAACTTAAAATTTTCAAATAAATAAACTTAAAATTTTCAAATAAATAAACTTATTGTCCAAAACACCAACAAATATCCAAGTTCAAGTATCACAAGCCTAGAGAGTAGGTTCGAACTTTCTAATTATCAAATACATTTGTTTAGAAACTTAAACCGCAACTGTGATGAAAAATCCAGCCAAAGTGAAGTGAATAAGATTTTATCTCAGTTTGATCTTTTGATGTTGTGATGTAGAAAAAAAACCATGATCGATCTAGTTATCAGTATGGATATACATGTATAAGATGATCATTACTTGTAAACTAAAAATACTTTGTCTCAATCACTTCATGGGAACATTACCAATAATATCAAACTTTTTTCACTATAAAACTCCACTTAGAAACCCTTTTGGAGTAATCAAATTAGTATCAAAATCCTTCAACTTTTCCTAAAACAATGTCTTTTAAACATATCCAAATCTTTCTCATAGTCTCTCTAATTTCATCGTTCTGTTTATCAATCACTCTTTCTCGTCCGCTCGACGATGAACTCATCATGCAAAAGAGGCACGACGAGTGGATGGCTAAACACGGCCGTGTTTACGCAGATGTGAAAGAGAAAAACAATCGCTACGTTGTGTTCAAACGCAACGTAGAACGCATTGAACGCTTAAACAATATCCCGACAAGACGAACGTTTAAACTCGCGGTTAACCAGTTTGCTGATCTAACCAACGACGAGTTCCGTTCTATGTACACTGGTTATAAAAGAGACTCGGCGTTGTCTAGCCAAAGTCGAACAAAAACGACTTTCTTTAGGTACCAAAACGTTTCTTCTGGTGCTTTGCCGATTTTTGTTGATTGGAGGAAGAAAGGAGCTGTGACTCCTATCAAGAACCAAGGCAGTTGCGGTAATATAATTCAAAAATCTTATATTCTTTTTTTTATTAAAAAAATGTATATTCATTTGTATACATAAACTGCAAGTTCCTGTTTTTTAGTTATATACCAATTGGAAATATATTTATTTATAATAAATTAAGATAGAAAAAATTGTTTTTAAAGTATTTTTAAGTAGTTTTTATTCCAAAACTGAAACTCGTATGATCCAAGAATTTTAAACAGAACTGAAAGATTCTGGTTTAATGCTAAAAAAACGAAAAACTAGAAATATATATGCAAACTGAGTTTAATAAACCATCTCTAAGATAATTTTGCTTGGGTGATGAAATTAAAGAGTGAGTGTATTTGTAGGATGTTGTTGGGCGTTTTCAGCGGTTGCGGCTATAGAAGGAGCAACACAGATAAAGAAAGGGAAACTTATTTCTTTGTCTGAACAACAGCTTGTCGACTGCGACACAAACGATTTTGGCTGCAGCGGCGGTCTAATGGATACTGCGTTTGAGCACATAATGGCCACTGGCGGTTTAACCACTGAATCAAATTATCCTTATAAAGGCGAAGACGCTACTTGCAAGATCAAAAACACTAAACCGACAGTAACTTCTATCACAGGTTTCACTTTAGTTCCCTAAAAAATACATTTTTAAAAAATGGAAATGATATAATAACCTGAAATATAAAAAAAATTAAAAAATAAACTGCATTTAAAATCAAACTGAACAAACTAAAACTAATTAAAAAATCAATAATTATCAAACATAACCGAACCAACTTTTAAAATTCAACCATGTAGTTCTCACAACTAGGTATACTAGATTGAAACAGTATCATTTTTTATTCGATTATAATTCTAAGCAAGCAAACCAAAATAACCAAACCAAACCGATCGATTGAAATAAGCACATGTCCATCCCTAGATACTACTCGTGCTTTGGTTTTTGAAAAGAAGAAGTTACTAGTAGTACTCTTGCTTTCAATTATAATCTCTAGGTTATGAGGATGTCCCGGTTAACGACGAGAAAGCCCTAATGAAGGCAGTGGCACACCAACCGGTTAGCGTTGGAATTGAAGGAGGTGGTTTTGATTTCCAATTCTATTCGTCCGGTGTGTTCACCGGAGAGTGCACAACGTATCTTGATCACGCGGTGACTGCGGTTGGATACGGCCAATCTAGCAACGGATCAAAGTATTGGATCATCAAGAACTCATGGGGAACAAAATGGGGAGAACGTGGATACATGAGGATCAAAAAAGATGTCAAGGATCAAAAAGGACTATGTGGTCTTGCCATGAAAGCTTCTTACCCAACTATATGAAAAAACCGGTTCAATATCCGGTTAAGCTTTAAAATGTGTGTGTGGGTTTTATGTCTAAGAATAGTGATATGAATAGTTTATGTGGTTGTGATTTATATAAGACTCTGTTGTATGTAATTTGTGAAATTGTAAGCTTATGTGATGCAAAAGATTTGATAAGTTCAGCTTGTTTCTTTCAAACAAAATGAACCGGTTTTGGTTTTTACGTACGAAGCTGAACGGTCTGATTTTTGATATATATTTTTAAAATAAACCGGTTTTGGTTTGCTTCGAGTTAAAGCCGACCCGACCCGGATTGACTCTGTTCCTTGCACGACTCCTCTTTGGCTCTTTCTCTCCTTTCTCCGTCATCGTCTTCTTCTTTTCTTACAGTCATCGACTCTCGAGAGAAATTGCAATCACTCGGAGATTAGATTCGGCCATGGGTGAGAGAGAATCTCCATCGATGATACTTCAATTCGCTCCATTGAACAGTTCCGTCGACGAAGGTTTCTGGCATAGCTTTTCCTCTTTGAAGCTCGATAAGCTCGGAATCGACGATTCTCCGATCTCCATCACCGGTAAACACACAAACGATGAATTAAGAAGCTACCCATAACATCGATTTCAATCTAGAGTTCTATAATATCTATGCACTCATATTGATTTCTCTGCAAAAAAAAAGTTGAAAACTTTGAATTTTTGAATTGATGAAATCAGATTCTCTTGTCCTTTCAATGGTAGATTAATGTGCTGAGGTATATCGTTTCTTGGATTGGAAATTGCAGGTTTCTATGCACCATGCTCTCATCCACAAGTCTCAAATCATCTGACTCTTCTTTCAGAGTCATTGCCTCCTTCAGATGATGAACAGTCATCGATCGAGAGTACTTGTCATGGGAATAGGAACAAGTGTCCTGTTCCAGGGACTCTGTATAACACCAATACCGTCGAAAGCTTCAGTAAACTCGACAAACAAAGCTTGTTAAAAGCAGAAGCAAAGAAGGTACGACAACTTGTCTCTAACTGTGCTTTTCCGACAGAAATCTAACTATTTGTTTGGTGAATTTCAGATTTGGGAAGATGTTCAATCAGGAACAGCTCTCGAGGACTGTGCTTTGTTATCTAGATTCCTCGTTGTCTCGTTCGCAGACCTTAAAAAATGGAGTTTTCGTTATTGGTTTGCGTTCCCTGCACTTGTGCTTGATCCTCCTGCAAGTTTGTTTGAATTAAAGCCAGCTTCAGAGTATTTTAGTTTAGAAGAAGCAGAATCAGTATCCTCTGCTTGTAATGAGTGGCGCGACTCAAGTTTAACCACAGGTACTCAACGACATTCTCCTTCAATTATTCTTATTATGCAAATTTAACGAGTGTGTAGCTGAAAACGTTTGTGACTTCTCGGTGTTTTTCTTTAGATGTTCCATTCTTTTTGGTTTCGGTCTCTTCTAATGATTCAAAAGCTACCATCAGACATCTTAAAGACTGGGAAGCGTGCCAAAGTGATCATCATAAGGTATGGGCAACTAATCTCTTTCAAATACGTTAGATACAATTAAAAGCTTCAACTTTATTTACCTCTCGTCCTGCAGTTTCTTTTCGGTTTCTATGACCCATGTCACCTTCCTAGTAATCCTGGTTGGCCACTTCGAAATTATCTAGCACTTATTCGCTCAAAATGGAACCTCGAGACTGTTTGGTTCTTCTGCTACAGAGAGAGTCGCGGTTTCGCTGACATGAGCCTTTCCCTTGTTGGCCGAGCCTCGATTACACTTCCATCAGATTCATCAGCCGAGGCTGTACCTAACTCAGTGGGATGGGAGCTTAACAAAGGAAAACGAGTTCCCCGATCCATTAGCCTTGCTAATTCCATGGATCCAGCAAGGTACATGTTGTGCTCTCTGTCAATGCTTTAGTTAACTAAATGGATAAAATCTGACTAGCGAAACAAAGTCGAGTCCTTTTTGCAGGTTGGCTGTTTCTGCTTGTGATTTAAACTTGAAGTTAATGAGATGGCGTGCATTACCATCTCTTAACTTGAACGTTCTGTCCTCTGTCAAATGCCTTCTTCTTGGAGCTGGTACATTGGGTTGCCAAGTTGCTCGGACTCTTATGGTATGTATCGATGAGAATGCAAGATTAAACAATCTTACAAACTCACTTACTAATCAAGAACTTCTCTATCCTTTTCTTTTAGGGTTGGGGAATCCGCAACATTAGCTTTGTTGACTATGGCAAAGTAGCTATGTCTAATCCAGTGAGGCAATCTCTGTACACGTTTGAAGATTGTGTAGGTCGAGGCGAGTTTAAAGCTGTTGCTGCTGCTAAAAGCCTTAAACAGATATTTCCAGCAATGGAATCTAGTGGAGTTGTTATGGCTATACCGATGCCCGGACATCCGATTTCTAGCCAAGAAGAAGATTCCGTTCTTGGTGATTGCAAACGCCTTCGCGATTTGATTGAATCTCACGATGCGGTGTTCTTGTTAACCGATACAAGAGAAAGCCGGTGGCTACCTTCTCTTCTTTGTGCTAATGCCAATAAGGTCAAAAATTACTCTGTTGTATATTTCTTTTTTTGTTTCCTGGTTATACAAGTAAAACAACCTGTTTGATTTGTATTTTCAGATCGCTATAAACGCGGCTTTAGGTTTCGATAGCTACATGGTAATGCGCCATGGCGCTGGCCCCACCTCGTTGTCTGATGAAATGCAGAATCTTGATATGAACAAGACAAATAGACAGAGGCTTGGTTGTTACTTCTGCAACGACGTGGTTGCACCTCAAGATGTAACTCCCCGGGCTCTTTCGATTTGATTGTTTTGTTTTATGTTAACTCCAGCTTAGCCGCTTTTTTTCTTTTTCTTTTTACAGTCAATGACTGATCGAACTCTGGACCAACAATGCACTGTTACACGCCCCGGGCTAGCTCCTATTGCAGGAGCTCTGGCCGTTGAGCTCTTAGTTGGAGTCCTACAACACCCACTTGGGTGAGTCTTTCGAAAGTCTTGACTCCATTGAAAATTCAGTCCACAGGCTTATCTTCTTACATATGTTTCTCCAGTATCTATGCAAAAGGCGACAATTCGAGCTCGAGTAATGGAGGAAACGTTGATGATTCACCTCTCGGGATCTTACCTCATCAGATTCGAGGCTCAGTTTCTCAGTTCTCGCAGATCACGCTGCTCGGGCAAGCTTCCAACAGCTGCACAGCTTGTTCTGAAACCGTAAGTTTCTACATGAGATCTTTCTAACAAAACGTAGGTTGCACGTTACTTATGGATGTTGAAACTTCTACTTCAGGTGGTATCAGAGTATCGAGAAAAAGAAAACATTTTCATACTTGAAGCTATCAACCATCCTACATACCTGGAGGATCTTACTGGTTTAACCGAGCTTAAGAAAGCTGCTAATTCGTTTAACCTCGATTGGGAAGACGACGACACCGATGATGACGATGTAGCTGTAGATATGTAAAAGTCACTTTCACTACCGCCAACAGGTCTTATGAACCAAGTAAGCCATAGACTATATTCACAAGATGGCTTATACAATGGTCATGTCGCCTTGATAATCATTTTTTTGCTACAGTACAAAAAATACAGAAACCAAATTCTAATCATCACAAGGAATTAATAGTTCTCAACTTTGCTTCAAGATCCAGAGATGTGCTTCTCATTATTATGTTGATGTGTCGGGTTTTGGCTTTGACATTGAGAACATGACACGACAGCCGAAAGAAGAAAATGATCAAACTGATCCGTACGTGTAAATCGAGTGTGACATAAATTAGTGTTTGTACCAAAAAAATGAATATGAAATTAATTATGAGGAGATATAGTATCTTGTAGTGGATGCAACTTTTTTCAAGTTATTTATTAGATAATGATATTTATGTGAATATCCAAGAAATATATGATTCTTAAAATTTAAGATAGAATTTCCGAAGGATTGATGATATCAAAATTATGTTCCCATAAACTATAGAAATTAGGTTGAATTTAGACAAATATGTTTTATGGGGTATAATCACGGAAGTGAACATTATAAGGCTATATAATATACTCATGTGTATTTATCAAATGATTATGAATCAATAGAATCTTTGATTTGAATATAACTGAAATTCTGGAAGAGTCCTCGTAAATGTAATTTGGAAGAAAGAAGCTGGAAAGACAACATTGTTTTTTGTATCCCAAATTGAATATCTAGAAATAAAGATGTTATTTCAAAATATCCTTATATAAATTTTGTATTAAAAGCTTACATATGTTTGGTTCTGAAATATCATATTTAAAATATTATTTGAGCAAGTTATTAATTTCCTCGATTATTGAAAAATGTGATTTTGTATGACAAAAAGAGAAGTCATAATAATAAATTTTATAAAAAAAATAACTCATATGTATAAATATGCACAATACAAATATTCAAAGATTGTATGTAAAATGATTTGGCTTGGTCCAAATAAACTAAAAAATTACTATTTATGTCAAAAAGGTATTATGAACCAGAAGTCCAACCACCCTAGATATTATAAGGAAATTAAACAAGGTTATTCACTAAGACTATGCACACGAACATAGTACTAGACCTCTAATTGAATATATGTTATTGAATTATTTTTTTACTTCTAAAAACTTAATGTTTGTCTTATTGTAATAATAAATAAGTTATAATTACTGTTGTTAGCCTCCGTGATAAATGTATAAAAATAATTTATAATTTAAATAATTTATAATTTAAATATAATTTGATTGGGTCCAATAAGCTATGAAAAGATTATAGATTGCGATTCATCTGTTCCATCGCAACACATCTCCTAGACCAAGAGATGACATGTGTTGTTGGTTGTAGTTGTCAATATGGTGACAACCATCTTATGAATCGCATCTTATTAAAGACCAGAGCACATCCAATACAATTCCAAATGCATTTGTCAAATTTTGGAATGTCTTGAGGGAAATCCACCACAACCGTTTGATAGAAATCGGAGATGAAATCGTCTCAATGAATCAGACAAAACAGAGAATGAAAACAAAAAGAATTGTCGCCATTTTTATGAACACTGTTCTTGTGTTGTGGATTGATTTTGTTGTAAATCAAATCATGAATAAGAGAAAAGTAAGATGATCAAAATCAAGAGAAGAAAATTGAGAATACTGACTGCATTAATTGCAGATATGAATTGTAATTCCTCTTGCTTCTCCAGTGAAACAAAGACATGATCACCGAAAAGTAAATCTCATTTTTTTCTCTTGCTTCTATCACATGAGGATTTTTCTTTGTCATTTTTACAGTTTTGTTTTGTTTTAAAAAGTGTCATTTTATTTTTTAATGCAAAGTTTTTGCATAAAAATACGGTTTTAACTCACTTTTTAGTGTGTATTTTCTTGGATAGAGAAATTTATTTAGTATATTAATAAGATGTAAATCAGATTTTTAATGTGTGAAAACCGAAGTATATGATTAAAAAGTATGATATTCTACTATATTACAAAGACTAAAAATTAAACAATATATAATAGATATTATTTTCCTTTTGTACAATAAATTCATGACCATTCGGTCGTGTCCCCAACATACAATTATGAATCAGAAACAGTTGATCGTGAGAAAGTGGGTGATTTGTCCAATAAATATAGGCCACACAACCACCTACTATTGTTTACATATCATTCTACTCTCTTTATTGAAATTTATACATATTAGTTAATGTCACCTACATTTCTTACTTATAAGACTTCCTTATCTTGTTTTTCCTTTTTAATACCAGTCCCAAAAGCGTCTTGAAATATTGATACTTCATTCATAGAATATCCTATGGAAGAATGAGATTATGATTTATCATAATAGTTGAATGAATTCTAGGTTAATATATAGCAACTGAATCTAGCCAGCGAACATTTATGAAAAGGGACATTATCTAATTAGTGCGACAGTTCTGGGTCCAAATTCCAAATTTAGTAATATTAGAACCTAAATTTTATTTTCATTTATATATATATATATATATATTATATAAAATTTGAATTTAGATGGTGATTAAACAACAATATATAAGTTTTAAATTCTATATAAAAATTTAGAACTCACACTAAACAACAACAATATATTATATTTTTTCATATATATAATATATATATATATAAATCTGTATTATTAAAATTATTAGCTAGTATAAAAAATTGAAGGGCTCATAAAACATTTTTGCCTAGAAACCCTTAATATTACTGAACCGGCATTGAATCTAACGAGATGATACTTTTAAGCTGATGTTAAAAATTATATGAAAAAGATAGTATAAAATTTTAGTTCTATCCGGAACTGCATTAAATATATGGACCAACCTTTATGTATATTATGATCATTGATTTTTTCGTATACTCGAGGTATATAAAAAAAATTAATATATATATATATATATATTTATAAACAAGATATATGATATATTTGTATAGTTAATACTAGTTGGCAAGAAAAAGAGGACAATAATAATTAATACTACAGCAAAGGTTGGCCATTCTCTAACTGTTATGTTCCACACATGTAGGTGAACTAAAAGTATTTTGAAATTTCATGTCACTAACAAAGCCAATAAATATCAACTTCCTTTTTCTTTATTTTTCTACTTTTTGGTTTAGTCATAATTATATTTTGTACTTCAGTCTATATGTGTTTAAACTTGTAAAGACTAAAAAACTAACGTGGAGTAAACTTAAATGAATTATTATAAAGAGTTGGAAGCATAGTGATAAGTATGAAAGGATTCCCACTTTTGAAAAGTTAAAACTAAATTAACGTGATTTTATTAAGCTGCTAAATCTATAGGGGAAGATTATTACTAGGTTAAATCTTATTTTATATTAATTACTGTCTAATTTTTTATGTTTATTTTATTCTTTAATTTCTTTTTTTGTTATTAAAAACTTATTTTCTATTATTATTACTTCTAACTCAAAAAACAATTACAATTTTGGTATAAAATAACTTATTAATGGATAAGTTTACATAAACGCATAAATTTTTTATACGTCTTTTTTTCATGTTAAATTTTAACCATATATTTATTTAATTTTAGCAGATTTAATTATTGCCCCACAAATTTATTTTATTTTATTTTATCTAATATTTACGAAAAACTTAATTTGTGTCTCAGATATACATTTTATCAAAAATTTACTTAATATATAGTTACTTAGTTTTAGTAGATTTAATCAATATCCTAAAGATATATTTTTTTTACCATAAATTTACTTAGTTTATCACATACTTAAATATTTATTAGGTGACATGTTTATTTTTTGACCACTGATTTACTTATCCGTTTGCACATAGTTAATTTTTGTTTGACAACATATATTTTTTTTGACTAATATACTTATTTTATTTTTGTTTAGAGGAAAGCAAAACAAACAATTCCACCAATAGTATATCGTCATTAAAGAGAATTTGTTTTTAATTTACGTCTTTGATTTTAACCGATGAATCCAGTTTTTTTAATTTTATTTATTTTTAATATTTAAAATTAATTAATTTGTTTGATTTAGATTTTGAATATTAGTAAACTTAATATGTTGTAACTGCATGGATTAATACTGGCTATAACTTATTTTACCCAAAAATGTGAGATATTTTAATAATTTTTTAATGAATGTTAGTTTAGTAACCAATCCATGAATTAGTGTTAATCTAAATAGCTTTTTGAAAATTTTGATCATATTGATTTTTTATTTATATATATATTAAGTTACTAAAACCTTTTGGTAATATTAGAATTTTATTATATATATAAAATATAAAGTTTCACGTTTCTAAAATATGAACACCTTTTGATTTTATAAAATTAATAATTTTGACGTCAAGCATTAAGAAGAGGGTTTGCATATTGACACCATAAGTTTTGAGTCATTTAATTATTGATATTAATCTTAATTATAAATTATATTAGAAATATGATTTTTCTTAATAATTAGCTAAAATAAAAAATATTTAAATTATTTATATACATAAATTTAAACCAGTATGAATTTAGACAGTTTAATGAAAAAACATGACAAAAAAGAGTTGTAATCAATAAATTTGGTACATGATAGCTTTGAATTACAATAATCAATATAAAAATCGTTCAAGTTATGTTGTTAATCACGTGTCACCAGCTAGCAAAGGATAACTATTTATTAAATTAGGTAAATGATTATGGAACTTTTTCTATTCAAAATATAAAAAATTGAATGTTATTTCTCTTCTAATATAGTTGTCTACCTAAATAACCCAAAAGAAGAAGAATAGGTCTGACTACTCAAATATATGTTAAACAAATTAGCCATAAATTATGTGTTAAATGACTCAAAATTTTTGGCATCAGTTTCCAGACCTTCTTCTTAATGCTTGATGCTGAAATTATTAACTTCAGAAAGTTTAACAAAGAAAAAAAAATAGTCGCTAAAAATTTATCGGAAAATTGACAGTTTTAGAGTGATATTTGTTTCAACCATGACCAAAAGTGACTGCGTTAATTGCTCCACCTGATGAATACAACCCCAAATAAATAAATCAATATAGAACAAAGAATAATTAAGTGATTAATGTTCTAATCAATATTCTATTTTGTCGGCAAAATATTATAGTTCGATATATGTTTGGTTTGCGATGGAACTTTTCCCTTAAACATTGTTCAGAACTAATTTTTCATATTTTTTTATGTGTCATTATCATATTTATTTTCATAAAAAATAACATAATTTATTAAAAATTATAGTGTTTTCAAATTATTATCTCTCAAACATTATTTTAAAAGTAATTTTTTTAAAAACAATTTGTTTATGCGTCATCATCATAATAATAACTATATATGATTATATATTAGATGTAGATAATGAAGATATATATGACTATAGTTAATAATAATATATATATGATTTAATTAAAATAGGTAACCCACTATAATTATTATTGTAATTTAAAATTTTTGCCAATAATTTGAATTTTTTATAATTAAAATTGTATGTATCACAAAAAATAATTATTTTATTTTTAGAATTTTGTTAAAACTTTTAAAAAATATAATTAAAATTATACATGTTATGATAATCTTGAAATCATGTCATAATTTTTACTAAGTCATATAATTTTTTCTGATAATAAATATGGTGACGACATAAATTTGAAAAATTACTTCTCAATATCTAAAAAATGAAAGAAATATATTATTTAATATAAATCCAGGTTTAATATAAATCTAGGTTTAATATAAAATCTAATATGGTTATCCACTCTTCAAATTGATCTTTAATTAATTATATGGTGTTATCTATTATATATTTTAGATAATTTGAATTCATTTCGGATTCAACTTTAAAGAGAAATACGAATTTAAACCGCGAATGTATCTACCTATTTTATTTAACGAATATATTTAAAATTGATGGAGCCATGTATAAATGTGAGAGACAAGAAAGTCATAAAGACCATATGACATAATTACGGTATATGTCTCAACTAACAACTGAACACGAAGCTGTCAAAAACAATACCTCTATATATGTGTGTGAGAATTCTCAACACAGACCATATGCCATATTCACCTTCTCTAACGAAAAGAACAGTCTTGCATGCATTCTCTCATAATTGTTAAAATGTTGCTTGTTATGTTTGTGTGTCTTTCCGTGGCAGTGTCTTTGCAGCCACCATCTATGGTGATGGCCTTGAACGTCCACCTCCTCCGTCAGCTAGCTGCAAAGCACAATGTAACAACAATAATTGTGTTTGGAGATTCTAGTGTCGATCCTGGTAACAATAATTTTCTTAACACCGATTTGAAAGGAAATTTTCCACCTTATGGTGGAAATTTTGTGAATCATAAATCTACCGGAAGATTATGTGATGGATTGCTAGCACCCGATTTTATTGGTAAGCTTCACATTATATTTTTAGATTATCTTTAAACTTTCTCTAAATTCCACAATTTATTTGTGGCTAATCGTGGATTGATTTCTTCGAATAACTACAAAACTTAATTTGTGGTTCTTTAGTCACAAAAATCATAAAATAACCACAAATTCTATGTTTTTTTTAAAATTGTGGCTGGTTTGTGACTAGTTATGGCTTGAAAATGTTTTCACGAATGTTGTCGTAACTATTTTGTGGTTATAAACAGTTTTTTCTTGTAGTGAACTTCTATATATGCTAAATTATATTTTCATTCTTGCATTTTTCTTCAGCGGAGGCCATGGGTCACCCTCCCATACCAGCTTTTCTTGATCCAACTCTAACCCAAGCCGATCTACCTCGCGGTGCAAGTTTTGCCTCGGCTGGTTCTGGTTATGACGATCTAACAGCTAATATATCTGTAAGCCTAAACATTTTTTTTTTACTTTTAAGAAAAACCTAAAGCTGAAATTGAGTTGCTTTGTCGGGGTGGAACAGAATGTGTGGAGTTTCTCGACGCAAGCTACTTACTTTTTGCATTACAAAATTCACCTCAGTAAATTGGTCGGACCATCAGAGAGCTCAAAGATGATAAATAAAGCAATATTTCTTATGAGTATGGGATCAAATGACTTTCTTCAAAATTACTTAGTCGATTTTACTCGACAAAAGCAATTCACAGCTGAACAATACATCGACTTTCTCTCCTCCCGTATGCTTAACGACGCTAAGGTACGTATACATCTCCACTAAACCTCCTAAACGTATGCATTATGTTTATCTATATATTACATTATATTATATTGCATTATTTTATCCAAAAAAAATAATTTTCACTATGGCTTGAACTAAATGATTGTAAAGAAAATACTAAGGAACGTGTCTCTCTGAAATAAATTATCGAAATAAATGCGTATAGAATTATCGAAATTGAAAAAGTCCACAAATATCTTGTGTAGGTCCTAATAATCAACTACGTAAAAATAGTCATAAATGTCAACAAAAATAGACGGGAAAAAAAGAATCGGAGTAGAAATAAAAATAATACGAACATGTCATGAATTTTCAACAAATATCTGGTTGTTGACAGCATTTAATTTCAACAAATAATTTCTACCCTACAGTGACAATAATTTTCGGTTTTTGAACATGTCCAAGGCTCATATCCACAAGTGTATAAAATTGTTTTTATTTGTTAGTTGTAAAAATTAAATTTTGCATTTTCTTCAACCATTAAGCTAAAAAAACCTTGATTCCCTTTAATTGGGAAACGTATATATATATATATATATATATATGTATAGCCACTAGACGTGTCCAATTATATTTTTGTTTCACTCGGTAGAATGTCACAGTGAGTAGAATTTTTGAAAGAAAATAAAAACTAACTTTTTGTCACAATAAAAAAATATGATTTTTAAAATTATAGAATTTTAACTTGATTTAAATGATTTCAAAATCCAGTTTTGGTTTGATTTAGATAAACCGAACCGATTAGAATACACTAATAGACACATGTACATACTAACTGAAGATTTGAACTGCGTTAATGATATATTTAAAAATATTCGAATAATCTTTTGAGTTTTCTTCTTGCTTATTTTATAGATGTTGCATAGACTTGGAGCTAGAAGATTGGTGGTGGTGGGAGTTCCTCCAATGGGATGCATGCCCCTAATAAAATACCTAAAAGGGCAAAAGACTTGCGTAGATCAATTAAACCAAATTGCTTTCTCCTTTAACTCAAAAATCGTCAAGAATCTTCAGCTTCTGCAATCTAAATTTGGTTTGAAAACTATCTACGTCGACGCCTATTCTACAATTCAAGAAGCCATTAAGAACCCAAGAAAATTTGGTGAGAACATGGATCTGATTTGAGATACAATCAGTAATCAAAAGAAACAAAAATAAAGATCTCATAAATGTTTTTTTGTTTCAACTTGAAGGTTTCATTGAAGCTTCAAAAGGATGTTGTGGAACGGGTACCTATGAATATGGAGAGACATGCAGAGATATGAACGTATGCAAAGAACCTACTAAATATATATTTTGGGATGCCGTCCATCCAACACAAAGTATGTATCAAATCATTGTTAAGAAAGCAATTGCATCTATTAGTGAGGACTTTCTTGTTTAGAATCTTCGTATTACTATCATTTTGTACGAATAATCCGATTATATAATTGACAAAGATTACAAGATATGTTATATACAATGTTTCAAACCAGAGAATAATTATGTGAAAATATTATAATTGAGAAAAAACAAGAAATATCACGCTTTTAAAATGAAAAAAACTGTTATTTATAATTTTAAAGAAGTAGATATGAATTTATATAGTTTCATAAAATTCTAGCTATATAACTACTAAAAACAATTGATAAAGAAGAGTTTATAGTTTCAAACTTTGTTACGTTTCAGAATAACAAAGCTTATAGTACGTAACAATCTGTTTGTTAATATATTATAGTTTGGTTTCAGTTATACTTGGGCTTGAAACTGTTTGTGTTAAAATTATTGTAGTAAACATTCTCTATCTATGCTTGAGGTTAACGAGTTGTGAGTTTTTAATTAAGTTTGAAACTTGAGGGTATATATGTTCATATTACCATCATAGTGTATGAAAAATTTGAGGTTGTAATTGAATAGATTCAAAGATGTTTGTATCTATGTTTCAAGCTAGAGAATGAGAAATATCTCACTTTTATATTTTAAAAAGCGTTACTTAATTATAATTATAAATATAAATAAGTATCTTTGAATTTATATACTCTTGCTATATAGCAACAAAACAAATTGAACAAGAAGAGTATACAGGTTTTAGTGACAAAAATTTACTGTACTTAACAATTATCTGGTTGTCGATATAATATAGTTTTGTTTTTGTTATATTATTGATTTGGTTCTTTCAAATAGTTTCTATGACTAATAAAAATAACGAAAAGAAACAGCATAGCTTGTATATATATATAAATTTTATTTGTTTCACTTTGAATTATTAATTAATACATAAACCGTCACTAAATTTATAACCAAGCATGGAAGAAGGAATATCTATCGCGATATAATAAAATCAACTTATCAATTAGCTAATAGTGATAATCAAATGTATTAACTAATTGAAATTTTCAGAAACAAGCGATAATGGAATCAATAATTGGTCGGAGTGACTTAAAGAGAATGAAGTAAGTCTTCTCACTTGGATGGATGGAATCAAAAAAGACATAAGCAGATGTATTAGGACACACATATGACTTTGGATTGCACAATATCGATGCCTCTAAGTACCCACTTCCACAACATCCACTGCTCACTTCTTCAAACCCTACAACATATTAATTAAAAAAAAACTGACATTGGTACCAATGGAAATCATCTTAAATTCTTAAAATTCCTAAACCCTAAAACTTAAATCAAAATGTAAACCTAAAACAACATAAACTCTTAACCTTCAAAATTTAGATACAACTACCCAAAAATATATAAAAATATTCGTAAATATATGAATTACCCAAAAATTTTGGTACAAATCTAGCAAAAAATATACAAAATCACTCAAAAGTATACAAATTAACAAAAAAATCTGGTATAAAAACTATCCAAGTAAAATTATTAAAAAAGTAAATAAATTACCCTAAATTAAGTAAAGAGAGTTTAATTTCAGATTTTTCCGGATACTAGTTCGGATATAGGTTTGGATCAGATATTATCCGATACCCAAAGCATTTAGCTTTAAATTCTATTCGAATATTTTTCTGGAACCAAACTTGATCGGAATTGGGTATTTATGCCGGATTTGGTTTCGGATTTCGGGTTCATGTTTTTCGCCCAAGCCTAGTTTTTAGAATTTATATTTATTTTCTTAATTATCCCAAAACTATATCCAAATTATTAATTGGTTTATTATAAACTCTTACCAAATTTTCGATGATCATGAATGATCTCATAAACTGGATTGTAGACGTCAAGGTAAGCGATCTGGGACCCAAGATGGGCCAAACTCATTTGCATGAGGCCCAATTCTTTTTGTAAGTAGAAATTGTAGTTTGTAGCGACGGTGGAAAATCGGTCAATGCAACGACGGTTGGTCAAAGCTTCGCCGGAGAAGACAGTTATAACAATTGGTAAACACCCAATTGGTGGCAAACCTGCCACCGTTATTTTTCTTGCTCCTTCATGCCATAAACCCTAACAATTATACAAAGATATTAATATAAAAAGTATTTTCCGTAAGAAATTAGAAATATAATGAACAAACTAAACTGGTCGAATCAAAACTGAACCAATGAAACCAAACCAACTTTAAAAGTAAGCTAGTATAAATATTCAAAAAAAAAGCCACAAAAAAACTAAGAAAATCATATGATAATTTTTTTTTGAAAATTCTTGAAATTAATGGTACATATTACATTTGATTAGAAAGCTGAATTTGGAACAAAAATCAATCCCATACCAAAGAAAAAAGAGGTTTCATTTTAAAAAAAAACCAAAAAACTACGAAATCATTATTGAAACTAAACTAAAACTAACAAATAAATAAATAATTCAGACAAGATATGATTGTTTATAAATATCGAAATTATTCAATAAAAGTGTTACTAAAGTCAGAAAATATGAATATACCTGGATAAATTGTTTAATATTGTAAATAATGAATTGCTGATAAGCTTCAATAGTGAAAGTCTTTCTTCGTACTGGAAGTGCGAAATAATTTATGACGAAATCGTTGGTTCCTGCACTTACACAAAACACAGCCTCTTCTATGTGTTTTTCCATTTTTTGTTTTCCCATTCTAACCTCCAATTTTCTCTTGTATTCTCTGAAATACTCTAGCTGAGTTGGAATATCAATCACGTTCTATATCCCCACCAAATGAAAGCAACAAAACACAACAAATTAATTAAATTATTCAAAAATAATTAAATAAATAAATAAATAAAATATAAAACTATATATCATTTTAACTCTCTTTTCTGTAAGTTATCAATATTACTTTTAGTGATGATAAATTGAGATTTAATTTAAGGAATAATGTATCTCTGAAATGGGATATTTATATTTCTAATGTAATTCAAAAAACAATAATCATCAAAAATTAGTTTTTTCTTATATTTTAGGAAAATCTTGGATATTTACAAAACAATAATATTAATCACAAACCATATAAACTCTTCTTTTGATAAAGGTGCGCACAAAATTTTTGTTCTTGGCCTGAAATTAATTATGGCAGAAGAAAAATATTTTATGTCCAAATAACTACACTTTTGCTTCATTTAATATTATTAAATAGGATTAGTTAGTTGCAATTATTATCTTCAAACTGGTATATATTCACTTGTAAATAAAAATACACATTTAGTAATTTGAACTAAGAGTGTTTAATTTGGTAAATCGAACCAACATTTGCTTTATTTTTTTCGTCGACTACATCAATTCGAGATAATTTTGGATATTGTATTCTTTTATTGTATGCTTTAATTGTTATAAAATATACGCTTATCTTTCATACAAATGCCAAAATTCGTTTCTATTTTTGTCGTCAAGTAATGATTGATTTGAGATGGTGTTGTTTTTATATTATTCTTCAAATTTAGTTGTCACAGTCTATAACCTACCCGTGATTAAACAAGAGCTATTTGTTTTCTAGATATATATGAGGTTTCCATTTCTTTTTAAAACATTATAATTTAATGAAATAGGTCCAACAATTAAATGATTGGGTTTGTTCATATAACATATAAATATATATTTGGTCAAAAAAGAAACATATATGAATATATGTCCTCGAATCTTGAAGAATGTAATATTTTGGGTTATAAAAATAAGTACGTAACCCACCTTTTTTGAAGTTGAAAATTTGTACAGCATCGGTTATCCTAACATTCAAGTCTTATAAACACTAGTGTCGTTATAGTAACATAAAGACCCATATATATATATTTAAGAAACTTTGCCAATAAGGATGCTCTAAAAAATCCAAACATATATAATTAATTATAACTTTTTTGTACGTTTTCAATTATGTTTTAGAATAAAAAAGAGAGAGAAGAGATGAGGAATGAGTACTAACACCAATGGTTGGAGTGAGAGGATCAAATCCAGAACCAGCTGAAGCAAAGCTAACTCCACTCATTAACTCATTTATTCCAAGATTTGGGTCCAAATATGCTGGCACATTCTCCTTCACTCCAATGTATGAACCTATACATATTGATAATCAAGATTCACTATACAGTCAAGATATTTCAATAAGATAAATCAAGAACATATGAATACTAACCAATGAAATCTGTCACCAGTCGACCATTGCAAAATCTGCCTGTGGGAATGCTGTTTTTGAAATCTAGCCCGTAAGGTGGAAAATTACATTTGAATATTGTTTTGATGAAGTTGTTATTGCCAGGATCCACTGTTGAATCTCCAAAAACTAGAATAGCTGAGACTGGTTGTTTGCGTTTATGGTTTGATCCTATTGGTTTAGGGTTTACGGGTTCGGGTTTTGTTGTAGAGAATGAGAAGGAGATGAAGAATAGGAAGAAGAAGAAGATGAAGGACAAGGAAGAAGAAGAATGCGTGTGATGACTACTCATGTTGTGAACGTTTGGAATGGAGACAAATGAGAAGTTTGGTTGATACCTTCTAGCTCTAATATAACTATGTAAGCACATAATATAATAAAATATCCAATGAGTTTTATTAGGGGTGTCTAATACTGTTTAATTGATCCAACCAAATCAAACTTATATATATATAATATGTATAAATTAAATCAAAATTTGTTCCGTAAAGAATATTGAATCAAGTGTTTTCAAAATTGAACCAAAATAATATATATATATATATATATATATATATATATATATATATATTTGTTTTCATTAGATTTTGTTTTCTTTACCGTTATGTTCTTTTAAACTTTCTGTTTTCGTCCAACTCAAGCATCCAATGATTCACATCAACTGCTACTCCATGTCAATCATCTCTCACTTATGCTTCCTCCAGCACTTTGTGTTAATGTGTAGCAGTTCTGACTATACACAACCATCAAGCTGCTACATTTTCAACATACCCATTAGAGTGTAACCTTGCTAGCAGAGCTTTTGGGCGTAAAAGGTTGATTTTGCAGTATTTTTCTTTATCTCATTTTCTTTGCATTTTGAATGTAAAAGCATATTGTCTAGCACATTTTGTTAGATCTTATGGTTTTTGATTTGTAAACTCTAGTCATCCAACTTGGTTACCAAACCTTTTAATTAGTAGAAGAATGTGTGTTGCAAAAAAAATTGCAATAAATAAATATCTCAAATTACATCATTTTCACAATTGATAAATATATCCTTTTGTTATTGAGAAATTGACATAAATGACAATTGATTTAATAAGATATATTTTTGGTTGTTAATTCTCATCGTAAAGTAAATAAGTTCAATAAAAATCAAGTTCTATATTTAAAATTTTGAATACTCATTTGTTTTATAATTCTTTATACTGTAGAGAGAGTTTTAATTAATCTTGTGAATCACAAAAACTAAATATTTTTTTATATAACAGCACAACTATATAATTACTGATTTGAAATTATGAGAGAGATCAGATATAACATATTTTGAAGTTAATTTCAGTATTTAATCTTTTATTTAGTGATGCTCTGGATTTTGTTTTTACTTTTTAAAATGTTATATTATCTTATTGTCGTCAAGTAATGATCAGTTTATATATTTTTTGTTTTGTTAGTTTTTTATTCAAATTATTTGATTTAGTTCATATTCTATAACCTATATTCACAAATAAACATGAGGGATCAAAAAAACCTCACTGCTGGGGACCAAGCAATCCTAAAGTGAATTGGAAACATCTTAATCATGGTGGAAGAATTTGAGTAAAAAACCTTTAAAATTTATGAGGTTTAATTATTATTATTATTATTATTATTATTATTGTTATTGTCTGACAAAATTTTAGGCTGTTTTCATGTATGAATCGGTGGCTATATATCCACCAGCCAATTTAGGATATCACAAAACAAAAATTCAATTTCTGAATTATGAGGAGGTTCGCATATAACATAGCATGGCACATAAGATAAAAGCTGAATGTTTGGTCCGAAAGATATGAACCAGAAAACAATAATTAATGTAATCAAGAAAGAAATGCTATTGACCGGTCCTCACATAACCAAGTCTACTAATGTATGTTCTTTCTCTGTTCTGATTACATAACTTGAAAACATATAATTATGCCCAAAAAAACATTAATTTTAGAGTGCATGCATCATGCATGTATGCATACCGGACAGATAGAAAACTCCAGATTTTAACAAAATAACATCAAGAATTTTGCGAATCTCATGTTTAGTTTGATACTTGTGAACTAAGCGAATAGTATATCATTTCCTAAGTTCCTAATCTTATCGTTAAAATATAATAGAATAGATATGGTTGATGCAATATGCACAGTTGGATCTGAAGCTACAATTAGCAACATAGCGTTAAAGTGATTCAGAAAAAAAAAAAAATTAGGTGGTGCAAGAGAAAGTGATTCATACAAAGTCAATTGCTAATGGAGAAAGAACTCGATTACTACTTTTTATAAAAAAAAAATCAAAGAACTCGATCACTTAATACAAAACTTGTGCTTTACGCAGTATACCATTGAATGGTAACTTATATTTGAAGTGATTTACATAGGATACTAAAACACAAGCTACTTTTATAATATCAGAAAAACGAATATATTACATGAACCTTATTCTTTATGAAAGTATATCTATGGATGTATGCCAATAATTAAAATTCCAAAAAGTACCTCTGTGAGTGAACGAAGAAAGAAAAATGTAAAATTATTAGAACACAAGATCTTACTAAAATGGTTTTCTTATAGTTAGGCTACCTCTAATTCACTGATCTCAAAATTTTAAACTTTAAACTTCTTTCTGGTTTTTTTCTTTTTAGCCATAGAAGCGCCACTGCTAATGTAACGGCTAATATAATGACTCTAATAATCGAACACTTTACTTTTTGGTAATCTATTCAAATTTTATTTTTTTAAATTCATATCAAAATGTAAAATTATTAGTATGCACACGGTTTCAATAAAATCTAAATCTATTTAAGTCAATCCTATCAATATCCAAAGTTGTTAATCTGTGATCAAGTAAGACAAATATAAAATATAGATACTATAATAAAAAATTAAAACTTAAAATAAGTAAGATGAGAGTTCCTTCTCCAACACATAAAAAATCCACTCACAACCAACACCAAACGGCTACATTGCTTTTGCTGACTACAAGATCTTGCACTTGAAGCAAAAGAAATACTCAATACCTCATCATTTCAATTTATTAAGTTAAGTAAATCAAATATATATTTAACCAATATATATATAAAAGAACAATAATTTTGATATTTTTTGTAATTTATGACGAATATAACTCCACTATTTCAATGAGAGTTTGTTTGGTTTACTTGGTTTATTCGATTTGAGGATATATAAAACTAATTTATCTACAAAGTTCCTTGATTCGGTATTAATTTGGTATGTCTTGCTTCAAATTTCCTCCTTTACCAATAAGCAAATATTAATTAACAATAATAGTTGTAATCAGAATCATCCTCTTCACCAATAAACAACTATAATCATCACACAAAAAAAAAGCTTCTTAAGAACCCTCCACCACTTATCTTCTCTTCTGAACATAAAAAACCAAACACAAACAGAAAAATAAAAGGAAATGAGCACAGCAAGATTCATCAAGTGTGTGACTGTCGGAGATGGAGCAGTGGGGAAGACTTGTATGCTAATTTCATATACCAGCAATACTTTTCCTACGGTAATTAACTTATTGTTAATGTTTAACAATTTGTTTCCATTAATACTTGGTTTCACGTTGTTTAGGTTTTAAGATTCGTTTTGACAAAGCCTGATTAAGAACTTAATAAGTACTGCTGATACATATTCATGGAGACTCTTCTCATATAATTAAAGTTTTTGTTTTTACATTTACATACCAAAAAAACAAAACTGTGTATGATTCTTATATTGTTTTAGAAGAGATTTTTAGTTGATGAAATGTAATATTTTCTTTTAATAGTGTTGGACGTAGAACCGAAACCAAAGCTAAGCTACTGTATGTTTCTATATGTTTACTTAGAAAATTATCGTTCTTATTTATATGTTTGGGATATAAATTATTTAAAATATAATGTACAGGATTATGTTCCGACAGTTTTCGACAATTTCAGTGCGAATGTGGTGGTCGATGGAAGTACTGTCAACCTCGGCCTCTGGGATACTGCTGGTAAATAGTTTTTATTTTACTAAAAAATGATAAATATAAATATTAGTTTTAACAATTAGAATTAATGTGGAATTATCAGGACAAGAAGATTATAATAGGCTTCGGCCTTTGAGTTACAGAGGAGCAGATGTGTTTTTATTGGCATTTTCCTTAATTAGCAAGGCTAGTTACGAGAATATTTACAAAAAGGTAGTTTTTAAAATTTGCACTGAATTTTTTTAAAAATAATCATTATGGTGAAATATTTTTAACTATTGTCGAGATTATATCAATTATTTTTTTGATTAATAGTGGCTTCCGGAGCTGAAACATTATGCGCCTAACATTCCAATTGTGCTCGTCGGAACCAAATTAGGTAATAAAAGTTACCTTTTCTACTGATTTTTCAAAAACAGTTAATCAACATTTGCTTAAATAATTCTGTTAATAGTTGAGTCAATAAAAAAACTTTTCCATAAAAAAATATCTTTATATTTTTTGTGATTATGTGAAATCGATTTATAATTTATATTATTTTATATAATTTTATTGAAAACACATGTTAAAAATAAAATTTACTAGTTCCAATAAATAACATTTTGCATATTCTTGCCATTTTACAGTTTCTTATTTCTTTAGCGTATTGAAATCTGATAGTAGAAAAAGACTAATACATAGTAAAAGATAAATCCACTCGCTGTTACTGCGCTTATAAGCAATAGCTCAATTAGGATTTATTATGTATACATTTTCCTTAGTTTATTTAATTTTTAAAAAATTTTAAAGTATATTTTTAGTAGCAAAATAATGTTAGAAAAATAATAATACAGATTTGAGGGATGACAAGCAGTTCTTGAAAGATCATCCAGGAGCAGCTTCTATAACAACTGCTCAGGTATACTTATAAAGATAAATATATTTAATCTTACAAATACAAATAAAGATGTCTATATGTTACCGAAACAAAACAAAACAAAAAATTCATAACTGTGACTGTAATAGTATGAATGAATTTGTGTGACAGGGAGAAGAATTAAGAAAGATGATTGGAGCCGTTAGGTACTTAGAATGCAGCTCCAAAACCCAACAGGTATTTAATTTTATATGAGTGCATTTATATATTTAACTTTAGGTTGAAATAAAATATAATAAATTAGGTAAGCTAAATGTTTTTTTTCTTTGTCAATATGTAATAGAATGTGAAGACAGTGTTTGATACAGCGATCCGGGTAGCTTTGAGGCCACCAAAGGCAAAAAAGAAGATAAAGCCATTGAGGACCAAGAGATCAAGAACATGCTTTTTTCTCTAATATTTCAACATTTAAATAAAAAACATTTTATATATACATGTTCTTTTTTGGGTTATACTTGTAATGACAAAAGCGGATTTCTTAATCGTGAACAATTTTCTGCCATACATATAATTGGTAAATCTCAGATTTCAAATAAAAATAATTGATTTTATCGTTTTTAATTATTAATATATCAAACTTAAAAAATTATATATATGTAATTAGCTATTTTCTCTCCAATCTAACCAATATATCCAATATATCTAATCCTACAAATGACACATGTTTTTTTATAGAAAAACTCCTATGCACAACTTATGCTATGTAAATGTTATACTCATACTCAATTAAATAGCCCCATCATACGTTTTATTCAGCTCAATCATTAAAATAGAAAAGGCCCATTAATTAACTCACATAAATACTCAATACTTTCAGATCTGCCTAAAACAAAAAAGGCCCACATATAAGAATAAGAGAATTTTTAAAATACCACATTTCTGATATCATTTTTTAAAAATATTATAATTTGTTGTCTATTTTTAAAAATAATATTTTATGAAAGTTTATAAAAATTCAAATTTATAAGGGTTTATAAAACCTTATAATATTTTTATAAAATTTTATAAAATATATTTTATAAATCCTTATAAATATATTTTTATAAATCCCTTATAAATTTAGAATTGATGACACTTATAAAAAAATTGTATATTTAAAAACAGATATCAACAAATAGTAATTTTTAAAAATTAGTATCATGAAAATGATATTCCTTAAAAATATTCTATAGAAAATAACATACCCATTTGTTGTACTCTTGACGGCAAGACCAAGGAGGTTGGAGGAAGAAGAAAGAGTACAACAAAACATAACAAGTGTGAGGTTATTAGAAATATGTGAATGTAAACCATAATAGTTTTTTTACATTATACGGAATACACAATTGAAAGTCTTAAGTCTTGGTGACACCAAAGCGAATAGACTAATAATTTTTGTTCTCGTTGATAATCATCAAGAGGTTAATCGTGAGTTTATTCATATTTTCACCCTTTTATTTGAAATTAGAGGAGTCATTATTAATAGACTACAATGGTATGATGAATTACAAATTTATAAATAATGTGACTGATGATGATAAAAGTGGAGGAGATAAGAAGCGTGTAGGAATGGTTAAAATGTGACAAAATTAGAAAGCATAAGTCAAAAAGAAATAAATATATTTGTCTCCCTATGTATAATGCCCACTCTACTCGTTGCTTAGCCACATGAACTATTTACATTCACTATAGAGTGGTCTTATTTTCTTATTTTAGTTGTTTATACTCTTATTTTTTTTCTCTTTTTGTTTCCATATATCTTAGTAATGTGACAGAACTTTGAAATTCGATTTTTGCTTTAGATCCAATTAATTTTTTCAAAGCGACTAAAATAACAGATGGAGTGACTTTGCGCGTATTAGTTTCATGTACGTCTTAACTCTTAACTTTGTGGCTCTATTAGTGTACTACAAAACCTTCTACATGGAGTGTACCTTAAAATCATGTATTTAAGTTTCGATATTAAAATGAATATATATTATATTAATATATTTAATCCACTGTCCGAAGAAATTATAGACTAAAAGTCCATAATCTATTAGTAATAACAAAATAAGTAGACAATTAGATGGTGGTGTGCTGGTTCTTAAAATAATATTAGACGAAAAAAATGTTGAACTAATAGACGAAATTGGTAGTCATTTTTTGTGTGTGTGTGTGCGATCAGCACCAATCAAACTAGAGTACATAGTGTGTATTTTAAATCATTTCCAATATAGACTTACAAGTAAATAAAAAAGAATATAACAGGTAAAACTTAACCAGCTGATGATATTTACCAGAAAAAATAGAAATCCCTAATATTTTCTTGATAATTTAATTCGTTAATATAATATCAAATCTGTTATTTTATTATTTTTTATATTTATCTTCCTTTTTGTTGTCATCTATTTAGTAAAAGTCAAAAATATTATTTTATAGTGTTTCCGTTATAGTTTTTACTTCAATTATATTTTACAATTAAAATAATTAAACGTAAAAAAAACAATTTGTGTAGATGCACTTGAATAATAGATAAATAAATATGTATGAACATGGATTAGAAAAAAAATATGTAACGGATTTTTTTTGCTGTTGGATTTTTCATGTTTTTGTAACCTTGGATTTTTCATGTTTATGTCTTGTAGAGTTACTTCGAAATTGTGTGTAACGGAATTTATTAATTTATTGTTAGTTTTTTAAAAGCAACTAAAAACTATTAATACCATTTCCAAAATTTTGTCAAAGTGAAAATATATGGTAACTACGAAAAACGGCAATTCACTTTGGCTAATTTTTATCAAAAAACATAATAAAAACACTTTGGCTCAAAGTCTTTTGATTTCGTTTTTCAAATTTCTATCTTTCTGTATATTTTTTCTCGCAGTCAAATTAGAGAGTAAAATGGTGCTGTTAGTGCTGGCATAATTAAGACCACTAACCTCTATCCATTTTTGGTGTCCCTCTATTTCACAATCTTAAAGAAAATCATTTATTTTCTTGTTAACTCCTTAATTATTTTCCATAAAACTACATTTTTAGGCATTATTATTTTGTTAAGTACTTAATTATTTTCCATCTAACTATATTTTAAGCATAACTAAAAATAAAGCATCATTAAATAATTGGTGTCTTCTTTATATTTTCTCTTATTCGTTGAAAAAATATTTAATGAGTAGAATAAATATGATCCCTCGAGTCAATCCAAAACCCCACCTTACTTAATTTGACTAACCAATGTCAAGAAACTAATAAGAACAAAAGTACGAAAAATTATCCAAAAGTATATCAATCGTATTTCATTTGAAAAAAAAAATCATTTTATTTGGTTCAGAAATTGCCACTTAATAACGCTACAAAAAGGAGGAAAAATAAACTCTTCATATGAATTTCCTGATTATTAGATTTGTAAAATTGGTATAGACAGTGTAATCTAATCCGAATTACATAGATTTATTAAAAAAAAGTGAAATGAACGTAGACATAGTACAAAATTCAATTGATTGAAGAAATAATAAATAAATTTTCTTACCTTTTGACTAATACGTACAATAGGCATTGTTTTTGCTCTTTTTGTATTTTCCTCTGTAGTTTTACGTTTTATATTTCATATTAATTATGAATGATGTATACCAAAGGGTAGGTAAAGAGGCTAATATATAAAGTGAGAGTAGCTTTGTTATTTTCACTTAACCTATATCAACCCTAATAAGTCTCTCTCTCTCATCGATAATCATAATCATCATATCACCAATATCATCATGTCCTCTTCAAACAAAAATTGGCCTAGCATGTTCAAATCCAAACCCTGCAACAATCATCATCATCAGCATCATCGTGACATGGATACTCCATCTTACATGCACTACTCTAACTGTAACATATCTTCTCCCTTTTCCTCAGGTATCTTATTCACAAATCCATATATTGTGTTGTTCGCACACCACGTACATGACTACAGAACCAAGCTATATGATACTATATATATGTTAAGACATGCATGACGATTTGTAAATTGATATGTTAATCATCAGATCGTGTACCAGATCCTAAACCGAGATGGAATCCTAAACCGGAGCAGATTCGGATACTCGAGTCAATTTTCAATTCGGGTATTGTTAATCCACCTAGAGACGAGATTCAAAGGATCCGGATCCGACTTCAAGAATACGGTCAAATCGGAGACGCAAACGTTTTTTACTGGTTTCAAAACCGGAAATCACGGGCAAAACACAAGCTTCGTGTTCTTAAAAAAAACCCTAAAATGTCTGGTTGTAACCCTAACAAGACAAGGAAGGACAGAATCATCACTCCTAGTGATGATACTGATCCTTGCTTTGGTTTGGTTAACCAAGAAACCGGTTTATTTCAGGGTCAAAACAATGAGTTGGTGATAACTGAACCGGCTAGTTTTCTATATCCGGTTGATAATGATCCGAACTTGACCCAATCAGGGTTTGGTTTCGGTGGTTTTGTTGTGCCGGTGGTAACAGAAGAGAGGATGGAATTCGCCGCCGTTAATAACGGCGTTAATATGAACATTCCGGAGATCAATTTTGACGGCGGTGGAAATGGTTATTTTCCTAATTCGATTCCTGTTACTATTCCATTAACCATTAATCAGTCACAAGGTAATCAATCAACCATCGAAACAATAATATTTTTTGTTTATTTTCCAAGAAATGTTTTTAAAAATTCCCAAGAAATATATATTTGATAGAAAAAATTTATTTTACAAATGATACATAGGCTAATATTTATTAAAATATGTATATGCATGTGTCACACGACATACATATATCAGTATAGAGATATATATAGCCACATACATATATATGAATATGGTAAGTAAATTATTAATTAACTAACCTAATTATTCTTTCTTTTTTTGACCGAGTAACGCATGCATACGTGTTTTATGGAAAAGACGTTTTGGTTTTTTGATTTGACCGCTTACTGTTAATTTTCTTCTTTATTTGTCTTGGGTAAACTACTTCTATTTCTCTATACAAATGAATTACTAAAAACGTGTTCTATTGATCATTATAATGACGAGTACCAGGCGATGTAGTACTATCCGGTGTTGGAGAAACCGGAGATTGTGTTTCTCCGGTGAAGTTAACGGTGTTCATCAACGACATACCTTTCGAAGTGGTGGCCGGATTATTCAACGTCAAAGAGGCTTTTGGAAATGACGCCGTTTTGATAAACTCGTTTGGGCAGCCTGTTCTTACAGACGAATCTGGTGTTACTTTTCAACCTCTCCAAAACGGTGCTGTTTATTATCTTGTGAGTTTTTATTGTGATATCCAAAACTTTTCCCAAACATAATTAACGGTTTGAGTCTCTTTTTTTTTTGGTTAAAGTTGCTCAAGCGTTTGTGTTTTGGTTTTGCAGATTTAGAAAATGAAGATCGAAGGGTAGGGGATTTTTTCAATTTTATTTAGTTATCAATTATATGAAATTCCCGTTTCATATCTTTTTTAATTTATGAAAGTTTACAGGACCTTACGTTTTCGAGACTTTGAAAAAAAAGATTAAAAAAAAATTGGAACTTAGTTACAGCTTAATTAAAGTTTGTTCCCAATGTTATCCATTCTATGTCAGTTGTGTATTTATAGTTTTTTTTTTCTTTCCGAATTTCTTATTTGGTATGCTATCATTATGTAACGTATATTAATTTATAATGTGACAAAAGATATGAGATTAGGACCCTCTAGATCTTTTAAGGACGAACTCAAGGGTGGTTTTGATTAATGTAATCTTTTTTTCATCTGATGGTTATAACAAGTCTAAAAATTGGTCTAGTTAAGATTTCTAATAGGTACCTGTTTGCAATTGCGTATCGAGATTTCAAAATTAGTTTATAATTCCGCTCTTTAGAATCCAATTATTGAAACATATAAATAATATTTACATAACACAATAAAACATTCCTTAAATCGAAATTCACAGTCAAGCAGATTTCTAAAATGGCTCGCAAACTCTTCATATAGTTGTTTTACATTGGTTATATATAGTCATCTTATAGAAGAGAAGATGCATTTTTGTAGTAGTATATGTATTTTTCTGGTTACACAATTTTATTTGCAATAGTTACATCCCAAAAAAAACAATAAAGCTCTAAAATACATATACTAAGTTTTAACATAATTACGTTCTTATTTGTTAGGCGACATGTATAAACTAAGTCAACATTTTTTTTTTCGTTTGACTCGATCTCTTTAACAGTATCCTTATAAGAGTCCACTTGGTCTCTCATTTTGAACATGTATTCATCTTCGCCAGCTTGTCTAAGCACCATCTTCAGGGGTGAATGCAAAAAGATACACATATTTTCTTAACGTGTACATAATCTAGATTCAATTTCTCTAAGAAAAATGTTTTATTTGATCTACTTTTCGATTAATTTTCTGATATTATTTTCTTTAAGAAACTAATAGATATGTTAATCTATAAAACTACTCAAATTAAAAATAAAATAAAAGAAAACATGATATATATACAGGTAATCTGTAAAATATTTCACGGAGAAATGCACAATTACGTGTGGAGATTGTAGGATCTCGATCAGGCTAGAAGTAACACAATATATAGTAGTGAAATATTTTAAAATGTTTTCCTTTGTATCATTGTATGGGTTTCTTACAAGGTACTTATAAATTAAAAAAAATATTATGAAAATTGCAACTAAAAGGTTGTATCTGGATTAGTTATATATTAAGCAGTGCGTGTCTTCAAGTATATAAGACGTATTATGTAATTAAAGAAAGTTTAAAGATGCGTATGTATACTTATAATCATCAGAATGCATTTTTGAATATAAGTTGATTTTGAAAATTTGAGTCGGTGGTTAAACTAATGGATAAAAAAGGAATTACACACAAATTTGGAAGTAAACACTTTCGGAAGAAGTTTCCTGATCAGAAAGAAAATGTGGTTTTACTCTAAAGCCACATAGAAATTGTGTAATCTATCAAAGACTTTTGTGAAAATAACTTAATGTGTTTCACCTACTTGATATAATCTTTCTATAAGTAAAGGGAAGGAAGAAGGAAGAACAAGAACAAAGAAAGATAGACATATAGAGATCCAAGAAAAACAAAATCTGAGAGAAAGAAATGGACTATGAAAAGATGGCCATGGCGCATGAGGCTGACCTAGCTAGAATTGTCGAGCTTGAAGCCAAAGTCGATCGTATCACAGAAGAATTGGAAACTCAGAAAGAAAATTTGAAGGTAAGTGTCCACTTTAATGTATATATATATATATATATATATTTTTTTGTCTTCATTCGTTTTGTATTTGTCTACAACATATTAATCAGATTTTTCATAAGATTTAGGTTTTAGGGGGGGGGAATTGGCTGAGATTAGGAAGAACTTCGATGCTTTGAAAGCTGACGTAAGTGTTGTTTGTATTTTTACACTCTTTATACATTTATATTTTTCTCCATTTTTCCACAAAACATTTAATCTCTTTTGTGAAATTTAGGTTTTGAAAGAAATAGCTGAAGAGTGAAGAGTTGGGTTGTGGAGAAGGATGCTTTCTCTTCTGTTTAGTTGATGCTCTTATATGATAATAAGAATAAGAATAAGAAAAAATAGTAATAACGAAAAAAAATATGAAATAGTACTATAGATCATCATTACTAGATGTGATCAATATTTATCGTTTGTTCTTCCTTTGATATTTCTTATGGAATCATTTGGGTTACTTATAATAACGAAAGGAAATCATGTTGATGGTTATAATTTTACAATTGGATTCTCGTTATTAATTAAGCTTGATTTTGATATATAATATTATTTTGATCATTTATCAAAAGCACTCTTTTACCTTGAAAATTATCAAATTCTTTAGCAGATTTAGGAGTTTAGTTGATTATAATTTCTGCTATTAACTAAAAATTAAGATGGTCATAATTTGCCCGATAAATATCTAGAATTTTGTTTTAACAAGTATACACTAAAATAGATAACATAATAACACTTTTATTTGGTTACATTGAATCCGTAGTCGTCACTTGATATGATTTGTTGATTATTGATTTCTAAACTTGTTAAAAAGATGTGAAGATCTAATATGAATCTGTATATTAGCTTTTGTAGTCTAATTAACTAAGTTCAAGTGAACTTCTTTTTACTAAGCTCAACTAACTATGAAAATATAAACCTTAAAGTTAAATTAATTTAATTAAGTGGTGGATTTTTCTATGAGTCACTACGATTTCAAAAAGTTTTTCAATAAGTATTAAAATAAATCAGCTTCTAACTACAGATTTTCGTGGCATTTCGGACAAACTGTGTGCTTTGAGTTTCCTAATCAAGAAATGTCTGGTATTACTCAAAAAGAGATATAGAGAATCTAAAATCAAAGACTTTCGACGAACAACATCAATACGGAAAAACACATAATTTAAGGTTGTACTTACTTCACATGTTAAATCTTTAAATAGAGCAGAGCATTAACATGATGCCGACGAACAAATATTAAAAACAAAGGGAGACAGAACAAAAAAACCTGGAACATAAAATTATATTTTGACAAAAAAAATGATACAAAGATTTTTTAGGTTTTTAAGTTTTATTGATTAATTAATTAAAAAATATCGATTTTGTCTTTTATTATCTATGATTTTGGAGATTGTTATCAAAATGAATTTGCGAATTGAATAATATAAACCTTTAAAAAATATTTTGCCAAATACAATAGATTTATATCTTAAAATTGTTCTAGATTTTTAAAATTACTATTCGACATTATAATTGAATTTATTTGAGACTAAAATAAATATTATGTAATACATCACTTCGGATCTATATATTTTCTTCTAAAAACATTTATTGTTCAGATCTTAAAATATCAGATTCGGACACTTTGAATACTCGAATTTTTGGAATGGATTTGATCGGATAATGGATCTTGGATTCTAAATGGATGATTGGTCCAATAAAAATAAAAAAAAACGAAAAAATGTAGATTATTATTATCATTAATAGTATCATAATCATATACGGTCAGTTTGTCGTTTGTTCCTTTCTTCAAAAATTTTGTGGAACCAAAAGCTAGGGAAGACGATCTATTTCCCCACGAGAAATATCGTATAGCACCATTTAGAACCTAAACTTAGGTCCCATTCCATAGTTCCCCGATTATAAAGTTAAAGACATAATTCCCCCCGAATTGAAAGTTCGAAACCTATTTCCCCATTGAACGAAGATTCGACGGTATGTGGTGTAAACAAAATACCGAACTGGTGAACACGAAACTAAACCGTTAGCAAACCCGATTCGACCTAACCCGTATATCCGTTGTCCAACCCCAGATTTTCTCCAAAAATCCTCAAATTCAAAAATTTCAAATCTAAGAACCCTAAAACTTGATTTTTGCGATTTTTGTTGATTGCAGCTACATTTCCTGATTTATGTTGATTGAATTGACAAGTATTGAGGTATGGATGAGATTTCGCATTCCTATTTTGCTTTTTTGTTCTCTAAAGTTTCTGATTTTCGTTGGTGGTGGTGATGGTTTTGTAGCTTCAAATCGGCGATGTCAAACTCCAGTAATGCATAAAGAGCTTCAGCTGGGTCTTCACGTGGTCAGGTACGAGGCGGAAGAGTCGGAGGTCTGCCTCGGAGTTGTTGGTGTGGTGAGCAAATCGTTGCTGCTTTATCAAAATCGCCATCACCTTGCTCATCACGAATCACCAGGCCATCGCGACTCAATTCGCTCACCTTCAAGATGCGGGGGTGGTGACGTAAGCTCTGTCTCTGTTTCCGGTATGTCTTGGTCCGTTCTAGTTTTTCGTCGTTGACCGCCTTTCTTCTTGCCATTGTAGTAGTGTGTGGGCTTGCTTCTCGAGTTGATTTTGCTGCTCGGTTAGTTAGACTTGATTGTGGTTTTCCAAGTTGGATTGTGATTTTGCTTTCTTTGATTTTGGAGGAGGTAGTAAGGCTGGTGTTTCTTGTGATGTTTGACTCTGTGCTAGCCGACATCAGCATCGGGTAATGATCTTGGTGGAGTGAGTTAGCATTTCTAAGCTATGCTGGTTAGTGTAGTCCCTTCTTAGTGTCGGTTTTAAGTTTGGTAGAAAAGCGTCGTTCTTAGACATTGAGGACTATCTTTTTCGAGCTTCTTCTGCTTCTTAAATTAAAGATCATTTGTTTAGGCTGCCGGATGAAACAACTTCCATTTTGTGTAGTGGGTGTTTTTGTGATCTTTCTTGCTCTTCTTCTTTAGTGATTTATCACTATTTCTTGTTACCCAATGTTTAATGCTAGGATATGAAAGTACCGATTGAAATTTGCTTCCATGTTTTTATCTTTTTTTGCCATAGCACCAATTTTTAGGTTAAGCATCTTGTAAGCACAATTTGTAACACCTGAAAAGTTTATTTTTAATGATATTTACATTTTTAGCAGAAAAAAAAAAAAGAAGGTAAGACAAGAGATGATAACTTTCAAATGTATTAAGATCAAGAGATCCACACGATACTGAGTAATAGGCAAGGTTTTATCTGTTTAACAATCGAAAGAACAAAGTAAAAACAACGCATTTTAATCGCATAAATCTCGAGGAGTCTTTTTTTTTTAAGTACTATAGTAGGTAGATTTTTTGAGCGTGAACACTACTCTCATTTGCGAGCATCGACTTTCTTGGCGTCTCTAGCTACACAATGAACAGAAACATTAAAAAAATATCAGAAACGAGGAAGATTTTGTTTTTTGAAACCAAAGAATCGCAAAAGGTGTCTGTTTTAGAGAATTTTTACCTGCTTTTTCCTCTTCTCGCTTCTTGGCTGCTTCTTCTCTCTGTTGGCGAATCAGAGCCAAACGATCTGCATATACACACACAGGATAAGATAATTGATAAGCCCATCTGGTAACATAGAAAGAGATAACTGAGAGAACAAGAGTTCATAGTTGTTTACCCAAATCCTTTCTTGCTTGTTCAGTTTTGCCTTGCTCCTGCAACCTCATGTATCGCTCATGAGCTCGCTGCTTCTCTAGCTCCTCCCTGCAAAAGACCATATACGATGAAACTGTAAGAAGCTCCTTAATAAGAAATGTTGAATTATTTAGAGAGCTTAGAATGTTCAGTAGTAGCTACAAACCTTTCACGCCTTGAGAGTTCAGTGGTTTTACTAGCCTAATCAGAGAAAAAATACACGAAGTTATTAAAACAAACATATTTATGCACATGCAGATTCACAGAAACTGGCTACACAGAGAGCTTACATCAAGGTCTCTTGCTTTCATGGTCTTTGGTTTTGCTCTGTTAGGGTTATCAACTTCGATTAGAGCTTCATGTCCTTTCTTCTTCACCTGATATTATTATATCATGTAAAGATGTATTGTCCAACAATGATAATAGATGAACGAAGCCACATACGATTAAGGGTTTTCACTCACATCAGATGCATCTTCGGATTCTTCTTCAGATTCCTCTTCAGACTCCTCTTCGACATCTTCTTCGTATTCAGCTTCTTTCTGATAATGTTATCAAAAAAGGCCAAATGATTTACCACACAAGTCAACAAACGTATCAAACTTGAAAGAGAAAACTACCAAAGTACCTGCTTGAATGACCGAGGACGTGCAGCAGAAGTGCCAGCAACTACAGAGCCCAAAAAGAAACCAAGGTTAAGAAAAATATAATATCCATCCATATCAATCATGAAATACAGATCCCTAGAAAAACCCAAAAAGTGGACAACATCACACAAGACTGAACACATATGAAGACAATCCTATGATAATAGACCAAAAAACATCCAAGCCAGAGATTTTAAGCATCATTCTCTCAAACAAGCAAAAAAGCTAGTACCAGTCACTCAATTAATCCAATTGAACAGCTAAATCATGGAAAGCAATGGTAAGGACTAGTTCTTATAAGATATAAGGGCTGAAACAAGCAAACAAGCCAAGACCGGTCATACAAAAGCAGAGCAACAGATAAGAAGTAGACCTAATATAGATATTGGCATATTGCACTTCTTTAAGTGTTTAATCGAGTAAACCAGTTAAGGCCTAAATGAAAAATACATAATATCAAGCAAGCGAGGATATAACAACACTATGTTTATCAAAGTGTACAACAACCAAACTTATCTATGAAACACACACACACAAAAACTAATTCGAGCTCAAAGACACTCGGATTAAAACCATGCAACAGCAAATCAAAACCTAAAGTTTTTGCGTACCAACTCGTATAAATCTTCAGAACAAAAGAAATCAGAAATTGATAACTCGTCAACTAATCCAAGATAACAAGCTCGCAATTCGAAGAGGGGCTACATCGAGCAAAACAAATTAGGGAAAATATGAAAAATTCCACAAACTTCAAGCAAACGCCAAATTTATATATATCTAACAAATGGAAACCGTGTGAAGATTCATATCGAACTCAAAAATCAAAAAATCACAAATCTCATTAGCACCCAATGGTTATCTGACTCTTGTACATTACATCTGAAGAACAACAAAAACGCTTGCAAAATTTGAGCAATCCTTACGTATATCAGCTGCACTTGAGAATCGGCGTTGGCCGGTAGGTTTCCCCTTGAACTTGCCTCTTCCCATCGTTTCTCGAAAAAAACCCAAACCCAAATTCCGAAAGAGAAGGGAACAAAAACTGGAAAACAAAAGAAACCAGAGAATTCGATTCCTGACGAATCGATTCGAAAGCGAATAAGAATTGGATCTTCTTTTCAAATTAGTGGAGGAGGAGGATCTCGTCTTCTCTTACGGTCACGACTAGGAGACGAAAACCCTAAAGCCACCTGTGACCTTTTGGGATTCTGTGTTTTCAGTGTAATTATGATTTGTTCCTCTGTATACCGGTGTACTAAAGCAACCGTGTGAACCTTAATAGATCGAACGGTCATGAGCTCGTTTTGCTGTTATTAAAACGACGACATTTATCTGATAAACGTAGCATGTGTATTTCAAATCGGATCATCCGACACTATCTATCCCGACCCGAATTAGCAAAAATAATTTTGGACAAAATCAAGATAACAGAATGACATGCAGTCTATACAATCTTGAGATAAACTTCGTGCTGTTTTATGATCACAATTGTTTTTAGTTTTTTTACTATGTTTTATTTCCAGCAAAATGCAATATATTATGTCACAGTAAAATATTTATAAATTAATAAACACGATAAATAATAAATTTTGCAAGACCAAACTAAAATAATATAAAATTTATCCAAATTCAAATCGGCCAATACTTACGAATATTCAGATCTACGTCAGATCTGTCCAAAATAATTAAACAAATTAAAATAATACTATAATATTCTTATGAGATAAATTAAATTAAAATATAAAAGAAAATAATAATAATTAATTTAATGATTTTTTAAATTAGTTTTTATATAATAAATTTTTCTAAAGATCATATATAAAAATGGATTTAGATCCGGATTGAGAATGCTAATCTTTACATTTAATTATCCGAAACCAGATTTCATGATTTTGAATATTTTTTATTTTTGACGGAATCATACTGGATATTTTGGCAATCTAATGTTACTTATAAAAAAAATCAAAACCTCAAATCCAGAACCAAAACAAATAAAAATATTGTTTTATCCTCTATTGATCTTGCACTTTTAGACATGTGGATATTAGTTGGGTTTTGGATGTTATCCGATATCAAAGCAGATATCTAAATGATCCAAAATCATTAAATGTATTAGTTATTTTTTGCATATTATGTTATATTTTTGTATTTCATCTATATTTTTTAGATTTTATCGGATATTCATGTATCTTTTCGATATTTCAGGTTTGTTATTTTTTAAATTTTTTGGTTTTTTGGTATATTTTTGGGGTTTTTAGTATATATTTTGGGTTTTAAAAATAATTTTGGGTTTATGAATATATTTTTTCGTGTTTTTGAATATATTTTGGATATTTTTGATGATAAATATCCAAATAAAACCATATAAAAAAAGTCGAGTATCTATAGGTTCTCAAAATCAAAGAATTAACAATCCGAAATCAAAAGTAACCGAACCAAAACTCTATGGATATCTATATTGTTAAAAGTATCTATCCAGTAAAACGGTGACCGATCGGTTCTTACCCAAACTCAAAACAAATATATTTAGCTACATAATTTCAATAACATTATAAACTAATAATAGTAAAAGCATGTACATATATAACTAAGATAATATACTATAATAAAACTTGATTGCTGCTTATTTTTTATTTCAAATTAAAATCTCCTCGAATCGCATATCTACTTTTATTTATTGATCAAAAAAATTAAAAATCTTATAATGTTGTTTCTATCTAGATTTACATAATTTTTTTAAAGAATCTACATTCAATAATTATTTTCTTTACACATAATTAGTTTTAAATATATTGTAATATCCTTTCCGACTTCATCATCGTATTAAAAATATTAATTATCATTTTTTTTGAAATATCAAACCTGAACATGTATTATTTATATATAGTAAAATATGATATAACATTCATTTTATCGTGAGAACTAAAAAATATCTTACGCGATTGATTATCATTCATTTTTTTGAAATATGATATAACATTCATTTTTTTCCCCAATTCACCTCTTCTTCGCACTATCTAGGGTTTCGTATTTCCCTCTTCCTCGAGGAATCGATCTTGCGCAGTAACTAACAGGTATTTTCTCGATTCTGGTTCTGATTTTCGTTGAATTTGGAGATTCGAAAGTTATGGGGCTTTCGATTCTTAAGATCGGGTAGCAAATTTTTGAGATTCTCTGAAGGTAAATTTTTTCTGGGTACTTTTTTTTTCTCTCAATCCGAATATTTTGATAATATCTTACGCGATTGATTAGTCTTATCTCTTTTGGGATTGTGAAAGTATTGATTGTTTCTTCGAATTCACTTTAGATCGGAAATTAGCAATTATTTAGGTTTTTTTCAATCCGTATATTTGGTAATCTAGTGATCGATCATAACGAAGCGTTAATGGAGGTATTGTGAAAGTACTGATTTTTCTTTTTTTCTTTTCGATTCACTGTTTGTGGCTAAGGTGCTTAAGCAATGGGAAAGAGGAAGTCAAGAGCAAAGCCTGCTCCAACGAAGCGAATGGACAAGCTTGACACAGTCTTTAGTTGTCCTTTCTGTAATCACGGGTCTAGTGTTGAATGCCAAATGTAAGATATTTTTTTCTTAGCTTATTGAATTTACAAATATGAGAATGAAATCTTTTGGATTGTTGTTAGTTATTATATGGTGAATTTTCCTTTGTTTTTCTTTTGTTACAGTAATATGAAGGAGATGATTGGTATAGCAACGTGTAGAATCTGTGAAGAAAGCTTTAGCACTACTATCACAGGTTTGTTTTCATGTTTTCAAAACTTGTTAAGTCGTCGGTTTTGCTTTGCATCTGATCATTCTTTTTGGCTCTGTTTCTTGCAGCTTTGAGTGAAGCTATAGACATGTAAGTACAATCTGTTACAACAATTATCGTATTTGGGTTACCGTTGTTCTTATTTCACTATGTATTTTGAAACCCTCTGGTTTGCTCAAAAATTAATGCAGCTATAGCGAATGGATCGATGAGTGCGAGAGGGTTAACACGGTGGAAGATGATGTTGAGCAAGAAGAAGAAGAAGAAGAAGAAGAAGTAGAGGAAGAAGAAGATGATGAAGATGAAGATGACCGTGTCTCTGTCAAAAGGAAGTTTAACTACTGAGACTAATCTTTATCGAAAACCATGCAAATCCTTTTAGACATTGCCTTTATGTTCTGATATCTAAGGAAATTACAAGAACAATCTTTAGTGTTTTCTCAGTGTCTGATGGAAAAAAAAAACAGTTTGTGATGATTCCTATGTGAATTAGCCTTTGCCAAATCGGTTTAATCGATACATTTATTAAAACCCAAAACAAAATCGAAAAAAACAAATGCCTTCAGTCACTCGCTTTTGTTAACTATCACGTTCGGTTCCTTCTGATTTACATTTTCAGAATCAGTAATCTCAGCTCTGTACACGTAAAACGTAACCACGATAAAGAAGAAGGTGAAGCTAACCAAACTTAGAACCGCAAAGAGCATGTAATAGTAATCCAACCGTGACTCATTCAAGTTGTATAAAATTCATCCTCTTCCCCGGTTCTTCGTTACCCGAGACACTGCCGCAAGCAAAAAACTGCTCATGAACCGGCTGCTAAACTCGTGGTCACTTGTAATATACGATGTCCCAAGGCTTTTCATACTCTCGAGTGCTTGATCGTAGAAAAACTCAAGTTTTGCTACTTCTAAGGAAGTATCAGCCAAACCCATTAGTACAAAATGTGGAAGCAACACGAAAATGGTCAAGGGAAGTGGTACAGCGTTCTGGTGGATTAGTCCGTGATCAGCAGCGACCTTGAGCCTATACCGTTCTGCTATTGATGAGATGATCATGATCAAGATGTGAAGGATCATACCGATTCCCATTCGTTGAAGCAATGTGATGCCTCAAGGGGTTTTAGTTAGAGTTCTTGAGAGTACAACAAAGATTCGGTCGTATATGACTATAGAGACGAGCATCGAGAATGTCGTGAAGCCTATGAGATTTGCAAACGGTATGCTGAAATTGCTGGTGATATGACGGTTGAGGACGGTCCCTTGTTTGATGAATAGCGTGTTGATAAGAGCGAAAATCATGCTTAGTACGAACGTTATGAAAAGGACAGGTAACATTCTTAGCATTTGTTTTGTTTCTTCGACTTCTGTTATAGTGCAGAGACTCCATTTATTGGTCGGTCCGGTTTTGAGTGAAACTCTGTGTAAGAATCTGCATTACATAGTTAAATCTTCGGTAAGCATAATAGATATGAAGTATTTACACACCACACCCGAATCAAGTGGTATTAAGGCTAATGAATGTAACCAACCAAAAGAAATTCATCAAACCGAATATATAAATCTCCAAAATGAACCAAAGCGAAGCGACCCGGACATAATACACATTCATTACCTTAGACTTGGAGTAGGATGTATTGGGAATACTCCATTGCTTTCATATTCCACACGTTTCCATGAGCTCCTTTCGTTGGAATATGAGAGCAGTGTAGCATTCCCAATACATCCTACTCCAAGTCGAAAGTAATGAATGTGTATTATGTCCGGTTCGCTTCGCTTCGGTTCATTTTGGAAATTTATGTATTCGGTTTGATGAATATATAAGAGACATCAACCAATGCACTTATTCTCAATTAATTTTGAGTTTAAACCCATAAAACTTAGCAGTATAATGAAACATCTAAAAGGTATAAAGTCTCAAACAAAGTTACAAGATATAGAAAAACTATATAACATCATTATTTTTAGACAACTCATTCTCTTTGACATCCATTACCTTCATTTCCTCTTCTTTCACATCCATCGAATCAGTAACCTCAGCTCTATAAACATAAAACCTAACCACGACCAAGAACAAGACGAAGTTAACCAAATTTAGAATCGCAAAGAACAAGTAATAATAATCCAGCCTAGACTCGTTAAGATTGTTCAAGATCCATCCTCTTCCTCGTTTCTTCGTTAACTCAGAAACCGTTGACAACAAGAAACTACTCATGAAGTTCCCGACAGCTAAACTAGTTGTCGAATACGATGTTCCGAGACTTTTCATGCTCTCAGGAGCTTGGTCGTAGAAAAATTCGAGCTTTGCAACTTCTAAGAAAGCATCAGCCATACCCATCAGCACGAACTGAGGAAGCAAAACGAAGATTGTCAATGGTAGTTTTACTCCGGTTTGGTGGATGAGTCCATGATCAACAGCGACTTTGAGTCTATACCTGTTACAAAAGAAAACAATTTGGGTTCGGAAATTTTAGAGTTCATTTTTGTTTTTTCGACGAAAGCTCGTAAATCTTAACAATACCTCTCAGTGATAGATGCAACGATCATGATGAGGATATGGAAGGTAAGGCCAATTCCCATTCGTTGAAGCAGAGTAATGCCTCTTGGATTTCCAGTGAATTTTAGAGTTAGCTTGACAAAGACTCTGTCGTATATGACAATAGAGATGAGCATTGAGAGTGTGACGAAGCCTCCGAGACTCGCTGGTGGGATGCTGAAACTTCCAGTGACCTTTCTGTCTAAAGTGGTTCCTTGTTTGACAAACAAAGTGTTGACTTGAGCGATCATCATGCTTGGGACGAAAGTTATGAACAATACAGGTAACATTCTCAACATTTGTTTTGTTTCTTCGACTTCTGTGATAGTACAGAGATTCCATTTATGTGTTGTTCCTGTTTTGAGAGAGGCTCGGTCTAAGAATCTGCAACATGTTTAGATATATACATGTTAAGTACTTTATGATATACTAAGAATTTTAACTGAAACCAATCCGAATGACTGAGATCCAAAAACAATTAAAACCAAACCGGACTCTTCTTAACTCTTATAACTATGTACATTTTAGTGCACCTATGTACATTCTTACCGTAGACTTGGAGTGGGAAGGATCGGAAAGGCGCCTTTCCGCTCATATTCAAGTGAAGGCAGCTCGTGAAAGAGCGCACGGTCACGGTCACGTGCCATAGGCGATTTAGCTTTGCGAAGTGAAGCCACAATGACTCGAGCCATCTTCGTGAAAGGACTTCCCGTGGGGAGTTTATGACGGTAAAACGGAGTGCCCATCAAGAAAATAGTAATGGAGATAGCAAGGCCTATTGTGGGAAGTCCATATCCCAAGGCCCAACCAACATTATCTTGAACATAAACAAGAACAGTGTTTGCAAAGAGAGTACCAAAGAAAATACTAAACATCCACCAATTGAAGAATGATAGTTTCTGAGTCTTCTCCTTTTGGTCGAATACGTCGAATTGGTCAGCTCCTATTGTTGATATGTTCGGTTTTGTACCGCCTGTACCGATAGCTAATGTGTATAATGCTCCAAAGAAAACCGCTAATTGTAGAACAGAAGCCTTCTTGCAGTCTTCCGTATTAGCCGTTGAACATTCAGGTGGTTTAATTCCCGGTATAGATACTGATAATGTTAAAACCAACATCCCCTGTAATTGATAAAATGACTAAACCGGTTATCTCGAAGTTGTTATGTAACCCGATGAATTAATAATATTCTTCCAAAATTTGCTATACATTTTGTGTTTGTGACTGTGTTTACATGTTGAAATTATTACATTTTTTATATTATTATTGAAATAGTAAGTGTAAATGCATGCGTAAGAGAGTTATTGATAAAAATAAACAAAAAAAGTTAAGTAAAAGAAAACAACCTAATCCTAAACCGACTTCACAATACGTAGGAATAGTAGATAAGTCTTTCGAATATTTAATTTAATTTAATTTAGTGTTTCTATCCATAACATTATAGGAGTTGTAATTATTTTTTTCAAAGTCAAATTGTTTGCTCTTATACTTTCAAGTAAATATACGTTTTTTTGTTCCTCGTAGAAAAGTATTCAATCAGAAAGGTAAAAAGACAGATGCATGCTCTCTAGTGTATACGAACAAAACGTTTGGACTGATATATTATTGACTCTTAACGTGGAATTTAGTTCGGTCGTTGTCTTATCTCTTTTATGTTTCCTTGACTCGTTTTTTTAAAAGTTTTTCAGAAAGTATTATTTATCTGACACTAAAATTGGAATATTCATGATTGAAATCTACAACCACTAAAACTTGTTATGAAGTAAATGGCTTCATGCTAAATGTTAACGTGCATAAAATAATTGTAATTTGCTAATTGTTTTTTCAATAGTATAACAATATTCACTCTCGAAATTATAACCTTATTTTTCAATAGTATAACCCATCAAGATGCTTATTAATATTTTTTTCGATAATCAGCTTGTTAATTAATTAATTTAAGGCCTAATATATATAAAAATGAACCTTTATATCGTTGGTTATAATGTTGTTTAAAATATGACACACATACAATGTGAAAGAGAGTGTTTACACCTTTAAAAAGTTCATGAATCATAGTTGTTGGCAAGAAAAACATATTCATATGGATAGTCACGTTTTTAGGTTCCCATGCTTTGATTCACGTTTTCTAGCATACTTACCTAATTAAGTTCTACATGTGGTCACGATTTTGATATGTTACAAAAAATTTTTTTTTTTTGTTTTGGCCTCAAATAGTTATTATATATAGATAGTGTTTTTATTGGTTATAGAATAAGATAGATAGATACATACCGAAAAATAGATAGCACAAGAAATGATGAACGTGATATAGCGCCCGAGATGAGCGTCCGCGACATAAGCACCCAAGATAGGAGTGAGCCAACTAGTCCCAACCCAATTGGTCACATTGTTCGACGACTTCACTGTTCCTTGGTGCAATTTTGTAGTCATGTAGATCACTAAGTTGCTTGATATCCCGTAATAAGCCATCCGTTCAAAGACCTCGTACACTTAACATATTATAACATTTCATTAGTTAATATTTAAAAGATAAAAAAACGAATAATGAGATTATACAATAGTCTTGTGCATTAACATTAGGACCAGATGACAAAAGCCTTCATTGATACAATAAGAGAAAAAAATTTGTGATTAAAAAGTGTGTAAATTAATATATAAATTATAACTTTATATATAAATTACTATTTACTGTCCAAAGAAAATTCAAAACTGAACACTGAACAACGGATATATGAATTATTTTTTTTTAATTAGAAAATTAGTTTTGAGTTAATCTCGCTAATTTTGAGTTCATGTCGTTTATAATCCCTACTGCTAGTGAGCTTCTAGTGTCAAGTCTTAATTTTCAGACTGATAATGAAAAATAAATTAATTGGTGATATTTTATGACCTCAAATTGTTGACCTCAAATTTATCTCAAATATTATCTAAATCGGATAAGATACGTCACATTTACTTTCTCTCGTCACCATTGAAAAGTTTCCGAGTCTCATGGCAGAAGATAATACTTATACCATAATCTCCAAACCATTAAAAATAACGTTAAGATTGACGGATAATCATAGTGATTAAGCTATTTAATTGTATATATATTATGGAAAAAAATACAAAGTTCATAAAATGAATAATTATTGAAAGAATAAATACCTACGACGAAGGAACAAGCTTTCCATCGACCTCTAATGGATCTTCGAACAGGATTACCTCGAAGATCCACTGTTCCATCTTTTGTGTAATCATCTCCTACCTCTTCTACTGTCATTTCTCTCTCTCCTCTTTATCTTGTTCTTTCTCTAATTTTTGTTTTCTTTGTTTTGTAGTTTCTGTGTTTTTTTGTGGATATTTGTGTGAAGAGAGTGGGCACTTTTGTCTCATATATATAGATAAAGAGAATCTTTTGATGTAGCACATGAAATAATTACCGACTGAAATTTAATAAATTATTTAACTTAAAATACTATTAAATTGTTCGTAAAAATTCATATTAATTTTTTAATGACGTAGTACTCTTAGGAAATTATGCGAAAATATTTGCAGAAATGTTTAAGAAAATATGATTTTTGTTTTTTTATCTATTATTAGCTTACATGATGTCTTCTCATCATACCTCTTGATCAATCATATGAAAAGATCCATATACAGTTACAAAAATACCCAAATAGTGAATGTTTCGACTAAATAAAATAAAATAAAAATCCAAAAAATCAATGTTCGACTAAATAAAATAAAATAAAAATCCGAAAATTGAATGTTCGACATATGATGCTAGTCTAGAAATAAAAATACACGTCTCATGGAGTCGTCACATAGAGAAAAGTGAATTATAGATTGATTATTCAAAATCGCACAAAATCGTAAAAATGAAGTATAAGGGAACATGGAAGTTACTAAGCTAAATATTTTGCATTTAATTACTAATAATAAAATGAAAATAAGAATAACTATGGTTTTTTTTCTTTATTACGAAGATGAATGACTAACTCAAGAAATTTTTAGGTTTGGCTGGTTGGTAAAGATCTCACGAGTGATTCGCTGAACTCCAATTTTTTTTAATTTCCACTTGTAAAAATTATTTTCGATTTAATTTTTATAATAATTTATTATTATAATAATTCTCGAACTTGGCCATACTGAAACTTTTGTACAATATGTTTCGTCGTAACGTGTGTAAATGATTCCGAAAACATTGCCTGAAGAAGAAATTATATTGATTTATTAGTTAAATTATTCTATGTAGCAACTTGCTATGTAAATGAGAAATGAGCTTGAATTTGATTTTTTTTCTAATTATCTGCAATCTTCTTACAATTTTACATGCTCATTGCGAAACATGCCTATATCAAGTAATTCTAAAAAAATATCATAATACAAATTATGTTCCAAATTTACCATAACAAAACAATTATAGACTGATTGTAAACAATTATAAACAAAGTTTTGGTAATACTATTTAATCGTACAATAAAAAATAAAATAAAAAATTATAAATAGTTTAAAATGTATAAAATAAAAAATTATAGACTGATTGGATGCAATTAGATAGATTTTATAAAATGATAAATATAAATTTTAAATATTAAAATAACACCAATTGAATATCAAAATGATTAAAAACTTCATGAGAAAAAAACTAAAACCTAAATTAGATAATAAAAATCTGAACATAACTTTTTAACCTTTTGTAATTCATTGAAAGTAAATGAGTACTTTTATTTAATAGTTTGTGCTATTTCTGAAATTTGAAATTTAGTGTGCTAAGTTTAGGAAAAAAAACTAATTTTTATGTTATTTAGAATATTTGTCTGTTTCTTTCTTTGATGTATTGCAATATATATATTTAGTTTATTTAAGTATTTTCTGTCATTGTCATTGTTGAATATACGAGGCTAAGAGATCTTTTTCACGCTTTCATACCAGCTGGGGTTTCGTAAAATTGAATTCAATGGAATTATATAAAACTTTTAATCCCATTACGATTAGTTTCTCTATTAAACCTATATAAAATGTCCAATAATCTTTTATTACTAAACTACAAGACGAAGAAAGCCTGTGTTGATGCTCCTAATTAAGATCTTTATGCAGCTCATCTCTGTCCTACCTCGTTGTATATATTTAATTTTGTCTATACAAAGAAAGAAAAGATGATACTCCAAACCAAACCTAGTTCCATATGAGCCTAATATATTCGCTTACTTTATTAACAGGTTGATCTGAAGGAAAAAAAAAACTTTGAAACTATATACCATTTGTTTATTAGATCTATTTTGTAATGAGATTTTGTAATTGAGATGAGCTCTATTAAAAGATTTTGTAATTCAAACTCTTGTTCTCTTTTGGTAATATATTGACATTTAAATTCTATCTCCAAATTACAATCAATCAAAATCTTTTTTTCTGCTTTATATATAATCGTATACTATTGGATACATTTATACAGAATAAAAATTATACGTACCAATATACAAATAGTGTATAAGATGACAAAAGTAATATACCACCGACCAAGATGGGCATGGGCAACATAAGCACTCAGGATTGGAGTGAGCCAACTGGCCCCAACCCAATCAGTCGTGCTATAAGATGATTTGACCTTTCTTCCAAATTGCACTAAGGAAATGTCAAGTCTTCCAATAGTGTGACTAATTGGGTTGGGACCAGTTGACTCACTATCTACCCTAATGCAATTTGATAGTAATGTATAACACTTGTAAATTCCATAATAAGCCAAATGCCTTGTACACTAATCATATTTAACATTCCAAGTATTTGTTAACACTTATTTACATAATCAGTGTGATTTAAATACAAAAACATCTAAAAAATAAAGGAAAATAATTGAAAAACATAAAATACAAACGATGAAAGAGCAAGTTTTCTAACGATTTTTTTGGGATCTTGGGACATGATTTCTTTGAAAATCACTAAAAATTAAAGTTTAAATGACGACAACTTAAATTACAATAATTTTATACTTCTTGAATTACATATATAATGAGAAATCTTAAGTAGAGAAAATCCCTAAAAAATTATAAAGAAACAGAAAAAAAACAATAGTTTTAGATTATTCATTCTCCTCGACACCCATCACCTTCGCTTCCTCTTCTTTCACATCCACTGAATGAGTAACCTCAGCTCTATAAACATAAAACTTAACCACGACCAAGAACAAGACGAAGTTAACAAAATTAAGAAGCGCGAAGAACAAGTAATAATAATCCAACCTAGACTCGTTAAGATTATTCAATATCCACCCTCTTCCTCGTTTCTTCGTTATCTTAGATACCGTCGACAACAAGAAACTGCTCAAGAAATTCCCGATCCCTAGACTTGTTAACGAATACGATGTCCCGAGACTTTTCATGCTCTCAGGAGCTTGATCGTAGAAAAATTCGAGCTTCGCAACTTCTAAGAAAGCATCAGCCATTCCCATTAACACGAACTGAGGAAGCAAAACGAAGATTGTCAATGGTAGTTTTACTCCCGTTTGGTGGATGAGTCCATGATCAGCAGCGACTTTGAGTCTATACCTGTTACAAAAAATGCCAAATAAAAAAGAAAAAAAGTGTAACGCCACTAATGCTAAGAAAGTAAGAATATATCGAATTACTAAATTCTATTACTAATGACAAGATTTTTGTTTTTGTATAATGCAATCATTCAATTGATGTACGTAAGCGTAAGTTTAAATATTTTTGTAAAATAGTAATGTTTTTCTTAAACCCTAACACAATACCTTTCGGTGAAAAAAGCGACCGTCATGAGAAGGATGTGGAAGATAATACCAATCCCCATTCGTTGAAGCAAAGTAATGCCTCTTGGATTTCCGGTGAATTTTCGGGTTATCTTGACAAAGACTTGATCATATACAACAATGGAGACGAGCAATGAGACTGTAACAAAGGCGGAGAGACTCGCTGGTGGGATGCTGAAATTTCCGGCGATCCTTGCGTCTAGAGTGGTTCCTTGTTTGACAAACAAAGTGTTGACTTGAGCGATCATGGCGCTTGGGACGAAAGTTACACACATGGCAGGTAACATATTTAGCATTTGTTTTGTTTCTTCCACTTCTGTGATAGTACAAAGGTTCCATTGATCGGTTGTTCCTGTTTTGAGCGAAGCTCTGTCTAAGAATCTGCAACACATCGGTAGTAACATGTTATTGTTTTTTATATATATGATTACTTACAACTCAAAACTAATTGACATATTAGTAGATTGATCCAAGTCTCTTATATATTATTTAATATTTTTTTAGATATGCGATATTATTCACACATTTTTAGATATTAAAACTCATAATCCATTAATCGATACTTAATTCCAATATTTACCTTAAACTTTGAGTGTGATGGATCGGAAAGGTGCCTTTCCGCTCATATTCCAGTAAAGGCAGCTCGTGAAAGCATGTGCGATCACGCGGCATCGATGCTTTAGCTTTGCGAAATGAAGCCACAATGACTCGAGCCATCTTCATGAAAGGGCTTCCCGTGGGGAGTTTATGGCGGTAAAAAGGAGTGCCCAACAAGAAAAAAGAAATGGAAATAGCAAGTCCCAAAGTTGGAAGCCCATAACCCCATGCCCATCCCACGTTATCTTGAACATAGACAAGAATAGTATTGGCGAAGAGAGTACCAAAGAAGATACTAAACATCCACCAATTGAAGAATGACATTTTTTGAATCTTCTCCTTTGGATCGGATTCGTCGAATTGATCGGCTCCTATTGTTGATATGTTCGGTTTTGTACCGCCTGTACCAATCGCTAATGTATATAACGATCCAAAGAAAACAGCTAACTGTAGAACAGAAGTTTTTTCGCAGTCTTCAGAATTAGCTGAGGAACATTCAGGTGGTTTAAGTCCCGGTATAGATACTGATAACGTTAACACCAACATCCCCTGTAATTGATAAGTGATTAAACCGGTTATTTCAGTAATATATTAAACCGGCCAATGAGTAAGATATTGATTGTTTCAAATAGAAATATTTTGTGTTTGCGTTTGCATTCTATAGCTGTTTTGTTTACAAGTTGGTATATGATTGTTTCAAAGGTTTTTTTGTTTGGTGGATATCCAAATTCGGACTGATATGTTATCTGATTCGATTATTCGAACATGAGATTTAGATCGGTCGTTGTCCTATCTATATGTTCTTGTAGTTGACTCGCTTTTTACTAGTATCTCTTTTTTTATTAAATTCAGACCGTTGAAACTTGTTAATTAGATTGTAATAATATGCGTTTTTACTTTTAAGACATAACATATCACTGAAATGATTATTAGTTTCAAACGTAGCAACACTTTCAGTTTTAAAATTTCAACCATTATTAGACACTCTAACCAGTGTCATGTTGAAGCTTATTATTTTACTGTAAATGCTCATACTAGATTCATATTCATGATTCACGTTTTAAGCATACCACATGATTCACGTGGTCATGGCGACTAATTCGTTATGTTAGGTTAAGAATAATATATGTATATACATTGTACACACATGTATTTTTAACCGAGACAATTTTTAATCAAATTCTGATATTTCGAGTAATTAGAAACCTTAACATGTTTTTTTTTCAAGGAAAGTTTTGTAATATTGCAGTATATATATGTAAGTTGGTGTCAACAAACATTGAGCATTGTCCGTCCACAAATTAACTGGTTAAAATAACACTTCATACAGATAAATTTAGTTGAACATTTTCTGTATTTTTCATTTTTATTGGTTAGAGAAGAGAAAATATACTTACCAAAAAATAGATAGCAGAAGAGATTACGAAAGTGAGGTAACGACCGAGATGAGCGTCTGCGACGTAAGCACCCAAGATGGGAGTGAGAAAAATAGTCCCAACCCAATTGGTTACATTGTTCGACGACTTGACTGTGCCTTGATGCAACTTGGTTGTCATGTAAATCACTAGGTTGCTCGATATACCGTAATAAGCCATCCTCTCAAATGCCTCGTACACTTTTTATAACACAACGTAATTAGTTAATACGAGAGAAGGTAAAAATAATTAACGGAATAATAGGATTATACAAGGAAAAACCTTGAATTCAAAAACAATATATATATATTCTTTCTCTTAGTAGTTTATATGAGTAATACTTATACTTATACGATATAAAGATTAGCTTACGTTTATAATACTTATACCATAATCTCTAAACCATTAAAATAACGTTAGGATTAACGGATAATCATGGTGATTAAGCTATTTAATTGTATATATATTATGGAAAAAAACAAATTTCATAAAAATGAATAATTATTGTGAGAATAAATACCTACGACGAAGGAACAAGCTTTCCATCGACCTCTAATGGATCTTCGAACAGGATTGCCTCGAAGATCAACTGTTCCATCTTTTGTATAATCATCTCCTACCTCTTCTACTGTCATTTCTCTATCCCTATCCTTTGTTTTTCTTTGTTTCGCAGCTTCTGTGTTATTTTTTCTTTCTATAAAGTGGATATTTGTGTGAAGAGAGAGTTGGCAATTTTGTCTCATATATATATATACAAAGAAGACGATGCGTCACGTAGTGCGAATCTTTCGACGTAACACATACGTTCATCCGAGAGAGTTTAGAAAAATTAATAGACTATAGTTCTGAATGGGGAAGAGGTGCTACTTCCATTTAACATATTTATTGACTAAAGTGCGGTCAAGAATTTAAAAACAATAATATAAAAAAATGCCATATTCGGTATTTTGATGAAGAAATTATTATATACCGTCGACGGAACATAATACGCAATTTTGTTTGTAATAAAAAAAACATGATATGCAATTACGCACCAAAATTTGGTGCATGCGTACGTGCGTAGCTTTAATATTATTTTTAGGATATAAAGTTGTGAAAAAAAATGTAGGGTTAATATTATAGTTTGGTGCTACTAATAGTTACCAAATTTTGAGTAATTTGACTTTTGTTTTCTTTTTGCTATATGATTAGAACATGTATGAACAAGCATAAAATCTGTTAGGGTCTTTAAAAACAAATCTATAATAAATGGTGGTTATTTAGTGCTTCCATTACAGTTGGTTGGTGAAGTAAAATCTCACAAGTGATACGCTGACTTCTTTTTAAAATTCCACTTGTAATATTTATTCGGCTTTAGTCTTTAATAAGTTACTTAATTATAATTATCTTCTAAAATAATTCAGAAACGTAGCTATATGAAGTATTGTTTTTATACTGTATATTTCGTCGTAACGTGTTACGTGTGTAGTGCAATTCATTTCTAAAACATTGCTTGAAGAAGCAATTAAATTGATTTATTAGTTCAGTTATTTTATAATAAATTACTACATAAACACGACAAATTAGTTTTATTGTTTTGTTTTAATATTCTGCATCTTCTTATAAATTTCCCTGGTCATTAACAATTACGTTAATTTCATGATTTTGTTTTATTCTTTTATTCTATTACGATTTTTGTTGTTGTTTAACTACTTTGTGTCATTGTCATTGTGGAATATAAGTACGAGGCAAAACAATAGTTTGACACTTTCATATTTGGCATGAAAAGCTGCGTTTTGGTCAAATCTTTGACAGCCTTAGCCGATCCTAGTAACACAAAACGGTAAAACATTTTTAGCGGTAAGAAATAACGATATGATTCTAAACGAAAAAAAATATTGGTAACAATGGTACTACAAAATGAATCATTTTTTAACATTATTATAAAATAAATTATTTAAACTAGACTAAACTTTACGCGTCTTTTCAACCGTACACATTTTATCAATACAGTTTGAAATTACTAACCAAATCCTAAATGTCTTTTTTCTATATAGTTTTGTATTTTTTTAATGTTTATATGGTTTGTCCAACGCGATTTATAAATGATAAACCAAAAAATCAGAAGAAAGAAATGATTGATTTCATATATGAATGACTAAAGTTGATTATGTCATTTTATAAAAGAGGAATTAAAATTTATCAATATCTACGATAGGGTTTTCAAAATTTACAGATATTTCAAAAGATAAAGGATTATGGAAAGGAATGTGGAAGTTTATGTTTTTGCACCTTTCAAGTGTCATGGTTTTAAGCACCTTTCGTATCTTAACATTAAAGGTTGAGTGGGAAAAAAAAAGAAAGCTTAAACCGATTACCTCGGAGTTGTTTCTGTAGAATGTTATTTCTGTAGAAAATTATGTAATTCACTGGTATATAGTTATTACTACATTTGCTCTATTAACACTTAATTGCTCGAAAATTAATTAAGCAGTTATTGCATGAGTCTTGGGAAAGCCATATGGAGCATATTCCGGGAGCGTTTCGTCTTGTGTTTTTATCTATTCACATGAAAAAGCATTAACGGAAACGAAAAAGAAAAGATAAAAAAACGATCTCTTTATTTCATTTCTTGGAAGCAACTACTTAGACATTTTCTCTATATATATATATATATATCAATTATTGCATGAGATTTGAGTAAGCCGTACGGAGCATGTTTCGGGAGGGTCTCTTCTTGTGTTTTCTAATTAGTTACACGATAAAGCATTAACGGAAAAAAAAATGTGAGCTGTTTATTCCATTTCTTGGAAGCAACTACTTAGACCTTTTCTATAGCTTTGAAAACAATTATTATTGGGTTGGACTAATATAAAAGAACATCATGGTTTCTTATAAGAAGTTACATTTTTAATTTAAAATATATATTGCTCATGCATTTTCACGTAAATTGACATGATTTTGTTCTGTTAAGTATACTAGGCAAAGATTTGTAAGAAAAGTTTTTTTCAATAGAGTTTTTGGTTGAAAATTTTTAAACGTCTGTTATCAAATATATGAAAGATATGAAATTTTATAGGTTTTGAATACATTTTTATCACAATTAGATTAGAACTCGCATATATGCAAATTTATAATTTAATTTACAATAAAAATACAGTCATATCACTAGTAAAAAAAATAATAATAATGAAAATATGGATGAAAATCAATAAAAACATTAGTAATTATTTATTTATTTTTAGTACTATTTATTATTCTTATAACTATATAGTTTTCTTCATTTTTATCACGTATTTCAAAATTTAGGATATTTTTTCTATATGAATTCGATTACTTTTTATAATTTAGCTATTTCTTTATCTATATTTTTAAAATTTGACAAACTGATTATCCTTTTTTAATTTTTTTAATTATTTAAATGATCTTCTTTTAATTGAAAAAAAAAACAGTTACACGTGTGGCAATCTGATCAACTACCTAGCACATATCACGATCTTTTTACCGATATGAGTCGATTATTTTTTGAAATGGTTCATGATTCATTGCATTTCGTTGGTGTATATTGTGTTTCAGTATATGAGTGTGCAAGAGTACGGTTAGATAGACTGATCCGATTGCTTTTGAGGTACATATTGTTGATTGTGAATCTAACTTGAAGAATGGACTAGGCCATCTTTGCACATACTAATAGAATATTGAACTCGTTTAGACGGTTTGAAATTATGGGTCTAAAACTTTTTGAAAAAAAATTGTGTTTGGTCCAAGATAGTTTTGGTTTTGTTTTGTCTTATTAATAATTTTGTCTTAATAAGAAAAATTGGGCTAGGTTAATTGCGCCTTAATTAGAGAAACTGGGCTAACACAAAAAGTACACATTAGGGCCCATAAAAGGCCCATACAGTTTCTTTAATCGCTGTCTTTCTCTATTTCTCGAACGGATCTTAGGTCTCCTCTTCTTCGTCTCTTTACGCTACTTTTTCCCCTCTTTTTCAAAACCAGTAAATTCAGAAAATTTTCCGAAGTTTGAGCGAAATTAAAAAGTTTACGAATTTTGGGAATTTCGAATTCCAACAAGTTCGCAGACATGAGGGGTTTCTTCAGTCGAGGAGCGAAAGATTCGCCGTCTAGTTCCGCTACTCCGTCACCGAGATCATTCCCTTCGACGCCTCCGGCTTCGTCGTCTGCAGTGACGGGTCCACCGAGACCGATTCGGCTAGTGTATTGTGATGAGAAAGGAAAGTTTCGGATGGACCCTGAAGCAGTTGCTACTTTGCAACTCGTCAAGGAGCCTATTGGTGTTGTTTCGGTTTGTGGTAGGGCTCGTCAAGGAAAGAGCTTTATTTTGAACCAGGTAGGGTTTTTCCATTTCTGCTCTTAGAGTGTCTTTCCGATTTTTTCATGGGAAATGGTGTTTGTTTGATTGATTTTCTGTACATTATTTCGAGGTATAGGGTTTTGGCGAATTAGGTTTTGCTTTTCTCGAATTGATTTGTTACGTTTTCGCGATGTTGCCCTTTGTAGCTTCTTGGACGCAGTAATGGGTTTCAAGTTGCATCAACACACAAGCCGTGTACCAAGGGGCTCTGGTTGTGGAGTTCTCCTATCAAAAGAACAGCTCTTGATGGAAGTGAGTATAATCTTTTGTTGTTAGATAGTGAAGGGATTGACGCTTACGACCAAACGGTAAGTAAAACTTGTAATTTTACCAGTGAAATTGCTTGGCTGTTACTTGTTACAAAATTTTATTTCTTTTCAAGATTTTTGGTTTATTAACATGTTTTGATTCACTTCCATTCCAATGCGACAGGGTACTTATAGCACTCAGATATTCTCATTAGCTGTTCTTTTGTCAAGCATGTTCGTATACAATCAGGTTTGTTAAATTTCCAATTCGAACTTGTGCATATGTCTGCCTTGGGCTTAGATGTTGTTCTATTTTGTATGTTTCAGATGGGAGGTATTGACGAAGCTTCACTCGACCGCCTTTCTCTTGTCACTCAAATGACAAAGCATATCCGTGTAAAGGCGTCTGGAGGAACGAGTTCACGTTCTGAACTTGGACAGTTTTCTCCCATCTTTGTCTGGCTCCTTAGGGTAAGTTATTTTGATGTTAATTTTGTCAGTCGATGTTATGGCTTAGAGATATATATATATACCAACCTTGATATCTTTACTTGCAGGACTTTTATTTGGACCTAGTGGAAGATAACCGTAAAATTTCTCCGCGTGACTATTTAGAAATCGCCTTAAGGCCGGTTCAAGGTAGTGGAGGAGATATTCGTGCTAAAAATGAGGTAATAGTTGCATGTGGTTTCTTTTTTCCGTATGTTTTTTAAATTTTAATACACTCTTGAGAAATCTGGGTGTGGCAACGAAGTGTAATTTGTTTGCTAGCACAGTTGTGAGTCAATGTTAAAGAACAATGTTTATGCAGATCCGGGATTCGATTCGTGCTCTTTTTCCGGACCGAGAGTGTTTCACCCTTGTAAGGCCATTGACCAATGAAAAGGACCTCCAGAGGCTTGATCAAATTCCAGTTAGTATCATTCTATTCATGCTCATTCACCTATTATCATATGCGGAACGGTTTGGATGTTTGTTTGATTTGCGGTTCCATAATATCCTGTGTCTATGCAGTTGGAAGATTTGAGACATGAATTTGGCGCTGGGCTGGATGCATTGACCAAGTTCGTGTTTGAGAAAACAAGGCCCAAGCAATTAGGGGGTACTGTGATGACCGGGCCTATTCTTGTCGGTATTACACAGTCTTATCTGGATGCGTTGAATAATGGTGCCGTGCCAACAATAACCTCATCTTGGCAGGTTTGATATCTCTTGCCTCTGTTAATGTCCGATACATATATAAAGTCAAAAGTTTTCATTTTTCATTTATGATTAAAAAATCTAAGACTTGTAGGATTGATATGGCTAGGTTTACTTTACATAAGGTGGACATACATTATATCATTAATGGGTATATGATTGATTTAGAAATTTGTGTACTTCAAACTATCAAACTATCACGGGAATCAGTTGGGATGTTTTACTAATGCATTCGCCAGTCTATTGTCCCCCAGATACTTCATAAATTGATTTTTGTTTTATAATCTCCTTTAGAGTGTTGAAGAAACTGAGTGTCGAAGAGCATATGATTCTGGTGTAGGAGCCTATTTGGCTGCCTTTGACCAATCAAAAGCTCCTGAAGAAGTAAGTGCTTTGAATTTATGACTCACTATCTGTAATTTGTGATTATGACTCATTCCAATTATGCTCTATGAAGGGTGCACTGAGGGAAGAACATGAAGAAGCAGTTCGAAAAGCCCTGGCTATGTTTAACTCTAATGCTGTAGGCACTGGTTCAGCAAGAAAAAAATATGAGGAACTTCTCCACAAGGACTTGAAGAAAAAATTTGAGGTGATAGTATTGTTCAGCACTAAGGTTTCACGTGGACGCAAATTTTCTCTTCTCACTGCGGAATGTTTATAGATAGACTCTTTTCTTGATTCAGGATTACAAAAAAAATGCATTCATGGAGGCAGATATGCGATGCACGAGTACTATCCAGAGTATGGAGAAGCAGCTGAGAGCAGCTTGCCATGCCTCCAATGCAAATATGGATAATGTTGTCAAGGTTGGTTACTTATGGATATATATTTTTGACTAGATTTAGGAAGTTCCAGTCGTTTTAGTTGGTTGCTGAATTTTTTTCTTTGTTTGTGTCCCAGGTTTTAGAAGCTCGTTTGTCAGACTATGAAGCATCATGCCATGGCCCAGGGAAATGGCAGAAACTTTCTGTGTTCTTGCAACAAAGGTATTTTACTATTTCCTCTTCCCACTGATTTTTACCTCTAGTTTGTTTAGAGGTGCGTTTAGCTTTTTTAATGCACCTTGTGATCTGTTTTTAACCAATGCAGCTTGGAAGGACCAATATATGATCTCACCAAAAGGCTTATAGATAATATCGCTATAGAAAAGAACTCACTTGCAGTGAAATTCCGTTCTGTTGAAGATGCGATGAAACATCTAAAGGTGCAGTTGGATGATAGTGAGAAATACAAGTTGGAATATCAGAAACGTTATGATGAATCCAACATTGACAAGAAGAAGCTGGAGGATATCTATAGAGATCGCATAACTAAATTACAGGGGGAAAACAGTTCGCTGAATGAGCGATGCTCCACGTTGGTTAAAACCGTGGAATCTAAACAAGAAGAAATCAAAGAATGGAAAAGAAAGTATGACCAGTTTGTTTTGAAACAGAAAGCTGTTGAAGATCAACTTAAATCTGATATGGAAGTCCTTAGGACACGAAGTACTACTTCTGAAGCTAGGCTTGCTGCATCTAGAGAACGAGCTAAATCCGCTCAAGAAGAGACAGATGAGTGGAAAAGGAAGTATGATTATGCTGTGGGAGAGGCAAGATCTGCTCTTCAAAAGGCTGCTTCAGTGCAAGAACGTTCAGGCAAGGAAACACAATCAAGGGAAGATGCTCTTAGGGAGGAATTTACTCTCTCTTTAGCTGAGAAGGTATCTTTCTTTGTCCAATTAATTGAGACGACTTTAAGTTTTGTAATCATCAGTATTATATCAATATGTGGTGTTATTCAATTTCAGGATGAAGAAATTAAAGCAAAGGCTACAAAAATTGAGAAGGCAGAGCAGTCTCTAACGGTTCTCAGCTCAGAGTTGAAGGTGAGCTTTTTGAAATGATAGTATCTCTATTTTAACCTTTTCTTGTTACTTCTATCCTTATATCTGATATATGTCCTTTGCTTGTGGCTCCTTGCATTCTGATAAGTTGGTTGAACATTTGTGGGACGTGGATCTTAGCTTGTGTGGTGTCTTTTGCAGGCGGCAGAGTCGAAAATCAAAAGCTTTGACGTGGAAACAGCATCACTGAAATTAGAGTTGAGGGAAATGATCGATAGGTTAGACAATGCCAACAAAAAGGCTCTAACATATGAAAAGGAGGCAAACAAGTTGGAGCAGGAGAAAATCCGTATGGAGCAAAAGTACCGATCCGACTTTGGAAGATTCGATGAAGTCCAAGAGAGATGCAAAACAGCTGAAATAGAAGCTAAACGTGCTACTGAACTGGCCGATAAAGCTCGAGCTGATGCTGTCACTTCCCAGAAGGAGAAAAGTGAGAGTCAGAGGTTGGCAATGGAAAGACTTGCTCAGATCGAGCGAGCTGAGAGACAAGTCGAAAACTTAGAGAGGCAGAAGAGTGACTTGGAAGACGAATTGCACAGGCTTCGTGTGTCTGAGATGGAGGCTGTCTCCAAGGTTACAGTCTTAGAAGTAAGAGTCGAAGAACGAGAGAAAGAGATTGAGTCATTGTTAAAGAAAACCAATGAACAGAGGGCACATAATGTGAAGTCATTGGAGAAGCTGTTGGATGAAGAGCGTAAGGCTCATATAGCTGCAAACCGAAGAGCTGAAGCTCTTTCTCTTGAGCTGCAAGCCGCACAGGCAAGTGTTGATAATCTTCAGCAAGAGTTAGCTCAAGCTAGGTTAAAAGAAACTGCACTTGAAAACAAAATCAGAGCTGCGAGTTCTTCACGTGGGAAACGGAACAGAGCTGAAGATGTTGTTGATATGGACATTGGAGAAACAAGTGATAGAATCTTGAGGACTAATAAACGATCTCGAAGCTCAAGAGGAGATGATAACGGTGCTTATGAGGATGGTGTTCAGGTTTCTAGGGGCGATGAGGACACTCAAAACCAGCAAGGTGAAGACGAGGAGGAAGCAGAAGATTACAGGAAGCTCACAGTGCAGAATCTTAGGCATGAACTGACGAAGTATGATTGCGGACATTTGATACTGAACCGAGGTCATCAGAACAAGAAAGAGATTCTTGCTTTGTATGAAACTCATGTTCTTCCCAAGAAAGCGTTAGAGAAAGAGGAAGAGAGAAAGAGACAGAGAGCTACTTCCTAGGACAAAACTCTGTATAGAGTGAGGTGATGATGATAAACATGCTTTAATCTCGAATTTTCGATCCTTAGAGATAAGTAAAGAGTTGGATTTAGAAACGCACTGACTTTATCTATTTATCGTACTGGAGCAAGTTGTATTGAAACTGAGGTTTAGGGTTTAAGAGTTTGTATTTGTGTGAGGCTTGAGTCGGTTTGGTGATTTGTAGACCTTTTTTTTTGGCAGAACTATGGCAAGTTTGAGTTCGACCGTTTGCTTTGGATTTTTACTTTTCAGTTCTCAGTCAGCAATGTTGACAATTGTATTTGTCTTTAAACTCAATTTTTGAGTTTTTAGCATAATGATAAGGAAGCTTCTTTATAATTTGACTTGTATAATTAAATGGTTGATTATTTCTTATTTTAGTATTAAATGATTGTTGAAAAAGTAGAACGGTTCATTGCCGTGATATAAATTCGCGGAAAGGCATTATTCCTGCAGCTTACAAAAATATACTTCTTTTTTATCAAGTAACAAGATTTTATTTATAGAATTATCGTAAATGTGATGATATTATTCTCTCTTCCTTATTTTTTATGTTTTAATTTTTTTGGCATTTTTATAAAGAAATCTTTCTCCTTCTTAAATATATTTAGGTCCGGGCATTTGAGTATCTGTTCAGGTTTGATTTAAAAGTTTTGGATTTCAGATATTTTGGATATAGAAATATAGAAATCATTCAGATAATTATAAAATTCAAGTCGGTTTTAGTTCGGTTTTTTTAGTTTTAGGATTTGTTCAGGTAATAATATTATAGACATCGAAAAAAATTCGGATCCAGTTCAAATACGGTTCGGATTTTGGATAAAATATCGAATAATTCTAGTGCTTTTGGTAGCAATAACGAATAATTCCTTTAGTTTTGGATAAATCAGATAAAAAAATATTCGAATAATTTTGGATAATTCGGATATTTTAATTGAAATATAATTTAGAGTTAGATTTATAAAAAACAATTAATATATTTTGATTATTTTAAATCTAAATATAACTAATATTTTTGAATATGCATTATATTTCGGATATCTAAAATATCCATCTAATTTTTTGTTTGATTTCGGTTTGGTTCGAATATCCAAAATAAGTTTATTATATATCGTATATTTATGTAAGTTATCTCTAAATTTTTCATTGTGCATAATTGAAACTTTAGATCATGAATCAAAAACAAAATACATTCATTCTCTCTAATCTCTTACAAATTTTTTGATCAATTTTAGAATTAGGAAGTCTGCTACTTTGTTTGTGGTTTCAGACCCCAAACATATTTTTCTGAGTTACGGTTTCAAATCTACAAATTAACACTATTGTTTTATAACTGTTGAATTATAAACCAAGTCTAAATGGTCCTCAGTAACCACAGTCTCCATTACTTTACAAAAAAAGAAAAAATTACAGTTTACAAATGCTACAACAGTAGTTACAAAAAAAAAAGTGCCAATTTACATGAATCGAAAACTGAATTAAACTCAGCAAAAATTAAATAAAAATCAACTAATTTATTTTCACCAAAAAGAAAGAACAAAACTGACTTGTTCCACAAGGTTCAAAAATTAGGTCCACCGTCCAATTTTGACGAAAATCTAGCTTCCAAGTCTCGTCAAAGTATCAGGTCCCGATGAGTTTAAAATATTCTTTCGTACACACTTATAATAATTTAATTATAAATCCTCGTAATCTATGATTGTTTCGGACAGAGCACGCGAAAATTATTATTTTGTTTCATATCAAATATATTAGAATTAAAAGAATTATATATTCCCACTTTTGTAGATTGATGCGGATAAAATCATCAATAGACACATTAATTGAATCATACGAAACCGATTATACCCCAGATTATATGTTAATAATGTACACGGCGTAAAGTATAATAGTGGCATTTATGGAACTGTTTCATTAATTAACTATCTTACCCCTATAGTATTCTCAGTCTTCTCCGCAAAAACCCCAAAACGTTTCGAAATTTTCAAATCACCCCTCCTCCTTCCCTCTCCAAACTGTTCAAAATCGCCGCCACCTGAGTAACCGACGGCCGGCTCCGCCGCGAATTCCCGACGCAAGCCAAAGCGACTTTCGCTAATCTTATTACCAAACACTTGATCTCACTCTGAACAACAATCCTCGGATCTAAAAGCTCAGCGAATCTCTGTTCTTTGATCAACGGCGTTGCCCATTTCACGATCGATCCGTTCTCGCTTCTTCTCCCACTCAGAATCTCCAGCAAAACGACGCCGTATCCGTACACATCGCTCTCTTTGCAATACCCTTCTTCGACGTACCCAGAAATCTCCGATTTCTCGCGCGGAATCAAAAACCCAAATCCGTAATCTGAAACCTTCGCCATAAATTTCTCATCTACCAATATATTCGAAGACGTGAATCGACCATGGACGATTCTAGGGTTTATGATTTCGTGGAGATACTCCAAACCTCTCGCCGCTCCAGCCGCGACTCTAAAACGTTTCCGCCAATCAAAATCAACCGCGGAAACCGCCGGTTCGAGATCGGAATCTCCGTGTAAGTGATCGCTCAAGGTTTTTGCTTCTCCGACGAATTCGGTAACGACGATTCTCTCGCCAGGAGCTTCAGAGAAGCCTAAAATGGAGACGACGTTGGGATGCAGAGAGGAAGAAAGCGTTTTAAGAACCGTGGAAAAACCGGAACCCGGTTTACTTAAAACCAAACCGGGATGTATTCTTTTGACCGCGACAAGATTTTTATGGGATGGAAGAACCGCAGCGTAAACCGTTCCTAACCGACCGCTCCCGATGATTCGCCGCTGGTTGAATCCGTCGGTTGCTGAATCTAATTCGGATAAAGGGTAAGAAAGACCAGCCGGTTTGGTTTCTGGAAGCAGAGGTTCGTCGGACCGGATCGGTTTCTTTCTGCATAGTAAGAAGAGGAAGATGATGAGAAGAAGAAGAGAGAGCGAGAGAAGAGACAAAACAGAAGCGTAAGCGATTTTTTCTGATTTGTCCATTTAAAAAAAATATATGATTATGGGATTTGTGTGTGTATAATATATATATACAAGAAAGAAAAATATGATAAAATAAAATGTCAAAAAAGACAAAGGAAGGAATAATTCGTCTAGATGGTCAATAAATATTCATGGACTCTTTATTTAGGTGGATAATAATTCTTTTATTATACTAAATAAATATTTTTTGTTTTCCTAACAGCAGAAGGATATATTTGTTTGTGTAATTGTATGTACCTGGTAAGATTTTCAGATTTGTTTAAATTCTAACAAATCTTACTTTTTTGTTATTTTCTATGACATTAGAAAATAGATAAAAATAACATTAACTTTATATATATATATATATATATATATTATGCATAAATTAACACATTAAGACATCAAAGAATTTTTGCTAATATCGATATTGCATCACCAGCCACAAATTAAATCCGCATAAGGTTAATACTTGCGCTAGATAAGTCTGTATGATACAATAATTTTTTTTAAAAAACAAGTAAATTATGAGTCGACACAAAATGAAAATGCAATCATAAAAATATAGTACTAGCTCATTTGTTAGACAACCATATGAAAATCAACATTAACAACAAAAAAATGGTTAGATATATATTTTTTATACGTAAATGAAAAATTAGCTTAATATCATGTAAAATAGTGTTTCAGACAAAATAACATAATTATTTTTAAATAAACATAAAATTTATATTACTTTTAAAAATATACATAAGGTTCATAATATTTTTTTAATCATATGAATTAATAAATTTATTTACAATTTTTCCAATATACGGAATGACCAATATATAGTCGCTTAGTGCTATAAATTTTTTAACAAAATACTCTATGGCATTTATGGTGAATACCAAATATACAACATACGCATATATGCAACATTAAATTTTAAGATGTAAAAGTTAGAATTATAACTAATAATAGTTCATGTTTGGGGCTTTTGGAGGTGTCCAGCTCTGCAAAAAAAAGTTGTAAGATATTACCACGTGACAAACACATCTCAAAACAGGTCATTTACTTTAATGGGTTTGCGTTCTAGTCCAAAAACAATTTCTCCCCATATAATAAATAAAAGCAGTTTATATTATTATAATAATATGAAGAATAAAATAATAACAAATTGAAAATATTATATCTTGCAGGATAAATGAATATATTTTTTGATATTCGAAAACAATTTCAAGCCGGACATTATGGGCCTTATTTTTTTCATTTTCTTATTATTAACTTTATTTATTTATTAAAATCATATAGTTTATCTGTTTTTTAAACTACAAAATAAACAATTATTAAGTTTGTCTTTCATGTTGGAACAAACATTCCATTACCAAACAAGATAGTATTTCACAACCAAATTCTTACAATTAAAAGATCTTGAAAAAAAAGAATTGCAATACTACAATTATCAGCCAGCAAAATGATGCATCAAAAACAGTTATAAATAAGAAAATAACTAACATGTATGATTATTCACTACATTGAATAATATAAGAACAAAAAAAAATATGTTACTTTTAATGCAAATGCAAAAAATGTAACTATAACAAAATTTAACAACCAAATTTTTACATTTTCCGCGCATAACACGGGTCCAAAAACTAGTTATTAGAAAAACACTTTAAATGTAGATGGAAAAAACTTTAACAATTATATATAAATCAATACTTTAGAGCAAATTATCATAATAACTATTGTGGATAAATAAATTATTTTCAAGAAATTAGCATGAAAAATTGTACGTGATGGACTTTTAGGTAACAAAGAGTTGGAATTGAGAACAAAATATCCATATTTTCCGTTACCATTGGTTGGTCATCTATTCATAATGCCACTCCATTTTTTACCTTTCAAATGAATGTATTATATATATGTGAAATATATCAAAACGTATCAAAACAAAAATGATTTAGTTTCTAAAAACATATATGTATTTATATCTTAAAATACCATACGGTATGTTCAATATATACGAAAAATCTTATTACAATATGTTTTACATTGAGAATTTTTTTTAATGATTCATGTTTGTTATTTTTTGTGGATTAGATCAATTACGGTCTTGAATTTGTCACAGTTGCAAAATGCAATAACTATTTGATTGTTTAGATGTGTTATTAACAACATTTGCTTGCCCCAGTCTAGAGATGAACGTTGATATATTGTTCAGTTAGTCACCAATTAGTACCAAAATATGATATAAAAAGGTATACTGATGAGATTTAAATATTGGAGATGACCCATCTAGCTTTGGCAGGTGAAACTCGCACCTAATCGATAACTAATGCCATTGATCATTACATCTAACTTTTCTCTTATGGAAATTCTATATATACATATATAACTATCTCAATAAGATACATTTTGTCTATTTCCTAAACAAAATATTCCAGGTTCTACAATTTTTAATATTTCCAGTTCTAAATATTAAAACAGGCTAAACTAGTCTCATTTTTTTACTTTCAAATTTCTTTCTAAGTAGAAGTTTTATGATTTAAAATTTTAACAGTTTAAACAATAGTATCGTTATAAAAAATACATATAACTGACTCATGAATCGGTTAGAATTTTTTTTTGAATTTATATGTTAGATCTGTATATAAATGTAACATAACGTCTATGATAAGAATATTTGGTTACAGTGCCATATTTGGAAAGACCTAACATTATAAATTTTTAAATATATTGTTATTTCTTATGAATATTAATATGTGTTACTTACTTACTACTACCAACCAAACGATGATTATGGTTACGTTTGTCATATCTACAAAACACCTTAAATCCTGCAAATTATTTAATCACCCCTTTACTAATGACCCTCTTATAAAGTATAATATTGCTACGTTCGTTACACCATCAAATTTCCATAAATTCGAAAACTTATTTATTTATACATATATTTGTACCAAGCTTTTATTTTTTTGTCGCTAAAGCCCATGCTCACCAATGATCATCATTTCATTATATATATGTCCGTAGATTCTCCCTTTTCGAGAAAAATATAATATATTAGTGTTTGCAAAATAAGGCAGATGCACTGTATTCAAACTGAGAAAAAAAGTTATATTCAAACTCAAACTCTCATTAACATGTAAAGCTTGAGTTCAAATTCATGTATTTAAGACAGTTTTCGTAGATTTTAAGTATTTTTGGTTAGCTTTTAGTGTATTTTTTTTCTTTTTCAACCGTCTAAACCGGTAATTTAGATACTCAACCGATTCCCATGCAAAATTAGATGTTTCAAAACGGGTAATTACTACAACATAAACCTATCACGAATGGACTTGTCAACTAACAGGCCTGAAGCCCATTAAGGCTTCTTTGTATGGGCTTTAGTTCGCAAATCCAAAATGTTCCAAGAAAACATACTTGAGAAATAACTTCGTTAATTTTTTTTTTGTCAACTATACTTCGTTAATTAGTTCGTTGATATTTAAAATATCATAACGCAAAAACTGTAACGTGCAAGTCTCATCTCATGACACTCAAGGAATGCGACATAATCTGATTTTGAGGTTAGTTAACATTTAACTAATCTATTAGGTTAAAGAAATATTTACATCCAATGCTTGTTTGTCTAATTGTTATACCTTGCTTGGCCTCCACGTAAATACTACTCAAAATTAACTAAAGGGCGTAAGATTCTAAGAAAACCAAAACTTTTATATAAAAAGTGACTAGCGAGAGAGAAAAGCGTTCAAACAAATGTTCATGGAAAATTCAAATCAGAATCACATTAGTAAACCTTTTTTGAAAAAGATTCAATCATGGAACCAAATATACTAAAACAAAAATTACAATTCTTTATTACACAAGGTCAAAGCTTATCCTTCACTTAAACAAAAATACGTAGGTTTGGTTTTAGACTTGCTTGCAATGCACAACAAAGTAAGCAACAAAGTAAACGCAGACATTTGCTCAAAACATAGAAAAAACAGAGAACTTGAAAAGAAAAGAAAAGATTTGAGTCTTGAATGTTATGGAGATCAAGGTTGATGAAGAAGCTGGGATCATTGGTGCTCGTACCATGATCGAAGAAGAGAAAGTTCCACTCCTGGAGGAGGATCAGATTCGAGTTCAAACTCGAGACTTTCCTGCAATAGAAAGGAACACTTGGATACAAAAGGCAATAGGTCAGACATTTCAAACCACAGCTCATCTTGCTAACCTTTTACCTACAGGTACAGTTCTTGCATACCAAATCTTATCGCCAGTTTTCACAAACGCTGGACGCTGCAGTTTGGCTAGCAGATTCATGACCGCATCGCTAGTTTTCATCTGCGGATTCTCCTGTTTCATACTTAGCTTCACAGATTCTTACAAGGACTTGAATGGAAATGTTTGCTATGGATTTGCTACAAACAATGGCTTCTGGATAGTCGATGATTCAGCTATTCTTCTTCAAGAACGTTCCAAAAGCTATAGCTTACGGTTTATAGACTTTGCACACGCTATCATGTCTTTTATGGTGTTTGGAGCCGTGGTTCTGTTTGATCAGAATGCTGTAAAGTGTTTCTTCCCCGAACCATCAGCTGAACAAGTCGAGATTCTCACAGCTTTGCCCGTAGCCATTGGAGTCTTTTGTAGTATGTTGTTCGCTACATTTCCTACTACACGCCATGGTATCGGTTTCCCCCTCTCTGCTAAATGATGCTCTGATTCAATCATTCAAAATGTAAAATCTTTATAATCCCTTTGGATTCTGAAACTATTCTCTGTTGTATCTGAGATGATCTTCTGAATATCTAAATGTTTGTGTAAACTATGACATCCGACATGTTCATTTTGACTTTTCATTCGAAAAGAATCCTACTAAGATTACATTCTTTTTGTCAGAAAAAAACATATTAAGAAACTTTTAAAATAAAAATTGAGTAGCCGAAGAGAGACATTCAAATAAACTGTTGATAGAATCTTCAAATCAGAATCACATAACCAAACCTTTCAAAAAGAGTCAGAAATGGAACCAACATATCTTCTTCAAAAAAAACGTAGATCAAATATGAAAGAAATGTATGAAGCACTGAAGCAGCAAATCAAATGCCGACAGAAAGACTAATAAACATATTGAAATTGTTGTCAAAAAAAAAACATATTGAAAATGTAACAAATATACTTTAACAAAAAAGAACAAGAAAATTCACTTTCTTGACTGTACTGTCACGTTTTACTTGTGACTGTATTGTCACGTTTTACTTGTGACCGTATCAGTTAAATAAGTTTCCAACCACTCAATAGTAAGGTTTCCTTCAAGCCATCCACTTCAAGATAAGATGTACCTTACGGACATAAAGGCTAACCAAACCTAGAAAAAGATAATAAATAATGTAAACCAAAACAGAAACTATAATCCTTTTAATACACAACAAAATCAAAGCTTCCACTTCAACTAAGCACATACTTATGTTTGTTTCCTATGCATAGTAAAGTAAGCAGCCACTGTTAATGTAGTAATACACTCTGCTCAAAACAGAGAAACAACGAAGCACACAAATAAAAGAAAGGAAGAGATTTGGATCTTGAGTGTTATGGAGACTAAGGTTGACGAAGAAGCTGGGATCAATGGTGCTGGTGGCACGATCAAAGAAGAGAAAGTTCCACTGTTGAAGGCTCAAGACTTTCCTGAAGTAGAAAGGAACAATTGGATACACAAGGCAATAGGTCAGACTTTTAAGACCACAGCTCATCTAGCTAACCTTTTACCTACAGGTACAGTTCTTGCATACCAGCTCTTATCACCGGTTTTCACAAACGGTGGACGCTGTGATCTAGCTAGCAGATTCATGACAGAAATGCTAGTTTCCATCTGCGCATTCTCTTGTTTCATACTTAGCTTCACTGATTCTTACAAAGACTTGAATGGAAATGTCTGCTATGGATTTGCCACAACCAATGGGTTCTGGATAATCGATGGCAAAGCTGCTCTTTCTAAAGAACGTTCCAAAAGTTACAGGCTACAGTTTATAGACTTCGCACATGCCATTATGACGTTTCTGGTATTTGGAGCCGTGGTTATGTTTGATCAGAATGTGGTCAACTGTTTCTTCCCTGAACCATCAGCTGAAGTAACGGAGCTTCTCACAGCTTTGCCCATAGCAGTAGGAGTCTTTTGCAGTATGATGTTTGCTACATTTCCTACTACACGTCATGGTATCGGTTTTCCACTCTCTGCTCATTGCTAAATGTAATGTCTTCATAACCCCTCCGGAATCTGAAAATTCTCTCTTGTATCTGAAGATGATATCTTGAGTAGAATATCTCAATCTGTGTAACTTTTTCTTCTCAGAATGTGTGTTTCAGCTGTTTTCATCTAATCTTCCTTGTATTTAGATCTCCAAATCTCTGAGAAGAGATTCTGAAGCTTCTCCTACAATCGTTTCATCCAATGTGTGACCTATAAGTAGCTTCCATGTTCCTTTATTTGGAATACACCCATCAGCCACTATCTCGTAAACTAATTGAACCGCCTTCTGAAACTCACCCTTTTTGCACAAACACTTCACCAAAGAGTCTAGTGTCTCAACTTCAACCGAGATGCCTCTACTCCTCATGCTTAGATATAGAGTAAATGCGCGAGTTGAATAACTTGTACAAAGACCTCGGACTACCTCATTACTTGTCTTAACATGGATGTTCCAAGTTAAACGATTTGGAGTTATTCCTCCAAGAATCATCTCGTCGAGGAAATTGGCAGCTTCACGAAACTTACTGACAGCACAAAACCCACTGATTACTTTCCCGTATAATCCAGCATCAGGTTTCAAACCCTGAAGATTCATTCTATCGAGAAGCTCAACGGCTTCTTGAATCTTTTTCTCCTTACAGAGGCCGGTGATCAAAGTGCTATAGGTTACCATGTTTGGCCTGCATCCTCTGGCCATCATCGTCTCAAATAATTCCATGGCTTGCAAAGATCGCCCATCTTTGCAAAGACCGTCCATTAAAGAACTGTAAGTGAAAACATTCGGCTCGATGCCTTTACTTTTCATCTCTTCTAGATATCTCATTGCTTCCTCAACATTTTTCGATCCACACAAACCGTTAATCATCGAAGTATAGGTTACAACAGTTGGTGAACAGTCTTTTTCAACCATTTCCTTAAATAACTTCTTCGCCTCATCAATCCTTCCGAACCGACACAAACCACTAATCAAGGTTCCATATGTGTAGGAGTCCGGTTCACACCCTCGTTTAGGCATTTCAAGAAAAATCTTAAGACCAGCATCCGTTGTCTTCTCATTTCTGCAGAGGGCTTTGATCAAAACATTGAGAGATGCAACGGTAGGAGGCAAACCAATCTCTCTCATGTTCTTGTAAAACTTAAAGGCCAGTTTTAACTGATTCTCTTCCACGAGAATAGCAAGAACAGTGACATAGGACTTCTGACTAGGATCACAATCAAAATCCTTCATCTTGTGAAAAACCCGCAAAGAATCAAACGGCCTATGAACCCGACCATACCCTCTGCATATCAAAAGCAATACGTCTTCACTAACAACGCAATTCTCAATCTTCATTCTTGCAACAAGATCTTCAGCTGCTTTGAATTTCTTGGCAGTGACCAACCTCGAAACCATATAACCAAAAGAGCTCTGATCATGTACGAACCCATTTGCATATTCTGCTGTTGCGGAATCAAAAACCGCAATCAACTTCTCCACGTCTTTTTCAGCTCGCATCAGTTTAATAACCTGTGAAGGCGTGATATCTTTTGACCACTTGAACATCTTCGCCTTGCTTCCCATTACTTTTAAAAAACGACGCCTTTCTACAATAACGAGAATAATAAAACCATTATAGAGAAACACAAAATGGCGACTCGCGAAATCTCGCTTACGCATATCGTCGAACAGTTTGTGCGCATTAATGGTTCTACAAGCGTCAACCCAAATTCAATAAAAAAACACAAGCCAGATAAATTATTTCATCATGCATTCGTAAGAGAGAGCAATCAACAGGTATATACGACGATCTCACTAACATTTTTTTTTCTCGTCTTTCTCTGAAAATTGCGCGGATTAATCCAAACACTCCTCTTAGTTATATAGCTCTTCTCAGTACCTCACCAAAATCGAATGAAGCAGCGAGGAAACTCGTCTGGAGATATGAAGGTAAATCAAATCGCCGGAGAAGAATCGATAACCAGTTTGGCGACTTAAGGTTTATCGCAGGAAAAGAAACAAAAAAAAACACGGCGGGATTTTCAGATGCAAGACTGTATTGAGTCTCTCATTAATTTAGAGGGTGTTCTCTCTACTACGCAACAAAATATTATTTAACCAATTTTAAACAAATCTATAACTATTTATGTATTTTAAATTTAGGAATTAATAAACACCCTAAAATGAGCCAAAAATTTAGTATAGGTGTCTTTGAAAGGCCTTTTTATGCTAGATTTCTTTATTAATTGAAATTATTTTAGAGTTTATAATTCAAGAACCAATATTTTTAGTTATAGTAATTTTGTTTAATTCTAGTAAAATAAAAAATGTATCACCAAAAAAGGTAAATTTGATTAAAAAAATATTTTAAAATCTAGAAAAGTATATGAAGCACTGAGCTGCAAATCAAATGCCGACATATACCCAATAAAAATAAGGAACGTAACAGAAATTTTCAGACCTTTTTCTATAAAAAAAAAATTCTAACTTAAGACAGGTAATTTATATAAAAATCTACTTTCTTGTGACTCTGTCACGTTCAATAATTTGAAAACCACTCAACAACAAGTAAATAAGAGGAAAAATATCTACAAAATTTCCACTATTATTATTATCTTCAAAATGAAAAAGAACAAAAAAAAAAGTTATACGAAACAGATGAATAGATGATGATGATATGGAAATTCGGTTGGACAATACTCACTGTGTCTCTTGTCTCTTAAGCCATCCACTTCAAGATAAGATGGGTCCTACAGTCATCCAATCTAAGCCAATAATCTCACGATTCTTATCTAATCCCATCATTCATCACCGTTAGATCATATTACACTATCGATCCTACTGTAACATCAGACACCGCGCAACACATGATTAGTCCATGATCAGGATAATCAAAATCATCGTAGCCGTCCGATCACGAAGTATCCACTCTTGAAATACGCGAAAACCTCATACTTCGCTTCCTTCCCTCTCACTGTCACAAAAAATAAAATCGTCTGAAAACCTCTGTATACATAAATCTCGAGATGGAGTCACGCGTGCTGTTACGCGCCACCGCAAGTGTCGTCGGAGTACCGCAACTGAGACGACCGATCGGAGCGATCCACCGTCAATTCAGCACTGCGTCGTCGTTCTCGGCGGCCTCCGCTAAGCCGATCGGAGCAATCGGAGAGGGAGGGAATCTGATCTCCGGTCGTCAGCTCCGTCCGATTCTCCTTCTCGATAGCTCGCCGGAGAAAAGAGAGATTCTCAAGCCGGTTAGAGCCGCCGCCGCTGAAGGTGGAGATTCCGCTGGGTAAGGCAAAGAGGTCCGTTTCTGGCTCACTCGGTGTTGACTCGTTTGACTCGGGTGGTCTGACTCGTTTTTTGTTTTTCTTCGCAGGGAGACGAAAGTTGGATTCCTCGGAAAGTATCCGTGGCTTGTCACCGGATTCTTCTTCTTCATGTGGTACGTGCCCCTCATGCGCTTATTATCATCCTATTACAAAACCTGCGCACGTGATTAGGCGCACTATAGCAGCAGTTACCGCCAAAGTTTAATAGCTTAAATTTACGGTTTTACCCACTGTTGATATGGTATTACAGGTACTTCTTGAACGTGATTTTCAACATCCTTAACAAGAAGGTGTATAATTACTTCCCTTATCCCTAGTAAGTAAACACATTTACATTTACATTTACATTTACATACATGGTATCTGATATATTTATCTCTATTTGATTATTTGTAAATTAATGGTTAGAGTTAATTCACTATATTTAAAAATTTCGGTTTATATATGATCGAACCATATTCCGTTGGTCCAATTAAGAATCGAATCCGAATATTGTTGTATTAAGAGAATCCAATTATTTTTTTTTTAAACTAATAAAATAAATTTTTGTTAATGTCCAGTTTTGTATCGGTTATTCACTTGTTCGTTGGAGTTGTCTACTGCTTGGCGAGCTGGTCCGTGGGCCTTCCTAAACGGGCCGTAAGTTCTTCTCTTCATAGCTGTCACTACATTATTTTATTAGTTTGAACGTTATATGCAAAACGAACTAAAATTTAAAATTGTGGGGCGTTCCGAGAATCGAACTCGGGACCTCTCGCACCCAAAGCGAGAATCATACCACTAGACCAAACGCCCACTTGCTTTTTCACTATGTTGTAATGTATTTAATGTGATCTCATGTGTATTTTTCTTTGATGATTTATTGCAGCCAATTGACTCGAACCTCCTCAAGGTATTGATACCAGTTGCAGTCTGTCACGCCATTGGCCATGTCACTAGCAACATTTCCTTCGCAGCCGTCGCTGTCTCCTTCACTCACACCATCAAAGGTAACTCAGTTTCTTTCAAAACCATTTTGATACTAATCTATACATATAACGAAAATCTAACATTTATCCTGTCCAAAACGTAGCCCTCGAGCCATTCTTCAATGCTTCTGCTTCTCAGTTCCTTCTTGGACAACCAATCCCCGTAACACTATGGTTGTCTTTAGCTCCTGTTGTACTCGGTAACCACTCTGATTAAACTCATTTCTCATTTTCTTATGTTTCTTGTGTCCTAAGTTTATTGGATTAACCTTAAAAGAAAATCGCAGGAGTTGCAATGGCTTCGCTAACTGAGTTATCATTCAACTGGCTCGGTTTCATCAGCGCGATGATATCAAACATCTCTTTCACTTACCGAAGCATCTTCTCCAAGAAAGCCATGGTTCTTGATTCTCTTCTTCACGCTCCTAATTAAGTATCTCAAGTTTCGATGTTGAGAATCGGATTGTGTTTTTTTGCAGACTGATATGGACAGTACAAACGTCTATGCTTACATCTCCATCATCGCTCTCTTCGTCTGCATTCCACCTGCCATCATCGTTAAGTCTTTTGAATTCACTCTTACTATATTCTAACTACTTACGTGTGAGATAAGCAATTTATTTATTAGGGTTATTGGCTTATCTTATGGTTAGGTTGAAGGGCCTCAACTGTTGAAGCATGGTTTCAGCGACGCGATTGCTAAAGTGGGAATGACTAAATTCATCTCTGATCTCTTTTGGGTTGGAATGTTTTACCACCTCTACAATCAGGTAACGTAAATTTCAAATTACAAAGTTTCGCATCTTTAACCTTAAACTTGCGTATACTAAACCACGTACGTACGGTTTCAGTTGGCTACTAATACCTTGGAGAGGGTCGCACCATTGACTCACGCTGTTGGAAACGTTCTGAAACGTGTGTTCGTGATCGGCTTCTCCATCGTTATCTTCGGTAAAAGATTATAACTTTCTCTTCATCTCTCTTTTTTTTTCAAAAAATGAATTAGGGTCAAACTAATTACTCATAAATTAAAATACTTAAAAAATGATTATTATTTGCAGGAAACAAGATATCGACGCAGACAGGTATCGGAACTGGAATAGCCATTGCTGGAGTTGCACTGTACTCTGTCATTAAGGCCAAGATCGAAGAAGAGAAACGGGTTAGTTCATTATTCAAAGTCATTTTCTTAAAAACGTAGATTAATAAGAAGTATACTTCAGAAAAAGATGATTAATGTGAGAAATGGATTTTGTTTTTTTGGCTTCAGAAAGGAAAGACGGCGTAGAGAGCGGCGGCTGACGGCGGTCGACGGTTGCATAAACAGTTCCTCCGATGGATATATTTATATAATAAATAACCAAAATGCAATAGTATGTTCTATTGTACAATCAACCATTTGTTTTCGAGTTTTTCCTCTCTTTGTTTTTCTATTTATTAAAGTTTATATATAATTTTTTATTCTGCGTCTTTGCTTCCAATGGAGAACATTGTTGTCATTTCTTCTGCATTGCAAATTATCTTGACAGATAAAAAGCATAATAATGTATATTTTTTGGTCCTCTTTCTCTTTGGAGCATTTTACCCATCATCTTAGATTTCAATTAAAATTTTATTTTGTAACTAATGTTTCTTGGTAGTTTTTTATATAATTGGCAATTTTTTAAAAAAATTGGTTACATAGTTTTTGTACTTATTATATATAATTATGTATTGTTTTTAAAAAAAAAATCTTGCAAGTTCAAGATTCTTACGTATGCATTATAATCCTATATAACGTTGATTGAATATATTGCATGTTCGAATATTAGGACAGTAAATTTCTTCCATACCAGATTAATAATATGGGTTGTTGAGGTTAGTAATGAAGTTCAAGGCAAAGGAAGATGTTTGGAGTAGAAGTCTTTTTCTAGGACAGCTCGTGTGATTTAAAATGGTGCAGGGACACGTTATAGAGTCGTTTGTGCTCCAGCCATAAAACAAAAGCAGAGTACGGTTTGTCTTGCACCAAAACAATCGGATAAGGCCAAGCTGCTTTATTAGGATTTTGACTGCGCTATACTGAGTAAAGAAGGGAAGAAGGCGGCATCAAAGAGGAAGCTAGGTCTTATTAGGAGTATATATAGTCGACTTACAGAAGAGGAGAGATAGACACAAAAATAACAAGAGAGAGCATTCAAAATCAGTATAAGCTATTGAATGTTTTCTTTGGAAAAAACACGGGAAAGAGAGAAAAGAAACAAAACCAAGAGAAAGTGTTGTAATCCAGCTGATATCTTCACCAAGATCTTGCCCGGAAGCAAGTTTCAATCCGCATTGAACTTACTTTGTGTCAAGGATGAGTAGTAAGACTCAGAAACCGGGATCGGAATCCAGAAAATAGTGTTATGTCTATCTCAATGTAAGTCCAAACTCATATGTTGTTCTGCCTTAAATCTCTCATTACTAGGTGGAGTTTTGTTGAGGTTAGTAATGAAGTTCAAGGCAAGGAAAATGCTTGGAGCAGAAGTCTCTTCCTAGGACAGCTCGTGTGATTTAAAATGGTGCAGGGACACGTCATAGAGCCGTTTGTGCTCCAGCCATAGAGGAAAAGCAGAGTACGGTTTGTCTTGCACCAAAACAATCGGATAAGGCCAAGCTGCTTTATTGGGATCTTTGACTGCGCTATACTGAATAAAGAAAGGAAGGAGGCGGCATCAAAGAGGAAGCTAGGTCTTATTAGGAGTATATATAGTCGACTTACAGAAGAGGAGAGATAGACATAAGAATAACAAGAGAGATCACTCAAAATCAGTATAAGCTATTGAGTGTTTTCTTTGGGAAAAACAGGGGAAAGAGAGAAAAAACAAAACCAAGAGAAAGTGTTGTAAGGGCTTTGAGGTTATGTTAAATCTCTTGTAGAACTCTATTAAACTAGTGGATTCCAGGAGATAGATCCCGGCGAGACATAGCGTTCCGGTTTATGGACGTGAACTCGTAAAAGTGTGTGTGCTCTGTTTTCTTTCTTCGTTTTCATTTCTTTTTTCTGCTTTGTGTGTTTTTCATTCTCACACAAAGCTTCTTTACTAAATTTATCATCTCATATCGATATTGTCATCACTCTAAAGTCTTGGTGTGTTGATTCTGTTGCTTAAAAGTTACAACTTTGAGAACATTTTCTTCACATGAGTACATCCTTAGTTTTTGATGGTTTCTTTTCCAAATTCTCGAAATGATTATTACGAGAATTTTTGATGTATAAAGTTATATAATAACTCTATAACTCTATTATATAACTTTATACATCAAAAATTATCGTATTTTCTGATATAAATAAAACATTAAAAATATATGATTAAATGAAATATTCCCAGGATGTCCAAATTACAAAAGGCCAAGCCCAAGTGGAATCATATGAAGTTATTAAATAATATGTTTACTCGGAAAAAAGGATTTAGGAACCCCTAAAACGCTTTTATACTCCATCGCCGCTCTTTTCAGATTCCTCCCAAGCTAGCTTCTTCGATTATCTTTCTTCTTATTCCAATCTTGTTTACGCATTCAGGTTTCTGTTCGATCTTAGGAGGAATTAGATTTTCAGATATCGATAAACCCTAATTGCTCACAGCTGTACTTATCGCAAAGTTTTAGATTTGGAATCGAATTTTTATTTTGATGTTTAACGGATTCATGGAATCGCTAAGCTCAATTTCTATTCTCTGTTTCAGATAATTGAAAACGAAAATGTATAATCGCAAGCCAATGGTGAAGAAAAAGGAGAGCATGGAGGCCGTTGATCCTGACCTGAGCTTTAGGAAGATTATGAAAGATGTTGGGCTATTTGGTAACTCTCTCCTTTCTCTCTTGCTATGCTATGGTCACATATTTTGTAGAATTTCTCCATAGCCTTTGCGAATTTTGCTTTTAGCAGTACGATATAAAGGGAAATTCAGCAACTTGAATAAGTTTTCTAGGATCCTCTCAAATGCATTATGCTAGACATTGACAAGTTTAGCATTATCCATGATGATGATGCAAGTTTTATCTTCACCTTAACTGATTGTCAATGTTTAAAGCTTCCTCGTATATGACATGGAAGGATAAGAAAGCATTAGAGAATAAGAAAGTGACTGAACTTGGTGGAAAGGTAAGACTGAAAGTTTTTCCATCAAGATTTGTTGATCTCAAAGTTACAATTTTTACTCAAGGTCAGTGCTTGAGATAGATATTCTTTTTGCTGTCATTGTAGCCTCAAAAGAAACAGAGGCTACCGCTCAGTGTAGCGCGAGTACAGATGAAGCAACAGAAAGAAAGAGAAGAGAAGATGTTGGAACAGGTGAGCTTTTTAGATAGACAATCACTCTGATCTGACCCATTAAGAAACTAGTATCACTCACCTGTTATTTTGGTGTTCTGCAGAATATGATTCTTAGCAGATTTGGAGGACAACTTGGTGGTGGTGGAAGTACAAAGAAACCACCAGAGAAGAAGCGTAAGCCAGAGGAGAGAGTCCTGAAATCAACTGTAGGGAATTTCAGGGGTGGTGTTCTTGATGTTAAGCATTTACTACATTCTGGTTCTTCAAGAAGTAATGACAGAGATAACAAGGTGACCAATTACGGTAAGAAGAAGAACAAGAACAAAGGAGTAGGAGGAGAATTTGGAGGAGACATAAAGAAGAAAATAAAGAAGAAAGGAAAGAAGAAGGGAAAGAAAGGAGGCGGTAAGAGGAAAAGCAAGTAATAGCTGTTACCTGTGTAAACAATTTTTATATAAAAGCTTAAAGATGGAAAGCATTTTTGATGTGTTAGTAATATATATATATATTGATTTATTATAAGTTATTATTATAAAAAATAGAAAAAATATGTAAAAAACATTTAAAATATGTGCGTTGAATTTTTCTTAGAGTGAGTTGAATACAAACAATATATACATGTATAAGCTTTGTCCTTTTTTTGTTTGTAAATATACTAATTTTAGATAACAATCCAATGTAATTAATTTCTCTAAAGACGATGTAATTAATTTCTCTAAAGATGTGTAACATCTTATACTTTCGGTGATCGATCATTCGAATTGCTTTTCCGCAAATCAAGGAACCAAACTAATGAAACTCTTTTCATTGCTTTCTCATCATTTTTATTTTATTTTACCAAACGTTTGGTAATGTATGAATAAGTAATTTGACCAATTAACTCCACCAAACGTTTGGTAATGCTACAACCTAATACCTTACATATATAGTCTCTAATCGACAAACATAAACCCAAGAAAAAATGGTTCAATCACTAAACCTCACAACTCTTCTCTGTTTCATCTTCTTTATCATATCATTCTTTCTAACACAAACACAAGCAATAAACGACCAAACCTTAACCGAACTAACTGATCAAAACCAGAATTTACCGGTGCCTGAGAACCACCAGAGCAAAACGGATGAGGAAGAAGAGCAAGAGCCAGTCTTTTTCCGAGATACAGGACATGGTTATGGTCTCTATGGTCGTCACAAGAGTGGCACCAACAATGAAGATGATAACTCAAACGAGAACGACGACAACAATCAATTTTATTATAGAAGCGACGCTTTTGGAAACCGCAATGGTAGATTCTAAGTAAAGAGTTTGAGATTTGTTTTTCTTAGATGATTTGGAATTTCTGTTTCGTTTGTTTTTGGGATGATTTAGGACTTTTTGATCGTTTTAGTTTTTGTTTTTACGAATCGCATAATTGTAATCTTGTTATTTAAATGATAGAGAGCAAATTCTATTATAAACTCAGTTCAATGGTTGAGTATTAATGATGTGATCGAACTACAAAAGAGATATTACTTATGCTACATAAGGTAATCGAAGTTCCTTGGGACTTACTTTAGGGTTAGAAGGCTCGTAAGACATACAGAGATGAAGACGCACGTTATCAATATTGCTGAGGTATGATTAATCGCTATACATCACAACTTCAAACCTATCGTAATTCAGGTAATGTCCGACAATATTCATTGCATCACGAATGTCTTTCTCGAGTTCCTCGTCCTTTATCCCGATTTCCTTAAGCACTCTTGTTTCGATCACTCTCTCAATGCGACCATCTGAAGACTCTCCGATCGACCTTCTTAGTTCCTCTCCGACCTTAAGGACGTGGTCAATTAACACATAGGGTAGATCATATATGAGAAAGACCGAACCATCTTGTTGTTGTGTCTCTGCCAAATATAAGAACGTTGAACTAATCATAGAACAAGAACCAACACTAGTGAAACAAACACCAATAAGTTACTATATATAAAAAACAAGGCTTACGATGACGTTTTTGCAGACAAGAGGCTTCAAGACTCGACTGAGAAGTTGAGACATTTTTTTTCTAAAATCTTCAAACTACGTTGGTGGTTTCTCGTGTCTCTCTCTAAAATCTCCAAGTTACGGTGGGGTTGTAAATATATTTGATACAATAAATGAGTAGTTAACGTAGTGTAGCTCGCTTAAACGAAATCAAAACAATCTAAAACTTTATAGTAGAACAATTCAAAACTCGACTAGAAATTATATACTTCTGTCTTATTCAATTAAAGGAATCAGAATCAGAAATTCAAGTCTCTCTCTCTCTCTCTTTCTACCTAAATTAATATAGAGATTTTGTCATCAAGTTTCCACCATTAATAACATTTCCAAACTCTTTATCATATGAGAACATTCTCTTCTTCTCACCATCACACATTAAAAAGTCTCGTAAACCAAAAAAAAAACAAAAAAAAACCAAAAGACAAGTGAAATCAAGAATCTTTGATACTTTTGTGCAACACCATGTACAAAATCATTGAGAGTACAAGAGGAAGAAAGATCACAATCCGCTTCGGCGCCCTAACAGCAAAATTATCGACGCAGCATCCTTCTTCAACAATCGTCTCAAGCTTTGGCAAGTTTGAGAATTGTTGTTGTTGTTTCTGGTGAGATACAATAAGCCTTGGTGCGACCTCTCCCCATGTTTCACCAAACCTCATTTCCTTGGCCATTTTTTTCTTTCTTTCACCCGGTTTTCGATTCCCGACAACAATCAGATGCAGCAGAAGGAAAACACGAGTTTAGTTTGAGAAAGGAAAAAAACGGTCTTTTTTGTTTTTTAGGGTGAGGAAGGCAGAGGAAGATTGAAAGGTGATTTTGACTAAATGAATGAAAGATCTTTAGCTGGGAGGACTTTGAGGTGCATATGAAGTGGAGGAGACGAATGGGAGAGGTTAAATAGAGAGACTTAAGATGACAAATATGGAAAATGAGAAGAAAACACGAATGTTTTTCGGGATATGGAAGAACAAAAATGTGTGGTTTGTAGATCGCCAATGATGCATTCTCTATAATGCTTTTGTTAGGTTTGCTAAATTTAGAAACTCTAAAAACAGATAGTACCCAAATAAACCCATCACATTAGAGGTTTAAGAGATTAAAAAAGGGTCAAACAATTATCTTTTCGGATATCTCTAGAACCCAAAACCGAACGGTCATAGAGAAAACAGAGGAACCTTATCAGTTTTCTAGAACTATAGTTTCATAAATTGGTTCTATAATCCTATGATCACATATACAGCTCGAGTATGCAAGAATATATATGAACCTGGAATGGGAATGTGTCAGAGAAGAATGTAACAGCTTCTTAACCCGAAAGGCTTTTCTTGTTCCAAGAATTGTCCCCATAAGGCCTGAGATAAAAAAATATGATGCATATAAGCCACTGATCTAACCAAAAAAAAATGATGCATATAAGCCACTGATTAACCAAAAAAAAAGTTTGTCTCAAAGTGTATCTTATTACCTCGGATTTTTCAAATGGAGCAACATGAAGATGATGGATATGATTATGGAAGAGGAACCAACGACAAGATATGTGATGCCGAGGAAATCGTTTCTTCCTCCTAACCAACTTGACGTGGAGAGAATAAGCTTCTTTTGCCCACTAAAGCTGTAAGTATTGTAATTGTTCATCAAATTTACCACAACAACGTTTCCTGGTTCTAGATCCTCTTCTATTCTTCCGTATAATTTCCGGAAGCTTAGTAGAGCAGCTGCTCGCATCCACACAATGAAGTCCTCTTGGTCACTTAACTGCAAAGTAAAAAAACTTCTTGAGCTCAAAAATACGATTGATATTTATGGTAATAGAATTGTAGTGATTAGGAATGCCTACTGGAATTTTTGGATCCAAATTTGCTCCACCAATCAAAGTTCCGTTCTGGAAGTTGAAAGGATATACATTCTTTCCAAACTTGCGCTCACGGTCACTCTTCCATGCAATATTATTCCGGCTCACCTTCAATTTCGATTTTTCACGAGCAAACGTAAAGGTATCATTGAACATACTCCAAGCTATTAACCCACAAGGGACAATGGGGAGACCATTCGATGACTCCTCGGGTTCACAAGCACTTGTGTGGCTATACTCCCGTCCATGTAACAGCTGTTGATCACTTCTACTCTTTACATACCTGAAAACAATAATCAGCTCGCAAATGATGGACTTTTTCATCATCAGTTAATTGAATAACATAAGGGATCTTGTTATTTACCGCCGGTGGTTTTGATAGTAGTTATCAAGCTGGTAGTAGATAAAAATGGGAGCTTTCATATGCTTTTGTACCTACAATTATGCATACCAAACAAAATCAAAAGTTGAGAAAAAACCCACCACTATGTAACAATGAAGATACATGTTGACTGGGAATCGATGGAAGCAGAAAGGCATTACCTTCAAGTAACGCGTACAATTCTTTGGGATCAATGAATCTGATATATATGACAGTTTGTTGCTTTTATATTCTTCAGGTATGCACTCAACATCATACCGGTCTATAATTTCAATAGCCTGCCATTGAAAAATTTCTCCATAACTTACAGCTCAATAACAAGAGATATGGTTTTTGACTATGGAGTCTTACATCACGAGAAGCACGAAGAGTAACTAAGCCAATGGGAATGAAAACAAAACCCATTAACATAAACACTGTTATGACCTGCAAGACATGTGAATGTGAAACTCCAAGCATTAGAGCTATGGATATTATCAGACAAGTAGAAGAAAAAAGACTTTTCAGGTCACAGAAATTCATATTACTAACCGATGTTGGTGTTAAGACTGGCTTACAAGCTGGGAGTTTCTGCTGCTTAAACTGATACAGAGCTGCCAAAAAACACACACATACACAATGATTCAATGTTAAGAAGCTGTAAAATGGTAACATATATCTACAAATAATGCAAAAATCGATGCCAAATCTCATTTCTGCCTAAACTTAAGTTACTAAACGGTAATTCGACTGATACAGAGCTAGCAAATATACACTCACAGTGATGTAATGTTCAGTTAACAAAAGCCTTGATATAGTTACATGACTTTATATAAACAATGCCACAATCAACACCAAATCGAAGCTTTTTCGCCCTAATCTAACCCCTGAGAACTTAAACTAGGCTCTGATTAAACTTCGCAATCTCTAGAAAAAAAAAGGATAAATTACCTTTAGATCGCCTGGAACGTAAGAAGGATGATTGATCAGGAGCACGATTCATCGGAGAGCTGGATCCTTCCACTTCCATCATTATCCCTCTCGACTTTTCAACTATACATCGGAAGAAGAAATTACTCCCCTCGCGGCTCGAACACAAATCGGGGAGGCAAAACTACGGCGACTCGCACGGTGGATCGACGTAGATTGATGTAGAATCGCGTGGTCTCTAGTCTTTAATACGTAGATTCATCTGATCCCGATTTTGTTTTGAATTTGTAAATAAATCATTTTTTTGCTTCAATAAAGTTATTGCATTTTTAAAGTATGAACATGAAAAGTTTGAACTTGAAAAGGGAAAAGTAAACAAAAAAAGTTGTTGGCCGACAAAAAAAAACAAAAAAAAGCGAGGACTGAATTTGAAAAGCTTGCCTTGTAAGTACAAGATAAATCGCAAATAAACATAAATATAGGGAGAAATAAACAATAAATAATGATAAAAACAAAAATTAGGAAACATTTGTGATAAACGAAAAATATGCGGATATTAATAAATGAAATACTGTGACCATTTGTAGTAAATGAATTATATGACGAATGAGTATATAACAGGCATCATCTATATAGTGAGTATTTTGTAATAATCAAAAAACTTAGGAAGCATTGTAAAGTTAACAAATGTAGCAGAATGGGAAATTATGTAATAAACAAAACTCCAGGGACCGTAATGTAATAAATAATATTAGAATGACCAATATCGTTTTGTCATTATAATAGTGTTAACATCCCATTTTTAGAGGGACAAACGTTTTTAAAAGGCTTGTTCACATCTCATGGATCGTCGAAGAATAGGATTAACATTTCTAGAGGGTTGTTCATGCAATTTAAAGAAAAACTATATGTACATTTTCGTGTATAAGGCTTAAGTGGTGGAGAAGGCAGAAGAGATGGTTGATCCGGTCAAACCAAACCAAACCGAAACCAAACCGGAACCATTTTGAAAAGAGAAAAATACCAATTACATAGCGTTCTTTTTGCATTCATTTCCTTTAATGACAAAAAGAATATTCAATAAAATTGAATCCAAACTAAATTCAAAACCATATCAAACCGAGCTAAATTCTTCTCAGCTTTTATTTATTTTATATTTTATAAACCAAAAAAGAAAATAACATAGCACAAAAAGAGTTGGGTGAGCAAGCGAAAATTTGAAAATAAATTTTATAGGAATAAAATCGAAACGAAAATTTTGAGAATAAAAAACATATCTCATTTATATTTCATTAAAAGTTTGGGACAGATCAAAATGAAAACGAAAACTTTTTTTTTTAATTCAAACCTAATAAAATAATCTTCATTTTGTATCATTATTCATCCATTCACTTTAGTGATAGTAGTAAAGAATTGCTTATGAAATTTTATATAAAAATAACTGACAAACAAAAAGTAATTAGATAAGAACAATATAGTTCAATATATATAACTATATTTATCTTAATCGAGAATTTCAAAAAATTTTTGAGAATTCATATTTTCCTTCGGTCCCATTCCCATTCACGAATTAGAAACTTATCCTATTGAAATTATACGAAACGGAAATTGAAAAATGGATATGAAACAGAACAAGACGGAACAAAATAGGACCACAATTATGTCCACACCCCTAAAGAGAGCTGGTGACTGTTTAAAGTTTGAACCTATAAATTTCTTAAAACACAAGAAAAAAAAGTGCCTTGTGCGCCTAACGAAGACTTAACAAACCAAACACACAAAAATTATGGATGAGAGTTTACAGAAGAAAAAAAAGCATTACAAGGCATTAGATGGTTTAGCGTTTATGTTGTTGTCTCAAGCAATGTGTTGAGCCAAAGCAAGAATCTTGAGATGTTTCTTCTTGCGAAGCTCGTGCGGAACAGGACCAAACACTCGAGTACCAATCGGTTGGCGATCGGTTTTAGTTTTTTTGTCCTTATTATCAACAAGAACAACCGCGTTATCATCAAACCTAACTTCGCTTCCATCAACACGACCTCTCTGCATCGCCGCTCGCACAACCACACCATACACGACCGCACCTTTCTTCACTTTACCATTTGGCATCGCTTCTTTCACCGAAGCAACAATCGTATCACCAAGTCGAGCTCCTTTTTTACCCTTTAGAGCTTGAATGCACATCACTTTCTTCGCACCCGAGTTGTCCACAACTTTGAGAACCGTCCCCATTTGAATGAATGTCCTTCGCTGTTGCTGCTGCTTCCGTCAAAATGAACAATAAGAAGAAGCTTTAAGACATCAAAACATCCATTTTGATCCATTTTATCCGTTCCAATTCAATCCAAAACATTGAGACAACCATAAGTATACAGAACGAAGCAGAACCGTTCAAAACGCAGAAAAACACAACTGGTAAATGTAGATATCTGTTCAAAGCAATAGTGAACTCAACAAATACTAAAATTTGAAGAAGGTTTCTAACCTGAGAGAGGATACTTTCATTCATCATTCCATTGGAAGAATTCATCAATACAGAGAAATCATTCTTAAGACCTCCAAGCAATGAACGTCCTCCTGCTCATTATTAGTGTATAAATCAGATCAGATAAATACAGCAAAAAACCCAAAAATAAAATATAGATTTTGAGCATGAATTGATAACATCATCAAAAACAAACAACCAAATGTTCAATCACATGAATCTGTCTTTACAAAGTTCAACACTTTCGATGTTAAGCTTGTCGAATATACGAAATTTTCCATTAAGAGTCAAAATCCATCACAGTCTAAGAAATTTTGAATCTTATTTCATCACTTCAAAATCCCACAGTTTCTCAGGATCCAGTGTTGCATCACATTAATATATAAGATAACCTAAACTTTTGTTTACCAATTAATAATAACAAAAAACCCAGAATCTCCGTTTCAATGAGATAGAGGAAGGATTAATAAGCTAGTCTCTTACCACGGGCGAATCTTGAAGCTATAGCTGCAGCCATTTCTGCAATTAGAAGTTTCGATCTTAATGTCAACAATAAAGTAAAACAAATTAATAATCTTAACAAAAGAGAGAGACATATCGATTCGGAAAAATGCTAACTTACGAGTTGTTAATGGAGAAAAACAGATTCGTTGCAGAAGAATCAGATCAGTGACGAAAGAGAGCGTGAGGGATGCGAGGCGGAGGAATGGTATACGGAGAGGTTTAAGCGTGGCAACATCGTAAAATACAATGTTTAGTCAAGGGTATAAGGGTAATAATGAATTGACACTCCGATATGTTTCTACTTTCGGCCCAAATAATGAATGTTGGGCTTCGGCAAAAAAAAACAGAAAAAATGAATGACTACTATAACATCATAAATCCTTTTTTTTTTAATGAACATCTAAATAGAAATTTTAGTACAGATAACATGATAAATATTATTTCTCCATCAATTTCGATGATATTATATCGTTATGGATGAAAAATTTAGAGATGTTCAATTTGGATAAACTGAACATATGTGATGTGAAACAAAAAAAATTATATCCAAACTTGATACACATTGTGGAAATTTTTTAATCTAATAATTAACTAATGATTAATTTTTTTACACCATAATATATAAGTTTAATTACCAGAAAATGAAATTTCAACATATTAATGGAGGCAAGTTTAAAAGAAATTTCCACCATAATACAAGTAAACATGTTTGTCGTAAGATTTATATAATGCCGGATCTTTCTGAAATACATAATTATTTTTAAAAAACAGTTAACTCTAACATAATATGTATATTAGTTCAGTAACTCTGACTCGTTTACTCATATTCTATGTTTGAATTCGAATAATAACATTTAGAAAAAAATCATTAACAAATTACTAGCACCAATTAAAAGAAAAAAAATGTTTTTGAAATATATTTAAAGAATAAAGATTATGTGTTTTCAATTTTTGATAATTTGATAACTTAACCAAAGTTAATATTAAAAAGATCTATAACATCAATCCATATATAAGTCAGTTAATAGCATTTAAATGTAAGTATAAATAAGTAATGTTAAGTAATAGAAGTGAAACTGTAACAGGAGAAAACAGACCACAATCAGCCGCATCAGTCAGTATGCTTCTTTCATAGCACACACGATCCACAAATAAAATACAGAATTAGCTTATATCTCTTTATGGAATAGGAGTACTCAATATCTTGGCTTTAATAGAGTTGACCCGATTTATACGGAGTATTTTTTTCAAACTCTAGTCTAGACCAACCGGTTAAAATCGGTTTTTGTAAAGCCTCTATTTAATCTCAATTTCAAAATCAAAGAAGATGAATACTGATATGCAGGGCAAGCATACCTCGGGAGAATATAGAAAGCTAAAACTATGATTAAACACAATTTGACAGTCAAGTGAGAATTTTAAGGTTAGACATAATCATTGTAGGCTAAGTAAACAGCATCAACCACAATAATGAAGTAACTTGTCCAATTCCTTCATGCCTACAATATGTGGGTCCAGCTTGTTGACATTATCCATATCCACGTATACTTTTTAATATATAGTATGGTTTAAACTTATGTAAGCTAATGTCATAGTGTTAATTAAGATAATACATTTCAGCAATCTTAGCTCATGACAATAGATTAAACAAATGGCAATTTGAAAATGCTCAATTATGATGAAACATTCAAACATCACTTTTAGACCAAGTTGCCGTTTATCTACTTCTAGTATAATTGGATAGAATTGTAGAACGTAATAGTACTTTAAGAAGCAACAGTTGTATAATTGGTGATCCATATAACTCAAATGAAAATACAATTCATCAGTATCGTACCAGTCACATAGTAAATTATGTTCAGCCATTTTGCATTCTACTAAATTTGTAAAAATATAATTTCAAAGGCATGAGAGGGAGAGAAAGGATTATAATAAGTTCATTACTTTTTGTTGGTCTGTCAAGTAAAGCAGCTTAATGTTAGAAGATTAGCAAAGTACTAATTTGCTCTGTTTTTTTTTACTTAAACAACTTTTATAATGACAAGCAAATGTATTTCTCATACCTACAATATTCACATAAATAGAGAAGAACAAGCAAAGCTGAAGACTTTTAATTAACTTAGAAAGACAGACAAAAAAAACTCTTACATGATATAAGTAATTTGTTGGTATATGATTGAGAGATCCTGCAAAAGCATATGCTTCAAAGAAAAAATCGCAAGCAGATGCAGTAGACAGCAAAACTGGTTTCTGGATTCATCAAAACTGGATTTAGTTTATTCTCTGCTTCCCCATTATAGCTTTTATATGTAGTATCATCCTGAACTGCGCCATCGGTTTCCCTAACAAACAAGAAATCATAACAATGAGAAAAGTTTTGTGCTTTCTAAAACAGTAAAAGAAAGTTGTGAAGATACCACAGATTCCAAATTTTCATCCTCGATCTATGATCACAAATGCTTAAAAACTCATCAGTTGCAATGCAGTCAGAGATAGTGACAGTTTCAAATTTCCTAATGTTGATCATCTTAGAAGCTTAACCAATGCAGAACGGTTAAATCTTCATAGTTTCAAGACGCACAAATGATATTTTCAAATCACTTTATAAGCAGAACATACAGAACACGAGAACCAATTTACCTCAAATTCGACTGAAACTTTTCGAGCTAGAACGAGTTCATCTCTAGACAGTAAGTCCTTCTCTTGACCAGCATCTTAGCAGCTGTCTCATAAGGCTCTTCAAAAGCCGAAGATACCCAAGAGACATCAGAAACTTCCTTCTTTGATTCGCTCGGCCTTATCGCCACTAAAGTCGCACCTTTTAACACAGTTCCATCAGGCAATTCCAAGGTTGGAGCATACCAGAGTCTCATGTTCAGGGCAGGCACAAGAGTTCTCTTCGAAGCCGATGAAGCTGACAATGGTTTCACCCTTAGCTCTTCTAGCTGATTCCTGTTCATACAAAGCACACCTTGCCCATCGGAATCAGTGAGCACTAAACTGTTGAGTGTCTTGTGCTCCGCGATTATTGGCTGTAGCAAGTAGTGTCGTGCTGATGCAGCAATCAAAGAGCTGATTGTCCATACAACACGCAGCTTCAGACCTCCGTTTGTGTAAAATGATTCCGGTATACTCCCATTATCGTCGGCGCTGGGAGCTTCAACTGTTGTAGTATCAATGACTTGAGAAATTCGCATTGGGTTCGGTTGAATCACTGAGGAAGCGCCGAGAATCACGCAATTGTCTAAGGTTGAGCCAAATTCTGCTCTCCATTTCAACAAAACTCCGTCGTCTATCCCGAGTTCACCACTAGGTAGCTCGATACGTAGGTAACGAATCTCGTCGAAGTTTTTCAAAACCTGCGTAGGAGAGTGGTGCGTTACGCCGCCTTGTTCGATCTCTCCACCTTCGTCTCCACTAATAGACACAGAAGACGAAGAAGACCCAGAACCGCATGACCTCTTCGGGCCAAGGAATTGACCTAAAGCCTGTAACGGCTTGACAATGCCACCAACGACAAGACGAAATATGGAGGAGAAAGATCCGGAGGAAATCGATGAGGAGGAGCGGGATTTAATCGAAGACAAAGAGGAATTATCGTCGTCGGAGATGACGCAATCGACACGAACAACGACGTTTTCGACCTGAGGAACGAGGGAATGGAATCTTCTGGAAACGACACAGCATCGGCCAAGAGCTTTGACGTCGCCGATTTTATTGAAAACGAGCAGGAGGATTGAGTCTGGAAGACGATCGAAGTGGTCGATTTCTAGGGTTTGAGGTTCGGGATGGATCCGTGAAGGTGGATCTGAGCGGGGAATAACAGCCATTGAAGGAGAAATTTTTATTGGATCTTCGATTTAGGGGAAAATCTAGGGTTTCAGAGAAGGATTCGAATCAGAATCTCTAATGGTTTAGAGAAGATAACGTAGTTTCGCGAGAGAAAGAGAGAGATGAAAATGGTGGAGGAGATAGATCCACGAGGCTTTTTGTCTCTACTTTGAGCGCGTGAACGAAGCTGAGCGCGTGTAACGCGTGAAGAGACAAAACAGCATTTTGTGAATGGCTTTGTAGTGAGACGGTTTTTTTTTATTGTATTTGATTAAATTGTTATATGAGTATTGCAAAAAAAGTTTTAAATGATTTTTACGTTAAGTATTTATTACAATATAATATAAACAGATACATAAATTTATATTTTTTTTGTGTGTCGCTAAACAAATTTATAGTTAGCTGTTCCACATGGTACAAATCGCCATAATTCTTCATATATTTTTAAATTTCAACTTAATTTATTAATTAACAAAAGAAGTAGATATTGTCAAAAGTAAAAATAAAATAAAATCAACATAACTTGCAAACTCTAAAACGGTTGATAAGAGGAAAAAAAACTTATGCGGATAAACATATATTTAAAAAAAAATTATGATTACAAATTGACTTTTAAATATAAATCGATGATTAAAAAACATAGGAATCATAATAAAATTCAATCTATATAAAATTATAGATGTTTACAATTATTATATGTCGAATAGATTTAGATCTAGTTACCATACTACTAATCCCCAAAACATGTAGAAAATTAAATATTATCGTCTCTCAAAACGTCTATATCAATGACCAAAAAGAAGAGTAACAGTGAAAGTAATAATTAATGGGGTTTAAACTTTGACCACTCGATTAACACTATTTAGTTTTTGGAGAATTAGATTTTTCCACCACTCATACATAAAATATATATATATAGGATATTTTGTTCTACCTAACTATATATAATATCTTCCTTGTGCCACCGGTTACTATCAAACTTAATTTATTCCACATTTGCATGTCCTAACACATTTAATTATCCTTAAATCATAATAATAACTTGAAACCAGTAGGAGCTGCATAATGTACTCGTGACTAGACAAGTCATGTGTTGATATTGTGACGGATGCGAATTAGAAAGCAACACCTACTAATGTGCACATTGTGTCATGTGTGTTTCGCCGTTTCGCACGCCTCGGCGTTTTCCTGAGACTGAACTTAGATGCAAAACGACATGTGATCGTCAAATGTACATTCGCTAGTGAAACGTCCAAGCTTCTTCCCTCTAAATAGTTTTATTGCATTGGACAACAAGAAAAGAGTAACATTCTTTGAATAAAATATTAAAAGGAAGAAAAATTGAGATATATAATTTGTATATCTGTGATGACATATTTATTATAATTTTATTAGGTTATGATAATGTAATTTAAATATTGGAGAGCCAACCAATCATATGGGGCTTCACGCCTCAACATGTTTGGGTTGAGCAATTATAGAAGACAAGCATATGTATATTCATGATTTCATGTCCCCATATCAATATCAACATACACATGCCAACACGTGTACACATATGTTTATGAATACTGGCTGTGCAGTGGAAATATGATTTAAAGAACAAAAAATCTTATGAAATACAAGATTTGTCAATATTGTAAAAACCTTTTTTAACAATAGTTTTAAAATCCAACTATAATTATTCTTATTGCAGAGTCTAGACTGAAGTTAGAAAAAAATCATATATTTCACAATAATGGGTTTTTTTCATATTGTTGGTAATTCTGAAAAAAATGTAATGTTAAAAAGCTTAAATTCAAACAGTCAAATACCATATAATCTATGGAAGCCAAAGAAAAATTAAACAAAATAAAGGGCCTTGGGGATAATTTGATATATTCTTCTTTTGAGTTCTTAACAAGAATATAACTGTCAAACCGATAAATGTTCAAAAAGCCAAATCGGTTTTATTCAATGCTGAACCATAACTAAACCAGAGTTATTTCTACCGAACTCGGTGTAATCCGGTTCGGCTTTATACGTGTATTATATTTTTGTATACCGAACAACTGTTGTATGTCCTGTGAAATCAAAAGATACACATTCTTTAACAAAAACAATCAAATTAAACCAGATCCTAATCAGGTTCGCGATCTGGTTCAAGCATAGAGGTTTCTTCCGCAACGATCACACTCGGTTAAATGAGAAACCGGGGTTTTACCGGCATTGATCCTCTTCAGATTTGGAAGATCGATCTCAAGAACATCATGAAGAGCCTTAGAGCCTTCCCGTAGGTCATCAGAACTGGCAAAAAGAAAAGAAAAAAAAATTGATAATTGATTCAGTCAATAACCAATGAAACCGCTCGGTAAAGCATACCGGTTTAGCTGTTTTTAATTTACCTTATACAAAGTGGCGGAGTTAACCGGACAATGGTGTTATGAGTCGGTTTAGCTAATACTCCTCTCTCCTTCAAGCTCAAGCAAATATCATAAGCTGAAACCGGAGACAAGCTTTCACTATTGAACTCAACCGCATTGAACAATCCTCTTCCTCGTACTTCTTTTATGTAATTAGGAAACTGTTTCTTGATCTCATTCAATTGTATCCTTAGCTCTTCTCCAAGACTTGCTGATCTATAAGATTCAACCACGTACAAGAACTACAACAAATTAATCTAAAGAACCCAAATCGACTTAGAAAGTAAAGATGGTACCTTTCAACGAGTTTTTCTTCTTCGATAACATCTAAAGAAGCCATAGCTACAGCACTAGCTAAAGGGTTCCCGCCAAATGTACTGATTTTGACAATCAGAATACAGAAAAGGAATAAGCTTTGTCAGAATCAAACCAGTAAATGTTTTTAAAATGTTAATTTCTGTTCATAATAAAAGAGAGAAGTAGTGATTGTGCCAACCTCCCATGTTGGCCAGGTTTGATATGAAGCATCACATCTTTATCAGCAAGCACTGCACTTACTGGAATTACTCCTCCTCCTAATGCTTTCCCAAGTATCTTCAAAAACAGATCCAATATTTGATATATAATCTACATAATGGCTTTGCTCGGGGATGAAATCGAAAAGAAATGAACATACCACCATGTCGGGACGAATTTCTTCCCAGTCACAAGCTAACATCTTCCCGGATCTCGCTAGACCACTTTGTACTTCATCCGCTATCATCAAAACGTTGTATTTTGTGCAGAGTTCTCTAACAGTTTTCAAATAACCGTCGGGGGGAATAATAACCTACAGCAAAGCCATTTCAACATTTTAGAAACAATGCATGAGTCATCCTCTAAGGCAAGTTTGGCCTCAAGTCCATGGATAGTAAACCGAAAAGAATATGATAACTTACTCCAGCTTCCCCTTGAATGGGCTCGAAAAGAAATCCAGCTATTTTCTCTCCTTTTTCTGGAATCATCATAACAATAACATGATCCACTCATTAGCTCAAGCTAAAATCTTAATACTCATATAAAAGTTGAAGCAGGAGACATTTTCATACCTTTAAAGATTTTCTCAAGTGAATCTGCATCACCAAAATCAACTTTAAGATTCCCGGGCAACAATGGCCCGAATCCACGCGTAGCATCATTGTCACAGCTCATGGAAATAACTGCTAATGTACGACCATGAAAGCAACCACAACAAGAGACGATTATAGCCTGTAAAAGCATTTCCCAAAAGTTTAATACGTTATGCAAATAACAATTCTTACAAAGCAAACCGAAATACTGTACCTCATCTTTGGGAATACTTTTCTTTTCGTAACCCCATTTTCTTGCTATTTTCAAACCGGTTTCCACACCTTCAGCGCCGGTGTTCATAGGAAGCACCATCTCATAACCAAACATATTTGTGAGACGCTCTGCAAATACCGGAAATTTATCGTTATAAAACGCCCTCGAACTTAACGTAAGCTTCTCCACTTGTTCCTGCAATGCCTTCGTGATCTTAGGGTGGCAATGTCCCTGCAACGAGTTTCAAAATACAAACAATGAATATAACAAGTAAGAAACTTTCCACCTATTGGTTCTTTAAGTGAAGCGAGGAGGTGGTTTTGGAATCATTACCTGATTAACTGCGGAGTAAGCTGCAAGAAAGTCGATGTATCTCTTTCCTTCAGGGTCCCATATTGTTGAGCCATTTGCCCGAGAAAACACAACCGGAACAGGATGGTAACTAGATTTTGAACACACACATAAGATAAAATTTTACAGAGTGAACTTAATTAGCAGAAGTTATTACACCAAGAAGCAAACTAAAGTTTTCTCCAAATTTGTTTTTTAAATTCTGGAAAATAAACGAAACTCTCAGCCTTTTCTGCTTCTTTACATATAAATTATCCATTTTAGAACATAGCAATAGCGAGACAAAAATAACAGATAGCTGGAGAAGAAAAGAGACGAACAAAATCAGATTTAAATTTATTTAGAACCATGTTATCTCAATGAAATACTAAAGGTTTCAATCAAATGAAGCAAAATCCATATTTAAAACGAGAAAACGTAAATTAGCAAACAAGAATTTAGACGAAACGAACAAAACCCAGAACACAAAAAGAGGACAAGTTCGGAACTTCAGAAGTCATTACATCGACGATATATTCAAATTGGAGAAGGAAAAAGACGAAAGCTTTGAGGAAACAAAAAGAAAAAAATAGAGACTTTACTTGTGGGCGCTGAATTCGGATTCCAATTCGATCAATTGCTTAGAAGAAGACGGAGATTTAGAGTTCGATTGCGGCATACCCCCATAGCTCCGTCGTGCTCCGGCGGTAGACACACGCTGAATCAAACGTCTCGTTGCTGCCATTAGAGTCTTTCAGAAGTAGAAGCAAACTTTCTTTTTTTCCCCTCTTTGGGCCCTCTGTTTCTTCTTAATTTTGTTCGTTTTCCCAGAAAACGACGGTTTCTCGGGATGCAAATTTTATCCGAATCAATGTGACTAAATTAAGTGTGTGTGAGACAGCAATTATTCGGGGCAATTTAAATTGATTTTACGGTTTAGTTTCGGTTTATTTTTTATTTAGTTTTTGTCTTATCAACATACAGAAGCTATAAAACCAGACTAAAAACATTTGGATTTTTCCATTTTATTGGTTTACTCTAAAACCAGTTTTCATTCGATTTTCTATATTTCATAACATATAGTAACAACATTCGGTTTACAAAACAAAATTTCATTCTGAACATTACAGTTTGGTTTAGATGAATTTTTCTAGTTACGGTATATCGTGGAAATTCTACATTTTGCGTCAATTACCAGTTAATTACGAAAGAAATTGTCATTCTATGTTAAACATGCAAAATATTTCATTTCTCAAGGTTTTAGTTTAGCATTATCTAAATAATTCTGAAAACATAGTTTACAATATATTTCGAATATATTGGTTAAATATAAGAAGTTAAAGAGGACAATAAATCTAGTCTCTTATCTTTGTTTTTCATGCTGATTTAAAAATCTTTAGCATTTTAAATAGTTCTTCGATATCCAGTAATCACATATATTAGAAAAATGGAAAAGCACTTAATAGTTGCGTACCGTGAACTACAAAACCTTCCAAATGGATCAACATCTATCTGTGTCTAAGAAACTATCCTCAATGACCTTTGAAATAAAAAAAGATGCATAAGACTAATATCATTTACAAAGAGCTAAGCTATATATCAGAATCATACTGATGAAACTCTGAAAAGAATTCTGAAAAGACCTGTGTTCCGAATGTTTTCAGGTTTATCGGATAACAAAAGAATCTTGCGGGTTTCTAGCAACCTAGTTACTATGTTGGAACGTGAGGTTTACGGGATAAACAGCCCGAAGTGATCATACCGCAAAAGCTAAAGCGAAAGCTCAACACAATCAGAAAAGCTCTGCGTGTTGCGGATTCTAATGCGAGAATCGGAAAATGCCAGAGCAGAGTTACAAGACCCGCAAAGTTAGAGAGAAAAGACAGCACATTCAGAAAAGCTTTAGTGTTGCGGGTTCTAGTGCTAAAATCATGTACTGGTAACCTAGTATGCTGCAAGCACTATCAGATTATGATCAAGTATAGACATATGCTCACAGTTCGCGGGATAAGTTCCAGGACAAAAATGAAACAGAAATAGTAATAAAGCTAGAGACAAAGAAGATCAAATGAATTGGAGCTAGACGAAAAAGACAGTAAACTGGTAGCAGAGAATGGGATGGGAGTCCTCTATTGGTAAAACCATTAAATTTCAAATACTCAGATTGCAAGATCAATGGTGAAACTTCTAAGAAGCAGAAACAATTCCGGTCATCAAGGAGAAGAGATCTAAAGACTATATTGTTATTGAAGTTCACTAGGCTATAGTGTATAAGCTATGGCTGTTCAATGCAGAAAATTTCTAGAGAAACACCAAGAACAAGATTTGATGAGATGTGATGAGTATAACCTGGCATCACATATGAAGAAGCTGAGACATGGGATTTGCAGAGACAGAAAACTAACACATAATTGATAGGACTGCTTTAGACTAAGCACAAAGCAGAGCCTATACCACATGCAGAGAATAAGCAAAGCTTGATTTGATATAAGAACGATTTGTTTTTATTGCACAGAGATCATCATTTATTGAGCATACAGCTCGCAAGGAAAGGGAGAAAGAATGGTCCTGAAAGACTATAAGATGTCTAGCACTAGAAACCAAAAGTTACCAGATGGAGGTCGAAATATCGAAAGTTTGATGACAGAATACAGATCCAACCATATGCAAACATGAACTTGATGGAAGAAGGAGGAAAGCCTGAGAACCCGATCAAAGAAATCCAGTGAAAGCTAGAAAGACGGAACACACTTCCTTGGAAAAGAATTTCGGGCAGAGCAAACTATTCAAGTGGACATGATAAAAGCTTGGAATAAGTTCTCTGCGGTACGCTTCTGTTCAGGTGTTCCGGAAACGAGAGCAATGCGACCGCCATGAGAAGATTTGGAATCAGAAATTTCTATCATAGCTCCTGATATCTGACAGAGAGAGAGAGAGGGGGGGCACACATCATGTGATAACGTTATATGGGAAAGAGAGAAGAAGAGAGGAACTAGGCTATGGTTATCAGGGAGGAACGAGAAAGGAAAATCAAAAGATTAATGAAACAAACCCTTCTTATGTTATCCAAGTTGCCCCCTCCTTTGCCCATTACTTTACCCACTGCATTGGAAGGGATTCGAATCTCCATGGTAGTAGACACAGGCAACCTGTGAATGCACAAGATAAGTTGAAATCACAAAAAAACAGAACTAACTTCTTCGTTTTAGTTCCAACTTACTCTCTGTATATATTGGATGAGTATGAAGAGTTGGATCCATAACTGTTATTACCCGCCTGTGTAGAAAACTTAAGATATAAATATGAGCTACGACAAACATAGAAAAGGTAATTCGGTTTGAGCAGAAGAAGGAGATGTTACCGGGAAACTTCCATAACTATAGAGTCCACTGCTCGACGAAAGCATGCCCATGCTACTCCCAGTTTCTGGTCTCCTATCAAAATCTACAGGAGCAACTTGCGGAACAGAAGACATGAAAGATGGAGGAAGTGCAAGAGCAGCATTACTTCTTCCCGAAGAGAAGAAATTCTTATCCTCAGGTCTTGCAGGAGGTTGATTTCTGAAACCAATCTCTCTATCTCTTAAAACATCATCTCGAAGCCTCAAAACAATCTGAATAAGAGCATCTCTCACATTGTTTGCTTCACCTGATATCTAATTGAAAATAAACAAAAGAATCAAACATTATTGGAGGAAATGAAGAATTATAAAGCAAAGCTGAACGATTCTAAGAACCGTTACCTCAACAAGCTCATCATTTGGATCAGCACACTTAGGCTTATTATTCCCTTTCGAGATATGAATATTGGCATTCGTCTTTTTCCTGATTTCGCTTATGATTGAGCCACTTTTCCCTATAATGCATCCTATTATCTTAGAAGGTACAAGGAGCTGCATTTTAGCTTTTTCCTCGTCTTCATCGTTAATTTTCTCTTGAAGTAAAAGAACAGCTTCAACTGCCATAGACTTCAAATCATCAGGAGACTCTGTAGAAGTGACGGTGATAACACAGACTTCATCATGATTTGCCCTTGCCCTTGAGTCATTAACCTCGATATGAGACCCGCTTGTTTGTCTTATCCCCTTAATGGTTGATCCTCCTTTCCCAATAACACGGCCGATGTTAGAAAAAGAGCACAGAACTTTTAAAACCAACTCTTCTGACCTGGAAGAACCGCCAAAACCATGATGAACGACAGGAAGAGAAGAAGAAAAAACTGGCATTGGATTCACAGCGGTTTCTCCATAACCATGTGGTAGTGTACTGATAAACGATGGAACATTGGCCCCATGTTGGAAAATAGGATCCTGATTCGGGTATAAACCAGTTTGCGGATAGATAGAAAGATCCGACGGAATTATAATATTAGCAGGAACTTCTTGAACAGTTGCATCTAGAGGAATCTGTTCTCGAGGACTGAATTTGTACATGATAGCAGAAACCGCAAAAAGTGCTTTCTTTACGGATTCAGGCTCCCCGGATATCTAATTGATATACGAATAAATAAACATCGATTAAATTTGGCAAAAGAAACAGGTACGAATAAGCAAAAAGTTTAAGATACTAACCAAAACAATGTTGTCAAAATCCAATGCACAAGTATGTGAAGGATCCGAAACATCTTTAGAGACAATCTTAACATTAGCTCCAGTTCTACTTCTAACCCTCTTAATAGTCGAACCAGCTTTACCAATCACATTAGAACACTGACTAGACGGTACTAAAAGCCGACATTCTCTAATATCATCTCTATTTATCTTAGTATTCTCAGCAGCAGTAGCTAAAGAAGTAACAATTGCGTAGTGGACTTTAAGCAGAGCATCTTGAGCAGAGCACAAAGGGATAATCTGCTCACTGTAGTTCGTTTCGCAGTTCTCTATATCGACAATGTCTTTCTTCTCCTTAACCGAGCAATAAATCGTTATGACTCTTTCGCTACAACCCGGAAAAGGATCAACGACTTTGATTCTCGCTCTAGTTTCTTGCCTAATCACATTGATCACTTTCCCACTTTTGCCTATCACACTTCCAATGACTCCACCAGGGCATAAGATTCTGTAAACGACGAGATCGTCTTTGTTGTTATTATTGATCTTTTCTTCGGTTTCATAAGAAAGTCGTCTCTTCTGATTCCTGTTGTTCTCATTGTTATCGTCTCTACTACCACTACTACGATTATGTGTTCTCTTCCCTCGCTCAACCATTGTTGTATCTTGCAAATTACAGAACCTGAAACACAAAAGTAAGAATCTTTTTGGTTAATTTGAAATTCAATCGAATCCGAGAATGTACAAAGGCAATAGAATCGGGAGATAATGCTACACAAATCGGAGAGGAACCTAAAATTTGAAATTTGGGTGGATTAGAAAACTGAAAATAAACAATTTTTTGTTTGTGTTTTTGGAATCAGTGAGACTCGGGAAAGTTCGATAATTGGAATCAGACATGAAATCAATTTAAGCGAAGAAGAACATACACGAAGATTGAAGATTTTCTGTACGGAGATTCTCAGAGATGAGGAAGAAACAGAAACCCAATGACTTGAATGAAACCTTTTTTGTCCTAATTGTTTGTGAAGAAGAGGAAAGAGAGAGAGTTTTGACAGTTCCAGGAGAAGAAGAAGAAGACGGCGACGTGTTTAAGATTATACTTTGATGATCTCTTCGGTTATATTTCCTCGTCGGATCATTGTAAATATCAAGGAAGGACCTTACTTTCTTTTAGATTTGGTATTTAGTCCGATTCTCTCAAAAAGATCATTCGGCCCAGATCGTTTATTTTAAGGCCTAAGAAATGTAGTCTAATGCCTAAAAACTTTAATTTCATCTTTTAGAAATAAAATTCAGCACAATGGATACGTAAATAAAATAAGATGAACATTGTGTAATTCCAAATTGGATGTCAATTACAAAAAATAACTAGTTGATGATTTGCACTACGCAAATATTTATTTACCGTTTAAATTGACAAAAAAAATTATAATTATAAAGTGTTGACAAGAAAAAAAATTGTAAATATAAAGTTTGATCTAACTATATCATTATAATTAATAACGTTTGATAGCATATGTGTTTGACATGTTTTAATAACCGGAAACGTCTCACTGGTTTTAACTTTTAAGGATTTAATCATATTTTTTCAACTTGCAATATTTTTGATGACACTAATATGCATATTTTATGGTAAAATATAAATTTAATGATAATTACTAATTAACTTGTGACTATTTATATGTAAAGGGATTAAATCTATAGAAAATTTACACATATTTTCTATTATAGAATTAATATTTTGTCATATTTAAAATTTTATATAAACTAATACATAAAAGTATAGAGGATACTTATAACTTTAGTAATAATAGTCTATGATATAGTTGTTTTATTTTTATTTGTTCATTAGTATATAAATGGTGAGCCACACGAAATTTAAAAAATTACGGAGATAAAAATAATATTATAGAAAAAAGCTCAAACATCGGCTTCCAATATTAAGTTGCAGTCTCTTCCATAATAGTTGGTTACATTTGATCATGAAGGATGTTACTGTTACATAGATGACTCTTGAAAAATGTAAAATATTTTTTGTAGGTTTGGGATTGTTTTGATCTTAAGGTGTAGAAAGAATACTTATGGGTGATAGGTAATTACGACGTAGTCTTTCTCTACTGCAGAGCTGAAAGTTTTCATTTTGGGTTATGGAATGTATAATCATACAAAAACACGATGATAAGTTTTACAATAGAGTGTTCCGAGTTTATGTTTATGAATATGATATCTATACCGATAAAGTAACTTTTTTTTAATCTATCTAGAAAAAATTGTGAAGAATAAAGAATTTTTCATTAATTTTTTCTATTTCATTCATCCTACAAATAAAAAATATAAAGGCGGATTTAGTAACACAAAATGTCCACAATTTTTTTTTAACGTTTTATATGTAAATTTTGTCCCACCAATTTTGAATTTCTAAACCGTTCTAGATATATTTACTATATGTATTTAAAAACATTTGATTTAAACATTTTTACCACACACAAGAATTTCTGAGGACATAATTTAAACTAATCAAATTTTTTTAAAAAAAAGATAAAACAGATTTTGTTTATTGTAACATGATCAAAGACGACAATGTCCACCAGGTCCTCGAAACGTAAGAGTCTCTCTCGAATCAAAATCTACATACTTAAGAAACATTACGCCATAACACTTAGGATCATCAACATAATACTCAATCTCGTTGGAATTAATATCCACTATTGTAGAATCCGGAAGAACATACTTAAGTTGTTTCATGAAACAGGACCGAGTCAAATCTTTTGTCGGAAAATCTCCAGTTCCCATTGGTGGGCTTAGCGTTTGAGCCAATGAAGTTCCTGCAAATCCACCGAAGTAAACTTCAGAAGCTCCTTCTGCCATGTAAGTTTGACGTGGCCAATAGCCTATCATTATGGTTCCTATCGTCAATATCCAGTTTTTCGTGACTGGATCCTGCATTTATATATACACAACTTCACATCTTTAGTCACTCATACATAAATTTGAAAGCAATATATTAAACCATTTGATGATTCATATTTTCTACTCAATGTGTGTTTACAAACGCAAACAAAAAGTCGAACCGATAATTGATTATTTGTTGTTGTATTTGTGTTTGTATATGTTTATGTACCTTTAGAATTTTTGTTCTACAACTGATTTTGAGGTTTTTGAGGTTTTGTCAGCCTATAAAACCATAAACCATGTTTTCCTTTCAAAACCATAAATATGATTCTGTTAAACCCGTAATATCACATTTTACCTACCAAAATCGTAAAAACTGCATCCTTCTAAAACTGCACAAACCGTAAATTTACGTTTTCCCGAAAAAATTACAAAATCTCAAATTTTTCAAAAACAGCAAAATTTGCATTTTTAAAAATAAAAATACAGAACCACATTTTCTGTCAAACCCACCAAAACCACGAAATCATAAATATACATATCTATAGTTACATCTAGATGCTAAATATAGATAACCATCTAGATTTAAAAAGAGAGTATGTACTTAAAAAAAAGATGTGAACAATACTCAAGGAAGAAGAGAAATATCATGGTGTTAATAAAACAGTATATTTCAAAATTTTGTTTTCTCTATATCGGATTTTAGGGATTTATATAAAAATTGATTGAAATTTGTATTTATTTAGTATTTACTTATTCACATAAATAATTTTAAAATAGTGAAAAAAGTTTTTGCTCCAATATCTGTTTTTCTCCTTTATGTCTAACGAATTTATCAATTTCACAAAAGTCATAAAATTTGACTTTTCATGACTAAGACCTAAATGGTATGAAATTTTTTGATATTTCCACGTTTTAAAAAACGTGATTTCGTTGAATACTTATCATTCATAGTAAAACGTACAATATAATAAAATATAAAAATTAACAAATAATTTTGAAACTTATGTTGCACGTTTTAATTTTATATCTAGATTAAAAATATGTACATCATCTACTAAATATTTTTTTTTGTGAATTCATAAGTTTTCTAGCTCAATTTTAGTTTATTCAACTTATGAATTTTTTTGTTCTAATGATTCTACACTGCTTCGTAATTCATTTTTCCGCTTTCAACTAACAGACTAGTCAAACCCTTATTCTTTTCTTTTTAAGGTAAAAGAAATCCAATTTATCTAACATTCTTTTCTTTAAAACAATTTTAGGTATTTTGCGTTTATCTTTAAAATGCTGACAATATTTAATGAGAAAAATATATGAAAAATGCAAAGAATTGCCTTGAAAACAGTTGGACTCAAAATATTTAGATATATAACCAAATTGTTCCAAACAAATATATTTGCTTGTGTTTATTAGTTAATTTTCATGTTGATATATAAAAACAAAACTACCATTAATTTTTTATCATGAAACGTAAACACAAAGTAAAAATCGTAACCAATTTTTGTTTTCTATTTGTATTTACAATTTTCAAATAAGGTTTGATAAAAAATACTAAAACTGTATTTTTTAAAAAAGTCAAACGCAAAAAGTTAACATGTCAACAAAGAATTCAAAGTTATGCAAATGAAAGAAAAAATAAACGTATAATTGTTTCTAAAATTAACGTTTTATGTACCTCAACGACAGAAAGATGAATAGTGTGTTGTTCTCTTCCTGGAACAGTGACTCTATCACAAACCATACCAGGGTAGATTGATTTATGAACTTGGACATAACCTTCTGGGCATAGCGCATTGTAACACCCATCTTGTTGTTTTTCTGACTACAATATAGTTAGTGCATATATTAATTATGTTTACACCAAATCAACAAAACATTTTAAATTATCGTAAAACTTGAAAATAAATACAATATTTCATTTCTCACCATCCAAAATGTTGTTAGTCTTGGACGGTTATCACGATATAGTCTTGTATGCACCTATAAATCGAGCAAGAAGTTAGAGATGTTGAATTTGGATATAAATCAAACTAATCCGATAAAAAATGAACATAAGAATGAAATGAAATAAAATTTAACTTGAAAAAGAATAATTTTCTTTTTAAATATTCATAAATTAAAACAAAATATTTGATAATTTTTTATGGTAAAAAAGTAAAACTAAAACTAATCAACTGAGTTTGTAGTAATATACTTACAGCCACACCGAACTGGATGCTGGTCATAACGTTCATTTGTATGTAATTAAGCCAAATCCAAGCTTTACTATATTGATGGTGCGCCACTCGCGGCTTGTTAAGTTGGAACAATGCTTGTGCTCCACGCCATTTCTTTGTCGTATTTTCAAATGTCCTGATAATTGCATACTACAAATATATAAAACAAAAGTATTCATGTGTTACTATTATCATTATCTAATAATTTTCATTTGTTTTAATGATTTTTTTCATGTTTAATGTGTGTACTTACATGTTGATTCTACTCTCTAAATATTTTTGGCCGGATGTGATGCTTTTTATTTTTTTGGATAATGTTGTGGAATATGTATGCTTGTTTTTAGTCTTTGTATGTAGTTTGTTTTTTCTCCTCTTTTGAATTCGACCAGCTTGTTTTAAGAGACGCCCTAAAACATAGAAAAAATTGTGAAAAATATTTTGAATTTGTTTGTATTTCAAAAAAACACTATAAATTGTCAAATAAATAAAAAATCGTTACAATTTCAAAAAATAAAAATTCACAAGATTATATAAAATTTTTGAAATTCAATATATCTTCATCGAAATTGATTAATATTAATTAGAAGCCAAAGGCAAGAGCTTTTACCTTTTTTAGTAAATTGTTGGGATATATAAGATTATTGGTTAAGTTAGTTTTTGGTTTGTGAATCGGTACTTGTCCTTTAGGACATTCTTCTGATCCCTTCAAAACAATCTTTGTCATTGTTTCATCATTAGAAGTAGAGAGCATTGATAAAAGTTCTCGACTTGGTCTAATCTACAACAACAAAAAAACCAAAACATTTAGGTCTATTCCAACATATATTTTTCATAAAGCTTGATTTAGTATATTTAATGGCAATTTAATAGATACCTGTATTTTGTGATTCTTCATTAGAGGGTGTTTTAATGCCGATTTTTTGTACGTAGAGACGCATTCGAATTCGGTTTCAAGATTCTGCAAATACAATTTCACACTTTTGAATATGAGCAAAGTTGAAAAGTGAGGTATACCTGTTATATGATTAACATACCAGAGTTGATTTAGCAATACAATTGGGGTATATTAGACATAAGAAGAATAACTTAAACGAAAGAGGAGAAGACATTGTTTTTTTTTCTTTCTTTACTTTATATATTTAAAGGGTATGCATTTGTAACAAAAATAGGAAAGATCCGTTATTTAAGCTAAGAGAATATCTGAAACCAATTAAAATCGTAGGTCAACAAAAAATGGAGTATTCTCCAAAAGAGTCAAATGTCAAAAGACCAAAGGAGGTAAGTGTATTCAATTAAGAATTTCAAATGATTTTTTAAAAACATATATTTATAGTATCAAATCACATGTCATTCAAACAACTATTATTAGTCAATATTTTGAATATATTGTTATTGGAAATATTTTAGTCAATGAATTTTTAATGTTTTTATCCAACTTTTATAACTATTTTTATCATCTGAATTATTATTTTATTACAAATTGTGAGAATGTGCATGTAAATTGTTTTTAAAAGATATTGATGTCTCAATATTTTGAATAAAAATTTGGCACCACTCGAGTTTCTTTAGTTATATGTTTACTTTCATTTTTGTTACAAAAAGTGCGTAGAGACAAATATTCAGAAGTTTTGTGTCCCAACCACAATCAATTTCTTAAGCTGTAATGTAATGTAATGTAATGGAATAACTCTTTACTATTTCGAACTTATTTTTTGTGGAATAAATTATCTTAATAGTCACTTCGAAATTTTGACTCATAGTAGCAGAGAACAAAAGAAAAGCGAATGAGGAAGAAACACACAAGTAGGGACTGTTATATAAGTTCAGGCGACATAGATAATCGGAATCTCTTGAGTTCTTTTTTTTTTTTCAAATTGAAGAAGAAAATGTCGGCCATTGTAAGTGAATAAATATACAGAGAAGAAATAAAAATGTTGAAAAGGCGTTTAAAAGAGAGAGATTTCTAAGCAAGATAATTATATATCTGAGGGTTGTTCTTGTCCCTCTCCAAGTATTCTCGATCGATCAGACTTTCGATCCTCTTCTTCAGATCAGCCGGTTTTATTGGGAATTTTAGCTGCAATTACATTTACAACGCTACTGAGAACTCTCATCATCATAGCAACAATGGTCAAGGTTCAGAGGAGTATGGCTCTAGAGTTTGATATCTATCATCAAGAAGACAGGAAGAAAGTTACCTGTTGGAATAGCTCAGTGATTAGAAGAGTATGGCTCAAGACTTTTCTCGTCTTCATGATTCGAACAATGGCTGCATCAATCTGTATAACAAGTACGCGATGGGGAAAGTCAATTTTTTGTCAAATCGTCTCTCGTTCTAAGAAACTGTATCGTAAGCGAAACAGGAGCGGTAATCAACCTGGTATTGTCGGTCCTGGAATACTCTCTCTGTTGTACTCGTGTTTTCTTCTACTGTCTCTTTCATCTGGATTGCATTCACCTGCACCCAGAAAAATAATAGTTTGGTTTATTATATGCCATAATGGAAACAAGACAAATATTGCGAGATTGTAGAAAGCTTGAAGTGAGGCAACCAAAGAAAAAAAAATGATGTACCTTAATGCGATACAGAGAAGCTGTAAAGGTGTCGTTAAAATCAAATTCATCCGCGTCATGTATGTCTCTTCCCTTTGGATACTGCAAGAAGATTTATAAAAGGCGCATCAGTATAGAAAAGCAAAGCCACGATCTCATTAGTTTCTGCATTAGTAGAAAGGCGAGTTAATAGAGTCCAGATTTAATCCTAACCTTCTGCAAGACACGAACTTTGCCACAAGCAAGCGACTGCAGAGTCCTTCTCAGTTCCTTGTCCTCTATGCCAGTGGAATCTTTAATATCTTCAAAGCTAAGTTTTGTTGCATCGTTAAATAACATCAACACAACAGCCTGAGACAATCAAAGACAACATAAACAATGGATTCACACTGTATCCTCGGGAAAGACAAATAAAAGTCAACCCAAATGACAGGAAATGCTTGAAAAGGGGGAAAAAAGGAGGAAAATCGACTGACCTGAAACAGGGAAACAGCAAGCTCCTTTTTACCTCTGGCGAAATCTGCCTTCAAAACACAGTGACCTAATGAATTTTGCCACATTAACCTTCTACCACTGTACTTGCTCAAATAGAACTCTTTGAAGATATCCTACGAAACAAACAGATAAATTAGAAAAAAAAACTTTGCAACAAAAAAACCTATATAGTGGAAAGAAAAATTATATCAGAACTTCTGGTAAAACCTGATAGACATTTAATTCATGAGGAAGTTTAACATCCATAGGTGGATATGTTGGCCAGTACCTGCATTATAAATGGAAAGGTTAACAAGGATTATATACATGTCATGCTATCCGGTATAATCCTTCATTAATTTGATACATAGTATATACCCTGTTGTTAAAACGTGGACATTCATCTCAATTCCCGATGGCAGTTTTGTTCTGGCCTGAGATGACTGTTTGAATGACTCATTGATTTCCTTTGACAATTCAATATCCTGGAAAAAATTTCAAGGAAACAGGGAGTACAAGCTCATTACAATTGTTGTACTTGCACACAGGTTCGTTAGAGTAGGTATGTTGCAAATCATCCAACAATCTTGTCTAGGATTAAGTAACAACGAATATGAATACTAGAATCTATTGTAAGCATAAAACTCCAGAAAATAAGATGATAAAAATAAGGATCATTTTGTTTCTATAGAAGAACTTAAAAGAGCAACATCTTTTGAAAAAAGAGAGAAGAAGGAAGAAAAAAGGACCTTGAACATCCCTTCGAGCTTGTTCGTAAACTGGCTACCACACTCAGTCTTGAGCTGTAGGAGTCACCAAGGTTGGGTCAGTGGGTAAGAACTCACCAATATAGCAAAGAAATTCAGTGAGAAAGAGATACAGCCAACAGGAGTCTCTTTGCAAGATCATTTTTATACCTTAGAGATCATGGATTTCTCAGCATCAATTGAAGCGCTCTTTCCCAACAGGAGTCTCTTTGCAAGATCTTTTTTATAGAATGCTTCGAACACATCTTTACCCTTTGAGCATAAAAATAGATATCCTTCAGCAAAACTAAATCTAGACGGTCAAATAGCTGGTATTCCGATATGCACTGGCCTGGATGCAGTTAATTAAAAGAGACAAACACAGTACAAGATGTAAAGAATAGGAGCTAACCTGGATAAATCTGAACAAAACCAAGACTTTCTCAAGGGTACTCTCCAATTCTTCTTCAGAAGTACCCTTATTCCCAGCACGAAGCTTCTCATCCAAAAATTTGGCGATAAGTTCAGCTGGACGATTCTGCAAAACAGAGCAGGAGCATATATTATATGGCGCACGTGCAAACTTGAAACTTCTAGAGATTTAATATGGTGAATCACTAATGAGCAGAATGCTAATGGGAACTTTTTTCAAGATGATTCTTGATATCAAATAAGAAAATTATTGCTCAAGACTTGAGCTACAACCAAATTCTGGATAAAATTGGTCAAGAGTATTTGGTATTTGAAGTGATATTAGCAACAACACTACTATAACTAGGTCCAGCGCTCAAAAATAAGCCCGATACCAAAATTATGTTCATACCCAGTGCTCAAAAAAGTCTCAAACTTTTTTATAGTACTAAAGTACATAAGCTACATTGGAATCTCTAGATTGCTATAAATTCCAGCACTATAATTTATAAGGTTGACATTTCCACAATAATCAGTATGTAGCTTTTATATGGAAGAAAAATTGCTAGCAAAAGATGATGGTGTTGCCTGGCGAAGATTTATTAGATAATCAAGAAATTAAATATTCAATACCTGGCGAAGATTTATCAGATGCTCAAACGAATCTTTGATGGTGTTGCCAAATGATTCATTCTTGCTAAAGCTCTCTTCCCATACTATGTCAAGAGAAGCCTTGAAGTCCAATAGCGATTGTACCATATCTTTATCTTTCTCTTCATCCATAACAATCTTCTGCCCAGTTTTCCGAATGTAGGAACTTAGCGCCTGCCTCAGAGACTCAAGTGCATTGACCCTAGAAAACAGGGTGTACATCCTCTGGAGGTCCTCAGTACGACGTCCATCCATTAATGATGTGAAACCCTGGAGAATGTTCAGAAATAGAGTAAGTGTAAAGCAAAGAAAAAATTGCTAATGCATGCAACCATAAGGGAGGATAACAGGAATTAAACCTTATCAAGAATAGCAAGTATATGACGCTCGAGTAGTTGCTTTTCAATAGTTGATATCAATGGTTTCCTGGTTGATGCATCTATGTACAGTATGCCTCTTTCATTCTCTTCATGCAACCTTTCCTGCACCAATCACCAGTAGAAACTTTAGAGAGGCCAGATCAACTAATAATCTACATGGCAGCTTGCCAGCTTGTCATAAGGAGAAACTATATGAAGTCATGCAAGGCACCTCGACATGCTTCAGGTACTCGGGAACATCATACTGCTGCATGTATTTCATTCCTTCAGCGGCATAAAATTCAGAAGTGCATTCGAGGAAATGTTTCTCAAAGCTTTCCGTATATATTCCCAGTGCAGTAAACATCTTTAGAAGATGGCTTAGTAAAGTCCTATTAACAGCTTCGGATAACCTGCACGACCATTGTCATGCAAGAAAGGTCAATAGAATCAGGTGAAAACATTATCCAACATGTAAATTACTTGCAATAGTGCTCATTTGTCTTGAATTTTACCTATAACTAATTATCAATGCTAAACAGACCATCTAAAATTTCCAATGATTCACTCAGAAGCAAGGCAAATAAGGCAAAGGATGCAAAGACAATTCCCAATGGGACAAATAAACCTAGCTTCTCATATTATTGACTGGAGTTATTACAAAATTACCTTTCCTTTTCAATCATTCTTAAGAGAGCAGTAACTGTCCTCTGCTCAACTTCAGGGGACAGAGAAAGATGCTTCCGAAAAAGCTGCAGGCCCATCTCCCATAATGAACGTACATTTGGGTTTTGTATTACATACTTCCTATCCAGAGACAATGCTATACTACGGATCATCAGCATCTGATCACAGAAATCTTGCCAGCATTTCTCTACAAGTGACAAGAAAACAGACAGATCGGTGTCTTGCCCAACTAAAGATTGTAAAGCTGCAGAGATGTGTTCTTCACACTCCTTCTCAATCCGTTCGTAAAGCTTTCCTTCCAGCTTATGCAAGCAAAGGTTATCAACAGCCTGAAAAAACAATCAACATATTTTTCATCAGTAAGACATTCTCAAATACGACCAAGAAGCGCCTAATACAGAAAGCTAGAAAGTTTACAAGTAACTTTACCTGGTAAAGCCTCTCGAGGTCAAAAGAAAACGGTTTTTTCAGGAATATAGCTCTGATAGCTGACTGCAGATTTTCCCAGGTAGTATCTTCAAAGTTTGTTGGTAGACTTGGTTTGGCTTCACATGTACATTACAAACGGTACTATCAGAAACTTTCAAATGATGAAATGGTTATATACACATCATTACAATTGCTAAACCAGTACGGCTCTCAAGATTATTCCAATGGCAAACCAAGCTTCGTGAAGACGAAGATAGATCATAACAAAGATTCAGGATCTTAAAATTTCCCAGATCGGCTAGGCAAAGAGATTTTAGAGATTAAGAAATACAAAAACCCTAACCACTCATCATCCACATCAAAATCCATATTCAGGCTCTCAATGTACAGTCAATTCCGCTACAATTCAATTACAGAACCCACATAGAATCTGCACCAATCGCAGCAAGCCTATAAAACCCTAAAATCGAGAAGCCTAAGCTAAAAAAATCAATCGTAGAGAGAGTCATTTCCAATCAATCAAGAGCATCAATTTACCTACAATCCAAACAAAATACTAAGGTTAATCAACAAAACTAAGAAACATCCGATTACGATCAAAAATCGCAATAAGAGAGAAATCGCGCGAAAAACCTTTATTGAGCTTGATGACGAGCTTCTTAGTAGGCTGCGGCAGTGTAGCTTTCTTGCGGGAGAGATTCGCGGCGGCGGGAGTTGGATCTTCCTCCATGGGAAAGCCAACCTTGTCGGCGGGGTTAGGCTGCGAGGAAGGAGTGTGGAGGCCGTTTTTGGCCTTTTTCATCGGCGGGGAAGAGAAAGAAGAGTCGGCGGAGGCAGAAGAAGCGGCGGAGCAAGTAGACCGTTTTGTTGGAAGAGACATGAAAAATCGGAGGTGAATTCAAGACGAAGAAGAAGAAGAAGAAAGCATGTCCCAATTAAGCCTTTAACCCTTTCAAAGAAAACCACTGTGCTCTCTCTCTCTCAGACCTACGCGAAATTAGACCGAGAAAATGGAGATAATTGTTTTTTCCTTTATATAAAATAGAATTATTTAATTCTTACTATCAATAATATATGTTAAAAAATATTTTGTCTGCAAAAAAATAATTTAATTTTTCAAGTTTTTAATTTTATTTATTTTCTTAGAAAATTTACATAAATTAATTATTTATTTTTCAGTTGGTTTAATAAAATTTTTAATTTTGATTTTTTGAGTTTGTTTATGTTTAAGTGAAAATTTATTTTTAAAATAAATATTTTTTATATAATATTAATATTTAATAATTATATTTATTTTATATATATATTTAAAAAATATAAAAATATGATAAATTTTATAATATTTAATTTATTTTTATTAAAGGACGATAAATTTTAAATGTTTAATCATATACTTATAAATATAACAAATTGATTGTTAATCGTTTAACAAAGATTAATTATATATCAGTTAATATATTTATGTACAATTTAAATATTTAGTTATTCATAAATTTTTGACTTTTAATCAACATTATCTTTGTTTTTGTACTTTCTTAAAATACACTTACAATTATATTTTTACTAAAACATATTAATAATTTTATATATATTATTTTAAATTGAAATCATATATAGTTAATAACTATTACCATATTTTTTAGAATCATGTCAAAAAATATAAAAATATATAAATGAAATTATATATATTATAATCAGTTTAAAATTATGTCACAGTTTTTAATAAACCATATGATTTCTTTTTGTTTAAATGAATGTATTGATGATATCTAAGTAAACATCCATGAATTATTTCTCCAATGTTTAAGTGACGTACATTTTTAATATTTTTCAAATTAAAAAAAAAAGTGTTCCCAAGCTGGTTTGGATGATACCATTATAAATATTAGGTAATATATTTTTAAAAAAAATCTAAACGTAAATATATTGTCCAATAAATATTATAAACTATATAAGCAGAAAATAAGAAAACTTGCTGATTTTGCTGTTGAAATTTCGTTGGAACTCATATTAAATTTATTATTTATCTTATTGCATCAAACAATTATGGTATTTTGTTTAATTACAGAACGCACACGTGAGAATTGTTTTGTTTCGCGTAATCGGTTATGAATGTATTTTATATTATCGTCCTTAACTTCATTATCATTATCGATATAGAGTATAATATTCACAGAGTGTTAATAATAACTAAACTTTTGAATTTTCGGTATATGGAGTGATATTGTTGTCCTGATGTTAAAACATGGAATCATCAATGGAGATAAAAAAAATGAAATTATTGAAATGTGTCTTATTAGAGAGAAGAACCTTTTAGTAGCTAACGAGATCATTAGACAGTATATGGATCACTATTTGGTTTTGAAATACTTTTTTTGACCATAGAACACTGAACAAGTTATAGTTGAAAAAGAAGAAAAAAAGGTCAAACACTTAATTTCATACAAGGATGGATAAAGTTTGCTGAACTATATTTTGTGTGTCTAAATTGTGTACTAAGAGAAGTGTTAATGAGGCGAAAGAAATGTTACATACCTTTTGACCCATAATTTATTTTAGTTTTGTATGCATTCAATGTTCATTTACAAGAAAAATATAGCTCTTGGAAGAAGAAAACATGTAAGTGGTCACATCTCCTTTAGTTTTGGTATGTAATTTATCATTTCACCATGTTTAAATTAATATTTTGATGGGTTTTGTAGAAATGGAAAACTCGAAGAGCGTTAGATAATGCATGAGAGCGAAATTGATATCGATTTATGCATTTGGTATCGTCTAATTTCAAAGCCTTAAATAATGGGAGAAAGAGAGAATACAAGGCAAAAGCAATAATCATTCATGCTTTAAAGCTAAAACGGTGACTTGTGTATATGTGTGAGCAAAGAGAGGTGTTCAATTAGTGACTATCTGTCTCTCATGTGGTTGGTATGCTTTTGATTTATATTGTATTTAATTATTTTGTTTTCTTGGTTCAACAATAGTATTTAATTATTTATAACAAAATTTTACATACGCGTTTTGATTTATATGAGGCAAAATTATATAATTAAAAAATATATTTTGATTTATATGCGTTTTTTTTAATTTGATGTTTGCAGCTAACAAATGACAGTTTCTTAAAAACAAAATGTGTTTGCTACTACATCACTATTTTAAAATATAATTGGATTTTCATTGTATTACAACTGATGATGTAATCACTAAATAAAAACAAAACTTATAAACATGTTTTTATAACATGATATACCATTTTTTCTATACCGTGTTGACAATGAAACAATTTTTTCATTACCATATATAATGATGACGAACAATTTTACACGTATTTCGTTAAAAATTTGGGTAAATTTTCATTTACTAAATTGCAATAATACAAAATCCAATAATATAATCCAAAATCGACCATTTGTGTCAATAAAAGTATGAATCATTTAGCATTACAACTTTTTTTCTATGTTAAAATTGAAATATTTTTTTACCCTGAATAAAAAAATAAGTCTACTTTTTGGATCATAATTTTTGATAACACACTGAAAAACTGTTTATATCATATCATGTGGACATGAGTGAGTCATTGAAGAAATATCTCATCTTTTTATTTTTGTAATCTCTTCCTCTCAAAATTTACATCATAATCATACAGAAATTCAAACGCAAAATATAGAAACAGCGATTTTTAATCTATTTTATAAAAGGTTTTTTTACAAAATAACAAAATCTGATTTATTTGTTTTCCACCAAAAATGCGTCACCTTAAAAAGCTGCTAAAGTTTCTAACTTTCAGTTTATTCATCAGGCACAAACTCAGAAGAAGATCCTCCACTTTCCTTCTTCCCCATCTTCAACACTAAAGTACAGAACTCTTTTTTACCAAAACTAATAATAATCGTAAAAAAATAAATCTTTCTTTCTCTCCGATGAGAAAATTCATCAGAATCACGGCGTCTCCGCCTCTCTGTCTCCGATCAAAGCGTCTCTGTTTCTCACTTGTTTACTTATTCACTACACTTTTTCTGTTTCTCTACGTCTCTCTCTCACGAAACCAATGCATCTTTCGATATTCACCGTTCGATCCGATCCAAACCAAAATTTTCTCTTACCCTTCTTCTTACGGTGAACACAAATACGCTCTTCCCACTCACAGATCTTCTTGTTCTTCCCCTGTTTTCTTCTCAGGTAACTAACTAATTCAAAAACAAACCATTGAAAATGAAAATCTCTTTTGGTTTCTCTTACATTTCTTCAAAATTTTAACGAATAATTGGATTTCAAATTTTTGTATGTGTAATGATTTGGAGATTATGTCTGTTGTTCTATGTGAATCAGATTACTGGACAGTGTTGAATGAGATACAGAGTATCTGCACCGATTCATCATCATCATCATCATCGGAGAATTTGAGATACGTTAATGGAAAAAGTGAAACTTTTGGTGGAAATTTCAGTACCCAGAAGAGATTTTCTTATTACAATCATTCGAACAATGACGTCGAAGTTCCATGTGCTTTCTTCAGAGATTTTCCGATCAGCAATTCCGGTGAGAATATCATCTATTTTTTTTAAATTGGTTAACCGGTTTATGGCATCTAGCATTAATTAACCAAGAAATCGTATTTAGTCAAAACTCAAAACACCGAATAAACCGGAGAAAAAGAGGATCACGATGGTATTAATTGTAATAATTTAATTGGTTTCTCTTGTTTCCTTGTTAGACTTTTTATTCCTCAATAATTCTATAAGATAAAATTTCCAGCATTTTTTTAAGGTATTAAAATCATGTACGTAACGCTTGTTTGTGTTTGCTTTCACATTTGGGACCCAAAACAGTTAATAGACATGGATAATAAGCTCACTAAAAACACATTATTATTAAATTTATTTCTCTATCGTTCTTTTTTTTTAAGCTCTTGATCTCTATTAATATGATATTTTCATTCTAACTCTTTTCCTGTTCTCTATTATTCTCTGATTTTGGTAGATAGAGCTGAGATGGAGAAATGTGGAATAGTAGTTGCATCAGCAATATTTAACGACCATGACAAGATCAGACAACCAGTGGGACTTGGAGTTAAAACCCTAGAAACCGTTTGCTTCTACATGTTCATCGACGATAAAACACTAAACTCTCTCTTCCACCACAATGTCATTCCTAAAAACAATCCCACAGATTACAGAATCGGTGCATGGAGAATCATCAAAACCTCAAAATCCGAAAACCTATACCTTAATCCGGCTATGAACGGGGTTATACCAAAGTATCTAATACATAGATTGTTTCCAAACTCAAAGTTCAGTATATGGATCGACGCAAAAATCCAGCTCATGATCGATCCGTTGCTTCTAATCCACTCCATGTTAGTAGTGCCTGATGTTGATATAGCGATATCTAAACACCCTTTTTTTGTAAATACAATGGAGGAGGCTATGGCTACAGCGAGGTGGAAGAAATGGGGTGATGTTGATGGGCTAAGGATGCAAATGGAGACTTATTGTGAGCATGGTTTGAAGCCTTGGAGTTCTCATAAGTTGCCATATCCTACAGGTAATAAAATCTTCCCTAAATCACTAAGGAACAAGCTTTGTTATTACAAAAATGGTTAAGTAATGATAGATTAGTTGTCTTTGCCCGGTATTTAGACTAATCTCAAAGTATGTGTATGTAATTAGATAGTGGACTAAAAAGCGCAACCTATTTTTATGATGAAGTTTAGTACTAATCTCAATAGAGTTTTAACTTTGGTTTTGATGAAGTTATTTTTTAAATAACCCAATGACCTTTTTTATTCATTAAGTGTACTTTTCAAGTAAACTACATTAAGAATCAAATACTATTTTTTAAAATTAGTGAAGTTGTTTTATATATCTCAGTTTAATAGATAGAATCATTTGGTAAAAGGTTGACTTATGTATAATATAGATAGTTACAGTACCCTCCATTATTATGTGTTAATAATCTTTAGAAAAACATATACCTTTCTTTGTCTAGAATTCTGGTGTGTACTTTTATTACTTTGAAATAAAGACTAAAGAATCATGTCTTGTGCATGAAGATTGGCTTTAGTTGGTTAGGTTATGTTCCTTTTACTTGTGGCTTTTCAAAAATAGAGTCACGGGTAATCATGAAAACCATGACTTTCATTGTTTCAATTTATAGAGAGATAACTTGATCTTTTAGTAACTGATTAAGTATTATTAATATTCTTATGTAGTTAATTACAAAAACTCAAGAGTATATGAATAAGAAAATAGGATTACAAAGAACAAAAAACATTTTAGTATGTAATGGATGACACAACATGTGTTCTTGCGTAACTTCTAGCTGTATATTTTTCGTATTTATTTGTTTGTTTGTTGGACATATTGTTTTAGAAAAAAAAAAATCATTGTTGCAATCAAAGAATCACGACGCGGTCCCTTATAACACATCAATGAGAATATGAGATAGAGAAAGAAATGTTATAAGATCAAGTGAGGGTCCCAAAAAGCAAGTTGTTCTATGGCTTTGGTCGATCCAAGAGAAAATTATTACATCATTTAAATGCATAGAAATGAAACTGGACTAACTATATTTCCGTTTTCTTATATATAGATGATAATAATACTATCTTGACTACTTTATATTCATTGGATCTTAACGTTCGTAAGAAAATCAAATTTGTCGTATTCATTGCAATGATCAGCGAACTTAAATTTGCGTTGATGTTTTGTATTTTCGAATGACATTTGTTATATTTATTTGAATCAGATGTACCAGACAGCGCGATGATACTGAGAAAACACGGAATTAGAAGTAACCTATTCTCGTGCTTCATGTTCAACGAGTTAGAAGCGTTCAACCCGCGAGACCAGTTGGCGTTTGCGTTTGTGAGGGATCACATAAACCCTATGGTGAAAATGAACATGTTTGAGGTCGAAGTTTTTGAACAAGTAGTTGTTGAATACAGACACAATCTCAAGAAGATTGAGACATCTTCGTACGAGGAACAAGAAGAAGAACAGAAACAAGAATCTTTGAGAATAATACAGAAGAGAAGAAGATGGTTAGATCATGAATCTTGGTCTCTCAATAGTAGTAGCTGCAAGAGTTACCTCATGGAGATGTGGGGTGATCACCATTGATTTTTTTCTTTATTGAGCCGATAATTTAATTGGTTTATATTATTTCAATTATAGGTTTACAAAATGGTATTACACACACATATATATATATATATATAAGAAGTGTATTTTTTAAACGTGAGGCCACTACCTTATTGTTTGGACAAACTCGTCCTTCGCAATTTTAAAATTTAAATTCGCATGTTTTAGATTTCTTAAGTGAAATTGTTATAAGTTGAATTTTTTTTCTTCGTTACTAACATGTAAAAAATAATTACTCTAGTCAAACCTATGATTTTTCGACCGCTTAGTCATTGTAGATTGATTAAAATTATGAAAACAAAAGAGGCAGATAAATAATACAAGACGTATTGAAAGAAATAATAAAAATAAACACAAACATTATTACATAACATGATAGCAAAAGTCAACGTACAATACCGTTGACAAATCACTTCTCTTCCTCGAAAGCAGAGACGGGAAAAGAACGTGACAAACCCGACGGACCAGCAAAAGTGATTTTCGTCGGATCTTGATCGTTAACAAAAATCTCAGAGATCGTAACCCAAATCAAAATCTCTTTGCTCTTGATTCCGGTGAGCCTACGCATCCGACGGTTCTCAACGAACGCAGTGATCTCCGAGTCGTACGATACGTTTTTTCCGATGGCTTTAAACCGGTGCTGGACCTTGTTGTTCATCTTGATCCAGACATAACCGGTTGATTTGTTGTAACCAATCTCTGTCATGTTGTCTAAAGGTAGAAGCCCTTTGGGTAAGCTCATGTTCGACAAGATCTCGTCGGCTTTTTGCTTGCAGATTGATCCGCCATTGCAGATCTCAGCTCCTTCTCTTTGATCTGCTTTGGTTTCTTGAGACGACATTAGATTATGAGATTTGGGGGGGGGGTTTTGATTGGTTCTTTTTTTTATATAGGTTCTTGAGTCTGTGAGATTATTAATAGGAAGTAAATTACGAAACTAGGTCTGTGAAAGAAGACGGAGGAGAGCGTGAACGGTGAGGACAAAATGTTACGGAACAGATGTGCGTACTACGTCGGTGGGAGTGGGATGCATACACTTTGTGTTCGTGGGACGCACGCACAGATCATTGGTTACCATCTTAACCACCAAGACAAGCCACAAGAGTTTCTCCCCAAGAAGGTGTTTCCGTTTCAGTACTTATACAGTAATGAGGACAAGCACGTTCATGGGATCGTTTAAAGGCTGCTAGCTACCTTACGGAAGAGGAGCAACAACTTATGTCGTCTCTACACTTACCACATGGTGATGTCCAAGACACAATCATATGAACTTATGACAAAACAGGGGATTACTCTGTTCGCTCAGGCTATCGTTTGGCAATGCAGTTATCTTGGCTCCATTCTGATACTCCATCACCACCAGTAGGTGATCCCTCCTTGTTGGTTAACACCCTTTTTGTATCATGATTATATAATTTATTGCATTTTGTTGAAAAGAAAAGATTTTGTTTTTTGTTTTGTAGCTAACAAATTTTGTGTTAGTTACACGAAAAATTGGTGAACATTTTGAATTGTGAAGATGAAAATCTCTAATTTGTTTCACGATTCAGCAATTTTTCGTGAATCTCAACAAAGATCATAAACGTTTTTTTTCTGCCATTGACCGCATCAACAATGGATTTGTATTCATCACCAAAATCATCAAAAATAAAGTTAGAAAGATTTTTTGAATAGTGCAAGCTGGTCGACTTTAGTTCGAATATATTCTTACTGCTTTTTGAATCTTGTTTGACGAATAATCCGTTCCTGCAAAAAAAGCTTGGTGAAAAAGTTTACATGGCTCAACCACCCAAATTTATTGATAAAAATAAACACATTAATATTTGTCGATTAAAAAAGCAATATTCGTTTGATCTGTTTAGAAAGAATTATTTTTGTTAATTATAATATTTGATTAGATCAGATGCATATGAATGCTTTTTCTAAAATCATTCAGATATTTTTAAAAATTTTGACTGAATTTTAAAAATCCGTTCAGAGGATCCCTTTAAATACTATGTTTAACTGTAATAAACAAACATTATTTCATAATTTTTCTAGATAAAATATATAAACAAATATAAACGAATGAACAAGATTTGAAAAATAATTAGAAGTTAATATATTTTTTTAGATTATATTCAAAACAACTGAATATATCATTATTCTCATTAACATAATTATTCTCATAAGAGCATCTTCAATGAAAATATTTTACAAGGGTCGTCAAAATTAAAATAAAATATTAGTAAATTATGTTTTGGGTATTTCAAAATTATGAGAATTCTATAACAAAGTTTCTCAAAACATTTATGTAGAGTTTAAATGATTTTAAAATATCCATAGTTAGATATTAATATTTTGTATACTTATATTTGCATTTTTTAGAGATCCATGTAAGAACTTTGCCGTTGGAAATGCTCTAAATCCATGTAAGAATTTTAAAATATCCATAGTTAGATGGATTTTTTAGAGATCCATGTAAGTATTCTAAATTTCTAACTGGAAGGATGCAGATAAATAATATAAGTTTATTGAAATAAGAGAAGGGAAACAATACATAACTAAGCAAAGAGAAAGAAACGAAGAAAAAATATGGCTAATAAAGCAAAGTTCAAGACCGTTGACAAAATCACATCTCATCTTCCTCAAAAGCAGTGACAGGGAAAGTACGTGACAGTCCCGTAGGATTAGCAAAAGTAATTTTCGTCGAGTCTTGATCATTAACAAAAATCTCTGAGATCGTAACCCAAAGCAGAAGCTCCTTGCTCTTGATTCCGGTAAGCCTACGCATCCGACGATTCTCAACGAACGCGGTGACTTCCGAGTCGTACGATACGTTTCTTCCGATGGCTTTAAACCGATGCTGAATCTTGTTGTTCATCTTGATCCAGACATAACCTGTTGATTTGTTGTGACCGATCTCTGTCATGTTGTCTAAAGGTAAAAGTCCTTTAGGTAGATCCATGGTCGACAAGATCTCGTCTGCTTTTTGTTTGCAGATTGATCCGCCATTGAAGATCTCTGCTCCTTCTCTTTGATCTGTTTTGGTTTCTTGAGACGACATTTAGATTGATTTGATGAGATGAGATTTGTGGTTTTACGGTTTTTATATAGGTCTTGAGTCTGTGAGAATATTTTTGGAGATGAAGTTACGAATTTGGGTTTGTAGAAGACCAAGGAGCAAAACGTGAAGACGATGGTTATATAGGAATTAGAGAAAATAAGATGAGTAGGTTAAGGCAACAAATGTGCGTATTGCGTAGGTGGCACGCATGCACTTCGTGTTCGTGGAATATTATATATTTTAAATTTGTGGAATAATTATTCTTACTAAATTAAGACGGTTAGTTTATATATATTGAAAGACTACCGTAAACCATTAAAGTAACTCTGTTTCTTGTTCACAGCATTGTGTTCTGTTTCAAGTTTCAAACCACTCTTTCTATCTATTTTCACTTCTTGCTTGTACATAACTCCTATTTTTAATAAATTTGAAATTTCATAAAAAATAAAATATGTCGTGCATTTATCATATAAAGTTAGATATATCCCATAAACTATTGACTATCTTTTTTTTTTGAAACAATCAATATTAGTTTTGTAGACTAGCTAAACTTTTGATAATCTAATTGTTATATGAAACCGGGTAAAATTACATTGCCGCAGATATACATTGCTCTAATGAAAGAAGGCTAGTTTCAGTTACTACGTTCAAACTCAATTTGATGAAAAAAACAAATGATCACCATCCCAAATAACATCTAGATCATCAATCTCAGCATTCTCCGCATTGGTGATCTTTGTGAAGCTGCATCCTCCAAACTTTTCACCTACATCATTCCCAAATTTTCTACGTTAGAAAATACGTTTCACAATGGAGACTTTGTTCTTCATTTTGAGCATTTTCAGAGCTTACCTGCTAAACTTAGAAGCTTTTCAATGGATGTAGGTAAGAGTATCAACTTCCCGTTATCGCGCTGTGGTAGATCTTTCTCTTGTGACAACATGTGTATAGTAACTCTCTTGTCTCTTCCTTTACATGGCTTGATTTGAAGACTGGAGCTGCAATGTTGATCTGAATCGTTACCATAACATCTTTCCTTGGTTTTGATATTTGATTGTCCCCTTTTTTCTCTCTCGAAGTTCTGTTCTTCAGCTCTTTTCATTTCATAACTTAGTAAGAGATCACATATGCTTTTGTTTCCTTGTTGTTCCGCAAGAGCCTTTGGTTTCTCTATGTTAACCCTTCGTTCAAGTAGCTTCTTAACCATTTCAGTATCTCCCTTGTAAATTGCATCCATTAAAGCCTTTTCTCCATTTTCAGAAATCGAATCCGTAAGATCTAAACCTTTGCCATCTTTTCTTGATTCACTCCATTCTTCCCATCCCATTCGTTGGAAATCTCTGTTTTCTTGATCGTTATTTGTGTCCTCTATTGCTATCGACTGTTGTCGTTGAAGTTTCTGCAAGTTTTATAACCACAATATAAGTTTGCTTCTCTTATAATTATATAAACAAGCTTCAAGATTAAGGTTTTATTAACTCACGTACCATGTAAAGATTGTTCATTATAACTCGTCCATCTTCAGCATGAGCGTGCATTGCGCTCATCAGAGATGCTCTGTTTATCCGTAGTATTTGAGATAACTCAGTTGTTCTTACCGTGAAAGGTTGTGGTCTATAGCATAAAACTCCAATCTCTCCAAACGTATCTCCAATAACTGCTTTCCCTTGAATCTGATCATGTCCATCAACGTAAGCTGTCAAGTCCTGCACACACACAATGTTAGAGTGTACATTTTTTTATATTCCGACGTCGTTTAGTTACATTTTAGCTTATAACCAATATAACTTGCTCACCACTGCTCCTGAGACAAGAATGTAAAGATCCGTAGGCGCTTCGTTCTGTAGAATTATATCTTTTTTAGGTGGGAAATACTCAGCATCTATATCTGAAACCTTGAACAGACAAAAAAGGTAACTTCATAAAACCTCTTAGATTTTTAATGATAGTAAATTCAAATGAAAAGTTAAAGAATATAATATTTTACCAATTGAAAGAGAAAATCATGAGAAACTCCTTGAAAAAGGTAAATGTTTTGAACAATGGGGAAGAAGAGATAGTTTGCAATGCTTGACCGGATCGCTTTTGGCAAGTTGTTCAAGGTTTCTTGTTGTTTCAAGCCTTCTGTTTTGAACTTTAAGCAAATGTGTGATAGCATCTGGTCTTGTATGTCGTGTGGGAGTTGGTTTCTTGAAGCAAACTCTGAAGCAGCTCTCACTGTATCTCTCTGTTGAAACAGAAAGAATCAGTATTTGTCTAGTTTTGAACATGTTAATACTGAAGATGAGTATAGTTCAAGTCAAAAACATTCAAATTATCCGTTTTCATCTAAGTTTTTCTAACATTCTGTTACCAGCATATCCGCTATTACCTGACCCTTTATCCGAAATGAACATGCCTAGATCAAGATAAAGGTATCGAACTTACAAAGCTTCTGGTTCGGCTAGTCCAGTGAACGACGAGGTTGGTCATATTTCCAATGAGGTAAGCTGTTAAACCGAGGTTGAACATCATGAAGAAAATGTCGAAGAGCATTTCTCTTGTGTTCTCAGGATGCAAATCTCCATATCCAGTGGTTGTTAATGTTGTAATTGACCAGTAAAGAGAAGTCACATATCTATTCCAAAGACTTGCTTCTTTGAAATTTGGAAACGCAGATCCAATCCATGTTTTTCTTGGATTAGGATATCTATCCGCAATCAAGTAGTTGAAACATCCAGCACAATGTACAGCGAACAAAGTGACCTGAGATCCAAAAGTACAAGTAAGGTTCTAATTCATCAACTAGCATGTAACAAAGTGGAACATGTAACATTTCATTTTTGACAACTCATTTTTTGTCTGTTTTTTCTTTTGGAACTTACCGAAATGAGTTTTGTGCATCGTATCCAGAAATAGTTGAAGCGTATATCTTTCTCAAGCCTGAAGCAAAAGAAAGATTTAGAGATGAGTGTTTACTTTCTTGATTAAACCGTAAGAAGAATATAGTCTCTTAGCATTGAAACGAACCTTGCGAATAACGAGCTAACTCGTCTTAGACGCCATAACCTGAGCATGCTAAGAATTCTGAATCCTAATTCGCTTCCATTATAGTTAAACAGGAGGCTCAGTGGCTGAAATGGTGCTGTGGAACATACATCAAAGGCGAACCACGTAGAAAGGTACCTGAAAATGTTACAATTTTCATACATATCTTGAGAATCTGATTCAGTTTTAAAAAAAGGTTTAACGTCTAATAAAAACTTGAAGGTTTGTTTTTTTCTCACCTTATTGCTATTTTCTTAGGATTGTCCACTAGAAGATAAGAGTGGCTATCAAGATAGGCGACAAAGAAGGTGAGGACAATATCAATGGCGAAGAAGCCATTGACAATGTTGTCGATGATGAAAATCGCGTCTTTTTCGTAAGTGATGAAGGCAAATTCAAACGGACATATCCAAGCTGAGTAAATAACTAGAAAGACTAGCCACATCTCCCATGCTCTGTTTCAACATAAACACCATACGAAACAGAGGATTAAAAGAAAAACAGAACACGATTATGTTAGTTTAGTTTCGAGATGAGAGAATTACCTATATTTTGGATTGAAAGGAGAGATTATGTGTTTACGTAGCTTAGTTGATTGGTTAATTCTGGCTCCAAGAGATGGCAAAAGATCGGTGGAGAGGAAACTACTCTGTTTTGTGGTGTCAATATTGTATTCATCAACGCAGAATCTTTCAAAGAAGTTTCGGGTACAAGAGATCGACATGTTTTCGATGTTTTGGTAAGAAAATGTTATGTGAAAAGGCTTAATATTTTGCAGGTTATGGCTTTCTTCTTGGCAAGGTAGTTATAAATAGTGATGAAGCTTGTGATGAATAACACGAGAAACGTCTCTTTTCTTCTTCTGTTAGGACCTTTATGGCAACTTGCTCTGACCCAATTGCTTATCTTTTTATAACTTTTTTTTCAGAGAAAAAAAGAAAGAAAATGTTGAATTTGGCAAGGAAAAGTTAACTAACGGGTTTATGGAGACTCAGTGCGCCATTAACGCTGCAAAACCAACATGGTTGAAATGTAAGAAGCAACAATGGTGAGCAAGAAGCGGAAAACACGGAACAGAGTAGTGTGTGAAATCAAAAATCTTTAAGATATCAGACAAAACTTAAGTGGTAAACATTGAGCTTTTGTGGAAGTAATGGTCATGGTTTTTATCTTTTGACAGGAAACAGATTCGAAATCCAACATAAGGAAGAAGAAGAAGAAGAAGAAGAAGAAGAAGAAGAAGAAGAAGAAGAGTAGACGCAATAAGGTTTTGGAGATTACTACTTGATAAGATTTATGACTATGGTGTGAAACCCACTTTCTCAGCATTTGAAGGTGGGAGTGATATATAGACAACATACCACACATATAGAAAGAAGGTACGTTTGGGTGTTTGGTGTGTGTTAATTGAAGGACAAAAATGGGCATGAAAATATATGGTGTGTTCATTTCAAGAATCCAATATATGGACCAAGCAAAAAATAAAGAAAGAAAAAATGGCATTTGACAGAATATTTAAGGGGCCAGAGTATATATATATATATATAATTTTTCTTTCTGAAAAACAATATTATTTGTTTCTTCTACTATTCTTTAAAGTATGTCTTCTCTTTTTTCTTCTCATCCTCAAACCAAATCATTAGTTTACGGCAATGTTCAAATATTCACTAATTGGCTAACCAGTTAATCATAAACTAATCTTAGATTCTTCTTTAACGTTAACAGCTTATAAAACTTAAAAGAATTCACTAGATTCATACCATGAAGCTCTCTAAAAAAGTGAAAAACTATTATTTGTTAGACTTTGGTTTACACAAACGAACACAATGTTGATTTTTTTTTGCATGTGTGTCTCGTGGAGTCATGACACTTGATCACTCCTTCCTCACAATCCCGTCTCCTTCATGTGTTAGATCTTATTTAGTGTCTTAATAAACCCTTTCTTGAACTTTTTTGTTTATGTTTTTAGGAGATACATAGTATCCCACGCTCAATTCGGTTGTTCGAGAAAACAAATCAAACCCGAGGTTCATGGACTTTTCTTCATAAGACCCTTAGGTTGTTAATCATTACGCTACCATATTTGGGACTTTTGTTGTTGTTTTGTTTAAAATGTTAACAACTAAATTAAAATACTACAACAATGTGATTAATGAATTTGTTTTAGAAATGACTAAACATATACTAACAAGAGATATGAATTAACATTAAGAATCTCTTAAACTGAGGAAAAAACCATTTTTATGACGCTTAGATATATATATATATATATATATATATCTTTTAGAAAATCAAATGTGACGAGGCTTGACTCGTGGGTTCCAAGACAAAGCAACAAAGCTGCGGATGCTTTAGTTAAGAATGTATATTTATGATTTGCGTTTCTATGTACTTAGATATCTTGTATAAATCGTCCAAATACTCATTGATTTATGTTAAGCAAACGTAGACGTTAAAAACAATCATTTTTTTTATTTTTCATTTCCTCGTGTATGCAACAATATTTTTCCATAATTTCTAGAATATGCTGCAGTGTTTGTTTTTGTAAATTTTGTAAATTCCACAAAAGTTTTTAAAGGAATTAATTTATATAGATATAGTATTACTGATTAAAAATCATAATTTAATTTAAACATAAAAATTTTCAAAAATAAAATAAAGAAAGACAAACTAGTATGTAATGTTATATTTTGTTATGTAGATTTTAACTTATGATAATCATTCTAGATTTTTATTGAAAAAATATATATTTAGAATTTAATTAAATATAAATTATTTTTTTAAATTCTAAATGACATTTATCAAATGAAATACTTTAAAATTGGGAAAGTGTTAATTATTTGATATAAATTTTAAGTTATCGGATAAGAAAAAGGTAGACAAATTCGACATTGAAGTCTGAAGACAAATTGAAGACTGTTTCTACAATAGGAACGAGTCTGTCAGTAAAGTTACAAGGTCCTTAGCCCTTAGGAAAATATTATAGTACACGAATATTGGTTTTTTTGGTAATTCTAATTATTTGACTAAACTTTTATTGTCGTTCGCTAGTATATAATGCCAAGTATAAATTCTCCAAACCTTTCCGCCAAATTTGTTTTATTAAAATCATTCCAAACCTTTTTGTTTATGCGTCGATTTGTGCCCGTTCGAATGTGTTTTTCATGATTCTTTATTGAATTTTTATTTGGTGCTTTTTTTTTCTATGGTTCTAATTTGTTGAGTTAACGCTAATAATCCTAGCTGCCATATTATAATAGACACTAAAAACTTCAGAGATTTCAATTAGAAAAAAACTATGAACTAAAATATTTCATTATTTTCTCATCATTAGTTTTATAAAAACTTTATTTATATAAGATTTTTGTTCAAAAATTTCAGAAATTATTTTGGATTTTTCTCTAAATGTTTTTCCAAGTAATCAAAATTTTTATCTGATATATTATGGATAAAAATTAGGAGAAAAAGTTGGATAACGGAACGAATTTAAAATTTTTTATAACTAAAATCATTCTTAAACTCTCAATATTTTTGATAATGATGTACATTAAAAAATATATTTTTGGATAGTTTGGATAATTTTGAAAAGTTTTAAAAAATTTGGAATAAATAGTTTTATTAGATTAAATATACTAATACATTAGGTTTATTTTTTTCTAATCCTATAACAAAGATCGAAAAATCATATTATATCAAATGGTATCTGGGAAAAGAAAAAAACCATATTAACATGTTTCTGATATTTCGGTGTAAAATGATAGTATTGTCCCAAACCGAAAAATCGTGAACAGATAGTTTGCCACTTGCTGTCTTCCTCAAAGTGCAAGTGGGGTCGTTAATGTTAACCGCTTAAATTTAAGTCGGTTAAGTTGTCACATGCTAAGGGGTGATGTCGGGTCCAAACAAATTGTTAGTTATTTTCCTTCTGGGCCATATGTCTTCCAATGGGTTTGACTAAACCGGTTTTTTTTTTCTTTCAAGTCTTGAAACAAATTTGGAGCCGAGTTTCAATCGAACTCCACTAATTCAGTTTTTGATGTCTTACAGATAATATAATCTTTGTATAGGATTGATTAGTGAGTTTTTTTTAATTCGACAGTAATTAAAAATTGATATATAAAATAATAAATTAAAACTTATAATATATGTATTTTGAATGATTATTTTAAATTATATTTATCGACTTGAATTAGTATAAAAATGATGAATTGGACCAGAATTTTTATGCATTTTTTTTCTTTCATTTTTTATAATTTGATTATAATTTGATGGTTTATTGATCTGTCATATTATATTAAATATAGTTAGTGTTTGTTTTTGATTGGCCTTTTTAGAAACTACCAGATTGAACCATGCTGGTCTATTTCCACTACAAAATAATAAAAACTGTTATCTAGAAAATCCTGATTTTTCTTGAGATTTAGTACCCCACAAATATTGCAAAAAAATAATGGATCCAATACTAGATTACAGATTAAGACATCTTCCAGTAAATCTCCCATTTAATCAAAAGGCAGCTATTGTACTGTAAACCTGTCTCATGATCATTACACGACAAGGTGTTTACAAACAAAAATACAATGCTTTAAAAACCTATATAACTATCATGGAAATATATAACCTAGTAGGTTCTGTTAATATTAATGTACTATCATAATTTAGATTTGAATCCATATGATATATATTGCTGAAAAAATAATATAATCGTTAATTATGGGTGAAATATTTTGGATTGATTCTCTTTTGTATGTGATTCTAGAAAAAAAAACTGACTTTACACATAAATTAAATATAGTTTTTTTCTCAAGTGTTATCATGTCGATATATTGATTAAGATTTTTTTTTGTCGTCTTAAAAGTTAGGCTAATATATATTAGTCTATGATCTTTCGAAACACTAAACACCAAATATCTCCCGTCTAGTCCTTGTGTTGTAATCTTTCTTCACTTGAAATTCATAATTTTATTAATGTTAAAGAAACCGGAATGATAAACATATATCATATATGATTACCTCTAGAGACTTTGTATAGGATTGATTAGTTTGTTTGTTTTTCTTCCTAATTACGAATTGATCTGCAAAACAATAAATTGAAATCTATAGAGTTTGTGTTTTTTTGTATTGGCGTTTATAAAGGCAATCATTTTTTTTTAACATTACTACCAAAAAAAATATATCATTACCTCAAAAGAGATAAAATGCCTTGTACCCAACAAAACATATATCTTTATAGTGCTCATCAACTTAAATAAATGAAATTCTGAAAACTACAAAATAAGAGCTCTGATTTTAAATTTTAACTATTGTTTTCAGACTTCAATGAAAAAATGGTATATGATCTTTTAGACTATATTGATTTTAGTGATTTTCTTTCGGTCGTATTTATTTTTTCTTTGTCAAATTTTTATTATATTTTTTTTATATTCAAAATTTACGGAATTATAAGAAGATAATTTTGTCAACTGTGATGCCTATAATAACCAAATATAGTATAGTTTATATCATAGTAGAATGAATTGAACTATGTTTTTGATCCATTGGACCACCATAATGTTTTTGTTTTTATAGCAGGTTTTGCTGGTTCATTTTAAGAATATCATTTTGGATCTAAGTCTCTAGATGAGAAAACTGAGACTTCATATGAAAATCCAACGTTGATAGAAAGTAAAACTGGTTACTAGTGTCCTTATGTATTTTTCGTTTGAATTTTTTCAACATTTTGAAATTTATTTAGCATATATAAATATATATATATATATATATTTATTTATTTATGCCAAAACATTAAATAATTTTTTAAATTTTTATTAACACAAATAAAATTGCCAATCATTCATATTTTTACTAATCATTCTCAATCTTTCATATTTCTACCACTTAAACCGTACTATTTACTTGTCAGGAAAAAAAACTGTATTATTTAATGTGTAAAGTTAAAGTTCCATACAAAATAAGAAAATTATAATTAGTACAACAAAAATTTCTTCCAATAAATTCAGAAAAGATTTATCCTATTGAGCATGTGTATATAACGATTAGGTTTATGTAGTTAGAGTCGTGTAGGGTCAAAACCATGAAGACAATCCTCGCGATTGTCCTACAGCGTGGGAAACTTTTTTTGCTACAAAAAAAATTAAAATCATGAAGACATCTTTTGTTGTTTTGTTGGGTAGGTGTATATATATAGCCTGTGAACTAAGAACGGTTTAACTTTATAAAACTCTTTTTCTAGGAACCACACGACCAAAAGTTCTCTTAGTTTGCTCTTTAATTTTCTTCCCCATAATTAGGTGCTTTAATTTCCTTCCGACAAACTATTGAAATTGCATTAATTTATTGGAAAAGTATCATACTGACATCTTAACAAAACATCTGATAAAAGATTATTTAATAATAACAAAAATAACATATATTATGTGGATTTGAATGCGAATGTTAATATATTGATTTTGAGTTCAAGTATTGACGCAATGATACTACTAACATAAATTATACATGATTATACCAGTTATATTATATATGTTGTTAACTAAAAAAAATGAAACCCCATAAATAAATATTTACAATATTATTCCCAATAGATTTGTTAGAAGACATGTAATAGTTTTGATGAAAAAATTATCTTTCAAAAATATTATAACTAAATGAAGGAGTGGATTTCGAATGGTAAAGGATTTTTCTTCTTCTAATTTTTGCAAAAGATCGAATCTTTTTATCTATTAATATATACTTTTAATTCTTCTATGGAAAATGTAAATATTTTAAATGGCAACAAGTAGGTTTTCTATATACTCTGGAGACTAAACAGAGGTTATGATATGGATTCTCAATATTACTTGTATAAAAAGCTTTTTTCACAAAAAAAACTATTACTATCCAAAAAATGTGATTGATGGAATTAATTGATAAATATACTAAAACAGTATATAATTGATGGAATTAATTGATAAGTATACTAAAAAATATATATCCCTTGTTTATATTATTTATGTATTTTGCATGAAAAAACTCATATTGAATTTTTCTTAATATTATAGTATTCGTGAAACAGCAGAATTTGCAAATAAATCCGCTATGATAAGGTAACATAATAAATTTGAAGGTTTCAGTAGGTTAATAAGAAAACATCAATTTGATTTTCTTTTCTCAAAAATGAGTACAACTTAGATAGTTAGATTCATTGACCTATAAAGAATGGCATAGTTTATTTTATAAAACAAAAAATGCTTGGCAGCTCGATTGGCTACTTTGGTAGATTTTTTCAAAGAGTCAAAGTATATCAGGACCGTGAGAGTTGAGACTTCATATATAATATTCCTTACGACAGAATCATTATACCTTTAATTAGATCATTTCACTATAACTGTTTTCTAGAAGAACAAAAACTGTCGACATATATATAGCTAAATCATTTACAAATGATAAACTAAACAAAGTCACCACATATTAAAAAGTGGTTAGTGAGTTCCATAGTTTGATTCTGATCGATAAATCTGAAAATTTACAAAACAACATTTTACTGTATTTCTTGACCAAAAAAACATTTACTGTATTTAAGCTGATAATTTTGAAATTTAGTTAGATTAAGATATATTCTCAAATTAAAATGATTGAGATATATTCATTTTGAAATGGTAAAAAAAAACATATCAATTGAAGCCATTAATTCATATTATGCAATCCGTTCCGTTTTTCTAACTATTACATTATAATATTTCGAAGATTATTTTATTACAAACGATGATTTAACTATATATGTACAATCCCGAAATTACAACAAATCGTAATGAACAATTTATGATTTAACGGATTTATAATATACGCAATTGTAGCGGTTATCTCAACTTAAACATGGTAAACCTTTAAAAGTTTACAAAAATAATTATAAAGTTTTGTGAGAATTCTGATAATTGAATTCCAGATTTAGTGTAATACCAGCCATCTGTTCAATCGTTTGACTAACTATGCTTAAAAATATGACATTCATATCATAACGTAGCGAGCCAAAAACTTATAAATGCACTTGTACCAAGTCATATTAATTCATTTCAAATAGTTGCGTTACACAATAATTTACTGTAGATTTTTTTTTGTATGACAGAAATTCATTTAAATTTGCACTGAAAAAAGGCTTTAGAGTTGTTTGAAAGAATAGATAAATACGAGGACAAAAAAAAGAAATAATATTTTTAACTTTCTTAACTTAATGTTGATTATTTGTCATATTGTTAGGTAGAATATTTTGGAATAAAACACATTGATATTAGGGGAATGCTGTTATTTTGTAGTTGGTTCTTTTTATCAAAGTTCTTTATGCCGTAGTTATGGAAAATCTAAATATGCTTTTTCAGAAAGTTGCTATGATGAAAAAATATATAAAATATAAAGGTGGAAAAAAGTTGTATAAAATGTAAATTAAACACTATAATAACCTTTAACCCTTTCTTAAAAAAACAAAAAACATTATAATAGCCCAGCATAAGGAAAGTAGGATACCATGATTGATAATCAAGCAACCCATGAAAAGTTTTCTTTTGGAAGCTTATTTAAGAATTTACTCGATTCTATTGTTTTTGCTAGTACAATGTGTCATAATTGAATACCTTTTCTTAGTGGTAAAACATTTTTATTTGATTTTATTGAAATACCACATTTCAGTTAAACGATATTCGTAAATTCTGTGATTATAGAAGTCAGGCACTGTATTATTCAATATAAAATATTTAGAAATGTGAATTATTTTTACAACTGTTAGTGAAAAAAGCTAGAGTTAGTGTTTTGTAATGTTCAAAAAACAAAAGCTAGCTAGTGTTGAAAAAAGAAGTTGTTTATCAAAGTTAGCTTATATGACATATATGATTCGTTATGTCTAAGTTTATAGAATTCATTTTTCGTTTATGTAGCTAGCAAAATTTTAACAAATCAAATAAATACTTTGAGTTCTGTTTTTGTGAAGGAATGATTGATATTAAAGCAACTTTAATGAAAAAAAACCATTAAATAAATATTTTTTGATGGTTCTCTTGTAAAGATTCACATGTCTTTCCAGTCAAAAACAAAAGTGAGAGAGCTTCTGTTTTTTCAATATTAGTGCAAAAGAGAACCGATGCGAAATGGTACATTAGTTTCCTTATTAAAAAGTTATAGCTTTGCAAATCATTTGACTAATTAGCTGACTAATTTGGACCTCTTATTAGCTAAGTTCAAGATTAATAATGGCAATGAATAATCAAATTGTAATGATACCAATTCACTTTCTTCCCCTCGTGATGATGTGCTTTCTCTTGCCCCCGAGTAGTCTCTTGTGACTTCCATGTGAGATGTATGAGTAGAGGTTAACTCCATCATTTACTAATTTGGAGACCAAGACAAAAGAGCATATCCCTCAATCTTAGGGAGAGAGTCTTAGGTTAAAAGCCTCTCACTGTTTAAAGACTAAAGACAGTAAAACCCTAATGATAGTTAGCAGAATATCAGTCTCTTTCTATATATAAAACAAAAAAAGTCCAAATGTTCTTTCTTGTTCGTTTGTAATTTCTCTACAAAAATTTAGTTTTTTATTAAAAAATACTTCAAATCAGAATATATACCACATATTTTATATTTAGGCGAAGAATTAAAATAAGTTATGTTATTCTTTCTTCAAACGGTTTCACAATCTCCACAACTACACAAAAACGTTTAACATATATGAATTGTTGATTATTAAACCAATATAAGACTATGAATCCCTGGAAATGTTTTAATTTGTACAGACCAACTAATCTTTAAATTACATTATAATACTTGATTATGTCAAATATTATCTATATTGCTAGTGATAATTTAGTGTTGTTACATCAAATATTCTAATTTGGAAAAGAAAACAACATATGTGTATGTTATGAACTGATCCTGATTTTTTTTTTAAAAGTGATGAGATGCCTTAAACAAACCTTTTGGTTATTGTAATTATATAGATTATCAACAGCATTCTTGATCAAACAATGTATTTATCATCTACAGCCAAAAGTATTAAGAATTTGTACTTGATATAGACTCCATATACAAATTGTAGAAAGAGAGGAGAGAATATAAATGTTCTCATTTATTTGGTGGAGGACCAAATGTGGACCAAAAAATAACTTAGCCAATCGCATCTCAAGGCAAGCCAGAAGAAACTATATGGCATGCAATTACAGTGTTTCATTTATTATGAAAATTATTTGGACCAACTTTACCATCAATTCAATTAAACTAGCTAGATGTATACAAGATTGAATTCAGGAATTTCACATTATAATATTTGCAAATTTTGATAACTATTTAGTCCGTATACATATATATTTTCAAATATTAATATTGTTAGACAATAAGAATGATCCTTTACTTAGCTTACAACTTGTGGAGTTTAAAAGAACTTTCTGTACAAGAGAGACTACAAATATTTTAAAAGAACTTTCTGTACAAACATGATCTCATTTTCATTTCGACCATTTATTTTGCCTACTCCACATATAAAATATCTAAAAGTAATTCTTATATGATTCGTTTATTATAGAAGAAATCAAATATATAGTGCTATACTTAATATATCACACTTTTTTTAGTCATTGTCAACATGTATAATGATCATTAGGTGTATAATATTTTATGATATGCTATTGTATAGATCAACATTCCTTTTAAGTGGTTGATAAGAGAGACTATAAAATTTTAATCTCCGAGTCATTATTCCAATAGAGTGTTCTAAAGATTACTTGACCTCTCATGTCTTAATCCTTTAGGGTTCAAATTCAAGCCAACGTTTTGTCACATCATTTACAATTTTTTAAAGCTTGATTTTACAAAGTAATTGTGGGCATTATTTTTCTTCATAAAAAAGTATCCCTATACAAGTGTCCATATCATGTTATGGTTCTTGACTTCTTGTCGTTCACTAATTACACATTTTTTCATTTGATTTAATCTAAATATTTATATTCTTTTGACCAAAGAATTTATATTATTCCTGCAATTATACACATGTTTGCTATGTGTTCTTAATTTCAGTTGAAAACTATTTGGAAAATATAAGCTTCTTAAATGGGCTGGCTATATCAAAGCCCATTTTGTATTGACCACTCAATTAGCAGCCCATTATATTTACCTCGAATGAAGTAGTGTCAATACGATGCCGTTTTAGAATGACGAAATTAACCTTTGACCGATTACGAAAAGTCTTTAATCATATAAAAATGGAGGAAGGAGACGACGCGTCGGCTGAGAGGTAAGAGGAAGAGAGACGACAACAAAGGAAAAGGGGGCGGGAGGATTTTTGTTTTCAATTCATTCTTCTCTCTTCTCCGGCGGTCTTCGTCGTCTCTTCCTCTTCGCTCCGGTAAAATGGAACCGGTAGATACGCCTTCTGTCGCCGCCGTCGTCGAATTGCAAGCAGCGGAAGACGCGATTGGCTCAACCGCGGATATTTCTCAACCGCAACCGCAGCCGCAGCCGCCGTCACGTGAAGTCGATTCGTTACCAGTTGGTGGATCTTCTGACGATGTTGTTGTTGTCTCGGAGATACCGTGTTTGTCTCCGTCAGATGATGGTTTTGACCACGAGAGAAATAGCGGCGAGGATCGCGATCAGGATCACGGCGATAATCCGGTCGAGACCGACGTTGTTGTTCCCAAGGATGAGTTGAAGCAGAAGATCATTAGACAGGCAAGGGGTTTTGCTTCTCTCTCTGTCTCGAAGTAAATTGGCCCAATTGATCGAGAAATTTTGGAAGAAGTCTAGCTCGTATTCATCTTGTGGAATAAATACTATAACATGCTTCCGAGTTTTTGTGTGTATTGTTCTCTTCTCTAAAATTTGTTCTGAAACTAGTTTGCTCTTCTTCCTTCTTCTTGCTGCAGGTTGAGTACTACTTTAGTGACGAGAATTTGCCAACTGACAAATTTCTTCTCAATGCTATGAAGAAGAACAAAAAAGGGTTTGGTAAGTATATCTCTTTGGCTGTGAAACAGGAAATACACCCTTGATTTTATAACCAACTTTGAGGATTAGCTCCTGTAGTTAAAAATTTGTAACCATTTGTTGATACGTAGTTCACTAAAAAAACTGAATAGAGACATTACAACTGATGAACTTGAATGGGTACTTAAGGCAGACTTACTTCTTGGGTTGTTTTATGGTGCAGCCAGCTTTCTTGTCTCAAACTTCTCTGGCCTAAAGTCAAATTTCTGATAAAATCTCGTTACTTAAATTGATTTAATGTGGTTTCCTTTTAATGTTACTCCATTAACTAATTATCATCATCGTTTGTTTATGAAGATTGTAAGAACCATGTCAATGGCTTTCTTATTTGTATGCAGTTCCCATATCTACCATTGCCACATTCCATAAAATGAAGAAGCTTACACGAGACCAGGCTTTGATAGTATCAGCGTTAAAGGAGTCGTCATTTCTTGTAAGCTTCTTCACAGCAGTTATGAGTAGTATGAATGGAAATCGTTGGAGTAATCATAGCGCTAGGAATTTAAATTTGAATACTACAGATTTTGAGTTCCTGTCTGGTCAACCTGCAGGTTGTTAGTTTGGATGGGAAGAAGGTGAAGCGTCTGAGTCCTCTTCCTGAGGTCAGGGATCCAAAGGTATCAATTGCCTCAAAGATGAACCTTCTCTCTCTGTGTTTTGTATTTGCTTTCTTTCTGATAGGTCACTCCTAATTTTGGTGTACCATAGATTTTCACGGTTTTGGTAGAAAATTTGCCGGACGATCATTCAGACGAGAACATTCGTGCAATATTTGGTAAAGCTGGAAGGTAGTCACTCCTTTTCTTCTGTCATATCATTGCTACGTCTTGGTTATATCATTTTTACATATTACTCACTTAACTTTATTTCCAACTGCAGCATCAAGAGTGTGTCTATATGTGATCCAAATGCTGCTGAAGAATCAGAGAAGGGTTGTAAGAAGGACAAATTTATCAGAACGAGAGTAAGGAACTTAATGGAGAACTTTCTTATATGGAATCACAATAACGTTTTATGTATATTTATGTCCATGTAAGTAACTGGCTTTTTCGTCTGTTGGCTATAGTTACATGCCTTTGTGGAATATGAAACAGTGGAGGCTGCTGAGAAAGCGGTAAGTGTCAAATAAAACTTACACAATCGGTATTATATTCTAATTAGCTCTCTTATAGGATGATTGTCTTTATACACTTTTATTAATTGGTGCAGGCAGCTACATTAAATAATGAGCAAGACTGGAGAAATGGGCTGCGAGTTAAGCTTCTTGAACAAGCAGTAAGTAAATTTATGAAGAAATTTATCTTTAAAACACATGTGGAATCAAACTCTAGCATTTATAAATTGATTGCATATTGACCCGTAGGGAAAGTTTGCACAAAGAAGACCAGCTAGGAGGGACGTCGATACGGCGAAGGACAATACAGGCCGAGTGCATGAACAAACTGGAGGTGAGGAGAACAAAAAGTCAAATGAACATCAGCATCACCGTCACCATCATCTTGATACTCCGGCTGATGATGTAAGTTCCATCTTATTTCAATTCCCACTTGATCCCATGGCCCATCTTTGATGGCTTTGTCAAAGCATTTGATTGAAGATTTGGAATCAACATTACAGCCTGCAATATTTTAGGAGATGAACAAACCGATTGTACTTGCTTAGTTATGATGTGCCAACTAAACCAGGATACAAAAGAGCTGGTTTTTGATTGCAGATTTTTCCTTTTAACCATTTTTCAGGATGGGGGGCATAAAAATGGGAACAAAAGCAGAGGTCGGGGACGGGGAAGGCCACAGAACCATCAAGGCAGCAACGGTATCTGTACTTGTCTTAGAGTATAATCCACTTTTTTTTTGCAACAACGGAAAGTGGAAATGAAATTTGTTTTTCTTTTTCGCTTTAATTTTGCGACAGGACATGGAACTTCGCCATCAACCTCATCGTCTTTCCATCATAATTATATTCATCAGCATCATCATCATCCTGTTGAGGTCTCAAAGCCTCCGCCAGGCCCGAGAATGCCTGATGGGACGAGAGGGTTCACAGTAGGACGTGGTAAACTGCTTCCTCCTCCCACGTCTGCTCAAACCAGTAACGAAGTTTGATCGGTCTCGTCTCTGTTATATCGTTGTGTGGTTTCGTTTTAAACGAGAAGGTTAAATATGTATGTAGTTTATGAGAACCGATGTTGTGTGGGATTTGGGTTTCCTTTTGGCATCTACAAGTTCTCTGAATCCTCACTTGGTATTCTAGCTTTTATGTTGTTGTTAATGGAAAAATGAAACTATTTGATTACTTTGCGTCTCTTATTTTTGTTTTTGATGTTTTCCTCTCTTTTTTTCTGTTCTCGTTAATTACTCAACGTATCACTTCCTAGAAAATAAAAAACATATTTGATTTTCATATTTTACTTGAAAAATATCTGAGTTAATGACTTCAATCCGAAAATCACCAATTTAGATTCAGAGAAACTCCAATGAGAGACGAATGATTTATAGAATGGGATATTCTCTTAAATGCTGGTTTCTCTTACTCTTGGTTAATAAATAATCATTTAAGACCAATAAAGAAGATCTTTAGGAAGGCAGTGACAACTCTTACCAGCGACGTTGATAAGCAAAGGACTTTCATTTTTGGACCGTATTTTGTTTAGCTGTTGTCCGTCTCTAAACCCCACAAGGTTTGCAATAAACTGCCTTTCTTACATCACTAGTAGATGCAAACAAAACTTAAAAAGTATGATATTACAAAAAGATACTTCGGTCTCCAAGAGTTTCTCTTCGCCCACTACATTACTTTGAGTTCTAATATGAGGAAATTACTTCTTTTGATGCATTTCTTCATGATGGATCAAATTATATGAACTTTTCCGTCGCTGATCATTACTTTGTTATCATCTTGCAGTTTCTGCATAAATCCACAATAGGTAATGTAATGAGGAAACTGTATAAACAAAGGAAAAGAAATGAGACGCTGTTTCTTATTTTTTGATGGTGTACCTCTAATAGAGCCATAATCTCATCTGCAGAGTAACGAGAAGCTCCAACTCCATTGTTGTTTACTACAGTCTCAATATCAGCAATAGAAATGTCGTCGAGCCTGTTTGTCCTCATGTGCTGCCCAAACAGTCGCTCAAACGCCTCAATCCTTGCTGCAGAGACCGTGCCACTAAATTGCTCTACGGGAGGTTCATCTACTTCCATAGGGTCTGCTGTTTCACTGAGTGAACCGAAGATTAATGTATTAAGGTTATAGCCTATACGATAGCTGCGATATGGGTTTCCATGGAACAAATTAGCTACCTTTCGACATTTGCAGAGACATTCTCTTGTCCATTATCATTACTCCTGCGTTGATTGCCTCTATGATCACTTGGTGTTCTTTCTTGTTCTGACTGTTCCCGTTGAAGTTCTTCTTGCTCACGTTCATCCATCTCTGTCAGTTCTTGATGATATATTGCAAAGTTCATCAGCTTCAAGGCAGCCTCCGCATCTGTTTTAGTAACCTTTCAAAACAAAGATATCATTTTAAGGGTGAAACTTAGGTAGAACTTATTCACGACCAGGAGGACAAAACAAAAGATTTGAGTTTGTTTGTTACCTTTCTACTTAACTTCAGTTTAGCATGTGCTGTGGCAAGACGGATTATTGTCTCTAGAGTTCTTGCTGTTATCGGAAGCGTACCTCCAGTCTACAGAGATGTGGATGGTCATGTCAAATGCAAGTTTTCCAAGACGAAAACACATCACTCAGCATCGAAGGTTACATTGCGAGATGATTTTTACCTTAGTATCAGAACCTGCATTTCTGAGATCGGCATATGCTTCTGCGATACGTTCGGATGCCTGAAAATTCAATAAAAAAGAGAAAATTAAGTGGAAAAGCTTATCAGACATCAAATACGTAATTCTGCATGTTTAAGTTCAGTGTTGCACTTCATCAGTGAGCTCTGGCTGAATTCGATGCTTGGCATAGTGAATGTACTTCTTCAGGAACTTAATCGTAAGTGTTTTCTCATTAGTTTGGCCTCTTCTCTTCTTCTTCCCATGCAGCATTCGGTTATACTTAACAAAAACTTCACTTTCATCATCGTCCTCTCTCCCATACGGCAAGCTCCCATCTGGCCCTGCCTCACCTATAGTTCACTCAAGAGGCAGAGACGGTTCAACTCATTGATTGTGAATGAAATGTTTAGTACACGGGAGAAATATGATTTGTAGGCTACCTCTGTCGTTTTGGTAACGATGCATGCGCAAGACGTGTTCCGATATCAGGGTATCAATTCCAGCATCCATTTGATCCAACACGATAAACAGCAGGTCAAAACGAGAGAGCAATGAGTCTGGAAGTCCAATGTTCTTTGTTGGAGTCAATGATCTGTCATACTGCAGGCACAAGAGTAGATTTATTAGAATAAGGGATACTTGCTAGTCAGTAGAGGCGACAGATCCATACGAGTTCTACCCAAACTTACGGTTCCATATATGGGATTTGCTGCTGCAACCACGCTGCATCTAGCATTTAGTGATGCATGAATACCGGCTTTGGCAATTGTTACAGTCTGTTGCTCCATCACTTCATGTATAGCAACTCGGTCCTGATCGTTCATCTTATCAAACTCGTCAATGCACACTATACCTTTATCAGCAAGGACCATTGCACCAGCTTCAAGTCTTCGTTCCCCTGATGAAAAAAGAAAATTGATTTTCATGAGAAATAGCACTTCGACCTTTTTCTAATTTTGGTTTGAAGATTTAAGGAAAAATGCAAAATGCTTGTAATATGCTTTTACCTGTTTCTTGGTCAGATGTCACAGCAGCAGTTAGCCCAACACCGGAAGAACCACGGCCTGTAGTTGATATAGCCAATGGTGCAATATTCATTATTGCTCTCAGAAGTTGAGATTTGGCAACAGATGGATCACCAACCATCATCATGTTGATGTCCCTGAAAGCAAAAGGTTTTGGTTCACGGAAATTTAGAAACAGTCATACCAGTGAACAGAAGCTGAAATTTGTTTCTAAGCATGATTTTACCCTCTTAAGTGGGTTCCGTTCTTGAGGTTCTTTTCCATACCGCCAAGCATCAGTAGTATTACTGCTTTCTTTATCCAAGCGTGCCCATAGATAGAAGGTGCCAAGGAACGAGAAAGGAGATCAAATGCATCATCTCTTGCTGCAATCTTTTTAATGTCCTGTAGGTCTCGTGGGGTGTATATAGGTGCATTTGCTTCTTTGTTGAGCAGAGCGATATTATTGGCTATGAGGATAGTCCTACACAGAGAGAGAGATCAGTCAAGATTATCACAGTGAAAAGACCATATTGAACTTAAGAGGTTGTACAAAAACACGCACCTAAAGACTCCATTTACGCTACCCTTGCTTTTGCCTGGAAGAGCTTTGTAAATGCCAACAATAGCCACTCGATCTCCTGGCTTGCATGAATCAACCAAATCGTCCTCCGCTATGACATCCACACTTCGTGGAAGCTGACCAGGAGCAGCGTTTTCAGGTACTTCTTGAATTGACAAGGTCTGGTGATCTTTGTATTTGCACAGCCCGTACTCAGTCACCAATAAGTTGCCATTATCATCCTGAAAACATAAAAAACTCAGTAAGAGGAAAATCTTCAAGCAATGAAGGTACATGAACAATAATAGATAACGAACAAGTAATTACCCTTGTGGGATAGACAGACCCAGTGGGTAAACCCACGTTGGAAGTTATGTCTCGATAATCTCGATTGGTAAATTCACCGGTTGATGGACAAAAGTGTACGCTTTTAACAACCTTTGGTCTCACAAGAGAGCCTGAAAGCAAAACATGTCTCAGAGATTTTGACTCTTTAAAGAAAAGAAGAAGGGAACAGCGACTTCATTAATCAAATCTTCTCTTAACGCAGAGATGTGTAGAGTGAAAAAAGGCTTACATTTGGTGACAATGCCCTCAACACAGACCAAAGATCCAATAAACTCTGAGAGGAGCTCTCTAGGTGTGACACGGCGAGAGACAAAATGACCTTCAAATCCAACAAGGACATGCTCTCCTTCCTTCAAGTATTTCGGGTCAATATTGCGGGTAGCTTCAGTGGCTGCGTCACAAAATGACTGCATATACTCAATTGGATTCTTCAGTATCCTACGCAAAAACAAAGCAATAAACTTGAATTCAAAAAACACATAAGTCTAACGATTGAGCCAAACTAGGGACTTCACGACGATTGAAATCTCAAGCAGCTAGCTTTTTCTTATTCTTAGTAGCTAAAGCACAACGGGAAAATTCCTATGAAATCCCAAATTCACGCCACTGAATCTGGCATAACAAAAAACGCTAAAAACTCTTCTACAAACGAAACGAAATATTCATTACCTTTCTACTAATGGACGAAATAAGAATGTGGAACAGAGAAGAAAGTTCGAGGACTGCGCAAATTCAGAAGCTAACGAACCTGGAGGAAGATCCAGGGAAAGAGTTATGGATGTCAGCGACATTGACAATGAGACGGTGACGCTTGTTCTGTACCAGCGCCTTGATTTCGTCCATGTAGATCTAAAATTCCACCAAAACCAAAACCCCATTTATACGAACAGGAGATCGAAATGTCTCGTAAGAAAGAGTGAGAGATAGCGAGAGTGATCGATCGGACTTACATTTTCCAGGAACTGGAAAAAATCTCGCTTGTGGCGAAGCCTCGTCTCCTCCGGCACATCCATTTCCTACGAAATCTCGTTCGTCGTGAGCCTTTTTTCTGTCTTGTTCGTCTTCTTCTTTTGAACCCGGAGTAGCTATTGCTAGAAAAAAAAAGTAATTTCGATTTCTCGAGAGGGCCTAAAGGGGGCTATTGCTATGGCGGGAAATTGTAAGATGACCTGGTCCCTTTTTGGCGGGAAGAGAGAGTTATGTTGGGCCAAAATAAATTTGGGCCTTTCTCTACGATCTTTTAATAAACTAATCCACGAGTTTTTCTCTGGCTGTGGCGTGTACGCGCTAGTTTTGCCCGTTCGATTTCGTCAAGTAGATATATTATGCTTAATGACCCATTAGCTATAAATTCAGCCCATTAAGAGAGTATGCATACCAGAACTCGATCCTAGAGCTTAGATGTACCATACCAAATCAATTCAAATTAATTCGGTTAAAATTATTAGCTATTTTTCTGCATACCAGAAAACCGAAACATTTTTAAAGTGTAATAAAAAAACCACAGTAAAGCCCTGATTGGATATAAGTGTACCCAATGGTCCCAACCTGACGATACTGATCTGCAACGATATAAAATTTAATTTCCTTTTTAAGAAGAAAATAAAGAAAGGATGAAAATCCCCTAATTGGGTTTATTCCGACACTAACACAATTGCTACAAAGATTCTTGGTTTTGTTTATAAATTAGGAAAATATGAAACGAACTAAGATACAAACACTCCGTACACAAGATAGAGAAGCAAAATCTGAAATCTCAACAGCTCAATGAACAATAAGGAAAAAAGCTGAATGGAACGTAAAACGCCAGAGAAAGAGCTCAAACTTGTGAACCAAGAAGCTGCAAGGAAGATGATGGTGATGGATGATGGTGGCGATGTAATAGATGGAGCAGAGAATCTAAAGGGTCCGAAGAAATCAGGGTTTGAAGGCAGAGAAGGCGACGACTGAGTTATGTCCACCGAACCCAAACGAGTTTGATATGGCTGCAGCAAAACAGACAGACATTATCAGAGAAACCATCGTCTGTTCAATCTTATGACAAGAAGGTTTAGGCGTCACTTACCAACATTCACCTCATGCTGCTTCTTCTCGTTTGCAACCGTGTCAAAGTCCACGGCCGGTTCTGGGTTCTACAATAAGAAACAGAGTGTTCAGAGTCTAAAACAAAGTAAACTGAGTATCTAAATCCACGAAAGCTGAATCAAAAGAAGCCTGTTCTTGGGTTCGTGTTATGGATCATGTGAATGATTTTGTTTTATAAAAGGAGGGACTATACGTACAAATTGGTTGATTGAGGGATGAAGCCATCCAGTGTTGATAGCCTTCACGGTGGCGATGGCTTCAAGACCTCCAGCTGCACCGAGGCAGTGACCTATCATAGACTGTAACATGCATTCACAAAACTGTCATTATCGGAAAATGCAAAGCAAGCAAGTACAAGAAATCGAAAAAGGAGAAGAACACTTAAAATAGCTGCATTAGGTCGACTGAGAGTTGAGGACAAACCTTGGTGGCATTGATTTTGATCCCTGAAGTGCTCTTGAATACCTTTTTAATGGCATTAATCTCAGCAAGATCACCAGCAAGAGTGGAAGTCGCATGGGCGTTGATGTAATTTACCTAAAAAACGTGGAGAGAATCAACAAGCTGTGAATATAAATAGGAAAATATAAGATAAATGAAACCCTTTGTTTCAGATAGCCATAAAACTCTAAAAACATGAAACAGTTTGTGTTTCTACCTCCTCGGGTGATACACCAGCATCTTCAAGGCAGCTCTCAATGCATGAAGAGACACCAAGCCCATCAGCTCTTGGATCAGTCATGTGATGAGCATCACAATTAACAGCACCTCCAAGATATTCTGCTACAATTGGAGCACCACGTTTCATCGCATGTTCCAAGCTTTCCATCACCTATTAGAGCATAAGAATTAACAATCGATGGACTTGCGGAAACAACATGTCACATGTACGAGCCAATCTTATGGTGGAGGAAACCAGTTCTGTAAAAGTAGTATAATTCAATTGCAAGGACACTTCCCGAGCTAGTCAACTATGGGAACATAAGTTTCAACAAAAGGAGTAAGGGTCCTCAGCTAAGGACAGCGGTGTATCAAACCCAACAATTTCATTTAGACCCAAACACACAGAGCCAACTGTATGCAAATTTTATAGTTTCAATGTGAGAGTAAGAATTTCTGAAACATACCAAAACACCAGCTCCTTCACCCATGACGAAGCCATCTCTTTGTTTATCCCATGGCCTTGAAGCCGTTTGAGGGTCATCATTTCTCTGTGATAGTGCCCTGCAAGCAACAAAACCTCCCAACCCAATAGGAATAATGGCAGCCTCGGTTCCACCAGCAATCATCATATCAGCTTCACCACGGCGAATGTGGTTCGCAGCAGCGTAAAAGCAGTAGTTAGAGGTGGCACAAGCGGTTGAGATTGAGTAGTTTGGACCCATAAGACCAAGATCGATCGCCAATAAAGCAGACCCCATGTTTGTTATGGCATAAGGAATGAAGAAGGGAGATATTCTCCTGTGACCTTTCTCAATTAGAGCTTGAACACCGTCTGAAAATACAGTCAAACCACCCATACCAGTCCCAACTAGTACTCCAGCTTTCTGCTTATCAATCTACAAGAACACCCAAACCAGTGATGTAAACAACAAAGAAAGAAGAGTAATGCAATCAACTCGTTAAAAACTTGGTTAACCCCATCAAAGAGAAATCAAGCTCACGTTTAAAGACAGTAGAACTTAGAATTTTCAAGAAAAAAAATCTTATCTAATTCAAAATTTTAAAAATAGATGTGCCTCATCGATCAAAATTCATCAATTTTGACTCCAAACCCAATTTATTTCATTGGTATAATGGGGAATGTATAAATCTTAAACTGCATAATCTTCAAATCAATGTGATTACTGGAAATTGATCAATCTAAGATAGTGAGAACGAAAATGTACCGTGTTAAGCTTATCACCCCCAAGATTCGCACTCTCAAGAGCCTTCTTCCCAGCGACAATGCAGTACTTCAAGCAATCGTCAAGCCTACGCTCATTCTTCCCATCGATGTAACCTTCTGAGCTAAACCCACGGATCTGGCCACCGAAACGAGTCGGGAATTTTGACGCATCGAATCGATCAATCAAGCTAATTCCACTCTCACCGGAAAGCAATTTCTCGTAGTAAGCATCGACGTCATTCCCAAAGACAGAGACGAGACCCATACCGGTAATCACAACCCGTTTCTTCGGATCCGTCTCGCGTTTAGGAGCGGAAACAGCGGCTGACGCGGAGATGAACGAACGTCTCCTCGTGGGTCTCGCATTGGTAATCTGATGCGACTGTCGATTCGAAGGTCTTAGAAGTGGATTCGGCGGAGAAGCACGGAGAGAAGAGGATTGAAGAGATTGCATGGCGGATCCAAAGGGGAGAGAGAGAGAGCGAGAGGAAGGCGATAAGTACGATGTTGTGAAAATGGTGTGTTTGCGAAAAGAGTTTAGAGTTCGTCAGATTTCAGGAGCAGACTCGATTATTAAAACACGGAGGAAATTTTTGGAGAGTAAATTTTTCTTTTAAGTCCCTTACTATTTATAACTATTTTAGTTTCGGCCATATAGTTATATTTTCTTTACAATTTGATTTTTTAAAAGACTAAATCATAATGGGATATGATTGGATTTTAATTTTATGGTCTAATTTCTCTTGCAAATATAGTTATTCATCTGTCAATATCAAATTTATGCATCATAAATGCCTTCGGACTTTATTTAACCATGGACACAATGTTAACAGAATAAAAAGCAATGAGAATGATGTTTGCTAGAGTTAAGCAAGAGAAATAAAATAAAATAAATATAGTTAGAAAGACATAGAAATATTCTTAAGATATAAAGTAATGATTTTCACAAAATGATGAGTTTGGTGTTATTCTAAGTTATTTTTATCACTAATATAAAACATAATAACCTAGTTCATGTTTTAATTTTTAGTTTTGATTTAGATTGAATTCAAAATTTTAATCGAATAAAAATAATTTAAGTTATATTTTTTTTATTTTTGTTTGAATTCAAATTTTTAATCAAATAAAAATAATTGAAGTTATATTCTTAGTTCTGTTCGAATTCGATTAATGTATTTTAGATTTGTAGTAAATAGAATTATCTACTTAAAATAATTTTTCATCTTTACTTTGTATTAGATTATTTCAAGTTATGTCAACTTCAATTTCAAATTTATATATATATATATATATATATTGAGGTTTATATTTACAATATTTAGGATTCGTTTTTTTTATATGGCCTTTGTTACTTGAATTTTATGTAAACAATAAGGTTATCCTTTTAATCAAAGTATCAAACTAAACTTCATTTCATTTTCTAAATTAATTGTTTTTCATTTCTCATTCTTTTGGTTACATGGATTATACATTGACACGAAAATAAATCTGAATCATATAGTCTCTCATTTGAACTGGACGATAATACTCACCGAGGAAACAATACAACCTCATGATAGTTTCTCATTTGAACTGGACTCGAGCTCTCGTGTTCCCGATAAGAGATGCCACTTGGCTCAGTTTATCTAAAAGTGCCCCAAAATCCTTACAACCTCCCGTAAAATAAGACATTTCAAAATTGAGCATACTTAACAAAAATATTACTTATCTTTTGGTTTTAAAAACCACTTCTAGGTTTTTGTTTTTTAAAGTTGAAAACATGTAAACAAAATTAACAAAAAATTAAGTAACGGGAAAATAAATGCAAATTTAATAGAGATGGTAAGGTAGGTGAACAGATACTCACGTGGAAGCATTAATCTTAAATAGACCAAGACAACAATGAAAGGTGTAAGTAGATAGCTGGTATAAGTTGTTCAACGCCTATGTTCTTTTCTTCTTTATCATAACCGAACTTCCTCATATAAAGCGTATAAAGTCTTCTAACGCGTTTATGCCTGCCTGTTTGATTGTTTCATTTACGCAGTTTTTTTTCTTTACGTTTTCGTTAACATGAGGATTTTTTTTAATACATTTTCAATTTTTCACAGAATATGTTTGTCATATGCGAACGTTAATTAATGTTATACACAAAAAAAAGTTTTTTTAACGTCCTAATCAATATTGTCAATAGGTCTTTAGGTCTTTGTTTCGCTGGTGGATTCATCTCGTCCAACAGCCGATGCAATACTTGAAAAAGTTTGAAAGATTTTTCTACTAATTATGATGATACTTCTTCGTGTTTTATCTACACTAATACGGTATTAAAAATCGCTTTTTGGTAAATTATTTATTGTTAAATTGCTCATGTTTGATCATGCCTAATTCTAAAGTTTTTTAAAGATAAATTATGAAATAAATAAATATATTTTAGTGATATATTATCAAATCAGTTTTTTAAAACTTTTTTCATGCACTATCAATTTTTAGAAACGGGTGTATTATAGTCATCCTCTCCCGCAGTAGCAACTAAACCAGAAAAATATACATAAATATATAAAAAAATATATTTTTCTATGATTTTTTATTTTATTAGATTTTACAAATCATAATGTTTTCATTATGAACCAAGATTATCACCCGAATAGCACCTTATATGATCTTACATTCGTACATATTCGATTTTAATACCGCTCAATATGAAAAAAAAATGAACTCATTAGGGTGAGATACAGACAGGACACATATATATAGTTAATCCAATCATTAATGTCTAACATTTACAATTCAAAACCTGACGACTTACTAAGCATAACAAATAAATTATTAGCCTCATAATCGCATTCCAAAACCTACAAACTAAGAAAAAGTGTAGGGGTTTGTCTATAGATGGTGGCGGTTAATACATTACAAATTCTCGTATCTAAAGTTTTGGTTACAAAAATTTAAGATTAAGCATTCATTTGAAAAAAAGTATATGCTAAAAAAATAAACGTAATCATGGACTTGACAGCAAACATAAGCAAACAATCGAAAATTCTATTGTAAATGATATGCACTAATCGCTTAAAAATCAAATACGTGGTGACTATTTTTGTTACACACTTGTGCATCATCCTGTCGTCTAACTAACTTTTTGTTCAATTTAGACTATAATTGACAGAAATCATTGGCCATATATAGGAGACAATGAAAGATCCTAGTCCTTGATATCATGTTCATATATAGACGTTCTAGAGAGTAAATAGGGTAATTGTCAAAACCTACCAAATACACAACTCTACATTGACTTTGTCGGACCAATTCAACATTTGTTAGCATCAGTCAATCCAATGACTCCATTTTGTACCAACATAAATGCTGAAAAAAAAGACTTTGACCCTTTTGGGTAACTCTTGAGATTGGACTAGGTTAGAATCATCATCACATGTGATGACTATAACTTAATTTTGTCTGAACATCTATCCTTTCCTCAACTTTCAAGATGAACATTTTAACATAGGACGAGACCACTATAGATAATTGCTTACGTTGCACTTTTATTTTGCAAATATTTATCGCAAAGTCACATTCTCCATCACTAACCGCGTGATCACTATAATTTTTTTAACCTAAACCTTTAAGCAAAAATTTGAGTCATTTGATTACACTAACAGTGTAAAAGTTATAAAAACAGAAACGAAAGAAGAAAATTTCGGTATTGAATTTGAAAGAATTATAATCAAATGTTACAATATAAACTAAAGAATACAAAAAAAATACAGAGTTTACCCCGAGAAAGAAAAAAAAACACTAACGTGTTAGAATCTGCAGCCGCAACAAAGAAAGAAGAAAACAAGCTTAGAAACCAAAACTATAGCTTCGATGATAGACATGATTCTGAATTTCAAACTTTCGAAAAACGACGTCTTGAGATTCAATCTCTTCCACTTTAGCCCTCCAAGTCCCAAAAATTTCAATCTCGTCCTTTCTTTCCTCGTCTTGAATATTGAAAACCTCCCTTTTCCCATCATCTTTAATTTTCAAAATCCTTTCGAAAAATCGAACGGTACAGAGAGAAAAATTAGGTTATTATATGTGTTTTGGGTCTGGTTTTCTTATAAAAGTCTTTCTAGACGAACAGAGTTTTTATACAAGCCGAAGTCAAGGGTGTTTTAGTAATTAATAGTCGTTGATGCTAAGCGCGTTTGAAAATTCCATTTTTCCAATGATCAACATAGGTGTCCTGACGTGAGACCACTCTGTTTCTTTTCCAAAGAATTTTGGTGGATATATCATTATCTATTTCTATAGTTAGATGTATATATATCTATTATAAACATTGTATATTGTATATGTATATAGTATAATGTCAAGTTTTATGTATGTATATATATAGTATAATGTCAAACACGTAAGGTCTTTCAGAGTTGATCAAGATGTCCACTTCGACATTACATAGCTTTGTAAGTGCATCAGCCTTCTTTTAAAAGACGCGCTCACGTTTGAAGAAAGTCACTCGCCTTGTGATGCTATCTTGATTATACTTAAAACTCAACTTTTCTACGACCCATTTACTATGCTTAGATCTCTTTTTGTTGTTTTTTTTTATTATTACTACTCTACTTCATTTTATAATGCATTGGGTTAATTAGTAGGTTAATGCACATTTGTTATGTGATGATTTTCTTAATAAATATTTAAAACATAATTTTTTACGTATTTTTAATCAATACAATGAATTCAACATTTTATCACAAATTTTCGCGAAAAGATGGTATGTGAACAAGTATTTTAATCAAAATATATTATTTTGTTTTAAATAACGAATCATTTGTGACGTAATAATATCAAAAATAAAATAGCACCATAAATTTTTACTACTTATCTTAAAACTAATTAATGGATGAAAAATATGAATGTTGTATTATTAGTGGACTTAGTTATCACCTTTAGATTTTATATATATATAATTTTGTATTTATAATTAAAAAATTACGGGTAAAACATATGCAACAGTCACAATGTATCAACATATTATTTTAAATACGAAAGATAAATAGAAAAACTGAAAACTTTTAATAAGATTTTTTCTAAAAGCATTAATTATTTTAAAAAAAATCAAATGAAATCTTAAAAAATCAAGTTTCCTAAATAGTGCACAAAAACAACTTTTTTTGAATAACTGATAGCTGTATGAAACCATCCAAGGACCTTTAATATTTTTTTTGTCAAAGTGAAATCATATATAAAGTAAAAAAGGAACTACACTCCATAACCGGAGAAAGAGTTTGCACCCAAAAGACCTAACTTAGGTAAAGAATCAATTATTACATTGCAACGATGGGGAATAAAAAAGAAAGATATAGATTCAAAGAATGGACAAAGACATTTATGTTGTGGTAAGTTCATCAAGTTGAAGAATATATTATTTGTGCTTCTCATAGGACAAGATATCTTTCAATTCAAGAAAACCATAATGAGTCACCATTCGAGCCTAACACGACGTGAGTTCACATATTCCATCAAATTTGTCGAATTTTTATGAAATATAGCATACAAAAATACTTTTTATGGAATATTACACCTTTTAGTATACATAAAATTTTTTATCACACATTTTAATATATATAAATTTTTTCATCACACAACACGCATTATAATATCTTTATTATAAATAAATTTTTTTTATAAAAAGGTAATTGCTATAATATATAGAAATAATTTTAAAAAAATATCACGCAGTTTAGTATAGAAAAATACTTTTATCACGCGGTTTAATATATATATATAATTTTTTCTTCACACGCTATAATATAGTTATTATAAATGAAAATATTTTTTATAAAGTGACAATTGCTATAACATATAGAAATATTTTTTTAAAAAAAAATATCACGCCCGCTTTAATATATATAGAAATACTTTTTATCATGTGGTTTATATAAAAAAATTTCATCACGCGTCATGCGCTATAATATAACTATTATAAATAAAATATTTTTTTTATAAAGTGGTAATTGCTATATTATATAGACACATTTTAAAAAAATAAATCACGCGCTTTAGTATATAGAAATAATTTTTATCACGCGGTTTAAAATATATAATTTTTTTCATCACGTGACATGCGCTATAAAATAGCTATTATGAGTGGAATTCTTTTTTTATAAAGCAGCAATTGCTACAACATATATAATTTGTTAAAAAAAATATATATCATGCACTTTAGTATATAGAAATACACTTTATCACACACTTTAATATATATAGAAATCTTTTGACCACGGTACATGCACTATAACATATATAAATATATTTTTCTTAAGAAAAAAATATATTATAAAATGAAAAAATAGTCTAAAATTACCCATATGCCAAAACGTTTTAATTTCCTTAAAAAGATACATTAGTTGTATTTTATTCACCGTCAATATATATCTATAAATAGAGGATCAAGCATAACAAGAACGAAGAAAAAGAACAACAACAAACTAGATCTAAATATTTCACTTTACTACAAATAAAAGATGGTTCTTACTGATGCTGAGATTTTCGAAATTAAAGTTGAGCTCGATCGTGTAAGAAAAACATCGCAAGTAGATGAAGAGCATATGAAGGTAAGCCTTTCATTTTAATACTTTTTTAGCCTTTTTTCGATGTACAAAATGTTAATTACTTTTTATTTATAAAATTTAGGATTTGGAAAAGAAGATGACCGAACACTTCGAAAAAAAGAAGGTTGTGGATAGTTTACTCAACGCTGTGCTCAAGATGTTAAATAATCATCCTATTGCGAACAAACCGGAATCCTCATATGAATCAATTTTCTCGGGTGACGAGGACTGGGAGAAATAATTCTATTCATTCTTTCAAACTGTTATCGAATAACTATTATGTGATTTGTTGTAATGAAAGAAAAGATATGTCATGTTGTCATCTATCTTTATATTCGAAATATGTTGGATTCTCATGATTAATCAATGTCTGTTTTTTTGTGTCTCCTCGATTCTCTTTCTGCTTCTATCCGTTGAACAAATTCGAATTCAGTTTACAGACAAAAAACAATATATTATTTCGTTTTTATATGAAGGATAACAGTTTATTATATAAAATAAAAAAATGAAACATTTCTGTTATAATATAACTCAAAACATGAACCATATAACTTAACCAAATTCAAAACATTTGTGTTTTGGAGGTAGGAGTCGATGGGAATTTGATTGGTGATTGTCAAATAACTTAACCAAATTCAAAATGATTTAAACCGGTTTATAAGGATTCGACACCGGTACTGCAATGGTATGGCTAAGAGGATTGAAGGTGTGAAATCGGTTTTTGGAATGGTATGGCTAAAACTATGTTATATTGATACCATGTAATGTAAAGTACCAAACTCCATGACAAGTTGGAAAATTTCACTAACATAATTATTTTTATATTATACATATGACAAAATATATATAACAAATGTATATATACAAGATTTATGACAGTCTCAAATTCTCAATTCATTCACATAACACAAGAAAATCGCTGAGAAATATCATATGACACGTTTCATCTCCACAAAAAGTCTATATCCCAAACCTAAACTCAAAAAGTACTTTACGTCAAATTTTAGTGAACTTTATTGCACATATTGTAAATTAAAAAAAAAACTCAATTCATTACGAAGATCCAATTGAAAAGTTACAAAAAGAGCTAGCGTTCCGAAAGAATCTAGTCATTTTGTCTCCTTTGACAACACAATCACAACACATTACTTGTTCTTTTTCCATAAAAATGTTAATTTGAAGAAAAGGCATAGCAATGACGATCGATTTTATTTTCTTCTTATTCTTTGAGAGCATCAATGAGACAACGAATCATCCATCACCACACGCTTACTCTTTAGATTATCTAGCTGAGTTTCGAGCTTTTCTTTGAAGGCAACGAACTCATCGAGTGTTGGATATTTAACCTCCTTCATATTGTAATTTGCAAGAGTGTCTTCGAGCCTCTTCCTCAAAACCTATAATTTTATAAAAGATAAAGACATGAACTTTTCTTATAATTCACTATACTTTAAGGTTATATATTTAACCAAACAATTGATATAACAAATATGAGAAATGGGACACTTGCCTTCTCATACTCGTTTTGCATTTCCAATTCGTTCGTAAGACGATCAAGTTTGGCTTGCTTCTTGAGAATCCTAAGTTGCTTCAAGGAAGACGAAGTCCTTGTTCTTCTAGGATAAGGGTTTCGCAAATGTCCAACGACAGAGTAGAAGCATGGACTTCCAAAGATGTATGGTTGTCCAGTAGGAGAGTTGATCAAGACAGCCACTTCAACATCAAATAGTCTCGCAAGAGCAGAAGCCTTTGTAAAAATACCAGCTTGACGGTTGGAGAAAGTAATTTGCCTCTTGGTGTTATCTTCAATGTATTTCACCTCAATCTTTCTACGACCCATCTCTTCTACCTAGATCTCTGTTTTTGTTTTTGTATTTGTTGTTGTTGTTATTGTTGTTGTTACTCTACCCATTTTATAAATAAATCGGGCCAGATAAGTTAAATGCACCAGTGTAATGTTTATCTATATTAACATATTTTTTTAACAAAATATTTGAAAATTACCTTTTTAGTTATTTTTAAATTAGTTATAAAGATGGAAATTAATCCAAAATTTCTGTCAAAAGATGTTATTTGAACAAGATTTATGAAATATTTCAACCAACATGTGTAGTTTCAGATAACTAATATCTTTTTACTGAATAAAACAAAAACTAAATAACATCATACCACTAAGTTCTTTCAAAAAATTATCTTATAACTTAATGCAAATTGAAAAAACAAACATGAACATTGTATTAGTATTGAATTTATACTAATTTTCATTTTATTCTATATACATAAGATTTCTATTTTTAAATACAAATTAACGTGTGTCAAATATGTATAGGAGCCACGATATATTAACATTTTATTTCAAAATAATTATAATAGAAAATAGGGAAAGTTTTATTATGGATTATTTTTCTAAATAAAAATTTAAAATTTAAAATATCCTAAATAAAGCACAAGAGATACAATGAACTTTTCTAATTAACAGACATATATACAAACGTTTAACAGCCGTTAGTATTTTTACCAATTTTAAAAATATTATATTTCAAATCAAAAATTTCTGACTATTTGCTTCTTTTTTTTAAATCGAACGGTTGATATTCAGAGAAAAAAAATTTCTATCAAAAACCATAATCAAAAGAAAATTTTCTATGTCCAGAATTTCAAATCTCATAAATTCCGATAGCTATATAGTTGTTGACCGCAACATTATTTTTTCTCCATAAATTTGTAACTTTGATTCTATTAGAAATATAAAATTGACTAATACATGTAATTGCTCAAAACAGAGTATTTTTGAGAAGATTATAAAAATGTTCAGATAACAATAATAGCAGTAGAAGTATTATAGAGATAGGTTTCAAAAAAAATTCTAAAAAATATTAAAGAGACAATATTTCTTCCAAAATGAACAAAAAAAATGAAAACAGAACAAAAAAAAAATTTGGTAGTTGTAAACTCAGGGAACACTGTGTATTCCAGATTATAATGAACATGATCGCACATATTGTAAATTATTAAAATAAAGCTTCATTTATTTTGAACATCCGATTGACAGCAACCAAAAGATAAAACGATACGACTTCCTTCAAGTATTACAACAAACCAAAATTATATCACAAAAATTTTGAAGGAAAAGAACAAACAAACAACGATATATCTTATAAGATATATAGTATTATATATTCTTCTTCTTATTATTTTTATCATCTTTCTTGTTATTCTTTACAGCATCAATAGAGACGACGAAGCCTCCATCTCCATACGTTTACGCTTCATATTATCTCTAACAGCTTCAAGCTTTTCCTTAAAGGCAACGAACCCCTCCAACTTTAGATCTACATTAATCTCCTTTAGATCGTAATTTTCAAGAGTCTCTTCTTGTCTCTTCTTTAAAACCTAGTAGTTATGAAAAAAACTGCTAGTTAAAAAAAGTTATATATTATACATAAATCAGCTTCAGCTATGGTTCTCTCATGACTCTGACAATGGATAAAAAATAGTTCAATATTAAAATCTACATTCTAGGGTGTTGTTAAAGTCAGCTGGCTCAATGTTTATTTAATTCAGTTATGTTTTAACAAAAAGGAAAATGATATAATGAATAGTAAAAATGGGATAGTTACCTTCTCATGCTCTTTATGTCGTTTTAGTTCTTCGGTAAGACTATCGAGTTTGGCTCGACTCTTGAGGATCCTAGTTTGCTTCAACGAGGAAGAGAATCTTTCTGATCTCCTTGGATAAGGGTTTCGAAGACGTCCAACCACAGAACTGAAGCATGGACTTCCAAATACGTACGGTCGCCCAGCAGGAGAGTTGATCAAGACAGCCACTTCGACATTACACAACCTCGCAAGAGTATCAGCCTTCTTAAAAAGACCAACTTTGCGTTTAGAGAAAGTTACTTGTCTTGTGATGCGATTCTCAATGTAATTAATCTCAATCTTTTTACGACCCATCTCTGTTTTGGTTGTTGTTGTTGTTGTTACAACTCTATATTATATAGAGTGATTGAGTTTAATTTGAATTAACAGCATTGTTAGTCTATGTTGAGATATTTTAGCCAAGAAAATGTTATTTTTTCCAAAAAAAGTTTGATTAATCCTGTAAGTTTAAGTGGTTATCAGAAAATTATGATTTGGATAACAAATAAATGGTGGTGAAATAACAAAAAAAACCACTATTTTTTATCTCGTTTTAAAACTTAATACAGGTTAGAAAAAAAACATGAATCTTATAGTGTTATTGGATTGACTATTACCTCAAGATTTTTTTCTATATACATAAAATTTATATCTTTTAAAAAAATTGATACGTGTCAAAATATGCGGATTAGTGATGGATATCAACATATTTTTTCTATACAAAATTACAATAGAAAAGCCAGACTGTATATGAAATATTTTTAAGGAAAAAAGGATAATTATTTTTAGTTTTTGAAATGAATTCTTAGAATCTTCAAGTTTTCTAAATAGAACACCAGAAAAACATTGAACCTTTCTTAACGGACGGATGCTATAGAGCCAAACAACCGTTACTGTTAGCTTTTTTCATTTTTTCAAATCATAAAATATTTAATCCTAAACCATAAATTCAATTAAGATAATGAAGATTTGATATTCATATAATTTTTTCAAATAAAAATTTGCTATGTGCTTTTTATAAAGTATATTCAATTCATGTTATTTAAATAAATTTAGTATCAATTTAGTTTAAATAAAAAAAGTTAGAAGTATCGATTGATAGAGAATGTATCACGTAGAAAATTTATAAATAATCGAAAAATTTCATTTTTTTGAATTTTTCTTGTTTAGCTCGTAACAAAATAGTAGCATAAGAGAAGAGATTAAGAAAAATTAGGAATTAGTCAAGGAAAAGGAGAAGGTGATACTAGCTATTAGCGTTCTTTGAAAGTTGAAACGACTTAGTCTTAAGTTATCAGAGAAAAAGACTATTACCTTTTTCAAACTCACACCATGGTATGGTTAAAGGTTCCAAAGATAGTGTATAAGCTTATTGAGGTTGATAAACGTGATCTCTATAGTAGCACCTTCAGACACGAAGAAGAACTATCCAAAAGAAGAAGAGATGTTCAAAAAAATTAGGAGGGTGATTACATTTTCAAATGGACTTATATTAAAGATATAATATTCATTACAAAGTGACAGTTTGGCCGAGTGGTCTAAGGCGCCAGATTTAGGCTCTGGTCCGAAAGGGCGTGGGTTCAAATCCCACAGCTGTCATAATTGTTTCATTTTTTTCTCCAAATCCTTTATTTGTCAAATTTTTAATGCCTATAATACGTTGTTGATTTTGCCATTATTGTAAGTTAAATGGGTCAAAGTCAAGAAAGCATTAGTATTACAAATCATTTAGATGTGTTACTGTTAAATGGGTCAACTTCAAGTAAGCATAGAATCCGGATACAGGTTGTCCAAATCGACTAAATCATATTGGCATTGTTCTTCAGTTCACCCAGATGGAGCAGTTGGTGATCTATTTGGGTGATCTATCCAGATGAACCATCTGAATGCTGTTCGTTTTTATTTTTCGATATGCATTTAGATGGTTCACCTGGATGCATATGCGCCTTCGGAACCTTTCTGCGCACGACAACCTTCTTACCGGACCAATACCTTCTAGCATACGTAACTGCACAGAGCTTAAAGTCCTGGACCTATCTCGTAACCAGATGACTGACAAGATTCCGAGGGGTTTAGGAAAGATGAATCTTACGTTTATTTCTCTTGGAACGAATCGGTTTATCGGCGAAGTTCCAGATGATATCTTCAACTGTTCAAACGTGGAAATTCTTAACTTGGCAGAGAACAACTTTACAGGAACTCTCAAGCCATTAATTGGGAAGCTTCAGAAACTCAGGATTTTGCAAGTTTCATTTAATTCTTTCACAGGGAAGATTCCTAAAGAGATTGAGAATCTGAGAGAGCTGAATCTCTTGTATCTTCAAGGTAATCGTTTCACAGGAAGAATCCCGAGGGAGGTATCGAATCTTACTCTGCTTCAGGGGCTTTGGATGCATGTGAATGATCTTGAAGGGCCAATTCCGGAAGAAATGTTTGACATGCAGCAACTCTCAGCGCTCGACCTATCCAACAACAAATTCTCAGGTCCAATTCATGTCTTATTCTCGAAGCTCGAATCACTTGAGTACTTAAGGCTTCGTGGAAACAAATTCAACGGGTCCATCCCTGCAAGCCTTAAGTCACTTTCGCGCCTCACCACATTTGATATCTCAGACAATCTTCTCACCGGAACTATCCCTGAAGAGTTGGTATCTTCGATGAGAAATCTGCAGCTCAACCTCAACTTCTCAAACAATTTCTTGACAGGAACCATCCCCAATGAGCTTGGAAAGCTAGAAATGGTTCAAGAAATCGACTTTTCGAATAATCTCTTTTGTGGCTCTATTCCAAGATCTTTACAGGCCTGCAAAAACGTGTTCTTGCTGGATTTTTCACGAAACAATCTCTCAGGTCAGATCCCAAATGAAGTCTTCAAACAAGGAGGCATGGATATGATCAGAAACTTGAACCTTTCAAGTAACAGTCTCTCTGGTGGAATCCCCGAAAGCTTTGGGAACATGAAGCATTTAGTCTCCATGGATCTCTCTAGTAACAATCTCACAGGTGAAATTCCAAAGAGTCTCGCCAATCTTTCGGCTCTGAAAGATCTCAAACTTGCTTCAAACCACCTCCAAGGCCGTGTTCCAGAATCCGGGGTGTTCAAAGACATGAACGCATCTGATCTGATGGGAAACACAGATCTCTGTGGCAGTAAGAAGCCTCTCAAGCCATGTATGACCAAAAAGAAGTCAAGCCACTTCTCGAAGAGAACTGCAACCATCGTGATTGTTCTTGGACCAGCCGCAGTTCTTCTCGTCGTACTGCTCCTTTTACTGATTCTCGCCTGTTGCAAAAAAAAGGAGAAAAAGATCGAAAACTCATCAGAATCTCAATTGCCGGATTTGGATTCAGCTTTGAAGCTGAAGAGATTCAATCCAAAAGAGCTGGAACTAGCAACAGATTCTTTCAACAGTGCCAACATCATCGGGTCAAGCAGCTTAAGCACAGTGTACAAAGGTTATTTAGAGGATGGGACAGTGGTTGCAGTAAAAGTATTGAATCTGAAGCAATTCTCTGAAGAATCAGATAAATGGTTCTACACAGAAGCCAAAACACTAAGCCAGTTAAAGCACCGTAACCTTGTGAAAATCTTAGGGTTTGCTTGGGAAAGCGGAAAAATGAAGGCATTGGTGCTTCCATACATGGAGAACGGAAGCTTGGAGGATGCCATTCATGGCTCTGCTGCACCGATGGGAGCTTTTACCGAGAGAATAGATCTCTGTGTTGATATCGCTAGTGGAATCGATTATCTTCACTCTGGTTTTGGATTCCCAATCGTTCACTGCGATCTAAAGCCAGCAAATATACTCCTCGACGGGGACCGTGTTGCTCACGTCAGCGATTTCGGGACTGCTCGGATTCTAGGGTTACGCGAAGATGGAAGCACCACAGCTTCAACCTCAGCCTTCCAAGGCACAATTGGATACTTAGCTCCAGGTAAAAAGAAAAACGCTCAAAACCCTAATTAGTTTCGCCATTGATCCATTTTATATACCCGAGAGTAAGTAAACACACTCTGCTTTTTTTCTTCCATGATCAGAGTTCGCTTATATGAGGAAAGTGACGACAAAGGCCGATGTATTCAGCTTCGGGATCATAATGATGGAGTTAATGACGAAACAGAGACCGACTTCGTTAAACGATGAAGAATCACAAGGCATGACTCTGTGTCAATTGGTGGAGGAATCAGTTGGAGATGGAACAGAAGGGATGATAAGGGTTCTTGACTCAGAGCTCGAGTCTTCTATCGTTTCTAGGAAACAGGAAGAGGCCATTGAAGATATTTTGAAGCTTTGTTTGTGCTGTACAAGCTCTATGCCCGAAGACCGACCAGATATGAATGAGATTCTTACACATCTGATGAAACTCAGAGGAAAGTCGGTTTCAACTACAGATCGTAATGGTGATCGAGAAGTTTAACAAGCAAGCTAAGGATAGGTTTAAGAAAGTTGAAGACGAGCTTTGTTTTTTCATACTCGGTTTACAAAAAGATTGAATGTAATTCCGCTTTGTGTGATAGCTTTCTTTCTAAAAAAATGTATTTTTTTTTTGATGCACCATACAAAGTTTATATTTTTCCTTTTCTTTCTTTCCTTTCTTCTATAGTTTTTTTTACTTTTATAATTTTTCCTTATTTCAAAGTCGTTTCCTATTTTATGTTAAGGTTTTAGCTATATATAGAGGTCCTATAAGTGATTTGTAATCGACACCTTATTCTTCATTAATATACATAGCTTATCTCTTAAACTTGGAACCAGCCTTACCCTTGTGTCATCGGTTTTCTTACTTTTATCAGTTGGTATCAGAGACTTCCCACATTGATTGCTTAATCAAAGAACGATCCCATGGCTCAACATTGTACTTTTCAGGTTAAGGAAGCTCCAAGCTACTTCTGTCTCTGAACGATCTGTTTCTGGATTATGATGAGATCATCTACATAGTGATGGTAAGCATATGAAACGCAGAAACATATGTGAAGAGGAGTAAGCTCATTAGAAAAGAGGTGTAAAATGTTTGTGAGTTCAGAAAGTAGAGAGAAGATAGGCATTGTAAAGATAACGTTTCCACCTATATTCCAAAGCAAATATGGTTTGTGCGCATTATTATATGCATGGAAATTGTGAAATAAATTGATACGTTTATACCAACCGAATATTTGATTAATACTTTAAACATCACTATACATTTTTGGACGAGCCACAAAGATTGTTTGCTTAATGCTTACAAACCAAAATCTAAAGAAACTATATAAAAACAAAATTTCACAAAATGAAATTGAAAACAATCACTTCGATCTCGTATGGTTTCTGAGATCATTGGTCTTGGCTTTGTTGAACGAACTCTGAAGCTGAATATGCACAAGAAAATGTAGCACAAAGCTAACTTGCCTCTCTCTTATTTTGTTTCCCTTTGACGAGATTCCGATGAAGAAACATTCAGAACAACACTTCTTTCTGCCAGTAAATCAACACAATTTTTAGTTATATTTCGATGAATAAATGGCAATGAGACTGATTCGTGGACTCACGGGTTTTAGCGATGAATCTGAAGAAGAATGAATGAGAAGCAATAGAGAGGCAGGGCGATGGCGATCCCAGCTACGAAGTTAGTGAAGAGGCCTTTGTTATCTTTTGTGGGTACGAAAACCGTCTTGAGTGTGTTGGTTAGTTCAAAGAGACGGTGAGATACCTGAAGAAGACATCGAAAATGTTTCAGAAACTTTGGTAATAGAAAGTACAGGGACAGAAGAAGTTTCAGTTTCTTACTAGGACGTAGATCGCAGTTGTGAGCATAAAATTGAGCATAGGGTATCCCGGAATAATAGAGAGAAGCCATTTTGGTTGTCCATCAGGCATGTTTGATCTGAATATTGGTGCGTTTGGATCAACAAGAGATCAAATTAAGTTTTCAGGAATACAAGATTTAAGTTGTGGGAAACAAACCTTAGCCATATATGAAACTGGGAAATGTAAGTCTCTAATGTGATCTTGCCAAGCCACCTGCGCAGAAACATGTAAAGAGTATTACATGGTAATGAGGAATACATATCAAACCGGGATTTAAGTTAAATGCAACTGCGAGTTTTACTCACGCGAAGAGAGTCAATGAGACACTCCGAAGCTGGTGGGTGAAATTCCTAAGGCATATGTACACACTGGATTCCGGAAACCAAATGACGAGTCATGTTTCAGTTTCAACAAGAGAAGTGACGGATATAATGACGAACAAGAGGATTCATGCACATACGTTATTGGTATCCAAGATGTGTATGGGTGATACATGTTGTAACTGGTCTTGTCCAGCTTGTAGATACATTCATACCACACGTAGCCAACCTGAAATGTGAGCAAACAGGAAAATATGTCAATGTGTATATAATTGGATGATGCAATTGATAAGATCAAAGATGACGAGATGACTTACAAGCACAGCAATAGTAACTATGGCGGTCTTGACTGATATTCTTTTCTTCGTTTCACAATCCTCTAACTTCTCCATCCATCTCTCCACCTAGAGAATGATCTCAAGTTTAGATACTTGTTACATCAATACAGAAAAAGACAAAAAAACTGAAAAGTGAATCTATGTTTAAGAACTTACAGTTGGATGAAAATAGGCATAAATCATTCCAATGATCCATATGTAGCGATCAAGGCCTGATCTGAAGTGCCATTCATGTAATCGATGAAGATCAGGCTTCGCAGGGTCGTTGTAACCTGCATTTATGTAAATGAAATTTCCAAATATTAAAAAATCCCTTCGATTCCATGTTTCATTTCGTAATAGAGAAAATCATCAGATACAGAGAAGTAAACCACCTAGCAAGAATGTTAATGGACTCCAGAATATTTCGAAAGCTCCAGGAATTTCCCACATCAAAAAGACAACGAGGAAGCATGAGAATATCTTCAAAGCCATCACTGATCCAACTTCATTGTACTTGCTGAAGATACCCAGAGCTCCGTACACCATTAGGGTGAAGAGAGTGTGCATTGGGCAGATGTAATACAACATATAGTCGTTGTTGAGAACAATACAGCAAAATGCTACAAAGAAGTTCAGCCTCCACATCATCTGTAAGAGAAAAAGATTTTAGATGCGGAAGATAAAGTACAATGACGAGGGTTTGTCATGGAATGAACTGTATCACCTGCGCAAAACGTGCCACTGAGAAATCCTTTCTGATATAGTAGTACGAGAAATTTCCAAAACCAGTCATCCAGACATAAGCAGCTATAAAGATACGGATTGCATTGTACATCTCAGCCGCAGCAAAGTAGTGATACATTAAGAACAAAACCTGTTAAAAAGCAATAATACATGAGAACAATATGTAGAAAGCGAACAAAAAAGAAAGGCAATTATCATATTGCCAATAATCAAGAGAACTTGCCTGCATCCATCCTTTCCACTCTTCGGTCTGGTGGCGATTAAGGTAAAGAATGGATTTCCCACTTATGGGTGACTTGTCATTGTGCTTTCTGAGAGATGTCATGGCTGATACTATGATGAGAAGAACGTAGAGAAAAATGAAAAGGTCGCGGTTGTAATTCTGTGAAAGTAAACCAAGTCCTATGAGTAAAAGCGTTCAAGAATAGATATTCTTTCGTCTAATTAAGATACAAATCTGATGAAAGACATGGGTACCTTGGTTGAATCTCCAAGTAACTCCGTGCGGTCACAGATATAGAAATATATTAAGATTGCGCCAAACTCCGACCTAGGTTTGATTGTGAATGCTAACATAAGACAACGGACAGAGATATTATCACTTCTTGAGATTATTTACACTTACATTGCTCTCAAGGTTGATCGGTGTTCCAGCAAAAACGAATCTTCCATACTCAAAAACCTATGATTCGATAATCATTATAAACCTAGCATGAGAGCTGCTGAAGAATTGTAATAAACAAACTAGAAAAAATATGAGCTAGAAACACCAACCTGATTATGTTTGTTCTGATGGATGAATTATGAAATCTTACAGATGCCGATCGGGCAAGACCTCCCTCCAATGGATCAGCTTTGTCATCATCTTTCTCTGCTACGCCTCCCAATTCAACCAGATTATTATCCGAGTGACTGCATAAGTAGAATACAACTCCAATCAAGAACTAAATTGAAAGAGAAGAAGCACTACAGAGCACGCCCAAAATATAGTACGTTTCTGAGAGTACCACATTGCAAAAACTTACGGTTTCAAGGGAACCAAAGATTTCCTGTACTCAAGTAGCTCCGAGTATATCCAACCGATAAATATTGGGATTACTCCAAGTAGGAAAGATACCTAAAAAAATTTCACTCAAAAGTTAAATCCTTACACTTGCAGATTTCACAGTATCAAGGATGCTGATGATACCAAGGAACCTGTCCTATTCTTTAGGCTGACTTGAAGATTAAAAAGTCACTTTCATTCTTAGGTTTCGTCCCACTTAACTTCTTCAATTTTCAAACTTTGTCAACTAAATCAACCTAAATCGACACAGCATTGAATATCGAAAGTACCAGGAAAAAAGTTGAGTACGAGTGTAAAGTTTCTCGAGAAATTGTACCTGGCCCGGCGTAATCGGTCCCGGATCCACCATTTTCAGGGATCTCTATTAAAACTCCGAACTGCATAAAACACCAAAGACGAGCGGGATTTTTATATAACGAATCCAAAAATCGACAATGCGCAGGTTCGAACGAGAAATTTAGAAGCAACCATCCTGAAACTCGGAAGAAATTTTCAGAAAGGATCTCAGGGGATTGAAATTACCAGAGATCGAGACGTTAACAGAGGCAAATTGGACGGAGAAAGAGGACGAAGACGATGATGATATGATATCGAGAGAAAGAGTGATCTCTAGCAGACGATCATAATAAATAACAGAGAGACTGAGAAAGAGAGAGAGAGAGAGAGAGAGAAAAGAAGATGTGAAAGTGTTTGCGAGCCGTCGTTTTCGATCGCCGGCGATTGATTTTCCGAGCGGTCGTTGCGGTTTGGCGTACTGGTTAGAGACAGTGACTCGACAAAAAAATTCGTGTCCATTCATAATAGTAAAGTATCAATTACAAAGCTTTTTCCATTTATCTTTTTTAGTTGTTGTAAAATTAAATTATGACATATTTGGTTTTATTGTAAAAATAATAATAATTAATAACATTAATATTAATAATATTTCAATGTCTCTAAACTTATGACGCCACATGATCACTTGTAAGAGGTCTAACATATCAGTTGTCAATCTCTTCTGAGACGATCCCAACTTATATGTCATTCGTGTATCACAATTTGGTTAGCTATTGCAAGATCATTTCCAACTAAGTTAGGTTAGAAATCTTTTTCTTTCATAAAACTCAAAACAATGTTAAAGTGAAAATTATATATTAAATTTGATTAATTTATCAGTTGAATAGTATAGCGGGATTGTCAAATGATCTAATAAAAAAGGACCTTAAATTGAATAGAATTTTTTCATAATAACTATAAAACACTAAAGAATTAGTTCTCTTAGTTTAATAAATTAGTCATATTTTATTATTATATGTTTAACATCTCTAAATTATATAACCGAATTACTTTGAAAATGTAAAGAATTAGTGACTGTTTTAAATGGTAAAAAAATTATAGAATCATATTTTCAAATACGTGAAAACATGATATACCATTTATCACCAATATGAAAACAAATAATTTCTCGTAATATCTTTTAACATTGTGGAAAAGGATCGTAGAGCCTTAAACTATTGTGGTTTGCGGATCTAACAATAAGCCCTGCTCTCAAGATGGACTTGTCAAGCAACTAACCGGTCGCATCCCTTACATGATACGCCAAGGGATAACATGTCCTAATATTTGTATCAAATCTATCTAATGTATAATACATTATATATGATCATTAAAAAATGATCAGACTCGTTAGGTTGGTTCCTTAGTTCTTACTTAAAAGGAATTTAATATTCTTATAGCAGAATTTGAAGATTGATTAGATCTAATGATCAATATGTTGAAGTGAGTTGGTGATTTGGTGCAATAGAATTCAATGTCATATGTGTGACATATATGTTTAAGTTTGATGTGTGCGTCGTGTACTGGTGTACTAAGAAAAAAAACTATTTTTTTTTGTATACGAGCAATATATGTTAGTTAAAAACGTATAAATGCTTTTTATTTCATCTCATTTATATATTCTCTATTATAGGTGAGGTGGTCAAACATAGTTAAGTTCGATAAATCTTTCTAGTCTAAAGTTTCAAATACCCAAAAGTTTAATTTGTTCGACTATATTTAGATATGAATGTTTGTCCTTTTCTTCATTATTTAATGTATAAATCAAGTAATGAAAGAGAGAGACTCATCAAGAATCTGTTGATATATAACAATATTACATAAAGAAACTTATTCTAATAACTCGAACGCGACTCCATATCCATACATAACATCTCTACATTATATCCTATCCTATAGTCTCACAAAAAAAAAATATATATATATATACATGCAAAATTAAATAACACCTTCACTTATTATGCATCCGATATTGTTTCTATATCATCAAGGTTCTTGCTTGAAGAAAACCGAAGGAAACATCTCCTTCAAAAGCTCATAGTCACTCTCATTGTGAAACTCTTGGTTTTGTTGTTGCTGATAATTAGGGTTTACATTCACACTAGCGTATGGCGCACGGAAAAGATCATCATGTGAGAAGCTTCTTGGAGTATTGATGATGAAATCGGAAATTGGAGAGAGAGATGATGAGCTATAATCAGATGTAACGGGTCCAGAGAACATTGCTGTGCGGCGACTGGTGGGGATCGGGTGGTTGTGTTGACTTTCGTAAGTTGTGATCACAACCGTTGGATCTTGGTAAGATCTCTCAACTCTCTTCTTCACGTTGCACTTCTGCGTCGTGCATCTGTAGTAACTCCTGCTCTCGTATAGTTTTAGCATTTGACTTAGAATGTCGGTTACAAAATTAAACTTTATACTTATAAAAAAAAATTGACTTCTTAAACAATATCAAAATCTTTGTGGACAAATACAGGCAAAATTGCCCAAAAATTTGACTTGACCAAAATATCTTTATCGATGTTTCTATAAAAATCTGAAATTTTGATTACAATAATTGAAGTGATATTTATGAAAGATCCTTGTGAATGTGAACAATCAGCATAATGGTCTAAGAAATATAAAATCCAGAATTACTTCAATTTTAAATTGAAATCAAATAATCACTAAACAAAAAAAGAATTAAAAAACATAAAATACAAAGCTCGTTTTACTTTTCTAAATAACGTGAAAATGTTAAGAATATCAAAATATTTTGTAAAATGAGTGAAAAAATGAATTTGAAAGCCAAAAGCTAAACTAAAAGCTACATTTTTTTCAACATTTCACTGATTTATTGTACTTATTTATTTCCATAATATATAATAAAGTATAATAGTCGATTAAATTACCTCGGATAAGGACTGTTTTTGACTGCCTTTTGGCCGTACTTCCTCCAACGATAGCCGTCTTCGAGATGATCAACTTCGGTCTTAGTCATAAACGAGACTCGTGGCTCTCTTTGCTTCTTCTCTACTTTCTTCTTTGTTTTTACTCTGAACCATATATACATTACTGATCAGTTAAATTAATGCTTATTTATAATGGACCGTTTTTTGTAATTAATGATATCGTACCATACAATTGACTTTGAACTATATAGTTAATAATGCTAGAGCACCAAATGATTGCTAGGACACAAGTAATACAACAATCTTAGGTGGTATAGGTCTACCAAAATGGGATTCTTCTTTCTGTTTAAGTGGGTTATTTAGAGGGCAGATATTTCAGCAATAATTATATGTAAAAATGAATGAATAAACAATCTTACAATCAGAATATCTATATATTAAATCAAGCGTTACAGAAACACAATACTGAGATTTTTTTATTGAAATAATATTATTCATAGTTCTTTGAAATATAGAAAATTTAGCATTCTAGCTAAACATGGTTATGTTAAAGTACATTTCACAAGCATATTTAGTTTCATAAAAAAGAAAATCCCTAAGGCATTCTTAAAGGTGTCATTTTTATGATACACAAATTATCTATCTGTGTTTTTTCATATAAAAACAATCTAGATTAATATTTTTATTTATTTATTTATAATTATTTAAAGAAAATCACATTTGAGAAAGCGATTCTTGATTGGCCCTGAAACTGAAAAAAAATGCATTTAATTTTATCAAAGAATTAAGGGTTTGGTGTTTTGATTAGAGCAAAGAATAATTTTTGGTAATCAAAATCAAATAAAAAGTTTTCTGCCTATATAAAAATCAAATACATGTAAACTCTATATAAAAAAAATCAAAAATATAGAGTTCACATGTATTTGATTTATATATTTAGGCTAAAAAGTCTTGCATTTTTTTTCTTTTTTTTGTTAAAGCTAAGTATTTCTGTCTTGATTAACTGCATAAGTACTAGAAACACTTATGAAACTTACATTTTTTTGAGAAGGTTGATCATCTTCTCCTCCATCGTCAGCTTCTCTTTTCCTCATGCTCTTGCCGGAATCTTCGCCGTGATGATGATCGGCCCCACTCGAAGAAGGAGATGCAGAAACCCTAGTTTCACTCTCAACGATTGCACCACCACCACCGACAACTTCATGACTCTGATGACTAGTTTTATAATTATAAGCATTATAAAAACCATTTTCTTGATCGATCGAAGAATTAAAAAACTCTGTGGACGGTGGCGAGAGCTCGAAACCCAATCCGTACGCTCCTTGAGGACTCGAGTGTAGATCAGAACCGATTTGTGACGAGATCATGTTTGCATTATAAGTGGATGGATCAGAAACGTAAGAGAGATTCATAATATTTTGGCTGTTGATGTTATTGTAATGATTATATGATGAAGTGTAGTGATAGTTGTTCAGATCTTTGATTTCATTAGACATGATGAAGAACAAAGAGAGAAAATTCAAACAAACAAAACTGAAAAAAAGAAAAAAGAACAAAGATACAAGAGAAGAGCTTGAAGAAAACGAAAGAAAGAAAGAAAGAAGACGAACTTTTTACGTTTATGATTTTTTAGTCGGTCTAAATTTGGTGTTAAGACTTTTGGGTCTTCTCGTATTTATGCCGTTTGAAAAATATATATTATTTTATATGTCTTGCTGAATAAATATAATAAAAATGGTGTTTTAGAATATGATTTTTAATAAACAATGATTAAAAATCTAAAAGTTTGAATGAAATAGTCCTAGGGTGTGAATGAATAAAAGGTTTGGAATTTGAATGACTTTTTTTAATATTTAAAAACAAAACGAAAAGTTTATACAAAGTTGAGTTGACGAAAAGCATTTTACCTCCCAAAAGGAGAGTTACAAAAGTGGCCTCGAGTAAGGAAACATTACTTGGCTTTGTTTCTTAAATGCTTAATGTGAACATCATGAACATAAAATAAAATAAAAACCATTTGTATCATAATTAATCTTCTTTAAAATCTCTATGACTCTTTCTTAACTACGAAATAAAATTAAAATTTTCCGAAATGTACAATAGATGCCCCCACATTTGATCAACATGAGGTACAAATTCGAGGTTCTTTTGCTATAATACTTTTCTTTTGGGGCCTCAAAAGTAAGACCTGAAAAGTTATTATTTATCTTTTTTTATAAAGATGACTATTAGTTAAACCGGTAACCGGAAACAGTCAGTCTCCGGTCATGTTTGTGTGGAGAAGGAAGAGCCAAGTCAAAATTTCAAACGAAGAAAGATTAACAAAGGCGAATATCGTGAGGTTATTAGGATGACACGTGTTAAATATTGGCACCGGCATTTGACCGTAACCGACACATGACCTGGCACGTGGTGGACTATTGCATCTTGTTCCTCAACCCTAATAAATATCAAAATCAGACGTTATTTTATGAAGATAATATTCCAAGTCAAAGGGGGGCATGATTACAAGTTTACGAAGCTTTTTAATTAAAACAAATAATGTTAGAAATTTAGAACCAATTTATCATATGATGAATTCGGATGTATAAGTTTATGTTGTTTCTATAAAAATTAATTGAGGTTAGACTTCATTTAGATATATAACAACAAAATTTTAAGACGTTAAAATTAAATACGACAAAAAAAAGGGATGTTAAGAAAATAAAATTCGAAATTATAGGATAAAATATGACTGAAATGCTGACGAATTATCAACGCTATCAACGAATTATCAACGAATCTCTTTTCAGTTTTCACATTAGAACTTTCCCTCAAGCATGTAAAATGAAAATTAAAATAATAAAAGAAGAAATCTGGTCAAAATTATAATGTATTAATGCTTTTGAAAGTAAAACGACATAGGTTCATATCGTAAAAAAGAAGTGGAATCGATGGAAAAGTAATAATGCTTTTGAAAATAAAACGACATAGGTTCATATCGTAAAAAAGAAGTGGAATGGATGGAAAAGTAACATATACGGAAAATAAAATAAATAAGAAAAGAAAGACATGATTCCTACCCGAAAATGACAATGAGAAGTGAACATATATTGACTTTACAGTTTACATTTGTATGGTCAACATGAATTTTTCTTCCATTTTAAGGTATATATATTATATATATATATATATATATATATATATGTATATATGTGTGTAAACCTATTTAATAGCTTAAGAAAACACGTATTTAATAAACTGAGCATGGTTCAATTAAGCTTCTTTGTGGTTCTTGTTCTTATTCTTTTGTAAATAGGTGATTCTAGTTTTTTCTTTTTTATAAAATGTTAAATTTTATTATTTTATAATATGACAGTAATTATAAAAATAACTTAAAATAAAATATTAAAAGAAGTTACAAACGAAAATAAAACTACAACCAAAAACAAAGAACTGACATAATCGACAACAAAGACACATGTCGTAACATATTCTGAATTCTCATGTATATATTTATTAAAATCGCTTAACCCTAAGAATATAATCTGCTCGTGTATCTCGATCATGAATTGAAATTACGAATTACAGCAGAATTAATCGTAGTTTAGATGTTTCTGAAGAAGCAAAAAATGATGAAAAACGTTTTCGAGATACTGTATGTAACTACTTGTAACAAAATACAAATAAATGATTGTGCATAACTACAATTGTAGCAATCTTTGATAGATTCTCGATGATGATCCAAAAATGCAAGTAAAACTAAATGAGTCATGATTCTCGGTGGACCAAAAACGTCAATAATTGCTACGTACGTTCTTGACGTATTTTACTTTCTATCTCCAACAAAAAAATAAAGTCAAGTTTTCCGTTTACTATTCCTTTACATCTAAGGTTGACAAAAGATTACATCAGATGTATATATGTTATTCATCGGGTAAAAAATATCGAACTACTTTTTAAGTGTATGTCATAAATATATTTGTTTACTGCTTTGCTCTTAAGCTTGAAGCTTCTTATAAAAAAAAATTAGTTTGAAGTTTCGGTATATTTTCTCTAATATTACCAGCCTGGAAAGTGTAAATTACCTAAATTAATTACCAATCCACCTCTATTTTGATAAGAGACAAAAAGCGAAGCTTACGCAAAACTCTAGGTTTGCAGTTGATATTCACGACCAATTTTGTGGAATATGTACGGATGCACCAAACTTCTTAAAGATTTTTGTTGGTGAGTTGGACTTTTCTTTCAATATTTTTCTTTGAATGTCTTTTTTCTTGTTTAGTTAAAGTCTTTGTTTCATTGAATAGTTATCATATAGAAATTGAGAAATATAAATAGTTATTATTATTAAAATCTACTAAACGCTGAAACTTTTTTTATACAAAATATAAATTTAGTGTGATGATTGATATGTTAAATAAATTGTAGAATTAGATGTTTAATTAAGATAAAAATTTATAAAAATGAGATAAATCGTTATACCATAAAGATTAGAGCTATATTTTTTTATTTTTTTAGAGTTAAAAACAGTTCTCACACCTTAACTCGCTGATTGGAGTAGTCTCAAACTAGTTAAACCCCGAATCCAAAATTCTTTAATTAAAATATTAGTGTGTAGTTTTGTATATTCAATTTACTAACTAACATTTTTTTTTGAAAGTTAATTGTAGTCTATAATATAGACCATATTTTTGTGTAAAAGCAATTAAACAAGAACACATGAAATTTTAAGAATATGTTAGACGAAAAAATGTATAGTCTTGGGACTTAACAGTTTAGAATTGATGTCTTTGGAGGTAATCACTAAATGGACCAGCTTATCCAAATAAGCAAAGTAATTTAATTTGTAGTTTATGATGAAAATTATCCAAAACACCAGTTTCCAACCTAAAAATTGAATAAACATATTTTAGAGTTCTAAAAATTGGTACTATATTTTTATAGCAATTTTCTACTAAAATTATTTTTTGAAAATGCCAACTTAAAAAAAAATTGTAGTTTATATAATGTTAGGGTTGATATTAATTATAAAATGGTTTAAATGTAAGGGTTAATCTATTTTAATATTCTGTTACAATATTTAGTAAAATAATAAAATAAGAAAAATATATAAGTCGAAGGAAATTATATTAATTAATTATAAAATGCTAAGATGCTAATTTTGGTAGGATTATTTATTTTTAAATGAAAAATGTGAAAAAGTTGATAAATTGTGAATAGTATAAAGTAACAGAATGTTTTCTAAAGTAAAATGAGATTAAGAATACAAAATTATACTCATTCATAAAAAAAATGTTGAGGATGAGATTGTTGACTTTTTCCATAATTAAGACAGGTTTCTTGTTAGCGTGTGACATCATAGGAAAATAAATATTTTACATTAACATTTACTGTCTGATATTTGGGTAACACAAATTAATTATTTCAAACAGGAACAAAATGGCTTCCATCAAACCAAATTATCAATCAGAAAGTAAGAATACATGCATGAAACCGAAGCAAACCATTGGCATACTATACTCCTGTGATATGACATCAAACCGGTCAACAGAACCCGAACATCAAACTTCAATCTCTTCATCTTAGGTGAGATGGTGACAAACCAGAATTTAAACCGGTTACAGAAAACCGGCAATTGCAGATTTTTCATCGTCATCTTCAATCATATTCTAATGTGGGAATCCTAAACCGAAGTTGCAGTGGATAAATCGTTGGTGATGGTTTCCAAGAGATTTAAAAGAGTAATCCTTCCAGTGTTGGTTCGGTCAAGCTTGTCAAACAGGTTAGCAATCGGATTAATGTCCTTATCGGTTATTTTTTCCATCTTCTTTAGTTTGTATATCACAAACTCTGATTTACTGCGAATACAAAACAGCTTATAAGAAGATTTGATGATACAGATAAAACCAAGAATATCAATTGGACCAAAGATCATGATATTAGTCAAAGATGTTCAGAGCATCTCAGATAACAGATCGGACGTGAGGCATTTAGATAAATGGAATTGAATCTAAGACTCATGCTTCGAATGCAGGACGTTTCAAAACTTTTGTAAACCACAGTCTTTGAATATGATCAAGGTTCCTCGAGTTTAAGAAAATACGCGCAAAACTGAGAATCCAACAATCTCAAGAACCTGAACAAATATGAAACTTATAGTACTAATATCAAAGAACAAGACTTTTGATGCATCAAACCATGCAAATTGATAAGGAAAGTGAGCAAATGAGTACCTAACGAAGCCATTGTGGTCGATATCCGCAGCAAGGAACTGAGAGATAGACATGTTTTCACCAAGCACTTTCTTCACTCGCTCTCTGTTCCTCTTATCAACTCTTGCTTCAGCCAAATACAAAAACGCTCGAGCAACTGCTAAAGTAGACACAAGCAACCAAATGGCAGCAAGTAGCCTACCGGGCAGCGTCTTAAAAGCCCGATCCCCATACCCAACTGTAGTAACCGACATAATCGAGAAATAAAAGGAATCAAACCAGTCAATTTTCTCAACGAAATGCATAATCAGAACTCCAAACCCAAGGCATAACGTCACAACACCCAATGCCAATCCAACTTTCAACCTAATCCTCATCCTCCCTTTCTTCAGATCGATTATGTACGATCTCTTCCTCTCTGGCTCATCAAAGCTATCATTCCTAGCAGCTTCTAACATATAGTTTTCTTGAAGATCAAGAACATAAGTAACCATCGCACTAAGCAATATATCCACAAAACCAAACCCGACTAGCACAAACAAGATCGAAAACATCTTGGTAAGGACGCTATCCGGTGTGATATCTCCATACCCAATTGTGCACATTGTTACAATACAAAAGTATAAACCATCAACAATAGGATTAGTGTGAGTCACTGCGTAGTTATCTCGATTCAGCCAATAGATAAGCACACCTAAGGAAAGATAAACAATGAGCAAAGCAACAGCTCGTCTTACAACGGGTTTCGAATCTGATTGCTCTGTTTTCAGATCGAACGGGTGAGTTAGACTGTTGATTGCAGCCATAGCAGGAGCTGTTTTAGATCGGTGAAATTTGTGATGGGTCGACTTAGGTTTTTGCGCGGGTAAATTGGATTCCGGAGGTGGTAGGAGGAGGTCTAGGGTCGAAGGCTCGGTTGCGGCCGAGGAAGACGACGAAGGGTTGTGAGATATATCGTCAATGAGAAGAGATGAATCTCTTTCAGAGCGAGGGAGTGGGCCGAAGATTAATCGGTCTTTGAATTCCGATGGTGTCATCGGCATCGGAACCGTGACGTGGTTGTTCTCCGGTAAGAGTAATAAACGCGGTGGTGGGTTGAATCTAGGGCTCATCAAGTATTGGAGTAAAGGGTTAATGTCGTTTCCGCCATTTCCGTCGTTCGCCATCTGAGTTTTCTCGCCGGAAAGCCGGGATATCTAAAAAACCAGAAACCAGGGTGGTTTTCCGATAATGGTCTGGGACAAGAAGAGTGGATAAAGGAAGAAACTTTCTTCCAAAAATCGAAACTTTCTTCCAAAAGCCCCACAAAGATCAAACCTTTTTGTAGGGTGGTGGGGGGTTTTTGATGGCTTATTCAAGTAGAGAGAATCGTTCTTAAGCACTGTGATTATATAAGACTATAGTTTCGATGTTGACAGACTTTAATAACATGATTACTTTTAGAACACCGTATATTGATTGACACGATACTCTGAAAGTTTGTGTATGTTTTTGTTAAAACTTCTCATATTTTATTTAGAGGATGATTAGATACTTGTAACTATTTGATTAACGAACCCTGTGTTGTTGATAAATTATAAATTAGCACCATAACATTCTTCTCTATTAATTTTTGTTTCCCGTTAGAGTGAAGATTGTAACTTCTACTCATCAGCTTTCTAAATTTTGTTATCAATTCTCATAAGTTATTCCTTACCGTAAAACTTTATAAACTAATAATATTAAAATTATAATATTTTAAAATTAATTGAATCAAAAACGTAATTTAATAAAGAAAAATTTCTATTAATTTACTAATATATTAATTTATTAAATAATAGTTTATAAAAATAAACTAAAATCTTTACTTGAATAAGTCATTTACTAAAAATAATACTGTATACAATTAATAAATCATTATTATTAATAATAAATAAAATGTTTACATATATATTCCATTATTTTTTCAAAAATAAAACACACAGAAAATTTTTGGTTGATGTAACATTTTCCTTAATACACATTTTTCTTCTACTCACTTTTCCAAATTTGATATATATATTTTTTTACTTTTTATTCTTTTTTATATTTTGATAGTTCTAAAACATGATCTTTACATTTTCTCATATCCAAAATCAAAATACAAAATATAATTTTATTCGCAAATTTCACTTGCAATATTTAGGATTTGTCTTTGTTTTTTTTTCCAATTTAACTAGCATTATTTAGTGATTTCATATATTTTGTAAATGTTTATAGTTGAATCTATTATTTTGTATGATACTTTTGTCTATTAGATATCTGTTATGGGAAAAAATCAGTTTAAGCAAGAGTGTAAATTAATCAGTATTATAACTCTAAAAATGGTTTAAATTATGGGAAAAATATTAATTTTAATGAAAAACATACAAGTTGATATATAAAATCAAAGCATAATGCGTTGTTGATGTATTGTCCTGGGTGAGATACGTTTATATTGGAAATGAAGGGGTCAAAACCTATAAACTTTGAAAACATTTACAAGTTAGTGCGTAACTGCATATAATATAAACTAAAATAAAAAATTAAAGGGTCAACTTTGTTTTGTCTTTTTCTAGTTAAGAAAGAAAACCGACCCGACGTGTCGTTTTCGCCGTTCCAGATTACATGGTTTCGCCGTTTTTGATGATGGACGTGTCATTTGAGAATAATTGTTTATACCTTTCCTTTTTTGTTGTTTTATATTATCATTATTTACAATTTGAGGAACAATCAATCAAAAGGAATATTTCTACAGAAAATTCCATCAGAAAAAAAATGATTGAATTAATTTTACACTCATTGCAATATATAATCCATAATCTGAATGGAAACATTTTTAATATATGTCTTCAAACATAAAAAATATGCATTCTATTCGATATATGAAGTCAACTAAACTTTCTCTATGGAGAGTTGAACCTAACTTTGAGCGGACTTTAATTACTGAGTAATTTTTCTTTGTTAATTAGGATACCCAAAACTAAATATAAAAATAATGGAGCATAAAGAAATTGAAAGCTAATTATAAATAATGGAGCATAAATTGATTAAAATGTAAAAATACAAGAAAATACATTAACAATTTAACACTCTTTCAAATTTTGTGAAGACAAGTTATTTACTCCAAACCGGAACAGAAGACTTCGATCAAATGTCATGAACTAAGAGTACACACACATAAAGGAAACCAAACATCAAACTTCTTTCATCCCCCACGAAACTTCTTTGGATAAACCAAACATCAAACATATCCTAAACCGAAGTTGAAGTGGATAAATCGTTGGTGCTGGTTTCAAAGATATCAGAAAGAGTAATCTTTCCAATATTAGTTCGGTCAATCTTGTCAAAGCGATCAGCGATCAGTCTAATGTCCTTGTCGGTTATTTTCTCCATCTGCTTCAGTTTGTAGATGATGTACTCTGATTTACTGCAATAAGCATGTTCAAGACAAGACAACAAATCTTAAAGCCCTTGGAACTGACTCTAACAACACGAAATGCTTCGTATGTACCGAGGAATCAAACACACAATCTTTTCAAGTTTACTTCGAGTACAAGAAACATGCATAAACCCCAAACTCCAACAGATTCAAATAATATCAGAATTTAGTGATTTCAAAAACATGAACAATAATGAAACTTTAGAACTGATGGAACTTGAATGATACCTCACGCAGCCATCGCTGTTGATATCTGCTTCGAAGAACTGAGAGATGGACATGTTTTCGCCGAGGACTCTGTTCGTCCATTCTCTGTTCCTCTTACTCACTCTTGCTTCAATCAAATGAAAAAACGCTAGAGCAACAGCTAAAGTAGACACAAGCAACCAAATCGCAGCAAGAAGCCAACCGGGCAATGTCTTTAAAGCCTGATCTCCATACACAACCGTAGCAACCGACATAGCGGTGAGATACACAATAAGCAGAGCAACAGATTGTCTTACAGTGGATTTCGAATATGATTTAGATCGCTGGAATACGTGATCAACTGGGTGAGTTAGGTCGTTGATTGCAACCATAGCAGGAGCTGATCTAATTCGGTGGATTGAACGGTCTTTGAGTTCCGATGATGTAATTGGTATCGGAATCGCGACGTCGACATCGTCGTGCTCCGGTAAGGAAAATAGAGCCGGTGGTGGGTTGATTCTAGGGCTAATCAAGTTTTCGAGTAAAGGGTCAGTGTCGTTACCGGCAGTGTCGTTGTTCGCCATCTGGGTTTTCGTCGGAATACCAGAAACCAAGGTGGTTTTGTGATAATGGTGTGGAGACAAAACGAGTGAATAAAGGAAGAAACTTTCTTCCAAAAGCGTCGCCAAAGATCGAAACTTTTTTTGTTGGGGCGTTTTGAGCTTATTCAGTTATTCTACATAGTCGTATCGTGACGTAATTAAGTTTTCGAAAAAAGACAAGAGACTTTTAAGTTTTAATAACGGACTCACTTTTTAAGGAAAAAATGATATATATTAATTGATTTACAGATATTTGGATAGCTGTGTATGTTTTTGAATATTTGAAACCGTCGTCATAACATAATCGTCGACAAAAGTTCAAGAAACAAAAAAAAGCATCATCGTCGACAAAAGGAACCCCGATTTTATAATTGTCCGTACCAACAACGATTGATATTCATATATTTATTGTTGTAGTTAAGTACATATTTAAGGTTTTATTAATTTTTAGATCAATCATGTAGAAAACACAACATGTGGGACATCAAACAACAAGAAGACGTGTGGACGTGAATGACACATCTTTCTGGTAAAACGGCGCAAACATTTGATTATCCGTTATTTAATATTTTACCACCAATTTTTTTATTTAAATATGTGCTAAAATCTCGATATATAACAAAATTAACCCTTAATATATAAGAACACTCTTAACAAAACTCTAAAGTTTAACCCAACAAACAGCTCTTTGATCATTTAAAGGTTTTTTGTTTATCAACAGTTATTTGCAGCTTTAAGATTGAACGTCTATGTCGTAAACCAGTGAAAGTAAAAATGATGGCAAGAAGTCATAAGTTGTAAGACTTAAATGGATTATTATTCACAAACAATGTAGCTAAACACACTGCAAAGAAAGTCATAAGTTCTGATTTGGTTGATTTTGATAAGTTAGTAGTTGTCTCTTGGCCACAACCTTTGTTGGGTTTGGTGAGATGGATCACTCCTATTGTTTTCTTGGTTCAGAAATGCAAGGTAAGCACTGCTTCTTTCATACTCAATCTCTCTGTAAAGCTGCTGTTCTTGTTGTTGCTGGCTAAGTCTGAAACTCGGTGGTCTCCGATGACGACGCCGGAGTAACCTGTAAGTATCTTCTCCTTGCACTCTCCACATATTTGAATTTCTATTCTGAGATCAAAATCATAAGCAAGAGGGAAAAAAAGAATGCCAAGTCATCGAGGTGGGGTCGAGAGATGCACCAAATTGAGATTTTAAATGCACAAACACCATAAAAGAGATTTGATGGGTTTTCACCTGACGCTGAATTGACGGCAACAGATTTCTTAAGACATCTTCATACCCCAACCTCGAGTTTGCAGCGTTACCACTCGACATGAAAAAACGGTGAGCAGAACCATGAGCAGAAGGGCCGATAGAGGTAGCTGACTGAGACAGGTTACTGTTTCTGTACTGAGGAAACACTGAGTCCCGAGACTGATGAAGGGAAGTGTTGTAGTTGTTACTACCACCAAGTTGCTGAAGTGCTGTTGATGGTGGCATGTAATTGTAATTGTAGCTGTCGTTCTGTTCTGACCACGAGTAAAGATTGTTCATCGTATTACTATCATTCGCTAAAGTGTTGTTACTATCACTACGTTGCTGAAACGCTGCTGATGGTGGCATGTAACTGTAGCTGTCGTTCTGTTCTGGCCGTGAGTAAGGAGAGTTCATCGTATTACTATCATTCGCCAAAGTGTTGTTGTTACTACCACCAAGTTGTTGAAACGCTACTGATGGTGGCATGTAATTGTAGCTGTTGTTCTGATTTGGCCGCGAGGAAGGAGAGCTCATCATATTACCATAACGCCCTGAAGGAACCTGAGAGTAATATCGGTTCATGGCTTGTTGATAACTCTGTGGTTCAAAGTTAGTAGAGGTTAGACATTCTGCAGGCTCATCACGCATGTTTTGGTTGGATACCGAAACAGACTCTCTAAGTTGATCTCTTCTAACAGGAGCATCAATTACACTCTCTTTCGATAATAAACATGAAAGCCTCTTCAAAACCTCAGCCATTGTTGAGTCAGAAGGAGATGTCATCCTAGTAGGTGGTCGCCTAATTTCAACATTTGTTAGATCACTGCAAAGACAAAAGAAAGTAACGAGGAATATTATAAAGTGTGATACAGACATTGTTCTCTGGCCAGAGGTTCCACAACTTCAAACAGATACCTAGAAGATTGCACGGACAAGGAAGGAACCGCTTCATCCGAACTTAAAGGCACACTCTGAGTTTCACGATTTTTTATATCACTGCAAAGACAAGGATATAACAAGAAATGTTGTTACAAGCGAGATACAACGATTGTTCACTGGCCGAAGGTACCATAACTCCAAGCAGATTGATACCTAGAAGATGGCTCAGATAACGAACGAGCTGCTTCGACCGGGCTTACTGGTACACTACAAGCTTCACCATTTGTTACATCACTACAAAGACAAAGGATATAGTAAAGTTACTCTCAGGAATGGGAACTGCGATGAAGATGCATCAATTGACAAACTTTTAAGGCATTTAACAAGAGATTAGCCGAGAATGACATGAAAGGAACCTTTTATATGGTCAAGGATACCGGAAGTAGTAGATGAATCAGCCAATTGATTACTGGTTCCTTGCTCAATACTCGTCTCTGCACCAAACACAGTGAAAAGTTTTAGATATTTGTTTAAGATATAGAAACACAAAGACAAGTCTTAGAAGCAAAACTTTTCAATGGATGTTGAACACAAAAACAGAGCGATATTGCAGAAACTGTACAAGATAAATGCAGAAGTAGCAATTGGTTTTAGGTTAATTCTCTGGATCAAAATTCGTAGTAAAGAAACAACACAGTAGTAGATGAAGAAGAAGAAGAAGAAGAAGAAGACGAAGAAAAAACTGATCTTTAGGGTGTTGCTCTATTTTATTTCATCTTCGATTCGTCTTCTCACTTTACTTTTAATCAAACAACTACAAAAGCTTAAAACCCAGAAAGAAAGGAAGAAACTTTTTCTTGAGAAACCTTGAGAAAGAAGAAAATTAATGGCTAAGTTGGCGTCCATATTGCAATCTACAAGCGTTGCGTAAATCTCTTGCTCGGAGCGATGCGCGATTATATCCTGCAACTTATGAACGATATCTCTCGATGCCGCCGGAATATCATCGGCCTTTACGTTGCTGTCTTCGTTTTTCGCGCCCACTTTTTTTCCTTTCTTTTTTCTCATCTTTGCCGGAAAACGAAAATCCCAATTCGGAGACTGGTCGAGCTTTTTATCACAGTCACGATTCTACACGCAGAAGAACGAATAAAAATGATTCTCTCTTGCTTCGTCTTGGCTTCGAGCCTTTGAGTATCAAGAAACTCTATTTGTCCTTTCCCTATCTGTATCTCTCCTTCAATATCTTTGGGTTTTATAAAGAATGGTTTTGGGAAAGGGAAAAAAAAATTCAAATTAAGTATAAAAAGGACATTACTTTCGAAACTTTTTTTGAAGAAAATATCGACATGCAACTTCAATTTCATTCCATTTTAGTCGGAGTCCTCGTCGTACAATTGTTTGGGTCAAAACATAATTTATAAACTTAGTATTTTTAAATCTAATACTTAAAACTTACGAGGACATATTTGAAAATACTTTGTACCATATATCTTTTGGTTTCAATCTCACCAACAAATAAAAACTAACCGTTAAACAAGATGAGGCTCTTGCTTCCATTTTCCTCACCGTTATCCGCCACGTCACCGCCGGCATCGCCGCAATTTCTCCCAGAATATCTACCTCCGTCGAAAATCGACTGCTCTGGTCTGACTAAAATTTTCAAAAAATCTATAATCGGAACCCTAACCGGAGCTCTCTCCTTGAGTCTTGTATTCTCGTCGCCTATTTCCTCCGCCGCTGCTGCTATTGAGGATCCTTATCTCTCTCTGAAACCGCGTTCATTATCGCCTGATTCTTCTCTGGATTACTTCGATTCGTCTCCGGAAGGTTGCCCTAACGAGGAAGAAGCTGATACTGATGTGCCAGATGATGAGGTCAGGCCGCAATTAGTAACTAATGAAGGGATTGTTGAAGAAGCTTGGGAGATAGTTAATGACGCCTTCCTCGATACTCGAAGCAATAGATGGACTCCTGAAACTTGGCAGGTACTTAAACATCTATGTGGGTAATGTCAAGTAGCTTAGTGGGGGATGCGTGGATAAAGGAAGAAACTTTTATATGTAAAGATTGGATTTTTGTTCTTGTTGCTACTTTTCAGAAACAAAAGGAAGAGATATTGGCTAGTCCAATTAAGAGTAGACCAAAGGCTCATGACGTGATTAAGAAAATGCTGGCCAGTTTGGGTGATCAATACACTCGATTCCTCTCACCGGATGAGGTTTTTGTTCTCTACATTCAGATTTGAATTCTATGAATTTGATCATGGAGGAGTCTTAAGTTATCTAAATTACACATCTCTTTGGTTTTGAGTCTTAAGTGATCTCAGTTACACATTTCTTTGTTTGTCACTTGTTAAAGTTCTCCAGGATGTCGAAGTATGACATCACCGGTATTGGAATAAACCTTAGAGAAGTTTCTGATAGTGGTGGAAATGTAAAGTTGAAGGTACTTGGTCTTGTATTGGACGGTCCTGCTGATGTTGCTGGCGTGAAACAGGTAAAAAAACTGGTCTAATTTATTTCTAATAGGTTTGTTCGTTGATGATTTCACTTAAAAGTGTGCAAAGCCTTTCTCTTGCTAGGGAGATGAAATTCTTGCTGTCAATGGAATGGATGTTAGTGGGAAATCATCATTCGAAGTATCATCTTTGTTACAAGGCCCTAGTAAAACTTTTGTGGTTCTCAAGGTTATTATTCTTAGTTACAGAATACAAACTAAATATGTCAATACTTGATTTAAGCTGCATATTTCCTTGAAGATTTATGATATTATGCGACTATGCATGTTGCAGGTGAAGCATGGAAAATGTGGACCTCTTAGGTCAATTAGAGTCCAGAGACAAGTTAATGCGCAGACTCCAGTCTCTTATCGGCTAGAAAAAGTTGACAACGGAAAAATCTCTATCGGGTATATCCGCCTAAAAGAGTTCAATGCTCTGGCTAGAAAAGATTTGGTGATTGGTAAGTCTTCCCATGTTTTGTTCAGTCACATTATAGTTATCGACTGGCAGGTCCATCCTTTATCTCCTTGTGTTTATGCTACCACGTTTTCACTATGTGCAGCAATAAAAAGACTCCAAGACAAGGGTGCTTCTTATTTTGTAATGGATCTTAGAGATAACCTTGGTGGACTTGTGCAGGTTTATTAACAACTGTAGCGTAAGACCATATGCGTTAGAGGCACTTGATTCTTCACTTAGCTCTCGTTTCTTGTTTTTGGTTTTTTTCAGGCTGGAATAGAAACTGCTAAGCTGTTCCTAGATGAAGGGGATACGGTAATCACCCATCATTTACAACTTTCAAAACATTTTCTATCCTTTTCCATGAATATCAAACAGAATAGCTTACTTGAACTTAGATGAAGAGATTCATCGCAGTTTACTGAAACTCCTGTTGTATGCTTCACATTGCGTAACAGGTGATATATACAGCCGGGAGAGACACCGATTCTCAAAAAACTGTTCTTGCAGATAGAAAACCGTTGATCAATGCCCCACTTATTGTATGTGATGGATCATGTAAGCCATTTAATTTTTCACACTCTAATGCTTTTTAGCATCATGTGCTGATTAGAATCCTTATTATTGTTGCAGGTAATGGTAAATAAAAGAACAGCAAGTGCTAGTGAAATTGTGAGTGAGCTCAGTCGATATAAGCCACGGAAACTCGTTTTCTTTTGGATCATTAAAGAAATGAGTTTTTCTGTCTTTTCCAGGTGGCCTCTGCACTTCATGATAACTGTAAAGCAGTTCTTGTTGGTGAAAGAACTTACGGAAAGGTTAATTCCAAAGTCTTAATAGTTTTTATATGGAATCAATCAATTTGAAAAGTTTGTGATCATCTTCTTGTGGATTATATTTATGGGTTTCAGGGTTTGATTCAATCGGTTTTCGAACTCCGAGATGGTTCAGGAGTTGTTTTGACAATAGGAAAGTATGTCACACCTAACCATATGGACATCAATGGTGGTGGAATTGAACCTGATTTCAGAAATTTACCAGGTTTGGTTAAACTCTTGAATCTTGATTTTTTATTTATTTGGACCATTTGAACATTTATTCATTAACCTCGTTTTAATCTTTTGTTTGATGATACGTTATGATGAAGCAGCTTGGAATGAAGTGAAAGAACGTTTGTCTAAGTGCAACATTCTCCAACAAAGCTGAAACGTGATGAAACTCCTCAGACTATCTTCTTGTTATTCTCTTCCCAAACCACAAACAATATCAAACTACAGTATAAGCGTCTTTGGGTATATACACCAGACTAGCTAAATTTTTGGGTGTAACTGATTTTTTGGCAAAATTGTAAGGGCTATTTAATAATAGTTCTACTCATGTTAAAACGCTGCCAAATTTTGGACGTGTCAAAAGAAAAGAAACATTTTGGCTGTAACCATTAGTAATGATAATCGCATTCATGGTGAAACGCAGCTGCCAAAATGTGGGTGTGTCAAGTATAACAGAAAACACTAGGGGCGTAAATTAATTTATATCTACAATAAGGACTAACTAATAATTAACTGCAGTCATATGAAATCCCTGACTGAGAAAGAAAACTAAAGTCGCGTCCTTCAATGGTGACTACGGAGGTTAGCAGCGCCGTCTCCGGTATTGAACCAACGTCTCCGCCTCCAGAGTTCGACGGCACTACTGGTAAACGCTAATTCTCTTCCTTGCTCTCTCTGTATCAGTTTTAGGCTCTACCTATTGCAGAACGACTCGGCCATTACTCTGAAAAAGCGAGTAGAATCATAAGCCACCTCATTGAGTTGGTGTTTCGTTTGCAGATTTCCTTGATGACGATAAGCTAAAGGAAACTTTTTCCAGTGGAGGACTCGATTTTGATGATTGGACTTTGTTAATCTCCGAAATAGAAAATTCGTTCCCAGTAAGTCGCATTTGGTGCAAAGTTGAAAACTTGGCGTAGCATTACATTTTTATAGTGCCTGATTTCGTGAGCCAAAGTCAGGGTTTCTTGTTTCAAATTTTGAAACTTTTGTTTCTCTGGAACTAAAATCGGCGAGCTTGCTATTGTAGGATGATATTGAGAAGCTATGTTTAGTTTACGATGCTTTCTTGTTGGAATTTCCGTTGTGCCATGGCTATTGGAGGAAATATGCTTACCATAAGATACAGTTATGCACTTTAGAAGATGCGGTTGATGTTTTCGAACGAGCAGTACAATCAGCAACTTATTCTGTAGCTGTATGGCTCGACTATTGTACCTTCGCAATTGCTGCTTATGAAGATCCTCGTGATGTTAGTAGGTATTTCTGAATTTTGGGTAGGCTTTGTGCTTATTCTTTCAGTAACCAATCATTTCATTATAAATTGGAAATCAAGAAAATCTTGCTCATCATTGCAATTTTTCTAAGTATTAGCGTTTATTTTCCCGATTTGGCTGAAACTGTTTAAGTTTCTTGGACTATGTAGTTGATGACCGAATGATGATCTTTTATCAGTTCTTCTATATATTGTGGTTATCTTTTGTTTGTGGAGAATCAAAGGATGGTTTTTGTAACTGATTGCTTTACATAAACACATTCTGGCAGATTATTTGAGAGAGGGCTTTCATTTGTTGGAAAAGATTATATTTGCTACACTCTTTGGGACAAGTATATAGAGTTTCTTTTGGGTCAGAAGCAATGGAGTTCACTGGCACACACATATCTCCGGACCCTGAGATATCCATCCAAAAAGTTGCATCTCTATTACAAAAAGTATGTCCTTTTACAGATTTTCTATAATGACAACTAACAAAGTTCTGATACCTCGAGTTCCTGTAGCTTAAGTTTCTCCATTACATTATACTTGTCCTGTACCTTTTTTCCAGCTTCAGGAAGATTGCAGCTTCTTTGAAAGAGAAGATCAAATGTAGAATAGATGTTAACGGAGACCTTTCTTCAGACCCCATGGAAGAAGATTTGGTAACTACGCGTCATACTGATGAGGAGATCGCTATTGTTATAAGAGACTTGATGGGTCCTTCCTCTAGCTTGGCTGTGGCAAAAGCACTGCATGCATATTTGTCAATTGGAGAACAATTCTATCAAGATTCACAGCAATTGAAGGAAAAAATAAGTTGCTTTGAGATGCAGATCCGCAGGCCTTATTTTCATGTAAATCCGTTGGACACTCATCAGCTGGACAATTGGCATTCATATCTGAGCTTTGCGGAAACATATGGGGACTTTGATTGGGTAGGGAAACCCTTGGTTTCTGGTTTTGTTTGACTTTTGTTCCTTTCTTGTTTATATTTAAAACTTATTCATATTTTAATTGCAGGCTATTAAGCTTTATGAGAGATGCTTGATGCCATGCGCTAATTACACTGAGTTCTGGTTCCGCTATGTGGATTTTGTTGAAAGCAATGGTGGAAGGGAGCTTGCAAACTTTGCATTGGACCGAGCATCACAAACTTTTGTCAAGGTAAATGGGATTATGATTGCGTTAGTGTATAATAAATAATCGGAAACAAGGAAGATAAAAAGAAAAGGATCATACATTCACTTGATGCTCTTGTATGTGCATTGTAGAATACATCTGTTATCCATCTATTCTATGCAAGATTCAAAGAACACGTTGGAGATGTATCCGCAGCTTCTGTTGCTCTCTCTCGATGTGGCGAGGAACTTAGTTTAGGTTTTGTTGAAAATGTAACTAAGAAGGCTAACATGGAGAAGCGTCTGGTATGGATGATATACTACTCGGTACCAGTTTTTTTTATCACTCATCGCTTGAGGGTATCTGATTATCCAGTGTTCCATGTAGGGTAATTTTGAAGCGGCTGTTACTACATACAGAGAGGCTCTGAAAAAAACACTCACTGTAAAAGAAAACTTAGAAACCACTGCACTGTTGTATGTTCATTTTTCTCGTCTCAAGTACATGGTAAGTAATGTTTTGACCCATATAGTTTGAATTAGCTGTCAATAATATGTCACAATATAGAGTTCTGAGGACTGTTTGGGTCACTACCTTACCTTCAATGCGTCACACATTTTGAAAGTTTTCTTTGTCTGACGGTTTACATTATTCTTAGATAACAAATAGTGCTGATGAGGCAGCTCAGATTCTGCTAGAGGGTAATGAGAAAGTTCCTCACTGCAAATTACTTATTGAGGTGTGTTTATGGCTGTAATTTTGAATCTCTTCAAACATTTAATCACGATTCCCCATTTAATTTTCTTCAGAAATTCTATAACGTATATTAATATTTTCAAGGTTCAATCCCTGTTAATCTTTGTGCTAATAGGAGCTTATAAGACTCTTGATGATGCATGGAGGGTCTCGACAAGTGGATTTGTTAGATCCTATCATAGATAGAGAAATATCTCACCTGGCAGATTCCTCTGAGGGTCTGAGTGCAGAGGATAAGGAGGAGATATCGAATTTGTACATGGAGGTAAGGTTTCTTTTACAGATAAGAAAATCAGCTGTCTTTCTTGCTTGTGGCCTTATTTATTTCAATTTTTTTCTCTCTCATTTTTTTTTGTTTTGAGCAGTTTATTGACCTCTCTGGAACCATCCATGATGTGAGGAAGGCTTTGGGTCGACACATAAAATTATTCCCACATTCTGCTAAAGCCAAATCACATTATTCTCGTCCATCTGGGAATTCACTCAGAGAATTGATTCACAGGAGAGAGAAGACTCGTGAGTGCTTGAATCAGGACCTATCAACAAAGAAAGGCATTGGTGGCACAGTTGTTTCGCCCCTAGAAAAAAAGAAAGAGTTACCTCTGAACCCTGATGTTGCTCAATCTAAAGATGCTGTTCCACCTGACTATGTAAACAGCGAGCTTAATGTGGGGTCTCTGGCTTCAGGACTTCACGTTGGAGGAAACAATAATGTTGCAGAGAGGGAGAATCTTTGTGAGTCACAGAGTGATCTGTCTATGGGATTAAAGGCTGATGGAGGTGGTGAATGCTCTCGTGAAGTAAGCCTACCGATCCAAGATATGCGAAAACATGGTATTGTCACTAAACAAGCTCACTTCTCGTCCAATTCAGTAGATACTTTAAGATCTGATGCTATAGAGATCCAACCTAGTGGCTTTCGGAGTCCCCAAAGTTACCAAAACCAAGAGTTTCTCAGGCAAACTAGTCGAAACAGGCACCAGAGAAGAGATTTAAACCAGAATCATAGAGATCCGAAACCTCGTTCACAGGAGAGACCTCCCCAGATGTCATATTCTCCAGTCGAAACCAGGCAGGGGATTTTTAACCAGCAGATGGCTGTTGCTCCGCAAGACAATCAAGCAGCGCTACAAAACTCAATCTCACAGAATCAGCAAAACCAGTGTCAGTACTCTGCATCTCAGCTGCATCCCATGGTGCAAACATCCAATGCTTATCCTCAAGCCCAGATTCTTGGTCAGCACATTAGTGTAGCAGCTTCTGAGAATCCAGCAACACTACAAAGCTCAATCTCACAGCTTCCACAGAACCAATATCAAGGCTCTGGAGCTCACGTTCAAACATCCTTTGCTTATCCTCAGACTCAGATTCCTCAGAATACCATGCAAAGTAATGACCAACTAGAAGGTCAGATGCAGAGCAATGAAGCTTATAACCAGATGTGGCAACAATATTACTATTACAATTACTACTACCATCAACAACAGCTTCTGTCTGCACAACAACAACAACCAAATCAGAATTCTCAGCCGCAACTAAATCCAAATCTTGTGGAACTTCACTCCAAACAGTACCAAACTCAAGCTGGAACTCAGCAACCACAATCTCAACAGGTGGAACAACTCAATGCACAGCAACAGAGCCAAGAACCACAAAATCAACAGCAAATTCAGTTCCAGCAACAACAACAACAACAAGAGTGGTTCCAACAGCAACAACAATGGCAGCAACACCAACAACAATATCTTCTCTATCTTCAGCAACAACAGTTGCAAGGAGAAGCAAAAGGTGATGAACAGGGACCCTCTATGCCACAAGTAGTCCCCACAAGGGACGGTGATATTCAAAAGGTCTGCTTCAAAAACAAAACTTAAGTTGCTTCAAATTTTGTTATCTCTTGTCATCATCTTAAACGGTTCACGTACTAATAATACATGCTCTTATTGTAGAGTCGAGAATCTGGAGGAAATGAAGTAGATCAATCTTCTGACACTTCCATCACTTCTATATGAGTTTCATGAAAGCCTAAGTTGTTTCGGTTCATAGTGTTATATATTAAAGGGCTGTTATTGGTTTGAGAATTTAGCCAGAGTTATACATATTTGAATTTTACAAAAAAATTTGTGTTATTCAATTAAGTTTTTTCAAAACTATGTTAAAGTCTAGTGTTACTAGTTTATAAATTTATGACAAGTAGTCTAAAATCAATTAAAGTCTAGAGTTATTGGATTCATGATTCTGTAAAATCAATAAAAATCTTGTGTTATTCAAACAAAATAATAGTAATTTCTTATGTACTCAGTTTAAAATTTTCTGTTATTGGTTTAGTGATTCTACACAGTTTCATTGACCAATTCTACTTACCAAAATATTGTGATTTGATCAAGTATTCTCAATGTTTAGTGTTTAATTTAAACATGAATAATAAATCCAAACTAAACACTCCTACAAATGTTTCTATTAGCTAATTATACAACTATAGATCATGATTCAATAATTAATAAATAATTTAAAAATAAATGAACCATAAAATGTATATAAAAAAAACTGAAAGCCAAAACACACAATGAAAAAGAAATAATAATGTATATAGTTGGTTAGAAAAATTAGAAGATAAAAAAGTTGAGAATCTATTATACATACAAGTTTTTGGAGAAGATGTAGAAATTATAACATATGAACTTTGTATACAATTTAAAATATATAAAAAATCAAAAAAAGATAGTAGATAATAACAAACACAATAACAAAATTCTTATGTAATATTTGAAGATAAACTCTATAAAAATTTCTAATTATCTTCTAGTTAAAAAATCTATAATAATCTACAAAATTTGTTGATAGATTTTTAAATAACATGAAACTCTTTTTAAATTTAGTAAATTCTTTAATTTTTCAAATCATTAAACTTTTTTCTAAATACATAAAAAAATAACACCCCCTTAAGCTTGAAACAAAATAATAATATAATTTTGAAAATTTTAATTTTCAGTGGATGAAACAGAAGCAATTTAAATGTTGGGTATATTTGCGTAATTTTGGTGTCTTTTTTTGCTGATTTGCGCAAAATCTAGAAAACAATCTTAAATCAAAAGATTTTAAAAGTTCGAGGGTTTGAACACGCGTCAAATTATGCGGGTGAGTCGCCCAGCTGTTTTACTACACACGTGTTTGTTTCCTACTGGATTAGAAGCGCCCACCAAAGGAACAATTCGTAGCCGTCGATTTGATCCAATAAGAGCCGTCATAATTCTGTATTGACCGTTCGTGGAAGTTATGTGAGAGAGAAAGAAACCCAGAGAGACCTCAAGTAGAGACCACAAAACAAATAAAAATAAGAGAAAGCTCTCTTCTCTCTCTCTCAGGTCGGTCTTCGTCTTCTTCTCCAAATTTTCGATCGCTTTCTTCCTCTGTAAATTTCGTTTGCTTTTTCAGTTTTACCATTTTTGTTTTCTTCTGTGTTGTTTGACTTTCGATTTCTTAATTCTGTGGTTTCTGTTTGCTTATTCCCGACGTGAATTGTTGGATTTGTTTGAAAAATCTGCCATTTTCATCCGGGTTTTCTGGAAGTTTTTTCCTTTTTTTTGTTTGATTAAATTGTGCTGGAGAAAAGATTTTTAATTTGCGATTTCTCTTTTGGGGTTTTGTTTCGATTAGCTGTCTATGGTAAGCTATAGTTTGAAAATTTTGATTCTGGAGATTAGTTTTTTTTCTTTAAATTATTTTTATAACTTTTTGTTTTTGCCTATCGAAATTTTCTTCACGATTACTTGATTCGATGTTAGTGTATCTCTGATTTAGAGTTGGAATTGTAGTTTTAGTGAAGCATGGAAGTTTGATTTTGTTTCTCTGATTGATTTGCTTACGTCTCGTTTGAATTAGGAAAAGAGACTTATTTGTGAATATTATTAGGTTTTCCTGTGTAAGATTCTAGGTTTGCTATTTCTGATAGGTTGACTTTTGGTTTGTTTTGTCTTCTCGATTTTGTCTCCATGAGCCGAGATTCCATTTCAATGCTGTATAGATTTTTTTCCTTTTGTTTTTTTTTTGGATTTTGGGTTTGATTATTCAAATGATTGATTGTGATGGTCTCTGCTTTTTGCAGCATATGTTGTTGGCTTGATCCGTCTATAAGGCCTTCTTGCACTTAAACGTGCTGGATCCAAGGTCGCTATAGTTCGACATACAGAGCCAATGCCATATATAGAAATGAAGAGCAAGACAAGCAAGGCTCTTGGTGTCTGTAAAAAACATAAAGCAACTACAAGAAATTCGTGCTCTTTGTCCAAAATATCAGGGCACATGGAAAGCATGACAACAGCTACTCAGACTTGCCACGACGATGAGAAACAGCATCTTGGTAAAGCTTTTTCCTTGTTAAACTGTTGTGTCCAAATTCTTAACTTAGATCATCTGTATATATTACTTTTTGGTGTCATTAATCGTTTTTGGTAATGCTTCTTTGGTTTCCTCTCTCTGATGATTGTGTCAGTTTCTCCAGGTTCGAATACTCTTGCTCGGGATGTTGAAACCAACAAGCCCGCTGAATTGCTTGTTGAAGACACTTCTCAGCCTCAGGCGCATGCATCTTCAGTAGGTGGTCCTGAATCTGTCGAGAAAATGGTAATATTTGATATATGTAGCTCACTTTCATTTATCCCTTTTTTTCAGAGATACTAGATGAGTAGCATTTTTGTTATTCTTGTACAGGAAATGGCTTGCAATTACATGTCAAACTCAGATACAATCTTTTCACCTGTTCTGAATGATGAACTGGATGGAACTGATCGAGGTATCTGTTTCTGTGCAGTTTCGATCTAAGTTTTCCTTTTTCTAATATATAATAACCTAATAACTTTCTTTCCGCAGTATTTACGGCAGGAAACTCTGCGCACTGGGAAATTCCCAGGTGGGGAGGCGAGGAGGGCAGCAACAAGATTTGCTTTGACAACCAAACGTGCAACGTTTCAGATGTCTACATATCTGACGTTCTTATTGCTAGCTTACCGTTTGATGAGAGTGGAAACAATGATGCTTTCACCGAAATAAGCCCCTTGCCTCATTACATGTTCCCTGAGCAGTACATGTTACTACCTTACTTAGAAGATGGATCAGCCAACAGAGATGATGTTAAGTCAGATGTTGACAGCCGGATTAACCTCGATAACCATGACTTATTTCTGGCATTTAATCGGACAAGATCACACGATATGAAACCAGAGGATCATGCTGAATCTGAACAAACTGAAGATTTTGATCCTCAGCTCTTTATAAAGAATCAGCCGGAACTATCAGATGTCGTATCCAATTATTGGCCTAGGGATACCCTAAGAGAGAAGGCTGTGACTCTTGTCCTTGATTTGGATGGTATGACTTCTCTCACTTAATTATTACCGAGTCTGACTTTTCCCTTCACGATAGTCCTCACATAAGCTCAGTTGTCCCTTTAAATTTATGTTGTATATCGAAACATGTTAAGACGCATAATATTAACTGATGGCCTTCTCACTCTGATTGATTATATGGTTAGCATATGGTCAAGCAATTTTTATAACTCAATACTTTTTAAAATTTTCTCTTACCTCTAAGGTGGAAGAACTACCCAACTTATCAAATATCTTTTTCTCTCAAATGCAGAAACTTTGGTCCATTCGACTTTGGAATCTTGCAATGTTGCAGATTTTTCCTTCAGAGTCTTTTTCAATATGCAAGAGAGCACGGTCTACGTGAAACAAAGGCCACACCTTTACAGGTTCTTGGAGAGGGTGGTAGAATTGTTTCATGTCGTTATCTTCACTGCGAGCCAGAGCATCTATGCATCACGACTTCTAGATATATTGGACCCAGATGGAAAGTTCATATCGCAGCGTTTTTATCGTGACTCATGCATTCTTTCGGGAGGAATTTACACAAAGGATTTAACTGTTCTGGGTCTTGATTTGGCCAAAGTGGCTATAATTGACAACTGTCCGCAGGTACTTCAACTGGAGTCTGCCATGGATCTTGACATTTTTCATTGATGTCTGGTGTTTCTTTATGGTTATTGTACACTCTTACTAAAACACTATTCTTTTCACGAAAAGGCACAGCCATCAGCTTCAGTTTGATCAATATCTATCACATCACAAATTTAAAGCGTTATGGACACTAAAGGTTTCCTTGTTGATCATCTAACTCTTGTCTATTTTATTTCTTTCAGGTGTACAGGTTGCAAATAAATAACGGGATCCCTATCAAAAGTTGGTATGATGATCCAACTGATGATGGTTTGATTACTATACTTCCCTTCTTGGAGACTTTGGCTGCTGCTGATGATGTTCGGCCTATCATTGGCAGGAGATTTGGTAACAAGGAATAAGAGCTTCCTTCTCTTTTTCTCTATATACATCGAGTGCAGATTCTGATTTCTTTCCTTTGAAATTTTAGTCATAAAATGGCATTCAATTTTAGTTCCTCATATCTCTTTTTAGGTCGTTAAGTAGGTAACCAAAGAATAAGCTCGTTGAGTCTAGTGAGAGTAAGTTTTCCTTGCTTACTCGCTGTTTTAGAAACTTCTGAATAGAAGACCTAGTTGTGGGTAAATCCTATTCTATTACTGGTTCTTCTCTGCCAAGATAGATCCTAGATCTTGCAGTTTGTTACAAATGTACAGTTGGTTAAGCTGAGATAATGGATGTGTACAAATGAGTTCTTATTGCGTGAAATCGTTTTGGAAGTTAACACCAGCTGCGTTCATGTCTTTCTCTTTGATCTTCTCCTTTACTGTTAATTAAGCTTGAAATTCTTGCTTGGACTGGTAAATCCAAACCCTCCTTTTAGAATTTTGCTTTCCAGTCATATAAATACATTAGAAAACCATTCAAATAATGCAGAAGTCGAGCTTGAATCTGAAATATTGAATCTTCATCCAGCTTATATGGTTTATTTTAAAGGTTTTGAGCAAAGTTATTCCACTTTTCGCCTCTTGGCTTTGCAACATTGAGATTATAAATCATACTTCGAGGTGGGAGGAATACTGATATGCGATGATCGGGTCAAGTTCATGGTATATAGTTTGTAATCCTCAATAAAGTTTTTATAATTTTACATGCCTTATGTGCAGATATCATCCAACGAAGTAACGAATCTTAACTATATTATACGCTTTAAGGAAATGGCGAGTAAGTATGTTAAATACGTTTTCACTTGTCAATTCTTTTTATTGCCTAACAAGCTTCTTTTGCTTCTGGTTTCTTGTTTCCTTAATCTCTAACCTTTTGGTTGCCTAAACTGAAGCCATGTAATCTTTATACTGAAAGCTGTTTGATAATTTGTTACCTAAAACCAATCCAAAACTTGTTTCTCTTCTGTTTCTCTCCCCATTGTTTCATGTAGATAACAAGACTTATATCATACACACTCACAGATGATTATTATTATCTATATCTCAGTTTCAGTAAAGTTGTTAATCAAGTGTCTGAGATTTGTTTTTAAACATTTTCTGTGCTGTGCTTTGTATAAGTTCATCAGTATGTTGATCCTTATGTTATCCCGAGTGAATTTTCCAGGAATCAAAGCTCTGCTTAAAACCAATCGCAGGCTCTGTTTGCTCATGAAAGTAACCTTTTCAACAGTACTTAGAAAACTTTGCAACTCCTCCATAATCTATGAAAATAGATTTCTGTTTAGCGATGTTTCTTTTTCTCAACGTATAGTAATAGTTTCACAGTTTTCTTCTGTCTACTATAGAAGAAGCCTTAATAGTCTATATGGACTTTTTTTTGGTAGTTTAACCATAATTCTACAATATATAAATATATATATCATTCTACAGTTATTAAAAGTTCTTCATGAGTCTTTAGAAACCTTTCTGCTTGTGAAGTCTACAAAACAAAGTCTACAACACACTCTCTTTTCACGTGGTTTTATTTTATGGTTACAAGTGATGATGATACATGTTTTTATGTTAAACACCACAAGTTCCGTGTTTAAATTGTAAATCATCTCTTCCAAAAAAGATTGCACTAACCACTACACGTATTCTCTGAACCATGAAACCACCAACTATTTGGTTATTAGACAAATTTATCAAATGTCTGAATCAAATTTTGTCAACCGGCTTTAGACATTTGACTCTGGTCACTGGTTCTAAGTGTTGAATTTGGATTTTGATGTAATCGTGCCTGAGAAGAAGAATGACTGCATGTCGCTGGAGAAGACGACCATTGAAACCCTCTCTTCGATTAAGAGTCTTTCACCACCGATAAACTTGTTCATTATCCATCCACACACACCATTTGTTCGCAACTGAAGTCTTAGAAAATATGCTGAGAGCTTGTGCGCTTCTCTGTTCTTCGAACTCAGTCACTTTCACACCAATTCAGCTATTCAGTCCCAACAATACTTCCCCTCATTTCCGGACCTTCGAACTATCTCGTCCCGTGTCGGCTTCGTCTCGTGCTCGATGTCACTTCAGTCTCGTGGGGGCTCGTGGAAAATCAACCTTCATCGTTCGTAGCACCGGTAAATTAAGTTTTTTTTTCTTGGGTTTATGTGATAATAGTTTTGGAATTTTGGTTCTTGTAGAAAAGTATTTAGCAACTGGATCATCGAATAAGTCTGAAATTTGTTTGCTTCGTTCCATGGATGTATATTTTTCTCTTTCAAGCTGTGGAAACTAAGCAATTTTGGTTTTATTTTTTTGTTTAAAAGCTTCTTGGCAAGTGGATTATTAAATTAATTGCGTATATAGTCTTGATTTGATTGGTTCTCTGTGCTCTTTGATATCTTCAGCTACTCAGGAAGCTGTGGAAACCAGTATTAACAGTGGATTGAACTTGGTTGAGGTCGGATTCTTGTCTGGTGTTCATGGTCTACAAGGGGAGATTTGCATAAAACCAAACACCGATTTTCCTGATTTACGTTTCTCTAAGGTAAAATTGATTACGTTCCTGATTTACGTTTTTATTTATTTATTAACATTCTTAAGAAATTTTATATTATTTGACATTGCCTTTCATTTGACATGATTTTTACTTCATTAGCCTGGTAGAAGATGGTTAAAACAACAATTGATGGGACAATATAAGATTGATGAGGTTGAATTAGTTGAAGGCAGACCTCATCCGGCACAGAAGAGTTGGATTCTAAAGTTTCGAGGGTTAGACGATGTTGATCAGGTAAGTTTAAATGATCCATGAGAGCTTCAGGAGAAACAATTTGAGATAATTTGTTCATATTTAAATTTTGGCTGGTTTCCGTTAGGTGAGACAACTTGTTGGCGCAACTCTTCTTGCTGAGGAAGATGATCGTCCTGAGCTTGATGGAGGAGAGTTCTACAGTCGCGATCTTGTAGGCATGAGAGTTCTTCTCAAGGTGTAGTATTTGGATTTGCCTCTTATATGATATATCGTAAATGTGAAAAGTCTTATGGTCTAAATAGTTATATTTTATACAGGAGACTGGTCAACTTGTTGGAACTGTTGCTAATATTTTCGACAACGGAGGAAATGATCTTCTACATGTCTTGCTTGATTCATCCATGGAAGTCTGCAACGGGAGTGCAAAGACGAACCAGCTTGTGTGGATACCTTTCGTAGATGCAATTGTTCCCGATGTTGATTTAGAAAGAAGGGAGATGTATATAACTCCTCCAAAGGGACTCCTCGAGGTGAATATGCGAGCAGATGATCGATCCAAGAAAGAAAGGCGTCAGCTTGTGAGGCATATTCTTCTGAGCTCTTCATATTGACCAGTCTTTTATAGACTTTTCTCATTCTGATGTTTCTTGGTCTCTTAAACTTTACGTTTTGGTGATTTCAGGAATGGAAAGAAAGAAAAAAGCAGCAGAAGCGGCTTATTGCTGCTAAAAAAAAGTTATGTGAATTGGAGCAAAAGCATGTGTTTGATGGATTAAGATTCGGAGAAAAGTCTCAAAGGAATTTGCTTGCTGATCATATTCTTGACCTAAACTCCACACTGCTTCAAAAAGCTTTGCAAAGTATCGAGAATTCATCGACGAAGAGGTAAATAACTCTTTAAGAAATTTCAAAACCATCGTGAGAAGTCTGTTTTCCCATTTTTCATTTGAATCTTGTTGAAATTAGATGGAACGTAACTGAGGGAATCAATGCGCTGAGAGCTAGGGTATCAGAATGTACTCTAAATGTATCACGAGAATGCCTTAGTTTTGATGCAAGTAAAGAGAAACTGGGTGATAACTTCTGTTTCCTTCAACAAGGGAAAAGTCTATTCTCTGAAGGAAAAGTTTCTATTTGTTTGGTTCTCAATGATCATGAGATTGAACAACTGGAAGGTGAGAATGGCCAAGTCTCGTACCTTCATACGCTACTTGATGATGAGCAGAGGTTCCTAAAGGTTGGCTGATACCGTCATTTATAAAATCATGGAATTTGTCTTTTCATTTAGTTATGGTCTTACTAGATAACTCATCGGCTTACATGCAGGAAGAAGAACGTGCTTGTGTGCCACTCGTCGTAGTTTCCCCTGAACATGCCATTGAAGATCTGCAGAATTTATTTCAGGATAATGATTATTTTGGATTCGAATCAGAAAAGGTGAAGGGTTTAATTCCTCCAAGGATAGTTTTGCATTTCGTTTGTCAGACTCTATCAGGATTTTTTCAACCAAAGTTCGTGTTCTTACTAATATCTAGGTATGGTTTCTCAAAGAAGAAACCCTTCCCGTAGTTTGTAGCTCACCAGAGGAACCAAAAAAGCATAAGATTTTGATGAAATCTCCATGGGAGATGCTTAAGTCTCCGGTTGGCTCTGGAGGAGTCTTGAGCATCCTTGCTTCACATGGAATTACAGACTCTCTTTCCAGCCTCGGAATCGATTATCTTCAGGTATCGATGATATTTAGAAAAGTTTGATCCTGTCTTTCTCCTTGAAATTTGGTAAAAAGCTTTAAGCTTTGAGATTGATGGCATATTCATAGGTACACAGCATTGAAACCAGGTCACAACCCCCTGAACATTACATCAGTCCCATGCTAGTTGGATTCGTGAGCGCAAAAGGAGCGGAGATTGGGATTCAGGTAACCGAAGCATCTGAAGTCAAGAACTTGGAAATAATATTCACATTGAAGTTTCTGAAGAGATTGAAGGGCAAAATTGAGTTTGAAGCTATCATGAAGATGAATTCACATGTTCAGAAGGTTGAGAAAGAGTGGATCGAGTCCGTACCATCAGAACCAAACTCGTTTGAGTTTCGTTCTGATATTTACAGAGTATTGAGTGAATGTTCTTCATCAGCTAAGATTTGTTTGATGAACATCACAGTTTAGAACATGTACATGATTATGTACCTTATAAAGACAAGACAGGACAGGCTTGAATCTAAACAAGACTCATAAACTTTAGACATTACACCCCCATAATAATTTTTGTTGACTCTGGAAGTGTGGAAAAAAAAACAGAGCAATGACTATAAAAACAGAGTTCGATAAACTCGAACTAGATTCAAGCTTCCTCTTCGATTCTAGAAACAAACAAACACAAGTTCATGTTTCTTTTTGAATAACAAACACACACAAAATTTATTAATTTTAGTTTGACAAGTAAAAGCTTAACCATGCTAGAAAATCAGAAACCATTTATTCTCAGTATGATTTTTTCTTACCATAATTAATCTCACATGTTCAATTACTTATCAGGTTGATTATTTTAAATTTTGCAAAAAACAAATGAGAAGAAATCTCTAAAGATTGTACTGATAGCCCAAATATCTAAACTTTTAGGAGGCCCACACAATAATTTAAAATCCCGGAAGAAAAAATATATTGGGCCATAACTTGGACATGAGCCCAATTCATGTGTAATCAGAAACCCTAGGGTACGCCTATAAAATGTTATTTCCGCTGTAAAGAGAGACGCCTTTGAGATCTTACGCAAGGAGCAAAAATGGCGGTCCCTTTGCTTACCAAGAAGGCCGTGAAGAAGAGGTCTGCCAAATTTATCAGGCCCCAGAGTGATCGCAGGATCACCGTAAAGGTAACCACTTTCTTTGGTTTTCATTGTTAGAGACTCAAACTTTCTTACTCGTGTTCGTGGAGTTTAATATCTGCTCGTTACTTTTTGGAGATTGATAGCTTTGTTCTTCCGGAAATTTTAGCTTAGATACTTAGGAAATGATATAAGTTTTAATTTGTGAGCTTGACAGATCTAAAACTTTGAGAAATACTCTATTTTTATTTTATGAACTTGATTAAAATCTAAAATCTTGATAATGTCTTTTCACATCTTAATGTGATGCTTAAACGATAGGTGATTATAATCTTGCTAATTAATTTTATTGAATATATAACAATTTAGATGAAAAAGACATGCTTGCATGACTGTTTCAATTTTCATTAAACCTTCATTTGCATCTGAATATGCCCTCTGGTATCTGGTGGCCAGAATTAAACTTCTGTTTCTGGTCACTTCGTTTTTCTAGGGCATAAAGTAAATCTCCTACATGTCTTGCGACACAGTTTGCTTTAGTTCGATAAGCTTACTGTTACTTTAACCCTGTTGACATTTCAGATTCTCAAACAATCTGCTGAATTTTGCTTACTGTATTGTTTTTTTTTTATCTCCAACACGGTTTGGTTTGTTACTGTGTTCAGGAAAGCTGGAGGAGGCCAAAGGGTATTGATTCCAGAGTGAGAAGAAAGTTCAAAGGTGTCACCTTGATGCCCAATGTTGGTTACGGATCTGACAAGAAGACCCGTCACTATCTCCCCAACGGATTCAAGAAATTTGTTGTTCACAACTCTGCTGATCTTGAGTTACTCATGATGCACAACAGGTACTTACTTTCCTCCGATCTAATACTTTGGCCATCTCTTACAGATTTTTAAAGCCAAATTCTCATTGTTTGTTTGCTTTTGGCTTCTCAGAACTTACTGTGCCGAGATTGCTCACAATGTTTCAACAAAGAAGAGGAAGGCGATTGTGGAGAGAGCTTCTCAGCTAGACATCGTCGTCACCAACAGGCTTGCTAGGTTGCGTAGCCAGGAAGACGAGTGAAAAAAGCCCTAAAAGAAACCTAGGGTTTACCTTTATCTGTCATTGACAATTTCAGAGTTTATTTTTACTTTTTTTTTTGGCATATTGAAGAGTGACTGAATGTTTTTATGGCTTCTGGTATTAAGATGGTTTATTCAGAATCTATTCTGTCATTCGATACAACTTCAGATGCTCAGATAACGCTAATTTATTGATGTTCAGATAATCTTAATTGATAGGCTACAATGTTTCCGATAACGCTAATTTGTAGAAAGACCCCAAAAAGATTTTTTTTTTAACGAAGACCCCAAAAAGATTATATGCAGAAATTTCAACCTTTTTCGCTAATTTAAGGTGAAGCAATGTTACGTTGATTGTGGAGTGTTATAGAAATGGGGAGTGGCGCCAACGTTTCAGGTTCTTAGCTTTCTCCTTCTCATGCTTCGTTCCTCGCGTTATCTATGATACGATACTGAATCGTAGCCTCAATTTTTAGACCAAATTTGTCAGGTATCGAATGTAGTCCAGACCCAAGAATCGAATCGAAGCGAAGTTGCTGGAAAGTTCAAAACTTCTATTACTTTGAAAGTGTGGCACGCGACGCTACGTTGATTGTTGCTTCGTGTGCATATACAATATAGTTATTCGCGGATGTGAGCGTTATAGAAATGGTGAGTCGAGCCATTTTTCAACGTTTCAGGTTTCGAGCTTTCTCTGTCTCGTGGTTCCATTGGAATTGCAGCAGGAGATTCTCAGTTGCCATGGAGCTTCGGAATCGCGAAGTTTTGATATGTAATCACTTATTGAACCAGAGACTCGAAGAGGCTCGAGAGGTTTTCAATCAGGTTCCATCTCCTCATGTGAGTCTGTACACAAAGATGATCTCGGGGTACACGAGAAACAAGAGATTGGTTGATGCGTTGAATCTGTTTGACAAAATGCCTGTGAGAGATGTTGTGTCATGGAATTCGATGATTAGTGGTTGTGTGGAGTGTAGGGATATGGATACCGCAGTGAAGCTGTTCGATGAAATGCCCGAGAGAAGCGTTGTTTCGTGGACAGCGATGGTAAATGGGTGTTTCAGGTTGGGTAAGGTTCATCAAGCGGAGATATTTTTTTATCAAATGCCGGTGAAAGATATAGCAGCGTGGAACGCCATGGTTCATGGTTATTTACAGTTTGGTAAAGTAGACGATGCCTTTAAGTTGTTTAAGCAAATGCCTCGGAAGAATGTGATTTCGTGGACGACAATGATCTGTGGGTTAGACCAGAATGAGAGAAGTGGAGAAGCTCTCGTTTTGTTTAAGAACATGTTGGTTTGTTGCATAAAATCGACTTCAAGAACATTCACTTGTGTAATCACCGCTTGTGCAAATGCTCCAGCGTTTCATATGGGTACACAAGTTCATGGCTTCATTATCAAGTTGGGGTTTTTATATGAGGAATATGTATCTGCTTCTCTCATAACGTTTTATGCAAACTGCAAACGAATAGTGGAATCTCGGAAGGTGTTTGACGAGAAGGTTCATGAACAAGTTGCTGTGTGGACTGCTCTATTGTCAGGGTATAGTCTGAACAAAAAGCATGAAGATGCGTTAAGTATTTTCTCCCAGATGTTGAGAAACAGTATCTTGCCGAATCAATCAACATTTGCCAGCGGATTAAACTCTTGTTCTGCTTTGGGAACATTAGATTGGGGCAAGGAGATGCATGGCGTTGCAGTGAAACTTGGTTTAGGAACTGATGCCTTTGTGGGTAATTCTCTCGTTGTCATGTACAGTGACTGTGGAAATGCAAACGATGCCGTTACGGTGTTCACTGACATCTTAAAGAAGAGCATTGTCTCGTGGAATTCAATAATTGTTGGCTGTGCGCAGCATGGGCGTGGTAAATGGGCTTTTGTCATATTCGGACAAATGATTCGCTTAAACAAAGAGCCTGACGAGATTACTTTCACTGGCCTGCTCTCTGCCTGTAGCCATTGTGGGTTTCTACAGAAAGGAAGAAAGCTTTTCAATTACATGTCAAGCGGACCAAATCATATCGATAGAAAGATTCAACACTACACTTGTATGGTATATATCTTGGGAAGATGTGGGGAATTGAAAGAGGCAGAGGAGCTTATCGAGAGCATGCTTGTGAAACCTAACGAAATGGTTTGGTTGGCTTTACTCAGTGCATGCAAGATGCACTCTGATGTAGACAGGGCCGAGAAAGCTGCTGCTGCCATTTTTAAGCTGGACTCCAAATCAAGCGCGGCTTATGTGTTGTTGTCGAATATATATGCTTCTGCTGGTAGATGGTCAAATGTATCAAAATTAAGAATTAAGATGAAGCAGAAAGGGATAATGAAGAAACCTGGGAGCAGTTGGGTTCTGTTTAGTGGGAAAAAGCACGAGTTTTTCTCCGGTGATCGACCACATTGTTTAAGAATGTATGAGAAGTTGGAGTTTCTGAGAGATAAGTTGAAGGAGTTTGGCTATGTTCCTGATTACAGGTCTGCTTTACATGACGTAGAAGATGAACAAAAAGAAGAGATGTTGTGGTATCACAGTGAGAGGCTTGCTATTGTGTTCGCGTTGGTTAATACAGCTAAAGGAAGTGCAGTCACAGTGATGAAGAATCTACGGGTTTGTGAAGATTGTCACGCAGTGATTAAGCTTATCTCAAGAGTTGTGGGACGTGAGATTGTTTTAAGGGATCCGACTCGGTTTCATCATTTTAAGAATGGGATATGTTCTTGTGGGGATTATTGGTAGAAAAGCGACCAGAGAAAGATACAAACTTTGACTTGTGATATGAGAAACTTTATGTATTTAATGGAAGGATAAGAAACAGTCACGAAACGGTCAAAAAGAAGAAACTTCCGCCAAGTTGATTCAGATAAGTTTGAGAAACAATGATGCAACTGCTGTGTACCATTCGGTTACCGCTGCTCTAATATATGTGCAATTCATTGAGTTTCCCTTCTTCTCTGATTTTTTTTTCCTGCAATCAGCTTGTTGGAGCAATTCTGTATGGTGTCTTCTTCTTCTTCTTCATCCTCTTCTTGCAATTGGGCATATGACATTTTTCCGAGCTTCAGTGGAGAAAATGTCCGCAAGACATTCCTCAGCCACTTTCTAACAAGAGCTTGGTCGGAAACTTATCATTGCTTTCAAAGACAACGAGATCGAGAGAAGCTGATTGCTCGATCCTGAGCTTAGACATGCGATTAAGGATTCAAGGATTACAATGGTCATGTTCTCCAAAACCCATGCCTCTTCAAGCTGGTGTCTAAATAAGTTGCGTGAGATCGTGGAGTGCAAGGAAGACTGTGGTCAGATGGTGATACCGGTTTTATACAGTTTGGATCCTTCCCACGTGGGAAACAGACCGTAGACTTCGGGAAGATCTTTGAGAAGATATGTCAGATAAAAAAAAACCTGAGGAAGAGCTAATTAGACTGAGGGGAGCTTTGACTGATGTAGCTAATATCTTTGGATATCATATTATCACCTGGTACGAATTTATGAATCATTTATTCCTTGTCATGAATTTATGTTGTGTAACAAACTGATGTTAGAGTGTGAGAGCATGGTTGAACTAAAATCATACTGATTGTGAAACGATCTTTTTCCTAATAAGGCTAATGAAGCAAGCATGATTGAAGATATCGCCAATGATGTTTTAGGTAAACTAAATTCTTCATCAAATGATTTTGATGACTTTGTCGGAATGGAAGATCATATCACAGAGTTGAGTTGATTGTTGCACTTAGAATCAGAGGAAGTGAGGATGATTGGGATATGGGGTCCATCCGGAATTGGCAAGACTACCTTTGCAAGAGCTCTATATAACCGACTCTCGTCTCAGTTCCAAAGTAGTGTTTTCATAGATAAGACTTTCATATCTAAGAGAATGAAAGTTTACAGTAGAGCTAAACTAGTTTACAATCTAATGAGCCAGGTGGAAGCGAATTCCTTGTGGATTCCAAGGATTATTTACTATGTACTTGGAGACAACACTGTAAGTTTTATTGTGCTCGTTTTATAAAGCTCAATCAAAGATTAAAAGGCTATCAATCAAATTTGATTGTTGAGCTAATTTGTTTAGTATCCGTTTTATTGATCTTATAATTTCAGGGTACTAAAAGGGTTTTGGGTATAGCATCGATGTGTATGAGACTGATGAACCGCATGTACATGAGAATGCCTTCAAAGGAATGCGTAATCTCAGTTTCCTAGAAATTTTGGGAGATAACACTGTAAGATTGCAGTTACCCAAAAGCTTCGACTATTTTTCCCCAAAACTAAAATGGTTGTGTTGGGAAGGATATCTGATGAGATTTTTGCCTTCCAAGTCTCGTCCTGCAAACCTGTGAAACTCATAATGCGGAAAAGCAAGCTGGAGACGATGTGGGAAAGAGTTGCAGTAAGTTTTGGAAGTAATGGCTATGTTATTAGTAGTGACCTGGTGTGTAATTTCTCTATTTAACTAAGTGTTTTTTGTTTGTTGTCGAAATGTTGAGTACAACGCTTACATGTCTCAAGACTATATCAAACGGCATTGATCTCAACTCTCTCGACTGCCTCGATCTCGATGGATGCTCATGATTGAGGAGTTATCCCAAAATCTCAGAGCAACATCTAACACAAACATCCATCGAAGATTCTAATTTGCGTCATGGGGCATTTGCCTTTTTTTTTACCTATTGAGCACGGCCCAAACATCGAGGTCTGGGTCTCGCCTCTTCTTCTATTCCAATGAGTGATGAATCACTCTAGTGTGCATCTCTCTTTTTTTCTGTTAATAAATATAGTATCTACAACGATTCAACTAACCAAATTGGAAATATAAAATCAACATAAACAATAAAAAACAGTTGACTGCTAGTATTTTGTACCGATTTATCTGTTTTAGTGTTATTTACACGTGAAATAAAAGAAATTGTAAAAGTAATAAAAACTTTTTTGCATCTCTGAAATTTTTTGAAATGGATCAAACAGGTCAATCCGGTGGAGACAAAACCATTTTCACAATTTCCGGACAAGCGGTTACAAAAAAAACTTCTAAATGTTAAAAAATAATCATACATTATATAGTCCATATAAGTGCTTTAAATTCATAATGTGATGGTGATAGATTCTCAGAACCCTCAACTCCCTCGTAATTCATAAAAGATGTTATGAGAATCTATCCGTTTTTATTCAAGAGCTCTTAACATGACACCATCGTTTTTTTCTTGAAACACGTCAGAAATCTTTGGTAGGTCCACACCAGATTGTTTCTATTTCATAATTTCTAAATATTTCCGTTTATTTTTTTTTGCCCTTTTGGATTTTTAGTACCAATAATGCTCTCAGCTAAGTGTTTGACAATTGTTACTTCTTAATAAGTCTCTTTCCTTTTCCATTTATATATATATATATATATATATATGTCTTTCCTTTTCCTATTATATATATATATATATATATATATGACGAGTGGAGAACGGATCAAAAGTATTATTTTAATTCAAAGTCTTCTTGCATGAAACTTTCCACAAGTTTCCCTTTTTTATTGCTACAAAATTCCAAAAACACACTTACGTATGATATAGGCTATAGCCAACCACTACAGCGACAACTACTTGCGCTGACTTCTTTTGAGTTTTATCTTCTCAAAGAAAGCTTAAGACAACACTGATAGTCTTTTTATATTACATGTTTGTGTATTGATCTTCCCTACTTGTAACTAGGCTAAGCGATAACGAACCATAAGTAAAGGAATGATGCCGTAAGCAATGATGTTTAGTTTTACGTAGATTGGATCTAAGCCAATCAATATGGTTTTGTGTGATTTAAAAACATAGATGATATTTCATCACTAAAGTATGACACTTATGAAATTACCAACTACTAATGTGACGACGACATGAGGCCTAACGTTCTTTGAGTTTTTCCTATTATATACCAACCCTTCTTCTTCTTCATTGTTCAGTTCTTTGCTCTCCAGGTAACATATTTAGTTTTTTCTCTCTGCATTCTAGTTTTTCTTTTGTAGCAAGTCTTCTCTCTTTTTTAATCCAAAAAAAAAGTGTACTCTCTAGATCTTTCCTTCTTCTCCTTTCAGTTTCAACACAACAACACTTATACGCGTTGACTTCTTTTGAGTTTCTCCACTCGATCACAAACGGTTGTTCTTCAAATCTTGTTTCTTTAGGGCAAACCGTTCGTTTTATTTGATGGCTTCTCCTTCTTCTTTCTCCTCTCCTCGTAATTGGGTGTATGACGTTTTCCCGAGCTTCAGCGGGGAAGACGTCCGTGTAACTTTCCTCAGCCACTTTCTAAAGGAGCTTGATCGGAAATTGATCATAGCTTTCAAAGACAATGAGATCGAGAGAAGCCAATCGCTTAATCCCGAGCTTAAACAAGCGATAAGGACTTCAAGAATCGCTGTGGTTGTCTTTTCGGATAAGTACCCATCTTCCAGCTGGTGCCTAGATGAGCTGCTGGAGATCGTAAACTGCAAGGAAGAATCAGGTCAAATAATTATACCCATTTTCTACGGTTTAGACCCATCTCATGTCAGAAAACAAACTGGAAAATTTGGAGAGGCTTTTGCCAAGACTTGTCAGAATAAAACAGAGGTTGAAACAAAGCTGTGGCGGCAATCATTGATCGATGTAGCAAATGTCCTCGGATATCATTCTCAGAACTGGTAATAAATACTTCTTATGTATCCACTATGTCTTCTTATAGACCTTGACATGTGAGAATTGATATCTGTCCAAATGTATTTTCATCTTGTTAGGCATAACGAAGCACAAATGATTGAAGCAATTGCCAATGATGTCTTGAGTAAAGTGAATCTAGCTCCACCCAAGGACTTTGAGGACTTTGTTGGAATGAAAGATCATATTGCAGAGATGAGTGCCTTATTGCATTTAGAATCTGCGGAAGTGAGGATGGTTGGGATATGGGGCTCCTCAGGGATTGGTAAGAATACCATTGCAAGAGTTTTATATAATCAACTCTCTCGTCAGTTCCAAGGTAGAGTTTTCATAGATAGAGCTTTCGTAGCTAAGAGTATGGAAATTTATCATAGTGCCAACCCGGACGACTATAACATGAAGTTGCATTTATTAAGGAGCTTTTTGTCTGAAATTTTAGACAAAAAGGACATAAAGATAGATCATTTAGGTGGAATAGAAGAGAGGCTAAAGCACCAAAAAGTTCTTATCTTTATTGATGATTTGGATGATCAACTAGTACTAGACACCTTGGCTGGTCAAACTCATTGGTTTGGATGTGGGAGTAGAATTATTGTGATTACAAAAGATAAACATTTTTTAAGGGCCCATGGGATTAATCATATTTATGAAGTATGTCTCCCATCTGAAAAGCTAGCTCTTGAGATGTTTTGTAGATCTGCTTTTAGAAAAAACTCTCCACCTGCTGGTTTGATGGAGATAGCTTCTGAAATTGCATTGCGTGCCGGTAATCTTCCTTTGGGTCTTAAGGTTTTGGGCTCATATTTACGGGGTAGAGATAAAGAGGACTGGATAAATATTATGCCTAGCCTTCGTTCTATGTTGAATGGAAAAATTGAAAGAACACTAAGAGTCAGTTACTACGGGTTAAACAACAAGAAAGAAGAAGCAATATTTCGTCATGTTTCATGTCTTTTCAATGGTGATCAAGTTACTGACATCAAGATGCTACTTAGGGATAGTGACTTGGATGTTAATATCGGGTTTCAAAACCTTGTTGATAAGTCTCTTGTTCATGTAAGAAAGAATAGTGTTGAGATGCACTGTTTGCTCCAAGATATGGGTAAGGAGATTGTCCGTGCACAGTCCGATGAGCCTGGAGAACGAGAATTCCTTATGGATTCAAGGGACATTTGCGATGTACTTGAAGATAATACTGTAAGTTTTTCGTGCTTTATCATATATATATCACTCTATAAGATTGAAATCAAATCATGTTTGAAATTATATTTGTATTATAATCTCAGGGTACTAAGAAGATTTTAGGTATATCATTGAATCTGGATGAGATTGATGAACTTCATAGACATAAGAATGCTTTCAAAGGGATGCGTAATCTCTTCTTTCTAAAAATTCATAACACTAAGAGATGGTACGAGAAGAAAGAGGATAGATGGTACTTACTGAAAGGCTTTGAGTATTTGCCCCCCAAACTTAGATTGCTGAGGTTGGATGGATATCCAATGAAACATATGCCTTCGAGTTTTCGTCCTGAAAACCTCGTTAAGCTTCAAATGCGGGAGAGCAAACTCGAAAAGCTGTGGAAGGAGTTCATGTAAGTCTTAAAGTTTTATTTTTATAGACCCTTTCAAGTGATGTGTGGCTCACTTAATCTTCAAAGTAATGGATTTGCAGAACTCTATAAATCTGGAAGAAGTACCAGATCTTTCTCTGGCCACTAATCTAGAGAATCTTAATCTTGATTATTGCTCGAGATTGGTGGAGCTTACTTCCACTATTCAGCATCTCAATAAACTGGAGGAGCTATCCATGTATCATTGTGAAAATTTGGAGACTCTTCCCAGTGGAATGTACCTCCAATCTCTTGATAGGCTTTTACTCAGAGGATGCTCACGGCTGAAGATTCTTCCTGATATTTCGATTAACATCTCAACGCTTACTCTAGACAAAACACTGATTGACGAATTCCATTTTATCTTTCGTCTTAAGAAACTCGTTGTTCTTGGTATGCGTAAAACGAAGATTGAGAAACTGTGGGAACGAGAGCAGGTATGTACTTTACCTTACCTTTTTTTCCAGAAAAAAAACAATTAACTGACATTTTTAATAAAAAAACTGTTTTCCCAAGGTTGAATGTCTTGTTCAAAATAGAAAATCGAGAGAAAAACTATTTGTTTCATACCGATATATTTATTAACATATTATTATCATATATATTCTTATGTGATTATTAATTAGTATAGATCGTGAGTTAAAAAAACAATAATCAAATGATGCTAGTTAATAATGTAAGTTTTTCTTAATCAAAGTTGATCCACACTTGAGGTTTTTAAATTTGAAAGTCACAGACTTAAAAGTAAGTGTTTGTAATAAATGAGAACAAAATTGAATGTTGGAAAGCAGAGTCATTTGAGTAATTGAGTTAATTTCATTCAATATCTCCGTTTTGTTTTTTTGTTTGGGTCAGCCGCTTACATCAATCATGACCACGCTGTCTCCAACTTTAAAGAGATTGTTTCTCTCGCATATTCCAAGTTTGGTGGAGCTTCCTTCCTCTATCCAGAAATTCCGTAAAATTGATTATTTGGAAATTACAGAATGCATAAATCTGGAGACCCTTCCCAGTGGCATCAACTTTCCACATCTCTATGACCTTAATCTCAATGGATGCTCAAGCTTGAGGACTTTTCCTGATATCTCAACCAACGTCCAACAGATCGATCTAGCCCGAACAGGGATTGTAGAGGTTCCTTGCTGGATCAAGAAATTCTCTAAGCTCAGATACCTAGACATGAGTAGCTGCAGCAAATTAAAACGTGTATCCCTTAACATTTATAAACTGAAAGAACTTAGTACAGTTAAATTTTCAGACTGCAGGGCTTTGACCGAAGCTAGCTGGATTGATAGTCCAAGTGAGGTGGCAATGGCTACAGAAAATATTCACTCTAAGTTACCAGTCCCTCACGAGGCTTCATCTTCTCGTCCAGATAATCCTTTCCCAGAAGGCAATGCCACTTTCATCTGCCACAACTTGGATCCAGAAGCTCTCCTTCACCAACGTTCATTTACTTTTTGTAAAATGGTAATGTCAGGTGAAGAAGTGCCGTCATATTTCACTCACCGTACAACTGGAACCTTCTCCTCTTTAACCGTCCCTCTACTTCCCAGTTCTCTCTCGCAACCATTTTTCCGATTTAGGGCTTGCGCGGTGGTATCTTTTGACTTTGTGCCCACATATGGTTATGATGCAGTATATATCCGTGTCAACTGTCGGTTCAAAGGCAGATTTAGGGACAGCTTTGATTCTTTTGGCCAGCAACAAATCTTCTGGACAAAAAGGAAAGATAATCATCTGTTTATATTGGACTGTCGTTTCCCTTTAAACAAAGACAGTGCTCCTCTAGCTCAACTGTACTATGATCACGTGGATGTACAACTTGATATCAGTAATAGAATGGACTCTACCTTCAGATCGACAATATTGGATCCTCAGGAGTTGCGTCATCTGAGTAATTTGCCTGAGTCCAAGTTCAAATTAAAAGGTTGGGGTATACGACTCGCTGAGGACTGCTTACCACCGAAGAACCAACTTGGTAATCCAAATACTCTCCCACGTCTTTGTGAAGCCATGGATGACAATATGGTTAATCATGAGACCAAACAAGACTGCGGAGACAGATGTGAAGAGACAGAGAAAAACAGGAAGCGAATGCGGGTAAGCATCAAGCATGACCTGAATATCATACTCTTATGTCTCACAATTCAATCGAAAAACTATCTTAAAATAGATCACTGGATTTATTTCTCTTTTTGCAGATTACGTGAAGGACCACTCAAGAAACCTCCGCTTTGCCCTGCCTCAAAACCTGAGAGAAACACATGACATCAGCTTGAATCTTCAATTAAAGTTGCTGGCTTTACAACTGCTTGTGACAATTTCATCTCAATAATGAGATCTGTTAAGTTCCAACTAAACCATATATGGTCGATCAGTGAATCTATTAAAGATGTCAGCAGCTTAAAAATCAAAGCTAAGGTCCAGACCTACCAAAAACTCTCTCATCTTCATGATGTTAATGCTTTCAAAATACTTATGCTTACTTGGTATTGACTCGATGTATCACACCCTTCCCTACATATATGGATTGTATGTTATCTTATCTGTTTTTACCAAATTGGGAGTAAGATTATGTTGATGCCTGGACATAATAACCTCTTGTGTGTTTATGACTTCGATGGTTATGTGACATATGCATTTCGCATTTCTGCATCAAATGTCATAAATGTTAAATGTGTTATACTAATTATTTGGTAGATTCATTTTCCATATGGATCTTTTGAAGCCACGTTTGTGAACAATAAAGACACTATTAAAGCCACAAACATTGAGGGGGGATCTTGAGATAAGAACCCACCGTAGCTCATTTCTTTGTAATCTCGTGGTGAAATCCCGAGTGTATGAAGATATATATAACACACAGCGCCAAAACTAGGTCTCGATTGTTTGTTTGCGAGTTTGTTTATATAATATATGTTAATCAAATTAAATTCACAAATTTAAAGTTTTTTAGATAATTCATTAATATATTGTATTTAGCAAAATATTGATCCTTTGTTAAAAAAACAGCAACTGATTTACAACCCACAAGAACGATAAATAAGTTGCCTTGACGAATCAAGAAAAAACAAAACAGCCTTAACCAGGACATACACCATTAACTTGACTCTCTTAATTAAACCTATATATAAACCCTAAGCTATTAAATCATTCAACATGCAAAGCTATTAAGCGAATCAAGGTAATTAAGCATACAGGGTAAATTCTTAAGAACATCAGACTTATTTTGGGGGTCTAAACTGAATTTATGAAATTTATTCAATTGGTATCTGAGGACTTTTTGTGGATTAAAATATCATATATCTAGGATTTTAATCATCCTACTTGAAATTTTATACTCTTAAAAAAAAATGTATGTTTCATTATTAAAATAAGATGAGTGGAGAAGAGACCATAAGTATAACAATATTAATTAAAGTCCCTTTTCTTCAATGAAACTTCCAACAAACTTCAAATATTATATTCCAACGATACATGCATAAAATTACTAACCACTATTCTTACTTGCTTTGGGTTTTAATGGCATAATAAACGACTAAGACAAGCGTTTACTTCCTTTGAGTTTCCCTTTCAGTCACCAACAAGCTTCCTTCTCTTTTCTATGAAATTTTGCAGAGTCTAACAAATAGTCTGATATTGTTCCATCATCATAAAAACAATAGTATAGCATAATTGTTTTTATCTCTTAGTTCCTAGCTAGTTATTCTTCAGACCGTGACTTTAACAGAGATTTTTTTTTCTTTGCTTAATGGCTTCTTCTTACTCATCTCTTCTTCAGAAGAGGGTCTACGACGTTTTCTCGGCTTCAGCGGTGAAGACGTCGGCATAACTTTCCTCAGCCATTCTTAAGGAGCTTGAGAATCATTTGCTTTTAAAGAAAACAAATTCGAGAGAAGCCAATCGCTCGATCCTAAGCTTAGATATCATTCTTAAGACTGGTACAGTTATTTATGCATCCATTATCTGTGCTTATATAGCTTGACATGTTACAATTGATTATTGTCGTTTCATGTTTTTGTAACGATATTTCATACTTTATAGGTATAATGAAGCATAAATTATTTGAGTACATCACTAATGATGTTTTGAAGAAGCTGCTTTAAACAACATCGAATGATTCTGAGGATTTTTTCGGCATCGTGTGATGAGTTCGTGGTTGCATTTGGAATCCAAGGAAGTGAGAAATGTTGGGATACTAGAAAAAGCACTGCAAGAGCCTTATATAGTTGAATCTCTGGCCGGTTTCACGGTAGCGCAATTTACAAGAAACCACGGGACTGGTCATATTTACGAGGTTTGTCTCCCATCTAGAGAGCTCGCTCTTAAGATGTTTGTCGATCCGCTTTCATGAAACTCTCCACTTGATTGTTTTGATGGAACCTGCTTCTAAAGCTGTCTTGCATGCTGACCCTTTGGATCTTAATGTTTTGGGTTCATATTTACGGATAAAGTGGAATAGTCTTTGTTGGTGTGATCCATATTCTAAAATAGTACTTTGAGTGTTTTTGCATTATTAGTCATATCATTGCTTTACATTAACCAATTGTTAATTCTCATAATCATTGCTTTCCATTGATAATTTGAATTCAAAGTTTGTTACTTAGTGTTTTATTGGAATTAAGTAGAGATCAATGAGTTATGAACATTAATCTCTAAAAAGTGTGTGAGTAATGTTCTACATCAGAAGTTGGAAAAAACCTTGAATAATATATAATTAACTTAGGTCCGCCTACTCATTGTCAATTAGTTCTGCATTGGAAGTGTAGAAAACTTAACATGTTTTATCTTTCGTTTTACGTTGATCACTTATTTGCTTGCATATTTTGACTGTTTTTTCTTTGAAAATTGGTTGCAAACAGTATTTAGGAAGGATATAATAGAAACGATTTATCTTTATTCATATGCTAGAAACGATTTATCTTTGCAAAGAATGTGTGAACAATATTCCACATTAGAAAGTGGAAAAAACCTTGAATAATATATAAGTAATTTGGATCAGTTTATTAATTACCAATTGATTTTGAGTTGAAATTACAGTAAACTTAACATGTTTTATCTCTCGTTTTAACATAGTTTGACTGCTTTTACTTTGAAAATTGGTTGCAAATAGTATTTAGGAAGGATACAACTTTGAAAAACCGTTTATGCTAAAAACGATATATGGTATATTTGCGGTATTGAATTTGAGTTTAATACTTTATTATTGCTTCTCATTGATAATTTAAATTTGAAATTTGTTACTTAGTGTTTTATCTCTCGTTTAACTTTGATCACTTAATTATTTGCATAGTTTGATCACTTTTGCTTTGAAAATTGGTTGCAAATAGTATTTAAGAAGGACATAACTTTGAAAAACCGTTTGCTTTACCTTATGTCGAATTCTCGCATTCTTATTATGCTAATTCTCCTTTTCGTGGATCGACACCTAGTTATGTTACAAGCGATTTATCCATATGTTTGCAGTATTAAATTTATAAAATTCAATACTTTATCTCCAAACATTCATGAATCTTCCTTCCACTATTCAAAACTACAGTAATGCGGATCATTTAATTATTATAAATTGCATAAATTCCTTCAAACATGAGTAAAAGGCATATCTAAACATCTTTTTTGGAGGCTAAAATATACTTTTGTGAAAATGAAAATGATTGGTGGGGGGTGGTTTTATATGCAGACCCATTATCAACAAAAAAAACGTTATAGATCTATCGTAAATTTGAATGTTACCGACAATTTTCACTATAGTTTAATGAACAATGCTCACGCACATGGGCAGCTAGCCTAGTGTTATAGACTTGTAGTCCAATATCTTATATGTTAACTCTGTTTAATAGTTAGTTAACTATAGTTTAAACTTTTTAATAAAGGATTAAGTAAAAAAGAAAAAGTATTAATCAATGAGAAAGAAAAACGCAGACGCATTGTATCTTTCCCCTATCTCTTTCTCTTCTGGTCTTCTTTGTTTCCTGGCATCTTAGAAACATAGTATAAAGTATATTTTCAACTTTCAATCTTGTTGACTCCCGAACTCCTTTTCTTTCAAGACGAGGAGCTATCAGTTTCTTCTCAGAGTCTGCATTATTATTTAGATTAGATCGTTTAGGAATTGTTTTGTTCTCTTCATGTCTTCTTCTTCCTTGTCTTGCAATCGGATATATGACGTCTTCCCTAGTTTCAGAGGGGAAGATGTCCGTAAAGCATTCCTCAGCCACTTTCTCAAGGAGTTAGATAGGAAACTGATCAGTGCTTTCAAAGACAAGAAGATCGAGACAAGTGAATCACTCGATCCTGTGCTTAAGCAAGCGATTAAGGATTCAAGGATTGCTATTGTCGTCTTCTCCCAAAACTACGCTTCTTCTAGCTGGTGCTTAAACGAGTTGCTAGAGATAGTGAAATGTCAGGAAGAGTTTAGTCAAATAGTGATACCGATTTTCTATGATGTGGATCCTTCTCATGTCAGATACCAAGATAAAGACTTTGGAGAAGTCTTTAAGAAGACTTGCCGGAAAAAAACAGAGGACGAGATACAACTATGGCGGAAAGCTTTGACCTATGTTGCAAATCTTGTCGGATATCATTCTCAAAAGTGGTATGACTTTCTTTTTTCTTTTTGGAACCATTATCTTCGTTTTTATATCTTGAATGCTCAGTTCATACTTGTTCGTTTCTTGCTTGTGTGTATTGTGATTTTTCTCATATTCTTAGGGAAAACGAAGCAACAATGATTGAAGTAATCGCCAATGATGTTTTGGGTAAATTGAATTTAACTCCATCTAAGGATTTTGAGGACTTTGTTGGGATTGAAGAGCATATGGAAAAGATGAGTTCATTGTTGTCCTTGGAATCTAAAGAAGTGAAGATGATTGGGATATGGGGTCCTTCCGGAATTGGCAAGAGTATTATTGCAAGAGCATTAGAATCTCGACTCTCTCGTCACTTCCAAGGTAGTGTTTTCATAGACATGCGTTTCATATCCACGACTAAGGAATCTTATCACAAAGGTAACCCGGATGACATTAACATGAAGTTACACTTGCAAGAAAATTTCCTTTCTAAGATATTAGATAAAGAAGGGATAAAGGTAGATCACTTAAGTGCGGTGAGAGAGAAGCTAAAGCAGAAGAAAGTTCTGATCTTTATCGACGATTTGGATGATCATGTGGTGTTAGATGCATTGGCCGGTGGAGATGAATGGTTTGGTCCTGGGAGTAGAATAATTGCAATTACAAAAGATATGCAGATATTAAGGGGACATGGGATTAAATGTGTTTACGAGGTGGAAACACCATCTAAACAAGTAGCTCTCCAGATGTTATGTCGATCTGCTTTCAGACAAAACTCTCCGCCTGATGGTTTCATGGAGGTTGCTTCTGAAGTTGCAGAGCGTCTAGGTGGTCTTCCTTTGGGACTTAACATTCTAGGTTCGACAATGCGGGGAAAGGACAAAACGTGTTGGGTAAATATGTTGCCAGAGCTTCGGAAAGGTCTAGACGGAAGAATTGAGGAAGCACTAAGATTCAGCTACAAAGGGTTAGAAAGAAAAGAACATAAAGCATTGTTTCGTCACATCGCATGTCTCTTTAACGGTGATGAAGTCAGTTACATCAAGCTGATGCTTGAAAATAGTGAGCTCAATGTTAACATGGGTCTTGAAGTTCTAGTTGATAAATCTCTCATACGTGTAGTACCGTCTTGGAATAATACGAACATCGTGGAGATGCACTGCTTAGTACAAGAAACGGGTAAAGAGATTGTTCGTGCACAATCTGACACGCCTGGAGAAAGGGAGTTCCTAATGGACTCAAAGGATGTTTGTAGTGTTCTTAAAGATCGCACCGTAAGTTCTTTTTTCTCTCTTTCCGTAATTCTCTGCTATGAGATTAGTTTTTTTTTCTCTTCTGTTAAGACAATGATTCTTGTGTATTTTCAGGGTACTCAAAAGGTTTTAGGTATATCATTGGATCTAGATGAGGTTGATAAGGTCCGGATACATGAGAAAGCCTTTAAAAGGATGAGTAATCTCCGTTTCCTAAAATTCTATAAAAAGTCATTGCAACAGAAGAAAGAAATTAGATGGCAAATACCAAAGGAACTCAATGATTTTCCGGACGAACTCAAATTACTAAGTTGGCCGGGATATCCTATGGAATGCATGCCTTCTAATTTTTGTCCTGAATATCTAGTTGAACTCAGTATGCCCAACAGCAAGCTTAAGAAGCTATGGAAAGGAGTTGAGGTTAGTGTATGTGGTTGCAATCCAAAACATTGACAAGAATAAGTATGCTATTATTACTTGTATGGTTTTTGTGACAAGCTTTTCAATTGATGTGTGTGTCTCTCTATATGTTTATATTGGTGCAGCCACTTACATACCTCAAGGATATGGATTTGTCCGAATCTAAAAAACTGAAAAAGATACCGGATCTTTCAATGGCGACCAAACTTGAGACTTTAAATCTTCACGGTTGTTCAAGTTTGGTGGAGCTTCCTTCTTCCATTCAAAATCTCCATAAACTGACTGATTTGAACATGGCTGGATGCACAAAGCTGGAGTCTCTTCCAAACGGCGCCAACCTGCAATCTCTCATTCGCCTTGTTCTCACTGGTTGCTCACAGTTGAAGGTTTTCCCTGATATCTCAAGTAAACTCGAATCCATCGTTGCAAACAAGACAGCATTCGAAATTTACCCCTCTAAGTTGCGTCTTCAGAATCTCGTTGAACTTCGCATGGACCAAAGCATGAGTGAGAGGTTGTGGGATGGAGTTCAGGTATGACGTACTTACTGAACTTGTTAATTACTAAAAAAAATGATATGCAAAGATGTTTAAGACTTGACTAAACTATCTTTGCTTTTGTGTTGGTTCCTTTCTGTTTATACAGCCTCTTACAAGCCTCTCGAAGATAGTGTTGTCAGGATCTCAAAACCTGAAAGAAATCCCAAATCTTTCAATGGCAACAAGTCTCGAGACACTAAATCTCAATGGTTGCTCGAGTTTGGTGGAGCTAACTCTTTCCTCTATCCAAAATCTCAATAAATTGACGACCTTGGAAATGATGGGATGCTCAAGTCTAGAGACTCTTCCAACTGGCATCAACCTGGAATCTCTATATCGCCTCAATCTCAATGGATGCTCGCAGTTGAAGAGTTTCCCAGATATCTCAAACAACATCACGACTCTCTATCTAAACCAAACGGCCATCGAAGAAGTTCCTAGAAGAATCGAAAGCTTCTCTAATCTTGAATCCTTGGAAATGTGGGAATGCAAAAATCTAGAGACTCTTCCTACTGGCATCAACCTAAAATCTCTTTATCGTCTGAATCTCAGTGGATGCCCATTGTTGAAGAGTTTTCCAGATATCTCAAGCAACATCTCGACTCTCTATCTAAACCAAACAGCAATCGAAGAAGTCCCTCCATGGATCAATAACTTCTCTAGCCTGGAAGCCCTGGAAATGTGGGAATGCAAGAAACTAAAATGCATCTCACCAAAGATCTTCAAACTTGAGAATCTTGACGAGGTTTTCTTCTCAGACTGCGAGGAACTGGCTGAAGTTAGTTGGCTAGACTATCCACTGGATGAAGCAGAAGACACAAATAATACTTGCAGTAAGTTGTCATTGATCAGTTTCACCAACTGCCTCGAATTGAATCAAGAAACCTTCATTCAACAATCAGCTTCCAAGTATCTGATCTTACCAGGTGTAGAAGTGCCCGCTTGTTTTACTCACCGATCTACTGGGAACACTTTTACCATCCCTCTACATCATTCTTCTCTCTCTCAACAACTATCCTTGGACTTCAAGGCTTGTGTCGTGGTTTCTGATGTTGTTGTTGTTTCTGAAGGATCGCAAAACGTCAGCCATCAGCTTTGCTTTATAGACATTGAGGTACATTGCCGGTTTAAAGACAACCACGGGAACTACTCTGGGTCTGCGGAATCAATAGATTTCTCCTTACCTCAGAAGTATGATCATCTGATTATATTTGACTGTCATTTCGGTCAAGACCAAGACAATGGTGAATCAAATTGCGAACAGGTTGAGATAGAGCTTAGTCTCGTTAGCACCGGACTCAGACTAATAGGATGCGGTTTAGAATGCCGATGACTTCACACCATCTTGGTACTCTGTGTATTAGTGATTTGAATGGTCATGCCCGGACACAATGTAACATTTTTCCATAACACCCATATTTATGAATAAAGATGGTTTTACTATAAAAAATGAAAAACGCATTGCATGATATTAGCATTAGGGTAACTCAAGAACCTATTAACTTGCTCCGTAAGATACACTATCATTGGTTTCCTTTATACATTTCTACTAAGAGGTACCTTCAGTTCAAGAACCTATTCATTACGCCTATCGTTGCTTCTTGCACACGGATTGGTTTTTTATTTTTTTGTTCAAGAAAAAGAAAAAAATCTAAGAGATGAATTTTGAAAGTCTATATTTATGTTTATGAATTGAATATTTTATGTAGAGCAAGAAGACATCACATGTTATTATTATTAAACAAGAGACAGTTACATAACTTAAATGCATGCATCATTACACGATGAAAGCAATTAAAAATTAAAAATTAAGACAGTAATACAAGTTGGTGGGACAACCAAAAAGGACTTACCTGCTTCTCACCTGCTTAAAGAGGATTTTTCATCCCATGTACACACATTTGACCAATGGAGACACAAGATACTAACCGTGACTTCTCCTATTAAAAAGTTGATACACACCGTAGGAGAGAAAAAATGAAGTTCCATAGATTTGACATGTTAAACTATCGACACCAAATTTATATAAATGTTAGCCAAGTTGAGTTATCACATCTGGTTGAAGTGGATTACGAAGAAACAATAAAATATTTCATTTGTTAGCAAGTAAGGTTCTCAAATGGATAAAAAAATTTAAACTTCGCTAATGTTTGTATTTTAATGGTATTGCATACTCTTGTAAACTCGTCTTGAAATCAATAGTTAATTCAGTTTGGCAACTAAAGGAAAAAATAAATAAATTCATATACAGTTTTGTGTTTGCTTTTCTTCTTTTTTTTATGCATATGTCCAAATCTAGTTCCAAACTTCTAGCATACACACAAGAATAACAAGATAAGTCTTTAGAGAAATTAAATGAGGTATTAAATTGGACCATCGACTAAGGGAAATGAACTAATTTTATAATTGCTCTGGTTTTGAGACCGAGAAGACTATGAATTAACCAAACTTCTTGGTCAATTAAAAAAAAATGCGTTAAAAAAAGATATATTGAAAGCAAACATTGAATGGATACAAATATAAAGAAAATATAAAGTAGAAAGTTTAACATTTACACACAAAAAAAACAAAACAAAAATAGAACCTTTAACAACTACAAGTTGGGGACTAAAATACTCGTATCTGTTTGATAAACAATAACAAATGAGAATCTTTTTTTGACTTTCTTGACCATGAGAGAGGGTGTATCATTTGACTATAACATCTAGTCATTATATCTTCATTAGAACAAATCAGTGATCAATCAGAGAAAGAGCGATAGGAGATGGAGACAAAGAAGCCACTGGAGATTGTTGCCGATGCATTCAAGGAACTCGCGGCCGTCGTGAGTTCACGGAATCCGAAGGTGACTGTGAAGCAGTTCTCTGACGCTTGCTCTCTCTTCTCGAGTCTCTTTGGTATTCTTGATACGTCCTTCAAGTTTGCAAAGACAGACTATGTTGGCAAGGTATTTTTACTATTTTTTTTGTTGCCGGGAAAAATGAAATGATTTATGAAAACTAAGTATATCTTCATTTGTATCATGTACGTTATCCACACTGCATCCAAAATCTATCATTTCTGCACGATATTTCAGAACATATATAACGATGTCTGAGCTCATTTTTGTTTTAGTTGGTTTAAGGATCCTAGTCAATTTTGGTTTTTAGTAGGGCTAGACAAAACATATGGAATCTAGATCTGATTTTGTCGGAAAAATAGGATATCCATTTCTTTTTTTGATCCATGTGTCTTGATTTAATGATTCAATAGAAGAGTGTACTTTAAATTGTTACAAAATTAAAATTCATTTTTAGAATGTCCATAATAAATGTCCCAAAATGCAATTAGAAAATTTTCAATTTTTATTTTTTTATGATTTGATATTTCATTTATTTTAATATTTAATATAATTAATTTAATTAGTTTTAGCTATTATTTTGCATCTAGTTATACGAAGTTATTAGAGATTTCGATGATCCGGCAAATCTATATTTGAATAGTTTCTTTACAGATTTAGCGGTACAAATCCAGATATAAACATTATAAACTTTTAGGATATTCAATTTATGTTCATCCCTTGAATTTAATACCTAGTTATAAATACGAATTTTGTTCTTGTTTTTAATCACTTGTTATTTGATTTTTAATAAGAGCTTTTGAACTTAAACTATCTCTTTCCTTAATTTTAGGCATATTTTGAGAATCCAACAGTTTAATAAAGCTTATTTAGCGGAATTCTAAGAATTGAACATTACCCTTGCACTATCATCTGCCCACCAGTTTTTTTTTTCTCTTTCTAACGAGTGATGATTTTTTTGTTTTTGCTTGCTAAAATACTTATGATGAGTTAGTTAGTTTGTGTTTTAAAAACTATTATTGTAAGGTGTTAAAATCTACGATGAAGTCACTCTTCGTAATTGAATTATTGCTTCATGAAGACATAGATTGATCAAGCTTTAAGAAACAAACTAATTTTTTTCAGATTAATGATCTTGCCGCGGCATCGCGTTCAATATCGACATTAGAGGTAATGGTTGACAAAGATATTGAGGCAGGCTGTGTAAAGAAAGTTGGTAGCCATACAAGAAACCTTTTGAAGGTGAAGCAAGGTCTTGAAATGATCAAGGTTATGTGCGAAGAGTTATTGGTTACCGAGTAAGTCTTCTTATATAGACTCTCTCGTGAAATGTTAACACACACAAACAAGATATGTATATGAGCCCATACAAGATACTCGAGTATTTAATAGCTTGTTGTAATCTTTTTGTGTTTGAATATGATTCACAGAGGTGATGACTCACTAAAGGATGCAGCAATTAAGGCTTACAATCAAGTGCTTTTTCCTCACCATCAGTATAATATTCAGAAAGCTTGTGCTACAGGACTTAAGTCTCTCCCCGCAAAGTCTTTGGTACTTTACATGATCGGTGAAACTGGTGAGTAATTTTTTTTTTTTAGATCATTGGAAATTAAGTGGTACATATCATAGTTATAGTGTTATCAAATGGTTTTGAAATGAAAGTTAATCCTACTTAAACATGATATTTTGTTTCAAAAAGTATAATATATTGGAGTATGCTAAAATATGTATTATCTCTAGAAGTCATGCTAGGAATTGTACATTGAAAATAAATTTGGTAGTTAATTTGATGGAAACTCTACACTGAAACTGAAAAGGACCTAAACCAACATGTCATTAACCACTTTGCTCAGTAATTTTGCTCAGTAATGTAGTGTATATATAGTGGTTTGTACTATAGTATTGGTAGTGTGTTACCATCTAGATTTGAACCTAGTAAATGCATGTTGTTGACAAAAAATGTGAATATGAACTACTCTATATTAATCACTGTCAATTTTGTCAATTGATTTGAGATGAAACATGATGAATTATAGCATGATATTGTATATTGTTGAGGATATAATATTGTTTCACCTCTATGAAATCTTTACAGATGAAACGGTCAATATACATATGCAAAGCTATGTTACTGCAACGACACCAGTACTTGCATATCTTGACAAACTCTTCCTCTCCAAAAACCTTGGTATCGATTGGTGATGAAGACCCTGAAAACTCGCGTGGCCTTGGCCATTTTGCCAGTATTATCACTCTTTTATTAATAGTCTCTCTTTTTATCAATCTATGCATGTAATGACATTATGGCCTCCAAAAACTGGATTATTTCATTAACCGCTTTTTTGTTGAGTCCGAGAACAAAATCAAATAAAATATCTTTAAAGCGTATATATAGATTGTATGTCAAAGGTCTGTTTTATGAGTTCAGGGTAGTTCTTGAACTTTTTTCCTAAACTGAATTGCTAAATGTAACTGCAGATTCATATGCTTCTTAGATGCTTAAAAGTTTGAAATCAACAGTATACCTTTTAAAAAACTCATAATTTTTTTAACACTGTATATTCAGATGGTAAGTACCATCATTATTAAAAGCAATATTGAGTCATTGTGATCTATACGTAAAAAATCTCTCTATCGCCTACATCTCAATGGATGCTCGCTATTGAAGAAGTTCCTCGAAGGATCCAAGACTTCTCTAGCCTCGAATGCCTGGAAATGTGGGAATGCAACCAGCTAAAATCCATCTCACCAAGAATTTTTAAACGCAGTAATCTTGACGAGGTTTACTTCTCAGACTGTGAGCAATTGACTGAAGTTAGATGGCCCGAGGAAGCAGAAGACACCAATAATACTGGCACCAACTTGTCATTGATCATTTTCACCAACTGCTTCAGTTTGAATCAAGAAGCCTTCATTCAACGATCATCTTATCTTACCAGGTGTAGAAGTGCCTCCATATTTTACTCACCAATCTACTGCGAGCTCCCTTACCATCCCTGTACATCGTTGTTCTCTCTGTCAACAATCATTCTTGGACTTGTAGGGTTGTGTCGTGGTTTCCGAATAAACGCTTAGCCACCAGCTTTTCTTTACAGACATTCAGGTACACTGTCTGTTTAGAGACAAGCACGGGAACTACTCAGAGCCTGCTAATCCAAGATACATCTCGTTACATCAGAAATACAATCATCTGATTATATTTGACTGTCATTTCCCTTTAAACCAATATTGCAATCAAGTTGAGATAGAGTTTCGTCTTGCTAGTATTACACTCAAACTAAAAGGATGCGGTATAAGACTCTCAGATGACAATACTCCCTCTCTGGCTACTCAGAATGAAGTAGATTAAAGCGAAGCTGGTGATAAGGAATTGAAAGGGAAGGAACGAGTGTATCTCTTTAGGGAATTTTCATAACCGGAGAACCTACTTGGTAATCCAGACACTCAATCACATGTTTTTGAAGCCAATGAAGACGACATGGTTGATGAATGATAATGGATGCCATGAGACTGAAGAATGTGAAGAATGTGGTATGTGGAGACAAAGAGAAGCAGGAAGCGAATTCAGGTAAGCATTCTGAAGAAAGTGAATACAAATACTCTGAGCTCACAAATCTTTTTCAGGATCTTTTATAATATAGACCACTGGATTATTTATTTATGCAGATAACGACGGAACAGGACATCCTATTGGCTTGCTCTGAACGATATCCTCATTGTTGATTTCTTCTATTAATGTCTTACACACGTTATTTTTTTGGTGCATATTCTTACTTATCATACACGTTTCTTATCTTTTTCTTTCTTAAAGTCTAGTAAATGGATCTTGAATGTTATAGTATTTGTTTTTATAATGAACTGAATATTTATGTGCCGATATGATACAAGAAAGTCTAAAAGCTACATAAAACAAGAAAAAAGCGAAAGAAACTAAGTGAACCAAAGAATCTGTCTTTAAGTTTCCAGAGGTTTTTTTAATTTAATTACTTTTTCAAATTATTTAATTGTGCCCTGTGAGTGAAGCAAAACATGGATTCTTTGTAAGAAAAACAGCAACTCAGCTTTACAACCTGCAAGAACAAGAATTTAATTGCCTTTACGAATCCAGAAAAAAACAAACAGCCTTAGCCAAGAAAAGCACCATCTAAACAAACATATATATAAACCTAAGTTCTTAAATCATTCCACACCCAACATTATTAAGATCTTAACTTCAAATATATCTTGTTCCAAAAAAAAATATAACATAGTTCTGGATTTGTCTTGTCAAGGGTCGTGACAAGAAAAAATGGCGGAACTGCAGCAGATGAAACCAGTGGCCTCTCTGCTTCTACTCCTGAATTTCTGCATGTACGCCATTGTTCTTGGAATTGGAGCATGGTCTATGAACAAAGCTATCAGCCATGGCTTCCCTATTGGTATATAATTTTCTTTATGTAATAGAAAACACTGTTTCAAGATATACTTTCTCATAATTAAACAACAGTTATATTCTCAAAATAGATTTTAGATTTTTTCTGTCACTAAACTGTACAACTTTACAATCTAAAAAAGATGAAACAATTCGGTAATTAGTCCAGGCTTGGTTAGAACCTTTTTTAAAACCTTGGTAAGCTTAAAAATAAGTTTTTGCATGGTTTTGGCTATTAACTTATCATGCAAAATTTGGTAACAACTACTAGTTTTATCTTGGCCATTTTATCTAACAATGAAACGGTTATGTAAACTGATTTTCAAAGCTAAACCTAAAACAATATTTCTAAAAAATATCAACCATGATTTGAATTAAGCATATCAATTTTTTTTTTGTCAAAACTTAAAGGTGCGGATTACAGTCTTCCTGTTCATTTCTCGCCAATATATTTTCCGATGGGCAATGCGGCCACCGGATTCTTTGTAATGTTTGCTTTAATTGCCGGAGTTGCTGGAGCTGCCTCTGTTATCTCCGGCGTCAGTCATCTCCAGTCATGGACTACAGCGAGCCTTCCGGCAGCTGTTTCTGCCGCCACCATTGCTTGGTCGCTCACAGTTTTAGCCATGGGGTAAGATATTAACTAAATCTATATTTTTGACATAATATGCAATCATTTTATTTCCTAAAGTTCTTACCTTTTTCACACCAAAGAAAACTCCAATTTATAGTTTATTAAAATCGTTTGTTTCTTTGAATGTGCTTGTGCAGATTTGGCTGCAAGGAAATTGAACTTGGGATGAGAAATGCTCGTCTGGTAAGTAAACCTCTATTAGATTACTTTATTGCAAAGGTCTATGGCATAATTATTCATATAAACATATATATAGTAATTATTTATATATAGATCTTTTGTCAAAAGAATATTTTAGATATGAATGACTAAAAATATTTATTTAAATACTTCAATTAATTTAATTGTTTTTTTTAATTTTTCGGCAGAGGACAATGGAGGCATTTCTGATAATACTTTCGGCGACACAACTTCTCTATATTGCTGCTATATACGGAGTTCGAAAGTAAATCGAAGAAATAAAACGGATTTATTTTCTTCTTATTTCTTTGTTTTGTAATTTATATTTTCTTATCCAATTTGTTTATTTGAAGATGTGTAATTGTGTGGTTTGGATTATTTGATTGGATTTACATTAAAACTTGTGTTGCCAGAAACAGCCGATATAGTACACAAATTTATCAAAACCTTTTCTCTCATGAACTCTTGAATAAGAATGGTGTCCCCGGACATTTTTCCGATGACTTCACCGGTGTTTGTCTCGGTGTCGACTTGTCTTAATATTGTTTTTAGGTATAGCCCTCGAATTCTGGTGGACTGACGCTCCCCAGTTACCATCTAACATGAGACCTCTGCAAAGGAAAAAAACAAAAAAAACTTTGTTAGCTTTGTAGACAAGTTAGGTTACCCTAAAGGTCAACAAGAAGAAAAACAGAGTTTGGGCTTACGCAGAAAGGACATAACGCAAACGTAGACTGCAAGGTAAAGAAACTTCACAGCAACCTGAAATTAATTAAGAAAATCAATTTATATTAACAGCAAGCAATTCAAATTTACATTTGCTTCGTGCATATGAGAAAATTCAAATTTAATTTTTTTTTAAAAAAATTCTTCAGTCAAGAAAAGCTGAGGAAACAAATTATCATTTCAAAAAACAAGAAACGATAAACAAATTAAACAAATATATATTACTTTTTTTCCAAATTAAGAATAAAAATTTAGAAAACCGTACAAAATAATTATTGAGCTTTTTTCATGTATAATACAATTTGACTTCAAATACGAGATTAAAGTATATATGAAAAATTGTATAACCCAAATTTTATGTTTATGGGACGACAATGAAAAAAATATATAAAAAAAATTGATAATGAAAAAAAATAGTTCTTTACAATATAAGAAAGATCTAAAATAAAAGAAAAATTTTTGGTCAATCTAACCATTCATGTAATAAACTAGCATTTATAGATTATTTATTACCCTTTAAGATTACACACAAACATTATATATGCATATTTTATATAACCAAATAACAATAATAATAATAATCAAAAATCACAAATCACAAATCAGATCAATTTTTTTAAAAATCAGTTCTTAGGTAAAAATAAAAGTCCATAATAGTGTAATCTTCTAGAACACTTCAACTGAGATCAGTAACAAGAAGTATAAAATGTCACAAATCATTTGAGATGCAAACCTTGGAGACTTCTTTAACCATGTGATCATGATCAGAGAAGCCAAAGACGTTAATGATTTGGCCTATGAGTACTAACATAATCGGCTGAGCTAGGTCGTTGGCCATGGCGGAGATGGTCCCGACCGCCATTAAAATGATGTCGTATCGATCTGCAAACGTGTAAAGCTTGTAAAACGCTACTTTCTGATTGCCTCTTCTCCACTCTTCTTTCTCCACCATTGTTTTCTCCTTGGGGAAAACAGAGAATCTAGCAAAAGACTATAGGAAGGAAAAGTTGAAGTCTTTATTAGAAAAAAGAGATCTCAAGATGTCACTCTTTAGACTTTTAACTCGGTTCATCTGGATAGTTACAGTGAAGAGCGCAAGAGATGTGAGAAAGAGAAGGATGTAAACATTGGAGACAGATGTGAGAGACAATTGCAGAAACAAGTTTTTAAAAATGGTTATCGGAGTTACAAGAAAGAGGCTGGTCAGAGGGAACAAAAGGAACAAAGTTTGTTCATTTAAGTTGTACACTAAATCCTTTTCTATACTTCAAAATCCTTGTATTTGTCCTTCCGGATTTACATAAGATCTAGAAGAAAACAAGAAAGTATACATTATATATCATCTACGATCAAGGTAACATCTACTTTCATATATTAACAAAGCTCAGGTCATCATAAAATAACAGTTATTCTGGTCAAAAATTACATCCAAGAGGTTTCTATTAATGAAATTACAAAATCTCTCCCTCCTCCAGATCGTCAATCTCATCCGAATTATCATCATCTTTTACAGACAGACCCAGTCCAGTGAGCCAAGTTCCTGCCAGATCAAAGCTGCGATAGAAATTAATTAAATCTTCGTCCATTTTCCAGAAGTTATTCTCATCGAGCTCGCCTACTTTTCCAATCTGTAAACAATTTATAGTATCAGAATCTTGTTCTATTCAATCTGTTAAAAATGGCGGTTTTATTTAAACTTTGGAAAATACATTTCTATTTTAAGCCGTTCTCTCACACGTTTCTCTTTCAACTCGGCTTCTACTCTCATTTGTGCAGCAAGCTTAGCTTCTTCCATCTCTGCTTCAATTTTAGCTTTCTCTGCAATTTTTTTTTAAACGTCAACAGGTGAAAGACCGAAAAGTTTGAGCCTTTTCTTACTTTCATTAAGAACATGTAATATAGTGTACCTTCACGTAGAGTTCTTTCCATCTCTTCCTTTTCGATCTGTATTCTAATTAGATCAGATTTGTTATTCTGTAAGAAATACAACAAGACAGCAACTTTCAGTAAAACAAAAGCTGGTGAAAGTCTCTGGATTTTTGTAAATCGAATCAGGAAAGGTAATGATAATACCTGGTCAAAGATTTTTCTGTGTTTAGCCCTCAGTATGGTCTCGGCAAATTGACTCTTAAGTATTGCAGCACGGAGAGCTTTCTCAGTTGGTAACGGAGGCTTAGCAGGTAATGGCGTTTTCAATTCTGTAGAATCAAAGAGAAAACCTAAGAAACCATACTATATGAATCCCCATAGATTGTGAGAGAGGAATAATAACTATTAAAGTAAACTAACCTTGTGAACAAAATTTTCCCCTTACCTTTGCCACCTTGTGAACAAAATTTTCCGGAGGATTATACAGCATCGCATTCGTAAAAATTAACCGGATATCTGCTGCAAACTCATCCGCACTGTTGTACGCGTTCTTCAAAACCTTGGATTTGACTGTGCCAAAATCCATCGGCTTCGATACGATAGACAAGTAATCATGAATCTTCAATCTAACAGGATCCACAGGTTCGTCAAATAGTCATCCATACTCGTACTCAATCAATGATTTTAACAGCGTAAGACACTGAGTAGACAAAACGCGGTTTAGTTTTTGCTTCTTATTAGCCTGAACCTCCTGTAGCTCGTCAGATCTACGCTTCTTCGATTGATTCACGGCTTTAGTTACATCTTCACCAATGGATTTTTTCGCGTTACCCGCAAACGTTTGGAAAGTTTTGACAGAGCCTTCAAGACCAAACTTTATCCTTAGTTTGGTTATTCCAATCATTATTTCGTAGTTCGAAAACACCTGAACGCATAAAAACAAACCAGTTTCAGATTAGAGCTGAGACACTCTAATCTCGTAAAATTAACCTAACTTAATTTCTACTCATTTAATAACTTTTCAAATAATAACGAACTCATTAAATACGCAATTAATTGTCTGATTTTTTTAATGAAAAAATAAATTTAATTTCCAAAACTAGATTTTACTGCACAAATATTGAACAAAATACAGTTGAGATTTATTTAATATTTATTTTATTTAAATATAAACGAATATGTATTAGATACGTTGTTATCAACAACTAATTTCAAGTATCAAACAATATTAAAGATCCAAAATTTAAGCTATTATCAGTTTGGATCCAAAAATTAAACTATTAAAGATCCAAAAAACTATCTATCTAAGCTATTATCAAACAAAAAAAATACAAAAAAGAAAAATTGACCTTTCATTTTTTTTTAAATCCGTTTTTAGAATTCTTAATGAAATATAATATAGGAGATGGATTCAATCTAGAATTTGAAATAATTTATAGTAAAATAACAAATCCTCTATTATTAGAAGATAGATTTGAAAAGATTTATTAAAATTTATTGTTATTGAACTTATAATTTGGAATGTAAATTCTACTGTTATTGTTATTGAAAATATTTTTAACTACTAGATTTTAGGAGATTTGTTGTGATTTGAAGATATTTAGGTGGAGTTTTTTAGTTAAAAATATAAAATTTAAATCCTATGGTTTTAGTTAGGATTCTAGAATATTTTATATAAGATAATAGAAATTTTTCTAATTATCTAAAATCATATAAAAGCTTATTGAAAAATAAATCTACTCCTTATACCTCTACGTTCTAATTTTCAGAGGCAAACGTTAGGCACTTCTGTTTTACTGAATCCGCGTTCGTAAATAAATATTTAGTCAATCATAGTGATCTAAATCTAACAAACTAAATCTTTTAAACTATAATATTAATCTCCAAAACATAAACAATAATTTTTTCAATTGAAAATATAATTAATTTTCATCCAATCTTTCAAATCGATATAGAAAACATGTTTTTTGCTAAGCATAAGATGTTAATGTTTTTTTGTATATACTACAAAAATCAACAAAGTAAAGAATCTTTGGTTTGCAGAACGCTGAGGATAATGAGTATCCGCAAGGTGTGGATCCTTGTCTTGAATTTGTCTTCACATCCGAAGATATAACAGCCACTGGAGCTCCAGCAACTCTCCTTATCTTCAATAACGAGAAGGGTTTCTCTGAGAAGAACATTGAGTCCATTTGCAGTGTTGGAAGGTCCACGAAAAAAGGAAACCGAAAACGTGGATACATTGGAGAGAAAGGTATGTCCTTTGTCCTTTACTATGAATCACCTCAAGACAAAATCTAATTCTTCAAAAGACACTTGTTCTTCCATTACATGTGTGTTCTGTTTCCATCTTGGTGCCAGGAATCGGGTTCAAGAGTGTGTTTCTGATTACTTCTCGGCCTTATATCTTCAGCAAAGGCTACCAAATTCGATTTAATGAGGATCCTTGCAGCCACTGCTGCCTTGGCTACATTGTTCCTGAGTGGGTTGAGCAACATCCTTCTCTTGTCGACATACAAAGGATTTATGGCTCGCGTTTTGCTCTTCCGACTACAACCATTATTTTGCCCTTGAAGAGTGACAAAGTCAAGCCGGTGAAAGAACAGCTCTCTAGTGTACATCCTGAGGTTCTGTTGTTTCTTTCAAAGATCAAGCGCTTATCGATCAGAGAACATTGCCAAGATCCCCAGCTCAGCACGGTGAACTCGATCGGGATTGTAAGCGAGACGGATTTCTTGACGAGGAAGAGCATTGATGCAGAGTCTTACACTATCCATCTCTCTGCTAGTGAAACTGATTCTGAGAAACAATGCAGTTACTATATGTGGAGGCAAAAGTTTCCGGTGAAACATGAGAACCGTGTGGAAAGGAGAAGCGAAGTTGAGGATTGGGTGATTACTTTGGCGTTCCCTTTTGGAGAGCGTCTTGGCCGTGGATACAGCTCTCCTGGTATCTATGCCTTTCTTCCTACGGAGATGGTAACAAACTTTCCGTTCATCATCCAAGGTGATTTCATTCTGGCATCCTCTAGGGAAACCATACTTCTCGATGATATATGGAACCAAGGGATTCTCAACTGTGTTCCCTTAGCTTTTGTGAATGCATTCACATCCTTGGTGAAGAAGACTGATGCTCCAGTGTCTAGCTTGCTTCCTGCTTTTAACTTCTTGCCTGTGAAGCAATCTTCTTACGCAAAGCTGAATGTTGTTCGAGAATCTATCCGGGCAAGGGTTTCTTCAGAAGGAAATTGTACCAAGCGTCTCGCATTTGGGACAAAAGTTCTTCCACAGACCGTGCAAAGTGGGTCGTCTCGTTCCTGCTTTCTGGGACATCTTAGAGAAATCAAGAAGAGAAAACGCGAGTTTGAGTAACATATCATCTCATGGAATCTACATTTTGGATTCTTCGTTTGACACAACAGAGAATGACAACGTTCTTGACTTCTTGGGTTTGCAGCAAGTCAGCAACGAGTGGTACGCAAAATGCATCCAGGGCTGCGATCTTGTGAGAAGTGTATCAGAAGTTACGTATGTGAAAGTTCTTCTTTTTATAGCTGAGAATTGGCAGTCCAGATTTCAGGGTACTAACATGATTAATGTTCCGATTATAAAGTATATCGTCCAAAAGGGAGTGACCTCTCTTAGCAGTTTGGCTGAGTTTAGTCCTCGGACACTATGCATGACGACAGACAAGAACCAGGAATGGCTACTTAATTGGTTTGATGAGTTCAGATGCATGTCTAAGTTTGTTTTTCTGCCACAAACAACCAGGACAGTGTTTGGAGCTTGTTCCAAGAAGGAAACGATACTTAATTGGCTCAAAGAGAAGATCACCGTCGACAAACTTAGTATCTCTGACTACGCAAAACGCCTCCGGGAGAATCTTAATGGAGATAAGAGGCTTGTGGTTGCGTATGCACACTTTCTGCATTACTCAATCTCCAAGGGCTTTTTATCGATAGATGAGGCTGAGAAATGCTGCAGAGACATGCCGCTTGTAGACAACTATGGGAATGTTAACACAAGTAGGAATGGAGTTCTTGTTCCTGCTAGTGAAGGCAAATGGATTAGCTTAACTGGGTCGAATCCATGGAGGCAGGACGGATATATTGAGCTATGGAAAGAGTATTTGACGTCTGGTAGGTTCGCTGGTGTGCAGTCTAATCCAAAAGAGCTTCTCCCGTTCTTGAAATCTTATGCTGAGGCTGGAGATATACCTGAAATTAAACCACCAAATGCATCCATATCTGCCTTGTCTGGTCCTCTAAGAAAGGAGAATGCTTTGTTGCTCTTGAAGTGGATTAAGAGTAATAGACATTCTCTTCCTTCCAAGTTTCTAGAATCTGTTAAAGGAGGAAGCTGGTTGAGAACAACGATGAGTGGGTCCTCTGACTATCGGCCGCCTTCTCAGTCGTTTTACCATACTGCTTCATGGGGAAGTATTCTGCAGAGCGGATCAATTCTTGTGGATATTCCACTTGTTGATCGAAGCTTCTACGGGAATGAGATTGAGAACTACAAAGAAGAGCTGAAAATTGCTGGTGTCATTTTTGATTTTAGTCAGGCCTGTGAATTTGTTGGTGACCACCTTATGCGTTTAGCTGGGACCTCGTCTCTATCAAGAGATAACGTGTTCTCGATGCTTAAATTCATTAGGTACTTGAGAGAGAAGCTCCTCCCACCAGATGATTTCATCAGAACCGTCAAAAACGAGTCTTGGCTTAAGACAACTTCTGGTTACAGATCTCCAGATGGTGCTGTTCTGTTCAGCCAAGAGTGGAAAGCTGCCTCGCTGATCAGTGATATCCCATTCATTGACAAAGATTGCTATGGTGAAGCTAACCTCATTGGCTTCAAGAAAGAGCTTGAGTTGCTAGGTGTTGTGGTTCAGTTTCCCGGTAATCAAAGCCTCATTGTTACTTACTTTAATCCTGCAAAGCTTAGCTACCTTACAGCGGACGCAATGCTCTTAGTATTTGACTGCATGCGCCATTTGAGTCCGCAGAAGTTGATCAATTTCCTGAGAAACTCTCAATGCTTCAAGACAAAGAACGGCTACAAAAGTCCTACCGATTGTTTCGTACCTGATCCGGAATGGAGTTGCCTTGTTTCAGTCTTTGATTGCTTCCCTTTCATCGACGAGGGTTTCTATGGAAGCAGAATATTTTCCTACAAAGAGGAGCTCAAGCAGATTGGTGTTGTGGTTCAGCTTGAAGAAGCTGTGAAAGGGTTTGTGCGCACATTTAAGCAGAAAGCTACTTCCTCTTCTTGTCTAACCCGAGATACCTCCATGTCTCTTCTATCCTGCTACAGGAAGCTGATGGGAAGTAGTCATAAGTTTCCTGAAGAACTGATGAAAAGCTTCAAAGAGTTGCAATGGCTGCATACCAAACTCGGCGACTTCCGTGCACGAAAAGACTGCATTCTCTTTGAACAAAACTGGGAACATCTCCGCCTTATAGCAAATCTCCCCTTTATCAATGACAGCTCAAACTGGTACGGAAACAGCATATACGACTACAAGAAAGAGCTACAGAGCTTGGGAGTCACAGTTGATCTGAGACAAGGCATGAGCCATGTAGTTAGTTCCTTAAGCCTCCCTGATCCATCTCGCACCACTCCTTCAAGCGCGATTTCTCTTAAGTGCAGCACGTTCTTGATTGAGGATAGGTTTGGGAAACTACCTAAAGAGTTCTTGGATAAGGTTTCTGTCAAATGGTTGAAGACACACGCCGGTTACCGCAGTCCAGAAGGGTGTCTCTTGTTCGATAACGGCTGGGAATTAGAGCCTTGTGATGGTCCTTTCATCGATGAAGAGTATTACGGCTCAGAGCTTAAAGCTTTCAAGAAAGAGCTTATCGCGATTGGTGTTGGTAAAGATTCAGCCAAAGCTAGTCGGTTGCTTGCTAGCCATGTTTATAATCATTCTGATTCTGATGCAATCTCCCGGATATATAGATTTCTCTGTAAATCTGAATGGAAACCTGAGAAAGGTGCATCTTCAGGCCGAATCTGGATCCCAAGCGATGGTAACTGGGCAGATGTCTCTAGCTGCGTTGTCTATGACAAAGACAAACTCTTTGGATCAAAGCTAAACGTTCTTGAAAACCATTACGACAGTGACGAGAATCGTAATCTTCTTGGCTTCTTCTCATCTGCATTTGACGTGAGAGCCACCCCTTCGATGGAAGATTATTGTGCTTTGTGGAAAGATTGGGAGAGGACGAAGGAAAAATTGTCTTACTACGAGTGTTGTGCGTTCTGGAGATTCGTAGCTCGACACAGTTACACAACTAAAGCTGACAAGTTTCTCTCGGAGTCGATTTCGCGTTTGCCCGTTAACGCACCAGATTACAGCAACGATGGAGGGATCTTGCTGTCTAACAAAACCGATGTGTTCATTGCTGATGATTTGCTCTTGAAAGATCTTTTCATAGAGTCCCCTGTTTTCGTCTGGTACCCATCTCCAAGCATCCCTACATTATCACAAACCAAGCTTATGGAGATTTACAGAAAACTCGGCGTCAAACAGATCTCCAAATGCGTTGAGATGGCAGAGGGTAAGTTAACCGATGACGGAGTAGCCATCGAGCAGCAAAAGAATAATCTAATCGGACGAGGGCTAGTGAGGCTCATTCTCGGGTTCCTCTCTGATCCATCTCTCAAGATAGAAGCTGAGGAACGTTTTGAAATCATACACAGCCTTGTTAGCCTCAACGTTGTGGAAACTCCTGAGACGATCTCGACGGAGTATACTCTGAATCTACCTTCAAAGGGAGAGAAGCTGATTGCGAAAGCTAAGAGAATGATTAGGTGGGAGAGAGAGAACGGAGTTGTTTATGCAGAGAAAATGGAGAAAGCTTGTGGGAAAAGAAAGGTTTTGGAGTACGCGACGAGTTTCGCTGAGGTGATTGCTAAAGGAGCGATGTGGCAGAGGGAAGATCTGATCGGACGGTTATCTGAGCTTGTGAAGATGGCCTGCTTGGTTGATTTCGATGAAGAGGCTTTAGAGTTTCTTATGAAATCCAAAAACCTTCAGGTCTATGAAGAAGACGAAAAACTCATCTCGGATGCTTACTCTGTCAAGAAACTTTAAGGTACGTCATTGTCGAATCTCGTCTAATAAGATTCTATATCTGTGAATGTAAAAGTTTAAAACTTTATTTTCCTTTTTTTGGTTTTGCAGCTGCCTTCTATCCCAAGTAAACCCAGGGACATCTTGCTTCGATCTACTTTAGCTTTATATGCGTCTATTTTTGTATTCCACATCTTTTGTAACCCTTCATGACTCTTTTACTATGCTCTACGAATATTTTGGTATCTTTTTCACTATTAAAAGTGAAATATTTCAAATATTTTTCTTATCAGTAGTTAAAATGCTTTTTATCCATTAAAACGTATACTTCACACAAACATCGTTATAATGTGGTAAACAAACAAACAAACCTGAATCACAATCTTGTTTTATCTTCTTACCCTTTCTTAATAGTGTAATTGGCTTTTACATATTTCACCTACAGCTGAATCCAAATTTAGATAGACTAATCTAAAACTTACTCTACAATGATTTCGATTTATAACTTCATCAAAAAGAAAAAAAAAGGTTTACTTTGTGGTGAATAATTGTTTAGGTAATAACACATATTGACATGTGTTTCGATTTTTAAGAAATAAAAGTCTGCTTTATTAATTGGAGACGTTATCTTTGCGAGTCTTTCGTCTGTCAATGAGAAAGCTTGACTTGATTCGTCGGCAGCTTATCACTGAAAAGAGCTAAGCAGAAACCTCAAGAAAAAAGAATCTCTTACGACATCAAACAGGTAAAAAAAAGATCTCTTTTTCTAGATCGTTTCCAGCTCTGAAAGTCATCTGTTGAAGAAAGATCCCTTCTGGGTTTTTCAATTTTAATTTCGGTTCATTTGGGTTTCCAAGTGCAATGCTAAAGTTACAATCTTTTTGTTCCTTTGATCTTGAATTCTTCATTCAAATTTAGGGTTTGTAGCTGTAAGAAAGTTTCGACTTTTGCTGTTAAAAATAAAAAATCTAAACTTTTTGATCCTGTTTCTAGATAATGAAATTCAAGTTGAATCATGTCAACTTTTACCATTTTTGAAGATTTTTCTGTTGCCTAAGTATATGTATATGTTTATTTAAGGTCAAAGTATGTTATTATTTAAGTGATAAGTGAGTGATATTTTCAGCTTGTGATTTTTTCAGGAAATTTCAAAGTGATGGTGGGTTCTTCTAGGAACAATTCACCAGTGAATAATCGGACAAGAACTTCAATATCTCTAATCATTGTGATTGGTTTATGTTGTTTCTTCTATCTTCTTGGAGCATGGCAAAAGAGTGGTTTTGGTAAAGGAGATGGTATAGCAATGGAAGTAACAAAGCAAGCACAATGTACTACAGACATTGTATCCGATCTCGACTTTGAGCCTCATCATAAAACAGTGGAGATCCCTCAAAGAGCTATCCGGAAAACCGTCATCTTCAAGCCGTGTGATGTGAAATACAAAGACTACACACCTTGTCATGAACAAAAACGGGCAATGAAGTTCCCGAGGGAGAATATGATTTACAGAGAGAGACATTGCCCATCAGAGAATGAGAAGTTGCGTTGTCTGATACCAGCTCCTAAAGGGTATATGACTCCTTTCCCTTGGCCTAAAAGCCGTGATTACGTTCACTATGCGAATGTTCCTTTCAAGAGCTTGACAGTTGAAAAAGCTGGACAAAATTGGGTGAAGTTTCAAGGGAATGTGTTTAAGTTCCCTGGAGGAGGAACTATGTTTCCTCAAGGTGCGGATGCTTATATTAAGGAGCTAGCTAAAGTAATCCCAATCAAATATGGATCTGTTAGAACCGCATTGGACACAGGATGTGGGGTAAGTTGGTTCATTTACGAGCTCTCAAGGTGATGCTTTGATTCATTTTGTCTAGATTATTGTTCCTTTTAATTTCGCCTTAGGTTGCAAGCTGGGGTGCATATATGCTTAAGAAGAACGTATTGACTATGTCCTTTGCGCCACGGGATAACCATGAGGCGCAAGTACAATTTGCACTTGAGAGAGGTGTTCCTGCAATCATCGGTGTTCTCGGGTCAATACGTCTTCCATACCCACCAAGAGCCTTTGATATGGCTCAATGCTCTCGTTGTTTGATACCGTGGACCTCAAATGGTGATATATTTGCTCTTTGGTACTCTTAAAACAGCTAAAATGGCACAAAACTCACTATATTGTTTGCGGTTTTTTGTACAGAAGGAATGTACTTGATGGAAGTCGATAGAGTCCTGAGACCTGGAGGTTACTGGGTCTTATCTGGGCCTCCAATCAACTGGAAGAGATACTACAAGACGTGGAAGCGGTCTAAGAAAGAACTGAATGCCGAGCAGAAGAAAATAGAGAAAATAGCAGAGTCCTTATGCTGGGAGAAGAAGTATGAGAAAGGAGACATTGCAATCTGGAGAAAGAAAACAAATGACAGATCATGTAATAGATCATTGTCATCTGTTGAAACCTGTAAAGGAAAAGACACTGATGATGTCTGGTACAAGGAGATGGAAGTATGCGTGACTCCAATCCCTAAAGTATCAAGTGACGAAGAAGTGGCAGGAGGAAAGCTAAAGAAGTTTCCTGAGAGGCTATTTTCAGTGCCACCGTGTATAGCCAAAGGTTTAGTCGAGGGTGTGAACGCTGAATCATATCAAGAAGATAACAAACTATGGACGAAGCGAGTGAGCAACTACAACAGAATCAATAGACTGATAGGTGGCACGAGATACCGTAATGTGATGGATATGAATGCTGGACTTGGTGGATTCGCTGCTGCGATTGAATCGCCTAAATCTTGGGTTATGAATGTTGTTCCAACCATTGCAAAGAACACTTTAAGTGTTGTATACGAAAGGGGCCTCATCGGCATCTACCATGAGTGGTAAATTAAAAAACTCACTTCTGTTTTCTTCTCTGGAGTCTGGACAAAAAACATTGAACACCAAATCTGAGATCTTTCCTTTTTAAAAAATCTGCAGGTGTGAAGCTTTTTCAACTTATCCGAGAACGTATGATCTCATCCACGCAAACAATGTCTTTAGCTTGTATCAGAACAGGTTAGTTAGCTCGACTTTCTGTTACTCTAGATACAAAAGCTTACACATTTATTTTCTTAGCATTGTTAAGAATTTACCCTTTTTCTTATTTTGACCATATCTGGATCAACCAAGATTAAACACTAACATTTACCTTTGAAGTTCTCAGACTCTTGCTAAGTTTTTGTCATAAAGCTATGAACTTTCTGTGAATCTTAGACATAACTATTGAAAATATCATAATGCAGCTGCAAAATTGAAGACGTTCTTCTGGAAATGGATCGGATTTTGCGACCGGAAGGAATGGTTATTTTCAGAGACGAGGTTAATGTTCTAAACGATGTAAGAGAGATTGCAAACGGAATGAGATGGGACACTAAATTGATGGATCACGAGGACGGTCCACTCGTGCCGGAGAAAATTCTCGTCGCCAATAAGCAGTATTGGGTCGCCGGGGACGGTGGCGGCGGAGGGAACAGTACTTCGCCGTCGAGTAGTGAAGAATAAGAAACTACTCAGGTAAACGGGTTTTCGAATTTTTCTCATAATTTTAGATGTTTTCTTGATTTTAACCACTAAATTTTGATAAGACCTAATCAACCCCCATAATCTTGGCTTTTTAATTAATTTCCACTTTTCTTTTAACCCGCATTATTGTAAAGTACCATACCCTAGAATTATGAGTTTATACACTTTAGATCCTGTAGTATATACAAATTTGAGGATTACTTTTTCGTAATGATCAGGTGAATTTCGAAGCTTTTTGGATCTATCAAAATCTGATATCAACAAATATAGAAAAATTGTAGTTGATGATTACGGTAAAAAAGTGGGAACGAATCAGAATTTCCATGAAAAGAAGAGGATCAACTTAGAAATATTACATTACTAATTCAAAATGTACAATCTTTGTTACGAAAATAGATGAATTCATGTATAATGTATTTGCATAATTGCATTGCATCCACAAGATAATAAAAATCCTTCTACATATAAATACAAATCATTTTTTTTATATTCATCATTATGAAATTTGGTATAGAGCTTAGTGATACTTAGAATTTAGAAAGTTAGACTATTAAATCCAGAATAGTACTAAAGAAAATTGCTTGGATTGTTTTTTAATTTGGTCTTGCTTTCTTGGAGAAATTAGCATATGATTAGTGTATGATGTGGTCCAAGATTCTTTTTGTTTATGGTCCACGTTAGCGTTATAAATTATTCATGACATTAAGATACAAGTGTCATTTATAGATCTGTTTATTATATTAAAAATCTCGTATTTATTTGAAAACAAAAATATTGTTATTAATTTGTCGGTGAATGGGTTTATTTAAGAGTACTTTTGATTGATGCCGAAGACTTTTGGTGTGAAAAGAATCATGTTATAGCGTTCCTTCAATTTATTTGGCATTTCAATTGTAGTATATATACTAAAACAAAATACACTTCTAAGATATAAAGAAAAAGAGAAACAAAACAAAACAAAACAAAAACAAGAAGAGTGAATCAAAAATTACAATAACTCCAAAAAAAAAGTAAAGTGAAATAGTTACTTTCTATCTTCAGTAAACTTCAGGACCCAAGAAGCTAGTGGCACGTGCCTTATGATAGACATGTCATGTGATGTAACCTATTCTCTTTCTCTGCAGGAAAAAAATAATTGTCATAGCAAAAGTAAGCAACAAAAACACAATATTGCAAAAATATGTAGCCATCATTTGCACTATTTACGGTACAAATGTAATAAGTGAATGCAAAAAAAAATATATTAGAGGACTACAACATATTAAAATCTAATTGTTTGTATTAGTACCACCACTAAATAGGAAAAATAATATCTGAATTTTGTCGTAACCTTGTCTTTTTGGTTTTTGGTATGCTTTTTTCTATTTATACAGATTGTAAAAACTTCAATAATTCACTTAAAGAAAATAAAATAAAAACCCAAATTTTTAATTTTTGTGTATAGTCCCGAGGAAAAAGAGTTGAAAATCTTATAGAGCAGAAAAAATTAGATCTTTTTTCTTCACATGACTTATTTTATGTTACCTCTATTTTTTCAACTCTGCAGCTTTTGAAGCTAACTTTCAGATCATCTCTCTCTCTCTCTCCTCTCTCTAGCAACTTCCTTTTTTCTTTAGTTTTCAAATTTTATTATTTTCTTTTTAATTTGCGGGGAAATTTATATTCTACTGCCTCCTCAACTGCTTACATAGCACAAATCCAAACCCAAATCAAATCCCACCATTGTGGTTACCTCAATCGAAGAAACCAGTCAGAAAAATCTCTCAACTTTAAGCATTTATCTTTCAATTTCTTGTCTTTGTGGAGAACACAATTGTTCAAACTTTTGATTGAGACAAAAGATATAAAGAGAGAAAATGGGTTGCTTACATTCCAAAACTGCTAATCTACCTTCTTCTGATGATCCATCAGCTCCAAACAAGCCAGAATCAGGTAAGAACTCACATTTAGTTTGCTCGGTACTAAATCTGCAGATTTGTTTCGTCTTTATGCTTATTTCCGTCTGTTTATATAATGGGTTTGCTTTAATTTGTGGGTTTTGGGTTTGTTAAGGCTTAAAGTAGAAACGAAAGTTGGAAAGTTTCTACCTTTTTGGAATTAAACTCTTGTTTAGATTGATTGCCTTTTTCGGCTATTATGTGTTGTTGTGTGTTAACAGTAAATGGGGACCAAGTGGACCAAGATAATCAAAATTTCAAAGAATTTGATCTAAATGAGCTGAGGAAAGCAACCAATGGCTTTAGCCCTAGCTGCATTGTCTCCGAAGGTGGAGAGAAAGCTCCCAATGTGGTCTACAGAGGGAAGCTTGAAGGAAACCATCTTGTAGCCATCAAGCGATTTTCTAGGCAATCTTGGCCTGATGCTCAACAGTTTGTGGTAAGAAATCTGACAAAGGTCAATGCAGGATTTGTTGTTTGGTAACTTGTTTTTTTCGAATAATTGAAACTTAATATAGAATCTCATAGACATTGGTCGTTGAGGCAAAGCTCATTGATATTAGTGAAAGGAATGGCTATTAGTTACAGTAAGGAATAAAGACATCATTTTTAATAAGAAAATATGATTCCCTATGTCTGTTTGCGGTTGAAGTCTGAGAAAAGCTGGTAACTTTGGGTGTAAAGCTGTTTTAAATCCTAGGATCCGACAATGCTATTCACAAGAAATATTGGATTGCTCTTTTGTTTCTTTCTTCCCATTTTGCTGAATTACTTTAGCATAGGTGAGTTGCAGAGGTAGCTTGTTTTAGCAAGTATCCGAATACTGTTTTTGTGTTGACCATGGTTGATTTGTGAAATCAGGTGGAAGCAACTGGTGTCGGGAAGCTTAGAAACAAGAGATTAGTCAGTTTGATTGGTTGTTGCGCAGAAGGAGACGAGAGGTTGTTGGTAGCAGAGTATATGCCTAATGATACTCTCTCAAAGCATCTCTTTCACTGTCAGATCCTGATCTGTGTTTCTGTTATAAGATCCCTTTCATAACCTTCTTTAGATGCTTTACCTTCTTCTTTTTGTGTTTGTTTCCAGGGGAAAAGCAGCCACTTCCATGGGAAATGCGTGTTCGAATCGCAGACTATATTGCACAAGCACTTGATCACTGCAACAACGAAAACCGAAAGATCTATCATGACCTAAATGCATACAGAATCCTCTTCGACGAGGAAGGTGATCCTCGTCTATCGACTTTTGGTCTTATGAAGAACAGTAGGGATGGTAAAAGCTATAGTACGAACTTAGCTTACACTCCACCTGAGTTTTTACGGACAGGTAACGTTCTTGATCTTGTGAATCGTACTCGAAGACAAACCAAATCTTTATTTGAAGATGTAAAGCTTTCTGCTATTTTGCAGGTAGAGTCATTCCTGAAAGTGTGATATTCAGTTACGGAACTATTCTTTTAGATCTTTTAAGCGGAAAACACATTCCACCTACCCATGTATGTGCTTCCAATTTTATAGTTTCCTCACTCTTCTGCGCAGTTTTTCAGTCAATTCACCGAGTATCTTCCCTGTTGTTATCTTATTTGAGTTAGTTGATTATGTACATGTTCAGGCTCTTGATATAATAAGGGGGAAGAACGCGTTGCTGTTGATGGATTCATCCCTCGAAGGGCAATATGAGAGTGATGATGCGACTAAACTAGTTGAGCTTGCTTCAAAATGCCTTCAGTCGGAGGCAAAGGATCGACCTGACACCAAGTTTCTTCTCTCTGCAGTGGCACCACTGCAAAAGAAAGAAGAGGTTTAAAGACTATCCTGAAACTGACAATATCTTGAATCTCAGATTCAAAATGTTTATTTGGTTTCACTTTTTTGCTTAGGTTGCATCTCATGTATTGATGGGCTTGCCAAAGAACGCTGTAATATTACCAACGTTGCTTTCTCCTCTCGGAAAGGCTTGTTCAAAGATGGATCTCGCGACAGTACACGATATTTTGCTTAAAACTGGTTACAAAGATGAAGAAGGTGCAGAAAATGAGCTTTCCTTTCAAGAATGGACACAACAAGTTCAGGAAATGCTCAACATGAAAAAGTTTGGGGACATTGCTTTCCGAGACAAGGATTTCAAAAATTCAGTTGAATACTACTCAAAGGTGAGAGAAAACAAATCCATAACTCTTTGTGTTCCACAAGAATATCTAACTCTGGTATCTGCTGTTTCTAGTTGGTGGGAATAATGCCGGTTCCTTCTGCAACAGTTTTCGCCAGACGTGCTTTCTCCTACTTAATGACTGACCAACAGGAGCTTGCATTGAGAGATGCAATGCAGGCTCAGGTGTGCATACCGGAATGGCCCACAGCTTTTTACTTGCAGGCTTTAGCACTCTCAAAGCTCGGAATGGAGACAGATGCTCAAGATATGCTCAGCGATGGCGCAGCATATGATGCCAAGCGACAGAATAGCTGGCGCTGCTAAGCTAAGAGGAAGGTCCAAATATTTATGGGTCTTTTCAGACAGTAACTGAGAGGTGTTTATGCGTGTAAGAGAGCTGAAACTGATGGAAGTGTAGTTTACTTTTGTGAAATGAGAGTTTTACATGAATCTTTGAGGAAAGTTCAAATCATTTGAGAGAAAAAGAAAACAAGACTGCAAATAACTAATTTGATTCCTTCTTCCTTGTGATGATACAAAAAGATTGAAACTATATCAGAAGATTCAATATGCTATGCCAGTATAAACAACTTTACTGGTAAAAATAGTGTTGCTTTTCAGTTTGAGATAGCAGATGATAACGCATTATGCTTGAGAAGCAACTAAAGGTGGAAACTTTGATTCCAACCATGACACCAAATCCTCCTTCGTAGCCACAAAGATACCCGCCCTATCGCTCGGTCTGAAAGGTGCAGCTAGTTGCTGCAAATGAGAGGCGAAAGAGTTTGCTAAGCCCTGTGAGAATCTGTGAGTTCCTGTTCCAGTTTGTGCCAAGAACAGCTCAGGAAGATCCTCTTCGCGTCTAACGATGTTAGCAAGTGTTCTCATCCACTCTTCGAGGGCGGTCTCAGCTGCACCAACTGATAATGACCTCACGTCGAGGCTCCATTCTTTTTTGGTCTTGTTGTGTAGTCCCGGGTATAGACCGAAAAGTGTTCCTAAATAAAGAAGCTCATGAGCTCTCTCGTGCCGCTTCTTGCCTCTGCATATGTCTATCAAGCAGTTGCAGAAGGGCCTTCTTGCCTCTACTTGGGTTTGGTTGATCACTATCTTGAACTCTTCTTTTACGGTCTCAAATTCAGTTTGGTCATCTACGATCAGCTTCACAAATGCCACAAGCTTCTGATTAGCTCGCTCCAAACAATCCATAACCTTTTCAGCATCTTCACTACTCTCACAGAAGGCCATAACCGAAAGAAGACACCCACAAAGCCTATCATCAGGCTTAACTCCTCTTTGAATCGAGAGATCAAACACATTAACCAAATCATCTATCCTTTTAGCTTTCCCTAAGCATTGGATTAAACAAGTGCAACCCATCACGTTAACCTGAACCCCAGCTTCTAACATCTCTTCAAACAATTTCATCGCCTTTTCGGCTTTTCCACCACTCCCATATATATTCAGCATCGCCGTGTAACTAAAACTATCCGGTTTACATTGCCCAGACTCCTTCATATCATCAAACAGCCTTTCTGCTTCTTCCTCCAATCCAATATCTGCACACATATTCAACAAAGTGTTGTACAAAATGAAATCCATCGGCCACTTCTTAGACTTCATTTCCTCCCACAGTTGAAGCGCATCTTTCGCCCACCTCGCTTTCCCGTAAATCTTCACTAGAGCTGTTAAAGTTTTCTCATTCGGAGTTAAACCCGACTCGAGCATCTCATTAAACAAACTCCTAGCCAAACCTGGTTTCCCTGCTCTCCCCATAGCCTCCAACAAAGTATTGTACACAACCACATTAGGCTTCACATCCATAGATTTCATCTCTTGCAAAACATACCTAATCCCATCATAATCCCCTGCTTCACCAAACATTTTCCCCAACACAGAGAAAGCTATAGCATCGGGTTTCCAACCCGTAGCCACCGCTCTTTCATACAGACTAAGCACCTCCTCAACTTTTCCTGACTTGGAATAAACATCAAGAATTGCTGAGTAAGTGACTTCATCAGGCATTAAACCGGTTTTATACATCCTCTCAAACCACTCAATAGCTTTGTCGTAAAGATTGCACCTTTTCGCACAAGTGATTATAGTCGAATAAGTGATGTTATCAAGCTCAACATCATCCTTCACCATTTCAAGTGCCATCTCCTCGATAAGCTGAAACTGCCTCCCAAATCTCAGAGATTTCATTGTAACATTATAAAATATCGTTTCCATGGGAAACAAATTCTTAGTTTTGACCCAATCAAAGAACATATGAGTCTTTTGCCATTGTCTCAAGCTGTTGAGTACCAACAAGGCGTTATCTCTATTTGGTGGATGAGGGATTTCTTCGAGAATAGGTAAAAACTCAGACTTTCCAGTGAAATCAGAACTATTCAGCTTCTGGGCAAACGCTCTAAGATCTTTGATTTGAGGATTGTAAGAGTAAGCTGAGCGTTTTTGTCTCTGAAGTGAAAGGACTGACCTTTTGGGTCTTGTTGGATTGACCCAGACAGATTTCGGTTTAGACAAGACATGGGTTTGCTCTTGTGTGAGTGTTGTCGCGGAGAGAGGCTTGAGTTGCTCAGAGAGAGATGGGGTTTTAGTGATTGGTTCTTCTTCTAGGGTTTCAGGTGGTTTCAAGGAACTTGAAGAAATGTTGAGCTTTCTGGTACGAGATTGTCTTAAAGAAGATGGCTTTAAGAATAGACTGTGTTTCTTTGTGTCTGAATTTTGGGGATTGAAACAGACGTCAATGTACGTGGAGAGAACAGTCGCCATGAGAAGCGCGGGGCGAGAGGTTTTAGCGTGGAGATGGCTTTGTGTCTCTGAGACATGAAAGAGATTTATCAGAACATCTTATCTTCATTTTCAAATGACGGCTCAACAGTAATATGATAATATGGGCCGATAAAAGACTGGCTCATAATATCTGCTTATAATAAATGGACCTGACAAAAAACAAACGGCCCATATTGTCTGATTTCTTTCAAGTAATTAATTAATAAAATACGACGTTACAAAAAAAACAATCAATTTTCTTACTGTTAACCATGAAATTAATTAGGAGTATTATAAAAAGGTTTTCCTTGTAGCTCGCATAATTTCATGACCCAGTCCATCCACAAACAGATATTCTGATTGATAGATTTTTTATATGTACTACATTCGTAATGAACATTTATATTTATCATAATTTTGCATTATCTAGATATCAAATCCTAAATTTAGTATTAAAAATTAATAAATTATTGGTTAGTCACTGAGACAAATGAGTTTTCATTTTGTTTTGTTTAAACATACTAGTATTTATATATTTTAATATAAATTTTGATATGAAAATATCTAATAATTTTTTCCATTTAAAGTTAATGAAAATTATAAAATGAAACAAAAGCTCAGGAGTCAAAAGAATATGTTTTTGTAAAAACACAACGGAATATTCATTTGCTTTATGGCATGAAAAGGGTCAAAAACAATATTTATACTAATATGATACCATTTTACGTATCCAACTGTATCATTCATTAACTTTTTTTAAGCTTTCCACCTGATTTAAGATTTAATCCTTCCTTAGTCTATATATCATGTGACTACAACTCAAATAATCCTGAATCAAACAAATGTTTTATCCTAAATATTAGACTAGCTTTTAGTAATAAATGTGTGTTTAAATTAGCTTCATTTGATATAAGCAACTATATAGCAAATTGTGAAAATATTCTAAAAAATTTGACCCAAATTGTTCAAAAAATAAACCCTTGTTACTTTGGTACTATGCAGGATTTTATCTCCTTTTTAAAGTACTTTTTTCCACTTTGTTGGTACTTGGACATTTGAGAAAACCTAAATTTTGTATTGCAGTTTGAAACTGTTAAGAAAAATGAGTGATTTGCAAAGTCAACATTTGACCGATCAACATGCAGATTGTTTGTTCCCAACCAAACATAAGAAAACATATTCAAATACACTTATTCAAAAAGCGTTTTGGATCTTGTTCTTAGATATCCTAACACATAAAGTGGGAGGTTATTAAATTCATTTGCATATATGCAAACCATTCTAATATAACAAGTATATATAGACTTACTCATATTATATATATATATATATATATATATTATAAGTAGATTTGTCTTTGACATTCTTTTTATGATAAATAGACTTATCTTCACAAAAAGTTATGTTTAGTAAAACATTCAGATGGCGTAGATTTTTTTTTCATCAACAAATCACAATTAGGCTAGGTTCTGTTTAAATTATATTTTGTTTCTTAGACGATTGATGTAGTATAGAAGTTATTCGAAAGTGATATAGATATTAGCTTAGCTCATGTATACAAGTGTTTTCTAGCTTTATTGTTGTGTCTTCTTTGCTATGTTCATGTCATGGTAATGATTTTACCCAAAGTTGACATTTTGAACAACTACAAAACAAATGGTGCCAGTGCCAAAGTGAAAATGTACTGTCAAATTAGAGAAAATCGTTTTGTTGGTCAAAAAGCCACTAATTGTATTCCACATGATGTAATTGGCTTTGTCATAGAGATTGCATCCTAATTTTCAGCTCAATCTCATGCTAAGAAACACGAATAAAAGAATTGAGTTACACAAGTTCCGGTCATATGGGAAAGCAATAATAGCACATCTAAATAAAACAATGACGTAAGCCTAATTATAGCTAACATTTCTTATAATTTTCGTATCCTGTTTGAAACATTAAAATATATTTCCATTACTTAAAACGTTTATTGTTGGTTAGTAAACTTTAAGAGGCAAAAAAAGGAAAATAAAAGAAGAAGTGAGCCGAAAGCAAAAAGGAGAAAAAGGTGAAGAGACAAAGTGTGATTAAGTGATAAGATGATTGTCTCCTATTCAAAGTTCTCACAACTTCTTCATCACCAATTTCACCATCTTCCTTTCTTAATCTTCAAATTTATTAATTTAATTAACTTGAAATTCTAACATAATTTTTAATGTTTAAAGTTCTTATATTTCATAAGCTAGAGCTAGAAGTTTAGGACTAACTACTTGTTGGGTTGGTGTCTTGAATGAGAGACATTTGATTTTTCTTTTTCTACCTTCATAAAACAAACAAAAAAACAAATTTATTTACCAATTTGTTATAATTTGTTAATTGTCTCACTATGATTAACAACTTTCCATTATCTTTAAACTCAAACTAGATATAATATATATTATAGTTGTTCATATACATTTCTACCAAGAGAACTTTAACTAATTAGAGAAAACAAACTTTAAATTATATTTTCCCCCTTTTTATCCTACAATTATAGATTATATTAGTTTAATTATCGTCTGAATTACAAGGTTTTGTACTATAAGAAACCAACTATACTACGAATATTTATCTATCTCATCATCATATATATTAAAACGAATCATCATCTTACAAATGTTGAATGAGTTCATGTATAAGAAGTATATTCACATTGTACATAATCACGTAATACGATTCAAGATATAACATGTTTGTTGATTAGAAAGTTATAGGTAGCCGTGAAAGGGTGGTCATCAATAGATCCGTTATTCGTATACACAAACCTTTTCATTTATTTTCCAACCATTTGACGCATTTTTTATGCTTTTAGTGATATTTTTGTTAATTTATCATTTTATATTTTCGGTAGTGTTCCCTTGAACGTTACCATAGATTAAAGTTAACGTATGTAAATAAAGTAGACGTAGTGGGTGAATATTCCCACTCTACCAAAGTGACAAGGTACATTTATATAGAGTCTTCTAACCAAACCTCTGTTACCGTCAACTGAAGTCATTCTTTTGTGCTTTTTTACACTAGGTTGCTCAATCCATTACCGAATTAAACCAAAAACGGTCGAACAAACAAACAAAATTAATAAGAAATGAAAAATTCAATACATAATTATTTTGAATAAATAGTAATCATAACCAAAGGTTGTTACATTGGTTAATAGAATTAATATTCGACTTTGTTTTCCAACAATGTATTCTACAAAAATTAATAATATAATTTTAGTGACAAAAAAAACTCAAAGTAACAATCTCTTTCATAAACGAGACCAAATATACTAAAAAATTGGTGGTTTAAGAATACTATAAAATGTTTATTTTCTTGTGATCTAGGTTTAAATCTCTTTTATGATAAGTTCAATGGATCTGTATTTTTGTGATTTAGGTTCAATTTTTTTTACTATAGAGAATTATTTTAGATTAGAGTATCTAAAAATCAATTTCGGATATTTGAAAAATTATGAGTTAAAATTTAAAACTTCTACGAATTTCCACGAAAAAAAAGAACTAGACCAAGTAAATTTTTGTGTTAGTGATGTAAAGTTAATTAGTATTAGTGATGCAAGCTTTTAAATAGTTAATTTCATATTCATGGTTTACCAACAAAATTTCAGATGTTGTAAATTTTCTACAAAGATTATATAACACAGACAAAAATATATCTTCTTCAATATACTTAAGCAAGAAGCAACCGTTACACGCTTAACTTAACGGTTTTACTCGACCCTATAACAACATTTTATTCCAATACCGAAGTTTGCTTATAAAAAGTTAGAAAGCTGTGACCAAAACTAGAAAACGGTTACAATCATTCGATGATATCGCACAAAGAACATTCAAAACATAATGAACGTTCTCAGTTCTGTCTTCAATTTTTGGTGTCTTTCTCAAACTACATGAAATGATCTTTTATTGTTCATGTCGTTATTTTATGATTAAGCAACTTTCCAATTCATGACTAGGAGACTAGCTTGGTTCTTAAATCTTAACTTATCTCTATATTTTTTTTATAATTAGCATCGAATCAATATTTCTTGTTAATTCATCGTAGCTTTAGATATAACCTTGACTTTATATTTTTTTTTGTTTCCAACAAATATTCAAAGTGACTCTTTCATACTTCTTAAAGACATGAACAAATAAAATTACTTAGAAACTGAAAATATGCTTTTGGTCCGATTAGAGCAGCCGCGGGTCCACTCGCTTGTTCCGATTCAAATTCAGTTTTCGTTGTCACTTTCTTCTTCTTCTTCTTTTTTTGGTATATGACATAAAAAGTGATTAGTTACACTAAAAAGTTCTTTTGTCCTACGCATTGTGACGTGTAGCAATGTTTTAAAACTCAATATTACAGTAATATATGACTGAGAAACTTTTAACTCATTTAAAGATAAAGTTGTACACATTATAATATCGATAGCATTTGTTGATTTAATATACATGATGATGCATCAACTCATTAATTTGAGACAAACAAAACTAAATTGACATACTATATCACATATTGATTGTATTGCTTGATAATAAAATGATAAGCCTAATAGAAAAAATTACAATAAATCAAGAAGATAATCAAAATGAAAGACATATAAGCCAATATGAGTTTGAACAAAAAAAATATAAAGCCAATATGAATGAGTTGATAGTTGCTTGTGTGTAAGTGTGAACAAGTCCATAACTTTTTGAGTCTATGTGGGTCCATTTACTTTGGTTTTTTTTCTTCTGTAGAATCCTTCAGACAAGTTATGTCTTAGTCACTTTATCGGTCTCCCATAATTTTGTAAAATAAAAAAACCACATTCTAATATACTTTTTATAATCCCAATTAGAATTGGTATATTAATCAATGTTCTACCAACTTTGCTCTATAAATATTCAGCACTCCATAACCATTCAACACTCTACCAACCTTCAAATTTCTCAATCACTTTCTTAATCATTCGCTAATCACTTTTGAAGCTTTCACACCATTATTTCTTTCTTTTTCGAAACTCTTCTCTTAATTTTCAAGACTTTGGCGAATTTGTAGTTAATTTTTTCTTTCATAGAAAACAATCTCTTTTTTTGTGTGCAAACAATGTTCTTATCACAAAAAGAATGTAATCGACTTGAGTTGCACTCTTTTCTTAATAACAAAACGAGCGTTGAGAAAAGTTTCTATTTCTGGATTTTCCAAATTTTAACAGTTGTAGCTTCGTGATCGTGACTTGAGTTACAATATCTCTTTCTGAATTTAAATACTCACGTGGGTAAAGATTTAGTCAATTCTTGTTTACCAAGTCACCTAGTTTTAATTAGGGTTATTGCAAATGGGAAGTTCAGGTTTACCTCCGGGATTCCGGTTTCATCCCACTGATGAAGAACTCATCGACTATTACTTGAAAAGAAAAGTCGAAGGTCTCGAGATCGAGCTTGAAGTCATTCCCGTTATTGATCTTTATAAATTTGATCCTTGGGAGTTACCAGGTAATAATAATTAACTTAACTTTCAAAATCATTTTCAATCTTTGTTATGTTTAGAAATCTTTAACATAAAAAATGATTCTTTGTTACTTTTAGACAAGTCTTTTCTTCCAAACCGGGACATGGAATGGTTCTTCTTCTGTTCAAGGGACAAAAAGTATCCTAATGGATTTCGTACAAACCGAGGAACAAAAGCCGGTTATTGGAAAGCAACCGGAAAAGACCGGAAAATTACTTGTCGTTCATCTTCTACAAGTGGGTATAGAAAAACTCTAGTTTTCTATAAAGGTCGTGCTCCTTTAGGCGATAGAAGCAGTTGGATCATGCATGAATATCGACTATGCGATGATGAAACTTCATCACAAGGATCACAAAACTTCAAGGTAAGAGCTTTACATTTTGATCAAACCCTAAAACGTTATATTTGTTTCTAATTTTTGATTAGACAAAGTTGAGAATTCAATGTGTATAAATTACAGGGAGCTTTTGTGTTATGCCGTGTGGCTAAGAAGAATGAGATCAAGACTAATTCGAAAATTCAAAGAAATCTAAGTGAACAAACACTTGGATCAGGAGAAAGTTCTGGTTATTCGAGTCGAGTAACTTCACCTAGTCGTGATGGACCGACGCCGTTTCACTCATTTGTCAATCCGGTTTCTACTGAAACCAACTCTTCCAACATTTGGATTTCACCTGATTTCATTCTCGACTCTTCAAAAGTATGTATATATACAATTCTAAATTGACCAATAACTAAACCAGCACAAGGTTTTGTTTATCTAATACCGGTTTGATTCTTTTTCTTTTTGTAGGACTATCCTCAAATCCAAGATGTTGCATCCGAGTACTTTCAAGACTTTGATTTTCCGGTTATCGGTAATCAAAACGTGGATTTTCCAGCCAGTGCCTTGTATGCAAATATAGATCAGAACATGGACGAATCTATGCAAACCGGTTATTGGACAAATAGTGGATACGATCAAACCGGTTTATTCGGTTACTCAGACTTCTCCTAGACGGGAGTATCGTTGAAGTCTCTCTTTTAAGACAAAACGCCTTTTATCGTTCGAGTCTTCAAACTTTCTTTTAGTATTAGTCTATATGGATGGTTTAATTATTCTGTTTTTCTTTCGTTTCTACTTTATTATTGGGGATTCATATATTATTATGTATTTTGTTTTCTCCATTGATTTTTTTTTCGATAGGGACTATGTATTATTGTCATCTTTAGATGTGCAACGATCTCTTATTTCTACTATAATGATTAACCGGACCACACTATATAAATAACTTTTTTTCTTGACGTCACTCTATAACCTTTAAAACAAATTTTTGTGGAAGTGATAAGTTGATAACAATGATTCTGTGTAAAACAATCTTTTTATAAAAAGGAGTGATGGGGGCCATATGTATAACATTTATAACCTATAGAAATGTGATTTTAACCCAAAAATCTTTATTAACCAAATAATTTGTGATTTCAAATGTCTAACATATTAATTATAAACATTGTGCGTTATTAATAACTTGGGTCCATAGCTCAGTGGTAGAGCAATTGACTGCAGATCAATAGGTCACCGGTTCGAACCCGGTTGGGCCCTGTTACTCTTTTTTTTCCTTTTTCCAGTTCTTCTGTTAGTTATGAACCCTCGCAGATTTTACAAATTTTCCGAAATATAAAAAACAAGAAACCAATTCCCATTATTCATCGTAAAAGAGAATCGACATTACATCGGAAACTGTACCGGTCGGTTCAATCTCCAACCACTAGATCCGCCGGCTTCTCAATTCGCACTTCCACATCCGTCCGATCAGCATTCTTATCGTACTCCCCGAAGCAGGCGATCGTTCCCAGCTCCTCCACCTCATCAATCACAGTATCAAGCCTCGCCACCATCTCTACAAGAAGCGACGCAAACGCAGCAAACGGTAACGCGTCAGAAAACTCCAAACTTTTCATAACCGCGATTTTGCTCAACTGTTTTCTCAACCTCCTCTTCTCTCCGATCGCCGCCGGTTTCTTCACCGATCTCCGGTGTGACGTGTCACCCACAAAGCTAGAGAGCGAAACGGCAGTGTTTAATTGAGGTTGTGATACGGGGACATTTTGTTGCGTAGTTTGACCCAAAACATTGCCGTAAACGTTACTATTATCATCGTTCTGATATGAAACGATGCCTTTTGAGTCATGATCGTTGTAATATGAAACGTCTCCGTTTAAGTGTTTGTTGGTGATGTCACTGTGAAGGTTTGATCCCAAGAAGAGCTTAGGTTGTGATTTTATTGCGCTGTTGAGATCTCTCAACGCTACTTCGAGACTGTCGGAGAGAATCTCCGGCGAGCAATGACGTTTGTTTAAAATGCTTTCCGAGAGTTCCGACAAAACTTTGCAGATTTCTCCGGCTAGTCTAACACAAGGATCTTTGAAGAGGATACGAATAGACCTAGGAGTCTTGAAAATCAAATATAAAGTATGGTTATAAGAAAACTATACGTTATTATATATGTTTGAATAGAACGTTAAAGTTTTACCTGAATCTCGGTTTGTAAGCAACCGTGAAGAGCAACAACAGTGTGACCAAACATGCGAAGAACAGATCCAACTTTGATATATTGTTGGGATGGGAATTTATGACAACGCATTGTGTGTCTCGGCTCCCAAGTTGCATACATAGCCTATATATATATGTCATTATGTTCAATATGTAATTTACTGTCTTTTTGTTATTACATGTAATCTTTTAGGTATTTTGTAAGTTAAATGTTATCAATTAATGTTTAGAAAGCAATGCAATATACAATGTCAATCAATAGTCGGATTTGAAATAAAGATTTTGATTCAAGATGACTTACGAGGTCTTCATCGGAGACTTTAGAATCCAAAACAGTCTTATACCCTTTGTAGATTAAGTCTTCATCATCAGATTCAGAATCTGAATTTTCCTTGTCTTTCTCCTCCTCCTCAAAATACTCACTCACACAGGCTATGTATATAGAATAAAAACCATTTATATTCTATGAACTTTACATTATGTATATGTATAACTATAAAATGCATGTCTACTGTTTTGTTACAAGGAATATTTATGTATACCTTCGATAGAGCGTGAGAGACCTTGGAACTTTGCAACGGTAGATTTGTGAAGGTCATCACCAGACCATATTGGAAAAATCAAAAGGCTCATGAATAGGCAAACGCCAGTACCCATAGCAATGGTAAGTAATCTCTGATGTGCAAGCTCTGTCACACTATCGACTCCGTAACTCGATACTGTGATTAGATTAAATGTCATAAGAAATACAAGCAGACCGTAGTCGTAGTGTTTTTCTACGTATGGAACAAATCTCATATATGTTATCGTCGATCCTGTTACAAATAAAAATATATAATGTAAGTATATATATATAAGGAAAGAATCAAAGAAGATAAAAAATATATATGTATATGAGAGGTTTAATTATTTAAATGTGGATAACTACTGTCAAGATTTATTACAAAGATTGTGACAATTTATCTATTTTTATTGCATGTCTATATAAAATTCGTTTGTGGATTGACAATGCGAATATATGTCTATCGATTCTAGTGCGAACAATTTTGTTTACAAAAAAAGGTTTTCTAAACGTCTACTTGGACAGTGAGACATAAGATGTTGGCCATCTAATTAACGTGTACCATATTATAGAATTTCATTTTTTTCAATAATAAGAAGTCTTTTAGCACATAATCTCTTATATATGGTATCTGGAATCAATTTTTAAATATTCTTTTAATTTTGCTTTCAAAAGAATTTGGACTCAGCGATAAGTCACCACCTGTCGTTAGAATTTTATTTTCTTCCAACATTTTTAAAAAATTTATATATCTCAAATTAACTATATGTTATATATGCATAATTTTTAACAAAATATAAATGTATGACAATAGAAACTAATTTTGTATAACAAAAATACGTACCGATGATGAAAACAGCAGCGCCAATTAAGATACCTCCGATAATATTACCGGAAGTAGTAGCAATAAACTCCATTAAATATGCCAGAGATCCTGCTATTAGTGTCCCTAATCCTCTATTTAATCCCTTGCGTAACGTTGCACCTGCAATTATACATAGCTAGCTGATTTTATCACACACCACTAATGAATCTAGCCACTTACATGTTACCATGGCCACACATTTTGCAATATGTAAAAACTTTAAAATAAGTTACCTAACATCAATTAAAATAAGTAACAAAAATACTTTATCATATCAAAACTCTATACGTATCGGTAGGGTTATTAATCAACCCAAATACGTTTATAGCATTCAAACTCTGTTTTAAACATGAGTAACATTGAGATAAGATCATAAAAAGAATTAAAATTCAAATAATTGTTGATATAATTACCGACAGAGAACTCGAGGACGACAACGACGGTCATGACAGCCCAAATTGCATTTTTTCCGATACCTTCGAAGAGAGGTTCCATGAGATACAATAAGGACACAAGTGTTAAGGAAACTCCTACTTTCAAAGCATGTTTCACCCTCCTCGTGTCTTCTTTTCCAACATTCCATAGATTCTTTAGAGTCTTCTTCATCTTCTTCGTCTTTCTTGAGCCTTCATCTTCCGTGGAAATTTCCATGCTCTTGTTCAACATTTCTTTTCTTTGCTCTTCTATGTTCTGTTGTTAACTTTCAGTAAAAGATATATATATTTTTTAGTACTCTTGTGAAAACTATTTCAAAAAAGGTTTTGGTTTTATTGTTCTTTCTAGCTGTATCTCTGTGTATGTTAAATAGTGGGTGAAGTAGGAGAGAATCATTCCATTAATATATTATTTTATTTAGATTAATAATTAATATCTATTTAAAAAAATATAAGCATATTCTCATAAAAATACGTAAATCATTTCTTTATATACACATCATTATTCTGGTTCGGTGAAACTGACATGATCTCCTACTACCGACTAGTACTAGGAATTGCTTGATATTTATACTATCTATTACACAATTTTATATGTATTACTATCTATTTATACGATCTATTACTAGGCATTGCTTGATATTTATACACATTGTAAGTTTTAAATAAAACATAAATAGCTATGATGGTATATATGAAAGTTAAAGCCTTCAGTTTACATTTTCGTACTAATAAAAAAATTGTACTATCATTTGATTCACATAATTACCTGAAAAGAAGAAAATAATATCTTGTTGTGCACTTTGAAGTCTTAAAATAAGCTAATAGTTTATGAGCTAATTTCGTTGGGATCGAATTTTCATGATTTTGAACTGTGTTTTATATGAAAATGAGTTTAATAATCAAGCAAAATGAATTACAAGTTAAGTGAGTGAATTCTAATGAATTGCAAGCTATGTCACAAACAAAATACTTGTACAAAATAATATATTTATATATTATAATTATATATATTAAATATTTTTAACCACAAATATTTTAAATAAATATCGTAATCATTTTCTTTATAAACACGTTTAATCTTTATTTTGTATATGTTTTTAGTTATTTGGTTTTACATTTTACGACACCGATATTTTACATCAAAATAATTTTCATTGATAAAAATATTTATAAATGAGCTGAGTTGAGCTAAACTATAAAATATCTGAACATATAATAAGCTGAGCCATATTGAGCCAGTTAATTCATTTTAACTTTCAACTACAAAATGATGAGAGATTAGACTCATAGATTTCAAATGACTTTTTACAACTGATGGTTTTTCAAAGTCTTTAGTTTCTTCATTAATTTGGGGGAAAAATAGTATAGAAGTATAAAGTAAATTAACAGGAAAAGATATAATTTTATACAATATTACCAACATATTATACGACTTTTATGATACAAGTGGTTGTTTAATTAGTTAAATGAATAAAATACGGTAATTGTTTCATATTTTGTATTCAAGTTTTATTGAAAACGCATAGAAAAAAAATCCACCAATTCCACTAAAGGATGAATTATGAAAAAAAATTATCTACTATACAACGAAAATGAATGAAACAAATATATTATTTTCCCATCTATATATCATCTATGTATGTTTATTTCTTTTTTATTCCATTGATTCATTTCATTTTTACTATTTACACTTTTATTTTTTGATTGTCCAACGATGTTCCTATGTATCTCATTCTTATGTATCTTATAATTGCATTGATATATAGAAATCGATGTCCTTTTTATCTATATTTCTACAAAGATCTGTATCAATTTTTAGTTGAATCCAAAGCTTTCATGTTTTAAGAGTCAGAGTATTGGACAACATTAAGCGGTTGACAATTAGTAAAATTTTCAATTTCTTATGGAATAATTTCGATTTAATCGATGTTAATTGATGACTAAGCAGTCGACAAGGAAAAAAATTAATGGACGTCAATTTTTCACAAAATGAATGGACAGTAATGATGTTTTCATTTCTCGACAACAATGATTAATTGGACAACACTATTTAACCTTGCTGTAATATAACCTTTATAGATTTGATCTTTAGAACATCCAAGAGTGATAAAGTAAATGGAAACATTGATAAATTATGAACTTATTTGGAAACATTGATAATGTTTTTCCAAATAATGCTTTTGATAATGCTTTTCCAAATAATATTTAGTCCTTGCAACTATAATAGAAGCAATATTGTCCACTATAAGTAAAATTTTGAAATATTTTAGTGGTGGAATCATTGATTCACTTATACAAAAGGTGGACCCTATAACATGCTATGTAATTTGTCTTCTCAAAATGAAATTATGTAAGGAATATGTGAAGCAGCAACTTGCTAAAAATATCTAAGAAAGCACCAAAAGCTTACATCTTTATCATTCAGAAACTTAAAGATATTTCTGATATTTTATATTCGCTTCAATGCTGCCTTTTTTAATATAAAGTATTGATAAGCGTCGAGAAAATACATTAAGTTGGTCGATAAAGCATTTGAGTGGACCACAAAATGTCTCCAGTTTTATACTAACTTTTTCAAATCACCACCTCATGTTACAAATTTCGAAACTAAACCAAACCTCATTATACCGATTGGTTCGATTTTAAATCCAAACATATACTATAATTAATCCGTAGTCCCTAGCTAGCTCGATTGTTCTCTCTGGTCACCTAAACGTAAAGAGTCTATAAGATCAGCAGTTCGAGTACTCGCCCTGGGAAAGAATCTGATTTTATTTGCTCTGGTCTCCGGTACGAAAAGATTATAGAGTTGGTTCAAAGTCCAAACCAAAACATGTTCGCAACCTTACTTTTACTCCACGCCAATCACTAGATCCGTCGGTTCTTGGACTCGAACGTTTAAATCCGTCCGATCAACATTGCTACCATACTCCTTAAAGCATGCGATCGTTCCCAGCTCTTCCACTTCCTCAATCACATTGTCGAGCCTCGCAACCATTTCCACAAGAAGCGACGCAAACGCAGCAAACGGTAACGCCTCCGAGAATTCAAGACTCGTCATCACCACGATCCTGCTCAGTTGTTGCCTCAATATACGTCGCTCTCCGGTCGCTGACGTCGATCTCCGTTCTAACGTATCGGCCCTCAGTCTAAAAAATGAGATGGCACGGTCTGGTCCGAAACGCGATCCTCTTTCGCCGCGTGGCGTTTCAGGGTTTTGAACCGAAACGGCACTGTTTGGTCCGAAACGCGAGCGGTTTTCGCCGCGTGGCGTTCCAGTGTTCTGAAGAGAGACGTCACCGTTTTGCCCAAGACGTGACCTAGTCTCGTTTTGATGCCAAATAGCGTCGTTTGCGTCTTTATTGATGCGTTGCGAAACAGAAAGGTTTTGGTTATGTCTACCGCTATTGCCGTTTTGAGAAACGTTGTCGTTTTCGTTGGAGCCGAGGAAGAGCTTTGGTTGTGATTTGATGGCGGAGTTGAGATCTTGTAATGCCACCTGGAGACTGTCGGATAGAATCTCCGGCGAACAGAGACGTCGGTTTAGAATGCTTGCGGCAAGTTCCTTCAAAACTTTACATATTTCTCCGGCGAGTCTAACGCAAGGCTCCTTGAAGAGTGCACGAATAGACCTAGGAGTCTTCAAAATTAACATAAAACGCAATTATATATCAAGTGTTAATTAGGTGGATGGCGAAAACAATTAGTTTATAGTAACCAAAAATTACTAAGTTGCTGTTAACATATGATAAAAAAAAATAGTGTACCAACAAAATTTAAACATGTTACAGAAAAAAAATCACGCATTCCACCATATTTAAATCAGAAAAGATAAAAACTTAAAATTGGCCAAAATTTGTTTCATCATTTTATTTAATTACTATGAAAACATTCTTATTAGGATTTCTTAAAATTTATTATTTTTTTGCTATCAATCCTACAATACTCTCTATACATTAGTATATACAGAATTCTAAAAAGGTTTAAAAACTGAAGTTACCTGAATTTCGGTTTTTAAGCAACCATGAAGAGCGACAACAGTGTAACCAAACTGACGAAGAACAGCTCCAACTTTAACATAATGTTTCACTGGAAATCTATGACAATGTCTTGTGTGTCTTGGCTCCCAACTTGCATACTTTGCCTGTATATATATACATGTTCTCATGTAATTCAATATTTTTAAGATATGGTTTTTATTTTGTTCGAGATCTGAAGTAAATATTCGATTTAAAAAGAGCTTACGAGTGCTTCATCGGTGGATTTAGAATCCAAAACAGTTTTATATCCATTATAGATCATGTCTTCTGATAAATCTGATGTTTCTTTGTCTTTTTCCTCCTCTTCAAAGTACTCATTCGCACATGCTAAGAAAAATAACACATAATCAATGTTAATAATTAAACGAGGAAAAAAATAAAAACAAAAACGTATCACTTCCCCGAAAAAAAAAATTTCTAAATGCCTCCTGATAATAGTTCAAGAGATACATCAGAAATTAATTTGAGCTCATATCCCCATTATATATTGAATGTATAATAATTTATAAGGACGTACCTTCGATGGATACACAGAGGCCTTGAAGCTTAGCGACGGTAGTCTTATGGAGGTCCTCACCGGACCATATAGGAAACACCAAAAGGCTCATGAAGAGGCAAACACCAACACCAATGGCTATAGTATAGAATCTCTCATGTGCAATCTTAATCACAGTATCAACTCTATAACTTGACACTGTTATTAGATTGAACGTCAAGAGAAATATAAGCATGCCGTAATCGTAGTTCTTTTTTATGTATGGGATGAATCTCAGATATGTAATCGCCGCTCCTGTCACATACAAAAACATTTATAATTAATACAAGATGAAGATAACAAAACTATGGTTGTATATGTCGTAAGTCTTGAAGTTGTATGAGATATGGTCTATAATTACATCATGTTTTATTATTGGGAGAGAAACAATCTAATCTTTTAAGCTTTTCGTTTACTTTCACGAACTAAAATATTTCGCATCATAAAACTTCACACTTTCTGTTAAATCAAATTGATAGCCTGACTTGATCCAATTTTTTTGGACAAAAAATAAAACCTATAGCTATCCAAAATTTCGAAATTGAACTTAAAATCACACAAACTTTATGCTTCATCTTCTAGCTACACGATCTTAACTTCAACAGCCTAATACTCCTCAAAATATACATAAATAAATGAGTAAATATATACATACCAATGATGAAAACTGAAGCACCGATGAAAATAGCTTTGAAGATTTTTCCGGAATCATTAGCGACAAATTCAATGAAAAATGCCAGAGATCCCGCAACTAGTGTCCCTAATCCTCTATTAAGCCCCTTGCACAACGTTGCACCTGAATTAAAATTAAACACCATTTACATCATTAAGATCATATATGAGCTTACACAACATATTAATATACTGATCATTATTACAAGCAAACTATCTTTGTCCATGCATTGAAACTTGAAACTTTAATACAGAAAAATGCTTTAGTTACCGGCAGAGAACTCAAGAACCACCACAACAGTCAACACTGCCCACATTGCACTACTTCCAATGCCTTTGAAGAGAGGTTCCAAGAGATACAACAGGGACACAAGTGTCAACGAAGCTCCTACTTTTAAAGCATGTTTCACTCTTCTTGGATCGTCTTTTCCAACTTTCCATATATCTTTTAGAATTTTCTTCGGAAATTCTCGAATCTTTATTTTAGTTGCCTTCTTAGGACCTTCCTCTTCCATCTCCATGCTCCCTTCATGGACCCTGTTTGACATTTTTTGTTTCTTGTTTTTTTTTGGTTTTCTGTTTAATGGGATTTGTCGAATATGCTAGAGTTTTTGGTGTTGGTGTGCTCTCTATATATAAGTTTATGCATATATAAACACATGTATCTATCTTTGCCTATGCAAATGGTGTATAATTTATTTATTTTTGTGGAGATATTTTGTGGGGGTGAGTGACATGATCACGGTCTGATTTTAATGGCATTTTATTAATATAACTAATTTTATTTTTTTATCTAGTTTAATGTTTTTTTTTCTTCAAACATAGTCTTCATAATTTTGATGGTAAAATCTCATATTGTTACCTTTCATATATGTTTTGAACTATATAATTTACACACCTAAGAAAATAAGTTGAGTTTTAAATTGATGGGTTTCACATGACTTGCAATAATTTGATAAGTGATGAGAGATAAGAGATTCTTTGTATTTTCGCATTTCGATTTAAAATTGAGAATAAGTCAAAAATATACTAAAATTTTAAAATTAATGGCCGTTCACTAAAAACAAATTGATGGACGTTCCATATCGCACTTGTAATTTAAAATTAAAAGGTCGCAATTATTTTTTGGATTCACCATATAAACGCATGCATGTGTCACCCAATTCATTCAATATAATCCCAACAATATTTTAAGCAAAAAAAAGATGTACATCGTCTATGTTTCTGTGCACAAATTTTAGTTTGCTTAATTAACAAATCTTCATTTGGAAGTAGGCGAAATACCATCTTTCAACTGTTTTTTAATATGAACTTTCTTTAATCTGTGATAATGTTTTAATTTCTTTAGATAACCGTTTAAAGTTATAATAATCCAAAGTATCAGAAAAATGAGTTGGGTTGTCCATTTTCGTTGTCCTTTTTAACCTAACTCATTGAAATGCTTAAATAATATTATACACAAGTGAAAATAAATTTGATTACGTGGGTGAGAATTTGTTATCAACACGACTAAGACCTATAATTTGTCGTGTTAGGTTGAAATATTAGTATTTTTGTCCACAACCTGGTGACAGCAGAAAACCGAAAAAAGAAAGAAAATATTATCGAAGTAAATAGTCAAATTTGTTATAAAATGTAAAGAAATAAATAGTCAAATTTATCTACCTATGACTCATCGACGTAATAATCATTCAATTAATAGGACAAAGAATCATACAATGACTAATATATAATTAATGACGGTGATAAGGACAGACCCAATATAAAATTAAGACCACTAATGATATGGTTTCCTCGTAGATATATATGTATAAATTATTTATTAACTTTTAAATTTCAGTCATTAGTAGAAACCGATGTTAGCGATTGACTAACACAATATCACAAGACTTAAGACAAAAAAGGTTTTTTTCATGCCGTTTAACAAATTATAATTTCGTAGATATTAATCCACTTACCATAAAGTCCAAAATAAATCTATCGTTGTTTGTTTCATAGTATTTTTAAAATATTGTATAAGTTTTCCAAAAATTGTTTTCTTTCACCGGTCAAATTTCATGGACAGATTTATGACACGAAAGTATCTTTCTTCTTGAGTTTAAAAAGTATAGTTTGCTACAAAATATTGTTTTGGAATTCTCTAATATAATAGAACGGAAGCATAAGTATTATTAGCAAAAGATTAGTTGAGAGACCATGGGCTGATTTACTCTACTAACTCTAATAATCTATATATAAATTTCATCATCTACATTATTATGCATGCGACTAAACATCTTTCTAAACATTACTTTACTTTTAAAAAAATGCAAATGTTCTATATGCCAATAGAGCAAATACTTTGTAAACGGTAACTTTGTACGAGCACCAAAATCATGTTGTAAGATAAGATGAGAATATCATTTTTAAAACCTTTTATGAAATTTTTTTAGTTGTATACTATGAAAAATTTGGAGACGATAATTGCTAATACTCATGGATTGATAAACCATACTGTATTAAGACGTATACACGTACAACCAATGTCGTATAATAACTAAGTATGAAATGCAGATGAAAGGTTAAATAGGAGTAAGGTGGTTAGATGAATGCAACTATTCGGGTGGCTCAGTGGTGCAGCGAGCAAGTGGCAGGTGCGAGCTATAAGCATCATCGAGTTCGAATAGTTTGCACAATATATGTATCCCTCTCGAGATATATGAGAGGGAAGTACCCCCCGACCATGCACCAAGCTTCCCGCCCAATTGAGGTATTCTAAAATACCTTTCTCCCCTTTTTTCTTTTTAAAAACAAATATGTATATACTTTTTTTATCAGAAAATTATTTTGCCATGGCTAATTTTTAAAAATTATGTGTTACCTTTTCTTTTTAAAATAGCATGGCTGTGTTGAAAAACTACGTGGCAGCTTAACGACGGTTTTTAACAAATGTTCACCATAACTAATGTGGTTAAACAGTTTTCTACTGTTTGGCGGTGTTTCTTCTCTATTAAACTGATTTAGGTGGTATATGCTTTTTACGATGAGAGTCTAAGTAATCATTTTTCGTTGGATAACCTAAGTCAACTAAGCAATACTTCCAATTGGAGTATAAGAAAAGAAGCTTTTTATGTAGTACAATAGGCTAGAACTTTTGTGTTATATAGTATACTGAAATTGCATATTGCAAACACATTTATTGTTGTTTCTGCTTTTCTTCCTCTAAATAGCTCCACATTCTCTGATAGAGGACGAACTGACACATGAATACCATCAAGGGCATCAATGCAATCTTTGCAATAAGGCCAATATTATGGATTATCCATAGGACAAGAGTAGCACTTGCAAACTCATCCCTTGTAAGTTTCACAGTATTTGCTGCGAGTTTCAAGAGACAACTTAAAACCTCATCCAACTTCCTCTTCACTGTCTCAAGTGAATGTTGATATCGCTCAGCTAGGACCATCAGAGTTAGATCTTGTGCAACTATCTCTATGAATATTGAAACATTCTCTTCAAGGTGAATATGGCAAGATTCTTCTAGCTTATACTTTTTGATACTATCTTACATAAACTCTCAAACGCTGCATAGTTCATGCGTAAAATTTCATAGCATTGTGCTTCATAGTCTAACATAGATCGCTGCACACAACGCCAACTTCCACCTTTATTTGTCCTCACCAGACTACTTCAAAATAAACAAAAGGACAATAAAGTAAAATTCTCATTCAAAATAAACAAAATAACATGATTGTCGTTACAAGAAAAACATATAAATGATTTTCATAAACAAAATATCAAAATATTCATTTTAAGCACTGAAATCATTACAACATAAACATATGGTTCTCCCAAAGATAAACTAGTTCAAGCGTCTCTGTTTTCACCACTTACAAACTCCAAGTACAGATCTTTGTTCTCATCTTTTTTCATAACACATGAAAGTCTTACAATTAGCAGAATCTTGCTTGAGATGGTTGATTGCTGCTTTGTATAAAGGAGACCACATGTATATATATATATATATATAATTTTCATCATGAACATTAATATGGAGAAATGATAATTGCTAAAATTACTCATGAATATTAATAAACCACATACTGTATTAAGACTACGTAGACACATACAACCAATGCCTTATATAATAAGTATGAAATGCAGATGAAAGGTTAAATAGGAGTAAGGTGGTTAGATGAATGCAACTATTCAAGTGGCTCAGTGGTGCAGTGAGCAAGTGGCAGCTGTGAGCTAAGCATCAACGAGTTCGAATAGTTTGCACCTTGTAACCCTCTCCTGTAATGTGAGAGGTTCCTCCGACCATTAACAAGCTTCCCACCCAAATGAGGTATTCTAAAATACCTTTCTCCCCTTTTTCTTTTAAAGAAAATAACTTCTTTTTTTATTTGATAAGAAAATTATTGTTATGGCTATTTTTAAAAATTATGTGTTACATGAATTTAAACTTTAGAAAAATACTCAATTGACCAAGACTGGTTTTATTATGTTTTCTCTTATCATGCCAATGTGAATTCGGATAAATACATTTAGACGGAAGTACCACAAATCTTGGTAGTTACATTGTGGTGGAATTATCACAGACTACTAAATTATATGTCTTGATCAAATATTAATAGTTCTTTTTTACGTTTTTCTTTTTATAAAAATTGATACTTATTTTTTAATAGTTTTGGTGCATAGTATACATATATATATATACAATCTCTTTATATATTTTTACATAACCAATCAACTCATCAGAATTTCAAGTAATAGTACAGGTGACTTAAACTTCATATATATCAAAATCAACTACGATACAATTCCAGTATGAATCATCCTTACGTATTATATAATTTGTAATGGGAATATTGGAAAAAAAAACATAATACAGTATTTAGCTAAAAAGCAGGTCATGTATACACACAGATAACTTGTAGTACTACAGAGTTCCAATTGCACATACGTTTTTTGACAAATCCCAAAGAGTCACTGTTTATTTTCATAAACAAAATTCACAGTTCTCAAGAATCAATAATCGATTTATATCGAGATTAAGTGGCTAATGAAACACAGATTCTAACCCTTCTCCGATTCAATCACACTAATCAGCAAATCTTTCTCCTTGGTGTTCATTTTTCAATGCATTAATGGCTGAAGTTTCCCATCAGAAGATATCACTAAACCTCTCACTTTTGCAGCTTTTGTTTTGCATCTTCTTGGTAAAGTCTTACAGCTATGATCTTCCAAGAACTCATCTGCAACATCTCCATCTTCATCAATCCTTAGCCGCGTTGAGTACCACCGTAGTCCCTGAGCCAAACAGGAGGATCAACAGTATAATTCTCAGTTAAACTACGCTGAGTCAATGATTATGCTAATTTGTTAGCGTACTGCCATCAGGAAGAACTCAATGAAAAACATATCGTCGCATTAGGACATTCGAATAATCTAAAGATGGATCGAATTCTACTAGCTTCCCAAAGACTCAAATTATTGTCTTTCTCCACCAATAGAACCAATTAAAATTTTCTTAAACTCTATCCTACCCTCATGAGTCATAACGGCTACCAAACCATTAAGACATGAGATAAATTATGCTTTCTAGATTCTAGTTTTCCTAGTAGAGTGAAAATGAAGCTACTTGCTTTTACCGCAACTAATCAATACATCAAAAGCTAAAACATATATCGTGGATTGGCATAATCTTTAAGTACTATTCTTTAACATACAATGAGCTAAGTTATTACAAAAAGACCTAATTCAATAAGATCATTTAAGGAACCCCGTACAGAAATGACGTATGTAAAGCCATCTGCAGAAGATTATAAAGTACTGTTTGTGTAACAAGAACATATCGCAGCCAAATCTGAGCCATACTACTAAAGAATAAACAAAGCAAGGACAACGTAGATAGACCAAGATGCGATTTCATCAATGTTTAAGCTTAGCAAATGAATGCAGGCACAAAAACAACTGAAATTTCACAAATTCACGAACCAATTTACTCTCTAATTTAGCGTTATCCGGGCCAAACACATGAATTAACAATCCTGCTACAGAACAAGAATGAAACTTCAGTAATGAGATACCACATTACACCTCTCTATAAAGCCTAAAGACATAACTTAGAATCAGAATAGAAACTAGCAATTCAAATACTCTCCCTAGACTTCCACACCGTAGAATCAACCATCATGGATCAAAAAGAAAGACTAACCTGAACTCCACCGTTTGAAGCAGCACAAGGCTGAAGAATAGGACCAGGGTTGGACCGTTCAACGGCGACTTGGACCGGTACGCCAAAACCTTTCCTTGGAAGTCCGGTTTCACGGAACCGCGGCTGATTATCTTCCCGGACTTTATCTCCGTCGCCGGAGACAGCTCCAGTGTTATCTCCTTCACCATCTTCATCTCTCGCAACTCCGTGCCCAGCATCGTTATGCCCAAATCCAAAAATCCCCGTTAACTTCTTTAAGAAACCCATCAGGCCAAAACCCAGAAAGATCAAACTCGATTTCAAACTATCTAAATCAGAAAAGTACAGGTTTTTCTCTCAATTGATGCTTTCCTAGAGGTTGGGATACAATCGAAACTAGGGTTTCGAATATCCCTTTCCTTCCCCTTTTCTTCTCCCACGATTGTTTCTACTTTCTGCGATCGCGTCTTAGTCCAACAACATCCATTCCTGTTATCAAAACCCAGAAATCTCCCTTATCTCTCTCGTGATTCACTGTTTTTCTTCTTCAAACAAAGAAAAATGAAAACTTTTGGATCAAAGAGGGATCGAGCAAGATCTCCTTCTTGCCTTGCGCATTTCTAATTCTCTAATCATAAAACGCGAGGTCTATAAAATAAATAATATCCACATTATTTTATTTTCTCCAAAAAAAAAAGTGAACTCTTCGAGCATTAGATCTAGATGAAAGTTTCCAAAACAAAATTCGAAATTAAAGTTTGAAATTTCATTCTCCTTTTAAGAGTGAGAATTATATTTTTAATATTTAAAAGTTGATTTCGAATATTAAAAAAAATATAAATTAAAAACCCGAAATTCTAAAAAAAAAATATATAGTTATGATATAAAATTGTGACCAGATAAAATTATACGAGTTTTTCTTTTGCGTGTGTTTACAACTTATAAACACATATTTTACAAATTTGAATTCGGATAAATAAATGTACTACTTTTAAGAAAATATATGTTTTGTTAATGATAAATTGATAATATTCTCTATACCACAACTAGTGCCTGTCTACACAATCCAAAATATGTTAACCTACAATCAAAATTGGAAAAAATGTATTTATATATAAGAAAATAGTAAACGATAAAAATATATAATGGAAATATTTTTTACACAATCTATGTGTTCTAATCAGCCGTTTATGTGATTATGCCACGGACCAGCACTGACCACAACGTTACCAAATCTGAAATTTCATTTTATGGGAACAATGGTGGAGGAAAAACAAATAAGATGTAACGGACCAGAAACGAATAAGACAGGCCCATTTATATTCTCTCGGCCCATTTCAATACGACGAATAGTCGAATACTTTCGTACATTTCACTTGTTCAATTTCTTCGTCGTCGTCTTCCCCATTCCTCATTTCTCATTCCTCCGATACCGAGATCTTGTCGAAAAAAGCCTCCGAAGTAATCTCAAATCTCCGATAATCAGCTCGCGCGACTGTTGGGTATAAGGGAAGTCTATTCGATCTTTGCTTGGATCGAAGATGCCGGTGGCTGCTTCCGCCATCTACTTTCTGAATCTCCGTGGCGATGTACTCATCAATCGCACATACCGAGATGATGTCGGGTGAGAGAGCTTCTCTTTTTCTTACTGTGGATCTGTCTACACGCTTTTAAATTCTCGATTTCGCGCTTGAGGATTTGCTCGCCACATTTTCAGCTGTGTGTTTTTGCTCTATCGCTCTAAGTAGTCCACCACTTCGTAGGATTTTAGCTTGTGCGATTTGAGAGATTTTGATGGATTCGAGCTATTTCTAATTTCATTTGATATATTAGGGGAAATATGGTGGATGCATTTCGGACGCATATAATGCAGACCAAGGAGTTAGGGAATTGTCCTGTGCGTCAGATTGGTGGCTGCTCCTTTGTCTATATGCGAATCAGCAATGTCTACATCGTAATTGTTGTCAGTAGCAATGCTAATGTAGCTTGTGGATTCAAATTCGTTGTTGAGGTAAAGTTTTTGTTTCATTCTGCATTTTCCAAATTGTTGAAATTTAATAGATTCAGATGGAGTCTGTGCACAACTGACTTAGTTACTTCTGTTTTTGATTCAAATTCAGGCTGTTGCTTTGTTCAAATCATATTTTGGTGGAGCTTTTGATGAAGACGCCATTAGGAATAACTTTGTTTTGATTTATGAATTGTTGGACGGTAAGTAAGCCTGATAGTGTCATTATTATTACTTTCTTTAAATCTATTCTGCTGCATTACTCGTTTATATACCGCTCTATTTTTTAGCAAAGGCCAAACCAGTAATAAATCTTCTATACGGAATTGCAGAGATCATGGACTTTGGCTATCCACAAAATCTCTCTCCTGAAATTTTGAAACTTTATATCACTCAGGAAGGTGTACGGTCACCATTTTCATCGAAGGTAAGGGCATCTATTCATGTGTGTATAACACATATCTTGAATTGTATTGGTGTATGGTTCTTGCTAGTAAAGCAGTGTTTTCCGCACTAAAGCAAGATTTTGTTGCTTCTTTACTTCATACGTTTTCATTTATAAGTCTCTGTTCATTACAGCCAAAGGACAAGCCTGTTCCAAATGCAACATTACAAGTTACGGGTGCTGTTGGTTGGAGAAGAGAGGGCCTTGCTTATAAAAAGAATGAGGTAAGAGTTGAATTTCTGTCTGTGTGTATATAGTTTGCTAGGTTGTGCGGAAGTGTTGATATAAATGCATTCTCACTAATGCAGGTGTTTCTGGATATTGTGGAAAGCGTAAACCTTCTTATGTCCTCTAAAGGTAGATAATTGCGTCTTCTTTTAGGGTTTCTTTTTTCCTGATTATCTTTGTATCTTTCCTGATTATCGCATCTGTTAGGTAATGTTCTTCGGTGTGACGTGACGGGGAAAGTTCTAATGAAATGTTTCCTTTCGGGAATGCCTGATCTGAAGTTGGGGTTGAATGATAAAATTGGTCTTGAGAAGGAATCGGAAATGAAATCTCGTCCAGCTAAGAGGTAGGTTCTGTGAAATCGGTGATGGACACTAGCCACCAACATTTCTTGGTGCTCACTGATTCACTCTTGTTGCGCAGTGGCAAAACCATCGAGCTTGATGATGTCACATTTCACCAATGTGTGAACCTGACAAGATTCAACTCTGAGAAGACCGTCAGTTTTGTACCACCGGATGGTGAATTTGAACTGATGAAGTAAGTTTTGGAATGTTTGCTATGGCATATTGTTCTGGTTCTGGTACCAAAGTGTACTGACTTGATGATGATCAGGTATCGTATAACAGAGGGCGTGAATCTGCCATTCCGCGTATTACCAACAATCAAAGAACTTGGTCGTACACGCATGGAAGTAAATGTCAAGGTAAGTAGCTTAAGTTCTCAAAAATAGTAAGAAAAAATATAGCAGCTTAATCTTTTCTTTCTTACAATTCGCTTTCGTGTTTTATATTTTCAGGTCAAAAGTGTGTTTGGTGCTAAAATGTTTGCCCTTGGCGTCGTAGTTAAAATTCCTGTGCCAAAACAAACGGCGAAGACCAATTTCCAAGTGACAACTGGCCGCGCTAAGTACAATCCATCAATCGATTGCTTGGTTTGGAAGTGAGTTCTTATACACTCTTAGGAAATTTCCTAACCGATTCACCCCTATAATTCTATTGGTCGGTGTTGTATCAATCATTTCCCTTCTCTCTTTACTATTCAGGATAAGAAAATTTCCAGGACAAACAGAGTCCACTCTAAGTGCAGAAATTGAGTTGATCTCAACAATGGGAGAAAAGAAATCTTGGACAAGGCCACCAATCCAAATGGAATTTCAGGTCAATCTTCTTCTCTTGTTGGCACTATTAAATAGAACCAGTTTGTTTTAGGTGATTGTTAGTTAACCTTCTCAGCTTCATTCTATTTTCAGGTGCCAATGTTTACAGCATCTGGATTGCGAGTTCGTTTCCTCAAGGTACCCTTTGATTTCTATGCTTTTGAAGATCAAAATGTGATGCTAAGTATGAGACTCTTTAAGCCATTTTGACATTGAAGTCAGTTCAGATATTTTATGTTATTTGTGTTTTCTTCATTTGATTCTGGTCTTAAAGAAAATGATCACTTTACTTGGTTAGCTATCAAAATTTCACTAGTTCCGTGGACTTGACCAGTAACCGGAATGTTTTGTAGGTGTGGGAGAAGAGCGGTTACAACACGGTCGAGTGGGTTCGATACATAACGAAAGCGGGATCTTATGAGATCAGATGCTGAACTTAAGATCACAGTTCAGGTTCAGTGACATCAGACTTGAGGTTCATCATGGCTTCTAGCTTTTGTTCCTTATCCAAAACAAGAAACAAGAGTTAAATATCTTTTACATCTCGTTTATGTTTGTTTTGTCCATTAGAGATATCTTGTGTTAATATGATTTCTTATGTCTTTGATATTGAATTCGTTTTCTTTTCTCTGTTTGTGATTTTCTACGAGTTATAGTTTAGATTAATTTGGTGTAATCGAACGTGATAGAATTTGTGAAAGCAGTCGGATTTTTTTTTATTATTAATCGGATCTAATATGTAATATAAAAATCTATGATGTTTAAGCAAATGCTTTGGGATGGAATAAAAACAGATTAACAAAAATCAATTTCTTGATTAGTTTTTGAAACTTTGAATCTCCAAATTACTTTCTTTTAATCATCTCGAAGATCTGTCCTTTTGAGTAAAAAAAATGAAGAAGAAAGAGCATATTAATGTAATAATTTTTTAATATATATTTAGAAGTTTGGTGTCTCCATCTCTAGAAAAAAAAGTTTTGTTTTCATACACACAAGAAGATGGAGAAGCAACACATAAGTATTTATGTATGTACAAGAGAACTGGGTGAAGGTTTAGGTTTAATGTCATTAAACTTTGAAAGTAGAGCGGGAAATCACAATTTGTGGTCACCCTCTTAAAGATTTATTTTAAGATAATATAAATACAACAACTTTTAACAAAAAAAATTATCATAACTATTAATTACGATTAAACATTTATAACATAGGCTTAAAGTTTTTATTATTTCCAATTTTTTATACAATAAAAACAAACTAAGATCTAGTAAAAGGATTCTAAAATATTTTCTTGCAAAATTAGCAAAAAAAAGAGTAGTTTTTTCATGCTTGAAGTATTATACCTAATCAAAAGAGTAGATTAGGTAATAATTCTATATTATAAATTCAATTAAACAAAAACAAACACAAAGAAAATCTCCTGAAAACCCTAAATTAAAAAGGTTTTATTATTTCTCGGATCTTTGTTTTGTTTCTCTATTAAATTACAAATTCCGCCCACAACTTCGTCCCTCTCTCTCGGACTCTGTGTGTATGTGTGAGAGAGAGAGTTGTTAGCTCACACGCTTTACCTTAAAGCTTCACCATTTTCTCGACTCGATTTTCTCGGAATTCGCAAAACAGAAAAAAAGAGAAGAAATCAAAACTTGGGTCTACGAAAATTAGGCCGAAAGAAACAATCTCTGAGATTGATTTCGTCTTTTTTCTCTTTTTCCTCTCTAATGGATTCCAGAGATATCCCACAACCGCCGCACCAACAGCTTCAGCCACCACCGGGAATATTAATGTCTCATTACCGTAACCCTAACGCGGCCGCTATAATGGGTCCCACCTCAACATCCCAATCGATGCATCACCGTCTACCTTTTGGCTCTCTCGCACCACACCAAACGCTTCAGCAGCAACAACAGCAGATGGATCAGAAAACGCTTGAATCGCTTGGATTCGGCGACGGATCGCCTTCTTCTCAGCCGATGCGATTTGGGATCGATCAGAATCAGAATCAGAATCAGCAACAGCAAGTGAAGAAGAAGAGAGGAAGGCCGAGGAAATACGCTCCTGATGGTAACATTGCGTTAGGTTTAGCTCCGACGTCTCCTCTTCTCTCCGCCGCTTCTAATTCATACGGTGGTGACGGAGGCGTCGGAGATAGTGGTGGCGGAGGAGGAAATGCAAACTCTGCTGATCCACCTGCTAAACGGAACAGAGGAAGACCTCCTGGTTCAAGCAAGAAGCAGCTTGATGCATTAGGTGAAACAAAAACACGAAACTCGAATCTCTTCTCTCGAAAAGTTTGAACACATTTGTTTGTGATTACATGCAGTTGATTTGATGGGTTTGTTTTTGTTTTTTGCGTGTGAGTAGGAACAGCAGGAGTTGGGTTTACTCCTCATGTCATTGAGGTGAACGCAGGAGAGGTAAAATGCTGTTGTTTTGTTTTAGTAATCTCAAAATGTGATTGATTGATACTTGGAATGTTTCAATGCTTCAAGATTGGTAAACTAGAAAAGATTGGAGGCAGTAGTAAAGATCTTGCTTTTTTCAGTGAATGTAGATGGAAGAATGATGTGCGAGCCTAATTTTTTACAATGTTGTTCTTCTTTTGCTAAATCAGGATATAGCATCAAAGGTGATGGCTTTTTCCGATCAAGGGCCACGAACAGTTTGTATTCTCTCTGCAAGTGGCGCAGTATCTACTATGACGCTTCGCCAAGCTTCTAATCCTGGTGGAAGTGATACTTATGAGGTTTTACAAAATATATTCTTTCCCCTTTAATGTTAAGCAAGTATTTGTGTGCCTTTAGTGTTGTATATGTGTTCATTTGCAGGGACGGTTCGAGATTATTACCCTCTCAGGCTCCTTCTTGAATTTTGAGGTGAATGGTTCCACCAACAGAACTGGTAACTTGACTGTTGCTTTGGCTGGACCCGAGGGGCGAATTTTAGGTGGCCGTGTAGTTGGTCCACTATTAGCTGCAACACCAGTGCAGGTAACCCAAAAAAAGATTAAACTTTTTCTTTTATGTTCATTTAGATTCCTGATGTGGTTCCATATATAGGTCATAGTGGGAAGCTTTGTTGCGGAAGCAAAGAAACCGAAACAGAGTAGTGTTAACAATGCTCGTGGACAGAATCCTGAACCGGGTTCAGCACCAGCTAACATGTTGAACTTTGGATCAAACTCTCAAGGACCATCAAGCGAGTCATCAGATGAAAACGAAAGCGGTTCTCCTTTGTTGCACCGTGACAACAACAATAATGGAATTTATGGAAACTCTGTGGCTCAACAACAACAACAACAACAACTTCGTCAGATGCAGCAAATGTACCATCATAATCTTTGGCCTAATAGTGGTCAATAAACATAATTTGCTGCGGAATATCTCGTTCGGTTTTTGATTGGGTTTAGACTGGATTTGATCTTTGTTTCCTTTGAGAAGGTTGAGGCTTCTTTGTAGCTTTTTTTTTATTGGGGGTTTTAGATAATTATAAAGAGATCACTTTTAAATTAGGTTTCTTTCAGGTTTTTTTTTCTTTAGAGATTACTTTAGTTTCTCAGTTTATTTTCTGCGACTCTTTTGTATTTCTTTTGCCGTAATGGTCTATTTTTCTTGTTTCAAAGTTAGGATTTACATTTGAAGATAATCTGAATCAAAACTATATTAAAAGTTCAAGCATTGATACACATAATATTTATCGTGTTTTGGGATAATTATGATACGTGTTTGGGTTCATGTAAATGCTATCGAATTTTCTTAGATGAATCTCAGCCGTTTGATTTGTCGTCAATATCTCGAAATCTAAGTAAGCCTTTGATTCTCAGCCGTTGGATGTAGTGGTGGCCATTGGGTTGACACGTCATATGGCGCCAAACGGCTCCAGCTCGAGAGGGCTTGATCAACCGTCGTTAAGCTGACACGTGGTTTCTCAACAAAGCCATGCGATTTTAAAAAGAAAAGGTACTTTCGAGTACCTCAAATGTTGATAGCTACAGATAACTTCATCATCATCACCAATTGGATCTCAAATGCTGTCGGCTCTACTCGATCTCTGGCTTCGTGATAACACTCACACAAAGCTCAGACCACGAGACTAGAGAGACGACTGCAGCCTGAACTGCAACCATTAATCATATTATTTCTATTAGTTCTGGTGAACATTTATTCTTCTGTTTGTGTTACAAATTACAATCACAATTATAAGAAGGAGAGTTATACGATCGTTAATAATGATTAAATTCAAGTAATTCATAATCTTTGAACGGAACCATTTTTGTATTCAAATAACTACTGCTAATAACCATTTTTCTATATCATTATTGGTAATTATAAACAGAAGTAATTTTCTCTGTTCAAACAAAAAAACCAACATAAGTCTAAGAAAACCTAAAAGAATCAAATATAGTTGCTTAAATAAAACCAGACTAATAAAACCAGACCAAGAGAATAGAGTATTTTTCTAAAGTTTAAATTCATGTAACACATAATTTTTAAAAATTAGCCATGGCAAAATAATTTTTCTGATAAAAAGAAAGTATATACATATTTGTTTTTAAAAGAAAAAGGGGAGAAAGGTATTTTAGAATACCTCAATTGGGCGGGAAGCTTGGTAATGCAGGTCGGGGTGTACTTCCCTCTCATATATCTCGAGAGGGATACATGTATTGTGCAAACTATTCGAACTCGATGATGCTTATAGCTCGCACCTGCCACTTGCTCGCTGCACCACTGAGCCACCCGAATAGTTGCATTCATCTAACCACCTTATTCCTATTTAACCTTTCATTTCATACTTAGTTTGTATTTTCTGTGTTTTATTCAAAAACAAAAGTACCTTCGACCCACTCGGATCACTTGCAATGAAATAATCAGCTTACTCTTATTTAACCTTTCATTTCTTCTTTCGTTTGCGTTTCGTCTTTCGTTATTATTACAAGGCATTGCTGTGTATGCGTCTTAATATGCTATATCAACATTCATAACTAATTAGCAAATAAAATTCTCCATCTTCATAGTATTTAACTGAAATAATGTTCTTGAAGGTTTTGGATGATGATTTCATCTAATCCACACAACATAATTTTAGTGTTCGTACAAAAACTATGTAACTAAAGACTCGTTCAATGCAAGCTAAAGCAATCACACACACAACTAACAAAACTCATTTCTAAATTAAGCAAACAAATCCTAAACACACACACTCACATTCTCACCATACAAACGATTTCAACACACAGCCATGTTACATCAAAAATAAAAATCTAAAACAAAATAGATATTGCGAAACAAAAACGAAAAACATTCAATATTTGAATGCGTACGGCGGAGACAAACAGTCTCCGACACTCTTTTCTTCAATGCCGATAGCGAAACCGATCGGACCAAACACAACTTTTCAATCTCATCCGCCGCATCATTACAATAAACCACCACTCGTCGTAGTCCTAACTGTGATCCTCCTCTTCGTCTTCTTCATCGGTTTCTTCGCTCTATATTGCTGCAAATGTTTCTTCCACACTCTCACACAAGCTTGGGATCGCCATTACGGCAACGGATCACCAGAAAATCAAAACCAATCAGAACAGGAAACCGCCGGTCAACCACCGGTTAACCCTGGTTTAGAGCCACAAATCATACAATCCTTCCCATTATTTCCATTCTCATCAGTCAAAGATCTTCGAGAAGATAAACACGGACTCGAATGCGCAATTTGTCTTCTCGAATTCGAAGAAGAACACATCCTCCTACGACTCTTGACGACATGTTACCATGTTTTTCATCAAGAATGCATCGATCGTTGGCTCGAATCTAACAAAACGTGCCCTGTTTGTCGCCGGAATTTAGATCCAAACGCTCCAGAAAACATCAAAGAGTTGATCATCGAAGTTATACACGAAAACAGAGACGTAAACCGCGATCAAACGTCAACATCAAACGAGGTTTTGTTGTCGAGACAGAGTAGTAGTAATGGTAACAACGAGAGAAAGGTCGAACCTTTACCGGATAAATTCTCGAGATCGAAAACGACGGGTCATTCGATTGTGAGGAATAAACCGGAGGAAGAAGATCGGTATACTTTGAGATTACCGGATCATGTTAAGATTAAGGTTACGAGAAGACATAACAATAACCAAACAGAGAGTTGTATTTCATTTGGTGAGCTTATGAGAAACAGAGGAGGCCGGTTTGGTGAAGTCTCTGGTCAATCACTTGTACCGGAATCAGACAATTAAAGAAGATTTACAATTTTCTATTATTATTTTCTTACAATTTGTTTTGAATTAAATTAGTTCATTTTGTTGTTTTTTTCTTTTGTATTTAGTTAGGTAGGATTTTACTATTTTAGAGATTATGAAATTTAAAACGTTGTCGTTTAGAAAACCCGTGATCCTCACGTTTCCATGCTACAAAATCACTTGAAAATCTTGGGTATTATACCATTCTTCTATGTCGATTCGATTTAGTGTTCTTGGAGAAAAATGGCTCGTGGATTGATGAAATTTCCAGGAATCTCCACGAAGCTATTGAACATATGCGTTGATTCTCTCTGTAAATTTCGAAACTTGGAGAAAGCCGAATCATTGATCATAGACGGAATCAGATTAGGTGTTCTTCCGGATGTTGTCACTTACAATACCTTGATCAATGGGTACTCTCGTTTCGTTGGAATAGACGAAGCTTATGCTGTAAGGCGTAGGATGCGAGAAGCTGGAATCGAACCTGACGTCGCTACATACAATTCACTGATATCTGGAGCTGCCAAGCAGCTGTTGCTGAGTCGTGTCCACCAACTGTTCGACGAAATGCGTCACTCAGGTTTGTCTCCAGATATGTGGAGTTACAATACTCTGATGTCTTGCTACTTTAAGCTCGGTAAACACGGAGAAGCGTTTCGGATTCTTCACGAGGATATACATCTCGCTGGGCTATCTCCTGGTGTTGATACGTACAATATTCTACTTGACGCGCTTTGCAAAAGCGGTCATACGGACATTGCCATTGCGCTCTATGAACATCTAAAGAGTCGGGTTAAACCCGAGCTCATGACGTATAACATTCTCATCAACGGTCTCTGTAAATCAAGAAGGGTTAGTTCAGCGAACTGGATGTTGGGAGAACTCAAGAAATCGGGTTACACTCCGAATGCTGTTACATACACCACAATGCTTAAACTGTATTTCAAGGCCAAGATGATTGAGAAAGGGCTTAACCTGTTCTTGAAAATGAAGAAGGAAGGGCATACGTTTGACGGGTACGCGAATTGTGCAGTTGTTAGTGCTTTGATTAAGACCGGAAGAGCAGAAGAGGCGTACAAGTGTATGCAAGAGCTTGTGAGAAGCGGTAGACGGAGTCTAGACATTGTTTCATACAACACATTGTTGAATCTGTATTTTAAAGATGGAAACTTGGATGCAGTGGATGATCTGTTGGAGGAGATTGAGCTTAAAGGATTGAAACCTGATGACTACACACACACGATTATAGTAAACGGTTTGTTGAGCATAGGCCATACGGGAGGAGCCGAGAAGCATTTGGCATGTATGGGAGGGATGGGAATGCAGCCAAGTGTCGTCACTTGTAACTGTTTGATCGATGGGCTGTGCAAAGCGGGTCACGTAGACCGTGCAATGAGGTTGTTCGCGTCGATGGAGATTAGAGATGAGTACACTTACACTTCTATTGTGCATAATCTATGCAAAGATGGGCGGCTCGTATGCGCCTCGAAGCTGCTCTTGTCGTGTTATAATAAAGGAATGAAGATTCCATCATCAGCTAGACGAGCAGTGTTGTCTGGTTTACGGATGACGGTATCTTACCAGGCAGCGAGGAAGACACATTACAAAATCAAAGCCGCTATTGAGTGCAATGCACTAATGTATCCTTAAGACACTGAAAGTATCTTCGAGAAAAATTCTTCATCTAGAAGGGCTCTTTTGAGTATTGATACTAAATTCTAATTGAGATTCGAGAAGTCTCTCTTGGATCTACAGAGTTTTCTTTCGTCTGCATCAATGCAGTTATTTCTCTGATTGATTAGTTTTTCATAAAAACAGTTTTTTTTTGTGACCCCTAAGAAAAGATTCTAGTTTTTCTCTTGTAAGTATAGATATTGAGATGGATTTTGGCTAGAGAGATGTATTAGCTTAGGGTTCTTAACTTGTAAATTCACTTAGATGAACTATTTCGATGATCTCGAATCAAAGAGCAAAAGTGTGATTCTGCTCCAGTAATATTCAGGTTTAAGTGTATCTTCATGATGTTCAATTTAGTCATCTTTTTATTAGACTTTTGGTAAGAAATCTTTTAAAGGATCCAAAGTAAGCTTAGACAAATTGACCAAACACACCATTTTTGGAACCACTGGTCCCAAAATGTAGCTACTCATGTGCTGCTTCTGAACGCAGTAAAAAGAACTAATTTTTGAAGTTTTACTATATGGGTTTCTCTGTTTTTTAACAGGAAACAGTAAGAAATATATATATATATTTTTTTTTTGTCAGAGGACTAAAGATAAGACTGAGTTTACTCTCTAGACGTGGACAAATCTGACAACAACAGTTTCTGGTCTTCGTCCTCTTTGTTGTTCTTGTCTTTCTTTTTCTCGGACTTCGTAAATTGGTACACACTTCTCTTAATCTCTCTATAGTTACACAAGTACAAAGATCTGTTGCATGTTTAGAGATGGATGCTTTCAGAGATTTTACAGACATGAACACGTGTTTGTTTGGTGATGCAACGAATCAGATTAATGTAGACACGTTTTATCTGAGTGTAAAAACATTTACAGGAATCTTTAAGTAAAATTCTTGATAGTAGATAGATACGTTGGAACTTGGAAGCAAACGGACATTGTTGCTTTGACAGCTTTGTCAATGAAATTAACAGATTATATAGTTTTAATGTGTTCAACTAACAAATAGAGACTGATTTTATCAGGTTTCTTACGTGTGTATACTTTAGCTAATGTTAAATTTTACATAGTAATCGTAATGTTTACAAGACCCGATTATTCAAAAAAGGGATAAAAACCGAACTTAACCGAACGGGATCAAAAATCCTTAAAACCAAACCTAATTTTATTCTAAACTGAATACGTTATACAAAATAAACCGAAACCAAACTTGAGATGAGAGTACAACCAAACCGAATACCTTGTAACGTCAATGGTTACAAAATAGTTGATACCAAATAAATCAAACCGGAACCAAATAAATTAATTTTTTAACTAAAATAGTACACCAAACTCAATGCTTCCAATCTGAACTGAACTGAAAACATTCAATCCGAACAAAAACAAAATTGGTTAAATAGTTCAAATCGGTTTCTTAAAACCGAGATCAAAAACCCGAATTGAACCAAACCGAACAAAATGCATAGGCCTAAACAAAAGTGTTACTGGATTTTCGTTTGCTATTGTCTAATTGGTGAAAGTTAACATATCATATTTTGGATGTTTAGAAGTCGTTGTTGCTTGTTCAAACGAATAATAAATTATTTAGTTGTAATCTAACAATTACTTTATTCTGTCGTTAATTTGTTTCTTTTGTATACTTTATCAGTTTCAGAATTTACTTAGTGGGTTCGTTTCTGACTTTCTGTTATAAGAAAAGGTTTGATAGACTTTGTGTCCGGAATTGTCTAATTTGTGAAAGTTAACGTTTTTTGTTTTTTCTTTTGAGAAATCTGACAAAATCTATCAGAAAAAAAAATACAGAAAGTGCAGAGATGGTTAAACTTAAAAAGTAATTGAAAGAAAAAAAATATAAAAAGTTTTTTATAAAAAAAATCACGGGTTGTGTTTTTTACCTTCATAGCTTCTTCTGGTCCTTCTAATGTGCAAACAAATCTGACTGTATAAGGACAGTCCTTTTTAATTATAAGCATACAATTGCAATAATTATTACTTCCTTTTCCCAATAGAAAAAAAATCTTGTGGATATGTTATATTTTAGCTCACAAAGTAGATTTTTAAGATGCAATCGAAGAATTGAATAAATAACCAAAAAAAAGAAGATTTGAATGTGAAAATTTTGCTTTCTTCCAGCACTTATTTGTCCCCATATGTGTATGCTTCTGTCCGGTCCCCACGATCCACTCATGCCAAATACCGAACCGGTTTGGTCCCATTTGTTTTCTTCTCTTTATATCATTGAGTTTTTATTTTTGTATCGACTATACAATACCACATACAGTATTTGCTTCTTTACATTTACACTGCTGATTTGAATGTGGATGTGAGAAAATACCTACATTTTTCAAACAGTATTACCAAAATCCTAGATTTTTTCAAAAATTACCAAAAAATTAGGGTTTCTCGTGGTTACCAAAATTTTTAAGAACATTTTTTCTAGATTATTTAAGAACTCTTCCATCAAAAAATGTAAAAAGCTTAGAGGCTTTTAGGGTAGTAAAAGGAGAAATTAAGTGAAAAAGAAGTGATGGTCCAAAAACTTCAAGAAAAGAACAAGACCTTAGACTCTCTGACCCATCTCACGTGCCACCACCACTCTCCATTTCTCTTCTTCCTTCGTCAAACATCAAAAATTATATACATACATACATATAAGTATGTGTAAATATATTTTTTATATACTATGATTTTGAAAGATGAATACATAGCTTGTGTGTGTCATTTTCATCACAACAATCATATCACTGACTCATTTTCGAGTAGATCTGTATATTAATTTGATTTCCATATATTCTTATGTTTGAAATGATATGATGGATTGATCCCTCAAAAATATGTTATTTTTCTTGTATGTTGAGTATTCATATATACGATATTATATCCCTTTTGATTAAAATTTAGGTTTTTGATAAAGCGAGGAATACGAACAGATAATATACGGAAACGTGAAAATGATTATGTGATTATATACATGTCTTTTATCAACTACAAAACATATATATTTTTATGGAATTTAATGATCAAAGTAAAAAAATATTTTATTCAGCAAATTTCATAGTTAAGCTATCTTCAGAGTTCCATGATAGTACCGATCAAAATCAAAATCAAATAATGTCTCACATGTACACACTCAGAAAACTCAGAGCTTCAACATTTGTCTTTTTTTTTCCATCATTTCCATTTATTTTTTTCTGAAAATGTCGTTTTCGCCCACAACTCTTTTTTTAAACTCAATATTGTTATTTTTTTAAACAAAAATAAAAATAAAAATAAAAATATGGAATGTTGCTATATAAATCAATGAGACTTAGTAATTCAACAAGGAATAGACATCGTAAAGAGCAATGACACTAGAAGCTTTATCATCAAATGGTCTCTTAAACTTTTTGCTCTCCGAGAATCTTACACCAACTCCATTCAAGTCTGAAAATGACATCATCGTCTCCCAGAGTACAATTCCGGCGATATCTCACCAAGAACCGTCGTCGCGGCAGCCCGCACCGGTTGGCAGAGGGAAGAAGCGGAGAAGGAGGAAACCTAGGGTTTGCAAAAATGAAGAAGAAGCTGAGAATCAACGAATGACTCACATCGCCGTAGAAAGAAATCGAAGAAGACAGATGAATCAACATCTCTCTGTCTTAAGATCTCTTATGCCTCAGCCTTTTGCTCAAAAGGTTCAATTTTTATAAATAATTCTTATTTAAAAGCTTACAATTTCTATTAGGGTTTCCATTTAATGAAAAATCCCTTTAAAATTTTTAAATTGCTTTGGAGTTTCAGTTAATATTAACAATTCTTTATAAAAAGGTTTACAATTTCGATTTTGGGTTTTAAATTTTAATGAAAATTTCTTTTGAAGTGTTTAACATGTTAATTTTTAGTTCAATATTTACGGAAAATATTTTGAAAGAGTTGAAAAAAGTTAATACTTGGTTGCAATTTTTATGACGATTTCTTCATAAAGGTTTAATTTTCATTTTTGGTTTTTATATATTTACCTATATGTTCATTATTATTTTTTTGCATTTTTTTTTCATGAAAGGGTGATCAAGCTTCAATAGTTGGTGGAGCCATAGATTTCATCAAAGAACTTGAACATCAATTAGTATCGCTAGAAGCTCAAAAGCTTCAAAATGCTAAACTAAACCAGACGGTTACTTCTTCAACAAGTCAAGACTCTAACGGCGAACCAGAAAATCCTAATCAACCATGTTCGCTATCTCTATCACAGTTCTTTCTTCACTCTTACGATCCAAACCAGGAGAACAGAAATGGCTCAACAAGCTCAGTGAAAACAGCTATGGAAGATCTCGAAGTGACTTTAATCGAAACTCATGCTAACATCAGAATCTTGTCGAGAAGAATAGGTTTCCGATGGACCACGGTGGCTACCACCGGGCCACCACAACTTTCTAAGCTGGTGGCTGCCTTACAATCACTCTCCCTCTCCGTGCTTCACCTCAGTGTCACAACATTAGACACTTTTGCCATTTACTCCATCAGCACTAAGGTAAACTATTAATAAAACCCTACCATCTCAAACGAACTTAACAGGATCAAACAAGATTATTTCGGATTTGTTCAAATGCTATTTGAGGAGAAGAAATGTTACGAAATTAGAGGTAGATAGCAGATTATGTACGGTCAGAGAGACAGAGCATAGAAAAGGAATGTTTATGAACTCTTTAACTAGATTTGGTTTATTTGTCTATGTTTTATCTGAAGACTTAAACACCCATCAACGTTAGGCCGGGTCATAAACGGGTCCCATACCCGTACCCGTACCCCATGCTTATCATATTCTACTCCACTCGAAACTCAATGATCTTATTATATACTCAGAAAGAAGTGCTATTTTTTTTTTAATAAAAATTCTCCTCTCGTTGAATTATCTCCAAATTTTTATTTGAATTTTTCACAGTAATTCTTTTCTTTTTGTCATTTTCTTTTGGATTATATGTGAATCTGGTCAACATGTTCACATTTTTCCATATACGTGATTTGTTCTGCCCAGCTTATAATCAAATTATATCTATTATTTTAGGAATTGTGTTGTTTTATTTAAATGGAAATTAACGTGTTCTTTGTTTGGATAGCGCATTCATAACTTTTATATTAATAATATCTGCTGAGATTTAAGAAAGTATTATTATTTATAGATTTCATTTGCTAAATTTTGGAGAGAAAGATAAAATTGGATAATTATGTTTATTTTATTTAGTAAATCATTAATTAAAATAATTTAGTGATTATTTGTGTACTTTTGTAGTAAGAAAAGAATGGAGAATTGATGAACATTAAGTGTTGTTCTTGAAAATAAAGTTGCTGAATCTATTATGTAAAAAATTACTTATTTTGGATTTAGGCAGAAGTAAGAGCTGAATCAAAGATGTGCAAATAGGAAAAAAAGTCTCTTTACTGATCTGTTTAAACAAAGACTTAAAAAACATATTAACTGCTGACACAAGAATGAGTTTCAAAGTAATCTTCTTGAGAAAAGGTTGTTACTGCGGTGAAGAACAAGGAAGAAAGAGTTCTGCAAGAAAAATACAGCCATGATTAACCGAAAGTAAAGAGTAACTATTTTAATATCTTAGATCATGCTATGTAAATGTAATTTTTATTTACTGTTATTTAAAAAGTATATAATAAACTTTTTTAATTCACGCAAGATCTATCATTTCCTAAAAGCACAAATGCAATCAGAAGATTGAACAAGTTTAAGATCGAGTTGTTTTAAAAGAAATTTCTTATTATTATTATTTTATTCTAATTTCCTTCATAATTATGTGTAATTTACTAAAATGTAGATTATCACCTTAAATATAAGTAGGATAAGAGTTTTTTTTTAAATTAGACACCTTGCATATCTTATTTTTGTGTGTCATCTTCTTATATTTTTTGTGATTTTACTAAAATCAAATATAATAATGTTTATTTTATTTATTTTGAAAAATATATACTAGTTCTGAAAAATATATTCAAATGTGTAATTAATAGGTTTTGATTTTTTCTCTTTTGAGAAAGATTAAGTCAAAATACCTAATTTAAGAAATTATTCCACCTTATTGTTCTTCTTTTCAAATAGTTACTCCTTTTGATATATATAATAATAAAATTCACTTTTCACAAATGTGACTCTTGTTTTATCTCTCTCTCGAAAGTTATTACCACATTACCCTAAATCAATTAACCAACATAAAATTTTATATAACATGATCCATTTTTAAGACATGTGAATCCTTTTCTCTCTCCCTCTTGTGTTTGTATTTTTGAACTCTCTCTCTCTCTCTCTTAAGTTATTACCATAACTCTAACATCTCTTTCTCAAACCAAACAGAAATCAAGAAAAAGAGTTTTATTTTCCTCTCCAGAAAGGAAAAAAAGATGCCTTTAAGCAACAATGTAATTGGTTGCATAAACTTCATCTCCGTCCTCCTCTCGATTCCGGTCATCGGCGCCGGAATCTGGCTCGCCATGGGAACAGTAAACTCATGCGTCAAGCTTCTTCAATGGCCAGTAATAATCCTCGGAATCTTGATCCTCCTAGTGGGTCTGGCTGGTTTCATAGGAGGGTTCTGGAGAATCACTTGGCTTCTCGTTGTTTACTTAATACTCATGCTTGTTCTCATCGTACTTTTAGGTGTTCTTGTCGGGTTTATTTACATGGTTACCATTAAAGGCTCTGGTCATCCAGAACCAAACAGAACTTATCTTGAGTATAGTCTTCAAGATTTCTCTGGTTACTTACGAAGACGAGTCCAGAGATCTTATAAATGGGATAGGATTCGTACTTGTTTGAGTACTACTAGTGTATGCCCTGAGTTAAACCAGAGCTTCACTTTGGCTCAAGATTTCTTCAATGCGCATCTTAGTCCCATTCAAGTAAGTATCTTTTTCCCATTTTGTTATTCAATTTTTCTTCTTTATTTTTGTTATGAAACTCGTTACAAGAAAAAATGTGAAAAATTTTATGACTTTTTGTTTCTTACCGCAATCTATGCATTCGGGTTTTAAAAAATGAATTATTTTCCTTGTTCTTTGATAATTAGCTTTTAAATTTGTTCTTTTTTTTTGCGTCAGTCTATTAACTCGCTAATCGATGAAAATTAGGGTGTAAATTGAATACAAAGAAGTATAGGGGGTGAAAATCGAATAGAAATGAAAAGAAACGGGGCGGTAATGCAAAATGTATATAGAATTGGTGCTTTGCTTGTTAGGTTTGTCCACAAAATGACTGAAAAACAAAAAATTCAGATCTTTTTGGTTTAAAAGTTTGCAATTTACAGATGAAATTATCAAATTTCTCTTTCGTTTAAGAAATTGAAATAAGGATGTAAATGTCACATTTTCTTTATAGAAAAAGTGGAAATGTTTTCTTTTAATCTTATTCCTAATTTGTTAATCAAGGAAAGATTAGGGTCTAAACTGAAATCCAATGGCCAAGAAAAGAACAGGTGGGGTTATTTTTTATTATTTACAAATAGAAATGATTCTTAGCTTATAGGCTTGTCTGAACGAGAAACTGGAAAAGTAAAAACTTTTGACTAAACTAAAAATAAAATCCCCAACTTTTCTAGATTCTTCCACTATGTGCACTTAATCAGTCACGCGGAACAACTTTTTTTTGCCCCCATATTTTCATTTTATTTAAATATAACCCCGTTTGTTTATTTACAGTCTGGTTGCTGCAAGCCCCCAACAAAATGTGGCTTCACGTTCGTGAACCCTACTTACTGGATAAGTCCCATAGAAATGTCAGCTGATATGGATTGTCTACAATGGAGCAATGATCAAAACACATTGTGCTACAGTTGTGATTCTTGCAAAGCAGGTTTGCTAGCAAACCTTAAGGTAGATTGGTTAAAAGCTGATATTTTTCTTCTCTTGGCACTTATCGGGTTGATAATCGTTTATATAATCGGCTGTTGCGCTTTCCGGAACGCGAAAACTGAGGATATTTTCAGAAAGTATAAGCAAGGTTATACATGATCGTGATGAGAAGTTTAGTGGCAAAACTGGGAAGAACTTTAAAATTTATTGGCTTCTTTTATTTTAGTTTCTTTACGTTTTGGCCCATGTAGTCTTTTTTAATATATGCACTACCAGAACATTTGCTGTAACTGGGAGAATATTTTGTAGATCTCTTTCGTTTGGGTTTGCATTGGGTTTGCATTGTATCATATTGATTTTATTTCTTTCTTATCTCTATCAACTCTAAAATGGGAATGTGAGAGCATAGACTTACAAACACATACCAACGACCACAACCCAAAGCGCTAGGCATGGGAGTTTGGGTTAACTGAACCGAACCGATCACAAATCAAGTCTGCGCAGAAGACTTAATCATGTTAAGAAAACTACTATTGTTGACTTGTGATCGGTTCCTTGATTCCTTGTCTATTAGTTACTGGAATAATAAGATTTTGTATCTCTGATTTGGGTCTGCATAACTTCGTAATAATATGTTATTGTCATATAATCCATCAAAACCAAATTTACACACGAGAACTTCGTCAAAACCAACTACTTAAAAGCCTTCAGTATCTTGTCTTATTCCCACTTTTAACCCCCCCATAGTATCACTCACTGTCTAGCCTCATATGCATCACACTAAGAATATACAAGAAGATAATCATATTTATACACTTACTAGTTATTTGACTACTTAATAGCACAAACCTAAGACCCTTCTTTGGTGTAAGAGAAAGTTATAACCTTTTATTTGGTGTCTTGTATTGAGCTATACGCCCTCTCTTTTGAGGATCTGTGTATATAAATTAGGAACCTTGAAATATAACACATCGTTCTTCTTCTTTGCGATCTAACCTCAGTGCAGTGGAGATCGGTAAGGGATTCCCTTTCTTCGTTTTTTATCAAAGAACTAGAAGTAGGAAGCTGAGGTATTGATGGGGCTAAACTCTGGGGATTTGGAATGTAATCCTCTACTCCTGAACTGTTGCTTGAATTCTCTGATCCCATTGGTGTATGCTTCATTCTCTTCTCAAAGCTTCTCGATGTTCCTGCTACCTTTTGATTTCAATTGCCAAAACCATTGAGAAAAGGTTTATCAGAAGAAAGACTTTGCTCAGATTTATAGAAATGTGCAAGAAAAGGAAGACCCATAGATTTGCTATTATGACCCAACTAACACCATCACAAAAACAGAACAAGAATGATTGGTAATTGGTAACGTGAATTAGGGAAATGTACCTTGCAGCCAAGAGAGCAGAAGCGGAAGCAATCATCGACAAGGCCACGATAACAGACCTCGCAGGTATTAGTAACTCCTTTACCGGGCTTAGGCTGAGGCCTTTCATTCAAAAACACAACCTTTGCGCTGTTGATCACATACGTCTGAATGCTGAAGATATCTAAATACTTCTGAATCTCGTTGACCCTTATCACATCATGATAAGATGATCTCCTTATCTGCAAATCAAGAACCATAATATTCAAAATCAAATTTCACCAAATGCAGTCTAAATATGAGAAAGTTTTGGATCATGAAACGCAACGCACCTGAATCGTGCGATGATCCTTGTGATGGGGAAGACACAGAGAGCAAAGCGAGCCACTGGTGCAGTCCAAGCAATACATATTGCATTCGCTTTTCGGTGAGTGTCCATGAAAGTTGCATTGAACAAAGAAGTGTTCTTTCAGTAAAGGTTTCAGCCATGGAGGCCATCGGTTCTCTTCTTCCTCCGGTCCACCAGCTCCCTGCAAAACAACATTAACAACATCACTCATTATTCACTTATCTCAAAGAACTCAGAAAACAGTTAGCTTTACCTACCAGAAACATCATTTACTTCTACATATCAAAAGTCTTCACCTTTATAGAAGACTCTTGACTGGTTCTCTCAAGTTTTGACATTACCACGGTTAATGGTTTTCCAAATTTCATATATCATTTTTTAAAAATCTTGCAATCAAAGATAAACAGGAATCCCTAAATTCGTTGAGCAGAATATGATGCTTTCAAATTTAAAAACAAAACAAAACAAAAGCAATTTGAACGGCGATAAGTACGGAATTGAATATTAAGCCGTGAATCTAGTTCGAAGAAAATCCTATTATCAAACCCAGAAATATATTCCAGATTCTTGTTATTCTCCTTCAATTGAAAACCATAATCTCCCAACTACATTATCAAAAGCTTCGAGTTCTTCGTGAAACATAAAATAAAGTATTTTGGGAATCGATAATGACCAGGAAAATCGAAAGTATTGTTCTTTACACTAAAAAAACAGAGCACTTTCAATAGAAACCCGAATGTGAACATCTGAAACAAAAATTACGGAAAGACATACAGAGATATTTTATCGTCTCGTAAAACCCAAATACTTAGAATCGATAATGAAACATTAGAGCTCGAAGAGCATTGCGAGTAGACATTTCAAAACAATGAGTTAACAATGAAAAAACAGAATCAACAATGCCATAATCTAGAAAAGGGGATTTTTTCAAAAATTACAATGATTCTTCTGCTCTTAGGCTTGATTTCTTGATTTGGGTTCTCGTGGTCTTCAATCGCCATTTTCGGAATGCAGTAAAAGACCAGACTTTTCTGAGTCAGCTCCAAAAGCTTTTGTGGAAATAGAGAAAAAAGCGTTTAAAAGAGAGAAAGTGAGAAACAGAGAAAAGGGTTTAAGAAAGCGAGAGAATAGAGAGAGATGGGTTTCTTGCAGAGTGGGTTTAGAGAGAAGAAGAAGCGAAAAGCAAAGAGAAAGAGTCGTTCTTATCCTCCCAAGGTCGACTAACCGAACCTAAACTCCGAGCCTAAAGATGCGTTGGATAAAAAACCGAACCTAATTCCAAACCTAAAATCCGAGCCTCAGATGCGTTGGGTTCAAGGAACCCTCCTTGGCCTTTCCTTGGAATTTTTTATTTTGATTATTCCTTTTTGTATTTTAGAAATATCTTTCTGTCCTTTTTTGGTCTTATCTCTCACGAATTATTTACTGTTCTTCCTCCAAAAATATTAACGAATCTCGTCAAATTTTATTCCTTTTTGGGTTTTCCCCAAAAAAATATAAAATTTTATATAGTCATCACATTTATTGGTTGTTAGAGTTTGATAACTATTTCAAAGTTCAGATATTTTTTTTGTGAAAAAGTTGATAAAGGTATTGCTCTATTATTGCAATTTGACATCTCATATCTTATCCTTAATTTCCATAATAAGTTTCTTTTTTTCTTCATCAGGTGTTTTCTCTATTATTAAAAACTGAGTTTTCTAAATCATAACATAATTTTAAAAAACATAAAAAAAACTATTTACAACTAGATTTTAGTGTGTTGTGATCATTCAGCAAAATTTCGTTCAGCTAAAATGTTTTCATTGATTTATTTTTCTATTATTTCATCAGATGAATTAACATTATAAAACTTCACATTTTGATTACATCTTTCTTTTTTAGTCTGTTTTAAATTATTTTCTTTTGAAAATCAAAATCTATTTATATACTAATATTCAATTGTAGGTTATTATACATATATATATATATTAGTAAGTTTAATTACATGATAAATTCAATATATTTAAACTAATTCGTATTATTTAATTTTTATTTATATACATTTTTTATCAATTTTTTTCTTCCAATCTTATTATAAAAAAATATCAATTAACCAGTAACCTATCCGCTATTCCGCTCACACAATGTGACAGTGATGCGAATCTATCTTTTTTAAAGTATATTGCTATTACATGATGAATCATTTAGGCTTTTATATATGAAAATGTTTACTCATAAGTATGAGTTGGAAAGAGAGTGAATTGCACTTTATAATTATTTTATTACTACTTGATATATACACAACGAAAACAGTAATAATTAAGTAAACAGATGGGTGATGTGTAAATAAGGGACCAATGTTTTGTATACATAGTAGTGATACAAAGAGAGAGATATGCTTCTTAATTTGGAGAACTAACCTAATCCATATCATATTTTAGTGAAATGAGGAGATTAATGCACAAATCTAGGTTTAAAGATGAGTGACACAATGCCCTTTTGTGTTTTAGTGTTTGAGCTTGGTTGATTTTTTCAATTTAATTAATTAATGAGGGCAATTAAATTGCAAAGTCAATACTAACTATCCCAACATGCATCACCTGAAAGGGAAGTTTGATTTAAACTAATACCGTCATTAATGGAATATTTTTTTAAAAAAAATTAATTTTATAGGTGGACAATTTAACCGACATGAACCAAACACACATAAAACTAAAAACATTGATTAGGAAAATGAAATTATACTATGCTTTGTTTATCCTTCAAACAAAATAAAAAGCTATAGAAAACTGAAATAAAGTCTTAGCCAAACGAATTAAAAGAAAGATTTATAAAAATTATAAATGAATGATGAGTAAATCATATTAAACAACTACAATTTTTTAAGTTTTAATTTAGATATCTATTACAAGTTGCCTAATATCAGAGATGTTCAATATATTAAACAAAGCTAATATGATCCAAACAGAAAATTCCGAATTGGAATCGAAGCAAGTACCAATTAGGTCAAACTGAATCAACACCAAATCCAAAATGAAACTTACAATTCTTTTTTTCGTTAAATTTTTTTATAAAGTGTTTGATTAAACGAATTATGGTTAAACCCTTACGAAACTGATTTACTATCAAATTAAAAATTCATGGATATTTAAATATCAAATTAATTGCGTAATTAATTAATTAATCATCCGTGAAGCATGCACACTTGTAAACATTTATTGGTCCGATGGCAAGTAAACGTTCTTAATTACTTATATGAATCACACCATAAATACCATAAACCATTAGTATGTCTTTAGATCTAAAAGGCCATAAGCATATGAAGTCAGCATAAAATTTATATAAATGTCGACATATGCATCATGAAATAAATGAAAAACAAGACGAAACGAGATTATACTAAAGGAAACATATAGTTTACATTACTTACGCGTCATTATGATAATAGCAGCCTATGGTCATTTGCCATGCCACTTGTAGAGAGTCATTATATATATAATATATTCAGGTGATTATCGACTAAATTATGTAATGTAAACCTTGGATTTGGAGAAAAAAACAAAATATTTTTGTCATGTGACATCTATAATTAACCATTAGTAAAATCACAGTAGATTGCCACGAAACTAGCTTCATAATATCCATATGAGCAAGTTCAAAAAATAAAAAAAGAAGAATATCTTTTAAAAAACGGTTGAAAGATATTTAAAAATTTGCTCTAGATATTTCATGTTTTTATAAGCAACGTTTTTGTATCCTATGATAAAGCTAAACAACAAAAATATCATAGAAAAATTGACTGTCCACTTGAGAAACAAAATAAAAATAAAAATCTAGATACCGTACAAAGGATACAAAATTCATAAATATTTCATAAATATTAAATATTTGAAATAAAGTGAAGCAATGGGACACGGCACGCCATATCTGACCGTGGAATATCCATACTTTCCCACTAGTCCCATATTGTATTATTATTTTTTATTTTTATTTTAGTTATGGGACCAATTGAAATTATCGGTTTCCACCAAAATTTGTAATTTAATATGATACACAATGTACCTAATAAATACCCGTAAAATAGTTAAACCAAATCAAATTAATGAAGATTGTTCTTTTCGAATTAAGTGAAACTATATGGTTAATGATGTAGTTTTATTGTGGAAATTATTGGTTAACCAGCCGGTTAAGTAAACCAGCATTGGTTGTTGGGATTTGCAGTTTTTGGACGCGTTGACTGTTGACTTACTATATGATTCTCATTTCTGAAGTCTTGTGTACGGATTTTACATCCTTTTTCACGGCATTTTCTGTGGAAACAAATATACTTTTAAAATGGTACGAGCGTGTAAAATGGTAAGGGGCTATAAATGCGTTTTAAAGCGGTCCAAATTCACCTAAAGCTTGTATTGTCATCATTCTAAAATAGTGTTTGAACGCAACTTTTTTTCTGGTGCAGCTATGAACGTTTTTTGTTTTTTTAGGTTGTGTCGAACGCATTATGATTAGTGCCACTCCCTCTTTTTTCTTTCATGAAAATATATTTTAAAATATACACTATAGATAAAGTTGTTTAAAGCGTTATACTGTAACTTCTAAAAGTTTGGTTGAGTTAACTAAAATTTTCACATTCTATTTGATAAATATTTATTAAGAATTTTGCATAAAAAATTTTGTTATCCAATGGACAAAAATAATAATCAGTCTTTTCACGTAGCAACTTTGATTATATATGATATATAAAATAATATTTTTGTTTTTTCAGTAGTTCAATGTTGTTTATTTAGTTCTATCTTAATTTCTCTTCATATATAAATATAGGCATATATTTAGTAATTGAAATTTGAAAAAAAAATAGAGTTAAAATTTTATAAGTTTACCAATTTTATTAAATAGTAGCTTAAATATCTTTATTTTTACATAATTTATTAAAAAAGACTAGCGTAAAATATATATGTACAATTATATACAAAGAATTTAGTTCTGATTATTTCCAACGAAAATCTTAATATATTTCTGTTACATTAGTTCATATTATATTTATTTTTTGTTTGTTGGTTTCCTTTATTTTTTAGAATAAAAAAAACAGATGATGTATAACCCGATTACAGATACTGGATTTGCTTCAGAACAAACAGAACATATATTGCATATAGTGCTTTTTTCAAGAAACAAACACGTGTGTGTGTGAGATAAAATGAGACAATGCTGTACTGTTAAATAGACAACAATGAACACAATCAACTTTATTCTTCAAGACTCCAAATAAATTTGGCCGACCGCTTCACTTTTATTCAAAAGACCAAAAAAGATTATCACTTTTATTAATAAACTCTTGATTAACCACTGGACTAATATAATTTGATGGACCAAATTTAAATGAAAAGTTTCTTTCTCGTTTTTGGTTATAAATGAATAATAAGTTTGGCCTATTGTTATACATAGTTTCTTTAATTCTTTAAAATATTGACCGAAGAAACAAGCTGATTTTGCAACATTTAGTTTTTTTTTCTTTATTCACCCTCAATCGATAGTTTTATTAACCGACGTTTAAACCGGAAGTTGATTTGAAATTGCAGTAGTATGTTACAATATCCGTTAAATATCATTACAAATCTGAATAACCTTCATTATTGTTGTTAAAAGAGAGCCGTGAGTGAGGGAACTATATAGTGTATAGCTTATTTATTACCCGTGGAACCACTAGTGACCAAAGCCCGTTTATTTATATAATTGCATAAGCTTAAAAGCCCATTAAAAGTATTAAAAAGCCCATCACAAATGAAGAAGATAAGTTCTTTGTTTTCTGAGTCAGACACCGAGTTAAAATCCCCTGTCTCAAAAACTCGCCGTCGCGTCGCGAAACCATGGGAGGAGGAGGAGGAGCACACAAGAGCCTCGTTTTTGTGTACGGGACGCTGAAAAGAAACCATCCAAACCATTTCCTCTTAGAGGATTTGATCTCATCGAACGACGCCGTTTACGTTGGTCAACATACGACCCGGTTATCGTACCCGCTCGTCACGGGTCTCTACGGGATCCCTTACTTGATCAACCAATCCGGGTCGGGTCAAAGGATCCGAGGCGAGCTTTACTCGGTTTCAAGACGCGGGCTTGTGAGGCTTGACGAGTTGGAAGGGATCAAAGACGAGCACTACGAGAGGTTACCGATCGAAGTGGTGGATGACGAATCGAACGGCGCCGTTTCGGTAGAGGCTTACTTTGCTCATTTTAGATTCGGTGAGAGATTGTGGGAGAAGAAAGGGAAGCTTGGGATGAGTGAATTCGGTGAAAGCGACGGCGTTTTGTATGTTAGGCCTAAGGATAGGCCAAGGTTTAGCTCTGTTCTTGATGAAATTGAAGCTTTTGTGTCTTCTACTACCGATTGAAGACTAATTGATTCGATGGTCATAGCAATCTCACAATGGGTATTATAGCTCAAAATTCGATCTTTATTGCTGCTATTTTTGGAGTTAAGATCTCTATGTTGTGTAATGATCGGTTGTTTTCGATGGTTAATGATTATGGTTTAGCTCTGTTCTTGATCAAATTGAAGACTAATGAAATGGTAATTACAGTCTCTCTTATCTATAGAGTAATGATACATGGTGCTTCTTTCTTATCTTATGGGTCATGCTCAAGTTTCTAGGTTCAGTCATCGTCTGAACATTTTGAAAAGTCAGGTGCAGAGGTTTTGTTTCAGGAGGAATAAAGATGTTTCCTTTTGCCCATAAGGAAACAATATAGCCAGCTAGTACTCTTTTGCATTATATCACTAGTTACATTAAATAAAATTAACATAATGATATGCACGAAGAAAGAAGAAACAAAAAATATGTTGCAAACTACAAATAGGGTTTTTTCATGATCAAAATCAATTATTTATGGAACCAAATTAAATTTTAATCGAAATAATTAGCATATAACAGAAAAGAAAATTGTTGATTTAAAAGTTTTTTTTTCTCAACTTAGACTTGATTTAAACAGATTAGAATTAGGTATTGGTCGTATCTATCAGATCGATTTCCGGATCTAGTAAATTCAATTTAACTTTATAAATATTATTTTGATGAGAAAAAATTCCAATTGTAGTTTGCAATATATATATATATTTTTTTAAATCACCATATGTTAATTATAGTTATTGTAACTAATGATATAGTTAGCTATTTTAGATGAATAAACCATGTATTACCCAATACATTCCTTTCCATAATTCAAAAGTTTAAGGTTTGATAGAATCAGACTTCCAAAACTCTCCAATCTTTGAAGACAGACAGACAGTATTTATATTCTTAAAGAATCATATTTTATGTTTTATTTACCAAAATTACTGTCAATATCTAATAAAATTCTCAAAAATACCATAAACTTTAGGTTTAGGAGAGGATAATAAACGATCTTCGTTTTAAGGGGCATAATAATAAACGATCTTGAAACCCTTATTTATGAACTCTTCTCAAACCTATAAACTTGAGAGGTATTTTTCTACATAAAAAAGTGTTATACTTTTGAAATTAAAATTTATTTTGTATATTTTAAAGTACAATTACAGTTTAGCATTTTTTGATAATGTTATGGATTTTCGATTATTCGACTATACTGCTAGCTGTTCTATGTTTCACGAAGAAAGTAACAATTATTCTACATTACAGTTTGATGAGTGGTGGTGGTAGGAGCAGTAGGCAATGAGATTCGTTTGCGGCTTTATAATGCCTAACCTATAAGCACTTTGTTTTGTTTTCTCTTTTTTTTTGTCGTTTCAAATTGAATCGCGTGTCATGTCTGAGAGAAACCAAAAATCAAGTAGTGGACTTTTTGTTGTTGTATGTTGTTGTCAGACTACTATGTGATCTCCATTGTCAGTGAGGGACCAAACGCTTTGTCTTAGTGCAATTTCTATAAGACTCTTTTAAGTACATCCCAATAATGATTTAAGTTTAGCAACCGCGAGAGTTAGAAAAAGGAACTAAAGATCGGTGTAGAAATGCTACGGTGGTGACATAATGTTACGTCTAAGATAGTTCGTAGTTGATCATAACCGCTATGTTTTGAAATGTTTTCATTATATGAAATCTAAGCTTGACGTATAGATTGAGCTAGCTCGAACATATTACTTGATGATTCAATGGAACACACTTGTTTTTTAATCATCAACTCTATTGAACATTGTGTGGGCTTATGATTCGATTGAGAAAACTAAGTGACTAAGCTTTTTTGGGGAAGCGTGGAAAGATATATGAAAGAAGAAGGAGCACTATGGTACTAGTACTGGTCCTACTACTTCTTCTTCACGCCAATCTTCAACAACGACGGTGTGTGCTTTTTTTCTTCCATGTGATCTCCCACTTCGTGTTGCGTATAAAACTGTATATATAACCATTTCTATGTATATGCGTGTACCTACGTATCATCATTACCTTCATCTCTCAATGGAACAAATCTGTATTATGCTGGAACCAATTATGGGTAAATTGGGTGCTTATCTTTTGACAATGCCAAAAGCTTGAGCTCTTCATTTGTCAATGTTCTTACACACGTTTTCTCCAATAACTTATTTGTTAAAATCATACACACTTTACTTTAACCCCCATGACCATAGTCCAATGAACCAAAGGTTTTGTATCTATAGTGATATTATCGTGTATATATGTGGTTGGATAAAATGATAGATTTTTATGGAAGATATGAGCTAAATTTGATCAATGAGTTAAAGTATAGTTTTCAGAATTTACACCTCTTAAAAATTTTGTAAGAGTTCACATATATGGATTCTAAACTTTTTGTATTTTACATTGATTTTATTTCTTTTTTAATATAATTACTGATTCATGAAATTCCATTGAAGTTCATTTCAAATGGTAAAATATACTAAAATTTTACAATTTTTTTAGGTTTTGACACCACCAGTTTTGTAACTAGTCTTTATTTGATAACAGCTAACTATAAAATCTCCAAATTAAACCTAATTTAAAAATAGCATATATATAACATTAGATTGTAATGCACAATTTAGAATAAACTTTCAAATAACCATGGACTGCATCTCTAAATATGTTTTATTAAATTCTATGAATATATGATAAACTTTGATTTGTAATCGTAATCAAAAATAATTTACGCGAGTTGTTACAAATCACCCAATTTTTATAGTCTCTTAAATTATATTAAGCCATTTTACTATATATAATAGCCTGATTTATTGATAAAAATTTGTTATTATACCATTGTTTCAAATAAATTAAAGAAATCTATTCATATACTATATAATTCTACATTTCGAATATTTACTTTATATTATGCAATGTTATCTATTAAAACCTTTGTTTTTTCATCATCAATTAGTCTATATCTTAAGCGATTTCCAATTATCCTTGAAGTTTCATACATATAATTTCGTAATTATAACAATACTCTTTTTTAGTGAATGCTATTTAGGATAAATTAAATGCATAATGTATACATTTTTTAAAATGTATACACTTATTGTTTTTTAAGTATATTTTATTTCATTGTATTGTTATCTCTACGACATAATAGGTAGAGAAGTGGTCATTGGCTGGACAGCACCGACGTCTCAAAATCTTGATAGGTCTTCTTAGTGGCAATGCTAAGACGCATTATTAATAAGTGTTTTCATTTTTAGTAGCCTCTCACCAAATTTTTTTTTTTAATTTTCTATTCATATATGTTTCGGTACCGAAGTTTCGTGCATTAAAATAAACATGATTTGGTTTCAACGTTCTAGAAGTTAGATCTCATCGGAAAATATTTAGGTTCTCAATAAATACATATATTGGAGTGACATAAGTCTACGCATTCTTCTATATGTGAATGTATCTACGTGATGTCAAAAAAAGAAGAATGTATTTACGTAAACAAAATAATTTTAACTAAGAAACAAAGGAAGTAAGAGCTTCTGACCAAAAGAAAAAGAAATAAGAGCTTAGCTCAGTCAATACAAGATATATATGTCGTAGCAGAAACTAAGAGCTTAGTACAATGCAATATGTCTTAGCAGAAACTATATGTAATATAATATGGTGAAAGAATACTAACACAACACAGTAATTCAAGATCTTGTGACTTGTTACTAATATGTAAATATTTCTAAATAAACCCTAACTGTATATATAACTTACATTCTCTTCTCCGCCAAAATTAGTTTTTTTTTGTATTTTTGGTGTATGCTAGAATACAGACTAATTTTTTTATTTTCTGTCAAGAATTTAATAATATGTATTAAGCTGGACTCGAAACCAGACAGTAACATTGGATGACACTAATACAAATCGCTAGGCTACAAATATTGGTCTTAAAATACAAACTATTTATGAAAACTAATTGATCAAAGGTTTCCGTTCAGTAGTTTACTACTTATTGAAAACTTTGTTGTCAGAATTAAAGCATTTGTTCATCTTCAGAGTTAATCAAACGACTACGTTATTCATATAGTGTGCCAATTAATTAAAACTGTAAGTAAAATATTACAGAAAAGAGGGTTTGGTTTGGAAATAAATGGGTTGGTAAAATCTTAGTTGAAGAATGGAGGATATAAGTCAAAATGGGAAACTCTATACTTCACGATATTGAAAAATATGTTAATGATATTCTAACTACCTCTCTATCCATTTTTTATTGTTAAATATACTTTTCTATCCATTTTAACAATGTATATCAATGACACACTATTTTAATACATTCATAGTGCCAAAAAACCGTACTAAACTTGTTAGTTGAAGATTTCTAATGGTTATTAAAAGTATAAAGGTACTCCAGAAGTATGGTAATACACGCATTCATTAAGCTAAACAACAAAGATCCGTACGTAATCACATCTTAGCCTTAAGTTTATAACTAGGGTCTTGTTTTTAGCGATTTAGATTTACAACTTATAAGAATGTTGATTAACTTAGAGTAAGAAAAGAAAAAAATGAAACTAAAATTAGGAGAAATGGTAGGGACAATAAATATACACTTTTCAAGTGATAAGCATGTGCTTCATCAACCACTCTTTTTACACTGGACGCGGCTTAAGATACTAAACTCCAATCACTATAAATACCTCATTGAGCTCTTCCATTTTACTTCATCAAATTCAAATCTCATTACTACCAAAACAATGGTTTCTCTCAAAGCTCTCTCCACTGTCTTTTTTCTTATACTCGGTGTTGGCATTTGCTACGCCACTAGCCGGAATCTCTTAACGTACAGAGAATTCTCGGCTGGTCATGGTGGTGGCGGTGGTGGAGGTCATGGTGGTGGTGAAGGTTATGGAGGTGTGAGTGGTGGTGGTTATGGCGCTGGTAGTGGAGAAGGTGGTGGTGGTGGATATGGGGGAGCTGAAGGGTATGCTGGTGGTGGTGGTGGTCACGGTGGTGGCGGTGGTGGAGCTTCTTCTTCTGGTGGATACGCTAGTGGAAGTGGAGAAGGAGGTGGTGGTGGTTACGGTGGAGCAACCGGTGGATACGGTGGTCATGCTGGTGGTGGTGGTCATGGTGGAGGCGGTGGTGGAGCTTCTTCTTCCGGTGGGTATGCTAGTGGTGGAGGAGAAGGCGGAGGTGGCGGTTACGGTGGAGCAGCTGGTGGTTATGGTGGTCATGCTGGTGGCGGTGGTGGAGGTAGTGGTGGTGGTGGTGGAGCTGCTTATGGCGGTGGAGATCATGCTAGTGGTTATGGAAGTGGTGCTGGCGAAGGAGCTGGTGGTGTAATTGGTGGTCATGCTGGTGGAGGAGGTGGTGGTAGCGGAGGCGGTGGAGGATCGGCTTACGGTGGTGGAGATGAGCATGCTAGTGGTTACGGAAGTGGAGCTGGTGAAGGTGGAGGCGCTGGTGGAGGTGAGTATGGAGGTGGAGCTGGAGGTGGAGGCGGTCATGGAGGTGGTGGAGGATCAGCAGGTGGAGGATCTCATGGTGGTGGTGCATACGGAGGCGGTGAAGGAGGAGGAGCTGGAGGTGGTGGGTCAGGAGCCGGAGGGTATGGAGGTGGTGGTGGTGGAGGAAGTGGCGGAGGAGGAGCATACGGCGGAGGTGGAGCACATGGAGGTGGTTATGGAAGTGGTGGAGGTGAAGGAGGCGGTTATGGTGGTGCAGCAGGGGGATATGGCAGCGGTGGTGGAGGCGGTTCAGGTGGAGGCGGAGGCGGTGGTGAGCATGGAGGCGGTTACGGTGGTGGTGGTGGTTCAGGTGGTGGACACGGCGGTGGAAGCTATGCCCCATGAAGAAACCAACTCAAGAAATAACCACAAAAAAAAGAGGCTGGAAATAAATAAAAAAGATGATTTGTGGAGGCAGGAAGGGGTATACAAATTAAAATGCCTATTTGAAAACATTTCGTATCCATTATTGAACGTTGTATTTCCTAATAATTGAATATTTTTATTGTCTTACAATTAAATCATTAGAAAAAAAAATCCAATCAAAAAAAAATCTAATCTAAAAAAATCTAATCTAAAATTTTATTTGTAATACACAAGAAAACCCCAAAAAAAACCAAAAGAATTTTTCGTAGCAACTAAAGAAACTAAGAAAGTCGAAAAGGTTAGAGGTATTATTTATTCATTTGATGGCCGTTCAGAGAGTTTTTCTTCTCGTGTAAGAGATTTTCTTTTTCTTGACGGCAGCACCCAAAGCTGTAGCAAGCATTCGAGAGCGACTTGAAGGCACACTCTTGAGATAAGAGATAGCATGTTCTTTCTCCTTTGGATCTGCAACAGAAGCAGCACCAACAATGCTTCTAAACGGCTTACGACTTTCTTCTTTCTTCTTATTTTGCAAATGCTCACGTTGAATCTGAAAGGTTCCTGTTTAAAGAATCGCATACACTCAGACTCAGTAACTTTCAATGTTTCTCACATCTTACTTAGTATCACTTCCACATGTTTACTACAATTGAGACTCAAACAATCAAAAACACGTAGTAGAGTATACTGTAGTACCTTGGTGTTTCGGAAAGGAATTTGGTTTTTGAATCTTGGGCTTAGGCCCATAAACTTCACCAATGATACCTCTCTCGTCAGCTGTACATAGAATCACATAAAACAAGAAGAACAAAAACTTAATATCAGTTTTGTTAAGCCTTATCATAGGTTCAATTTCAGTTATGATCATCAATTCAGAGACTTGTTGTGAATGTATATTTCTTAGTATCCTCCACATGTAAGCTAATAAAAACACTTGGTAAAAGATAGTACCTTTTCGTTTTGGAGACTCTTGAATCTTGAGCTCAGGGACGGAAGCGTCATCATAGATGGTAGCTCTGTTGCCAGTTCGATACAAACTTGGTTCTTCTTGGTGAGAGGTCTCAGCAAATGGTTTCTTGAATTCATCAGCCTTAGGTGACTCAAAAGCGCGAAACACATCAGATTCATCATCGCTGCTAGATTCAGCTGTATGAAACACGTCTTCTTGTGGCTCATCACAACGGAAATTCAAGTCATTTCCACCCGGGATCGATACTCCCACCGAGTCGTTACATGCTTTGTTGGAATTACCGACTTTCTCATAACTGTGATCAGATGCAGACTCATCCCTGCAGGTAGTCTCAAGCACTGACTTTGGCGAGAATTTTAATGGAGTAGCATCAAATTTTGTCTTCAGCTCTTCAAACAGACTAGAGAACCACTGAGTTCCTTCTCTTGCATAAAATAACATATACGCAGACTTTGACAGAACGGAATCTTCGCTGACACGCCTAACCTGCAAATGAATATTTCACATGTATTGAATCCCTTCAGAGAAGTCTACAAAGAACTAAATCATACGAATCAAATGAAATCATTGGTTATCTTATGTTACCTCTGCATCATCAAAATGATGCCATGTCTCAGGGGCTGATCTCACATACGATGAGTAATGACCAAAATTTACGGCACTCCCAAGATGCTCCACCATGGCATAAAGATGGTATTTTGTGGAAACCTGAATAAACAAAATAAGAACAGAATTGGATGTGAAGACATGAAAATCTCAGCTTTACAGAACATAAAGGTTTGTAAACTTTCACTTACTTCAGGATTTTCGTTACTGCTCATGTAAGGGAGCAAATCCAACTCCAAAGGGAACTTGACATCCTTGACGATCTTCTCCATATAAAGTCCAACATTCTTAAATCTCTTTAGATGGAAGGTAGCAACGAGCGGTAACTTATCAAGCTTAAGTTGCTTCTCCTTTGAGACCTTCTCCTTACAGTTATCACACGTAAGTTGATCCTCGAGTTTTTCGACACGTGTAAAAGATTCTAGTGCACTTGGGAGGTCGTCGACATCTTCAATTTCGAGACTACATCCAACGGATGGTTCAAATGTTTCGGAAAATGAATTGCAGTTGCAACAGTGAAGCTGAAAAGGAAAAGATAAAAACATATTTCCACGAGTCATATATATGAAAATTTGCTTCAAGAGTATATAATTAATATGGTAATAAATCAACTATGTTACCTTACTCACGAGACGCCCACCAAAGACTTGTTCAACAATGTTAACATCTTGAGAAGAGTCAGCGCCAGGCCTATTTCTACTACGATCAAAACAACATATCGCTAACTTATCCAAAAACGACTGTAGAAACTCTTGAGCGTCTTCTTGGTTGTATATCTGGAAGTCAGGTGAGAAATCTGCAATGGTTTAAGGATAAACACATTCATACAAAAGAAATCTCAAACACAAAGCTACGCAAACAAAACCAAAATCTTGAGTTGAGAAGGATACAATTAAGGTTATCACGAAACCGTTCAATCTTTAAATAACATCCTGAAGACCGCAGAGCAAGCTCGATATGATCTCGGAGAGAGTGCAGAACACAGAAATTCTCATCGCCACCTGAAAAAAAACAAAAACCCAAATGAGCTATAAGATTTAAGACTATGAACAAATCAAGAAACCAACTAAGATCAGACCAATAGAACAATCGTCTTACAGTTGCAAGAGTCTTGATATTTGTAAGAGCAAAGGCCATAAAGAAGAGGCACAGTATGAGTGAAGCACTGTAACACCGAAGCTATGAAACAAGTGTTGCCTGAGTTCTCTAATCCAGCACCCTGAAGAGATTATTTAAAACACCAAATGAATCCAAAATCTAAAATTGATACTCAAAAAACAAAAATTAGATTAAGGAGGATAAAGGAACATACAACGCCGGTGCGTCTATTATTCAGAAGCGACGACGAGAAATCTACAGGTTTTGCAGGCTCCATCATAACATTATCGTCGCTTTGATAGTCGAAATCATCAGTGTATCTCCTTGATGGACTATTATAAGAGTCTCTGTTAGCGTCGAGAGAGGAAGCAGTGCTCGCGATTTGGAGAATTTTGCTGTTGTTGTCAGGCGAAATCTGAGCAGACCCCATGATTTGAGAATCTCTGCACTCGTTCTCCTCTTTATCGACGGAAGGAGGCGTGACTAGTGTTTTATCCGACGGAGAAGAGGAAGATCCATCTGGGTTTTGGGTCTGGGTTGAGGATTTCGCCGGAGGAGAAGCCTGATTCTGAAACTGGCGAATTGGCGACGAAAGGGCGAGCGAGTGAGCAACAAGGGCTCGAATCGACGCGGTAGGCGAAAACTTGAGGCCTAGGGTTTTGACGGGGTTTTCGATTATAGGCGACGGTAGTGGATCACTCGAATGGAGAAACTCCGCCATTAACAACAAACCCAGATCGAATTTGCTGAAGAAAGCGGGGAAATATGAATAGAGGAAGAATAAGAAGAAGCTAGGGTTTAGTTTCGGGGGAAGTCGTCGCCTACCTCTCGTAGATCGATCCGGAAGGAGATAATTTCGAAATTGGCTCCAAACTTTGGTGAAATAATCGAAATTTAGGAGGAGAATCCCGAAATGAGGAAGGATTTGAGGAAAGAGCGAATCGATTTGGAGGGAAGCTAAAATTGAGTCCATAATAAAGGGTTTAAAAATTAGGAGGGAAAATCATGCCGCCATTATTTTTTGGGAATTTTTACATCTTCCAATTTCCAAGAGTAGTAGTAAACTGTAAACTCGAATTAAACGTTCGATTTTTCCGTAAAAGTGATGAAGAGGGAAAGAAAAAGATTTTCTTGTTGGCTTCATTGATTTTTATCCATATTTAACATTTTATTTATTTTATGATTTTTTAATAAATTAAGTTATACCACTTACATTACTTTTTTAATATTTTTCTATAATCTAGTTAATTTTTGTTTTTATCTACTTAATGTATACTTAATGGAAAAATTATCTACTTAATGTATACAACGCCATTTATTTTTATCAACCTTTGTACAAAATTTTGGGTGACTTAATCGTTCTTAAAATTGATGGAAGTTTTATTGTCAAGTATTTACCATTTTTATTTATAATATTGTTATTATTTATAATCTATTCGTTGATGTTGATCGGATAATAACGATCTCCATCTAAAACTGGATCTTGCATGTCTACGTATACGTACATGATATGTTAATGTAGACGTACATTACTAAGTTATGAAAACTTTAATACGTCGATGGTTTTGTCATATTCCAGAGGATTGTGTTCAATGATTTTGAAATTGCCAAATATATATTGTGTTATTAGATTGATACAGTATGTTTCTTACAGAAATCCATCCTGAAGATCACTGAATATACCAGAGGCCAATGTACCGAGCTTCTTCTTCGTTTCTTCAGCTATGTTCACAAGAGATGACATATCTTGTTGCGCCTGGTAGAATGAAAACAAAGTCTAATCAGAGAAAGAGTTAAGAACAAACGCTGAAGAATTTGTTTCTTACTAAGAAATTTATATTACCTGGAACGAGATTCGATTGACGAGTTCGCTCGCAGTGATGTCAATGTTGGAATCATCGTGTCCATGGCCAAAAAAATCAGAACTTGAAATAGCTGCTGAGCCCTGTTAGTTTTGCAATCACATTAGGTTTATGAAGAACGAGACATGAGAAAACTTAGTTATCTACACAGTTTGATTGGTTTGGGACATTACCGAGAACTTCTCAAGTGTAGCTTTTGATTCCAGATCGGCATCTCTGTTCTGATTCCCGAAAAACTGTGCAGAGGAAATGGATTTCGCGTTTGAAAACTTCTTTCTTGCTTCATCTGTTTCTTCAACCTAAGTAAGAAAATAGTTAGTAAATTGTGAAATCTAATATCTAATTCTTGGGTTCAGTTTGAAATTGCAACATTCTTTACTTGAACTTTGGATGAGCTTGAGCTGGATTTCTTGGGGAAAGCACTGCCCATTCCATATTCATTAAAGAAATTCGATGATTTTGGTGGAGCGACATGGCTAAGCACTCGTGTGCCACTTTGCCCACCAGATTGTTCATCATCAAAGTACTCAAACCGAGAGGCAAAAGATGATCCAGCTGATGATGTCTTGTTAGTCGAAGAAGCTGCAGGAATCACAGGTATAGGTTCTTCAGGCTTCTGCTCATAGAGGTTTTCTTTTGGCTGCATAGCAATAGAGACTAATGTAATCAAAACCAACAGAAAGGGGGCTCGCTTTAATTCTTAAAAAAATAAAAAAAAACTAAACCTGTTACCTTAGTAGTAAGCTTACGAGCACCAAGACCACCAGTCTTCCCTGTTTTTCTGGGAACAAGAGGTTTCTTAAACGTACTGGCCACAACTGTCTGAGAAGCTTTTGGGGAAGAAGAGACGCCAGTTGCTTCTTGCTTGATGACCGAAGAACTCTCTTTTGCAGGAGGTTCAGCAGATACCCGATTATTAGCTGGTTCCGTTGGCTGAGAGGTAGCAACAGAGGATGATGACGGCACACCAGTTTCTTCCGCCATAGCTTTAGCAACTTCCTTAGCGAGAGTTTGCCTATACAAATCAGCAGCTCTCGAAGTATACTTAGCATCGATTTTGCCACCGTCATTCCATCCATGTTGCTTGAAAAACACCTGAGCTCGGTTGTTTCCACCAAACATCATTGTTCTTAGCTGCTCAGGACTCCATGAATCCAAGTTCGTCGACCTGCACAAAAAAAAAATCAGAGATAATATTAATAACCTGAAAAATTTACATCCAATCTGACTCTCAATAAAACAATGATCTAAGGTCCCAATCTAAAGGCAAAAGAACACCATGCTTATAGGGAATCTGAAAATCTAAAACAAAGTTAAAATGCTATAAATAGAATGGTCAAAGGGAAAAAAGAAAAAAAGTCTGACGTCGTCCTGCATAAGGTTGGATATAATCACATCTTAAACCCTAGCCAGAAGTTTACAAATTGCTACAGTTTCTGAAGCTAGAACTAAGCCCAGAAAGTTAAATCAAATGCTGGATATTACTGAATCCTGTGTTCCTCAGAATCTAAAGTTTATTACCTCACGAAGCTGATATGAACACCGAGACTTCGATGAACAGCTGAACAATCGATGCATAGAAAGACACCGTAAGTAACCGAAGCCCATGTTGGATTCTTCGCACTACAATCAAAGCACACCTAGAACAAAATCAATCGGAGAATTAGGTCGTAAATAGCACCAGATCTGATCGAAAATCACACGAAATTCGAATTTAAAATCTTCAAATAAACGAAAAAAAGCTCAGGAAACAAATCCTGCGAAGGAGATGGAGAAACCTAACCTTGTTCTCGGATTTTGCTTTTAGTTTTCTGAAAACAACATTCTTGTCGGTGTGATTCTCACTCGCCATCGTTGATTACACAAAATCTAAAGGAACTATAGAGATTTACAGATACCCGAAATCTGGAAGTAGTGACGATGAATCAAACTCTTCAAGGCTGAGAAATTATTTTTGAGTTTTTTTTTTTTCGTTGCTTTCTTCCAAAACCTGTAAAGGTAGTTAATATTTTATTTACGTTAATGATTTGTTTGCGTAACATTTAACCTGAAGGCCTAACAGTAGATTAGGCCCAACATTTGACTAGCGAATACATACTAAACTCAATGGACTTGTTGGGCCCATATAAATAAGTCCATTTTAACTTAAAATGGCCCAGCAAACAACACTTGAAAAAGTTGTTGTTTGTTAATGGTAACTTACATGTATTGTTTTTCAGACATCTTAACAAATATAACTGAAATTGTTTTCGCTTATGAAAATATATTTTCAATAATATCACCATTTTCTTAATAAATTTTCGAAAATCTTTTAGTTCCCAAATTTCAAAAGATTGTTTGGATTTTATGTGTTTTTCAATAGAAACATTGTTCTATCTTTACATTTCAGATTGCAAAATTAAAATTTTAATTACCAAATTTTTAAACCCTATATATTATTTAACCTCCTCTTAATTAATATATTTATAATCATAAATTCTAAATTCCTAAAATTATTATCTAACCGCGATTGGTACTTTAAAAAAATTATATCGCTAAATTTTATTTCGATTTTTTGTGTTATTTACGAAAGTGTTCGGTTTAAAATCTAAACCATAGAAAAAAAGTGATTGGTTAGTTTATGAAAAAATTATATTTAAAATAATAAATCAAATTATTTTTGAAATCCAAAAAAATGAATGAGTAATGAGAGCAGACTAAGTTACTAAAAGATTTACAAAACCGAATTCTCTACAAAAATAATTTACTTGTTACATTGTCTTCAGTGACATAATTATGTATTGCAAAAGTGGCCAAAATCTGAAGAAAAACAAATAATTATGAAGTTAAAGACCATAATCAAATGGTGTTAGATTATGATTAGTGGGCCTAAAGTTTGTTGTAAGTTACATCATCCACGAGAAACACGTGAAGTGGAGCATTTTAGCCATCATGATTAACCATTTGATATTGTGTATTAAATCATTTATGTTGTCCTTTTCACTGAATAGTTTCCTTTTTTTCCTGGATGTCATGTTTATGGTCAATATCATGTGCAATTTTTTTTGTCGTTATCATGTGTTACTTTTTAAAAATGATATTTTGTGGTCATGAAAGTTTTAGCAAAGTGGTAAACTTTGTGAAAATTGTTGATAAAAAAGTGGGAGTAAAAACTATATCTACTTAAATGACAAAAGTATCAAGATTTTAATAAACAAAAATGTCAGTATTGCTGAGAAGATCATGAAAATCAGACAAGACTAGGCCTAGTCAGGACTCAGGGACCCAAACAATTAAAGTGGGCTACACAAGATTCCAACACGAATTTTTTGTTTTTCTAATATTAAACTAAATAGGATTTTAACTGAAAGAAATATCGTTTTTTATTTTAAAAGAATTAATAATTGATTATTTCATTTTCATCAATTAATTACTTATTTTTATAAATTTAAAATTTGAACCATAAAATCTATATAAAAATATCTTATCCGGGATGTATAATAACAGTATAAATTTTAAATTTAAAACTAAACATGGATATGTAAGTGAATTATTTATTAAATTATTATTTTAATATTTTTTTGCCAAAAATTAGTTTAAATAACAAAATAAATAATTTTGGAATATATTTTGGAATACGAACAATCACTAAACGCCATTTGCTTAGCGTTTCCTCTTTGAGTTTGCTCCAACACGTCACCTCTCTCTCCCTCTCTCTTCAGACGGGAAAAGTCTTTAACTTTCACCGGAAAAATTCCTCTTCTCTCTCTCTTTACCGGATGCTCACATGAACGACTACTTCCTCAACCAGTCAACAGCCACCGACGATAACGCGTCGGCGGCGATGGAAGCTTTCATCGGGACAAATCACTCAACTATCTGGCCACAACCATCTCTTCCTCCTCCTCCTCCACTGTCTCAATTCAACGAAGACACTCTTCAACAACGTCTCCAAGCTTTAATCGAATCCGCAGGCGAAAGCTGGACTTACGCGATTTTCTGGCAGATCTCACACGATTTCGATTCTCCCACCGGAGAGAACACAGTGGTTCTCGGTTGGGGAGATGGGTACTACAAAGGAGAAGAAGATAAAGAGAAGAAGAAGAAGAGCTCGACTTCGAATGCCGCGGAGCAAGAGCACCGGAAAAGAGTGATCCGTGAGCTTAACTCGTTAATCTCCGGCGGGATCGGAGTTTCCGATGAATCGAACGACGAGGAAGTCACCGATACCGAGTGGTTCTTCTTGGTTTCGATGACTCAGAGCTTCGCCAACGGTGTCGGACTTCCCGGAGAATCTTTCTTAAACTCTCGTGTGATTTGGTTATCCGGGTCGGGTGCTTTAACCGGGTCGGGTTGCGAACGAGCGGGTCAAGGTCAGATTTACGGGTTACAGACGATGGTGTGTATCGCGGCGGAAAACGGCGTCGTTGAGCTTGGTTCGTCGGAATTGATAAACCAAAGCTCAGATCTGATGGATAAAGTCAATAATCTCTTCAACTTCGACAACGGTAATGGTGGAGAAGCTTGTTCTTGGGGGATTAATCTGAATCCGGATCAAGGAGAGAACGATCCTGCTATGTGGATCAGTGAACCAATGACGACCGGAATCGAGCCGGGTCAGGTAACTCCGGCGATAAACAACAGTAACTCCAATTCCAGTTCCAAATCCGATACTCATCAGATTTCGAAGCTTGAGAAGAACGAGAGCTCGATTGAAAACCCTAGACAACAACAAAACCCGTCTCTTGTGGAGCGAGATTTGAATTTCTCGAGCTCTGGGTTGAATCAAAACGGGAACTTTCAAGATGGGTCGTCGAGGATGATGATGAAATCGAATGAAACCTTGAGCTTTATGGCGGAGGAGAGCAACAAGAGGAGGTCTCCGGTTTCGAAAGGGAGTAACAACGACGAAGCAATGCTTTCTTTCAGCACCGTGGTTCGATCCGCCCCGAAATCCGGCGACTCGGATCATTCCGACCTCGAAGCCTCGGTGGTTAAGGAAGCAATTGTCGTGGAACCGGAAAAGAAACCGAGGAAACGGGGAAGAAAACCGGCCAACGGAAGAGAAGAGCCATTGAATCATGTAGAAGCAGAGAGACAGAGAAGAGAGAAGCTAAACCAGAGGTTTTACTCATTGAGAGCTGTGGTTCCTAACGTTTCGAAAATGGACAAAGCTTCTCTACTCGGCGACGCAATTTCGTATATCAACGAGCTGAAATCGAAGCTGCAGCAAGCGGAATCAGATAAAGAAGAGATTCAGAAGCAGCTAGATGGGATGAGCAAGGAAGGAAACGGGAAAGGCGGCGTGTCGAGGGCGAAAGAACGAAAATGTTCGAATCAAGATTCAGCGAGTTCTATAGAAATGGAGATTGATGTGAAGATCATAGGTTGGGATGTGATGATACGTGTACAATGCAGCAAGAAGAATCACCCCGGTGCAAGATTCATGGAAGCGCTTAAGGAATTGGATTTGGAAGTGAATCACGCTAGTTTATCCGTGGTGAATGATTTGATGATTCAACAAGCTACTGTGAAGATGGGAAGCCAGTTTTTCAATCATGATCAGCTCAAGGCTGTTCTGGTGTCGAAAGTCGGAGAAGAAAATTGAACAAAGACCACATCGTCTAAGAGATGAAACTTTTGTTTTCATTCATGAAAAGGGATCAAATTTATTACGTACTCATTTTGCATCACCAGCTTCTTGTTGTTAACTTTGTTGTTCATTAGGAGAAACCTGTTTAGTTCTTAGTTTAGTGGTTTCATAAGCATTAAGTGAGATCGAAGATGGAGACCAGTGAGAGAGGTAGTACAATAAGAAATCTTTGGTTGTACTTGTATGTAAATATGTATTATGTAATATGTATGGAGTAATAATAAGTGAGATCAATTCTATTGAAGCTTATCGTTTCTGTGAAGGAAATTTTGTGTACACTTAAGTTTGTATACCATAAAGGTACAAAATTATGAATTGTAATGTAACAAAAGGCAAAGGAAAACAAGTGGTCTTAAATGGGTTTTGGAGAGGGATGGTACTCCTATCTTTTTTTTGAGGGGATATGAGCAAACTGTTTATAGTGCCAAAAATGTGGAAACATGTGTCTTGTGTTTGGATATGTCCTATGTATATCTAACAACAATAGAAACAAAGATTTACAGCAGGTAGTTCAAAGTTTAAAGCTCTGGTAAGAACCTTTTAGTGTCTATCTTATGTTTGTATTTTGAGTATACCTGGTGATCTATTTATGACTCATGTATATTAGTAAAGACTGATTTCTAATTAATTAAAATATAATGGGAAAATTGAGATTAAAACACTACAAATTTTTTAAATCTGGTTTATATTCTACTCGTTTGTGTTAGTGTTGATATTATGTAATAATTGTAATTTTGTGCATTTTTGAATTGTATTGTCCAAATTTACTTTCAAATTATGGTTTCAAACTTTAAAGGAAAATTTTCAAGGAATTTTATTGATTTTTAAATTTCTCCACAAACACGAAGAGCACTTAGTGTGTACACAGTAAGTAATAAACTAAGAGGATGGGGTAGAAATTTATTTTTCTCCATCAATAATGAGTTCTAACAAAAATGTATAAACTTGTTTTATTCTCTCATCAATCAAGTAGTAAAAAACAAATTCCATTTAGTGCCATCAACTTGACTCCTCTCTAAAGAATATTACTTAATAGCCATCTCTAAGTCTATCTTTGTCTATGTATGTTAAATAAATCCCTCATTCGTTCACACAACAAATTGTTATGAAATATGACTACAACTATTGTTAATCCTTCTAAAATATGTCTTTAATTAACCCACGACCAAAGGCAGAGACTTTCTCGAATCTATAAATTTAGTTATTAATTAACGTATGAGATGATATACCTATATTAAATTACGTTACCAAAAATAAAATTTAAAAATATATATTTTCTGCCAAAATTAGATTAGGTTTTTGTTAGCCTTTACTAAAATAAAAATTACAAACTAAATAAAACCAACTATCTCTTTCATCTTCCTTATCTTTTTTTCTTTTTCGATCTCCATTGTTGTAAGGAGATCGCAAAAAAATTATGAGTCTAAATTGTCTTTCATGTCAAGCTCTTCCACGAACAGATTCCAATAAAGAGTTTAATCTCTCCGGTCCTGGGCCACCAGTGGTCGAAAATAACAATGTTTTAGGTAAAACATATTATGCTGATCATGCTAGTGGGAGAAATTGGTCAGGAAATATGAGTCCTAGGATCTCTGAGAAGATAGGACGATCAGGATCGTCTTTAGCACAGAAAATGAAGAAGGTGAAAAAATTCCCCATATTGGGCTAAGTGTTCCGGTTGGTCCTAACCCTAGCAATGGACAACTCCGACCCGAACAACCGAAGCTTGTGAGGAGTAATGGAATGAGAAGGAATTGGAGTTTTGAGAATTTGAGAGATCAGGGATTGATAGAAGAAAGGATAAAAATTAACATATGATCATCTATGATTTATCATGATTCTGAGATTTTATGGAAGATAAATGTGGTTGTTTACATAAAGTTTTGAATCCATATTCGTAATTATATAAATCATGGTATAATATATGAGATGTATAATAATATTATTTTAATAAAAAATTATATGTGTATTTCTTATTTTTCACATTTGTTCTCTATCTATATTATATTATTATATATTTTTATGTTTTTGAATGAATCTTGCTTTTTTATTCTAATATGTGTGTGTGTTTATTTATTTTTTACTTCATATGATCATGATACCGTAGGTTTGTGGTTTCTGTAACAGCTATCGATTTGCCATTATCCAAATTTAAATGCGTATATAAAAAAAAAATTGGTTTAATTTTATTTGTATACAAATATTGGTGATATATTGTTTATTTATAGTATTCAAACTGATGATTTCATAGACTTTGTTTTTTTTGTCATGTAGAGTTTAATATTAAAACTGAGATTACTTTAGTAAAGATAAGAAAACAAAGATAACTTTAGTAAGATTACAAAGATTACTTTAGTACAAAGATCCTAAAACCTTAATAAGAAAAACAAAGGCGACAGATAAACGTTAAATTTCCGTAAACAAAGCTCTATACAAAAAGAATAAACTCAGATTTGATATAAAACAAACTAAAATCTAAAACTAAGAAAATGCATAAATTTCAAACCAACCGACTCTTCTTAATTTATGGAGATCCTAAAGACGAAATTACCATTGATGTCCACACCTGACCAAATGGAACCATCGACCTCCTATAACAATAATGAGACCATCTCTCCAAAACAAGAATCCAAAGCTTTATAATCTGGCAAGATAGAACCACTATTTGGTTCATAAAAATACTTGCGGATGTGGCGATCTCGACAATTAAAACGATAATGATTTACTTAGATAGAAACTTTACAAGAATGGATCACTTCAAACAGTTGAAAAACCTAGGAGCGAAACTAAACCATCCGAAAATTACCGAGCACAAGACAAAGAACGGTAATAGACCTTGTTATTGTCCATAAAGTTATTAATCAATTCAACAACACAACAAAAATTGAAACCCGGAAAAGAAAAAGAAAAAACAAAACACAAACATCAAAGCTTATCTTTAATTCTGTGTGACTTGGCTTAAAAGTCAAAGGAAATCATCATTATGATTGGGCCTAACTTTCGCACTCCAAACTTTCGGAAAATAATAATGCGGATTTGACATGGCAGATTTTGATTTCAACCATCTCGATGATAATGGCGTCGTGTCATCATTACCAATTAAATTTAATAGTATACGTATTTGAATTCTTGAGAACCATCAAAAAAATTATCGTTATGACATATTTACTGTCAATATTTCCAACCACGATCACTAAATTCTATAACTATATATTAAAAAATTTTAAAGTAAGATATTAAATATTTAACACGGGTTCTGAAGATAAACTGTAACGTATGATTGTTTTTAAATCTTTGTAATAAAGTATGACTTAACAACTTTTGTGATATCAGGAACATTAATCCTCAACTTGTTCATATATTTAATCCACTTGTTGGTTATCAAATAGCTAAAGAAATTAGTTTTAAATTAGAATATAAAAGATTAAACAGTTTTAAGAAAGAAATATATGGAGGGATAAGAGTCAAAAAGTCATACTTTTCTTTGCTTTAATCTTAAGAGCTTCTTGTTTTTATTCTTCTTCTCTTCTTCTTTTTTCCAAATCTTCATTTTTCCGGTCAAAATCAGAAAACGAGTAAGCTCTCTTTCTCATTAAAAGGGTTTAAAGTCCTTTGTTTTGGCTTGTTTTAGAGAGTTTCTTTGATCAAATCAGTTTCAAAAATCTGTAATTACCTAAAAGATCAAGGCTTTGTAGTTTCTCTGCTAATTTCTTCCTAAGAATATATTTTGCTCTGTTTTTGCTTGTTTGTTTCAGGTTTAATAATGGATCATCATAATAATGATAATCATCACAATCATCTAGGTGTGAATAAGATGGGCAAAAACATCCGTAAAGATCCATCAAACCAGCAAAATCAACAACAAAATCCTCAAGCTTTGGTTTATAACATCAACAAAACCGATTTCAGATCCATTGTTCAACAGTTAACCGGACTCGGCTCAGCTTCTTCAGTCAATCCTCCACAGTCAACAAACCCACCAAAACCTCCAAATTCGCGGTTGGTCAAAGTTAGACCGGCTCCTTTGACCCAAGTCAACCGCCCTCCACCTCCACCTCCGGTTCAATCAGATCCAATGGCATCTGAACCGGTTCAGCATGTTAACCAATTTTCTCTTAATCCAGCCGAATCTCCAATCTCGGCTTATATGCGTTACCTAATCGAATCAAGCCCTGTTGGAAACCGACCTCAGCCACAAAACCAAAATCCGGTTCAACCATTAACCGGTTTGTTTCCTTCACATCAAGCTGGTCCTAATCCAACGTTATTTCAATCTCCAGTGTCACAGTTTATTTTGTCGCCGCCGCCTAAATCGCCATTTCCGCTATTATCACCTAATTTCGCATTTTCACCGCGATTTTTAGGTGGTAACGAATCGTTACCTCCACCGTCACCGGGCTTTTTCTTCCCGTTGCTTAGTCCATTATGGAAAAATCAATAGCTTACTGCTTTTACTAGCAGCAGTGTAATGGATTAAACGTTGCAACTTGTACGCACAATGTAACATGTAACAAGGAAGACACTTGCTCATTTTGTTTTATGTATTGGAGTGTTGAATCTTGGATTTTTTTTATTTGAGATTCAACATCTTTTTGTTGTTTGTCTTTGAAATTTGTTTTTGTATCTAAATACTGAATCTAGTTTTACTTTTATTTCTTCACTAGAAGGAGAAAACCAAAAAAAAGAGATGTCTTTAGTTATGTTACTCGAATTTTTGTTACCAAATTCTATTTTTATTTCCAATGTATAATTTCAAAAAGAAATTGACACAAATTTGTAGTTTTAAAAGTTTGATTTAATTTCAGACTTATCGGTTAAATTTATATTTTATAAATTTGGTTTCTAATCACAATCACGATGATATAATTTCAATACATAAATAAAAATGATGATAAAATTGAAACTACTACGAATAAAATGTTAAATTTTCAAATGATAACGTATCAAAAGGATATATATTAGATACATTACCTAGTATATTGTTGACCATCGTTTATTATCTTTGAACTCAACTTACAAAATGATAATATAAGTTATTCTCAACTACAAGACGTCTACGAAACTTGTCGACAAGCGACTAGCTAGGCTATAAAAAATTTTTTCTATATAATTTTATTTTTATTAGCAAAAATACACTGGATTAAAAAAATTAGCCAAGTACAATATACCAAATATAAAAACTCGAATGATAATAAAAATGATGACATTAATATAAACCAACTAAACTAGTCAACAACCTTTATGTTATAAGTTAAAAGTTTAAAATACTGTATATTTTCGAATAAAGAAGTTGTAGATGGGTATAGTATTTTTTTTCATGAATAATTTATACTATATCCTCTGTTTCCTACCAATTTCGTCATGCTATATATTATTTATTTGAAATATATAACTCTGAATAGAAATGGTTAGTGTCAAACAAAATAAATACAAGGCATACAGAAGAATAACACCAATTTTCAGTGAATTTTGATACTATTTTACAAGCTTTACACTAAATACGATATGTATTGTTTCTATTTATCAATTACTTATTTTCTACTTTTCACAAAGAATGTAATTTTAAAATTTTTTGTTTGTTATATAAAAAATATCATTTAAAGAATTTAATATAAATTTTGACAAAACCTTCTAATTTTAACATTAAATCAAAATGATCAGATATTAAATAAGAATTAGAAGAATATTAAAAAAATTTAGCTTGTTTTCTGTGAAAAATATTAAAATAGCATTTGTTTTTAAAAAAAATAGAGCAAATATTAGTGAGAAAGATTTTCGAAACTAGTACAAAAATTACCACGAAATTTGGATGTTAATCATTGAAATCCAAGTGGTAGAAAATCCTATCTTCTAATTGGTTAACCATCATTAAAGCAGGGACCCTTTGAGTTTCACTTTTTTGTTTTGTCTTTTAATTTATCATCCAATCAAATAAAATTCAAATTTAACTTTCTGACTTTCCTTTATTAACCAAGTTGGCAACTTGCAGTACCCACTACTAGATTTGTCCCTTTCTTCCCTAGTCGAATAATGCCACAAGCATCTCAGATTCTTTCCTTTTTTTATTTACAATTCTCATATTCTTTATAAAATATTAATATTTAAATTAAATTTATTTTATTTTTAATTTACTAAAATTTAATTAAAATTTAAAACTAATTCGGAGTCGTTTTTTTATAAATCTTTTTTTTATCAAATATTAATTTATAGACATTAGACAGCATATACTATATACGTATATTACGTTGCTTCAAAAAGAAAAACTTATTATCTTCAGTTTAAAATTAGAAACTTATTATCTGTTAATGGGCTTAGTTGTCTTTAAAAGCCCTTCGCCTTAATAAATGCCCAACTTCTCTTGGAAAATTGAGCCTTTTTCGACAATGAAGTTTTAAAAAATGACAAAAAAAAAACTTGAAATTGTTGAGTTCAGAAATTAATGTAACTGCGGATGTTTAACAATATATTCATGAAGTGAGCTTCTTCACGCCAAATGTTCAATCAATGGAATATTTGTTGTCAGAACAAACAAAAAAAAGTTTATAAAATATTTTATTGAACAATTGCCAATAATTTTGCCGTGAGTTACAAATATTAATTTCAAATGACGTTTCAGCTTCCATTTGTTGATGAAAAATTATCACACATACATGTTGTTAAAAAAAACTGAATTATAAACAAATATTACAAGAGTAGATCAAGTTTTACTAAAAAATAAAAGTTTTTTATTTGGCTTAAAGTTTTATGCTAGTTCATCTAAAATACGATAAAAAATAATACACTAAAATAAATTTGAAAGATACAAATTTATTATTTTTTCAGCTAAAGATATTAAAAAATGACTAAGTAACTTTTATTTTGTTAATCAATTTCAGAAAATAATATAATACCATCCCTAAATTCGTGATATCCAGAATTAAAATAAATTTGAGAAGAATAATACAAAAACGATGAGGTTAAAAACTGAATATGACCATAACTACAGGAGCAAATTACAATTCAGTAAAAAAGGAAAAATTACAATTAAAAGAAGAAAAATTCCCCAATTTTTTTGTCAGGTTCATTTATTTTTTTTGGTTTCCCCCAAATCTCACTTCACCTGAGACTCTGAGAGTTTCTTCCGTCGCCGGAATTACGACTCATAGCTTCAGTGATTGACGCGAGTTTTTGGAGATTCAGTTTGATGACAGTATCGGCGAACAAACGCGTATCCTCCTCCGTGTTTCCTTCCGGCACATCTACGACGTACGATTCAAGAACAACGGTCCAGATCCGTCCACTTCTCTCGAATCTATGAACAGTCGTCACCGATTTGTAATTCCTCAGCCTGTGCTCGCCTCCGGTGATGCTAAACCCAGTCACTCTCCGATCTTCGTCGAGGAGATCGAGTCTCTCCGTCGACGTGTTAGCCGGAAGCCCGCTGATCACGTCCACGTAGCGCGTGCAACCCACTCGCATCTCGAATCCTTCTCCGACGGAGCAGCTTTTGATGAAGTGTTTGTAAATCTGGGGCCGGTCGAAGCGTCTCACGATGGACCAGACGGTTTCCGGCGGAGATTGGACGCGTTGTGCCAGGAGGGAGGAGCAACGTCCAGGACCGAGTTGGTAGGTGTGGAACTCGGAGATTGAGTCGGATAGCTCGGCGAACTCGTCTTGAGTCAGCTCGGAAGGAATCATTTGGTGATGGAGAGTAGAGATTGTTTGGGCTTCTTCTACTCTGATTGGCTCTGATGAATCCACCATTGATGTTGAATTTAAATCTGCTTCCGATTTGGGGTCGAATCAAAGAGAAGTTGAATTTGAAAGAGGAAGAAAAGGGTCAAACTATAAATTGTTGTGAAAGAAAAGGGTAGATATGGAATTTCATACAGTTGAATCTTTTTTTTCTTTTTTAAATTAATGGTTACCACATAATGTCATTAGCCACTGAATCTTTTGTACTTTTATTTGATTTTTTTAAAACCATGAAATTTACCAACAAATATGTTAGGCTATTTAGTAGCATACACTAAGCTGAAGAATATGAGATAGTAGGAATACAGTATTAAAAAAAAAATTAGGGGCGTTGAAAATTTGATTATTGCTGTTATATAGAATCATTAAATATTCGAATCCAATTAAAGATTACCCATTAGTCTTTTTTGTTCATGAAGCTATCAGAAACCTATAACTAAGGTTTGACAAACTTTTAAGAACCAAAAAATCAAAATACAACGAATACAATTAGAAATTATAAATATTTGAACGATTTTTTATTTAAAATATTTTATATATTCAAATTTTAATTGATATTTAATTATCAATGTCTACTAATTCTATACGACTTATAACTCTATATAATTAAAATTAATTTTATAATTTAATAATTATAAAAAATATTACTGTAAACATATATTTTTTACGTATATATTCACTTGTATTTGAAAAAAATATAGAAATTTGTTATTTAATTGTCAATTTATAAGGAATGATATGAATATATATTTTTTTTGTTTTTATAAATTGAAAGCATTATATAACATCTAAATTAAAATTATTTAATTAATGATAAAGCTCAATACATCAAATGAATAGTCATTCAAGTTAATAAATTAAAAAAAATTCAATACAAACTTAAAAAAAAATCAAATAAAATGAAAAATTTTTTTTTTCCAAAACATCATATAAATAAATATAGAGTATTCTACAACAGAGACGTGCAATCCTTTTTTAATTACCTTAATCTTTCTGTATTGAGTTTATTTCGTCTTAGTGCAAAAAAAAACGTATTGTGATGATTCAGTTCCCTTCTCATACTCTCTTTTCGTATGATTATCAGAATTTATTTTGAGAGTTAGTTATGAAACATTTAAACAAAATAGTAAACGAAGTTATATATATATATATATATGTTTTTTGTGAGAAAAAACGAACGAATTAAGTTAAATAAGTAAATTATTATAATATAAAAGTTTAAGTTTGGAGCTCCTAAGAGGTGCCACCTCAGCAAAAAACCAAGTTTAAAATAAAGTTTGGAGTTCCATCAACAAGATTTTACTTTGAGAAATTCATTGTTGTTATTAGAAGCTTCTAGAGAACGAAAATAAAACTACTTTAGAAATATAAATAGATTCACGCAAACTATCATCTGGCAAAACCAATAGAAGCGATATGAATTCGGCTGATAATGTTTTTCTTTTTTCGCGATAAGTATGTTGTAACTTATTTTTTATGCACACAAAGATGTAACCCTTTTAAAAATTACATAATCTTCTTCATATAAACAAGAAGACAATTATACATATTTTTCTATTCTACAATTATATAAAATATAAAACAAAATAAAAATTATAGATATAAACAATAAAAATAGAATTAACCATTTACAGAAATTACAAAACAAACGTCACATTCTACCTGACATAAAAAACCAAAATTTATGTATATAACCCGTGCGTAGCGCGGGATCAATCCTAGTGGTACGTAAGAATTAGAATCGAAAGAGATACGGTAGGTACAAGTTATAACCATTAGACCCATCAGCCATCGCCAGCTGTTTCCTTGGCGTTTCGTAGACATTTAATTTGAATGTCTATTGTATATTTTACTTTTTTGTCGACAAATGTCTATTGTATATGTATACGATACACATACACTTAATCATTAATGTTGATTTTGATGATTATTATTATTACTATTACTCATAAATTTGTTATTTTGTTTTTGTTTTTGTTTCGATCCGTATATTCGCGTCAATCCGAAATTTAGTGGTTTATAATACCATGGCATTGTTGTTATTACTCTCATCAATTCTATATAGTTCTTTTTTTAGTTTTACTTTTGTAGTGTATATATCTCCTTATTTTAATTTTTATTCCATTCGGGAAAACCGAATAAAACAACATATAAAAATTGTACGGAATATTCGAAGTAGCTTAGAAAATTACGACATCGTGTTGTCTTAATTTAGTGCGAGTTGACTTATATCATCTAACACCATATTTATACAATATTTACGTGAGATCGCATTTTTTTTCCCTTTCTACTCAATTGTTCTACAACCTCCAAAAAGAAACTTGAAATCATAGTGTAATATTCTACAATAACTTAGAATGCATAACTACGTTATGACCAATCATTATACTAAAAAAACGAGTCCTCTATATATTTCAAAATCGATTTATCCGTAAATTGTATTAGGCTAATGCATTTTGTGTATTTAGAAACTTTATTAAAAAGTAGAACATATTCTGATAAAACAATGATATGGAGCTGGCTCAAACTGTCATGATTAAATTATATGATAACATTTAACTTTTCCTAAAGTTAAAGTTAAAATAATTCATTTCTTTATGTATAGATTGCTATATATTCTTATAGCATTATAGTCTATAGAGATAGTAAAAGTATCATCACAAAGCCCATTTTGTCGAATAATATTTATTCTGATCATTGTGAGTTTTTTTTATATAAACTCGAAAGAAATCCCAAATATATTTTATTTTATTAAAGAATCCACTGACAAAGTTATAATGGAATATACATGTCAAAATTATATCAAAAGTAGTGGAATATGCAGTTATACATATATCTACAGCCATACATTTGTATATTTTGGGTGTAGTTTGGTAATATGATAAACAGTTCTTTAATCATTATATAGTATATTTTGCTTACATTGTTGGAGTTATGATAAAATCGAGCATATATATACTTAGACATAACCATTATATATAATTACTATAGATTTGTAATTTTTACTGCTAAATTAGTCGTTAAAAAACTACATTATAGGAACACACACTAGATTTTCCTATAGATAATCATGTTTGCTAAATTTAAATATGTCAAGAAATAATTGATTAGTCCTAAGTTTGATGGATAAAATATCACAGCTTTGTTAAGAAGGAAAACTTAGGTTTAAACGAAATATGAAATACTGCATAGTCCAAATAATAAAAATAATTTTAGCAACCCAATAAGTTAAATCGAGACCATTTCTTGGGAGAGTTCGTCGTCTTCTTCTTTGGTTTGCAAGTTTCATTTGCATCCTTCTTCTTCTTCGTCTTCTCCAATAATGGTTTCTCGATATTTACCACTTCCTCTTTCTCTTCTTCAATCTTCTCTTCTATTTCCTACATATATGATAGCAACATCTTTAATCACAATTAACAAAGTAATTGAGTTTTCAATTGATATCATTTCACACAATATCCGTTACATATATGACATATAAAAAACCATTTTAGATACTTCATTGCTCGTCTATCTAAAAGGAAAACTATTTAGTTAGACAATCTATATAAGTCAGTGATCTTATGAGGTAGTTTGTTTAGTTAATGTTTAGTCATAGAAGAGCAGGAGCGGTCATGAAATATTTGAAGTTATAAACAAAAAATAATTGGAGGTCCATTTTAATAATATAAAAATAATATAATTATATAATATTTTAATTTCACAAAAATAAAGTATAAAAAATTTAAAAACAGAATATTAAATACTAAAAATATAACTTTTAAAACATCCATACACCAAAAACCATTCATTCAAATGACATTTTTTTTGTTATTATCCTATTTTAAATTTTTTTATACAAGTTAAAGTTTTTTTAAAAATTTTTTTATATATTGTAAAATAATTTAAAAATAATCTATACGTAAACTTTTTCTAAAAAAAATAGGAACCAATAAAAATGGGGGTCTAAGACCTATGTTTCATTTAGCTCTGTCCAAACCGACTTTGTCCAAGATCCATTACTATATGATTATTTTTTTTTAATATGTTATTGAAAATATAACTACCTTATATATATGTAAATTAAAAATAACATAAAAACAATAGTATATACCCGAGGGTCTTGTGGAAGTTGTAGAGGGATATGAAAAGGATTAATGTTGCTACTAAAAATAGGTAATGTTTTTGTCAAATCTCTCTTAATCCTTTGGCTTGATGTTTCACCGGACCCTCCAGTTGAAGTAGAAGATGCACTGCTCGATTCCAACTCCAAACATATCTTTTTAACATTATACACAAAACCATTAAACAACCTTATAAGACATAATTAGACTCACTTGAAACTAAACTTTTGTCTAGAATCTATAGTGAAACCATACCTGAAAAAGTCTGGTCTCCAAAGTTGCGATTCTATCTAACAACGATCCTTTGAAATAAGCTTCTCTAACCGCAGTGCCTCTATCGATTAATCCGCGTGTAGCAGAAGCGTTTTCGTCTTTCCATTTCGGTAGGTTTTGTTGTCTTTCTAGATTCTTTATCTACATTCATCAAAATGAACAACACAAAACAAAAAAAGATCAACTTGAATCAATATAACAAGAAAGCAAAACTCATCATTGTGATATAAACTATCTTTGTAACAGAAAAAAGATTCAAAGGTAAGAAAAAAAGAACAATTTACAACGAAATCTAAGTGATCAAGCCTAGAGAGCATAGGCAATGAAGAGAGTGAATGTCTTTGTTGCTCCATCGTCTCCATTAGACTTGTTATTATTATTTTTTTCTCGTGCTATGATTTTCTTTTTTTGGTATTTATAGTGAAAGAAAAGTGATAGAAATAATAATAAAAAATGTTAAGAAGAAAAAGGATAAAGCGGTTATAAGTTCCCTCCTTTTTTTGCTGTTGACACTCTACTGTGGAAGCACTAGTCATACGGTAGTTAGTTACCCGCCACGTAACATATTTAAAATGGGCCTATATCTTTTATAGCCCGGCCCATATTTAAATAAATGTTTTTTTTTGTCGTCAAATAAAATGTTATTAAGTAGAGTGGCTCGTATTTGTTGAGCGGTATTTACGGAACTAATATCATGCGGAATCGATACGGAATAGAAACAAATAGACAAAATTTTCTTATAAAATGTAAATTAAGTGGATGCCAAAAAAAAATTAAGTTAATATATTTAAAAACATAAAATTTAGGGTCAAACTTTATGTTTTTGTATACCTTAGAGTTTATGGCTTAGCATTTGGAGTTTGTAAAAACATAAAAAATATTATTTTCTTAATTTATAAATTTAGACTATTTCTGTAATTCTCTTTTTTTTTTAATTTAGTGTGGGCATAAATAAAGAAATTTTAGAAGTGGACATTTCACCTTTTTTTTTGGGATTTCGGTTTGGCTCAATTTAGTTCAATCATGGTAAATTCGGTTTGGTTTGATCTTAATATATCTTTTTTTATCGGTATATTCGATTCGGTTTTTGAATCTAATAAAAAACTACAAGTGATGTAAAACTGATGTCATTTCAGTTCGATTTAATTCGGTTTGGCTAAAATGTTCACTCTAATTTTTTTAAACTGTTAAAAATCTTTCTCAACAACCACTTTCGAGTTTCAGAATAAATTGTGTAAAGAGAGACAGAATTTTTGCTGAAAATTGAAAAGAATTATCTAAAAAGCCGAAAGATTAATCAATGGAACATCCACAAATCAGACCAACAGTTAAAACCAAACCGAACCAGTTTATCCCAAGCTTGACCTTGTCATCTCATAAGCCAAGAAGCAAGCAGCATTAGCAGGAACACTCCTACCCATGGCTGGACCAAACCCTTTATACAAACCTTTAACTCCTTCGGCTTTCAGAATCTTCCTAAAAGCATCCATCGAACCCGCGTACTTAGGGTTTTTATAATCATCGACTTGAAGAACACTCTTCACTACATCGGTCGGGTACACAATTCCCCAAAAGGATGCACCAGCGATTCCACCAGCCATGATCAATGATCCTTGTCCTAAGCTCGAAGTATCTGAACCACCGGCTAAGAACCGCTTGAAAGCTTCGTAGACTGCAAACATTGTTGCGTTTCCCGGGACTTCACGAGCAAATGTTGGGAACAAACCTTTGAATAGACCTCGTGCTCCACCTTCTGATCTAAGAACATGACGGGCTACGTCCATCGGTCCACCGTATTTCATGGCTGCAACCACTGAGCCTGTGGTAGAGGCGCCGGCTAGTGCACCTTGTGCTTGCAACCTGATGTTGAAACAAAAATGAATACACACAAAGAGACATCTTATAGTTCTGTTCGGTTTTCTGGTCATTGAATTACGAGCAGAAGATAAAAAAATCACATCTTTTGTTCTTTGCAGGAAGTTTCTTCTCTAGATTTCGTCAAACTTTTACCCAAAGAAGCTAAACTTCGCCACTTACCGATCAGTGCCACATAACATGTTTCATCACTGCTTCAAATAACATCGAAAAATAGCAAAATTTCATAAGAACCTAACCTGCATTTGATCAATTCGGTAGGACAAGCTAGAAACGAGACAGCAAAACCAGCGCCTGCACCGCACACAAACTGTTGACTAATGGTCAAGGGAACTCCAGGTTCAGACCTCAGCAGCCCTTCCATTTGACCTCTCACGGTGAACAAAACCGCATTGAAGGCAGCAACGGTTGCAAGCGGAGCTCCCATACCTTTGTACAAACCTTTAGGTCCTTCAGCAGCAACGGTCTGTCTAACCGCATCGATTGCACCTGTGTACCTCGGTGGTTGTCCTGGTGTTGGAGCCGGCTGGCTCTGGAGTTTGACCTTGATTGTGTCAAATGGATGACCTACGATTAGCTGAGCCGCTCCTCCAACAGTCCCTGAAGCTAAATCTTTTGCCGCATCCCCCATCTCCGATAAACAAAAGATCAACCAAGTTCCTTAGAATCAACCAAAATCAAAACTTTTTGTTAATGAAGGATTTTTTAGATCAACTCCTGATCTAAACCACTTAAATCAACAACATTCTTCAGAATCAACCAAATTTGTCAGGATATCAACCAAAATCAAAGCTTGTGTTAATGAAGAATCTTTCCAGATTAACTTTGAGCTAACCACTTAACTCGACCAAATTTCTCAGAATCAACCAAAATCAAAACTTTCTGTTAATGAAGAATATATTTCAGATTACGTTTTGAAATAAACCACTTGAATAAGTTTGGTGTAAACAGAACAACTAAGCAAATCCACTTAGACGATTCTAACAGTTACCCTCAGAAAGTTGGATTTTTGTTTCCCCTATAAAGTTGGAAACTTGTGATCCTCAGAACTCTGATGCAATCCAATCATTCCCAAACTGGAGGATTCGGAAGGCAACGAGAGAGCTGAGCAAACTCAGATTCTAAAAAAATTTCATTTTTGGATTAAAACTTGGATTTTCTCTAAGAAAGTTTGAATCTTTGAATCCTTACGTAACTCTAGTGCAATCAAAATATCGTCAATTTGGAAGATTCAGAAGAAAATGAGTAAAATCTCAGATCGAAAACGTTCAATCGAAGATAATATTTCGATATCAAATTTGGAAAACTATTGAATCGAAAGTGATGAGATATTTCGCTTACCAGGGAATGATCAGAGAGAAGCCAATCGATAGTGAATGGATCTCAGAAAGCTTCTCCAATAAAAATAAAAAAGAAACAAATCCAGATGCGAATTCACGAGATAGATTCAGAGACACAAACAAGTGATGAGATAAAATCCAAAAAGCAAAAAAACTTTCAAGTGGACATAAAAGTTTTAATCACTCAAACTGCTTTCTATACCACAAAGCATGAACCTTTGCAGAGACAGAAGTTATTTTTTCGATTAATTGTTTTTTGTTTGTTTAAGTGGTTGGTGAAAAGTGAGGATGAGTTTTTTTTTTTTGTTCTCTGTCAATGAAAATGTCAAATTAGGTGGTCATAAATTCGATCAGACAAATTAAGATAAGCCAAATGGGTACAACGAGAACCGGATTTGATTTGATAAAACGTTTGATTTGATTTGACTTTCTTTTAGCTCGGTTTAATTTGGGTTTGATTAGGTTTTGATTACGGTATTTTTGTCTTGCATATACAACAATTACACGTTTTATTAAATTGCTAAACGTACATGGTTGTAAATATGAATAAATTGATATTTGTAGAATTTTAGAAGGCATATTTGTTTTTATAGAAAATAGTATTTTGAAAACAATTCTTCTTTAGATCTTAGAAAATGAATTTTCTATTTTATTTTTGGAAAATTTTGATCGGCTAAGTATTTTTTATGACTACATAATTAGAATATATCCAATGCAGATTTTATAGGATATTTCAAAATTAGAAGAAAAAAAACATAGGAGAAAGGATGATATTGGTTTTTAAATGAGAATTTCTGTCTCCACTTGTCATCCAATAAATGGCTTATTAATTTTGTGACTATATATTAAAATAGTAAACATTTTATTTCGGAGAAACTCCTTGGAGTTTATTATTTTATGAGATGGGTCATCTGGCCTTAGTTAAATTCTGGCCTTCTGGGTAAGGACAATTCAATTTTGCAAAATTTGACACCAACAAAACTAGGCTCTTTGGGCTTCAAGATTCCAATCATCTATTGACCTCCATGAGTGGGCCTTTTACTCATCTTCAAGGCTTAGTTCAACTTGGTTCTCTAAGAAGTTTAATATATGTGTAACTAAATATGGCTCCGGTAAAACACTTGAGTACTTTTGCTTCAGTTACTTCACTGCAATAAAATTTATGTTTCTTGAAAAAAGTTGAACTTCTTGAAGAGACGTATTATATTTACATAATTAGATAAAATACCATAATTTTATTTATAAATTGAAATTTAAGATCCTAAACTTTCAGTGGAAAAAAGAGATTTTATACCGAAAAAATTCTGAAAATTCAAAAAAAAATTAGTGAATTATTTATCTTTTTTCAGGAAACAGAAGGCGACTCATGGCGTAGAGCATCAGTATGGATTGGTGCTTACTAGCCTAAAGTAACTAAGGACCAAGCCAGCATGGTTTGGATTTGGCTCGATTCAGCATGGTATAAAGATCGAACGCAACTCTATCCGGTTTGGTTGGGCTGAAATAATTTTAATTATTAGTTACTTAGATCAAAGATACACATATTAATTGAATGCTGCATGCCGTTTTTAGCAACTGCAATTTATGCATTCCAACAAAATTCCAATTCAAAATTATTTGTAAATATTCAGAAGTTTGAATATGTATAACTTAAGGTTTTTCTGTTTAGAAAAAAAAATTGACACATCAAAGAACTATATGGCAATGATCTTACAAGACTTACTACATATTGCAGTGTAAGTAAAACAATGTCACGATTTTTCTTTGTTTCTTTTTGGTATGTACATGATTTTCACTTCTCTAACCACGAATAATGTTGTAGCCAGGATTTTGTTCACATCGACTCAAGACACTTTCTGGGTTCCCATTCTTGTAACATCTCTAAGGTGGGAGGCCAAGAATATAACACCTTATCAGTCAATCAGGTATAACAATACGTTTTTGGGTTAAACTAAAACCTGAGTTTTACATTGATTCATTGTGATTGTGACCCAGGATTTCGACAAAAAGGATGTTCATTATTTGATATGGATAAACAGAACTGATCCATAACTAATGAGAAAGTTCAAAAGAAAAATTTGAGAAAAACACGTTTGAAAATTTATTTAATTTGACAAAAACTAAATTTAGTTTAGAAACCGGAGTCAAATTAAACAAAACCAAAATTCAGTTTCAATTTGGTCACTGTTATTCCAAAACCGACAAACTCGAACCAAACTTCAAGTCAAACATGTGTCTTTTTTTTGGGATTGGCACAAATGATAAGATCCAAAAAAGCAGAACTGGTTACTAACAAACGGGAACGTCTTCATAGGATATTGACCAGAGGAGCTTCTACCGTATTTAGACGATGGAGTCGAGCAGATCCGGTACGGTGGATTCACAAGTGCAGAGTCCGGAAACTTGCATCCGTACGAGATAGTTAGCCCACCGATGGGAAACGGGAATAAACTATTACAAGAAGAAGTGGATCTAAAGCATACTTGTCACATGCATTTCATAAAGTATGTGACATTGGATTATAAATTGTCGACATTGATTCCAACAAATTCGCTGAGAATGCAGACGCCGGTAAATGTTACAATGTAATTTATCTTGATAATTTTGGATCTCATCGACAAACTTTCACTTTCCTTGGACAGGGTGGTTTGTGTGATGTGTGATCTTTGTTTTGAGACGTTTCATCTCGTTTTCGGTATATGATATATCTATCTTAATCAATAAATTTTTATTTTGAAAATTCTTAATTTTCAAGTCGCTTCTCTTACACTATACTTTCTTTTAAAATGCTATTGTATAACCAAACATTTTTAGCATCAAAGCAAGAGATATCCAGGTCAGATTTCTTTACCATCAAAAGATTCAAAACTAATTAATCAAAAATGGGTTAAACTTTCATACAAAAAGTAGTTTTTTGTTGCTATATAATGTTATATTTATTCTATATTTGAATTAGCCAAAAGACCGATAACATAATCGACAAAAATACAAAGCTAATTCGATGCTTTAAGGGTGAAACAAAGTCGACATGACATATGAAGAGGAACAATTACAAACGAAAACATCTGAAAACATGAACAAGAATCGCAAACCAAAAACCGCTCAAAACCTAGACTAGCCCATCTTAAGCCGTTCTCTAGTACGAGCATAGAGCATAGCAAGGAGCCAAAGACATACAACACTTCCTATCAACGGACTGTGGTAGATTGAGTTCCTAGCTAAACTCAACTCTTTCAGTCCAAAAAACAATATTCGCTACATAGCTTTTTAAAAATAAAATTTTTTTGCTCTGCACGTTACAAATGAAACGAAAACTAAGTATCATTCTCAAAGTTTTTTCTCTCTAATGGGCCTTAAAATGTAGAGATCTTGAAAGAACTGATAAGATAACATGTAAGATGAGATTTTCACTTCTACATATCCGCCAAGAAAATGTTTGGGGATGTCCTTAGGACGTACAAAAAGAGCAAAGTTGGGCTAAGTAGCCAAAATGAATTTAATAATTAGTTGAATAAACATAACATTTTGGTGCCTATTATATAGATTGTCTTCTTTTTGTGCAACTTTTCTTTTTTGGTGCAAAGTCCAAATTGTATCTTGTTTTCCTATTTTAGACGTACACAATTTAATAGTCCAAAATATTGCCATCAATATAGGGAACATATTTTTCCAAAACTAATGGTAACTACTCAATATTATATGAAAAATCATAAATTTCTTGATTTATTTTGCCAACAAGCACACACATATAAAAACATTTTTTGAACAGCACACATATATACTGCCAAGGGAAAGAAAAATACACTCCGTTGATAAACATATAAGTTAAGGGAAACACACATATATATATAAACTATCACTATGTAAACACATGAACTACTTAGTTTTTATTTCTTTTTCATAATGATGTTAAATATATATATAAACTATCACTATGAACAAACTGAATATTTTCGTCAACCAAAAATTACGTAACGTCATTTTTATTTTACTTTTGGCCGCATAAATGTCATCTATATCGTGTGTTGTCGGATTAAAAGTTATATTAATTGCAATTGCCATACAAAGACAGGTCGGAATGTAGCACAATCGAAGAAGTGGGTGGCAAAAGTTATAAAAGATCCCAAATAACAAAGCGACGAGACAAGTTTTCTGACACCTCTTCTTTTTGGAGGACCATTCATGATAACAACATACAAAGTTTGCTAAATAATAGATTTCATTTTGTCGTATGAGGAAAGCATATCTACACGTAGACTGTTACTATTTTTACCTATAAAATGTGTGGGTGTAAAGAGAATTGGCTAACTCTAATATCTGGCTGTAAAACTCGGGACCATATTTTCCATCACTCGGATCCATAAATTTTGTAAGAGCGATCGATGTTTATCATATACAGAAAATTTTTAAATTAACAAAAAAAACTAATACATAAAATTAAATAGTTTATATAATTTAGCATAATAAGAAAAGAAATAATATTATTCCATTGAAAATTTACGGTCATAAGAAAAAGACTGAAAAAATATTTTTCATGTATTTCAGTAGTTTTAGTAACTTTTTGTTGTATTATTATTTGGTTTAAACCTGTATAATGTATTGTTATTTGACAAAAGAAAATATTAATTGGGTGAATGGATAGATTCATTCATAAATTAGGCAACTAGATCGTTTTCACTATTCATATAGCATGTAATTCAAAAAATAATGCTATGAGTGTTATGTAAAATGGTGGACATTGTTCATCATCATTGTATCATAGGTCCATATGCTGCACACTGTTTATTGTCCACCGTTTCCATATATTATTCATCATCTAATACTTACTCATAGATTGCTTAAATAAATATTAATTCCAGAATAGACTCAAACTCAAATTTAATAAGTAATATTATTTTAGATTTTAAATTTTACTTATTAATGAAATTGATTTATTTTTGAAGGCCTATAATTTTTTTATTTGTGACAGCATTAATTGGGCGGTGACCCTTCATAACAAACTAAAAAAATAATTGATATGTCGCGTCCTTTTATTATATAGTTTTTTTCTATACTGCAATCTTTGAAAAATAACTTCCTTAAATATCATGTGCCTCTTTGTTGTAATCTTTTGTTTTGTAACTTTTTACATAAAATTGTTGCTTATTATAATGCTCACGTATTTTATGCACACTCACGTTTATTAAACACTCATGTTTTTTCAATTTTATATATAGTTCATGGAACTACGCATGTAAAACACCTCTTACGTTCTTAGATTTCATCCATATATAAATCAGATTCGTGGTAAGATTAGTAGTAGCATGATATATAACTGATATACAAGCAACTACTAAAAATTACTATCACACGTGTTTATTTTTCTCTTTCCGAAGTTCTAACCACCATGAATTCATTAGTTAAGTTAGATGTTTTAGTTTATTATGTAACAAGTAAACAAACAGTTGCTCAACCAAAACTGAAACCCCAACCTGAAATCTTAGATCATTATTCCTTCAGTATTAATATCACATGTTTTAAAAATTTATTTTACAAAAGTTAATATATTATATTTTCTTTTTTTTTCTACCTATTATGTTTTCATTTTAAGAAATGCCGTACGTACAATAATACCTTAGTTTATATAGATTTTTCCCATACAAACACTCTTTTACGAAATGATGAGTCGCTTAGATAAAAACGATAACTCATCCATGATCGAAGCTCTCTTGACCTCATCCTCTTCCGATTTCTGGCCGCCATTACCTCCGGCGAGTCTCAGCCAAGACAATGCTCTCCAGAAGAGGTTACAAGCTGTGTTAAACGGGACCCACGAGGCTTGGACTTACGCCATTTTCTGGACACCGTCGTACTACGACTTTTCAGGCGAATCAGTGCTCAGATGGGGCGACGGAATTTACAAAGGCGAAGAAGATGGTAAGACTCGGCGGAAGAGGAAGACGGTGGCGGAGAAAGAGCACCGGACTAATGTCTTGCAGGAGCTTAGCTCCATGATCTCTGGCGAAGCTTTGCCGGTGATAGACGACGAAAACGACGGTGATGACGTGGAAATGACGGATACGGAGTGGTTTTATTTGGTTTCGATGACGGTTAGCTTTGGTAGTGGGTCCGGGTTACCGGGTAAGGCGTTCGCTACGTATAAACCAGTTTGGGTTACCGGGTCGGATCGTATAATCGGGTCGGGTTGTGATCGTGCTAAACAGGGTGGGGATATAGGGTTGCGAACCATCGTATGTATTCCTTCGGATAAGGGAGTGTTGGAGCTTGGATCCACGGCGGAGATCCAACAAACCTCGGATCTTTTTAATAAGATCCGAGTCGTTTTTAGTTTCGAAGGATCCAGAGATTTTTCCGGAGCCCCGAATCCGAACTCCTCCCAGCTTTTCTCAACCCAGTTAGAAAATGGTAACTCAAGAACCGTAACCGGTAACCCGAACCCGGTTTTTCTACAAATCCATAATAGTTTATCTCAGGAAGTAAATTTCTCGACGGCGACTTCCACGTCGGCGAGAGCTCTTTCCGGCGAAATACTAAGTTTCCGCGACAATATTAATAGTAAATCTTATTCCGATCAGATACAGAAAGAGGACGGTGATCTTATAGCTGCCGCTGAAAAATTCAACGATGTCGCAGCATTGACGGGAAACAACCAGAAAAACAAACGCGGGAGAAAACCGGCGAACAGTTTAGAAGGGCCGATGAACCACGTGGAAGCGGAACGGCTGAGACGCGAGAAGCTAAACCAAAGATTCTACGCGTTACGAGCGGTTGTGCGAAGCGTATCGAAAATGGACAAAGCGTCGTTGCTTGGAGACGCGATTAGTTACATAAACGAGCTGAAATCGAGGGCGGAAAACGCAGAAACGGAAAAAAACGCGATTCAGATCCAACTAAACAAACTCAGGGAAGAGATGGCGGGACGAAACGCGATCTCTAGCGTCTGTAAGGGCGAGGAAAGTACGACGAATATCGATGTGAAGATTATAGGTTGCGATGCGATAATTAGATTGGAATCGAGCAAGAGAAATCATCCTGGAGCGAGATTGATGAATGCGTTTATGGATTTGGAGGTGGAAGTGAATCACGCGAGCATCTCGGTGATTAACGATCTTATGATTCAACAAGCGACGGTGAAGATGGGTTTGAGGATTTACAAGCAAGAACAGCTTAGGGCAATGTTGTTGTCCAAGATTAGTTAGGGGTTAGATTTGATATGTTTTGAGAAATGTAAGGGGTCATGTTGTAATTAAGGAGCACTTGTGATTTCTCTTGTCAACAATCGTTGGATTAGATTCTGTTCACGTGCCATGCTTGGTAATTATATGATTGATATATCCACGTAAGAGCGGACAAACCCTAAAATCTCGAACATTGGTAACGAGTTTTTGGTGTGTTTGAAGATTGAGTTGGGTTATATGATCAGAGCATTTTCATTGGCAAAACTTTTAGGTATTTAAACTCAATTATATAAATATTTTAATAGAATCTAGTTAATTAATTAAATTTTAATATTTCAAAAAAGTTTTAAAAATTTTAGAACTAGTTAATTTTAATATTTTTAAAAAAATTTTAGATTTCAATATTTCAAAAAAATATTAATATTTCAATAAAATCTAGTTAATTAATTCTATGGACAATCTTTTAAAAACTTTTCTGATTAAATGTAAACTATTTGTATACAAACACATGTCATTAGAATTTTTAATGAGTATCCATCCATAGTTTTTAATGGGTTTCTCAACAAACATTAAAAAAAGAACATAATAAAATAATAAATAAGTTGTTCAAAATTGAAGAGACCCATTTATCATTCTATTATTATTCCATACACTCATCAATTATTATATTATTATTCTTTATTTATTATTTGTTGAAAACCTCCATGTAATGGAAGTTCTCTAAAAGTCTCTCATTTTAGAAACTTTTCACTCTTTTTTTCCTATTTTTTTATTTTTTGTATCTTTGTTGATTTAGATATCCATTGTGTATCTATCAGTAGAGGTGCTAGTGGCCAACCATATCTCATGCATTAGCTCTCTTCAATTATTTTTTATATTGTTCAACTTATTGTTCATGTATATTATTATTACATAACATATTTGTAACATAACTTGGGGGGGGGGAGATCGGTTTATGCCATTTTATGTTTATTTAACTAAGAAGGTTAGTAATTGGTAATTACCGTAATTATATAGAGTTTCTTTATTATGACAGCTCGTTTCATTCTATTAATTTCATTTCGCAATTTCACATCTAAAAATCGGTTTTTACATATTTCATGGAAATTATTGGAATATTTTGCTATTCTACCGTTTTACAACGTTATAATTCAGACAAATGGTGGTCACATCACACCTTTCACCAAATGCATAAAATGCCTTACTAAAATAGAAGTTATAAAGTAAAACAAAATAGATGAATGATAGTAGTAGTTGACAAGAAAGAAAGAAATAAAATATCAATTGTATTTAATCAGAAAAGTTTTTAAAAGATTGTACGTATAATTGGTCCCAATGCATATAAAGACACATACAGAAGGAGCCCAGCTCTATTGCGTCGTCTTGCCACACACAACTTTAGACAATACAACTGGATCAAAAATCAAAATAAAGTTACGCCTGAGAGGCTCGAACCATTGCTTTAAGGTCTGAAACGTCTAAATCAAAGTTTATACGATTTTAGAAGGTTTAGCTGTTTAAAGAATAAATTCCTATACTATGCATAGTATAACAAGATATAGTAACACAATCTATATAAACAGAATAAATCAATTAATTACATTTTGTAAGTTATAAAAAAAACTGATCATTACATTTCGTAATTCAAATATATAAGTAGGTTAAGAAAACTAAAATTTGCTTCAAAATATATAGATGATTTGTGAAGAATTTTGTTAACATCGGTTGGTTTTGAAACATATTATATATGTTTTCGTCCAACGAAAATTGCATATTGTTTAATTTCACAATTGCAACTACCTTGTCTAAATGGAACAGTAGGGCCCGACCTATCTACGATCCCAAATTGTTGTCTCTGATATTTCCATTTGTGGAGGACCACATCACGTGCGTTATTAGTTCACTAGATCCCAATAAGTCTTAAGTTGCAATAATCAGTTCAAGACAAATATGACGACATGATTGTGGTTTCTCTACCTCTTACATGCCAAGATGAGAAAGTTACAATTATTTTTTTTTTGCTCAGCACATATAAATCTAAATCAAGATAGCAACCTAAACATCTATTATTGTATGTTGCAAAAATTAGACAAATTTAGCCAAGCATGTTGCTTTGAGAGAGAGAAAGAGAAAAATAAAGAGAGAGACATGGGGTTGGGATGATTATTATTCGACGGAACCTAATTAAAATGAATTTGTAAATTTTCATTTCAAGATTTAAATATTTTAAAAAATCAAATTTAGTAATTAACAATACTTCTAAGAGAAAATTTATGAAAATTTCTAAAAACTGTGAAAGTTGTCAAACTTTATGTAGGACTTTTTTGCCAACTTATGTAGGACTTTTAAATCTAGTTATAAAATTTGGTATATTACTAAAATACTTGTTATTTTTTATTGCGTTTGAATTAGTTATGAAATTTTATGAATTTTCTACATTTTCGAATCTCGTTTATATGATGTATTTTGTACCTACCATAAGTTATACGGACATTCTACGGACGAATGCTACAAGTTAAAAGACATATTTGTAAACTTGTATTCGGCAGGAAAATTATTATCTGCATATAATCGAATCAAATGATACAAATTTTTATTTCCAGTTTTGGTGAACGTTCTTTTTCTTTTGATTCAGATAGGAGTCAAGTAAATGGCCCAAGAAGAAGTCTCGTTGTGTGATTTAGTTTATCCAAGTGAATATAAATTAAGGTTCCTAAAAGTACATCGGCCCAATAATATTGTATTTTCATGGCCCATTAATTAATGGTTTGTTTCGGACTTTTTTAACCCGACCCGGTAGTCAATCTATGGCGCTCTCGTTGGCCAAAGTTCCAAACTTTTTAGGGTTTTCTCAATCTCTCTCTCTCTTTTATCTCTCTTCCTCTTTCCCTTTTGATATCGAACGAGGATGGGGAAGAAGAAAACGAAGGAGACGATGGCTGAAGAATTTCAAAACGATGAATCTCAGGCTCAAGCAGGGGTCTTCACCGCTTTCTTCTCCTGCGATGTTGCTGAGGGCGACAAAAGCTCTGGCTTTTCGAGTCTCTTCTCCGATGATAACCCTTTCCGGCGAAAGAAACCTGAGCCAAAAGCTGCGGAAACCAATGAGAACCCGAATTCGACCAGTCCAGAAGGCAAAGGGAATAAACGGAATGTCGATAACGATGAAGAGGAAGAAACAGTTTCGCTCGTGAAGAAGGTGAAGAAATCTAAAAAGGGGGAAAATTTGAAATCTCCGGTTTCAGATTCCGACGGCGAGGGTGTTGATAGAGATACGAATTCGTCGGATGTTGTAGAAAATGGGTTGGAATCAAAGAGGAAGAAGAGGAAGAGAGATGAGATTGAGAACGAATACGAGACGAAGAAGTACGGAAGCGTTGAGAAGAAGAAGGTTGGTGAGAAGAGGAAAAAAGCTGATGAAGTAGCGGATACGATGGTTTCAAAGGAAGGGTTTGATGACGAGAGTAAGCTTCTTAGAACTGTTTTCGTTGGGAACCTGCCGTTGAAGATTAAGAAGAAGCTGATCTTGAAGGAATTTAGTAAATTCGGTGAGGTTGAATCATTGAGGATACGCTCGGTGCCGATTGTCGATGTGAGTTTTGATTTTCTTAAGCGATCCAAATTTGTATTTAGGTTGAGTTTGTGTGTTCTGATTAACTGGTTTTGATTTGATTAGTCGAAGAAGACGAGGAAAGGAGCTATAATGTTGAAGCAAATCAATGAGAAAGCTTCAAGGTCTGTGCTTGAAAACCCTTTATTCTAATTATGTTTGTGGATTTTGAGTTTGAAGTTTCTGTGAAGGAGAAGTCTAATGTGTATCTTTTTGAATGTGCAGTGTTCATGCTTATGTTGTGTTTGAAACTGAGCAATCTGCTGAAGCTTCTCTGGCACATAACATGTCTCTGGTAATATAACAGTTTTCACCTTTTTCTCTGTGGTTGGGTCTAAAGGAGTTATGTGTAGGTTGATTAATGGTTTTATTGACGTATTGGGGCTACATTCAGATTGATGGGAATCATATCCGTGTTGATCGAGCATGTCCGCCTCGTAAGAAACTGAAAGGTCAGGACGCTCATTTGTATGATTCTAAGAGGACGGTCTTTATGGGCAATCTCCCTTTCGATGTGAAGGTTCGTAGTAGTAATATCAGGGCTCTCTTGTTCAGTTACCATTGTCGAACATAATTTCAGATTCTTAGTTTTGTTTTGTTTATCTTTTAATGCAGGATGAGGAGGTGTATCAATTGTTCACTGGTAAGAGCAATCTGGAGAACAATGTAGAAGCTGTTCGTGTTATTAGAGATCCTCATTTGAACATTGGAAAAGGAATAGCTTACGTCTTGTTTAAAACACAGGTACGTCGAAAAAAACTTTGGTTTTTAAAAGGTTTAGGAATAGCTAATCTGATGAGTTCTTTTATTCGTTAACGTATAGGAAGCTGCAAAACTCGTAATCAAGAAAGGATACTTGAAGCTTAGAGACAGAGAATTACGTATTTCTCGAGCCAAACCTGATGCAACACCATCAAAGAGAAAGATCAATCCTTCTGAAGCTTACTCGCCGGCTCAGAAAAGACAACAAAAAGACCAAGTAGTCACACCAAATGCGACGGGGAAGGTTAATCTTTCGTATCAAGGTGTACGAGCTTCAAAATCCGGTGATGATAAGAAGAAACCTTATCAGAAAAGTCCTGCGCAAACAAAGATGAGACCTAGAAGTAGCAGCAGCAACGAAGGCAGCAAAGCTAGTAATAATAATAATAACAATAGTGCTCTGAAGCAGCGAAGCCAGAAGCGGCCAGCAGTTGCCGCAAGAAAGGCAAAAGCAAATGCAAAAGGTTCAAAGGAGAGCGGTGGTAAGCGATTTGCAGGGACTAAGCGTAAACAGGAAAGCCGAACGCCTGAAAGCTTCTCTAAGAAGAAGAAACCAAAGAGGTTTTAAACGGTGTTCTTTCAACTATAACGCGAACCTCTTTCTTCTCCCTTAGCTTTTTGTTACTTGCCGCTTTTGTATCGTTCTATGTCAACATGATATAACTCACTGTAATGGTGCAACGATTATGGTTTACTCGGGAGTTTAAAGGAAATTTATTTGGATGGTTCTTTCAACATATTTATTTCATTAAAACAGAAATTTGCAGAGTTTCTGTGCTTACACTTGACTTCTTAAGGATAATCTATAAAAACAAAGACTTTCAATTTTCTTATGGAGTTAAAGAAAGAAAACTTTGATTAAGTAGAAGGATTACTTGTGTCTGAACAATACAACAGCTTCAGAGAAAAGTGAATTCTACACTTGGTTTGAAATTGTAATGGTTTGGCAAGAAGAAGCACCGTTCGTTGCTGTTAAAGACTACAAGACGACGACGTGGAAGATTTTCCTGCAAAGGAATGATCAATTTGCCCAAAGTAATAAACCATGAATGTTTAACATAAGGATCAAATGGAAGAAATCATAATATTCATACCAAAGATTGTATCCGAATCGATAGGGACTCGTTACTCTGTTCGATATGAATAGTTTAGATAACGGATTTTGGATGTTCATAGAAAAATCTGAGTATTCGAATTTTGATATCCGTGAAAATACGATTAATAAATACTTTTACGATGAATAAGTTAATATAAAAAATTTCTGATTTATTTGAATCTAAACCATGAAATTAGTTTTTAGGAAGAAACATTGAATTTGTAAGGATTATTGAACATTTCTCTGGCCCTATTCAAAATGTATTTAAATTCGATAATCAAAAAATCCATAAAAAATAATATGAAGTTATATAGTATAACGTATTTCCCCTTGCATAATTTTGTTCTTATTACATAACCCATCACGACCCAAATAAAACTAATTATGGCAATGGTTCATGTTCCGTGATTGGAGGGCTTTCTAAAGTGATTCAAATTTGAAAAAAAATCAACTTAATTAACGCCTAAATTCTGAATATTTGTTTCCAAAATTTAAATATGAAATCGACAATATATTCTGATTGATTGGTATGTTTACTGTCTTATCACCGTAACTCTCTCAAACGCTTTTTTTCTTTCTACAAAACTTTTGACCGCCACGAATAATTTTCAAATAAATGATAAAACTACAGAAGATAGACAAAATGATTACCCTCCTAAGCCAATGGTTTTAAACTACTGTTTGCAAGTCCAAGATTGTTATTTATAAGAAAAATGACGTTAAACATAAAATACGTGCACACAACCTAATCATATCTGGTTATAATTGAGAACACTACACAAATCGATTCAAAATCGTATAGACTTAATGGTTGTTTTGAACCGAATCAAAAGGTAAACTATAAATCCATATCAAACTATAAAACTTCCGATCAGAAACATAAAAGTAAACTAAAAACAAAAATCCAAATAAACCATAATATATAATATAACACAACCATATATATGCAAATGAGTTAGCATCTACTTTTTATCATGCTTGGCTCCTTGTACGCCACCAACAGCCGATTTTTCAACCAAAATCGATATCTACTTGTGGCATACAGGGAGCCAGGCATGACGACAAATCAACAACATGTATGTGTATGCATATGCGATGTATGAACGTTGGACGACATCTTTATTTGTCGATCTTGGCTTGTGTATCGAATTAGAATCTTTGTTTGGCAAGAGAATATGAAAGTAGAGAGAGATATATTGAAGATATTTGGTTGAAGAGGAGATTGTGGCAAAGATATATAAAGGAGAATGATAGAACAAAGCTAATTATGCTATTGCCAAATTAAAAACAATTCAAAAACATATGAACAAAGTTAGGTTTCCATATTTGTTTTTTGAAATTAATGTGAATAGAGATGAATAAAATAATTAAAAGAGGACCCATTTACTCACTTTCCTTAAAGGCTTTTCTTTTCCACAATGACTTATTTATTGAGAATTAACTCATGCAAAGAATATTGTTCAAAGTAAAAAAAAAGAAAGATAAAAAATACAAAGATGAATGGATATTGTGAGATTATTCCTAATTCAAGTTTTAAAACATTATAAATTTGCTCCAATATATATATATATATACACATATTTGTATATTGTAAGATGGAATCAATAGATGGATTCTTCTTGTTAAAGATAATAAAGATTACACACAGCGTGCAAACATATTGGGTTACTTTTAATTAATTAAATATTTTATAGGAGAATTATATGAAGATTTTCATATCATAAAATATTTTTTTGAGGAAAAGAAAGAGTATATGGGGCCATATACCGATCAATCATCTTCATCACCATAATGGAGTTCCTACATTTTTCATTCCAATCCAAAACTTTAGCGTCAACAATTCAAAATGATAACTCATTAGGTCTTGCTTTGTTTTTTGTTTGTTCGAATATGCGTTTCAATGTTTATATTAAAGTTTACGAGTTAATAATGTGCTTATCTTCAAGAAAATTGTAAAGTCAAACGTGAAAAGCAAATAGAAGACAAACATTTCGTTTACAGTTTGTTTTTAACCCTATAATTCGTATATGACAGACACATCTTATATATTGGAAATGTAATCTTAAAGTTATTCTCTATTGTCAAAAAAATAATTGTGTGTTAAAAAAATCATCTTATTCTCTATTGTCAAAAAAATGTGTTTATTCTCTATTTTGGACGTCTAAAACAAACTTATTCTCTATTGTAAAAAAAAATGATTTTTCATATTGTTGTCAAAGTTTATAAAAACTTAAAGTTATGATTCGAACCAATATATGTGTTTGCATTCCGCATTTGCATGTTAAAAAAAAGAGTAAAATAAACTATTTATCCTATTTTACATATTTTATATAATGAAGAGAATTCAATTTCAAAGTATCTAAAGCTTAAATTCGATCCATCTTTTGTAAAATTATTTTATTTGTAATGTCTTTGTTGTAAATTTTCATGGGTTTTGTGGGCTCTTTCGCTTTTGCTTTTTCACAATAAAGATGCTTTTTTTGTTCTTTCCTTTTTTTCTTAAAGTTTTTCTTTCCACTGACCCAATATCATCTGAGTTGTTTTATTTTATCATTGTTTTTGGATTAAAATTGTCGTTTGGACTCGACCGGCCCATTTAGAACCAGCAAAGACGGGCCGAGATGGGCTTGCATAACCGGCAGCGTTTCAAATTGATCGCCGGCGAGTAAAACGGACTTTACCCTCACCGGAACAAGCAGGAACAATGGTCTGTGTAGTTTGTTGAAGAAGAGTTATTAACCAAATGGAATCGAAAGCGAACTAATCTCTCTCTCTCTCTCATCTCCGTCGCAATTTATCTTTCACGATCGATGGGTAGCAAACGCCGGAGATCGGCGATAGCCGTCATCTTCATCTTCTTCGCCATGTCCTCCTTGGAATCTATCTCAACTGATCAGGTTAGAAAATATCCGTCACCATTTGTTTCTTGAGTTTCGAGAGAAACTGGATCAGATTAGATCGAAAGTTTGATATAGGAACGACTGCAATTTTTTTCTTATAGGTTGAAACAAATTACGGAGGTTCTGATGAAATCTTCAATTCCGGTCACACTCCTTCATTTTGCATCTCCGATCAATACATTATGCAGTCTTATTTTACTACACACACTTCCTTAAACGACTCAGAGTTTCGAAACTTCTTGCTTCTTCAACAATGTTCTGATAAGATTACTTCCGAAGATCCAAACATTGTTCCTGCTGTATCATTGCTACAAAGCAGAAGCATAACCGGTGAAGGTTCGCATCGTCATCTGCTTACATCTATCGAGCTTCGTCTTCTTCACTCACAGTCTCGGCTTCACGAGCTCGTGATTGTTGAAAGGTTGCCTTTGGGAGTTTTTGCTGATCCTTTTGAGCTTCAGAATCTTCAGCAACGTAGAGGTTAAGATCAAGAAGATAGAAAGAAGAATCTCTTTAAAAAAATGGTTTCAGCTTTCAATCTTTTTGATCTGAATATCTGATGATGGGGTCTTTTCAATCTCTTGCAGCTTTCAGAGACGTTTCTGTGTTTGGAGACACGAATCTGGAGCTGCCTTCGTTCAGATCAAACAGGTCTGTCGTTGAGATTCATGTCGAAATCAGTTCTAGAGACGGTGAAATCAGCATAAAGCTTCCCTTACATGCTCGGTATCAGGTAAATATTCACTCGATTTCAGATTAAGGACACTTTGTATATCTTGTTTTATCAATTTACCTTAGATTGTTTTCACTGCTTATCTCCAGCCTGTTGAAGAGAGTGGATACTCTAGAGTGGAGTTTGGAGAGCCAGACTTGTTCCTGTGCTCGAGCCATGTACAGGGCCAGGAACAAGAACAGAGAAGATGTTCGGTTTTGTCGATTGGCGGATCCAAGACCGAAACCAGATCCGTTTTCTGGGAAATCCCTGCAGGAATCAGGAATCATACAGAGTATGTTTCTGTTGTCACATTTGTGGCAGCGGTTTTATCCGCGCTTTCAATCGTTGTGGCATCTTTCTTGAGCTCGAAGGTTGAATCTTGCAAGAACAACCCAAAGCAATCATGAATCAGCTTTGGGACAACTTTGTGATAGTCAGGGGGCTCAGGGTACAGGATTTGTAATTTTGACATATCAAAGGCAAATCTGATTTTTTTGAATTCAAAACTATTCCTTTATGTTCTAACGACCCTGTAATCCTTAACCGTAGCAATGAACTTGGACAAACCGTTTCTGTTTCCTCTCAAATCTCAATACACATTTGGGCAATATTGAACCAGGTCTAAACAAATCTCTTGCATTATAATTCCAGTTTATCAAACCGGAAATTTAGGAGAAACACAAGCATGCCTTTCACTCATCAACAAATAGTTTGCAGTTGCACAACAAAAAAACCCACACACACGCACTCTATTACATTAACCACGAGAACCTCAAACCGAACCAAATCAAGCCAATACAAAACCCAACTAAGCTTTGTCTGCAAATTACGTTATATACCAAGTAGTTCCACTCGTTGATGCTTTAAGATCGATGCATGCACACATTCGAAAGACTTAGTCTTTGCTTTCCAAAATCAAGCTGTGAGTACGATAATCACGATCAGGAGTACAATGCCAAATATCACCAAGAGCAAGCATGTCTGCGTGTAAACAAGATCAAGACATTAGAGTATAGCCTAAACCCATCCATCAGGTTCCAAATTACCATTTCATTCACTGTCCCTGGGAAAGTTTTGAGTGTTTTTACCAGAGATGAGTTTGATCTTTGTGTTTTTGAGGCTTGTGCGAGCTGAGATTTTCCTTGAGAAGTTGCAGTTCGAGAGTTTTCAATGTGAGTACCGATATCATCTGCGAAAAACAAGAAAGTGAGCTCTATAACTGTAAAATTGAGGGCATGTTCTTATTGGGTTTATATCTCTCTTTACCTATCATGACTCCTTGATCGTTAACCATAACCGCAAGATCTTTGAATATTTCGTTAACCTCGCCAATTTGATTATGGATTTCTTGTATTCCTTGCTCTCTTTCTTCGATCACAGCCTCGTTGAATGCAATCTCGTTGTCTAGCAATACAAGTTCCTGTCTGTGACAATCCAACAAGAGGAAGATAAGTTGCATCATAAAACGAATAGAAGATGTGTAGAAGATTTTTCGTTTAGGTATCACCAACCTTTTTGACTCCACAACTTGTGCCCGCTGTTCCGGGATCTTATCTACTTCACTCGCTGTGTAGCTATATATCGAGCAAAGAACAATAAGAAATATGATTGATTAAAACCAGACTAGCAAAAACTGAAACGTTTTGGTTTAGATCATCACACTTCTAACTCCAATTATCGATTTAGAATTTGCACTTAGCATATAAGAAACCACCAAGAAGAACATAAATCTTTTTCATCATCGTCTCTGATAACAACTTTTACCTAGATGGAAGAGCGAACCGAGGCTCTAATGGAGTATACAAGACAAAGAGTTAACAAAGTTGATGTTTTTGCTTTTGCTTTTGATCATCACATTCCAAATTCTAATTGTAATTTGAGCTTCACACACACAAAATCACATAAACAGTTTGTTACCTAGAGGGATGAGCGGATTGAGGCACGAAAGGAGTATAAGTGGTTTCTCTTTCAGCTGCTGTTTGTTGAGCTTTCTGAAACTCTTTTAACACAGCTTGAAAGTCCTTTGCAAGCTTAGCATCTGCAATCTTCTTACTTGGCTACACAAAACAACAAACAAACAATCAAGAACTCTAAAAGAGAAACAAAAAACTTAACAAATTTCACATAAAACCAAAACAAAGAAGAAAGATTTCACTTTACATTCACACCACTTTGATGATCATTTTCACTAGCTTCTTTAAGTTTAGCAGAAGTGTCCTTCACAAGCTGCCCAATATGCAATCGTGTCTTGTGCCTATAAGAACAAATTTCAATTCCAATAAAATCGAATTTCATAAATCAATAAAACCGATTTTTTGCAATTAGAGTCGATTTTTGACCAGATCAGAATGATTTTTCGATGAGATTAAAGATTTTCAATTTCAAGCTTACAGCTTCTCCCGGAGCTCCGGCGTATCTTTGGGAGTACCGAGTGTGTTAACGAGCCGCTGAAATGTCGAAACTCCGGTGTTGATCTGGAATATTCCGGAAGCGACGGCTTGCGTCGAATCTTGCCGACCACCATTGATCTTCCTCGATCTTCCTTTTCCAGCTTCTAAATCCTGAAAACTCATCTTCTTGCGTGGATATCTCTCTCGTTAAACCCCAGAAAATTGAAAAATACAAAATCCACCAAAGATGAAACAAAAATTACCCTAACTCCTTTTGTTGTTTCCCGGAAAATTGATCGAAATCAGAGTCTGATCTAAGCGATAAGGAGGAGAGAAATTACTCTAAAAATCAAAATTTTCTCGAATTGCTTAGAAAGAGAAAATCAGGGTCAAGGCGTAAATCGTGGGGACAGAGAGACAGAAATTGAAAAGCGTTTTTAAATTCAGTTACTGATTAAAGAGAAGAAAGGTGAGATAAATAATTTTTCCTTTTGGATCCTTTCATTTCTGTTTATTTCTCAATCTCCCATCTTTTTTCTTATTACCATCTTTTTGTTTTCTTTATTTATTTTAATTTTTAGATTTAATTAAAAAACAATAAAACAATAATATAGTGCTATTTATTTTAAATAAGTATATATATATATATAAATAGTACAAAAAAATATAAAAAATCTGATCATGTTTGGTAAAAGTTTAGTTTTGGTTTAATTCAGTATATCTTCCCACCGCATAATTAATCCGTCATTTTATTTTCACTAAATACATTGTTATCATTAGAATCCTTAAAATTATGGAGAGAGGTCATATTTAACCATTTATAAATTCAAGGGCAAATTTTAATAATGTGAAACGTTTTCTTGCAAGATTTTCAATGATGAGGTTACTGTTTGAAGTCGTAATCGGTTCGGCCTCGTCCCACGTGGAGGACAATAAATGGTGGATAAAGTGATTATGTCACGTCTTTATGTAAAAATATACAATATCAAGTTATGATTCACTTAATTAATTAAAATAGAATCTTTCCCGACAAAGTAATAGCTCTAAGCACGACCTTTTTCTCCTCCCTTCACACGTATGAACTCGCCGGCGATAGAAAAATAAAAACCCGACGGTTACATATTTGCATATATATAAATGGAATCCACATTTTTGTGGTTACCAAAAGTATTATTCCTTATTTGGGTTTCTTTGTTCCGTTTCAAATTCGTTTGTCGCCGGTGAAAGAGAAAATCTTCCATTAAAGCTGATCTTAAGCAGTATTTTCGCAATGTCGGTGAGTTTTTACATATCCAAATAATCGTTCTCTTCTCTAATTTTGATTGCGAGATGCGAATAGATTTGTTGAAATTGGCGTTAAAGAATCGCTAATTTTTGGGCTTAATTTGGAGTTACTTCTTTGAAAAATGTGATTAGTATTTTATGAAACTATTTAATCTTTACCTTTCTGATTCACACTTTTAGAATAACCAAATCAAAGATGATTTGTAATCTGACAAATTCGTGAACTTTTAGCAATAAAAGTTTTAAGCTTTTGCTCTGTCTGGTTTCTATTGCAGATGGTAACTGTCAAACTTAGCAATGTTTCTCTAGGAGCAACAGAACGAGAACTCAAAGAGTTTTTTTCTTTTTCCGGCGAGATTGTTTACCTCGAGACACAAAGGTCCGTTTTTTTTCCGACTATAATCTCATTTGAATTAAACTCTTTACGTGTTCTTACAGATTTCTAAAACATTCTTTGGAAATCGATTCCTACAGTGAGAATGAAGGAGGTTCTAGATTAGCATATGTTACGTTCAAGGATTTACAAGGAGCTGAAACCGCAATTCTCCTCACTGTAAATTCACTTTCTCAATGTTGGTTCAATGAGTATATGAGACCCTTGATCAAATTTTTTAGCATACATTTGATGTTTCAGTGAAAAATTTGCACAAGACCTGTAAATATTTCAGACAGCTCTGGTCTAATGTCGATTTTTCTTGCAGGGAGCGACCATTGTTGATTCCTCGGTCACGGTCTCAATGTCACCAGATTACCAACTACCTCCTGATGCATTAGCTTCCATTGTAAACTCCTTAAAATTCCATTTCTTAAACCTCAAAACTCTCTTGAGAACCCTCTTGTGTGACTTTAAATTTTTGTTTCCTCAGGATTCGAAAGAGAGCAGCAAAAAATCATCATCATCTCCTCCACAGGAAGATGTATCGGTATTCCGAAAAGCTGAAGATGTTGTAAGCAGTATGATTTCCAAAGGGTTTATTCTAGGTAAAGACGCGATAGATAAAGCTAAAAGCCTTGATGAGAAGCATCAGCTAACATCAACAGCTTCAGCTAAAGTCACATCTTTCGACAAGAGAATTGGATTCACAGAGAAAATCAACACCGGGACAACGGTTGTGAGCGAAAAGGTCAAAGAAGTTGATCAGAAGTTTCAAGTCACAGAGAAAACCAAATCTGCAATCGCTGCAGCCGAGCAGACAGTAAGCAATGCTGGTTCGACTATAATGAAAAACCGGTATGTTTTAACCGGTGCCACTTGGGTTACTGGTGCGTTTAACAAAGTGAGTAAAGCTGCAGAAGACGTTGGACAAAAGGCGAGAGAGAAAGTTGGTATGGCTGAGGAAGAAGATGAGAAGAAGAAAGTGGTTGATGAAGTAGCTAGTGTTCATTTGTCTAAATCACCAAAAGCTTTAGACCAATCAGAACAAGATTTAAAACTCTCTGCATCGCAACTGCAACCGCAGAAACAGCAGGAGTCTACTCCAAGTGTTGCTCCAGGACAACCTTGAGATACTTGTAAGAATCTTTCTACAAACTTTTTTGGAACATAGCATCTGACTTTTTAGGACACGGCTTATTTGTTCCAAAAATCATTGGATTGAATATCTTTTGCCTTTGTTGTTGTTTGTCTTGTTTCTTCTTGTTTCTCATTTCCAAAAGAATGGTGAGATGCTTAAAGTTAAACCTTCTTTTTGTTGCTTATTTACAGACTTAAAACTATTTTGAAATGAATTAACCCAAGAAAAAGGCAATTTTTTTTGCTTTTGATTATCTTTTTTTTTTCATGAAATGATTTTAAATATAAAGTTTTTTTATAATTGTTCATGTATTTTTTTTTACAATTAAATATCGAATAAAATTTGAAACTTGTCAAAAATATGTTTTGACTGATTTAACAAATATGTTAATTATTATCTTTAAAAGATAAAACTTTATATAATAAGAAAAAGAACATACTAATCCAAATTATAATTTTGGTCAAGATACCTTAACAATAATTACATTCAATAGCTAATCTTGAATTATAGTTGACCCAGAGAAAAATATATACATGATTATAGTTATCCTCTCAACTACGAACAAAAAAAAATCAATCCCTATTAATAGCATCAAAGTTTTTGTACTATAAATTAGTGATGATCTTACATCAATTCAATAACTCAGTACCAGCTTTTGGTGTAAACATTTGGTGAATCCAAAGAAGAAGAAAAACCATGAAGATCTCAGTTTTCTTCATTGCTGCATTGCTTATTCTATCATGTAAGTAAAATGAAATTTATCTTATCAAAGATGAAGATTCAATTATAAAGCATGTAGAACCGTAAATATTTATATAAATATATGATTTAATTATAGGCTCATCATCAATGACAATGGGAATAAATTATCACGAGGACCATTGCCACGACTATAAAGATTGTGAAGTATGGTGCAGACAATATGTCCCTGAACCGCAATGTATCAATCACATTTGCAATTGTAAACCTTCTTCGATCGACGAAGACCTCCCAAAGTTAGCTGATTCTTCCATTTGATAATTGAACATGTATCCATCAAAATACATTTATACTTGCTTTCTCTAGTTTTACTTCAATATGTGGAAAAGTTATTATAACTTTTCATTAATAAAGTAATACTGTTTTTATTTCTCTTAATTATTACATGGAATTCTTAAAAATTTGTACCTATAACTAGACCTTGACGTAATCCTCACGGTATGTGACATAATTGGTCGATCAAACTTTAAAAACCTCAAACCACTCATTTGTAAATGCATTGAAAATTCGAGAACCTGGTTTTACGAATTCTCCAAATTCAAATCCATCTTGAGTATGTCTCGGCAAGGACAATACCCAACAATTTACTATCAAGCTTTCTCATAGAATTATTACATAAGTGAAAGAGTACAAATCATCAGAATTAAAAAGCTATGTGCATCTCCGTAGTGGTAGTCTTTTACATGAGTCTCTCACAATTGTTTATTTTTTTAAAAAGGAAATTAATATTTGATTAAGTGGATATTTGAAATAGTTGAGAAAAGCATCCACAAATCTCTCAAATGAGAAACTCTTCAAATAGATTTTTCAATTATTTGAGATTTCTGCTCAACAAAATATTATTAAGAAAACAAGTTTTGAAAGATTTACCACTAAAAAGCTCTAAAATCAAAGAAATCCAAAACTTTTTTTTAGAACTCTGCTCCCGAAACAGAACACCAAACATGAACCAGCTCACGAAAACGTATTTATAATGCATATACACTTCACAATAAGGCTTAGAATTACTCATTAGATTTTAGTTTCTTATATATATATATATATATAATCTTAATTGTTACGTGTTAAATGCTCAATTTAACAAATAAAATTTTCGATGACCAAAAAAGAAACAGAAAACAAAAGGCTGAAAATGCCTTTTTATCGACATTTTAGGTAAATAATATATGCTGTTGAAAAGGCTGAGATAGGGGAGTTGACTACAAATCTACGTTCATTGAAGGACGTAGATACTTCCAATACTTATTATGGTATCCCAATGTTGACTACAAATGTTAAAATACAGAATCTATAAATGCATACAGATAAATATATTTAATTAGTTACATGAAATTAAAATGATGGTTATATATAGGGCTTTTTATATATATATATATATATATATATATATATAATATCCAGACTATGCTATGTTTGTTAATTGTTACTTGATCTATCTGTAGAAATCAATTAAAGACATATAGTAATTAATTACAAAACTGAAAGAGATAGTTTATTTACAATAATAGCTGATCAATAGCTTTCTATAAATCGATTACTATTATAGCTTATCATATATTAATATGGTTCTAATTATAGTCAAAAAATGTAAAAGGTGTTGTTCACTAGTCAAAATATAAATATTTTTCTTTTTTTTAGAAATATATTTAAAATGTAATCCATGATAAAAAAAATCAATACTCCATATGTCTAGTGATCAGATATATTAACCAGACTTCTTGTATAAGAAATCAAAGTATAGAGATGAACTCAAACAAAACAACGTTCTTCTTGGTCCTGGTCCTTGTATTTGCCTTCTGTAAGTCCTTCGCTTATATACAAATATATGATTTTTCATTATACTTATATCAATATGTATCTACACCACACACACACACATATATATATATATCTGATCGATGACTATAACATATAGGTGATTTCTTGAATCTTGTAAGATTTAACGAGTAAAAATTTAATGCTGTTTCAAGTAAATGGTATTTTACATTTAGTTTCAAATAATATAAAGTTTTGATTAAAATATGTCTCCTTTTATCCACTGAACTATGTTAACCAGGAGGGTTCAGTTTCAGTTTCAGTTTTTTGGTGTGGGTTCATAGATTTCTGAAACACAGTAACCAAAATAAAATCAATTATCTAATTTGGATCCAATTAGTTGCGGTTTTAGATCAGAATCAACAATTAATTTGAATTCGATTTACTATATATATATATATATATATATACATTTTTTGGGGAGTTTTCATGCCATTTTTAATGTTTAATCTGAAACTAATTTTTAATTAATTTTCTTTTGGATATAATCTATATGAAGGTATAACTATGACAGAAAGCAAGTGTCACAAGAACATAGATTGCAAATATGTAAAGCAACCATGTCCGGTGCCTCTCGCATGTCTATTTGGTAGCTGCATTTGTCCCTGGACGAATGATCACTCTAGATTCTTAACTTGTCATATCAAATGTGCACATTCTGGCAAAAAAGTTTTAAACCTCCATGATTCTAGTCATTGTGTTTGTGGCGATAAATAAGATAAAAAAATGTGACAACAATATAATTTGCAAATGTTGAATAAAATTTATTATTTAAAATTATTGTCGTTCCTTTTTTTATAAATAAAATTAGCTAAATGCAAAATACCTAAAATAATAATGTAGATTTTATTGTGTATGCTTATGCTTCATGTATTATAATTACAAGAAAGCTTTCATTTTGTTTAAACATAGAAACCACCATGTTTTTATAATTCTGTTGTTTGAGTTTAACTATATGAATCTAATAAATTATGCCCTTAAATTTTTCCAAAAATTAAATGCTGTAAAGTCAATGTTTCTTTCTTTTACATTCAAGCACGGCCATGCCGCTTACTAACCAAAAATGCCATTTAGAGGTTAATTAATCACAAGGTTTTATGGAGCTAATCATTTTTACCTACACAGCTACATTGTACCATTTAGATGTTCTTTCATAAAATGCGATGTACTTAATTTTGAGAGATCTTACATTGCATCGATCAAACTGACCAAGTTTCAGTTGGTTAAGCTTAATTTTAAAGAGATTAAAAGCTCAGTTGGTTAAGGTTTCTTCCATGCAACACCCTTTTTTGTCATTTTAATTTTAATTTTTTGTTTTAGTGTATGCCTCAGGCCCAGTCCCTTTAAAACAAGGAGATGGAAGAGATGGATGAGCCCAGAATTTTAGTCCTTTTCGAATGCTTTCATTTTTGTTTTTGTAATTGTCACCATTCTTTTATTTTTCTGATAATATTTATTTTAATTTTAATTTTATTTTTTGAAAATATTTATGTTTACATTAGAAGTGTTCAATCTGTAAAACCGAATGAAATCAAACCGAACTGAATCAAAATAAAAGATATGATTTTCATGTAATAGCTAATTTTTAAAATTTGAGATAATCGAAAATCGAAAGTATTCAAACCATACCAAATTATAGTAGATATAGTTTCAATATCATAATTAATTTTTATAAATAAAAAACCAAAAAAATCGAACCAAAAGAGGGCCAACATCGAAATTGAACATCCTTAGTTTAAATTGCAGTGAAAAGAAATACCTAAAAAAAACTTGGCGAGGCCATTTCTTAACTAAGGAAATCTTAAGTAACACCCATTTCTTTGTCATTCAGCTTAGTAAAATCCATATTATATACTAAATAAAATAAGTCAATGTAGACGTTTTCTGTTTTTTTCTTTTTTGGACGAATCGTAAATGATTTCTATTATAAAATTGAGAATCATACAAACCAGTTATGCGTGTCAAAAAGGCTTTTACCGTTACATTGACCTTTAAAATGTTAGTTACATTATTTAAATGGGCTTTACAGAAACTATTGGACTCACTGACCGTCAAATCAAAAAAGGCTTATTGAACATAGAGCTTTCATTTTTTATTAATTAGAATTTATATTTTATTTTGATAAAGCCTCATCTAAAATATGGTAATATATCTTATTAAGGATTATAACTTTTGTTTCACATAAAACCTTTGTTATTTAACCACTTATCAAAAAAATTATAATAAATAAAAAATCTATTACCTTCTATAGAATATGAAACATTCTACTAATTTATGAAATGTCATATATTTTTTGTTGGCAAAAAAAATAATGCAACGCTTATGGACAAAATAGAAGAATAGAGGTGTGTAGCACACGCACGCGGTTAACGCGTTGTGAATAATATTTTGACTTCAAAAGTTAAAAAGTTTTGACTTATGAGGGGTCGCTCTTCGAGGGAAAACGTACGGAGCCCCAATAAGAAAAGTCCACGTGGGAAGACGGAGCAGTTAACGGAAAGAGTTTAGACGAGCGTTTTTTTATCATCCGTTACTTTCCGTCAATTATCGCCGTTAAAACAAAATAGTCTGCCGTTTACCCTTCTGGTCCGGTAAGTATTTAATGAGAAATTTACTCCTCCATTTATTGCAAAGGGAAAGAAATTCAGAAAGAAGCAGAGAAAAAAAACTCAAGAGAAAGTGAGAAAACACCAAAATCTCTAAGGACTGTAGAGAGAAATATCATTCTTGGTTTTTTATTTTCTTTCATTTTCTCGGAAGCTAAAAGAAGGTAAGAAAGTGAGAGAAAACCAGAGAAAGTAAAAGAAAATCTCTATCTTTTTGTAGAAAATAGGAAGAAAAAAAAGTGTGTATTATCTAGTTTTTGTTGTGTGTTCTTTGGATGCATGTGTTTTTTTTCCCTCTCTTTTGAAGTATTTTTTCCTAGTTTGATCTAGAAATATTACAAACAGAAACTACACAATCCTTATTTTTCTCATGAATGTTCAGATAGTGTTTTAATTGTTTTTTATTAGCTGGACCTGTTTTTTTCTTAATTTAAAAAAAAAGATTTCACCAGCAATAAATGTTTTTTTTTATCAGTTACGTTTTTGTGTATTAAATTTTGAAATATTTTCTGAACTATGAAACGATCTAGCTGTCGTCTCTGGTAATTAATCTTCTCTTTCATGCTTTTTTTTTTCTCTTGGGTTTGCATTTTTGAAATAAAATATTTCTGCATTTCCATGCACTGATTCTTCCTTTTGAACCTTCACTTCTTCAAGATTTCAAAGAAAAACCCTAACTGAGATCTTTGTAATAATCATTAGGTTTTTTTCTTGTTGTTGTTGCAAGTGATGTTGACGATAGGAGAAGAAAGTGTCATGACTTCAGACAACAGATTTGCTTCCCCGCCGCCGCCTTCTTCTTCTTCTCCGGCAACAATCCAAAACCCTAATTTTAATTTCATCCCTTTCAACTCATTTTCCTCCCTTATCCCGGTTTGTTCCTGATTAAAAGTTTCTACATTTATGTCAAATCGTTTCTCCTTTTTTTGTTAGTTATTCTTTTCCATGCATTTTATATAATATTAATGAGTTTTTATTAGAAGGACGAGCACGGGATGATGAGTATGAGTCTGATGATGATGATGGGAGATGGAGCAGTAGAGGAAATGATGGAAAACGGGTCGGCGGGTGGGTCATTCGGGTCGGGTAGTGAACAAGCAGAAGATCCAAAGTCCGGAAACGAGTTTGATGTTAATGAACTTCAAGACGATGAACAACCTCCTCCTGCTAAGAAGAAACGTTACCATAGACATACTAATCGTCAGATCCAAGAAATGGAAGCGTAAGTTTAGCGTCTTCTTTTTTTGTTTTCATTTTATCCACTCGGTGTGTCCGAAATCGAGTTTTTGGTTTCAAACATATATGAACCAAACCGAAGTTGAATCTATTTCTACTAAGTTTAGATTAGTTTTGGTTTAAAGTCGATTTTTTCTCACTAATCTTGATTAATACATTTCCTGTTTGTATATATTGGTTTTTAGTATTGAAAAATATATGAACCATACCCAAGTTGAAGTTATGGTTATGCTAGGTTTGGAATGGTTTTGATTTTAATCTCGATTTAATACTGGGTTTTTTTGGTTTGTTTTGTAACCGGGATAGTACCATGTCTTGATTTCATAATGGTTTAAGATTTGTTAAGTACTTGGCTTAAAAAGTATTCATTTTCTAAAGGTGAATTTTAGGTTCTTTATCTTTTTGGTTTAAGTAAGTGGTTTCTTTTTTTAATAAAGAAAAACGAAAACCATCTAAACCAAAATAGGATTTGACTTTGACGTTCTTAATTAGACTGGTTTTTTGGTTCAATAATACCAAACTAAATAGACCTTGTACGTATTTTTTTATATATCGATCGATCTCATCATTGGTGATTGATTTCTAATACTGATTTTTCTTTTTAATCTTTGTAGATTGTTTAAAGAAAATCCTCATCCAGACGACAAACAAAGACAGAGATTAAGTCATGAACTTGGTCTTAAGCCTCGACAAGTCAAGTTTTGGTTCCAAAATAGGCGTACCCAAATGAAGGTAAGTTACTAACATTAGTATGTTCACTGTAACCTTTGTAACATCTATTCCATATAATCTAATTAATATCTAAGTGGGTTACATCTCAAACTAAAGCATGAAAGTTTCAAAATTCGAACTACAATAGTGAAGAAAATTATGATCAATGTTTTATTTAATGTGATGATAGGCACAACAAGACAGAGCAGAGAATGTGATGTTAAGGGCAGAGAACGATAATCTTAAGGCGGAGAATTCTCATCTTCAGGCGGAGCTACAGTGCCTCTCGTGTCCTTCTTGCGGCGGTCCCACAGTCCTCGGCGACATTCCGTTCAACGAACTCCACATTGAGAACTGTCGCCTCCGTGAAGAGGTAACTCCAATTATTTCTAACTCCGAAAAAAAGTTTCTGCGTTTGTAAAATAAAAAAAACATACTGATTAGGAGTGTGTAACACATTGATTGTCAAATCAACAGCTTGATCGCCTATGCTGCGTAGCTTCAAGATACACTGGCCGTCCGATGCAGTCCATGGCATCATCTCAGCCATTGATCAATCCTCCTTCGGAACTTACGCATCATCAACCTTCATTGGAGCTAGATATGAGCGTATACGCTGGAAACTTTCCAGAACATCCTTGTCCAGACTTGATGTTGCTTCCTCCACAAGATACTGCTTGTTTCTTCCCAGATCAAACTAATAACAACAACATGTTACTTGCGGATGAAGAAAAGGTGATCGCTATGGAAATCGCTGTCTCTTGCGTCCAAGAACTTACTAAAATGTGTGACACAGAAGAGCCTTTGTGGGTTAAGAAGAAATCCGACAAGATGGGCGGTGGTGAGATGTTGTGTCTGAGTGAGGAAGAGTACATGAGGTTATTCCCATGGCCAATGGAGAATCATAAAAACAAAAGAGAATTTTGTAGAGAAGCTTCAAAGGCAAACGCAGTTGTCATCATGAATAGCATAACGCTTGTTGACGCTTTTCTAAACGCTGTAAGTAGTAAACTTTTCATAAACGTCTTTGATTTTAATCATTTTTCGGTTAATCGATAAAAAATTTGCATTTCTGAGTTGTAGGATAAGTGGTCAGAGATGTTCTGTTCAATTGTGGCTAGGGCCAAAACGGTTCAGATAATCTCATCTGGAGTTTCTGGAGCTAGTGGTTCTCTCCTTCTGGTAATTTAGTAATTTGACTTAGAAGTAGCAGAGAACAAACAGAACAGATCTTTCTAATGATATGTTGTTTTGTTTTACTAGATGTATGCAGAGTTACAAGTACTATCTCCCTTGGTTCCAACTCGAGAAGCTTATTTCCTACGGTATGTGGAACAAAACGCGGAAAATGGGAATTGGGCAATCGTAGATTTCCCGATCGATAGCTTCCATGACCAAATCCAGCCATTGAGTACAAATACTCCTCATGTGTATAAGAGAAAACCTTCAGGCTGCATCATTCAAGACATGCCTAATGGATATTCACAAGTCAAATGGGTCGAGCACGTGGAAGTAAACGAGAGTCACATGCACGAGACATTCGCTGAGTATGTGAAGAGCGGAATGGCTTTTGGAGCTAGCCGCTGGCTCGACGTGTTGCAGAGACAATGCGAGAGGATGGCTAGTCTAATGGCTAGAAACATAACCGATCTTGGAGGCTAGTAATCTTAAACCGTATGTCCTTAGATTTATAAATCCCTTAAGCCGGAAATCACTAACGCTCTGGTTTTTTTTGCTTTTCTTGTTACAGTGATTCGATCTGCAGAAGCGAGAAGGAACATGATGAAGTTATCACAAAGGATGATGAAAACATTCTGTGTGAATATAAGCACTTCGTACGGACAATCTTGGACCGCTCTGTCTGAGACGACTAAAGACACTGTGAGAATCACGACGAGGAAAGTGTGTGAGCCTGGTCAGCCTACTGGAGTTGTTCTTGCTGCTGTCTCAACCACCTGGCTCCCATTTTCTCACCTTAAAGTCTTCGATCTTCTCCGTGATCAACATCACCACTCTCTGGTAAACCAAACCTTGACTCTTCTCTCTGTGTTTGATGTAATCTAAACTTCGGCCAAAATGTAAAATTAATCTATCACTTCAGTTGGAGGTTTTGTTCAATGGAAATTCACCTCATGAAGTTGCTCATATCGCCAATGGTTCACATCCTGGAAATTGCATCTCTCTTCTTCGCATCAACGTAAGCTCCAAGATACAAACCCTAACATTTTGATTATTTTTTACTGAACTAGGGCCATTTGCAAATATTCGAATTTTGGATTGTGTTTTGACTTACAGGTAGCGAGCAATTCATGGCATAATGTGGAGCTGATGCTTCAAGAAAGTTGCATCGATAACTCCGGCAGCTTAATAGTCTACTCCTCCGTCGACGTCGACTCAATCCAGCACGCGATGAACGGCGAAGATCCTTCCAGTATTCCGCTTTTGCCACTCGGGTTCTCCGTCGTCCCTGTGTTTCCTCCGGATCAAGCCGAGGGTATTTCCGTCAATTCGCATCCTCCGCCGTCGTGCCTTCTCACCGTCGGGATTCAGGTCTTGGCGAGCAACGTCCCAACAGCGAAACCAAATCTTTCCACCGTCACAACCATCAACAACCACCTTTGCTCCATCGTCAATCAGATCACTTCCGTCCTTAGCAGCACCGTTTCATCTTCAGCCGCCGCCGCCAAACAAGAGGTCATGTAGTGACCAAATTACCCTTAAACCTCTTTCTTTTTGAAAATCTCTCTAAGAGTAGTACCGAGCAGTTGTAAAAGGTGTTTAAAAGAAGGAGGTTCAGTGGTAACTCGGTTATAGCTTCGAGGGTAGTTTGGTAAATAAAGTAGCATCTAATGGGACAAGCTTTTTTAGGTAGTAATATCGGTTCATGGTAAGAGTAAAACCGGAAATTAAGTTTATGTTTGCAGCCATTTTTTTTAGGAGGGTCAAAAATCAAAATGATTTGTATTCAAGACTAGAAGATAGAGGAAGTCAAGAGCGCACCAGATAGGTATGTTGATTTTCTTTTTCTATAAACCGAATTATCGGTCGAATCGGTTTTCGGTTTCACAGAAAAACGTAGCTGGTTCGGGTATTGACTTTCTACTTGGATTGACTCTTTTGAAATATTTTGGCTTATATGCAATTTAATATGATACTTTCTTTATATGTTTTGGTTTTTCGTGTTTAATGCTTTGGATAGTGTTGACAGACTTGCTAAAAATGCAAGGAAATATAACAAAAACTACACTATTAAGTGGTTCATGTAATGGGTCTATGTTGTAATAATTTTGGACTGACAAAAAAAATGCTTTGATCTTTTTAACAATTTTACATAAATATCGAGAATAGGACATGAATTTATATGTGTAATGTAATCAAGTTTTTGTAATATTTCCTTTTTGTGGTTATGCAGTATGCTATTTAAAAAAAAGTCAAGAGATTTTGTTAATTTAAATATTTTTAAACGTTTAAACCTTTAAACAGTTTACATCTACAGTAACAAAGTATTTTTTGTGATAAAATGATGAGGAATTTGAATTTTACACAGAAAAAGTAAGGCTTGCGATAAAAACCACAAGAAGTTCATTTGAAATTAAATCATATTAATAATAAAAAGTTTGTGTTTAAAGTTTAGAACCTTGAAAGTCCCATCATGAACCTTAGAATCTTAAATCTCCAAAATATTTAACGACAACTAATATAGATTGATATAGGTGTGGTAGACCATAGAGACAAATTTTGGTTGTGAGATTCGTACGCGAATGCCCCTTAGGTAGTCGAGAAGCTTTACTTCAAATTGTAGAAGATGATGAGGTAAATCAATAATCCATTTAGTTGTTCTTATATTTCCACATTTATTTTGACATACATATAATTTTACAAATAACAAAAACTGATATGTGTCATGAAAATAAATTGTCAAAAAAAAAACTACGAAACAAGAAGAACTAAGAACGTTTGTCTTTTGTTTGATTTCCATATAGGAGCCATTGTCTTTTGCACACTACCACTAACGATGAATTAAAAATGTTTTTATATCTTTTGTTTTTTCATTTACAAGCCGAAACATCCCTCATCAATTTTTATCTTTCTTTAAATTACGTATGGACATGGCACGCACAATCAGAGCATGGACTTATACATGGTGATCTGATGCTGATTTTTTTGTCTCGTTTATTTCTTTTTTTGTGTATCAATGACGTGTTTTTTTCGTAGATACGTGGGTGGATATTAGGTTTCCGATGATATATACTATGGTGGTGATATAAGACGGCATATGATGGATTTTGAAAATCCAAATGTATCAATAATAATATGTATAGTATATAATGAGGATTTACAGAAAATATGAGTACTTTTATATATTTTCTATCACCAGAAAAGCATAATTGCAAGGAATTTTCTGATGACGTTGATGTGAGATTCACTTACACTTTTTTTTTGTCGGCTAAAATTTTTTATCAACAATCAAAAAAAAAATGTAAAGTCATTACAAAATTACGGAAACAAATTATTACATATGTATATATGTGCCATATGCATCATATGCTGAAGACAATTAAAATAAAAAGTGAATTATCGATGCTTTTTTCCGAAACCTTACTCACAAATAGAATTTTCAGCTATTATATTCCTTGCTAAAAAATTGATCTTCTTATGGGAAAATTGTGCTTGGTCTTCTTTTCTTCATAGACACTTCTACTAGCACATCGCATCACAAAACCCATTGATTCCGTTGAAAATTCTGAAGAGTAGACAAACTGATACCCATCATTCTGTAACAATGTATTTTTAGAAAACTTTGACTTCGATGTTCTAATCAATTGGTGTAACAAGGACAATGATTCAGATGCGATTTTATTTAATTGATATGACCTCCTTAGTGATGCCTCGATGTATACCCAAAACTGATTCTCTAGAGAAGACATACGAAGAGAAGTAACGAGATTCATACATATCACAGCAGAATACCGCTTTATAACCAAGTTGATTCCTTCTAATATAATGGTTATATCAATGATTCCAGGATCAAAAACCCAAATGACATCTCCATAACATGAATTAGGAGAAGTAACACCGGTTGTTAACCGGAAATATTGCCAGTAAAAAAAAGGTTACCGGAATCAAAATTATATAATGCACCTAATATAACAACTAAGTTTCTTAATGAGTTTAGGAGTAATCTAAATTTGAGTGTGAATCAAAAGAATGAGAAAAGGATTTATTGTTAATTACTCAAAATTAAGTTGTGATAAAGTTAATCTAGTGTCAAAGAAATTTATTTCCAATAATTAAAAGAAATATTTATCATGAAAATCACAAAAACAATAAAAATAAAGAAAGAAAACGGAAAAATAAAAATGAAAAAATTCCAAGGCTTTAAACAAGAATTCAGTCACAAAAGTATGGTTGAGTAAATAAAACTAGTCAAAAACTTTAAAATCTATTAAAGTATCTAAGTTTTAACACTAATCAGACCATAATCAATAGTGAGATAGTTAGCTGATTACAAAAATGATTAATTATATGAAAGAGTTTCATGAGTATTAGGGACGAAAGACAAAAAAATTTGAAAAGTTCTACACATGTTTCGGAGCATACAAAACCGGATAGAATAGTTCATACAAACGTATAATAGCAATTTTAGTTAAACACAATACTTTTCGTTGACTATATTTTAAATATTTGTTGGTTAGGTCTCATTTAGTGATTATTCGTGCTTATCTAAATTTAAATATTTCAAATTGTTAGTATATGGAAACAGTGGCAGAGTATACCATGATGATTATGTCCATGCTAATAAGAATTTAGTTATGCAAACATTCCTAGGTTCGCTTTTATTTCATGTTCTTGGTTAATTTGAAAGTCCCATGGTATGGGGTTATAATGCGTACAAAACTTAGAGATTGGAAGTGTCCATTAATCAAGTATAATAAAATAATATGCGATTGTTATTTTCTTAACGAAAACATCTTATTTCATTGGTAAAACATGTGTAACAGATTACAACAGTAGATCATGGTATAATCACACAGAAATTCCAAAACAAGAATCAAACTCATAACAATAACTAGAATCTTAATTTAAATTTGATATCTCTAGGCACATTGGAAACCAGATGGAACCTTCTTACCACACTGGTTTAGGACAAGACTCAAGGAAATGGGAACATTGTAAAGTGAGGAAGATGACATTGAAAATGAGGAGAAGAACAATCTTAGAATAAGCCATTGATGAAAGAGCGCAAGAGTTTTGTCTTATAAAGTTATAAGAAGACCTTAAAAGCTCTCGATCTCTTTATCAAGCTTGTTGATGTTTTGTGTGAAGATTATGGAGAGAGTATCAGGGTTATATAGGTGAAGATTGTGTTTGGTTAATGTGATTTTTATTACAGGATTAATAATTTCAATGAATTTTTCATATAAGAGATTAATATTAAAATAAAAAATTATTATGAAGTGATTATAATTGATATGTCAAACTGTCAAGATCTATGAGGATCGCTGGTTGTTATATGTAACAGACGATAAAGATTATATTAGTGACTATATAATGCTTAATTATAACTTAATTTTAAACGGAATAAAAAGAAATGTTTTTATGAACTTATATGTGTAGTGCAATTCAATTTTTGTTACCTTGTTTTTTTTTGTTATGTAATGTGCTAATTTTAAGACTTTTCAAGATGATGATGAGGAATCAAACATACATATAATTTACAAATAACAAAACTGATATGTATTATGAAAATAGATTGTCAAACACACACAAACTACAAAACAAGAAGAAGTAAGAACGTTTGTCTTTTGTTTGATTTCATATAGGAGCCATTGTTCTTTGCACACCATCACAAACGAGGAATTTAAATATGTATAGTATATTTCTTTTGTTCTTTCAATTGACAAACCGAAACATCCCTCATCATTTTTCATGTTTTTTGTACAATAAAAAAACTAACAAAATAGATAACAGTATTGATGTATGAACATGACACGCACAATCAATCAAGAGCATGGACTTATACATATATATTTTTATTCATATTGATCTGATGCTGATTTTGTTGTCTCGTTGTTTTTATTTTTTTCTCTATGTGGGTGGATATTGGGCATCCGGTGATATATACAATGGTGATGATATAAGATGGTGTATGGTGAATTTTGAAAATTCAAATGTATCGATCCTAGTAGGTATAGTTTAGAATTAGGATTTTGGGGAACATAAGCGTAATTTTTCATTTTTTTCTATCAGGAAAAAAAAATCGAAAAGAATTTTCTAGTGAAATTGATGTGAAATCTTACAATAGCACTAACACTTGTTATCCAATGGTGTAATAAAATTATATAATATATTTAATATAGCAACTGATTTTCTGAAATCTTTTAAGGATTAATCAAAATTTGAATGTGAATCAGTTGATAAATAGTTGCTAATCCAATGTTTTCGGTATCTAAAAACAAAATGTCAGAATGAAAGACAGATTTTGGCCTCGATTAAAAATTGTGGCTATATAGTTTTGGATATAAAAAATGTGACTATTACTTTATATGTTTTAGAAAATGTGAAGTTATAAAAATGTTGACAATTATTTTTAAATATTGTAAATTTTTTTTGTCTAGAATAGAAATATCAATTAGACATGTTGCCAAGAATCTTGTGAAGAATGTCTTATCTCTAATTATGAAGAATCTTGTGAAGAATGTCTCATCTCTAATTATGTGACATGTTGTTCCCCTACCAATTAGATATGCTCATTCTTCATAAATCTGACTTGCATTATATGTTGTTGCAGTTCCAAGTCTCTGAAAATGAGGAGAAGAGCAATCTTTGAATAAGCCATAGATGAAGGAAGGCAGATATAAGATTTTTGTCTTGTAAAGTTATAAGAAAACCCAAAAAACTCTATCTTTATCATGCTTGTTATATTTTTGTGTGAAGAATATGCAGAGTGTCAGAGTTTTTATAGGTGAATATAGAGTTTGGTTCATGTGTTTACAAACATATAATTCTGACACTCTCTGAATATTCTTCACACAAAACATATTTGAACTAAAGTTATACAGCAGTTTACAGTTCAAACATATTTTCGGTATCTCAACTGTAAACTGCTGTATAACTTTAACCAAAAGAAATATAGTAATATTTGAACTATCCTTAATCGTGTTCGTGTGGGATATATTTTTAGCTTCGAAGATAATACATATTTTTCTCAAAAAAAAGAAGAAGCATATATTCTTACATTGAAGATAATAAATGTTCAGAAATTCAATTTAAGGCTGCTTACAGAAATTATAATATTTATATAAACATTTAACGAAAATTGTTCTCGATCATTTTCCTAAAAAATAACAAAGTTTGACATTTTTCGGTTTTTTTGTCTCTTCGTTCTTTTTCATTTTCTAAATGGGCATCGAAGTTGTGTTGGCATGTAATTAGCCTAACAACTGACAGGTAAGATTGCTCAATTCCATACTTTTGAAAATAAAAATTTATCATATAGTTTGTTTTAGCAAAATTTTCTTATAATAGTAAGACACAATATGAACACTTGGTCTGTTTATTTGGAGACTATAAATAATTTGCTTTTGGCTTCATTGATTCAGTGTAAATATCTTCTTACCTTTTGACCACAAGAAAAAAAAACAAATTGGCGTCAGTTTATAATTAAGAATGCAACAATGAAATGTATAACCGAAGATCGAGCACGGTAGCTCAACTGGGGAAGATAAGAAAAGAAATAAAGAAAACACAGAAGACAATTTATTTAATAAATTTAGAGAAATTTACAACAATCCATATAATGATAGATTCAAACGAGAAATTTAGAACAATGAATTTTGATCATATACTAAAAGGAATCAAATGATAGATAATATAAGGGGGTTCTCTAGGCACATTGGAAACCAGATGGAACCTTCTTGCCACAGTGGTTTAGGACGAGGCTCAAAGAAACAGGAACATTAAGGTTAATTCCGAGGAGATTAGCTTTTAGGGCAGTGCATAGACAAACCGCGGCTTTAAGATCAACTAGACCGTTGATAAGGTTGCAACATTTAGAAGTTGGTGGTAGAGAAACTTTAACCAAATCCAACACATTGGCACATACGTTGAACTTAAGAGCGTCTTTACAAGTGGGCTTACGGTAAGAAGACGACGGTGAGGGCTTCTTGTGGTGGCTCATGGACGGTGGTGGTGGGCAAGGGACTGAAGTGGAGCTGACAAAAGTGAAAAAGATGACATTGAAGATGAGGATAAGAGCGATCTTAGAATAAGCCATTGATGAAAAAGTTATTAAGAGCTTTTTTCTTAGAAGTTATAAGAAAACCCCCCAAGAACTCTCTTTATTAAGCTTGGGATGTTGTTGTGTGAAGAATACATAGATGAGGTTAAGGTTTTTATAGGGTTTTTTGTGTGTGTCTTGACAACTATTAATTGAGATAATATTCATGTGAGGTGTTATATTAAAAGTAGAATGAATTGATTGATCTTACAACCTGTCAACAAGTTCATTTTACATGCAACATGCATGAAAAACAAAAATTAATTGAGTGAACAAAGTTAAGTTTATAATTTAATTTAAACCGTAAACAAAGAAAGGATTTTTGGACTTATATGTGTACTGCAATTCGATCTTTGTTGTTTTGTTCTTTGTTCTTATGCAAAACCCATGTGCTTTTATAAATTTCATGTGATTTGGCCGATATAATACTTGGTATATTATTGGAGATCATATCGGCTAACAAAAATATGAAATATATCAGAGTTTACAAATGATCAGATGGCTAAACATGATTATGTTTAGTATAAACTGATATGTAAAGTTTCGACCAATAATACTATTTGACTATATATTGGACTATGATCAACTATATCACTAATTTAATATAAATATTTAATGGTAATTTTTCTTAATGGTATATATATATATATATATCAATATGATCAATTATTTTTGTCAACGGCTTTAGAAAATACACAAATACATGATCAATAATTGTTTTTGGAAAAATTATCATTTTTGCATTGAATATTTTATTTAAATTGTTAAGGATTTGTAGACTTGTTCAAAAATATTTTTCCTAGTTTTTGAATATTATCTAATATATATGCAGAAATTTTTAAAAGATAAAATTACTTTTTATTTGAAAAACACTAAAAAAATATGTTTGTGATACAAAAACAAATCGGAACATGCTAGTTGTCTTTTAATTTTTTGTCATAAGTGTTCTTTTTATTTTCTGTCAAAATATGGGCCGGTTAGGCCCAACATCTGCAATCACCATTTTTTCTTTCCTTTTGAATATCTGCAACCACATATACTTGTTTAAAATTTGGGCTCTCTCTAAAACGCATTTTACTGCATAGAGAACATGAAAGAAAAGTTATGATACAAACATATGGCCCTAAATTTGCTTATTCGTTCTTACTGAACAATCAAGATTGAGATATAAAACAAACGAAGATTAAAGTTTTATTTCATTTTGTCTCTCATAATGCTTTGTGGTGAATGAAAAAGGTTTGGTTTGTCTTTTGCCTAACAAGTAGAGATATGTGGCCTTCAAAGTGTCATTGGTCAATTTCTGGCCTTTGATGATAAAAGCTTTTCATAATTTTTCTTGTAACAGTTTCTCTTATATGATATGAAGACACGGAAGGAACATTTTGTCTGTTGATTTAAAGACCATAGATTCGAAATTTGTAATAATGAATTGGCTTTTTCAAGATTTTGGTGTGAGTTCAGTGTTTCTGATCATTTTCAACCTTATAAGAATTCGAGTTTAATTCTATGTATGGAAAGAAAAACAATTTACGTGTATATATTATAAATGCTCGTTCTGGTTAAAAGAAAATGTAGGTTGAAAGTTAAGAAAAAAAATAGAATTGGATTAATAACAGTCACATGCATACAAAAGACATTATTCGAATGCTATTATAGAGGAAGTTATGATAAATATACATTGATATATAAAGTCATAAATTTAGTAATTAACATAATTCTAATTTGTGCTAGTTAGTCAGTTAAATTTCAGCACATGTAAAAAACAAATACATGCTACAAAAATAATAATAATAATATCTTAGATATGTGAAACAGAATTAAAAAAATTGTTATCAATAGTGATTTAGGAAAAAAAATGAAAATTAAATATAATTAAAGAATGATTTTAATTCAAATAAATTGATTTCATATAACTAAGAACATAATTTAATATAAATTTAAAAATTTAAAATAAATAAATAATTGTTACTATTCTAAATTTTTTTGTCAGTATCAATATTTTTAGTTTAATATTATTTATTTTTACAGATGATCTATTTTTATTTTGAAATTCTTATTTTTAGATACTTTTCATAAATAATAAACTTTAGAATCTAAGCACATTATATATATATTTTTTATGGAACATAATTATAACAACAAAATTTCATGTAATTCTGTTATACATAATGGTACATTAATTTCCATACATATATAGTCTCATATACTTAATTTGAGATTTAATTGGGTTATCATACAAATTAATCCCTTAATTTTAAGAATCTATATATATTACTGATTTGTTCGTTGAAATAAAAGATGTTAATATCTTGACAAAATATAAACATAAAAGTTCGTTTTGGTCAGAAACTATATAGTTTTAATAATATATGATGAGAATAACGTATGTGGTGCCGCCGTCATCAACACAGTACTACTTTGATTCTTGTGTGGAAAGTGCCCTCTCATTTTGTGTAATTGTCCTATATTCACCACTTATTTGTTATATTATTAATTTACTATTTTAATTCTTTTGTTGGTTAGAAAATAATGTGAAAACGCGGGTAAATTGACGGCAGTTGAACACTATAACGTTATTCGACGTTGGCTATTTCTTTTTTAACATCATAACGTAAAGCATAAGAATAGAATCTACTCGATAGTATCTATCTATCTAACTAATATACGAATACTTAAAATAGAAATTGGATTCAGTTTTAGTAAAAGTTATGCTTTATGATGAGAATCCTACGTCAAAAATCCATTAAAAAAAATCAATATCAAAAGTTGCAAATTTGACTGTTGACAAAAAAAAACTAAATACTAACATCATCTTCTTTGTTTTTTATTTGTTTTGAATAATTTCATTTCAATTAATTTTCGATTCTACGTTAGTGGTGAATATAGAAATAAATTTTATGGAAAAATTATTAAAATTATTCAAAGAATTAGGAGTAAAATTGCAAAACACAAGATACTATTGAAATTTTTTTAATTTTACATAAACTTTTTAAAAATCATGGGGACATCTGCCCACCTCTTGAACTATGTGGCTCAGCCACTGCTCTACGTGCTATATTTTTAAATCTTGAACACAAATTATAGTGGTAAAAATGCTAGAAGAGTGGTGGACAAACAAACAAAAAATGCTAGAAGAGTGATTTTACAAAAATGTGATGAAATAAATTAACTGACTAGAATAGAACTTTTGGTACATCAACATAATTAAATTTCGGTCAAATAAATGTGTTTTAGGAGAAAAGTCGGTCAACTAAAATTGTGGAAAAGATACCGTTGGTCATTGTCTCTTTAAATTTCGAAAGCAACAGACAAAAATGCGGAAAGACACAAACACTTGTAATTACCATGTTTTTCTTTTCTAGTAAGAGTTTTGACCCATACTTTGTTTGGTCAGACTTCAAAGCATATTCATATTTTACTGCCGTCTTCTACATGAAAATAAACCAATTCTTTTATCACAATTGTTCATGAACAGATTTATAGAAAATTCGCGTGTATATTACATTTGAAAATTCTGATATTAATTTTGTAGAATAATAATTGCTATAATATTTTTTAGTACATCTTTTATTTTACCCCCAAAACGTGTCATTTTCTTAATATATTATTTTTATATCAATATAGGAGTATTATTTATTTCATTTTGCAAGAACAATTGAAACGCTTAAGAGCCTGAACTTATATATCATCTTAATTTTCAAAACCAATACTATTGGATATATGGAATTACGTGCAAATATACATGTTTGCACTCTCAAGACAATAACATGAAGACAATGTTGATTTCTTTGAATCACATTAGTTTTTTCGAAACCATAACTATTTATCATACAGATTATATCAGATTATTATAACGTGAATGAAATATATATTATTAATCTTGTACTTGTTCGTAGATATGTATCACCGTATCTTCTAAATATATCAAATATAATACAATCAAAAACAAAATTATTGTTTTTAAAACTTCTGATTGATTGGTCGTCACATATATATCCACTAACAATAACTAATATAAAAACTGGTCGTTGCTACCACTATGTGCGTGTTGGGCCAGCCGTACGTCTTAGAAATACAGTACATTACATGTAAACTTAACGTAATCAAGTTTCATATATACTTGCATGTAATTGTGTTTTTTGGTTAATCATCATGTAATTGTTATATACCTTTATAAACGCATATCTACACAACGCAAGGTGGTAGCAACTAGCAAACGACCAGTGTTTTAAAAATCATTTAAAAAGGGTGCGATTGGTTAGAAGGTTAACATGAGGGTTGAGGCCAAAATATGCATGTCTCGGTATCATTCTTATGGATTAGTTATTAAGACTAACTAACTACTAAATATTTATTGCTTTAAATAATGATTAGCTTTTTTATAATCAGAGAATGACTGAAATTTTAATACCTTAAAAAATTTCATAGGGCGAGTGTAGTTGTTTGATTAATCCATTCACCAAATTTTATAATAATCTTAAAATATAACACCATTTCGAATGATCACTTAAAATGGAAAAACTCTTAATAAAAACTAATCTCATAAAAAATAATCCTTATAAATAATATATGTCTTTAAATTATTTTAGCACTAAACCACAATCACATTCGTCAATAACATATAAACATAACACATGGATGCATATATAAATTAAACAAAACTGTATTGATATAGTTTACGCCCCAGCTATTAGTCCCATTGACTAATTCACAACTTATTTACATATTATATATATACGAAATTAATGCATACGTATACATATCACAAAGATTCCAAAACATAAATATTTGATTCTTATAAATAATATTATCTAAATCCCCACTTCCTAATTGGATAATGCAAATCTGATAATTAATTATGATATAACTTTCTAACTGGATAGTGGCCTGTATAGCATATATATATTGCATATAAATAATTATGTCAAGCACAAGAGAGGGAAAATATATATATATGTATATCACAAGCTTAATAATAGACTACCAAATAATAGGTAACTTATTCATCGGCAAATTTGTAAAACAACATAAAATTTGACATAGGCTAGTCCAAAATTAACTACAAAAACATAGATTATGAAATATGTCACACTATCAGATTTAAATACAATATCATGATGTATATAAATATTGCATTATTTTATGAAAATACTAACAAATGCACACATGTAATTTCTAAAATCAAAATGGGATAGTTAACAAAAACTTGTAAGAGAATGACTTGCATATATATTTTTCCAACTTTCAAATCTATGTTTTTTTCAAAGAAATGTGAGATTTCAGAAAATATAGAAAGAAAATTATAAAAGAGGATAAGGAAATAAATTAAGCATAATAATATAAAAATATATAATAATGTTACATAAATTTTGAAATCTTAACTTTAATGATTAATATAATCATATTACATGTTAATTAATCGATTATAACATGTATAAATTTTTGTATTTAAATAAAAAATAATAAAAATAACAATTAATTGAAATGATAATAGGATAATTGATATGTTAATATTTTGGAACAAATAAATATATAAGTAATTAATTTATGAAAGCAAACCTAATAAAAAGAAGATATAATTTAAATATTTTTAAATACATAAAAATTAATTGAAAGACAAATCAAAATAAAAAAATGAAAAAGAGAAATTATTACTTTTTATTTTGTCTATATTCATCAAGTATTAAATTATAAATTCTTATGTGGATGCATCCTAATCTAGTGTAATATACTATTAATTATAATATAATATTTTATATACGGTAAATAGAAGAGATGAACAAATAGATAAAATAAAATAAAAATTGAAGGATAAAAAAATAATAAATGAAAATATCGGATATAAATAATTACCCATTATATAATACAAATAAATAAGCAAAAGATTACTACTTAAATGGATTTTTCTACACTTATAATTTATATTAGCAAAAAAAAGAATTTATAAGTGTTTTTTAGTTTTTTTGGTGGGTCTACTCGAATATACTAAAGAGAGATTTGTAAAGGTAAAGACAGAGCAGAGCCGGTGAAAGTCGGTTATAGTAGCTAAACCGGAATTAACCTTAACAGATTTGAGCACGGTATAACCGGTTTATCAAAGCCGAGCCACCACATTGGTACAGCTTTCGTTTTCGCTGACTTCACAAAACTAATCATTATACCCAACCTAACTCATCCCTGTTATTTAAAACAAAAAAGCGAAATTTAACAATGGACCAATGGGTTTCGGTTGGGATATTAGCTTTAACCGGGAACCGGAAATTCCGGTGACTTCACCATCCCACAGTAACCAAGAAAAACAATTGTCTTCCCGATGCACCTGCCACGTGTAGAGACAGTACAGAAGCGTCACCACGTTTCAACTTTCTCTTGTTCAAATGACTTTAACACCCTCCGTAATTACTCAAATTTACTGTTCAAGAGACCGCGTTACGAATAAACGCCGTTTTAAAGGGGTTGGCAGCGTTTGGTTGAACCACCTAACAACCACCACTTTCCTTCACACTTATAGTTCCCTTTATTTTATTTTTTTGGGAATCTTATTTCTTTTATTTATTAGGCATTTGGTTTTGTTTAAAATAATATAAATATAAAGCTGGTGGGTACTGTTACATGTCGATGAGGTTATTACTGCAATTAACAGTGAAAGTATAATATTTAAGAGACAGAATAAATACAAAATAACTAAAACGGATGACAAGCAAAACAAATACAGTAAATTTATAATCAAATTTCAACTATTGGGCTAAATAGTTAACATAAAAAGAAAGAAATGTGTTTATATGTTAGTGTATTATATGAAAAATCTATATAGATTTAGCTCTTATTCTTTGCCTAATTGTGGATAGAGATTAATGTTTTTTTTATCTTTTTTGATGGATTGAGTGAAAATAATGCGGAAATAGATTTATCCCACTCATTATCTGCCTAATGTAGTAGATGAAGATTTTTTGTTTTAATATTTACCTTTTCTGATGGATTGGGTGAGATTTTTATTTAATTATATTTAATTTAAATAGTTAAATTATAAAACTTAAATGAATGCTTTATTCCACCATATTTTTTGAAACTAAAGAACAAGTTGCACTCTATCTCTATAGAATAAATTTTCATAATCATCAAATTAATTTATATAGTTTTAAAAATGACCATTTATCACTTTGTATTACCACTTAATGAGTTTGGAAATCTCTTCTCATTGGGTTATGTATCTTGAATAATATATGTTTGAGTTGGCGACCAAAACAAGAAGCAATTCCAACCGCACCAATTGCAGCAAACGTTACGAGCGTTCATTAAATACAAAAAATATAATGTTGAGAAGAATTTCGGAAACTTCCCGATCCACCAATTTTAATTGAGTTTTAATTAAGAACGGCTTTTGTTTTTAAAATTACGGTGGCCACTAAAGTATACACGTTTGGAGTATAAAACTATAAATTATACTTTCCTAACAATTTTTTCCGGTTTTCCAAGTTTCTTCCTCTCTCGGTCCTCTTTTAGCATCTACAGTTTCTCTTTCCTCGACGCCGGAAAACCGATTTCCTCCGGCCGTTAACCGTTTTCCCTCTCGGCGAATAGATTCCGTTTCTCCTCCAGAATAGCTTGATACATATCTTCCTCCGGTGGATAGTGTATGGGTTGATTTTTTTATCGGTTGCTTGACTCGGCTACGCGGCGATTCGGATCTCCGCGTTTGACTCGGTCCTGGCTCTTTTCGCGGCGTTTTCGTAGAATGTGGTTTACCGTGTTTGCATGCTAGGCTTTGTATTGAGTTCGCTGTGCGAAATCGTGATCTAGGGTTTCGTCTCTGCTCTTTGTTCTTTGCTTGTTGCGGTTGGTTTAATAATTCGTCGAGGGAAAACGGAGGCTTACGGGCTCATATTACGGAATGCTATGGTGAGATGATTTCCCCTCTCTAGTTTTCAAGTTTCTAAATCAATTTCTTCCGTCGTAAATTTGTTCTGTTTGCTTCAGCTTCTCCTGAATTTCGTTGTTAGCGATTTTGCTAGATCAGATCTCTTACATTGCTCGAATTTCATCGAGGTTCCGCTATTTTTTCTTTTTTTGGAATTGGTTCTTCTTTCTTATCTCTGCTTCGTGATTTCATCATCAATGGATAATCTCCTACGCGTTTCTTTCTATTTAAATCCCACGTGTGAATTTGAGATTTGATGAGCTCTGTCTTCTGTTGAAATTGCGACGAATCTCTCTTTAGGTCAAACAATTGTGTTGTTGTAGAGGAAGCTGTCGATGGTTTCTGATTCGCTTTCTTCGAGGGTGTTGAAATTAGAAATGGTCACATTCTTTGACTTTGTAGGTATTGGTCAAAGAGATAAGGCGGTATGTGGTAGTGAAAATGCTTATGCCTTTTAAAGTTTCATGGTGTTGACTGTTTCTATTTTCTGTGTTCACTTTTATGTTTCTTAGCTTTTGTGGAGTTAAATATTTTGTATCTATTATGGGTTAAGTGTTATTGGTGGACCTATTGTACATCCATGACTCTCGGTCTATGTATATGTAGTATGTTCAAATTCTGATGTCTATCTTGACCTGACACTGGGTTTTGCCAGGCGGAAAGGAGGATCTGCTTGTCGAAAGAGGCTAAAGATGGGTTAGAATATCTGAAACGTAAAAGGCTTCAAAAAATGAGATCAGACTCTGGCAATGAAACAGTAGGCTTCAGTACAATGGCTAGAAGTGGAGGGGATGTTTTGAGACCATCTTCAGCGTCATGTGGAATGAGATTACGGGCAACTGCTAGTGACTCAGTACCTAAAGTGTATGGTGCATCTACTGGTAAGGGTGCCTTTTTGAAAGACAAAGTGGAGATGTTTAAGACCGATGATCTAAAATGGACCGAGAGGCTTCCCGAATGTCCTGTCTACAGACCAACAAAGGATGAGTTTGAGGATCCTTTGACTTATTTGCAGAAGATTTTTCCAGAAGCTTCAAAATATGGTAATATTGACATTGAAAGCTAAATTTCCAACATGCAAGTATTAGTGATGTAGGAGTAGACCCGTGCTCCTTAATTTGTTGGCTGCATACGTTAGTTGAAGCCATTAGTTGGTGTTGTGTTCAATAGAAAGAACATGTAGTGTAGGCAATATAGTGGGCTTATATCCCTTCATCGTCGTTTATTTGGAATCAATCTCGTTATGTTTTTTCGCTTAATCTTACTCTGCCTTTGTTTTTTTCAGGTATTTGCAAGATCGTATCTCCTTTGACAGCAACAGTTCCTGCAGGCGCTGTGCTCATGAAAGAGAAATCAAACTTTAAGTTCACTACCAGAGTACAACCCCTACGTCTTGCTGAGTGGGATTCTGATGATAAAGTTACATTCTTCATGAGTGGGAGGTTTGTATTCAACCCTGAATTGTTAGCTCTACATTTTCACCATATAGTTTCTGTTTCTGATTATCTTTAAACTACTCAGGACCTATACTTTTCGCGATTATGAGAAAATGGCGAACAAGGTATTTGCACGTAGATATTGCAGTGGTGGCTCTCTGCCCGACACATTCTTGGAGAAAGAATTCTGGAAGGAAATTGCGTGTGGCAAGACTGAATCAGTTGAGTATGCGTGTGATGTAGATGGTAGTGCATTTTCATCTGCACCAGGTGACCAGCTAGGAAGCAGCAAATGGAACTTGAATGTATTGATTTACTACAACTTGAGCTCCTTTATTATTTTTGGTCAAGCATTAAGGAAAACATATATTTGGTTATTTAAATGTGGTAGTTATATTTTTTATTTTCTCTCTACTTTCAGAAAGTTTCAAGGCTGCCGAAATCTACCCTGCGCCTTCTTGAAACATCCATTCCGGTATGTCACAGTGCAGTTACATTAAGGTCATATAAGAAGTTTCTGTTTGTTCTCTTTTAACTTGGATTTACTTGTTTCAGGGAGTCACTGAACCGATGCTTTACATCGGAATGCTGTTTAGTATGTTTGCCTGGCATGTTGAGGACCATTATTTGTATAGGTAAATGAAATTTGGCACAAGTAATATGGGTTACTAAGGTGGCCAAAGTATCTTATTCTGACCTTTTATTTACCTTGTTTCTTATAACAGCATCAATTATCAACATTGCGGAGCATCAAAAACTTGGTATGGGATTCCAGGTTCTGCAGCTCTAGAATTTGAAAAGGTTGTTCGAGAGTGTGTATACAATGATGATATTTGCTCAACTACTGGAGAAGATGGAGCCTTTGACGTGCTTCTAGGGAAGACTACTATATTTCCACCAAAGATTCTGTTGGATCATGATGTGCCTGTGTACAAGGCTGTACAGAAACCTGGAGAGTTCGTCGTTACATTCCCTAGGGCTTATCATGCTGGTTTCAGCCACGGTAAAATATATATTTTTTTAATTTGCATTTTTATTGGTCAAGAGGGTTGTTATCATATTTTTCTGAAATTGTGGTTGTCTGAAAAAATATTGTAGGTTTCAATTGTGGTGAGGCAGTGAACTTTGCGATGGGTGACTGGTTTCCTTTTGGAGCTATTGCTAGTTGCCGGTACGCTCATCTTAACAGATTGCCATTGCTTCCTCATGAGGAATTGATTTGTAAGGAAGCAATGCTTTTAAAAAACTCAAGTTCCAAACCCGAGAATCTGGATTTTACACCGACGGAATTATCAGGACAACGAAGCATCAAGACTGCGTTTGTGCACCTGATTCGTTTCCTTCATCTTGCTCGATGGTCTCTAATGAAGTCAAGATTATGCACAGGCCTTGTTTCAAATACATATGGTACCATCGTATGCAGTTTGTGCAAACGGGATTGCTATTTGGCGTTTATAAACTGCGATTGCTACTCACATCCCGTCTGTCTCCGTCATGGTAAAGCTTTTTCTCTGTTATCTCTATCAAGACATATCCTTCACAATTGTTTTTTAATTGACGGTGTTATTGTATCATTGTCTAGATGTTAAAAAGCTTGACCTTCCATGCGGCACAACACGTACTCTTTTTTTGAGGGATAACATTGAAGTCCTGGAAGCTGCTGCAAAGAAGTTTGAGAAAGAAGATGGGGTTATAGATATCAGTACATGTGATGAAGATTTATATACATATCCATCGTCAATCTCACTTCGAGCTGCAAAAGATGATGGATATTCACTGTATTCCACTATTTACTTTGATTTCAATACTGAGTTAGAGATGACATCTAATTGCCAGTTGCAACCTGGAAATTCTGTCATGAGCTACGAAGCGAATACTTCATGTATCTCCTCAGTTGCTGACGATTATGAATGCTCAACAACTGCTGATTACGTAAGTTTTCTGACCATGAAGTCCAGACGAACTCTCTTTAACCGTCTCTTTCTAGTATTTGATTTCTGTTTTCGTTACAAAAGCAGGTAAATAGACGAGCTAATTGTAGTAGCAGTAGTGATTCTAAACTCTCAGAAGAAGTAGCAAGCAGCAGTAACAAGAAAACTCGGTTCTTCTCTGTGGTTCAAGATGAAATACAAGTTGCGGATCAGGAAAGTGACGGTTCTGATTCGGAGAATTTCAGGGTCAAACGTCGATCTCCGTTGAAATTCGAGAACCGAGCAGTTGTTCTCGACACAAGAAACTCTGAACATCATCAGGTACTGAGAACACACATATATTCACTCACAGTCTTTACAGTCATCATTAATTTATACAACCCCTGAGATTTTTTCGTGTATTTTTTATATGAGAGTAGGAGCATAAAAGATTGAAGAAATCGCAGAATCACCACGAAGGAAGATATAGTAGTAGCAGTAGTATTAGTAAGCAAGAGGAAAATGAAGAAGTGTTAGTAATTTCAAACAGAAAAGAAACTCATCAGCAGCAAAGTGACGTAAAGAAGATGATGAAGAATGAGAATCATTTTGGTGGGTTTAAACGTCTGAAAGTGAAAGGGTTGATAAAGCCGTAACGTGACAGCTTCAACTTCCTCCTAACTACAATTCTTTTATAATTGCTGATCTCTAACAATACAGGAAAAAAAAAGGGAATCAAAAGCAAAATATCGTATCTGATTTTATTATCATTTTTTTCTATTATGGGAGAAGAAAAGAAGGAAAAAAGCATTAACCATAAACCAACACTATTGGTTTCTTTGTAGGATTTACCAAATCTTTGATTCTTTGTGCACATCTGTACACCTTTAAACTCTTCTTGTTCCTTCTTTTCGTCTTATGATGTAAATCTCATCTCATCTTGTTTTTTTTCTTCTGTCATGACTTTTCAACAAAAAAAGTCAAAAACAAAATTTCCCCCTAACGGTGGCTTCTTTACTGCTGATGTGCAAAAATTAAATTCTCTTTTCAGGATGGCAATTCTATTCTATTCTGACCATATGAAAATGACAAAATCTCTTCTAAAGTTCTTTACAGCTTCTGTAAAAAAATAAACGTTTATAAGATATGCGAATTTTGCATCCTACGTCTAATCCACATAACGTAGTTTTCACTAATAACGTTCACCATATCACAATTCAGAAGTATCAAAGATACAAAAAAGAATCTAATATCATAATTATAATTATGATTAAATTAAATAAATGAGAATAACATAAGATAAATATTTGAAGTTGACCCCCAAATAAAAAAGAACTACATAATCTGGGCAATTCAATCAACTTGGACACTGGGATATAGGAATGTGATATTCGAAGGCCATAACCTTATGGTAAACAACAGTCTTAACAGGTGGGACATCTGAAACTACGCCATTACATACAATCTGTTCGGCTATAGGAACCTTTATTTACATCTATTAGATTTCAATTTCAAGCACGTTGTTTAGCGAAAACGGCCATTGCGTCACCATATAGTTATGAAAACTGTCCTTCCTTTCTTGTAAATTCTGTACGATTGGATTCTCCTATTTGAATAAACTAATTTTAGCCCGAAAAAAAAAAAGAATTACATAAATAAGCGATTGTGTTTGAGTTAGAAATAAGGAAGTAACGGCTGGCACTATTGGGCCTTTGAAAAGGCCCAATTTGATTGCTCACATCGAAGCTTGGTTCTTTCTTCAGCCATTTCTCTGAAACCATAAGGTTTGGGGTTTAACGAGGGTTACCTGTCTCCACCATTTCACCCTGAAGAAGACGAAGCTTCCATCAATCTTCAAATTATTTCGTCTCTGTAAGAAACTTATTACTAAATCTTCCTCTCAACTTTTCCCATCACTGATTCGGTTTTTTTTTTAATTATTATTTTGATTTCTCGATGATTCTAACATGATGGTTACATAAATTTTCCAGCACCCAAAAATGCGTCGAAGCTTCTCTATTTTGGGTCCTTGCAAATGGCTCAAACATTCTTCTGCTTGTAGCAACGTTTACTGCTTCATCACCAACCCTCTCACTTCTAGACCTAAGGGCTCTCCGATTTTCCGGTATCTCTCCTACTTCGCCCCTCAGCGACGACAACAACAGTCCCCAGATCCCGATGACCCAGCGAATCTATTGAAAGAAGATGGAGTTTCGCTCTGTTCACAGATGTGGCTCGAGAATTTCAAAGAACCAGACAAAACCGCCACCAATCTGGCCTCGTATCTTCGAAGATTTGAGTTATGGGTATTAGCTTATCAGAAAGTCTCCTGTGATGAACTGGGTGCTTATGTGCCTCGCAGCTCGATTCAGAGATCGGCTTTAGAGAATCTGTTAGCTCTGAGAAATTCTGTTCTTGACGATCGGTTTAAATGGGGAGCTCGTCTTGATTTCTATATAAAATCTCCTAGGGATAAGACTGATTACGAGTCCTTGTCTAAGAGGAAGATCAAAGCGATTCTGACTACTACGCAACCAGCTCCGTTTCAGGATAGGATAGTGCAAGAAGTCTTGTTGATGATATTGGAACCCATTTACGAATCTCGGTTTTCGCAGAAGTCCTTTGCGTTTAGGCCCGGGAGGACCGCGCATACGGTTCTGAGAGTGATTCGGAGGAATTTCGCGGGTTATCTGTGGTATGTTAAGGGCGATTTGAGTGTGGTTTTGGATGGAATGAAAGTTGGGTTTGTGATTTCTTCTTTGATGAGAGATGTTAGAGACAAGAAAGTGATTGACTTGATTAAATCCGCATTGGTTACTCCGGTAGTAACGAGTAAAGTCGAAGACGGGGAGAAGAAGAAGACTAAGAAAAGAAAGTATCAGAAAAAACGGGTTTTGGCTGACGATGAGCCCAAGCCTGATCCTTACTGGTTAGAGACTTTCTTCGGTTTTGCTCCTGAAGAAGCTGGGAAGTCTCCCCAATGGGGACATTGTGGGATTCTTAGTCCTCTTTTGGTTAATGTATGTCTCGATGAGCTCGATCGTTGGATGGAAACGAAAGTGAAAGATTTTTACCGTCCTTCTAAAAGCGATGTTATATGGAATAACCCGGAAGGAGAAGCGGATCAAGGAAACACCTCGTGGCCGGAGTTTGTTCCTACAAGCGGTCCTGATAAAACGAGGAAAATGGATTATGTTAGATATGGAGGTCATATACTGATCGGAGTCCGTGGACCTCGAGCTGATGCTGCAACGTTAAGGAAAGAGCTGATCGAGTTTGTTGATCAGAAGTATATGCTTAGGCTCGACAATGAGAATCTTCCCATTGAACATATAACCAAAGGCATAATGTTTCTTGATCATGTTTTGTGTCGGCGAGTTGTTTATCCGACTTTAAGGTATACCGCTACAGGCGGGAAGATTATAAGCGAGAAAGGTGTGGGAACGCTTTTATCCGTTACAGCGAGTTTGAAGCAATGCATCAAACAGTTTCGGAAGATGAATTTTATAAAAGGAGATCGGGATCCGGATCCACAGCCTTGTTTTAGAATGTTCCACGCCACTCAAGCTCATACGAACGCTCAGATGAATAAGTTTTTGACTACGGTTGCTGAGTGGTATCGGTTTGCGGATAACCGGAAAAAGATTGTGAATTTCTGTTCTTATATTGTCCGTGGTTCGCTTGCTAAGCTCTATGCTGCAAAATATAAGCTTAGATCACGAGCCAAAGTGTACAAGGGTGCTTCTCGGAATCTGAGCCGTCCATTGAAGGAAAAGAAAGGTCTGTCACCGGAATATAACAATCTCTTGAGAATGGGTCTTGCCGAATCTATTGATGGGCTTGTTTATACAAGAATGTCTCTTGTTCCGGAAACCGATTACTCGCCTTTTCCGGCTAATTGGAGGCCCGAGCACGAGAAGTTTTTGATAGAGTACTTAACGCTCGATGAACCAAAAACCTTAGAAGAGCAAAAGAGATTTATTAGAGAGAATGGACTAGTTTCGCCTCAGGATTACACATCGATGTTGGTTTGGAACTATAAAAGAAATATTATTCCGATGGATCAGATTTCAATTCTAAAGGATCAACCTTTCTTGTTGGGATCAAGTAACTACAACCGCGATGATGATGATGATGATGATGATCAGAAGAATCAAGAGGAAGATGAAGATAATGACGATGGCCTTCACATTGCACGCATGTAAGAAAACAGAAACTATTGACTTTTCTTACTCTTCTATGAAGCTCGTACGACTTGATAGGTCTCTAAACCGGTTTGTTTGCGGTTTATGAAATAGTATCATTCGCTTTGGTTAGATATGGTTTCGGAATCAGTTTTGGATTCATTCTGCTAACAAAAATATATATTGTTATAAGATTTATAAGAAATTGAGATTTCGAATTGTTTATCTTTTCTTTCAGTTTGGTTTGGATTTGTTTAACCAGACTGAACACACTTAAGTACCGGATAATGCATCAAAACCGAAAATTGTATTGTAAAAAGCACCAAATTTATCAACATTTGTCTCCAATTTCCAGGTTTATCTAAAGCCTCTGTGATCTGTAATATGTGCAGATAAATCTCTATTCAAGACTTTTGAAGGTTTGAGGCTACGAACATTTCTTCCACAGTGAGCAAGCCGATTACTCTTAAGGTATATTATTATCTTTAATCCATGTGTAAGTTACACTTTCTAGTACTTCATTTCAACATGTTTGTAAAAGCTAAAGGAATCAGAATCGTCTGAGACAAAACATCGTTGTCTTTTGTAAAGGGAGATTTCTGAGGCGTTTTTCTTTCTTTGAATCCAGTTTCGCAAGTGCTTGGTGCATCCATTGCAGCACTCATAACCATGGTGGCGGTTTTGTAATCGCGCGATTTAACTTTCGTCAAAGCTTCGTTTAAGGAAGCAATAGCGTCTGTATAAAGCTCGAGGCAATCGCGTAATGGCATCTCACTGTCCTTGGCATATTTCTTCTCCTTGAGAATCTTATCAGCCCTTGCTTTCAAGCTCGTGGTTTTTGTCGCAGCGTTCTTCGTCGACGCAATGACCAATTCGCCGAGACTTTTCGCGGTTTTGCTCTGCGGATTGCCTTCAAGAGTCTTGACGCAGAAATCGAGTTTGATATTCGGGCTTTTGGCTGCAGCTTTCTTGCAAGAATCTCGAATCAGAGATTGTGCGGTTGCGAAAGCGTTTAAGAGGAGAAAGAACATAACAAGGTAAAGCAAGAATTTCATATTTTTCTTTTTTTTCTTTAGGAGAGAAGCAGAGGATTATTGAGAAGAAACAATTATTGAAGAAAGATACAAACTTTGTGATCCAATTTATATAAGTTTAATGAAACGAAGAATCTTACGGTTGTTGTTTTGATGACATGAAATTGTTAACTAACATAACGACCTTTTTTTTAGAGGGCTCATGTCACGCTTTACCACTCCGCTTACGTCGTAAGCGTAAGGCCTAGTTGTTCGTTTTAACACTCTTCATTTCTTGCCTTTATATTAACAAAAAAAACTTAATAGAATTAGATAATTGTTAATAAAATTTGTATAGACACAAAAATTATATGGAGGGCATATTGGATTAGGGATTTGGATTTATTTGGATACATTAAAATTCTAGGATGAACAAATTTCTTTTAACAAATGAAAACTTTGGGGCAAAGATTTATGAAAATAAAGTGTCTTTCTTTATAAAAATTAAGCTGAATTAGCTTAAAGAACATTACAGGTCAACAAGACACAGACGTTGCAGAAAGAACAGCTGAAGGGTGCTATTGTAGTTAATTATACTATGAACAAAGGCTATAGTAACCTCAGAGGTTGCTCGATGGAACAGAGGCATACCGAGGAAGTATGAACATCTAATGCAGAGAAGTTCCAATTAGAAGCAAAAGATGACAGATGGATCCCATAAAGATAAGAAGAAGGAACTACAAGAAGATACAAAAAAAAATATAACAACTGAGAAGGAACCTCATGAGAAGTGATTCATGAAGCATTTCTGTTCAACATGGAGAATTCGATCCATGTTCTGAGGCTCAACTATTAGTCTTGACCAGTCCAATTTGTGAAAACTCAAACCACTATATTCCTCACATCCAACCTGACAAAGTCCTAAGCTCAGTGTTAATCTCCTGTAGTTAGAACATCATTACTCCCTAAAGGCAGAGCAAGTCCATTTTGCAGACAAACAAAGGTACAATCAGAATTTGTCCCAAAGAGAAGTAGGAGTTAACAATTTTGATAAGCTTACATGTTATGAAAATTTAGTTCAACATCCAAAACATGGTGATGATCACATCATCTTGCGCATTCTAATAGACACATATATGCTATGCATGCATTGATGAGTTTTGACCTCTTAATTATCAAATTATCGTATTTTAAACATTTCAATAAAATAAAACGTTTTAGTGTTTCTAAATCATATTTATATAATTGTAAAATACTGTAGTGGTTTTTTTCCCCGGTAAGATAATCTCTTTGCTCTGAAATTTATTTAGTAAATAATATTAATCCATATGTTAAAAATTAATACACTTTTTTAGAATTTCATCATAGCATATTTGTAAAAGCTAAAGGAATCAAAATCTGTTGATATAAAACATTGTTCTCATTTGTGAATGGAAATTTCTTATGCAATTCTTTGAATCCTTCTTCACAAGTGCTCGTATCATCCAAAGCACCACTCAGTGCCACATTAGCGCTATGGTAATCGCGCGATTTAACGTTTGCCACAGCTGTGTTTAAGGAATCATTAGCATCGTCGTATAACTCGATGCAGTCGCCTAAAGCCATCTCAAAACCATGTGAAGACTTCTTGCCCTTGAGAATCTTCTCAGCGAAACTTTTGAGGTTAGCCGCTTTGGACGCAGCGTACTTCGTTGATGCTATGACCAGTTCTTCTAGACTAGTTGCGGTTTTGCTCTGAGGATCGGCTTCAAGAGACTGGACGCAGAAACCATATCCGAATTTCGGGTCTCTAGCTGTAGCTTTCTGACAAGAATCTCGAATCAGAGTTTGAGCGGTTGCGAAACAGTTCAAGAAGAGAAAGAACAGAACAAAGGAAACCAAGAATTTCATTTTTATTTTTTTCTTTTCTTTGTGGAAGCAGAGAGATGAGAATCGATTGATGAAGAAAATGTTAACTTTGTGATTCAATTTATAGTAAAATGAAACAAATAATTTTTAAGCAAGACTGTTAATGTAACTTAACAACTTAGTGATAACGAAAAACGATATTATATTACCATATTTTTATTAAAATTTTCAATTTATTTATTTGATACAATAATTGCTTTCCAAGTTTCCATAGAAGCATATTAAAATTTAGTCAACTCCTTCAAGTGTGTTTTCAAACCGTAAATAGAATATATCAAAAATGAGATACTCATTATGCTACTTTCATAAACATTTTAATAAAAAAAAACAAAGATATAATCTTAATATTTATTTATTAAATTTTTTTTATCTCGTATCAGTCAAGCTGCAATATTTGCTTCCCATATTCGAGAGTCAAAAATATTGATTTTATATGGCTTAAAAATACGCTAATTTTGTTTTAGATTTAGCAATTGCTAGGCATCTAAAAAAATGACTTAGTTTTTTTTGGAAAAAGTAGGTCTCATATACAAAAATACGTCCATACATTCACTATTCCTGGAATATTCAAATTTTATCAATACGATTATGCTTTTACTATCTAGCCTACAAACGCTTATGATACCTATTAATGTGTGATCTGAATCGGCAACAGAAATGATAAATTTAGCAATTTTAATAACTATATATATATTTTTTGCATATATCCGGTTAAACACAAACTTAACCAATAATTTTCAATGTGTTAGCGACATCTACAATTGTAACCTAGCCTGTATAATTTAGAACAAACTCAAAATCTAAATACAACAAAAGGAAATTATACGTTAATTAATGTTTTAGATGGTATCACTCAGCCAATAAGAGCACAGACCATGAATGTAGCCTCTCAGCCTCATTGACAAACTGCTGAATAATAGTGGATCAAGAAATAAAAAAAAATTTTAAAGTTTATTTTTTAAAAACGACTTTGAGTTTTTTTAAATACTTAAAAAAATATATATTATTTTTTTATTATTAATATTATTATTTATTTATTTTTAATACTAATAGTATTTTTGTTATTGAACAGAAAAACTAGGTTTACAAATATTTTCCTTTAAAATTAAAGTTATTTTAGTAATCTAAAATCTCTCAAAGTTGTTTTAATAATTATCTTAATATAATTGAAAATTAGTGAAAAAAATTCCGACAAGATATATAATGGCTTAGCTCTTAATTTTATTTAGTAAACATTAATCCATATGTTAATTAAATAATACACTTTTACAATTTAATTGATCATATCATATTTGAAAAAGCTAAAGGAATCAAAATCTGCTGAAACAATGCATTGTTCTCATTTGTAACTGGAGACTTCTGATGCGTCTTTTCGTTGAATCCATCTTCACAAGTGGTCGGTGCATTTAAAGCAGCACTCAGATTCACATTAGCGGTTTGGTAATCGCGCGGTTTAACGCTCTTTACAGCTTCGTTTAAAGAACCTTTAGCATCGTTGTAAAGCTCGATGCAGTCGCGTAGAGGTGTCTCAAAACCAGGTGAAAATTTCTTGTCCTTGAGAATCTTTGCGACAATACTTTTCACGTTAATCGTTTTGGACACAGCGTTCTTCGTTGCTGCTATGACTAATTTTTCTAGACTAGTTGCGGTTTTGCTCTGAGGATCCGTTTCAAGAGATTGGATGCAGAAATCGTATTTGAAATTCAGGTCTCCGGCTGCAGCTTTCTTGCAAGAATCTCGAATCAGAGTTTGCGCAGTTGCGAAACTGTTCAAGAGGAGAAAGAACATAACAAAGGAAACCAGGAATTTCATTTTTTTTCTTTTTTCTTTTGGGGAAACAGAGAAATGAGAATTGATTGATGAAGAAAATGTTAGCTTCGTGATTCAATTTATAGTGAAACGAAACAAAGAATTTTAAAGGAACACTGTTATGTCACTTAATAACTTACCATTTCAGTCATTGCTTGTTGTAAAACTCTTTCCTTGATCGTTGTTTCTTGTTTATTTTTAATAATGAAAAATAAAAATGTTTCCGTGTTAAAAGAAAATATAATATCATTCCATATTCACTTTTAATGTTCATTTATTAAACTATCAATTGTTTTTATTTTGGTCAACATGCAATGTTTACTTTCCAAATTTCCATATATGCATGTTAAATTTAGTCAAATCCTTCTAGTGTGTTTCCAAATCGTATATATATATGATATCAAAAATGAGAAATACTCTTTATCTACCATTATGCCATCTTCATCAACATTTTAATTAAAAAAAATTCAAAGATATTATCTTTAAAATTTTCTTAATTCATCGATTTAGTTGTTTTTCTATATTGGTAAACATAAAATATTTGCTTCACATATTCTAAAATCAAAGATATTAAGGTTATATTAATACATCACGGTAGTTTTATTTCAACTTTAGAAATTGGTATGCATCTCAAAAGACTTTGTTAAAATAATTATATATTTTAGTAAAATAGCATGTACAAGTGTATGTATCGAATGCTTTAGGCTATTTCATTTGTCAAATTTTAAAATAAACAAGAAATTAAAAATCAAAGAATTGAAAGCAACATTTACATCACGGACCAAAACAAAAACTCTTTTATTGTTGTGCCACCTCATCAACATTTTAATCAAACATTTTTTTGTTCTTTCTTAAATGGTTAATGAAAATACGCTACTTTATGATTGAGTGATTAAAATTAAAGAAGATAATATATCGTGTACGTAGTAATTTCATCACTACATATTTGTAAAAGCTAAAGGAATCAAAATCTGCTGAAACAAAACATTGTTCTCATTAGTAACCGGAGATATCTCATGCTGTTCTTTGAATCCATCTTCACAAGTGCTCGGTGCATCCAAAGCAGCACTGAGATGCACATTAGCGCTTCTGTAATCGAGCGATTTAACGTTCGTCAAAGCTTCGTTTAAAGAATCATTAGCATCTTCATAAAGCTCGACGCAAGTGCGTAAAGCGTTTGCAGTACCCGGTGAAGGTTTGTTCTTGAGAATCGTCTCAGCGATTCCTTTAACGTTAGTGTTTTTGGACGCAGCGTTCGTCGTTGATGCTATGATCAATCCGTCTAGACTAGTTGCGGTTTTGCCCTGAGGATCAGTTTCAAGAGATTGGACACAGAAATCGTATTTGAGATTCGGGTCTTTTGCTGCAGCTTTCTTGCAAGAATCTCGAATCAGAGTTTGAGCGGTTGCAAAATAGTTCAAGAAGAGAAAGAACATAACGAAGGAAACGAAGAACTTCATGTTTTTTATTTTGTTCTTGGGGAAGCAGAGAAATGAGAATCGATTGGTGAAGAAAATGTTAACTTTGTGATCTTATAGTAAAATGAAATAAAGATTGGAATTAAGACTGTTATATATCTAACGTAACGGCTACAATTTCTTTCCTCATATGTCATTGTTTCTTTTTTTGGGATTTTTTTGTATTTAATAAAAAATAAATGTTTCAGTGTTTAAAAAGAAGAAAATATTATGCCAAATTAAGTACCTTCAGATTCGGGTTTGTCTTCTTCATTCATGTACCTCTTTTTGATATATCAAATTGCTTATATCATGATTATATAAACTCTCTTAATCATTAATATAATTTATTTTAGCCGAAAAAAAGATTATGCCAAATTAAGTATTCCATCTACATTTCATTAAAAGATCATAACATATTCCCTTTTAATGATTATTCTCAAATTTTCAATTTAGTTGATATTGGTCAACAAGCAATATATGCTTTCAATATATGGACGTTAGATTTAGTCAACTCACTTTAATGTATTTCCAAATCATACATAAAATATCAAAAATAAGAATTCTTGTTCATTATGCCGTTTTCATCAACATTTTAATGAGAAAAAATCAAAAATATATCTTTTTCAAATATATTTTATTAAAAGATATTCAAAAATTATAATTACAACTTTTCAACGAAAGCAGAATTTACTTACATCACATCCAAACGAATAATTCTATATACACTATGCTAAAAATTTCATGTATATTTGTTTTTATTAATTTGCAAAAATTGTAAAAATAGCATTCAGTCGAGATTTTTTAATATTCATTTCTAAGATCGTCGATTTATTTCATATTGGTCAACATGCAATATTGTATCTCCCATATATGCACCTTTAAATATAGCCAGTGTTTTAGTGTTTCCAAATCATACACCATTCGGCTAGAGAAAATACAAGAACCTTTGCAAATCACATGTTACATATTGGTTAACAACATGCCATATTTTGTATCGCTTGGGCTATACGTATATCTTATCCAAACAGTGACTTGAACCAGTTGGCAAGAGAGTGAGATATACAAGAATAGTTTTTTTTTTAATTTTGAACCTGAGAAATTCAAGAATCGTTGCAAAAAAAAACTTGTATTTGCCTATGTATTCTTACTTATCATCAGTGTTGTTTTGGTTTTTGTATTACGGGAAGATTGATACGGTTATGAGTGAATTGGTCATCTAAATCTTATACTTCCTCTTTCACAATAAGCATCGTTTAAAGTTTTTTTTTTAACACATATTAGAAATTCTATTATATCCCTAAAAATCAAGTTGAATAACTGATATTCTTTATTAGATTAGAGGTTAAATTAAATATTTAGTGTTAAATTTATATTCAAAACCTAAAATAACAATTAATTTGAAGAAGAAAAAAATCTTAAACGACACTTAATTTTGAGAGTAGTAATTACTTTAAATCCTATCCATTGTTTGAGATATAAGGTCTTTCCTAACAATATAATTTATAATAATTTTATCTCAAATTTGCAGCATATTTGTAAACGCTAAAGGAATCAAAATCATCTGAAACAAAACATCGTTCTCTTTTGTAAACGGAGATTTTTGATATCTTTTTCTTTCTTTGAATCCAGTTTCGCAAGTGATGGGTGCACCCATCGCAGCACTTAAAACAACGTTAACGGTTTTGTAATCTCTTGATTTAATGATCACTAAAGCTTCGGTTAACGAGTCTTTAGCATCTGAATAAAGTTCACGGCAATCGCGGAATGGTTTCTCACTTCCCTTCTCATATCTCTTCTCCATGAGAATTTTTTCAGACATTCCTTTCAATCTCGCTGCTTCCGACATAGCACTTTTCGTCGATGCCATAACCAATCCATCTAGACTACTTGCGGTTTTGCTTTGTGGGTTCTCTTCAAGAGACTTGATGCAGAAATCGTAGTCGACGTTCTGGTTTTGGTCTGTAGCTTTCTTGCAAGAATCTCGAATCAAAGAGTTTGCGGTTGCGAAAGAGTTTAAGAGTAGAAAGATCATAACGAGGTACAGCAAGAATTGCATATTTTTCTCTCTTTTTTTGTCCTTTTGAGGGGAATTAGGCAGAAGGATTGATGAATCTAAGTGTTGACTTTGTGACCCATTTATAGTAAAATGAAACCAAGAATGACATCAGACTGTTGTCTAAGACAACGGCTTGTTTTTAGAATGCTCATGTCACGCTTTACCACTCCACTAACGGCGTATGTGGCCTAATTGTTCGTTTAAACACTCTTTTCTTATACGTCGTGTTTTCTGGCTATTTTTTAAGAAAATAAAAAACGAAAATTTATTATAAAGTCAAAAAGAAAACATTAGTGTGCTACATGTTTTGTATGATATTTCTCAGTCGATCTGTAATGATTTATTAGAACAAGGAAGATACTTTTGTTTGTTAGATATCATATGACTATAATTTATCGATGAAACATAGAAAATGTGACTAAATTAGTTTATAAATTTGAATATCGTTTTATGTTCAAATTATTTAGTGATTTCTAAAGAATTATTGTTCATTTGATATTACACAATTTGAATTTTGTAATCAAAAGAAAAAAAGAGGTGGTTATTTAAGGTTTACTTGAAAACTGAATAAAAAAACTGTTACTATTAAATCGTATTCTCGTTAATTAGCAAAAAAATACAATTGTGAGTTTATATACAAACTAACCATGTCTAAACCGAGTTTCAAACCGAGTCTCAAACTAAAGACAAAACCAATTCTATTTAGTATGTTAATTAGCAAAAATATACAATTGTGAGTTTATATACAAACTAACCATGTCTAAACCGAGTCTCAAACTAAAGACAAAACCAATTCTATTTAGTATGTACATGGGCTTATATCATACCAGTTTACAAAGACTTAAGACTATTCACATTTTATACATCAATATCAGCTTTAGTTTTTTTTTTTGTCAGCCATCAGCTTTAGTTTTCTATATAATTTTTAATGTTTCTTAGAATTTAATGAAAATAAAAACATATATAGGTAATACTTAGATTTATTCTATTCGAGCTAATAATTTTCTAATGGTAGCAAAATATTTGCATCATTTGAAATAGACAAATCTGATCGGATCAAATACGCAACAATGTTACATATATTCTATGAATAGTGTGAAACTTAATCTATATGTTCGGACACTTGCCTTTACTTTTTTTAGCATACAAATTAGTTTGTTTGGTCATTGTTAAGACCAAATTTTATTATCAAAAGTTTTTAGAAATAATTTGTTCTAGACAATTCTGAACTTTATTCATTCCAAGAAAAAAAATTCAAACTCCTTTTGCATCTTTACTCATTTCTCCATTGCATTACTTTTTTTTTCATCATGTTTGGAGTGTTTTCGTCTTCTACCACCTACTTTAACATAATCTGTAAACTCAAAATACATTTGACAAAAAAGATGCAAAAACAAAGTGCTTGCATGTTGTGTACAATAGCATGAAACTCAATTAATATATACCGGATCGATGTTAATCCAGTCGATATATATCATTTGGATGATCCGACCACTGTGACAAATTACTTTGCTAAAACCTAACCTTTTTAATTATTATGGGCATTGTAATTAAAAAATAGAGGAATGTCGATCATGTCGAAGAGAACAGTGTTCTCTTTCTTCACCGGAGATATCTGTTGATTGTCATCATTAAACCCCATTTCGCAAGTTCTTGGTGCAGTTCTTGCCTGATTCAAATCTCCTCTAGCATTATTGTAATCACGTGCTTTAAGGTTCTTCAAAGCTGATGTTAACAATTGATAGCCCTCAGTATAAAGCTTAAGGCACTGGCGTAACAACTTCTCACTCACCTTACTCTTATACTTTTTCTCGTTCAAAATCTTTTCCACAATTGGTTTCACTTTCGTTAGGTTCGATATAGCGTTCTTCGTACATACCACGGTCAGTTCATCGATGTTTCTTACTTTCTGGCTCTCTGGATTCTCTTTGATAGATGCGATGCAAAATTTGTAGTAATATGGTTCCGCATGTTCTGCGTTTTCCTTGCAAGATTTTTGAATCAGAGAATCTGCCACTCTGTTGGCCGTGAAACTATTGAAGAGGAGAAAGAAGACAACGAGGTAAATTAATAAGTTCAGTTTTTTTGTTATGGAGAGCATGCATAAACGTAGAGATAATAGATTCCAATTTATAAGACAAAAAAAAAAAAACTTCGGATATGAGAGTGTTACACAAACATATGCTTTTTTTAGATGGCTCATGTCATGCGTTACCACTCCACTTACTTCGTTGCCTCTCTTTTGTTTGTTTGGTCAACCTTCGTTGCCTATTTATTTGTTCATTTTAACAATTTTTTATGTACATCTGACTTCTTTTAAAATTTGATTGGAAAGTTTTCAACAAGTATCTCACACATAAAAAAAAGAATTATTATTTTATTGAATAGGTTTTTCAACATACTTTTGAGTGAGTTTTTCAACATTCAAAATATCCACTCTATAAAATATTTTTTTTCTGTATTCGTAAGATGTTCATGTTAAAAACCTTCCAATGAAAATGATCCTATCTCCATGAAACTTGTAAGAGAAATGCTTTAAGAATATTGCGCTCAAATATCTCTAGATGATGACGCGAGAGTCCCACGTAAAGATAGACAATTAATGCATTAAAACACCTCCATTTAGATATTTACTAAATATCTAATTAATAAAATAGTATTATATTTAGAATTAATTTAAATTAAGAAACTATCTAATTTTGTTGATTTATTAGTTAAAATATCCATTAAGTATTTAAAGCATATAATTTTAATTTTTTGTCATTTGTTTTGTTGTTTAATTGAGATTAAATAAAAGAATATCTGAATAATAATTTTAAATTAAGTAAACTACATTATGAGTTCTCAACAGGTTTTCACCGTCTCTTATCTAAAAATCGATTCTGACATATTTCATTAATTTTTTTTTGTTTTTATCACTTTTGAGTCTTACATATTCTTTAACAGATCACCGATCGAGCTGCTCTAAGTTTTACAGAGAAATCTTTACGCTTTAAAGTTGTAGTTTCAATAGAGGCCACAAAGATTAAGCAAAATTTATCTTTTGGCAGTGTAATACACTTAGACTCTTAGCTCTCCCGTGAATTAGAACTCAAGCAAACCGCATTTTTTTAAGTACTTTATATTTTTCATTCATTCATTCCTCTAAAAAACTAAACACAAGAAGAAACACTCAACGCTTGAAACCCATTGACTGTTCAGCTAGACGCTACACAGTGGTGGACGAACGTATATGGGCATAGTAATTAAAAGATTCACAAATGTCGATCATTTCGAAGAGAACATCATTCTCTTTCGACACCGGAGATTTCTGTTGATTATCGTCGTTGAATCCCATTTCGCATGTTCGTGGAACCGATCTTGCATCACCAATACGATCGTAAACTTTCTTGTAATCCCGCAACTTGATCTGCTCTAGAACTTTGGTTAACGAGTCAGTGCCCTCGGAATAAAGCTTAAGACAATCGCGCAACAGCTTCTCACTCAACCTACCTTTATACTTTCTCTCCTTCAGAATCTTCTCCACGATTCCTTTCACGTTCGTCATGTTCGACATAGCGTTTTTCACTCCTACCACGATCAATTCATCGATGTTTCTCACTTTCTGACTCTCCGGATTTTGTTTGATAGATGTGATGCAGAATTTGTAGGAGTTTGGTTCCGATTCCTTATTTTTGGAAGCTTTTTTGCAAGAATCTCCAACCAGAGCATTTGCTACTTTATTGGCCGTGATACTATTCAAGAGGATAAAGAACACAACGAGATAAATGAAGAACTTCATCATTTTTATTTTATATTTTTTGGAAGCAAACACTAGAGAAACCAGATTGAAGATATCAACTTGTGATCCAATTTATAAGCAAACAAAACTCTTTCGGACATGAGAGTATCAATTCAAAGACATGCCTTTTTTTAGATGGCTCATGTCATGCGTTACCACTCCGCTTACTTCGTTGTCGTTCCCCATAAAACATAAGGCTATAATTAACAAAAATTAAAACGGAAAGGATGAGAAAATAAATATTACAACAACAACCCATGCACCTGAAACGTTTCGGTGATATCCCAAACCAAATTTGAATTTTACAAAAAAAATTATTTGTAATTTCCACGTTTGGGATTTTATCTACTAACGAGCAAAATCCCCAATACATATATGAGAAAACAGTTTTTTTTTTCTTAAGAAACTGATATGCCGCATGCACTGCCAGTTTGCCACTTACGTTCATCCTTACAAGTGAAATGACAAAACAACATTAACTTTTGTAGATTAGTTACGGGTATACCATTAATAAACTGATTATTCATTTAGTTTAATAAAGTCTAACAATTCTCATAATGAAGTCTCATGATATTGTCCTCTCATATTTGTTTGATCCTCTTTTTTTATAAATTGAATCATTTCATCACCTATATAGATTACATAGATTTGTCTGCATTATAACTCGATTTTTTTTGTAAAACAAACGCATATTACTTAATTGAGTCATTGAATATTAAAACATAAAATAACATGTTATATCTCTACAAATATACTAATAGAAAATAACATAATATTTTCTAATTAAAATATTTTTATTTATATTATAATAAAATAACAATTAATTTGAATAATTCCAATCAAAAATGTACCACAATAAATTTATGAAAACCGAGTAGTGTGCCTGTAGAAACGGATTCATTATTCGTATATCTGAAATATAGATACCAATTTTAAACAAACTTCAAAATTAGAAAAATAAGCCTAAACTATTTAAATATTAAAAATACACTTGATAAAAACTGGAATCCCAAGCGAAAATCATAATACATTATGTTATCTCAATCATATAATGGATCGAGAAAACACATGTACGTAAAGATGCACATGACGTTTGCAGATGGATTTTTAAGAGCATCATTTATTTTCGACAATGTCAACTAGGCTCTTGGCTCGCCCATGTATAAATATCTCTGTTTTATACTAGTTAGTTTATAGAATACAAGTAACCGTCAGGTTTTAATGAGTACTTTATATCTTTAATTAATACAATCTTTTATAGCGCAATACATAGTAAACATTAATCGACTAAAACCGAAGAAGACGCTATAAGGGTGGGCTATTTTAATATATGAGCATAGTAATTAAAAGATTGAGGAATCTCGAGCATTTCGAAGAGAACATCGTTTTCTTTCGTCACCGGCGATGTTTGGTTATTATCGCCGTTGAATCCCATTTCACAAGTACTTGGAACAGTTCTTGCATCACCAAGAGTCTCGTAGACGCGTTGATAATCCCGCGATTTGATGTACTTTAAAGCTTTGGTTAACGAGTCATTGCCCTCAGAGTAAAGCGTAAGGCAATCGCGCAACAACTTCTCACTCAACTTACCCTTATACTTTCTCTCCTTCAGAATCTTCTCTACAACTTCTTTCACGTTCGACATAACGTTTTTCATTCCGACATAGGTCAATTCATCGATATGTCTTGCTTTTTGACTCTCTGGATTTGCTTCGATAGATATACAAAACTTGTAGAAATGTGCTTTCTTATGTCTTGCAGCTCTTTTGCAAGAATCTCGAATCAGAGAATTTGCCACTTTGTTAGCCGTGATACCATTCAGTAGGAGAAAGACGACAACGAGGTAAACCAAAAACTTCATTTTTTTTTTGGAAAACAGACACTAGAGCGAATAGATTGAACAGCGTAACTTGTGATCCAAGTTATAAGGAAACAAACTCTTTGGCAATGAAAGTGTTATTCAAACACATGCTTTTTTTAGATGGCTCATGTCATGCATTACCACTCCGCTTACTTCGTTGCCACTCCACAATAGACATAAGGCTATAATTAACTGAAATTGCGGTGAACCAAAACATGAGCTCAAAGACATCATAACACCAACCCAAGCAACAATAACTATCCCGTTTTGTAATTTCCGCAGAACATTAATACAACATCACGAGTAAACAGCAGAATATCAAAATATACTTACGCATTTATTTGTTGGCGTAACTGGTTCTGATTTTAGATTTTTAAGGTCTAAAGAACTGATTAATAATTAGAATAGAATTGAGTACAATAGAATTATACGGAAAAGAAAGGTGGAAAAATGTTTTTTTTTAAAAAAATTTAATTATTGCAATTTTTTTAAATAAAAGTAGTTAAATCATTTTAATGAACTTAGTTGTATTTGAAAAAATAAATAAAATTTAATTCAAATAGTAAAAGTTTACAGAAATACGTAATTAGCCTAAACAGTCAATTTTTTAAAAAATGTTTAATTCTACCAGATTTTATTTTTTTAATATATAATTATTTGAATAGAAAAAATAAATAAAATTTAATTCTACCAAAATATACTTATGCATTTATTTCTAACACAACATAATCGTTTCTCCATAAAATTATCAGTGTTTACTTTTTGTTTATGATGTAGGAATGTTAATTTAACCTAAAATCAACCACTGGACAAAACCAAGTGAACTTCAATACCAAAAAAATAGTTTTGGCATTCTTGTTTAATGACGTTCTTATCATGATACAAAACTTTACTTTATGTGATAGAAAAATTATTTTACTTTATTATAGTTTTCAGTTATAATTAATATTTTAACATCCTAAAATAATTTATGTCAAGTTATTTTCAACTACTTACTTTTTTCAACTTTATACCTCCACTAAAAATAATTACATATCCAATAATATTACATAGAACCGACAATAAACCTTATTCAGGTCATTTACGAGCCATCATCAACAAACTCGAATTTTGATATTAATTAAATTTTACGAATCTTTAATTAAAAACGAACTAGTCCTATATATATTATTTAAGTACCATCTCAATTTCGAGAGATTCCTAACAAGTTTCTAAAGAGACCAGAAAAATCAACCAACATTTATTTTCGACAAATGTCCATCAAGCTCTTGGCTCTTCCGTGCATTACCAGGGATTTAATATTCTAATAGTAAAACACAAACGCATGTTCTAATCTAATACTTTATTATTTAACTTTATTTTAACACAATAAAACGAGTAAACGTTTGCAGCTGATGGACTATTCCGCTAGACGCTATACGGTAAGATGGGCATCGGAATTAAAAGATTTAGGAATGTCGACCATTTCGAAGAGAGTGTCGTTCTCTTTCGTAACCGGAGATGTCTGGTTATTGTCGCCATTGAATCCCATTTCGCAAGTTCTCGGAACAACTCTTGCATCGCTAAGACTATCGGAGACGTTCTTGTAATCCCTCATTTAAGAGGAGAACGAATATAAGAAAGTAAATCAAGAACTTCATTTTCCTTTCTTTTTGTTTTAATGGAGGAGGCAAACAGTAGAGAGAAAGATAATTTAAGTAACATGTGATCCAAGTTATAAGCAAACAAAATCTTCGGACATGAAAGTGTTGTTCAAATACATGCTTTTTTTAGATGGCTCATCTCGCGCGTTGCCACTCGCCTTAAACATAAGGGTATAATTAACGGAAAATGCAGTGGACAAAAAGCATGAGCTTAAAAACATGACACCAACAACATTAACTGAAACCTTTTGATGATAATCAACAATTAAATTAACTTTGATAAATATTTTGGATGCAAATGGTTGATATATGATCAGGAAAAATTGAATGGAATTGATTATATTTTTTTGATTCTTCTAAAAATTAACGATTTAGATAAATTTGCATTTTTCCAAATTTATTGAACTCCACCAGAAAAGTGAAAAAACAAATTTAACTATGTTAGAAATTATTATTTTGTTTAAAAATAAAGGAAGACAAAATTAGAAGAAAAATGTTGCGTTATCAAACATACAATATTATAAAGTCATGACTCTGTTATTTGCTTTTCTACCATTTTAACGGGGGAAAATGTCATTTTATCAACTATACAATGTATGTTGACCTACAATTGAATTTGATACTTCCATATATAATTATTATTTTTATCTATATACTTTCAATTTAACAATTTGCATTTTCATGACAAAAATAAACATCCCATCTTGAATGGTTACACGATCATGATTATAATACATGGTTTTAAAATATATATACCAACGAAACCTTTCTTCTCGCAATTTCTCCTTTCTCCCCGCAAATAAAAAGCAGAATGTTATTATCTTGTTTTTGTGTTTTTTTTTCTTATACGTTGAGATTGTTAAAGTGGTCGCACCTACGTCTCACTTCTCCTTCTCCATCGCCCTTAACGCCGACCGTGCCGAGTTTCTCCATCGCACGTGCGAAATCCTCAAAGAATGCTTTCTCGTTAGTTGCGTAAAGCTCAACGAACGGCTTCGTGCTATTGTCTTTAATAAGGATGTGGTCAGAAGCTAATAGCCCAAGTCCTCGTTTTAGGTTCTTGAAGTACATGTTGTCGAATTTTCCGGGAGTCATCACGTCGTTAAACGCTGCGAGTGTGTCGTCCACTGTGTGGTTTTTGCATAGGTCTTTCAAAGCGGTTGCGAATCGCGGGTTGATTTCTGGATCGGCTTTTGATCCGTAGAGCCGGTCACTAAACTCTTTGCAGTGAGAAAATCCGATTGTGTGAGCTCCACTTAATGCAACCATCTCACGTAGACTAAACCCGTTTTTCTTGAAAATCCCGTGGATGTCATGGACCGTCTGATTAGCCATCGGGACGTTTCCTCGGACTTTATGGGCTTTGGATTCTAGTCCGTCTTTACGACCAAGCTTTACGTCGAAGTAAGGTCCTCCAACCATCGTGACAAGGTCACGCGTAGCCTGCGCTAAAATATCAGCGCAAGACACCACACCGGGACAAGACAGCTCGAGAGCTGTCTTGATGCGAGCGACAATGTCGAAAGCATCTCCTGGGAGGGAGTCGTTGAGATCATCGTCACGTTCCGCTTTGTTAAACGAGTTGGTCGCAATCAAAACTGACCCATCACAACCTTCAAGGAAACAGTCGTGAAAGAAGAGACGGAGTGTCCCGGCCGCAGTTGTCGGCTGTTGACCTTGCTTGGCTATAACGGCTTCACGCACGATTTTGTTGAAATCGGGACACGTTTTTTGGTAATAATCCGTTCTCAAGATGGCTACATCAGCCGATACGGCTGGTGCAACAACAAAGAGAAAAAAGAGGAGAACGAAGGGGGTAGGACTACGAGAGAGACGCATATTTGACGTCGGTAATGAGAAATGGGAATCAAATTTGAGAGAGAGGTCTACGAGGTAGACTTCTCTACGATCGATCTTCGTCGAAAGCAAATAATTACAAACGAAGAAGAAGAAGAAAGGGCTTTGCGACTATTTCATGGCTTAGGTGGTTACCAAGTAAAGGCTACGTAAATGGATGGTTTTTATTTCCTTATATGTACGTGTGGTTGTTTTTGTTTTTTATTTTCTATTTTTGTAATTTACCTATTTTTGTATGGTTTAAGTTTCTTTGAATGTGGTTCTTGATTTGTTTTGGTATATATAAATATATACTGGCGTAAAATAGGGAATACAGGAAAATTTTAGTTATTCGTTATATACAAATCTTGAACTCTGAATTTGTTATAGAAAATTGCTTACGTTCGATAAATGATAAATAGGATGTATACATGTGTATTGATAAATTGGATATAATATGATATTATGAGTTTATATGGCAAAATCTAATATTAATTAATTAACTCATTATTTGTTAGGGTCCGTAGTACATATTAACTGGTGTAGAATTTAAACTCCACTTCTGTCCTGAATTTTTATTAATTATTTTTATTAGTATTATTCACGTCACTCTTTTTTATTTATTTATAATCTTGAGTAACATAGACCTCTCAGCATCGAACATCATCAAGCGGGAAGTCTAGAACAATAATAGAATCCAAACACATACGATTTAAATCTTCGTCCGACTATTTTCATAATCAATTATAAAAATCTAAATGTGATTTAATCGAGTATATGTTAGCCTTTTCATTTATATATATATATATTGTTTGGAAGAATACAAGAGAAACTTCCAACCATAGTATATACAAAAATTATCGTATTTTGTTAATCAATGACGGAGGTTGCGAAGTTTCAGAGACCTAATCTCATTAGAACAGCTCCATTAGCGAGATCCGAGTCTCTAAACATTTTTTAAATATTTTTTTTCTTCAAATTAGATACCCACTATTACTTTTTATTTCTCCATTAGTAGAACCTGCAATGGAGAAAACCTAACAAATCCACACGAACAATCTCTGAGTTAGACTACAGAGAGAAAAACAAAAAAAACAGACACAAAAGTATCACATTTGTGTAGGGGAAAGAATGATTCAAACGAAATTCACCACATTTCACCTTCTTTTCCATGACACAGGCTCCAATCAATACTTGCTCCTTCTTCCATCCCCATTTTCACTCATTCGATGGACAACAAATCGCTTGAATGTATTAAAGAAGAACATGGCAGCTTTTTTTTTTCCTCCAATCACATATTGACACGTTAGAGTATTTAGAGATTTTCAAAATCTCTTTAATAAGAGACGTTTCTTCTTCTTTTTAATTTTAACTCATTTATTTCTTTATTTTTTTAATTTAAGAAACTCTTTAAAAACTTCTAAAATACACTAATGGAGCTGCTCTTACATCTTTTTTCAGTGGAGTTATCGTAGATTTAAAGTCTATTGGGCTTTTATAATATAACTGAAGGACGGAAAAAAACTGATTTGGGCCCATCATATTTTAACCCGGTAAATATAAATGATTTAATATTTAATAAAAAGGATTGTTTTCACCTCAGGTACTACTGACGATGTGGGAAGGGCCCAACATTACGTGCGGGAAGCCCATAATTTAGAGCATGGCGCGTGTAAAAACACACGCACGATAGATTTATTTTTCCCCACGCGCCCCCTTTCTTCTTCTTTGAGACGCACATTCGTTTCCAATTCTCTCTAACTTTTCAGGGGTCTGTTTTTCACTCGCGTATTACCCTAACCCTAACTCTCTCGTACTTGAGAAAAAAAAACAATTGAAGAAGAAACGAGTCTAAGAGCGACACGATCTTAACTCAGGGAGCTTGATTTCTCCCAGCGATTTCTATGGATTCTCAACAGAGCGATCTCTTTGAGACGGCATCTCAGCCTGATACGGTGGCCGACGCGTATACCTTTTTGGAATTCAATTCCCAAGGTGATTCAGAGTTCGATTATCCGGAGTTTCGATCACCGACGGCATGGCCAACCCCGTCCGATTCCATCTCCATCGTCGACCCTTCCGATCGCGGCGGAGGAGCAGCTGCCGCGGATCATCATTCCGAGGCTTCGTCGCCGTCTTCCCTGTCTGCCGGTGCTGGGAATGGCGCCAAAGCGGGACGTGGTGGAGTTGGGGGAAGTGGTGGTGTTAGTAATAGCAACCAGGTTGATGCATTGGCCGCTGGTATGGGAAATTTGAACTTTGAGGAGACTGGAGATGATGACGGTTTCGATTATGGTAATAATGATTTCACGGAGCACGCGTGTAAGTATTGTGGTATCTCGAACCCAGCTTGCGTGGTTAGGTGTAATGTGGCGTCCTGTAGGAAGTGGTTCTGCAATTCGAGGGGAAACACCTCGGGCTCGCATATCGTGAATCACCTTGTTAGTAAACGTTCCTGTACTCTGTTTTGTCGTTCTTCCTTTGTCAAATCTTTCTCTGGAAGTGTTGTAGTTTCTTGTGTTGTGGTTAAGGCTGGTTTTTAAATAGGTCCTGGTTTGGTTTGTTTGCACCATTGCCATGATATAGGAACTCTTGGGTTGCGAGGAATTGCACCTTCTACGATTCTAAATGGATTTCCTTCTGTTGGTTGTTTTTAAGGTTCGAGCAAAACACAAGGAAGTTTGTCTTCATAGAGACAGTCCGCTAGGGGAAACAATTCTCGAATGCTACAACTGTGGATGTCGAAATGTCTTTCTTCTTGGTTTCATCTCGGCAAAGACAGACAGTGTTGTGGTCCTTCTCTGCAGAGATCCTTGTTTAAATGTAAATGCCCTGAAGGATATGAACTGGGACCTAAGTCAGTGGTGTCCCTTGATTGACGATAGGTGTTTCCTCCCCTGGCTTGTTAAGGTTAGTTTCTATCCCTGCTCTTTTTTCCCCTTAAAAAGAGGTTGTCATGTTAGAGTTGTTATTAATTCTTGTTTTGCAGGTCCCATCAGAGCAGGAGCAGCTGAGAGCACGCCAAATTAGTGCACAGCAAATAAACAAGATAGAGGAATTATGGAAGACAAATCCGGATGCAACCCTTGAAGACCTTGAAAAGCCTGGTGTAGACGATGAACCTCAGCCTGTTCAACCTAAGTATGAAGATGCATATCAGGTATACTTTTTTCAGCCTTGTATGAAACAAAAAATAAGCAACTCTATGCTCAAGAGAAACAGTTGATTCGTCATGCTAGTTTCACTGTTAGTATGATGCTTTTATACTTAACCTTTTTGGTGGTTTGCAGTATCAAAACGTGTTTGCACCTCTTATTAAGCTCGAAGCAGATTATGACAAGGTGTGTATTTAGTATTTGTAGAATTATTTTCCATGTCTCTATTATAGTTGTTCTGTTAGGGCTTATCATCTTGATTCTGCTGTAGATGATGAAAGAGTCTCAAAGCAAGGAAAACCTCACAGTTCGGTGGGATATTGGTCTTAACAAAAAGCGCGTTGCATACTTTGTCTTCCCAAAGGTGGTTGAAACTTAGTGGTCTTTTTTAGGACTTGATTAGGACATTGTCTGAGTTAAACTTTTATGCAGGAGGAAAATGAATTGCGATTGGTGCCAGGTGATGAACTACGTTTGCGCTATTCAGGAGATGCTGCTCATCCAGCTTGGCAATCAGTTGGACATGTGGTATGCCTCTTTCCTGGTTTTGATGTGATTACATAAGATCTATTCTGTTAGCAGGGTGGTCCTGTAAGTTAGAGCTATATTTCTTTTAAATTTCTTCAGATCAAGCTAACTGCACAAGAGGAGGTTGCTCTTGAACTCCGAGCTAATCAGGTGAGTTTAATTCAATTGTTAGCCTTGCTTTTGACATTGACTTGTGGAGATATGTTGAACCTTAATTACTCGTGTGTAGGGTGTTCCAATTGACGTGAACCATGGATTCTGTGTTGATTTTGTTTGGAAAAGTACAAGCTTTGATCGAATGCAGGGAGCAATGAAGAATTTTGCTGTAGATGAAACAAGTGTGAGTGGGTAAGTCAGTCAACTGAAAGCCTAGTTCCTTCCTGGTGTCTGTCCCTTGTTTACTGCACGCTGATCAACCACTGAATTACTACGTTTGTATTCTTTGAAGTTATATTTACCATCAGTTATTGGGACATGAAGTTGAGGCCCAGATGGTCCGGAACACACTACCTCGACGTTTTGGGGTGCCTGGTCTTCCAGAACTGAATGCATCTCAGGTAATTAGTGGCATTCAGCTTATCAAGTTTACAAAGAATGTTTGTCATAACTGCATTCGTGGAACCTAAAGCATGTTTTGATATCATGTGCCTTGATAACACAATGAGAAATTATTTTCTGAATCTGTATAAAGGAAAATTTAACAGGTTATATCATATCCTTGATCAGGTTAATGCGGTGAAGAGTGTCCTTCAGAAGCCTATCAGCTTGATTCAAGGTCCACCTGGCACAGGCAAAACTGTGACTTCTGCTGCAATTGTGTATCACATGGCAAAGCAGGGCCAGGGACAGGTGAAGCTGATAATTGATCTTTCAGGATACCTTTTGTGAGTTGACTAACAGAGATCTAAATTTATTGCCTGACAGGTTCTTGTTTGTGCCCCAAGTAATGTTGCTGTTGACCAACTAGCCGAAAAAATCAGTGCTACTGGTTTAAAGGTGAATATTTGGACCCCCGATGTCTTTTTTAATGTAAATTTTCATAAGAGCTGGATACTCTTATTTGTTCTTCATTTTGGAGAGTTGCCACCATCCAATTTTATTTGAAGAGGCTGAAATTATCCCTGTCAAAGTATGTTGCTTCCTTTCTTTTTTTAACTTTCTCCTACTCTGATGTCAGGTTGTTCGCCTTTGTGCAAAGTCAAGGGAAGCTGTGAGTTCTCCTGTAGAGCATTTGACCCTTCACTACCAGGTTAGTTCATACTTGATCTCCCTGATTCGTTCTGTCCCCTTCTCCTTGCTCTCTGAAAATAATTCATATAAATGGTTGCGTGTAGGTACGGCATCTTGACACATCTGAGAAGAGCGAGCTGCATAAGCTACAGCAGTTGAAAGATGAACAAGGTCCCACATTTTCAACTTGTTATCTGTAGTTGGCATTTTTTAATCTTCATTTACCTTTCTTTTGCCTGATTCCTGCAATTGATTTTTTGAAGTAAACATAACTTTTACGCTATCTCTGCTTTTTCGTTTTTATTGTCACTAGGCGAGCTGTCAAGCAGTGATGAAAAGAAATACAAAAATCTGAAAAGAGCAACTGAACGCGAGATAACCCAGAGTGCTGACGTCATTTGCTGCACTTGTGTTGGTGCTGCCGATCTTCGCTTGTCAAATTTTAGATTTAGACAGGTGAAAATTAATTACTGAATTTTGAGCATCTCTAGTTGACTAGTTCTGTGGAAGCTGATATGCCCTTCCTCTCTGATAGGTACTTATTGATGAGTCTACTCAAGCAACAGAACCTGAGTGTCTTATTCCTTTGGTCCTTGGGGTGAAACAGGTATTAGGATTCTCAACGAGCTGACTTGTTGCCGTTATATTATTATTGATTCCTTACAGAAGTTTTTGCACTAGGTTGTTCTTGTTGGTGATCATTGTCAGCTTGGCCCCGTCATTATGTGCAAGAAAGCAGCTCGTGCTGGCTTGGCACAGTCTCTCTTTGAGCGCCTTGTGCTTCTTGGCATTAAACCAATTAGATTGCAGGTACTATTTTAGTCCCGTAGCAGATTATCCCACTTGGAATTTTGTTAATAATTTCATTTTACGTGAAGAATGTTATGAGATTAAGGAAGATAATATCTTCTATTTCTCTTTCACTACATCTGGTTTGTTACACTTAGGACCCTGCAGTCAATGTTGTCATGTTCTTGATCTCAGGTTCAATATCGTATGCATCCAGCTTTGTCCGAGTTTCCATCCAATAGCTTCTATGAAGGAACACTACAGAATGGAGTCACAATCATTGAAAGGCAAACAACAGGGATTGATTTCCCGTGGCCTGTGCCTAACCGGCCCATGTTTTTCTATGTCCAGGTATTGAACTTCGCTATGGGATTAGTTTAGAACGTTTAAAACATCGTCTACCAGAGCTCTGGGCCCGCCTCAAAAACCGATTAGAAGCAAACTTGATCCGTTTATCTTGTCTTTCAATTTGCAGCTGGGGCAAGAGGAGATCAGTGCTAGTGGAACATCATATTTAAATAGAACTGAGGCTGCTAATGTGGAGAAACTGGTGACCGCTTTCTTAAAGAGTGGAGTTGTCCCCAGTCAGGTGAGTGTACTAGGATTGTTTACAATGTCTAGTAAATTATTTTTTGGTATCTTATGACATTATGTATTATGCTCGTTGTTACCAGATTGGTGTCATAACTCCATACGAGGGACAGAGGGCATACATTGTTAATTACATGGCAAGAAATGGTTCTCTTCGTCAACAACTTTACAAGGAAATTGAGGTAGTATTGTCAAAGTCAGTTTTAAAAACGTTGATTTGATCCTACCATTTATTTAACAACCTCTCGAATTTACAGGTGGCTAGTGTTGATTCTTTTCAAGGAAGAGAAAAAGATTACATCATCTTGTCCTGTGTGAGAAGTAACGAGCATCAGGTTTGTGGGTGCTCTGTGGTACATTGCTTCTGAGAAAAATTGTAGGATTTGACTCGTGACTGCTGGTTTTATTGTTTTCAGGGCATTGGATTCCTTAATGATCCTCGGAGGCTCAATGTTGCACTTACACGTGCCCGTTATGGAATTGTTATTCTTGGAAACCCAAAGGTTCTCAGTAAACAGCCTCTGTGGAATGGCTTGCTGACACATTACAAGGTACACATTTTCTTTTTAAAAGCAGAAGTGAGGTCTTTTACGAAATCGTTATTGTCACCTGCTGTTACCACTCAGTTGTTGCAATCATTCTTTGTGAGGCTTTGGGATGCGATCCTTGAGTCCAGATTTATTGAGTAATATGGGTGATTGTATGATACTAACTTGAGCAATTTGTCTGTTTTTCTTATATCGACAGGAACATGAGTGCTTGGTTGAGGGACCTCTTAATAATTTAAAGCAGAGCATGGTACAATTTCAGAAACCAAGAAAGGTACCAAATGAACCTCGAAGTCAATCAACATAGATTACAACGATATGCAATTTGAACGTTAATCCTCTTTCATACTTGTTTTTAGATTTACAATGATCGGAGACTATTTTATGGTGGTGGGGCTGGCATTATTGGAAATGATACTTTTGGTTCGGGTAATCCTAATGCTGACAGAAGAGGCAGCCGTGGAAGGGGTAATCCAATACCTTTTTTGTGTCTTGTGTTATCATATTTGTGCTTTTGTCATTCTATTGATTCAGCTGGTGGTTTATATATGCTTTCTGGACCACCTAATGTGGATTTCCATGTTTAAACCATTTCTTCTATTGATTCAGCTGGTGGTTCTTATATGCCCTCTGGGCCACCTAATGGTGCCAGACTACACCCAGCTGGCTACCCAATACCTAGGGTACCACTTTCACCCTTTCCTGGTGGTCCTCCTTCTCAGCCATACGCTATTCCAACTCGTGGACCTGTTGGGGCTGCTCCCCAACCTGGAAATCACGGTTTTGGTGCTGGTCGTGGAAGTTCAGTTGGGGGACACCTCCCCCACCAACAAGCTACCCAGCATAATGTTGGAACTATTGGCCCTAATGCAAACTTTCCCCTTGATAGTCCAAATAGCCAGCCTTCACCTGGTGGTCCGCTATCCCAACCTGGATATGTAAATATCGTCCGCCATCTCTTTCAGTTTTTTGTCTTTTCATCTAATTCTGAAGCATTAGAGCTCGATTGTTTTGGTTTACTTGAAACCATGACACGATAGTTGCCTTTTCAGGGTAGCCAAGCGTTCAGAGATGGGTTTATGGGTGGCATATCTCAGGTTGTCGTCTTGTTTTATGTTACTTGGTGATTCAGTTGGTATATACTATTTTTTGTCTCTTTTTTAATCTCCTTTTTGCCAATACCACCAGGATTTCTTGGGTGATGATTTTAAGAGCCAGGGATCTCATGTTCCTTACAACATGGCCGACTTTTCTACACAGGTATGGTTTCTCGTATGCCTGCTTTAGTGATAAGACTAGACATATCATGCTTTGATATAGGATAGTAGCATTAGCGAATTTTAAAGACCCAAAACCTTTCCTTCATTCGGAGGTTGGGCCAGATCTATAACTAATACTATGTGCTGCAAAGTTGATGCTTTTTGAGTTTCTCATAGGAATCACTAGCTTTTTTTTCATATTGGTTATATTTGTTGTTGCTGAGTTTGGGGCCACATTTGTATTTAATTCCTTGGTATGCGTTACAGGGAGGATATGCTGTTGATTATGCCACACAAGGAGCCCATGGAGCATTTCCTGGAAATTTTATGAACCAGAATTCTCAAGGCGGTTATTCTCGTTTCAGTGGGAGTAATGATTTCATGTCTCAGGTGTGTTTCATCTCGCCTTTCCTTTTAACATAGTTTTTTTATTCTTACACCTTCGTCTGAGCATTTTACTGCTTATGCAGGAGTATATGGCACATGGAGCACAAGGTCTTTTCACCCAAGCTGGCTTTATTGACTCATCCCAGGATGATGGACAACAGAATCCTTTTGGTGTGAACAATCCTAATCTTCGGTCTCAGGTTTGTCCTTTTGGTGTGAACAATCGTAATCCTCGATCTTTTCTTTGCGCTTAGGTTTACAATTAACAAAAAAAAAATTCTTAAGATGGTGGAAGGTTGTGGGTTTATTTAGAGAAAGTACATACTGAACATTAACACAAATTTAAGCAAACAATTGAGGCCTTGCTAGTGTTCGCAATCTTTATCTATATACACACGTTTCTGGTCAAAAGATGCTAATGGCTCTTGTCGCTCAGGGTCTCCCGAATTCACTCTACTCGCAGCCGTTCTCACACTACACACAGCCACTAAACCTTTCAGGCCCACAGCAATCTCAACCTAACCAAGGCTCACAAAACCCAAAACTTCCGTACAATGGCTAAGATGACAAAGGAAAAGTTGAATGCAATGGGTTTGTAAACCCCTTTTGCAAATTCAGCAGCTTGGTATCGTGCTATCACGGCTCCACATGTGGTGGCTTCCGGGTGCTTGCAAGGTAGTGCCTTTTTGGCTCGCTTAACGCAGCAACAGGTAATGATAATGCAGAGATACAGGTACCTAAGTAACCTGGGGAGAAGTCCTAGTCCGTAAATCCTCTGGGCTTAGATAAATGTTTGTTTTTGCTGTGTAATATGATAATCTCATCCTCTTATTGTAGTCATTTATCTAAAGCTACCCATAGTTAAAAAAATTGGTGGTGGTGTTTGGTGATATTGATATAATGATTACTACAAGCTCTTGGTTTTATTTGGTTTGTTCTTCTTAGACATATTCACTTAATGCTTGTCTGAGCCATTGATTCGCTATATGCTGTGATTATCTGTTAGATATGTGCAAGTGTTGGTTCCAGATCGGTTCCTTGTAGGGCTGTCCAATCCGGTTTTTGGTGTTGGATATTCATAATCACCGACTTTTTTCCGGTTTGATACGGTATTGGTTTGAATTTGTCGTCTTTTTTTGTCCCAAAAATATCTCTGGTTTGAAGGATGTTCAAAATAAAATATCTAAAAGTTTTCAAAGCAAAAAAGGTTATATTTTGTCTAGTTTGTCTTGTTATGGTTTTGGTATAGATTACTTTATTTGGACAAAAAAAACAGCCGATTTGGTTTGGGCATAAAATGGATTTTGTAGCATTGGCTAATGATAAAGAAAATGTTAAATATTGATTGGAGGGAATGTCATTAACATTCGTGTCTTGGCTTGGTTCCTTGTAACCTTGTGAACGTGTTAACAGTACATGAAAGGGTGTTTAACAGATACTTTGTTGGGTCCCTAATTAGTGGCCCACTAGCCCAGATATCTCATACGAGACGACACGAAACGGTCCATCTGTTCTTGGTTTGATATCAAACAGACAAGAAAGTCTCTCTCATCTATTTAACTTTAGCTTTAGCTTTAAAATCAAATAAAAAATCTGAGAGGGACTCTCACACGGACCGGAGTTTCGGGAAATAAATAAATGGAAATGCTGAGATGCCGTGAACTTTATACCTGCTCTCTTGATTCAGTATCTTGTTGGGCCTTCTTAATCAATCTTTTAATTTTTCCCTAATTATCTTACATATTTCATTGATTTTGGCTTTTGACACGCCTCAAATTTCTTCTTTTTTTCATTACTGTAGACTTGACCTTTTTCGAACCTGTTATATTTTATTAAAGATAACTTAATCTGGGCTATGTATGACGCATTTTGTTTTTCTTCTGATTAAGCCCGCCTTCAATAGTTTAAACTGAAACAGATATTTTTCTGATTAGTTTGATTTCAATATTTTATTAGTCTGGAAAAAAATGAAAGAAAAGTGCATTAACAAAAGAACGAAACAAAAAAAAGCGTAACGGTTGTTGCATCGTAAGAGCGAACTCAGAATGGCAGTCTCGTAATATATGACAGAATATTGATCACTGTTGTAAACTCCGTCATTAATTTTTTTGCCTTTGAAAAGAAAACATTAACTTTTTTACTGAAATTTGTGATTTAGATAAATATATAAATAAATAAGAAACAGATTTGTATACGTAATACTAAATTTAGTTAATTTTTTTTATCAAAAAATAAATAAAGCAAGATTTACAAAGAAAAAAAAGTAGTATCTATTTTTGATGCGAAGGACAGTTGTCAATTTGATTTAAGCGTAGCTTAAACTCCATAACAGTCTTCTCTCTCTCATATGCTGAAAGAAAACAAAAGGAAAGCGAAGTAAAACAGGAAGAGACCATCTCTTGACTCACTCCTCCTGAAGATCCAAAGCTTCAAACCAATTTCCAGATTTTCCTTCCTTTTCTCGATTTCTTCTAATCAGGTTTCTATCCATTTTCTCCACACTCTTCTCTTCGCTTTCTGATTTCTCTCTTCTATGTGTTTACGTATCGCTGAACTGCCCTCGCGCTCTTACTCAAAATTGTTTTCCTCTTGATTAGATTTCTGAAAATCTCTTTTGCCATTTTGGCCTTTTTTTGCTCGATTTTGCAGGGAAAATCTGAAATTCTGATTACTGGAAGCTTTACGAAATCGAACTATGTCGTCTAGTGTTATTTCGGTTTTTCTGGGGTAGTGTCTGACTGATTTTGCTTCCGTTTGGTGATGCTCGAACTCGTGTTCTTGTGTGTCCTTTTGGTGTCAACGCCATGTCTTAGCTTCTCACAGTATCGGGGCGCTGAAGTAGAGATCCCCGTGAGATTATCTACAGATGACGCTCCTGGGAATTTTAGCTCCGTGACTTGTCAGGACCTGGATGGTGTTGGATCTTTGAATACTACTTGCACGTTGAACTCAAATCTGCGTTTTGATTCTGATACTTACGTTTACGGGACGGGAAATCTCAACATACTTGCACAAGTCTTAGTTGATTGCCCCATTGAAGGATGTGTAATCACTTTCAATGTATCTGGAAATATCCATGTGGGACAATCAGCGAGAATAGTTGCCGGTTCTGTGGTTCTTTCTGCTATCAATCTAACCATGGACAGCAATTCTTCTATCTACACGACGGCATTGGCTGGACCACCGCCTTCTCAGACTAGTGGAACACCTGTTGGTACCGATGGCGCAGGTGGAGGCCATGGTGGGAGAGGTGCTTCGTGTGTGAAGAGCAATACATCGACTTATTGGGGTGGTGATGTTTATTCCTGGTCTTCTTTGCATGAGCCGTGGAGCTATGGCAGCGAAGGAGGCGTTAAGTTATCTACAAAGAAAATTGGCAAAGGTGGAGGTCGTGTCAAACTGTTATTGAAGGACACAATACTGTTGAATGGATCTGTTTCCGCAGATGGTGGTGATAGTGGAGAGGAAGGGGGTGGAGGATCTGGAGGAAGTATCTGTGTTCGTGCGGTAAAGCTGTAAGTCCATGCTTCCATTTGAGTCTTATCTCAATCATTTACAATATTTTTGGAAGAATGGATTATATATCACCTATTTCGAGTTGCAGTCTGACTGTAAGAAAATTTTCGGTATACTTTGGAATTGATCTTACTATTTGATTGTAACATGTTAATTTTGGTTCTGTTCAATCTTTCTCACGTGTCATTTGAATATGTAGGAAGGGTTCCGGTAAAATATCCGCATCAGGTGGGAGGGGGTGGGGTGGAGGTGGTGGAGGAAGGATCTCCCTTGACTGTTACAGCATACAAGAAGATGTCAAAGTTCTTGTGCATGGTTTGTATTTCTTTAGCTACCTTTCAGCCCTCATGCAAATGACATAGGACTTATACAGGCTGTAGTTATCATCCACGTGAATCTCGTTAGTTGTGCTTTCAAGTAGTTTTTAAACCCTTCTGAAATTTTTTCTGGCTTCCCTATTATGGGGAAAACTTGATGTCCTTTCTTGTGTCCTGTGGTTACAGTTCTCCATTTTAGGGTGTGTGTTGTATATTGTAGCAGTTCATCCATACTGAATATTTGGTCCTATTGTTGATTTAACTGCAGGTGGCGCAAGTATCGGGTGCCCCAAAAATGCGGGAGCAGCTGGAACGTACTTCAATGCAGAATTAATAAGTTTAAGGGTTGGAAATGATAACATGACGACAGAGACGGAAACTCCTTTGCTGGATTTTCCTACAAGGCCTCTGTGGTCAAACATTTATGTAGAGAATCATGCAAAAGTTTTGGTTCCGCTGCTGTGGACCAGAATGCAGGTAAGTTAATTTCCTGAATGTCTTTCTTTTTTTCCCGAAAGTCCTGAATCATCTTCTCTGCCCTGATTCTTTTGTGGTCCGCATACGCTTTTTTATTCTAAGGTAGTTAGAATATGAATGAGTTTCTGTATGCTTTCTTTCAACAGTCAACCTTGCAATTTTTCAGTTTATGAAAGGTTGCTTACATAGAAGCTCCTTAGTCTCGCTTTCTTTAAATACATTTTTGTGTTGGCACTACCCCCTAAATGTTTTTTTCTGATTGTGAAGGTCAGAGGTCAAATCAGTCTTTATCGGGGGAGCAGCATTGTCTTTGGCTTATCAAAGTATCCAATTTCAGAATTTGAGCTTGTTGCAGAAGAGCTTTTAATGAGTAACTCTGTTATAAAGGCAGGTTATTGTTCCTAACCATTCAGTAACAATCCTTTTAACTTTCTTGCTTTAGTCCCATATGTTTCGTTATGTTAACTTATTTTTTTCCTTAAATGAAGGTTTTTGGTGCATTACGACTTGTTACGAAGATGCTGCTCATGTTGAATTCTGTGATTCAAATTGATGGTGAAGGCAACCCTGCAGTGCCTTCCTCTGTCCTTGAAGTTCGTAACCTGGCAGTTCTGACGGTATACTTGAATCTTACCATGTCTCTTTTTCTTCCGTTGCTGGATTGGAAGACAGATTTTGACTTCTTATTGTTGTAGGAAACTTCCGTCATTACTTCTAATGCGAACTTGGGTGTATATGGTCAAGGAATGTTGACGCTCACCGGTCCTGGGGATGCAATTAAAGGCCAGAGACTTTCCTTATCTCAGTTTTACAACATAACTGTAAGAAATTATTATATCATCCAACTCTGTTGATTTGTTCTATCATGGTCATCTATGTTATCATGAGATCATGTCTCTGTCTGTCTGTTACAAACATTTACTTAGACATAAGCATTTGTGGATTATGCAAAACTCTTTTTTAACAGTTCATTAATTTTGCAGGTTGGACCAGGTTCTATACTACAAGCACCACTTGACGACGATGAAAGCAAAAACGCGTGAGTATGACTTCCTATACGTTTACATTATTTTTTTCTGAGGGTTATTAGTGCTGGACTTAATAATTGAAATGCTTGAGGTGCAAAATCTCTTCCTTTATTTTCAGGGTTACTCATGCCCTTTGTGAGAGCAAGACATGCCCAATAGACTTGATAAGTCCGCCAGATGATTGCCATGTCAATTATACACTATCCTTTTCGCTTCAGGTAATTTTGATGAAGAAGTATCTAGATGGTTCAAAATTATCTTTCTGGCACGAATTAAATGTTGTGATGTATACTTTCTACTACTAACTAGGTAGTTACACAAGTAAAGAGACTACTATTTACTACCAAACAATTGTGAGTTCCATTATCCTGTAACACCTGTAGTTGTGCATAGTAAGTCCTTTCTGTGTTACTTTCCTGGAGTAAAATCAGACTTCGCTGCTTCTTAATAATGCTTCTCTTTTATTTGTAGCCTCCAATTTTTAATAATCTTCAACCTTTTAATTTTCTAGATATGTCGAGTTGAGGACATTCTTGTGAGTGGACTTGTTAAAGGCAGCATTATTCAAATCCATAGGGCAAGAACGGTAGTAGTTACTGATGAAGGCTTGATCAGTGCATCTGAATTTGGTACATAAACTATAAAAACTCAATCGTCTATCTCTTCTCACAAATTCCTATAGCTGTTTGCCCTCTCGGTGCAGCGAGATTCTCACCTTGTCGTTAAAACTAAAATGCGTTTCTGCGTATTCAAGAATATTAATGTGGTTTCTGATTCTATGCATAAAATTCCTATCGCAGGTTGCAGTGGTGGCCTAGGGAAAGGACTCTATTCAAATGGGGCTGGTAGCGGTGCTGGGCATGGAGGGCGAGGGGGATCAGGCATTTTCAATGGGAGAGTGTGTAATGGAGGTCATACCTACGGTGATCCGGACTTTCCCTGTGAGTTAGGGAGTGGAGCTGAAAGTCCAGATAAATCATATCGGAATGTGATTGGTGGAGGGATGATTGGTCAGTACAATTTTTCTATTATTTTTAGAAAATCTGGCACTGTGAACTATCTGTGTACTCATCTGACACTGTCAAGTCACATATACAAATTTGTTTTCCACCTTTTCAGTAATTGGCTCCATACAGTTTCCTCTTTTGATGCTTAATCTACGTGGATCACTAAGCTCTGATGGCCAAAGCCTTGGAAAGCCAATAATGAATGGTAACAGATCTTTGGTCGGTGGAGTTGGTGGAGGATCGGGTGGGACGATTCTTCTTTTCCTTCAGATGCTTGAACTTTCAAAGAATTCGTCTCTATCAGTTCGAGGGGGCCGAGGTGGCCCTCTTGGGGGTGGTGGGGGGGGAGGTGGGAGACTTCATTTTCACTGGGACATGTTACACACTGGTGACGAGTATTTTCCTGTTGCAACCGTCAAGGGGTCTATTAGTAATAGGTATGCACAGTTATCATGATAAGTCCACCTCCCTTGCATGCTTGCTACTCTGTGGGTCTAATCTAGTTACTGGGGTAAAGACATGCATAAATTCGTTGATTCCTAGTACTATACATTGCCATGGATTTGAGAGGATAATGGCTAGTGTTTGATGCTTGAGACTTGTCCTTTACTATTTTTTTTATGCGAAAGTTTGGAACGTATCTTGGAACTCTGGAATCTGACAGATAATTTTTTATATGCAAAACGTATCTTCATAAAATTTGAACACAGACCTTCAATTGCTTGCTCTATGATGTCTTCAGAGGAGGTGCAGGGGACAATGGAGGCCGTTTCGGGGAAGAGGGAACGATGACTGGAAAAAAGTGTCCAAAGGGACTCTATGGTACATTTTGCTTGGTAAGACTTACAGTTTATTATGCTGTCATTGCGTCGGCACTAGTCATATATGTCTTAACTTTTCGCCAGTGCTTTTTATCCTTGATTTCAACAACTAAATGGGTGTAACGAACTACAAAATTAGACAGACCCAGTGGTGTTTCTTTACCGTTGTTGCAGATCTCTGCCTTGTTTGCTTGTGCTTGATACTTCTCCATTTTTCTGGCTTCATATGTTGTTTTAGGAATGCCCCATTGGGACTTTCAAGAATGTTGAGGGCTCTGACAAAAGTCTTTGTACACCCTGCCCACCTGAGCATCTTCCAAGTCGTGCAAAATTTGTATACGTTCGGGGTATATTATCTTATAGTTCTCTTGCTCTTCCATCCTCCGATCCCGTGTTTCTTCTTAATTGTGATGTCTTCTGATGGGTGGAGGTTTGAATCTGCAGGAGGAGTTAGCGAACCCGTCTGTCCCTATAAATGTGTATCTGACAAGTACAGATTGCCAAACTGCTATACACCTTTGGAAGAGCTTGTCTATACATTTGGAGGGCCATTGCCCTTTGCTCTTCTTCTTTCTTGTGTGGTGGTAGTTTTGGGTCTGTTGCTAAGCACATTAAGTATCAGGTTGCTCAGATTAAGTTTCTATGGTGCCAGTTCGATCCAACATCAGAGTACTCATTGTTTACCACATCTTCTGTCACTCTCAGAGGTATGGTGTTGCGGAAATTTTCTTCTCCAAATCTTCTGTTTTTGTTGTAAGACATTCAGTTTTGTTAACCAAATTATCTGGCCTGTTTCCCATCATTCTAGGTCCGAGGTGCAAAATCTGACGATACGCAAACCCACGCTTACCGTATGTACTTCATGGGTCCAAACACTTTCAGGGAACCTTGGCATCTGCCCTACTCTCCTCCTGATGCAATCATCGAGATAGTGTAAGGATATAACTTGACTGGGTCAAATTCAGTTGTGGTTGGATACCATTTACTGTTTGAATGAAGTGGTTGAACTAAAAACTCTTGGCTAAGTTACAATCTCTTTTGTGCGACTTATTCATAACAACTATGTGTTTTCTCTTTACCGTTTTCCTGAAGTAGTGACTACGTATGTCATCAATCCAGTTTTAATTTTTCTTCAGTCCTACTCTTCGCTGACCAATGTGACGTTGACCTTTGGGTCATTTTGAGGCATGTCCACTCATTGTTCTGTACATTTCTGATTCACAGGTACGAAGATGCTTTTAACAGATTTATTGATGAGATCAACTCTACCGCGGCATATGATTGGTGGGAAGGGTCTGTGCACAGTATTCTATCAGTGCTCGCAAATCCTTGCGCCTGGTCTTGGAAACAATGGCGTCGCAGGAGAAAAATTCATCGCCTTCAGGAATATGTAAAATCTCAATATGATCACTCTTGCCTTCGCTCATGCAGATCTAGGGCTCTCTACAAAGGCATGAAGGTTTGGATTCTTATCATCTAATATTATACGTGTTGCTTCACAACTACCTAGCTTTTACTTCGCATTTTGACTGTCTGTCTCCAACGTCGAAACAGGTTGGAGCCACTCCGGATCTGATGGTTGCATACGTAGATTTTTTTCTTGGCGGTGACGAGAAGCGTGTAGATATGGTCTCTATTATACAGAAAAGATTCCCAATGTGCATACTTTTTGGTGGAGATGGAAGTTATATGTCACCCTATAGTCTTCATAGTGACGCACTGTTAACAAATCTTCTTGGGCAGGTTAGCTATCTTTCTTTATTTATTTTTTTCTTCCAAAATCTTTACTCTGAAAATCCTCTAAAGGCTCCAAATAACTATTCCAGCACATCCCACCAAGTGTTTGGCACCGCTTTGTTGCCGGTTTAAACGCCCAGCTTAGGACTGTGAGGCATGGATCAATTCGTTCAGCATTACTTCCTGTCATTAGGTGGATAAATAGCCATGGAAATCCTCAACTCGAATTCCACGGAGTAAGAATTGAACTTGGATGGTTTCAAGCTACAGCTTCTGGATATTACCAACTTGGTATCTTAGTTTTTGTTGGCGATTTTCCTCTGAACTCTGTAAACCAACCAATTTCATTCAGCAGAAGTGATGAGTCCCCTCGGTGAGCCATGATAGATTGTGCTTCTTTTTAACCTAGTTTGGTCATTGTCACTTGTCTGAGACTTGAGACATTCAACCTTATTAATTGTAACTCCATTTTCTAGGAGCACCTCTGCATGTCCCAGCAAATCTCTTATCGAGTTGCAACAGAACTTGATCCAACCAGGACATGGATTATCCCGGAAGAGAATCAATGGTGGAATAAATGGAGGCCTCATCAATGAGATTTCAATAGAGTCTCTGGAGTACAGGAGGGACTTACTTTTTCCGTTTTCTCTTTTATTAAACAATACCCGACCCGTTGGTCGTCAGGTTACATATTCTCCACTCCTGATAACTATTCTCCTGATTTTTGTTTTCTTACTTTGTATTAACATAAACAAAATCTTCATGTGGTGTATGCAGGATACGCTTCTACGTTTGATCTCCATCCTTCTTCTTGCGGATCTTTCAGTTACGCTCCTTGCGTTGCTTCAGTTCTATTGGCTTGCCCTTGCAGCTTTTCTTGCTATCCTCTTGATTCTCCCTCTCTCTCTTCTTTGTCCATTCCCCGCCGGCCTTAACGCTTTATTAAGTAAAGAAATGAGACGAGCCTCACTTACTCGTATCTACGGCCTTTGGAACGCTACATCTCTAACAAACGTCGTAAGTTGATACACATATTTCAAGATAAAGTGACCTCATTTTCTCTCTATCGTCTCTTATTCCCAAGTATTTTGCAGATTGTGGCTTTCATTTGCGGTGTCATTCATTCTGGGTTTTTCTCTGACCAACCAAATGAGAAGACAAACATCTGGAACGCCATAAGGTAATAGATAGTGTTTTTGTTTTGTTCTTGTGTCTTCGTTTATAATCCACACAAGGAACATTTTGATCATAACCAGTCTGTAATCTTAAACTTCTTTACTTGTTTACTGTACATTCATAACAAAATTTGTAATTAGTTGATCTCAAAATTGGTTTTATGTTTTTGGCAGAGATGATGATAAGTGGTGGGTATTACCAACAATCCTCTTGTTACTCAAATCGATACAAGCTCGGTTCCTTGATTGGCACGTCGCAAATCTCGAAGTACCAGACTTTTCTCTTCTTTGTCCGGATCCAGATACTTTCTGGGCATATGAATCTGGAGCTTGACGATCCAAAGACAAAACAAAATGATTGTAAAGAAAGACAAGGAAAAGGTTCTCATTTTTCATGTAAATCTGGTACAAAGTACAAGTTCATCTCAGTGTTAGGTTCTTTCTGGAGTAAACTTAGGGTTTTGCCAGATGAAATGGTAGTTTTATAGAAACTAGAGAGAGAGCGAATGTGAGTTGTGTAATGCTTAAAGTTTTTGCAACAAAGTAAATGTTTAGATGGAGATTAATTCTAAAACCTAACGGAAAGTTAAATTTATTTTATTTGTTTTATATCTGAATAGTTCAATTCGAACCTATATGAGAATAAATCGAACAAAAATTGTTGTTTTCTACTTTCACTATTTAACTTCAGTTTGGAACTTAATCGATCTATGTTACATTCAGATTTCTTTTGGTAACTTCAAGTTCTTTGAAAACAAACAATATATTGAATTAAAAATTGGGAAACCTTTCTTAATCGATATATTATCCAACTATGATTTGGTTACAATCTTTGCTCTAAAAGCCGAACAATTTGAAAAATTAAACTTAAACTTGACATTACTTTACTTTGTTGACCAAAAAAAACTAAACTAAAATTGAGAGATTTGTTAAATTTGTATAGATTTTTATTATAAGTGAAAAAAATCAAAATATCTTTCTATAATAATTTTAAGAATCCAATGGAAATAGTATTTTTTGTAAGTTACATTGTTTAAAATTTAAGTCCCAATAACATAAAATTTTAATAGCATCATAAAATTATAATTACCCAAATTTATTGAATCACAATAAATTTTATATGAAATTAAAAAACCATCAAACAAACAGACTAAATTTTTTAATAATTATTAGAAATTGAACTCCCGAATAACTTTGGTCCAAAGAAAGGAGAGTCGGAAACTTTGTAATATCATATTTGTTTTACACAGCCTTGACGATGTCGATTGGTTAAATGGGCAATAAGTGGGCTTAGCTGTTTTCAAGACAAGGCCTGAACCAAAAATTAGAAAACTCGCTACACGCGCAATCAAAGCGCGTGAACATCAGAGTCCGATAACACTTGAGCTACAACATTTTTAAGAGTCTCTCGGATTCTCTTTATCGACTGCCTCTCCCATCTGCGACGTATTTTCCGTGACTCATCACCACCAAATCGCCGCCATGTTCAGACAAGCTTCTCGCCTCCTCTCCCGATCTGTCACCGCCGCATCCTCGAAATCGGTGGCGACCCGTGCCTTTTCAACGGAACTTCCGTCGACGATCGATTCGACTTTCGTAGAGGCATGGAAGAAAGTCGCACCGAACATGGACCCGCCGCAGACTCCTTCTGCCTTCATGACGGCTCGTCCGTCGACTGCTTCTTCGATTCCGACGAAGCTCACTGTCAATTTTGTCCTCCCTTACGCATCTGAGCTTTCCGGGAAAGAGGTCAGTTTTCATCTTTCTTCGCTCGTTACTCCCATTTTGATTTGTAGGGTTTGATCTATGATCTTTTCTATGGTGTGTTTCGTGTGATTACATTTGGATATTGGATTGGGTGTGGCTTTTTGTTTGTGATTCATCTGCGGATTTGTGGAAAGTCTTGAACAGCATTTCGGATTTGTTCCCAAAAAAATTACGCTGGTATTTGATTTATGATAAGGTATGAAAATGTGTGCTTAATCAGGTCTTAGGACCTTTGATTTTGGTTAGATCTGACGGCGCTAAATTTTAGGGTTTTGATGGCAAAAGTGGTGATTTTTTTTGCTCTAGAATGGTAATTTCTGGATGTCTTTCAAGAGTTGTTAGCAATGAAGATTTGATGCGAGAGAAAAAAAAAGTGGCACTTGTTAGTGATTGAGAATAACCAAATTTGCCTAAATACTCAGGTTAACCATGTGTTATCTCTGAAAAATGTTGCTTGTTAGATTCTTTTTTCTTTTCTGGAGTGAGTTTCTTGTTAGATTCATCGGTGAAAAGTTGAGAGTAGTTGATTAATCCACTGCCTCTAAATTCTTTGTTGTTCAATCATTAAAATTGGATATTTGCATTGCAACTCATCAAAAAAAAAATTATTTCTATTCATAGAAATGATCCCACTCTTGGTCTTTATCTGGTTTTATGGTTTCTAGTACAATATTATTGAAAAATAATGTCTGTTTCATATATGATCTATTGTATATCTTGAAAGCGTGAGATTCATTGCCGGTACCAATCCTACATGATATTGACAGAACCCAAGTGCTGACTGTTAATATATGTGAATTGGTTTGTACATGTATATCTTCATAACTTTCATTTTCATGAGTTCATCTCCATGGCAAGTAGTAATCTCTTCATTGGTATATCGTATAGTATTTAGATTCTCGTAGACTTATTTGTTACGCTGTAGGTAGTGCATTCGCTGTGTTGTCTCTTCATGTAGAATGCATTGAAAGCTTTTATCGTCCCAGACTTACTTCCTAATGCATCGAATGCTTATATCTTTTTTTTCTCACCTGCATCGAAAGCGAATATGTCATCTTCTTCTTTTAACAAAAAATCAAAACGAAACGTAGTCCTTGATTGGTTATTTTCTTGTATATTTAATCATAACTCAAAGCTTATTGGTTTCTCTTTGTCCACTTCAAGGTCGACATGGTCATCATTCCCGCCACAACAGGACAGATGGGTGTTTTGCCTGGACATGTTCCAACAATCGCTGAGCTGAAACCTGGCATCATGTCCGTTCACGAAGGCACTGAAGTGAAGAAATACTTCGTAAGCAGTGGTTTCGCATTTCTCCACGCAAATTCCGTTGCTGACATAATCGCAGTTGAGGCCGTGCCGCTTGAGAACATTGACCCTAGCCAAGTCCAAAAGGGTTTAGCCGAGTTCACACAGAAGCTTGCTTCTGCCTCGACAGATCTTGAGAAAGCAGAAGCACAGATTGGTGTTGAAGTTCACAGTGCTATGAACGCAGCTCTCTCAGGCTAAGAGAAGGTTCTCTCATTATTTCTTCCAAGAGAAAAAAAAACAAAATCATTTGGCTTTTCAAATGATTAGTGAAAGTCCCTTTTTTTACTACAAAGGATGGAATAAATTAGAATTGATTTTTCCTTGTTTTAATTGTGTTGGACTTTGTTTAAATAAATGATTTTGTTGAAGGCACAAACCAACAAAAAAGTATCCTTGTGTTCATATTCTCTACTTGTTTGTGTTTGAGAAAACTAAAATTCCCGAATTTATTTATGGTTTTCATTTCCTAATATCTTTAATTCTTTATGTAAGAACTTATTTAGGTTATTCATGTGCGTTTCTCTAAAAATAATTGCAACATTCCGTAAGAGTAGAAATAACTTGAAAAGCCAAATTTACGTGTTCAAAAGAAAAAATGGGCTCACATATAGGAAATAAATTCCATTTTATAATTATATTATAACTGACTATGAATTTGGTTAAAATAGTGTTCTCTACATCAACATACTTTTTTTACTAAATTTAATCTCTTCATCTTTTATATTGGTATGTCAACTAGAATTTAAAATATCCACAATTAGTATAAATAAGGAAAAATAAAATATTTTTAAAAAGAATAAATTTACTAAGAATATTATTCCTAAAATTAAATGACCGATCACGACGATCTCGTTGACTTGGCTCCGCCTTTCTCTTTTATACATTTTCCACTTGTTTACTAAAAATAGCTATTTTTTCATATGTGTTATGTATATTTATTACAGACTAGTGAAAGAAAAAAAATATATTTTTAACGAAAGCACAACAAACAAAAACTTTTGCAAGTAACAGAGACAGTTTTATTCGAACTTTTAAGTCATGAAGGTAGCTATTTTGTTTATAGTATCTTGTGTTTTTATGTTTCTTGTTTTGAATTATATTGAAGGTAACATATGAATTTACTTTTAATTTTATTCGCTATTCGAGGAATATGAAATTATCAAAGGGAGATTTTCAAAAAAAGAAAAAAGGGATGTTCCTAAAAGTTTAGGAAGGGAATTACTAAAATCATTGAAGAACCTTTTCAAAACTTTTAGTAATTCTTCCTAAGCTTTCAGTGACTCTTCCTACGCTTGTTAATTTCAATTCTGTTGCATCTACAATATAACAATTCTTTGTTGTTGATATAAAACAATAGATGTGGAAGCTGCTCCGGCGACAAAGTGTGACCTTCGTGATAGAGGAATTTACTTGGGAAAATGCGGAAAAGATGGAAATAAGTTGTGCAAAGGCGAAACCAATAAGGAACATGGAGCCAACTATGCTATTTGTCAATGTTATGACATGCCTTTTAACCATTCCGTTGCACATAAGTGTACTTGCAGTCGTGGACCTTGCTAAATTTTTATGTTTCTAGATAAACCCAGAAATAACTTGCTAGACTGTTTGGTGTTGACATCCCATTAATAATTGTGTACTTCACATACAAATTTATAAAAATCAATAGTATGTGTAGAGTCTGTAGACGTATTGCTTCTTTCTTTTGGTGCTCAAGTGTTCCAAATCTCTTAAAACTGTTGTATGAGATCACACAATTACTTTATTATTGGTTTGCCTAGTTCGAATTTGTAATTTTGAAGGAATAAGCTTTACATTGGCCTAGATTCTGCAGGAAACTATGATATATATAACGTTGATGAGTGGCATAAAAATATTAGACTTTTGCAGATGAGTGACATAAAAATATGTGATTTATTTTCAAACGACGATTTTTAAAAGTTGAACAACTCGTATCATAATCAACAAATCAAATTTTGAGAATGTACTGATTTTGTGAGAGATGAGTAAATTAAATTAGATGATATATTTAAAGCCCATTACATACACAAACTTACAATATAGAGGAGATGTGAGAGAGAGAGAAAAAAGGAGATGCAAACATTTGATGATACCTTACCAAATGAGCCAAACACGGTCTGTATGTGTGACTCTGTTGGTCTTAAAGACAGAGAGCTTTGGGACTTTTGTCATGTCATAATTTAGAGTGGTTCCGCCATGGACAACCTCCTTCGAATGCATTCTCCAGAACGTCTTCCATCCTCTTTGCCAATATCACCTGTTTGCAGCATTCATGCATACCAATTTAGGTCATCCCGGACCAACCCGATCAAGAGTCTTAGTTTCTAGGTATTTACATAGAAAGGAAAAATACGAGTCAGACCAGACTCAATCCATGTAGGACCAATCCCGCAAGGACTGGACAGGACCAAAGACCTTGCAAAACCGGAAAGTTTTTTCTTGTTTTGGTGGTTGACGGCGGACAAATCCGCAGAACCACCAAGCCTAAACTCTAGAAAACGAAGGCCAAAACCAGAGCTTGACCGGCCTGAGCTGGATTAGACCAGCGCAAACATCCTTACCCCTAATGTAAAACCAAGAAGAAGACCTAAGGTTGAAGTTTAAAATCTTACCTCCAGGCTGGAAAGTACAGCGGCGGGTACTTCAACTAAATCCTTCGCGTTCCTCTGCGGTAGAATCACTCTCTTGATACCATAACGGTGTGCAGCCAATATCTGTTCATATATTAACCCGGCCGTCTTAAATTATAAAATTTAAACTTCAGTTACTTAACAAATTAACTAAAAAAATGTTACCCAGTTTTGGTTTTTCTACCACAAGTGAAGCTCCGGGCTGCTAGAACTAGAGGCAGCTTACCTTATCTTTGATGCCACCAACGGGTAGGACGAGACCTCTAAGTGTCATTTCTCCGGTCATGGCTGTGTCTGCTCTTACTCGTTTCTGACTGAACAATGAGACCAGAGCTGTCACCAAAGTCACTCCGGCTGAAGGTCCGTCCTTGGGCACAGCACCAGCAGGAAAGTGAATGTGGATGTCTCGTCCATCAAGAACATTCATGTCCCCTGCAAGTGCTAGCTTGAAATCCGATGCACGGGCCCTTACCTATAAACATCAATAGATGATCAACTAAATGGTTCTGAAGTATTTTCGATGTTCTGAGCAGTAGAGGCAGTCAAGTGAAGGTTTTTTACCCATGTCAGAGCTAATTGAGCAGATTCTTTGATAACATCTCCGAGTTGGCCGGTCAGATGCATTTCACCCTTGCCAACCATAGATGTAGCCTCCACAAACTGGACCTCTCCACCAAAAGTAGTCCAGACGAGACCCACAGAAACACCAGCTGATGCCACTCGATCAGCGGCTTCACTATCATCAAACCTTGGAGGCTGCATTGCACACAACAAAACAGGACATGGTTAAGTTTCACATATATCACGTTGGTATCACAATGTAATATTCTGCTATACAAATATTTAGAAGTGAACAGAGCAGAGGAGAGCTTGACCCCAAGGACTTTTTCAAGCATGGTCTCATCGACCACCAAAGCTGAGGGACTCTGGAAGGTACTTCCAATCTCATGATCATTTACACCCATTGGAATAACTTCCATTTCCACTTCGCCTCCCTCAGCCATTCTACCATTAAGCAGAGGAGAGGCAAGTTTCTGCACATCTTTGCTCAAAGGAAGAGTTTGTTCATGCTCTGCAACCATCACAGCAGCTGCACGAGCCAAAGCAGCCAAGTTTCTTTCCAGACTACGAACACCCGCTTCCCTTGTGTACCTCTGAACTATGTTCTTCACCATAGCCTACGGCCAATCCAATATAAGAAGAGAAGTAAATCAGAAACTGCATAAGCCCATCCACGAAAGACGACTATCTGACTATCAGCAGCGCAACAAAATTTTCAAATAAATAATGTACCTCAGGAATCTTGAGGAACTCAGAATTCAGCCCATGCTGATCTAGAACTCGAGGAATCAGATGACGCATTGCTATCTTAAGCTTTTCCTCTTGCGTATAACCTGGCAACTCAATTAGCTCCATCCTATCTAGAAGAGGAGGCGGAATAGGCTGAACCCTATTCGCAGTGGCAACAAAAACCACCTTTGATAAGTCATACGGAACATTCAGATAGCTGTTTTTTTAGTCAAGGATAACTGTCGATTCATCATCTGCACATCTATGAAAGAATATCGTTGTTGCCTAAGAGTAGGTGAGATTTTCAGTTTGAAGATTCAAAACTCAAGAAACTATCAATAAGGTTAACAAAGTTCGGACACTGAATCTCATATATATTTTGAAATAAGAAACTCATAGGATACTGATCATTAAAAGATTTGTTCTGCTCTGGATCCAAAACTTCCAGCAGTGCCGAAGCTGGATCACCCCGAACATCTGAGCCTGTTTTGTCAATCTCATCCAACAGCATAACTGGATTGCAAACACCAACCCTCTAATCAAAACATAAAGCGAAACCCTTAGTAATAACAAGATATAACAAATCATCCAGCATGAATAATTGCTATTCAAACGGGACCTTCGCATAAGCATCTACACCGCAGTTTTGCAACAGCCCGTTCAGAAAGGCTAAGTAGCAATCATTTTCATGATCTATAATAGTTCATTTCTCTTATAATTTTCAAGGTTAGACAGACACACAGCGTTCAAACTTATCTGCTAAAAGCTGCTTTTCTTTTTCATAATATATACTCAAGTTTCTTTCAGATTGCTTGAGCATAAGTAAGATATGTATCTTAAGAAAACAAACAATCACCTTTAACCCATCAATGAGGCGCCCCGGCATGCTTCCTATATAAGTCCTTCTGTGTCCTCTGATATCAGCTTCATCTTTCACACCACCCAAAGATAGGCGAACAAATTTTCTACCCAACGCAGCCGCAATAGATGATGCCAAAGATGTCTTGCCCACACCTGGTGGACCAACAAAGCACAAAACTGGGCCTCTCGCATCTGGTTTAAGCTGCAGCGGATAAGTTTCAGTCAAGATAAAACCAGGTAACTGAAAATGGGTCACTCAAACAGAAAAAAAGAAAGAGAAAACAATCAACCTTTCGAACAGCCAGATATTCAATGATCCGTTGCTTGACCTTGGCTAAACCATAGTGATCACTGTCAAGACGTTCTTTTGCTGCTTTTAGATCCAACTCAAGTTCTTCGCTTGCCTTCTCCCAAGGAAGATCAGCCAAGAGTTCCAGGTAAACTCGTGAACTGTTATAACCAGGTTGCTGAGGCTGCATCTTTTTTAGTCTCCTGCATTGGGAAATAGAAAAGGAAAATTACTTCTAAGTAAATTATGTCTTCAGGTTGATACACGGTCACACAATCATCAGCAATTTTCCTTTAGCACAGCATACCTCAATTCCCTTTGAGCATGCTTCCATATGTTTGACGGCATTCCCGCAGCTTGCATCTTTCTTTCAAGTGCAGCTACATCATCTTCATCATCATCGTCGTCACCAAGCTCCTCTTTAATAGCTCTCATCTGAAAAACAAGTAACCACTTAGACAATAACCTCTCAGCTTGACACCGAGTGCCAAAAGAAACCAACCTGCTGGCGCAAGAGATACTCCTTCTGTGACTTTGACAACTGGCCCTCCACCTTTTGAGTAATCTTCTCTGCCACACGAATTGACTGCCACAAGTGAACAACAACATGTATTAATAATGGGGAGAGGAGATTACAGGCCAGATATCATTACTGTATGAATATCAACAGCTAACCTGTAAATGCCGATCAACTAGTTCAGTAGCCTTTGAAAGTCTAACTTTAAGGTCAACTGAATCCAGCATAGATAGTTGTTCTTCAAAACTCATTTCAAAACTAGCAACAAATATGTCTGCTAGTTTATGAATGGGAACCGTCTCCAAAAGAACTTTTGTCCTTCCACCAGTTTTTTGTTTCTGAAAAAGAATCAATGCATGACTTACTATTTCAATCAAGAATCATCCAGATTTCATCAAATGAAGATTGAACCATCGATCCCATGGAAAGAACTAAAATTCCCCAAAGAAGAACCAATTTCATGATAGCATATACCTATAGCTTCAACGTTGTCAAGTTGCTAGTTAATATTAGAAATCTCATGCTGAAGCAACCTCGAAACTTGAGAAAGGAAAAACCAAAAATAGATAGTCATTTCAGTTTCTCTAAAGTTACCTGCTCAAGCACAGAAACCAGCTCCATAGCAGTGGTCTTAAACTGACGTGACCGTGCTACAAAATCTGGGTCTTGTTCTACTTGCTCCAACTCTGCAGATGGCCAGAAAGTGAATCAATTAAGGACATCAATGGGCATAAAACCAAAGGTAATAGAAATACAAAGCTCATGACCCAACCTGAAATAAGCTGGAAAAACTTATCATTACCAAGCAAAAGCTGACTCAGTACTATTATCTTTAAGAATTTCTAATCTTAAGAGATTCTCAAACGCAAAAACTTTTCTTTCCAAGAAGCACAGGTAGAACTTACATTTATAGAGATCAAAATCTTTCAAACGAAGTAGGAAGCTCATTCAGTGAAAAAAAAAATCCGAATTGCATAATTAAGCAGCCGAATATATAGGTCATTACCGTAATATATACAACAAATGAATAGCTTGGACAGAGCAGGTAAAATGACACCAGTAGTCACAAAAAGCTACAATGGAAATGATATATCTTACCTGCTTTTGTCATCTCGAGCGATGTAATCCGCGCAACTGAATATGGTCCTCTTTTTCCAAGCTCCTGAACGTTAAACCTACTCAGACCTTCAAGGACAACTACATATGTAACTCTTCCACTTGGTTTTTCCACCCCTCTTGAAAGATGCAGAGCACGAGCTGCTACACCCCTGAATATTAATAAACAACAACATCACCCAGCATATGCTGAGAATCAACCCAAAATAGAAAGCAGATCACATGTAAATCTTGAGGCACTTCATCAACCCTCTGGAATCACAGCATTCGTATTAGTTTTACTAAAGTCACAATCTAATGGGTGCAACGGTAAATCGAACCTGCTATGCCAGTGAACGTCCTGCTGATCTTTAGCATCAGACTTTTGAGCATCTGTGGTGCCAACTAGAAATTTCAAGCTTCTTTCTCCAGAATCACTTCCAACACCTAAGGCACAAGAGATTAAATCATCAGAGACATTCATCAAATCAATTTCATCTGGTATCAGATCAACCTTTTGCAGTACCTGGACTAATCATCGTCCCGATTGAAGAACCCTCAGCATCATCTCGAACAGGCAAAATGCCAATTAATCCCTTCTCCTCTTTCTGCCATAGCTCTTGCTCCACTAGTGTGACACTAAATTGGGAAACAAGTTACCAAAACCAATAAGACCAATTGAAGTATGAAGATTGCGCTTGCACAGTAACTATAATCCAAGTCGAGTAGGGTTGTCGATTGTTGTGTATATAAAACGTGTAAAACTATTCCGATCAATACCACACGAAATTAACCCTAACTCAAACATTTTGACACTGTTCTGATTGTTGAAACTCACTCAAAGCAGCAAAAACATTAAATTAAATCCAACAAACCACAGTCCAGAAGAAGAAGAAAATGATCAAACCATAAGAGTCGTGAGAAAGAGCTAATTTTACCTGCTATGAGAGGTACAACGGATTCGAATAATGGCGCCAGGTAAGAGAACCTTGTTCCTGAACGGAAGAATCGCTAACCTACTCGGTAGCTCGACGGTTTCCGCCATTAACGTCTTCTTCGAGAAACCGGAAAACGAGGGAAGAAGAAACAAAATTCTGCTAATGGGATCTATTTGATCGTTCTATCTAATAATAATACCGACGCTTCTCTCTTCGTCTGCATTTTAATGATCTTGATTATTATGTTTTTTATTTTTATTGAATACATATTATGATGAAATTTATACTTAGTCCTTAGAAGATATCTCAATTGAAAACTATACCCCTTACGATTTTTACTTTTTTACTAAATAAACAATATGCATGGTTCCATGCAATAATTGGTTCTTATTTTAACATAAAGCACAGGTTTGACCTGTTTTCATAGGGCTGCAATTATGTTAAAAAGTAAAAATCAATTATTACATAAAACAATGCACACAACCAATTGAGATATAGTAGAGGAAAATCGCATCACAAAACCAAAAATAAACAATAGCATCGATAGAATTAACGCAAAATCTAAATAATTTTTAGAATTTTAATAAAAAATAGTGATGGTTTAAACAATAATTTGAAAATTTTTCTGTCAAACCAGATTTAAAAAATAAATAAAAAATATCCACACACAGAAAAACAAACAAAAATATCCACCATAATCTACAAAAAATAATACATAGTTTTTAAACGAGTGTTTTGTTCTTTTTTAAAATGCAGAAGAAAGTTTTATTTTTAAAAATTTTTAATAAAATTTAATTTAACTAAAAGTTAGTTGTTATTTTAATATTCAATACTTAGTTTTACTTTTAATTTGACAATTCGTATACAAAATATGTTATAATTTAATTTTTCTAATAAATCAAATAAATTTCTCTTGTGGTCAATAAGTTCATCATTATTCAAAACTATAAACAAAAGGTTAGGTAACTATATGAATTAGTTTACTGTTTCAATTTAATAACCTTTTGCCGAAATTTCATTACATAAACCGAAAAAAAAAATGTCGATGGAGAAAAATGGTGGATCAATTTGGTATTTTGTCGAAATACGGATACTGACTGGAAAAAATATCTTGATGAATTCAGAGCCGTTGGATCTTTCGGATAAGATGGGAGGGACGTAACGAGTGGCATAAGTTAGAACAAAAAATGAAGAACAGAACTTTGGGGGGTCCCATACTTGTTTCACGCCACGTGTCAGATAAAGATAAGGTAGAAGCTGGGGCTTAAAAGTCTACGTGTTATATCCAGAGGCACTCGCTACGGTCCATGCTCTCTTTAATACAGTTATTACGCGTCGCTCTTCAAGTATAATACAAGACTGTATACTTCTATTACAAAATCGTAGATTATTTGTATTTTAACTTCTTCTGTATGTACGGTTACTATTTATTTAAGTTTTTATTTATTCAAAAGAATGTATAGATGACAGAAGCACATCAAGATTCAAGATAAATTATTGGGAAAATAATAAGAATAATTATGTGATTTTATTGGGCCTCTTTCTAGAAATGAAACTGTTTGTAAAAAAAAACGTACATCAATACTCCAATTAGAACGACCCAATTACATTTTTGGCCCGCCTCGATGTAGGAATCATGTTCGGCCCTCGACCCAACTAAGAATATGTTGTTGGTGCAACGATCTTTTCTTTCTAAAAGACGACGTTAGTTCATGATAGAGCTGATCCACTGAAAAAAATATATAACTTTATTACAAGATAGTTAAGGTTTTTAAATAACAAAAGTAGAGATATATAGTACACATAATATTTCTATCTAATACAGTTGGCAATACCAAACTTTATAACTTTTTTTATTAGAAAGACATCAAGAGATTAGAGAAATGAATAGTTACACAAGACATTAGAAAAAAATTATGTTCCAACACACATATTTGCATTTCAATTATTATAATCAACTATTTCAAATCTAAAATAACGCAAAAGATTTTGTCTAAATATTTTCGGCTGACTTTAACATTTATATACATGTACATATGAAATCTGTCATCAATAAAAAAAAAATTCACAATAAACAAAATTTTCAAATAAACTTTCTTCAATTACATGTTTTGGTGATTCAAATATAGACGTCTTCTTTATATATAGCTTAAAAAAATTAGACGATTAATTATGCGTATGTTCCAACATGACGTGATTTCTTGTTCCAACAACTTATGCACTTTCATTAAATATGAAAACAAAATCATCAAAAAAAAAAATGTAATATTCAATGTGAGAGTATAAATCTCTTCATATAATATAGTTGGGTTTTTGAAGTGCAGAATGATAGCCAAAGCACCTCAAACTTTAATTTGCATGCGCGAATCTATATTTGTTACTAATTTAAATTTAAATATTTTTAGTCATATGTGTAAGAAATCTAACAACTTTACACTTACATTTTTCTCTTTTATTTATTTGTTCAAAGGAATTACTAGTTCATGTTTTATATTTATTTACTTCGCATAAAAATGGCAATTAAACAAGCTATTATATTTTAATGTTTCTTTTTTGAAGTATCAAGAAATTATATATCGGTTGTTGATAAATTTTTTTCTCAAAATGATTACAATAGGTTAGATGCGTCTCTTCTCCACCGTCATGACACAAATTCATGATTTTGAAAGAAGAAGAAAAAAAATATTTTAGAGACTCTCTTAATACACCAATTGGGGCTACATAGGTTGAATAACTTTGATATTTCTTGTTTGATTCACCCATAACTTTTGGTTAAAGCTTTATTAGATTTAAATGATTTTGGCCATACCCTAAAATATGGTTGGTCCTTGGTCCCCCTCATAAAGGGTTACAAAGAATTTAAAGAGAAGAAGTAGAGAATGGATTGATTGATGGTTGAGAAAATCTAACAATAACAACAACACATAGTATTCTTATTTAATGGTTTTCCTTCTTTGCCTTATCAAAACCCAATCTTCAAACTTCTCCTTGTATATTTTCCACCATTGTCACTTTTATGTTTTGTTGAAGATTTGGTATAGATCTTTCAAATCTTGCTTGATATCTTTTATATGGTACATAACAAAGTTTTATGTATTCTAGTGGTTTTATTGGGTCTATGACTAACGAGTATTGAGATAGATGATCATTTTCATTGGATATATTATTTAAATATGTTTATTCATGATTTGCCAAATATGGTAATACACAAACTATGAGGTATAATATTTACATTATATTTTCATAATAGCTGAATTAAAAAGAATGCAATTCATAAATATATGTTTGTACATTAACATATATTTAAGACTCGTATACTTTAAAATGGATCTAAATGGACCTTAGATTATATCGAATCTTATCTACATTTTGGATTGTAGTTATGTTATAGTTTAGGTTTTGGTACCATATACATAGCTAAGAAAATTATGATTGGAGGTGTTGAATTTGAATTTTGGATTAGTACCAAAGGTATATGAAAAGTTGATTCATATATGCAAAAAGTACAAAATAAAAATCAAACTTTGGTATTGTCATCCACCAAGTGAAGGGTGTGCCTTGTTTTTCTCATTTCTGACCTTCCTGCAGGGAATCATTAGTCTTCGAAATTCAAAAAATAACATTATAAAATTAATTGGCCTCATTACACCTACATTTAAGTTCATATTCGTAAGAACATATAATAAGAGAAACTATATACGTACGTATATAAAGATGATCAAGATTTTCAAATTGACTTGATCGTGATGATGATGAATATAAGAATCCACATATATATGTATATATGATACACAAATTTAGGAGAGTATTGATTAATTAGTTTAGTTTTTCTCGAAAGCTACAATTTGGCTAACTTCTAAACCCCTTTAATAAAAAAAATATTTATAAATAAATAGAGATAGAAGGAACAAACTAGACAAAGTGTATACAAATCGCTAAATTGTTTTTTCAACAAAGGAAAGTAAACTCTATTTTCTTTTTTGTTCAATATCAAAAAAGCAAATAGTGTACATGAGTTTGGCTAGCTAAGTGAACAAAATTAAATATGGTTTTGTTAATCTTATTTTCGTGTACATGCCCAAAAAGAGACTTAGCTTGCCATTTACATGTTATATCTATCACTCACATGTCACCATTATGCATTAAATCGGACCGTTAATTTATCATTAAGTATTGTAATATGTTTCGTATATTGTTAGGTTCTTACGTGAGGCCATGATCCATGGCTCACCTTTTGGAGAAATAGGTAACAAACAGCTATATTTCTCAATAGTATTGACTACATTTAAAAAACAAGAATACAAAATTGACTCTTCATATTTTCAGCAAACAAAGATGGGCTCATGAAACTTAACCAGAAATTGAAAAGTAATAAATTGATAGGCTCAACGTCCTATAAGAGTTAACTTCATGGTCTGGTGCTTTTGAAAGACAACAAAAATAAAACAAATCATAATTAGTTTAATTAATCCATAAGAAAATTTGACTTGGACCAAATCATGTATTGGCTCAAGAGATGCCATTCACTTACATCAATATTTTTGCCTACCTGTCTAGCTCTTGCCACCACATTGTCTTCTAGAGCCAATAAAAATATTAATTAGAGTGTTATATTCCTACATCTACCATTCCTTCTCACTATAATTTTTAAAAACGAATTAATTATCGTATTTGTTCCAAAATAAAATGCTGATATTTAATTCGTTTGCAACCGATTATGCTAAACTTTCATTTGGAATCAGAAGATTAACAAGTATTAATCAAAAATAGATTAGATGATAATGTAATAAACAATAACTTCACTACGCATTTTTCTCTGAGTCATATGGATTTACGATAAATAGTTATACATATAAATATTTATGATGTACATGATTTTTTAGAACACTAAAAACAACACAACGAACGGTTTTATTATACATCAGTTTAAATCTTCAATAAGCTTTGTGTTTATAAATCTGCAGAAATTGTATTTTTTAGAAATTGAATCTCTGATTTAGTATAGAAACTTCTAAAAATTGAACTACTAGACCAAGGTTTTCTAAACAAAATTTAATGTATGATTTTATATTTCGATTTCATGGTTAATTAATGACCATATGATATACACGTATGTATATGTTTATATATATCCTTCGTTTTGAAGAAGACGGAAACGACTTTTTTGGTTGAGAATGCGATATTGCATAGTGTGAAGCATTATTATTGTTACTCATGAAGAAACGTGAAGGTGGACAAAAGGGATAATTTTTTTTAAACCCTAATTAAAGAAAAATAATGACTTCCAATTGTGTCTTTGCATATAATCAAATCTACACCTTTGAATATTGACTCTTCTTCTTTCCACTTTTTTTTTCTTATTTCTTTGTTTGTTTTTTTCTCAAGAAAATAATTTCCATCTTTTATTCTCAATTAATTCCCCATTTTTCATCATGGCCAACACACAATTCCAACTACACACTAAAGTTACACCTATAGATATGTATGTATAAGATAACCATTAAATAAAAAGTATTCAAAGTAACTAAAAACATCTCTTAACAAACACATATATGATTTGTTGTCTTACCTTCACCAAATTACTCAATGTTCTTGAAGATGCCATGTCACATGCACCAACCACTAATGCTAATCTCGGATGTGAGTAAGTTTTTGTAAGGAATGTCTCGTAAACCCACCATATATAAAGCACTCACACCAAAATCCAAGTAATCAATTGGTTGATGTGTTGTCTTTGTATACTTTGTGATACATATACATATAATTTTTGATATATGAGAATATGAATATTAAAAAGAATATGAAGGAAAATATGGAAAATGAGATTGTTGGGTGAGGAGTAAGAGAGATTGAAAAGTGAGGCTAACATGTTTTAGGAAGAGAAGAATTGAATGTTCAAGAAGTTTTGCCCAAGAATTCACAATTTGGTGTGGTGGGCTCCTCTAAAGGGCAAAGAACAAAAGTGTGTTATGTCTCCATTACTATTTTCACTATTATTATCATTAAATTTTTAGTTTTATAACAATCACTACTATTACTCGGTTTTAGGTTAAGCCAAGAGCAACAACCCTCATGGACAAAGTCAGTTACTTGCAAGACCATAATTTATAAAATTCCATAATTTGAATCTATCAGTTTTACAATCGTCAACAATATGAAGTATGAAGTACTGTAATTTATTAGTAGTAAAACAAAAACTGATATGCTGACAAAAAATAATAATGAATAATAAGGATAGTGAATCATATATTTAGGACACTTTTTATTCTTTCAAACAATTTTCATAATGTTGCTGTAATACTGGGATTTAAACAAATCTTAACATGGTAAATTTTGAAATATAGAATTTGAGACCAAACAAAAAAAAGTATCACGAGAAGACGGTACCGTTTGACAGCAGCAATGAGCAAACACGACAGAGAGTCTTCTTAAGAGAAAAAGTAAGAAAACACCAAAAGCAAGAAAGTTTCACAAGAGAATTTCGAGATATTTCTTTTAAAAATAAACATTAACGATTAAGATAGATAGAAAAAAGTATTTAAATCCTGATAATAACTACACTTATTTAGTTCACGATAAATATTTTTAATTTAGTTTATATATATAAATTCTGTTCTATGCTTGCATAGGTCCTTTACAAACAAAAATATATGTATACTTGCATATGTGATGGTTAAGGACAATGATTATGCCGAAATTATATTTCAATATTATGTATTAAAATACATATAAGTCACCGAATATGTGAATATTTATACCAAAGAAAACAAAAATATTAGCCAAAAATATTTATATCAAAATATAACATATATATTAGTTAATTATTTATAATTTTATAGAGAAATACCTAGTTGAAGTTTCTATAATTATTTCTATTTACTTTTACTGTTTTGTTTCCTATAGATATAGGGAAAAAATTACATTTTTATATATTTGTTTTTACTGAAAAAACTAGAAAGCAAGCTAAAAAATGTGATATATGATTTTAGTTCTAAATTTCTATTTTCCAACGTATATATATTAAACAAACATAATATAAAGACTAAAACTACTTGTAACTAGTTGCCTCACTATCAAATAGTAACATTTTTTTTTACAAACTGCTAATATTGACGAATCTATAGGAGTATATAATAGATTTTTTTTTAAACGAAATATCCGTTTCCATTAAAGAAAAAGTAAATAAATCTAGATGCGAATCAAAATATTCAAACATTGGGTTTATAATAAATGAGAATCATGCTTACTATGTGCATATAGAGAGACTTCAAAGCCTTCCCCTTAAAAACTTCCATTACATTCCTTCTCCTCCTCCTCTTCACCATTTATTTCTCCAATTTTTGCTCTGATATTTCTTTAACAAAACAAGAAATTAGAATCCCGAAGCAAAGTTCCAATCTTCACCACTTTCATCACCATGTCCGATACAACCGTAGATACATACATATCTTTTGTGTGATTTATACTTATTTAAAGATTCTCTCATCAAGAAGCTTTCTTCTTTTTTCTTCACTTGTTCATGGCGGTTGAAGCTCATCACCATCCTTCCACTGTGTTCTTCCTCAACAGGTACTCTCTCTCTCTCAATATATATATAGTTATACATGTATGTATGTGTGTATTCATATGTTCGATGTTTCGATTTCTCAGAAACGGACAAGAAGGGAATGATTATTCGCCGGAGCTGCAAAAGTCTCAGTTTCCTTCCATCACCGCCGGTTTGACTTCTAATCCCAAAGCGATTGGTTTGTCTTAAGAAATTAATCTGTTACCTCAAGTAATGAATCGGTTTAATGTTTGGTCGGAAAAAAAAACAGGAGTTGATACAAGAAAGCGAGCCAGAGAAGTTTCGTCGGTGATTGATTTAGAAATCACGGCGTCTCCGATGAACCCTCCGCCGTCTACTCCGCCGCAATTTATCGGCCGTCGACAAAATCCTAATGTAGTATCCACCGGTCTTCGTTTGTCTCAGGGGCAATCGCAGAATCGAGAACAATGGTTATCAACTTTTCCGACGATAACCGGAGATATCGCCGGAGAAATCAAACGGCAAACGGATGAATTAGATAGATTTCTTCAGACCCAGGTGACTATTTTTATTGAAAAATATTCTAAAATACCGCATAAGCAAGTTTAATTTTTGTTGGAATTTAAATTTTGATTGTAACTGGAATCAAAACATAAAAATGTGATTTTTTTAAGAAATGATTTTTTCCTTCTCGATTTGAAATTATCGAAAAACAAAAATTTACCGATTTTTTTTAAAAATGCAAAGGGAGAGCAGCTGAGGCGCATGTTAGCGGAAAACGGTGAGAGTCACTATCGTGAGCTTCTAAGAACGACGGAAGAATCAGTTAGGCGGAGATTAAGAGAGAAAGAAGCAGAGATCGAGAAAGCCACGCGTCGTCACGCGGAGCTTGAAGCACGTGCGGCGCAGATCGAGACGGAGTCACGTGCTTGGCAGGTGAGAGCGGCGGCGAGAGAAGCCGAAGCAACGTTGTTACAAGCTCGATTGCAGCAAGCCTTCGCCCACGGCGGCAGAGTCACGGCGACGGAACCAAAATCGGGAAGCGTAGATGGTGTGGATGAAGCCGAAGACGCCGAATCGGCTTACGTTGATCCTGATCGATTCGAATTGATCGGACCGAGTTGTAGGATTTGTCGGCGGCGATCGGCGACGGTGCTGGCTTTGCCGTGTCGCCATTTGATCCTCTGTAAAGAATGCGACGGCTCTGTGCGAGTTTGTCCGCTCTGCCTTAGCTCGAAGAATTCAAGCGTGGAGGTTTTCTTTTCTTGATGGGCTTTTTCTTTAATGGGCCTAGCAGGCCGAGCGTTGGCATTTTTATATAATTTTTTTTTATCGTCGGCATTTTATATAATTAAAAACAAAGTCTATATATATAGATTAATTACATTCATCATCTTTATATAATATATAGTGAGTTGAGTTTTTTCATCCTTGAATGTACATGTACATACTACATAGTCACATGCAGTGGCCTTGTTTTCTGTAGATATTCTTTTGTTTTCGTGACCATTTGATATTTTTTATTCATATATCTAACATTTGAGATTGATATGATATTTTATTATATAAGAAAATTTTAATTTAATTATTTCAATTCTGATGCAGTGATAAATTTGTATTATTTTTGTTTGGGTATTTTATTGTTGTTTTTATTTTAATCAGGATTAGGTTTTATATTATCTTTATCGCTTTTAAGTTTTCAGATTTTTTTTGTTTAAACTATAATTTCGTAATTAAGTTAGAAATTTTGAGAAAAAAAACATATATATATAGCTTTAATTATTTGCTTTCGGTTGATATATAGAAAACTTCAAAAAATCTAAAGAATCAACATATCACTACCCTATCATAAATTTTTGCAATGTCAATTTTTTATATATAAAAAAATCATAAAACAAAAGGATCTGAATAGATGAATATAAATTGTATGAGAATAAATGCTAAATATGATAAACTAAAAAAAATACTTTCAAAAACAGTATTTTCTGAATTCCTTTCTTGGAAAGCACTGAGTATATGCTCCTTTGGTCTTTTTCATGAGATGTCCCTTAATTCAATAGGGAAGAAAAGGAATAATAATTGTAAGAAACTCGTGACTTCCACATAATGCAATAGCCATCCAAATACCTATAACTCTATATATAAGCTCATCTCATGCTTTTTTCAAACTAATAATAGTTTGAAAAGTATAATCATACTGTAGCATATTTATATGTAATACAATCTATTCACCTTTTATTTGAAAATATATTTCAAGTTGCCCGTAACGTTTCTAGATAAATGTTTTCCTTTACTTGCATCTTTTGTCAAATATATCTTAGTTATGCAATCGCAACTTCATAATAGGAAGATAAAATGTTATAAAGAACAAAAATATCAATAAACTTGCGAGACCAATTGTTTAAAATATGATAAACAAAGACTTTAACGAACAAAGGTAGATTTTGTTCACATTTGAAAATGGTATAACAGAAAGGTCATTAAGTCAGTAAACATGAGACTGCTTTTGTCTTAAATCAAGGAAGGTGGAAGACCAACTCATACATCAGAAAATGAAATAAAACGATAATTATAACCCAACGTATGCTAATAACTTCAATTTGTAATCCTTTATTTATGCGTATAACTGAAATATCATGTTTTTTTTTTAGAGTTGTATTCATATACAATTGTGCGTACACATCTATTTTAGCTGTCTATAACGCTATTTATCTTTTTCGTAAAAAAATAACTGTAATTTTCTTTTTAATGAACTATTGTTCTGTGTATACAAAAAATTAGCATATTAAAATAGTATGATTTCGGTGCATATTTTATTATGAAATTTATCTTTTTTAATGATATGATTTTGGTGTATATTTTAAATAGTTGAGTAAACCACACTTGGGTAAAGTTGTGCCTTATGTAATTTCATTGAAATAACTTATTCAATTCAAGATTCAAATAATTTAATTTGATTGTTCTTATACATGAATGAAAATTTTTTAAAAAATATATATGTATTTACCAACGGATTCTTAAATACTTGCTAGATGTGAAAATTTATCCGAATTTCTAGTAAATTTTAGTAGGTATTTTTACGATTATCATATTACAAGACACCGAACCTTAATTCCTTTTATCATATTTTCAACCTATAAACCGTATTCTTGTCATTAAATAATGACAGCATTGAACATAATTGGCCCAAAACAAAAGACAAAAACAATATTAAAATATAAACCTAAAAAGAATGTTGTGATATGGAACACTAAAAATTAGAGGGTCCATGAGGATGTGATGATGCATCGCATAGACAGACAATGATGCAAAGACATGAAGGAACGGTTCGATTTAAAATTCGTAATTAAAAAATATAAAATTAATTAATATAGAAGAAGAGAATTGATCAAACGCTTTGAAATATTCCAAGTTTGGTGAAACAACTTTCTTTATGAGTTGCATCAATAGACTTTTAAATTTCACGTGACAATAATGCAATCGAACTGTTTATGTGAAAACAAACAATATGCAACATGACATGGCTTCTCAGTGCATTATTCGTTTTTATATATCTTGGAAAACAAAACAAGTACATTTATATGATATGACCACAACAAACTTAAAATTGAAGATTTTTTACAAAAATAAAATAAAAATAAAGATAAGATGCATGACTTATTCGTTCATATTTACGAACCGAACAGTAACGTATAAATTTTTAGATGATTAGAACCAGTTACTAAGTTTGTTCGGTTTATAACGAATTGGGAAAAGTAAGATGTTGTAATTGGAATTTCAAAATTTGGGTTAAACGGTGACATGCCAAAGTTGGTGGTCGAAAATGATGATAAATTATTTTAAAGCGGCCCAAGTGAAAATCTCAATCAGTTGCATCAGGTCACAAATAGCCCATAAACTAACAATATTAGTCCAGTGCCATAGTTTTATAGATGTCGTTATCTTCTGAGTTATATTTTCTAGCTCAAATCTAAAGAGCTTGCCATTTATATTTTTTTTTCAAGCAATCAAATTGAAAATTTCACAAACAGAAAAAGTTAATAACTAAAGAATTTTTGGTTAATAATTTTTTTGTCATTAATAAACTTAATATTTTAACAATAACAAATAGGGGATTGAAACATGTGATTAGAAGTTGAAATGAAGTGGTTTACAACCGGCTGTTATCAAATGAGCTGCTGGATTTTTTTTTTTTGCTTTTTAAAAACCTATCAATTTTCTAAGTAGTAGAAAGTAAAAAAAAAGATTCTTTTAAATTATTTTATTTGTAATCAATTATAGAAAGCGCTTGTTATTAACATTGTCATTTTTAACTAATGTTCAAAATTTAGTAGACACTAATTATCGGACGCTTGGATAAATTAGTAATCTAAACAAAAGATAAGGTTGCAATTAACATTTCTCTTAAATCATTTTTTGTATATTTAACTTTTAACTGTTCATTTTAACTTAAGCATCAATTTTATTTTATTTTATTTTTCTACCGTATTTTCTCTTTTTACCATTGTTTCTTCTCGCTTTTAACTGTTTTCTCGTACCTACTAGTTAACAGTTTCTTAATAGCTTAAGTTCTCAAGTATTCATAAAATAGTAAACGAACGTGCGTTACATTTTCGAAACTGCAGCGTGAAATATGTAACAAGTGGCGGAACGAGAAAATAGCATAATGAAAAGAAATTGACGAAAGGCGTGAGACAAATAATATTTCGCATAATTAAATACACGAGTACTTATTGAAAATGTGTAAATTGAAGTTGCATTAAACTATTCTGCAGTATATGTGTTAACAAACGTGAGACCATATTTAAATTCAAATTTTAAAGAGCTATACAAAATGTGATCATCTCATGCATAATAGTGGGTTTATGTCATATATAAAAAAAAGGCTCAATGTGACTGATTGTGGTTCGCTTTAGTTACTAGTGAATCATTAGTGAAGAGATCAAATAGAGAGTATTGAAATTTTTGTAATGATCGTGAACTGAGAAGTCACCGATTTGGGGAGATCGTAAGTCATGATCAAACTGATATATTGCTTTGGCTAAAATAACAAAATATGATAACATTATTGGCATTAACTGCGATGGATATGCCATCAAGATAACAAAAATCTCTAAAACTGAGACAGTAAATCTTAAATTACTCATGCCAAACGTTATAGTTCGTCTCTGCATGTCAAGAATGAGAAATATATAATTGGTACCATGTTACTGAATAATCATTAATGATGTATCGTTGTCTCCGTTTGTGTTCATTGGTAGAAAAATATATACAACAATGTTTAGGATTTACTGAATATATCTAGGGTTCAAAATATGATCACAAAAGAAACAGTGGCAAAGAAAGTGACTTTAAACCGTAATTTATCGGTTAGTTGTGAATGTAAATTTCATCCAAAATATGTATAGTTATTTTCGAACCGGTCATTAGACGTAGAAATACAACAATTATGAATAAAAGTAACAACCGTAAAGTTGATGACGCGATATATAGATATATAATCATGATTCAACATATCACAAATAAAATAAACAAACGTAAGTTGAGCATACGTACGTAATTGTGTTTCCTTTTAACAAAAAAACAAAATATTAAATATACCAAACCGAAAATCGATTTGTTCAAATATGCGTGGCATTTAGGTAAACTCCAAACACTTGTTTAAGAGTAAAACGTCGTGGTGGATCCAATAGTTGTTAACTAGGTATTTGCTTTAGCCAACCTAATGTTTGGGAATCTTCAATAGAGCAAGTTTTGTTGTTTGATTTATTAAGTTTAACAAATAACATTTACTCGATTTTTTAACCAAGAAAAAAATTGTTTTCTTAGTTCATGAAATATAAAGATCTCTCTATATTAGGTTTCATTTGTTTGTTTCTTAATGTATTTGGTACATACACTCAAGATATATACACCAATAGTGGCCCATGGTGCGCCACAATGGTTGCAACTTCTTTTATGAAACACATCACATGTAACGAACACAGCAAATCAATTATCAGTTTTAATTATGTTTCGTTATCATTAATAAATAAGAAACCTAGAAACTCTCATACGAAAACACATGTGCCTATATTTTTTTGCAGAGATTGTCTCAATATATTCGTTGGTTTATGATGAGTAGTGATTATGTGAAATTTTTAACCTAAGATAAACAATTCTAGAGATCCAATGTCAGAGGACAACGCACGTAAGACCGCCCATTAAAATAGCTTCTTCTTTTTCTTTTTGTATTAAGAAGTCGATTTGTTACGTCGGTCGTCTAACTATTTATTATTACAAACATATTAGGTCAATTCTTGACATATTGTTTCATAACTACTGATTACATTCTTGTCTCGAGTTTATAATAGATAAAAATAAGAACACATGTGCCAAATAATGGCATGTGATTGTCAAATCATATAGAACTTTTTACAGAAGTTACGAAAAAAATAATTATGTAACGATAGATAAATTATTGATTAATTTTATTATGTGTGTTTTTTTAAATAGCTGTGATTTCGTATGTGTTTTTCCATATAATAAATTATTTTAATTGATAATAAACTATTTAATAGTATAATCATACTGGTTGTTAAATTATGCGTGAAACAAATATATTTACTTACGATTTATATGAGCATAATCTAGCAAACAAAAATGACCGTATATGTATCATTGAAGATATACTGATTATTTTTTTCTGTGTGCTAAATATGTATCAAACACCCAAAAAGTGGGCTCAAAGAAAGATATATACACATTTTCTAAGTATTAAATATAAAAAAAGAGGAGAAAATTTTATAAATGACAACGGAGTCTAGGGGCGATGGATTCCCGGGAAATACCCGGCAAAGAGGAGTGGTTGATGAAATAAATCACAACTTATTATTATAGTGTATTATATAACTCATTCGTTTAGTTGCTAATTAAGGTAATTAAATACAAATATCAAGAAGCAAACATATTATTGTAAATGACATCACCATGTTGAATTGTTCACAAGTTATTATTTTTGAAAGTTTTATGATTAAATAAAAACAAACATCAATTCCATAAAATATTAGTTATACCCAAAAGTTTTATCTGGTTTGGCTGCATGCACAAATAGACATAAATCAATTTAATATTTTGCTTATAGTATTTGCAAGCACATAGTCTTTCTAATTACGAACATCAACCACTAAATTATGTTATATGAATGTATAGTACAATATACGAGAATATTATAATATATATATGCAATATGCTTATTAGAAAAACACTCAGATTAGAGTTTTCCAACGCAAATATGAGTTTTTCAACCATGTAAAATATTTAAATAAATAAAAAATAGGTAAAGCGTATAAGTTTACACACACACACACGAGTTTTGTTTTATGGAATCAAACAAACAATTGGAGGTAAGAGCGGGGGAGAGTAAATACGTACTTCAAGGCATAAGTGGGCCCATACCCAATGGGCTGGGCGGTGGGTCCACGTCACGTAGAGGAGTGGGAAAAGACAAGAGAGAAGAAGAGAATAAACCTAAACGAATTTTGTAAAAAAAAGAGAAAAAGGACAGAGAAAGACGCTGACGTCACGGCAATAAATATTTTTTTTGCAATTTAATAATTGTAAAAAAATAAAAATTTGAGTATATACCACACGAATATCATCTAGTGTCAGTAACTAAAGGTGTAAAGGTTTTATTTAATAAAAGAACCTCTTTTTTTTTTGCTTACAAAAAAAATAAACTTACGAAACTATTTTCATATTCATAGGAAAAAAAATGTAATTTTATTATAAACATTTGGAAGAAAAAAAGATACTACATTTGGAATTAGTTGTATAGTTCCAAGACAAAGCAGAAACAAGTGGGTAGTGAGCGATGTTAACTTGTTAAAATATTTGCTTGCACGTATTCCTTTGCGCGTGTAAAGTGTATCACACTCCAAGGCCGAATTATTATACTATTTTCATATTTTATAGTATAGTTTACACAATTTGTAAGAGAAACTCTTATTTTTCATATAGCAATTGTTAGTCTACCAATACTTTTATTTTATTGACTTATATGTAAATTATACTGCACGTTAAAAAATTTAGGTTAACCACTTCAGAGTTTATCTACCAAAGCTTTGTCACCCAAAAATATTTACTTGAGTTATATATATATATATATATATATATACACATATCTACTTTGTTTCTTTGTAATATATATATATATATATATATATACACATATCACTTGTTTCTTTGACATTTTTAAAAAATAAATGATATTTTGCGGTGTAACAACAATTGGGACGATGTTGGTGACTCGGGATGTTAATAATGGTGTGGATTTTAAGTTCGTTTGAAGTAGTTGTAATGTACCAAACATCCTTATATCACCATTTTAAGAAAACTATATTTATAGAAATATACAAAATTTTGAAATAATAAAATAACTTTTTCCTTTTGGTTTCTCATGATGTGTGTTTTAGTCACATAATTTGTAGATTTATTTTTTAATTTACAAACTGCGCATTTAGTCATTTTGCAAATACAATGACAAATACCATCTTGTACGAGTAGTTTACAATTTACGTCAAGATTACATTAATTTTCTTTCTTTACCATAAATTAATGGTATAACATATAACTCATTATCATTTTTTTAAGAATTAAACTCCTTGTTATTCTCTCTACCTAGGGAATCCGATTTTGATAAACCCTAGTGCATCGATAAGAAAGCAAACCTTTTTATTCTAATTTTTACTTGAAAAAAATATCGAAAAGAACATATTACAGAGCAAACATCACATATGTGTCTTTAAAACTTTTCAAAAGTTTATATTGTTGAAACATGAAAATAGAAAAATTTAGTATTTCTGATATACAACAACTCTTTTATACATCTAACATACCATTCACTACCAAATTTTAGAGAACATTTCCATTGATACTCACTGTCATTCTCGACCGATACCATTATGCTATAATGTCCACACTATTCTGTAAAAGGTCCAAACTATTGTTATATAATAGTATCTTTTATTTTACTTTAGTATATATATATTATGAAAATCACAACTAGTCACACTCACACTTATGCTACATTAAAATACACCGACCTTACCGCACCACTACTATTTCTAGCTCACCAAGCTCCTCAAAGTCTTCGCAATAAACGTCACCCTCCAGGGAAATTCATAAAGGATACAAAACGACAAGTTTACTCATTTTCTTTTGTTATTGATTTTAATTCTATAAAACAATTTAAAACAAAAATATATATTTACCATTTTTGTCGACAAAGAAGAAGAAAACACACACCAAGTAGTAAAAGTGGTGTCGTCATTACGGTAACGCCTTAAGAAAAAGAAAAAAAGAACCCCACGCGTAGTGGGGTCCAATCTCCTCTCCGAATCCCGATGATTTTTTTTAACTTCTCCCAAGTGCAAGTGGGACCCGTTTCATGAAATTTAATTATTTACTTTACGCTCCTTCTATTTTCTTCTGATTACAGTATTGCCGCTATTTTGTTCTTTCCTCTTGTTTTGTTACCTTAAAAAACTTTTTTTTTCCAATACCTTAAACCTTTTTTTGTTTTCCGCTTGGACGGATGTGATCAGTTTTTCAAATGCGTTTTTTGGTGTTTTGTCAACTATTTGTTCAATTTTTTTTTATAGTTTTGAAAATATGCAAATTTAAATATTTACAGTGAAATAATCTTAACTGTCTCACTAATTAATAAATAATTTTATTTTTAAAGAAACAACCTTAAGTGGTAATGGGTTAATGTTTCATAGAACCATTTAAAAAAAAAGAATGTAAAATTATATTCAATCCGTGAAAGTTATTTTTGTTTACAGTGAATATAACTACTTTATAAGTTGAGATATATTAAAAATAATATTACATAACTTCTATGATTTTGAAAATGTCAACTCAAACCATTTTACCAAGCCGTCATTATACCGATCATCTTTTATTTTGCAAATAGAAAGTAATTTGTTTTGAATATTTTTATCAATAAACGCCACTAACCAAGTTTATCTGTTGCTATATAGAACATGAAATAACTTTACATATAAGTTATTGCTATATAAGTGTTTTATCTAATGATATGTTTTTTTATCTGATAAAAATTCTATAATAAAATAACAAAATGCGAGTAAGAAATAAATTTTAATCGAACTATGTAAGCAATTAAATTTTATTTATTTACGATTTTATTCACCTAAATATGTTCTATAATTTTCGTGTACAATATTGAGAAAAAAAAGTTCGTGTATGATGAAAAGTTGAAGCAAGTAATACTTTAATAATTGTCCGAGTGACAAAAACAAAAGTAAAAAGTAATAACTGAATTAAAAAAGCAAATGTGAAGAAAACTTTTTATTTTTACTAAGCTTTCTCGAAAGTTCTTCTGAAACTGCGGGACGAATAAGTCACGAAGAAATTATTTTCCAACGCCTCAAATTATTCTTAATGTGTCAATAAAGTATTCTAGAAAATAACAAAAGTGGTTTTCGAGTACATGTACTTTCAAAAATAAAAATAAAGGTTTTTTTTTTGTTACTACAAAACCAATAGATTCTCTCTCTTTCTTTCTCAAAAATCGCCCCTTGTTTCTTATTTCCTCTCTCTTTACACATAAAAAAGGATCTTTTGCTATAAAAACCTCTCGCACTCACACTTTCCTCACAAATTCTCAACCCACAAAACCTCTTCTCTCTCTCTATAAACCAGAAAAAAATGGAGGTTTCAGGAAGAAAGCCTTATTTCATTGAAGAAGATGATGAGTTGGCTTCTTCTTTATCGGAGATGGAAGCTGGGTTTTCTGGTAATAATGGAAACGGCGTCGTTCCAGTTCCTTTCTCTTCTTACTCGAGGATCAACAGTCTCAGGAACACGAACAACTATTGTTACAACAACTATCCTCCAAGTTATTATTACCATCAATACTCTGTTTCGTCTCCGAGATCTGTTGTTTCCGGAAGATTCCATGATTTCAGATTTGATAACCAACAGCCTCATTTCTTAGATTCGTGTTTCCTCTGTAAGAAACCACTTGGCGATAACAGAGACATCTACATGTACAGGTAACATTTTAGATCTATACATCAGATCTGATTTCAATTTTCATCCTTTCAATCGAAATGAATAGATAACAAAAAAAATCTGATCTTTCGGGTTCCCATTTTAAACGATTCATGGGTCTGATTTTTAATTTCACTCATCGGTCGAAATTATAAGAAAAGTTAGATTCTGTTTTGAATTAAAGATTAGTTTTTTTGGAATACCCATTACTTCAATTTGTTGATTAAACAATTTTAGAGATTCATGAGTCTGATTCAAAGTTTTGATTTTTGTTGTGTGTGATTGCAGAGGAGACACACCGTTTTGCAGTGAAGAGTGTAGACAAGAACAGATAGAGAGAGATGAAGCAAAAGAGAAGAAGCAGAATCTGTCTTATTCTGTGAAATCAGCAATGAGGAGAAAAGAACAACGAAGCTCTTCTTCTTCTCCAACTAGATCTCGTGATTATGCTTTCCACAACGGAACTGTTGCTGCTGCTTGAAATTCTGAATCTGATGATGAAATTCGAAACTATAATAATAATTAGGTTCAAAAGGAAAAGAAAAAAGAAAGAAGTGAGATTGTCTCTTAACGCTTCGAAGCTGGTTTCTCTTTTTTGATCTTTTTTATATCTAAAGATCATTTTTACTTTAGCTTGAAGTTTCAGGGAAAAGAGAGAAAAGCTAAAGAGCCTGTAACTTCTTCCTTCCCTTTTTTTTTTCTCTCTTTTTTATGTTTTTTTTGTTTTAACTAAAAAGTTTTGGGAGTATGAGAAGAGAGAAATTGTAAATGCCTGTGTGAATCAATGTCCATGGCATGCTTTGAGTAAATTTTCTTGTTTCTATTGGGTAAAGAAAAAAAATATGTAAGTTAAAACTGCATGTTCAACCATGAGATATATACGAGGAAAGTATTAGAAATTATATAAGCTTACCCTTTATTTAAAGTTTTTAGCAAACCTAAGGTTTGTGATTTGATATAAGATGGAGTGATGGTATCAAAAACTGACTCTTTTTGCGGTAAGTTCGGTGACGTACGAAAAGTAGCAAATAAAGGTGTAAAATATCTTTTGTTCTTCAAAATGCTTTTGGTAGTACAATTTTATTCTCTTTATAAAGTTTAAACGAGTTATGTAAAAAATGGCCAAGATGAAATTTATTACTATCAGAGAATTCATGTTATTGCGGTGATCACAAGAGCTGTTACCAACGTCATTGTATTTGCATATAAGCTACCGTTCTCTTTCTTACTAATCCCACAATAAACCAACAAATCAAAAACCATAAAACTTATTTTTATATATTTATCAAACTTGAAAAGAAAAATATTTTGTGAACTCAAAAATCATCCTCTAACACTAACTCCTCTCAAGCTTTCCTTCACAGGTCCTGCGACACGACTCTTGCTTCTTACCTGACTACTTTCTTTATTCGCAGCCATCGAACAATCCCCACTATTGGATTCTTCAATAATCTTCTTTAATCTTTCCACTACAATATCCATCGTGGGCCGCTCTTTATCGTTCTTTTTCAGACAAAGATCAGCCAGTTTAGCCAAACTTCTGGCTCCGGCAGCTGGATAGTTGTTGCGTAGCCGAGGGTCAACGATCATGCTGAAGCGTTGACTATCAGCAGGATACTCTTTCACCCAATCCAATAGCCTTTGCTCAGCGGCTGGTTTGTTCCTCTCAATGGTTCGGCGTCCTGTTATGATCTCGTATAGCACGACACCGAAGCTATAAACATCGCTCTTCATTCGAAGATGGCCTGTTTGCACGTATTCAGGAGCTGCATATCCGTGTGTTCCAACTCTCTATACAAAGAATGAAGAAGAAGATCGAGAAGAAGAAATGTCAAAACTTCGTAGGAGATTCATTGCGTAAAGGTTAAAAACTACGAGTGAGCATACATATTTATCGGTCCGAACCGAACCAAAACATTAAAACGGAAACATCCAAACCAAAACCAAAAGATTCAGCTTCAGTTTGGTTATTACTTATTAGTACTCAAAGCAAAAATTTTTTTTTTGAAATAACCAAATGTGCACCACCGCATAATTAACCCAAAGAAGCATTCAATACTTACTGCGGTTGTGACATGGGTATTGTCTCCCTGAGGTCCTTCTCTGGCTAGCCCAAAGTCCGATAATTTCGCACAAAATTCATCATCCAAGAGCACATTAGAAGATTTGAAGTCTCTGTATATCACCTGCCAATTAACAAACCAGAAAGTACCGTCCATTGAATCATATAAACTCAGAAAACTAAACCGTCAAAGTTTCACGAATGTCTCATCCCTAATCTACTGATCATGTTTCTATGCCAACATTTATGTGACAAATGTTTTTAGATCGCGTCTGTCCTAAAATGTCAAGAACAATCAAAAGGGTCTATCTAAAACCAGATTTCCTCTTATGGGTTTATGTTTCAATTTTTTATTTTTTTACCTTGAGTTCATGTAAATAAGCAAGTCCTGCAGCTGCACCAAGCATGATCTCAAGCCTTTGTTTCCATGGTAATGTGCGTGATCCACGGGTGAAGAGATGATCCTCTAAGCTTCGATTCGACATGAACTCATAAACCAAAAGCCTCTCGATAGCCCTCTCGCCATCTTCAGAGCAATAGCCTAAGAGCTTCACAACGTTCTGATGATTCACTACCCCTAGAAACTGAACCTCTGCAAGCCATTGCTTGTGACCCTAATACACCATTACAACACAGAGAAGAGAAAATATCAAAACTCCGAGGAAGTTTAAAGACTACATATTTAAAAACAAAGTGACAATCTGAAGAATCTCTGAGCTCTATTCCACGATTTGTAAGCTATTAATTCCACAGTTCTGAAATTTTCAAGCTTACATTAAAACAGGGTACAAAAATTCGAATTTGCTTTGTAGTTGAAATCCATTGATGAATGTCTAAGCTTCTATTATGAGCAAAATTAAGATTTGAATAAGTTCTTTTCCCATTTTACATTAGAGTAAGTTACAAAGTTTGAAAATGCATCCATTTAACATTGTTATAAGCTTATATTTCAAGTTTCTAAACCATCCTTTATCTCACGATCCTGCAATTTCATCAATTTTGCTTTAAAACAAGTGGCAAACTTCGAATTTACTTCATAGCTGCCTTCATTGAAGATTATCTAAGCTTAACTTTCGCGATTCTAAGCTTTTATTTCGATATCCTTTTCTTCAGTTTTACATCAAAGCAAGTGACAAAGTTCGAATTAGCTTCACAAATGAATACTTCAGCTTTAGTTTCTTGCTTAATCATATTGATGATCATTGGCAAGAAACAGAGAGAAGACCGTGAGTATGTAAATATTTTTTAAAATTACCTGTAATCCTTGTTGATTAAGTTTCTTAATGGCGACGACAAGTGAAGAATCAGAATCTCCAGTGGTCGGAGGAATTTTTCCTCGATAAACATTACCGAATCCACCTTCACCGATCTTAAGCTTTCTGCTAAACCCACAAGTGGCTTCACAGAGTTCTTCGTAAGTGAAAACCCTAAGATTCTGTTCTCTCTCTGTATACAAGTCTCTGATACTTCGCGGAGAAGGCAAAGATCTCGGCGTCTGGAGATTAAACGACGACGTTTCGCTCCGATTCCTCAATTCTGGAGCTGATGTTCGTACTAATTCTTTCCCTTGCTTTCTGTCTTTGTGCTGATTTCTGGGTTTGGGTTTCTTTGATTTGAACAAGAACAGACAATTCATGTCTCGAGCAGAGAGATAAACGAGTCGAAAGATTGAAACTTTTTTTTTTTTGGAAAACAAGTGGAATTTTGATGGAAAACGCGAAGGGCAATATAATATAAAATACTTTTGATCGGAGCAGTTAAACCCAAAAATGTACTAAAAAGCTCCTCTTTTTGTTAAGGTTCTTCTAATGGGAAACCTAAAGTCGAGAAGAAGACAGAGTATATGAAAAATGAATTCTGGAGAGAGACAAAGATTGGGTTTTGGGATAGAATGTGTAATAAGAAGTATGAACACAGATCTATTTAACTTGTCCAGGAGAAAGAGATTTTCCTGGAAAATTAAGGAGAGAGACAACAAAATTAAAAGCCAGAGAGATAAGACTAGTAAGACTCTCTCTCTGTCGAGAAAACCAGAGAAAATTTGTAGATGGGAAAGGGACAAAAAGTGTTACGTTCATCCTTAAAGAAAAAACAGATAAAAAGGAAAGAAGAAAAGAAGAAATCGCGTACGTACGGAATAGACGTAGAAAAGTATGTGTGAAAGAAGAGAGAGGTTGATAATTGATCAATGGAAGACTTTGTCATACAATTCAGACTCTGTAGTAATTATAGGGACTTGTTTTGTAATTAGAGGGAAAAGAATAAAAAACTAAAGGTAATTCAATAACTAAAACAATGGGGGGGGGTGATAGCTAAAATATAAAAGAATGGGGGAGTGATAATTAAAATATACGAAAATTTGATACATTTTTATTTTTAATTTTGCTTTATATATTAAATCAAATTTAATCAGTTAAAATACTATTTGAATGAATAAATTCTATCATCTCCATATAATTTATACAAAAAAATAAAAAAAATTTGTATAAACATTTTTAACAAATGCGTCTGTACAAACATTAAAACTTTATACACTTCTAAAAATATAGTAATTTTTTTTCTTCATCCTCTTGTTTCTCTGTTTTCTGTTCTTGTAATTTTCTTTTCGCATAAACAAATTAAAGAAAAAACAAATTCTCATAAATTTTCTTGGTTGTAAAATTGAAATAGAACAGAATTGTAATCATTTCATCTTCGGCAATGGAATGAATTAAGAGCCTAATAAAAATCCCAAATTCATTTTGTTTTTATTATGTTCCACAATATATTTTTTCATGGTAAAATTATGAAAACATTTAAACAAAGCGAAAGAAAAAATTCAAGAAAAGCACTGAAAATTACAGAGGCATGAAAGTTTGTCGTCAGTAGACTGAACGCATTTGCCAGTTCCTTTGAGTAATTGGCGACACAGAGCGGTGCAAGTGCCAACTCCACAATCTGTTTGTGTTAAAAACCTCTCACACGTTTTGTATTGTCCTTCAATCTCTTTCACTATCAGCCCTGTAAATTTTTTGTTCAAAACATTAAGTATAATTTTGTTTTTGGCAGTGAAAACAATCAATGTATTTAAAGATGGTAATATATAAAACAAACCTAGAATAAGGATGATAAAGACAGCGCAAAAAGTGGATTTAGTCATTTCTAAAATGATAATTGGAGTTTTCAAAATATAAAAACAATTAGTAGTGGTAGTATACATAATACATACTACACATAACACAAATATATATATCATCAAGTTGATATTTTTCCATTTCTTAGGAAAACTGTATATACATATGTACCATATATGATATAATATATGCATCCATCAGATCTTAAAGGCATATTATTAAATTGATATATCTTTCTCGTTATGCATATATTTTATGATTAGACTTAGATATATACCATATATTATAATATATGCATGAGTGTGTCTTATATACATGCATTTAATATTTGATATACATTGTTCGGCACATAATTTAGGGTGTTTCGTACGGATCACTTCTGCAATAAATGTTTAAAATTGATGGAATAGCTGTTGAACTTATCATAAGTTGAAGATGAAATGCAATCTTCCGCTTATATCTTAGAACGTCAATAATCATTTTATGTCAACGTTCGTAAATTGCTCTCGAACATATACATATATCTTACTTTTGATTCAAAATTCCTTTAATTTATATTAACACCACAAGTAAAATTTTAAATATATTTTTTGTTGTTGTCTACAACTAAAAATACAAAAAAAGCTTGTATGAATCTTTTTTTTTTGTCAACAAGCTTGTATGAATCTATTTATAATAAGTTCGCTAATTACTGTATTCCTTTTTTTTTTACATCGAATGAAAATTATCTTTAATATAAAAAGGGTGTCTAAATCCTACAGTTTGATAATTAATGTTCAAAAATGTTTGACTTATAAGTCCATATAACTGAAGTCAAGTCTAAAGCTCTGAGCCTCTGAAAGAAAGCGTGTGCTAATAGTCAATACTTGCATTTATTGGATTGAGTCATGTTGGTCTATATACAATTCTAAATTACTGATTAACTACAAAGTAAGTCAACAATACAGATGGTTAACCATAACAGCATAAATTTAATGATTCTTAATACTCTGAACACACCAACCCATTTCTCTTTTGTCTACACACCTCTTGTGAGTTCTGTTTTTTAATTATTTAACTGAAACTTATGAGAAATATTCATTAAAGTCCGGCTTATTTTTTATACGAGTGGTGCGTTTGTTTTTTGTTATAGTTTATATAAAAAAGATTAATGGCCAAACCTCGTTTTCACTTCCTATATAATGAAGATTTTTTTTGGCTGAAATAACATAATTTTGGTCAATATTTGCAGAAAAATGAGTGGTAACGTAATTAAAGATTAAGATGGTAACGTAATTATTTATCTGATTAAAAAGTGGTAATGGTTATTTAGTGCGGTTGTCTATAGAAGAAGCTACAGCATAGCGCAATAATCATTCCACTATTCTATTATTTCCATTTTTACCAACGAGAGAACAGAAATGAAAAAGAAAAAAAAAGTTATCAATGAAATTTGTAACCACATTTATGATTTCACAAGTGAAAATAACAAAAATAGATATGAATACAAACAAACACTGCCTTAATCCTGAAACAGAGAAGTGGCTCTTGCAGTATTACTATGTCTCACGTCTATTGCTCATAAGCTCTATCATCTACTCGAACCCCTGGCCCATACACTACTCTGTATCGCTCACAAAATGCCCCAACAACTATTGAAGTTACTTCCTTAAAGAACATAGAAGCCACACGAGAAAAAAAAACCAGTTTCAACTTTTAAATATTTTGCATTGTCCAACGTGAGATCCACAAGGAAGAAAAGATCACAAGTTCATGACCAAGCATCTGAGTTTTACAAATTGAAAACCTCAGATGCTTCCACTGATCAACGGAACCATGACTTCAAAACGCTCTGCAGTGCTTTCTAGTAAACTCTTCTTTCAGTTGCACAATTCCTTTAGTGGTTTAAAAAGCTGTAGGCTGTAGTAATGGAGAGGGACTCGTGTTTATGTAACAGAACAATTGGCCCTAACATGTCCCTTTCCACAAAGAAAAATGCACACGCAACTTACGACAGAAGCATAGTGACATCAGATGCTTCCACTGATCAACGAAACGATGACTTCAAAAGGATAGAACATGGTGAGACATTAACTCGAACAATCTTTCTCAGCTAGAGTACATTTTCAAGTATCTCCTCATACCTCAGACATTATTAGAATGCTCTGCAATGCTTTCTAGTAAACTCTTCTTTCAGTTTCACATTTCCTTTAGTGGTTTAAGAAGCTGTAGCAATGGAGAGGACTCGTGTTTATGTAACAAAATAAATGGTCCTAACATGTCCCTTTCCACAAAGAAAATTGTACACGCAACTTACGATAGAAGCAGAGTTACTTTCCTTGTTACTTCTTATGAGAGAAGCATAGTGACATCATGACTTTGTAGAGGTCGGTGTACGTAGAATTTACAAGGAAAATATCATAGCAATGGAGAGGGACTCGTGTTTATATTTAGAAATTTTGGTCCAACAAAACGTCATACCTCACTTTACAATAATTATCATCAACCGAATTTTGAGTTAGCCTTTTACAATTCAAGTTCTAAGGATAAGCATAAGTTTTTGTTTAATCTTTTTTTCTATGAAAAAAAGTTATACACAGTGAGGAGTGTTGAAGTTCAGTTGTTCTCTTGTCTTGTTTACTGTCATCTTCCTGGTTGATCACAGAATCTGTTGTGGGAAAAGAAGAAGCAGAATAACCTCCATATCTAGAGTTAGTAATTGCATAATACCTAATTGATCTAACTAAACCCTAAACCCAAAATCATAAATTCTAATTAAAACATTGAAATACAAACTTTTCGAAGAGAACAGTTGATATACGATTAAACTCTCTGATATCATCTGTCAATGAGAAGAAACAAAACCAAAACGAAGGAAAATACAGGGTCAAAGTGAAACATCAAAAGGTTTTTTGTTTGTTGTTTTTCTTCTAACCATGCTTTTTGCTTGCTTCTAATCTGTATATACCTGATGAAAAATAGAGATGTTGCTGCTTCTTCACCTTTTGTGATTAGAATGCTCATTGTTTCTCTTTTCCAATCCAAAGCCATGATCTTCACTCTCGTTGTTTGTCTTAAACCTTCCTTTACGGCTTGTGCAACTTGAACCCAAACACTCTTGGAACATAGTTTTGTGTTGCCTTTGGTGGCTTGAGATGCCCATAAGTCATCAAGAACAGATGTGGAAACGTTGTCCCAAAGTAGGCTCCATCAATGTCTATTCATTGTGTTAAGGAAAACCTAACAAAGATGTTCAACAGCTGCAAGTTCTATAGAAACTCAATAAAGATGATTGCTTTAAGAATCAAACATCAGATATCTATATTGGAAAGTTTTCGGAACTTGCATTATAGATATGTATCAGCAAGAAGTGAAAGTGTGGGACAAAAAAGGATACTGCCTTGATATTTCGATCGTGGGTAATAAATGTCTTCGCATTTAGGGCAATATATCTTCACCGTGCTTGATCGAGGTAAGTCCGCTTGACCAACCGGAAGACAAGGTTGGCCACAGCAATAAACTCTAGGGCATCTTCCAAAGTCGTAGTTTTTGTATTTCTCTAACTGCAAACAAATTATCAAGGATAAGAATCAAGAGGTGAATCTTTAGATGTTTAAAATATGCAAATGACTTTCTTTTTACCATTGCAGCCAACCCTTTGCTTGTCAATATGTAACGAGCATGAATAAGTCCATAAAGCATCTCAGCTGCTGACTCGATCAATTCATTCTGTTCCTCCGTAAACATCTCTCCTGTTGTTACCGACCCAATCGAAAATCAAACATTCAAGAGACATAATCGTAAAGGGAACCATATTGGTTCACTCTTTTTATCTCTCAAACACTATCTAATCTAACGTCAATGCAAATTCTCTGTCTAGCTACACCGCAACCTCATTTTGGATGAACAAAAAACATATAACTTACCATGAGAAGATTCTACGTCCAAAATCAAATCAAGAGCGCACTCGTAGTAGGGAACTGAACTGCTCAGTCCACACAAGTTGAAGTCATCTTGGATGTAATCATCATCAACTTCACAGAAGAACTCGTTTCCCCTTAGATTGCAGAACCAAGATATCCATGAGGTGTCCACTCCATCAGAACCACTGACATCTGATTCTTCACTGTCTGTGTCTGACTCATCTACGACCAATAAAGCCAAAAGGAGAAGGACACATATACATCACATCACTTACAGTTTCTTATATAAGTATTTCAGAGTTTATTAAATGAAATTTGCTTAATTCAGCTCATTAAAAGAAGTGAAACATCCAATATCCCTACAATGAACGACGTTTTGCTTAACTCAGTTATATAAAAGCGTTTTCCAAATGTATGGTTAAGAAAAAAAATCCAAAATCTCTCTGCAATAAACGAGGGAACATGATAAGAAATACTATTGATTCCCAAATCAAAAGACACGTAGCTAATTCTAGGTTAAAGTCTCCAATTGAACAAAAAAGACAGAAAAGATCCAAATGCCATATATGCGACTTCAGTAGCAGAAAAAGATAAACGAAAACGAAACTCACCGTCTGGAACATTATTCTTAGAGAGAGAAGCAGAACGCGAATCTCCATGATTATGTGACTGCTTCCCCATCAAGACGGAGTGCGCCGCCGCCGCCGCTGTGACGGTTCCTTTTCCCTTACCGTTAACTTGACGAGACGTCGACGAAGAAGGCGGTTCCATGGTTTCCTTGATCTTGTTACGATTCACAACCTCCTGTCTCGAACCCACCGCTCCTCTCTCTCTGTACATGATTCTAAAATCCCTAACAAATCTCTCTCTCTAACTTTATCAGTTTTGCGATACAGATATTGTACACCTTCACCGGCGTATCATGCCGGTGAGATCGAGAAACGACGGCGGTACCTTGTTGAAATCGAACTCTAGGGTTTTGAAATGGAGCTTTTTCTTTCTTTTGTCGAATCTTGTCCTCCTCTCAAGTATGCAGTTTGTTTGTTCAAAAAAAAAACTGTATGTAGTTTGTTTGGTACAGAGAACCTTTTTTTTCTTTTTCACCGTTAGATTATTTGGTTTTGTGCTAAAAAGTAAAATTGAAAATAGAAGAGAGAGAGAGGGGCAAAATAGGAAAACGAAGAATAAAGTTATATAGGTTCCCGGAGACGAGATAGGAAGTGGAGCGATGAATCGGGCAGCCACTGAGAGAAAGTGGAGAGATGGCTTTGCAGTCGAACCACCAACTCCTGGTTCAACACGTGGCAGCTTTGTACACAACAAGTGCTCCTACACCGCTCGACGTGGCTACATATATGCTTTTTGCGTTTGTAAATAAAGAAACTCAAAGTTTATGGAAAAAAACACTACAACAAGAACGTGAAAGGTCTGTAATATATATACATTATACTTAAAGAAAATATACATGGAGATTTGAGGATTTGAGGACTAAACCAAAACCACACCCAAAGATTTCGTACCAAAGATGAAATCACTCTCTTTATCATAAGATACTGTCGTGGTATCGATATCTCTCCTACATAAGCAACTTCCGGATTCATCGCATGTACCAATGATCAGCATTTTTGCTGACAAAGGAGAGACAGAGAGAGATCATATCTTACAAAGAGCAGGAAGTGTATTTGACTGTGTGGCCATTAGTCTTCACCGAAGTACTTTTCTTCAGCGTCAAGGCCTATCTCTCGAAGCCAATGATCATCAAGAGTCTCGTCACTGTCTATCTTTGTGTAATCCAAATGCTGATGATCTTCTCCTGACAAGAACTTCTGTTGCATGATTGATGTGAACTGATCCATCATATCTTGCATCTCCTCCGCCGATAAGACTGTTGCCTTGTCGTTTTGTTCTCTATCATTCGATATTCCGTTGCTATCTGTGAATTTTGTACCCTGAAAATAATCGAGAAGCTAAATTTAAAAGAAGGTTTTACACCAGAAATTAAGTAAACCAAATCTAAAATGAGAGGTTCCTGATACTGGAACTAACATACATAGCAAGAAACAAATTACCTCTTCAAGGCTTGAGCTAGCTTCTGTAGGCTTTTTCTCTTCTTCTTCGTCTTCTGATTCCACTTCTTCTTCTTCTGATTCCTCTTCTTCTTCTTCTGATTCCTCTGATTCCTCCATCTTCTCATTACCAATCCAATCACTCTCTGCAACACCTAACCTCTGCTGCTCCTCTCTAATCCGAGAAACCAACGTCGCTTCCTCTGCCCGTCTCATCAATGTCTCTGACCAACGTTCTCCAGGCCTAGCCATGTTCCTACCCATCAAATCCTGAAATTTCCCGACATACTCATGGTGTAGATACGGCTCTCTATCTCTCATAGCATCCTCAGAGAAATACTGTCCTTCTGATACAAGCTTGTTCAAGTAAGCTAGTCTCCTATTCCTCACAGCTACAGACCTCAATTTCAGCTCTTCTGAGGTCGGACTTATCTTCTTCCGCAGGTTTTTCAAGTGCCAATCAACCTCGTAGTCATGTTTCAATGCATCAAACTCAAGCAATTCATCTACACTAAGCTGCGATCCATAACGCTCTGAAATCAAAGCAAAAAAGCTCAGTCTCAGTGCCGAGATCTAATACTGGCATATGGTTCTAGTCTAAAAAAACGCATTACATACTCAATACTTAGATAGTGAGACAAATACGAAGCCAATACTCATTTCTTCATAAATTTCCACACCGCCATGACGAAATAGGTATAAGAATCGGTATTTTCCCCAGAAATCTAAAGCATAGAGCTCAAGCAAATTCATCTACACTCAACTGCGATCCATAACGCTCTGAACCAAAGGCAACAACAAAGTTTGAGTTCCGAAATCGAATCTGTAATAGGGTTTTTTCAGTCTAAAATCGCATAACGCACTCAATACTGATATTAAAAAGAAGAAGTATTTCATATAATTCCGCAGGGATATGAAGAAATCCGTACTACAATCCGAGAATTTACCAAGGAAAACGGCGGGATCACGACGGAGAAGGTCAAGGAGAATGGATTTACGTTGGTCGGAAGATGCAGCAGTTGATTGGACGGCGCGTGGGTAGTAAAGGTCGTCGAGAGAGGAAAGCCTCACCGCAATTTCTTCCGCCGCCGCGTCTTTCATTGCTCTTCCCTCCATCTTCTTCACTCCCGTTGGTTCTCCTATCGACCGGAATCTATAACCTGTAAATCTTCGCGCTCACGTGCTGGTCTCGTGGGATGACTTTGGCGGTGTTAATTTGGTACCTTAAAAAGTAGGCCCATTGGGCTTTCTCGCTCGTAACTTGTTTGAATACCACAATTTTGGTTTTTTTCGATGGTTATCGGTAGGTTTAAGGTTTATTTTCCGTTTGACATTTTTATTTATCTATTTGAAGAAATTGAGTCAAATAAGTGATAAGTCTTAAGCAAAAAACTTTATCGTAAGTAAAGAAAAAGTAAACTCAAAACAACAAAAAAATCAGGAGAAAAAGAATCCCAACTCAAGATGAAAAAGCTAATATCTTAGCAATTTTCTCATAATGTCGGCAAAAAACGCTTAATAACAAAAAAAGGCAGAATATGCTAATCGTCTTTTTTTTATTTCTCTACACTAGGGACCCGGTTTTGTGCTTTAATTCAACTAATGTTATACAATTCAAATAATATGATTAGTTCACACTGAAACTGACTTTGATTTCGAATTTAGTTTTGACTTTTTCTTATTGAATTTCCAATTACCAAGCTGATCGATTTATTGTTTTTGCTGTTGGTCAACTCAATGCATTTGTTAGATGGATAAAATTAATTAATCCAACAAAAGGGTACAAGTCACCCCATGAGGGACAGATACACATACAAACCCAAGTAGTGACCTCCTAAAAGAGGTTTCCATCAAGCATTTCTTCTTTTTGGTTCTTTCAGCCACATTTTTTTTTCCACCCTTACCCAAATCTTATTTAACGAAGTCTCGAACAAGAGTGATGTAGAAATCAAATCTTTTATCAGAAATGAGTTTTTGTATTAGTTTTTTTAGTAGAACTACAACATAATATTAAAAACTGTTAAGAAAAATAACCAAGAGGAATCCATTTCATGAAAATTGAACTCCAGAAATGAAACTTTTTTAAGAGAATAATGGTACTACATAACACTGTTACAATCGGTCCTGTTCTTGGTCCAGCCTACGACTTGGTTTCTATAAACCAACTTGTTTCGTCACGTCGCAATCTCATCCACCTCCGAGTTAAAGACAAAACTTGGAAACGTGGTCGTTATGTCCCTGCAATTGAAATTTTAAGTCCTTAAATTTATAAGAAGAGGGCACCAAAACTACTCAAAATAGGTTCATAGGAATGAAAACATACCTCAGATATGGAAGAGTCATGATTTTAAGCAAAGATGGGTTTTTGATTACGAAATCGCTCCATTCTGTCTTACCAATCTTTCCATCTCGATCCACATCTGCGTCCTCAAATGTCTGTTCACGAAAGGCAAGTCATTTAAAGGAGTCTTTGCTTTCGTAGAAGTAGAAGTTGTAATAAATAAACAACAAACCTGATCGAGTATCACTTCGATGGTATCATCAGCTAATTTCATTTCAGATTCGCAGAGAAGGGCAATCAACATTTGCTTCACCTGCAAAAATCACATACACAATTATGAATGCCCGCATGGGTTTTTTCAGCGAACAATCCAAAATCAAGAACATCCATTCATGATCACTGATCAGTAGTGACAACATCTTCGAAACGATCATGTAGAAATATAGATTGGATTCCAAGCCGAAATATCTCAGAAATGTATACCTCTTGACGTTCAATGAAGCCCGTGCAGTCCATGTCGTATAGCCTAAAGGTAACTGAGATAAAATACAGACCAACGTGAATAAATCGCGGCAAAGCTTCAAAGGAACAGCAATAGGTTTAAATTCGTTTACGGGTGGGACTTACAGTCTGTTTTCTCCTCTAGAGAAGCATTAGGATGGAAAACATTGAGTGATCTCACAAAGTCTCCAAAATCAATGACACCTTTTCGTTTAACATCAAACAAATCAAATATCTGCAATCGAGGGCATTATCATTTAGTACTTCTACAGGATCAATCTTTAAGATTAACTACAGAGTATAAAGGTCTGAGAAACTTAAGATTTACCCTATTGGCAAACAAATTTTCCTTCTTTCTGTTCTTGAACAAAGCAAGTTGAAACTCTTCCTGCATTACAAGTTGGTCGAGAAATAAGTAACAATATCCAAAAGTGGGCCACGAAAACTTCAATTTCAAAGCCAAACCAATAAAATAAAAAGAATTAAAATTCAAGTCAACTATCAACATACAGACTAGTTGAGCAGTAAGGAACCCACAGATAAGCATGGAGATTCAATTATTGCCTAATAATAAATTGAAGAAAGTCAACAAAGTTGACATATATATTATTGAATATGTATACTAGTGCATTGAATATTATGACACTATACATCGAGCTTTCAAGATCCTGCCATGAGGTGCAAACGAATCAAAGGCTATTAATTATCAGTACCTTGTTTATCAAGCCATCGTCAACAACTGAGCTGCTTATGCTCTTGAATAACTCGAACAATGCTTCAACCTCACTCACGCTAACTGGAAAGACAAAGAAATAACAAGCCAAAGCTTCGAGATTAAATTAACATAAGATCAAATCAATTCAAAGAAAAAAATGTATATGGCCATAAAGAATGGAAAAGAGACATAAGCAGCTATGATCAAGATTCAATTCGATAGTAGAGGAAAATTATTCTGAATAAGTGATTATCCAAGAAACTATCGGAATAGAATTATGTGATGTCTCAAACAGCAACAACTATTCTCGAAATGGAAAATAGAATTAACTATAACGAAGTTGCAGATCAAATAGACAGTTTTCAGATTGTTTGGATTACAATGAATGGCCAAAGAGTCAAAAAGGATTCTTATACCAGCAGGCAATGATAAAAGAGGGATCCTTAAGCTCATGCTTTTGGACATTTGAGCTAAGAAGAAGATGAAACGTGTAGTGCAAGTTAACTTACAAGCTGTCTCTGAGGCTAGCTTCACAGGGTTTTCATGTCTCGGAAATTCTCTTGCAGCCGTGGAATGAAAACAGCCCATTTACAGATGAGAAGTAAAAACGAAGAAACGCGAGAAGAAGAAGCTTATACGATTACGATTTCTGAGATTGCAAAGCTTGATTGCTGATATTACTGCCCATCATAATCATCTTTAGAATCTACACATATTCAACGAAACACAGAACCCCCAAAAAAAATGGATTAAAGGACGAACAGGCGCGATAATTGAAGAAGTACAATAAACCCTCGAAGAAAGTAGCAGCGATGCGGGAAATTGAAACTCAAAGTTTCTCCAGATTCGCTAAATGAGATTAACACAATTTGAAATTAATCAAAAATCAAACAGGTAATGTAGGCGCGGCTCCAGAATCACCGAACCCAGAAATTGAACGTTGAAATTGGAAAAAAAGGAAGTAAAAAAACGCAAAGGAAATCGAATTCAGTACTTACCACCGAGAGAACGGCTCGCCGGCTCGGTGAGAGAAGAAGGGATTTTCGAGAACGAGAGAGACGACGACGAAGATCTGTGAAAGTGGCAGATGAATGATCCGACGGCTGAGATTAACTGTGCATATTACTGGGCTTTTTTTGGTTCTCCAGAGGCCGATTGGGAAAAATTTATGAGGGTTTATAAGATGCGCGTCGTACGTGTGAATGCTTGAAAGCGTGCGAAAACACCAACCTTTGTAGTTTTTCTCTTGTTTTTTTTTTCTAACCAAACCCTATTTTTTCTTTTTTTTTCTTTTTGACAGTGTGGAAAAATGAACCACCATAATTGACATTTTACTTTTAAAGTTTTATTTTTTGTTTAATCTTCTTTATTTCATTTTTTACGATTTTTTGTAATGATGTTGACCTTTTTGTATGTGGAATTACACTAAAATTGTGTAAACTTATAGTGGTGAAAATGACTGAATTTTTCTAGTTGTAGATTCAAGATTCATCTAAAATACCCATAAATTAATAATATATCTGTATAAGTATAACTAATAATAGTATTCTCTCGTTTTAATAATCTATACATGCCCATAGTATTCAAGATCTCGTAACAAATATAGCAATGGAACTTGCATATATATATATATTCAAAGATTCATGGGTCATATACCTTTTGGAATTCACGAAGAATTATAATACTTTCGATCACAAATCATTGATCTAATCACGTACGTACGCCATAAAAAAACATCCACAAATATAAATTAATTATGTAATATCGGTCAAAAAGAAAGAAATATAGTTTTAGCGTTATCTATATCCATAAGACATGAATAGATCATGCATGTTATCTGAATTTGAAACTAGGATCCTCTCTCTAATAAAATTATATGTTCTTGGATTTAACCTACTTGTTAATGAATGAGTACGTTGGTGATGACTCCAATATCGTCTTAAAGGTATTAGAAAACAGAATATAATATATGTCCATGATTCCGTAACATATTTTTTTTTTATTGACTATATGGCTAGACTTGTTGGATGAACGAAAGTATCCACGATTTTGAGCAGGTCTTTAGACAGAGACTATATGGTTCGATTTGTTGGATGAACGAAAATACGGTTTTAAGCAGGTCCTTAGACAGAGGCCCCATGGCTCGACTTGGTGGATGAACGTATCCACGATTTTGAACAAAGATTGTGGCTCAACCTTTTGGATAAACAAAAGTACCCACAGCTTTGAACATGTTTTTAGACGGAAACTATATGTGTTAACCTGCATTGCACATGGTATTCTAGTCTATTTTTGGCTTTTTCTAGTTATTTTAGTTACATTCCGTTTAGATCTTGAAAGTACATAAACTTTGCTGTCATAGAAGATGATGAAAAGTTCCATAAAACTACACAAATTGTCTGAATACCCTCTCCAATCTGGGATGCTGATGTGTTACAATGTTGGAACTAAGTTAAAGAGTTGTCTCACTTGTTGGGTCTAACAAGAGCAGGGCAACACCACGTTCATGTTGGGTCCGCTTCAGTTTTTCGTCAAACTGAGCATTTAATCTGTTTTAAAATGTTCCTCTAGCCAACTTTGGTGATGAAGGTAAATTGAAATATTAAGAATGAAGACACTAATATTATTTTTACACAAACCCAACTACATTGAAACAAACAAACCCAACTACATTGAAACCAATCGAACCAAATCATCTTGTAGCTAACTAATGGGTGATTTGTAGGTGTTTTTTTTGTAGAACTGTTTTTTTTTCTGTTATTCAAAGGTCAACGGAAGTGTTATGGTCTACAAGTCAAGGACCTTCCTTAGTTTCTCTACATTTTCTTTGGGACTGCTTCATAGAGATTTTTAACGCAAGAAATATTACAATCTCAAGATCAGTAATACAATAAAGAAATTATCTTGGGACTTTCACTGGTCACAAACATCACATAACAAAAGGATACAAAAGCGAGAAAGTTTGTTCACTTCTTTGAAGAAACCGTTGATGATTCCGGTTCTTTCCATGCCGCTTGCCATTGCTTGTCATATAAGGTTGTCTCTTCGAACAGACCCTTGAGATTGTCTAAATCTTCGTTCTTGCGGATGAAAAGAACTCCGGCTACAGCCACAAACAAGAGTGTTTTGCAGAAGAAATTTCCCATTTGGTCCACAAGTCCTACTCCGGTAAGGCTATCAACAAAGTATGCCATGAAGAACCCTATCATCGCAGCACGACCTGCAAGATAAACCCACCACAAGAGAAACCAACACTTCAAACTTCAGATCATGTTTCGTTGCAGAAAACACACGACTTGGATTTGAACATATTTGAGCTTTAGACATTAGTGTTTTGGAAATCACCATTAAGAAGTTCAGCCTCAGGTAGATGGTATCTCTTCATCCATGCCCACCATGGAATAATCGAGGTATCGAAGAGTACAGGCTCGTCGTTCGTAGTTGTTTCTGGGTTATCTTCAAGCCATTTTCTCCTTTTAGCCTCTATAAATACAGACACAGCATGTTAGATAACAATCACACATCTTCCTGTAACCATAACAAAACCAAAGCAAGGAGCTTCCTACCTAGCAACAGAGCATTGACTGAGATCAAGTATCAAGACCTATAATTTAGGACATAATCATGTCTTTGCTCATTCCAAATTCAGCAATTTTTTTTTCGAGCTTCACAAGAACTAACAAAAGTTTTCGTCTTGTTTCAAAGATTATCACTTGAAACAAAACGTTACTACAAACTCTGTAACAGGAGTGAAGAAACTGAAACGAAAATTCGAGTTTAAAGGATCTAACCAGCAACGATTACAGAGTCCCAGTCGGTTTTCCCCTGTTTCTCGAACTGTTTCAGATCCCAAGTCCCATTAACCCACTTAGCATCCTGAAACTTTATTACCGTCGTAGTGGTTGTCAAATCAGTCTCTTCGCCTCCAGCGACGCCGTTTTCAGACGCGGAGGAGCTTTCCGCCGGAGATTTAACGGGAACCTCCTCTACAGCGACAGAGGCAGGTTTCGGAATATCTACAGTAGTTGCAGAGACTGTAGAAGACGCGGGTGTTGTCGTACCGTTGTCGGAGGAGGCTCGAGTGACGGAGACGAGAGACAAGCGCTTGGCGGAGAGGAGAGAGACTGAGATCTTGGGGATGAGATTAGGGTTTTGAAGTGAAGAAGAGATCGGCGGAGAGAATAACGCCATGGATATGGACATTGGTTGCTCACACTCACTCTCTCTATCTCTCTCCTCTGCTCAGTTTTTCAGAGTTAGTTTGATTGTGTGGTTTGAAATGAGCATTGAAAGAAGTGAAAGAGATGTTATCGTTGATAGCATGGAATGCATGTCGTTTTAATATCTTTTGTTCTTAAAGAAACTACTTGACGTTTTTATTGACACTAAATCGACACTATTAATGGGCTTTATATATATAAACAGAAGCCTGTTTCATTTTATCCTTCAGCCCAAAATGAAGTGCTACGATAAATAATTCAAAAACTCTTAACGAATTATGATTTACGAGTTTTCTCGAACCGATTGGAAGCTTTGAGTAAGTCTTTGTTAATTTTTAATTTTAATTTAGAATTAGCTATTGTGCGTTTTAATTTTTAATCTAAAGAGTATACGCTAGTGGAAGACGATTATACAAATGTTAAACTGCTTTATATAAGGTATGATAAGATTCATAACATTGAAATATAAATAATTTGTAAGCTTGAAAAGTCTTGCCGTGGCATTGCAAGTGAGAAAAAAATATATATATTTTGCAAATTTCGTAAACTTATGTCATTCACGAAACAAACAAAAAGAAATCCACGTGGACGGTTCTTATTGGTTCTATGACGATCGAGATGTATCTGATTTACTTCGCGGCAAAGATTCAACGCAATGCGACGACCTCAATGTTTCAAGAAGTTTCCGGAACTGCCCGCGTTTATGCCCCTACACTTGTAGCGAAAAGGTAAAAATTCCACATAAGCAGCAAGGGCATTATCGTCAAAGTTTCTCTAGCTTTGAAGCGCTATAAATACAGAAAGTCGCTACATTTTCACTATCTCGTGAATTTACGCTTTTTTAATATTCTTCCCTCTCAAAGCAAAATCAATCATGGATTCCTTCTCGTCCTTCTTCGATTCTCAACCTGGTAGCAGAAGCTGGAGCTATGATTCTCTCAAGAACCTCCGTCAGATTTCTCCGTCCGTTCAGAATCATCTTAAGCGGGTAACTTCTTCTTCTCCGACGAACTGTGTTTTTTTATTGTGCCGACGATTGTCATACGATTGATTCGAGATTCGTCTCGTTTTCGTGGTATTGATCGCTCTGATTGTCTCGATTGCATCTCAATTTGGATTCCTTTTACGTAATACCGAACGAAGCGATGCGATTGTGCTTCTCACAATTTTCTAGGGTTTCCAATTTGCGTCGTTTCAGTTTCTTTGGAGAACGAAACTCGTGAGATTGAAATTGAGAGCGAATCAGTTGGTCCATCGATACTTGCTATAATTGCGTCTTTATTAGTTCGCTCCGCTTGTAGTTGAAGCGATCTTCTTGTTCATTTCTCATGCTCGACATTAAAAAATTGGATCTGAGAAAGCAAATTTTGTTTGTGTTACATACTGATTTGCGTCGGCGAAGGTACAAATTGATCTCATACTTCTGGTGGTGGGATTTGTAGGTTTATCTCACTTTGTGCTGTGCGCTTGTTGCGTCTGCCTTTGGAGCTTACCTCCACGTGCTCTGGAATATCGGTGGTATACTCACAACAATTGGCTGCTTCGGAAGCATGATCTGGCTGCTTTCATGTCCTCCTTATGAACAAGTATGTGAGCTATATCACCTTTTTTCTAAAGGTTGCGTGCCTTCTTATTGTATCCTTTTCCTGAGACATTGCTTGTTTCTTTTGATGCAGCAAAAGAGGCTTTCTCTTCTGTTTCTGTCTGCCGTTCTTGAAGGTGCTTCAGTTGGCCCCTTGATTAAAGTGGCAGTTGATTTTGACCCAAGGTGATTTATTATTACCGATCATATCTTCCATCCACTGCTCAGCGAGAGACTTTTAAATTCTGTCTTAGACTTCTCTAAGGGCTGACACTTATTATGTTTCTTGTTGTTTTACTGCAGCATCCTTATCACTGCGTTTGTGGGAACTGCCATAGCGTTTATCTGCTTCTCAGCAGCAGCGATGCTTGCAAGACGCAGAGAATATCTCTACCTTGGAGGACTGCTTTCATCTGGGTTGTCCATGCTGATGTGGCTTCAGTTCGCCTCTTCGATCTTCGGTGGCTCTGCATCTATTTTTAAGTTTGAGGTAAACCAAACATCTCCTTTGTGTAAATACCTGCTCTTTTTGTACTTCACTTTTTCTTTCTCCGACTCCTCATCATGGTTATGAATCTCTTGGTGCAGCTCTACTTTGGACTCTTGATCTTTGTGGGATACATGGTGGTGGATACACAAGAGATTATTGAGAAAGCCCACCTCGGTGACATGGACTATGTGAAGCATTCGTTAACCCTTTTCACCGATTTTGTAGCCGTGTTTGTTCGTATTCTCATCATAATGGTAAAGTTCATTTCTCGCTGATATTTCAGTAATTGTGCCTAATTTGTTAGTGAACCTTGTGCTTAATTTGTTAGTGAACCTGGTCCATTGTTGACTCCTTTTGTTGTACAGTTGAAGAACTCGGCAGATAAAGAAGAGAAGAAGAAGAAAAGGAGAAACTGAAGTTAAAACTGACAAAGAAAGCTAATAGAGTGAGCGTCATAAATATATATGAAAGTGCTGGTGTTTTTTTACTTGTTAGGACAAACTGTTGGCAATAGACACACGTTACGTGGCTTGCTTGTTCCTCTTATCGCATAAGAATTGCTTTCGGATTGTAAATGGCTATAAGTGGTTTTGTTACTTTTTTTCAGTATCTTCAGGGCTTTCATAATCATTTTGTTAGATTGACTGACTCTCTCTGCATTTCACGCCACTTCCTACTGAACGAAGATGAGATGAACAACCAAAAAGATGCTGAAACATACAAAAGTCCAATTCTCTATTAGATGACAAAAAGAGAAATAAAAAACAAAAAACAATTCGGTATCTTCAACAGAAGCACGATGTAAGAAACAAAAAGTAATTGCAAACGGAACTATATTCGTTATCCCTTCCTCTTGTTTTGCCCCATTGTTCGATACTTCGATTTGCAGTTGCACTTAACTTCGAAAAATCAGGTTCCGCAAGATTCATACGACCTCCTCCGAGTTTCGCAGATTGGAAGAATCCATCTTCTCCAATGATGTAAGCAAAGATTTCATATCCGTGGGAATCGGAAACCACAACGATTTTCTTCTCCTTGTTAATGAAGAAGCTCCCAGCTTCACATTCATCCAGAAAGTCATCCAAACCATTGAGTGGTGTCATATCCACTTTCAAAATCCAAATTCTCCATCGTCTAATGTCTCGTTGTGTTGATATAACGCATGGAGCTGCTCATCTCTAAGTCAAAAGAGCACATGCACAATTTCAAAAACATGAGCGCAAGAGTGCATCGGCAGAAGAAGACTCCTGATATTTGTGAGATATATATAGTGGTGGACAAACAAAGGATAATGGGGAAGTCACATTGTGGTGACGTGGACTACGTGGAACATTATCCGATCTTTTTCATCGACTCTGTAGGTGTGGTCGTTCGTATTTCTCATCATAATGGTAAGTTCACTAGGTGTTTCTTCTCTGATACTAAGAAACGGTGTTGTATCTGTTTCTAACTGATGGGTCTTTTTATTATGCAGTTGACGAACTATGCATACAAAGAAGAGAGGAAGAAAAAGAAAGAGAAACTGAGGCTGAAAGTGCCAAAGAAAGCAAAACGAGATTAAATAGTGTGTGTATTTAACTTGCCGAGACACTTTTGTAAGTTTGTGGCGACAACAAATGTCTCTTCATGATTTACTTGTTGAACCACTTTCTAGTTTGATCAAAAGTCCGGTGAAAGACCAAGGTTCGAATCTTTTCAATGTAAGTTAGTTACAATGAATGCTTTAATTTACAAGAATATTTGGCTTCTTCACATGTATGGAAATATCTAAGGTTTCGGCAAGAGTTTGTTTATCTTGTTTCTGTCGATATAATATTACTCTCATGTTGTAAATAGCTTAAGTCGTACTTGGTTTTGTTTTCCAAATCTTAAGATTGCATAATCTTGCTTAGATAGTTAGATGTTAAGGGGTTAGGTTGCTTGCTTCTTCTTTTTTGCTGCTAATTAGCCTTAATCGTGTTAGGCTTAGAATAAAATGTAGAAAAAGTGAAACCGAACCTGATTCCTAATTTATTTAAGGTAGTAATATTGGTTCAAACGGGGATTTAGAATGATGCCGGAGTGATTCTGGTTGAAGAGTTAAAGTAAATAAAATACAAATAATGCAAAAATTACAAAAGAGGTTTCATTGTACTCCGAAACTAATTTTTTGGGATATATAATTATTTTTTTAAATTAAAATATCTAAAAATTGATTTCAGGTATTAGAAGACTTTTGAATCTTCCACTATTTTCAAACACAAAAACTGTATAAATTTATATTTTAACTATTGAAAAACATCTATTTAGATAAAAAGGAATAAGATAAAAGAGCTTGGACCTATAATTTAAGTTGGACTTTTTGGTTAATTGTTGTCATTTTGCGCTGTGGTGGTTGTGTTTTTATTAGCATGAATGTGAATTGTTAGCAGATCATCATTTGATATTCTTTGTTTTTATTTAAGCACTACTCGTGCATTACCTTTTGTATTTTTAACCTTATCTCATCCATTAGTTCCATCGTCTTATCTCCACCGTCCGATTCAATGATAATTACATTATTCCACTAATGTTTTCGTAAAACACTCAGTCTAATTACGGTCACGAGCTTTTTACTGTCTCGTTTACTACTCACTTCAACGCGGTAAATATATATATATATATATATATTGCACATATACCTAACTTTTTTAAAAATATATTATCGGACGAGTTATATATAGACACTTTGTTTATTGAAATTAACAAGGTTAAAAAACATATAATTTATTATTCTAGAAACTATCAAACTCAAGAATCGAGCTAAGGAATGTGGACTCTTAGATTACCAAATAAACTTTTATGCTATAGTATAAAACGTGCAATCTATCAATACAAAATATTTATAAATTCATTAAATGTTAGTATAATTGTGTATATATAAGTAACATTAAATGAAAATGTCTTTTAAGACAGAATTAATAGAATAGCGTGCTCGATTTTGGTTTTAGCTTGTTTTGGTGTCTTTTAATCATTTTGCTAAATAGTGATTTAACAAATTATTGTTTACATTATTTTTAAAAAATTAGATATCTCTCTTGGGAAATATAAAGTGCTATTATTTGATTGAGACTCTACATTATTTTTGGAGTTACGTAACAATAATCACTGTTTTCTACAATTTGCTTTTTCCTCGAAAAGAAAAACCTAATTTTTGTTAGCAATAAAAAAAAACCTAATTTTTTTATACATCTCATCGTAACATGTTATAATTTCATCAAACCTCAAAATTATATAGATCTTGATAATGGATGATTGCATATTTAATTAAAAAAAGTTGTATAAATAGACTATAGGTAACTTAGTGGGAATAGTATAATACGCGTAGACAACGAGTAATGTAGCCAAATTAGTTCACTAATCACATTCACGAAACGAAACAAGTAGGACCCATTATTACAAATACTTTAACCAAATCAAACGGTGCAGAAATGAGTTGTGTCCATGATCGTCGTCATTACGGCCGGTGACTTCACAAACCATTTTATTTTATTATTTTGATATTTCAAAATCTATTAATAAAATGTAAATATGAATTTACCAACGTCATCCCATTACATACTTTAGAATAAGTTAAAACCTAATCTTATAACCTAGTCTTATCTTTATTAAAAAGACAAATCAATTATTTAACACTTTTAAATTTAAAAGTGAAAAGAACTAACCTTGTTGATTTCATAGTTCCTTCTCTTTTTTCCTGGTTTTAAATACTTGAATTATATTTTATAAAAGATTTTTTTTGTGATAAAAATATAAACTAAAATATACTTACTTAATGTAATCCAGAGTTAGTTTGATTGGTAATTAATATAAAAGTTAAAATTTCATCTTTTAATATAGTGTTTTAAATGTAATACATATATTCACAAATATAAAGTATTATCATTATTAAATATAAATTATATTCATTGGAATATCAGAAGAAAAATAATTAAGAAGAAAAGTCTAAATAGTCAACAAGAAGGAACCATAAGGCACAAGCAATGATATTCCTCCAGCCCCCCATCGTCACTTTCTAACCATTAGAGGTTTCTCTATAAATTATTGAGATCAGATCAATTATTTTTATTTTATTTTATTTTATATTTGTAAAAAGAAAAACATAATATATATATATTCCTTTCATAGCGTTTGGTGCGTTTTAGACGCAAAGAAACACATTCAAACCAATAACTAAAATTAGTTCATTTTGTATGTCATCTATAAATTTATTATTTAATACCTTAACCCATTAAAGATTTTTCTATAAGTATTGACATGAGATCACTTACTTTTAAAAAAACCATGAATAGATATATATATATAAACAAAAAAGCTGAAATTAGTTAATTGTTGTATGTGAATTTAATTTATAATCATGTTTGATATATTTGGACCAAATGTTTCCTACATAACTATTTACACACTGTAAAATCAAATGAAAGTGTCCTTTTAAACAACAACTAAGTAATTGAAAATCTCTAAGTAAAGTATACATTAAAGTTATTAATAAAAACTTAACATTAATAAAGTAAAGGAGAGGAGGAAGCTGAAACATTAACTTCATAATACAAAAAGAGCCATTTTTACATACACACAAACACACACTCTCTCTCTCTAACCTCACCACTTTCTCTCTCTTTTCCTTTTTCACAGCCATTTGTTAGATTCCTCTCTCTTTTCTTCTTCTTCTTCTCTCTATTGGATTGTATTAGACTGATTAGCTCAAGGAACCCAAAAGAGAATTTTTCTCTTCCGTTGTTCCAATTTCTAAAATTTTCTGGGCTGTTCTTGTTTTCCTCCGACTTTTAGTTATTTTTTCGAATTTTCTCAGAAGAAGGTTTTTCACTTTTTTATATTTCTGGGTTTTTGTTAGCTTGTATTAAAATTTTGCTGCAGAAGAGACTTTTCTGGGTTTTTCTTCGCAGTGAAGCTTCTCAATACCCAGTTTTTTTTGTTCTTTGTATAGCTCAAATAATAAACAATAGCAATAATCTTAAACTCAATTTCCCAGAGTCTCTATTGTTGTGAAATTATAAGCTATCTGTAGAATAATTTTTGAAAAAAAAAGAAAAGATGGGGAAGCAAGGGCCTTGCTATCACTGTGGAGTTACAAGTGAGTTCTTGGTTTCTTCAAATCCTGATTTGATTTTTTGGGTGTAAAGGTCCAAATTTGAGATGATTACAGGTTGTTTACTAAAATAAAACTATTGAAGAACTGCTTCAATTGATAATGCAACATGAACAAACATTGATCATTCGAAATGATTTGGTTGTGTCTGTGTTTATGACCTTAACCACACGTTGTGGGTCCTTTGCTGTTCTGATCACTGGCTTTGAATGTTATGTTATGTTATCAAATGTGTAGTGAAACCTATGGTTTTTTGGCAAATTTGGATCTTTAGTTTCTCTAATTATGTTGAATCAAACTATAGCTCTGATTTTGATATTGAAGATTTGATCTTGAGTGATCATTCTTCTTCCTGCTTATGAGTGAAATGTCTGAATATGCTGTCTTCAATCGTTTTCTATTGGGAGTTTGTGACATTTGTTTGTTGAAAATTGAGTGTTTAATCGTTGGAAAAATGTTGTAAACAGGCACACCTCTATGGCGAAATGGGCCACCAGAGAAGCCGGTACTGTGCAATGCGTGTGGTTCGAGATGGAGAACGAAGGGAACACTAGTAAACTACACGCCACTTCATGCTCGTGCTGAAGGTGATGAGATTGAGATTGAGGATCATAAAGCTCAGAAGATGATGATGATCAAGGGAATGCCTGTGAACAAAAAAATTCCCAAGAGGAAATCATATCAAGAAAATTTCACAGTTAAGAGAACAAACTTGGAATTCAGTAACGGATTCAAGATGAAGGCGCTAGACGAAGAAGCTAGCAATAGGTCGAGTTCAGGATCGGTTGTATCAAACTCCGAGAGCTGTGATCAATCTAACGCATGGGAAACGACTTTTCCTTGTAAGAAGAGGACATGTGTGGGGCGTCCAAAGGCGGCTTCTTCTGTTGAGAAGCTCACAAAGGATCTCTATAGTATTCTACAAGAACAACAATCTTCTTGTCTCTCTGGTTCTTCAGAGGAAGACTTGCTTTTTGAGAACGAATCACCAATGGTGATAGGACATGGGAGTGTTCTTATGAGAGATCCTCACTCGGGTGCTCGAGAAGAGGAATCTGAAGCTAGCTCACTCTTGGTTGAGAGCAGCAAGTCCTCATCAACACATTCGATTTATAGAGGCCAGAGATCTCTAAACTTTGGTGGAAAAGCTATAAAGCAGGAGCAACTCAAGAGGTAAATAACTTGTGAAAACCTTCTAGACAAGGAAGACTAAGATTGCTTTGGGTAAATCTGATTTCAGTAAGTATAAATGATGTTTTGGTTGCAGGACCAAATCTCAAGTCTTGGGAAGACAAGGTTTACCACTCTGTAACATAGATTTGAAGGTAAAATTTATTTGCAGCTCCCAACAATTTTGTTTCTTCAAAGATCAATTTGTATGCCTTACGATGGAAAATCTTTCTGCAGGATGTTTTCAACTTCGATGAATTCATAGAAAAATTCACAGAGGAAGAACAGCAAAAACTGATGAAATTACTTCCTGAAGTTGACTCTGTTGATCGTCCTGATAGGTTTTAACTCAAAGCAACTTCAATGGTTACAGATTTGCTTTAGCGGCTACATCGAGCTCTTATACTTCTTGTCTTCTCTTTTTGCCAGCCTCGGAAGCATGTTTGAGAGTTCTCAATTCAAAGAAAACTTCTCCTTGTTTCAGCAACTAGTTGCAGATGGTGTCTTTGAGACATCATCATCAACTTCTTCCTCTGGATCAAAACTTGAAGACTTTAAGAGACTTGCAAAGCTTGCTTTATCCGATCCTAACAAATCCCATTTGTTGGAAAGCTATCGCATGCTCAAGGTTATAAACTCTTCTCGAAATAAATAGTTTCTATACGTTCGGCTTTTGTTCACGTAAATCTTTGCTTCAGGAACAGAGAAAAGAGATTGAAGACTCTGTTACTACAACATCAAAGGGCTCAATCCCGAATCCATCTAGTAATAGAAGACTTGTAACCATTGAAAGACCCTGTGAAAGCTTAAACCAAAACTTCTCAGGTCAATTCAAGAATCTTGAATAATGTCAATCCATAACTTTCTGCAGTAAATCTGTCTGTTTCTGATTATTTTGAGTTTGCATTCGCCAGAGACAAGAGTTGTGATGAAGAGCCCCAAGGAAGTTATGAGGATTAGATCAAAACACATGGAAACCGAAGAGATCATAGAGAACAGTGTCTCTTCCTTTGAGCCTATGAGCTATAGTGGATCTATGGCTTTTAGCTATGAAGATAATGATATTTCTGATCAGGATCTTCTTCTTGATGTGCCGTCGAATGGATCATTCCCTCAAGCAGAACTTCTTCACATGATATGAAAGAAGAGAAAGTTTCTCAAACTCAATTGGTGTTTCTCAGAACAAAGACTTAAAAGACTTTTTAAAGATCTCTATCTATCTCTAATGATTGAAGAGAAAACTCTTTTACTCTATAGGCTTTTCTGAGAAAATGTGGCCAAATGAGATTTTTCTGCATTAAAAATTGCACTCTGCAGATATATGAAAAGGAAGGATTTTGATGTAAAGGCTCTCTTTAGTGGTCTTATTGATACATATATTGTCTTCTTGTTCTTACTAAACTCGAAGAACAAGAAAGTTTCGTTTCTTTTCTTAAAATCTTTTTCTTGGAAATTTAATTTTGTGCTCTTATTTTGTGTAAGATGAGAACATATTTAATAGCATTATGATACCAAATGGATAAATATTTAGTAATTAGTTTTTCTAAATATATATATGAGGCAACTTATGTGCTTGCATACGAAATGAAATTTTGGTAATCTATTTTCTTAAAATTTGGAGCGTGGAAACAACTTTTCTTAAACAAAATTTGAAAATTCTATTTAATTAGCAAAAATTGTTAGAAATTATCAAAAATTGGTATTGATTTATGTATTTGTAGATTTTTTTTAAATGTTTTAGTAATTAACCAAATTTTCAAGATTGTTTTAGTTTTATATTTCTTTTTCACCTTCATTTTTATTTCTTTTATAACTTTTAATAGTAAAACATCGTAAAGGCGGTGACTCTGTTTACGTACGTATTAATGGTAATGTACAGATTCCACTTTTACTTAAAACAATCATACGACCCTTAATTGGTTAACGCTATGGGAGCTATACAAACAAACCGGTTATGTATAACAAATTTTATATTTTCTTATAAATTAGAGCATAATTATTTACTTAAACTCTCCACTAATTAATCTTCAACAATCTTAACAGCTTTTTTCTTTTCCGGTGACTATTAGTTTCGCGAGAGAAAACGGACGCGAGGTAGAAGAAGAAGAAGAAGAAGAAGATCGATCAGTCGTTTACTCGTCGCTTATCTCTCGTATAAACATTTTCTGATTCGTTGTTTCGGTTTTTGTTACTCATGAATTTCGTAGCTATATATACTCACCCTATTCTCCACTAATTCTCCTTCAACACTCTACCAGATTTTGGTTTTTTCCGGTGACTGTTAGTTTCGCGAGAGAAGACACACGCGAGGTAGAAGAAGAAGATTGATCAGTCGTTTTCGCGTGACTCTCTGAGATCATGCTTTTAAGTTCTTACCACTGCTTTTTTTCTTTTTCCAGAAAAATGAAATTTGAATGCCTTTTTTTCGTTGAATATTTCTTTGCTTTCCGTCAAACATCTGTAGATTTTGGGTTGAATCGTGTGTGGAAAAAACAAAATCAAAATCGACATTTTCTCCCCTACTAAAGCTCAGATTATCCAGGTTCGTATTTCTTCTCACTCTCAATGTTCTCACTCTGCTTAATACCATCGGAGAAAACATTCCTAGAAAATCGAGTAAAATTCCTGAAATTTAGAAATTGCTATTTCTTGGATCTTTGTGTGAGAAATCCGAGAAAATTTTGATGGATTTCTATCAGAGATTACCAGAATCGGGAATTAGAGATAACATTGAACGTATAGTGATCGATTGCTGTAGAAATTGATTTTTTTTTCTGCACGATGTAATGTTTCCACAGGAAGATGAATCTTTCTCGTAAGCGAGCAATTGTCTACGCCATTCGAGATTACCCACTTGGCTGTGGAGCTCACTCTAATGCTGCTCCGTTTAATCTACCTCAGAGATCCATCAAAGATCCAAGAATTAGTGATGCTGTTGCAGCTCCGAGACCTAATGGAAGTACTTGTGTTAAACAAGAAACAGAGCTTAAAAATTCCGATCATGCGGTTCTTAAACGAAAAGGGACTTATCTCAAACAAGAGCCGGAGCTTAAAAACTCTGTTCTTGATTACGTTGTTGCAGCTCCTAGACCTAAGGGAGCCTGTTTCAAACAAGAGCCAGCGTTTCGAAACTCTTATGAAGATCGTGTTGTCGCGGCTCCAAAGCTTAAAGGAGCAAGTTCAGAACAAGAGCCAGCGTTTGGAAACCCTGATCATCATGATACTACACCTCGTGAGAAAGTGCTTGAGGTCTTGCGTCTGTTTAAAGAAGTTTTCAGGCAGTTGGATCGAGATAAACAAGCAAGGCGCGGTGGGGATTCATTTAGTGCTACAGCTAGAATAGACATCAAAACACAAGCTGTGTTAGAGAAAATGGGGAAACAAGTGAACACAGAGAAGAGAATTGGACACGTTCCTGGAATCAAAGTTGGGGATGAGTTTCAGTACAAAACCGAACTCCGTGTTGTCGGGCTTCATTTCAAGACAATGTGCGGGATCGATTATATGAAAATCGGAGATGTAAAGCTTGCCACAAGCATCGTTGCCTCGGAAGGATATGGTTACGACGATAAGTTTGATGCTGATGTTGTGGTTTATACAGGTGAGGGAGGAAACTTGATAAGCAAGGAAAATAAAACTGAAGATCAGAGATTGGTCAAAGGCAATTTAGCTTTAGCTAATAGTATGAGGCATAAGAGTGAAGTGAGAGTGATACGAGGCGAAGAGAGATGGGATCGAAAAGGGAAACGGTATGTGTATGATGGATTATACTTGGTTGATAAGTACTGGTTAGAGAAAGAAGTTAGAGGTACGACTGTTTACAAGTTTAAGCTTTCTAGAATCCATGGTCAACCTCCGTTGACTTTAAAAAAGATTATTAGATGTATGAAAAAAAATCTATGATTGTGCAATACTATTTGAGGCAAAAATAAACGTATAGATTTGATGAAAACTTAAAACGTTATTTAACTACGGTTTTCAATTAAATATGCTTATATTCATTTTATATTTTTTTAAATGAGTTAGAGTCCAAAATAACCAAAATTCATTCTTGTTCAGTAAGCAGCATAAATAACCTTGTCCTTCTCCTTATTTTCCTAGAATATGTAGTGTGAAACCAACTTTTCTAAATGCATATCATTTAAAAAAATTAATATTTTTGTAATCTTCTTGTACTTTTAATAGCAAATATTCTTTTATGGACTAAAAGTTTATGTACCTAGTTATGGTAATCTACTGATTCCAATTTCTAGATGTAATACTTTTTCATTTCCTATGGAAGCCAACAAGGCAGCATCCCGCTGCGCATTATTGGTTTACTAATATAAAGAATCATTACTACTTTGTTACTTTTGCTTATCAAATTTATTTTCAACACATTTACATAAAAATATCATGACCATTGATTCAGTTAGTATGTTGATTTTTTTCCTTTTTCTTTTTTTCTTTTCCTGTTTCTCGTCAACAGGACGACTAAATAAATTGAATTTGTATTTTTCTTTTTTCTTGTTTCTGTCGCAGTACTTAGTTAAATGAAAAATGTTAAATTGTAATTAGCAAAGAACAAAATAGTAGTGGTTAAAATTGGTGTGAAAGTAACATTTATTTTTTATTAATTACTAGAAGATGATCCGTGCATACTTACAGGTTTTTCATAATTTAAAATTATTTGTGTTATAATAATATATATATATATATATATATATATATATATGTGTATATCAGTAGTTATACCTATTGTCAACAAAACAATATATCTATATATATATATTGTATTTTTTTACATTATAAATTATAGTTCTTTGGATAAATATTATGGTATCATTGTCATGTTCATTGTAATACTTTTTTAATTTCCAATCATAGTTTGAATTATTATGCACATATACAAAAAAATCATATGAAGGTTTGGAAAAGAGATTGTAATACACAAAGAAATATTGGTTGAATCAGTCATAAATAAAATAACTGAAAATTTAAAACATTATCATGTAAGTAAAAAATTTTGAAATTTATTTTAAAAATAAAAAATAAAATTAGATTAAAGAAGATTTTATAATAAACTATAATTTAAAATGAAAAATAGAATTGAATTGGAAATGCTATTAAACATGTCGGTTATGTAACAAAATCATATTTACCAAAGTTCTTAATCTACAAAAAAAAATTCAACATTTTTGCTTTTTCATGATTTTAAATCGTGGTGTTTTTTTTAACCCATATAAAAAAAATTATCAAATCATTACGTTTTAAAAAATGTCATTTTAAAATTAAAAATTGTCATTTTAAAATTAAAAAACAAAATTTAAAAAAAACAAGTAAATTGTCATTTTAAAATTAAAAAAAACAAGTAAATTATCATTTTAAAAAAACAAGTAAATTGTCATTTTAAAAAAACAAGTACATTGTCATTTTAAAATTAAAAAACAAAATTTTAAAAAAACAAGTAAATTATACGAGAGTAGTTGAAGTAAATAAATAATGAAAACCTCTACATGTTGATCTGTAGTAAATGCATACCAAAGTATATATATAGCAAGAGAAATTTGAAATATCATATAGACTTTTGAGTTTCTATAATTATATCTAGTAATAAAGTAAATTGTTACTAAAAAGGGAAAGACAAACAGTTACAGAGTTACCCAATTGGCAATAACGCTTCACGTGGTTATTAAAAACAATTATATGTAATGTTTTGCTTATAATTCCGTAATTTTCATTAACTGAAAACCATTAACGTAGCTAGTTAGTGACTCCTGCGAAAACATATTTAAAAAAATCATAACTCACAAAATTAATCAAACGGTCTCTTCAGTGACTCCTCGTTTTTCGAGCCTCACGAGATTACCAGAAGAGTCCAGAGATAGACGAACAAGAAGAAGAAGACGAAGACGATCATCTCGTTCGTTGCTACTCATCGTCTTCCTCGTGAGATTTCTCAGACTGTTTATTTTTCATTTTTCGCTATGTATCACCATTTTACTGTGTAGCACGCTCTATAACTGGTCACTTGTTCTTCGTACCTTTCGCCTTTCAGTTCGTATTCGTGTGTTCTTTTGCCTTAATCTCGCTTTTATGTTTTGTTTCTTCTGAATCTCTGTTCTCGACTCTCTGAGAATTCACGCATCTCTTGTTGTGCCTTTCGCTCGAGAAATCTCTGTAACTTTAGGTTGAATCAACTGTAAAATCGATTTTCGCTTTTATACAGGTTCTTGTTTTTACAATCTCCATGATCCTACACACACAGTAATGGCTCGAATTACACTAAAATCACTTCATACTATCAGTCTTCACCACCATTTGTTCTTGTTACTGTTCATTCTTTTGCCCTAATTTACTGTGCTCACCTTTTCTGTTGGCTCTGTATATTCAGTTTCATTTTCTGCCATTCCTTTGGATATTACGCTAGATTTTGAGTACAAATTGAGTCAAAATCTCTCTGCTCTGTAGTTTGCATGCAATTTTCTTGAGGATTATTTGTGGTAAAGAGAGAAAATTATATGTTTTCACATGATGCTTAGTGTTACTAAGAGGGTTGATTTTGTAATTGTGCAGGAAGATGGTCCAAATGACATCCCCTTCCAATAAACCGCAAAAGGTCTCTGCTATAAGAGGTTTTCCAAATGGATGTGGTACTCAGTCTATTAAGAATGATACAAGTGAGGCTGGTGCAGTCACAAGTGAGACACGACAGGAATCGGTTGGTTCTGAACAGAGTTGTGTTGGTGTTGTTAATCATGTCCATAGGCCTGCTTTGTCTGTTGGTAGGCTTAATGAAGTTGAATCTATTGATGTGATTATGAAGAAAGCTGGCTTCAATGTAACAGCTAATAGTAATGTTGGGAAGGGAAGATTTGTTTCAGCTAAGCGTAAGTTTCATCCTTCTTGTGGAAGCAAAGTTAAACCTCTAAGCTCAGAGGAAACTATCGGGCTAATTGCTTCTCAGAGCAGGAGAAGACAACTTTCTGATTCATACACTAACATTCAGAGGAAGCTTTTGCTAGCCAATGCTGTGGAAAATCAGAGAAACTCGCATGAGAAGTGTAATGCAACTGCACTAAGAGCAAATAATCGCAAACCAAATCAAAACAGAGATGAAAGTCGGTCAGATCACCTTGAACGCGTCCCGGTTATGCAACAGAACCAGGTTACCAAAGTTCTTAGCCCACGTGAGAAAGTTCTCAAGGCGAGGCGTATTTTTAATCTTGTGTTTAAAGAGCTGGATCGAGACAAAGCAGCGCGGCGTGGAGGATCAAAGACTGCCACGAGTAGGATAGATTACGATACACGAGCCATCCTCATGAGAGAGGGGTTGCAAGTGAATGCTGAAAAAATGATTGGACCAGTCCCCGGAATCGAAGTTGGAGATGAGTTTCAGTACAAATCAGAACTCAACTTGATTGATCTCCATTTCGACATCAGGGGTGGCATTGATTACACAAACAGAGGAGGCTTGAAACTAGCCACAAGCATTATTTCGTCGGAAGGTAATCAGTACATTGATAGATTCAATTCTGATGTGATGATTTACTCTGGTCAAGGAGGTAACGCGACGAGCAAGGATCAAAAAGTAGTTGAAGATCAGAAGCTTGTTAGGGGCAATTTGGCTTTAGCTAACAGCATGAGGGAAAAGACTCCGGTGAGAGTGATTCGTGGCAAAAAGAGATCAGACCAGAGAGGATTATTGGCGAGAGAGAGGACCTGGAGGTAATGTGTTGTTTAAGTTTAAGCTTTGTAGAGTTTCTGGTCAGCCTATAATTGACTTGAGACATTAGTGTAAGATAAAAGGATGTGTTAGGTCTTGGATATGTACTATCAAAGTAACTTTAAACTTTGTTACAATCATAACAGTAGGTTCGGGGTCTTTCCCTTTCTTATTACTAGGTTTGGTATCTTGTGTAAATGATGTTTCTGTTTATGTACTAAATTATCGATGCTTCTGTACAAATTTATTGATATGTCATTGTCTCTTTTGCCATAATATTTACAGTTCCTGAGACCCAAAAAAACAGATTGCTATTTTGCAGCTAGTATACGCAAATACATATGCATGTTTTCTCTCCCCAATAAGAGGTTTTAATGCAAGAGAAACAAAAAAGTACAAAAAAAACATTCTAATTTATTTTTCAGCTCGAAGTAATTTCAATACTTAGATGGCTATTTCGGTGAATCTTTTACACTAGACCTCTATGAACAACATATACAAATCAATGTTGTTAAGTTGCTCTATTAAATCCATATTTAGAAATACCTACCTCTAGGATCTAGTTTTGCTGCAGCGTCAAAAACACTCATATATCTTCCCAAAAAACTAAAATATCAATGTATTTTAAAAACACTCATATATATTGTTTTGCAAACAAAAATACTACAAATAAAATCAGAAATGTAGAGAGGAGTAACGACCCATATATTTATTTACTAGTGGTGTGCATATTTTACATTGGTCAAAGAAAGCCTTAAAAGTTTAAACCCTCAAAACTTTACTAAGGAAAGTTAAGGCCCATTGCTTTCAATAACTCCACACAGCTCTGAGTTTCTGTACACTTTTCTTCTTCATCTTCCCAATCGCCCAGAATCTGCGAACGGTTTCTCCATCCCCACCCTTTTGGGCTTTTAAGTTGGATCTTTTGGAACCAATTCAGATTTATTATATCATTTGGGCCCAATTCAGTCTCGACATTTAAATTTTAGACATTCAATTTAATTCAAAGAAAGGAATGATTTTGATGACTAAAAAGGACTCGAAAAGTCTTTTCTGAAACAGATTTCCTTCAGAATGCGTACAAAGGATTAGGCATTTCCACTAAATGAAGAAGTGAACAAGTAAAAATCGAATCACGAAAGGGTCTGTTGGGTCAAAAATGTACATCCAATATAACTGACAAAGAAGCAAATTTGATGGACAAATCAAAGCAGAACATATCATGGAGGGAATGACTGAGAGGGATAGAGATATAGCCTGATATAGAGAGTTAACAGAGTAGAATACCCCAAAATGTGTGACACCGTTTTGATTCCGCGGTTACATATGTTGAGATGGTAGACGGTGAGGAGAAGCTGAGAGTTGTTATGTGGGAGAAGCTAAGGTGAGTTTTAGGATGAATCCTATGATGAGTCCCATCAGTCCAACCAAAGCTGCCAACTTCAAGGATAACCCGTTTCCGCTGTTCCTCTGGTTTCTTCGTCTCTTCACCATCTCCTGCAATGTCATCAAAAACACGTTCAGCGATATGCTTTGCACCTAAGAAATGTTAAGTTCACATGATGTTAGAATATCAAGGAAAATTTTATGGAGGCGTACCAATTCATGTTGCAGCTGTTGTGTTTGCTTAACAGCTGCATCTCGCTCGTCCTTCAGCCGCTGTATAGTCTGATCATATATATGGTAGAAACGTTAGAGTGAGAACTAAAACAAGGCAAGAACTGATCTCTCTTAAGCTAGGATGTGGTGAGTTTTGAGATTCTGTGAGCTACATTTGTTTCACCGAATGAAGAAAGGTATAATAACAGAGACCAAAAAAAAGCAGAATAATTAAAGCCTTGAAAATAGGTCTGTGTGTAAGTCTCCCAACCAATCGACTCAGTCGTTCATTACAAGTGTGAATACTAGAAAGTCTTGGATTTAGATGAAATTTAGTTTTAATTACCCAAAGTAGTTTCTATACTGATTCTTAAATACAAGTATCACAAAAGAGGAGACTAATAGTTAGGTGTCTGTCGATGCAAGAGGTCCACGGTATCTTTGTATCACATAGAAAATCATCCTACTATAAGGCTTTCGCTACGATAATAATTAGTTAGCACACAAGTTAATAATCCGAAATCCAGACAATGCTCTTAAGAGAATTTACAGTAAGTCAAAACCACATGCAGATTGAACTATATAAGGTGGATGTAGTTGTTACTCACAGAGATGGTTTCAGAGCCATTTCCATCGCCATTGGTTGCTCCAGATTCAGAGGATCTTTGGGGTGTAGACGGGGAGATATACGAGACCTTAAGCTTACACTCTGTTAATGTTTTCCCATTGTCCTTTGTAAACTAAACACAAGCATGGAAAATTTTATGTCAATTTCTTTTCCCAAAAATGAGTAAAAATCATGATTCTGAATGAAAAGAACGTTTTAATCTGTGACTTACTGTGTCTTGTGGAAGTTCATCAACATCAGTGTGTGGAGGTACAATGGTACTTTGAAGGAGAAACTTGTCTTTGCACTGCATATCTGGAGGATACTCCCGTTGCGCTTGTAGAGTAACTATTGATTAGAAGATCTTAATTATTTCCATGTTTAAGTTTCAAATAACCAATAACTGAAAAGAGTTATATAGAATCACTGCACCTCTAATGATGCAGGAGTCCCATGGCTGTATGACACCAGTGTTGGGTCTAACAAAATACTTTTTTGGAGATGTTGTTTTCACCTGATTTAATGAAGAAAAAGCACAAAAAAAAGAAGAAGTTATTTTGGGAAAGAAACAGTCATAATAACTTCATCACAGAGAAAGCAGAAGAAATTGGTGGTTTTGATGCAGAATTACCTTGAAAGCAACATAGTTCTCCGTTTTATTGGCAACTTTAAGATCACAGTAGCTTTGCTTCTCGAGTTCGACTGATACAATATCAATATTCTCATGAGCATCCAATAGAATCAATTTCATAAAACCGACAAGGTAAGCACATCATCGCTTTAGAGTATCAACCCCAAAAATTGTATTCTTCATTGCACAGTTAACATTTTTTTTAAGGTAAGACCATAAGCTCAAAGAACTTGAGAAAACATCGAGTTTAACAAGAGGAAGTCAATGATTCACAAGAGAAGCCATTCTACTTTTCACATTTCTAAGAACAACCCAGACGATAAGTAAAATTTTCACTTCAGGAGAAGTTACCAGATGGCAAATCAACCAAATAGATGATCATGCATGCACGATCTTTTTCCAAACGTGTAAGCATAAACGAGAGAGTGGAAATTCTTACAAAGGAATTTGAGTTCATCAGGTTGAATGGAGATAAGCTGGTTCTCGCCAACGCCAGTCATTGCTTAAGCTACCACAAAAAGATCGACAATCAATCTCTATAAATCGAAACCTATACACACATCGAAATCGAAACCCCTAACTTCAAACAATTCCGATTCTACTTTATTTTTTTCCAGAAAAAAAAGGTCTGCTACAAAGGGAAAAGGAGGGAGAAGAATCAGTGAGAAATTAAGAGCAAAAAAGATGGATCAAACCTGAAAAGATAAAAAAAAAAAGTCACGGTCCAACGGTCGATCAGCAAGGAACGCGAAAGAAGCTGCTTATCTCTTTTCTCTTTCCCCTCCGGAAATCGCTCTTCACCACGACCAACCTCTTGTTCGATTGGTGGTGACGAAGGCAAAGGAACTTTTCTAGAGACAAGAGAGAGAGATAAACGGGAAGAAAAGCAAAGCTCTTCGTGGAGCTGCCACGTGAAGTCGAAGCAAAGTTCCGTGCGATTTCCTCCGGCGTCGTCTCCGGGAAGTACGGGGAAGCAGAGAGAGAGCGAGAGAGAGAGAGAGGAAGGAAAATGTGACACGTGTGTAAACAGTTGTGCAATGGAAGAGAAGAAAAAGGGTAAAGTGACAGGCTGGAAATCAGAGCGAAAGACGTGGCAGATAATGATTGGTGAAATTGTTTTATACAAGAGGCTACAATGCTATAATGGGCTTTCAGGTGGTAGGCCATTTTCATTCCTCACAATGAATTTTAAATTATTATCGTTTCGTGGCCATTAATCATTAATGTTGGTAGTAATTAAATATCGGACATAAACGATTTATCAAAACGAGATAGTAGAATCATGACGAAGAAAACAGAGACAGTAGTTATAAGTCATTAGAGAGGAAACAGACAAGAAAAATAAATCAATGATTTCTCAGAATATTCGTTTGTCTGCTTTGGCTAGAAAGTCATTGGTTCAATAAAATTGAGTTTGAATGGTAACGTTTGAAAATTGAATTAGCAAAGTCATTGTCATGATTCAAATACAAAGTGAATACACTAACACATTTTTCTTACTTCCTGGATATAGAAACTTTGTGTAATTACGAAATTTAGTCAAAATGTTGAATGAGAATTAACATTTTTACGAGACTAGCAACTAACACTTTATCTGAGAAAATGATTGATTTATGCAAAATCAAAATTGGTGGATGTTTACAGTGAAAAATGTCAATGCATATATATGAGGATAATCTACAGTACAAGTGTTACTTTCCACCAAATACACCCTACAAAAGTCGGTTAAGTCAACTGGTCAACATTCCTGCTCAAGATCAAAACATCAACAGGAGCCTCACAAAGCATTTTGATTTACTTTTCTCAAATGTGACTGTAAATTACATGAGGAGAAATATTATCCAAAAGACAAACAAACGAACAATTATTACAAGAAGAGACAGAGTATGTAAAAGGAAGAGATTAGCTACCTTTGGAGGTTGAAGACAGCACAAGACTGAGTTGGGTTTGGTGTTCATTTAAAAGTAGAGAGACGAGGGAGTTTGTCCCTTAGATAGTAAAGCCTTGCTCTTCTCACTTTCCTGTGACTTACCACTTTTATCTCCTTAATGTTTGGAGAGTATCTGTTGAAATCAAAATACATCAGATACATATTTTTAAGCCACTGCAGCCAATGTTACAAAAAAGTTAACGCCTAGAGTGATTTTGGACTAACAGTTGACGCACGTTTCTGAATCTGGGTCTAAGATCACGATACGCCTCAGCTTAATGACCTAAAATGCTCAAATTTCTAGCATAAATGTGACAGTTCCTATAATTTTAAACTTGATGCATATACGATAAGATTCAGAATCAACACTTTCGTTATTTCTCAAGAAAAGAATAGCAGAATGGCCATATTCGACCATCAAGAGCCAAGGAACTGTTTAGGGTTTGTTTTGGAGTCCCTAATCGCTCCCAAATCCAAAAAACAAAAATCAATTTCCAAAGACCCTTTACTCTGATTCCACCCACTCCTATATATCCTATCTACATTCATGCTTATCAATATATTAGAGCTAGTGTGTGATAATAAGAGAGCCAAGAAAGAAGATACTTACATAGGAAAGACGATTTCAACACCGATCCCTGCAATTATTCTCCGGATACGAATAGTAGTGTGGATGCCTGCATTTTGTCTAGACATCACTATACCTTTGTAGATGGATAGCCTACGTCTGTTCTCAGGAACTTCCTGTAACATCAAACCCACCATGTCAAATCAAATCAAATCTTGCATTTTGATGCATAATGGCTTCAGATTATACCAAGAACAAGAATTTACCAGTTTGATTTCAACAACATCCCCTGTCCTAATTTCTGGAACGGGTCTTACTTTCTCTGAAACCTCAATTGCTCTCTGGTTCAGTATCTGCAGAAACAAAAGTAAATCGACATTTCACCTCACTGGTCGTGATTAAAGAGCAAGAGCGAGAACCAAAACACACATATCTCTCTTTACTGCAAATCAGCAATGTAGCATCAGATAAAACGAACATCGCACATATTCTTACAGAAACACATTTGATATTTACTAATTGCTATTGATCTCAAAATTTTCCAATTTCAGCAAGAAATCGATCCTAGATAATCTTACAGAATCGCATTTTGAAAATATAACTTACCCCCATGACATCTCCGAGCTTGATTCTTGCCTTCCACGGAGGTTTAGCTTCATCCGCCTCAGTGGCTTCTACTGTTTCAACAACATCCTCCACAGCTGCTTCAGTTTCACCTTCAGTTCCCTCTTCGGCTTTAGCGAGAAACTCTCTTCTCTTCCTGGAATCGACCGCGAAGCCAAAATTCGAGCCGGAATGATTTAGGAAAACCCTAGAAACTGATATCCGAGAGTTCACTGATGACGCCCGTGGTAGAAATGAAGAAACCCCTAAAGTCTTCGACGATAAAGTAGGGATTCTCGGTATCATATGCAATGCCTGTCTCCAGAAAAAAAAGAAGGAAAAATCCTCATAAGATACATAAATATCAGAATTCAAAGAATCATAATGGTGAAGTGTGTTTGTGAGTCATAAGAAAAGAAGAACCTGAGGAAGAAGATGAGAGCTCGTCGCCATGTTTGCACAACCCAATACTACTTCAGAGAAGCAGAGTAACGAAAGCCTTATCAGCTTCAGCGTTTTAGTACTCCATGGTAAATGTTGAAATCTCTTATCCTCGCGTGCAATTAATTTTATGGGCCATTAACTAATTTTTATGGGCCATTTACTAACTTTTATGGGCCTATACAATTGGGCCCATATTCAATTAAAAATGTATAACAAGAAACCATGCATTACCTTTTTATCTCCCAATTTGCAGAACTAGAGATGGTCCAAATAAAGAGTTTATGTCATAAACAAAGATATGTTTATGGTCCCTTAACTAGTACAAGCCATGGTCTTAAATTACCTACTTTGTGACTACTAAAAGTACAATTGGCTTCTATATAAATGATTACTGTAAGCCAAGAGACAACATTATTTTGATTAGTGTAGCTCTTGCAACTTTTATTTAATCATTAGCCATATGATTTGATCATTAATCATTAGATAACAATTTGATTAAAGTTCGCCTCTCTTGCAAGTTGCATGAACTTGAAATGAAGGCTCGAGGTGGCCATATGTGAGATACCCTCAATGTATGTTGCTGCTTCCATGAACATTTTTACTATAAAAGAAAAAAAGAAATTGTAGCTTTGAGTTGACAATATAAATTGATGTTCTTTATTCAAGTCGTCTACATGTTCACGTTATCATTAAGTTATACCACAGGCGATGATAAGCTAAATGTATAATTTATGATTATATACCAAAAAAATAAGCAAATGTTCCTATCTTACTGTCTGTAATTTTCTTAGAACGAATATATTTTTCTTAAACGTTATTTATATCAAAAAGCTTAATAATTAATATCTTAAAAGTAAGATTAATCAGATTCGAAACTTTAATCTCCTAATTTTAGTTTGCTCCTCGTGTATAGAATCAAAAAGAAAAAAAAGTGATAAAAGAGAAGAACGATTGATTGATTGATTGATTCTTTGTCATTCACGCATCTTCTGGGTTGGCTTTGCCACGTCAGCATTCAAACATCAAACCAAACCAAACACATTTAAAATTTCCGAAAGTGTGGGTCCCTCTTTTTTTTTTTTCGTAACCGCGTCATTGACAAAAAAAGAGAGCACTTATAAGTTATAAGCCAAAGGGGAAAAATAAAAAGAAGAAAATAAATAACAAAAACATTCACCGTTTAGGTCTCTCTCTCTCTCGTTTTTATTCCGACGACGATCGCTGAAATTATTATCGCCGGATATTCCGTTTATCGCCAGATTCTCGTTTTATACGTTGGGAGATCGATCTAGCTTCGAGACTAGCCATGAATCCTGAATAGTAAGAAGGCTTCTCTTCTCATCATTTGATATATCTCTATGTTTCGGATCGATTTTCGTCGATTTACCCGCTTTTTCTTTTTGAATTTTGTTTTAAATGTGTACGGTAATTTGGCTTTTGTTCAATTTTGCTTTGGATCTCTGTTGCTTGTTAGTTCTGAAAGTAATCTACCCGATTTTCCTCGCTTGAGGTCTTTTTGTCTAATTTTGTCTGATCGATTCTCGATTTGGATCTTACCTGGGTTAGATCTAGGGGAATTTGACTAAGATCTGCAGTTTCTGTTGATTATTTGGAAATTCTCGTAGTTGAAATTCGAGGGTGTGACATAATACCTTTGATCTCATTCTCTCATAGAGGATTCATGGTTTTTGCGGAGAACAAGGCAAAAAATCATCCTTTACGAGTTTAAGAGTTTCACTCAAGCTTAATCCGTTTCTATATTCTTTGTGCAGTGACTATCTGTTCAAGCTTTTGCTTATCGGTGATTCTGGTGTGGGAAAATCGTGCTTGCTCTTAAGATTTGCTGTAAGTAACTGCACAACCTTTGTTTCTTTCTCAGCTGAACACAAATAACAATTAATGGGTCCTTGAAGATCACATCCTCTAGTTTCAATATTTGTTTCTCAATAATCATTAGTCAATCCAATTGCCGCTTAGTTCTCAGTTTACACTATGGTATCGTTGTTACTCTTTGTATGCTTATAATTTGATATCTCAAATTTGTGTGTACAGGATGATTCTTACCTGGATAGCTACATCAGTACCATTGGTGTTGACTTTGTAAGCATACTTTTCGCATCGCCTGTTAATATGCAGAGTACGGAAAGAAAAAAATCAAAAAAGTATTAATAATGAATGATGTGATGCAGAAAATCCGCACAGTTGAACAGGACGGAAAGACAATCAAACTCCAGATCGTAAGTGTTCTTGAGCTGCATAAGCAACATATTCAGTTAAAATTTTGGAAAGAGCACATAATCACCCTTGTTTTGGTAATCGTCCTGTAAACAGTGGGACACAGCAGGTCAAGAACGTTTCAGGACAATCACCAGCAGCTACTACAGAGGAGCTCATGGAATCATTGTATGTACTCACTCTCACAAAGCAAACATCTTTTTGTTAGTACATCCATCCTTTGGTTCTGCCTTACAATTGACTTTTCTTGGCAGGTCACCTATGATGTCACTGACCAAGAGAGCTTCAACAACGTCAAACAATGGCTGAATGAAATCGACCGTTACGCTAGTGAGAATGTGAACAAGCTACTGGTTGGGAACAAAAACGATCTCACGTCACAGAAGGTTGTATCCACTGAGACAGCTAAGGTAATAAACAAACCAAGTGGCCTCTTTTGCATAAACGTTGTCGGAAAGATAAGAACATTGTTTTATCCTCCTACAGGCTTTTGCAGATGAACTTGGGATCCCTTTCTTGGAAACCAGTGCTAAAAATGCAACCAATGTTGAAGAAGCTTTCATGGCCATGACTGCTGCAATTAAGACCAGGTTTGGATTAGATTCTCTACTTGTGTTCCGTAAGCCCTTTACTTCCATACTTAACCGTTTTTCGCTGCAGAATGGCTAGCCAACCAGCTGGAGGTGCCAAGCCACCAACGGTCCAGATTCGCGGACAGCCAGTGAACCAGCAATCAGGCTGTTGCTCATCTTGATTCCATTAGTCTCGAAAAGTCTCTTTGGATCATTACACCATTATAATCATTTGTTTGCATTGCATGTATGACTTCTCCAATTGACAACTCGTTGAATCCTTCTTTTTCTTTCATTTTATAGCTTTGCTATTCTTTTTTCTGATGTATTTTGAAGTTTGAAACCCATAAATTCTATAGTAAGAGGCCCTTTATGCAATAAAGCAAAGACGCCTTTTCCAATTTATAAACTCTTGACATAATTCGAAATATATTATTTTTGTTTCATTTCATTAAAAACATTTTTATTTAGAAATTATAATTATGACAAAAATCGCCGATATGTGTTACCATCAAAAGAATCTAAAAACTTTTGAGATAGAAAGATCATAATTTTGTTTCTTCATCATAACTTAAAAGCCCCCAAGTTTGTTTTGTAGAGAAAAGTGTAACAAAAATGTAGAATTAAGAACAAAATTAAACTAAAGAGAGAGTAGAGATGGATAGATGCTGAAGAAGTTTTCACTTGCCCAACGATGGGAACTGAGCACTGTCTCCGATCGCTGGGGCGGCAGCTCCACCATTCCTTTGGTTTCCTCCTTCTCTCTGTCCACGACCTCCTCCGTTGATTCCATCTCTCGGTCCACGACCATCGCGACCTCCTCTTCCACCTCTTCCACGGTATCCACCTCTTGGATTGTAGCGTTCTCCATCAGCCGGCTTCAAAAACTCGTTAATGCTCAACGACTACAAAACCACATACAAAACAAGCATAGACTCAGTACGAAACCGTTTAAAACCCGAACATTTTAAATTTGGATGGTGAGACAGAAAGAAACAAGACCTTCTTGGCCTTCTCTTCTTTCTCAGCAGCATCTTTGCGTTTGTCCTTGTCGGATCCCTGGAACAATAAAAACCCAAGGATCAGATCTTGCTCTATTATTGTCAATCAGACCAAATCCACACAATCCAATAAAGATAAAAGTAGAAAATTCGGATTCACACCAGCTTGATGAAGATTTCCTCATTATTCATCTTCTTGTTAGAGAGCTGTTGCATAGACTCGAACACTTTGGTGTCAACTTTCCTTTCCTCAACCTTTGTGGCTTGCAGAGCTTTCTTTTTCTCCTCCAGAATTTTCTCATACTCTTCCAGTGTCATTTCCTATAATAAACCCAATATCCATTTTAAAGTTAGTATAGATACTTCCTTGACACTAAAACTTTGAATTTTTCTCATCTCATACAACATGTTAAAGCACATGAGTCGTCGAAGATGTTTATACCTTGTCTTCAGGTTCTTTCTCCTCTTGCTCATCCGCAGGAGTCTCTTTCTTTGCATCAGTGGTGTCCTCCTCACCGCCTTCCTTCTCAGCAAGAGGGCTCTTCTCAACCTCTGTTGTGGGTTCCTCGGTTGCTCTAATCACAGACAAACATAAGAGTTTCTTCTTCAGTCTATAAGACAAGACATCGTAGGAACAAATGGCAATATAATGGCAGGAAGATGAAAATGAAGAGCAAGATGCTTACAGTGGAATATCATCTTCAGGGGTACCCCAGTTTCCACGACCACCACCCTCACGTTTTAGGTCATTACTAGCAAACATCAAGTTACAAGAAAAAATCACAAACAGTAAAAGTCAAACATAGCAGTAACCGAAGTATAAGACCTAAAAGAAAGCTTACCCACGACCTGTTCCACTACGGCGCTCATAGACCCTCCTTGAGCGTTCCACATCACCTGTTTTACCATTGGCAAATCCACCAAGGTGACCTCCGCGACCACCACTTTCGCGGTATCCACGGTATCCACCAGTCCTTTCTCCATCCTTTGGTCCATCCTTTGGATCATGAGGTCTGTTTCCTCCGGGGTTAAATAAACCACGAGGAGGCCCACGACCGGCAGCACCACCACGACCTCCTGAAGGAGCATTCCTGGACTCCCTCACTACATTTAATAAAGATAAGTCATATTTCATTCAATAACTTTTCAAGGTATCGATGCAACTGAAAACCTTGTTATACACACTTCAAAACGAATAAAAGCATCATAGTTATGGCTTTTCAGAAGAATATAGCTCCCTTAAGCTTAGCACTAATATAAAAGTTAGAGCATATCATAATCAAACAAAGCAGAAGAGAAAAACTGAGACAGTAAAACACTAAACCCCAAAATGACAGAAGAATACATTTGTCTATGTATCTTTCATGCCAAACCATCAACAAGATTCACTTAAATGGCTCAAACAAATACTACCCAACATGACTGAACACTAAATATGTTCAATATCTAGACAAATCAAATAACATTTACCAGTTTGAGAAGGAGGAGGCTGCTTGGTTTGCAGCTTAGCGGCCTTAGCAGGCTGCACAACAGGAGCTGCTTTCTCGACCTTCTTCGGCAAAGCCACAACAATCTGGCTTGGATCCTCAGCGTCATCTCCTAAGAGATCGAAAGGGTTCACAGTCGCCATTTTCAGTCCGGTAGAATCGAAATCAAATACAAGTCACCGGAGAAACTTCTTCCTTGCTGGACTTTTCGAGAGGGAAAAACCTTACTGACTACACGAGTTCATGGAGAAATCTAAGATGATAAAAAAATTCAAAGAGAAAATTCGGACAAGACTTGTTTTGGATGCCTCAGAAATCGAAGGAGAGTGTGAAGCTTACGAAGTGGAAAACCCTAGCAAGTTGCGGCCGAGAGGTATAAAGATTATGCGACTTTCGATGCTTAAAACCTAATCGGTAAAACCCCTCTGGGAATTATACACTGCGGACGGTAGTACCTTAAGTTTATATGCACCTCTTCTTTTGTACGTACGATCAACCAACACTGCCTCATATAGATTAAATCTCACATCTAACGGCTCCAACTGGTTTAAGGCTTTAAGCCCATTAACAGTCAAGATTCTAAGACTCCCATTTTCATTTTTAGCCTTATTCAAATAATTAATGGGCTTCAATCTGAACCTTTTAGAGGGAACATAGAGCATCTTTATTCTTTACTGGATTTATCTTAGATGAAGAATGTATGGTTTAAAATTTCAATATATACGGATGTGGATATTTATATGGGTGTGAGAGTTTGCAAAACTGAAGTTTAACTAAGCGATTATACGATTGGCGCTGTTGGATAATTCCATTACTCTAGGAAAAAGTTATCTCTAAGATAAGAAAAAACTTACTTAGAGAAAAACACAAATAAAATCTAGATAAAAATTAAAAGGTTTAGATAAGATTTGTGTTGATGTAATCATAATAGAATAAAGAAAGAGTAGCTTATTACTATATAAACAAGTGCTACGGAGAATTGTTTTAGGAGACTTTGAGAGAGATTTAGTTTTGAGAAGTTTCTAAATTATTAAAAAAATTGTTTTTAATCTTTCAAAGTTCAAGTTTTTTTTTAAGCGCAATGCAATGGTTGCAAACAAGTGCATTTGCATGACACATATTTTATTATTATCAAAGAACTAAAAACTATATATTATTATAATAAAATATTAAAAAATAATTCAACGTAGTTAATAATAAAAAATTATCAACAATTTATATGTATCACTTACTTTTATTTTTAATTTTTTAATTTGAATGAAAATTTATTTCAACGGAGATATTTTTTCTTTTATGGAGATTAATGCTAAATTTAGAGAATTTTAATTTATAAATTTTATAATTATAAGGTAATAATCGATGATAATGGGTGTTAACTAGAAACCATCAAACTTGTTCATTTATTTAGTAATTATAATATATAAATTTTAAATTATCAATTATTATATATTTTTTATTTCAAATGAAATTTATCTTATTTTATTTTTTAATAACCCATTTGCAATCGAAAATGTTAAAAACAATTAACTTCTGATTTTGATTGAGCCATCTGAAAGATAGTATGTATTTTTGTGATTATTTTCAAATGTTAATAATCATTATTATCCTATTAGCAACAAAATTAATCAACCTTCAAATATGTGCTTCATAAATCTAAGTACATATGAATACTTTCTTCAGATTATTGATTCCATAAGTCTTTTTATAAAAGTCTCTCATCTCACTTTTTCCACTAGAATATATTTTCAAAAGCAAATGAGCAAGTTTTTTTCACGACATTATTTATAAGCCCTATGATCAGTCTTAAATTTATAGTTGTGTTACTACTACCCAGATTTCAAACCTATATAAAAATTTTAGTCCATATAAAACAATTTGTAATTTGGTTTCGTTCCGGTTGGACCCATATTCACATCATATGATAATTTTCTACAAATATGTTAATGGAAATTACTCTATTTGGTAAAACAGATCCCAAAAAAACAAAACAAAGGAAATCCATATCAAATAATTTACATAAGGAACAACTTTACTTTCTGCCGCAACATTTAATAGCAAAACTTTCCGCTACAAAACACACATCAAACTATCGAATCCAACAAGTAATCGACACATGTTTCTTAAGCAACCTCGCACTTCACCCGCAACTCCGACGGCACGTTCTCTGTTTTTCTCCTCTGTTTCGGCTTCCCGTTTTCAGACGAAAACGACGAAGAAGATGACGACGAAGTAGAAGATCTCTTTGACGTGATCCTTACCGGTTCCGGTTCACCGGAATTAACTCTCAATGGAAAATTCAACAAAGCGCGGGAACCACGCATCCTAAAAGCTGCTCTATCGTAAGCCAAAGCTGCATCTTCCGCCGTCTCAAACGTCCCTAACCAAACCCTCGCTCCATTTTTCGCCGGATCACGAATCTCCGCCGCGAATTTTCCCCACGGCCTCTGTCTCACCCCTCTGTAATGCTTCCCCTTCGCCGGCGTCGCTACCGACACGGCGCAATTCGGTTTCTCCGCCACACCTGCGAAATTCTCCGAAGGTTCGGTTTTAACCGCCGGAAAATCGCTCTGGGTCTGACTAGTCTGGCGCTTCGACGACGGTTCTAAATCTAAAAAATCGCTAAGACAGTTCAAGTCCGATGACGGCGATGACGTTTCAAAGTCTCCGTTGAAGGCGTCGTTGAGGATGCTGTAAACTAACATATCCTCGGAATCATTCTCTTTCAACGGCAAGTCTCCCCAACTCTCTGTGAAACAAGAACTCGGTGTTGAATCACTGAATCGCAACTCGTTTTCTCCTCCTAGCAAGTGACGTCGTATCGACTCCAACAAAGCGTAATCGGATTCTGCTCCCGCCATTATCTCGCCCTGTCCGTACATTATTACAGAAAGAAATGAGTTTCTTTTTTCTTTTAGTGTTTTTTTTTATTGAAATGTCAAATATCTAGTTTTTTTTTCTGTGTAGAGAGACTGTAAAGAGGTTTATATAGTGGATCTTAGATGAGACGAGGTTCATGAACCTGGAAAATTGAAAATAAAGTATTTACATGTTTTTTCAATTTTTTATAATATAGTGGAAAATTAAAAAAAGCTGATAAAACAAAAATATGAAAGTTGTGGATTTTATCATTACTTCGAAGGTTCGTGAATAAAACACGTGCGCATTATCCACAGAACGAAGCTTAAGGGTCAAGATGACGTCATGAGACAAACGGAAGCAAGATTCTGATTGGTCTTTGTCTCTCAACTTGTCCATTGTTTTGTAGCTCCGGGTTTGAATCTGAGTTCCGGTTTTATTAAGCAACTTGACCATTGTTTAGTTTATATTAACCAAAGGTCTTAAATACATTATTTTGATTTCTATTGAAAGGAATCGACTCCTTTTAAGTAATATTCTTTGCTATAGGATAATATAACAAAATAACAGAATAAAATTATATTAAAACTGCAAATGTTTTACTTAATTAGATGATTGCCAATAATATATCTTTAAACTTTTTAATCACATGAAATCTAGCTTTAGATTTTTGGTTGTGAAACAAAAATCTAACAAGGTAGGGCCATAGCTGTTTTGATTGGGACACTTTAAAAAAATGTCTGCACTAATCGAGATGCATTTCTCCTGGACAAAAATTAATATCATCTCACTTTTCTCCCCTTTTACCTTTCCTTTATACGTACTAATTTTCTTAAGTTCTAACTTCATTTTGGTTCTTGAGCATTTTTATATAACATAACTCATGTTTAGGTTGTGAATCAACGGAAACCTAGACAAGAGAGATCAGCGTATAATTATAGAGATTATATTATCTCTATATTATTAAATATAAATTTCCAATTATTTTTATTTATAGCTTCAAATATTTTATCAAAAATAAACATACATAAATAATTAAATACGATTTTAAGTTTTATATATATCATGTGTAATTATATATATAAATAAATTGGTATGTTTTGACACACATATATATATATATATATATATATATATATATATTATATATATATATATATATATATATATATATATATATATATTATATAGTAATTTCAAATGTAACTAACACATATATAATTGTTTTTACTTGTTATAACTCACAAGTAAATACAAATTCGTTTTTAGCCTTTAGTGGAGGCCATGTGAAATAGACCTTTTATAGATTGGAGACACCTGTGTGAATAAAATAACCAATAGTTGAAAATTCAAAAATTTTCACATGATATTGAAATTTAGTAAATCCAAACAAATACAATCAAATCCAAAGAAAAGCAATTTTTGTACTGAGATGAAGAAACCAAAAGGAGCCATTATTTTGAAATAGACGTGATAGAATCCACATTTGAAGTGAAGAAGTACATAAATTTCTATATTTGCTGTCAAATGATTCTGAATTAAAAATTTATGATTATTCCTATACTAAAAACTCTAATTGTAACAGGAAATAACCGCAAACAATCATTTATCGATTATAAAAGAGCTATTAGATTATTGTTTGTTGTATTTATTCGTTAGTAGTTAGTACTTTTGTTAAGTTGTCCCGGTAAAAACATGGCTTTCTAGAGACTCGTTGATTATTTCTTCAAGCCAATTAATGCACCGAGTAGGTTCTTTCACGTGGTCGTATAAATACATCATAAAGAGTATATATACAGAAGTCGTATGAAATTAATATTTATAGAAATTGATTGTAGCAGGTGGTGCAGTGCATGCAAATCCAGTAAAAATAATTACGAAATCAAACATAATTGAATATCATCTATGAAAAATTGTACAATCAGTAAAATAAAAGTCAGCATGCATCGACTTGACTCTGTCACTCTCAATCTCGTCCTGCTTACTAAACCCCCCCCATTATGTTATCAGATTAATCACAATTGCTAACTTTATTAGCTTAGTTTGGTTGGAGTTGGACATTAATGATTTACGATATCATCTAAATTTATGTTTGTGTTTATCACGCAAAAATCCTTCTAGAAGGATAATACAATATACATATGCGTATATAAGAAATTGAGAATATATTTTTATTACAAACCAAGCTATTTAATGCGAAATTAGCCGTTTATTGTTCTTGATTATTAACAGTCTAGTATTTTCTGAGACTAGTGTGCATGATTTGTTTATTTGTTAACCAATTGTGTTTACGGTGCATTTGTGTTTGTGTATTCGTTTAAATTCGTTTGTAATATTTCATATGGCATTTTTTTGACATTAGCGTTACTATATTATATTTGCATATAAATGAAAACAACAAGTTGTTCTTTTTATAATTTACATAACCAACTTTGAATGCAGCGTGAATAGAGAAACAAACAATGGAAGAGAGTAAAATAAGATTAGCTCAAATGTAATTTGGTATTAGTGTAATATTATGCAGGATTATAATGGATAGTTTAGCACTATAAAATAACGATTAAGATTAATCGATGTGAGATAAGTAAGATGGAGGGGTACAATATTATATGAACTCTCATGTGGAAAATGAAGTTTGTTTCGACAAAATGGATGGAGTATGGAACGGATTGTCGATACAATCATATTTGAAATAAACTGTTTGATGTGTGGATGCGTTAGCAATAGATGCACGTAACTGAAACTTTTGTTCTGAAGACATTTGTATTTCATATATTAGGGTTATGTAACATTTACACTTTGACTTGGTGAAGTCATTTGTACTTCATATACGAAGTTAAAATAAATAGAAAAGAAGATATAAACTGTATATCGTGTATGTGAAAGATTATATGTTTTAATATGCTCTTAAAGAAAATGTTGATATTTCTGACCAAAAAAATTTCTAACTCATTTCTCTCTTCTACTATACGAATCTCACAAACCAAATTCAACGAACATCACAATGTCGACCAGATGAATCCGTCATCCAATCCAACGGCTGAAAGTCCACGAAACACGCGAGCAAGTGGTACTCCCTTTTACACCTGATTATGCTATATATTTTTAAAAAAACTAGAGAGGATGGTTCCTTGTTCCTTCTTGCTTTTAATTTATAATTCAAATTTATTAAGAACCTCCATTGAAAAAGTCCCATTTCACGACAAAGAAATGGTAAAACCCCAATCGTACTTGTGTTTAGTATATATATATATGTTTTCCACTCTCTTCTCTACTCAAATCATCTTCATCTTCCTTCTCTGTTTTCCTCTCACGAATTCATAAACTTTCACCTGAAAATTGAAAAATCATATCAATGGCCAATCCTAGCGAAGTATCTGCACTTTGGTTCATCGAGAAGCATCTTCTTGACGAGGTTTCTCCAGTGGCTACAGATCGATGGACGACACACGAATCAGCTGCGACGGAATCTTCCTCCGACTCTTCTTCCATCATCTTCGGATCATCATCACCTCCTGATTTCGATTCTTTCGCTCCTATTGATTTCTCTCTATCTGAGATCAAACCTGAAATTATCGATCTCTCCACGCCGAGATCTTTCATGGATTTTACATCGGAGGTTTCTGTTTCTGACTTCGATTTAAAACCTTCTTATCAAAACGAATATCAATTTGAGTCGGAGATCAAATCTGAAATCCCATCTGCGTCTGAAGATTCGCAATCAAACCGGAAACCACCGTTGAAGATCTCCCTTCAAAACAAAACCGAGTGGATCCAGTTTAAACCGGAAGTTACTAAACCGAGTCAAGCGATTGCGGAAGAGAATAAGCATTACAGAGGAGTGAGACAAAGGCCGTGGGGGAAATTCGCGGCGGAGATTCGAGACCCGAATAAACGCGGATCTCGCATTTGGCTCGGGACGTTTGATACCGCCATCGAAGCGGCTAGAGCTTACGACGAAGCAGCGTTTAGGCTTCGACGATCGAAGGCGATTCTGAATTTCCCGCTCGAAGTTGGAAAGTGGAAGCCACGCTCTGATGCTGCCGACGGCAACGAGAAGAAACGGAAGAGAGACGAGTTCGACGATGAGGATGTGACGGTGGTCGTCGAGAAAGTGTTGAAGACGGAACAAAACGTTTGCGCCGAAGAGACTTCTTCGTTAGGCACATCAAACTTAACAGAGTTATGCGACTGGGACTTAACGGGGTTTCTTAACTTTCCGCTTCTGTCGCCGTTATCTCCTCATCCATCGTTTAGTTATTCGCAGTTGACCGTTATTTGAGTTTTTTTTTCTTTCCTTTTTAGTGTTGGCGGTCTGCATGCTGACGTGTACCATAGGTACACGTGGGTGCATGAGTTTTTTTTCTTTTCCTTTTAAAGCATATACGTCAATACATGTGTTCATATTTTTGGCTTATATCGATTTGTTCATTCTTTTTCATAATAATACTACATAATCTCATTTAATTGGTTTTGCGTTATTTCATACTAGAAGAGATCGGAATAATTCAACCTCGAAAGTACTATTCTATAATATCATTTAATTCAATTGACATTGAATAATTTATAGTTAGGACCTACTAAAAATAATTACAATTCAAACTTGTAAATTTGACCGGCGTGTGTAGAGTTGTAGACAACAATAAATGCATGACCATGATCTTGTCCAAACGATTCACAAAATAGTTTTTTCTCGGGATAAATAAAATAATGGATAAGCTGGTCAAACGACGTCGCAGTCGCACGTGGGTAGACTATAATTAGTAAATTACTATGAGGAAAGTGAAAGGCATCATGTATCCGAAATCTCTATGTACAGTTGATTATTTTAGATCTTTAATCTAATTAACGAAGAACTTTTATTATAATCAACCGAAGACTCTTGTTAGGTCTTGTAATTTATATAAGAACACTATCTCATGACTTGCTCTAATGGGCCTTGGGTTATTCATACAATTTTTGAATTTGTCATATATATACGAAAGCTCTATCTAGAAGTTCTAGATAAATAGGTTTCAGACCAACCTATCTAATACATCGAACCAGGAAGTTTATTGAATATTTGGAACACAAATATTGTTTGTTGATATTTCACATTCATTAACTAACAAAAATACTATTTACACGAGTAGTATTAAAGAATACATGGTATAAATTTATGCCCAAAAACATAGGAAGAATATATAAACTGGAAAAACAGAGCTTGAAATTTCATTAACTCTGTTTTTTCTTTTTCATTAACTCTAGAGATTAATATATGCCTCGGTTTGGAAATTTCCAATTATATATTAAAAAAAATCTAGATGAATATTTTGCTCGAACTGTTGAAAAACGACAATTAAGCTTTACGCGACTTATTCTTTTACTGATTTATTAGTTTGATCTTTACTCTAAGGTGAAATTGTTTCTTATACATAACGCTATTTTAAAACGAACTCTAATTAAACATAAAAATGGTATAATTATGTTTTGTAATACAATAACATTATTTTCTTAATGCATTTTGTTTGTCCAGAAAATAAACGAAGTTTGTGGTTTTGTTTCAAGCCACTAAATAAATTACATATTGTACTATAATGTTCTATGTTCAGTAGATTAAATGATACCAATCAGGTAAATGGGTACGTCATCCTACGAACCCGACCACATATCATGTGTTGCGTTGCATCATTATCCAAACATCCTAAAAATTGTAATGGAAAAGACAGAATGTTATCATGAAAGTGAATCATCATGCACATCAGGTTACCTAATTTGTCCTACGTGGACATTACCTAATCATCCATAGTTTCCAATTATTGCATTTCATTTTCTCCATAACCAATATTCGTATTTAGAAACGCAAACCTAATTCGACAAAAAAGCCTATCTCATCATTGTTTTTTTTTCCAACCACTATCTAGCTAGTGTTATTTACATCATTGATATGCATTTTAAGTCTTTTTAATATTTAATATAAGTAAATCTTAATGCTGAAAACAATTTTTTATATATATAATCGAGGGAAATGTTAACGAGTTTTCAAGATTCATATTTTTTTTTCTTTCACATGTTCCTTATTTGAGGTACAAAACTAAAAGTTATTTAATAGATATATTTTAGTATAAAATATAAAATAATTTATATCAAAATAAAATTTTTATGTTATTTAAGCATTAATTTTAATTTTTTTAGAATCTAATTTTATGAAATTTAAGATTTATAAATACATTTTTAAAGTCTGTTGTTATTATCAATATTTGGATAATAAAATTTAGAAGATTTACTATATGTTTTAGGAAAATTTTTTAGTGAAAAATAAAATATCAATCCTCAAATATTTTAATTATAATAATAATAATTTTTGTAATTCATCTAAAATCATATAAAATTCATTAAATCGTAAATTCTGGATTATATACATTTCATTATTTCAAAAAATTAATTTAAAACAGAAAGGCCAGTGGAGCTAAACCCACAAAGGCCCATGTCCACGTAGTTTTCGCAACAACCCGATGCTTTATTATCCCACTCTCCACGATTATGCGTGAGACACACACGCTTCAATTAATCAACGCACAAGATTGCAACGAGCAAAGAGAAGAGAGACCTTCTAACCGAAGCAGAGGCATCATTATTATATAATATGTATATAATATGCGATTATCTATATCTTTGGAACTCCTGAAGATTCCTTCGTACAGACAACTCCTCTCGAAATTCTGTAGATTCTCTGATACCAAACTTTTGATTCCTTTTTCCTGAATTTTTTTATTTACTACAAAAAACAACTCTATTAATAACAAACCGTAGGGCACATTTGCGTTGTTTCCTTTTTTTTTTAATAACAAAAAATATTAGTCAATGCTAATTAAAAACTTCAGTTATTTTTAATAAATATTTCTTGAAGTCAACAATTTATTACCAGTAATTTTAGTAAAACATGCATGAAAAACCTAAAACATTTATCTTCTAAAAAAACTAATTTTTTTTATATAATTTATCTCTTAAAAACAGAAAGAATATACTTTAGATATTTTTTTTCAGCTAAAAAAAATTATATTAATAATTAAACATGTTTACATAATTATTATATAAATTTCAGATATATTAAAGGCGGGATACATTTTCGAATACGAAAAAAGTAAATTTGTCGGTTTTTGTTTGTGCTATCATATGAGTCGGAATGTTGTTAAATTGTTTTAATATTGTTATATATTTTGTTTAAAATTTCTAAGAGATTTTTGCAATTTTCTTCAAAAATGATCGATTTTGCACCCAATATCCAATATTATTGCATTGCAATTAATAACGCTTTTGTTTCCGTGTAAATACCAGTTTCCTATTGTTCTAATTTAGCTGATCCCCAAAGTAATAAATCATTCTTTTCTTTAGATGTTAAGATATTTATATGAAAGTGTAAGAAGTTTATAAACTCACTAAACATCATTTACTGTGAACGATATATTATCGAAGTAACTCATCTTAATCTCTTTTAAAAATATCTCAACGCTGGTAATATTTGGTCGGTTGAAAATTGAAATCGTGGCTCGAAGACATCACGTGTATTTTGTCTTTGATGTAAGATATTGAAACTGTTCATCTCTTTCCTTTTCTCATTTCTCACTTAACCACTCGGCTTCACACCACACATTATAAGTGTGCCCTCAAAAAATCTCTCGTTGACTCTCTCTCTTTCTTCTTCGTTTCCTTCCTCTTTTGCCTTCTTATTTAAGATAGGAAACAAAATCTGAGTTCTTTAATCAATTTCCTTTCTTGTAAAAAACTGTTTTCTTTTTTCTACAAAGAGGAATTCAAGATTTTCTTGATCTTTAATGGATTCTTTCTCTCTTTCTGAGGTTACTGTCATGAGAAGAACACATTTTGGATCTATGCACAGTTTCAGACAACCATTCTCTGGTCTTAAAATATCTCCAAAGTTCTGCTCCTCCAAAGGTAATAATAACATATTAACAATACCTTAAAATCACTTCCTCTTCACAATAAGATACCTTTCATTTATATATTTAATTTATTTTTGTATTTGGATGAGAAGTTGAAGGACCAAGGGCAATATCTTCAAGTGGTTCCAACACAAAGAGCCAATTTATTTATGGAGAAAGCTTAGCTGCACCTGCAGATTCTGGCTATAAGATGAATGGAGTAAACCTAAAAAACAGAACATTGATCAGTTCTGTTAAAGAAAGATTATTACTTGATGCTTTTGATGATGAGTATGGTGGAGTAGTAGTTGATCATGGAAAATTACCATCAAATCCTAACGTTTTCGCTTCAATGCTTCGAAATTCTCTCTCAGATTGGAGAAGAAAGGTAAATTAAAAACCCAGAAAATCTAAAACCCTATTCATAAAAAAAAAGTCATTATGTTTGATCAATCTGTCAAAAAATATTTGTAGGGAAAGAAGGGAGTATGGTTAAAGTTACCTGTGGAACAATCTGATTTGATCCCAATTGCTGTAAAGGTAAACAATAAGAAACTGGATTTGTCCTGTCTGTGATTAAACAGAGAGAGACATTTGTTTAATATGTAAGTTAACTATAAATTGGGATTTTGCAGGAAGGATTTGAGTATCATCATGCAGAGAAAGGATATGTAATGTTAACTTATTGGATACCAGAGGAAGAGCCTTGTATGCTTCCTGCAAATGCTTCACATCAAGTTGGTGTTGGAGGCTTTGTCTTGAACCAATATAAAGAGGTATGAAACACTGAAAATCAAAATTTTTAATTTGTTTTTCTCTAAGTTATTTAAAAGAGTTATCTGACAAAATTTTGATCTCCTTAGGTGCTTGTGGTGCAAGAAAAGTATTGTACTTCATCGAATACAGGTCTATGGAAGTTGCCAACTGGATTTATCAATGAATCGGAAGAGATTTTCTCTGGCGCTGTAAGAGAAGTCAAGGAAGAAACAGGGGTAATCAAATCAATGAACATTAGTATATATCTATCTTGATCTCGGTTTTGCAAGACATAACCTTATATTGGCGTTGTGTTGCTTTCTTCAGGTAGATACAGAGTTTTTAGAGGTTATAGCTTTCAGACATGCACACAACGTTGCGTTTGAGAAATCTGATCTATTCTTCATCTGTATGTTGAAGCCACTCTCTGATAAGATCATCATTGACAATCTTGAGATCAAAGCCGCAAAGGTAATCAAGTCAGATCACAAATATTTACATAAAAGCATAACTACCCATGCTTCGTCCCAAATCATGAGATGATTGTTTTTTGTGTTCTTATTCAGTGGATGCCATTGGTGGAGTTGGTGGAGCAACCGATGATAAAAGGAGACAAAATGTTTAAGAAAGTAATTGAAATCTGTGAAGCGAGATTAGGACATCGTTACTGTGGTCTTTCTCCTCATAGACTTGTCTCTACTTTTGACGGCAGGCCTTCTTCTCTCTACTACAACGTTGTTGATGATGATTCTTCCCACTCCAATTGTACAGCCGATTTATATTAACAACCGGATCAAGTGTGTAGATTCTGTATATATATACTTATTCCCATGCAATGTATGTTGTTATTTGAACATTCTCTTCAGTATAGTAAATACTAAAAATAGTAATAGCTCCTCTGCAACATCCATGTTCCACTCCAATTGTATTCGCTATATCTTTCTCTTCTTCTCGTTTCCCTTTGTAGTCTTCCCACTCAAATATCTCCAGATGCAGCAACAAACATTCGTGAACATTCTTTTGTTGATTCCATTTCTCACGTACCACATGATCTTCACCCGTATGCCATCGCTGCGTGAGAAATACAATGTAACGTCATATACATATATAACTAGATCATCAGATCCGAAACTGAGCTGGACAAAACTTGCAATTTGCGTTATGTCGATGAAGAGTTTGAGGACTTTTAATTTAAGAGAAGTATCGAGCGTGAGCGTAAGTAGATTCCACCATGCTTGTTTACCTGTATACAGCTCCAAATATACTAACCGATAGAAGATACTACCAGTAGGATAGGTAAGCTATATACAATGATGCAATCATATTAGTACAGAGACGATGTAATAACAAACAAAGCAATCTAAAAAAGAAAAAAGAGTTACCAGCAAGGGTGACCACAACATCAAAGTACGTATTTTGACTGAAGTTAGAGATCCTAAATTGATTGTTTCACAAAATATATGTCCTCGAGGCTTTTCAGATATACTTTGACTTCAGATATGGAAGATGCCGATGCGTTCCCGTTTTGAAGCCTACCTATTATCATCTGAGTGGTGAGGATATAAGGTCATGCTTCTTGTATTTTGTGGCTTATCCCTTACGCATGAAGTAAATTGGTAAGAGTCTATCATCTACAACTACAGTATCTGTAGATGAATGGTGTCCTACACTCTCTCCTTTGGAGTCTTCTCCGAGTGAGCTGAAAGGTATTTGAAGTTTTTATGCAAAGTTGTGTTTTTAGTATTGTGATTTTATTTCCCAAGGGCGTATTGATATCAAACAAGATGAGATGGTAGGGGCTTTAATCGTATATGTGATAGCCTAGACCATAACAAGAGGAATAGCTCCAATGGGTCATTTTGATTTTGGTCCTAAGGATAACAAAAGTTAAGATCAAAAGGATTAAAATTTCGTCGCTTTGGCTTCTGATTATATACTTGAAACGTCAAAAGACAAAAGAAAGAATGAATAAGCCAAAAAGTAACAAACATTATGAAAACACTTATGAAGTCAACCATGGAGTTATAGCAAGTCGCTAAAAAAGGAAATTTTGTTTCACTTTATAAACATAAGTTGTACAGAGTGAGAAGGTAAATTAAAGAAATTAATTTAACAAGTTAATAACTTTCCGGTTAATCTTATTACACTTTGCAATGGCGATAAAAATCATTAACGCATTGCCCCAAGTTTCTCTCTTTGCCTTTCATATCTTGACAGATCAACCGGGAAAAGAAAAAAAAACGTCTTTTTGCCTTAATCTCTCTCTGTCCTCGAATCCCAGATTCTCATGTAAGCTCTCAACTTCTCTTTACGAATGTCCGAGAAAGAGCTCTCTCGATTTTGATTTTGTTCGTGGAGATCTTGTGCGTTGGGGTTTTTTTTTGGGGACAATCCTCGTATGATTGGGCTTAGCTCTAAATTCCGGTTTTTGATTATTGGGTTTCTTTCTTGATTTAGCAAATTTCATGTTTTACTTGAAATTTCTCTGATTCTGTTTAAATCTGATTCAAGTTCTTTTTCTCGGATCCCTAATGTTGCAATTCTGAATTATTTGAAACCAGTTGCGGAAGAATTGATTGTTTACTGTACTTTCTCTTATTTGCAGAGATTTAGGAGGAAAATGATTGTTTGATCTTGGCTTTGAATTGGGAGAGACAGTGGTTGGTGATTCGTGTAAAATGCGGGTGCTTGGTCTGAGCTCAAGCTTATGCTCAAGTGAGGAGAAGGAAGAAGATATCGTTGGAGACTCCGGTTTAACACCGGTGTATCTCAACGTCTATGATCTTACACCTGTCAACAATTATCTCTATTGGTTTGGCCTTGGCATATTTCACTCAGGCATTGAGGGTAATTGTGGCTTCTTTCTTCTCTTTGCACTCACCTCTTTCGAATTCGTAAAATAGTTTTGCTTTCATCCATGTCTGGTTTAAAGACGACATATTTAGCATGATACCAATATACTTCTCAGTTGTCTCGACGAGTTGTGTGATATATTGATTAGGCGACAATGCTTGGTTCTTCAGACAATGTTGTTTACTATCAAAAAGTGGTTGTTTACGAATATTGAGGAATCTTGAATTGAAACCTTTTCAAATCCTAGTTTACACTTGTCTGGTTGCCTGAAACATTTTTATTTGATAATTAGTACTTACCTGATGAGTTATAATTACATTTGCTATAGATCTAGAGCTGTTACTGTTGCTAAATGCTTATCTAACATGAGTTGTGTTCACGTTGCTATGTCTACCTTCTATTAGCTCATGGTTTCGAATATGGATATGGTGCTCACGAATACTCGAGTAGCGGGGTGTTTGAGGTTGAACCTAGGAGCTGTCCAGGTTTCATCTTTAGGCGGTCAGTTTTGTTGGGAACCACCAGCATGTCTCGCTCAGATTTCCGCTCATTCATGGAGAAGCTTTCGAGAAAGTATCACGGGGACACATACCATTTGATTGCCAAGAACTGTAACCATTTCACTGAAGAAGTATGCCTGCAGGTAACAGGAAAACCTATTCCCGGATGGATTAATCGGATGGCTCGAGTAGGTAAGATATCTATCTTCCAGCTTATTTCTTATATTGGCTCTTGTTTATTTTGACCCATTTACGTGGCTGCCTGTTCTTGATTTCATCTAGGTTCATTCTGTAATTGTATCCTTCCAGAAAGCATACAGATCTCATCTGTTAGACATCCCGAAGCACTCGAGTTCTCTGGTAAGTTAGTTCCAAAAAATCTTGCCTTTTCTCTTCTTGTCGAGTTTCTGATGAAGCCAGTTGTTTTATCTCCATTGTAGATGATAATGATGGATCAGAAGAATCAATTGCATCTTCTCTCTCAGACGAAACAGATGGAGAAGGATCAGATCATCACCTCATAACAGCACCAAACAGCGACATTGCGTATCTTCAAGACAGACCAGTGCGACTTGCTCGAGAGCTCCTACAAGAACCAACCGATGCATCTCCTCAGTACTTGTTGAAGCGATCTTGAGCTCTCTAAAACAGCCATCGAGGTCACCAAGAAATATATTCTGTAGCGAAATATCACTATGGAAGCAGAAGTGAGTGAGTATTTGTCTGAAAAATTCCATCTTTAGTATATTTTTTGGGCCTAGAAATGTAAAAAGATTTGAAATTTAAGTGAGAACCCATCTAAGATATAGATGGTAGTGAGTTTAGAGATTATGATGTGAACTTGTTGACAAACTTGTGTTCTCGTTTCTCCTCAGTGCAACTCTTTATCTTCTCTGAGTTCACACTGCTGATCTCTGTGTCATACTTTATGAAATCTGCGATTCTCGTATTAGTCTTCGAAACTTGTGATCAGTTTCAGACAGTTGTTTGGTTATTGATCTGATTTGGACAGAGATGCTGTCTTCTAGCCTAAGGTCTTAACTCTAGTTCACATTCTGTAGCAAAATTAGTAATTTAACTTTAGCCACGAGTTTTCTTTGTAGATTTTCACATTTTGTAGGTTGAGGGCACAAAATTCTAATTTAGTTTAATGTTTTTATAATTTTCATAATGTTAGGAATTCTATTTTTACATTTAGGAGCTAGAGAATAAAGTTATTTTGGGATCTTATAATAGTAGTTTCTTTTAAAATATTTTTTAAGAAAACAATACTCAATCCCTAAAAGAATACAATAACTCTCTGTAAATGGCAAATGGGGACCAGGCATGGCCATGGAAGACTGATGTCTAGGTTTACTATATTTTTATTAAATTAAATGAGTTTACATTCTAATTATGGAACAAATTTATTACAAAATATTAATTATTCAACGTTCAACGTCAGAATATTTCCTCTTTAAGTTTTGAAGAGATATATGTTACCTGAGAGAGAAAGGGAGGAGCAACAGAAGATCCATAAATGTGATTGGCTAAACAAGTTAGCATAGTAATTAACCAACAACTGACAGTGACGTTTTATCCTTCAATACACATTCACATTTTTGTAGTTTGCGTGTGTAAATAATATCTTTACTATCTTTCTTTCATTCCTTATATTTAGAGTTCCATTTTCAATTATTTTTTTCATTTTAAAAAAAATATAACACAATTCTCTTTAAATGTACCAATTAGTAGTTAAAATAATAATTAAAATGCATTTTCATACGTATGTTTTTATTAATAAAATAATAAATAAACAACATTCTAATAATTTTTATATAAAATTGGATGAATATAACACATATAATAACAATTTAAGATATTTTACTATGTATTTAAAGTTAATTAGATTTTGACTTATATAAAATTACTTTTAAAGTTTAAATTTTAATTTTAATTTACTTTTCTATATTTTAAAATATATAACTAGTTGTAATGAGTTAATATCTGCCACGGTTTAAAAATTTCAAATTTAGAATATCATAAAAATAATTTTTAGATGATTTATCAACTTTTATAAAAAAGAAAAACTGGACTTGAAAAAAAAAAGAATAAAGGAAGTATATTTATTGAAACAAACTCTTATTTTCTTTTAATTAAATAATATATATTTTTCATATAAATGAGTTACATAAATCTAAATTTATTTATTCTACAAATAGAAAAAAAGCAAAAATGTCAACCATGAATCATATAAAATTTCAGAAAATTTTCACTGTTATGAGTGTTACCAATAATAAAAATCTGAATATTTATGTTAATATTTATAACTTGTTTTATACATACATGATATCCAGATCCCAATCTAGAATGCTATAAATAAATAAAAAAATCACAAGAAATTTGTTGTAAATCTTACACAATAGTAAATATCATCGTAAACCAATTAATACGAAATGACCCCTACTGTATATTTGCTATATTTATCACATGTATACAAAGTACACACACAACGTACACGAATTAAAAGAGGCAGCGAGAAGATAGCATAGGATTAGGAGGAACAAGAAGAGAGTTAATGCGGTCGCAGGAAGATATAAACCAATCAGAACCGTTCATTTGAAGATCTAAAAACCAATCAGCACCGTCCATTTTTCGTAGACTCTTACTTACTTGGCCGCAACTCCCAACCACATCACGCTCTTTCTATTCCCTTTATATATTCCCATCTCAAACGTTCTTGAAGACAACAAAAAACATTAACACAAACGCCAATCGCAACTTTGGTGTTTTCCATGGGGAAAAAGCGGTCTGGACTTGCGGTGGCGGTTGTATTCTTAGCCTTGGTTCAAGTCTCTGTTTCGGTTCCGTTTATATTGCTTCATGGTATTGCAAGTGGATGTTCTGATGGTAGTGAAGCTAACTTCACACAGCTTCTCACTAACCTCTCTGGCTCTCCTGGTTTTTGCCTGTAAACCCACAAAACGCTCTTTCCTTCTTCTTTCTTTGCTTTTTATCATATGATTATGAATTTGGTTTGATCCAACTCTTGTTTTTTTGGTATTGAATCCAGAGAAGTTGGAAATGGAGAAAGTGATTCATGGTTGATGCCGCTTACGAAACAAGCAGAGATAGCGTGTGAGAAGGTGAAGCAAATGAAAGAGTTGCGTCAAGGATACAACATTGTTGGAAGATCTCAGGTCATTGATACTTTCTTGAAAACCCAACGTTTTAGTTTCATGGATGATATTAATAACGATGATGAATGATGTAACAGGGGAATCTAGTGGCTAGAGGCTTGATTGAGTTCTGCGATGGTGGACCTCCGGTTTTTAACTATATATCTTTAGCAGGTCCTCACGCTGGAATCTCCTCTGTTCCTATGTGTGGTGTAAGCTTTTCTTATTAAACTTTTTTTGATCTCTAATCTTTTTAAAATGATTTGATTTTCATTCAGTCAATGACAGTGTTTCTCTGTTTTGTTTTTGTTTTTGTCTTTTTGGGGTGAAGTCTGGATTTTGGTGTGAAATAGCAGATGAGCTGATCAAGTCAGATATCTATACAGACTTCATTCAAGTAAATATCTCTTTCTCTTTCTCTATCTATATATCAAGATTAACAATCTTAATCAGGGCTTAATTAAAATCTTTCTAATGACTGTGCAGGATCATCTTGCTCCTAGTGGTTATCTCAAGATCCCTACTGTAAGTTTTACTCAAAAATAGTTAGTTTAGAAGAAATCAAGAACATTTTTTTAGTAATTAACATAATGTTTGCTTTTGGTTTATCAGGAAATGACAAAGTACCTGGAAAGGTCTAAGTATTTACCTAAGATTAATAATGAGATACCAGACCAAAGAAACTCCACGTACAAAGACCGTTTCACCAGCTTACACAACTTGGTTCTTGTCAAGGTTCGATCTCCTCGAAAACCTTTCTCTTTCTTGTTAAACCGATTGAAACCTCTTTTGATGATCTTGTTTTGTTTTACAGTTTCAAGACGATAAGGTTATTGTTCCAAAAGATTCATCTTGGTTCGGGTTTTATCCGGATGGTGAATTCGAACCTATTCTCTCTGCTCAACAGACAAGACTCTATACAGAGGATTGGATCGGTCTGAAAACATTGGACAATGCTGGAAAAGTGAAGTTTGTGAGTGTAGATGGCGAACACATCAGAATGTCGACTCTCGATGTCGTCAAATACGTCGTGCCTTATCTCAAAAACCAATCGTCTTCCGAACAAAAAAGATTCAACCGCAAAACGAAGGAGCCTTAGAAGAGCAAATACCTCATTCGTTATATGGCTTATTTATGCAATAGTGAAAAAGTTTTAGTGATGACTTGTATAGAACAAGAATCCTTATTCATATAGATATTTATATACATATCTGATTATTATCGAATTAACTCGTAGAGAGACGATGCATGAGATCTTTCATCACCAGTTTTATTCGAAGCTTCAATAATTTTCTCAACCATATGGAATGGATTACTTTTTAATCATATAACATATAAAATCAAAACGCAAATGAGGTCACTTTCTTGCTACTTACGTGTAAGTTTAACGTTTTAATTATATGTCAGCCCAATAAGAAATAATGGGCCGAAACTTTAAAAGCCCTAAATAACAGTCGAAAGATTTCTATTATAAAGTTTCATAAATAATCAATCAAACGAGCAAAACTAGTTTCGCGCTCTTCTTCTTCTTCTTCTTCATGTTACTCAGGCTCTCTCTGTTTCTTTCTTCTCCAAAAACGCCATTTCAGATCGGAATTCTTCTTCAAGCCCAGAAAATGTCGTAGAGAGAGGTTTTTTGATCTGTGAAAGTGTCAGAAAATGGCAGGTCTTCCTGAAGGCAGGAAGGATTTCTCGCAATATCCAGCAATGGCCAGAAGGAGAGCTATACCGAGTCGGTTCATTGATACAAGGAAGAGAGAGCAAGATAAATAACATCTATATCGTCCTGCTGCTCGTCGCTGTAAATAAACTTGTCCTTATTATTTGAGTATTCTCACTGTGTATACCTAAAACTTGAAGAATCTTCTTGTTGGCATTGTCTTTGCTTCTATTAGTAATGGAGAATGCTCAACATGCCCAGAGATATGCTGCTGCGTCATCATCAAAGATGCCTCAAGAAGCTGCTATTGGTAATGCTGGTGATGCCCCAATCTCTGTGCAGCAGCCACGTTCTTCCGGTAATCACACTACTCACTTTTCCTCTGTTTTTTCTAGTTCATTGTGGCTTCTTGAATCTCAAACCTTGTGTTTTTTGGATATTGTCTTCGTCTTTGGCTTCTTGTAGAAACCAAACTTTGTAAGGAGATATTAAGTGGGTTGGTTAAGCTCAAGAGAATTCTAGACGAGATACTCAAAATACTGATTGATGGACATGTCAAGAGACAGCGAGTTTGAGCAGGAACAAGTGAGAGGTAACAATGAAGACGCAGAGAATCTACAGGATCAGAGTCAGCAACAGCCACAAGAAACGGATGAACATCCTCAGGAATCAAGGCAGCGAACTGATTGAGAGATCAGAAGAATTACATTAGCATAATTTTGTGATTACAATAAATTATTGCAGAGATATATGTTGCTATGATGCTTACCCAGTTACCCTCTTAATCTCATCTATTCTTTATTAGCTAAGCAATTTAATTAACATTGGGGGCAAACTTTATCTGGTCTCTAGGCTTTGTATTGTTGATCTCAAGCCTGAAACTGTGGGGAAGAGATAAGCATGTAACAGGTTAAGAACATATACTCATTCTAGCAAATCGCAATCCATTTATTTTGTGGCAAAATACAACAAATAACCGAAGCACAAGTGTTGTGAATGCTTTATTCCTCTGAAAACAAAAACCAAAAACTGAAGTGCAGAAATCCAAAAAAACTCCAAAGCAATGATCTAATTAATGACAGGGAACCATAAGGCTTAGGGACTTGTTGAGCCAAGCCTCCCACTTCCCAGAGGTCTTCCAGATTGTTGTTGTTGTATCCACAGAGCCTCCAAGGATTGACTGCTGAAATGATCAAAATGTACATAATATACCCAAAACCATTTTCCTTATCTCACCTTCAGCTGCTGAGTGTGGACAGTACAGTAGGAAAAAGCTGGAATCTGATCCTAGAAGTGGAAGCCTCCCCCCACGGGCATAGCATTTCAGCGCAAAATCAATCACATTGGCTACATTTTATTCTTCTTTGACAACAAAACGAACCAGCTCTTCCTAGGAAACTGATGCTAACGTGGAACCGGTTTATCTTCAATTTCTGGGTTTTCTTCTGCTTATTATTATACACTAACACCTTTCTAACACTTCACTAATGCAAAAACTAAAGGAATCAGACACTCTGATGGAGTTTTTTTTCAAGGGTTGATGCCGATGCAGCAGAAGTACCAGCCTTCCTTGTTAAGAAGCAAAAACGAAGGAGCCTTTGCGTCCTTTAAAGAGCAAATACCTCACTTGTTATATATATGCAATAGTGAAAAAACCCAAGTGATGATTGTGTAGAACAAGAATCCCTATTCATATACCTTACCTACTTGAATTATCGATTTAAATGGTAGAGAGACGACGCATGAGATCTTCATCACCAGTTTTCTTCAAAGCTTCAATGATTTTCTCAACCTGAGAAACTTTCAATCTCATTTTCTTATCGAGCATGGATTTCGCAAGCTTTGCAGCTTCCCAAGAACGCCCGTGTTGGCAGAGACCGAGCAAAAGAACCGAGTGTGTATCCGTGTCTATCGTTGATATCACTTTCGCCTTCTCGATTTCTTCATACAGGAGGAAACAATCATGATACCTCTCGGACAAACATAACTCCCTGAGAACAAGACTGCAGGCGAGACCATCAGGTCTAATCCCACGGACCAACATCAGACGGAAAATCTTCTCCGCCTCTTCCCATCTTTTCAGGCGGATTAGCGACACAGTAGCCGAACTAAAACATTCAGAAAGAGAAACGCCACCGAATTTCACCAATTTATCAATCAACTTAGAAAGATCCTTAACATCCTCACCATTTTCCAAAACCCCTTGAATCAAAACACTAGCAGTAACACGGTTCGGCCAGCATCCTCGATCTCCCATTCTATCCAGTATCATCAGTGCCTCATGAATCCGCTTCTTCTCACAAAACGCTTGAATTACCAAAGTATAAGTGACCGCATTTGGATTAAACCCACCAGTACCGTCTTCTTTCTCCATTTCTGTCAACAGCTCTAACGCTGTCTCCATGTCGCCAGACTTGCAAACTCCTTCTAGAACCCTAGAATATGTCACGGTGTTAAGCACACATCCGTGCTTACTCATCGCCTTAACCAACTTCCAAGCTCCATCAAGCATGCCCGCATTGCAAAACCCATTGATCATTGATGTGTAAGTGATGACATCTGGGCAAAGATCAATACAATCCATCTCTTTCATCAATTTCTCAGCCATATTCAAATCTCCCTTCTCAGCAAACAACCTAATCACCAGATTATACGCAACAGTGTCTGCGCACAAATCGAATTCAGGAAATTTCCGCAATACCCACAATGCCTCATCAGCGAGTTTGGCTTGATTACAAAGAGTCAGAACGATCCTCATCGTCTTAATACTAACAAAGCATTCCTCTTTCCCATAGGCTTCAACAACGTCCTTGATCAAATCTGGGTTTGCTCTAATCTTAAGAAAATCGCAAGCTTTGCTATACATATAAGGACTGTGTCTATGGCCGGATTGGCTTCCTGCCCATACGAAAAACCTAAGACCCAATTGCAATTGATTTGGATGGCATCTTCTTGTTACCTCGTTGATACAAAATGCGTCCAGTTTCACCTTAGCCGAGGCTAATTCCTTCTCGAGATTGCTCGTGCATCCCTGAAGATGGTCGAATAGTCTCTCGGCGGCTGAGACTGTCGTAGAAAACCGCAAGGCTGAGAATTTTGAAGGTGAAGGAGAAACCAGACGAGAAATTAAGTGAAGTAGCATCTAGTTTTCGCATAGGAGTAGCGATTGGCGAAAGACTTCCGTTAAGAAAATCTTAAAAGCACCAAACTTCAGAATTGAATGATAGAGCAAGAAGCCTTTCGCACTTGGAAACACGACGACGACTAAGACTACTATTCTGGGCCACATAACGCAGCCCATTAATTACCCGAAAAAGAACCCATAAGAGTCGCTCATACTCTTTTTTCTTTTTCTTATTATGATCGTAGTACAAATACAATAATGTCACAAAATTAACTCATTCATAACTCCGATTGTATCAACTAAAACTTGAAACCCACCAAAATTCCACAATAATTATTATTTTTAATGATTAGAAAATTTTAGACAGAAGTTCGTTTATCCTTTATGTCCGAAACCAAAACATGAAATTTGGGTTTTTTTTTGTGGGTATTTTTTTTAAATGCCAGTCAACCCTACGACCTTTAGGTTTTGCCTTTGATGCTTTACCAGTCAAACTAGCGACATGTAGAAATGCCAAATAACTATATGTTTTTTTTAGTTTACAAGCTATTTTGTTAGATAAAGCTCGTAAACTTTTCTATTTTCACTCAAAAAAATAAAAAATATATACTTAGAAAATTGACAAAAAAATAAAAAGTCACTTTTAATTCATATATTTTTTTTCCTTGTTATTAATGTTAAAGTTTTTGTTAGACAGGGATGAAGGACGGAGAGGTCCGAAACAGTGGATTTATCTAGACATTTAAAAAAAAATTCATATAACTTGGTCTATATTGTAATTAATTTTTGCTAATTTAAATATTTTAAGATTACATCATGCATCATAGCACTAGAACTTGGGAAAGGCCAATCATCCAAAATTACAATGACCCCACACAGCCACAATAATATCAAACCATCACCAACAACGAAAGTTAACAAAACACCCTCCCTCTCACGATCGTGGACGCAAGGCTTCAAAATTCAGCCCATGAGTCATTTGACCAGCACAAGCAACCCACGGGTTAACCGGAACGGGCCGGTGATTATGGTGATGGTTTGATGATGGCCCAGCCACACGCTCACACGATGGACACATGATAAGTGTAGTTGGTGGAGTCATTTGGCCGTAGAACTGTGGAGACAGCTTGAGAGTTCGAAGCTCCATAGCCTCTTTCTGAAGTCGCCGATTCTCCTCCGTTAGTTTCTCTACGCATCTTTTCAAGTATTCACAATCCACCTCCGTTTGCTTTAATTTTGTTCTGTAACAAAACAAAAACTCGTAAGAGAAAAATTCGAACCAGATTGAAACTGCGTTGAACCGAACCAAAACTAAACCGATGTAAATAAAATTTCTACACTAGGGTATAAACGTCATTTGTAGCTCACCTTGCTCTTCTGTTCTGAAACCACACTTCAACTTGTCTTGCTGTCAAGTTCAACTTCTTGGCCAAAGCTAACTTCTGTTTCTGTATAAATACAAAAATACCCTCGTTATTTCAGATTTTTCAATAATACCATTGGTTTCTCTTTCAAAATCAGATTTCAACTTACGGGATTGAGAGTGTTGTGTTCTTTGAAAGTCTCTTCAAGAAAAGCAGACTGATCCTTAGATAATCGGAGCTTCTTCCTCGACGTTTCGCCGCCGTCTTCTTCTTCGTCGGAAGTTCCACGTGAGTAACCTCTATCTGGAGTTATCTCGTCGTTGTAATCGCCGGTGCCGGAGACTCCTTCTCTCTCACTCCTCTTCCCGCTTATGGTGCTCGAGATCGTACTGTTAGGAGATGAGACTCCTGCTTCCTCCTCGCAATCCACCGTTGATGGAAGACTATTCACGTCTATTTTGCGAAGATCTGCAAAGACCAAAAAAGACAAATCAAATAATGAAAAGACAATCAAATGTATATAACACAAGATTTTAACAAAAAAAATCAGATCAAATAGCACAAGATTTTAATTGGATTTTCAAATCAACAAATACAATAAATTCTTCTGAGCTTTATTGGAGACCAAAAAAAAACTGATCTTTCGATTTTGGGGGATAAAGTTGAGATCTTTTTTGAAAAAAATATAAAAATAATAATGAGAATGTAAGAGATCTGAAAATTTCATAAGCAAATACCTGATGTAGAAGCGAATGTTTGGTTCCATGGGAATCTATGGAGATTATTGGACATGGACGAGTTAGGATTCTGGTTCAGCTGAAGAGGATTGTGATTTTGTGAAAATCCTAAGCTTAGGCTCAAACCCAAATCTTCTTTTCCCATCATCATGACTTATCCACGAAAAAACTTTCCTATGTAAGTTTTAATCTTTTCTTGTGAATCTATATGAGAACCGAGAAAGACAGAAGATTTGAAAGTTTTTATCTCTCTGACTTCTGAGTAGAGAAAGAAATTAAGAAGATACTCACAGATAAGAGAAATGGTATGTTTCTAAGGACAAGTATAGAGAGAGATGTGTGATGATATTGAAGGCAAAGAAGGGATTAATATAGGAGTTGAATGATGAGATTTTGTCAGGTGGCTAATTACAATCCATCATTATTGGTTCTATTTTTTTTTCTATTACTTTATCCACAATTTGTCCCCTTTGGCTTTTGCCATGTCTTTCTTTCTTTTTTGTACTTTCCCAATCACATTGATTTATCCTCTCTTCCTCTTTCCACAAGAACCCATGTTCGAGTATGGATATGCATAGTTGTGTTTGTGTCGTAAGATTTTAAACCAGCGTCATTAAAACCAATAGAACTGTCCGGTCTACAATTCAGAGAATATCGCATACCTTATTTTAATTTTCATAATTTCTAAAAACAACAAGAAACACAGTTCTTTTTAGTTTTTCTTTAAAAAAGCAAAAAGAAAAACTATAGCACTTAAAAAAAAGTCTTAAACATAGTTTAGATGATTAGATAACCGAAGTTAATGACTATTAAAATTTAGTACTTGATTTTAATCTAGTGTCTCGTCATTATTAAGCTTCATGTATTTTTATATAAAAGAATATAGAAATTATTTTGAATTTTAATTAGTTACGGCATACCAGGCTGAGTCAAATCTCCATCAGTGTAGCCAATTATTTGTCCAGTATTTTTTATTAAAAAAAAATGTTCAAAAAAACCTTGAACACAAAAAAAAGGTCAAAAAAAGGGAAAATAGTATTTGGAGTTGGATATAATTCGAGTGGTTGGTACAAAACACAATCCAAATGAATCTGAACTTGTTCAAAGTTGTGGGCCAATCAACGGTTATAAACCAATGATAGACATGTAAGGTGAATATTTACATATGAATAACATCATCATGGTTTCTACTTTCATCAACAATGACATTTTCAAAGCTATTACTTTCTTTTTTTCTTCCGTCAATAAAAGCTATTAATGTTTGGGCTTTTGCTTTTATCTCCGTTTTATAGTTTGACATGTTCTTAAGATATGCATTCAAATGAGAGCAATATTGAGCAAGAGTGTTGTTTAGTCACTTTGCGTACAGTAACATGGAGCATGTGGGTCTTCCCGCGTGACCGTGCGTGTTGAGTTGTTTACTCAACCTTCTACTTCACACCATGCGCAACCACGCGCCTCCGTCAATGAAACTTGTTAAATTTTGATCAGGAGATTGCCAACTTCTTAATCCCAAAAATGTTATCGACTTTTAATATGTAATACTATTGATTTTTTTTAACCGAATATTTTTTAACAAAATCCTATGTAATTTTTATTTATAAAAATAAACCATGACATAATTTCAAGGCAAAACTTTCTAATTCAAGTTGTTTAGTCTTAAAAAACTGTTTTGCCAATTTATAGTCTTTAAATTTTGTAATTTAAGCTGTCATTTATAATATTAAAATAACTTTATTTATTTTATATTAATTTTTTTTTTCTATGCCTATAGTTTAACTGAATTTTGTAGTTAAAATTTAAAGATTTTTGTGCAATTTTACAAATTATAAAATCTTAACTAATTTATTTTATTGAGTTAAAGTTTACTGATAAATTCATGGTTCAAGAATTCAGATTATTTTTATAGTATATATATATATATATATGAAATGTTTGATTTATTTTTCTAAAAATTATAAAATTATCAAAAAGACATGGATTGTAAGAAATTGGGTTACTTAACAGCATTTTTTTAAATATGTTTATTTTGTTGACGGTCCGTAATGTACTCACGCGCTTTTCTCAGAAAGTGAGGAAATTCGGCAATCGGCGACAATTATTGAGCGCATATGATAGTTTCGTGGTAAAGAGATATCATTACAGGTGGGACCCAGGCTTTTACAGAAGTTCCGACAACATGTCGGAGAAGTGTTTCAGTGTGATCTGCTGTCCCACGTGTTCGTTCTTCTTGGCCACACGCACTAACTAAGTGCGCGTTCATTCACGCGCGCATGTTTTCTTTTAATCATTTCCTCTCGATTAAAAAGGAATCTTCATTCCAACAAAGTAGTTTATTTTAGATATTTTTCTCGTTATTTATTATGAAATAAAATAAAATTAGTTTTCTTCTGATAACAATTTTATTAGTATCCGAGTTACATGTGCAGGCCTACGTGACAGATCCGAAGCTGAGTCACACAATTAACAAAACAAGCAAAAAATCATAGACAAGGGAATAATTATTATTTTATAATTACATAACAGTATATAATTGTAATCATTCTGAATGTTTTGCATCGCGTAGGTCTAATAATTATGGTTTTGCTTAATCATATGTTTCATGCATGTGTATATTAGCTTTTGGTTGTTCTTTACAGCATTTGCCGTAGAATGAAGTCATCATTGTCGATATTTTATAGATCTTTTTTTCTTTAAGGCGATATTTTTTTTAATAAACCTAACTAACCAATTATTATTTCTCTAAATATATTTGTCCAATTGTCCTCTCACATGTACTTGATCTATCAACTGGAATATTTGATTATTATTTTTCAGATTTAGCTAGGGAAGATTAATCAGCAGGCATAATTGTGATCGTCAGACAACAATTTGAGGTTCGCAACACATGATTGTTGGATTCATATATATCTTTCATATAGCTTAAGCTTAAGGTTTAGTTAATAGAAGAATATCAATGAGTGTGACAGTTTTAGTTATTTCTGACGTTAAATCTAGGATTATTACGACTATTAGTAATATGATAATTGAGATTCCCATGCCAAAATTAAAGATATCGATTATAATTTCATCAATGGATTTATAAGAATGAAGATGGTTTTGACGAAATAAGGTTCGAAATTGTAAATAGAAAATGGAAAGAGAGGAGCAAGTTGGTTGGTGCGTAATTTTTTGCATCCCATGTGGAACTGACGTGGCGCACATATTCCTATGCGACCCAAAACCACCCATTACAGCGAAGCACACGTGTGTGTGTGTGACACCCGCACGTGCATTGCTAGTTAAATATTTGCAGTCAACGGTCAAACATCTTTATTTTTCTTCGATTCCAGTTTGGAATTTTTGTTTTCTTTTATAGTTCGAGGAAATTATATGCTGCTCAACCAAGATGGCCTTGTGAAGTATCTCTTCTAGCATACTCAATAGAATTCAAATGTCTAATACCAAAAACACCAAGCTAAGTTAACAAATGAATAACAAAATTGATTATTTTCTGCTGAAGTTAGCATCAAATAGAATTATACTTCTTATGTTTTATTTTATATGATGTTTTGGCTAAAAACATGAGAATTAAATAAATATATAAATATTTTTTTATATACAAAAATTGTTATTTAACATTTCATTAACATATTTAACTAATAAAAAATGTGGGCGAATGTCTAACTCGTCTTGGGCCTGGTCTTGGGCCTCGAACTCTTGTAGCGGAAATCTGGGCCAAATGTCTTGTTTGTAAGCCTGCATATAAAAGTCATCGTCGAGCGTCTTCTTCGTCGAGCTGGTGTCGTTGACAGAAGAACAGAGAATCAGAGCAAGGTTTTGAAATCATCACGATCAGAGGGATTGGGCGTTTGTTACTATGGTGGTGACTTGGTATCGAATAGAGGCGGCGATCCTGTTTTCAGTGACTACTTTTCATCCGTGGGAGATGATTCTCGATGCTTTTCAAGTTTGAGAATGGTGGCCAGAAGCGGCTTGTCTGGCTACCCAAAGAGGCTCCCATGCCGCCGGATGCATCGTGGTTTATTGAGACAGTTTCGTTTTTGAATTAGTTTTTGAATTAGACAATAATTACAAGGAATGATTAATTTTATGCGGACTCAAAAAATATATAAATTGAAAAAATTGAATTCAATATATAATACTAGAAAAATCCGACAAAACAAGAGAAGAGAATCTCTTTTCGAAGCGTCTAGTTCCTCTTTAACGTTTGTTGCAGTGTATGCTTTTAACTGCCATCGATTGAATCATGCCAATGCCAACACAGCTCCCATAAAAGTCATGCATTTTTAGACAGACCAGGGTTTATAATATGTGAATAAGATTAGTATTAAAGAGTCAAAACAAGTTACCACTGGATCTGAGAGAGCACCAGTGCAAAGAGCGAAACAGAGAAGTGGCTCTGGTTTGTGAAGGCTGAACTTCGAGCTTACTTTATCTTCGGTTGGCTTCTTCCTCAAGGTGGTGGAGATAATGGTCTCAAGCCACTACAATATATGAGTGAATGCAAAGTGTCAAAATTTGATTGAAATGTTGAAAAAGGATAAAGGACCAATGCTTCTTACACGTCCATTTCGTGGAGTCTGGAAGCAGAAGATAGAGTATTCAATGGTGTTTGCATTTATGATGTGTCCACCGATATTATACGCACACTGCACTATACAATGAAACCCATTAGTCTTTGCTCAATTAAGAATCTATTGAGATAAAAGTAGAATACCTTGTGAAACAAAGCTAACCGTCTGAGAGAATTAGCAGGTACACCGTATGCCAAGTATGCCTAGAGAACATAAAGAGATGATTGTCCTCATAGAATCAAGAGTTAGCAAAGCCAAAAGGATTTTGTATCAAATCAATATGTTCTTACATGCATAAGGAGAGCATTGTAAATGTTGATCCAAAATGCTAACTTTGCATCTCTTTCCATTTGATTTATAGAAACTCTCTCCAGTTGCTCAACAAGAATCCTGTAAGTCAAAATCATGTATTCTTGTAAACGAAATCAACTCAGAGGTTTCTCAAAAAAAGGAACCTAATTGCTGTACTAACCTATAGTTGTTAATAGCATATGATGCTTGAGAAAATCTTCTCTTGTCGGATGAGATCCAAGATACTTCCACCACGGATCTGCAGGACCAAGCTCGGTCTTCACTCATAACGTTCTTGGGGATAACCACAGTGCTAGTCGCCGATCTTGATAGGATTGGTGAATTTCTTTTCCTCTTCTCAGAATCTGCTAACATGGAACTGCTGCAGAGCCAGAAGTACACTGAAGCCATACACTTTACCATTTCTTCAGACAACTTGTTTGGACATTGGTACAAATGATCCTTAAGAGTTCTCTGTGATGGACTTTTCTCCGTCACTGAATTCTTTAACTGTAACTGAAATAAGAAAACAAAAAGAACATATAAAAAGATTGAAACTTAGGGAGAAATTAGGTTTTTAATCATTTACTTTTGCTTGGCTTGAGCAACTTGTTACAGAAGGAATACAGTTTTTGTCCTGAAACTGAGAAGAGTGACCCTCTTTGGAGGTTTTTCTGCTCAAATCTTTAAAAGTAACCAGAGCATGCCAAGGCTTTAGATGGAACTTATTGGAGGAACAAAATGCATTTGAAATGACACTTGGGTGTTTTCTTGGTGGCTGCTTTATATGATGAGCTGGAGAAGAAATCCCTGAGCTTTGCTCTGAAGATGCTCTGCTTATTGTCTCTTCAAAGATACTCCGGTACAAAGAGAGCACATGATGCTCGCGATTCGCAACCTCTGCTTCAAGCAATTCGATCTCCGTGATAAGTTCCTTCGCCTGGAATCATCCAAATTTGTATTTGCAAAACAACAGGCTGAATTTTCTATTGAAGTAAATTGCATAAACTGTTCAAACACTGAAGTTACCTGAGCAGAAAAATGTCTGTGCCCTGGAGATAAACTGCTTGAAGCACGGCCCATTGCTTTCTCTAACGCCATTCTCATACATTTTTCCTGTTGCAAACGAAGATGAAGCTGCTCAACCTGTGTAGCCAAAATCAAAAAGACCATTCACATGAAACCGGTTCACTTAGTGGAACATGATAATGCTTGTTAAAGACGAGAAGAGATGATGAAACTGCCAAGGCTTACATCTCGTTCCAAAGAGGCTCTATCTTTAGAAGTTGGATTCTTTTTGATAGACATTTGACGATTATGCAGAGCTTTTGGTTTCTTGTTTGATGTTGTTTGAACAGAGGATGTCTATGGACCAAAAACAAAGGAAAAAGGAAAAAAAAACAAAATGAACTTCGAAAGAATATAATAATCATATGAAATGCAATTTCCAGGTCTTACTTGCATTCTAGTGAAAAGTTTAGCAGATTGTGAAGCTCCATCACTAGAAGGTTGGAGATCTCGCTCTGACGATGCACTGGAAATATCATAAACCACGAATCACTTTAGTGAAGAAACATTATAGACAAAAGAAAGCTCAAGATGAGTTATCTTTGTATAACAGTCTATATATCTTTCTCGTTTCAGCAAACACTTGGTGTACAAGAAACAGCGAGAGCAACGTTCAAACCCTGAAGCTTTAGGGTTTAATCTCAAACAACCCTTTAATGGAGTTAACATGTAGTCAAGATTGAGCTTAAACTCAGCAAGGATACCTTTTGGACCGTCCGTGTTTATGAGGACCCGGGCAATGCCAAGAATCTTCATTTTCTCTGTTTCTTCTCTGCTTTTTATCATCCTTAATTAATTCAAAATCACCCATCGTAGTCAAATGTTAACCCAGATGATCAAAGTCTCCACAAAGTATCAGTGAAAATGCGAGAAAGAAGAAATGAGGAGTATGAAACTAGAGAAGGTCAAGAAGAAGTGAATATAAATTTGCAGAGAGGAGAAATAGCATGAAGAAGTAAATGCAGAGACGAGAAAGTGTAGGTTAGCCCAAAAGAAAGGGGACCAGGTTTGTTCAGATTTTTGCTGCCTGCAAAAAATTCAATTCCATTCACTTTATGGTTGTTGAGTTGCATTCAATTCGTTTTTTCTTTTTGTTCAATCATTTTAAATTCCTAAATCCATTTCCCTCCTTTTTTTTCCGTGAACCAAAAAAAAAAACACACTACTTTTTCAAATTATTATTTACTACTCATGAAACAGAAAGGTTCCTAATTAATAATATAGTATTTGCTTTTGCTGTTTTACATGTAATGTATATAAATTCGCCTAAATAGTTAAACTATTGTTTTCTCTTATGAAAATACTGTTGGGAACCCGCCAAAATATAAGGGAGAGTACAATAATGATAGTTAATGTTGTCATGCCATCACGAATAAATTGAGAATTTAATGTTCCGACATAAATTTTGTTGTTTTTTTCCTAATTTTGAAAATTCCGTTAAATTTCATTATTCAACATGACAATATATTTTCGGAATTCACTTTTCCACCAAACAAAAATAGTACTAATTCATAATAATAATTACATTACATGTTCAATAAATTTCTTGGAAGCACATGACTTGGGCCTTGAGATTGAAAGTAGGCCCAAGATCCAAGTTTTTGGGTCAACCACAGTGAATTTTTTTTTCCTGGTGTCTCGGTCAAACAAACTTTATTACAATCTCAATAAAAACAAACATTTACTGGCTTAGTCGCATGATAAACTATATGATACAAATCATAATCATATACAAACTACATAGGTGAATAAAAGTAGCTAGAAAGCTTTTCATAATAGAATTATAATTAGGTGAAGTTTTTTGAGTAAACGTTTTTATATACAATGATTAGTGACGACGACGAACAATAAAAGATTTGAAGTCTAAACATGCGAAGATGCAATAGAATATGCCACCGACGAAGAAAGCCACGTGGACGGCTGAGAAAACTTCTTGAGGAATCCTATAAGATCTGACCAAAGCAAAATGATTATTTTCTTTTTTGGATAAGCCGTTCTCCTCGTGTCCACGTGGCCTTCGAGACATGGGACCTACTAATCTAAATAGCTAATCCCGTCCACTCATTATCTATATCGTGATCATCTACGTTCGTCCTTTTTTTGTCCTTTTTTCTATTATAAATAAACATTTGTGATGTCTTTAGTTTTTATTTTGTTCTAATGCTTATAATGATTATAATACTTTGATCATTATTTTCATACATAGTAAATTCTTAGTATACGATATGACATAAGGAGATTGGTGCCTTAATACAATTTATACATATTTAGCAACAAAAATATATACACAATTATACAAATAATATATAAATGCTCGTGTGGGAGGATTGTAATATCAGAAAGAAATGAAATCGCAATCATGCGCTTTTTTAAAGATAACATATTTTACTTACGGGTCTAATTTTGGGTTTTTATTATTATTTTCTGTTTTTTAGTTGTAAAAATTATTTGGTTTGTGGCCAATATCTACTTTTCTCTTCATCTTTTTTGTGTGGGTTGTTAGCATTTGTTTACCTTTTTTTATGATATTTTGTCATATTTGTTTATTTTTGTTTGTAACTTCTAAAAATCTAGTCAAGACTATGTATGGAACACGTGAAGGGCTGTTACATATTTTGAAATATTGCTAAAATAATTTATGCTGTGGTTAAAATATTTGGCAACTGTAATTTTAAAGCACTAAACTTAGAAACTACATATTATCAATTGTATAAATAGAAGAAGAAAAACATATGTAACAGTTATCCGAATTGTTGTGGCATTAATTTGTAAATTAAGATATATATGTCTTATGATGTTAAAAAGAAAAGACAGATGAACTGTTTTTATAGTAAAATAAACTTTTTTAAAAAATCTACACAGCCTGTATCCTTCCAAAGTTTTATATAAAAGTTGAATTAACATAAATTAGTAATAGCTAAATTGGAATTAGTTCAAGTAATTTATATGTTTTTCCAAAAAAAAAATCTACTAAGTTGGCATAAAAAAGAAACAAAACAAGAAAAATCTATTAATGTGGACACCTTGCATTGACTATAAGTCAATGTGAAAAATGGAAAAAATCCACCTATGATACACCAAATATTTTTCAATTATATATAAAAACATATCAACAGCACAAAAGAAAAAAAAGAAAAAATCTTACAATAAGCCCGGCCAGATAAATCGAATTTTTGTAATAAATCCGACCAGATAAACCGATATTATTGTCTTTCTTCTTTCCGCTGTTTCCTTCTCTCTTTCTCTCTCAATTAGATTCTGTGCTTCTGCGATCAGCTAAGATCCGATCCGCGACGAAGAACAGTTTTCGACTCTAATCAGATCCGATTAAGGATAAGAGAATCGGGTTTGAGCCATGACTCGTCGTTGCTCTCACTGCAATCACAATGGTCATAACTCTCGGACATGTCCCAATCGTGGGGTGAAGCTTTTTGGTGTTAGGCTCACCGAAGGTTCGATCCGGAAAAGTGCTAGTATGGGTAATCTTAGCCATTATACGGGCTCTGGATCGGGTGGGCATGGAGGAAACGGGTCGAATACTCCGGGTTCTCCGGGTGATGTCCCTGACCATGTCGCTGGTGATGGTTACGCTTCTGAGGATTTCGTTGCTGGCTCTTCTTCTAGCCGCGAGAGAAAGAAAGGTATCTTCTTCTTTTTTATTGCTGGCTCTGATTCATGTCCGATTTCTCGTTTTTTTTTTGACAATTGAAACTTTCTGTTAAATTCGAATTTTTGTGCGTTTTAATAGCAAGAATCAGTTCTATCTTAATTGAGTTTTTTTTTGCACAAAATTGATTAATCTGGCTTATTGTTTGGTTGATCGTAATTACAAAATTGTTTATCGAAGAAATTTGTTATCCAATCAAGTTTATGAGGTTACTAATGCAATTTGAGTAATGAATTGTGATTGGAGTTTTTTTTTCATTTGATTTGGTTTTGTAGGAACTCCATGGACAGAGGAAGAACACAGGATGTTCTTATTAGGTTTACAGAAGCTGGGCAAAGGCGATTGGCGAGGCATTTCAAGAAACTATGTGACTACAAGGACACCAACACAAGTTGCTAGCCATGCTCAGAAGTATTTTATCAGACAATCCAATGTGTCTCGTCGCAAAAGACGTTCTAGTCTCTTTGACATGGTTCCTGATGAGGTTAGTCCTTCTTTCGAAACATCTTTTTGGTCGTTCTTATACACAGTTTTATGTTAGAGCGGTTAGAGATACTGAACTAAAGGATTCAGAAGGTATAGTGTGTTTGATTGAATAGGCCATATGTGGCTTGGCTTGCTTTCTACCTATCGGTACTAAACGAGTATTACAGGAAAAGTTAGATTCTGTTAAATGCTCAAAGATACCATTTGCAGCCTATTTGTTGGTCAAGCATTTGAATAGAGATGGGGCTGGTCCAATTCTTAAAAGCGTGGAACTTTGACTCGCAAGATGGTTTCTCACAGGAACTTGATCTTGAAATGCAATCCTTTTGTTTTTAATTCTCCTTATGCTGCCATTTATCCTTGCAGGCAGCAGATATTCCGATGGATTTGCAAAAACCGGAAGCAGAGAACATTCCTGTGGAAACACTAATGCAAAGTGCTGATTCTGTTCATCAGTCTCTTGCTTCTAGCTCCCGTCAAGCACCATCAATCTTGGAAATCGAAGAATGTGAATCCATGGACTCAACAAACTCTACCACCGGGGAACCAACCGCAATCGCTGCTGCTTCTTCTTCTTCTTCCATACTAGAAGAAACCACACAACTGCAATCACAACCGCAACCACAATCATTCCCAATACTATATCCAGCCTACTTCTCACCATATTACCCATTTCCATTCCCGATATGGCCCGCTGGTTATGTTCCTGAACCAGCCAAGAAAGAGGAAACACATGAGATTCTCAGACCAACTGCAGTGCACTCGAAAGCTCCTATCAATGTTGACGAGCTTCTGGGTATGTCTAAGCTCAGCCTTGGAGATTCAAACAAGAAAGGAGAATCTGATCAGTCTCTTTCGCTGAAGCTCGGTGGAGGTTCATCGACGAGACAATCAGCATTTCACCCGAATCCTAGCTCTGATAGTTCAGACATTACCAACGTGATACACGCGGTCTAAGGATTTGCGGAAATGACTGTCTAAAATGGCAATTTGCAGGCAGATATCTCTTTCTCTCTGGTTTGGGGTTTGCAAGTTAGTTCTTTGGTCACAGTAACTTAAATAAGATTTGGTTTGTTAGGTTGTTTAACTGCATAGGGTCTTTTAGTTCAGCTTTGATTATTAGGGAGAAAAGAAAAAAGAAAAAAAAAAAAGAGAGGGGGGTGGGGAGAAACAAATGATTATTTTTTCTGAAATTTCTTTGAATTTGTATGCTTTATTTTGCCTTTAGGATGCGTTAATTCTCGTTTAGTGTGTACTAATATTGTTGTTAGAACTGAAAACTAGCCATTTATTAGTTTTGAATAAATAAAAGACTGTTGTTGCTCCTCTGACCAAACTAACCGAATTGGAAACGGAAATTAAATCAAGCCGACATGGATTAAACCGGAAACCATCAATTGGTCCAACATTAGACCGAGCCTATGGCTAAGTTAAATTGTTTCTCATAGATTCTTTAAGCAGCTCGACTAACAATGGTGAAATGAAGAAATATTGAAGCACTCTTAAAACATGAACACTATTTTAAATCTCAGAAGAACAATCGCACGGCAACGGCCGATAAGGAAGAACAAGCGAGCAAATCTCGAGGCTTTCTCTTCTCCGTATCTCTTTTACCCAATCCCTTGTTCTCGATCTTTGCTCACTCCGGATTTGTTCGATTCCCGCAATGCAGATCCGAGATACTATCCCTCACTCTTCTAGGACAGAAATTTCTCTGGTACGCACCTCACAATGGGTTTAGCAATCGGTTGTCGGAATTTAAGAATACGGTTTTAATGGAGGGAATACTTAATCGAACCCTAGTTGTTCCTCCTGTTCTCGATCATCGATCATCATTCTGTTGTTCTCGGTAGTTGCCCTAAATTTCGTGTTTTGAGTCCGAACGAGATTTGAGTCTCAGCTTGGAATCACTCAATTGAGCTTCTCAGAGCTGGCAGGTCAGCTTCATATGATTCTCATCTAATTACAGTTTCGTCGAAATCATTCGATTCATGTTTAAATAAGATCTCTGTGTTACAGGTACGTTTCCATGGCTGACATTGTCTACTTATAGTAGTAGAACTCAGACTGCATTGTGAATTTGTGATGAATTTGGCTAAATGATTCAATTTTTTATACTTCACTCCAGATTTGGTTCTGCTTGCATAAAGAAGGCCAATGGGCTAGACCTACATGGGCTTGCATGGGCCTAAACGGCCTTTATGACGTGTCAAAATCAGGAGCGTTCAATTTAGGGCGATGACTACTCCAGTGTGTTCCCGCGTTCACCGATGGACTCTTTGTTAAAAGTCGATAAATGGAAAATTAACCGCGGTGATATACGCAGATGCCACGTGGCACGTAACGCCCTCTTTTTCTTCCTCGTGTTGAATTCTTTTTTTGTCCCTTTTGGCCCTTGGGTTTTCCCATTCACAAGGCGCGATTTGGGTCACCTTGCATTTCAAACCCTTCTTCTCCGGCGTAAACCCTCTCTCCCTCTCTCGTAAGAAACCCTAGTTTCATCTGCGGCTTTGTCTACTTCACCGTATTTAGCGATGCTTCCGCACTCGTACACCGTCGATTCGCTCTCGCAATCTCAAGACCTAGCATCAGCTATACTCGCAGCTTCGACGCCGTCGAATATCGCCGCTGCTTGCTCTTCCGTGGAATCGTTTCTGCAGTCGCATACGCCTGATCAGTGTCGTCATTTCTTCTCTATTACCTTTCCCAGTTTAATCTGCAAGCTCTTCGGCTTCGGCGATGCAACCGCTGCATCTCCGGCACAGTCGTCTTTGCCGCCGAACGGTTGGATCAATGTAATTTCGGCGGCTAACGATTTGGATCTATCGGAAAGAGTTTTCTCTTTCTTATCCCCAAGTGGAATACTCATGAGCTCAGTCTTTGCTGTCGACAAGTTATCTCTTGTTAAGTACGTTTTCCCAACCGAACGTCTGCCGCAGTATGCTCGATTCATGCTCTCAAGCGAGAAGGATCGAAGTGCGTTATCTAATTTGTGCCCCTTTTTAAAAGGTAAAATTGAGGAAGACTCGCTTCGGGGTTCATCGTATGAAGTTCGGCTAAATGTTTTCGAATATTACATGTTTTGGCTCTCTTATTTTCCGGTTTGTAGAGGAAACAACGAGAATTCATCTATGATTCCCATCCAGAAGAAAAAGATGTTTAGGCTAGAAAATTGGACAGTTATAAAAGGTTTCCCAGGGAGTAACAAGCGTGATTCAGTTCAGAAATTGGAGTGTAATCTCTACATAAGGATTCTTTACTCCTATCTGAAATCATATGTTCCTGTTTTCGACTTAAACGCACACCAGCCTTATCGTAGCTCTCTTTTGCAATACGGAAATGGATATGATGGGTCAGTAATGGCAAGAGCTGAGTTCTTAGTGAATATTTTCGTACACTACTGGCTTGTTGAGAATGACTTCTCACCGTTTCCTGTTGCTACGGCTAAGTCCTTTGGCGTGGCTCCTCCTTTCCATTCTTCTGTGGAGGAGATTCCACCTACTTGTGGGCTAGAAGAAGTAGTCAAGTTGCTTGTGAAGTATCTTAATTTGAGCTGGGTTACAAGTGGTCTTCAGAGTGAAAACTACATCGAGTATGGTGAGAGTCCACGGTGGAAGACACCGACTTCAGGATCGTCATCCCATGTCACTAATTTGAGCCTCAGGCCGCTCACTTCATGGAATACCCATTTACAGAGGCCTCTTTATCGATTTATATTGAGGAGTTTCTTGTTCTGTCCCATAGGGAGCTCTATTAAGAATATATCTCAGGTGTTCTCCATTTGGGTTACTTACCTGGAACCATGGATGATAAGTTTGGATGATTTCTCAGATCTTGAAGCTGCTTTAAATGGATCTGTAAAAGATGCGAAAAAGGAAGAGTCTTATGAATCACGTGTTTGTGTATACACGTCTTTGTGGCAGAGCTATGTGATATCAAATTATCTCTACTACAGTTCTCTGGTTATGCATTTTATTGGCTTTGCACACAAGTTCCTTCACACAGATCCAGAAACAATAACTCAGATGGTTCTGAAGGTTTGATTCTTTGCTTAAACTATTCTTCTCATGGTTTTATCTGTTAGAATATGGATTGCAAGACTTCTGTTTTAAATCTTAATTTGACTGAATGATTCTATTGTGTTTTTTCTAAATAGGTGATGAGTGTCTTGACATCGTCGAAAGAGCTTTTGGTTCTGATGAAAGATATTGACAAAGCCTTTCACTCTAAACAAACTGGTCCAGGAAACTCAACAATGAACGACTTCTCTAGATTTGCTCCATCTATCCGTGAGCAGTTGAAGGTTTGCCTATTTTCCTCAACACCATTTCTTATCTCTTCTCGGGGGTCTCGTCATAAAAAAAGAATTTGAGCTTTTGTCATCATAGCACCCTTGGAAAATTTAGGCGCTTGCCACCAGCATCTTTTAAAAGTAAACAAAACACTGCAAAAGCAACCTCTTTGAAAAATCATGTTTAACTGCTTGTGGAATTTCAGGACTGGGAAGATGGGCTGTGTGAGAGCAATGCTGATGGATCATTCTTGCATGAAAAGTGGAACAAAGACTTGAAACTCTTTAGTGATTGTGAAGATGGCGGACAACAACTGCTTCAGGTTAATGTCTTCCCTTTCTTGTCTACTGCAGTGATAGCTGAGGAATGTAAAGCAAAATTTGCTTTTTTTTTGTAGGATAGTATCTAGAACTGTGTTTGAAAATAGTTCTAGTATCTTTACAGTGAATTTTTCATGGAATTATCCATATGACGAACTTATGGATGATCATTTCCATTTTTATTGTTTTAAGCTTGTCGAGTAGTTGAATTCGGCAATCATTTTGGCAATGCTGTGAGTTATTAACTTGAGATATTATTCTTGAGGAATTATTCACGTAAACATACTTCCAAAACTTGTTCTTCTGTGGTTTGTTTCAGTCCTCTAGTTGTATCGATGAGTCATCAGAGCCCCTGAGCACACACTTGCTTTCTTATTTCAATTTTAGAGACACTAGAATCCCTTAGCTTATAGGCAAGTGGAGCTTAAAATGTATTTGACATTACTCATACCGTCTTTTTGTTCTTTGCAACAACTGCAGCTATTCATACTGCGCGCAAAAGCCGAACTGCAAGCTTTGCCAGAGAAAAACTTCTCGGAGGCCCTAAAGTGTGTAGATTCACTAAAACAAGTAGTGTCAAACTTCTTTGGCGGGCATGTCATAAAACCAATTGCTTTTTCCCTAGAGCTGGATCAGCCCGATAAAAACCGTGACGAGCTCTTTAAGCCACGCGGTGCTAGGAACCAAATTGCAGGCAGTGTGAAGTACAAAGGAGACTGGATGACCCGTCCCGTGTCAGAAGACGAGGTTGCATGGATGGCTAAGCTGCTAATCAACATCTCCATCTGGCTCAATGAACGTCTCGGGCTAAACCAACCTGAGACCAACAAAGACAAGAAGGAGAATCCAGAGTCGGTGTCGTACGTAGAGGTATCAGAGGTGGATGCGCAAAACGTTACTGGACCTGGGGATGCTACGAGGATAATGTTGCGAGGGATGGTGATGGTATGTGGTTCGGTGTTGCAGCTGATGAGAAGATATGGGGTTCGAGTCAACCTTCGTGTCATGGCGTCTAAGAAGTTTCTGATGCTTTTATTTCTCTATGTCTCGTTTGTTGTACTCAAAAGAGTTATCACAAGGATGATTTGGTAGAAAGTCGAAGTATAGTACTGTAATGAGTATAGGCCCTCCTACTCGCGTAGAGGATTTTGATAGCAATTGCAAAGCCTTTTGAAAACAGGGACGGAGTTTTTTGGTATTTACGTGTAGTTGCCACTAACTATTAAATAAATGATTTTGCCTAAAGAGGGGAGACGTGTCGTCGCTTGTCACAACCAATGAGACATCTCCACGTAAACAACTCCACGTGTCATCTGCCAGTAAGATCCACCATTAGCAATTTTTTCTTCTGTCGTTCGTTCGTCGTGGAGTCGCTGACTCGCCGAACACCTCTCTACTCTGTGAAATTTCGAAATTCTGAAGGCTCGTTTGCGATCTGATCATTCCGAAATCGACTGGTGAAATTCTGTTGTCTTCTCGGATCCGTCGAGAGAATTGTTAAACCTCTGCAGAGGTTTTGCTTCCAGAGTTTCTGTGGTTTTCGCCACACAATGGCCGCACCGTTTTTTTCAACTCCATTTCAGCCGTATGTGTACCAGGTTAGCTTCTTTCTCTCTTCAATCATCTCGATATGATCTGAACATTCCTTTTTAGTTTCTTTCTTTTCCCAGGGAAATTGCTGGGCTCGTGTATTCCATCTGCAATCTGATAGTATTTGAGGTTCACTAGTAAATATGAGTTAGAGAATTCCAAGTTAATTTGTTTTCGTCGTCTTCAATTAGTGTTACTTTCCAAGGCGTGAACGCATGATCCGGCCAATGGGGGGTAAATTAGATTTTCATGTATCCGTTGTGATTGCTAGAGCTAATATAAGAATTTTCTCCTCGGCCATAGTTTTCCGAGATGATGTGATTATGCCATTAATAACACACTATTGCGTCAGTAAGGGTGTTGTGTTGTCTCATAAGTGATCATGTGATGCAGAGTCAACAAGATACAATTACACCTTTCCAGATTCTAGGTGGTGAAGCCCAAGTTGTTCAGGTAAACCCTTTGTTAAAACGGCTTGGTCTTTTCATTCTGCGGTTAAATGCCGTATTCTCCTTTTAAATCTTACAACCATTGATCGTTTCTCGGCAGATAATGTTAAAGGCAGAGGAGAAAGTCATTGCTAAGCCTGGTACTTCCCCTGAAACAAGACTTTTCTATTAAGTTTTGTAAGACCGGTTTTAATTGATCTGTTTTACTAATTTGATACGGTGCTATAGGTTCTATGTGCTACATGTCTGGGTCCGTCGAGATGGAAAATACATATACTCCTGAACAAGAAGTTGGAGTTTTGCAGTGGATTTTGGGCAAGAGTGTAAGCAGCGTAATTCTTCGGAATACTGGGCAAAACGATGGATTTGTGGGTATTGCTGCACCTTATTTGGCTAGGATACTCCCGGTTAGTGATTTTATCTTTCCATATTGCTATAATCGTCTTCCTTATCACCGTTAATGTACCGCTAATTCTAATTCTTGATTGCTTTTGTGATCTTCGGTTGTTTTGTTACCTGCAGATCGATTTGGCAATGTTTGGAGGCGAGATTTTATGCCAGGTAGAGTCTTAGTTCATTAATGTGGACCCTTAGCTCTCAGCTCTTCCTCAATTCAAATCAAGTTCATATAGACTTTTGCATGACCATGTCTTCTTGTTGTGTAGCCAGATGCATTCCTTTGTTCCGTCAATGATGTGAAGGTTGTCAACTCCGTTGACCAGAGGGCAAGAAACGTCGTTGCAGCTGGTGGAGAGGTAAGAAGAAAAATAAATTGCAATGGCTTTCACAGATGTATCTCCTTTCTGATTTATATTTGGGTAAAGAGTTGTTGAATATGAATGTGCCTTTCAAAAATTACCCAATCATCTTTATTTTTCTATTCTACATGTGTATGGTACCTTTCTGATGCAAGTTCTACATTAGTATTCTTACCAATCCAGAAGTCCGTGTGTAGCTTCTACTCACGTTAGGATTTTTGTTGTAGGGATTTCTGAGACAACGTCTATCTGGACAGGGTCTTGCTTTTATCCTCGCAGGTGGCTCAGGTGAGGCTTTATCTCAAAAAAATGCTGCTCGTGTTTACGCCTCATTCCCCCAAAAAAACTGACATTATTACTATTCCAAACATGTTAGTTGTACAAAAGATTCTGGAGGTAGGAGAAGTTCTCACAATTGACGTGTCTTGCATCGCTGCTCTCACTCCCTCAATTGATGTCCAAATCAAATACAATGCTCCTCTGAGACGAGCAGTATTCGGGGTACATTTACACTGTCCCTCACTACCTAAACTTTCTTTTAATGAGAAGAAGATTCAGGTTTTTGTTTTGTTGCTTCTTATTATCTGACGTTCTTTGTGCAATCCAAAAGGGTGATAATGTAGTCATGGCGACCCTAACAGGACCAGGCATCGTCTTCATCCAAAGTTTACCATTTCATCGGCTCTCTCAGCGTATTGCAAGGTAACAAAAACCAACAATCCCCAAATCTCCTATTGGTGGCTATGTGTAACAAAAAGCTTTTGTGACAGGTCGGTGACGTCACCAAACATGAGAGAAAATCCAAGATTGTTGATACAGATTGCTATATTTGCGTTCCTTGCTTACGCTGTGATTCTGTCTTCGTTGATCTTAACCGAAGTTTGAAAGCAGAAAGAGAAGAGAGAATTTGTGCTTTTCTCCGACCAACAAAACAAACTAACGATGTAATTGTGTCCACTTAGCTTGGGTTTTGGACTTTTTGGATAGAATGAAAATGAATCATACAGCTCACTCACACCATTTTCTTTTTGAATTACGAGTGGCTTCAGGCACATATGTCTAGTTTTTAATATCAAATAACCTCTTTCTCATTTCTCATTTTTCATTTTCCATTTTTCAGTTTTCATTTAGTAACTCGCACTTTAAAAAGTTGTTGACTGCCTTACCCCTGAGTCAGCATTAATTTAAGGGGGTTAGCTCTACTTTACGATAAAACTAATATGTTTAGGTTAAGCACTTGTTAAAAGCACAAGTGTTTAGAAACTTTCACATATTTTTTTTCTATAAAACTTCCGTCATCTTTTCCATTGTTTATGTGAATGGTTTTCATGAACTATTCTAATCGATACTTGTGAATGTTGACAAGAAGAAAAATCGATACTCATGAATTCGGTTAATGCAGTCGCGTTAAAGAAATAGATACGACTGATTTTTACGTGCATAATTTCTCAAATCACAGAAATGTTGTAGGATAAATTAGATTTGAATTATTGCAACAACAACGAAACATTTAAGAACTTATTTCTCACTGTAAATTCACTCATGTCTTTAGATCAGATAAATAAATAAACCAAGAACATGTCCTCAAAACAAGTGTTGGACTAGAAAAGGAGAAAAAAAGGTTACGAAAATCGAATTCCATTACCAAAAAAAAACAGGAAAGCATTCGATGACAAAAGAGCTCTTTTTCTTGTTCGTTACAGGAAAATAAGAAGATTCTTATTTCAATTTTTTTTTCTGCCTTGAGGCAATTATAAAAACCACAAAATAAAGGTTATGAAAAAAAAACTTTCAAGCACGAGATCTCTCTCCCTTTCCGCGTTTCGGGTATCGATGCTTCTCATCACTCACATCAGTAATCACCACTGGTGGAGATCGCTCGTACCTTGACGGCTTCCTCTTGAAATGCCTATCTTCGTCGCTGGATTCATAATCTGCTACCTCTATCTCCTTTCGACTGTGACGGTGGATTGATGTTCCAGCGGAGACGGCGGCTGCTGCAGGTGGCTCCGTCACGGAAACAGAAGACGAAGATGCCTTTCGCCGTTTGCTGGAAGTTTCTTCCTCCGGAAAGCTTATCCGAGCGAATACGCTCGACTTGTGACCGTTGTCAATCTCTGATTTAGTTGCAGCGGGTGGCTCCGACGACGGAGGTTCCGATCGTTTACGGTGGGTACGTTCTGATTCTCGGTGGTTGTGACGGTGGTCTCGGCTTCTATCTTCATCGCGACGATCGCGAGTGCGGTGATCGTGTTCACGATCTAGGTCTTGGTGACGGGACGACCTTTCACGGTCGCGTTGCCGATCACGTTCCTCAGGATAGCGCTCCGATTTTCTCTTGGAATCGCGAGACGGAGAGATTATCTTACGCGGCGGAAGATGCTCGGGAGATGATCTCTCCGGTCGTCTGCGACGATCGTACTCCGGATTCGGTGGCGGAGGTGCTTGTCGCTGTGAGAAAGCAGAACCAGTTAAAAAATTATTAGCCCAGTTAAAATAAAACAAAAAGTGATGTTGGACTATGCGGCCCACGATTAAGAAGTAATTGGGCTTTAAAGTTCAAGTACCATTATAACCTTTACACATCTTGATATGGACGATAGTAAGATTTTTGGCCATCTTCCGTACTAATTTTTTCTTTTTGGTATTCACAAATTGCAAATTGCAACGCCAAGCTTTACATTTCAAAAAATTACCTTTAAAACCAAAACTTTTCTGCTTTATCATAAAAACCCCCAATTTCCTGTAATTACTTCCCGTAGGTTTTTTAAGTTTTTGTGGTCAAATGAGGGAGGAATAGGAGGAGCCATTTTTTTGTTTCTTCATAATAATAAAGCCAATAGTAAAATGAAAAGAGCGAAGACGCACTAGTAAACATAGAGAAAGAGATGGAAGATGAGACAACAAAAGGAAACATACAGATTTATTAGGGTTGACGGATGATGCAGAGGCTGAAGTCCCATTGTTCATCATCATTCTGCTACTGTCTCCATCTCTAAATATCTTCCCACTGTTACACAACCAAAACCCAAACAAATGTTTAGGTTAATAGCATATCCTTGTCTGACTGTAGTAAAAAACAGAGTTACAATGTTTCATGTTTCTTTTGATTTACCCTTCGGTTCGCCTCTCGTTTTCCCGTTTTCTTAACATCTCAGCTTTTCGGGCTTCTACTTCGTCTCTGCCCATCATGGCACGTTGGAGATTCATACGGTTTCCCAACTCCGCCAAGTCCCTGTATTCACACAACGTTTCATCATCAGATTGTTAAGAAAGCTTCACGCTTTTTTTATAAGAGCCTTAAGTGAGTGTTGTTGTACCTATGAGGTGGTGGTATATTAGGGAATCCAAATCCTTGTGCGACAAATGGATCTGGATGCATCATATTCATACCCCCACCAAATGCCATGTCCATCGGGTTTAATCCGTAACCCATAAATGGAGGCATCGCTCCCGGAAAAGGGCCTGGAAATCCATTGAAGCCGGGATGAAAGCTGTTGAAGCCAGGTTGAACACCGTTGAAGCCAGGTTGCATGCCGTTGAAGTACTGGGGACCTGGACCCATTTGCATCATATAGTCAGGGCCTGCTAGATCCGGCACCTGATTCCATTGCATATCTACAACAAAATCACAAAAAAAGGTTCCATTACACCTTCAATTTGATTAACATAGGCTTGGAACTTGGAAGAATAAACATGACCAGCCCTTCAGCATAACAAAAGAACCTTACCAGTTCCAGGCACTCGGGGTTTCTTTTTCTTCTTTTTTCCTGGCAAGCGACAAAAAAGTACGAATTTTGTTGATGAATGTTAGCTCCTCAATCATGTAAGTATATATAATTCTGCAGAATCTATGGAAGTAGGATTTCTCAGTATAAGGAAAAAAAAGGCCATGTGGAAATGGTCAAACTTGATCTTTCTAAGTAAGGGAATGTGAGCTTCACGACCAGTCACAGGTCACTCACAATGTACTGTCAAGTTACTATAAGGATAACACATCTCTCTTTTACCTGGCTCTCCAGCAGCAACCTGCTGCTGAACTTCTTCCTTAGGAGCCTGCATATTCATCTTTGAGACCGTTGCTTCTTTCACAGTAAGGGACCCTTGAGTGCTTTCACACGCATCAACTGGCTTTTCCACTTTATCTTCTGCAGATGCCCGAGGGGCACTTGTGATCTCTGCAATTTCCATTGGCAGTTTTACGGTTGAAGCATCGTTGTTGGTATTATGAGCTGGTTTCTTCTCGCCTTTAGATGCAGCAGATGTAGTAGGAGATCGACCCTTGGGAGGTGGACAGCGTGCAGACTCCAAATCTATATTATGTCCATGATAATTTAGCAGTGACGACTGATCAAAACAAAGTTTAAAACACACACGAATTAAGATAATGACAGACCTGTGATATGGCCCACGCTGCCGGCATTCTCAGTGCTATCGTTTCCGGCTTCCAAAATACGGTTTATGGTATCCCTGAGCGTCTTGTTTGGTAGAAGATCATCAGCAAGTACATCAGTTGCTCCACAAACACACCTCGACTTTGCAATAATGTGATCTCTGATACCTGAATTGCATATAATCAAAGTAAAAGGATAGTTATGGTGCATTAGAACTGGTAACAGTCAACAGAAGGTTTTGTACAGCAACGAAAAGGCATTGGAAGAACTTACACTTGTCACAGAAACTCTGGAAACAACATTTGCTTGTAAGCGCAGCATCTCTCATTACTTCTTTGCATAGTGGGCATTTTAGCTCAGGCGGAAGTTCTCCTACAGAACGTGTTGTTGATGGCAATCCCTCCATTGCCTTCTCAAAAGCATCCCTGAATTTGTTGAAGACACAACAACCAAGCACATTATAATCAATTTATGAGATAAAGTGCCAAATAGTTACATCTTAGTACTAATTCGGAACAACTTACTCGTTTGGTTTCAGAACTGCAACTGCGCCACTTGGCAGCGAATAAGAACCATCTGGGGTTGCCATCAACATGGACTTGGGGATACCAGTAGGTGGTTTAACTCTCTTAACATCATAGTTAGGGTCACCATTTGTGGGGCAATGCTGGATAAAATGTCCTGAGACGGTAAATAAAATGCTATTAACACCTTTAATCAATGCTATATCCAGGTACAAGAGTGTAAGAAAATAAAGATTTTCCAAAGCAGACATACCAGGGACATTGCAGCGATGGCAAATATATCCCGGAGGTGGTGTTTTTCTTTCCATTCCTATCCAAGCCAACAAACCAAACTCAGTATCTTAGAACTTGATGCAAATAAAATAAATAAAACAAAAAAATCTTTGACAAAAGTTAATGAAGTCATTCTAGAACACAATAAAAACAAAGATAATAAAAAAATAGAAGTATAGATTACCAAAACCACGTCCACCCATCCTTCCATTCATACCCCTTCCGTAACCTCTCCCAGCCCCAAAATTATCTGGACCTTGTCTGTTACATCAGACAGATATACAAATAAGAGGGTTGCTAAAACGGCTAGAGTTCAATATTGTCACGTCCACCATTTCTGAAAGATAGCTTACCGCTGCCAGTCAAGTGCTGGAGTGTCAATCAACGCCTGAAGTTTGCTTTCTTCATCTACTTTCTCATCTGTTGGTGCAAGAACAGGATATGGATTATTATGCTGTGCGTCTTGGGCAACAGGAATGGAGTAGAAATCATTTCCAAACTCGTCCAATTCATCTTCAGGCTACAAGGTGAAAATGGGTGAAAATTAGTAGTTGTCTAAAATTGGTGCAGTCAAACGCCAATGATTATTCACCATAATTAACTTACATATTTTGCTGCAGATGGATCGGCAACCGAAAAATTGTTGATTTCAGCCTGATCGTTTTCCACTTTATTCTCGATTCTAGGCCTGCAATGTTCAGAAAATTGCACTCTTTAGCATCGAATTACAGGTGTTTCTTGAAACCAATAGTCACTTTCTTTCATCTTAGGTTTAACTAGACATCTTTTGTTGAACTTAAAAGCTAAATAACTGGACCAAGCAGATGTAGATCAAAGATCTGAGAAAGTACTCTTGCGTAGTGATAACTGTGATGCGAGGGCGTCCTGGGACTCGACGAATTAGGACAGATGTATTCTTTGGTATTAACATCGCTTCATCCAGATACTCTGAAAATTCAAAACAGAGAACATATAAAGGCCACTGAGTGCAAACATGTTCGCAAGACACATTATACTAAGCTTCCTGAGAAATTCTAGAATCAGACCCCAATAAACTCTTTTCAAATAGTTCACAAAGGTAACCAATCAATACAAAAATAACCTACTAATAACCCATAGTTAACTCAAAGATGGAACAGCATATATAATCAAGTTGATTGTGTCACAGGTGCAACCAATATTGTCACTAAACTACCAAAGCAGCTAAAGCAAATACAGCAGCACAACACTTGATTTGGCAATAAACAACACCAAGTTTTGAAAAGGCATAAATAAAATCCAAAATATGGCAGACTCTAAACATCAATATCTATCACGAAGAGACGAGATTCACGTAGCAAGCTATAAAATACACGAAACTGAGGCCGACATAGAATACAAACCTTCGTTAGTTTGGGCATTGGAGACGACAATATCAAGGTCTTTACCACTGCCCAAATGCTTAGTTTCGAAAATTTTGTCTTTGAGAATACCGACCGATATAAAAGGACCATCCATGGCGATGGTATCATAATCCCTTGCACTCTTAAACTTGTAATAAATTGCCATTGAAAATTTATCTGATAATAAAGCAAATACATATGTATTACTATTTTGTAAAAGATTATAATGACACGACGAACTCATAACACAAAGCTACTATTTTGAAAACCCTAATCGAGGCCTTCGGTTTATTAAAAAAAAAATCGAGGCCAAAGATCTGATTTCCAAAACATAAAGTAAATACAAGCAAAAAAAAACCTAAAGTTTCAATTTTTACTTCGCTGATTCGACTTCACAGACGAAACCTCCACGCGAGCACCAAGACCACACCAAAATCTACAAACCCAGGAGAAGTCCCTACAGATTCAAGCACGAGAACGTCCGTGTTGAATCAAATCGAGTTGTAGATCACAGGGAAAAACAAAAAGCTGTGATTGCGCCGCCAGATGTCTCCAAATCTCCTCCGAAGATCTTCAAATCCCAAATCGAGAACCTTCGCCACGAATCGCTTCAATCCATAAGATCCGGAAGCTCCAAGCACCTATTGCAGTAGAAGAAAGGACCGAAAATCGAGAGATCGTCGATTGAATCTGGGGGAGATTGAAGACGATCTACAGAATCATCATAGAAATCGAGCTGTGCGGTGTCTTGACGAGAAGCTGATAGATCGATCTTGAAATCTAGGGTTTGGGGACAGAGAGCTCTCTCTCTCTCGTATCGGATTTGTAATGTAATCCCAGGGGAATTTCTCTGTAACGTATCGAGTTTAACTCTTAGGGATCCTTTATAATCTTATGGCCATGTTATTTTATTTATAGTGGAAATACGAACAGAAAACACGTTTTTTTCCTTAAAAACATTAAATTTACTAAATTCATTTTAATTTGTTATTGATATTTTTATTCCTCAGCTAATTTTTTTCTTTGTAACATAAAACAATATACATACGATTATATTTTGCTAGTTCAGCTCTCTAATTACTTTCTGTAACGTTTTAAAACTTAATTAAGTTAAAACAAAGCGTTTCTTCAATATTTATATACTTATGCGTCTTACCAATAGTGAACCAGTCGATATGTGCTAAGTTTTTCACTGCGATGGTTCATTATTATTCTTCATGAAACACTATGATAAGAGGCTTGTGATTTGGAAGTGGATCCAACTAGATATTAGCTAAAAATCACATTTGTTTGGGAAATCTGTTAGTTGCGTCTTGGTTCAATTGGTTTACCTAGTCAGTAATACAAACGGTTTTCACTCTATAGCATTTTGGTGTGTTCTTACTGTGGCCAACCGGATCAACAGATAGGATCTATAAAAAAAAAACCCACAATTAGTGGTTATTATAGAAAAAGAATAAATTATGTCCCTATTTGTTGATTACGAAATCTACTATTTATCAACTCTAATTCATGGAGGGTTCTTGATATCATCACTCCACGAAATTGGGATATTGTGTTTTATCAAGGTGTCTATTTAAGGAAATGCTTACTGGGTTGTTACAGAAAAAGAAAAAATAGGACTAAGGAACACAAAGTTTTTAATATGTTTTGATTTTAAAAAGAGAGATTAGGGCCACAACTGTGTTTGCCGCTTGACTCTTATCTTGGAGATACTGTGATTCTATCTAATGTTAGAGAAAAACTGATTGTCTTATTATTTCAGCAATGTGGTTACAAGCTAGTAAGATTAGGCCCAAAAGGGTGTTGTGGAGTAAGTTCTTAGCAGTGGATGTGAGATTGATCTCATTCATTGGAGTAGAAGAAGAAAGTCATTGTTATTTGTAAAGACTAATAAAGATGAAACTCGAAGTGCAGCTTATATTAATAAAGAAGATGGATACTTTAGAAAAGTGGATATCGGAGAAGATACAAACATATTTTGTTGGCCACTTATGTGTTCTTATGTTCCAAGTTCCGTGCATATCAAACATCCTTTTTGCTAACTTGTTGATTACTTGCACAAACTATAATTTTATTCTCTCGGATGTTTGCTTATTAGCTACCAAACAGGTTTTTATGCTAACAATTCAGCATTTTCAACTCTGAAGTTAGAGCTTTTCAACAAGAAACAAGGAAGAAGACAATGTGCAAACATATCTTTCGAAACCGTTCTCTTTGAGGCAACCAAGTGAAATCACGAAGCTGAGTCAACAAGGAGGAAGCTGGAGATGGAGGAGTCAAAAGCCAATCTAACCAAAAAGCAGTGACCAACACATATTATTAGATGCCTTATGATGCGAAGACCGATCGAACGAAGAATCAAAAAACCAAAAGTCAACTCTTTTTTGAGTCTTGTGAAGTCAATCATCCTAGTGAAAGTGAAAGATGTGCACATTATCCCTCCAAATTCGTTTTTTCAGTGACAGGAGAAAACTTATAAAATAAAGCCAGATTTTTTTGTGGTCTGCTGAATATAAAAAAGAAAAGAAATGTAAAGTAGGACAAAAACAAAAACAAAAATAGTGGTGGATCCTTTGTGGGAATCGGGACCGTTGTTGGTCTCGTTGAGGCCGAGAGAGACGATGATACGAAGAATCTCCGAGGGAGCTTCTGGGTTATCTAAGAGCTGGATTCTCAAATCGTCGGCGTCGCGATTTCACGGCGAGTCTCTCGATTCCTCCATCTCACCCGTTCTCATTCCCGGCGTCCATGTCTTCCATTGTCAGGTACACACACGCCCATGAAAAAAGTCTTGTGCTTTTGTTCTGTTGATTTGAAATCGAAAAATCAATTCTCTGCATAAAACGAATCCTTGTTCATTTTTGAATTTATAGGATGCCGTTGGAATTGTAGCAAAATTATCAGATTGTATTGCAGCAAAAGGCGGAAACATTCTTGGCTACGATGTTTTTGTTCCCGAAAACAACAACGTCTTCTATTCTCGCAGGTATATCCAGCTTTTGCACCATTTTCAACAATCTGTCCGTTTGATGAAGAAATGTCTTGAGAGTGAAAATTGCTACGAAATCCAAAAGCTTGGATAATGAATACAGATTGCTATCGAGTGAAAGATTATGTTTTGGTGTTAAGTTGTGATGAAAAGATGGTTTCTTTGACAGCGAGTTTATATTTGATCCGGTAAAATGGCCGAGAAACCAAGTTAATGAAGATTTTCAAACTATTGCGCAAACATACGGCGCTATGAACTCGGTTGTGCGTGTACCCTCTATAGATCCCAAGTATAAGATAGCTCTTCTACTTTCAAAGCAGGTATTCAAATGTTAGAAGCCTCCTTTAACTTTTTTTATACTCTTTGTATTTCCTGCTGAAAAGTATGCGATTCTATATGCAGGATCATTGTCTGGTCGAAATGTTGCATAAATGGCAGGACGGAAAACTCCCCGTGGATATAACCTGTGTGATAAGGTGAGCTAATAGTTTTTTTCATCAAACTGAATCCATATATTATGTAAGCATGTATGTTTTAGTGACTCTGATGTTTATGTGTTAACAGTAATCATGAGAGAGCTTCAAACACTCATGTCATGCGGTTTCTTGAGAGGCATGGCATTCCGTATCATTATGTATCGACAACAAAAGAGAATAAAAGAGAGGATGAGATTTTGGAATTGGTTAAAGATACGGATTTCCTAGTTCTCGCTAGATACATGCAGGTACATCAGAGATTTTAAGTCTTTGCCTAATCCCTTTTTTCTTTCCTTAAACATATGGTTAGCAAATAGCAACGGGTTGTAACGAAAACATGTATCTTTCTAAACCGAGTAAGGAACAGAATTGTCTATTCAGGAAGTTGCTGCTCTACCAATTAATATCTTTCCAAGACGACAATTCATAGCAAACTCTATCAAGAATAGTATTAATGAGCACATTTTCCTTCTGGCAGATTCTGTCCGGTAACTTCTTGAAAGGTTATGGAAAGGATGTAATCAACATCCACCATGGTCTCTTGCCATCATTCAAGGGAGGAAATCCAGCGAAACAGGTCTTTCCGTTTTCTTATGGCTCTACCTTTTCTTAATTGGCTGTATGGTTTGGTCTCTTTGTTCTGTGTCTCTTAGTATTCTACATTCTTTCTGCAGGCGTTTGATGCAGGTGTAAAGCTAATTGGAGCAACAAGTCACTTTGTTACAGAGGAACTTGATTCAGGGCCTATCATTGAACAAATGGTAACTTTGTCTGCCAACTAGTTGACTAATACTTCCTGAGGATATGTCAGTCTTCTTCGGCATCTTCTCAATTAATCTGTCTGAAGTTTGAGGTTGAGAATGTTTTTTCAGGTTGAGAGTGTTTCCCACCGGGATAATCTAAGGAGCTTTGTGCAGAAATCTGAGGACCTCGAGAAAAAGTGCCTCACAAAAGCTATAAAATCATACTGCGAACTACGGGTATTACCTTATGGGACAAACAAAACTGTTGTATTCTAATAAAGAAAGCAAGACTAAGATTCTCATCTGAATTTTTTGTATGAACAACTCAAAAGAAGGCTATAACAATTCTCTGGAAGATTTCTGATTCTTTTGCACTATTGCGAAACTGTGAATTATTAGTATTTACAGGATTCTCTATCGCATACTATCGCTGAGGCTCAGAGATTGGAGAGAGCATTTGGCAGGCTCGAGACAAGTTACTTGGCGGAGAGTAGCCTGAATCCCAGCAACCCATCTCTGCTTCTGAATCTTACTCTTGCACTTAAACTCCAAAAGACCTTGTCCAGTTTTCAGACCAAAATAGACATCTTCTAAGTTTTCCCTCTCTTTCCTGTAAGGCCAAGCAGATATCTCGTCGCAGACTCCATAAACAACACCTTCAAAAGGAACAATAAGCTTCAGACTTCCGTGTTTCAAGTAATTTCCCTAACTCTTGAAAAAATAAGAAGATGCTTACATTTGATCTTCTTGTAGAATGCCCCTCCAACGTGTTTGCTTTTGAGTTTGACCATGACCTGAGAAATTCATAGAGCTCTCGACCTTAAGCATCTGGTATACAATATGAAGGAAATTAATCTGCGTCTCTTACAGATAAAATCCAGTCTGCTCAAGTACCTGAGACTTCTTGTTGATATAGACACAAACTTGCTTAGTTCGCTGCGCTCCTGCTAACAAAGTTCAGTATAAGCATCTTAACTAGTGCACCAGTCTTGACTCAGGCAGAATAAGAGAAGAATAGAATTACCGTTTCGTGCACATTGCACCAGTTCACCCTCTAAAGGAAGATTTGGTTCATTCAATCTAAACTGACAATTTGCAGTCCAGTTAGAGTCAGGGAAGCTCCTCTCACAGGGTGTGATAGTCGCATTCTTCCTTCCTTCCTTCGGCTGCCTCACCTTCAGAGCCGCTTCTCCTCTCAATGCTGGTTTAGTTTTCCACAAAATCAGATCAAATACAATCTTACTAACCCGAATAAAGCCTCTTAACACCACTTTTGAACGATAGCCTTACCGGTTGCAGCCGCAGCTGTGAGAGTTGTGAGATCGCCAGGGCTGTGGATATCAACGGAAGATCTAACCGTGGCAGCCACACATGTGCGATCAGCACCTGCTTGCTCAGCAATCTCAATGCAATGCGAAGCCAGTAGCTCGGTGGCTGAGGCTAGAGCCAACGCCATCATGGAGCCTGACCCTTTTCCGCAGCTTTCTTCGGATGTCACAGATGCTAACCCAGCTGCCAGAGCTGCAACGGACACAGCTGAGTGAACACGGGCTCTCTCTACACGCGCTTTATCTTTCCTCTTGGGATTCCTCGTGGTGTTTGGGTTGGTGTGTTCCTTTTGGTGAAACCACTTTGATAACCTCCCTGATCTACGTGTACCAGTTGAATTCATGATCTTTCCTGCCTGCATTTCCAACTAATCGTCAAAATCAGAACTCAAAGCTGGTCAAACGGTCTCATACAGGTGTAAGTCTCTGACTTTAAAGTTGTTATCTTTTTTTATAATTCTGTCAAAATCGTTAGAACATTAAGCATGACCAGGAAGAGATCATACCATGAGTGGGTCTCCAGCAGAATCTTGGAAGAAGACACTAGGACTGTTCTGGGCAACAGAAAACAGATCTTGGTTTTGTCTCTGTTTGTGCGCTAGAGCTTTGGAGATTTCAGAAGCAGAAAGACTCCATGATCTGGACAGGAATTGCATTGGCTCCATTGGTGTCTGAGGCTGAGGAATCCGAGAGAAAAGCTCTTCAGCTCTTACAATTCCCTCCTCCATGTCTTCTTCCAGATTCTCTGATCCGAATAACGATGAAGAACTATCGTTCCAATCTGAATAAAACCCACCTTCCATTTTCTCCTCGGATATGCAGAAAACCAAGATGACGACAGAAAAAAAGGTTATTGTTGACTCTAGTTTGTAAAAGAGAAGAAGCAGAAGGACAAAACAGATCACCGATAAGCCAAAAAAGCCTTTCTTTAATGACTTTGGAATTGTTCAAATCCAATCAGAAAATACTAAGTAAACCAATGAGGTCTCCATGTTCTTATATAAGTAATGAGCAAAGTGAGGTAGACCGAGGGATCACAGGTCGAAGTATTTGTGCTTTAAGCACAATACATAAATTCAGGAAATGTCTCATCAAATGGGCACAAAATGTAGATTAGAGGGATCGTGTAACTCGTAATTTGAAATAATTAAGACAAAGTGTAGGATATCATGGAGACATATGCATTGGTTTAAGAGCCATAAGCTGCTCTTGTGTCTTGTCTTTTTGAGTCCAAGAAGATTTGACCGGACAACTTTAACAGAGTTCACGACTGTACCGACCAGTTTCTTTCTGTTATAATGGTAATCACACAAAACCATAACACTTTACGTTTTTCTATAAAGATACTCCCCCACGAATTTCAATAGTGTTAGAGATTATTCGAATACCAATCGGCTGTTGGGTCTACTATTTTTTGTTCTATATTTTTCTATTATTATTTTTACATATCTATGGATAAATCACGTAACTAAAATAATCAATAGTACATTGCATGGTTCTACAAAAAACAATAATAAATGTTTTTGCTAAAACAATTTGGGTTTTTTTTTAATTAATGATGATGAATGTTATAAATGTTATGTTCATGTTTCCTCCAATATTAATGATGATGATTTGTTTTGCTAATACAATTTCGCCATTCACAATATCCATCAACATTAACAACATAAAGTGGAATATATATACATTTTCTTATTATTTAACAAGAGATCACTTTTTTTTCTCGACATACAATCTCGGAGAACATCAAACATATACAAGCAAAACACAACATCAAACCAATTAACAAGCAAACATTGAGCAATCCCAAAACCGGTTAATTATTAAACTCGGATCTCGTGGGTGTCTACCGCTTGGTAAGAACCGATGAACACGTCGCCGTAGATGAGTCCGGCAAGTGCACCACCGACGAGTGGACCCACCCAATAGATCCAGATTTGTGAAAAGTCTCCACTGACAACAGCTGGTCCAAACGACCTTGCTGGGTTCATGGAGCCACCGCTAAATGGACCAGCAGCGAGGATGTTGGCACCAACGATGAAGCCGATAGCGATTGGTGCGATGGTTCCGAGCGATCCTTTCTTTGGATCAGCAGCTGTGGCGTAAACGGTGTAGACCAAAGCAAAGGTCACAACTATCTCCATCACGATACCTTCGACCGCTCCTAAACCGGCTCCGAGTCCGTGGGTCGGTACGCTCTGTCGTAAACCGGGAAAACATAAACTCATTTATCAACCAGCTACGTACCAAAGCAGACAAAAAAAACTGTTCTGATTCTGTATTAAAAAATCTACTAATAAAACCTAAAATGATCCAAATCTTGGGCAACAAGTAAAAAAAACTCAATAACCTAAAAGTGATACAAACCGATCAAAAACAAGGAATAACTACGCTAGTATAGTAGCAGTACGTACCTCGCCGTTGGTAACGAATACAAGGAGAAGACAAGCAACGATGGAGCCAAGACACTGAGCAATCCAATAGAAGAAACCTGTGATCAGTGTGATGTTTCCTCCAACAGCAAGGCCGAGAGTCACGGCCGGGTTTACGTGTCCACCGGAGATGTTAGCTGCAACCGAAACAGCGACGAACAAAGCGAAGGCATGAGCCACCGCAATCGCCACAAGACCAGCTGGGTCCAAGGCTCCATCGGAGGTTAGCTTGCTGAAAGCAATAGCTGAGCCAACACCAGCGAATACAAAGAGAAGAGTTGCGATAAACTCAGACAAGTAAGCCTTTAGAGACGCAACACTGAACGAGTCACCCAAACTTCCAACTTCGATCTTCACCATTTTTTTTTTACTCGAAGACTTTTGCTTTTGGTTAGCTTTTTTTTGTTGCTCTGTTCTTTGGGCTTTGTGGGCTGTAGTTTATATAGCGAAGTACAAATGACGACGATGGGGCCCGTATTACGTGGCGGAGCATTATTGGATGCCGCCCAAACCGCCTCTTGTTTGATTAATTGAAGGTTAGCAATATTTAAACATGATTAGTGACAACTATAATGGGATTTAATAAAGTGTGAGGATAAGAATCTTCTGTTGGCATTTTGATATTCCGCATTTAAATAAATGTTGTGTGCCACACACCCATAATGATAATGGTCTTATTCTATTTAATATTTGTTATTTTGAATTTCATATTGGATTAGATAAGTTTGAAGGTTTATTATAAGTCAATCTTAATTAATCCAATACTTTTTTTTAAAGTTTCGAATTGATGGATTTGGTAAACTTATATATATTATATATTAAAAAAACGAAATTCAAATTTAACTAGCTGCGACTATGAGTTGTATTATATTATACTCACAAAACTAACATTAAATAGAATAATTATCTTCTTTTTCGGGGTAATTCCGGATTATGTTTTTGCATACATATTTACATGATTACATCTGTAGATGAATGTTAACTTTTTGAGCCCCAAACAATTATTTTTGGAATTTTGAAAGGTGCTCGACGATGATGGTAAGATTATCTTTTGAGCCGGCTTTTGTTTTATTTTATTCGTCCCATCTCATAGTGTGGCCAAATATTCAATAATTAGATGAAAATGAAAGTTGATTAATTCAATAGTAATTTAATGAAAAGGTTTATGGATGGATAACATTAGCTATTCATCGCATTGGATGGAAATGCACTTTTTTTTTAGAGTCACCAGCTTGTCTGACACGTATTGGTCTTCTCTCACTAGTCCACTAGTGCTGAGTCAAAAACCTTAGCAGCTTTGTAGATGACGAACCTTTTCAGTAAATGGGCCTAAGCCATTTATTATTTAATGGGCTTAGGCCTTATTGTTTAATGGATTCTCAAACATTCATAAACCCAATAGAAATAGCGATATTTCTTTTTCGGTTTTTCTTCTCCTTCTCCGTCCGTCCGGTCCGGCGTCGTAAAACCCTATAAATCCTTTGTAGAAGAAGAAGAAGACGATCGAATCTCACTTTTCCGGCTTCCCCTTATCTCCTCTTACAATGGCTTCTACTTGCAACAGATTCATGAACAGATCCTCCGTCTCGTCTCTCAGATCCGCCATCAGATCTTCGCTCCACAAGTCTCCAATTGGCACCGGGTCTTCGCCGTCTGCTTCATCCGCCGGATTTCGAATTCCATCTAAACCCACTGCTTCTCCCCGGTTCTCCTTCTCTAGGTCTGCTTAAAATCAATCAATCGCGTAATTAGTAATTTTTCTGTTACAAATTCCATGAGTCTGCTTCCATTTCGTCATTTCTTTGATTTTTAGTGTTTCGTCAGTCTGAGTTTTAGGGTTTCATTTGATGAATTGTGTGGATAAATGTAGGTGTCCATCTGAGCTTGGTTGTGTTCAGTCGCTGTTACCGCTTCACAGCACGGTGGCGGCTGCTCGGCTGACGTCGTGCCTTAGCACAACCTCCAGAAGCAGCCGAGCTCTCTCTCAGGGTACTCTCTGCTGCACCTCTCCCGACCTCTAATACTCTTTTCTGCTTTCTTTCTTGTGAGTAGCTTTTTTTGCTTCCCTATCTACGTTTTGATGCTTCTTTCTTTGAGTCCTTATAATTTGCAATTCTGTGTGTAGAATTCTTGATTGCTCTGACCTGATTAGTTAGCTCCGCACTAAAGCTTAATACTTCAGTGATTTTTACATTATCCGCGGCTATACAGCGTTTTTGTCTTAGCACTCGGTTTTGTTAGTTAGACTAAGAAAAGGATCATAGCTTCCTAAGATCTTTTCATGTGAGGAGATTAGATTGCTGTAAGGAAAGGATCAATTTTTACATGTGAGGAGATTAGATTGCTGTAAGGAAAGAATCATACTTATAGATTAACTGTGAAATTGCTTATATGAAGTGTTGCAAGCTCTATGACTACTTAATGATTATGTTTTTTCCTTTTTACTTTAATTCTTGGCTATATGACTTTTATTGCTTGGCGAAATAGTTGCATCGTTTAATGTTGATAGATTTAACGTTTGACCTTAACAAGTAAGAGGATTGACCCTAGTAAAACTTATATAGGCTGAGTAAATCAGTTTCTAGAGTTGGGAAAGAGTATTGAGCTTCAGTGCCATTGTGTCTGTCTAATTATGAGTACTTGATTCATGCAGGCACATAATTTCACCGTTACCATGTCGGATCCTTGCATCTTTATCAAGTACGAACCTTTTTTGAGTTCTAGTAATCCAAATAAAATATTGGAAAACAAGTTTTAGGAAAAGAAACTCTGTAAACCGTGAAATTTGAAGGGGATAACTTGTTAAACCAAATGTTAAGCCGCATCAGATTGACATTCTGTTTCTTTTTTATGTGAATGCCAGTCTAGGAAAATTAGTTCATGCTCTGCGTATAAGAGTGGCAACAATACTGTAGTAATTTGTAAAACTGCTCTTTGTCCCAGATGGAATCGATGGCACGTGAGACGTATTTGCAGTTGTTTTTAAAGGTGGGCTCTGTCGACAATGCTTTGGTGATAATTTAGAATTAGGAAGCTATTTTAGATGAGATTGCTTGACTAGTTTGTTGTTGTTCATCTGATTCACAAGAAGTTGTGTTAAAGACTCTTACCATAGAATCAATAAGCGGAAAGCATCCGTTCTTATCTCTTCTTCATAAAAGACCAGTTTTATGTTTCTGCCCTAATCCTTATTTCTCTTTCTGTTTACTACTCTAGAGATGGGCCTTTCAGTCCCAAGGTGACCTGATACATTCATGAAGAGTATTACTATGAAGGGAGGCAAGTTTCTTCTCTTAAACTTAGAGACAAGAAATTGATTTTTGTTTGTTACTCTAAACTCTTGTTTGTTATATTTATGAAGAAAAAATATGTAATACTATTTTTCCTCTTTACACGATTCCTCTCTCAGTTTCGAGCCATGTTTGGTTCCATAACTAGTGTGACTTTGTGTTTACATAACCATAAGCTCACAACATAAAAAGATACTAAAGTTGTAGTGCAACATTTTGCTCTTGAATCCAGCTAGAGCCAACTTCTTTCTTCACCCCTTTCTCTCTCATAATCTTCCTAATTTGACCAACTTCTCTCCATCTCTCATGGTAAGCATAGAGATTCGACATCACTATATATACGTACTCATCTTCATCAACTTCCCCTAATGCAACCATCTTAGCGGCCACTGCTTTTGCAGCTTTCAGATCCTTTCCAGCACTACAAGCACCAAGCAATGCCCTCCAAGCCACACCATCAAACCCAAAACCGAATTCTTGAATCACGTTTCCCGCCTGCCATACCTCTCCTCTCTGTGCCATAGCTCTGATAAGAGAACAGCAATGCTCTACACCTGGTTTGATCCCATACTCGTTAATCATCATCTCAAAGTAGCCAAGCGTGACCTCCATTGGAACTTCACAGTGAGAACACACAGCCAAGAGATTCAAGAATGTGAAGTGGTCAGGTTTCAAGAATCTTTCTTGTTTCAATTGGTTAAAGAGCTCAATTGCCTCCGTTGAATCGCCATTACGAGAATAACCAGAGATCATTGCGTTCCATGCAATCAAATTCTTTCTAGGCATCGTCCAAAACATCAGCTCAGCTTCCTTCAACATTCCACATTTGGAATACATATCTATCAGAGCACTTGCGACAACAACTCGAGAGTCTAGGCCAAGCTTGAGAGCACAAGAATGGATGAGACTTCCCCATGGAACCACAGCTAGAGCAGCAATGGCAGTCAGAACTATCGACAAGCTGTACTCATCGACCCTAACGCCTAACAAATGCATTCTGTTGAAAAACTCAGTAGCTTCTCTTGACTGGTCACTGTTGACATAGCCCGTCAATATTGTGTTCCATGAAGATGAATTAGGGTTAGGCATACTTGATAAAATCTGAAAAGCACCGCTGAAATCTCCGGACTTGACAAAAGCATCTATGAGCTCGTTGTACGTTACAGTGTCTGGGTTTGGCATCTGATGGAAAAACCCAAGTCCCAGCTCGAGCTTACCGTTCTTTGAGCAGGAAGCAACGATGACATTCCAAGAAACTGTGTCTTTTTCTTCCATGTGTCGGAATACCAAAACTGAATCATCCATGGAACCGCATTTCCCGTACATGTCGATTAGACAATTACCCACGACGACATTGCCTTTTTCTATGCCAAGTTTCATAATCTTGGAGTGGATGCAGGCTCCGAGCTGCGAGATTTTCAGTCGTGCACAAGCAGCTAAAGCGGCTGTAAAAGAGAATTCGTTGGGGAAGACATCAGATCTGTGGAGGTCGATAAATAAACAAAGTCCTTCCCGGAATCTTCCTGACTGAACGTAAGCAGAAACCAATGAGTTCCAAGAGATGACATCTGGGTCAGGCATTTCATCAAACAGTTTGTGTGCATCTTCCAGCGAGTCGCTATTCTTGTAAAATCTCATCAGTGAATTGGAAAGGCGCGTATCTGAGACAAACCCATGTTTTACGACGTATCCATGAAGCTGCATGCACAAAGAAACGTAGCCATGGTTTCCGGAGACGCGGAGCAAGTGAACCAGGGGAGAAGCATCATCTGGCTTGTCGCCGACATTAAGCAACTCAATAGCAGCGTGTAACGCGTCGAGGACACCGGACTGAGCCAGAACAGGAACGACGGTGGTCCATAAGTTCGAAGAAGCAGTCGAACCAACATGGCTCCTTCTGGAGTGGATACGAGAAGTGAGGAAAACTGTAAGTTTATTTGACACAGATCTTAGCATTTCATTTTACCCTTTTAAACAGATGGTCCAATGATGCATCATATATAATCAAATTCAAAATTTTTGGAAAATCTTCCCCCCCAAAAAAAAAATGTATTTTGGGGTAAGGTTGTAGAGCAGTTTGGTAAGATTGAAGGTTGGGATAAAAATGGCTTAAAATAGACATAAAAGTTATTTGGAAAGCAGCAAATATAGGTGGAATAACAATGGAGGGTGTGTTTTCTTACAAGAGCAATATTTGAGGAATATCATGAGAGAGAGAAAGATAGGAAGAAAATGGTGATTTCAGAGATATTTTTCTGAATGAAGGTAAGGAGATAGAGAAAGAGAGAACCATTAACTTGTTCCTCATCTTGTCTTTTGCAATCTAATCTCAAACACATTATAATGGATTTCTTGTCATGCAGTTTTTTTCCGTAAATTTCTATTAATCGGTGCTCAGTTTCCTCTAAGAGGAGAAGATGAAGAAGGAGATGCTAGAAGAGATGATGATTGTAGGAGGTTTAGTAATGGTTCAATTTGTCTACGCAGGCAATTCTTTGCTCATGAGTTATTTGATGTCACTTGGTCTTGGCCCTTTCACCATTGTTATCTTCTCTACCTTTGCCACTTTCCTAATCCTCTCCCCTTTTGCCATTCTCTTCGAAAGGTCTGTCTAATAACTTTTGCACATACCCAAAAAAGAACAGTTCCTCGTTTTCTCTTTAGACAGTTAATGTTTTGTCTTTGTTGTTCTAAAGGAAGCAATGGCCAAATGAGCTTAGCCCGAGGCTGATTGGTAAGCTAGTTTTGATCTCCTTTGCAGGGTAAGTATCATCATCCTCCATAAGTTCTTTTTTTGTTAAAAAAAAGTATAAAACTTTGCTGAAATTTCACAAATTTTTTTCTGTGATTTAAAAAAAAAACAGGGTTACTCTGTTCCAGTCTCTGTTTCTGGAAGGAATCAGGTTGACATCACCAGCAATGGCCACAGCGATGCCTAATCTAGCTCCTGGTCTCATTTTCTTTATTGCTTGGATTGTTAGGTGAATTCACTTAATCTCATTTGAACAAGGTCGATCACGTGCTCCAAGATTTACTAAAGTGTATCTGTGTCTGCTCTCTTGGATAGGTTAGAGAAGATGAATATAAGATGTATGTACAGCAAATTGAAGATCTTAGGGACATTGTTGTGTGTATTCGGCGCTTTAACAATGAGCTTAATGCACAGCGCTTCGATCAGACATGATGAAGAAGAGAATGCTCCAGTATTCGTGTTTGATCGAGACAGAGTCGTGGGATGTATCTACCTTCTCGGAGCTGTCTTTGTCTTATCCACCAACGTCGTTCTTCAAGTAAGTAAACCTGTTCTTTATAACACAATACGGTTTATTTTCCACGGAGATCTAAAACTCGGCTATTATTACTACAGGCTTCGACATTAGCTGAGTTTCCTGCACCAATTTCATTAAGTGCGATAACCGCATTGATCGGAGTGTTGATAACAACGATGGTACAGTTATTGCAAAACCAGAACGCTAAGTTACTTACCAGATCATACGTTAGTATCGGAAACCTCGTTGGTTTTTCTCTTCTGGTAAGTTCAAATAAATATTTTCATATACATATGATTAATGGTTTATGGTAGTAACATATGTAGTTGTTGAAATGGCAGGGAGGGATGGTGAGTGGGGCATGTGTTAGCTTCAATGGATGGGCGATGAAGAAACGTGGACCGGTTTTGGTTTCAATGTTTAGTCCTTTCGCTACTGTTATCTCTGTTGTCTTCTCCGTTTTGACATTAGGAGAGCCCGTTTGCCTTGGCAGGTAACTTTGATACAACTCTTCACCAATTCTTGGTTCTGATTGTGTGACACTACAATGGTAAACATTGTGGAAATCTGTAGATACAAACCATCAAACTAGAGTAACAAATCTAAGCCAGCTTCGTATAGAAGCGAAGCGATGGCTTCAAATAAATGATAATAGTAAAACTATTTAAACGCATATGTTCTATACAAGCGATGATGGCTTGAACTAATTTAAAAAACTATTAGGTAAATAACAATGGTAATGCTATGCAAAGCAAATATTTTAGACGGAAAAAGCCACTCCTGACATTTGAAAAATCGTAAGCCAAGCCATAAAAAAAGTTTTGCCGTTTTACATGCTTTTTTAAATTAAAAAAAACACTGTTTTACCTTATATTTTTTTGTATATAAATAAAAATCGCAAACTCAAATTTTTTTTGTTTGGATTCAGAACCGGTTCTAAGAATTATTCAAATTTAATAATATGTTTGAATAAAATTATTTATATTTGTGTTATTGCCACATATATATCATCAAAAGATTAATTGATATTTGATGATAATTCATGCTTGATTTTGTTTTCTTCATTTTAATTACTGATTAAGAAAAAAATGACAGTGTGGGAGGGATGGCGTTGATGTTCCTAGGACTGTACCTTGTGTTGTGGGCTAAAGGCAAAGAAGGATTCTCACAAGTAGAGTGTTTTGAGAGTGAGTACGACGTTAGGAAGCCTCTTTTGTCTTGATTATTTTTTTTTCTTTTCTTCTTATATCAATATATGTACAAAATTGATCAGAAATTAAATATTGAATTTTTTAGTCTCTATATTTCTAGTCAACATTTTTAAACGGAGAAAAAATGGAAATCTATATTTTTCCCTTTTTTATATTCTCTTTTTTTTTCTGCAGAGAATTGATAGAAGATGATGGATCAAGTCACGAATTATATCGAAAAACAATTACAAGTTTGTAGTATAATGTGTTAATATTATTTCATGAGTTATACTATGAACGTCCTCAAAATACAACAAGTTAAGTATAATTAAATAACCAATTAGTCCAAATCTAAGATGATTTAGTTAGATTTATCATCAGTTATATGAAGATCTACTGTTTCATCTGAGGTCTGGTGTTGAATTTTTTGGGGTATAACGTTATAAAAAAGAAAATATATTTATATAAGTGATGAAGTCAATGGTGATTACGTTACCAAAAAAAACAAGTTGGGTTCATTATGGGCTCATTCATGAATCATAATCGTCCCTAATGACATAGTTTTAATCTTGTGGATGTTCATAAGTCATACAATACATATATAAGGGTAAATTCGGAAAAAAGGAAAAAAAAATCAAAGAGAGTCTCTCTCGTTTCGATCTCGAAGATTTCACCGACTAATCGGAGTTTAGATCGGAGACTAGATCCTGGAATTCACGGAGAATCCTTTGTGGATTTTGGATCTGTATATGGCACTCTGCTCCATTTTATCTTGATCTTCTTTAAATCTACTTCGTTTTGCAATTGATCCTTTTCGCGAAGCTTGCAGATCCGCCGATCTATCGCGGAGATTTTGTGGGGGTTTAGGTTAGGGTTTTGATCCCAAATTTCAGTATCTTTTTCAATCGATGGCTTCGAATCCTCAGTTTCTGCTGGATGATCAAACGGACGAGGATTTCTTCGACAAACTTGTTGATGATGCTTATTCTCCCAGCGAAGCTCACGCTTCATCTTCTGCTAAAGAGCTGAAATTCGACGACGGAAGTGACTCCGATGACGCCAGAGCGTTTGCGAATCTCTCCCTCGTTGACGATTCTGTGGGTGATGGAGATGTGACATTGAACGAAGCAGCAGACCCGGGGAACGATGTTGCAAACGAGGGTTCAACTAGTTCACTGGGAAAGGAAGAGCCTTCGTCTATTGCTGGGGAAAAAGCTGACCAGTTTGTCCACAGTGATGCAAATAAGTTAAGTGATGATGTGCTGAGATCGGAGGTGGATGATATGCCACTATCTGAAACAGCGAAAGAAAGCAATACAATCGATGGATCTGGGAGCCCTGTGGTTAAGGAGGTTGATTGGGGCTCTTTTTATGCGGACTCATCTGTAAATGACGGCCGTGGTTTTGGTTCATACTCTGATTTCTTCACCGAGTTGGAAGGATCTACAGGAAATTTACAGGGAAAGGCGGAAGTAGATGTGGCCAATGCGGTAAACTTAGTATCGAACAATACAAAGAACACAAGTTTTGGTTTAGATAATTCAGCAGGTTTCGAGCAACATCAGGGTGAAGTGAAGCACGATTCTACAAGTGGGCAGTACGTGGATAACAGTCAGTCTTGGGAAAATTCCTATCCTGGATGGAAATATGATGCAAATTCTGGCCAGTGGTATGAAGTTGATGGCCATGATGCAAGCATTAGCTCACAGGAGAGCTATATAAACTCCACGAATAACTGGGAAAGCGTTGCTTCTACTGATAACTCGGATATTGCTTATCTGAGACAGAGTACAACCTATTCACCAACAGGTACAGCCCACACAACTCCTATTTCTAATATAATTACATGCAACTGTTAGTTTTTCAGGTGGATTTACATCTGTTAGCTGTCTATTCCTTTGATAGAAAATGTGAAAGAAAACAAAGACCCAGCCTTATGGACGGACATCCATAAAACTGGAAATAATCAGCATATAAGAGACACAGCTTGTTCCTTTCTCTAATGATCCAGCTTAACGAACATTTATCTATTTCAGGGCGGGTATACTGTGAATTTGGCCCCAGCAAAACTTGTTGGAAAACTTCTAAACTTTTTTGATAGTACAGCACATCGTGTTGTTGGGGGCATGCCACCACCTGCACCACATTCAACAACAGGAAACCTACAGGTGAATGATTATCATCATCAACAGCAGGAAGCCACTAAATTACCATATAGTCAATCGGCTAATACAATGCAATCGTTGATGCCTCCTGCTTCAATCGAACCAATACATGAGTCGGATGGGAACGGGAGGACGATGGCAGCCCATTCTAGAAGTGTCTCAGAGCCAGATTTCGGTAGGACGCCAATACAGGTCAATATCACTAGAAAATAATTTCTTTTTATTTCCTTTTTTTTATTACCGCAGGATTTTTAGTTTGGGGCAGTGGTCGATTAATCCTGAGGGTGAGCAGGTATTTGGCATGCAATTTGCCACAAGGACACCCTCAGATAAATCTATGGGGTGGAGCCCAGGACCAACCCATATGGGCTTAAAAAACCATTGCTTACTCCTTAAAGGTTTGCATTTTTTCTGATAGGATCAGCCTGACTCCTCAAAAGACAAAGCTACTGATCGGGTGACACAGGTGAAATCATCTGGGAGTGTGACAAGCTCGCGATTTAGCCGCTTTGGTTTTGGCATACTGAGGAACACCGTAGGGAGGGTTTTACCATCTCGGTCATCTAAAGAGGTGCACTTGTGAAATGTTTAGGTCGTGATGATGTTTTCTTGAACATATTCTAATTTTGGGTCGTACTTTGGATGAAGGCAAAACTGGGTGGAGAGAATCAATTCTACTATGACGATAAACTAAAGAGATGGGTGGAGAGAGGTGTAGAACCCCCAGCTGAGGAAGCTGCACTGCCTCCTCCTCCAACATTAGGCACATACAAAAACAACTCATTGGGTTATGAAAACAAATCTGACATGAAGAACGAGATCTCTCCTTCAAGTGGGAGCTGGAGTAGTGGCAGCCCAACTCCGTCAGAGAATTCGTCGGGAATCCCACCAATCTCACAGGGTTCGAATCAATTCTCAGCTCGTGGACGTATGGGTGTGCGTGCAAGGTAAACAGACCACTTGAGACACTTAGAAATAATAATCTGTGTAGACTATCCTGGATCATAAATCATGAGCGCAGTTGTAGTGTCACATTAGAATGGCATTGAGGAGTTAATATATAAGCCAAAGGTATAAGTGATGAAGCTTTCGCTGTGAGATAGGCAATATTTTTCTTGGTTGTAGTTTCCGGCTGTCAAACTGTTAGCTATCTAATTTGTCCATAGTCGTGAGTCTGATAGATCATTAGAAAACCTGCTGCATGCACTGGGATCAAATGCTCCCTTGTTAGTAGATAATCACTATGCTTTAGAGGTAGTAATTTTACTCTCTTTTGTGCAGATACGTTGACACTTTTAATCAAGGCCGTGGAAATTCTCAGACCATGTTTCAGTCACCTCCTGCACAATCTGCTAAACCACCAATCCCTGCAAAAGCAAAATTCTTCATCCCAGCAGCACCTGCTTCGTCTTCAAACGACCAGTTATCAGAAATGGCTGCTGCGGAAACCAGACAAGAAGATTACTCAGCAGAAGAGGCAGCCGCCTCAGCTGGGGCTCCACCACCACCACCACCAAGCCAGTCTTCGTTCCAGTCCCCGACACCATCTCCAATGATAATGCAGAGATTTCCAAGTCTAGATAACATCAAAAGAAGTGGATCAGGAATAAGTCTTGATGGTGACCTTCCTCCTTCAGGTTCCAGAAGAACAGCTTCATGGAGCGGTAGCGTTAACAGCTCTTTTACGTCTCCAACGGGTACATCAACATTCAAACCAAGCCCACTCAACAGTAGCAGCAGCAGCTTGGGAGAGGAGCTTCAAGAAGTGGAACTGTAAAGCTGAAATCTGTAATATCAAAAAAGTTTTGCTCACTGTCACAGGTAGTTCAATCAAATGTTAATCCATGAGTTACCCAATACATAAAAAGACTCTCCGCTTCAGTCAATGATAGGGGCAATATGTATGCAGCTTGTATTATTTGTTTTTTTAAGTATAAAAATTCATTAATTTTTCTTTTTTAACCGACTTCAGGACTTATACAATAATACACATTAATGTTTTGTTCATGAGTTCACCAATGTGTTCGTTTGTGTGTTACGCCAATTCTTTTAGTATCATCAAGTTTATATAAAGTTCAAGCAAAGTAAACCATCTAAACATGCCCTTGAGTCCTTGACCATCAAGAAAGAGTAGGCTTGGCCACTCCTCTTTATTGTTTTCTCGGTTCTGATTTTTGTATAGAAGTACTAGCAAAGTTACCGATTTTTATTTAGGTCCAATTTTAAAATTTCGTTTTGTTTTCGATTTACTTATGTTTTTGATAAAAATCAATAAAGAAAAATAGTTAGTGTATATTATTTATTTTGAGTATGTGTATATAGAATTTTATAGAATTTTGTTTTTCTCGATCCGGTATGATTGTACCAAATTCGGTGTCAGTTTTTGTTGTTGGTTTTTTGTTACAGTTTGATTTTTGTTTTTCTTCGGTTCGGTTTGATTCGTTTTTTATCCCCCACGCAAGAAGACATTTAATGTCCGAAAATGTGGTTCCACGCGCGCTTTGGACCGGAAATGCGGACAATTTTAAGAAAATACCGGTAGTAACGACACGCGCATGCACGTGCCTATTATTCATTTGGTTTTTGTTTTATACGGGCTGGCCATTAATCATTGGGCCGATAATTCGGGTCCTGTGAATAAATATTAATTATTTCAGTTGTCGGATCGACCTACACGGATGAACCGGTCGGTTAAGCATCTGGAGGAGGGAGCGATCCAATGCCTACCGTTGGATTCAACATCAGATCTATGGAACTTTTAGAAAGAAACAAACAGAGTCAGTTCTCTTCCTCCTCCAACGTAAAAAAAAGAACCAGATATCAAAATGAGTTACGAGAGAGATGACATCTGAATCAGAAGAATTTCGTCAAACACGTTGTGAGCATCTTCCAGCGAGTTGATTCTCTTGTAGAAATCTCGACAAGAAAATTGGAACCAAAGCGTATTTCAGAAAAACAAATATTCTATGATACATCCATGAAGCTGTCGGCACGAAGAAACGTAGCCATTGTCTCCGGAGACGCACCTGTTCTTTCCCCTTCGTTGTGTAGATACGAAATGTCGGAAAAGCTGTAAGTTTCTTAGACACAGATCTTAGCATTTGACCATCCCTTCAAACAGATCGGCTCACCATGCTCAATTACATATAGAATTGTCAATAGGAAGACAAAATTCGAATCATATCGGATATTTGTTTCGTGGGAGTAGTTTGGTGAGAATGATATTCGAAGATTGATAAAGAATGAGCTTAGATTAGAGGTAATAGTTATTGGAAAGTAGCAAATTTGGGTGGATCGGAGCTTAGATCGGAGAATTCACTGAAGAATCCTTCGTAGGTGTTGGATCGGAGTTTATGGCATCATGCTCCACTTGATTCCTTGTGTTCTATATAATTACTTTGTTTGGCATTTGATCCTCTTGTGAATCGAGCAAATCATTCCATCTCTTGCAGTGATCTTTTTGGGGTTTAGGTTCAGAGTTATTTCTATTCCGATCTTGATCCCTTTTCCGACTGATGGCTTCGGCATCTCAATTCCTGCTGGAGGATCAAACGGACGAGGATTTCTTCGACAAACTTGTTGATGATTCCTATTCCCCCAGCGAAGCTCAGGCTTCATCTTCTGCTAAACAGCTGAATTTCGATGACGAAAGTCATTCAGATGACATCAAAGCTTTTTCAAATCCCTCCACTGTTAACGGTTCTGTGGGTGATGGAGATGGCACATTGAATGAAGCAGAGACGGGAAACGATGTTGCAAACGAGGGCCCAAGTAGTTCGCTGGGAAAAGAAGAGCCTTCCTCTATTGCTCTGGAAGAAGCTGCCCAAATTCTCCACAGCGATGCGAATAAGTTAAGAGATGATGTGCTGAGATCGGAGGTGGATGATATGCCCCTATCTGAAACAGCAAAAGAAAGCAAGATAGTTAATGAGCCCGGGATTCATGGGGTTAAGCAGCTTGATTGGGGTTCGTTTGATACAGATTTATCAGTAAATGACGGTCGTGGGTTTGGTTCATACTCTGATTTCTTCACTGAATTGGAGGGAACTGCAGGACATTTACAAGGAAAGGCGGAGGTAGATGGGGTCGCTGGAGGAAACTTAGTAATCAATGATGCAAAGAACACAAGTGTTGGTTCGGCTTGTTCTGAGCAACATCAGGGTGAACTGAATCACGATTCTGCGAGTGGGCAGTGCGTGGATAACAGTCAATCTTGGGAAAATCTCTATCCTGGGTGGAAATATGATGCAAATACTGGCCAATGGTATCAAGTTGATGACCATGATGCCTGCATAAATTCACAGGAGAGCTATCGAAACTCAACGAGTAACTGGGAAGGCGTTGCCGCTGATATCTCGGATGCTGCTTATCTGAGACAGAGCACAACACCAGGATTCACAAGTGGGCAATGGATATCCAGAACACATGGTCTTTGATGCGCAGTATCCAGGATGGTACTATGACACCATTGCTCAAGAATGGCGCTCCCTGGACAGCTACAACCAGGCTTCTCAAACAACAGGCCCTGGTCAAGCTCATGATCAGCAAGTTCAGAATGGCCATGCTCTTACAGCTATGTATCACAGCAATGGTGAGAGTAGCATGTATAACGTTAATGATAAAAAAGAGACATTGAAAGAGCAAGAATTTGGTATACAGAACCAACACGTAAGTTGGGATCAATCTTACTACGCCAACAGTCAGCAGCCTGCAAACACATGGCAATCAGAAAATGGAGGTAAGGCTGAGGCGGCTATCACTTCTTCCTCATTATCAAACTTCGGAGGAAACCAGCAACTGAATAATCTGTACAGTACAGGACCTGTGGCTGACCAGTTTAAGCCAAATGAGATTGGAGTCCAGAGCTTCATCCCTCATCATATGAATGTGGCTAGTGTCACACAGAATGGACCTGTGAGTTTCTCGAATGATTTCTATAATAGACAGAAATCTGTAGATGATGCTCAACAGTCATTTCAGAGCAATCAGCTTTTCTCCCCAAGTACAGGAAGATCATCTGATGGGCGTCCACCACATGCACTTGTCAATTTTGGATTTGGCGGAAAGCTCATTGTTATGAAGGATAATAATGGATCTCTCCAGAATTCATCATTTGGGAGTCAGGTTAGACCCAAATTTCACTTTTGTAATATTTAGTATGAATTATATTCTCCGTTTATAAATCTATTTTCACTGCTAACCTTTTTCTATCTTACTCAGAAGGGAACTGGGGGAATCTATATCTCTCTCTTAAACTTGGCAGAAGTTATTTCTGGGAGTGCCTCTTACTCAAGTCCTGGGGAAAATTCTTTGAGTTACTTCAGTTGTCTGGATCAACAATCTCTTCCAGGTCCCTTGGTTGGTGGAAATGTTGGAAGTAAAGACTTGCATAAGTGGCTTGATGAGAGAATTGTGAATTGTGAATCTTCTGATATGGACTTTTCAAGAGGGAAACTTTTAAAGATGCTTCTTTCTTTGCTGAGAATATCTTGTCAGTATTATGGGAAACTCCGCTCTCCTTTCGGAACTGATGCAACGCAAAAGGTGAGCAGTTATGGAGATATATTCTCAGTTTGGTTCTTAAGGGAACATTGATAAGTATTACAATTTTCTCATCCTTGTATCTACACTACAAACAGGAAATGGATTCTGCCGAAGCAGCAGTCGCTAAACTTTTCGCATTTGCCAAGAAAAATAGCATACAAAATGGTGGTTATGCTCCTTTTAGCCAATGCTTACAGCATTTACCACCTGAATCACAAATGCAAGTGAGTAGACATCTTATCTCATAGTTCTAAAATTAACTAAGGTTTTATTTTTGCTTATGAACTCATCTGGAAGAATTCACCAGGTAACTGCTTCAGAGGTGCAGAACCTTCTGGCTTCTGGTAGGAAAATGGAGGCTCTCCAATGTGCACAAGAAGGTCATTTGTGGGGACCAGCACTTGTTATTGCAGCACAACTTGGGCAACAGGTTCTTTTCCCTTGATTGCTATAGTTCCAACATTCCATTCGACTCTTGTTTGACTGACTTGGTCGGTGTCTTAAATTGATGCAGTTCTATATTGACACTGTTAAACAAATGGCCCTTCGCCAGCTCGTACCTGGGTCACCTCTACGGACATTGTGCCTGCTGGTTGCAGGGCAACCAGCTGAAGTGTTCTCCATTGGAAGTACAAGCGATATCAGTTTTCCTAGTTCCATAAATATGCCTCAACAGGAACCCCAGGTAAATAGATTACAGTATGAAAAAACTATTTGAAAAAAAACTCGTTTGACAGAAAATGTAGAGAAAAAGATCAACAGAAAATGTAGAGAAAACGATAAAACATACCCCCACTGCTCTTCAAGAGCTATTTAAAATAAATGTTTAATAGGTAAACCCCAATATCCCAAATAGGATTAAAACTGCAAGTCTAGAGATATTTTCTCGACCATAGGGAACTAGTTCTCTCTTCCATTTCACAGGACATAATTTCTTCGACGAGGAGTTTGCTAATAGTGTATTTTTGTTTCCTTGAATCTCAGTTTGGAAGTTGTAGCATGCTTGACAATTGGGAAGAGAATCTGGGTGTAATAACTGCTAACAGAACCACAGATGATGAGCTTGTGATTACCCATCTTGGAGATTGCATGTGGAAAGAAAGGGGCGAGGTAGTTCTCTGCCCTGTAGTAATTTTTTATTTCATGGAAGACTTAATCATGACATTTGAACTACTATTGTGAATCAGATAATAGCGGCGCATATTTGCTATTTAATTGCGGATAAGAACTTTGATCCATACTCAGATACTGCCAGACTCTGCCTTGTCGGAGCAGACCATTGGAAATATCCTCGAACATACGCAAGTCCAGAGGCTATACAGGTGATTTTTTATCATTGTGGTTTTAGCTATCATCATACTAGCCTGAAGATTCTATTTTAAGCATATCATAAATGCCCTCCTCGTTCCTCAAATATATGCTGCATAGGTACTCCAAAGAAATTCATGAAGGACACCATTCTTTTTGTTACTTGCATGATTGTTTCTTGATTTGTTGGTTGATCTTTGTATGGGCAGAGAACAGAGTTATATGAATACTCTAAGACGCTGGGAAACTCTCAGTATATCCTGTTAACGTTTCAACCATATAAAGTCATATATGCCCATATGCTGGCTGAAGTTGGTAAACTTTCGGCTGCACAGAAGTAAGAATATTCACTTTCCACCAACTTTTCCTTGGTTAGACTGTATATGGCTTCCTGATGTCGCAGTATCCACCAACAGGTGCAACCCACACAACTACTATTTCCAATATAATTACATGGAACTGTTAGTTTTTCTGGTGGGTTTACATCTGTTAGCTGTCTATTCCTTTGATAGAAAATGTGAAAGAAAAAAAAGACCCAGCTTATGAACATCCATCAAACTGGAAACAATCAGCATAGAAGAGACACAGCTTGTTCTTTTCTCTATTGATCCAACTTAACCGGACATTTATCTATTTCAGGGCGGGTATACTGTGAATTTGGCCCCAGCAAAACTTGTTGGAAAACTGCTAAACTTTTTTGATAGTACAGCAAATCGTGTTGTTGGGGGCATGCCACCACCTGTCCCACATTCGACAGCAGGAAGCCTTCAGGGGAAAGAGTATCATCATCAACACCAGGAAGCCACTAAGTTACCATATAGTCAATCGGTTAATACAATGTCATCATTGATGCCACCTGCTTCAATGGAACCCGTACATGAGTCGCGTGGAAATGGGAGAAGAATGGCAGTACATACTAGAAGTGTATCAGAGCCAGATTTTGGTAGGACGCCAATACAGGTCTATACCAGAAAACCATTATCACCGCTAAGACTGAATTGAAATATGGAGTTTATAAATGTTTGCCTTTATCTAGGATCTGGCTGACTCCTCGAAAGAAAAGATTGACGGAGTGACCCAGTTGAAATCATCTGGGAGTGTGGCAGGTTCGCGGTTTAGTCGATTTGGTTTTGGCATGCTGAAGGACACTGTAGGAAGGGTCTTACAAGTTCGGTCATCCAAAGAGGTACATTGCTAAATGATTTGGTCTTGGTGATTTCTTGTTGAACTTATTCTAACTCTTTTGGTCATGCTTTGGGATAAGGCAAAACTGGGCGCAGAAAGTCAATTCTACTATGATGATAAACTAAAGAGATGGGTGGAGAAAGGTGTGGAACCCCCAGCTGAGGAAGCTGCACTGCCTCCTCCTCCAACATTAGGCACGTACAAAAACAACTCATTGGGCTATGAAAACAAATCTGACATGAATCCACCGAGTGGGAGCTGGAGTTCCGGCAGCACAATTCCGTCAGAAAATTCTTCAGGAATCCCACCAGTCTCACAGGGCTCGAATCAATTCTCAGCTCGTGGACGTACGGGTGTGCGTGCAAGGTAAACAAATAGCTTGACGCACTTTTTGTATTAGAATCTGTATAGACTATCCTGGATCCTAAATCATGAATGCAACTTTACTGTCACCTTTGGTTTAGACTAGGAAAGATGAAGCATTCAGTATGAAAAAAGGAATAAGTTTCCTGGTTGCGGTTTCTGATTTTCATTCTGTTAGTTGTAAATCTGTAATTTGTCAATTGTAATCGTTTGCAGTCTTGTTAGTGTTTAACTGTATATAATGTGCATGCTTGGAGTTAAATCATTTTACTCTTTTGGGGCAGATACGTTGATACCTTTAACCAAGGCCGTGGAAACTCTCAGACCATGTTTCAGTCAACTTCCCTACAATCCACTAAACCACCAATCCCTGCAAAAGCAAAATTCTTCATTCCAGCAACCCCTGCATCGTCTTCAAACGGCCAGGTATCGGAACCGGCTGCTGCTGAAACCAGACAGGAGGAGAACTCGGCAGATGAAGTAGTAGCCTCTTCAGGGGCTCCACCACAAATGACGATGCAGAGATTTCCAAGTATGGACAACATCAAAAGAAATGGATTGGGAATAAGCGTCAACGGGGATCATCCTCCTCCTGCTTCCAGAAGAACAGCTTCATGGAGCGGAAACTTCAACACCTCGTTTACGCCTCCAACTAGTCCATCAACCTTCAGTCCAGTCTTACTCAACAGTAGCAACAGCAGCTTAGGAGAGGAGCTTCAAGAAGTGGAACTGTAAGTCACCGGAAACTGGAAATTTTCACAAAGTTTTTGGTCAGTGTCGCAGGTAGGGAAGTTCTTGACACATAAAGGAATCAATTCCTTGTTGATACATGAGGAAAACAAGGAGCTTAGGGAGCCTCCTTTGTCTTCTTCTTCAATCATAGGGGCAGGCAATATAATTCCAGTTTGTATAGACGATTCATTGCTTCATCTGGGTTTTGAGAATGGAACCACAAGTTGTCTTCAGAAAAGTTGCAAAACTATACCTTTTGCTAAATATATATAATAAGGTCAAATCTGACCAATTTTTCATGTATTTGTTATTCATTATTATTATTATTATTATGTGAAGAGAGGTAAGGAGGAGTTGCAAAATGCCATGTTACACTTCTTGTACTAGTCTGTTAATACATTCTCTGACCATCTGTTTTTGGGAATATATGAATACAAGATTAATTATCTCTTTGTAAATAATTTTATTTATTTCTGTATTCAACTTGCTTAGGATTCAGAAGATATTGTTACCAAGAAAACAGAGTTCCACTCCTCGAGATAACCATAGATTACAAAAATGTAATTGATTTTAATAAACTAAACCCCTAATTGATTTTACTAAATTTTTGCTAGTATATATATCAGCCACATAATTTCTTTATAAATAAATATAATTTTACACATTTTGACAAGAATCTCGAACATGTATTACAAATATATCACAATAATGAAATTAATTAACGAATGATAACTAAGCTAGGAAAAGAAGGAAAATGACGTGCAGTGAAGTGAGGGGCAAGTAAATAAAAAAAAACATTTGAAATTGGTTAAGCATCTCGAGGAGCGATCCAATGTCTTCCATTGACGAAGCTCTTAGCTATAAAATGATGGGCCGACTCATAGTCCAAAGCTCTGGCCCACGATACGCCTCTCGTCGCTGCTGCTCCTGGCCCATAACAATTGTACACTCCGAAAAACGCCGTCCTAATTTTCGAGATTTCTAGATTAGCACAAGATCATATACGACTTCGTTTTAAGCACAAGTATGAGTGTAATTAAATAGTTTACGTACTTGCTTTTATTGGAGTTATGGTCCCAATCGTCCCAACCACCATGAGCAACAAGAGCATCGAAATAGGTGTAAGCGTAGACGATGCGTGAGTATTGGCCCATGGCCCGGCCCACGTACAACGGACCCGTACCCGTTACCCGGCAACCCACGAACGTGAAACCCGTTTTCTCCTCCGGACATGTCCTCCCGTGCGCCGCTATCGACCCGAACCTCGACGCTATCGAATGCAACTCACAATCCTTCACCAACAGTACTTAACACATTAATGATCTTATATTATGAGTTCTAACTCAAATCTAACTAGCTAGTAATAGCTGTGTTGGTCAAATATCTGTCAGTCATTTTCATTTTCAATATGTGATATTCTATTATTTTTTTGATGCAAGTCATAACAAACGTCTTCGCTAATGCAATATAACTTTCAATATGTGTGTGCTTACTTTATACATGGAGCGGCCGTTACCGAAGATAAAGTCGATAGAGCCTTCAATGTAACACTCCTTGAAGTAATGACGTCCAGCATCGTCGCATAATGTGTCTTGTGCACCGTAGAATCCGCAGCCGGAAAAGTAAGCTTTGTCGCCGGAGATCCTAAATGCCACCGCCTGCCATCCTTGCATTCCCGGCATTGGCGCCGGCGCAGTGTTCTTGACAATTAAAAAAATGAACGAAAAGGTAAAGACTCACATAACATTTCTTAAAAAAAAATTTATGTTTTTTTTTGCATTAGAATTAGTACCGTGAAGCTAATGTTTCTAGCGGAGAAATAATTAGCGTAGACTGTGACGGAAGCGGTTTGATAAGTACGTAATTGTTGACCATCAGGACCACGGTCGGAGGCACGATCGTGCCACTCTATAACCGTCACGTCCCGACCAGCTCCTTTAAACGTTATGTACGGTTTTGTCGCTGGAACCACCACTTTCTCCCTGAAAAATGTACAGTTGCTAAGCTAGTTTGCATGTGTGCATGAAAATAAACTAAAGAAGAATTAGACGAAATAAATTAATTAGAGATTATATATATACATACCGGTAAAATCCAGGACCAATCTTGATGACAATACTCATGTTATTGTTCTTTGGTATGGAATCCACAGCGTCTTGGACGGAACGAAACTGCGAGTGGCCGTTAAGTGCGACGGTGATGACTTTGTGACCGGACGGACCCACCCATTTGTGGTGGTGATGGTGTCGATCTTGGGTGGAGTTTGAACAAGCTGAAACCAATGAAAAACGAAAACATAAGCAGTTGAATAACACGAATAGTAAGAGAGAAACAGAAAAGAGATAATTAAGGGAGTAAGTAAAAGATCTGAGTTGCGCCATTAGACTGTGCTGAGAAAGAAAATGGTCGGAGTAAGCTAATGACGATGGAGGACTCATCGTTTTTATATATGAACTTGTAAAGTGGTCCTTGTATGTTTGAGTCTCAACGGTCATATTTTTGTGATAAAATGAAGCCAACACTGGCTAGAAAAAAACACAAGATCGTCTATATGTTTTTTTTGTCTTCATATGTATTAGCTTTTACTGTTAAAACCAAGAAATTTAGTCCTTATTTTATTTTATTATTACAAAGTAGCCTGCCTATTAGGTCGCTAGTTTTTTTGTTCTATTTGGAAGCAAGTGTTTGGCTAATTATTTCAAGTTTTGGGTTAATGATTTTGTCTTTATTTCAGATCCGACCAACGAAATAGCTTTATTGTAAAATACAAATAGGAGCCCATGACTTGTAAGTTCTAACTGTGATTAGTTAGTTTCAGTCATAGTCTATAGCTTCCATATAAGTATTAGTTAAATTTGAATGCCCATAATCATGATAATATTGTTTGAAGCAGGCTTAATTAGCTACATTGTAGCATGAGGACCTCTCTCTCTGAGGGAAGAAGAATGGGGGAAAGTAATAATAATAGTTTTACGTGTAAAATTGATGATAGTGCGGACACACTGTTCCTAAGAGTCACGTGAAGCCAATTGGGTCCCATGTTCTTTTGAAAAGTACCACTCATCATTAATCGACCACAACCTATCAAACCTATAATTTTCTGAACGTTGAAGATTGCTCCAAACTTTCTTTGTAAATCCAATATGTGGTCCACATGACTATATATACGTAGTCTCTTTGATATTCGATCCGCTTCATTATTAGTTATAATTTTTCAGGTAACACATGTAGATTTTTACGAAACAAACAAATTGTTTGAGGGGAGATCGGTAATTTAGTTCGAAGGTTTTTGATTAAATGAAGTAGTGATTTTATTCATGACCTTTGGAACTTGATGATACCAAAAAACATAAAATATTCAAAAACTATTCTCTTTTTAGTTTCTTTTTCTGGGAAAACAGGATCCCTTCTTGTGTGCAAGAGGCTCTCTATTTATAATCCTCATGGGTTAACTCCTTATAGGCCGGGACTTATAGTTTGATAGGTGATCATAACTTCAACGGCTCCACACGTGTCTCCTTGTTATTTGTCATGAATTGAGCGTTAGGTCGGCTTCGCAGCAGATGCGTAGTGATGAGTTCAAACAACCCGGGCAGGTTGGTATCTATGAGCTAGGCAATCATCACGCCGACAGGCTAAGTTCCCGCAGTTCGTCAACTCTGTGCGTTTATCATTTAATGCTCGTCAGAACCGAGTTACAGTATCTGCTTAGTAGGTCCCTCGCTACTCAATCTTCGAAGTCAATCCAGCGTTGAATAGGCCACGAGAGTCCGATTTGATTCTTCGTGAGCCTTAGGCTCTATCGTCCTTGTCGTTTGTCTCAACCCGGACCAAATCGTTGAGGGCGAAACCCACCTCCAACACAAATGCTAAAAGTGTAAAATTTCATTGGAAACAAACGTTACAAACCATGTTCTTTGAATGGTGCATGTTTGAAAGTGTTACCTAATATTGAGTATATGGTAGAGAAGTAACGCATCAAGATTTTGACAGCTTTTTAAACACCACCAATCGAATTAGTTGAGAGTTGATCAAATTCAAAAACATAATACTCCAAGCAAAATAACATGAATCACGGAAATGTTTTTTTGAGAAAAAATTGGATATCCGTCCGACAAATTTATCATAGCTTTTCATTTATTACATTACTTTTTCTGATGAAACTAACCCCTGACCTCCTAAAAGCTTATTCGGAATATTTCATGGTGGTTCATGGGACCCAAGCTTAATTTCACATTTTCTCTATGTTTTTTTTTTCTGATCTTGAGTTTTATATTAAAATTAAAACATAACTTTATCTACGCCAACAGAAAAACGTTAAATCTCGAGAGATAAAGTACTATACAAAGGGAACATATCCAAAACTGATAAAAAAAAACTAAGATTTAAAATTAAAAAAATGCATAAATCTCAAACAAACTGACTCTTCAAGATTTCAAATATGAAATTATCATTGATGTCAACGGCCAATCGAATGGAACCATCGACTCCTGTAACTATGAAAAACCACCTCTCCAAACTAAAAACTCAAAGCTTCATAATCCGGTAACATAAAACTACTATTTGATTCTTAAGATATTTTCGGACATAGTGACGTCGATAACCTAAATAGAAACCTTACAAGAACGGACCACCTCAAGCGGCCTAAAAACATATGAGCGACAATGATACACATTTTACCTATTTCTTAAGAAATGATTTTGGCTTTATTAAAATAGTATTGTAAATTTATAATTCAAGTTCCTCTGATGGTTTTTGTTTTTTTATATTTTTGTTCACAAGATGGTTTTTTTTTGTCCACATAAAAATATATAAAGTTAGAGAATATGTTAGTTGTGTAATCCACATATGCTCATCATTAGAAAATTATAGTTTTGAGACAACTTAAAAATAAAAATGATTGTGGGCCCATCTTATGCATCTTTTATAGTAGGCCCATTTTATCTAAAGCAAATGAAACGGGAACAAGCCAAAGTTCGTTATTCTCTCGCCGAACTTTTCCCGCGCCGAGAGAAATCAATTATTCCTTTTTCTTCTCTGTCTCTCTCTCTGCTTTCAATAATATTAGCTTTCGTTTCTCTTCTTTTTAAAATAAAAATATATAAACTATGAGAATTCGATTCTCAGTACTTTTCTTTCCTTCTTCTGTACTTCAACGAAGATTTTTGATAAATTCTCCTTCATCAGAAATTTTGAATTTTGGAAACAGACCCCATGATAGTTACAGATGCAAGAAACAGAGGTTAGTATCAGAGATATACATATCTCTGATGGTGCTGAAGATTCGATGCAATCTGATTCCTTTGAAGAACAACACAGCTCAAACAATGAACAAATGGTTGAAGCGTTTCGTAACTTGCTTCTCCTCCATGGCCAGTTACCTGCGAAGCACGGAGATCACAATACACTTCTCAGGTAATGTCGAGAACCACCCTGTAGTTGAATTATCTGCTCCAGTTGTTTTGAGACGAGTTTCAATTTGATATCAGGTTTTTAAAAATGAGGGATTTTGATCTGGAGAAATCCAAAGATGCGTTTCTGAATTATATGAAATGGCGAGTGGATTCTAAAGTGGATATGATCTCTAAGGTATTCAAAAAACGAGAGCTTTTTTCGCTTTTTTCTGGTTGATTAGATCAGCTCACTCACAAACTGTTCGATGAAATGTCTGACAGAAGTTTAAGTTTGAGGAATACGGTGAAGTCAAGAAACATTACCCTCATGGGTTTCATAAAGTAGACAAAAGTGGTAGGCCAATATACATTGAGAGAATAGGGATGGTTGACCTGAATGCGTTTTCGAAAGCAACCACCATTGAGAGATATGTTAAGTATCATATCAAGGAACAAGAGAAAACGCTGACCTTGAGATATCCTGCGTGTTCAATTGCTTCAGAGAAACATGTTTCGTCTACCACGACGATTTTGGATGTCTCTGGAGTGGTAAGCGGGTCGATATTTTCCGCCTTTTTTAATATGGCTTTCTTGTTGATTGAATGTTATAATGTTGTGGCTTATTCCATTGTTGTTGATAAGGGAATGTCAAACTTCTCAAAACCTGCCAGATCTCTCTTCATGGAAATTCAGAAGATAGACAGCAACTACTACCCTGAGGTAGGTGGGTGGATTTTGGGATTTTATTTCATGAACAGTGCTTGTAATTCTGATTCGTTGGGCTCTAGACTTTGCATCGCCTCTTCGTTGTCAATGCCAGTTCTGGATTTCGGATGCTGTGGCTCGCACTCAAGACCTTTCTTGATGCTCGGACATTGGCGAAAGTTCAGGTAAGAGTATGCCACTTAATGCTCTCTTTTTTTTGGTTTAGCCACAAAGGTTCTTTACCATGGATAAATTATGTTTTCTTCCAGGTGCTAGGACCCAATTACCTTGGAGAGCTACTTGAAGCAATAGACCCAAGGTCTAGCTAACTTTTTGATTAGTTCTCTACCAAAACCAGTTTAAAGATATGTTTCTTATACTTATATGAGGAGTTGCTTTGGAGTCTCACCATTGTTTGTGTCTGATGTCATAAAACAGCAACTTACCAACATTTCTCGGAGGAAATTGTACCTGTTCAGATCACGGAGGGTGTCTTTTCAGTGATGAAGGACCCTGGAATGATCCAAACGTCAAGGAAAAGATCCAGGTTTATGCCAGAGCCATTGAATTTCCATCAAGTAGACACAGTTATTTCCACTGAAAAAGGATTTTGTTTCGATATTTACAGCAGACTTGGACAATGGGAGACGCTATTTCTGAGGGGCATGTTATGGATAATGTCTCAGAAAATGCTTCAGCCAATCAAAAAGTAAAAAGGATTGTGTACATAAATAATAGTCAAATTCTTAAATTCAATATTAAAGCTGAATAATATATATATATTAAATGCAGGAAGATTTAGGCAGGAACATGATTATGTTGCAGAAGTATGCTTCCCTGAAAGCTGCTGTTAAGGAAACCCAGAAGGTGAAATTGTGTGCATATAGTTTCATGAATCTAAGAATCTTTTTCCTGATTTCTGTGGTTGGCTTCTGCAGAAAGTTGAAATGTTGGAGGGGTCACTCCATGAAGCAAAAAGGGTAAAAAGAGAGACATGAGAAGCTAATGCTACACAGATTTTAAGCTTCAGCTACAGTTTCACTTGTATATGCTTAAGGTTTATTAGTCTTTCTCCTATTTTCAGGCCTTAAATGGACTAGCGGAGATCATTGAGACCATTAAACCGAATCAAACCGAAACAACCCATAGCCAAATGTAAACCGGTTTAGAGCGTAAGACAGTAGTTACAAAAATGTCCGACAAGAGCTGAAGGAAAAATTGCATCAGTATGATGACGATGGTGTGTGTGGAATCCGTACTACGGCGATAAATGCAGTCATGTGTGGAGCCAATCTGTCTCACATGCGCACGTGTGATCTCTGCAATTCAACTTCATCTCACATTTTTATTTATTTTTATCAATCTAATTCCACAGCTCAATCTGATCCTCTTCCCAATGGCAAATGCTTCATTGGAAGAATAACAATATTCATACATCTTACTAGTTTATCTACATTCAAGTCATTTTTAAGTAAAAAAGATTTATGTTATTCAGTCATAAATGACAATAACAGAAGAGTGACCATCATCATCATCATGACCATTCGTCAAGTTGAACAACAAAAGTGGAAAACTTAGTAACATAGGAGTGTGAGTTTTCATAAAGCTTCTGCAATGGAAAATTTACAGATTGCTACACCTAAACACTTCCACACCACAACACAGTGCAGCTCAAATTTCAACATTCATGGCAGCATGGACACAGAAACAATCAAAGATGAAAATTAATCTTACTTTTTAAGCTTTCTACAGTTTCAGTTTCTATCACGTAGAACAACACCCACCTTTCTTGGACTCACCCTGTGCCTCAGATGGAATCACAACTTTCTTGCCATTGCTGAGTGAGGCAGGATCTTGCTTGTTTAGCTCCTGTGAGCTCATCACTTTTCTGCTCAGTATGTTGTATATCTCCTTCACAACCGTCTCAAATGCAGCTGCCACGTTTGATGAGTCCAGAGCCGATGTCTCCATAAAGAAAAGTCCCTGCGCTTCCGCCAATGCCTTCCCTTCTGCTGTTGATACTTCTCTTATGTCCTTCAGATCCGACTTGTTTCCCACCAGGATCGTCACAACATTCATATCAGAGTGTGCTGAAACAGTTTCATAATAGCCATTTGCATTAGGATAATTGTTTAGTAGAATATAACAAGAAGAAAAAAAAAGCTTTTAGTGTGTGTGTGTGTGGTTTCTTACTGTGCAGCTCGTTGAGCCATCTACCAATACTGTGAAAAGTCTGCCGTCTGCTGATGTCGTAAACCAGAAGAGCGCCAACTGCACCTCTGTAATATGCGGAAGTGACTGCTCTAAAACGTTCTTGACCTGCTGTGTCCCATATCTGTGCTTTGATCTCCTTTCCATTGATATCCATCTTCTGTGTCTGAAATTCCACTCCAATCGTCGACTTTGAATTGGGATAGAACTCATCCCTAGCAAATCTTGCGAGCAAATTTGATTTCCCGACTGCAGAATCACCGATAAGAACAATCTTAAAGAGGTAGTCTTCACTCTTGTCGTCCTCAGAATAAAAAGCCATCTCCTTGTTATGCTATATAAGACCTTCTACAGAAGCATATTTTCACCACTGGCTTTTAACCCGTCTGCAAAGCTAAGAACAAAACAAAGTGCCAAAGTGAGGAAGAAAAAAGACAGGAATAAGTAGAGTTGGCAAGGGAAACTTCAGAAACAGGAAAGATTGAGATCTAAGAGTTAACAATAGCAGAAACAAGAGAATCTTTAATATCACCTGTCTACTGAGGTAGCTTCCTAGAAGGTTCTGTAGAGCAAAGTTGACTAAATTTCAATATTTTCAGCTCTTCAACCGCCTAAGAAAATCTATCACAAGCAAAGGATTCAACACATCAATTCATTCTGGATCTAAAGTAAGGCACTAACACAAGTTACCTCTTCTTAAAGCTGGATCTGACCCTTTACCACCTCCTACAGGATATTGCTATACAAGATGACGCCTATATAGAACAAGTACAGCCAACTTTATTTGTGAGATCACCCTGAGAATCTAAGTTAAAGTCGGTGGATAGTAACTATTCACAAGGAATGAAAGCCTCCAATTAGAAAGCAGAGCAATATTCTCTTTATCAAAAAGAAAAAAAAACAGAATTCAGACAGAAAAGACAAGCGCGGGCCATATGGAACCAACACTACTCATCAGTGGATCACACAAAGTGCAGCTAAACACTGATAGAAATTCACAGTCTTGTCCTTAGGTTCACACTTAAAGATGAATCAGTAAATGATTGTTGCAGGTACGCTTTCTGCGTGAATATGAATCTTCAAATGCGGGTAAGCCACATTTTTTGAAAATATGAGATAATGGTAAAAAAGAGAATTATAGATACCAATCCACACAAAAATGGAAATTTCACCAAGTAAGAAACTAAACCCAAGTAAGAACCCATTTCGCTGGAGAGGAAGAGGAGTCCAAAGAGATTGTGATATTTCTTTCAAACAAACAGAGCCGTGCAATAGAAATCGAGTAAAAACAGAATTCCAAAGTTACAGGAGAGATCACAAGGCATTCCCGTCAAATGAAAGACCACACACACACACACACACGAAAACGCTGATCATCGCAAATTCGGAGTTTTCGCAGACCCATTTCACAAAACGAAACAAAAACCAACATATACAGGGACAATCACAAGGAGGAAAACCTTTTTTCTCGGAGAAAAATGCGGGAATTGCTGAGGAAAACAAAATTACCTTGTTAAAACAACAACGATCAAAGAAACTGGGTGGATGAAGAAATGGATCGAAAGAGGAGAAACGAAATAAGATCCCCAAAACGGAATCGATCCGGGGAAGAAAACGAAGGGATTCAACGCTTCTGCTGGGAAATCAAAGAGACTTGTTGTAAGGCAGTAACTCTGGCAGGAAGAGAGAGAGAAAAACTGGAAAGTTTCCATTTCGGTTCCGATTTGTAATAATGGGCTGAGAAGAAATAACATTTTGGGCCTTCAATGGACCTACTTTACCTCTTTTATCATAGGCCCTACGTGTCTTCCTTACTGTCCTTTAAATTTGGTAATTTTATAAGTAACTAAAAGGTTATTTGGTCGGTAGAATTTTATTAGTAAATTTCTTAAAAAATATATTCTGATCAATATATATTTATTCTTCCTGTATTTCTGTATTATTTTTTTTATCATATTTTAGTTTCATTCGTAATCAACTAATCATTTATTATTTAAAAAAAATATTTACTTATAATAAACTTTATGAGAATATCTATCATCAATGATGAATTTCATTCATATTTGTTAGATATTTAAAACTTTTTCACATATTCTTTGGTTCTTTTTGGACAATCCATATAGTCTTAAACTAAAATTGAGCCCAACCACACCTACGAAGTTAATGGAAACATGTGAGAGGTAGTCATTGAAGCGTTGACTGAGAAGAGCATCATTATTATATTACACAACAAACGAGTCCCATATCCACGTGGTTAGCAATTGAGATTTTGGTCGCGACCCAAATATAGAACCTAACCCTAAACCCTAACCAGCTAACTCAACCACTTTCGTTGCATCTCATGCAAACTCTGTTTTTAGCTAGTCTGGTCAAAACCTCATGAAGAAGATTCTTTATGTGGTGGATTTTTGAATTCAATTACGACAATAAAACAGATGCTTAAATTAAATTAGGGTGCATGCACAACTATGGTAGTTGGATATGTTTTGCTCTTTGTTACGCCCTTTCTTACTTTACTCATCAATAATAGATACTGAAACAAAACCTATGAAACTTTATAGTATTTTTCATGTGTTTCGTAATCCATATAATTTATCATACCAACTATACCTTATAGTCTAACTAAAAATGGAAATGTTATGAATATATCGATAAACAGAATTGTGAATAAACACCAAAAATAAAGAAGAAATGGAATTGTGAAGAACAAAGGGAGAAAAACACGAGAAATGAGTTCGTAATCGTAACAAAGTTGGTGAGGCAGGCAAGCATGAACTGGTTTTTGAACGTGAAGAGGACCCATTCGTTTTTTTTCTTCACCAATTATTTATTTACTTCATTTATACTATTTTCAATTTTCTACGTTCCATATATTTCTTGTTCTTTACTTAAGAGAGTTAATTAAAGACTTGAAGGAAGAGAACACCACACGTCAAACCTTATTTCGGAAATTTAAAACTGTCTATAGGTTAAAGTTGCAATTGATAGATGAACAAGAAAATAAAAACGTATAATAAACTATTAAAGAAATACAGAAAAAGGACAAGTGTGAATGTGTTATGAAGAGAATTTTAGAGATTCCTTATTAGACAGATTAACTAACAAACCTAACCCTACTTGTTCCACTTTCTTTTCATACTTAATCTCATTCTTCTCTCTTTCCCTTCCTACTCATCTGATTCTTGTTCCTCCAATCTTAACCCAAAGTTTATCCATGGCCAAATCCTCAAACCTCCTCTTCTGTCTCTCTGTTTTCATCTTCGTCATCACTGAATCCGCCTTGGCCCAAACATGTTCCAAATACAAATTCTCCAGCAACAGACTCTTTCAGTCCTGTAACGACCTTCCTGTTCTTGATTCCTTCATCCACTACACTTACGACTCTTCTTCCGGCAATCTCCAAATCGCTTATCGCCACACAAAGCTCACACCAGGGAAATGGGTGGCTTGGGCGGTGAACCCCACTTCCACCGGCATGGCCGGAGCTCAAGCCATTGTAGCTTATCCACAATCAGACGGCACGGTTAGGGCTTACACATCACCCATCAGCAGCTACCAGACGAGTCTCCAAGAAGGTGACCTGAGTTTCAACGTCTCTGAGCTATCTGCCACTTACCAAAACAACGAGATGGTCATCTTCGCAATTCTGAATCTTCCTCTTGCGAGTGGTGGAAACATTAATACGGTGTGGCAAGATGGGTCCCTTTCAGGGAACAATCCTCTGCCTCATCCAACTTCTGGCAACAATATCCGCTCTGTTTCCACTATGAATCTCATCTCCGGTGCATCTGCATCCGCCGCAGGAGGAGCAGGAGATTCCAAGCTTAAAAAACGCAATGTGAGTTGATGATTTCAGTTTCTTTCCTTTTTGTTTGAATAACTAGGTTTGATTTCTAGTAATGATTGCAGATACATGGAATATTGAATGGAGTGAGTTGGGGAATCATGGTGCCAATAGGAGCAATCATTGCTCGATACTTGAGAGTCTCCAAAGCAGCAGACCCTGCTTGGTTTTACCTTCACGTTTTCTGCCAGTCTTCTGCTTATATCATTGGTGTTGCCGGTTGGGCTACAGGTCTCAAACTAGGCGGCGAGTCAGCCGGGATTCAGTTCACCGCTCACCGTACTGTCGGAATCGCTCTCTTCTGCCTTGCAACAGTTCAGGTAGGGTTTTAAACTAACGCTGAGCGTTAAATTTCTCATCAACATGTTGCATAACTCAATTGCTTGTGGAACACGTTAGGTGTTTGCTATGTTTTTAAGACCCAAACCAGAGCACAAGTACAGAGTCTATTGGAACATCTACCACCACAGCGTGGGCTATACTGTGATCATCCTCGCTGTAGTGAATGTTTTCAAAGGTTTAGACATCTTGAGCCCTGAGAAGCAGTGGAGAAATGCTTATACTGCTATAATCATATCGCTGGGCTTAGTCGCAGCCGCGCTTGAAGCCTTTACTTGGTATGTAGTCATAAAGAGAGGGAAAGCAGAGGAATCTGCGAAGACGTCTCAGCTCGGAAACGATGGTCGATCTCAATATGCATAGAGATAGTTGGGGTATAAGATTAGAGAGTGAAATTTTCTGGTTTAACTGGTTGGTTATTTATCAGTTTTGGTTTGATTTCGGGGTTTCTACATGTATTCCTAGATGAAATTAATATATTCGATGTTTAATAGTTGTTGAAGTTGAACGGCTCTTGAAGCCTTGACTCATGTTGCTCTCTTACACCTTCACGATGTGTACATGTGAACTTATACGCGTTCAACAAAGCCATTTTTATTTCATCAACAGTGAAAAGTGTACAAGTGAGATTACATAATCAAATAAATACTTCGTCTGTGTGTGTGTAAGAGAAAGTGAAAGAGATATGTTACCTAATAAAGAAACGAACAACAAACTTTGATGCTCCAAAAATGTCTTTCGAATGTTTAAAAAGGGAAGGAAGGACGATTTCTGTAGGTTGGTCTAAGCCAGATCTCGCGGCTCAAGGGCTGCAATTTCTCTCAAGACCTGACTTTTGTCTGCGTCAAACCTCTCGTCCTCTGCCAACAAGATGGACCAAACAAAGCATTTATAAAGGAGGAGAAGGATCAAATATAACGTTTGTCGTCAATTAACAGGACTTTCATACCTTTGTCTGGTTTCAAATCAGCCAACAATCTCAGAAGCTTGCTTCTGTTTGCCACCAAAATGTTTATTATATCTGCGGGCTTGTTTTGGTTCGCTGCAAACAGCTGTGCAACAATGATGATAATCTCAGTACCATCACGTTGGACCGGGATTTAAACAAGCAGAAGCAGTACAATCATCACGAAACTTCTTTATAAAAAAAGAATTACCTTAAAAACGTGAAATGCTTCTATCTGAATGCTCTTGCTTTTCTCCTGTATTTAGAAAAAAGATTGTTTTTATTTCCCAAACTGTTATTATCAAGAACAAAAAATTTGAGGAGGGTCTTTGAGTAAAGCGCCATACTCTCAGAAGATTCATGAGAATCCTCAAGTTCTCCTTTGAGCCCACATACTTCGTCATCACAGCTGAATTTGATCGATCCAGCAATATATCACCCAACAACTGTTTAACATTTACACAATACAGTACATCAGATATTCAGATTGATAACCCACTAAGATTGTTTTAGACTTTCGAATAATTTACCCTACCTTAATAGCTTGCCGTCTGGTTATATAATTACTTGATTCAAGAAGCTTTGAGTTGTAGTCCGTGAAAAACTGCAAACCAAAAACATTTGAGAATTATACTAGCCTAAAGTATGAATCATTCATAATGTTCTGCCTTCACGAACGGATCATAATGTTGTAAAAAAAACTTACCCAGTCTTCATTCTTGGTGAGAAACTCGGCAACAGTAGATTTATGCCTTGTTAGCAGTTCCTGTGAAAATAAATTACAGGGATGGAAATGTGATTGCATGTTCGACACTTAACAGTGCCAGCAGGATAAGATCCCAAGTAAGAAAATGCAAGTTTGTTGCAACTTGTTAGAACCTTGAACGTTGCAGCTGCATCGGCAGCAATGTCGAAATTAGGAAGCTGTATGTAATCGAAGAACTTCTTCACATGTTCTGATTCCAAAACGTATCTGAATGCAAGGAAATTATGTTAGTAAAACCCATTGTCGTTAATATCTCTGAACCGATAATCACTTCACAGGTCGTAAACTAAAGAAAATGGAATGATCTGCTCACTTGGCAACAATCTGATGGCGGATGCACTCCCTGAACATAGCACCATAATGCAAAGCCATGTCTGTGTTCTCGAAGCTGACAAGAAACATGGAAAGCTATATAAATGGTAATATGAGGAGTCTCTAAATATGGAAACTACCAATGGATTTCTTTATGCAACTTGGATGATCTGATTCAACCAGTTACAGTAACACACTCACCCTTCTATCAAAACATCCATGAGATCTATGTTGGCTTCTAGATAATCAGAAGCAATCAACCGTGAATTGACTTGTTGCCTCTGTAGATTCGCAACAACTTGTGTAGCATCTTTCCTGGTCTAATAAAAAGACAGATTTCGCCAATTCGATCATAGGATATCCTCGACTATATCACAAAAATGCTAACTTTTCAAATTGGGAAAGCTATCAGATTGAATAGTTACCTCCAAGTTGAGTTTAGGGAGACATGTGATCAAGAGACGTAGAGTATCCTCTCTAAAGAATTCTTGAGTCAATTGTGCACAAGCTTCAGCGACAGGCTCAGCCTCGCTGTTTCCGTAGAGAATCGACTTCATATCACGGACATTCCGGCTTAGTTCCGCCATCTACAAGCAATTTATCAGCCTCTTTAATACAAACGGAATCCAGACAAAAACAAAAATGCAACAATCCATTGCACAAATGCCATAGAGAGCAACATACATCATTGGAATAAAGCAACAAAAAAAAAGCAAATTTAACATTGAAGCGGATGATCAGCAGAGTGTATATAATTTTTGTGGATGCAATCTCTGCTTTAATTTCGATTTCGAAGATTCATCAAACAAAAAAAATCGAAAAAATCGAAAACCTTTTCTTCGCGCTTGGATTCTCGAAGGTCAGGCAAAGAGTTGGATCGATCGGCATAGAGAAGAAGATCGCGCGTCTGTCGGACGAGGTCAGCCGGAGTTCGAGGCTTGGACTTGAAAAGCCCCTTCATCTTTGCACCGCCGATATCGGATTGATCCGACGGTTCTCCGCCGTAGCCAGCAGCCGAGGAGCTTAGGCTTCCACTAAGGTGCTGGGACGGGAGCCTCCTCGCGATTGCGGAGGCGTCCCGTCCAGCACCTCTCGTTGACACGCACGACCCTATCCTTACCTTTCCTTGTTCCCTTTTTTAGGTTTAGTCAAAACTAAAACAAACAAAATTAAAAATTAAAAAAATCAATTCCAAAATTGAAGCTCTCTTTGTATCCGGATTCTGTGTCTTCCTATATCTTCTCTTGTCTCACCATGTTTCTCTCTTCTCTGCCTCCATTTTTAGCCTGAGAAAGAGAAAGCTATGCTATTTTCTCCCTATCTCATGCTTCCTTCCTTCCCTCTGATTTAAATAACAATATAAATATTATTCATTTCCTAATGAAAATATGACCAAAAAATGAATGACCAATTTTACAAGTCTTTATTTTAAACCAATGTTTCAATATGGCTTATTATGAGTTCGAGTTAAATCAAGGTTTCAACTGAAACAAGAATATGAGGTTAACGAAAAATCGAATCGTTTCATTACGAAATCGAAGATATAATTTGTAAATTAATTTCCACAGAAATAGAAAAGTAATTTCTCAATGGCTAGAAGAGATGTGAATAAGGTAGTTGAATAAATACAGGTCACATCACATGTAATGAGCTATGTCTCTATGGACCAAAGACAAATGACATGTTCACTTTACACCTTCACACTTCCCCTCACATGTTCTCTCTTGTGTCTACTTGTAATTTGATATCGTAATTTACTAATTAATTAATTAATTAATTTTTTTAGTGATACATCATCTCTGAATGGTCTCGTGACCCATAATCTATGTAGCAGATTACACGGCACAATTAGCGGATTTGTCAACACTTGTTCAACAAAGACAATTTCTTCATTTTTGCATCAAATTTAATTATTTATCCCAAAAACATGAAATCTGAAGAACCAGATGATACAGAAATTAACATTAATCCCTTTGGTTTATTTAACTTTTTCGATTACATGAAAGCTCAAAGGAAACGACCATTAATTAAATGGCGGGCTTGAAGGAAGTGAGATTCATTGATTTCAGCCACGGTTTCTCCCATACAATCGCCTCGTAGTTCTTGCTCGCGTCGGCGCCGGATTTGCCTACGCCGTCATTCACCGCCACAATAAGTCGGTAATTCGTGCCGGCGACTACCTGAGACTCGCCGCTAACAACCGTCACGAACTTGAGTCCCGATTTACTCTTCTTGTTGTACTCGGAGACAGCGAATTCGCCGATCTCTACGACGTGAGGGTCCGTAACATCGCTGATGGGACTCCATCCGCCGACACGCGCCGCCGCAAACGCGTAGAGAGGGAGGAGGACGAGAGAGAGGAGAAGGAGGAAGATTGCTTTGTTATTCATTTTTCTGCCTGTGTAACCGTTGTTTGTAGTTTTTTTTCTCTCGATTTGATGATACTGGCAGAGGTTTTTAGGGTTCTTATAATAGAGTCTTGCCACGTGACGTGGCGCGGAGTTATAAATTTCTATGCCAATTTCTGATTCATGGCACACAAGTGTGGCAAGATACTAAAATAGTTAATAACATTAATAAAAAATGTATTAAACTTAAATTTTATTTATTTTGGAATTCAAGTTTATATACATTTGTATCTTAGACTCTTAAAACATATCACTAAATGTTAAACTTGAATGGTTAATCATGGTTTGACAATTTATCTATGAATTTTTACCCAATAATAATGAAACAAAACTATGTTTATGTGTATTTATATCAATATATATGTATATTGAAGAAAGACCATAATTTTTATGTAGTCTAACTGTTAGTTTGTAATAGTATAATTTAATATCACCGGCCTGAAATCAAGTTTATGTTAATTTCTATTATTAAATTGTTGATAAAAAATAGTGAAAAAGAAAATTAAAATAATAATATAAAAATCTTACATTATAACAAATGAGAGTCTATAAGACTTTGAATCTAATATTTAGCATATCTATATTATCAAAGGTTTAAAGTAAAACTTGTTGATTTCTTTTTTTTTTTTGAAATTTAACTTGTTGATTTCTTGACATTATAGGTATATATCCTTTTTTAGAATAAGGCCTAATATGTAGACAAGGCTATGGAGTACCCCAGTCGTATGAGATTGGGTTTCATTTATAGATTTTGCAATGGCCAACTACTTTACTACCTACGAAAGTAAATATCAAAAAGGATTTTGACAAGTTCCACCATTTATAAATTAATTATGATAATTATATTAATTAATACACAACTATATAGCAAATGACAGATAAGAAAATAAACGAAAGTAACGGACAAAAAAACAATAAATGCAAGACATACAATAATTGATGTAAACAAGGCATGAACGTTTTCGTTTCCTTTTTTTGTGTTTGTAGAGAAACCCAAAAACAGAAGCAGACACGCTGGACAGTGACGTGGCGAAATCACGAACGAGATAGGATATGATATGGACAAGTAGGACCCGCTGGACAATTATTCATTTTTTTGTATATTTTATTTTCTGATAAGAATTATTAATTTCCCCAATTGCCGAAGAATACACATATTTATATAAACATTTGTTATATACACAGAAACCAAAATATAGAAAAGAGCAAACTTACCGGTACGTTGGTAGCACAAAAGAAAGCAATCGTACCGGAAACTATAATCGAGCGGGTTACAAAAATGGGCCGGTTTGGGTAGTTTCACGACAACTAAGTTTCCCCAAACCACCTGTACATATCTAAAACATGATGCCCCATTGTAACAATATAATATAATGAATCGATAGTGTCAATGGTCTTGTGCTTGAAGCCCCATCGAACTAAACTCCTCCCTTTGATGCAAAAACATAAGCCCCTGCCATGTAATATATAGAGATAAGCAACCATATATATTTTCATACAGAATCACAAATGAATTAGAAAGAAGATGAGTTATATGTGATCGTATAAATTAAGTATACCAAGAGTGGGCATCAAAACGGAGAGAAAGGCGGTTCCGGCTATCTTAAGAGACAAGCCTGTCTTGATCATGTCCTTGATCTCAATATGCCCCGTTGTGAACCCTACGACGTTAGAAGGTGTTCCCGTAGGGAGCAAGAAAGCAAACTGAGCCCCGATGGCACCAGGAACCATCAGGAGCAGAGGATGGATTCGCATGTTCTTTGCAATTTCGATGAGCAAAGGAACCAACAATGTAGTTGTTGCGTTGTTTGAGGTGAACTCCGTGATGGTAGCAGCGATGAGGCAAACGGTTGGAGCAATGGCCCAATAAGGAGCTGTTTCGAGAAAGACCAGAACTTTGGATAAGACTTCGGCTAAGCCACTTGTGCGTACCCCATCGGCTATAGCGAACCCAGCTCCTAGTAGCAACACTATGTTCCATGGAAGTTTCTTGCATTTGCTCCAATCCATTAGCTTCTCTCCGTTTTTAATATTGTTTGGGATTATAAACAGCAATGTAGCCATCATCACACTCACCGTTCCGTCCCCGGCTCGACCGTCGAAGATGCAACCCCAGCCAGGGATATCGTCCGTTATATTTCTTGTCATCCACAACACAACCAATCCACCAAACACAGTTAAGACCATCTTCTCAGCGAAACTCATTGGTCCTAACATCTCAAGCTCTCTACGAAGATGAGATTTATGAAGATAGGGAGAAAGAGCTTTCCCTGATCCTTTAGGACAATACAACACACATAGAATACCCCAAAGCACTACGAATATGCACAAAGCCAATGGGAAACCGAAGAAAAGCCATTGGCTGAAACTGATTGGATCGGCCTCCGGGAAATAGCTTTTCCACATTCCGACAAGTATCAGATTCACACCTGTTCCTGTCAGTGTGCTCATTCCACCAACTGCCGCTGAATAAATCACACCAAGCACCACCGCTCGGCAAAACTTTCCCACCGCCGGAGGCACAGCTTCCGACGAAGACGACGAAGGGAGTCTCTGAAGTATCCCCGTAGCGACTGGCATCATCATGACCGCAGCCGCCACGTTGTGCATCCACATGCTCACAAACGCTGTTGTAGCACAGATTCCCAGAAGCAGCAGCGGTGCGTTTAGCGGCTCCACGCAGAACACCAACGTTATCTTCACGAATTAGATTATCCATTGTTATATCATCAAAATTAATAGTGAACTTTTATGTACTTAAAAAAAAAGGTCGATGCTAAAAAATAAATAAATAAATCACTACAAAATAATAATGGTATGAAAAAAATATGAGAAATAAAAAAGATAAAGAAAAGAAGAGATAAAATGACTCACGTTAAGGGCGAGTCGGCGATGGATATTGTAGTGTTCGACGGCGAGAGCGAGGATGAAGCTGCCGAGGACGAGGGCAATAACGTCATCCATGTAAGAGCTTGCCACGTCATCCGCCGCCGTGATTCCGAAGAGAGGGAACAGGAAAAGCGGCGACATGGAGGTGATCGGCATCGGAACGGCCTCCGTCAACCACCACACGAAAATCCACACAAGAACGCCGAGCATGTTCTTCGCCGTCGTCGTTTCATCTCCGCCGAGCCGTACGCATAGACACACGACGGCGCAAAGAAGAGGACCAAGAGCGATGTAACAATTTTTCGGCGTGAATATTCTCCGGAGATGTTGCCCCACCGTTTGTTGTTCGAATGGTTCGTCATTCTGGACGACCGGTAAGAGCGGAGATTTAAGATCGTCGGAGCCTGAGACAGAGACATGACCACCGTTCATTCTGTTAATATCGGTTTTAGTGGATAGAGATAAAGAAATAGAGAAATGTAAGAACTAAGAAGGGTACGTAGCCTTTTTATAAATCAAATTATTTTAATAAATCAATTTTACATTATTCAATATATTATTATAATGTGTTTGGAAAATAAAAGAAAAAAAGTATGTAGGTTTATATTATAAAATTAATTTGTGTGGTCATATAACATGGTATTCGGTTTATGAGCGTGAGTGACACATGTTTAATATGCAAAGGCGCTCCATTTAGTAGATTTGTTTTATTCCTGTAAAATGTTTTTTTTTGTTTTAAGTTGTATTATACCTGAAATAAAATGTTTTCCAATGTGTGTCACCAATATTTGCTGTTTTTCGATTAATTTTATGAATAATGTACGATGGTCATATTAATGAAAATAGACAGTATGTTACAAAATCATATTAGTGGATAATGGGGTAGAATATAAAGAAAGGTCATTTCTACACTAAATATGATTGATGACTTTTCAAGTTATCTAAGTTATATTTTTAGAGGAGTATAATATATATAATGGACCCATCACCCATTGAAATGATGGGGTCTAACAAATGTACAAGTTACAAGTGGCGAGACGCTGTGATGGCTTATAAACTCTGGAATATGATGATGACCCATAAGAACATTAGAGATTAAGATGACAAGTAATCATAACGATTTGTTGCTAATTAATCATAGTGATAATATGGAAATCATTAAAAAAAAATCTAAATCCAAGAGTTATAGATAAACATAACCGTAGCTTGATTCAACGTTCATAGTCTCGTTTATTTTATAAGATATCCACATTATGGAAGTCATTATAATTATAATAAATAGGTGTGACTCAAATAATAGAAAAAAATGTTTTGATTTTTATGGTGAAGAGGTTATGAAAATGTTTGAGAAAAAAAAAGAAAGAAAAAAAGAAGAAGGGAAGCCAAACAGTTGGCAACAAGAGTCGAAGAGAGAGTAAGACACGTTATAAGTGTAGCCTTTGGTACTCCTCCAGAGCCCAACTTCCCTGGTTCATACCTTCCTCTCTTTTGTCTTTTTTCTCTCAAATTATTATATTTATTTAATATATAACGAAACTATGAAGAAATATTCATGTATTTGAATGGTAACCAATCTTTTTCTTTGTCTATTAAATCTCTCTAAGAGATATATATGCACTTGGTCTAAAGGTAATTAGCACATACATGCATGTAATATATATAGGATGGGATCTGCTATGTCCATTAGTTAACAAAAAAAGAAGACTAATGATTATTATTTATAAGATATAACATGTATAATGAGAGAGATAAAAAGAGAGGTGTGGTACGAAAAATATTATAATTTAGTTTTGACGGGGTCCAAAGAATAAGGGAGAAGAAGAGCCAGAAGAAAGATGACACGTACGTAGATCAAACTGATGAAACAATTACTCAAAAGGAATATCTGAATGATTGAAAGAGATCACATCTCATGACTCATGTCATGTGGCTGTCTGTGATTCAGTAGATATGAATGATTTATCAACAACTAAGGTGTACATTATGTGATCTCCAAATTTGTTTAATTAATCTCTTGTTACAAGTCAAATCCAACTCCTCATGTTATTCAACACTAATCAAATTAGATTTTGATTTGTTTCTTAAAGTCTATTTCTTCGTTCAAGACCTTCACAGCAGTCTTTCATGAAATGTATTTTTACCCGTAAGTTATTTGTTCGGATATATGTAGGCGCCATATACAAATTGTCTTTCCTAACCTACTTGTCGACTTGTCGTGATGAATTTTGATAGATAATTATAAGAAAAACGAATAGAGATATAATTAAAAGAACGAAACGCTTATTAAGATTATGAAACTATACGAGAAAAAGAGGAAAGACATACCGAATACGTAATGGTCATAACTGGAAAACCAAAATTTTCAATATAACTTTGGAGAATCCAAAACAGACACGAACAAGTGAGTTCAGGTCCCTCTTAATGCCCCACTCACATGCCATATTAAGTTAAATTGCATTTCTGTCTCTTTTTTTTTGTTTTTAGCTTTGTTTGGAATCGTACGAGGCTAAACCTTAGTCCGACACTTGCCGTTTCTGCTTTGTGTAAACACAACCTGAATACAATTTGAGATTTGCTGAAACAGAGGTCTTCTCTTATGAATACCCAAATGGTCACTGTTAATTACAGAGACAACACATACAATGAAAACAAAGTCTCTTTTATTCTTTTGTCTTCAAGTTCTGAGCAGGAAATTAAAACATTTTGAAGAACAAAGCAGTGAACAAAACATGCTTGAGATTGATGAGCAGACCACTTGATAGGTCTTCTATGGCTCTCCTCCAAGCTCCACTCTCAGGTTATCATACGGATACACTCGTGGTGTCTGCACCAACAGCACATAAATTTAAAAACAAGTACCACAATGGTAAGAAAAAGTACACGAGAAGAGAGATGAGATGTCAGAGAAACAACAATAGCAATTCATCTCATGTATAGACAAGAAGCCAGAGAGTATTACTTAGCCCTAGTGTCCTGTTCAACTTCTATAACTCGAAATCCCTTAAAACAAGACTCATCATAGTATAGCCTTTGATACAGCGTGGATGATGCTTGGCCAGTGGCCACTAAGAGAACTAACTCACAGCTTTTAGCTGAAAACACACATCTATCTACAGGCTTCATGTCTTTTCCTATGCACGTATGAGGCTTAAGCATGTACTGAGTTCCAAAGAACACTGTGGATGTTTCTTTCAAGTGTTCCTAATAATTATGTACAGGCTCAATCAATTAAGAAAGGATGATGAAAACAATGCAGATATCCAATTGTTCAGTAGCAATAGCAAACAGCAAAATTGATTGTCTATGCTCATAAACAGGCAAAATGCAAAAGCTGAAAGTCAAAATATTGCAGCATTCAGCAGATGAAGTAAAAAATATTCTATCAAGTGAGTATTCTTCCTTTAATTCTAGGTTTTGTTTTCCGCATTTTGTTGATGGCTATCTACAAGATTCAGGCAAAAACCTTTTTATCAGAGATAAGCCTATGCCAAGTATATGTTTCATATTAGGTACAGCGAAAATAAGAATGAGGTTTGATGAACCGAATTCAGAGTAGATTCACAATATAGCAGAGGGTTAAACTTTTGTAGCAAAAACATGACTATCTGCTGCGTATTTTTGCTCATTTTCATACCCGAAACCACACTCAGGAACCTTTGAAGCTTCATCGTTCAAATTGCATAATAAGTTGCATGATAAGTTGGAATGTTTTCACTTACAAATGGAACCTTTGAAGCTTTATCGTTGAAAACAGCGAGCAGACCGAGGGTCGCAAAGAACCCCAGTCCGCCACACAACCATCCCAATGCTTCATACTGTTCAGTGATCCGAAATCAATCAGAAAAAAGTTCCATTGCGCCTATAATCATTAGAAATCGTAAGAAAACCAAACCAACCTTCCCGACGGTATCAGCAATTCGATCTATGCAAGGTTCTGGAAACGCAGTCCCGTTGTCCCACATCAGCTCGTCATTAACCGAAAGCTGAGATGCAATCGAAGAAAGAGCCTCAAAATCGAAACGAATTTCGAAGAATCTAAGAAGAAATTACAGAGATTTGACTCACCGGCTTATCGGGGACGATGTGTTTGCCGACGGGGAGACCCATGCCGGCGCGTTGGCGCAGAGAAGAGGCGCCGGATCGAGCAACGATACCGTTTCCACCCATGATCCGAGAGGCCACACCGCTCAATCTTCCTGCCATTTTCCTTTTTCCGATGCTTTCAATTTTGTTTCAGGTTTCTCTCTTCTTCTCCCAGGAGACCCAAATCAATCGACTTAGATGGACGGCAGTACTGAGCAAATCTCTAAACGGTGTCGTAAGAGGCAGACCCTTTAGTTAAGCCAGAGGTTTCACTAAATGTATCTTTTTAAAGTCTATATACAAATAACAAACCTAAAGAAATAGTTTTGATCGTCTTATTGGGATGCTTCTCTTAATTTTGTTGACCACCGGCTGTAAGAAGCTGGGAACATGTCTTCTTAGGTCTGGATCTTTCTGACTAAGAGTTCATGAATCACTTCGTTGTTATTATTATTTTTTTTAATAATTTCCTCTGACAAAAACTTGTGGTTAACTGTACAATGGCTTGAAGATCAATCGTGTGAAAGAGTAATTGAACTTCTTGTAGTTTTGGACTATATTGGTGAAGGCGCGGTTGTCCATAATTGATTCAATTCTCAAATTTTTAAGTAAAAATGATACATAACACACTATAAACAAAATAGATCATTAGCATCAAAAATTTACAACGAATTTGAATGGTTATAATTGCGCACAAGGAAAGAGAGATTCGTCGCTACAGTTTATTTGGTTTCAGTGAAACAAAATCAGCAGATTCCATAGCAAACACAAAAGGGATTCACACACAATTGTCTTAACTTAAACACATAAGAGTAACAGTCAACCAAAAGTTCTCCCAATATAAAAAGACAGACATGTCACATGTGAAGTGAAAACGTAGTAGAGAGATCGTGGTTACTCGCTGTTGGTGGTGTTGCGAGGAAGTGAAATTGATGACAGTGTTGAATACACCATTAACTCTGCCTCCCAAGATACGGTGTGATTCACAAGTGAAGGCACAGAGGAAGAAGAGAAAGTAGGATAGAATCTAACTCTATACTCTTGACCTCAGCATTGAATCTAACTCCATTCTCATTAGCAAGCACTTCAACATCACTGGCACATCCACTGTCGAAGTACAGACCATCACCAGCTAATGGTTGTCCCACGAGTGGTCCCTTACGACCTTTCACCACAAACGGATAATCCTCCAGGTATCTTCCAGATTTACTTGTCGAGCGATACAACAAAAAGCATTTACAACAATGTTGCAAAGACATATACGTTGGTGACTTTTTGGGAGGAATGGTTGGAACCTGTGAAAGGAGACACATTGTCAGTAAACTTCTTCTCATGGTCTTTCACCTTACCCTTGAGACAATCGTCCTCGAGACTCCATGTTTCATCAAAGATCAATAAAGACTAAAGAGCGAGCTAGCCTTAATTTTAAAAACGAACTTTTATTTTCCTGTATGAAAGAAGAATGTAAACACACAAAAATGTGAACTTTTGTACCAAGTTCATGGTACTAAAGAAAGAAACTTGTTCCTCGGAAATACTGAGAAACTTTTCACTCCTTCTCTTATATCTATTTCTTTTTGTAATTGTTGAGATTAGAGGGTGAAGAGAAACACCAAAAAAAGTTTGACTGGTCGTCGCTTGCTTATGTCACTTACCTCATCTTTGTAGAAAAATTTAACCCTCACTTCTCACTCACTGTTAAACAAAATAATTGATTTTACCTTTTGAATTGTTACCGTGAAAAAAAAGAAAAACGAAAAGTGCATCCGATGACGTCAGCGATATTATAGAAACAAAATATGAGCTGTCCATGCATATCTTATGGTTTTTAGGTAATTAAAGTTCGTTACTTTTTTTGAAATATCCCTTAACTATCTCGCTATAGGCTCAAAGAAACGTTTTGGTGACATTCATCAGATGAAAAAAAGATATAGAAGAGAAGGACAGCTCAAGATAAACACAAAACCAGCTGCAACAAAGTCCACGTCATAGCTAGAGACCCTTTTGTTCAAAAACCAGAAAAGCAAAAGAAAAAAAAATTCATAGAGAGAAGATGACCCATAAACACTAGACACCATTACTACGAGGCGATAGAGAGACGGATAAGACAAAACGTACGTACGGACTACTCTCATCAAACCACGTTGTCTCTTGTTATCTTGATATTCAGCATCTTCTCGATGACGTTAAGCTTGATGTTTTTGCCGGGGATCTTAGGGACGGTGATCCATAGAACACCATTGCGAAGCTTAGCCTTTGCTTCCCTGACGTTGTAACCCTCTGGGTTGAAGACCATGGTGCCTCCATATCTGCGACCGCCGTGGTTATACTCGGACATGGCGGGTTCGTCGGCAAAGAAATGGAGGTTGTTGCCTTCGATCCAGTACATGAGGTCTGACGCGGGACATCCAGGCAAGTCTACCCTGTAGATCACGCACGTGTTCGTCTCGTTCACCTCGCACACCGCCTCGCTACCACTTTTCTGGAATCGGTTCCTCGCTACAACACAACAAACAAAACAAATCAGTTTTTGTAAGGAAAAATATAAACGAAGAAAGAAGGCTTTACGGATAGGTGGAGAAATCTTCGGCCAATCGCTACTGCTGGTGCTGCCTGCTTTACTCATTTCTTAAAACGACGCTGTTTTTTGCTGTTTTGTGAAAGTGGACTTGAGTGTGTAAAAGTGCTACTTATTATTTATAGCGGAGTGTATAATGAGTAACCTATTATGGGCCTATAAATCGGCCTATTTAGATTATTTCAAGATGGGCCTAGTTATTGGCCGAGTAATGCTTCACGAATATTTACTTCCGAGTGGAGGAGCCTCGAACTTTGATCGGAGTCCCAATGTTGTTGATAGCATTTCTATCTTCCTATCTTTATGGAATCATCTGATGAGAAACATAACCAAACTAAACTGCTCTTGTTGCTGAAAATGATTTGAGTCATCTTATGAAAAGCCTCTGGTTCAGAAGTCCATTCAAAACTGTGCTCGTAAACTTAATTCTTGTACACTGTTTTTGTTCTATCAAAAACTCGCATCTTGCATTTAAACATGTTGCAAAACCTTTGATGGATCCTTGTGTTTTCTGTGGTAAAGATGCCATTTTGCATTCGTTAGAGCTTATCCAGTGTGTGGATTGTTATATAATTTGATTCATGCAAGTGGTAATTACTGTTTTCGGTTGTCCATGTTTTATAATTTTACCTAATACAAAACAGCAACCGTGTAGTAATCTCAAGCAAAACATGATACAACTCTAAGCTTTGGATTTAACGAAAACCAAAAAGGTATAAGCTTTGGAAAGAAGATAAGAAAGTGGGAGAAGAAATAACTAAAGCTAAGCATTGATCTGGTTTGTTGAAGGAGCTTCCATTGATGATTCAGAGTCTAAGGTGTTTTCTGAGAAGATAGAAGTCCGGCAAGTAGGACAGGAGGAGCGGGAAGAGAGCCACTTGTGGATGCACTTGACATGGAACCCATGATGACATTTCTCCAGCACTTGGATGCTCTCACCTTGTTCGAATTCAGACAAGCAAATGGCACACTCTGCTTCAGCACCTGCAAGCTCGAGGTCGGAGGAGTAGACAAGCGTAGGAGTTGGTACGGTGGATGAAACGTCCGCCTCAGGATCAGGCTTTTGGTCGTCGTCGTCACTCTCGAGGGTTGGGCGGAGAAAGCAACGTATCGCAGCGTAGAGAGAGAGAGCACATATGAGAGCAGAGAAGAGAAGGATGAGGAGGACGGATGCGTTTGCTTGGAAGTCAGTAGAGTTGGAGTAAGGCTTCCATCTGCAACTATGGGAGTTACATGTTGGAGTAGCAGAGGACAATGGTGAAGCTGTAGCTACTTCTGCTACTAGCAAACGCATCTTAATTGGGTTGTGAGTTTGCTTTGAGAGAGTCTCGTGGGTTTTTGTAAACCTTATAGAGAGTGAGGTGTGGGGACGATGGTGGTGATTCCAGTGAAGTCTTGAAGCTCTCAGAGAGTTGAAAGATTAGGATGTTTCGTCTCTATTTTGAGGACTGTAACTCTCGCTTCTCTCTCTTTTGGTCCACTTCACATAAATGGATATTATTGTGATGGATGATGGGATTGCTATTTGTCCTCTTGGCTTATCATCATCCACATCTTTGCCACATGTCGCCTTCGCACTACGTTGCCTACATTCTAGGCAATACGTTGCTCCTTTTTTTGGTTTTTTAATTCGTATTGATTCATTCATGTTTGAATATGTCAAAATCTAGATTTTAAAGGAAAGGAAGAAAGACAAGAACATAATACACTTCATTGTTTCTTTGTCTCTTTATATAACTCGGTTTTACATTTTTTTCTTTCTTTTAGATAAAAGAAACAAAACCCCAAATTAGAAAAACAAAGGGTGAAAAGAAAAACTATAACAACAATCAAAATAGTAAGAAAGTAACGAAAAGCTTTAAGCTTTTTTTTAACGAATAATTTTTTAATTTTTTTCCCTCTTCTAAAAACTCTCTTATGCAAATAGCCAAATCATCATCATCTGATCTCCATGGAATGGATTTCTCACTTCTCTAAGCTGCAATTCCTGCAACAATACCATTTTCATTTGATTTCATCAGATTACCAAAAACACAAATGTTTAAATTCTCGGATAAAATAAGGTGTTCACTCGTCATACCTCCGTTTGGTTGCCTGTTGATGTATCCAGCTGGTCCTCTAGACATGAAGTCCAATGCTCCCATTCCCAATCTTTCCTCTGCCTTTGCAGGCAGCGAAAGCCACGCTGAGTCGCTGTACAGAGAGTCTGTCTCCAAGCTGCTTGAGCCGCTGCTGTAACCACCAACACGAACTCCTCTCATTGCTTCTAATCCTATGCCCCCTCCCTCACTGCGGTAGCTATTACGTGCACGTGCAGCTGCTCCCCAGTTGTCTCCGATGCTGCCTAGCGAAGACATTCCAGAGTTTCCACTGAAGTTGCTTCTAGATATTGGAGAGTTTGATATGTAACTTAGCCCACCATTTCCCCATAAATGGTTCTTTGTTGCTGCATTTAGCATGGAACCGTTCCCGACACTAGCTACTCCCGAGTCAACCTGGCTACCGTACCTGGTCTGGCTTGCAGAAAATCCTGGGCTAAAGGGCCGTCCAAAGCCTGCACCGGAACCAGATCCATAGTTCTGTGTCTGGTCTGGCTCAAAATTCAGCTCGATTCCATATCCATGTCCAAACGGTGAGAATCCGCCCCTATTACCTACTGCTGGACTGTACCTAACTTCAGGTTTTATTCCATAACTGGAGATTGGACTCGGGCTGAATCCTTGGGTATACTCGTTCAGCAACAATGCACTGATTCTACTACTGCCAAAGCTATTTACATTCATTTGGTTCCGGATTGGGTTCAGAGCCATTTCCTTAGGAACAGCCAGTTTGACCTCCACCATCTTTCCATTGAGTTCGTGGAATGTCCTCTGCAAAACTCTGTCTACAGCATCCTCCGATTCATAAGAGATAAACCCAAAGCCTCTGGGTCGCTGGGTTCTGTGGTCATACATCACCACAACATCTGTGATCATCCCAAACTGAGCAAAATACATCTTGAACTCAGCCTCCGTCACCGATGAAGCCAAACCTCCGACAAAAATCTTTTTGCTGTTTGCTGGGCCAGGTGATCCCTGGAGACTGCTGTTACTTTTGTTCATTACTACGTGATCATCTCGTGGAACAGCCTTCTTCGCCTCAACCTGTGATCATTGAGAAAAAAGAAATCTTCACTACTAACGACTCTTGCTTAGCAAATATAAATCCTCCGCAGAAATTAGCCTTCTAGTTTAGGATCACAAGAATGAGAGAGAAAGTAGTTTGATATTCATTGTGAACCAGTTTCTTCAACCAATAATTGAAGATGATAATCTGGCAGATCATGAAGCCTTGTCATCCTTGAGAAAAATTAAAACCAATGAGACTTCAAAAGAGCAACAGAGTTAGAAATGATCCTAGTTATTTGCTTATTATTTCTGTGTGAAAATACAAGAACTTTTGACCAAGATCAGCAGAGATATTTTATCAGAGAGACATGCTCTTTCTCTTTTGATTTTGGTGCTTCCTTACGCTGACTGTGACAATGTAGACTATATAGTCTAAAACAGGAATGAATAAAGAGAATAGCTTTGCTTCAAGGAGCAGCAACCTCTAGTTCAAGCAACTAATCATTGAACGAAGCAGATTGACATCGAAGCAATGTAGTGTTGGTTTAAAGGGCTTGATGAAACTTACAATTTTACCATCAATGACGTGTCTGAGCAAAACGACTCTTTCAGCAACATTGGGGTCAGCGAAGACAACGAAACCAAACCCACGAGCACGACCAGTGGCTCGATCCTTCATGATCACCGCCTCTAAAACCTCACCGAAACTCTGAAAATACTCGCGAAGACGATCTTCGGTGGTCTCCCAAGAGATCCCACCGATGAACAGCTTACATGATTCCATTTCCATTCTGCAAAAAAAGAAGAAAACAAAGAGTTTGTTCCCGAGTATATATACATCTACTTAACACCTCGATCTGACTGAAAACATCATCATCTATATTCAAAAACCCAGAATCTGTTCGAAATGCTGATGAAGAGAATCGAATCTAACAAACCTTATGGAAAGCAATAGGATGTATCGATGAAAACGAACAGCTGGGTCTTGATCGGATTCTGTGAACCGATCGACCCACGATCCTGGATTCCTGCAAACAAACAGACAAACAAAAAAACACACACATGGGTCAATCAAAAAGGTGCAAGTTTGGAAGAAGAAATGAAAAACCCATCATCAAGAGAAGAAGAATAAGTTGTCGAGAGAGAATCTCGAAAATTACCGAAATCTAGAAAACGGAGAAGAGGAAAAACGAAGATTGAAATCTAGAAAGATTGGAGAGGGAGCTTTAATAAGAGGGCGAGAGGCCCTCTTTTTCCTCTCTTCTTTTTGATTTTCGTCCAATAATAAAAATTTACTGTTTTTAATTTGGAAATGGGCAAAAAACAAAAAACAAAAAAAGAAGAAAAAATGGATGATGGAGTTTGTGCAGCAGAAGAAGAGAAGGAGAAAAAAGAAAAAAAAATGGGATTCGCTAAAAGGAAAGAGAAGCTCCTTCTTACGTTTTGTTTTTATATGGAATGTTTGGCTATCCTCTCTTCCAAAGAGACGATGGCATTTTCGTCTTTTCCCTCTCTCTGTAATAAAATTAATTAATTAATAATAACCGACGTTTTGTTGGTTTGTAGTAACAATGTCTGTCACCTTTTTACCCCTATAAGTTAATAAATCTTTGCCCTTTTAAGTAATTACACAATTTTTGATTTTCAAAAATCTATCATGAATAAGACATGGGATGACTCAATATATAATTATTTTTAGTATCATGAAATTATCCGAGTTAATTACAGGTTTATCCTGATTTCTTCCTACTAATAGACTATTTCATCCAAACTCATTTTTGGAATTTTTATTTTGTTTCCATTTTGTATTGAAAGGTCAGTTTAATCTTATTTTTCATATCAGCATAATACACATTACACATTTTTTTTCATCGAACAAAAGTGCAAGACATGGTTCGCTAATCAGCTAATTATGAAAAGATGCAACATGTGAATTTTTTAGAAAATAATTTGATTACAAATATTTGAAGATTACTAAAATGAAAATGAAATAATTTTTTTTAAAAAGCTTTGGGGAATCAAAGTGGGAAGGAACATGGGGGAATGGTTGATGACGATAAAGATTGGCATCCCACAAAATTTTAATATCTATATATTGCTTTTCAAACAATTTAATTTTGTAATTATAATGAGTGATTATTAAAATAATTCATAACCAAGTGGATGATGTTTCAAGGACACAAAGCATTCCTTGTGCATCCACATAATTACCAACTTTCATATGCTTACTTTTTAATCATACTTATTCCATTAATTTAATCACTAATCTCCAGGTCCAATTATTATTTACTTATTTCACTCTTTTTAGAAAGTTATCGTTTACTTTTAAAGAAATATTATGTTTACTCTCATTCTTAATCAAATTTGTATGAATTGCAACAAAAAATTTTTAAAACAAAAACAAAAAAAGTCGTATTATATCATCAATAGTGGATATTTGACTTGTAAAAACTACATATATTACATATATTATCAAATATCCACTATTGATAATATAATAAGACTTTTTTGTTTTTGTTTTAATTTTTGTTTTTTGTAATTCAGACAAATTTGATTAATTCCACGGATATATAAGTTCGTAGAAAACATGTGTTTCTATGTAAAACATCCAAATTCAAAAGATTAAAGCACACATTTTTTGATATTTTGGTTCTACCAAAAAGATTCAAACTCAAAGCTTTCAAAGCACAAAGGTAAATATGTACAAAAACCATATGCCACTTGGGTAATAATACGATTCGCATCACATGGATCATATATTCGTAAAACATATGGTCGCATGTACAATACATTGGTCTATATATTGCCAATTAATTTATTTGGCCGTCCTACATCTTATACGGAGTTTAATAATTCGGATTACCAACTATTAAGGTCTATTGATTTCGATTAAATAAGAGACATCAAATGTTTAATCGATTAAATATTTAGTTACCAACTAAACCTATCTCTTGTTATATAAAAGGTTTGTTGTATTTATACCCACATGTTGGAAGATAAAGTAGCCTTACTAAATTGGGAACAAAAGGTTTTATAAGAACATCACCACATGCCCAATTTTAGAATTGAGAATGATGAACACCATAAACTTTGTTGGGCCCACAATTTTATATAAAGAAGATGTAAAAGCCTCATTAGTAAAGTTAAGTTAGGCATCCCAAAAAGGCTAATTAGGCCTATATTATAAAATTTCAATAATATTTTTCGGCCCAAATAGGTTTTTTCAAGTTGGCTGCAGATAGTCTCTCTCTCTGCTCTCTATCATTCTCCTCCCGCTTCAGAGGAAGAAGAGACCCTAAAACATCTCACTCGCAGAGACGAAGGTATGGCTTCTATGTTCAATTAAAGCAATCACTTGAGGCATCTCTCTGTGCCGAAATTGGAGATTATATGTCTCTGAGTTGTCCCAAGTTTCCATTTTGTATAAACATGGATTTGGTACTTTCCGTATTAATGGTGTTATTCGACTGTTGTTGTTCCATCAGCGATGGTAAAAATTTAAACTTTGGGCTTCAATGGAAGGAATATTTAGAAAGGTTGACATTTGACTGGAATCGCTTCAATTTCAAAAATTGATTTTTTTCGTGTTTGTTACAGTTTCTTCTCGAAGATGCATTGCATTAGAAGCTCAATCCTGCAGCATTTGAGGGTGAGAGTCTCCGTTAGACCGTTTTTGCTGGTGGAGAAGGAGAATGTTTTCAAGGGTGTTGGTAAAATGAATTTCACATCAGGAGGAGATGATGGAGGCCAAGATCAAATCTTGAGTAAGGTCATTGAACTGGTGAAGAAGTACGACAAAGCCAATGCCTCTAAGGTAAAAACACCTGCTGTTGTGTTGTTTGGGTATAACGTTTTTTCAGTGAAATAGTTGTAACACGGTTTAGTTACTTACAGGTTACTGAAAGGGCTGATTTCCAGAAGGATTTGTCGCTGGACAGTTTAGACAGGGTGGAGATAGTTATGGCTATTGAAGAAGAGTTCTCAATTGAGATCCCTGAAGAGAAAGTAGATAAGCTTACTTGTTGTGGTGATATTGCAAGCTACATAATCTCTGAAACTCACTCTAAAGCGTCATAGTTCTGACTTATCTCAGGCTTTATTTCTTGTCTTCATTGTTCTGTTAATCAAAGTCTAGAGACATACTTTTTTTTTTGTTCTCAGCAAATTTCATTTGGGTCAGTTCTGTTACATTTCATCTGATATGTTCAAATGTGATCACACTACTGTTGTACCAAAAACATGAGAGAACCTTTACACATATGATGCAAACATCAATTTTAATTACATTGTGGGAACATGAAAAACTGTGGAGAGCGTCTCTACTCGGTTCTGTGACTGAAGCGCCAACTAAACAAGTGACGACCATTAACCAAAAAAACAAATGCTTTTCACAAAAGGGATCTTCAAGAATTTGTTGTTTTTGTTTAAATCTTTTGTTGAAATGTTGACACCATGCAGCTTGCTATGATTTTGAACTGTGGCCTTGTAGCCTGATCTTCCCCGAAGAGTAGACACGGAAGCCGTTGGTAGAGGAAACAAGTTTGATACGTTTGTGTATATTGGTCGAAGTGTGATAGCATCTATAGAGCTTAGGCACATGTACTGGCTTGATGACACATGTGTTTTCAAGGTCTGGAATTGCGTGGAGTTGGGAAGGAAGATCGATTTCAAACTCTCCCAATTCATCAGTAACAGCCTTAATCCATTTAGATCTCCTTTTGTATCCAGCGTGACACTTGATGGCAACGGTAGCACCTGTACGGACCAATCATGTTAAGTATTCAGATGGAAGACAAAAAAGCACAGGGACGAATAAATAGGTAGAGACAAGTAAATACCTGGAATAGCTGTGGAGTGAAGGTGAGGACGTGACGTATCGCAGAGAAGAGATCCGGTGATGATCACAGAGGAGAGTTTTTGTTCACCATAGCCAGCCATCTCCACCATCTCTGTTCTGCTCCATATCTTACCTGTAGCTGCAAACACTCCTTCGAACAAGAAGAGGAATAACAAGAAGCAACGAAGGATGAAGAAGCTTCCCATTTAAACAACAAAAGACAAGGTTTCTTTTGTTACTTTTCCTTTCTCTCAATATGAAAAATGTTTACTTTTTGTTTAAGAAATGTAAGAAGCATGTTTATATATATAAGAAGTTAAAGAAGAGGAGGTATTTAAGGGAGGGAGAGACCCTTTGCGTGGCATCAGGTCACACAGCTCTGTACGGCAGTCTCTTTCTCTCTGTATTTCTTCTTAATAAAATAATTTATATTTAGATAAAGAAAAATTAATTCTTTTTTTTTCGTAGAAAATCTAATTTATGGCTGACTTTAGATGATAGGGTCAATTTTAGACATTAATCTTTGAGATGAAACAATCAACTGTCGTTGAAAGAGAAAGAGAGACGGCACTTGGAAGCAATTACTGAGTGGTTCGCCTACTCTTTCATTCAACTTCAACTTCATCTTCTTCGTACAAATAAAGTATTTATAAAATTTGGTGCAACGTTTTGTATGTAATGTGACGTTTCTCCTTTTCTTTATTATTTTGTCTAAGTAAGCTACAAATTTGCGATGGAGTGGGAACCAAAGAATCAAGCCTACCCCAACTGTACTTTCTCAAGTCTCACCCACATTTCAGCTTTCAACACTTCTTGACGAGCCTAGAGATTTCATTTTTGTGGGTTTGGTTATTGTCACGTGTCGGCAAATCTAGTTGATGGAGTCAGCACTATGCCTTGGGTTTAGTGTTTTGTTGACCAAATCACATCTTCTAACATTCTAATACTGAAAAAAAGAAAATGATTATGGGCCAAAAGAACCTTAGCTAGTTACTTGCATGGCCCATTTTATTTAGAGGCCTTTAAATATGATTTAGAACTGAATATCTTGGCCCATTAGGTTTCCACATGGACAACCATTAATTATGTCATTAGGAGCTTTAATACAGCTGGAGCTGGTGATTATAGTTAATTAAGTACGCGGTTAGAAAAGCAAACAAATGGTCGGGCCCATCGGAGGCGATCAAGACCGTCAAATGTGTTTAACTGGGACCCTTTCTCCTACAGCTGTCTGATCTGATTGGTCGAGGCAGTTTGATGACAATGAACCCCACCACACCCACATCCAACCCCAAAAAATAAAAATAAAAATTAAGACATTAAAACAAGAAAGGTAAAATTGACCGATAGGTCGTTGAGTGGCAGTTACCCTCTGTCTCCCCAACGCCTTCCTCTACCGCTCCGTGTCTTCGACGCGCCCGTCCGACCCGTTTTCTGTGTTGACCACTCTCCTCTTCTGCGCGTGGGTCTTATCTTTAACAGACAAAAGGTGGGCCGGGTCCACTAACGGTCCACAACACGTGGCAGAGCTTTAAAGGGCTGTTTATCTCTCATTCGAATCCGACGCTTGAGCACGTATCCAGTTGTCAGAACCTTATCAGTAACTGGACGGTTAATATAAACTCACGTGTCGAGTGAACAGAAGTCGTACGTCCTCGCTTTATAAAATCTCCGGCGACTCATTCACCACTGTGTACAATCCCAGCCGACACTTGAATTCGTTTTTTTTTGTCTTCCTTTTCTAAAACCCTAATTTTCTCGCTTCAGTCTCTACAGTCAAGTCAACCACCACTGAATCGTGCATCAATGGTGGAAGCCATGATGATTTAGAGAGAGTAAAGTTTCTATCTTTTAATTTCGTGGTAATTTTCAGAATGGGGGATTCCGATAGGGATTCCGGTGGAGGGCAAAACGGGAACAACCAGAACGGACAGTCGTCGTTGTCTCCCAGAGAGCAAGACAGGTTCCTGCCGATCGCTAACGTGAGCCGGATCATGAAGAAGGCCTTGCCCGCGAACGCCAAAATCTCCAAAGATGCTAAAGAGACGATGCAGGAGTGTGTCTCTGAGTTTATAAGTTTCGTCACCGGAGAGGCGTCGGATAAGTGCCAGAAGGAGAAGAGGAAGACGATCAACGGCGACGATTTGCTGTGGGCTATGACCACTCTAGGGTTCGAGGATTATGTTGAGCCATTGAAAGTTTACTTGCAGAGGTTTAGGGAGATCGAAGGGGAGAGGACTGGACTGGGGAGGCCACAGACAAGTGGTGAAGCTGGAGAGCATCAGAGAGATGCCGTCGTCGGCGATGGTGGTGGATTCTACGGTGGTGGGATGCCGTATCACCAGCATCATCAGTTTCTTCACCAGCAGAATCATATGTATGGGTCCACAGGCGGAGGCGGCGGCGACGGTGGAGGTGGAGCTGCTTCCGGTAGGACAAGGACTTAAGTTACGATTGGTGAAGTGGATCTCTGTATATAGATACATATATACACATGCTTATTCTTACCCATAAAAATTCGTAATATCAATCTATTTAAGTATCTTGTTGGTTATGTAAAATGAGATGTGCATTAAGGGGTTAGATTTTGCGGCTGTGTAAAGAGGATCAAGTGTGTTTGAAACATTAGGATTCGCTAACGGATCTGCTCCGTTTAAACTTGTACTTAACTATTGGATTTGAATCGCAATGAATGCAAATGTTTTCATTTGGTATGGTTTCATGTTGTTGGTGAGAGAGTCGAGAAGATTGAAGTGTCAAATTGCTCACATAGAGAGGCAGCAAAGACACCAGCTTTGATGCAAACTGTGAGGCCTGCTTCGTTGGTTGAGAAAGAAGGTTAATGGCAGGAGTGGAGGTCGCGGGTGTTGAAGTACAAGTTGCCTTTTTGATCAGGTGCAGAGACGCGGAGAGGAGTGAAGCCTTCGTAGTTGCCGTTGGTTTTAGCAGAGCAAATGTCTGTCATATATCTCAATAGCTCATGATTCTGTACGAATGGTTGCTTCGTGTATTCCTCCCATGGCATCCACTGTAACATTTTAAGAAAGAAAAGAGGTTTGTGAGTGTTTTGGTGACAGAGACTGGAGAGTCCTAGAAAGGGTAATCATGTTACCTGAGCCGCCTCTATCTCTGACTCCTGTGCACTGATCTCCAAAGAAAGGGGCTTTAACATGCACACGAAGAACAAATCTGACTTTTCAAAGAAAGCTTTGTGGGTCTGTCTGCGAGGATTTAAAACAGAGATAAAAATCAGCTATGTTGCAATATAAGCAGATAATGTGGTCGGAGTTGGAGTTGTAACCTGAAGGCCAATACTTGGACGAATTCTGTATCCACCTAAAATCATATGATCCAGAGAAGAGTGTGATTAGATCTTTGTTTCATGTAACTGGTATTAAGGTAATGCATGAAGAAGTCTTACTCCTGTCTCTTCTTTCACCTCTCTGACCGAGCCATCATGTATGTATTCACCCTGAGTCAACCAACAAAAAGAAAAGCGGCATCAGAGAGGAGAACCCAACCATGTAACGAGTTTGAATAAGAAGCAGCACCTCATTTACTACTCCAGTGGGGAACTTCCAGATGCCTTGGCCTTGAAATCTTCCTGTCTTCTCTTGAACCACTAGCACCTTTGGATTCAAATACAGAAACATAGATGTGATCAGTCTTGGAGAGGTACCTTAAAAGACTCACTGAAAATCTCATCTTAGCACACCTCTTTCTTGTGGTTAATGACAAAGGCACCTATGCCAACACGGTGAGATGCATTGGAAGGAAGCGTATCGTCTTCTTTGGGAATCCAATACACAAGCATCAAGTAGTTTTTCTCCGCGTGATGAAACCAGAATCCCTCCTACTCATAAACCACAACCAGTTTGTTTTATGAAGAATCTCCAAACAATTAACAAATGGGGTTTGCAGAAATCAATTCCAGGATTAGCGTCAGGTAACAACACCTTAACAGCAGTTTCAGCAAGACCGATAAGCTGCCTGGGCAATTTGATCCACACACCCTTCTTTCCCTGCGTACTCAAAAATGTTTGTTGACAAGCTATCATACACATTGATCAGTTCAGAGAGCAATGATTAGTGTAGTTGGAAAGTTGAATTCACTTTCTCCATTCTCTTTCCAGGAAAAGAGAATACACTTTCTTTGCAGCAAAGTAACACAGAGTCTCTCTGGCCCGCATTAGAACACAATAATTTTTTCAAGAAGAGAGTGACATCCACACTTTGTCACCTCAACTTTTTCAATGATTCTATGCAACTAATTGGTATCAATCTCGGATTCCTTCCCCACAATCTGATTTGCATCTAGTTATCGAAATTGAATATAACTACGGGGAAATGGGAGCCGCGGATGACGAAGTTTCTCATGCTTATCCTATCCATCAGATCAAGCTAACAACAGGAAAAAGAAAGAAGAGCACCTGAAGAGTCCAGTTAGAGAGAGAGGATCGGAGAAGTGCAGAGAAGGCAGAAGGATCCATGTGATGACTCATCTCCGTCATCACGCCACCGTACTTGTCTTCAACAGCCGGAAGCATTGTAACGCCGCCGTTTGCCTCCTCTCCGGCCATCGGGTTCGTGGAGGAAGAAGCGGACATGGATCTGCTCCTCGCCGTGGAGCAACTGTGAAACGCAGAGAACCCATCAGCCGGAAAACGCATAAATTGGGGAAAACGTAGACGCCCATTAGCCGGCTTCATCAACAAGTTGATTAAACCATAGCTTTTCGCCAAACGGCAACTCATAATTCGTTACTCAACCGAGAGCAAAATAACACAACTTTAAACTCAATTACAAAGGATTTGCCTTTCCTTTCTCAATTCTCAAATCACAATTTCATTTATGAGTGAGATTGTAAAAAACAGAAGGATCGAAACTAATCTGCTAAAATGAATCACTCGTTTGAAGGATTGAGCGTAGAAAACCTGTTTCGCACTAAAGCATTTCTCTTTCCCTCAACGTATGAAATAAATTAAAAGGAACGAACTTTCTGCCTCAAATCTTTTTTTTATACTTTGTCAACATGAGAAAAAAAACATTTTTAAACCAAGACATCAAAAATTCCAAACCTTTAGAGTTTAAAAGGTTTAGTTTTTGGATTGTATGACACGGCTAATCGAAAATTGATTTTACACACGAGTTTCTGAGATCAATGACACAATTATCTTCTCAATCTTACTATGATAATCTACCGTCTCTTGATTTCTCGCAAGTGTATGTGATGTGATTGATTAAAAGGGAAGAAAATAGTGTCGGTATCTCCGCGGGCTACGCTGAGCCACACGAAAAGTGTTTTGCCTTTACACGAAACATATATTCGTCTCGGGCCGGGTCGTCGAACGGGTAAGAAAATGACTGAAGTGAGGATAAAATGGAGGTTATCTTACTCGTTTGAGGGCATAAAGGTAAATTACATAGTCACAGAGTCGCATCCAAAGTTTTTTTTTTACCCTTTGAACTACTTTTACTTGGCCGTCTCTTCTCCTTTCACGCGCGCCGCCCAATTTTTCATTTTTTACCTTGCTATGGAACTTCTCACCGGCGACTGTCGGAAACCAGTCGGCGATGACTTTGCCGAGGATGTTGACCCATTCGATGGCTCCGATTGGATGTACGGTACCCGTTCACTGAGACCTCAAGGAAACGACGACGCTTTGGCTACGCTCGCAGATTTGGCGCCGCCTCCTCAGAAACTGAAACCCATCAGGTGCGTCGTCAAGCCTCCGTCTGAGGATCGACATCCTCTGGATATTCTCGCCGGAACCCTAGACAGGCTGCCGGAGATGGGGTTTCTCGGAGACGGCTGCTTCGAGGCTCCTTTGGGATCAAAGATTGCTGACGTGGAGGAAAGCGGTCAATTGACGCGTGGGTTTGCAAAGGACGAGCTCGATATGGAGTTTCGAGGTCGAATCTCTAGACGTCGCGCATCTTGGGATGGTGTGTCTCTGAGGTAATCAGCAGAATTTTTATTAAAGAATGTAAATTTTTGTGCATGTTCGTTTGGTCATACACTTCAGTATTTGTTGAAGTTTGGATCTGTTACTGTGAAAAGTAATTACTTTTCACGTTTATTTGAAGCTTGTTTGGTAGAACGAAACACTTTACTTCTCTCTCTCTCTTTCTTGATGTTTCCCCATTCACTTTGGCTTGCGGTATCATTTGATTTTAGATTGGTTGATCATCTCAGCTAGAAACTTCAACATTCGCAGATAGCTAACAGATTGATGTGGCGTCATTACAACCTCTTACAGTGATAGTTTTATTTGGTTCTGAGTGTTGTCTATACCACTTGAAAGCAGTATTAGTTTACAGGTTGTTCTTGGATTTTGGGGACAGTATGTTTAAAAGGTGCAACAAATATATGTTTATATGCTGAGATTGGAAGAGTTTTCATCAGGTCCTAGCATATTTAGGATTATTATTCCCTATATAATGAGTCGTGTTGGATTTTTTTAAGTTTTGACAAGCAGTGTCATTTAATGAGCATTTTCCTGGGTTGGCAGCTCGTCTGTTGATAGCGATAGCGATAGCCACTCTTCCCCGGATGTTCGCAAGGCCGTCACGGGTAAAAGAAAGCGGCAAACGAGGGAAAAGCTGGAGCATTTCTTGGTGAAGCTGGTGGGGAGTATGATGAAACGGCAAGAGAAGATGCATAACCAACTGATTAAGGTGATGGAGAAGATGGAGCAGGAGAGAATACGCAGTGAGGAAGCTTGGAGGCAACAGGAAGTGGAGAGGATGAAACAGAATGAAGAGGCACGGAAGCAAGAGATGTCACGCAGCGCGACTCTCATCTCTTTCATCGAAAGTGTTATTGGTGAAGAGATCGAGATTCCCAGTCCCTCTGATCCCCGGCAACCACTCCAGTATCATCCCAAACAATGTGAATCGGCTCAGACACAAGGAGACATGAAGTTTGTGTTTCCAAGCGGAAGAAGGTGGCCGCAAGAGGAAGTGCAGGCGTTGATAGCTAGCAGAAGCGAAGTGGAAGAGAAGACAGGGATTCACAAGGGAGCGATATGGGATGAGATATCAGCAAGAATGAAGGGAAGAGGGTACGAAAGATCTGCTAAGAAATGTAAGGAGAAGTGGGAGAACATGAACAAGTACTACAAGAGAGTGATAGAAGGTAAGAAGAAACAGCCTGAGCACAGCAAGACTCGCTCATACTTTGAGAAACTAGGAAATTTGTACAAGACAAACTCAGGGAGTGCCGGCCATTCTGGAGAGAAGGAAGAATGAGGGTTTGAGTGAAAGATTAAGATTAGGTTTTTGGCACGCAGGCTTGTAGATTATTTCTCCAGTTTAATTTGATTTTGGTGTAGTTATCTCTACGACTTTGTATTTGTATGGTGTTGAGTTTAGAAGGTTCGAAATAAAGATAAAACATTGGTGACTGGGATCTTGTAACGGCTATGGGAGACGAGAAGGATCCTCGGCCACATCGACTGTGGCTGACACGTTGTGGAGGTTGTGAGGTCTGCAATTACGAATGCTGACACTTGCCAAATTTTAGTTTTATTCCAAGTATTCTTTTCTCTCTCTCATCTTCTTCGTTTCTTCAAATGCTTCTAAATTCCGAGCATTGTTTAATTTATATATTCACAAACCCAAAGTCGTGAACTTGAAGAAGGATAATGGAACGTGGAGGATTCCATGGCTACCGCAAGTTCCATCTCAACACCACCACTCCTTTTGAACCAGGTAGTGCCATTTTCAGTTGCATGCGAAAACATTCTCTGATGTTGTTCTCTGCAATTCCTCCGTTGTCATGTTTGTAATACTTTCATGACAAAGAGTGAATGAAATAAGCAATTGAAGCTTTTGTCAATCGTCGACCCTAGTGTGCTACTGATGCATGCAGACGTCATAGAAGCTCAAACTTTCGCAACTAAAACATCTAAGAAAATGATTATGCACTAAAACTCAACTTTCTTATATTTTTTGGGTTTGCCAGCGAAGTTTATGATGGCAGAGGGCAGCATGCATCTCTCAGAGTTCAACCAGCCTAACAAAACCGCTAATGGCGGCGAAGAGGAGTGCACGGTGAGAGAGCAAGACAGGTTCATGCCTATTGCCAACGTGATACGTATCATGCGGAAGATCTTACCTGCTCATGCTAAGATCTCAGACGACTCCAAGGAGACAATCCAAGAGTGTGTCTCGGAGTACATCAGCTTTATAACAGGGGAGGCCAATGAGCGTTGCCAGCGGGAACAGCGAAAGACCATCACTGCTGAGGATGTCTTGTGGGCAATGAGCAAGCTCGGTTTTGATGATTACATCGAACCCCTCACATTATACCTCCACCGCTACAGAGAGTTGGAAGGTGACAGAGGGGTTAGCTGCGGTGCTGGTTCCGTTAGTATGACCAGCGGCTTGGTGGTCAAGAGGCCTAATGGTACCATGGCCGAGTATGGAGCCTACGGGGCTGTGCCAGGGATTCACATGGCGCCGTACCACTATCGCCATCAGAACGGGTTTGTTTTCAGTGGTAATGAACCTAATTCTAAAATGGGTGGTTCATCATCAGCATCAAGTGGCGCCAGAGTTGAACAATTTCCATCTCAGCAACATAAGTACTGAGAACAATGGCTAATTACGTTGACAGCTGACAGACGGAGACTCATAACTGTTAGTAGGCGCAACTTCTAGTTTATGAATTCAAGTTTAAGCAAAAACAATGATGCTTTGTCTCTGTTTGTCTTTTCCTTAAACGAACTAGTGTTTTCATCTGATCGGTCTTGTGGAAAAGTGTGTCAATAAAGAATTAGGTGGCCAAACAGCATGCGTGTGATCTTTAAATATCGGATTTGACAGTGAAAATTTGTAGTGAGTCTTCATTCAACATATAAAGGGACTTGACATTCCATATTCGAATTCTCAGCTCCAGAAATTAGTGTTCAACGGAAATAAACAGATCTCATATGCATAATCGTCTTCTAGATACCACTTTCCAGAGGAACTTCAACGCATACCTTTTTCCTCTCAAGAAGATCATGTTTGTCTACACTCCCCTCGTCATCACCCTCTTTCTCTTGATAGTCTTCAGAAAGAGGTTCCAATTTCGAACAGTCTACAGGATCAACTCCAGTTCGTTTCCTCTGAGGAATCACAGTGAAGAACGATGTTTTCCAGTCCCTCGTCTCCAGAAACTTCACGAGTATCTCCACAACTTGGTTCACCGTGAGAACCTAAACCAATAAAAACCAAATCCCACAACAGGGTCTTACTTAAGAAAGTATAGACAACAAAAGAGCAAATGCATTGGAGCTCAATGTATTGAAAGGATTTTTTTTTGTGCCCATTGAGACAATTGAAATGGCTAAAAATTACAAAACCTATTAGTTCTATATTGGAAGTTGGGTTCATACCTGAGAACTGGACATTTTCATATACTCCCCTATGGGAAGTTTGGCTGTTTTGATGCCTTGTTCTTGTGCCTTGGTCATGGTGATCCCTTTGAACCGGTTTCGATCCACTAAGCCACCAATTATGTAGATATTTTTGGGGTCAAGGTCATCCAAAACAGTCTCGGAGTCCGCCGTCAGGTAGACCAAATTCTCTTTCCGATCAGCTATGGCCTCAATGTAACATCGACTTTCCTTCTCAATGAACCATTTTTCAAAACCTGGGAGCTTCTCAAGCTGAGTACTCATCTCCCCTTGGACTCCTGTTAGCCATAGATGACAAGGGGAAGTGCTTCTCCCATTCACCGCATAGCAATACATTATCTGAATATTAAAGCAACGAACAACCTTCACAGATCAATGACCATATAATAATAAATCATGCAGACAGTTGAGAATTTGGGAAAGTTTTAAGCTTTGCATATAATTTGTTGAAAGACGAAAGATTCACCTGCTGAACGAGGCTGGAGATCTCGGACTCGGACATGAGATGGGCAAAATCAACATCTACGACGACGTTTTGACCGACTTCTTTGGCTCGAGTGAGCCGCTCCATCTTCTTCTCTTTCTCCTCCGACCTCTTCTCCATTCTCTCCTTCCGGAGATTCTTCCTCGACTCTATCAGCTTCAACCTCTCTTCCTCCGTCGCATTCGCTAGGGTGTCTTCCCACTCCTTGTGCTTTCTCTCACCTTCCTTCCTCTTGTGCTCCTTCTCTTGTGCCTTCTTCTCAGCTTTCTTCGCTTCGTATCTTTGCTGCTTCAGCTGCTTCTTCTGGGCATTTTTAGACAGAGGTTTCTGTTCCGACGGAGGTGAAAGGACAACCGGAGCCTGTTCGGAATCTGGTTTAAGCTGGTTATCGAGGCCGTTGTCGTTATTTTCCGTCGCCGCCGCCATTGCCGTGAGACGAAAGTGAGCAAGGGTCCAAAGAAGGGGAAACTGGTATGCGTCACTCGGAACGACGTCGCCGCGAGGAAAGACTTTTCGGATTCCACACTACTGGGCTTTTCACGACCCATTTATGAAGCCCATTAGTGAAGGGCATTTGATGGGGTAAAGAGTAAGTAGAAGAGAAAGTGGAGGGCATAATAATAAAAACAAGGAAAATGCGGAAGCGATGAGAGACACAAACCCGTAAGTCAGCAAATCGGCCTGTAGTTTCGAGAGAGCGCTCAGATCGGATGTGTTCGAAAGAGTGACTCTGAACAGGAAATAAAACCAAGAAGAGAGAAAAAAAAAAGTCACTTTTCGTCTTTGTTTATGGTGCTCTGGCTCTAAGAGAAGAGCACATCGCCGTATAAGAGTTGTTGGTTTCGCTCGTGATGGCTCAAAAGCCGGAGGAACAGTTGAAGGAGTTCGGATCGAAGCTTGACCCACCTCCTGCGTCCAAGGATTCATTGCTCAAACTCTTTAAGGTGATTTTCCCAGCTCTAATTCTTCTGAAATTGTATCCTCTGGTGACTTCATTTCACCAAGTTTCGATTTTTCGTTTGGAGGGAGTTCTCAGCTTTGTTCCTTGTTTAAATTCTACGAATTTGGTCGACAGAGAAAATTTTCAGCCTTGTAGGTTATCCTTTCTGGGTAATGTTCGTTAATAGAGCTAGTGTTTATTCTTTGAGTTGCTTTAGGGTTTGTTTGTAACAAATTTATAGTCGCTTGCCCTTCATATAGATTGCTATTACAAAATTAGGTCACGCATCAAAACTGGGATCTTGCTACATTCTGAATGTAAGATGCATATGAATAGCCACCTAGACTTATCTTGAAATTCGATTGTACGGCTTTCTGCTTACTAGGTTGGTAATTGTTTTCTTGGGATACCAATTCAATGTGTATAATTTGTTTATATTCAAGGACTTGTCATTTTGAAAGATGGTTGCTGTTAGAATGGTAACTTTCCATGCGTGGTTTCCTTGAGTTCTCGCTATGCCGGAATTGCATTGCACTATCTTCAGTTGATTTTTGATAGATGCAAGACTTACCTTCATATTCAATATAGTAGGCCTTCTATTTGACTAAGATGTTTGTTTATCAATCACTTGGTGGAAATATGATCTGCTTTTGATTGGTATAATTGGAGGTGACTTGATTGTGTTATTTATTACTTTTGTAAGATACTTCTCTCCTTGACAAGTAATTCTATATTCCTTCTGATGCTGTGACTAAATGGTAGTGCTCATTTGAACCATAATCGTAAATACTCCCAGTCTCGTTAACTTGTTGTGTTGCTACATGCAGGAAGCTGCTGTTTGTCTTTCTGAGTTAGAGCAGTCTCCACCAGCAGCAGTGCTGAAGTCCATCCAACCTTTTCTTGATGCAGTTATTAAACCTGAGATTCTCAAGCATCAAGACAAGGATGTCAAGCTGCTAGTTGCAAGTTGCGTTTCTGAGATAACTCGTATCACAGCACCTGAAGCGCCTTACAGTGATGATATTATGAGGGTTGTTTGTCCTAAATTTCCTCTCAAACCATGATCACATACATATTGACTGCTGATTTATTCCGATTCTTGATCTTGTTTCAGGATATTTTTCAACTTATTGTGAGTGCTTTTTCTGGGCTGGATGATGTTGGTGGACCATCATTTGGAAGGAGGGTTGTCATTTTAGAAACGGTTGCAAAGTACAGGTCATGTGTAGTGATGTTGGATCTGGAGTGCGATGATTTGGTGAAAGAAGTCTTTACCACATTTCTTGATGTTGCTAGGTGGGTTTCACTTTCAGCCTAGCTTCCTTTTCAGAATGGTTAAAAGTTCCTCTGATCTACATCAAGTCTATTTCTTGGCTAGTAATACAAGTTATGAATGCTTTTTGTGTTTTTTCTCTGGTGCCTCGTACTGACTGATTGTTTTATTTCTGTATATGCAGAGATGACCATCCAGAGGTTGTTTTCTCATCAATGCAAAATATAATGATTGTTCTCTTAGAAGAGAGTGAAGATGTGCAGGAGCAGTTGTTACTAATTTTACTCTCTAAATTGGGCAGAAGTAGAAGTGTGAGCATTTCTGACGTTGCTGGCTGATATTATTCTAATTTAGGATTTTTTTGCTGTAAGGAATAGCAGACCGCTCATTTTCTGGATTTATGATGGCAGGACGTTAGAGATGCTGCGAGAAGACTTGCTATGAAAGTCATAGAGCAGTGTGCGCCAAAAGTTGAATCTGACATAAAGCAGTTCCTTATCTCTTCAATGTCTGGAGATAGCCGGTTTTCCAGCAGTCAAATTGACTACCATGAGGTTATCTATGATTTGTACCGCTGTGCTCCTCAGGCCCTATCCGGAGTTGCACCGTATCTCACTGGAGAGCTTTTGGTATATTGTTATTTTGGTCTTTTGCCTCTATTATGGATGTCAAACACCATCATGACTCTTGAACCATGCATTAGTATTTTTGTTATTGTGTATTTTTTTTTATTAGTCAGCTTTATCCTTTTGTCGTTTCAACTCATCTTTTTGATTAGATTGGTATTGAATAATACATGATGCGTACTATTAACATATACAGGCTGATAAATTAGAAACTCGTCTCAAAGTGGTTGGATTGGTTGGAGAATTGTTTTCCTTGCCTGGACGAGCCATCTCTGAAGAGTTCAGTTCAATCTTTTTGGAGTTTCTGAAAAGGCTGACTGATAGAGTAGTTGAAGTTAGAATGGTCATCCTTGACCATATTAAGAACTGTCTGCTCTCAGATCCTTCAAGAGCTGAGGCTTCCCAGATTATATGTAAGTCTTTCTTTATCATGCCATTAGTTTACATTAGAACTGAACTAATCTTATTTTGTTAATTCTTTTGTAGCTGCTCTTCGTGACCGGCTCTTGGATTATGATGAGAATATCCGCAAAGAAGTTGTTGCTGTTATTTGTGATGTGGCTGTGAGTGCACTGACGTCAATTCCAATTGACACTATGAAGTTAGTTGCTGAACGACTTCGAGACAAAGCTGTACGTTTTATGTATTCACTCTTGATGTTTCAGATAGTTGCATGCTAACTTTCAAAGACATTGGAACTCATAGTTCTTTTTTGCTATCTCAGATACTCGTAAAAACATACACAATGGAAAGGATGACTGAATTATTCCGGGTATATTGCTTACGGTGTGCTGAAGGGAAGGTTTGCACTGGCGACTTTGATTGGATTCCTGGAAAAATTTTGAGATGTCTTTATGACAAAGATTTCAGGTAGGACATTTATGTATAAATCTTTTGAAATTAATTCGGCCCCCTTTTTCTTATATCTTTATGTTGTTGGCTTCATTTTAGTTGGATATGAGCATTACCTTTGGCAAATATATTCTAAATATGTTAATTGTATTGCAGATCAGATACGATTGAATATATTCTCTGCAGTTCACTGTTTCCAAGTGATTTCTCTGTTGGAGATAAAGTTAAGCATTGGATAGAAATCTTTTCTGGATTTGACAACGTGGAGACAAAAGCTTTTGAGAAAATACTAGAGCAAAGACAAAGGTGTATTTGATGATTTTGCTTGGCACTTAATACTTTTGCATGATCTTTAACATCCCGCCCTTTACTTTTTGGTATTGAAGATTGATCTTGGAAAAATTTATTCTTGATCTGTAGGATACAACAAGAAATGCAAAGATATTTGTCATTCAAGCAGATGCAGCAGGTACACCTAAACGTAGTTGAAGAGCTTTTTTATTTCTCGATTTTCGGTTGGATTTTTTGTTTCTTTTAATTTTCACCAGCTGTAACCTGATCCTCTGTCTGACCGCAGAGTGCTGATGCTCCTGAGATGCAGAAAAAGATTCAATTTGGATTCAGAGTTATGTCACGTGCATTTTCTGATCCCCCAAAGGCTGAGCAGAACTTTTTGATACTTGATCAACTGAAAGATGCTAATATCTGGAAGATTTTGAATAATCTGCTCGATCCCAACACTAGCATAATGCAAGCCTCCAAGATTCGGGTGAGAATGACGAGTATTTGAATGTACATTTAGATTAACTTTCGATAACCTTAACTGGTTTGTGGTTTTAAATTTTTGTGCAGGATGATATGCTTAAAATTCTTTCTGAAAAGCACTGTCTGTATGAATTTCTCGGCACTCTCTCCATAAAGTGTTCTTATCTCCTATTCAGCAAGGAATATGTGAAAGAGATATTATCAGAAGTCTCTATTAGAAAGGCTTCTAAAAATATTTTGGGCATTCAATCTTGCATGGACTTCTTAGGGGTAATCACTTACCTGACATATTTTTTAATTCGCTAACTTTGAGTCAGGAACTTTAACATCCCTTGCTCATGCTTGTTTTTTTAACCACCAAATCCACCACATTGATGCTTGTGCATTATTTTTTTAGCTTCTTGCAAGTTTCTGCCCATCACTGTTTGATGGGGCTGAAGAAGAACTGATAGGTTTCCTTAAAGATGATGATGAAATGATAAAGGAAGGTACTCTCAAAATTTTGGCAAAAGCAGGTGGTACTATTCGGGAGAATCTCATTGTTTTAGCGAGGTGAAAGACTCAACTCTTCGATGTATATATACGTTATCAAGGATTAGTTAACGTCATTTGTTAGTTTCCTGCTTTTTCTGATTTATAATATTTCCATCTGAAGTTCTGTGGACCTGTTACTGGAGAAGATCTGTGTAGAAGGGAACCGTAAGCAGGCTAAGTATGCTGTGCATGCACTGGCATCAATAACGAAGGATGATGGATTGAAGTCGCTATCTGTTCTTTACAAGGTGGCAATTCCGTTTTCTCATTGATATTTTGCGTCAAACTACCACTAAGATATAGCTGATATAATTAGCATGTGAAAATTCCGGTTTTGAAATTCTTGATTTGTAGGGACTCGTGGACATGCTGGAGGACAAGAGGCATCAGCCAGCTGTTCTTCAGAGTCTTGGATGCATAGCGCAGATTGCGATGCCTGTCTTTGAGACTAGAGAAACCGATATCGTTGAGTTTATTAGAAGAAAAATCCTCAATAGCGAAAGCGTATGTATTACTAATGTTTTGTTTTCTGCAAAACCTCACTATCTGCCTTTCACCTGTTTCCCAGTTTTCTTTTCATTTTTTATTGGAAGATACTAAAACCCCTTTGCAGGAAGCTGTAGATGACAAAAAGTTATCCTGGGATGACAAAAGTGAAATTTGTCAACTTAAGGTTGGTATCTCACAGAAGTTTTCTTGTAATTGATTTTAATTATAGTTTCAAAAGTTTCTTTGACTTACTTAAAGTTGATAAAGTAATTTCTCTCTTGTCTAGTTAATTTCAAAATTCTTTATCTTATTTTTTAAAAATAGATATATGGGATCAAGGCGTTGGTTAAGAGCTACTTGCCGTTCAAGGATGCTCATCTTCGTACGGGTGTTGATGACCTTCTTGGATTGCTAAAAAACATTCTTTCCTTTGGGGAAGTAACTGAAGATCTAGAATCAAGGTTGGTAAACGTTATTGCTAAACATGCTAAGAGATTTTTCTTTTGTACAAAAAGTCAAGGCACTCATGCTCAACCTCTCCACAGTTCTGTTGACAAAGCCCATTTGAAACTAGCTGCTGCAAAGGCAGTCCTCCGCCTTTCTAGGCACTGGGACGATAAGATACCGATCGATATCTTCCATTTAACACTAAAAACCCCTGAGGTACCTTCCTACAATTTCGTTTTCCAGTCAAACTTTCCAGCCTATCTTACGTCTGAACTTGGTTCTGTTTTAACACTTTTGGTTATCCCCTCCTGTAGATATCATTTCCTATGGCTAAGAAAATATTCCTCAGGAAAGTCCACCAGTATGTAAAGGATCGGCTTTTGGAGACAAAGTATGCCTGTTCATTCTTATTTGATATCGCTGCATCAAATGTTCTGGTATCAGAGGAGGTACGTCATCTCCCTTTACTTGAAAACACATACGATATTTCTGACTTGAGAATGCAATCTAGCTAAACTATGCGTCTGGATTGGCATAACAGGAGAAACAGAACCTAGCTGATATCATTCAACATTCTTACCAAACAAAAGTGCGGAAAGTCTCTGCCCAAACTGATGCGAATTCGGTTTCTCTCTACCCTCATAATATCCTTCCTTATCTGGTTCACGCACTTGCGCATCATTCTTGTCCTGACGTCGAAAAATCCAAAGATGTGAAAGAATATGAAATTATATATCGGTAATTTTTTTCGGTTTTTCTTACCACTTTTCTATTTCTTTTACTGTCATAAATAGATTTCAGTATTTTTTTGTTCGTTGATATTGTATACTTACTATTTTCGACCGTGTCTTTCAGCCAATTATACTTGATCAGTTCTATGTTACTCTATAAAGAGGAAGAGGGGAAGGCTGAAGATATTGACAAGGAACAGGAGTGCATTCCCGCTATTATATCTATCTTCCATAGTATAAAACAGTCAGAAGATGTCACTGATGCAACAAAATCAAAGGTTGGTAAAAGATTCCTTGAGCTTGTTCTGGTTTAACAACATCCATGTCATGACATTTTTTATAACCATTGTAATCGTGCCGTTATATTTAACATTTTACTTGGCTCTGTCATGGTGCCATGGGAGCTGACAGTCTCATACTTTTATATACAGAACTCGCATGCGATCTGTGAGCTTGGGCTGTCAGTGATCAATCGTTTAACTCAGAAAGAGCCTGATCTACGAGGGGCATTCACGCCTGTATTGCTGCCTCCAACACTTTACAAACCTTGTGAAAAAAATGAAGGTGACAAGTCTCGGGTAAGAAGCCAGAACTTGTTCATATTTCCAGGTTCAAATTTTTATGATGAGCTTACTTCTAGTAATCTTTGGCAATCTGAGCTGTATAGCGTCTTTGCTTATATATTTACTCTTGTGAACCTCATATTTTGTCTTGGTTTGCGTTTTCTAACCCATGACATTTTGTTTCAACAGGTTGGCGAAGAGAAATTGTGGTTAGCTGATGAAACTGTCTTGGCACACTTCAGTTCTCTCAAGCTGGAGAGCCAGGCTGATTCATTGGTATGTTATCCAAATTTAAAATCTGAGTTGCAGTATCTACTGATTTCTGTACTTTTTTTTATGATATATTTCCTTCTCTCAGGTGATACCCCAAACTTCAGAGAACGAGGGTATGAGTGATGAGGAAAGTGATGGGAATGAAATTCCTCTGGGTAAGATTGTAGAGCGTTTGAGAGCTCAGGGAACCAAGAGTAGAAAGGGAAAAAAGAATAAACTTGTTCCAGCTGAAGATGAGAATGGTAAAAGTGATGTAGACGTTTTGAAAATGGTGAGGGAGATAAATCTGGATCACTTGCGAATGGTCGATAAATTTGAATCCAGTAATGGACACACACATTCCCCTGGCAAGAGAGCAGACACAAGTCAAATGGATCAGAAGGCTAACAAAAGGAGTGCTGGTGATGCAACATCAGATGTTTCAGTCCCTAAACGCCGGAGATCATCTTCTGGCCATAGTCCTTTCAAGTTTTCAAATAGTGGTTCTAAAGTTCCACTGAAAGCTTCTAAAGAACAGTCGCATGAAGAGAGAGATATGGACACAAATATCTCCTCGGACTCGAACGATGAAAATTCAAACCGGGAAAAGAGATTAGGAGGCAGCTCTTCCGGAAAGAAACAGAAAAGCTTCTCATCAAAATTAAAGAACACAGAATCTGATTGGGGTCTCACTGATTTGGAAAATCAAAGCGAAGATGGCAACTGCAGTGAGAGGGTAAAAATCATAATAACATCAAACTGTTTATTTCATTGTTCTCTAGTCCAATTTATTAAAATGCAAATATTTCTTTTAAGCGGAAGCAGAGTAGGTCAGCAGTAAGTGGTGATAGATCGAAATCTGCCTCTGGGTCAATGCAGAAGCGGAAAAGAAAAACTACCCCAGGACTGGCTAAGGTGTGGAGGTTTACTTTCCACTGATGTTTATCAGTGTGACTTTTCCATTAGTTGAAATTATGATTAAAAATATATACCGTCTGACCTGATTTCTTGTCCAGTGCTCCACAGCAGAAAAGAAAATGGTTACTGATGAATTAACCGGTTGCAGAATAGAAGTTTGGTGGCCTATGGATAAGCGGTAAGCATTTTTTTAGTACTTTTCCATGGATTGATAGTCAAAAGTGATACTATCGTAGTATTTCCTTTGGAGTTTTTATGTTCTTTGATGTCCTTACGAGTTATAATACTCTGAACTCATCTGTTGTAATTATTAATTTCCAGCAAAATGTGATATTATATTTCTGAGTTTATCTCACCTGAAGTTGCATCTTGGTGAAATCAATAGGTTTTATGAAGGCACGGTAAAATCTTATGACTCCACAAAGCAGAAACATGTGGTTAGTTTTCAGCGCTTTGATTCTTCTCTTTTTCTTGGTTAGTTGGTCCATCCAACTCTGTACTCTATCCTTTGTGATATCGCAGATACTCTATGAAGATGGAGATGTCGAAGTACTTCGCCTCGATAAAGAACGGTGGGAGCTCATAGACACGGGTGGAAAGCCAACAAAGGTTCTGAGATTTCCTGTTTTTTGGGTTCTGTTGTCAATCTATTTTCACTATTTCTATTTGTCTGCCGAGTTTATTCCCATTAGTTTAATGAAAATCCTTATACTATTTCTACCTTCTGCAGAAGGCCAATACATCAAAGCGAAGTTCTAATAAGAAAGGGTAAACCATACTCTCTTCATCTTAAGATAATGTATATGTAGTCCATTCGTCTCGTTTTGTTCTTTTGTCTTATATGACACAGCAATCTTGTCTTTTTTGTTGCTTTTTTTGTGTTTATATTAGATCTTCTGGAAGTAAGCATAAGAATTCAGGTGACCCAATTACTACTACGTAAGTGAAATTCTGCCATTAAAAGTCCGAATACGAGCTCATTCTTCTGCTTTTTGGTTATATTCTCGCTATATTCTGCATTCGTGATAAAACTATTGTTTTTTTCCCCGACTGTTGTCTTATCTAGGCCAAAGGCGAAAAGAACTCCAAAGAAGTACCTAAATAAACACCCGGAAGGAACAGCAAGAAGTCTCTCTTTAGAACATGAGAAACTAGAGAGTGGAAACAAGAAAAAACGATCTTCTGCCACGCTAGGTAAGCTCCATTGGACTACTTCTTCCAATCTTATGTCCAATTTTATTAGCTCCCCACTGTTTCTAAATTTTTTCAACTTATGTACTTTCATGCACGTATACATACGGAAACAATGTTAAATTATCTTATTGTACGATGCAATGTTTTTTGTTTCTGATTCATTATTTTTTGAAATAATTCAGTCGGTGAAGTTTCTAAAAAAACAAATGAAAAGAAAATGGAATCAACCACAGAGCAGATGACAGAGGACAAGGAGTATGGTAAGGAGGCTGGCGAAGAGAAATCAGAGTCCGAAGGAAAGTCGTGGAAAGAAGGCGAGGATGATGAGGAGGTTGATTTACAGGAGGCAAAAGCAGGGTCGAGTGGAGACCCTGAGGGGAAAGAAACTGACGTTGACAACTCAGATTCTGAGAAGAAACAAGAAAACAATGATATGGAGACAGAAGCTGAAGACGAGGCTGGGGATGCTGAGACTTCTGACAATGAGACTCTTGTATCTATCTACCTTTCTCTTAAAAACTCACAGGTAGCATAATAGAGAGATGGAGTAGAGAGTTTCTGGGTTCTGATATGTGTATGGTTTTGAATCTATCCGCAGGGGGCATGGAGAAGTAAAGTGGTTAAGTCAAGCTCGAGGAAAGCAGCATAGGTGTGTCATATGCCATAATGTAGAAGAAATGCAGGGCAAAGAAATTGCGGTGTTTGTCCGCAAGTATTGGTGGTCTCTGGATTGATGTGGTGTATATGTGGTAAAAATGTGAGATTTGTAGGGTTAGTGATACATACTTGTTCTAACCACCATGATGGAATGAATAATAGGCAAAACAAGCTCCTCCAGACGCTTTTATGTACTCATGTATTGTAGACTTTTAGTCTCTCTGTGTGTTTATTTGTAGGGTTGTTTCATGTTTTGTTCTGTAATATTTTACAACTTTCACATTCCTTAACCCAAAGTGCTCTTCTCTTTTGAACTCAACTACTTTGCCACTTTCTTTTTTAACTTACCTCTGAAGGTATGCTTACAAATATCAACGGTATTCATATTGAAAACCCGACATATCTTATCTTTATTATTTGTGCAACTGTGCATTGCATATTAATTGTAGAGATACCTCTAACAGACAAAAAATAAATTATTGGTAAATACTGTATTTTGATGTGTGTTCTACGGGTGATGAGACACAAAGTCAATAATCTGAAAATCAATGCTTCAACCAGTATATTCGATAACAACACACGGCAACAAAAAAAAATGAATTGTAGAAACATAATGTACAAAAATTAGATTTTATGTGCTGGTGCGTTTAAAGACGAATAAGCAAACGCGTGGCGTTTCTCAGCTTAACTTAACCAAGGTGTGGACCTAACACGGGACCATGTTGTTGGTTCGAGAGTATATCCTTCCGTAGCCAGAGGTCTACTACATTAGGAACTAAGCGACGACACGACAAGAAGTTGAGTTTAGTTTTAGTTCATCCCTTAACGGTTGAACCGTTTACCCCGTCACTGCTCACCAATGACAATGTTCTCTCCGACAAACAACCCCAACTGTCAATGAATGCCGAAATCCTCTCCCGGACAATTATATTTTGCGGTGTTACATGCTAGTGTCTACTCGTAAACGACTGCGATTATCAGACAAGTTTACAGTTTGGTTGTTACATCAGAATCTGATGTCATGAACCGACACATTAAAAAAGAGAAAATTATCTTCATGTTTTATGGAGGAACCCAAAGAGATAAAAAAAAAATTCTTAAAAAACAGAAAGAAAGTAATGGTGATACGGGCCCTGGATTAAAAGGGTATTGGAAATTTACAGATTAGACCGAGTCAAAGCGTGTCAGAGGCCATCTCTGATTTCAAGTAGATAAATATTTCAGTTTTACCAATGCCATGTACGTTGAACACAAAAAGACACGATTATATTAATTCAAATGAGGATTAAGTTCACCTAATTTCTTCAGTAATTAGTTTATTACCGTTGCAGCTACGTTCTCCAAAAATCAGAACTTTATATGTTAACGCTTTTTGGTCAAACATTCTTTTGCTACCTCGACACTCGAGACCGTCGAATTTGTCTTTATGAGACAAACATTTGTTTTAAATTAAGAAAAACAAATGATACTGTAACTTGCATCCTCCTCCCTCCTCTCAGCTTCATTTCTACGAAGTAAGTGGTAGAGCTGCGTCAATCTCAAGAAGAGGAAGGAACCCTTTTGTATTTTTGTTTCCAAACTGGTAATTTGTCTCGTAATCTTCTGTTTCTCGGCTGTTAAAGCTGTGTCGTTCTCATTTACCGTTTCGTATTTATTGGTTTTTTCCCTTAAAGTTCGCAAATTTCTCAGTGAAACTTCCTTTTCAGTTAGTACCATTCTTCGCTGCTTTACTCATCCTTTAGGGTTCCATTTTTTTGTTGTCCTTTTCTTTTGGTTTGATAGACTCGAGTTTCTGTTTCAATCCACAAAGTTTGAGCCTTTGTTAACAAAAAATACTCATCCATTTTCTGCAGAGTTCTCTGTGTTTCTTGCTCAAGTTCTGATTGCGATTTAGGTATCTTACTCTAGCATACTCACTATACAGACGTGTCTGTAGATTAGCGGCATTTGGTCTCTCTGGGGTTGCTTGAAAACCGATATTGTTTCTATATCAAGTGTGAATCTTTCTATTGCTTTCCCAGAATTTGTTTTGATTGCTAAGTAACTAAACCAACCGAGTTATATTCCTCGAAATTTGGTGCCGGAGTACTCCTGAATCTTTCTCTTTCTCCTGTGTTTGGGTTGGTCATGTTCAAATGATTGTCTAATAAAGACAGTTGCTTTATCTCTGTTATTCTCGAGGAGTGTGTACAAAAGTGTGTGAAATTACTTAGCTTCCTAGTTTCTTCTAAAGTTGATAGCTTGTCTTTGTAAGGTCTGAGATGGGCGAGCCACTAGGACTGCTCCAAGTGACTGTTATTCGGGGGAGGAAACTGGTGATCCGGGACTTCAAGTCAAGTGATCCTTACGTGATAGTCAAATTGGGAAATGAGGTAAGTTTGGTAATAACCAAAAGAATCGGTGCTCGGTGTCCGTATCAGTTACAACCACTGTTTATTTTTCAGTAGTCTGAAGTGTGGAATTGTTCTTGTTCATGCTGTGGTTAACTGGTTTTGAGAATGCTGCCATTGGCTGATATGATGTTGTTTTACTGTCGTGAAAACCAGTCAGCCAAGACCAAAGTGATCAACAACTGCCTGAATCCTGTGTGGGATGAGGAACTGAGCTTTACACTCAAAGATCCTGCAGCCGTTCTCGCATTGGTATGCTTTGGATCTTTATTTTTTCCCTTCTGTGACCATGATGATGATGCTGAGACTGTTGATGTGGGGTTGCAGGAAGTGTTTGATAAAGATAGGTTCAAGGCAGATGACAAGATGGGTCATGCCACTCTCAGCCTTCAACCGCTCATCTCAGTAGCCAGACTAAGGCATGTAGTGCGCGTGTCCACTGGCGAGACAACGCTTAGGAAAGTGTTACCGGATTCTGACAACTGCGTGTCTCGAGAGAGCACAATCAGTTGCATAGACGGAGAGGTGGTGCAGAGCGTGTGGCTGAGGCTGTGCGCTGTTGAATCGGGTGAGATTGAGTTGAAGATCAAGTTGATTGATCCTCCTAGAACTAAGGAGTAGTAGCATTAGGGATTTATGAATGCAGATGTGTGTCGTATGTAGTTTGTACTTTGTAGCAAGCAGCCCGTTTGTCTAGTTAAATTGCAATGTGTACGGTCTTTGTTTCCAAATGAAAGTGAAACGGCTTTTAAGGCTATAAAGCTTTGCTCTTTGTGCCTTGTGAGATACACTGTACTGCTCTCATCACGTTTAGGAATGTAATGGATACAATGCAAAAACTACCATCGATGGCCGATTCTCACATCTCTTCCTTCCTTGTAAAAACTTGTAAGAAAGAGACAAAATCAATCACGCAAACCAAGGTGATGGTAACCGACATTGATATTGGTATCTGACGTGTAACACTTGTTCTTTATCTCTCTTTTCTTACCTTTATCCGGTCAATTATGATCTCTCGCTCTCGCGTTTCCTCGGAATCATCTTAACACAAGCCTGATCGTCCTTATCTGCCACCAAACCGATAGGTAGATGAGTTTTACACCTGCCCAGAACTCAAAGTTGTGATCTTTATAGGCAGCTCTTTTGATTTTCATCTCTGGTTTCTCAGGCTTGACATAGTTTCTTGGTGACTTCAATGGCTACGTCCGTCTCTGATGAGTCCGTCCAGCCTCGAGGTTCTTTTTTTTTTCCTTCTTTACTAATCCCTCGCGCCTGTGTGTTCTGTTCTAAGTCCCCAAATTTCTGGTTCTGTTTATGAAGGATTTGGCTAACTTACAATTGAATTTCGGCTGGCGCAGATGTTTGTGTTGTGGGAGTGGCGCGAACGCCTATGGGAGGCTTCCTTGGCTCCCTCTCTTCTTTGACTGCTACAAGACTTGGGTCCGTAGCCATTGAAGGTAGTCTTATTACTATCTTTTTTTGTGGCAACTGTAGTATTATTACTATCTATCTCTCTTACTGGTGCACACTCCACTTATAGCGGCACTTAGAAGAGCAAATGTTGATCCGGCATTTGTGGAAGAGGTCTTCTTTGGCAATGTCTTAACCGCCAATCTTGGGCAAGCACCAGCAAGACAGGCTGCACTCGGTGCTGGAATTCCAAATTCAGTGATCTGCACCACTGTCAACAAAGTCTGTGCTGCAGGAATGAAAGGTAAAACTTTCATTCGTCACTATTCTTCTACTCTTGATCATCATTGCAACATGTACAGATCACTGCTTTTACTTCAGCTGTAATGCTAGCGGCTCAAAGTATCCAGCTTGGCTTGAATGATGTTGTTGTGGCTGGTGGAATGGAGAGTATGTCAAACGTACCTAAGTACCTCCCGGACGCGAGGTGCGTCATGAGCTTCCTAATTTCAGACTTGTAGAAAGAAACACTAGAGAAGCAGTTTCACCGCTGTTTTCTTATCTTGAAAAGCTTTCTCGTTTATTAATTCCACTGATTTCTGTGAGCAGAAGGGGTTCTCGATTAGGCCATGATACTATTGTTGATGGTATGATGAAAGATGGACTTTGGGATGTGTACAATGACTTTGGAATGGGAGTTTGTGGAGAAATATGCGCTGACCAGTACCGTATTACAAGAGAAGAACAGGTCACTCATCTTCATCCTTGATATGTCTTTCCACTACAGATGCGATTATGAAATTGTTTCTATCTGACTTATAAAAGTTTTCCTTTTTGTAGGATGCTTATGCTATCCAGAGCTTTGAGCGTGGTATCGCTGCACAAAAAGCTCGGTTGTTAGCTTGGGAAATTGTTCCGGTATGCCTCTCCTTTCCCTGCAGTCGAGGAATCAAATTTGATGGGATTGTGATTGAGTATAATAAATTCTTACACTCATTGATAGGTCGAGGTTTCTTCTGGAAGAGGGAAGCCGTCGGTAATTATTGATAATGATGAAGGACTTGGAAAGGTAAGTGTTTGAGGAACCGCTGCGTCTCTTAGGGTTGCATTGATTGATTAAAAATTCGTTTGGCATGAACCAGTTTGATGCTGCCAAGTTAAAGAAGCTTAGACCAAGCTTCAAGGAGGATGGGGGATCAGTGACTGCTGGCAATGCATCAAGTATAAGGTCTTACTTTCCCTGTTCTTGGAACCTTTATCATGGATCTCTCAGTTTCTGTTTGTGGGATTCTTCTTCTTCATTTGAAGTCTCCAAGCATTTTGTGTTGTTTATTTACTGTTACTTATTGTCTCGCTTAACGTTGGTGGACAGTGATGGTGCAGCAGCGTTAGTGCTAGTTAGTGGAAAGAAGGCTCGTGATCTTGGGCTGCATGTTATCGCTAAGATTAGAGGATACGCTGATGCTGCTCAGGCACCTGAGTTGTTCACAACCACGCCAGCCCTTGCTATTCCTAAAGCTATAATGCGTGCTGGTTTGGATGCATCTCAAGTGGATTACTATGAAATAAACGAAGCCTTCTCTGTAATCCTGCTTACTTGTTTTAAGTTATTGCGTATTTATTAGGAGGTAGGACTGTTCTGACTTATTTCTCCCTACAGGTTGTAGCTCTGGCCAATCAAAAGCTGCTGGGATTAGATCCTGTGAGTCATGTTACAATTACAGATATGAATTTTTCAGTCTTAGTTTCAGTCTCTCTGATAATGTATATATAAACAGGAACGGCTGAATGTGCATGGAGGGGCTGTTTCACTGGGACATCCATTGGGATGCAGCGGTGCTCGTATTTTGGTCACATTATTGGGGGTAAGTCCTACGAGCAGGCAACAATGGTGTTGAATTGAACTGAATCCACCCTGACAAATGTGGTTGAATCCTTCTGATTCAGGTGTTGAGAGCAAAGAAGGGAAAGTATGGAGTGGCAGCAATATGCAACGGAGGAGGAGGAGCATCAGCACTTGTTCTTGAGTTCATGTAAGCCCCCTCTTTAACTCTGGTAAGCATAGCACTTAGAACAAGCAATAGAATTTCCAATTAATGCTTCCCAATACAATACTAACTTCAACTTGTTGATGTGTCCCCAGGTCAGAGAAGACAATCGGGGTTTCGGCACTCTGAAGCCAATAGATGTTGTTCTAGAACGCAAGGCATGTGTAGATTTGTTCAACTTTGTGTCATTAACTTTGTATTTGAGAGAGATGCAATAAAAGAGTGTTCAAAATCAAACTATATTGATGCACTCTGAAAAGCCAGTGATGTTTACCTTTACCCACAACTCTATGAAAGAGAGTCTAAATCATAGACCAGTGCTTAGGGAATTGAGAGGTAGATTTCTTCAGCCTCTGTCATACATTTTTCAGAACCACAAATAAATTTGCTAGAAATGTCTATCCAGAGGATCAAATAATACTATACATGAAGCCAGGAGTACATTATAGTTCAAGATTTATTTTCTTTTCTTCACTTTACATTTGCATGGCTAAGGAAAGCTCAGTACTCGCTTACTCATTTGAATTGCTCGCTCACCTGTAAAATACATCTCAACTGTGAAGGCAATGAAAGAAATTCCCTTAGAAGCATTCAGGGTTCATCATCTTCCCGTGTTTCATGGACTGGCTTTTCTGTCATCAGCGGCCTTGCATAGACCGTTGCAGTTCTCGAACTTGTGCAACTCTGATTCTATGGTTTTGGCTATCTCAACACGTTCAGCTTCAGGGTCAGGAAAACCCACGTGAAATGATCCTTGCTTTGCAGGTTCTGCTCGTCCTTGAGTCTCATAATGGTGCTTCACATAGTTGTATAGCTGTTGATGGAATGGATGATCTACAGAAAAACAATCTGCACTCTGAGTGTCGTGAGCTGACACAGGGGTTCCTCTTCTACAGAAATGTGGGAGGGATGCAAAGTCCATAATCTACAAGAACCACAAGATTTAGAGAAGTTTGCATTTGACAGCAAGATCATAAGGAGGCAAATGCATATACTGTATACATACATACCTTCAATAATTCATCCTTTCCGCAACCGGATAACACATGAACTTTTTGCCTCGTCCTCTCTTGTAAAAGAGGTTTTACAACCTGATAGGAGTTCAATATTTGCAAAATTAAATACGGACATATATACATGCTAAGTAGCTAAAACCCTGAGTTGCAAACAAAAGAGAATGGCAGAGATTTACCTTCCAACAGGCGGAAAATATATATGGAGCGTTCACAACATAGTACGTGTTTGTCTTCTCTGGATAGTTCAGATCATCGATGGTCGATATGATAGTCATTAACTGCATCAAAATGTTGAGCACACAAAGTTATAAAGAAGAGTTTAATAATGAATCTGACTTATTATAACTTCCTGTATCATTATTCATGATGTAACTTTGTCCACAGACATGGAATATCATACCTTAATTTGGCTCAGTGCCGAAAGTTTCAACCCTGTCATATCTAGAACTTTCACGCAGGTGGTGATTGGCCGCCCATTCTTCTTAGACATAGAAGGCTGTAACAGTGTTTTACACATTACAGCAAGAAAGAAACAGAAAAAAAAAAGTTTAGCGATTTGCCATGTACTCACCATTAATACACGGTCTCTGTATTCATTGATTTGGATGTGGGACTGGACATAGTAGTGAACCTGTATGTGGAAGAAGAGAAGCACATTGATATTTTGTTTCTCATTTGATTGTGAAACTTGCGAAAACTACTACAAAACAGCGAAGAAGCATCTTACCGAGGCTTTGTCGAATGTGCTGAGGCCAACACCAATAGCAATGATAGGCAAGCCCTAAACATCAAGGCAATACCAATCAAGAATAAGAAGAGATATGTTTTTGATCAGACAAGGCAATGAGGAATCATGGGCTACCTCTTTCGTGTAACCTGACATTCCAATGAGTTGAGAATCCCGTACATCCTTATACAACTTACTAGGAACAATGGCTTTCTGCGGAAACCAAAAACATGATCTAATGTCACACAACATAAAGCTTTCAACACAGAGCAAGGAAGAGGAAACGAGTAACTCACTGCTAAGATGCTGTCAATTTCATTATCAACCCTCCAACGCAAACACTCAACCAGCTGAAAGTGAATTGAAATCAGACAGACTGTGGAGCAGTCACTCAAACCATATAATGTAGTGCTTGGGAGATAAACATACCATTGTATGAGCTTTGCACACGTTCAAGTCTCGTGCTTTCAGAAAACGACTCAAAGTCTCCCTTACGTTTCCCTGATGGATACTCTGCAGATGAACAACAATGAGAATAAGAAGCTTGGAGCATGGAAGAAACAATTCTCGCTCAAAACTCACACCTAGAGATGCAAAATCTTAAGGATTACTCTGTTCTACGGAATCAATTTCACCTACTATTACAGAAAAACCAGTCACACAGATTCAAACACAGATCAAACATACATACTTAACAATGAGAAATTTGTGGAGAATCTAATACATCTATGATCCAATCATTCGAATCTATTGAAATGGGTTTGACCCATTTCCAAGAACAGAGAGAGAGAACAATACATAGTCCAACAAAAACCGAACATACCTTAAATGCTTTCTTCAATGGCTCCTCAACTGCTACAAATTTTACCCAATTTAGTAATCAGTAATTAGAAAATCAAAGCAGAAACAGAAAGACGTAAGAGGAAAAGGTCAGACCTTGATCTACGAGCTCCTGCAATTCATCAACGGCTTCTTCTGAAACGATCCCCATTGTTTTCGCTCACTTCCTCTGCAACCAGACAGAGTTGTCCAGAAACAAAAAAATGCTAAAAAAATCTCCAAGATCGACTTTTTTTTTGCTTCCTCCTTTTGTCACTTTGCACCAAACTATGAGTCCATCATTAAAGGTCAAAGAGGTGGTAGGAGACAGAAAACCCCAAACAGAAATATACGCTTTAGTAACAAAGTATTAACTCGTATAAAGAGAAGAACTACTTTGATAAAGACAAGTCCGTAACCTCCAATTTTTTCTTAGTCTAACAAAAATTAAAACCAGCTTCAAGTTTCTTCTGTGTCTGTAAGATATGTTGAATAATCCAAATCAATCGAATGCCCAAATCCCAATTGAGTTTCACCTCTTATGGTTCTGGGTCAATAGCACAGGTTTAAAGTCTGAATATTTTTCGTTGACTGTGAAAAAATGAACCAACTAAAAAAAGATGAAGATTCAAACTTTGAGAATAATAAAGGTTATTTCGAGGGGTGAAATTGGACAAGTGGTGGTAAGAGGTTGATCTGCGCCATGTTTGGTCACAAAATATGAACTCGTAGCGGATTTGGTGAGTCTTGTCTTTTTGTTGGGAAAAGAAAGATCAAAAGATGGAGAATAATGGTATTCAAAGTTGGTCTCTTTTTTTACTTCTTTTTGAGGTCAACTATTCAACATTGTCTTTTTTGGAAACGTTTTTATTACTTTTTAATTGCTTAATTACTATGAAAGAATGAGCAAAAATTAGTGGCGTATTAGTAGGTTTAGGGGCCGGAGATAGCATGAAGAGAATGGGGTCGCTTTATGTGTTATTCAAAGGTCAATTTCCTTGTCTGGCAAAACATACCTATCACATAAAAAAGTCTTTCTTGTGATTTGCAATTCAAAAGCCAAGAATGAAGACACAACAACTTTGGTCTTTGGCTCTTTGCATTGCTTTTCTTCATCGATCTTTGTGCTAGTTGGACATTGAACTGAGAGAAACAAATTAGGTGGGTCACTTCTCTCGAGATTACAAATTGGGCCTAAACTAGAAGCAGCACAAAATTAGTGAAACTTTGCCCAAAATCTAAAGATGCCAACTTTTCATCTTTGGGTCAAAAATGATCTTCAAGGGCTAAAACTTTCCAAGCCTAACATTTGAACATGGAAAGGAGAAAGCATCAACGTTTTGATAGCTTCTGCTAATGTATAAAGTTTGCTTCTTTTTTTACAACTGCTAAGAAAGTTGTGTGTTTTGACTTTAGATTATTAAATGTAAAGATTCCTGCTTTGGATTCGGATATTCGAGCAACAGTTGCCAATAAACAACGAGCAAAGCTATTTTTCTATTTAGAGTTCTAAATTTCTGACCAAGAAAAACTATTTTTCTAAACATGGATGATGCAAATTCAATTAAAGAACTAATTTCTAATACGTTTTGTCTGGCATATGGTAGTAACCTTGTTCTTCTATGATCAAATCTGTTTTTTACAGAATTTATTGATAAATTGACATGTACGTGTTGGATAAACCTTGTATATGGAAATCGTCATGATATATAAAAGGTTATATGTCTTGAAAAGTTCATGCTTTCACAAAACTCACACGCAGAAAACACCAAAATCAAGTCACACATTCCTCAAGTATATATATATTAAAGGAAAATAAGAAGGTTTGATGTTGTAAAGGGCAAAACGAAGAGCCAAAAAGTCAAAGAGAAGAAAATGCAACGGAGGAGCAATGAGATTGAAGAGGAAGAAGAAGAAGAAGATGATGGAAGGAGAGGACTGGAGAGCGTGCAAGAGAGTCAGTTGGAAGGGAGAGGCAGTGGAACAGTGTCGATGAATGGAGAGGACAACGTGTATGTTGGAGTTGGAAAAGGAGACTCAAGCATGGAGGCATTGCGTTGGGCTCTTGACAATCTCATCACTTCTTCTTCTACTCTTCTTTTCCTCATCCATGTCTTCCCTGAGACTCGCTTCATTCCTTACCCTTGTCTGTATATATATGTCCTTCTCTTACACTGCTTATCTTTTGATTAAATCAATGTGTGTCGGAACTCAACCGTGTATGTATGATCTTCGTGTAGTGGGGAGGCTGACGAGGGAGCAAGCGAGTCAAGAACAACTGGAAACTTTTATGTCTCAGGAAAGGGAGAAGAGAAGAGCTCTGTTGCATAAGTTCCTTCAAGCTTGCTCTGCTTCTAAGGTCCCATCTCTCTCTCCCTTGCTTGGTGTTGTTTGGATAATTAAGGGTGGATCAAGATTGGAAACTAACAAATGGGAGAGTAAGTGAGAAACAGGTGAAGGTAGAGACAATACTGGTTGAGAGTGACTCAGTGGCTAAGGCTTTAAGAGACCTCATTACCATTCTTAACATTAAGAAGCTCGTTCTTGGGATCGACAAGTCTAATGCGAGGTATATATATACATATATTCACAAGATGAACCCCCACAACTATTTCAATTGTCAGATGACAGGACAGCCTTCTCTCTCGTTATGGCTTCTTGTAGAAAATCAAAGTCCATAAAAGGAAAGAGTGTCCCAGAACTGATACTGAGGAGCTCCGCAGACATGTGTGAGATCAAAGTCATATGCCAAGGAGAAGAGATAAAGATGGAGCAGGAGGTAGCAGAGAGCAGCCCCTCCAAGTCCCAAATAGAGCAGCGGCCGAAGAAAGATAATTCCGTTGACCCTTTTGCTTGCATTTGCTTTATTAGGAAACCCAAAACTAACATTTAGTGGAATGAGCGATGAAGATAAAGATGAAAGATTATACATTTGTTGTTATGTTTTGTGTTTGGATAGAGGGAGTAAAGAGGCACTCTGATAAAAAGAACTAATAAGGGTTATGAAAAAGTTACAACATTTTATAAACTACAGCAGCTTATGCATAGATAAAACAAACATACACTTTCATGGCAATCTATGACGAGAGAAACAACACGTGATCATCTTTCACCACATGGTCTTTAAAGGAAGAATAGAGTACCATACCTCTAATCGTAACGCTAGAAGAAATCAAATTCCAAATAGTTATCAGACCCTTTCTGAGCATTCAGAACCAAACCTGCTGCTGTCTTCTGGCTTGATGGTGCCTCTGCAACACTCACAGGGCCCCTCTCCAACTCAACTGGCTTTGGGATTTCAGGTGGAGTAGCACACCGAATCAAAGCCCAGTTCACACCTTCGAAGAATGGGTGCTGCTTGACCTCAGTGGCTCCCCGTTTGAATCCCAGTCGCTGCTGCGGCTCCTTCATGAGCAGGCCACGGATGAGGTCTCTCGCTGCAAAACTCACCACGGGTGTTTCCGGGAACCGCAGAGGCTGACCCACCACATTGAACAGTGTCTGACGGTTTCCCGAGCCCTTAAAAGGCGTTCTCCCAAAGAGAAGCTCGTACAGGAATATCCCAAAAGTCCACCAATCCACTGCACTCCCATGCCCTTCGCCTTTGATAATCTCCGGGGCCAAGTACTCGTGCGTGCCCACAAATGACATGGAACGCGCATCGGTTGGCTCAGCTACCAGCTCTGGCAATGGCCTCACTTGATTTGCTGTGTCGTTCTTGGATTTACGGTCTTTTTTAGATTTGCTTGAGAACAAACGTGGGGAGAAACAAGTGGTGGGGACCGCGCAAGACGGTTGGATGCAAGAGGGCTCAATGCAAGCAGGCTGCACACAGTAAACATTTTTGCGTAATGGATCCGACTCGATGGCAGCAGATTTCACTAGAGTAGGGCTGACAAGACATCGGAGTGAGAGGTCAAAATCAGATAGCATTATATGTCCGTCTTCTCGAACTAGAACGTTTTCAGGCTTAAGATCACGATACACAATCCCGAGCATGTGCAGGTATTCAATAGCTAGCAATGACTCTGCTATATAAAATCTGCCACACATTGAAAACAAACCCTTAGTCAGCTGAGAGTATGAGATAAAGTAAATGGCTTGATCCCTTTTGTCACCTATCCAATACTTTGTAGTTTGTAATAGGATTCAATCAAAGGAAAGACTTAAGGAAGGATGAAGGATGACTCACTTTACCGCTTGCTCGGAAAAATGCTTCCCTGGCTGGCGTTGCCTGAGAGTATGCAAGTCGCCTCCGGGACAAAATTCCATCACCAAGCACGAAAATTTCTCAGTCTCAAAATGAGTGTAGAGTGTAGGAAGAAACGGATGATCCAAAGACTGGAGAATCTCTCTTTCCGTCTGAGCCCGAAGAAGCTTCTTGCGACTGGCAAGAGATGTCTTGTCCATAACCTTCATTGCAAAGTAACACTTCGTCCCGCTCAGCTCAGAGAGATAAACACTCCCGATGTCCCCGCAGCCTAGCCTCTTAAGGAGTTTGAAATGACTCAGACCCAAAACCCCATCACGAGCCCTGACTGCCTGGATTGCTTCCCATCTTAAGTCGTTGGCCTTGTGGGGTTTGTTGACAGTGCTACTAAAGCTGCTGCAACTACTCTCATCGCTCACGTCACTGCTTGTGCTTCCTCTGCAGATGCTGCTCTGGCCACTCTCCATGAAATCAAGGCGGCCACTAAGCTTGGCACTTCCACTTGTCTTTCCAAGACTGCTCGTGCCATCACTCACTTTCGCAGAGGCAGAGCTCGTTTTGACGCTGCCAAAGCCTGATGTTTTCTTTTCCTGGTCCTTGCTATCAATGGTCAATGAATCAACATGCTCAAGAACGGTGGATAAGGAGCTAAAATCGGGTTTAGGATCACCAGATCGCTTCCGAAACGAGTCTGGCAACCGTTTACTCTCCGGAACTCCTACACCAGCCGAATTTGAGACTGATTTGTGCAACTGCAGCGGCTCAGCTATCTCGGCTTTAGCTGACTTAGTTTTACTATTTGATGAGGAGCGCTTCTGAGCTTCGACTTCAGCTCCATGACCACTGAGCTTTCGAGTGGAAGCCATCGGACGCAAAATAGATTAATCTATATCCAACGGGGAAAACACATTTTCCTTAGTGGAGTTTTCTCCTTAAACCCTAATCGTATCATAAGAATCAGTTAGAAGAACAACAAAGTCCCACAGCACAGAGATCAAATAGCACAAAAACGAATTTCTTTGATGAACTTCCAAAAAAAAAAACCGATCCCAAATGGGAGATACGTGATTGCAGCTCGAAGAAGATGAAACAAGATCGAGGGAGAAAATAGAAAAGACTATAGAATGAGAAGAATGAGAAAGAGGGAGATCTGGAAACAAGGAAAGGCAGCAACTTTAGGAGAAACCCTAGAAAGAGAAGGGGGAAGGAAGGAGATACCTTGGGTGTGGATTGATGCAGAGAAGATTCGAAGAAGAGAGAAAAAAAGTAGTTAGCTTGCTGCTGCTACAATTACATGCACTTGATCACTTCATCTTCAGCTTCTACTTCAATAGTGTTGTTCATCTCGCCGGATACGCACGACAAGAACCACTTTTCGCTTTTTTTTTGTTTTATGTTCTTTTGTATAATAAAATTAAATGAGGGACTTTAATTGCATCAAGTTTTTAAATATCCGTATCGGATACAAAGAAAACAAGTAAAAAGGAGTGTGACCAAAAAATAGAAAGAGAAGGAATTTAATGCCGAAAGAAAAAGAAAATTGAATGATTACAAATATTTGTGTCTACATACACAATTAACTCCTTAATTTCTTAAAAACACTTATAATTGTTTATTCAAACGATGAGAAGAACAAAAGTGATGATGGATTATGTTTATGCAGACAATTAGACTATGCTTAGTAGGTCGTGTAAGCGTTAATGACTCTGGGAAGGAAAAAAAAAAGAGAAACAAGGCATGCCAAAAGCAAATTAGGATTTGTACTCACTTCCCTCATTATGTTCCTATGCCCTTTGCAACTTGGTTAAACTACTTATTGGGTTACATGAGAAATTTAAATCATGTGATGTTACCACTGCCCCTTTTTGGTTACAAAAACTGAATCAGAAACAGACAAAATGAAGATGATGAAGCTCATTATGATTAGTTTAACTTCGCAGTTAGCGGAATATTCGCTGACAATCACATCACATGCCGTTTGGATTGGAACCTTTTTGAAAATCTCAAACTCAAGAGATCTGTGTTCCTCGATATGACCATTAAAATTTTTTAGTTTTTTCTATTATCAATACGCATCACATGTTTCTGGACCTAGCAGGCTAAAAAGGCTCTAATAAATATAGAATAACGCCCTTATAACATGAAACCAGGCTGTGCTTTTGGAGGCATGAGGCACTTTTCGTTTAAGGCTTTCCCATGGAAACCAAATTTACTATTCAATCATTCAACTCTTGAAACTCCTTTTATCCAGAAACATAACAAATGAATTCAACTCAACCTTTATTAAAGCTAGCAGGCCATGTTTTCTGGTAATGGATGGATCACCATGTTGATTATTAACGGAGAGCAAAAAATCAGAAATTTCATCTTGCCGTACGCACTGACAGCACATGAACTACTGTTTCAGGGTAAAACAAGATTATTGATGCCCTTACTCACTAGGGGGACTCCATCAGTTTAATTATGTCAGAGACCATGCTTGTGTAATAGTCTGGTTCAATCTTGTTGCTCTCGTCTAGTAGATTAGATTCACTTGTCACCCCTGTTTTCAAAATCAAAAGAAAAAAGAGAGCGAGAGAGAGGGACAAGCTCAATCATTGTCCATATATCGCCATTGACTTGTATTGGCTTGGAAAGAGAATTATATAGTCAGCAGTAATAACCTGATAGGACGAGGAGAGTTTTGCAGCCAGCATTCTGCCCAAACAATATATCAGTATCTAGCCTATCACCCACCATGCACATTCTTGACGTTTCTGTTCCAAACCTGCAACATAAGGACAGACACTTCTTTATCACGCCATGCTAATATGAAATGAGACAGGGTCCGCTTTTGTGTCCACATACTTTTGTAGCAGAAAGTCCATCATGAAAGTAGATGGTTTCCCGACCACTATTGGTTCTCTTTCAGTTGAACCACACATCGCAGAAACCATACAACCAGCACCTAGAATGACAGAGGAAAGATTCGATGATGACAACCAAGCTGCTATTTTGGGCACTGTAGCCTTATAGTCTAATGACCATACCAGGCCACTCTTGCAGATCCGTCATATGTCCTACTGCATCACGGTTGGTCGCAATGAACAGACATCCCGGATTCTCGCGTACGCAGAGGGTCCCATACCTGCCCATTTCGATTATTCTGTTAGGCTAAACTCACAGAACTCGATTAAGACAACCGACTTGCATGCAACAGTAATCCATCTTACTGAAGCTTATAGTAGTTTATGTTGGGGTCTAGTCCGACCACAACTGCTCCCACCTGGCATAGGAAGTCATGAAGAAACATACATTAGAAACGTGAGCGAAAGAGAAGAAAACACAGGATTCTGGAGAGAGAGAGGATCAAAGTCTTATGGCACATTACGCTTTTATCATGTTCAAAGAGACAGTTTGATTTCCATTGTGCCCTCTTTTCACCGTCTTCCTGCATGAAAGCAAATTCTGCTTCATAATAAACAGAGGAATCCAAAGTATATAATCTTTTTTTGGTTTCAACACTAAAAACATGAACCGATCCAAATGTATTCAGTCTACTTAGAGCCTAGTATCTTGAGCAGCAAAAACATATCAATTCTTGAAGTTGCTGACCCTAAAGAATCGAAAAAAATAGATTACTTACAGGACCACCAAGACCTGTAAAACCGGCAATCTGCAGCTCCTCAAGAACGCCCTCTCCACCAATGACATAAACCTACGAAATCAAGCACAAAATACAAAGTGAGTAAAGAATCACGACAGTAATACGCAAATGAAGGGATGCCTAAGCAATGTTAGTCTAAGACGAACCTTCTTGTCCTTGGGGAAATTGTTAACTTTGAGGTACATAGCTGCCGCAAATGACGAAGAGAATATCTCATCCTTTCAAGGAATCACAATTTTTATATGGTAAGCACTCAAGAAATCCGAGCCGAACGTAAGTCAGGGAAAATCACGTATTACCTGAGTGACAGAAGTGAGACCCAGAGATCGGAATTTTTCAGCGAATTGCCTCCTTGATTTCATCGAATTGTTGGTCACAAACACAACATTTTTACCCTGAAAAGCGCACAAATCAAAATCAGAGAGGCAAAAGGGAGAAGATACTAAAAGGAAAAGGAGTGGAAAAAGAGAATTCGCCTTAGAGCGGAGTAAGTCGAGAGTGTGAGAGACGCCATCGATGAGTGTATCACCCTTCCATATAACACCTGAATCATCATCAAATGCCACACAGTCCAATGCTAAGGATCACCATTAAGGGAATCTCGAATAGAAAAAGTGAAATAAAAAAAACCAGAAACAATACCATCGCAGTCAAAGAGGAAAGTGTCGACAGAGTCAAACAGAGATTTGAAGTTACGGGAAGAAAGAATTTGAGGCGCCATTGGAGAGTCTTCTCAGAGAACTTTTCTTTCCCAGAATTCGGGTGAACGATTGATGATGATGGTGATTCTGGCAGAGCACAATTGGCACGTCCCAAGACGACGCCGTTGCATTGAGAAAGGCCCATTATTATCTGGGCTTCTCTCGGCCTTTATCTTAATTATTAAAAAAACAAAAATGAAAACTTTTTCTTATTGGCTGCCTTGATTTTGCCTTAGACAAGTGTTAAAGTGGAAGTGGGAGAACAACTCCGAATGTCTTGGGGGAGTGGATGGCAGAAGTCGTAAATAAGGAGAAAGAGGAGAGGGTGTTTTGGGGAAGAAAGAAAAATGAGTGTGAGTGGTTGTTGTAGGAATCTGGGAATTGCAATAAAGGCTGTGCATTTGCATCTGAGGCGTGTGGGCAGTCTCTATCGTCGTATCCACCAAAGTCACCAGCTTTCCTCTTCTTCCTATCATCATCACCTATCAATGGCGGATCTCAAGTCAACCTTTCTCAACGTTTATTCCATCCTCAAGTCTGACCTCCTTCATGACCCTTCCTTCGAATTCACCGATGAATCCCGTCTCTGGGTTGAAAAGGTACGTTCACCGATCCCTTAATATCTCAGATCCTATCCGATCCATAACATTTCTCGATTCTCCTTCTATCTTAATTGGTAATGACAATGCTGATTCTGTCTTTATTTGCAGATGCTGGATTACAATGTACCTGGAGGTGAGACCCTCTCTATCTATCTCGCATTTCATCAATCCCAATCATCTATTTTCTGCAATTCTTGACACCTACAGCTTCTCTTCTCCAGGAAAGCTCAATCGGGGTCTCTCCGTCGTGGACAGCTTCAAACTTTTGAAGGAAGGCAAAGATTTGACCGAGGAAGAGGTTTTCCTTTCTTGTGCTCTGGGTTGGTGCATCGAATGGGTATGAAAAGATTCTTCCTTTCTGAATCTCTAGATAGATACATACTACCCTACTCTCTCTCTCTCTCTTGTCTCATTGTTTCTCTTTCTCTACTCATCATCTTTGCAGCTTCAAGCTTATTTCCTTGTGCTTGATGACATTATGGATAACTCTGTCACCCGCCGTGGCCAACCTTGCTGGTTCAGAGTTCCTCAGGTTCTCTCTCCTATCATATTGTCTCTCACCTCTTTAACACAAATGATGAATTAAAGGCCACTAGAGAGTCCTCTAACCTCTTTAACACAAATGCTTCAGGTTGGTATGGTTGCAATCAATGATGGGATTCTACTTCGCAATCACATCCACAGGATTCTCAAAAAGCACTTCCGAGGGAAGCCTTGCTATGTTGACCTCGTTGACCTGTTTAATGAGGTAATCTTTTTTTTCCGTGGTAAGAACTATACACTCTTTTTACACAACTGAAGCATTGGTAATTATTATCCTAGTCTATTCCTTTTGCTCTGTTTAGGTAGAGTTGCAAACAGCTTGCGGCCAGATGATAGATCTGATCACCACCTTCGAAGGCGAAAAGGATTTGGCCAAGTACTCATTGCCGATGTGAGTCAAGTGTGGGTGTTTCAAAATATTTGAATATCGTGTGTTCTAATGGATGATGAAAATGAAAGGCAGTACGTTTTCTAGCTGATGAATTGGTTTTCAACATGCAGCCACCGGCGTATTGTCCAATACAAAACGGCTTATTACTCATTTTATCTCCCCGTGAGTATGGATTCTCATACTTGGGTTCACTGACAAGAGCAAACATTTTATTTTCATAGTGCTACGCATTTTACATCATTGCAACAGTAGATAATATCGATTTTAGATCATCTGTAACGAGCTTTGTCTTCCAACTTAGGTTGCTTGTGCGTTGCTTATGGCGGGCGAAAATTTGGAGAACCATGTTGATGTGAAGAATGTTCTTGTTGACATGGGAATCTACTTCCAAGTGCAGGTATTTTGCTGCTAAGTATTCGTGAGACCTATTTGACAGGCTAATGTCAAGAACTTGATATATTTGTTGTTTTGGTGTAGGATGATTATCTGGATTGTTTTGCTGATCCCGAGACACTTGGCAAGGTTTTAATTCCTGCAAACGCTTGGTTTTACAGACTTGTCTGACTTTATTAATGATGTGCTCAATTGATGCAAGCATATTGGAACGTTTGATAATGCAGATAGGAACGGATATAGAAGACTTCAAATGCTCCTGGTTGGTGGTTAAGGCATTGGAACGCTGCAGCAAAGAACAGACTGAGATATTATATGTAAGAATCTTGTATATATTTTTTCTTTCAAAAGGTTTTGTATCCTGTTTGGAACCTGAAAGAGGTTTTGTTCTGATATCCTAGGAGAACTACGGTAAACCCGATCCATCAAACGTTGCTAAAGTGAAGGATCTCTACAAAGAGCTTGACCTTGAGGTTTGAAACTACTAGAACCTCAGAGATATGATGTAGTTTATACACAACTAATATATGCTATGCTTTGCTAATTGGATCTGGTTTGATGTGTGAACATTATAGGGAGTGTTTATGGAGTATGAGAGCAAAAGCTACGAGAAGCTGAATGGAGTGATTGAGGCTCACCAAAGTAAAGCAATCCAAGCAGTGCTAAAATCCTTCTTGGCTAAGATCTACAAGAGGCAGAAGTAGTCTAAGCCATCCAAGTTTCCTGTTATGTCTTGATTCTTCGTTGTTGATTTGTGTAATTCTGTTAAGTTCTCTTCATTGTCTTAAACTACGTTGGCATTTACACTTTTATTTATTTTAATTTTTTTCTCATTTAAAAAAAAAGATTATTTTTTTCATAAATTTAGGAAAGTTAAAAACTATTTATCTGCAATTATAGAAAATGGCCTAAAATAATACAAAACAGGTTATAATTACAAATATACGACAAATTTAAAAGAAAAAAGAAAAGCCAACAAATACTATATGTGAAGAGTTTTTTCACAGTTTATAAATAATTTTAAAATCTTAATAAATTTTTAGAGTCCATAAATCTAAAGCTCCGTTTCCATAAATCTAAAGCTCCGTTTTGCGTAGGTTTTATTAGTTTTCCTCAGAAACTATTGATGAATCGAATCACCCATCTCATAACCAATAAACTTCGGAATCAAAGACAGTAAATTAATTGTTATCAAAGACCTTCTCCTGCAAAGTTTCATTTTCTGATGAACCTGCACGTGAAGGAGTTGAGAAAGTTACGGTACAAGAAAAAGTACAAAAAAAATTGAAGTTTATGTGATGGTGGGAGCAAAGTTAGTCTCTGTAGCGACAGCCTTAGTTAAGGCTAGTGTTGTAGTTACTTGCTCAACTTCTATAAAATGTTGAGATTAGGAAGTGGTAACTTCCGAGGATGAGATGAGTGTTGTCTTTAGCCTCCATTACCATATAATTTAGGAACCTATAATTTACTTAGTTTTTCAAAAGTTGGGATATGTATACAGATTATGCTTATGAATACGTTTACAGTCACAATAACTTTTTCCAACCAGACCAAGTCAATTACTTTTTTTGCTAGCTACTTTTGTATGGTTCTAGTAAAAATTAAAAAATTACAGTGAATTGTTTTTCAAAAGACCCATTACAAAATTAAGAAAGTGCTGGTCTTATTTGAGAGAATACATAAAGTATAGGAACTGCGTTCACAAATTAGTTTTTTTGAGTAGAGATCCTTGGGATAGGAGAAAGAGAAACTCTAATTCTGTTCCATAGAATAGGATCCAAGGAAAAATTATTATTAAAATGATTCAAATCTTGACTTTTTGGTCCAAAATTTCAGTTAAGTTTATCACGAAATAAAGGATAACAATTTGCAACTAAATTTATTTTATCTGATTGCACTACTAATTATTGACTTTCTCTATTCCGGTGGCTAAACAATTTTTTCATAAACATCTAAGCGTCATTTTCTTTTTAATCATTTAAAATTTTATGGATAAAGCTTTGTAGAATACATGACTAGTAAAATGAATTTATGTCCTTAGTAACAAAATCTAACGAAAAATAAAGATACCTGCAGAATTAAAAACCAAAAAAGGAAAAACATACATACATGATAAATTGTTTTTTTTTAAAAAAGAGGTCTAAAACAGTTTTAATATTTTTGGCAGGAAAATTTTAGTTCCATTACTAAACTTGAGAAGATGCAAAGACCAAGTGAAAAACTATGTGCCAAAATAAGAAAATGCAAACATGTATGTCTTTACAATTCATATTGGGCTTTACAAATTCCAATAGAGGAAAAGTGAATAGAACAAAAGACCAGTTATTTGCTACTAAAGAACAAAAAGAGAGCCGCCGGAATCGGAATCTATTATGCAAATGGAAGAGAATATTACGACGGAGCTACTTTTCATCGGCGAGATGAAAAATTTATCCAAAACCAACAGGGAAGATTAAAATAATGTGAAAAGTCTTGACGCTTCCGTACGTGAGATTAAATTGGAAATGGAAACTGGAAATTGGAAAAGGTCATTTATTGTTAATGGAAAAGTCAAATCCTCAAAGCCTTCTTCCTCAAACCCTTACGCGGAAAAGTCTCCGGCGACATAAACATCTATATCTCTAATGCTCACCGCCATAGATTTGATTCAAGGACTTTGTTTAAAATCTCAGCTTTTTTATTGTGATCCTCATTTCATTTCTTGTTTGTGATTTTTGATCCGTTCTCGAAAAATGGCGGGCCATCTCTCGTAAAGACCATCCCTTTCCAAAGTCTGCTCGATTATTCCTTCCTTTTTGGAGTTTTTCTTCTCTTCTCCCATTTGGGTTTTTTCTTTTTTCTGGAGACTTGGGATCCATTCTTCTTCTTTCCTCGTCTATTTCCTTTGTGTGAATCCCTGGGCGGGAGAGAGGAGAGATGAAGCTTCAGGTCCGAGTCTTAGAAGCGAGGAATCTGCCGGCCATGGATCTCAATGGCTACAGCGATCCCTACGTTAGATTGCAGCTTGGCAAACAGAGGTCACGGTCCAAAGTAGTGAAGAAGAACTTGAACCCCAAATGGGCTGATGATTTCAGCTTCGGCGTCGACGATTTGAACGAAGAACTCGTCATTTCTGTTCTTGACGAGGATAAGTACTTCAACGATGATTTCGTCGGGCAGGTTCGAGTTCCCGTTTCCCAAGTCTTTGATGCGGAGAATCAATCTCTTGGCACTGTTTGGTATCCTCTTCTCCCAAAGAAGAAAGCTTCCAAAAAGGATTGTGGTAAGTGGTAACCCCCTATCTCTCTTGTCTGTGCTTTTGACTATATCGAACGTCTCTAGAATATCACATTTAGGTAAGTTTGGAGATTTCATTTTTTTTTTGATTGTGTCCAGGTGAAATACTTCTAGGGATATGTTTCAGTCAGAAGAACTCACTTCTTGATTTGAATTCTAATGGGGATCAAGCCTCTGCTTCGAGGACTCCCGACTTGGGACTGGAGTCTCCTGCTGATCCCTCCACTTGTGCCTCTCCTTGTAGATCGGAAGATGCTTCATCTTCCAAGGATTCGCAGAAAACATTTGCTGGTCGGATCGCTCAGATTTTTCAGAAGAATGCTGATGCCACAGCACCTACTCAGTCGATTAGTAGGAGCATTGACGCGTCTGAACCATCATCTGAGATCTCTAGGCCAATCTTTTCCCTTGAGCTGTCTGAAGATGAGTCATCTCCTGCGTCCTTTGAGGAAGTAATGAAGGCGATGGAGTCGAGAGATCAGGGAAGTGAACCTCCTTGTAATCTACCAGGTGGGATCCTTGTGGACCAGTTGTTTATGATTACTCCATCAGAACTTAACACTCTGCTTTTCGCATCCGATTCGAGTTTCTATGCATCATTGACTGAATTGCAAGGGACTACTGAAGTTCAGATAGGACCGTGGAAACTTGAAAACGAAGGCGAGAGTGTTAAGCGGGTTGTAAGCTACCTCAAGGCTCCCACCAAACTTATTAAGGCTGTCAAAGGCACAGAGGAGCAGGTATATCTCAAAGCGGATGGAGAGGTTTACTCTATTTTAGCAATTGTTACCACTCCAGATGTCCCATTCGGAAGTACCTTCAAGGTTGAAGTGCTTTACTGCATCTCGCCTGGGCCTGAGCTGCCTTCTGGGGAGCAATGTTCCCGTTTGGTAATTTCATGGAGATTGAATTTTCTTCAGAGTACCATGATGAAAGGTATGATAGAGAATGGAGCCCGGCAAGGTCTAAAAGACAGCTTCGAACAGTATGCCAACTTGTTGGCTCAAAATGTAAAGCCTGTTGATTCCAAGGACATTGGGGTGAACAAGGAGCAAGCTCTCTCTTCCTTGCAAGCTGAACCCCAATCAGACTGGAAATTGGCAGTACAGTATTTTGCCAATTTCACTGTATTCTCCACTTTCGTGATTGGTGTTTATGTATTTGTCCATATTATCTTTGCATTACCTAGTGCGATCCAAGGGCTTGAATTTAATGGCCTTGATTTACCGGATTCAGTTGGAGAATTTGTTGTTAGTGGGGTTCTCGTTCTTCAGTGCGAAAGAGTATTGCAATTGATTTCCCGTTTCCTGCAGGCAAGAAAACAGAAAGGTAAATATCCATGAAGATGCATCCTCGACCATTCATTTTGCCTCTCATTGGTAGCCTCCTGAGTGTATCTGACTGATCATTAACTGTCTACTTCAATTATAGGCAGTGATCATGGCATCAAAGCTCATGGAGATGGTTGGTTGCTAACTGTTGCTCTAATTGAGGGGGTCGATCTAGCAGCAGTAGATCCAAGCGGGCATTGTGATCCGTACATCGTATTTACTTCCAATGGGAAGACGAGAACCAGCTCCATCAAGTTCCAAAAATCTCATCCTCTGTGGAATGGTAAATAATTGCTCTATGGTTTACGTACGGTTAGTTATCTTAGTGGTAGCGACGGTCTTGTCCTCATACCAACTTTGTCCACTTGTTGCTTCAATGGTTGAATGTTTATACGTTTGGATTTGTCACCATAAGTTTTTAGAGGGTTGGAATCTTGTTTGTGCAGAAATATTTGAATTTGATGCGATGGCGGATCCTCCTTCTGTACTGAATGTTGAAGTTTACGATTTTGACGGACCTTTTGACGAGGCTGTTTCACTGGGACATGCCGAAATCAACTTTGTCAGATCTAATATATCTGATCTAGCTGATGTGTGGATTCCACTTCAAGGGAAACTGGCTCAGGCTTGTCAATCCAAACTGCACTTGAGGATTTTCTTGGATCATACAGGAGGTGGAGATGTTGTTAGAGACTATTTGAATAAGATGGAGAAAGAGGTGGGCAAGAAGGTATGTGGCTACTACTTTGTTTCTCAATCAATATTTACTCTGCTTATGTTGGTGCACGTTCTTATCTGTTGAATGGAAATTTCAGATTAATGTGCGGTCTCCTCAAACAAATTCAGCCTTTCAGAAGCTCTTTGGTCTCCCACAAGAAGAATTTTTGATCAATGACTTTACATGTCACTTAAAGCGGAAAATGCCTATGCAGGTGAGAGATATCAATATAGATCACATTTTTTAGCATTCAACTGCATCCTCTTTTGGCCTGATTTTTCTTAGTATTACACATTTAATTTAGTTTTGTTTCTGCAGGGTCGTCTTTTCCTGTCTGCAAGAATTGTTGGCTTTTATGCAAGCCTTTTTGGTAACAAAACAAAGTTCTTTTTCCTGTGGGAAGATATAGAGGATATTCAAGTGCTTCCTCCCACTCTTGCTTCAATGGGGAGTCCTATTATCGTCATGACTCTCCGGCCAGGTAGAGGAATGGACGCACGGATAGGCGCAAAGGCACATGATGAGGAAGGCAGGCTAAAGTTCCATTTCCACTCATTTGTGTCTTTCAATGTAGCACAAAAGTAAGTGACAAGTCTTCCTCTTTCCCTGATGGTTTATTTGCTTGCCCGCTCTTATCAATGTCCTAGATTTTTCTGTGCCCCAACCAATATGCTTAGCTCAACTTGGATATCCCCATTTTATTATCTGAGTATGAAACAAGTAGTCCTGTAGTTTCTCTTCTTTCGTAGACCGATTCAGGACTGGATGGCTAATGACCACCTATCAAGAGTTAATACCCTTAGTTCCTGCTTTTAAGACACATGAACAACTATTGGTAAGATATAGACTTTGGACTTGTTTTGTGCTTATAGGACAATAATGGCTCTGTGGAAAGCAAAATCCTTGACCCCAGAGCAGAAAGTGCAAGCTGTTGAAGAGGAATCACAGCAGAAACTCCAAAGTGAAGAGAGTGGTTTGTTCTTGGGTGTTGATGACGTCCGATTCTCTGAGGTCTACTCTCTGACTCTCTCTGTTCCGGTGAGTCATTCCTTTTCACTGTAATGTGCTAGATGGAGCTATAAACTCTGTATAAAGCTTTTGCCAAGAATGTATTTGTGTTTTGAATATTGTCTCACGCATGACTCTGATAACTCTAGGTGAGTTTCTTTATGGAGTTGTTTGGTGGGGGTGAAGTAGATCGAAAGGCTATGGAGAGAGCGGGTTGCCAGAGCTATTCGTGCAGTCCATGGGAGTCAGAGAAGGCTGATGTGTATGAGAGGCAGACATACTACAGAGACAAGCGGATATCACGTTATAGAGGAGAAGTAACAAGTACACAGCAAAAGTCCCTTGTGCCAGATAAGAATGGGTGGCTTGCCGAAGAGGTCATGACTCTCCATGGAGTTCCGCTGGGCGACTATTTCATTCTCCATCTTAGATACCAGATGGAAGAAGTGGCGTCGAGACCAAAGACAACGTATGTGCGAGTATACTTCGGGATTGAATGGCTAAAGAGCAGTAGACACCAGAAAAGGGTGACAAAGAACATCCTGGTAAATCTACAAGATCGGCTGAAGCTGATATTTGGATTCTTGGAGAAGGAATATGGCAGCAGACAAGAGCAGCAAGTAGCATAATATATAGCCTTTGGTCTGATAATGGAGGGCCAAAAGTGATATCCATTATCTTAAAATGGATGGCTCGGAGTAAATCAGTCCAGCTTAAAAAGGTTGCTCTTGTACGCACTCAAATAGCCAAATGGGAGTGCCAATGGAGGTGAAGCTCAAGCTCCAGCGCAAACGTTTCTTTTCGTCTTACGTCATAACTAGCTGATTTGTTGTTGTCTGTAGTGAAAAGAACAGAGTTTTGTGATTATGTTGATGCTCTGCCTAAATTTCTTCGAAAGTGATCAAAATTATTGTCGCTTCGTGTATTGTTCAACGCTTTTTTTTTCTTTTCTAGATGGCATTGCTTTTCTTTTATCTCAAGCTCTAGCTAGTGGAGAGTTTTAATTTGGGTCTGGATGTTGAAAAAGGGTAAAATCCCATTTAAGGCCCATTAGTACAGTTTCTAAAAATTAATAAGCATTTCAGACTTGCCATCTCTCCGCCGTTTGACGCTCACACTCGGATCCTACTCTTTGCTGATCGGTATTAGTCATGGAGAAAGGGGGAAAAGGGTTCAAGTCTTCTCTAAAGTCCGCTCCTTCCAAATATGGTTTCGTAATTCCAACCCTTTCCATAAGATTTCTCACCTTCTTTCTCGATATGGTCTTAGACTCGGTTTTGGGGTTTTGGTGTAGGATCCGGCAAGGACGATAGCTCAACCAAGTCGAAGAAGACAAGGAAAGTCCAGTTCGATCCTCTAGGTTTTCCTTTTTCTTTCTCCTCGCTTCATTCCGAATAAAAGTCCCAACTTTTTCGTGTGATATTTTTAAATGTTCGTCTTCTGTGTTTGTGCTAGGCACGTCGGAGTCCAAATATAAGCTGGTATCTGATGACAAATTTCAGAGTTACTCTGCTAAAGGTGTCAGCTTTTTTTTCTTTGGTTGATGTGCTTACAATCTTTTGAGACCCTCTTGGTTGTTCACATTGTGTCTCATTTGCTTAAACGCTGGCCTTCTTTGATTAAAGGTGGGAAGGGAACCAAGGCTAAGAAGAGTTCTCTGCCCAAAGCATCTCAGCCGCCTGAGCTCAATACTGAAAAGGGTTTGTACATCTGCTACTTTCTCTGTCAAAGCCGTGATGTGCTTTGCATTATGTGTTCATTGTTGTTGGCGGATGGGTAATGTGTGTTTTGATTTTTGTTATGGTCTTCGCAGAGCTCCCAGAGAATGCAAAGTGCTTGATGGATTGTGAAGCTTTTGAGATTCTACAAGGCATCAAGGAACAAATTACTGTCCTATCTGAAGATCCTAGCATAAAGATTCCTGTGTAAGTAACCTTCACGGCATGTATTTTTTCCATGCGGGAAGAGTCTTAGATTTACTAATGTGTAGTTTGTTTCCAGGTCTTTCGACAGAGGACTGGAGTATCTGAGATATGGTAGTTGCTACACGAACCCTCAGTCTGTCAGACAGATCCTTGAGTATCCTTTTTAGCTGTCTTCATTGATCTTAGATAAAGATTAATGTCTTTTTCCTATTGATTTTATTCTGTGTTTGTAACTTAACGAGTATGATATCAGGCCTCTGAAAAATCATGGTGTCTCTGAAAGCGAGGTATCGAACTTAACCAAAGAGCTTCAATTCAGACAACAAGCCATGAGCACGTTCTAATTTTTGTGCTGTTATGTGCAGATGTGTGTGATTGCCAATGTCTGCCCAGAAAGCATTGATGAAGTTTTTGCCTTTGTTCCATCCATGAAGGTATGTATGCATTAGTGCCATCAGGATTGGAGGCTCGTATCTTATACTTATGTGTATACTTTTCAGTTTTCATTTCAAATTCCTATGAAAAAGCCAATCTGAGTGTGTTTGTTTGCTTTGTGGATTTATCCAGGGGAAAAAGGACAAGATCAGTGAGCCCTTAGAAGAGGCATTAACGAAGCTATCCAAGCTCAAAAGATCTGCTTAAGGGAGTATTTGCTAGATAATGAATAAACTTCACTGATGAATCTATATCCAAGCTGATTAACCGTAGTAGTAAAAATATATTTTGGTTGGGTTAGGGGGTTTTGGGCATGAAAATGCACTAAGTAAGGTCGGTGTTGTAAATGATCTAATACTGAGACAACAACATTTTATGTAAGTTTTAATCATTTCCTTCCCCAAAACTAGCGATACAGTGCTATGGAACGTTCTTAAATCTTCCAAAGACAGTAACTCCTGCCATTTTCATCATGCAACAGAGTTTATTCAACAACAGTTTGCAAACTGAAATCTAAAATTTTTCAAACAAGTGTAATTTCCATAAACTAGAAACTGGAAATACCAATGCAATAGAAAACATGTCAAATGTTGCTCCAAGAACACATCATCATATGACCAGAAAAGCACTTAAAAGTTAGATGGTAGTGGTGTGTAAAAAGGCTTAGAGTTCAGAAACATGGAGAATCTCAGTGTAGCCTACTTTCTTCGTCAGAGTTAGGACAAGCCCAGTTAAGTCCACTCGACGTCCCTCCACCACCAGATTATCTTGTTCTTCTCCCTCCAAACGCACGGCTGTAACTCCTGAAAACGTATGTTGCTTTTTCATTAGGCGTGTGTTTTTGTGATTTTGTTTTCTGTGTTGTTTTAGATTACCGTATGCTCCAGGTACAATCTTGAATGCTTTGTTCTTGCACTTTTCACACCTCATACGCACCTTGAGCACCATGACTCTCTGGTCACAACAGTACTTAAAAATCAAGTGTTGCAAATATATGCCGTGATCAAATGGGAAAAAAAGAAAGAAAAAGAAATGATCTTGTACCTTTGCCATATCTTGCAGTTGTAGAGAGAAACTTAAAAATGCTTGCTTCCTGAGAAAAGAAGGGCTCTTGAAAACTTCTCACAAAGAAGCAAAAGGAATGCTTAACTTATCAAGATGATGAGACCCATGGACATAAATGCCCTACTTAAAGAGAGGTACAGAGTTTTCATGTGCTATTTAGACGATTTGGCAATCTCTCTCTCCTTAAGTTTCCACTTCGAGTAACCATCACTGTCTTACTTCTACTTTCATATCTCTTGAAAGCAATGCCTTGACGTCGACAATTACAACTTTACGTCTAGTGGACCCATTGGCTTCTTTACCGTTAAAATCTGAATTGGTTTTTGATGAAGGGAAGTGTTTAACTACCACTAAAGAAATATAGAAAATAACTGTTTTTTTTTATGAAGGGAACTTGATGATATCTTTTATCCATCAAATTGATATATATCCCGATATTTGCGTTCAGGCTTATCTATAAGATTCGTTGTGATTCATTCCAATCCATATCTCTTTTTTTTTAATCAAGATTAAGATAAATGCTCCCGTTTAAGTAGTATGGTTTCAATTATATTTACATTATTCTCAACTTTCTGCACAGATCCAAAGCTACAAGCTATGGCGAAAACACTACTTGCATTGTTAATTATCTTGTCTCTGTTTCATGTCCCTGCTTTTGCTGCGAGAAAAGTAAGTATTTTATATTTTGAGGAATAACTTCTTTGTCACGTATGTGAGCTTATATGGTAACAATACTGTTGCTTTTGTTGTTTTTATTGGTTGACTAAAAAGTCGTACATCGTTTACTTGGGATCTCACGCGCATGGCCCTGACATCTCCCCTTTAACCCTTAGACGCGTAGCTGAATCTCATCATCAATTGCTTGGATCCTTTTTGGGAAGGTAACATATGACTTTACGTCTCTCCTTTTTGTGCCTCTTGCCTATTTTCTTAGTGTTTGATCTGATCCTCATTCATCTTTACAGTCATGAGAAGGCTAGAAACGCAATCTATTACTCCTACGACAGACATATCAACGGCTTTGCAGCCATTCTTGAAGAAGAAGAAGCTGCAGCGATTTCAAGTAATTCAAAACTCTCTTTCTCTTTTGAGTATATTAGAGAATTTAACTCCTCTGTTTTTGAAAGCAGAGCACCCGAGTGTGATCAGTGTGTTTCCAGATAAAGGCAAGAAGTTGCACACAACACATTCCTGGGATTTCATGCAAATGGAGAAGGATGGTGTGATCCCTTCAAGTTCCTTGTGGTCGAAAGCAAGATTTGGTGAAGACACAATCATCGGAAACCTTGACACTGGTTTGCAATTTCACTTCCTCTGATCCTTCCTTTATATACTAAATAACAACACTAAAACCATCATCTTGTGCATCATCAGGTGTTTGGTCCGAATTGCAAAGCTTTAGCGCACATGGACTGGGACCTGTTCCTTCTCGATGGAAAGGAAGCTGCGACACTGCTGCAGATGTTCGTTGCAACAGGTTATTAAATCTTTGGATAACTTGTTCCTCGGTCTAGACGATTGTTCCATGTGTACAAGTATTTATAATGTAACTAAATAAAATATGATCAGGAAGCTTATAGGGGCAAGGTACTTCAACAAAGGCTACTTGGCTTCTGCGGGTCTTAACAGCAACTCTTACTTTGAGTCTGCCCGTGACCATGAAGGTCACGGGACTCACACGCTCTCAACCGCAGGAGGCCACTTTGTCCCGCGAGCTAGCGTCTTCGGTGTAGGCAACGGAACTGCGAAAGGAGGCTCTCCATGCGAGGGTAGCTACCTACAAGGTCTGCTGGCCTCCCATAGATGGTTCTCAGTGCTTTGACGCTGATATTTTGGCTGCCTTTGATATGGCCATTCATGACGGTGTTGATGTCCTCTCCATCTCTCTTGGTGGTGACCCTGATGATTACTTCGATGATGGCCTTGCCATCGGCTCCTTCCACGCTGTTAAACATGGTATCACTGTGTCTGTTCCGCTGGCAACTCTGGCCCCACCCCTGCTACTGTCTCAAACGTAGCCCCTTGGATACTCACAGTCGCAGCCAGCACGCTCGATCGTGAATTCCAATCCTTTGTACAACTTGCAAATGGCGAACGCTTCAAGGGAGAAAGCATGTCAAAAGCCTTGCCAGTAGGGACAATGTACAGCCTCATAACCGGTGCTCAAGCTAAACTTGCCAATGCATCTGCTGCAGACGCGTAAGTTGAAAACTTTGAGCTAGCATTCCAACTTACTATGTTGAATTGTACTATATAATTTGTTTTTAACGTTGCCATTTAATCAGGATGCTTTGCAAAGAAGGCACACTAGATACGCACAAGGCAAAGGGTAAGATCATGGTGTGTCTGAGAGGAAATACATCGAGAGTGGACAAAGGGAGACAAGCAGCTCTGGCTGGTGCTGTTGCTATGATTCTGTGCAATGACAAAGGATCAGGGAATGATATCATCGCGGATCCTCATTTTCTTCCGGCTACGCATATCAACTTTGTCGATAGCGAAGCCTTGTTCTCTTACGTTAATTCTACTTAGTACGCCTCTCTCTCATTCCCCTATCCTGGTCTTGTGTACTGCTAGGAAGATGCTTCATTATTTGTTTACAATGTTGAATCATTTACAGTTTAGAGCCCATGGGATCTCTCACAGCGCCCGTAGCAGCTTTTGGCATCAAACCAGCCCCATATATGGCAGATTTCTCATCTCAAGGACCTAACACTCTTACACCGGGAATCCTCAAGGTCTTTCTTTATCTATCCCTTCATACATATATGTCTGCTTCATCTTGCTCACTTGATAGTATGTTCTTGATTAGCCTGACGTTACTGCTCCTGGGGTGAACATCATGGCCGCCTACACGAGAGAACAAAGTCTTAGCGGCTTGGAATCTGATCCTCGCACGACTGCATACATTACAAAATCTGGAACTTCCATGTCCTGTCCTCACGTTGCGGGTGTTGTTGGTCTCCTCAGGACAATGCACCCTTCATGGAGTCCAGCTGCAATCAGATCTGCCATCATGACCACCGGTATATGCTTAATTCCACCTCTTCTCATATTGCTCTTTTGTTCACTCGAGATACACATACTCATTCTTGCTTGAACGTGCAGCAAGAACACGAGACAACAGAGTAAGTCCGATGCTCAGCGGGTCCTACGTGAAGGCAAACTCATTCAACTACGGATCAGGGCATATCAGACCAAACCGTGCAGGAGATCCCGGACTAGTCTATGACTTGACAATGAACGACCACTTGGACTTTCTTTGCGCCATTGGGTACAACCAAAGAATGATTCAGCTGTTCTCAGAGAGTCCATCCTACAAATGCCCCACGGAAGCAAGTGTGGTAAATTTGAACTATCCATCCATCACGGTGCCTAATCTCACAGGTTCTGTGATTGTGACCCGGAAACTGAAGAATGTAGGATCCGCCGGCAGTTATGTGGCAAGCGTCCGGGAGCCATATGGCGTATCCGTGAAAGTTGAGCCAAGTGTGTTGGAGTTTGATAGAGTTGGTCAAGTTAAAAGCTTTAAGATGACGTTAAAACCCAAATGGGCTGCAAAAGGCTATATCTTTGGAGGTCTCACATGGAGTGATGGCAAACATTATGTAAGAAGTCCTATTGTTGTCTCTTCTAGCCTCAAGTTGATAGAGAGATCCATGATATCTTCTCAAGTCTTATCGTGTTGTTCTTTCCTATTTTTTACTCTTGATTTACTTATTTACTATATAGTCAGTGAACTTCTCATTCTTGAATTTTGAGACTCTCTCTTCGAGAAAGTGTATTTGCCAACTAAAATTGTGTCGGTTTAATTGATTAATGAGCTGTGTTTGTGGAAAATCTGGACCGCACAAATTCTCCTTCCTTAATAGCCGTAGTTTCGAGGGAACCGAAATAATTAAACTTCTTTATCATTCGAAAATAATTAAAAATCGTTTATAGTTATTCCTACTTATAGTATTAATGGCTTTATGATTTGAGAGAAGCGAAAATGATTAATGATTATTTATCACTCTAATCCGAGAAAGGGTAAAAGCGTCTTTTCGTCGAACAGCTAGTTTTCACTCGTTAATCTCACTAGAAACAATCATTCACAGTCCGCACACGCGAATCATGCTTTATCTCTCTTGATCTTGATGCAACGACGACGATGGTGAAGCTTCGCAACGTTGTTCTTTTCTTCTTGCTCCTCACGGTCACTGCACCTATCCTTTTCTACACCGATCCCTACGCCTCGTTCAAGACCCCATTTTGTCAGTTCTCTCTCTCTCATCTCCGATTTTGAAATTTCCTTACGATTTGGTTGGTTTCTTATCCTCTCTGTTCGATTCTGTAGCTAAACGCGATTTTCTCGAGGACGTAACGACTCTGGTCAGTATTATTCTCTCCTTTTCTTCATTGCTGAGTTTTTCGAGGTTTCCTTCTTACGCTTTATTGTTTCTACTTTTGGTTCTTGTTCAGACTTTCAATTCCGATGGGAATCGTTTAAATCTGCTTCCTCGGGTAACTTTCCCTCGTTTCAAGTTACTTGATTCGCCTCAGATCTTACCTCGTTTCTTAATTTTGCAATCTTGTTCAATTGCATATAGGAATCTCCGGCAGTGGCTAGAAGAGGAGTCGTGGGTGTAGTCTACTCCAAACAAGATTCGGATTCGTCCCTGGGTTCTTCGCGGAGGCAAGGTACTGCAAATTCACCTTTCTCGTGTTTCTTTCCTTTTCCAACTCAAATTTTTTACGACTTCGTTCACAAAAGATTCCCCTTTTCAGAAGCGAGAGACCAATTCTCTGCTCGTGTTCTTTCGGCCACCGGCGATGAAACTCAGTCTCAAACTGACAATCCCATCGAACAATTCACTGATGCAGCCTCAGGGATGCATAAGCCTAATGACATGCACGCTTCTGGTGACAACTCCCAGAATAGGGTACGTTTTCTATGTGAATTCTACACCACATGGTCAGAACTCTTCTTTTAGATCGATGAGAATTTGTTCCCGCAATAAAATCAGATTGATAGGCTCTAGATTTGGCTTTATGCTTGATAATTTAAATTAGGCATCACCAAATTACTGTGGCTGCTACTGTAGCTTTCCTGAACACCTACTTGCATGCTATGGCCCTCGATGTTGTTGTGCCGAAATGATCTCTTTACTTTCATTAAGTTGTGCACCGATCTCTTCATCTTTTAGGAAAGGATGCATGTTCAGTTGACCCAGAAATCTGGAGAGGTTGATGAGCAAGAGCCTAAAGCATTTGGAGAAGAGAACGAGAGAGGAAACCTGTTGATGCCTGATGCTCAGGTGAGGCATCTTAAAGATCAGCTGATTAGGGGAAAGGTTTATCTTTCACTTCCAGCTGCCAAGGCTAATGCACATTTTGTGAGAGAGCTTCGACTCCGTATGAAAGAAGTTCAACGGGCAGTCGCAGATGCCTCCAAGGATTCGGATCTGCCAAAGAAGTAAGTATCCTCGGAAATGCAATTAATGACCAGTTGAAAAAATATTTGATTAATTTCCCTGGCATTTTTTAAACCCAGTGCTATAGAAAAACTGAAAGCTATGGAGCAAACATTGGCCAAGGGCAAGCAGATTCAAGATGACTGTTCCACAGTGGTGAAGAAGCTACGTGCAATGCTCCACTCGGCAGAGGAGCAGCTACGGGTCCATAAGAAGCAAACCATGTTCTTGACACAATTGACTGCTAAGACGATTCCAAAGGGCCTTCACTGCCTCCCTCTACGCCTCACTACCGATTATTATGCTTTAAATTCGTCGGAACAACAATTCCCAAGTCAGGAGAAACTAGAAGATAATCAGCTGTATCACTATGCCCTCTTCTCTGATAATGTTTTGGCTACGTCAGTTGTTGTTAACTCAACCATAACCAATGCAAAGGTAAGAATTAACTTTTTTCATCTGATTGAATATTGAAATGTGTTTCTTTGTGTAAAACTTACTGTCTTGTTGGTTTATTGGCAGCACCCATCAAAGCATGTCTTCCACATTGTCACGGACAGACTCAACTATGCAGCAATGAGGATGTGGTTCCTAGACAACCCACCAGGCAAAGCCACAATCCAGGTTCAGAATGTTGAAGAATTTACATGGCTGAATTCAAGCTACAGTCCTGTTCTCAAACAGCTTAGTTCTCGATCGATGATAGACTACTACTTCAGGGCCCACCATACAAATTCAGATACGAACTTGAAGTTTCGGAATCCAAAATACTTATCTATCCTTAATCATCTTCGGTTTTACTTGCCTGAGATCTTCCCCAAGCTCAGCAAGGTGCTCTTCTTGGATGATGATATAGTTGTGCAGAAGGATCTTTCTGGTCTCTGGTCAGTTGATCTGAAGGGTAATGTCAACGGTGCTGTAGAGACTTGTGGGGAAAGCTTTCATCGCTTTGACCGATATCTAAACTTCTCAAATCCACTCATCTCCAAGAATTTTGACCCTCGGGCTTGTGGATGGGCATATGGTATGAATGTTTTTGATCTGGACGAATGGAAGAGGCAAAATATCACAGAGGTTTACCATCGATGGCAGAATCTGGTACGCAATAAAAATATATTCACTTATGGTTTAGTTGCTTGTGGATGTGGGCTATGTCTTTGCTTTCAAGGATATATGCTGATCTTGTACAAGAACTGTTTTTAACTTGCAGAATCAAGACCGAGAACTGTGGAAGCTAGGGACACTTCCGCCTGGTCTCATCACATTTTGGAAACGAACATACCCGCTAGACCGGAAATGGCACGTGCTGGGCCTTGGATACAACCCAAGTGTGAACCAGAGGGATATTGAGCGGGCAGCTGTCGTACACTATAATGGCAACCTCAAACCATGGCTAGAAATTGGGATTCCAAAATATCGAGGCCTCTGGTCAAAGCATGTCGACTATGAGCACGTTTATCTCAGAGAATGCAACATAAATCCGTAGAATTAGAGTCTCTGTTGAAGAGCACTGTAATATGTCTCCAACTTTATTTCTTTTGTTTTTTGATGAGAACTTCATTACATGAGAAACCAAATTGTAGATGATACGGTAAAAAGTCATTCGTTCTGATAGGCACGACCGATGTTATTATTGAAATATATCAGCAATTACCTTTCTTTGAAAGCTCCTGTTTTTTTAATTATCCTACAAGAACACTGTTCATCGGACTCGCAGTTTACGCTTCTCTTTTGTAGGTTCTTCTATCCCATATATTTGTATCTTTTTAAAATATATGTATATATATATATATTGTCATGTTGACGAAAAAGATTCACGGTCAGCGTGATAATAATATAGCTTCAGAAGAATTTTCACTGTGTTGAAAAATATGAGAGTAATTTTGTTTTGTGTTTTACCAAAATACAGCACAACACGACATATATTCATTGTTCATGCGAGTGGCAGTGTCTAGAATTAGAGAGTTGTGATCACCTCACTAGAGGACACTCCTAACTAATAGGAATAAGGATAGACAAGAACTACATGTGATACACTCAACTACAGATGCCACCCAATACACAACTCATAGATCATCTCTTGAAACTTTGTCCAATTCATCTTCAGCACCAAGCAGCGATGTGGATGGATGGTCAAAGGCGAGAGCATGGTCTGAGCGATGGTAAGAAGCGTTCAAGCCTGATTCTAGTATTGGGTGCGCAACTACCATCTCAGGTGTATAACCAGCTGCGCCTCCTCTCACCAATCTAGGCTTCTTTGATGATCTCTCTTCTCCTGCGCTCTCGTCTTGAGACCCAATGTTACATCCCGAGTCTGGTGTCAATGGATCCCTGTAAGATGAAAGAGACTCGTCAACTGAAAGGCTCTTGTCTGGTCCACCTTCTTTGCCAGACTTATCTTGTAGGGGAGACTCGGATGTTGGCGCAGGGGTTGTAGGATCTGATTCACCTGTTACTGGACCCGAGGGTTCACCAAGAACTCCACTGAGTCGCTGTTGCTCTTCAATTATCTTCTTCAAGTACTTCCCTTGTGCTTCTATCCGTAGTTGCAACTGTCTTTGCACCTACAAAACACCAAAGAATGTCATATTTCACGCACACTAACTACTAATATTGGTCCACTGAAATTCTGATTAATTTTTTTTTTAAGTAGCATGGTGAATCATACTTCCAGTTGCTCGTGCAATCGTTTCTGAACTTCCATTTGCAACTTCAGGGCTTCAGTTATCTGCATTCCCCTGTATTCGAAAAGTTAGCCTCTTTCTGATCGCATAATCTGAAACACCAGGTCGTAGCATCACAAATCAACTCAAACAATGAAATTGCACGTACGATGAACCGTCCAACCCAGAGAGCGCATCTCCAGATTCTTTCTTATCGGCTTTCTTCCCTAAAAAGTTAATAAAATATCGGTCTTAGGCAAATAGGCAACTGGGAGCATGAGAAAAATGAAGGAAATCAATGTCCACCTACCTTCAGACGAAGAATCTGGCAGATACTTTGCAAGTCGATATTTCTGAGTCAAAACACATTTGCAAAGATCAGCTAACGAAACTGGAGGACCCATACACAATTAAAGAGAGAGAGAGAGAGAATAGACAAGGACACTGTTACATATCTGTATACCTGTAAGTGACTCTTGACATGATATATAGTTAATCCTTGTACACCCATCACTCTAAGAACGCCTTTGGGTGTAGCTCCTTTGGAAATCAAAGAGAGAAGAAATTTTCAGTAACCCTAACCAAACACAAACAGATAGACTTTTCCTCTCTTGACTACTAAACATGTTGGCATATATAAGTATATTCTACACAGCAATTAACAAAAAAAAACATGAGTTACTAAATTACCATAGAAGGGCTATTATAAAAAGGAAACTCACTATCAGGGCCACCAAGTTGAGCTACGGCATCTACGAAGCGTTCATGTAGCTCATGCGTCCAACGCAAACGTTGTTTGGAAGCATGACTAGAATTGTTCCCTCCGTTGTCTGCTTCCATCAGGCTAATATATAAACGTTGAAGGGGAAACTAATGAGTTGTTGCAAGCTATAAAAGAAATGAAAAAAAAAACATTGCTTGTTAGAAACATAAGGCAGTCACTTTGCAGCAATAGAAATGATCCAAGACAATAATATGAAGGCTTGAGGACTTTAAAGCTTGAAACTTTGGAACTAATCCGAGTCGATGTAGTCGATTACTATGTAATTTTGGAAGAAATAGAAAGTAAAGATAGTGAGCTCAAGTTTAAGACTTCGTCTAAAGTTCCACCAAATCGGGGGTATTCGTTGCCGGAAAGAGAAAGCATAGATTGAGAAACAGAAATCAAAGGTTATGAAATCTAAGAACCTGTGGTGGATCTATAGAAGAATCAGACGTCGTCCCTCCATTTTCGGAACTTGCTCTTCTTCGTTCCTCTGTATCTCCGACACTCCAATCTAATCTGGTTATAGATTTTTTTGTCTATACACGGCGATGTTCTGGATTTCACTCAGTCGTCTAATTCCGATTATTCCTGGGCGGCGATGCAGCAGAGTCCTCCACCGATTTTCCCAGTCGTCCCTCTCAGCTTCTTTCGATAGATCGAATCCGCGACAGTGGCATTGACTATTGTATCTGTATTTACTGGGCCGAATCTCTATTTCTGGGCCCATTAAGGCCCAAATATTATATAAGTGGTTAGATCAATTTGGTGGGTCCAAAACTCAGCAAGAACAGCGACTCATCAGCTGCTTTCTTCTCCCGCTTCCAAAGCCTCGCCGAGAAATCCTCGTTCTTCCCGATAATGGCGACCATGGATTTCGGAAAATTGATCCACCTGTCTCTTTTCTTCCCACTTCTTGTCTCTTTCCACTTCAAAATTGCGGAAGCCTCCACCCACATCTACCCTTCCCAGGCCTTCCACGATGTCGGTAATTCTCTCCTCCTCTACGGTGGCAGCGAAGGAATCTTCGCTTCTTCTCGATCTTTCATCAGGTTAACCCTTTTTCTCTTTGCTTCTCTTCTAAATTTTCCGCTTTCAATTTGCTGTGAGTGTATCCTTACTAGTCTCGTGCAGGTTTGAGAACATCACTGTCTGGAGGACAAATGATGCATTGCTTAAGGGACGCAATAATGGGTTAGTCCAAGCTGTGATCTTTGAGGCGTCAGATCGTAACAACATCGGTGGTTCAGCTTACGGTGGCCAAAGATCTATTTGCTGCACTCCAGATCTGGCCAAGTTTCAAGGTTGTAAGCAAGGTGAGATCATCAGGATTCCTTCTTCGCATGACCCTAGATGGCCTATCCTCTTACGTGTCCGCTTCAAAGGAAAACGTTTGTCTGCTAAGATGGAAGACACTGAGATTCTCATCAGGAAGACTGGAATCTATAATCTATTGTTTATATCGTGTGATCCGAAGCTCAAGGGGCTCAAAATGACCGGAAAAACAATTTGGAAAAATCCTGAGGGCTATCTTCCTGGTAGGATGGCTCCACTGATGAAGTTTTATGTGTATATGTCATTCGCGTATGTGTTTCTTAGTGCCGTCTGGTTCTTCCAGTATTTGAGGTTCCGGAAGGATATACTGCCACTACAACATTGCATAACAGTGGTTATTGTTCTTGGATTGCTTGAGATGGTCTTTTGGTACTTGGATTATGCAAATTTTAACAACACTGGGATGAGGCCTTTAGCACTTACGACCTGGGTTGTTACAATTGGTGCTTTCAGAAAAACTGTCTCCCGCATCCTTATACTCTGTGTCTCCATGGGATTTGGGGTTGTCAAGTCCACTCTTGGTGGTCTCACTTCTAAAGTCCTCCTTGTTGGAGTTACTTACTTCATAGCTTCTGAGATGCTTGATATAGTTGAGAATGTTGGCATAATCGACGATATATCTGGAAGAGCAAAACTTTTTCTTGTTCTGCCTGACGCTTGCTTGGATGCATTTCTCATATTGTGGATATTTACCTCTCTATCGAAAACACTGGAACAGTTACAGGTATCTCTTTCTTTCCAAATTAGCAAATCTGTGATCAGACTCTGTAAGCTATAAGGTTTTCTGGCAAGATTCAAATAGATTAGCTTATCAATTTCTTTGTGATCGATTCTTACGCAGATGAAGAGGACCTCAGTTAAGTTGGATATTTACCGGAAGTTCTCAAATGCTCTTGCTGTTATGGTTGTTGCCTCTGTTGCTTGGATAGTATATGAGGTACCATCCTGTCAAGCCTGATTTGATACTGATTTAGTAAACTGTAAACTGTATTAACTCAAATCCTAAGGAAATGTCTCGTCCAGGCGTTTCTGAAAGTATCATTAAAATGATTGCTGCCTAAGTGCCTATTAAGCTAAAACTGGCGTGGAAATCAAGCTAGGAAGAAAAAACAGAAAAGAGAAGCTCCTTCTTTCTTGGAATGTATTCAGCTTGCCTGATGATTTGTCCCCTGCAGGTGTATTTCAAAGCAACAGACCCATTCAATGAACGATGGCAAACTGCTTGGACTATAACTGCCTTCTGGGATGTCATTGCATTTGTGTTGCTATGTATTATTTGCTATCTCTGGACCCCGTCACAGAACTGTCAAAGGTATGTTCTGCGAGCTAAGGCTTACGGAAATGGAAACTGTTCTAGCTGAACATGTTGTGCTAGTGCTAGTCTTGTGGAAGTATTGGCTAGATGGTATTGGTCCAATATATCGTGCCTAGATGTGAAATGGATGCTAATGTGAAACTAATGATTGGACAGATATGCGTATTCGGGAGAAGCGGATGAAGAAAACGAGGAAGTTCAATCTCTGACAGGCGGGAGGCAAGATGGTGATATTAGCTTAGTTAAGCAAGAGAAGAATACTGGCTCAGACACGGAAGAAGATGTTGAAGAAGATAAAAGGGAATGAGAGAGAGTCAGTAGAGAAACGGGTTGGCATATGTGCTTGATCACCACAAGTCCAGAGAAGTAGAAATAGTGTCTTTCAGCATCAGGTCAACTTTAGCACAAACATTTTTATACAAATATCTGTAACAAAAAAAGAAGAGTGATTGTGTTTTACTGTGTGTTTGTATTTGAGGTCTATCCTCGTTTGTTTTCTAGTACATAAAAGCATCTGTTTCTCACCACAAAGATTCAGTTTCTCGATCTGAGTGATGCCTTTGGTTATTTACTATGCAATCAACTAATCATTTCTGATGGATCACTTTGATCTACTTGTAATCGAACGTATTTTCCAAACCTATATTGGTGAGGGTGTGAGATGAGGAAGAGAGATTGAGATTTGCCTTTATCTTATTTCATTTTATTGTGGTTAAAAATTAAAATGGTATAATACAATTTGTACATTATATTAAATCGTCAACACTGTCCTCACGCGAAAGCTTCTCTCTCTCTCTCTTCCGCTCAAGTTTTGTTTTTACAACACCGCCATTGCAGTGAGACTGGGAAGGGAGAGAAAGCTTCGTGCTTTCACTTACTATGCCTCCTCCTCCTCTTCCTTCCAGACCCGGTCTCAACGGCAACATCGGTCATCATGGACCTCCTCCGGTTGCTCAGACGGTGAGGCATCAGCAGCCGTATTACCGGGGCTATTCTTCGTCGTCGTCGGCGTCGCTGAAGGGATGCTGCTGCTGCCTTTTCCTTCTGTTCGCTTTCCTAGCGCTGCTCGTACTCGCGGTGGTGCTGATCGTGATACTGGCGGTGAAGCCGAAGAAACCGCAGTTCGATCTGCAGCAAGTGGCAGTGGTGAACATGGGAATCTCGTCGCCGAATAATCCAAACCCTAGCGTACTAGATCCAACTTCCGCGTCCCTGTCCTTCACAATCCGAATGCTCTTCACCGCCGGGAACCCAAACAAGGTCGGGATCAGGTACGGAGAGTCCAGCTTCACGGTGATGTACAAAGGGCTACCACTAGGAAGAGCGACGGTGGCTGGATTCTACCAAGACGCACACAGCACAAGGAACGTGGAAGCTACCATTGCCGTGGATAGAGTGAACCTTATGCAAGGCAACGCCGCCGATCTAGTGAGAGACGCTTCCTTAAACGATCGAGTCGAGCTCACCGTTCGTGGAGACGTTAGTGCTAAGATCCGAGTCATGAATTTTGATTCCCCTGGCGTTCAGGTTCTTCATCTTCTCTCCCTTTCTTTTCAATTATGTCTCAGAGCTCCATTGTGGATCTGGCCTAGTGTGAACACAGGAAGAAGAAAAATTTACCACAAATTGCGGGTAAAAAAACAAAAAAAGAGGAAAAGAAAGATTTGTTGTTAAGTAAATAGATTCCTTACACCGAACACCACCACTAGTCCCACTTCTGCTTTTCTTTTGGCCTTTGCTTCTCCTTCACTTTTGATTTAGGATCCACGTATGCACTTTGCATTCTCTTTAATCAACCAGCTAAAAAAGCTAATCATGTCAAAAAATAATTAACAACTCCTAATCTTGTTTTGTTAGTCGTACGTTGCTTATTAGGAAATTCACTTTAAAGTCTTTAAACTTCCATTTAATGTTTTATTAATGTGAAAAGAGTGATGTGCAGGTGTCGGTGAATTGTGGAATAGGCATTAGTCCGAGAAAGCAAGCTTTGATTTACAAGCAATGTGGCTTTGATGGCCTCAGCGTCTAATTTTTCCAAACTGTAACATAATTTTTTTTAAATTCTACTGACCACTCCCAAAACTGCAAAAAAAAAGGTTTGAAGATCCAAAGCCAAATTAGTAAAGAAACGGAACAGGATCCATCTTCGATTTTTTTTTGTGTTTTACTGTGTACAAGCAAAAATTTGAAGTAGCAACAATGTTTGTTTACCAAAGTTACTAATCAGTAATTACTCTGTGTCATACCAAAAAATGCTCTTATGATTAATTTCTTGAGAAAAGGGCTTGTAATATCTTTTAAAAATAAAAAAATAAAAAATAAACACTGCCAGATTCAGCAACCTTGATTTTTGTATAAGCGATGGTATATTTGTATTATTATCAGAAATACGTACCCAAATTTTTTATCAAAATGCAACCAAACACAAAACTACTTACACCAGTCACGGACATTTCCCACCAATTTTACAAAATCCAAACCATGAAAGAAATGTATTGCGATTTCAAACTTTCGAGTTGACCCAAGCAAAAATATGGTCCAGTAATATGAGGCCACGTGTCGATCAGAATTCTGTAGTCCAAGAATCGCCGTCGCCTACAATCAGATCTTCTTCCAACGGCAGTGGTGAAACTGAAACCTCCTCACTCTTGGGCGGCTCTGCTGGTGTAGGGCCAAAAAATTCTGTGTAAGCTTCTTGCGACGATGAAAACCACCACATGCTATTTGGCGATGGAGGATTTGCCGGCGAATCAACCATAGGAGGCAAAGCAACGGTGCGGTTTTCGACGTCAGTCCAATGTGATCTGAGTTGTAGAATATTAGCGAGACCGTGGACGGCGATATGCTGGTCATCGAAAAGAGCAGGGAGGAGAAGCTCGACGCCGTCGAGATAAACGGAATCGGAGGATGAAAGCTTAGTGACAAGGAGGCGGTGAGAGGGGAGGAAGGTCGGGATAGAGGAGGCATTGGGGAATGATCGGAGCTCGGAAAGTGGGAGGCGGAGGGGTAAGGCGTGGAGACGGAGGGTGGAGATGTACAAGGGAAGAGAATACGTCATGTCGAGGTCGAAAAGCATGGCGTCAGTGGGGACGAGGAGGGTAAGAGACTCGGCGGAGAGGAGATCGAAGAGAATATCGGAGGTGGTGATGGCGTTTGCGAATAGAGCTCGGCCTCTTACACGGAGCACTGAGATTGCTCTTTCAAGCTCTTCCGGTGGGACGGCGCCGGAAGGAAAAGGGAAACAGAGCACGAGTGCTACGAGAACGAAGGCCGTGAGACTGACGGACGAATTGATCGCCATTGTTGTGAAAAAAACGAGCTGAAAGAAAGAGCATGAAAGGTGAAAGAATCGAAGAAGCAAGAAAGATTGAAGCAGCTGTTACGGATGTTGGGCTTTTTTAATTTATAATTCTGCTTGTTATTTTTAACTTGTTGGGCTTAAGGATGTTGGGCATTACTGGGCTTCGATCTGTTATAAGCCCATATGTTTTCAGAGAGTGCTCGTACTGTAACCCGAAACGGCACCTAGAGAAGACGATGAAGTGAGGGAAATCGAATCGAAACAATTAGGGTTCATCGTTCTGCTATCTATCCGGTAATGTCATCTCCTTCGACGGAATTGATTTCTCATTTCGAGTATCATTTCAAATCATGGCTTTTCACGATGCATTTTACTAGCCCTACGTTGATATTTTTGACTGAAATTTGATCATTTTCTCTCAGATTCCCATTGAAGGTTGCGATCCTTTCTTTCCAATTTCACCATGTAAGTTGATTCTTCTGCAAGAAATCCTCTGTGTTATAATCCTATTATCCCTTTACATATCATTCTCACCAATGTCCATTCTTCACGTATGTGATTTTTTTAATTTAATTTTCTCTGTTCATCAGATCTCTTGCAATTTTTTACTCCTCCTCTTTTATATGCTAGACTTGAGATATCCGATAAGATTATACTCCGTATTGATGGGTCCAGGAAGATCTGTGTAGAACCTGACTAAGAACTCTGTAATTTTTTACCCATAGTAAAATGTATCTTTCATATCGTAATATGCAATTGGAAGTTGTAGAGCGTCCTCTATAGTTTGTTGTGTAGTAGCCAGCATCTCTTTTAGGTTACTTCCTTCGCATTTATTTTGAAGGGTTCTAAACTCTTGTCTATGTTCATTGGAGTTGTATAGTCAAAATGGGAACTTGAGCTTCATCCCTTAAACGGCCTACTTAGAAACATACTATAGCTAGTAGGCCATTACCTTAGATTGATTATCTAACATTTGATGTTCCATCCTACTGGATGGTGTAATTCCGATAATTACAGGGCAGATGAGGAAGTTGTTGATCCGAAAAAGTGCCTTGAGGAATCTTGCAAACCAAAATGTGTGAAGCCACTACTTGAATATCAGGTGAATAGGCATACAAACTTGAGCTGTCATTAGTAATTTGGTCATAACCTTGTTGTGCTATACAGTAGTGTGAAATACTTCTGACATAAAAAGAGCGATTTCTTCCTGTGCTTATATCATATGGGGTTGTGGTGTCAGGCGTGTGTCAAAAGGATCCAAGATGATGATTCTGGCCACAAACATTGCAGTGGGCAATATTTTGATTATTGGCAATGTGTTGACAAATGTGTAAGTGTTTTAAGTGGTATTTTTCTTTATACATCTAAAGTTTCATTCTAAGATGAAAAACGTTTTGTTGATATGCAGGTCGGACCTAAGCTATTTGCGAAACTAAAATAACTGAGAGAGAAAGTTGGAGTATTGAGTCTGTGTCTTGTATTTTTTTTGCTTTCCATATAAAATGCAGTGGATACTCACCAATACTGCAAACCAGATTGCACTGGCTCCTTCTTGGTTTTGTTTCTCTGGCAAGCTGCGAATCTTTTGTTTATCTATTGGGAGGAAACCTTTGTGAGTTTGTGATACTTCAGTAATGCCTAATAAAAGAAAAAGAAGAATACGATTCTATCTATCTTCTGTCCATTTGTTTCCTTCATGTTTGGAATGAAAGGTTGAACCATATCAGTATTTAATAAATTATCAAATCCAAGATTGTTGTACCACAACCAAGTACAGTGAGATTGTCTTCGAGAAGTTGATTCAAGTTTGTGGAGAAGTATTCGACAAGTTTCAGCCTCATGCAGAGGACGACCGAGAAAGGTGGACCCCATCGGACATGACATGAGAGATTTCTCGGACAGGGGACGTTAAGAAACGGCAAGCTGTTCTTGATTTTTACTGATAAACGACACCATGTGTTTTGGTTTTGTATATAAACGGCACGTAATAAAGGTTAATTGTTTTTTCCCCTTGTAATAATTATAACTAGGTTATATATAGAGAACACGGTATATTATTAAGAGATTCCAGACAAATCTGTCGAAGACCATTCCAGAACAGACTCAAGAGAGAGACGGAGAACAGCGAAGCCCTAGCGTTTGTCTTCTCCTCTCTGTTCCTTTCCTTACGGTAAGATCTCTGAGAATTTCAGATCTCAAGTTTAAATTACGATGTAACCTAAGGGATCACTGATCTTTTAGATCCGCGTTCCGATTTCCCCTTATACGTTTTGTTTCGAGCTGTCTTCGGTTTTCTCGATCCACTCAATTTTGTTGATTTCATATGTCTTTCGTCCTTTCTATAGGTTGCTTTATTATGTTCTCCTATCGTAGATCTTTTATATGTTTAGCTTATTGGATTTTTGGTGTGAGATGGTAAATATGACTTCTCCCCTCTTGTGCAGATTCGTCGTCCTTTGTGTTAATCTTCGCCCTCGTAGCTTCTCCTCTCCTCTTGGGCTAATCTTACCTCTTACTCGTATCAGGTAAGAAGTTTGGTTCATATTTACTCATCGCATTAGTTTCAAAGCTTTTAGATCTTTGCATAGATTAAAGTGGAATGCTAAACCCTAATAGAAACAACTGGAATTTTGCTGAAAGTGCACGCACGTTTGATACTTCTGTAGGAGTTTTTTTTTTATCGACATCATAGTTAAGCTCTGTGCTTTGGCTTGATTGTTCTTCAAGTACTCGTTATTTTGTGTTGCGGATTGATTATTAGCCTAATTGACTGTTGATGGAAGAGCTAACATTGTTTTTTCTTCTCTTTTGTGAGATGCACTTTTGGTTATATTCATACCAAAATGCAGATTTTCAGCTGCTTTTTCAATCGAAATGGACTGCAAGAAGTTCATGCAGATGGTGGAGGAGAAGAAAAGAAAAATTCTAGAGAAGAAAGAAGCTCCTCTGAAATGGGAGCAGAAGCTAGAGGCGGCTGCCAAGGCTAAATCTGATACTGAAACCAAAGAAAAGAGGTCAAAGGGTACTAAGCGAAGACAAAGGCTTGCGCCTGAATCTAGCTCAGAAAGTGATATTAGCTCTGAGGTGAGAAGAAAATCGAGAAGAACTCACAGTAAGCACCGAAGACATGCACACTCTGATTCAGATGACAGCGATAGGAGGAAAGAGAAGAAATCTAGGAGGCATAAGAGAAGGTCCTCAAGTCCAAGTGATGATAGCAGTGATGAGTATGAAAGCGGGTCAGAGGATGAGCACAGGATGAAGATAAGGCACCACCGGAGGCACAAGTCGCACTCAAGACAGACTTGCAATGATGACAATGCCGAAGATGCGAGAAGAAGACATGCTAAGCATCACAGGCACAGTGAGGTGGTTACTTCTAGTGATAGCGAGGAAGAGAGAGGAAGAAGGCGTGGGAAATATCACAGGCACAACAGAGGTTCAGCCTCCTCCAGCGACTCGGAGGATAGCGGGAAGAGTAGAAAGAGAAGGCAACATAAAAGGCATCGATGGGCTCAGTCTTCAAGTGAGGATGATGGAGAAATGCGTCGGAGAAGGCATCATAAACATAACAGAGAGTCAGCATCCGAAACTGATGGAAGGTTATCAGATGAAAAAAGAGAGACAAGTGAAAATGGGGACGGGCATTAGAAAGCGCATTTGTTTAAATTCACACCATCGTCGTAACTGAGTATTGTGCAGCCATTAGCACAAAGACTCTTAATATGTGTTGAATTACTTGTGGCACTCTCTTCGTTGTTTATTTTTCATTTTAAATCAGTCAAAATTAAGAACCAACCCGATGTTATGCTGACTTATGTTGTCGTCTAATGCAATTGCCCAGAATCGTGCTTATGTTTAAGTTGTCAACACTAGTCAAGAGAGATTACATATTTCATGTTGCAGGTCATCTCCATGGTAATGGTTGGTCATCTCGATCAACTCTGCCTGTCTCCATATTTTTATCTTGCAGCTATCAGAACTGTGGGTTCGAGTGTTATGTGTTTCATGGGTTGTAGCAGAAAAGGGTTTACACACCCATTGCAGGATATAAATAACCCTCCCCTCGACCTCTGTACTCTTTTTTGGTTGCTAAATTTGTACATTCAAAGAAGATGAAGATTACGATTAACACTTTAGGTACCAAACTGTGGTCTCTTGCATGGAAAGCGATATACTCTACAAGGTACATGATTTTATTTGTCTTCGAACAACCAGGTTCTTCATCGACCTATGAGCTTGACCATCCATGCACCACCCAAGTAGAGCCCCAGAAGTGGTGTTGCTAGGAGCATCTGAGTGACAGGATCTGTCGAGGGCGTGAGCACAGCTGCTGCAACCACGGCACCGACAACCACATATCTCCATATTGAAAGCATCTGATCTCCCGACACCACCCCTACTTGTCCCAGGAGTAACTGAATTACTGGAACCTGTAAACCAACGACAAGCAGAATTCATTTGAGGATGTATATTTAAGAACATACCTGGAACATGTGTATTTTCATAGCCACATACCTGGAAAGACAGGCCCGTGCTGAACATAAGCACTAGTACAAACTCAAAGTATTGGTCGATAGACCACAGAGATTCAACCACCCCTTCTGCGTAATTCACAAAGAAATTCAAGGCTGCAGGGGTTAAAACCCAGTAGGAGAAGGCAAGTCCAGCGTAGAACAGCAAGGAGGAACCGAACACAATCGGCCCCAGAAACCTTCTCTCAGCTCGTGTCAGACCGGGAAGTACAAAAGCTATAATCTCATACAGGATCACTGGGCTCCCTAGTAGAAGCCCACAATAACCCGAGACCTGCACCGCAACAAATAAAAAAAGGAAGAAGAAATCATCTTTTTTGTTCATTGGAGTAAGCTTTTTATCTGTCAATATGATCATTTAGCTAGTCCAAGTGGCTCTGACCTTTAAAGTTGTGAAGAAAAATTCGCCTGGAGCTAGCTGCAGAAACCGTACACCCTGTGTTTTGACAGGAGCTTCAAGAAACACGATTAGATCTTTGGAGAAGGCAAAGCATCCCGTGATTGCAGCTCCCACAGCCAAAACCGAGATGAATATTCTCTCCCGGAGCTCCTCCAGATGATCGAATATTGTCATCTCTTTGTCATCAGGGAGCTCCTCTTTACGTGGATACAGAAACTCATAGATCGAACTTGCTTTATCTTCTTGCTCAAAGGATGCATCTTCCACAGCTGTGTAATGTAATTTATCACTATATCAAGCCAGGAAGCTTAAAAGGGTAAACTCTCGAGACGAACATACAAATCAATAACTCAATCATTAAAGAAGATTTTACCAAAGACAAGCTTTGATTCATCGGTTGTCTAAGAACTCTTCCACCAAACACAAACAAGAAACCGGAGTTTAATATACCTGGTCTGTCTTCTACAGCAGAGCCAACGCCGGGAGTGCTATCCGTTGGTGAATCGCCGGAATTTTCGCCGAGAGCTGCCACCCGAACCACCGGGCCTAAGCCTTTGCTGCATCGTCGCGTCACACCATATTGGAGTCCAGCTTGACTCCACGAATTGCAGAAATTCACAGCGTACGGACGCTTTCTAGGCGAACCCACGTCGCGACTGGTGAGGCGGAAATGGTGGATTAGAGCAGCAGAGCTCGTGCTTGTGCTGCCCATCGCTTCTCTCTGTCTTCAACTCTAGAATCAATCCTCTCGTTTGCTTGCAAGAGCCTCAGAGAGCGATTGGTTCCAGTCGAGTTTCCTTCGCCTCATGAAATTTACAACACCCAATCCTTTTTTCTGTCAAACACTTACCGTCACAAACTTTACACCATCCAAAAACGACCACGTTTCGAGACAGCAAAGGCCCATCACGGCCCATAAACTTCATTCAACGCTGGTCATCATGTTTCACTGAGGAGGGGATGAGTCATTTTCCCGCCAACTTTTTCCGATGAGCAAAGAGAATCCGGCGGAGCAATCCCTAAATCTGATTCGAGGGAGGCTCTGCGACCCTACTTTCGTCTTTAGACCTCTTTCCGTTTCCTCAGAAAGCAATTACAGGTTTTGATTGCTTGACTTCTTTCTGGAAATTCCGTTAATTGGATTCATTTTGCTTACCCTAAGTAAAAATCTTCTCTTTTTAGCAAGTTGAAGTTCATTGTATCGACCTCTATCACGGAGGGATGCAACAATTCCATCTTGCTTCTGGGCCCTCGCGGCTCTGGAAAAGCTGCTGTATTGGATCTTGTTGTTGGTGATTTATTAGAGGAGTATCCCGATTCAGTAACAATAGTATGTGTGGTTTCGTATATAGCCATCTACATTGGGAATTATCTTATCTCCATCTTATCTTAACTATCACCTTCTGTTGATGCAGATCAGATTGAATGGACTCTTGCATAGTGATGATAATTGTGCATTTAAGGTCTGATAGCTTGAGAGAGCCACCATTCTCAATCCTCTAGTAAACTTTATCAATGGGTTCCTTTAAATGTTTCAATATTCACTCTGGGGTTGACTTCTTCTTGCTTTATGCATCACATCGGAGGGTTTCCTTGTAGTTTTAGTATACGGTGAATTAACTTACACCTAATATACGGGTGAGATTCACTGGCTTACATTGACTTTTCAGGAAATTGCCAGACAGTTGTGCATGGAGCACCACCTGCTCTTCTCCAAAATGGTATGCAATTGTTTTCACTTTATGCTATTAGTTGTTTGACCAGTGTTACAATACGCTTGATTCTTCTTTGCATTTTCAGGCATCATTTGATGAGAATTCGCAGTTCATAATAGCCATGCTGCGGTGACTATATTTACCTTTGAAATAAATAGCCTTTTTGCTGTGTTGATATTCGACTCAGACATACTGATAGAGATTTTTCAGGGAATGTGGACTAGCACATAAGACAATCATTTTTGTGCTCGATGAATTTGACATGTTTGCACAGGCAAGAAATCTGAATCCTTACGGTTTGCTAATTGTATTGTAACTTGTTTTCCCTACGATAAAATTACTTTTCACCTAGTAACATAGAGGGCATCCTAAGGTTGGAAGGTAGAGCAGAACTTTTAATGAGCCAAAGATTTGGATGTTGGTGCTTTCTCTCCACTCACCCACTCACCCTATTATTTTGGTTATATATAGGGAAAGCAGCGGTTGCTGTACAGTTTGCTGGATGCTATGCAATCTGTAACATCGCAAGCTGTTGTCATCGGTATTAGTTCTCGACTGGTATGTGCATGGCTTTGGGGTTCCAGATTGTTTCTATGAAATTTATCATTCTATAACTGTATGATTTTACGTTTGATGACAGCTGAGTTTGGTAATTGTTAACAGTACTCTGGTTCAAAATCTTATAATATGCAATTTCTCACCACAGGACGCTGACCAACTTCTGGAGAAAAGGGTGAGATCTCGCTTTTCACACAGAAAAATATTGTTTCTTCCTCCATCTAGGGAAGAACTTGACAGGTAATGAGTAGCTTCTTTTCTGTAATGAGCAAAACATTTTTTCCCAATGAACTTTTTATTAATTGGATTATCTTTCCAGTTTATTGCAACACCTGCTGTCTCTACCAGCAGATTCAAACTTTCCCAGTGGATATGTGTCTCAGTTCAATGAAAAGATTAAGGTCCTAATATCCAAGCCCAATCAGTACTATGCCATCCATAGCTTTTATATGATGTCAATTCTTGTTCTAAAGAACTGACAGTTTCCAACTAAAATTTCACAAAACAAAACGCCTGATGTGCAGAATATAACATCAGACACGAGATTTAAAGACATGCTGAGGACATTTTTAAATGCCAATTCTACTGTTAACAGTTTGCTGAAGTTTTTGTAAGTTCTTCGTTTACAAGGGTGAGCTGTTTCTTGTTAAAAATCATTGTCATTTTCTCTGGGTTGAGTCTATCTCTTGATGTTAGATTCCGCGCTGTTTCTTCAATGAATTTGGAATCTGGCCTCCTCTCTCTTGAGAACTTTAAAGCAGCACTTTCAAGTATGCAAAGGCAACCAAAGTTGGAAGCCGTTAGAGGTATAATAAGCCAAGTAAAAAAGAAGTTAGATTTACTCGACTTCTGAGGAATACTTTGCTAAGCTGTGGTGTTGCTTATACATTTTCCTTGGGAAAATCGTTAAATCAATTGGCATTAACTCTGTTGAGCAGATTGTTCCATACTGGAGCTTTATCTTCTGGTATGCATGAGAAGGTTAGAAGTGAAAGAGCAAAGCTCATACAACTTCATCAGTGTGATGAAAGGTAATCTATCAATTTGGCTTAAGAAAAAATATGGGTCCACTATGAAAATGACTTGGGATTTTATGTGTGTTCCAGAGTATAAGACCATACATGATTCTTTTCAAACCTCGGACTACTACGCGCAAAATGTCTGCCTACGGGTAAGTGTGTAGCTCTCATGAGATGTCATGGTTTGAATATGGTGGTGATCTAAATTGTTGGCATGGCAGGCATTTGAGCACCTGAGAGAGCGGGAAGTTATATGCTGCGCAGAGAATAGAGGACAGTCTCAGACAGGTGAATACCATCCCATGAAGCTTTTAATATCAGCCTCTGAGCTTTATAAGGGAATGAGATCTCATGCGTGTTGCCCCGTAAGTCTCCATTGTCCATCTATGCACACTTTATCTTGCTTTTGTCTTTGTAAATTGATTTCAACTTGGTGATTTTTTTTTTCTGCTGGAACAGGCCATTCTTCTCAAGTTATTGGACCATTGATCTCTTCGTGTTTTTTGTCCCTTAGGAACAAAACAGTTCTTTACTGGCCCTGGGATCTGTATGTTTATTCATGGTGTACCTACTTTGTTTAGAGATGTCAAAAAAAAAAATCTACTTTATTTAGAACCAGTCTTTTCAGTTTTGCCTATGCTGTGCGTTTTCTCCACCTGCCAGTTATATATATTTACATAGAGGGAGGAGGGCCAGAAGGCATGTCAACATAAAATTCACTCACTCTATTTCTGATTACCAGTTTTAATCAAACAAAAGACTTACAAGTGGAAAACTTTCTTTACCTACACTCAAACCCATCCAAGTCTCAACATCAAACCTTCAACTAATATAATTACACCATATGCTAAGAATTACAACCTACACAGATTGGACATCTTAATTCTCACAATAACTCGCCATATCTTCGTGTGTATGCACCAACCGAGATTACTCTCCAGTTCCACTCTTACTGTGCCATATTATGAGTATTTGTCTCCCTTCAACCCCATCTGATAGCATGCCACAAAGAGATGCACCGAGTACTCCTTTTTCATCCCACTTTTGCTTTCAGGCTCGCCCAGTAAATATTTGGACTTCATAAAATCGCACTTTTCTTGTTGTCTCTACAAATGCATTGGTCTCAGCAAAGCATAATCAGAGGTGATCCTTCTTGCTTTTCTTCAGCAGGTTTGACATATGATTCACGTGATCATGGCTTTCCTTAGCCCCACCCATCAGCCATCGTATAGCTTCAGCTGCAGCATCCTTCTCAGCATTCTTTTTGTTGCTGCAAGGCTGTCCCATGATCTCCGTCTCGTTAAACTCTACTGTGGCTTGGAACTTGTTGTTCTTCAATTGCTTTGTCTTATACATTGGTGCTGCATGACCTGCCCTGGTGAGTATTGTTTGGAGCTGACTCTTGGAATTGTCACCCCCCGGCCCACTTTCGTTCCTTGAAACCAATGTCGGTTGTGTGGAAACCGCCGACGTTTCTAAAGGCCGAAGTACTTGGTGACCAAACACAAAGCTTCCATCACATCTATCTTCAGAGACCAATAACCGTATAGCCAATAAGAGGTCACCATGTGCTTGCGTGTCCATTTTAGGATTAAGTAGCTGGAATGTTTTTAAAAAGTGTTCGTTAACTCGGATGTTTATTCCCTGACCAGAGCTGTCAACACAGGTGAAATACCTGACAGAATAACAACAACAGCACAGCTGGCTAGTTTTGAGATATTATGAAACTCACTTTGCTCTGTATCAGCTCGTCAAGCTCCTTCTTCAAGGTTTGGTACATCTCTACAACAGCAGGTTTCATGAAAAACTCCAAGTATCCTCCCAACATTTTCAGGTGGCCATCCTACCAAAAAGCCCAAAAACAAGAGGTTGCCAATAAAAGTTGCTGTCAATCCTGTTAACAAAAAATAAAAAATTCAAGTACAAGCAAGAACAATAGAGAGAGAAGCTCACAAAGTCTCCTTTGGAAATGCTACCGCCAAAAAGGATAAGCGTAGAGTCAGAGACAGCTGTTGAATCCCTCAAGAAAACAGAGTTCACTTTTATCTTCTCGTTGAAAACCAACCACGGATATGGTATCTTTGTTTCCCGAGCATTTACAGAATTCTGTGGGGAAAAAAATGAATGTAATAAATTTCCAACTAAACAGTAGTGTTAGGTAATACTACTAGTAAATTTGACTGGGTGGACGCATACTGAATAAAGTAGAACTTGGCCATCCTCCATAGTCTTCAGGGAAAATGATCTCTCGTTATGCTGCAGGTGTAACATATAAGTACTTAATAAAGCAAACTGCTCAATAGAGAGAAAGGCCAGTGCCTGAGGACAGAGAAATTCAGGAGAAGTACTCACAACAACCGAACAGATTCCTGGATACAACCCATAGCAAATAACTGCGCGGGCAATATTCCCATCATTCCCTCCTAAATTGCAGGTCGCTAGTTTTCCATCTATTAATCCGGTATCCTTGAGTAATGAGAAGAACTCTTTACGGAGAGAATCAATAGCTCTCATCGACTGTACTGAGAGAAAGTTTTTCCAGCAGTAATCATATACAGCAGACTCTTCCTCAGCTCTTTTCCACCCCTCATATGCCCGAACAAGTGCAAGATGATCACTGTGATCACGTGAAAACTGAGATTTGGCAGCTTCTGCGAGCTGGGAGATTTAAAAACAAATCACATATTATGGTCATTCAGAGGACAAGAGGATTTCAACACGTCATACCATCTGATTTGAAGACAAGATGTCTTTGGGTTAAACAAAAGACCAATAAATGGTATAGAGTGCTAGATAAGTAGCTGACATGCATTTAATTTTATACATGGTGGGAGAAGGACTTACATCTTTCTTGTCCAATGGTGTCAAGAAAGGATCTCTTACACTCAGGCCAGCAGCAACAGTCAATATGGGATCAAGGCAACCAAGAATAGCTCCAAGTATGAGCATTTTTCCAAGCTTTGGCTCCATGGGAAGCTTGGACAAATAACGGCCTGCAAAGAATTTCAGCCTCATGAGATACATTTCAGTCCTACTACTCAAAACTGTTAAAAAAAGATGAAAGATACCATCTTCCCACTTACCTAGAGCTGTGAGGTGTTCATTCTCATCCAATGCCCCTATTATCTTCAGATATTCAATGGCCTTCTGGACCTGCGGGAAAACTTGAAGAAACCATACATGAACCAAAAGAAAAAAAAACTGAAGATATTATTGTTTCATCGATTACTATAAGGTTGGTTTAAATCAAACATCTTAATCTAAGTAAAGTTCTAAATAAGAAAATCTAGCCATGGAAATAAACAAATAAGTTGTACCGCTAATAGTTCGGGAGATTGCAGTGCCCTTGATAAGAACTCTGATATGCTTCCGAGATTTAAGCTTTTGATTTGCAGACACAGTGACTGTAAAGGCGTCCTCAAAATTTCAGGCAACTGATATTCTACAAAAGCGTTATATACACACTTTGGGTAAAGATGGTAACACTGTCCAGGTTGAACACGACCAGCTCTTCCTCTTCTCTGCAATCACAAACAGAGCATGAGAATTAACACTAAAGATCACTAAATACAAGCCCGCTGAGCAGTCAGAGAATTAACATTGTTGGCAATGGATCCTTATAATCAATTCTAATAGTCCAGTGTATTTGAAATGCAACTGCACATATCACAAACAAATAACATCTAGTATCTCTCGTATATCTACTAATCCCTGTCCCTGTAACCAATGGTCACTCCTATTACGAATCACTGAGGAAATGGATCAGTAGTCTCATTTCTAGGATGCATTACTAGTTTGATCCTCAAAAGCTATCAACTTTGAACAAACTAGAAATACCTGCTGAACCGAAACCTTGGAAATCCAAGAAGGAAGCAAACAGGGGGTATTATTTAATGCATCATAGGACGTCTCTTTTGCCTTTCCACAGTCAATAACAAAAGCAACATCATTGATTGTGATGCTCGTTTCTGCGATATTAGTGGCCAGAACTATCTTTCGTACTTCACTTGCAGGTTCTTCAAATATTAACCTCTGCATTAACTCAAAATGAAGTAAATAGTAACTGATAAGTATGTTTTCATCCGTACAAACTTCAGGTTGCAAACGAAGGGGAGAGAAAAAAAGAAGAAAATGGTAACAGCTCTGCAACGGAGGAATTTGAATTTTTTTTCCAAACAAGCATTCTACAAATGCAGACAACATGGATCAACTAAAGTACTGATATTCTAATAAATCTAGCATACGATGCAGGTTGTCATCAGGAGACAAAATTACAAAATCACCTGCTCAAAACTTGCCATAGAACCATGGCAAGCAAGCAACATAACCCTGTCTGGATTGCCAATGACTGGATGAATCTGGAGTTTATCTTTCAGAGAGCTGATATCATCCCATCCAGTCATAAAAACTAAAACACCACCAGGACTCTCATTCTCGCATATATGGCAAAGGACAAATTCTATGAGATTAAAACCAATGCAATCAGGATTCCAACAAGATAAAGACTCTTGAGTCTCAGGGCTAAACTCCTTGAAGTCAGCCGCTCTTAATGCATCCTGCTTATACAAGGGAAATCAAAATGAGGACCTAAAACATACAACTAAACTAAGGTGGACTGATATTCTTTTTCTAATACCTCGACGACAGAGGCAATTTGGCTCTTCCGTTTTCTTGGGATATGTTTGTTCATCTTCCACGATCTTTCTTGACCATAATCATCAACTTGATTGTATGGGGTCAATCTGTACCCCGACATCTCTAGAACATCCTCTAGGAAATGACTACGAACAGGATATGTAAAGCCCTACAGTGAGCAAGAAAACAGAAACAAAATATATTAGCAGCATCACTGGGTTAACCAGAGCAAATAGTTCAATAAGTGTCGACTCAACAGGAAATTAACAAATAACAAGCGAGGGACAACAAACATTCATCGATTAAAGATCGAATTTTCATTTCCTTCCAAACAACTTCCTCACTAGTATATTATGTTTCCTACTTACTGGAATGTGAATTACACCTGCCCCACCAAAGTATGACGAGAAAAGTTCAGCATCTAAAGTTGCACTCATCAGAATCAGCTTAACATCTGGGCGACGAGGTAGGAGATCTTTAAGAATGATAAGCAAGAAATCTAGAACACAAAAATAATAGAGTAAGAAATCGCATTCCAGCTAAGCTTAAAACGGGTAGCTCCACGATATCACAAGTATACCTTCATTCATTCCACGCTCATGAATTTCATCCACAATAACATGAGTAACTCCTCTCAAACTTCTATCTACCAACAACCTTCTCAATAAAATGCCGGTGGTGCAAAAGAGTAGGCGAGTATCTCTTCCTCTAACACCTTCCAATCGAACTTTATATCCAACCTTCACAAAAATTATGAAAAAAGGCAAGAGAAGTTAATCAGTAAATAGCCAAAGTATAAGGCTCCAAGCCAACTCGATACAGGAGAACGCAGGGTGAAGTGATACTCACGGATTCACCCAACTGCTCTCCTCTCTCGTAAGCAACCCTCTCGGATACAGACATAGCAGATATTCTCCTTGGTTGGGTACATATGATACTGCAACAAGCTCCACGGTTTGCTTCAATCTCGGATTCCAAAATAAACTGTGGAATTTGTGTGGTCTTGCCACAACCTGTTTCTCCAGATATAACAATAACCTGTCATATGAAAATTATGTGGGTCCATCCGTAACTAAGACAAAAAGAAGAAGACTGGCAAGTTGATATTCAATTTTCTATTTGACACAAATGTCAAACAACTGGACACAAGCGTGCCTCCATACTCTGCTTTGCATACCTGATTTTGTGATATCGCTGTCAATACCAAATCCCTCTGCTTGAAAGCAGGCAGACATCTGCGACATTCCAGCATTCTTCGACCTTCTATCGATTCCTAATACAATGAAATAAGCTTAGGGGGAGAATAGTTAGTTAAATATTAAGAAGCTAATATAAATAGATAGGTGACTGTACCGAACCTCCCAATATTCTTGCCGATCACGCAGCTGTAAACTCCTCCGCCAAAGAATTTTGTCCAGTGTCGTCTTGCTGGCAGCCATGAGCTCTGGTTGCTCAAGAACCCCTTCATCGGCTGCAATACTGCTTGTGCTACTAGTTCTTGAGAAGGAATTGGAAGGGATTGTATCCATCCTCTTTGATTTTTTACAGAGGTGTTCTTTAAGGTAACCTTCAACTCTTTTAATAAGGTCCGTGTGCAACCTCACCTACCAATTTTGTGTATTTTTGGTCTTTTAAGAAACCGCAAGAAAGATAAGCATCTTGTATAAGTCCAAGAGACCAGAGTCAGGGGGTAGTAGATATTACCTCCCTCTGTGGCTTCTTGTCATCTAGATCAAACCTATAGTTGGGGAGTGGGATCTTGCTAAACACAACAATTTTAGCATATGCATGACTGCAAAAAGAGATTTCTATAAAGAAATTTTCTTGTGAGAAACAACCAAGTAACCAACGGCTAAAAAAAAACCAAGCATAGAGTGTGATTGATCTAGAGGATACCTATACAATCCCAGACTTGTAGCGAGTGCCGAAAGTTCATCAAAATCCCTTCGATCTTTTTTCTCCCTGGAAATAACTTCTTGCTTTACAGAATCACCCAAAAGCATAGACAACTTTCTTTTCCATTCATCCAAGTTGGTACAATGAAATGCAACCTGCAAAAGCGTGTTATCTCAGTCAAGCAATGACATTTGGAAATTGGAACCTCGAATATGGTTCCAGTAGGAAAGGAAGCGACTTGCAACAGATTTCGGAATATTAACTCAAACTGCCATTGCAGGAGCATCAACAAGCTCTAACGCTCCTGTGAGCAAACGAATTCGGCGTCACCCCGTGGGACAGGTATGCACGAAAGGATGAGAAGAAGAAAAAGAAATTACCTGCTCTCGGTGAGAAGCTTCCTCGGAAACGCGGTCATCGTAAGCCGAGGCATAGCGAACGGGCAAGAGAGTCTGTTGTGATTGCGAGTGGGAGAGAGGAAGAGGATGAAAGGCGTAAACTGGAGGGAGGGAGCGAAGTCGCTGGTGGGGCGGAACGTAAAGGGAAGGAGAAAGACGATCCTTCATCGGAGAAATCAAAGCAAAGAGCAAAGTCGTCGTCCCACAAACGGAAAGTGGTAATCTTCTTTTAAGCCTGCGAGATCTCCGGTCAAAGGGGTAACCATTTTACTTACAGACTGGACTTGCTGTGTTACCAACTCAACGAATTTTACCGTAATACCCCTCCAAAATTCCTTTATTTAGCAAGACAAGTTTAAATAAAATCTAGAGGAAATGTAGATTGAGGATTGTTTTCAAGTTTCTCACTTACATATCAATATATCATCGTCACTTGTGAGTTTCTTTCTCATGGATGAAACAGAGGTAAAATAAAACAAAACAAAACAAAACAAAAAGGTGAATATTTCAAAAAGAGACAACAAAGGTCCTTATTACGATCTCTTTAGGTTGGGACCAAATTTAAATAAATCAGTAGGTGTAACCCTTGACGAACATTCCTTTCTTGGCATCTTCGTTCTCGCCCTCAGCTGAGTATTTGCCGAGCTGGGCCAGTGAGTTGGCCTTTGCCCTAACCAAGAGAGCCTTCTGCGAGGCCTCAATCTTGTCGGGTTTCCCTTGCCACGTCCTGAGCACAGAGTTCTGCAGGGCACGTGCGTAGGAGAAGGACACATGCCACGGGTTGGGGCTCTGGTTCATGGCGTTCAGGTTCAGTGTCGCCTCCGCCTCAGACTGTCCTCCAGACAGAAACATGATCCCTGGCACAGCCGGTGGAACTCTTCTCTTGAGCATTGTGAGCGTGTACTCTGCAACGGTCTCAGGAGAGGGCTTTTGCTTGTGCTCAGCACCGGGGGTGACCATGCTCGGCTTCAACAGTATGCCCTCAAGCATTACGTTGTTCTGCGCCAAGTAGAAGAACACCTCAGACCATACTTTCTCTGCAACCTCCAGTGTCCTGTCAATCGAGTGGTCCCCATCCAGAAGGATCTCTGGCTCCACAATGGGCACAAGCCCATTATCCTGAGAGATGGCTGCATATCGGGCTAGCCCCCACGCAGCTTCCTTGACAGCTAGTGCTGAAGGACCGCAAGGAACACTCACAACTGTCCTCCTGAACAAACACATACACACATATACATGGTCAAATTAAAAAGTAATCAACCAAAAGAATCATCATAACAATAAATAAATGGATACGACATACCACTTGGCAAAACGAGCGCCTTGCTTGTAGTACTCAGCAGAGCGTGAAGCCAATCCATCCAAGCCTTGGCACCAAGACTCTTCGTTGGAGCCGGGAAGGGGAGACAAGCCCTATAGAAAACCATACGATGGTGATTTGGCAACACAAAACAAAAAATCAAATGGTCGATTAATTGTCGTAAAAATAGATAGTAAACCTTGTCAACTTTGATGCCGGGGACGATGTTGGCATCGCGCAAGCAATCGACAAACTTCTTGCCGTCCTTAGTGGACTGGTAAAGCGTCTCTTCGAAGAGAATGGAACCAGAGATGTAATCGCCAAGGCCAGGGGTGGTTAGCAGAAGTTGCCTGTAGGCTTGACGGTTCTCCTCAGTGTTATCCAACCCAATAGAAGCGAGCCTCTTCCCACAAGTTGCATTAGACTCATCGATCGCCAAAATACCTCTCCCAGGGGATGCAATGTTTTTCTATTTACAGATTTACGCGAATCAGAATCAGAATCAGAATCAGGATCATCATGTTTGACTTTGTAACTAAAGAGAGAGTTCGAATCGAGTGTAAAACTAAGCTAACAATAAGCCGGTAACGTGGAATTTCGCATGAGATCCAGAGCTAAAAAAGGACACAAAGAGAGAGGAAGAGGAAACTCACGGCGGTTTTAACGAGTTCGTCGGAGTAAGCACCGGCGCGGATCGCAAAGGAGACTCGAGGAGGTGGAGAGGCAGAGTTATGCGCAAATGATCGCTGGCCGATCCATGGAGAAGAGAGAGCGTTTAGCTTAACGAAGCTCGCAGACGCCATGGTACAAGTGGTGATCTCGTGGACTCCGCAAAACGAAAGTGAGAGAGAGGGAGAGAGAGATCTGGGATTCGATAGTGAAAGGCGGGGTCTGATGCGAATCTATATAACTCTAGTGTGGGCATCATCACCTACTCCCACCAAGCGCCACCTTTTATTTACCATTTTACCCTTTTCTTGAAATGACGCTTTTAACCTCGAAAGAGGGATATTATGTTAAATTGTCCGAATTATTGCCAAATGCCATGACCCATGGGTCTCTTTTTAGACGCCTACCAGACAACAACTGCTTATATATGTTTTTAGTTTCGGCAAGTGAAAACTTCTTTTTGGTCAAATGAAAAAACATCTAAAGGTTCAAAAATCATGTTAGGGTAATATAAATTATATTTTCACACAGAGAACCAAACTCAACTCCAAATCAAGTTAAAATAAAAAAAACTCTTACCAATATAATTGAACTACTTATTAAAACCAAAATTTCGGTTTGAATAAGCTAAAGTGGCTAAAATCCAATCATGATATATATGATTTTAAACTCTCATTGACATTACATAGAAGCTAAAACTAAAATAATATAGATTTTGATGGCTCATGGCTGGATTTCTTCTAACCAGAGTACCCTTTGACTCTTCTTAAAAGCCAATAATTGTGAATTAAGAGACTTATTGCTATAAGTTTTTTTCTTAATAATCAAATCAGTTAGAAGATACTTCATTTCATTTATCATTAGTTGGGCTAGGTGAAAGTGCCCAAAATACAAACAAGTCGTAAAATGGGACGATACCTTCTCTTGAAATTGGTTGTTGGGCCTAACTAATAATGGGCTTAGTCAAAATTAAAGCTGCATGTTGGCAAGATGAGTCCACGACGGCTTTGGCTGTCACTGCCTGTACATTTCTTTTTTTTTTAATGTAGAAAAGCACGATGATTGACGAACATACGTCCAAACATTGGTGTTAATCGTCGTAACAGGCGAGGAAGATGTAAAATAAGAGAAAGAGCTAATTAAGAAAGTTCAAGTTCCTAGGAACGTTATGAGAACTAAGAAAGTGGCAACGTGTTTCTTACACATATAGTATTTGTAGTTTTGGTGTTAAACTGTTATCTCTAGCTCTGTTTTGGTACTTATGTTTCTCAAATTTTCCAATAGTTAAAATGCGACTGGTACGCTAGCTGTTATGTTCAAAATATATTTGATGTGTTAAACCGTTTTTTTTAGAAAATTATAATTCTCTCATTTCATAAAACTTTTTGAAAATTATCATTTTTGTTTTTAATGGAAGTTACCCCAAACGGTCATATTTTCTTACTATCTCCTTTTAGATCGCAGTCTTTGTTTTGTGATTTATCGTGTTCACACACACACACACACACAACATTCAATATTCAACTATCCTTAAAAGATAAATAATGTGTACACGTCCTCTCTCTTTCTTAATTTCAAACTCTAGTGAGTATAACATAATTATTTTCTCTTTGTGAAAGGATTTGGTGGAGAAGAAGATGAACGTAATGCCAATCTTAATCAGGGTAGGAACTTAAGATTTTCTTTCATATAATAAAGACTAATTTGAAATGAGTTAATTAAAAGAAAAGCATGCTTAAAGTTCATTTATCTGCTTTCAAATCAATGGCCTGACCTCATTTACTCATTAGTCATTATAATTACTTAAGTCTTCTAGAGTCTTCTTCTACACTGCCTAAAAGTCTTAAGAATAAATAAAAATATGTTGTTGTTGGAGATCTTTGATGAAACATTTGTTTGGTCATGATGATAGCTAAAAAGAATTATATAAACGATGAAACCCCAAACGCGTCTTAATACAGTTCACATGCACATGTCACCCAGAAGAATTGACTCTCAGATCTTTCTCGTTGTTTGTGTTCACACTTCACCACGCTCTATTTAAAACGCTTTTATTCTTGTGTGTATAAATCTAGTTCCCACTTTAGGAAGGAAGAGAAAAAAAAGAAAAAAGATTTAAGGAAAGGAAAGAAGAAAAAAGAAAAAAGAAAAAAGAAAAAAGAAAAAAGAAAGAAAGTTATATTTGTCCTGTAATGAAACGTCGAAACCAATCGAGTATTGACTGGTTGGTGCGTGGTGAAAGCATAGGACCACGTTATTGCTTGTTTGGCAATCCTTATACAAAGCCTTTGTCCTTTCTTCATCTTCTCTTCGTTTGTCTTTTTCCATTGTTTATTTAAACTTACTACATTGATGTTAATTATATTTTGATTAAACAAGAACGTGGACCAATCGATTGTTTCATATTTAAAGCACCGATCATGGACTACCAATAATGGAGCTGGATTTTGGTTTCTAGAGTTACGTGATCCATACAATATTTTTTAACATTATGACGTGCAAATCCTAGTTGTTGTTTTGTTTTAATTGGCAAGGTGTTCGAGTTAAGCTGACTAATCTAAAGACTAACATGTGTTTTAACATAATTTTTTTGCAAGTCCACTTCAGATGATATTTGAATTAAGTCCAAAACCTCTGTAAATTTAGCTATGTTATCCAGATACTAACCCAGCATGTCACCACTCACAAGTTAGCAAATCCTAGCTTTTGATCCCATCTAGGGTTTGAATGGAATTTTTTTTTATAGTTTTAATACTTTAGATTAATTTTGAAAAAAAAGAAAACTGAATTATAAATCGTAAAACATAACATAATAACCTTCAAATCACAGTACTATGAAATCTAATGAGTTACATGCTAACTTTTAACTCTAAATAAAAACAAAAATTGATATTCTCTATTTCACAAATAGTGTCATATAGGAATTTTTAATTTATCTTTTTAATATATTAAGTATATTTATCTTTTTAATTTATCTTTTTAATTTATCTTTTTAATTTATCTTTTTAATAATAGGATTTAATTTTTTGTTTGTTTAAAATTATGCATTGAAAACATAAAGTGACTAAAGTACTCTTTATCTTTATCTTTATGAGAAAGAGTAATATTTTTTTATCCATTCAGCAAATGTAATGATGTTTAGTCGTATAAACAGTGAGGATGGATTAGACACGCACACGTTATTAATTCCATAGGAATCACAACCACAGAATGTAGATGACGAGTGGTTTAATTACGTTTTAAGTAATAATTGTGATGTTAAATAATGAGGGGTATATAATTAGCTCAAAGAGAGTCGACGTGGTTGTCGTTGGTTGGCTAATCTGAATACTTAATTAGATATCTTAATCACAACTTGTGTCTATTTTAAAGAGTCTCTTGGATTTCCATATCTTTTGGACGGCGAGACACCTTCGTTTTCAATTTTTTATGATCATATCATTATTTCATTTTTAAAAAAAAACTTTAAGATCATTCATAGGTAGCACGAAGAGAATACTTGAATTATTCTTGTATTAATAGAACTAATATCATAATATATAATTCGATACTTGGAGCATTACAAGTATGTCACGCGGGAGACAACAAGCGAGGCGAGGATCATGCTAAAATCTTCGTCGAGTTCACAAATGAATAATAGCTCTCAGCTTAAATAGTCATTAATTAAAATAATAACCACAAGGAGCTAATTAATTAGTTGGTTCCCTGTAAGTTGTTAATTAAGAATAATCTCAAACCGCCCTTTTTCCTTTTTATATTCTTTAAAAGGCTTCTCCAATGTTCTACACTTAAAAGTAAATCAATAAATATATTTAACGTAGCTTGGATGAATTATTAAACGAAGCTAGCTAGCCGTTTATATTTTCAACACTAACTTGGATTAATATAATGTTGTATGTCGACGCTATTATGACTTTTTGCATGTTGGGACATTCTGAAAATAGATCGATACTTTGAGAGAGATCGAAGATACATCTTGATGATGATAATCAAAAACATATTGTTTCTTTAAAACTTCTATTGATCTGGCATTCTATTTAGTAATAATATTAATATTATGATCTCCGGAGATTCAGAAAGTAGTGATGTTTGTTATTGCTCCCTTAAGGAGTTGATATGATTTTTAAGAATTATAAACATTAGAGTAAAATTCCAAAAACTCAATCATTAAAGGCCTTATTATTCGTTTGCTCTTTGGACATACGGAGTAGCTAAAGCCAAGCTTAGCTAACATGGAGTACTACGTAACACGAGAACAAAGTGACACATTAGATGCCATCATTTTTTTCAGATTTTCTTCTTCTTTTGTTTTGGTTCCAAAACTCAAATCACTATAGGCCATTTACTTTAAAGTTGTTTGTTCTTTGGGTATACGGACTAGCTAAACCCTAAAGCTTCATAGATACAAGAGAGACATCATCATCGTCATCATCATATTCCGTATGAATTCAACCATGGACCGCATTTTGAATTTCCTTCTTCTTACTAATTTCTATAAATTTCGAAAAAAAAGTTGGGGAGAGGGGGTAAAATGAAACATACTAAATATTTGGGCATATTGACTATAAAATGAAACTATATGGGTGTATAGTATGAAGATGAAAAAAATGAAAAGGACTGATAGTGATAGGCTTAAGAAATAGCAAAGAGAGGGTCCCGCAACACGTGGCCTGTGTCATTTCATCTCTCTCTCTCTCTCTCTTTCCCCTTTCATCTTCTCTCCATATAAAGAAGAGAGCAGATGGAAAAGAAATAAACAAACAACAAATCCCTAAAATTTCAATCTCCATCGGAATCGGATTCGGATTCGGATTCAGCAGCAACACACACATACTCTCACATCTCTTAGAAGAAGAAGAAGATGGGGTTACAAGGTCAACTCTCCGATGTTTCCTCCGATTCGATCCCTCTGATGCTCGTTGCGCTCCTCGCTACTCTGTTCAAACGCGTCCGCTCTTTCTTCCTCCGATTCTCCGCCTCCGGTCGTCCTCATCACTCCGTCGTCGACGATGCTTCTGCTTCCGTTTCTTCAGGACTCGCGAACCTCGCCTTGCTAGCCGACCAGCTCAAACTCAATCGACTCTTCTCATACCGCTACGATGATAACGCCGCCTCCGCGGATTGCATCGTCTGCTTGTCTACGCTCAAGGCCGGTGAAGAAGTGAGGAAGCTGGGTTGTAGACACGTTTTCCACAAGCAGTGTTTGGAAGGTTGGCTACAACATCTCAATTTCAATTGCCCGCTCTGTAGATCTCCATTGCTTGCAGCCCATGGAGAAGGTGAATCGATCTCATCTTTCCCTCTTCACTCAGCCACTGCATCTCATTGAATTTTTCATGAACGAAAAAGGAAAGAGAGAAGAAGAGTTTTGGGTGTTTTTGATCTCGCAGCTTTCTCTTTCTTTCTTTAAAGGTTGATTATTTCTTCAAAAGGGGGATTCTTCAGAAACCCCCTTCTCTGTATATTTTTTGTTCTTTTTGAGGAATCTCAGATCAAGAGAGGTCCTTTTGTTTCTCAAATTTTCGCACAGTGTATTGAATGTAAATTTTTTAGTATGAAAAGTCTAGTCTTGTTTAGATTTATGTTGTTCGAATCTAGAAAGCTTGCAATACGCCTGAACTGATTATGTTTTTGTTCTTGTGATACAAACTTGGTACTACTATCGATCTAATCAGCATTTTACTCTCTTGGTGATATAAATGAACTCAATCCCGAAATTAAAACACATCAACAAATTGGCATGTCTATAGTTTTTGCACTTAACCTTCAACTCTTTCTTCTGGTTTCCACACTTTGCATTTATCTTTATGACTTCTCTTTACTACTGAAGTAATTGGTAGGAACATAGAATTGAGTCAAAGATCCACAACACGTCATGTTTTGGCAATGGGAAAGTCTCTGTTTTTACACTGAAGAAACAACCTCCGACGGCCTTTAGTTTTATAGAACAAACAACTGCCAGTGGGACTTGAGCCCGAACTCAGTTGATAATGTGTGCGAGTTTCCTACATATGGAAGGCGAGAAATATGAATTTTATGTGCGAACTTCTTAGCAATACGTTAGATCACACTATTCGAAAAGAGGAAGCTTGGAAGGAATGCAAACTCAAGTGAAGAGAAAATGGTGGAATCACTAGTGCTCCATGAGATTTTGGGAGCTCAAACACTGAAGTTTCTAGTGTGCTAGATTGATGGATCGTGGCATGCTTCGGAATCTTGTAACGGGCATCGGTGAATGGTCACCGCAAGGGATATAATGATTCATTTGGGCTTGAAAGGTTCGAGGAAATGTATGTCACAACTACATAGTTTGAATCATTATTATGTGCAATGAAATGCATGATATTAGTCTCTTTGATTGATTAAGATTATTATTGCATCAGTCTGTACCTACATTATGCCAATGACAGATAACCCTTTGAAGTGGCCTAGTTTGGCTTGAAACTTGAAGACTTTAGGTTCTTTAAGAGGCTTTTAGTACTGTTTATATTCTTGGTGATGAGAAGATCTGTGCGGATTGTTTTACAAAAGAAAAAGTAAGAGTACGAAATTTCTGTCTTTTTCATGTAAGTTTGTGGATTTTTTACTGAAGAGTCTTTTTCCGAAAATTTAATAAGATGGTGATTTGATGTAAAAGCAGTAAAAGTACAAAAATGTATTGATTGTAAAATATAAACACTTATTTTGATTTAGCGGGAAGATTCAACTAGTTAGTGGTGTATAATAAAACAACCAACCAAACCTAAGAATTGAAATATGCTAAAGAAGTCATTGGTGAATTCAGATTCTGCAACTAATCTCATTTTTTCCTCAACCACAACCATTCAACTGTTATCCCAAAAAGGAAAATGTCTTATTTTGTTTTTTAATTACAAAACATGAGGTTTTGAAATTTGGAGTAATGGACTTGTGTGTAGTGTAGTGCGCAAGTTGAATCCAATAGAATATTTTCCCTCACAGAATAAAAAAATATCATAATAGCATAAACTTAATTTTTCATTTTTCCAACTATAATTGGCTATGTGGAGAAGACTCTAAGAGAGCAACTAGTACAATCCAAAGTCATGACTTAGTAGACCTTTGTATGCATTTAGAGAGCAACTAGTACGTAGATTTTTCTTTGTATTGTTGAGTACATTTCCTTTTTAAACTTCTGTAGATTACGATGTTAAATTAGCTGTGCTTCAAAACACTTCTATTTCAACTTAAATATAAAGTCTATTACGATCAATAAAATAATTACAAGATGATCTGAACAACAAACACTATGTCGTAGTCGGTAGTTTTGATCTCCGTTTTGGTAGTCAAGTTTCGGCTAGTTTGGTTGACGATGTCTAAATTTGATTAACGGTTGATGATGAACACTAAGCTGGAATAGCTCAGTTGGTTAGAGCGTGTGGCTGTTAACCACAAGGTCGGAGGTTCGACCCCTCCTTCTACCGGAATTGTTTTACTCAGTTTTTTGTATTTAACGGCTTGAAAGCCTATATAGTAAGACTTTAAGTTGATTATGACTCCTTTTGTTAAGTTAACTTTTAGAGTAGAAGTAGTGATAAAACAGGAGTGTGGGATGATTGTTGTATATTAAAGGTTTGATTATAGCTTCAATAAGAGCAACAAACATGAAACAACCCCAAAAGACATTGACAAGTTGTCTCAGCTAAGAATGTTGGAGACCGGACCTGTAAACCAATGGCGAGCACTTAGAAGCCAATACGAGAGGACTATGGCCAACAAACCAGCTACTGCGACTGGAGTGTAGTTGAGCGTCTCGGCCGTAATGGGATATGCCACGGGAAGTGAGAAGAAAACAGAGATGGTTGCAACCCATATGACCGCCACCCACCCGACCACCACTCCGTACTTCCCAAGGTTGAACGGTCCAGTCACAAAGGTTTTGCGTGACAGTGTCACTCTCAGAAGGATTGGGATTGCGTATGCTATGTACAGCCCAATCGTTGCTATCGACACCATTGCTTGGAACGCCACTATGCTCCCCAGTGACTGCCAGTTTTCATCTCATCAATCAAACAGCCATCCCAACATAGAGAGAGCGAGAGAGAGAGAGAGACGGACTTACAGTGAGGGCCATACAGAAGGATATGGAAGTAGATAGCCAAACCGCGTTAATGGGAACCTCTCTGCTGTTCACTTTGTGCCATAAGGGCGACAATGGCATAGCTCCATCTCTCGAAAACGCATAAGCCATCCTGATTTAGCCCAAATACATACAAGCATTGCATATGATCAGTCCAAAATGCCAAAGATGCTCTAAGCCTCAAACCAAACAAAAATACATACCTGGAATTGCTGGTAACAGAGCTCATGCCGCAGAAAAATACAGCTACCGCAACAATGCCTAAGCATACGATTCCTCCAGTACCACTCCCAAACCTGCTCTTGAAAGCTAAATAGAAGATCTCAGCAATGGCGTACCCACCAGAGTTGTTGGTCTCACTCAGGAGAGAAGGTATGTCTGTGACCGCATAGCTTACGCCCAATATATAACCCCATCCAAACAGAATTGATATCCCTATTGCACTCACTATTCCTCTTGGCCCGTTCTTGTCTGCGTCAATCGTCTCCTCGGTCTACAATTTTATATTTCATTCCATCATCAAGAAACGCTTAACAATCATAATTAAAAAAAAAAAGTTCTATTTGTTTCTGTATACTCAGTTACTCACCATGTGGGCAGAAGCATCGTACCCTGTAATGGTGTACTGGCTCATGAGGAGCCCCAGAACGAATATGTAAGGGTAGCTGGTGATACCGAGGCCATTGTCAGTGTTGAAATTGGTGAAGACAAACTCAGTTGTGGCTCTTTCCGTAGAAACCAAAGGAATCAGAATCATGAGCACCAAAACCCCTGAACAAGAGATTCTTACATTACTTACTTGTGTTGAGACATAAACACAACCAACAAGGTTAATTGAAAGATGAGAAGATATAAGTACCGAGTAGATTCCAGAGAGCAGCAAGCTGTCCAATGAAAGACAAGACAGAAATGGGGAGACTGTTGAGAAGTGCATGTATGAACAAGATTCCCCCGTGGATAGCAATCACAATATGGTCGGATCCTTCATACCCTCCGCCGTTTTTACCGCCGGTGGAGAGAAGAACAATCACCTGAATCAGCTGTGCCAAAGAGAAGTCAACGCTCGCCGTCACTGCCCACTGCAAAACACACACCACAACCTTTAACTTTAAAGCCACCCAAATTGAATCTATAAGTTAAGTCTGGTCAGAATGATAAATACACACCTGACCAACGATGTTGAACCTGAAAGATTGTGAAAAAAGCGAGACACGGAGTTAGAGACACGCTCTGCTTCCAATCGATTCAGAGAGAGAAAGAGAGAAGAGAAGCAAGATTCATGCAGAAGAGTGTACCAGCCAGTCATCCAAGAGGCAAGTGGAGCCCATCTGGGACCTGCGAGCATAGCACTCCAGTAGTAGAGACCACCGGAAGTTGGGTAGGAGGAGCAGATCTCGGCCATCGACAACCCCACACACATTGTGAACACTCCAGCCACGAACCATCCGTAGACAAGAGTGACGGTGCCGCCGAATCTCAGGCCGGTGTTGTAGGTGGTGGTGATCCCGGTGAGCACCGAGATGATTGAGAAGGAGATGGCGAAATTGGAGAAGACCCTGAAGTCAAATGTTTAGCTTTAGAGATAAACTGAAATTCAGAAAGAGACAAAAACGAAAAACAAAAAACAAAAAAAGGGAAAGAACAGAGACAGACGAGAGATCACGCTTGAGCTCTTGCTTGTAGCCGAGCTCCTTGAGGCGGGCTTGTCCGGAGTCCATGGAGGGAACGGTAGATTGATCGCCGGAGAAGCCGCCCATTGTTGCTCTCTCCGGAGGTTGTGGGGCTGTACGAATGGAATGGGATATATTTCTGTTACTTACGTACCCCTCCAAAAGTCTAATCCTTTCAGTTTGATTATCTTTTTCCATTTTCCTTGTTTAAACTCTAAGCAGCGTCCACACAAAAGCAAAACAAAACTATATAATCTCAAAAACAACACAAACTTCTTTGCTTACATATACACATATCCGTTATTTCTTTATTCGTTAGTTGTCCTTGATAACAACCATACCATGTTACTTGATATTTTCACAGCTGTTAAATTAGAAAATCGATCGAGATCCTTCAGATACGGTGTGTAATCTTGTCTCCAATCAATAAATGCCAAAAGCCAAAATATGAAGATTAGATTTACAAATACACACATGCAGCTACATCCATACTATCACGACAACCATGATGAGATACCAAATAATGAATCAAATGACGAAAGAGAAAGAATTAATCATCTTGGAGCAGAGGAAGTGCCAGATTCCATGTTTTCAAGAGAAGTTGAGTCCACCTGCAGAGACAATGTCCTCAACGTATCTCCGTTTTGCTGTGTTCCTCGTTCTTGTGCTGCTATGAAATAGGCATAAGGACCCCATCCTTCTTCGTGGTAAGGGTTGGGGTAGAACTGACGGTAGCAGAAGGCAGAGACAAAGAGGCCGATAAGAGCTCCGGCAAAGACGTCTTGCCAATGATGCCAGTAGTCATCAACACGCGATATTCCCACGAGGCAAGCAGCGAGCAAAGGGGCGAACACGAGGCAGAGCTTAGCCACATGTCCTTCTCTGTTAAAGGCCTTGACTTTGCCAGACAAGTAGAGCGAGAGGTAGCCAAGTCCCGCAAAGGACCAGGATGTGTGTCCGCTTGGGAAGCTCTTGTGACCTTCCTTGACCTCTCCTAGTTTACCATGGCATATCACACCTCCCAATGCGTTGTACAGTTCTTTGCCGTCAGGGAAGCAACGCCAGTAGAAGTTAGGACGAGGGCGTCCCGTGGCGAGCTTGATGGAGTCGGTGATGATACCGGTTATCAAGACGGTGAAGAGAAGGCCGAGAATACTGTGGTGCAGATCGTACACACAAGTCCTCTTCATGTAGAAGCAGACGAACACTATGATTGGAAGCAGCACAGCATAGATTGGCACGGACCAGACAGGGACGGTGTTGTCGTTGAAAGGGTACTTAAGATCTGTCATCATGTCTTTCCCCACGTATCTGTAGAAAGGAGAGATGAGCTGCAAACCGATCTCGATGCCCACCAAGATCACGAGTATGAACCAATCGTGCTTGTGTTTAGAGGCGACGCTTCCTCCATGGCTCCTTATTGTGTGAATCCCAAGATCTATCTCCTGCATCCTCCCTCTCTGCGGCTCCTGTTCCTGTTCAAAAACACACACAAATCAGAATCATGTCAGGCTCGAATGTGGATCAAAACAAATAATGTAAAAGAAATAGTACTTGAGGATTAGAGTTTGACGTCGCCCATTTGGACGAGCGTAGTAATGGGATGCAATTCATTCTCATTAGTATCAATGACCAAATCAGGACATAGAGGTTGATTATTAAGCGATTTTTCTTGAGTATTATAATTTGTTAATACCAACACGACGACACTTGCTCTACATCCAGCCAGTTTTTGTCTGTCTGATTCGCTGTCCTAAGCACACTAATCTCATTAACTATATTTTTTCCGTTGACTCTCAATTAACTTATAAAGTTGGAGTTTTTTTTACATATTATTAAAGAAAAGAGAAAATAAACAAAAATATATAGGATAAAAAGTGGAACAGAGAGAGGAGTCGATTAGATTACCTGAGAATTGTTTTTCCAGAATCTGAGAGAAGAGAAAAACGATCCAATGACCATCGGAACAATGAAGATTTTGGATTAAAGCTTCTTCGATACAGAGAGAGATCGAGGCTTAACAAGCAGTGTGGATTGAAGAAACTCAAAGAGTAAAAACAGACGATGCTGCGAAGAAGTAAAGAATAAAGTTGAAACCTTTAGATGATTATGAATCGCCAAAGAGAGACAGAAATAGAAGAAAAGGTAATGAGAGAATGAAGACGCGTTTGTCTTTGTGTTAAATCTCGCAACTTTTTTGTCGGAAACTTCAAAAGAGTTGTTTCCACTTGACGGTTTAACAAAAAAAAAAAAACAGAGATTGATATAACTTAGTCTTCTTTCGATGCGTCAGATTGAATGCCACGTCGGCAATAAGTTTTGGTGCGTCAGATTGAATGCCACGTCGTCAATAAGTTTCTCCGTTTGACTTTTTGACTTTTCACCGGTCTCGTTTGGCCTAAAGCCGCGTAGGGTCCCACTTTCTCTAGGAAGGTTCTTAAAATCAAAGCATATATGGGCCTGGACCTGTGAATATCTGTCTACGTGGGCTTTTAATTAGGCTAATATATGGGCCTTCGTTCCTCTCTGCCATGTAATTTTATTAGAGGACTGTATTATATCTTGCTCAAAATACAGAATCTTTCGCCAATCGAAAAAAAACAAATTTTCAGATTCAACGCAAACTCTTTTTAACTAATATTATTATTTAAGATTTATATATATAAAGGATGTCACATATGGGATGTGTCTCTGAAGAATGCGAATATAAATAAGATTTCGAATGTTTAAGATATCTAAGTGAGTCTTGTCAAAATAAAATAAAAAGATACCAAAGTGAGAGAAACTAATGTCGTTTAGCAGAAATAGAAAATGAAAGAATCCAAAATTGGATCTCATTGATGGAGAAAGTAGAAACTACTTATTTGTGAGTGCCAAATAGAGGATGAAGTTTAAGTAATCAGGTAAAAAGTCACAAGTCTGTTTGGTTTTATTTTGGAGTACTTGGCAACTTGCTCGGACGTGAGAGATGCTTTCTTTATTTCTTTTTCTCTTAACGAAATTTCAAAATATTATCTCAATTATCTTTCCTATTAAGGGAGATTTTATTCGTTTCTATCTTTAAAACAAATATATACATTATAAAGAAACAAAAATTAACAGAATTGATAATTATGGTTGAACCAGAATAAGAATTTGTGGAGCACGCGATAAGACCAATTAGAACATATTTTTATTTATTCTTTTAGATCTCTTACCAACCAGAAATCTTACTTAAAAACTAGTTTCATATTGTGTGATTAAATTTTGTGAGGGCTACATAAATAAATAAAAATTGATAACAAGTAAATATGATATTGGTTGATAAACTAAAACTTTTTGTGATATATCGCAAAATCACATTTCATTCTCTGATTAATATTTATGGATAAATGATGATAAAATAGCTGGATTCACTCGAATGTGAACTGTTTATTGCTTTACCAAATAAGTAAAAAATAATAATAATAAGTATACAAAACAATGATGAGTAAAAAATGTAGATTTGGGTGGAATTGTACGTTACAGAGTGGTGTTTGTGGGTCCAGTAGGTGGTGGGCTTCTTCATGGCCCACACTGTATCACATCCATTTTCTTTTTGCTCCCATAACTTTTTATACTTTACAGATTTTACCTGATTATTATTGCCGATGCATTTGCACTCATGACTCAACTACAACACACCACTTTTTATGTAATGCTGTAAAACAAAGAAGATTGCTTCACAGCCTGCAAAAACATTATTCATATAAATCCTGTTTTGTTTAATTGGATAATGGTTTTTAAGGTTTTTTTTGGATAAATACAGAATTTAAGGTAAAAAACAAAAAAAGTAAAAGAAGAGGTCAATGCGAAGGTTTTGACGACATCTCGGCCTCCGAGACACCAAAAAAGTTACAAAAAACCTGTAAAAACGAATAATATTTAATAATAATATTAATTTTAAATTAAAAAATGTACGAAAAGAGTGATAGCTTGTTGTTGCCAGCTAAAGTTTTCTTCCCTGAGCTGTTTATTTGTTGGACCCACTTTTCCTTCTATCTTACTTTTTTTTTTGTTCCCTATTTTCATTTTTTCTCAAAAGATCGTTTAATTTAAAAACAATTAGATATTTAAATTCAAATGTATGCATCTTATAATTCCTATAGTGTTTTAATTTTCTTATTCGCAAAAAATGTTTCATTGGTGTGTGAAATAGATAAGTCGTTTTTATTTCCATTTAGTTGACATGTAAACTTGGTGGACCCTCGACGAGGCAGTAACGTATCGCTGTATAATTATACGTATTCGGTATGCATAATAGTATCTGATCGTTTTCTTTAAGAAAGGAGAAAAAAATGCCATTTTTGAAATTTCCAACCTTCAATCTTTGTCAAAAACAACCTCTTTGGACGCTTATATGATTTTATCGATCGTTAGTGTGAAATCAATGAACCGTTAGTTTTGAATGGGACGTTACTTATTTTTCAAAATTTTATGCTTATTATAAAAGAATATTGATAAATGTCGTGATCACCTTCACACAGCGAATTATATAATCAAGACATGTATTATTGTCATAGCAAGAGAGTTGACCAGATGTGAAAATATAGAAAATAAAATTTCATGAATTAAAGTTTGACTCAAACTGGAATAAAGGAAAACAATTGAAGCATAGATCAAGTTAATCACAATGGGTAAAAAATGTAATATGTTGAGTTGGTTGATATGGTTTCTTATTTTCTCTATCGAAAATTAAATTAATCAACCATTATCCACCCACACACCTTCATATTTCAATGATCTAAATTTTTTTCTTTTTTTAAATGTCACATCATCATTCATCTTTGGTGTTGTATTAAACGCTTCTTTATGTCATTCTATAAAAAAAACACTCGCGGATTAATGCGGTTGCATAAATGCAAAAAGGTGATTAAAGTGAAAGTGATTAAAAATGGTGGAGGGAGTAAAGTGCAAAATATTAGATTAAGGGGATGGGTTTATAATAATGATGAATTTACTTATTAGCTAAGACCAACCAACACTTTAGTCTTTTTACAAACTGTAACAAACGGTTGCTTTGCATGAGCGCCGCCTGGAGCTTCGACGCGACTCTTACTCACGTTCCTTTGACTCCACGCGCCTCTTTTTTTTTTACACTCTAAAGCGCGTGAAAACTGCGTCGTACCTTTTTACACTCTCTTTTCTTCCCACAATTTTTTTTCTTCACGGAAAGAAAATTAAAGGAAAAAAAAGTCATGAGGATGATGACGTCATTTAGTGAGATGGCTAAGCGCGTGTTTGGATGGCCCATTTGATCATAACCGACGTAATTGATTTGTTTATTATTAATATTATTTTAGAAGTTTATAAAAAAAAATCGTTGAACGTTAAATCCATTTTAACCTCGTATTGAGGAAAAGAAGTTAGAAATGCAGACCAACTTGGACTTGAAGTTCCTGTGTGCTGAGAAAATATTATCAATTTATTGTCAGAATCCATCATAATAATTATTTATATTACTAATTCAAGGGGCAAGCAAAAAGAATGTGGCTCAGTTAAAAAAACGAAAAAAGGAAATAAATATACATCAACGGTTTTGAAAGCTTTGGATTAAGCTCAAAGTTTTCATTTTCTCTAATACCATATTGGAGAACAATAATCTCTTATGGTGATAATATTATTCTCCTCACAAACACTTTTTTTTAATAATTATATGGTTTATTAATTGAAAAACAATCCTTTAATTAAGGAGAAAAAAAAGCGATATTAACAATAATATAATAACGTTGTGGAGAGTGAATATTAACGTAAAGTCTGGGGTTTAATTTAAAATTCGTGAAAGGTATATTCCTTTAGTTACGGACATTTCGGTGTATCCGTTTTACAGCAGCAAGAGTCACGGAACGTGGATAGCCGTTAGATTCAATCTGAATCAGATATAGATGAATCCAACGGATAAGATTGTAGTGGGAGCAAATGGAGAGTGACACAGAGGATTTGGCCACCTTTTTCGCCTGCAGATCCAACGTGGATCCAATCAGTAGGCTTGCTGTCAAATAATGTGACCCCTCTCCACAGGTTGTTTTGATTTCTGATTAGGAGTAATTTTGCAACTTTCTGACCTTTATTAACCATAAAAGAAATGTGAAAAATTATCAAATCAGCTTTTCAAATCATCAAATTAATTTAGACTCCACTATTTCTAAGAGACAATTTTTATAGATTTTTTACTCATATTAAAAATTAAGCTAATGTTTAATGTATATATGCAAAAAATTATCCAGTAAACAATTTTCTATGATTTTGAACCAATAGTAACCCAAAAATTTCAATTATTTTCAATAAATATTTTGAAAAACAAAAATTTATTATCATTAATTATTTAAAATTGTTTGAAAAACATAAACATCTATCTTTATAAAATAAAACAAAAAAGCTAAAAGATTTATTCTTCAAAATTGATCTTTTAGAAACCTATGCACATCTGATCCTTTTTTTTGTTGTTAATTGTTAAAAAGTGATTGGAAAAGGTATGAATCCCGTGCATTTGATATGTTTCAAAGATAAATTTATTTTAAGGTTATTCATAATTTTCATGTGATCTTTAAATGTGCATAGTTTTTTTCTGTAATATACTTTTCCAATTTGATGGAAAAATACGTTATAGAAAAAGTGAACATTTAAACGTTTGGAGTTGGCATAAAAAAATAATTGTTTTTTTGGACAACAAAAATATAATTGTTTATAGTTAGTACAATGGTGGATAGTGGTATTGGCTAGATGTTGGGATAGATACCGATCTAATATCCTAAAATTTTATATATTTAAATTTTAAAAACTATTATGCCATCTGGATCCATTAACATCTACAAGTTTTCAAATCGGATCCATTAAAAATAGCTAACAATAAATAAAATAATCTCATAACATTCTTTTAAAAAATTAAAATTGATCAAGATTATCATATTGAAAGTTCTAAATTAACTTAAGCGGATTGAAAGAAAAAAGTTTTGAACTATTTCATTTACCATAATTATATATAATATAAGATTAGTTCTCCAAAAACCTGGGCAGAGTTAAAAATGAAATTAATTTGATCTATAAATTAAATTGTTCCATGAATAACTACCTTTTATAAATCATTTTATTTATAAATTATTTTGAAAGAACAACGGATAAAACTTGACTATCTAAAATTAACCAAAGTTTAACACATATTAATAAAATATCACATAGCATTTGATAATATACCTTCTAATATTAAATAAAGTATAAAGTCTGGCGCATCAGCCAATCATAAAAATGTACAATCGTGTAGTCGCATATTAAATCAATTATAGAATAGATTATAGGTGACCAGAGATGACAAACACATCGCCAAAGAGAAAGTGCAAGAGACATCACTTCTCCAACTTACTCACGCAGATACTCTAATGGCGTGTGATAGAAATGTTGTTCATACGGAAATTCGAAATGTGGATAACAAGAATATCACATAGTTGACATCTCCAATCTCTCTACTAGAAGAAAACACATAATTTTAGAGAGATAAACACTTCTACATTTTTCACGTTTTATTATATATTAAACATTTATATATTTATCTTATTTTTATAATTTTCATTATTTTTTTTACTTGAATATTTACGAATTTTTTATGAAATACTCAACTATTTTCTGTTATTTTGATGGGTTTTTATCTATATATATATTTATTTTTAAGTGGCTATGTCTGATAATCTTAAAAGACAGATTTCAAATATAAATGATAATTTTTAGATTAATTGTATTTTAGAAAAATATTTATTATAATTATTACATATTTACATAAAAGTTTACATGAATATTTATCTTTTTGGAAATTTTAATTATTTTACAAAAAAGGAAATAAATATATTTTGGCAATAAATCACATAAATTTATTAGATTTAATAATATGCTTTTCACAGCTTGAGATGGTATTTCTTCAGTAAATTTTATTTCTATGTTTCTATTTTTATGCATTTGTTTTAAAGACTTAAGAGTGAAAGAAATTGTTTTGAAAGAGAAAGGAATTTGGCCATGATTGGGTAAATTATATCGGTAAAGCCGTAAAGCGTATTTATCATAAATTACATTTAAGTAGATAAATAATAATAAAAAGAAAGAAGAGAGAAAAAAAAGAAAGAAAAAAGAAAACAGCTGTAGTTTACAAGTCGTAGAGTAGCTATAACTCTCTCTCTCTCTCTATTAGAATATCAACTCCCCACTCAATTTGTTTTTTTATTAGTTTCGATTTCTCGTTTTTTCTCTCCTTATGGAACCACCGCCTCCTTCTATCTCCTCCACCGCGGTGGCCTCCACCGTCGTCCCCGCAGCCACCGTTCCTGTTCCTCCTCCTCCTCAAGTGACGTCATCTTACCCCGAGTCTCTAGACTCCTCCCCTAGGTCTCGCACCACCGATGGCTGGGACGATCTTCATCTTCCCTCCGGCGGCGGAAGCGCCGTCTCTTCTAAACTCCGTCTTATGTGCAGCTACGGTGGTCATATCCTTCCTCGGCCTCACGATAAATCTCTCTGTTACATGGGAGGCGATACTCGCATCGTTGTTGTCGACCGTAACTCCTCTCTCTCTTCTCTCGTCGCTCGTCTCTCCAACACGCTCCTCAACGACCGCTCCTTCACGCTCAAGTACCAATTACCCAGCGAAGACCTCGATTCCCTCATCTCTGTCACCACCGACGAGGATCTCGACAACATGATCGAGGAGTATGACCGTACGATTTCCGCCCCTAATTCTACCAAACCCTCGCGCCTCCGTTTGTTTCTCTTCACGTCGAAGCCAGAGGCTACTCAGTCGATGGGTCAGATCCTCGAGAGTTCGGCCAAGAGCGACGATTGGTTCCTCAACGCTCTCAACAGCGCTGGCCTCCTCAATAGAGGATTCTCAGATTCTGACACCAACGTCAATCGTTTACTTGGCTTGGACGATGCTCTTACTCTCCGCTCTAATTCCGGAGACAACGTAAACAATCTCGATTCCAGTGTCAAAGATGACGATGGTTCCGTCAAAAGCGCCAAACAGCAGCAGCAGCAACAACAACAAATCGAGCAGCCTCCACCGCAGCAGCAGCAGCAAGGAGGCCAAGATGTGCACAACTTGCCGGATTCTCCGATGTTGGATACATCCTCTTCTTTTGGGTCAACTTCTTCTTCCCCCTCGCTCGCGAATCTGCCGCCGATTCGTGTCCATGTAGAGGAAGCCGGCGGGGTTAGGGGGATGCAGGATCAGAGGCTTGGAATCGAAGAACAGTACGCCCGACTCAACGTTGGGAATAAGCAGCACCTTCAGCATCAGCAGGAGGACGGATTTGTAGCGATCTCGTCACCACCGCCGATGCCTGTGACAATCTCCCTTCCTGCTGCGCCGGTAAATGCAGCGACCGTCTCAAGTGAGTTCCAGACGAGGGTCTTCTCGGACGACGAGAGATCCGATCACGGCATCCCGGCTGGATACAGAAAACCTCCGACTCCACGTTCGCAGCCGCAGAATCTGCCGCCTCAGCATGGTCATCAGCTGAAATCTAATAGCGGTGGACACGAGCTGCCATCTCCCAATTCCGTTTGCAGGTACTCTCCCTTTTCTCAAATCTTTCTTAATTTGATGTTATAGAGCTTGATTGGTTAGATTCTGATGTGGTCTCCATGTGTTTGCTAAAATGCCTCAGTGATAGCAGCATGAACAACCCTGTGTTTCACCAAAGACCTTCGGTCTACCAAGAACCAATTTCTCAGATGCCTTCTGGCTCTACCGTACTTGCTGGTATGATCAACCCCTCAGATCCAACAAACACACTCTTATCCCAGAATCAGAATCAGAATCAGGACCCAGGCTACATCCTTCACCCCCAGTTCGAGCAACAATCTGCACAATCTCAGCCACAGCAGCAGCAGTTCGTACACGCTGCTGCACCTCAATATATTCATCACCATCCGTCTAGTGGCCTTCCTCTCCAGACTTACATTCAGGTTTACCCTTCGCAGCAGCAACAGTCCTTCCACAGGCACCCAGGTCAACTGGATCAGCAGCCTTATCCTGTTTACTATGTCACTGCTCCGGCACCACCTAGGCCCTACAGTATGCCTGTGCCACAATCTGGAAGTGTGAGCGAGGCTCCAGGGTCTCTCGCTTCTAACCATCCCCAGGCACCGCTCAATTCCACCATGATGGCTCCGCCTCCTAACAACCATTTGAGAAGTGTTGTTCCTGGTGGCAAACCTGAGTCGGGGGTTTACACAACAGCGCCAGGTATGGGCGGTGCTCAGATGGTTCACCAGATCCCTACAAGCCAGCAGCAATTCATGGGGTATTCGCAGATCCATCATCCACCTCAGTCTGGTTCAGCTGGGATTCCTAACTACGGATATGAATACGCGGACAATGCTCATAAACAGGTATACTACACGCAACCCATGGGACACGCTCAGTACCAGACAATGACCGGGCCTCCACCTGCCATGGTGTTGCCTGATGGCTCTGCTTCTGCTAAGCTTCCAGCTGAGAACATGACTCAACAGATCCGGAGTTCACAGCCATTGTGACGCACAAAAAAGATGGAACACAATTTTGGAGGAAGAAAACCCCGATTGGTTTTTAAACATATAAATATATAATTACTTCTTTTCTCTTTTTTTACAAGTTGCTGCATCAAGAAAGTGTCTGGCTTCAAGTTGGTTTGGTATTTATGGACAATGTCAAAAGTCTTGTGTGAGTAAGTAGAAAATAAGGGAGTAGTGCTGCTTCTTTGGGATTTTTACATTTATAGTTGCGATGGATACTGGTGCTTTACCATTTTCCTGGATCTTATTATCATATTTATTATCATTCATTTATACTGTAAATGATTCTCATTGGCTTTCGTTTCAGTCTTTAATCATCTCTCTTTATCGTTCTCCTACTTGTTGGAAATTTCAAGGCTCTAAATATTGGGTTAAGAGTTAAGACACTTTGAGATATTGTAAAACATTTAATATTTGGAAGAATGTCTGTCTCCCTCTCTATTGTTTCATCTTATCCACGGGAGCATAAGTACAGATCGGGATCCATGTGTCTGGTCTGCTCTTGGATCCACCATCCACACAACCCTACAACTTCTCAGACAAGGTGTGGGAGAAAAAGGTAGTGACAAAATCGAATTGTCTTGCAATCTAGCAACATTAACTTTTCTCTTTGAAAGAGAGAGCATTGTATCATCACGTAAACACCAAAACCCAACTCTTTTCTCTCTCTCTATCCATACTTCCGGCTCATGAGTTTGTATTCTTGCACTAGACTACTCTCTCACTCTCACAGGCAACATAGAGCCTCTCCTTAGTTGAGTTGTCGTTACTCTCAGATGCTGTTATGACAGAGTTCACCGGCTGGAGATGCTTTGTGATTGGTAGTTTAGATCCTGACTGATTTTGTGCACCAGAAACATTGAAGACCACTGCAGACCTGGTTGGGATACAAAGTCTGAAACTAATCTATATGTGGTCAGCTCCCCATCCCTTGCACTCAGTGATATCAAACCAAGAAGGCCACAAACTGAATCTTGATGGGTGCTTCTTGTCTTCTGTCTCTTTCCTGTCTGCAATTATGTCCTTTTCTCCTTAACTCTTCTGACAGTCTTTCATCCTCAGCTTCAGGCTATAAATCCTTATCAGTGAACTCTCTTTCTCATCCCACTATCTCTTATCTGCACTTGTAGATCACTAAAAAGCATCAATGGACCCAAACACACCTGCAGAATTTTCTCATGGGTCTTCCAACTTTCATACATATTACTCGCAGAAAAAGGGTGATGGCGTAATCGATCTAGGCCTCAGCCTTAGGACCATACAACACGATACTTACCTCCCATCAAGTCGAAGTGAGTTTCTTTGCTGCTTTTAAAGTGAAAAACCATTATTTCACCTCATCGTTAGTTAGTTTGTGTAATAACCCTCACTTGCCTTTTTTTTTATTTTTCTAATATTGGGGATCGAATCCTCACTTGCTATCTTCAATATATATATGTGAAACAAAGTGATAGGTCTGGACGGGTATGATGAGTTCATAGACTGGTCGCACCACAGCTATAGGAGCAATACACAGCTAAAGAGTGAGGAAAATGGAAACCAAAGACTTGCTCAAGGATATCACAATGATGGAGAAGAGAGCAGAGGAAAATTGGCTTATGTAAAGGTAAATATGGATGGCTTAGCGGTAGGTCGCAAGGTTTGCGTTCTTGATCAAGGAACCTACTCAACTCTTGCCCTCCAGCTTGACAATATGTTTGGTAAGCTGTGCTCTGTGTCTGAAGTTTTCAGCTACAAGTATGTTTCAGAAGGTTTTGCCACATCACTTTGAATTTGCAGGGATGCAGACCATGTCGGGATTGAGGTTGTTCCATGATGAATCTGAGTTTTATTTGGTCTACAGAGACAGAGAAGGTATCTGGAAGAATGTTGGGGATGTTCCATGGAAGTAAGCTCTCATCAAAGTTATACACTTTCTCTATTCAAAAACTTGCCTCTTAATTAACCAACATTTGTAATAGGGAGTTTGTCAGAAGCGTGAATCGAATGAGAATCGCAAGAAGAAACAATGCTCTTCTTAACTTCTAAGCTTTGAAGTCGATGCTTCTCCTTTCCGGCAAGTTCACTGGTTTATTCTAATATATTAGCTCACTTGTGGTTCTAATATTTAATATCTGATGTAACGGAAGCTTTAAGCTATATAAATACGATTATGAAGAGAGTGACATCTTAATAGCCACCAACAAGACAACAACTAAAAAAACAAAACAAACAAACGTAACCACATTAGTTTCATCAGGCTTATGCTACAAGTGCTTGCAACTTCATCTTTTAAAGCAAAGCTTTATGTGCAAATCTCTCAATCACCAGCCACGGGTAATCTCTCGAGAGTATCGGAAACGTGCCTCATGGTAGGCCTTTTCTCTGGACTGCTATTCACGCAACTGATTGCAGTCTTAAGAACAGCGAGAATCTCGTCTTCCTTATCTGCCTCAGGAGCCAAACAGGGATCAAGAACGTCACACAATGGCTTCTTCTCCTCAATGCATACCTGTATCCACCGAACTAGATCCATCTCCGATGTCCCCACCTCCACTACTGGAGACTTACCCGCTATCAATTCCAGTAAAATGACCCCATAAGAGTATACATCCCACTTCTGAGACGGTTTTACCATCTTAAGAGTCTCGGGTGCCTGATAGTAGGAGCCAGACGAAGAATGTGCAGTGAACTCCGAAGATATGCTCTTGTGATGGTGTTGCTGCCTCTCTTCTGTTTGGATGATTCTATTTGACTGTATCGTTGGGGAAGATCCTCCAGCAATATTAGCCAACCGTGCTAGTCCGAAATTAGAGATCTTAGGTTCCATGTCCTGTCCGATGAGAATGTTGCTGGGCTTGAGATCTCCATGGACATATTTCTTGGGACTACACTCGTGCAGATAAACAAGTCCTGTAGCAATCCCTTTCGCTACCCTCAGCCGTTCGGACCATGTCAATGGAGCTACAGTCACCATTCCGGCCTTGCCTGCACACATACACATTTTATAATGACTTCACATGATGTAATTGAATGACGCAACTTGAAATGAGAAAAAGGGTGACTCACCATGGAGGGCGGTTGCGAGGTTACCGTTTGGAACATAGTCATAGATGAGAAGCTTCTCATCAACAGACCAATAATAAGCTCGAAGACTAGCAATATTAGGGTGTCTCAGTTTCCCAATGGCTTCAACCTCTGTTTGAAACTCTTTGAATCTCTGAGAACCTCCTTCACCTAATCTCCGGACGGCAAGTGTGAGCCCGTTCTCTAGAACCACTTTGTACACAATGCCAATTCCGCTCTTCCCCAGAACGAAAGCCGACGCCTTTAGCAGCTCCTCCAGGTTAAACGCAACCTGAGCGTCGAGAGCCACAATATCGCAATGCTCCACGTTTTCAGATAGCGTTTCCGATTCGTCTTTCCGGAAACACAGACACTCTGCAGTCCTTTTCTTGGATTCTTTCTCGAATCCGAAGTTGTTCTCGCTGTTACAAACGCAGAACTTTGAGTAGCAGTAAGTGAAAAGCAAACCCACAAGGCAGATACCGATTACATCACAGAGAACAATGGCAACGACGGCGGTTTTGCTCAAACCACTTGATTTCTGTTTGGTTTCAGAGTTAATGTCGGAGTCATCGGGTGGATTGTTGTTTGGGATAAAAGGGTAAGAGGCATTAAGGCTGAGTTCATCTCCTGGACAACGATCCTTCAATGGCGGACCGCATAGCCCTGTGTTGCCGATAAACGCCGTTGGTCCTCTGTTCATCAGAGCACCGGTTTGTGGTATTGGACCGGAGAGATTATTAAAAGTGAGATCAATGTAAACCTTTTCAGGGAGATCACCCAGGGCAGGTGGGATTAAGCCGGTGAAGTGATTATGAGAGAAATCAGCAGTTCCTTGTAGGTTAGAGAGGTTTCCGATGTCGTTAGGGATCGAGCCGTTGAATTGATTGAAGGCGAGGTTGAGCTTCTCCAGTGAGACGAACGCTGAGCCAAACCCATTAGGCAAAGGGCCGGAGAAGTTGTTGCGGCTGACGTCGAGCGTTCTCAGCCTGTTGCATTGCAGAACCGAAGGCGGCAACGACCCATTGAAGAGATTCTGCGACACATCTAAAGTCTGGAGAAGCTTAAGCCTACCGATCTCGTCTGAAACTGACCCATCAAAGGAATTGCCGTAAAGTACTAAACTTTGGAGTCCCTGAAGCTCGAAAAGCTGAATAGGCAACGACCCGTAAAACCTATTACTCCGGAGATTCAAGTGACGGAGACTGGAGAGAAACCCTAGAGAAGAAGGGAGAGAACCGTAAAGATTCTTCCTTGGGATGCTTAGAGACACCACCTTGAGTTCTTTGCAAGTAACACCGTTCCACGAACAGGCATCTTCGTCCGATGAGTTCCAATTGGTTAGTGAACCTGTAGGATCTTCGTGAACGCTCTGCTTAAACGTCAAGAGCGCGTAGCCCTCGTCGTTTAAGCCGTGTACAGTCACATTGGGGATGTAGTTGCAGAGAAGAGCAACGAAGATGATCAGTGAGGCCAACATTTTCAGATTAAAATTAGAACAAAAAGACGAGTGTTAATAAGCTTTGTACACCCACGAGAGAGAGAGAGACCAAGAAGAGTGATAGTGATAGAGTAAAGAGTAAAGTTGTAAAGAATAATAAAAGATACTCTCGTTGAAGAAAAAGGAGGAAGAAAGAATACAAAAGGTAGAGGAGCTCTGTTTTTTGGAGCTATGAAGCATTGGGAGAAGAGAATCAACAAAAAAAGAAAAAACGAAGATTGTGAAAAAAGAGGTGAAAGCTGGACAAAAGAGAAGCAATGGCGATTTAATCAATACCGCTAATTTGTCGTAAGTTCCATTAATCCATTTTTAACTACTATCTATCTCTGTCATTTCTAAGCTTTTTGACCAAAATTATCATAATCTCTCATGTAAAAATGTAATTTCAGAACCTTTTTCAAATAGTTACATCCTTCTATATACCTTTCTCAGGATTATTGTTTTATTCTGAAAAGTATTTTATTGGTGAAAAGTCTAGCATTTTATTGATTGATCTGTCAAGTGTCAATGTAGGTAACATTTACATTGTTTGTCCTTTTTCGATTCATCTGTCTTCTCAAGTTTCCAATAGAATATTACGAATTCATCTGTGATTACCATTATATACTTATGTACTAATTCATAGATGTTGCGTAAGCACGAAACCCCACAAAGTACCAACTGTTACATGTCCTAAACAATACTGTTATAGTATATATTTGATATAATCTATGCATTGATTGGTCAACAACTCAATATCAATCCTGAGATAAAACCATTTACAAAATGTGTATTGAACTTCCTAACCGGCGATTAAGACAGATGTAAGTGTGGATAATTTTATTTGATTAGAGTATAATGTTACTCGTGAACGTCGTCATAAGATGCCATGCCCTTTCTTTGTTTAGTCCCCAAGGCTTCTTTTACAATATCACATCTTCTTTATCTTTACTTTAACCCATATAAGTATCAATTAACAATTAAACCACAGCTCATCTTTCTCTAATTATTTTTTTTGTTTTTAAGTTTTCAAAATCCACAATGTCAATAAATCGATCAATTTTTGTTTTAAACTCTTAAGGGAACACATATATTATCAACAGTACCGACGGATCAGATTAAACGTCAAATAGTGAGGTTCATCGAACGGCTATAAGCAGTGATTGCGCTAGCACCGTTGATTATAAAAAGGATAGGACACGTGTACGCCCCTACTATCTCACTTTGTCCGGCACTTGTTGTCGTTATTATCGTTATCGTGATACGATAAATTTGTCGATAAGTCGAATTGTAAAGTCTCATCTTTTGTAGATTAGGACAATTGGACAAAAGCCCTAAACCCTAAACACAGAGAGTGGGCCCGAATCAATCCTTCTCGTCTCGTCTTAGATGGTCACGGGACTTACCGGCGACGACTCCGAGGGGGCTAAGGGGGGCACAGATGAATAGATAAAACAGTTGCGGTTTTAGCGTCATACATAACTATTTTGGGGGGCGCAAATTATAAATACGTGAAAACATTGAAATGTTGCTTTACTGGCAGGATTGTGACTGATCTGGACAAGTCAACGTCAACAACAAATGGGAGAGGCTGTGATCCGGTCCATCGTCGAAGCGATTCACTCATCGCCGACGCAGGCCGTCGTCTATCTTTCCGGCGGCGCCTCCGTGGTTTCTCTCTCTCTATATTCACATATGCGATTGTAAGTGATTGCGTGGTGAAGCAGTGAGTCTCAATTCGAAATCTTTCAGGCTTTAGGTTGGTTGATGTCGGTTCCAGGAGCTTCGAACACGCTACTCGAAGCGGTGGTTCCGTATTCGAGGATATCGATGGTCCAATTACTCGGCAGGGTTTGTTCTCAAAATCTCAAATCAATGGGCGATGGTTCACGTTTGACTTTCTCTTCCGATTAATCAGCACATTTTTATCGCTCTCTCTCTCATTCTCTTAGGTACCCAGTCAACACTGTAGCCAAGCATTGGCGAACGAGATGGCTTTGTTAGCATATAATCGTGCGGTTAAGCTCTCTAAACCAGGTCCGTCTAAACCAAGTTAAAATTAGCGGGAATTGGTCTATCTTCTTCAACATCAATAGGAATCGTGGAATTGGTCTAACTTTGGTCTAATCTGGTGGATAGGATTCCCGGTGATTGGTGTAGGTTTTACGGGAGCATTGGCAACTTCTCCTCCTAAGCGTGGTGATCACAGGTTTTTATGCAAATTTTTATTTTTGTTTCCTGCTCTGAAAATAAATAAAAATCTGTTTGCTTGAAATGTAAGCTATCAACAATGGTACTATCCGAACAATCATACCAGGGGATTTAGATTTTCTAGCATTGGCTGCTTATGCTTTCCATTACTCATAGTTTTGTTTGTTCGCGAGTAGGTTTTTTTTATCTATGAGAGCGTCCGACCGGATCTGGGAAACTTCAGTCACTCTAACAAAGGTGTGATTGCAACTTGCAAGGTTTTTTCTCCTGTCTTGCTTTAGTCTTTAGTATCGAATACTCAGGTGTTGCCTTTATCTTACTGTGGAGAATTTTAGAACCTACGAAGCCGAGAGGAAGAAGATAAGGTGGCAAGCCGTGTTCTGATCCAGGTGTGTTTATAAAGCTTATTACAAGTTACAACCTAGGGAATTGGCGTCTGATTTTCCTTTCTCTTGCTTTTAAAGAGATAAGAAAACTGACAAGTTAATTTCAGTTACTGGTATTACAAACAAGTACCTACACACGTTTCTCTTTTTATAAATCTGGGCAAAACTGAAATGCTAAGATGGATATTCATCTGGACCAGTTTTTATCCATACTTGCTTCAGCTGGCATAACTTTTCTAAAAGTGTTGTACTTTAAGCTACTCATCATGGACTAAGTTCTTAAAACCTCATTTTGTTCATTATCTTAGGCTATGGCCAAGGCATGCGAAGTTTCTGGGACACTTGACTCTGGCTTGGCTGAGTCTGAGGTGCCTGACGAGTCAGAAATCCAGTTTAGTGAAGAACAAGAACTAGATCAGCTTATAAATGGAGAATTGTGCTTTAAGATTTATCCATTTTCTAAGGGTAAGATTTTGGTCATTTGACCCAATAAACTTTAGAACTTTTTGTTTGTAACTGAAACTTGCATTTGCTGCCATTGACGATGAACTTTACCTTTATGGCAGAAGCATACGGGGCGGATAAAGATAGAAAAGTTATACTGCCTGGTTCTTTTAACCCATTACATGACGGTCATCTCAAGCTATTGGAAGTTGCTATGAGGTGGGCTAATATGTCTTTAATGTTTGCTTAACGAGTCCCTGCTTCTCTTTCAGATGAATACGTTTAACAGAAAAACCATAGTTAATTCCCACCATTAATCTGAGTCTTCTAATCTATGTCTTTGATTATTTGCTGACTCTATGTTTCCTAGTTAATTTTGATTTGCTATATAATGCAAGGTAACTAGTAATTGATCATTCCTTTTATTGTGCCCCACATATTGGAAGTTGCTATGAGGTTGGCTAGTATGTCTATTTATTTGCTTTACGGGTACCTGCTTTTCTTTCAGATGAATACGTTTAACAGAAAAACCATGGTTAATGCTCACCATTAACCTCAGTCTTCTGTGTATCTATTAATGTCTTTTGACTCTTTGCTGACCCTGTTTTTCCTGATTGAATCTGATATGCTATATAATGCAAGTTAATTAGTAATTGATAATTTCTTTTGTTGTGCCCCCCATGTTGTGTGATTCCGTTGTTGCAATTTGAAGATGTCTCTAGCATTTTGACGTTTCCATTATTTCCAAACAACAATTTTTTTTTCTCTATAAAATGAAATGTAAACAATCTCACAACCAGATTTGTTAATGCAGTGTAAGTGGGGGCGGGTACCCTTGTTTTGAATTATCCGCAATAAATGCTGACAAACCACCGCTTTCAGTTGCACAGATTAAAGATCGTGTCAAGCAATTTGAAGAAGTTGGTAGGTGGAATCTTTACTTTTCACTAACTATTTATTCATGTGTTCAATCTTTGCACCATCTCTTTGGCATCTGTGAGTTATAACAATCTTATGATTTAGATTGTTTTCCAACAAGGACAAGAACAATCAATTTTGTGATACAGATTCGAGCTATAATACTTTTCCAATGCAAGTTCATGTTCATTTACTCGTGACATCTTTTGATATTGGTCAAGTATTATTCGGATGGCAGGAAAGTCGGTAATAGTTTCAAATCAGCCATACTTCTACAAGAAAGCTGAACTCTTCCCAGGAAGCAGTTTTGTAATTGGCGCTGACACTGCAGAAAGGCTTGTTAATGTATGTAAAAATACTGAACCGTTTCCAGGTTTCCTTAGTCTTTTTTTTGTTTATCTCCTTAACCCTGCAATTAGATTTGTGTATGCTGCGATATGGCGATTAGCTACTTAAAACTCAGTAAGACACAGACGTTTGAATTGCTTGACTATCTTCCAGTTCCACGCTATGAAAGAAGAAAAATTTAGGATCTTAACTTGTTGCAGCCAAAATACTATGAAGGAAGCTACAAAAGGATGTTGGAGATACTTGGTGATTGCAAGCGAACAGGCTGCACTTTCCTTGTTGGTGGCCGCAATGTAGATGGTGTATTTAAGGTTTGACTTGAGCATTAGCATCTCGACCAATACAATTTCATTCTCTGTCTATGAGAGTGTGCCCTTATCCTTTCTCCTCTGCAGGTTCTTGAAGATATTGATATTCCAGAGGAAATTAGCAACATGTTTGTCTCAATTCCAGCAGAAAAATTCCGGATGGATATATCCTCTACAGAGATAAGAAAAAACCAAGAGGGTTTAAATAAGAGGAAACGTGATATTGCTGAAGAAGAGGTCGAGCAAAGAGGTAAATGAAAAAGAGATGATGTGATGAGAAGAAGTTGTCAACACTTTTGTTGTCAACACCTTTATGGAATTAAAGTTGATGCATTTGAATTATACTAACTGAGGGGAAATTGGGCAGCTGAGATTGGTGTAGGGAGAGAGATAGAGCTCTCCACAAAATAAGTTCTCTACAATTTCTTTGGAATTACACAGTACTACTACTACTATTCATCATTTTCTTTGTTATCTTCATCTTCTATCTCTGTTCCTTGTGTGTTCTCTTCTCCTTTTGATACCTACACACTATATCATATGGTGCGGCGAGCTTGGAATCCCCACCTCTAAATTCTCGAGGGAAGCAATGTATGTAAAGGCTGATGGAACAGAAGCAGCACAGGAGACAAAAACTGTGAGTGATCTCTGGCTGCATAGCAACATAAGTAACTACACCTTATCATGCGAGGTTTTCGATTTTGAGGTCAACAAGTGGAAACGCCGTTACAAATAGGCTTCGTGATCTATAGGTAGACGACGAACCAATAGTTGCAAAAGGATGGCTTTATACACACGGAGGTGTTTCGAATCATTACAAATAGAATTGTTTCCCAAGCATTAAGTCTTGATTCAGTTAATATGTGCAGTCTAAGTGAGCGTATTTGGGTTACAAATAACATTGTAGATGTTTCTACTTGTATAGATTTACCTCTGTCCCAAAGTTTTAATTCTGGTTCCCTTAGAGGTGCTATACATAATTAGTATGTATTCCATCTTTTAAACAAGAATTTTTAGTACTAAAGAATAGTGCATCCAAATAAACTAAACCATATGATAAAAGCATATAGCTTTGCTATCATATCCGGTAAACTCACATGAACTACTAATCCACCTTGATGGCCCTAGGAATTTTATTGAGAACATTGGATTTGAATACTTCAAGTAACTTGTTCTTCTCTTCTGATACCTCTCCAATGAAACTGTCAATGACCTCTTCAAATAGCAGATACAAAACAGGAATCGTCATCGAGCAGAGTAGACCTGGAAGCGTGTGTGTGATTGATACAGTCATTAAAAACAAACAGAAAAAAAAAAGAGAGAATGAGATTACAGGTTGTAAGGTAACTGTGATATCTTCTTACATATATACAAGATTGTGAGGAGGTTGATGTAGCTCCCAATGGTGTCTATGATGGCCACATAAAGGATGGTCTGCCATATATGATGAAAGTCTATAAACGAACAGAGGATTCTTATGGAAACTAGAAAAATACAGTAAAGTGTAACGTGAGTAGCAAAAAATATTCACCCATAGAAAGGTTTTGATGTCTTTCCCATATGCAATCTCATACAGCATTAAGAGAAGGCCTTCGATCTTTGAAAATAAGGCTCTAACTGGAGAATCTGCTTGTTTGATCTCTTCAGGAGTGGGAGGTCTCCTGTTTGAGATATCACAGCATTGACTCAAGCTAATTCTAGTGTTATATATTTGTTCTTAGCCTATGTTAGAAAAGAAGAAGAGAGGATGTGTATAAATTGGTAATAAAGTACCGAGTGAAAAGAAGTTGTCCAAACTTGGCCCAGAGGAAGAGGAGGAACATGAAGAGTAACAAGATTGAACAGAGAAGTGGTATAAATCGAGCCTCCATGATCTCTAACACGAACCAGAAAAGTGTGGCCATTACAAGTGTTATGCCTGATACTTTCTTGTCTTTCCACACACATAAATCTGCCACTGCAACAACATTCCCAATGCGTTAATCTTACATCTCCCCTAAAATCATATTGTATAGTTTCAATATATGTGAAACTGGACAGGTTGATTCATATTCAAAGTCTAAGTAAATAGAGGAGAGGGAATATATTTTATAAAGAACAATGATAAATAGATTATTGTTATGATGTAACCTGCTCCTTGGCCAAGTATTTGATCCACGAGAGACATTGCTTTTTCTTGTGATTAATAAGTTAACCTGCAATAATAATAATCAGGACTATATAAGAGAAATAACCATTTAATCTCTCATGCCACACTTTCTTTGGCATACTTTTAACTCTTAATTAAACTATAATCATCGCTAAATTATCATAGCTTTTATTGTTCCTAACGCATGGGGATCGTTATCTCCTATAATTAACATGTTCATAGAAACATAGGCAACATGTTCCAATTTTTTTTCATGCAACAAATAATTTTATTGTTAGAAGATTAATCTTAATTTACCACTATTATTAATACCCATTGATATGTCTTGAAGTTTTGACTTATTTAAACTTCATTTCTTCAAAAAAATATATACATAATTAGATTGAGTGATAGAAGTTTAACTTACTCCTTATACGAACTATTTCCTCCTAGAAATATTTGAACAAAATATCTTTTTTTTTGTCAAAAGAACAAAATATCTAAACGCTTGAAAACTGTAAACAAGAGAAATTCTAAACAAAAAAGATATTACAAATATACCATCCACACAAGAAAATATATACACATACACGCGAAAAACACAAATATTAATAAAACAACATATTCTAGAATTATAAGAAATCACAAGCAATGTCAATAAAGAAAGAAAACAAAATAGCAAGCATAGACTTATACGGACATATGCGTACTCACAGTATGTAAATATGAACTCACTATATACGTGAAGTTGTTGAGCTAGCATGCATTATATATATACACAACATTTGCATGCAAATATCTGATAATCTTTTTTATCCAAGCCGATAACTTCGTTGATATTCAGCTTTATCGGGTTCTCTAATTTTGTTATATTTAGTTAACAGTATTTTTCTTAGTTGATTTCTTTCCATTTTAAACTAAAAAATGCATCTCTTTATTTCTTATATATTTTTCAAATGAATGTATATGCATACATTATATGCATCTATCTATATAGAAAGTGTGAATGCAAAAGAAAAGTTTCACAGATTCTTGTTTGTATTTAGATCCGTTCCCTTCTTAATTTACAAACAAATATTTATTTCCAATTCATCCTTTTCAATGCTTCATTTCCTCCCCCTTAAACATGTTTATATAAAGTTAAAATACTATATTAAAAGGTGTAAGTATCATTTAAATCAATGGACACATATTAAAACTTGCTAAATTATCATTTATAAGCTTTTCAACATGTCATGCTAATAAGAACACATAATCTTACAAATTTTAATTAATTGCCTGAGAGACTACTGTGTATCTAAATGATATGTTTATGAAATTAATGCCAAAATATCATATAATGTAAACAAAAATAGCAAGTTATAAATAAATAGGCTTGTCTTACCTTTTTTTCCACTATAACTCTAAAGTTCAGTATTTAATTATTTAGAGATAATTGAGGTCTCTTGTAATCATCTGGCGTCCTAAGTAGTTTTGTTTCAACATTTCAGGAAAAAAGAAAAGGTAACAAAAGTTTCATCATCAATTAATTAGTTTCATCTTCTATAAAATTATATTTCTCATTGTAAAAAAAAATGAGCAAAATATGTTAAGGGAGAGGAAGAAGGGGAAGTTATGCATTGATGAAGAAACATTTGTGTTACCTTGTCATATTTAACCTAAAAAAAATTATTGGTTAAGGATATTTTAAAACGAGTACTTTAACCAAAATGACGATATCGATTGTAAGATTATACAATATATAAAAGATTTTAAAGTAGTAACTATTTCTTCAAAAAACTGATTAAAGAAAGTGTAGAAATACTCGCAGTATCAATAGCCGAAACTAAGATCCAAAGACAATAAACGAGAAAGCTCAAAATGTCTTTTAACTTAACAAAAAAGATCAAAATCCAAGGGGAAGCATTTGGTGAAGACAACATAGATAATAAGACTGAGACTGGAAAAGAAGACATCTAATTCATTCTCCTGATAAGCTCATTAATGAAGTTTTCACGGTTTCCGGCATCACCACCTTCAACGTAGTGATTCCTCTTTTTCTTCAGGCCACCGAGTGGAGCCTTGAGCTGGAATGGCCACAGGAAGTTGTTGGCCTCCTTGAAATGAGGTCCAACTGTTAGAATCTCGTGGATCAAGTCCTCAGTGCAGATGATCCCATGTTTACCTAGACCCTGTTATTGTTTTGACGGGAAAAAATCAACACTTTACTTCATCCCAGAATAACATTTAAGAAGCTAAGACCAAAGAAGGATTTCAAACCTGCTCTACAATAGAGTTGTCAGTAAGAGCCACCCTATGGTGGTTAAGCTTTCCGTATCCTCTCTTGTAGATCAATTCCTTAACACTCTTCAAATTAGGGAACCTGAATCAGGAGAGAAGTGTCACTACTCTCATCAAGAGTTTTTATCATGGCAAAAGATTTTAAGCGTTTAGGATTAGATGTATACCCGTAGGTCACATAGGGCTCAACACGACGAAGCATGTTCATTGTAGCCTTGTTGACTTTGAGGAAGACACCGTTGAAGATCTGCATTACATATTCCAAATTTAAGCATTATTTGATTGGCAAGCTCAGGCCTTTTTCATGGAAGCTACAAAGGAATATCGTTCTGTTGTCTAAATAATGTCACCATATCAAACACTATCAATAACTATAGTAGAGAGACATGAAACCAAACAACAATAACACGGGATGATTACATAGTGAAAATATAAACAGACCTGTCTCAAACGCAAGAGCTGAAGAATCTTCTTTGTCTTTGGGTCAATGGCATTAATACTGCAAATTCGACGAACAAAAAGAAGATCAGAAAACAAACAAATAATCTCTATGGAAATGCTAAAACTCACAAAAACAGCAACCGTACCCACGAATACGGATGATGAACAACAGCTTAGCTTCAGGGTCGACATAGAAGCCACCTTTCAGCTTGGCCTCACGTTTCAACGAGATCAACTCGTTCTCCTGTAAATAAGAAAACAATACTCATTAACCCAGAAGAATGATAGATCTAAATAAGCTTACATACTTCTACTTCGATTTGGATCTATCGAGAGAAGACGAAAAGTTACCTTCTCGGCGTACTCCTTGGAGTACTGCTCGGCTCTTTTGTAGATGAGCTTCCTGTTCGCTGCGTTCGTCTTCTTGGCAGCTTCATCGCTCTGCTTCTTCGCCAAAGCCCACTCCTCCTCTCTCTTCCTCTTCTTCAGGACCGACTCCGGAACTACAACCTTCGACTCTGCCATTTCCGATTCCTGCAGATCAATCAAAACGACCCAAGAAATCGATTAACTTCTGAAGACAATAAACTAGATTCACAGGCCTCTGATAAGTGAAAGAAGAAATCGACACTAACCTCTGCCGAGCTCGAATCAAACGGAATTCCAAAGAGACGAAATACACTGCGGCGACGAGCGAATATATATATGCCACTCACTCAAATTAGGGTTAAGCAAAATACTAATGGGCCTGTCAAGCCCATTCTTCATTTTTCTTGCGGCCCATTAGATGTTTACTGCATTATAAAGCCCTGTGGTTAAAAGCCCATGAATCTATCTATATACAGCTCAAACATCTGCTGCCTTTTTCTGATACAAAATTGATTACGCCCCCATTTGTGATACAGAGATTTCTAGGGGTTTTCAAGAAAAAATAAAAGGGTATGGAATTAGGGTTTGTGTGGACTCATTTTGTGGAGTAGGGTATGGATCGTTTCATGAACTCATTTTTGATGTACGGAGGAACAACATATACAACACCATCTGGTTACCCGCAGGAGAGAAACACCTCCGCAAAATTGAGAATTATCCAGCTAACCAGCACTTCCATTTACCCGTTGTCTTTACTCAGATCAATTGACTTTGTATGATAGTTTCAACATATTTACGTTTACTCCAAAAGTTTCTATTGCAGACAATAATTGTATTGGTATACAACAAAGAGGTTAGCCCACGGTTCACATACATAACCTGACAAAACAAAACTCGTTTACCTATAACTTACAGATAAAGCAACATAGGTCTGAGACCAACAATCAACAGTTTTGAGCTTAATGTTAAAACTCTTGTGAACCACTCAAAATGCTTTCACAAATTCATGCCTTTTGGCTGTTCCTTACCGAAAATTTTTAAAATCGTACTAAAGTGATCATATCAATGGCGGCAGAAGAAGAGGAAATCAGGGTGGCTAACGTGACATGAACGCAGCCACTTGTCAGCGGCTTGAAAGAGGGAGTTTACTAGCTGGTGCTCAGAGCCCCCATCGTGTGTCCATACAGAACCTCTGAACTTGTATGAAGCGAGCCCAAATACAGGCAATGACATCTTCTTACTCTCCCTTGGCTGCACAAGGCTCATTGGTTGTCCACTGCCTGGACCTACAACAGCCGAACGTTGTGAATACATCAATCTACCAAACAATTATCCTTCAAAATGTATTTGACTCTGCAGCAACTGTCTCCAACCCTTCTCGTGACCTAGTTATGTTGTCTAAGTGATCAAAAATAATATGATCCTACACTAGACAAATGTCACTACAATACTGGAATATATTGGATTCATTGAAGTAGATATGTCGAGGTTCGTAAGAATAGACTCTAGCTGATTAGATAAAGTCCTAAGCACGTTTTCTCTTGATCATTCCAACCGTGTAAATCTAAGGTTGCTTGTTTGTTTACCTGCAAACGGTGTGTGAAGGGAATGATACGTCAAAAAACAAGCATCCAGGTCCTTAAGTGTAGGTCCTGTGGGTATTCTGTAAATTGGGTACCTGCAAAGTATATAATGGATTCTCAGAAGCGTGACAGCATATTGGCAGCAAGAAATTGCACTCACAGTACAAACAACAATACCATGCCAAAGAAAACCAGCTTGAAGGAAGTAAGTCACAGCTTCTTAACGTCTTCAGCTCAGGAAATTGAGCAGCGAGGTCAGAGACCTGTAATGAAACATAGGCAATAATCAGTCATGAGAAGCTGGATTATTAACAACAGACTCACACAATCTCCTGTGGGCTTCGAATGTCGTCTAGTTTATGTTGATGACCATAACAGATCCTGACCGGATTGAAGATATACGATTAGTTGATAGCCAACAGTTGACCCACATAAACGATTTGCAAACCACTAACAGTCATTACTTTAGCAAAAAAAAAGAGGATGGTTTGAGAAAAATCTCAGAGCGCTGGGTATTGCGATATATGCTGATGAAATACAAGTTACTTGATAACAACAATATAAAAGAGCAGATACGATCACTATTATCCATCAAATTTTTTCTTTGTTTTGGAGAACCCTTTAGAGATTATTTTACTGTTAATATCTTCAGCATGCTTCCATGATTTTTATATGTGAGGTTCTAGTCGAGAAACGAACAGACAAACCTTATCAGCCAAAGGTTCGCGGATGTATGGAAGGTCTCTCTCAAGATACTCAAATATTAAACGACCTCGAGCGCTTAAAGGTTCACCATCATCACTGGATGAATCTTCCTGATGTTGATCTCGCAATGAGATATGGTCCACTCTAGCAGTAATCCGTTCAGATTCACTATCGGTGCTCACATCGCTACTTGAATCCCGGAAATCGCTGTCGCTACCATCACCCGGCCGCCTGCCATAGGAAAGTGATATATAAGAGCTAACATAATGAAAACTCGTTATAGTTCTATTGTCAGAATACACATTCATTGAAGATATACCTTGCTTTAAGAGATGAACTCAACGCATGGGTATCAGCATATATTTGAATGCCTGACAACGAAGGCACGTAGTATTGGATAACACGATCCTCGTTATCCAAAACTAGAGGAACTCCTGCCCCGTAGGCGCTCCATTCTGCAAATGACTCCCAGACATCTCCAAGCACAAAGTAAGGCACAAGTTTATCATCATCAGCCCTTCTTTCCCGTAGCGACGTCTGCAGAGATATTCATCACCATTACAGCCCATACTAGAGATACCCAAAATGGAGTGAGTTACCCAGATTTAAGAAAACGAAAGCTACTGGCGTCTTTCCAGAGAAAGACAATGTCATAAAAGAAAGATTTAAAAAAAATACATAAACAAAGTGGAAACACAAAAGTTCATTTGACATGTTCAAACAAACCTTAGATAAATACTGGGCCGGCACGGACGGTGTGACCGAGTCTAAGAAGCGTTCCAGATTACTCGACGACGAAGCGGATGGCTCAGAAGCAAGGTTACGAGAGACTTTTTGCGAAGCAGACTCGTTCTTACATTCTCTGTTCATAGAACCCATGACGAGGTTTTCCTTGGGATTAGCTGATCGGCCATTAGAGACGTCGCTCTGAGCTCTCCGCAGCTGATCGATGCGCTGATTGCTCCTACGAGCTTTGGCCGAACTGTAAAAAGGGTCCTCGCCGTGTCGCCCTCTCGTCAACTGAAATCCAGCCCCCAACATCTCCTTCTTCACCCGATCAAAGACGACAAAAGATAAAACGGAATGATAAAATGCAGAAAAGCCTCCGACTTCTTCAAACGATTTAAACAGCAACACTCCACCCAGTACTCGTAGTTGATTGAGCTATCTAATATAGGTCTAATAAGTTGATATGCACACGATAGGTGTCTCCGATGAGACGACGAAGAAGAAGCTTGGAAGAACAGGTCGAAATCGGAGATTCCAAAAAGGGGAAAATCAATGGAAGCAATACAAATTGATTGAACAGATTTCTAAGCTCCGATTAAGGAGGCGAAGATTAGTGGAAGAGGGAATCTGAAGGCAAACAACGAGGAGAGAGTCGAGATTCAGCTAAAGGAAATTGGGAATTTCAGGAGTTTCAAAAAATGAGGGTCAATGAAGCAAAGCAATTGAGGAGAAAGAAGATTGGTTCATATTTGGAGGAGAGAGAGAGGAAAAGTGTGAATAACAATAGAAGCCCCTAATAACTTTGGATTTACACACTTTCACCTTTACATTTTATAATTATTACAAATTGGCCCGAAACTCTAGCTTGTGATTTATCATAGGTTTGTTAACTGTATGTTCTAATGATTTGGGGTTATGAATGTAACTTTATCAGATTTAAGGATCAATATGGCATATAAGCGGACAAACCAAAGGCCATATTAGGCTTTATAATTAATGGTGGATTCTGGGTGCTTGCTAGATGCTGACAAGATGCAAAAATGGCAAATTGGCATATATAAAATTCTTTTAAAATCAGCAAAAGAAAAAAGAAAGGCTGTAAGCTTTTGTTGTTTTTCTTCATAGATAAGCTTCAAAATGTTGAAGAATATATTTAGTTTTTTTTCTTTCTTTTTGTTAAATGTAGTTATGTATAAGTGAAACTGTGAAAAAATACTATACATCTACAACATTTACCATTCCTTGTGTGGCTCCAATCACTGAGTTTCATTTTGAGAAAACAAGAAGAAGACATTAATAAATGATAACAACAAAAATAACATTAATAACATTAGGATTATGATATATAATTAGATTGAAAACTTAACTCAAGATTATAAAAAATTTGTAATTTATCGAATATTAATTTATAGGGTTTATGTTGTAAAATATTAATATTTTTTACTAAATAAACATGATTTATGATACTTACAGAGATTAACAGGGGGTTAGACAAGTGAAGTGAATTGATTTCAAATATCTCATGTACACTTATATCTGCATTCTGCAAGTATTTTATTATTAGGGGATGACATGTGCACATGACCGACACATTATAATGTTCTTTTTATCGTACTATGGTGGCTTCAAAGGTCTACAAATAATGGATTATATAAATATAAAAAAGAAGCAAATGCTGCATGATGAAATAGAAGTGGGAATTATTAAACTAAAAGATTTACTTACATTCTTATGATTCTCATTCAAACGAGTCTCACGTCGAACTAAAGTATTTAAGACTTGCTTTAAATATCTAAGAACATCATATAATACGAAACCCTTCCTTCACCTAAACAAAGAAGAAGCCTTCAATAAGCTTTGAGATTCTTGGCAATGTAGGGAAAAACCATTGTTACTTGCCGTTTGTTTTGCCTAGAGACGTGACGTTCAATTTGATTATTTGTTTTGGCTGTTACACTGAAGCTCTATGCATCACCTCGGGCTTTTGCAGAAGATCTTCGAGTTCTTTCACTGTTCCACTGGTTAATGCTGAGCCGTTTGAAGTAGTGGCCGTGATTGCATCTTTCCTTGAAATCTGCTCAGTCACTTGATTTCCCAAGATTGTCTTTGAGCTTCTCAGTTTCTTGACAAGGAGCTTGATGAGTGGTTATGAGTGGTTATCTTCTCTATTGGACAAGAACCTTTCGTAGTACTTGAACAAATGGTTCCAACAGATGAATTCGAGCTCCCGCCTTCAACATTCTCTGTAGGCACTGAAACTGCAACGCGTTTAGAGTTCCGTATCTGGTTGGTGAGTGTCTCATCATCTCCCCGTTTTCTCTTCTTCCCGTCGTCAGGACTGTCAGAGCCAATTTTACTTTCAGAAATCGCTTCAGTTTCAACGTTCTCTGTAGGCATTGAAACTGCAACGCGTTTAGAGTTCCGTATCTGGTTGGTGAGTGTCTCATCATCTCCCCGTTTTCTCTTCTTCCCATCGTCAGGACTGTTAGAACCAGTTTTACTTTCAGAAATCGCTTCAGTATTAGTAGTAGCTGCACTTGCTGTACACGAAGCTCTATGCTCTGAACGGCGTTTGTTGTCCCATGTTCCTTTCGAGGTATGCGAAGGTCTGATTCCACCAGGAAACACAAAGCTCGGTATGCTTCTTCGCTTCATGTGGGTGACACTAATCTTCATTTCAGGACACCACAACGTGTAAGCTTTAACAATGTTTTTAAACTCCTCGACGGTTCTTCTTAAATCAAATGGCTTGCCAGCTTCTCCTGCACGCATACCTTGTTTTCGTTGCAGACCCATGAAGTAAGAAGAATGGAGTGGCTGGGATGTGTCTTGAAACTCATTTGGATGAGGGTGGGATTGAAGCATGTCATAAGTATGTCTCTCAATCATCATTGTGAGCTTTCTGAGACGTGACTCAACCCAGCCTTTCCATTTTTTTAGATCATCGACATTTGCAGCAGAGATGTTGATATGAAGATAGTCTTTATACGCTTCAAAGAATGCAAATGGCTCAAAAAGTGTATCCCAGTCAGCTTTGTTTGCTTCCATAGCCTCACATATATTTTTGCCTCTCTGAAACTCTCCTGTCATAATCCGCAATGTACTTGCAGAAACATTATAACTAGAGTTCATACAAGGATAAGCGGGAGTGATGATGGGCATTATGTGAAACCGGTCTTTTGGGTTTCTTCTAGGATCCCAAACTTGAAGACCGAAGGATCTTTCTTTCATAGGACAAAGAAGAACCGGAGTCGGCCAATGCCATAGAGTGAAGAACCTAAAGAACTGAGTCGTTAACACATTTGGGAGTGCCTTCGGGTAAAGCTGACATATCCGAGCTACAAGCAATGTCCAATTTATACCACCAAGAAATCCAGAGACATTAGAGTATACTCCACGTCGCTTGGCCCAAAACCTGATGCATCTTAAAGTTGTACTGAAATTCTGAAAGTTTGGAACCAGACGGAAGATCTGGTCAGTAACTCTAAAACCATTGAGGCTTCGAACAGTTTTCTCATCAGCGTTCTTTAGAATGGAATCATGTGAAATATCCAAATCTTCAGGTATAACAAAGAGTGGAAGTCGTGCATAAAGGAGATCTATAGAAACTCCATCAAGTTTGAATCCCATCAAGGGAACATAAGCATCAGGCACAGCGTGCAGCTCAGTTACTTCAGGCATTTCCGATAGCATTTTTTGTAGCTTGCCAAAGAAGTCACCTCCCCTAGTTGCATAACAAGGTCCCGCGCATAAAGTGTCTATATCAGCACCAGGTCCATGTACCTTAAGACGGTAAGAACCGAAAGTAAATATCTTCGCGTTTGCCTTATCAATCAGCTCATCTCTCAACCCTTTAGCGCGGCTGATTGTTTTACTCCATGTTTTTACAAATTTATCTAGTTTCCCCAAAACCTCCTCCCTTCTAATAGATTCCTCTTTACTTTCGTACAATCCAGCGTCTTGCAAGTATTTCTCGAGCTCCCTTGTCTTGATCACATCAAGCTCCGTTGGTCCTACCAAAGAGATAGGTTTTGTAACATCATACCTTTGTCCTTTCTGCTGGACAGTAGCCATCGATCTCTTTTTCTCTAGTGTTTTTTTTGAATTATCTTTTGTCGACGTTATAATCAGATTCTACGAGTTTCTCTTTCTCAACGATTCTTCGTCCTGAAATTTCGAATAGCAAAAAGATCAAAAACGAAAAACTCAGAAAAAAAAAATTGTAGAGAGATTGTTGATCCTACACAATACAATAGCAAAAGCTACTACTAAATAAAAAACAAAAAAAAGCGGGAAGCCAAAATTTTTAGGGCTATTTTTGGTGGGAAGCCAAAAGTTTTAGGACTCTTTTTGGTAATAACCTTAAAACCTTAATCAAAGCGAGTGGTATTTGAGTGAATAACAAGAAGTCTCAGTCTTTAAATACCCGACAATCTATGCAGATTGAATCCGCTAGACGAAGATTATCTCATGTAATACACGAAAGATTGATTCTCCGGCGAAGAGAAAAACTTTTTTCTTAGAACGGATATTAGGAACGACAAAATTTCGTGGGAATCTCTATACAATATAAAGGATATGTTCTTATCAAAAATCTAAAAGTTTTATGTTGCAACAAATTTCAGTTGATTCACATATATATACACATAAATTTAAAACAAGTAAAAATATGAGAAATTGCATTAAATAATATAAAGTGAGCCCATAATTAATTGTTTAACATGTGGATAATGCAAATTTAGAAACTCACATTTTGGGTAAGAAATTTGTTTATTTTCCCTTATCACTTTATATATTTGATTTTGTTAATTATGGTTAGTAATTGTAGTTATTATGTGATACCTTTTTAACTTATAATATTTAATATATCTAACTATCAATATATACAAATATTTATTATATTTTTATAATAGTTAATTATTTGAAAAAAAATTATAGTCACATAAATAATTAATTATATTTATTATAAATGATGATTATTATTTATATATGTAAATAGAAGATATCTAAAAGAAAAAAAATACTTTTATTAAATAAGGACCACAAATGATCCCAAATCTTTTAAAATGATCCCAAATCCCAAATCTTTAAAAATGATCCCAAATCCCAAATCTTTCTCGTCTATTTTTTTATTTTTTGCTATTTAAAAAAAAGGTTTTACGACATGTTATTTTATTAATTATATTCCACCAAAAATGTTATTTATTCATCACCCTAAAAATATAGGGTTGAAAAAAAAATGAAATTTGCGCTAGATGAGCCCAATACGGCCCAAAATCTTATGCACGTAATAGAAATAAAGCCCATTCTGAAAAATTGCGGAGGAAAAAGTCACCGAGTGGGTTACCACGTCGTCGTCCCGAGCTTTCTATATCAACAAGCTTCGTTTCGTCAACGGACGAGGAGGGAAGCTTTCTATAGATCTTCGCTGGTCTTTGGTCTTTGCTTCCCCTCTCTCTATCTCTCTAAATCCTTGAGCGTAACTTTGAAATCTCTGAGCGTTCGTATTCAACAGGGCGAACTATATTCTGTTTCGATTCGATTTGATGTCTGTAGCACATCTGGTTGTGTTCGCCGGTTTACTAAGCCTTGTCATTGCCGCGTCTTCATCTCCGGCGTCGCGCTCGATTCTCCGGAATATCCCCGGTGGTAACGCCGGTCAGAAAGATAGAGCTGTCGAATTGAACACTACCAACTTCGATTCAGTTCTTCGCGACACCCCCGCCAAGTATGTCATCGTCGAGTTCTTCGCTCACTGGTCAGTTCTCCCATTTTCCAAACTCCAGAGCGTTGAATTTGATTGCTTAGAGTCAAACATTTTTAGAAAATTTTCACTTTGGGTTGGTGGGTTCTTCACCTTTTCTACCTAAAGTTTGGTACTGGATCTAGCGTGGATTTCTCTTGGAAAAAGATTTTAACTTTATCATCCTATTCCTTTGTTTGTACTCATTGCTACTAAATGTATGCAAATGGGTTTATATTTTTTGGACGGATATTGATTCGTGTATCGTTTTGCGTGATTCTAGGTGTCCAGCTTGCAGAAACTACAAGGTAATATAACTATTCAACGCCTGATCTTTGGCTCCTGCTTCTATGCGTTATTCTCAGCAGATTTTCTTTGTCTAAAGAAACTGTTACTCCGTAGCCTCATTATGAGAAGGTCGCAAGGCTCTTCAATGGACCAGACGCAATACATCCCGGAATCATTTTGATGACGAGAGTTGATTGTGCAATGAAGGTACTTACTTCGTGTTCCTAATTTACCTGTGAATCTTGTTGGATTATGTTGATTCACTGTCTCTGATGCTAAATCGGCCCATGTGATGACTTCCTCGGCAGCGCAGATGAATTCCAAGCTCTGTGAAAAATTCTCTGTTTCTCGTTATCCAATGCTCTTTTGGGGTCCTCCTACAAAGTTTCTCTCTGGCAGTGGGGAACCTAAAAAGGAGCCCGAGATATTTATTATCTATGATGGCCGCACAGCTGACCATTTGCTTAACTGGATTAACCAGCGGACAAAGAGGTTTGTGCCCTCAACGCACCAGACTTTTATCTTCAGCATGGGCTCCAAGTATTAAGTATATCTAACAAATTCAAACTTTGTTCTATCTTTGAAGCGTGTCTATATTTCCCCTGCGCTAGTTTGCCAAAATCAAATCCTTCTATACATCTACTCATCTCTGTTTTGTTTCTCAATACTTTGTAGTTCTTATGTCTTGGATGATAAGAAATTCGAAAATGAACATGTCCTGTCAAATATAATCCACTACGAACAGGTTTCGAGACTGCTCTCTGCCTAACTTTGCTGCTACTAGTAGTGTTTCTTTGAGATCAAACAGCTTAAAGATAGCCGGTTGTTGATTTGCCACAGATTTCTCAGGCTGTGTATGACGTTGAGGAAGCAACCGCAGAAATGTTTGATATAGTTTTAGCACTTAAGGTAGAGAAAATCCATCTGATTTTTTTGTATGTATTTGGATTACCTTCTTTCGGTCGTTTGCTAATCAACAAGTATTTCTGTGACATCTACAGGCTATTAAATCATCTGAAACAAGTGCTTCATTTATTAGATTCATCCAGCTTCTAGCAGCACATCATCTTTCCAGGAGGTAAATTAACGTCTCATCATCCTAATGTCTTCATTTGGATTTCGATGGCCACTCTTTTCCACACTAACTATATCTTATGTTCTAGGTGTCGGGAGGGAGCTGCAGATATTCTAGTGAACTATGATGAGTTATGCCCTTCTGGAAAATGCTCTTATGAGGAATCTGGAGGGAAAGATACCCTGGGAAATTTCTCTATCTGTGGAAAGGATGTTCCGCGTGGATACTACGTGGGGGCTTGCAACCAACTCTCTTTCTGGTTTTCCTGTATAATCCACATTAGAAATCTGATTTGTCTTTTTTTTGGTGGCAGATGTTTTGCCGTGGTAGCAGGAACGATACTCGTGGATTCAGGTACTGTAGTCCTTTTTCAAATTTTATAGTGTGATCCTTGAATACAATTTGGCCCGTTAGCATCTGAACTATTTCTTAAATGCTTGACTGTAGCTGCGGATTATGGGTTCTGTTTCATTCACTTTCTGTGAGGATTGAGGATGGAGAAAGTCATTTTGCATTCACGGCAATATGTGAATTTGTCAACAACTTCTTCATGTGTGATGAATGCCGCCTGCATTTCAACGACATGTGCTTGAGGTAAAGAAACCAACGCAGAGCTCAATTAATCGTGGTCTGTGCTCTCTAAACCATGTATGAATATGTTTTATGGACAGCGTCAAAACTCCTTTCAAAAAAGCACGTGATTTCGTCTTATGGATATGGAGCACACACAACAAGGTCAACGAGAGACTCATGAAGGACGAAGCTTCTTTCAGTACAGGTGACCCCAAGTTCCCGAAGATCATATGGCCACCAAAGGAGCTTTGCCCATTATGCTATCTCTCGAGTGACCAGAAAAGCATAGAGTGGGACAATGACCATGTCTACAAGTTCTTAAAGAACTACTATGGGCCCAAGCTCGTCTCCCTTTACAAGGAAAAGAGTGTCATCGGGAGCAAGGAAGAGACCATCTCGGCCCCGGAAGACTTGACAGTAGCCACCAACGCTCTGGTTGTGCCGATTGGAGCTGCATTGGCAATAGCTCTTACCAGCTGTGCATTTGGGGCGCTTGCTTGTTACTGGAGGACGCAGCAGAAGAGCCGCAAGTATTACTTCTATTTATCTATTTAGATCTAATGATACCTACCAGCTCTCTTCTGCGTGTTTTCTTACCCTTCTGCCCATCTTTTCTTTTCAGGCCGAGAAGAATCTGAAATTGAACAACTAGAAGCTCTTGATGTTTTCATAACTTGGAGAGAACAAACAAAGGCTTTTGTTTGAAGTTGACATCCAAAAGATGCCTGTTCAGGTCCTTTCTTCTTAAAATTTTTTGTCTCTGATTTTAAAATGTTGTACAGATTCTTGTCTTGAATCTTGGAATACACGCACAGATATTTGTAATGTTTAATATAATTTTCTATCCGACCACATAGTTAAGAATTCAAGATGAATCTTTTGTTTCTCTGCAATGCTGATGTGGTAGTGCGATGAGAAAGAGAGCTTTCACAATGAGATACTTTTTTCGTAATCTGTTAATCCAATCCAACATTTTACATGTATACGTGCGAGCATATTTACACTGACATTGAATTTTTGTGTATGTGAAAGGAAAGAAACAGTGCTCATGGCACGCCTATAATGTAAGATTGCGTTTGAGGCAAGCGCCATAAATCTGTTTCTTCATCAGATGAATCTTCAGAGTCGGAGGTTTCTAAGGTCTGAGAATGGCGGCGGCAGGTGGCGACTGCTTTGGTGACGACATAGATGGGTAGCATTATCCCAATTACTCTCAGAAACAACAACTGAAAAACCAAAATAAACAATTAGCGTTTCGTCATCAAATCACTCTCTGGAATGTATTGGGAGAGATAATCTCACCGTGAATAAAGGAAAGACATGGAGGTTTGATCCGGTGAGGACTAAGGGGAGGGTGTGTCGGAGAATCAGAAGAGCCATGAACTGCAGATTGCAACAACAGAAACATGAGTAAACAAGGTGTTATAATGGAACGTTTGGTGTGAAAAAGGAGAAGCCTGTCGCATGTGCGTACGATGAGAACAAGGGAACGGCAGCAGATGAAGCTTGTGGTGGAAGAAAGTTGATATTGATCGTCGAGGAAAGTGGAATCAGCAGGTACAACTGTGATGAAACGATGCTCACGTTGAGATATTCCCCAGTTTCCCCTGAAATGAAGAGGAACATGACCCAACTCTAACAATGGAGCTGGCGCTGTATAATCCGGCTTGAACTCCTGAACAAACACATCTCTCTATATATAATTAGATATATTCGATTTTCAAGAAGCTCCAGCGACAGAGAGAAACGAACCTGATGGCAAATCTCGCAGTTCGTGTCACCTTTCTCGTTACACCATCTCTGCACACACCTCCTATGTGCATACTGCCAACAACAACAACAACGAGATCGATCATCTAATATCAAAACCAACGATTCTGTTTGTTGAGTCTTCTTCTTTAACAAGGGAAGAAGTTTCTAATTATGTCGTTTTTTACCTTCAAGCTTCCGCTGCAAGAACAAGGAGTCTCCATGTTAGAATCCAAGTCTTCATCGTGACAAATCCTGCACTGTACCATTGACAAATCTCCGTTACGCAGCTTCTCAAGTGTTTTCTCATCGAGGATTCTACATTCCTCCTCCTCGACGGGTGTATTGGCTTGCAACATACGGTTCCTACTCTGAATGGCTTCCTCAATTGTCGATTCTGTTATCAACCGATCCACCAGCAACACGAAATGATCCCCCATGTCTTGAAGATAGGTAAGATGGAAACTTGCAGCTGAAGAAATCACCTTTTTGTGATTATTATATTCTTCTCCCCTTTTTTTGTGCTGCGAATTGATATGATAAATGGGATTGGGTCAGAATCATTCACAGGAGCATTCGCATTCAATGCTAAGGTGATGTTATACGCAACTTGAACATGTGAATTAGAAGCTGCTCGTTAATGAAAGAGATGAAACAAAATATCTAAAAACATTTAGATCGAGCGACATAAGCAAAAAACAATTTTTCCTGGATTTGAGAGCCATGATGGTTTAGGTGAAAGCTGAACCAAAAGCTGGTTTATTACCAGAACATAAAAGCTGTATGTATCACTATTCTTTCTTTTTTTCACGAAATTAACTGCACGAGCTTATCGAAACGGTTTTACTTGAATATTACAGAAAAAGTAACTAGAGAAAAGAAAATTTAAAAGGTTAAAATCTCAAAAAAATTATACCAAAAAGATATTAAATTTTAAAAATCGACGAACAATACAAAGGAATCTGATTTTACCCAGATGAGGAAAACAAAATGAAACGAAATTAAATGTACGCTGAGACGAAATCGTAGAGACAAGAGTCGCATACAAACGAGACAATCAATAAAAAAGCAAACTTTGAGAAGAAAAAAACCGAAAAGACAGGAAGAATCGAGAGGCAGACCCAAAATTTAGGACAAGAGTAAGAGGTTTGTACCGTTTTCTTCTCTTTTTGTCGAAAATGAAGAAGAAAGAAAGAAAGGAGAAGAAGAAGTGGAAAAGCGAAGAAAGAGGAGACTTAAAAGAAGAGAATCGTCTTTTCCTGAAGCTAAAGCTTAGTAAAAGCTTCCTTTCTTTCTCTCTGAACTCCAAATTATTCAGGAGATAAAAAGAAAAAGGTTATGTCTGTTTACAGATGAAGCAACGAGATGGAGTATAGATTCTCGAATCTTATGATTATTACTATACTTTATCTCAAAGAAATATCAATATCAATATCGTATATAGTACATGGATAATTTATTTAGCTATACGACTATACATTACATACACGTGGTCATTTTAATTTGTTATATTATATAGTCAAACAAAGACTCAAAGTAGCTAACCAAGTACAAACAATTCAACAAAATAATTTTTCAAAAGCTTAGAGAGGAGATTCACCAGTTGTGCATGACACGTGTAACGTTGTGCATAGTACGTGTAAGTGTGTGAAGTGTGTCAGTTAAAGGTGGTGTACAATATTTGATTATTTGACAGGTTGATTATGTTTAAATAGTGTGCTTTTTAATTGGTCTTTTAGGCCAACTGTTCTACTAAACCAATCAAAATTGGAATCAGCACATCCCATCTCAATCTTATGCGTTAATAATGATGACATCAATAATATTCTTGATTTATTCGACGATCTACATCATCAACTAAAGCACTTTAGTAAACTTTCGAATTTCTTAACAGAAGCAAAGCCCAATACATAAGAATGTAATAGGCCCATTACTTATAAAGAGAAAGCATTCAAAAGTCAAATGGAAATAAGAACTAAGCTGTTGAATTGATGATGAAGCCTCCAAAACTGTGTGAATCGAAAAACTCAAATCTCCTCACAGTGACATCATTAACATTCATTTCCAAAACCTAGCTATTATCTAGATATCAAGTTTCCTCTTCTTCCACAACAGAGCATAATCCTCTCTTTCTCCTAATGCTCGAAAACAAGTACAATCAACAACAAGTGTGTTTGTTCTTGATCTTGACACCAAGCTCACCTGCAATGATAACAGTGGAAGCCATATCCAGAAACATACCATGCTCCACAACTCCAGGTAGCCTCAGAATCGCATCACTCGCTGCTATCAAATCTCCCATATCCTTCTCCAAATGCATATCCACTATGTAATTCCCATTATCCGTCACAAAGGGCTTACCTTTCTTCCCTAACCGGAGATTCGCTTCGCAACCGTATCCCTCCAGTAGTTTCCGGAGCTTCTCCGCCGTGAATTTCCAGCAGAAAGGCACGATCTCCACCGGAAGAGCCAGCTTGCTTCCGCCGATGTGTTTCACCATCTTCGACTCGTCCACGATCACTACGAACTTCTTTGAAGCTCCTTCGATCATCTTCTCTCGAAGCAGAGACCCTCCTCGACCTTTCACGAGGTTGAGATCAGGGTCGACCTCGTCGGCTCCATCTATGGAGAGGTCGATGACGGGATGCGCGTCGAGATCAGAGAGAGGGATACCTAGAGACAGAGCCTGCTCCTGCGTCTTCTTCGACGTTGGTATACCCACGATGTTCTCCAGTTTTCCTTGCCGGAGAAGCTCGCCGATACGGTCGACGGCGTGTTTGGCGGTGGAGCCGGTTCCGAGACCGAGGACCATGCCGGATTCGACGAACTCAACGGCTTTGTAAGCGGCGATTCGTTTGAGCTCGTCTTGGGTTAAGATCATCGGCGGCGGCGAGGCTACATCCATGGCGGATTTGTCCGATGTAATGAAGAGAGGATCATACGCAAGCGCCATTTGAAACCTCTCTGCTCTAAATTCAATAGATAATGGAGGAATATTCCAAAATTGAAGAAGATCAGGAGAAGAATTTGGTGAAAAGAAACTCAATTGTGAAGAGAATCCGAAAGAAGAAACGTTTGGGAAGGAAAGCAAATTAAGGAACACAGATAGGTTCCGAAATGAGAGAAACCACGAAGAACCCAGAAGCAGAATTGGGTGAACAAATAAAAAAGACAATATTTTGGAGAAATTTAGGAATTGGGAGGTAATGAATAGAGAAGGTCGAATGAAATGTTTGTATATATAGATGACAGAGCGTAAGAAATATGAAATTACGAAGAAGAAGAGGAAGAAGAAAGAATATGTTTGTGTGGTGGCGGAGAAAAGAAAGTGAAGACTGAAGATAGGGTTTGTGGGAGGAGAACAACCGAATAAAAAGACACACTTCACTTTCGAGAATAGACAAACCCGAATCTTACGGATTTGATTCCTGTCCCTATTTCGTCATTATTTACATAAAATAACCCAAACTTTACTGATACTTCCCAAAATCCAAAATTTCTCCTCATTTTTCCTAGATTTTCATTTTTCATTTTTACTTTATAAAAGATACATTTAATTTTTGAAGGAAATTAGTGGGTCAATTAAAGAAACAAAATTTGGGACAACAAAACATTATTCATCACTCGAAATAGCGGCTTAGGTTATATTTACACCGTTGCATAAGTTTTGGGGTAAACATGAAATATCATAAAAAGGGTAAAAATGATGGTCATGCAAAAGTGGTTGGGCCCAAAAGAGAGCACAACCAAAGACGCTGTTCCATTGTCCATTCGTTTCTTAAAAGGGAAAACAAATCAGAAAACAGAATTATCAACAAAATAAAAACGAAAGTAAAACTCCATTGACATAATAAGATTTCTTTTTTATGTAGTCAAAACGTATTATCTTTTTCGTCACATTGACATATTAACAAAAGAAAAATACGAACTTCATGAAAGAATAAACTAATAACGAGATTTTCAACATACCTTAAAGCTAAAATAAAGATTAGATAAATAATAAAAGAATCTGTCGTATATATACAGTATACAGAAAACCAAAACAGAAAGAAATATAATTTATGGGCAAGTTCAAAGGAAAGAAATTAAATAATGGGCCGAGCAAATCAAGCCACGTGGGCCGATGTTGCGGCGGCGAGAACCCAACGAAGGAGATCAAGAAGGCGAAACGCGAAAACGGCGGAGGAAACGGGAACGCTGACGAGGAGGAGAAACAGCGTTGCGATTGCGACGGTGGGGCGAGAATTCATGAGGAAACTCTGCAGAAAACCAACGGAATCGCAGATCACAGAGTCGTAGCTGCTGTAGAAACGCTTCTCCCAATCCATCCAGTGAGAAGGAGGCTCGTAGTTTCGCTCAACCATCTTCATCTCGTGGATGCGTTTCCTAAGAACGATCATGTTCTCGTCCACCAATCTCCCTCCTCCGTAGTAATGGTCTTTACCAGATGACGCAGCTGCGGAAACGCTCATCGTCTTCGTCTTCTTCTTCTGTCTCCTCAACGTCGTCGTTTTGTTCGGGGAAAACACAAATGGATGGAACCGGAGTGGCGAAATCGAAGCCGGCGAAGAGATCAGTGTAGCTTCCATTGTTCTCTGAGATCGGATTTGTATAAATGTTTGGAATGTTTGAAGTTTTTTGTTGTTGGTTGGAGAAGATGATGAACAACTGGAATATTATTTATAGCCGAATTATTTGGATATAACAAAAAAATAAATAAAGACAAAAGTGGGACCCATATGATTATTGATTAACGCGTTGCCACTTGGCACTTGTCAATCTCGATTTTTATAAAAAGGACCCACTTTCATTGTCTTCCACGTCAGTTTTCATTTCCACTTATGTTTCATAACTCTCTCAAGATTCGGTAGTTCTGTTACACGTCTTTTACTATTCATCAATCACCGAAAACACACGAATTAAAAAAAATCATTTTTATTCCACTAATTCAATTATTCACAAGTCACAACTATTTAGAATCTTTAAATGATTTTGCTAGTCAAAATTCATGACAACACTCTTATTTACTGAAAAATAGTTGATAGATATGCACGTTTGAGCTACGTTTTGGTTATGCGATCCGGCTAGTGAAATAGAGATGCACTCAAAATTGAAGACTCTTATATGTAATCGGTCGAAAATTTAGTAAGAAATAAGTTAACGATAAAAGAAAGTTGATGACAATGTATTGACGAGGTGTACGGTGGATGGATTATGAAACCTCCTACGGTACGCTAACATGTTAACTTGCTGATTTGGGAAACACGGCATTTGAAAATTTAAATTGAGAAGCTTCCATTAATAGTGCACATGTCGTGCAAATGCATATATTAGTTGCTCTTTTATATAATCTTAAAAAAAAAAAATCGCGATATGGTAGTAATATTATATTCATCCTTTATAATAGAGTTGACCTCCCATTTGTTTATGTAATTACACCTGAAAAAGCGTACAAGTCGGTGACCTTATGCGCTTACTTCAACGTATTTTAATAAACGTTAATGTTTTAAACATATTAATGGGAGAATTGAGAATACATGTCAATGCTTATGTTGTCTTACAATGTCCAAAACTAAACCATCACACATTCGCAAATCTAAAAATTATATCATTTTTTTACTAAAGAAAAACATAAACAAAATTATACAATGGAGCACGTAAAAACCAAGTGCTTATGGGTTTTTAAAAACCGTCATCTGCAGGCAACGTAAAATACCAGGATGTGTATTTGACTTTCTCACAATGGGCGGCTCGTATATATCATTATCTTATTTACTTGTTTAATTTGGAATCTAATTCGGTTATTAGAATAATCAAATAATCTAATTTGAGTTTTATTCGATCCTGACGTTACCAATCTAATTCGGTTTTGCAGTTTTTTCTTTCTTTCAACGTTGCGTTTTGCAGTTTTCGGGGAATGTTCAATGTTCCCAAATCCTAACATATATACAAAATATTCTTTCTTCACAATTTAATCGAAAGTCACCGCAATAGACTTTTTCTTCCTAGATCTTTACTAAATTATGAAAATAGAATTAGTCTAACTTCTTGTTTTTATTCGTGAATAAAACAAGAGGCGGCAGAAGTGGTTACGTCAAATAGTTGAACAAGTCTCATGAAACTAAGATGGGTCTTACATTGAGTTTAAGGCAGAGAGATAGATAAGAGGAGCACTGTTTTTATTCAAATCTGAAAGCCTTTGAGAACAACAACTCAGCTTCCTTTATTTCTCACTTGCTACCTGCTGCAGAGTGGAGATGAATCCATGATCACCACAAAGCTCAATTTATTAACTATAAAAAGTTATTATGAATGTGTGTCTATAGAGATCTTTCTTTCACCCTTTTAGTTAAGCGTGTTGTTCTTAGTATTTTTTTTGCCGTGAAAATGCCACAATAACTGGTTATTAGTAGTAATTACAATTCTACAAACCTTCGAGAACAAAGGGACGGATTTCGTCAAGCTCCTCTGATGATGTTTGACTTTGATCGTCGAGTGGCTGCTTAATATCATCTTCAGGCTCCTCCGTTTGATCAACCTCTGTTTCAACCAGAGGCCCCAGCTGCACTCCTGGATTCTCAGTATCTCCATCGTCAACAAGAAGCTCAAGCTTTTGATACTTTGGCTTGTTCTTCTCCAGGAGAAGGTACGTAGTGCAATACCAGAACATCAGAATCCGGCTTTGAGCTGCGATCGTCTCCCTTATCCTGCTTCCTTTAAACGACAGTCGTTCTAGCGCCTGCAAAATATGACAGAAACATTTAGCGTCCGATGACCTTACAGACGGGGACAATGACCAATGGGGTTTGATACAAAATATTTGTTACCTGTTCTCCGGTTTGGAGGTCAAATGAGTTCTGATGATCAAATTTGAGGCCGCTGAATTCGTTGATGCAGAGTCCCTGGAAGGCCCTGAAAAATAAAGTGGATGTTTGGAGACTAAAGATATATATAGACACGAGATCATCATTTCTGTATAGTAATTTGGGGTGAGGTGATTTACCATCTGATCAATGAAGCACGAGGAATCCAACGAAAGATCATTGGGGTGTTGTCTGCATTGACATAGTAACCTCCAAACACGATGAAAACTGTCATGAGAGATGGTCCAACAGCCATTGCAGCTTCTGTGCTTGGGACCATTGCCCCAACTGTTAGACCCATCGCAGAAGCAGCAAATGACTCCACAGTCACTATCCCACAAAACTTTCCAAATCTGGCAGAAATCTCTTTGTTAGGGACATTGTTGTTAAGTGCATTTCTGACTTGGGTTCATTGGTTGGTCAAATACACAGAGAAAGCTCAAGAATGGCTTATCAGTGCATAACATTTACCTCGTGGCTACATGAATAGCAAAAGATAAAAAGACAGGTAGCTTAGGAATTACCTTGACAAAGTGGGATTTAGGTGAGCCATGGGGTATAGTACAGCACCAAACATTAAAGGAAATGCAGCTCCAATGGGAATTTCAGCTATTGTTTTGGAGAGCAGGTAAGGGCCTAAAGAATAGGACCCTTTGGACCGTTCTCTATCCACAATGGCACGTTCTTTAGGAAAGACACCGACTGTCTTTGTGAGAGCAGCCATTGCCGTGTTTATTGCAGCAACCTGAAGCATACAAACATCATTTCTTAGTATATAAAAACGCTACTCATGCTAAGTAGTATCTCAACGCAAAAAGGAGAGATGTATATAGCAAAAGCATAGTGTGTTAAACCTGAAGCAAACCCATTCTGTCCTGAATTGACGTCTGCGACTTCCCCATTCTCCAGAAAACGGATCCAAATATCAGAGCAGATGCAACAGACATTCTTGCACGGACTTTGTTTGTTGGCCCATCTCGAGAAGCCTATGAAGTCAAGTGAAAAGGTCAATCCGACAAACTGCTCAAGTTAACCCAGGATAAGATAGTATGTACAATTCAAGGACTCTCCTATGATGCCTGGTTGCCTACGGAGTTGGGTGAAATTTTCAGAAACATAAAATGCTCAAGAAAATGTCAAATGAGAGGAAACAATTCAAAGATTATCCCATATGTCTATTTCTAAAGCGTCTTCCTTCATTCTTGATTCGTTTTCAGGAAGTCAGAGAAGGCATTCAAGCCCCGCATGTAATAGAAAGAGTACTTTAGAGCATGCATTGATGGGAGGCTACCTGCATCCATGCACGCTTAAGCAACAAGTAAAACTGTCTCCACCATCCATCTTTTCTATCAACAATGGCTTTTCTGCGAGGTCTCATGCTGTTCTTTGTTTTTCTTTTATGCCGAGGGGAGTGGCATAAAGAATCGATGATGAGCGCTGGGAGAACGCATCAACAAGAGCATGTACTCTCTTCTGCGAAGAGTAGATACTATCCGAAGAGCTATAGTCAACTGATATAAGATCTGCTAAAAACTCAGCAGGATTTACGCGCTCTGGGCAAAGAAACCTGTTCAAGGATCAGATGAGCTCTTGTAAGTGGTAAATCCTAAAGCACGTACTTAATGGAGACATGTGATATATAAGGGGAAATGTTCAGAAAAACAACCCGAAGTTTCCGAAATATGTCAGAGGTTCTTTCCCTGCAGGGCCGGCATAGACTAAAACTCCTTCTGTAAGTAACACAATGTCGTCAAATTTAGAATACACCGAACCTCTAGGCTGGTGTATGGAGCAGATGACAGTGTGTCCATCGTGTGCAAGCTTTCGCAATGTCTCCATCACTTGTTCAGCCTGGAAGGCGTCAAGCCCTGAAGACCACATTAAAATTTTATCAGCGTTAAAACCAATCCATCAAAGTTTCGACTTGAATAGAGTCATCTACCGGTTGTGGGTTCATCAGCAAATATGACAGACGGACTAGCGATCAATTCACACGCAAGTGACAGCCGCTTCTTTTCTCCACCGCTGATCCCACGAACCTTTGCATCACCAACACATGAACCTGCACAGCTGACCTTTTGGAGAGCCACAAAAGATGATCAAGAAACAGATTCCACGATTTCAATTCACCACCATATTACCCCAAAATGCAGAGATCAATGAAACCTCACCAGACCAAGTCTGAACAAGAGGTTGTTCACATACTCATCCCTCTCCTCAGCAGAAGAGATCTCCGGAAGCTGAAGCTCAGCTGCGAAAGAAAGTGTTTCCCTCACAGTCAACTGTGAGAAGAAGAGATCCTCCTGTCGCACAAACGCAAGCCTGCCATTGCAAGACACTCCGTCAAACAATGATCAGATTTCAACACATAAAGACTTGTGTAACTCATAGACATACTTATAAGCTTTGCTTGAGCTCGATTTTCCATTGACCTCCAAGAGACCTGACAAATGCAAACGTGGTGATGAACTAAGTTGTCCAGCTAGAACATTGAGCAAAGTTGTTTTCCCAGATCCAGAAGGACCCATTATCGCTAGCAACCTCCCAGGTTTTGCTTCTCCGGATACATTTTTCAACAGAAATCGCACCTGAGAGTCACATAATCAAGCAATTCTGATTCGGCTAAAGGGCAAACAATCTCGAAATGGATAATCATATAGTTATGTGTTGAATGCATTACAACGTTTTCTGTCCTCAATCGAAGCATGCAAGGAAAAGAAATTTCCTCACCGATTTGGACGACTTATCGGAGAGCGAGCACGTGATGTTCCTCCACCGGATTGTCACCGGACGAACTTTCCCCGGAGACAGATCTCCATCTTCCTCTCCCGCTCCTTCCGTCTCAGAGAAATCATCGTCAGTGTCGTTTTCAGGTAAGAAGGCGATGCCGGGTCCTGAGAAGAGACGAACCAACATAGCGGCGGCCACTGCGGCCAGAAGCCGGCCAACTCCATTCCCTCCGATGCCGGAAACAGCGTCGACTAAAGATTTCCCGCCAAAAGGCGCCATAATTTGTTTCCCTATGTGTCGTCTTCTCTTTGGAAGCTCCGGTGAGGTAGTAAAGCTTCAAAGCCGTACGAAGCAAAGTAACAAGTAAGAACCACCCAAGGCTCCAAAACATTATCTCTTCTCCTAATTATTTAACCATTGTTTTAAATTTTCCTTAATTACTCAATTAGCCTTCTGCTTTTAATTCCATCTCGTTTTATGTTTTCTCAGCATGACTAATCACTAATCAGCACGACGAGGTACCATATGTAATTTGAGTTGACCATATAGATAAGCTAGATTTTAGACACGTGTATGATAAGATACTTGGCTTAATACAGTCATACAAACAAGCCACTGTTAAATTTAGAGTAGAGACTACAACTTTGAAGGATGGTACTGAAAAAGAGGTTATAAGAATTAAGAAGTCTGGCTTGGGTTATTGAGGTTCAATATGCCACATACGAACCGATGCGTCTTCACCAGAACTTGCTACGGTGCATTTGTCGACAAAGGCGACTGCATTAACTCCGCCAAGATGAGCGTTTCTGACGGTTATGCGACTCGAAGCTGGCTTGTCCACTTCATATACAATGACGCAAGTATCTATGGACCCAGTGGCTACCATCGTGTTGTTTGGTGACCATGCCAAACAGTTTATACGAGCCGTGTGGAACAACATGTTGTTTAGCTTCACCTGCAAAACGTAAAACCGCCCCTCCTAGATTAGCTTAACCAATGATTTGATAAGACACATCAAGTAAAGGCTTCTAATCGCTGTCACCTGTTTGGTCCCGCGATCCCAGACAACAGCTTCGCGATTGGCGTCACCAGAAGCAAACATTGTTGAATCAGGAGAGTAGCGTATCACTGTCACAGCACCTCTGTGTTTCTCCAGCACGGCTTCTTCTTTGAGGCTGTTGTCCCTTGAGACTGAGTACATGTGTAACTTTCCGTCTTGTCCCCCTACAATCGCTTCTCTCCCGTCAGGTGAGATCACAGAGGCTGCCACCGCAAAACCCAGATCGATCTTGCTCAAAATGCTCAGACCATTGAGCAATACAACTCCAGAATCAAAAGAGACTAGTGTTGTGTATTCTGGCGAATCAACGGCTATGCTTATGTCCAGAGGTTGATGGCCGATATCAATATGATCTGCAGCTCCGAATTCGTTTTCAGTTAAAGGAATTCTCCAGACCTGTCAAGAATTGGAGGATGCATATGTGATGTAGCTGACTCGAACACAATCCAAATGCCATTAGGAAAGTGTTTTGTTATCAGAGTTTTACCTTGTTATCAAACCCAGATAAGAGAATGCTGGATTCAGTTGCTGCCAATCTCTTGATTTTGGTGTTATCTTTCATTTGTAACTTGCAACTGTAACCAACCCCTTGTAACCATTTGACTATAAGACCGTCATAGCTACAAGACAGGATCGTCTTCTGGTTTACCCCAAGAACAGCCAAAGAAGTGACGTTCTTTAAATGTCCAGATAACAGCAACGGTGGCTTATCCATATCATCTGCAGAGAATAAGGACATGGTGCCGCCAAGAGACACTGTAATAAGATGATCATTTTGCCAAAGACATCCCACAAGCATGTCTTCTGCTCCACCAGATTCCATAAACGTCAAAGTCTTTATTACAGAACCAACAGTTCCGTCTTCAGATACCTCCCATACCTTAGCAGACTTATCAGCAGAGACAGTCAGCACCTAAAAAAATTCATCAATGTCAGTAACACTGCAAGAATCCGCAGAGTTTGGCGTACGTTGATCTCCTAACATTACCCGTTTGCTGTCCGGGCTCCAGCTAACGGCGTAGATGCTTCCTTTGTGACCATCTTCTGAGGCCAATTCTCCAATCTTATCTCCAGTTTTGCCATCGTAAATCATACCCTTTTTATCCGAGCTTACCGTGATGAATTTACTACCATCAGGTGAATATCTGATGCAGTTGGCAAAGTTGGAATGCTCCCTGTGAATGAGAAAACTCAGAGACAGATTCCATTAGTCAAGAAACATCTCAAAAGACAAATGTGTTTTCTGGGTTATATCTCAGCAAATCCAGAGAAGTCACTTGCCTGTGAGAAGAGTGAAACTTGAAAGGCGGTCCGTCATAAAAGTTGACCAAGAAATCTTCCCCACATGTGGCAATTCGAAAAGGTCTCGTTGGTTTGAAGGAACAACTCAGAACCCTACGAGAGTGTCCATCAAAATCCCCCATTGTATTGCCAGAGTCCCATCTATATGTAACGGACACAAATGCATCAGATCACAAAGGCAAAAGATCAAGTTTGTGGAATTCTTCATGAAAATGTGGAATCCAAGAGATCATTCTTGATAATACAATATCAGAAACACATACGAATACAATATGGAATTCGTCATGGAAATGATCGAAGCTAACACCTAACTTGTTAGCAATGAAACGCCAAAGTCGAATACAAAAGGAAGAGAGTATTACTCGAATTCGTGAATAAAAGAAGAAGAAGTGGAGGAGAGAACTCACGCGAAGGCTCGAACAAGCGATTTCCCTTTTCCATCGCCGGAAGCGACAATCCGAAGCCCATCGGAAGACCATTGGAGATCATCGATCCGACCAGCAAGGACCCTGAACTCGTTCTTAAGCACGAAGCCGTTGTGCGTTCCCCAAACTCGAACCGTACCCGAGACATCAGCGGAAGCGATCCACTCGCCGTTGGGAGAGTAACGTGCCACGGTAGCAGCATAGCCATGTTCTCCGTATACTTCGACGTCTTGGGGTCGCTGGAGGCTCCGAATCAAGACGGAGCGACCGTTGCAGTAGAGGATGTAGTCCGATTTGGGGTCGCCGGAGATCAAAATTCCCCGGCCACGTTCTGTGGACGGAACGCAAGGAAAAGTCTCGACGAGTTTCGCCATGTTTCAATTCCTGTGCAGAATCGGATGGTGTAGAGAGAAAAGGAGTGCGTCATTTCTTCTTCAGAGGTGAGTTTAGACGGAAAGTTGCCGGAAAATTAGGATTTTTGAAAGAGTCTCATGAACATTTGCTAATTATAACTTTAGCTGACCCAATACAGTTTTTCCATTTTTAGTTTTGGACTTGCCCCTCTCGGTCTTAACCACTACATTTTGTTTTCTTTTTCCACAAAATTCAGAAATGGTCTGAGAATGGCGGCAACATCAGCTTCAAACCTGCTTGTTGATTTTTTTGTTCCCATATATGTTTTTGGAAAAAAAAATTTGACGACGGTATTCAGTTATTTAGTTTGGTTTATTTTTGGTTCTACAAAATAGATTTCATTCGGATTCAATTTATTATTCGGTTTAGTTTCATTAAGGTTTTTTGGAATTTTTGGGTTCTAAAAAATAATATCTATTTCTGATCAATTTTTTTTTAGTTTTTGATAAATATTATACAAAAACAATAAGAATTCACTGATTTTAATTAAGATTAAAATTTTAAATATATTTAATTAATATTATTAGGTTTAAATTGAATTTCGGTTAACTCAATTTGGTTGATTTGGTTCGAAATAGATTAGTTTGATATATAATTTCTATTTAGTTTAAATTATTTTATAATTAAGTTCGATTAGATTTGGAAATTTTGTCCCCGTTGAATCTCTATTTGATGTTTTGTTCTTAGTATTTCTTTGACAACAAAAAAAATCCTAGTATTGCTGGTGAGATAATGGACATGGTTGGGCCGTAGCCCATGATAGCTATCTACTACTGCTAGAAACGAAATATTAAGTTGATTTTTTATTTTATCTTTTAGTTTCCTTTCTAGTTTCTATGGTCCTCATTTGTTAAATCACACTAAAACTTTGAACGGTTTTAATTATTAGGCATTTAATATTTTTGAGAAAAGTTCTGATTCCTGAACGTGGAAAACTTGACCAGTCACAAATTGATGAAGTCGGTTTCCTTGTCCCTTAACCAGAACCGGTGCAACCATATATCAAATCTTGTCCACACCATTGACATTTATCTTCCAATTTATTTTGTGAACAGGTGGTTAATTTGAGTGAGTTATATGTGGATTTTCTCGAGTTGACAAATCACTTCATAGTACGCATGGATTTTGCTAAAAGCTATTCATACGACATTTAATTTTATTTTTTGGTTATTTCTGATATATTATTTGAAAAATTGATAGTAGACCTTGCAATTTTGGATCAAGATAAGTTATAATAGGCTATCATGCGCCTTTCATAACTTTTACACTTTTCTTTTTCTATTTTGTTGTCCTCAATTTTAAAAGACCATTATTAAAAGTTTCTTAACAAAGTCTTTTAATATAATATTATATCAATATTTAATTTTTTTAAATGTGAACACAAACTTCTGTTCAAATTTTTTTGATAAGTATTTCCAAAACTTGAAAAATTCACAGCAAAATTATTCATTTGAGAGATGTTGGATGAGTCTTTCAAAATTGTGAGATACCAGTTAATAAAATATTAATATAACTTAATGTTCACACTTGTTTTTGTATTAAAAAAATTAAAGATTATATAATTTGTTGTTAAGAGACTTTGGTACAAGCTACCAATAATGATGTTGTAGTGATCTTTTATATTTTATGTTTTCTCTAAAATCTAAAAATAAAACAGTACATATATTTAATATGCTAAAAATAAATTTATATTATCTGATCGCTCTAATTTCAGAAGTAATACATCAGTTTTAATCTAAAATATTGATACTAACAAATAAGATATCATTATCGATATAAATTAAATATGAATTTAAGATGATTGATTTTTTTGTTATATCAGGTTTCATGAATATAGCATACGTGTTTATGAAAACTGATATTAATTTAGCCCACAAAGTAATATAAATTATATAAGACTAATACTAATAAAAATTAGGTTTTAAGTATACCAATTGTAACTAAGTGTTTGTCATTGGTCAATTAATATTTAATTATTAATTGTAATGTGTTTTTAATTTTTAGTACATTAAATTGGGATACAAAGTTGAAGGACGAATATAAAGTTATAAATTTTTATGGATAAGTCTTGAATTGATATTTTAAAAGAATAGTAATCAAAGACCTTGAGAATGCATTATACTATTCCTCAAAATATTTTTGAAATTAAAAATTTCAACTAAAATATTCTAAAAAGATTTATTGTTAAAGTCGTAACCGAATACTTTGAGAAAACAAAAAAATTGGTTAGGCAAAAAGACAGTGGTTGCTTTTTTATATATATATTTAACAGACCAACTAAAATTGATAATTTTAATTTCAAAAACAAATTTTGTTACCGGTATATTACAAATTAGTTACAACACACATTATTTTTATTATACAAAAAGCTGATCTAAAATATTTTGAATATATTTCAATAGATTAAAAAATATTTTTCTTTAATAAAAAATAACTTAACTTATTTATTTTTAAATTTTAATATTGAGTAACAAAAAAAGTCATTTTTCAAAAATTGAATTTAAATAAGGAACTCATAAAACATATTTACAAAAAATATTAAAATTAACAGTACATTATTTTATTATTTTTATCGATGGTAAAAATACAAAAAAAATATTATTAGTAAAACTGTATATTGGCATTTATATCCAAAAAAGTAATAATAACAAAAAGGTTAATTATGTAAATTGGAAATAAAATATTCAAAAGAAAAAGAGATGAAACTTACTACATATTTCAAATATTTAGCTACATAAAAATCAAATTTATGGAACTGTCTTAGTTGAATACTATTTTAAATTTTCCAGGTAAGAGACAAATTTGTTTGTTATTAACATCGACAAAGCACATGTTAATTAATATGTCCTTCTAGGCTTTTATTTGAAACAGATGATCCCAGTACGTAGCCAATAAAGAATCTTAATACTACACATGAATAAATTATGTGCAAAGACTCTATTTATATATAAACTTAGGTATAGTAAGTTCGATACGAATAAATTATATGTATATCGATGACCAATATTGACCTGCAGCAACATTAGAATATTTATTCGTTATTAGTGGACGAGGTAGGCAACTTCGCAGGAAATGCTACAATGCGTTTACAACTTACAAAATATAAAGGGCCCATGCTTTTCTAATTTGCACGCAGCTATCACATTTAAACGTGATTACGTTACATACACGTGTTAACTTACTATCTGCATGGTCTCACCACGTTCTTTGAAAACATTTCTTATCTCTTGACTTGTCGTAAACTTGTAACTAGTAGCAGTTATCAACAAACACGTTTAGTTGTATATAGATCGTCCTTATATGTATTTTCACGTTAAGTTTCAGGTAATCTTTTGATTTTGCCAAAATGGAGTCTATAAACTTTTAAAATAAAGATTCATGGCTCCATGTTGCCGGCTGACTTTTAGGTTGGCAGCTTGATTTAAAGATAATTAAATGATCGTGATTAATGGCTTATGGATATATATGAATAAATGTGGAAACAAGTGTGTCAGCTGTGATGTCATTAATGAGCTTTCCAAGTTGCAAAGCAGACCATCATAGTGGACTTTTTTTCTTTTATCAAATCTATGAGTAGTCGACACTTGCATGCAATTAGGTCCACTGCATATATATAATTTATCATCTTTTAGTTATCTCGTAAGTGGACCATGGTTAATAAATTAGACATGAGTGACCGTAGTTTAAGTGTGTTTAAAGATGTACGAGACTAAGTACAATCTTAGATCTAATCAACAAAAAGGCGGAGATATAAGTCATATCCTTTAATCATACACCTTTTGTGTTTCCGTGATCAACGTAAAGTGATCACTTGAGTAATTAATTAAAAGCAAAAGACGATAATTATTGCTAATTACCCACCCATTAATCTCACTAACCGATATGCATGCGTATATCAACCAAATCAAATCATCAATAAATATGGTCCACAAGAGTTGAAGAGTTGGACCGCATGATGTTGTCCAGTTCAAAGTTGCTTACAAAGTCGTGTTTTTTTCAACCTAAGATCCATTTCCTAACAAGTTAAACACTTTTAACTATTAATTATTAGTTTCCTTTTTACTACTATTCTAAATTAATGAAACACTAAGAAAAAATTACCTCATCAACATAGTATTATAAAAACTGTATATTCATAGTTTATTTGGAAACATCATATATACTTGATCGGAGGCTCCAAATTTAATAATTTTTAGGTTTTTTATGGTGTACTTTTTATTTAGTTTCCTTGTTATTTCATCTTGCTAATTAAGGAAAATTACTTAATTTGCAGAAAATTCAACAACTTCAACTCATGCATAAACAGTTCGAATAAGAAAATATCTTTTGGCTTGATATAAACATGTATTTTACAAGTTATACTAGTATAATCTATAGTAGTTACAGGTGTTTTCACACAAGTAGAATATAAGTAATACGGAATAGTAGTACAATGAAACAGAATTGAGAAAATTTCAAGAAAAATAAGCTATGACGATTGAAATAACTGATCCTAAAATTCTATGGACATAGTCAAAGGTTTTGTCATGTACTTTGTATAATTGAGATTAGAAAAATTGGACTCCTTTTCCACGTATATAGTACAATCTACCCATGAGCACATGTCGTTGCAAACCCCATTATTATTTAAAACCCCAACGACAACATCCGCACCGCTCTCAACTGAAACAATCTAATTTAAAGATCCAATCTTTTTTTCTTTCTTGTCAGAACAATCAAGAATGGGTAACAGTTTTGGCGGCAAGAAAACGACTAAAGTCATGAAACTAGACGGCGAGAGTTTTAAACTGAAAACTCCGGTCACGGCGGAGGAAGTCCTAAAAGACTTCCCTGGCCACGTTTTGTTAGACTCCGAATCCGTTAAGCACTACGGTGCCCGAGCCAAACCACTTGAGGTAATCTTTTTTTTCTTCTTTAATACATTTCTTCTTAAGAATTAGTATGTTTTTGATGGATAAAATTAAAAGGAATACAAAAACTGAGGCAGTTATGTTTTGTTGGGTGCAGGCGAAGCAGAGGTTGGAGGCGAAGCGGCTGTATTTCGTGGTGGAGCTGGTGAAGGAGTTTCCACCGAGAAGGGTAAGATCGGGAATACACATGAGTGCGAAGGAGAGGCTTGAGAACCTCATGCTTGCAAGGAGATCATCTTCCGATCTCTCCATACTCAAACCGGCAGGAGGATGGACAACGACGGAGGAGGAAGAAGGAGGAGCGGTGAGGATGAAGCTGAGGATTCCCAAGGCGGAGCTGGAAAGACTCATTAAGGAAGGAGCCACCGAGGCAGAAGCCACCCAGAAGATCGCCGCTCTCTTTATGGCCAAACACAACAACGGCGACGCGCGTCAGAAGACGTTCCGACGTGGTGATGATGGAGGACACGAGACCACCGCCGCCACCACCGCCACAGACACAGCCACAGCCACAGACACAGCCGCCTCCACGAGAGGAGTCAAATCTCGTCTGGTGAGTTATTTTTTTATCGTTTTATTTTTTTGAAACACTTTTAGAGACTGCATACGGTTTTGATTTAATGATTTAATGATTTAATAGTATTATGTGTTGAAAACAATTCACTTTTTATCGGAAAAATCGGAGCAGATTGAAATCATCTTTGATAGGGTCAAATGTTGCATGCTGCTTTTACACTTTTTTTACTCTGCACTTAAAACACATGGTTTCTTTTTTTAGATTCATGAATTTATATTCTTATTAAAAAAAAATAGCTTAACAATGTTGAAATATTTGATTTGCAGAAACGAGTGAGTTTCATGGCGGAAAGAGAAGGGGGAAACGAGATCACCGTTGCTTGAAGTTGAACCAATAAATACATATATGTATAAGCATAGTACTGCTTCCCATCGTTTCTGCTTTTCTTTGTACATAAAAAAGCAGAGAGTTTGAGAGAGAGCTAATGAATATTCATCCATGTTTCCACTCTGTAGCTAGAGTTTCTCTTATTTTTCAGAAAAGACTGAACGGTTTATTGTTTGTAGTCAGATTCAATGATGCCTTATTCTCATTTATCTCGCACCTTATTTGATTATCTGTTTCTCGGGAAAGAAAAAAGTTAAAAGTACGAGGAAGAAGATACTCTGGTTCTCTTAACTTCTACGCTCGTTTTGTCCTTCTTCCGACCTCCAGAGCCAACTCTGTATCGATCTTCAGAGATATGTCCAACGCTTTGACAGAATGCGTCAGAGCTCCACTGCATTAATATTCTTTCAGTTTTCATCCGACGAAAAAGCGAAAAATTTGTATAAAAAAAACAGATTTATGACAATTCTTGAGAACTAACCTGCTAATGAATGTAACTCCACTCTGTCCGATCTTGTGTACTGTCTCAATGGTAACGTTGCCCGAGGCCTGCATCATGATATTAGAGTTTTCATCTCAGATTTTCCACTAAAGAAAAATGACATCTTTCTTTCTTTCTATCTAACACACACATACCTCTGTCTCGACTCTCCCACTGATTAGCTTTACCGCATCTTCAAGCATCGTGACATCAACATCTCCATTCTCTAATGGTACAACCATATTGTCCAGCATTATTCTCGTCAACCGAGTCTTGGATCCATTAACATACTCTAGCACTTCCTTAACCTCCTCAAGCGTCCGCGTCTCCACCTGCAAGAAGAGATAGTGATTGGAATTTGCTTCGCATCTAACTTTCCGCCGCTAAGGATTTGAAAGCTTTTAAGGATTTACCTCCACATCCATTTCGAGATTCTTTTGCTTTAGATATTCGTCCACAGATTTAATGGCATTCACTATACCTCCTGCAGCTGAGATATGGTTATCTTTTATCATCACCATGTCAAATAATCCCATCCTATGATTCCTTCCTCCACCAATTAGCACCTAAGCTAAGTAAGACATAATAATCTCAGACTCTTGAAGAAGAGATTAAAAATTGCGACAAATGTGATCATTTAAGTGGAGGTGCGAAGAAGTGTAGAACGGACCGCCCATTTGTCTACCAACCGCAAACCGGGAGCAGTTTTTCTTGTCTCCAATATACGTGCAGGGTATGCAGCATCTGCCATTAACTGCACGAAACAAACTCATCAAATAGAATCACGAACCTCCTCAGAATGTACAAAGAAACAAATAGACTCTAAACAATTAGATGAACACGATTCACTATGAATGAATTACCGTGAACGACTTACTAATCCAATAAATCTTCTCATTCAGATATATAAGATTTTTGTTCATCACTAAGTTTATGTGAATGTAACCACACCACACCAATCACTTGACACTACTTGAGAAACTATAGCGGTGAAAAACAAAACCTTGGTAAGGGTCGCAATTCCGCTCATCCTCTGCATAAAGTTGAGCACAACTCTTTCAGCAACAACAATCTTATGTGCATTCCCAGATACTTTTCCAAACTTTAATCCTTTATGAACATAATCTCCATCCTTGCGCATCCATTCAACCTGGGGATTCAACATATTACTAAACATAATTTTTAACCAAACCAAAACAAAGACAAATACAAACTCCCTTCAAGGATTTTCTTAATGACTCCAATATACAGATTTAAAATAAACGGCAAACCTTCAAAGAGGGATCAACTTGTTCAAAAATCATCTCAGCAAGAGCAATTCCAGCAACAATCCCATCTTCCTTCGCCAAGAAATAAGCTTCCACTTCCATATCAAACGGTATCGTAGCCATACACGTTACATCTCCTACACTCAAAATCAATTCAGAAGCTCAAATTTCACAAATCCATAGACCCCATCAAATAAAAATCGCAACTTTGATATACTGAAGAAGTGATAAGAGAACCTGTGTCACCCGCATCTTCAGCTAGAGCTAGTTCGATAACTGCTTTCAAATCGTAAGTAGGATGTGACGGAGGCTTTATCGCCATGGACCCGTTTGAAACTCCTCCGGCAGTTTGAGCCACAGAAGCAGACATTTTCACGAGGCTCCTGAAACATATATCAACGACAAATTGAGATTTAGTTTGGCAACAATTAGAGAAATGAATGAAACCAAAAGAGAGACGCTGAAATTGGGTTTCGTCGGACAAACCTTTGAGTTGTGTAGAATTGAGGCAACAGCAATCGACAGACAGAAATCATGGTAGACTGACTCAAGTCTGTTTCTTGGTCTTGGTGATCTTTACAAATTAGAATATAGTTGGTTGAACAAAAAAACAAATTGGGCTTTTTATCGAACTCAAGCCAAGCCCATTCAAAATCAGGCTGCAGTAGTTTAACAAATAAAGTTATTTTTAACTCAAAACAACATCTCTACATCTTTTTTTTTTGTCAACCATCTCTTCATCCTTTTTTTTAACAAATAACATTTTTCATCATTTTACCCTTTGAATGACTTTTTTTCTACAGATAAATTAATAAACACTATGAATAATAAAATTTCCCAATCCTAAAATACACCAATGTAAAAATTCAAAATTCGAAAAAGATCATTTATATATTGTAGAAGTAGTCATCGAATGTATTCTGACAAATTCTTAAACAGTAATTAAGATTTTGATTTGGTTTATAGATTGGAGAACAGTTCATTTGTAGCTGAAAATAGTTTGGAAACAAAATATTTTCCAAAATGCAAAAATGTTTTGAATTTCTAAATATCTGTTGATATTTATAATTTCGTTTGAAAATTTTAGAAACCCCAAAAGCCTGTGAAAATCTCCAAACTTTTATCCAAAAAAAATGAAAAAGGTTATTTAAGCAAACTTAATTATCAAAATAGGATAATTATATAATTTCTCCTACGGTTTATAAAAATCTATGATTTATCACTCTCTTGTAATGAAAAAAAAAGTTAAAACCAGTCTTGGCTCTTACCTAAATTTGTTATTTTTTGGTAGACAACATGTTTTTCTTAAGGCAAAGTGGCAAACCAGAAAAAAAAAAAACACGTTGTTTTTGCCCAATTATATATTTGCTATCAACTCAGGCAAAAAAACCTAAGGTAGACCACTCTTTATATTCCTATTACATAAAAAAATGTCATAGATTTATGAAAACGAGAGAAACACAATTTGTGGTGTCGAAAAAAAAAACAATTTGTGGCATAATAGACTATGCAGAGTATATGTGTGTAAATTGTGCGTGCGCGAGTAAATTTTAATAAACAAACTAATTGTTCTACATAGGCTGCTAAAGTGAAGAAAACACACATCAAAGTTCAACGTAAAACATATAACATAAAACAACTCATAAGTAAGGAATAAGTCAAACATTAGAAGAAGCAACCTCTCTACTTCGTTTAATTTGAAATTTTCAATAATATCAAACAGCATTCAAATCAAACCGTCGTCTCTCGCCATCTCCCTATATCTTATATATATATTGCTTCCATCAAACTTTCTTCTATCAAATCCATAATCTCCCTTCTAACTCAAAATATCTACTAGCTACTTCAACGTTCTATAACCAACCAACCCAATTATTCAATTTTAGATTTAATATTCCCACGTTTCTATATATCAACATGAGGGTCATGTGGAAGTTCATTATGGTGATGTACTTTATAGCTTTGGTCGGATCAAGTGGAACCACGGCGACGAGGCTAGCGATATGGAGCATGAATAAAGAAGATATGGGAATAGGGTTTGCTTTGCAGAACAAGCTTCAACGAGGTCCAGTTCCTCCTTCAGAGCCATCTCAATGCCATCATCGACTAAGCCCTCTTTCTCATTCGAAGGTTTATTCATCCCAAACTCATGTTGCTTGCCCTTGATCATGCTTCTTTCATTGACCATGATCAACCATATTTTTTATTCTTTCTATCTTTCGTTTTGTATCCGATCCGACTCATTCAAAATCGAAAGAGTCGTTTGTAAAATATGTTTTGGACATATATTAATCAATTTTTTGTGTTATAACATTAGTGACTTTGGTCATTGACTAACTAATTTATAGAGATGCAATATTCTAAACTAATCTTTGTTTTGTCCTGAGAAGATAACGTGACATTGAAAATATGAAAGAAAAATTAACTTTAGAAACATTGTGAATGATTATTTGAGGATATACATATTATGTTCATTTCCTACAAATATTTGGTTGTTACATGACAAAGCGACATTTTATGTGGGACGAAATATTCCACCATTGATGATAATAATAATAATAAAATTGAAATAAAGATCTAATGTGACAAAATTGCAGAACAAAAATATTGTGTCAATTATTATTCATTCATTATGTAATGGAATGCAATATGTGAAAACGTAAGTATAATTATAAGGAAAAAACGGACGTACGTGGCATGGACGTTACTAAATTTCGTTTCTCACTTACGAATAAATTTCCTCAAAATTTGAGTGTTTTGTTGAAATGATGATCAGAACTTGTTTTTTGCAACACAAAAATTAAATTTAGTGGGAAAGTAACAAAAAAAAGCGACTAAAATTCAAAGGTGAAGTGTATGACTTCTACCCTTAGTCAAAATAAAATTTTCATATATCTAATTTTTTATTGCCGTTAAAAAACTTGCTTATAATTAGAAATGTGGTTATTGTGATTCATCAGTCGCAAGAAAAAAGAAGATAAGTTTGTTGACTCATTAGTCGCATTTTTCATCCCCTGTCTAAGCCGGCACTGCATGTGATGGACAATATTTTTGACGAGACGAAGTAGGAGGAGGAGTTAGGGAAAATGGTCGAAAAAGACAAGCTAGCCGGAGAGCTGATGTATCCTAATGTTTAGTTTATGTCTACCAATGCTATTACTTTAAGGATCCAATTTTTGTTTTCTCTCTACATATCCAAGTCGTGAAGATCATTTTTCTCTTATAAAACAAAATCATCTATATAATACGAACGATTAGGCTCCTGGAATGTCCATTTTATCTCTACATCAGCACTTAGTACAGAAAAAAAAAATTACCAATTGAGGTTGATTTGAATTTTTTGTTTTTTTTGGTTAAGAAAAATCTAAATAACGTAATACATATTTTACACACCAACCGAATAAAAACAAAGCCCAACAAAGACTTCATGTAAAGCCCAAATGATCAAAGTCGTACACAAAGGGGACAAGAGTTACGAATTGTCAAAGGAGCCGAAGGAGGAAGTCTTTTGATTGAGACGAAGCTAGCTGCAAATTTGGATGATTCTACCCGCAAATTCATGCGCTTCTCTATCATTTTCCGCAAACCACCAATCCAAATCCGCCATTGTCGGAGCTTCGTCAAGCTACTTCACTCTCTGCCCCGACAAAGACCCAGAAACCCAACGAATCGATTCTTACAGAAACCAAAACTCGTGAAATCACAGACCCCAGACCCCAGGATTTACACAAGAGACGTTGTATCCAATATCTATAACATCCTCAAGTACTCCACTTGGGAATCTGCTCGAGAACAGCTCCCACATCTCGGCATCAGATGGGACTCTCACATAATCAACCGTGTCTTAAAAGCTCACCCTCCCATGCAGAAAGCTTGGCTCTTCTTCAACTGGGCTTCCGGAATCACAGGATTCAAACACGACCACTTCACTTACACCACAATGCTCGATATCTTCGGGGAAGCGGGTCGGATCCAGTCCATGTACTCCGTCTTCCAGCTTATGAAGGAGAAGGGTGTGATGATCGATACGGTCACGTATACTTCGATGATTCACTGGGTTTCAAGCTCAGGCGATATAGATGAAGCAATGAGGTTATGGGAGGAGATGAGAGATAATGGGTGTGAACCTACCGTCGTGTCGTATACGGCTTACATGAAGATACTTTTCGCCGATGGGAGGGTAGAAGAAGCGACGGAGGTGTATAAGGAGATGTTACGGTCGCGAATTTCTCCGAATTGTCACACTTATACGGTTTTAATGGAGTATCTTGTGGGCACAGGTGAGCTTCTTCACTCTATGCACACCAACTGTTTGTTATAATTCTTAGGTGAAAGTCGTCAACTTTTGCTCCGTATAAGATGATTTATGAAATAATTATGAGATCTCTGAAACTATGTCTAGGAGCAGTTACCGTTAACTAGATCATCGAAATAAATCTACGAAGTAGCAAGTGTCAAGAGTATGATTGTTGTGTTTGTATGTGCGTTCATTTTATGGATTTTGGTTTCTAAATGTTTTGTAGCCATGACGATGATATTTTACTTTCTTTATTTGATTCGCAGGAAAATGTGAGGAAGCCTTAGACATATTCTTTAAAATGCAAGAAATTGGGGTGCAGCCAGATAAAGCAGCTTGCAACATTCTGATTGGGAAAGCCTGTAAATTAGGTGAAACATCTTTCATGGCTCGAATTCTTCTATATATGAAAGAAAACGGGATCGTCCTTCGTTACCCTGTCTTTTTCGAGGCTTTAGAGACTCTGAAAGCGGCAGGCGAAAGTGATGATCTGTTAAGGGAGGTCAATTCGCATATTACCGCTGAATCTTTGTGCTCCAGCGACATCGATGAGACTCCTACAGCGGAAGTTGATGACACAAAAAGTTCAGATGATAGTAAAGTTATCAGCTCCGTGCTCTTGATGAAGCAAAATCTGGTCGCAGTTGATCATCTACTTAACCAGATGGAAGATAGAAAAGTAAAGTTGGATTCTTTTGTTGTTTCAGCGATCATTGAAAAAAACTGCGACCGTTGTAGAAGCGAGGGGGCTTCGTTGGCTCTTGATTACAGCTCGGAAATGGGAATTCATCTCGAGAAGCCAGCGTATCTTGCGTTAGTTGGTTATTTTCTGAGACTAAACGAGCTTCCTAAAGTGATTAAATCGGTCAAGGAGATGCTGAAAGCCCAGCACTCGGTTGGTGTGTACCAAGGAGCAACGTTGATCCACAGGCTCGGGTTTGGCAGAAGACCTCGCTTAGCCGCAGAGGTTTTCGACTTACTTCCCGACGATCAAAAGGGCGTAGCTGCTTACACTGCGCTGATGGATGTTTATATCTCAGCAGGGAGTCCAGAGAAAGCAATGAAGATATTGGAAGAGATGAGAGAACGAGAGATCATGCCTTCGTTGGGGACATACAATGTTCTATTGTCTGGTCTTGAGAAAACCAATGATTTCCAGAGAGAAGTAGCATTGTTGAAGAAGGAGAAGAAGAGTCTCCTTGCTACTGGCCGTTTGCGGGAACATGTCGATGTTGAAGAGAAAATCTGTGATCTTCTGTTCTGTAGAAATCTGTAATCTAATTGCAGGTGAAAATCAAAATACATGTATAGACGAAGCCCATTAATGTGCATTAAGAGGCCCATTATATTTTAGGCCCACCACTTCCCACACAATCTTTATAAATTTTTTTATAATTTTGTATTCATTTTTTACATTTCAGATTGACTAGCGGCGACACTGACAGGTTATCGACGCCGGTAAACTCGACAAGGTATTGCTGATCTGCCGGAGAAGATAGATGGCGAGATGTATCTGGACGCCTGTTTTGTTCTCAGTTTCTCCGATGAACGGAGAATCAGCTAAAATTTCCCGGCGACGTGTGATTTTAGCCACAAGTGTAGGTTCTCCTCAGGTTCGTACAACGTCTCTCAAAGCACCTAACTGGTCGAATTAGTTTTTTTTGTTTTCTTCTGGGGAAAGATATGTGCTCTCTATGTGAATGATCCGAGTTTAGGTTGAGTTCTTAGGATTGTTTGACCAGGGACGACGATGAATCCCAGAAATTCAGCTGTTATATGTTTCCAACTAAATTTAACGTTTGTTGAAGTTTTGACCTTTTTGCTCTTTAGTTCCTTCGAATTCTCTATATAGCGTTTGTGTAGATGAATTTTTGGAAACAAATTGATTTCTTTATATATGAATGCGAAGCCATACACTTCTGCAGACAATCTTGTACATTTGTTCATGACTTCCACATCAGATGGTTTGACAGAATTATGATTAAGTCTCATTGCTTCTGCTGTTTTCATGGTCTAATCAATGAAGATTGGTATTGAGTTGGCACTGCAAGCATCAGTTTTTTTAGTTTATGCAGAGCTCTGAAGACTATTTCACTTTTCTTTGCCAGCCTTCACTTGAAGCAAACATTAAGGAACCCGAGAAGCTTCAAGTCCTTGATTCCAAAGACGTTTCCAGAAGAAACACGATGCTGTATCTAACTGCTGGAGTTCTGGGAGGGATCAACTTCCTCCATGGCGAAAACGCGGAAGCTCGAGTGGGGAGAAAGGAGAACAGAAGAAAAGCTTTAGAGAAGCTGAGAGGGAGAGCCAAAGAGTCTGAGCCCAAGTCAGGAGATAAAAAGAAAGAGAAAGAGTTAGACACTGAACTATTTCCTCTTCTTCCTCCACCTCTCCAACCACAAGCCCTTGGACCTGTGGTGGAAGCAAACTTACTGCAATAAGCTCTCTCTCTTCTTACTCTACACAACATGAGAATCAAGTAGCTTCCATTTCATCATACAGCAAAACGACACTACATGATGTTCTGTGTTGAGTCTCCTATTACAGAATAAAAAAAAAGAGTGAAGAACTATGTAACCAAGAAAGGTTGAAAATTCGAATAAAAGTAGCTAAGTGATCTTTTTATCCATATTTGTGATGAGCTTCTTCATCTGAAACCTCCAGATGCAAAAGTAAGCGAAACCAAGTCCGATCAACACATAAACCCAAATCTTATCTTCCCCACTCTCCTTCTCCGACGAAATCTCTTCTATCCCAAACCACTCCCTCGCTTCTCCTTCTTTGTAACTTCCCGCTATACCCTCCATCACTCTCCCGTATAACACGTACACCCTATCCTGTGCCGCCACCGTCACCGCCGTCGCGAAACCCTCCACGTCGAGGTCAATTTCGTCATAAATTACTCCTTCGCTCCAGCTGTCTTGGCTCTTGAGAAACCAAAGCTTCTTTGATGACACCACCATCACCGTGCCGTCTCTCCGTCTCCTCGCCATACCGTCCGCCGCAATCAGATCTCCGTTCAGAAGCACAAGCCTCGCCGTCCCGCTATCTTCGTCGACCTTGAACAACTTCCCTGTGTTGCTCTGCACCACCAGGAGGTACCCTTTGCTGTTGTACACGATCCCGTTGAGGCCGCAATCGCGGAAGCTTGCGTCTGCGTCTGGCGCCACCGGCTGGGAATTGAATAACGGCGATCTGGAGAAGATCGACGCTACGCCGTCACGATCAACTTTCCAGATGAAGTTTTTGGCTGAGTTAGTGATGTAAGCATTGGCATTGTAATCGACCGCCACGTCATTTGCGACATCACGGATGATGTCTTCGTTGTCTCCGGGGAGGGACGGTAGAGGAGAGAGGAAAATTCGACGACCGCCGCTACGGAGATCGTAGGCAGCTAGGGCACTGCAGGGAAGGAGAGGCCACAAACAGTGGATTGCTGCAAGCAGACGGCGATTAGAGGAGTCAACGGCTAGGCCGAGGATTGTAGCGTTTTCAGGTAGATAAGGATCCGAAATTAGGGTTTGTATGACGCCGGCGTCGGAGACGGAATGAATTGTGCGGCTGTGGAGAGAACCGACTACGAAGTGCTGGCCCGATGGATCCCAGGTTAGTCCCTCCGGGTAGAGTCCCGGAGATCGGAAGTTGATTACGTGGCGCTTCGTGGCGGAGGAAGGACTTGGAAGTCCGACCAGAACCACGGCGACGAGGATTGAGAGGACGAAAGACGATCTGCATCCAGTAGAAGTCATGTTCGTGGCTTTCATGTGATTTCGATTTAAGAAATTTCAGAAAGTATGCTGTAAATAAAAATTTAAACAAATCAAATTAACTAATGGGCTATTTATGTTACAAATGGGCCAGATATAGATTGTTTTAAGCGCGTGATATAATAAAATTAAGCCCATTTTCTTCTTCTTCCATCACCATGTCAAGAATCGCAAACAGATGCAATACAACACTGGATTTCTTACGATCGAAAGCATTAATAGACATTGAAATCAAACACTCAAGTGAAAAAGCGAAACGCATTTCAAGAACATGAACAGTCACATTGATTTGACACTGTAAAAGACAGCTGAACAAGAACAACGATTCTCTACTCTAGGCCGTCGTCTGCTGAGATTCCATCGGAATCCCAAGGTCGTTCCGCTTGAGGAGAGGAAGAGCGACGAATGATTTGGTTTTACTGATGGGTCTGCTCTTTTCAAGCCTCACAACATCACCCACCTTAAACACATTATCCGGGTCATGCGCCTGGTACTTCTTCTTCATCCTCACGCGCCTCTTGTACTTCGGATGTGGAGCCAGCCTCACCACCTCCACAGCCACTGTCTTGTCGCTCGTTGCGCACACCACGCGGCCTTGCATCGTCTTCATGGCTCTAATCGCCGGGACTAAACCCGGCCTCCTAGGGTTCGGGAGGAAAATGGGTTTTGAGAGGGAAGTGAGTGGAGTGGAGCCATGGGTGAATGAGGAAGAGGAGAGCTTCAGAGACTGCAGTGATGAGGTAAGCGACGCCATCGATTTGGGGAAGATGAAGAAGATAAGGAGAGATTTATCCACTGTCCTCGACTTGAAAATTCATTTTAGTTTTGGGCCGTTAATAGACTTCTCTTTAATAGCCTATGCTTTGAACTATTGGGCCAAATCACGGGCCCGTGATTAAGTCGTACCAATCTGTCGGATTTTACTACTCAAATAAAACCTTTTCATTTTCCCAAATGTTACGACAATTGGACTTCTATGAATTTCACAATCTTGCAATTTTTCAGTTATGGATGATCTGTGAAAATTGAGACAAGGCCCAACAAGATAGATGAATTAGAAAGCCTATAATTCTAAAAGATCCTAAATATATAAATCTTACATATATCGCAAATCCTTAACTTACCCTATAACAAACCCTAAACATATGTTCTACATGTATGTTGAATGGAATTTGAATGTGGCACTAAATGATAGTTTAAGATCATATTGACACTTTGTGTATATATTAGTTACAAATATATATGAACCCCTAATACGTGAAAATGAAAATATAAATTTAAACACAAATATTCTATACATCAACGAATTGGCCACCAAAACAGTAAGGCTTTAAGTAATCCTTGGTTTCTTGTAGTTTGTATACACACGCATGGATTTATTAACAATGAGAAATTAAAGTGGAAATGATAGATATATGTGAGATGTGAATCTGATGCATGTTATGTAATTTGGACCGTTGCATCTAAATGTAATGAGAACGACCCTACAATCGAACCAGTGTTCGTGGTTCCTCCAACATTGCCCATCACCTTTCTCTCTCACTAACCCCATTAATTAATTTCCATTTTAAATTCAATTTTTGTTTTTTTGGTGTTGCTTTTTTCATTTTGCATGCACTTTATTCAAACATTTCGTTTCACAAAAAGTCATATTTGATACAACACAACACCACGAAGAGGAAATTAATTGATATTTATGATTTGTGTTGTAAATTAAAATGGACTCTTTCAATAACGTTAAGAGCAAGGGGCAAGCTGTCTACCTTCGATGGTCGACTTTTATGTCGTTTTGTTCATCGAACGGATATTAGTGTCCCTTCGTTTTTTTTATATAACTTTTTGTTATAAAAAATAACTAAATTAAATAATTACTTACTGTCTATTCTTATTAAAAAAATGGGTATGTTTCTTATTATCTTAACTTTGAAATAGAGTTAAGACATTAAAACTCATATATTATTACACAACGATGAGAGGATTAATTAACAATCTACAAAGGGTAAATAACATAGTAATTAATAACAATGAAAGGATTAATTAACAATATTCACTGTGGATAGTTTGTAAATTCCGTTATTTGAATTTTGAACTTTCATAAGTTACTTAAAATTTCACAGACATATACTTCTCACTATTTATATCCAATAATGATATTCGGATCATATCTCTCGGCTAAAATGGTCCAATCCAATATATATGGCTCTTAGTATTTGTATATGCACGATAGAATCAAATTTATAGTTTGGCATTATGAATCTATAGTAGAATAACATTATGATAAAATAATTGAGAAATCATGTCTAAAAGAGAGAGAAAAGGGCAAGAACAAATTTTCACATGAATTTCTCGATTAGATTGAAAGCCACTTGAGCATAGAATATAACAAAAATGTCGGTCCAAAACAAGCAAAAGTACATTTTATTGTAACCAAACGACCACTTGGATACTGTCTTTGCACAACAAATCCATTTATTGGACTTTATGAGGGCCATATTGCAATTTGCATGGACTCAGTCGATGAGTCTCTACCAATTTGGAACTTCCTGAAAATGCAAGAGTTATAGAAACAGATGATGCATGCAACTTCTGAAAACCATACAAATCTTAAAAGCTTTTCTATGAATTTTGTTACATATAAACTTTGAACAATACAATTTATGAATTTATCAAGAGATTATCGAAATCTATTTATAAACACAAACTCAATGCTTTAATAATTTCGGTGATATGAACAATCTTCTTTTTGTTCATGTTAGAGTTTTCTTTTTTTCTCACTTTTACCTTATTTTCTTAGGTTGTGAAATTTTGATCGTGGTGCTTCAAATCTAACATTCATTCAAATAGGTTTCTTAACTCCTCAGTTCATGTGATAGTTTATGTGACTTTGTGTTGTTGTGACACGAATTTTTGTAACAAGAATCTCTGAAATTTCACTTTCATTGTAAGATATTCATATATATAATAGATATAATAGATGAGAGGAAATAATAAATTAATTAAAAAAGGATAAAGAAACAAAAAGTCTGCTATTTCCAAAGTGGATGCGTAATCGAAGTCGTTTAATTTATTTAGCTTTGAACAAATTAAAAATCTTTTTCGTGATATTACCGATAAGATATACGTGGGAATATGATAAACTCAACATTTTGACTGTTGATTAGTTACACGAAAATATAAAGTAGCTTAGTTAAGTTATACGATCGAAATGCAAATAAAATTGTGGTACACATTGTTATATATTTGATGCTCAGATTTTGATGTTGGCATACACACGTGGGAAGTTGTTCCTTTTTATTTATCAAATTCTGAAATATATGTTAAAAAAAAGTACAGATCAAAAGGAAATTAAAATCTCCGTAAAAAAAAAATCAGGACTTTTAGGGTGCATATATATCATTAATTATATATAAAAAAGCTTCATAGTAATAAGTTTTTTTTAAATATTTAACCCCAAAAGAAAAATTTAGATGCAGAAACCAAAAAGGGCTACTTTTGTCGTAAGTGAAGTGCTTCGTCGCTTTCGGAGGAAGTCTGCATGTTGGTCGATCTTAGATTTGCATTCATTGAATTTTCTTCATATCCACTCTCCATTAATTTTGATGTTAGTTTCCGAATATTTGCTTCTTTTTCCCAATAATATTTTTTTGATGCCTTGTTATTTAAATAATCTTTTGATGCCTTGAATAAATATATTAACTTTACTAGTGACCAATCTTAATACGAAAAAAATCATATAATCAAATCTACTTTTGATGAATGAGATTGACAGTACCTCTTGTTTAACATAAAGACTACGTTTGATATTCCAAATTCCCAAAAAACACTTTTGTATAAGTGATATACGTACATTTTTGTAATAATTTATTTTTATGTAGTATCAAAAGATAAGAAGAAATAATTATATTTAATAATTTTATGTTATTTTAAAAAAATCTTGGGAGTTTTGAGTTTTTGATCCATAATCTCTCTAAATATTCAGAATAGCTTCTCAGTATTTTAATTTTAAAAATAATTTTGCGTATTAAAGAAAGATTGAATTGGAAAAAATAAAAGAACGAACACAGTAATGCATATATCTTGACATCTAATGGGTTTATAATCTAAAAGCATTTACAGAGAAACCATATAACCATAGATATATATAAAAAGTAGAAAAAAAAATATTCTTATTTTAGGTTGCGGCAATTTCAGCTTTATTCTAAAAGTGACAGAATTTCCGCCAGAAATTCATCTATTTTGTCCAATGTATCTAAAATTATAAATCAAATTTGATCGTATGCACGTTATATTCTATGCTTTGCCATCAAAGAAACAAGTATAATTTTATTGGATTGTCAATAGCACAGGAATACGTAATTTTTTGGAACATCACTAATCATTTATTTGTAACGAAAAATTATTATTCATTTGTTCGTGCAAAAACTTTGATATCGTCATCTTACGGTTGTTCTTTGAAATAGTTGAGTGTTGTCCGTTGGAAAATAATGTATTACATAAAATTTGTCAAAGTGACTTAAAACACTAATGTGGTGTGTTTTAAAGCCTTAAAGGTACAATAGAGAGTAAGAAAATATCTGTTTGAATTTGAGGAGAAAGCAAACAAATAGTAGTTTTTTTTTTTTATGTTTGTTTGTATGCTCTGATGAGTCCTTGTGCTTAGGAGTACTACGCCAACTTTTTAAAAATTTAGATGTTCATTTTCGGATCCCTACATGTATCGTTTAGAGTAATAATTCTAGTTCGTAGCCTCGTAGGCGGTTAGATAGACCATTTGTCGGTCTTTTATAGTAGTCACGCAGATCGTATGGTTGATGCAAGCAAGAGCGGTATTGAAATATCTGAGACTATAAACAAAAAATAATTGGGAATCTATACTTAATAAGATATAAACGATATAATCACACACTGTTTTACAAAATATGATTTTTATATTTTTTTAAATGGAGAACAATAAAAACGGAAGTCCAATGTCCATATTTCATTTAACTGTGTTCAAACCCGCATCTGGATGCAACTAACTTCCCTAAAACACGCCATTATAGTAATCGTGTTTGATGAGTCAAGGCAACGAGAAACACACATGTATGTAACGTATGTGGAATGTTCTTATGTTGTGACTCGTTATGCATCAGCTTCCTGCAAGGTGTTGTGGAACGTTAGTCACTCCCATATATATGTTGGCTTGCAGGCTTAAGCTTTCCTGGTCAGATTTATGCGAAAGTCAGTCACTTGTGAGTTTGATACCCATATCTCAGTATATGATCAGTTACAAAGTTCATTAATCTCTGCATATTCATCAAAAACACCACATAATATAAAACGGGTGGAGCAATATATATTTCAAGTCTTGTTAAAACTAAAGTGGTAGACCGAAGCAACAAGCCAACGTAACTTGACGATCTCCGGTCGGGTCCAACTTTTCAAAATCTGATATCGCAATAAAGTCACGGATGGACAACTATGAAAGCTTTTAAGCGACACGCGGGACCGTAAACATGCAACGTATGATGATATGGTTATATTAATTAGAGAATAAGATCGCTTTCGTCGTAAAGCATCACTGATAACAAATTAGCACCATCTTACAAGATTGCATGTATATTGTGTATTATATTTTCAGGACTATGACCCCAACTTAAACAAAGTTCACAAGCTAGTTTTAGTTTACTACTTTTAATCATCACAAGTTCACAACTCATACACCCATATTATCAACATCATCACTAATACGAATCACTTGATTTTAAGCTTTAGTTATATGCACAATAGTGAAATTATACAAGTAGATCAGGTACAAAGTGCAAACACTCGGTTAATAAAAAGTGCATATACACACACGGGTTTATATTAATGCACTACATTTGCTTAGCGAAAATCTACAAAGAAATTAACAAAAAAAATATAAAACAAGAAAATAAGATCGATGAAAGGGAGACTTTTTTTTGGCGTGTAATGAAGACAAGATCCTTAATTTCTGCAATCTTGTTCACTAAATCCTAAGTACGTTTGTTGTGTTCCACAAATATTGGAACCAAAACCAAAGGCATATCTTCTTCTTCACTTTCCACTCTTTCCCACGAAATCAAAGGCCTTTGTTTATTTCCTTGTTACCGATAAATAAAATAACGTAACCCAATCGCCGAGGCGTACTCAAAAGGCAGTTGAAGTTGAAGGCGTAGGAACCAATTCAGAGGCCAAGAAGAATATAGTACACCAAAGTTATTGGTAAGGCAATTAACATTCCAAATATAACCCTGCATCCATTTTCAACATAGCAACAACAACATATGTTATTTGGATCCTCTATATATATATTAATTATGTTTGACAATTATGTTTGACCAAGAATTAACATAATTAATAAGATTGGAACTTACGCAGTGCTGAGAATCGTGGCGTGCACATTGTACTCTTTTGCAAACACAAACGGAACTATTCCTTGAGGCAACGCAGCCTATATACAATCAACATCATCATCATCATGATCTATTATATAATAGACCAAAAACATATCATATAACAGGATCAACGATATAATCTTTTATACCTGAACGATGGCTATACGGAGGAGATCGCCGTGTAACCCAATGGCGAGCGAAGCAACAGCCATAATGGCGGGTCCGGTTATAAATCTGACGGCCATGGCGAAGGTGGCGACTGAGTTCCCACAAGCAATGATTTTGGGTTGAAGTGCCATGAACAAACCTTAAAAATTACACCAAAAAATAAGACAGTTAACCAAGAGTTAGGTAAGCTACTTGGTGAGACCACAAATAAGTACACACCCAGCCACTGGCTCGGTGTGGGGACCGGACCCACAAATATGTCTGCGTCACAAAGGTCAGAGGGTCCTGATTCCCTTTGGGTAAGTGCGTTGTACAGTCCATATGACTTTTACCAATTAGGAGCTGGACAATTACGACTAACTAAAATTGCCTAGACCCACCTTTTGCATTTAATGAAACTTTTACAGATAAGATAAAGAAGCAATTGGAGCCAACATTATGATGTTTGTAATTTTAAGATTACATCTTTAAATCTTGATTTGCATTATTATTCTCCTTAAACAAATAAAAGAAGAAGAAGCAAGGTTTTGTATTTTATTACCTAAGCTGAACATAGCCATTCCAAGACCAGCATCTGAGAGTATGGAGATAGATTGTTGTATTAATTTGGGCATAGCCACATGCCACCTGCTTCCATAAAAACCCATACCCAATTAGTCCATGTTACAATTATTCCATAGCTAAAACATATAAATATTATTTCAATATTATTTCCTTTATCCATAATCAGTTAAGAAAAAGAAAAAGGCAAAAATGATTGGACTGACCGGTAAGCAACAAGAGCCCAGATGAGACCGATAAGACTGGAGTAAGTGTTTGGGTTTCTGATGAGTTTTCGCCAAACCATTATCAGAATAAGTCGCGTCATCACACTTGTCGGCGGCATATGTGCTCCGGTCCCACCGCCACCTCCGTTATCTCCACCGGCTACCTCTAGCTCCGCCGTGGAACTGGACCCCACCTTGTATAGCCCTGCCGTAGCTTTCTCTATCTCTCTTTCACCTTCTCCACCGTCGATATCATCGCCACCTGGCAAAATCAGAATCAGGATCAAACACAAAAATTATAATCAGTTTAAGTGCTGAGAGAGATATTAAATTCAAACCTCGAACATCACTCTTTCGAGGTTGGTCATTGACAACCATCCTGATCTCTTTGGCGCCTTGTTCCGATTGCTCAGTCGCCACGTGTTCGCCTGCGCCTCCGCCGAACACGTCAGAAACCGGCGAAGTGCTCGAGCTCCATACAAACATGTGAAGCTCCTTGGCGTCATGGCTCCCTTTCTTCTCCAGCTGTTGGTTTTCTTTAGGGGTTTTGTTCGGTTTACCCGAACCAGCCGTCGTACTGGAGGAGAACTCCGGGTTCGGAGTCGGGTACGACCCGGCTGGTGGTGGTGCTGCTGCTGCTGGAGCAGAACTGTTAGGGTAAAATCCATACCGCACGGCGTTGTTCTCTTCGAAATTGGACGGCCGTGGAGTCGGACCACGGGAAGATTGAACGGAGTAGAGATCCGCCGGACCGAAATTAGAGAGCCTCCCGCCGGGAAACCCCATCACCGAGTAAAAATCGGAGTTGTTAAAATTCGAACCTCTCGGAGTCGAGCTTACGCTATAGATCTCTGCTCCGGTGAGATTCGAAGGCCGAGGCGTCATCATCAGTGACCGCCTCGAAGCGTTCGATTTCCTCACAGTGACGTGAAGCTTTCCGTCGTTCCCGATCTCAGCATCCGTCTCGAGAAAATCATGGCCGTCTAGTGAAACGACGTCGGATTCGACCTTAAAGGAGACAATCGACGCCGCTGTCTCCGGGAACTGCTCCATGATCAGAAGCTTCGCGCCACGGTACTCAAAAAGGAAGAGAAGGAGAGTGTACCAAATGATACACTGAAGAACAACGACCTGGACCATGAGAGATCCTGCTTCGACTCCGTACATAGCGATCAACAAAGGTATCCCCATGACCAGAGTATTTGGGAGAGTGCTGAGAGAGAAAATGGTGATCATCCACTCCAAGCTTCCGTTCTTAGTCAGATTCGCCCATAGCGCAAGCAAGACGAGCATGATGATCTTCTGAAGCGTGTCGGCGGCGATGAACCGGAGATTCATGGCGTATGGGTTGTTGGTGGAGATGAAGTGGAAGGAGAGGAGAGGGACGGCGAAGATGGCGACGAAGCGGTTGATGCCGGAGCACTGGTCCGGGGAGAATATCTTCCACCACCGGACGGATCCGTACGCTAGAATCATAGCGACGTAAAGTGGAACAACCGCCGTGAGAACGGTGTACAAGTCGTGCCACGTAATCATTTTTTTCTTCCGGTGAGTCGGTTTAGAGGTTTAGTGAAGAGAAGAAGAAGAAGATAGTAGTAGTGGCATTTGAGGGGAAATTAAAAGGAAGTAAAAGGGTAAAATAGGAAGAATGAATAAACCGTTAGAGAAGAAAGTACTAATTTTAGAAGAAGGGGATGATTTTGGGAGGCCCTCATATATAGAGACGTTGAGAAGCAGTGACAGTGTCATCACTCATCATCAGCACACGATTACGTTTTAATAAGTATAATTAATTAATTATTAATATTAAATGGTTGTGTTGCAGTTTGAGTGGGGACACGTGTCAAATCATATGTGAGTTAGTTTCTGGCGGACGTGGACAGTTTTTATGGGAATAGTCGTGCAATGACTTGCTTTCGCTAACATTTGATTACGAGACATCATACAGAAAAAAGTGATGAAAGTTTCCAAACTTTTTAAAGTTGCGAAAAACTTGCCGAATTGAATTTTATTTTTTTAATTTTATTAACAAATAGCTATCACGAATAATACTTTGTATCAGTAGTTTATGGTTTTTCTTTTGTAAATGTAAATACAATTTCGATTCCAAATAAGCATAAGGTCCAAATAGTTGTATTTTTAGAAGAATAAAATTTGGTAGAATCAAATATTTTTCTAAAATTTTATTATTTAAATTAAATAAATAATTAGTAAACTTGAGTTTTTTCTAAAACTTCACCAGTAAAATCTTTTTTCTTTAACTAATTCCACTAAAAAATAAGCAACTATAAACAAATTTTAAAAGAAAACATTTTTCTACTTGTTTCTAGAGGAATTGAATGAATGAACTAGAAATTTTTATTTTTCTATTCTATATTATTCAATTCTATTCGACTAGTTTTATTAATTACAACTATTTCGACTTTAAAAACTGTGTTTATTGTTCGCAGCGACAAAAAAATTACAAGAAGAACAAGTTTCGTTAGTGACAAACAAAAAGGAACAAATATCGTAAGTGTTAGGTCGAAGCACTGTTGGATCATTGAATTATAGATACAACTCTATTTTACTTGCGATGACATGGATGTTTTTTTTTCAAATCGTGGATCCGAGACTGTTTCAATATATAAATTAGTCTCCTCGGCTTAGTAATTTATTAATACATATCATCTTGGACAATTAAATTAACGGGATCCAAATAAATTTTAGTAGTCCGTTTAATAATATTCCGAAAGAGATGTTTTGTATAGTGATATTGTAACGGTGACAATTTTACTTCTGTAACAATCCAGTAAAGACATTCAAACAGTCCTCGCTCGTAGCTAGTTAGATCTCTGCCAGAGCCTGTGATTTAGATGATCTTGTTCAGAGACAAAGGATCTCAATAATTAAGTATACTTGATAATATTGTTTCCCCGTAATAGCTCAAATTTATATTATTCAAACCACATAACATAAGAGACCTCAATTATGTCCAATCCAATCACATCTTATCCTTTTTTTTTAATAAACGAATAGAGTTTGAAGTTTGACTTAATACTACTTAATACGACCCAATCATGGGACGCTGCAAATTGATTAAAGATAGCATTTGAGGAGGCATATTTTGCTAACGACATATTTTCTAATACACACCTACTCACATGGTGATAACCGAAGAAACGAGGGCACGAGTCACATCATTATTAATCCAACTTTTTGTTCTCCACATTATAACTAAGCTACCATTAAAAATACTAATTAGAAATCTATAATATCAGGATTACTATTATAAAACTAGATTATAGATCGTTTGATAGAAACGTATCGAGTTTGGCGTACCTACAAGATCAATGCTCTTTTTCGGCTGCGCAAGATCATACATGTTCGTTATGTAATACTTTCACCATTTATCAAATCTTATGGTACATGATGATCTGGATTCTGGGACCCATCAAAAAATATCACAGCTGTAATTTTCTCAAAAGAGCTAATTAATGCGTACTTAATCCTTAAGCAGATGTTGATGGGTTCTATCAACTAATAATAGTGTTCCACGTGTTTTGATTAAATAATAAAGATTTACCATAATAATATCACGTGACACGCACATGGTCCATTCCCATGCATGGCTTTCTACCTCGCGCCGGGTCGTCCCCGTCGCTACCAAACCAAGGGCTCAAAAAGTTTTTGTGTACAGGTCCCAATTCTTTTTCTTTCTTTTAAGACTATAGGCTTTGGTAAAATCGTTTATACAATTACCATTAAAATAAGAAAGAAAGAAAAATTTCGTTTATGCAGAATAAGAAAATAGACAATTACCATAAAGCCCAAGCTCAATATACAGTGACATGCATAATCGGTCCTGAAAATACTATTAAAACTACAAGTCCAAACAAAAAATATGCCCAAATCGTTAGTGAATTGTTTTTTTGAAAAACTAATTAAGACCAAATTACTAAGGTTAAGATGTATATCTATTTGAACCGCAAGTCCAATTTTGTTTGGGTTCACAACAGGATCGACATTTTTAACATATTCACTCCATATATATATATATATATTATTTTTTTTTTTTTGTGTGTGCAACACTTCTTGTGCATACTAGTGTTGTTTAATGCTTTTCTAGGATTCATTTTCTGTTGATGTCTAACAAAAATTTTACAATAAAACATAATATCTTTTTTTTAAAGAGTACGAACACGTCAGTACTAATAGAATATCATTTTTTTCAAATTAAGTAGTAGTTTTTTGAAGAGATTTATAACATTGTCAGATGATCAGTGGAACATATTCCTATACTAAAAAAGAATTTAATGCTTGATTGAATGTGTTGATTTAACCCACAAATATTTTATATTCATTTTTTGAAATGCGATAATTACATCATAATTCAAAGAAGTGGCCATAAAGATATGTTTCTAAAAATGCCACAATGTCTTCAATCATAAAGAAGTATCGTTTTCATAAGAACCGGGTTTTGTGCCGTTCTAACAAATATTTTATAATTACAAAATCACATTTTTTTCAATTCTTAAAATAAAATAATCATAAATGTTATCTCTTAAAACTGGATAAATATATATTTAATTTCATCTCGATACTTTTACACTAAATTTTTCCATAAGATTAAAGGAAAAAAATATTTAAAATCGAAAACAATTAGCGTAAGGATTTCAATATTGGTCATAGATTTTCAGAGCTAAGTATCTGTTCATCTTCCTAGAGAAGAGACTTGGAAACTTTTCCCCTTAGAGTCTTCCAAGACTTAGAGCTTACCCACGACTGAAACCTTCACAATCTATTTAACCCGTTTGACCAATTTTTTTTTTTTGCAGGCCACTAACTTCAAGAGCCATATTGTAGTTCGATTCCAAATATCAACGATCCAAATTATAATTGGCCATGAATTTCAAGGGCCATCTTAAAAGGCCCCATTTAATGCAACTATGTAGAGATATTCTAACTGGGCTTTTCACCTCAGCCCAAAAAACCTTAAATGGGCCTCTTTGATTTATATCAACCCCCCCTTGGTTGGTCGAACGAGGAATATACATTTCTTCTTCAAACGACATGAGTTATTTAATTTCAAGATTCTACATTAAATATTTTAAAATAAAATAAATGCCCTACAGCTCCATATTAGAAATTTAAAATGTTTATTGCGACTTAGTGATAATTATAGTTGAAATGTTATGGTAAGGACAACTTTCTTCTCTTTACTTCTTTGTTTGGTTAAAAATGTTCTCGTACGGGCTTGAAAATTTTGATTTTAAAAATCGCATGTTATTATATTTCCAAAAATAAGGATATTGGATTTCTGATTAAAATAATAATATTTACAAAGATTTGTTGTGCGCGCATAGAATCCCTAAGTACTATTTACACGAAATCATGTGAGAATTTTTGTGCCTTGGCTCATGCATGGGTTGACCCTCGTTGACTTTTAAACCATATCCAATAATAATAATTAAAATACGTAAATCAATGCTCACACTCTTCCGGCGGAAGCGTTTTCTTGGCTGGAACCGCCACCACCGCCATGGAGGGGCTCGCTGTAGTGGTGACTCGCTCGCAGCGAGGACACATGGTGAGGCTCGAGGCGGAGGTCACCGTCGATGGGCCCACCTTCATGGCTCTAAGCTCTTCTACTTCTCTATGAAGCCTGTGGTTTTGCTCCGTCAATGAACCAAACCACCTTTTAAGATACTCGCATTCCATCTCAGTTTGCTTTAGTTTGCTCCTAAACCAAACAAAGCCGTACGGTTACGAGTTAATTATTTTATTGATGCAAACAGATTATAGTTGCTAATTTATAACATAAAGACAATGATCGAATATGCTTGTCGACGATGCAAATAAATATATAAAGTCATGGAAAATAAAAAACGCATGAACGGCCAAATGATTTATGAGTCAAAGGGCATTGATGAGAAAGCAATTACACGAGGCAGAAGGAAGAAAACACATTCATTGATTTACTTGGAATTTATTAAGAAATAATGATAAAAAAACAATTTTAAAGAACAAAAGAGGCTATAAAATAAGTATACTTCTATTATAAAAAGGATGTGGTTATGATTATAGTTATATTTTGGGAAACCGTCATAATAGTAAGATGACCAATGTTGAAACTCTTCTTATTTATTGCACCATACCTTTCCCATCTGTTCACAATTATTGAGATATCTAAATTTAATATTTTATTTTATTTTTAATACGAGTAACAATTTTCCTTCTTATATATTGATTAATACTATATGTTATACACATGAACAGATAGATTCAATGATTCATGCAGAAAATTGAAGCACTACGCTACCCAAAAAAAGGTAATACGCGAGTGATGTGAAACGTTGAGACCTTGACACGTGAATATGTAAGGTATATGTACTTATATGTATACACGTATATATTGACGTACACGAGCCAAAGTGTTTTTCAAACACGACTTACTTCAAGTTACAGCACACATTAAAAAAACGTGTTAATGGATATCATAATCGGCGGCTCCAAAATGCTGTTGTCACTTGTGAAAATAACCATGCAACAACATATATAAACGTGATGTGACGTATATAACTACTTCAGCATTATTATATAACTTTATTATATGTGTGTTTAATTGAGTGGCTGTTATTTTTCTTTCTGTAAATTGTTTGACTTGGTAAGCTTAGGTCAATTGAAAGTTACTTGTATATATGTAGCAAGTGGTGATTTATAGATAATTAGAAATATATATCTCTTCGAGAATTTAAAAAGGACCTAGAAGGAAAGCATTATAAAATAAATATTTGATGGAGGAATGAGATATAATGTATGATAAAGACAACATTAACTTTTTATTGTTTAAGGGTACGACTTATATGTTAACGGGGTGGGTCGAATCCGATTCAGATTTTTTTTTTTTGGCTTTATTTTATATTCCGTCAACGTTTAACGCTAATGTTAACTCTCAAATTAATCATCAACCACCCGCTTATTGTTTAACCTTATTATAGTCAGATATTTATTCACCAATGATGTAAAAAAAACAAAAAATAGGTGAAAAAATAAATGAAAAAGAAACCGTACCTTGCTCTACGGTTTTGGAACCAGACTTCAATTTGTCTTGGCCGTAGCATCAAATGTTTCGCAAGTGCTTCCTTTTGTTTCTACATTTCACGAGAAAATAGAGAAACATATAGAATACATTTAATATTCAAGAAAACTAAAAAAGAATACTGTTGATGTTATTTGTAAGGAATAATAAATTACGGGATTAAGGGTATGATTCTGTCTGAAACTATCTTCAAGAAGACGAGACTGTTCTCTGGTTAGACGGAGTTTCTTTCGCGGAGGAGCAGAGCCACCGTGGCTGAGTTCTTCATCGTCTTCAGAAGACGGCAATTGATTCATGTCTAGCTTTAACTGTTCCCTTCCTCCGCCACTTCCTTCATCTGAAACTTTTTATGTGTATAACATTATAATAACAACGAGAAACAAACGACATATTGTGATCAAAGAAATAAGACGATGAAAACATATTATATATATATATATATATATATATATATATATATACTTTTAAAAAATACTAATTTTTCTAATTTTAAATAAGAAACATAGCGAGGAAAAATTAGCTACGCATAGATGAGATCTTGTTTTTCTTACGATCTTTCCTTGTAAAATGAAATGATAAAATCAGATCATTAATAAAATACAGATACAACTAACAGAAGAACTATATATATATATATATATATATATATATTTGCAAATAGTTACTTGTGATTATTTTATATACATAGTACGTTAGTGTATGTATGGCTTACCGGAGGCAGGAGAGGAAGAGAAGCCTGGAACGGAGATAGAAAGATCCAAGTTTGAAGAGTTTTCTGGTAAAATCGCCATTAATTAATTTAGGGCTCTTCAGAAAGAAGAAGAAGAAGTAGAAGAACAAGAAAAGGTAAAGTTAGAGAGGGAGACTAATAATAAAGAGACAAACTTGAAGCGTGGCGATGCCTTTATATTTATATTTACACATACATATATTTATATGTATGTATGTATGTGTATATATATATGCACGCACGCATGCGTAATCCATATAATAGAGTACTACATGTATATGTGTACGTATATTATTGCCATATGTACATAAATAGTAGGTTTTATCATAAAAGATATATAACCAATGTAATGTAGGGAGAAAGTATTAAGATGTCCAATAAATAAATTTATTATAAACCCGTATTAACCTATGGAACTTTTAAGCAGTTTTAAATTTAATTTGAAAAAGAAAATGTTTTTAAACAAAACCTTAATTTTAGTCATTGATTAATAAATACAAGAGCGCGGGGCTTTTGACTGAAGTCCTCCGGTCAAAGGAACATGAGAAGAGTCGTCGGATTTCTGAAACGTGTCAAACAGTAAATCAAAGGCGGAGTAATTGCTGACTCCGTGTGGGAGACTAACCAGCAGGTTTTCTGTTTGTTTATGTAATTAATTAATTAGCATTTACTGTTCTCTACTGTCTTTTTTTTTTTTTATTTATTGTTCTTATTTTAAAAATCAAACATTTGATCGATTCTCTTTTCTTTTTTTTTCATTAGGAACCTCCTGAGGCGGTCCAAAAAATTAGCATGTGAAAATGATTGAGACCCTCTTGAAAACTTCTTACTCTATACGACTTCTCACATTCCATTATCTTCCATTACTTTTATTAGTATTTATTTAATTTACTTTATTTTGTCTGTTTCTTTTTTTATATATATATGTTGGTGATGACGTTTGTTGTTTGAATGGGAGAGTGAAAATATAACTGGTGAAAATTATTGAGATGAAACGCATATTCAATAATCATAACTACTACATTAATTTGGGTTTGTTGATCTTTTTTTTGTACCGTTTATAGACGAGGCATTTAATAAAAGATAAAAAAAAAAGATGTTTCCAGATCAATAATACTAGTTTAGATAACTGTGGGTCAATGACCATCAGCTTAACCATGAAACATTAACGTAACGTTTTACTACTTATTTTACAGTTAATTTCTTAAAATTTTTGACTTTTCTTTATATATTCAAAAACTATTTAGACCAAACTAGCTTGTTAGAAACACATTTTTTTTCAACAATTCACATGCATTTTACTATATTTAAATATGAATTATGATTTTGCAAAATCTAATAGTTTCTGTATATATGTAAAGCATATAAATATATATTTTATAATGATGTTAAAATATATGTCTTGTATGTTTAATTTGTTGAATCTTAGAGTACTATACGGGTGTAATTCATTTTAATTATTAAACTAAATAGGAATATAAGATAACATACTGGACCGGTCTAGACCTTTTGTGGTAGGTCATTTGCATGAGTCATATATTTGCTTCTTTTTTTTTACTGATAAAGCATATATAATAAGTCATATATTTGTTTTTTTTGCATAAAATAAGCCACTGAATTTAATCACGCTCATTTCTCCAACTGCTTAATTATTTGGTTCTGTACATAATTATATTAGTATATCTAGATTTCGCGATTATGGCAATCATATAGTATTTGCTTATTCATATTTCATACTATAAAAGAAATAAGTCTAAGTTTAGTAAACAAAAAATAGCAATAATTTTCTTCTATTCTTTGGGAAACACCATAAATATAATACATTCCTTATTCTCGCAACACAAAAAAATAAAATAAAATGATTGTTTAATCAATTAATTATATTAAAAAATGAATTACAACGAAAAACTTATGTATTTAAAAGTAAAGGTTATATATGTTGACAAAAAGATAAGATAACGGATTCTATATATTTTCATGCAAAACTGAAGATAAATTGTGAATAGCCTATAACAAATAGATTCGAAACAGAGCTTCTCAATACAACAATTGTTTAACGGACAAAAATTAGTATTGCCATAGAGAAACAACAAAAATAAATTGGTACCTATTAATAGTATCATTATTTTTGGTAAAGAATAGCTGATAATGTTTGTTGGTGCATGATGATTTGCGTTCATTACGTTTCAGAAACAAATAAAAACAATAAAGGCAAATTGTTAATATCAGACCAAATTTGTGTAGTCACTAGTCACCACCACCATATTCTTTGTGCGGTCGATCGCACACAACTACAATCATTGTCTAATTCTTTTTTATTGAAATAACTATTAAGAAAAAAGAAATATATAGAGTAAATGTTAACATGATCCATAAAAAGATAATAATGGAAAATGCTATGTGCAAGTAGAAGTATTTATGAATGTAAACGATCAATTTTTGTATACAATATCAATTTTTAACAAAGAAAGTAACATACTAAGAATCTGTTTGCGAATAAGGTTTTGATAAAAAAACTTCGATAATTCATTTGTTTATTTCAATTGTTTTCAGTTATCTAATAATTTTTTTCCGTAATTTTATAACGACTTTTTGCATATTTCAATTTCAGTTGTCAATCGAAATTTAGCCAGTAAAAAAAAATTTTAAACACAATAATTAAAAATTTGGTTATTTATCATGTCATTTTGTTTCATATTTTTCTTTTCAATATCGTTTGTAAGTGACCACTGACCACTCTCTTCCAAGATTCAAAGGATGCAATATGTGTGTATTTTTAAAGCTTCAATTATTACTGTCATGGAAGTAACATATAATTTGAGTGTGGGAGAGAAGATAAGATATTATAGAAAATTTGAAAGAGGATCCCAAATTTGTACAAACAGCTTTTGTAGCTTCCGATGAGCAAATCATTCGTCTCGGGACGTACACAGATTTATCTTCCGACATCACTATCTTCTAAAGTCAAAAAAGTTTTTGTCTTGTCTCATAATCATTTTCTTCTACTCTTTGGATCCAAACCCATTTCTACCTGATTTCATTTTACTTTTTGCTACTCATAAGGTTTCAATTTCAGTTCGCACACATAAAGAAAATCATAAGTAACATTAATGCCAAAAAAATACGTTAGAGAAGTACATTAGGATAGTCTCATTATTCATTATTAAAGAAAACAAAGAATACAAAGCCGGCATAGATATGTGTGAAAGAAAGCTTTTGGTCTTGTAGTGTTCAAATCAAACATGAGAATTGTCTTAGCATGATTGTCTTTATCAACCCTACCTCCCATGCTAATCTAAAATCCCATAAATCATTCATGAAAATATTGCCAACTTGCACCAATTATATGAATTGGGTCTATCGCAAACGATGATCTCTTGATATATGTTTCGGTTCCCAAAACATGTTTGATATTCTTTAATAATGATCGATTCAATCTAGATCTTGTAGTAGAGAAGCTAAGTTCATCATTATGCGATGGACAAATTTGTCATAGTGACAAGAAGACGCAGAATGATGAAAGGACACCGATTCGCGCAAAAGAAATGTCCATGAGAAGTGAAACAATTCAAGTTTCAATATGGAAGAGTAAAGTTTTTTTTTTTTTTTTGTTTGGAGGCAAAAGACAAGGAGGAGACAAGGAGGTTAGTGGGTCCCATTCTTTGATGATTGGGTAGGAAACATTTTGTGGGCCACCACTTGTCTATTTGTCTCTCTACCCGTGAATCTTCTCATTGGTTGGCTACCTCAAAAACTCCTGTGGGGTCCGTCCCTTCACCATTCCTATTACCACTTTCTACATTAATCCACACTCCACAAAACTCTCCCATAAACTAGTTAGTATTGTATAAAGCAACCACTAATTTTATACTTTTATAGATCCCATTAGTTTCAAGTCCTATTCAAAATGAGACCACAAAACTTTACAAGAAGGAATCAACTCCAAGTATCCTTATTTTCAAAACGCAAAAGTTAAAGCTTAGATGACACCAAACATGCTCGATCTCTACTATGGCCATACAGGGATCATCTGAAATTGACCCCAAAAGACTATACTTCTAACAACATGTTGTGTCATGTGGTTACCGAAATACCAAACGGGAAAGCAACATACCGAGTATGTACGAGGAAAATGATATGTACATTGGCCTGGTGCGACCTTTTAGTCCCCTAGAAGACAAAGTGGCTGTCTCATGCTAAGCTCAGCTTTCAACGCTGGAAACTTCTCCAGGTCGTGAGAATCTCCTAGAACTTTCTGTGGAAACAGAGCATTTTAAAGGCAAAATTATGATTCCAGATAACGTAGAAGTTCATTAAAATGACAGTAAGCAGAAAATGAATGTTTACCAAAGCGGCTATGTGGGCTTCCTGCAACATATTGCCGTCCATTTCTAGCCTAGCGAGAGGGAACTCTGGTAAGTGCCCAGACTGTTTCTTCCCAAGCAAATCACCAGGTCCACGTAAAAGAAGGTCTATGTTTGCCAAGTAAAACCCATCCGATGATTCACCCAACATCTTCAACCGTTGTAGGTTATTGGAAGTTGATCCAACTAGCAAGCATTTTGATTTTCTGGTTCCACGTCCAACACGTCCCCGGAGTTGATGTAACTGAGCGATTCCAAATCTTTCAGCATTCATGACAACCATCATTGACGCGTCTGGAACATCAACACCTATCTCTATCACCTGGGTGGAGAGAAGTATCTCCGTCTCTCCGCTTCTGAATTTTCTTAGCGCATCTTCTTTGTCGTCACTCTTCATCCTTCCGTGTAATAGTCCGCAGCTGTACTCTGGAAACTTTTTGGATATTACTTCGAGATCAGCAGAGGCAGCACGGAGCTGTGGCAGTTGCTCTGATTGTTCAATAACAGGATACACAAGGTATACTCTCCCTCCAGACTTCAGGTCTTCCAGCATCATCTGACAATTGAAAGATGATAGGTTTAGATACCATTGTATCTACTGTTGCAATTTTAAAATCAAAAGCAAAGTCTTGAATTAATCTTTGTATGGAAATGAGATGTAGTTATTGTCATAGGTATTACCGAGTAGACTTCCTTGAAGCCTGTCTCATTTCCCTCGAAAATGTGCGTCTCAACTGGTATTCTCCCAAGCGGCATGTCAGTAATCTGAAGAAACAAAGAGTTGCAGTCATTAACAATGCTTATAGACGTTTGAATACATGGAACAAGTGAGTTTCTACCCGATGAATTAAAATGGAAACAATTTACATACTTGAGTCAAAGAAATATCTCCGTATAAAGCCAGGGCAAGTGATCTCGGGATTGGAGTGGCTGACATTGCAAGAACATGAGGAGCCATATTGAGATCAGCTTTGGAAGTATCCTCAGAGTCAGATGAATCAGGTTTTGATATCATAGATGTCCCATATAACTGCAGCAGTCACGCAACAATAAACTTACTACAGTTTACAGATTATATGCTTGCGTTGATCATATGATAGTCCCAACTAGAGTCACCGAAGCAATTATCTAATAAAATAAATTAGGAGCCTGACCTTGCTGTTAAATTTTCCTCTCTGGATTACACCAAACCGTTGCTGCTCGTCAACCACGGCAATACGTAATGCAGAATACTCTATCTTTTCAGCTATCAAACTGTGAGTTCCAATTATAATAGATATAGCTCCACTTTGAAGATCCTGCATCAATTTCAGCTATAAGGAAGGCAAACTTATTGCATTGTAAATTTTAACGCGGAGGTATTAGCTGCATGACTTACCTGGCGAATCATCCGTGATTGTTTTGTAGGGGTTGAGCCTGTGAGCAACCCAATGGTTGGCTTGGATGTTACCCCCTCCATTTTCTCCAGCAGATCACGCAACTGTTCGTAGTGCTGGATCGCAAGTAATTCTGTGGGGGCCATGAAAGCTGCCTACATATGGGAAGAGGGTAACATGCCAATAATGAGTCAATGACTTAGAGAATTCGGTTGAGAAATTTACTTCACCAGGTGAAATTTATAAAGGTCGAAGAGAGATTTCATTGACCAACCTGGTAACCAGATCCTACGACCTCCATGCACGCCAAGAAAGCTACCACTGTTTTTCCACATCCAACATCGCCCTAAAAACAAAACTGATCTATTAAGAAACTTCCATTTGTTAAAAATTTCACCAACTATAACCCCAACAAAGAAAGAAGTACCTGCAAAAGCCGATTCATTGGAATTGGACGCTTTAGATCCCATATTATTTCTGAGGCAGCACTAAGCTGAGTAGGAGTAAGGGAATATGGTAGAGCCTTAAGAAAACTCTTGGTGAGAGTGGACCAATCCTCTATATATACGGAATTGAGCACTGGATTTTTAAACTTGTCCAGCAATATATCTTTCTCTAATTTTGTGCCAAGACCTTGAAGCATTTGGTATAAGCGTGCCAACTACATGAAAAAAAATTCAACGAACAATTCTTTTTACTAACAGATTATGATTAAGAATGCTGTTTGTGAGACGACAATTAGCTAGCTACCTGTAGGTAAAAGAACTCGTCGAATATAAGCCTTTTGCGAGCTAAATCAGCCTCATCTAAAGTCTTGGGCTCGTGAATACCAATATAGGCCTACATTTACAGGGAGGAAAAAGGTGAAGATGAAAAGCAATTGACGACATCAGATTTCGTAGTGGACTAAAGTAGAAGTTAATCAAAGACATGCTTCAACAAAGAAACAAGACTTACATCATGAAGAGATGGTAAGCCAAAAACTGTAGTGATTTCCTTAGGAAGCGGATCCATATTGGCAGGGAGAACCCGCAGAGCCCTAAGAGACAAAAAGTGGGTAACAAGATCAATATTTGTAATGCTTAGTTTTCGAAACTTCAAGCATTTTATACTCAGGAAAGTCTTGAAACATAAACTGATCATGTTCAAGATGAGGCTTTTACGCAAAATCAAAATGATTCCCTGACATGGGATTCCAAAACTTTTGTCTCAACTACTTTTGATCTGGAAAAAAAATGTATTATTCACCCACTACCACTGAAGATGAGGGAATAGAAAGAGAAACAAAACCTGGAGATGACATCGCTAAGGAACTTTGGAGCTAACCCTCCTTTTGCCGGGTAAATAGGATATGGTCTCCCCTTAGCCCGAAGAGATGACTCATCTTCATCTCTGAGTACATCAATATCGTAATCCTTCATTTCAAAATGATATGCCGCACGCAACGCCTTCACCTAGATTTAGAGGTTATCAAAATACTCTTGAAATCAGCAAGGCTGCCAAAAACTTTCATCCACTAAATCTGAATCTTTAATGGTCTTTATCGTGCTAAAACAAGGACAAGCTTCAAAACTTTACCTCAGGCAGAGAGTTAAAGCTCATTCGCCAGTATGACAGATAAATACAACCTAAGCAAGGCCTAACAAGTACATATAAAGACAAGTTTAGGGGAACCAAAGGACCAACCTTCCCGCTAACGCATACAAGGTCCCCAGGTCTATATTTCTCTTGTATGCTATTCAGAAATGGTTGCCACGTAAAGCGAGCACCACGGAAAAATCTCTTCAGATGCAAAAAAAATGTTTTTCCTCCTTTATCATCAGCATTATAAGTCAAATTCTCTGGAGTTCTGTCTTTGTTTGTAACTTCACAGCTGACAATAACTTCAAGAAATGAAAATGAAGAGCTAGCTCGAATTCCCCTGCACATTGAATTGCGCAAAGTTCAAATTTTAATTTCAATACGTGTCAATGCGGCTCAACACATAAGGCATAACCAATATATGAAGGTTACTGCTACATAATAAGTAGAGAAATAATCAACAGACAAACAGTGGTATTAGAATTGATTTCTTGATAAAGATCTTTTGAGAATCTTTGAGATGCATTTTAGATTAATTTCAGAAAGGAAAAAAAACACAGCTTGGGACCAAAAAAATACTCACTTGGAAGACAAGATTTTCCCAACAAATATCAAGTATTGTCCATCCTCAATATCAACATGTGCATTCTGCAAATCTACATAGGTTCGAGGAAAATGATGCAATAGTTTCTTCATCTGCATTGAAAGAGTGTGAATAATGGGTTTTAGCCTTTCCTCAAGATGAAGTTATTGTTTCCATGTATTTGAATGCCTACCGTGTGAAAGCCACAATTGTCTAGCTGATAGCTGTGCCTCTTGCTTAACCCAGGCATAGAACCTATAGTACAACTAAGGAAAAGATAAGTGGCAGAATCTTCTTCAGAGGTTGTTTCAACTTCAGATGTTGCCGTTTGGAACGTAAAAGAAGAGCCATCTGAAACTTCTTCTCTGAGACTGGAAGAGTCAACATTCAGAGGCTCTGGACAGAAGGAAGATAATGTTCCGGAAATATTCTCGGGATCAAGCCATCCTACATGCATGGGTGTGGGAAGGAAACTGTTTTCGGTTGGCGTCTTGGGAACCTCGGAAGATTTGCTTTTGCTGTATAATTCCACCGGATGAGAATAGCCAAGAGCGATTGCAGGGAACCTCTTACACGCCGATTCAAGTTCTTCCTGAACTTGCTTATCAGGTTTCTTATCAAATACATCATCAACATTATCATACTCCATCAAAGCTGCAACCTGTATTATAGGGTAAGGAATCAAACTGTTTGTAAAGCATATAGAAACATGAATACAAAGCTCAAAACCTAAATAGAGAGTTTCGGATGAGAAATCAAAGCAACAAACAAACAAAAAAACTGCATTTACCTTAGTTATCAACTTCGACTGATTTTCTAGCCTAGCATTCGCATACTTCTCAACTTGTTCCAGAAGATTTTCAGGAAACGTATGCTTTGAACGATAAGATATCTTCCACACTTTGGAGAAGAAGAAATTACTAAACCTGCAAAACCAGCTTTGTTTGGTCAACACCTACCCAATTTCTACAAACAACAAAAACCAGAGCGAGTGGTGAATAACATACCTCATTCTTGACCAGTTTCGTCTCTGAGCTTCGATTACAATCACACTTCTCAACTGTCTACCCGCAAAACACTGAGAAAATTTTCAGAAGAAACACATCAAAGACCGAACAACCAAATGAATACATTGTCCGAAGAAGCACAATTGTAAAAAACAGGCGACTACCATGCCACAGGGTTGCACCAAGGATAGAGTCACTGCCGCCATTAGATTTCACAACATGGCTTGTCTGAAGAAATCCTCACATCGAAGTCTGAAAATGGTTTCTGGGGCTAATCAGAATCACTTGCAGACAAATCAAAATGACGAGAATCGAATTGGGAAAGTCTCTTAAGAGGATTTGGCTGAAAAAAAACCTTCAAATTCCAAGTTACTGGGTACGAATCGAGTTGAGAGAAGGGACTTGTGGTCTATTTGTCTTTAATCTTCAGTTAATTTTATTTATTAATCAATATTTAATCTTTTTTTGAGTTTTTCCATGAACATATTTATGGTCTGAACCAAAACTAAAAAAATTTACTGCTCGCTCAGCTTAATTTGATCGGTTCTTAATTCAGTTTGAAATTATTCATGTCAAGGACAATTTAACATGTAAGAGAACCAAAGGTTTTTTAACAAAGAAAATTATGAAGATGTCTTAATATCTTTCTACAGAAAATCAAAGCTGGTGCTTCTTTGTAAGTTGTAACCCATACAGTTTGTGTTTGAGAACCGAGTCATAAGGAGATGAATAGAGATAGATCGTAAACATGGTTCTAAAGAGATAAATATATGAATTCAAGTTCCAAGAGAAACCATTACACACAACATGACCAGAGCAACAAGCAATGAAGAAGAGAGAGAGTTAAAGTGGGAAACTCAGAGAGACATCATACAACACGCAGAACAATCAATGGTTTGCTGCTCAACAACTTGAGAATCAATTTTTTGTTTTGACTAAGAGACTGCCGAGGAGACGCCGACACATCTGGAAGCACAGATACTATCACTCCTCACTAGACACGCAGATCTCTTTACAGGAGTTGCTGCTTTGTCTACTTGTGTTGTCTTCTGTGATGATAAGCCAGTCGCTGTGTTTGGAGTCTGTGGAGGTGTAAACACCACTGAAGAAGAAGACGATTGGGCATGAACCGAATCAGCACCCTCGTCCTCTGATGAGCACACCCGTTCTCTGCAACAAACCAAAGCGGATTATATAAGCCTGATTCGCATAACCTCATGGTGGTTCTGTTTCAAGTAGTAACCAACCTTGGGAGTGAAGTGTACTTCCTCTGGTGTGGTGGGGAGTTATGTTCTTCTTCATCGTCGTTGTGTTCTTCAAGTCTGGCAAACTCTTGTTTGAACTGTTCAACTCCGCTGGATGTCATAATCGATTCACAAAAATCAGACAAAATTTATTTCCTACGATAAACTAAGTTTTATTCGGAAATTAGGTCCAACCTCGGGTATAGAAAATGAGAGTTGATGTTCTCTTCTCCTTGTAGATACTCTTGCAACATCTGTGGATGGTACTCTAAAATCTGTTTCATATCCAGAAAGCAAATAAATCAGTTCAAGAGCTTCCTAAAAGTCAAATCATATTTCAATCTCTACATCAAAATTTTTATTTACCTCTCTGTACATGAGCTCCCTCACATCATCCCGAGTCAATTTCCTCCTTTCAAACTCAAACTCGAGCTTCGAGATAGGTTGCCTAGAAGGTTCGTAGTCCACATTTGCCAATCCTTGAAAATACGGATCAGCCAATGCCTGAAGAAGGAAGCAAACAAAAGCATTAAGAATCAAGAAAATGAATGGAAGTACATAGAAAAAAGAAAACTTAGTTTCAATTTTTTTCCTCTTACCTCTTCAGCAGAGGGACGGTCCTTTGGGTCAAAAGCAACTAAGCGCTGAAGCAACTTCAGCGCCACAGGATCGATATTGGGGAACTTATGGGTGAAAGGAACAGGATCCTTTCGCCTCATGTTACTCAAATACTTTCTAGCCTTCTCATTCCGAATCTACAGTTCCATTATAAACAGCCTCATGACACACAACTAAAAAAACTTGCAACCAAAGCAAGTTTATCTGGGAGAGAGAAGCCTCTGTATTGCGATTTAGCTTCCGGGAAAAATAAAAACAAAACAAACCCTGGATAGAGTTATCGGCGACGGAGTTCCAAGCAGATCAGTGACGAGTTCAAGCTGGTGCACAACGTTTTTCCCAGGAAACAAGGGTTTCCCAGTTAGCATCTCTGCAAATATGCAGCCAACGCTCCACATGTCAATCGCTGGTGTGTACTGCACAAATATACAAATTCCATAAGCTCACACATCAAATCATCTTTAAGCATAAGGCTTTATATGGAAACGGAACAAGATTTTACGTTAGAATAGAAGGAACCACAGAGCTCTGGAGCACGGTACCATCTTGTAGCAACGTAGTCCTTGCAAAAGAACATGACAAGATTGGTTACTTAGCAAAAGTACTTAATTATTTGAAGTCTAATGACAAGACATACCTCTCTGTTAAAGAACAATAAACTAACTTATTATTAAGCATTCACAACTCTCTGCAGATTAGAAATTTTTTCAAGAACTTAATGAATTGGCAACTGTAAAAGAGATGAATAGATACATACAGTCCAGAAAACGGCAGAAGGGGAATCAGTGAAGGAGACACGAGCAAGTCCTAAATCACAGATCTTGATTTTGCAATCAGCATTAGCCAGGATGTTCTTAGGCTTCAGATCTCTATGGAAAACATGCGCTATACAGAAACAACCAGAGGCAAAAGATGATAAGAATAGTATAATTAAAAAAAACGAAAGCTTGGAGGAAATTCTAAGAGTTAGACACAGTTTGCGAGGGAACCAAGAAACCTTACCTGAGTGCATGAATTTTAAGCCACGAAGAAGTTGGTACAAGAAGAATTGATGATGCTGAGGAGTGAGGTCGTCATTTACCTTTAAGACATGGTGAAGATCTGACTCCATCAACTCAAAAACTACATATATATCTTTGAATTCCTTGCGACAAGGAGGTAGCATTATATGCTTAATCTCTACGATATCCGGATGTCGAAGAAGCCTGAGAAGCTTTATCTCCCTGAGTATCCGAATCGCATCTGAGACGTGTTCAAAGACATTGGTCATCTTCTTTATCGCCACTTTCCCTCCCGTGTGTGGACATTCCGCAGAAGCAACAACTCCATAGCTTCCTTTCCCAACCACTTCTTGGATCTGGTATTGGCTTGCTTCACCATACTCCGTGAAAAACTCTTTCTCCAACATGATGTTTTTTTCACTGTTTTTAACAACATTCCATCATCAAAACAATCTTATTGACGGACAAGAACCAAAACCCAGAAATGATTTACTTTGTTTTCAAAAATCAAAGAGAAAACACAGAACGTTGTTTCAGCTAAATCCTTAGAGCTGTTCATCAAATGTATCAGATCCAATTTTACAAACGAATGAACAAACCCAGAAAACATCCGATCCCTGAGTAATCCATAGATCTATTGTTATATCTCAGCTAAAAATAGCAAATTATCCACAAGGAAGAAGCCTAGATATACGAAAATAGATATAAACAACAAATTAAGAGAGGAAGGAATAAAAATACAAAAAAAGACAGACCTTTTGATTAAATCTTGCTGGAACAAAGAGAAAAGTTATTACAAGAAGCTGCAACGAAGATTGATGGATGTCTGCAATTCAAAGAACCGGCACACGCAATTATATATAAATAAAAATATATGAATCGCGTAAAGACAAACAGCTCATTGCAGCTTTCGCGATTACTTAATTTTTCAACACACATTTTAAATACTGACAAATTACCTTTAATAATTATCAATTCATATTTCCTGAACGCGTTTTCATTAAAAAAAAAACAACTTGCCCAAATTCCCCAACAAAAGAAAAAAAGTTAGATAAAGCCAAAAAAAAAATCCTGAAAATGACTTTTTGCTGACAGAGAATCGACGGAGGATTGAAAACTGAGAAATCAGCTGAAATCACTGTTAAAAAAATGGAATAAAAATAGAAAACAAATAAAAGGAGAAAGCCGATTAATATATACCTAAAAATGCGAGCCATACCTTATCTTATCTTCGATTCGCAAATTTCACGGAATAATTCAACAGAGACGGAGAGGAAAAAACATATATGAGAGAGAGAAGATAAGATCTTTGAGTTATGGAAGACACGGCTCGTTGCCGATCTGTCTTTTTCATCTAACCACGCAACGGCACCGTTTATACATTACTTTTAATAAAATGTCTCGAGGAAAGTCTCTCTCTCGTTCAGCAGTTCCGGTTCTCCTATCATTGTTGACCATCCTTCTAAACGGTGTCGTTTCAAGGCGGTGCCTACAAAACGAAATCGTTTAAGTTGCTGGCTTTGACTCTCGATTACTCTAATGGGCCGTAACCCTATAATGAGGGTTTATAAATATCACAGTCAACTGCCACGTCACAGCTACATAGACTTGGGTTGATCTACAAAAGGTTTTTTTTTCTTTTTCTTTTCAACAACTTGTTGTATTAAATTCATCAGGAAAAAAAATTAATTCACTAAAATGTACAACTATTCAACATAAAAATAACGTAAAACACAGTGAAGAGTAGACAACAAACTTCATAAAAGAGGTAGATAACAAACCTCATAGAAGAGGTAGACAATCTCATTGAAAAGGTATACCACGTTCTTAACAAAGAGGGAAAAGCTAATTTGATAATATGAGATTACATCGGGCATGTTTGGGATTCAGATTTTTAAAACTGCAAAGACTTAAATATAATTTCATCTTTTAAAGTCAATTATTTTACTAATCATATTTTTATTAATTAATACCGATTTAGTTAGTTAAATCATCATAAATTTAATAGTTAATAGTTAAATCATCACAAATCCCTTTTCCAGCCATATTAAACTTGCGATAACTAGAGCAGACAATTTACACATATATATGCCGTTGTTCTACTTTGTTAATATTTTATGATGGGAAAAGTGCCAATTTCGACTTAGACTTTTTTCATCGTGCTTTTTAAAATTTAAACTTATCACTAGTGCGTATTTAAACCCAAACGACATAAAAATTTGAATTACGTATCCAAACTTAACGTCGTTAGCTTTAAACCAACTTTGACTAACGCCTCGTTAGTGACGTCGTTTTCGTTTTAGTGTTTTGGGTTAAAAATACATCCAATGTGGCTCAACCCCATGACCTCTTAATTATGAATCAAGCATCTAAACCAATAAACCACACCCGCTTGTTGTTGTTCTTACCCATTCTTTTAATATATATATATAATGACCACGGTTACGGTTAATGCAATTTAACCACCGGTTATATTATAAAATTTTTAGCCTTAAGTATTTTCATGATGATGTTTATAATAAAATATTTATGCTTTGGGATAAATTATGTTAAAAATTTTGTTTATTTGACTCCGGAATTCAGTTCCATTAATTCTTTTATATGTTTAAAAATTTGATATTCAAAATATTTATTTGTCACCAAATTTTTTAGTCTCATAATTTAACGTTATAGTTGATCTTCAATTTATTTATTTTTTTGAATATAATTTAAAATGATTCGGTTACGTTCCGAAATACAGTTACGGTTTTTGGTCATGCCTAATCCCATTTTTTACAACCGGGCGAATCCATTATATCTATTAAAAGAGTGGGTAAGAACAACAACTGAGCTGTGATGGGTTTGTTTTTAATCTCTTAATTTAACTCAAAACACTAAAACGACGTCGAACTAAAAATCTGGAGTTAACGGTTGACTAACGAGGCGTTAGTCAAAGTCGGTTTAAGGCTAACGACGTTAAATTTGAGTACAGAATTCAAATTTTTATGTCGTTTGGGTTTAAATACGCATTGGTAATGAGTTCAAGTTTTAAAAAGCACGATGGAAAAAATTTAGATCGAAATTGACAGTTTTCCTATTTTATGATTCCATTGTTGATATTTTTTATGTTCTGCGGCATTTCGTTGTTTTATAGATCACCACTAAGATCACGTATACATGGAGATTGTTTAGTTTATACAAAAAGTCAAATATCCGTAGTTATTTTGCAAGTGGCAAGCTTTCACAATCATTTAGGTTTAAATAAATGAAAATCCATATGCGCTTTGTTATGTCATAAAATCTAATTACAAAATCAAGTTACACAAACCCAGTTGACCTAGCTTGAAAGAGACAAATTTATAAATATATAAAAAACAGCAGTCTTTATAACTTCCTAATTTGATAGAAAAGAGTGTACGGAACATGACAAGGACATAAATTAATATACATTGATAGAGTTGGTTTTGTTAAAAGTTGACATAAGTGTGATATTTGTTGAGGGAAGTTTTCAAGCATTTATCCCGATGACTCATGATTAAGTTATGCGGAAGAGTTTTAAAGATATTTTACTTTTGGGGAATAAGCCAGTAAACCACGATACTTAAGGTGAGAAATGGTCTACAATTACTGAGACCTCGATGTAGTGTATTGAAGGATACTCTCTGACGCTGAAAAGCGAGATCCTAAAGGAATGAGTAATAAGTGAACAAAAGAGTTGCGTTATGTATAAGAACAGACTATGAAAATGAGGATTGAGATGTGATTATTTGGCTAGTTTATACTGTTTCATTTCTTCTCAGAAATATTAATAATAGAAAGCAGTGGCAGAAACATTCCAAAAGATAAAAAAGTTATATAAAGAAAACAAATTCAATAAAAAGTTAAATTCTTAGGTGAGTGGTCCGAGAAGATGAAGTACCTCATGCTTCAGTACATTTGAAATAGAGGAGAGTTGCAATCACTATTTCAGTCGTCTTAAGTCCACGTCCTATTTGACAATTGAAGATTATCTTCGTATTAATGTCAGTCTAGATATCTTTCTCATCTGCAAACACACAATTGTATTAACCTTTTTAATGATACTATAAAAAAACAAATCATTATCATCGAATAAATACCGTTTTTACAACCAAATTACAACGAAAAAAATATTTGATGGCAAATCGTCGCTACATTGCGACGAAATGAAATTATCGTTAAATAGATGATGTTAACAACGATTTACCAACGAATTGTCTACGCCACCAAAAATCGTTGTAAGTTACAATCGATATTACAACCACATTCTTTAATTGTAACATAACGAATTAACATCGTTATGTACTTGTATTAATGTACCGATTTTGAACGTCAAATATGAGTTGGATAAATGTGTGGTAAAATGATGGTAAATCATTAAAAAACTATTTCGTTATGTACCTAGCAAATATCAAAAACGAAAAGAGATACGATGATTCAAGGTTATGGACTTCAAGGGAATAAAGCAAAAATAAATTATCATAGCCTGGTGATTCGCCAAAGCTACCCATATAAATGCCGTAACTAATTTCGTAAGCATAACATTTTATCAGTGTATCAAAATATGTTTTTTTGTGACTTTTCAGCTGTTACAGGAATACGTTCATACTCGACAAAGTAGCATTTACAGTTATTGGTAAACCTATGCTAATGAAACTATTTTAGTAAAGTTTAATTGTCTCAATTCCCGTGGAATCACCCCAAAAACTCGAGTTCATTTTGGTCCGAACCGACTAATGTAGCACATAAGTTATGGTGATATGAACCACAAATCACATAAAAGGGTGCATGCTCTGCATCATACACATATGATATTTCATTCCAATGTCCTACCGCAAGCAGGGGTTTTAAAGAATCAGTTGAGACTGTTTCCCATTGGTCCACCATCTGACCATCTGACAGTTCATCAATGACAAGTATCTTATTCTCATTTCTGCTAAAAATAAAAGTGGACTAAAAAAATGGTACAAACAAAGTTATTCCAATCGACTATTCAGTTATAAAAATGGTTCATCATTTGACTAATCGACAAGTTCTTCGTGAGGCCTAGGAATGGAGGTAAGCCCGTTCATGGTGGAAACGGTTTGCGGATGATCAGAGAACTGCTGGTTTATTTTCTTAGTTCAAAAATATAAATATTTAAATTATGATAATAATATTTTTATAAAACATGTAAAAAAAAAAAATAACAAACGACGACAAGACAGAAAATCACTGATTCGACTGAGCATTCCGACTACAGATTCCGCCGGCGGAAGGAGTTCGAGAACCGGGTGCGCCGCGCAGGACGATCCGATATCGAAGTCTGGGTAAACTATGCGCGTTGGGAAGAGTCGCAGAGGGATCACGCGCGTGCTAGGAGCGTGTGGGAACGTGCCTTCGAAGGCGATTACCGGAACCATGCGCTCTGGCTCAAGTACGCAGAGTCGGAGATGAAGAACAAATTTGTCAACTCTGCGAGAAACGTTTGGGATATAGCCGTCACGCTTCTCCCTCGCGTGGACCAGCTCTGGTACAAGTATATACACATGGAGGAGATGCTTGGGAATATAGCTGGAGCCAGACAGATATACGAGAGATTTCTTCTTTGCCATCCGAAAGCTTCTTCCTATATCCGATATGCAAAGTTGCGCGTGCGAGGGATGTGTACGAACGCGCCACAGAGAAGGTTGTTAATGTTGGAGACGATGAAGCTGAGATGCTCTTTGTGGCCTTTGCTGAATTCGAAGAAGGGTGCAAAGAGGTTGAACGAGCTAGGTTTATATATCTACAAGTATGCTCTTGATTATATCCCTAAAGAAAGAGCTGAGGATTTGTACAGTTTGTGACGTTTCGTTCCAAGGAGACTCATATCGTCTCACAACTCCACAACACTCAAGCAAAAATCTGAAAATACAAAGAATATATGATCGTACTTAAAGAAGATGATGAGTTCAACAGCAAAGCCTCTAAGACCATTCGAGTCTTTGTCCATGTCAGCCTTAGTCACATGGAGATAATTAAATTTGAAAAACGTATGTGTTTAGTTTCTGAGAAAGACATTAAAATAGCTTTATGGAAATTGCTTTATCTATTAAGAGGGAATATCATTCTTAGCTTGTTAAATTAAATGTTAGATACAGGAGATGACATTTTAAATTTTTTCTTGCTCTTCTAACACCGTTTCATTTTCAAAAGAATGAACAAAGATTGTTTTCTCCTAAAAGCAATATACAATACGTATCCTTAAATTTGTCTTGCCACAAGAGATAATTATATTTGTCAAAATCTTCGAGAAATAACTATACCTAACTCACATGGAGATAATTAAATTTGAAAAGATATTAAATCCATGTTTTACAACGGAACTAGTAAGTTAACTTCAGTTATAATTTTTTTATTTTTTATTGGGCATTTTCATTTGAGTGTTCAGAGAGTTGAGCCGAACGGGGAAGAACAAAGCGGGAGACTTCATGCTTGCAAGGAAAGTGTTTGCTGAAAACATATTAGGCAAAGGATTAAAAAAACAAAAACAACAAAATTAATAAATAAAAAAGCAAAAGAAAAGTTATAATTCTGATTTTGTTTTTCTTTAATTTTAAGATGTTCTCCTGAGTTTCATCATTTTGATTCCAGTTTTTTTTCGTTTCATCGATCTCTCCTTTCGACCTCGGATTCATCGGGCGTAGTTTCGAATAGTCTTTTCCGACTTAACTCTCTTCCTCGATTACTCCGATCATCGCGAGTTTGCTCCATGGACGACGAGGTTGTTCAGCGAGTTTTCCAAGAGGGAGGACGAGATTTCTTCCAGCAGCAGCCTTCTACTTCTTCTTCGTCTTCTTCGATTCTTCAATCTCTTCCTCTTCATGTGGTACGCTTCTCTCGGCTTCATACTCCCGTTTTTCTAGTCTTTGAAATTTTGAGAAAATCTCAAGTGTGAGAACATAATCATCGGGTTGATTACTGTGTTTTAGGCTTTCGATCATGGTTATTACCTGTTGGTAAAGTCCATTCAGGAACTCAGAGAGAAGAAGGAAGGCATTGTTACGGTTGGTATAGGTGGACCTAGCGGCTCCGGTAAAACAAGGTAACCCATCTCTAAGCTTAGGTTGAAAGATGTTATGGTAGTCAAGCTCGATTTCATGTTTTTGTTGATGTTCTTGTGTGCACGAAGCTTGGCAGAGAAAGTGGCATCTGTAATTGGCTGTACTGTAATTGCCATGGAGGATTACCGTGACAGATTAATGGACGACGGAAATGAGTTGGAAACATTAGATTTTGATGCATTAGTCCAGAATATGGAGGTATTTTGATCCTTACCTCCAATATTTTCTCAGACAGATTTGTATTTGTAAGGTTGATTAGAAATTCTGTAGAATGACTTAGGTTGACTAACTCGTCTCTCTTTCTATAAATAGGATTTGATCAAAGGAAAAGATACTCTTGTTCCGGTTTTTGATTTCCAGCAAAAGAGGCGTGTCGACACGAAGATGGTGAAGACATCATCTGGAGTGGTAAGTTGGAAATGTGGTTTTGGCCATGGTTATGATGTGGCCTTATGGTTTTTTGTCGCTGTGGTTTATTGTAGGTGATTGTTGATGGGACGTATGCCCTCCATGCAAGATTGCGCTCCTTACTGGATATTCGGGTTGCAGTGGTAAGATTTTCACATCCACAGCAGTTTCTTGCCTAGCTAATGTAATAATAACTGATATCGTGAATATGATTATCCTTTACTGTCTCTTTTGATTAGGTTGGTGGCGTCCATTTTAGTCTTCTCTCTAAAGTCCGTTATGATATTGGAGACTCGTGTTCGCTCGATTATCTTATCGACAGCATCTTCCCATTGTTTCGAAAGCATATTGAGCCAGATCTTCATCATGCACAGGTTGGTTTTTCTTCTTTTTTCTCACTCTTTAAGAGTTCAGAAGTTTTACTTATCCGTTTGTTGGGAGTGTGCAGATCAGAATCAACAACAGTTTTGTTTCATCATTTCGGGAAGCCATATACAAATTGAAATGCAAAAGTGAGGTCTGTAGTTTCTTTCAATTGCAATAAAAATTTCCAGTTGTGGCCTCGATTACTATAATAATGTCAACCACTTAACCAAAATTCATGTAACAGATAGTAACTTCTTTTGCTCAAGGAAGTGAAGTCCAGAAGGATAAGTAAGAAGGATTCTCCTAGCATGTGGGAATGGTTTAAGCTTTTTACTGGATCTTCATATGCATGCTGACATGGTTTCCCTGGTGCTACTTTCAGTTTTATTGAGATGTACCTCAGACCTCCTTCTGCAAGTGAAGAGGCACGTATAAATGACTGGATAAAAGTTCGTCAAGCTGGTATAAGGTACTATCTGTCGCTTGGAGACCAAAGGATTGTTGACAAGCATTTCATTATCCGGCCGAAAGCTGAGTTTGAGGTGAGTTAGTTCCATTCATTTGGTGTTTCCTTCAACTTAAATCTTTGAATCTGTTATGAATATTTCAGTTATGTTTAGCTCTTTTATCTTGGTGGAAAGGATAACAGTAGGTGTTTATGGTTTCTGGTCCAGTATTTTCCTTGATTTTGTAATTTCTGGTACACTCTGCTGAAGAGGCAGCTTGAACACATCCATTTCAAAGATACTCCTCACAACTCTTCTTTATGTGACTTGATTGCTATTGTCTAGCAGGTTGGACGGATGACACTTGGAGGGTTGCTAGCTTTAGGCTACAATGTTGTCGTGAGTTATAAGCGAGCTTCAACTGCTGTGAGTCATGGTAATTTATCCCTGTCACGTGAAACAATTGATACTCTTGGAGAGACTTTCCTGGTACTGAGAGGGACAGATAGGAAGGTAAATAACCCACAATTCTCTCTTAAAACAACCACAATCTTTAATGCTGAAATATCTGTAGATGTCAGTAGCAATTAAATCTAGCTTTTTCATCAGTCTCCATTTTGCTGTACATGTTTAATAGATTTTTGTCCATGTAGAGTGTGGGAGCTGAAGCTTTGAGAATGGGTATTAGTGGGCCATGGATCACCAAATCATACCTGGAACTGATCCTTGAAAGTAAAGGTCAGTGAATTTGGATACAGGATGGTTGTTTCCACTATGTTTTCTTTCTTATGCTTTCCAGTTCAGCAGAATCTTAGTGCAAGCTAACCCTTGTTGCAGGTGTACCACGCTTGAATACACCTCCACTTGTGCAACAGTCTCCTGTAATCACTAACCAGGAGAAGCAAATTGTTGCACCAAAACCGATCCGAACTACCCCAAACATTGTTACCCGCCTTGAGGATTTATCGCAGCCTTGGACCCGATCTCCTACTAAATCTCAAATGGAGCCAATGGTTGCAACTTGGCATTTCAGCTCTTTTGATGCACCTCACTCTGTAAGCTCTGTTGTAGGTATGTCCGTCTTTCTTGTATGGTTTATGGTTTTTCCCTTTGATATTTTCCCTCTCTTGGTGTTATGTCTATCAAATATATTTTAGTAGTATTATCATTGCATTTATGCTTAGGCTTTCTCATCAAGCAGCCACAGATTCCTCTTTCAGGGATAATATACGACTTGTTCCTATGCCTGATTCATACGACTTGGACAGAGGGTTGCTTCTTTCCGTTCAAGCAATACAGGTAAGAAGATAGGAGGAATCTCCTCCTATTAAGTAAAATAGCTGCTTCGTCTTGCACATTATTTCCACGGCAAAGACTTTGCTCTTTTTGGTAAATGTTATTTTGCTTGTGATTGTTGTTTCAGGCCTTGTTGGAAAATAAGGGACCACCTGTTATTGTGGGAATAGGTAACATTGCTTGTTCGTTGTTTATACCTTTTTGCTTTTCTGAGACTGACACTAGAAACTATCTTTTATCCTTAATATTCTCACAATGATTTCACTGAAGGTGGTCCTAGTGGGTCTGGTAAGACTAGCTTGGCTCATAAAATGGCAAATATAGTTGGCTGTGAAGTTGTTTCCCTTGAAAGTTACTTCAAGTCTGAACAAGTCAAAGATTTCAAGCATGATGATTTTAGCTCCCTTGATCTGCCTTTGCTCTCAAAGGTAACGCTTTGGTTTGGGAATGTAAAAGGATTAGGTAATCTGTCAGCCTTTGGGTTCTATTGGATTAATAATCTCTCTTTACTTCATTTGCAGAACATTGCTGACATAACGAACAGTCGAAGAACAAAACTGCCTGTATTTGACCTGGAGACTGGTACCAGATGTGGCTTCAAGGAACTTGAAGTTTCTGAAGAGTGTGGTGTGGTCAGTGATCGTAGTCGTATATGATATTATCTCTTTCAGATGGTTGTTGCCTTTAATATCTTTTGAAGCGTAGTTTTAACATCTCATTGCTATTTAGATAATCTTCGAGGGGGTATACGCATTGCATCCAGAAATCAGACAATCTTTGGACCTATGGGTTGCTGTTGTAAGATACTTTTCTGCTTCATTGTTCCTTTTCTACCATTCATTTTGTTTTCTTATTAAGAACAGACTGATTTTTTATTTTCATAAAACAGGTGGGAGGTGTTCATTCACATCTTATTTCTAGAGTCCAGAGGGATAAGAGCCGAGTCGGGTGTTTCATGTCTCAAAATGAGATAATGATGACCGTATTTCCAATGTTCCAGCAACATATTGAGCCACATCTAGTGCATGCACACGTGAGTACACTTGAGACTCTAGATTTCACCTACTAATATTGTGGTCTACTCTTTTGTTGTGATTGCAATTAGCTTATGAAAAAAAAAAATGTCTCAGTTCTGTAGAAGTGATGATTTTTGCCTCCGTACTTACATTTCCCCATAATACAGGTCAAGATTCGCAATGATTTTGATCCAGTTCTCTCTCCCGAGAGCTCTTTGTTTGTTTTGAAGAGCAATAAGCAGGTATGGGATAAAATATAAACCATTCTGAGCTTCCATAGATCTAGGTTCCTTTATTTACAGAAACACTCACGAGTAGTCATGTGGTTGATAAGGTTCCATATCAGGATATTCTCAGCATCCTTGATTCCACGAAATTCTGCAGCTCCGTTCAGAATTTTATCGATATATATTTCAGGCTATCTGGGCTTCCTGCCAATGGGCAGCTGTCAGATAGTGATTGCATACGCGTTAGAATCTGTGAGGGCAGGTTTGCTGTGCTTATACGTGAGGTATGCTTTTGATCTCAAGTTTCATGAATGTTTTGTTAATCAGTAAATTTATCAATTATGTCTCATGAATCTTTTTTACTGTGTCACAGCCAATTAGGGAAGGGAACTTCATCATTCAGCCCAAAGTAGATTTTGACATTAGTGTAAGTACTGTGGCTGGTCTTCTTAATCTCGGGTGAGCAAGAAATCATATAAGTGTTATAATTTCAGTCAGTCATCACATTTCATTAGATGATCTGTATATGATATATTCTTGGTTTCAGGTATCAAGCAGTAGCTTATATCGAAGCCTCTGCCTTTATTTACCAAGATGGAAAGGTAAGTATCATGTTTGAGAACACGAAACAAGCATCTTGAGATGAAGATCGGATATAGAATCTTTTTCTCCGGGACATTTCTTATGGTGAATATGGTCCAAATAAGTCTCCCTCTTTATTTTTGGCTATTGAAGGTTCTGATTGAGGTTGACCATCTACAAGATGTGCCAAGCCCATACATACAGATCAAAGGCGCAAACAAAGAAGCTGTGACTGCTGCTGGTTCAGCTCTCAAACTGGATGGTTCATACACAACAAAGGTTCCATTGGCTTTTTAATACCTCGTTTCTTTCTTCATCTTCATAACTAATCGCTTATTCCCTCTCGTCTTCTTGAATGAAGAGTTACCTTCAAATCGTGTTGGAAAGACTACCACCAGTCCAGAGAAGTTCAAGTGGAATCCATACACAACAAGCAGCGCGGTTGCAAGAACTCGTTGAATTCATACAATCTCAGGTAATCAAAAGTTTCCTTCATCTTCTTCTCTCATTCTGGTTTCGCTGTCTCTAAAATGGTTCTCATTGCCTTCTTGAAGGTAAGTAGTAACAGTGTCTCGGAAGCATCACCAAGAAGAGATGGTTCTTCCATAGACAACGTTTTGGAGGATATGCAATCCAGAATTAAACGACTCGAACGTTGGCACACCATCAATACGGTATGGTATCAAAGATCATTGTGTTAAAAGACAAATTAACATCTTTCTTTTTTTATTTATTATGATTAGTAACAAATATGGTGGAAACAGGTATTATGGACATTCTTGATGTCTGCGCTCGTTGGTTATTCTCTCTACCAAAAGAAGCGCCAATAGTTTAAATCCTTTCTTATCAATTTGCTTCTTCCAAGGATCTAATCACAGAAATAAAAAGTTATATGCTAACCTGTGGAAATTACTGACATATATATACAGGCAACAGGCTGCCTTTTTTTTTCCTTGCCCAGTCCAAACATTGTAACAATTATTGTCATCGTATTAAAGCAAAAAGGCAAAGAAGAGGTTTCTCTCGAAAGTTGAAACTAATGAAACTTTTGGCTTTAAGTTTACTCCATGTTCGTTTAATGTTTTTAAGTTCGATGAGAATATTAATAGAGCCTTGTTGATCCATAATATCGTAGTTTACTGCTCTTCTCTTACAATGTTAGTTTACATTTTTATGATATAAAAGCATTCAAGTTTCTGGTAAAGGTGAAGAAGCATCTCTTCGAATTTTTCTCATAACACAAACACAAAAAGCCATTCCGATGTATTGGTCAGTTAAAGAGGCTATTTTTTACCTATAATCCCCTTTGCCACCATGAAATAATACGAAACCACGTATAGCAACACAACCAACAAAAACACCACCCACAAGCTTATTCCATCTGCAATTGCATTCACAAAACACAGTTTTAGGTTTTGATCATGACAAGATCTACCAATTTATTTAAAATAGAACTGAAACGGAAGAAAAGGCTTTTTCTTTTATAACTAATCAATCTGTTAATTGGTTTCTTGGTATGGTATTGGTTAAGTTTGGGTAAAAGTAATAAGATGGAGGGATAAGAAGAAAAAAATCGTAAATATACGTACGTTTTTCAGGTGTTTTTTCAATGACGGTTAGCTTTGCCCTTGAGTCCATAGATACTGACACTAAGCACCTGCAAAACCACACCCAAACCAAAACTTTTGAGTGAGTTCATTTTATTGTTCAGCATTTTTATCTATTTGTTTCCTTAGAATTTTAAGCATGATCATTGAATCAGTTGTTAGACAGTGAAAGATAGATCCTTAATGAGTAGAGAGCAAAACCTTGAATCAGGGGAGAACGTCAGTGCGGTGACCAAACCGAGATGAGCTTTCTTGACGAATTGGTGAGTCTTCATTTTTGTTGAATCAATTATCAAAACATCTCCTTCAAGGGTTCCGCTGCATTAAGAAAAAAGTATGAAAACCAGAATTAGTACCACTTTTATCTGTTTGGTCCCAAAAGTGCGGAAAAAAAGACTTACAATGCAAGAAATTTCCCATCAGCTGAGACATTAAAGGCCGTTATAGAGTTGTTTTTCATAAGCTTTGAACGTCTTCTTCTCCATGATGTTGTATCCCATGTTATAATACTCCCACCACGATCTACTCAAAACAAAGTAACTATAATCGTCAGCCCTGACAAAGAAAAAAAGAAGGGAACTAAAACTATATGTTCTTGCACTGTCAGAATGTAAGTTTACCAGTTCTTGCAACAGTGTAAAGAACCTCATTGCCTGCATTGTCGACGGAGAATCTGCAGTAGGCAAACATCTCGTCCTGCACTTCAATATTCCATCAAACACATCAGATACAAACCAGGAATGCTGGTAGTTTGTATGCAAAGTTAAAAGATACTAAGAGCAAAACCCCACTGACCTTCTCTTTTGACAGACTGGCAATCGCAGCAGAAGCATTTACATCCCAAACCCGACAAAGTGGACCTCCAAGAGATACAAGAAACTTACCACTTTCGCTGCAAAAAGAAAATGTCACTATCAGCCAATTTGGTTTAAAATGATTGTTCAAAGGTGATTCCTTTCTCATCAACAAAATGAACCAGTTTCGGAAGATAGCAAAGTTTTCCTTATTTGATAGGAGAAAGAAAACTCACCTGAAAGTCAGGTTGTTCACTGATGCATGTGCCTTAGACTCATCAAGTAACGTTTTCATACTAGGCCATTCAAAAATTCTCAAAGTCCCATCCTGTACTGCATCAAAACAAAATGCATAAGAACCACTAAAATTTCTCTCTTCGAAATCTAAAAGAGACTGAATCTAAGAGCTTTCCTACCTCCCCACCAGCAGCAAGAACGGAGCCCTCCTGATTAAACGCCAGAGCTAACTGTTGTCCAACATCTTTCAACTCTTTTATCACTTCCTTTGACTCTTCAACAGCCTGATTATTCTCTCTTGGGGTCATAATGTTTTCCCAATCAAACTGTCTGTGTATCAAGAGAAAAAGCAAGTAACTATCACATCCCTTGAAATTTCTCTCTACTCCAAACCATAAAACCCACTACGTCTTTGTATACACAATTCCAAACTCGTATGCAAAACCAAGAATTTCGAAGATAATGAGCTTTAAAATGGGTCGAGATTACTCACTTGCAGCTGTTTGGCAATGCGCAAATAAGACCATCTCCCCGAGGATGAATAGCCATCCTGTAAGGCACATCAGTGCCAAGCACAAGCCTACCCAGCTGAGAAAAATGATCGTAAGCCACCGATCCAAAAATAAAAACACAAATCCTTGCAAACATATAGATCTGATACACACTCGGTAGGTATGAACACTTTCGAAATTTGCTTAATAATAAAAAATATATAAAAAAAAACCATTCACACTTACAGGTTGTTCCGAGAGAGATTTGGTCTCGAGATCAACACGACAGATTAAGATGACATTAGGGATCCCGCTTCGTCCCTCTCCACCTCCGCCGGACAAAACGATGCAGCTCCGGGAGGTTGACGACTCGCCGCCATCTTCGGACTTCTCCTGATCCTTTTCGATTTTTGATCTAACAGTTTCCTCCGGAATCCAGTCTACGGCGAAAATGGGAAAGCCGTAAGTCTGCGTGTTCGACGGTTGATTTCCCTCTGTATTTTGATTCGCCATTTCTCCGTGTCCCCGTCTCGAGCTCAATGCGAAGTCTTCTTCTTCTCTGATTCGTAGACACGACACAGAAAAGTTACATTCAAAAAGAGACTTTAGTGGGCCAGGCCCATTATAGCATTTAACATATTTAATAAGCCCATCCACATAAAAAATTCCCCAACAAAATTTGTGTTTGTATGATCGACGCAGGTATCATCTGTTCCGAGAAGAAGACATCCTCAATTCATTGTACGAGTAATGAAAATGCTAAGTGGTTTGTGTTCTTGGGGAAGAATAATTTTTCAGTGACTAATTTTGATAAATGTGATTGAAAGATTGAGACTTTTGTCATTTCTCATCATTGTTCTCCTTGAATTTGGCTTTATAACTTGTCTTAATCTATTGTCTAATCGTTCTTGTGGGTTGTGGCCATAGAGTAAAGATATAGAGGACAAGGAGGATTTGTGATTTTTGTTGTATTTAGTTTGTATATATTATTAAGCTAAAAAAACTCTACACACGACCATGTTTCTAAACACTTAACTTAAATTAAATTAAATATAAAATAACAAATTCGTATGATTTGGAACATCAAAAACTTAAAAACTTAAAAAGAAAAAATAAAATGTTTATCATAAAAAATATTAGTATTATTATATTAAAAAATAAACATATTATAAATAAATAAAAATATAACAATAACTATTATCTGAACATTAAAATTAGAAAACAATAAATTTAAAAATAAAATATAAATCAAGATCTTTACTAACCTGTAAGTCTGTAACTACGACAAAAGTCACGAAAATAGACAGAACTTGTTGCAATTTGCAAATGTCAAAAAACTCTCAACCATATTTTTCCCTTTTAAAAAATCTTACATTTCTTTCCATTTGCTTGACAAACTTTAGCTTCTAATGATAATTATAATACATAAATTTCGAAGAATATTTTGTTAAGACAGATTGGAATATTAAAAAAGTTGTTGTATCTAGAGAGTTCGAAAATATTAGCTTAAACATGCAAGCTTGTGGTTAAATTATGTCATATTTCTGAAATGAAGATTTTCTGATAAAAATATTAGAAAATGGCATATAGTATTTTACTAAATTTGGAATCTTTTCTTATGTTCTGTAAAAATAAATAATTGTCGCTGTTGCCAACCACTCTCTATCTCCATCTCAGTTGCACATGCAACACAGCGACAGGCTAATTACTAGCAAACTCACATTATTAATAATGATAAGTTTACTGTTAAATATTTCATTAGATTGATAATTTACACAATTACACAAATTCCCTCATACAGTTGTACATTTTCACATACTAAGCTTCAACGTATTCAAAATTACAACAAATTTAAGCTTCAACTTACTTAAAATGTTGTTTGTGTTATTTTATGGGGATTATGTCATCGCCAAGTCAACTCACAAGTCAAGTATTTTATTCGGTAGGTTTTCAAAATGTTTTGTTTTGTTGATTAAATATAATTTTGTTTTTGTGGCTGCATTTGTATTAAGAAGCAATCATGCTTGGAAAATTATAAAATTATCATCAAAAATAATTACGCCCACGATTATAAATCCTTATCAAACCACGTGCCGTTTAGGGACGAAAGATTAGCTTAAACAGAGTATGGAATCAACATTGCTTGTCGTGTTGGCTTTGTCTTCTGAGTTGATTAGTTTGAAATTAAATACTTTTACTATTGTGTCATTTATACGACTGATATTTTTAATACAACTATTATGTGAATAAATTTTATGATACAGATGCTTTTCTTTCTATGGTCTAAGGAAGTTTATATTATATAGATCTTCGGCGACTAAAAATGTATATACGTATTTCTCCTTTTTTGTATTTATTTGTTTTAACCGTATATTATGTTCATAATTTAACACACACAAAAATACAAGGATATCGTTGACAAAATAAAAATAAAATACAAGAAAATCCTGCAGATGATTCTAGATAATATAGTTGTTTTTTTCTTTTGTTGAAAGGGATAATTCACAATTCTAGTCCGTATATAGATAAAACTTATTGTAACGAGAAAATATACTATTACAGATTTTTATACAGTTTTGTTGTATTTATCCATAATTCAAAACATGACAAAAGAAATTTATAGAGTTCTTGTTGGATGTTTTCTATATCTTATTCGAATATCAAAAGTAGAATAAGGTCACAACATCCTAAAAAGATTAAATTAGTTTTAGTATATATTAAAATAAGGAAATCTAGCTAAAAGCCTAAAACTGTTCTTCCACAAAATATAATATTAAAATTTAAGTAGAGTTTTTTTTTTTTGAACATTGATATTTTTGAAATTGAAGGGCAAAATAAAAAGAGAGACACAAAGAAAGAAAGCCAAAGGAAGAGAAGGAAAGGGTGCATGTGACTGATCACGCCTCCACCGCAAAAGAGAAAAAAAGGTCCACAGAGACACTCTCTTCTCTCTCTTCCGGCGATTTACTTCAAATTCGCAACCGTGCTCCGCCGCAGACTCCGCCGTGGGTGACATATATTTGCCCCATCTCTGCGTTTTAAGACCTTCTCGCCGCCGCCGCCGATAGGACTTATTATGTAAGGTGCTAACGAAAGAGGAGGCAAAATTAGGATTGAGATCTGTCGATTTTCTCAAATGCTTGCGAAGAATCGGCTGCCGGGAAGCGGCCACACTACTCCATCTCCTCCGGCGTCTCCTCGCCGTTCTCCTCGTTACCGTCACGGCCGGTCGAAAGCCGCCGGTCGATTTCCTACCGTTCAGCCAAGTCGGACCCTCGCTCATCGCCTTTCCTGGATCCTCTTATCTGTTCTTCTCCGGCGTCAGGGAATTTTCCTCTTTGCTCCTCTAATCTACATCTCCTGTATGCTGCTTTACATGGGCACCGTTTCGTTCGATGTTGGTCCCATCATCCGGCATCGGCCTCCTCCAGGATCCGTTTATAAAAGCCCGCAGGTCTACGCCAAGCTCCGCCCTGAGATGGACGCCGATAATTCCACGGCTGATGCGGTGAGTTTTTATGACCCTCCACATTGCGTGACATCGTATCTTTGTCCCTGACCATTCTCTGGTAATCTTGTGTTACTTTGACTTCTGGATACCTCGTGGGATGTCTAGATTTTTGTTGTGCACATCCTCTCTTAGTTAATCCTTGTCAATTTCTCTCAATCATTGGATTTGAATAAATTTGGGGTTACTGCCAAGTTGACTCGTTGCTCTTGGGCTAAATCGGTACTATTTAGTGATTTATTGATAGGGTTTCGTGATGAACTTTCTCTAGAGGAATTGAAGCTATATATTTGGATAATTATGATTGCAAGCTTTTAGTCTCTTTATCAATCTTGAGACTTTTAGGTTGAAAAGATACTGTGCTATTCAGTTGAAGCTCTATTAACTTGTAAAAACTGTTCCTTCATTGGCTTAAGCTCAAAGGCACATTGAGAGAAAGACTGCTAGCTTCGGAAGTTTACCCTTGAGTTCTAGGTTTGTGCTGGTTTTGTCTCTTACCCTTGAAACTACTGTTAGATTGGGAGATTTTGGTGAACGAAAACCTTCTTATATCATGAATGCTACTTTGGTTCTGTGGCTGTTTCGCCAGCATGTTATACGGTTTGAGTATTGCGTTGAGATTTTTCATGTTGATTGGTTAGCCTCAAAGCACTACACATGCTATTCATTTTCATGTATCATCAATGTTATTGTATTCATATCAGATATCAACCATTTGGAAACATTCCTATAAAGGTGGGGAGTGGAAGCCGTACGTGAACAAGTCCACTGGAGGTACTTCATTGTTTTTGTAATTTTTTCATAATGCTGCTTCTTGTTTGCAGTAAGCGGCAGCTTTTATGAAGCATTTCTTGTCAAAATGTTCCCATCTTGATTAAAATGGACTCTGGAATTTAAGTGCTAGAGTAAAGTGTTCTCTGCAGAGTTCTGCTTGGAGCTGCGAATTAGCCTGTTCTTTCGATCGTAATTTGATTAATTAAGTATTCTCTCTCTTTTTTTTTTGTAATTGTAGCCTTGCCCGAGTCAAATGGTTTCATATATGTCGAGGCAAACGGAGGCTTGAATCAGCAGCGGACATCGGTAGGTTTGTTGGTCTTTTCATGATGCATCAAACTTATGTATCTTTTTCAATCATGTCTAGCAACCTTGCTTACGTCAAAGCTGTTGACTTGTCTCTATCATGTTATGCTTAGATATGCAATGCGGTTGCTGTGGCAGGCTATCTCAATGCAACTCTAGTAATTCCCAACTTTCACTATCACAGCATATGGAGAGATCCAAGGTTATAGATTGCTTTCTTTTGAAATCTTGTCTTGACGTAGTTTGTTCAAGCAAAGCCATCTTTTGTAGACTGCTTTCTAACAGAGGTTTTTTCTCAGCAAATTTGGGGATATCTACGATGAAGAGTTTTTTTGTCAATACCTTAGCAAATGATGTGCGGGTGGTTGATACAATTCCTGAATATCTAATGGAGCGTTTTGACTACAACATGACTAATGTCTACAACTTCAGAGTTAAAGCATGGTCACCTATTCACTATTATCGGGACTCGATCTTGCCAAAGCTACTTGAGGAGAAGTAAGTTACAACTTTTTCTTTAGAAGATCGTTTTCACATGCTAGAGTTGGTTACACATTGTTCTTAACAGGACAGTAAACTACCTTATTTTTAGTGGAAGAGATGTTTTGGGTCTGTTTAGCACTTGTCATTGAAGAATTGTTGTCTTAACATGGCACAGGGTTATACGAATATCGCCATTTGCAAATAGACTTTCGTTTGATGCTCCTCAAGCTGTCCAGAGACTTAGATGTTTGGCGAATTACGAAGCCCTGAGGTTTTCGGAACCCATTCTAACCGTAGGAGAAACATTGGTGAAGAGAATGAAGGAGCAAAGTGCAAACCACGGAGGAAAGTACGTATCTGTACATCTGCGCTTTGAAGAGGTTTGTTCCATGTAAAGGAGAGACATCAAGAATCCCCACTGGTCTTAATCATGGCTTTAAAAATTTGGAATGGAGAACTTTTTGTCTGAAGTGAGAGATATAATAAGCTATATTTACATGTTGCAGGACATGGTAGCTTTCTCGTGTTGTGTATTTGATGGTGGCAACCAAGAAAAACAAGATATGATTGCAGCAAGAGAACGAGGATGGAAAGGAAAATTCACAAAACCAGGCCGTGTTATTCGACCTGGTGCTATTAGGCAAAATGGAAAATGCCCTTTAACTCCTTTAGAGGTACTCATCAATTCGTTTGATTCTGGACACTGCTCCTACTATCTACAATATACTAGCATTCTTGGATCCTTAAAAGTTAATTATCCTTCCATTATAGCTCCACAGACCCTTGTGAGCAATAGTGTGAATTGTTCTGTTTGGTGAGCAATAGTGTTAGTCGTTCTGTTTGGTTTACACTTTTCTTGTAAACTCTTCAGGTCGGTTTAATGCTTAGAGGAATGGGTTTCAACAAAAGCACATATATTTACCTTGCATCTGGTCAGATATATAATGCGAATAGAACTATGGCCCCGCTACTAGAGATGTTCCCGAATTTACAAACTAAGGAGATGCTTGCATCAGAGGAGGAACTTGCTCCATATAAGGTCTGGTTTTTTCCGGCTGTTTGTTCCAAAAAATAATTTGCTTGCTCAATTATTTTTCTGACTTGAACTCTGTGCTTAGAACTTTTCTTCTAGAATGGCTGCAATAGATTACACGGTCTGTCTCCACAGTGAGGTATTTGTGACCACTCAAGGTGGAAACTTTCCTCACTTCCTCATGGGTCATCGGAGATATATGTATGGAGGTCATTCCAAAACTATTAGACCGGACAAGCGAAAGTTAGCAATCCTCTTTGACAATCCCAACATCGGGTACTCACTTCTTCTACTCCTTCAAGCTCCAAGTTTAGAACCTCCAGATAATTGATATGTGCATTGTTCCGTTTTTATTCACCATACTCTTCTAAGCATTTTGCATTTGCGCTCATCTGCAAACGTAAAGCCTGTCGCTGAGTTATCAACGCTGTTTTCTGTTTTTTTTTCACGCAGATGGCGGAGTTTTAAACGTCAGATGCTAAACATGAGGTCTCATAGTGACTCAAAGGGGTTTGAGCTAAAACGACCAAATGACTCCATTTACACATTCCCTTGCCCTGACTGCATGTCCCGTAAGAACAAAACAACAACCCCAGATTCTAGACCACCTCCTGCTACCTGAAAACACATTCATTTCATTGCTGGCGTACGAGAATCCTCTGCCAAAGGCTGTGTTCATTCCTTGTAATCCTAATTGTTTGAAATTAGAGTGGACTTAGCGACTTGGCCTCCCCAGAGTTTTGGGGAGACAGCATTTGAAGGGGCCGCAAAATCGTCTATTTATCTCCGGGAAGGGTCGTCGAGGATTAACAGCCACAACATTGTTTGATACTTCTGACACATTGAAGCTGATGCATCTAACAGGAGAGGAAATTGAGGTTTATTTCAATCCCTGACTACTGCTGCTGGGCAAAGAATAGGACAGCGTTTGGATCTTGTTTACCTTTTTTTGGTGTTTTGCGGTTTGAAGCGTTTGCGTTTTGTACATTCTGTAAACGCAGACGCCAGAGACTTTGTGTTAGGAGATATGTAGAGACGGACAGGGGGCGAGAAGACAGCTGCCCGAAAGGTTTTGTACATTGGTTTGGTTAGAGGCGATCGTTGTTTTTTTTTTGGTTTATTTAAATTCTTTGTTATAGGGGTTTTAATTGTTTCATCATATTCTTATGATTCTTCCAAGGTGAATCGTATTATTTCTTTTCAGGAAATAATTTTCAATATTGATTTGATTCTTTCTTTCATATATGTGTATGTTTTAGCTTCCCGACTCTTCTATCCTGATAGCTAAACTGATATGTGAAGCTAAGAAAGCCTTTATCAGCAGGTAGTTACAAAAAGATATGTGCTAATCACATGATGTCTTAGTGAAAACACATGATGTCTTTTGAAGGCCTTAGGGCCCATATAGTTCTAATTACTAAGTCCATTAACAAAAAGCCCAAAAAAGTATCACGTGGTAGTTTAGCGCGTCGAGAATACGCCCCTGCAACTAAAAGACAAGCCCACGTGGAAGTGAAGTACATCGCCAACACCGAGTTTGACCACGAAATGTTGCGCGTGGGCAAAGGTCTCAATAATTATTGGATTTTGATAAAGCTTCGTTCTCTTCTTGTCCTTTGTGAAAGCCTTTCGGGTTATCATAGACAAAACAGAACGATCTTATTGGTAATTAGAACAAAGAAACGCAAAAAAATTGTTCACGCAAGGATTTGAAGTAGAAATCACGAAAACTGTTTCCCAGCGAAATTTTTACCAGAATCACCGCGACATCATGGGAATCACCGGAAGTTTAACTCCAGATCAGCTCGAGCTTTTCCACTCTCAAGGTTGGTGTGAAGATTTACTCCTAACTCGATTTGTTTTTTTGGATTGATGGGCGAATAAGAAGCTGATGATAATAATGAAAAGGGTATTTGGTAATCGAATCCTTCGCGAGCGAGGATGAGATTGGAGGTTTGAGGAAGAGGATGAAGGAGTTGCTGAATCAATTTGATTGTTCAGTTTCCTCTATTTTCTCCACTAGAAATCAGGTTGATTTTGTTTACCAAGTTATTTAATTCAAATTCATCGTATGTTTTTGTCTGATTAAATTAATAAAGTTACTTAATATGATATTATGCTTTTCCACAGAAGCACACGACCGATAATTACTTCTTTGAGAGCGCTGAAAAAATCTCCTTCTTCTTTGAAGGTATCCTATATCTTTTTAAAGCTTTTCTTCAATTACTTTGTTTCTATCCAGACACGTTTTTTGTTTATATAATCAGAACGATGATCCCTTGGGTTTAGTGTTCCTATGGTGTTATTGGTAACTTTATGTTGTTTGTATGTGTGCAAGTGCTCTGTTTGTGAACGAATGTTCCTAACATGACTATCAAATAAATTTGAGAAATATAGTTTTACAGAATCTGAAAACACCAATAAATTATTGTTTCTTGTTTAAAACAGTGTAATGAATGTGAACATGAATCTTGATGAAAGTAATGGCAGTTCTTTTGATGTAGATGTGTGAGAAAGTGCGATCATTTCTTTTGTTTTGACTTGGTTACGATGCAATTATTTGTTTGTAATTTTAATACTACCTATTGACCATAGTTGATATTGTCTTCTGCTTTTGTGTTGACTTGTGTGTTGAATCTCAGAAAAAGCTTTTGGCGACGATGGTGAACTGAAGCAACCGAAAGAGCTTTCTATAAACAAAGTTGGGCATGGTATTGTTTTCAGCATGTTTACTACACAAAATTCTAGTGTGGGGTGGAGAAAAACATATCATAAGGGATAATAATACTATTGTGTTGGTACAGCACTGCATGAGCTTGACCCATTGTATAAGGAATTCACATATTCGTCGAAGGTTTCAAGTTTGGTATCATCCTTAGGTTACAGGAGACCAGTCATCATGCAGTCTATGTACATTTTCAAGGTACTTTTATTTACTTCTGGACTTTTGGTTGTCTTTTGTTTGTACTTTTTACGACTTGAATCAATGGAAATGTGTGGCTGCAAAATTTGATATGCTCACACTATATGCTGATTTATGTTAAGAATAAGGAACTGAGATTCTCATAGAGTATTCAAATGTTTAACAGTTAAGAAGGCAGATCATCACTTATATATTTATCTGAACAACTTCAGTGTTAGTATTTGTGATTAAGTTTAAAACTATACAAACCTCTCACATTCTGATCTCTAAATAGTATGCTTGCCTCTTTGGAATAATAAATCTAACTTGAGTTTTTCAATTGTGCATTTGGGCAATGATATTACTAGCAACCTGGTATTGGAGGCGAAGTTGTGCCGCACCAAGATAATTCTTTTGTGTACACGGATCCAACGAGTTGTACTGGTCTCTGGATGGCTTTAGAAGATTCTACAACTATTAACGGTTGTCTTTGGGCAATTCCTGGATCTCACAAGAGTGTGTTTTAACCTCTATTTCTCGTGTTCTGTGTGATCTCATAGTTTCGCTTTGCTAAATGGTCTTTTTTTCTTTCCTCTGCTTCATTTCAGATGGTCTGGTTAGAAGGTTTGTCAGGGGTGAAAATGGTGTAACCTTTGATCAGCCATCCCCGTCTTATGAGCAGAAAGATTTTGTGCCAATCGAAATGAAAGCAGGCTCAATGATTGCCATACATGGTGATCTAATCCATCAAAGGTAAACTTCATCTTTCCATATGAAGGAGCTTGCTTATTAGTTTAGATTTGGCTGAGCTCTGATTAAATCATGTCCTATAACTGTTTTTAATGTGGATTTTGGGATGCAGTTTCGAGAATCTATCCCCGAAGTCAAGACATGCCTATAGCTTACATGTAGTAGAATCTGATGGATGTAAATGGGCAGGAGACAACTGGTAAATTTCTATTCAACTTTTGTTCCATCCAATCTCCTAATCAAATTGCTGCAAAGTATTTTACAACTACTTTCAGTGAGTCTATTATTCATGCTTACGATTCTTTTATATGCTAGGATTCAAAGAGAAAACATGCCTGAGCCTCTCTATGTTCCTTGATTCATGCCAGTCACGTAAAAAACACTGTTGGTTGCTGTTTATCAAATTTCTCTTACGAAGATCTACCCACCACCATTTGTGAGAACTCTTATACAGTAGTAAGAACATGGCTGAAAGGCCCCTTCTTGTGTCATTTGCTTGTCGAACAATATACAATTCGTTTCTGCTTGGACTAAGAAGTTCTATCTTTAGATAAACCAAAATTCGGTGGTCTTATAAGTGTTACAGTGATTACGTGATATTTCTGTGGTTATAGTTTTGAATTTACAGTAATTAGACATTGAAGAAAGTCATAAGAAGAAAGCTAGAACCCATAAACAGGTAAGAGGCAGAGGAGAAATAAATGGAGATTGGATACAGCTTTTTCTTTTTTTTTAATTGTCAAGCTGTTTGACATGTTAATGCGATTCGAGGGATAGGACAAAACTATCTCTGTCCTATTGTAATTGTACCAGGAAAAATAAAACGTGGTACTGATCTTTAGGTGCAGAAACAATAGAGTCAATTAAAGAGTTATGGTCGAAGTTATAAATGCTTTGTGTAGTTGTCTTTAGGAAGCGTTCTTCATCCTCATCTGTCTCAAAAGGCAGTTTTTTTTTCTCATACCATTACAGTACATTCATGTTTTTAAAAGGACAAAAAATGGGTCAATGTTCTGTTTCTGGTAGATTATTAGCTCAGGATTTTACAGAAGGAGAACTATAGTATAAGCTAGCACCTAATGATTCATGTAATGAAGACCCTTTTGATCATCTCTTCGTTGATTTTAAACACATGTATCTATGAGTAATTAAGGAAATTGGCAATTCTCTGTTTCTATTAAATTCATAAGACAAATGAGAAACGGGCAAAACATTAAAGATCGCTTGTCTTCACTTCATCAAAAGTCAAATGTCAGGTTCTAAGTTTGTCAGTTTATTATTGTTACCTCACTGCGACGCACTTTTCTGATAATAAACCGCACAGACGCTAAATTCACTGAAAGATCTAAAGTGATACTAAACACAATGCCATGTCAGCATCGAATGTCTCTCTCACACAGTCTCACATAACTTGCAGAGGAAGAAGAAGAAAGCATGTGAAGAAGTAATTAGATTTGATACATATATATTCCTTACATTGACAATGGACCATCGAAAGCTTTCACTTTCCGACATATTAGACATATATAGTTCGAGCTCCAAACCCAACCGCCAACATGGTCCAACTTCACATTCGGGTAATGATAATAATGATGATTTTCAAAACCCTAAAATGTAAAAGCTCTTCAAAAAAACCTAAAACTTTTAAACCCTCGTAACATTTACTACACGTCTTCGTCTTCTCTTCTCTCTCTCTCCCTACTCTCTCGAACTACACATCACTTACCCATTTCTCGACAAACAACAAAGAAAAACTTCATTAAATCCATTGTCTAATTTATTACTCACACATGGGTTTTGGCTTCAGTTATTCTTCAGAGGCATGAACTCATAGTAGTAACAATAGTTGCAACACATTTGGTTTGCTTTTATATGCTTCTTCTCTGCAAACCGGTCGGTTCTCTCTTGGTTCTCCATTAGCGGGAAGAGATCTAAAGTTCGTATCTCCCTTTTTTCTTCTTCTTCTACTTCTCCGTTGACATTGTACCTATTTTCGTCGATATTATTCTCTCCTTGTTCTTGAATTACCAATGAAGTAACAAGATTTCTCCACGTGGCGTCTTTACCATCATCCGATGCTCTCTCAGATTCTTCTGTCGTCCCATGATCTTCATTATTAATATTGATGTCTTTATTGTAATTCTCCCGAACTAATTCCTTCTGAGCAGCAAAAGAAAACAAAAAGCCAAAACCATTAATTAACTTTTTTGGCTCTCAACGTTCTTTTTGGGAAAGAGATAACTATTTTATGTATTTAAAAAATAGCAGCCTTTTGTAAACATATCTTTCCCCTTATTTTACCCAACATCTCATGAAACAAGCTTCTCTAACCCTTTTCTGCATCATTAACTTGCCTTCCCCAACTTTCCACACATAGATGTACATATATGAACATCTATGTCTCTTCCTTCTCAACTATTTACATGCATGCATGTAATATATACTAAGCCGTGCTTCTTTGTAAATGTGTATACATATATACTCAATGCATGTATACATCAAATAAACATATACCTGTGGTTGTGGGTTTGTGTATGGAAAAGATGGGCAGCTCTTTGTCTGATCAACTGCATAACCACCTGTAATTGCCACTTATAAGTTACTTTCCATTAAATATTAATGAGACGAACAAAAACTTTCTATCCCGTTAGCAGAAAAAAAAATGTATGTATATTGCAACGTATAATTATTAATAAATCACCGGATGATGAATCCTTGACGTCTTTAAGTTGTTCACGAACGTTGTTAATATCGTGATCTCCTTCACAACGGCGTCGCTTAAGTCTCTCTCTAGCCTTATGATTCTGAAACCAGTAGAAAACGTTTTTGCCCTCGATTCTGCCATACTTACGGAGCTTAGATGCAATCTGCTGGATTTGTTCTGTCGTCGGCGTCCGTATTCCTCTTCTGTATATCTCTTCCAGCGTCGTAATCTGCTCCGGCGTCGGATTCCATCTTGACGACGCAGCCGTCGGCACGTTAGTTTTCTGATCACCGAGTTCTCCCGATGAGCTGGTGATGAGCTGATGATGATGATCGTTGCTGTGAGTATCGCCTGCAAAATCAAACGTGTTAACAACAAAAAAATACTTTATAATGCAACTTCTTGATTACAAAACAAAAAACCATATACACTTTGGTTTATATAAAATATATAAATTGGTGAGAAGTTTGATACTTTGTGTTTGAAGAAGATGAGGTTGAGTAGTAGAGAGGGGCAAATAGTTGATGAGGTTGTTGTTGGAGATGTAGCCCATGCTATGAAGAAACTTCAACTTTGCTACCCTTTATTTCAGGGAAGATCGATAAAAGAGACAATAATTAGAAGAAAAAAAGATGACTTTTGTTGTTGTTGTTTTTGTTACTGTGGAATTTTGAACCTTTAGCTATAGGGAAATGGGATTTGAGAGAGTAATGCTTGAGTTTCAGTGCTTTCTGGAAATGAATGTTGAGAGGTTTACTTGTGATGCAAGAGAGATCAAAAGGCTACCAAGAGATGATTTTTTTGGGTCCATACTTTGCCCCTTGTCCTGTTTTATAGATAACGCAAAATCTTAATGCACACACCAAATATATATATAGAGAGAGAAAAGAACATAAACACTTTTATGTATTGGATCTTGCTTATCAATAGATATAACTAATAGGTTGTAATCTGCAAATGCAAAAGGAATGAAGTAAAACATGACTAGGAAAATTGTATAATTACATCAAATTTATGAGCTGAAAAGAGATTAAAAATGGATTCACCGAAATACTTTTTTACTATTTTTCGACATTTGACTATATATGTTTTATTAAGTGTTGCATCTCTTGCATCATTTAAATTAGTGCAAAAAAATCTTACCACAAAAAAAAAATTGCATCTCTTTATATCAACCCTCAAAACCAGAGAGCGGAAAAGGAATATCCCACGCGCAGTCCTCGGACGTGACGCGCGATTAGGCCATATTTTAGCAAAATCCACAATTGGGCCTAACAGTCGCGCGTGGGTCGAGCAAAGTCACTTCAGCTCTACCCTTCCAACCTTAAATGGGCTTCAAATGTGAACCTAATTGCTCTTTTTCAGCCCATATCTACACATGTTTAAAAATATGAACAAAAGTTAGCATACTATTAAAAAAAATGAAAATTTTGAAAAGCTGGATTTTCCAGAAAATTCCACAAAACAAAATAAATTCAAATTTATTTTAAAAAAATAAGAATGTGAAATTTAAAATATGGAGGAGAGGGCATGGGGTAGTTGAATAATCAGTATAGCTCCTTAAATCTCTCCATTTATGGCTCCCACTGTGCAAAAACATTCATTCCACATGCAACAACCTCTCTCTGAGGATATTCCTCTTTAACCAAATGGACCTAAAATGAAGTCATTTTATTTGTATAAAAAGTTATAAAGGCCAAAACAAAAAAATTGCATTCTACTTCTATTTCTTATTAGAGATAGGCAATTTGATGTGGTTCTTATTTCAATTCAATGTTTATTTATTCAAAAAAAAAACAGACGAAGATCAAAGTTTTTACTTTTTTGGTCAACAATTCATTCTTTTTGCCTCAGCCATTCGTGATTTTAATTTGGTTATTTAAAGAAATTATGTATTTAAGTCTACTTTAACAAAACATAATCATTAATCCGTGAGTGACTTAGTAAAAGCTAGAATTCACAATATGAGCATTAAATATGTTTAGTAAGTATATAATGTAATTGTAGTATTAATATTTCTCAAAATGTGAGGATATATAATAGAGAGGTCACTGGGGACAGGCATCCCCATCGAGAGAACCGAATGCATTAATTAAGTTCAAACTCATAATATTAAATACAAACGAAATAAAATCATCAAAGCTAAACCATCAATGGCCTACAGTAATAAATATTGGAGTAGTATATTTTTCCCACGTCACAATACTCATTTATATTTAGCCTATTTTCATAAGTTTGTAAGTATATAACTTAACAAAACTTGGATTTGATTAAAATTGTGCAAATATAATAATGAGTGTTTTGAGTGAATTTCGTTCATTAACTTTGTTTCCACATTTGTAACAACGTACTTCTTGTTAACAGAACCGAAGGAGTTCATGTCTAAATCGGTTTGAGCTTAGTCAGATTTAGATACAAATTCCAAAAATATTAATGTTCTGTATTATGTAGTTTTTTACTGGCTATTCTATTATTAGGGTTTCTACGTAGTATACGTTGATAATTCCATTATTTTATATATCACTAAACATATATGACTAGACTGAATTTAGATTCATGGCCGAGGAAGACTGTATTTTACACCCACACATATCTAATACTTAATGCACCACCTAAAAATATGATTTTTAAAAAACTAGAACCTACCAAATTCTTACTTGTAATATATAGGAAAAACGAAAAATCCAAAACAGTGGGCTCATTCTCTTAAAATTATGCATGATTTTCACCAAATTTTAAGTCTTTGGTTCTTCCTTTTTCAGGTTCTAAGGAGCAGTCAACAGCTTCCATGTTCATATGTAAATATATATATATAGAGATTTAACAATACAATTACATCGAGTTTATTATATACTATAGTTTACGAGTTTGGAATCTTTGGACCTATTCAACATCGAGTTTTTAAAAAACAAAATATACATACATACATACATATAGCATTAATTAATCACCTGTCGCAAAAAGACAACCTTCTTTTTCTGCACAGAACATGATCTTCGAAGAAATCCATGCATTCGAATCTTGAAGCTACTGTTTTCTTTCTTAGAATATGTGAACTTCGAAAACATACTGATTTAACTAAATAAATACAAAACTATTTTCAATAATTCCTGAATTTCGAAGGTCCATGGTCGCCATTGAAGCAAAAGAGTTACGCAACATAGAGAAACAAGATCATTAACTCTTAGCCTAAGAGAAAAGAAGGCTAACAATAATGATCTAGATCTCATAGTGACAACAACAACAACAAAAAAAAAACATTTTGAAAAAAAATCTACAAAATAGTAGAAAGATATTTCGAAGCAAAGATTGCAGGAACTGAAGGCAATTGATCTTGAAGCTTAAACCAGACACGTGTTTACTAATTAGTTTTTCAGTTGTGGAGAGGATTTGGACCTGTGTGAACTAATCTCTTGTCGTCTTTGTAAACATCATCTATGTTTTCTTCTTCCCGACGTGGACTTTTGAACGACACTGAGTCTCTTGGGGATTGAAACGAAGCCGTTTTATGGAATGGACCAGCCTTCCTCGGTGAAGGGTAGGTTTGTTGATAATACTGATCAGGAGAAAGAGCTGATGATGAAGATAAACCAAACTGAGCAAAGATCAAGATTCCCCACAACAACATGGTGGAGGCGGCTGCTCGTCTTCTTCTTCTTCTTCTCTTGCTTCTGTCTTGCTCTTTTTCTAAACAAGCTTCCATGGCAGTTTGGTTTTGAGTGAAAAGAAAAGTTTTTTTGTATGGGTTTCTTTTAAAAGCCCATGAGGTACTGAAAACAGAGTATTTGAGTATGTATCTCTCTCTCTGTTTTCTTTTGGAAGAATTTTGTTTCCTTTTTGTCGGTGTTTGGTAGTGCAGAGCAGGTTTGGATTCAAGAAACAGATGAGAAAATTGAGTTTTGACTAATTATAATAACATTGCTTTTGAGGAAAAAAGTGATAACTTTGAGTAGTTGTAGAGGATAAACCCAAAAGACAAAACTCTTTTCTTTGTTTAAGTGAACTCTAAGTAACAAAAAAGTTTGTTTGGGCTTCTTTGGATTATGAGAAAGAAGAAGAAGTAGAAGGTGGAGAAAGATGAAAAGTTTATTTTATGGAATTAGCTTTCTGAGTTCTTTATTTGTTTTTAAATTTTAGTTTTTCCTTATCTTATGGGTCTTATCAAACGATCTTGACCCTTGATTCCTGGGAGAACCTTCTCATATCTGTACTACTCAGATCTTTAAACTTTGAAACTTAATTTAATCACAGTTTTTTATCCCACCTCCAATGCTTTAATTGTTCTCTCTGCTTAACTATTAAAATTTAATAACATTGCAATTAAAATTTTAAATTTCTGCCATTTTGCTTGGAGATGCTGCAGTGGACAGTTCAGTATTAATAGCCGTTGTCCCCGGGAAAAAAAAATCGAATTTATGTTTTCTGAGAGGAAAGAGAGAAGGATACTGTGAGTAAAAGCCAAATTGATGTAATGTACAAAGTGTTTTTACTAATTAAAGCAAGTAGCTTTTAATGGAGGATTACCTTAGTTTTGCTAAATTGAAAAAAAATACCGTTGTTGCAGAGATTTTTTGCTTCACATGTCTTGACGACAAGTGATAACCTCTGTTCTCTGTTTTGTCTCCATCTCTCTTGCTCTCTCTGTTTCGTTCATGTCTTCTTGTTCTGTCTTTCACAAGAGCTTTTTCTTTTTCTTGCTTCTTCCATGTCCCTGCCTTTCAACTCTCAGAGAAAACCATGGACAGAGGCAAACTCAGTTTTTGATCACTGTCAATAGCATCTAATGACTGACATAAACATTGAATTCCAATTTCGCAAATTTGACCCTTCTTTAACTCCTGCAAAATTGTGAAAACTATTTTAATTTTAGCTACAATACAAGACATGTAAAAATTAATGTCATTTCTTAAGAAAGATACAAAAGCCATTAAATGGCAAAAACGTGACGCAGGCAAAGATCTACATAATTAATGATCAATTAAAGATCAAATAGGCAAAATGACTATGATGTATAAATTGACGTAGCTTGTGTCTACCTTATTCAGTGGAGTCTCTCTATTTCAGGCATCTGGCCTCTGCAGAGGATGAAACAAAAGCTTCACGATTTGTTGCCATATGCAAGTTTTGTGGATCAAGAACTTGGTTTTACACCAACTGGTCTTTTGTTATCAATTCAAAGCCTCAGATACATCTAAGATCTGTGGATTCATTTCTCATCGGATCTCTCTTAATAAATCAGAGCATCAATAATTGAAGTCACCAGAACTCTCTGCAAGAGCAGACACCATTTCTGAAGTGGTGAAACCTGTTCTTGTCTCTCATGATAATGTCTCTCGAAGTAACTCTGGAAACAAACTTGGCGAAAACATGGCAGTCATCACAGGTTCTCAAGTTCTTCATAATCCGTATAGGATCTTCCGCTCTCCCATTAATGAGTCCAAATGCAATCGCGAGCTTCTCACTGTGATGACTGAGAGAACATTCCTTTTCCTCTGTTTCCACATCATGAAACACCGAACCAGTCTGAGGAACATACCCCATGTTCCTTATTTTCTTCAAGATTTCCTCCAATTTCTCATATATTGCCTTTGATTGCGGATGTGATTTGTCTCCTCTATTAAAAAAATGGATTTTGCCATCAAATTCAACAGAGCTATAAGCAGCAACCTTTTTAGTGCCGAGCTTCCTCATTTTACTCCTTACTTTGTCAACGCAATCCCATTTACCAGCAGCTGCATATAAATTAGACAGTAGTACTTGGTATGCACCAATGTCGGGAGCTGTTTCTACAAGTACGTCTGCTACTCTCTGTCCCAGTTTTATATCACGATGAACTGCACAAGCACCCAACAAGGCTCCCCAGATACCGACATCAGGTTCCAGTGGCATATTTTTGATAAATTCAAAAGCCTCTTCTAGAAGACCAGAGCGTCCTAATAGATCAACCATACATGCATAATGCTCTTTTTTTCGGCTGAAGATTCTTATCATTCGAACGAACCATGAGACTGAAATACCTTTTTCCTTCATTCACTAGTCCAGCATGGCTACAAGCAGATAGGACCCCCAGAAATGTCACGTAGTTTGGTTTTAGTCCCGCACTCTGCATCATGTTGAATAATTCCAATGCTTCATTGCTATCTCCATTCATTGCATATCCTACTATCATCGTGCTCCAAGAAACTACATTCCTTTGTTCCATTTCGTCGAACAATTCCCTTGCATCTTCAGTGCTACCACACTTCAAGTACATATCAAGCCTTGCATTTTCGACGATTACGTTACAATCGATATCTTCTTTCCTCGCACGATCATAAATTTCTTTTCCCATCTCCAACGAGCCTAGCTGACCACAAGCAGAAAGCATACTCACGACTGTAAAAGAATCAAACTGAACAGCATCCGCAGACATTCTGTGGTAATACTCAAGAGCTATAACTGAGTTTCCCGTTTGAACACAAACCGCAATAAATGCATTCCAAGCCACTAAATCTTTGCCTTGCATAGACTGAAACAAAAACTCAGCCGACCTCAGTTCACCAAACTTCATGTACATCATCACTAACTCAGTTGAAACGATCCCAAGTGTCTCAAAACCATATTTTAACACATGGGCGTGAAAGGCAAAGCCCCAGGGCAAAACCCCCAGCTGAGAGATCGCCTTCACCACAAACGGGTAAGTAAACTCATCAGGACGGACATCAAGATCACACATTCTTTTATAAAGTATGATACTTTCAAATGGGAGCTTATTTTTAACGTACCCTTTGAAAAGAGTGTTCCAAAGAAAAATCCTGGGCTTGTGCATTTCGTCGAACACCTGACGCGCGTAACACATGTCGCCTACAAGTATGAGATTCTCTAACAGCTGGGTTAAGAGGCTGTTCTTGACAGAGAAACCTGTCGTTAGTATAACGGCATGGATCTTCTTAAGCTGCTTCGGCTTTGAAGAGCTAGTTCGTAATAGCTTTGAGAGCATTTGTTTTGTTAATGGCGTTTGTTTCGCAAGCATCTCTTTCCTTATTTTTTGAAATAGTACTTTCAACGATCTTAAAATTAAAATGTAATTTATATCATATGATTTTCTACAGAGCCCAATTTCTACAAGAAAAGGCCCAATAAACTTAATAGCAATTTCAATAACTATGGGCTGAAAGACCCAAGGGCCCAGAAAGGCAAGACATCGAGATTTCTTAGAAAGTATCAACCACAAATAAGAAATTCACGTTCTTCCAATTTGTTTTTGAATGATCCACGACTAGTTTTGATTAATTCAAAGGTTATATAGAAATTTAGAATAGTGAATTTCTCACTGTCATAAGATTTCAAGGATCATGATCCGTCAACAATTATATTTGATTCGCATAAAGTTTAATGATTAATATCTATATATACATATATCATATACTGTATAATCACATTTTATTTTATTAACATATCAAAATAATATTTTTTGTTGTCCTCAGATTATGCTTTTATTGATTTTCTATCGATGGGACAGCAAATGAAAAACGTACGTGCAGCCAATAATCTTCGTTTCTTATTTCATTTGAGGTCTCCCAAGAATTTGCATTATTTGGCATCGTCTGTTTCGATCTTATATGCTTGTCCGATCGTGAACTAGGAAATTTTTTGACTTAGGTTATTATACTGAGTTTGATTGGTAACTTCTTAATTAATTTATCACATTGGTAATATATATACTATTCCGATTTTGGTAGTTGCTAATATATCATAAAATCAGAAATTATTAAAGTTGTTAAAAATGTTATCTTTTACCGATCTTCCTAACATTTGCTTACATATTCGATCTAGTGTCACTTATTCAGTTTGCCGACGGTTTCAATAAACGCGTAACTAAAAGCCAAATAAATAGTTTATATGTTCGGATTCTAAAATAAATTATAAAACAGTTATCATTTGACCAGAATTTTTAGTATAGAGGTTTATGTTATTATTATTTAATATCATTTTTTGGATTTAATTATGTGTTATTAAATTATTGGTAAACAACAGAAATTATCATTTATTTAAGATTAAATCTTTTGTTGACAAAAAAAAACTTTTATATTTTTTGATATGGATGACGGTGATAGATAGTGATCATATGCATTATTGCATTTTGTCAAACCTAAAACTTATTCTTTTTGTGATAAGAACTTCGTAAACGTGAAGTAGGAGACAATGCAAATTAACAGTAATTTTTAACTTTCTTACGCAGAGTAAATTTACACTTACTCGTGAATAGTAAGCATGGCACCAGCACCATTGTTTTTTTTTAATTAATTGTAGTGATGCAAGATGCACGAGAGACTCGTGGTATAAGATTAATGAAAACACTTAAGTATTAATCCATTAATGAAAATTAAAGTATACGTCAGAGGTGAGACAGGTTTGTATATTCAGTTTATGAAGTCTTGCTTCCCTGAGGATCACATGGATGATCTTGCGACAAGACTGATAGTATTCGCATGTCAACGTGATGAAATCGTGATGGGAAGGCTCAAAGATTTTTTGGGGTTTTTGGACAAAAGTATATTTTTCTGTGAACTTTTAACCAATGATATTATTTTCTCAGTTTTACTCAATTCTAAACAATGAAATATAAATACTGCAGAACACAAATGGACATACATTATTTAAAATAATATTAATTATGCATAGAAGTCTAAGAAACAAGTTAAAATAAAACAAAACAAAACAAAAGAAATATTAGAAATAGAAAAAGTCTTTGTATAATTACAATGGTCATTAGAGGATCAATTTGATCGATTTTCGAATGCTTAAATGCAAAGAAACCCACCGTTCGCATTGAATCCACCACATCATAATCAGGTGGACACTTGGAGTTCCAGAAACTATAGCAATAACTATGATTTGATATCACTAATATTCTTTTAGCTTCAAAAAAATATGCATATTGTCCATTTGTAAAAACTTATGTGATGCCATCAGAAACAAAACTCACATCTCTGTATGTCTTTTCTCGTATCTGTCTCATCAGGTCGTCTTGCTTCTCTAGCTAGCTGTTGATCTCTCCTTCCTTTAGATACGGTTTTACATTTACCAGCCAATTGCTCATGCTTCTCTTTGGCAACACCTATTCATTCATCATCTAAATCCAACTCCCAACTATAAGCATTTATTAAGCCAAAAAAAAAACTATAACCATTACTCTGCTCAAATGTTTATTAAATTTCTACCAAATTTTTTGTCTCTAAAAAGTAAAACTTCAATAAAATATTTAAAATTTTCTACATAATAATTTCTTTGAGTTTATATTTGTATACTTCCTTCGTAATAGATGATAAGGGCCAGTGGCCATTATCTGCATTTTTGTCGATCCTATCGTAAGAACTTGGAGCATACAATCATGTCGTTTTATATAAAAATAGCTTTTTATTTTATATCACTAATATTCTAATTCTATTTTTTTACGCTAAGTGAACAATATGCATTTATCCATTTGTAAATCTGTAAATAATTCTTTAATTCTATTTGTCTCGGAGTAAACACTAACATATATAAAATTTTTTATAATCTATGTAGACGTCTGAAGCATGAAAAACGTACAGCCAATAATTCTTCTTCGTTGTTCAAAATTGTTGAGCTTTACAATGTATACACAAACTCATATTCTCTACAACTAAATGATTAAACCGAATAAGAAAACATGTCCATTAGTACTATACCAAGTCACTATACCAATCTCCAATATATATTATGTTGAACAACATTCCTTTGATTAATTTAAATTAAAAATTCACCCCCCAAAAAAACATTTCTATTGAGATATTATCTACAAAAGCAAAGAGTAGACAGATCATGTGTATATAATTTATTTTAACTATTAATCGTTTGAACAAAAAAACAAAAACAAATAATGTAACTCGTTCGTCCATTATTTTCGGCTGCAAAACTTTTTTAAAAGATTAACGGTCATTTTCGATTAAGTTTCTATCGAATTTACTTTATACGAACAAATAACTTAATTATTTTATATTTTTATAGAAATATAAGAGTGATTGTTACCTGCTTCACTAAAATATGATTTTTTATTCTTTTTAATTTATGGCTTGAAAATGATTTTTTTTTACATGCCAAATTGACAGATGTGTTTTGAGGACGACTCCAATGCACATGTAAAGAAAGCCAGATACACTAAAAAATAGTATACTACTTTTGATTGATGGATGCATATTCTTTTTTTTCATTTTCTAAATAAATATGTCCAAATGTAATGCTCATCATTCGTTCTATGATAAGTACGAACTTGATAAACGTGAATCACGATACATTACAAATCAACAGTAATTTTATTTTATTCTGTTACACACTGCTCGAGTAATTACTTATACTTTTCTTTACACTCAATTATATTTTAATATAAGAAAATGATATTGTACTAAACTACTAAGGGAGGGTGAGAGATATTGGTAAGAAAAAACATGTTTAGTGAAAAAAAGCAAAAACAAAAATCGTTTTAACCATATCTCTATATAAACGAAGGAGACCATAAGGGAAAGTATTCATCAACCAAAGAGACAAACAAACAAAAACACACTTAACTCAATACCCAAAGAAGAGAAAGAGATGGCGACTTCAGGAACATATGTGACAGAGGTTCCGTTGAAAGGATCGGCGGAGAAACACTACAAGCGGTGGAGAAGTGAGAATCACCTCTTTCCGGACGCCATCGGCCACCACATCCAAGGTGTCACCGTCCACGACGGCGAATGGGACTCTCATGGAGCCATCAAGATTTGGAACTACACATGCGGTAACCAAATACATTTAATATAGGATCCCCAAACGAAACTCAAACTAATATCTTAGTTTTACGATATAATTAATCTTAGTTATGAAAGAATCTCTTTACACATATAAATCCAAACATATGGTGCTAACTTAATGAATCAAACACATATATATAAAAATGTGTATGAAGATGGTAAACCGGAGGTATTCAAGGAGAGGAGAGAGATAGACGATGAGAATGACGCGGTCACGTTCAGAGGTCTTGAAGGTCACGTGATGGAGACTCTTAAGGTGTATGACGTCATCTTTCAGTTCATTCAAAAGTCGCCTGATGATATCATCTGCAAGATCACTATGATATGGGAGAAGCGAACCGATGACTCGCCCGAGCCAATCAACTACATGAAGTTTGTCAAGAGCATGGTTGCTGATATGGACAACCATGTCCTCAAAGCTTGATTCCTCATCATTCTATATCTTTCAAACTATCATCATCAACGTCATATGATCATATATGTATGGCTCCCTTTGTCTTTGTATGTGGATATTCTAAATAAAAGTGGGTCTTGTATGGTTTCAATAGTTTCTGTTGCTATTCGGGTTTTGTAATATGCTTTGATGTTGTTGATTATTGTATTAATTGCAAGGTTGCATGTATGTCTGTTTATATATGTCTAATGATTTCAAAAAGTAATAGTGCTGTCTCTATTGATATAATTGATTACACTCGACCTCCAAACCCTAATTCCCTTCCTCTGATTGCACTACCACCACCAATAAAAAGAAAGAGCATTTTTTCGAATGTTTTGTGAGATCTAACATGAGGGTCTTTTAAAATTCTCTAATGAAAAAATTCACCAAAGGTTAAAGGAATATTAGGATTTAGCCACAACATGTTATTTTGAATCAAACACTACACTCTGATGATTTTTTTTTAAAATATTATAAATTAGTAAATATTTACATTTTTCAGCGATCTAGTGGTAAGAATTTGTGTTTTATATTTTCACTATTGCAATCTTTAATCTAATAAAAATAAAACCAGATAGATGGATTAGTCTATTTTATAGTATTCATAAACATGTAATCACAAGAAAATAGAATTACATTGATACAAACAAATAATCGTAAATTCGATAATGAAACTGTATATAATATGTTTTATCTTTATAATATCGATATTGGTCTATCTCCTATTTGTACTCTATACATGATATATTAACTTCACATCCTTTTAACAATCGACTATTTTGTTAAATTCATATATCATAAAGTTGTTATCGTAAACTAAGACGTAAGTGGGTGCAAATCTTATATATATATATATATATATATATGTGAGAGAGAGACAGACATACAAATGATACAATGATTATATATTTAAGTTACATACATGATTTTGAATTTTGATTAGACAGAAAGATCGTTGAATGTTTGAAACTTTCGTGGTACATCATTTAATGCTTTTTATAAATTCTTACAATATACAAATGATACAATGGCCCATCCAGATATGACAAGGCAACCACTACCAAATCGTATTGATTTATTAATTTAAATTATCTGACCCCACTAAGCCAATAATTCTACTAGAGAATCCTATATGTGGCGTCAAATCCCATAAATACGTTACTTATCTTGCGGAATTGTTGTTGGTGTTCTTTAATGGGCCGAAATAAACGAATAGCCCATAAAATGATAAGGTATATGAAATTGGAAATTTGTGACCCATCTGAAATATCTTATCCATGCGTGATGCGTCAATTGTTTTTTTTTCAACTATTCATCTCAAAATGCAAAATAAAATTTCAAAAATAATACACCAACTAAATTTTTATTATTATTTTAATATATAATTTTTTATAAATCTAAAATAATATTTCGTTTTAATCTATCTTACGACATAACACTGAACGTTTCATAAATACATATATACAAGAGATTACTTGAGAAGATTTCAGGTACAAAAAAACTATTTTGAGTCAATACACCTGAGAACAACTTTGTGTCAGAAAACCTTATATATCATAAAATAGAATTTGTGAACTAAACTGAAAACAAAAAAAATATTTGATGTATTGTTGTAACTTGTAAGTATACAATTGTATAAAAATCGGCAATATAAATTTAGTTGTAGTTGGTGTATTATCATCCAAATGCAAAATAAAAAAACAAAAACTAAAAATGTAAAAGATCCCAAAACAGAAATTGCAATACTCAAAAAGACATTCAAAATACAAAAAAGTCTCAAATTCTCCAAATTTGCTTGTTGGTTAAAATGGGTCATCAAAAGAAAACATGCTTTATCTCTTATACATATCGAAACAACAACAGATCATTCATCAGGTACACGACAACAACAACAACAACAACAAACATTTTCTTAGGTAGACGAAGAGCCTCCTGCTTTGGAAGACTTACTCACACCTCTGCAACCAGCACCTTCATGCCATTCAAGCATGATCTCAATCTCGCCGCACTCGACATTGTTAAGCCTAATGATCATGTCTTGTGTGATCTTACCATTGTTCCACACGATGCTACTTTCATCTGACAAACAATTGTGCCTCGATGGCTGAACCCTTTTGATTGCGCATCCATTAGGGAGCCTCAAAAGTTCCATCCCCATTTTCAGAGCCTCCAAGTATGGTTCAATGTCTATGTTTGCATCTCCCATTTTGTCATCTCCAGTGAACTTGTCCCAGTCAAACACTGTCTGAACAAAATCCAACAACAACACCAGTGTTTTTAAACTCATGAACAGAGAGACAAGAATTGTCTTTTTGTCTGAATCAATATATGTAAAAAAGATCTGAAGAGAATGTTTTTCCAGTTTTACCAAGCGGATTGGTACATTGGGATCTTTGATTGCAACAGTCATTTCTTCATTCCATACTGGATTGCAGTTTTTCTTCACCACACGTGTCTTCAACGTCTGAAGATTTCATATTTGTTTTTGTGTTAAAAAACAAAAACAGAGAATTTGAGGACAGCATAATAAACCGACGATTCATATGGTAGTAAACCGAGTATCCGTAGTGATTATTGATTAATCTTCAATTTCATAATGATAATTGTTGATCTGAGGACAAAAGTGCGACTCTTTCTAAATGAAATTACAAAAGTCTCAGGAGAAATGAAACGATGTTCCAAAAATAATATGAAAGGAAAGGAACCTGATCGGCGACGGTGATGACGATATAAGGATCGCTGCTTCTATGGTCGCGAATGGCGAGATTGATACCTCTTTTGACGTGAATCGTTAGCAATCCGAGAGGCTTTTGATCCATGGATGTGACAAGATTGACGATTTGGAGAAAATTGACCAAAAGTTTGGAGAAAACGAGGAAGAATTAAAGAAATGAAAGAGATTTGGGGATGATGATGATGATGGTTTAGAAGAAAGTCCTTATATTCTCCTCATCTACTATTCAACACGTTCTCTCTCACAATTGCTCAAAAATCTAAAAACTAAACCATATGATTATCAATATTAAATTCAAAAAATTTTGTTTATTTTTCAACGATATCATTTGTCAAATTTTAACCAAACCCAAAAATATTATACCAAACAATTTTGAATTACTCTCTTCTTTTATTATGGAAACCACTAGGTGAGTACCCGCGTATACACGCAGATGTGTTTTATTATCCTTAAATCTTCTGCTTGACTGGATCAAAAATTTTTGGCTTAATAGTTTATAATTCATAATAATTTGTATAAAAATATATTTGGTCCTAACATTTTTTTTACCTTCTTACGCATATTCGGACTTTGATCGATGTCCTTAAAAGATTCATTAGGTATCAGAATACAAAAACTCAATTTTTTTTTACTATGTTTTCCTAATTTCTCATAATTTCATTAAATGTTGTTAATTTTATACAGTTTATACATTAACATCATAAAATGAAATTTATTCCATTAATCCAATAATAAATTATTTTCCTATACGATTTATAGCTCGTTTTTAACACATCATTCATGATAGTTATTCTGTTTATATCAACCACAATTACTTCCTATATTCCACATAAAACTCTCAATCCAAATAGATTGGGTCAAGCACCAACTATCAAGTCCACTCTAATTAGGATTATGACCGACGTTTCAAGCAAATCCAAATGGAGTTATAATCGACATATCCCATCTAATCTAATTAGGAATAGAGTTGACAAAAGGTTATTAAAAAACATTTTGGACCGAGGAAATGAGGCAACAAATTAACACTTATAAATAAGACTGTGATGAATGTATTATTGGTTTTTTAATTTACAAAAAAGGTTTACGACATTTATTATATAAACCTAGTGTCAGTTTTTATCTTTTAAATTCGATTTAATAATTTTTTTTAATTGATTATTATATAATTTTTTTTACTACAATTTTTCTTTTTTAAATCAAATTTTCGTAATTTTTAATTATTAATTTTTAATTTCATAGACTATTTAAGCTATATTTTTTCGCAATAATAAATCTAAAACTACATATTTGAATTTTTTAAAAAGTTTACCGAGGTATATCTCCGACGATCTGTGAATCCCAAACATACCAGATAAGTTGCGAACTCAACGGCATTTAGGCGGAAACATATTTCGCAGGTAAAAACAAAAAGACGTGTGAAAAATATCGCTAGGAAACATTTATTTGATTTTGTTAATAAAAAATACCCTTTAAACAAAATTAAAGAAACAAACTATCTATGAATGTCGCCGTTGAGATGCCAATTCAGGTTCTTGCAGAGGATATGCGAACAACGGCGTGGTGGCAGATTCATTTTCTGCCGATTAAAACAAAAACATAAAAAAAATATACCGCAAACTTCTGAGATTTTTTATAAAAATAAAATCGGCCGTGACGTTGGGCTGAAGAACGTGACACAGATCTACAAAAATATTCGAAATATTTTATGTCAAAACCCTGAAAACAGAGTAGATCGAAAAAATAGATGCAACATGATATAGTGAATGAAGATTTTCGAGATTACCTGTGGATAAAACCCATAATCGCGACAAAAGCTGGCGAAATCAGGAAAGAAGAGAGAGGGGCGATGAAGAGTTGGCGATCAAAGCATAAACGTAAAGAAGAGGGAGTTCTGAAGAGGATATCTGAGAAGACCTATCGATTCCGACATGCAAAGAGTTTTTCAGTATAAGTATATGGAGAAAGTAGACCGGAAAAGCCAGATCTGAGGGAAAAGAAATGGTGAGACGACGATGACTGGAGGAAGGGGAAAAATAGAGGAAGAATGAAAAATGGGGAAGCATCTCACCGGGGAAGAAGATGAAGCATTTGGGAGTCGGCGAGAGAGAATATTTTTTTTAAAAGGGTTGAAGTTGTGGAAAAGTGTCTCTTGATTTTCAATTTATAATTATGTTAAATAATATTGAAAAGCCGCTTATAAAATGCCGTGTCTCTCTATTTTTTTTTGCTTTTTTTTTAAGTAAGGGGCTGACACGTGTCAGGCAAGGAATGCTGACGTGTCAGCCCCTGGTGAAACACACACTGAATTTTTTTTAGTGTTAATAATATCCTTGTTGATACTAATCCAATGGGTCTACTTTTCAACGTTGATTAAATATCACAACTCCACTTATTATAAAACCATAATACTAATGGGCTTGAAGACATCATTAACGGGCCTAATTTTCCCGTCTCAAGAAAAAAAAAACTGTAGAGAGAGAGACTATTTCCTTGGAATTGGCTGAGAGTAGGGAGACGGTTTCGGTGCTAGAAAGGGTTTGCTTTGCTTGCGGATGAAGAATCGGGTCAACCAATCTCATCTCATCCTTTCCCTTTCTCTTCATCAAACCCTAGATCTCAATATATAACCCATTCCTCATTCTCACTAACCTCTCTCCACCTCAAAACTTTCTCTTTCGCATCGATTTTGAAACTCTGTGTTTTCTTCTTATTCAGGTCCATTTTCACTATATTTCTCTGCAGATTTCATCTTACTGCTGCAGCGTCTTGAATGGTAGAAACAACTCCGACTACCAGAGAATTTATGCTCTCCCATTGCACCACCGCAAGGGCGAGCTTTCTCCACCGTATCTCCACCGCACCCGCTTTCACTTTTGGCTCTTGTAAGGAAGGCTGGTACTTCCGTTGCATCGGCGTCGACCCTTGAAAAAACAAAAACAAAAACTCCTCCTTGGTTTCTTTTTTGGCGTTGGTGAAATCTTATTTTTTAAAGATATTGCTGTACAACAACAAGCAGAAGAAAACCCACAAATCGAAGATAACAAACAGGTTTCTCGTTAGCATCAGTTTCTTAGGAAGTGCTGGACCCATTCGTTTTGTTGTGAAAGAAGACGAAACTGTATCAAATGTGATTGATTATGCTCTCAAATGCTATGCCCGTGAAGGCAGGCTTCCACTTCTAGGATCAGATTCCAGCTTTTTTCCTACTTTACTGTCCTTACTCTGCAGCTGAAGGTGAGACAAGGAAAATCTCGACAAAACCCATTTGAGTTTCTTACTACTATGTGTTTTGTCCGTTATGAGATTGGTTCTGTAATGTACATTTTGATCTTTTCAGCATTCAATCCATGGGGGAAAATCGGGTCAGCCGGATCAAGAAACTTTATTCTGTCTAAGAAGACAGAAGAAGCTCAACACCTTAGAGACTCAGTGGACACAACAACAACAACAACAACAATCCGGAAGATCTCTGTGAGGTGGAAGGCTTGGCTCAACAAGTCTCTAGGCCTTATGGTTCCTTCTCACTAGATCATGCTTTTTCTGGATTTCCACAGTTCTGTTTTGGTTCTTGTTGTCAGTGGAATAAGCATCACAACACTTGTGCTTTGGTTTTCTTATGTTGTATTTTGCTACGAAATTAATGGATTGAGATTTGATAGAATGAAAATAACTGCTTAGCTAGTAGTGAGTATATGAGAATAAGAAAGCATCATAGCAACATGTCTCTGCAATATTTACTGGTAACCCGAAACAAGGCTAATGTGAGAATCTGATCTCGCTCTCAATCATCTAATGTGTCTTGCAGCAGTTATTTATATTGGTCCTGCAAGTTCTCTGTTTCTTCCTTGTCACCTTTCTCTTTACTTAGAAATCTTCTGGACATGGATTTAGGGCATCACCAGCATTAGCAGTACAGTAGCAGCTTCTTGAGGCACTTGTGATGATGGACCAGTCTCCATTAGTAACAGAAGCAAAGACGATGTCAACAAACAGATTCTTCAAGGTTAAGTAAGACGCAGTGAATGATAAACTCGAGGACCAAGGATAAATTTAATTACAGCGTTGACCATGTGGACATATACGTTGTTGCTCTCCCTCTTTCACCTTTTCATCCTTTAAGCACCTCATTATAAGTCTCTTGCTGGCCACTGCTGAATTTTCTACTGGTGTCGGAGCTACATATCAATCAAAGGAGAATCAAACAAAAAAACTCAAAATCAGTTCTGTTTTATTCGTTTTAACATTCTCTCCTGGAGCCTGGAGGACTTAAAAGATGTAAGTTCTCTTTTGATCTGAGAAGCGGCCATTACTTCTTCACCAGTCCCTAGACAGAACGAACAAAAAGAAGTAGTTTTGGGCTTTTTTAAATCTTGGTCCTTTTTTATATTGGGCTGACATAATTAGAAACATTAAAACTTACCGTAAATAGTAAGAAAATGACGTTTATCTTCGGCAAACCAAATGGTGAAAGGAGAGAAGTTGACTAATGACTACAATCACATTTCAACTATATGATTGAAAGTTAATCCATTGTATCTAAAACAAATATATAAAAACTCAACGCAAAGATTTTAATACAAAGTGCTTTGAATGTTGTTTCGATTTTCCTCTATATACTTTAAATTTATTTTATCTGATATTTAAATCATAACAATAACGAATTACTAAACATCAAATTTTCAAGAAAGCTAATTTTATTTTTATTTTTGTGAAAAATAAAGAAAGTTATTTAATATAGAAGAACTCACAACTTAAAAACGTGTAGATTGACTGCATGAAAAGTATTGTACACATTTTGACTTGGTAAGTACATGTGTAACTTTCAGTGGATGGATATTTTACCTATTCAATGATGGATTGGTATTACTAATATTATTTTATAAAAGATCTCATGTTTTGGATGGTAAAATTTCAGAACAATTATTTGTATTGTAACGCTGAGACTAGTTTGAGTTCAACAGTCAATTATATGATTTGAGTTGTATAATGAAATTGAACTCAAACCTTGTTTAATTAGTAATTTCTCCCCTGTTAGAACTTAAGCTCATGACATAATTCATTCATAGATCCTAATCATTGATCAACCAGTTAGTAATGAAGATATGCAAGTCTCGATTTAATAGAAAAAGAATGAAGTATATACAATCTATATTATTCCATCCCAAACTATTAAACTTATTAATAAATTCTTTAAGCTATATCTTTCAAATTAATTCCATATCTACAATTAAATCTAAACAAATCAAATTCAATTAGTGAAACTATCTTTTTATATTTTATTTAATCAAATCTATCTGTTTGTTTTGTTTATTATCGGGTCGGATTAAATAGGATCATGTTGACTGGATTAAATAAGAGAGGCATTAACACTTATCGTGGTTCAATGAGTTGAAATGCTATTTTCACTGATTGATGACGAATAATACTATGTAACCGTATTATATTTTTTTTATTGATAATAATCGAAAAAAAAAACAGAATCATACAGTAGGAAAATGGTGAATCTTTACGTGAATTACCACCGATTTGTGAATGTGTGTAACTGCGTATTACATACCCAATAAAACCAATAAAATGTAATGAAAAACCATATGATAAAAAAACAAACCAGATAAATAAAGTTATTACTATTAAATGTTCGTCTCAAAAAGTAAAATTTTACTAAAAAAGAACCGTTCGAATATGGATAAGTCAGAATTAGGTGGAAAAAAAAATTAAAATGTCACATTCATCTAACTGGTCCTTGACATGCACGACTCTATTTCCAGGTTCACGAATATATCTTTTTTTCCTTACCTTTCTTTTAAAAAACCCCAAAAATATTATATTTTCTTTAAAGAATTAAGAAATAACATTTGTAGCAAAAAAAAAAAATTATTCACTGCAAATTTTTATATTTTTCTTTCGACACAATGTTCGCTGGAAGTTATTTACATGTCACCGTGTCATAATGTTGTCTATAAATGCAAACCGTATAATATCGTTGGTCTTATAAAGTTGACAAAAAGAAATAAAGAAGTTATAAATAGAAAGGTGAGTAATACATTTTCGGTTTGCTTTTGAGTGTCTCCTTTGATATATAAATCAAAGTAAAACAATGAAAACGACGTAGCATTATTTATTCTTGTCCGCCTACTGTCCCAAATAAAAAATTTCTGACGTTATATAAATCAATGATCATAATATATACATTTTTTTAATGCAAAGTCGATCCTTAGTGTTAATTAGGGAAGCTATATAGGATTAGAATGGTGATCCCATTTACAATAATTTAATAGTATGCATTAAGTTGGGTTCGAATTTAGATGGTGATATTAAATGATACTAACACAAACTGCTAGGGTATAAATTTTGATTATAGTGATCTGATTTTTAAATAGTTAAAACAGGATTATTTAAAAGAATTATATTTTTTTGTTTTACTTTTTGGTTTGGTTTATAAGATGAATCAATCACTTTACAATATACGATAAAAACAGTTTTATCCAAAAAGTTTCAGAATTATGTTAACCTAGTTTGATCCGACTTCGTTTCACATATTATCCTACCATACACAAAAAAAATTTTCAAAAGATATATATTTTTCTACTCAAAAATGCATAATGCATTATACTGTTAAATAGAAAAAAAAATTGAGAATAAGGGAAATGCAAATTCGATTCACACTGATAAAAGTTGTGGAAATAGCGAATCTTGCAGACAAATAATTGCAGAAATTCAATGTTTCTATATGGTTACTATAAAATATTGTGATAGAAAATATTGAAAGGACAATGATAGATTTAAATATAAGGACCTTATAATATAATAATATTGGAACTCGATGTGATAGAGAAAAGAAAAAAATAATAATCAAGCGTGGGGTCAAAGGAGAATTTGCACACATGCAAGTTGGCAACTTGGTGGTTAAAAAGCATTTCATGCATGTGGGACCTTCCTTTGTATCTAATTAAATAAATTTATTGCATTTTATAAAGATAAGATTAATAACTCTGCATCAGTGATAAAGATATGTGGACTATTATTCATTATTTAATAAATATTATTATGTAATTAATTAAAATAGTTATATGGGTCGGTTCAATCCTTTTGAAATTGATTTGGCTTGTGGGCATATACTAATTTTTTGGAACCTTACTATACTAATCATACAACTAAAAAGATAATTTGCAATATTTTTAATTATTTTTTAAGAATGTCGAGCTCATAATGTGTGGGTTTACATACTACTTACATTTAAGTAATTACAATCGCGTCTTCATCATTCAATTGTTCCGGCGGTTTGATATAATATTATGGACTTTGCATATAAACTACGCATCTACCATATTTTGCATTTAAAAAGGATAGTAATATACACAAAAACAAATATTGATATATCTCTTGTACGAGCCTCTCTTTTTTCATCCATCTCGTACGAGTCTATGTACGAGAGTTTGTTTATTCTTTAAAAAAAAGAAAAAGAAACACGTTAATAACTTACATAGCCCTGAAAATAAAATGTTTTTACATAGATGAAAGATCAAACATCGGATCCAAAAATTGATGTGTGGGTTCTAAGTATTACGTCTAACTCATCAGATTCGTTTTCCAATAAATAGATATGAGATACAGGGAAGCAAAAATTGTTATATCAAACTCCACATTATTAAAAAGTTAACTTTGAAAGTGCCCCTTAGTATTTCAGTACTCTTTGTAAATAATTAAATATCTCTCACTCTCAACCCTTTTTCTTTCTCAACTTTATATTCAAAAACTCAATAACAAATTAGAAATATCTAATATCACTAGTTATTAATTTACTATTCATACATTGTGAAAGTTTAGAAATGTCTGTTTTTTTTGTCGTCATAACTTTTTTTGTTTGCCGAATTGAGGTATTATTTTAAATATATAAATATTTAGTAAATACATACTCTCTGCCTATTGACTTACCCCAAAAAAAAGCATATATTTAAAATGATCTAACAAAACGATATAAGAATTTTAAACAGGTGAAAATAAATAAATAAAAGGCAAAACGGTTCGATTCAGTTCGGTTTTGGTCTGGTCCGAACATATGTCATCACCGGTCCATTGATTCAACTCAAATACCGAGTCAACTCACCATACCACCACCGTCGTCTTCGAGTCAGCTCAGTGCGCCGCCGAGAGCTTCCAAGCAGAGGTTGTTATGAGCGGTCGAGTGTGCCAACCCAACATCAAACACCCATTATTCTCCTCCACACGATAACCTTCGCCGCCATTAAACAACGCCAAAAGCATACTCGCTTGCTTAAACGCGTTAGACCCGAGATGTGCCGGCGCAAAACCGGAGGAACCGAACCGGTTTGTCCATTGACTCAGTGTTTCGTGTCTCTCGACCCGATCTGGACCTTCGCAGGCCACGAGATTGCAAATCTGTTTCCCCAAGTAAACTTCCGACATGACTTTGTCTTGGCTACTAGGGACACCTTCCAAGGAATCGAACAGGGTCGAATAGTAATGTAGCGATTCAGTAAACCGGTCTAAGAAAACCGGCCCGTTATGGTTCGATTCTTGCTCGACCACCGTGAAAATCACCGGTTTAATCTGTTTCACAACGCCGAGCACTTTCTCTATCCCGCCGGGACGGCCTAGGAGCTTGTGGAGCTCGAAAACAGAGTTGACCGCTACAGCTTCGGTTTCGCTCGGTCTAAGTTCGAGCATCGAAGCGTCGAGATCGGCTAAGCTGTTGGCGACGAAGCCACGGTATTCGAATTCGACGTGAATCGCTTCCGCAAGCTGAGCTAATTTACAGCCGACTTCGTGGAGATGATCGGAGTTATCTGGCGCCGGGGGACCAATTCCGGTTAACCTGAAAGTCGGAGGACCTCCTTCACGGAGGGCAAGGGCTTGCATAAGCGCCGGCCACTGAAGCCCTTGGTTCATCGAGAAATCGATGACATGAACTCTCTTCTTGCCTTCAAACGCTTCGAGGATGGCTTGATTCGCTGTGAAATGGGCGAATTTGAGGTAAGGGCACGTCTCGTAGAAGTGCATCTGGAGAGTATCGGAGAGAGAATGGTCGATTTGATTCTGCGGCGGAGAGAGACGGTAGATCCGCCGCGCGAGAGCTTCGGCGAAGTACGTAGCCACTTTTCTCATGGCTCCTGCTTGAGACACAGCCAAGAATCCAATTTGCTTAACGAGAGCTTCCGCTAGAGTCAGATTGTTGTTCTGGATGGCTTCCGCACAGGCCATAAGCGCGTGGACTAGACGAACACCGTTTTCTTGCGAGTCGACTAGGATTACTGCTCGAGTTGACTCAGGCGCCGTTGTTGTGGTAGTGGTAGTTACCGTCGTCCCTATAACTCCACCAATCTGCGCTGCCGGTGATGTAGATGTAACCATCGAATCAGGGCTCGAGCATGATTTCAAACGCTTGTTGTTCCCAGCTTGATTCGACGAAGACGAAGAATCTATCGCGAATTGGTTAGATCTCTGGTAAATCGCGTTTCCAGGAATGGCTTTCAGGTCGTAATCGGAAGCCGCAAAACCACCACCACCAATAGAGGTGGTAATGGTCGAAGAATCTCCAGCTCCGGTGAGAAACGAGTTATTAATCTCCGGCGAAGGCAGAATACCATTAGACCCAGACGGCGGAACCGCCGGTGGATTAAGCTCGGTGAGCATGTTATCAAGCCACGAGTAGAGCTCGGACGGATTGTAGTGAACAGTATCCGTAGCAAGATGTGATAGTCCATCTTCCTGAACATTACCCATCATCGTCTCTAACTGCTCGAGTTTCAAAGCAACCTCCGCCATCTCCGACGACCTAACCTTGTAACCCAACACAGCAAGAAGCTCATCCATGTTACCACCGTCTTCTTCTTCCTCTTGCTTCACCATCATCATCTTGTCTTTAGCACAAACCGCCGGCAAAGAAGAAGAAGAACCGGCGATTGCTGTACCGTGGTTGGACAATCGAGTATTGGGACCTTGGTATTGATGAAGATCTCTCTTCATTTCTAATCTGGTTTCGATAGTTTATCTCAGATTGGGTCTGATATTTTTGGCTCCGATCTTGGATCTAGGGTTTGCTTTTTGTTTTTGCTTTTTTTTTTGGGTGAGGAAGAAGAGGAACATGTGACTAGGTGAAGAATCTTAAGCAATCGAGCATTGGGTGGGTATTGCTTTGTTTTTCACTGCTACTACCACTTCAATGATCATAAGAACTAATAATACTAAAAATTAAATGATAGATTTTTATTTACCATAGAAATTGAGAAAATATTTATTTAAATGGATGAGATATTTTAAAAACAAAAATAATAATGATAATAAAAATAAGAATGGTGGTGATGGGGCTCGACGACCAATGAGTAATGTACCAGAGGAGGGCTCAACATCTACACCTCGAAAGCGATAAGGCTGAGAATATACAAATATTATAGTACAAATAACTGTAAGGTGAAAAATAAAAAAGTGACTTTAACTTTTGAAGAGATTATTTTACTTTCGTTTTTGCACAGCAAATTTTACTAAAACAATGTTGTATTTAAACCGACATTCTATAGTATTTGTTTTTTTTTCTGTAATACTTTACTTTAGAGTGAGGATCATTAACCTTTTGTCAAATCTTTAAAAATACAGATTTAGGGCTTTTTAGTTGATTCTTTTGATGGAGAACTGAAGATGCTTTTCCAGTGAATAATTAAAATTTCACTTAAAAGCTCAACTCAGTTCATCATACACTGTTTTAGTTCCCAGGTTCAATGGTAATAATAATTCAACCAACCATAGTGACAGGTTTTGAAATATATAAATTATAAACTTCTATTTCTTTAACACCGGAGAAAAAAATGAATTTAAGAGATCTCTTTGTTACTTTTTTTCCAACAAATTTGTTTACCCACAGCCATCGAAAACATCAATCTAAAAATGCGTACAACCAAGAAAAAAAAACAATAGTAATTCACAGTAACTTTGGTTCAGTTTATTTATGCAGAAATTCATATTTAACAAACAAAAAAAGATTCTGCAATTGGGTTTTGGGAAATCATCGGACCTATGCGTTTCAATTTTCGAGTCCTTTTTAACTTTTGAAGTTGTATTAAGCCTATCCCATTTTTATTCTCTATAATTCAAGATGCGTACAATTAAAATAAAAATAATGACCACTAAAATATTTTTTTCTTTCTTCAAGATTCAACAATTGGGTTTTGATGAAAACTATCGGACACGAAAGTGTATTCGATCTTTTTTAACTTGAAAAAGGTTTAACTAGACCTATTTTTATTTGAGTGAACATGCTAATCTACGATTACTGTCAAAGTCTAAATATAATATAACTAGCATTTTAAACTTACGAAGACAACAAGAAACTATATATCCAACATTTAAATATACGTGAAAGCGACATTTGTTTGTTTTAAAGTTTCGATTATATGAATTTGACAAAATATGAATCACATTACTCCTACATATCTTCATTTTAAATGTGTAATTATTAGTCTTTTAACTGCGCTTTAAATCACGTTTTACAAGTAATTGCAAATTATTACCGCGAACATTAGATGAAGTAAATTTTCACCATACTCTCTCAAGCTATTAACAGACTTGGAACTATCGTGCGACAAGATTACCCGGTTTTAAGCATAACGGCCGCGTCCGTCAACGTCAAATCATTCATGAGAGATTCCCGTACATTGCTTAACGCCGTCATTAACGGCCTGTTTCTATATCAGATGTTAAAAAAATAGAATTTATTAAAGATATATTCGTACCCTTCGGGAAACTCGAACTGACAGCACGTGATGGCTCCACGTGTAATCAGGTCCCACCATTACCATCGAAGGGTATAGCTTTCAGTAACTGTGCGCCGTTCGAATCTGTGGTCCCCACAATTCATGTGATTCATACACGTGTCGTATTTCCTTAGATCTAAACGGTAGGCCCTGAGTCTGCTTCCGTTGACGGCCGTTTTCACGGATCCTTTTCATTTTATTTGCATCTCTATCCATTTTAACTTCATGGTTACATTTTACAATGTGATGTTACGTCACTTTCTTAGTATTTTTATTTGGTTTTTTACATATTTTTTGTTTGGTTTAGGGTTTAAATTCACTTGCGTAAATTACTGTACAGATAAACCTTATATAACTATAGCTATTAGGTTCAGGTCCACCTATATTATTTTCGGAAATATTTTTAAGAATACATTTTTCTAGACAACATTATTGGGAATACTGTTACATCAATTACCTAGATTTGCCATAATACCTTTTGATTACAATTTTGCGATAGTTCTTTATCGTTGATTTTCTAAATTTTCATAGACTTTGTAGTTGATAGTCTTCTATATAAAGTTTATTTCAGTTTATCAATGAACTCAAACAATTTTCTTGACAAAAAACAATTAAAAAATCACTACTTTAGCATTTTGTTTTTATCAAGATAGTCATTACATTGATAATTTAAAATTGTAATGTCAATATATGATTATATATCAAATCTAGATGTGTTTTATAAACTTATGCGCACTGGTTTGGTTTCAATAAAAACAAAAAATTCATGCCTGTTATTTACTATTTATCCTTTTTGTATATTTTAATTTGTTTCTTATACTTTAAATAGTTTGTATTAAAATATTTTATCTGCTCTACCGAGTTTTGGCTCCAAGCAAATATATATTTTTCGTTGGCTTTGTTTTTGTTCTTGTGTAATCTTTGTTTTTGTCAACTACGTATTATTTTTTTTTTCTAATTCGGATACATGTGATTTATCTATACAAGCTTACACCACCTTATGTTTTAGCTAAATAATAGTCACAATAATTAATGACAAAATAAAAAATTTAGAACAACGATATATATATTGCCAGGTGCCTTTTCAAAACCATACATTATACTTGATCAAAAAACTAAAATAACTAAAATGTATGTATACCAACGGACACATAAGTGGTGGTTACGCTAATTAATAACTATATTTAATACATAAACATTATTCTCTAAACATTAATAATAATAGTAGTAATAATTTCTTACCAACAATTAATAATAGTAATAAAAATTGTTAGCATTTTTGCCGTACCCGACACAAAAATAGTTTGTAAAATCAAATTTCTCATTCTGATTCGACCCATCATACATTAAAAAAAACTAAATTTTTGTGACAAAAAAAAGAAAATTTCTGGCATGATTTTGATGGTTCGTCTATATTTGATTTACCACGAAAACGTATATATATATAGTATATATACAACTACGAAAATGTAAACGTCCGATATATAATAGATAGTATACAATTTCGTTGAATGGAAATGGTTGAAATTATTGGTTCTTCTTTAAAATTTGGGTGTTGATAAGTGTTATCTTATTTGTTGAGTTTTGACTGTGATAAAACTACACAAATATCAAAAATCAAATATACTTTTATATTGAACTTGATTATCAGTTTGTTTATGTCAAGGTAAACCTAGATTTTCATCATTTTATACCTTCGTCTATTTTAAAAATTTTAAATTTTGGAAAAACTTCATTCGTCTATGTCATGTGTTCATGTATCAGCGAGCAAATCCAACTTTTTTTGCCAATTTTTTTTTTGTCAGAATGATCTTTGTTTATTGTCTGTGCTCTTGACAAGAATTGTTTACAGCGACTAATTCATCAGATCATTTACTATATAAAAATCATTAAGTTATTTACAAAAAAATCATGATCATTTCAGATTAATTCACAGTCCATAAAAACATTACACATGTAATTTTTATATTTCCTTTATGGACTGCAATCAAGATCTCTCATTGATTTTTCCTTCTGGTGGAGGACAGGAAATGAATATGGTATCAAATCATCTGTCATAACAAATTAGTGTCTTTCTTGCAAAACATACAAATATATATATTTTTAAAAAAATACCAAAAGAGCTATAACAATTGAAAAAAATATAACTAAATATAGAGTTACAAAAAAAAGTTATTATAAAAAATAAAATGTGAATTGCCATCAATTGATATGAGGTGGCAGAGAGACCACTCACAGTTGGTAAGGGCACCTAAATTGCATGAATACCAGAATTAGAATTATTCCTTTTTCTTTTTCTCAGTTTATTAAAATATTGGGGGTATTTTTTTAGGTGTTAACTTTTTAATTATTTAAAACCTTTGGTACCCTATTTTTTTTAAAGTTGACAATAGTTTGATTGGTAAGTCCGATACGTCCTAAACAGTATATAAAACGAGGTCGAACACACACGAATTACGACTTAATTCATAAAATAAGAAAATAAATATTTCTTACGACATACTTTTGTTACGAGCTCTCAAGGATTTACGAAGTTGTAGCGTTTTTTGTATTTCTTCTCTATTTTCATAGTATTAGAAACGTTAAACTGTTTTCCACTTGAAAACCAAATACTGTAATTAGTAGATGAGATTAGAATTTTAATACGGAGGCGCGTGTTGCGTACGAAGTAGAGAAAGCCGCGTCGATAAAAGACAGCTTTCAGACAGCCTGGAGATTGCAGACGTGTCGTCTAAGCATGAAAGTGAGAGCACCTTTCTAATACCACCGTCGATCTGGAGGGTGAACTGCACGCTCTGTCTCTATGCCACGTGGCACATTTACACACAGATGATATAAATAACTGAAGTTAACCGAAAAGCAAATTATTAATAACACCTCTAGTTTTAATCGAGAGTTGCAGAAATATATTAATTAATTAAGGAATATAACACCATTTCAAAAGTATCATAATGATTTTTTTATATAAAAAAGTACCGTAGAGTTTTAAATAGCATTTACTGATCTTTTAATAAAACGAGACGATTATCCAAATTTTAGATTGGCTTTAAAATTTAAAGACAAAGGAGACGAGTAATTGTGCGTTTCTTGGTGTAACTTTACGCTATATTGCGATATAGAGCTTTACAGAATTAGTGAAATGTTAATTAATATTCACTGATATGATCCTTATAAATGGTTTGCTATCATTTTGAGCAATTTCGTTTAAGAAAAGAGGTTTGTTTTACGCTTTAAAATACACGATGCTAATGAAATCGCTTGCTTGCTTTCTTTTTTGGAAACCAATAATACATATGTAGAATCCCAATATCATTTTTTTTATCCAAAAAAACATTAAATGTTTGTGTAGCTGATTATTTTACCATTTAAGATTTTATTAAACTCTAGTTCATGGAATCTAACAAACTATGCCCATGTGAACTTCACATTCACATCTCGAAACTACGTGTCCCGATATATAATATAATAAACAAAGAAATAGATAAACATTGTAACTGTATAACGTATAGATTACATGAATACACGTTTCTAACAACAAAAAAAAAAAAGAAAAAAACATGAATACACGTGCATGGTAAAAAAAAAAGCGAAGAATCTGTTGGCTAGAGGGGGACACAGTGCACCGAGTTAATAAGATTTGAGATCAACGACGTCAAAACGAGTCAAAACAAAGATATTTATATATTTTTTGATTGTTTTATCATCTTCAACTTGCTTTTATAAAATGACGACGCTCAAAAATAAATAACAAGAGTAAGAGAACCAAGCGAGGAAGAACAAATTTGCTTTCGTTGGCTTCAGGTGCAAGACGCATGAAGTCCACATGAATAAAAAAGGTGGCTCGTTTATGGATTTATCCACTCCATATTAATAATATTTGATGTATTTTCCCATTAGCCAATCAATAGTCTCAAAAAACTCATTTTATTACATCATAAATAGTATTATTAGAAAGTAAGAAAAGCAGGTATGAAATGAATTAAAGACAGTTTTTGCCGACATGTAGATAGATTGCGGCCCGAGAAGGCGACATGCGCAAATCTATTTGATTAGACTCGGAATCTTTAATCACAAGATTTTGCCCTATCTTCCTCAATTATTATTTTTGTATATTACATCTGTATCACAATAATTCAAAGTTTTTACACATATTTTTTTTCAAAACCAAAACAATGTTTACTATCTATTTAAACACAATTTAATCAATTAAAAAATAATTTACAGAATACAGTGATCAAATAAATATAACATAATTCTATATTTAAAATTAAAACATCATATAAGTTATACAATTTTTTATTTTAAAAATCATCATTTGTATGATACAGGAATATGGTTTATTGATTTATTAACTTAAACTAACTATTTGAAATTTTGAAATAATTATAAACAATAAAAAATGAGATTTTGAATTAAAATATTTGATTAACTAGAAATATAACAAAATAATAAGGAAAAATAAATATTTGTTGACTTTTAATATATGTATGAAAATTAAAACATCAATCTTTTAAGCAGAGAAAGTATTTGCTATCGTCTCTCAAAGATTTACTAGGGTATCAAGTTTTTTTCTTCTCTATTTTATATTAAAAACATTAAACTGTTTTCCACTTAACATCTAAACACATAAACCCAATTAAAATTAAACAGCATCGCTTAGAACATTTCTATCCCCTAAAATTTGTCAAAAGCTCTTGAATAAAAAGAACTTTAAAAATTCAATTTAAATTAGTTGTATAATTAAATTACACAAAAAGATATTTTTTAAAAAAAATTTATCATAAATTATTTATAAATTTATCAAAAATCTCAATTGTAAACCTTTCTTCATTCTTTTTTTATCATTTTATAATAAAATATTATCGATAAAAATGCTCTTACAAATTGACAGTAACAAACTTTTTAACCTGCAATACAATAAAACAAATTATTAGCAACGAAAATTAGAAACAAATCTGAATCATTGTTAAACAGGAATTACTTTACAACAAAGTTACAACAAAAATGAAAATCGTTGCTAATTCGATGTAAATAGGAAACGAAAATTAGTTATATAACATTATTTTTTTCTAACGAATTTTTTTATTAATAAAAGGCTGAGTCGAAATATGTACATTGTTTTTTACTTGAGTCCATTTTTAACTTTTTATCTATTTCAAATGTCACTCGATCATGTGACATCTTGAATTACTTAAATTGACTTCTGGTTAGCAATAGCAAATTAGCTTATTTGGGTTTAGTTGTCGAGATAAGAAGATTGATAAGAATCACACATACTAGCTAAATTAGTGCTGAGTTTGTGATCGTTGGATTTTCTTGAAAGAAACAAACGGCTCGTATTCACTTGTCTTTCAACAACTACCACATCGTATCGTTGTCTATTTCCAAGTTTTCTATGTGTTTTTATGAATCATGATCGAGTCTCAATCACCACACCTTTTATTCCAAACAATCTTCTAAATTTCTGTTTTTTGGTAATCAAGAAGTTTCGAACGCAGCTTCATAATCTTTTCGAAGTCTGAAACCGAAACATGTTAAATCAGACTCCTTCCACGGTTGATGTTCCACAAACTAAGAATGCGTAAAAACAATGATTTAATATAAAAGAAAAAGAATCAATAATTTAACGTGTTACGTCAAAAGGATGATTCCATTATACCCAACTAATCTTCTAGTAAATTCATTATGCACGAAAGTCAATTATGATTTGATAACTAGCTTCTTCTTTTGGTAATGTATTCTATAATCAAAAGAGACCACAGTCACTTGGATTTACCAAATATAGACACTAATCATGATTCCAATCCATCAACACGACATCAAATCATATTGTTTTGCTAATCATATCCGTAACGTGGCTCGAATTTGTTAATAATATAAAGCCTAGTCATGACAACCTGTTGTAACGGTGCCGTTTAATTATAACCGGACCTACATCAACACTTCAACAAGGTCCTGAGACACAAGAAACGTTGTCGTGTCGGGGCATCGAAGGGGTACTTAAGAGCAATTATGTTATTTAGTTTCAACCACAAGACTACTGATTACACCGAATAAGTCATTATAGCTTCAATGACTATGGTGTCACTGACCATTACAGTGTTTGACTCATTGATATAAGAATCGAGGAATACTTTTCATCGGATTGTATAGATCAATCCGGCGAGGTAGTTGATTTGGATCGAAAATGTTTTTGATCTTCGAACTTTCGGTGATCGCTGAAAGAGACTGGATAGGAGGAGTTTGGAGTTATATAATCTAATTGTAATAATGTTTTAATGATTAAATGAACTATGTGAAATATGTCTCTTTTGCAATATATATGGACTGTTTGTGGGTGGTTTCGTGATTCCCTTTGTGTTCACCTTCAAGCCCGTGTCATCAAACAGAATCAATTTGACATTTTCAATCTGCTTTGAGTTCTAAGATAATCGCATCCAACATTTTGTGTACTCATATATACTTCAACTGCATCATTACCTATATATATATTTGAGATCTTTCTTGTATATGACTGTGTTTTATGCATAGTTTTTCTTATTTTTTGTTGTATACTATCTTTGAGTCTCTAGTGACGAGTTCAATTCTCAAGGACTGAGCTAGTTTAATTGCTAGAGATACATGTTTACTTATATCGCTAATTTCACAACTATGAGGTTCTTAGAATATAAAAGGATTCAATCATTTCCTGAAAGAGTAAAAAATAGTGAAGATATAAACACTGAGAGCTGAAGAGATCAATACCACAAGCGCCAACACTGTATGAATCGCCAATGAGTCACCACAAGAGAGCAGCCCGAGACGGAGCTGAATAACTTCAACCATTGACAACAAAAGGAAAACACAGCCCAAGATGGATCCACCGGCTGCACCAACCACACCAAGACGAAGCAGATCACTATTAATATTTGCTTTAAAAACTTCGTCCGTTTCTTTGCTGTTCAACAAGTTGATAGCTAGCTTCATCCCTTGAGCCACGAGGGAGGAAAAGAGGAAAAATGCGAATGAGATGACTTCGAACACAACGAGGTCTCGTTCCACGTCTAGCCCCGCGTTGCACTCGGTCCTGACCGTGAGGCTGAGTTCACGTGGTTGGTCGAAAGAGATTCCCACAAAGACTGCAACCGTGAAGAGCGAATTCGCGTTGACTATTCCGTCTAGAGCTGAAACATGAATGCTTGTCGTTGATGCGTCTGAGTGGTTGCTGATACTGTTGCTGTTGTGGTCGCTGCTGGTCTCTATGTCGGAATCTGCCATTTCTAATGGTTCTCTTTGGTCTTCTGTTGTGTTCTTATGATTCCCTCTTTAATGATTTGATATTGTTGTTTAAGAGTGGGTGGGGTTTGGTTTAGAATGGTTAGCCTTGGGAAAACGATAGTTGTATGTATATTAGTGACTAATGTAACCATTTCCAAGTCATTACGAAAGAAACGATAGTTAAACATACCTTTCTCCTTTTGTTATGATAGAAAAAGGTTTAATTAATATTGAAACGTTTAATTAAAAAAATAGGGATACCATAAAAGACAAGAATAAAAAATATAATTTTAAGAAGTGTAGTCTAAGCTGCGAAAACCACACAAAGAGAAGAAGAAGCAATGGTGGTCTTATCCAGCAGCATCTTCTCCATGACCAGAGCTTCAACGGCTACGGCGTCTCTAACCAACGACTCACAATCTCCTCTTCCTCCGTCTAAACCGACGAGAACCAGCCAGAAAACCGGTAAACAAAACCAGCAATTATTACGTAAGCAAAGGCGAGACAAGAAGCCTTCAATAGCTCAAATCGAGCGAGCATTTGGCTCCGGATCATATCGTGACTCTGAAGGGTACACATACCATTACGAATTGTGTGATATGTAATTGTAACTCTACAAATTTTTTGAAATTTATTTGCTCTTGTTCTTGTTTCTGAAAGGGAAATGGATATGAATACAGTATTCGATGAGCTTCTTTTGGGTCATGCTAATAAATTCGAAGGAAAGCTGGAGAAGAAGCTACGAGAGGTCGGCGAGATGTTCGTGGATCGAACCGAGTCTAAGTTTCGTTCCTCCGGTTAGTTTATTATCTTCTTGCTATTCCTCGATAAGCTCTTCTTTAATCAAAGAACTAATAATCTTGATGATTAATGTTGTTGCAGGCAAACCAGTTTTGATGTTTACAATTCAATGGATACTTCCAATATGGATATTGTCTCTGCTTATAGCTTGTGGAGTTATCAAGCTTCCCTTTAGCCTCCCGTTACTTGATGACTTGATCATGTGATTTGTACAATAACCTTATTATACAAGTACTTGACCATGCCTATACTTACGAGCCTCATAATATTTTTGATTGGTAATTCGCAAACTAACACGTTTCCTGTGAAACATTTTTTGCTAATCTTAGTTTCAAAAGTGTCTAAGCCCAAATTAACACTAACCCTCAAGAACTATATAATCTTATAGATGCAATGTTCCACCATTTAATCGTTTTACATATTATAGGTAAATCAAAATCTATATCAAATTTGAGCTTGAGCAGCAAAAGTAATACATACCCTATATCAAAATTTGCAGTGAAAGAGAAAAATAATCTTCTCTCACTCTTTCTACTAATTGCACGGTGAGTCCAACCAAATTTAAAATATGAAATTGGCCCATTTTACGTAGTTAGTTGTAGGTGGCCAACATTTCTCACTCTCACACCTATAAAAACAATCTCCACCGTATTATTATTAAGCTATATATTAAAATAGGAAAAAAATAATAGACATCTTTAAAATTATTTTATGACTGTAAAGCTTATATTATGTGTATTAATATATTGCATAGGTACACATGGCATTATGGTTTTATATTGAAAAAGTGCTACAACGCAAGATTATAATCCAGATGAGCAGATTCGATTCTTATTAGTTTTGGTCACTAGTACTATCAGATATTTCATTACTATTTATGCTTTGCGTGAGCTTTAATTATCAATCCTTTTGAATCAATTAAATTTCTTAATCGTATTTCCCTTTGATTATTAATTTAAACCTTGCTTGTTTACTTTGTTTCGTGTAGTCATATAAAAATAGGTAAATATAATTTTAAAATGTTACAGATTATAGACAATAAAGTCGAGAGAAAAAATTTATTTGAAAATAAATTGACTCTCTTTATTTTTGGTCTGAAAATATTGACTTACAATTAGGAAAATAGGAAAAATATATAGAAATGGAAAGAGTCTAATATCGCGTCCCTTGTTCACTTTGCTTTCTCTTTTTTCTGTTTCGTCTCTGTGATTCCCCGTGAATTTTCCCGGAGCTTTTCTCGGGAAAACATCTAAAGAAAATTTCGAAGATTGAGACACGTAATCTTCGGATTCTTGGGGAGTGTTAGAGATCTGAACGAGTCTCCTGTGGTTTTCCGATGGGAACGCTTCAGTCATGGCGTAAAGCTTATGGAGCCCTAAAGGACACCACCAAAGTCGGCCTTGTCCGAGTCAACAGCGATTACGCCGTACGCGCTTTCCGATTTCTCTTTCTCATTTTATAACCATTTTTTTGTTTAATATAATTTCTGATAGATTCTGGAATTTTCATGGTGATTTTAGGATTTAGATGTTGCCATAGTCAAAGCTACAAATCATGTCGAGTGTCCTCCCAAAGATCGGCATCTTAGAAGTGAGTGATTTGATTACAGATTTTCTCGGGAATTCTTAGATCTGATTTTTTTTCATTTGTTGCTCTTTGAAATGATAAGTTTCTATTGTATCACTGTTGCAGAAATCTTCGCTGCAACAGCAGTGACCCGTGCTCGAGCAGATGTTGCCTATTGCATTCACGCTCTTTCCCGGAGGTTGCACAAAACCCGAAATTGGACGGTACTGAATACTCTCTCCTGTCGCAAACTTTGATCCCTAGGGTTTGATATTGTGTTTTTGAGTAGAAGCATATGGATTGTTTTTGATCCTTGCTTAGGCAGTTCATGAGCTGACCACGTTATGTGTATTTTCTATTGTGGTTCCTGCATTAGGTTGCACTGAAAACACTAATTGTGATTCATCGGCTTCTAAGGGAAGGAGATCCCACATTTAGAGAGGAACTATTGAATTTTTCGCAGAGAGCTCGAATTCTGCAACTTTCTAATTTCAAAGATGATTCTAGCCCTATCGGTGAGTCGTCAATTCAGTGTTTCTGCTACATTTGTGGACATATATTGTTTGAATTGAAAGAGGTTCTTATAGAGTGTGATCACTAATTGGCATTTTGTTTCTCTGATAGCCTGGGATTGTTCAGCTTGGGTACGTACTTATGCATTATTCTTGGAGGAACGGGTTGAATGCTTCAGGGTTTTAAAATATGATACTGAGGCAGAACGTCTTCCAAAGGCTACCCCAGGGCAGGATAAGGTATCAATTATTTGTTTACTTTGCTTGTCTTGCGTCTCGCCCTCTATTTTTTGTTTTTCTGATGGTTTAGATTTTGCGTATTGTGGATTGGCAGGGGTATAGTAGAACCAGGGATTTAAATGGTGAAGAACTCTTGGTGCAGTTGCCAGCTTTGCAGCAGCTTCTGTATCGTCTCATCGGTTGCAGGGTACTTTTTTGTTGTCTTATTTTTTTGTGTAGCTGATAGTTTGTGGCATTGAGTTGTGGCTGCATTTGCTGATATATGAAATATCTTGCCCCTTTACTTTTGTTCAGCCTGAAGGCGCTGCTAACCACAATCATGTTATACAATATGCACTTGCCCTGGTACGTAATAATGTTTCTGGTCATTGAATAACGTTTCCACAACTGCTGACAGTTGTTGGTGTTTTGCTCTGCGAAAGCTTTCTATTCGATCTGGAAAAGTAAAGCTCGAAAGTTTCTTATTTTTTCTATGATGGAATGGTAGGTGTTGAAGGAGAGTTTTAAAGTCTATTGTGCTATCAATGATGGAATCATCAATCTCATTGACAAGGTGGGCGTAGTTTGTTTTTAGCCATCATGGTTATCATTTCTCTTTCCTTTCTCCCTTCTCAGTTTTTCATTTCTTGCAGTTCTTTGAAATGCCAAAACATGAAGCCATCACTTCCCTTGAAATCTACAAGCGTGCGGGTCAGCAGGTGATGTTTGTTGGACTATTTTTTCTGCGTAGACTTCACTTGTTTAGTCACTTTCTTGTCTAACGAGGGCCAATGTATTCTTTCAGGCTCGTAGCCTTTCTGATTTCTATGAAGCCTGTAAAGGATTGGAACTCGCAAGGAATTTTCAATTTCCTGTACTAAGAGAGGTACCAGTTGAAGACTTTTTTGCTAAAATAAATTGATAACTATTGCTTGTATCTGTTACTTAATAAAGTACAATATTTTTGTTTCTCAGCCCCCACAATCTTTTCTGACCACAATGGAGGAGTATATTAAAGAAGCACCGCGTGCTGTCGATGCCCCAGCTGAGCCACTGGTATATGCATATTTTCTCGTATTAGTGATCCAAGAATTTTAGCATTTTGGCCTTTTTCTCTTAGTTTTTTTATGTGCTAATGAAGTTGTCTACATGCAGCTATTAACTTATAGGCCGGATGATGGACTTACTGCCGAAGACACTGAACCATCTCATGAAGAACTTGACATGTTGCCTTCAGATGATGTCGTTCTTGTCTCTGAAGAGACTGAACCTTCTCCCCCGCCGCCTCCTTCAGCCAACACTCAGTCTCGGAACATAATTGATACAGATGATCTACTGGTGAAAATCCTAGTACTTTTACTTAATGAGTGTTGATTTTTGCCTACCATTGCTATTCTTAACTCTCAGGTTGTCTTTGTTCCATTTTCCACACAGGGTCTGAACACTGCTGGTCCTGATGCATCAGCGATCGAGGACCAAAATGCACTTGCTTTAGCCATAATCCCAACTGATGGTGAGCATTTTGCTATACCATCTTAATTACACGTGCATTAATATTCTTCCAGTCTGGAGATGGTGTTACCTTCTTTTCCCCGACTCATTTCTGTTTCTTTTATCTCTATTTCCAGGTAATCCATCCACGCCTCGTTTTGGTCAAGCAAACAATTACGACCCTACAGGATGGGAGCTTGCCCTGGTAACAACACCAAGCAACGATATCTCTACAGCCACCGATAGGCAATTGGTAAGCATTCTTCTCTTGTTTGTTAAACAGTAGATCACTGAATAAACAAATCAACGTCAGTTAGTTCCCGGCTAAAGATTTGGCTGGATAGTTGGAACTCTAGATGTTCCACAAAAAAATAACCTGAATTCTCAAAATTTTGAGAAGCCTAGGATAATCCATAATTAGTATATATGGACAGACTCTCCAAATTTACAATGAAAAGTTGTCACATGCATTCTTCTATCGAAATTTGTAAAGCTTGAGACTAGGAACCATGTTATTATCAAATTAGTTATGGAACCGTGAGAAAGGGAAGTTGATTGTTGGTCTAATTATATAGAAGGATTGCTGTATATATTTTGTAAGCTAATAGTTTATCGAAAATTAATAGCCTCCAAAGTAGAACCTTGTTATAGTGTATATTTTCATCATATCATTTGTAGACTATAACTTTACAAAAACCATTAATGTTTGTGCATCTAAATGGTTAGGCTGGAGGCTTAGACACACTTACACTGAACAGTCTATACGATGATGGGGCCTACATAGCTTCCCAACGCCCAGTCTACGGTGCACCAGCCCCCAACCCATTTGAGGTCCATGACCCGTTTGCATCGTCTAATGTCACTCGGCCACCTCAGCAGCCGGCTGTCAGCAACCCCTTTGGTGCTTACCAGCCAACTTATCAGCCGCAGCAGCAACAGAATCAGCTAGCACCCAACCCTCCAACCAATAATAATAATAATCCATTCGGTGATTTTGGAGAATTCCCGGTTAACCCGGTTTCGCAGCAACCAAATACCAGCGGGTTTGGTGATTTCGCGGCTAACCAACATAATAACCCGTTCCGCAGCACTGGCCTCCTTTGATTATGTTTTCACATTTGTTGTATCTTCATTGGGTTTTCGGTGGGAGAGGGACAGAGAGAGAGAAAATTGGTTTTATTTGTGAGTAATAGAATCCACATGATTGGTTTGATCTCTGTTCTTATTGTTGTTCTTATTGCCTGTAGAAATATCAGATCTGGGATATATGCATATATGAGAGTAAAATCCCCTTTATTTGCATTCTTAAAATTATCGCCTCTTCCTACTGTTATTTTTGTGTGCTTTAGAGAACTATTCTCCCTTTATTATAAGTAGGCCTTATTATCCGTAATTGTATGCTTGCAAACCTGATATAACTGACGTGTCATGTCTTAGGTTCTCATTTCCTTTTTCCCGTTGCGTCCATAGATAATTCGAAACGTGTTGACTTTAATCAGCCGAATCACCGAATTATTGCCCAGTTGTTTTTTACTTTATTCTTTCGTAAAGTTTAATATCAGGGAGAATGCCGTAAATCCACAACAGTTATCGCCTTCACCCACGTCAGCAATCCTGCGGGATAATATTCTGATAATCCCGCAACCGTTAGATCAGCGCTTGTATTCCTCGCACCCCAACCGTCCGATCAGCTTTTCGAACAAAAACAGTTTTTATTTAATCATAAAGAAAACCACTTTTACATATTTCATTTTTATTTTAAAATCCCTTTAATCCATACACAGCTTCTTTGCTTCAGCACCCATTCAAGTAACAGCGACATACAGTACTCTCTCTCTCTCTCTCTCTCTCTCCTCCCTACCTCACACTCTCGTACTCTCTCTCTCTCTCTCTCTCTCTCTCCCCTACCTCACACTCTCTTTGCTAATTCGTGTTTGACATTGACGATGGAGAACGGGCTTGATCTTCAACAAGTGCCAATGACGGAGGAGCCGCCGTCGGAGCATCCCATCTCTCTCCCACCGTATCCTCAGGTACAATCAGATAACTCCACCGGCTCAGATCTCGACTTTCATGCTGACTCGTTTCCTCGATAGATCTGATGATTTTTTGTTGTTCCATCTTGAGTCAGATGATCATGGAAGCGATCGAAGCATCAAACGACGCGAATGGATGCAACAAAACGGCGATCGCGAAGCACATCGAGTCAACTCAGACCACTTTACCACCGTCTCACATGACGCTTCTCAACTACCATCTCAACCAGATGAAACAGTCCGGCCAGATCGTGATTGTGAAAAACAACTACATGAAACCAGATCCAGATGCTCCGCCAAAGCGTGGCCGTGGCCGTCCTCCGAAAGCGAAACCTCAGGGAGATTCAAGCCACGTGGAGGTCTCAGCTCCCTCTGTTTCTCCGCCGAGGCCTCGAGGTCGTCCTCCTAAGCCAAAGGATTCTTCGTCAGAGCCGTCGTCGACGATTCAGGCGAAATCGAAGGTACCGCCGAGCGTTTCCGGGAGACCACGAGGACGACCACCGAAGAGGGCGAAGACAGATTCAGAGACGGTTAAAGTCGATGACGCACCCACGGTTCAGCCTAACGGTGAGCGTCGAGGTCGTGGAAGACCACCGAAAGTGAAACCTGTGATGGTGCCTGTTGGTTGTTGAGTTACACGATCTTTTAAGCCTTAAGCAAATCGAATAAGCTAGCAACAAAAAATTTAGTGTTTCCGAATTTAGTGTTTAAATGATCAATTGTGTGTGTGTTTGTTCTTTTAATTTAGGGGTTTGAGTAGAGAAAATGACCGTCTGAGAATGTAATTCCACTTTCCAAGTTATGTAATGTATAAAATTTCGTGTCTTTTTATCCTATTTCTAAAGTAACCCTTGCTGAACAAAAAAAACTTTTTGTTTTTGTAAAAAGAGATACGATTAAATGTTTGAGAAATTATCAACAACGTCATTTCAAAATTCTGAAAATTTTTGGAGGTTTGTTCTTTTCAGTTTCAGGCGGGAGATAAGAGTTTTTTCAAACGAATTGCAAAAATTTGGAAAACGTATTTGATCCCCACTTGGATTCATGTGAGTAATGAACATCACACGATTGGATTAATGATTTTAGTCTTCCCTATTTTTTGCTTTAAACTTAAAGAGAAGAAGAGGGCTGAAAATCATTTCATGGACCTATATTGGGCCTAAGTAATATTGTGAAAAAAAAGTTTGAAACAATATTTTGAATGGAATAATCAACTGCTCAAAAGAAAGTTCTTTAGGATGAATGGGAGCTTACATAGTCACAATGTATAGTCAAATCTACAGTCTCTTTAAATAACAATATATATTACAGAACAGTATGTGTACACAATACAGCCTTCCAAGTTCCAACGATCAGTAACATCCTCGCATGTGTACACAAATACCGGCATGTACTGAACACAACCAGTGTGAGTTTTTTTGGACACAGTGCAATCTCGTGAACAAAAGAGAAAGACGTTTTCTATAATTTGTTTGGAATGGCTTGCGAGTGGGCCCATTAACAAAAATTTAGAGCACACAAGAAAAATATGAAATGAGTATGACCACATCGAGTTTTGGTCTCGTGGATATGTCCTACTCGTTTCACGGGTCGAGAAAGATAAATAACACACACACACAAATTATAACCACTCCATATGATTGTGATCTCTTCCTACTATTTTCATATATACGTGTATAGTGTATATATATGTTGGGATATGTTTTTGTATAAAATATGTTAAACTAGTTTTAGATATTTGAGTTTTTTAGTCAAACAATGGTTTCACACCATAATCGAGAACGCATGATAACGCTATTAAAGAGAATGTTCCAACGTTAATTGGCCGTTATGAACAATAACTAAGCCTTATTTTATTATTATGGCTTTTTCTTCCGTTTGAGAAAGTTAATATTTATTTGTGGGGGCTTATACATAGGCCATAGCTTTATTTGTGGTCTCTCGCTGCATGCTTGAGCATAGAACGAAGGCTAGCATAACACTTTTAAGTGCCCTCGCATTTCTAATTAGCTGTGTAGTCTTTCAAATTGTGACTGTAAATTCTTGTTACTATTTAGACAACATCCATAGATTCATATACTGAATAGTTACAATAACCTAAGAAAACACAAAATTTGACACTAGAACTTCTCTCTAACCCACATTAAGCTCAATATCAAAGCAAAAACCCAATTTTAATACATTCATAAATCATAAGCATATATATATCCACATATATAACAATGAAGCATGAAACCCTACTACACATTAATTGTAGAAGCTTGCGCACAACTTTCAATTTTCACACATAACTATGATGTATATTCAGAATTATAACCCATCAAAAGTAACATTGGAAAAAAAGAAAACAAAATTAGCAAAAGAAAGAACAAAACGAAAAGCTAAAACTGTAGATGATCACATGTCATGGAGCTCCATTGTTATCGTAAGTGTTAACAAGCGCAAGAGCATTACTAGTAAACCTTTTCAGCTTGTTCACCCGATCACAAACAATCTTCTTGATCTCTCCTGCTTCATCCATCTCTTCAAATCCGTCCGTACACGTTTCCTCATCTGTCAATGCTGCACTCATCCACGTCTGCACGTCACTCATCTGCGAACTAAACGTCTCCGCCGACGAAGGAGCCGCCGCAACGCCGCCTCCGCCAGTCACGTTGCGTAATGTTCGGAGAGAATCTCTCATCGAGTCGATTGCGTCAGCTACATTCATAACGCAGTCTTCGACGCCGTCGGAGCGTGAGAGTTTGGAGAGAAAAGCCAGCGTGGATTTGGCTTTCGAAAGCGAGACTCCGGTGGCGATGTTTGCTAGCCTCGCCGGACTGTCTTGAACGGCGAAAGCGTAGCCGGCGAGAGACTTGAAGCAGAGGACTGGATATAGAGTAGCGTTGCAGCTTGTTCGGATGAAATCTAGATCGTTGGTTGTTGCGTTTAGTGGTGGAGGGGAACGAACGGCTGAGATTGATCGGGAAACGAAGAGAAAGGTGGTGAAGAGGAGAAACGCCGTCGTATAACTCTGGTTTACCATTTTAACTGTTTTTTCTTTTTCTTTCCGGCCAAGATTTGATGGGAGTGATTGGCGGTTTATGTAGGCATTAAGGATAGGGTTTTGATTTGACAGTCATACCCATCCTTCTTCCGTGGATTTACAAGATTGCCACCAGTAGCGTGTCTAGCAATATATTTAAGAGCATAAAATTATACATTTTTTTGATGCTTTATCGTATAAATTATGTCATATAAATTTAGTTTTAGATATTTAACATATTTTTAGAAAACAAAACATAGAATAACATATAGTATTGTAGTTATTTAAAAATAGCAAAATATGTACAAAGAAAAGGAAAATCAAGGACTTAATGGAAAGAAACTTAAATAATTGAGGGCAATTTTGGAATTGGACAATGAAGTTAATGGGGGCAATAAAAGGAAATTTGCAGTTAATCTCTCTAATCATCCGAAATTTTACTTAACAATTTTACAAATATAAAAAAGTAAATGGGGGTAAGTGCATCCACGCCTTCCTTAATTACTAGATCCGCTTCTGATTGCCACTAATCATTTTGTCGGATGATGTGTTGAATTCACGGGTTATGTTTTAGCCTTTTAGGCTCGAAGTATAAAACCAAAATAGTTCACATCACAATGAGCCATATCGTAAAGAAACTATATACTTGGTTCTGCATATTTTTTGTTTATAATTCCAAATAATTACATTGAAATACAACAGTTTAAATGTATTTTCTATATATCTAAAAGATGGAGAACAAGTAACATTTGGACAAAGTAAACCGGTTAAGTTCTGTGTACTTGTATGTATCGAACAATATTTTTATTTGTATATTTCACTCACATGTGCTTGACACTATATATATTGTAGATCAAGGCATATCAAGAAGAATACAGTATGTTTGGGAATGAAGCTAAAAATGCTTAGCAATTAGATATCAATCATTGTAATATATGATCTTCGTTTTCTTTTATTTGTTTCAATCTAGCTATGAAGTTCTAGTTAACTTTGTAGTTTGTAATTACGTATTCGGTGTTAATGCTAATTGATGGATAGAAAGTTTTCATTAATCAGGTGACAATAATAAAAAATAAATATTCGAATGGGACCAACGAAAGTTCGGAGATTCGCCTACCTTCTTTATATTTGCGATCGTGGGATGGTGTTTTCACAAGCCGTACCAAAAGTATTACGTTAGAGAAATATTCGGTCACGCAACAGTTAATAAACACCATTCATCTTTCAAACTTTTCAGAAATCTTTTATTCATTTTTTTTTGGCATCAAATCTGTAAGTCGTTTTGTTTACGCCAAAACTATTTGATGATAAATCTATGTACGTTTCATTAAAATATATCTATACACATTCACAAATTCATAAATTTCAAGCATAGTATAGGATTTGAAATCCCATTATTTTCATGTTGTTATGAGAATATCAATTTGGAAATAATTTATAATGTTAATAGACCAACCATGCTTTTTAAGGAAACATATAAAAACTCCACACAATAGTATTCTTTTAGAAAGCAAATGCTTAGGGTTATGATGACTATATACATATTAGTGGGGAGGTAGCCGACTTGTTGTTATTGCGTAAGAGAAAGTGTAAATATATACACGCAAATTCGATAATGTTTATATTTCCTTTATATTATATGCTTAGTTTACTTCCAATTGATGTATAATAATATTAATATTCGCCTTTTTTGAAGAGTGTTGGTTAAGAACGTGATGGAGAGTAACAACTTATCTTGTCTTTCTTTAGAAGACGGCCATTGACATTATCTGTGACTTTGAGGAGGGTTCGTTTTGATTGTAGAGACCTTTTTAATAAACACCAATGATCGATATACATTATGATGATTTTAGTTAATTACGGACTTTAACTTTGGTAGAAAAATTCGTGGCGAGATTGGCTCAAAATCTACACTCAATTACTTCAAAAAGAAAATAAAAATTAGATAGGACATAAAGATAAAGGCTACATGGGAACATATATTCCTATGAAGTTCTCTTTTGTTCCAAAAGCTCTCTTATTAACCCACCACCATTGACAGTTTATTTTTATTTATTTATAACTAACAACCTCGATAAATTACTTTTGAGAAAAATGAATGATGTTTTAGCCAGTGTTTTGATATTGGATTTTATGTTCTTTTTTTTTACTCAAAAGTTAATTTGTCAGGTCAATTGAAAAAGTCAAAAGGATAATTAACCAGCTATAATCATATGCAACGTTCCAACTCCGTAAATTATGGCAGCATATATGATTATTGTTTAAAGGGCGTGGTTTGTTTTTGGAAATGGTTTTTTTCAGTCATGCAAAATGTAACTTTTTCCTTTTGAATTTGGACTAGTTTTCAGTTAATTTTTTTTCGTGATATTGTTTCAACTATCATTAATATTACTATATTAGAAAATTTGAATTCTAAACACAAATGTTGATGTTAATGTTGAGTCATTACTCGAATTCAAATCTCCATAATATGTAATATATGTTTGTAGTTGACAAAAATGTATATTTTATTGATTAAAAATATGTATATCACTGAAAAAGATATAAATTTGTGTTTTTTTCGATAAAAATTAAAATTATATTAACGAAGAGTAATTAATATAGAATTATTGTTTAGATGAGGGAGAAACCAAAATGGAATGAAAGTTTCACTATTACAATAAATCGGAAACCGAATGTGCTTTGCCCGAAAATGTGCTAGGATGTTATCTTTCGATTTGCACACTTAAAAGTAACCTCATTGAAAAACCGTGCCCGAAAGAGAATGTAGTTGCAAATAGTGCTAATATGCCAATCTGTAGTCGTTCCATTAAAATGGGAAATAAAGACCTAGCAATCACCTTCGGAAACTATATTTTCAAAGCCACTTGAAAAAGACTATTGTAACCTAAAAATTATGACCTAACATATTAATACTTATTTATAACAATAAAATTAATTGTAACCTTTTTTTTCCTTGTTTTCCAAACAACATTTTTTTCTTTTTAAGTCCCCACCTACTCAATTTACATGGTCCATAACGAGAATTTATAAGAAAACATATTACACTAGCTTCTTTTGCTGAACATATAATACAGTACTATTAGCAGTACATTATTTTAGCCAACGTAACCATAAACTTGTACACTGTTGTGTAAACCTGATGATATGTCCTTAATGAATAAGGTCAGAAAATGGTGTTTCCATCCATCTGATTCTGGCAAGGACGTGACACACGTATCTATACATACCCTAACCATACAGAGCCATGAACCTTATCAACCTATATTAGTTCCCTCTCCACTTCTCTGTTTGCATGGAATAATCAACTTTTTTCTTCTTTCTTTTGAGCTTCTTCTTGCATTGTACTACACTTGGTGCTTTGCTTCTGTAGAATTGTTGTGGATTCTAGACTTTATGGTATGCAAAACTTAGTTATTTTTTCATGTTTTCTTTCTCTTTCGTCAATAACAAGTGATAAAAAATACCGTATGTCATTGATTCAATGTTATATTACCAACAATGACGTTCGTTTTCTTTCATTGATTAGAGAACACTTTTGACAACATGCAAGTCGTTTATTAAAAATCTAAAAACGCTGTAATTTATAATGTTTGAAAACGTTTGCTCTCTAGTCGAGAAAACTTGTTAAGGAAACATACTTATAAATCAACAACAACGAAGGAATATGACTTATTTCCTGTTACTATTTGAGTCTATTGTTGGTAACAACAACAAAACAATCAATATATCTCATCGTTCACGTTCGTTGCGTCACTTAATAAGATTTTTTATATGGGCTTTAGGCCCAACGTATTCTAATTCACAAGGGGGTGTTTGGGCTCAGAGCCAAGCAAGCCCAAAATCTCTGAGCGAGCAAATTTATTCAAAATGATTGGCTTTCTTTTTCTGGTAAGAACAGTCGCAATGATTCATCGCTTAACGGATAAGAAAAAAAACAAATTATAAATAGGGCAAAGGATCCTTAGAAGGAGACTACCGCTGTTAACATGAGGAAGCAGGAGAAAGAGGAAGAAGAAGAACAATGTCGATCACGATCAATTCACGAGATTTTAATGCTTGTTCGTCCGTATCTTCACTCTCTGTTCGAGTTTCTCTCTATGACCGGCGTTTCGCGGACGCTAAGAAACGCGATTAGAGATGAAACCTTGTTATGGACTGATTTCGTTGTTGAACCACCCTTGAGTTCTCGTCTAACCGATGAGATTCTATGGGAGTTCACTTCGAAATCTGCGGGAAAATTGAAGACTCTGGTTCTCCGGCAATGTCTTAGGATCACCGACATGGGTCTTCGACGTGTCGTGGACGCAAATCCTCTCATCACAAAGGTACTTTTGGTCATCAAATCTTGATTTTGTCTCATAATGAAATGTTTTGAATTAAGATCAGTTTTGAACAAAGCCTTTTAGTTTCTGTATGTTTTTCTGCATTCCTTAGTTGAATTTTCTTTTTCTGCATCTTTTACTCGAACGTTCTTTCTCAGATAATTGTGCCGGGATGCACGGAGTTAACTCCAGACGGAATCATAGGATGTGTTGAAAGCCTGAATAAGAACAATCATAAGGTGGAGACAGTTCACGTCAATGGCGTCTGCTTCACTAAAGAGCATCTCTCAGCACTGATGACTTACCTTCCTGAGGAGGGAGCATTAGACGTCGAGGTCTGTCCCATATGTGACGAAGTGAGGATGATTCCGCCTTGTTCAAGAGGTTCTTGTGTAAGTAAAGTTTTGAGAATTGTTGAATTACACACACAAGGCTGAGGTTATAATACTAATATCATGTATTTTTTGGTTGAAAGAACCGTGGCGAAATGATTGAACGCAACTGCAAGGGATGCTGGTTTTGCATCCCTAGATGCATGGAGTGTGCAAAGTGCCTTGGACCAGACAGTGAGATTCAAGAAGCAGCTTGCGGTGGGGATATTCTTTGTCTTGAGTGTTGGCTTGCGCTTCCTAAGTGCAGGTTCTGCAATAAACCTTATTGCACAAGCCACAGCAGTCTGCGACTTGTTGTTGGAACTAGTGATGGTGCGGGTCAGCTTATGTTTGAATGCCAAGCTTGTCACTTCAGGGCAGGTGCAAGCCCATATGACGCTTTCGACGATTAAATCTGAAAACATTTGTTGTTGGCTCCATCTCTCTTTATTTTCTATTTGAAAGACCTTGGATTATGAAATATTCGGAGACATTTATTGGGGAATAAAAGAAAGAAATAAACTTTCAATACAGTACGTAGTTACAGCTAACGAGATGTACATCTGCGTTATGTTATATCGTTGTTTGTAACTCTAGTTTATTTGTTATCTTTCTGTACACATGGAGTATTCTCCAAAGTTAAAGCTTATTGTCTTTTCCTCATTGTCGTATATATATATATATATATATATATATATATTGTATATATATATATATATATATATATATATTGTTTGTTAAAGGAAATATGAATATATATATATTGATATAAAGTGTTAACAGTTGTTGAAACACACATACAATGTAACGATAATTGCAGTGTTTTTTAGGTTATATTATTTTTTTGTTGAAAGAACCGTGGGAAAATGACTGCACGAAAGTGAGGAGATGTGGGTTTTACATCCTTAAATGCATGGAATGTGCATTGTTCCGCGGACCAGACAATGAGATTTAGTGATTTACGAAGCAGCTTGCGGTGGCGATATTCTGTCTCTTGAGTGTTGGCTTGTGCTTCTTAAGAGCAGATTCTGCAATAAGCCCTATTGCAGTCGGCGACATGATGTTGCAACCACTGATGCTGCGGGGCAATCTATGTTTGTACGCCAAGCTTGTCACTTCAGGGCAGGTGTAAGCCCATACAACGCTCTTGACTATCAAATTTAAAAACACTTGTTCTTTACATCTTTTTCATTTTTTATATGGAGAACCTTGCATCATGAAATATTTGTAGACATTTACTGGGTAATTAAGGAAAAAATGAAGCTTTAAACACAGGAATTAGTTACAATCATCGATGATCCTGAAGCCGAACCTACATGCTACCCTCAAACAAGCTCCTCTTAAAGGAGATGATCAACAAAAATGGGTAGACAAACTAGACACAGAGAGAACAAAACCACCGAGCTCTTTTGTCTCAAGTGTTGCAAGAAAGAAGTTAAAATTAAGAAACAAGAATTGAGAGTTGTTATTCCTTTCCGAGTGTCTACAAGAATGCTAAGGCAACGAACAGTAGAAGGGAGAGGAATGTGAAGTCAACGAAAGAAGCATGAGGGTGATAGTACTGTGGGATGGAGGCAGAGCTTGTGGAGTTTGCTGAAGGGGCTAACGCCGTGGTTGTATTTCCAAGTGTCTGGTTGCTTTTCGCACTGCAAAATGTAGCAAAGTCCGATACAGAAGCAATGAGATTGACTTCTTCGAATATTAAAAGTTTAAATCTTTGTAATAAGAAGAAGAAAGCTACCTTCCGGCGAACACACACTTTCCTCGACCTGCAGAGAAAATCAGAAGTACAAAAATGCATTTTCAGGAACAGAGTAAAAGATATTCTCTTTGCAAATAGGTGAATGACAATGATGAGAATTTCACATACTTGGATCAGTGGTAGTGACTGTAGCAACTCCTTTAAAATCACAGCTTCCTGAAGCTTTCCCCATCTTCTGGTAATAAGCATTAAACGCATAAGTAGAATGCGCAACCACATCGTCTGGCTCATAGCACGCTTCACCCTGCATTAGCGCCGAGCAATCGACTTTCCCTGGGCCGCAAGCCCAATCAAGAGCGGCCTGAAGCATCTTTTTATCAACCTTTTCCTTTGATATACAAAACGTCTGGTTCGTAGTATCATTTGCCAGAATTGCCCCTGCACCCGCCAAACGCAGTGTGTAAACCGGAGTCCCGTTTGTATGAAACAGCCCCCAGTTCTTCTCAGATACAGGTCCAGGCCTCGTATCCTCATTGTAAAGCTCGTAGACATACGTGGTAACCGCAGTTCCCGGGTGTTTCGGGGTCCCAGTCTTGTTGATCACGTGCTGGATCAAATTGCTATTGTAAGTGTTTGCGTTCTCTACCGTCGCATCGTGTTCCCGACCATCTCCCTTCGAGGGCCAACCCGATTCGGTGACCACGACGGGAATGTTGGTGAAGTTGAGATACGACATTGCGAAATATGCTGCGTCTACGATGGCATCAAAGACGTTCGTGTAATGTAACAATGTGTTGGCGTCTACAGCTTCTTTGTTGGCTTGGAGAGGCTGGAAAAGCGCGTAGTCGAGCGGGATCACGCCGTTGGACTGAACATAGTCGAAGTACGGGTAAACGTTGAGCATCAATGGCGATCCAGTGGACTGAAGGAATCTGAGGAGAGGGACAATAACTGGATCCCAAGTCTTGTTGAAGAAAGCTTGAGAAGGAGGGAAAGAATCAAGAATGATGGTTGAAGAATGCGGCGTCGACACTTTAATCTGACGGTCGAGATTGGCCGTGACGAGAGCGGATTGTATGTATTTGAGGGCCGAGACGAGGACAGAACCAGCGTTTGGTAAGGTGGTTAGAACTTCTGATCCGACAGCAATTGTAGTAATGTTGGTGGCGGGATAATAAGCGGCCACGTTTCTAGTGACCCAATTGGCTGCGGTTGCGTTTGACTGGCTGATACCGAGAAGCTGGTCGTTTGGGACTGAGATTATGACTTGAATGCCGGTGTGAGCAAACGCTAAGAGCATTGAGCGGTCTGCGTCGTAGAGACGGACACGGTTGATGTTCTGAGATTTGAGAAGTGTTACTACTTGTGTTGGACTTGGCATGTTTGTGACTTCTGTGCCGATATTCACACCGATTAAAGAATCTGAAATATATATATTTTTATCATGTTTCAGTACAATTCGCATGAAAATCAGTCAAATTGGTCGGTCCAATTCTCAATAAAACATTTAAAAAATCAAAATGCAAAGTCACAAAAGTTTCTAAGAATGTGGAAACACTAAGGAGAAGCTAATGGCTGATGCGCAAAAGTCGAAAATGGCCTTGGAAGTAAGGGCATGGATTCAACTTAGCTCCGAGGGTAGTTTGGTCCAGTTATAATTTCTTAGAAGAGAGTACTGGAAGCATATGAGCTGGGATGCAATACCTTGAGATTCTCATTCCCATTAAAAAGATGGAAGAAATTAAAGAACTAAGATTTTTAGTAAAGTCTTCATTTTTTCTTGGAAAAGTAAAAAACCATAGAAGAAATGAAGAATACTCAGAATCTCGAATCGAAAATATCTTTTTTTCATTGTATTAACTAAGATTTACAAAATGAAGTGAGCAAAAGGAACAATACATTTTTCTAATAAGTAAAGCATAATAAACATACATTGTATAACAGAGAGATCTCTCCTCCAGCGAAAGAACACACAAAGAAACAGCCAAAACAACAAAAAGATTCCAGATTTTTTTTTATTTCTCCAGGAGAAAGAGAAGAAGAAATCACAGAAATGGGTTTTTAGTTGATTTGAAAGATTCATGAGAAATAATTTTCAGAAATATTTACCTTGGGAGAGAGCAGAACTTGCAAAGAGGAAAAGGAAAAGGAGAAGAAGAGCAGCCATTGATGCAGGAGCTTTACAAATCTTGGAGATGCTTTGATTTGCTGCTTCTCAAGTATAAACTATAAAGACAAGACAAAAGTCTCGAGGTTCTCTGAAGTAACCCACGAGAACAAAATCCAACCAAGACAAAAAAATATATATATAAAAAAAAAAGAGAAAGAGAAAGAGAAAGAGAAAGAATCAGTTCGCTTCAAAAGATTTATATATAACTGAAACCTAAAGTTTAAAGGTGGGTTTCTGACTTTTTTTTTCTTTTCTTAATATGCTGAAAAAGATGTATCGAACCACAAAATAATTATGTTTATTTTTCGGTGGAGAAAAAATGCTTTTCAATAAATGTTATAGGATTCTTCTTTTTTTCCTGCAAATTTATGGTAAATATACTAAATTGTGTTATGTTTTATTGGCAGTGTTTTAATTATTCATGGCTTCTTGTGTAGTAACAGTTGATTCAGTTCAACGGTCATCTATGCAATTTTTTTCTTCAAAAATCGGTGTTTTATTTAATTTTGTGTCTCGACTCTTTATATACTCCACGAGTAATCATTTTTTTCTTTCCTACAAATAATTTTTTCTTTCCTACAAATAATTTTTTCTTTTTATATATGAGAGACTCCCGAACTCTTTACAGGTTGTAATTTTTTTTTTGTGAGTCTTTTTATTGCTTATCTTTTCACTCTTTCTTTTGTTGTTATTTTCTTGTTGCCATTTCGGGTCTTAATAAGGTTCCTATCTCTAAATTTCAACTTGAATACATCGTCAAGAATTTGATAGATCAAACTAATAAAACATAATATCTTTTAAACTATTCACTCGACTTTGTTTTATGTTAACTAATAGATAATTTTTTTAGTATCTCAAAGCCAAATTTACGTCAGAAAGATTTTTGTTTGTTTTTTGCTTTTAATAAATTTGCTAGTTAGTATGTGCGAAAACAATAATATATGGAGTATTAATATTTTATACACATAATTGTGTGTTTTCCCTTAATGCTCATAATGGGCTGAGAGATAGATAAGCCTGGGTAGGCCCAGCAAGATACCGTTATACTAAAAAGGTTTCACTATCCGGGTCGGGTCATAAGATCCGAACTTACAAGAATTCAGAATCAACTCTCTGTGTTCATCTAAAACCCTAAAACTTGTTCGATCAGCATTCGCCACTAACCCGAGTTCGAAGTCGTTGAAGAGTCAAGACATTTGGAATCTTTCAGGATGGGCAAACCGAGCAAAGGGTTTGGATTTTCGTCTATTGTTCAAACGATGATTCATCAGAGCTCTGATTTTTTGTTTTTTTCTGGATTTGATTTACTGATGCCAAGTTTCTGAATTTTTTTTTTTCGCTTTCAGATCGGAAGTAGCTTCTAAATCTGATAAGAAATTTGAGAAGAAGCTTCAGTTTTACACAAGTAAGTCCTGATTGTATCGAATTAAGAAATTTTCTCGAAGAATATCAGATTGTAATGTGTGTTTATGTCTTGAAACTATGTAAGACTTTGTTTGTTAATGCAGAGGTCAAAGATACACTTACTTCTTTGTCTGTCCAAAAGGAAATTGGAAAGGTAAACACATGAACAAAAATAACCCTTTTCGTTGTTTATCCCAATTGCAGAAAGTAGTAATAATCTCTGTTATACTTAAGAATGTTGCAAATTCCAGTTTTTTTGTCAGCCATTGTAGGAGCTTTCTAAAATGGGTTTACATTCGAGTGTGGAGTGTGTAGTTTTAAAGCTTTGAACCTTTTTTTTTCACATAAGATTTGCTAATAGAGGCGATTGTAATGATGGTTTGATTAGAAGAAGAAAATCCGCAGCCGTCAAAAGAAATTAAAGGCGTATGATTTCTCCACCCTCTCAGAGTTTCTTCCTGAGTTTAATGCTTCGCAGAAAGCAGCTCGTCCTGCACCCAACTTGAAGATGAACTGCAAAAGGCGACAAGAACTCGTGTATGTCTCCATTTCATTCATGGTTAAACTTTCTTTGTTGCAATTTGCATCTGAAAGGGTTGTACTGTGTTTTTGTATAGATTGTCGGAAGGGGAAAGATTGAACAAGGTTCTAGACCATCCAGCTTTTCAAGCCGATCCAATTGGTTCGATATTTCAGCACCTGCAGAGTGAACGGCCACCGGTAGAAGAGAAACCGAAGAAGAAGACCAACACAAACGGAAGCAAAAAAAGGAATCGAAAGAAGGGAAAAGCGGAATCCATGGATTTCTGATTTTGTTGAGTTATAGACACAAGTTACTAATGGCCTGTATTGTTCTAGTGCAAGATTTTGGATATGATGAATCTTCAAATTTGATTGTTATTATAATGCAAATCACACAAATGTTTCATAAACCCTATAATGTGCTCGAATCACAAACACAGACTAATCAGTCACACTATAAAAGAGAGAAACCAAAATCTTATGAGGAACTCAAATGATCAGGAGAGTGGTTCGCTAATCTCCAGGAGTTGATTGCAGAGACCTGTGAAGACGAGAGAGTCAGTTTCGATCGGTCTAAACTTGATGAGCGCTGATGGAACAAGTTCTTCGTCCTCTAGGGTTCTTGGTTTCTGTCCCGGGGCTGGAGTACGTGGAATCACACGCCGTTTAACCAGCACGGGATCCAAAAGCTCGAACTGCAAACTTGGTTCTTTCAAAGCAGAGCTCACAAACTGAGAAGAAAATAGAAATTTCAAAACTTTTGTCTAAATTGAGAAAAATCAAATTGATGTGTGCCATTTCAAGAGATTTCGTTTTAACCTCATAGAGAGCAATGGTTGGTTCCCACGGAGCAAACACACCTTGAAGCACAACTCCGTCCGGAAACTGCACTCTTATCATACTTCTTTTGTATCTCCTTCTAGCCGCTTTCGCTTGTTTCTCCTTATAAGATCTTGGGATCAAAAGCTGTGATTCCGCAATCTTTTTCCTCCTCAAATCCGCTTCTCTCTTTATTTCATCCGCCGATAGGCTATAGAACGAGTCAGGTACCTCTATTCTCGATGCTACGTTTTCAGCAACCGAGAAGAAGACACGAATCTAAACCAAGAGACAAAAACAAAACATTCTAAGAACAAGTCACAAACTAAACAGATTCTGTCCCAATCCATAAGACCTTAATGATTCAACGGTTCATCATAAGATTAAGAAATCACCAAAAAGATGTCACAACGCAAAGAACTTTACCTCTCTATCGATCTTCTTTGGAGCCACTGGTTCCTCTGCTGCTGAAGATCCTGAAATCTCATCTTTTCTAGGCAAATCTGTCTTTCTGTTTTCTAAAATTCCGACAACTTTATTGATCAACTGAGATTGTTCTTGTCCAGGAACTTCCATGACCGCCCAAATCTCTTCATTTTCCTCTTTCAATTCGAATCCAACAAGCTCAAGAAGCTCAACACCTCCGGCAACATCACCAATGGCTTCCTTAATCTTAGCATTGCTCATTCGAATCTTCCTAAACTTGCCATTCTCGGGCTCTTTCACTATGTTCTTAAGCAACCTAAGCAAAACATCAATCGAGCTCTCCGTTGGTTTCCCAGAGAGATACACAACCACAAGCTTCTCCATTTCGGATTTGTCGTTATCGTTATCCTTCTCTGATGCAGATTCGTCTCCATTGGTGTTCTCAAGACAGCTCTCCACGTGGGCGGAGACTTCTTCCTCTGATTTGAAAGGAGTTCCACAGATCGGACATTCGAACATTTCCAGAGAATATCCGTTCTGAGATCTGTTCGAAGACGTGATCAACGCGCCGTACGCGTCGAAACCGTCTTGTGGAGGAGCACGAACCGGATCAGGATCCGTATTTCTCGTCGACCAGGAGGATACGGGTTTCTCAGGCAACGGAGCTGAAGATGAGCCACTCGATGGAGGAGAAGGAGAAGGTTTGGTGGGTCTAGGAGTCGGATTCGGATTCGGAGCTTGAGGAGTGTTAAACCGGTTTTGAATCGGGTTAACGGGTCCAGAAGAAGAAGAAGATCCGAGAACTCTACCTGAGCCTTTGAATTTGCCGGAGGAAGAAGAGAGATTGACTTTCTTCATGAATCCTTTTAGCTTATCTCTTACGTCATCCATCTTCTTCTCTGTTACCTCGGAAAAATTCAAGCTACGGACTTTTTAGAAATCTGTCTTAGAAAACAATTATCAAATTATAAAAGACAGAAGTGTTATGAAGAAATCAGAGGATGATTCTTGCTCTGGTCGTCGAAGAATTTTGTTTTTTTTTGCTCTGTTTTGCTTCTTTCCATGTTCGAGCCAAAAAATATTGTGCGACCTTGCTGCGCCATTAGGCCGGTTTGGGCCGAAAATTGTATATTTCGGGCCACTTGTGGAAGCAAATGGGTTAGATATACATTTAGCATACGTAAATCCATGAAGATAGAAATTTAGAGTTGGAAATTTTTTATTTTTTAATGAATTTTTAGATAATTTTGGATAAATTAAGAGCTTTTGTTTTATTTTAATTAAAACACTTGAAAATTTTATCTAAAACCATAGCATTATAATATTTATATTTTTAACTAAAAAACTCCACCAAAACACATTCTAATCAGAACAAATCTCCTTATTTTCCTAATTAAAATATATTAAATAACAATAAATTTTAAAGTATATTTTAAAGCCACACGTCCAATAACACTGGATTTTAATAAATATTTTAAAATTCATGTTTGGTATAACAGTGATTTGTCATTTTAATATAAATCATTTTAAATCCAAATTTTCAAATTTGCTGGAAAAAACACTAATTTACTGGTGGAATCAAGAATAACACAATGAATAAAAAATATTGGATTTCATGGGATGTGTCGACTAAAATTAGAAGAGAGGATTTGTTTTGAGGATTTATATGCTTTGTTGCTAAACAATGGTGGACAATATTCTCTGTTACGTAAACTCTATAAACAAAAGATCAATGCATTCAGGAGAAATGAAATTTGATGCTAAATTTTAATAAATCCAGAAAATATTAGCCAGTCTTTTGTTTAGTAATAACCGAAAAAGTTATAATTCCTCTACTTTTCTTATTTACTTTTACCAAATATTCAATAAATATTTAGTATTGTCAACACTAAATACTAGATCACAACAAGCAATTCCCATTTTTTTTAACTATGTAAAAGTGCCAAAATAACTTTGCAAAATTCATTGACCAGCTATGTGCACATCATCGAGTTTAAAGCATTGGTGCATGAAAAAGCAGCAATAAAGCGACTCAGTCACTCACAAATAACTTTAGGAACTTCGATTTTATATATAAATAACATAACATAGAAAACCTTTAACAACTAAAAAATACAGAAATTATAACAAAAATTATGATCCACTCACACACAAAGTGTAGGCAGTAGATGCTTCTTTTTGGCCTATGATAAGGTCGAAACAAGAAGATGAAAAAGAAGTAAAAAAAAACATTTAGAAGAAAGGGACGATAAACTAGGGCGATAATTGATGATAGAGAATGTTTCACGTAAGCCGATGGTTCCACCTATAATGCTCTTATTATTCCCCCTACTTTTGTTTGAAACATAATGATATTAATTTATATGACCACTTTATATGCTACAGCATGATTAGTATCAAAATCAATCAACTATCACAACCATTTTACACTACCTTTTCCTTTAATTTATCATATATATTTAAAATTCTACTTATATATATATATATATATATATTATTTTTTTTCTATAGCCGTTTGCGCTCCACAATGGTAGATAGTACTAATATTTAAAGAACAAATTGTTACATATTTATCTGAAATATAAAAATGTGTAGCTATAGTTCAGATTCAAAGAACAGTAACACACATACCATACACTTTATCAAGAATATTAAGTGATTATGATTTATGATAATTAGTGAGATATTAAAAAGATTTGCATGCGCCACTTTATATAAAGATACGAATACAAATCTAAACGACGTTATTTAAAAAAACATACGGATACAAATCTAAACGGCGTAAGTGTTCTATACATTTGAATAATAAGACTTTAAAGTAAAGTGGGTCAAAAAGGAAACATCTTTTACGGGTTCAGTGGAGAATATGAAAAATCTCTTCGCTTATCTTTCTCCTTTACGCATTTAAATCTTGAGTCTTCTTCTTCTTTGATGATACACGATTCAAGAAGCAAAAGCCCATTACGTAGTTTATTTTCCACCTGAAAAAAAAATAAAGAATGTAAAAAAGTTGAATCCACCATAGTGTGTGGCCTTATCTTGGGTCCATCCATTACAAATGGATACGTTTATACGTAAAAACATTTGATTGTGATGATTATGTTTCATTCCATTACGTATAATATATATATAAAACTGAAAATGAATTAGGGATGTGTGTCATTTTATTTACCTTTAACTCTATCGCACGATTTTGCCATAAAAGAAAGAAAAACAACGAGTAACGTAACTCCAGCAATTAAGCCAACTATGATTGCAAGTGTCTTCTCTATCTCGTCATCATTATTGTCACGATTCCCACCTAATTCCCCAAAGTAATTAACGAACAAAAAAAACGAGACGTTAGTTAAATATTGCATGCATAATTAGTTATATATAAACAAACTATATGCGTTAATGTATTACTACTATGTATTGGCTACGATGCCAAAAACTAGGGAATATAAATAGAAAATAGAAACATGCTAATTAAGATTAGATTAGTTTTTAATTAAACACAAATAAAAGAACCTTAAGAGAAACAAATGCAACGGAGCAGAAAAGGTTTTTATTTTTATTTTTACCGTAGCCGTTAGCTCGCGAGTGTCTTCCACGCACAGAGTAACGAGCGTAGCACTTGGCTAAGTAAACGTCACCCCAAGCTGCTGTTCCACAATCCGATTTCAGCCGTCCGATCGCTTCCATCAAACAGTCTTGACACTCGGTCGCACTGAGATCTCCGGTGCACTGCGCTACACCTTGTAACTTCCCGGACACTCCCACTCTGTAGGACCCACCGCTACTCGCCGCTAAATAACCAACCACCGAGTCTCTCCGAGTCAACTCGTCCGAGTTATACCCGACCGGTGATCCGCACCGTCTGACGACCACCGTCTTATCCTCAACGCCGATGAACGTCGAGTTATCGTACTTCACGAAACAGCCTTCGAGCTGCAACGCGCCACCGCACGCCCCGACGCAGAGACTTCCGAGCCGGCTAACGGCGCGAGCGACGCACCTAGCACAATCGCCGGAGCCGGAGGAGAGATCGCCGCTACACTGGTACAGTCCGTATACGGAGCTGTAGTCGCCGGAGATTCCGTTGACGGTGAAGTTGTTGTATGTGTAGAGAGAAGCTGAGCTAACGAAGGAGGTGAGTAGGGAATTGACGTTCGACTCGTAAGGCGATCCCGGAAAGTATTTCGGCTGTGAGCAGCCGCCGTAAACAAAAGTATCAACGGCTGCAAATGAGAATGTTCCGAGAAGGGACAGGACGGCGATAAAGAGAATCGTTTCTGCGGAGAACATGACTTTTGCCGATCTGCTCTGTTTTTTTTTTTGTGCGTGTGTGTGGTTATGACTCTAGAAAATATGAGAACGTAACAACTTCTTTATGCTTGGTGCGCTGGTACATGATTATGAACACAAATATTATACACTTTTTTTAATTATCTGCTTAGGTTGCGATTTGTGATTGTCAACACTATTTCACTTTATTTTATATTGGCAACGCTGGTTACTTTGTGTTAAATTAAGAGATCATAATTTAAATCCTCCCACTATTGTTTTAATCATGTTTAATCACTTTGTTTTGCTTTGAAATGACAAGAAAATACTTAACGATGCACATGGTCCGTACATTAATTTGATTTTCATTTACGTATATGTTAGTTATTAACGATAAAAAATTAAGTTGTACCTCACGTACATAACATAATTTTATGTTAAAATATGACTAAAAAATGTTGTTTTACGTTATATGTATGTGTGTGTTTTTCAGTTGTATTTATATAAGGATCTAATATCTACGCATTCGTATTCTTCATTTAGCTGATCGTTTGTTATATAAAATTTAAATTAAATAATCTTTTAAAAATGAATGATGAAATCAGTAGTAATTTGTAAATGAGTTCAAACTATTGGGAAAAACATTTATTAGTGTTTTCCTTGCATCTTATTCGTCATACTTTTAAACAAAAATTAATTAGCATTAGTAGAAACTAGATAACTCAATTATTCGTCATACTCTTAGCTACTTTATGTTATTACTTATTTGATTTTAATAAAAGTTTAAATTATATGGCATAGTTCTGGCCAGATAACACTATGGTAGTCATTAAAATTAATTTTAAAAATAAAGAAGATTTAAAATGGGGTTTTATTCTAACTTTCATTTCAAATATTAATCTTAATTATTACAAGATTTTAATTAATCAAAAAATAAATTGAAAAGTTAAGATACATCATATTTATTAGTAAATTCAGTTTACTTGTAATTCATTTGTAAATTCAATTTACTTGTAAATTGAAAAGTTAAGATACATCATATTTATTTCTAAATTCAATTTTACTTTTTGATTATTAAAAATCTTATAATACTTAAGATTAATGTTTAAACTGAAAGTTAGAATAAAATACCATTTTTATTAAATCATATGCAATAAATATAAATAATTTATTAATTCTAATAAAATTTTATTATATATAGTACAATTCTTGTGAAAGAAAGATTTGGTAGTAGCTGTCTTAAATTTTCTTGTATGCTAAACTGGAATAATTATTTTTTTCTTAGATTTTTGGCCATTTGTCTATTCATTATACTCAAGATTTAAAATCAATAAAAAAATAAAATTCTAAATATGAAAAAATCAAAAGTTGAAACATGTAACATTTTGGTTAAATATAAATGAATAATTATGTATCTTAATTTTCAAATTTACTTTTTTGTTAACTAATTTTTTTATAATAATTAAATACAATGTTTTAGAAAATAAAAGTTAAAGTACAATCCATTACAAACATAACACAAATACAATATTATATATATACTAGTCTGAGAACAAGTTTTTTCATCAACATCACTCATAATCTGCATAAAGTATAAAATGACTCATTCAACTATTTTCACCATTTTTACCATATTTTTGGTGTTTTCAAACCATTTTGAAATTTCTGTTGAAGCTACAAGATTCCAATTTGTAGAAGTGAGTAAAAATCTCAATATCGTGGCGACAGGTAAATAGTCTATCGCTTCAATAAGAACCGAACAATCATATTGTCTATACATATGTTATCAGCTAAAATCCAATAAAACTTTAATTTTCCAAATATTTAAGATGAAATATTTTTATAACCATTGAGGTCACAATGTTTTTTTAATTTTCTCATTACGTACAAATTTTATTGTGATAGCCAAAGGTTTAGGAATGGCGACGACAGCGAAATCCATATACGCTGGTGGGCCAAGCGACAGAGGAAGAGGCCATGAGACCCCACCAGTAGCTCCACCGGTAAGACGAAGTCATTAGATTTATTTATCAATTAATAAATATTGTTTAGGCTCTCATATAAGTCATATGTGAGTGTATTGTAATCCTTGGTTTGGGAAAAATATATAATATATTATTTTTATGAGTTTGCTTCTTTGTTGTTTAATCAAATCTAATTCAAGAAACAAAAAAGATGAATTTACTTCGGAAAATATGACACTTTAATACCGAACTTTCAAAATTCAGCCATTTTAATCCCGATTTTTAGTTTGATTCGTTTTAATGTTAAATGAAATTGTTGACTGACATTAAATCCCCAACTTTTCTTTGACTGAACAAAATTAGACATGACGTTAAATGACTAAATGGACAGATTAAATGCCGTTAAGCTGACGTTTAATTAAATGTAAAAGCAAAATTACGCCATTTCTCTCTTCTCCCTCAACAGCTAAGTCGTGAAAATCCCCAAATCAAACCAATTTTTCAGTTCTGAAATCCCTAAATCGAACCCATTGAACATCCCCTTCTCCTTTCTGCTTTATCCTCTCTTTCTCAATCCTTGATGGGTTCCTCCTCTGAACAATTTTAAGGCGTTGTAGCCGAACAGCGTAGAAGGAAATCAAAACAAAACTCAACGCCTTAAGGGCCAATGAAATAGAAAGAGAATAAATCGAAGTCCATAATGTGATGATCTCACGATGCATCAGTATTAAATATTTACAAATCGGTGACGCGTATGACGGCAAAGAGAGACAAATGGTTACAAATTTACAAGGAACCAAGCCTAGCCCAAATGAAACTGGATACGGACATGACAAGACACAAAGTTTTATTAAAAACCCATCAATTGTGTACAAACTAAAATTAAGAATGTTATATCGTGTTTATTATATGATGGCATATCACTGGTATGTAATAATTTATATTTTGTATATTAACTTTGTAATTTATATTTGAAATAAATAAATTAGTTTATCATAAAAATAGAAGAGAATGTTGATATTTTGGAGATTAAATGGATTGATTTGAGTTTGCACAATAAACAAAATAGAAAGGGTCCCAATTACAAATATGTAAAATGGTAACTGGTCTTAATTTTTTTCGTATCAGAAGTTACTAGTACATTAACGGGCAGAAACACATATAATTATTCTTTTATTTTCAAGAAAGAGTATGGGATAAAATTTGGGTTTATTAAAATTTAAAATTAAGAAATGTACCTTACTGCAATATGTGTAAAATAATAATAACTTTAGTTGTTGCCTTTTTCTACAAATTAAAAAAATATTCAAATGAGTTCATGAAAATTTAAGAAGTGATCAAAACCACAGAAGGTTTTAATTGATTTTAAAAATATGATTGATATGATTAAAGTTTATAACTAAGGGAGACTATATATGCGTCAGATTTTGTTTTTTATAGAAAGCCTAACTTGCTATGATTTGTATTATAAAACAACTAGTAAACAAAAATATGAATATAAAGTAGTAAAGAAAACAAAATATAGGAATATTGAGACATTGATCGTCCATTTTTTCCAAAAACTATAGTATTGAAATTGATCTACAGTAGACTTCCAAAATATAGTCTTTTACAATTGTAGAATAAACCTTTGTTGTGAATTTTTAGAAGTGAATAAAAATCTCAATATCCTGACAATAGGTAAATAGTCTATCGCTTCACTAAAAACCCAACAATCATATTTGTTGTACATATGTTATCAGCTAAAATCCAATAAAACTTCAATTTTCCAAATATTTAAGAAGAAGTATTTTTTATAACCATTGAGGTCACAATGTTTTTTTAATTTTCTCATTACGTACAAATTTTTATTGTGATAGCCAAAGGTTTAGGAATGGCGACGACAGCAAAATCCATATACGCTAGTGGGCCAAGCGTAAGAGGAAGAGGCCATGAGACCCCACCAGTAGCTCCACCGGTAAGACGAAGTCATTAGATTTATTTATAAATTAATAAATATTGTTTAGGCTCTCATATAAGTCATATGTGAGTGTATTTTAATCCTTGGTTTGGGAAAAATATATAATATATTATTTTTATGAGTTTGCTTCTTTGTTGTTTAATCAAAACTAATTCAAGAAACAAAAAAGACGAATCTTACTTCTATTAATATATCTTTCAAAACTGAATGCTCTTTGCAACGCTTATATAGAAGGTAGAAATCCTAACGATGAAATCAAAACACATGAACAAACATTTAGAAAGAAATCAAAATAAAACCCAAAGACTTAAGGTCCAATGAAATAGAAAGAGAATAAATCGAAGTCCATAATATGATGATCTCAAGATGCATCAGTATTACATATTTACAAATCGGTGACGACTATGACGTTAGAGAGAGACAAATGATTACAAATTTACAAGGAACCAAGCCTAGCCCAAATGAAACTGAATATGGACATGAGATTATGAGTTAATTATAGTGAGATGCATTTTTTTAGATTTGTTTTGGAAAATGAACACTTTTAAAAAATAAGACATTTTTTCAAGTTTTTAGTAGACAAAATAACTTTTTTAACCTCCTCTCTCTTTCTCCTTCTTTCTTCCTACTATTTTGTTCTTACTCCTTTTTTTATTTATACTTTTTCTTTTTTTATATTTTTTCTTTCTTTTTCCTTTTTTTCTTTCTCTTTCTTTTCTTTCTCTTTTTTTTCTTTTTTATTCTCTTTTTCTCTCTATCTTTCTTTCCGCAAGAATATTCTTCTCTTTCTTCCAACAATTATTTTTTTTATAATTTATTTTCTCTTTTCAATCGAATTTTATCTTCTAGTAATCATATAATCATGTAATCGAATTTAGAAAAAAAATCAAAATTATATAAAATCATATAATTACAAATCATTCTCTAAATTAAAAAGAAAACAAAATCTTAACTGTCAATTCAAATTTGATTACATCATGAAAAAAGTTAAATATGCATATGTTATCTTGTTTACATTTATTTGTCCACATGCAACAGTACTTGTCTACACGTAAGGATAATACGTATTTGTCTATACGTAAGGATAATACGTACTTGTCCATACGTAAGGATTAGCCCTAGGCAAAATATCCGGACCCAAAGAACCGAACAGAACCCGACCCGAACTGAGAGGTACCAAACCAAACCGGACCCGACAAAATACCCGAACAGGTATTAAATTGCCATATCCGAAGAACCGATACCAAACCCGACCCGAACCGAGAACCGAATAAGTACCCGAAGTATCTGAAATAGCTAAAAAATATTAGTTATTTGCGGTTAATTTGAGTATTTTTAGATACTTTTGGATATTTTCCGGTTAATTTGGGTAGTTCGGATACAAATTACTTGAATCCGAACTGTATTTGTGGTTACTTTTGGATCGGAAATTCGGATATAAATCGGGTCCGAACAAATTACCCGAATCCGACCCGAACCCGATTGGAACCGAACCGAACCCGATTCAAAAATTCAAAATACCCTAACGGATCCTAAATCTCAAACCCGAAAGATCCGATACCCGAACCCGAACGGGTATCCGAACGGGTACCCGAACGCCCAGGGCTAGTAAGGATAATACGTACTTGTCCACGTAAGGATATACATAAATGAATATGTAGTTGTGGACATGATGGTGTGGACATGATAGTGTGGACATGATGGTGTGGACATGATAGTGTGGACATGATAACGTGGACATGATAGCGTGTATATGATAGCATGGACATGGTGGTGTGGACATAGTGGCAAACTTGTCAACTGTTAATTCTAATTCAGTTTGCACGAGCTCATACTCTCTGGTTATGCATATCTATAGACACTTTCTAATGCGTAGTCCACATCCATTTATTAACAATAAACATGTTCACGTTATCTTGTCCATTGAAACATATACATTAGTTGTATGGACAACATTTGTGGACAAATAATTATGGACAAACCACCATGTTCACGCCAACATGTCCACGGCACCATGTCCACGCCACCATATCCACACACCATGTCCACAGCATCATGTCTAGTCATTTGCAACACTCGATTCGAAATCATCATTTTCTGGGTTTGCAAATTTTTTTGTGTGTTTCTTGAAAAAATACCAATAATCTCAAGCAAAAATTAAATTATCATCAATTGGCTTAATTGAGATCAACATAGGTGGGAGAGAAAGAGAGAAACAGCATTAGAGATGGGTATTAGAGAAAGTATTGAATCTCAAATTGGTGAAAAACGATATTAAAATCGGTTAAAAAAATTATAAGAGATTTGAAATTAGAGAAAAAAATTCGAATGAAAACTTGAAAGATGAAGAGAGAGAGAAAAGAAGAGGGAGAGAGAGAAGAGAGAGAAAGAGGGAGGAAGAGAGAGAGGAAATTAGATAAAGAAAATTAAGTATGAAGGACAAAAAAATTTTTGACACTAAAAAATATCTAATTCTTACAAAGTGTCTATATGTGTAAACAAGATTTGAAAAGTGCCTCATAGTGTAAAAACTCTCTAAAAAACATGACAAAGCACAAAATTTTATTAAAAACTCATCAATTGTGTATAAAGTAAAATTAAGAATGTTGTATCGTGCTTATAATATGATCGCATATCATTAGTATGTAATAATTTATATTCTAAAATTTTTGTAAATTAACTTTGTAATTTCGAATTGAAATAAATAAATTAGTTTATCATAAAAATAGAAGAGAATGTTGATATTTTGGAAATTAAATTGATTGATTTGAGTTTGCACAATAAACAAAATAGAAAGGGTCCCAATTACAAATATGTAAAATGGTAACTGGTCTTAATTTTTTTCGTATCAGAAGTTACTAATACATTAACGGGCAGAAAGACATATAATTATTCTTTTATTTTCAAGAAAGAGTATGGGATAAAATTTGGGTTTATTAAAATTTAAAATTAAGAAATGTACCTTACTGCAATATGTGTAAATTAATAATAACTTTATTTGTTGCCTTTTCTACAAATTAAAAAAATATTCAAATGAGTTCATGAAAATTTAAGAAGTGATCAAAACGATTTAAGAAGTGATCAAAATTTAAGAAGGTTTTAATTGATTTAAAAAATATGATTGATATGATTAAAGTTTATAACTAAGGGAGACTATATATGCGTCAGATTTTTTTTATAGAAAGCCTAACTTGCTATGATTTGTATTATAAAACAACTAGTAAACAAAAATATGAATAAAGTAGTAAAGAAAACAAAATATAGGAATATAGAGACATGGATCGTCCATTTTTTCCAAATACTATATTTAAAAATTGATCTACAGTATACTTCTAAAAATATATGTCCTTTTACAATTGCAGAATAAACCTTTGTTGAAAAACAAACACTGTAACGAATAATGTTATTGTTATTAACTTACTATCTTCTAAACTAATGGCTAAGATGTTGGTTGGTGACAATGAATTAGTAGCTGGAGAGAAAAAGTTACTAAAAATGTGAACCAAAAGTTTTGTAGAAGATAAAGCCAATTTTGATAATGACGAATCAATTTTTTTTTTAAACTTTCATAATAATTTTGGAAATTTTGACAATTTTCCATGAAGTATACAAATAATATTGAGCATATGATTGGAGTAATTTATTCCCGTTTTTTTTCTTGTAATCAATCACATCATTACACTATCACCTACTTGCATAATTAAATATCTCTAAATCACACAAATATCATCATGAAATTCAAATGTCTCCATTGCAAATTCAAAGAGAGATGAAAAAAAGAAGGAAAAATAAACAGAGGGAAACACAATTGTACAGTTTTTGCTTGCACTCTTTTGTTTATCTTCTTTTAACTCATTCATCATCCTTTTAAGCAAATCTTGTAGAAACATTATAAACACAACACACAAGACTTCTTAAATCACATGATGTTTTTTTTCTTGCTCCGAATTAAACCTAAAAAATCTACCCACTTCTTTTTTGTTTTGTTTCCTGCTCTGCATTTTGCTCTTCGAATCACTCTCTCAATACTAATTGAGATCACATCTATCTTTATATCTACAGAGATCCATTAGTTCATAAGCTTTCCATCACAATCAGCAGCAGTTTAGCAAATCATCAGCACATTGTTTCGATAGAGATTGAAATAGTTTTGTCTTCCTTTGGTTGATTCATTGGCGATGATGATGAGAGTCTCTCAACCAAAACATCTAATGCTTCTTTCATCCACCAATCTCTACAAGCTTCTCTAGCGTCCACTACGTTCATCTGAAAATCCCCGGAACAAAATTGTTAAAAATGGAATCAGCATAAAAATTTGTCGATATGATTTATAAAAAGCCAAAAAAGAAATATAGTTTTTAGCTACTGACCCAGACTCTTTGCCTAGCATGTTGTTCAGGCCAAAGCTCAAGTTGTTCTGTAACAAGCATAGGGAACATTAGTCCTTCATAGTATGTTCCTCTGCTTTTGCTCAAAAAATCCCATTTTCCTAGTTGATGCTGCCAAAATTTAAAACACAAGAAAAAACCAAAAAAATTAATAAAAAAAGAAACAGAACAATAATATCAAAATAAAAACAGGAAAAAAAAATTTAAAATACCTCAATGTTGCCAAGAACTCCAGCTTCTTCAAGAGATTCTCTTGAAGCAGCTTCTTCTACAGATTCATCAAGCTCCCAACCACCCTGATTTTTTAAAAAAATTAATTATAGGAAAAAAATTAATACACAGAAAATAATGTAAAATCTTTTAAAAATCTAAAATCATCAAATTGGACATAAAAAATTCAAACTTTACAGAAATTTGAGATTTTTTTTCCTTCTCAAAACAAAAAAGATTATACCTTTGGGAACATCATGGCGTGACCCTTTTGAGAAGAGATAACAAGAACTTCTACTTCGTCACTAATTTTACCATCGCTTGATAGCTTGAATCTGTACGGAATACATCTGCAAAATTTCCAAAAAAAATTCATATTCAGAAACTCAAAAAAAACCAAACTTTTTTTTTCCCGGTAAGAAATTTGTGAGTCCAGATCTATTAGATGAACATACCCGACAACTTGACGACGACCTTTGTTGTATCTCTGAAACTGACGACCAGTACGAGAAACCAAACACACCATTTTCTCAACACCCATTTTAGCTAAAGAGAGATCTTGAAGAACCTTAATTTCCCAGATAAAGAAGAAAAAGGACTCTCTATGTTATATAAAAACAAAACAGAGGTTTCACCGTATCGTTTTGAAACAACTATAACGGATCAGAATCTGTCGAAATAAAGAAGAGCCCAAGAGACTTTGGTCGGTTTATAGATCGGATGTTTTAGTTATGCTTTTTAAGTGTTTATGATTCGATTTCGTTGCGCCTGAAAAAGATTTGAGAGAGAGAGAGAGAGAGAGAAGGAGAAGGTGAAGGAGATGGAGACAAAAAGCGTTGTTTCAACCTCCAATGGCTTATCTTCTTTATATAAAAAAACGGCCGCTCTCTCTTTTTTTTTTCTGTTCGATTTTTTTTTTTTTGCGAACATTTATTTATTCTTTTTTCTTGAAATTTTCGTCATTGGCTGAGAAAAATTAGCTAATTAAGCAAATGTTGTTATTTTTTTTTGGGAAAACATGTAAATTAAAAGTACCATAACATATCTAAAAGCCTAAATCTATCTAATTTTCTAAAATATAAATAAGACTTATCCCTCTCTCTATCTTATCCTTTTTTAGTTTTTTAATGTTATTATTGTTGACATATGTATAAGCTTTATCACCCCTCTTTTTTTTTGTGTTAAGTTAATTATCCCACCTCAAAACATGTATTACATCATTGTTCAATTAAATATCATTTTCAAAAAGTTAATAATTTTTGTTGACGGACCTAACTATCAATGATTTTGTCATTTTTGAAAATTTTGATTCACAATTAGGGTAAAAAAAAGGGTAAAGAGCTTTATATTTTCACCAAGAAATCCCAAAATAATGATGATGTTTTTTTTTGTTTTCTTCGTATGTGTATGTATGTAGTCGTACATTTTCATATGAAAATATTCGAGAAATTTGTAAATGTACGTGTAGTTAAAGTAGGCCCAAACGACAAGTGTGGGATATTAAATAAGGAAAAATTTTGGATTGTAATTAAAAAATCATTTTGTATTGCAAGTGTGGAAGAAATTTTAGTTTTCATTTAACTTAACGACATATTTGCGTACATCAATATATGATACGTACTCTATAAGATAATGCCTCGGTTTGAGATATTTGTTCAGACTATAACATAAAGACATGGTTATTTAATTATGTTGGAATAACCAACTTCATTATGGTACTTAAGTAATCACCGTTATGTTCGTTGTAGCAAAAAAATCGAATTTTCCAAACTTACGTTTTCTTTGACATTAGTAAAATTTATATCATAGTATGGATTTCACGTTAATCGCCCCTTTATAGAAAATGCCTAATTTTGCAAATATTGGTGGGTCAACAAAATTAATAAGAAGTAAGAGAATCAATTAAGGCATAGGCAATAATTCAACGTAATTAATAATTGGACGTTGTCCCTGTCAAAGTGTTTAAGGGATTTCTCTGTCGTTTCGTGGTCTAGGCTTGTAGGTTTAGTTGGTTAATAACAGGAGACATTAGGTTAATAATTAATCAAGTAAAAATTAACATATAATTTTTTTTAAACGTAGTAAAGCAACAAAAGTCTCTAATATTACGCGGCACGTTTATGTTGACTTTGGAAGAGACATGGTCACGTGCGTCGACGCCTCCTATCGTTTCCTTAGCCTCGTCAAGTGCGTGTTTGAATCGCGGTTAGTGGACGCGTTTGCGATTAACGTATGTTCGATGTATCTGCGTTTTTTTTTCTTACCTGAGTGATCTGGTAGTAGTTACATATCGCAAGTAACCTGATCGTATTATTCAATATAAAACTGCTATAGTATAATGCGTGGTTTGGACCGGTTTTTAACACGATAACTTTGAAATATACATTTTTTTTCTTTATTACATACCATCATCACGGGTAGAATATGATTATTTTAAAGTTACATTGTTTGAATGCGATATAGTCCCATGCATGGAATGGAACAGAGGCTTGACAAAATATATAACTACACGTTAGGGCTTGAACAAAATGTATGCTATATTCATTTTTATTTGAACAAAATATATGCTCTCACCCTTACTACGATGATTTTTCTTAGCTCACTTATACTATAAATTAACAAATTAAACTCATAAAATGTCCAATAACATTATAAATTAACCGAATGTAATTTTGTGATTAATCCTATCAATCAAAGATATGAATCAATCTTAATTTCTTATATACTTTAAATTGGGCTATCTGCCTATTAACATGATAGTTACTTGTTTTGAGGTTGGTGTCAATACTTAATTACAAAATAAAATGTACGTGACCAATTCAATAATGTGGTTCAGATCGATTAACAATATATATAGTACCATTATTACCTTCTAGCTATTTGGTTGATAATTTTCTAAGTCCAATATCTGCTCAGATTGTAGAAAAAAACGAAAAGAAACGATCTCGAGGATTGAGTAGGTAGTCACATAGACTTATAAGCTAAGTGCACCAAAAAGGTTCAATGAACTTTGCTGAATAGAACTATTATTATTAGATAGACTTATCAAACGTGACTACTTACTGCAAATATGTGGTACATGAATATATAAATCCATTCTTTAAATGTCACAACCATTAGTATTTAAATTTTGGCCACCGTTTTAGAATTTTTCCTCTATAAGCCAGAAAAAGTATTTTCTTTCACCAGCATAGATGCTTGATGATGTCTTTAGTCTACACAACGCATCATAGTTCTTCTGTTCTAATATAGAAAAATACCACCTTTTTGTTTAATAAAGCTCAGCTAATGTTTATGGAGATTTTTCATTATATCTAAATAAGTATATAAAAAATTAGTACATTTCACATTCACGTTATCATCTAATTTCATAAGTTATAAAACTGCGAAAGGCAAGTTTAAACTTTAAAGGTATCCACTTGGACCATTTATTGATATGTATAACCAAAAGTGTCATACTATTCACCAAAAAAAAGTGTCATACTATTCAAAAATTTTAAGCTATGCGAAAAGTATAATGCCAATATAAAACCCACGCCGATTTTATTGTTTTCTGATTAAATGGTGTTATCCACAAAACATGAAACATGATCAAATTTCAAAGCTACTTCTCTTATAAATTATGAAAAATAAAACAAAAATAAATAAATGGTATAAATAATTGGTCGGAAATAGAGACCGCCGCACAATATGTTTCTCTCAGCCACAAGGACACTCGCTAACAAATTACATGGACAGGAAAGAGTCTTGATAATCATTAATCAATAATCACTTCATGATTTTCAAAGAGAATCAATAATAAATCGCATCTTCCTTTTGTTCTACTATAGTTTCCACGCGATTTTTTTTTCTTTTGAAAACATGAGTTTGTTTTATTTGGATAGCAAGATATACTCAAATTATTATTTTCAGCTTAAATTATGGATTTAAGAATAATTTCCGAAAAATAAGGAAATGGACACGACCACGAGGGTATCATGGGATTATAGATCGTCAGTAAATGATTAAATGACACTATAATATCTTTTCAAATTATTAGTTTTTCAATACTTTAGTTTCCATATTCATTTAATAAAGCTCCACTAAATTATTATTATTATTGTTATTGTATAGATGCATATTGGATTTGTTGTTCATATTTTATACTTCTTTTTTCAGTTAATAATTCAATGTGTTTTTTAAAACAAACTACCAAAAAATCATTAAGTTTTTTCTAATGCAACACTAATCATAAATGGGTAACTAAATCGAAGAAAATTAACTTTCTTTTCTTCCTCTTTTTCTATAAATATTATTGTAGTCTCTAGAAAACAGAAGATATTATATTAAGACTTTACCCACAAAAGTTTTCTTCCAGAGTTCACATTAGAATTTTCGTATCTAAAATTATAAAATTAAAAGAGGTCCACATTAAAATTCTCCCATCTAGAACTACAATATAACTGGAAAAGCGATGTTCTAGAATTTTAGTTTAAATTTTAGTCGTTTCACAAACATCAATTTTAGTTTTGTTGATAAGTAGACTGAGAAGAAAGGAAATATTTTTAAATATGTGGAAAATATAATATTTTTAGTTACAAAACCTAAACCTAATTGTTGACACAAAAAAAAAATCTAAACCTAACCACTCTGAATAAAACAAAAGATGAAAAGGACGTTGAACGATGTCTATCTTAGAAACAGTTAAATATATACGTATGACATGATAAAGCGTGGAAAATTGGTTGCATGGGTTTAAATTAGTTAAAAATTATCCTTCTTTATGGTTGGTCGAGATCTCGCGTCAATTTATTTTACTTTCTTAATTATTGCACTATGTAATAACTATAGAATTAAGAGACTAGTTTGAATAATGATTGGTGAGGATTAATTTCACAGTTTTTAAATTTTTAGAAAAATTAAAAAAGAAGAAGAGGATGTCCACATCAAAGGAAGACCGGAGCAAGTCGTGAGGGTTGAAATGGTCGGAGTCCACATGCTCTCTTTCCCTCTCTAATAATAGACCTTATGAGCCCACCACTCTCTCTCTCTAAGTCTCAATATATTGTTTTTTTGTTGTTGTTCATTTATGACAATTTGACGTAATTATGATTTTATTTTATATTATGTCTCTCTAATAGTTGTATGTACGTTATAATATCTCTATAACCGGTGACATTTTTATGTTTTATCTAGAGTTTTTTAAAATTTTCTTTTTGTTTGTGATAACTGGAAAAACTAGAAGTTATTAACTATGAGACCATTATATTAATGGTAAATTAAAATCTTAAGAACTTAAACCAAAATCTATTTTATATGGACGCCTCTCAATTGATAGTTTTGATTCTTGGGCGTTTTATTGAAAGTGTTCAAGTATGTATCGTTGCTTAGAGAAGTAGTTGGACTTTTTTTGAACCTTAACAATACATAGGTTTTATAAAAAGTAATTTTGTCTGAGACACTTTTAATTATACCTAAGGTTTTTTTCCGTCTAATTATGAACATGTTTATTCCAAATGTATGGTAATCTTCCAACATTTATAATGATTACTCGATAATGAAAATACTTTTATTTATAGAAATAGTAAAGTGAGATTCAATTAGTACCACCATGCATGTGACCTGATGGGCTCCTCGTAGACAGGTGTGGGGGCAATTTTGTTGGATCAACCAAACCCAACATTTATAAATTATATTGGCATTGAAGATTACGTGGCCCTCGTAAATACTAAATAAACTATGATTAAAGTCAAATTTATACGAATGCGGACCTAACTGATAATAAAATTGATTGACATCAGATCTTATATAAAAAAAATCCTCAATGCATATATTTTTCATATAATTTTTTTCGTAGAAATATATATTTCTTTGATAGTGGTTGAAGAATTAACTAGAAAATAGAAATGTCTCGTTTTAACCAATTCTTCCTTCCTATAGTTATTTATCGTCTCTGACCATTTATAAGCGTTTTTAATAGCAAGATAACCCAAATTCTATAAAAATATAGAGATTAATATAGATTTTCGTATGTAATTCCTCAAATTAACAACATTTTTTTGTGTGATAAAAAGTTAATCACCACAATTATAGATATGTCATTTGATAAAGAGCATCGAAAATAAATATTTTTTAAAAGACTTGAATTTGCGTTCTACAATTCAATTTTTTTTTTGAAAAATAAAAATTTACATTTTTGTAGGTTTTTTGGTTACCTAACTCACACAAAAGTTTCAATGATGTATAGTAGGAAGGCTAGCACAGCAACGTCCACTCTACATATGATTTCATAGGAAAGGTCAACATATCGACAATTTTTACCACCATGATACATCTAATACCAGATATTTAATTCTACTAAAATTATTATCCTTAAAATATCATTACAGAAAAAGAATTCAAAATCATTCAAAAATATGCTTGAAAGAAAATATTTTAAATTATACTAAAGAAAAAATACATTTTTTAAAAAAGTAACTGTAAAATACTTCTAAGAGCATCGATCTGCATTCTCACTTAGGGTTATTTAAAATCTATTAATTTTCTCGAGCACTTTCTAATCTAAATGAAAATCTTTGGAAACATCATATTGGTATTTGAATTGACTGTAACCATATTTTCCTAGTGCACAACTGCATATTCGTCTCCATTCCAACAATTGATCCTTGAGTCATCTTGAAGCTTAAACATAAAATGGCAAAAATCAAAATGATAGGCGAAAGATTATTTTCAAGTAAGTGGCTAATATACTGTTTATCATTGTAAATTAATTGGTGAATTATATAGTTTTAACAAAAAACAGAATATATATCTATATATATATATTTTTTTTATACGAATTTTATTTTATATCTTATATGATATGTTGCAAGACTATTGAACAATATCCTTTATAAAAGGTTTTCATGTGTTGGATCCAAGTAGGATTTCGAAGACTCTACAGGGCACATTTTTTTTTCAAAGACTTACTTATATATATTAAATGTAACAAAGTTATTTTAAAAAATTTAATTTTCTAGAACACAAAAATTTTCCACAGTATGATAATTTAAATTAATTGAATTTTGTTTCTTTTATTTTACTTTGTTTGTTTTCTGGTTAAAATCCAAAAAAACCATAAGTCACTATCTGTCGACGTGGCTCACTTACCAATACCACCCAATCCCTTTTCTACGTGGTAGGTTCCTTTTTTTTAAATTGCTCTTAATCCACATTAATTATAATCAGTTTGTATTACTATAAGAGTATAAAAGGACTAATGACCTATTTCTAGAAAAATCAGTTTTGTAACCCTAGTTTTTTTGTTTGGGATAATGAATACTCATAATTCCAAATTTTATAGAAAAATCAATAAAATTAATTTCGAAAACTAGCCTTATATAAAACTGTTAAAGCTAACGGTGACAAAATAAATGGCGGTGATGCTCGTCATTTGGGTCGGTGGCGGTTCCGTTACGACGACGTTGACGGTCCGCAAGTGTCGTCAACGTGAAGCATCTCATTCAGCGCAAAAAAATTAGTATTTTTAATAACTACAAATTATTTTAAGATAATGGGTTAAAAGCTCTTAATGAATATGGGCCTTCAGAAAAACAGAAGTCTCGCTATATATTTATATATGCCAGTTTTTCTTAAAACATAAAAAATAGATTTACGCTTGGCCGCTTGGGCTTGGGCTTAAGCTCTTTTAACTCAACTGTTTCGAGGTATATCTTTTTAACATCCATAAGAAAGATAAAAAGCAGTTGTTGGAAAAAAAAATATTTTTTATACAATGATTATTATGTTTCTTTAATAGCAAAATTTTAAAAGTTATTATAAACGAATAATATGTATATAGATTCACACCCAAATATATATATGTTAGTTTTTAGTTGATAAATATTTATGTAAATGATAATCGCATGTCATTTTAGATATTTTTAACAAATTAAAACCATCACAACTGTCAACGGTCCAGATGATCATTCGTTATCTATACTAGAACAAAATTGGATAAATTAATAATTTTAATAAGAAAAATGTTGCTGTCTGTCTTATCAAATTAGGAAAAATAGATTTAAAAATGAATCGAATACAGAGAAACGAATTATTGAAGGGGAAAATTCACAGACCATTCAGGTTTTTGATTGAATGAAAGATTCTCCATTATCTTTTTTAGTGTCAACTCTTCGACAAAAGCAAAACCTTAAAAGACACTTTCTTTTCTGTTTTCTCAAAAGACATTAAAAAACAAAGAAGCCAACACGATTTCACATGAATCCCAATTCGTTTGCAAAGCAAAATTCAGAAAAGTCTTTTTTGAAGTTATTGAAGCAAAAGAAGAGGAGAGAAGATCCAATCTGTAAATTTGATGGGGTCTGTGTGAGAGATTTTTAGAGAGAGGGAGTGTGTGTGTGTCTGTGAAAAGTTGAAAACTTTAGAGAGAGAAAGCTCAGAGCTTTTACGAATATGGAGGCGAAGCAGATGAGGTTCCTCACTCACCAAGTTTTTTTCTCCTCCGTTCGATCAGGAGACATCAATGATCTGGAAGATTTAGTCGATAAGTTAACCGGAGACGAGCTAATCGATGAGTCATCGCCGTCTTCTGCTGTGCTTGAGCTTATGTCTATACAAAACGACGCCGGAGAAACCGCCGTGTATATCGCCGCCGCGGAGAATCTGGAAGTCATTTTCAGCTACTTGATTAGGTTTTGTAGCTTGGAAACAGTGAAGATCAGATCCAAATCCGACATGAACGCTTTTCACGTCGCCGCCAAGCGAGGACACTTGGGTATGTCTTGTCTCAGTTCCCTAATTTCTTCTTCTTCTATTTGATTCCTGCTTTTGGATTGGATTATCCAAATCATGAAGTTGAACATCCAAAATTTCTGCAAATTTCACTGAGTTTTGGATAATTGATTTATGGGGTTGTTATAGAGAAACCATATTTTCTATTATGGTCATGACTTAATCTTGACCCTTTGGCTCTGATTTTGATTTCTGAAAATGGGTTTGAACTTCCTGTCTTTAAATCTCCAGGAATCGTGAAGGAGCTACTGAGTCTATGGCCTGAGCTCTGCCGAATCTGCGACGCTACGAACACGAGTCCGCTTTACGCAGCTGCGGTTCAAGATCACTTGGAAATAGTAAACGCAATGCTTGATGTTGATCCAAGCTGTGCAATGATCGTTAGAAAGAATGGTAAAACATCGCTGCACACAGCGGGGAGGTACGGTCTTATTCGGATAGTGAAAGCTCTTATAGAGAAAGACGCAGCGATCATTGGTGTCAAAGATAAGAAAGGTCAGACCGCTCTTCACATGGCCGTTAAAGGGCAAAACGTGGAAGTAGTTGAAGAGATTTTGCAGGCCGATTACAGCATATTGAACGATAGAGATAGAAAAGGGAACACCGCTCTGCATATAGCTACCCGAAAGTCGCGGCCACAGGTATTAAGACCGCTCTTTATTTGAGTTGTATACATACCTTCGGATGCTTTCGTGTGTGTGAGTATTTCGTTTGACAAGTGCTGTTTTCTTTATTGTATTCGTAATCTTGTTTCGGTTTGTTATATGTTAAGATAACGAGCTTGTTGCTGACGTTTACGGCAATTGAAGTGAATGCCGTCAACAACCAGAAAGAAACCGCAATGGATTTGGCTGATAAGCTTCAATACAGCGAATCGGCATTGGAGATAAATGAGGCTTTAGTAGAAGCCGGGGCTAAACATGGGAGGTTCATTGGCCGTGAAGACGAGGCCAGAGCGTTGAAGCGAGCGGTGAGCGATATCAAACACGAGGTGCAATCACAGCTTTTACAGAACGAGAAAACCAACCGGCGTGTCTCGGGGATTGCCAAAGAGCTGAGGAAACTCCACAGAGAAGCGGTCCAGAACACGACTAATTCGATAACGGTCGTGGCTGTTCTGTTTGCGTCCATCGCGTTCTTGGCGATATTCAGCTTGCCTGGTCAGTATTTCACTGACGGGCCGCACGTAGGGAAAGCACGTATGTCGGGGAGTACGGGCTTCCGCATTTTCTGTCTTTTAAACGCGATTTCGCTGTTTATATCGCTAGCAGTTGTGGTGGTTCAGATAACTCTGGTTGCGTGGGACACACGGGCACAGAAGAAAGTCGTTTCAGTGGTGAATAAGCTAATGTGGGCAGCTTGTGCTTGCACGTTTGGAGCGTTTTTGGCGATTGCGTTTGCGGTTGTGGGAAAAGGGAATTCGTGGATGGCGATCACGGTGACGTTGCTTGGAGCGCCGATACTGGTGGGGACATTGGCAAGCATGTGTTATTTCGTGTTTCGGCAGCGTTTTAGGAGCGGTAGCGACTCGCAGAGAAGGATAAGGAGAGGGAGTGGGAGTAAATCGTTTTCGTGGTCTTACTCTGCTAACGTTTCTGATTTTGAAGATGAATCTGATTTCGAGAAGATTATCGCTCTTTGAATAACTTCGTTCAAAGTCATTACTGGCTTCGTCTTGTATAGTGGAGTGAGATTGTCTCTCCTTTTTCCTTCTTCCACACAAGTTTGTGTTGTATTTTTGGAAAAAAAGAAGAAGAAAACATAATGTTGTATTCTTAGAAAAGAAATAAATAAATAAATCGTATTCGTAGTTGACTTACTATACGTGTCATATTCATTCATATGGTAAAATGAAAATCCAAAAGATTTGCCCCAAGATTTGAACAAGAAAGAGAGGTCATAAGAGCAAGAGATTTGAAAAAGAGTACGATGAACCGTTCTTAAAATCAAAAGGATTATCATTCCAACATAAATATCCAATAATGAGTAATCTCTACACCATTCTCCTCATGTGGTTTTCCAGTTATAAAAAAACAACACAAAACCACATGATGACTTCTTTTTCTTACAACCACAAAAGGTAAAAAATAATTTCCCTTAAAAAAAAGAAGAACAACAATGAAGCAAATTAAAAAAAAGAAACAAATAGGTAGACTGAAGAATCTCTCGTAAAATAAAAGACCCGACAGGGAGATAGCGAGGATGGACACGACCGTAGCTTTTCGACAAGTTCCAAAGGAAACTTGAAGAGTTACTAAAAAAAGAGATATACAATTTTACAGGAGACAAAAGGGATCGGTGGTGTCCAAAGGAAGAAGACTGATGATGATGATGATGCCGGGGGATGGACAGTATTATTATTATTATTATTATTATGTATCATTACCATACCAGGTTAAAGCTGTAACTGACCAGGGCTTTTTCTTGAGGATCTTGATGGAGGTCGATTGTTGTCTGCAACTGATGATGATGTCGAGGAAGGTGGTGGTTTATGTTGTTGTTGTTGCTGTTGTTGTTGTTGTTCTTGTTGTTCTTCAGATCTCCTTACCTCCTAACACATCAAATTAAAGCACAGTGAGATTATCTTACAAAAATTAACAGATCAATCCAATTGGTAATGTTTGCAAATCGATATAACGGCGGAAAACGAAAAAAAAAGAAGAACATCTGTTTAACAAAATTGACCAAAATCATTAAGGGGCTTAGTAATCAGCGATTTCACAGTGTTACCAATCTAGTTCATTATATAGTAACATAATTCTTTTTTTTGTGTTAGTCATAAAACAAAAGGATGATATGACTAAACCTTTTTCTTGATTTGATAAAATTATGTACTTGGAATAAAAAACTGTTGAATTGTGAAATCAGTCTGTTACCAGCCAAAGCTTCAGAGTAAAAATGTGTTGCGCTGTGCATACCTTCGATGTAGAAGAAGAGGAACTGTATGAGTAGTTCACATTTGACCTCGCTTGGCCACGATGCTGATTCTGTACGTTCTCAAATTGTTGCAGCCGAGCAGCAAAATTGATTCCTTGGTGCGGGTTGATATTAGTGTCTTCTGCATCACCGTCCTCGTGAAGATGCATATACTGAGAGAAAGGGACTCCTGAAGACACTCTGCTTATTTGCTCTCCGCCACTGAATGAGTACATCGGGACAGTTTTGAGTCTTGTCCGAAGTATCTTAAACGCCGCACTTTGCTGAATAACAAAAAAAAAAAAACCCCTGGTATTATAAAAAACCATAATTTTGCGATAAACCAAACAAGTGTTGTTCTATTCGTCTTCTTCTTTTCTTTTTACCTGAGGAAGTAACATCAGAAGACCATAAAGTGTTTTCAACAACCATGTGTATCTTCCTGGTTCCAGAAGCTGACAAAGAGAACAGGTCTCAATAGCAAAGAAAAGAAAGAAGCTGGAAAAAGGATCAGCTATTTGGGTTGAGATAAATCAAGCAAACCTGCAATCTAAGATAAGTAAAAATTGGAGTTTCGAGAAGCCTGATCAATTTATCAAGCTGTACGAGAAATTTGACATTCATATCTTCTTCTACCAATGATTGAATCACGACACTCGCATGCTGGTAAGCCTGTCAATAGTTTAATTTCCTGATATTCAATATCGGATGGGATCTTAAGAAATAACAATAAAAAAACATTTTTCCTTTCTGTAATTACCTGCGCTAATAAGCAGAGGCTTATAATTGCCATAGGTGAATGGCACCATGAAGCGTACAAGGCAACCAAAAGTTCTTTCCCTTCGCGATTGACGAGTGAACCTTTTAAAAGATCTCTTAATTTTGATAACTCCGGGGATGTCAGCAAAATCAAATTCAAGGCCTGAAATATAAAACAAAACAAATAGAAAAACACAGTCTAGTTATTAACAAAACAAAGTGAGAAACAACATAAACGAAAAAGCCTGCCAAATCATAAAGGCCCGTACAAAGCATGCAAAGTAAACCAATCATCTAACTGTCATAACCTACAATCACTCCTTAATCAAAGAAATCTGGGAAAGGAGAAATACCTGAACCATGGTTGAAGCAAAGTCAAGATTATCTTCTCCCTCAAGTATAGTTGAGAGCTCTCGATAGACTCTTTCGGCATCCAAAAGTACACACAATCTCCGGACAATAAGGGCACCACGCCTAAACGAGATATGTTTTGACGAACTAAATAATATGTTCTTTCCAGAAACTTCAAGACCGATTATAAGATGGGACTAACCTTTCCAATAGAGAATTATCAGCTCGAAAATTGTGGACTAGAAAGACAATGAGCTGGCGAAAGTACTGTGGATCTTTTGCTACACCCGCATGAACCTCCAGAACCAAGAGCACCACCTATAATACATTTTCAAGTCCAGATAATTCAATATCATATAAACTTATTACTAGAAAAAACCAAACCTATTTAACATAATATTCATTATCAAAACAGTCAGGAAATACAACTTACATCATCAGATGAATCAGATAGTGCTTTTAGCAGTGTGTCAAATATGTCATTCAGGAAGCACAACACCTGTTACAAAATTACCAATCTAGCTATAAAGCAATGAACAAAAGAGGTCCTCTGAAAAATAATGATGCCAAACAAATCTGGTCTCTTCACCTCAGTACGATGCTTGTTTAAAAGTGTTGATATCCAATTCAATGCTTCAATTCGAGTAGCCTCATAATCGCTTGATAGCTGCCTGGTCAATGCAAAAACTCACAGATAAAAAAATCACGCGGACATTGATAGCATTCAAAAGGACCAAAAACAAAGACATAGGAAAAAAACTAACCTCCTTGCCACAGAGAGAATTGCACCAACATCAAAACCATCTGAGGGTTCAACATGGATTGAACGAAGTTCTTCATTGGTTTCACGAGCAACCTTATACCAATAAATAAACACAAAGAAAGTGAAACGTCGAATATGGAAGAGGAACCAAACTTACCACCCTGATTTTTGCATAAGGAGGAACCAAACTTACCACCCTGATTTTCTCTTCTTTGTCAGATATGCAAGGTAAGATAGCACCAAGAATATCGGCATAGTAACGCACGAGCTGGTCTCCCCCGAGTTTTACAAACTCGTTTATCTACAAAAGTACAATGCTTTTTTAAATAAAAACACTTATTCTGATCATATGAAAGTCCTGGAAAAGTAGCTCCCATATATGTAACTAGAAGAGGACAAGCAGAAGCATAGTTTTTTTGTTCTTACCCATGTGATGGCCGTTAACCGAGTAAATTCATCAGGAGAAGAAGCCCTCTGCACCAGTATTTCAGCCATGCGACCATAATCTACAGACTTTCAACAGTAGTACTGCTCCAGTCAGAAATTTACCGATAAAATCTTAAACAAAGCACACTAACTAATAAGAAGTGAAAAAAATACAGAAAAAGACTAAAAAGGAATTTTACAGCAGGATTTTAAATCAAGGCACAACAGAAATCGTACTGGTGAATTTTTTATCTCTTGAAGAAACTCTGAAAGAGCTGAATCAGCCTGCTGTCGTATTTCATGACTAGAGTCGCTCAACATATTGAATAACCCTGGAATTTTTATTGACAAGTTAGTGCAGCCGTACACACAAAAAACTAAACTTGAATAAGGTCATATATATTTAGCTAAAGTTATCAAATCTGCAATTACCATCAAGAAAGTCCGGCAGAAACCCAAGCATATCAATGTCTGGAACACTGTCAAGAACAGTGATCCATCCTACCAGAAATTGTCGAACATAAGGGTTTAAAACGTTCATGCGTTCTTTTAACAGAGGTATGAATTCCTCAATGCTACAAAATCCAAATGCCAAAAAAGTGGAACCACATGGAGAGTCAAGTCTTTGAAGTTGATAGTATCAGACTTATTTTTGACACATTGAACAGAAAAAAGCTAACTTACACACCTGAATTGATCACTCTCTGTCACAATATCCTATTCCACAAGGTAATGGTATAACTCTAATTAGCATATGATTAAAATAAATAAACCACTCATGTATAAGGAAAACTATTCATACCTTAACAAGGCGATCTAAAAGATGAGCAGCACTTTGGACATTGGCATCAGAATCTGCTGAGAGTTTGCATAATGCATCGAAAATTTTATTGAAGAAAATAATGAACTCGCCTCTCACAACCTGTAGTAAACCAGACAAATAAGGGCGATGGTGCATCAATGCCAATAACACATAAGATAAACCAAATGAATGGATACTACAATAGTCTTTACCTTTGCAATGTTATAAAGAGCTTCGCATGCATAGTACCGAACTCGGCTATCTTGATCAGAAAAGGCGTTAATCACAGGCGGCACTATTTGCTTCAAGTTTCATGAATCAAAAATAACAATTAGAAAACATCCTATAATCCAAGAAAGAAGGTTCACTAATACCATAGATGGATTTATACATTGATTAGATTTATAGTAAAAATATATTTCATTAACTATGTGTTATAGTGAAAAATTTTGAATAATTCGCAGTCTATATATATACCTCAAGATATTGAGCAGCTTCTGAAGACAAACCAACTGTTACAGCAGCTAAGCCAATAAGTCCACCCTACGAAAAGGAAAATGTTCCAGTAAATGGAAAGCTCTCAGATCCAAACAATCGAGCAAACTGCAAACCTTTCGATGATTTGCTTGAGGTGATTTGGCAAACTCCTTGATCAACATCTCAATGACTTTCGAGATCTTGTCATGGTCACCCGCAGAAGTTAAAGCCTTCACAGTATTCTCAACCTACAATTAAAAGGGCAAAACTTATATACCATCATCATCTCCGACTATGAAGGAGAAATCCAAAAACCCTAAAGACGCAAAGGAAGATAAGTGAGAACAAAAAAAAAAAACTGGGATGTCAAACCTCAAGCGCAGCAGTTTTGCGCTTCTCATAGAGTTTATCGGAGAGATTGCGATGAACAGCAGCCGGAATCGCAGAAAGAGCGTCTGACATGTCAGATGAAATCCGGGAAAGAAATCCAAAATCCCCAAAGCGAGAAAACCAAATCTCCGACGACCTAAATCGTGAAAAAGCAAAACAAGACGGCCTCAAAATCGGTGTAGGAAAAATTCTCTCTTTGGCGATCAGAAAATTTCTTTCCAAAAGAGATCGGCGGATGATTCAGCGTGTTAACACGAAAACAATCAGATCTGGTCAAAATCGAGGAACTGATCTGTGGCTACCAGTTACTCGGTTTCCCGAATTCGATTTCCGGAATTACACATTTCTGATTATTATTAATATTATTTCTTTTTTTCTACTTTGCTTCCTTAATCCTTAGTGGATATCTCTTTTTTTTTTTGAATAGTAATAATCAACACACAAGTGATGTTTTTCTAAAAGAAAATTTAGAAACACAATGAAAAGTACGTGATCACAGAAGGAAATGACAATTCACCTTCTATGTGGAGGCCAGACCAGCAAGGGTAACATCGGTATTCTTTTGAAGTAGCATAGAGCTGAGTAGATATATTCAGATTATTTAGATTTTAGTTCTTTTTAGTTTTATAAAATAAAGTTCAATCAGTATCAAATGTTACATTGACAAATCATTTTAGTTTGGTTTATATAAATAAGTTAGGCTCGATTTTGTTAGAAAAATAATTATAAATAATTATTATTAAGTGCTTATTATAATTAATATTCTAAATTTTTAATTTCTTAAAATTTGGTTAATTTTGTAAATTTTGTTCATTTCAAAAAAATTCAGGTCAATTTTGATAACAATAAAAACAAATTATTTGATGTATTTTTTTATAATTTATTATTGGTTTAAAAAAATTATTTTAGTTACGTATAATTCAATTATATTACAAATTTATTCATTTCTGTGGTTTTGTTTTTTGATTTTATATTTTTGATTTTATTTGTTATTTTATACATTCGGTTTTATAAATATAATTAGCATCATAAAATTACACTTTTCTAATTAAAAGTTGTATTTCTTACAAATTTATAATGGGCAACATATATATTATATTTTGAATAATTATATATTTTTATTTTTTGAAGTATGTGTGTTTTGCTTAAATAGAAACTTTTAAGCATGTGTATAGTACACAATAACATTTATTTTATTATATAAAATTTGTTGTCTTAAAATTAATAATGTAATATGTTGTCTTAAAATTACTTATTCCAAATTTCCAATGGAAGTGTTGTTTCTTTTTCTTTCATTTTTTCCATTTTAACCACAGCCAATGAGAGCTTCCGCCGTCGTCTTCTCAATAGTAATAGATCTGCTTCCATTTCTCCGCCATAGCCGTGGTAAAAAAAAACAAGAGATAGGGTTCGTCGATTTAAGCAAAGGAGGTTCGAAATCAAAGGGAAGAGGAAGAACAAGAACAAGAAGAAGAAGAACAAGCACAAGAAGAAGATGGGTGAAACCCCTAATCGATCTGAAGGCGAGCGTCTTCTCGGAATCGCCGAGAAACTTCTCGAGTCCCGAGATCTGAACGGCTCAAAAGACTTCGCCATATTAGCTCAAGAGACAGAACCGCTTCTCGAAGGCACTGATCAGATACTCGCGGTGGTCGACGTCTTACTCGCTTCCGCGGCGGAGAATCGCGTCAACAATCAACCGAACTGGTACCGAATCCTTCAGATAGAAGATCCAAATCAATCCTCCACGGACAACGACCTGATCAAGAAAAAGTACCGCCGTCTCGCTCTCCTCCTCCACCCAGACAAAAACCGTTTCCCTTTCGCCGATCAAGCCTTCAGATTCGTCATCGATGCATGGGAAGTCTTATCGACGCCCTCGAAGAAGTCCCGATTCGATTGCGATTTGAATCTCGTCTTCACCAAAGTAGATCTCAACAACAACAATCAGAAGAAGAAACCCACAAATGAGAGGATGGCGACGTTTTGGACGGCGTGTCCTTACTGTTACGGCCTTCACGAGTATCCTAAGGTTTACCAAGAGTACTGTATCAGATGCCAAAACTGCCAAAGAGCGTTTCACGCGGCGAGCATTCCGCAGTTGCCGCCGTTGGTGCCCGGAAAAGACGAGTATTACTGTTGTTGGGGGTTTTTTCCGATGGGATTCGTCGGAGGGGACGCAGCAGCTAATGGAGGAGCAGATACAACGAAATTCCCGAATTGGATGCCTCCGATTTTCTCCCCCGGTCAGAATCAGACCGTAAACGGCGGAGTTGCAGCGCAAACAGCTCCTAATGTCAACGGCGGGGGATACACGGCGGGAATGACGGTTGGTCATCCTAGCCCTGCTGCTGCTTCTTCTCGAGGTGTTCCGATTAGCTTTGATGGATGGTCAGGTGGTTCGGCCAAGAGAGACAATGAAGCGGTGAGGAGCAACAACGTCGGAGTTAACTTAGATGGAATGCCGAAGAAGAGAGGAAGAGGAAGGCCGAAGAAGAATCAGGTCTAGTAGTGATGTTGAAAATTTGGAGAAAACATTTTAAAAGGCAACTTTTTTTTTCTTTCTTTCAATTTAGGCGAGGAAGATTAGGATCAGTGTTTGTTGTCGTAGCGTAATTCTTTTTTTTTTTCTGTATTTTGTTAATTTTTTAGTTCTTGTAAGTTTATGTTTTTTTCTCTTTTTTTTGGCCATTTTTCTCTGTATTTTGTTGTTATCTTCTTCATTTGCCTATCTTATTCGGCATCTTCTTGTATCATATAATTTGCTTTCAAAGATGGTCTTTTTTTTGGGGTAATGTTGTAGGTTTATTATACAACTAGGAATGTATAATTTCAGTTTTCTAAAAAAAAAATTACATCCTCAAAATGTAGATAAAAAATGAAGAATATGCACCAAGGAAAAACATGTAAAAGTATTTTTTAGCGTCTGATTCTAAAAAGAACAATAAGAAGACCAACTTAGCACTACTATCTTTATTACTAGTCTTAGAGGGACACTATGTCGTTCTTGGAAATAATACTAAATACCCTTAATGAAATTGAGTATTCACAGTTCAATGCCATTGAAAGGCTATGTTTTGTCCTTGACTTCACTTGGTTAATGGTTAACTCGATCATCTCTAAACAAAAACTGATGAAATCGAGACACGAGAGCAAAATACTATCTCCAACAGTTCATTAGAAGTAAAAAGCGTCGAAGATAAAACTAAAGGCAAAACAGCAACTACAAAATTACTTGTTTAACCAAAAATTTAAAGTTATTACAAAGGGTCTATATCTGTTTGGAGTCTGTAGATGAAAGTAAAGGATTTTTCTGTGATATTTCTACTTCTTGGCGATATTGAGATCGATGTGTACATATGCAAGAGAAGCCACAAAGACGAAGAAGAAAGCCGATACAAGCATGAATGGTTCTGCAAGCATGTATATTGGTTTGAACGTATAGTACACCTGCGAAAACCGTCACATAACATTAATCAGTATTACAACAACCGTTTGCAAACTTGTGGAACGAATTGAGTTTTGAGCCTATTGCTAATAACACTATTGCACCAAGGTTTTTATGGTTCTTCTATTAAAACACATAGCAAGAAGCGAAGTTTAAAGGTAATTTTACCTGGAAGGGTACATTGTGAGTGGGCACTACATTATCCTTTTGCAACACAACCACTGTTCTTCCCACGATGTCAAGGTATGAGTATTTGACCTAAGACAATACCATTATAGATACATGCGTTAATAGCATTAGTGCAAATGCAGCTCATGTATCTGTGCGGCTGATGAGTTACCTGTAAGTCTTGATTGACTGTGAAGGGCAAAACAGCAGAAGGGTCCTTTGATCCTTCAGGAAGGACGACCTGAAACAAAATCTTCCTGTGTTAGCGAGCGATTGCTAACAACAAAGCTTGGATAAAAAAACACGAAATAATAACGATTTGTAGAAAATGCTAATCAACCCACTTTGATAGTCAACTTGTTAACTACAGTTTCAACGAGCGGGCAGCCAAAGGTAAAGTTCAAGTAACGTCTGCCATCGGGTGCTTCAAAGAGATAGTCCTCCAATGGAACTCGATAGCCGATGATAAAAGTTGCTCTCCACCCTCCAAATAATGGGTATCGCGGTTCGAATTCAAGTTCTGACTGCAAAGACCAACAATTTATATTTTTTAGAATTCATAGGCTCAAAAAGAATAACACATCGAATCACTTTTTTAGGTAGAAAGTTTGAAGCATACGTCCCTATGCGTACCTTCCTAAAGCCTGTACGCAAATGTGAAGTTGAGATGTTTCCAATGTCATCCCTGTAGTAGACAGAGTTAACTCTGGGAGGAAGTACTGCAAGGAGCGCATTGAAAGAGGATGAACCACTGATGGAACGTCTAGATTGATAATCAACCCTGCCAAAACTCAAAAGATCAGATAACCATTTCAGAAGAATGGCATACACATGAATACAATAACCATATATAGCTATTGACAAGATGGTTCACTTCAGTAACAGAGAGAAGTTGTTAACGGTAGCAGAAAATGGAACCTTAACAATCAGCTCAAAAACATATTCAGTAACTCCATAGCATATAATTACCAGAGATAAACCTCCAGAGGTCACCTCATATGCCATTAGGCCCATTACATACCTTGAGAAAACACCCTTATGGCGTGCTCCCCCATGAGTCAACCTGTAATTTTCTGTTATCTGAAGGCTACCCCAGTGTGAAATTTCAATTTCACGCACGAGTTCCTCAACAACAGCAAACGGACTGTTATTTTCAAAGTGCACGATAACAGGTGTGTATGAGTATGGAGCACGATCCTCATATGGTCCATATTTTATCTCTTTCCCAGCTCGATTGGCAGGCTCAATGCTAGTGAACGACTCTACTCTAGTACTGGGAGTCTTAAAGAAAGTTGTCTGTTGCTTAATATGATATGGTGACAGTATCACTGCACTATCATGGTAGTAAACCAACTGAGATTCTGATTGGGTTATCTCCAATGGGAAAGGTTCCAAGGAATGAGTCAATATGTATAGCACCTCAAGTGTAACAGTTTCACCCGAGCCTAAGGGGCTAGCAAACGAAACAACGAAGTATCCAGTGTCATTTGGTGCATCAGGTTGTTCACTTGGTTTCACATCTAAAGGCAAGTAGGTTTTCTTCTTCTTCTTGCCCGTAATTGCCAGGGCTTGAACCATAGCCAAATGCTTGATCTGGGTAGGTGGGAAAGCAAGAAGCATATCTGCAGCAGGATCTTTCCCAATATTTTCTACCTAAAGAAAAAATCCAGATAAGAAACCGTTAGTTTCGAATAGAAAAACTAAAGGACGATGAAAGAGAAAGAGATAATTTCAGTGAATCGAAACACTTCACAGCAAACCAAAGCCAATAAGTTCCGACCTTTCCAACAAGTATCACAACTACAACCAACTAACTTTTACTGAAAGAAAAGGAGCTGCAATTGCATACAACATATCCACAAAGGGTTCAAAATCCAGGCCTAAGTTCCAACCTTTCAGTGTATTATCAAAAGGAATAACTACTATAAGCGTTTGAAGAGAGATACCTTGAGAGTCAAGAACGCCTTCACGATATGTGAGCTCAAGTCAATCTGTAGACAAAACAAACACAAAGGGGGAACATTTTAGAAAACAGATTTCGCCTTTCAGGCAAATAGATTATGCAAACAGGTTTATAAAACTTTCGTGTTACTGAAATTAACGCATAACTGGTGAAAGTTACACGCACAGAGTCGCATTATCTATTAATATACACAGATAAGATGCCTATCTATGTTCAACCGTGAAGTGACCAATCCCACAGTAATCCTACAAACCAAGTGCATTACAAAGATCGGAGAATGGGTATCGCCCAATGGCACCTCACTAACTTGAATTTCCATAAAATGAAGAAACGGATCCATTGAGGAAAGTAGAAATTTATGAATTTGTTACAGCAGAGAACGAAAATAGATCGGAGAATCTACCCTTCGCTCGGCATTTACGATCTGGAGATCCTGAGCGGACGAAAGTGAAGAAAGAGATAATAATGCAGCTACAACTACAGCGAAGATCCAGATACGAGCAGCCATTTCGTCACTGCATTAAGAACAAAACTCATTAAACCAAAGAGCTCAGAGATGGCATATTGATAGGATTTGGAAGATCAGAAAGAGGAGGGAGTTACAGACCGGTGAAGAAAGAGGCAGCAAGATCTCGACGGCAGAAGGATCGTAGGCCGGCGAAGTGACGGGGAAGGAGGAACAACGATCCGGTCAACTACAAAGTCTCAGTCTCTCACTTCTCTGACGATTTAGGGATGAGTCTCTGAGAACCTTACTTCCTCAAAGCGAAAACGACATGGGATGTTGTCGTTTTACTTTTGAAATTTATTGGGCCGTGAGAATAATCAGTATAGCTATTATTGGGCTTTTCACTACGGTGAGCCCATTTATAAGGGTTAAAAAAACCATCGACACGAGTCTGTTTACTTTTGCCGCCATTCTCTTTCTCCTTCGTTTGTCACGTAACTTGTTTCCTCTCTTAAAATTCGTACTCTGATTTCAAACGAAATAACGAATACGAGAATTCTTTATTTGCCATTGGAGAGTTTTAAAAAAACTCGAAAGTTTTCTTAATTTGTGTTTCTTTTTTCTTTCGGTATCATTTGCAATGGCGATCGATTGCCTCGTACTGGGTAACAAAGTTTTTTTTTGTCTTCTTTCGTTCCTTCTTCAAAGTTTCACGATTTCGGTTTAAGAGTATTAAAATTTCTTTCGTGTGTTGTTTTCAGGTGCTGGCCAAGAGATAGGAAAGAGCTGCGTGGTGGTGACGATTAATGGTAAAAAGATAATGTTCGACTGTGGGATGCATATGGGCTGCGATGATCACAATCGATACCCTGATTTTTCTCTCCTCTCGAAATCCGGTGATTTTGATAACGAGCTCTCTTGTATCATCATCACTCACTTGTATTGATCCAAAAGCCCAGAAATTTGTCTCCTTTTTTGAAATTATTTCCTTTTTGTGGGATCGTATGGGTTCTAATTGTGTGTGTTTTTTTCGAGTTCTATAGCCATATGGATCATGTTGGAGCACTTCCTTACTTCACGGAGGTCTGTGGGTACAATGGTCCAGTCTACATGTCGGTGAGTTGTATTGTCCTCAAGGTGTTTGATGGAATGTTTGAGTGAGTTTGTGTTTCTTCAGGTAACTCTGATTTTGTCTTTTTTGTAGTATCCCACAAAGGCGTTGTCTCCATTAATGCTTGAGGATTACCGGAGAATTATGGTGGATAGAAGAGGCGAGGAGGAGCTATTCACCACTGCACATATCGCAAACTGCATGAAAAAAGGTGTTTGAATACTGAATTCAATTTATCTAGATCTTGTTCAGGAACTAGTTACATCTGATTCATGAATGTATGACTTGCTTCATAAATTCAGATGCAGTGTTTTCTAACTTGGCTTCCTGTTGTTTTTGTTTTTTGGTTTCTGAATTGCTGTTAGTCATCGCATTGGATTTGAAGCAAACAATTCACGTTGATCAAGATCTTCAAATCCGTGCGTACTATGCAGGGCATGTAAGACACTCATTGCTGTCTTAGAGAGCTTCTCTAGACTTCTTTCTAATTTTGTTATATACATTGTTTCTTTTCTTTTTATAGAGTTTCTCTTGTAATTTTCATTAGGTCCTTGGAGCAGTGATGGTTTATGCAAAGGTGGGAGATGCAGCGATTGTGTACACCGGTGACTACAATATGACGACAGATAGACATCTGGGAGCAGCTAAAATCGACAGGCTCCAGTTAGATCTTCTCATATCAGAGTATGAAAACATATACAAACTTGTATAATGGTATAATTTACGAGTCTTCCCCTTTGAAAACTATATGTGATTTATGTTTGAACATGTGTTGTAGGTCCACATATGCAACTACTATTCGCGGCTCAAAATATCCCAGGGAGAGAGAATTTCTTCAAGCTGTATGTCTGCTTGATGATATCATTGTTGTCTTGTTCCCTTGCCAATACACGAAACTACCCGTTTATGAGGCTTAGGCTTTCGTTTGTTAATTTTCTGATATCTCAGCAAATTATTCCAGGTTCATAAATGTGTTGCTGGCGGAGGGAAAGCTTTGATTCCTTCATTTGCTCTTGGAAGGGCTCAGGTCCGTCTTCTGACTGAAATGGCTCTCTGTGATAGCTTTCTTCCTTTCTTTTAACAAAAGAAGTCTTGCTACTGGAACTTGTCTGTGCTACTCTTCTGTCTCATTGACAATTGGGTTTCCTTGTTCAGGAACTATGCATGCTGCTGGATGATTACTGGGAGCGCATGAATATAAAGGTTCCAATTTACTTCTCGTCAGGTCTGTCAAATAACCACCAATCCTCATTTGCAATCAGTTCTGCAGATTAATCAGCTCAGCAAAGCTCTGGTTTTCTTTGTTAGGTAGCTAATATCTATCTTCTGAAAATTGATCAACCTTTTATATTTTCCAGGTTTGACCATCCAAGCAAACATGTATTATAAAATGCTCATCAGCTGGACAAGCCAGAACGTTAAAGAAAAGCATGTTACGCATAACCCATTTGATTTTAAGAATGGTATGCTGACTATCTTTGGAATTAACCTTGGAGTGTTGAAAATTACATTTTATTCTCTTTATTCAACCGAACTGAAACTTTGCAGTGCTTGAAAAAAAAAACTTTGTAAACTGTAATTGTTCTTTAAGTGATCAATTGCGTTCTTTTATAGTTCTTATCAACTACCTCAGTTCTTTATCTTTTCTTGTTTTGTAACTACTACCTTCGCATTCTGTAGTTAAAGATTTCGATCGATCTCTTATACATGCTCCTGGGCCATGTGTTCTGTTTGCCACACCTGGCATGCTTTGTGCCGGCTTCTCACTTGAAGTGTTCAAGCATTGGGCTCCTTCTCCCCTGAATCTTGTTGCCCTCCCCGGGTATTAAACCTATAGTGCTCCCCTTTCTTAGCATTTCATTTTTTTCTTAGCACCTAAGTCACAATTGTATTTCCTTTCTTCCCTCTCGTGGATCCGTTTTATACAGATACTCTGTGGCTGGCACCGTTGGGCACAAACTGATGTCTGGTAAACCGACGACGGTTGATCTCTATAATGGCACCAAGGTTGATGTTCGTTGCAAGGTTTGTCTACTCTTTCTTCTGATTCTCACCAAAAAAAAAATGTGAGCTTTACGAGTAACACCTTTTTTTGTTCAGACATTAATTTTAAAACGTTAAAGACTTGATTTTGTTGTCATCAGATACATCAAGTGGCTTTCAGCCCTCACACAGATGCAAAAGGAATAATGGATCTCACAAAGTTTCTTTCCCCAAAGAACGTTGTACTCGTGCATGGCGAAAAACCCAGCATGATGTCTCTCAAGGATAAGATAACCTCAGAGCTTGACATCCCCTGCTTCGTCCCTGCCAATGGAGAAACAGTTTCAGTTGCTTCGACCACTTTTATAAAAGCAAAGGCTTCTGATATGTTCCTTAAAAGCTGCTCTACCCCAAATTTCAGATTCTCAAACTCCTCTAGTCAACTCCATGTTACAGACGAGAGAACCGCAGACGGAATTTTGGTAATAGAGAAGAGTAAAAAGGCAAAGATTGTTCACCAAGATGAAGTCTCTGAGGTGTTACATGAGAAAAGCCATGTGGTCTCTCTAGCTTATTGCTGTCCTTTTAAATTTAAGGGAGAATCAGATGATGCTGATCTGATCAAACAGTTGTCGGAAAAGATCTCGGAGGCATTATCTGGTGCTCAGATCCATGAATCTGAGAATTGTTTGCAGGTTGGAACTTTCAAGGGTTCTTTGTGTCTGAAAGACAAATGTGTGCATAGAAGAGGGATAAGTATTAGTAGTAGTGGTTGTAGTGAAACTGTGTTCTTGTGTTGCAACTGGTCGGTTACAGATTTAGAGCTTGGTTGGGAAATCATCAATGTTATTAAACAAAATTTCTGATAGATACTATGGTAACTATCTGGATATGGGAATTGTATTCGATTTTGTTGTTCTAATATTTATGTAACATTTTTGTCATACATATAAATAAAACTGTTTAAAAATTAGCCAAATTAATTTATAATACTTTTTTTCCACATTTTTTTGTTGTCACAAGTCTAGTCACAGGAGTTCGTATGGAAAGAGATGTCGGTGACTTTATGAAGGAAGTGTTACTAGGCTATATGTTGTCTTTCTCAACATTAACTAAGAAACAATTTGGGAAAAGTTTACTGTTTTTACACGGATGGTTCAAAAACAACAAAAATATTGGAACGATAATCTAATTTTCCACAAAAAATATAGTACAGTACCAAATGCAGTCTAAATTATAGTTTGTGCTAAATTTTTTCGAAACCAAATCTTTTTTTATATATATATTCAATCGGCTGATCCGGTTAGTTTCTGTAGAAACGTATCGAGATACTATATTGTGTACTTACTCTAACTTCAACCGTTCAACGGACGCCATAAACTTTGAACGGACCCGAATCAACGAGTTATGAGATCCAACGAATTACCATACTGTATATCTCAAAATTTATATCTTCTTAAATTGAATATAAAATTCACATATGTCAGTTTCAATTGAACTAGAGTCAATAATTCAAATCTACAACATAGACTAAATCTAAAATATACCTAAAAAATTTCATGTTTTAGATTTGAAATATGAACTCTAATTACATTGATATGTAATTTTTAATATAGTAGGGCATTCAAATTCACCAATTTTTCGGTTGGTTCCTCAAAATCCTTATGCAAAAACATTCCTCACACATGCTCAGCTATTAATATTTGTAAATCTAGCTCCGTACATAATAAATTTTACTTTTGACCCGGAAATAAAACCGACTTTACTACTTTACCGCCAACTTCTAGCTAACAAACATGGAAATATCCAACAAAGGTCAAAGGAACATTTAAAAGATAGTTAACCACTATGACTCTGTCACTCTAATCTTAAATTAATGGTTAATATTTTCGTTTATTTTAAATTAACTCTAATTATTTAGTTTAAAACCAATTTGTTTTTAAAATGTCCGCCATGCCTCAGCGTTTTTTCTAGAGGAGAGAGATAAAGTGAGACAAGAATCAATTCTCTTAGTTCGATTAAAAGGCAAAGCAAAAAATAAAACTCCGGAGAAGAAGAAACCGATGTCGTCGTCGTCTTCTTCTTCAGATTCCACGGTGGCGCGTGATCAACATGCGCCACTTCTCCGCCCGCGTCGGGACGGCTCTTCTTCTTCAGCCCGGCCTACAGCTCTTGCCGTTCTCTTGGGACGGATCACCGGCCACCGTGCGCCGTCGATGCTGGTGAGAGAGACGGCGGCGCGTGCTCTCGAGGAGAGACGCATCGACTGGGGATACTCGAAGCCTGTCGTTGCTGCTGATATACTGTGGAACGCTGCTCTGGTGGCTGCGTCGGCGGTTATGCTCATCGGCACCATCGAAGAAAGGCCTAACGAGCCGATCAGAGTTTGGATCTGGGGATATGGGTTACAGTGTTTGATCCATGTGGTGTTGGTTTGGTCTGAGTATTGGAGGAGAAGCACGAGGCGTAGAGCTAGGGATTTGGAGTCCGGTGACGGCGAAAGTGCCGATCGTGAAGGGATTTTGGATTACAACAGTGAGTATGATTATGAAGAAAACGGTGACAATTCAACAACTTACAGGTTTGGTTCTGCTTTTAGTATCATGGTTTTATGATGATGAATTGATGTTTTTGTCTTTATATAAGGATTTGATTAAATTGCATTATGATGAATGTTTGTATCAGTTTTGCCAAAAGATGTGAGTCGATAAACACTGTGATATCATTCATATGGTGGATAATTGGATTCTATTGGGTAGTACAAGGTGGAGATAGGCTTTTAGGAGAAGCTCCTAACCTTTACTGGTAAACAATTTTTTATCACATTGCTCGGTTTTGAAACTCTCTACACAAGATTTTGCTCTGTTTTCTCAAATCTTCCGGGTTTTTTGCAGGTTATCGGTTATTTTTCTGGCGATCGATGTGTTCTTCGCCATTTTCTGTGTTGTTTTAGCTTGCCTTGTTGGAATAGCTCTCTGCTGTTGCCTCCCCTGCATAATCGCCCTTCTTTATGCCGTTGCAGGAACGGTATGAACATGAATAGTCTCTTGAAACATCGATCTTTGTCGTCTTTAAAAGATTAAAACTTGACTAATAAAGCGCCTTTTTTTGTGGGTTTATGCAGGATGGAGTATCAGAGGCCGAGCTCGGTGTTCTTCCGATGTACAAATTTCAGGCTTTCAATAGCAACGAGAAGAACATTACCGGAGCTGGTAAAATGGTTCCTGTTCCGAACAATGGCTTATGCTTAGCAACTGAAAGAACATTGCTTGCCGAGGATGCGGTAAAGCCAATCTATTATGACAACAGTTTGTTACTGGCGACTATGTTTTATTAACTTTGAAAGATGCTTACTTTGAATTTATTTCTTATTCCAGGACTGTTGTATATGTCTGAGCTCTTACGAGGATGGAGCAGAGCTTCATACTCTTCCTTGCAACCACCATTTCCATTCAAACTGTATTGTTAAATGGCTAAAGATGAGAGCAACATGCCCTCTCTGCAAATACAACATCCTTAAAGGAACCACTGATCATTCTTGAAGACGAAATCTAATAAAGCAGACACAAGATTCTGCACATTTGGAAAACAAGTTTCATTTCCTCAGTTATAACTCTTCTGTATATATATAACAATCAAAATCATGTATCTTTGTTAAAGGTATCCATTTCTAAATGTAAAAAATCACATTTTACAAATCACCAGTAAGTTTAAGTACAGCTCACTTCGTTGTCACATCGTTTGCTGCAATCCGCATCACTTACCACTGTTGCAAGTCCTCTAGTTTGCATTTCGATAAACAAATCTGAAGCAGCTGTCATGTTTCCCTCCTTTTCATAAGCTCTAATCAAGAGATCAAAAACAGCTGAATCAGGGCTTATCTCTCTTCTCAACATCTCATCGAAAACTTGTCTAGCCTCGACCATCAAACCCTTGCTAGCCAGACCGTAAATCAATGTCGTGTAGGTTAACAAGTCGAGCTCGAGACCCTCTTGAATCATTTTGGTTTTTAACTTAAACGCATCCACCAAAGTCCCTTGCTTACACAAACCAGCTATCCAAGAAGTGTACATGAACTTATCCGGAACAAGTCCAGCCTCTGAAATTTTGCTAAAGAGTCTCTCAACTTCTATAAAGTCTCCTTCTTTGCACAAAGCATCAATAAGCACAGTGTACATAACGTCATTAGCTTTCTCTTTACAGAAATAAGCTATAGCTTCATGTAGTTGTCCATTCTTCGCAAGCCCATCGATCAAAGTCGAAAGAGCTACAATATCTGCCTCAAAGCCTCTCGCTGTGAACTCGCGATACACGTTAACTGCAGCCTTCATGCGCCCGGATTTGAAATACGCATTCATCATTGTTGTCAAAATCATCTTATCAGGACGTAAACCATTTTTCTCCATGTACTCTATAATCTCTGTTGCCTCTTTTACCTTACCATTACCACAAAGGCCTGATATGATTACGCTGTAAGCTGCTATATCAAGTCTCATCCCTTGATTGAGCATTTTGGCCAGAAACTTCATGGCATTATCAGAATCTCCATTTTGGAAATACCCATCGATAATCGTGGTGTACACAAGAGAGTTTGGTTCAACTCTATCCTCGTGCATCCGCGAATACAATTCCTCAGCCATCTGCATTTCCCCTTGTTTGCAGAACCCATCTATCAAAGCCGTATAAGTAACAACATTCAAAGACATCTGAACGCGTCTCATTTCTTCATACAATGAAACCGCAACCTCCAAGTCACCAGCTTTACAATACCCATCAATCAAACAAGTGAAAGTAACCACATTTGGAGCTAAAGCATCTCTCTTCATACAGTTAAAACACTTCAACGCCAACTGTAATTCCGCGGATTTGCAGAACGTGTCGATCCAAGTACTATAAGTAACAACATTGGGTGAACAACACTTCAACATAAGACCCATATAGACAAAAACCTCCATCAACATCTTCTTCTTGCTAAACCCGTTAAACAAGGAGTTGAAACTAACGATATCAGGTTTGTACATAAACCCATGAGAGACTCTTAAGCTCTCTAATATCAAACTAGCATTTATCATATCGCCTTTCCTACAATGCCCATCAATCAGAGAGTTATAAGATATCACATCTGGTAAACACCCGAATCTGGGCATCGAGTGGACAATCTCTTCAGCGAATTTAACCTGCCCTAACTTGCAAACAAACGATACGACCGAATTGAATGAAGAACGATGAGGAGTGTAACCTCTGGAGACTAAGTAAGCTAAGAATTTGAGAGAGAGAACGCCGCAATTCGAATTGATGAGCTGATGAATATGCTTGTTGCAGGTAATTGGGTCTGGGAAATTCGAAGTTTTTCTCAGCCGAGAAAGAAACTGAAGAGCTTCTCTGACCATTCATGGACATGGGATTCTTCAGACGATCCGAAAGGTAACAACTTTTAAAAGATTTTTAACATTAAAAGCTAAAATCTCACGGAGAGGGCTTAAACCCTAGTAGGTTAAAAGAAGAGACCGTGGTTCGGTTATAAACGACAACGTTTTAATTTTGTTCCCTTCCTCCTCTTAGCCCATTAGAGTAATTATGCGCTAAGCAAATTGTAAACTAAAACGAAAATTTATGATCGGTCCTGCAAACCTGTATTAAATTCGTTAGGTGACATACGTTGATTGCTTACTAATAAAGTGTAAGAATCAGGCAAAGTTTTAAAAGTGTTTTGAATATTAAATTGTTCAAACTTCAAACCGTCAAATTAGATTACAATGTCCCTAACCAAAATTAACAATTTGAATATTTGGCTACATATATAACGTATGAAGTAAGACTCGTGACTTGTGAACATACATATAACTACAAAATCGTGTGAAGAGGAAATTGACTTTTCCAACAAACAAAAAAATATATCTAATCATGAGGACGTGATTCGTAGTGTTTTTATTCGTACACGTGAGGACAGATTGGATGGTTAAAAAATGAAAATCTAAAGAATGGCCCGATTGATATTTTTACTTGTCAATAGCTATATTGATAACACTTACAAATTGTATTCACATGGTCCATGATCCTTAGACTAGAACGAAGGAGAAAATAACTTAAATAGGAATTGTGATTTTTTTTTTCAAAATGATTATAGTCACTGCTGGTTGACAAACTTAATTTTTAGTGACATATTATTTTGCATAACTATTATCAAAATGTTTAAAAACAACTATTATTAAATTGATCTACTTAAAAGTTTTTATAAACGAATCAAAAATTATTTGTATCTAGACAACATTTTTAAAAATATCATATTTTTCCACAAGAAACTAGAAATTTTTTTTATCAACAAAAAAAACTTATAAAATTATAAAAAATAAAACCAAGAAAGTGAATTAAATCTAAATATATGAAATATGATGGTTATATACGAGTTCGTTTCATTAGTTTTTTGTTTTTATCGTATTGTTTATTTTTCGAATATGCGAAAAAATGAAAATTGAAAACGGCTTTTTTGCATTTCTAAAAATTTTCCATATAAATAGAGAGGGAATGTCAAACTCTTAAAGCTTTTACTATCTTCACCATCTCTGAAATATATATTTTTTTTAAAAACATTTTTTATACATAATATCTTTTGAATCAGGTTGCAAAATTTTCTAAAATTTATGAATGTTATTTTAAAAAATAGTGCGGTCTACTAATACAAACGACTTTTTGTATGTCGTATTTTGGGGTAAACATACAATTGGATCGTCTTATTTTGCACGCATAACAGCATTATTAAACAAAACGTAAAAAAAATAGAATCTATATATCACGCAGGCATGAATGGTAATTACCAATTTAGTATCCCTAAATCAAAATAATTTTCAGGTTAATTAACGTAATTATCTACAGTGTGACGCAATCATCGCTGTCACTTATGATAATTTACAAGACAAGAACCACTATAAGCATAACCATAAACCTCTTTTAAATCCTTCTCTCTAAAACTTATAACAACAACAAACTTCTCTTCCTGTATCTCTAAGCTATTTTAGCGCCGGTGAAGCACAAAAATATATTCAAACCCTAGCTCTTCTGAATCACGAAGGAGCCTCCTTGATTCTTCTTGACGATTCAGTGTTTTAGCTTCTCACATTTTTTTTTGCTTTTTTCGCTTTCTGCTCGATTCTTCGATAATGTGCTGATTTAGGTATGTGCGTTTCGTTTCCGTTGTGTTCTAGCTGAAATTGCAACTGGTGGGTTTGGGGCTCAATAGTGATTTCGCGATTTTGGTTTTGTAGTTAGAAATAAGGGTTTTAGATCGGGGAAAAAATGGAGGAAAGAGGATATGCGTTTGAGGTTAACAATGGCCGACCGGCGGCGAGTGAGTTTGGGACTTCGGGGAGAAGTTCTTCGCCGCAGCTTCCGTCATTGACTATGTCATCGTCTTTCCGTGAAGGAGGAGGAAGTAAGGGTTTATCACGGCGGAGGTCAATGAAGCCGAGTTTTGACGCCGATAACGAGTTCATTACTTTACTCCACGGCTCAGATCCGGTGAAAGTTGAGCTGAATAGGCTAGAGAATGAAGTCAGAGGTACGATATGATACTCGATCTGTTTATTCTATTGGTCGATTCAAGTTTCCGTTGACATTTTTGATTTTGCAATTTGGGAAATTGGGTTTTGAATTTTACGTTTTCACCTGTCCTTACGTGCATGCGTGTCATTTCTTGTGTTTAAACATTGACTTTGATTGCAGATAAAGATCGGGAATTGTCTGAAGCCCAAGCTGAGATCAAGGCATTGAGGTTGTCTGAACGGCAAAGAGAGAAGGCTGTTGAAGAGGTTAGCCTTATACCTTATTAATAAGATCGAGTTACCAAAAAAATTTGTTACTTGCAGTGAATAATTTACTTCCTTTCCTTTAATAACTCGAGAGGTGATATTGATGAATAAGTTTTGTTAGTCGTTAATATAGTGTTGGTTTATCTATGGACTGGGAAAACGAAACTGTTCATACCATTTAGCATCACATTAATTAGTTGTAATATCTGCAGCTATTCTGTTCTTTCCCTATGCTTTTCACCATTTCCTTTAAGGTTGTTTGGATAATGCTTGATGCAACTGAATTTTTCACATGAACAAGACATTGAGGATATATCTTGACATATTGGGTCATGAAAGAGCTTATATTTGTACATAATATGTATTTCAAGAGTCTTGAAAGCTGTTATCCTTCAGCTAGTAGTTTCTGCTCTAGTTGCATTGGAGTACTTTGTTATGTACTACAGGTGGTTGATCTTGCTTAGTTTTTGTATATGTGGTCGTAGTAATTTTCTGTGATTCTTCACTTTTTTTTGTTAGTGTTCCTTTGTTAACATGACTTCACTTTTGTTTGGCCTGTCATTCCGTGAAGCATTTACATATTCTCAAGTCCTTGTTCTCCAGCAGAAACGTTGTCATTTGGGTCTCACTATTGTTTATAGCTAGATTTTGAAATGCTATATGAGAAAAAAGTTATGTAATAGTGCCAGTGAGAATCACATGTATTGATGTATATGTAGTTTATTTATGATGTCACATAACTCATTTTGGTCTTTGTATACGCTGACGTTCTACTTTTGAATTTGATTGCTTAAGCTTACTGAAGAGTTGGGAAAGATGTCGGAGAAGCTGAAACTTACTGAAAACCTTCTCCAGAGTAAAGTATGCTGGCAACGTTTCCTCATCTGCTTTTTACTTTTCTATTCTTTTTCTTTCTGGATTCTGTATTTGATGATAGTTCACATGTTGTCACAGAACCTTGAAATCAAGAAAATTAACGAAGAAAAAAGGGCTTCCATGGCAGCTCAATTTGCTGCAGAAGCCACTCTTCGAAGGGTTCATGCTGCTCAAAAGGATGATGATATGCCTCCTATTGAAGCCATTCTTGCCCCTTTAGAGGCTGAACTCAAATTGGCGAGACATGAAGTATTTGATTTCCTTTCAACCAAATACATCTCCTGTATCTCTGTTCATTGGGTCTTGGAGCCTTCTAATAATTTGGGGTTTGCATTCTTCATTTGTAGATTGTTAAACTTCAAGACGATAACAGAGCATTGGACCGTCTAACTAAATCAAAGGAAGCAGCTTTGCTGGATGCTGAAAGAACTGTTGAGACTGCTCTTGTGAAGGCTGCAATGGTTGATGATCTCCAGAATAAAAACCAAGAGTTAATGAAACAGATAGAAATTTGTCAGGTATTGCTTTCATCTCCTTTACTTGGCGGAGCTTTAAATTTCTGGATCTACTTCCTTCGTTTTTGTGAGCATGTCTTGTTTACCAATTGTTTACTCTAGGAAGAGAACAGGATTCTGGACAGAATGCACAGGCAGAAGGTTGCAGAAGTTGAAAAGTTTACCCAGACTGTGCGAGAGCTAGAAGAAGCTGTTCTTGCTGGTGGTGCAGCTGCGAATGCAGTGAGAGATTACCAGAGGAAATTCCAAGAAATGAATGTAAATTATTCATCTACTTTTATAGTGCCTCAGTAGCTTGTTGTTTCCATTGTTTCTTAGAACATATAATTCCTGTGCTGATCATAACTGTTGCCATTGATCTTTTCCTTAGGAAGAGAGGAGAATCCTTGACAGGGAACTGGCTCGTGCAAAGGTAAGTGCAAGCAGGGTGGCAACTGTAGTGGCGAATGAGTGGAAAGATGGTAGCGATAAAGTGATGCCTGTGAAGCAATGGCTCGAAGAGCGGAGATTTCTGCAGGTCGCTTATCATTTTCGGTTTTTTTTGCTTCTCTTGCAGTCTTTCTTCTTCAAATTGTGTGATATTTAGAGAACCCATTATAACTAAAATTAGTGCATAAATTTATCCTGTATTTTTTTACAGGGAGAAATGCAGCAATTACGTGACAAACTTGCCATAGCTGATCGAGCTGCAAAATCTGAAGCTCAGCTGAAGGTAAGAATCTTAGCTACGATGCACACCTTTACTCTTCTTTATGTTCTTTGTATCAAGGCTTTAGTTACAATTGCTGCTTTTGCCTTTCTCAGGAGAAGTTTCAACTGCGGCTTAGAGTCTTAGAAGAGAGTTTAAGAGGGCCTTCGAGCAGTGGCAACCGAACGACACCTGATGGAAGAAGTATTAGCAATGGACCTTCTCGAAGACAATCACTTGGGGGAGCTGATATTATACCAAAACTGACATCAAATGGATTTTTCTCCAAGAGAACACCGAGTTCTCAGTTTAGATCTTTGAATGCTAGTGCAAGTACAGTATTGAAGCATGCTAAAGGAACATCCAGATCATTCGACGGAGGCAGCAGGTCATTAGATAGGAGTAAGCTACTAACAAACGAACCAGTGTCGAAGTTTCCAGTGAACCAATCTTCGGAAGGAACCAGCGAGATTGCGTCACCTAATTCATCAAAACAAGGAGATTCAGAGAAGCCAGCAGGAGCAAATAATGACAGTGTCCCAGGAGTCTTACATGATTTGCTTCAAAAAGAGGTGATAACTTTAAGAAAAGCTACTCAAGATAAAGATCAAAGCCTAAGAGATAAGGACGAAGCTATTGAGGTCAGATTAATTTTACCCTTTCCAGGAAGATTTATTTGCTTCTATTTTATAATCTCTGATGTAAAATCTCGGTGAAAAAATTTGTTTTTGCTTAGATGTTGGCCAAGAAGGTTGAAACACTAACAAAGGCAATGGAGGTCGAGGCAAAGAAGATGCGAAGAGAAGTAGCTGCAATGGAGAAAGAAGTTTCGGCCATGCGTGTGGATAATAAAGGATCAGATAGTAGAACGAGACGTCTCTCTACTACCAACTCAAAAGGATCGTCAACAACTAGTGCACATTTGCTTTCTGGAAGGTACTTAATTCAATATGAGTAATGACCAAGTGTTTAGTGTAGTTTTTAACTTAGACGTCAGAGTTTTAATCACACAAATGGTGTTTAGCAGAGGCTCAGGACGAATGGGGATGACAAGGAGCACGCAGTAATCAAAAGAAGTAACCAGAAAGAAAGTCGATTCCACTAGTGAAATTTGAATCTCAATCAGTGGTTTAATATATTGAAGGATGATTGAAAAAAAGCATACAAATGTAGAAATGCAATTGAGGAGGTTTGTGTGCTTCTCTAACATAGTAAGATTTTTATTTTCTTAGCTAATTTTTTTTTTATGTTTTATTGTTTATCTTTTAATATAGAAAAGAGTTAGCTGTGTTTTAACTTTTATTTTGACCTTCGTGTGTGATTTGTTTTCTCTCTCTCTCTCTATCTTACCTCTTTCCAGTTTTCTTATAACATTTACGCATAAATCGAACATTTTTTTTTAAAAAAGTTGCCTTTTCTCATTTTGGGGTTTAAAATTATGTTTTAAGTTTGACAAACTTCAAATCTTTATAAAATTTTAATAAGTGGTTGTAGTTTGGTTTCTCACAACTGGCTATTACTTGTCTGACCAACACAGGATAACTTACATGTTTGTTGCAAATCCTGAAATTAGTTCAGAAACATATGTGAGAATTAACTAGTGGTTTTATTATTGTGAAAATTAAATTTTTTCCCATTTCACTAAATTTACATAAGCATTCTTCTCTTCATTAACAATCTCTCAATATGTAATGTATATGATGAATCTTTAGATTACATTACTTGACTGTGATCATAAAGACTCCTTGAAGGCTTCAAAAGAGAGTCCCTTTTGAATATACTGAATCTGTGATGGATCAAAAGGACCTCTCACTCTATCTATCTTTGTAATCACTGCTCTCTCCGGCAAAACACTCCTCGCCGGATCCACCGCCGTCTCTCCGCTCAGACACGACGAAAACCCTTTGAAGATGAGAACTTCGACTTCTTCATCGTCCACAATGGCTGTCACAATAAGCGCTTCTTCTCTACACAATTGGCTATAACTCTCAAGCATCGCTATCTCCTCGTTGTATCCGTACGATTCATCTTCATCTTCACCTCCGTCGTCTCTCACCCTTCTCCGAGCACCGCACCGGAACGGCTTCGGTGCTCTCGCCGTCGCAGCATCCACCGGAGGAACGAGTGAAAGGGTATAACGTTTACTTGAGTTTGTGCGTGAGGATAATTTTGTCGTTCGAACTCTCTGCCGGGAAACGCGCCGGAAAACGAATGATCCGGCTATGCTGCCGCATGGATTCGCCGGTGTGATAAGCATTTTTATTTGGACAAGAGTCATAGAATGTGAGGTGACCAGTGATTTTATAAAAAAATTGGATAAGATTTGTTTGTAATACTTAGCTTTCATTGGATTCATCTATATAGCTTTTATTCAAGGACTAACAATTTCTTTGCAATTTAAACATTGTGACGACTTATATGAGTTGTTAACGCTATGATGCTTCAAAAATATTTTTTTTGATTGTTGGTTTTTTTTCTTACTAAAATGTTACAAACCAGAAAATTAAACATAACCGACATCTCCAATGGAGTTTGGTTAAGAGTGCTTAATCGAACGAGTAACAGATTCAAAAACCAGAAATGAACTGAAAGTTGAACACTAATGACTTCAACATAAAAACCTCTGTCAAAGACAGCGTACCAAAAGAACTCCGCCGAGAGCTTACCACCAAGACAGATCGGAGAAATTAGTATATTATTAAATGAGTCGTGAGACATATTTACTTCATCATCAAAAAGTAAATTCAGGATATAAAAGATTCTTGCATTTTTATAGTTTCTTTGTTTATCGTCTTACAAACAAATGAATAAAAGACTGAGAGAAATTGTGTATCGTAAATCAATATCGAATGTATTCTATTTATCGTTGTATTTCTGTGCAACAATTGGCCATGCCAAAAAATAATCAAATTTAAAAGCAGATAAATTAGTACTAAAAAAAAAATTGTTGAATGACGACAATTATATTTCAATATTATTATCATGACAAAATTGAAGATGAACATAAAAAAATGGAGCATTTTTAAGAATCTTAAAAAAATTTCTATTGGGAATCTTTCACATAGATATTTACATTGAAAAACAAATGTTTAATTATGTGGATTTTTCAAATAGAGTAAAAACCCATTTAAAAAAATTTTAATGAAATAATTTTGTGTGGATTTTTCCAAATTTAATAAATTTTTGTGTGGATTTCTATACAATTCATATAGTTAAATATTTTTGTTAAATTATGAATACCTATGTGAAAGAATCCTATAGAATGGCTACACAATTTTTGTTTTTACACTCTCCAAACTCAACCTCATAAATAGATTACTGATTTTTTTTGGACATACAAGGCTTTTTTATAGCCTTTTGGGTTAGAAATGTTGGGCCTGATTTTTGTAGTTAGCTATCTTAAGATGTATTGTGTTTTCCTTTTTTTTATAATTGTAATGGAAAATGTATTATGTATATTACAAACAAGGGCAGTACCATTGAAGGTTATTTACGTCTGAGTGCCACTACTACAGCTATTATCAGTCGCTTTCCATGCCCTCTCTCTTCAAACCAGTGGCTACTTACTCAACACTGTACGGCTTCAATCATTTTCTTCTCTCCCATTTTGTATCTTCCTCCTCGTTCTTCTTCTTCTTCTTCTTCTTCTTCTTCTTCCCCAAAATCACTTTTCCTCTAGGGTTTTTCATATTCACACGAAAGCTGAATAATTTTCTTTGTGGGTTCGAACTAAGCGAGAAATTCTTTCTGCAAAATGACGATCAGCGATCAGTTTCCTTCTGGGTTAAGAGTTCTTGTTGTAGACGACGACGCTTCCTGTTTGATAATTCTCGAGAAAATGCTTCTTCGGCTCATGTACCAAGGTCGATTCCTCTCAAAGTTTCCTCCTTTTCAACGATCTTCCCGAGTAAATTTACATTTTTTCGTTACCTGGATTTTGCTGTTCCTTCGTTTTTGCAGTAACCATTTGCTCACAAGCCGATGTCGCTTTAAACATTCTGAGAGAAAGAAAAGGATGTTTTGATTTGGTATTAAGCGATGTGCATATGCCTGGTATGAATGGATACAAACTTCTCCAACATGTTGGGCTCGAAATGGATCTTCCTGTCATAAGTAAATAATCTGTTCTTATTGTCTCTGAAACACTCAAAAGTTTGAAATTTTTGTCTTCCCATCAATTTTTCTTACACTTGCTTGATCTTCTCTAGTGATGTCTGTTGATGGAAGAACAGCAACAGTCATGACAGGAATCAACAATGGAGCTTGTGATTATCTCATTAAACCAATTCGTCCTGAAGAACTCAAGAACATATGGCAACACGTAGTTCGCAGGAAATGCACACTGAACAAGCAGCTTCGAAGATATTCCCAAGCTTTAGAGGATAACAAGAACTTTAGCAGCAGCTTGGAGACTGTTTTTTCTGTTAGTGAATGCTCAGAGGGAAGTTTCAAACGTAGGAAGAACAAGAGAAGGGTTGATAAAGAAGATCATGAGGAAGATGATCTTCTTGATCCTGGAAACAATTCGAAGAAGTCGCGGGTTGTTTGGTCGATGGAATTGCATCAACAATTCGTCAATGCCACAAACCATCTTGGAATTGATAGTATGATCTTAACCACTATTGGTTATATAAAGTGATATTGATTGAAAAAAACTGTTGCTATGTGTTTCCTGACCAGAATTCTAATGTTTTGATTTAGAAGCTGTACCAAAGCGGATTCTCGAGTTGATGAATGTGCCTAGTTTGAGCAGAGAAAACGTGGCTAGTCATTTACAGGTTTGTTTGATTCTTCGGTTTGAATCTTTCTTGTTAATGCTCTTAAAGTGTCTTGACTGAATCAATAATTGCAGAAATACCGACTGTATTTGAAGAGATTAAGCGGTGTAGCTTCGCAGAGTAGGGACGCGGAGTCTATGGAAAGATATGAAAACATTCAAGCTCTGGTTTCATCAGGACAGATACAACCACAGGCATTAGCTGCATTGTATGGTCGACCAATAGACAATCATATGTCTGGTGGTCTTGGAGTTTGGATACCTAGTGACAATCATCTTGGTGGATCGCAAAATGAGAACTTTCCAATTGATGTATCATCCACGTCTAACCGGTATTTTGGAGCTTTGAACGGTCCTGTTTCTGTCGCTACTTCAACGGCGGTACATGGTTTATCTTCCTCTGCAAATTTAAGACAGCAACGTGATGATTTCAACAACTACAACACAGACTACAGAATCAGACAAGGGAACGGATCAAGTGTCAATGGAGAATCTTGGATAGACCTTCAAGACAGGAAAAGAATCATCGATATTGAACACCAGTAGATGGCTTAAGAAGAGGAGGCTCGTATTGGTTCTTGCAACATTTTCCTTGAGATCTTAAGAACGGATTAAAGTCGTAAAAAAACTCGTGTGTCTGCAAAGTTAGGGTAAGTGTAAGAAGATGACAAGCTTAGGACAAAGTCCTGTATTTTGTATCTCTAATGCTATTAATGGGAAAGTAATTATGATTTAGTCTGGAGATTTGGCTATCTATGAATGAAGATGGGTGAGTAGTACAACTCTGAACAGTGAACAACCAAATAATGTTTCCTTCAATCTCCTACGACATTGTGATCAGTAGCCACCAGCCTGTTGGAGACTAACCGTTAGAAAACATTGTGGATTCTTGTATCTTCCTAGTATTTTTACTCTTTCTAATCGCATTATCAATTAGATTTTTTTTTTTTGAATTTGTAGACATCTTAATATGGAAGAAGAGCTCTTGGTTTTGGACAGAATCCATGTAAAGGTAAGAATGAAAATCCAATGACCATGAGAGGAATATATAATCATAATATCTATAATTATGTCTATAGATATTAGGATCGTCTTTGTAACAGGAGAGTTAAACATGGACACCAAAGTCAATAACATTGTGTTAATCAATATAACTTCCCTCCAAATGTATTATACAGTTTACGTGAAATGAGTTTTCCTAAATAATTTTAAAATAAAATAAATAAACCCGGGTTTGTTTTTATTTAATTATTTTAGATGCCTCAAGCGGTAACGATAAGTCGTAAGTCGTAACACAGAGCTCGACGCCGTTGGAGATAAAGAAACACAATGTGTTTGCCAGAATTGCTGGTGGTATCCCCTTTGCTGTTTGTTGTGTCTTATTTTAGGAGACAGAATTATAATATATATATCTCGTAATCGCAAACACAACCGCACTTTTAAAACGCAGGCTTCTGTCGCAATAGTTTTTTTTGTTTTTATTGTGGAGGTTGGTTTCTCGTTTGTCGCAATAAGTTTTACTTTTACCGTGATAACAACCACACTTGCATGCAACAAAGAAGTCTCGAATTTTAAAACATCAAACGCAACATTAGTCTTGTTATGGTTAATGTTGCACCACTTTAGCCAAACAAAAAGCAGCCGCTGAGGCTATCGCTCCTATAAAAGCGGTTTCAAACGCACTCCTAAACGGTTTGCTGCCGGTGAAATGCCCTTTTCCATAGCCAAATATGAAGAGAGCGAGCAGAGTTATAACCACAGACGCCACTACCGCATCTAAGGCTTCAGGTATGAACATGTAAGGAAACAGCGGTACGAAACCGCCAATAACATAAGCGATTGCAATCGTGAACGCGCTTTGTAGCGCTCTCTTTGGATCAGGCTTCTCTAATCCCAGCTCAAACCTGCGTGAAACAATCATTTTTAACGTCAGAATGTAACGAATGAAGGACTCTCACCTCTATAAAATATATGGTTTTGTTAGAATGTGAACATATATTAATAGCTAAAGAGTGTTAAATTCAATAAACCGATTCGACAAATCCTGAACTAAACCAAGTTCATACGAAAACCGAACCGTATCAAAACTTTTTTTTATTGAATATTAAAAATTGTTAGAAAAATCACTTAAATTTAATTATGTTGTTTTTGAGAAGTGAGAAAATTCCAAACCAAAATAAATTTCTGATTTAAGTAATTTTTTACAGAAAAAAAGATTAAAATTGGAAGTCGGACCATATAGAATCTTGGCCACACCTGGAAAGTATAAACCCAGCTTTTACAGAAAACTAAAAGTTTTTTAATTTTTTTTGAGCAAAGGGTTAAAAAGTTTCCCTCGATTGTCTCCTTAATAGTTGAAAAATCCAATACAATCAAAACAATTATTATTATTAAACCCAAAGTTATTAAAACTAACCTCATCATAAACTCAAGCCATGCTTGAGGATTCTTACGAAGAGCATTAACAACAGGCAAATATTCATGTGGTTCTACTCCATACTGTGCCAGAATCTCTGCCACCTCAGCTGCCTCTGTTAAATCCATATAATAAGCTGCGTTACACCGGAAAATTCCTCCGGTGGACGGTTTAGATTGAGTCAAAAATTGGTCTTACCAGTTTCAGGAACGGCCACGATCTCTTCTTGTTCTCGTTTCATCTCTCTTGCGTAATGATCCGCTTCGCTCTTGGCCGCTAAGTACCTAAATTATGTAATGACTTAGTGGCATCACGAATTTTTCGTATCACTAACTAAACCGGATATTATAATTGATAACACATGGTTACATGCATTAACATAAGTACAAATCATCATTGCATGTTGCATGACAAGAAAATGATGTGACTATTTTTCTCCATGATATGTACATATGATTAGTAAACTCTATATTATAGCCACTGGTTCGAAATTTCATATCAAGACTTAACGTTTTAATATAAACGAAAATAAATAAATTAACTCTTTAACCCAGAAGTAATCATTTGAGTTTATTAATCATCAGTTATCGGGAAAACTAATCCTACATGCAATGATGATTGATTCCTAATGGTCGCATAAATATTTATTTCGAAATTTAGTAGACAATTTACGTGTAGATTAAAACCGAACAAAATATAATTGTTAACTAACCCGCCTAGTCCCATGGAGATAGCGCCGGCGGCGACTTCGGCGATACCGGCGGTGAGGACGATAGAAGAAGAGGCATTAGCACCGGAGAGTCCGGCGGCGAGTGCAAAAGGAACGGTTAAACCATCGGAGACGCCGATGATGATGTCACGGACGATTTCTCCGGCGGTGAAGTGTTTCTCGGTGTGATGATCGAGAAGTAATTGCTTCTCAGGCTCAATAGAGATCCTCGTGATGTTATTTTCGTCCGACGACATTTGAAGATCGAATCTTTTTTATTTTTCTTTTCTTTGGTGAAGTGTGGAGACATGATATATGTTTGTGTGTATATATATACTCGAAGAACGAGGGGAATATCAAACCGTTTTTTTTTAGTTTTTTTTTGAATTTACATTTTTTCTCCATTTTAAAAACATTTAATAAAATGAATTTATTTTCCTTGTAAGTATATATTTATTACCACTTATAGGAAAGCTATTAAAGTAAAAAAAAAAGTAATTTTCTACATATAGCTACCATAAGTTTGCAAAATATTTGTTCAAATCTTACCTTAAGTCTGCCACATGACTAGACCAGATGACACAAATCTATAGCTGTTCAAAGTTTGACTACAATAAGTTTTAAATATGCTTAAAATAAAATTATACAACAAAAGACTTACTAAGATTTATTATAAAATTATGGTTTTTACTTTAGTTTTTGGGTTTTTGAGAAATAAAAACTCATCAAATCAAATCACTTTTTTTGTTCCCAAAAAAGCTCATGATATTATATATTCACATTTTTAGAAACCAGAAAACTAGCGTAAATAGGATAATCGTATTCCCATGAAAATAGTTGAATGTTTATAATTTCTGTGAAAATGAGCTCCAATTAAAACTAAAGATTTCACATAAAACTAAAAATATTAATTTGTATTCAAAAAATCTATAAAGATGAGAAGTGTTTGACACAACACTTTGGGATACACCGAACATTTAGGAGCTTGAAGGTCAGCTGGTAATAATCAATTGTGTCAATCTTTCTTCTCTCTTTGACGACCGATAAAGAAGAAATTAAAGAGTCAATTTACGAAATCTCCTTTCTTCAGTCTCCAATTTACATGAAGTTTGTGATCATTTTGAGGAATAAGAGTATTACATGTTAGTTGGGATCTTAATGAATGTTATTATTTTTGTTTGCTTCTAATCAAACCATGAACCCATCTCATATGAGTCTAACCGCTAAAGTCTTCTTGACTTCATCACGAAAACTTTATCCACCGATTAGATCATTACAAGACAAGGAGAATTAAATAGTTTTATGTTTTGATCAGAACTCATGTAAAAGAGCGTGTGATTGACACATGCTTCCCCACAACATGTAACCACGTATGCATTTTCTACGTGGTGGACACACGAAACTTTCTGTAAAACCAGATATGAGAAAGCTACAAATGCTTACAGATTACAACAGTATTGAGTCTGCAAAAGAATAACGCTTGAGGAAAAAGGTTATTTACGTGAAGCCATATGCAACGCTCCAATTCACACACTTTCATGTATTTTCTTGTTTAACTTTTCTGAGCATACTCCAGTTTTATTATAAACATTCAAAGTCTCATGTGATATAACAAAACAGATATGAAGAGAATATTCAAATTTTTAAAATACTTCAACACCTATCAATTTAAAGAAGAAAAAAAATTGAAACTGGAAACTTTGAATTTACTCATTCCTATGGTTATAAACTAAAATACATATGTAATTTAAAATATGCCACTTTTAAATATATATAAATATATATATATATATATATATATAATCAAAATTTTCAAATACATAACTATTTAAAATGTACAAATATGTTTTTGATGAAATAAATTCAATTATGAAAAACATAACTTATTCTTTTAGTCCAATTATCTGTTTATATATATGGGCCAACTTAGAATGGGCTTGGTGATTAACACGAACCTAATTCCCCGTGATCATCATCGAATCGAATGCATGTCACAAATGATTCTTCCGAGTTCATTTTGGGCCTATTCATTATGGGCGGAATTCAGTTTTTATTACATTTTATTTTCTTGGGCTTTCAATATTAAAATTGGGCTATGTGTATCTATGTATTTTTTTCCTCCACAGAAAAATCTTTTGTACAGTTTTTTTTCTTTTGTCATCTGATGGAATATAAAAGGATAGATCAAACTATCCATAAAAGTCACTGCACAAAAACAACCGAAAGATAAACTGATCACAAGCGACCAAACAACACAAGACATCATTACGAGAGAAAATTACAGAAGAAGACTTACAATAAAATCAAAGAGAAACAACAGTCAATTCTGAACTTGCAAAGAATAGAAGTCAGTGTTGATCATGACATATTGATATACCATTCACGGCTTGGTCCGAACCTTTCAAAATCATTTAATGGACTTTCCGCACAACTTGAACAAAAGAAGACGGGCTTCAACACATTGAGTGATAATTCAAAAACCATCCATGGCATTCTCCATAAAAGATGAGTCAATTGCTATGATTCATGAGAGACATTCCATTTTAGGGTAAACACATATAAACCGTTGAATGAGCTACACCCGCAAACAACATTTTAGCTCTGGCGCAATAAGGTCATAAACTAAATTTAAAACCTACAAAATAAAGTGCAAAAAACCCAACGAAAATTTTGATTTCAAATTAAAGAGAATGCATTTAACTAAGACCGAAAAACTTAGCCCAAAAAAGGGAGACTTAGCCCAAACGAGGGAAATCTAAATCACCACCACCACTATTCACAAAAAAGAGTCAAAATCTAAAAAAACCATGGCAAGACTAGCAAAAAAGGGTATAACAAAAAAAGGATAACACAAAAAAGGGGTAACACTACATTTTGGTAAATATATAACAATATCATCTATCTACATTTATTTAGAAATTTAAAATTATACCAAAAACAAACGAAAAAAATTAAGAAATGATTAACATACACATTTCCACAAAAAAAAAACTAATGTCATTTATATCCTAAATTAGATGGAAAGTGTTGAAAAACTATAATAAATGGAACTAGCTCATCAAACCAAATCTAAACCGAACCAAAACCGGAAATCCCACTCTTGCTTCTTACAAACAAATCATCAATGTACCAGAACCACAAAACGACAAAACAGTACTAGATTGCTCACACAACGTCGCCGCCAGAAGGGCAAAATCGTCAATCGACAAAGCGTCAACAAATCGTCGAATGTCACGTGATCTACCCAAAAAACAAAAATAATAATCATATAAAAAACCTCTCTTCTCTCTCTCTCGTCCTCCTAGCAAGTCCTTTTTCAGTCATGGCAATAACCGTAAACGACGCCTGCACGGAGAGACAAAAATCCACAAAAATCCTCCTTATTAACGACTCTGCCACCCCTTCCTCCTCCTTCTTCAGCCTCTCCGCAACTACTTTCCGCGACAACGTCAGATCGTTTCTCAGTGACTACGCCGAAAAAGAAGATTACACCGTCGACGGCAACACTGTCTCCTGTATTTACCTTGTCAGCCAAGCTACCGGCGTCGTTTTCCCTCTTTTCACTATCGAAGAACAAATCTCATCTCACGGAAACGACGATTCCTCTCCCAACAATCCTCTCTGCGATTTCTGTAGATGCGTCGGTAAAACATTCATCCAACCTTCAATCCTTGATTTCGATTTTGTTTTCTTCTTCTGATCTCCGTTGATCCATCGGTTTAATAGGTTTCTCTCCCAAAATTTCATTCTAATCGTTTTCTAGGGTTTTTTTAAAATGTGTTTTTTGATTTCGAGTTTCTCTCATGATTAAGAAAATCGATGATCTTAATCCTTGTTGTATATACAAGGTTGGGGTCATCATTATGTATCAAAGAGAAAGTATCATTTTATAATCCCGGCGAGTGATGAATGGACGAAGCCATTGACGAAAGATGGCTTAAAGCTTACTTCTTCTAACCATTTGATGCATGGTGTAATTCACTGCAATGGCTTCGGTCACTTGCTCTCCATCAACGCTGATCATCTCTCTAATTACCTCTCTGGCGACCGAATCATGAACCTTTGGGACCGTCTCTGCTCAACTCTTCACACTAGGTCAAGATAACCTTTTTTCTTTTTTCTTTTCTCAACATCACTTAATTAGTTAGAGCCTCTTTTTTTTTACTAGAATATGATACTAGCTGTATCATAATGGAAGACAAGAGTTATATTTTTTGCTAATATTAGGAGAGATTTTGGCGTGCATTTTTGTAGAGAATTTAAGAGTTTTTATATATCATTTTGTATTCAAGAATGTATTTTATGTTATAGTGGAGCAAATAATGTTAAGTGGGTTTAATGAGTAGCGGTTATGAAATTGTTAATCAATGGTGTTGTCTTTGTAATGGCTTCAGGAAGATTTCACTGGATGATATATCGAGGAAGAGATTGATGGATCTGAGGCTGCTCCATGGTGTTGCATATGGTCGACCATGGTTTGGGAAATGGGGTTACGTGTTCTCTCATGGAAGCTTTGGGGTTAGAAAAGAACAATGTAGCCGAGCTATATGCATTCTTAGCTCGATGGAAGTTGACAAGATATTGGAAGATTTCGCTGGAACAAGAGGAGAGAGACTGATGAAGATGATCATCGGTTTTTACAGAGAATCTAGTCAAACCCCATTGGTCACTCTCTCTGAGTTGCTTCAGTTTATGCTTGCCTTCAGCTCCAAATCTCCCATTGAAAGGACGACTGCAATGGCACTAGTAGCAATGTCTTTAGATCATGTTTCAAGTCCAATTCTTGGAGACGATAAGGACACTTCGGATCGCTTTTTTTGCTCATCCCCCGATAAGGAGGAATCAGATGAAAACGGGAATGATCCTGGCACAGACACTGTCTTAGTCGATGAGGATACTACAATCGTGGACATGAATCCCACTAAGTATGACTCATTTGATGCTATGGCCTGGGGTGAACATTCTAGATGGCCTGGAAAGAGATTGAATGACGCAGCCCAAGCAGTTCTCAAAGTGTTTAAAGAGAAAAACAGCGCCATTAATCGCCAAGAGCTTCGCGAAGCTGTTAGAAATAGCATTGGTGATACAGGGTTGATTGATTTCTTGCTCAAACACATTGACAAAGTTCTAATAGGAGATCAAATAGTTCAGAGGTTCACAAATCCGGAATCACGGATGTTACAGTTCTCCCTCCGGAAAATCAATTCCCGTGCTCCAGATCAAGAACCGAAAAGGAGAAGGAAAACAAAACCACAAGAAACCCGTGAATGGTCATCAACCACTCCTGGACTGGATCCGTATGAAGACATTTTGTATCTGTATCAGAATCTCTTGCTAACTTATCCTGATTCAGACGTATACAGTGATGCCTCTGAGGTTATCTTGAACTGCAAGAGCTTTGTGAAAGAATGGCCCTTACCGTCTTACCAGGAACGGAACACTTTAACTGTAAGCTGCCTAGTGTTGCCTAATCACGAAGAACTACTCAGAGACTTCACCAGGATATTGCCACCTGGGGAACTCGTGATGGTTCCGCAGATCGCAACCATCAGAGAATTGAAATCTGCAGCAGAGAAAGCTTTGAGGGACACTTACTGTATAATGGAGAAATTTGAAGTTTTGGAGATCAAAAACAAAGATCTTGAGAAGATAGATGAGACCTCTGGTCTAAAATCAGAAGGTAATAAGATTATGACAGAGTTTCTGGTGACAGGGTTTGGTCTGGACACAGGGACAAAGCTAAGGTACGAAGGCGGTTTTGATGACTGGACAGTTGATTGCAAATGCGGAGCTAGAGATGACGACGGTGAGAGAATGGTGGCTTGTGATGCTTGCAAGATTTGGCACCACACGAAGTGCTCTTCTATAGAAGACGATGAAGCTGTGCCTCCCGTGTTTTTCTGCAACAAGTGTTTGGGAGAGCGCTTGAGATCTAAGAAACGTACTGTCGTCACTCGCTAGCCCTACCAACTTGCGTAACAGGTGTTTTGGAGCTCGCTTGAGACCCAAGTAATGCGGAGCTTCCCTTTTTTTTTCACCTGTTAAAAACTTACCTATGATCATGCATTTTTATGGTGAATATTTCAAGATAATTGTTTATTCCTCCAAACATTGGATTAATTAGACAATGCTACTTTAATCGTAAAATATTATTGTAGAAAAGTCGATTTAATATGTCATATTTCCAGAGTTAAGAAATATATGTCTATACCAGTCTCATAAATCCATTTACTAATCTCACATACGTTTCAGTTTAATCGATTTGATCTTAGTATATATACATAAATATAAAGTTTTGATAAAGCACATACTCTATTATGTCATATTCTTGGGTCTCAAGCCATCTCCAATGGTGTAAAAACATATATATAAATTCTTGGATCTCTAAAAAAATAAATTCGAAACAAAATAAAAATAAAAACAGAGTATGTGTTAAAATTTTGGTTTCGACCATGAATTCTATTTATGATTCGAATAAAACCTCCAATTATACTTACACAAGCCTATTGGACATACCTAGTAATTAAATTGCCAATAAAATTTGACTACTAGCCCATGGATTCATTCGCACAAATTTCAATCAGTATGGTAAAGCGGATTAGAATTAATTAATGATTATAATTACAATTATTTGCATGCTGGCTCATCAACTCATTATCTTATTTTCCAAATATATGTTATATATTAGCATTATATAACATTCAGAGCAAAGTATTCATTTATAAAAAATATTATCACTAAAATTTAATTTAGAAGGAAAAACTTGACCCTACATACAATGCGGATTAGAACCTAATCAATAGTGATTATAAATTAAGTACATAGAAAATATTGTACAAGTTGACTACAATATTGAAGATAAATACATGACATGTGGAACATGCATAACATTGAGATTAAAATGCACATGCATTATTCTCTATTGCACCAATATCTCTCGACTCCTTCAGTTAAATCTGTCATATCCAATTGCCTCGCAACATTCCTCTTTTATTCTTTACTTTTTGTCTGCCATAATCATACCCAATTAATAGTTTTTTTGTATTACTTTCTATTTTGATTTTTTTTTCTTTTAATTTCGAAAGTGGATTTTGCTGCCAAAACATTATGACCATCATTCTTCTTGTATCATTGATTATATATCCTTTAATAAGGTGAGTCAATAATTATGAATTACACTGATCCAGCCATAAGACGAGGATGCTCTATGATTAAAGATTTTATAGTTTATTGAGTTGGTTTAAAAGATTACTATAGTCTTGTTTTTGTTTTATTTTATTTTCTTCGAGACAAAAATCGAGACAAAGGTCTCTGGCCCAATAAACGCGCCACGTTGACTAGTGAGACCCAGGTGGTCAATATTAATTTTGTTTCTAAATATTTTATTATCTATTTGTTTTATATTAAAAGTCGAAACAAGATATTACAAAACTAAAACCTAGCTAGCGAGTTTCGTAAACTCACGAACGAAAAAAGATAAATTCATGAATCCATACAGCCTGCAGAAAACAAAACAAAATAACCTAACGCCTAAAATTTAGTACAACAAAAAAAGATTATAGACAAAAAAAACTAAACATCTAAGAAGGTTATAAAAAAACAAAAAGAGAGAAACATTCACAACTGAAGTTTATTAGGGCCGAACGATAAGTCAAAACTCATTATATTACTCTAGAAAACATTAGAAACCACGAGACAATCCGCTTGAAACCAATCTGGAAAGACAATGTGAGAATACTGATTTTACTTTAGAACTATCGATTATTTGTTAAAATTTTGTGTCGAAACTCCAAATCTTTAGAATGGAGCTAGAGAACACAGTAACTAATATGTTGCTATCAGGACCAAAGAAAAACACTTCTCTTTAGCAATCACACAAACCGAACCGAACCATGGCTTTGAAAAGCCATGACCATCGGCTGGAAAGCATATCTAGTGGAGACACGAGCAGGGACGAATTTTCTTTTAGCATGTTATATCTATTTAACTATTAAAAATTAATAAATAAAATGTGTTAAAATAAAATTCTATAGATTGCATCAAATTTAAAGCAATAATTATATGCTCAACATTTTTACTTAACTTAAAATATATATATATATATATATATATATATGGATTCATATTTTACTAGTTTTAGTTTTGTAATTAAACAAAATAAATTCTAGAGACATGACTATTTTTATACCTTATAAATGACCTAAAAGTATTATTATATGGCAGGAGTTAAAATTAAAATCATGCTTGATTTTTTTTTGTTACAAATATTTTTTGTTGTCCTCAATTTCAGATTTCTTTTTATAATTGAGTAAAGCATGAAAATACTGAATTATATATAGGTAATGTATGTTTTTCGGGACTACATTATGCTTCAGTTCTTCTTTTTGTCAATCGGTGCTTCTATCTTTTTAGATATGAATTCTTATCGCTACTATATTTTTATTATTATCATAAAGAGAATAAATGAGAATGATGGGTGATACTATTTTAATTGAATAAAAAAGCTGTCTCATATAATGAATATATAAAACAAGTTGCCGTGATCCATTATCATGATCATTTGTTATAATAATGCACGCATATATGTTCGTAAGTTTTTGCTAAAGACTGATTTACAATTATTTATGATATACACGAAATATTATGTAAACTTCATTTCTTAAATGAGACATTCTTTTCTTTTTCTTTAGCGGTAAATGATTCATATACTAAACATTATAAAGAATACAAAAGATCATCACGGTAATAACTAGAGCCCCCTCTCCAACTTTTCACAATGCAGATTAACAAATTGTAAAGTCACTGATTTATAGAACAACTATAAAATAAAATGGTATATTTGTTAACCAAAACAATTTAATCCCTTATATACTTATTGACAATTTTTAATCTAAAAGAACATTAAATTTAATAATATTGATATCATATGCCACGAGAAAATGTTTTACAAATTATATTTTTGTCTAACTTATTTAATTCTTTTAATAGAAAATTACATACGCACGATATACATATTTTTATTGTTAGTAATTATTATTAGATAAATTAATATTATATATTTGGTATTATTATTTTTAAAATGTGTATAATCATGTACATATAGATTTGAGCGCTTCGGGATTCAAATTGGGAATACGCAGTTTGGAAACTAGATATACGATCCAAAATATTTCTATAAAACAACAAATGAGATATAACAAATACGGTACATAAATGGTAAGTTTGAGAAAAAAAACTATTACCCAATAAATACCCTAAATTGTAATAAATCAGATATGAGTTACAAAAGAATCATATAAGAATTCAGATAATTTAGGTCATTTAAATTTGATTAACTATGATTAATAAAAAAAATCTCTATGAATAATTAAAAAATGATTTCACCAACTTCAATTTAAAAAAAAAAGAATAACAATACCAGTTCTTCCCAAAACAACTCTACATCACCTGCATATTGCTCATATCTAGATAATGGCACAATCATGAGAAGTGTGTCATTATATAAAAAATAGTTAAGTCTTAACCAAATACAAAATAGTTAATTCCAATCTTAAACATAAGAACATAAGTGATTTTAAGCAATAGCCTATAATGTTCGTTCGACACTTTGTGATGTTTGGACTACATTTTCCATATCTAAGAAACTGAGGCAAGAGATCTACTTTGAATTGGGTAACTGAGACATTCAGCCAACTAATAACGAAACATAGGCAACAACTAAAAAATAGGTAATAGGAAGTTTTAACGAATTCTAAAAAGTGGTTATATTTTCAAATTTACGAATTGTAAATAAATAAATAATTCATTTTTTTGAAGATTTATTTTTATTTTCTCGCGGCTTTAATTTTTTTACTAATGGGATAAGTAAAATATAAATTTTTTTTCACTTGAAATTGGAAAGTTAAAAAATTGTAAACAACAAAACCTAATATGTTAATATATTTTTGTTTGTGTAATTATCCAATAGGAAGTTCATGTAACGTGTATACATTCTTGACCCTTTCTCTTCCCAAAATGATTCGGTAGCTAAATTATTTTAAAACTTTTTGTTTCTTTTAGTATCTCAAAATGATAAATAACATTTGGATTTTTATATATAAGAAAAACGTTTATGAGCTAGATTTATATGAAATATCATTATAGATTAATGATGCTACAAACTATATCTAAATGGTGTTAAACATATAGTTTAAGTGATTATATATATCTTGAACATGAATTTTAAGTGATTAACATATTGGACTTCTTTTTGATGATTTGTGGTGATATATCAGTGTTATCATTTATCACTATGCAATGAGAAAAAAAAAATATATTACAATTCTTTAGAAAACTATGACTTAAGAGTCTAAGACGAATGTACCTATCAATTTTTTTCCTGAAAAGCATGAAGAATATTGCATAATATTCACATTTCTTATTTGTGGGTTCCAAATCTTTAGCATTGGATTTGGGTTTTCGGCGATAGTTTTTTTTCCATTCGCCTATTCTTTTTTGGCATTTCCATCTCACTCAAAAGTTTATTTTTAATGCCATTGTGAACTGTTTCAAAAGCAACTATTCTTCACCTTGTAGGTGATGGCTGTTATGCTCTGTGAGGCCTATGTGAGTTTTTGTATAAAACGAACTTGGATACAAAATCATCTCAAAACATATAATTTTCATCCCACGATTTAAATGGAGATAGAGCGTCCTTGTGCAATGGGAGTTAAAGCCCATGCCATAGATGTCTACGTAGTGGTAGTAAAAAAGAAACTCTCACACCAACATGTAAAGAAAAATCACCTTAACATAAATTGAAAAAATCGATTTCATTTTTTTTTTGTAGGCGAAAAAATTGATTCAATAATTAAAAAATAATATATATATATAATATATATTTAAAAATATAATAAATGTGATTGGAATATTCTCTTCTAAACAACATTATGAAAAACATGATTTTGATAGGAAAAAACTTTTTTTAAGATTTCTTAAACGAACAATCATTTTAAAAGAAAACATTCTCGCGAATCTATTCATTGGGCCTGTACCGCCGAAAACAAAAATCATTGGGCCTGTATAGTTGCGAGAACAATCCTCGAAAGTTTGGCCCATTAATATTCATTTGGGCAGTTAACGGGTCTTCTTCTCTTTTGAAATGCATCGCATATTGGCTTTATGAAGAGAACAAATTGTTTTTCTATGGACTCTATTTGAAACGAATACAAATATAGCATGAAACAATTCACAACTCGACAATATTGTTTTCTTTTTTTAACAAATCACACATAGTTATACTATCTAGCATAAACTAATACATATAGCAAATAAACCAATACACATAGTTCTACTACTTGTCATAAGACACAACCCGATTTCTTAGAAAGTTTACTACGTAAGTATAATTTCTAAATTTTAGTTACAGTTTCTTAGAATATAAGATCAAACAGAGCAACTTGAGATACAATTTCTGTAGTTTGATTAGATATAAGTTTGACGAAATGTAGATATAGTAAGAAAGAGCTCTCAAAAGATCGTTTATCTTGCATAACTACAACGATGATAATAAACTAACCAAAAGCTTGCAGGAAAAAATAGATAAGCGATATGTAAATGCTTCAGAGAAAAACAAAGGAAGAACAAAAATAGAAAAGAGAATTTTCACACAATGCTTCATCTTCTTCTATTACTAAAACGTTTTAACGAAAACGCAGTCTTTATTTCCTCAACGTCCATCCACAGAAGTGAACGAGTCAGCAAATCCAGATGGGCGAGTTGGGATACTTGTCTGTGTATTGTCTTTGCTGCCGTAAACCGAGGACGAAGATCCTGAGTCATCAGCGGTTTGGCTAAGTCCTTCAGAGGCTTGCCATTTCTTAACAGCCTGCGGAAGCGGAATATCGTAGTCTATCCCGTAGAGGTCATCGGGATCAGTCTCAGTGGGTTTCCATTGGACGGTGAGTGAAGAAAGGACGTTAACGATGTGAGCCATGTCGGGTCTTTGGTAAGGCTCACGGGCACAGCAATGGCCAGCAAGCTCCCAAACTTTTTCGACACTGGCTAAGGTATCTTCGTCCAGCTTGATGTTTGGGTCGATTGCGTTTTTGAAGGCATTTTCGTCTTTGTCTTTGCTGGCTGCTACCCGTCGGAACCATGTGACTAGATGGACGCTGTCCTCAGGTTGCGTCTCATCTAGGGCTTTACGACCAGTGATTAGCTCCATAAGTATGACCCCGAGACTGAAAATGTCGACTTTGGTTGTCACTCTTCCCGTCACTGCCAAATTCAAATCAGATACCAATTGCAAAACGATTAAAAACATGAAAATTTATCAATTGGGCAAGTACAAAACGACCAAAGTAAGAAACTTCAGCATTGGGTCGAGATCAAATCCATTGCAAACCTGCATATTCTGGGGCGAGGTATCCGAAGGTCCCAGCGACTCGAGTCTCGATGGAGTACTTGCCATCAGGGGCTAAACGGACTAACCCAAAGTCAGAGACTTTGGCACGCATATCATCACCAAGAAGGATGTTTGATGGCTTTAGATCCCTATGGATGAAACTCTGATGGGCAAGCGTGTGCAGATACTCAACACCTCGAGCTACATCCAATGCAATTACCAATCGTCTAGTCCAATCGAGCGGTTTTCGCTCTTCTTCTTTCCAGTGGAACAAATGCTGGCTCAGTGTTCCCTGTGGCATGTACTCATAGACAAGAAGCCTCTCGCTACCATCAAGGCAGTACCCGAGAAGCGCAACAAGATGCCGATGACGCATTTTAGTCAAAACAGTGATCTCGGATTTAAACTCAGCAAGTCCCTTATCGCTCACAACTGAAGACTCCATTCTCTTAACAGCTATTTTTGTTCCATCGTGGAGTTCGCCTTTGTAAACTGTCCCGAAACCGCCTCTCCCAAGAATATTCTCTTCGCTGAAGTTGTTTGTCACATTCCTCAAAACCTGTATCGATATAACCAGGTTCCCAGACTCCACAACGTGAATATCACTGGTCGCACTTCCGCTGTGACTGTAACAGCTATCGCTTCCTACCCCATTGTTAAGACTAGAAGCTGCAACAGTGAGTTTAATGGCATCGTTTTCACCCGAGTGATGCGGATGAATTACCATGTTGCCGCTTGGACTCTGAACTCTAGCGGGTCGCACTCTTTTCTTGGCGTAGAGACACACACCAAGGCCAACCAGACACAATGCACCAACAACACCGCCAACCACAGGAACAATAATCTTGACATTGCTTGATTTGTTAGAACTTCCGCTGCTGCCATTTCCTCCAGACACTCCACTTCCCCCTGAAGATCCAGGAGAACGAGTCGGTGAGGCAGGCCCTTCTTTTCCGATGTTAGCGTTTCCATCAGTCACCACATGCACACTTCCCCCGAATTTTGGCATAACTCCGTAAATATTGTTGTTAGACACATCGAGTGTCTTAAGCTTAGGCAATGTGGTAAGCTCCGTCGGTATACTCCCGGTGAGTTGATTATTAGAAAGATTGATGGTTTCCAATGAAGTAAGGTTGGCAAAACTCGGAGATATCGTACCCGTGAGGCCTTGCTTCCCCAGATTAACCACCGTAACGTTACTTCCCGAACAAGTAATCCCAAGCCAGCTATCACACGGATCGTTCCCTTTCCAACTCATGGCGAGCTTCACTGGATACTCTAACGATTCAGCTACAGAGAGCAACGTATTGACACGAGGATCACACGGAGCACCAGCAGTATCCAGACAAAAGCTATTTGTATTGGATACTACATCCGCACCAACGGATTTGCCAAATAACGGAGTTGGTCCTTGAAGGCAATTATTGGTTAAATTCACAGTAGTAAGCGATTTGAGACCAATCAAGGACGGTGAGACAATACCAGTTAGCTGATTCTCTCTTACATTGAACACGCGGAGAGATTGTAAACCAGAGAGATCAGGAATTGGACCTGAGAACGCGTTTCCTTGCAGGGACACCTCAACGAGCGAAGTCAAGTTTTGCAAAATCGAGATGGAGCCGTTTAGTTTCGTCGGACCCAATTGACCGTTGAGATAGAGATGCTGCAGTGAAGAACCTGCCAAGGTCGCCGGTAACTCGCCCTCCAAGAAATTCTGAGCTAATTCCAGTTTAGTCAGGCTAGGGAGTGTTTGAGAGCCGAAGAAATCAGGGATTTTTCCGGTAATGTTGCAACCGGAGAGGCTGAGATTCTGGAGAGACGTCGCTTCTTTGATGGTTTCGGGAATTTCCCAAGGAGCAAACGGATTGTTCTCGAGAAACGCTTGTTGAAGCGAATTCATGCCGGAGAAGAGATTCTTCGGTACAGAGTCGAAGAGATTGTCGTGTAGATTCAGCGTCTGCAAGCGAGTGAGACCCGAGAGATCAGGAATCGGACCAGAGATTTGATTTTGGAAGAGCTCGAGAACAGTCAATTCCGTCAGTTTCTGAAGATCGATCGGAAGAGTCCCACGAATCCCTTTCTGCTTAAGCTGAATCCTCGTGACCCGATTGCTTCCATCGCATTGAACAGAATCCCATTTACAAGGATCAGGGTTAGACCAATCGACGTCTTTCGTGAGATTCAGACTCGATTTGAGAGCTTGCATAGTCGGATCATCGACACCGTTCTGCGAAACCGCGAGATTAGCTAAACCCAGTAACGAAACGAAGAAACAGAGAATACCCAGATGTGATTTCGTCATTTTCCTCGGAAAATTTTCGGGGGAGGGAGGAAAGTGAAAGGGAGAAAAATAAAACCCCACTGGAGCTTGAAGCAGCCGACCTTCAAGACTGGAAATTTCTCTTTCTAGGGTTTTACGGTGACATTGGAGAAGAAGAAGAAAAGCTTTTTTTACAGGAAACGAGAGAGAAAGGAAAGACAAATTAATCGGCGGAGATCGAGGGAGATAGAGAGAATACAGATAAAACAATTAAAGTAAGGATCGTAAAAGCATAACCTTTTTCCAAAATAACAAAAAAAGTTATTCTTCTGGAGAAAAATGGATGAATAAGAATTAAAGTTTCGCTTGTGTACACTACTAGAGAGAGTGTGTCTTGTGTGACAGAGAAAGTTTCTAATTATTATTTACCTCCTAATTCTTTTTTTAATGTCTGATTTTATTTTATTTTGTCTATTTAAGTGGTAAAAACATTATGAGTACGCGGCATAATTAAGTGGTAAAACATTATAAAATCTGTAATCAAAGAAATGAGATTATCTTACTATGTTCATGTTTATAATACACACGCTAGGTTTTGCAGAATCATGAAGAGGCTACAAATTCTATGATTTATATATAAAAATTACCTAAATAATATTATTACATTTAGATATGTTTCTTTTTTTATCCGACAGAATCTTATTTAATTAAGAAGATTGTAACGATTGATTGTATCAAATATTAGTAACTCTCTTACCCTAATGCTTACAAGGAAAAAACATCTACTGAAGATAAGAAAATGATATGGTCTAGATTTGTTATTTTTCTTACACATATCTCTCTTTTTTTTGACATATCTCTATGATTGAGTTTTTTGGAATTTTCGGCTAACTGCTTAATAATATCGATTGTCTTTCCTCTTTTAAATATTGTCTATAGATCTTGGATTTTTCTTCACGTTATTTCAATTTTCTTTCTATAAAAGAATATATTTTTTTCTTCTATTAGATTTATGTGACAAACTTTCCAATACGTGAAATTATCTGTACATATATAAAAAAGCATTTAATACGGTGACGGTGGTATATATTAATTAGGGTCAAATTAGCAGAAAAATCATCGTAACGTGTTAAAGACAGTTTAAAGATACAGCGTTTATTTATTTATTTAATTTGTGACTCATCAAGTCACGATTTCGTGAGTAATCCTAGTTTTACTAATTAATCTAAAAAATGATAATATTTTAAAATTTAATATAAATTAGTCAATTTGCATGGTTTTATCTATCTCACTTATTATTAACCAGCAAGATAAATGCGATTTGCAGTCCCGACAAAAAAAAAGAAACTGTAAAGACAGACGCCGTGAAATCCGGAGGCTATTAGCCACGCATTTTGATATTCGGCAGATTTTATATAACGGTCGTTATTTGACGCCGTTTACCTTTATCTGTTGGTTGGGTGGGTTTATTATTACTGAATAGTGAATACTGACCGGTTTCACTGGAATCTAAGACTATTCTCTTCTTATGGTATTGAATGTTTGTTGTATCCACTGATACAAAAAGGTATGTACCCCATTATTAAAATAGCTATAACTTTATTTGAAATTTTAAATATAGTACGAGTATAAATATTTAAAATTTTAATAAATAGTAGAAATGTAGTTGAAAGTAAGTAGCTAACATCGTTGTATTATACGCACCAACCATATATTTAGTTTATCAATGTTCTTTTGTTTCACGAAATGTACATCCAAACACTTTTATGTCTAGATGGGTGATGCATCAACCACGATTATTTTACTGATTTCATTCATCTATATATGTCATTAAGAAGTTTATTGTATTAAAAGATTTGATGAATTAAATTATAGAACTACATTTTAAAGTTTACATATTTTGTGATAATCAAAACAACTATTTACAGTATTGTATGAGATAAGTGAAGAGTGTAGTAAGTTTATGTTATAGTTTTGTGTACACACACGTACTAATATGGTTGTTGTTCTATTGAATGAAGCAATTTACTTTTCGATACCTAATTTTTACATTACACGTACGGTTTGGTTTTAAATCTCAACTAAAAACAGAACAAGGTTGATTGGGTAGAAATCGAACTCCGGTAGAGATTAATATCAACACTGAACCGTCGTTTCACAACAATACTATTACTGGTCAAAAGGCAAACTCTCAAAAATCTCTGGATTTGTATGTACACACGAACAAAGTTGCATAGTTACTCCCAATCAGCACATTCCACGTCACATATTCTTTTTCCCCGGAAGATGATCAAGAGAGCTTGTAACTCTTTCTTCTTCTTCGACTTTGTTTATTTTCTTGACTATGATGAGTCTGAGATTGGGTTAGCTTTGAATGATTTGGCAACGGATTTATAGAGATTCTCTTCTTCAAAGGGTTTAGAGACATAACCATCCATTCCACTTTTCAGACATTCCTCGTATGTCGCGTGGATCACATCGGCGGTCATGGCCAGAATCGGTAAATGCCATTCGAGTTTTGTCTTCTCTTTAGCTTCCTTCTCCATCATCCTTATTTGACGAGTCGCTTCAAATCTGAGACAAAAAAACCAAAAGTTTTAAAAACATAACTAACTTCGTATATTAAATCAAGTTTGCTCGGTAAAAGCATTATCCTAAAAGGCAAATTTAGTAGTGGTAACTTGGCTTACCCGTCCATCTGTGGCATTTGAATATCCATAAAGCATGCATCGAAATTGTGTGGGATCTGAAGCAAACCCAAAGCAACTTGACCACTCTCTGCACAAACCACTTCTGCTCCAAACTTCTTGAGAGCTCCTGCAGCTACCCTCCGGTTAACTATATTATCATCAACCACGAGTATCTTCTTCCCTGTAAGCAAGCTCTTGAGCGTTGCGGGCGATGATCCCTCGGGATGCTGTTGTCTCGTCTTTCTCAGCTCAAGAACTTGTTGTAAACATGCGCCGATCATGCTTGCTCTTAACGGTTTCATTATTACCGTGTCTGCAAACCCTGCGGATTTTGCTCTGTCAAATTCCGAATTCGTGATGTTTGTTGCGAATAGAGCGAGTTTTGGAGATTTGTGATGAACATTTCCGTTGGTTCTTGAGTTCAACTGACGAATCTCTGAGTCAATATCTTCGGTCAAAATCCATGAATCTTTCTCTACTAAGATCATGTCTAGTTGCGGTTTCGTTGTTCTGCAAAAGGTGAACAAGCTAGTTATTCTAGGAGTAAGGCATATAAATCAAATCAAGAATTTGGCTAATAACTTATCAGCACCAATTTTCTTATACTGGACAAGCCAAACGGACACAAACTTTATGCTACCAAAGAAAACCGAACAGAACTCTCCAAATCAATTTATTAAGACAACCGAACCAAACCGAAATTTCAAATGGGCAGTCAATTATTTCCATGGTGTAGGTCCAGTGGAACTAACGCAAAAGAAAGAAAAGATTGAAGCTTTTGATGGCTTACCCGGATGGGAGAGTAGAACCATTTCTTCCAAACGTAGCGGCCGTGGAAACTGCAGTTTTGAGACTTGTCATGACATCGACGTTGATTCCGAGTCTTTTCATATGGTACCTAGTCACAGCTGCTCTAACGGGCTTAGCGTCAACAACAATAGCTTTCATTCCTCTAAAAGTAGAAGGCAGATTCTCCACATTAGGTTTCTTCAAATGGTTAATCGCACTGCATTTGTCACATCTCTCAAAAACAGCTGTGAACCAGAATGTGCTTCCGATGTGAGGGCGGCTTATGAAATATATCTGACCGTGCATAAGCTCGACAAGACACTTGCTTATACTCAAACCAATCCCGGTACCTCCATAGGTTCTTGAAGTCGAGCTATCCGCTTGCATAAACGGCATAAAAACCCGGCCTTGTGCAGCTAAAGGGATTCCGATGCCCGTGTCTTCAATCGAAACCATAAGCCTAACATTACTAGAAATGTCAAATTCCGATAACAACTCCTCCTCTGAGATCAAATGCTTGAATGAATCCCAGCTGTTTCGACCATCTGCGGCTTCATAACCACTCAATGTGTTGTAACTTGATGGTTTGGAGGTAACAATCATTTCTTCAGACATTCCTCCATTCAATGTGGTTTTCGACTCAGCTCCATCTTTTGATTGTTCCGCAAGATGGACTTTAACAAAGATATGTCCTTTCTCTGTGAACTATCCAAAAGACACATCTTGATCAAACAAAACAATACGGTTTCCACAGGAACAAATAAACGCGGGAAAAAGGAACTTACTTTAACTGAATTTCCGACAAGATTTATGATTATCTGTCTGAATCTACCTGAATCTCCTTTGACTATCTCTGGTACTTTGTCTGAAACGAAAACTGCAAGCTGCCAAATTCGAAATCAAGAAATCAGTAGCAAGAACTACAAACGGATTTTTCTTTCTTCCAAGAATCGTAAACTTACCTCAATGCCTTTGTTCCTCGACTCCTCAGAGAATAGAGAAAGGACATCATCTAATATTGATCGGATATCAAAAGGTACAGACTCCAATTCCAGCTTGCCAGCTTCGATCTTGGCACGATCAAGAACCTCGTTGATTAATGCAATCAATGCTTTACCGCAGACCTGTGCGGTTTGAGCGTAATCTCTCTGCGTTGAGCTAAGTTCTGTATCAAGAAGCATAGCGAGCATTCCTACAAATATTTACAGAAAACAGTAAGGCGGATTGAGAAACTACAGATCGAGGGAAAAAGTACTGAAACATTTCAGAAGATATAATACCGAGAATGCCATTCATCGGTGTCCTAATCTCATGAGACACGGTGGCAAGAAACTGCGATTTAGCAACATCAGCAGCTTCTGCTCGAACTTTAAGCTCTTGCATTTCATGGAAATCATCCTCAACTTTTACAATGTGCACAGCTGCACCATACAGGATATAACCCACCAAGAAACCAATAGCAAAGAACAACGGCACAGTGGTGAGCACATTTAATGGTATTGGCGCCTTCTGATGGTACCTGGATTTGATATCATTAAAACAAATTATAGGTCTCTGAAAGTGTTTTAGCTTGAAGATCTAATGTATGGTTACCTGCAAATCATCTTGTGTTTCCTGAAGGGGTCTCCGAAATCGAGATTGCTCTCGCGAGAGAGAGATGTGTCGCCTTCTTCATCTTGATTGCCATACATGACAAGTGGATCTGATGCATTGGTGATATCATACACGTGCACTACTATTGCTTGGTTACCCGCAAGCTGACTGAGTAAATTCTCAACCAGAGACTCTACATCAAACGCGCCACCAAGATACCTGCATTTCAAACTTTAAGCATCAGTCGTTTGCATGATCACACACATAAACCAATCTTGAGATCTCGAAAAATATATTTTCTTTACATGATCACAGCATAAAACCCTTCTTAATATCTAAAATTACATGATCAAACGCATAAAACTATCTTGAAATCTCAAATGTATTTGCTTTGCTAAATGGGACTTGAGAACTTTACCCTGCAGTGGCTGCAATACGCTCTTGGACAGTCGGATTTTCAGGAAGAGAAGCTTTATACACAGGGAACGTCAACACAACTCCTAGATGATGAGAAGCCAACAGCCTAAAAGGGCTTGTCAGGACAGCTTTTCCTGTTTCTCTAGCTCGCAAAATGTTCTCACGATCCTCCTGCAAAAGGAACAAAATCTCAGAAGCTGAGCTGATGGCAACAGAACCAAGATATGGAAACCAGAAGCATCAGATAATGTAAGATCACCTCGCCAGACATCATATCCAGTGACTCAAGGTAAGAGACACTATCTTGAGAGAATATGACAGGAGCATACTCGTCCCTAACCGGTGAAGGCTCTTCTCTGTCCATTGTTTTTATAACCCAATTATGCTGACGCTCAAACTTCTCCCTCTCAACATTCACAACTTTTTCGGCGTAAGCCACTCCACTTAGCAACGGTCTCTCAAATGCTGTTCTTGCTGTGTATTCCGCAAATGTCTCCTGCAAAATTTCGCCACAGACCACAGAATACAGATTTAAAAATTTCCATAACTTTAGCAATTTTTATCCCAAACAAAGCTAAGAGCCAAAATTTCCCTTCATTTAGTCAATAACCAAACATAAAGGGAAATCTCCAAAAACTTTCTGGTTCTGAAAAAGTCAAATTTTCAAATGATGAATTTAAGAAACTCGAAAGATGACCAAAACTCAAAAATTTTCCCCAAAGCTTAATACTTCAATAAGCCACACACTGACCTGATCGATTGCAGATGGATTCTTGTGGTAATGAAAAGTGGAGACAAGAATGGCCAAAGCATGAACATGGTTAACACTAACACTAAACTGATCCTGCAACATTCTCGCTCTTTGATCACACATACTCACCAAAACCTCTTCTCTTCTAATCTTGTTAGTATCATCCATCCACTGATAAATCCCTCTGCTTATAAACCCAACAATGATGGTCCACAGAATCAAAGCTTTTGGTAACAATGCTCGATGTGCTTGTATGAAAGTTGACCCCTTTTTATTACCCATTTGATCGTTATTATTGTTCATCTTCACCGCCACTGAATGCTGAAGCTGCTGCATCTTCGCGAAACCCATTAATCCAGAACGCCAGAAATCGATTTTCCTGGGCTTTTCTGTCGAATTTATAGCACCCAGCTGATAAAAATCGCTGCTTTTCACTGACGAATCAGAGATTTCGGTTGTTCGTGGCTCCTTTTCTTCTGGTTTTTCTAATTCTTGATGATGATTGTTGAGTGCCCAGTTCATATCTGAGCTACAAACAAAATGGAGAAAACGAATGTTACTGTGTGCCTTGTGCATTCATATAGTGATATGATTAGAGTTTACCATAAACATTGTTTTGCGTGATTTTCAAATGGATTAAAAACCAAAAACTCTAGAAACCTGTACACCAAAAAGACAGGTTTTTGCAAATCCAAGGAAGAAAAAGGAAACCCCCAGAGAAAAAGAAAAACTAAATTTCTCAACGCATGGTTCTCAAAAGAAGGAACTTTGCTCAGTTTCCGAAGGTTTCTACAGAGAAGAATTAATAATCAATTAAAATTGGTTCACTAATTAATGTCAGAGAAATTATTAAACAACAGACTAATCATAAGCTCTTTACAGGCGTGAATGTTATTGTTGTTTCTTCTCGGAACAAGAACATAGCTATGTTCACTGTCTCAAATCCAAAAAAAATACTAAAGTTTATGAATTTAAAATTGGTTTTAAGAGAAGGTTTGACCCAAAGAAAGAAAAAACACAGAGAACACATAACAGCAGAAGAACAACGAAGCACAAACAAAAAAAAAGCCGAAAATTTCGAGAATCGCACATGGAGAAAGTTGCTGAATATTTTTTTACAACAATTTGATTTCATTACCTGTAATGAGTTGTGGAAGAATAGAACATTGCATTATTAAACCCTAAATCTCTTCTCATTACTCAACAGACTCAAATGTATTCCATTTCGAGCTCTTCTTCTTCTTCTTCTTTCCTCTTTCTTCTTATTTTTTTTTAATATAGTTTCTTTTGCGAAATGTAAATGAGAGATTTATTGCTTTTAAAAGGAAAAAAAATGAATCGAATTTTTTAGATTTTCCTCAGATACGTTTCTCTATCTCTCTCTCCCCCGTCTATATCAGTTGTTTTGCTCTGAACTCCTTTTTCATTTTTTACTCTATTTATCTTCTCTCTGTAGCTCCTTGTGTTTTCTCTCTCTAACTTGAGTCCAACGTTGAAGAAGAAAAGTTTTGGACTTTTTCTTAATGCCTCATGATATGATCCAACAAAAGTTATTTTAGCAAAATCTCCTCAATATTAACATCTTTATCGTAAATGGAAATAACTATTGCGACACTAGGTTTGTCTTATTAATTTGACTATCTTAAACACAAGAATTAACTGTCTCTAGTAGCTTTTATAATATTTTAACTACGTATAAATGAAAAATATGTGTATATATATATATGTATAAATATAAAAATTGAAGAACTATTGGTTAATTTTTGTTCTTGTTATAAGTATAACTTTGTTAGTATTCAACACGAACTTTAATTTTCTTTTTAGAAAATAACTGTAAGATTCGAGCTAAACACTTTATTGTCAAACCTATTATCATGTCTGAATTTTTTTATAAAATTAAGTAATAGTTTTACAATTTAATGAGCTATATTTTTCCAATCTCTGAAAATAGAAGTGTTATGTTTTAAAATAAAAATTGGTGAGCAAGAGACTTTGTACGAAAGTCGCTATCGCATATCTTGGCGATAATGACATCGCGACAAAGCGCAGATCTGGGCCCAGAGGTATTTTTTTTACCGGAAATACCACCATTGTAACCACGTAATTACGATACTACCTTACTCGTTTCTTTCATAAAATGGGCCTGAGTCTTAAGCCCATTTTTAAATCCACGTGTATTCTTTAAACAATGCATTGTCTGCATGAGTTAGGTGCATAGGATTATTCATTATTGTATGGATTAAAACAAAAACAATATTGTGAACTAATTTCTAACATTTAAAAAAAAAAACTCATCAATCACATGATTTTACTTAATTATGTTTTTTGGTCAAGATGTAAAATTTAAAGATATTTAACGAACATTCCAATAGAGTACATATATATGTATATTGGTACATTATTCAGCTATTTATTGACTAATGCTCCATAAAAAAAAGACAATATATTTGTTAATAAGTATTTATTAAAAAAAGGCAAACATTTTGGGGTTTTTTTTTCAATTTGCAAACATCTTGTTAAACCTTACAAAAAAGGAAAAAAAAAACAATGTGTGAATATCTAATGGTAGTCAATGCATTGAAAATTAAGAAATGGTGGATGAAACATTTCTTCTTGTTGTATTAATAATTGTAATTGTATGGTTTATGTAAGAAAATGTCTTATAAAAAGTAATGGGTTTGGCATTGACCATTGTTTCCCTTTTTTTTTCTCACAGCTCATCATTTGATTTGATCTACGATCTAAGATAGACATAAACTTTACATCTATTTTTTAAAGTTGGATCTCATATTTTCGTTGATGAATAAGGCACATCATAGTAAAAAAGATTGTATTTGCTTTTTATTGATATGCAGTATTCAAATGTTGAAGTTGGAGATGGAGTATATGCCATCATATAAAACTTTATGCAAATCAAGATTGGTTCATTTAGCATACCGACAAAATTTATGTAATTCAACCTAAAGATGATGTCAGTTAAAAAAACTAATTTTTGAAAAATATATATCCAACTAACTTTGAAAAAAAAAACAGATTAAATATTTATAAATAAAGAAATCACAACATCAAAATATCTATGGACTATTCATTTGCAAAACTTAAGATATTGATTGATACAAATTTTTCTACTTAGTTCGTCATCTTGACAATCTAATTTTTTCTCGTAATGTTTGAATTAAAAACTTTAATAATACAAAAGTTTCCTAAACTCTAACTGATAACTTTGACTAGCTAATACATAGTTGGAATCCGAATTCAACATGAATATAACAAAAAAATCTGATCAGTTCTAGCAAATCTAATAATTTATAAGCAGTTAACTAATTTAGTTTCTTTCCTACTAAAGTGTGATAAATATTATATATTAATTTAGTTTCGGTAAATTTCTTATTTTCCGACGTTAGATTATATAATAAAGCACCAATGTTCATGTAGGACACACGAGTTTTTCGACAAGATTACTAATTTTTATTTTTATTCACAAAAGTTATGAAAAGTAGAATATGTGGATTTAGCACACAAAGGAAGTGGTGCTAGAAAAATGTGTGAGTGTCGGCCATGTGAGATTCATGTTGACTTTATATCATTAAATCATTTTTCGTGGTTATAAATTATCGTCTTCTATTTCGATTTTTTAAAGATTTTGTAGCATATTCTATTTTTCAGCTTTTGTATTTACTCTCAAATTATGTTTTGATCACATGCTTGACAATCACTAAACTAAACCAATTAACTTATTATATAAATGATTATCAAAGCCAATCCACTGTTTTTATTTTACCATACCATGGTAATTTCATAAACTAAAATTAGTTGTGTTTTCGTAAGTTATATAACCTATGTTTTAGTATGTGTTTTGTAACTTCTAACAATTCACACAGTGGTTATTAATTAAGTTTCAGGAGTCAAAGAAACAGATTAGCTAGCATAATCGTCCTTTCCTCAGAGGTCAAATAAACAATCACGATTTAATAATTACCATCTCAATCAATCATAATTCAAGAGTCCAATAGAATATTCTATAGAGATAAGATCAACTTCATTCATTAAATATCATATCCTATGTTAAACAATAAATTTCACTCATAAATCAACATCCATCAATGATTCTTTGACCGAGAAAAAGCTAATTGTAATTAAGTGAAAATAAGCAAAGATTTCACACTCAAATGACATGCAAAATATGAAATGTTTTTGTTTTCAAGATTTTCCATGTAGCAAATGTCTGATGGTCTAGTTGTTACTATAAAAGAGTTGGTTTTTCTTATATTATGGGTTCAAATTCTGTATGGTACAAATAATTATTCTTTAACTTAAAATATTTAAAATCTAACTTCGGATAAAAAAAATATTATAAACCAATGTCATAAACTCTTATTGTTTGTTTTTATAAAGATTGTTCATGTACATAAACAACACAAACAAATGCTTGTGGTTTCATTAATTTATGCTAAAAATATTGCTACAAACATCAATAGATTATGTAAATTATATTTGAGTGATATATTGTTTAATGTTTTTAAGGGTTTCGTTTTCCAATTATAAAAACATTTTCTCCTTTTATGTACAGTTTATATTTAATGAAAAAGAATTTCATACAATAGTTTTTGTTTTGAAGATTAAATTTATTTCTCGATAAATAAAAGATGCTAACGAATAGAAAAAAATTAAAAGTATAAATCAAACGTTCGAAAAAGCAGAAAAAATCGATTTAGCTAGGCGAGAAATGATATGGTGCATGCTATATCCTTCGAATGAGCAGTTATAGTAGAGAAGATGTTTGATCAGCCCTGTGAGTGAGACGGTTGGTACGGAAAGAGTCACTAACATTGGTTCAAATTATACACGAATATGGACAAGCAATACAAACAAAAAAAGTATCAAGATTCATCACGTTAGCACAACGAACACAAATCTGATAGAAGCTCCAAACTTTCATTTGTCTTGTTCATAACATGTTTCGAGTAACAAACCAAACATGAACCTGTATTGCGAAATTAGTTAGAAAGAACCAAATTGTGCTAAACAATTGATTTTTTATTGATTATTCTGATCTGATCTCAAGTAAAATAAAAAGAGAAGTAAGAAAGATCATAACCTTATGCCGAGTTACAATAATTTATGATAATAGTATGCAAACTAAAACTTAATATATCATAGATTATTTATACAATTTTGGTTTTATTTGAAATTGGATTTCAACAAAATATTATTTAATTTTCAAAAAAATTATGTTTTATAATGAATTTTAAATTCAGTTTGGATTCGATCGGTTTCCTGAATATATAAAAAAGGTTAATCCATTTAAATTATATTGAAGTTGAAAGAATAAAAAATATCTCACATTCTTTCGAAAATATGACTCAAGTAAATATTTGGGCTTTACATGAGATTTGGTCACTCGGTCGGTATTTCGTATTTGTGTTGGATAGCGATATATTATAGTGCTGATAGCCGAAAATAAAATCAACGGTTAATATGATTTAATCTCTACAATATTTTAATTTGTACCTGTCGTTTTGGCAATTGGACTCAGACAGGTGGGCAAGCTGCTATGATGTGTTGGGCCAGAACAAGTTTTCTGAAAGGCCCATGTTGACATCAGAAGTCATCGTTACTCGGGAGTATGGGCTAATATTGGGTCTAAAAAATGTGGCCCATATTTCTCTTTTGATTCTATCTAAATGGGTTCATATTGTGTTGCAGAACAAAAGTAAATTGAAGTAATTATACTATTTATCTAAATAGGTCCATATTTCCCGCCAATATTCAAATTAGCCTTCACAGCTCTCACTTATTCAAGATTTGTGTTCTTATTATGGTAAATTTTGTTACATTAAATACTATTACCATTGAACTGATAAAAGTTTGTCTTTTTTTATAAAGAAAATAGTTCGTTTTCAATTGTTGAACTAACCGCGCTTAAAACTTTTTCATTAATATAAACGTAAACCACAAACAATTTAAATATAAATTGTTATTTAATGATGCATGTAATATACCAGCATTATGTAGTTTTAATATGAACAGTAACTATATATAATGCTAATTACGGGCTTTATAGTGGTTTATACTTTATGGTGGCTTTACAGTGGTTGTCACTGTATTTGCCACAATTCTCAAAGCACTCTAAATAGTGCCTTTGTTAATCATTTTTTTTACAAACAAAGTATACTCATTACTGATAATATTTTTCAATTCAAGCTTTTAAGATCATTTAAGAATGACACGTTTGCTGTTTTTTTCTTTGTCAATAAGAATGATATATATACATAATGATTATTGTTTATGCAATAGACCATAGACGAAGAATCAAAAGTAAAATTGTTGTGAAAGCGAGTCATCTGAAGAACATTTATTGAATTAATAAAAAACAAATTCACGTTCGATTTGATTTAAACAGTTTTTTTAATCTATTTTATCGTTTAAAAATATTGATTTCGACGGTTTAAATTATAATTTTTAATCTGGATTTTTGCAATCCTATAAAAAAGAGTTATAATAATAACATATTACACAATAACATCATCTCTTTAAGACTATTGCTTGGCTATTTTGATGCAAACATAGGTCACCTATAGTCCCTATTCCGAAATTATATTAATTCTCTCTTTAGTTTTTTTGGCAACGAATAGCCTTCTAATTAACATATTTGTAAAATTCTACAAAACCTCTTAATTTTCTGTTTACGAAATCATGAGCTACTGTGACAACCACGATAATTGCACTAAATCTTATCGACTTCGAAAATGTTATGATAATAATAATGAAGTTAAATAATCTGCCTATTATTTTGGTCCATAGCTGTCATGAAATTGCATATACTTTTCTCTGTTCTTTTTGTCTTCGCAGCATTTTTTTCCAATGCTTTATCTAATTGATGAAATGAAAAATGAATTTATATATATTTATAAATATTACACAATAACAAGAAAATATCTACATTTAAAACCAAAAATCACTCGTTGATATAAACATTTTCCCCCTTAAATGTCTGTCAGCCCATCAAATCCATTAATTTTAGAGAAAAAATATTAAAGTTACATACTTTCTAATATCTACAATTTGTAATCATTATTTTAAAACTTTATTTTTTCCGATTGTTAGGCTGCATGGGCCCATCTTCATCACAGGTGTTGCCCCATTTGTTCTTGTATAATTAAGAAGGTGCTTTCAACTAACCACGAAAATCAACATTAATTATCGCGGGAGAAAACGATATACATATATACACTTTTTTTGTTGATAAAGCAAATATTTATATACATATATACATATTCAATTCGTACACACACACAGAAATAAAAATATAAGATGCATATTAGAAATTTGAGGATTGATGTTTTGACTCTTAAGGACATAGGACCCTCGTATCTTTGGTCCACACGAGCTACACTTCAAGGTATGGTATGGATAACATAAACAAAAATTTCATGTTTTATATAATTTTTTGTTCTTCTTTTTACCATAATTTGGAATCAAATTATGCTTTTCTCGACTGTTTTTTTTTCTTTTTTTTCAAAATCAAAATCATCACGAGGGTTGTGGAACTTGGGATATTGCCACACAATGGTTCGAAAGAAATGACGTGGCAATTTGAGATTGAGACAAATTCACATCCACAAATCAATAGTCTATCTATGATAACACTTATCTTATCTGTCTATATCTCTACCAAAGACGTTATTTCATTTAAGTTACTTGCACGTAACTCTAACTCCCAACAACGACATTATCATGTTTATTTATATCGACACACCGGTATATATTTCTGAAAGTAATTTTATGAGCATATTAGAATCTAGTTAGAAAACAAAAAGATATATATAACCTAAAAATGAAAATTTTAATATTTTATAATTATTTTTATAAAATACTTTCTGATTTAATTATTCTCGCTACTCGAACATTGAACTATTGTATTATATCATTAATTTGCTGAATGTTGATATTTTGAAATACATAATCTATAAAAGTTTATATATTTCGTACAGTGTAAATAATTCGTACAAAGGGTTTGAATAAAAAGTAACCCATCCGTATATTAGTTAATATAATATCACGTGATAGAAAGAAAGAAAAAAAATCAGCAGGCTTTTTATGAATAACTTTATACTCAAGTAATTCACTTTGACAAATCAAATAGACAAGAAAATAAATACAGGTACAAGAAAATAAGACCATTGATGAATAGTTGAATACAACGAATATACCTACACCTCTTTAATACTCTTTATCAATTAAATCGTTGGGATTATATTGATGTCTGCACAGTTGTGGTATCGTTCACATTTTATTTTCGAGATAAAAACAAATGATTTGTAGTTTAACAAAAAAAAAGCAAATGCTTTGTTACATCTTGAGAAGCAAAAAAAGAAGAGAACAAATGACGAATGATACATAGTGGAGGGGAAAAAACAATTTTTCCTTCTGTCTTCGATTATTGCAGATTAAAATAGCTGAAATCGAGATTATATTTTTGTATTGACATAACAAAAACATATATGCATATAATATTTTTACATAGTTACGAATGAAATACTGTTTTTCATATCTTATAAAATGTGAATGTTATATTTTACTATTTGTTAAATTTTTATGTTTTTATATTTTTTGTAAAAGTGATTCTATTATATCATTTTTATGAATATACTAAAAATATAATAAAAAACTAAAAACTAAAATCTTATTAATCTATAAAATTATTTTTTAATAATTTATAACTATTTTATGTTATATAATTGAGTTATTTCACTATTCAATCATTAGACTATTATATTATATCACTGTTTAGCGAATATTGATATATTATTCAGATTCTTGTATATTTATAGACAAAAAAGTATCAAATAGATACTAAGTAAATATGCAATATAATTTATGCATTTTGTTATGATCCTACATTTCTGTATTCGACTATGTTTATATATAATATTCGGATGCATTATTTATATAGATCATTTTAGATTATATGGGTGAACAGTCGAACACGTTCTCAGTCTTTCAATCCGGACGAAGGTGATGTTTGTATATTAATCCAAACTATTTTTAAACAATGAACGAAAGTAGTTAACTTTTTGCTTTTCTTTTTCTTTGGTTTAAGATTTATGCATCGATTAAAATTGGTTTTATAAAACAGATATAATTTTGGTTTAGATCCAAACTGGACTCTTAGGATTATCGGTTTGGTTTTAGTTTAATATTGTTATGTTATCTTGTTTTTTTCCTTTTAAAGTTTTGCCTCTTTCGTCTATCGTAAGATCCAAAAAAAAATTATGAAAATACTTTTTCCAGAAATAAAAAGAGTTTGGTATAAGACGAGTCAGAGTGATGACTTTGATTTTTACATATAGATGCAGTGGTTGCGGCGCTTAAAGATTGCATAGGTATGTTTGCAGTGTCGGGAATATATGATAAGAAACGGACTCGAACCAAAATTCTTCAGACAACAAAAAATAAAATAAATAAAATAACAAGTGATAATTAATCTTACGTAACCTACTTGTTATTGAAGAAATTGCACCCCACCATGGTACATACCTTTTGGCCTCATAGCCACTGGTTCGGCGGAATCTCATGATTTAATATCAACCCACTTGCATAATATACAGAGAGCGAGAGAGGGACAATACCTTCGTAATGTAATATTATGCAATAAAACTATTAACTATATATGACCAACCAAACAAAATAAATTCCCGTATAAAGCCGATTCTTCTTTTCCAAAAATTCGAAGCTTGAGTTGCATGAATTTTTTTTTAGTTTGTAATTTAAATTATTATTGTTCACAATAAAAAAATAATATATATGTGTGTATATACTAGGATGGTAAACTTAAACAAATACAATATTGTTTTGGGTATATATGTTCCTTACTCTAAATTATAATTAATGGTAAACAGTTTAAAAGAGAAACCAATCATCATTTTCTTGCATTAATTATATTTTGAAGTTATAGCATATATGATCAGGAACATGTTAGCTAAATACAAAGCAATAATATTCACATGTTGCACTATTTTACATTGCTTTAAAATAAAAATATATAATCACATGGTTATTGCTTTATCATTTGTCGTTTGTGTGTGTGTGTATTTTTCTTTTTGTAGCTATACAGTGACGACGAAGGTTATTATTTAATTACACACCACACTAGAAACGGTGAACCCGAATATGTCGGAACAATATATAAATTATCAACAAATATCTACTGATGATATAAAAGTGTTCAAAAATCATTCTTTACTGAATGTTTCATAGTAATGGTTTTTTTTCACAATTATTCACAATTTGAGTAGAAAGAGTTTTTTTCACAATTTTTTTCAGTTAATTGTTATTATATAAAATAAATAAATTAGTAGTGATTTGAGTATAAAAAAATAGTAGAAATTTGCTGGGGAAAAGGAGAATAATAAATTTATTTAAATAATATGCAATTTTGTTTGGTACGCAATAAAAGACAAAGAAGTTGGTTTGTAATTTGTAAGAATCCAACGGAGACAGGTAATATGACTTCCCTGACAGGGGCATTTCGGTCATCTTCAGCATTTCCTCTACTAGCTAAATTAAAGAAGATACAAGTGGGAATGATTTTCACAGATCAAACCATTTATATATATAACTCCGTTTTTTTTACCTAGAAAATTTGTCCTCGTATGTGTAAAAAATATGTACGCAATATTGTATTTTCGTTATATTTTCCTAAACAATCACGATGAGGCTGTTATTATAATTGTGAGCTTGAAGTTTAAATAATTTATATCATTAAGTATATATTTTAAAAGTTACTGAATTTTGATCACTCAATCATTGTTTTGTTTGTTACGTTTTTCATTTGTTTTACCCGTTTTATCTTTTATGCTAACCATTATTCAAATTGTTTACTCTATCAAGATCATAATCTAAGATTTCAAATTTGTAATTAAAAAAGAGAGCTTATAAATTGGATATGTATTAGTCGATAAATTTTCTTGGGTGAAGGCATAAAAACCCATCTCGTAAATTTAAGATCATTATGCTAGATATCAACGGTTGTGATTCACTCTGACGACAGATTGGTCTGTGGAGATTAGGCCCATGCAAAACCCTCACGTGAATATTATACATTGGGATCTTTAAAATTTTTAGATTAAGCTTATGTTAAATAACGCACACGTCAGACTGATCTACTTTTCATGCACTAAATTGCATTTAGCAGACTAATTGTTACGATGACTGACATAACCTTCTGGAGATTAATTAATATGTATTTTCATAACCATCAAATATGAACATAAAATAATAACATTGACTGTGAATAATAGTATAAATTGTTTTTGAATGTCGTTATTATCACTGAGGAAAAAATAATTATTTATTTATTTACGCGTGATGTATCAGACCCATCTGACACGGCTGTTACCAAAAAAAGAAAGAATGAATTAACAGCGTTAACATTACCGTTAATCGCGTTGCATGCTAGTTTTACATGCGTGTCCGTTTATAGGATATCTTAGTAGGGCATGTTAGTGATCCGACGGCTATTATTTGCTGACATGGAAGACATGTGTCTCTCTTTGTCAGCTTTTAATACTATATGCTTAAGATATATGATTAACGTACGTGTTAAAATATAATTTTTGTTATTTTATAAACTTTCATGTTTATTTTACACACATATTGGAATTCCGCTGGCCACACCTAATAAACTTTTGACAAAGTGAAGAATTTTTGTTTATAAGTTATACAATAAACTACAAATATCTATATTTGTGAAGTGAAACAATTTTTGTTGTTGAATATCTAAATTCAAAAGAAAAAAGGAGTAAATATAATTTTCATAGCTCGTTAATACTTATAGCAATTTATTTATTTTGTTTTACATCTATTATTTGTTTCTTCCTTATATCGACAATTTATTTGTTGTTTTTACATTTTTTGTTTGAAGCTTACGGTGAAAAACTTAATTTGTATGGGGTAGTTGCGTTTAGTGATGGATTATTTACAATATAATATTTTGGCCGACAAAAGAAATCCACAAATCAATTATCATTAGTCCACAAGATCTTTGACTCGTACAGCTATTTTTAAACTCTTTTATATTACGCTTATGGTAAGACATAACACATATTTCTAAATTCTAACCTATGATAATAGAATAAATTTTATCAGAAAAATAATAATGATTGGATGTATTAAAATAAAATAGACTGTACAAAAAAATTAACACATAACTCAATTTCTTATCATTACAAATATAAAACATCAAATTTAAAGTTTTAAGGTTATTTCGAAAATGCATGAAACCTCAATTTTGAAGTTACAAAACTGTTCATAGAGATGCTCTAACCTATAATAAATTAAATTGATTAAATTAAGATAGACTGTAAAACCATTAACACATAATTCAATTCCTTATTATTACAACATCCATCATTCAAAAAACCTTCATGCACCAAAAAAAAACAAGTAGGTTAACAGTTTTAAATGATATTAATTACATGCAACACGGGTACATTAGGTGAATGTAGGACCCATCTTTTTTTATTTTTACGCTCCTAATTAACGTCGGCAGTGGTTCAGTAGTATTCGCTACGACACCGTTTTCTCCGCGCCATTCATTGGCACAGAGCCGCGGCGCCAAACGTTTGCGATTTTTGACCTCCCTCGCTCCGCACGTTTCTTACCACGTGTCAGTCTTTAAGACCCCGCGTTTCCTTCACGCGATTTTTGTTTTTAAGTTTTACCGTGGCAGTTTTCAAAAATGTCTTATTGTCCTCTCAGTGTCAGACGTATTTACGGAAATACCCCACTAGATGGTGTCTCACAAATAATGGCAAATCCGTGAATTCACTTGACGAAGAAGGGTACTTTCGGATAATGTATCATTAGGGACGGTGTATTGGGGCGGCTAAACCAATCCGGGTTTCTATTTTTTTTCCGTTATGCGCTTTATCGGAAACTTCAATTAATTAAAAAAACTAAAGATTCAATGATACGCCTTTTATTTTTGACCCCCGAAAGTCTTTAAAAAAATTATTTTTTAAACCCTAATGATTCACCTTTTCTTAAAATGTACCCCGTTTGTCTTCGAGGAGAGATCTCTGGTCCACAGCTTTTTTATAAACCACTAAAATTTACTTATATTCTTTTCTTTTCGGTTTGTATTATGTTTTTTTTTTGGCACTTTATCCCTCCTCAAAGAAACCTCTACAACACGTAAAAACGCTAAAAAAAGAAACAACGATTTGAATAAATTTCACATTAATGATTACACCACGAGGCGAGTTATTCATTTATACCATTTCAGATTTTGTAAGAGCATTTATTTGACATTTTTTGCTTACAGTTACATAGTTTGTAATCTCTGATATATATACATTTTTTTTAAATGAAGTGTTGGTTGAATAGAGATGACGCAGCACCTGTGACTATTTGTCGGGACACATGTGTAAGAAGCAAATCCGTTCATGCTTTCTTGCTTCTCTTTGTTTTTCTTTCGTCGTCTTTTATTTATCGATATTGTATATATTTTTTTCATCTTGATGGCATTTCAAAGCTTTATCAGTAATTAAGATTTCGATTTCATATTAGTATATTTTATTGTGAAAAGTAAAAGAAAGTGAATGTGCACAAAAACAAGTAATTATGCCACTGCTTTAGGATCATTACTAGAGTACCAATTTTTAAAAATTTCAATAAGTATTTTTCTCCACTGTATCCCACATTCTACTATTCTAGGGTTATCAATTATGACACGGATGCAGGGTCATTAATGCCTATTACGAAACTAAAATGTCATTTTTATCGATTAATGAATAAAAACTACTTTTAGCGGTATTAAAATTATCGAAATACATAAATGATAAATAGCTATAAAAATCAGTTTTTTCACTCTATAGAAATTAGATATACTAAAGAGCTAATCATACAAGAATATTAGGAAATTTGATTTGTTAAGTTTACCTAACCAAAAATATATTTAATTATGTTCTTCATTATCTTTTTTTTAGTTTTCAAAATAAAGCTTGATAGTTAGCCATAGTATCCAATTATATCCAAAAGATAAAATAATGTAATCAATTTTCGATTTTAATTTATTCAGTGTTTGCTAAAGATCTTGTCACCGCGTAAAACAAAAACAAAATTAAAAGGAATATGGAAAGAACAACATTTTTAAAAATCGTAAATTCGAAAATATATACCCACCCAAAGCCAGATGGAAACCTCATATTCATTTTCTCTTCTCTCTCACTCTAGCCTTTCGTCTCCTCTCTCTATCTAAACCTCCATAGCTTTCCTACGCAAGCTATTATCTCTTTCTTCTTTATCTTCCCCTAAAAGCTTTTCAATTTACTATACACACACGGAAGCATTTTGATACTGAAGATAACAATTTTTAAAAATGGAAACTTTGAGTCGTCTCTTAGTGTTCATGTCTCTGTTCTTCGGTTTAGTTTCTGGGTTTACACTGCAGAACCTTCCAATCACATCGTTTGAAGAAAGTTACACGCAACTCTTCGGTGATAAGAACTTGTTTGTTCATAAAGACGGCAAATCTGTCCGTTTAACGCTCGATGAAAGGACCGGTACGGTCTTTAATTTTCCTCTGTTTTCTCTGTTTCCTGAAACTTTTTTCCCCGGTTTAGTGATGATTTTTTATATTTTTTTGGCAGGTTCTGGGTTTGTCTCAAATGATCTTTATTTACACGGATTCTTCAGTGCTTCAATCAAATTACCTTCTGATTATTCAGCTGGAGTAGTTGTTGCCTTTTATGTAAGCAAAATCCCTGATTTTGTAAGATAGATTTCAAAGTTTTAAGCTGTTGGTTATGTTTAGAACTAATCAATTAATGATCTTTATTTTTTTTCTTATAAATATGATTAATTTTCGCTAAATGTTTTGGGATTAGGGCCTTGCTAAACTTTATGATTTTTTTTTATTTTTTATTAATTTTTGTGGTGATTTGTTATTTTTCAGATGTCAAATGGAGATATGTATGAGAAGAATCATGATGAGATTGATTTTGAGTTTCTTGGTAACATTAGAGGAAGAGAATGGAGGATTCAGACAAACATTTACGGTAATGGAAGCACACATTTGGGAAGAGAAGAGAGATCTAATCTCTGGTTTGATCCAACTGAAGATTATCATCAATACAGTATCCTCTGGTCTGATTCCCACATCATGTAAGTTAATAGAAAAACTCCAAAAATAATTTCTCTCTTAGTTTCCCTGTGTTTGTTTGATTCTGTTAAATAACAAAAAAAACCCTTAGAATCTTGAAAGGAGGTTAGGTTCTTGACCCCATTCGATTTAATTTCCTTTGGGATTTAATAATGTCATCTTCCATTTAAGGAAACCCAAGTGGGGTTTCAATGTGTTGGAGGATCTTTTGGTTTTCTTGTATGCTCAAATTTCTTGGCGGATTTTTTTTTTTTTCTTCTAGTGGTAAGTTTCTGATGCTTGGGACATCATTTGCTTTTGGTTGTTTTGTTCCTGTCAGTTTCAAGTTTGTGAGCCCCAAAAATGGTTTACAGCTTTTGATTTTTGGCATCAACAGAGACCCCATACAGAGTGTGTTTTCCTTTGGGGGTCCAATTCAAGTTGAGAATCTTTACTTAGTTCATCAAAAGCTGGAATTTTTATACCAAAAATGTTATCTTTATAAGTTAAAAATGTTTGGGTATCGATCAAAATCATAATTTCCACCTCAAAATTGGCATCAATGAGTCATACAGAATCTAGTTCAGTTTACAAAAAAAGATATAATTTTTGCCAAAAATGTTTGTTTATTTCTTGGATAACTAATCTTTTTGAGCTTATTATTTGTGGGTACTGATCAAAATTGTCCATTTGTTCTTTCTTTTTTGGTGATGCAGATTCTATGTAGACAATGTTCCGATCAGAGAGGTGAAACGAACAGCTTCGATGGGCGGTGACTTCCCGTCAAAGCCGATGTCTCTCTACACAACAATATGGGACGGTTCTAAATGGGCAACAAACGGTGGCAAGTACGGTGTAAACTACAAATACGCTCCTTACATCGCACGTTTCTCTGACCTAGTCCTTCATGGCTGCGCCGTGGACCCAATTGAACAGTTTCCAAAGTGCGACGAAGGAGCTGCCGAGGATATCCGTGCGGCGCAGGAGATTAGTCCCTCACAGAGAGTTAAAATGGGCATTGTCAGGCGGAAACACATGACTTACTCGTATTGCTATGATCGAAACAGGTACAAGGTTGCTTTGCCGGAGTGCATGGTGAATCCCGCGGAGGCTCAGCGGCTTAAGGTTTATGATCCGGTCACGTTCGGCGGAATTCCGAGGCGCCACCGCAGCGGAAAGCACCGGAGCAAGAGAAGCCGTGTTGAAGGAACAGAGTCGATATGATTGATTATATACTGTCAATAATATTATGGTGTTGGTGAGGTTCTATAATAAGTCCATTTAATTGGTATTTTTATGTTCAACGTATTTTCACTGTTAGAGGGGGCATTTTTGTTATTTTGTTGGTTGTATATGAAATAAAATAAATTTATTTATTTATTTGAGAGATTTGGAGTTTTGAATACTTATATGATACATAGAAGTGTATTTCTTGTTTTTTTTGGTGAATATTTTCCGTTTACGAATATATTTGGTTGTAATTTCAACTTTCTTTGATATTTTATTGTCATTTTCTTCGTATATGAACGATCTTCGATTTATTTAATTCAAAAGTTTTGTCTCTCTTGTATTTGTTAAATTCAATGGGTCCAATGAATATTATTGGATTTTAATCTTGTGAGGCCATGTTCATGCACATATGTATACATTCAATGGCAATTTATATAATCATTAGGTCGGGTCTAGCATACGGGAGATAAGTCATGATCTTATGTATTTATGTTTCAATTTCTTACATGATATTAACAAGATTTGAGTTTTTTTTTCTCTTTTACATTAACGGAAAACATACATATGAAAATAACATAGTTTTTAGTTGTTTAAATTTTGGTTCGAATTTGTAAATCATCAACAGTTCTGGCTTAGGTCATTTTCATCGTCGAATTTCGCATTTTAGGGACCATCTAAAGAGATAAGACTAGTGAAGATTGGACAATATTGGCTTAGCTCATTCTCACTGTGTTGTTTTAGACGTCGATGTTTTGTTTTGCCAGCTATTTTCCAACTGGAGACCCTCTATATGCTTCCAAAGGTCTTCCACGCAACTAGTTCTTATCCCGAAAACAACTTTTTCGTTTTTGCCTTTTCGAGTCGGATCGGTTCGGGTTGGAACGGTTGAGTCGGGTCAAAAGAGTTGGGTCGGGTCAATGATTTATTGGAAAAAGAAAATAAAAGCTCTTTTTCTTCCTCGTGTTCTCTATCTCAGACACGCTTCATATTGTCGATGATTCCTCATAAGGGGGTAAGCTTCTTCGATTTTCCACTTTAGACTGATACAGTGTTTTCTTCACGTGGTTTCATTTCCAAACCTAAAGCTTATTCCTTTTCTTAGGTTTGTGTTGGGTCTCAAAACCCTAGCTGTTCCGGATTCTATTGAGCTAGAATATTCAGGCTTTAATCGGATTTAGTCTGGATTTCGAGTTGATTCACTGTGAATTAGATTCCTAATTTCGTCGTATTTGAGGAATGATAATGCATTGTCCTGTCTCTTCGTCACTTAGCTTCCACCTAAATCTTCAATCGAGCAGTGTCGGAGCAACTAGAGTCTCTGCTAAGTTCAACGCGAGTCAAAGACATCACACTAAGAAACTCACTAAGAATCTCCGTAATCCACGCCGCACCAAGCTTCCTCCTGATTTCGGTGTAAACTTGTTTCTGAGGAAACCCATTACTAAACCATTAGTAGAAGAAGAAGATCAAGAACCTGAAGAACAAGTGGATGGGACTGATGTCTGGGAACCAAACGAAATCGAGGCGATTTCATCGCTTTTTCAGAAGAGGATTCCTCAAAACCCTGAGAAACCGATTCGAGTTAGGCCTTTACCACTTCCTCAACCTCACAAGTTACGACCTTTGGGTCTTCCAACTCCAAAGAACAAAATCAAATCAGTTGCATCATCTTCTGTATCGAAGCAAATGTATAAAGACCCGAGCTTTCTCGTTGCTTTAGCTAGAGACATCAAAAGCTTACCTTCTTCTGATGCAGATGTCTCTCTTGTTCTCAACAAATGGGCTAGCTTCTTGCGTAAAGGATCACTCTCCACGACAATTCGAGAATTGGGTCACATGGGTTTGCCTGAGAGAGCTTTACAGACTTATCGTTGGGCGGAAAAGCATTCTCATTTGTTTCCTGATAATCGGATTCTCGCTTCTACTATCCAGGTTTTGGCTAAGCACCACGAGCTGAAACTGCTTAAATTCGACAATCGCTTGGCTAGCAAGAACGTAATCGAAGCAATGATCAAAGGATGCATTGAAGGCGGATGGCTGAATCTAGCACGGAAGCTTATACTGATCGCAAAGAGTAACAATCGAATACTTGACTCGAGTATTTACGTGAAGATGATTCTGGAGATTGCTAAAAACCCAGACAAATACCATCTTGTGGTTGCTCTTCTCGACGAATTGAAAGATAGAGAAGACTTGAAATTGAGCCAACAAGACTGCACAAGTGTGATGAAGATCTGTGTGAAATTAGGAAGATTCGAGCTTGTTGAATGTCTCTTTGACTGGTATAAAGAATCAAACAGAGAACCAAGCGTTGTGATGTACACTACTATGATACATAGCCGGTATTCGGAAGAGAAATACCGAGAGGCGATGAGTATGGTTTGGGAGATGGAGGAATCAAACTGTCTTCTTGATCTTCCTGCGTATAGAGTAGTCATTAAACTATTTGTGGCATTGGATGATTTGGGAAGAGCAATGAGATATTACTCTAAACTCAAGGAAGCTGGATTCTCTCCAACGTATGATATTTATCGCGATATGATTAGCGTTTATACTGCTTCCGGGCGATTGATAAAGTGTAAAGAGATATGCAGGGAGGTTGAAGATGCTGGATTGAGGTTGGATGCAGACACTTCATTTAGGCTGTTGCAGCTCGAAAAGCAAACAATGTCTCTATATGTATAAGACCTTTTGCACTCATAAGAGAGGAAGTTCCAATTTTGTTTTTTTTTACAATCAATTTCTTAGTTTTATGTAAGTTTGTGTCTTCTGTGATTAGACATATAACATTTTAGTGGTAAGACGATCACGAACTCATTATACAAGTAATACTATAATTATGTAATCATAGAAAACACTTTGTGGTTTTACTGTTTGAAGATTTTTTCAGGCGAAGTCGAAAGTGGAAACTGGACAATCTCAGAATCAGACATAGCAACTCTCGTTTCTTCTGGAACTGATTCTGGTCCATCTATCGATGGTTTAATCACTGTAATGAACAAAACATTATAGAACAAAGTAAGAACTAAGAGAAGAAAAGCTGAAGTTGTAAGGAAAGATCCGGACATCTCAGGTGGTTCTTCAAACGTGAATGGATCCATTGATGAACCTCCGGAAGTTGTTCTGACAACATCCGATGATGTCTTGACGACGATTCTTGGTTTTTCATCGGCTTGTGATTCGATTTGTTGATCAAGCTGTTTCAGAGCTTCTCTAGCTTTATCTCTATCAATTTCGAATCTCTGCGGGGAAGAATCGTCTCTTTCAGTGGCTGTTACAATACTCATCCCATGTCTCTTCTTCGTCCTCTTCTTCTCCATGAATCCTCCATGTCCGTACCAATTAAGAGACTGTATCCCTAAGACCACCATTCTCTGTTTTTTCTTCTACAGCTCTGTGTAAACTGTAATGATAAATTTTTGTGTGTGGACATAGTTCTTGGCGAAATTGACTTCTTAGGGGATTTTTTATTCAGTTGTTGATTTGATGATTATGTGGCCTTCAAAATCTGAACCCATGTGTGAAGTCTTATGCATTTTTTTTTAATATAAGGCTTTAAAGGCCCATTTTAAAGGCTCTTAACTCTTAAGGCTTCAAATATAAATGGTATGATATTTTATACACGTCTATATTTCTTATTTAAACCACTGTTGGAATAATTTAAACATCAGAATTTTAGAAATAGGAAAGTTGAGTTTTTTTTTATATGTTTTATTGTATGTTAGTTTTTTTTGAATTAGTAAAAGATAGTTTTCATCTTATTATTCTTGTTTTCTGTATTTTCTTAAAAATAACGATTGTAAGATTATGAGTGTTTTGGTTATATTTTTGGATCACTGAATCTTTTGTATTTATCAAGCTACATACTACACCAATAAAATAATGGTAAAAATCTGTAAACTAAAAAAAATTAAAAGAGTGATCTTGTCAAAGCAGGGTATATAGCGAACTATAGTTTAACTGTAAAAAATTAAATATGTATTCTCTTGTCTTCTTAATTTAGGATTTCAGTTTTATTTTTATCCATAATATTTTTTTCTTTAATTTCATGACAATAAAAAATAACTTTAACTATTTATTTTCAACGGACCTAACTCATATAAACTTGAAGGCTAATCATATAAAATTGACATAATTCTAATAGACGAAGGCTCGACATCTTCATTCCATTAATCTGACATCAAGACTCCTCTGTAGTTTTGATTCAACCATTCAATCATTGATGCCAATGTACTCTTACTGCATGAGCTTAATGTCCAACTTGGTAATTAAAAACAATATGTAATCAAACAAATTTGGAATTATATAGAATTTTGTAGAACTACAATTACTTGACACAGAAAGAAACGGCATGATGTGCACATCATGCCGTCTTACATATTCCACACAGCAATCGAAATGGATACATCTCTTATAAATAAACAAACTCAAATCAAAGTATGTTTAACTCTCTCTCTCTTTTAGAGGAATGATCTTAAGAGAGACCAAAAGTATTGGAATTTTTGGACAATGTGGATTGGTGAAGAACATTGCCGGAAATATCATAGTAGATGAACTTAGCTTGAGAGTGAGTGATGTGAAGAGACATGAAACCTTGTCCGTCGTAATAAAGTTTGAGTTCTTTTGGATCCCATGGCTGAACATTTCCTCTCCATGCCTTTGACCCTCCTCCACTTGTCAGAAATTGAATCTCACTTCACCAAAATTCCAAAGAAAAAAAATTATTTTGTTTTGCTTTTAAAAGTAAACTTTTAAACTCAACTAAATTTTTGACCAAAAAAAAAAACTCAAATGAATTCAAATAAACTGAAATTTGTTTATAAACAAAGAATACGTGTTTTGTTTTCATAAAATAGTAAAAGTTGGTATAGCTAAATTTGATTAAAAGAAGATGTAAGTAGAACTTTACCCGTCAGAACCAATGTGTTGCAAGCAATGATCATGTCCGTTTATGTACAAGTCTACTTTATTCTCCTTCAATATTAAATGAAAGAATTACGACAAAACTATTAATAGACATAATAAAAAAATTAACAGAAAAATGATATAATGAATAATTATTAAACAATTACCTCTAGAATTGGAATTAAACAAGAAACAAATTACCTCTAGAATTGGAAGAAGTTGATCTACAAGCTCTTGTGTGACACCATGTTCACCAGCGGTTTTGATCCCATGATGTCCCACGACAATTTTCCATGTAGCACGAGATCTTTTAATCTCCAAATCTAAATCCTAATAGTTCAATAATAAAAATTAACATTATTAGAAGATATGAAAACCAAGATGGAGATTTCTGATTATTTGTCTTTCTGAAACAAAATGTATTACATTTAAGAGGTTTGAGATGTATTTATCTCTGGGTAAGACGTTGCTCCAATCATAAGTGTGATCTTTTGGATTTGTGAAGTATTTATCTACAAATGGGTTTGTGTCCACGAAGAAAAACTCCACTATTCCTATAAACCACCAAAACAATGATCACTAATCAACCAAAATGATTAAATTATGTGTAGTAGCAAGTGATGGCACATATATATATATATATATATATATATATATATATATATATATAATCTTAATTCTTCTCAATTATATTCTCTGGTCTAAGAAAACCAATGCATATATATATATATATATATAGAGTGAGAGAGGGAAGTCTCGGTGCCAATTAATATAGATGAATCCGTAAGGAAAACATGGTTCATACATTATTAAAGAAAATATTATAATCATTTTACTATATAAATTATGAGGACTTTGATGAGTCTTTTACACCACCAAAAAAAAAGTGAAGAGGACTTTACAGCTTTTTGTTATGTGATCTATGCGTGCTACTTATGGGGTTTATCTTCCTGTATTTTTTTCTTTCTAACTTTCCTATTTATTTCTAATTATATATATATATATATATATATTTTCCCTATATGTCTGATATATATTAGTATATATTATATTTTTTATGCATGAATATAATTTTTATAGATTTGTAATAAATTAGTAAACCAATCAAATATTTGTGACGTTTTGGTCTAAATCATAAAAATTTTTTTAAAGATTTCTTTTTTTATGTGAACAAGCAAAAATAATAATTCAATTATTAATAAATTATATAATATAGTTATACATGAACCATGTTTTCTAATAATTTTATCTCTACATAAGAGTTTGGGTTATTATTTTTTCGTTCTTATTTTTCTCGCGCTTTAAATGTAAAACAAAAATTGTCTTGCCGATAGTACCAAATCTCACTCTTATGATCTCAGTTATATTAATTTGATTCCCTCGCTTCGATTAATCAACTATTTTATTAATAAAATATTGTTTCTTGTTAAAAAAAAGTATACAAAGTAATGTGCACACTCTAACCCAAATAAAAGCAACATGCACACGAGAACCATGCGAATTTTTCAGCTTCTCTTTTGAATATATACTCTTTCTCAAACATTAATAGAGCTCAAAACATTAATTAAGCGCAAGAATACAATCGTTACACTTGAAAAATATCTTGTAATCCCATATGCCAAACATACCCAATTTTGATATGATATAAAATACTCTTTTTCATAATAAGTATTGTTTTAACATTTTTTCACAAATCAATAACATATATTGAAATTTCTATTATACTCTTAGAATACATATTAATTTATAGAATTCTTCATTAGCGTTGAGGTCAAATTCATGATTTTAAGCTAAATTTCGTATTAAAAATCTAAGACAATATTTATTTCAAGACAAGAAAAAAAAATCCTTAATCGACTCTTAATAATAAGCGAAAGAGTATATATTTGCAATAAAAAACGTGGAAAATAATTACACAACATTAATAAAATTGATAAACCCTTCTTTGTTTCTCAAATATTTTGTAATCAGGTTGTCGACTAGATGATATCGGAATAAATCCCCTTCTTATAAGTATTGTTCCATCGATGCAAAACGCGACCATACAGATCGTAAAAAACGACGCGTAATTCTGCTTCCGATAGATAAACCGACATGAATCCTTGTCCATCGTAGTAAAACCTCATCTCTTGCTGGTCCCACTCATTCATATCTCCTTTCCACGCCTTGGACCCACCTCCACTTGTCATAAACTGTATTCCACTGAAGAAATATCACAAAAATCACGCATCCCCTTTTTTATTATTTTTCCCTTTACGTTACAAATATAATCCACAATTAATCGATTGTTTAATTAATTAATAAGAATTTTTTTAACCACCTGTCGATGCTGCTTATGTGCTCCAAGCAATGATCATGCCCGTTTATGTAGAGATGCACTTCATTAGCCTAACATTTCAAGAATACTTAGTAAGCAATCGTGTCTTCATTTTTTTATTATTACATAGTTTAATCTTTAGGAATGATAATAAAGTTTACCTCAAGGATAGGTAAAAGGTGTTTCTCAAGCTCTTTGGTATTACCATGGTGACCTGCACTTTTGATTGTGTGGTGACCTACCACAATTTTCCATTTTGCCGTTGATTCTTGCAACGCCACATCGACTTCCTATAATTTCAATGTTTTAATCAATTTTTAGATAAGTTGATGACGTATTAACATCTATTGACAATTCTATATATTTCAATTTTAACTAAGCTTACGAGAGAGTAAATAATTTTTACCGCTAAGAGATTGTTAAGATACTTGTTTCTTGGTAATACGCCTCTCCAATCATAGACATGGTCCTTTGGTTCAACAAAATATTTATCTACGAATGGTGTTGTGTCCACGAAGAAAATATCGACGATGTCTACAAAAATATTGTTTGAAGAGATTATTATATATATATTGAATGAAATTGGTATTTGTTTATGATGTTAAAGTTAATTACCGGCGTTTACAACGTAAGATCTTAAACAAATCCATCGACAGTCCAAGTCCCTTAGTACTGGGCTGAGTTGCGCATCAACGTTACCTCTATAATCATGGTTTCCTAACACTGGTTAGAACAAAAAAGTAAATTACAAAAAGTTAAATTTAAATCATATATATTGTTATTAGTTTTGATTTTATTTTTGCTACTGAAGATATATGGTTTACTTACCATTATACCATGGTTTTTGTAAGCTAGATGCTCTGTAAATATTCGTAAAAGAATCTTGAAATTGAGAATCATATGGACTGATTATTCCGTCGTCATAAAAGTTATCTCCTGTCGAAATGACGAAATCGATATCTAAATCTTTTCCTGTTTTTCCCATCTGAACGCAAGTAGTTATAGTCAATACTCAGTAAAGTAAATCAGAAAAAAGATGTAACATTAAAAAAAAACAGAAACAGAGAACAAAGATAACGTATACTTGTATAGGAATAGATTCAATAGAAGACGCAACCAAAATAAAAGTGATAACGTGGAATTGCAACAGTGGAGAACCCTTAAGACTAATTGTCTATAGTTTAATAGTTCCACGTAAGTTACGTAAAGAACTTAAGATTATTAGCCGCACCACAGCTTTTGTATTTTTTTATGCATTCAATATTAAACCCAATAACACAAAAAATAAATTAGGTAAATAACAAAAGATATATGCAACTTTACTTCGTCTTCACGGCTTAATTAACGTCCCCATGGAACATGCCTTAAACATCATCAGCCTCTCATTTCACTTATAACTATTATTTATATAATACATATTTTTAATAAGACTAAAAACTACATTTTTTTCACGCAATAGTCAGTTCATTAAATAGTTTATTATTATTATTGGTTACTACAAAAACCTAATCAGTCATTTACTCAAGAATGTCTTAGACGTCAAGAAAACACAATATCACACGCTTCTATCGCTTACTCTATTACAATAAACTAATATATGATTTATCTAATCATTTTCGTCTTCTAATATCAATTCTAACCACACCATGAACAAAACCTTGAAAGTAGCCAAATTACGAACAAGGAAGAAATAATGATTTTGCATAAGACATACATAAATATACATACACACTTATACACATATATATATGTACCTGAAGAGCTACTTGCGACTGATTATAAGAACCTCTTCTTCCCCAGTCGCCGACTACGAGAAAAGTGAGTGTACCATCGGATTTTAGTGGTTGGATCAACCGTGGTATCTCCGCCGTGGAATAGAATGAGGATAAGAAAATAGTTAAACAGAAAACAGAAGATATGGATTTTATGGGCTTATCTCTCAGACTAGCCATTGAGAGACAAGGTAAGGGGGTGATGGTGGGTTTTTGTTGTGGCTTTGTGTATTTATAGGCCTTATGTTGACAATATTTTATTTATTTAATTAATTAATGTAATGATTGTGAAATTTGTATTAAGCTGTTCTCTTGATGACTTTTCGTTACAGATTTTCAGATATATCTTATGATAATAATTTTTATTGGTCATATGTTCACTAGACTTTTAGATATATATTTTGTACTAAACTGTTCACTAGCTATAAAAATTTCACCAAATATTCATTATTATTCACCGCATAATGATTTTTATATAAAAAAATAAAGTTTTTAACATGCGGTGATAAGAAAGAGTATATGTATTAAGTATATATACTATGAAAAGATTGAAGAAGGTTAAAGTTTTATCATGTGGTTCATCAAATATTTATCGTCACTCACCGCAAGATGTAATACTCACTAGTTATTTGGTCTCTCATCGTCTGAACTTTCCTAATAACTTTTTAAAACATAATTGTATAAAATTGTCTCTCATCGTCTGTTGTTTCAAAATTTTCATATAAAATTTGCCATAGTTCTTTGTATATATTTCAGTGCAGAATTTTATTTGATTGAAATAATTTTTTTATATATATAGTGCTATTTAAAAGACTTGATGGTTGAAAAAACAAGGACGTAATTAGAAAGTTAGAATAGAATTTCGGGAATTAAATGAAATGATAAATATAATTTAGGTTTAAACACGTAACCGAAAAGAGCTGTGGACAAGATTAGGCGTAGATGTTCCTCACACAGGTAACGTGTTAAACGCTGCTGACTTGGTCTATATATTAATTAGTTTTGAAAAAACCCATACACTCTCAACGAATTGTGATCCTTTGGATAGTCCCATGGATTTAAATAGTATCACAAAATAAAAATATTAATGTATTGATGTTGTATCTCCACCATATGAATTGTCATTACGAGCCAAGCGGAATCTTACGACCCATGCCATACCTAAATTTCAATTATTGATTTTCTTTTGTTCATGTTTTTTTTTTCAATAAAAATAGCCAAAAGACATCAAACGAAAAAAATAATCGCAAAGGCATGTGAGAGTCAACGAAAACTTCCAAAATTTTATCAATTATTTGAAAATTCTATACGTATGAAAATACGTTCATTCATGTATGTATATCAAAAATAAATAGCATCCACGTATATGATGTCGGAGCTATCCGAAATCGATCTATGAGAATCTCCAATATATAAAATAAAATATTGATCACGAGAGTGGAAATGTGTTGAAAAGAAAGAATGTATAAGATATAAAAATGGATTGAGAATGGTTTCTTATGGTTACATGATATTCCTCCCATATTATAATTTTATTGTTTATATGCCCATCAAATATATCAAAGCTTTTTTTCCAAAAACGCTGTCTATCTTTTGGGTAAAAAGATAACATTTATATTGTAAGATGTATAACCGTTGTAAAAGGAAAAAGAAAAAGAATGTAAAGCTCATTACAGAAAAATGTCTCATAAATTTTTCAAGCTCTAACTGAAATATTGTGTAAAACAAAAGCGTAAAAACTTGTTTAATTCTGATTTTCTAGTATAAATATTTATTTAATTCTACAAGTAAACATCTTAATATATAACTGTATTTATGTGTAATTCATTGTTAGATTTTTTTAACAAAAAAAATCAAAGAGTAATCTCATACATCTTATCTTTGATAAATGTAAATTTGGACATTTGAGTTTTCAGTTCGGATTCGTATCGGTTATGTTCAGTTCCGAATCTATATCCACAGATCAAAAAATAAATGATTTAATGAAATAAAATATATAGATCTGAACCGAAATTTTTTAGATCCATTCCGATTCAAATTTTTGGATCCTCGTAAAATGTTCCGGCCTAGACAAATGTTTTCTTTCTCCCCAGCAAAATCGAATTAGGGGGTTCAAAGACAGAGAAGCTTTGGAAAGCAATTACGATATTGCTCGTTTACTTTATATGAGTTTTCTTAACTGATTCAAGATTTCGAATGAATCAATAAATAATATTTTCAATTTTGTTGAATCTTAAATGATAAATTACCGAACAGTAAATACTGTATCTCATAAACTGACTGATAGGAGTTTCGAAATCTATAATATTTTTCATTTTCTGTGATTTTTCGATTTCTTCTTGTTATCCTCTCAATATAAAATGAGAAGTCCACAAAAAAAAGGGTCTGAGAATCTTGATGTTTTGTTGTTATCCAGTTATTACCGGTTTAACGAATTAAAAATTAAAAACACATTGGCCCATAAGTCTTAAAGACGCAATTGCTCATAAAGCCCAATATTAGTCCATGATCAGTAACTGTTTTGTTAGTTTAGCCTACCACTGTGATCATCAATTACGTTATCCCTCTATAATTTTGGTTTATATAGTTTAAATTATGAGTGACAACTTCCACTGATTACTCAACAGCTAGCAATAAATTTTTTATTTTTGCAAGGACTAATGATAAATTTAAATTCGAAAAAGCTAATCCTACCTATGAATAATAATATTGTCCCAATGGTCCCCAAATATTAATGAACTTAATGTAGCGTCGTTAGCTTAACCACTAATAACTTTTTATGCAAATTTATCTATCTTTAAGTAGTAATATAGTTTTATAACTATTAAGAAATGTCGAAGATATTGATAAATGTATTTTTTACATCGAAGATATTAATAAATATCTCTCGTGGGAAACTAATGCTATATTGGTATCTTAGATATTTTTTCAATGGGACAAAAGAAGAAGAAAATAATTGTAATATTTATTTCTAAAGTATTTGCACTTTCAATACAATGACCAATCGACCATATGAGACAAGGTAGGAAGAAGTTTCGAAATTCAACCAAAATATTTTTGGACATAAAATAATTATAACTGTAAACTATTAAAAGTCAGTGTACTCTCCTTTACCGTCCAGCCAATAGATTCAAGTTCTATGTATTTTAAGCAGAAAGTAATTGATCAACATTTCACTAAACTAACCTATATAGTACTTATAGTCATTATAGATGTGAAACATAGTCGTTTATTGTCTCATTATTTATGACACATAACTAATCTGTCTACGATTTATATCTGAACTTTTAGTTATCTTTTTGATTTGGTAATTGCCAGAATGATATTAAAAAATTATAACTTCACTTACATAAATCTCAATAACATTTTTCATAACATTTTTTTATTAAAATTTTAATTAATTGATATAAATTGTTTTGTGACAAAATATATTTGATGAACATTGGGATCTAAGTTATTATATGATTACTAACAATTAAAAATTAAATATAATAAAATATATAATTATTAAAAATTGTAAAATCTTAGAATTGTATATTTTATTTCTATAGAATAAGAATTCTACTACGAGTGAGATAAACATACATTTTTTCCATTCTTTCCATTTCAAAATAATTGATGTTTTGAAAAAATTAATTATTTTAAATATGATGATAATTCAATTTTTCAATGAAAAAATTATTATTTATGATGTTTTATAAAAATTTATAGCTAATACTTTTATTATTGGTTGAATTGTGTTAGGTAGATCATAAATGTGGTTTTATATGAAAAAAATATATTTTCCTAATATGTGTAAAAAACAAATTAAAAGAAATATACTGCTCACAAAAATAAAATAAGAACTTTAAAAAAAACCCGCTACTTCTTAAACTCTGTAATTGTTTTCAATAAATAATTATTAACACTAATAGGCATGCTGTTCTTGGAATCTCTCGATTGTCAATATACCCAAACCCTTGTCTTTTTTTACCGGCAAACATTAAAAAAATGCAATCTTGTATTTGATTGCTTAGAATATAAAATAGAAACTTCAACTAAAAAGGGTTAACTAACTAAAATAAAAATTTTAATTAAAAATTTGAAATAGAAATTATGAGTTTCTAGATCACAACAAATACATTCATATTTTTCTTATATATATCTTAATCCACAAACAATTTTTGCTTTTTATCACCAAAACATTAAATAATTAAACTTTGTTCTATAATATTTTTAATATTACAAACTTAATGTTTTAAAAAGTGTTTTAGGCAATCAGTTAGACGGTGGGTGAATCAGGGTGATTAGGCGTTAGACATTCATGTAGAAGTTACTTTTTAAACTATTTAAAAAATTATGATATTGGAATAATAAAATATAAATTTTATTCTTTATGGATCATGATAATAAAATAAAATTATTTATATATCATTCTATTTTATATAAATCATTTTATATATTTAATATCTTATTTTATTTTCAAAAGGCTTACACAGTTTAAATAATAATTTTTATTTCGATTAAACATTTTACGTATTAGACATTGGTTTGTGTTCTCTAAACACCTGACTCTTTTTTTAACACAGTATATACTAATATATTCTTATAAATAATTATCTTTCCTTATAAGAAAAAGTATAACGAGGACACCAGAAACAAATTTATATGTGTTTACCTTATTCAATATAGTCTAGGAGAAATTAGTTGTTTTTGACGGATGACATTAATATACACATGTAGTATTGTCAGGATAACCTTTGGAAAAAAACAAATTGAAGGATGTTCTGTACAAAGTTTTATAACCTTAAGTCGATATATGACTACAAGATTCGTCGGAAAAAATTGGAAGTGGAGAGGGGAAAGTGGTTGGTTATAAACTTATAATGCATGTTACAAAGTAATACATGGCTTAAAATGTTGTATTAGTGAGACTATAAAGGGAAAATGAATAAATGAGTCCTCTACGAAGACGGTATGATGTTTCCGGAGAGATATATAAATTGTATTTTGGAGTAAAAAATGAAGTAGAGTTGAAACAAAAAATAAACTTTATTTTGAAGTAAAAGCATAAACTAATGTATTAGAGATGCTCTTATGTCGGTCAATAGACTAGATTACTTATAAATTGTATTCATCGGGTTTCTTAGACCAAACTATATATGATCTTATGTGTTAACAAAAACAAATTATGAATGTACGTATCGTGTGTAGACAGTACACTTATACAATTATATATATTTATGATATAATATAGTCTTCGTGGAGGTGGAGTCAACATCAAGGATGGTTGGATCCAATTAGGCATATATGGTGTGTGTGGCTGCACTACTAAGTGCAAGTTCCATACCCAACTTTAGTTTTCATGCAACTTGCTCAACAATACAATCACAATGATACATTTATTTGTTTATTCGAGTAACATTGTCTTTTGGTTAAATTAAAAAATTTCATCTGTTGAATAACTATTGAAGTGGCAAACAGTAATTACTTAGCTTAGTTAGAATTGATCATTGATCCCAATCAATAACAAGAAACCGCTTGATTACAACAAATTTAATTAATTTAGTTTTATAAAGAGTGATGATTTGATTTTTTTTTTGGAAAGAAACTCAATTATATACCCTATTTAATATATATTAGTTGATAATAAAATTTTACACATTTATTAAACATTTTTGACATTTATTTAGACGGTCTTCAATTCTTTTTAAACTTCACATTTTAAAATTTTAAATTAGATAGTAATTTTGAAAAGAAAACATGGCAATTTATAAAATATTTTGACTATGAATTTTATACTCGAAGTAAAACGAGTAAACTATTAAAAACTTATGTGACCTAAGAAAAATATATAGGGTTCGATCCAGAATCTGTTAGTCATTAAAAAAAGTTTAAAAACCTGATCAACATTCTTCATATTTTATTTAAATTTTATTGTTTTAACAGTTTTATAAAATTTTAAATTTATTTCTATTTAGATAAAAATATATTTTATATTCTTTTCTTTTGTCAAGCCATATTGTTCATATTCATGTTTTTATCTTTAAAAACAAGTATATCCGTACAGTATTACTGATTTGGTAAAAGTTTAATTAATTTTTCTTTTGTGTCGATACAATTTTAATTTATATAAAGAAATATGGCGTTGGTAAGAAGAAATAGAAAAATAAAAAGTAAACCTGTAATGAAAATTTTGGTATGATATCAATATGGAACCAATTTCACTTTGCACTTTTCACTTTTCGTTATAGCGTACGCAACAACAATTTTTTTTAAAAAAATGTTGGAAATAAACGACAATTTATAAAAAAATAATGGAAAGAAATGAGTATATAATATACATGCAAGTAATGAATGCATCTAGCTAGTTCGTACATATTACATACATTATGGTGCTTGTTTTATTTTAGGTTAGGTTGATACTGTTGCAGGCTTCTATATAATAGTATGATTTGTAGTTTATACTATACATTTTGAGAGGACCCACATAAAAATAGTTAACATAATGAAGCTGATGTTTAATACAATCTAAGTTACACAGACCACAAATTAATACGACGAGTATTTCCCAATGCAATGCCATCACTAGCAATTGTTGGTGGAACTAGCTCCTCAAAATCAGAAACTGAGTAAATAGAGATATTAATTCAGATTACATATATATCGAGATTAACATAGAAATAGTCATTCTTTTTAAATAAATGTCTTTAGCGGTCCATCTTGATTAATTAGACCGACCAAAACGTATCCATTGTTGGTCCCAAAAAAAAGTATCGATTTAATTTCACTGATCTAAGAAAGTTTTGATACAACGATCAGTTTCAAAGACCAATACAGAATTTTATAATGATTATCACAAGTTGAAACTATAAAAAGTAACAAGTTGGCTCGTGTCGTCTTATTCAAAACCAAGTAAACTAATTCGTCAAAAAAATTATTAAAAAAAATTATCGTTTTCAAAGTTTAATTGTAAAACGAGACCAATTCCGAGGAAGAGAAAAAAGAAATTGATTGGGTTAGAATTAATTAGTGTGGGATTTGAGGACGTAATTAACGTGGTTTGATGTTTAAGCAGTCCAACAACTAGTAATAATAAGCTAATAACTAACCAATCATCAACCATCATTTCTTTTTTATTTTAAAATTTAGCTTAATAATATCGACTTAAAACAATTATTAAAATAAATGTATAATAATCATCGTCCACGTCAGAATTTCACCTCTTTCTCTCCAGCTTTGCATGGCTCTTTCTTTCTCCTTATCTCCCTCCCTACCTTATTACTTCTTCTCTAATTCCATCGCTTCTCCATTAATAATCTCTCTCTTTCACTTCCTTTTGCAATGCTTGGAGGCAATAGAGAAGTGAGTAATTTTTTTTCAATACCTAATTTTGATTAATTGATAATCCCATGTGTATTTTTATCTCTTGATCATTGGTATATACAAACCACTCTAATGATATATATTTATAAGGTTATGTGGCCAAGACTTGTTGCCAACAAGTTCTTAAGGAAAAGCGTTGGGAGCAACAACTTCGTTGCGGATTTTCCACCAGGTGCTGATGAGAAGCTTCAAGATACTTCTGGATTCGTCGATGAACGACCTTTCAACTCTAAATCCATCTTCGTCAATCAACACAAGACCACTAATCTCAACTACAAGTAACATATATATAACTTTCATTCTCTTCTGTTTTTCCCCATTAAAAGCTTAGCATATGCATATATATATATATTTCTTTTTGGTTTCAAATATGCATATTTCTACATGCAAAAGTTTCTCTACAAAGAGATATATATATATATATATATATATATATATATTTGGGCGATAAACCTTAATCTTTAAGGGCATAAAGGAATTAATGCTACCGAGGAATCTTGGTCCCTCGTGCTCCGTAGTCCGTAAATCTACGACTTTAAAACTCGTATCATATAAATATTGCTAAACGTTAGAACATTTTCATTAAGTGACAATTCAATAATATGTTTTTAGGGTTCTTGTTAGCACATGGAACGTTGGTGGAATCGTGCCGGACGATGGATTTGACATGGAGGATCTCTTGGAAACACATAAAACGCCGTGCGATATATATGTGCTTGGGTAATTAATTAAACACTAAAATAGCATCAACATATAAATTTAATGATTTGAACTGTCTTGACAAAATGTTGAGTTTCTTATCTTGCATAGGTTTCAAGAAATTGTGCCTCTCCGAGCTTCGAATGTTTTGGGATCAGATAACAACAAGGTCTGTGCGAAATGGAACTCGTTGATAAGAGAGACTTTGAACAAGAGAGTGGCCACTAGTGATGATGATAAGGACAAGGGAATTAATGGTATTTCACAAGATTTCAAGTGTATCGTAAGTAAACAGATGGTCGGAATCTTGATCACTGTTTGGGTCCGAGGTGATCTCCGGCCGTACATTAGTCATACTAGCGTCTCCTGCGTTGGATGTGGCATTATGGGTTGCTTAGGAAACAAGGTAACTACTTTAATTTTTCTATAATTATTACTATTTTTGATCTCACTGCTGAATTATTATTAGCTGTTGACAAAAAAAGAAATGAAAAAATCTCACTGTTATATATACTATACCGATGTAGGTGTTGACTGTTAATATAAAATACTCACGTCTGCTTTTATTATTGTGGCTGTATTTATTGTGATTATTTAAGTTTGCGGTTGTGGTTGAACCTGTTTATATAATTAAATATACATACCATTTTACTTTTATTTGTATAATCGTAATGGATTGTTTTCTAAAACTACTAAAATCCAAAAAAGGTCCAAAAGATTACCAAAATTTTTATAAAAGTTTAGAAATGGATTATAAAAGATTGAGGAATGAACACTTACTTCATTATCTCTTTAAACCGTTCATAAATCTAAAATTTGTGATATATTTAGAATATTTTTTAACGTTGTCGTACTCTTGAAAATTAAACTTTTTAGTATTTCTAACATCAAGTTTGTTTTTTATAGTATTTTAGGATAATTTTTACAGTTTACGTATGCGTTTGCTGTCTAGAAATTGTATAAAAAAAGATTAACATTTTTTTGTATTTTATAATTAGGGATCAGTATCGGTTAGATTCTGGTTGCACGAGACGAGCTTCTGCTTTGTGTGTAGCCATCTAGCCTCCGGTGGTCGCGACCGAGATGGAAGGCAAAGAAACTCCGATGTCATTGAGATACTAGCGAGATCAAATTTTCCTAAAGGCACATCTCTAGAGGATATGCCGAAAAAAATACTTGATCACGAGTAAGTCAATATATATAATCTAATTCAGTATAAAACAATAAATTAATTAATTTTTAAAAACACTTGGTAATATAAATATATATATATATATACTCTTCTTGAATAGTCCATATATATGTTTTTAAATATTACTTAACTTATGTGGTTCATATTCACATAGCATTATACTTGGTGTCGTCGTAAATTAAAAAAAATTGCCAACTTGTTAGTAATTAAATTGTTAGGTCAGACCATTACCGTGCGCATAATACAACCAGTTAATTTGAATAAGTCTTGATATCAAACGAAAAAGGCTAGTTTGGTTACTTGGTTGTTAAAAACTGTCAACTTGTGATATCTATTCTTTATACCATTTAATTATATTAACTATATGGTTTTGTTTTGTTTTTGTTGGATCAAATTAAACAGCCGAGTTATTTTTCTGGGAGATTTGAATTATAGAATATCTCTACCCGAGGAAAAGACAAGATTATTGGTGGAACGAAAAGAATGGAACAGTTTACTCGAAAATGATCAGGTAATTAATTATATATAAATTTCTTAAGTAAATTAGTTTCATATGTTAAAAAAGTTGTGACTCTTCTTTTATTTATTTATTATGAAATTAAGCTAAGTATGGAGATCATGAACGGCCAAGTTTTCAGAGGTTGGCAAGAAGGAAACGTCAAATTTGCTCCAACGTATAAATATATTCCAAATTCAGATTTATATTACGGATGCATTGCATACAAAAAAGACGAGAAAAAACGAGCTCCTGCATGGTGAGTCTCTTACATAATTTACATGTTATTTACTCTACGGGTTTATTCTTTTTTTTGGTTTCTTTGGCTTACATGCATTATTATTTTAAATAGGTGTGATCGTATAATATGGTACGGTGATGGATTGAAGCAACATGAATATACAAGAGGAGAAGTGAAGATATCTGATCATAGACCCGTCAAAGCAATCTTTACAACAGAAGTTAAAGTGTTTAGTAAGAAAATTCGCAATCTCTTCTTCTCAGACAGAATTAAAGACAGAATTGATGAATATGATCAGATAGATTCCAAAGAATACTCGTGGATTTCTACTTAATTTACCTGATTGGGATGAAATCAAGTTGTTGTTCGTATATATATAGTACACACAATTACAATAATTTTAGTTTTTTTTTATATTTTGTTTTGTACACTCCAGTTCTTGTGATAAGAACATGTTTTTGTGAAATACTGACTAAATATAATAATATTTTGGCACGCACGAAAATATTATTCATAAATTTTATTTTCATGTGTTAGATAAATATGATTATTCAATTCAGCAACTATATATATGGTCTGGTACTAATCTCTACGTTTTGTATAACTAATTATTGTACTCAAGGGTATTTGGACTTTGGAGGATGACGTTCCATGCAATATCATTGTTAAAGGACTAAGTTGTAATCCATGATTATACAGTATAACATTTATAGCTAAATAATTTGATAAATTAATAAAAAAAGTTTGGGTTTCAAAATAATTTTTTACTCTAATTAATTTCTTTACAAATATTTTTTTCTTTCTAAGTTTACTAAAATTTTATTATTTTAGATTTTACTAATTTATATCATTATTTAGATTTATTAATTTATAAAAATTTTACTGTAATAAAATTATTTAGAGCTACAAAAACTAATAATTATTATAAAAAATGATATTAACATAGTTGATTATTTCGGGAGTAGGTTGAATTTTTCTCTTTTTTTATTTTTTAGAGAGAAACGATTTACATTTTAACATATATTATCAATGCATGATTTTATAAAAATTATGAGTCAAAAATTATAAATTTTGTTGCCAACGATTAAAAATGTACGTATGTGGTTACAAGCAAAGTATAAAATGATGTACGTATGGAGTTACAAAAAAGTACAAAAAATTATACTTGTTTATGTGTATGATAAATGGCGCGACTATGAAATTATGAATGAGTGGACAAGCCATATGGTTTATTTGGCGTTATGTGTAGTGGAGGAAGAACAATTGGGTAATGAGATAAAAAAACAAATCTTATTTATTTGAGATTTTTCGTAAAAGAAAGACAGATATGGTTCGGTTTGATTATAATAGCAGGTTTGATTATAATAGCAAGTGGTTTTAGTAAATGCATATGGGTTGTTGTCGTTTGTATTCAAACATTATAGTTGTTGAAATAGGATAATATCAAATTATGAAAATTGACTGAATTTTTAAATACATAAATAGAAAAAATACAATACAAAATTATCTCATCAACAATAAACAAATCAAGGTTCACCAATAAAACAAAAAAATCAACATTTGTCCAAAATTTTGAGAAAAAAATTAACAATAAAAAATATCCCATCACCATTATTAGTAAATAAATGGACCAAAAATTATTAAATAAATGAATTCAATTTTTCACTAATCCATAAGAATAGAATATAATTTTAATTTATAATAGAAAAATATTAAAATCAACAATTATTGAAAAGATTATGATACAGAATTGTGTTGGTATTAAATTGTCTAAGTTTCAGAATGATTCGTGAAAACATCATATTTAATTATACGATGTTTAAATTGAAAGTTTAACCATGAAATACTGTATATAGATATTTAATCATTTATCGCATCAGAATGAAATCAAATACGGAAAATGATAGTAATGGATTTAATGTTCCGTTAATAAATAAGACTGGAAGCTCATTTTTAGCATATTTTTCAATATATACCACTTATATCCGCTATGTAATAATATTTTTTTAATAAAATTTTGTACAATGTTTTTTTTTGTCAACAATTCAATAATATATTAAGCTATATTTAAACTAGATGATGACACTAAATAACACTAATCCAAATTGCTAGACTCTGATCAATTCTGTACATAGTTTTAGTCCGAAAAAAAAGAAACGAACATAATATATACTTGCGAGTTGGGATTATGAGAAGAAAACCGTATATTGCGCTACTTGATAATGGGCCACGGCCCAAATCCATAGTTCTAATTCGAGAGAATGACATTAAAAAGAAAATTTCGGCTTTTCGAGTTTCGGCGCCATTAAAGACGTTCAAAATCTTTCATCGAGAGCTCTAAACTCAGGGAGTGATGTCTATAGAGATGGCTCATCTGCGACGGAGGTTGATCGAATTCATGATTAAGTGTACTACTGTAAGTAATCTTCTTCTCGATCGTTATCTATTAGGTTTCACTTTGTCTCTCATGATTTCGGATTTGTTTTTGGGCGATGAAAGCAACTCAAACTTCCTCCGATCGTTAAATATTCAGCAATGTCGCTCTTTTTCGATCGATTTCGTCCTTCCTTAGTCAGGTATTGCGATTTTTTTCCTCGGATGTTTCCCGATTTGAGTTTTTTAGTGACTTCGATTATGTTTAGGGTACAGTGAAAAAATTAGTAAACAAAGTTAGGTCTAATTGCTCGTTGCCTTTGCTTCTGAGGGCATAAGCATCGTTTCCGATAGTTTAGATTTGGATGAGTGTTTGTTTTCTGAGAATTGATGGATTAACGATGTTTGTAAGTATTTGACTGCCATTTTGATGCTCATGTGACTGATCATTTCGTCGTACTTATGAGATCTCCTTTTCTGCATTTAGGTTTAAATTCACGTTGATGACTGCAAAAATTTCAATTTCTAACGGAATTTAGAATATGATGAAAATATAGGTATCATGTCTCTTCAAAGCTTCTTGACTATTTGGTTTGTAGGTTTTTACAGAAGAAGAAAGCAGAACATTGGCTATTGCAACCATTGACTGAGAGCAATCTACAGCTGTTTGTGTTAATCTCCGTATGGATCTCGTGCAAAGTGTGTCCTACACCTTTACTTCTGCTAGTGTTTTTGTGTGTTGTTACCTTCTATGTACTTAGAACTGAGTTGTTGCTTCTGCAGATGCACTGTTCCCGAGGTTTATCGGTTCAGAGTCTGAAATCCTCGGGTGATAAGATGATTACAGAGCAGCTCTTCACGGTTCGGGATTTCTTGGAAGCAGTAAGATACTTTTGAAAAGCTTAAAATTGTGGCTGAAATGTGTTAGATGCTTTAACTTTTTTCATTGAGTTAAGAGGTTCTTTTGCAGGAACTAGTTTTTCTGAAGGTAACAATTGTAATGTACACTTTGGGATCTTCGATTACGGTATAGAATCTCATTCGAACTTATTGTTGGTCTTCCTCGTTTAACATCATAACATGAGAAGCAGGTTTTGAAATTTGAGATTGGCACTTTAAATATAGCATATACACAGCTTGAAGACCTTTTTATCCAGTTCAAGTAAGTTGGTTCATCCTTATCAAGTATCTGACTTCTTTAAGCTGCTACCTAAAACAAAAAAAGGTTCAAAGATATTGTGCTAATTCATGTTCTTATTATCGAACTCGTAAACCATATTGTCCTCTAATAGAGAAGTTGCGAAGGTTGGAGAACTTTTAAACTTTGAAGCATGTATGGATATGATGGATCTTCTTTACGAGAAGGAGGAGACATCAGTTGTTTATAATTCTTCAACATCTTTGGCTGCTTCCATTTTGGTTACATAATTGCCCTCCATTACCCTCTCTTTATTCCTTGATTGGTAAAATTATTTCCACGTATAAACATCAAAATGAAATTAAATTGTGTTCTTCTCTTGACCACAGGTCTCTTCTTACGTAATAACCGTGCCTAAACAGCAGTGGGAGTTCCCTATTCTCCCATGGGGTAAGCATTCATCTTTCTGCTATTTCCGTCAAAAGCATGTTAGATTTACAATTATCAGTGAGATTTATATTAATCGTCATAGGATATTGAACAGTTTGAAACAAGTTATAGCATATAGGATCACTACGGCCCAAGTGTTCACCTTTTTGACTATGCATTTCAGCATCATGCAAAAGAAGAATACATTAGTGTTCCCACTTCAAGTCTTCTTCATCTTTCCCTTTAGACACGGACACCGTATTGTGTTCCTCAACTTAATAGTTATAATAATTATGATTATGAGCCATCAAGGTTGACTCCTTGAGCTCTGACCACCGGCCATATACGGTTTACGGACCAATCAAATCTTTGTGGTCCTTTAACTTTTCCTAAACCTAACATATCTCCGGTCCGGGCCACTCAAATATTGTACCGGACCGTATAGTAATAGAGTAAAAGTAGAAGTCACTAGTCAATCGTCAGCATTTCCTTTTTCCCTTAAAAAACCAAACCTCATTTTCATGGAATTATAGCTGTAATACACTCACACACACAAAAGAGAGAAAGAAGAGAAGTCTATTTTATTTATTTCATAGGGTCACTCTCCAAAATTTATTCTTCTACATTCATGAAGCCTACACTACATTGTCTGAAATTTTTCTTTTCTCTATATACCCTTTTCCAGCGTTCACATTTCATGGTAACAAACATGATTTCTTTCAACAATACCAAATTCTAGAATAGATGATTTATGTCTAAATCTTTCACCAACTCCTTTGAATATACACATGTACATGTATGAGATCCATGTGGCCTGAGTCTTTACTATAAAGTTAAAAATGTTAGGCCTATCTTATTTTTAGGGACCATTGTAGAAACTAGAAAGAAGTAGAGTGAGGGTTTTAAGATTAGGAGAGGGTAGGCACTAGACTAGACATAGTTTTATTCTGCTTCTGTGTTACATGACTCTGTTAGATATAACAGAGTCATGTAATAGATCAGAGAATAAAAATTTTAAGACTTGCATGCATCGATGATCCTATTATTTTATGAGTAGGATATATAATTTTACATTCTTTAATATTATAGGACCCTACTTCGACCTACCATTTTCATCTATTTTTATTAAGGTGTTGCAATATATAAAAAATTTCCATTGACTTTATAAGTCAGTGTTACGGACTTAGGATTTTAATTTGTAGGATACTAATTAATTATTTTCTTTAAATCTATTTTCATAACAAATTTTAAAAAAATTTCGTTCCATAATACTATTTGAAAAGAGTGTTTATTCCATAAAAAAATCATTTTCGCATCAATTGTTATATTATTTAGTTTGTTGATTCAAGATTCTTTGTTTTTTTTTCTGGTTTTGAGGGTTATACATAAAGTAACCAAAATTGTACCAAAGATGTTTGTTGAGTTCTGACTTATTAGTAGTTTCCAAGGAGTCTCTTTAAAAAATCTTTTTATATGATTATGAATTTGTTTTTGGCAGTTAAAATGGTGACAAATAAGGAAGAAAAGGAAGTGGTGGAGCTTGTTGGATACATACTAGCCCATGTCCTTTACTCTCACACTTTCTAACTCCTTAAACCCTACCGGTACACGCATCTCTTGTTCCTTCTTATCTACTTCTTTTGTTAAGGACATTCAAATTAAAATAAAGTGTATATATATGAAGAAATAAGGACATGTAGGGTCTATATATTATACACACGTTATATATGCATCAGATAGGCATTTTTCCTACTTTTAAAATTTAGTTTTCTTATACATATCGTTATAACTTCCACTCATGTTTTGGTACAAAATTTTGACCTTTCATATTGTGGAATAGTAGAATTAGAAATGATTAATCGGCATTAAACTTTACTTTGATTGAAAAACTGTAGAACGAAAAAAAGAAGATGGAATATATATACTACAATTTCAAAGTACTAATCAGAGAAATTATTTTTATATAGTAATAGTCTAATATAACTAGATGATTGGTCTCAATTAGGGATATATGTTAGAGAAGTTTCTATGACCCGTATGTTTTAAAAAATTAATCAAATTAGTATAAATATACAATAGACCGATCGATATACATACTACAAGTGGATCTATGTTTCACAAGGCAATGACGGTTGCAATGCGACATACCAGCCATGTGATTTACTACATCCACTTCAATCCATCTAAAATAATTTATTTTCACCTCCATAAATGTGCTAATTTATTGTATCTCCTAAATGATGTTGGTACTTTGACTCTGAATATTTGTCCTTACTGTACCACATTATGTTTGTCTTCTCCAAAGAAAAAAACTAATGTTGACAAAAGAAAAGACAAAAAAATGTGGAAATAAAGAGAGGGATAAGTGATTTCACTTGTTTGTGAGCCTTCTCTTGCACAGTAATATTACTACTACCGCGCAAAAGTGAGCTGTGTTATCATTTTCGAATAAAATAACTATTTGACCTTTCCAATTTGGAATTTTTTTTGAATTTAGTATTTAATTTGATTTTCAAACAACCAATAATTTAGGATTGTTGAGTTGTGAATCGGGGGTGTCACACTGATTATCAAATCCAACCACTAGGTAAGTATATGATTAGATGGAATGATTAGACAGTTAATCTCAGTGGCATCCTAACGGGTGAAGCACATTTTTATAATGATTTGATATCCCTTTTGACAGTCTTAAATCTCATTCATAAACAATTCTTTTTGCTTCTATTTCATGATATAATTATTAGTTATAACGAATAATGTGATTAACTAATTAAGTACATTTCTTTCTTCTTTCTTTGATGGGAATTTTTAAAACTGATAATATTTCTTCATAATCGTATCACGACTGTATCCAGCACGACGTTGACTACTTAATATCCGGTCTCTCACACATGCGGTAATAATTTGGCGATACAGAAAACAAAAAATGTTTTCGTAAACATAGTTAATTTATGTGTTTATGTTTTTTTTATATCAATCAAACTTTATTATTAGCAGACGTATATGCTAACTAATCCAATTGTTACTAAATATACTTAATGATAGAAAATAATGCCTCATGAAATTTATTTATAATTGATGCGGTTGTTATTGTATAAAATGCGTGGCCGTATTAAAGATCTCATTACCCCACCCATAGTTGAACCGATTCTATTTGTCTTTTTCTGCCAACCACCTTAAATGTTTTACTTTTTATTTTTATTATTTTATGTTAGGAGTTTTATGTGCATAGCACAATTTTTTTGTAAACCTATATATCTATATCTATTAAAAAATCATTTAGATACTAAATACTCTAAAATTATATGTTGACAAATTTTTTAATAGTAGTCCTCGAAAAGTTTATTGCTTAGAAACTTAGAACTATGTTCGATTTTATGTTATTTGAAATTTTAATTTTGATGTGTTCTTTTTTTTCATATAGTAAATTTTATTTTAACCATAAATGGTTGAAAAAAAGAATACTGTTGACTGTTGAGTATGGTAGAATGACAGTAATAATAATTTTAGACATTGTCAAAGTTGATCTTACTTGTTTATACAAGTATATCTGGTAAACAAAATCTAATATACTATATATATTGATATACAGCTTGATTAGTTGGTACGAGCAATAATAATGTTTGGATGGGGAAGAAAAAAATTCGGACGGAGAAAACAAAAATTTGGATGGGAATGAGATATATATATATATATATATATATATATATATATATATAAGTATATATATATATATATATATATATATATATATATATATATACTAACAAAAGTGGCTATTTAAAAATTTTAAAAAGAGACTTATACTTTCTTGATGAAACTGGTGGAGGAGAAGAGCGGTAATGAGTGACCATCCTTTTGATTAGACCAAATTAGCATCTTTCTTGTTATTAAGGGGTACGTATAATATCATTATCTTCTTTAATTAAACAAAGTTCACACACTAACAATAATAAGACTTGTCCTCCTCATTTATAGTAGTATATTTTTCTTCTCGTCATAATTGTTTGGTTGTTATAAGGTTTATGCATATACGCTAGATAGTAACATTTTTTATGACACCCAAAGATCTAGAGTATGTCCTATTTGATTTTGAATCCAATGTGCTACATTCGATATATGGAAGAGACAATAAACACATATGTGTATGATTACTTTTCCATGTTATAGAACATAAGAAAAAATACTAAAAAGTAAATTAACATTATATCTTAAATGTTTATAATAATTAACTAAAACAATTAATTCTGACAACAAATCTCTGACTAATTAGTTAGGTGGTAGACCCTCTCCAACATATATTTTATTCTATTTTGCTAAATTTTTTTACAAAACGAATTTTTAAACACTGCTTTTATGCATGCAAATTTTATATTATACATAGTTTTAAAACTTCGTCTACCTACTTTGCTATAGGAATTAGCTACCCGAATTTTTTATAAATATATTCGAAAACATCATATATTAAAAAAAAATGTTTAGTAAATAATAATATATTTAATAGAAAACAAACTTTTATCGTAAAGTTTACATTTCACCGTCGAAACACAGCTACTTATGTCAGTGACTCTTCTTCTATCACCACTAGACGACAAACAAAACTAACACACTCTCTCGTAACTCGCGTGACTCTCACCCTTAAGTTTTAATTGGAGCATATCCTCACGCGCTATTTCACAGTCACGCGCTTATCCTTGGGCACACTCATCCGCACCGTACCCGTCGTCGGTCTTTTCGCCCATTTAACGTATTTTTCCGTGAAAGAGAATAATATAATAAATACTATCGATATAAATGAAATGATATCGAGTAATGTAATACTGTAAATTCGATTAAAAAGAAGCTCATTATTGTCTTTTTTTTTGTTTTGTTTTTAACTCTTCTCTGTTGCTACCTGTTCTTTCTCTCTGTTCATTCCCTTTTTTAGCCTAATTCAGCAAACTATTATCTTTGTTCTCTACTTTGTTCTTCTGGAAAGTAATGAGTGCTTTGTATAGTTAATAATGTTTGTCTCATCTTGAAGCTTCAGATCTGATTCTTCTGTTTCTGCAAAGCAATTGTGTTCTGTTTTTCTGTGTTTTCTGTTTTTCAATTAAGCACCATTTTTATGAACCAAAAAGCTTTCTGCTTTGCTTCAAGATTCTAAATTTGGAGTTTGGGAGTAATTAAGAGTGAGGAAAAATCTGGTGAAAAAATGCTTGAAGTTGGAAATTCCAATGCCCTCTTTTTCCGTACGAACACTACTTGTAATAATCTTCTCCGAGAGCTTCAGGTTTGTTCTTCTTCCTCTTATTTTTTCTTTAGGTTTTCTTGATGATGATGGTTTAAGGAAAAAGGTCACTATTTGTTTACTTTCAAGGGTTAAAGGATGATTCTTTTGGTCATAATGAGTTTTAGAAGAGACAATTTAATTGAAATTAGTCTTTTGTTTCTCATTATCACTTCCTCTCTAGGTCAAAGGGCTCTTGTGAATTTTGACTAAACATGCCTTTGAGTTTCTTTATCTTAGTCACCATCCCAGTTATATCTCAATTTTTGGAAGTTTCTTTAATTTCAAAGTCTACATGTAACTGTTGCTGTTCTTGGGTAACAATTTTTCATTTTCACGAGCTCTTATACTCGAAATTCTCCTCTTTTTGTGTTGTATGGAGGCTAAGTTCATGTGTTAAATGGCTCTTTTTTGGTGTAAAAAAACAGCAAATATGGGTCGAAATTGGTGAGAGTGAGGCTGAGAAAGACAGGATGCTGATGGAGTTGGAGAGAGAATGTCTTCAAATCTACCAAAGAAAAGTTGACGAGGCTGCGAATTCTAAGGCAAGGCTTCATCAGTCTGTTGCAGCTATAGAAGCAGAAGTTGCTTCTCTAATGGCCGCTCTTGGAGTTTTAAAGATCAACTCACCGGTACGAGCTATCTTCATGATAGATTATTTAGATTCCAAATATTGCTGATTTTAATTGTTCTTTCCAAAATTTTGTGTGTGTTTTCTTGCATTTTCATGCTCAGATAAAAGTGGATAAAGGCTCAAAATCATTGAAAGAAAAGCTTGCAGCTGTGACCCCTCTAGTTGAGGACTTGAGAATGCAAAAAGAGGAGAGAATGAAGCAGTTTTCTGACATAAAGGCCCAAATTGAGAAGATTAGTTGGGAAATTTCAGGATACGGTGATCATCTCAACAAGACCATAATCGGTTCCTTGACTCTTGAAGAACAAGACTTGACTCTGAGGAAACTTAACGAGTATCAAACACATCTCCGCGCTCTTCAAAACCAAAAGGTGAAGTCTTTTATCACGTATCTATAACACCAATGAACAACAAAACCTCCATCAAGTTTCTTACAAACCTGCTTATGTTCTTTTCATGCAGTCGGATCGCCTCAACAAAGTCTTGGGTTTTGTAAACGAGGTGCACACGCTGTGCGGCGTGCTGGGCGTTGACTTCAGTCAAACGGTTTGTGAGGTTCATCCGAGCTTGCATAGGACAGACCACGAGCAGTCGACAAACATTAGTGATAGCACATTGGAGGGACTGGACAACATGATTCAAAAGCTAAAAACCGAGAGAAGGGCCCGGTTTCAAAAGGTAGCTTCTATTTATATACATGTTTGCATAATATGATCTACTTCATATTCATATATTGATTTCTCATTTTTGAGTTTCCAAAATTGCTTCCGGTTTGCAGCTGAAGGATGTAGTGGCGTCACTTTTCGAGCTATGGAATCTGATGGACACACCACAGGAAGAGAGAACTAAATATGGAAGAGTTACATATGTTGTAAGATCATCTGACTGTAATATCACAGAGCCCGGCATTCTTTCAACCGAGACAATTGAACAGGTTTTGTAGAAGTTCTTCTATTATTCCACATTCATGTTTTTAATCTCATTCTTGATCTGAGTCTTTGTTTTTTTCTCTACACTAGGTGTCTGCGGAAGTGGATTGTCTCAGTAAACTGAAAGCTAGCAAAATGAAGGAACTTGTGATGAAACGAAGGTCCGAGTTAGAGGATCTTTGCAGACTAACTCACATTCAACCTGATACAAGCACTTCAGCTGAGAAATCAAGTGCATTAATAGATTCTGGTAAATGTGATTAAGCTTTTGGTTTTGAAGAGTTGATATACTTTGCAATTTCTTCTGCTTTAGCCAAGCTTCTCCATGTTTCTTCAGGATTAGTGGACCCTTCAGAGCTTCTTGCAAATATCGAAATGCAAATAAACAAAATTAAAGACGAAGCACAGAGCCGAAAAGATATCATGGACAGAATTGACCGTTGGCTCTCCGCATGTGAAGAGGAAAATTGGTTGGAAGAATATAATCTGGTATGAGAAGCTTAAAGCTTGAATCCCACAAAAGAAAAATGGATTCTTCAAAGGATGTATTCTGAAGATTCTTTCTTTGGTTTCAGGATGAGAACCGGTACAGCGCTGGAAGAGGTGGACATGTAAACCTCAAGCGTGCAGAACGAGCCCGGGTTACAATCAATAAGATCCCTGGTACTTTCCACCATTCCTATCTTGCTAGTTTTGGAAGAATAGATCAACTAGAGAACCGTCTGTTATTCCTTTGTTTGTTGTTTTCTGCAGCAATGGTTGACAACCTTATAAAAAGAACACTAGTTTGGGAAGACGAAACGCAGAAATCATTTCTATATGATGGTGTACGGTACCACTATTTAGAGTAAATGCAGAGAAAATTAACAAAGCCAAAGTCTATTTTTCTGATTCTTGTGACTACCTTCTATAGGTTCGATTGGTTAACATACTAGAAGACTATAAACTGACAAGGAAACAACAGGAAGAGGAAAAGAAAAGATACCGGGTTTGTCAATATTGCTCTTAAAACTCTTGAGTTATTCAAATTCACTTGTCCGTGTAAAAGAAGTTCTATACATCCTTGTGCAGGATCAAAAGAAGAGGCAGGATCTCCTACTAACCCAAAGGGAATCCATTTATGGATCAAAACCGAGTCCTAGAAGAAGCAGCAGCTTCAGAAAGCCCAATGGTTACAACATTAGCAATGGGAATGGTTCAATGCCTCCCACGCCTCGTAGAAGCTCCGTCGGGACAACAACTCCTGACCTTCTTCTGACCCCGAGATCTTACTCGGGTCATCATCGCCAAAACGGGTATTTCAAAGAAGTTCGGAGACTCACCTCTACTCCTTTAAACTTTGTGGCAATGCAAAAGGAAGATACAGTTTCTACTACCTACACATCGATTTATAGCTCTGAGCCAGACTCGCCTCTCCAAGGCTGACTTCTCTTTTCATTGGTGAGTAATGTGATATTTCCCGTTCTATCCATATGAACTTCTCTCTACCATAACACTCAAAGATCAAGCTCATTAGACGTTAACGCACCTTAATGGTCAAGATGCTTATATAACAGGGTTTTTTGTTTGTTCTTGTGGTTATTTTCAACTCTGTCTACATACAGATTGATGTTAGAAGGTGGAACTTTTGGTGCAGTTTTTGTGGAGTGATTTCAATGATGTTATGGTAAAAAGAAGTAAGTGGTGATCCAGATGAAGATGACAGACTTGTGAATACAGAAGGTGACTTGACTTTTAGGAGATATTGTGAGAGAAGAAGAGTATAAAATAAAACTGAATCATCTGTTATTCTTTAGAGCCTACAAGTTTTTTTTTGTATCTTTCAGTGAGAAATACTACTTTTTTGTCTAATGGTCGTGTGCAATTGTCTATGTTACTATGTTTTATGTCGTGTATGTATTTGTGTAGATAATACGTATTTCTTTTGCGAGAGCTATTTGGATTTGAGAATGTCGAATTGATTGGATTGCAGGTAATTTGGTTGTGTCTAATGCGGTTTAAATTAATGAAATCATTCTATTTTTGCTAATTTTCACTTAGAAAAATACACCAAAAAATTAGAATTCAGTTTATTCTCATTATACAGTTTAACGAAGTCGTTGATATAATATTTATTATAATTTATAATAAAATGATTATAATTATATAGTATGAATTTTTATAAAACGGTAAAATTATCTCAAATATAATAAATTAGTTGTTAAAAAAGAAAAAAACAAATTAAAGCCCATATCTTGACATGGCAAAGAATATGCCATGGTAGAATATAATTTGATTGTTAGGCCCGTTAAGTTGAAAGCCCAAATTAACTAACATGGGCCACGCACTCGTAGTCTCGTAGGAAGCTCGAAAATTCATAACACTTTATGAGCTGTTAACCGAATCTGACCAGACCGGTTATCACCAGATATAATATCTCAAGTATACCGAAACTTTGGTACTACATCAAGCTACGTTACACCGTTAGACCCAACAACACTAGCAAAAAACTTAAAATAAATCGCCGGCGAACAAAAACTCTCCGATCCGCCACCGTAAAAACAAAACAACTCAAAGAACCGATCGATTAAAAATCTCAACGCAGAGGATTGGATCTTTTCACGGCTCGAACTCGTGAACCTGTTGAAGAACTCGGTAGATTGTGACATTGGATCTTCGAGATGTGGTCTCGTCGTCATGAGTCGATCTCGTGAAGAAACTGTTGTTCCCTTCAACGAACGAGTTGTGTCTCTTCCTTACGTTACGGACATGACGTGGCGGTGGATAAACCGGAGTTTCGCTGCTGGCTCTGTGTTTAACCCATTCCGGTTTTGATTTCTCCGTTGGATTCTTCACAATCAAAAATGGATTTCGTTGTTAATTATTTCAAGCGCGAAATTTTTGTTGGTGTAATTTTCTAAAAAAAAGGGTTTTTCATTAAAACCAAACTTACGTGGATGAGAGAAGATGAAATTGGTACGGGACATTTAACCGGACGATCTTCTTCTTCTGGTTCAACCGGATGCTCAACCGGACAAAACTCGACGTCGACTTGATTGTTTTCTTCATCGTATTCCTCCATCGTCACTGTCTCCTCCACCACACTCTCTGTTTTGCCCTGAATAAAAAACAAGAAAAACTTAAATCAAAGGGGTTTTTTCGCAATTTTTAGGAATATCATGTCCAATTCAGAATTTGAATGAAACCAAAGGGTTTCCATTAAAATTGAGAAGTAAACAAAGTTTTGATTAGTAGAAAAAAAAAGAAACTCACTGAGGGATAGAAGAAGTCCATGAGCTTCGTGAAGATGAAGGAGATGAGAGAGGAATGTAAATGTGAGAGAGTTTGTGTGTTTAAAAGGGTAAAACAAAAAAAAGAGAAAGTGAGGAGGTAAAAAATAAATAAATAAAAGTTGGTCTAGCATGAAAAGGAGGGATTTTTAACCCCACAGTGAAAAAAGATGTGAGGCAGAAAAAGATTCCTTAACCTCCCACTATTTTTCTTTGCTTTTTTTAGGTCCATTTTTCATATCATTCAAATGGTGTATGGGTAATATAACTTTTTGTAGACTATTTTAATACTAGCAATCGGTGCCAAACTATTTTACAAATAAAATGTGTAAATAGAGATTATAAAAAAAATATCATTTTAAAAAAAAACATATAAAAAATGAAATGTAAAACCCCAATAAATATTTATCAAATTGCTAGATGACACTGAAAATATTTTATATAGAGAAGAGTTAAATTAACATTTTATATATGTTTCAGCATATATTGAAAAATAATGTAGTTTTTTAATGTATTTATTGTATTGTATCACTGTTTTATTTTCTTTTTCAGGGGGTTTTTAAAAAGAGGATTCAAAGATCTACTATATATTATATACAGTTTCCTGCTTTTAACAAAAGGAGATGCTATCTTTCTTTGAAAATCCGAACAATCTTTCGCTTTGTTTCATGTCTTACTTTTTTTTTCTTCTTTCCCTTTTAGGGTTTGAAGAAGATTGGTGATGTAGAGAAAGCTATCGCTCGTATTCCGTTAAAATACAAATAATATAATTTGCAAAAAGAAAAAAAAATAACTAAAGCCGGCCGTTAAGGAGAAAGCATGAGGTCGACCACTTTACTTTTACTCAACAAGCCGTTTTTTGTATGGACATATAAAAGCAATCTTACTATAAATACACAACTCAACGATATATAAATAACGATATTTATACGGTTAAATATTAGCCTTGTCGTCATTTATAATATAAAAATGTTTTAGAGAGGATTACGTTGAAATTTATAATGATTTTTATTTTTATCAAACATTCAATTTTTCTTTTGGGGGAGACATAAACAGACAACATTTTGTTTTCTTTTAAAACTATATGGTAAAGACAGGTAGTTATTTCAGTAACTACGAGCATAGTACCAGTGAAATTCATACTTCTATAATTTTTAAACGTCATATTTATATATACACGCAATATATAGCAATACACGTGATTAGCATCACAAGGAATTAAAGATGTTATATCGTTTAATGCATATATTCGAACTTGAACATACAACTTTTAATCAGTCAAAACTGTTATCAACCATTGATTTGGGACTGGATAATATTACATAAGTAGATAAGCCTCCATTCAAACATACATAGGAAGACATATATATATATCTAAGCTTTTTGATTAAATTATTGATTTCCTTCTTAAAATTCACTATAAGCAAGATATTGAAACTGGGTTTATAAAAGTTGACAATGAAAAAAAATGTCCATTAAAGCAGGCAGACACTAGCTTAATATATGTAGTTTGATATTTCATATGTAGTTACTGTTTTTCCATTTCTCCCGAGATGGGCTTAATGGGCCAAAAAGTTAATATTGGGCTAACTGCTGAGAATGCAAATTAGGAAGCAAAATTTAGCTGTATATAAAACCTTAGCTATATGTGGCTATATGTGGCTATATGTGTATGTGTGGTGTATACACACGTCCAGTCATGGATGTAAGCAACACTCAGCTGTTACATAAGTGAATTGGAAAAACTATGATTCTCTTATACGATACTGTTTCGGTACATGGTTTGTTCACAATTTGGATATAACCAACCTCTAACTGCTACTGTCAAGAAAACAAGATCTAGTGATAATGTTTATGTTTAACCACAAACCAATATAGAGAAGGGTCTTTGTAATATATAACAATATCGGTTTAAAACCCAAGCAAAACAAGTATGAGTTTGCGGTTCTTATTTATAAATAAAAAATTATAATGTAAATCGATCTATATTTTAAAAAATATATGCAAAACGATCCATTTTTTAATGATTTACGGTTTTATAAAAGTTAGAATAGGCGGCTTTCGGCTATGTGTATGTGTATGCCAACTATTCTGCATTTGGGACATGAATATGCTTTCAGCTCACCGGACTGGATCTTGCCCTTAAGCGTGTATAAACACATGCATGGTCTTACAAAGTCTTAAACTTTCTTGTCGTCACTAATGTCCTTGTATACTCTCACAAACCAAAACCATTCGTTAGACGCAGCTATGCAGGCATATATATTACTTGTCTATATTAGTGAGCGTCAAATTAAGGGCTAAAATTGAATATTCAGAAATTTTAATTTCACAAAATTATATGTAAACCTCATAACAGTCAACAGACTGTCCTCTTTGACTATCAGTTAAAGTCATAGAACTCATAGCTACAACAGAAAGTAGGCAACAAAAAAAACGAACAAAACAAAACAAACAAATTGTCGTGAGAAAACAAAATTTCGAAAACCTGTTGAAAAGAAAAAAACCCGAGAAAATGAAAATATGGAGACAAGCCACCGGAGCAATAAAGGACAAATTCAGTCTCATAGCGGCGGCGGACGATAAATTAACGGCGGAGATTATTAAAGCGACGAGCCACAACGATCCCTCAATGGACATCGAAAACGTTCAATTCATCTACAGATACATACAGTGCAATCCCTCGTCCTTCAAGCCCATCATACGCGCCATCTCTTCACGCGTGGAGAGCACACGCAGCTGGACGGTGGCTCTGAAAAGCTTGATGCTGATCCACGGCTTGTTCCTCGCCGGACACCCGACGGTCGAGTCGATCGGACGGTTACCCTTCGATCTCTCCGGTTTCGGGAAAACAAATTCCCGGTTCAGCAAAACCGGTCGGTTTAGCATTTTCATCCGTGCCTATTTCGCTTTTCTCGACGGAAGATCGGTTCTCTTCTTCAACGATGGGAACCGTCCCAACAACGAGATCGTGATCCGGCTCGAGACCATCGCTGAAATGCAGCGAATCGTCGATTCGTTGATGAGAATCAAACCGATTGGTGAAACGATGGAGACGCCTCTTGTAATCGAAGCTATGGGATATGTGATCAGCGAGATTATGGAGATTTACGGCCGGATTTGCCGCGGATTCGACGATTTCTTATCGGATTTTCTTCAGTCGAGATCCGGGAAACCGGAAGCGGAACTGGCGAAGAAGATCGTCGCGAAATCATCGTCGCAGGGAGAAGAAGTCTTCAAGTATTTCGAGTTCTGTAGAGTTCTCGGCATCGCGAACGATAGAGAGATCCCCTATTTCTTACGAGTTTCCGAATCTGACGTGGTAGTACTCGATAGTGTCGCCGGTGGGAATGGCGGAGAAGGATTTGGTGACTAGTGAGAGACCGAAGATTCTAGAAACTGTTTCTCGACGGAGAATGACACTCTTAATCAATCAGATTTAATTAGCTTCTAATTACGTAATTAGTAACTAATCCGTTTGGGTAATGTCGTATAACATCTGCGTATACGTATTACTCGCTAAAAGATGAACATAACCTTGTTACTGTTAATAAGGGTCAGACTAATTTAAGCATAGCAAGCGGGAGTAAATATGCGTGTGTAATTTAATGGAAGCTTATGAATGATGTTTCAAGTGTTACTATGGACTTTTGAGTGATAGCTGTTACAATCACGAAAAACGATTTTTATCGTTTCATGTGACTCCAAATCATAAACACTAACATTAGTCCCGATAAAAAAAAACTATTTTTCCAATTGAAATCAATTTTCATTAAAATAAAAAAAAATCAAAAATAAACATATATATTATACACATATATTTTTTCAATTTAGTTTTTATTTGTAATAATATTGAGCTAGTTATTTTATATTTTATCATAATACTATGGTTTTTGATGTTTTTTCTAATGATATAATGTTAATAATTAATTATTTATTTTAACAGTTTATGCACCTGCTAATCAACCAATTAAAATATTATACAATTTTTATGTTTCCAACCGTTGTTCCAGTTGCATGAATTGCTTAATAACTCTTGTAAATGCAACAGTCCGCTTTCGCAAATTTCCGCACTCGCATCCGATGCGTTTAAATAAGTCAGACTCTAAATGATTCATACGAATAGCAAACCGGTTGGAAATAGGTGCATTTATGGGAACTTATGACTAATTCAATAACAGTTGCAGGATGCAAAAATAATTAAATAATAATTAACAATATAGACATATTATATAATTATAAAAAACATCAAAAACTATATTATTATAATTATTAATTTATATTAATTAATAATGAAAAACCATGTACGTAACACTTACGTTTATTTTCAATTTTCTTTAGTTAAATAAAAAAATTATGATTTCAATGAAGAAATATTTTTTTTTGCTGGAGATTAATGTTACATTTAAAAAGTTTTAATTTGTTAGATTTATATATATTAAAAAATGTTGTTGAGAATTTTAGTTTAAAGATCTTATAAATACAAAATTATGATAAGTGGTTAGTGAATATTAATAAAATGTGTCAAAATATTTTTATATTTCATAATTATAATATATAAGTCTTCAGTTTTAAAATTATGTATCTTGATTTTAAATGAAATTTATAGTTTTTTTTTAAATATTTATTTTAATCATTTATCCGTAAACGCTTGAATGAAGTAATTTTTGATATTAAGAGGTATGTAAAGGCACAAATGAGCAGAAAACATTTTTAATGATTGTTGTCAAACGTGTATAACCGTTACCATCTACAAACGCTGTGTTTGTGGGTATTAGCGTGAAAACCATTCAATCTCCTAATATATATAAAAAACAAAATGTAAATGTCTTTACAAAAATTAAAAGGAATTTTAAATAACATTTGTTACAACTAACAAGTCAGTATCTAAACAAAAAATCAGAAGACATTTCAACCTAAAGATGAAGCAAATAGTTGCAGAAGGCAAAAAAAAAACAAAACAAAAAGCTAAATTTTCCTACATATTTTTTCAACAAACTCTGAAGACAAACAAACAAAATATTAATAGTCTCTCAAAATATATATGTTAAATTATGATCAAACATTAAAACGAAGAAGGTATCTTGAAAAAAAAACAAAAATAACAAAGATCAAAGATTGTTTTAATATTTATACACGATCAAAGACTCTTATCTGATCGTGACGAATTTATTGGTTCCATGTCTAGCCCAGTGACTCTTCAAATCAATTGCATTCCTAAAGTTATAACCATCACTTGCTAATTTCTCAAGAACCTTCTTAAATGCTCCTTGACTCATCTTCCTACCCGCAATCCTTGCTCGTCGCTTAATACTCATCGGTAAAGGGTAGATCGAAATATTCGTCGTGCAGCAAGCGGATTGCCATCCGCCAGGTCCCCAACGGTAACATTGTTGTGGACTTCCGGTACAAGTGCAAACTGGTACTGGTAAAACAGAAATGTCCATAATCTCACCATTGATCACAACATCAATACTCTTCTTAACCGATTTAACACGTTGTTGTTGATGTTGCACATTAGTAACATCTCTCTCCTTTTTTGGATTCTGCAGCATCGTAGTCTTTGTTGTAGTTATTGTTGCGGTGCCGCTTTCCATCTTTCTTTTCTCATTAGGCTGAATTATCTCATCTTCCAGAAGAGGAGGTACCAAATTTTCCTCAAACCAAGATGAGTCAAAAGCTGTTTCGAATTGTTTCAAGTCCAAAGCAGCTGTTTCGGACATGACATTGTTGTTCTTTGGGGGTACCATGTTGTTAATCCAGCTATAGTCCATGGGGATTGAGGTCTCTTGGTTTTGCATGTGATATGAACTATTTGAACCAATCATTAGATTCGGTTCACGTCCAAGTAAGAACGGTTCAGTGTTGTTGTCAACAGTAGACATTAGCGGCAAATCGACACTATGTTCAAATGTAGTAGCCATTGGTTCATAGTATCCCCAATTGTGAAATCCATCATCATCCATTCTGAATAGAAACTACAAAATAAATGCCATTTAAAAACACACAACTTTAAGTATATCAAACTGGATTTTTTCCAAACAGTAACAAAATTGAAAGTTTCAAGATTAACTAGCAATTGAATTTTTTAACCCAATTTTTTTAAAATATATAGTTACTGGCCAAGAGAATCCGATTCCTAGTATCGGATTTATCGAAATTCCGTCTGAAAACACCACAAAATCTATCCATTTTTTTCAGATCTAGAAACATAGTGAAATGAAAGTACAAATCTTTAAAACCTGAAAACGAAAACTAGAGATTTTTAACATGAATTCGAGCGAAATCTTTCTGTATATTTCCTTTCGAACCCTAGATGAAAATCAACTAAACATCTATAGATCTGACAAAATCCAGAAACAAATCTAAGAAAATATGACATAAATTATCGATCTTTCACAACATAAAATATTTCGATCTCGAGTCAATTATCATGAATATCTTAACAATACATTGATGAGACAAACGCGTCGAGAACTGGAACGGAAAGTCGGTACAGTACAAAAAAATCCAATATAATTTTATAAAAAACTAAGGAAGAGAGAGAAACCTAGATTGATGAGAGAGAAATCTTACATGGATTTGGGTCATTAAGGTATTTGACTTTCTGGAAAAAAGAGGAGAGAGAAAACTCAAGGAGATTGAGAAAGGAAAAGAAAAGAAAAGAAAGAGAAAACAATACATGAAATAAGAGGAGGATATGAAAGATAAGAGATGAAAGAGGAAGTAAAAATCTTTCAATTTTTTTGTTTGTAAAATGGTGAAGATAAAAAAATTATAAAGATGATATATTTAAATATTAAATTTTTGTAGAAAATAAGTCTTTATTTTCTTTTTTGAATTGCGAAAAGTAATTATTTTTGTAAAAAAAAGTCTTTATTTTCGTTTTTGAATTGCGAAAAGTAATTATTTTGTTTTTTTGTAGGACATAAAAAATAAGAAAACATCATATGAAAGATGAATAAAAAAACCAAAAAAACAAATCAAAACCCACTTCTTCTTCAAATTCTTTATATTGTGTAATAATTTAAAATTATAATAAATGTCAAAATGATTTTCTAAACAGTGAAAACATTAGGAAACATGATTAAACAAAAAAGTTTGAAGGCAATACAATCCATATGCTGAAAATTAATAATAATAATAAAAATTTATATAAATTATTATAAACTAGTTGTATTTTCAATTTTGTAACAAGTTAGCAACTATATTTTTAATCTATATGAGTGGTTTTAAATTATCAACTTTATGATTTAGAAAAAAAATTATTAACTTTATGATTTTTTTGTACTAGTTTTGTTTTAAACATTATGCATGCTAAAATAATCAAGATTTATTGTTGCAAATTGTTGTTTTTAATTGGAATTTTGATTCATCTTTATTGTTCAATAGTTTAAGTAGGGCCCATATACGAACCATTTATCATATATAGGCCCAAAGTCCACCATGATTTCAATTGAAAAAGATTCCAGCAAATTTATATATATGGCCCAACACTCTATCAGTCCAATAAATAATCACATTTTAGTTTTCTTGTTCACTGAACTTATATAATTTTATCCTATTTCGATTTTAAATATTGTGTAATAATTTGTATAGGTAAATAAATATACACACATAATCAATTGGTATTATAGATTATGTAAATTATTAGCAGCTATAGAATTTATGGATGTATGCCAAACTTGAGGATGAAGGCATGAAACCAAAATATCCGAATAAAATGAGTAATGATGAATTGTGAATGTTCTTTTTTCCATATCAATAATTAAATTGTTTGTATATAATGTATTAAAAAATATATACACGATAAAAAGAAAAGATAAAAGAGAATCAAAGAGAAGAGTTGGGGGAGATGATGGCATTTCTTTGCTTTGTAAATTTGGAGCATGTGACTTGATCCCTCTTTCCAACTCAAATCTCATATTCATATTTAGTATTCTTATTTTATTCCTTCTATTATTATCTTTTTCACTTTGTTATTGTTATTCTATTTTTTTTAATTATATACGTTAATGTCCAAAAACCAAATCTTAGAGTAAGACCGTCTTTTAGCTGATGCAACTGGGGCATTCGAATATTATTCCAATTAAAGAAAGTAATCCTAAAAATTATAACTATTGCTTATAAACTATGACTTATGTTTTTCTAAAAACAAACTTTTAACACACCAAATATATTTTTTAGTAGAAAATTTGAACATGTCTATCTAAGTCTATGCAGGTTATTATAAGTTTTTGTGATTGTATTTCACTTAAGACATTACTAATTAATTAGTATGCATTACTATGTTTTAGAGAATAAAAAAGGAATGTTGGTCGTTGGAGTGAAGCAAGTGGTTAAGTGAGATTTGGGAGATCAGTCTCATCTTAGGAAATGATTACAAACACGATCTCAGTTCGTTCCTTTATAAAAAGCTGTCACCGTAACTCTATCACATCCATCTTCGTTTTGTTTTGCCTTTCGGTCTATTTGTAACCAGTTTTAGGCAACTGACAAAAACATAATGAAGCATCGTTTCTTTTCTTTTTTCTTTAAATCAACAGAATCAGCAAAATTATCATTCGTGAGGAAAATAAAAACATGAGTGAATATATAAATATTGTAAATGCGATCAAACCAAAAAATACGTATGATAAACACAATTGAAACAGAAAATTATCTTCACACAATCTATGATTTGAAATTTTGTATCGTCTTTGACTCTGAGTCCAACCTATCTTACTAGCTATAACGAAATGTGTTAAAACAATATAACAATTGTATCTAATGGTTTTGTTTTATATTATTAGTTTAGAATTTCCAAGTGTAATCTTTTTGAATGGGAGCAAATCTTGTCATATTATATAATAGACGGATGCGACCTAGCTAGCTGATGAAACATAGATGATGTTCGGGTTTGGTTTTATCATATTCATGAATTTATTAAAATTAATTTTATTTTTATTCTCTTAGATACTAGTATTAATTAAGTAATGTTTTTATGATTGAGAAATTTAGATCATACCGGTTAATTTTGGCATTTTTCATAAGAGTTTCAACACAAAAAAAAACTATTCAGTAGAAGTATCAAATTGTTGATCGACTAATATACATATATATAATACATACATATATATATATATATATATAATTTGATTAAGTTTCGTTGTAAATTACTTTTTCTCCCTTCATTTTTAGATCTGTTAATGAAACCTGCCTAAGGAATGACTCTGAAGAAAGGCAAAAAGCCTAAAAGGAAACGACAGTGGAGAGTGGAGGATAAAAAGGTCACGTGAGTAAGACGTAAGGTCACGTGCGGGATCGAATTTTCAGAAAAAAAAAAAACATTTTCTTAAATTAGGATACCGTAGAGTTTATTATAAAGATCGTATATAATAAGATACTTTCACATTTACTCTTGGCTTGAATTATTTTGCTACGAATGTATTTTGATTTATCGTCTGTCTAGTTTTTTTTAGTTCTCCTTTATATTTTCTGTTAACTTATGGGCAGTAGTACATCCAATATATAAGCCAAATAGAAAAAATAATAGTTTGTCTACATTATTGAAAACTTATAGAATTTGGTATTTAATGCAATTATGCAACTATATCCTTGGATTATTCACAAGAACCATATACCTTTTTTCTCTTCTTTGTTTCCAAGTGTAATTCGAAAAGAATCTTAACATGTAGTCATGTAGTTGTGGACCAACCTTTGGAAAAATGATGACATAACATTCATATATAGTTAACAATGACAATTTTTCTAATATTGTCAATATATTATTTGGATTGCTTTAACAATAATGGAACGCAAAGATGTATTAATGATGCATAATCACACTATTTATAGGACTTGAGAGTGATAGTCAAAAAGTTAATCTCATTAAAAATATGTTAACCTAGTTATTTAATTGTTTCTTACATCATCTAAGAGTGAGCGGCATATGAAATATTTAAAATTTTCAAATAAAATATAACTTTTGATATTTCAAATCTATATAACCTGCATCATAGTTTGATAATCCTACACTCTAATTTGGATCTAAATAGAAAGCCGCTTAGTTCCTCAGCAAACTATTACTGAACATATAAATTCTACACAATGATCTAGTTTATTTAAGGAAAACTATATATTATTTAAACTGTTTCTTTCGTGTGTCAGGTAAACTCGTGTAGATGATAACAAAAATATATATTAAAAAAATTATTTATAAAAAAAGTTTTATGAAGGTTCAAGAAAATCAGACAAATTCATCAATCAGACAAGATATGGGTCCAAGCCAAAAATCCATATATCCAACATACTCTAAGAAACAAAGTCTAAAATATAAATACAAAATAACAAAAAGAAAAATCTAAATATAAATCTAAATAAACACCTCCCTCTCTCTGTCCAAGAGTGTATGTATGTATACATTGTATGTAATGATGGAACAGTGCAATGAGCTTTATAAGCAGAGGCAATATATGCATCAAGACCCTCTAACTTGCTCTAAACTTTCAAGTGTATGAAAGAGAAAGGTTAATGATACAAAACAGCAAAGAGAGAGCTAGCTAGAGAGAGAAAGAGAGAGACCCAAGAAAAAGCTTTCATCATATAACATAAGAGAACTTTGAAGAGTCTAAGAAAAAGTTTTGAAAAGCTTTTGTTGCAGAAAGCTTAATTAAAAGAACTTTTCTCCCCCTATATCTCTCTCTCTTCAGAAGTCCTTCCTCTTCTTTGTAAAGCTGAACCTCCCACTATCTTCACATTCATTTCTTCTTATTCCTTTATTTTTTTTGTCTCTGGGTCTTGTTGTTTCATCAAATCAATCTCTAGAAATCCAAATACAATTAAGTCAAAAAGAAGAGAGAAGAAAAAGTAGTAATTGATGAGAAAAGATTAAGGAGCAGTAGTTATGATGTTGGATGCTGCTGTTTCCAACAAGAACACTAGTAACACATGTTGTGTGGTCTCTTCTTCTTCTGATCCTTTCCTCTCTTCTTCTGAAACTGGGGTCACTACCACAAACACATCCACTCAGAAGAGGAAAAGAAGACCTGCAGGTACACCAGGTAATAATAAATCCCCACTACCGAAAATTTAATTCTAAAGTTTCAGGCTTTTTTTTATTTTGTTTTACTTATTACAAATTTTAACACATGAGTATTATTGAGTTTTCCTGGTTTTCTCTAAAACCCCGTTATAAACACACACATCTTTTTTTGTTAATGTTTAATCAAAGACACGTTCTTTTGATAGGTTAGATTTTAAAGTTTCAAGTTTTCTTCTAGTTCTTTCTTATTATCAATTCAAGTTTATGGGGCTATTAATGGGTTACCCTTTTTCTCTTTAAACCCATTAAAAAATCTCAACTTTTAAAAATAAAAAGTGAAAAAGATCTCAACTTTGTTGATGTTACTCGAAATTAAAGACATGTGTTTTGATGGGTTCTGCTTCTTCTCTTCAGATCCAGATGCAGAAGTTGTGTCTTTATCACCAAGAACTCTTCTTGAGTCAGACAGATACATATGTGAGATCTGTAACCAAGGGTTCCAAAGAGATCAAAATCTCCAGATGCATCGAAGACGTCACAAGGTTCCATGGAAGCTTCTGAAGAGAGACAACAACATAGAGGTGAAGAAACGAGTCTACGTTTGCCCTGAACCCACTTGTCTTCACCATGATCCTTGTCATGCTCTTGGAGATCTTGTCGGAATCAAAAAACATTTCAGACGAAAACACAGTAACCACAAGCAATGGGTTTGTGAGAGATGCTCTAAAGGTTATGCTGTTCAATCAGATTACAAGGCTCATCTCAAAACTTGTGGCACTAGAGGCCATTCTTGTGACTGTGGTCGCGTCTTCTCCAGGTTTAATTTCTTGTTCCTCTCACTGTACTTCGATTTTTAATCAGAAAGATTCCACCTTTTTCGAATTTTGGACCGATTTTATCAATTATTGGTATTATACTACTATTCATGAAAAATGCAAACTTTTGGACGGATTTGATAAGTTCAAAAAGAATTGCTTATTATACAAGTAATTTGGCTATGTTTGTTTTGTATATTTAGGAGATCATATACCTACAACAGAAAATTATAGGTCATTAATAGAAAATTGCTCTAGCGACCCAAGATTGATAGTTATAGTTTGATTTGACCATCCCTCATGATTTTTACTAATTCTGTGTATTGATGTGTATGCATCACAGTTCTCTATGATTTCTCTTTGACTATTTTGTTTGGGTTTGTGACGTAAAAAGAAACTTAATTAATTAGATTAATGACATTGACCCCAATCTCTAAAGAAATTACATAGTTTTAGGCTTTTCAGTGGACCTTAACTCATGTTAAAAAAGCATATATTATGAGTCCTAAGTTATTCCATAGGTTTACATCGAGAAACTTAATATTAAATTATATAAGTTTAGCAATATAATAATCACTTTGAATCTTCATAACCCTATATCATATAAAATAATTTAATTAATAGGTTTCTTTTTTCTTTTTTTTTAGGGTGGAGAGTTTTATTGAACATCAAGATAACTGCTCCGTACGAAAAGTTCACCGTGAACCACCGCCACCGCCACAACCCACGGTCACTGTCCCGGCCTGCTCCTCTAGAACCGCCTCAACCGCAAGCACTCCCTCTAGCGAAACGAATTACGGTGGTACGGTTGCGGTTGCGACTCCTCTACCTCTAGAAGGGCGTCCAATTCATATGACAAACCCACCTTCAATTCTCACTCACTCATCAAACAATCTCAACCTCGAACTAGAGCTTCTTCCACTAAGGCCGAACCAAAACCCTAATCAAGAAAACCAACAACAAAAAGTAAAGGAACCATCTCATCATCATAATCATCATGATACCACAAACTTAAACCTCTCCATTGCACCATCATCATCATCATTTCATCACTACAACAACTTTGACCGTATAAAAGAAATAATGGCGAGTGAACAGATCATGAAGATAGCAATGAAGGAGAAAGCTTACGCAGAGGAAGCTAAAAGAGAAGCGAAGAGACAACGAGAGATGGCAGAAAACGAATTTGTGAATGCTAAGAAGATAAGGCAACAAGCACAAGCTGAGCTTGAGAGAGCTAAGCTGTTAAAGGAACAATCTATGAAAAAGATAAGCTCGACGATTATGCAAGTTACTTGTCAAACTTGTAAAGGACAGTTTCAAGCGGTTGCAGTTTCGGCGGCTGCGGCGGACGAGACATCTCTTGTGGTGAGTTACATGTCGTCAGCGAATACTGACGGAGAGGCATCATAGAGTTTGAAAATGGTTCTAATATAAAAAAGAAACAAAGATAAATGAAACATTTTATCTTATATTTTTTTTGTGTATTCTTATTAATTACGCGTATGTCTTTTTCTCTCTTTTTATTACCATAGCTTATGTGATGGTTAATCATTGTAATTGTTGTTTTTCAGTTATATTAAATCTTCCTGTAAATCTTTGGTATAGTGTTATAGTATTGTAGGTTTAAATCTACGATTACACGGTTTAAACTGTTGAGATAAAAACAGTTCCAATTAACAAATTCAAAGAACCTTATACGATGTTGTTAAAGCTTCGACAATGTATTTCGGTTTAAAATTTTTGTAAAAAAACTTTCATAAAAATCTTACAATTTACTGTCTTTTAATTTCTTGATATGCTGCATTTGGGATAATTTTAAAATTGACTCTCCAGGCAAACACATGTCATATAATCCTGTATGTTACTGTCACTTCACTTTAAATCGTTGAAAAAGGCAAATTTCATGCGTCTCATAGAACCTTGCTAATTTTATTTCTTCCTATAATGGGGTATGTACAATCCCATTAATCTCCATGTAATTTACACTGGTTAACTAAGCTAAAGTTGATAAAATAATACTAGATATCCCGTAGATGAAAGTAATTGATTTTTAGCCTACATCCACACAGAAACCTTGGCCAAAATTTAGAACTTTGGTGAATATACAGTCATTATGTGTTTGTTTTGTCTACGATATTTTCGTTGAAGCTTGAACTGAGATATTTCAAACACTTTACTGATCAAACCAATCCATGCAACAGACTAACAAAATCCACATGTAGCCAATAATGGTTAGGTTTGGAAAAAAAAATTCATTGAAGTTAAATACAAAAGTGGGTAAGCTATAATTGCTTGGGACGAGTTTATATTGGAGTGATGGGAAATGTACTATTATGATGTCGTTTTGGTCCGTGACCGTTACACTTATAACGAGGTACATAAACAAACATCGTTTCATCTTTCGTTAGATTCGGACAAAAAGTGTTGATCTATAATCATGATAAAACAGTCCGACCCATTTTCACTTGTTGTTATTACAAAATTTAGCAAACTTTCTAGCTACTCATTTATTCTCTTCTAAATTTTGTTTTTACATAAATTCCTGATTTTATTTACTACCAACAAGAAAAAAAAAAGAAAACAAAAACTCCAGATCTGATTTTGTAGAATTTGTCAAGAGATTAAATATACACTATTTACACTAATTAATCTTTAGAAAATAGCTACTTAAAAACACGAATAAGTTTTATGCTATCATATATAAATATATGAATATTTACACTCATCACGTTATCATTCAAATTGATAATCCACTGCATTTACATATAGAAATGCGAAAGTGTATTTACGATATTGAAAATTTATGAGGGGAAAGCCACACAAAAATGATACATGTTTCAAAACCATTTGATTGAAATAATACATACATTTTAGATTTCTTAATTAATACATAATAGCGATAATTCATATGTCGAACCGAACATTTTTAGATTGGACAGGTCTATGATGTATGAACATACATAATAAATGAATGTCGATACATGAAAGAGAAAGAGTTTGATTGAGGCAAGTCTATTTATATATATAGCAAAAATATATATATAAAAAATACCAAAATAAGACGATCTTTTGCGTATGAGAGTGAAGAAGCACTACAAAAATCTAAAATCCGAGGTGGGTTTGGTTTTTGTACATCTTTTGGGACCAATTTCGATGCAAAAATTAGGAAGATATAAAGACTTTATTAATGAGGACTTGAAGAAATAAATAAGAAATGACATGAATGTCTGTCTCAGAGAACTAAAGAAGTGGGTTAAGTAAATAGGAGAGTGACAAATGCCTGCCCGTTACTCCGTTTCAACTCTGTGGCACTGAAAATCATGGCGTTTTTTCCCACTTTGCATTTAAAGTGCACTCAATTGCATTGAAAGCGACTATTTCTTCTCTCTCTCTCGTTTTCATCATTTGTGTCAACACGCAGAGAGGTTTGCAGATTCTGCAGCTATGTTTGTCACAGAAAGAAAGGTAGAAAGAGATCGTGAGCATATTAGGCTTTTTCTATACCAATGGCCAAACACATGTGTGCAATAGTATGCATGCATCGATATACATATATATATATATATATTTGATGATGGCTTATGTCACATACTCGTGAATTTGAAACAATGGATGTTATAATGTCTAACCATGTGTATCAAATGATGTAATTCACCTTTGAAGATATGTATGCACCTTTAACACGATTTTTGTTTGGTCGATAAATGCATATATAAATACGTGTCATTATTATATATATAAATAAATGCATGTAATTAGCGTACTTTGAGATTATAAATTATAATTGCGTTAGATCAAAACAAGTGAGTTATGATTGGATCATCTATGATACAAGTTGGTGCTGGAGTTATAAATTGAATTAAAATGAAAAGGAAGAACAGTGGAACGTGCATCACAAAAAGAGTTTATCTTTTTTTATCTCTTAGGATGGCATTTTTTAGAGGAGCATGTGCATATTTGCTTCTCTTCCCCTAACTTTCAAATACTTTCTTTGTCTACCTAACAAAACTTTTGTTATTGTAGCCACTTCTATTTTATTATATTTCAGTACTTATCTATTCTAGTTTTTTGTACTCTTTAAGTTATCGAAAATAAAAACAATATTCACATAAACCACTCAGTTTTTAGCGTTGTTGTGTTCAAGTCCGAGTTTTTTATTATAAGGATTTTATTATTCCATGCGAAACATAAATTGTGGTCTCAATTCTAAGTGTTCTGATTTTGGTGAGTGTGATGATGAACTGGTAAAAGCATAATAAAGAAGGAAAAGATTGGAGTGAACTAATTATCTATTTTTGAAGATCTATATTTACTATATATCGAATAAATATTATCCTAAAATAATTATCTTCTGAAATCTTATACATGTAAATACCTCTTGTTCTATTTATACCAAAGCTACTTATTAACTATATTAAAAGTCTAAAGCTATTATAAATAATTTAGTTATTAGGTAGCTAATATTAATAATAATTTTTTGTCAATAATAACATAAAATTAATTATAAGTGTACTTAGTTGTTGGATTTAGAAGTGGCTTAGCATGAAAATCTCTGATCACATGGGATTGCCTCAGACTTCCCACAAAGGAACAACCATATACTTAACTTTTATGTCATGACAAATATACCCTTCATTTCCTTGATGGGATGTATGAATCGACATCTCTTTATCCATGGGTGTTTCCGTCTTTTCCAGATTACTTACTCACTAATTATTCAAAAATTCTATTGCTTTCTTCTCTTTTTTTTGGTAGGGAAATATTTTCAGAAATTCGAGCCGGACATTTTGGTTTTTTCTTTTGTTTACGTGCAACTTCAAGCAATAAGTTACATAATCAATTTCGTTTTATTATATAAAATATCATGAAATGTGTTGTATGTTTGACGTGAAAAATAAATAATATAAATGATGTATATTCGCTGGCCAAATATGTTGTATATTTTTAATCATTATCAGTGAAGTCGATGAGGTTTGTCTTTATTTGCTTAAATATATTTAATAATAATATCAAGTCTCGCTCAATTATATATACATGGACCCTCTCTTGCCATATCTGTGTTTTGCACTGAAACCTGAGGCTCTTTTTTTTTGTCTTTTTCAGTTTTGTTCTTATATATGCTTCTCGTAAATTTGATTTTGGCATTTTCCTTTCTTATTTAATTACTATTATATTTTAAATCTTCAAAATATGTCTATGTGTACTTAGATAATGCTTGCCCATATCGCAATTTGTTCTTTGTTATTTTCCATTTAGCCACTTTCGATTGTTTTTCTCTAATGATTCAATAACTTTATTTTAATATATATTGTTTCTACTAAGACATGCAACATGCAATACGGAAAATCATATGCAGTCAAATCAACCTAAATTAATTCATGTGAATATTTAAACTGATACGCTAGTTTTAACCGTCTATAACTATCATCGGTATTTATATGATCTATGATAATACTGAAAAAATTAAAATGTATTTTTTGTTTGCTTTCATTTATTTCTTCATACTTTTATACGATGTGACAATTCAACTGTATTGGCATTTATTTTCGCAAAATATTAAAGCTTATTTTAGTATATTTTATTTTCTTAAAATACAATTTCTCTTAATGTGAATGTACGAAATGATTTACGTTTAGTAATGAGAACAAAATTTGTTTTCCAGAGAAAAGAAAGAGATAAGGCTGTAAGAAAGTGTCAGACAACACAGGAAAGGAAACATGCATTGTGGCATTGTTAGCTATAAGAAACAAAATTCAAAATTGTGACATATAAAAACAAAAATCAAAAACATCTATATTCTTTTGAGGATTTTATAATATTATCTGAATATCATTTATCAATTAAAGTGTATGGTGTAATTTTCCAGGAAAAGATTATAAAAAGGGCGGATAAAAAAAATTATCTAATTAACAGTAAAAAAAAGTAAAGTAAGACAAATTTATTTATTTACTTTTTGATGTAACAGAGGAAAAGAGAAACTATTTGAGCAGTATAGTTCGCAGAGACAAATATACCCCGCGCCTGCAACATCCTTCACTCAGTTTTTTAAATTTACTAAATTACCCTTTTAAAATGGGACCCACCCATACTCCTCCGAGATGTCTTGTCACACGTGAATTTCACTAAGATATTATATTTCTCTGCTTCTGTTCTTTTTTTCTCGTAAGATCTTATATAGTTTATATTATAAGATTATATTATACGATTATTATATAGATGAATTATCTTATAATATGTATTAAGTGTGTAGTCTTTAATATGTATCCGATGACGTTGTTTTTGTAGTCGTTAAGTGTGTTACAAGTTGTTAACATGATTAGCTACGATTTTCGCATCAATGAGTAACTCAAATCGTGCTTTATAAATTTAGTATGAACCCATTAAAGATAACCCATTTAAATCTAAACTCAAATCAGGTTTAAATGGGCATTTATTTATACCAAAAACACGTTAAAAAGTCATTTTTAAAGCTGATTTTAACTAGTCTCAGTCCCTTTTTGTGGCCTGGAAAATAATTTTTCCCATAAAACAACATAGTCTGCCCACGAATATGGCCTTATAGAGTGTTGAATCTTCATGGGCCTGAAAGATAATATTCCTCCATGACTCATGACCCAAATATAAACATCACGAAGCTATTTCAGCCAAGACTAACTTGTAAGTCTTGTATATATCATTTTATTACATATATTTTAACGTCTACATCTATATTTTAATAATGAATAACCCCCCTAAATTGTGTATATTATTATAGTTTGAAAATTGGATCGATTAACGTGTTTATAAACAAATTCTTGCAGTTATTGTAGCTCTGATCATCAAGTCCTGCAGTTACTTAATATTATAACCAGAGCTTAATTTACAAAAACAAAGGTTTTGTACGCAATAAATTATATTTTGTTAATCATTGAGATCCTTCACACGTACACACTCACAGAAAAAGAAGAAGACAAATTCAAAGACCAAGAAAAAAGAAACAAAAAAACAGATCATCATATTCATGTCTCTACGAGCTGTTACTGTTATTTTCACTCCCACGAAGCTCTCTCAGCGAAGCAACCACCTGTAACATATTAGGTCGTTTTGACGGGAAATCGTCAACGCACCGTAACGCTATCTCCAAATACCTTAACATCTCTTTCACATTCACACGTCCAAAACTCTCTTTTTCAGAAAGAGACTCCGAACCTTCTCTAATACTCAAAAGGTCTTCATCGATCACATCCATATGCTTCCCTTCTCTCGCCTTCATCTTCGACCAACCAACTAGATTCGTATCACCAAACTCATCTTTATCCGTCGGTCTTTTCCCGCTCAAAATCTCAAGCATCACAACTCCGACTGAGTACACATCACCTTTCGACGTACACCTGAAACTCTGGTAATATTCCGGCGGCACGTAACCTGGCGTTCCCGCCAAGGTACTCACACTCAAATGTGTGTCTAATGCACTGATCAGTCTAGCCATTCCGAAATCTGAAACCCTAGCTTCCATTTCGTGATCGAGAAGCACGTTGCTCGATTTCATATCGCGGTGGATTATATGAGGGATGCAGTTATGATGCAAGAAGCAAAGCCCTTTGGCTGCTCCTTTAGCAATCTTTTTCCGCTCTTCCCAATTCAAGATCCTCCGTTTTTCGCCTGTTCTCGGTCCGTGAAGCACTTCCTCGAGGCTTCCGTATTGCATAAACTCGTAAACAAGCAATCTCTCTTCTCCAATTTTACAATATCCTAAAAGCGGTACGAGGTTTCGGTGTTTGATCTTACCTAGAGTTTCCATTTCGGCCATAAACTCCCTATCTCCTTGGCAGCTTAACCTAATCAGTTTCTTGATGGCCACGGATGATCCATCTTTAAGCGTTGCCTTGAAAACCTCACCAAATCCACCGTGTCCAATCATACTTGCGGCCGAGAATCCGTTCGTTGCCTCGATAAGCTGTGAAAATTTAAGTTTCCTTAACTGTCGCTGAAACGTCGCGACGTTAATACTTAATGGCTCTTTCTCCTTCTCGATCTTCCAAGTTGTGGCAGAATTAACCGCCTGCAAACTATGAAGCATCTTTGCGTCTTCCGCGTCTCTCTTCCTTGCACGAACCGCAATCGCCCAAACGATCAAAATACAAACCGATGCAGCAGAAATCAAGACTCCTAGAACAATGCTATTTGCCCAAGAAGCCGCAGTTGTTCCGTGCTTAGGACGTTTCCCTTCCTCTGGTCCTGGAGGAAGCTGATTGTTCCCGTTTTTACATTCCGGTAAAGGAACACCGCAAAGTCCTGGATTATTGGCATACTGACTAGCCGGAAGCGTGCTAAGCTGACCTCTCTGTGGAATGGGACCGGTTAACTCGTTATTCGACAAATCGATCTGCACCAAGAAAGACAAATTCGAGAAAGATTCAGGGATTTGACCCTGCAATCGATTATCTGACGCGTCGAACACTCCGAGATTCTTGAGCTGACCGATTGTGGAAGGAATTTCGCCAGAGAGTTGATTATGAGAAAGCTCGAGGACTTGAAGAGCGATCATTTCTCCGATTTCATCAGAGATTTTGCCTCGGAGCTGATTGTAAGAGAGATCAAGATACTCAATGGTTTGATATCTTGTGAAGAGACTTAGAATAGGACCTGAATACATTCTTGTGAAATCACAGCTTTTTAGAGATGGAATTTGGAGAAGCCTCTCTGGTCTGATTCCGGAGAACTCTACTAAACCTCCGACTCCTTTACAAGAGTTTCCGACGTTTCTAACGAAGGCCATTGTGTTGCCGGAGAGTAAACCGGAAAGAGCTTTTGAACCTGGTTGACGACCTAACCGGGGAGGGATTTCACCGGTTAAGTGGTTCGTGTTGAGATCAAGCCAGACTAGTGTTGTGCATTTGCCGAGCTCTGAAGGGATCTCTCCGGTGAAGTTGTTGTTTCCGAGCTGAAGAACGGCTAATCGAGAAAGGTTTCCAAAATCTCGAGGGACTTCTCCGGTTAATCTGTTGCTTGTGAAGGAGATCCATTCGATGTTGCTACAATTGAAGAATTCCGGTGGGATTTCTCCGGTTAGCTGATTGTTGTTGAGGATAAGATCCTTGAGGTTTTGGAGTTTTCCGATCTCCGGCGGTATATTTCCGGAGATATTGTTGTACCAAGCTATGAATTGCTCGAGTTTTTGGAGTTTTCCGATCTCTGGTGGTATTGTTCCGTTGAGATAATTGAGACTGAGATCAATCGTTCGAAGCTCCGAGCACTGTGATATCGCTGGAGGAATATCTCCGGTGACGAGGTTATCCGGGATTCTTAACTCCTCTAAAGATGCTGCTCCGGGACATAAATCCGGCGGAATCACGCCGGAGAATCGGTTCGAGCTGAAATCAACGATTCTCAGGGTCTTGCAAGCAGAGATCGTAGGCGGAAACTCTCCGGATATGAAATTGTTGCTGAGAAGCAAGATTTGAAGAGACCCGAAACTCCGGAGGATTCTGTTTGGGAACGGACCGGAGATGTTGTTGTTGGAAAGGTCAAGAATCTGTAGCCAAGAACACGAAGACAACGAATCAGGGATCACACCAGTGACGTTGTTGTAAGAAATCCGGAGGTTTTGTAATGTCCCACAGGCATCTCCGATCGCCGGCGGGATCCAACCGGTGAGTTGATTATGCGAAAGATCCAAACTTTGCAAGCTTTTTAGCTCACCGAACGATTTCGGAATCTGCCCATCAAAGTTGTTGTAAGAAAGATTCAAGCTTTTGAGGTTGGTGCAGTTGATGAGAGAATCAGGGATATAGCCAGAGATACTGTTCCCGGAGAAGTCGAGAAACGACAAGGAGACACAAGAAGAGAGAGGAATGGTTAAACCGGAGATTGAACCGGTTATGTTGTTGTAAGAAAGATCAAGGGTTTGGAGTTTCTTGCTTCCTAAGAAAACATCTTCTGGTAACTTTCCGGTGAAGTTATTGTAAGAGAGAGTGATGGAGATAAGGTTTGAGTATTTGGAAAAGAAATTTTCAGGGAGTATTCCGATCAAACCAGAGGAAGAGAGTTCGAGGTGGGTTAAGCTCAAGGGAAGGAGAAGAAGAGAGGTTGAGTTTAAGACGAAGAAATTTTCAGAGAGTTTAAGAACAGAGAGAGAATCAAGAGAGGTGAAAGTATCGAAGGAAACGATTCCGGAGAGACCACTACCGGAGAGATTAATCTCGGAGACTCTTCCGGCGAGACAAGTGATGCCGGAGAATTGACAAGGGGATTTTCGAGGAGTCCAACTTGAGAGAATGTTGTTTGGATCGTCTTGGATCATTGATTTGAAAGAGAGGAGAGATATTGCGTCGGTTTTGATCGAATATTGGTCAGAGGAAGAAGATAGAGAAAAATGGGTAAGGAGGAAGACGAAGGAGATTTGGATTTGGATCCGAGTCTGGATCCGAACCTGGTTTGGTGAACTAGTCATTGGAGGGAGGTTGTTTGGAGTTTGAATGAAGAAGGAGAAGTAAGTAAGTGAAGAGTAATAGATGATAAAGACTTTTCTTTTTCGTGAGGGATGCTAAAGCAGAGGAAGGGGAATAAAAAGGGCTTTTTTGAAGAAAAAAAAGAAAAAGCTGCTTTTTGTTTAAATTTTTAATTTTATTTTGTCACTGATACTTATAATTTTATATATATTCTGAGAGGACTTTCCTCTTTATCGAATAACGTTTTTTTTTTACATGTGATGTTTTCTAAACAACTTCGCAAGCTAAGTTATAGAGTGAAGAAAGTTTCAAAAATAAAAGATGTGTTGTTTCTGTTTTTCAATGATTTGAATTTCACAAGTTGATTTTAATATATAATAGATCAATATGGGAATTCAAAACTTTTGAAGCTAAAAAGAAAGACGATCTATTAGAAATTATAGTCTATCAATTAAGTTTTGTAATTTTTAATTGTTGCAAACCAAAGGATAGAGCATTATATGTCATACGGTGTATGGTCAAAATAAATGGGATCCAACCCAATCATAATATGCATCGCATAATGAAATGTGTCTTTGCTTTCTTTTATTTTTGTTTGTAAAATTTGTAATTGTTTGATCCAAGGTTCATGGTCGAGGCAGAGGCGTGGGGGAATGAACAGAGAGATGTAACTTTGCAAATTACAATAACAAACTTTATGGTGTAACCATTATGTTGCTCACTAATTTTTACATTTTATATGCTTTTTATTAGTTTAGTATCATATTATATGCCATCAATGTAGCCTTTATATAATGTTCCAAGTCACACACTCCATCTTTTTCATCATTACATTTCCATTTCCCATCGATTTATGTGTGGAATTCTATAAACTAAGCATAATATCATGTTGATTATTTGATATTCACCTATGGAATAACAATAAATGTGAAGGATAATTTGGTAGATAATCACAAGAAATTATATAGTTATTCTTCAAAAGAATAATATTATGTTTATACATATCAGTATATTTTATACAGTAGATTTTTAAAATAAATTATATCATTATTGAGTTCTCCAAGAGAAATGAAATTAAATATATATTCATCCAAGAAAAATAAAATATTTGTTTGCTAAGTTCATTGATAAATATTTATATTTCTAAATACTTCCATTAGTTATTACTAGATACCATTCCGTTGCACAAGAGACTATTTCTCTAAGATCACTAGTTTCTAGAAAGGAATAATTATTCATAGAACATTTTTTCAATCACAACTAATATTCAGCAAATCTTATAACCTATTAGATTTGTGCATTATAATATTTCACACTATTGGTGACTATAGAGTGTATATATAATTGATTCTATTTAATATAAATAAAAAGGACCGAATAGTGGAGAGTAATATTGAAAAAGGCCCACAAAAGGAACAACATCAATTAGCTCGTGGTTCAGTGGCATGAGAGGTTATCATTCCTTTGCCCCCAATATTATTTAAATACTTCTTTACTCATTTCTCTCTTTTCACTACCACTAATGCTTATGTATGTGTTTTTATATGAATTATATTCAATCTTTTCTCTTGAATATTAGTTTATTGGACCGATCTAGATAAAAAAATCGTTTTGCTATTATTATTATTATTATTATTTATTTCCAACCATTTGCAAAGTTGTGTTTCCTAATATATATACATGCATGTATGTAAATGCAAAGAAGACATCATCTATATGCGCATGTATAAATAATATTTTATACACACACGACCAAAAGTACTAATTTCTCTTTAAAATATCATGTATATATATCTTAAGAGGCGCATTTACACGTCAACCTATAAAAAAATAATTGCAAGATATGCTATATTGTTCTATTTGAACAAATATATATTCAAAACATGTTCCTTGCTAATTATTCAGCTAATTACCTTGCTATTAGGCATGAAAAGTTAAATTTTCTAACGTGTGATGATAAAATTATATGTTATAAGAACAAATATATTGGACATTGTGAGTAAACAATTATAAATTAATGGCATAGTAGGACTTTATTTCGAATATACTTGTAATTTTTGGTCTTTATTTCTTTTTTTGTCTAATAGCTTATGAGGTTATGATTTATGACCATTTTTAAGCTATACGTATGGAAGTTCCAACCAAACTAGTTTCAGAATTAGATTTCAAGAAGTTGAGACTACCGCTAAAATCAACTCAGATTTGCAGTTAAAGTTAAAATTGAAATGTAGCTGTAGTGCATGGAGAAATTAATAATTTTATACTAATGTTTAAAAGTCAGTGGTCAAACAAGCATGACTTGAAGTACAAATGATTAAAAAACTATTTGAAGAATCAATGTAGTTTTACATCAAAGGTTGATAATAATTGGATAATATCTTTGAGAATGGAGACATAATGATAATATATATGATGTGCACTTATATCAAAAATCAAAGAAAATGATGTATATCATGTAAATAAGCGTTCGAATCTAATTATCCTAATAGATTCTCTACGAAAAATTACAATAAGAGAACCAATTCTGTAAACAATCAAGCATCAAATGTATTAAAACAGAATAAGAATATAATATAGAGATGCAATAAGCGTGATTTTTAGGTCAATGAGATATTATGCGTCTGATGTGAGGAAATATTAAGTTTTTTTTAGCTATTACAGTGAACAAAAAATGCATTTTTTGGCTAATTTTGTAATATTTTTTTACAAAGTTCAAATTTTACTTATATTTTACTTAGTTACGTTATAATTTTAAAAGAGGCTCCACAAGGACCGAGTATGTCGTATTTCCTTTTCTTATTTATTTGTTTTACTCAGTACAAATGATTGGTGAATACTCTGTTTTTCTGTTTTCTGTTAAATTCTTGTCAAAATATTCAGCTTTTTTTAATAACTTTTCTTACTACTAAACAGTAAACACACTCTTTCTCTTTTTGGAAACGTGGCAGATTTTTATCACTCGATGCAACCCATTTTATTTTGAATTTATTTTCTATATTGTCAGAAGAAATTTATATATATTTTTATTGTTCTAAAATTAGATTAACGACCGTATTATTCATCAAATATGGGTTATCTTTGCAATAGATTTTTTTGAACTGGTAAAAATAGTGATATAACCGTTAGCATGACATATTTTCGCAATTCATTTGTGCGTTGTGTTCATATTTAGATTTAGCCAAATGTGAAAATTATTTTTCCTAAAAGAAAAAAAAGTGTAAAAAGCACTTTTGGCTTTGGCCCGTCAAAGCGATATGATGATTAATACCATCGATCCCAAAGATGTGATTTTTTAAAAACAAAATAAAACTTAAAAACGAGGAGGAGAAATGATGATTTTAGTCATTTGAGATCATTCATCTCAGTGTCCTAAGCACGCCTGTCTTTTGTTATTCTAGCAATGATACGACGTGAGATTATTGTTTAATGGGCTTGGTATTTGGCCCAAATAAATGAGCAAAACCGGGAGAATTGGAGAAATTAGGCTGGTTGAAAGTAATTAGTCCTGCATATATAAACGGCGTTGATCTTGATTTGTACTATTCCGCAATTTTTTACAGTCACATTAATTTATAGAAACAGTATTTATATGGGGTTCTACTCCTAGTATAGTATATACGAGATATTTTTTCAAAAAATTTGCTTTCTCTATTCTTTTGGATAAATTTGCTGTTTATCAAATTTTAGTTGCACAATCGAGTTTTGTTTTATATTATAACTAGTTTGATTCTAAAAAACATACGCAAATAGTTTCTGTTCTTGATGCTTTAATAATGAAGTCACAAAACTAAAGTGGTGGAATTTAGTCGGCACCATAATTTTTCCGATTATAACTTTTTTTTTCTAGGATCAGTCCTGAATCCAAACAAAACAAATATAAAATTGCGACTTTTGTTTATATATAAAACAATTTATAAAATTAAACGATTTATTTTTACAAAAATGATATATTTTTTTATGGTTTACGACTTTATAAAAATTAGGCCAGCTCTACTCTTTGCCGTTTCTCGGCCACGCCTTGCATCTTTTCTTGCCGTATTCCTCCCTAGTTACAGTGCTCTGTTTCTCAGACCACGACGGTTCTGCTTCTATGCCGGCTTGGTCGAGCTGCGGGACATTCTACAGTTTTCTCCGGTACCAAAGTGTTTCAAGGGAGAATACAGTTATGGACAACGTGAATTAGAACAATATCAAGTGGTAAAGTTAGAACAAAGTCAAGAGCATTTCAAACGTCACAACATTTTCTTATTAATGTAAAGAGGAACACTATCAAATGGTAAAAAAAAGAACAAAGCCACGTTTGATCACTTAAACTTCACCTTTTATTAATACTTTGTTCCAACCTCTTTTTTATTGCAAAATCTCTGAATAACGGACATTTATCTGAAACATATACATAATTAGAGACGTTTCCTTTTGTATTATAATGGTAAGTATGTTTAACTTCATATTGATATAAAATATTACATATATATTCTCTATACTTTATGCCATTAGAATTATCCTTGGTATTTAAACCCTGAGAATAATATTCAATGTCAAAGCAATAGTTAAGACGTTAGTTAAATGAAACAACGAAACCCAAAAGAAATCATGAGATCTCTTCACCTCAATTTAAAGGCAAAAAGGCACATAAGAAGAAAAAAACATTTCCTCTCCAAAAACCCTTCATATCTTTCAAACAAAAATTAATAGAAGAGGGACTCAAGATACTTCCCACCAGTTATCAAAGCTTTCATTTAACTTTTTTTGCTACTATTTTTTTTTGTTGATCCATGGTTGATGTGATTGTGTAGTGAAACATCATCGACAATAATTGATACATACGCTGCACAATGTGAAAAGTGCTACAAAAAGAAGTTCTAAGAAAAGTATGAAAAGATTGGAAGCAAAGCACTGAACAAGTCTTTTTGAAATATAACAATTGTGAAGAACATGGTGATGTTGATGTGGCCTGTAATCCCATGATGGTATGGCTTATGGATTGTCAACATGGTTTACCTAAAACCCCTCAAGGATTAAAGAGGATCTTGGTTCTAGCAAAAGTTGGGATAAGCTGATGTTTATTACGTAACTTATCAAGAAAAAGACTAATGAGTTGTAAGGACGTATTCGTTTTATCCAAGGCAACGAAGAATTCAAAGACACATTGAAGATATTTATTTTCCTACACCCAAATCAATGAAAAAACCAAAATTTAATGATGTTGTAGTTGTTGATGTTAAAAAGATCATAGCTAGAAATAATGACAAAAAAAGAAGTAAATGAATAAGGTGGTTTTGGGTCTTTGGTTAGACATTTCTATTATATTTATTTTCTTTTCATTTATTTTAGCTATCATCTCTTTAAACATCAACAATTGCATCAACATTTTCAAACCGTTTTTTTCATCTTTCAGATATAACAAAATAAATGTCTTCAATGTGTGCCTTTGTATTTTTTACTGTCTTGGATAAAACCAACGATTTTTCTTCGAACTTCTAGCTTTTTTTATTAAGGAGCAATGTGATAAATATCGGTTTTATCGTAAATTTTCATACGAACCAAGATCTTCCTAATCTTTGAGGGGTTTTAGATAAACCATACATATGATCCAAAAACCATAACCATCATGGAACCAAGACACTTCACATGAATATCACTAATTTTTTCACAGTTCTTACATCAAAATATTTGTTCGGTGTTGTTTTTCTGAAGAGTTAGTAAACCACTAGTTGTGGCACTTTCCACATTGTACAGTGTATGTATCAAATAAGCTCAATGGTTTTTACTACACATTTGAAATCAAATCAAACATACATATCATAAAAGAAGAAAAGACTCTAACAAAAACAAAGTTAAATAAAATCTTAGTACCTTGTCATAAGTATCTTAAATCTCCTCCTCCATTTTCAATTTTTGAGAGATATCAAAAGATTTGAGAGAGAAAAATTGTTTGTTTTTATTTAACTAAGTGGTCATAGTCAAACATCACAAATCCAGTTTTTAGGTAAACGACAGCAATGAAAGTGGACAAACATCAAAATCACAATTCTTGGAAGCAAAGGCAACATCATCATTTGAGATAACCATAACCACAAAAATTAGAAAAGAAGCATAATAATAACCAACAAAACACTTCTAGAATTTAGTTTGAAAAGCTACTTACCTTTGGCTTCGAGGAAGATCCTGTGAGCGAGTTTGAGAGAGTCAGGGAGAGAAAGTGAAAACGAGTGCGTGGAGCAAAGGGTCACTTTGGAATTAGAATTGTTGTGTCTCTGTTCAAAATCTCAAACGACTTCACTTTATATGCTTGTTTAAACCCGTTTTTAAGATTGTTTTCTAAAACATCTCTAGGCCTTTTAAAAGAGTTCAGTTACGTTTTGTCAATAGCTTTCACTTGGGACCGTTGGATAGAAGGGAGTTTTACATCAAGTTACTTAAGAATCAATTAATCCGTTTTTTATGTTTTATTTTTTAATTGAGAATATTAATAACTCTTACGTTTAAGATTGGCTTCAGGTTTTGTTTGGAGAGGTCGTAAGTTTTCGTTTTAAAAGATTTCGGTTTGATTTGTTAACCGGAACTAGGTTTCATTCTTTTTACTGATTTTACAATATGAAGGCGTTTTTGTTACTTCAAATGTGCAAAAGACCTAAAAACCCCAAAAAGCCTCTCATTTTACCAATTTCCACTATCTGGATAAAATCAAACTAATTTTCAATCCGTTATCAAAGCTTCATGGTTCGGTTTTGGATCGATGTAAAAGGAAACTCCGAATTTTCGTCTTTCGAATATATAAGAAAAAAAAAGATACAATGTAGTTAATTAATTACCCCAAAAAAGAGAGAAAACACTAGTTTCACACAAACATTTTAAAAAGAAAGGCAAAAAAAACTTGACCACTTATAATAAAACAGCCCTAAGAAAATAAAACCTTAAAGCCATTTGATATTTTTGGTTTCTGGCTTTAAAAGAAGTCTTTATCTACCTAAAGGACGGAACTCTTTTTCATCTTCTTCGTTCTACCAAAAAATCGTAAGGGAAGCTTTTTGACGGAGTGATTGGCAGCAACACTTTTACTCGCATTTGATCGACCGGTAAATGTGGCGGACGAAGAGGAGAGCGGCGCGGAAGCCCACCGTTCCAAGCATGAGGAAGAAACCGTAACAAATGCAAGCCATGTATCCGAAGAAGAAGGAGGTTTGCATGAAGCCGGACATGTCTGATCTTGCGTAGTAATAGTATAAGCAGTACGCATAGATGAATAAACCAGTCGATCCACCGCATAGGAATGATCTGCAATAAAAATTAACATTGTTATTATAATGAAGCTTTGTCTTTAATAATCCAATTTCAAACCGAAGAGAAATTGAACAAAGCCATAATCCGAAACGAAAACGGATTGGGTGAAAAACTTACCTCCACCACCATTCATGATCTTCAGCGGCAAGTTGGAAGTAAGTCAGGGCAACGGTTATAAAAGCGGTAACGATCAAGAGGATGATGAAGACAATGAAGAGGATGCTGTAAATAGTATAAATCCGATGGCCCCAAACACTGGCAAAGATGTAATATAGCTCGATGTAGATGGCACTGAAAGGAAGAAAACCAGCCATGGCCATCTGAGGTATAGCACTCCTGTACCATGGGAGTGGCGGGATCTCCCGAGGATATTTAGTGGTGCGGCAAGGAGCTTGGAACTCTGCTTTGCTGTTTTTACCAGCGATTCCACCCAATACAAGCAAAGGCGAAGTGACTAGTGTCCATATGAGGACGATCACAACAATGGTTCCAAAGGGAAGAGCAGCGGTTGCGCTGTAGGCGATTGCAACGGTGTTTAAGAAGCAGAAGGTGAGGAATAGTGGTCCACAGAAGAGACCTCCAGTGAGCAACAAATTTCTCACCTGAGAAAAACAAATGAGAAGCTTTATTGTTTCTGTTACAATGAGTGATCTGAGGGAAGGGGTTTGGTGTTTACTTACCCAGTTCTTTCCTTCGAGTTGACAGTAGAAAGAGGAGGCGGTGTATCCGGCGATTCCAGAAGTGAGAGCGTAGATAACAACCAAAGCGGTGAAGAGCGCTCCTCGGTTGTATGGATAGAACACTCCAACAAGTGAAAGCATGAAGATAAATATGGTGCTGATGACATATGAGTGAAATTACGGTTAGTTATTGGCAATAACGAGATGCGCAAGAGAAGCATTGGCAGGAAATGAAAAGAGACTTACAGAGTGAATAATTGGGTCCCGCTACCGAGAGATGCAGCAAAGAGTGATTTGTACTTAGGGAATCGGAACACATCCCCGTGAATGTACTTCCATCCAGTTTCCTCTTGATCATCAGCAGCTTCCTCATCTTGAGCATACCTTTAGAAGTTGGAAAACAAGTTTGAAATCGGATAAAAGAAATGCGCATCATTGAGTCAAGACTCAAGAGTGACTAGTAGCGAGTTACGATTCTAAACTTACTTCATGAAATCATTCTTGAGGACTCGCATCAAGATGGTAGCAAGGAAACCGGTCAAAAGCAGGACAGTGACGCAGGAGTTTATAATGGAGAACCAGTGGATTTCCAAGTGATGTGGAAGAGAAGACGACATGGCGTACTTATCCATTCTTTTCTCAAACGAGGTCTCGGTTTCCTTCCACTTCACAGTATACATAAACTCTGCATCGACTTCCTTGTCCTCAGTGAGATCCACAAGCGAATGAGGATCCATTCTAGCATTGATTTCGATAACTCGGTCCTTGTTATACAAAATCTCAAATTGGATGTGCTTGTAGAGGAAATATTTGAACTCGCTCGGATCTGCTTTGCTCTCTTTGTCGACCTTTCCAATGAATCCCCAGATAGGCAAATCATCATAGTACATCTGGAAGTAATAATCCTTTTCGACAGCCCTTCGAAACTGTTCGACTTCTTCTCTGCTAAGCTTCTTTTTGCAGTATGTCTCTGAGTCTTTTTCATCTCTGAAGCTAAGCTTATATGGAGCACTAACAAGCCGGTCCCCATTCAAAACCTCACCAAGAGCTTCCTTCTTATCTTTCACACCCTCTGCCAAACCAAGAGACAATATTGAATTCGTAAGACCTCAAGTTTATGATAATATACCGGTAAGCAAATGAAACAAATATTGGGGTTGAAGTGTTAACATCCATAGCTTAGTGAGAGATTCACAGTGAACGAAGGCATAAAATGGATTCCCCAGAAACAGAGACCAATCGAGTTCTGGGTAAATACAACAGCTTGAACGTACCTGGAACACAGAATGGGAGATCGAAATAGCGATACGTCTCACTGCGATCATCATCACACAGAAGTAAAATCAGTCATCTGATGATGAAATCAAAGATAGAGGCAGAAATGTTAAACAAAAACCTATCGAATAACATATCCTGAAATTACATACACATTATGGAGCATGAATCGAATTTCAAAGTCTCAATAATCGATAGATGAGATTTTGCACGACCATCGCAGCTCTTTTACAGCAATCGCATGTATAGTCAACGATCACAATTTCTCATCCAAGAAAAATCTCAGATCTATAAGGAAAAAAATTGAAAACCTACCGACACGGAAGTAGAATAGATATCGTTTTACCTGGGATTGTGAAACGGGCCAACCTTGTTGGCGTAGAGCGGAACGGAGTCGCCTTCCTTGTAACGGTGGTCGGAGGCATCGGATCTGACATTTCCGGCGCCGGAGAAGATGAGAGCTCCGATAAAGAGGAGCAGCGTCGTCGGTATTTTCATGGTGTTTCTGTGAGGGAAAATCGTGAGATCTGATTTTGCTTTATATTTTGGAGGAACGCAAATGAGAAAGACGACAAATATTTATTTATTTATCTGTTTTTTTTCTCATTCTTCTTCACTGAATTTCTTCTTCCTGTGTGCATGCCAAAAAACAAATGTTAAGGAATAAAATTTATAAAATTTAGCGACATTAATGTTTTAAATTAAAAATTTTGAATTTACTAAATTTACCCGCTTATGTTATATTTTGTATTCTTTAATTTTATTATCTGCATTTTTTAGTTTATGAATTATAATACCTAAATTTAGTTTAGTTTTTGTTTTTATTTATCTTTTACTATTATTTGATTACAAATTATAATAATAACTAATAAAAAACTTTTTAGCATATAATCATATTTGTTCTACTATGATTCACGATTATCAGAATTTATACCTACATCACACCACAATAAACGATTTTACTTATATCAAATTTTCTATAAATCTATTTACATTGCATAAATCACACGTTTAAAAAAAACTTAAATTTTTAATGTAAAAGTATTAATTAAAGGAACTTCCACATAATTTCCCCCTCTTGGAAATTTATAAATTTAGTTTCAAATTTATATCATATATATATATATGAATGAAATGTTCTATATTTCAGAAAATAAACTTGTGAATGGAAGATAGAAAACTGGCGGATAACTTGAAGCAATAAAACTTCTATAATCGAAGTTTCGTTACAATGTCATTATATTATTTTTCTAGTTTATACTAGTTTGCTATTGGTACGTTAATTCTTGTTCTTTTGTAGTTAAATGGCAAAAAGAAAATCAATAATGCCTCTTATATTGTTTGAAGTAAACACGTTATCGCAAGGTTTTTTGACAATGTCTTATAAAGTATAAGCTTTAAATTTGGAGGTGTGGCATAACATTCTGCATTGCAGTGTATGGGATCATGAATTCTTATGTATAACATCCTCTGTTTCAAATATTATAGATAAAAATACAAAACCAGAGTTTTAAACGGATCATAAACTTAATTTTTATATTAAAAAAACAATATAAAACCACTAAAAACTGACTTTTACAGAAGGAAACCATCGTTAAAACTTAGAAATAGTCGTCTTATTGTCCGTGCGTTGCTCTCTCAGTCAGAGAAATAAAACAAGTACTCATTCTTCTGATTAAATGAGATTGCAAGGTTCTTCACACCAATCTAAATGGATTGTCAAGGGACTTTGAAGAGGAAAATATATTTTGTGGGCAGCGAAGTCACAAGGATGTTACTTCACTCATCTTTATAAACGTTGTTTCAACCAAATAGTTCATACTTTAGCAAAGGATAGTCTAATTTATTTTCTTCTCTCATAACTTTTAAATACTTCTCACGTTATATGTTTGCTTCGGAAACAAAAAAAAAGCTAATGGGCTTATTCGATTTTGATAAGAGTCTGAGGCCCAAACATTAACCATTATAAAAGGCCTACAAAACGATCACATTTTTTGCCATTAATATATATATATATATTTTTTTTTCTTTTAACAAATAAATATAACAAAAGCTATCCTCAATCAAACAAATAAGTCTAAACTTACATAATAACAACGATTGAATTCGGACAGCCCTTTATTATTTTTACCCCATCAAAATACTCTTTACATCTTTAATTTTTTTAGATGAATTGAAAAAGCTAACTGCTCTGGTAATTCTATCACCATTTTATGATATTAATTTTATTGGTTATATAAAAATAATGATTATAATATTGAAAATAATTATTTATAGCTAGGGTCTAGGAATGACAATGAAATTATGACATTACAGAATAACTATAGCTAAAAAACAGAACTAAAATCGGTACAATATATTTTTATACTTATCAGTATATGTAATACTTATCCTGAAACATTCAAAACTGAATCCAGGTAACTCCGTTAAAGCTTAAAATGCTCAAAAATGTAATATTTCCTTTTAATGTGGACGAAATCAAAGACGTTTGCAATAACTTGGACATTTTTGTAGTTTACTTAAGGGTCAAAACAAGTAACATGCAAACCTCTATTTTTTATGATCTTCTGTTATATTATAATGCTTTATTTATATAACTCTGCCAAAAAATGACGAGTACAGATGCATAATGTTTTTGGACAGACTAGATTGTATCCATTGACTATTGACAAAAAGAAAAAGTGATTGAAAACTTTTAAAAACACAAAAATATTTTACACTTTGATAGTTACTTGACAACTTAAAAGTTGGTATACAATTCGATTTGGATTTGACTTACTAGGTATAAATATTTTATCATAATATATTTCAGAATATTTAAATTGGTACACGCAAAACGTAAGCCATTTCAGCAGCTTGAGCTTCTTAATTACCAGTCCATATCTTGTCACAGCCATCATCACGATCCTTTGAAATAAGATTTGCATTGACTTATTTCATTCACTTATCTATCACAAAAATTTAGGTGATTAGATTTTTCGCTCCGTACATTAGTATAATTTAGGTGATTAGATTTTTCGCTCCGTACATTAATATAATTTAGAGTTATAGCGGACAAAAATTAAAATATGCAATTGTACTAAACGTTACACATTTTTTCAATGTAATTATATGACAATTTTATATTAAAAAGTTAAGACTACGTAAGTTTTCTCACATATTTTCAAAACGTTAACACATCGAACCCGACACCTTAGAGTCAATAAATTTTCAATACTCTTGGGACACTAGTATTGGTAGCCAATCACAATCCGACGTGTTATCACACAAATTTCGAAATATACCAAACACAGAAAGGAACAAATCGATCTTCCGCAAATGACATAATGTTATCAGAGCCGGGCTTGAGGGCTCCATGTATATATATGATATGTCCCCCACTTTTTTTATTTTATTAACAACTTTACTTTATGATAAAAGTATATATATAGATAGTACAGATAATTGAGGGTGAGAAAATAATGTTCATTTTGGGTGGATCCTATATGAAAATAAACAAATTTAGTTAATGTAAATTTTGTTTTAGTTAAAAAAGGATTTTTTTAAAAAAATATAAAAAAGTAGACAAATTAAATTCGTGAAATTATAACTAGGATAGTATCAATTTATAGATTTTGATTAAAAAATATAGAATTTGAAAACAAAAAGAGTAATATATATTATATATAGATATAGATATATTTGAATGGCCTAAATTTTTTCAAATTATGTATATAATTAAAGACACATAATATTCTAAATAAGTATTAAACAGGGACCATAAAACCTTTTCTATTTTTGTGCCGGCCTAGAACAAGACTATATCGCATGTTGTTGTCTCTAGAGATTTTTGAAAAGAAAATCAATAAAATTATATTAAGAAGTTTATTTTGTTTTGTTTTGACGTAATTATTTTAGAACTAAAAGCTATAACATGATTGATCACAATCACATGATGATAATATATATAGATATTTTGTTACAGCTATAAATGTGTATGTATAGTCCTATATATATTTACTCCCTCTCAGCTTATATCGACTCAAGGACCTTCTCTTCTTCTTCTTCTTCTTCTTCTTCTTCTTAGTTGTTTCTTCAGTATCGAAGAAATGGAGTCTGTAATCGACGCGGCGATGCCGTATAGACTGCTGGAGGACGAGGCCGGTTCGTCTTCTTCTTCCGAAGGAGAAGCTAGCCCCGTCGACGCCGTTCTCTTCGTCGGGATGTCTCTGTTACTCGGTATCGCTTCAAGGCATTTGCTTCGCGGGACTAGGGTTCCGTACACCGTCGCTCTCCTCGTAATCGGGATTGCTCTTGGATCTATCGGTTCGATTTCGATGGTTCCTTTGGTTTTTTACGCCCACTTCTCTAAATTTTTTCAATGGAATTTGATCGTTTGAAAAAATCCATTTTATTCTCGAGTGGTTTCTTCTCCGATAGCCGTTGAAGTCAACGCATCGAACCTCAATTTCAGCACTTAATATCATAATTTTTTATCTTGGAAGAAAAGGAAACTTCATTGATTACTTGTTTATCTTGCTCAGTTTACTAAGACAAGTTGTCTTTAATGTTTCAGAATATGGAACCCACCATAACCTGGGGAAGTTTGGCCATGGGATTCGTATATGTAAGCTCTTGATTTCGTTTGTCTTCTCTTCCATTGGTGAGCTTTGAACTATATAATCTCAATGTTACTGTACAGGGAATGAAATCAATCCTGAACTTCTTTTGGCCGTTTTTCTTCCGGCTCTGCTTTTCGAGAGTGCCTTCTCCATGGAAGTTCACCAGATCAAGGTTTGTTTTTTATATAAATCTTTCTTCCCATCCCTGTTTTTGCATTTCTATAGTTTCTGTTATCGAGCTCCTCTGGCTTTAACTCCTAGTTAAGCCTAAGGTTAACGGTAATAGATTCTAATTGCGTTCGTTCGTGTGATGGAATTATTTGCATGATTACTTAGAGATGTGTGGGACAAATGGCGTTGCTTGCTGGGCCTGGAGTTCTCATTTCAACATTTTGTCTCGCGACGCTTATAAAGGTTAGTGGTAGCCTAGCATTAAGTGGCCGTTGACAAACCAAAAAAAGACAGTTTAATCATAAGGTAATGGAACTATACACTATTATGCTATTTGCAGCTCACGTTTCCTTATGGCTGGGACTGGAAAACGTCGTTGTTGTTTGGGGGGCTTTTAAGTGCTACAGATCCTGTTGCTGTTGTTGCTTTGCTAAAGGAGCTTGGTGCTAGTAAGAAGATAAGCACCGTCATTGAAGGGGAATCCCTCATGAATGATGGGTAAATCATGTCAACCTTTGCTAATCTTCTGTCATAGTCTGGCTGATTTATGGCATTTAGGCTCACACTCTTATGAATTTTTAAAAAAATTCCAGGACGGCTATTGTGGTTTTCCAGTTATTCTTAAAGATGGTTATGGGGCATAGTTCTGACTGGGCTTCTATAATCACATTTCTGATTAGAGTCGCACTTGGAGCGTATGTCCTGATCTTTTCCTCTTTTAATGATATCATAATTGCTGTATTCTTAGCAACCTAAATTTACAACGTATGATTCTGTCTGTTCAGTGTAGGCATCGGTCTGGCTTTTGGCATTGCCTCGGTTCTTTGGCTCAAGTTCATATTCAATGACACAGTAATAGAGATTACTCTTACAATTGCAGTGAGCTATTTCGCATATTACACTGTAAGTCTTTCTGTAGACCTTGAAAATCTTGCCAAGATCTTATTTTTGGTAGTAGAAATGAGAGTTAGCTACTGTGTGACAGGCTCAAGAGTGGGCTGAGGCTTCTGGTGTTTTGACGGTGATGACTTTGGGCATGTAAGTTTCAGTTATCTCATTTTTTTTCCTTTTGTTATCATGTAAGAAGCCACTTGTTATATTATAACTGAAACAGGTTTTATGCTGCACTTGCGAAGACAGCATTTAAAGGTGACAGTCAAAAAAGTTTGCATCACTTCTGGTACTCCTAACACTTGTGGAATAAGAGTTTTTTTGTATAGCTTAATTCTATGAAAAAGGTGTAAACAGACTTTCCTGGTAACTTGTGCAGGGAAATGGTCGCATATATTGCAAATACTTTGATATTTATCCTCAGGTAAAGCTGTTATCATATAGACTCACCTCATGCTTGCGCCATGCCAACCCTAAGAATAAGCTCAAGGGTAGCAAAAAGCTATTTTACTGCAATCTACCCTTTAGCCGCTGCTACAGTGTTTTAATTTGCTACTTATTTTATTTTTGTAGTGGTGTTGTCATTGCTGAAGGCATTCTCGACAGCGATAAGATTGCCTACCAAGGTGCCATTTATTGTTGAAAGTTTGCAGTATATTTTTTCTAGCTAAAAGTGGATTCTATCCAAATTATATGAACATAGTTTCTGTCTAAATTCTCTACACAAATTGAAGCTCAATTCAAAGTAATTGCATTTTTCCACCTGTTATCGTAGCTTGCTATTACCGTGAACAGACCTCTGTTTACATGGTATTTGGTTCTCGATGGGTCAATTGTTCCTTAGCGTGAGTTACTTTAAAAAGAAAAAACTGGCATCATTGGTTTGAGGAAGTAATGAAGCAAATTTGCAGCTGTGCCAGGACTGAAATATTGTGTTTTTCACTAGTCAGTTGATTATTAAGTAGCTGTTAGAGATATACTGTCCTGGATATATCTTTTTTTCCTCTGGAACCATACCCGCATAAGGCACATAGTATCATTGGCCTTACCTTTCTTATATGTTTTGGATTTAAGAACTCTCGATGACCTATGTATTTTACAGGGACTTCATGGGGATTTCTTTTTCTACTATACTTTTACATCCATTTATCACGTTGTATTGTTGTTGGAGCTTTATTTCCACTGCTACGATGTGTTGGTTATGGCTTGGACTGGAAAGAAGCCATTATACTCGTATGGTCTGGTTTGAGGGGTGCGGTGGCGCTCTCGCTTTCTTTATCTGTGAAGGTTAATTTTAAGAAAATTGTCAATCTCGTTCTTCTCTCTCTCGAATTTATGCACATCATTTATGCAGCCACGTTGATTCATTGTTGACTTGCCTTATTCTCAATCATTTGATTCAGCAATCTAGCGGAAATTCATTTCTCAGCACGGAGACAGGAACATTGGTAAGTTCTAGAAGTAGTCTCAAGGTGTTATTGACAGCCTAAATGAATTAAGGAAGAAAATCATTTCTCTCTCTTGATATTCTCTGTTGTTTTGCAGTGTATTTTCTTCACAGGTGGAATTGTGTTTCTAACTCTGATAATTAATGGATCCACTACCCAATTTGCTCTACGGCTTCTTGGCATGGACGGATTACCAGCCACAAAGGTCATAACCTTTTAACAGACTTCATTTCCAACTTTAGTATGCAGAGACATAGGTAGGTGTGTTCGAAATGCTCAAACCCCTTTATTTATTTAAAATTTTCCATTTTTTTCTTGTTGACAGATACGAATATTGGACTATACAAAGTTTGAAATGCTGAATAAGGCCTTACAAGCGTTTGAAGATCTTGGAGACGATGAAGAGTTAGGACCTGCGGACTGGCCTACAGTTGAAAATTATATTTCAAGCTTGAAAGATTCAGAAGGGGAACAAGTTCATCCTCATAGTGGTTCGAAGACTGGAAATCTTGACCATACGAGTTTAAAGGACATACGTATACGGTTCTTAAATGGTAATATACCATGTTATTTTTCTACCTATTACACTTTTATTAAGCAAATTATTGACCATTAGTTCGAGGCTGTTGCTTGCATCAGGTGTTCAGGCAGCTTACTGGGAGATGCTTGATGAGGGAAGGATATCTCAAAATACTGCTAATATTTTGATGCGGTCAGTTGATGAGGCATTGGATCGAGTTTCTACGGAGTCTTTATGTGACTGGAGAGGTCTAAAACCGCATGTTAAGTTCCCGGGTTTCTACAACTTTCTTCATTCTAAAATTATCCCAGGGAAGCTGGTCACATACTTCGCTGTTGAAAGACTGGAATCTGCTTGCTACATTTCTGCTGCATTTCTTCGCGCACATACAATTGCACGGCAGCAATTGTATGACTTTATAGGTATGTACAGTTTAGATTCTGGATCACACTTTGGTAACAGTGAGTAGAAGAAAAAGTTGTCCCCGCATATGATTGGACTCTTTGTTGATCTATCAGCGTTTTTGTTTGCGAGTACCTCAAGTTAGTAAGAACAATACTTTCATCCAACCCCAGTTTTGTCTCTTAGTTATGTTTCTTCTCTATACAGGGGAGAGTCATATTGGTTCTACTGTAATCAAGGAAAGCGAAGTCGAAGGAGAAGAAGCCAAAGAGTTCTTGGAAAAAGTCCGATCTTCACTTCCTCAGGTTGAGAGTTGTGTCATTTGTTTTGGGTGATTTATCTTTTATGCGATGAATCACATATAATCTTTGATCATCTTGGTTTGCAGGTCCTCCGTGTAGTGAAAACAAAACAAGTAACATATGCAGTGCTGAATCATTTACTCGATTACATTCAAAACCTTGAGAAGATTGGCTTGTTGGAGGAAAAAGAAATCGCTCATCTTCATGATGCTGTCCAGGTACCAAATTAATAATTCAATGCCTTGAACAAATGGTCCACTCTTTTTTTTTCACGCTACTTCTCTTTCTCTCTCTCTCTCTCTCTCTCTCTCTCTCTCTCTCTCGTACGTACCTCTCTCTCTCTCTCTCTCTCTCTCTCTCTCTCTCTCTCTCTCTATCTGCAGACTGGCTTGAAGAAGCTTTTGAGAAACCCTCCAATAGTAAAACTTCCAAAATTAAGTGACTTGATCAGGTCACATCCGTTATCGGGTGCCCTTCCTGCTGCAATGTGCGAACCTCTAAAACACTCGAAAAAAGAAACGATGAAGCTGCGTGGTGTCACTCTTTATAAAGAAGGTTCAAAGGCAACTGGAGTCTGGCTTATTTGTGATGGCATTGTTAAGGTAACCCAAAACTTAGTTTTACTTTGAAGCCATAATATCTTAAGATAATGATCTTCTTCATCACTTAAAGTTATCATGATAATAATATACAACATCTACAGTGGCAAAGCAAAAGCGTAAGCAACAGTCACTCGCTGCATCCAACTTTCTCTCATGGTAGTACCTTGGGACTCTACGAAGTCCTCACTGGGAAGCCATATATGTGCGACATGATTACAGATTCAGTGGTTCTTTGTTTTTTTATCGATAGTGATAGAGTACTATCTTTTGTACAATCGGATTCTACGATTGAAGATTTCTTTTGGAAGGTACGTCTCTATTGGAATCCATTGAAGAGAAAACTCCTCTCATGATTGTATATTGCATCAACTTCTATTCGTGTCTTTTTTTGCAGGAAAGTACATTGGTACTTCTCAAACTCTTGCGTCCTCAGATATTTGAAAAAGTGGCAATGCACGAATTACGAGCGCTTGCTTCCGCTGAAAGCTCGGAACTGACAACATATGTATCTGGAGAATCAATTGAAATCGCTTACAACAGCATCGGTTTGTTATTAGAAGGATTCATAAAACCAGTTGGTATTCAAGAAGAGCTTGCAGCATCTCCTGCTGTATTATTGCCTTCGAACGAGAATCAAAGCTTCCGTAACTCATCAGAAGCTTCAGGTAATTCATATCACAGTATACAGAAGAATCACAACCTCTACTAAAATTGGAATCAACCAAAAAACTGTGTTCCGGTTTGTGATCACAGGTATCATGAGAATGAGTTTCTCACGGCAAGCAATAAGATACACAGTGGAGACAAGAGCAAGAGTAATCATCTTCAACATTGGAGCACATGGAGTTCAGAGGACTCTACAACGAAAACCATCTGCGTTATCATCACCGCGTGGCCCAACCTCTGACCACAAGCTCCCGAGATCATCTAGTAAAGAACACAGCGGTCTCATGAGGTGGCCTGAAAATATTTACCAAGCCGAAGAACAAGAAGACATCAGCAAAAAAGCATTAAACCTATCTGAACGAGCAACGCAACTTGGCATTTTTGGCAGCATGGTAAAAAAAATAAGATGAGAATTTGAAATTCTTTTTGAGCTTGCCATCGATGAACTTCCCTACTAACCTGGAGCTTTTTGATCGTTGGATATTCTCAATCAGGTTGATCTGTACAGAAGGAGTGAAAGTTTCGGTGGGATCAACAATAACAAGGCACAAGGTAACTCGTCGTACAAGAAACTCGCATTAACCTCATCTCAAGGTCTACATTCAGCTAAATCAGAAAGCTCAATGGCAACCACGAAACAGCTTGGAACCCGGAAATTTGTGTCTCGACTTCCTCCACAAGTAGCATCAGAAGAAGGCAGCACAAGCCAGAATAGGATAGTGGAATCGAGCGATGATGAAGATGAAGGAATCATTGTGAGAATCGATTCTCCGAGCACGATCGTTTTCAGAAACGATCCATGAAGCATTGCTGAGATGTTTGTAATATAATAAACTAAAAGACAACATGTTAGCTTATACAATTCTTGTGCAAAAGAATAAAAGGCAAAACAACAGACGCTATTTTTGATGAACGTTGTGGAGAAGAGAGAACTATTCGAAGGTCATTAGAACATATCCATAGAGACCATCTACATTATGCTCTTCTTATATATCCATGTTATTTACTCAACATATCAAAGTTCTTTTTATCTGTTAATTACCAAATGTGTTTGTGTGTTTAAAAAATATCTGCCAGTTTGAATATACTTTATAGTATATTTATATTCATTTATAATGTTTTACCTTGCTCATTTTTCAAATTTCTTCTTCAATAAGTTTTCTATACCTTGCTCTTCGGATACTTTGGGAACAATCGGTTAAAGATCTTCAATTTATTATAAAGAAAAGACCAAAAAAATAAATAGCTAATGATTAATTATTACAAAAATATCACTAATTTTAAAGTTTTTTTAACCAAATCCACGATCAGCCACATGCATACACGGTCACTTGCCACTTCTCTTCTTGTTTTTTTTTTTTTTGTCCGTACAGCTAATTAGCTCATGCCGACATACGTAACATAACATAAGCACGACGTCATTGTGAATCTGAGCTTTAATCCTCGCCGTTTATTTTCGCCAGTACTTCAAACAACGGCGGTGATCTAAAGCTGATAATATTGCCAATACCTTAATGGACCTGAAGGAGATGCGGCTATTATGCTAATGAACTTTTTTTTTTTAGCTTTTGTCAACACCAGTGAACTTTAATTCAGCACCCAATACTTACCTCACTCGATTCTATTAATGTCTACACTCTAGAGTTGTTGATTTTTCGTAGAAACTATGGAAGATAAATCTTATTTTTATTATATAAAATTGTTTATTAACATTTACAGTGAGAGAGTTGCAAAATAGAGTATTAATATTTTACATAAATATTGGAGGGTTGTATCTAACTAACAAATAAAAAATTTAAACCAAAACAAAGAATTTAAAATCTATCAGTTTCTTTATCTTCGAACTTTTACCCTTTTATTTTTCTTTCATTTTTAAAGTTTTATCTCTTCCTTCCTTTTGCTTTATTTAATGGTCTTTGTTTTCCTTTTTTTTCTGAAACGTTTGTTTTCCCTTTTCTTTATTCCTTTGTTTTTCTTTATTATTGTTTCCTGGTCATATTTTATCTATTTAGCTTGTGATCATTCTCTCAATAAATAACGAAATTCTTTGGAAAATTTTGATAAAGAGAAAAAGCTCAAAATTCAAAAGAAGGTAATATTATTAATATCAGAAAAATCCACCGGATATTGTACAACATTTTTCAAAGTTTACCTCTCCTAATTTTCTATACAAAAGGTTTAAAGTTTCTCTCTTAGCCAATGATAACTTTGGCTTCCTATTCTAAAATCTCAACTATGTTACACATTACAACCACAACTAATTGATTATCATTATTACATAATTCACCCCTTAGTTCTGATTATGGTGATTGTACCCTTCCCTTGTGTTTGGATCCTAGTAAGAGCCACCACGGCTTTACCTGAGAGACCTGGTCCATGTGTCGAGATGCACGGTCTAGAGGCAAAGTCTCCAACTGGATGTCGAACAGGTCGAGCCGGTGGCATTAGAATCCTCTTATTTACGTCATTTAGGGTTATTTCATCTTCTCGACCACCTGGTTTCACCAATCCAAATGGGTAGACCACTCTCGTGATTAGTCTTTTGTTCTTACCACCATAACTAGACGAAGATGGTTCAGTTGGAGATTTTTCTCGGACATACATTTTGTCGGGAGATACAGAAGTATTGGGAGACTCGTAAACGGTCGATATCGGCTCCTCAAAGTTACGTATTCCACTCTTACGTTCATCTGTACATTAAAAATCATTAACCAAAGAAATTTAAATTAGTAGGTTATTTAAAATAAGACTAAATTTAAGTAAGGTGCAAACAAAATCAACCTGTTGGCTAAAAAAGCCAGCAATACTAACTTTAAAATGTTATTGTTTTCTATAAAAAAAATTTTCGGTATATCAATTTGTTATAAACTATTTTAAAAGTCATCCAAATTTAAAAGAAACACACATCATCCCTGAATTTGAAAATTATTTTTATTCGATAATTTAGTTAAAGTAATATCTTTTCATTTTTGTACCATTTGAATTCCTAATGACTAATAAGAATCGTATCTTTGCTAATATTTTGAAACTATATAATAAAAGTAGGTCTCACCTGTGCTAACATGTGGAGTGACAAACTGACTTTTCAAACAGCCATAACTCTCATGCAGGCCCCAATCGTTCTGCATTTTCAACGATCAACATATTTCAATTTAAATTAGTTATATATCGTTACCAAATCATTTGGAAATTATAATCAACGAGAACATGTATGCATGATGCATCATTAGGAAATAATTCTCAGACAAATATAATTAAATTAATTATCAAACTTAAACCTGTGATGAGTAGCTATCATTGAGAGAATTTGACGGATCGTCGAACAAGAGACGTCTCCTTTTGCTTCTCTCACAGGACTCGATAAGTGCGTCTTCGAGGTAACCTGTGGAGACGTCGGAATAATCCATCTCCGGTGATCGGTAAATCTGTTCCGGCGATCCATTCATGAAACATGCATCTGTATTCAACGCCACTTTTATATTTCTCTTTCATTATATAACTAACAAAATAATAATTGCATTCCACATAATCATTTTTTTTGCCAAAAATTCTTGAATAACTTGTAAATATATACATGCACGTCGATACGAAGATATATTTACATTGCATATGCGTATATATATATAATATTTGTCTACATATATATAGAGAGAGAAATATATATCATATATATGCATGTATGTAAATACCAAGATTGAAGTCAGGCTTGAAGAGTGATCCAATGTTATGAAGATCCCAAGTGGGTAGAGAGTAGAGAAGTTCACTCATTTTTTGTGTTTGTTTTTTTTGGAATGATTTGCTGAGTGTTTTGTACAGCAAAAACTTATATGGATGCCTATTTATCTTGGGGGATTGTGTTTCTAAAGTGAAAGTAAATTCAAATAAAACAATAAATTGGGAAATTTAAAGTTAAAAAGCAGTGGAGAGTTTTAGAAGATGATGAAGGAATTGTACTCATACAGTCAACGGTAAAGACATAAAGCAAAAGAACAATTGTTGGATTGTCTTTTGCTCCTTGGGATATGAACGTGACTAATTTATAACTTAAATTTAAAATATATAAATTATGGAATTTTATTGGTAATTCATCAAAATATATAAGCTGTTTTGCAAGTTTAATCAATTATATACTTTTAAAACATTATAGATTTTTTTTAATTATTCCCTATTGTGCAGCTTAAATGCCTTTTTTCTCGCTCTGGTGGATATATGAAAATTAATATTAGAGATGTTTGTATGTAGAAAAAGTACAAGTGTTTGAATTTTTGTTAGAGTTTGGTTAGATGGGGGACCTAATAATGGCTAAAGGTTATGATATCACATCATGCTGTTATATGTTCTTTTCTTACAGTCCAACACCTTTAAGCAAATTTGGTAAACAATCTCATAACTTGACTCAGTCAATATATACTAGAATCAGAAAATATCATATGTGGACAGTAAAAACTGTCGGAAATTTTACGACGTATTTGACATATATAATGGTTGATTAAGTGATTAAAATGCTGTTAAACCAAATAATAAAAAAAAATTAACCACACCTATTAAGAGGTATGAAATACAATTATATGCATATGATCGTAATCATATACTGAATGTATTGATATTCTTTGCGCAAATAATTAGAAACTGTAGATTATCATTAGACAATTATAATCTAAGATTATCATTTGAAAAATTATTTAAAAACAGTGTAAAACAGTAAACAAGTCCGTTTCACAATTTTTCAGTGATGTCGACGATGTTTTGTTTGTTATGTTACTGTTTGTTCAATAACAAAACATTGGTGTTTCAATTAATTTTATATTATATTAAAGTATGTGTTTCAATCAACTATATATATCATATTTGGTATGAGAAGTCCACTTCTCAAAGTTGTTCAGCGAATAAGCATTTTGATTGAATGCTCCTCTCGTTTGATGATTAAGTTGATTAAATTTTGCAATATTGCTTATCGTATTTGGACTGCTAAGTATAAACATTGTAACAATTTAAAGAAGTGATGTATTTCACAGTTCATAAAACCATTGTCCTCAATTTTAAACGACAATAATGAGTCATACAATATCTACTTCTTTTTTTCTTCTCTGCTTGAACCAAAAAGTCATGTAGAGAAGAATTTTTTGTTTTTTTTGGACATATAGGAGAAAATTCTGTTTATTTTTTTCAAAATCCATTCGTTAAATCTTGATTCTACATTGCTCCTGATCTGGTGAACAACCGTTCTTCTTTCTGATTGCTCTTTTGGGTTTTTTTCTTGATTCTTCACAATGGTGGGGTCGTGTCACGTCCTTTCACGTTTACTTTCTTCCATTATTACATGCCTTTATTTCAATTTACTTCATTTTATAATTTTCATTTGATATGACTGATTTGATCTGATAGGATGATGAAATCGGTCGGAATGGTTGCAATAGTTGAAGCGATGTAATCACTGTAGAATAAGTATGGTTGGTGTCCACACCAAAAAAAAATGTATGGTCGTGTAATTAGAGCGATCGTTGTGATAGAGTTTAAATAATGGAATAAAATGATAAATATTTGCTTACTTTTGATTGAACAATGAATATAGTTGAGAAGTTCTGAACAAATAAATTGTTTAGATGAATTAGTTACTTAAGCCTAAAGTTATAGTAAGATGGTTTTGTTGATTCATGATATAAACATTTTTAAACGTTTAAACTAACTAACTCAAACATAACAATGTGAGTGGTATTATGGTTGTAGAGTTTGGTATCAGCAAATGCTGATTATGCTTTACGTTTTTGACCCTCGTTAGGGATCGATAATTAGAATATTAACGATTTGTTTACACGAAGGCTTGAGTTTTTAAGACCAATGATTCAAACATCATGATTTAATGAATATGATTCAAATATCTTGATTAAACAAAAACAAAAAATGATTGGAACTTGATTAGAACTTTTAGAAAATCGCAAATCATAAAATTTTATGACCGTTTTGCATATATTTTTTTAAAAAGAAACTATTTTATATTATTAATTTTTATATATAAATAAAAATTATAAATCTATTTTTGTTTTATTTAGGCTCGGATCTGTTTCTGAATTTGATCATAACAAAAAAAAATCAACTCTATGGCATTTAATGTGATTGAAAGAATAATCTCAATGTCCATTTAGAACCTACATGTTTTGAAATAAAAATAAATTGCATATCCTTTTCTATAAATATATCAATCGATTTGTATTGTTTTCCTCTATTTGTTTTTTTTCTTTTATTGTTGGTACGTACGTATTCACTTTCCTCGATTTATTAATTTCTAGACATGTTCGGCGAGTACGATTTTTTGAAGTGGGCCCAAATGTAGGCACGCTTGTGGAGGCCCACTTAGAAAAGACGAAAGATTGCGCCGGTATTATTCGCGGGACCCACATATTTACTTGGTCGCCTCTAATTAATTAAAAAAGAAACTATTTTGTCAATGCACAAAAAGCAATTAATTTGATTTTATTGTAGAGTTTTATAATGGATGTAATAATAATTGTTTTTTGTAGAAAGAAATACAGAAGCAGCCAACCTCAATATTTTGTTAATGATAAAATTATTAAGCATACACTTTTTTAGCTTGTCGAGATATTTATCGTTTTCGCATATTAAAATATAGATGATATCAGTTTGATTTTTTTTTGTTCTCTCTAATGTTTTTGCATGGTCTAAGATCGGTAGTGATGTTAATCGAACGGTGACGATTGCCTTTAGAGCCGAGTAGATTTGTCATTTGTCTACCGAATACTTTGAATATATATTGCCCCATGTTTAGATTAAAGAATTAACGGCAGCCCTTTTACATTTTTGTAATTTGAACCTTAGTTATCGCAATGATTATGAGAACATCAACATGTTGTACAATCGATAAACTTTGAAAGCAAACTTATGCTTATATTGATGTAACTTTCTTGTTTGAATGTAGCTTGTTTCAAAGGAGTGGACCATTTGTGGATAAAAAAGCCATTTACTCAGAAGCTGAAGGTGAAAGTACGAGAACCATAATCCATACGGTTTATCTCAAAGTGGATAAAAAGCCCATTTACACAAGCTGAAGGTGAAAAAACGAGAAACTAGATTGCCTAAATACAAAAGTAAGTTTTAACCCATAAGAAGAGAGATTCATACTCATTGATTATTTAAGCTTAGGAAATGTTTTCAAATTCTTAGTGTACAACTTTTTATTTCTCGAGAACCAATACCCATTTGTACTACAAACGACTTACCGTGCGTTTGCGGTTTGAAAACGGTTTAAAACTTATCCCCTCATCATCACAAACTTTTTCCAATAAGCCGTAACTTCCTTAATCGTTTCCTCTGTCTTCTTGACCTTGTTACTTTTTCCGTTAGCCATCTTGATGTGAATCCTCACCGGAAGTGTATCGAGCTCGTGAATAACCTTCTCGAAGTCTGCGATCAATCTCTCGGCCAAGGTTCGGGAAAAATCTTCTCGAATCACGACTCGGAGGACAGTGACGTGTTCCGCATCTGCTGGCATTGTGTAAGCTGGAACGATCCACCCGAAGCGACGAAGGGTTTTAGCCACTTCAAACTCGTCGTAGCGGCTACTGTTTTTTAGAGAAAACGCCACTAACGGAATACCGTTTTCTTTGGAAACTATGTTAAAACGTCCTGTTTTCTCTAATCCTTGTCTTAAGACCATCATGTTTTCGTGACAATTATCCATCACATTGCGATATCCCTAAACAAACAAACACAAGAAGATAATTAGCGAAGAACACAACAACAATATCAAAATTACTACTTTTTACTCGAGGAAGTTTTAGTCCGAATTTTTTTTTTAAAGAAAAAAAAAGAAGAAGACGGAAACTGAGAATATATTGATCATATTAAATTTAATAAGGTAATTTTTTATTCTTAATAGGTATTTAGTTAAGCATTTTAGTATATTTTTAGTCGAATTTATCGGTCTAATATTCAAATTCAACACCAACAATTACATTCCAAAAAATGGTAATTTATTCATTTTGAATTACTACTTGCCTCGAATCCAAGACGAATCAGCTGGTAGTACTGAGCAATCACTTGACTTGAACCTGGCAAGCATTAGCAAATCATTAATATATAGAATTTTACATAATGTACAATTTAATATATGGTTTTTGTATAAAGATATAGAAATGGGAATGTAATGCGTCACCTTTGGAGAAGTTGAGGGTGAAGGTGGGTTGATCAGCGCCAAGGTAATTGATGTGGAAGATAAGTTCATCAGGCAAATCGGATTTGGTTCTCCACACAGCCCAACCGATTCCGGCGTAAACCAAACCGTATTTGTGACCACTCACATTTATGCTCTTAACCAACGGTAACCGGAAATCCCACTCCAGCTCCGGATACAAGAACGGAGCAATAAACCCACCACTCGCTGCGTCCACGTGGATTCCCGTATCCCATCTGTGAATTGCGTTTCCAATAAACGTTAAACCGGACTCGAATCGGTTAATTTGATTGATTATTAGCTTTATTATTTATCTGTTTTTTTAATTACCCGGTTTGCTTGTTTTTCTCGACTAGGAGGTCGTTTAGGAGCTTAACGTCTTCGAATTCTCCGGTTAGCGTCGAACCGAGGATGGCTGCGACACAGATTGTGTTATCGTCTACCATTTCGACTGCTTTTTCAGGGTCCATCACGTAATATCCTTCTCTAAGCTTCACTTCCTTAAGCTCCACCTCGAAATACCTTGCGAATTTCTCCCAGCAAACCTGTATCAAACCAAAAATTTAGTAAATCATAGATCTTAACCGGAATTACCATCTTTTGGTTGAATGTTTCAATTCTGTGGTCTAACGTTTCAATTTTGTTATGTTTAAATCTTTATATTGAGAAAACAGAGAACCAGACTCAAATTTGAGTATATTTTTGGGCCTAGTATATTAATCTTTCGGTTTAGAAAAATAAAGAGCTAAACCGGTTTAATTTTTCTTTTTTGTTTGTTTTGGTGGTTTACCTGAACATTAGCTCCGGTCACGATATTGGGCTTATCATAAGGAAGGCCTTGAGCCTTACGTTTGTTCTGCCACTGTCTCTTAAAAGCCAACCCGGCCAGCATAATCGCCTCCGACGAACCCACGGTGCCGACGCCAACCGCAGCCTCGCCTTCACCGAGCGGTGCGTTAAAGAGACGCGCTATCATGTTGACGCAACGGTTTTGAAGCTCGGTGGTGATGGGGTACTCGTCCATGTCGACGTAGTTCTTGTTGATAGATTCCATCATGCTCGTCGTTGATGATTTGGTATGCTGCTTCCTTGGGGATCGAGTTCTCAGGCATCTCGAATCTGATGTTGAAAACATTACGTTACAATTACGCAAATAAGCCTATAAAATCATATGAACGCGTATATAATAAAAATGCTGTAATTTGGATTAGCCAAATATTATTTATTTCTTTGCTAGTTTGAACCTTTAAAATCCTGAAAGTTTTAAAATTTTGACATGCAAGAAAAACGAAAAATCTTTAAATTTTGACATGAGCCCGCCTCGTATAAATATAATATATATGCTATATAAACAACGAAACAAAAAAACATAGAGTAATAATATATATGCTATATAAAATAAAGCAAACAGTATAGTAAAATGTTAAGTTAATTTCATTGAATATAAAAATCAGGCAAAAGAATTGTGTTTCAATGATAACTTTTTGTATTTTACCGTGGAAGAGAGTTTCGGACGTAACGAGAAGCAAAAGTTGAATGGATTGAAACATCAGATTCCGAAGCTGTCTTAGACAAAACCATCTTCTTTCAGTTTCAGTCGAACTGTATTCGATCTTTGTTTTTCTAGGTTTGAAATGAACAAAAGTAGAATAACTTGAGGGAAACTATATGTAAAACTTTTCTTTGTTTTGTTGTTGAAGAATGTGTGGGATTAGAAGATGATGAGCAAATGGTATTATATAGTAAAGAGAAAGGTTCTCTTCGTTTCGTTTTGCAACGTGAAAGGAAGCATCGGTGGTCTTTATTTATGGGCTCCTTTTCAACTTTTCTCCTACCGATGACTTTTCATTATCATAATATCAAGACTAACGTATGGTTACTTTTAGAAACCGAATATTTAACATATTTGAAAATTCTAATTTTGTTTTGATTTCGGTTCAACTATTTTGGTTTTTAAAACATAGCTGATCAAGGGAGACCAATACAAGATGGATCACATTAATACGATTTGGTTTTCAGGTCTCCCTCCATATTAGGTTTTAGTTTGTCTGCTTTTTTTTCACTTTGATTTGGTTATCATTCTATCCTTTATAAAGCTTATTCGGTTTTCTGAGTTTGGTTTATCCGAATTAAACTTTGTCATTTGCCATTTTTAAATGTTTACAACAGTGTGAAATAGATTATATTCCTTGTTCATACATGCATGAAAAAAGAATCAATTCATTTACGATGTTGATTTTGATTTGACTATCGTTTAAAGGACTTTAAATTGAAATTATAAGTCTTCGAATATAATCGTTCCTTTAGATTAAAAAGTCAATACCATGCTGAAAAATAATTGAAAACAAAAATGTGTTATTGTTTTGTCAATTTTCAGCTATATGAATATTCCTGCGTAAAAATATGTATAGAGACTACAAAATCTAGTTTTTTCCCCTTGGTTTTATTATTGTTATCAATACAATTTAGACATTATATAAGCTGAGAACCAAATACGACCATGTATTGGTATTTGTATTGGCTTTGAGCGAGATTTCATATTCGGCTTACGTATAAATATTATTAAAGTACAGTAGAAAAATTCAAATAAACATCAAATCCATGGACTGGCCTAAACAAACAAAGTTAGAATATTAATCAAGCCTCCCACTGGTTTAGAGTAGTCTAGCTTTGGCTTAGGTTAATTAACTAATGTTTGAAAAGTGAGAACTACTACCTATTCAACATTGTTTTAGAAAACGATCTTTTGTCATTAAGATTTTTAAAACTTTTTGATTTTGGAATTTTGAAATCAACGGAAGATTATTCTTTTTTCTTTACTCTTGTAATCAAACCCATATGTTTTTTTTAATCAGATAAAAATCCATTTGCTATTCCCCATTTGCCCCTGAAAATAATGTATCCTTTTATTTCCAATAAACACATACTATCACTTCTAAAAAAATATTTTATTTTCGAAGGAATAAAAACAATTATTTTGTTTAATCTACCAGTCGAACTGATTTATTTTTTTCTTTGTTTAAGTTGTTTATTAAATGGTACTTATACGTAATATCGAGGCGGTATAAAGGGTATAACTGGCAGACAATAAGTCACTTTCAACAACGCGTCAATCAATGGGAACCGGCAAAAGGAGACGCCAATCGACGAATACCGGTAATTACGGGTTACCACCGGTTTACCTTTTCCAATATCTGACTTTGCTTAAATTTTTGACAAAGGCAGGTCATTTGTTTTATCAACAACTCGCCCATTTTCTTATTATTACGTTATACAAAAAATGTATACTTGTTTTGACTTTTACATGTGTTTACTTTTTTTTCTGCCTTACATGTTATGTGTTTATAAGTTTGTTTTTAGTTTCATTTTGGAGGTTTTAGACTGGGTCAACAAAGATAGTTAAGAAACCCACTAATATTTAAGCCCAATAGATCCACTATACTGGTTCAATCATATTTTGCAAATAAGTTCAAAACGTGTTCACAACAACAAATTTGTGTATGGAGGCTCTTCAAACAAAAAAAAATTAACCATGGTCAAAACCCACTATCAAATTTCTAATTCAACGATCAATTCGAACAAAAAACAATCAATTGTATTATTGGGCTTTCAGGCCCAAACAATAAATATTGAGGAGAACGTGCTTATAGGCTTATTTGTAGCAATGAATTTGTTTATTTGGTTCTGTGGTGACTAGTGAGTGACCACTCACACAACAACTTGTTCAGTGCGAGAATATTTTTTAAATCGAGAAGCTTAAGTTAGCTTGCGTGAAGGTTGTCATGTTCAGTGGAAAGTAAAAGATGGGTTCCATTGACGAAGAAAGGTCACTCCTTGATTTTGAAGAATCTCTGTTACAGGTTTAACCTTCTGTGTCTATGTAATATTTGTGACAGTTTCTTAAACTTCCGCTTGAATTGATTCCTTCAATTCCAATTGTTTTGAGTTTCTCTTATTCCCAAGATAGTCTTTTGGGGTCTAAATCTTTGTTTCAACACAACTAATCTATTGAAGAGACGATTGTGCTATCAGGAGGAAGTTATATTAAGCTTTAAGATAACTTTATGATCCCAATCTCTTCTCTCTGATATTCATTGGCTTATGACAAATTATGTTTGAGATAAGCCTCTGAAGATATATGTCTGAATTATTTTAGGAGGAAGTGAAATTGTATGCTGAAGATGGCTCAGTGGACATTAATGGAAACCCACCGTTGAAGCAGAAAACAGGAAACTGGAAAGCTTGTCCATTTATTTTTGGTAACAAAACACTGTTGTTTATTTCAATTGTAACTCTTATGATCTTCCTCATGTCATGTCTTTCAACTTCCAAAAAACGATATGCTTTCGTGTGCAGCCAACGAATGCTGCGAACGGTTGGCTTATTATGGCATTGCCAAGAATCTAATCACTTACTTCACAAATGAATTGCACGAGACAAATGTTTCTGCGGCAAGACACGTCATGACATGGCAAGGAACATGTTATGTTACTCCTCTTATTGGAGCTTTAATAGCTGATGCTTATTGGGGAAGATATTGGACAATTGCTTGTTTCTCCGCGATTTATTTCTGCGTAAGCATTTTAGAAAATAATGTGCTTTCGACAATGAGTTAGCAGGAATTGAATTGTACACTTAAGTCTACTTGAAGAGTTTCATCTGCTCAAGCTTTAGGTACCATAGGACTATCAACCTGTTTATAGTTGTGTATGTTTGGTTAAAGGGCAGTTAATGAGGGCTCGAATGGACATTTGGTTGAGAGTTGATAAACCTCTCAGTTATATACTCTCTATGGTTTGGTGAATTTGGTTTCAAAAGTTTATGTTCTTATCAACCTGTTTTGGTTATGTTATTTTGCTTGATGTTCTGTCATTTGATCTGCTTTTTAAAGGGAATGGTTGCACTGACACTCTCAGCTTCAGTTCCGGGTCTGAAGCCAGAGGAATGTATAGGCTCCTCCATCTGTCCACCAGCCAAAATGCCTCAGCAAGCGGTTTTATTTTTAGGGCTTTACCTTATCGCTCTTGGGACTGGTGGAATCAAACCATGTGTCTCATCCTTTGGTGCTGATCAGTTTGATCACACCGATCCAAGCGAACGAGTCAGAAAAGCTTCTTTCTTTAACTGGTTCTACTTCTCGATCAATGTTGGTGCGTTTGTCTCATCTACTCTTCTAGTGTGGGTTCAAGAGAATTATGGTTGGGAATTGGGATTCATGATACCAACCGTGTTCATGGGACTTGCTACTGCGAGTTTCTTCCTTGGCACTCCGCTTTATAGGTTTCAGAGACCAAGAGGCAGCCCAATTACTAGAGCTTGCCAAGTTCTTGTAGCCGCATACCGTAAATTGAATCTCAAAGTCCCCGAAGAAGACCACACACTTCTGTTCGACATAATGGATAAGAACTCTTCAACTGCTGCAAAGCAGAAGATTGAGCACACGGACGGTTACAAGAAAATATTCACCCTCTAACTTATCAATTTGAATTAAGCATTGGACTGTTCATTGGTTAAATAAATTGTTTTTCATATCAATGTGCAGGTTTCTTGACAAAGCCGCAATGATCTCCGAAGATGACGCCAAACTGGGAGCTGTTCCCGACCCGTGGAAGCTCTGTACTGTGACTCAAGTGGAAGAAGTTAAGATTCTATTACGTTTGATCCCTATTTGGGCCTCAGGAATCATCTTCTCAGTCCTCCATTCACAGATTTACACACTTTTTGTTCAACAAGGACGGTCCATGAAACGAACCATCGGCTTATTCGAGATTCCTCCAGCTACTCTAGGGATGTTCGACACCGCAAGTGTTCTCATATCCGTCCCAATCTACGATAGACTCATCGTTCCTTTTGTGAGAAGATTCACAGGCTTAGCAAAAGGATTCACTGATCTACAACGAATGGGGATTGGACTTTTCGTCTCTGTCGTGAGCTTAGCAGTTGCAGCTATCGTTGAGACAACGCGGTTACGGTTAGCCAGAGATCTTGATCTGATGGAAAGTGGAGATACTGTTCCATTGACAATCTTCTGGCAAATCCCTCAGTACTTCCTTATGGGCACTGCTGGTGTTTTCTTCTTTGTTGGTCGGATTCAGTTTTTCTATGAGCAATCTCCAGATGCAATGAGAAGCTTGTGTAATGCTTGGGCCCTTCTCACTACCACTCTCGGAAACTACTTGAGCTCGATGATTGTTACGCTTGTGGCGTATTTGAGCGGCAAAGATGATGGTTGGATTCCTTCAGACAACCTTAACAAAGGCCATCTTGACTACTTCTTCTGGCTTTTGGTCGCGCTTGGCTCTCTGAACATTCCAGTTTTTGTCTTCTTCTCTGTTAAATACACGCAGAAGAAGGTTTCGTAAGGTCCAAAACTTCTTCCTCTTGTTTGAAATTTGTATATACGAAACATTGTGTAAAAAATCCTTAAGTTATGGGCCATTATGTATAACATACTTATTGGCCCGATGGGCCTTCGTCATAGTTACTATGGGCCGTCGTATTAAAAATCAATTTGGTGCTCTTATTTGGTGTTGCTGCCAATTTTGGGTGCTTCACGTTCTTAATTTTATCTTCTCAGAATCTCACGTGATGAAAGAATAATTAGCACATGATTTACCAGAAAGTTTATTTATTTAGATGCAAAAGTGATATACTATGCTTATAGCTATTTAAAATGTTGAAATATATAAAAAAAACTAGATGGTTATTATGTATATTAAAGAGAAAACATTCTACATAAGTTATGGTCAAATTACATTATCTGAAGCGGTTAGAAAAGTATATATTTGTCTTGGTTAGAGTGATACAACTTGAGAGATGGACAAGTTGATCCACAATTCTATCTTTTACGTTAACAATAATAATAGAGAAATCGTAATCGTAAAAGATCAGATTGTTACTTGCTTTATTAGTTCGCTTATTATCAGTTTGATTTTTAATATTTTCCAGTTAATAAAAAAAAAGTCGCCGGGAAAATTAAAATAAAAGTCTTTCACGTCTTCCAATAATAAATAAGAGTAAAGATTCAGCAGAGTAAGGAATCTAAATTGGTACGCTCGAAGCGAAAACGATGGGTTCCATTGAAGAAGAAAGACCTCTCATCGAAGAAGGTTTCATATTACAGGTTTGATCAATTTTAATTCTTGGCTTGAATAATTTCGAGTTTTGTATCTTAGGGTTTTCATTTCTCCCAGTTCTGCTGAATTTTTGGAATCGTGGATTGTGCTTGACTTTGATTTCATGCATTTTCTTTCTGGGTTTATTGAGTGATTTTCTGGGTAATCTCTGTTTATCTGAGACTTGTTAATCGTTTTCATGATGTATCTGTTTTTCCCTAAACCTTAACGACTCGCTGATTGTAGTTAATCTTATCAAGACTCTTCAATTTTACTAGATTGTTTATGTCCTGCTTATTAGTGAGCTTTGTGAATCTCTGATAACCTTGTGGCCTTGTGGGTGATGATTCAAATGTTTGAATTATGGAAATGGAAATCAAATTAGCTTCTCAATGCAGAGAGAGTGAGAGATATCGCTACTTTTTCCTAATTTTGCTTGAATTTCTTACAAGAGGTTTGTAGTTAGCTAATCGAAGCTCAATTTCATTTACGCTGTATTGTTCACTGCAATTGTCTTTGGCTGAAGATGTTTCTGGGTTTTGTTTAAGCAGGAAGCGAAATTGTATGCTGAAGATGGTTCCGTCGACCTTCACGGAAACCCACCATTGAAGGAGAAAACAGGGAACTGGAAAGCTTGCCCGTTCATTCTTGGTAAGCGCCCATATTTGTTTCATTTCAATTGTAGAACACTTATCGTCCTTTGTCTCTAACTTTGTTAGATGATCTTAATGTGTAGGTAATGAATGCTGCGAGAGGCTAGCTTACTATGGTATTGCTGGGAATCTAATCACTTACCTCACCACTAAACTACACCAGGGAAACGTTTCTGCTGCTACAAACGTCACGACATGGCAAGGAACTTGTTATCTCACTCCTCTCATTGGAGCTGTCTTAGCCGATGCTTACTGGGGAAGATACTGGACCATCGCTTGTTTCTCCGGGATTTATTTCATCGTAAGCATTAACAATGGCTTTGCAGGACCCATGATTTTGTTAATAAATTTGTGATAAGCCAAAGGCACAATGGGTCATGACTTAGCTGAGGTCTTTTTAACTAGCCTTAGGTCGAATTGTAGCAGATTATAGCTGTGTATGTTAACTAGAGAGCACTAAGTAAGTGCTCATTAACCTCCTGCTTTAATGGTTTCACAAGTCTTGTTGAGTCTTACCAACAATCGATTTAGAGTTAGTTTTTGTTTATTTTTTGCTCGGTTTACTGATTGATTATTATCCTTTCGATTAGGGGATGTCGGCACTAACTCTTTCAGCTTCAGTTCCCGCATTAAAGCCAGCGGAATGCATTGGTGAGTTTTGTCCATCGGCAACACCAGCTCAGTATGCGATGTTCTTTGGCGGGCTTTACCTGATCGCCCTCGGCACTGGAGGTATCAAACCATGCGTCTCATCCTTTGGTGCAGACCAGTTTGATGACACCGACTCGCGTGAACGAGTTAGAAAAGCTTCGTTCTTCAACTGGTTTTACTTCTCCATCAATATTGGAGCACTCGTGTCATCTAGTCTTCTAGTTTGGATTCAAGAGAATCGCGGGTGGGGTTTAGGGTTTGGTATACCAACCGTGTTCATGGGACTCGCCATTGCAAGTTTCTTCTTTGGCACACCGCTTTATAGGTTTCAGAAACCTGGAGGAAGCCCGATAACTCGGATTTCACAAGTCCTGGTCGCCTCATTCCGTAAATCGACTCTCAAAGTCCCAGAAGATGTTACGCTTCTGTATGAAACTCAAGACAAGAACTCTGCTATTGCTGGAAGTAGAAAAATCAAACATACCGATGATTGCCAGTTAGTTTTTAATCTGCTTCATTTTCTTTTTGGGAATAAATTGCTTCGCTTGGTTTGACATGAGATCTATATGATGCAGTTATCTTGACAAAGCCGCTGTTGTCTCAGAAGAAGAATCGAAATCCGGAGATTTATCCAACTCGTGGAGACTATGCACGGTTACGCAAGTAGAAGAACTCAAGATTCTGATCCGAATGTTCCCAATCTGGGCTTCCGGTATCATTTTCTCAGCTGTATACGCACAAATGTCCACAATGTTTGTTCAACAAGGCCGAGCCATGAACTGCAAAATCGGATCGTTCCAGCTTCCTCCAGCTGCACTCGGGACTTTCGACACCGCTAGCGTCATCATCTGGGTTCCACTCTATGACAGGTTCATCGTCCCCGTAGCTAGACGGTTCACTGGAGTAGACAAAGGATTCACTGAGATACAACGAATGGGAATCGGTCTATTTGTCTCTGTTCTCTGTATGGCAGCTGCAGCCATTGTCGAAATCATCCGGCTCCATTTAGCCAATGAGCTAGGATTAGTCGAGTCCGGAGCCCCGGTTCCCATATCCGTGTTATGGCAGATTCCGCAGTACTTCATCCTCGGTGCAGCAGAAGTGTTCTATTTCATTGGTCAGCTCGAGTTCTTCTATGATCAATCTCCAGATGCAATGAGAAGCTTGTGCAGCGCTTTGGCTCTTTTGACCAATGCACTTGGGAACTACTTGAGTTCGTTGATCCTCACGCTCGTCTATTATTTCACGACGATGAATGGTCAACAAGGTTGGATCTCGGATAATCTGAATTCAGGTCATCTTGATTACTTCTTCTGGCTTTTGGCTGGTCTTAGCCTTGTGAACATGGCGATTTACTTCTTCTCTGCGGCTAAGTATAAGCAGAAGAAGGCTTCGTAGTAAGGATGTGTTTTCCTGTCTCCTTTCACTACATACAAAGTTTGTTTCTTTTCATGTGTAACCTGTAATTGCAAGAACAATTGTTGTGTACTTTTTCTTTCAATTTCAAAAGTTTAAGTCTCATTTGCATTTGCAATATAAATCAATTAAAATCTACTAACCAATAACCCATACAATTATGATGGAATTAACGGATTTAATCATTGGTCGATGATCATAGTGTCTGTAAAATTGACGGAATAATCTAAGCGGAGTGATTAAAATTAAATATAAACTTATAAACACAAATGTAGAGTAGGAGTTACATTAAAGCAGGAATGGTTTTGGGCTTGATAAATCCAAAGGCAATTCCATTTGAGCTTAGTAAATCAAATGGGCCCATTTAAACGGGCGCAACATGACCCGGAACAAAGAATCTGACTGTGTCCGGGTCAAGCAAATCGGAGACGCCAAGAGAAAAAGGGTGAAAAAAAGGTTTGGGTGGGGATCGCGACTGATTTAGAGAATGGAGGTTCCAGGTTCATCGAAGAAGATGATCGCAACGCAGGAAGAGATGGTTGCAGCTAAAGTACCGCTTGGTTACAGAGATCAGTGCGCTCATCTCCTGATTCCGCTCAACAAATGTCGTCAGGCTGAGTTTTTCCTTCCGTGGAAATGCGAGGACGAGCGTCACGTCTACGAGAAGTGCGAATACGAGCTCGTCATGGAGAGAATGCTCGCGATGCAGAAGATTCGTGAGGAAGAGGCCAAGGCTAAACAGAATAAACTACAAGGGAACGGTGTTCCTCTAATCCCTAAGACCGCAAATGCTTAGACCCTCGATTCCATCTCCGATTGGCCCATTCCACAGCTTTCCGGTTAGTCTAATGCCTTTCGATTTAGCGTAAACTGGTTTGGTGATTCGATTGAATTAGCTTTTTCATCTGCAACAGATTAGATCTTCGTGATTTCATTTTTTTCGATTTAGGTTTCGTTGCCAGTGAATGAGATTGATTGCTGTTAGATTTCTGATGCATTTATCTTGGTTTTGATTTGTGACTTTTCCCATTTTCCTTACTGTGTATTACTGATTTGTCCAATATTGGATTCAATTTCTTGTAGAAATTTCTTTTACACCAAAATCACAATCGTTTTGTATCAATCCTGCTAGTGAAATATCTAGAATCTTTACATCTTTTCATTCTTGTTGTAAACCATCTCTATGATATCTGAAATTTGGATAAAGCCTAGTTCCATCATTTATAGATTTATCTGCAAATTTTTGGTTCGTTAGTCTTAGAGACTTCGTGTTGTTTCCTTTTTCACTCAAGAGCTTGATATATTTAAGTCTTGAAGTAATCTGTAGCATTATCTCCTGAAACCTTTAGGTACTTTTTACTAAGCCGGAAGAAAAGATTTTTAAGTGTTTCAATGATTAACAGGACACAGCTCAATTTGCTAGACCTATGTATTTCATGTTTGACTTATGTTCTCACACTTGTAGGCTTAGAATTGCTTATTGCTTGATCAATGTGTGAACTTGTAAATTGTGTATCAGCTCTCATGGATACAACCACTTTGTGTTGCTTGTAATTTAGCTCTGTGTCTGAAACATCTTCTGCTTTAAAGATTCTGCAAGAGATACACTCCTTGCTTTGGTGGATTATAAAGATATACATATAGTATATGTCACAACAGCTACAGGAAAGATTCTCTTGATATATCTCCTCTTCTTCTCATTCTCACTTGCTATTGAGTACTCTTATATATGTTGTGTGGTTCTTTCCTTCTTTTTTTCATGTTGTTCATTGTCCTTGCCACTATGATTTGACATCAATGGGTGTTTCTCTGCTCTAAAGACAGACCCCTAAATGTTTGGTCTAAAGATTCTCAACATGTCAATGATTTTGTTTCACCTGATTCATTTTATCCATTCTTCTGAGTTCTAATTCATACTGAAATATTTGGACAGGGATTCTCTGGAACTGTGAAGAAGGTGGAGGCTTTGCTTTTCTATATTTTCTTCTTGTTAGTGATGAAATATTTGTTGCTACATTTTCAGATGTGTATGTTCAAGATTCTCTCCCTTTTTTCTTCCTCTTGTTAACTTTGGAGCTGTTTCCCAGAAAATAAGATGCAAAAACTCATCTTTTTGTTGGTTTTGTTGTCTTTAATCTTTGAGAAATAAAGAAAATTTGACCATATGAGATCAAAACGATTCTGTTTTCAAAATGAAAAGTGCTCAACATATCACTTTTATAATTTATATCATCAAATCATTTACAATGGATATTATTAGAATACAGTAATTTGACGGTATGTTGTAAGTTCGTTGGACTAAAAGTCTAAATATTAACGGTGACCTTGTTGATAAATATATTAATATTTTGATATATAATCTCAATTATTTATTTACAATTTTCAATTAAAAATTTAGACTCGTGCTTAGCGTTTTTTTTTTCCAATGCTTCTTACACTTTTTTTATTTATTCCAACAACTCACCGTTTTTCATTTCTTTTCCTATAGATTTCACATTTTCAGCGAATTTTTTTTTGTTTTTTGACCTATAAAATACATTTCATCCATTAAGAATTATCAGTACATACAAATTCCATAAGAAAGTTTGGGCAAATATTAAAAATACGCCACTGTTTGGAACACATAAATGGTTTATCTAGCTAATCTATCAGCGAGTTAATTTTATTCAGTCAAAATAATATGTTTTCAATATTTTGAGCCAAATATACCTATTTCACCTTATCATCAGATGTTAAAAAAATATATATATATATAAAATAATATATATATATATATATATATATATATATATATATACTATTTCACCCTATTAGACCTTAAAAAGTAAAAATTAACAATTTTACATAAATATTTTAGAATATAAATTACAGTCCCGTGTTTGTATACGAATACGTAGTACACATACACGTTACGGAAGCATGGAGAAAAGTATACTATTAACTACGTTGTAGTTATTTCCGTGATGTGATGAGAAGACCAAAACACATGAAATGAGAATAAAAAAGAGGTTATGCTAAGAAAACATATCAAACCTAATTTCAATCCTTAAGGATGAAAAGTCAAGAGTTGTTTGGTCCTACTTCCAATAATTTTGCACTCACTACTCTAAACCTTTTCAGATAACCATGCATGTCTATATCAATCCAATGTATATAATGTTCTTCCCCTTGTAATTTATATTGTAGTTGTGGCCCATCTATTCCCCAAATCACCCTTTTAAACAACTCTCTTTCACTTTTGTTCTTGTATTATTCTAAGTGTGAAAGGCTTATTCTTCTCCGTTCTCTCTAGGTGTTTTATGGATTACACCTTTTAAACTATTACTTTTTAAATAAACTCTTGGAATTTGCCTTGTTCTTGCATGTGCTATGATTGAATTCAATCAATAGGTGATGAAAAAATTGACCCAAATAGAAAAATAATAATACTTACAGTTGTCAAATCTATATATAGTTTGGTGAGATTTGCACATACAAATAACCCAAAAAAATAATAATGATAAATAAAGAATGTCATCGTTCTGGAATCCAAAATCCACTTGGGTTACATTATCTTTCATTTATGTATAAAGTCTTAATGATAAAGAAAAAACCAAACAAAGAGCATTATTGTATGTTTTGATTGTGGTAAAAGCCATGAATCATGGACCTCTACAGTCAATTATTCATTCAATTTCTCTTGGAGCTATTTGTATACTGCCACACTCATTTAATGTATTGTTTTCATTTTTTTTTCTTCCATTTGTTCTTATTTATTTATCACTGAACACTATAGTGGTACTAACATCTTTTCATATTTGATTACGAAATGTAATTCAGAAATTTCATATTTTAAAATTATTAGCTACAAATCAAGCAATTTAAACCAAAAATGTGATGCGTTTTCGCTGAAAATTCGATTAGTAGTAAAAATTTCGATCAATGATCAAAAATGAAATATTATATCCGGTTATAACAAAAAGCATTTATATAATTTTGTTCACCATAAAAAATATAAACTATTTGGATTGTCTCTATTTGATTATTTCGATCAACGGTTATAAAACTTAGATACCTTTGTATTATATTCTTCTGGCCAATATATAGATAATATACGTAACTCGTGCGTCTAATCAAACATTAACCTTTTTTGAACCATGCATTTAAATTCTCTAAAATGATCAAAGCGAATCTTGGTATATATGCAAAATTCCACGTGTTTATAATAATATAGAGAATGTGCATGGATGAGAAGAAAAGGCACAGCATAGTAGTCTACATTAAAGGTCAATGACCTTACTTTTTGCGTAGAATTTTTATATTTGATTATGTTTTATTTACTGTATGTTTTTTTCCTTGGGTAAATGCTTATTTCTGTGTAGAATAAAGACGACGACTTTGTTAAATTTATTTATCAGTAAATTTACGTTCTTAATTAAATATTTGAGTTTTGATTTCTTTAAAATTTGGTTTTTCGTAAAAATTTTAGAGTTTATTTTTAGACAGAAAAATATAAAATATTTATTTAATTTTTGTAATTCTTGATACAGCGTGAAACAATGTGTTGGTTGTTTTGTCTCATAAAACAACTGTAATTTTTAATATTACGTAAAATCATATACTTAAAACAGTATTTGGTGTTTGATATATAAATAATCAATTGTAAAATAAGTAATAAAATATTATGAATATGAAAAGGAAATGCAACTTGTACATGTCTGTCCATTATTAATATATATATATATATAGATAATATATGTATATGTCGAAATTGTATTTATGCATCTCTTTTTTTTAGGATGATTAAAATCAATATAAGTATCATCAATTAATAACATACTCTAGAATACCTATTATAATTTTTTTAAAAAACAAACTGGACCAGAGAAACTACATTCTATGGACCTGTAAGATCCAGGATTTCCTAATTAAAAGAAAATTGTTAACAAAAATATTAAATCCGTGGTTGAAATATTGGTAAAATCAGCAATTGTTGATGGCTATCACGTAGATACGTATGATGTTTTTGATTCGACATCGATTTTGATGTGAGAAGCAACAATGAAAAATAAGAAGAGAACAATATGCAAAGGACAGAGTATAGGGTACGTTTATAGTTTGAGAAAATAAATAAGAATGTAAACAGTATTAGTATTATTTATTATATTTTAAAAAAAAAATAGAATAAGAAGAAAAATGAATGGGAAATGAGAGAAAAACATAAGGAAATTTTAGAGGGAATGAAGTCAAAACGGTGGTCCAAAAGACATAACGAAGGACCATTGTAAAGTTCTGATTTAGTGAAATCAGAAAGTTAAACACGAAACCCTAAGAAATCCAAAACAATAATTATGGCTATGGTCAAAGCTTAGCAGTTGGGCTATTTTTGTTATAATTTATTTTAATTTTGTCTAAACAATCTATCGTGAAATTAAAAAAGAGCGGGTAAATCCCAATTCCCTGTAAGGTAAATATTTACAAATATTTTGAGTTTTTAATTTGGGGTTTTTTTTTCTTTTTAATGACAAAGATATGTTTTTTTTTGCCAGCTAAAGTAGCTAACGAAGGCATGTTTGTTTGATTATTCTATTTGTGGCAATATATTAATGTTATGAACTAAAATAGACATTGAATTTTTTGATGCAAGTTGTATAAATAGCCTTGTGTAGATTGCTGATACGTTAATATGCAATGATTCTCTTTAAATTATTTAAATATTTTAGATAATGATGAATGGCGTCATGAGTCAAGACTAATGTAACAAAAGTCAAATCTATTTTTGTATGATTACCGTTTTTGTAAATTATATAATGGGTATACAATATTCTTGTAGCTAGGTCAAAACACATGTCACCTCATTTTCTCGAATAAACAAATTTATCAACTAACAACATTATTCCAGCTGGTTATTACATGTAAAGATATATATATATATATCTTTGTTCTTTTTTTCTTGCTAGTATTGGTTGTCTAAATAAGTGACCAAAAATTGACTTTACTAGATTTACAATCCTTAAATCATCATTGTCACGAACAATACATAAACAAAATAATTTTATAATTAACACAATTTTAGTGTAGGTTTTGTTTTTAAGATGTACACATTATTAACACATTTTAAACCAAACCAAAATAAAAAACCGTGCTAAACATTTATATCTGATGTAAACATAGCATAAACTAGATTATTGTGTTTCTAAAACCAAACTATCAAGTAAAATCCAAGAAAAAATAAAAAAAAAATCAATTTAAAATCATAGTTTAAACACAGCTACAATGGAATATCCGGCAAACAAAAATAAATGACCTTTTCTAAAGTTTTAATTATGAACATTTTTTTGGCTTTATGCAGATATATGTATAGAGAGATACAAAGTATGAGTGAATCCAAAAAAGACAAAGAGAATAGATGGAAAAAGAGAGTCATCTTTTAGAAAAAGCCAAAAAACCAAATCAGTAAACAAAAAAAAACTTACTCTTTTAATCCAACATACTCACAAATCCTCTCTCAGGGCTCTTTCGTTTCTCTTTCTTCCGTTTTGCGTTTGAAGCTAAATCATCTTTTTTTTGTTCTTGGGTTCGAGGAAAAATCAAATCTTGTTTCGGTATCTCAAATCCAAAGTGGGTTTATAGGGTTCTTGCGACTGATTTTCTTAAAAATGGGTAAATGTGGTGGGAGAAACAGTAACGGAAACTATAACGGCGTTGGATTTAACGGTCATGGAGGCGACGGCGTTAGGCCATACGTACGGTCTCCGGTGCCTCGGCTCAGATGGACGCCGGATCTCCACCGTTGTTTCGTTAACGCCGTCGATATGCTCGGTGGCCAATATCGTACGTTTACTTTTCTCATCCTTTCTTTTTCATTGTCAAGTTTTTGAACGAAGCCTTCACACTTTTGCTACGTTGTTTCATTCGTATATATCGTAAAGTTTGAGTTTTTTTGGATCTATTTAAGAAAGTTTGAAACTTTCTCACTGTTTATCTTCATCATCTTGAATGATCATCTCTTAGCCAAGCTTTTGAACGAAGCTTCACACTTTTGCTTATTTGTTTCGTTCATGTCTTAAAGTTTGGATTTTTTTTGGGGGGATCTCTACAAAAGTTTGAAATTTTATCACTGTTTGTCTTCATCATCCTAAAGAATCATCTCAGTCAAGTTTTTGAACGAAGCTTTCACACTTTTTTGCTACTTTATTTCATTCATATATCTTAAAGTTTGGATTTTTTTGGGATATTTCGAAAAAAAGTTTGCAATTTTATCATTATTTATCGTCATCATCCTTGCGAATCATTTTCACCAAGTTTTTGAACAACCAAGCTTCACGCTTTTGTAATTCTGTTTCATACATATAACATATATATTGTCACCTTTTTAATTTTTCTCTTTTTTTGTATTTGTTGGGTTTGATGAAACAGGAGCCACTCCAAAGCTTGTTCTTAAGATGATGGATGTGAAGGGACTCACCATTTCACATGTCAAGAGCCATCTCCAGGTAACAAATTTACCAAACATTATACCTTTTTTTTCCTTATCCTTACAATTTTATTCTTAATATCCTGAATATTAAATTACCTTTATCTTCTAATTTTTTTTATCACATATAACAGATGTATAGAGGTTCTAAACTCACTTTGGGAAAACCAGGTAATGGTTCTTTTTTATTTTATTTTTGTGAATTTCCATAAATATTCTGAAATGATATGATTTTCGAAAGAATGGGACCGTTGATTTTAATTCGAACTGTTAACATCAAAACTATAATAATGGATGGAATTTAATTGTTTTACTGTTTCTGTTTGTAGTATGTACTATTGGTCTAGTGTCATGATTCATAAGACAATTGTCATAAATACATATATTTTTCTTTTAAAAATGTAAAAACAAGAAAATGGGTACCTCTATTTTTAATAGATCAAGAGAATATTCATTATGATCATTACTTAATTCCTTTTATTTTTATTTTTAATTTTATTTTGGGGACAGAGGAAAGCTCTTCATCTTCAATAAGAAGAAGACAAGACACTGAAGAAGATTATCTTCATGACAACTTGTCTTTACACCCAAGGAATGATTGTCTTTTGGGTTTTCACTCTTTTCCTCTTTCTTCACATTCTTCTCTTAGGTAATTTTTATTTATTTTTATATATAATTTCTTACAAATTTTTTTTTTTTATCAGAAAAGCTATCATATTTACATTTTTTTGTTTGTACTTGAATTGTTTTTTTTCTTATTTTTAATTTTTTTTACTTTGGTGCAGAGGAGGAGGAAGAAGAAAGAAGCAGACTTCAGAGACTGGTGGTGATGATGATGATGCTGACTTCCTTCACATCATGAACATGAAGAAGACGAAAGAAACGACGACGTTTCCATCACATCATTTCCACAAGGTATTTACTATTAAAATTTTTGTCAACATGTAAATTCATCTAAGTAGAAATGTATACTCCCATTCATTATATTACTTTCCGGATATAATTTTGAAGTCTTAACCGGGGTCAAAGCGAAACCAAATTTAATCCGGTTTACTAATTGTTCTTCATTGATCCTAGATTGGACAAAGAGTCTGTTTTAAAATCCGGTGAAATCTAAACCAAATCATGTCCGGTTTAATCACCTAATTGTCTTATGAACTTAGGTTCATTAGAGAACTCATATCTTCATGTTCTCATATGTATTGGGGATTTGGTTTAAAATCTCAACCGGTTTGATTGAAACTGGGGGTAATGCAAGCCGGATCTTGTCCGGTTTAGTAACTGATTTCGTGTTTTTGGCTCAATAGGAAACAGAGAAGGAGAAGAACAATTGGAAAAACACTTGGCAAGAAGAAGAACAAGAACACGAACACGAAGAAGAACAAGAAGATTTGTCGTTGTCTCTTTCACTGAATCATCATCATTGGAGAAGCAACGGATCATCAGTGAGCGAAACAAGTGAAGCGGTCTCCACTTGTTCTGCACCATTCGTCTTCAAAGATTGCTTTGCTTCTTCACCAAAGATTGATCTTAACCTTAATCTTTCAATTTCTCTCCTCGGCAGCTGAAAATCAATCAATAGATAAATCTTTGTTTCTTAGACTAGTTTGAAACATTCAGATTTTGTTGTGAAACTACTAGGTATTTATTGTTTTCCGAATTTAAAGTTAAATAGAAATCTTAAAAATAACATTTAAATTTACGTAAATATCAAACTGAAACCTCATAAACTTATATAAACTAATAATGAATCTAAACCAAAAATTAATCCTAAAAAAAGAATAGAGTAAGTTGATTTTTCATTTTTGGAAGATAAAAAATCAGTTGACGACAAAAAAAAACAAAAAAATCGACGGATTTAATACCCTGTCAGTATTATTTAATTTTCTGAATTAATGTTGTGACCGTTTCTCTTGGTAAAATAGTAAAAATAAATAAAATTCACTTTTTAAAACAAAAAAACCTTGAAATTCACCCTTTCCTTGCTTCCGTGCCGACGATGGTCGGTGTGGATGAATCTATCGTACCGTGTTGCCTCGAGGCTCAAGACGGCGAGGCTCAACGTTTCGTTCCACGACGGTAATCGCTCCTCCGCCGCCGAATCTTCCGTCTTCATGCCGCCGTGTTCCGGTCCGGTTCGCCGAGCCGTTATATTCCTTGTCGCCATTTCCATAACCTGCTTCGTCCTCTACAGATCCGCTGATTCCCTCCACACCGTCCCTGGCTCTTCTTCCTCGATTTTCTCTCGCATCTTCCCGTCATTTGAGGCCTTCAAGTCTCTGGTTAGTTTTTTTCCTTTTATTTTTGTTTATTTTTACATCGCTATCATATTTATTTCGAATTTGGTATTCGAGGAAAGTAGAGTACGATTCATGGTTTAGAGCTAGGGATTGATTGATTGATTCACGAACTTTGGTTGATTTTGATCACAATCGATTCTATGATGATATATGATTCTAAGGAGCGTACAAAGATTCCGTAAATCGTGTTCTTCGTTTGTTTCGTGTTTTTTCTGGTGCTTAGTAGTCTCATTGAGTTGATTTCTGTAGATATAATTGGCGAAATTCTCTGTTCCACAAGTTTTTATTTGATTTTTCTGTGTCCTGCATTCTAATTCTGGTCTTAGTTTCATACCAGGAACTTGAAGAACCTAAGCTTGAAGATGTTCTTCGTAGAGCTGCAACGAGAGATAATACAGTGATTTTGACAACTTTGAATGAAGCTTGGGCAGCTCCAGGGTCTGTTATTGATCTCTTCTTCGAGAGTTTTGGAATCGGTGAAGGAACAAGCACGCTTTTGAATCACTTGGTGATCATTGCTCTGGATGATAAAGCGTATTCCCGTTGCCGAGAATTGCATAAGCACTGTTTCAGTCTTGAAACAGAGGGAGTTGATTTCTCCAGGGAGGCTTATTTCATGACTCGTTCTTACTTGAAAATGATGTGGAGAAGGATCGATTTCTTGCGGTCTGTTCTTGAAATGGGTTACAATTTTGTTTTCACGGTAAAATTTCTTCCCCGCTCGTGACTTCTCTGAAAGAAATTGTCAGGTTCTATCGAGTGATCCGTTTTCTTCCTTTCTTTGTTCTCCAGGATGCTGATGTGATGTGGTTCAGAAACCCTTTTCCGCGGTTTTACAGGTATGCGGATTTCCAGATTGCTTGTGACCATTACCTAGGAAGGTCGAACGATCTAGAGAATAGACCGAATGGAGGATTTAGCTTTGTGAGGTCCAATAACCGAACTATACTCTTCTACAAATACTGGTACGCTTCACGGATCAAATACGCGGGATATCACGACCAGGACGTCCTTAATTTCATCAAGAGCGAACCTTTCGTTTTCAGAATCGGGCTTAGGATTAGGTTCTTGAACACAGCGTATTTCGGTGGACTCTGTGAACCAAGCAAAGATATGAATCTTGTTCGTACAATGCATGCGAATTGCTGCTTCGGTATGGATAGTAAGCTTAATGATCTTAGAATCATGCTTCAAGATTGGAGAGACTTCATGGCTTTACCACTTCATCTTAAACAATCCTCTGGTTTCTCCTGGAAAGTCCCACAGAATTGCAGGTTTTTATTTGAATCAACCTTCCTCTGTCAAATTTTTTCGATCTTTACTAGCCAATTGCGATTGTTAAGGGAATCAGTGATTCGTTTTTTTGCAGTCTTGATTCACTTCGGCGATATGATTCTATGGATGAAGAAGAGAGTGAGAAACCAGGGGAATCCCAAGAGTAAAGAAACTGTGTGTGTGTGTACAATGTAAATAAAGAACCTGTTGGGAGAATTTTTTTTTAACACGAAGAAAAGAAAAATGGAAGCAAAGTTTTCTAAAAATCGTCGATCGTTCTCAAAGAGAAAAATATAACACAAATGTTGTTTTCATTGTCCCAAAGAGCTCTATTTCTCTAGATTTTACGTTGAAAATAGTTTTGTTGATTTACAAAGAAGATTTCTTAAAAAGACACGAAGATCAATTATTTAATATTTGAAATTTCTAACATATCTTTCTAGCCATATTCGAAACCGCAACAAATTTACGTACGTCCTTAGTCCTAGCTAGAGACGAGACCACCTTTTAATAATAACGTGGTTCATGCTTCAATATGTGGTAGTTGAAAGAAACCTAACTATATTACATTAGTTAACTGAAATAAGCTTATATTTTATATTCGAAATTAAATGTGGATTAGCGGTAATTAAGAGCATAGAAGTAATTTAAATAGTGGTCCTTTGTTTAAATTAAACCAATCATTGATTAATTGGTCTATAAGAACTTGTTTCATTAATGAAGCATGCAACTGAAGCACTTAAGCAACGGTTACAAATAATTCCGACAATACCAATGTGAAGGTAATTAAAACAGCCATAGATTCAAGATATAATTTCTCTTAAACAGATATTTATTATGCCTTTCCAACAGTTTTTGTTTCGTGTGATCTATACAGGAACAACACTCCCGATACGTACATTTCACTTAACCTCTTTAGTTATATGTTAGTAAGACAAAAGTCTTGTGTTTTTCACCTTTTGTTTTAAAAGAGCAACTATGAACACTAACGTGGTACTTCTATGTAAACTCTCAAGCCCAAGGCAGACTATAGGGGTTCGAATCGATACATGTGTGGCGTTTGTAACCACATGACACGATTAATTATCCAGACTAAGAAACAAGACTTATATACGATATGATAAATATGTAACCCATAACAATGATAATATGAATTGTTGACAAAAAAAACAATGATAATATGAAAGCTTCTTTGGTGTAAGGGTCATAACAATGATATACGATCTAAAACATTTTTTATTTATTTTGAAAAGAGCTTCTTATACTTGAAAAATTGATATAGATTATATATAAATCCAGAATCTAACAAAATTAACTAATGTTCCAACCAACCTCATTAGTGAATCCCATGTCCACTCTTGGTTTATAACACCTACTCTCATCGATGATCGGTTTGGTATTTCAAAATATATTTAACCGGTTTTGCAAATCATAGAAAAAAGAATTGGTCGAAGAAGAGAATTCAAAAATCTCAGAAATCATAAAAACAAAATGGCAAATCGAAAGTTGCAATCGACCTCGACTTCGATTCATTGGTGCTGTTGTGTCATGTTCGTCATCGATCGGTTCTAGTTTTTTATTTATCTTTTTACGAAAACTCATTTGGCACAATTGGTCTATTGGCTTAATTACTTTCTTTGAATGGTCAGGGAATTGAACCTTGATTTTATAATTTATTTGTTTAGTTTTTTCAAACGACATTATTTTAAATTTTGTTAAAAATATACGATATATTACATGCTAAAATACACAAACATTATATTGTAGATTGATTCAAGACTGAAGGATTAATCTATATATTTTTTAGATGAATGGCTAACTTGCAGATCTGATCCACATGATAGGTTTTTTTTTGCTGCAAAATAACTCTTTATTTCTAAATTGAATTATATAAAGTATAAGAAATTGTGGAACTATTTTTGAAGAGATTTTTTTTTTAATTTCATGTGCTATCAGATTTACGGAATTCAAAAATACTATAATCATCCTTATTCACAAAATGCAATGTTATCATTGTGGACCAAAACTGATGTGGCCTTGGAAACACTCTACACACATTTTGGATTCTGACAATTATACCACATTTTAACACCATGATTCTCTATTATTTGTTGTGGGTTATTTTTGCTGAGACAATGGATCCGGTACTCAAGAAACACAAAATGCTTGTCATCCAGTCTTATTGATCATCATGAAAGTTTGCTGAAATATTTTTATTCACTCATATATATATATAGTATTAAAAATCTATTTTTTCAATAGATCACTTATGATTAATAATTTTTGACTCAAAACACTCTAATTATGGAGTTTTTTTAAAGATGAAATATTTCAAAGCTTTTTTATAGGTACTTTTAAGAGCTAATTTTTTTTCAATAAAAACAAAAGTCAAATTTTGGCATACTAGTCAAAGTTCATGTTTCCCTATGTATTATTATGTATATAATGAATTATAAATATCAATTTTTAGATAAAAATCTTCTTTTTTGTTATTTTGTTATTGTAAGTTTTGTAACGTTCGTGATTATAATATATCCAAAATAGATATAAAAAATATAGAGTCACCATGACTTACACGCATACAAATAATTTTTTAGATAGATATGAAAAATTTATGGATTCTCCATGACTTACACGCGGCTAACTGATTACATAATAATTTATAACATTTGTTAATAGTAGTTATGTATAGAATTCAAAAAATAAATTGTAAATTGACAAAAATACCTATACATTAGTTCATTTTAAAAAAAAATTTATAAACAGTTCTTAATTTTAATATGGATTATGTTATGCTCCTAATATATTTTTTTCTTACCTAGAACCCCAAGTTTATATATTAACTTTTTTTGTCTTTTTCAAAAGTTTATGATAAATGTTATAAAAAAATACTGATGAAATGTTTCTACAGTCTAATATTCTCTTTTTGGACAGACACCCATTGGTGTACATTTCATATGCAATTAGAATCAAAACAATTGGACAAGTGGATGTAAGACTATCGGTTTTAGGTGTTCAGCGCCGTGACAAGCTATTTGAGGGCCTAAGGCCAAATAATAAAAACAGTATATCTATAAAAAATTATAATTATTTTCGTAAATTTTTTTATATTTTAACTTTTATTTATTTTTATGAATAAAATAATATAAATACAACACATAGATAAATTGATAATGTTGATAGACTATTAACTTATTAAAAAGGAATAGTAAGTTGAATTAGTATTATTTTTGATATTATATTTAAAAATTATTTGTATTATGAATAAAAAATCTTAATATATATTAAAATTTATTAAAATAGGAATCCTAAATATTTGGGGTCTTAACTATTAATTTTTATAAAATTTTCTAATTATTTTCGTAAATTTTTCATATTTTCTTTTATTTATTTTTATAAATAAGATAATATAAATACAACAGATAGATAAATAGATAGTATTGATAGACTGTTAATTAGTTTATTAAAAAAGAATAGTAAGTTGAATTAGTATTATTTTTGATATTATATTCAAAAAATCATTTGTCTTATGACAGAACAAAATTAATATATATTAAAATTTATTAAAATAGGGGCCTTAAATATTTATGAGCATGAAGCTGTTGCCTTAGTTTTTATAAGGGAGGCATGGCCCGTTTACCAAAAGTTTGACGTCCAACTTACATATATTATGATCTATTTTTGGATTGATCTGGTTATTATTGCATTTGAAAGCCGATTACATTAGCTATATACTTTTCAAAAAGTGGTACATAATATCATCCAAATTCTTATTTCAGCGTCGTATAGACAAAAGGGTGGTTTTTTAACAAGACAAAATTGTGCGTTAAGTTTCAAAATAAAATAATTGAGTGAATCAAATTTAAAGGACTTATTTTGTAATTTCTCATTTCCTTATGTGCTCAAACGTGGAGGTCAAAATGGTAAATATATAATGGTTGTTATTTTTTAAAGTAGTTTTAATTTATAAATGGTAATTACTCCTAACAACTTTAGTCCAATTGTAATTTAGGTAATAATCTGAAAGCTTTGAAAGTAATTAATTAAGTAGTTAGTGATTCAACAAATCTGTATTAACTCTTCTTAAATTTACTCTTACACATTTATGATGTGTGTGTATATGTTTATGTGTATAAATATGACCCTCTATTTCACACTTAGAGGCAAAAAAACTGATAACATAGCTTCAAAGACTTACCTCAGACTCGACAAGCTAAAAGAGGTGAAGTTCTTTTTTTCAATCTTTATTTAAAATCTTGCCGTGTTTTAATATTTTTATATATAGTTACTGTTGATTTGAAAGATTTATATTCTGAATATGAATGTGAGAGGAAAGGCTACGGTTCAAGTGTCGTTGTTATTGAGAATGGCAATTGTTATTCCTTTTCCTGGAAATTCTTAGCATAATAATTGTTTAAATAAAACAATAATATCATATTAAATATAACTCATGCTCATGTTAACAAATACGCATACATAAATGGGTTTGCTTTCTTGATCTCCTTCTTTGGAGAATAGGCTGAATTTTTATACGAATTTTTATAAGAATTTTTAAACAAATTTTTTTTTAAATCTTCTCCTTTACAAATTTATATACAGATGTATGTAAACATATTCAAAATCTTAATAGGTTTTTAACTAATTTTATATACGTTTTTCAATAATACTATATTATATCATATTTATGCTCAATATATCGTTTTTCTAATGAAACTATGTCATTATCTTTTTCAGAAGAAAGACAGAAACAGCAAAGTTATAGAAATTTATGTTTTTATCTAGTTATTTTGATAATTTTAAATGAATAAATAAAAGATGGATTTATCATTTGGGGAACTATTAATATAGTTTTTTGAATAGTTTTTTTCAAACCCATTGCTTGAATATGGGAAGAGAAGATGAAATATAGTTAATAAATTGGAGTATCCTTTTTGATTTTTTACTTGACCACATACATGAAAAATATATACAATCATTCTTCTTTTTGTCCTTTTTTATCTTTGGAATCTCTTTTCACATTCAACCTTCCATGACACATAGACAGACATACATTCACATATATGTAATATGATATGATAGGAACTTTTTAAAACAAAAAAAGAGACCCATATGATATGATGATGACGATTGTGACAAATAATCATATTTTGTTAAGAAAAAAATATTAGATGCTTTGTGGATTTAACTTTGAAAAGTCGAGTCTGTCTATATATACAAAATAAATATTTATGGAACTAAAAAGAGTACTCAGTGTTAGATTCTTTTATTAACATCTGTTCTATTATCCATTATTCGGAAGCAGCAATTTTTAGAAGTTAGTAATTTTTTTAATTATATAAAAATATTGTCAGTTAGTTTTTGTGACTGCTAATTAAGAGAATATATATTTAAAAATTTTATATATACCATTGATAATTTAAATATCTAATTATTTTCAATTAAAAGAAAATATTTTTGGATCTATTGATTAATCGGTATTTAGAAATATATCTTACGACCTAATATATGGTCGACTGCTATAATTAATTAGATTTTACGTACACATAAAATTCCAACATTTTCATATCTTTAAAATATATAAAAAATATTTTTATGTAGCTTAGATATGCGATGCGAAACTTTTCTTGTAGGAGCAATCTAGTATTGATATTTTATGTTTAATGTCAAATATCTTCTTCTACATTATTTTAGTGTCACAGTAATCTGTTTTATAAAAAATTTTAGATCCAACTTTTTTCCTTTAAATTTATTATTGACATATGTTAGCGAGAGAGAGGAGCTGTTGAGGGTTGTCTCACGCACCATCCACTGTCGTTTTGTGGCAAATGGATTGGGTCCACCGACCTCTGTAGTTCTCATACTTTTTTTTTCCCTAAAATTTCATTGACATATTTAGTAGAAAATAATCAATTTCTCTGTGTAGGTGTTAGTGTCTACAGTCGACAACCAAATTGTTTAAAATAGTTTTATTCAAATGCGCAACAAACAAAACAATTTTTATTTTTTTTATACATATTTATGTATATAATTTTTAGTATCCTATGTATCATATAGAATATCATATATATATATATATAAAAAAGTAAAAACTACACAAAACTAACCAAGCTAGATTGATTTAATCTGTTTATCTTACCTTAAAAAAACCGTATATGAACTCTTAACACTCTAGGCTATTGAGTTCGGTGAGAATTTTTTATTTATTTATTACTAGCCTAGCACTCGTTTTCACTTGTCACTTTCATCTTCTCTCTTCTATTACCTCACATAAATTTCTCTGTTTTTTCTTTGATTCTCTATAAAGATTTAATAACAATTAATTTAAAATCTGAAATATCCCATTTTTAGGGCTTTATTGAGATAAGATATCAGTGGAAGTCAAAAAAGAATTTAATGTTAAGAGTTTCTTCTCACTAGTTTCATTTCATTTCTTTTTTTTTTCTTTCTCCTCTTTCTCTCTCTCACCATCACACAGAACATAGAAGAATCCATGGCTGCTTCTTCATCCTCAGCTGCTTCCTTCTTTGGAGTTCGACAAGATGATCAATCTCACCTTCTTCCTCCTAATTCCTCCGCCGCCGCTCCTCCTCCTCCTCCTCACCACCAGCCACCGCAGCCTCAGCAAGTACCCCTTGAAGCTCCACCGCAGAAAAAGAAGAGAAACCAACCAAGAACTCCAAGTAAGTTAATTACCACCCGTAAATGGAAATCTTATTATCTTAATCTTATAAAATTATGTGATCAATTTTAAAAACATTGATTGGTGAAAAAGAGAAATCCCTTTTATCATCTCCCTTTTTTTTCCATTTCCAAATCTTGAAATTAGCAAATTAGCAAAACCCTAGGTTTATTTTTTTAATTTGAAAATTGAATCAGTTATATACCATGCAATATAAAAACAGTCCCTTAATTAATCAATAATTTTACCATCAATTTTTGTTTCTTCTCTTAATTAGATTCCGATGCAGAAGTGATAGCTTTATCTCCAAAGACACTAATGGCTACAAACAGATTCATATGTGAAGTATGCAACAAGGGGTTTCAAAGAGAACAGAATCTACAACTTCATCGAAGAGGACACAATCTTCCATGGAAGCTTAAGCAGAAGTCGACCAAAGAAGTGAAGAGGAAAGTGTATCTTTGTCCGGAACCCACGTGCGTCCACCATGACCCGTCACGTGCTCTCGGAGACCTCACCGGAATCAAGAAACATTATTACCGTAAACACGGTGAAAAGAAGTGGAAATGCGAGAAATGTTCTAAGCGTTACGCTGTTCAATCGGATTGGAAAGCTCACTCCAAGACTTGTGGTACCAAAGAGTATCGTTGCGACTGTGGAACACTCTTCTCCCGGTAAATTTTCGAAATCTTTCGAACACTTTAATTATAATTAATCATATATAGCTAACTGATATGTGTGTGAATATGTGTTTGAGTCATTCTTCGTGAATTAGGGTTTTTTCTTAGGTTCACTTTCTGTTTCGCCTCGAAGTCTTCGATGCTCTTATCGCTTTTCTTTCGTGCAGTAAATGCCACTTTAATTTATTTATTTTTCTTTTTTTTAATTGAATTTTTTTTATAAAAAAAAAATCAAAACTGATACATGAACACACGTGAATGTGTGTGCATATAACTATATCTATATATGACACTGAAACTGCCATATTTCATTAGATGCTTTCTAGCAGAAACTCAAAACCAAAGAGGACCAATTTCAATTTCCTCTTCTTTTATTGTTTTTATTTTGCCTTGGAAACACCGCCCTATTTTCTGTCATAAAAATAATTTAATATATTTTATCAGGGTTTTTTTCTTAGATTTAGTTATATACTTATACTATGGGCAATTCACGTGCTGCTAAACTATATAATATCTAAGGAGGTTGTTGTTACAGTGTTTGTTCTCTTATGTGTAAAATTTTACTAATCTATTACCCTTTTTCTTATGATTCGTTTGTACTCTGCACCATAACCACACACACACCACATAATTATTTTGGTTGATTACTATACACATATTGCCTAAAAGGGCTTTGAACTGCTAATATATGTTAGAAGTGACAACTATTCTATTAAAAATAATTTCCAATTTGAAGTTTTTCCTCAGTCTTGGTTGGCATTGCTGTGTTTGTGTGTGTGCGTGCATTTAGAAGAGTTCTATAAATGGAACGAAGGAAATAAAAATATGATTGTATAAATATATACATAAGTAGTTATTTCAAACATTTATGTATAATATAAGTCCTTCATTGAATACATGCTGAAGTTGCATTTATTGAACTTACAGGATCTTGAATTAAGACAGATTCAGATATTCATTTGACAATCATTCTCTCTATATACTACTATTGTGAAACTTAACTTTTCTCACCTACCTTTTTAATTCTTTGAATACCCATTTATTTATATATAGACACATTAATACATACACATGAAATTATAGTTTGCAATCACGAGCATATCTTATGCATATATAATACTTTTCAGGAATTAAATAACGTTTATGTTCATTAGTTATTGCGTATACTGATATAGATAGCTTTATACATTTGTTCGTACGCATAATCATATGGACACATACATCATCATAGTTGAAGTGTGACACAACATTGTACTCCTATTTATGTATATGCGTGCATTATTTGTACATGCATCAATGCATGTGAGTGTGTAAGCTGTTATAAATTGCATAGGTGAAATAATAATAATAGGTTGTATAATAGAGTAGTAGAGTGACTTTCTAGCCATCTATCTACTTTTCAAGATCCCATAATTACACGCGAATCTATTTGTAGCTACGTGACATGATGAGTCTCTCTCTCTACTTATAATTTTTTTTTCACTTTTCCCAAAATATGTCTTTTTATTTCATCATTTAATTTATAAATACCTGACGATTCAATAGATTCCATTGTGAATTATACAATTTATATTAATTTTTTCTGTTTTTTGGTATCACAGGCGAGACAGTTTCATTACACATAGAGCCTTCTGTGACGCGTTAGCTCAAGAGAGTGCGAGACACCCAACTTCGTTGACTTCTTTGCCAAGTCATCACTTTCCGTACGGACAAAACACCAACAACTCCAACAACAACACTTCAAGCATGATCCTTGGTTTGTCCCACATGGGGGCCCCACAGAATCTTGATCATCAGTCCGGCGACGTTCTCCGACTTGGGAGCGGCGGAGGAGGAGGTGGAGGAGCCGCCTCACGCTCTTCCTCTGATCTCATTGCTGCAAATGCTTCAGGTTACTTCATGCAAGAGCAAACCCCTGGCTTTCATGATCAACAAGACCATCATCATCATCAACATCAACAGCAAGGATTTTTGGCTGCGAGCAATAACATGAAGCCATCATCGATGAACTTTCAACAGAGTCTGATGCAGTTCTCACATGATAGCCATAACTCTCCTTCCTCCAATCCCTTCAATCTCAGCTTCCTCTCTGGAAACAACGCAGTTGCTTCTGCTACAAGCAACCCTAATGCTGGTGCTGTTTCTTCGGGTAATCTTATGATTTCGAACCATTTTGATGGAGAAAATGCTGTTGGAGGCGGAGGAGGAGGAGAAGGAAGCACGGGTCTTTTCCCGAACAATCTGATGAGTTCGGCGGACAGAATCAGCTCAGGAGCAGTGCCATCACTCTTTAGCTCATCAATGCAAAATCCTAATTCAACACCTCACATGTCAGCCACTGCTCTTCTTCAGAAAGCTGCTCAAATGGGTTCAACCTCAAGCAACAACAACAATAACGGAAGCAACAACAGCAATAATAACAATGCCTCATCGATTCTAAGAAGCTTTGGGAGTGGAATGTACGGAGAAAACGAGAGTAATCTTCATGATTTGATGAATTCTTTCTCTAACCCCGGCGCGACGGGAAACAACGTTAATGGAGTAGATTCTCCGTTTGGTTCGTATGGAGGAGTGAACAAAGGGTTAAACGCTGATAAACAGAGCATGACCAGAGACTTTCTTGGGGTTGGACAGATCGTAAGAAGCATGAGTGGAAGCGGAGGGTTTCAACAACAACAACAGCAGCAACAACAACAACATGGGAATAATAGTAGAGAAAGAGTTGGCTCTTCGTCGGATTCAGCCGATAGAAACAGCATGAATGTAAATCCTGGTGGTGGTCCGGCAAGTTCACCACCGTATGGAATCCATCATGCTAGTTTCTAGCTAAGTGAAAAATTTAAAAGGCTTTTAGTTCATCAAAGTACATGCTATATCTTTCAGGTATGCATGTCGTCATCAAAACCCCATTTGAAGTAATTAAATTTTAGTTCCAATTCTCTCGATATTTATATTATCAAACAAAAAAAAATTAGTTGCAATTTATCTAAACTCAGACCCTTTTTTCTTTTGTAAAAGATTTTACCTTTGTAGTTTATATAAATGGATCCCCTCCTGAAAAAAAAATATTTTCAGAAGAGTTTATGGTTTCAGAATGCAGAAATTTTTATACTATTTTATTTTACATAATTCATGGAGTTCTAAATATTTAGTTTTATATATAATTTTTCATGGTTTATAGTTTCAGATATATTAGTAATTTATTTATTTGTGAAGTCAATTCTGTTCTGTATATATATGAATTAGTGTCAAATCTAAAAAGAACACTATACTAACGGGTTTAGCTATAAAGAGTTTGGTATTATTTTATTTTGTTAAAAATTAAACAGTTTTGATTTTTGTTTTTGGCTGACACATTTATCGTCTTATCATTGCATGGGGCAGTCAATGAGTTGGAGAGTACAAGCAGCCTTTGCTAAGTTTCTTTGTCTTTTTGTTTTTATTTTCTTTTATTTGCCTTTTTATTCTTTAATTTCTTTTCATTTGTCATCCTCACTAGCTGGCAATGTCACGAGTGTTTGTCCTGTGATCCCCCTTTCTAAATATCTCGATACATGTATATACATACATGTCACATGTGCATATAATATATTTGCATTTTAATAGTTTTGTATGTAACATGTTCCTACCATATCCTTAAGGCTTGTCCCCATCATATTTATATTTAACGGTCCAAAATACACAATTCTGTTTCAACATTCACGAGTCTACATTATTGATGCTAATTTCTCCGGTTTAAAAATAGCATCAATATAAAACTATTTCTAATGCAAATCGAACTGGTACCGTTTTGATTTTGCTTTGGAAACATGTTTTCATTAAATATGTCATTAGTACTTTTCAAAAACTTTAGTTGTGGTTTGTTTTTTTTTAATCTGGATTTTTGTTTTGGTTTTTTCAAATATCTTAAAATTGAAATTCTGTTAATCAAATTTTAACTCATTTCAATATTTGAATTTATTTCGTTTATTTCGGTTATACCCAATTGGTCCAGTATGTTGATATAACTTTTTTTCTTTTTGGGGGAGGGGGAGATATTTCTTTTACGAAATTTCATTGTATCTCTAAATTTTTTTGGTTAAAAATGTATTCTTTTGGTATGTGTGTGAACATAAAAGATAAATTATTGATGACAACATCTAGAATTGTTGGAATATTAGTGATATTAATAATAGTATTATAATGTCATTGTCGTAATAATTTATATGGAGAATAACAAAAATAATATCATATATATAATGTAGGACATACATACAATTGATGTAAGTAAGGAGGCCCATCGACATGCAACGAGAGGAAGAGATGGTATCTTTGTCTCACCAAAAACAGACAGCTGCTCTTCTCTCATATTTCTCCCTCTTTTTTTTGTTCTAAACGTATTTAATTTAAAATAATTAAAATTTTCATATCGTACCGTATAATGTATATTAAATAATATTTGATAAATTCATAATTTTTTCTGGCCAAAATAAATTTTTGATCTAATTAACCTTTTTATAAATTAATATTTCTTAGATTAATAAAATATATTAGTTTTGAGGTTATTAACTCATAAAAGTTTTGCTGTATAATGATTAATCGATCCATATTTTAAAAAATCTCTTGTTTTTTTTAATACATGTTAATTTCATCTTAACCAAAGATGAATATAATTGGAGAAAACTGTAAATTTGAACCATCAACTGTAAAAAACGGTTGTTTATGATCGGAAACTGGCCACCAAAACAGATTGCACATTAGAAACTTTTATGTCTCGAATGTGAAGTAGTCGAACTTTGAGGTTTGAATCAAGATACCAACTTTTTGTCTTGTTGGGTGAACTATTGTTTTATCGTCTTTACCACTGCTAAAGTTTATAGCGATTTGATTACTAAAAAGCAAAAAAACAAATATCTTCGTTTACAAGCTATCATTGGTTCAATCTGTTTGTTTAGTGATTTTGGAGGAAAGCTAAGAAGTTGGTGTGGAATGTCTTGAAGGAAATTGAATGACTATGGCTCTAGATCTTGGATAGAGGTTTTTTTTAATCCTTGTTATGCAAAGATGGCTACTCCTCTAAGGGTTTTACCTGATCTATTACGGTTGTGACACAAACATAGTTGGGCACACGCGTAGTCTATGCTGTTCGCAACATGTCTCAACGGAGAGAACGAATGTTTTACCACAAAGTGGCCTTTCGATCTCTCATTTTCCATATCTAGTTTGCTCTTTATAGTTATGTCACCAATATATTCTGCGGCTTTAAGCAACTTGATAAATGAATAAACATTGTTGTTATTTTGGTATGGTGTGTAATATAAATTTTAGCTATATTTGTCGGTTGGGACGGAGAGGTATTCACGTACCGTAGTTTGCTATAAATTTTTTGTCTCCATTAATAGTTTTTCCCTAATTTTAAGATGCTAAAGTTAGGTCTGATCGAATAGAATAAATAAGCATACAGTAATATCAATGCATCTATTAACTGATTTATGTATGGCCCAATTCAAGATTTCCCATAATGAAGTGGACCAAGAATAAGCAGAAGAAATCTCAAGAATTTTGTAGTATTCATAAACTTTTCTCGACAATCTCTTCACGGGCCAATTTTTTTATTTGCTTACTTTCACATGAACGACAACTCTGCCATTCACATGCTTTTCCCTTTTATTTTCTTATCCATTTCAATTAATATAAATCCACTCATATATATAATTTTCTCCGATTAACAATCATGAAAAATTAAGTATATAAATATTCCCTGAGAAACATATATGCTGTATTTGTTTCTAACGGTTGTAACTCCATACGCATTATTCCCCACAAAAAAAAATCTAAGCGTATTTTAAAATCATCTATTAGGATCTTTATTTTTTCCTTTTCTCGGCAAATCAAGTTTGTTTAGTTTATTGATAGATAATATCATATAATTTTTGTTTGATTTGTTCTATACTTCTATACCACAACTACTGAGCTCTACTATTAAAACAAAATCATAAATGTTAAAAAAAAAAAAAGCTGACGGTAAAAAATTGAAACATACAGTACAGAGATTATGTTATTAATCATATAAAGTTAAACACAACTTTTAAAAGGAACATGCTTTTTCCACGAAAAAAAAAACTCATCCTTTAAAAAAATACAATTTGATTCAGAAGTGTAATATGGTTTAAAACATAATCTTTAACATTTTAACAAAAATTGGACACTGATCTTACATATGAAGTCCTTTAGAAACCCTATAATGTACAATCAGTAAATGGTAATATAGTGGTGGATTTTAAGTACGGAAATGTTTTGTAGTGTCTATTGATTATGAATAAACTCTTCCTTTTTTGTTCATGAATGATAATATTTTAAAGATTATGGAATCATATATTCCTATACACTAATTCACACTATTCATTTTTGTTTTATCATTGTTAACCTATCGAATGATATAATTTTGAATTGTAAAAGATTTCAATAGCCAATTTGGAAATTTCCATGAATTCTCTAGTTCAAAAACAAATCTCTAATTAGACTGAACCAAAACCCCTTCACTTCAAAAAGAAAACTTTCACTTCGAAAAAAAAATTCTCATAGTGTAAATTCTAATTGTTGGTTCTTATTTGGTGCTCGAGCGTCATATTATGTGTATATTGGACGGGACATGAAAAAAAATTGAATATGATATAAACGTTGGGGAAATAACAATGAAGATAGACTAGTTGAGTTACGTCTTCAGAATGTCAACACAATATTAATTAACTTCACCGTTAAGTCTTTAAAAAAAGAATAGCATGAAACATAAAATTAATAACTTTGAATTAGTTTATCAAATGATTAGGTACTTTTACATAAGTTTTTTTATTTACAGGCCATATATTAAAGTAGGTGGCCGACCTCTTTTTATTGTCTTTTACTACATAATATACACGATATATATAGTTTCTTAATTATCACTCAGGATGTTTTTTCTGTCATAATTTAATTATGTATATGTATGTGGCTACACATGCACACCCATTTCATTGGAATATGTTTACTCCTATTTGATTAATTTTCACATTACATTTATAATTTGACGCCATCTTTTCATTGATTTAAATATTTTATATGAAATTTTGAATACTATAAATTAATGGTTTTGCATTGAAATGATAGCAATAAATTAAATTTTGTAATTCTTTATTATACTATAAAGTTTTGTCAATTTGTTTTTATATAATATGTATTATTATATCAAATTGAAAACTCAAATATGATTAATATTTAACATTAGTTACACATATTTTAAGTTATGATATCAGATCTGTTTTTTTATATTAAAATTTTAAATCTTATTTTTAATAAATCAAAGATTTTATAATCTAAATCTAGACTCAGGTCCAGTTTCAAAAAAATCAAAAAATTCAAAATCTTGTTGTAAGAAAAAAATAATAATGTTAAAATTTTTGAAACGGAAACATATCTTGAATTAAATCACATGATCCCATATTATACTTTCATACATATATCTAGAAGGAATGTCCAAAAAAAAAACATCAAGAAGGCAAAAGCAATACCCTTATTATATGAATATATCTTTGATTTTGAACTTCTCTATATAGCTTCACTGGCAATCAATATTTTAAATATTTCAGCAAACTTATGGGTATTGTCATAACAAACCATAACAGACGGATAAAATAAACTTTAAAAGGTATAGATCTAATTTATATACATAAAGAATAATTCATTAGTTAATAGTTATTATATAGTATGAATACTCAACTTCGACATGATACTGAATAACACGGAGATATTGGATGCTTCTGTTTGGACTATGCTTCATATTGGAATATATCCAATACGATTGGCGTATTAATATCTTCGAATATGCTCATATATATCTGCATGTGCAACGTGGGATGTGCAATATACTTTATGAATCAAATCAATGTTTATTTTTGCCAACAGTTTATGAATCAAATCTAGTTTCTATACATCGTACGTCTGCATTTACATATTATGCAGGCATAAATAAAAGTGGATGCTTTATTTCGCATTATATATGTTGCCAGAAAAAGGTCCGTTTAATTTTTAAAACAAATTGAATGGTTTTAGAATCAAACCGCTTGAAACAGACCCATTATAGTTATACTTTAGCGATACACATACTATTAATTAAATCAACTTATTTAATCAGATGTGTAAAAATAGAAAAAAAACAGGCGCAACAATAATTTATGCAAATACTTTTAAATATAACATCTACATTTCTGATAAAGTATATCCATGTATACATATACAAGCTATTATAACCGTTCAACTATATAAATATTTAATTATATGTTACACACATATTTGTAAACATAATTTTTTGGAAACCAATCTATACTTTAACTAATGAGCTCAAAACATTCAAATAAATTAAAACTTTGATATTTACTACTTATATAAAATAAATTATACTTCAACGATTTATATCATAGTGGAAACTTTAACTATAAAAAAATATAATTAAACCTTTTAGAAATCAATAAAACACATAATTTTGTATAAAATATAGTTTTTTGTCTATATAATCAAATACATATTTAATTAGAACTTACTTTCAACATATAAAATATGCTATTTAAAATTAAAACATCGATCAATTATAAACATTTTTTTGCTATCGAATGAATTATAACCATATTTTATATATATAAAAAATGAAAAATATAGATTAGTTCTTGCAACCCTATTGAATTGGGTTACCAATCAAATCTTCTAAAAATTTGGTCATTGGCCATCTTTGTTAACCGCTTATAATTATTTAACAAAGAATGTTAATTTATATATATATATATATATACTTATGAATGGTATGTATTTTTTTTGGCTAGTTTTCTGTAAATTAATTTCTTCCAGCTTTTTAATTACCAAAAAATGGAACATATATAACGAAAAATTGTTGATTAATAATTTAAAATTTCAATGAATTAAAATGATACGAAAACTTCTGGCCAAATATTATTAATATTTTTTTAACAAAAAAAACTATATCCACTCCGCGGGTCAACCCGCCTTCTTCATTGGAAACCATAATAGTTTATATTCGGTTATAAACAACAAAGTGGCAAACATACATTCCTTTTTATTATATAACAACATAACAAAAGATAGACTCCAATGAAAATCAAACCCAAAGAGTTCAGTAAAGATTTATTATATCTAGATCATAAAAACATGCGAAGATAGCAAAAATGTCACCTAATTAAAAGGTGTACAATACTGATGTTATCAAGGTCTTCCAAATGGATGATTTTGCTCCGGAAACTTCAGTTTGCCATCTAAAGAAACGTCGCCACGACCACGGCCGCGACCACCACCACCACCACCGCGATTTACATTTCTCACCATTCCTCCAACTCCAAGAAAATCCAACGTTAACTTGTCCGAGCCGCTCATATTTCCATTGTTTCCAAAATGTACGTCGAAGATATTGCCACCGGATCCGCCGGCACCACCGCCATTTACGGCCACTAGTGAGTTCATAAGACCTTGAAGGTTACCGTTATTATCGTTACCCATAATCTGCCCTCCTCCAAAGTCATTAACAACCACACTTGAGGGATTAGACGAAGAAGCAAAGCCTCTGAACAAACCAGAAGGGTCGTTGCTTGTGATTGAACCCATTTGAGTAGCTTTCTGAAGCAGTGCCGTGGCTGACACATTAGAACTCGCGTTCAAGCTTTCTTCACGACGATGAACAAGGCCGTCGGTGCTATATAGAGAAGGAAGACTCGTCTCTGAATTCTTGGTGTTTTCTTGAAAAAACCCGAGGTTGAAGAAGCTGTTGTTGGTGCTATTCTTGAAGTTTATATTGTTGACTGGATCAAACTGTATCAGACCTTGTTGGTTCATGAAACTCTGATCGTTGTTGTTATTGTTGCTGTTGTTCGGTACAGCCAGCATTCCTTGGCTCGATGAGCATTGGATTAAGAAGTTAGGGTTTGACGTTTGCGGAACAAAGTCTCTGCTATTTTCAGAAGATGCAATGTTTAGATTGTAACCCGCGAGAGGCGAAAACCCGGAGTTTGGATGGTCATTCAAATGGTGGTGGGAGAGAGCGTTGCCACCGTCGAGTCTCCCGTAAAATCCACCGGAGCCGGCGCCGCTGCCAGCAGATGCCATTGATGTGAAGCTCACGGTAGGGTTTCTAACACTCTCTTGTATCAACGCATCACAGAAAGCCCTGTGTGTAATGTAACTATCGCGTCTGCGAAACAAAAGGCCAAAAACAAAATATAAACAGGACAACGGTGGATGTAAAATTATTGGATTATATATATATATATATATATATATGTATTGCATATATTGACGTGAATCATCATTAATGAATGCTATAGTTATTATGGCTTCCATTTATAGGAGAGAATGATATATAGAAGAATATAGAAGTCGAGTCAATTGCTACTTTAGTGAAAGACCTTCTTCATTTAATGCAAAACCCATGAATGTTAATATAAGTCAGTCACATTCTACAACAACGTATTTAACTCAAACCATGAAAATAAGGAAAGAAACCCTAGAACAGCATTAAAGTGTTCACCAGAACACAGTAATGAAATAAGTAACGCATTCTTACCACATATATATGTATATATGTATGTATATGTCTAGAGAGAGAAAGAGATAAGACGGGGTCCACAAAAGAAGAGGAGTTTCATAAAAAGGGGAACCTGCAAAGTGAAGAAGAAGAAAACAAAAGTGGCAAATGGAAAAACAAATCCAACTCATACATGTGACCAAATTTAGCATCTTTTAAATTTTCTCACTTTCTCTTCACTGTCTTTCTCTATTCACTACTCATCAACAACCAAACAAATACAGTGATAGATCCTATGTACATAAGTCACTACCTATACATTTTATGGGCGGTGTACTCGAGGTTCAAATTCCATGGCCAAATATATAAGATTTCAGTTACAGATGATATTATATATTTGGTATTTTTCATGTAAATTAGTAAATAAGCTAATTTCTTACATGCAGTGTTGAATGCAGCTTTTTACTTAGAATAGATTTTCAATACAATACAAAAGAAATGATGGTCCAGTGTTATACGTTACCTAGATAAGAGGGTATATCTAGATACTACATACATATATATTATATCACTTAGCCCAAATAAAAACAAATTATTTAAATGAAATGGATAGAGATTAGTTACCTAGAGAAGATGGTACCACAGTCACATCGATACTCTTTAGTACCACAAGTCTTAGAGTGCGCTTTCCAATCAGATTGAACAGCGTAACGCTTAGAACATTTTTCGCATTTCCACTTCTTTTCTCCGTGTTTACGGTAATAATGCTTCTTGATTCCGGTGAGGTCTCCGAGAGCACGTGAGGGGTCATGGTGGACGCACGTGGGTTCCGGACAAAGATACACTTTCCGCTTCACTTCTTTGGTTGACTTCTGTTTGAGCTTCCATGGGAGATTGTGTCCTCTTCGGTGAAGCTGTAGATTTTGTTCTCTTTGGAACCCTTTCTTGCATACATCGCATATGAATCTGTTTGTAGCCATCAGTGTCTTTGGAGATAACGCTACCACTTCCGCATCAGGATCTGTTTGATCAATTAAATTTAGTCACCAAATGGATCCGAAATATTAATCTTTGAGGATTAACTAAAAAAAATGATATAAACATGTATATAGAATAAAAAACCAAATCTCACATCTATGGAAACAAAAGGCCGGTCGATAAAAATGAAATCTTGAGACGAATTTACAAAAAAAAACGATTAGGGTTCTTGTTTATTTATTTATTTCCTATAAGGGTATTTTTTTCTTTTTTTCTCTCTTTCTCAAAGGATATAGAAATTATATTGATATGTATAAGAGGTACTTGCTTGGGTTTCCGGGTTGATTTCTTCGTTTCTTGGGTGGTGGAGCTGAGGAGTTAGGCTGTTGAATCATTGACATAAAAGTATCTTTCCGGTCAAAGTCGTTATCTCCGGCGCCGGAGCCAGTGAGGAAGAACGGCTGAGCAGATGATGATGATGAAGGAACAACGGTTGTGTTGTATGATGATGACGACATCTCTAAATTTAGTTCTTCTTTCTTTGCGTGTGAGAGAATAATCTACAAATAATCAAAAAGTTAATAAAGTTTGCGAAAGAAATCAGAATTATCGTTTCAGAAGAAAACGAAGGGAGGAATTAAGAACAGGAAGAATCCATAGAGATTGACGACATGGAGAATTTTATAAAAACAATTCACTAAAAGACATGACGGGAACAAAGAAAAACAAATTAAGGGTTTATTTTTGTTTTTGTTTGTAATCTTTTGAAAGAATTAAGAAGAAAGATTTCTAAGTTGTTTTTCTTTTTGTTTCTTTGGTACCTGAGATCAAGCGAAAGCAACCAAGAAGAAGAAGGAAAGGTAGTCAAAAAGCTATAAAACGGATGTAAAGAAAGAACCAAGAAGAAGATGATGCATGATGATGATGATAAAGAAGATGATGAAGAAGAAGACACTATTCCAATATATATGTATATGTGTGTATTATATAGTACAAAGACAAACCTCAAAACCTCTCTCTCTCCTGTTTTGTGTTCTTCTTCTTCTAATTTTTTTAAAAGGCATATATGATCTTGAAAAGTATGTAGCTAAGGTCCATCTCTGTCACATTTTATTTTAATGAAAAACAAAAATTTATTTTTACAATTAAGAAGAAGGCTCGATGGTTACGGTTTGGGTGTCACTGTTAAAACGGTGAAATGTGTCCACATGCGGGGTGTGATGTGGGGACCACATTTCTCTCATTCGTATCTTTCTGGTGGGCTTTAAGACAAAACCCTCGTTTTCTCTTCATTTAACTGATTAGGTTTTAGTTGTACTAACTCTTTTTTTCTTAATGGACATATAATACATATGTAAAGAATTTTTAAAAATTGAGAGATTCTTGTATGAAATTTAATTTATTAGTTTGTGTTTTTTAAATAGCAATAAAATTAAATGACAACATTTATAACCTACAAGAAAACCCAATTTTGCAGAACCAGAAAACCTAACAATTGGCTTAACAAAAACTTAACCTTGAACTAGTAATCTAATCCCGAACCATTGAACTAAAAAATCCCAGAGTCGGCATCTTCAGTACATAGACATTGTCGTCATGCGTGGAACCATATATCTTCATAAATCATAATTGCGTTTGCCGTTGTGTCGTTGAGATGGCACAGAGAGAAACTCAATTTCGGAAACACCTGTCAAATTTGATCTTGGTTTCTTGAATACTTGAAGGGTTGTAAGTGTAGTGGCGATTATGGTTTTTTCCTTTTGAAGCTCGTACATCATCATTCGCCAATGGGATTAGAGTGAACTTCTTTAACGCTTGATTTTGTGATCTCTTTGATAGTCAGAGAGTAATTACATCTCATTCTAGTGGAACATGGAGACGTCATAGTTGCTGCTCGAATCGTTAGTTTCTATATATTATTAACTTTAATTAAGAGCTTTAAGAAAGCAATAGTGATATATGTTATATTATTGGATCATATTGTTTGAGTGTCTCTCTTAATATAGTGATATATATTATTCCTGGATACGTACGTATTATGTATAAATTTATTTTTTATTCTTACGATGCAAAATCATGGTTTAAACAGAATTATCTTAGATTTGATATTTGTGTAGGAAAAGGTGGCTTGTATCTAATCTCCAGTCAAGACAACGTGTCTACATTATAAGAATTGTAGTTATATAGTGCAATATATATATGTATTTATATATGATGATTAATGTGATAATATCTAACCATCACCTACAATTGTATTATTACTGGATCATATAATATATGTAGTATGTATAAATTTATTGTTCATCCTCACGATGTAAATATATATAGTTTCAAAAGGTTATCTTATACCATTTGATATGTGTATGAAAAGGTAGCCTGTTCCTTATTTCCAGAACTGATCGATATAAAATTACTTGTTTTATACTATTGTAGTTATATCGTGAACTAAAATATTTGTTTATATATAATGTGATGGTATCTCACACATCTCAATTGTATTCGTCCGGTATTCGATCAGAATTTGAGATAATTTTATGAATATTACATAAAACACACACACAAAAAGGCTCTATGATGAATATCTTTCTTGACTACAAGAAAAATAAAATATCTTTCTAATTCTTATTTCTCTATTGGTTAAAAGGTGCATATGCAATGGGTGACCAAAAAAAAGTATGCAACGAAAAAAAAACATACAACAAATAGCCTACGGCCCAATTGGTTATGTTACCCCAACTATTTTGAATTTTTATTTATATTCTTTCTTCAATTGGGCCTTGGATATGAGTTGCTTCAGCCCCATAAATATTGGGCCTAATAAAAGAATAATGTCGGCCCAATATAAAAAAGTCCGGACATAGAAACATTCGTCCGCGCGCTTAGCTTTTTAGCGATGCCGCTCTTTTGTAATAAGCACACGTTGTTCAGTCTCTCGCCTTTCTTTGAATCTGGACTTTCCCTTCCGCGAAATTCGAAGCAGAACAAACAAATGTCGCATCTCTTCTTCTTCAATTGAATGGAACATTCACTTCTTCTTATTATTATCTAGGGTTTTCAATTTCATGTGATTTTCCCTTTATTTTCCTTCTTTCAATTTCGATCCAGTAAATTTTTCTGGATTTGCCCTACTGGATTCTGAATGAAACGCGATTTCGATGAAATCTCCGAGGAGGAGTGGTCGCAGCACTCGTTTAACCCTTCGCGAGTTCTTAAACGGCCACGGACTCCGAAGAGGACGACTCGTCCGGGTCCGGCGAATCCGTCGCCTCCAATTGAGTCTTTTGCCTACAGGAGACCGTCGAAGGTGATTGGGCGAAGAGGAGAGAGTAACAGCAGCGACAATTGTGTTGAGGTGGAGGATTTAGGAGAATCGGATTCGGAGGTGAAGAAGACTGCGAACGGCGAGGATTTGTTGTTAGATGATGAGGAAGTAGGAGAGGCAAAGTTTGTAGTGCGAGCTGCACGAGTTGGTCGGAGATTTGTGGTTGAAGATGAGGAAGCGAGTGAAGATGAGTTTGATGATGAGGTTGACATCAGTTCTAGTGAGGACGAAGGTGTAGGAGGAGGAGGAGGAGGAGGAGGAGAAGAAGATGAGGATGTGGTTGGGAAGGCACTGCAGAAGTGTGCCAAAATCTCAGCGGATCTTCGGAAGGAGCTTTATGGTAGCTCTTCTGGGGCTACTACTTGTGATAGGTACTCTGAAGTGGAAACTTCTACTGTTAGGATTGTCACACAGGTACTGGAATTTTCACTGCTCTTCTCAATTTTCTATATTCATTGGAGGGTTTGCCCGAGTTCGGTTAAACAAAAGCTTCCTTTTTACTGGGTTTTGAAGGCTTCTGCTGAAGAACTTTTAGGCTGCATGATTCGGCTAGAAAGTAATAGCTTTGAAATAATCGAGAATGTGTTTCATATGCTATTGGAAACTGGATTTTGAATAGATGAAATATATATATGAGTTAATCTTTGATCAGTTAGTGTAGGTTTTCACCTCCTAACTAAACTCATTTGATTTTGGGGTTTATTCTGTGATGATCACAGACTGATATAGATGAAGCCTGTAAAGCGGAGGATTCTGATTTTCAGCCTATACTCAAGCCGTACCAGTTAGTTGGTGTTAATTTTCTTCTTCTGTTGTATAAAAAGGGAATTGAAGGAGGTAAAAGTATATTATACTTGTTTGGATCTGCAAGAACTTTGTATCTGATATATCATTTTGTAACTGACATTTCAACTTCTTGTAGCCATTCTAGCCGATGAGATGGGTCTTGGAAAGACTATTCAGGTGCATTGTGCTCGGGTTTTACATGCACAAGTGGTCTTTGCTTCTTTATCTTATCAGAGACTAATGTTGCTCTCTTTAACAGGCAATCACATATTTAACCCTCCTGAATCGCTTAAACAATGACCCTGGTCCTCATTTGGTTGTATGCCCTGCCTCTGTCCTGGAAAACTGGGAGAGAGAACTCAGAAAATGGTGTCCATCATTTACTGTACTTCAATATCACGGAGCTGCCAGAGCAGCCTACTCAAGAGAATTGAATTCTTTGTCAAGATCCGGGAAGCCGCCGCCATTCAATGTGCTTCTTGTGTGTTATTCTTTGTTTGAACGGCATAGGTACAACTTTGAAGTACTCTTGATGCTTTATTTGATCTTTGGCTTTTCCTATTACTCACAGATGTTGGCATTTTACAGTGAACAACAGAAAGATGATCGAAAAGTACTGAAACGGTGGCGCTGGAGCTGTGTTTTGATGGATGAAGCTCATGCTTTAAAGGATAAGAACAGTTATAGGTGGAAAAACTTGATGTCTGTGGCCAGAAACGCAAACCAGCGTCTTATGCTTACAGGAACGCCTCTACAAAATGATTTGCATGTACGGTTGGTTTCTGCTTCATCAAGATCTAATTACCTAATATTGGAGACATATCTTCATGTGGTGACACAATGCGTATTCCTCGCATATGTTAATCTATGCAGGAACTATGGTCGCTGCTGGAGTTCATGTTGCCTGATATATTTACCACAGAGAATGTCGACTTGAAGAAGTTGTTGAATGCAGAAGATACCGAGTTGATTACACGAATGAAATCTATTCTTGGTCCTTTCATCTTGAGGCGTTTAAAATCTGATGTCATGCAGCAACTTGTTCCGAAAATACAGCGGGTATGGGTTTATATATTTCTGCATGTTCGGTTACAGGATATTATTCTTCAAGTTGTGATCTCTCATCAATTCCACATCAATCATATGCAGGTTGAGTATGTCATTATGGAGAAAAAGCAGGAAAATACATATAAAGAAGCCATAGAGGAATATCGTGCTGCTTCTCAAGCACGGCTTTCAAAGCTTTCATCAAAATCCTTGAATTCCTTAGCCAAGGCACTGCCAAAGCGTCAAATATCAAACTATTTTACCCAATTTCGGAAGGTAATAATTCTCATCTACAATTGCAGTGCCCATAATGTTCTTAGTTTGGTCCAGTTGAGAGGTTTTCTCATGGTGTATATCAATTTTTGTGGTACAGATTGCAAATCATCCATTGTTAATTAGGCGAATATACAGCGATGAAGATGTCATTCGCATTGCCAGGAAGTTACACCCGATCGGTGCTTTTGGATTTGAGTGCTCCTTGGAAAGAGTCATCGAAGAACTTAAGAGTTACAACGATTTCCGTATCCACCAGGTAAGTTTCTCTCTATCCCAAAACAATTTAAATTCCTTAAACAAACATGGTATATAATTTAACAAGCTTACTTGTTTCCTTCTACAGCTTTTATTCCAATATGCAGTTAATGATACCAAAGGAACTCTATCAGACAAGCATGTTATGCTCTCAGCAAAATGTCGGGTATGCGATTTTTCTTCTCCATTTCATATGTCGTCTTAGTAAAACTGGAGAACTAACCAAGGAGTTATCTTACTGTTTCTTTATGTATCAGACATTAGCTGAGCTTCTCCCTTCAATGAAGAAATCCGGCCATCGTGTTCTAATATTCAGTCAATGGACATCGATGCTCGATATCTTAGAATGGACGCTTGACGTAATCGGTGTTACATACAGAAGACTTGATGGCAGGTAAAAAGGAGACTAATTTCTCACTTTATAACCGGTTACTGCAAAAATAGTAAGCTAACTTCTTATTTTCCATTTATTCCGACAGTACTCAAGTTACAGATAGACAAACCATAGTCGACACATTCAACAACGACAAGTCAATTTTCGCTTGTCTGTTGTCAACTCGAGCAGGCGGACAAGGTCTGAATTTAACCGGAGCAGATACGGTTATTATTCACGATATGGATTTTAATCCACAGATTGATCGGCAAGCTGAAGATCGATGCCATCGTATTGGTCAAACCAAACCAGTCACTATCTTCAGGTTTGAGCTTTAAATTCCTAAGTCAAGTGAAAAAAATATATAACCATAACCAAAACGGTAGGCATTTTGGTTTCCTTAGGTTTGTTTGGTTTTTGATATTTCACAATTGGAATGTAAATGGATTTTGGTTTGGTTTAGGTATAAGAATTTCGGTTAGGAATTTTGATTCGGTTCGGTTTACATGTCAATGTCTGTTTTCATCTCTCTCTAACAATAGTTACTTTGGCAATGTTGGTGGTTACAGACTGGTGACGAAATCGACGGTTGATGAGAACATCTACGAGATTGCGAAGCGGAAACTTGTTCTTGATGCGGCGGTTCTAGAGTCCGGAGTTCATGTAGAAGACGACGGAGACGCGCCTGAGAAAACCATGGGAGAGATTCTCGCTTCTCTTCTCATGGGATAACCATTTTTTTTTCTTTTTCTTTTCTTTGTTTTGAGGTAAAATTAGCCAAGAAACAAATTTTATGTTTTATTGGAAGGAAACATGTGTAACATTAGTAGCTTTTAGTCTTAAGTTTAATAGATATATCTATAGTTTTATATTTCTTTTGCGCATGTAAATTAAAACCCAAAACCTCCCTCTCAAACAAAAGAATTTGAGTTAGATTTGTAATTAAATTTTCAAAGACGAAGTAATTAACACTAACCGATTTTTGTTTTTGTCAACCACTTAAACTTGAAATTTGAACCTGAGAAGAACTAAGCCCAACCGGAAACTTGATTGAAATATGTGAAATCAAATGAGTAAAGGAAAACGTGTACAACTATAGAGTCACATGATAAAGAGAAAATCAACCAGCTTTTTGTCTGCCACTTCTCATATGAAATAATAATGCTTTGCTTTCTTTTTATTTAGCTAAATACATTTCTATTATTTCCACATAATTTTTTATTTTATTTTTCTGATTTGTAATCCCCGAATTAGCGTTCATTTAACTAGTAATAATGATATATTAGCTAAACAGAGGCTAAAATACCAAATTTTTCTTTTATACAAGCTGTAATATTTTTAATTTTGGTACGATAATAGATCCATCGTTTTACTACTTTAACTTGGTTTACATACAGATTTTTACGTGGCCACTACAATGTGGAGTCCACATGTTCTGGCTAACTCAATTATTTACTTGTTTTATAAGTTTTTTCTCTTCAATTCTGAATAAAATTTTGTTTTATTGATTTCGATAATGACTCGTCCAACTCGAAACGCTAGGATCTCTCTGTATGGCTTTGTCAGTTTCAATCAGGACCAAATTTTACATTTATTACAGTGTCGGTAAACCAAAATAAATCGACAAAATAACAAAACAAAGAAAATGTGACAAAAGCAGGAAAAAATAAAAAGGAAAAAACGACAACTCGTCGTCAGTGGCAAAAATCAATAGCGAATATAAAAGCTTGATAATGATAATGGTTCAAAAAGATATACCTTTCACTATATTTCTTAAGAAAATTATTCAAAAATATTTACTAAAGTACTAAAATACTAAATTATCTAATATAATAACCAATAATCTCGATCGTTCTTATACCGCTTGAGTCCTTTTATATAATGCTATCTTCCTCATTAGCTCCTTTACACACTTAACATTTGTTTCCATCTCACTCTCTCTCTCTCTAACAATGAAGCTCTCTATGCGTTTGATTTCAGCTGCTCTCCTCTTGTTCATGATATTCGTCGCCACAGGTTAGCGATTGCTCTTGTGAATGCTCATAGAGAAATTAGGGCTTTTTGTTATCGCTTCACCTTCCCACACGATTTCAATTATAGTTGGCTATGGGGTTTGGTTGTATTCTTTAACAAAATTACTCGTTAATTTCTTCCATAAACTTTGGAGCTGAATTAACGCATCTGCAGGCATAAGAACATGAAACTAAGCTATGGTCTAAACAAAGTGTTTGTATGTGTTTTAATTATGTCTAGGGATGGGTCCAGTCACAGTGGAGGCACGCACGTGTGAGTCGAAGAGCCATAGGTTCAGGGGTGTATGTGTGAGCGACGGCAACTGTGGAAACGTGTGCCACAACGAAGGTTTTGGCGGAGGCAAGTGCCGTGGGTTCCGTCGTCGTTGCTTCTGCACCAGACATTGCTGATTCATCCAATCTCGTAATTCAAATATTATCGATCCATGGTCTTGTGTTTTGCTTCTTTCTTATCTAGTCTTCCGTACAGTACCATGTCGTACCGTACATGTATTTGTGTTTGTGTAGTGTGTTCTCGAATAAGTCTTGTGTGTTTTCAGTTTTAATTAATGTAATGTTAAATCAACTAATGGTTTTTATTTTAATGAAGATATTTATCAACCAACAATAATAAGAGCCTTTTTGATAAGAATTGTTTCATCCTTTTGGTGAAAAATAGGAAAGTTATACAGAACGATGAATATAATTGTAAAAACAAGAACATATCGAACTTAAAAAGTGGTTTTTTTTATGTGTTTTGCGTCTTTAAAAATTCATAAAAAATATTATTTTTTGTTTATAGAAGTTCTAGCTTGACACCAACCAATCTCTAACAAAACACAAACATCTCAAATTCAGATAGCAAAAAAGGTACATATACATATATATACATATAATATATATTAGGTCCATTATTGATCAACGAACAAAACCTAGATTCTCTTTCGTTGGCATGTGATAAGGATATAATTGGGATATTCCAAAGGAGAAAATGTTAGTTTCGAATCTCTTTTTTTTGTGGAAAAAAGGTGTACTAATTTTCAAAAATTTGACTTGATTGTTCAAAATACCCCATATATATGGCTATTAGGATAGTTCAAGTACCAACTTAAATAACTAGAGATAAACACTTTAATATATTTCTATATTGTTACCAAATATTAATCAACTCATAGTTCTAAAAGTGTAATTTGTTGGCATGAGAGAAATCAAAGCTCATAATATGATATTACGCTTGATCAATAAGAAATTTTACAAGATAAGAAAGTAAGTCATACGTGGGAAAGCAAGCAAACACATACTTCTTTCGCTCGATCACTTTTGTGGCTTTTAAACGATAAGATAAAAACCGTTCTTTCTTTTTTTCCTTCCTCACATAATGAAAGATAGGAGACAAAAAATGAATGTAGAAATCGTCTATATATCAATCTTTGTTGACAAGTACCTTTGATTTGTTTCATTCGATAATGACTATTCGAAACGCTAGGATCTCTCTGCGTGTTTCGTCACTTTCAATAAGGACCAATTTTTACATTAATTACAGTGTCGGTAAAGCAAATAAATCGACAAAATAACAAAACAAAGAAAATGTGAAAAAAGCAAGAAAAATAAAAAGGAAAAAAAACGACAAATCGTCGTCAGACTCGTCACACCGCTATGGCAAAAATGGACCTAGTTGAAAATGGTTCAAGATACACCTTTCACTATACTTTTCTTTTAAAAAATTATTCAAAAAATATCTACTAAATACTAAAATACTCAATTAAGTAATATCATAATCAATAATCTAGATCGTTCTTATACCGCTTTTAAGTCCCTTTATATAGTGCCATCTTCCTCACTATCTCACTACACACAACATTTGTTTCCATCTCATTCTTCTCTCTCTTTCATCTCTAAAAATGAAGCTCTCTATGCGTTTGATCTCAGCTGCTCTCCTCATGTTCATGATATTCGTAGCCGCAGGTTCGTTGCTCATTAACTTAAATGTCTAACTTTGCACATATGCATGCAAATATGTTAATCATCTACATACACATAACATATATATATATGGATCTATAATTTATATTTTAGAAATCGGGGTTTCTTGTGAAGGCTCATAGAACAAGTGGGCTTTTATGGCTTCTCTTCCCGACATAATTTTAGTTATAGTTGGCTATGGGCTTTGGTTGTATTCTTTAGCAAAAGTAACGCATAAGAACATGAAACTAAGCTATGGTCTAAACAAAGTGTTTGTATGTCTGTTTAATTATGTCTAGGGATGGGTCCAGTGACAGTAGAGGCACGCACGTGTGAGTCGCAGAGCCATAGGTTCAAGGGTAAATGCTTGAGTGACGGCAACTGTGGAAACGTGTGCCACAACGAAGGTTTTGGCGGAGGCAAGTGCCGTGGGTTCCGTCGTCGTTGCTTCTGCACCAGAAATTGCTGATTTATCCAATCTCATAACTCAAAATGTATCGATCCATCGTCTTTGTGTTTTGCTTCTTTCTTATCTAATCTTCTGTACTGTACCATGTCGTACCGTACATGTGTTCGTGTCTGTTCTCGAATAAGTCTTTGTTTTGTGTGTTTTCGGTTTTAATGTAATGTTAAATCAACTAATGGTTTCTTAATTAATTACATACGTAATTAATTACGTTAATGCGACGATTTTGAACAAATCGGGTTAAATTAAAGACTAGTTGACCTGTAAATCTGAAATAGTAGCAGGTCGATCAAAAAGAAATATAAAATTACTGTAAAAATGTTTATGTTGATAGAACTTGGTACTATCAATTTAGATAAATGCTCGTTAATTAACAAAATATATATTTACTGATCTTTGCTCAAAAAAATAAATTATATTTACTGATATCATTTCGTATTATGGTAACACATGGAGTGTTAACTTCTACACGTGTCTTTGGTGTTACATAAGAGCGTTACACATGTACTGCTAGTAATGGTTTGTATTTTCCAACAATGGTCTGCATAACTTTCTTAATGGAGATATTTATCAACCAACAATAGAAAAAGAGCCTTCTTGATAAGAGTTGTTTCATCCGTTTTGGTGAAAAATAAGAAAGTTATGCAGAAGGATGAATATAATTGTAAAAACAAGTACATGTCGAATTTAAAAGTTGCTTGTTTATGTGTTTTGGGTCTTTAAAACATTAATTTACGTCTTTGCAAAATTCATAAAAAAATCTTTTTTTCGTTGTCTAATAAAAAATTATTCAAACAACTTTACGATATGTACTATTTGACACGACGACATTTCTGGATTGACACCAACCAATCTCTAACAAAACACACTCTATTAAACTCAGATATATATATATATATATATATTTTGGGTCCATTATTGATCTACGAAGCAAAACCTAGATTCTCTTGGCATGTGATAAGGATATAATTGGGGTATTATAGAGGAGAAAATATGAGTTTCCATTGTTTTTTTTTAAAGGTGTACTAGTTTTCAAAATTTAATTTGATTGTTCAAAATACACATACATATTTGGCCTTTTAGGATAGTCCAAATAGTAAACTTAAATAACTAGAGATAAACACTATGATATATTTCTATATTGTTACCAAAAATTAATCAACTTCTAAAAGTGTAATTTCTTGGCGTGAGAGAAATCAAAGCTCATAATATGATATTCGCATTGGTCAATAAGAAATTTTACAAGATAAGAAAGTAAGTCATACGTGTGGATACGATCGAGGAATCTATTGGGAAAGCAAGCAAACAAGTGTTTCTTTCGCTCCATCACTTTGTGGCTTTTTAAACGATCAGATAATGAGTTCTATCAATTTTTCGTCATCTTTGCAACTTTAAAGATAGGGGAAAAAAACAATGAATGTAGAAATCGTCTTTTTATTCAATCTCTGTCTACAAGTACCTTTGACTTTTATCAAATCACGAAATTTTATTTTGGATCTGATCCCTTTAGTTAATCGTTCTGATGATTATATCTCTACCACTCAACCCACTCGATAAGCAAGCGATCTTCTAAGCTTACTACTTTTAATAATTTGGATTGATTCATCTATAAGTAGAGGTGACAATGAGTTACACAATATTCAAAATAAAGAAGCTATAAGGAACAATAAATACCAAAATACATAACACAAAAATGATCACGACATATAATCTACTAGATTATGTTAATTAATTTCATCGTTATGTCACAATCCAATTGGTTTAAAGTTTAAATTTATATTCACTCCATTCATTAGTACTAGATGTTTTTTACTTCAGAAAATAGATATTTTGTACATTCAATGAAAAAATATATTGTTCTGTTATTATTTTTTAACCTAAAAACATACATATTAAAAAGTTACATGGATTATGTTTTATTTTTGTCTTTTCTACATTACAAGTCTTGAGAATTGCTTTCAATCACCCTTATTTACAATAGGATTTAGGATTTCACGTTAGAAAATATTTGGGAGAGTGTTTGAGTTATTTTTCCCAAAAGTGTTGAATTTTTGAAACTTGATAATGCTTAGAAAGTTTAATTTCCACAAAGCATGAATAGTTGTAATGTCACCGAAAAATTTAAAGGGTAGCTAAAGCATAAAGTAAATGAGATGTAAAGGAATACTATATACATGAATGAAATTATCACCTCATTTTTTATTTTATAATTTACATATATCCAAACTACAACTGAATAAAGCAGGGAAAATAAAAAGCGATCGACAATATTTTCGTCACTCCACTCTGGCAAAAATTAAGGTAAATGTGTGTAATATAACGTAGTACTAAAGACGAGGACACAAAAATCAATTGACATTATTCTCAATCAGTTACCTACTAAACCAAATATATGTCGATATGTAACATGTACGTAATAAGTTATATGTATATCTTATTCGACCTTATTGTCCGCGTGTAAGTCTGTGAGAGAGATTCTGTTCGAGAAATACACGTTCTTTGTGTTCTCTAATACTTGTTGCTTTGTAGTAAGTTTTTACGTTCATTTGAAATTCGGCTTATGCATCTAATGTGAACAAAAAGAAACACATTATATTATATCGTTGCATAACAAATTAACAATCAAATAAAGTAATACTTTAGTCTGTTTCGTCATATAAAGTAAAACATAAAGCATTTTGGCTATACGTATATTTAGCTATGATTATATATATTTTTAATAAAAATCAACAGTGGTTCACAGAGTCGGCCTTGAAGCCTTGAATGGAAGCAGATCAAACATGGGCTTGAAGCCCCAACGTAACTTAAGTATCTAAAAGGTCACAAACACAAACACAAGGTGAAGTGTTCAAAACACATACTATCCATTACCATTTTTCAAAAATTTTACTCGCCTATGTTTTTTTCTTCTTCTCTTTGTAATTCATATACTTTCAGAACCGGCTCTGAGTGTAAATTAATATATCTTTTTATTATAATATCAATTTTCTTTGTGGATTGTGCTTAACTTCTTTGTGGACTGGAATACTGTATTAAAGCAATTGAAAAAAGGCTATTTTTTTCTTCTATAAACTGGAAGATTTAAGAGAAGAAATGGCGAAGAAAGTAAGATAAACTGTAGGGTTTAATTAATTTGATTATTTAGTTGATTGGTCAGCCTTTAATTACGACTGCTCTTTTGGGCAAAGGTATAATTGGTTCACGTTTTGTTTCTATTTTTTCGTGAGGCCTTAAACTATTTATTTTCATTAGTAAAAAACATATTTTACCAACAAAAAGTTTTATCCCCTTTATATATATAGTGCCATCTTTTTCTTCGTCTTCATTTTCGTAATTCCCATTAGAACGTTTGTACCTTTATCTCTCTAAAAATGAAGCTCTCTTTGCGTTTAGCCTCATCCATTCTCCTCTCGTTCATGCTCCTCCTTGCCGCAGGTTCATAACTCTTCTCATAATAATTTATAACTTTTTATGTATATAATAACACAGACATGTGTTGTGAACATATACAATATCATCTACATAATGTATCTATTAATGAAGCAGACGTCTTGTAATTAGTCATTTAGTTTGGTTGATAACGTATAAAGCTTCTAAATTTTCTTTTTTTGTATGGAAAACAGAGAAAACCTGTGTTTTATTTGATATTTACCAAAAACCCTTAGAACATTATATTTATAGTATAGTTTTCCAATATATATGGCGTTGAATATCTTATGGATGTTCCTGGATCTAATTATATGCGTATGAATATAATCTATATAAATACAAGACCATGCATGTCTTGTAATTCGTCTTTTTGGTTATAAAAACAAGATATAGGTATGGTTCTTTAATATAGATAATTAATATTGTGATTTAGGAATGGGTCAAGTGGAAGCAAAAACGTGTGAGTCACCGAGTGGCAAGTACCATGGAGTGTGTCTCAACGCAAAGAACTGTGCCTCTGTTTGCCCCAGCGAAGGCTTCACAGGCGGCCATTGCAAAAGTCTCCGTTGCTACTGCATCAAAACCTGCTAAAATCTATGAATTAATGAAATATTCTAACGAGAAAAGAAAAAAACCAATTCATTTTTGTTATCCTCTCTTTCATTATTGTTCTCTGTATATATCATCTCCATGTAAGATATATGATGCGTTGGTTTTTTTTTTTTGCATAAATCTGTTATGTACATATGTACATTAATGAAATCAACAATCCCTGTGGGCCCATTTCATTACTTATACTATATATCATACTATATATTGATTTCACATAATCACATAATATCATGCTTAACATATATATATATATTAATTGTCAAATACGCTTCAACTAATGTATAGAAAAAACTAATGTATAATGTACTGCATATGAGTTTTTTGAATTTTGGAGTGTGAATACTAAAATTTTTAAATTATATATGTATTTATATGTTACAAAATTTTAGAAATTGGTTAAAAATGTAATTATGTGATTTTAAATTATGATGATTTATAAAATCACGGAATAATGGTTTGGACGTATTTATTCAATAACAAGTTAACATATTTTTTTAGATATTTTAATTTGTTCATCACTAGCTCGCATAAGCCATAACAAAGATAAAGGTAATTAATCTTCGATATAAAAAGAAAGAGATAAAAGTAATTAAGACGGTGAACATTGTTCAAAATTTTACTTATTTTACTCACTCATGATGGAGAAGTCAAGCTTTCATGGCAGCTATTCTAGGCAATACAAAAAAACATCCAACCAATATTAACACAATGAATTATACTTCTCGATCGTTCTTACATACACATCGTGCCCTTGCCTATATATAGTGCCACCCTCTTCTTCTTCATTACCTTCTTACACAACACAAATTTTCTTACAATTTCTCTCTCTAAAACAATTATAACCTCTCACTCTCTCTCCAAAAAAATGAAGGTCCTTCTGCGTTTGGTCTCAGCCGTTCTCATCTCTTTCATGCTTCTCGTTGCCACTGCCACAGGTTCATTACTTTTGCCAAAAGTTTCTAAATTTTTCATTAAAACACATAACTACATAAGAGAATCATCAATGACCCACGTCTTGTTACCTATGAGTACTCTTGTAAGAGCAATATATATATATATATATATATATATATATAATATATATATATATATATATATATATATATATATAACACATCTATAAATGCATCTAGTGTGGATATCTGTTAATAGTCTATCTAAATAATAGTTTATGTCTTGTTGTACCTTACTCTACACTCGTTATAACAACATATTCATACAAATAACCAAGTATGCTTTGTTTTTTTTCCTTCTTCTCTAGAGATGGGTCCTGCAGACGTGGAGCCAAGAATCTGTGAGACATTGAGCAAGGTTTTCAAAGGAATGTGCTGGAACCAAAACAACTGTGCCATCATGTGCCGTGAATTCGAGCATTTCCATAGTGGGCACTGCCGTGGATTCCTCCGTCGATGTTACTGCACCAAACGATGTGATGGAGGACCTTCATGATCATGATGATACTATATATTCTCCTAAACAAACTATTTCTATCTATCATGCATTGTGATCTGATGTTTAGAGAAAAATGGCGACTTTTGAATTATATTTCTTTATTTGGCCTATTTGAAATCTAATATATTATTGTTGATTTAATATTTGGTAGAAAAATTGATTAGTAACATGAATTTTATTTCTTGTTGATTGTTAACTTTTTTTCCAAAAATAACATACATGAGTTTATGGATGCTTCGGGCTTCTTTCGATTTCATACCAAAAGGTTTAAATTATTACATGGTTAACATTAAGGATCCATCTTAGTATTGGTAGATAAGTAATTTTTCAAAAGCTTGCCCATTTTAGTATATTACCACTCAAGTCTTCATACACAACTGCTCTAATCAATACAACCATTCAAATTAATGCACTCAGAATAGTAAAGTCCAACTAATAATAATTTTTTACTGTTTAATTAAAATCTAAAAATAATTGTTGCTAAAGCTTCGTTTATTATGTGAGACAGCCATTAAATCTGTATTTATTAAGACAGAAATTTGAACAAGTACGCCTATATATGCTTGTGTTATGGGCAACAAAAATTATAACCTCTAGCAGGGATAGCCATTAAACCTGTATGTAAACCGGGTTTGTAAATTCTCTGGTTTAGATTTTTTATTTACTTTGCGGGACTTATTATTTAAAGTTAAATGTGAAATTTGATTTTTTTTTTATGTTCTGGATTTTATTTGTAAATTGTAGAAACCAAAAAAAACTCCAGATTTTTTTTTTAATATGAAAACCTTAGAAAAAAATGTCTATGTGGATAGTGTTATTCGTTAATCAAGCACTCATAAATGATAAAGATCAAGAGGTAAACGTAGTTAAAAAACTTTTACTCAATTTATCTATTTCAGGATGAAGAAGTCAAGCTTTTACCACTTTAGTATTTGTCTCATAAACTTTTACTCAATTACTCAATAATCACTCAAATTAATGCAATCAAATATGATAGTCCAATCCAACCCATAGTTACTCTATTTACATTTCTCAGTTAACCTATTTTGACATGTATCGTTACTAATCACATGTATCGCTATTCCTCATTGCTAAAAAGGAATAATTTCGACTACAGTTCTTGTAAATGCAATATATTATGGGTCTCGTTATTCCTCATTTTGGGTATGTATGTTTCTATGATTATTCTTGTAAAATGCAATCATCTCGTGTGAATATACATGTTCCTTATTCTAAGTAACCTAAATGGGTTTGTTTTCTTCTCTAGAGATGGGTCCTGTGGCCGTAAAGCCAAGAATATGTGACTCACGGAGCAAGTGTTACGAAGGGATTTGCTTGAGCTCAAACAATTGCGACATCATCTGCCGTCACTTTGAGGGTTTTGAAAGCGGTCACTACAGTGGATTCCACCGTCATTGTTACTGCACCAAACACTGTACTTGATATGATTTTTCGAGGATATATCTTGATGACGCTATGTTAATCTGTGTTTTCTCTCTACTATTTCGAGATTTATAACAATTAATGGATTTTTAATAAGAATTTAAGTCTATTGTATTTTTGGTTTAACTTTGGATTATACATCGTGACAATGAAGAAGCAAAAAAAATTCGGATTCTCCATCTAATATTCAAGTGTTTGCACATCATTCGCATTAACCAAAGTTAGGAACACATACAATTTTAGTAAATTACTACGGGGAAAGTAATTAACCAGCGCGCAGACTTCAACAAAGCTACCTATTTCTCTCATCTGAAAGAGTGAAACATTACACTTGTTGTAAGTTTGTACCTTATATGAGATTCCAATTCGAGACTCGTGCAAAGATTTGTCTCTCTTCACTATATCCCAAGTCTCTTGGAACCACACTCTGAGCAGAATTTGGATGTCTCTCTCAAGTACTGTGATCCACATTGGTCACAGAATTTCGCCGGACTAGTTGGCTATGGAAAGACAAGATAAACATATGATGATCTTAATGGAGATGTGGAAGGATCCAAATATAGATTTGAGTTAGAGATTTGGAAGATTTGTACCATGACATGGCCTCCAGTGAGAGGTTGCAAGCAAGTCATGTGCTGCGAAATGGACGGTGACTGGTGTTGGGCGTGAGACAGTTCAGGGTCGCATTGATGGTTCGGACTGGGAAAATGTGCGGCTGCGTGTTGTCCTTGGTATATAGATTGATGATGGTGTTGGCTCTGGTGAATAGATTGGTGAAACTGATGTGGATGATGAGACAGAGATGACATGTGATGTTTGGAAGAAGAAGGAGTGTGTTGTTGACTTTGATCCTGCAATTATCATAAGATATTTGATATATTCGATGAGCTCAAGATCATTTCCATTAGAAATTGCTGTAAGAATATTAAGAGATCTGGTTCCATTGTGTATAGATTTGGAATGAGTATGCCATAGAAGAAGCACTTACTTCACTAACAGAGGGAAACCCTTGTGTATCAGCTAATGTTGAAGAATCTATACCCGGAAATGTCTGCAAAACAAAGAAAAATTAGACAAGACACTGTCACTCGCTCTTCAAAGCAGAAAAAGGCTATAAACAGAGTGTTAATCGGTCTTACAGGCAAGCCATGGATGGTGGAGACAGAGTTTTGAACACGCCTATGCTTGTGTCGAGGGCAGTAGAATTTATAATCTCTAGCAGAGACAGCTACTTCATTGCGGCCTGTTAATCGCTGAAACCTGTAGTGACAATTATCCAATTATATACTGGTGTAGATAATTCACATACAATTGAAAATAGCACAAACTGATGATGACTGGAAAGAGGCATTATCACCATTCAGCATCTTCAATTGGTATATTATCCGGCTTTTCAACGATATCCAAACCATTTACCACCACGAAGCGAACTCGTTTCTCTTCATGTATTACCAATTCTGGAAATCTTGTCCTTGTTTCAACTGAAGTTGCCAGTTCTCTTCTCCTGTACATGCAAGTTCCTGTAAATGAAAAAAGGACAGTCACAAAAAGGACAGTCACACAACAAATACTCAAAATTAATCACTTTTGCAAAAAGATCAGAGTGGATACGAAATACCTTTCTTAGGAAACTTCTTTGTTAATTTTCTATACAAGCCACCTGCTGCTTCAAGAGCTACCCCAAGGGTCTTTTCCCTTATTCCATTCAATGAAGCAACCCTCACATTTGCTTCACCGACTAAAGTCTCATATAAATTTGCAATATACATCAACGGCAATGCAAAACTCGGGTCACCTTCATATCGTGTATCATCCGACTTCCTCTTGACTTTATTACTATTATCCTTTCCTCCTGAATCCGCTTCATGATCACGCTTGTTCTCACATACTTCAATTACATGTTGGCTGATAAAGTAATCCAAGATGATTTGCAGAAATCTCCCTCGGGCCGATTCAATCGGTGAAACATCTGAAAAACAAAAATAACAATCGGAAAATGATATTGAATCAAGAAACTCCGTGAATCAAAGTATCAATTTGTAAAAGTTAATCAAATTCCCGAAATGATCCTTATTACCTTCAATGTTTAACATATTGTAAGCAGATCCTGAAGGCCCCTTGTTCTCCATGTTAGATCCACCTTCTTCAACTCCGTCACTGTGGATTTGCATCGAATTTCTGTATGATTCGTGCATACAGTCCTGAAACCAGATGAAAGCCAAAGCCATTGAATAACTCTCAGGGTCAAACACTAGAAAACTTCAGCCTAAACATGTGAAACCCAAAACTTCAATTCATTTCTCAGAAACTAATTTGAGCTAATGTTACACATAAACCCTAAAATTGGATACCAATTCGAGGAATTTTTACACACCGCCGAAGAGGAATGTCCGTCATTGTCCAAGCTATCGCCGTCACGACCAACGGCGCCTCCGATGCCGTCGATATCTCTCGGCGGCCCATCAACGGAGTTAAGATCGTGAAGAGAGCTACCGATGTAGGAATCAGCCGATCCCAAATTGTAATGCTGCACTTGAACCCTAGCTCCCATCTCAATCAATCGAAAGAGCAAACTAGAGAAATAGACACACACAAAATTCCGAAATCAGGGACGATTTCGTAACAATAAACCATTTTCAATCACAGATTCAACGGCTATACAAACCGTGAACAAAGAGAGAATCCGAACCTGAATCCGTACCTGGGCTTATAGGGCGCCGAGAGAGATCTCCGAACCTGGACCCACACTCCACACCTGTTACCGAGCCAGTCAGTCTAGGAAACTTTGTCGTGCCCGAACGAAACTAATAAGGAACTCGTTTATTTATGTATAAAACATTTTTTAATCCGCAAAGAAAACTAACTTTTAAGTGACAATTAATAAGTAAATTAAGTACTACCAGTCCAAAAGCTTTCAATTTTTGTTTGGCAACACATTCATAATCTTCTAAATACAGAATATATAAAGGACTTGAATTTGTAACCTTCTCTGTGGCCATTTTTGTATACATACATGAATATAGTTTCAAACTCGTCTGCATAATGGAAAATTATATTGGTTCAAAACTAATTATTCAATCAAATATCAATAAAAGAAAATAAATTTTGGGGAACAAAAGAGAAAAAAAAATATGTACACGCCAAAAATTAGGGGCTTTGATTGGTTCCTCAATGCAGTAATACAACAAACAATGAAGAACCCTCAAGGGTCAAGGCCTTAACCCATCTGTAAGCAAATCACTTCATAATCTTCACTCCGGAGGTCAACACTTCAGAGCTCAATGCTGCAATAAAAAGACATTTTTTTTTCTATCACAGACCCATCTCAGACTTTCATACCAGGGAACCCAACATTGGATTTGTTTTTCATACCTCAGCTCTCGCCGATGAACAATATATCCATCCATAAGCTTCTCCTCGGACGATTAGCTGATGAGTTCTCAGGAGAAGCTCAGACTGAAGATCCCATACTCTGTTTCGGTGTTCTTCGAAGAAATCGAGGCTGGGATCCGAATACCTGAATCTGCCTGATAGGAGCAAAGAGATTGCATCTTTCGAGTTTCACATGTTTGGAAGTGCATTATTGTTATCACTGGTCAAAAGCTGATGCTTCATTAAATAACTTTGCAATCCTACAGCTTCGTCTATACATCCAAGCTCATAGTGTTTCTTCAAGACACCAATACACAAAACCTCGTCAGGAAGAATTTCTTCCCCAATCATTTCCTCGAGGAAGGATCTCGCTTTCTGCAACTGATTGCACTGCGAAAATCCCCACACTAATGAAGTGTAAGCAAGCAAATCAAGCTTCATACCAATCTCAGCCATTTTGTCTCTTAAAGCCAAAGCCTCTAGCATATTCCCTTGCTTCAAGTTCCCGTCCATTAACGATGTATATGCTGTTCTGTCTGGAACTAGACCCTCTTGAGCCATTTGTTCAAAAAGAGTCGTTGCGGCCTTAACTTGATTCTCTTTACAGAGACCATCAATCATCGCTGTGTATACCGCTGCGTTTGGTTGTAGACCAAAATCATTACTCATCCTCCCAAAATAATCAATAGCCTTCGAAACTAACTTGTTTTTGCACAATCCATCAATCAAGACGCAAAAGGTAACAACTGTGACCTCGTGATCAAGTTCTTGCATCTCTTCGAGCAGATGCAATCCCTCAGTGGGGTTTCCAGACTTAAAGTAAGCGTCCATTAACGTTGTGTAGATCAACGTATTCGCTTTAATCCCATTTTCCTGCATTTCATTCATCACTACCTTAGCGGCCTCGATCTTCTCAAGACCGCACAAACCCCAGATGAAAGTTCCATAGAGCAGCAAATCTGGTTGAATACCTCTCCCCTTCAATTCGTTTAAAAGCTCTAACGCTCTGTCCATGTTTTTCGCCTTTACAAATCCATGAATTAGAGCGTTGTAACTTGCAAGATTTGGAATCACACCAGCTGTAACCATTTTGCCAAAAAGTTTTTCCGCTTCTTTCATTCTCTCTGCATCACAAAGACCATCGATCAGCGCAGTGTAAGTGACCACATTCCATTCCACACCCACCTCCAACATCTCATTAGCCAGCCTAAAAGCATCTGAGAGATTACCGATTTTACAATTAGCATCAACGAGAGAAGTATAGGTAAACTCATTAGGCACATGACCAACTCTTCTCATGTCAACATAAAACTTGATGGCTTGTTGCATCATATCCTCCTTACAAAAAGCATCAACCAAAGTGCTGTAACTCACAACATTTGGTTTCAACCCACTTTGCTTCATCTCCCTGTAAAACTCCAGACCCTTAGGCAATTTCCCGGATTTACAGAAACAATTGATCAGCGAATTGTATGTTATAACATCAGGCTCACAACTCATACTCTTCATTTCCTCGAAAAAGTAAACTGTATCATCTAATCGACCAACCTTCCCATAACCATCAATCATAGAATTATATGTAACAGTGTCTGGAATCAGACCTCTAAACTTCATTTCTTCAAACAAGCCTCTTGCAGCTTCAATATCTCCTTCTTTCCACATACAATCTATCATTATGTTGTAAGTAAACACAGTCGGTTTCGAACCAGCCCCAATCATGTCTTTGAAAAATCTCTTCACCCCATCCGTCTTCCCCAATTTCGCAAATTTATGCAACAAACCGTTACAAGACCGTGTTTTTGGGAAAACCCTAAATCTTTTCATCTTAGAGAAACACTGCGTAGCTTCCTCAAGCATTCCTAGATCAATCAAAACACTAAACAAAGCATCAAACACTCCAAAACCAGGAACACATACATTCCTTGTAGACCATAGCTCATCAAAAACATCGCATTCCTCTAGTTCAGCCTTGGACAAAACAATCTCCCTAAGGATACTATTAGCATCATAATACATTCTAGCACAGAACAGAATGTGCGCTACTATACAGTATGATTCAATGGTGTGATTAAAACCATTACGGTTCATTGACCATTTGAAGAATTTGAAAGCTAATCTAGGATCTTCTTTCAATTCAACGAGAACCCTTGGAACCCAAACCGGAGCCAATGTCGAATCCAACAGCTTCTCGATTTGGGGATCATCCCATAGATCATTCTGAACAGCCTTACGGATCCAATCTCTGTCGAAGTCTTTGGAATAGGTAGAAGGGCCGCTTTTGCTAACGAAGGGGTATCGAATGATGCAGAGAAAACTAGTAAACCAAACGAAAGGACACGAGATAAAAGTAGCTTGACACGGAGAAGACCGAGGGAAACAGAGAGGACCTCGAATCTGAGAGAGAGAAGAGGAACAAGGGCTTACATGGCGAGAGAATCTACGATTAACGTGAATAAAGTTGCGAAGAGAACAGAACATTTTCAGGAAAAAGTTCAAAGCGAATAGAAAGAGCCTCATCGTTTAGCTCAGAGGCATTGTATTCTACTGTTCCTTAACTATTCGACTGAGCAGGACGGGCAAAATGAAGAGGAAGAAGAAGAAGAAAATAGGGTTTATGAACTCTGGGTTTTGTTGCCTTTTTCCTTGAAGACTGTTTCTTTCCTGATTTTTCCTTTTTTTTCTTTTAGTTTGTAAATATGGATTTTTATGGGCCTTTCTTCGGCTACGGGCTACATAGGCCCGACATATGGTTTTATCTGTATTTTTTTCTTTGTAACATATGTTTTTTTCTTAAATTAGGCTTAATTAGATAGATAAACAAATTGCGGAACTTAATCAGGTAAATGAGTTTGGGAAACAAATTAGGGGAATGATTTTTAAAAAAAATTAGGTAAATGATTCTCGAAAAAAATATGATTAGTACCATTATATTTATATGTGTGGCGTGCTATTTTTCTTTCTGAATCATATACATAATAATAAAAAGCTATTTAACAAGATAACATTAGTATACAAAATGCAACAAAACAATATAATGGTAAAAGAATGTGTTAAGTCTAAAAAAGATCATCTGTACTGTATAATTTTATTATTATGTCGTTTCATCAAATACTGAATAAAAAAGTTACTATATGAATACCTTTTTTGACGTACTATGAATACCTTTTAAATTTAGGGAAAAGGTCATATCGAAAAAAAGAAAACAAAATCAGAAATTTGAGGTTGTACTTGTACCATTGTTTCTTTTTCTTTCTTCTACTGTTACAATTTAAGAAATCATAATAGAAAAAAATGGCGACTTAAAACTCAGTGCCAAGCCAAAGAGGGTAAAAGCCACTTGCATTATCTGCTCTCCATTTGCGTTTAGCAGAGAAAAGGAGCAAAAGCTTTGTGCCACACACCATGAATCATCATCTCTTTCTTCAAAGATTCAAGCTTCTTTTTCTATGATAACATCCCAACAGTGTTGTCTTCTTCACCCTCTGCTTCACCTCCTGCAGTTGCATCTTCTTCACCTTCCTCGGCAGCGTATACAACTTCTTCGCCTTCTTCATAGGCGTATTCTCCATCTTCTTCATATCCTTCGTCGTAATAGTACTCTCCGTTTAGTTCATCGCCTTCATAAGCTTGCTCTTCTTCATTTGCTTCATACACTTGCTCCCCCTCTTCCCCGATCACTTCTTCACCTTCCTCCATAATCGTTCCTTCTCCTAGTTCAGCTTTGTGGGTTGGATTGGGCTCAGAGACAACCTCGGTTTTCTCTTCTGTTATGAGTTTGGTTTTATCTCCAGCTTCCTCTTTTGCAATTGTTTCGTGAGGTGTCTGGTCCTTGTTCTTGCTGCTACCACTAGATGCAGCTGCTCTTTTTCTCTTGAGAATCTCACTGAAAGGCAATGGAGCTGCAAATGAATCTCCTGATCGCTTATGAGGATGATGATCCTCCTCCAAGCTTTTCCTCTTCCCAAGAGATGTCTCTGTCTTACTTTCCTCTCTTTTGCTGCTTCTAGTTTCTGCAATGCCTTTAGGAGCTGAAAAGGCGGATCTTTCGTCTTCCATTTCTCTTCTTCTTGCCCATGGAGCTCGAAGACCTCTTTCCTGATTACCACTATGGTTTTCCTCTAACCTACCCTTAATTCTATCTCGGAGTCTACCTTGAGATAACTCGCTTCTGTCCCTTCCTCTCTCAGTTCTCCTATCAAAGTGGGCCTCATCATCATTGCTTCTCTCATGAAGCTTAAGTCTCCCCTGAAGACGACTGCTGCTAATCGAGCTTTCCCTCGGTGTATTCCTACGAGAGTCTCTATATCCTCTTTCCACTGAAGAGTCGGGAGCAGCATAGTCGTGGTTTCCTACTGATCCCGTACCATTAACTTTCCTCTGCTTAGCCAAGCGATATCTCAGATCTGATGCCAGTATGTTCTCTGATCTTTCATCTTCCGCGTAAACCCTTCTTTCCAAAGGATCCCCTCTCTCAGAAGAAACTCGACGGTGGCCCCATGCGTGCCTTTCTTCCCTCCGATCATATGAATCAAAACGCTGATCACGGAATGCTTCCCCATCACCATCAGCCATTGCACTGAAATCAGGGTCATACTCATTCAAAGAGTTCCGTCCCTCCTGACTTCTCCGTCCATACCCATCTTCAATATGATAATACTCGGAATCTCTAGCCTCATTATCCACAAGAACATCAAACCCAGGAGACGACTCTCTTAAGACGTCATCTGCGTCCTTACCATTGTGGAAACTGTTATTATCATCAGATCCATATTTGTGAAGTAACTGAGTTGAATGGTTTCCATCAGTAAAAGAAGGAACTCTCACGACCTTTTTCTGCACAACAGGCTCATATCCCACATGTTTAGGAATATATCCCTCTACACCTCTAGTATCCCTTAGACCAGCAGATGTGACTCTTGGTGCAGCGGATATGTCAACATGGGCTTTAACCGCCCTTGAAGCATCAGTCAATTTCTTCTCCCCGGTGTAATTTTCAATTGGCTTTTTGGGAAACTGAGGATCAGCAGCAGGCTTAGCTTCTGCAGAGTGCTGCATTTTATAACCAGCAGGATTTGGCGTGTGCATGAATGAACACATATCTCCTTTCGCACACATACCCTTTTGAAAGAAAACACATGGAACCGGCTGTTTTGCAACACTGGGATGAGCCGCTGCGTGTGATGGCTTTAAAGAACCAGCAGGAGCACCTCCTTGATTTCCCAACAATCCCTCCAAAGGCTGTAAGAAAACAAAACCATAACATAAGCATTTGATAAAACTTGGTCAAGCTCAAGCAAGATTTGTCTTGGGAAGAAAGTAAACTCACAGGATGCCGAAAGCCACATTTGGGATTCATGCAATTTCCACTCAACCAGTAATAGCAATCCCTTGGGTTGACACGCGCATACTCACTGTGGCGATACTCACACTCGGCTCCCTGTTTGGATTGAAAAAGAAACCATTAGAGTCCTGTAGCTGATAATAGTAGTTGCAGAAAGTATACACAGAGCACTAGAACAAGACCTATGGGGAAGATCAGATTGTACAGATTGAAAATTCCTTTACAAGACTTCCTAGTAATTTTTCTAGTAAGACCGCAGCCGGAAGAAACAAGAAAACTTTGAATCACGAAGCTCGAAAACGCCAGATCTAAATTTTGCAACCAATCAATCAAATGGAAAATGAAAGTGTGTATTACATAACTTTCGAGCGTAACCAAAAACACGAATCGGGTGAAAGAATCTCGAGATCTCAAATCCAAAACCCTAATTGAAGCAGAAACTGGATAAGATCTAGAAGAAACATAATCAAATCAATACCTTTTTGCAGGTTAACGGAGACGCGAGAAAGTAAACGCAATCAGTGTTCCATTTCAAGGCTTCTTCTTCGGCAGATGAAGCAGGCTCCGATTGATTCGTCTGCTGTTGCTGCTGTTGCTGTTGGGTCGCAGGCGCAAACATGATGCTAAATTTGTAAATCTCTTTCTAGTAGATCGCAAGGTTTCAGATCGAAACCCTAGAAAGATCAAAGCCTAAGTGTGAAAATCTCCGACCAGATAGTCCCGTAGAAGAAGAAACGGAGCCGCCACAGAGAGCGAACCAGAGAGAAACTGCGACTGTGTTTGTACCCTTTAAAAGCTAAGCCTTAAAAGTTTTTTTTTGTTTCTCTTTTTGCGATGGGAAATTAATAGATGAAGTTCGGTTCGTATTTGTTTATCAATCAAATGTAGACACGTGGTGACACATTACTGGTAGATACGTTAGCCGAATAATGTTTCCTTTATTTCTGAGCCTTCATCTTACACTTCTAGATGAAACAGCGTCTTTGGTTATGACAGACGGTGGTAAGGTATTTAAACCGACCTAAACAGAACCGAGTCTGAACCAAACAAAGTTATAAATCGATTTTGTGTAAAATATAACAAAAATATTTTACAAGTATAATTTTTTTTCTCAATTGAATTGGTTCATTTGGCTCACTTTGCTTACACTGAATTTGACTTTTAAATTGTTTTTATTATATTTAATACAAAACCATACCAAAATCATTCTCCAAACCAAAAATTTTGATAATTGTTCAGCTCAAAGGTTTTGTCTATTGCTCCTAAAAGATCTCAAGTCACTAACTGAACTTTCACATCTCTAAATCGTACCCAAAAAAAAAGTTACCAACTGAAGAAGGAAACTTTAGGGAAGAAAGAAGATTTTGTCGGTTGCTTGTGTGAAAAGGTTTTGTTTAATATGACATTCAGAATTTTGATTTCACAAATTATATGTACACCTCAAATTAGTGCCATAAACTCTGCTTGTTTCTTTTTTCCATTTATCTCATCCGAACCAAGACTTTGAAAAAGATGAATATATAATAAGTTGACTCGACTTGCTCAGATGAGCCAGTCTTTGGAATTTTCTCAGTGTATATAAGTATAGAGATTCTACTGAGCATTGTGTTAATGGAGTTGATACACTTTATACTTAAGGACAAAAGCAAGAGCTCATCTCATAATCTGATATAAATTAAAGTTATTGGATTAATGAGCGAAAGTAGGAGTGTGTTATTTTTCTCCAGAAAATTTTGGACCGTATAATTTGAGAAAATTTTGACCGTAATTCCCAGATCTACAAAGCAACTAAGATGAATAGATCACATTAAAAAAGTACTATTACAAAGCTTTTATTGTACAAAATGATAGAAAGATGGGCTCTTGTGAATTAACAAACACCAAAAAAGATTAGATTTTTATGTTTAAGAACAACAGGTAAAACAAGAGAACAACAATGAAGGTACTTTGCCTGTTCTTCGGATTTGTTCAGCTTGTTTCTCTGTTTTAGCTGCTTGACGATTCTTCTTCGCTTCAGCCGCTGCTCGCTTGTCCTCTGCTTTGCGCTCGATCGCAGCTAGTTTGTTCATTAACCGGTCTTGCGCTCGTCCCTTTATTCTCTCAACTTCCACCTGCAATGTCATCAATTACACAGACTTAGAAGAAGAGTCCACGAATTACATGACTAACCAGAGGAATGTTTCTTGAGTTTTTCAGTCTACTTACCTCGGTTTTCCTCATCTCGGCTTCAGATTTCGCCTTCTGATGATTCTCCCATGCTTGTATCTTCATCTCTTCGCGTCTGAACCTGAAGATTACACAAGTCATTTGATGCTAAAAGTTTCCAAGAAAACTAGAGCACTATGACAAGCAATGCAACTTCCTGTACCTAGCCATGTGCTTAGCCTTTTCCGCTTCCTCCCATGCAGAAGCACGAGCTTCAGAAACACTCTTACAAGTTTGGAAAGAAGCTTTGGTCTTCAGTGATGTGGAAGCATCTTTGTCTTCATCATCCTCTTTGCTAGCCCAAGCAGCAATGTTTAATTTCCCAAGCTGAGTTCCTAACACCATTATCTCCCTCCTAGTTTTTATTTGAAGCTCTTTCTCTGACAGTTCTTTGTTAGTCATTGGAGAAGCTGATGCTTGTCTCCCGGGACTTGAAGGTGCAGAAGATATAGGACTTCGGATTGGCGTTGTTGCTCTAATCGGTGTCCCGTTTCTAGAAGGTTCTTGGCTCGCTATTGGAGTCATTTCGGTTCCCATGTCTCTCATCGATACAGATCTTGCTGTTGAAGGCGGTTGGGCAAACGCAGTTGCGATTGACGAGTCATGTCGACTGAGATTAACTGCAAGCAAGTAACATTCTGTTTTCAGAAGATAAAGAGAGCATACACACAACTGAATAACTCAAAGAGACGGTTCTTTGGACCACCTTCAGTTGCTGATGCTACAATAGAGTTTTCAACCATAAGAACTGGTTTGACATACGATTCCGGGGTTGCGTATGAATCGACTTCCCAGCTAACAAACTTCTGTCCTGTGTCCTTTTTCACTTGGCTTACATCTATTCGCTTTGTATCAGGTTCTTCAAACGCACCCGCTCTTTGATCAGCAACTTCAACAATCTTCATAGAAGACTGCCGACCAAAGCTTGGCCCTTTCTTTGACCCTGGAACCTGAATCTGTCCAGTCTTGGGTCGGTTAGCTGTTGGACTAGCGATCCATTTCTGTGCATCATCCCACTTAGATGGAGCCGGTTTAGAGAATGATCTGATGGGCATTCTTTGAGTGACCTTCTCCTTTTCTGTCTTTTGAAACTCAAAGACGGATGCAGAAAGGCTCTTAATCTCATTCACATTGTCGTAATCAAGACTCGGGTATCCTTGAAGACCCTCGCTGTCGCGAACTCCACGGTCTCCAGCCATCCCTGATGTAGAACAACCAGTAATCTCACTCACAACATCAACGTCTTTGCAATCATCTAATCCACTAGCAACTGCATTTGAAGAACAACAAAAACTGATCAGTTAAGTGTAAAGGTCACACAAGGAGAGACCATTTCAACTTGAAGAAACAATAACCCAGTTCTTGAAAGAAAAAAATATATATACTTAAGATTCCATTAAGGAAATGGGGACAAAAACGTTTTAAAAAGCGTATTAAGAAATCATTAAGGGGCTCCACCATAAACCCTAGATTCCGAATAACAAAACAAAAAGGGGAAAAAGAAAGAAAAAAAAAGTGTACCAGGGTCATCAATTTGATTTGACCCAGATCTCACTGTAGGAGTAGATTCAAGCACTTCTTGTTTCTTCTTTCTATCAACACCGAGAACCATAGTCCTCAACTTCCCCGGAGAAAATCCGCCGCCGCTAGTAACCTATTCACAAAACTCATCGGAGAAGAAAAGAGTTTATATAACAGGTAAACTTAAGAAACGAAGTGAAGCAGAGATTTCTCAAATCAAAAGACAGAGATGAATGAAGTGATTTGAAAAAGACGTCTCGTATTATCTAAAAAAAAATCCCCAAATCGACGAAATCAACAGAGATCAAATGTAGCTGCCAAGTTCGAAGAAATCCGAAAGACGCCAAATCTTGCTTTCTTTTTTCCCTAATCCCACGCAAAACCCTATTTCACGAATCGAGTAAAACGTGAAACTGAAGAATTTTTCAGAAAAAAGCTCACCTGGGTCTTTCCGATTCGCTCGTAATCCATCGAAAGGGAGAGAAAGAATCTTCCTTCTCTTGGCTTTGCTTCACTTTTCGTCTAACTCAAATCTCGAGGGAGACCTCTCAGTCACCAAAATCCTAAGAAGATTGATGAAACAAATTGTACAGAAGAAAAAATAAAAAATAATAATGTAAGATTATCAGAGCATTATTTGAGTGGAAGAGTACAGTGATGGAGCTTGGAAGCTTGCGAAAGTACAGAGACTGATACACTGTGTTGTTTCTTCTCAAAGCTTCTCTCTTTTTTATTTTATTTTCCTAAGCTGACATCAAAATAAGGGACATTCACAGTGATGGCAAGCCTTTAGTTGAGCAAACTGTACTCTCTTACCTAAAAAAAAAAAATTATATTATTGTCATCATTAATAATCTTTGATCTCTAGTTCAAAATCCAACATCACATTCGAAATTAGTTGTTGATAATACGAAGGAGTTGGTACTTTGATCGAAATTTTACCCAAATAAAACTTCAGTTATGCCTGCATTTGTCTATATTATGTATCTTTATTTTGAACTCAAATAAGAAAATTAAATATCTTAAGAAAAACTAATGTGTTAATTGCAATTGTTTAACCACAATACACAAACGGCAAAATAATACTTTGTTGGCATTTGGGTTGTTAGTAATAACAATATATGCGTTTCCATTTTCTATAAATCATTACTAAGCTAAGATCGTAAGTTAGATATGATTTTTTTTATAAACATTACATATTGATTAGAAGTATTATCATAATTTGGCACAAACAAAAGATATATTATGATTACAAAGAAAAAAACAAAATAGTGGCGTGGCCTCCATAGGATACTGTCTTATAAGGCCCATAAGGCCATAACTATGTCACGGTCAAAGGAAATGGGTTCCATTTGACCAAGGTCATATTATGCCAGCTATATTGTATTCTCCATTCCTAACAATTTCTCCTCTTATTACAATTCCCATTTATTCAACTGTGCAAAATATAGACATGATCATTATTCAAAAAAATTGTATAAATTTATTTGAATATGTTAATCACTAGTCGTAAAATTTTCATACGATTTGATTTAAACGTATATAAATTAATTTATTATGACGATAGAAAATAAATAAATAAAAATGTAAAATAAATTAGTTGATTACTGATGATATATATATATTAGATTGGTCTGAATATTACAAGATATTTATTGGGAATACATTAGTTTATTTTTCTTCATAAAATCGTCACAAAAGATTATACGGATTTTTAACATAATCATTAAAGTAAGAAAATTAGAAACTATATGGCATAAATGTCAAAATAATCACTCAAAAAACTTTTTATCTATAAAAAGAATTATTATAATCTAATTCAACCGAATTAAAATTTAATTTCTCAAATTTTTGGAAATATGAAAGAAATTAACGTTCTTTTAAATAAATAATTTAGTAAGAAATTTTTTATAAAATCTGAAATTGACATCTCCAATAACTAAAAAATTATAAAAACATATAAAAATTAATTCTAACACAATAAATTTCAAAAAGTGGAAAGTATATAACAAAAGGCTGAAATTAAGATTTGATTATAGCTGAAAAAATGATAATATTTGTTTTTTCTTTCTCAAAAGTTTTGGAGAAAAACAAATAGAAAACTTAAGAATAGGTATTCTAGTTAAAAATATAAATTACCATAACTATCACCATTATTTATAGTTGTTTAATTAGAAAAACAAGAGTTCAGCGATTACGTTGGATTTTGCTAGGATCATACTATTTGTAAATTTTATATATTAATCTGGAACACATTATGAGACTCATATTTTTAAGGAAAAATGTCTATATTTCCCTAGATTTTGCCCTCTTTAAAAAAAAAGGAAAAAAACAAGTCTTTTCGACTATTTTTATTTCTTTCATTAAAAAAAACTAAAAGAATAACAATCTTTTCCACTATTTTCTATTTCTTTCTTTTTGTTTATTTCTCTCACTCATTACATTTGTACTTTTTTCTGTTGTTGCTGGTTTTATTTCATCAATACGAAAAAGCCCATCAAATACATACAAGTGAGATGATGTATATTCTAAGTCCAATATCACTTACATTTTGAATACATATTTTTAAGCCCAATTAAACCCATTATAAAGAGATAAGGCTGAACCTCAAAGTAACACGTGTGATGGTGAGAAAAAGAAACCAAATAGCACCGTCGTCAAGCTTAATCGAACCACGTTCTTTCCACAGTTTCCATCATTGCTAATCAATCATAAATTCACCCACTTTTTGTAAAACTTCAAAACTATTCGTCTTAAACTTTCATCATCCGAAAATGTTGGAGGTCTATTTTTAAAAAAGCAAAGATATTACTCTTTAATTTAAAAAATCAAATAGATGGTAACAAAAAAAAATCAAACGATTCTTACCAGAATTTAATCTTCAAAATTTGTAGGAAACAAAAAAAGCAAGTGCAAAAACTAGAGTTTGACTATTATGCAAATATATTTGAATTTTATTTCATCATCATGTATTGTGGATCATCCAGCTTGGCTTTGCTCTTTATCCACATGTGCCACGTGGAGCAGCGTGTCAGTCAACATTCGACAACAACTTCAATCTCCCCAAGAGAATTACCGGCTATCACCGGTGCTCCCCCGTTTAATTAATTATTTTTATATTTCTTTTTCATCAATCTCTCTCGCCTCCGACGTCGGCCGTTTCTTTTTTTGTTTTTTTACCAATTTTTATTTCCGGGAAAAAAATCCAAATTAAAGAGAAGAAATAAAAAGAGGTGATTCGAGGGCTAAATCCAGAGGAATCTGAATCGTTTTTTCTCCATAGATGAGAATCGGCGGCGTCGAGATTATGCAACATGCGTCAGAGATGATGATGTCTTCGTCGTCGTCTTCTTCGGCGGTGGAAGCGTTGAATCTTAAGGAAGCTTCGAATTGGTGGTCCGACGTAAATGAGTCGCCGATTTGGCAGGATCATATCTTCCATGCTCTCGCTGTTCTTTACGGAATCGTTTCCATCGTTGCTGTGGTACGTACGGCTATTCGTTTGCTTTTTTTACTTCTCGTTATGGATTTTGAACCATCGCTTAGGGATTCTTCGAGGATTTTGAAATGAGGAATCGGTTTACCATCTTCTGATTGATTTTTGAGACGAGGAAATTAATATTTGTTTTTGTAGATTCAACTTGTGAGAATCCAATTGAGAGTTCCAGAATATGGATGGACGACGCAAAAGGTCTTTCACTTTCTCAATTTCGTGGTAAATGGAGGTTGGTGCTTCGAAATTGTGATTTTCGTTGTGTTCTAGATTATCTCTGTGTATCGCTCTGTTGATTGTGCTCATCTTCTGTTTCGCAGTCCGGGCTGTGGTTTTTATCTTCAGGCGAAATGTGCAGTTCATGCATCCAGAGGTTAAGGGTCGTCATTGTCAATTGTAATTTAATGTTTTTGACTGTCTGTGTTAAACCTATCTAGTGTTGATTATCTTGTAGATTCTGCAACATATCTTGCTTGATATTCCAAGTCTTGCTTTCTTCACCACCTATGCTCTTCTGGTCCTCTTCTGGGCAGAGATTTACTATCAGGTCCTTTCTGATTAGTGTATAGTTTGGTTTCTTTGTTTACTGGTTCGTTGGTTTTGATTGATATTTACTCAGACACTCTTTGATTATACAGGCGCGTGCGGTATCCACTGATGGACTGAGGCCAGGCTTCTTCACAATTAATGCTGTTGTATATCTAGTTCAGGTATATACCATGCAATCTTCAAGATATTTGTGAAATTCAAAAAAAAAAAATTTTGTGGGGTCATGGGGCTTGTCCATTGACTAACTCGGTGTATTACTTTAAGATTGCTCTTTGGTTGGTTTTGTGGTGGAAGCCTGTTCGAATTATGGTTATCCTATCAAAGATGTTCTTTGCAGGTAATTAGCTTAGATCCTATTTCACACAAGCATGTTTACTCTAGAACTCTCTTGTTGTATATAATCCATGATACTAGTCTAACCTCTCTTGTGAACATATAACTGCAGGTGCTTCATTGTTCGCTGCCCTTGGATTTTTACTTTATGGTGGAAGGTAAATTCGTCGCTAGGATATGTAATGCATTTGACATTATCATAGCTTCTATCATTACCAGTCAAACCATTTTTACTAAGAATTGTGTTGCCAAGAGTCACCATTGATTAAGAAATCGCAAATTGTGGCCATCTTGCTTGCAGTTACAGTAACTTGCATTCTTGTTCTGCTTTGAAGCCTAGATTCTCTTGGTGCTAAAGCCGAGTACATCTGCGTAGAATTGAAAATGATAGCATTGCATTTAAGCTTGATTTTATGTCCTTGTTTGTCTATCTTATGGCAGGCTTTTCCTAATGTTGCAACGGTTTCCAGTAGAATCTAAAGGGAGGCGCAAAAAGCTCCAGGAGGTGAAACATCAATTGTAGAAAGTCATAAGTGCAGCCAATCAAGTATTTACTACTTTCTGATTTATGACGTTTAACTCCCTTTCCCTCTTTATGTATGGTAGGTTGGCTACGTGACAACCATATGCTTTACGTGTTTCCTCATCAGATGTATCATGGTAAAGAAACACACAAAATCTCATCATCGTGTTGATATCTATCAATCCTTACCCTCTTGGTTGGATTATCTTCTATACTCTACTATAGTAGTCAGTTCTAGAATAAACAACTAACCAAATTAAGCTTTTTTCATTTACGGTTTAGATGTGTTTTGCTGCTTTCGACGACGGGGCAAACCTTGATGTGTTGGATCATCCCATCCTTAACTTCATATATTACCTGGTAAGCTCTCTCTTAGCTTAATCATAGAACCTGATTATAAACAATAGCTTCATTTTTTCCGTTTATTACCTGATCCTTGTTGCTTATTTATAGTTGGTAGAGATTTTACCTTCCTCTCTGGTCCTCTTCATCTTGAGAAAGCTACCGCCAAAGCGAGGAATTACACAATACCATCAGATTCGCTGAAAAGTAAAAACACGACAACTACTGATCAGACGAAGACAAGACCATGTTTCTTTTATCGGATATGCTTTTCTGTATCCAATAGAGAGAAAAGCATAAGAAACAATTGAAAAAAAGAGATCTAAAGCTGATCAGACTCTTTTTGGTTGATGATGGGAATGAATTCGACTAAGAGTCTTGTTCCCTTAAGATAGGTTATGTTGTAAAGATTTTTTTTTTAAAAACACAAAATATTAAAGGATTGTGCAGGTTTGTGTTGAAACCTACATTACTAACTCATTCTGGTCGAAGTGGTAGTGTCTCTTTTGTGTCTTGGTGATTGAATTAATCTTTCTTCTTATCAAAATTTAGAATTTGAAAACGAAAGAATGAAAAGCAATATACTCATTCTTTGACGATTATGAGTTTTATAAGTATCTAATTGGCAAAGCCCTCTTCTCATGGCACCACCAAGTGTTTTTCCAGGTTTGCATTGCAGAGAGACATAAGATCATCTTGAATTCTTCCACAACAGCTCTAACCATGTGGTCGGATTGAAATTATACTAAAAGGTTTCTGTAAAAAGATCCCCACACTCGCAAGTGTCTATGTGTGTATTACAAAATTAAAGAGGATGTGCACTCTTTCGAAATCAGAGACAAAAGCTAAAAAGGAAAGGACCTGAGGCAAGCAACATTGGATCTCAACTCCAAAGGAGAGCCTTTGTGTTTGTTATCTGTAAGTTATGAAAACATCAAGAGCTTCTAGTAGTTCAGTTCCAGCTTCGCCTTGGCCTGAAAAGTAAAAAATGGACACAAGGTGTAAGAAAACATTTGGAAGAAAGTTGGTAGCTACCATTAGATCGAAATAGATAGAGGTGACACTTGTGGTTGTTCTGCTGCTTCCTCCAGTAACATGCAAGTGCGCCCAAATGCACAGTTGGCAACGGCTATTGCAAATGCACCTCCAATCGGCACAACCAGAGCATTGATGACAAGTGTGAAACTTTAGTGGTTGAAATGATCTCTTCCTTGCTCTCGATGACACTCTTTTCCTTGTAAAGGGAGACGATTTTTGGCCCATAGAGTAGTTCTTCAAGAACTTGTAGGCATGGACTGCATGGTCGTTGCCCCACTCCATGCTTTTCTTGTCACTCGAGTTATAGCACGATGGGCAAAGCTCCTTCCGTGGCCATATGATCTTGGGGAAATTGGGGTCAAGTGAGAGAAGCTTCGTCCTTCATGAGTCTCTCGTTGACCTTGTTGTGCGTGTGCTCCACACCCACAAAGCAAAATCACGCGCCTTTTTGAAAGAAGTTTTTACAGTGTCCAAGAAAATCATAGATACGTGGTTAGATGAGGAGACCAAGGCAATGTTTCCTCAAGCACATGTCGTGGAAATGCAGGCGGCATTCATCATACATGAAGAATCCTCAATCACATATTGAGGTGAATGCAAAATAGCTTTCTCCTATCCTCAATCCTCACGGAAAATGAATGAAACAGAACCCATAATCCGCCGCTACAAGACATGTTCATTCTCAAATTTCTTGTCATCCAAGCCATAAAAACTACATGATATTAAGAAACAATACAGAGATGTAAGTACGATGTATATAGGGATTTGATATTGGCAAACTAGCTCAGGGACAATCTAGATTGGCTTCAAAGATAGAACAAAGTTTGAATTTGTTAGATATACTTAATACTTGAGCCAATGCTGAAGATAAAAGTCCGGTCTTTTTATGGCACAAACCTTTTTGTCTGCTTGTTAAGCAAACAAAACCACCAAACCAGAAACTATGTTACATCCTAGAATCCAAGACCACCAAACCAGAAACTCATGTCTAAATTGATTATGTTAACTTGTAGACTCATATAGGTTACGTATAGAGTTAAATAAATAGCAACTAAGGGCCACAAAATCAAATAAGCATTGAAGAGAAATTTCGAAAAACACGAAAATAAAAAAGAAAGAACAAAGTTTACATTATAGTTATGTTTTGGTAATGCAAAACAATTTTATATGAGATCTTGAAAGATCTTGGTGGTTTGCCACTAGTAATTCAATCATGCAAAACTGCGAAGCTTATTTCTGAGTGGAAAAAAAAAGAAAAAAGAAAAACAAAATCATATTTGGTATATAATCCAATATTATTACTTGTCACATTTATGGCCTTATTTTTCTAAATTACATATTAATAGTTTTCTTAGAGAGGTACTCAAGTCCACCAAGATCGATACAAAATTTTATTGTCAGTATAATGAGTGTAATTGTAAACTTATGGATGATGAAATTACATCATTTTAAATAGTTTTGATGATAGAAAATATATAAATTATTTAAGGGATCATAAAAGATTTCGCCCTCATGAGTTAATAAAGTCCACTAGAGACATATAAATATCTTGCCTATGAGAAGACTGAAGAGTATCTCTCAAGTTATCAGATATCTAAATTGAGAAAAAAATACAAAATAAATTAAATATGAAACGAAGACAATAAAATTAACTATATATTGAGTGGTGCAACTATATAAATGCAATTTGAAAATAGATAGTGATGGATATATCATATAAGCATTATGAGTGTTAGTGCTCCTTTTCTTTTCTTCTTGTACTTCATTTGTCATATTTTTGGCAGTTTTCATTTATTGCTGAAAAAAAGACATAAGTGGAAACCTTGACTACATCAAATCTGTATTCAATCATATAAATAAAAGTTGAAGAGTTTTAATCACTCAAGTCGTGCTCTTTGGGACAGGAAATTTCAATAGAAAGAAAATTGGATATGTGAACAATTCTCAGTGAACCAAATGTTATATTTGACCATACAAAGTCAAAATCTTTGAATGTTCTTTTGTTCAATGAGCTGAAAAATATTTTCGCACCCATAGATTAAGTTAATGAAATGGTTTCTTAAGGAACATTGACTATAGTTGGCCAAAAGGAATTATTTTGTTGAAGGCCGAAAAGAATATAACTAACACATTTAATATTTTTATTTTTAAAATATCAACCAAATATCTCCAAAGGTCATAATCAATAGAGATCCATAAAGCAAATCACATAAACAGAAAACAAATTTTTATTCTGTGTTTTTTTCAACATATTTATATTAAATCATGTTTGGTCTTTTGGTTTGAATTTCGAAAAATTCACGACTTTTTGACGAATGAAACTTACATAGAAAAATAATGATCCTTTTTAGCAAGGTTACACATATTTTGAATATGAGGTTTATCGGACTTACATATTCTGTGTTGCTTAATGAAACTTGAAACATAGGTTTCTTGAAGAACTTATAATTTCTGAAAAATTACAAAAGGAGTTTACAGTAACTCAGACATTGTATGTTTCAGCCTCTTATCTTCAGTATCTAAATCTGAATCACAAATGGAGAGTAAAATGAAAAAAACAAAGAAACAGATGATTCTCTGGAAACTATTTACATTGTACCCCAAAAGTATGAAAATGACTTCCTACAAAATGTATCACTCTGTCTCTGAAGATTAAATCTGCAGAGATTGTTTTCTCCTTCTAGACATCATCAAGCCAAGAGACTAACTGTTCAGTCGTTGGTCTCTGTTTTGGGTTTTCGCTCAAACATAAACAAGCAATCTCAAGAACCTGAAACATCTGTTTTTCATTCTCTTTGCCATGAATGAACGGATCGAAAACCTCGCTTGCTCGATTCTCATTCTTCATCCGAATGACCCACGAGATCAAATCCCTACTGCCCTTCGGTTTACACATATCCACCGGTCTTTTATCGGTTAGAAGCTCGAGAAGCACAACTCCGAAACTATACACATCGCCTTTGTATGTAGCAACCGAAGCTTGACCGTATTCAGGAGGAATGTAACCCAAAGTCCCAACCAAATCTGTACTTACATGTGTCTCGTAAGGACTCATCAGCCTCGCGAGTCCGAAATCCGCTAAATGAGATTCAAAATTCTCATCTAGAAGAATATTGCTCGATTTAATATCGCGGTGTAAGATGTGAGGATCACAAGCTTGATGCAAGTAAAATAACCCTCTTGCAGCTCCCTGAGCTATTCTAAGCCGAGTTTTCCAATCCAATAAAGCTGGACCGTCGTTACGCTCGTGTAGCCAATAGTCTAAGCTTCCGTTTTCCATGTACGAGTAGATTAAAAGCCTGTCGGTTTTGTAGAAACAGAATCCTTGAAGTAGAACAAGATTAGGATGCTGTGCTCTTGAGAGTGTTTCAACTTCTGCTTTGAACTCTCTTTCGATTTGACCGCAATCTCCGGATAACCGCTTAATCGCGACTTTTCTTCCATCCGGTAACATTGCTTTGTAAACAAGACCGAACCCTCCACAACCGATGATGTTAGCTTGATCAAAATTGTTTGTTGAGTCCAAAAGATCATCAAAGGAGAGATCTTTATCATTGTTCTGAAACAAAACTACAAGCTTAGACCCAATCTCTTCCAGTTCTTTGCGATTCATGCTCTCTTCTTCTATTTCCGGATCAACTTCTCCTGACCGCCTACGAGCACGCAACACGATCAAAGCGAGAAGGGTGAGAAGGAAAACCGAACCAAAAGCGATCCCAATAGCCATCCCAATTTCAGCACCTTTGGTTCTTCTTGAATGTTTGATCGATGTTCCCTCAGAACTGCGACGATCCATTGAATCTTCAGAACAGGGGAACCTGTGTTCCCCGCAGAGATCGTTATTCTCGAAGCTCGAGTTTGGAAATGTCGGAAACTGACCACCGGAAGGAATTGTTCCCAAGAGATTGTTACTAGCAACGTTAAATATCGACAGAAACGATAGGCTTTGCAGAGAAGCCGGGATTGAGCCCGAGAGATTATTATTAGAAAGATCAAGAACTTCCAAGCTTGTCATACCAGAGAGCTTGCTAGGGATTGATCCCGATAACTCATTCCATTTCAGATCAAACACATGGAGCTTCTTCAGATTACCAAACTCCTCCCAGATAGGTCCAGAGAGATTGTTATGAGCGAGCTCAATGGTTGGCGGAAACCCGACAATCTGATTGTATTGCAAAGCTCTTGCACTCTCGTTCCTCTTCATGAAAAACGGAAAATCCGGAGATGGTTCATCGAATGAGATATTTCGGCTCGTGAGACTTGGCAATCGAGTAAGGCTCTTGGGGATTTCTCCGGTAAACGAATTGTTCGATAAATCCAAGTAGAAAAGATCCTTGAAATCACCAATCCAGCTCGGGATAGCTCCGGTTAATCGGTTCCACGAAAGATCCAACAACTGAAGATCATTAATCGAGCTCAACCAGCTCGGCATTGAACCAGTGAGCCTGCAATTCGCAACGACAAGCACCTTAAGCTTCTCGAAACGCAGAAGACTCGAGTCATCAGGTAAAACCTCTCCATGGAAATTCAAAGTGAGAACCAGAGTCGTCAAGTTCTTGCAATTCTGAAGGATCCTAAGCGCAGAGGAGACATTAACCAAACTCGAATTCGATAGCGAGAAGTAAGAGAGGCTCTGGAAGTTCTTGAAACTCTCTGGCACTTGTCCATGGAAGGCGTTTCGCGCAAGATTAACGTTACTTAACCGCTTGCAAACCGGTAGATTCTCAGGCAACGTGCCATTGAATTTATTGGTACCCAAATCAAGAGAGTTTAAAGCAATCATCGCTGAGCAATTCAACCGCAAAGGACCGGTTAACGAATTGTTCCGCAGGTTAAGCAGATTCAACGTCGGTGAATTCGCCAACGATTTAGGGATTCCTCCGTTGAATCTATTGGTCTGGCCTAATACATACTTCAACTGAGGCATTTCGTAGAACACATCGGGGATTTCGCCGGAAAACCGATTCTGTGAAACATCGAGACGAACGAGGCTGGAGAGATTACCAATCGAATGACTCAACGATCCAGAGAGACTATTCTCTTGAATCCCTAAAAGATTCAAACTTTTAAGATGAAACAAATCTTCAGGGATATTACCAGTGAGATTGTTCATGCCAAGACAGAGATGCTCGAGCAAAACGCATTTCCCGAACCCAGAAGGGAAATCTCCGGCGAAATAGTTCACCGCGAGATTTAGAACTTCGATTCGAGTAGAGTTGTGGCAGAGATGAGATGGGAGCGAGCCGTTGAACCCATTGGAGGAAAGATCAAGCGTTTGCAGCGATGGAAGGTTTATGCTCTTTGGGATTTCTCCAGAGAGATCGTTAAAGCTCAAATCAAGGGTTTGTAGAGTCGCCAGGCTGAAAATCGAGAGAGGGATCGAGTCTCTGATGGTATTCCGAGAGAGATTAAGAACCCTAATCTGATCCAGCTTCCCGAGAGATTCAGACAGCTTCCCCGACAGCTTTTTGCGCCCGAGCTCCAGTTTAGTGACCCTTCTGGTGTTGTTGTCGTTGTCTGGATCGGTAGGAGAAGAATCACAGGTGATTCCGGTCCAACTGCAGCAATCCGCTGCGCCGTCGTCAACCCAACCATCTGGTTTTTGTTCGAGATTGGCTATGAAGTCACGCAAGGCCTCGAGATCACGTGTGTGGCACGTGGGAGTCTGAGATTCCGAGGCCCAGAAGCATAGTAGCTCTGTGAGGAAGATGACGATCACCCACAAGCGATGAACACGCATTTCAAGGAGAAAAGATGAAATTTCAAGAGAATTAAAAAAGGAAGAAGCTTTAAGATGTTTTGCAGAGAGAAGAAGAAGAAGAAGAAGAAGAAGAAGAAGAAGAAGAAGAAGGAGGTGTACTTTTAATCAATATTCAACAAAGCCCTTGAGAAATCTGATAGAATACAACACGGGTTTTCTGGTTCTCGCCATTTTAGATGACGATCAATGAAGATGAAACAAGAGAGAGAGAAAAATGGCGACTTTTGACTTCAACACGCTACAGCAAATAGTGGGTACTTGAATGCAGGCTCCTAGAGAGAGAAACAGGAGAGAGAGTGGTGGAGTTGGGTGTTTGGTTTTTTTCCTCTCTGTCTTACTGAAACAGTAAATTTAACTGAAAAAGAAAATCTTTGGATATTAATAAACAATCTTAAACGAAAGTGTATATTTTTATAAAGGAAAGAGGAGAAATGAGAAGAAATGAAGCTGTTAATCAAAGATTATTTTTCCTATTTATGCCCTTTATGGGAATATCATCTTTTATTTAAAACGCCTAGTTATAGACATTTATTTTCCTTTTTATTTGTTCTGTCAAATATCAGAGTTTGTTTAAAAATATATGAAGTCCAAATCAATTATTTGACTTAAGAAAGTCTTTATTTTATTTTTTCTCGAAATCTTGCTTTGAATAACCTTGGCCTTCAATGGATAGATGGAGAAATTTTGGAACAATTAGCGAATAATGAAAAAAAATGGTATAAAATAACAAAAAAAAATGACAATTTATTTGTAATGACTATTAAGTGACTATTATGTAAGTGTTTCCTTTTAAGATTTTTTTGCTTTTATTTTGCAAATGGTTAATTTACATATTACTTTTAAAAAATCTCAAAGGTTAATTTATGTTAATTTTTTTGGCAAAAGTGCTTAATTTATTATTTTCTAAAAAGTGGTTAATATATATATATATATTTGTTCTTATCTTTTAATTGAATAAATAGTTAAATATGACCGGAGAAGGAGGGAATGAACCGGTTAGGTCAGCTTGAGGAAATAAAGATGAGGACAAGAGATAGAGAGAAGTCAAAGCACGGATGTTGACACCTTTGCATCTCTCTTCTCAACTACAATTTGTTTTTTTCAATTAAATAACTTATTTTTCTTTTGCAAGTTGGTCTCGATGCATGAAAATAGACTTGCAAGATATTCTTAATTTACGATATAAGCTTCGGCAAAATCTAGATTTTCCTATGAAAACATGATACTCCAAAAGGAAAAATTATCGACCTAATTTTGTTTGTTGCTTAGAGAGTGGACCTCTTGCACATTGCTCATGTGTATGTGTTGCCATTTACATCTTTTTTTTATAACACCACTTACATCTTGGAATCATTATGTTATATTTCCCATGAAAAACCATCAATATTAAATAACCATGAAAAACCATTAATATTAAATAACTATGAAAAACCATCAATATTAAATAACCATGTAACTCTTAACAAGTATTAAATCTAATATTTTTATACTATATAAATTTTTACATAAAAATATTCAGTGACCACATATATATTCATTGCCAAATTATTTTTTTTTGCTATACCAACAAATTTATATATCCATTATTTATCGATTTGAAAATTTTATATACATGATCAATTTTAAACATACTTTTTTTGTTGGTAGAATCTAATAGTAATATATTTTTAATTTTTTTAAAAGCTTTAAATTATGTAAAATTTGGTTATCGTAAATTTAAAAGAAAAAGTCATGTTTAAAAAATTATATATATTATTTTTAATTAGTATATTTTTATATATAATCACTTTTTTGCATACATTTTTGGGGTAAAGTTTTATTGCCAAAAGATCATATTTTATCGTATAATACTTTTGTTTTACAAAACCGACAAATTTTTATATGCGTTATTGATCGATTTAATATTTTCATAACGGTAACTTAAAAATAAATCTTTTGTCAGTAGAATCCATCATTAATTATTATTTTTAGAAAATAAATTAGTTTTTAAATTATATAGAATCTGAGTACACGAAAAAAAATTTACGTTTGGCGGTTCAGAAAATGGATTCTCTTATAATGATATACACGTTATGGTTCGGTTTTTAAAAGATGTGTAAATAAATAATTTAAATATTATGAAATTTTTCTTTTGGAAAACAGATTATTTACAAAAATAAAACCAAAAAGTCTCACACTTTTTGCCATGATTTATTTCTTAAAGAAAACAAAGGCTGTTTACACGACTTTCTTTTGTGTTTTTACTTGATTTACAAGTCATTGAAGACAATATAGGTGAAGGGTGAAATGAACATAGACATGAAGGACTATATTTCTTATTAAATTAATTAGCCTACATTCAAAGTTGGTTTACCATATAAAAAATTACTAATATATAACTCTAGTGTGTCCATGATCTTTCATAAAGAGATTAAATATTGTTTTACGTAGAAAGTTAAGATACGATTCCAAGTTTCCAATAGAATATTGAAAGTCGATATCTATAATGAAGGAGACAGTCAAAGCATGTGACATCATCGACTATTCAACTCTATAATTAATCTCCATACCATGTGGGTCGTAATGGCTTTGATATAATCGTTTTCGTTACAGACTTCTGTCTTGTATTGACGTTCTAAAGTCTTTTATGAAAAATCAAGTTTATTGGTAATACATTTGTATTGTAGAGTTTCAAAGTCTTGGAAAAAAAATCAAGTTTATTGGTTCAACGTTTCTATTGTAGATTTGGATAAGTACTATATATGAAATTGTGCTCAAGGTGGATACTGGTAACGAACAAACTATTCCCATGTAATTTAGAAAGGCCTTTGTAAGTTGTAAATTAGAGCCCATTCTTAGGTTATCTCATTCATATCACCAAAAAGGCCCTAAATTTTGTTTTGTCAACAAATAGTTTAGTAGTGATCAAAGACATCGCAAAATGAAATTTGGGATTTGGATTTAAACTATTATTAAATTATTTTATAATAAATAAAAAAATTTAAGTATTAGAATATAACTTATATGAGGATAATAACAAAAAAAAATAAGTTTTGAATTTTTAGAGGTTTGACTTCTTTTGTGGATACACGTCCATAACCAAATGTTTTTGGGTGAAACTTTGTGTATATCACGAAAATACCACAATGGTTTGACTAAAATAGAAGACAATGTTTAGCTATAGCTTATGTCATATTCTTGTCATTCAAACATTGGTACACAAAGAGATGATCCTCAACTTCTTAGCTATTCATATCAAAAACTTCAAACTGTTAAAGTAATCTCTAGACATTGAAGACTCAAAACAGCAGTATACAAGCTTTAAACTATGTTCATACTTCAACGAACACAATTGGATCAGGATATTGTCGGAACTTGATCATTTAGTTATTACCATTTCTTCTTCTTTCATAGGCCTAATCTCGATTCCTTGGAAAATCAGACCACTCTTCCAATTACCCATCTGAGTCTCCATAATAGCAATCTCAATCTCATCACCATCATCACAACCTCCATCGTTGATGTAAAACTTCCCAAGCTTCACTTGGCTCCACCCATCTCGTCGCTCCTTTGGCTCCTCCACATTCTTATCAGTCTCCCTCTCTCCTTCAACTTCTTCCCTCGGAAACCGCATCCACGGACGCCTCCTCCTAAACGCTCTAGACACCGCCGCGTGCGAAACGCCTGAGTAACCATAACCGCTGCGCGAATCCGTATCGGTGGGTTCGAGAAACACATATGTTTTGCTAGCTTCTTTCCCCACAAACCCGACTTCAGCTTCCACTGGCGTGTGGTCGAAACCGTATGATCTACTGCTTGCTCTCTTGAACACTAAGTAGACAGAGTAATGTGTCCCCTTCGACAACATCCCGCAGCTTATCTTGCCGCGAATCTCGAACCAACACACGTTACGAAGCTCTGCTACTTTCTCAAACCTGATTCCACACATACATAGAAGACTATGTACATCAACTCGCACAATTTCGAAAACAGAGGATACGTTGAGTTAAGTGAATCAAAGAAGGATGATTTACTTAGATTCAGGGACTGTAATCCATTGCCAATAAGCAGGAGAATCACTCCATATGATCTTTAGATCCATTGCTGATACCATGTAACACTTCTTCCCACTAGATTTCTCCAACCAAAAGCTCTGATTTTTTTCACCAAAATTAAGATTCAAAATCAAAAATCAAAACTTTAAAAATGTAAAATGAAGACTTCAAATTGCAGAATCTGATTCGAATTAAAAATTTAACCTTTTTGCCGTCGTCGATCAGAACGGAATCATTAGCGAGAGAGAGATAGATCTCCTTCTTCGACGAGAAATCAAGCGAACGAGGAACAAGAGACAAGTACTCCGGCGGAAGAAACTTCTCCCAAACCAAATCCGATTGAGCCGCCGATTTAACGGTTTTCGAAACCGAAGCCACAACGCAAGCGTCGCGTGGAGTCGTATGATAAATCACCATAGAGATACAATCTTCAGGCAAAGTATCGAATCGCGACGACGCTCCGACCGAAACAATCGCATCTTTCCGGCTACTTACTCCGCCGGAATTCGAATCGCCGACTTGAATTTGCTCCATAGCGTTTCGAATTCTAATTTCGAATCTAGAATCTAGAATCTGATGTGTTTTTTTTTCAAGTAAAAGAGTATGTTAAGACACGATGTGATGTGTTATGTTGTGAGCGGTGGAAACGAAGTGGATATTTATATATCGGTTTCGTGATCCGTGAAAGCCTTACTGCTTAAGATTTAATTTGATTTTCCGATAATACCCTTATAACGTCTTCGAAAGAATATCTCTCTCTATAAAGTTTTTTTTTCTTTCAAAATTAAATAAAGGTTTTGTGCCTTTATCTAATCAGCCAAAGCAACTAACTTTTATTTCGTGTTTACCTTACCTATGAAGTCTTCTGTTACGAGAGACATTTATATGATTATTTCTTATTAACAAAGTCAATAATTCATAGTTTTGATGAATCTTTTGTTAAAGGTCAGATCATGTAAATTTATTTGTTTTTATATCTCTATTATTCTCGGCTAAGTAAAGTGTACAAAAGCATTGTAGGTGATAGAGAGAAAATAAAAACATAATTTCTTTATTGAATTTGTTCATGTGAGACTGATGAACACATAAAAATCAAGAACTCAAACTCACAAACGTGAAACATTACAATCCAAAAACGTAAAAGATTCGAAAACATTACGATACAACCAAGCCTTACACATGAAACTGAAGCAAACAAGCATTAAACCGGAAAATCATTGAACCATAAACCGGTCTTTCATCACAAGAAACAGGATATATAGCCCTACGTGGTTTTCGCAGGTCGGAATTCAAATCCTTGAATGATCAAACCACGTTTCCAATAAGGATTCTTAATCTCAACAACACTTACCGAAACATCATCACAACATGCTTCATTGTAGAACTCACCAAGCTCAGCTTCCATCCACCCATCTTCCCTCTCCATTGGTCTCATTACATCTCTCCTTTCTATCTCTCTTCTTCCACCACCACTAGGCCCAACAAAGTATATCAACTTTTGAGAAGATTCTTGCCCAACCAATCCAACTCCAGCTTCTACAGGCACATCTCCCAATCCAGGACATCTGTTCTTTGTCTTGAACACAATGTAAACCGAGTAACGAGTTTCAGGAGATAGGTAACGAGTATGCATCCCGGCACGAATCTCAAACCAACATACATTGAGTAGCTCTGCTATTTTTTCAAACCTACATTGAAATATTTTCTCATTCACATCTTCTTCATCATCATCAAAATAAGAATGAGTGATTATAATCGAATTATAACGAGACAAAAAAAGGAGTATACGTACGTACCTAGATTCAGGAATTGATATCCATTGCCAATACTGTGGACTACTTCCCCATGTGATCCACACTTCCTTGGAAGATAACATAATACATTTTTTCCCTTTCGCTTTCTCTAACCAGAAGCTCTATGATTTTCGTAATACCAACAAAAAAAAACTCAAAACATTCAGAAACTACACCAACTTAAAGAAGGAGTTTTCTGAAATCATGTTTTTAATCACATCATCTAACATAAACCAGTGATTCTATTCACGAATTACTACATCCTTGTTCCCATAACTCTCATATAAAACCCGATGATTCTATACCTATTATTATTATTCTCAAATCATCTAAAAGAAAGCATAAATGATGAACACACACACATGTATATATATGTGTATACCTTTTTGCCATCTTCGATTAGAAGAGGATCATCGCAGAGAGAGAAATAGAGCTCTTTCTTGGACGACAAAACTCGCGATGGAGGAATCAGAGATGGATACTCCGGCGGAAGAAACTTCTCCCATATCATATCTGACTTCACCGCCGATTCAAAGGTTTTCGAAACCGAGGCGATGACGCACGCGTCCCGTGGACTTGTGAAGGAGACTATGTTGGAGATGCAATCCTCCGGCAATGAATCGAACGGAGACGAATACGAAACGATCTCTCTTCCGCCTTCGCCGCTAGATTCAACGCCGTGATTTTGTCCCATCGTTGACTGCATAAGCTGTATCAAAATCGTGTGCGTTTTAGAAGATTATTGAGAGAGAAAAGAGAGAGAGGCCAAAGACTTTAATATTTTGACTCTTTCCAAACTCGCGTATGTTGTTAAAGGAATTGAAAATGACTTCGTGTAAAGTCGTCCGCCTATATTTACGAAACTACCCTCTTTCGCATCAGTACGTGCCGCGTGTCCTCACGCTGCATGTTTTTACTATTTGTTTTTTTTAAAATGCCCAAATTTTCTCTTGGAAATCGTTTTTTTTTTTTGTAAATATGTTTACATATTGTTTTTAATAATTCTATATATTCCTCTCATTAAAATAAAATTAACCATATTAAAAAAAACCCCCGAAACAAGTGAGAAACATATAAACCTTGACAAAAACACACAACCTAAAATCATCAAACGATGCTTCCATGGCAAGAAACAAGTAACCATTACTTTACCAGCCTTTTGTAGGTCGAAATTCAATTCCTTGAATGATCAAACCACACTTCCAATAAGGAGACTTAATCTCAATTACACTAAACTCAATTTCATCACAACATGTTTCATTGAAGAATTTTCCAAGCTCTGCTTCCATCCACCCATCTTCCCTCATCTTTGGTTTCATCACATTTCTCATTTCCCCACTTTCTTCTAGAGCATCCTTATCCATATACCCATCAAAGTAGATGAACTGTTTAGGAATCTCTTGTCCCACCAATCCAACTCCGACTCTTATTGGCAAATCCGCCAAGCCAGGACATCTATCCACCGTCTTGAACACAATGTAAGCCGAGTAACGAGTTTTAGGTGATAGGAGACGAGTTTTCGTTTTGCCACGAATCTCAAACCACCATACATTGAGAAGCTCTGCTACTTTTTCAAACCTGCACAACACATGGTAACATTTTTTATCTGCTTTGACCAATGATTGTGAGTCATTTACAAGTAAATGAATACCTAGATTCAGGAATTGAAATCCATCGCCAATGTTGACAACTGTTTCCCCATGTGATCGCAAGTTCTTTCGCAGCTAGCATGATACATTTCTTCCCACTCGCTTTATCTAACCAAAAGCTCTTAGAAAAACAAAAACAAACTCTCAAACAATCAGCAAAACTGAATAGAAACACACATCATCGTTCCCATAATTCTCATTTTGAACCGATCTTAGGCACAGATCATTATTCTCAATTCTTAAAAATAAAATGCAAAACTAGTGGAAGCACATATGTACTTACCTTTTTGCCATCTTCGATGAGAGAATGATGGCAAAGAGCGAAATAGAGCTCCTTCTTCGATGAGAAAACTCGCCGTTGTGGGATCATAGATGCATACCCTGACGGTAGAAACTCCTCCCATACGCTATCCGACTGGACCGCATATCCAAAGGTTTTGGACACCGAAGCAACAACACACGCATCTTGAGGACTTGTGAAAGAGATTATCTTAGAGATACATTCCCCTGGCAAGTCATCGAAAGGAGATGGCCCGGACACAATATTGTCTCCTCTTTCTCTTTCCTCGCCTCTAGATTCAACGCTGTTTTTTTGCCCCATTCTTTCGTTGTATCAATCGTGTCTGCGTCTGAAAATGCTTGAGAGAGCCAGAGACTTGTTAATACACACACTTGCAGACTTGTCTAAAGTCGTCTCTGCCGTTAAGAAATAAAAAAACGACTCGTCTAAAGTCATCTCTGAATATTTACAAAACTACCCTTTCTTGCAGCAAAAGAAAAAAAATATAAAAACAAGAGGAAGAGCTCAAGTGATCATACGGGCATGAAACCAACGTGGAGGAGATACAAGGATTATATATGTATATAAAAAAGCCATATAACGTTTTTGTAAACATATGTGCACAGTGATTAGAAGTGATGTCTTCAAATCCTGCCTTCCAAATCAAACCTTGTATTTGTTGAGTAAAAGCATGTTCTAGGTCTACATTTGCTAATAGATTATTTTTTTAAAAACACACAATGTCACATTATTGGATTAGTTCATATGAGAATGAGAAGCATCAACATCGAAAACCCAAATTCACAAAGCTTACGATCCACAAACTATAAATCATGTCCCAAGTCTTCCTTTCCCCAAAAAAGATTACACAACAAAAAAAAAAAACCGGAAATCATCAAACTGTCTTCCGCAGCAGTAAACCGGTATAACTTTACCGGTTATTCTTTGGTCGGAATTCAATCCCTTGAATGATCACACCACATTTCCAATTTCCTGAAGTAATGTCAACAATACTCACTTCAAGTTCATCAAAACCCATTAATCCTCCTTCATTGAAAAAATCTCCAATCTCTGCCTCTATCCACCCATCTTCCCTCTTCTCCGATTTCATTAGCTCCTTCTTTGGCCACTGTTTGATTTTGTCGTTAGATTCGTCAAAACATATGAATTTTCTAGGCATTTCTTGTCCCTTAAACCCAACTTCAACTTGTACGGGCAAATCACGTAAGCCGTGACGTCGATTCCTTATCTTGTATACAACGTATGCTGTGTAATGAGTTCCTTGAGAGACTCCTTTGAGTATTCATATTACCACCCATCTCAAAAGCACAGACATTGAGAAGCTCACGTACCTTTTGAGCCAACGCCCTGTCTTTGTCCCATAGATGCTTCTGTCTGTATGATCTTTCTTCATTTGGAAGCTAAGACTTATAAGAATTCGTCTTAAGTCGTCTCTGCCGTTGGTGAAAACAAAAAGAAAGACTCGTTTAAAGTCGTCCATACATATTTAAGAAATACCCTTGTTTCTTCATTAATTAATGTGCACGTATTGTCGTCTCTTTCCTCACGCTCCATGTGTTTCATGTTGCTTTTGGTTTGGAAACGTCGTTAACAAACAAACCTTATGATATACAACAACGTTGTTAACTCGCTTGGATACTAACACATACCAAAGCATAACCGGAAGCATAGAACCGGTTTACACATACCAACTATCCAGGCTTCAACCTTTTAAATTTTTAATAAAACTGTTGTTCGTTACATTAAGAAACACAATCGAACACACTTTTTTCATCAATTGGAATTTACCTCTTCACTCATTCGCATAACCAATGATACCTTAATAGATGAGTGTTCTCGGCATTAGTTTTTACCGGATTTTCGCAGGACGGATTTCAATTCCTTGAATGATCAAGCCACTCTTCCAATCGACTTCACTACTGTCTAAAGCACTCATCTCAATTTCATCACTATTCATTAGTTCTCCTCCATTGAAGAACTCCCCAAGCTCTAACTCCATCCACCCATCTTGTCTCTCCTCCGGGTAGAACCATCCCGTCTCTCCTTCATCCATATCCGTATCAAAGCATATGAATCTTGTAGACGCTTCATGCCCCACCACTCCAACTCCAGCTTCTATGCCCACATCCTCAAAGCCGTAACAATGTTCCAATTTCTTGAACACAATGTAAGCCGAGTAACGAGTTCTTGGAGATAGAACACGAGTATTGGTCCGCCCTTGAATCTCAAACCAACATACATCGAGAAGCTTCGCAACTCTTTCAAACCTGTAAAACACACATCAGAGTTTATTATCACTTATCATCAAACCGGATTAACGCCAAGATGAATGAAAAAGAGTACCTAGCTTCAGGCATTGGAATCCATTCCCAATACCGTGGAGTATCTCCCCATATGATTAACATTTTCATAGCAGATAACATAATACACTTCTTCCCACTAGCTTTCTCTAACCAGAAGCTCTTTGATCTCAGAAGAAAAAAAGAAACAATAAACAGAATCATTCAGTAGCAGCACAAGTTGAACAGAGAATATTCTAAAACAAGCTTTGTTTTTGTAGCCATGATTCTAGCAATTTGAAGGCGAGGGACAGATCATTTATCTCAAATGCTATAAACAAAGTCCAAAACTGATGTATATACCTTGGTACCATCGTCGATTAGAACAGGGTTGTCGCATAAAGCGAAATAGAGCTCCTTCTTCGATGAGAAATGTCGCGATGGAGGAATCAGAGATGGATACTCCGGCGGAAGAAACTTCTCCCATATAATATCTGACTTGACTGCCGAGCTAAAGGTTTTGGAAACCGAAGCGGCGACGCACGCGTCCCTTGGACTTGTGAAGGAGATTATGTTGGAGATGCAATCCTCCGGAAAGGAATCGAACGGCGACGAATCCGAAACGATCTCTCCTCCGCCGCTAGATTCAACGCCATGATTTTTCCCCATCATCGAAGCTACAGAGAGAGAGGAGAGAGTGGCCAAAGACTTAGTAGAAGGTTCTTTACGTTTCTATCTTTTTTTAATGGTTAAAAAGTCGCCGGCACGAATATACGAAAATACCCTTCTCTGCGTCAACGTGGACGTTTCGGTAAAAATCCAACCAAGTTCTTAAATTTTGATTGTGTAATAAAAGTCTACAAAAGAAGGGCAAGTGATCAAAACACACTGTTTGTTTGTCTTCACTAAAATTGTTCATGAGTGAGAATGATAAATATTACTAAGATCAAAAATCCAAATCCAGAAACATTACACAATCCACAAACTTTGATCCTGTTACATCATAGTTTTCTATCTTGGATAGACATTTATACTCAAACTAAAACATAAACCGAAACATCGAACCGCTCTTCAACAGCAGTAAACCGGTTTACGTATATATATACTCACATCCTTCACACTATAAAGAAGAAAGTTGGGGGATAACATATAGCAACGTTGTTGTTCTCACCACCTAAACTCTTACTGAACCAATCACTATAAGTTATAACAAACACAGTTGAACATACTTTTTTTATCAGTTGGAATTTACCTCTTCACTTAATCGCATAACCAATTGACAATTATACTAATATATGATCGGTCGATCGGGTAAAAAAATCAACCAACTGTTCTCGGCATTCGGATTCTGGCAGGACGGATTTCAATTCCTTGAATGATCAAGCCACTCTTCCAATGGCGCAGCTTGGTCTCTAAAGCACTCATCTCAATTTCATCACTATTCAATCCTCCTTTATTGAAGAATCCCCCAAGCTCTATCTCCATCCAACCATCTTCCCTCTCCTCTGGTTTCACAATGTTCCTCCTTCGCCTCCCCCTCCTTACAAACTGCACATCCCCTCTTGCTCCCGGATCAAAGCATATGAATCTCGTAGAAGCTTGCTTTCCAACCACTCCAACTGCAGCTTCTATGGGCACATCCTCAAAGCCACAAAAGTAATCCCCTTCCTTAAACACAATGTAAGACGAGTAACGAGTTCTTGGAGATAGGACACGAGTATTCGTCCAGCCACGAATCTCGAGCCAACATACATCGCGAAGCTTCGCAACTCGTTCAAACCTGTATATCACAAGGAAAATATTTTTGCAAGCATTGTCATGATCTGGAATGAGTCAATACAATCGTGTTACACCACAAAGATAATGAAAGATGGAGTAACACCTAGCTTCAGGACATGGAACCCAAATCCAAAACTCATTACTATCTCCCCATTTGATGGAGAGGCTCTCAGCAGATAACATGATACACCTCTTCCCAGTCGCTTTCTCTAACCAGAAGCTCTTTGGTTTTCGAATAAAAATCCCAAAATAATCAGAGATTCAATATCAGCACGAATCAGAACTTGAATCACATCCTTTGTAGCCATAATTATCTAATAGAATCCAATAATTCTGTACAAAAATTGCATTTTTATGGATATTAATCCCAAATAATGTAAACAAAGTGAAAATTATAGATATACCTTTGTGCTATCTTCAATTAGAATAGGATCGTCGCATAAAGCGAAATAGAGCTCCATTTTCGATGAGAAATGTCGCGATGGAGGAATCAGAGATGGATACTCCGGCGGCAGAAACTTCTCCCATATAATATCTGACTTGACCGCCGATTCAAAGGTTTTCGAAACCGAGGCGACGACGCACGCATCTCGTGGGCTTGTGAATGAGCTTATGTTGGAGATGCAATCCGCCGGCAAGGAATCGAAAGGAGACGAATCCGAAACGATCTCTCCTCCGCCTACGCCGCTAAATTCAACGCCGTGATTTTCCCCCATCATCGTCTACATTTGATAGAAGCTTGAGAGAGAGGGAGAGGCCAAAGACTAATAGAATGACTCTTTACTTTTCTGACTTTTTTTATAGTCGCCGGCACGTACGTATTTACGAAAACACCTAACCTTCCTCCTCTGCATCTAGGATCGTGTAGCAGCAACGACATAGAGCTTGAGTCACATCCTTCATAGCCCTCACTCTCTAATTCAATACACAAATTGCATTTTTAAGGATAATGTAAACAAAGTGAAAATTATAAATATACCTTCGTCGATTAGAACAGGATCGCTGCATAAAGCGAGCTGGAAAACTCGCGACGGAGGAATCACGGCGGAAGAAACTTCGCCCAAATAATATCTGACCTTACCACCGATCTAAAGGTTTTCGAATCCGAGGCGATCCTCCGGCAAGTAAACGAAAGAGAAAGAAACAGAGATGACCCTTTGCCTCTAGCATCGACGCCGTGATTTTGCCTCATCGCTGCCTGAATCTGTATCATCGTCTTCCTCGGGAAATATCTGATGAGAAGAAAAATTATTGACTGTTCTTTAAGTCGTCATATTTACCAAAATGCCCATCTTTATATCACGCCACGCGTCTCATTCACACTCCTTATTTTTTGGTCATAATCTCACAGGATTCGTTGGTTTTGGATTTGGTTTGGGAAAATTCCTAACTAAAACAAACCAAATTATAAAACAGGTCAAGTCAGGTAGGCATTATGGATCAACGGTGGCGATGATATGTTATAATAAAGTCTGACTCGTTCCAGAAAAGTAAAGAATAAGCTAAGCAAATAAAAAATAGAAGGATCAAATTAATAAAACTGAAAAAATGAAAGCTTTCTCATTTTGATTTGAATTTCCGAAACAGAAAAAAATAAACATCAAACACGCTTTTTATGTTGAAGCAAAACGACACTAAAAGGAACCTGAAGCCAGACGTAAATCCGCCGCAACAACCCGCTTTTTCCGACGGGGTCGGAGCTTCCGCCGCCGTAATATCGTTTTGTTCGCCACGAAGCTTTACTAGTGCCGATTAGCTTGCCGTAGGGTGATTTTGTGCTTCCTTTTCTTTCTCTCTTCACAGGTTTGATTTTGTTAAACCCTAGCTCTACTTTCTAAGTTGTGTGATCTTTTTGAATCTGTTGATTATTTTTCGTTAGATTGAGAGATCTAAGTGATTTGACTACTGTAGGATTGTTTGCGATAGTTTAATTTTAATGGATTTATTATTATTTTTTCCCCATTTTAGCCGTAATCGGAATTTCGATGTTCGGAGATTTCGTCGTCGAGATTCTCCTTGTAATTTTACTTTACTTCTTCGCTATCGTTTCCTTGTGTGTTTTCGAAGTTGTGAAGTTTTTGCAATACTATAATTTATAAGCTAAGCATCTTTGTCGTCTCTTTGCTTATCTGCCTTCTTCCTTTCGAATTATCCCCAATTTGTATTGATTTTGATGTCCCTAGGGTTTGTTCTTCCTTCTGTTGGTCCCCACTTGTGTTTTTTTTTCCATTTTCCTTAATCCGTCTTGGTGTCTCATGTTCTTGACAATGATTGTTCCTGTTTTTGATGGCCTACAAATGTTGGTTCCTCTGATATCGATTCTTATTCAAGTATTTTTGCTTCTCTTTAGGTACTGAACACAGATGTCAAATCCATCGAAAGAGCCAAGAGACGATACCTCAGAGTCTGTTCGTCATATAAGGGAAGATAATGAATATGTTCGACTAGTTGTGACCCATGAAGCTGCTCCAGCTGAAACCGTGTTATCCCTATCTCAATCAGAGATGCGGAGTAAAAACTTGATTTGGTGGTTTAAAGCTTTGGGAATATGTGCACTTACTCTCTTGCTCACACTTATTTTCGCCAAATGGGGAGTTCCGTTTGTATTCAAAAAGGTGCTTTCTTTTACTCAATTCTCAAGTTTCAGCGAGTTTCAATAATGTTTTATTTCCATATAATGATCCAATGTCACGAACTGTACTCTCTCGATTGTAATAGTGTATTCCAATTGTAGGTTCTTATTCCGATATTACAATGGGAAGCAACTGCATTTGGCCGTCCTATGCTCGCGATTGTCCTTGTTGTTTCCTTGGCTTTGTTTCCTGTGTTCTTGATTCCTTCTGGACCATCCATGTGGTTAGCTGGGATGATTTTCGGTTATGGTCTCGGTTTTGTTATAATCATGGTTGGAACCACCATTGGCATGGTACTTCCTTACCTAATCGGGTTAATGTTCCGTGATCGCCTCCATGTAAGAAGAACCCTTCACTTCTCTTTTTCAAGTTACATGATGATATTTCACAAGTTCACTAACTTGTAGATATGATTTTGTTCTTTACAAAATTCAGCAATGGTTAAAAAGATGGCCTCGTCAAGCTGCTGTTCTTAGATTAGCTGCAGAAGGAAGCTGGTTCCATCAGTTCAGAGTCGTGGCAATCTTTCGGGTTTCGCCATTTCCTTATACGATCTTCAACTACGCAATCGTTGTGACAAGCATGAGATTCTGGCCTTACTTCTTCGGATCCATAGCAGGAATGATACCAGAAGCTTTCATCTACATTTACAGGTCAGTCTCAATCTCTCTGGAATAAAGAAAGTTGAAATCACACATTGGAAACCTAACTCCAACACTGAATTTCAAATGCAGCGGTCGGTTAATCAGAACATTCGCGGATGTGCAATACGGACATCAACGTTTGACAACGGTAGAGATTGTCTACAATATAATCTCCTTGATCATTGCGGTTGTGACAACTGTAGCTTTCACTGTCTACGCGAAAAGAGCTTTGAGAGAGCTTCAAAACGCCGAAGCTAACGAAGATGAAGAAGTTCAGGTAAGAAAACAGGCGAGATTCGAGATGAAGAACGTTGTTCAACACGAAGATAATCATCGGCGTTTGGGTTCTTCTCATGCATTGCCCTAACTGAAAACCCTCGCGGAAGATATAATCTAGATTTGTATAAAAGCTTATTGTTGATTTGTTTTTCAGCAGGAGTAAAGAGTAAATAACAAAAAAAGGGAATATCCGAATATGTCTGATGTAGTAAACCAGGAAGACTAGACTAGTCAAAGGTTGGATTTTAAATAATAGTGTTGCTGATTCCAGTTATTATTGAAATAAATAAGAAGCAATTATTATAACTTGAGAATTTAATCTGCATTCATAATAACTGTGTAGAATAAATTTGACAATTTCAAATACAGGAGAAATTAAATGAACATGTTTTCAGCTTCAAGTACCCAACAATTATAAAATATTCTTATTTGGCCAAAACAATAACATCGTTTTCACGAAAAATGTCATGCGACTGGTGAAGAGAAAATTTAGGTGCTATAAAAAAAAGATCCACAGAACTCTCTAATATAATCAAGAATTGCTTGACAAGAACCATGACATGTTGTGAAAAATTGTAATCTTTTTGGTTCGGACTTCTTAAGTGAAGTCTTTACTCATACTTAGTTAATACTACTCTTATATGTCTCAATGTGTTTCTCAGCTTTGGAGAAACTGTTGGCGAATTGCGCTGGAAGATATGCGACTGGTTATGAAATTTACTTGGTTTTTACTCTAAATCCTCTAAACACATGTTTAAAACATTACAGTACTTTAGTTTCTACCTTAAACTTTGATTGGTTTCGAATAAAACGGTTCTGATTGCTTTTAAAATCTAATTATTCGAAGGTAACCATTTCTTGGGCTGAATCTTCGTCGAGATTGGGCTTTTGTATGAAAGGCCCAATGGTTTCTACTACAGTACTTTAGTTTGGACGTTAAAGTTTGATTGGTTTCGAATAAAACAATTGCATCATAAACAAAGAGTCAAAACCGATTTTGTTCATTTGCTTTGAGTCTTTGACAAAAGACAAAGGCTTTGGAATTTGGGTTCCAGTGTCGTCTTCGAATTCGCCACTTCTTCTCTGTACTACTAAACACACAATCGCTTTTGAATCTGTGAAGAAGAAGAACAATCCATTTCCTGATAATGGTTAAGTCTCTTTCTCTCTTTATATAATCTTCCCATGGTGTTATCAGATCATCGTCTTCACTCGAATGTTTTTGCTTTTTTTTTTTCTGTTTGTTGAATGAGTGATGAGAGCTCTAAATATATTTTCCGATGTGATCAGGCGAATTCAGGCTCAGAGAAGAAGGAGAAACTGAAGCTCTACTCTTACTGGAGAAGCTCCTGCGCTCATCGTGTCCGTATCGCCCTCACTTTAAAAGGTCTCGCTTAATGATTATTGCTTTTTCGCTTCTACTTATTTTCTGAACAAAGATAGTGTCTTTCTACTTTTCATCTAAATTGGAATTTGTTCGATTGTGTTTAGGGCTTGGATATGAGTATATACCAGTGAATTTGCTCAAGGGAGATCAAGTCGATCCAGGTGCGTAGTTTCCTGTTTTTTCCTTGTTTTGATTTGGATTCAAGGTCTGATTGAAAACAAATTTGAGAAGCTATATAGTGACCATATGGATGAGAATATTAAGCGAATGAAGGTGATTTATGAGTCACTTACAGCATTTTACTGATAAGTGATAACTGGTTTCTTATATGTTAAAAAAAGTCTTTATCTTTTTGATCCTCAAGATTTCAAGAAGATCAATCCAATGGGTACTGTACCAGCGCTTGTTGATGGAGATGTTGTAATTTCTGATTCTCTTGCCATTATATTGGTCAGTAAAACATACAAAGTTTAGGTTTCTGTGGATTAAAAGGAAACATTTCATCAATCTTGGGGTTTGTGGTTTTCTTTTTTTGTATTGACAGTATCTAGATGAGAAATATCCTGAGCCACCTCTCTTACCTCGTGACCTCCATAAGCGGGCTGTAAATTACCAGGTATTGCAATTTTTTTTTGTCTTCTGTTACTCTTCGGTCAAATCTACGCTTGTCGGTTTCAATTTTGAATCCTGCTTTGTTACATGTCTTTTGCCATCATATGGGAAACCTTGCAGTTAGTGCTGTTAAGCTTCTGTTCTCTGCATTATCATATTATTATGTCAGAGTATAGTGCACAATACCAGCTTTGATTATGAGTGTAATGGTTCGTATTTTGTATATTTCAGGCAGCGAGTATTGTCTTGTCTGGCATACAGCCTCATCAAAATCTGCCTGTTATTGTGAGGACCTGATATTAATGTTGATATCTTAAGATTCTACCATTACTTTAGCAAACCTAGTTACGTTTTTGTCTCTCTCTTTTCATTACAGAGGCTTATTGAGGAAAAGATAAACTCGGCGGAGAAAACTGCTTGGGTTAATAATGCTATCACAAAAGGATTCACAGGTATGAGATCTCTAAACTACCCCTAATCTCCAACATTCTGTCATTGGCATAATATATAAGATGCAGAGACGTAATCATGAAACAAGACGATGTTGTAAAACTTTCTTAGTTAATACTGTGGTTAAAAGAGTGCAGAAGTCTTACTCATTTCTCAATTAAATACACCCATGCTTTATGCTTTGTACCATTCATCTCGTTTATGTTTATTGGTTTTACCACTTTGATAAAAGTTTTATATTGACCTGTGTAATTATGTCTCGTTTGTCTCTTTCAGCTCTCGAGAAACTGTTGGTGAGCTGCGCTGGAAAATACGCGACTGGTGATGAAATTTACTTGGTATTGCTCTAAATCTCTCTGGATTTTCTCTGTGTTACTCTCTTCTAAGGTTTGAGGAACACCTTAGTGATTCTTTTGTCCCTTTATTACAACCAGCAAGTAGACAAGTGTTAAAGCCATGACGCACTGTTTTGCAGGCTGATCTCTTTCTAGCACCACAGATCCATGGAGCTATCAACAGATTCAAGATTAACATGGTACTTCTTCTTCCTGTTCCCAACATTATTTCAGGCCTAGAATTTTTTTGCGTATTACGTCCCTAAATCCTTGGAATCCTGGATCAGTCTTATAGTAGCATGAACCACATATTATCTGTCTCACACTCACACTGACACATATACATAGATACTCCTATTGTAGTTACATGACGAAATCCTCACTTGGTTTCTACAATTTGGTAAAACATTTGTTTCTCTTGTATGGATTTCTACAGGAACCATACCCGACTCTTACAAAGTGTTACCAGTCATACAACGATCTTCCTGCGTTTCAAAATGCAGTCCCAGAGAAGCAGCCAGATGCTCCTTCCACCATCTGATTCTGTGAACTGTAAGCTACTCTCAGCTCAATAAAACCTCATAGACAACAACAACAATGATAATAATACATTGTACTCATATGTAGTTGTATCATATAAAACCAGTTTACTTCTTAGTTCCTTTACTTGTATGATACAATAAAGGTCACAGAATTTGGAATAAGATATCTTATGCATTCAGAGGAAGCCTTTGCCTCTAAGACTCTGGACCGTCTCCTTCACCGCATCTTCAACCGCAGTAAAAACCATCCCTAGCTCAATCAATCTCTTAGCCGCGTCTTTACACGGCGTAAGCCCGGGTTGAGTTTCTCCATCAAACCTGTGAACATCAAACTCAGGGAAGAGTTTGGACACGAGAGCAGCGAACTCACCGAACTGATAAATCCCATTAGTGCATAGAAACCGACCAGAAGCTTCAGGTGTTTCGAATAGCATCACGTGACCTTTAGCCACATCTCTGACGTGGACCACACCGAGCCAATGATGCTCTTGTGTTTCGGTCGAGCCTTGTAAGAGCTATAACAAGACGGCGCAGCTTGCGTTTAGGCTCGGTTGCAAAAGCGGTCCGAGACATGTTGATGGATGGATCGTCACAATGTTGGTTCCATGCTTCTCCGAGAATTTCCAAGCCGCTTTCTCAGCTAATGTCTTCGAAATTGGATACCATTTCTAAAATCGAAATACACCAATTGTTACAAATATATTATAAATTTGTTAATGAAAAAATCAAATCAGAAATTGATTAACCTGCATGGACTTGCAAAACTCGATACCGGTCCAAGACGACTCATCGACGGAGTTTCCTTCCGGCCAATTAGGGTTCGGAACCAAGGCGGAGATAGAGGAAGTGATCACCACGCGCCTCACATTGAACCTCTTGGCTGCTTCCAACACGTTGATCGTTCCCTTAACCGCCGGTTCGACCAGCTCCTTCTCGGGATCAACCGGTGGATCCAACGTACAAGGTGACGCCACGTGGAACACTCCCGCGCATCCGTCTACGGCTCTGGAGATGGCGTCGGAGTCTAGAAGATCAGCTTCGAAGATCTTAATCTCGGTGTTTGTGTCGTCGGATCTTGGTAGCTTCAGGAGATGAGTCGGGTCGGATCCTGGGTAAATCGAAGCGTGGATTTTGGTATATCCATTTTCAATTAACGTTCGGACTATCCAGGATCCGATGAAACCGTTCGCTCCGGTTACACACACTGTCTCCTTCGCCATTGATGATTAAGTAAGAGCTCACAGATATAAGATGTTTATGTTCTCTCAATTTTCCTTTGGATTACAGTTTAAGTGGATCAAGCTTTTGTATTTATTTTGATTTTCGGATTAAAAAGTTTGGGTTTTTTCTCAAGATAGGAAATAAGCACTATGCCAGTTAAAAAAGTTCCTTTTTTCTTACTCGGAAAAAAAGAAGAGAGAGAGAGAGAGACAAAGGCAGAGAGAAGAAAAAAAAATCGATTTTTCTTAAAGATAGGGAAAAACATGTCGTTGACATGGTATTATCCACTAGTTATGTAGACTTTTCAAATTCTGCAACGTATTAATCCACTAGTCTATAGATGAAAACCGCCGGAGCGCCGCCGCATAGAGGTGGCTCCTTCTCCACCGCCTACTTTTACCGGTCTTCATCATCTTCCTCCGTTAGCTGTAGAGTTCTCGTGGTGAAGATGGGAGGAAAAAGCAAGAACCATCAATCTCCCTCTTCTAAGGTCTACTCACGATTCACATTTATGTAAAGGTTTCGTCTTTTGAGACCCAAAAGTCTCTCTTTTAACCCAGTTAATTGAAAATTCGCATGTAGTTGGTCTTAAGTTAAAGTTCATAGAGTTTAAGTAGAATCCTGAAATTCTCAATCTTAATCAATTTGGTTCCGCTTTGATCTCTATTATTGGAGTTATGGATATGATGGATGTCCATTGAGCATTCTGCAGCCATTGATTTGATCTTTAGTATGACCATTAAGTTCATAGATTTATATGAATTCTGAAATTCTCAATCCTTTTTCTTAGTTTATGATCAATTTGGTTCCTTTTTTACATCTCTATTATTAGAGCTATGGATATGATGAACGTCCATTTAGCATTTTGCGACCATTGATCTACTTTTGTTTTTCCGTTGCAGGACTCAGAGCCAAAACCACCACGAATCAAATCGAATGTGAAGCATAACTTGCAGCTTCTCAAGTTATGGAAGGCATGTAGTAGTGTGATCTTTTGTTTCCAAACTATATATCTAACTAAATTGTGTTCATTGAATATATCTCTAAGCCTTGGAATGTTATGTTATATGTAGGAGTTTCAAAACAGAGGATCTGGCTCGGCTAAACCAGCAACTAGTTACAGGAAAAAGAAAGCAGAAAAAGACGAGTTACCTGATGATAGCGAGCTCTACCGTGATCCTACAAATACACTTTACTAGTAATTTCACTGTTTGAAAGTTTCCCATTCTATTATTTTCATCTGGTTTCAAGAACGGTTTTTGAGGTTTTGAAAATTTGAGGAATGTTTGTGTTTATCCTGAAAGCGGTTTTACAGCACGAATCAGGGTCTGTTGGAAGATGCAGTTCCGGTTTTGCTTGTTGATGGTTATAATGTATGTGGATATTGGATGAAGCTAAAGAAACATTTTATGAAGGGTAGGCTTGATGTTGCTCGCCAAAAGTTAGTTGATGAACTTGTGTCTTTCAGTATGGTTAAAGGTACAATCTTTCGAAAAATTTACAACTGATTTCATCAATCATTGGTTCATTTTCGCTATGTGAAAGTTTGATTTGGAATTATTGGTGTAGAGGTTAAGGTAGTGGTTGTGTTTGATGCTCTCATGTCTGGTCTCCCTACTCACAAGGAAGACTTTGCGGGGTAAAGTCAATCGGTTTTTTTCTGTCTTAACATTGTTTTCGTTATCCTTATTTATTTTAAACTCAAAAAGGTTTATCTTTTTTTTGTCAGTGTTGATGTGATTTTCTCAGGAGAAACTTGCGCTGACTCTTGGATTGAAAAGGAGGCAATGAAAAATGATCACTTAACACCAAAGACAGTTCAAATTCATGTGTTTTCTAGAATCATTCGCCAATGTTTCTTAGTTTGTGATAAGATTCATGATATTGGCAGGTGGTTGCATTGAGAGAAGATGGATGCCCCAAGGTTTGGGTTGTAACATCTGATGTTTGTCAACAACAAGCAGCATATGGAGCGGTATTGCGGATCATATCGATGTTATAAACTCGTTATGCTAATATATCTTGTTCTTGATTGTGGTGACTGATTCTTGACAGGGAGCTTATATTTGGAGTAGCAAGGCATTGGTTTCCGAGGTAGATCCTAATATTTTTCATTTTTTTGTGATTCAGTTTTCATGTGATCTTGTGAAACATTGTATTGTAGATCAAATCAATGCATAAGGAGGTCGAGAGAATGATGCAAGAAACAAGGTTACATTGGTTTTTTTCACGTTTTTTAGTTCTGCGATTGGTGGGAGTTTTAAAATTCTGCGTTTGGAGCTAACAACTCTGAAAACCCTGGACTGCTTTTTGTGACACAGGTCAACATCTTTCCAAGGGAGATTGCTGAAACACAATCTTGATTCTGAAGTCGTCGATGCTCTTAAAGATCTAAGAGACAAATTATCAGAAAACGAAACAAAGAGATGACAGAGACCAAACCGGACTATAACTAAGCCCGGTCTATCCATTTAACTTCTGTCCCAAGTAAGCTAATCTGACTGATGAAGCAGAGGCTGGCAGGAAAAGAGAGAGCTCAAAGGCTATGTTGTTGTGTCTTGTATCTGAATTTGGTTTAGCTAAACTGTAGATTCGTTTCATCTGGTCCAAACATTGGTTATGAGGTGTACAGATAATTTTTGAAATCACAATTCTGAAATTTATTTAATTAAAAACCTTTTTTCACAAACATCAGACAAAATCTTACTTCTTCCGGAAAGCTTCATTCTTCGGTTGGTAAACTTGAGATCTTTAAAGGGACTGCTTATGGATCGTTGTTTGTAAAAAAGAACTGTTGTGCTGCTAGAACGAAGCATCTGTTAATATATAACGAAACTATACTAATGAATACTACGCCTGCATGAATCACAATGCTAATAATAGTAATTCTCGTTGAACTCGAAATTTTGGTTCAGTTTCGTTACAATGTTCATTCATAATCTAAAAAAATACAAGAAAATAAGTTACTTAATAAAGCCATAAAAGTTATATATAATGATATAGACGAATTTTTTTTTTGTGAACCTTGATAATTGATTTATAAATGCTTTAAAATAATTAGTTTTGTTTTATATGTTTAAAATAATTGCAAAACAGATTGAAACTTGTTAAATGGTTGAAAGACTATTTAAAGCAGTCACATGTCTTAGTTCGTCATGGAACTACTAGTAGTTATTATAATTTCCTTGTGTAATCGTGAGAGTGAACACGATGGGTTGCAGCAAAAGGCCCACTAACTTGATATAACTATACAAATTTAATTACAAATCCTATATTCTATAACATATAACAAAATTCTATAAAAAATTTACTAATGTTTTCACTATCTTATGAGAGTAAATGAATTTTACATTTATAACAGACGACTAACTGATCTAACGGATTCGTCACCAATTTTTTTTTAATTTTAGTAAGTTTCTTATATATCCAATTTAGATTCAACAAGTCTTACTATACTATATATTTTTTACATTCCACCCTTATTTTTTTTTAATACATTTCATAAATATCGAATTTAACTAAAACCATGAAAGAGCATTTAAATATCAAGTTTAAGTGAGACCATGGAAAAGCATCATACATTTTTTCTTGTATTTGGTAGATCGATTTAATATTATCAATATATTATTGTTTATTATTTTTGGCCACTATCAATACAAATGAGTAAAATATATTTTAATTTAGTTACGTTAGTTAATAACTCATTTGTAAACGTAAATCAATATGTTTTTTTTTGGCACGAAAAAAAAGTATAAAGTAAATATATGTATCCGCAAAAGAAAAATGTATATACTCTAATCAATATAATATCGATTTACTTGGATTTAAAAATACACAATTTTGATAACAAAAAAAATCCGTTGATGCATAGTTGTTGAATCTTGGTTCAAAGACGTAAATCAATATATTTTAATAGTTTGTGGTTAGTGTATAAAATGTAGTCTTTTGTTGTTTAATAACCCATATCATCATTAAACTTTGAAAAGTATTCAATCGTTCTTTTTTTTTGTTATTTGATGGATTAATATGAAATTAGAAATTTTGGTACATTATAAAATCGGTGAATTAAGTAATATTCCCATTAGACAAAAACCCAAAAGAAAAAGACATAAATTTATAGAAGAAAACAATTTTCTAAAACACAGAACCATAAAGCATGATAGAAGCCCAAAAAAATTTAATTTGTAATGCTTAAAAACTAAAAAAACTAAAATCAAACTCATAAACCACAACAGAGGAATGACCATTTAAAAAGTATTCGAACTTTTTCAAACCAAGCATTTGTACATTTAATATTAATTAAATATTTCCTCTGGTCCATGCAAAATACTACTCAGTGTCACTCTCCATCTGTAAAGGATAACTTTAGGATTATACGTTGATTAATCCTTTTCACATTTTTGTATCTTTTTAACATACTGAAGAAAAATACATAAAAATCAAAATAATATTCCTTGATTATCCAGTTTTCATTTGATTCCATTATTTCCAATACTCGTTGACCTTCAAAAGAAGATGAAAAAATATCCGTGAGAGATTTCAATAATACACAAAAATACATAAATCTATATACAAGCTATACATACACAGAGTAACACAGACAAAACTGAAATTGTCGTTTAGAACTCGTTGACTTTTATAAAGAAACTTCCATAAAAACACGTGTATAGATAAAGTTACGCACACGTATATAAATATGACAGAAGATGGATGTACTATAGAGAAGTGACGATAAACAGAGAATAATAGATCCAAAAAGAACATGAAAACATTACAGAAATATTTTATTTTTAAACATACAAAAAGATAAGAAAATGTAATTATTCTGGTGATAATAAATAAAGTCAACGGAAGAAACAGACGAAGAGATTCACGAGATATCCGACTTCTCATTTAATCATTTTTGTCCTACAAAGAGACGTTTCATTATTTCAGTACACTTCATAGCCCGACTTCTCCGACCACTATGTCTGAATAATACTTTTTATTTATATTACATATTAGTCGTTCTAACGAAACTTAATGTTCCGTTCAAAATTTTAAAAACAATAATAATGATTTGAGCAAGTTTACAATTAATGCAAGCAAATATTTTGAACCGAGAGAATATAAGTTTTCAAAACAAAATTGAGAAATAAACAAAATTATTCTTGTATTGTTGGATAACCAAGTCGAACCGACTGAACCGTCCGTAGATCAAATGCTAGGTAGTTTTAGTTTTATTTTATCAATATAACTGTAAATTAACATATACTTATCTAATACCAAATGTTACGTATAATTTGCAAAAAGCTCCAATTGAAGTTTTCGTGCTATGTCTTGAATTTATTTTTTAAATATATATATAAGGTCCCCTCCTACTGCATGATTCTTGGAGAAGAAAAAGAAGAGTATTGAGATGAAATGAATTTAAAAAAAAATAATACTAACGATGATGAGTTTAGTTTGTTGTTAATAAAATAAGAAGGAACAAAAAAAGAACACATTCTAAGTCAGAGAGTCAACTGACTGTCAGAGTCGTGTCTAGGGTCCGTCTAGTCAGAGAGAGTCAATAGCCATTTATGTAAAACTACTTGACCCCATTCTCATTTAATCCGACGGTGCTTGTGGGCCTCTTGTCTCATATCTATCGTCCGATTAGATCCTCCGACGTCATATATCCTTTTCCATGACGTCACGCATACATTCTCGTTTTCTTCTGAACTATGTCCAAGTGAGTTTTCTTAATATACAAAAAAACTCCTGGAAGTTAAACTATATTTTTCAGTAAAAACTACGTGAAAAAGGATTATTATATAACTTTATAAATTTTTGTTTGACACGTAATGCTATATTTAATCGGATAAAAACTATAAATTATATCTGAATACGAGTAAGATTAATTAACTTTTAAGACAAACAGTTGTTATTTAGAGATATTTAGTTCGATCATTTTTTGACTGAATTCATATGTATCCGAACATTAACTATCGCAGTCTCTTACGTTCAATAATTTCTCATAATGGACTCTCAAGCTCTCGAATCTCTCCACAAGTGCATGCTGTCTGGCCGGTCCAAACAAATTCTTGAGCACAGAAAGATTCGATATATTGACATATATGAAAATATCTTGTACTATCCTAAAATACTTTTATTTCGGAATAATACACAAATGATAAATTGAAAGACTAGATATGTATAGTAGGAGCGATGGCCAAAGGTCATATTCATGCATTAAATTTTGTCCCCACACTTAAAAATTAAAAAAAGTTAGAATTTGTAATTTTGTGTAAAAGAAGACAAATGATTCTACGATAAACTTGTGGCTGCATTATTGGTTGGGCGGTCCATACAACACACACACAAGATAGACACAAAACTGAACACCGGTCTCATTCTTCCATGCAATTTGGTCGGTTTCTTCTGTGGTCATCCTTCAAAAAACGCATATTTTGGGTCTAACAAAAAAGGTCATACCATTCATTTTTAGTTTCATAAGTTTAATCTATCATTCGTTCGTTAACTAATATATTTTTTTAAATGCACGTTACTATGATTTTATATAGAGAAATATTGGATTTAATGAGAATTTGCGTGGTCAAAAATAATTACTAAAGTAATTTTCCTTTGTTTGCTAAAGCATATTTAGCATTCTATTAGCTAGTCTCTTATGCAAAAAACATTAATTATTCTGTAACTCTGTTGTAATAATGTTACTTTTATATATACGTATAAATTAATACACATGAACATATCCCAATTACGTAAAACAGATCGTATTTAGAAAATCAGAAATCAAACTAGTATAATAGTATATGTCCCAATATGTGGGTTCTTTTGAATCTCTAGATTGGTTTACATATAACGAGTTAGATTAAGATAATTATATAGATCAACTGTATGCATAATGCCTTTGACTCTGTTGATATATAGTAATAAGAAAAACAAAAACAAAATGGGAATGAATAGAATAAAGAGGAATGAGAGAAAAAGAAAATAAGAACAATGTAGAGGAAAAACTTTTCTTCACTTTAGCAAGTACAACAAAAACATACTTTTGGAGCTTGGTTAATATTCACCAGAGACGAAAAATAAAAATATATTCACCGTTTTTTAAGCTTCAATTATATTTTATCGGCGAATCCAGCGTAAAAAATATAGTAAAATATTATGTCGAGACTCCACTTATACCTTAAATTTACTTTTCCTCCTATCGTTTTCTAACAACTTGTAAAAATATCTTATCAATCATGTACAATGCCTTTGTATTCATAGGCCGGCTCATTATGATATAAGCTGTTGACTCATACTTTCTCATTTTTCTAAAATATATAATTTATTTCGTCGGTTTCCATTTACATATCTTATAATCTACACGTATATAACTTTTTTATGGCTGTTAGACGAATATGTAATTCTTTTTCTTGGCTCTTTTTGAATTTGCTCAATTGTTTGTATTCTTATGTATTTATTTAATATATAATCTATTTTGTAAATGATTTCGCTTGATGACGTCATTTATCAAACTTTCAAAGTCTGTTAGACGAATAGTTAATTTTCTTGTATGTGACGTTACTGTTCGTAACCCATTTAGAGGGATATTAAATTTAGATTTGGATATGGAAAATTAAATGTAGGATATGCAAAAAATATGAAAGTGAAATATATAAGATATTAATTAGTACATAAGAATACAAACAATTGAGTAAATGCAAAAAGAGCCAAGAAAAAGGGTTGACAACCGCCAAGAAGGCCCAGGCCACGAAATGCATGTGGCTCCTCCCTTATTCCCAATACATTATATGTGTATATACCTGCACGATATTATATTGACATTAGATATAACCCAAGAATTAAAAAATATACACTTTTTTATTCCAGGAACGTATTAGTAAATTTGAATCTTTTTTTTTAACAACAGTCGAATTGATGTTCAACAATTAAATAATAGGACATAATTTCAAAATTATTTCAAAAGCAACAAACCGAGATTTAGTTTATAATAAAACATCCGTTTTCGTTTCGGAATCAGATTGTGTTTTTTTTATTATTACTTAGACCTAAGTGCCAAACTTAAATCATTAGTAACTCGTGTTTTGCAAAAAAAAAACACTTTAATGATCGTTGATATTCTGTAATCACATTTAAATAATGGTCAGTTAGTAGTTAACTACCAATAACATAGCGTAAATGATGTATATGATATGTTTGATAGTGAATTGAAGGCCTGAAGAGTCGATTATTCTTGTCATTATAGAATTTATTTTTTTCTGTAATTTTTTATTCAAGATTTTCTGTTTGTTAATTTGTCAATTAATCTTTCCATCCATGGACTATTATGAATTAGTTAACCTATTATATTGTTATCCAATACAATATCTCTATTACTAACCATCAATTACGAAACAATTCTTAATTATAACAACTTCGTTATGTATTAGAGTAAAAATTATGAGAGAGAACTTGAATTATAAAAAGGCTTTTATTAAAGAAAAAAACTTGAATAAAAACAAGAGAAGTATTTATATATATAGAGGTTTTTTTCTTGCCAACTAGGCAACTATATATAGGTTAATTACTAAATGATACTTTCTTTAGTGATTTTGTAGCCATCACTAAATATTTAAAGACTTTATCTAAACACCTGTGAAGAAACAGTTTGCCAAAAAAACCAAATTAGAGAAATAATAGTTTACTATTCTAGATATTTTCATACTACGTAAGACCAGGACCAAGAAACTAATCACGGAGCTTAATAATTATTATTTTTTATTTAAACCTGATGATCTCTGTTTTTTACTACAACATTCTAGGAAGAGAAATTTGAATGTGAAGGATTCTAGATACAAAGGTCGGTCCATCCATGTAACTTTGATACATCGCTAATAAATAATTGCAAGGAAGGGTCCATAATAAAAGTTTGACTAATAATATACTATTAAATTAAGAATGAAGTTGGTGGAATAAATAAAAACTAATGGTTCAAGATTTAATATGTCAGAACAAGGTTCACAATTATAGTTATTATAATAAATTATACAAACCTAACTATACAAATTTGATGACCAATGAGATTGTGTTGATGGTTACCCAAATCAACATTACGTTTTCGTCAGTGATCGAAATTTTAGAACACACAAGAATGTGAAAGATACGATCCGAATCTTGATTTGGAGAGCAATTATTTTTTTTAAAAATATTAGAATGATTGCGATGAAGGAAGGGTCCATAATTATAAGAGTGTGACTATTATACTGATTTAAAAATAGAGTTGGCGGAATAATGAAATATTAAATTTCAATTATTTATTGTTAAAAGTAAATTATATCACCTAACTACAAGAATGGATGACTAATGAGATTGTATTGATCCAATGGAATTCTTATTGGGGAAAACGAACCTGATTATTGGTTGAAAGTTTTCGACTTTTCATTTTAGTTGGGACAAGACTCTTGATAGTGAGTGCATAAGACTTTTAGGTTTAAAATTACTTAACCAATTCTAGTATCATCTTTCTTAAACTTCTTTTTCAAATCCTTAAAATTTTCTGTTCTCGAAGCCGCTTGAATCTTTTTCTTTTCATTTTGTGACTGATTTAACCTAACCTTTACAACTTGGTTAAGTCAATTGCTAAAGCATAATTCATGGTGGAGTAAGAAAAAAAGTTCTTACAAACACTTGCAAGACACAAGAAACTACAATCCTGCATTTATCGTGGATGATTATTGTATATATAGACTCTTGTCTTGTGAAGTTAGAGGCCTCTTATAGAAAACAATGCAGTCAATTGACACTTTGACAGTAATATCACATATGTTATCATAAGTTATATAAAATAATAGATACTATATAGTTTTGTTTTAAATCTCTAATATTTTCATCTTATCTATTTGTTTTTTGTTTTTTTCTTATATTCAGCAGAATAGGACATAAGTAGTGTTCTTGAAAAAAATCATGTAGAGGTAAGAGAGTGATCTAGGAGGGCAATAAATAGTTTTCATCATTTTATTATTTTATAACAAGCCTCAGTTGCACATTTAACGAAATTAATATAGAATTATCAAACCGCTTATTGTATGTTAATAATATATGCATACCAGTAATATATGTCCATGGTTTGTTTTGGATGAATATTAAAAAGTTGTGAAAACCAATTTTAACTGAAATTCGAGTTAATTTATTTACAAATTATATATACAGATAACTATAAATTTTATTCTCCAGTGGTACTTATAATTCTCGCCACCCTACTTGCTACTGCAAGCTAAAGGCCAAATCCATGGAAGACTCGTATGCATTAACTATGAACTTATTTCTATCCCCTTTTATCCTTTTTCCTTATTTTATAAATAAATCCTATTTTTGGAACAATAATATATAATTTTGTAGTCCATGTCCATGACTCCAACTCCAAGTCACGCACGCAATTTCCAATCCTATATATATATCTATTTTTTATAATCAGAAAATCTCAAAACAGAAACCAAGCTAATGTTCTATCCATATATGTAAAGTAAATTTGTATAAATATTTTTTAGAGGAGATGTATGTCTATAGACTGATCATTTGAGTAGCTCCCATTTTATATTTATTACAAAAGTTAATAAAGTTTGTGATTCTTTCAAATAAAATAAAAAAGCAAAGTAACTGGATTAAGTAATAATCAATTATTGGTCAAAAAGGTAATAACCAATTAAATTATACATAACTTTTTCTTGTCGGCAATACATATACAATTGCGGATTAAAACCCATACTAATGTTTCACAATTTTAAACATTTACCATGCCAACCATGATTGAATTTATAATATAATAGCTTATACTAAGCTTATGAAATTTGTTGTAATGTCACGCATTCACGGATTTCTTTTGAATTGAAAACATTTAATAATTTACATCAGAAAAATAATATAAAGTCAGTAAAACGTAGAGTAAGGTTCCGAAAAACCCCACTCTTGTTTCGTAGAAGCCCCACTAGCACCTCCCTAAGCTCCCATTAATTCATTCCCCGTTTAACTTGATATTTTTAATTAATTTTTCTATACTGAACTTAAATATAACAATTTCTACACCAATAATATAACTCAGAAAAGGTATAAGCTAGTAAATATTTAAACGATGGTAGGACAGTTATGGTTATTGAACGAACAGCCAAAAGCAATATTTATATTTCGATTGAATTAATAGATGCTACATACATATAAGTTTTTGAAACATTAGAAAATTATAAAATTAGAAACATGAAGAGCGTTAGCCAAAAAAAACAGAATTTGAGTTTGTTTCTAATTCATAATTGTAAAAATAATAATTTATAACGAAGATATGGTGGGCCAAAAATCTCGTTTAAAATATAACGAAAACAATAAAAGAACGTTCATGAAGCAAATGAAAACCACGTAAATATATTTATGACGAGTGACATAGTGAGCATTCATAATATTATTATTTTATCAGTAATATAGGCCACCAATCAGTATTCTTCGGCCCCTTTAGTGAATAATTTAACAAGAAGTAGTCGAATACTTAGTATTATTTTATTATAATATCCGTGATCTGATTAGTCTATGCTATAACAACGACATATTATCGTTTCTTGTGACCCTTAGTTATCCACAGAAAAAAAATAGTTTAACCAAAATTTAGATTCCGACGAGAAGAATATGGGATTTGACCTAGAATTCTTCAAAAATTTCCTTCATAAAAAAAACAATGATTAATTATGCATCCTTTACCACTAGGCACAATGACGAGGATTTGTTAAAATTTCCTCTTTTCTATATTGCTATGGACGTTATATTCAGTAGAACTTATCTTCAGATAAATCATTTAATTGGATCAAAAACCAAATAATAAATAGATATTTGGAATAGGGTATCTGCGTATACATACATAACAGAGGTAATGAAGATTATAAGATGTACCGAAATGAATCTTATACGTGCGTGGGAATCATTTCTTAAACACATCATTATACAAGACTGGTTAGACTAATATATATTAGATTGCTAAACTACTATTAGATTGTTTAACAAGAAAAAAACTATTAGATATTTATTTTTTATGAAAACAAAGAACTAGATATGGAGAGTGAAAGAAAGGTCCAAAGGCACGGCTAAGAAAACAAAACCGTGGACACCCTGTCCTCAATTTGACAAGTCTTTGTCTCCTCCTTAACTCTCTTCCTCTTCTCTCTCTCTGTCTTATTCTAGTTTGGTCTCAACTCCTAAAAAACGACGACGTTTCATTCCTGTATAATCTTCATTTTTTCTTCTCCTCCTCTTATCTCTACCCAACACCACTCAATTTCATCTCTCTTATTCCCTTCCCTTGTTTAGTATAAAAACCAACAAACCCTTAATCCTTTTTGTTCATCTTCATCTTAATCCACATGCATACACATATACATATATAGTCTCTTTTTACATATGGCAATTGTATCCTCCACAACAAGCATCATCACCATGAGTAACCAAGTCAACAACAACAATGAAAAAGGTCTAGAAGAAGATGCTCATAGAGGCGGCCACGAGAATCGTGTTCAAAACGATGATGAAGCTGATGATCATGATCATGACATGGTCATGCCTGGATTCCGATTCCATCCCACCGAAGAAGAACTCATAGAGTTTTATCTTCGCCGTAAAGTTGAAGGCAAACGCTTCAATGTAGAACTCATCACTTTCCTCGATCTTTATCGCTATGATCCTTGGGAACTTCCAGGTAGATATACATTCCACATGTACCTATACACATAAACCTTCTCATACTATTTATAAATCTTATTATCTATACATTTGATATGCATATATTCAAATACTAAGATCTATAGATACAATTAACTTCCTTCTCTATCTCTCTATTTTCTTTTCGTAAACCTATATAACCTTGTTATAGATTATATCTTTGTTGATCTTCGATCTTTCAACACTTTCAATTCTTTACTTCTTTTTATGACGGGATATGCTTTATTAATTTAACACCCCCCCCAAAAAAACAAAACAAAGCTTTATAATTTTTCCTAAACCTATAAAACCCTCTTTTTATCTCAAACATAACTACATAAGATATTCGTACACGTGTGTGTGTATATGAATATAAGTCTTAGTTTTTAGTATTATTTTAAAATTATATATGGTTGATTATAGATGTGTATATATGCAGCGATGGCGGCAATAGGAGAGAAAGAGTGGTACTTCTATGTACCAAGAGATCGAAAGTATAGAAATGGAGATAGACCAAACCGAGTAACCACTTCAGGGTATTGGAAAGCCACCGGAGCTGATCGGATGATCAGATCGGAGACTTCTAGGCCGATCGGGTTAAAGAAAACCCTAGTTTTCTACTCCGGTAAAGCTCCTAAAGGCACTCGTACCAGTTGGATAATGAATGAGTACCGTCTCCCTCACCATGAAACCGAGAAATACCAAAAGGTATGAATCTAATAACCTCTTTATACATATATCCCTTAAACACACAAATAGAACCCTAGCTAGGTCCATGCCTTCCAAATTTGAAATGAAATCCCTAGATTGTTTGAAATTTGCTTTTTCTAATTTGATTCATTTATTTATTTTTCATATTGGAATTGATTCCATAAGATCCAAAATGCTTGTGAAGGAACTAATTAAATGTAAGTCGGCGTTTGCACTTAAATTCAGAAAATGTTCATGCCATACGCATGAACTCTTTAAATTACTAACCATGGCCCATTTGTATAGTAGAAGACATTAATAAGATAGCTACATACATTTACATATCTATATGTATATATTAATATATATACCTTAATTTTTTGCAGAGGCTTAGTTAGTGTTCTTACAATTCATCACATTTTTCCTGCTTTTTCTCACATTCATGACTTCTATTTAAGTTGCCCGACATTAAAAAATTTTTTTTTGGCATATATATGAATAGTATATCTGATATACGAAAATTGAAATCTTTATATACAGTTATGAATGATGACGGTATAAGGAACAGACCAAACAAGTAATGTGTTTACTGGCGAATCGATAGTACATTATTAGATATAAAACACTAAGCTGGGGATAAGTTTACAAATATAACATGTGTATGTTTTCAACATCCTATATTACTAGTAAAATACACGAAAAGAAGAAATAGAAAAAATGTATAATTAATCTTAAATCCCAAAACTGAAAAAACGTGATCAGTCTAATCTATGTGTATATATGTACGTCAAATGAGAATACTCTATCAAATGATCTTCATATAGTTGAAATCATAATTTTTTTCTAATCGTCATATATGTACATTTTAACTGATATATATAAAGTCTCTGATCAATGTGTTCATGTATATATAGGCTGAAATATCATTGTGCCGAGTGTACAAAAGGCCAGGAGTAGAAGATCATCCATCATTACCACGTTCTCTATCCACAAGACATCATAACCATAACTCATCATCATCATCCCGCTTGGCCTTAAGACAACAACAACAACACCATTCATCTTCCTCTAATCATTCCGACAACAACCTTAACAACAACAACAACAACAACAATCTCGAGAAGCTCTCAACCGAATATTCCGGCGACGGTAGCACCACAACCACCACAAACAGTAATTCTGACGTCACCATAGCTGTAGCCAATCAAAACATTTACCGTCCAATGCCTTATGGTGCAAGCAACACACCGATAATCTCTACAAGTAACCAAGACGATGATGAAACCGCTATTGTTGATGATCTTCAAAGACTCGTTAACTACCAAATATCTGATGGAGGTAACATCAATCACCAATACTATCAAATCGCTCAACAGTTTCATAATCAACAACAACTAAACGCAAACGCAAATGCGTTGCAATTGGTGGCAGCAGCGACTACAGCGGCGCTAACGCCTCAAACGCAGTCGGCTTTAGCGATGAACATGATCCCTGCAGGGACAATTCCAAACAATGCTTTCTGGGATATGTGGAATCCACTAGTACCTGATGGAAACAAAGATCATTATACTAATATTCCTTTTAAGTAATTTAATTAGATCTTTAATATTACCAATTACTTAATAATGCTGCTTCATTATATATTTACTTTATATATACTCATTATATGTTTTAAACAAGTTAGTTATAGCTAGACTATGATTGATTATTGCAACTTATGTAATGGAACTGATTATCTACATATATATATCCAATTTATGAGTAATTTAATGTAGTCTGATTTTTTTTTAAGCCAATGATATACGAATTATATACGACTAAGGAATCCAATCCGGTTTAACACCGTCTCTAACCAAATTAAAGGCATGCTAAGCATTTTGATCCAAAAATCGAATCAATAAAAAATAAACAAAACCTATATGCTCGAGCCCGATTACATTTTTTATATACGAAACAAATCGAAACAACAGTAGAGTGGACTAATTAAAGTCACAAATTTTTAATTATCTTTCCACAAATCGAATGGTATTAGGTTTTCATAGGATTTTTGATATCGTAACTAAAAGAAAAAGAGTCTGATAATTTCTGACTTTCATTTATCAATTGTGTAAAATCGTTTGGTATCATCGTTCACACTAGATTCAAATTCTTAAACCTGATTAGTGCGACTTTATAGATAAAACAATCTACTAACTCTTAATAATTCAACAACTGATGACAAAAATATATAAAGACGCTGGCTAGTTTTGTCTATGTAAGTGTAATTAAGACTTAGGGTTTGACAAAATAAAAACCTAGGAAGTGCAATGTAAGAAGACAATACGTCTTAAGTGACAACTATGTTAAACTTTTCAACGAAATTTGGATATTGGATTACATGTCAGTCCAAACTTTATAATTAAACGTATTTTAGTTTGGTTAACCCTTGTTCAAATATGTCATGTGTATTTCAACTTACAAAAAGTGTAAAACCCTTGTTCAAATACATATGTCATGTGTAATTTGTTATTTTTAGGGGCTTTCACTATTGAAACAAAATTAATAGGTATAGAGAAGTAAAACGCAACAAAGAACAACAAACGAAAGGAAAATTGAAAAAAGCTGAGAAATAAGTGAATTAGCGATCGGCCATGTGTGTTTTAATTCACAAAAAGTGTCGAGACATTGATTTGTTTAAATAGTTATATGCATAACAAATGTTTTGAAGTACATAGTTATACATGATTTGTTTTGTTTATGAAAGCTTAAAGCCATTATATATATCACGTATCACCTAAATTTGAACCCAATCAAATATCACTGAAACAACACCTTCTAACCAACTGAAATAACCGTGCTTTGTATATTCATTTTATTATTTGAATGGTTTTTTTCTTATTTATTTTGAGTTCGTGGACTAGACCACATCATTAATAATCCGAAACAAATTGCAAAAGAGTTGTGTTTGCTAAACGAACCCTCCTCTAGCGTGCACTATAACTAAAAAAATTGCTAAACCAAACCGATTATGATATATAGTGGTTCTTTTTCAGAGTCCAGAGAAAAAGAAAATGTAATACTAAAAAAAAAAAAAATTCCACTATTATTAGCGTGAAAAACATACAGAGATGATAACTTCAAATCTCATTAGCCACGGATTGCTGAAAAAGCCCATTACCCTTTATTGGGCCAGACATTTCATCCCTTCATATCCAGCTAAAGTTGGGCTGTGAATTTGAAAACCCGAAACCTCTTTTAGCGTATTGCACCAAAACTAAACTTCATTATTGTTTGTATTTGAAATTATATAATTTTAAAGTATCATTCCCAACATTTAACTAAAACGAATCTAAAAAACCAAACTGAACTACAAATGTTTTTAATAGATTTTAATATTTCATAGAACCAAATATAAAGTGAAATCCAAAAAAAAACCAAGATGAAACCAAACCAAAAACCAGATTGTCAATCCCTAAATTTTGGGGTCTCATCATACTTTGAAAAAAAAAATAATATATATATATATATTCGTAGCTCAAAGATAAAATACATGTAAATTATTCGGGAGTCTATAATAGATGTAGCCGAGAAAAAAGCAGGGTGTGTAAGACCTGAATTAAATAAATGAAATTTATACGACTTAAAATTATTTTTCCTCCACCATAATACCACTTATTCATGAATATATAAATAGACATGTTGTTTTTGAAAATATATATATGACGTCAGAAAAAAATGTCTTGGCCCCAAAAATAATGTCTTTGATCGATTCCTATTTATTCGTTTTAGGGTTTCTAGCTCCTCTCTAATTTTTCTTTTCCCAATTTCCCCCAATTAAATTTTCTCTGACAAATTTATAAATTTCATCTCCCCAAATCCGAAACCCAAAGTGAAAGTTTTTCCTTCTGGGTCCTTTTCGTTTCCTGCTTCTCGGTTCCTTGAAGCATTCGTCCCAGATTTTCAGTTTCACCGGAATACTCACCTTCGCCGGCAATTGTGAGGTTAATTCATTCTCCGGCGACCTCGTCTGTGAAGTTTGTTGGTTGATAAATGGAGGGAATCACTCATCCTATACCACGAACTGTCGAAGAGGTCTTTAGCGACTTCAAAGGTCGTCGGGCTGGTCTGATTAAGGCTCTCACAAACGGTGAGTTTCGTCTTCTCTCTCTTTATCTCTCTGTTCTCTCCTGCTTTGTCCGATTCTGGCATATTTTGTTTTCTCCGACAAGTCCGCACCGGCGAATCAGAAGGATAAGCTTGTGTAGATTTGCGGATTTATTGCATTTGGGTTTTGCTTCTTTTCTGAGAAAAAAAAATCCTATTTTTGTAGATTTCTTGTCATTACGTGAGATTTGACGTTTCTGGGTTTGTGTTTTTTTGTTCATGCAGATATGGTGAAGTTTTACCAAACGTGCGATCCTGGTGAGTTGATTTCTTCTTCAGTGTTAATTACAGTCTATATCGTTCATGAAATTGTTCACTGATCATGATTTCAGTTGATTAAAATGTCCTTTAACTGTTTCATAGTGAATAGTTGTAATCGTTTTTCGCTAGTTTCAGATCTCAGTTAGAGTAAAAGTTTTCTGAAGCTTTATCTTGTTTAATTGTTTGGTAAAAGTTGAATTTTTTTCATAGTGACTGTTTATTTTGTTTATAGTTTCTCCTGTGTTAAAGCTTTATCTTGGATTATCTTCTTCCTCGGATTTTCTATCTATCTTAACCTTTTCGAAGAATTGATTTGTTGATTGCGAGTGTCTACTCATTTGCGGCTAAGATAGAGTTAGTCCTCTCTGTGGTTTATAAGGAAGGTGCTTTTTCCTTGATTATGCAGAGAAGGAGAACTTGTGCCTCTATGGACTTCCAAATGAGACATGGGAGGTTAATCTTCCCGTCGAGGAAGTGCCTCCTGAGCTTCCTGAACCAGCTTTAGGCATCAATTTCGCAAGAGACGGGATGCAAGAAAAGGACTGGGTATCTTTGGTCGCTGTTCACAGTGATTCGTGGCTGCTTTCTGTTGCATTTTACTTTGGTGCACGTTTTGGGTTTGGTAAGAATGAGAGGTAAGGTTCCTTCTCAGCTCAGCTTCGAGTGTTGCATCTCAAATGTGATATTCTCCTTACTCGTGTGTGGTAAGGTTATAATGACCATTTTAGCATCCTCTTGTGTTGTCTTGGTGCCTGGTTTTAACTATCTTTGTGTGTCACCATTTTAACATCCTCTTGTGTTAAGTGGTTTTTTTTTTCTATCTTTTGCTTCATGAGACAGAATTGAAGCCACAAGTGTTCTGATTCCCACCAAACTGGACCAATGTTATTAATAGATGTGATATGTGCCTGATTCTGATTAGTATTTCATGTAATTAGCCTAGGCAGTTTGCACTGGATTTTGGCAGCTTGGAAACAATTCTGTATCTGTTAGCTGCGAGCAAACATGTTATAAAGGAATTTTGAGCAGAATGAATTGGTGATTCTGGATATGTGTAGGGTTTTTGTTGACCGTTGGGTTGTGAATCAAAGTCTCTGTATCTGTGGTTCTTTTGGTGGATTGAATAAAGGAACTTTACCGGTTTGGATCTCATAGGATTCTTCTTTGGGATATAAGTCTCCTAAGCAATCAACCATCCAATGAATTGATTATTTTTTTCAGGAAGAGGCTCTTCCAGATGATAAACGAGCTCCCAACCATTTTCGAGGTTGTGACGGGCAATGCAAAGCAGACTAAGGATCATTCTGGTAACAATAACAATAGCAAAAGCAAATCTGGCGGCTTGAAGGTATCTTCTGTTTATCTATTATATCCCTCTCTCACTTTTATCTTTCTCATTCTTCATCTTTGCTAAGCTCTTATCCCTTTGTTATTCTTCTCAAGCAGTCTCGCCAATCCGAATCTCTCACAAAGGTTCAGAAGATGTCATCTCCACCGCCTAAAGAAGAAGATGAGAGTGAAGACGAGGACGAAGACGATGAACAAGGTGCGGTTTGTGGCGCTTGTGGAGACAGCTACGGTACAGATGAGTTTTGGATTTGCTGCGACGCATGTGAGAAATGGTTTCATGGAAAATGTGTGAAGATAACTCCTGCAAAAGCAGAACACATCAAGCAATACAAATGCCCAAGTTGCAGTAACAAGAGAGCCAGACCTTGAAGTTAGATAAACAACCAGAAGAAGAAAAAAAAGGTAAAAGAGTTAGGAGGAGACTGTGAAAGAAGGAGAAGAAGTTCCCAGTTTATTGAACAAAAAAAGCCAGAAAAAAAAAGAGAAGGGTTTTAGAAGATGTAAGAAGGTAAAAAGATACGCTTTTTCTTTTAATGCTTAGTTTTATTTATGGATTGAGAATATTTACAATTGGTGATGTCTTTCTTTCTTTCTTTTTTTTTTTTGGATTTTTTGTTAATGTTAATGCTACTACTAATTTGCATGTTTGAAATCATCTTAAGTCTTTTCTACGTCTACAGTATCTTAAAGCTCCAAGTTCTAATTGTTGGTATTGGTAATATGCTTATATTGATCAGCTTATGTGGTCAATGATTTTGCTATTTCCATGTCAACACTCTTGTCGTGCAAGCATTACCCAACATAATCTTGGCCTCTCCATCTACATGACAAGGTGAAGTTTGCGACAGATTCCGACAGACCAATCTGTTAGTTTAGCGATCTGAATATAGATGCTATGTAATTTGAAAATGAATATTCGAATATAATTGTTTAGAATGATTCGAATTTCAAGTTTAAAAAGTAGACTTATACTCGTTTTTCATTGCACATTGTAGAATTCTAAGTTTTAATAATGATCATAAATTTCTTATAATGGAAGTACAAAAAATCAACCGTTTGACTATTTCTTCAAATATAAGAAAAGATGAGAAAATCTAAAGCTATTTTATTACCGTAATGAGAAATATTTTAAAAAAGTACTCGACCATATGTTTGCCAGTTTAAATAATCAGACAAAAATTTTCCTTTTATAACATAAATTTTCTTATATAACACGTAGTATGCAGGGTTGAATCCGAATATACAATCATAAAATAAAGATATTAGCATAAATTATTATTAGGTTAGATGTTTTGGTCACTTGGTCATTTTTTTGTTGTTGATATTATTTATTTTGTTCCTTTTGCATGTAATGTTGTAACAAGGTTTTTAATAGATTGGACCATAGTGATAGGGCCTCCCAATATCTAACAAAACAGTTGCATGTGTTCTTTTGGCCTTTTGTTTTCTTTTTATGCAACTATAAAATGCATTATTTACAGAATCCAACGTATAAGTAGTAACCATAACCTCTGTTTTAATGCAAATTCAAAAAGAAACACAAATAAGTACGCAAATATGTCATATTCTTAAGTACATCTACTGCGTTGTTGATATATGTTTCGTAATAAGCATTTCAACGCAAAGTCTCAATGTTTCAAACCTATTCAAGTAGTATTCATTCTCTTTTAATGCCTAAAGCTAAAATTGGAATGTCAAAGAATATTTAAAGTTTATTACGACACATTATCCTTATTGAGTTGACCCAAAAGAAACAGCAATGTGTTATCGCTAAATTGCAATAATTAGATTTAAGACATGGTTTGTAAGTGGTGAATTGAAAATGTGTCCACATGATTTTTCCATCATTCTTTCTTTTGACTTTCTTGACCAAATCATTGAAAGTTCGCTCAAGATTATTACATCCGTTAAGAGTTTTTTTTTCGACAACCTCACTTACTCGTTAATTTGCTCATTTAATTTCATACCTTTCATCAGAAAAAGACACTAAAATTCTAAATTAAACCCTTAACAAAAAAAGACAAGTTTTTATTTTTTCGTAGCTTATGTTAGTTAGAATTATCGTTATAAGATATCCTATTTTGGATTTATGAGTTTACGCTATAAGAAAATATTTTCCACTTCCCCTCAACGTACGTAGATATCATGAAATAAGAAGAATATTTGATGATAACAATAACTGTAATGAGAAGGATAGGATCAATAATAATTACTAATAATGGGAACAAATAATCATGTGATGTTCATTCACTTTCTTCGGCGTATCTAACGGACCAAACATTAAAAAAAACTTTAACACATGAGATTTTTAACATTTGTCACGGCAAAGATTTAGACTCTCTTTGCTCATAAAGCAATTTGGTGAGATACGTAGTTATATAATTATTTAGTACATATCGTAACGAAATAAGCCGTATAAAACAAAGCCAACACACAAAAAAAACAAAAAACAAGTACTTGACAAACAAACAAACAATGTTGAACGAAAATAAGTTTAATAGATTTTCAAATTTCTTCAAACTATTTAAGAACAAAATTCTTATAACCACACGTCATATTTTAGGTTTCAAGTTATAAATTGATTTCACATTAGTCATAATTATTTGTTAAAATAGGAAATATATATAAATTTTACATGGTATTATCATTCGTTCAAGGATTGCTCTTGTTATCTTCTTCTTTATCTTTCATCTGCTTCACTTCGTTGAGATAGCACTGACACTGTGTAATTAAATCTTCCACATGAGTTTTCGTAGCATTCTGAATCCCCCTGTAATGGTGTTTGTATTCCACACGACACCTTCAGCAATTATAGAAGATAGCAAAGATGTTATCAAATAAATATTTATATATGATTTATGCAAATTACAGTCAAAAGAATTATATTATATATCCAAATAAATGGAGTATACAAAAACTTTTTATGTTTTGATAATAACCCAAGATTTCATTTCACTTCAATTTTCAATGTTATATATATTGCGATTATTGTGCATTTGAAACAATTTTTTTACTAATCACATTATCATTTACTATTTAACAAGGAAAAATACTCCTTCCGTTACATTATCTTTGTCTAATAATCACTCTAATCACGGTTTTGATATTTAACACATTAGACAGAGTGTAATTAAAAGTAATTACATCATATGTATATTTTTGTTTTCATGTACAAAATTATTACAACATCACCATCATATGTGTGTGTATCTCTCTCTATGTTCATCTTGGTTTCATGTACAAAATTATTACTGACACCTTCTTCTTTCAGAAAATAAATAGAAAAAACAATTATATATTTATTTTAAAAAGAAAAGAGTTAAAAACAGATGACGCACGCTTTAAGACAGAAAACACTAGACATGGCTTGACGAGACCCGAGCAAAAGGTAAATCCACACTTTTCCTTTGGGAGTTACATTTTTCTTTCTTTCCAAAAACAAATTACGACATTTAATTGAGATCTTTATAATAATTTAAAATCTTTGAATTTTTAAATTGAAAATTATTCTTTCTCTTTCTCGTTCTCTCATGCTCTCTCGCAGTCGCAGGCGACTACAGTTTCAGAACACAAGATTCATCATTTTTGTTTTTGTGTTCCAGCTCCGGCGATGCATTAGCTCTGTGAGTACCTCCGGCGAAACAAGTAGACTATAGATTGATTTCCTTTTTCTCTTTACTGTTTCGTACTGTTTCTTCGATTATCCTGGATCTACTGTGTTTTGCTTCTTCTGATTTGTTCACTTTGATTGTCTTCCATCGTCATGTTCTGATAGCTGCTCGCTTGTGTGCTTGAGCATGCGAAACAGTTCTGAAATGCCGTTGAAAACGCGAGGTTGAAGGAGAGAGAGAGATAGGAGGAAGCGAGAATCGAGGGAAGCTCTCTTTTTTTCTTTGTTGGGGGAAGATTTAGTATAAATGTCGGGTTCGAGAGTGTCGGATCTGAGCAAATTGCATCTGAAGAGAGAACTGACTCAAATCAGGAAAGCTGGCCGAGTTTTGCGCGATCCAGGCACCACTTCCTCCTGGAAATCCCCTCTTGATTCCTCCAGATCCGTCGCCGCAGCGGTGGCGGCGGTTTTGGAAACTCCGGCGAGTAGAAACGGTGCGAGCTCGAGTCAGAATGGTAATAAAGTTCAGAACTTTCCGATTCGAGCAGAGAGTAGTAGTAATCGAGGGATTGGGAACGGGAAGGAGAAGAAAGTGTTCTTGTACAACTGGAAAACTCAGAAATCCTCTAGCGAGAAAAGCGGATTAGCTAAAAAACGGCAAGGAAGAAGATGAATCTTCGTGGACACAAGCTAGTGTCAACGATGATGACGATGACGATAATGTGAGTGATGCGAGGAAGGGTGGCGATTCGTACCTCGGTGAAATCCAATCGGCTTCGATGATTTTCAGGTGCAGAGACACGAATCTAGCGTCACAGGGTGTGTCGAAGATGAGGAAGAGCAGTGTTGCTAGCAAGAAGAAGAGTAAGAAAAAAAATTCGTCTCGGTTGGATTTTCTGTCAAGGTATCAACCTAGAGAAGAGATTGTCGCCAGAAAATCTATTAACTGTAATGCTGGATCAGCTTTAGCTGCAAGGAGAGATGACTCTGCTGAATTATCAGACGATACAGAGGGATTAAGCAATTCGGAGGATCTAAGGAAGGTCACTGGTGCATCTCCTTTGCTTTTGAAGCTTAAGCACAAGAACTGGTCACATTCTTCCTCTAAGCTGTTGAGGACTAGTAGGAAGGAGGATTCTTCGTGTACTTATAATAGCACACCGGCTTTATCGACTAGCTCGTACAACATGTATGCTGTTCGTAATCCAAGCACGGTCGGATCTTGGGATGGTACCACGACTTCGCTGAATGATGGTGACGATGAGCTGGATGATAACTTGGATTTACCAGGGAGGCAAGGTTGTGGCATTCCGTGTTATTGGACGAAGAAGGCTGTGAAACATAGAGGTGGATGTAGAAGTTGTTGCTCTCCATCTTTTTCGGATACTTTGAGAAAAACCGGAAGTAGCATTTTATGTGGGAGTCAATCGGTGTATCGTAGACATAATCGACATTCTTCTGGAGGGTTTAGTAAACAGAAAATTGCTTCAAGGAGTGCTCAAGGTGTTTTACCTTTGCTCACATACGGTGGTGATGGTAGAGGAGGGTCTTCTATTGGAACCGGGATTAGTGACGACGAGCTTTCTACCAATTACGGAGAGCTCGATTTAGAGGCTCAGAGTAGATTAGACGGGAGGAGATGGTCTACTAGTTACAGGAGTCAAGATGGTTTGGAGGTTGTAGCCTTAGATGGAGAAGGAGAAGAAGGAAGTACGCCGGAAAACATCCGAAGCTTCAGCCAAAAGTACAGACCAATGTTCTTTGATGAATTGATTGGGCAGAGTATAGTGGTTCAATCGCTAATGAACGCTGTAAAAAGGAGTAGGATCGCTCCTGTTTACCTTTTCCAGGGTCCAAGGGGAACTGGGAAAACATCAACCGCAAGGATTTTTTTCAGCGGCCCTGAATTGTGTGGCCACTGAAGAAATGAAGCCTTGTGGGTACTGTAAAGAGTGCAATGATTATATGTCTGGGAAAAGTAGGGATTTTTGGGAACTCGATGGTGCTAACAAGAAGGGAGCTGATAAAGTTAGGTACCTTTTAAAAAACCTACCGACGATACTTCCACGGAATTCATCAACATACAAGGTTTTTGTGATAGATGAGTGTCATTTGCTACCATCTAAGACATGGCTGTCTTTTCTTAAGTTTCTTGAGAACCCTCTGCAGAAAGTTGTCTTCATATTTATAACGACAGACCTTGACAATGTTCCCCGGACCATTCAGTCAAGGTGCCAGAAGTTCCTCTTCGACAAACTCAAAGATGCAGACATAGTAATTAGACTAAAGAAAATTGCTTCAGACGAAAATCTTGATGTGGAATTGCATGCTTTGGATCTGATTGCTATGAACGCGGATGGTTCACTTCGAGATGCTGAAACTATGTTGGAGCAGCTTAGTTTGCTGGGAAAACGTATCACCACTGCTCTAGTAAATGAGCTAGTAAGTTTTTCTAATTGTTCTCTATTTCTGTGCATTGAGAAAAAGTAAAACTTATTAATGTAAAAAATGTGGCACTGGTGTTTGTGCAGGTGGGTGTTGTTTCAGATGAAAAATTGCTAGAACTCTTGGAATTAGCATTGTCATCTGACACAGCAGAGACCGTGAAGCGAGCTAGAGAGTTGTTGGACCTTGGAGCTGACCCAATAGTCTTGATGTCTCAACTTGCTAGTCTTATCATGGATATCATTGCTGGTACATACAAGGTCGTAGACGAAAAATACAGCGAAGCCTTCCTTGACGGACGAAACTGTGAGTTACAAGCAAAGTATTTGAAAGCCATAGTGGTCTTATGTGCTAAAATTCAGCTTATTGTTACGTTATGATCTGTTAGCTTATTGAGATCATTGCCCATTCCGATATTGTCCTCAAACAACACCGCACCCTTAAGCCATGTTTCTTGGGAGAGCATGTTACCCTTTATGCATCTTTGACCACTTCGTTTGATTCAATATTGTTGATTTTAGTAACATTCTTGCTCCTTTTTGTAGTGACTGAAGCGGATATGGAGGGACTAAAGCACGCTTTGAAACTTCTTTCTGAGGCTGAGAAGCAGCTTAGAGTTTCTAATGATCGTTCAACATGGTTCACAGCGACTTTGCTTCAGCTTGGATCAATGCCTTCTCCTGGCACCACACATACAGGAAGTAGTAGTAGAAGGCAAAGCTCTAGAGCGACTGATGATGACCCATCCAGCATTTCAAGGGAAGTGATGGCTTACAAACAGAAAATAGGAAGACTTCACTTTAGTAAGTCAGCATCCCCAGCATCGAAAAGGAGCGCAAATCATTCCCATGAAGCGAAATCGTTCTCCAGGGTTATCGATAATAGCTGCTATAAATCCTCCTCATCAAGCCAAGTTCCAGAGAGTGACGCCTCCATAGCCTCACATGACAATAGCACCACAAGCACCATGATGCTTACTCAAAGAAGTTCAGAGAAACTAAACGATATATGGAGAAAATGTATAGAAAGATGTCATTCCAAAACGTTGAGGCAGCTGCTCTATACTCATGGGAAACTTATATCTATCAGTGAAGTTGAAGGTAAAAGCCTAAAAGTTTCTTTCTTTTCTCACTTTTTTCCTCGTTTAGAAGTTTCCCATTGTTAAAAAGATGAATATGATTTGCAGGTATTCTAGTTGCTTATATTGCGTTTGGAGAAACCGATATCAAATCCAGAGCTGAAAGGTTTCTAAGCAGTATCACAAACTCGATTGAAATGGTACTAAGGCGAAGCGTAGAGGTCAGGATAATTCTCTTACCTGAAACCGAGTTACCCACCGTCCCTCAACAAACCCGGAAACCAGATATGACCAACAAAGGTGGAGATCTGAATGCCATCACTGGTTTAATTGCTGCAGCAGACCTCCGAGTTGGTAGCAGCGGAGAAAGCAGATCAAAACTCCCAATGCAAAGGATAGAATCGATCATCCGAGAACAAAGATTAGAAACCGCGTGGTTACAAACCGCTGATAAAGACACACCTGGATCGCTAATACGGATAAAGCCCGAAAGGAATCAGATTCTACCTCAAGAAGACACTTATCGCGAACCTAACGTAGGTTCTGCTATCTCTTCTTCTGGACTAACTTCTCACCATTGGGTAGATGAATTAAACAATGAAGTTAAGCTTTTGAAAATCCGCGAAAATGGTGAGCTTCAAGAGAATCTAACCGGTAGAAGAGGAGAGCAATGTCCTCTTTCCCCAAGCTTACTTCATGATTCTAAGTTCGGACACAACAAAGACAATCTGTAAGTTCCTCATTGTCCTTCTTGATACATGCCGCAACAAAAAGTTGGTTGGCTATAAACATTTTGGCTTTGGTTGTGTAGAGGAGGATACGAATCAGGATCAGGAAGAGTTGGTTGTAATATGTTATTTTGTTGGAACACACACAAGACTCAAAGGAGTAGCAAGGTATGTACTAATTAATTTGAAACTCTTTCCTTTATTCAATATTTTGATTCAGTTTGTTTTCCTCATTTTTTTTTCTTTTGCGGATTTGATTAGTCGAAACAGGGTAAGGGAACTCCTGTTCGTCCCCGGAGAAGTCGAAAGAGACGATTCTCTCTGTTTAATGGATGTGCTAAGCCAAGGAAAGCAGAAGGTAACTTTAGAAGATGAAACTTTAGTTTCAAAGTCATGAAAACAAAATTGTTCACTCGAGCTCTAATTTCTCATCTGTTCTTCCACTTCCACATAGTTTTCCCTTATTCTATTTGATAATTGATATGTCAAAGGATAGTTTTAATTTAATCACTGTAAAGTTCCTATCCTATTGAGTTTAATAGACTCCATTTTTGTTTTTTTTCATGAATCTTCAAAAATGTTACTATGAAATTTAATAAAATGTCAAAGAGTAGATTAATCTTGAGCAATGGTTTTGTGTTGCATTTTCACAACACAAAACTCCAGTAAATATATAACATTATACTACATATGCTATATTCACAACACAAAGATGTGTTGCATTCTTCTTGCATCTGATCTTACTTTGGGTCGATTTCTGGAAAACAATTCACCACCAGACCGATCACAAAACCGAAATGGGAATAAGTTAACAGCTCGTTATGAAACCAAATAATGTTATTTATTTGAAACTAAATTGAATGTTAAAATCGTAACATGGTACTATTTTATTTGTAAATTACTAGTTTGTATGGAATGAATAATTATAACATGTTACATCACATGTGTTAACCTGTGATGTATGTCTATGTCACAGCTAGTTTTTAACCAAAAAGATTTGACACAAACCATAACATATGTTATATGTCCCACAACTTCTGTAATCTCGTCAAACAAACGTCCAATTTGAAAATCCTATCAATAAATGTATCTTAAACGTTGATGATTCTCTTATCCTTTTTTTTGACAAATGTCGATGATTCTTTTAATATTTTCCCAAATGTCTAAGTATTTATCTGTGATGGAATAGTGTTCGTAGTATATCCAGTCAATATAAATAAGAAAACTAAAGGCTAAGCATTTTGCATCACAACACACAAAGATGACAAAGATCATGAAACTCTCTACGATCACAATGGTGTTCACTCTGCTTCTTCTTGCATCTGGTCTTGCTCACGCTAGGAGCGAGCCTTTTCCTTCTCCACCAAATCTAAACTTCCAAACCGACTCTAAACCACCGGTTTTCTCAACCGAACCAAACCAGGATTCAAAGAAATCAGTGCAGCAGTTCCCATTCCCATTCTTTTGTCCTCCGGGTGTACCTTGTTGTCCTCCGGGTCTCGGCCGTTGCATTCCTCCTGCGAAACACGACTAATGGTTGCCATCAAACTCAGATGTTTGTTTTTCTAATATCAAACGCTTAAGAAAGTATATACAATACATGCCAATATAAAGTATGTTTTGTATTATCGTGTTACGTTTCTATTTATCAGAAATTTATCATAAGAATAATATGGTGGTGAACTAAAGATTAATTAAAAGAGAAACCAATAAATTTATTTTCATAATTGTCTAGTTAGGAATAACAATAAAAAATGTTATAAGCCAATTTGTTGTCTTCTTGTATCTTGGATAATTCGCTTAAGATTCAAGTTTTCTTGACACAAACCACAACATGTCATCAAAAGAGAAGTTACCAATACATATAGAATAACTAACAACAAGATTTATCTACGTGTTCCCTTCTTCAATAGATTAGTTTTTTTTTTCTAGATTTCTTTCTACTTGAGAGTAATGTTGGTAAAATATACAACTGAATTATATTGGTAACTTGAATCCAACCTTAACCCGAACCAACTTGAATCTTAAGCGAATTATCCAAACATGTATAGAAATAACACAAAGGTTGCTTAACAACTTGTGCTGGTGCACCAGTTACATATTCCAAAAATCAACATGAAGGTTGCACCACTTGTAAATTTTGATCTTACCTAACGCATCAATTCATGCAGCAGAGCATCTAAATTTTGTTGCTTTACCACGAGCTCTGACTGAAACCGTCTTAGATCAGTTAAAATGTCCACAATACTTTGTTTCACCTTTGTCACTTGACAAGAGATTGGGCAAGATCGAAGTGATTTTTCTTGATCAGCACTTGATTTGTCTGATGCCCAAGTGCGGTAGGAAGGTCCTCCTTCTAAAGAAACTCGAGCTCTCTTTTGGATCCGAGTCTCAGATTCTTTCTGACCCTCTTCTTCTTCATCTCGGGAAGCATCAACCGTTTCTTGAAGGACATGAAATGGTGTTTGCTCTATCTGAATACAGTTCATTTTAACAATCTTAATACAAGCATATGTTTTAACACAAGCTTTAACTAGAATCGGATTGTATTTGTTCACCTTAACCTCGGCCTTGGAGAACTTAAGCATAGGAATTGTGCCTTCTCGTCGGACAAACTCCAACGTGAAAGTCTCTCCCAAATCTAACTCGTTGGCTACACAAAAGCTATTCCAATTTTTCGTTATATAAAAATCTCCTTGTTCATTGGCGGAAGCTACAAACGACGGCCACTTTACTCCATGTTTGTCCACTAGAATCATCTTTTCTCCCTTTGTGATCCTGTTATCTCTCGCAAAGGGTCTCGGAAGCCGCTGGACAAGTTTCAATCATCCATAAAGTTACTACACGAAAATTGTTAGGCATCAAATTAATTATAAACCTCATATGTTGAAAACTTACAAGTTGTCTTGACATGAGCATGTAATGCTTCAAGGTTATTGTCAGAAAATTGTTCTGCTTCATTGAATGACTCTCGATTTCTCAACTTCATTTGGAGCATGTTTAAAAATCATATCACAGTATAACAATCAAATGAAAGAGATGAAATGTCAAATTAATTTGCACATATTCATAAGCTTAAATAATAATCCTAGAGTTGAGTTATTAATTCAAGACAATAATGACGTTATTAAGCATATGGACATAAGTAACATATAATATGGCTACTGATATAGTCTTTGGATTTTTAATGCTAATTTTGATATTGTTTTTTTATGCATGCTTGATAATAGTTCGGGGTTTAAAACGAAATCTCAATAAAAAAGTGAGTTTGGAACGTCACGGTAATAAGATTGATTAAGCGAATTTAAAGATTACCTGAGTATTTCGGAAAAGACAGTGGAGTTTGGATTGCAACGGAACTACGATTCTAGATACATTCCACGAAACACAAAGATAAGTACACATTAATTACAGACATGAACGTGCTATATAGTATGTTTTTGGTCAATACATGGCCATTTGCATTTACTTTCTTTAAATCAATACACATTAAAGTGCTATACATAATGTTTTTTGGTCAACATGCCATTTGTCTTGCTTTCCTAAATCAATACACATGTATTCTAACTAATGTCAACATTGAACATATCATTATGTTTTTTTATCCTATTCATTACTATTCCAGTCAAAATAATAACAGAAATATTATATTGCTTCCTTTTTTGGGTCACAAGTAAATATAAATAAGCAAACTAGGGTAAACATTGAAATATAACACAAAGATAATCAAAATCATGAAGCTCTTTACAGTAACAATACTTGTTACCCTGCTTCTTCTTGCATCTGATGTTGCACAGACCGACTCTAAACTGATCCATATACCACCGACTTTCCCGACCGAGCCATTTCCTCCTCCACCTCCAGAACCAAACCAGGATGCAAAGAAATCAGTGGAGCAGTTCCCAATCCCAATTATTTGTCCTCCTGAATGCCCACCAGCAAGTTCTTAAAGAAAACTATAAATACAAATGCATGAAAACATAAAACATGTTTTGTATTATTGTGCTTTCTATCATAAATCTATAACAATAAATTGTGTTCTCTCTTTGATTTCAAATTTTAAAGTGTTCAGATTTTACTTTGACCATGACGCAGAACATTATTATCTACAAATACCGTAAGACTGACAATTAAATCAACCTGAACCAACTCGAATCATAAACGAATTATCCAAACTGAAATTAAATCGAATTTTTTTTGTATTTACTGTTTGAAGCATTTTCTCTGAAGTCAAGTTAAGAAAAAAGAAAAATTGGTTCCAATTTGCTAAAAGAGTCCGAAATATCGAAAATTTCCGATGTATCAAGCCAAACTTCATCCTACACACATAAAGAAACAAAACAGTATTCACAATCTGAAATATCCTAAATCTTTGAGAACATTTTCATGTCATATAGTTGATTAAAAAAAAAAATTCTAATGATACCTCATGAGTCCATGCTCAAGATTCTCTCAGCAAGCAGTAAATCATCAGGTGTTGTAACCTACAGATGAAAAGAAGATTTCAGTCACCGCGGGAAAAAGGCTAAATTACTGTTGTTTACCTTGATGTTTGTGTAAGATCCTTGAGTAACATAAACTGGATGCTTGAGGTATTCAACTATCGAAACATCATCTGTCACCTCTAGACCTTCTCTGTTTCAGATATATACACAAATAACAATCAGTCTGTCTGATTTTAATCAGATCTCATCTTTAAAGGTTCACAAACCTTTTAACAAGCTCGAAACCTCTCTTCAACAGCTCGGGTTTGATCACCTATAAGGAGAAAGCATACATTGTTTGAAACCAAAAATCTAACAAAACATATATCGCAGCATGAAAATGATATATAAACCTGTGGTGTCTGCATCTCCCAAAGGGTTTTTCTGTCGAGAGTTTTCACCACAAGCGAATCAGAATTGACCTGCATATCTTAATGAAACAAGTTACCGAAAAAAAGATGCTGACCACTAACTTTATGTTTTTGCCATATAAACTGAAGAGTTTGTACCTCTTTGATTGTAGCTTTTGCTGGAACACCAAGAACGGCTGCTCCAACCGTCCAACCATCTTTAAGTACCTTAAAGAAACAAAACCATGACAAGAAATTCGTAATGGACTTAGAGAAATTTTGCTTCTTTTTCACTAAATCTTTTGCGAAGTCGTATAAGATAATAGGTAACCACGAAGTATACCTTTTCGACATCTGCAGTGTCCACCAACGGTCTGGCAGAGTCGTGGATGCACACAAGCTCAGAGTTCACATCAATTTCCTGTGAAAAAATAAACTATACGCTTAATGAACTAGAACAATCCATACAAATTGGAATAGTTTCTTCTGTCTCAGGCGAAAGAGATATAAACCTGAAGTCCACTGTGAACAGAATCTTGTCTTTCTTTACCAGGAAGAGCAAATCTAAGATCAACATCAATTGAATCTTCATATTCTATAAGACCACACACAAAATGCTCAGTGATTTCTTCCAGAGATCTCTCAACCAGAACCATATCTAGTGAAAGAGAAATAGAGACTTAACCTTCAAAAATATCTCGGAAAAATGGATCGCAAACAACTACAATTTCCTTCACTTCAGGCATACGTGAAAACGTGAAAAAGCTGCAAACAATAAGGCATAAAAATCAACAATTACAAAGCAAAAGTAGATCCCTTTACAAGATATCCAATCATTCTAATGCTTTTAGATGAAAACAACCAAATTACACTTGTCCTCTATCAACAAATTAAGAGTGCCATTAGCTCTCAGACGGCTCATTTCCCCGACATAGATGCAAAACAACATACAAGACTTTACAAAATGACTAGTTTTAAGCAAAGTTTTAATACCTGTACAAAGCGATTGGCTGACCAAGGAGTGGTATGTACTGTTTTGGCATGGTCATCTATTCACATGAACAGATACAAAACCCAAAAAGTGGAGGAAAATCGAGATTAACAACAACTCAAGCTTGAAGAAACTCAACAGAACAAACAATCAAACTTCAACATAAAGTTTGAAACTTTAACAGAGACAAATAGCTCACTTTCATTCTCTTCCCTTGACCTCCAGCTAAGAGAATCACTGAGACACTTTTCTCCTTCACTACAGTATTGCTCTGGATGATAACAAAAAAAGGAAATAAATTTCAAATTAAACTAGAGAAAATAGATTCATAAATTGAGTTTATTTCAAATTTGAAACTTACACTATCAAATTCAGCCGACGAAGAACATTTGACTGAGTGTGATACAGCATCTCTTCTGTAGCTTCTACTAACCCTTTTCGAAAAATCCAGTTTTTGAACTGAAACAACATTCGAAACAATCAAAAAATCCCCTCCCTGAATGAGAGACTTATTGGTTTGAGAACAAAAACAAAAGCGTATAAGCAATTGCCTGAGGAACGATAGCTCAAGCCCAGACAAAGTGAGGTCGACTTGACTGAAAGCTTCGGACACAAAGAAGAAGAAAACGGAAATGTCGGAGATTTAACGAATCCAAGATTCGCTTGGAGCATCGCCATTTTCTCTTTTATCTCGCCGGAGATAAAACCAACGAGGGAGAAAATCAGTGTACCGGCGAAACTTCGTATATATGGCCAGCTAAACATTAGGCCCAGTAGGCCCATTAACTTATCTATAAGGCTAGTGGGCTTAAAATGATAAGTCAATACGAAAAAACAGCTCATCAAAGCAAAGCGTTGGTCGATAATCTCTGAGAAGAGAAGAACGTACGGCCGGAGGAGATCGAGGAAGACCGGTAAAAAAATGGCGAAACCGTTGGGTACGACCGGAGAATTTTTCAGGCGAAGGGATGAGTGGAGGAAGCACCCGATGCTTTCTAATCAAATGAGACACGCACTTCCTGGTCTCGGTATCGGTGTCGCTGCCTTCTGCGTTTACCTCGCTGGTGAGCAGATCTACAGCAAACTCATGGGTCCTTCTCAAGCATCGCACCAGAAACAACCAGCTCCGTCTCACTGAGCGATAAGGTAATTTCCCAAATCTTCTCGAATTTTGTAATTTCATCGGAAGTTTCGTTTTGAAAGTTTGGTCCTAATCGGTATGACTTCCCTGTGAAATTCATCGTTACTACGTTTGTAGAGATACCCTTAGTAAATTTTGTGCATATGATTTAGGATTTACATGGAAAAAGGTTATGGCTTTCAGAATTTTGAACTAAGTATTTGGGTTTTAATCGATTACATGTTTTGTCCAATTTCAGTGACCTTCCTTATAGTGATTATCTTTATGAAGAAATTTTAAAGGTAACATCTTTTAGTGTTATCTTTTGGCAATTGCGAATCTGTTCTTGGTCTGAGTGATGGATCCATTTCTTGGAGCATGTATAAGCAAAGCTGCGTAAACACTTTCAGACCAATACAACAAATGGTTATGAGGAATTAAGTAGTCCAATACAAATGGTTATGGCTTTTAGAATCCTGAACTAAGAATTATTGGGTGTAATTCGATCACATGTTATGTCCAAAGGTTTTAGTACCTTCTTTCAGTGATTCTCTTATTGAAAATAAAACTCAAAAGTTGACAGCTTTTATGTCATTTACTGGCAGTTGCTTCTTTGCTGATGATCAAAAGATAGATTGATTCTTTGAAGCATTTATCTCATTCATGACTTTAGTTTTCGCTAGTATAAGCAAAACTGTATGTAGCTTTTTTTCTCCGGTGTATGTATTTGTTTTTAAGCCATTCATTATCTCTTCGCTTTATACTAATGATCTGAAAGATAAGTATCATTTGATCTCATCTTCTAGAGGACCTTTTTGGGTTTGTCTCTGAATCATTTGAGTTAAAAGATTACAAAACTAACGGAGATTACTCATCCTTTTGCAGACTGTTTCGATGATGAAACTACGGCAGATAAAGAGCTCAAGGATTCACAATTTGCCCATTTTTTCTTCGTTGTCTCAATAAGATGTTGATGAAATACAAAAGACTTGTACGACAGTTTTCAATGTGGTCTTGTTATGTATTGTCTTTTTCTAATAAGAGTTCTTCTAACATGACATTGAAGAACAAGATTGAAGATTGACTCTCAGGTGTGTAAGCACAAGTATTCATCTTAACAAACTGCGTCGTTTCGAATCGTAGTAGTATTGTCTCTAAAAATGGGCCTACAAAGAAACAAGACCGGCCATCATATTTAGGCCGAAATATTTTATATTTTGAAAATATATATATATTAAGAAAAAAGAAAAAGACTTGGAGATGATACTTTTTGTTTGGAGAAGTATATGCGTATATGTATCGTTTATCCAACTTTATTACTGTCAAATTTCACATGTAAACCGAGTGATGGATGGATCGTTGCCGTATAATCAAAGATATAATATATTTTTTATAAAGAATTATTTTTTGCTCTTCCATTAGGGAATTTTATTTTTTTGCCGACAAATTTATTTTGGCTCTTAGTTTATGGAAATATAAAAAAGTACGGATTGTATTTTCTTACACGCTACGTCCATCCATCCACTGCCGTATGGCGCGTGTTATTATTTTTTTGTTTGCCTTTCCTCTGCCATATTATTGTACTTGCTAGTAGTATTATTTACACATGAAATAAAGAATGATATATATAGTGTACATATAAATAAAAATTCATTAGTGTAAGAAAGACGAGCGGTCGTGTATTTGCAACAATTTTAACAATTTATGAAAAACCGAGAATGTTAATGACAATCCAAAACTAATAGCTATTGATTTTTATAGGTTTCTGTGAAATTACATGATTTGGACACCCACACATATAAATGTTTGTGTGTTTCATAATTCTGTGTGACTGTGTGTGTGAACATATACAGAAGTTATTTATTTGCTAGTTATAATAGCTTTGCGATTGTATCTATAATAATAATACGTCTCTTTTTCCTTTGACAAAAAATATAATAGTACGTTTTTTAATTTGATAAAGCATCCTTTTTTTCAACGGAGAGACGAAATTTGGATTAATATATATTGTTTCACTTCATCGATGAAGAACAAACACTTCCTCTGATAAAAATAAAAAAATTGGAAATTAAACAATATATAGCAACGCATCAGCATGCATGAAATATTGTACTTTTTTGTTTTTGATAAAACAAATTAAACTATGAAGAACGATGGACTTTAGCTTAAGCATGCGCCCTTTAACTTTTTATCGTTCATGGGATCACTAAAAGGCAAAACGTTTCCTTTACTTGCATTGCAAATGCAACTTCAAAATGCACATTTGTTCCCTTTGTTTTTAGTTCTTTGTTTGGTAACTATAATCATTTTGTTATATTCAAAATTTTATGGCCTTATTCAACAATTTTAGAGTGAAAAATTTGTGTGATACACTGATATTGCACCACAACCACAACCATATTGCACAAGATATTAGAGTAATATTAGTGATCCGAAAAGTAACGAGATTTTATACGTTTTTACCGAATCATAAATTTTGTTGAAATCGAGTTTTATATTCATTCATTTTGCATTGTAAGGCGTATGAAAATAAGTTATATATTCAAAAAGTCCACATTATGACAATTTTCTCTTATATTGGAGTAGTATAATATAAGTATGTTACGTTACCTCTAAAAGACAAATGATCCTCGTGTATTGATCAAGGACAAATATTTAGATTCTTCCTTGAATATTTTCTTTGGATAAATTAAAAGATTGTTTTCTCTAGAGACTTATACGTTTCCAATAAACTTGTTTGAAACAGCTCTTCTATAATTTTGGTGGATAATAATTAATGAGAATAGAATAAAGAAGAAGAAACAAATTTTATTTTTGTTTTAGATATCGAAGAAAATATTCCCCACTAGATTTGTATATGCAGTGCATATTTGTCATATTTGTTTTCAATTTCAAAAGTAGATTATTCCCAAGTAGATGGGTTACGACTTACGAGCCAGTCAATGGTCCCCAATTCCTCTGTTGCATCGCATCTTGTAAAACAAAACATTTCTGAATTCTAAATTTTCTATGTAAAAAAGTTTTTATCCGAAAATATCTCACATAATCTCTCTAGTTAACCCAAAAAAAACAAAACATAATTATTTAATTTTATGAGTTTCTGTATTATTTGTTTTATAGATATATTAGAGATTTAATATATTTTCTTAATATATGCAAAAACATTTAAACGATATATATTTTTGTATTTTAAAAAATTATCTAAAAATCCCTTCAAGAAATATTTTAAGTCACAAAATTATAATTTTAAATATTTTTATAATCGTAGTCATCAAACTAATGTTATGGTTGTGAAAAATTAAGTGATTAAAATTAATATTTATCAAAAAAATTGAAAAAACTATTTACAATATTGATTATTTTATCGCCTCTACATAGATTTATATATAACATAGAGTTATTCTTACAGTTAATTTATAATTTATAATAATAGATATAAAAATATCAAAATATCAAAATGTAAATACAAAATTTTTCATACAGGAACAAAAGAATTTATTTCTTTTCATATTGTTATACTAAGAACATTCACCTTCTTTAAGTTTCCAATTTTTATAACAACTACATTTTTTTATGTCCAAATATTTTTAGCAAGCTTAATTACAGTACATCAGAGTAAAACAACCATATATAATTTATTGGTATATTAAAGAATAAATCACTTTTAAACAACTTTACCTTCAATAAGAAGTGAACCCTCTCCTCTATCCTGTAAAGTTTTGGGTGACGCATAAGTTTGTAACAAACAAAACAAAAAAGGTGTGCAAAAATATCTATTATATTTTTTTTCTATAATTATTTTTTTATGAACATGCACCTTCTGGATTGCAGGTGCTTCTGAGGGACTTTCTAATTCATCTCCCTGTAAAAAAAATTGAAAAGCAAATAAGTTTAATTCATCAATTCGCAAATTAAAATAAAGAAAATAATTGCTCTAACTCTTACACTGAAACATTGAGTAGCAAATAAAAAATTAGCTACCTAAAACATATTTCATTAGAATTATGATAGCCGTAAATAGTTCCTTTCTTCGATATTGGAAAGATCGAGACTTTATACATTCAAAACCTTTTTTTGTTTGTTTGAGACCACATAAAATTAGAAATTTTAAAAAAATTGCATACGAAGACAGAAGAATATAGAGTATGTCGGGTTTTAATCAGAATGGTAATACAACAATAATATTAACAAAAACTAATAGGGTACAAGTTATGTCCCTTCACTCTCCTTTTAGATTTTTACTATTTTTAATAAAGTAATTACATTGTTTTATAATGTTGACACACATATTAGTGCATAGCATACATTATTCAACGGATGTATTTATCTTCACTCTTCATTCTCCTCTTAAATGGTATGAATTAATTACTTTTAATTGGTAGGTAATCAAATGCTTAGTGTCTACGGTCTAACGAACATTACCTTTCTCATTTACGAATATTATATTTGAAATAATAAAATATTATGAAAATGAAAATCAAGCGAACACGTTAAAAAAGTTTAGGTTGTTTTAATTTCTACAAATAATTGAGAATCGAGATGGTGTGGCACAAAAGCAAAATGCACCTGCAAAACATTTTAACTGTAAATTTTTTTCTATTCAATATCATCTTCTTCGATTAAGTTCGTATATATACACGATCATTTTCTTTGGGTTATGAAAAAAAATCTATATTAACGTTCAAACAAAAAAATCTATAATGATGGGCTTTACCTAATACACTATGGTTTTGCAGAACTGTACACTGATGAATAATGATCGATGCATCACATTTTGTCATTCATTTATTCCCCAAAAAGACCAGCTGCTTCTTTGCTTGATGACACCATATTTCATCAATTTTATAAATTTATTTCACTATGGTTCTTTTTTATTTAAAATCTCAAGTGGTAACACGAACAGATAATAGAATTATACGAGATAGAAGAAAAAAACAGAACGAATGAATGAGTAATTAAAAAAAAAACTGATTGACATCATTATAGTGTTTATATATCATGTGTGATGTCATATATACCCATGAAATATACATGTACATCGATGTTTCTTTGTGTAGTTATTTGGCTACAATATATTTATATACGTCCAATTTCGCTTAATTAGTTGAGACAATGATTAATTGATCTTTAATATATTGAGAGTGCATGAACAATAACTCAAACGATCATTAGAGGTATAATCACATGCTTTTAACTTAGAAAAAAAAAATGCAAATGATGTTGTTATCATATTTTCTCGTAACAAACCATATATGAGATATTTATGTATAATAACATGCTTTTAACTTAAAAAAATGCAAATGATGTTGTTATCATATTTTCTCGTACCAAACGATATGAGATATATTTTTTTTCTTGGCTAGCAGAAAATAGTTTGAATCTTAACGTTAAGAAGTTATGTGAAGTTTAGTTGGGTAGTTATAAAGATTAATAAAAGAAAGTCGGCATTAGAAATACAGAATTTAACTTAACATTAAAACAAAAACAAATATTAATAAAAACAAATATTTATTTATTACAAATGTCACTTTATCTTTCGTATCTCCCGTTGCCTTATTTAATCTGTATTGTTGTTAAAGTAAAGTAATTTCCTAGAGGCACCGTACACATTAAACATATCATTCTTAGATACCACACATTCGACTATCGAATATCCACATATACATTCACTATATTATATAATATTTTTTCTAAAAAATCATATAAATGAACCTTAGAAGGAATATTAAATTATTGAGCATCACGATCTTCTCCCTTTATTCTGTTTTTTTTTGTTGACATTTTAAAATCGAACAAAAATATACTTATCCTTATACATAAAGGAAGTTGATTAAATACGAAAGTCCTGACCATCTTGAAAATTGTGATCCAATTTCTGGACCATCAAACCTAACGTCATTTATTCTTGTGGTCCCTTATATTTTTTTTTATTACCTCGAATCAAAAACCACTTAACGTGTGGATTAATACATATCATTAACGACAGAAAAAATATGTTTTTTTTTTAAATTTACCATGATTGTTATGAGATTTTACATAAGATATAAAGAAAAATAAAGGAAATGAAAAAAAAAGCTGCCACATTGGAAGGAATTTATCAGAAGAATAGACAAGAAATAGAGACAAGAAGGAAAGAAAAAAAAAGAATCCCAAAGATAAAAGTGTTTCAGTTTCATTTTTTGTACCATAGCATAAAAGCACACAGGGCATGATAAAAGAAGAAAGTGAACTGCACCAATTTTGCAGTCTTGAATGGTCACTAGCTTAAACAATTTAAACTTATGGAGCATAACAATTATATATATATATATATATATCTAAGAACATAAAAGAACAATCTGAAAGCATTATTCGCTACTTAAGAAGCAAAGACGTTAATATTCTTATCTTTATAAACGAAATCGATTTTCATGGGATCATAACTATTGATTATATCTAAAACATAAAAAAGATCTTATAACGTTACTCATCAAGAAGTGTATTTGGTTAATGCTAAGTGGTTTCTTAAGCGAGTTTTGCATGATTAGAGATCAGTATTGCTAACTGACTAAGAATAGTAAGTCTGGAATGTTAAGCAAAAACATTCGATTTACCAAGACTTACTATTCTTAGGCCATATATTACAATTATCTTTACCATTTTGTATTTGCTTTTTAAATAACATCACTACTTACCTTAACATACTCAAGTACTTACATATCTTACCACCGACGAACATTATCTTAATGAGGGTATTAGTGGAGGAAATACGTTAAACATGTAAGACATCACTTTTCTTAATTATGTGTTATTTGCCGATCTCCTAAGTTTTTAATCTTTTTTGTTTCATCATCATTACCAAAGCTAACATGTTACAATGGCAATAATTCATAAATCACAACAGAGAATCTAATTAGCCGTACACTGAAAACGTGATTTAGATAAACAGCTCAATCGATATCATAGTAAAATTGAACTATTTGATTCCATAATACATGAGTTCTCGAAATTTATAAGAATAGAAACATACTTTTATGTAAGCATTTTAGTATTTTGGTTTAACCTATAAACCAAAGAGATACGTAATATGAATATGTTTCGCCAAACAACAAAATTTATAAGCTAATTACGAAATTTTTTTTCCCGTTGATTGTTTATTTTTTTAATTAGTTATGTTCCAAAAAGGAGAAGATCCATAATGTCCAAGAGCACATATTTTGTAGGACCATAATTAATAGTTACTTCAAGTGAATAATATAAATTCACATGCATGACGTGACAACCTCTACAAGCTAGCTAATATAATACGTGACGTATTTAATGCCGAAAGATAATTACTGATGATGGTTTTTACTAGCTTAACAAATTCATCAGACATTCGTTTTTGTGTAATGAGTTTTCTCAAATTAGAATGCCATATATTAGCTCCAAAATATGCATTTATTATAACGCGACTTTATTACATTTTTAAATTAGAATGCCATATATTAGGTCACAAACTAATTTTTACATTTTTTTGCTTCTTTTTTTTTTCTCTGTCAACTACAAGCTAGCTTAAATTAATTATTTTTGGTCAACCACATGCATTAATTTTACATGTTTCTTTTTGTCAACAAGTTTGACATGTTTGAAAAAACAGAATGTTTAATACCATTTCAGTCAGCTTTCCACCATTTCAACAACGAAACTATGATTAAATTTATGTTTTGTCCGTTAATCGTTGTAACTAGTATTGATATTTGATACCAATATATTTTGTATGTAATTTAAAAACCAAGATGAGATATTGTAATTTATTATAACTTTCTGTTTGTCTATCTGCTTCAATACTCTTCCCACTAATCATCTGACACGTTTCTACACTGTTGTAAATTTTATGTCTGATAGTGCAAGCCAAGCAATCTCCCATAATCTTTAATTCTCAATTTTTTCTTCTCTTCTATTGATAATTTTTCTTGAGAATTTCAAATTCGTCTACTAACTATATATATAATTTTGAGAATAACTTTTAAAAACAAGTGTTTGCTATATTTTATATTGTAATACTATATTGACCAGTCAAAATGCGAACAAATACAATTTTAAAAATCTAGAAGAAATTAAAGATCATTTTTCTTTGTTTCTATATTTTCAAAGTGATGTAATTAATTAATGATGTTTTTGTTTTTCCTCTTTGTCTGTAGAAAAAGAGAGGAAATAATTAGCTGTGGTTTTCAATTCTCTCTCTTGTTTTTTTTAGGCTTCTAGGCTTTCACTACTAATACTCTAAGCCCTTAGTTTAAGCAGTGCCTTCACATCCAAAACCCACCTTGCAACTCTGTCTCTCTTCATCTTCCTTCTTCAAAGTCTTTTACTTTTGCAAAACCCTAACTAAATCTCTAAACTTCTTAATCTCCCTAGAATTCTCAGATCACTGTGGTTTAGATACTTCTTCCTGATAGTCCTAAAGAAAAAATTTTGGTTTTCAGAAGCATTATTAAGAGAAAGTTGCACTGCTTTTCCTGGGTCTGAGGTATGTGTTCTTTCTTCAGTCTTATCACAAAGTGTCTTTAGATTTGAAGAGAATATTTCTGTATTTTGATGATACAATATTTGTTGGATTAATGTCTTCTTGATTCAATTTATCACCAACCTCGCACTTGAACTAAGACTTTTTTTTCAAGTGGGTTTGTCAGCTTTTGCTTGAGCAGGCTTGCAATAAAGTTTTTGTTTTCTTTGTTATTTTTTTTTTTCGTTTTGTTCTCTTATCTTTTTGGAACTTCCAAAATTAGGGTTTTTTTTTGGGAAAATTATTTTAAAATGGGTTTAATGAGTAGTGAAGAAAGCTCTTGCCTTTTTGTAGCTTAATCATTTGATTTTACTCATTAATTATATTTACTCTTTGGTTTTTTCTTCCTAACTAGTGTCTTTGTCCCCAAACCAAGAAACACTTTGAAAAGCCCCAAGAAAATAAAGAGAGTATTAATTAATTGTGATTATTTTCTGTATAGAGAGAGAGAGAGATCAAAAGAATGGAAGTTGCAAGCAAAGAAGATCATGACATGCCTATACCAATAAACACTACTTATGGTAATAGCTATGGTGGGCATGGACACATGATTCATCGTCTTCATCATGATCATCGTCACCATCATCCTACCAATTCTACTTCTCCAAACCCGCTAGTAGTCCACTCAAATGGTAACGGTCCTGGCAAAAACCATGATCATCCTCATCATCATCATGTGGGTTACAACATCATGATCAGCAGCAACAACAACAATAGCGACAAGAAGGAGAAGCCTGTGGTAATCAAGTACAAGGAATGTCTGAAGAATCATGCAGCTTCCATGGGAGGCAATGCAACTGATGGTTGTGGAGAGTTTATGCCGAGTGGTGAAGAAGGTTCCATTGAAGCTCTCACTTGCTCGGCTTGTAACTGCCATAGAAATTTCCATAGAAGAGAAATCGAAGGCGAAGAAAAAGCCTTCTTTTCCCCTTACCACCACAACCAACCGCCGAGAAAACTCATGTTCCATCACCAGCACAAGATGATCAAATCACCATTACCACAGCAAATGATAATGCCAATTGGCGTTGCAACCGCAGCTGGATCAAACTCGGAGTCAGAAGATCACATGGAAGAAGACGGTGGAAGAAACTTAACATTTCGGCAACCACCACCGCCTCCACCACCGTACAGTTACGATGGACATAATCAGAAAAAGAGGTTTAGGACAAAGTTTACTCAAGATCAAAAGGAGAAGATGCTGAGTTTTGCTGAGAGAATTGGTTGGAAGATGCAGAGACAAGAGGAGTCTGTTGTTCAGCAGTTTTGTCAAGAGATTGGAGTTAGTAGAAGAGTTCTTAAAGTATGGATGCATAACAACAAACACAGTCTATCCAAGAAGAGCAACAACGTTAATAAGAATGTCGAGATTTCTGCTAGTAATAACGACATCAATAAAGCCCCTATTGGAAATCTTGCTTCTAGTCCTTAATTAGTTTAAGTTGAGATTATCTTGTGGTTTCTTAATTAAGTACCTAATGGTTAATTAATGTTTTAGCCCTTTATTCGTTTGTTAATCATTGTTTACGTAGCTTCTCAAACATATGTTTTATTAAGGTATAATCTTGGCGATCTGATCAACGCATCGGGATTTTCACTGTTATTATTTATTTCAAATCATTGAACTATTTGTGGTTCACGATCATTTGTCTCATTTAGTCATACAAGTCATATATGCATGTATATGTATACAGTACATGCATAATTATATACAACTTAGCTATGACAACGTTTGTGGCTAGATTTCAAAAAAGCCACGAATATTTAAAACTCGAAAGCGTGGATATTGCGTAGCTTTCCGTGGCTATATAGCTACGACTTAATGTTTGTAGCTATTCAAAGAAATATAGCCACGATGTGCAACGACAATGTTGTGGAAATATAAATCCACTATTAGCCACAAATTAAATCGTAGAAAGACAACGCCACAAATGATTTTGTTTCTATACGTAGAAAATAAAGCCATGGATTGTCGCAACATATTTGTGGAAATTATTTTTCACTATTAGCCACAGCTATTTTCGTGTCTCTATTAGCTACAATATTTTTTGTGGCTATGCGTGGTAATATCCACAAAAATAGTTGTAACTATACGTAGCCAAATTAAATATTTCACCTTTCTACGATTATACACAAAGAGTTTCGTGGATAAGCTTTGCTACGAATATATCCGTGGCCGTTCGCAGCTATTAAAAGTTGTCATGGGTTTGCAAATTGCCCCGCGCAAGGTCTTGTCTAATCGGTCAGCTTTGTGGAAAAAATCTTCCTCTTTCCACGGCCTAAGTTGTGGAGATCCAAAGCTAAATAAACTTTTTGTCAAGTCAGTCAAAGCTTTTTTCAATCACATTATTGCGCAGAGAATATATTTGGGTAAGCCGCGGCTGGAGTTGTGGCTATCCGTAGATAAACAAAAGTTTTGTCCGGCACGCGTCTGACTCGTCCAATCACTTTTTTGTTCAGATAATATATTCTTGTTAGCTACAACCCTGGCCGTGGCTATCCGTAGCTTTGTATCAGATTTCATATCAAACAAGTCACGGATCTCATTATCGTTTTTAAAGAATATCCTCTATAGCTACGGAAATTAGCGTGGCTATCCGTAGCTAAGTAAGTTTATAAATATCGCCCGAGCACAACATTGTTGAGGCAGACAAATAAATCAAACAAACAATGACAGATTTTTTCTAATCGAGAGAATGAATGTATAAACGTTTAAAACGTTCTGATCATAGTGTGTGTGAGAAGTTTATTGAGGGATTAAACACTTTTATTTCTTTTGCTTGTTATCAAGCTTCTTATTTAGAGCGCAGAATTTTGTTATGTCCATGTAAGAAATGCAAGAACCAGAAGCACCGCGATGTTGATACAGTGACGCACCACCTTATGTTGAAAGGGTTTACAGAAAATTATTACGTGTGGACCCATCACGGAGAAAATTGTCAATACGACGGCGAAGCATCGACAAGTGGTCACGTAGTGGGGCACCAAACAAGAAGTGGATATTCTAATATTCAAGTTCAAGACGATCAATCAAATGATCCCGATGAAGATTTCAACATGTTACCCGAACATGTTGGTTTTGCTGAGAATTTTCAAGAACCAATTTACGAGGAAAACCATGATACCGTTTTCCAAGAATTAGAAGATGCAAAACAACCTCTCTACGAAGGATGTGCTGAAGGTATTTCTCAGTTGTACCTGACATCAAAGGTGATGAATTGGAAGACAAATTTCAATCTTTCGGAATAATGTCTAGATGATATTGCCCAAACCTTTAAAGATGTGATGCCGTCGCCTAATAGTGCACCTAAATCGTATTACGAGACGAAGAAGTTGACGCGATCTCTAGGATTGCCATGTCACAAGATCGATATTTGCGAGGAGAACTGCATGCTATTTTGGAAGGGAGAAGATCGTGAGCTGTTACGCTGTCGATTTTGTGGAAAAGATCGGTATGAACCAAATGTCGGTCGTTCTGTTTCCCCTGAAGGGGAAATGCATCATCCCTTTAACGGAAGAGCATAGAAGCATTTTAATGAGGTATATCCGGAATTTTCTTCTGAGAGTCGCAATGTGTATCTTGGTTTATCAACTGACGGATTTAATCCAATTGGTATGAACGGGCAATCATATTCAGTATGGCCTATCATAGTGACGCCATACAATTTACCCCCCGGTATGTGCATGAAAAGAAAAATTTTCTTCCTCTCTATTTTAGTCCCAGGACCAAAACATCCAAAAAAGAGCTTGGATATTTATCTACAACCGTTGATTGAAAAGTTGCAAAATCTATGCAGTGACGGTGTGGAAGCATACGATGTCTCACGGAAACAAAAATTTACGATACGAGCGGTCTTGATGTGGACGATTAGCGATTTTCCAGCGTATGGGATGTTATCTGGGTGGATGACACATGGCAAGTTGCCTTGTCCGTATTGTATGGATGAGTCAAAATCTTTTTGGTTGCCACATGGAAGAAAGCATAGTTGGTTTGATTGCCATAGAAGGTTTTTGCTTACGGGACATCCTTATAGGCGGAATATTAAAGCTTTCTTAAAGGGCAAAAAAGTTCATGAAGATCGTCCGGAATTGTTAAACGGGGAGGAAATTTTACACGAAAGGATAAACAATATCCATGCGCTGTATAAGACGGTTGATTGTGGAGGCAAAGGACATGACAATCCTGCTCGAACAATTGAAGGGTATGGTGTTGACCATAATTGGGTGAAGAATAGTATCTTTTGGGAGTTGCCATACTGGGAGCATCTACTTCTACGACACAACCTTGATTTCATGCATATCGAGAAAAATTTCTTTGATAATCTTATCAACACCGTGTTAAATGTCCCTGGAAAGACAAAAGATAGCATCAAATTAAGGATGGATCTTCCTTCGTTTTGCAGAAGAACTGATTTGGAGGTGACCCAAGATGGAAAAATGCCTATTCAAATCTTTAGATTGTCGAAGGAAGGCAAAGAAAAATTTCTAACGTGGTCGAAGACGGAGATAAAATTTTCAGATGGGTATGTTTCAAAGTTTTCACATTGTGTTAACGTGAACAGTGGAAAGATAACAGGTTTAAAAAGCCATGATTGTCATGTCATAATGCAACGACTTCTCCCAATTGCACTTTCAGAACTTCTTCCAAAACGTATCCATTCGGCAATTTCAGGTATCAAATATTTAAATAAATAATTTTTAATTATTTTTTATTAATGTTATTAATTTTAAAAAAATTATATAGATATTGCACTCTTTTTCCGGGATGTATCTACTAAGATTCTGAAAATCGAAGATGTTGCCATACTGAAAGAAGACATTGCCACGAGGATTTGTAACCTCGAAAAAATCTTTCCTCTGGCGTTCTTTGATGTGATGGAACATTTACCAGTGCATCTGCCAGATGAAGCTGCTTTAGGTGGTCCAGTTCAATATAGGTGGATGTATTCGTTCGAGCGGTATATGTATCACCTGAAAAAGAAAGTTAAAAACAAAGCCCGAGTTGGAGGATCGATAGTTGCTCAATGTGTGAACGAGGAAATTTCCTACGTGACGGCCAATTATATTGCACCGCCAAATGTTGAAGATCCCACGGCTGATATACACGGAATTCGTTTCACCTACAATCATCCGAATGTTCCGGTCATGTTCCAGCAAGTAGGAAGAATCAGTGGCAAATCAGCAAGTGCATAGCTGAATGATGAGGATTATAATGTGCTTCAGACATTTTTGTTGTTCAACTGTGAAGAGTTTGAACCGTACGAAAGGTATGTTATGATAATAACTATTTATAATTTGTAAACGTAGCTAATCATAACTTTTGTATGCAGGATGTTTGAAGAATATATGACACTTAGTGTCCCAAACATAACTCCGGTCGCAATGACAAGAGTGAAATATGAACAATTTGCAATCTGGTGTAAAAATTACGTAAGTCCTTAATTTTGAATAAACATAATAAATATTTATATATTATAATTACTTCATATATTAAATATAATATATGTGCAGATAAACGAGGCTAGCAGATCATATGAGTTTCCATTGTGGATACTAGAATTTGTACAAGGTCCAAAGCATCAATTTATGTCATGGCCTATGTACTATTCAAGGGGATATCATTACCATACTCCCATGGAGAAAATAAGAAGACGATGAACTATGGTGTTTGTGTTAGAGGATCTGCAGAGACATAGTATTTTGGACTGATCGAGGAGATATTCATGATAGAGTATCATTGTGCTGTTGGGTTAAAAGCCATGATTTTCAAATGCCAATGGTTCAACACCGGTCATGGAGTACGGAGACATCCTTCTGGTATCATTGATGTTTGTCCGCAAATGCATTACGACAAGTATGATCCTTTTATATTACCAGAACAATGTGATCAAGTCTGTTATATCACCTATCCGAGATTGCGACCGAGCAGAGAAGAGTGGTGGGCAACAACTAAGATTATGCCGAGAGGATTTTGTGAAACTCATGAAGTTTCCCAAATTGCAGTACAAAATGATATTGGCGACCATGTGATCCCAACTACTAATATTATGCGAGTCGAAGCACATGCAGTCCAAGATACTTCATAGTATGATCCTATGCCGATGATTGATCCAGCTGATGAAGATGTGTCTGAAGATAATTTAGATGATCACTATGATGAATATTCGGATTCAGATTCATATTCAGAGGATTAACAATATTGTATGATATGTTATTTATAAGAAATTATATTTTATGTAATTTGAATATCTTTTCCACTTCTATAAAATTTCGGAATTAATGTCTCTTCATAAAAATCAAAGTGTCTACATTTTGGATACATGAAAACTATAATTCGAAATCAAAGTGTCTTCATAAAAATGATTGACATAGCCACGACTAGCCACGTCTACATCCGTGGCTACATAAAAAAAAATCAACCGCGAAAATTTATTTCCCGGTTCTCGGTATTGCGAAATTTTCATTCTCGGGTTATCAATTTCCAAAATCAAAACTTCAATATTTCTGGAGTGCCACGACTAGCTACAGATTTTTCCGTGGCTTGTGAAATTTTTCAATAAACCGCGAAAATTTCTTTCCCGGTTTCCGGTATTGCGAAATTTTTATTCCCGGGTTATCAATTTCCAAAATCAAAACTTCAATATTTCTATATGGCCACGACGAGCGACGGAATTGTCCGTGGCTTGTGAAATTTTTCAATCAACCGCGAAAATTTCTTTCCCGGAGTCCTGCATAGAGATCGCCCGTCAACCCGCATAACTTTCTCCCGTAACATTCTCCTAGTAGTAGTCTTCTTGTCTTAGTTGTAGGTGTTAGACTAAATGTTATAACAACACTAATTATGTTCTTTTGTGTATGAATCTTATGTTTTTTGTTAATTATAAATCTAATATTTCTTTTATATATGCTAATTGGTTTTCTGGTATAAATTTGGATTGTGGTTTGAGTTTAAACAGGAACAAAATCAATGCAAAAAAACGTTTTTGGTTTTAAACAAGACAGGAACAAAATCAATGCAACAAAACCATGATTGTGGAAATATCCACGGATAAATTGTGGTCTTTTGTCGCTAAATAACCACGACGAAAGGCCTAGCTATGCGTGGAAAAGAAAGCCACAACAGTTGTCGTGGGTCATTGTGGCCAAATCTGTTCATGTTGTGGTTATTTGTAGATACATATCCACGGTAATGTTTCCAATTATTCGTGGAAAAAAAAGCCACGAACGTTTTCGTGGTTGATTGTGTCCATAGCCACGGCTGCAGTTGTGGTTATTTGTAGCTATATATCCACAGCAATGTTTCGAACTATTCGTGGAAAATAAAGCCACAAACGTTTTCGTGGGTGATTGTGGCAATAACCACAGTTCAGGTTGTGGTTATTTGTAGATATATAGCCACAATAAAGGTTTGAACTATTCATGGAAAATAGAGCCACGAATAATTTCGTGGGTGATTGTGGCGATAACCACGGATAAAAGTGTGGTTAATTGTGGCTAATTATCACAACGTTGTTCTTTACTATTCGTGGAAAAGTGGCAACAAATGTGGTCGTGGCCAAATCGCGGAAAGGTATCCACGATATGGATATCCACGACTAGATAATATCCACAAGCTGAACGCTACGAAATCTTTTTGTGGCTATATGTGGCTATTGGTAAAATAGCCACGGAAATCTGGATTTTTCTAATAATGTACATAAATCTGAAGAATTTTAGATTTATCATGTAACTTTTCTAAAACATGTTTTTTTTCATTTTCAAAGGAGCCTCTTGTCAAAATATATTCAACTCAACTGCGACATCATGACTTGTTTTTTTCCCAATAAAATTCTTCAAACGTGCTCGAGTATTTTTCTTTTTCAGTTTGAACATTGATATGTTGGTTTCGATAAATGTTCAAACTGATAATATTTATCTATATATATACCAGTGATTTATCCTTAAAATTTTAAACATGATCCGTAATATTTTTGAATAGTATTTCCTATAAGAATACTTTACACACTTTGTTTAACTTCGATAAATAGGCTGTATACGTATGATTTTATCTCATGATCAAAAATCTGATGCACGGAAAACAAAGGAAGCAATAAATTATGATTTCTATTAATGGAGAGTTGAAGATTGTCCTGGCAAGTGTAAGTCAAGTCCTATTATGTGTGACGTATTAGGTTGAGTAAATGCTTGGTTGGTGTCACGAGTGAGCTCATTTATTAATAAACCTTTCTTTTTCTTTTTCAACTCCTTAAACGTATAACGAAAATTATTTGCATTTATGTTATGAGAATTCTTGGCATATATTGTAAGGCGTGCATTGTGACATGCGATGCGATGCGAATTGTGACATGCGATGCGATGACTGACAAAATAAATAAAATAATAAGCCATGAGATAAACACGATAATGCCTTGGTTTTGTTATTTATTGCATTCATTAAACCTCAATCATGAATTATGCATTGTTTGTGTTCAGACACGTCTTGTTTGTTTTAAATTTTTATAAATTAACAAGTTATAGTTTGATTAATGGAGGTAAATACACGATACTATAAAAATCTTATAATAATCAAACTCAAGATTCAATCAGTTTGATAGTTTAATGATCATCAGTCAATTTTGTTTTTTAAAAATGTGTTAATTTTTTTTCTTTGGTCAAAGAATGTTTTATGTGAGATTTTTTTGTCGAATTTAATTAGACTAATTTATATAACGTAATGCTTGCTGTGTTAATTTTTAAATGTAACACATAAATCGCATTTTGTTTGACTAAGTAGTCAGCTGAACCAAGTTTTAATGATCACATCAAAATTTTATTCATGTAGACAATTTATATAGATGAATGTCGAATTCACTTGATCTTCTTCACTACATTTTTATAAACATTTTTTTTGTGGCATATATTAGTTCTAGTGAAGATTTCAGAATATGCTCTTTATCTTTTTTTGTCACTCGTAAAAACATAACTTCCTCTAATAACTAATTGTCCTCTTCTTGGTCCATTTAGGTCTAATTTTGCTATTATCGTTTGAAGCCTCTAAACAATTCAAGATTATATGTCGCTGAATTTTCATCCTGTAAGCAACCAACGGCTACCAGACAAACATGATCAGAAAAAGGATTAACACATAACCACGGTCTTATAAGAAACATTTGACCAAGATTTGAAAAAACCAACAAAGTAATGGGCTAAACCCATTTATATTCATTACTTGAACAAAAGCCCAGGCCCAATTAACTTCACATGGCCCATTTGTAAGTGTCTAGTTTCCTTATTGAGAAGTGAGAAGGCGAACATTAAGGCTTGACGAGTAAGGGGAAAAAATTTACAGTGTCTCCTCCATCTTTTACTTTCCTCTGGAGTTTCCTCTCGGCAACTTCACCACCACAATATCGGAACCTTCCGGAGCTCTGTTTCCTTCTCCGGCGCTCTCTCTCGTCGATTTCGTCTTCTGAGGTTAGGATTTTGCTATTTTAATTTATTTAAGCGACATCGAAATGTCTGATGATGATGTCTGCCACTAACTCTTTTGGTAATCGTAGTCGTACTCGTAGTGTTAGGGTTTGGTGTGAAGGTACTTCGATTGATCGAACCGAGCTTCTTCTTTGTGATCTTCGGTTGATCAAAAGTTTTCTTAGTGAAAATGATTAGGTTTTGTTACCGAGATAGAGAATTAGTCCATGTTCGGGACTTCTCCTTTCTTCTTCTGATTATGTTTCTGATGTATTGAAACTATTTGGGCAGCTTGTTAGAGTAACATTGCTCTGCTGATGTGATTTTTTGGCTAAGCGTTTTAGTCCAGTTGAATGATTGATTTTCTTTCTTCGCTTCAATTTTTTCGACTGTGTGATGAAAAATTTTAGATCCTCGTTTGATTGCAGTTGGAAGAGGTGAATCGATAAGGTCAAAGCAAAGATGGCGAACTTACAAGTGTCTGGAATAATTGAAAAGGTCTTTCATCATCTATTTCGAACTTGGCTCCTTTAATTTTCTTTTTGATTATGTATTCACTTTTCTCAATTCTATGTTTTTTTTGTTTTTATTATGTTCAGATGACGGGTAAAGATAAAGATTATAGATATATGGCAACCTCTGATTTGCTCAATGAGTTGAACAAGGATTCTTTTAAACTCGACCCGGACTTGGAAATGAGACTGTCGAGCATCATATTGCAACAGCTCGATGATGTCGCTGGTGATGTTTCTGGACTGGCTGTTAAATGGTTGGGTTTTCTTCTCTCAGCAGCTTTGGTTTTCTTGGTCTTGAGTTTTTTTTTTAAATTAGCTGGCTATATTCGACCCTTGATGTATGGCTTTGTTCCAGTCTTGCTCCATTGGTGAAGAAAGTCGGAGAAGAGCGTATTGTGGAAATGACCAACAAATTATGTGATAAGCTGCTGCATGGGAAAGACCAACACCGTGATACCGCAAGCATAGCTCTCAGGACTGTTGTCGGTCAAGTTGCTCCTTTGCTTGCTCCCTCTATTCTTGTTACTATAACTCCACAAATGATTGGTGGGATAAGTGGCCAGGTTAGTTGCTGGGAGGCCTATACCTTTTCATTTTCAATTGTATATGGCACAGTGCTGGGAGGCCTATACCTTTTTATTTTCAATTGTATATGGCACAGTGCTTAGGGTCTGAGACAGTTTACGGATGTCAGCAAAATTATAATACAAAGTCAAAATCAGGCTACGCATTAGATTGTCAAAATCAGAAAATTTACGTTAATGTTTTGATAGCTCTTTCTGAATAACTCTTAGTAATCCTTAAAACATTACAAGGGTATAATGTTCAGCTACCTTTGGAAATATGAGGTACTATCTACTTGTTTTGCAAGTAACTAATTCTCTGCTTGCTTGCTGCTGAAGGGAATGAGCCCAGGGATCAAGTGTGAATGTCTTGAGATAATGTGTGATTGTGTCCAGAAATACGGAAGTTTAATGGTAGGTGATCACGAGAAGCTACTGAACACATTGCTATCGCAATTGGCCTGTAACCAAGCCACAGTCAGGAAGAAAACTGTTACATGTATTGGTAAGTTAACAAAATTGAGTCAACAAGATTGCTGGCTAGTTCTGTCAATAGTTGGCTAATTTGAAACCAAATTCTAATCTCATGGGGATTGAGTGACAGCTTTCAGTATTAACCATAGGATCTCAGCTGTTGAAGTCAATTCTTGTGATACCATCACGGGCTCAAACGATATATTCAATTCCATTTGTTATTTTCAAGTCTTATATAGAACTCTTTACTCAGATGTTGGATATCTCATTTAAGCTTCAACTTTTTTTTTTGGTTCAGCATCTCTTGCATCGAGCCTGTCCGATGATTTGCTCGCAAAGGCGACAGTTGAAGTTGTGAAAAACCTAAGTAACAAGAATGCGAAATCGGAAATTACACGCACCAACATTCAAATGATTGGAGCTCTAAGGTACTTCCTTTCTATCCATCTTTTCGTGGTTTTTTTTTTCGTATCATGTATTACTGTAGTGTTGTTATATGGTTCTGTCAGTTGTGTTGTCCTACTTATTTATTGAATCGGATGCATGGTTTACCTTACATATCTCTGATTAGGCTTGCCATAGGTTGGCAGTATTGAATGCTTTTTTGTTTGTTTGTTTCAGCCGTGCTGTCGGATACCGATTTGGGACTCATCTTGGTAACACTGTTCCAGTGTTGATCAATTACTGCACTTGCGCTTCAGAAAATGATGAGGAGCTCCGTGAGTATAGCTTACAGGTATTCCCTATTTTCTACTTTCTCACTAGACGTGCATCTTTTGTTTTCTTATTCAATTTCTTAATCAGATGATTACTTTGGCGTGCTTGTAGTCTCTTTTCTTTTACTCTGGCGTATTAAATTGGGATTTTAATATTTATCAAGCTTCAATGAAAGTGATATGAACAATGTTGGTGATAACATGCACGCTCTGAAATCCAACTGCAGGCACTTGAAAGTTTCTTGCTACGGTGTCCAAGAGACATCTCACCATATTGTGATGAAATTTTAAATCTCACTTTAGAATATATTAGTTATGACCCCAATTTTACGGACAACATGGAGGAAGATAGTGATGAAGAGACTCTCGAAGATGAAGAAGATGAGTAAGTTCTGATATAAGCATTGGATCTGTAACCTAGCCCCTTGCAGTGCACCATTGTCTCAGTGATATTTGCCTTTGTTCGTCACAGTGAGAGTGCAAATGAGTACACGGATGATGAGGATGCCAGCTGGAAAGTTAGGAGAGCAGCAGCGAAATGCTTGGCAGGATTAATAGTTTCTCGTTCTGAGATGATATCTAAAGTATATCAAGCGGTATATCTTTCTTCTTAATAAAGATCAAGAGGATATATTTAATGAGTTTTTCATCTTTTACGTCCGTTGATAATCTGGCACTATAATAATGTTTATTTAAAAGAAGAAATGAATCATACTGAAGTCTTTATTGTTGAGAAATTTAGAAATAAGTCTTTTTTGTGCAGGCCTGCCCGAAACTAATTGATAGATTTAAGGAAAGGGAGGAAAATGTGAAGGTATGTAAAATAAAGAAATTCTCTACCCTACATTGCTATATGGCCACTGATCTGGGGTATTGTTTTTACAGATGGATGTTTTCAACACATTCATTGATCTGTTACGGCAAACGGGAAATGTGACGAAAGGTCAAACTGACACCGATGAATCAAGGCATATTTTCTGCATCCTTTCACTCCATCAGTCTGGACTGTCTGTAACATTACTGATGAATCCCTGCTAACTAAATATATAAATTTGATCGATGCAGTGCGAAATGGCTACTGAAGCAAGAAGTCTCAAAGATTGTGAAATCCATAAATAGGCAACTGCGTGAAAAGTCTGTTAAGACAAAGGTACAAACGTGTGAAACTCTCTTATTCGCTTGGTTCCTATTTGATATTTTTATAACTCCTTACCTATCTTTAGGTTGGCGCATTCTCTGTTTTGAGAGAACTTGTGGTCGTCCTGCCTGACTGCCTTGCTGATCATATTGGTTCACTAGTTCCTGGAATTGAAAGAGCGCTAAATGTTAGTGGGGATATTCAGTATACTTATATACATATTCTCAGTGTTGTTCTTGGTCCATTTGCTCATGTTTCCTCTTTTTTCCCCTCCAGGATAAATCTTCTACTTCAAACTTGAAAATTGAAGCTCTTGTCTTCACAAAATTAGTCTTGGCATCGCATGCTCCTCCTGTTTTTCATCCTTACATTAAGGTTGGAAATTTCTATGGTTTTCAGTCCATTGAAATATTGACAAAATGTTCAATGAGTGGTCTTGAGGCCTCAGACTTCAAAATCCCAACTTTCAAAAGTAAGTGAACATAAACGGCTGATGATTTGACCGATTCTTCAACATTTATGTCAATCTAGGCTCTCTCCAGTCCTGTTTTGGCTGCTGTTGGGGAACGGTATTACAAGGTGACCGCTGAGGCATTAAGGGTTTGTGGGGAACTTGTCAGAGTAGTACGTCCAAGTACTCAGGTGAGTATCTCATTACATTGAGACATCATGTACACACTTACTGAGTCAGTCTGTTCTCTAGATACAGTGTCAACGTTTTTTTCCCTTTTGTAAACCATACTTTAACCCATAAACAACCCACAGATTTTTGCATCCACTGATATTTTCTGTTATGTTGTTTAGGGTATGGGCTTTGATTTTAAACCATTTGTTCATCCAATCTACAATGCGATAATGTCTCGCTTGACAAATCAAGATCAGGACCAGGTTTGTGGCATGAATCCCCTTTTTGATCTTTGTTTTTGTCTTTTTGAATATCCATGCTTTTTCGGGAATGAGATATTTTCTTTCTGAACTTTTTCAATTTATCCTTATAATCAATTACACAATTTGGAAAACGCAAGCAGATTCCTGTGTTTGTATTTGTACTATTTATGTTTCTTAATCTCTCTTCGCTTTGACAGGAGGTCAAGGAGTGTGCTATTACCTGCATGGGTCTTGTGATTTCAACATTTGGCGATCAACTCAGAGCAGAGTTACCTTCATGCCTTCCTGTACTTGTTGACCGAATGGGAAACGAGATCACTCGCCTCACAGCAGTAAAGGTTGTTCTCGTGCGTCTGTTGATGCTTTTTTTTCTTTTTCAAAGCTCATGTCTGTGATTGTGTTGGTGCATGCAGGCATTTGCTGTCATTGCCACTTCTCCGCTGCACATTGATTTATCATGTGTCTTGGACCATTTGATTGCTGAATTAACTGGATTCTTGAGGAAGGTAATTGGCTTTATACAACCATATCTAATAGGCATCAACTACGTATTTTTCCTCTATCTGTTTGCTGTCTAATAATCAGTTTGAAAAAAATCCGAATATAGCATCTGGTAGTTGGCAACTTGTATTAATGTTTTTGTAAAACAGGCTAATCGGGTTCTAAGGCAAGCAACATTAATTACTATGAATACATTGGTAACAGCCTACGGTGAAAAAATTGGCTCAAATGCTTATGAAGTTATTGTTGTGGAGCTTTCATCTCTGATAAGGTCTGTCTGTCCAGAATTCTCCCTGATGTTTTTTGTTTAACTTTCTTAGTTGGTGATTTTATTAGAAAAATGAGTTTCATCTGTCTTTTTCAGTGTTTCGGACCTCCACATGACAGCTCTTGCACTTGAACTCTGTTGCACTCTGATGACTGGAAAGAGTTGTAGTGAAAATATCAGTTTAGCTGTTCGCAATAAAGTTCTTCCGCAGGCACTAACTTTAGTTAAAAGCCCATTGCTCCAGGGTCAAGCACTTTCGGTAATTTTGTGTGTTTGTTTGAATTGTTTTATTCTTTGCCTGAGATCAAAGACAAAACGGAAATGATCACTTGGATGCTTGTCACAGGCTCTGCAAGGATTCTTCGAAGCTCTGGTGTACCATGCAAATACGAGTTTCTACACCTTGCTCGATTCATTACTTTCTTGTGCTAAGCCCTCTCCTCAGTCTGGAGGTGTCCCAAAGCAAGCATTATATTCAATTGCACAATGTGTAGCTGTCCTTTGTCTCGCAGCCGGTGATAAGAACTGTTCGTCTACAGTGAAAATGCTTACGGAAATCCTTAAAGATGACAGCGGCACGAATTCAGTAAGGTTTCTGATTTTGTATTAGTGAGTGAGCCATCAGGGATTGTACTCGGACTTATTTTCCTTTGTAGATCTACAGCTATTCAGAGGCTTCTTTTGTGATGATGGTTTTTCTCGTGCAGGCAAAACAGCATCTTGCCTTGTTGTCTCTTGGTGAAATTGGGAGAAGGAAAGATCTAAGCGCACATGCTGGCATTGAAACGATCGTCATTGAGTCTTTCCAATCTCCTTTTGAAGAAATAAAGTCTGCGGCTTCGTATGCTCTTGGAAACATTGCTGTTGGCAATCTGCCCAATTATTTACCCTTTATCTTGGACCAGATTGATAATCAACAGAAAAAACAATATATTCTTCTTCATTCACTCAAGGAGGTCAGTTTTCCTGAATAACCTATATTATAGTTCAGATTAAATATACTGCTGCAGTTCATATATTGTTCCTTGGTTTTTCAGGTGATTGTGAGGCAGTCTGTTGATAAAGCGGACTTCCAGAATTCGAGTGTTGAGAAAATACTTGCTTTACTGTTCAACCACTGTGAAAGTGAGGAAGAGGGTGTAAGGAATGTTGTTGCTGAATGCTTGGGAAAAATGGCTTTGATAGAACCTAAGAAACTGGTTCCTGCACTTAAGGTAGCTAAAGAACTGCTACTGAACGATCTAACTATCTGCATTTATTCATTTTATGTCATGCTTTAACGATGAATAATATTTGTATTGCATTCTGAATTTTATAGGTAAGGACGACTAGCCCAGCCGCTTTTACTCGTGCAACTGTTGTTACCGCTGTGAAATATTCTGTAGTGGAACGGCCTGAGAAATTAGATGAAATCATCTTCCCTGAGATTTCTTCATTCCTAATGCTAATTAAAGATGGTGACAGGGTAAGTCAAACAAAATTAACTCCATTCGATGATAACAAAGTTCATTAATAAGCATTGGTTAAGAAATGGTTTTGCTGTGACTAATTATTTTTTTGTTTTACCGATTCCATGATTTATGCAGCATGTTAGGCGTGCAGCTGTGTCAGCTCTGAGTACGTTTGCTCACTATAAACCAAACCTTATTAAAGGACTCCTGCCTGAATTGTTACCGCTTCTTTATGATCAAACCGTTATTAAGGTAATTTCTTTAGAAAGCTCTTACTGATATAATCCTATCATAATAATTTGGAATTCATTAACAGCGACGTTTCTGTTTTGCAGAAAGAATTAATAAGAACGGTTGATCTAGGGCCATTCAAACACGTTGTTGATGATGGGCTTGAACTGAGGAAAGCAGCTTTTGAGTGTGTATTTACGCTGCTCGATAGCTGTCTTGACCAACTGAATCCGTCATCTTTCATTATTCCTTTCCTCAAATCAGGACTAGAAGGTGAGTGTGTCTTTCTTTCTCTAATGCAAAATTATGTAACCCGCAATTTTCTTAATTATCTTTATAACATAATCTCTGTTTGTGCAGATCATTATGATCTGAAAATGCTTTGTCATCTTATACTCTCACTACTAGCGGATAAATGCCCCTCAGCCGTGCTAGCTGGTATGTTAATAGCTTCCAAAAGCATTGTTCCAAATCGGAATCGTATTTTGATCTGACGTAAATTCCTAATCATGATGTTTCTTCAGTACTGGATTCGCTTGTGGAACCGCTGCAAAAAACAATAAACTTCAAGCCAAAGCAAGATGCAGTGAAGCAAGAGCATGACCGTAATGAAGACATGATTAGAAGCGCCCTTCGTGCAATATCATCACTGGATCGCATCAGGTTCTCCATAATTTCTTAACATTATGATTTTTCTCTCTTGCGTTAAATCCAGACTATTTTGATATTGTTTCTTGTAAATATATGTACAACTCATCAGTGGAGTGGATTATAGCCACAAGTTCAAGAGCTTAATGGTTGAGATGAAGAGGTCTGAAGCATTGTGGGGGAAGTATCAGACAATCCGCAACGAGTAATGGTTGAGATGATGATTTCTCTGCATTGCAAGAGGGCACAAGACAAAAAGAATGATTGAGAACATAGTTTTCTGGATCGGCGAAAAAGGATTTTATTTTTCAACAGTTTATTATTTATCTGTTAACATTTTGTTTTTACTCTAGCGATAGTTAAAAAAGCCTTCAATTTTTATACTCGACCTTTGTTATCGTGTTGTCCTTTTTTTTGCTTTTTAATTTCTTTTCTTTTGGTGACAATGTGAGGGATCTGAGCCTTGTTTTGTTTGGCTTTTCGATGGTTGCTAGTAGTGTTGTGTTTCAAACTTTAATAGCATTTTAAAATACGAGGAAAAACAGCAACCTGGTCGCTTCTCAAAGAGTGAGACGGTGAACTTCCTCCCTTATATAAGCTTCGACAGTGTGAGTTTTTGGAAAACGGCACAGACTAAACTGTCTAAACATGAAGCAGTTCAACTCTAATTTTGTCGCATTATCCATGGAATTTAACGTCGATAATTACTGAAATTTCAAATTAAGAGACATGCGATTAACAGAACATGTTAATAACTCCAGCTTATATGCTGGAAAAGACAATAAAAGGCGAGGAAAACAAAATATGCTGAAGCCTTTTATTAGAGAGGAAAAGTTTTTTAAACTCATCAAAATTTGCCCGGTGTCATTTAGAAACTCAACAATGGTTTAGTGTATTTTCGTAAACATTTAAACAGCGCGCAGTCCTCTGCCCTAAATGCGAGACGGCTTGATCATTTCATCTCCTTACGGCGTGTACTTTGCCATACGAAAGAGAAACGGCATATCCCAATTGAGATAGCAAACAGTGACAGGCGGCCCATGAAGCAAAACGGACTCGCATTGTATCTCATTGGACTGGTCGGCTCTACTCTATTGTCAACTACAGTCTACAGGGAAACAAAACGATCGAAAAGAGAGAAGAAAGAAAAACTAATCTTTGATTCAACAACTTACAAAAGAGCAGAAATCCACAAAAAACATGCGGCTTTCAGATTTTTTTTGTTTTTGTTTTCAGAGAGGTTATTGGAAATGGAAGAATTACTCAAGTACCTGAAAATCCTTACGAAACATAAAAATCTCTCTCATTCATCAGTGCCCTCGGCATTACCAGACTTAAGATGAAGATGCTTCTCTCGCTTTTGAAAATCTGTCAAACCTTTACCACTTCCAGTCACACCCACTTTTCCAAATGGATCCTCTGGTGATTTGAATATACTCTCTTTCTTCCTCCCTGTAAAGAAACCTACCTGCAAAACAAAAAACGCAACCAAAACCCGTCTCAGAATCAGAGCGCATGAAAAAAATGCAATCGAAAAATTGCAAATATTATCAACCTTTTTAGTTTTGGCTTTGGTTGTCTGAAACTGTTGCCAAGCATTCTGTTTCTTGTTTTGTGCAACCTCGAGTTGCTCCTGCCTCGCCTTTGACTTGAAAGCATGTATCTTCTTACGCTTTGCAATTTTCTGAAACCAAGCGAAGAGATCTCATAAACACGACCTCATAGGAGCCACAAAAATATAAAAAATGAATAATCAATCTCTGACTTACCACATCCTCGGGATCATTAGGATCAATTTTAAGCTTTGCTGGTAGAGTTCGGGATTGAAAATCAGAACTCGCAGCTTGCTCAATCTTTCTTTTGAGAGCATTCTTGGTAGCTTCAGCTACTCTTTCAGCTTCCAAGAGAGCATTGTTCTCTATTGGCCTCACATTATCTGGATCAACCTAAATTGTGACAGGGCACCTTCAACATTAGATTATTTTTTCAATAGAAAAAACAAACGGGAACAGAAGCATTACCTCTTCCTTGTTACCCCACTCATCATAGGCAACATAATAGCCATTTAGGGTATGCGCCTCAACGGTCGCATCATACCTGAACATTTAACTAATCAAACAAAGAAAATATTGGGAAGAAGACGTAAAGTAATACAGTAGATACATCATGAATTACAAGAGACACGAGAGTTTTGGGACATACCACTCGCCATCATCGCTGAAGACAGCTTGAACTTTTGTTCCAATGGGGAATTTGCCCTCATGAATTGGGTCATTCCTTGAATTCTGAAATAAATAAAAAATCAATTGAGTCACAAAAAATTGTAGTGGGCTCTGGAGATCTAGGTTTGCAGACAGGTATATCACATAATTAATTTTGTTCCAGCCAAGAAAAACGGACTAAACTAACCACGTAGCCCATTTTGACGTAAAATCACAGATGGAGAGAGAGCTGAAAGACCCAAAATGAAAAGGGGAAGAGATAAGATGACAGAAATAGACCTACCATTTTTCCCCAAGCACTCTCTAGTAAATCGGGTGATTCAGCAGTTGCTCCAGTACTAACTCCAGCATCTGATAGAGAAATCTCATTTTGCTTTGCGGTTGCAAGAAGTTCCTCTGTCAATGCAATCACCTATGTGGTGACAAAAAAAAAAAATGTGTCAGAGAATTGAGGATTTGAACAATTTCACACAAAATGTATCTATTAAGATTTTCAGACATAGAACTTCAGGGATCGAAGGCGAGAAATCAGGAGATAGAAGCAGGTTGGCATCATGACCCATATTAGCACACCTGCACAATAACGAAGATAGAAATGATGAATTCCTCGCTAATTCTCCTAGTTTCATGTATACGCCAACAACAGCTTTTCGCTGACCCAAACTCCACTGTCGGAGTAATGGCGCACTCAAAAATATACTCACCTTTCAAATCCCAGAACTGAAACATAACTCCACTCTATCCGCTAGCTGTTAAATGATGTTGCTATTTCGAGCAACATGCTGAATCCTTCAAAGAGGGAGGGAATGAAAACATAAAGGGAATGATATGCAAAACCTAAATTCTCAAGTAACCTAATCTAGTTTAGTGGGTTTTTTTAGGCCGCAAAGCTGGAGACATATAGATCAATGAGTTTCACACGCTAAGGGAGACTGGAAAAATGATATCGACAACAAAAATGTAAAGATTTGATCACACAAAAACCAACAATTAACTAATTTCTCAAAGTAACATTCACAAGGATGTATCACCTCTTTAAGCTCTTTTTCCATGTCAGCATATTCCGAGTTTCTAGGGTCTTCGGACAAAAGCTGCCTCACCTGAAACCAAAGAATGTAAATCCTATCAGATAATTCAGAAGAGAAGCAATTCAATGATCATAGTCATCATCACCATATTGAAAGTAAACCAAAAGCTCTATAAGATAGAGCAAAAGGGAACGAGCACAGGAACATTATCATTCTACTTCACAAGCAATCTTCCCCATCAGTCATCAATCCATTCCGAACACAAGGCAGAGTGATTTCCAAAGGAAAAAAAATAAATTGAAGCTTAAATTACACTCCTTGCATCAACAAACCCCTAATTTAAGCATCCTTACGAACCCTATTCTGCTCAAAATTTAGGAACCCATACTCAATTGTTCCTCACCAAAATTCTCAAGCTCTTCGATTCTACAATCCCAAAAAATTTGGAACCACAAACAAAACCCGAAAAGAAGAAGAGAAGAAATTGTTCGAACCTGCTCGAGCTGCTCTTTGTACGTAGTGAGATTCGAAGCTAACTCTTTGATGCTCACTTCTTCTTCTCCTCCTTCCATCTTATCTCCAAAATGAAACTCGATCCCAATTCTCCCGTCAGAGAAATTATTGTCCCGATAGTTCTACACTGATCCTCCTCCTATATCTCTGATGTTCTTTGTCGCGAAGATATTTTAGGAAGAAGCTAATTCTAAAATAAAACTACACGCCGTTTTGCACCGTCTGGTATGGATCTTGATAATACGCAAACGGCGCGCTTCCTTTATTTTCAGAAATAACCTTCAATTTACGAAGGTTTATACAATTATCCAACATAAAATATTTTATTCAATAATACCCTCCTCGATTGAAGTCAATATTCAGAGTTCGTGCTTTAACTCTAATATCACGTCTGGGAAAACGAAACTCAACCTCAAGGTTCCGGTCGATATTTGAGGCATTTTGCTGTTTTTTTCTTCCTGAAAATCCAATTTTATTAATTGAGTCAACAATGATCAGATGAAGAAGCATTAGAGCTGAATTCAAAAATGGCGATTTCTACACTAGTCTCAGTCTCTCCTTTCGCTCTAGCTTCCTCATCTAGAAAAACTCATCTCCTAGTCCTAACGTCAATACCCACTAGGGTTTTTTCATCTTCGATTTCTCGAGGATTGAATCAAAATAGTTTCCTACGGAGTCGAAGTTCCAATCTTGTACACCCATTACGCCGTGATTTCACTAGATGTTGCTCTTCTCCAGATGGGTTTCTCGGAAAACCCAAAGAAGAAGAAGGAAACGAAATCATCCAGCTTCCGTCTATTGGCGTAAACCCATTGAAATTCGCGATATGCGTTGTGTTCTGGGCTTCTTTCTCTTTGCTTTGGTTTGCTAGGTCTGGCGATGCGAAAGCGGCGGCTGATTCCATCAAGTCATCGAGCTTTGGTCTCAGAATCGCCGCCACTCTCCGCCGGTTTGGTTGGCCAGACGAAGCTGTGGTGTTTGCTTTAGCCACACTTCCGGTTATTGAGCTCCGTGGTGCTATTCCCGTCGGTTATTGGATGCAGCTAAAACCTACGGTTCTCACTTTCTTCTCTATTATTGGGTTAGTCTCGAACGTAACTAGTTTGCAAGTGTCTCATTGGTGATTATGGTGATAAAGTGCGAAATTTGAGCCTGACTTTTATCTGAATTGGTCTTTAGTGTTTGAGGTTTACACATTGCTATTTTTATTTGAATCTATAATAAGTTTGAATATTTCTATTAGTTTATGGTGAATTTGTGATAACTTGTGTGTGACGAATGCAATTCTGTGTTGAGGAACAACATGTTGTTTTAGTTGATGTGTGATGTTGAATGAGATTGATTCTTATGATGATAAGGTAGACAAAACAACCAATCCATATTCATAAGGTTTCCGTTAAGCGACTGATTCTGGATTTTTGCAGCAATATGGTTCCAGTTCCGTTCATCATTCTTTACCTCAAAGAGTTTGCGTCTTTCTTGGCGGGTAAGAGCCGAACAGCTTCCAAATTACTCGAAATCTTATTCAAAAGAGCTAAAGAGAAAGCTGGACCTGTGGAAGAGTTCCAGTGGTTAGGGCTAATGCTCTTTGTAGCTGTTCCATTCCCTGGAACTGGTGCTTGGACAGGAGCTATAATAGCATCAATCCTCGACATGCCATTTTGGTCTGCTGTTTCGTCTAATTTCTGTGGTGTAGTGTTAGCTGGACTGTTGGTGAACCTGCTGGTAAACCTTGGCCTGAAACAAGCTGTTGTGGCTGGTAGTAGTCTCTTCTTTCTATCCACATTTATGTGGAGCATTCTCAGAAACATTAGGAAGTCTATAAGACCAACTTTGCCTTGAACTGGTTTTAGATGCTAAAGAAGAAGAGTTCTTCTTCACATATTCCTTCTTGTTTACTTCAGCTGTTAATAATGTTTAAGGAATTTTGGTCTCTTTTTTTCCCGCAGTTACCTCCTCAGAAATCCCTTATTAATATGGAAACTTCTTTTTGGCAAATGAAACGGTATCTTAATATGGTAGTCTCTATTATAGCTGTTGAAGTTGAGAAATATATTTCAAAGATTATTTGTTACATCTACATTGTCATTTACGACATCATTGGGGATGTAGCTCAGATGGTAGAGCGCTCGCTTAGCATGCGAGAGGTACGGGGATCGATACCCCGCATCTCCACTTCTGTTTCTTTTTTAAAATTATTCAGTAGTGTTAATTTTGATATCTAAACACTGTACATTTTATCAAATGGGGATGTAGCTCAGATGGTAGAGCGCTCGCTTAGCATGCGAGAGGTACGGGGATCGATACCCCGCATCTCCATTTTGTTTTTCGTTTGTTATAATTGCACTCGCTATAGTAATGGTGTCTCGTCTATAGGTGTGCCAAACGGGACTGTATCGCCTACCAAATAGATGTATGTTGTGCCTCGACGTTAGACGAACCATTTAACTTTCAAGGCCATCAACACTCTTTGTTCCTAGCTTTAGACCCAAAGGAGATGCCAATGCGCCATGTTTGCAAACCAAGTGGTAATCATCAAGTACTAAACTGCATTAAATGCGACTTCTGTTTCATGTGCGCTACCTTATCATACACGGTAAGATATAAGCACGATGAACATTACCTCACATTTTGTCATGGAGATGAGGCAAGTGACTCGGATTGGTGTGAGTTAAGCGAGAACAGTTCTCCTTCTCGACCAATATGCCACTCATGCCATAAACGTCGTTCGTATGATGGACCAATGAGAAAGAAGTATTTTGCTGTATTTAATGTATGATGGACCACTATTATTAGCGTTTTCGTCCCTTTGATACCTTTCGGGTATAGACCTGACATAATGTATCTTGTTTGAAAAAATTCAAATTACCAACTGAGTCTTTACCATATGAAAGATATAACTATGATCACAATAAAGACCTCATGTACAATAATCATATGTACATATAGTAAAGTCTTTGCTTCATACTCTTTCTCTACTTTCTAAAAAGCGTTTTCTTTCTGCCGTATTAGCATGTCACCATGAATGAGCTCCTGACTGCAACTCTAACCGCACCGACCACACTCAGTTGCCTTGTCTCCGGTCTCAACTCTTTACTTTCAGAATCACTGCAACTCGCTTCCACCTGAACACCTACAAAATAAGCTGTCTGGAAACAAAACATAGAAAACAAAAAAAGCAGTTCAGTTCACTGAATTCTCAAGGTCATACAAAGTTGAGGTTCTTTCTTCCAAATCCAGACAGCCCGAATCGAAAACTGTTCTTTGGGAAAACTATTTTTCAAGTTCACATTTCGTAACCGTGTTTTGTATCGACACATTGATGCAATACAGTAGTATACCTTGCCTGAAGCATTACGAACTGGCGATATGTGAAGAAGATTCCAGAATGTGCTCTTATTTTTTCTGTTACTGATAAAATCATAAATGATCAGAAAGAAAATCAAAGAAACAAGACTCCTACACAACATGTTTTGAAGGAATATAAATCTTCAACCTGTAATTTAGTATTTGCACTGTGCATGGCTTCCCCTTTAAGATGCATTCCTTCATCTAAACCAAAAGAAGACATCTACACTTTTTAATCACATGAAAGTCGCAGCAACTTGTTAATTATTCAAAAAAATCACTACCTCGTATACTACTGAGGAATCTGTATCAACTCCACTCAGAAATCTACAATTTTGTCCCAACACTTCTTGTCTCTTGTAACCTACAACACATTGATATAAATAAGAACAGTGCCAAGAAATCTTATAAAGGTTGCTTTTACCAAACCCCAACAATTATGCTAATAAAACCAAAACAAACACACACCAGTCAATGTCAAAAAGGCATCACTTGCATAAACGATAGGCATGTCCGGTAAGCATGGATTGGTTCTGCAAAGTTACAAAAAGAATGTCATGAGAAAATATATAGTAGCACACTGTTGTAACTCCATAAAACCAAGAGAAAAAAAAAACTCACAATACGAAACTTTGTTTGATTCTACCGAGAGAAATAACTAACGACGAGCTTAAGCAGTCTGCACTACGCAAACAGTACCGCTTTCCACACACTAATCTGCCAGCGAACTCGCTGTATCGTGTCAAAATAGATAATATATTGCTAATTGCTTCCGCAGCTTTTAACTTCTCGGACTCACTCGCTTCACAGTGTTCCCAGTTCTCTAATCCTGCAGTGGCAAAAATGGTTCAGAACCCTCTATCGATAAGTAGATCATTCGTTAACAAAGCATTTGGATCGAACTACCGGGAATTAAGCTGCAGAATAAAGTTTCTGGCTGAGTTAAAGCTCAGTGAGTAATTTCATCAAATAAGTGATAGGCAGACGAACCTTGTTCATCGCATTCCACTGGTAGAGCTCGATCCGAATGCACAAAAGAGCCCAAGCAAACCTCTCTTCGACAAGAACCAAACACCATTTCGGAATAACCCGACATATCTCCGCTCAGGCCCGACCCGTTTCTCATCTTCCGGTGATGCTCTTGTCCCGAAATCGGGACCTGAGCGGCGACGAAATGGATCACTTTCCCATCGTCTCTCCCGAAAACAGGAATCATATGAAATAACATCCAAAACGGCGATCCGGATTTTCGGTAATTCAACAGGCTCACCTGTACCGATCTCTCTTCACGAATCGCCTCGCGAATCTCCATGATCGATCTTCGATTGGTCTTAGGACCCTGAAATGCTCTCCCGTTTCTTCCGATGACTTCTTCCCGCAAGTACCCGGTCATTTTCAGGAACCCAGGGCTGGCGAAAACAATCGGATGACCCGAGATAAACGGGTCGGTGATTGTGAAACTGTGAGGAAGCTCGTCTAAAGCTTCTTTGATCCATAACGAGTAACGAGCGTTAAAGGAACCTTTTTCCTCAGCTGTGAAGACCGATTCTGAAGATCCCGTTATGGCGGACATAGTCGTAGCAAACACTCGGTGACTAGTATCACTGTTCCTCTTCTTCTTCTCAGTCTACTGTTCAGTGCCAATCCCATGTGGGTTTTGAGGCGAAAGTTGAAACCTTTTTTCTTCGGTTGAATCGGAACACAAAACCCAGATTACAAATAGAATCAGGAATCAAGAAAAACCAGATGTTTTCATGGAGAATCGAAGCTTTTTAACGCCCACAGATTTTGAGAATTTGGATAAGAAAGACAAAGAGGGAAAGAAAAAAACAACGATTCAAGTAAAGAAGAAGAATAAAATATTATACGAAGTGATGGAAAATTACGGAAATCGAGCAATTGATGTATCTCTTTAGAAGAAGCTTTCTTCTTTGTTCTGCTCTTCTGTCTTTGCCTGATTTTTTATTTTTTTCTCGTTTTCTGTGGCTATTGGAAGAGGACGGTTTTGATTTTTGTCGCATCTCTCTCTGTTCTTGTATAAACAATTTTAAAAAAATAGATATTTTTCTGTATGGCAGTTTTGTTTTCTAATTAAGTAACAAGTTACTAAATCACATATCAACATTTATCCACAAAGATTTAAGGATAACTACAAGTTTTATGTAGGGTTGGGGACAATTATGATCAATGTACTTACTAGTGACTACTCAATTTGTGGTCCATCCAAGTATTTGAATATCTATATAAAAGAAATCAGTTTTTATTTATGTAAATTACTTTCAAAAATATCAATTAATAAAAACATGAAAAGGAAAATTAGTTAGTTTAAAAATATATAATTTCATGATGTTCAGATATCACCACAAAAATTCAAAATCTCAGTGTATGTTCATAAGATTATGAAAAATTCAGTCTTAAATCAGGATTATTGTTAAAATAACACCGGATATTTCGGCTAATCTTTTTTTAATACATATTTCCTGCTAATTTAATCACCTTATATTTTAGTAATGTGGGTCCTATAAACCGAGATTCCACGTAAGCAAAGGAAAGAAAACGAAAAAAATAATAATAATAACAAATCTGACTGTCCATACTTATCTATTTCCCGTGTCGTGTGGCTTTCGATTGAGTATCGAATCGAAGAAACTTTGCTTACGTGGCAAAGAACACTGTCTACTAGCCTATCCACATGATTACACGTGTCATTCACTCATCGCTTATATGGACTGAACATGCAGCTTAATACAGCCCATTGGGCTGCACGTGTATCCAACGACTTCCAAACATGTTATGTTCTCACGAAAAAAAATTGTGAACACAATTAAAAAAGCATCGACTTTACAATGATGCATAATACAAAATATCATAAATTCATAGTAATATATCAACTAAACTTTTCCTACCTTTTAATATACTAATAACTACTTTTTTTGCAAAGTCCTTTGGCCGAACAATCAAAGATATAAAGGTTTCAACACTAGATCTAGGATTTCCTAAAAAATAATTTATATAAATTTATGGATGTAACATTTATCAAAAAATTCTAGATGATGCAAATAGAGTTGTTTGTAGTGGTCTTAAGTAATGTAGAAAGCCATGTTTATTGTAAGTGTATACATCATGGATTCATGTGTTATGGAGATAAATGCATAGTGAAGTTATTGTTGGAGAGGTGGTTTATCATAATTGTAAATAACTGGATTCGATAAATCATAATAAGATTAATTATAATGTAATAAATGACAAAAGAATGATTTTTCATTTTGAATAATAGATTTTTAAATTTTTATTCATTTTACAACATTACGTTCAAATTAAAACAGTTATAGAATAAACATTAAACCCCAAATATCATGTTTAAAGATTATGTGACGAGTTTTCTGTTGGAGGATTATGAAAATGTTTAATATTGAAGGAATATTTTATAACTCATGTTATAAATGGATATTTAAAAATCAGTGAATTAAAATAGAAAAAAATAAACAATTCATGTGTTGTTTTGGATATTCAAAAAATAATGTCTTAAATTGATAAATGAAACTTAGTTGATGTAATTTTGTGAAATTGTTCAAAATTTAAAATATATATATATTTTATAATTTTTTGGGATGGATGTGTTTAAATACCATCAACTACTTAAGTTTTTGATTTGCGGATATGTATATTCAGTTATGAGGTTTGAAATTCTATTTAAAAAAGAATCTGATAAAAATAAATAAAAAATAATTAGATTATTTTTAACAGACTTTTCTTTGTTTTTTAACAATATAGGACATCCAGGATTTTAATATTTTGACAGTTTCAGAAATTTTAAAAACATTTAGGTTTTCATGTATTAAAATTGAATTCGTTGTTTATTTTATAAAACTGACTATTTAATGAACTCATTTCATGATAAATCTGAATTATAAATAACACACTTAAAAAGTAATATTAGGTTTTAAGACAAAAATAACTGCACATATTCCACAAAAGAAGGATAAAACAAAGAAAGAACAATAAAAAACCAGCCAAACTATAATTGGTTTTTGCAAGAAAACAAACAGAGAGTTTTAAAAATCAATGGTTACCTAATAATTACTCTGTTAATCGTTAATCCTCCATTAATGTCTTTCATCTTCCCTCTCTCTCTTTCAAGTTCCTTGTTATTTAAGCAAACGATGAATCCGATCATCTATTTCTAACCCTGGGCCGACCAGAACATTTTGGACGACCCAAGATTCAAGGGTTCTTCTTCACCGGAATAAACAAAAAAAGTCTCACTGACGATTTCAAATGGCGGTTGCTTATTTGAATCTTGGGAGCTACGTTTTCGCCTTCGTCTCGTTGTCTCTCGCCGTCGTGGCTCCATCAGTTCAAGCTCACGTAGCCATCTTCGATGAATACTGGACCCAGCGTCAAACAGATGCGTTGCGACAAACTGCGGAATCTTATGACCCGAACCCGTTTAACGTCACGGACCACTTGAACTACCATGCCGCATTGTGCGTTCTCAAAAACCAAACTCGTTAATTTGTCTTTAAAACCTAACTTCTTACATAAGTAAATTTGAAATGTTTTCGGGACCCGTGCGTGTGTCACGTTGGTTTCGGATTTAAGATGAAATGCATGAAATCGCTAAAGCCTCAGATTCGATACCACCATGTAGACCATTTGGTCACTCGAGCGTTTTATACATGGCGGGCTTGTGAAAAACTATTTGCCAATGCCAAAGAAATTTTTGGTGAAATCTACATATACATGCATGGAGCTAATTCTAGAAAGACATTGAATGTTTTCTGTTTATTTTGTTTGTTGCTCAGAGCAATGCAGAGGACTGGTGCAGAAAAGGAAACAAGGAGAGAGCTCCGACAAGTTAGAGGCGGTCTGAAAACAAAGAGACGTGGCGGAAGGTACGAATCCCTTAACGCGATAGATAAATGCTGGCGGGGCAACAAGAACTGGGAGAAAAACCGGAAAAAACTAGCGGATTGCGTCCTAGGATTTGGCCGGAAAACAACCGGAGGCAAAAAGGGACCGATCTATGTAGTCACCGACGCGTCCGACGACGATCTCATGAATCCCAAGCCAGGAACTCTAAGACACGCCGTGACTCGCGACAGACCGCTTTGGATCATATTTGCTAGAACCATGATCATAAAACTGCAACAAGAACTGATCATAACAAACGATAAAACGATCGACGGTCGAGGAGTGAGTGTTCATATAACCGGAGGTGCAGGTTTAACGTTACAGTTCGTGAAGAATGTGATCATCCACAATATTCATATCAAAAACATTAAACGTGGAGCTGGTGGGTTGATTAGAGACTCCGAACATCATTTCGGGCTTCGAACAGTGAGTGATGGTGATGGGATCAATATTTTTGGAGCGACGAATGTTTGGATCGATCATGTCTCCATGACGAATTGTTCTGATGGGATGATCGATGCCATCATGGGATCGACCGCGGTTACTATCTCTAATTCCCATTTCACCGACCATAACGAGGTAAAGAAGGCTAAGGGATAAAAACGAACCGACATATTTTGAAACAATAGAATGTATGCTTAAGATGTTTATGATTGTGGTCTTAAAACGCAAAAACAATGAGGCCGAAGTGTCCCTTACTTACCGTGTTTGGCTTTCGGGATTTGCAGGTGATGCTGTTTGGAGGTAAAAACGAGGATGTGATCGACAAGAAAATGCAGATAACGGTTGCGTATAACCATTTTGGGAAGAGATTGGTTCAAAGAATGCCAAGGGCAAGATACGGTTTGATCCATGTAGTGAACAATGACTACACTCACTGGGAAATGTATGCAATTGGTGGAAACATGAACCCTACCATTATAAGTCAAGGCAATCGTTTCATTGCTCCTCCCCAAGAAAATTGCAAGCAGGTAACAAAACAACTACACTCTCTAATCAACAAATCCTACACACCACTTGAGACACAACTTGAGAGATTTTCTATAATTTTTAAATGCAGGTTACAAAGAGAGAGTACGCACCGTATACAGAGTGGAAATCATGGAACTGGCAATCCGAGAGAGATTACTTCTTGAACGGAGCTTACTTCGTGCAATCAGGAAGATCAAACGCTTGGAGCTCTGCCCCAAAAAAATCCAATCCCTAGAAAGTTTGCGATCCGGCCTCAGCCAGGAACAAAGGTAAGAAGCCTCACCAAAGATGCTGGTACGCTTGGTTGCAAACCAGGCAAGTCCTGCTGATAATAATTTCATGTGTTGTGTGTGTGTGTGTGTTTCCGTGTTGTTATGGTAACAAACAAGAAAAAGACTGAAAAAGAATTGTAATGTTGTGGATGGTGTTTGTAACGAATTGTGCATAATGCAGTACGGATAATTTATTAGGCTTCATTTTTTTTTGGCTGTGGAAAAAATCAAGGAAAAAAAAGCACATTCTTTTGGTTTTCAATCTTCTTTCTTGCCCGAAAGGATATTAATTTAAACACCAATACATAATAATCACTCCTATTCTAAGTATCCTATACTACATCTATTATATCATCAAACCTCGTTGTTATATGGTACCATCTGAATCATCCTTCAAGTAGCTCTATCTTCTCGCTTTCTTTCAAATCCTGAAACATGTCAAGACACAGATCAGATGGGTGTACGTTTCACTGGAGGTTTAATGATCTAATTGCTGCGTCTAAATCTATCTGCGACTGTATTTGGTAAATGTATTGATCAGACAATACCTCTGAGCTTGAAGTTTCTTCGTTTGAAATTACTATACATGTGTTTGACTTCCCAGATAGTCGAAGCTTCTCCTGCAAGACCACATGTAGCAAGTTTAGGGACAAAATGAAAACAGTTGACAAGTAAGACCAGCAGATTATTGCTAGGAACTATGTGCATGCTCATTCATACGTTTCTCTTCACAAGAATAATTACCTGCATCATAATATCCGGCATCTTTTGATTTTCTCCGCCCATAGAGTCGCATAGATACATTAAACCCATATTGGCAATATTCTGCCCAGAGAAAAAAAGAAGCAACAAAAGAAGACAAATAAGTAAATTTTATTTTTAAGTAAATTAGCTCCACAATGATCCCTACAAATGTCATTGAGCTGATATTCAGAAGAATGGAAATGAAGGTACCTGCTTGTACTCAATACTATCTAGTGTTCCACCCTGAAAGAAATGGGAAGTAGATGGAATCAGTATGCAATAACGACCACTAGAAGCCTGTATATACACTAGTTCGTAAAATGTCTATACATAAGAAAGAAAGAATCCTATTGGTGGTTACATGAAGCAGAAAAAAAAAGTTCTTCAAAACAGCTGTACACGCACCATACCACCAAACATGCTATGCATCGCCTCGAAATCATCTCCAATGTTAGCAAGATCCTCTAAAGCCAAACCCAGCTGTTACGCAGATCTGAAACTTATTAATACCACTCTAGAAAGAGAACAACACTTGGAAACTAGTTCATACTTAATGCCAAAATAATACATTGTCCTGGACTCCCTTTAAGAGATCCTTCTGCAAGTCCAGCTTATCGTCCGCCTTCTTAAGCCGCTCCGACAAGTGCTTCTTAGCGTTCTGACAAACAACATAAGCAAAAGCACTATACAATTAGAATCCTTTAAAGATCATATCCAGGGCATGATACCAGAGGCAGCAACAAGTGATCGAAGAAGCACCCACAGAAATAGCTTCTGAAACGGTGTCCAAATGCTTTGTCAAGTTCGCCACTGCATTTTCCATGTTCCGCTTTGTTATGCACATGATGTCAGAGAATGAAATCCCCTACCACAGGAACAAATATCAGCTTCAGAGAAATCATTCCAATTTACAGAGACATAGTAACTGTTGTTGTAACTCTATAAGATACCTTGTACCACATGTAGCCATAGCCTATAGCTCCTAATGTCGCTGCCGGGACTATATAGGGGGTATAGTCAGCTGGAAAATTGTAGCAGAGAATGTCAGAGATTACATAAAACAAAATATACGCACATTCTTTAAAAAATACCAAATCAAAACTGGCCAGAGACGAACCTCCCTGAGGTCCATTCATGACAGTTATCTGCCGCGACGAGGATATTTGCCGGATCTCCATAGCTAACCGTTGCATCTAAAACATCCCACATAGTTACGTTCTATTCATACAACGCCCTTAAACTCAAGTTTCATACACTAGATTACCTGAGTAGCCATGGCATCAGAATCTTCATCTGACTGATCTCCAGGTTTCTCAAATCGCTTGACCAAAGCCTTCAAGAAATAGGGAGGAATAAAACACAGAAAAGACCCTTTTTTAACTATTCCCTTCTCATTCAAAACTCTGAAGAACAAAAGAAGCTTTACTAAAATCTATCGTACCTGTAACTCCCCCAAAACATCCGCCATTTTTCCATTCTTCACCAGAATCGTACCTGTATAACCTTCAGATTCGAAAACCAATAAGCAAAAAAGGGCTAAATAATAAATCTTCAGAAGCTCCACAAGTCATGATCGAGAAACCCTAGTTACCTGCTCCAGCTAAAATCAAAATCCTCGATAACCCAATACCGGATTGCAGAGCCATGGTCAAAAAGCCTAACAGGTCAATAGAAACAGTTGTCTTCTTCTTCGTTGAGGTCTGAAATTTCGCTCGCCGGCGTAAGAAACTGTCAAGCTGCTCAATGTTAGTTTCTATTTAACGGTGTCGTTTTATGATACTTTTTCTGTATTAAATTCTTTTGAACCGTGCACTAAACTAATCTGGGCCGTTGATGATACACACAAGCGTAATAAATAAATGTGAACCGTGCATTTAAGTAAAATTATTGAGCCAGTTTTTATAAGGTTCTTAATATTATCTGGTAAGAGCGAATTAAAGAGATGTTCTCTCTCGTTAGTTGAAATTTGAAAACCCTTTTCCTCCGTCGTATGTAGAAGACGATGACGCAGCAGTATCTGCAACTCTTATCTTCTCCTCCAATGGCGGTAAACCCCAAAATGTTCTTCTCCTCCCCTCGTTTTCTCACCGTCGGTGGTTTCTCCGGGAAAGGGCATGGCTTTGCCGTGAAACCGACGGAGAGGGTGAAGCTATCGGTGAAGTCTCGCCAAGAGGATTACTTCGAGAAGAAGAGGTTTGGCGACTCGTCTTCTTCGCCGTCTCACTCTCCGCAAAATGGTAAAGCCACATAAAAAGCTTGTTTCGAATCCGAGGAATTTGCAAATGGAAGTGAAAATCACTAAAGAAAAAGTGACTTTTGATTTTGAAAAACTAGGGCTCATACGCGAAACCCATTAGTGATGCATGTTTGTTCACAAAGCGAAAACGGTAGTTCATTGTTGTTTGTACTTTGAAAAAGCATGAAATCCAGAAATTTCGAAAACATAGAGCTCATACTTGTGATTTGTGATTGTTTGTTTGTTTGGATTAGCGGAAGGATCTTCTCCACGATTTTACGTGGGTCATTCGATTTACAAAGGGAAAGCTGCTCTTACAATTGAGCCTCGAGCACCAGAGTTTGTGGCTTTGGAAGTATGCCTCTTTTTGAAGCGCTAGTGAATCATCTCTCTATCGATCTGAAATTGATCTATTTATTGATTTTACACAGTCTGGGGCGTTCAAGCTTTCAAAGGAAGGTTTCTTGCTCCTGCAATTTGCTCCTGCAGCTGGTGTTCGGCAATATGATTGGAGCAGGAAGCAGGTCTGGTTTTATCTTTATGTTATTTTCTTACTAAGTTAAAGATAGAGATCGTCACTTGCTTTGGTGGAAAAGAAGCAGATTTTTTACTTTCTACTATGATTGTGCTTAGATCATCAGGTTTTTATCTTTAACTTAGTATGGATTGTGATAAAGATCATGACTTGGTTTTGTGAAAGAACAGCCTTTTCACTTAATAGTTTTGACTGTGGTAAGATCATGTGTTGATGTTGAATGATGCAGGTCTTCTCATTGTCGGTTACAGAAATCGGTAACTTAGTTAGCCTTGGGCCGAGGGAATCATGTGAATTCTTCCATGATCCATATAAGGGAAAAGGGTATGATTAGGATCCTATGAGATCTATTTCATTACACAGATTGTGTTCTTTTAGTATTCGTAATTGTTTTATTGTAGGAGTGATGAAGGTAAAGTCAGGAAAGTGTTGAAAGTTGAACCCCTTCCAGATGGTTCTGGTCGCTTCTTTAACCTGAGTAAGTAGATGAATCTTTCTTTTTCCCTAGACTCCTGATTTCGTATTTTCACTCCTGAAAGCTCTTCTAATTTCCATTGTTGTTTTTTTTTATCAAGGCGTCCAAAACAAGCTTTTGAATGTAGATGAAAATGTATATATACCAATCACTAAGGCCGAGTTTGCTGTTGTTATATCTGCTTTCAACGTAAGCCCTCTCTCCCTCTCTATCTATCTCTTTGTGAAAAGCCTTTGCCTTTATTTTAACTCTATACATTGTATCGCAGTTCATCTTGCCGCATCTTATAGGCTGGCAAGCATTTGCAAACTCCATCAAACCAGAAGACTCTAACCGTCCTAACAATGCATCACCTAAGTATGGAGGAGACTACGAATGGAGTAGATAATTGAGACTACAAACAACCTTTCAAACTCGGTTCTTGTGTCCATCCCATCTTTTTGTTATTGCAATCAATGAGTCATCAAGAGCTAATGGAGACAACAAAAGGAAAAAGAAAGTAGCTGTAGAGACTGAAATAGTGTTTCGATCAAATGGGATGTTGTGGTGTAAGGAAAAACTCATATTCGGTGTTAAACAATATGTTTTGATTTTAAGAGCAAACCGTCACAATTTTGGTTATACAAGAATCAATTTGCACATCCTCCTGTTTCATCTTTAAAATTTACAAATAATATTCATCTTGAAGGGCCTTACACTCTTCATTACAACAATGATTCATTATAAGAACTAAGAAGGCATATGGTCTCTTTAGGGAGCATAGGTAAGCTCTCGATTTTGAGGTCATAACCAGTTGATACAATCTATTCAGGATTGCATTCTCGGTATAAAAGAAACTAAGGGACCCAAACCCAACAAAGAGAAAGAGATCATTGTGTAGATCATTGCATTCAGACATAAAACCGACAGTAATACCCCACAGAATGAGCTGTTTCTCTTTGTTGGGTTAGGTCCTTCAGTGTCTTCGACATTACAAATGTAGACCTGAATGGCTGTATCATCTGCTTTATGGGCTCCGAATCAAGACCATGCCAATACTCTCCAAAGAGAACCTTGTATTTACTCACAGTAAACCTCTCAGCATCACCAGTCCATATACTTAACCAGACAAACTGACACCTGGAAGTTTTACCAGTTGCTTCTCATCTATTGCATGCCTGATACTTTCCACATCTTGCCATCTTTCTAATGCAGCATATATGCTGGACAAGATCACAAATGGAGCTGGATTCTCTGGCTCTAACTCTGATAGCTTCATTGACACTTCCTCTCCAAGCACTGGATCCAGGTGTTGCCTACATGCACCGAGCAGAGAAGAGTAAACCGAAGATGATGGTTCTGACATTTGACCTATTACATCCTTGGCTTCTCTTAACCTTCCAAATCGACCCAAAAGATCAACCAAACAACCTATGTGCTCTGTACTAGGTTTAAATCCATATTCTTCCTGCATCAAACTAAAAACTTGAAATCCCTTTTCGACATTGCCACAGTGACTACATGCAGATAGAACAGCAGTAAAGGTTGCCAAACTCGGTTGTACTTTCTCTTCTCGGAGTAGGTCAAAGATTTCAATTGCAGATTCACACTCTCCATGTTTACCATAGCCGGATATCATAACGTTCCAGAACACAGGGTCTATCGGTTTCGGTTCAAACCGATCAAAGATCCGGCGTGCCCATAACGACAACCCACATTTCATGTACATGTCAATGAGAGACGTAGAAAAAAATATATCCCGTTCAGCTGCAGCTTTAATGACATGTCCATGGATCTCTTTGCCGTTCTTTAAAACCCAAATATCTGAGCAAGCTGATAGAAGGCTAGTAAAACATTTCAAACGAGGAACCATAACAACAGATATCATTCTCTCAAAGAACTTGAAAGCTTCCATTACTTTCCCTAATTGTGAAAAGCCACTGATCATTGAATTCCATGTCGCTGAATCGGGCTTAAGACCCTCGGAATCCAACTGTTCAAACAGCTCAACGGCTATCTCATGCTGTCCATTAATCATCATCCCAGAGATAACAGAGTTCCACGATATCAAGTTCCTGGTATCTTTCAGCTCTGTGAAAACGCCGTATGCTGATTTCCAACATCGACATTTCGAATACATATCAATGAGAGATGTACCGACCATTGTATCAAACCGAAATGTTTTTTTCATGATAAGACCATGAATTTGCCTAGCATACTGGAGATGCAAAAGACTAGCGCAAGCAGATATTGCATTAATGAAAGTAACAGCATTTGGTTCTTCACTTGAAAACTTCCGCATGAGATTGAAGACACTAGGGACCAATTGTGGAACTCCATTCTCCATCAATCCGGAGATAAAGGCATTATAAGTCACAACATTCTTATGAGGTACCTTTCCGAACATTCTCGCAGCTAGAATCCACTCTCCACATCTCGAATACATTGAAACAAGAGAGGTTCCAACGTAAACTTCCATGTCAAAACCTGATTTCATCGCCAAACAGTGCATTTGCATCCCTCCTTTGATATCCTCGCAACTACCCAAAACGCTAGCCACTGTAACCGAATTGGTCCCAGACCCAGAAACCATAGCTTCCCCAAACATCGTAAACGCTTCTCTAGAAAACCCATTCTCCAGAAGGCCAGAAACCGCTGCATTAACACTCGCAACACTCCTCTCAGGCATTTCTTCGAGCAGCTTAAGGGCATCCTTCGTCTGCTTCACCTTCATGTACATACTCACAAGAGCCGTCGCCGTGAAATAATCGACGAGAAACCCGGTTTTGATGACGTGTGCATGCAGGGTTCGACCTTGGATAACGTCACCGAGCTTAGCGCAGGATTTGAGAAGAGGTGGGAATGTGAATTTATCGGGAAAGTGAGCGGAATAGTGGCGGCATGTGGTCCACACCGCCTCTAGAGAAACCCCACCGGTCACTAGATTCATGACTCGGTGCCTTGTGAGGTTTATCATCTCGAGAGGCGAAAGCGAGCACCAATACACATCAAAAGCCTCTCTCCACTGTCGTCGACAAGGGATCAAAACAACAACAATTTGTTGGTTCATGTCTGGTTTAAATCGGTTATTGTATACAGTTCGATTTAACGGTTCAATTCCGGTTTAGCGCCCTCTTAGCATCACCTGAGCAAATATCTGAGTCCGACTGTACACAAAGATATGTTTTTAGATCGAAGCTTCTAGAAGATCACCAGTGCGTGCGTTATACGAAGCTCCACATCATTTCTCTCAATCGCACGGTGAATTCGAGGATCATCCATCGGAGACATTTCTCTCATCACCGGTGGTTATCATCGTCGCTTGAATTTTCCGACCTTTTCTCGCCGCAAGGAGAGATGCTCGCTTGACGACGATCTCCACCGTTCTCGCCTCGATCTGTACCTTTTTTGCTCAGCAGTGAGATCCCTCTTATGAATTATCTTCATCTGATCTCTTTTCCGCGATTTTACGTTGGTAGATCCGTTTACTGAGTTTTCATATGTGCATATCAGATTTTTCGTTGTTTTTGGTGAATTGGTCCGGTCTTAAGCGCTTCATCGGTTAAAGAGAACTGTGTGGTTTTGAGAAGAAATTACGTTTCCGATTTGCAATTGATGTGCTTCTAAGCTAGGTTGCTGATGATCATAGATTATAATAACCTTCGGGAGATTTCCAGTGTATGACAATACCAGTTGATTCGACCATACTAAGGGAAATGGTCAAAGAGTTAGCAACTACAGTTTAGAACACATTAAAGGTCCCGACTTTGAGTAGGTTTTCGAATTCTGTGATCGGCTTCTCTTAGTTAATCTTTTGTTGCTTACTGGATCTTGATAGAGTAAGAGAAGGATGTCGACTCCAGCGAGGAAGAGATTGATGAGGGATTTCAAGAGGTTGCAGCAAGACCCACCTGCAGGAATTAGCGGTGCTCCACAAGACAACAACATCATGCTGTGGAATGCTGTTATATTCGGGTAATGAAACAAATAGAAAATTAATACTTTTTTGGTTATAGAAACATTCTAAGTCTTCACTGTATTTATTACGCCTTCTGTTTGTGGATTGCAGGCCTGATGACACCCCATGGGATGGAGGTAAGGTTTTGTTATGTATCTTGAGATTTTAGCAATCTTTCATATCTGTTCTTACATCTCTCTTGTATGATCTTCTCAGGTACTTTCAAACTCTCACTGCAGTTTTCAGAAGATTATCCAAACAAACCACCAACTGTTCGGTTTGTTTCACGGATGTTCCATCCAAACAGTAAGTTAAAGATAACAACACCAGCTTTTCTTATTCTGAGTGCATGTGATTCACGAAACACACTTGGTCATTGTCGTGTAGTTTATGCTGATGGGAGTATATGCTTGGACATTCTCCAAAACCAGTGGAGTCCAATATATGATGTCGCTGCTATACTTACCTCCATCCAGGTTGAAATGTCATTTTGAAATGCTTCTCATGTCCTGTTTCTCAATAAAACCGTTGATGATTTTTGTTCTTCTGCTTGCTCTACTGCCTTCTTACATGGATCTTTGATCTCCATTTTAAAGTGTTGGTGTTCTTGATCTGATCACGTTGGCTGAACAATCTCTCTTTTCTTTTTAAATCACAGTCATTGCTCTGTGACCCTAATCCGAATTCTCCTGCGAACTCGGAAGCTGCACGAATGTTCAGCGAAAGCAAACGCGAATACAACAGAAGAGTCCGCGAGGTTGTGGAACAAAGCTGGACTGCAGACTAGTAATAATATTTGTTGTAGCATTTGTCTTAAAAAACATTGAACCACCTCTCTTGTGTTTGATTCCACCGACACGTCTCTCTCTCTCTCTCTTTCTTTCTGGTCTTTGTGCGTTTTTCAAACTCTGTGATTTGTTGCTTTTAATATTTCTATGTATTCCCATGTATTATCTTAACCACATTCATCATCAAAATTCCCATATGTCTTTCAATTCGACCATTCTCGCAGATCTTTTGCTTTATTCAAAACAACATGTTACTAAGTTAGCTAGGATTCTTAAACGTCAGATATATATCATGTAATCCATGAAATTACATATGGACTTATTGACTTATTGACTTTTTGTGTCTACATTCGTGTCTTGCATCAGTGTTTCTACAATTTTCTCTTTCTCTATGATCATTTTTTAAAAAAGATTTTTATTCATATATTGCCTTCATGGATGCTTCATTATTCCCACTGTTTGTCCATCCTTGCTGCACTTGAATCGTGTACTGCAGATTCCATACAACATCTCCAATCGATGGTCGCTTGCTCTGATCTTCACAAAGACAGTTAATAGCAAATTCCACTGTCGTCCTCAGCGACTCGTAAGCATATGATCCTCTAACAGATGGATCTGCCAAGCCGCTCAGTACTGATGGTTCATCTCTCAAACCATTCTCCAGCTGCGAGAAATAACAAATGAATGTTCAAGCCATGTCGGATTAACAAAGATGGAAAAGGTTCTAACTGAAACAGAACAAACCTGAAGCTTTAAACTTCCCATCTCTGAAGAACCTGCAGCAACTACTTTGCCTGTGATAATCTGAAGTAGTATCACTCCGAACTGGTACACATCTTCTTTCTCTCCATCCTCATTACTGCACACAATTCCACAACAAGTTTCAGATTTTTATAGAAGAGAACACATTTTATCATACCGTATCTTGCGAGATACAGACCTCCGGGGACTTTTGACTTGAGGGCTCTCTGCTTCAACCTAGATATGCCAGGAGATTTTGTTAGTTTATAGAAGTAAGAATGAAAATTATGCGAAGTGTGTTATACCTTGGATGGTAAAGGAATAGTGTAGCCACTGATTTTTACGGTTAGTGTTTCATCGAGCAGAATATTCTCTATCTCCAAATTGTTCCCGAAAATTCCTGGTGCTACTCCCATGTGCAAGAACTGTATCCCTCTAGCCACTCCTATGGCTATCGCCATTCTCTGAGGCCATTTCAGCACCTCCTTCTTCCTACAATCTGATTAAAACAATTCCCATTTGAATCTATTTGAAACTGAATGTCTTTTCTGTCTTTTTCAGGTTTTACCTGTGAGGAAGTCTTTCAACGACCCATTTGAGATATACTCTTGGACAATGAAGATGGTGTGTCCTGAATGTTGATTGTGATCTTGGTTACTGACAATGCAATGTCCAAGAACACTAACCAGATGCATATGCCTTAGCTTTGATAAAACTTCCATCTGCTGAGCTAAGCTCTGTGGCAAACTCTTCTGCTTCAGCTTGATACATCTCACTGTCACTGCTATGCCTTCTCTGAGAAAACCTCTGTACAACTGTTGGAATACCAAATATATTAATCAATCAGCCTTTATCTTTTTTAGTTCATGTTATGTTTGTTTTTGTTTTACCTGTTCACAGAACAAACTTGCTGCATCAAAGTCGTTAGTAACTTCTTCCAGTTCCTCCAAGGAGAAAACGCGGTATGGTGGCAAACCAATCACTGCAGATCTCATTGTCTGCGGCACACGTCCTACATTCGCAAAATTCTGTTAATGGCTTTTGCTAGAGAAAAACTCGATTCAAAGTAATAGAAGTACTCTTTGTTTACTTGAATCTGGTAATGACTTAGTGCTGGTGGTTGTGGTGCTGCAAACTGAAACTTTATCAGAGGCATGTCTTTCATTGTTGTTGTTGCTGTTTGCTTCAAAACGATCTTCTTCTGATCTTGATCTTCTTCTTCTCAGGACAATCAAAACCGACAGAACCAAAACTGCTCCAAGGATGACCACACCAATGATTATTAAAATCACCAAACCGAGCTTGAATCCTGCAGAATCTTTCTCTTCAATCTTGGGGACAGGTTCCGCAGCTATTGCTTTGCTCGCTTGGTTTTGACAGAAAGAAAGCGGACGCTGATACTTCGCATGAGGAGTCCCAATCAAAGACAAGCAATTGAACGAAAAGAGGACAGTCTGATTCTTGAAACTCTTGGTAGAGTAGCAAGAGGGAAGCTTTCCGGTTAGAAGATTGTGAGAAACGTCTAAAGTTTTAACCTTTGAGGAGCTGCAAGAAGAATTTGGAAGCGATCCGCTTAACATATTATGAGCCAAACTGAGAGTTTGAAGAGAAAGTACAGAAAACAGAAACTCCGGAAAGGATCCTGTGAATTCGTTGGAAGAAAGGTCTAAACTTTGAAGCTTATTCAGCTTCTTGATCTGTTCTGGAATCTTGGATCTAAAGGAGTTGTTCCTCAATGAAACAGCAATGAGATTACTTGGGAATGAAGGAAATTCAGGACCGAGATTATTACCTCCCAAATCTAGCTCTTGGATATTCGACAACCCTCTGAGATCAAAGACAGAACCGTTGAACAGATTGTCTGACAAAACAAGGCTTTTCAGATTCTTCAAAGACGAAATCTCTTTTGGGATTTTCCCGGATATGAAATTAGAGCTGAGATTGAGAGACTTGAGAGACGGTGATAACTTGGTGATGGTATTAGGAGAGAGAGGACCAGATATTCCGAGTGAGGTAAGAGACAAAGTGTTTAAGCTTGAGAGTTTTGTAAGAAGAGTGAAGAGTTCGTCAACTCTTCCGGAGAGCTTACTAGTTCTGTTTCCGGTGATAGTTAGTTCTGTTATGTGACCTTTGAAGCAGATGATTCTGAAAGAAGGAGAAGAAGGAAGGTGGCAGAAGTTGGCTGTATTGGTCCATGACTGAAGAATCTGTGGATACTGTAGTTGCTTTTGGATTTCAACGAGAGTTTTTGATTCACTTGGAGTTAACTGAGACTCGGAGAGTAGTGGAAGCAGAAGGAGAAGAAGGAGAGGGAAAGTGAGGGAAAATACATGGTTTTGGAGGAAATTCTGCATTTTCTCGAGAAAATGTACAGTGTTTGGATAAGTGTTTTGGCTTAAAGAAACAGAAACTCAATGAAAGTTGACATTTTTTTCTGGGATCACAGAGGCAGATCTATTGGGTTCAAAAACATAATATTTAAAAAATTTATAAGCTTTCTTAAGATGTTCGTGGGAAAATTAAAAGAAGAGAGAAAACCAAATTTAAGTGGATGCAATAAATGCAATCTTTTATTTCTTATTATTTTTGTTTGGTTGTTTATTCATTACTGCCCATTGCACAACCTAAGCTCGACAGACTGGTTTTAATGCATAGAAGAACATGACTATGATTTTTATTTTATTTTTTAATCTTTTAATGCATTAAAGAACATGACTATGATTTTCAATTTCTAGTTCACTTTATATATCTGTATTCTCCCGGTTAAGATATTCAGATTTAGATAGTAATTTGGTTTAATTAATCTCAACTTATTAATAACTTGTTTAGATGACCGGTATATGTAATTATGAAGTCAGAAGACTCAGCAAAACGTCAAAAGAATTGACAATAAATCAAATGTTTGTTTTGTTAATGTACGAAAATGCACAGCTAAACCAGATCATAAGACACTTAATAACACCATTATTAGTTTTTCTTCTGTTATCGTAAAGTAATTCATCAGCATGTGCTTTGTTTTTTTCTCGAAGGGACCCTTTTTTATTAATTGCAACACATGTTACTTTTGTTAAGTTAAAACCTCTGTCTAATTGATCAGATTATATCAGATTATAAAAACAAGTTGATCAGATTAGAGATGTTTGGTCACTTGTCGGTGAGAATGAAATCAAGAAATGTATGTCGTCGTTTTTTGTTCTGCAGAAAACGAAGCCATTACGTTTGTGTCGTTTCTTTAAAAGTGTTTGAGATTCTAACAAATGTCGAGCTGTATTCTTTATGTTCTGATGAACTGTTCATTTACTTTCTCTTTTATTCTTTTTTAAAAATGATTTAACAATTCCTTCTTTACCTTAATGATAGTGTAATGATAGTTTTTTGTGGCAAAGAATTACTGGTATTGTTTCTTCATGAAAGTGTTAACAAAATTATTTTCTGTAAAATATTTATGAATTAGTTTCTCCAGATAAAATATTTATATATATTTTTGAATTCTAGACGATGAAGCACATGCAAGATGCAACCCGCCTTGGAACAATCGTCACTGCGAAAGTACCATTTAATATGTTTTACAACAGGCATTGATGTTTTAACCCCAAAAAAAAAAAAAAAGTAGTTAAGTATAGTTTCTTATTTTTTGCTCGTAGAAAATCAAGACTTTTGCGATTTAATTCAAATAAACAAAGACAACTAAAAAACGTTATTTGGGCTTCTACGTTTTTCAAACGTGTAATTTCAGCGCCGTTATTCTAACAAGCCCAACATATTCCACGTTTAAGCCCGTATACGATTTCCAATTTTTTTTCAACTTAAATATTTGTATAAACCGGTATAAACCATTGGACTATATCATTTTTCTTAGTTAAAAAATTTGAAATCATCTATTTGTATATTTCTTTTTTTTTTTTGTAGTCTCTTGACTATCACCGGTGGTCCATTCGAAGCCATATCTTACAATTTTATCTGAATTAAAGTGATAAGATTTTGTGGTATTTAGTAGTAGTGTTGTATAAATGAAAAGACTCTTTTTTAGTATAGGAACAAGACACGTAATTAATTAACATTTAATGTCAGGAATCAGCGGATTAACCACTTCGATAATGACAGCCTTAATTCTCAACTTAAGAAAAAAAGAGAATTCATTAATCAGATAAAAGAGGTTACTACAAACTTCAACCTCTCAATTAGGCTCATATTATCTATAGCCCATTAACAGGCCCATTCTGAGAAAAACAGCAAAATACATCTGAAACGCTGTCGTTTCTAACCCGTCTCTTTTCTTTTTCACTCTCACATTACAAACGGTGAGAGTGTAATTCTCACTGTAACCACTTTAGGGCACTGCTCCGGCGAGGAGCCAAAAGAAAAAGACAACATTTTGAAGAACAAAAAGAGACGATTCGGTGTATCTTCAGCTACATTGGGGATTCTATTTGAGCTTGGCATTTTGAAATTTCTTTTTTACCCATTTTAAGAAAACCCTCGCACCAAAAAAAAGGTTTCGGCTTTTGATTTCTACCCAGATCTGAGTATTCAATGTTACTCCATCTTCTTTCACTCTTTGATTTTGCTTACAACGTGTCTCTCTCTTCGAGTTTGTAGCTCTAATTTGTTCGAAAAAAACGTTTTGGGTTTTCTGGTAACTGTTTATACAAATTTGTAGGTTTTTTTTCCCTTGTTTTCCCGCTTGTTTCTCTGTTAAATCGACATGGGTTTTGGTTTGTTATCGTCAAAATCTCTGCTTTTTCACTTTATTTAATGGGTCTATGTGTTCCTTTGGCTTTCGTTACTTTTTTTTTCGTCTCTCTCTTTTTGATTCATGCTGCTTTCGATGTCTGTCTTCGTCTTGTTTCCGACTGTTGGGGCTGTCTCTGTCTCTCTCTCTCTCTCTCTCTCTCTCTCTCTCTCTCTCTCTCTCTCTCTCTCTCTCTCTCTCTCTCTCTCTCTCTCTCTCTCTCTCTCTCTATCTGGTTCATGTCTTTGTGTATGTGTTTCTAGGGTTTCTGTTAACAGATTTGTGATTCTATATATGGAATGTGTTTCAGTTTCGAGTAAAATTGATGGTTCCATTTGAAACTGTAGATTTGCTGTGTATTACTTGAAATTTACAGATTTTGTTTGTTTTGACCTTAGACTGTGCTCTTATACCAAATGTGTTTTTGCTTATGTAGGTTTCTGTTTTTGTAACCAATTTCTAATTGTAGTCATTAAAAATGGGAAAGACTCCAAGTCCTGGTAAATGGATCAAGTCTCTTCTTGGGAAGAAATCATCAAAATCGAGCTTGGAGAAAGGAAGCGAGAAATTGGTAAGAAAATGGAAGAAAGATATTGTTTTTTTCTTACTTTATGTCAAAGAAACATTATAGTTAAATGTAAATGTAAACATTGTTCATATGTGATAGAGATCTGCAAAGAAAGAAGAGCTTGTGGTGAAGGTGAAGGATAATAATGTCTCAAACTTAGCTACCGATCCTCCGGTAGTAGTTTCATCACGAGAAGTTGCAGCTACTCAAACTGTTATAGCCCCAGCTGTTGTCATCCCCGAGAAGCAGCCAAGCGGAAACATTGAAGGAGATGAGCCAAGTACGAATCTTGAGTCAGGGAATGACACAGAAGAACTCAAGCTTGAAGAAGCTGCTACAAAGGTTCAAGCTGCTTTTAGATCTCATCAGGTGAGTTCTTCGTCTACATAGAGTATTTAGATTTCGGGTCTTATTCTGATGATAATCTGTTGTATTTTTAAACTCGTGAAGGCCCATGAGGAATTTCAAACGCTTAAAGGCATCATAAAGGTACAAGCAGTTATCCGTGGTCACTTGATTAGAAGACAAGCGGTTGCTACATACTCGTGCATTTGGGGAATTGTGACGTTACAAGCTCTTGTTCGCGGGAAGAAAGCGAGATCTTTAGAAACAGGGGTTCAACTTCAGAAAACAAATACGGTATTTAATATCTGTTAGTTTATAGGTTCTACTTTGATAACCGTTGCTCGATTTTGCATTCAAAGTTGTACTTTCTTTTGTTTGTTAGGAAACCGAGAATTCTGAAACTTTGCGAGGAAGCACATGCAGTTGGCTGGAGAATTCCACAAAGCTCTCCATGATTGATAAGGTAACATCAACATTCTTCTCGTGCTGCTGCTTAGACTTATCATTCTCGATTCTGTGATGTGCTGGTGCTTATTTTTCTCCTTGACTTTTTCAGCTTCTAGTTTCGTCACCAACGGCATTGCCTCTGAAGATTCAATATGGTCCTGAGGATCCTAACTCAGCCAAGGTTTGGCTTGAGCGCTGGACACAATTGCAGGTTTGGGCTCCTGGTCCAGTTGTGGTTAAGAGCCTGGTTGCGAAATCTCAGACAAAGAAGCGAAGCTTTCAAGCAGTTGAAACAAACAAGGGAAACCTTAAGAGAGGTATCAAGAAACCATCCGGTAGTTCAAATACTGGAAATAGCTCTAGCAGCCGTTCTACAGCTGAAAACGAAAAGCCTAAGCGAAATGTGAGGAAGGCTTCCACACTTGGTAAAGAGCTTTCAAGAATTGAGAATGATAAGTCGAAGCAGCAGAATTCGAGAAAAAGTACTAGCGCCATAAAGGAAGGGTCTTCATTGGAGGTGAAGGACGAGAAGCCTAGGATTAGTCTCAAAAAGGCTTCACTTTCTAATGGACTTGAGAAATCTACCCGCAAATCCGCTGAGAAGAAGAAAGAGATTGATTCAGTGCAGAAAGAATTGACTGGTGACAAGGTTATAGTGCAAAAAGAATTGCCTGGTGACAAGGTTATAGTGCAAAAAGAATTGCCTGGTGACAGGGTTACAGTGCAGAAAGAATCGACTGGTGACAAGGTTTCAGATTCTGTAGTTGATACTCCTGAAGAAGAAAAGGTGAAAGATACCCCTGAAACAGTTTCGAAAGAGGCCGATCTCGACAAAGATGAGAAATCACCTGTTCTGGATAACTCGGAGCAAGATGAACTCAAAACCGCAGAGAGAAGCGATAAAGCTGAAGAAGACATCCAGGAGCCAGACGTGCTGATAAGCTCTGAGAATGGAATTGCTGCTTCTGAAAACACAAAACCAAGCGATAGACGAGCTTCGCTGCCTGCAAAGATTGAAAATCATCATCAAGAAGATGGGCTTACACATAGTGGGCGAAAGATCCCAAGCTATATGGCTCCAACTGCATCTGCAAAGGCAAGAGTAAGAGGACAAGGGTCTCCAAGGATTGGTCAAGAAAAGCCAGAGAAAAACGGGACAACAAGGCGCCACTCTCTTCCTCCTGCAGCCAATGGTAAGCTGAGTACAATGTCTCCAAGAGCTCACAGACTTCTCATTGCTTCAGCTAAAGGATCAATGAACAGTGACAGATCATTTTCGTCTTCCAAGGACATTGGTGGTAAGGACTCTAAAGCTTTATACACAAACCTCTTCAAACTTTCAACCTTTACATCCTCTAAACCCATACTTGCTCATGTTTGTTTCAGATAAATCGACGAAAGCTGAGTGGAAACGGTGAATATCTTTGAGGCAATAGAGAAAGCAATCCAAAGAGTCATCCTGATCATCTTACGCTGTTGGACAAAGCTCTGAAACCTTTTTAATCATTTTAACTGTTTTGTTTCTATCTTTTCTGTGTGTTTTAGTTTGGTTTGCTTTGGTTTGGTGTAGTGAGTCTTTGACATGTTCTCTTTAGTTTTACTCTCAGATGCTTTGTCTTCACAAACAAAAAGGGGTTTTTAGTAAATAGTTCGTATGATGCTTCTCTCTAATCGTTTACAGTTTTTAGTTCTGTAAAACAAGAAAAAAGAAAAACACGAAAAGGTAGACTATATATATAAGTGAAGACGACCGGAACCAAAATTTGTATAAAGTCGAATTGAACCAAAAAATTGTTAGTTCCTTAAAGTATATATCAAATATTATGAAGCTGAGTCAAGAATAAAATAGTTTTAACTATACTAATATCACCAAAAATATTTCTTTTATTTTTTGTTCTTTTGTAAATCAAGATTTCAGTTCTAATTCGATAGAGAATCCAACAAACAATTAAAAACCAAAAACTGAACAAAAATTTCGAAATGCTTACCCCCTCAAACAAAAAACAAATCCATATAGTGTCTCAGCAGATACATTATTTTACACACAGAGCAGCATACATTACAACAGAAAACAATTACAGTGATTCTATCTTACACGAGGAGACTGACTGTGAGAAGGCAAAGGAGAAGCAACAGGAGTTATGTGCAAGAGAGGCCGATCATAACTATATCTCCTGGGAGATTTCTGTACAACAGATCCATTACTACCTCTGGGAGAATCAATCAGGCCTTGTCTGGTTCCAGTTCCAGCACTACCTCTCGGAGAATCAATCTGAGCTTGTCTGGTTCCAGTTCCAGTACTACCTCTTGGAGAATCAATCTGGGTTTGTCTTGCTCCAATTCCAGTTCCAGGTTTAGTAGTTGCCGTTTCGAGCTGATCTAATTTGGCTAAAACTTCCGACATCTTCGGTCTGAGTTTTGCGTCAGGGTTTAAGCATTGCAATGCAAGACTAGCAGCTGTGTATGCACCTTTTTGAGGATATTGACCGCCTAATCTCGTGTCCATTATTCGAAAGAGCTTTCGCTTGTCGCCGAGATAAGGTGTTGCCCAATCTACTAGACTCTGCTCCGTTCCTACTTTTGATTTGTCCACCGCTCTTCGTCCTGAGAGTAATTCCAGTAGTACTACACCGAAACTGTATACGTCGCTCTTAGCGGTTAATCGACCTGTAGATTAAAATTCAGATATGGGCTTAAGAGTTTCAGGAAGTAAAGTGTATGAGACTATGAGCTGCAAAGGCTAAAGCTTCTGAAGTAAAGGGCTAAAGCTTCTGAAGTAAAGGGCTAAAGCTTCTGAAGTAAAGGGATAAAGCTTCTGAAGTAAAGGGCTAAAACGCTTTTGAAGCAAAGGGATAAAGCTTTGAAAACAAAGGTTATAGCTTTTGAGGTTAGGGGCTAAAGCTTTTGAAGTAAAAGAGCCGTATGAGATAGGAAACTCTCATGTACAGTTCTCAGGGAGGGAATTGACCCGCCTTTTCCAACCGTGAAGAACAGGCCATTCAACAAGAAGATTTTGAAATGGCGGAGGCTTGGGGCCAAAGCTTTTGAATGTAGGCTAATGTTTTTAAAGCAAAGGCTATTTAGGTTTTGAATCTAAGGCCAAAGTTTCTCACCTGTGGCTACATATTCAGGGGCTGCGTATCCGTGGGTACCCATGACTTGTGTGGACACATGTGTCCTGTCACCGGTTGGACCTGCTTTAGCTAGACCAAAGTCGGAAAGTTTAGCATTGAATTCCTGTGATTAAGATCCATACCGAAGTTTTGGTTAGAAATGAAGTTAAGAGGTTGAAGAGAGTTTGCTAATCAGGTTTCTCAGGTTTATTACAGCGTCGAGTAGAATGTTAGCAGCTTTAAAGTCTCTGTATATCACTTGCGATTTAGCGTCGTGAAGAAAAGTAAGCCCCTTTGCTGCTCCTGTTGCAACTTTCATCCTTATAGCCCATGTTAGTGGCTGCGCGCCACCTGCAAGACGAAAGAAAACCATTTGACGGGGATTACAAAACACAGTATAGAGAACCTAATGCGTGTTGATTTTGAACAGGACTTTTCTCAGGTTTACATACGTCTAAAAAGATGATTCTCCAAGCTTCCTTTTGGCATGAACTCATATACCAATAACCGGTCTTCACCTTCTACGCAGTACCCAACTAGTTTGACAAGATTCGGGTGACTAAGCTGACCAAGATAGTTCACTTCAGTCTGAAACCAAACAAATCCAAAAACATGTCAGCAAACAATTTTACCACAATATCATGACCAAAATCAGATTACGAGAAAGAGAGAAAAAAACAGCGTACCAACCACTCCTTATGACCTTGAAAACCTTCAGTTTTAAGCTTCTTAACAGCAACAACGATTCCAGAACCTGGTTTCGAAGCAGTAAAAGTTGTTCCATCAATCCATCCTTTAAACACATAACCAAAACCTCCTTCACCTAGAAGACTATCAGGTCGAAAATTCCTAGTGGCGCTCTTGAGCTCGTTAAAGGTGAAAGCTTTAAGATTTGGTGATGACAAAATCTCTCCTTCTGTTCTTGGTGTAGGTAAAGACTCTAAACTACTGTAAGAATTTATGCTTAAGCTTGAAGGAACTGTGGAACGACTTGTCTTGCTAGAAACTCTTGAGCCTGACGAACCTAAATTAGAGCAAAAAGACAAATTATCTAAAATCAGACGTGAAGAAAGATCATAACTTCAACTAAGTTTCCTGGAAACTCCCGACGCTTAACAATCATACAGACAACCAAATCTCAACATTAAGCAATTCAAACATCTTAAGTCAATTTCATGTATAAGTTCTTGGTGCTTCAGCAATACTATAAAAAGCAAAACAGGGATATTACAGAGTAACATATCGATTCAAACATCAACTTGTTCCAACATAAACCCAAAATTGCTCAGAGATATCTACAATCCGGGAAATCAGACATCTGCAGAGATTGGTAGATTTTAAAACGTTTGATCTTTGAGGATCACATCATCCCAAACAATAAAGGCCGACAATTTTGCTTGGAATCAAGGATTTGGCTCTAAACAATAAACATAACTGAAGAACCCATGTGGAGAATGAGGAGAAAGCTCCAGGAAAGAATAACAGAAACTTAAGTAAGCAAAGAAATTGGATTAAAGAGGGAAAAAGGAAGAGACTTTGAGCTATAGAGGAAATAACGAAACTTACCAGAATTAGCATGAGGACTGTGGCTGCTACTATCCACTTTAGCTGATGAATCCAAACAATTACCCATTTGTCAAGACAGAGCCTCACTGTTTTTTTTTCCTTTCTTCTCGAGACAATGAACAGATTCAATAGAATATCAGCTTCTTCTTTAGCTTTCTGTTTTCTCAGCGGCGCAAAGTCTGGGTGTAATTGAAATCGGTAAATAATAATACTTTAATTTTCTTTTTGTAATAAAAAAACGATTCATAAAAAACAAAAATCAGAAATGAGAGAAGAAGAAGGAACGTGAAATTCTGAAAGAACACAGAGAAGCACAGCACACCATTCATACAAAAGTCGTGGTGGTGGTGGGGAACAAAATTACGATTCTACCCTTCTGCTTTTCTTCGTGGTCCTTGGCTCAAAATGACCATAATACCCTTAGAATCCGCGAATCTCAATGGTTTATGCCGGGTTTTTTTCGGGCATCGAGAAGGGATATTTTGGTAAAAGGGTGTTAATAGATCAGGTTACGTGTTTGCTTGCGTCAGCAAATCCACGTCAGATTGTAAAGTCTCTACTTTTACATCTTACCTTTAAGCAAAAGCAAAACCCCTAAGATGTGCATCAAATCTAAAATGATTTTCAGTCGCCGAGTGATTAATTTGGTAAAAGATTCGAATAATCTTTTAGATAAACCAAAGTTTTAATAAATTCAAAATTGGTTGAGCAGAAGGTTTAGTGCTGTTTAATTAAAAAAAAAAGAGGCAGTGAACACGCTTTTGGAATATTTTAATTTCAAGTGTATCAAAACTTTACTCCATGCATTGACCCAACAAATTCCTCTATCGATCTATTCACATTACGTTGGACCGACACATACAAGAGCTTTTTTTGTCCATATTAAACCTAGACACGTGTGAACTTTGTGTTTCACAAAAAGTAAAAAAAAATTTAGAATTCTGAAATGAATCATAATTAAAAAATAAATTTGCTAATTGTTGTGGTAAAATAGCAGGCACGTATAAAACAGTCGCTACTAATACTATTATTAACACAACAAAAGAAGACATTAATTGGTGATTTAGTATAGTTTCATTTTCATAAGTAGCAAACTCAAAACTAGTTCTTAAATTATTTGGAGTGATAACCAAAAATAATATTTGTTTGTCTTAACTAGTAGTAGTCGAATGATTTTGCTTTTTTGTCGGTAATTATAACATTAAAATGTAAAATGTACGTATTTGCAACTTGATATATGATATATATCACCAAGTGATTTGTATGAATATCACAAGGTTTAACTACGAAGCATGTGAATAGGAACACGACAAAAAATTATGTGAATAGTAATCTTTTGACTATTTGAAACTTTTCTATGTACATATTTAATTTTGTCAACCATATATTATCATCCATGATCCATCTGTTAAGCCATCTATTATTTTTTGATATTCATGGATTAAAAAGTACGTATACGTAATTTTATCAACCATTTCTGAGTGCATATTCTTATCATATTTTATACGTACAACCTTCTTTATATAAATTCGTTTGAGTGCATATTATTTTAGTTGCTATCATATTTTATGCTTTCAACTTTCTTTTATTTGTCAACAATATTATTATCTTTTCCTTTTACAAAAAGGTATCTTATCAACATTGTTTTTATAAACAGTTTTTAATACTTTATTAACATCATAACTTGATACCAACATATCCAAATCATGGACGAGTTTCTTATTTGTCCCCTGAACAATCCTATAAAAAGTTCTTAGAACATTAAATTTGTGATTTTTGAAATTATTATAAAACTCTATCTAAACCAGAGCTGATCCAATATGACCCCTCAATGATTTGTTGTGACCCACTTTGGTCAACTTCAAAGCAGCCACCGAAACTTTCTAACACGTTGCCATTTGTAGAGACTAGCGTGTGGTTTTTTTTGAGAATCAAACGGTGTGTAGTTTACCTTTCTATCTCAGACACGGAGACCATTTCACAAGTTAGTTCCCAAAAAGTGAATACGCGTCATCTAAGCCAATCAAAAACATTAAGTGAGATCATCAATCCAGTGTTAAGCCTCCACGTGGAACATCGACGTCTATTTTCGCGCCTTTGCAAACTTCCAAAAATCCAAAACAAACATTTTGGTTTGCGATTCTCGAATTTGATCTCAAAATGAAATAAGGAATAGCGAAATTCGAATTATCGAATCTTAGCCGGAGGAACAATCGGCAGTGTAGGGGCATTTCCGGAGGGAGATGGAGGTACATGGCTCCGGGCTCCGGCGAATTCTGTTGTTGGCGTTGTGCGTCTCTGGGATCTGGTCCGCCTACATCTACCAAGGCGTTCTTCAGGAAACTCTGTAAGTGAATTCTCTATAGCGGATCGATTCTCGTCGCTTTATTGTTTCCATCGTCATTGCTCGATTTGGCTTGTTGTTGCGAGATAGTTGCTAATTTTGTTAATCCTTTTAGTCTACATTACGGACAATGACTCGTCTGCAAATGCACTTACGTATTCGAATTCTGTGGTTTGAATTTCTATAGACGTATCTGCATAAACTTGTTATTGATCCGTATCCGTATGCAAAAGCACTTCCGTATTCGAAATCTGTGGTTGGAAATTATAGAGACTTAGCTGCAGAAAACTTGTTCGTGGTCCATGGAATAAAAACTAATTTGTATTCTGATTAGGTCCACGAAGAGATTCGGTCCAGATGAGAAGAGGTTCGAGCACCTCGCATTCTTGAACTTGGCTCAAAGTGTAGTCTGCTTGGTCTGGTCTTATATAAGTGAGCACTTGTTCAATCCCATCTCTGTTTCCTCATCCTTGAATACACACAAATGGAGCTGAAATGTCTTTGTATGTAATCTGATTCTGTTCAGTGATTAAGCTATGGTCAAACGCCGGTAACGGCGGTGCCCCATGGTGGACGTATTGGAGTGCCGGCATTACTAATACGATTGGTCCTGCCATGGGAATTGAAGCCTTGAAGTATATCAGTTATCCAGCTCAGGTAACTTTTTATCTAACTAATAATACTCAAATTATGGATTTCACTACTACTTAGGTAAGCTGATGGGTTAAAATCTGATATTTCTTCGTCCAGGTCTTGGCAAAATCTTCAAAAATGATTCCAGGTAAGATCTCTCTATCCATGATTATGAAACTCTCTTTATTACATATTTTCTTCTCAAGATCTCTCTGTTTATCTTATATCTCTTTTTTTTTCTTTTTTTTTCCATAATGCAGTTATGCTGATGGGAACTTTAGTTTACGGAATAAGATACACTTTCCCTGATACATTTGCACATTTCTTGTCGCGGGAGGAGTAGCTATCTTTGCTCTTCTTAAGGTATGCAAATCTGCTCATCCAAAAACTTTGATCATAGGATATTATTAAAAGCTTTTGATTTGGTTTTCTTCCAGACAAGCTCTAAGACAATTAGCAAGCTAGCACATCCAAATGCTCCCCTTGGCTACGCACTTTGCTTCTTAAACCTCGCCTTTGACGGATTCACAAACGCCACCCAAGACTCCATTGCCTCGAGGTACTATATATTGATCTGACATTGCATCAAAACATTAACTTAACAATTTTCCATCTATAATCATATCACCATACAATGAAAATTTTCACAGGTACCCGAAAACCGAAGCTTGGGACATAATGCTGGGAATGAACTTATGGGGCACAATATACAACATGATCTACATGTTCGGACTACCACAAGGGATTGGATTCGAAGCATATCAGTTCTGTAAGCAACACCCGGAAGCGGCAGGGGACATTCTAAAATACTGTCTTTGTGGTGCCGTGGGACAAAATTTCATCTTTATGACAATAAGTAACTTCGGGTCACTAGCTAACACGACCATAACCACGACGAGGAAGTTTGTTAGCATCGTCGTGTCATCGGTGATGAGCGGAAATCCATTGTCGTTGAAGCAATGGGGATGTGTTTCGATGGTGTTTGGTGGTTTGTCGTATCAGATCTACCTTAAATGGAGGAAGTCGAAAAGAGTGGAGAAGAAGAAGCAAAAGAGCTGAAGAAAAGCTTAAATTAACTGAGAATGGCTCTGTTATTTTTTGTTCTCATATCTCTAAATTAGATTTTTAGATTTTTTTTTAGTCAACCGAAACTTCCAGTATATAGAAAATCTAAAACCAATAGTCAATTTAAAACTAGCTATTAGTATGATTAATGATGATTACAATATATGATTTAAATTTTGTTTGTGATCGATATTTACTATTCAACCCACATCACTTGTTTTAGCGGTTTTCGTCTTGTTTTAACGGTTAAGTAAGAATTTTGGTTTGATGTTAACCAGACTAAAAAACGCTTCTTGGTTGGATGGACCGGTATTATTAGCTGAAAACCGGTTTAAAAGAGGACAAAGGAAGAGACTGTTGAAAAATTCAAACTAAAGAAAAGGTAGAAAGTGATGATTACGTTTTGTCTTCCACTAACTAACACTTACTTAACTCTTCCCATTTTATAGAGAAGCAGATCCAGATCGCAACTAAGAACCCTCTTCATTTAAATTTTTGTTTCTGCAACTATGACTACGGAAGAAGGAGAAGAACAAGAGAAGATAGGTATGTTTATGGTAATAAATAGTAATAAAGATACTATCATTCACACCAAAATCAAATCATTTCCACTAATATGATCTCTTTACAAATCACATTAATCTTCTGAGAGGGAAACAAAGGGAAAGGGTTCAATAGAAAACAAAAAAATATCCTTTTTCTGTCATCTTCTTCTTCTCACACCTATGAGAAGTTACTACATAAAGAAAAATGAAGGCAAAGTTTTTTTTTTTTGGTTTTTTCTCCAAAACCTCATGAAAGTCTTGTCTTTATCTTCTTCTCTCTTCTTCCTTCTTCTTATGTCTGTTTTTCTAATCATTACTGTATATAGAAAGGTGAGATGCCTCTCTGAAGTTGTTTATCTTTTTCCTTAGATTACACTCTGAAAACAAAAACTCTATTTTTTATGTAATATTATAGGTTCTGTACAGAGAATCAAGAAAACAACAAATCAAGAATTCATGGGGAGGAAAAAGCCCGGATTATGTATCTGGGTTTGACCCTAAAAGAGGGAGACAAACGAAAGAATTTTTCTTTTCTTAGACACACAAATCATAGAATAGAAGAAGCTCATACTTGAGCCTTTTTATGAATGGCTTTAAGTATGATGATGATGAAAAGAAACTCTCCTAATGACTGAGCAAAGATTTTTTGAATGCTGAGTATCTGAGAGAGAAACTCAGTTTCTGAGATTGGTCTAGATTTAGAAATGTTACCTTTAACATTCTAGATTCTAGATTATGAACACTGGAGGGGGAAAAAAAATGCAGATCATGGCACGCCCGCTTCACTAAAAATTTTCAGGCCGATATGGCTGCAAACCTATGAAGAAAATCTAAGCAAAAGGAGGGACGAAATGCAAGTTATGTCGACTCCATGAGGACACAACAGCGGTTTTAGGAATGTTTTTTTTTTGTTTGGTTTGGTTTACAAGCTATCAAGAAGGACTCTTTTGCAAGGAGGTGGTTGTGAAGGATTAGCACTCGGAAATGGAGATGGGGACTCGACACCAAGTGTTTTTAGCAGAAAGGACCTCTCCTGCAGAAACATATCAATTAGTTCAATTTTTTATTAAAAAAAAAAACTGAAAATGTTCCACAATTCAATTAAATTAGGTTCAAGCTTACACTTTCAGAGAATTGTGGGCTTGGGATGCCTGCTGCTAGAGATCTGAACAATGAAGTGACTTGAACAGGCGAGCTAAATTCTTCGTCACCAGACATAGGCACAATCTCATTAGTTTTCTTTAGGACATCGCGACAAGTTGAGAGTATATCCACTTGTTCCGCAGTTGCATCAGACACAATCCCTTTATCTTGTAGTAACTCCACGCCATTTTGCTTCTGAGATATTGTCTGAGTATCAGATAGGGGTTGTAGGGTTTTATCACCAGAAGGGTGCGGCATTACAGTTGATCCTGAGCTATATTCAGAGCTTGCTGGTGAATCATGGAGATCAGGTTGCCTATAAGGTGGACAGACACTAAAATGCTCAGAAAACCATTTAGGTGTAAAACCACAACCATTTAAGTATAAAAATGTAATTTCAGAACCTCCAAGATGCTTGACTATCTTCATTACTACTTCTCAAGTCTTCAACAAGATCCTTAAATTCCTCGAGTTGGAAATCCATCTCTGGAAGTCCATATCGGAATATATCATTCTCTTTGCTTTTATTCAAGAAATCCTGCAGGACCTGCATATTAAGAGCAATAACAAGTATGTTATTAGAAAAATCGTAAAAGATCATGCAACGTTGTGTTATAAAGCTTCTTGAAATTGTTTTCATTTTCACTTCATAGTTTCAAAGGTTAGTGACCAAAATGAGTTGTGAATCACAGCAAAACCGCATAGTTAGTTAGTTACCTTCCAGGCATTCTCCATGCTTTGTTCTGTGTTGTCTGAGTTAACTTTCTGGGCCAATGAACTGAGAAGCTCGGCTTGTTGCATCAAAGCTGTTACCTTTGGATCATCCTTCTTAAGAAACACCTCTCGGTTACCTTTAAGCTCACCTACGTACCGAAAAACACAACTAACTCACTACGTTGCATCTTTACTAATGCTCTCACATCAATTTTACAGGATAAGCAACAACAAGAGATTTGCGCAGAGTTGTTTACCGTCAATCTCTTTCGCACTGTTGATTTGATTCTTCCCCTCTGCGCTATCGGTTTTTGTGGCATTCTGAGCGAGCACCGACAATGGAGGTCGTACCTGCTGATTCACACCCGAATTAACCTTTAAATGTGATCTATCCCCATAGCTACTGATCTCTTTAAGATCTGGAATGTGACTTCTCCTGAAACAAAGAAAATGGCCAAAATATGTCAATCCACATTTCAAAGATTTCTTCTTTGAATCAATGGGGCCTCAAAAGAGAAACCAAAACAAATTTCTCACCTCGTTTTCTTAGCAAGAGGGGATTCGCTTTCGACTTTCTGGGGTGTACTAATACCATCTGGGAACAACATTCTTTTGTTGTTTGAGTTCACACAACAAGCAATCCTATTCTCTTTAGCCATGGCTTCATACTTAGCTCTCTTCTTGCACAGTGTTGTGAACCTGTTCTTCACTGCGTTATCCGTTCTGCACAAACCACAAAGAACACGAAAGAACATTTACCATCTACTTTCATCTCCATAAACTCCCATTCACCATAAAAGCTTTATTTGTTCTGTAATATATATATACCTGCCTGAGACCACTTTTGCAATCTCAGTCCATCTGTTCCCGAACAATCTCTGTGCCTAAGAAACCAATCACACACACGATCAGACGCAAACTCTATAAACTCTTCATCAATTTAATGAAAAAAGATGTCTAACCTCACATAGAAGTGTATCTTCTTCAGGTGACCAACCTCCTCTCTTGAAATCAGAGTTTAAGTATGTATACCATCTGCAAAATCAAAATCCATGATCGGATTAAACAAAACCCAGAAACAATCATTTTGATTTCGAACTAGACTTTGACCAGACCTTCTTCTACACTGCCTTGTGCTCTTATCAGTGAACTTGGATGCAATGATCGCCCAACTGAAATCAATCAACACAACAAAACCCTCTCTTTTCATCAGAATCAATCGACCCAATAATAAAACACAAAACTTTCTCGAGAAACTGCGAAAGAGAAAAAGAAAAAATACTAACTTTTCAGTTCCATGTAAACTGATTTGCTTTCTAAGTATATCATCCTCCTGCAGAACTCAAACAAAACCCATCTCAGAAACTGTTCGATTATGCATAGCAATGAAACAGAGAATCATCAATATTATTATTGTATAATATATAGAGAGACCTCTTGTGTCCAAGTAACAATATGACGCTCCTTCTTTTTGGAATCATCGTTATTAACGATCTTCTTCTTCTTCTTCGTTGTCTCTTCCATAAATTTTTTGATTTTTCTCTCTCTCACGCTCTCTTCTGTAAATTCTTTGTCTATTGTTTTTTCTTCGACGCTCCTTCTCCTTTATTAAAACCCAAAACTATCTCTATCCCACAGAGACCCCTCCAACTTTTTTTTTTGTTATCCGGAAAAAAAACCAAACTTTTTCCAGGAAAACAAAAGAATAATCAAAAACCCTAAATTAATAAAAATCACTCTGAAAAGGAACTCATTTTCGTCACTCGCGACACTAGTGCTTTTTAAACCCTCACAGAATCGTCTGGATTCGTAAGTTTTTTAATTTCACGACGATTGAATTTCGACGAAACGGAGAAAAAAGGAAAAGAGATTTTATAGAAAGAAAGAAACAACAAAAGTTGAGATTTTTTTCCCAAATTGAAATTAAGGATTTAAAAAAAAACTTCCCCTTTAAATATTTTTTGTGTATCATTCACGATTCATGAACATTGGTTTCGTTTTAAAACCTCTCATTGTTATTTGGAACTGTAATAAGAACTGAAAAATGGTCTGAACACTCTCTCTCTCTCTTCTTCACATGACTCCACTTTTTTGAATTCTCTCTCTCTCTTTTTTTCTCTCTTAAATTTTATTTTCTAACGTTTTTGGGAATTTAAGGAAAATAAATATTAAAAAAAAAAGAAAAAAAGGGCAACGTATGGATGGGTTAGTGCGCGGGTATGAAGGGAAGTTTGAAAAATATTGCTGAAATCCATGTGTCTCCCCATTAATGCTTTATTTTTATTTTACTTTCTATTTATTTCAATTTTTATTTTTTTCTACTATTATTAGATACTCAATGTATGGATGTAATTTGTTAATTCTTTTCAGCAATATCATTTATATTTATGGATGTGTTACACGAATATATAGAATACACAAAAGTTTAATAACATTCAAAAACTTGCCTTAAGTTACACACTAACGAACGTGGTGATTTTATTACGACATTGTCTAGAGTTTTTGTGGGGAATATGATTACTTTTGTTGATCAAATTGTTTTTTTAATCACAAAAAGAATATTTAAAATTGTTTACGTTTGAAAAATGCACGTGGTTCGATCCGTGATCTTCAAACGATAGATGAGTATGTAGAAGATTATAGGGTTTTCATTTTTCACTCTCATCTTCTCCATGGTTTGATGTTTAAATCTTTAAGCAATAAAAGTATTTAGTTTGAAATGTAAAGTAGTTTTTTTTAACCAAAAAAAATGTAAACTAGTTTGGCAAGATGATACAAAATAATATTATAAACCTAGTTTGATTTGATTTGATACAATTATGGTTTTGCTTAAATTTAAGTTTATATTAATTTTCCGAATTTATTTTGGGTTTGTTTCATTTTTTTGTAAAGTAGAAAAACATTAAATCAATTCAAACTGAAAGTCCTAGAAATTTTATATATATTAATGAGATAATATTGAACAATTATTGCAAGGAGATTTTGACAATGTTGTTGTTGTTGTTTTGTTAAAAGAGTATACGACAATTCGCGTGACTCAACCAGCAACATTGCTTTTGGTTTCAGATTTTCTTAAATTAAATTTGTCTTTCTATAATATTTTTGTCAAATTATAGCTATAACTTAAAAAGATCATGCAAACGAGCTGCTTTAATTCAATGTAACCGAACTTAAACCCTCTTTTTGGTAATTACTTGGACTTATAGCATTCAAACTATCGTTACTTAAAACAGTTCGAGAGAATAACTTTAATAATTTTTTAATTTGGAATTATATTGTGTTTTACTATGGGTAATCACATGGGACGAGATAAATTAATAATTTTTTTGGGGTGAAAACGTAAAAGTTAAAACTAAATAATTAGTTGGGGATCAGTTAGTTCAAAGTTTGACCAGAAGGTTGAGGTACACGTGAGAAGTGAGCGCGTGATGTTTGGAAATTTAGAATTGTAGTCATAACGGATTTATAAACAGCGAAGCACTCTGACAAATCACCCTTTTTTTCTTTTTTGCAAAGTAAATATATGATTAATGTTTTTAGATTAAATTTTATATATATGATTAATGTTGTTATGCAATTTGACCGAATTATTATAATTCTCCCTATACTATAGTCTATAGACTTATTGTCCGAAGTGTATTTGTAGGTTTAGGACCGTACAAAATTAAGTTCTGTTTTAAGATTTATTCTGTAAAGAAACTATAATTTCTGCTTTGGAAAAAAAAAAGACATACAAATTAGGATTATATGTAATGTGAATATTAGGAGAGGGTTATGAAATCTATTTGATAGAGAAAAATATATTTATTTCGAAGGGTTGGATGTACCGTACGAGATACACTCTTTATAATCAACCATATCTTTAGTTTAATTATCTTTTATTTCATTCTATTTTTGTATTCTACTAGAAAATGGTGTATACAAATTTTAATGGTGGGATGATGATGCATGCCACGTGGGACATATCGAACATAGTTGTCGTCCTATACGTATATGAAGCACGCGTAAGAGATCTGTATGTTTCTTCATCTCACTCGTATTAGTTTACAGTATTTGACACTATAATCTATTTTTCTAATATTTACTGTATTATTTACTTTTAATTAAAACGCAACTGTATCCATTTTTATGCAATGTTATTTAACTTATCTTGTTATCTATTTTTAATTAAACTGGTTAACAAAAATTTCCATTGATAATATTGATGTTTGTTATCCAAAATCAGAAGTTTTAGTGGAGAACCATGTGATCAAAAAGGCAAAGAGCCCAGGTTCGGGTAATGCTGAAAACAAAGAAGAGTTTTAAACCTGCTCTTATTCCTGATCCAATGAGATTTGGTCCAGAACTTACAGAATTGCTTAAGAAAAATCAAACAAATTTCTTTCTTTATCACATGCAATCCAAAAACCTATTTGTATCTATGAAAGTCAATGCTCGTGTTTTTGTGATTAGACAGTATAAATTGTTACACTATTTACATCTTGAAATTAAACATACACACATGACGGTTGAGCTCAAATGGGATGACTTAAATTAATTGATTATATCTATCTTCATTTTTACGTTGTCTTTCCATACATTACAGATTTCTTATTTATGCACCAAAATTTATATGCCAAATGAAAAAAAAATTTCTTGAAAAATAATATAAATGAGCTACATATATGCAGTAACATCCGAAACCTTTAAAATGTAGTGTACATGTAGAATGAATTCTTTAGTTATATTTTAAAAACACGTGTCATAACATAATTATTTTCTTCAACGTAAAAAAACGTAAAATTTGATGATTATTTTGAATGATAAAAATGAGAATCATATTTTTATAAACGTTAATAAATTATAAAACATTAATCACTATTGTGTAACCATAATTTATTATTTATGTTTGAATCCGGCAATTTAAATTTAAATGGAAAAGACATACAGTAGATGCAATGTAAGTAAAAAAAAAGGTCGGTGAAATGAGAAAGGCCCACAAGCAGCCACAAAAAGGCCGACTCTATGATAAATAATGGAACCCAATGCAAAAGCTCACTCCTTTCTCCTCTTATTTTTATCACATTTTTTTACACTAAAGTTTACGTTTTTTTTTTCTATCTGCCAACAAAGTTATAGTCTTTATAATATTCGCTCTCCCTTTTTTTAAAAAATATTTCTTTTATGTACTTATAACTTTTATATGAAAGGATATAGTTTTTACATGATTAAAACTCGGATGTTAATTCTGCTATTGTCTTACTTTCTCTCCTTTACTATGTGTTCAAATTCATCAGCTGAGAACGATATATATTATGTTAATCATAGATTAACTAGGTATATCTTTTTTCCTCTGGTGTTTGATATTCGAATATAAAAATGCATAACAAAAACTAGGAATTAATTTATAAAAAACCTGGCTTATAAAACCAATCAATTGGTAATTTGAATAACTAATATGTTAATTAACATCTAGAAAATTAAAGTAAAATAAAAAAATGGAAAGGAAAAAGGATTATCTCCATAACATGGGTCGTTCTCAATGCTTTATGCCACAAAAATTTGTCACATTGTGGCTTTTGGGCTCTACTTTGAAAGAGAGTGAGCATTTATCTCCCATCACTTGTACATAATATTCTCATGGGATAAATAATTTGTAGCTTCCTATTTCCTAAACCTATAATGCAACTTTAACAACACCATCTACACATAAATGTCTCCTTTTCTTTTATTATATGTTCACATCATGTACTTGGGGATTTTTCTATCATCTTTAAAATTTTAATCTATTTCATTAATATTGTTTGTATGCCATAAACTCATCGTGTAACTTATAAACTTTTATCCAGAGTTAGTCCTGTTTTTTTGTATAGCAGCAAGCCATAATAAATTTTTTGTATATTTTTTTATAAAAAATAGATCATTTTACATTATAGTTTTTTATATATAAATAAAAACTGTAAGTTCATATTTTGTTTGGAGTCAGGTTCAATCCTGCTTTTACGACATGTTTTCACCAAAATACGAAATTAGTATGGATGGAGTTTAATAGTGTGATACACAAAATTGGAATACAAACTAAGACGATAAAAAACATGAATTGGCAATAAAAATTACCATCCTCGATATCTTGTACAAATATATTTATCACATGAAATTATTTCATGATTATGATGGGTTTCATATTGATAATGGAAGAAGATGTGAGATCAAGTTGAAAATATAAAGGAAATGTGGAAAGAGATTGATTGATTTTCTTTCCAAAGCAATGGCCAACTCTCATAGACTTTGCAGCAAAAAAATTTGACTAAACCCTGACACTATTGCCTTATTCATCCCCACACATTACGTATATATCTTTATAAATATTAATAAGAGTCGCATATCTATTGCTGTTTTCTAAAGAGTTCCATTCTCATCCCCATAAAATATTAAAGCAACACTATTTATGTATGGTCTACTTAGCATGCTTATCAAAGAAAAAGAAAGAAAAGAATGAACGATGAGTCCACATTTTTATTAATATTTATATAATCATAATATTTTGCAGCTTAAAGAAAAGAGAGAGCACAAAACATTGTGTATTACCACTAGAAAAATCATATATATATATAAGAATAGGTGGTTAATTTCCCTTTGTTTATTTTGTTAAGAACGTTATACTCTCATAGATTGAAAATATAAAATTTTGGATAATCATTTTCAACTATTCCATTGGGTTGACGAGGAAGACGGCGGCAAGATTAGTGAGTAAAAACGACTTAGTTGACAAAAAAAAACTAATAAAAAGCTTAATGCATAAATGGAAATGATTAGTTATGTAACATAACTACTGTTAAGTAAGAATTAATGGGTTTTGTTGTTGGAGGAATGGCCCAATTTCCCAAAGAGATTTTTATTAATTTATTTGTTATCGTTAATAGAATGTGTAATCTTTTAATCTTCTTTACGTGATCTAATGATGCCAAGCAAGAGCGGCCTCTTCCCCAATCAGTTCCAAACACTTGTCATCGTGTTCTACTGTATTTCCCACTTGACTTCGATAAATGTAAATAACAAAAGAAAATATTTTTCGGTTCAAAATCAGTTTACAATAAGCTGAACGATCAATATATATAACTTTATTTTAAATACGAGTTTTCTAATTTTAAAATATGTTTATATATATACAATTATTTATTTATTTATTATTTTTTTGTTGAAAACCATAAAAATTCTGGACTTTCGATTTATAATTTTTTCATACTAAAAGAGACTGAACCCAAATTATAAGTAACTAATTATCTAATATAACTAGACTATATCTTTGGTATTTCAGATTTGAATCCGGATAATAGGATAATCATTACACTATGTCTTCTGAATATGTTGTCATATGCTAATATTATGAATTTAATCTCATTAGTTAAATCATATATATATATGGTATTGGATGATTGTGAGGCTCCACTAGTTATTATCATTATGTAGCCCAAATTATCAACTATTTCGTGAGAAACGTGAAACTTTATAAGAAGTTTAGAAGCTTTCATAATACAATAATACGGTGGCTAAAGAATGGTGATCATAGCCACTAATCACTATATATACTAGGATTTACGTGTTCAATATGTATTATTGTCCTTAGAGTCAAAAATGTCGTAAGATAATTTTGTTTTTGTCAACGTACATAACAACATGATATGGAGTTAGCCAAAAACTAATCTTTATATATTTATCATGATATTTGGAAAAATTGTTACCTCAGTCACTTATATTTACATCCAGTATAAATATTTATCTCAAAATTTAAGTGGAATACACATAATATATATAGAAAGAAAGAGAGAGAGAGAGTTACGTTGTAATTGATATGTATACAATTTAACAGGATGCTTATGGATAAATGTTAAAGCAGAAAGGTTTTCTAGAAGAACTATAACTAAAAGAAAAAAATTCGATCGTACTTTGTAATAAAATTTGATATCTTTTGACCAAAATATGAAAAAGAGTTTTATATACACTCTTGAATTTGGGTATTAGGCCGCTCCCTTATCATCATTATACTTTGTCTTTTATTTTTCCGAAACCCATTCATCATACAAAGTTAGCACAAAATAAAATAAAGACAATGCTGAAAAAGAAGAACCCGTAAATAAAATCTAGATGAATTAAGAAAGTAACCCTTTTATTTAGCTTAAAAATATAATTCAAGAAGCAAAGCTAAACAATTTTGTAGCATGAAATGACAAAATAAATGGGAAAATTCAGAAATATAAGTCCCACGTGTGCAAAGAAAAAGAATTTGATCATTCTTAAAAATCTGAATTAAAATGTAAAAAAGAAATGATTTGTAGAATGTTGCGTTGCTTGGGATTCCTACAACCGTGTGGGCACCTCACTTTAGAAACTTGAACCCGACTTTTCTAAAACTCCAACTTTTTTTATTTTTTACTTTCTTTCTTTCGTTTTTATTTTTTTAATATTAGCTTTTTAAATATATTCTTTCATGCACGCTCTCCTCCTACGCCCACAAGCTTCTAGGTATCCGATGCCTATCTTAATCTTAGCATTGCTTAGTTAAATTTCTGTTAATTGGGCCTAAATCATCATTATTTCTGATCCAACAATATATGTATATCTAACTACGATTCAAGTGACAAAGTGAGGAATCTATATTTTTTTGTAAGAATAGTTTAGGTAGTTTTTTTTAATCTTAACTGTTTCAACAAAAATGCAATTGGATTCATTTTGATAAAGTTCACATTCGAAGGTGGTTAAATTATAATATTCTGATTTCGCCGTGAAGTTTTTATAGACACATTCGAGTTTTTGCATAAGTTCTATAAGAATTATCTATTATATCTTATATTATGTTGTATTTTTTTCTGTTGTATTCTAAAATTTTAAGATTATGAAATGAAAGTTGTGATAAAAAGGTAGTTTTGATCGATATATATACACAAAGAACTGGTTAAAGTTTTGTATAAAAAATTAGACGACATCTTAAACCTAAAACTGTCATGTTGAATTTGCAGTGATTAATAAATAATTGTTAATAAATGATAAAGACCAATAAATTACTATCATCATTAATTTAATTAATGAACTATGTTTTGTTGTACAACTATATATCATTACTTGTTTCAGGGATTAAGGTTTATGATTAACTTATGCATTGAGCATAAATAATTAATTTTTAGTTTTATAAAAAAATAGCATTGATTTTATAAAAAAAGCTTATTAATATCAAGAAGTAAAAAAAAAACACGATATGCGACATAAGTGCAAAGTTTAAGGTTTGTTGTCAGTTTGTCCATTTGACCAAATAGTTTTCTTTGTTTTAAAACATAAATGCACTTGGCAGCCGGTAATGAAGTGTCGAATTAGATTAAAACACTGTTAACTAAGAAAATCACATTTACTTATCAGTTATCACGTACACGTGCATGCATCTGACGTACGACTATGTACATGATCGCATGGATATATGTATAGATACGCCATACATGTATGTACAAATAGGATATAGATAATCCATTACGTATATATACGTACGTACGCTACGCAATACGCAGTAAACTTTAAATTGTAACAATTCTGCAAATAGTTCGTCTTTATCGAAAGTTAAGGAGAGTCTCTCTCTGATTATAGTAACAATTTGTTAAATCAACTTTTATATTTTTTTATCTCGCCCATACTCTCTATGCACACTCACACACAAAGTACTCAACCTAATTTAGTGAAATCAAATTTAGTACAAAATTTGTTTGAGATACGCAATATATTCTGATTAAACTGAAAAGGTCGAATTAAAATGACCAGTGACAAAAAGAAATTTAAAATTTGTTAGAGATTTTCTTTTCATCGTTATATATGTGTATATAATTACATAAGTGCGTACAATCTCCTTTTTTATACGATTACCTTATATATTATAATAAAGGATATATTATTTCTGGGTGACGTTAATAAAAAATATTTATCGTCGTCAAAAATAATTTAAATTATTTACATATGTTTATAATATATATAGACGCATAGAATAAAAAAACGCAATGGAAGAAAACAATTAGGAATTACATAATTTATAAAGAAAAAACAACATATGGAATAATTATATAATATATTGAAAAAGAGAAGAATAATAGTCAATGGAAATGGAGAAGACTGCCTCATATTTGGTGAGAATATGTCAGACATCAAAGCAAAGGCTTAAACCAAACACTAATTTTCTATAGATAGACCTATATTTATATATATCTAGTTACTTTCTTCTACTCAAACTCATTTAACTAGTTATCATCCCCCATTTATTCTATCAATAATCCAGTTTAATTTGGAATCCAATGGAGGTTAACTTCATCTTTATATGGTCAAACTTTGAAAACATGGTCAACATGTCACATTAATATAAGATACATAACGAACTAGACTATACCTGAAGAGTTGAAATGATATAATAGCTAACGTCACAGAGTAATCTCTTTCGTTTCTACGTCATTCATATATTAGTTTCATCGGATATGATTGCTTTGATCAATTATCTATAGAAGTTTGGATCGTAGTTTCATATAGATTATGTTTCATCCGATTAGTTTAGTCATTTTATCTTACATGACTTAGTTAAAAAGTTGTGGAATATAAACAATCGTTACATCATAAATGTAAGGTTGTACTCATTTAATATGCAGAGGGCGTGACCCCAAAGTTTGAAGGGTGTGTTGGAGTAGGACCAAACAGTAATATAGTTATAATATTTTTGTTTTTCTTGATAATATGTAATTATAAATATATTATATCTCTTTATTTATTTATTTAAATTTGGCTGTCACATTGATGTCTGATTATAATCATATACGACAAGATTAGTCGCAGACTCTCGCAGACAGGCATATGTTTCTTATATCAAAAAAGGAAAATTATTTACAGCAAGAAATTCTATTTTAAAAAATTGCAATAAATGTTTGTGAGACAAACAAAAAACTGCGATCAATATGAGATGATTTACGTACTTTATTTTTCCAATACCAGAAAAATAACGATTAATAAACCTCATGTAATGGGCCAGTGATCATTTGCGATATATGGGCTTATGTTATCAAAAACCTCAAAATCAGGTTGTTTTGTATCATTAATAATTATATGGTTTACAATTTCTTTCAAAAAACCCCATGAAAATATAGAATGTTGATATAATTTTTAAATTACAATTTGGTGTAGCATGTTACCAAATTTGGTGTGACCAGAATCTCAGCCTCGGTAATAAAACAAGCACTGTCCGGAGTAAGAAACTTGTACAAGTCTGACAATGTATCTTAAAAAAAAAATCAACAGTTAATTATAAAAGCTTTATGAATATTATTCTATTTTTTAGATTGTGTATTTTTATTTTTTCCTAAGTAAAACCGTCGGTAAATAAATAGAAAAACTATTGTTTCTGTTTTTCAGCGGTTTTGTTTACATGAAATTTTTACAGGAAGTTTTTATTATTTCTATCGGTTTATATTAATATAAGCATTATAGGTTTTGCAATTAAGATGCAAACTTTATTAGATACTTATAAAATTTTCTTAAGAACATAGCAAAGTGAAGATCATAGTATTTTCGATCAAACGGCAGTGACCGCGATTTTCATAGCGGCTTCGCAATGGCCTGGAAAATTGCAGATGAAGAAGTTTTGTCCTCTAGACAAAGTTATACGATCTTTGCCTGAAGTGTATGTTCTCGCACGTGCAGGCGTTTTGCAATTGTTGTACCCTCCATTATCTACCGCGACCACGTTGTGGATACTCGGATTATAGTTAAACACTGCAACAAAATTTTATGAAAACGTTATTATTTTTAAAAAGTTAAATTACATAGTTTACTTTTACGGCTCTACCATATAATTTTTTCTCACACTAAAATATATAACGTAGTTGGATTCAGAATTTTCTTTACGAAAGTAATTAATTGCTTAAAATACGATTTCGTTTCTGTATGCAAAAAACTTTACTTGTTAACATAGGTTTGATTATATGAGTTCAAAAATATATAAAAGAATCTACGTACACATCTTAACAGTAAGTGTTAACCACGGCAATAACTAACTAAACATATTAACATGCCAATAAAAAAATATTGCTGTTCCCTAATGAAGATTAAAAAAACTTAATTGCTTGTTACGTAACAAGATAACATGATATATTTGAAGCTTAATGAAAGGATGTGAAGTATATGTACCGAGAACGTCACCGGCTTTAAAATGTTTGCCTCTAGGCCAACCCACAGCGTTAAAGGTCCATCCATTGGATTCACCGACGGTGTAAGTCGCAGCTTGAACGTAGTCAGCTTGAAGCACTAACACTGAGACAACCATCAAAGCCACTATGGCTCTAGCCGACCATGCACTGCCTCTTCCCTTGGCCATCGATCAGTCTTCTGAGAAACGTTAGCGAGAAACAGCGAGAGAGAGAGACTATAGAGAGAGTGAATGAGAAGAAGAACGAATTGAAGAGTTAATGGACAAAGGTTTTTAAAGAAGAAGATATTAAGGCATTCAATGTTGTTCTTGTTCTTGTTTTATTAAAGTGGGTGTCTCAACAACCCACAATATATGGTCATTTATTATTTCTGGACACATTGTCTCTGTAAATTGATTATAGTCTATAGACCAAAATTGACTATTTTTGTTTCACTATTGGAGATATTTGGGGATAAATATTGGAGAAATTGTTTGGTCATGACTATAGTACATATAGGTGAAACTAGTTTGATTTTTATGTTCTTTCTTTTATAATGCTTTATTTTATATTTATCAACTAAAATACGAACTTATTTACAATAAGGAGTTTTAAAGTCGTTATGAGTATATTGCTTGTTTGATACTCTTTATGTATGAAAATTTTAACAAAAGACGATCAAATATGATAGTAAATATTTGGTAAGCTAACTACGTACACACCATATATTACCAAAAAAACAATATTATTAAAGAGTCATGTTATTTATTATTTGATTAACTTGGAGCTTGGACACTTGAGTTTGGAATATGTTCCTTGAAACTTTTTTTTTTTGAGGACGGTAACACTCTTTTGAATTCAAAATTACGAAGATAAGCCACTATGCTAGTAATATAATTGAACCTTTCAAGTGATAAGAGAGATATTTGTGTAAATTTAGAGCCACATTGTTGTCTTTACATTATAACAAAACTAAATGTACAAAACCTACATACATATACGCCGAGAGGAGAACATGACCAAAAAGAATCGAATGGATCTAAATTTGAATTATAAGCCTATACCGCCTGAAAAAACCTGTAGCTCAGTTTTGTATTGGAGTCCCGGTTTAAAGATTTTAACCGATATGGAAACCGGTAGACCTGAAAGAACTAGATAACGTCGGAAGCCTCTGCAAAGCAATAACTCCGGCAGCAAAAGCAGCAACAGACGCCAAAACAAATGCCGGTAAGTTTCCTCCTCCAAACAATGCATCCCAAGGACCCGCTCCAAGTGATACTATCATCTGTTTAAAACCAAAACCATATTTCAGTCACTAATTACTGGACTTAGACGCATTGCACAAGAGAATGAATTTGAGTTTAGTTAGATTAAGAGATTGCCTGGGGAACAACAATGGCAAGATTCAACACTCCAATAGCCAAACCTATATTGAGAACAAAATTAAAAAGACAAATGAAACCATTTGGGACTCTAAAATCTAAGATTTAAAGTAAAAAGCTATGATTGGTTGAATCTTTTCACAGACCTTGACCGCCACCGGAATCAGCAGTGACTTCTGCTGTGACAGAGAAAGGGACACTGTATGTGATCTGCAAAAAAATAAAAAAAGGATGGTTTTATCATCACATATTTAAGAGAGATGATGCAACAAGAATTAAAAAGAAGATTTCGGCTTAAATAAAACACATACAGCTAGAGGAAAACCAAGGAGTGCAAAGACGATTACGGCTGCGGTTCTTGTTGTTTCGTTTCCAGCTATCATGTGTTCGATTCCTTTAGAGTTATCCCTTAAAGACATCAAGCTAATGACAGCTGTTCCTGCCATGCAGGCAAATACAGTAAAATTGCTCAGAGCCCATACAGCTCGTGCACCCATCCACTGACACATTGGTTCAATCAAGAATGAGCTGATCCCAAGAACAACCTACGGAAACCAGGAAAACTAAAATTCAATAACCAGCGAGTGATTGATGTGCGCAGACCCGTTCAAAATCTGTGTTTTATTTTCTTTTAAACATGTTATCGTATCGATTCTTACAGAGTTTAGTAGCAGACCAAATGCACCTTCCCGAACACCTTGACCATAAAGTTCCACGCGCAAACTATCTCCCGTTGGATCCCCATGGTAAACTTCTCTTCCCATCCAATCTGTATCAAACAGAAAGAAGGGGAACCACGATAACTGCAAGGATGAAGACACCAATCAAAATATAAAAGGATCTAAGAACAAAATACAGTGTAGCAAAGGTGATAACCAGTATAAAGATACCGTAATGTTTTCTTTGGTACTCACCCATGTAAGAGCCATGACTATAAGAACTGAGTTCATAGCAGGTGGCAAATGCCTTAAACTGGTTAGCAAATTCACTAAAACAGATCCAGGGCCATCAATGACGGTCTCATCTTGATGCTCATTGTTTGAATTTCCAAGCTGTACATCGTTATCACGTTCCACTCTCTCATACTTAATCCCATTGGCAGTACCATGATTCGGTTTTGAGTGCTCAAGGCCTTTGTGCTGGAGATCATCTAGCAAAGGTGCAGAATCTTGTATGCGGGTGGCCTTATCGCTTGCCAAAGGAATCTCTTTAGCATAATAGATTGTCACAAGAGTGCATATAGTGAGAAAGACCTGAAAAAAATGATAACTCTTAGAAAAATACAGAACTATATATCCCAATTGCAAAACAAGAGCGAAAGCCACTAGGTGAATTAATATGGATTAAATCTCTATTACTTTCAGAGCCACCTCATAAATCATAAATATATTCTAACGTAGTATCTCGAGTTGTGACTAATTATCCCCAAGATATAAACATGACAGAGTTTGGTAAAGACTAGAGAATTCCGTTGCATTTGTAGAAAGCTTAGATGTGTCAAAATATAAATATACTGCTTACCACTGCAAGAAGAAAAGCTGCTTTAAGATTTCCACATGCAGCACAACATGCTCTACTGGTTAGGAAAGGGAACCATCTGCTCAGGAAAATTGCCCGGATCATTTAACAGCTGGCGAAAATGTGATATTGCAAATGAGGAAATAGAATACAAGTTTTTGAGAATGAGGATCTCGAAGATTACTCTTGCCAGTGTCCACTCGCACCAGCAGAAAACCCAAGGATATTCCCAATAGCCATCCACAAGCAGAACACAGCATTTGCAGTATTCCGCTGATCAGGACCTAAGGAAAGCCAGAGACATCCATAAGTGTTTTTCTACAGAATCAGAAGCAATCAATCTAGATTCTAGATTATCAATACAAACTATGATGTGTTAAATGTATGGTGAAATTCTATCATTACCTGATAGATCAGCTAGAAGAGCACGAGCAGGTCCCTGAAACAAAAGCAGAAAACATCATTCCTGGATATTTAGGTTATGACTAACACCATTCAATCTAGTAGATTGGATCTGAACCTGAACTGTGTTGTTTGCTAGATCCAACAACCAAAACCCAATGATAAAGACAAAAGCTGCCCTGGTCCGTGTGCCTTTGAAAGTACTGCATTTACAGATATACATCAAGTCGGCAATTACTTTAAATTAGTAAAATTACATACAAAAACGCCATAGGCAGGGGAGCAGGAGAGCAACCTGCAATGTTCCTTTGTATCTCCTAACAGATACCCAATGTCTGCAGAAAACCCGATTATTATCACCTAAATTGCAAGTTTTTGTTTAGCTTATATAAAACACAGCGTAGCCAGCTATATCCTAAGGAAAAAAATAAAAACAGAAATCATATCTTATATTGCCCCTTACTGCTATTGAGATCATGAGTGATCCTACGAGAATAAACGGTCGTCTTCTTCCATACTTTGAAGTACATTTATCACTCCAGATGCCAACACAAGGCTGGACCTAAAAACCAACAAACAAATAAGTACCAACAACATGTAACAGGAAAAAAGTATGCCTACATAAGAAAAATAGTTTCTGATCGTACGAATCAAACTTTTAACCCTAGTGAGAGACAAGTGGGCAGATCATCACTGAATACATCTTCTTATGAGAAAGTTGGTATTGTCGCTAGAACTCTAAAAGAATTAAAATTTGATTGCAAACCTACCACAAGGCCTGTAATTGGGCCGCAGAGCCAAATAAATGAAGAAAAAGCGTGCGATATTCCAAGGGTCTGCACCAATCAGCCAAATGCAACACTGTTAGGTAAGACTCAAAGGGTTCATCAGCAACAACATTAACAACAAAAATACCCCAACAACTTCCGCCATTCAACAAGTCTACCTACAACTTCTGCATAGATGACCAGTCGAATACAATTCAGATGTCAGAACACACTTTAATCCTGTAGTAAACATTCTAAAGAAGGTCTCTTATAGTTTGTAGTACCATGTTTTAAATACGACAATGGAGGTGGGACAATCTAGCCAGTATAAGATGTCAGATAAAGCTGTTTATAACCCGATGGTACCATACAGTTCCATATGTAAACGTCTCGTAGCTATTTTAGGAAACTTCCATCGAATTGAAATGTCATTACTATAAAATAAGCAAACAACGGCCACCTAACTATTAGACTTCATTGTTTTCACCTACAAAGTATCTGACTTCTTCTTCGTACAATCTACACGAAAATACCCCCCCCCTCGTATCTAAATTATAACACAATCGACTGAGAAAATGCGAAGAAGTTACAGAAATGGCGGCAACGATACCTGAATATAAGGAGTGAGAAGAGAAAGTTGCAATGCCCATCCAAATTGAACACCAGCAGCGACTGTACAACTAAGTACCAGCGTCACTAAGCTACAGTTCTTCGACACGGACTCACCATCTGCCGAATCAGGATGATTCGAAGGAGAAACGGAAGGACAAGCGGGTTCCATTTGATGCTTCGTCACCATCTCAACTTCAACATCCTTCCTCAAATTCCTATACGGGACAGAGATCGACACCGAGTCACTCTTCCCCGCCATAACTCGCCGTCTTCAACACCCAGACTTCGGTTATCTATCTCTCCCGAAACTACAGATCCCTAAATTTCGTAACGAATCAATCTCTCATTCAACTGATTTCACAAAGGTTGACCAATAACACAAAACGAAAAGATCTAGCTCTGGTGATTTCGCCAGGAGATTCGGAGACGACGATCGAGATCTAGCAAAAGAGTCAAATTCGGGCGGGTGAATGTTTGATGGAATCGATTGATCGATTTGGGTGTTTTTTTTAGAACGCGTAAGTGTGCAAAAGGAGATTCGATTTACAGAAACCGTTGATCTATAGATGGACGGCTGAGATTATATCTACTGGTCGTAACGCAAAGTCAACTTCCTCGTCTCGGGATTACTGTAATCACCACCGTTGATTTGATTTGTACGGATCGAAACCGTTGCTTCAGTTTAAAGAAAAAGCGGACGAAACTCACCGTCACCGACACCAAACATAAGTGCGCTTTTTTACATGAAACGCCGGTCGTTTAGTTAATTTAGTTAATGGGCCTGTAATTCTCTATCTCAGCCCATATTCTAAAAAATCAAACTGCGTAGGTGTTCAAATATTAAGCCCATTAAAAACCCAATCTTAATTGGTAAGCTTTTATTAGGTAAGGCAAGAAAAAATAATGTCGCTGATGATAGTTACAAATTCAAAATAGTGTTTTTTTAATCAATGCCACTATGTAAAAGTTTTTTTTTTGGTTTTAATGTTAAGAAACAAAAAAAGTTAATTATCTTACACCTATTGTAAACATTTTTTTTTCTTTTGTGCAAAATGTAAACATGTATGTATAACGTTGTATATAGGCTTATAGGAGATGTGTGTGAACGTGATAGAGATGAATAAAAGAAAATTTTATAAAAGGAGGAAAAGAAAAAGACGTGTGCCTAACAAATGTATGATGTATTGGTAAAAAAAGATGTAACGAAGATTATTAATATTCTTGCTTGTGGAAAATGAAAGCTTATATGCACAATTTAATATACTTACGTCTTTCTTTCTCCATCTCTCCTTGTCCCTCTCTTCTCCTTTCCTTGTCCACGTGTACATGACTTCTTTTGCCCAATCTTTTTTTCTTTTTCTTTATATCAAATGCACTTTTTATTTCAAGTTCAAAAACCAATCCTTTTCAGTGGTGTGAACCCTTTTTTTTTTAGCTCTTATGGTTTCTTTTTATATAAGAAATTACTAAATTGAATTGAGATAGACTATTCAGTTTGGTATTAAATAGTTACTTGATCTTTAACTTTAGTTTTTTAATATATTATCATATTATATTTAATGACAAACTTCATCTTTGCTAAGTAAATTTTAATATTATGAAAATTTTTATTAAAGTAAATTTATCTTTTTAATATATATTCTAAAAAGTAGTAAAAAAAACTGATACTTTTCACTCTCCATAGAGTTTTGTTTTTACGGCGCAGTCCCCAGACTTCTTATAGTTAATCTTTTAAGTAACTTTTATGATCGGCAAGACTTATGGCCCTTTATTGTTTTTTCAATTTTTTAGCAACCTCTTACAGTTGCATCTCAGTCGTGTTTAGTTTTCTTTTTGTTGAGGTCCTCTTAAGCGTGTTTAGTCAAATTTATCAAACCTACTTTTCAATATTCACATTCGTTTGTTCTTGATTAATTTTTTGACTCGATTTGGCCGACTATATACATTTAAAAATACTGTTTCAAAGATACGTTCTTGATTAGTTAACTTCAAGTTGATAACTCAATCTAATTTCCAACAAATAACTAATCAAATTACTGTTTTGAGAATAATTTTACGACAGCCTATCTCATAATGATATGTTATTATGATCATGCCTTAAAAATACTTAATTCATAGGAAAAGAGCACATGTAATAAACGATATGACAAAAAAAATGGATAATGGATTAATTGGTAATTAAGTTGGTTGATTATACAACTAACTATGTAATTACATTGTAGAAAGAGCACGTGTTGAACGGGGCCTTGACCCAAATAAAGAGAAAAAAAACATATGTACCATAACTTGACACGTCATCTCCTTAAGGCCAAACGCGTCGAAAGCTGACGCCTGAAAATAATTCCTTCGTCGTTTCTCAAATCATATAAATTTAATAAAATCAAAAGTATATGGTGTAGAAAGAGAGGTGCGTTATTTAAATAAATATTGATTTATCTCATACTGATTGGTTGGCAATTTTGTCTTCCTAGATAGTGTGGTTACTGTTATAAGAATGGGACTGTCACGGATATCTAAACAAATTTAAATATGTCTTTAAAGCTGATAAATGAAAATCACAAACTGAATTATTTTATAATGTTGATTAAGAATGTAATAATCGAATTAAAAGATAAAATGTAGAAATGTTGGAAAGAACGTGAAGAAATTAAAAAGAATCACGTCACGTGAAGACAGGTCTTTTACGAACTCTTATATCCACTCACTTCATTAAATCATTTCGAAAGTGGAAGATTTAAAAGCAACAAGAAAAAACACCTTAATTGTCCCCAAAAAAATACATCCTCTTGCTTTTTAGAGTTTTTTTTTCTTGGTTTATTTTCTTCATGTATTTATTTATTTTGTGATCAATTATGTTTGGTAATTAGTGGAAGAAATGTCCAAGTGTTTACATCTTTTATACTAAACAATCTCAATGTTAACAAATCTGGAAACTATTTTTTCTTGTGTGTTTTAGTAAATTCAAGATGTTAAAGCTGAAAATAACACTATTTAAATATCGTACATCGATACAATTAGTAAACTATAGTTATATTTTCCTAAATATCATGACTTTGTTTTTGCCGGACCATAGTTTTTTTAGTTTTGTTTGTTAAGACTATTAGTTCAATGTATGTATACTTACGATAACAATCAAATTGTAACCCTGAAGTTTCGAATAATTTGTTAAGTCGTATATATCTATACATTTTTCGAGTTATACATACCATATATAGGCTTGGGTTGCGGATAATAACCGTCCCGCATGATCTGTCCCGTATTGGATACGAGTTAAAAAATTTTGTTCAGAATTTACCCGCCTGATCCGCGATTCTGAAAATATAAGACCCGCACCCGTTCCGCCAAAATTTTGCAGGACCGCAGGACCCGCGAGTAATCCGCAAAAAAATTTTTAAAAAAGAAAAACGTGTAAAAATTCAAAACGACACATATTTAAGCCTTAAATTCATAAAACAACACCCATTTCTATTATATTTCTCCAAAACGGCACATTGTAAAATACAAAAACAACATGAGTTTTAAAACGCAGGTCCTGCGGTAAAAAAATACAAAACCCGTAACCGCTCCGCAAAAATTTTCAGCGACCTGCAACCGCCCCGTAAATTAACCAAAAAAATTCTTTTTACCCACACTCGTCCCGCAACGGGTCAAACAGGACAGAATCCACGGATTTTGACCCATATTTCCAGGCCTAACCATATATATAATATATCTCATTTTTATGGCAAATGTACATGTTTACTCACACTGTAATTGTTTTTGGATTTTCTTCGTGCTTCTGATGCCGATGACAAGCAACCCTATTTTATCAGTATTGTGTCGATCTGTATATCTCGTGTATGTCTTATGTCTCCTTCCAATTTATGCTGCTAAATTTTAAACGACAATTTTGCATTATGCCTTTCTGCATGCAGATTTTCTACATTAACTACACACACACATTAATTGCATGGTATACAATATATTAAGGAACGAGTTTTGAAAAAAAACAATATAATGAACGAGAGAATTGGTAAAATAGATATTGGGTTGCAATAGACTCATAGTAGATAATTGTTTAGAGATGATTGGTTAAAAGATGGATGCAAAGTATTTGGATTAGTTTTAGCCAAAAAAAGAAAAAGAAAAAGAAAAAAGCATTTGGATTAGGCATAACTTTTGCACTGTTCAGAAACACTTGACAAGTTCACATGGATATATAAATTAGTATAAGACTTAATCACACAGAACTGACACGTGATGTTTTGTCATTGGATAACGATGCCCTTAGTGCACAGTAGAATCTTTCGGCGCGACTTAGAGTTTAGTTTATTATTATTTTTTTCTTGTCGACAGAGTTTAGTTTATTATTATTTTTTAAAATTTGCTTTCATTAATGAGTTTTTCCCCAAATTTTATTTTGATCTGCATTGTATTGTATGATGGTATGTATTTTATTTTGATTTTGTCGAAGATGATATGTATTGTATAATTATATTACAAACTTAAATGTCATATATCATTATTTTAATTTAATCTATAATTTCAATGTCATATATAATTATATTTTTTATATTGAACAATCTAAATAGTATTACATTTAGATTAATTAGAGAACTCAGTGAAAAGGTTATTTGATAGCTACACTCATTATGATAAAAATTAGTTGAATATAACAGATTCAAATCACCTTCAGATAATACATAAAACAACATATAAAATATGATTTTTTTGTGTGTAAATTTACATTTAATAAATGACAAAATTTTGTCGGTCCTTTTCTTTATCGTATAAGAAATATAGAATAAATAATAAGAGAAATTATTATAAACATTATATCGGATGCCTCAAAGTCAAAGTGGCCGTCATGTCACTGGTGAATAAATATTTCGCAAACAAAACTTGACAAACTTTAATAGAAACACGGTAATTTGTAAAAACATCATAACAAACAACATGATAAATTCATAGACAGCCTCACGTGCGTAGACACGTGCCTCGTTGCCCTAGATTGCTCGTCGCCAGCTTTCTCGTATTCATAATATCCTTCAGTTATTCTGAGATAACAAATATTCTCTTGCCTCGTACGATTTTATTGAAAATAAACCGTAAGAAAATATAATATTAATAAATAGGATTATTTTTTATGAATGTTACTTGATTTAAAAATATAACAAAATTACATGTTATTAGATCATTGATTTCAAAAATCTGATTAAAGTTCTATGTTATGTATTTGTTCCATGCTTTATAAATCCTAGTCAATCAAATGTTAATAATAATATATATGTTAATAAATATTAGATTTTTTATGGATTTTTATGCATATGGAAGGATCTAAGTTGAAAAATACAAACATTTAAATCTGAAAAAGCCTACAGATTAATAAATATTATTTCACATATCAAATTGATCAGTAAATTTTTACAAAAAATCAAATTCTATATACATTCTTAAATCAACTATACAAAAACCATGCATGCAACTTTTAATGTAAACAATAAATATTAAAAACTGATTTTAAAATCTATAAATTTTCCAAGAATTCATACATATCAAATCAACCAAAATACATAAACTAATAACATCTTCTAATTCTTAATATATTCAACAAATATTACAAGTCTTGTTAAATGTTTTTTTTAACATTTGAAGAGTTTTTGATTGATCACTTAATTGATTAATAAAAAAAATTATTTTTGTATGAATGTTATAATACAATTTATTATAATGAAATGCATAAGTTTCGGTCTTAATTCTTCAAATGTATAAAAAGTATTGGTGTGGTTATAATCACTGACATTTTTTTAGATATTATCATTTATGATTCATATATCTATAAGCATTTATTTATTTCTCTCATTCCATTGTACTTTCACAATATAGAGGACGTTATATAAAATAAAAAAATACTGTAGAGGATGTTAAGAAAAAAAAAAGAATATGAAATTTGAATGACGTGGGATTTGAAACAACTTTTTCTGCAAGTAATTAATTCCTTTTGACTACTGAAAATTAACAGCTGAAGTACTCTGGACATCTGCATTCAACGCTGAAAAGTAGATTGTTTTTTTTCCTGATTTCCTCACGCTCAACAAAACACATTCCAATTTCATTTTCATGTTTTTTTTGGCACTAATTATTTTCATTTTCCAATTATTTCATCTCTAGCAAATAATTATGAAAAAGGCAATTTTTTTCTTAAAAATTGCTCCTAGACGTCACTAAAGAGATAATAGTTACATGACTAAGCTTTTTTTTTCTAAACTAAACAAGATTAAGATAATTACATGTAGTTTTCAATTTAAAGGTCTCTAGAATCTTTTATATATTTCCAATATATAGAAAGTAAACTAAAAGAAAATCTAATTTGTGAAAAAAAATATCTAATTTTGGGTTAGTTGAGATAGTTTTTTTTGTGTTAGTGTGAAGGTTCTCTATCTCTCTCTATATATTATTTTTCAGTTTCCTTTCTTTTTTAGTTAAGGTCCGTTTTAATTATAATTTGATAGCACTAAATTTGCATATTATAATTTTTAAAAGTTAGCAAAAGAGGAATAAACAAGAGAGAGAGAAAAAAAACGGAAAACAAAAAAAACAAGAGAGAGAAAATAGAATTGTTCCTCCAAAGATTTTTAACTTTGAGAGCCTCTGAGAAACCAAAGCTTCACTCTGATTCGCAGAGCGAATCCAAGAGACGACAGAGAGAAACGCGAAGAACAGAAACAGCTTTTAAATTTGATTATTTTTTCTCTCTTTAATCCAATCTCTCGTAAGTTTCGTTCTTCCATTTACGATTCTCGTTGTTGATTATTATAATAATCTGTTAATTATCAACCAAACCCCTTTTGTGTCTTCTTAAAAGAATCCTCTTTTTTTTCACTTCCTTCGTGAGCAGAAGGAATCATGAACAGATCGGGATCGAAGGTTTCGCTGTTTTAAGTTTCCGGGTTTGATTTTTCTCCCCCCTTTTGTTGAAATTGGGTTGGAATCTGGAGATCTGGATCTTGAAAGCTGGCAAATTTTTGTGTGTTGGGGGGGTGTTTATCTGTTCTTGATGACTGATTTGATTAGGTTATTGGTCGAATCTACAATCTGAATCCACTTCTCTATGGGTTTTTGAATGGTCTAGATTCGAAATTCGAAGACTTTCGAGAGAGATTATTCTTCGGGATTGATCTGATTTCATAACATCAAAAATTGTAGCTTTGGAGACATGTTGGAAGATCGATCACTAGATTCGTGTTTGATTTCAAGGGTTTTCTCAAGCTCTCGTATCTCTGAATCAAACTGGTCCAAGTCTTACATGTATCCAGAGGATGATGATGCTTCAGGGAATAAGCTCAGCAATGGGAAAAGAGCTCTGGAGGTTGTTGGTGAGATTAGACAGACCAAATCACTTAAACTAATGGGTTTTTCGATTAAGTATGATAGCGATTCTTCTGATTATTCTTTGAGTGGGGAAGAGCAAGGAGATGCTGCAAATGGTGATGGCTCATCGGGCCAGGAGCAAGAACAATCTGATTCTAACAGCAACGGTGATGATTCATCGGATTCGCATTCTCTTTTCAACGAGATTGGTCGGGACAACTCGATTGACTGTTTGATCCGCTGCTCGAGGTCTGATTACGGCTCGATTGCTTCTTTGAATCGGAATTTCCGCTCTTTGGTAAAGAGTGGAGATATTTATAAATTAAGGCGACAGAACGGGTTTGTCGAACATTGGGTTTACTTCTCTTGTCAGCTCTTGGAATGGGTTGCATTTGATCCTGTCGAGAGAAGGTGGATGCAGTTGCCAACAATGCCTTCGAGTGTTACCTTCATGTGTGCTGATAAGGAGTCTTTAGCCGTTGGGACGGATCTGCTTGTCTTAGGAAAAGATGATTTTTCTTCTCATGTTATATACAGATACAGCCTTCTGACTAATTCTTGGTCTTCTGGTATGAAGATGAACTCTCCGAGGTGTTTATTTGGATCCGCGAGTCTTGGAGAGATTGCTATATTCGCTGGTGGTTGCGATTCTCAGGGAAAAATTCTTGATTTCGCAGAAATGTATAACTCTGAGCTTCAAACTTGGGTAACTCTTCCGAGGATGAACAAACCGAGAAAGATGTGTTCCGGGGTTTTCATGGACGGGAAATTCTATGTAATTGGGGGAATCGGTGGTGCTGATTCTAAAGTCTTGACCTGCGGCGAAGAGTATGATTTAGAGACCAAGAAATGGACTCATATCCCTGACTTGTCGCCTCCAAGAAGCCGTGCTGATCAAGCTGATATGTCACCAGCAGCTGAAGCACCGCCTCTTGTTGCGGTTGTGAATGACCAACTGTACGCTGCTGATCACGCAGACATGGAAGTGAGGAAGTATGATAAGGATAAAAAGAAATGGTTAACTGTTGGAAGATTGCCTGAAAGAGCTGGCTCGGTTAACGGATGGGGACTTGCTTTTAGAGCTTGCGGGGAGCGGTTAATCGTTATAGGTGGACCAAAGTATTCAGGAGGTGGGTTTATAGAGCTGAACTCTTGGATACCAGGCGAGGGTGGTCCACCACAATGGACATTGCTTGATAGGAAACATTCTCCTAACTTCGTGTACAATTGCGCGGTGATGGGTTGCTGAAACAAACACAATTTATAATACTCTCCATTTGAAGACCCCCCAGATTCTTGTTGATGGGTTTTAGCTCACAATTCAAAAGAGTCCACTGAAGGTTCCAAGCTCCAACCTTTATGCTTCTTCTTCTTCTTCTTCTTCTTCTTCTTCTTCTTCTTCTTCTTCTTCTTCTTCTTCTTCCATATTTGTTTTTCTTACAAAAATTTTCACTTTAAATACAATCATCTCTGTATTGTTAGAGACCAGAAAAAGTCCCAAAAAAAAAGAGAAAAAAAACTGAAACAGGTTATAATAAGTTCGTTAAAGGTTGAAGCTTTTGAGAGTTTGCCAGATCTGGTTAACATTGTTGTATGTGTTTAAATCTATTTCTTTTCTAATAATCTGCTTTTGAAAGTTTTTATGTTTGTAGCCATCTTTTGGTCTTTGTTCATAGTTTTGCTTTTGAGTTTTTTTTTCTTTCTACAAGTCGAATCGTTAGATTCACTTTACAATGTTGGTTCTAAGTGTTTGTCATTTTTATGACGACAAAAAAAGTGTCACTTTTGTTTTTTTGTTGGGGTAAGGAGGGGCTAATGTTATGTCTTTATGGATGTGTCCTTTAAGATATCTCAATCTGTTGCTTGCAAGTTACAATTTTGTTAAGAATGTTTTTGAACTCTTCGTTTAGGTTCTTTAGCTTTTGGGCTACATGTATTTAGATTTTCGTTTTTTGGTGTAGAAAACAAATTCCAACTCAAGTTATATTTATCAATGGGAACAATGTGAAGAATATTTATAAAAGTATTTTTTTTGTATAGTAGTTAGATGTATACTCTTTTTAACTTGTTATTTATTTGGTCATTTTGATACAAATATATCTAATTACTCAATTTTTTAACGAATATCTAGATTTTTGTTCATTATTTACAACTCTCACGCACATTATTAGATTTAAACCAATCATATTTTAGACAAATAAAATCTCATAATCAAATTTAAATAGTGACAATCATAAATACATATTAAATATAGAGATCATGTACATAAATTAAAAATTTGCTGTCCTAAATTCATTCTGCACCCACTGTTTAAGTTAAGATTCTCCATTTTTCTAAACATCTTGCATTTTTGGTTTCCAAATAGTTTGTAAATCAACAAACTGTAAAGTGTTAGGTTTTATTTGGTAGCATGAGTTATTAATAATTTAGTTTGAGTTACAGATTTAATTCATACATAATTCAAAATTTACGAATTGATATAAATGTTATAAATTGAAGTTGAGTTATATTGATTGATTTACAATGCTGAGGTATGTCCTTCGTACAGTTGTAGGGGGACTTATGAGGTTGAGTTAAACATTTTCCAAGCAAAGCCCATTTATCAAATCTGGCCCACATAGTTAAGGCCCATTAATTAAATCTCGCAGGGTTTAAGCTTTTTCTTCTCTACTCGACAAAATTATTATCAACGCCATTATCACTCAGTAGAACAGAGCTTCCATTTTCGTATCTATTCTAAGCTACTGAAGAAGATGAATTCTCTTCATCGTGTAGTTGGATTGATCACCAGAGCATCGACCACATATCCAATCTCTTCGAGGGTTTCGAATACCCTTTTGAATTTCCCGTTGATTCTCATGTCCACAAAATCACGAAATGATGAAGATAAATGGAACGACGCTTGGGAATCAGCTTGGTTACCTGATGATCTCACGGATAAGAGCCGAGCACCGTGGGAGACAGACGTGAACTTCCCTTCGACCGAATCGACGGCGGCGGCGATCGCGTCGTCGGAGGAAATAGATGTGGAGGCAAAGGCGTTCGTAGAGGATATGAATGAGCACTGGAACGAGAGACGAGGGAAGAGCGGGAAAGAGGAGAAGAAAGAGAGGATAGAGATCGAAGGAGAATCGCTTTATAGCTTGGAGACGATGAAGAAGGATTATAGATTGAAGAAGCAAAGGGTTCACGCGTCTTTATGGGTTAAGGAAATCGAGAAATTGGAAGAAGCTAAGTTGGGCGATTCAGGATCTGGTGGAGCGGATGATATCGATAGGCTGCTTGATAGCTGCTCAGAGTAAGGATTCTCTTTTGCTCAAATGCTTTAATTTCAATTAGGGCTTTTCTCGAATCAATCCTGTGTTAACTTCACTTCACTTACTAGGTCTGTGATTTAGCTAAATTATGAAACAATACTGTGATTTGTTTGAGATTCAACAGACAGAAGATTGCTCTGAGGATTCGAGTCCTGGTGATTTGGTTTGTGATTTAGGTTTGGCTAAAGCCATCAACAAGATTGTGATTTGCTTGTGCATAATGTGAAGCATGTTCGTTTAGTGCAATGGGTTTAAATGAAGACATTGTAGGGATCGCTATGTGGATTCCTTGGTGTTTTAGATAAATTTCTTCATATGCTTGTTATGTTTATGTATATGATTGTGTTTGAAGATCTGTGTGCTTCTTGGTGATTTTGATCTTCGGATTCTGAAAACATTCAGGATTTTCGACTCGGTAGACCATGATTTTGACAAATTGGAAGTCTCGAGTGGATCTGAATTGAAAAACAAGCCTGATGGTTGGGAATCAACAACAAAGGAACAAGATGGAAATCTCTGGGATATGTCACAGAGAGAAGAAGACATTCTTCTCCAAGAATTCGATCGCCGGATTGCCTTCTGCAAATTTCAGGTACCACTCAGAATCCTTATATTTATTCGTCAGATGTGTTCTCATACCACTGTTAGTTGATCTGCGACATAGCTTTGATGTGATTTTAGGGATATGCTTATCTTTGATGATAAAAGCTCGAGACTTTTAGAATTCACCGTGTTCCTTGAAAAAATTGATTGATGCGCAGATAGCTAGTTTTATAAAGCAACACATATTCAGCAGGAGAAGACCGATTGATGGGTGGAGATATATGATTGAAGTGATTGGTCCAAATGCTAGAAAAGGAAAAGGAAGTGTTTCGAGGCTCCCGGCTTTATCGGATGTGTCGACGCAGCCCTTTAAAGAAGAAACTGGCAGTCTCAGTACCTTCAAGCGTCGGTCGAACAGAGATTTCTGAGACTTGAGTAGTTCACGACAATGGTTCTATATAGTGTCACAATGTTGTTAGATTGTTTAAAAGGATCTACAGATTCTGACACTTTTAAGACGATACATTATAGAAAATGAATGTGAAGTTGTGAACTCAGACTTTATTTTTTATAATAAGTATAATCTTAGTTGTCCGTAGTTTAACAGTTGCAAGGAAGTTGAAGACATAGGTGGGCATGAAGCTGGATCCAACAAGCCTATTAAAAGAGCAAGAATACTAACAGAATACAAAATTACATGGAGATGCGGGGTATCGATCCCCGTACCTCTCGCATGCTAAGCGAGCGCTCTACCATCTGAGCTACATCCCCATTTGTTAAAAATATGCAGTAGAGGACTATCACAATTAACATTATTGAGGAATTTAAAAGAAAAAAACAAAAGTGGAGATGCGGGGTATCGATCCCCGTACCTCTCGCATGCTAAGCGAGCGCTCTACCATCTGAGCTACATCCCCGTTGGAGTTGGTCATGCAATTTTTCGTATATAACCGAAATGGCCTAAGCATAATGTCAATTGTTTAGATTTATGTAACAAAACTGAACTTGAACTTCGGTTTGGCATGTTTCAGTTTTGATTTATATACAAGAAAAGATATTAACAACAAAACCATAAATTCGATTTCAGCTTGGTAAAGAAAAGAAATTTGTGCTCCATTTATATAAATTCAAAAAGTTGTTAAATTATTGAACATTAAAAGAATTTGAAACTGATGTGATTATCATCAAGTAAAACCGCAAAGCTTGAAGAAAAAGGTGATCCCTAAAGGAGATTTGGCTTTAAAATAAGACAACATGATCAAATAGACAAAAAAAAATGGCAAACTTATGGTTTTGTGTATTTCTGCTTTAGTTTCAATCTAAAGGAAATGCAATTCAGATCACTAACTTATAAAGCTCGTTCCTTCCAAGTCTTTAACTCGCTTACCGGCTTAGAATAGTAACCGCAAATGTATCTAGACCTTGCTTTAGTTATGGGCAGTTCACACAATTCTGCAGCTGTCGTGTCCTTAACCTTAATCCGCAACTGGTTCAGTTATAGCTGTTTCGATATATCCGGACTAAATTGTTCATTAGATTACCAAGATTCTGTCTTGGCTCATTTGTAATGGCAATTAGGTCCCTCGTCCATCTTCCATCTCCTTCAAAACTAAACTAGAAGTAGAAAGAGGAAAAAAAAGCGTTAAAAGTAGACAAAATGTTGGTACTTTGAAAAGTTTATGAACACAAAATATGTAAAAACTATCTTTACTTCAATCAAGCAGGAGGTGAAGGAGGTGATGAATCTGCGCGATGGTGGAAAAGTTTAGTTAATGCTCGACGCTCACAATCCTGAAATGAAACCAAGTTGATCAATCTCTTCAACATGATCGAATAACCCTATATATGGTTGATGTAGTCATGAAATGAAACGGATGATTAAACTCTAACATGTTTTTATGTTACCTTGAACATGTTTAGGCGTAATGGTCTATCTGGATTCAGTCTCTGAAGTTTAAGGTAAGTGTATGCAAAACTCAATTGATCTCGTGATGTAAACCGATCAACTTCATTGAACCACAGGCAGGAGAAGAGGTTTGACATTGGTGTATGAGCCCTTACAATAAAAGAACCTTCCGGTACATCTAACAAAACAATAAAAACATCAACAAACATAACTAGTAAATGTGGATGGTGAGAGAGAAGATAATGATCGATTGATTACTCACAACTTGGAAGAGGTGAATTAGGGTCTGAAGGGTCAAATTTCTTGAGTCCATCTGATCGGTAAAACATAAACTGTTCATCAATCGCAGAGTGGTTATACTTGTTCAGCCGTTTGTTCTGTAACACCTCATCCCAAACACAGTGTCGGTCATAATGGTTCGAGATAGCGAATTCTGATTTTGTTCTCCACAAGAAGAAGTCAATTATCAGCATAGGATCTGTAGTAAGTCTCATCTTACTGTCTATCCAAATCGAATACCTGCAAATATACATGAGGATTGGTAAAAAAGATTGGGTCACTGATCCAAATTTCAGAGCTTGAGTACTAGCCAACTAACCTCACCTAGAAGAAGGAAAAAGGCGGTGTGGCAGAAACTTAGGAACTTTTCCTGTCTTTCGCATATCGGTGTAAGGCAAATTGCTCACTACCACAGTTTTCCACAAACCAACAAATCCTTGCTTGTCAGGAACATGCCCCTCACTAGCCAGTTTCGATAGTGTTTGCTCATCAACGAACATCACAAAACAAACATTTCGTTTGGAGAACTCACTGATCTGAAGAAACAAATCAACAAGCAAATGAGAGCTAAATGAGAACCGTAAGAACTACTATATGCAACACGAATACATTCTCCCTCCAGAGCATTCTACTGCATTAGTTAATATCTACTAAAGGATAGAGTTTTAACCTTTTTGCTTGCGGGTCTTCTTAGAAAATCAGAGCTTCCAAAAATGCAAGAAGACACAGAGACTACACAATTCTTCATGTACGCTCTATCCTTTTCGCTCAAGTCAAATCCAGTACCTTGATGAAATCCATTAGGTCCTTTGACAAAACCACAGTGAATTGTCTGGTTTATCGCAGAGAAAGATCTCTCTCTTTCCTTGAGTGTTTGATGCCCTCCAAATCTAGGATTATTATATGTCTCTGTCTCTACAAAGCCTAATGAAAACCGCGTGAAATTTGAATACTCCTGAGGCTCAAGTATGTGATTAACAGACTCAGCAAGTGCAACTTCACAAGGCAAATCTGCAAACAAGTAAGCAATTTAGCTTAGATCAACAAACCAACATTAGCACTCATTGAAAGTCTCTGTAGAGATTCAATTATCCGTACGTTTGCTTCTCTTCTTGCTTCCGGGTGCTTTTTTGATGTTGGATATGTTTAATCCTATATCAAGCTCCGATGAGGTGAAAATATGATTTTTCATGTAAGCTACATTTGATCAAAATCCAGTTAGTACAATAGCTTTCGTAGTAGCTTAGCAAAAATCCAATACAAGACAAAGTTGCTTACGGTTTCGTTCAGAATGAGGTAAGAACTCAGAACCTACACAATCCAAATTACGAGAAGAGTGTTTAATTATTCTCCACATCCCGCGAAAAAAAGAGAGACATTTATTCTTAAGTTTAAAGCTTACCATGAAAGAGTAGTTTCTGGCCAGAGAATATGCAAGAGAAGAAAAAAAGTGACACGAAGAAGAAGAAGAAATGTGAGAGCTTCAATTTCACTATCCGACCAAACTTTTTTCCTCTTCTAAGAAGTAGAAACGAATGATCATTTTGACCAGAAGGATTCAGGTAAGAAGCAACCGTACTTCTTCTCTCCGGTAACATTGTATTACCAACACTGAAAATTCAGACAAATCAAGATTTACATGTCTGAGCTTAGGGGATGAAAAATTCAAAATCTTTCTAATTAGCGTACACAAAACAGCAAAATTACAACCAATTCATGAAGAAACCGGGTGATTTCACCATTCATGAATAATCAAACCAATTCAAAAGAACGAAACATAAATTTCTTACAAAATCCAAGATGCAGATTTGGAAGAATCTCTTGCACAAATTCACCAAATTTTCGAGAAGCAAGAATCGAGCAAACACCAAATTCGATGGATAAAATAGAAAAACTCTCTCCTGATGTGAAGATCCCAAGCTCAACACCATGAAAAGACCTTGAAACCTGGCGACGATTATAGCTATAGAGAGTGTATTTATTGATTCTTCTTTTAAGATGTATTTGTTTCTGTTCATTACACAGTTAATATCCTAATTAATAATGTCCAATTGTTGAAAAGATTAAGTTAATATTTTCAATTTATCCCACATCGGTAAACTATATACGGTTCACTCTCGAAGTTGGTGTATAAAACAAAGGCTCGGTGGACCTAACAAATCATACCTTTCTCGGCCTTTTGGCTAAGATCAAGTGTAGTATCTGTTCTTATCAGTTTAATATCTGATATGTGGGCCATCGGCCCACACGATATTATCTCTATTTTTTTAAGGGAGAAAGCCCATTAAGATAGCTTGCTATCTGGGCTTTCACGAGTCGCCCATGCGTTGCACTACTGCACGGGCTTGGCTCAGCCCACCAATTATTAAATCTAAACTTTTTAATTTAAAATATCTCAATCAACTACTTTAATGGAATGTGCAAAACGGATGTTTGGGAGATAATGACCAGTCTCGAAATGCCACGTGTCAAAGAAGTCTCACCGGAATAGTTTACTTGGGGGGGTCTAGAACAATTAAACGTCTCTTGTGAATCAGAGCATTGAAATTCTTACTTCTTGTGATGAGCTTGTGATCTATCCGTCAAAAATATATATACACTAGAAGTTGCTTTAAAAAGAGATTTGATTATTCAAGCTCTTCTATAATATTGGCATATGATCATTATCTCATTCTTGGAAGGTGTCAGTAACTAACACATGAGCTTAGAGAAACTCATAAATCTTTAGTTTTACTGTACAGTCACAAGTTTTGTTGTGAATTAAATAGATTGTGTAGTTTCTGTAGACATCATTCTTTAGATTGTGTAGATCCTATAGACATGAGCTTAGAGAAACTCACCAATATTTAGATTGTGTAGTTTCTATAAAATAAGAACTTCTCGCCGACATTCTCTGTCATGTGGGATAAGATTCTCCGTACCTACTTGTCTTGTTCACTCAAGGAAAAAAGCAGGTGGGCGCTTTGAAGCATGGCCAACCAAAGAAACCAAAGATGAGTACTTTTTTTTTGGGTTTTGCCTTGGTTAACACAAAATGTCTTCTTGCTTTTGTTGTTCTTTTCTCCTCCACATATGGAGACTGAGTAGTTTAGATCATGATTTGATTTTAAATTTTATTTCAATATTTTATAGGACAAATAAGTGATGGCTCTATTATTTCCCCATATCTTTTGAAAATGATACAAGATCTGTATAGATTCTTGGTTTTTAATCGAACCCATACTGCATTAGCTTTGATGTCTGGGATCATCTTCTTGGTCTCATCCATTGTAGTTTCTTGAAATCTTAAGTAGCCATTTTTGAGTTAACTTAAGGAAGGTTCAATGGAGTGTGGATAAAGATCACTTCGGGTCTTTTCGCATTATGAGTTGGCTACAGAGACATACATCTTCTTTGCATTTATTCTCTTAATTAGTAAGGCCCTTTTTGATTCTTAATTTTCTCTCACGTCACTTCATACATATTTTTCAACGAAACAGTTAAGGTTTTTGGCTACTTCGCCTTTATTTCAGACAAACATGGCCTGCAAGACTACGATCTTAGATATGTTAGGTAAAATGGCACTTTCACTTATTTAAGTTTCCTCATTAATAGCTCTTTTTGACAATCTCCTTTATACGTTTAATTTAACCCTTCGAAGCTAAGACAAAACTTTTATCTCTCTATTCTTGAGACTAAATCCAAAAAAAATAACAAAACGTGGTGGAGCCGATTCTTGATAATTGTCTAATCATTTTGCTGCATTCCAGATCTGTGTTTGTAACTGAGCAGAATGTTATATTGACTTTCTAACCAAATGTCACCTTTTGAGTAAGTGCAAGAGTTCTCTCAGAAATCCTTTAAAGTGGATTTGATCTTTTCGTGGAAGATGACGTTGTGATCAAGAACTCAACAAGACATCATATTATAAGTTTTACAAATATTTCTCACTCAGTAGACATTACAGATAAGGAAAGGTCAGAGATTGAAATCGTTTTGTTTAACTTTTGTGCAAATCAGTACTGACTGTACAAAAGAGATGACTGTGTGTGAGAAATCGAGCTGTTGCTGATCCTTCTTCGTGTTTCGAAACTCTTAGGTTTAGTAGTTTCCATTGGGAATCTCGGAGCATAACTCGGGGATGTCTTGTTCATGCTACTTCTTCTATCTGAATCACCAGAAACCATAACAGATTTATGACTCTTGCAGCTCATCAGGAGACCACCACTTCCGCTGCTACTTGATTTCCGTCTCTGCGGTGATCTTTTAGCGGTATTAGTAGGGATCCGAGGAATCTGAGAAGAGCGGTTTCTTCTTACAGGGCTTGTTGCACATTCTGACATAACAGAGAAATCTGCTGCGCTTGCTGTCACTATGCTCCACTCTATGCTTACTTCACTTGGAGCATAACATGTAGGTGAAGCCGGATCACTTCCTTGCCTTGTAAGAAAAGGTTTTGATTTCCCAGTAAGATTGTCTATCTCGAAAAGATCCGAGCTTGAATCACTCCCTTCACTCTTCGTGTCTTCTTCCTCTGTTCTTGATTCCCATGGAGGCAATGTGGGTTTCTTCTGAGCAACAATCCTCTTCTTCTCGACATTTACAGGAGATCCAAACACTTCAATAGACTTCCTCTGCACCAGCTCTTCTTGCTTCTGAGTCTTGATCAGTTCCGTGTTCAGATTCACCGAAGAACTCATCTGATTTTCGGTCTTCCTCGCAGTGAAAATGGAGATATTCGGATCAGAGCTTCTCTTAACCGAGATCTTATCATCGACATCAACTGAGTTCCCATCGGAACACGCGCATTTACACCCCAGATTCGAGAGAAAACTCTTCTTACTAATCTGACCACTATTGTTCTTCTTCTTCTCATGCAAGGAAGCGTTACAGCTATTCACCAATTTGTTCTGAAGCAACATGCTCTGACTATTCCAGCTTGATTCAGAGCGGACACTCGGAGTTCCAGAAGATTTTGTCTTCAAATCAACAACAAATCTCTCAACTTCTGGGTTTGTCAAAGACAGAACACTAGAACCCTGGTCTGAATCCATGTCTCCATTGAAGTACTTCTCAGCTCCAAACACACCAATCTCTGGATCTTCAGGAGCTTTCTTCACCATTTTCTTCTCATCGCTAAGCTCCTGACCATCTTTTGGATTGATGTTCATGTTCAAGGTTTTGCAGGGTTCCATGAGCTTCATGGTTTTGTCAACAGCTTCTTCCTTGCTTTTCAAGTAAGAAGAAGAAGGAGAAGAGACAGAGACATTGAGACTGGTACTGTTGTTGTCGTTCTTCATGAAATCAAAAGAAATCTTTGGGGTTGAAGAAGAAGATGATGTTAAGGTCACCATTTTATATTTTTTTTGGGTGGCTTGATTTTATTTTTCGTCTTCTTTTTTTCTTGCTTGGGTATAAATAAAGACTTCAGGGTATAAATAAAGAAACAAGACAAAGTGTTGAAAGCTGGTTTCTCTGAAGCTTAAGTGTTGTGATCCCTGTGACTGACTGGGTTCCACTTTTGAGTCATCGGCCAGTTGTTGTATCTCAAGTGAAAATTAAATATTGTTTCTTGGATAAATATTTGTCAATTCTATTAATTAATGGAGAATAACAGAAAGATAATGTTACCCCGTGACCGCAAAAAGAATGATAACTTAATAGTTATAATAATAATTACGGAGTTAATTCGATAAGGCTTAACAATACATTAGTTGCTCCATACACTAGCATTGGATCTCTAAAATGGTGTTTTATTCTTTGCTTTTATTTTGCAGGTTTCAAATTAACAAGCTTTATTCGTTTAATTTTCATATTTTGTTCTTAACCTTCCAAATAAGTTAAGATCAACAGAATTAACGACCATATTCACTTTTCAGGATTTTCTTGAAACAATTTTTTTTAAAAACATCAATTTTTAAACTTTTAGTTCACTACCCATAAAAATCTTTACATTTGGGGGAAGGAATCTTTACATTTTACAAGAATGATATATCAACTCATCACATAAAACATAATGGACGGCCGGCTAAACTCGAATGCAGTTTAATTATAAATTAGCATATTAACGTATAAACCTGCATGAACCACGATAAGCTAAGTAACCAAAAATACGATATTTTATATACATCTCCTAACTTTCAAATGCATCTCCTAGTCCTACAATATTGTTCTCTTTAAATCTTAAGCCAAAATTTTGATAAACATTCCAACATATCAAATAAGTTGTTAGAGTTATAAATTGTCCAACTTCTAACTGAATATATGAATGTGTGGTAATCCTTCAATATTAAACTAGTTTTGAGATGTGAAGTAGACTCATATTTATTATATGGTAGTATGTCTAATTTTCTGATTGTGGGACAATTTATGGATGTTCAATTTTATAAATTTTACGTTTTAAATTTTTAGTATTTAACGTGAGAAATGGTGTACAAAATTTAGAAATTATCTCATATCAAAAATTGGAAGATTCTTAACCTAATTTATAAATATAGTGTGGTGATTTTTTATTTTTAAATTAATTTTTAGATGTGAGTTAGATCTATATTTATTGGAATACGTCATATGCAATTAGTTTGGCATAGCATTAACTAATTGAAATTTTGATAATACATCGCATAAACTTATTTAATCTATCATACGATTAACATATGTCAATCGTTTCAAATTCAATATATAAGATTCGAAAATAAACGAATTCTTATTACACACAGGATGTTCAAAGTATTTTCATCAAAGTAAACGTTTTTTTTTCTGATTACTTCAAAAGTAAATTAAAAATATTGTTTCACATAAAGATTTCGAACATATAGTCACTGTCGAACCTACGTAGAGTAATAGGGTTTTCGTACAACACCTCTTAAATGTATCTTTTTTTTCCTTCAAATTGTACGTAAATATCGAAAGAATTATTAACATAATTGGTAAATTTTGGTTATTTGTCCCTTTTAAAAAAATTGGGTCCGTCACACAGTTGTAATCACATGTTAGAGGATTGAGCTGAAAAGTGAATCTAGATTAAGTTGTATTTTATTTTCTATTTTTTATTTAAAGAAAAGTAAAAGAATAAATTAAAAGAACATATTAGTGGATGTAAATCACTTGGAGGAACAAAAATACAAAAATACAAAGCACGAGGGATGTACGTATTTTGTTGCATGGGGAGATATTGACAAAGACCATCTAGTTGGGTTTTCTTAGATTTTATTACTTTTTAATGTAATAATTTGGTGTACACACAATTATATTAGAGAATTGATTGGATCGTATCTTGTGATATAATACATATCAAATCATTGTGAATAGATGTGTATTGTTTTTAACGAAATTTTAAATATATTGTCATTTGTCAGTCACGGAAATTATGTTAATAAATTCATAAAAAAATTCCTAATTAGTTATTGTTAATGAACATATGAGTGGTAGCATTTTAAGGTTGACCCTACAGTTTACGTGTTTGAATCTCATCCTTAACTACAAACTACTTCGTCCGACACACAAAACCCCATATTATATTAGTTTCTAAAACTCTTCCTCCGTTGATTAAAAAAAGAGTTTAAACTCATAAAATATTATTGAGTTTTTGAAAGCTCTAAAAGAATATCGAAATCACAATGTAGATAATCTTATTCTTATCCCATATGTTAATTATAATTACGAGCATAATATAACAATCAACCAAGAAGTGATAATCACTTGAAATAAAAGTTGTCATATAGATTAAAACAGTAATAGTAGAATTATCTCATTCTTATTTTTTTAGTTGAAACGATGTTATATTTTAGACAATTAGAAAATTTGATGAATAAACTATTCTAGAGTTATATATACTCACTTATAAAAATTTAGTTGAGTTTTGAAAATCCAAATAATCCATTTTTTATTTTTTTGAAATTCGTTACATAATCATATCAGAGATTTTATGTTTGGAATGTAACTTCCAAGTTAATACTTGCTATGTGAAAGAAACTGAAAGAAAAAGATTAAAGATGATGAACAATGATTTATTTCATTACGCTTCAAGTTTTATAATTGCATTACTTATACAGTTATACTATTTTATACACAAGAATAAAACTTGTAAAATCAGTCACATATGTCATCATCAGTCTGTCTCTTGAGAATCAAATGACGACAACACAGTAAAAGACATGTATGATATTAGAGCAAGAACTTTTGTACTTGTGTTGGTTTTCAAAAACCTGATTTAGGGTTCTCTTTCTTCGCTCACGAGTTTCTTTTTTTTCTTTCTAATTCCTGCAGTGACAGAGAAGATTCCGATGATTTGCAAGGAGTGCGACAACGACGCCTTCGACGAAGAAGATGGGTTTTTCTACTGCCAACAATGCGGCGTTAGAGTGGACGATGTGGTCGCAACCGGCGTCGACGAAGGCGATTTAATCGGATAAGGTGGAGGTACTCGCGGCGCAACGTATCAACCAATCCACACTCGCCAGAAACCACCGTCAATGGCTGGTTTTGGACCAAGGGCTTTGAGTTACGAGGATTATTAAGGTCAGGTTAGAGATAGATACGTGAATGGGTTTTTGATGATGATAACGTTTCAATGCGATGCCTTGGTTGATAAATTTCACGTGACGCCATTGGTTATTGGTTTGGTCGCGCCCATCTGCTTAAGGTTCGTGGCTCTCTCTGGCGTCTTCAATGATGGTTGTTCCTATTTATCGCACGGGAAAAACGAGCTCTTTGCTGGTTTGGTAGAAGCATCAGCTGATGAGACTTACAGAAACTTTGATAACTTGTGGAATGGTTACACGAAGGACGAGGTAAAAAACTGCTTTTTTATTAGTTCCTCACAATTCGAGGATAAACAATTCTTTCACGTGCGTTTTGTAGGGATCCAAACAGTTTGAGAATCCATTAAAAAGGGACGAGACTGGGAAGATGATGTATCAGTATCACTTAACCAACTTTCATTGGATGATACCAAGTTTAGTGATGGAAACAATCCTTGACGTAGTAGTCCTTCAAGGAGAAGCGATAGCAGGCCAATGGATCATGAGCGGTGTTTTTCAGAACGAGGAGTTTCATCAACAGAGAATCATAATCAAGAAGAGAAATCAAGGGAGAGAGCGATAACAAGATTAATAACAGACATGAGGGAGAATATGTTCTGTTACATACCGCCTCGTGTGAAGGTAAAGAGATTTGACTACCTTCACTACGCAAGGAAAAAAAGAAGATGGAGCATTTATATATCCGGCTCACGCGGATTACTACATTCTTTTGCGGGTTTGCGCACAGGTCGCTGAGATTGATACAAGGAATATGCATAGAGGTGTGTTGAGCTTTGAGAGAAGATTGGCTTGGATTGAGAAAAGGATAGATCAAGTTTTGCATTTAACTCCACCTGTTATGACTTGTGACTGCTCTTGTGATGCTGGGAATGTTGCAGAAGACCAAGATGACGATTTGCTTGTCTCAAGTCAAGATGCTGATTCTTTGATCTAATTCATACACTATGTTCACAAAATTTTGTTTATGTAAATCATAGAATCTTCTGTAATCATATAAATAAAAATGAAGTCAAATTATCATCCAAATAAGAAAGAAGAATCTTCTCTTGGTATTAAAACAGTCGCATTTCAAAACAATGTTTGGAAGATACTAAAACAGAATTTACAAATTTGTGAAAAAAAACTATTGACATTTTTGGTTACAGATAAAATGAAGGGTTCATTTCGAATGAGATCTAAACTTCGAAGACTTCATATGATTTTTCTTTACTCATACGTTCTAAATTTAAAGACATCAACTCTTCACCTGATTCACCTCGTACCTTGTATGCTTATGAGTCAGAAGAATCAGACGGGCTCTTCATGTTGCAGTGTAGATGTAGTTGCAGTAGCAATGGAGGATGATGGTGGTCCCGGTGCTACTGTGAAGTGAACTGTTCTAGGCTGACCTGACTGAAGCACCAACGCAAACTGTGTAGCCAAAGCTGCGGCTTCCTGTTTAATCGGGGTGATTAAGTCAATACCCGTGATCTAGCATAATTCTAACCACATAGAAAGAAAGAAAAGGGAAGTTGACTGAAAAAATGCTTGGGCGGAGTTCTTATACTAACTTGTCTTTGTCTTCGGCGCTGTAAAATACTAATGCCCCAAGCCATGACATAGCAAGGAAGAAGAAATCCAGCAGCTCGGAGCAAGACGAGCTACAAGAAGATTTTTTCAGATGATTTTGTGGTTCTACTGTTAGAACTTACATATAAGTTCCAAAATTGTAAGCATGAATTGCTCTGAGAAAGAAGCTTGCGACTTACAGATAGTATCGATGATGGATCATCCTCTTCTCCATCAGCATCACTTGTTATGGTCAGTGCATGTCGTAAGAGAAGAAGAGCCATTAACTGTGAAAGAAAAGTGTGTTAGATGATCATAACAAGCAGAGGGGTTGTTGACACTTGTTTACAATTTCTCAAGAAGCTTAAGGCTTACTATTAGAGCAGCTGAGCGACAAAATGCAGCTCCACTGGCACTTGAAGCTGTATATTCCACATATTCAGACTCTAAATACCGACGTTCAGCTTCTGCAACGGCAAGAAGGCGAGGATCATGCAGATCCAAACCTGAGATTGTCCATCCTCCACTGCAGCGCACATGTATAAGTCAGTAACAAGTATAACCATATAAAACCCGAGAAGATGGAAGCAGGAATACGAAATTTACTGTACCCAATGTCAATAGTGGTTTCTTCAGGCTGAAGGGGAGGTGGTGGAGCGGTGAATCCGGGTTGGTAAGGCTAGTCAAAGAAGTTAAATGCCCTCAGATTTAGGTGGGCTAATATATGCACACAGAGCTACAGCCATTGGGTAAACACATACATGCATGAACTTTCCTAAGCTTTCAGACTTACGAATGCATAGTAATATTTGCCTTCCTAGTAGCATTTTGCTTCAGATTACAACAGAAGGTAAACATACCTGATGACAGATCTCGCATATGATGTTACCCTTTTCATTGCACCAACGCTGAACACATTTTCTGTGAGCATACTGGTAAAACATAAAACTTTTTCATCAACCATCGGTTTTCTCCACTGCTCAATCTCAGTAACGATTAACCAAAACTTGTTAGCCCCATCATAACCAAAAAAAAACAGTGATTACATTTAGACGAGACTAAATTAAATAGCTTCCCCCTAAACTTAGACGATGAATACTACCTTGAGGCTGCCACTGCAAGCACAAGGGCTCTCGAGATTCTTGATAGGGCACTCGTCCTGACATATACGGCATTCGGAAGAATCAATGAGCGGCTCATTCTCATCATCCCCATCGGAAATATCAATTGCTTTATCATTAGCCATCGCCGCAGATGCCGACGGCTCCGGCGACGACTCTGATCTCATGTTCTCGACCTCCGCATTAACCGGTGTTAAAGGCACCGGCCGCATCAGACCATCCACATTCACCACCACGTGACTGCTCTCAGATAATAAACCTATCATTCCTTCAACTATTCGACGAAATCGAACAAAATCCAAATGAAAACCCTATAAAAAACTAAAAACGAAATCAGAACAATATGAAAACTAATCGAATCAGATCGGGGATATTTGGAATCATATAGGCAATGATCATGCCGAGAAAACAAAAACAGGACAAAGTCGGAGAAAAAAAAAAGTCACCTGCGAAAATGGAAGAGATGTTTATAGCGCTAAAGGAAATGCCTTTTCTCGTCCCTGACTAGGAGCAGAAAATCAGAAACCAGAGACGAGAGAAAACTTTGTTTTTCCCCCAGAAAAATTTCTGAGGCAGATCGAGAGAAAACTCTCACAAGATTTTCCCGCAAATCGAGCAAAATAGAAAATCGCTTTTTATAGCGAAAAGAAGAGAAAAAGTTAACGACGTGTGAGAAAACGTTAATGGTCGTTGACCAAAAGCAATGTAGTAGTAATCACGCAGATTTTCTCAAGGGTATTTACGGTATTCTCACCCTTTGCCGCGCTGGTGAGAATAACGACATCTTCCACGTAGGATAACAATATTTGTTTGTAACGAAATAATGTGATTCATAAAGTAGTTTTATCATAATTAGGCGACTATAATTATTGGAAATAGCCATGCTTAGATTCTTATTATTACATTGGGAGAATATTTGTTGTATAAAACAAACTTATTAGCAAATATATCATGAATTAGAATCAAGCATGATCATGGAAAAAACTTGCAACTTATACAGTTGTAAATTACAATATATATATCGTTCTGGTTGTTGTCAACGACTAATAGTTTAGACAAGAAAATATATACTTGAATTCAAATACTATTTTGAAACTCAAAAATACACAAAATACCTTTGACAAAGTTCAAAAAAAAAACCTTTGGAGACTGGAGACTTGAATGCTTCCAATGTAAAGACAGAATGTGCTTTTTATATCATTGAAGTTAATTTTTTCATAAAATAAATGTTAATAATCGAAACAGGACTTCATTGTACAAGAGAGCCCTTCTAAAACATAAATTATGCATATACCCCAATTACAATATACGAATTTACTCTCCTATCCCCAAATGATGGCATAATTCCCAGCAAATGGAAATTGCTAAGCCGTTGATGTATAGTCACTCAGATGCTGTCGATCGAGAAAGCTCAACCTTACCTCAAGGATGGAGAAACTTCATAACCACAAGCTTTTAAAGAGACCAGACTTGCGTGGAAACCAGTTTAAACTGAGATCATCTAATGCGGCTGACTATGTATCGACCTTTCTCAAGGTCATAAATTGTTTTCAGCTGCGGTTTTCTCCACTTGGATACCAAACATACCAAAACTGTCATAAGGACCGGTATTCCGATGAGATACATAAGCGACTTCGAGTCATTACCAAATAGAGAATCGAGCCAGTGTAGATCACTAGAGCCTGCGTGTTGAGAGGTCGATGCTTCAGTCTGTAGAATGAATGCACCTAAAGCCCAATCGAGCGGTATATCATCTCCTGCTTGGTTCGCAAATCCGACACTGCATAAAAAGAAAAGCGGTTCTTGATTGATCCAATCACGTTAACGGGAACTTTGAAATTGTTGATCTGAGTTCTTTGGTTAGAGTTCTTGAATTTGAAAATCATACCTTTCATCATTAAGAGATATACCGAGAGTATCGTGAAGCAATGATACAATATATGCCGAAGAGAAACAATACCGAAGAAGATCCTCTTCTTCGAGTGATGGGTCTTTTACTCTCAACTTTGACCAATCTTCTCCACAGAATCTTTCTCCAGCTGAAATCATATTTGAAAGCCACGACTTTTCTCCCAACCCAAAGAACTGGTATGAGCAAAACAAAAGAGACCGTGTTCATAACATTCTCCAGAAATAGCATGGGCATTGTGTTATCGGTCTAATTGAGTTATATACATTACGAGCATCAGATATGAGAGAACGAAGTACCTTAGAGGTGTAGAAGAAATTTTCTGTAGCTAAAAATCTTCCTCGAAGCTTAGGTGTGTAAGTTGATCCTATAGAACAATGCTGATACGAGCATTTCTCTGCACTCAAAAGGTAGAAATATGTCTCCATTAGAGACAATAGAAATGACACAAGAAATGGAATCCAACGATACTGATAATGTTCTACCATTTCCTTCCTGCAAGATTGTTAGTGCAGCGGATCGACACTCTGAGTAATTACCCCCAGCTTGAAAAGAAGCTGAGAGTCTGCTTTCTTCAGCTAAAAATCCAGACAAATGCTTCTGTGTATTTGTGTTGAGGTTATATCCTTTTGGAGCGCAAGGGTCTGTAAATTTTCCTTCTCGTGTAGGTTCCACGGCTTCAAGAAATGAAACACTGTATGAGTGGGACGGAAAAGAAAATTTGCTACAGGCTCAAAAGCGTAATCTGATAACCTTTAAAAAGTTCAATCACTACACCTGACGATTCGATTCATCAATTAGACTTATGGAATCATCAAAAAGCTCACCTGATTTATGGTCTCTTGAGACAAGCGAACCCCATAACTTTTCATGTGCAGCATTCTACAAATGGGCAAAAGTTAATAGCATCAAGGACCTTACCAAAAGATAAAATCCAAAAGATCAGAAGCAATAGATAAGCAGACAATTTGATTTAAGTTCCCATTTACCGACTTTGAAGAAGGAAGAAATCTAACAACAGTAAATCTGTGAAACCTATTCCAAAGACCTACTCAAAAGAAGATACCTGCCCAAAATGAAGGAAGCTGTGACTGTAGAGATTGTATGAAACATTTCCAAACGATATTGTACGTGAGAACTCAGGAGGCATCGGCTCACTTGACACAAATGTCACCTAAAGGAACATACAAATTGTAATCATCTATTAGCTCTATCTTAAGTCTCACAAATGGCTATGCCTCCATAAGTAATTTGAGATGGAAAAAGACTAAACCTGCGCAGAAGCCCCGCCAAGTTCAACAATTCCGGTTGACTTAAGTGGATCACCACCAAGTGAACCGAGAGCAAAATTTGCAACGACCCAAGCATATACACCTTCGTCAGATCCTGACAATTTAGTATCCAAATATTAGCGTAGATGATTGAAACATATATTACAATTAAGCTAAAAGCTTTAAGAACAAGAGCTAGACAGTAACTGATATAACTCTTTAAGGTTCCAACCAAATTCTCACAACGCAGAGGATGAAGAATCGATTTTGAGAACTCACCAGAGATAACGGAAGCCCATTCATCTCGAAACATGAACCCAGAAGATTTAAGAACTCTTCTCGTAACTTGAAGAATCTTTTCCTGAACAGGTAAATCAAGCAATCTCATTCCCGCCGTCGCCATTAACCTTACTTCAGTATCAATCCACATTCCTGTCGGAATCCTCCGTTTCGCGAACTCCACCAGCTCCGTCAACGACACGCTCGCTCCGTCGGGATCATCAGCGTACGCCGACAAACCCGGATGCAGCTTCAAACTAGCGTAATTCGCTCCTCTGAATTCAAAAACGGGTTTACCCGATTCAATCCGGTACCCAAATACGTAGATTCGGGTCCCTGTACTTCCGCCGTCGATCACGACGCTGTATCGAAGCGGCCCTCTCCGATTACCGCCGGAGAATACAATCGAATAACAAACAAAGAGAAAACCCAACATGGTGGCGATGGAAGCGACGGTTAACATGAAATTCGATTTCGCGTGTTTCGAATTGGATTTGGTAAGCGTGTACGTCGACGAAGACGGCGATGCTCGGTTTCCGGAACGGATCTGGAACTTAATCGGATCCATATCTGATTTATCTGGTTTACTCTTCACCCTAGAACGGGCATGCGATCGTCGCATCAACAATTCAAATACCGCCACGAGAACGAACAAGTAATCATGAGATCTAAAAAAAATCAAATATGCAAATCAAAAGTAACCAAATACAAAAGTTTTTTTGTGAATTTTCGAATTTTCTGCTTCTTTCTTTGAAGCTTTATTGAACCGAGAAAAATGGAGATTGAGAGGGCCGCCGTAGAACAGCGCCGGTGAAGCTCGCCGCCGCCCTCAGTCTCCGATGTCGTACTCGGTAATATGGTTTAAAAAAAAAAGCAAAAATAATATAGAAAATAAATTGGTCGTTGTAGCGCCTTTTATGATTTTTATACCTAAATATTAAACTACATCTCGGGTCGGGTCGGGTCGATATATTTGCTCGTTAATTTTAAATCGGGTCCTGATCACGAGACAGGCTTATCGACTTATCATTAACGTGGCTTTATCCTCAAGACTGGTAGTTGAAAAATGAGAAGCTCAAATTCAGAGCTTTAATGGCGATATCTTCAGCTTCCTTGATGTTATCATTCTCTCATGCAGAAACCATCGCTAAGCATTTGAAAATTGATACTGTGAATCCACCAAACCCGATTCTTTTTATTTCCAGATGCACTTCTCTACGAGAGCTGATGCAAATACAGGCTTACGCGATCAAATCTCATCTCCACGAAGATGTCTCCTTCATCACTAAGCTGATAAATTTCTGCACGGAGTGTCCTACGACATCTTCAATGTCATATGCCCGCCATCTGTTTGACGCAATGTCTGAACCAGACATCGTGATTTTTAACTCCATGGCTCGTGGGTATTCTCGTTCCACGAATCCTCTTGATTCGTTCAGTCTCTTCGTTGAGATCTTAGAAGGTGGAATTTTACCTGATAACTACACTTTCCCGTCTCTTCTCAAAGCTTGCGCAGCAGCAAAGGCCTTAGAGGAAGGTAGACAATTGCATTGTCTCGCGATAAAACTAAGGCTTGATGATAATGTCTATGTTTGTCCTACGCTTATCAATATGTACACGGAGTGTGAAGATGTGGATGCTGCTCGATGTGTCTTCGATCGGATCGTTGAACCGTGCGTTGTTTCTTACAATGCTATGATCACGGGTTACGCGAGAAGAAACAGACCGAACGAGGCCTTATCATTGTTCCGTGAAATGCAAGGTAAAAACTTGAAGCCGAATGAGATCACCCTTCTGAGTGTTCTGTCTTCTTGTTCGCTATTGGGATCGTTAGATTTAGGGAAATGGATTCATGAGTATGCTAAGAAACACGGTTTCTGTAAGTATGTGAAAGTAAACACAGCCTTGATCGATATGTTTGCGAAATGCGGTAGCTTGGATGATGCTGTGTCTCTATTTGAAAAGATGAGGCATAAGGATACACAGGCTTGGTCAGCGATGATTGTAGCTTATGCAAATCACGGGCAAGCTGAGAAATCTATGTTAATGTTTGAGAGAATGAGATCTGAAAATGTTCAGCCTGATGAGATCACGTTTCTTGGTCTGTTAAACGCTTGCAGCCACACAGGTCTGGTGGAAGAAGGGCGCAAGTATTTCTCACAGATGATTAACGAATCTGGGATTGTTCCGAGTATTAAGCATTATGGTTCTATGGTGGATATTCTTGGTAGAGCTGGACATTTAGGTGATGCGTATAGATTCATCGATACACTCCCGATAAATCCAACACCGATGTTATGGAGGATCCTCCTATCTTCATGTAGCAGCCATAACAATTTGGAGCTAGCTGAAAAGGTTAGCATAAGGATCTTTGAGCTAGATGACTCGCATGGTGGTGATTACGTAATCTTATCAAATCTATACGCGAGAAACAAGAAATGGGAAAATGTAGATTCTTTAAGAAAGGTGATGAAGGATCGAAGAGCAGTAAAAGTTCCCGGGTGCAGCTCGATAGAGGTTAACAACGTGGTTCATGAGTTTTTCTCAGGGGATGGTGTGAAGTCTATATCCTCAAAGCTTCACAAAGCATTAGATGAAATGGTGAAGGAGCTAAAGCTTGCAGGATATGTCCCTGATACATCTATGGTGGTTCACGCTGATATGAATGACAAAGAGAAGGAGATTACGCTAAGGTATCACAGTGAAAAGCTTGCGCTTGCGTTTGGATTGTTGAATACTCCTCCAGGGACGACAATTCGGGTCGTTAAGAATCTGAGGGTCTGTAGAGATTGCCACAATGCAGCTAAGTTAATATCTCTTATATTTGGTAGGAAAGTTTTTCTTAGAGATGTTCAAAGGTTTCATCATTTTGAAGATGGTAAGTGTTCTTGTGGGGATTTTTGGTGACGCCATCCACAGAAAGAACAACTTATTTTTCGTATGTAACTGTGTACTGTTGGTATAGTTTTTATACAGTGATTTTAAAGCCGACCTAACATGCTAATCGGTCTAGTGTTTAGTTAACACAATTTTTGATTTCACAAAGACTCCAAGTTCATCATAAAATCATGCACTACTGTTGATCTCAGACTCGCAAAAGTAATGTGGAAACCTAAGTCCACATTCATCTCCTTTGAGTCAATGATTCAGTTAATGATACTTCACCAACGCTCCAGGATTAAGCTTCATCATCACCATCAATCATGTCTCTCTTCATTTTTTTACTTGATTCTTGTTTCTAGATTAATTAATGTATAATATTGTGATGATCATACCTTGTGAAAGCTATTAAAAAAAACTTATTTTAGTTCTTATAAAAATCATCCAACCTTTTATGAAATCAGACACCTATCTTTCTATTACTCCGCAGCTTAAATTATTTTTCATCTGAATCATATAAGTTTTGTATCAGTGTCGTGCTTGTATCACCTATAGACCCAAAAAAATATTTTGTCCTTCTTGTGTGTGAATAGATGCTAGTTTTGCTAAATGAAGTTCTCTATATAGTACTACAAAGTCATCAGCTTAACACATCACATCAATACTAACTAGAAATCATAGAGTTTAATCGTCTACTTTTAAAACACTTGTTACATTGGAGCTAGAAAGATGTCGGCAACGACCCGGGACCAATAGTATTACGTGTTTGAAGCTAAGTTGTATGGTTTCTAAGTTGTTTTATTTTGGGAAATTTGGCTAAATCAATTTATAATTTTAGGTAAGTAATTAACAATTTGTTCATTGTTAGTATTTCATAACGATTCTTGTTGATTGTACATTTTCTTTAAAATGTCATTTGATGCTTTTGTAGGTGGATATACCAAAGTTTAACACATTAAATGACAATACTATAGAGTTTGCTTGTTTATATGACGAAAATGGCAAGTTATTTAATAATTTGGATGTTTATATAAAACAAAATAACATGCTACCAAATAATTATGCGTTCACAATATTTAAAATCATAAGAATAAAATCATCAAAAACGTGTTTCAACCCACTTTACGTGCAGTAACAGAATTCTTCATTGCCTTATTCTCTATTATCATCACGCTAAATTTCTCTTTTATTCTATCTTTTATACAAAATTATAAAATCCTGGTAAAATTATTAATAATTAGATTAGATATAGTATAAAATTACAATTCTAAATAATTGGGTTTTGAAAATTTATTGGGCAGTTACGAGAATACGAACCGGACCTTCTATCTAACCAACAAGTGGGAACGTTACGACTTCAGATTTAAAACCACACACCATGTCCACACGTAATCTTATGTCCCAGTTCAGAGTTCAAGAAATAAAAAAATCTCGTAAACACACACATACACTTCACATAAAGGTATATACCATAAAACTCCAAGATTCGTTTGATGTATCTGTCATTAAACCATAACACAAACTAGGAAAGACAAATCTCTGTTCACATCTTCTCTGATTTTGTTTCCCTATATATATTCACTAATAATCATATCTCAATCCTATAACTACAAATCTCCAAAACTACAATCTTCTAAAAGACAAAAAAATACTGTTATTTCATTTGAAGATGAAGCTTCTTCAAGCATCACTATGTTTGATCAGTCTTCTCCTAATCTTGCCTTCGATCTTCGCTGCTTCTTCCTCTGAAGATTTTGATTTCTTCTACTTCGTCCAACAAGTAACTAAACCGTTACTAATCATCCTCTAAGAATGTTTATAATTATACATTTTCTAATATAATTGTTTTATGTATGAATTTTTAAAGTGGCCAGGATCATACTGTGACACACAGAAGAGTTGTTGTTATCCAACTACAGGCAAACCAGCTGCTGATTTTGGAATTCATGGTCTTTGGCCTAATTATAAAGATGGAACTTATCCATCTAACTGTGACGACACTAAACCATTCGATCAATCAACGGTAATAAGATGCACATTCTAGTTTTCACCTCGAAAAATCTTTAACGAATTGAGCAAAAAAATGAAGAAGTTCATAAGATGGTTTTGGTCTAAGCTTGATTTGAGTAACACGGTTCGAATTAGTTAAAACCGGTTTAGATTCCCAAAATGGAGATTCTTGAAACATAACCGATTATTTTTGTTTTGGTTCGGTACAGATTTCGGATCTTATCAGCTCAATGAAGAAGAGCTGGCCGACATTGGCTTGTCCGAGCGGCTCCGGCGAAGCGTTTTGGGAGCACGAATGGGAGAAGCACGGTACTTGCTCCGAATCGGTTATCGACCAACATGAGTATTTCCAAACCGCTCTTAACCTTAAGCAAAAAACCGATCTTCTTGGAGCTCTAACTAAAGCCGGTATACTTTAATCTATTTCTATCTCAATCGTTTAATCCCGGTTTGGATCTAAATTATCTAACTATTATTGGTTTATACGTTCTAGGGATTAATCCGGATGGCAAATCGTACTCTTTGGAGAGCATAAGAGATTCGATCAAAGAGTCAACGGGTTTCACTCCTTGGATTGAGTGTAACAGAGATGGGTCTGGCAATAGCCAATTGTACCAAGTCTACCTATGTGTTGACCGGTCTGGTTCCGGTTTAATCGAATGCCCGGTTTTCCCTCATGGAAAATGTGGAGACGAGATTGAATTCCCTTCCTTTTAATATCTGTTTTCTAATTTCACAGTTTATTGAATCGAATCGATCTTTTGTTCAGAGAGATCGGTTTCGTTAAATATAATTTATGTTGTAATAAATGTTAATAAATAATTTTGTTTTAGTTTTGTTCTATATATATATTGATTAATTTGTGGTAGATTTTAACATACTAAAAGCAAGATTTAAATTAGAAAAGTATTTAAGAACCGAAACAAAAAAGTATAAATTGAATAATTTATTGGAATGATTTAAGTTCAATATTTATTGATTTCTGGTTTATTTATTGTAGATAAAGTCTATCTATTAATTACTAGTTGATTTTCAAATACTTTAAAGTATATGATTTAGATTAGAAAAATCTTGTATAAAATCTACAACGAATATTTTAGACAGATAGAATTCTAAATTCAGTATGTCTTCAAAAGGAAAAAAAACATAAAAGAAAAAATCAATAGCCTATAAACTCAGATTTTCATTCCATCTTTGCAGAGAAAGTCTTTTCTTTTTCTTTCTTCTCTAGGAAGCTTTTTAAGGTTTGTTAATATCATCGGAAAGTGGTGTACGACGAGCGTTATATATACGTTCGCAATTACTAAGCTATGAATAGAAGAACTCCAACGACGACGGCCATGCAAGCATCATCAACATCTACGATGATCGAGCCATGGCCATCGAGGGGTTTACGAACATCTTTAACAAGGAATATGCAGACGTCCATGTCGACACCAAGAACAGTACCAGTGTCGAGATCGACAAGAAATGCGCAGACGTTGACATCAAGAACCGTACCAGTGTCGAGATCGCCAAGAAATGTGCAGACGTCGACACCAAGAACAGTACCAGTGTCGAGATCGACGAGGAATGTGCAGACGTCAACACCAAGGACCGTACCAACGTCGAGATCGACGAGGAGTGTGCAGACGTCGACACTGAGGACCATGCTAGCTTCGAGATCGACGAGGAATGTGCAGACGTCGACACCAAGGACCGTACCAACGTCGACATCGACGAGGAGTGTGCAGACGCCAGCACCAAGGACCGTACCAGCGTCGAGATCGACGAGGAGTGTACAGACGCCGACACCAAGGACCGTACCAGCGTCGATATCGACCAGGAATGTGCAGACCTCGACACCAAGGACCGTACCAGTGTCGATATTGACGAGGAACGTACTAGTGTTGAGAAATAGAATTGTGCCGGCAACGACATCGATGCCCAGTGTATATAGGAGGCCACCGGCGTCAAGATGGGCGGTGGAAACCTTGTCACGTGTAGTGATCCCGGAGAAAGAAGGAGATTGCGTGATATGTTTGAACGAATGGTGGGAGGGTGAGATGGCGGCGGAGTTGCCATGTAAGCACATGTATCACTTCGAGTGTGTGAAGAAGTGGTTGGAGATTCACGCCACGTGTCCTCAATGCAGATACGAGATGCCTGTTGTAGTTGAAGGAGTAGTGAAGAACATTGAGATCGATGATGATGATGATGATGAAGACGACTCTAGTGATTCTGACTCAGACTCTAGTGATTCTGTCTCAGGGGAATGGACAGCAGCACGAGGATTCTTCCAACTTTATCATTGGTTTTTTTATATCTTTCGTTTCTCATAGAGAGATAAACTTCAAATTGGATTTTTGTTACATAAAAGCACAGCTAGGATCTCTATTGGATTTGCGGATTGTACTTGCTGGAAATCGTCAATAACCTCTTTCTCAAGTAACCTTTTAACGTATCTGTTGCATTTTGAATTCAGATTTCCTAGAAACAGACACCTTCAAAGCAATCTCCTCATTTGAGTTCTTCATTACACAATACATGATCCAACAAAACCTTTCTTCAACCTAATTTTTTGAAGCAAAACCATGTGAAGCAACTTTAACACAACTTCTCTCATAAACTCGGTTTGCAAATTATATTTCAGACATCACGAGAGCACACACTCTCAAAGCAACTTTTCTTATTTGAGTTCTTAATTACAACATTACATGACCTAACAGAACATCCCTAACCTAATCTTTGAAACAGAGTATGTAACACCAGCTCATGTGAAGCAATTTTACTTCAAAAACTTGGTTTAAATATCAAATTCCAACATCATAACTTCGAGTTCTTAAATACATATTTCCATGATCTAACGAAACATTTCCCAAATCTAATCTGTGAAACAAAAAAACAAACTACATACAAGCTCATGTGAAGTGTCTTGCAATGTCTCAAGTGCAAAACTTTTGCAATTCATCTCTCAAAATCTCAGTAAGAAAGAACAAAGAACATCAAAAAGCTTAAGAAAGAAGCTTTACATTCTTCTCTCAACAGACCTAAGACGGAGTTCTAAAAGCCAGTTATTAAACTGTCCATCACTAACCTTCAACATCTCTGACAATGGCATCAAAATCCCGTGTTCGTTAAGCAACCTATGTCTTGGCTTTATCTTCCTCTCTAAGCTAAAAGAGAAGTACTGAGGAAAACGTTTCAGCTCCTTCACGTCTCCACGCATCTCTTCCAAGAAGAATTCAACTTTCGGAGCTAAATTGTTATCCACACTGTACGTTAATAATGCCGGAGATCTCACCACCATCTTCGCTACTTCTTCTCTAGTAAACCCTAATCCTTCTTCAAGGTACTCAATTTTGGGGATAAGGGTTCGCTCGACACTAGATACGAGCAAAACCGTGTTTCGCGACGTAATCGTGTCGCGTCCGACGAATCCTAGGGTTTTGAGGAACGCCAATGCCGGACGAAGCTGAAAATCTACGGAAGAAATGAGCAATCGAGGACAACGAGATATCGACTTCGGGATATCTTGCTCGGAAATGGAGATCTCATCGGATAAGAAGCGTAGAACCGGTAAGATTTCAGATTCGGGATCAGAGGTTAACAAATCAGGGAACATATCGAGAATCCGGCCAACGGCAGGTCTTGAGAGTCCGGTCGAATAGAGGAGAGTCTCGACGGAGACGACGGAGGAGATAGGAGCAGCACGGAGAGATGGGTTTACTTTGAGAGCCTTGTGAGGATCGACGTTAAGGTCCTGGAGGTAAATAAGCTTCTCTCGAAAGAGAATCCCAGTATCGGAAGTTTCTCCGGCGAAACATCTAGCTCTCACGGCGGAGAAAAACGGCGGCGGAAGAAACCAGCACCGTGCAATCATCATCGGCGAAAGAAGGTCCAATCTTTTCACTTCAAGCTGAGTTAGATAGATAAATGATGGATTAAGGGTAAAATGGTAATAATCATCAGATAACGTTGAAACGACGTCGTTAATGCGCTTTTTGGAAATTTTAATTTTTTTTTCTTCTTCTTCTCCAATGGGATCCCTATTCTCAAGCGGCTTGACCGGTTTTTTCGCAGTCTCTCATGTAAACCGCAATCGTCTTCTCTGTCTCTCTCTCTGCCTCTGGTTTCGATTCTTTATTTCGAGTTTTTTCTTCCTCTCGAGAGGTCCTTTTTAAGATCTCCCTCATGGTTAGTATCCGCTTGGCGTTTGAATTTGCTTCTTTGAGTAAGTTTCCATTTTTTCTCTCTTTCCTTTTCCTTACCCAACAGATTAACGATTAGGGTTTTCAAAATGTTTGAAAAAATCACTTTTTTATTTGGTTGTGTGCTAGATTTCGTATTTTGCCAGTTTTTTTTTAAAAAGCTTTTCGTTTTTGGTTTATGATAATCAGATATCGCAATCAAGTTCTGATTCTTGTTTTGAATTTGAGGAGAAGAAGAATGAAATGAACCATTGGATCCTACTTAAAGAGATTTGTCAATGTGTTTCTGGAATTTCTTAAGAACACAACAGACCAAAATGAATTTTTAATGTGGTTTTCAGCTGAGAATTTAACAGGATGGGAAGGGTAAAATTGAAGATAAAGAAGTTAGAGAACACAAATGGACGCCAAGCTACGTTTGCTAAAAGGAAAAATGGGATCTTGAAAAAGGCTAATGAGCTATCAATTCTTTGTGACATTGATATTGTTCTTCTTATGTTCTCTCCTAGTGGGAAAGCTTCGTTATGTTGCGGTAGACGAAGGTAACGTTGTTTTTTTCCGAACATAATCATGCATGCCTCTATTGGGTTTGTGTTTCGTTGTCTGAATGTAATGATTTGTTGATTTGCTGTGGGTTTTTTTTCAGTAGCATTGAAGAGGTGATTGCGAAGTTTTCTCAAGTAGCACCGGAGGAAAGAACAAAAAAGTTAGCTGTTTTTTTATATTCTTATCAATATGTTTCTGATATGTTTCTTTCGGCGTTGTTCACTTGTTTGTTCTTGTTTTACTCATTGGTTGCATTTTGAAAACAGGAAGGTCGAGAGTCTTGAAGTAAGTTCTTTCACACAATCAAAAGAAGTCTTAGGTTTTAATTTGATTCCAGTCCTCGATAAGCTTTTTGTTTGGTACCTGATTCAAACGTTTGTCTTTCGAAAGCTCAGACCTTGAAGAAAACTTTCCAAAAGTTGGATCACGATGTAAATATACGAGAATTTATTGCCTCGAGGTGAGTAGAGAGACAGTTGATACAAAATCATTTGCAAGAAAACTTCATAATCTTTATATAAAATTTAACTTGTTCTCTTTCTCTTGTTTGCTTTTTTTTGTTCCCTGGTTTCAGTAATTCAACAACAGAGGTATTAGCTTTAAGAATCTTTCCCATTTCTCGTGTCTGTGAGATTTTCCAAAGGCTAGATCTTTATAAAACCGCATTTTTTCAGGACTTGAGTACTCAAGTAAGGATACTGCAAGCTCGGATTTCTGAGATACATAACAGATTAAGGTAGAGATCTTTCCGAAGTTGATGATTCTTTGTTGTCATGATGTTCGTACTTTGTTTCATACTTGTTTGTATAATATTCTGCAGTTATTGGACAGAACCCTATAAGATAAACAACGTTGACCTCTTGGGACAGCTTGAATTTTCGATCAGGCAATCCCTTGATCAATTGCGTGCGCATAAGGTATCCTTTGTTTTAAAACATTTTCAACTTCACTTCATTTGTGAAAACGAAAAACACAAAGATTTTTTGTTGGTAGGAACATTTGGGGCAGCAGCAACACGCAATGCAAATCGAAAACGCAAACTTTGTTAAAGATTGGTCAACCTGCTCGGTAATTTTCTCGAATGATTCTTCTTTGACCTCACTCAAACAATCAAATCTTAAAATCCCAACTTATAAACTTTCAGTTGCAAGATGGGATTCAGATTCCTTTAGAACAACAACTTCAATCTATGTCATGGATTCTTAATAGTAACACCTCCAACATTGTCACTGAGGAACACAATTCAATTCCGCAGAGGTTAGCGAAAACTCTCACGTTTTTCTTCTAGTTCTGAATCATATCTTTAACCAAATCTCTGTATTTACTCTAAAGGGAAGTCGAGTGCTCCGCGAGTTCTTCATTTGGGAGCTATCCAGGCTACTTTGGAACAGGGAAATCTCCAGAAATTACAATTTCGGGTCAAGAAACAAGCTTTCTTGATGAATTAACCACCACCAACGGACATCTAAGACTGCAAACAAACTCGCAGCAGCAATTCACTAACAATAGCAGTATTGCATACAATCCCAGTCTGCAGAGTGATCTGAATCATCACCAAACGTTGCCTCCTCCGCCTCATCCTCCAGTCTATAACTTTCCAATGAACCAGAGAGAGTATCATATGAATGGATTCTTCGAAGCACCACCACCTGAATCTTCTGCTTACAACAACAACACCAACCAGGGAAGGTTTGGTTCTAGCAACAACTCCTTGGCTTGTTCGGTCTCCATGTTAGACGAATACTTGTTTTCCCAGGTAAACAAAAGAGAGACTTTTCTATTCTTCTAAAATCATCAAAATCAAACCTTTCTCATTGATGCAAGATGGGTTTTTCCTTTTCAAAATGATTTGACATTTTGTTTTTTTTGCCTTATTATAATAGATGCAGCAACCAAACTGAGAGAGATTTGATGAATGATGATATAACATCTCGTTGAAGAAGTCACCAATTTTTTTTTCAGAAACAGCAAGAACAAAAAAAAACCTGTAGATTTCTGAATTGGTTCCAAAGGAGATTAAAGACCAGTGATGAATTCTGGTAGATTGCAACCACACACAAATACGTGATTATTTTTTCGATAGATGTTTTGTGTTAAATTTTTTTTTCTATACATAATTTCTCGATCGGATGAGAGATTTTGGGATTTTGATGAAGAAAAAAAGAAAAAAGAGGTTTCCCAATTTTTTTTTCCGGCAGATATGTTTAGTGTCTTGGTGGCTGTCAAAGTAACGCCATGACGGCCAAAGATGACGAGAAAGAACTCTCTCTTCTTCCCTTCCTACAAAAAGAATATAGATGTATCTATTTTTCATTCAATGTAAAACAAACGATGTTTATTATTAATTCAACATAAATTTTTTTTTATCTATTTACTATGTTTATTAAAGAAATATATACAGATACATTTCTTCAGATTTGATTATCAAGAGACAATGAGTTTAGTTTTCTCTTAAAACTCTAAAACTTAAGTTTTCTGTAAAATTTTCAGATTTTGTTTCCAATTTTTTGACTATATAATTTTTCTTTTTATGGTTAATAATATGATTATCTTTCAAACAGAAAAAGATAATTACATTCTGCTCGAGAAATTAAGTGTTAAAAATCTGAATCACACCCGAAAAAAAAACAAAAGTCGCTTACAACTTTTATATTTTCGCCAACAAATAAAAGGGCAAGATTTGTGAGAAACAAATGTTTTTTTCATGTATTTAATGAAAAAGAAATGTCTTTAAACATATATATAATTGTGAACTTCCTCTTCTTCCTGGTTCTCTTTTTCCGAAAAACATTCTGGTTGCTCTCCAATAGCTCCTCCAGTTACAACTTTCTTTGATTTTGCGCTTAGACAAATCCTGCTTCCGCATCACCCGCGTGGTTTCGCTTTCTTCTCGTAAGGTTTCTTTTGTTGTTTATAGTAAATAGTACATGTCATTTCTCGAAGCTTTGTGTCAAATAGATTGGTGGAAAGTAGAAACTGTGGCTACGATTTATTCAGGATATAATATCGGAAAACTATAGACTCAGAATTGTAAAATTAATTGTCTTAGAGACTTGATTTTCAGGAACCGGAACTTACCTAACACTCGATCGCTGTGAATTAGAAACCCTAATTTACGTATATTGGAATTAGAGTAAGAAAATCGTTGAGGAGAGCTCTGTGTATCAATGGATACGGCGACGCAGCCACAGGGCCAGCCGCAGCAGCCGCCTCCGGTGGCTGAGAAGCTGAATTCGGAAGTGGTGCAGCTTCTGAATCTGGAGTCGGTGAAGACACGAGCCGTTAGCTTATTCAAGGCCATTTCTCGGATCCTTGAAGACGTTGACGCTTATGCTCGAACCAACACTACTCCCAAATGGTCCATTCCTCAGAATCCAGATACTGATTTTTTTTGGGGGGGTTTTGTCTTTCTTTGTTTGTCTATGAGAATTGTCTTAACATTACTTTTTTTTTTACAGGCAGGATATTCTCGGGCAATATTCGATGATAAATCTCGAGCTCTTTAACATTGTGGAAGAGGTGAAGAAAGTTTCCAAGGCGTTTGTTGTGCTTCCAAAGAACGTTAATGCCGAGAATGCTGGAAGTATGGTTTTTTGTTTTCGTTTTTTCAATGGATGCTTTGCTCGGAAATTAGCGAATCCTGAATCTGATGGAACTGGTTTTAGTGATCTGCAGTTTTACCGGTTATGTTGTCCTCCAAATTACTTCCGGAGATGGAAACTGATGACAACTCCAAGAGAGAGCAGTTGCTTCAAGGCGTCCAGAATTTGCCAATACCAATGCAGATTGAAAGGCTGAAGGTGATTGTCTATGCATTTTCTTGTGGTTTCTCCATTTCGGATTTTGCTGAACATCATTCTTTTGTGGTCATTTTTTCTAGGCGAGGATGGACATGATTGCAGCAGCTTGTGAAAATGCAGAGAAAGTTTTAGCTGATACCCGTAAAGCCTATGGATTTGGCGCCCGTCAAGGCCCATCTATGCTTCCAACTATGGACAAAGGTCAAGCTGCAAAGATTCAGGAGCAGGAGAACATGCTACGAGCCGCTGTTAACGATGGCGCAGGTAAGACAATTCAGTTTTTCTCTTAACATTTATCGAATAACATGATTTGGTAAGAAACTAAGATTTTTGGTTCTTCTAAATTCCATCTCATGTTTTCTTACAATTGTGTTTCAAGGAACAAGACTGCCTCCAGACCAGAGACAGATAACAACTGCACTTCCGCCGCATCTAGTAGATGTGCTATTCGTCAACGATGCAGGTAGAAATTTCATTGATTCATCTGGTAGAAGTTTAATACCACAAGCTAGACTCTCCATGCTTTTTCTATCGTTGTATATTTTTTTTGCAACCGATGGCATTCTGGCGTATTAATGAGTCCGAAATTCCTTTTCATTAGGCAAGAATGCATTACCTGTTCCATCAAACAACATCAACAGTCAAGGAAATCTGATGCAGGTTAAATTTTGTAACGACTTGTTCTTCCTCTCTAGCTTTAGTGATTATTACTTCTGCTAGAATCATTGTCTATGGAGGTTCATGTCTTTGAGTTTTTTAAAGGTTTCTGGAACACAGTTTATGGGAAGATCAGCTGCATCTCCATCTGGTACTAACTTTGATACCACAAGATCTCCCTTGCCATATTCCAATTCTCCTCAATCTACGGGTATGCTTAATGCCCCTTCGCCTCAGCAACAACAACTTCAACAGCAGCAAAGGTCGAAATTAATGCAGTTGCCTCAACATCAACAGCAACTACTTGCACAACAACAACAACAGCTCAGGCAATCTTCTATGCAAGGATTAGGTCAGGTAGGCTTTAACGATGGCCTTCATACACTGGTAGCGATTGATAGTTCTTCATTTGCCTTGACTTATAATTGCATCAACTTTGTATAGGGTCAGATGCCATCACTTCACGATTTGCATGGGCAAGCTCAACAGAAGTTTCAGACGGTAAATTCCTGTTCTAGCTTCTCCATTTTCAAACATTGTCATCTCTTCTATTTTCAAACATTGTCATCTCGTCTAGATATGGAAGGCTTTGAGAGATACATTCTGTGAAGCAAAAAGGATCGTATCCGTAATTTGTCATTAGTTTGAATCGTTACGTAGTAATTATTGCCATAATTGAAGATGACTAGACGTGTATATGCAAGGTTAGCCAAGTATCTGATTCATACTCCAGAAAAACTACCCTAGATTTTGGCATAAGCTGAGATTAAGTGGTCTGTGACAGTTCACAGTTCCCAACTGTAGAATCAAATTATCTTTTTAGTCTTTTAAGTTAAAGTTATATTTTATTTTCCAGTTGCATGGGCAACATCAAATGCCATATTCACAGCCAATGGGTCATCAACAATTCCAAGGTAGACAGCTCTCAGGTGGACATATTCAGCATGGCATGTCCCAAGGACAGCTCAACCCAGCGATGAACCGTCACTTAAACCAGTTTTCAGGTGGAGCAAATAGTGCATTGTTTACTTCTGCACAAGGCTCCCCAAGTAGCCAGATGGTGAGTCACCTCTCCTTAAACCTTCTTTATTAATAATTAATCATCTTTTTTTAGCTTATATAGTTTGGTGTTGGTTTTGTACTTCAATTCTAGATACCAAACATGTCATCTATGCAATCTCAGACACTTGTTCCTAGAATGCAGGTTAGCTCAAAAACTCGTCGTCACTCTGTTCTTTTAAAAATAAAGTAAAAAAAAGAAACCATGTTTCCAAAATAACGATGAAACATTGTCTTTAATTTGATTTCTCCGGATCTTGATTGTTCTCAGCAATTTGGAGTTTCGGGTACCAATCCCCAAAGAAGCCATGCGTCTCAAATGTTAGGTGACCAGAGTAAGCAAAGAAGTCTTCTAAACTCTCTAAAACATGCTTTCCTTACATTAAAACTGATTCGCTAACTATTTTCCATTGCCGTTTCTTGCAGTGTTTAACAGCAGCGGAATGATGCAAACGCAGCAGTCGCAATCGCAGCAACCACAACAGCAGCAACAACAACAACAACAACAACAAGGAGGCTATGGAAATATGCAGACCAATCAGCAGAATCTACAGTCTAACATGTTGCAGAATACACAACAAAGACACCAAAACCCGCAATAAAATCCCTTTTGTATGACTAGGGCTTGTAATGGGACCTTATAGGCCCAGTTCTATTTTTTGCAACTTGTTGTTATAACGTCCAAATATGGGTCTGGCCCATTCTCAACTTCAAAGAACATATATGATATTACTGATACATCCGACCAATTTTCTTTTGTTCTGTACTTGGTTACTTTGTAACAGTTTTCTTACAACGTGCGGCCTGAAAAACGAAGCAGAGATCCAACGGTGGAGGATTCATTTGCTTCTGACAGACTCTCTGGTGATCGACACGTATTAGTGACATGGACATCTCGATGCCGTTGATGGCTACATGACAAAAACGTAGACGCGTTTCTGTTGTACACGGGATTCGAGACGGCGACGTGTCGATCAAGTTTACCTGTTTCTAAACAGAGAGAGCTCAAAAACTGCGACTCGAAAGTTATTAAATTTTCTGACAATTTGTATTGTTCTTGTCCAAAATATTTTTATTTACAGAAAATATTTCATTTTATGTACCTTTTTCTTTTTTGACTTCATTTCATTTTTATGTACTTAGGTTTGGCATCTTTTATAATCTGATTAAAGGTTATATAGCTCGATCATTGAACATGAATTGCGCTTTAGTTTAACTTGAATCGGTTTACTTTGGTATAATCCAATTCAATTTCCAAACAAAGAATTAGTAAAAAAATTAATTAAAAAAAGAAACAAAATAAGTTGAACTTCAAAAACTAATTTCGATAGTTGGATCATTTGTACCCATAAAACCAAATTTAAAAAACAAAAAAAACCGTAAACGAATAAAAATTAACTTTTTAAATATGTTTGCTAAATTAACACTATCAATTGGCTATAGTACGAAGTTCCGGTTCTAAAAAAAGTAATTAGCGGTCATAAAACGATGATAGCCAATAAGAATTGATTAGTACGGTTATTAATTGTCAACAACACACAATTAATTACAAACTAGTAGTGATGGACATATGATGAGAAAGAGATTGGCCAAAACTAATAAATGCAAACATTAAAAGAAACACAAAAGAAAGTCTCGGGTGAAGATTCTGACAAATGGAGACGTGCAGATTCTCTTGTCTCTCTTCTCTATAATACTCTTGTCTTTAAGTAAATGCACAACACATATAAAAGAAAATAAGCTTAACAAGACAGATCGATAAAGGAGACAAACCAGAAGTTATGAGAAATGTCTCTTTTAGCTTTCAAATGTTAAAATCGAATATGGAATACAGCTTTGCAGTAGCATCCTCCACCGTCAAATCATTCTTAACATGACACATTTATCATAGTACGTACATGAACTTTATTAATGAACATTTCCACGTGTTCTTACGTTTTCTAATTCAAATAGTTTTTCTTTTTTAAACGAAACTGTACTCTGTTAAAACCAATCTTTTTTAAACGAAACTTGTATGATCAATTAAAATACATCAGCATAAATATAATTGGTGGTTTACAAATTTTACATACTAAAGCCATTTTACACTCATGAATCATCATTGTAATTTGAAAATATGTATGATTATACTCCACATACCAGTTTCTACAAAGCAAGTCCAATTACACTAATGATAGTCTCTTAAAAAAGAAAAAAAAATGACATTCTTGACATCATTATGACAATTTTAACTATAAAAACTCTTATACACCAAAATCTAAGTCACTGTATAGTTTTATGAGGCTTATATTTTGATAAAGAACCAAGAAAGTTTATAACAAGTAGGTGATCACTATTTTAAATATTTCTTGGTTAGATACTGGCAAGATTTTTTTAGAATTGTTGCTTAGAATGTTCACAATCACTTGATTTCATTATTTTTCACTTTTGAATATATAGATTCTCTAACCTAAATTTACAATATTCACCGAACTTTCTAGAGTTTTAATTCAAGAATTATTCTTCTCCAAAAGGAAAGACAGTAACTCTAAATAGAAAAATTCATAATAGGTAACAAAACACTTATCAAGCCCATAAGAAAGCTGATCATACTCGGCCCTTACATTACAACTTCATAGCAAAAAAAACGACCCTAAAAGAAAGAAAAAAACACATGGCGGGTGGTGAAATTCCTCCTCTGCCCCTACCCACTTCTGCTTTTTAACCGGTTTAAACCAAAAGACAGAAGCTACAAAAAAGTAGAAAAAAAAGTGATAAAACAAAGGAACCATTGGTGAAACATAGAGACCCCTATGCTAAAAGATGCACACACCACTCTCACTTACAAAAACCCTAATCCTTAAAATGACTAAAAGAGCCCTTTTAAAATAAGCTCTTTTCTCCATTTTACCCTCAAGAGTTGAAAGAAGAAGTTCTATGGCTCTCCAATTAAAACCCTAAAGAGCCTTAAACCCCTCTTTCTCTCTTACTCCCACTCTCCTCCGTCCTCAGACGCTACTAAACAAACCCTAAACTATATTAAACCGAACTTGACACAATTTCAACGGAACTGACGGCCAGTGAAGGTTTGTCCGAAGGACCAACTAGCCGGAGCAATGTTGTTGGAGACGACGGTTCGACCATCACTAGCAGTAACCTTAAAGGACAATGCTTGACCATTTAGGAGACTGTTGCTTTGCCAGTTTTGTCCCCAGTTCCTTGACAGTTGCTGCCACCTTGATCTCGAACCTTTAACCGCCACCGAGTGAACATCTCCGGCGCCGCCGACGTTAGTGACCAAGACAAGGTTGAAGTAAGAGTGGCCATTGATTGTGAACCTTATGCCTCCCCTTCTCTTACAGGGAACCCTAACAATGAAGTAAACAAAAAGTTAAGCTTAACTTACGTTACTGAGCACGAGAACCAAATATGAAATTGCACAAAGTTTAATACTTTCAAACGGAGAGATGCTAAATTTCAGTTTAAAACAGAGTATCAGAGCAAAATTATGAACACCAATTCCAAAAAACTAGACACCAAGTTTATAAATTGTACGTAAAGATTGAAACTTTTCAGAAAGTGTGTACCTTCTGTAAGAAACAGGGACAACACCAGCTTTGTAATGAGCGATGCGTTGGAAGATAGGCTGAGAGAGATCAAAATGGTGAAGCGGAGGGTTACACCAACCACCTGCGTTATTGGGCAGTGCGTTGTTCGGAGGACAGAAATTGGTTGCTGTAACCACAATAGCACCAGGTAAACACCACGCGCCGTCGCTCTGGCACCGGATCTCAAAACACGCGCCGCAACTAAGCCCGTTGTTGAACAGTGCGGTGCTTAACGCCGCCGTGTTGGTCCCGTATCCTTGGCTGTAAAGATTTCCGTACCCACAAGCTCCACCTACAGACAACAAAAATGAAAAGTTTACTATAAATTAGTTTTCATTAAAACATTTCATCAAAAACATATTGAGTATATCTTCTTTAGAAAGACGACATTTTCGTTGGGACAACATACCCATTGTTCCTGAAGCATCGCTTCCACCGTAGAAAGTAGCATGAGCATTGACCCACCCAGCATCATATCCATGAACAGAGCACGCCATTGCAGCAAAACCCAACAACAAAATCCCCAAAAGACTCATTTTTTCCCTGCGGTTGACCAATTTTAAAACATAAATCAGTACTCAAGGCATTATTATCAAGAGAGAAAGATAAAAATAGCTAAACGATGGATAGTATATTATGAGAAAGTGGAGTGAGAGTGAGAGAGATGATTACATGAACATTCTGTTAGAGAAACTGCAGAGCTTTTTTGGAGAGTGAGAAAATGGAATGTGAAGGAGAGAGATAGTTTTGCTTTGATGGGAGTGTAGAAGAAGGTTGATGGTTGGAGTGGAATTTATAGAATGTTTGACCCTTCATTTACTGCTTTAACCACCTTCTACTTTTTTTTTATCTCGATTCTGCTTTATAACCTTATTTACTGCTCTAACTTTCTTCCTAGATGTTTTTTTTTACTTTTTTTATTGATTTTTAATTATATAAACTTACAGAAAAAAAAGTTTGTTACATACGGTTTGATTTGTGATTTCATTTGCAGCAGCAAGACGATTTGAAAATCATTTTATACGTGTAAGTGGTGCCTGAAGAAACTGTGAACTCAAGTTTGGTGTATTCTGAAGGTTTTGCGAACGTGTGCCTTATTGTTTTTTGTTGTATCCGAACATATAAGACAGTTTGGTTACTTCAAATCAGTGTTCAAAAAATCGGTCTACAGCTAGACGGTGAGATATACACAGCCGAAACGATTTTACTAAAATCGGTGAAAAAAATCGGAAATTCGGTTTAGGTGGTCTGGTTCGGCAAAAATCGGCAAAAATCGATCAAATCGCTCAAATTCCGGTTTAGAAATCGGTTTAAATTTTTTATTAATTTTTTAAATATGACTTCAGTTTATTTAATAAAAAACTAATAAATTAAAAAAATGGATTTTTTTAAATATGACTTCAATTTGTTAAATTTAAACATTGTTATAATAGATTTTTCTTTACGTGGATTTGAAATTTAGATTTGGAGTAACTTAGTAAGTGAATGCATTGTTATTTTTTAAAAATTGATGGAAATATATGACAAATGACATATAAAATTTAAATATAAATTTAATTTAATGTAATAATTTTAAACGCCTAGACCTCGCTTAGGCTCCAATTAATCGTTTTAGGCCCTAGGCTCTTATCGACCGCCTATCTACTGCCTACCAATTTTTTGAACATTGCTTCAAATATTTTAAGATTACTATAGTTGAAAACTTGATAGTTATTGTATGTAGAGAAGTAATCATTTAATGTTTTTTTATTACATTTGTTTGCTTGTTCATCTGTCTACACGTACTTTCCTCTATTTCATTAAATTTTTATGTTTTTTTTAAACCGTGAGAGTTATGAACATTCGGCATATAATATCTACTACTTAAAATTTATTTTTGTAAATTTATATTTAAATAGTAACACTCTGTATCGTTAAGAAATTTGAATACAACCCCTTTATAATATAACAAAAATATAACAAACCCACCATACTTTTTATAAGTTTATTTTATCAACGTTTAAACACTAATTTTACATTGCACCTTCCGACTCTTTCTTTCTTCGCTAACTAAATTTAAAATTCAAATTTTGACATTTCAACTTTCATTTTTTTTACAATGCTTAAATTTTACAAAAGTTCGATTCTTCACCTGAAGCAACCAATACTAAAAAAAAAGGTTATTTTACCAAAAAAAAAACTAAAAAAAGGTGTGATTCTTTTCTTTCGTGTGATGATTTCTAAAGAGGTATTTATAATTTGAAAAAAAAAGAAAGAGAAAGTTAAAAAAAAAGAGTAGAAGCAGAAAAGTGATGAAATAAAAAAGAATCACGAGAGTCGCATAATAAATTTTGGAGAGAGAGAGCACATGGGGAGAGAATTGCAGGCGGTTTTGATGGTTGGAACTTTGGAAGCGTGTCTCTTTATGGCCCATGTACCTTTCTTTTTTTCTCTCTTAATACTATTATTATTATTTATTAAATTATTCTACTTTTAAATTCTTTAGTGAAAACAAATAATGTATTAAGTTCTTTTTGTCAAATATCGTTCAAGAAACACGTATAGTTTCAATTAAAAAAACAAAATGTAGTTGTTTCTTGATATTATTTTTATGGATGATATTTACAAATAGAGTTAGATAACATTATAATTTATTTATTACAAAAAGAAAAGTATATAGTGTTTGACTCAGGCTAACTCCAAGTAAAGCAACTTCATGTTTTTGTCTTTCAATTTTATCCATATAATTTTAACTCCAAAATTTTAATATATTTTTTTGATTTAGTGGTAAAAATTAATTATAAAAAATCAAAAATTCAAAAATTGCATAAGTTAAATGTTTTTTTTGGTAGTTTGGAACTATTCATATTCAGAACAGACTCAGATTTATTGATATTTTAGTATGTAATCCTGATAACAAGTAAATATTTAATATACTAAATTTTTAATTGTAAATTAGCATTTATGCTTTGTGTAACCAATAAGGAGGATTTATCCTACATAATATATACGATTCGAAAGACATAATCTTTATTCGAACCAGCAAGGTTTTGTTTTCAAAATCGAGAATAATTTGACAACTAATGCATAAAAGTATGCATTTGTATGTTAAAATATTAATCAATCGTATCTTTTCCAATGCTGCGTCACGGTTAACGATATCTACTATGATTTGCTGTCTGGAGCCTAGTCATTAACACCGTGATTTTTGGAGATATCATCTTTTTAATTATTCTAATATAAACCCCAATTAGAACCAAAATCACCAGTTCCAATGTGGTCAAAACATTTTTATTACACCTACTAAAAATATTTAATCTTCTTGTTAATAAAATGGTAAAATAAATTGGCTTCCTCAAAAGCTGTGAAAATTCGTTTGCTCTTATGTCTCTTTTGTTGCAGTATTTGCAGAGACTTCAATTCTCAAATTTGTATTTCTTTTTTGATATAATTTTCTTAAAAACAAACTTGTTAGAAAAAAAAATATTTGATATACAACCCATCTTCTTTCTTCTGACATATGTGTTTTTTACTGTTGGTCTTACTATGCTTTGACTGTGAAGCTGTTGATATAGATACCACGACAAAAGTTTGATAGTAATATCTTCGTTTATTAAATTTTGTTATTTGACCTCTAATTTTAAAAAGTCTAATTACTAAAATTAGTGCGTTTTTAACAAACTGTGTTATTAGCCTAACGACCACTAACCGTTCAACTACATTTCAAAGATTTCTAAAAGGCAGCCTTTTGCTATTCCTCTTCTTTTGAGGTTATATTTGTCTATAACCTTTTTTTAGATCTTATCTACACCGTTGCCAATATTAAATTTCAACGGCTAAGATTGATCGCATGCTGCACGAGCACTGATGCTTGGCTCCTCTGCACAGCAACTAAAACCAGATGTCTAACAGGGCACAAATTCTTGTATTTACCGAATTGCCATTACTCTCATTTCAGCCTAATTTTTAGTTTAGGATTTAGTTTCTTGTAATTATGATTAGAAATAGGGAAAATGACATAACGCAAAATTTCTTGCTTTTATAGGTTTATATAAATATTTAAAATTGTGATTTGTGTCCAATTACTTAGTGAATTAAATGACAAACTATGTCACTTATTTTTAAAAAAATAATAATCCGTTTGGTCCTAAGATCTTAATTATTCTATACCTATTAAACTAAGAGTTGAACTAAGGTTGTTCTCTGTTTCAAAATACACATTCTTTTGATTCTATTCTGTATTTTTTCCAAAAAAACATGAATTAAACTCGAGTCAAAGTACTTTAAAATGTCATATAAACCAGACTTTCATAAGTTAACTTGTTTTTATATGGGCATAATAAAAATTCAACATGTTTTTAATTCTCATGAAGAGTAGCAAGACTGCATTTATATAACACCTTTTCTTCAACAGCATTTATATGATACATACACACACATATGTATATATATATATATAACGTTTAAAAGTTTTTACATTTGACTACTTGACTATAGAAACGTAATGATGAGTTTCGTTGATAACAGTATAAATTAGGTAGCAGATGATCAAATTTAGAATAACTTGAAGCTACCGACAATTATCATTAGGCAACTAATCCCTCGAGTGTTTGTAGCTTAAATGAGGTTCAATAATTGGAGAAAAGGTCATTTGCTAATCATGATTAAGCACATGACCGTCACTTTTTTTTTCACTCCTCGTAAAAACCAGATGGGTAAAATTGTAAGACCATTCATTATAAAAAAAAACAGAGTAATAGTATAACGACGATTCTTTATGATAATCAATGACATAATAAACGAACCTAAACTAAATATTTATTGATTGTAGTTTTAATAGCTGTTTAAACATATTTTTAGCATGCTGGCAAAAAATATATATATTTATAGTCTATGGCTGTAATTTTGTATTTACGTGTACAAAAGTTTCTTACAACTAGAACATGCTATTTTATTTTGATTACTAAATACCAATTGCAATGTTTAAACAATCAATTTCTATATATAGCCAAGTGTGGTTTTACTCGTAAACATTTCTTAATATAATGACGACAAAAAGTTATTATTTATTTTTTAACAAAATTAAAGTTAGTCTTTAATTTCGGCGTTCATGTTTAAACATTTATTCAATAGTTGATATGAAATTTACCGCATCTTGCATTGGCACTAGCTAGTTTGTTACGAACATGTTGTCACAATTATTTTTGTTGGCAAATCTAAGAAAAGAAAAAAACAACAACCAGATAACACTGTTTTGCAAATGCAGACAATCGAAACATACAAATTTTGGATTAACAATCGGATACATAGTTAATTTATACTGTATGGTATATGAAAGTACGTTAAGCTTTGTGGAACAAAAAAAAATGTCTACTGTAATAAAAAACATGTTTGTTATATCTACAAAGATTTAGATAAAACATGGAGCTAATTAAAGAGAAACGAAAGAAGACGCTTTCATGTTTATATTATATGTTAAGCACAGTGCATCACACTTTGTAGGTATATATGTATACAATAAAAATTTGTATTGCCAAGATGAGCCGAAAAATATTGAGAGAAAAACGAGATGTTAATTTTTAGGCCAATACGAATTTATTTGTTGGAATATATTTTTTTGTAAACATATGTGATATTTATGTTATGTTAATAGATAGAGTCTGGACATAAAAGAAAAACTTCAAGTCTTTTGATTTTTAGATACGAATTAAAAGTTGTGTGTGTATCGTCATGAGTGGTATAAATTGTTTGATATCGAGTTAAAATGTATTCAAGAATGAGCTCTTTCTAGTTAAGAAATCTATTTTTATAAACTTGTTGAAGTGTTTTTAGTATATATTTTGAAGATTAAACATTTTGTTAAACTTTAATGAATTTGTGTTATGTGCTTCAGTCTTTGATTTTACAATTGGTGATATGTGTAGTTGTTTTTGATATATTTTTTGTACGCTTATGATAAAATTATTGCACGACACATGCATAGATGAATCTACACGGTCACGAAAGAAGATAAGTGACAAAGTAGGTGTTCACGAGGGGTATAACAAAACTCTACGGTCGTCTTAAGATATGATTAACCTTAAAATCAAACCCAACATTCAAATTTCCTTTTTCTGTTAGGCTCTTCCATTTATATTGATAAGATGCATATCTTCCTCGTTGCCTATATTATTGTCTAACAATTTTTCTCCTAAACAAATTTTGAATACACACCAAAACTTAAAAGCATATGTTACATCTTCCAAGAGTCCCTAAATAGTTTTTATCTGGATCAACGAGTGTGATTCGTATATTTCCACAAGTTAAAAAATGTTTTATTCAAAACCCTAGAGAAACTAGAAAATAGAGAAATAATGAGTTATTTACACTAACATAGAGAATAGCCGACACCAATTTGTACAGAAAGAGAGAGAGAGAAAGTGGTTAAGGCCCTAGTTATAAATAACATGGCTAAAGCGAAGTATGTCGTGTAAAAGCTTGAAATCATAAAAGTTTAATGTCTCCAATTTTTAAATTATTTGTATATCTTGTGCTTTAAGAAAATGTTTTTAAAGTTCTAAAAACATTATCTAGGTATCTATCTACACAAAAAATGTCCCTTCAACTAGTGTGGATGTTTTTCTATTTGAATATATATTTTACTTTGTTGACTGTTGAGTTCCTATGTTTTGTTTAATTATATTATTGCCTTATTATTAAATATTTTAAAATTTATTCGTCGTTCCGTGATCAAATTTTAGCAGAAGAAGAAGGGTCTAAAGAAACCCTCACCATAAAGATTTCAGATTCACTTTCCATCTAATATATTCGAAAATCTTAAAGTAAAGCTAAAATATTATGAAAATAAGGAAAAGATTAATAAAAAATTATTTTGAAATTAATAAAAATTCTATAATATTGGGTCCGGTGGCTTTGTGGGTAGACCTAAAAGTATGGATCGAAACCTGTGGATCCCACCCCGTTTGATCCGCTGCGGAGTGGGTGGCGGTACGAAAATTTTTTTTGGTTAATCTGTGGGGTGGTCGCGGGTCGTCAAAATATTTTGCAGAGTGGATGCGGATTACGTTTTTTTAGCTGCGGATCCTGTGGATCCCGCCTTTTAAATTTTGTACGTCGTTTTGAAGAAATAAAATAGAAATATGTGTTGTTTTTGTGTTTAAGCCGAAATATGTGTCGTTTTGATGCGGCTAACCCTAAATTTTTTTTTTAACTTTTTCGGATGGGTCCCGTGGGTCCTGCAAAATTTTTGCGGGGCAGATACGGATCTTACATTTTCAATAAATTCGCGAGTCTGGCAGATAAATTTTGAATAAAAAATTTTAACTCGTGTCCACAGCGGGACGAATCATGCGGGACGGTTTTTACCCGCAATCCAGGCCTACTTGTAGGTAGTCCACCACCGACAGTAAATTTAGCAAAACCAATCGAATACAATTTTTTTATTGTTATTTCAACTTTTATGATTTCGGTTTTGTTACTGGTTAAGACTTTTTGTACCATTAAGTAACTAATAAGTCTCTAACTTGAAGACTTACGGAAACGAATTCCAAAAAATGTCATTAGCTAGAAGGCTCGGCCCAGTAACTAACTGGACTGTATGGACTCTCCAAAGTAATGACAATTTTTTTCTTTTCAATATTTAGAATTTTAAATTAAAAGAGATGTGACACAAACGTTTTATACTTTAGAATCTAAAAAATGTGAAATGTTGAACCAACTTGATGTACAACAGTTCTTTGAAGATCAATCCCCAACGGTGAGAAAGTGGGAAAGATTCAACAAATGCTGCCATCTCCACTCGTGTTCTTGTTCCTAGTTCACGAGTAAGGTGTCTCATTGGGAAATAAAATTGCTTGTGAGGACGAGGAGATGGTCCATGTAAAATAAAATCTTGACCCTTTATCGCTTAATGCTTCTCACTTTTGTGTGTTTTAGAGAATCTAGAACAATGTTTATTTTTCTTGTGGTTTAGATAACATGAAGTCTTGATGCAGCAATCAAGGCACTTACACAAGTGATGCTGCGACTAAGAGCTAATGTGTTCGACATGGATCGTGGTCTTGTCTTGCTTCCAACATTCTTTCCTTATATTTCTCAAGCAACAGAGACTTCGAGCAAGCCCAAGCACAGAACACGCGAGAACTATTCTCATGGTTCCGTGGGAAATTCTAGAAATGAAGACTGTGGCAGCCAAATGGTATGATTTACAAGATCTTTATGAATTCTGGTTACTAAATTTACTTACAAATTGCATATAGATATGTTTCTGATGGTGTTTCTTATTTCTTCTTTTGCAGAACTCAAATTACTCTGGAAGAGACCATGTTTATTGATCACCGAACCACTTCAAAAGGCTTATTATTCTACGTTTTAAACACTTAGATTCTAGGCTATTTTTATAAACACTTGGCCTTTTTTGTGATCCAAGGAAAATGAGTTTTGGGTTCTTCTCAGTCTCAAGAATCTATATATGCAAGAAGTTCTTGAAAGAATATAAATATTTTTATTTTATTTTTTTGTAGTCTTCATGTAAGGTTTAGCACGAGAGTTTGTCCCTTTTTGGCATATTGGAAGAACATAGGCTTAAGTTAAAGTTTTAAATGTAAAAAAAAATCAGAATCAAGAATTTAATTCACGAGAAGGAAAAAGAAATAACCTTTATGGTAAAAGATCCTTTTGATCTCAAGAAGTTGTGTGAATTGGCAATCTTCAAAACGATATTGAGTACTAGATTTCTTATTCATACCCGGTTTAATTTGTTTTTTTTAAGATTCAAAAGGGTATCTATATATATTATTTGATTATTAATTACTAATTATAATCTTATGTTATTCAATTAAGATTTTGAAAAATAAATTATAGATTTTAACAATCTTCGAAGATTTTCGAATAAAAAACTTAAAAAATACAAATGTACAAATATCTTAATAATTTTGAAATTTTCAAAATCAAATTACCCTGATTTCTTTTAAAATGAAATAAATCTAATCAAATTCAAAAATGTTTAAAGGTAAATAAACCAATAATTCAGACAAAGGTTTGTCTCGAGTCTGCTAATCTCATTTTTAGATACTTTCAATGTTCGAGAATTCTTATATTGAATCCAATTTCTCTGTATTATTATTATTATAATTTTAATTTATGGTATTTCTCTTTTTTTTTTGTTAACCATTATATGTTATGTTTGGTTTATGGTTTGTTTACATTATGGTCTTCCGTTGATTTTAGACTAATATCGGTTACCATTTTACTGACTTACCATATTGAGAAAAATAACATACATTTGTGATGCAGTGATGAATGTCACTAGTTGACCAATAACAATACGAGAGTGATGTAATAAACACGTTGACGTTACCAATGATATAAGTCTGTCACGTAACTAGGTCACAGCCAGTGACATTTATAGTCGTCGTGTATTAATTTTCTTTCCTACTCTCTCTTCTTCTCTTCTTCTTCTCTCATCACTTTTTTTGTTTCTTTCTTTTTTAACAGATCTGGTGGAATTTTATCTCTTGACCCCACCACTGGATCTCTCTATACATTCATCAGTTTTACAGAGTAAAACGAAACGCAGGATCAATTATGAAGAATTGTGAGAGATTCGCTAATCTCGCTCTCGCAGGTTCTCGTTTTCGTTTCACTCACACAATTGTTTACAATTTCACTTGTTCGACCCATTTCTGGGTTTTAAATTCCGATCGATTTACAATGATGTGATTGTCTCGTTTGATTGATTTTATTTTGATTAAGGATGTACGTAATGAATTTTTTTTTAGCTTTCGGTTTGATTTCATTGATTTTGTTCTGCTGGAATTTTTAAATTTTTGTTTTTGGGGTTGCATTAAGATTAGCTGATTCAGATCAGTCAGGTTCCTCTAGGGTTTAGAGTTGGTGGGTGTGATTGATTGATTTTAATTTTTTGGTGCAAGGCTTCAAAATTGAGCTTTTTTATTTGGTTTGATTACAGGTTTGACATTGGCACCACTCGTTGTGACGGTAAACCCAAACTTGAATGTTATTCTTACGGCATGTCTCGCAGTTTACGTGGGTTGTTTCCGTTCGGTGAAGGATTCTCCTCCAACGGTAGGAAGAGGCAACCAGAGATTTTCTTTTATCAGTTCTCCGTGAAACCATTTTCCTAATTCGGTCTAAATTGTTTGTCTGTTTCATTTGAAATGATGTAGGAGACGATGTCCAAAGAGCATGCCATGCGTTTCCCATTGGTTGGGAGTGCCATGCTTCTCTCACTTTTCTTATTGTTCAAGTTTCTCTCAAAGGACTTGGTCAATGCGGTGCTAACAGCTTACTTCTTTGTTCTTGGGATCGTCGCTCTTTCGTATGTCTACTCTAAAGATTATATCCTCTGTTGTTTGAGTATCTGTGGTCAAGTCATGATTTTTTTTTCCTAATACACAATTGTGGGTGTTTGCAGGGCGACACTGTTACCAGCCATCAGAAGATTTCTACCAGATCCTTGGAATGACAATCTTATCATCTGGCGTTTTCCTTATTTACGATGTATGTAACTAAGATTTACATCTTTGCTAGCCTTTTCTCTTGTTATATTTGGATGTGATTTTGGTTGGCGTAATGATCATCCAAGCTCCTTTTGGATTTTTTTTTTATCAATTTGGTTGAAATTTGCTTGTGTCACGCAGAATTATGCTTTTTGTTTTAAAAATAACATTTCGGACACCTTTTATTTTCTAAAACAGCTTTGGAGGTAGAGTTCACAAAGTCCCAAGTCGTTGCGGGTATCCCTGGAACCTTCTTCTGCGCGTGGTATGCTTGGAAAAAACATTGGCTGGCTAACAATATCCTTGGCCTTTCCTTCTGCATTCAGGTTACTTCCTTTCCATTGCGGGGAATATAATATAATACAATACAATATGTTGCTTCATTATCAAAGGTGTTATTTATCTTTTTTTTGGAACTGGAATCACTGTCATTAGTGTTGTTGTGTGTGCTTTTCCTAATTAACGATGCGGCCGATACAGGGAATTGAGATGCTCTCTCTTGGATCATTCAAGACTGGTGCCATCCTTTTGGTAAGAAGGAAACATCTGATCTGCATCTTATGAATGATGATATTCTTGAAAATCGTTTGGAATGTTTAGAAGAACGTAAGACAAGTTTTGCAGATGTCTCAGTCATTTGGTTTTTTTTTTGTTTATACCTGACTTGCAGGTTGGACTGTTTTTCTATGACATTTTCTGGGTTTTCTTTACTCCGGTTATGGTTAGTGTTGCCAAATCCTTTGATGCTCCAATAAAGGTTAGTAAAAAATGTCTCAAAAAGTTGATAAAACAAAATTAGTTTGATTTGCTCTTAGTGATTTTGTCAGTAATCTCATTTTTGCATTTTCCTTTCAGCTTTTATTCCCTACGGGCGATGCTCTAAGACCCTATTCTATGCTTGGTCTTGGTGATATTGTCATTCCGGGTAGGAATGCATAATGCTTAACTCAATATTTGTGGATATTATATGAATCTGAGACATTAGTTTTTATCTTCCCTTAGGTATTTTTGTTGCACTGGCTCTAAGATTTGATGTGTCAAGACGCAGTCAACCACAATACTTCACAAGTGCATTTGTGGGATACGTTGCTGGAGTTGTCCTCACTATTGTGGTCATGAACTGGTTTCAAGCAGCACAGGTCAGTGTTTTACGTGTCTTAATTGTTGCCGTCCATTAATGCAACCTTATTTCTGTTTTTTTTGGGGGGATTTTATCTGATTTTGGTTTGTGGATTTCCTCTGTTTCAGCCTGCTTTGTTATACATTGTCCCAGCCGTCATTGGGTTCTTGGCTTCTCACTGCCTTTGGAACGGTGACATCAAACCGGTTTGTTTTCTCTTCCTTTTAGGTTTCCATTGTTATAAACGCATACTTTAGCACTTCCAAACGCCAAACCAAAGTGGAAGTACTTTCCGGTTGTCTGTGTTAACAAATAACAAAGGAACTAACATGCTTATGGTTTCTTTTCTTTGCAGTTGATGGCTTTTGATGAATCAAAGAGTACTGAGGGAGAGGTTAACAAAAGTCATGAAGAATGAAGACAATGGAAAAAGAAGGGCAGAGGAGAAATATTTATACACATAAATGTGTTTTTATATGTATGGAAAAAAAAGAGAAGGAAAACAATTTGTGTTTCCAATGATCATCAGTCCCTTCAAACGGTTCACCCTTTTTTGTTCCTTTTTAGATTTTCAAACATCTTTTGGCAAAAGACTTGTGTAAGTTATAAGTTACAACAGGTTACCTTTTACTTTTGAAGATACTAGGTTTCTTTTTACTTGTTTCTTTATCCGTCGCTTGGTTATTTTTTGATAGGAGTTATTTCGAACTGGTCTTCGAAATGTATAATCTTTCTTCTTAAACAACAATAGCAGACTCTTTCGTGCTGGTTGGCCTGTGGATGGTCTTGATGACGACGCTAAGCCGATGAAAGATTACCGTCGAATAGCATGTTGGCAACACTAACATGAGATTGGTCATAGAAGGGCAACGTTTTGGTATCCCGATCTGAGTTGTTACCGATGCCTTGGCTCGCCTCTTACGACCAAAGTGAGACTCAACAAGGCTACTATCATGGACCAATCGTAACTTGTCATTTGCGGGAAGACTCCAGCTTATAAACTCAGTTTTGTATTAGTGTTGATGATCCAAAAATGGAAAATATAATTGTAAATTGTGCACATAAAGTTTATACAATATGAAAGAATTAGTAAAGGATGAAATTATATTCATATAGAATTATATACCCTTGTATTAAAGTTTGTTCTAAAACTACCTAATATTTCCTTATATTTTCATATACCCTAATATCAAAATAATGGGCCTATAACGGAACTGATAAAAGCATAAAATCTAAGCCCATTGATGGTTTGCTACAATGCGTGTCTTTTAACTTAAAATAAAATCCCTTATATTATTAATTAACAACAATCTTCTTCTTTACTTCAAAAACTCCCAAATCTTCGAATCTTTCACAACCATTCTCAGCTCGTCTTCCTCATTTGGATTTTCTAGGGTTTTGGTTTTCGTCTTCAATTTCCCAATTGTTGAAGGCTTTCTCTCTTTCCGCCAAGACGTGAAACGCAGAGAAGAAGAAAGAAAAAAAAAATCAAATCTTTTGGTAGGTGTTAGCCGTCACGACGTCTATTCTCGGTCCCGCTATTCAATTTTGCGTTTATGTTCGTCCCTTTTCTTCTTAAGAGTCGCTAGAGCGAATCATATATTTGGATTCTTCGGAGTTTATCAGACTATTCCATGATTCGTGCTGTGGCTGATTCAATTTTTCACTAACTCATTACAATTGAAATCAGATGCGTTGAGAAGATATGTATTCTTCAAGAGGGAGTGGCTACGGACAGAAACAGTACGGTTCGCAATCGGGTTATGGTCAGAATGTAAGAGCATTGTGCATCAAATCCCATATTTTCTACTAAATTTAATAGGTTATGCGCCATATTTCTTCTTCAGGTCCGTGTCACAGTATGTTTTTGATATCGAGATTTCATCTATGATTGATTTATGTGGAATTGATGAACTAAGTTGAGCTCATTGTTCTCATAAGTGGTTTTTTTCAATCAAATTTATGGCTAATTGGTTATATTTTTTATGCAGCTTGGGTCTGGTTATCCAGGAAGTTCAGTTAATGGTGCAGAAGGGGGATCTCAGAATTCTTTGAGCTCTCGGCATCCATCATCAATTACAGGTGCTCCTCAGGAGACTGAGATTGGTGGATACAGATCCCATTTATCGAGTGCCAGTCATTACGGAACGCAATATGGGTCGGTGTATGGATCAACTTCTCTTAACAGCTCTCAGCCTTTAAACACAAAAGGCGTTGGCTCATCAGTCTTGGATAGCCGCTCAGGATATGTCCCCACTCTGCCAGATTCACCAAAATTTGCATCTGGTAGCTATTTGTCTCCTTCGAGCCATGGTTATGGTCAAAAGGCGGACGATTTGTATTCAGATAAGCTGTCCGGTTACGTCCCGGTTGACAGAAGGCAGTATGGTGAGCGGTCAAGCGCCTATCTCGGTAGGGAATTGCAAAATGAGCCAACTGGTCGCTATGCTGATTCATCTAGTTTTGGTCGTCAGGTGCGCTCACTCTCACAGACATTAGAGTACCTTATGAATTTGGTTTATTTCTGTCGGATGGCGCTACAACTGGAACGATACTCATTATTATGATTTTGGCAGACGGATTTGTATGATCGCATTGATCAAGCATCACTACTTCGGGGAGAACAATTATTAAAAATTCAGTCGCTCCATACTTCTTCTGTTGATGGAGGCGTCAGGTATTTTTTCGATGATATATTCTTCTGTATTGTAATCTATTCCTAGCATAGAATTTTTGTTCAAAAGTAGTTGCATTTTCTGGTACCTCTGTGATATATTTTCTGTTCGGCACGTCAGCTATGTTCTCCCAAGAATTTTGTTATAAAGTTACTGTACCTTCCTATAGAAACTTGCAATAACGTTTGCAGAAAATTACATCTTATTGCACTGAGTGGCAAACATTTCTGGCAGACAAGCCGATTATCTTACAGAACGAAGTTCTACTGTACGCCATTCTGACCAAGAAGCTATGCATTATGGAAGAAGGCTTGAGTCTGATCCGCACGGGCTATCAGTACACAGCACGTCTTCTTATGCCAGCCAACATACCCCATCATTATTAGGAGCTGTTCCTCGGCGAAACTTAGATGACTACATTTATCCAGAAAATTCTTCAAATCCTGGTTATGGCGTTAGCTTACCTCCAGGCAGGGATTACGGTACTGGGAAGGGAATCCATAGTGCAGCATCTCTGGACTTGGACTACCCTGGTGGTGTGCTGGCTCGTGGTGGTGTGCTGGCTCGTGGTGGTGGTGGTCCTCGTGTTGATGATCTCCGGAAAGATGACCGGGCAAGTTATCTCAGGGAGTTTGAACTAAGGGAAGAAGAGCGTCGTCGTGAGAACCTGCGTGCCAGAGATAAAGAGCGAGAACGAGAGAGGGAACGCGAACGTGATAGAGAACGAGAGCGACAGAAGGAAAGAGAAAGGAAAAGAGCTAGGGACAGGGAAAGGGATCGCATATTTGAGCGACGGGAGAAGGAAAGAGAAGGAGAAAGAGAACGTGAGCGTAAACGCGCTCTGGAAACAAAACGTGATCGGACTCCAACAGCAAAAGCTACTTCCAGGGACCCAAAGGAGCGGACTCCAGTGCTGAAAGCTATTTCTAGGGATGCACGTAGTTCCTCTTTGCGGCGGGATGTGCAACATCGTGAAGCATCACTTAGGTTTTATTTTTGATCTCTGTCACGCTCTTCATCTGGAATACAGGGCATTTTATGTTGCTTCACCAGAGACTAACCTTATTTCTGTTATACCTGAAGGCGTCCTTCACCCGTTAGGCCAATACGGAGAGATTATGTCTGCAAGGTAATAAGTGCTCCAAGAGATTCCTCATTCAGTGATGTTTTTGCCTACTCTTCAGGGTTCCCTCATCTTCCTTTCCGTTCCTGTCAGTCTCCTTGTTTTCTTATTGATTGACTTGGGCATCTCTTGGTCCTTGCCAGCTATCATGATAATCCTTAAAAAAACAATTCATGATGATCCATAGTTCACTACGATTATCATCTTTTCCATCCATATTTTGCCAAGTTCAGCTTTCTCATTCCTTTCCTCGTCATGGATATCTTCCTGTGCTTTAGTTATTATACTTCCTCTTACTTTTTGCGGCGAAATTACTGTCCTTCCCTGGTTATGGGTATTATTTTTCCAAGTTTCTGACTTCTTACCACCTTGTGGCATTTTTTTGCCTGCTTTTTAAACTCAGTATGATAAATATCTGGTTGCGCTATCCTGGTACAAACTTCTATGTTTTCGTGAGTTTGATAGTACGTTGGAGGAAATTTTTCAACCTGATACATGGTTTGTGGTTTTTATGGTCTCCAGTTAATTTCGCTGATTGCAATGAGTTTTTGTCTTTTAGCCTTTGAATTGAATGAAACTTGGAAAAGTTCACAAGGATGAAACAATGGATGCTTATCACTTTCTCTAATCAAAAACGCGAATTGTTATCTTTTCGTTGATAATATACTTTATGGTGACAGGAATGAACATGGCAAGAGTTACCTGCCCTCTGTATCCTAGTAATGCAATGCTTAAGACCAAATATGCATAATTCGTTGATTTGATGATTGTGTGACTTGTTTGCAGGTGTTATCCTCGCGATTGGTTGACATGGAGAGGGATTACTTGACATTAGATAAAAGATATCCAAGGCTTTTTGTTCCTTCTGAGTTTTCTAAGGTATTTTTTTGTCTTTTGCCCAATCATTTTATAATTAGTAGAATGCTAAATGATTGTAAACATCAACGTATATATTTCAGGTTGTAGTAAACTGGCCGAAACAAAAGCTTACACTTTCGATGCATACTGCTGTGAGGTGAATTATTTCTGCTTTCGTATTTGCATATTGTCAGTCTGTGGATGTTAATCCTTCTCAAGCTGTCTAATTAGATCATACGTTCTGGGCTCTCTTTTTGTTTCCTTTGCCGAGTTAGTATAGTAGAGCTCAATTTTGTGGATTCACTTTTGGTTTATTATATATATCTAGTTATAAGTTTTGTAAATCTAACCATCTTTTGTTGAGGACGGCAGTTTTGAGCATGATTACATTGAAGATGGTGGAGTTGATGTGAAAAATACTCTCACAAAGTCCTCAGCTGTGATAACCGGAGGAAAGACTGTTTGGAACGCCAAGGTGGGCTGTTATTTTTTCTCACTGAAAAAGACTACTTCTGTTTTTGTTTTGTTGGGTGTTCTGCCTCTTTGATTGTGTCTTTGCACATTGTATCATCGCTAATACTGTTTCTGATTGTACTGAAAGAAATTTGCTCGTGTGTAATGTGTTTTCTCTGTTTTTCAGATGATTTTGATGAGTGGGCTGAGCAGGACTGCTCTGGAAGATCTTTCTTCAGATAAATTGTTTGAAGACCGTATACCTCATATATGCAACATATTAAAATTTGCTGTTCTTAAAAAAGATCATTCTTTTGTGGCGGCTGGTGGTCCCTGGGATCCCACAGATGGCAAGGACCCATCAGTTGATCAGTCTTCCTTAATCAAGACAATGCTGAGGTGTGTTTCTTCCCTTGTACACTTTTGTTGTCATTCTTTGCTGCCTTTTGTTCATTCTGAGACATGAGAGGAATTTTGCGCTGCAGACACACAAAGGATAAGCTTCATCTTGATCTCAGCAACTGTCGTCACTGGAATCCGTTTCTTGAGGTAGGTTTTACCTCTCTTAGTTTAAGACTGCATTTAGATGTTGAACAAGTGGGGATGTCACAGTAAAATATTCTTTATGTTAGGACCGTTGAAGATGATATGAAGCTTATTATTGATTGCTACTTATAAATGTTTGTTCTTCTGACTGTGAAGTATTTTTTCCAATGATATTAAATATGTGGACCCGCAACCACTGCTGTTGGCCTATCCAGAGATTTGTTCTATGAATTGGTTTATCACTGCTATTGGCCTATCCAGAGTTTTGCTCTGTGAATTGCTTTACCACTGTTATTGGCCTATCCAGAGATTTGCTCTATGAATTGCTTTGCCAACCTTGTTGACTTGGGTCCTCTTTTGCTGCGATTTGATTCTGTAGTACATATGATAGCTTCAGTATACATACAAGCTAACCAAGCGATATTGCTTTCCGGTTATCTGGAGACCTAAATAGCTTTGTTTTGCCTCTTCTTTTGCTATTTACAGATACATTACGACAGAGTTGGTACAGATGGAGTTTCTAGCTTCAAAGAGATCACTGTACTATTTGTCCCTGATTTATCAGAATGTCTTCCTTCATTTGACGCTTGGAGATCCCAATGGTTGGCACACAGAAAAGCTCTTGCTGAGAGAGATCGACTACTTTCTCAGGAGGTTAATAAAGATGTCATTGTTGGGAAGGGCAGCGATGATGCGGGTGAAGTAGCCAAGGATGCAGAGAAAAAGACCCCAGGAGACCCTTCAGGCACTCTGACAACTGGAACTAAGAAGATGGTGAAAAAGATTATTAAAAGAGTTGTTAAAAGGCCTGTCAATGATGGAAAGGCAACTGGTAAGAAAGATGAGAAGTCGGATGAGAAGGATGTTCCTGAGAAGGTTGCCATATCGGAGACCTCAGTCCCAAAAGAAGAATCCACCGGTACATCTTCTAACAAAAAAACAGTGAAAAAGGTAGTAGCACAACCCACGCAAAATGAAGAGAAGGGCTCAGAAATTATGGCTGAAGCTCAAACAGTTGATAAGGCAGGAGAAAGCTCAGATCCTAATGGTAAGGCTAATGAGCAGACTCCTTCAAAGACAATTGTAAAGAAAAAAATTATTAAAAGGGTGGCTAAAAGGAAGGTTGCTGAAGTAGACAATTACATGGACGGTGACTCGAAGGAAGATGGAGACAATGATGAGAAAAAGATAGTGGAGGCAGGGAAGAAAACCCCTGATTCAGGTAGTATGGAGATGAAACCTCCAGAAGAAAAGAAAGAAGAGAATGCCTCCATAACTGTGGAAACAAAACAGAAGGCAGGATCTCCGGATACTGAGAAAAAGGAGGGTGCCTCTAGTTCAACTAAGACAGACATTAAGACAGGTGAAGATAAGAAGGCTGAAAAGAAAAACAACTCGGAGACTCAGTCTGAGGGCAAAAAGGTTGATGAAAAAAAGGCAAAAGAAAAATTATGGAGAAAGAGATTAAAGAGAGAGGTGGAAAAGATGAGTCCAGAATCCAAGTTAAGGACAGGAAAAAGTCTGAGGAACCTCCTCGGCCAGGATTTATTCTACAAATGAAACGGAACAAAGACTCTAAAGTAGGTTGACAATAACTTAGAGGTTTCAGATTACATTTGGTAATAGCTATATTATCGTTGCAGCTTTCACTTATTTGGAGTTCATTCTTTTTAGCAGTTGCGTTCACTTTCGGTCTCCCTGGACTCGCTCTTGGATTACACTGAAAAGGACATTGATGAGTCATCATTTGAGGTTAGTTTTTCCTTTATGCTTTGCTTAGCCTGTTTCCATTTTCCTTCTTGGCGAACTCAAGTGTACAGCTTTTGCTGTAACAACTGAACTACTCAGTTTTCATCAATCTCATGTTCGTGCAGCTTTCATTGTTTGCGGAATCGCTGTTTGAGATGCTACAGTATCAAATGGGTACTCGTATCTTAGAATTTTTCAAGGTTAGTTTGTAGCTGATTTATGATGTTATTGTTTTTGAGTCACCTGAACTGTTTTCTTATACGTCTGACTTTTTTTCTTCGAAGAAATTACGTGTAAAATTTGTGAGACAAAGAAATCAACGGAAGAGGCATCAGGAAAAGTTATCTGGCAAGCAGAAGGAAGCGAAGACACAAAATAAGCGTCAAAAGACTGTTGAACATAATGACAAGGAAACCTCTGTTATAACTGAATTTGTTCCCGAGAAGGATGATAAGGTAAACTCAGCCAAGGAAACTGTAGACGGTACTCTAGAAATTTCAGATAAGGAAGCTGTAGCGAACACTGAAGATACTTTAGGCAATAAAAAATCTACTGGTGATGAAGCTGCTACGATGGAAGTGGATAACCAGGATGAGGAAGATGAGGAGGGTGACGAGATTGATGACGACCTAGAGGAAGATCCTGAAGAAGATCCTGAAGAAGACCCTGAAGAAGACCCTGAAGAAGACCCTGAAGAAGACCCTGAAGAAGACCCTGAAGAATGCGAGGAAATGGACGAGCAAAATGACGACACTGGTGCTGAGGTATGATTTACCTCATTTGCCTTGCCTTCTTTCACGTTGAATCCAAATATTTACAAGTATAGACTGTTTCATCTTGTATCTAGTTGTTATTTTAGCCAATAAGATGTTTTCTTCATAAATCTTCTCCATTTGTTCCATGTCTGTTCTTGAGCCACCGCAGAAGAATGAAGAAAGCAGTGAGAAGACTAGTGGCACTGTTGCTGATACTATAACTGAAGTCGCAACTGATAGAAAAGAAGAGAAAGGTTCTACCGACGAAAAGACTGATTCCAAATCTGCTGAGGTGAAACCCAAGTCGGAGTCAGACAAGCAGGAGAAGCAAGCGGATGGAACGTCTGATGCACCAAAAAGAGAAGAAACTGTTGATAAAGAGTTGTTGCAGGTAGAAAATCACCACCGAAACTGGAGAGACCCACATTGACTTGTCTTTAGCTTTTTCCGTTCTTGTTGGTGCTAAAGCTTTTGTTCGTTGATTCTTTGACGCAGGCGTTCAGGTTTTTTGACCGTAACCAAACAGGCTATGTTAGGGTAAGAAGAAGCTTAACTCGTCTTCTTGTAATTGTCATCTCATTATCTCTCAGAACGCAATTTGAAATACTGTTCGCGTTTTTTTTCTTTCAGGTTGAAGATATGAGAATAACTATTCACAGCTTGGGAAAATTCCTATCCCATCGAGAAGTCAAGGTAAAATTGATTTCTGCATACCTGAGTTTGTCAATCATTGTAACAAAGATACAGAGAATTAAATTGAATCGAAACAAACTGTTTATCTGTCTCTTTTGATGCTGCAGGAACTTGTGCAGAGTGCTTTGTTAGAGAGCAACACAGGAAGAGATGATCGGATCTTATACAACAAGCTTGTTAGGTTGTCTTTATAGAGATGATAGTTAATAACGTTCGTCTTGTTCGTCAGTGTTTTACTCTTTTGAACTTCTGAAAAATGTTTGTTCCTCGACTTATTTCGACTATTTTGCAGTATACAGTAATCATATGATCAAAAATCAACAATTGATTTTTTTCTTTGATAATATTTTTCGCCATATAGTTATATTAATCATCCAACAAAGAAAATAAACTACAAGAAATTAATTATCATATTAATAACTAATGTTTTAATAAATAACTTATAAATATTGTTTACAAATGTAAATAAAGAAAAAATTATATCATTAATTTTTTTATGTGTATAAGCATCTTTAATTATATACATATAATACACATATGCATATAAAATATGAATGCATTTGTCACATTTAGTGTAAAACAAGACATAAGTATTATTACTTGTATGCATTAACTTACAAAGTCAGTATGCAACATATTTGATATAATTTATATAATTTTCATTTTTATACTTAGGATTTGTTACCTACGTATTGGGTAGCTAAGAAACTATTTAGAATCTGTTATTAAGATTTTAAAAAATCTTCATAATCTATCGTCTATGAAATCGTTGCCAAAAAAAAGTAATGTTATTTAGAAATTTTAGTATAACAAATAATTCAGTCGTGTGGGTTTTTTGTTCGGATCCGCTATATCAAATTAAAAGCTAAAAATACTTTATTTCCTTTTTACATTTATATCCCTTTACCACCACAACTTATTGTTCAAAATTTTTGGATGTAAAACTATGTCAAACCTAAATTTTAAATTAGTTATTATACTTATTTTAAAATTGAAATGATATTGTTTCTCTAAACAAACACTATAGAGTCAATTGTTGATTTATCATTATCAACAATATTATAAAACTTAATGTCTATCCAGAAGCTTCTATCTGCTCTACTTGATTGATGAATATTACCAAAAAAGAGAGAAAAAATAGGAACTCTGAGATGGACTCGAATTTTCAGTTGTCACCCGCATTGGATAAAACCAAAATTCAAAATATAAAGACTTAACTTTCTTTTTTTGACTGCCAAAATATAAACCTTAACTAAACTCGGATTCTGCTGTTTTCCATATTTTATTTTATTTTCCTTTTCTTTGCTGTATTCGGAAAAAGGAAGAAAAGGTTTCCATATTTTCCAATTCATTGACCCTCTTCGAGTTTATAAATAGAGACCAATATTTTCATCTGAGTCATAAAAAATCTCTACAACTAAAAGCCTATAACCAAACCTAAAACCTTTCTCCGATAAAAACCTAGCAACAAACAATGTCTGAGTCAAACAAGATTGTGTTGAAGAGCTCCGATGGCGAATTTTTCGAGGTAGACGAAGCGGTGGCGCGTGAGTTCCAGATTGTAGCACACATGATCGAAGACGGCTGCGTCGGTAAACCGATCCCGCTTATAAACGTGGGCAAGAAGGCCCTATCCTTAGTGATCGAGTATTGCAAGAAGCACGTCGAAGCTGGTAAGGTCGAAGAAACCGTGGAAGCAACAGAAGAGCTCAAGAAGTGGGACAAAGAGTTTACGAAAGATATGGATATGGACATGCTCGTCACACTTATCCTTGCTGCTAACTATCTCAATATCAATGGCCTTCTCGATGTCGTGAGCCGGAAGATTGCAGATACAATCAAAGAGAAGCAACCAGAGGAAGTTCGTAAGATTTTCAACATAAAGAACGATTTCACACCCGAAGAAGAAGCAACTGTTCGCAAAGAGAACGAATGGGCGTTTAAATGATCTCAAAAAACCCTAACGTTTCTAATTTTCTGATTTTGTTGTTCTTTTAGATCTCTTTTTTTTTAATTATTATTATTGTTGATGACTTGATCTGTCTTTTGTTTTCGGTTTCGTGAATGCCGTTTTCTCAAGTGTGTCATTGGACTTATTCATCTCTTTAACTTGAGAATTTTTGTGAAATATGATATTTCTAAAACCGAAGTTTGTCATAAACTTAACACATAGAACCATAGAATTGAATATTTTTGATGTTGCAGGAACCTTGTGCAGAGTGCTTTGTTACTTTGTAAGAGAGCGACATGGGAAGACGTGATCGGATGTTATACACTAGCTTGTTCGGTTGTCTTTATTGAATGTTCGTCTTCTTTATTTGCTAACAGTTAATTTTTTCCTTAATTAATTTCGAACTATATTTAAAACCGGGAATAAGACATGAGCTTGTGCGATAAACAGTAATAATTTGATTAAGAAATCAACATCCTTCAATTTTTGTTTCGAAGTGTTTTTGCCATAGAATTTTATAGAACTTCAATTTAACTTCCAGTTATTAAATAAGTATGTATCTTTCGTACACGTTTTAGCTGAACAACCATCCAAGAAAGATAATAGGGTAATCGAAATTAATGATTATACTAATAACCAAACTCTTAAATTAATTATTTTGTAAACTTTTATCATGCAAAATTTGATATCTTAACTTTGTAATTAATATGGTCGCCACATAAATGTATAAATCGATATATACATATATGTAAAAACAATTTCTAAATAAAAAAGAAAAATCAAATATGATATAAAGATACACGTTTCATAATGTAAGAGATTAGTCTTCTAAACTCTTTTAAAAATTTTGGTTTTTTTTGGGTTTTAGGGTTTTTCATTTTTATCACAAGCTTTTACGTTTTTAGTTCTGAATATTTACTATTTTTTGTTTGAATTTTAACTACATATAGAAATCATATAAAGTAGACATCAAATTATTATTTTATACTAAATTTGAGGATACCATGATCAATCCAATCAAACAAAGTTTGCAAAATTCTACATTAGAGGCAAAATCATCTGGAGAAAAAATACAAATAGAAATATTAAATCATTACTATTATTACAAAATACATGTGAATCCGTTTGAATGGATATCTGCCACGATAAGGTTGGATAAGACATAAAAAAACATCATTTTGGCTTTGATTAACAACATTTCCAGTGAAAGCTTGATGTTGAATCAATTTGCATTTTATATGGTATAAATGACGATTCTGAAAATCATATATTTTTTCAATGTCCATTATTTTTTGAAATTTGGTGGGCTAGATGCAAATATTAAAGTTTTATAATGTACTTTCTTGGGAGTGTACTTCACTATGGCATTTGTTGGTGACTACTTTTCTACTTGACATATTACTTTGTTGCAAAGATGGGCATTTACGATATTTGAAAGGAAAAAAAAAACAACAAAACATATCCTGCATATCTTCGATGATATCATTTTAAAGAATTAATTTATTTCTATGCAGAATTAGGAGAAAAAATCTTATAAGCTTTTTTAGAAAATTTCTTCTAAGATTTTTTACTATAAACGAATATATGTATTTTCTAAATTGCTTACTTCGATTTATCATCGAAAATAAAATGATATTTGTCCTTTAAACAGATATTATCAAAAATTAAATCATAATTTATCTATTTATTTATTGTAAAAATATCATAATTGTTTTTGCTGATTACTCTAGAGGTTTCTACGAGATAGAGAATCTCCGATCTATTGATAAGGATTTGACGAAAAAGAATATCTCAATCTCTGTTAGTCATTCGAGTGGATAATCTCAAAAGGTGTTGTTTGTTATTTTCCTTATTTAATTTTCTTTTTTCCCAATTGTTTTCGGAAAAAAAATCATATTCCCCAATTCACTGACCCTCTTAAAAGTTATAAAAAGAGACGCAAACATGCACCACCAATTCATCATCCTCAATTCTATTCTGCAAAATCTCTTTCGATAAAACCCTAGCTTCTCCGCTTTTTCTTCACACAAACAATGTCTGAGTCGAAAAAGATTGTGTTGACGAGCTCCGAAGGCGTATCTTTTGAGGTAGACGAAGCGGTGGCGCGTGAGTTCCAGATCATAGCACACATGATCGATGACGGCTGCGTCAATGATCCGATCCCGCTTACAAACGTGTGCACCAAGGCCCTATCCTTAGTGATCGCGTATTGCCAGAAGCACGTGGAAGCTGGTAAGGTCGAAGAAACCGTGGAGGTCACGGAGGAGCTCAAGAAGTGGGACGAAGAGTTTACGAAAGATATGGATATAGACATGCTCTTCACACTTATCCTCGCTGCTAACTATCTCAACATCAGTGGCCTTCTTGATATCGTGAGCCAGAAGATTGCAGATACCATCAAGGGCAAGCAACCAGAGGAAGTTCGCATGATTTTCAACATCGAGAACGATTTCACACCTGAAGAAGAAGCAGCTCTTCGAAAGGAGAACGAATGGGCTTTTGAATGATCTCAAAAAACCCTAACTTTTATAATTTTCTTTAAGGTTTCGTGAATGATTTTCTTTTGTTTAGATTTGAGAGCTTTTATTCCTTTTTCTTTCATGGTTATGTTGTTCATCATTCTGTAGTTCGACTGAAAAAAACTTGAGATTTTTCATTTCTTGGTGTCGCCGCCGCTTTTCTGTTGGACACTAAAAGCTTATTATAATATGTGTCTATCTAGGGTTTCTCTATTTCTTAAACCTTCATTTTTTAATTTATTTTAAAAAGAAAAAATATTGTTTCTTAGCTAAAAGTTATTTCACACGCCCATCTGGACACGCTCTAAATAATCTATATTTATTTAGGAATGAAAATATATTATTTCAATTCAGCATATCAGACTTATTAGTTTGAGGAAAAAACTTTAACTTAGCCCAAAAAGCCCATAATAGAGAGGAATCGAGTTTTGTGCCATATCACGTAGTAGTACACGTACGTGATCTTGTTTGAACCACTCATTTCTGCATACGAGATTTCTTCAGTTGTTGACAATCTACGGCCCACAAGTTGTTGTTGTGGTCACGTGTATACATAACAAGGATAGTCTCCTTCATGCTCTCTCATAAATCATTCGAGTGCGTCTGCTTAACCGGTAAGAGGGATGTTGTTTCAATGCATGTTACAGAGTTTACATATTATGTTGAAAAACTATTATCTATGCTTGTGAATTCGTCGCAAATATTATCAAATAGTGGTTCCAAAAGGTTAATAAAATACGAGACGAAAGGCCCAAAATTTATTGGTTATAAAGAAAAAGAAACTATGTGGCACGAGCGAGATCACCACCAGATATTGCATGACCCATTGGATAAGTTGATGTGGTCATAAGCAACCAAACATCCTTGCATTAACATAATTTGGGGCTATGGAAGATTTAGCATATGTATGGTTGACACTAGTGGGTCAACAAGAACTTTAGGGCTCTAGAGAGTAGAACTTTGACGCCCTCGAGTATGATAAATGGTTCACTTTTATAAACTAGTTTTGAGAGGCTTCGAATAATTAATTAAGAAATAGAACAATATATCAATAATGAGTCGATTAGATGGCTATAAGCGGTTTTGAAATATTTGCGATTATATAAAAAAAACTGAAATCTACACTAAATAGTATAAAGACTACTCATTGTTTATTTTCACAAAAATAGAATATGAGAAAAAATAGGGTATCAAAATCAATGACATAACTTTTTAAAAACTCAAAATGTACAATAAACAAAAATTAAATTATTTATATATAACTTTTTAAAAAAATCTATAAAAATAGGGTTCAAAGTCTAGGTTTTATTTTATTTTATCCAAAAACCGTCCACATAAATAACATTTATGGAAGTGAATATCTTACCAATAAAAAGTTAAGAAAAAAAACATTTCTCATGTGAATAGAATTTAAAATTCTATTAGATACTCTATCAACAAATGTTATCTTACCAAATACCAATGATCTAACTTGTTTAAAAAATTAAAATTTAATTATAGATATATATTAAAAATTAATATAAAATATTTGAGAAATTTTCATGAGTTCTAAAGCAGCAGAAACGCTGTTATATATTACTATGGGTCTTTCTACGAATCAGACCTGTCTTGTTTTTTTCCCCCTTCTACTTCAGGAACTATATGTTTTTTATATTTATCATGTTATTTTTTCTTTATAAAATGTATTGCAACTCAATTTCTTTCGCTTTTACGCATTATACAGTACACGTTAGACTATTCTGTTCAAATTACGCTATACCAACCAAGAAACACTAGAACACTCCACTTGTACTGTAAATTTCTACATGAGAATGACAGATAGATATACAATCGTGGAAGGAACAGATCTTACGTAGAATTTTTCCAAAAATGATTACACATACTTTAAATTTTAGGAAATATATAAATACAAGGTACAGGATCAGTTAATTACATGGTTTTGAAACATTTTTAAATTAAATAAACAGGTATAAGTTGGTTAGGGCCTAATTGTGTTCATTGGGCGACGTGTTTATATTTCCAAAATAGATAAAAATTGCATGACGCATGCATTCCACCTCTGTCTTTCGAGTTGCTTGGAAGTTGAGCGAACCCTTTTCTTTACTTCCACGTTTCGTTATTTATAATAATTATTAGTGTTACTTATTATCAATGATTCTCATAGAATCATATCAATGTCAATTTCTAAGTTGTTCATGATGGAACTTGACCTTCCGAAACAAATTATCACTCTTTTACGTAAATTGTAATTTAAATAAGATTCTAATATCTACGGTTAAACAGTTAACGGTTTAGATCTTAATATGCAAAAACATTGACTATTTTTCTTTGTTACTAATATATGTAGAGATTTTTTTTAGCTCAAACTGAAAATATAATAATTATCAATATGGTTTAATTTTACATATGGAAACATGTATAATTACTTAATTAACTTTAGCGTAGGTTCAAAGAATTTTTTTAAATAAGCAGATTTAATATGATATTTACAAAGATTACTTTTACCTTTTTAAAGTTTTGCTTGTTTTCAAACCAACAATGTAGAAAATATTGAGGCACTTGACATTGTCGCAAAGACTAAAAGTTTATTAATTAATAATAAAAAGAAGAAAACAATAAAAAAATCTACAATTTTCCACATTCAGTGGGAATGAACGACACCGTGTTCTTCTCAAGATCATGAAGTACATTAAAATTCTGCTGCTGAACATTTCCGAAAATAGACATCCCATTAGAACTTCCCATGGCCAAACACAAAACGCCTGTACTCGAATCCGCCACCATGTAGTTCTCTCCCGGAAGCTCCAAATCGGCCCCTTCAAAATGAAAAATGAGCTTAGGAACAGCAATTTTCTTCGCGGTACTAGGTAACGTGAAGCACAAGTCAAGTCCCGTCGATCCCGAGTCATCGACTGGTAAGCTCATACGAGAAGTGAACTCCTTCTTCAAGGCGTTAAACGCGGCCTCCTCGAGATATGTGATGGTCGTGCCTGAATCTATGATCATACCTCCGGTTCCATCTTCGGCTAGTTCGAAAGTAGACTTGTCAATGGTTAGGCGTTTTGATCCAACGGTGATGCCTTGTAACCCAAGGTAATAGAACGAAGGCTGATCCGGATTTCTTAGCAATGACATCGTTTTGGTGACTTCACCTTCTAAATCTGCACTGGTTTTGTTGACAATATCCGAGGCTACAGATCCAATAAATAACGAGCTAGATGCTTCGCTATCTTCAATCGAGGTTAAGCAATAAGAGAATTTAGTCTCCTTGAGCTGAGAAATAAGTGAGAGCGTTCCCCGACCAAGACCTACAAGACCTGAACCTTGAGAAAACCCGTCTCCTTCGTTCTCATCCCCACACCCAAACCCGATACCCGAAACCGAGTTTTGATCATCGAAAGTGAACGTTTCCGTGGCCAAGATCCCTCTTGTGGACGAGTAATCTCCATATGTATACAAATATTCACAAGCAGCTTTTTCTTGGTTGCAATTCGATTTAGGCAATGCGTTGCAAAGACCAGAAGAGCATCCAACTTTGGAGTAAGAGGAAGATGTTTTGGGGTCGAAAATTGGAGTTGGTTGATCGAAACATTCAGTACAAGGCTTGCATTGAGTCCATATAAGGTCACTTCCAGTATCCACTATAGCCGAGTATTTAACCGGAGGGTTTCCTATAGCCAAATCCATAAGAAACTCGCCGCTTCCACCATGAGTTGGTGCTTTAATGTTGTTAGTGTCACCAGGACCGGACGCTACAGCCAAAGCAGCTACAGCTCCTAACCTGTTTAATCTGTGGAATCCACGGTTAATCCCTCTTTGGATCTTTTGGATCTTTGTGAGGTTTTTACCGGAATCCACGTGTTGTAGACTAAATCGAAAACCGGATCTTGGAAGGTTTCTTGGAGGAGGACGGTCGATTAATGATCTTCTTGACGATGAAACCGCGATGAAACTTGAGAAAATGATGAGAAAGAAAGGGAGTAACAAAGAAGAAGAAGAAGCCATGGTTTGTGTGTGTGTGAGTGGATTGATGAGAGATTAAAGGAATGCTGATTAGTGTTTATATAAAGAGATATTCGGACACAAGAAAAAGAGTTACAGAACAAAGTTAGGCGTGTAAGAAGAGAGACATTGTAACTTCCTACTTAAATTGAGGAGAGTCCGTTTGAGAGATCCATTCAAACAAGCAAGCGCTATTCTTCCGTTGTTAGTTGAGAAAATTTTGGGACTTTTATTTTCTCAACTAAACCGTTGAGATTAAAAAACCCATTTACTATATGGGCCTATTTTAATTAGACCCACTAAAATGGCCCATTATATGTATCGGAAAGAAACCACGCCCAATAGTGGCGCGTGGTCACCACTGCTTCGTCTTCCTCCTCCGTCTTCTCCAGAAACTAAGGTAAACTTATCGATCTTTTCACCAGACCCGAAAAAGCATTGAGTTGGACCATTTTGTTCTGGATTTAATTTATAACCATGTGTTTTACATTGAGGCGTGAAGATCTTTACATTATATTAGTTATAGGCTTATAGCATTTGGTCGATTATTAATATCAAAAACCTTCAAACTTTGTGCTGATCTTTCGAACGTTTTTGAAGAAATAGAGTGTGAAAGTAACCAGTCAGCTGAAAAACACCGAAAAAGAGAATTACAATTTCGAATTACTCGGTTTTGCAGCCATTTTCTCTTGGCAAATTAGTCCAAACATCAACATTTCATTGTCTTGAAGAAGACTTTACACTGTCTTATTTTCAAGTTATGTGTTGTCAACAAGCTTAAGTCCCCAGCTAATATCTTCACAGTGTCTCACGTGCGGTACGACTTTACCCGTGTCAATTCCTTTCTTTGCTTTGCAATCGTAGTAAGGAGGAGCATGGAAACAAGGATCTGGTGACATAGCTCTACCGCAAGGAGGGTCTATCTTGGTTTGATTCTCTTGCTTATACAGAATCCAAGCTCTTAATCCTCCAAGTCCTTGAGCTACATACCCAAATGTAGACCAAGCACTAATAACCAACTTATCGGTTAAGCTTAGTAAGTACATCTCTGCCCACGCTTTCCTGTTATGCATAAGCTTCTCTGTTTGTTGATGTCCTTCATGACTTGGCTGATGTATTCCAATCACATCTCTTGTCACAGTTGGATTTTCCCAATACATGGTTTTCAACATCTCAAAGTATCCTGTTGTTAAAGAAGTGACCAAGACAGCTTTGAGTTTAAAGTCTTCTTCTTCTGATGGCTGCTTGTGTTGTTCTCCTGATTTGCTTAGTTTGGGTAACAGTTCCTCGTTTTGAACGCACGAAATGATTTGATTTTTGACTTGAGGAGATACGCCAGATTTCTCATCAAAGACTCTTATTTGAAGACCAATCCTCTCATCAGCTTTGGCTAAGTAAGCTTGATAGTACCTTGTGATTAGCCCCCAGACATGGTTCGAAGGATGGAAAAGGTAACGACCCAAATGGTGAAAAACCGTTCCTTTCTCGGGAAACATCATACCGAGCTCTTTCTCGAAAGAAGGGATCAAGAAGAGAGACGGTGCAAAGAAGTTGTTTGTTCTCATGATCAACCAAGGAACATTCTTTAAGAGTTTCTGATCTTCTGCGCAGAAGAACATTTTGTCGTGGTCATTGTAATCATGAGCTAGATGGAGATAAAGATGAAACAGAGACGAAACCGAAGATCCGTTAATCAGTTTCCTCTTCAGCATATTTCCATGGCAATGAGCTGAGTTTTGAGCAAAGCCACTAAACTGGTTAGTTAAGGTGAAATCTTTCGGTAATAACCAAGTGGTATCGAGGAAGGGTTCGCAGAATAGATCCGCGAATTGCTCTCCTCCTTCAACGAGCAAGACTCTATCTGTCAACATTGCATACAGAAATGCTGAGGCAATACTGATAATCCGATTTCCTAATCCACTGAACTCCATCCAAACAAGATACTTGCATCCTTCTGATTCTGAATCACCGGTTTGTTTCGGCTTAAGCAGTCTTTCCGCGTTAGTATATGCTCTGCTTCCTGGTCCACATCGTTTGTGAAGCTCTTCATAAGCTCTAAGCTTTGAAAGGAGATACAAAGAAGGTTTATACGGTGAAACTTTATGATAGAGGTAAGATTGGTATCTACTCAAGCAAGAGTCTTTCTTGAAACCAGGAACAAGTAGTCCTCCAAGCAGAGACAAATCTACAGAATCTGATGAAACATTCAAGAAATTTTTTTAAACATATCCCAAAAACAAAAACCTTTTAGGAGAAAGAAGTTAAATAATATATATCATCGTTTTTACCTTTTGGATTCTGATCTCTCTGCAACGTTGAATCATCTGGGGATGTCACATTTGATTCCGGTTTTATTTGGATGATTCTTGATGCTTCTGCAAAGCCATTTCTTTGATCATACGAGTCATGTCCAAAGACAACTAGGATTACTAGGAAAACAGGTATAATAACCACGAAATAAGCTAAGATCTCTGTGATTCTCATTGATCCGAACAATCTATATCTCTTATCTTGGACACCAATTTGTTCTTCGGGTTGTCTATCAACGGCTTTCGAAAGAAATAATCTCCTTCTGGAGGGATACAGATCCATTCAGAAATCTTAAGAGTGAATACAGGAAAGTAGATATCAAATCTGATCTCTCCCTTTTACCTTTCTTCATCTGTTAGATGGAAAAAGAGTATGAGACGAAGCAAAGATCGTCAGATTCACGTTTTACTATAACAATACAAATAAAACGGAAACTTTGGTTATAAAAACCCTTTACGCTCTTGTTTTTATCTAATTTGAGCAAACGTCAAAAGCACAGAACTTGACTTTATAAAACGCTCTAATTTAAGAAGAGTAAACCAAAAAACAGAGTAAACCAAAAAACAGAGAAAACCAAAAAAACAAATATATTTATATATATCATACTAGCTTAAGTCCCCAACTCATATCCTCACAATGTCTCACATGAGGAACTAATTTTCCCGTGTCGATGCCTGTTTTGGCTTTACAGTCATAGAAAGGAGGCGCGTGGAAACAAGGCTCCATCGACATAGCCCGACCACAGGCAGGATCAGGAGCTGTACGGTTTTCAGGTTTGTAGAGTATCCAAGGCTTTAAACCTCCAAGACCTTGAGCTACATATCCAAATGTAGACCACGCACTTGTCACAAGATTATCTGTCATACTCAAAAGGTACATTTCCGCAAGAGCTTTTCCGTTATGCATCTTTTTTTCCGTCTGCTGATAACCTTCTTGGCTTGGCTGGTGAACACCGATAATTTCACCAGTTGATGTAGGATATTCCCAATACATACTCTTTAGATTCTCGGAGTAACCTGAGCTCAAAGATGTGACAAGTACAGCTTTGTGTTTGCCTCTTCTGACTCGGTGAGGCCTTTCTACTACTGTATCTACTTCAGGTAGAAGTTTCTCTTTTTGGGTACAAGCCGAAATCTGATCCATAACGTGCTGAAATGGACCTGTGCCTACATCGAAAATTCTTACTTGAATCCCAATCTTCTCATCCGCATGCGATAAGTAAGCTTCGTAGTACCTCGTGACTAAGCCCCATACTTGGTTTGTTGGGTGAAAAAGATATCTACCTAAGTGATGAAAGACTGTCTCTTTCTGCGGGAATAGCTTGTTTAGCTCGTCATCAAAACCCGGGATTAGCCATAGCGATGGAACAAAGTAATTGTCTGTTTTGACGATCAACCAAGGGACTTTCCCGATTATAGTTTGATCTCCTTCACAGAAGAACATCTTGTCATGATCTCCATAATCATGGATAAGATGAAGATAAAGATGAGACAAAGTTTTCTCGGTATTAATCGCCTGATTCTTCAGCATATATCCGTAGCAACGAGAGGATTCTTGATTCAACTCATTAAATTGAGCCGTGAGCGGGAAATCTAAAGGCAGTAACCACGACATACCAGGAAATGGCTCACAAAAGATATCAGCCATGTCTTTCCCTCGGTCAACGAGCAAGACTCTATCCGTCAAAAGCGCGTAAAGAAAAATCGAGGCTAGAGAAAGTATCCTGTTCCCTAACCCGCTAAAAGAAACCCACACAACATATTTGCATTCACCATAGCCATCAATATGCTCTTGATCAAGTTGCTTTAGAGCTTTCTTGTACGATTCAGTACCTGGACCACATCGCTTGTGAAGCATTTCGTAGTTTCTAAGCTTAGAGACGAGATACGGAGAAGGCTTGTAAGGCGAAGGCTTACGGTAAAGCACTGATTGATACCTACTAAGGCAAGAATCTTCATCAAACCCCATAGCAAGTAGTCCTCCGAGAAGTTTATTGGAATCATTTGAATCTATAAAAACAATGAGAATCAGAGCAAAATCTATAACAGCCAAAAATAGAAAACGAACATATTAAGCTAAAGACCAAACAAAAGGACAGTTTTTTCACATAAACAACTTCAGACCAAAAAGAGCAATCTTGACAAAATTGACCGACAAAGACTCAGTTTTTATGGAAGTTTGAAGTTTCCATGAATATTCGAACTAGCTTATGACGTTAGATCAGATTAATCTCCATTGACGCATAACCTTAAATTTGTGGAGGTTCTAAACTGTAAATCACATTTACCTTAAAAACGCAAAACAAAACAATCATGTTCATGAGATCCACTCTAAAGAAGAGAAGCTAAGATCCCAAATCGACATTGAAAAATAACTATGTTCATATATAGGCAAAGGCAGTAAAGATCTAAACTAGTAAAGCTCAAAACTTTGACTTCGACGAACAACACAAAAAACAAAAAGTCCGTACCGCTGGTAGTAACATTGGAGTAATCTTTGCCATGGAGCACTCTCGCCTCGGCGAAACCCATTATCCGATTTGGATCCGATGGGTGGTGATGGAAGATCACTGAGAATGCTAGTAGAACAGATAATAGTATCAAGCAAGTGGTGAATGTTCTCGTGAGCTTCATCGTACCGGAGCTGAGAAACTTCATCGGAAGAAATTCGGAGCAGCGGACGGACTTTGGTCCGCCAGTGGCCGTTCTGATCGGAGACGGTTTCCTCCTGTACGGATTATGATCCATAGATTGCTCTTGGCGAGGACAGTCACCGACTTCACTACATTATTCATTCAGACATAACTCCACGACTGGTTTTATTGAAAACAATATTTTATTTGAAGGTCCTTTAACTTCTATACTGTTACTCTTTAATCCACAAACTTTATATAATTCTCTTTGGTCCCAGCGTAAATAATTCTCTTAGTTCATTGAAAGGTAACAAACATTAAATGCATTCAATTTTTATTGATAAGATGATTAAAGAGGAACTATCTGAATATCTGATAATACCACAATAAGAAAGTTTCCAAACTTACCAAAATTTGTTTTAGGAAATCTTCATAACTTCTTATTAACCTTCCTAAAACTGGTTTAGGTTCAAAAATGTTAGAAAAATATTTTTCATAATTAAATGTGCGAGATAAAATACACTTACTAAGGTTTTAGATGGGTTTTAAAAGCTTTCGCTTGTGTTCTTTGACTTGCAAAACCTTATTCATCTATCAGAATCAGACCACAATGTCTTCCACGAATCCGAAAGCTACAAACGGTAACGATCCTTTGGCTCATCAAGGAGGAGATTCATCTGCAACACTCAAGATCCAGACAAATACAAAACCGTAAACTCTGAAGAATATAATTCGAATCAAACTAATGAGGCAGAGGAAGACTGTGAAGAATGTTCGCTTGTAGGTTTCTTAAAAAAGGTGACTGCAGGGATTCATTCATAGAAGTTGACAATGAAGAAGACGTCACGAAATGTCAAGATGCTAAAATGAAGCTTAGGACATGTATGTATGCTAACATCGATTACTATGGACAGTATCTAGTTGAGGAGAAAGCGGCTTATACGCAGATGTTAAAGGCTGCGTTAAAGGAACTGGAAACGGCAGAGGAGTCGGAGGCTGCCGAGAAGAAGAAGGAAGCAGAGGAAACAAGGGAAAATGAGGAATTGTCACAATTTAAATTAGTAACGTTTATATTAATTCAAATGTCGTCAGTTTGAAATTTGAGTGCTTCACTTGTTAAAAAAATTGGTTCAAAGGTTTTTGCTTTCTTGATACCCATGTGTGTGGGAAGTTATATGCAATCTCTGGAGATGAATCACTTAGTTGTAGTAGGTACGTGACTTTCCTCTCTAAACATGAGAGGTTTGTGATATTAGAGAACTCAAAACGAGAAATACAGAGTACATTGCCTAATGGATTCTCTACCTTCTTCTCCTCAAGTATCTCCTGCATATTGGTGATCCTAATTACTGTGGTTCATCTGGCAAAATTAACCACGAGGTTAAAACAAAAAAACTCTACAAGCCCTGAGAACAACATCTCCTTGATCTCGATCGGCCAGCTTTTGTCTTATCCAGTCTTCTTCTTCGTCCTCTTACTTGATGTGGATGAATAGTTGAAAGATGTGTCTTTACATATATTAAGACAAGAAATCGAACAACTAGATGTCTTTGTCGTCATCCTCATCGTAGTTGAACGGTAATGGAACCGTTTTGAATGCTCTGTACTTCCCCACATTGTTCAAATGCTCGTTCTCTAACCTGTTTGAATGAAACCAAAACCAACGCAAGAAAGTTATATTATATGTTGTGTGACGGTATAAAAAGTGGACACACGGTGAAGAAAAAACTGCAGTGATTTGTGTTGTTACCTGAAGAAATTCCATATCCCACGGCGAATAATCTCTAGACTGGCTACAACAGCAATCATCGTCTGCCTGTGCATAAATGAGAAATTGAAATCCAGCACGGTCTGAAGCCACGCGAATCTGAGCAAGATGTTCAAGATCTGCACAAATTTTTTTGAGGGTTAAGAATCAGTTTTGCTCTATGATTCAAAATGATGAGGCTTATAATTGCTCACCATCGCGATGAAGTATACTTTCTTTTGCGGGATAAGGAGTTTATCCCGTAGCCAACGGTTCTTAGAAGTCTTGTTGAGAAGACCCCAGTCTAAGACTAAGTCCCAGTAAGTACAGAAAATGGCAGCAATAGCTGAGAAGATTCCAGCTAACATTCTCCAGACAAATTTATTGTCCTCGTCGACAACACTGTAAGCCGTCCTCAAGCAGACAGCTACTATAGTCAAGAAGTACTTGAGGCCGTTGTATCCTTGTTCTGTGTTTTTCTCTTCAAATAGCCGTCTCAAGCACTGCACATATATTAGGTTTTAAGCAAATATTATATGAATAAAGTAAGTGATAGGTTAAATTTGTCCGAAGAGACTTTGTACCTGAAGGAGACGCCAGGCATATGGGACGACAGCAACAATGAATAAGAAAGCATTGTAGGCATCTGAGTCTGTGCAAGTGTTTTTTCTATGTTTGTAATCTCCCCAACCATAGTGACATATGTAAAATTGGATGCTTCGAAGAGCTTGCACCTGACTTGTTAACTGATCGCCCAGCAAGAAATCAGGTAAAGTTACCTGCAGGAGAAGGCGGAAATCAAAATTTAGAGCATGTTGAAATAGGATTATTAGAATATCTCTTTTATCATGATCGACGAGCCCTTCAGTTTCTGTTCTACCTTGTAAAGAGGAGCAGCAACGCAGTGAAAGAAGCATGTGAGGAAGAATAAGCGACTCGAGCGGTAAAAGATGTTGAATGGTAAGACTAGAACTATAAACATGACCTAGATCACAAAGTTACCCCGTTAATATTGTCATATAGCTGACTTTCGAACTCCGATGCTGGTTATGGATTTACAGACTTACAATGAGCAGGAAAAGAGGAAGAAGTTCGGTTAATGCTTTGTATTCATTAGTTTCGGGGTCAACCTCCATGTCAAGATTGGCAATAACACAAAGAAGCGCAAAGACTCCAATGCTGAAGCCCACAAGTAGAACTTGTCTATAGCCAAGCTCACTTCCTTGCTTGAACCCAAATATGAAAGAATAATTCACTCGATACCGCCTCCAATAGTAAATATTTCCAGCATACATAAGTATGTGCAGCACGATGAACCCAAACAAGCTGCAAGAACAACAAAGAGGGTAGAATGCATCTAAACAACAAAATTCCACCTAAAAATGCTCGGTATAAATTAGTAAGAACAGAGGCAAATCAGGTTTACCTGTAAAGAGGAAACATAGTGTTCATGTACTGTTTTTGGCCTTCCTCCTGCAAAATGTTCCTGGTGCGTATGATGGCGAATAGAGCCACTACTAGAGAAAATACGCATCCACCCAAGAAACCTGAAAACCGAAATCCGAATTAGAAAATGACAAGCAAAGACTGAAGGAGGAGAAAAAAAGAAAGCATAAACGAATTTACACCAGTGGAGAATGTAATTCGATGTCTCTCTCTTTTAGCTTTGGGTCTCAAGATGTTCATTCCTTTTGTTCTATTAGCATTAGTGAAATGCTTTATGAACGTAGCTTCGACACGCTCCACGAGTCTATTTACCTGCGACAATGGAGGAGGAAGAGAATATATCAATTTTAGTAGAGAGACATTAGAAGTATCAACCAACTTAATCGAATAAAGACCTTACCTCATCAGAGCTTCCAAAGTAAGAGTTATCAACCATTTTCATGTAAGACTTTGAAGCATGCCTTGAAGTTATCTGTTAAAAGAGTAATTTCGTCGAACACCTCTCAGTCATGCCATCAAAAAAACTCTTCAAAAACCCCAAAATCAAAATCTCAGTCTCCAAACCAAATCTTACCTTATCATACTTCTTCAATATCTTCGAAAACGCCAACACATTCAAAAAGCTGCATATGTTTCCATCGAATTTCAAATCAGTCAATCATAAAACTCCAGATGATATATATACCAACGTATACGAGTACGCACCTGTAGCTCTTGAGCAGCCGAAGCTTTTGGTAGAACTCGACAAAGGCGCGTCTGAGCTTTTCCTCGACTCTCCTCAGATTATCTCTGCTAAACTTAAGCTCCGGATTCGAGACCTGGAGAACGCTTTTAATGGTGGACCGAGGCGTTTCCTTCGTATGGTTGATCTTGACACGATCCAAAACCTCGATCGGAGATGGCCTCGCAGCTCTTAATCTACTTATCTCACCGGCCACTGCGTCTAAAACGACTTTACTTTCTTCTTCTTTCTCTACAATGTCATCATCGTCATCGTTATCTTCATCGGATTTACCAGCTTTGCTCGATCCTCCTTCCTGTATTGACTCCATGTGAGCTTGAGCTCGAAGTTTCACTGAAAATAATCAAATTTCAAATTTGTGACTCGGTACATTGGTTCGGTAAAACCGGAATTACCGTTAATCAAACCGAAGAGGGTACAAATATAGTCACTGCAATATAACCAGGGAAAGAAACAGATCAATTTTAATTTGGCCATTAAGTGTTACTGTCCGATAAAACCGGAATCAATCATTCATCTAACAGCTGTCATTAGTCGCTGCAACAAAATCAGAAGAGGAAGAAGAAAAAATCAATTTCAATTTGACCATTTAGTACGGACGATTGAAAGCGGAGCAATCAAATCAATTCAATTTAGCGATTCGGTAAAACCGGGAATCAAACCGGAGAGAAGGCTCAGAGTCACCGACCCAGTGAGTTAGGTTACTTACTGGATCTAGCTCCGGCGGGAGTAGAAGCGGTGACGGCCGCGGCGGAATTGGCAACGTCTGAAGCTAATCGAGTCATCTCCACCGTCCGTTCTTCCCATGGCCAGCCATCAGGATGCTCCACTTTCACACGAAAAGCGATTAAAGCATCCATCTGCTTGTTAAGCATCACAGCTTCTTTCATCACTTCCTCAACTTTCTCTTTATAGAACTTCTCCACTTTGTTGAATTCGTCGTCTAATCTCCGGAAAAACACCGTCTCATACTCTCCTCCTTCCTCCGCCGCCATCAGAAACGTCGTCTCGTATCCATGACTCGCCGACTGCACAAGAATCGGCGCCGACTTCAATCCTTCCTCGATGTCGTCGTCGGAATCTGAAAAATGACCGATCTGTCCGTGGCCGTGTCCGTGTCCGTGTCCGTGGTGATGTCTCTTTAGTCCCGGCGATGAGAGTAACCCGCTGAATGATCGGTACAGAGTTAACTTCCGGCGCAGACCTTCGCCGTGATGATGGTGATGGGCGTGACCGTGGTGATGATTGTTTTTGCGTTTGAATTTGATGATTTCTTTTAATTGAGATTTGAGATAATCGTAATCCATGTAAGCTTCATGCCATTCCGGTACCATCTGCGACGAGAATTCTTTCCCGAACTTCATTCTTCCTCTCCGATTTTTCTCAAAAAAGAAGAAAAACAATATCTTGTCTGAAATCTTAATCTTTTTAAGTTCGCTTCTCTGTCGTTGTTGTTTTGTTTTTTTTTGTTTTTTGGGTGTGTCTGAAGAGTGGTGAAGAAGACAAGATGGAAACTTATAGGGATGTATAAAACAGTGACTAGTGACAGAAAGTTACAAAACCCAGTATCTGTGTGATATTGATATAAATAAAATAAATAAAAAATCGAATCATGTGTGTCAAATTTTGAAATAATTTTAAATTGTCTCCTTTTCAATCTTGTTGAAAGTTGAAACTCATTTACCAATGTGTTCAGAATAGATAACCAAAGCGCGTGTGGACTGCCCCACGAAAGCACAGCTGATCATTCTAAGAAATATGATACAAATCCGAATTATTCAAATAGTCTTTTTTATAGTCATCTTTTTTTTTTTAAATTGCACATTAATGAACATTTGATCAACCACTTGAAGACTAAATGGATTTTAACAAATAACAAACTTTCTAATTTTTGTAGATGCATACAATTAGAAATAATTAACCGAAAAGTAAAGAAAATAATTAACTGTAACGATCTATATAACTGGGCCGATGATGAATGCTAAAACCCATATAGACTAACTGACATTAGATTTCAGCAGAATCCAATTTGATGGGGGCATCATTTAAAAAAATAAAAAATCTTTAACGAGGCCAAAAAAATTTTAGTCTTCTAAAACTTAAATTGACGAACTAAATTTTACTGGTGGCAGTTGCCCCCACCTTGATATACATGCATATGCCCATCTTAAAGTTATTATAACTAAACTTTTTACAATACACAAAACTCTTTATAAAATTAATAAATCTAAAATCTATCATCTTCTAAAATCAATCAAGTTTATGTTACTCTACTTAAGATAGTTGATTTTAACAAATTAAAATATCTACAATATTATCTAACAAATGATCCCTGAAAATAATATTAACTAAATTTTTATCAATAATTTAATAATATATATTAAGTTAAACTTAAATAATATTACTACGAATGGATGCTAGTTTTAGTCCACTATATAATACATTGTCTGCATTTGGTCCCTTTTTACCTACACCGATTATTTCGCCTACCTCACACATATTTTTTGGCTTATTTATTATCTTACCTATTCCATTATATTAAATTATATCACTAGTTAAAAAAAGAAAAGAAAAAAGAGTGTACAGTTCCAACTTGCTTTTTCTCAAGTTAAGAAAAAAGAGTGTACGTTATCACTTATCTTGAAGTTTGTATCCATACAAAATCCTTGTAGATCTCAAACTTCGATCCTAATGGTAAATTATTTTAGTTTCATAAAATCTAAAAACTAATAGTTATTTCTGGTCTTGGTTTGACCACCCCCACACATTCTTATGTGATATCGAAGTTGTCTACGTGGATCTCTAACTATTTGGACTTAAAAGGGCATCAACTATAACACGTTTTTTTTCTTTTACCAAACATACAAAAGGGCACATTCATTTTTTGTACCATATATATAGATAAAAAACAATTCACAAATTACGATCTCCTATCTTACAAGAACGACCTACTTCGTCAATTCATAATATCTTTACGTTTGTAGAAAGTAAGTTTAAACTTTAAAGTATAAACTCCAAAAATATATCTAATTTTTACGTACATTAACAGAATTTACTGAGAAAAAAACTCTGATTATTTTGGCTGAGACATCGTATCATTTTGGCTGCATTATAAAATGCTAAAAATTAAATGCGACCTTTAACGGTTGCCTGTTAAATCACCATTTTCATCTGATTATTTCTTAGCGACGTGTTGACAAGTCTATTTCTCGAGCCATATTTTGTTTTTGTATCAATGATAACATAGCCATCCACTTTGACCTTCCTGGTTTTGTGCAGAGCGATACAACAATCAATGTCGGATTTTGGGTGGACAGATATTCGGATACTCTGATCAATATCGATAACTCTTTTTTTCCGACTAATATCGATAACTCTTTTATGAGTATTTTAAAACTCTACTATTGTAAGGAAACTTCAATTTCCAAATCGAAATTATAAGCAATTAGTAGATTGATATGGTTAGTGATATCTAACATTGTATCTTATATTATTAGCGATATCAGTACAGAGTGGATACAAAACATCGGATTCCTCTTTGTATCAATTGTTCTTTCCAACCAATTTCTATTTGTATTTCGTTAGGGCACTACAAAAAAAACATGGTTAATTTCGATGGAACTTTTCCTTTGAATTTATACAAAATTTCTGACAATTTTTACATATTTTTTGAAAAAGTTATTTTTTAGTTTTTAAAATAATATTTTAGATGAAAACTTTTGACTGGTTCTGATTTTCTTTAATAATTCTTCGAAATTTTTTGACTGATTTTTGATAAAAAAAAGTTAGATTTTTTCTTTTGAAAAATATTTAAATTATTTTTTAAAACATGTTCTTTTTTACTAGATCTCTCGAAAATCCGCTAGAGATTCCAACAATTAACATATAAACTAAGTTTACCTCGTTAAAGCTTCAAAACTAGGAGTTAATCATTACAACAGTCCTCGAAGTTACCTATAAAACTAATTTCGTCGAAAACATTTTAGTTACCGTTGAAATTAGTTGTAAAGGACAATTGATACAAAGAAAGATCCGATGTTATTAGATCTTTAGATACGTAAATTACAATGAAGATTAACATATTCAAAATTTTAAACCAGATTAAACCAGTTATCAATATAAAGTAGAAAGACAAAAATTCAATTTACGTTAGGACAAATAGTTTATTAAAGGTTGATCCCGACATATGTAGGGCTACGCCGAGAACTTCCATATCATAAAAAAAGAAGAAAAAAACTTGTTTAAAACTATTTCAATAACATGGCTTCCATGCACCGTATAATTAATTACAACATTCTTTTGTCCAATCAATAAGACTTTTATCATCTTAAAGTTATTCTAGTACGTGTTGAAAAACAAAACAAAAAAAAAGGTTATTCCACTATGTTATTATTACTTTGACATCTTTGCGTGTGTGAATCTCACTTTACACATCTACTTTTTGTATTATTATGTTTCTTTTGGATTAACGTTTGTATAATTTTCAATTCAGTTTTTATTTTATAAGCTTTCTCTTTTCTATTAATATCTAAGGGAAAATGTTCCATCAAAAAAGCTCTATATGGGTCTATGGTATTAGACTTTGTTATCCTTTTCTACAGGATTTATCTGACTCTCTTTAAAGAATGCTTATTAAAACCCTTTAACACGCCATGCCCATCCCGTGTTAGGTTTCTTTTTCAATTAAAACATTAAACTTGAAAGAAGAACAAAAAAAGATTGCCAAAAAAAGGAGAAATTGTAATATACGACGACCAAAAAAAACGAGATAAAGTCATTTCAGTACACACAATACGACTTTGGATACTTATAATGAAAAAAGATCATTAGATAGAATATATATAACTATAAAAAAATATGTATACGACCACGGTTGAATTTTGTTGACAATTCTGTGAGACATAACTTCGGACATATGACTTATAAAGCCGATTATATTACCATTAATTAACGCTACGACAGAATGGTTACGATGTCTTCAACAAACATTTATTGGTCCTCGTCGTAGTTGAATGGTAATGCAACCGTCTTGAAAGCTCTGTATCTCCCGACATTGTTTAAATGTTCGTTCTCTAACCTGTTTTAGCGAACGAAAACCATTCCAAGATAGTTTTATTAGACGGGAGTGAAAATCAAAGTCAAGTTTATATACAATAAATTAAAAAGCACATGAGTAAATCAATGCATGTGTAGTAAACTAACCTGAAGAAGTTCCATATCCCACGACGAATGATCTCAAGACTTGCAACGAGAGCAATCACAGCCTGTGTGTGAATTGACCCAAATTGGAAATCTAGCACTGTCTGCATCCACGCAAATCTCAGCACCACGTTCAAGATCTGCGTTTAGCTTAAAGATCAGATGTTTCCCTTGAAACACTAATTTAATCATATCTAAATACCTAGGGATGTTGTGGTCTTGTCCAGATCGATTGAAACCGCACAATGGCTAATATTTGTTTCTTAGTAAAATCATGTATTCCAGATAGTTTTGGATAAATTTTTGTAACCTAATATCCGACTCGTTCCCATTTCCATTAGAATAATTAAAATGTTCCAAACAGATACGTTATGTGTATATGAGTCGCCGTTTTCCTTTGTATTTTTCAGGTTAATTATGCGTAGGATCTAAATCTTAAAGTAATGTTTTAACGGTCTCACCATTGCAATGAAGTAAACTTCCTTGTATGGTACTAGGAGTTCATCACGTAGCCACGGATTCTTGGATGTTCGGTTAAGAAGTCCCCAGTCGTGAACCAAGTCCCAGTACGTACAGAAAACCACAGCCATGGCCGAGGTGATACCGCCTAACAATCTCCAGATAAATTGACGATCTTTTTCGCGATCGACTTCATAAGCCATTCCTAAGCAGACAGCAACTACGATCAAACCGTACTTGCAACTGTTGTACCCTTGTTCTATGTTTCTCTCTTCAAACACTCGCCTCATGCACTGAACGAAACATAACGTGTCAGACATATATTGAACAATAAGATAATTTCTAATTTGTAGAGATCAAGTTTCGTACTTGGAGGAAGCGAGAAACGAATGGGAAGGCAGCAACAATGAATAAGAAAGTGTTGAAGACTTGTGACTCTCTACAGGTGTTTTGCCTTTGTTTGAAGTCTCCCCAACCGTAGTAGCATATGTAGAACTGGATGCTTCGAAGAGTTTGCGCTTGGCTACATAATTGATCTGCCAAGAAGAAATCGGGTAACGTCACCTGCATGAACAAGGCGATGGTAATATGTTTGTCAAATAACTTCCCATCAATGAGGAGTTCGAATATTCATGTTTTACCTTGTAAAGAGGAGCAGCAAGAATGTGAGATAGGCAACTGAGGAAGAAGAAGCGACTTGATCGATAGAAGATGTTGAATGGTAGGATTAGAACTATGAACATAGCCTAATAAACAACACAAAGTTATGAATCCATTACCGTCAAATAGCTGTGGATTCAAAAGCTAATTTTTTAAGATTTGTGGACTTACAATGAGGAGGAAAAGAGGAAGAAGTTCTGTTAATGCTTGGTAATCTTTGGTTTTGGGGTCTGTCTCCATGTCAAGATTGGCAAGAACACAAAGAAGCGCAAGTGTGCCAATGCTGAATCCCACGAATAGTATTTGTTTGTAGCCAAGTTCAGATCCTTGTTTGAATCCAAATATGAAGGTATAATTTACTCGATACCGCCTCCAAAAATAAATATTAGCAGCATACATAGTGATGTGCAACACGATGAATCCAAACAAGCTGCATAAATTGGAAAAGATAATATGACTTATGACAAGTTCTAACCTTGAAATGATCCAAGATCTTGGTTCTTTCAAATGAAATTTCTGCGTTTGTATGTATAAAAAATGATAAAAACTTAAATTATATAAACATTTTTCAGTTTTTCACATATTCACAATATATTTTTGCAAAATGCAAACGACAAATGTAAACATGACGATAATCTTCCCTTTGCGTTTAAGGGTTACCTTAAATTTTGCATAAGATGTTTAATGTTGTTGATTCATAAGAAAAAAACAAAATACAAATAAATGATTGAAGGCATGCATAAGTGTTACCTATAAAGAGGAAACATAGTATTCATGTACTGTTTCTGGCCTTCATCTTGTAAGGTGTTTCGGGTGCGAATGATAGCGACAAGAGCCACTATGAGAGAAAACATGCATCCACCCAAGAAACCTGAAACACAATTTCTCATAAGCACGAAGAAGAAATCGACAAACAAGATGTAAGTATTAATTATTATGATTGTACCTGTGGAAAATGTAAGTCGATGTCTCTCTCTTTTAGCTTTTGGTAGCAAGATGTTCATTCCTTTTGTTCTGTTACCATTCGTGAAATGCTTTATGAATGTAGTTTCAACATGATCCAGGAGTCTCATAACCTATGCCAAAGGAGGAGCAAAAGAAGATCAATATTAGGGAGAGTTCATGTAACCAAAAAGTTAATATTCTAGTTCAGGATTGACTCAAAAATTGTCAATGTATTTATATTAAATCATAAAAAAGGAAAAAAATTATCGTCAAATAGCCATTTTTTCACATCATAAGAAATTACATTAAAATAATGTTTTTAGAATTTTGTTAATTTATACACTTTTATACACCAGTTTAACCTTCATATTAACACCAAATTCCTTTGATATGATTATACTAGTTCACATATTTATAAAACATTGCATTTTAATCAATTATATGATATATTTATGAGCATATAGTCATATATATAAATATACATTTGATATGTTTATGTTCATATCTCAAATAATCAAGTATGTATATGACTCTACTATGACGTTACAATTAACATAATATATACAGGTTTCTACATTAAAAAAAAATTACATGAACGACATATAAAATTTTTATCGCATGTTTTGGACAATTTCATTCATTTATAACGTAACATATGTTCTTTCTATAATTTTGTTTTCAACAATCAACATGCAAACTAAGCTTACCTCATCAGAGCTTCCAAGGCAAGAGTTATCAACCATTGTCATGTAAGACTTAGCAGCATCCCTCGAAGTTACCTATAAGAGTAATTTCGTCGAACAGATTTGATTATGGCCAACAAACCCCCATCCACTAAAATCCTAAAATCAAAAGTTTAGAGCATCTCCATCGCAAAGAAGTTTCAAAACATGTTTCTAAACAATTAAATATAATATTATGATATAATTTAATTTTATAATTAAATTTTAATATTGAAAAAAATGAACCACTAACAAAAGGACACATCCTTTAAAAGTTTCTAGTAGAGTTTTCAAATAAAAACTTATGGAAACCCCTTCTTATACTCTCTCATATTTTTTGATATTTTATTAATTTTTTTAGTTTGGGAAACTTGGTTAAAACCCCAATCTTACCTTATCATACTTCTTCAATATCTTCGAAAGTGCCAACACGTTCAAAAAGCTGCATATATATTTTGATTCAAATCTCAAATACTTCAATCATAGAACTCAAAGAATTCACCTTAAGGGGTCTCAAATTGCAATGCAAAAGTAAACCATACGCACCTATAGCTTTTGAGAAACCAAAGTTTCCTATGAAACTCGACGAAGGCGCAGCTTAGCTTCTCCTCGATTTTCCTTAGATTATCTCTGCTGAATATGAGCTCGGTCTGGTTCGAGATTTGGAGAACGCTTTTAATGGTGGATCTAGGCGTTCCCTTAGTGTTGTTGATCTTGACGGAATCTAGAACCCCGATCGGAGCTGGCCTCGTAGCTTTCATCTTGCTCATGTCATTGGCCGGTTTGAGTAATGTATCATTATAACTTTCTTCTTCAACGTTATTGTCATCTTTATCGGATCGACCAGCTCTACTGGAGCCTCCTTCCTCTATGGCTCCCATGTGCGATTGAGCTTTATGGTTCGCTGCATTAATGAAACCAAACCTCAGAAGCAAAAAAATCATTTTTGAAACTTGAACATTTTGGTATATAGAGTTGAGGATCATGTAATAAACTAGATAAATCATACTAGAGAGAGTGCAAAATTTTTGTTACAGGAGATGGCTTTATGACTAGGAGTGTTCAATTAATCAGTTTTAGTTAAAGAATAGGGATGAATTTAATTTTTTTATCATGTGTCAAATTTGTTTAGAATTTCAAAATAAATGAAAACACGATGAAAACTGAAAAAAAGTATATGTTTTTTATTTATTTAAATGTTATAATTATTAATCAACAAAAAAATATTTACAAAATTTAAATAAGTAAATTTGGAAAAGCTGTCAAGTTGTACAATAAATCGATAAAAGCTAAAAACTGAGATCATCATAAGGATTATAAACTTTCATTTACATTTTGATGGTATTTTTCTTGAATAAAAACTGATATCATCATAAAGATTACAAACTGTAATTACAAAAAGTTTGATGATACTTTTTTGAATAGAAACTTTTATTTAACATTTTTGTTGTAAATTTTAAACTAAGAATTTTGTCACGTTTCCAAAAGACATTTTAAGTGCTGTCTCAATTGAGAATGGTACGATAATTTTGGAACAATAAGAGACGTGAGTTTTATCCACTTCCAATTTCAGCTCTATTTTGAACTTTTTCGGTATTCAAGTTTTTCATTTTAGAATAACAGCAATTTGTAGTTTAGTGATTTGTTCTATATGTATAAGTGAATCACCTTATTTTAATCTAAATTTAGTAGCGACAGCTCTCACTGTGTCGTAAATCATAATCTGAATTTAAAATATGGGAATGTGTGTGCATGAGATGAGAAAAAGATAATAAAAAACGTAACCGAGCTTCTAATAAATAAATTTAATATGATTTCAGTTTTTGTTGACATTATATTTTTGAATTGTAACGTAAATTTTCGGTTTAGGTTTGAAAATTCGTTTTTTTTATGTGTGGATAAAGAATCATTTAACTAACCAAATTAATGTTGGTCCGGTTTTTATATTGTTATTTTTAACGGTTTACTAATAATATTGAATCACTTACAAGACGTTTTGGCGAGCTCCGCATTATGTGAGGTCAAGCGAGTCATCTCCGCCGCACACTCCTCCTCCATCTTAAACCGAAACGCGATTAAAGCATCCATCTGTTTGTTAAGCACCACCGCTTCTTTCACCACTTCCTCCACTTTCTCTCTGTAGAATTTCTCCACTTTGTTGAATTGATCGTCTAGTCGTCGGAAAAACACCAATTCATACTCTCCTCCTTTCTCCGCCGTCATCAAAAACGTCGTCTCGTACCGATGACTCGCCGTAGAACTCACCTGAATCGGCGCCGTCGTTATTCCATCCTCAATGTCGACCACAGTCGAAGAAGCGCTGATCTGACCGCAACGGCCGCCAACGCGGTGTCTCTTCTGTCCGCTGAACGCGTGGCACAGAGTCGTCGTCATCTCATGGCCCTGAGGATTGGTTTTGCGTTTGAAGCGGTTGATATCTTTGATAAGGGTTTTGAGATACTTGTAGTCCACGTAAGCCTGCTGCCATTCAGGCACCATCTGTGACGAAAATTCTTTTCCGAATTTCATTTGATTTCCTCTGTTTTGTTAATTCAGATGTTGAAGAGTTTGTTTATTATGAATACTGGACCAGTTCGATGTACTTATAGAATATCTCGTAATTTGATTTGACTGCAAATTTATTAAAACAATAATTTCAGTATCGAGTCAATTAGTTAAATTAGGAAACTAATTAAAAAAATAGAAAAACAATGGAAATGCTAGTATATAGTAAAGAAAAATGACTATATCAAGAATGATTTTCAAGTCAATAAGCGAATATATTAAACGCATAATAACATGCGTTACTATAACAGGCTTTGGTTCCGTCGTCATCCGTACACGGTGGAAGTGTTTGGAGTACTAATGTCTAGGTCAAACGTATAAAATTGGTTTTGGACAGTTAATTTTGTATTCTATAATGTCAAATTTTGAAAGACTTTTATCAAAGTTTTTGAGGCGCTCTAACAAAACAAGTTAATAAACCCTCGTAAAAAAAGAACTATAGTATAAATTGTATAAGAAAATAACAAAAAACAAAACAATCGAAAGATGACTTCACAGTTAGCGAGCCAGAAACAATTCAAAATGCACTTCATCTAAATGTGATTGGACAATAGTCGAGGGAAAAAAACAAAAATGTTAGAAGAATATGATATTAGTTTTTTGTATAAGATGGTAAATGATATAGCCATATCCACTGTTGATCTTCTCGAAGTGTGCGACATAAGCCAAAATTTTCATTTTCTTTATAACAGCCCAAAATCGTGATTTATAAAGATCCATTTTGAATATCTAAAATATGTATTTTAGATCAGTAAAAAAATAAAATAATATTAAGTTGAAGATTTTTAAAACAGATTACAATTCTCAATATAAAATAATTTTGAATCAAAACTTTTAAACAATTTTTTTAATATTATTGACCACTTGTTTTTATATAATTTTATCTGAAAAGACCATATTTTCACTCACAATTTTTATTATTTTCCATAAAATGCTATTAGGTTTAGGTACTTTAAAAAGGTGCAATTAGGCATAAATATTTTTAAATAAATTTATTATAAAAAAGACCATGTTTTTTTTAAGCTTTCATTTTTAGGTATATTACAAAGTACTATTAGGTACATTAAAAAGTGCTATTAGGTTTATAAACTTTTTAAAAGTATCTTTAAAATTAGTTTCGCCCACAAATCATTGTGGACTTCTCTTTACAATTTTCTTTTTATTATTATTTTAAGTTACCTGTACGAATTGGCAAATTAAAAATAGTTGATAATTCGTATTGTTTTGAATTAGAACATGGAAGTTAACATTACCTTCTTCTTCTAGAGAGAGGCTGATTTGCCCCGAGCTTTGTCTTTTCTTTCCTGGGTGTTTGGACTAGACCGCTAAAAGCTCGGTATAGAGTCATTTGCCGGCTAAGTCCTTCACCGGAGACGGCGTCATGTTGAGGAAGCGGAGGAGGGTTGGTTCTGTGTTTGAGTTTGATAATTTCTTTGAGATAATCGTACCTAATATAAGCTTGTTGCCACTCCGGTACCATTATGTTAAAATAGCGTTATTACACTATTATACTAATATATATTACACATATGGGTTAAATCTTGGATGAATTTGCCCAATAACAATATTGGATCTAAAAATTACTGAAATAACTATGTAATAATTGATCTTTATTTTATAATATTTTTGTCAAATAATGACCACTATATCTTTCAAAGCGCGTGTGTGTGATCACATATATAGTATGCACTACATATGTTTACGATAGTATGATATATACATGATTACAATTAGAGAATGTAAATTGTATAATTCGAAATCTACGATATGAATATTGTTTTGCAGTATAGTATTGAATGTATACTTATAATAACATGTGTTAATTGGGAGAAGAACAAGTCCATTATTTCGTGTCTATGTGTGTATATATCATATGGGGATGTGCACCCCCTTGATTGATTCACTACATACGGAAAGATTTCATAATTCACTCCACCATATACTATCATACTTATGTTCTGAATCTGCATTATTTGGACTTGTTTTATTTAGTATATTCTATTTAATATATTGTAGTATAAAATAATGCATAATGTAAATATGGTTGATCTTTAAATACGTGTTGATGTTTTTGCAGTGTGAAAAGCATAAATCAAATATGAAATGTATATGTTCTTTTTCTAACTGTATGACACACAATCTCTCAATCTCTCTCATATATTTCTGTCTTTTTCTTAAGGGTCTCTTTGATATTATTATATATAATATACTCAATATCATAATCATAAAGTATTATGGTTGTAGAGCCAATTTATATTTTTTTATAGTCATTCATGCCAATTCTCTTTAAATCTTCTTATACTATCGGCAAAAAAAATAAAAATAATAATCTTCTAATACAAATGAAAATATGGAACTGGGAGTTTTCATTTTTTTTTACCTTTAAAAACATTTGAACATTAAAACATTTTACCTTCAAAAATTGCCATGTTTTCGTACTTATCCATTAATTTTTTTTTTGAATTTAACATTAAAAGTTGTTAATAATTTGTTTTGGTCTATGGAAACTTTTTCATTAGAACATAACATCTAAAAAATAATTCACCATTGATTTGTTTATGAATAACATAGACAAACTGAATTATTATAATGATGCGTATAGTAGACTAAAATTTAAGTTTTTTTGTTAAAATAGACCAATGTACTTACTGATTTAATGTGTTAGTTTTTGAGGAACAAGTTTTGATAGACCAAAACATATGATGGAGAAAACTATGAATAAAGTACCATTGCGACAATTGTTTTTCTTTTCTTCCAAAAAGTTGCGGGATGCATCAAAACTGATTTATGGATCGACTTACAATTTTTATGTTTCATATAAATGTGTTGTCATGTATGAGAAAAGAAGCACAACATATTTGTTTATATAATATTTTAAGAAAAATACAAAATTGGGCTCATAACGAACCATAAAAGCACAATATTTCATAAAATCTAAGCCCATTAAAAGATGATTGATTGAGAGCGTAGACAAATTCGTACTCTTTCACTGTAAAGAAAAACCTGAATCGTCATAACTATCTTCCACCATAGTCAGATCATCGTCTCCGTCTCCGTCTCCGTCTTCTTCTTTTTCTTTCATCTTTAACTGCCCACTTTTTCGAGGGTTTTCCTTCTCATCGGAGAAGAACAAATTTTTCTTCTGGTAGGTAGACCATTTCGGCCTCAAATTTCGCTCCGGCTATCTGGAATTTGTGTCGTAGATTGAAATTTTCCATATGGAATCGTCGAAGTTTATCTGAATTTTGTTCATCCGTTTCGTAATTTAAGATCTGGAAATTTTCTCATGATTCATTTTCACTGATAGTTTTGCTGTTTTTGTGTAGTATCTCTCAAATGTTATTCTACACTCAGTATAATTGAAATATGTATTTTCATTCATAGGATTAACAAGCGTGAAAATGGCCAAGAATCGAGGATCTGCGATGTCTCTTGAAGCTTTTGTGTCTACAATGGCTCCACTTATAGACATGGAGAAAGAGGCTGAGATATCGATGTCTTTGAGCACGGGTGCTTCAAGAAACATTGAGACTGCTCGGAAGAAAGGCACAACGATCCTCAATTTGAAATGTGTTGATGTACAGACAGGTCTCATGGGGAAATCTCTTATTGAATTTCAATCAAACAAAGGAGATGTTCTTCCTGCTCACAAGTTTGGCAACCATGATGTGGTTGTTTTGAAGCTGAACAAAGCTGATCTTGGTTCCTCTCCTCTTGCGCAAGGAGTAGTTTATCGGTTGAAGGATTCGTCGATAACCGTTGTTTTTGATGAGATCCCTGAAGAAGGGTTAAACACTTCTCTTCGGTTGGAGAAACTTGCAAATGAGGTAACGTATCGCAGAATGAAAGATACGTTGATACAGCTAAGCAAAGGTGTGCTTAGAGGGCCTGCTTCTGATTTAGTCCCTGTCTTGTTTGGCGAGAGACAACCAACAGTGTCGAAGAAGAAGGTCGAGTTTACCCCTTTTAACAAGAACCTTGACCAATCACAGAAAGATGCGATTTCAAAGGCTTTATCTTCAAAGGATGTGTTCTTACTACATGGTCCTCCTGGCACTGGAAAGACCACAACTGTGGTGGAAATAATCTTACAAGAAGTGAAACGTGGTTCAAAGATTCTTGCTTGTGCAGCTTCGAATATTGCAGTGGATAACATTGTTGAGAGACTTGTTCCTCACGGAGTAAAGCTGGTGAGGGTGGGACATCCTGCACGACTTTTACCTCAAGTGTTGGATAGTGCCTTAGATGCTCAGGTTCTAAAGGGAGATAACAGCGCTCTAGCGAATGACATCAGAAATGAAATGAAGGCCCTAAACGGGAAGTTGTTGAAAGCAAAAGATAAAAACACAAGGAGAGGAATACAAAAGGACCTTCGAGCTTTGGGTAAGGAGGAGCGTAAAAGGCAGCAATTAGCTGTATCAGACGTTATCAAGAGTGCTGATGTCATTCTCACAACTCTGACTGGTGCACTAACACGAAAGCTCGATAAGACAACTTTCGATTTGGTGATCATTGATGAAGGAGCACAGGCTCTTGAGGTAGCATGCTGGATAGCTCTGCTAAAAGGTTCAAGATGTATACTTGCAGGAGACCATCTACAGCTCCCGCCGACAATCCAAAGCGCTGAAGCTGAAAGGAAAGGATTAGGGGTAACACTCTTTGAACGGCTAACGGATCTTTATGGAGATGAGATCAAGTCAATGCTTACAGTTCAGTATCGTATGCATGAGCTTATTATGAACTGGTCATCCGAAGAGCTTTATGGTGGAAAGATTACAGCGCATTCAAGTGTTGCCTCACACACGCTTTTTGACTTGGAAAATGTAGTTACATCTTCTGGAACAGAGGCGACTCTGCTATTAGTAGATACCGCTGGGTGTGACATGGAAGAGAAGAAAGACGAGGAAGAGAGCACTTATAATGAAGGTGAAGCAGAGGTTGCAATGGCACATGCCAAGAGACTAATCCAGAGTGGAGTTCAACCTTCTGATATTGGAATCATTACTCCTTACGCTGCTCAGGTTATGGTGCTTAGGATTCTCAGGGGCAAAGAGGAGAAGCTTAAGGACATGGAGGTCTCTACGGTGGATGGTTTCCAAGGTCGAGAGAAAGAAGCTATAATCATTTCCATGGTTCGATCGAACTCAAAGAACGAGGTTGGGTTTTTAAAGGACCAAAGGCGAATGAATGTGGCTGTTACTCGCGCTAGAAGACAGTGTTGTATCGTCTGCGATACAGAGACAGTGAGCAGTGATGCGTTTCTCAAACGTATGATCGAATACTTTGAGGAGCATGGCGAGTATCTCAGCGCCTCTGACTACACCAACTGGTAAGGCGCGAGGTTCTTAAAACCTCTGGCCAATTCATCGATTTGTGCAGAGCCAAATCTTTTTCGCTAGCATAGTTACAGACCCGCGTAAGGGATATCTTAACCTCGAGGTCAAAACAGAAGCCTCGCTGTGTTAATGTGCATTTTCATAGATACAGTCTTGAGGATTGGCATAGAAGTAATCTTCTTCCTTTGGTTTATTAGAGATTACTTTACGATGTGTTGGTTCTCGCATTCTCTGTCCTTTATGGGCTTACATGAAAGCTACTGCAAATTGATCCGAAGATAGCGTTTTGTTGTTATGCAAAGTCCAAAAGCTCCACAATTCTCTTACGGTCTTATCTTATCTGCCGCTTTCAAAAACTTAGAAGTCATCATCAACTTCATGTTATTATTTAATGAATAGAGTGTGAAACAAAACTTACTTCAGTTTATTATATAGTTAGCATATCTAATATTTTTCGGAAAACTCTCATTCTAAAACATTTACCATATATTGAATTTTTGATATTGATACCGTTAAACAAAAATCAAAGAAATATAGTGTTCTGGCACTTAAGTCAATTGCCCCATACGGAAATATTTCATAATCTGAATTAAATTGTATCACTTATATGGGTTTCTCTTTAAAGCCTTAATAATGGCCTAGTATAATTAGTTGGTTCATAAGCCTATGAAATTAACCTTTGTGCTACAGCTGATTTAATTGCTTTACATGCACGTAAACTCTTTAATTTATTTATTACATAAAAATTAAAATGTTTGCCTTTTCAAGATTTATTATGCTCAACCTTTAATTATCTTAGAAAGACTTTAGGCCGAAAGGCGTTGCACAAAGCCCATAATATACTCTGCGGCAAAAATGGAAAGACAAAGTCCATGCTTACTGTTCAGTATCATATCAATCCGTATGCATGCGCTTATTATGAACTGGTCATCCGAGGAGCTTTACGATGGAAAGATAAAATCGCATTCAAATGTTGCCTCGCAACGCTTTTTGAGGTAGAGAATGTAGCAAAATCTTGTGCAACAGAGGCGACTCTGGTATTAGTAGGTACCGTTGGTTGTGACATGGAAGAGAGGAAAGACGAAGAAGAGAGCACCTCTAATGAAGATGAAGCAGAGGTTGCAATGGCACATGCCAAGAGTTGGTTTTTTCAAGGACGAAAGGGGAATGAATGTGGCTGTTACTCGCTCTAGAAGTCAGTGTTGTATTGTCTGCGATACAGAGATAGTGAGCAGTGATGCGTTTCTTAAACGTATATGTATGATCGAATCAATGAATGAGAAAGTGATGATGGTCTGTTATATGATCCACAAGAACCCCTTGTTACATCTTTTTCTTTGTTACTGGAAGAAAGAAAAGCCTTGGCCAAGTTTCAATATAGAGATATTGGTTTGATTGGCTAGGAAGGCAAAATCATCTTCTGAGAAACCAAGTGATAAACTAGCTAAACCTGATTTGGATACCAATTCCTGATAAAAAGATGATACAACCCTTTTTAGTTACATGTCTTACTTTACAGAAACTGAAAAAGGCCAAAGAAAAACGATCAGATCCTACTCTAGTGGTTAATGGTCTACATGCTTCTAGAAAAAACCGGAGCTTCAGTCTCTTAAACTGATGGGTTTTCACAAATACATTCTTTAGGATTGGCATAAAAGTAATCTTCTTCCTTTGGTTTATCAGAGACTACTTTCCGATGTGTTCGTTCTCCCATTCGTCGTCCTTGATGGGCTTTCTTGATAGCTAATGAAAACTGATCCCAAGAGATTGTCTTGTTGTTATGCAAGTCCAAAAGCTCCACGATTCTCTTCCGGTTTAGCAAGATTGTTTTCTTAAACCCGAGATATCTTCCAAAAAGAAAATAGATCATTTCAATATTCTTGCTGAGAATTTTATTCCAAAAACTTGAATGAGATTTTGATTTATATCAAGTACCTTCGATGACCTTCAACGACTTTTGCCATGTTTCCATAGTAGGTAGGAATAAAAGTGTCGCTAGCTACCGATACAACGAAATCTAGAGCTGCCATTTGAGATGAAAAGTTCTGAAACTGTTGCATTTCCATTGGATCTAGTAGCATTTCCTTTTTCACCTGAAACCAAGATTTCATAATCATATCACTTCGAAAGTATATTATATGATGAAAGCTCGAAAGCTTGACCAAAAAAAAACTCACAATTCTTGGAAATGATTTCTTTAGAAGGGCTAATCTCCTTGCACCACCGTAAATCTCACCAGCTGCAATGTATATCTGTGTATCCTTTTGGAACCCCAACGCTTTAAGGACCAAAACCGCCTCCTCGGGTGTCAATGGACAAAGCCCTCCCACCCTTCTCTCCTCAGAGACTATCTCTTTCTCTTTCCACCAAGGATATGCATACCTAGAACTCAGAAAGAGAACCATGAAATCAAGAAGAAGAAGCAAACAGAGCATCAAGCTAAAACACTTTTTTACCTCATCTTTCTGAGTTCTTCAGCTTCTTCCTCAGTGCAGCCATGGGTACATCCAGAGAAAGCTAACATATCCATCTCATATCTCAAATGCAAAGCCACAAAAGGCCCTCTTTGTTGGAGAATCCGAACTAACTTTGATCCCAAAGCCTCGATCCGTGGAGTGAATTTCAGCCCTTGGAAATTCACCCGGCATCTCAGCCTTTGGAGATCGAGAGAAAGACCATTGTTCGCCAATCGGGTATCACTCCTGTTGAAATGTATAACTTTATGTTTTCTGAATCGCGGCAACACCTGAAACAAGAAATCTCAATCAATCAAAGCGCAGATCATAAACAGACATCAGAAAAATGAAAAGATTTGTAAATAAACCTTTTGCAAGTAATATTTGTCATTTGACCAGCTCACGGGCGGCATTTCAAACAATCTGTATCCATACTTCTTGCTATACCGTTCGGGAAGCCTCCTCAAGATCCGAACTTCATCTCTTAATGAATCAATGAAATGCCTTATATCAAAAACGTCCTCAAAGTCACTGCAAAAGTAAGACCCAGAATGGTTTATAATACTACCTCAGCTAATATTTCTATAAATACCACCAGATACAAAGTTACAACAAACCTTGGATCAGCCCAGAAAGATTTCTTATCAAGCTCTGGAACAACGAGAGTCAAGTTCAATAGTCTAGCAACAGTCACCATATCACAAATCTGAAACAAGCAAAGCGCCAAAGATTTTGAAACCATACATCTGCAAAATCAGAGAGAGAGAGCAATGAAGAAAGTGACGAACCGCTGCACGCATTTGATTCAGACCGCCATTACAGGACACTCGTAAAATTCCATTGCTTGTATAATTTCCTGCAAAAAAAATGTCACTCTCCTTAAAACGAAGAAGCACCAAATCAAACCCATATACCATAATCAACCGAAAAAGATGACACTCACTTCGAGGAGGAAGAGGAGGCGGCAGTCGAATTAGCTTGACGGGAAGGGAAACTCGAGAAATCTGATTGGTTAAACCAGTGAAGATCCTGGGATGCCAAAGCTCGCCGGCGGCGAAGAGCTGAATCAAGCAAGTCCAAACTAAAATGCTCGAGCAGAGTCTAAAGAACCAAACTTGTAATCGAGCTCTGGGAACTGTTTGGCTCGGAGGATGCTTATAATCGCTCCGAGTCTGAGTACTCTCCGATCTAATGTGAATCTCCATCTATCTCCGACGACCTTCATCGCCGCTTCATGATATCGATTTTTTTGTTTTGTGGGATTTTCGAATTAGATGACGAAACACCTTATGCTCCTCAAATGCCTCCAAAAAAAACAGATACAACCGTTCAAAGTTTGTATCTATTCCTTTTTCTGGGAGAAATATTCGAAAATTCTCCCAAAAAATCAGCTATTTTGAAAAAAAACCCTTGAAAATATAACTTAAATTCGTAAATGAACTATCTTTCAAAATTTAAAATTTTTAAAAGAGAAATATTTGAAAATCCGAACAAACTTATCTCATTTGTTTCTGTCTCTATCTATATGCTCTTCTCATCATCTTTTTGCGGCTATTCAAAATTTAAATATTTTATTAACTTCATGTTATTACATAACTAATCAAATTTTAAAAACACAAATCTATATTATATAGTCTAAAATTTTCAGAATTAATCAAATTTTCACATGATTTAGTATTTAATGTCTCAGTATAAAACTTCATTCCCATTTTCCGCACGTACGAATTTCACTGCAGTTAATTTTAAAAATATTATCTTAATCAATACAAAATATTTAATTAATCAAAATTAAATTGTATCACTTACATGGACTCTCTTCAAAACCTTTAGCAGAATCAAATACTGGGGCGAAGTCCATATAAAGCCCAACGAAAAAATATACTAAAAAAAACACATAATAAACAATTCCGCTGCCGAGAATCGAACCCGGATAACCAGTGTGCTACAGCGGATCCAATTACTTTTTATTTGTGTTTAATATTATTTATACATACATTAACACAAATGGGCCTTAACTTTATTTTGGGCCAAAAGCTGTTAAACATACCTACTAATACTCGCGGCAAAAATAGGAAAGAGAATATTAATATTAAGTAGCGTTGTATAAGAATTTGTTCACTATTTCAACGAATTAAAAAATCACACCTGGCAAAAAATGTTTTGACTATCTTTGTCTCTCTTCATTTTACCCAAAACGGCCAAAAACTTTGAATACTGCAATCTGCAAAGATTAATCTCTTTGTCTCTCACGACAAAAGAAAAAAAAAAAATACTCTCTCTCTCTCTTTGGTGCCATCATGGATCTTCTTCGCCGGAGCTCGGTTTTGCTTTTGATCTTTACGTTGTTATCTCCGAAAGAAACACTATCAATACGGTACGAGCTTCATTCTGGGCAAACCAAATGCATATCGGAAGATATTCATGCAAAATCCATGACCGTCGGCAAATACTTCATCGTAAACCCTAACGAAGATCATCATCCTCTTCCTACTTCGCACAAAATCATCGTCAAGGTAGTAACTAAAAACCCAAAAAGTCTCACATCGTTCTCTCTCAATCGTACTTGGTGTCGAACTTGGTGTCGAATCTAAGTCGATTTACTATATTTTTCGTCTCTTGTGATGTTTTGTAGGTCATGTCGCCACATGGGACGATACTGCACGAAGCTGATAATTTGGAGTCTGGGCAGTTCTCGTTTACTGCGACTGAGACCGGTAATTACTTTACGTGCATCTCCGCCGTCGATTATACGCCGGAGACGACGTTGAGCATTGATTTTGAGTGGAGGTCTGGTGTTCACTCTGTTCACTCCAAGGATTGGTCGAAAGTGGTAAAGAGGAGCAATGTCATAGTAAGTACTTCCGTTTCTTAAATCTTTTAGTCTTAGACTTAGTCAACTAAATTGATCAATGCCTTTGTAATCTTGGTTTCAAAAGGGTATGTTAGTTTTGTTTTGGTGAGATTGAGTTATTTTTGTTTTTCCTCTATGCTACATATTAGAAAAACTACATACGGTTTAGGATTTGTTTGTGTAGATTGTGTTTAATTAAGGGATGGTTGTACTGACGTGCTTGTGGCTGTTGTTGTTGGATGATGTTGATATTGTTTCTGACAGATGATGGAGTTGTCGGTTAAGAGGTTATTCAACACTGTTGATTCCATGCACGAGGAGATGTATTATCTTCGCGAAAGGTAAAATAAACAATGAACAAAACGTTCACTTTAGCTTTTTGTTGGTTTGAAGATAGAGATGATGAGATCAATACTTAATCTTTATCAGGGAAGAAGAAATGCAAGAACTGAATCGATCCACACATTTGAAGATGGCATGGTTGAGTTTCTTGTCGCTCGGGGTTAGTTTATCGGTGGCTGGTTTGCAATTTTGGCACTTGAAAACTTTCTTCAAGAAAAAGAAACTCATCTAAGTAGTACATAGATACTCATATTGTGTCAAGACTAAAAGACCATTATAATGACGCTATAACTCTGAGTATACATACAACTGAGAATACATTTTCTTTCATTTTCTAAATTTTTTTCAAAAAATGTGATTTGGGTTGTTATGAAGGGAATAAGCACCATTGATCTGAGGGTAAAGTTTCGTTAATGTTCTCAATCCTCGAGAGGATCTCCAAGAACTATATTTAGGGAAAAAAATTTTCATAACATACACAAACGAAGTCCCCTGGTTCATGCCTACGTCCCAAGTCCCAACATTTGATGATAATGTTGAAACAATCATACATGAAAGTTGTTATATATTAGCTTCACTAATAGTATACAAATTATTATGGCCTTGTTTTTTCAATGATCACTGCCAACAACAGCAGCGCCAAAAAAAAACTACAATGAAAGCAAACTTAACGGAATGAAAGTCAAAACAATTGTTAGTGTTTTATTGGACACACAAGAATTGAAGGTTCTGCTCGTTACTGCTTGCCTTAGCGATAAAAAAATAAAGATTTTTGTAAATTGATTTTAAATAGAACTTTTGATATCCCACATCCGGCTCTGATGTTAAAGCAGATCCACACTAACAAAAAAGCTCAAAATAGTTCTCAAATACTTTATATTAATATTTTTAATACAATTTTTTATATAATTAATTTTTTTAAAAATAATAAATTAATTATAAAAATAATACATGTTTTCAAAATATTTTATAGTTTTTATAGTTTATGTAAAAAAATATTTGAGATTGCTATCTGGAATTTTTGTATGGGTATCTCAAATTTAGAAATGTTCATTTATTATTATTATTATTATTTTGTAATATTTGTTAAAAAAGCTTATAAAAAATCATAAATGTAGATTATTTCCACGTGTTTCAACGAGTAAAATGGTTACAAGTGTCATGAAACCTTTTGACTCTCGCTGTCTCACTAAGTTTACCCAACCCAAAACGGCCAAAAACTTTGAATACTGCAAATATTTATCTCTCTCTCTCTTTCTATCTCTCTCTCTGGTGCCGCCATGGATCTTCTTCGTCGTAGCTCGGTTTTGCTTTTGATCTTTACGTTGTTATCTCCAAAAGAAACACTATCAATACGGTTCGAGCTTCACTCTGGGCAAACGAAATGCATATCGGAAGACATTCATGCAAAGTCCATGACCGTTGGCAAATACTTCATCGTAAACCCTAACGAAGACCATCATCCTCTCCCTGCTTCGCACAAAATCATCGTCAAGGTAGTACATCAATCTCTCTCAATCGTAGATCATTAACCACATATAATTTAATTTTGAATTTCAACGTTTCGTCGTCTCTTGTGATGTTTGTAGGTGATGCCGCCACAAGGTACGATGCTGCACGAAGCCGATAATGTGGAGTCAGGGCAGTTCTCTTTTACTGCATATGAGACCGGTAATTACTTTACGTGCATCTCCGCCGTCGATCATAAGCCGGAGACGACGTTGACCATTGATTTCGATTGGAGGTCTGGTGTTCACTCTGTTCACTCCAAGGATTGGTCGAAAATGGCTAAGAAGAGCCAACTCGTCGTAAGTGCCTCCGTTTTTTGAATCTTTTAGTCTTAAGTTAGTCAACTAAGTTGAACGCAAGAATAAGATATCGATCTATGGCATTGTTAGTGTGTTTGGTTTTGATGAAATCAAGCCTGCAAGTATTTTTGTTTTCTATGCTAAATATCGGAAATATTACACATGGTTTAGGATTTGTCGTAGTGTATATTGTATTTAAGGGTTTGTTTTACTAACCTGCTTGTGGTTGTTGTTGTTGTTGGTTCTTGATGTTGTGTTGCATAGATGATGGAGTTTTCGGTTAAGAGCTTATTCGAAACTGTTGATTCCATCCATGAGGAGATGTATTATCTTCGCGAAAGGTAAGATAAACAATGAAGAAACATTATAATTTCATGAGATCAGTAATAGTATCATAATTATTGTATATTCTGGTTTGGTGGCATGATCAGGGAAGTAGAAATGCAAGAACTGAATAGATCCACAAATTCGAAGATGGCCTGGTTAAGTTTCTTGTCGCTCGGGGTTTGTTTATCCGTAGCTGGTCTGCAATTTTGGCACTTGAAAACTTTCTTCGAGAAAAAGAAACTCATCTAAGTAGTTGACACACACATACTCATACTGTGTTAAGACTAAAGACCATTATAAAGAAGCTGATACAACTAAAATCATTTTCTTTCAGGCAAAATCATCTTCTGGTTCATGTATATGTCCCAACATTTGGATGATTAAGCTGAAACAAACATACACAGTGATTGCAAATCTCCACTTTTCTCCTTTTCTTACCAACTTGATTCTCTTATTCCTCGACTCCAATAGGTTCAGAGGGTTCTTTGTTTGATACAAGACCTGGTAGAGAAGATGGCATGCGCGATCCTCCACTCTTTGATTCTGACGAAGAGATTTTGGAGATTTTGCTCATATTTGTCTACGAAGAAGCTGATCTCGTGTGTCTCAAAGGCAGCACTGAAATGACATAAATTTGAAATTTTAGAATCAACAGTTCTTTTAACAAAAATGAATAACGACAATAGTAGCAACTTTTGAGAATTTTGTTTTCTTAAAATCAGGAAGCTCATATGGTAGTTGCTATAGGAAATCGAATTGAGATCGAGGGAAGCAAAAAATCAAGATTGATCGAGAATATATATGAACTGAAATCAAGATTCGGTGATGAAAAATGTTAAAAGTAATATGGAGATGTAGAGAGTTTTTTTTGTTGTTCTTGGTTTTATGGGTTCACTTTTAAATCAAGATAGTTCATACTAGTTGGTACGAAAGACGCACACTGATGACCAGTGGCGTGCCTAGGCTAAGAGAGCCGTATGAAAGAAAAAATTGAAGTGTTATAGATTATGAATACAAATTTTAAATATTGTTTTAATCTATAAAATATTATAAATTATTAATGGTATTTTATTAGTCTATGAAATAAAAATCTAAATTCCGAAATTAATCTTAAAACACACATGTTTTTATCCTACAAATAAAATTATAAACAATTAATTAGAGGTTTCAAATAGTATTTAAAATGTAAGAGTCATAAGACAAATACCTTTTTATTTCTTCATTGGGCACGGCTCTGCTGATACCCAGATTAGATTATATTTTATAGAAAATATTTGATTAAAAGAAATATATATATATATATATATGTATATTATATTTAAAGTCAAATGATCCAATGATACTCTTGACTACAGAAGAGTGCTAAAATTTATATCCTATTGTTTTAATTTGAAACACCGCAATCTCAAAAAAAAACGTCTGATATGAGCCAAAAAAACATAAGACTTTAGGAGAAAGTCTTTAATTATGCGCAAATATTTTGTCGATGACCAAAAGTCGGCGAAGAAAAGATGACCAATGAAAATTAGTAAAATAATCAGAAGCTCATAAAGTGAGACAAGAGAAAACGTTTAATTATCATGGAAAGTGTCAGGTTCTAGTGTCCAGAGTTAAATTTCACAATGGAGATCATTATTCGTTAAGAACTAATTAGCAACATATACAAGAATTTAAAACTACCTTCGATATAAAAACAAACAACACAATCTAGAAAAAAAAATATATATATATACCGTATGACAATTACAGAAATGTAAATTTGATTACGTCACAACTATTTAGTTTTGCTCCTCTTGAAATCGGGAAGATCACAGAGGCAAATGCAATCTTTTCTCCTTTTGTTCTCAAAATGATTTTCTTCTTCCTCAAGTCCAGTTGCTGCTAGAACTCTTACAACCTCCTTAACAATATCCTTGATAAAATCAGCTTCAGAGCTGCTATTAAAGTATACGCATGTCTTAGTTCACAAAACATGTTTGGAGGAAAAGAAAAAGAAGAAAATGTGATTGGAAAGTACCTCTTGTCTTTCAACGACAAACCCATCTTGCCGGAGATACATTCCAACGCTTCCTTCCATTTCTTGATCTGATCTCCACTAGAAGCTTTCGCGAGGTTCCAGAAGTTATCACCAAACTCACCCGTCTGTCTCCTCACGTCTCGTGCTCTCACCTTGTAAAAGATTGGAATGACTTGGATCTTTCTTTTATCTGCTAGTTTCTTCATCTTCACTAACTCATCCATACACCAGCTCGACTCCGCATACCTATATAATTAAGACGATGATGATTACGATTCTTGAATCTAATTCTGGTTCATTGAAGTAGATATTGGATAATCAAAGAGCGAGCGTGAAAGAATACTATACAAAACCTGGTGGAGAAAATGGCAAGAGCGATCCTACACTCTTCGATCCTTACAAAGAGATTTTTGAGATCTTTGCCTCTCTGCTCGTATTTGTCTACGAAGAAGTTGATTCCATGCCTTTCAAAAGCTTCAACGAGATGACTCACGAAGCTATAACGTAATTGCTCTCCCCGGTAGTTCAAGAACACTTGATGAGCCTCCATGGGAGAGAAGACTGTCATCGTATGTAATAAAGAGAACTTGACCTTGTTAAAAATAAAGAAGCTCTTAGGTATTTATAATAACTTCCTCTCTCTATTTAACATAATAATGCACTCTCTCTCTAAGATGACGTTCTCCAAAAAAAAACATTAACAAAAAAAAGGGACCTCAAAGATGACGTATTATGATCCATGTCACAACCCAAGTAGGATGTAGCAAAACCTTTGCTAGTGTCTACTAATAACAACGAACTTTGACAATTAGTTTAATACTGAAGGTTTCACGCAAATTTTTTTTTTGGTTGGCAATTCGTATCCAAATCCCACTGTCACTTTAGCAAAGCTTTTATTCTTCTTTTTTTGTCGGCTTTCACGCAATTAGTATCCATACCGCTTGTCATTTTAGCAAAGCGTTTATTCATCTTTTTTTTTCTTTTTTTAGATTTTTAACAGTTTTTTGCCATTTAAATTAAAAAAGTAACATAAAATAGACTGAATAAAATTTTTGTGGAACACAAAAGTAAAATTCACAAAAAAAACATTCATTAAATTGTAACAATACAATTATACCATTTACTTAATATAATTTAAATTTAAATTAAGCATTAAATAAAAAATAAATAGAACTATTTCATATTTCGAAAAAAAGTTCAAAATTTAAGAATTTTTTTTTTCAAAAAATAGTTTTTGAAAAAACATTTTGTTCATCATTTTTAGGAAAAATATACTATTTTTTAGAAATTATTTACATATTTTTCGGAAAGAGTTCATAATACTTTAGTAAAGAATTTCTAAAATAAAAAATATGTTCTTAAATATATATAAAATGTTTGAAAGATTAAAAATATGTTTTTAAAATTTGTAGGAAGAGTATAGCAAATTTTAGGAATGATTTACATATTTTTTGAAATGGTTTACATATTTTTAGAAAATAGTTTCTAAAAGTTATCTTGAAAAAAAAATTTTGTAAAAAAAATTGAAAAACAAATTCGAAAAAGAACTTTTTTAATTATTTCGAAATTTATTTTTATATTAAATCATTTTTAATAGTTTAAGGATAATTTAATATTTTTCCCCTTTAATGAATGCTATTTTTGAGATTTTTTACCCTTCTATTTTTTTGTGATATAAATCTTAGATTAATCTATATAAAAGAATTGCCTTTTTTAAAATTTGTTTTTGATTTTAAAATTTTAAATTATGTCAGATGTAGAAAATGTGTATTATTTTTTAGATTTTTTTATATATTTATATTAAATTTCAAATGTAAAAAATAAAATAGAATGAAGATTTACTTATTAAACAATATATGACATTAAAAAATAGAAAAATATATGTTTTTGTGAAAAGTAAAATCAACCAAAATTTTAGTTTTTGGTTATTTACTTTGTTGTCATTATTTCATAGCTATACATTTAACTATATAGTGTATTATAATTATTACACAAATTAATCTTTATTTTGTTGTGATGTAAGTTTACTTCTTTTTTTTAATTAAGTTTACAAACCTACAATTTATTTATGTAAATAAAGCTAACCTAGCCTCCTCCGTCCCTCGGGACCAACAAGGGGTCAACTTTCTAAAATTTCTCGTCCTTTTTTTCTCCTAATGCTTATGTCAAACAATTATAGCAAACTCACCTAATATTATATTTTTAACTTCAAAGGTTGTAAGGGTTTACTACTAGGGAGAAAACCGTAGGAATGGGAAAAAAGAAGTAATTGATTAGTAAAATAACAGGAGCGCAAGCACTCACCAGAACTGCATCTCAAATAAGTTTCGAGTCTCAGCGATCATCCTTCCTGAGAACAATACTAGTTTTTCAATGTACCAAATCATTGTACTATTGCAAGCGAGAATAGAAACTATTTTGAGACAAGTGAATAAGCTCAAACCTTGTGGCTTCGAAGTGTTTCATCACCTCCACGTTATGAGAGTGTCGTGATCAGGGAACGCCTCGAATCTCATGGATGGAGCAATGTAGTTGACATGAAGCCATGCTAACTGTCAAAAGTGTTTCTCCTCTCCTAGAAAGCTTCTTTGCCAACCAGGACTTGTTTTGTCTTCATCACAACCAATATGTTCTTGTTTTATTTTACGTGCGCCAGCAGAACCACTTCTTATGCAGGACTTGTTTTGTCTTTTTCCTTGAATGACTACTGTCGAAGTCCCCGGGCTCCTCCTCAATGGCCTTGGTTGCAGATTGCAGTTTTAGACGAGCCATCTCTCAGCTTTAAACGCTCAGACAGAACCTGCCTGAGGAATTTTGATCCTCACGAGTTTCACAGAAGATCCTTCATACGAAACAAAAACTCGATTTACAAAGCAATTGAAACACTAAACTCGATCTACAGATAATAATGAAACAGCCACAAAATATTCTTAATTTATCTCCACAAAAAGCTCGAGAATTACATAATCTGAACCCAAGTGATAGATCCATAACACAACGACACCTTATGCAAAACTTTCCAAAACTACAATAACAATCCTGTCAAAACAAGCCATCTCGGAAACAAGTCCAATTAAATCTAGAAAACACAAGCAAAACTAAATAAATCTCGAATGCGAGGAATCACAGCGAAGAATAGATATCTGATTGATTTACATACCTGGATCGACAGACGGAGAGATCTGACAGCATGCTCCGACGACAGGAAACGTGATTTCTCCGACGACGCTGAAAGACGGAGAGATCTGATTATCATTACTCGTTAAACTTAATCATATACCGCAAAACTTATCTTTATTAGTGTTGAAGGGTCTGAAATCATGATAATTGCGTTTTAGGTCCTAACTTTCATTTCAAAGCTTTCTTTGCCAATACTTTCTTTTACTCTTTTTTACGACCACCTTCACAAACATCTTGGTTCAGTAGAAACACGAAACGTAAACTGTACTCCACTCTATTTTCCTTTAATGTTCGTATCATCTTCTTACATACACATGAAAAATATATGTCTGTATAATAGTCACACAACAAATAGCAAATGTTCTTCTAGTATACAAATATATTCGTCTTGTCACACGATTCGAACCACTCGAACTCTGCGTCGGGATGATAGCAACTCGTTCAATCTCCCAGTTTCAAGTATGAGCTCCTTTATTTTCTGCAAATCAGAAACTCCATTCAATATTGAACTTACTTTTTTAAAAGATTATTTTAAAAAAAATCCAACGACTAAGTGTCTTTTTGAGTAATCAATTCACACAAACCTGATCTTTCTCTCTAAGCCGAAGAAGCAGATATCTCAGCTTCTCTTCTTGTAATCGTCTCCACCATCTCACGACCTTCACATAAACAAGGCTCGAGACCAAGGAGAAACCACAAATGAGAGTTAATGACCAGAACACCCTTGTACGAGTCACGTAATTACAGCGCGCCCTGTCGAAAAATCCCGAGTCCTTCAGTCGCTTTTTGGCAGTCTCAATCACCCGCCAAGGAAGCGACTGATTCACGGTGTAGGAGGATTCATCTTCTTCTTCTCCGACGATGGAGACAGCAGAATCTTCTTCATCATTATCGTCGTCGTCGTCGTCCGGCGAAGTTTCACGGCGGTGGCTTGGTTGTAATATCGGTGAGATTTGAGGGGTAGATGCGTCAATTGATGAGCTTGTGGGTGAGGTTTGTATCACTACCCATTCACTGAATTCTTCTTCTAGCTCTGCCTCTGCGTTGTTGTTCATAATTTTTGGATAATGTTATGCTTTTGTGGTGTGTTGTGGTTTTGGGATTTTATATATATGACGTCATCAAATAATTTGGCATAGATTATTTTAAAAATCTAGTAACGATATTTTGCTAGTTGAGAACAAAATATCTAACAGACTGACAATGACACTACTGGTCTCTAGTATTTCTATTTTCAAAAATAAATTTATGAAATATTTTAGGAAAGATAAAAGATGATTTCAGCAAACTTCAAAATCTCGGATTAATTTATCCATATTCATTAAAATTTTGGGGGAAATTATAAATTAACATGCTACTTAATATGATTTATTTGGTTGTATAATCTTAATATTACGTATGCATGATTATTCGTTCGTGCTGTTGGGTGATAAATACATTATACATGCATGTGCATGCATGGTTATATTAGTTTTTTAAATTATATTATTGGCTTTATATTCGAATCTTTTCTTATAAACCCAACTTCTTCTCTACGTCTATTGTTTAGATAAAAACTTAAAAATTTGAAAAATGGTTGCAAGATTGCATGAATGGTTAACATATATGGGTACGAGGCTTATGATCTTCTTTCTGATTTATTTAATTACAAATCATATAATCCATTGAAATCTTCATCTTTGATCTTTTAATTTTCAGCTTCAAAAGTTTATGGAACACTTAGCTCACGAAAAACAGCAGAGGAACCAAACAGTCCTGTTGCTGCCACAAAAATAAGATTCTTGCTTTATAATTTTCACACAGTGATGTTTCGAGTCCTTCCTATAAATAGTATTGTTTCGAGTCCTTCCTATAAATAGTATTGTTTCGAGTCCTTCCTATAAATAGTATTGTTTCTCAGGCATCATCTCTTCATACAATGTAAATGATTGTGATTTCTACTTTTCTAGATTTCTCAACATTCTTGTCCCTGAGTTATTTACAAGTCCCTTCCGGTTTAGAACCCAAAAAGGAAGAAGAGTTTGATCCGACCCGACCCAACTTGATCCAAGTCGACCCTATCCGTACTAATTATCTTGAAGCAGACCTTGGTCTTTTTTTACCTTCTCGATTCTTATTTCCGACTCCGTGCTCCCCACGCGCTCTAATGGCGACGGCATCTCTTGCTCCGGTGAATCTCTGGGTGGTCCTATCGGAATCGAAGCGGATAATCAACGCCCACTCGCGCCACTTCCTTGCTCTCTCCGTTCTCTTCCTTCTTCCCCTCTGCTTCTCCGTCACTGTCTACCCATCCGTATCCCGCCTCATCATCGACCAATCCACCGCTTCTCACAACAGCGTCTCTCTCCTCCGCGGCGGATTCCACGACGATCAACCACCACGCCCCGCTGATGTCGATACAGAGACGGTGGTCCTGCTTCTGATTGTTTACATCGTTGTCGTCACCGTCTTCAATCTCTTGGCTATTGGATCAATCGCGTACAGCGTGTTCCAAGGATTCTACGGAAGACCTGTTAAATTGATGTCTGCCGTGAAATCGAGCTTTACCTCGTTTTTCCCTCTTCTCGCTACACTAATTTCATCCAGTTCCATCGTATTTGGGATTTTGCTGATTCTAGGGTTTGCGGCCTTCTTGTTGACTCGCTTGATCGAGCTCATCCTCCCAGATCTCGAAGTCGATTACGCTTCACCTTACTTCCAAGCTCTCTCCGCCGTTGTAGTACTCATCTTTGTTGCAATCGTGATGAAGCTTTACGTCAATTGGATTCTCGCTTCGGTCGTCGTCGTTGTTGAATCAGCTTGGGGGTTAACGCCACTGAAGAGAAGCAAAAGCTTGGTCAAAGGAATGGAAAGCCTTTCTCTGTCTCTGATCGTCGTCTTTACCATAGCTCAATCGAGTCTTGTCTGGATCAGCACCGTAGCCGCTTCCGCTCAGATCGACGACGACATTGAGAATGGCGGGAAATTGTGGACAAACGCTTTCTTCGTGCTCCAGATCGTGATCACGTCTGCGTTTCTAACGCTTTTGATGCTGTATAATCTGGCGGCGACCACCGTGATGTATATGCACTGCAAAGCTGTTCACGGCGAGCTTGCTTGGGAGATAGCAGAGGAATTTGCAAGAGAATATGTGAGCTTGCCTTTTGATGATGGTAAAGTTCCTCACTTAGTCTCTGTAGCTTACAACAACGTCTGATGAATGATGATGATGGAGAAGAAGAATTTAAAGGCCAGTGTTAAAAAATCTGGGGCCTTTTTGTATGATAAAGCAAGTTTGTATATTGAATCTTCTTTAGCGTTTGACAGAATCGGACGGGCTTTTTGTTTGTTCTTGACAATTCTAAGCTTTTGTAATGTGTATGAATGATCTAAATGTGTGGCTATTGGAGATCTTTATCACATTATGTAGGATTTGTCGTACAATCGACCTACCGTTATCAATGCACCAAACTGATTAGTCATAATCAAAGGTTTATTCAGAATTGTCAGATTTGCCTCAAGAAGCATTAATCACCTTCCATGAAAGATTTCAATTTTTACAAACATCGTTATTACAAGAAAATTCATCCACAAAATGTGACCTCAGAAAGATCCCTGTAATTCTTTACCCATGTACAAAAGAATTCACATAAGACCAGAATCTTAGTTCTAGTTTTTACATTGCCTCCTAACGCTTCTTAAGTTTACGCAAAATATTCCAACATGGAAAAAACATACCTTCTGAAACTGTAGTATATCAGAGCTCTTGTCCATAAAAACCTGTAGAAAATCAGACACAACAAGGTTCATTAACCCAAAAAAGGAGATCATCAAACTCACGAAAGCTCGAGAGACTTCTTCTTCTACTCTCTCAAGTGATTTGCTCTTCTTTAAGCCTTAGACGCGCAATTGGCTGTTGTTGATTCAAGTTAACCGTCGAGGTGTTGTGTAGATTGTTATTTGGTCTTGACTGATGGCTGCTCGTTCTAGCAGCTGGAACGTCGTGATTATGTTTTCCTTCATATGTTGTTACAACAGCTTTCGGGTCATTTGCTGCTCTCTCTACATGTTTCCTTACTCCGCATCCCGGTGTTGTGCACTTATAGTAGCTCCTGCGAATACATCAAAGAGCGTTAAGGGAAATGGACCTCTGAAAATCTATAACTGGATCACCAGTTTTCAGTCTCACCTCGGATAAGGATTTCCTTTGACTACTTTCTGACCATACTTGCGCCATCTGTATCCATCATCTAAGAGATCAACTTCACTCGTCGTTTGGACAATAATTCTAGGCTCTGTCACAGTTCTATGCGATGAAGAAGCTGGTTCTGAAACCCGGACTTCCGTAATTCTGAACATTCAAAGATTGTAATCTCATCAGAATAACCATAACCCATAAGAGACGAATGTAAGAGGAACATCTCTTAGAAGTTATTTTTTACCTTCTTTTGGGATCAGGCTCATCCTCGTGTTTTCCTCCCACACTACTTTCTGCATAACCGACCTCCTCGCTATCACTGGCTTCAGACATCTGCTCTGTTGTTGTAACCTGGCTTGCTTCCTGGTCTCTCTTAGTTTTGTTGAGACTGCTATTCCTGGTCTGAAACTGAGTTGCAATATCAGAACTTTTCGAGCTCCCGTTATTGTTTCCACGCTTATTGTTTTGTGGGGGATCGTGATTGTGCTGACCCTTGTAGATGATTTCCGTTACTTGTCCGTCCAGAGACCTTTCCACTTTCTTCTTGACAGGACAAGCTAGATGCGTACATTTGTAATAACTCCGAGGGAAATCGCTCCCTTTCACTTGCTTCTGCCCGTATTTCCGCCAGTTGTATCCATCATCAGCTGGTTTGTCAGCATTTTGAGGTTGTGACCGATGCTCAAAGACGGATATTTCCAAGTTATCTCTCTGAACTTGCGACGAATCTTGAACCGGGGCTGGAGCCTGGGACCGAGGTGCAGAAGAAAACGATGGAATCTCATTCACTGAAGTCTGTTGTTGTTGTTGTGTAGAGGAAGGATGTTCGGATTGTGATTGCATATGAACATTATTGCCTTGAACGGCTTGTGCAGTTACTTGTGCTAAAGCTTGTTGGTGTGTCATACCAAATGCTCCCTACACATAAATTTTCATATTTGTATTAGCTAACGATCTCCTAAATGATAAAAAAAAAAGGATAACAAAGCCACCAAGCAAATACTTGATTGAATACATTGAAAGATTCAAGATTTTGAAAAGAGGGTCAAAGAAACAATACTAACAAGAGTTGATTATGGTTCTCTCTTTGACATTGAAGATACTCTTTGTCTGAAAGTTTCCAACTTTCAATATATAAAACCGAGACTCTCAAAGATTCATCATATACAAGGAACATCCCTAATTCGTCAAAATCAAATTTCCCCAATTTTGACCTAAAAATGAAAAACATTTGAATGTTTGATTTCCATTTATAAACCGAATAGAAACAAAAACCGGAAATAGCAACAGAATATCCCAAAAAAAATACATAAAGTCCTAAACTTTTCAGTTACCAAAAAACAGAATGTCGAACTAACGACAACAAAATTTAAAAAAAAAAAAAGAATGTGAAATGAAATCCACACCTGAATGGGTGAAAAAAGACCAAAGAAGCTCGGCGAATCCAGAAGCGTCGCCGGACTTAATCCCGGAGGCACGGTGAACATCGCCGGTGGCTGTGTAATCATCAATCCCGTTGGTCTGTTTTGTTTGAACCTCGGGTCAACATCACCGCCGCTTCCACCGCCATCACCGCCGGCGACGGAGCTCACAGATGTTTGATGAACACTAGCGACGACTGCGGCAGCAGCAACAGCAGCCACCGGAGAAGCCATAGCTCCGGCGAGAAGCTGAGAGAAAGACTTGAATTCATCAGGATCAGAGAACAAATTGGAGACGAGAGTCATAGGACCAGGACTAAATCCACTAAATCCAACACCACCGCTAAAAAACATTTCTCCAAACGGCCGAGGAGTAAGTGAAATCGTTGGCCGTGAAGCTCCGGTGGATGATTTTGACGTCAAAGGTTGTTTTTGCTGGTGTTGTTCTTCTTCTTTTTCCTTCTCCGCCATCGATTCCGATTTCGAAACAAAGAGGATAAAATCTAACAAACCCAACTCACAAAATAAAAATATATTTTTTCTTTCCTCTCTTTTTAACCCTTTTTGTATCTTTACACAATCCTTGTCGTGTTTCAATTTCACTTCGCTTTTTTATGTTTTGTTTCTTCCTCTTTTTTTTTTTTCTTCTGCAATGGAAGAGATTTGAGATTTTTTTTTTCTGTCTTCAAGCAGATCTCGAAAAATAAAATATTAAATTTGCTTTCGCAGTACAAAGTCTGCGGTGCAGATATGAAAGAGTAATGTAATAAGTTATCTCTGTCTTTTCCTCCCCTCCATTTTATCCATTAGTTTTTGTTTCTTAGCTTATTTAATTTAAATAATTTCCAGAAAAATGACACATCATTCATTATGAATGCTAAAAAAATATCTATTTTTGAAGGTGGTTTATGAAAAGTAAATGTCCTAACTTACTTGAATTATTTCAAAAGAAGTAATCATGAAAAATAATATTTTTTATTACAATATGCGATGAAGAAGTTGAGTTTTTTTATTTTATTTACAATTTACATTGTTAATTTAGACGTGAAATCAAATCTTTTTAACAAGCTATTATATTTTGGAATTTTTGTATATATATATAGTATAAGTTATAAGTTAGGTTTTTTTTAATTTCTAAGTGTTTATTTATTCTGTGTGTCAAATTCTTTAGTCTATCTTTTGTTGTAAGCGTTGGGTTATGATTGGCTAATAAGGGAAATGAGTTTATTAAAAAAAGCGTTGGTCTGTGTGTAAAACTACGACTCTGTCCGTAAAAGGACAACGAAGGTTCGTGCCTCACAAGTCAACAGCACGACTCGACGGTTTTTTAAGTTTTAACCAATTTGTCTTCACCACGTTCTACAAATAGGATTCAGCCACGTGTACACGAAGTAGCCGCCGGAGTTATGGTCGAAATAAGCCCTAATCATAATAGCTGTTTTGTTCAGACAAAACACAAGTTCACTCCTGCCATGAATATTACTACTATTTCGTATATTGATTTTCCAATTCGAAATCAATAATGTTCATTTACATTTTGTTGGCATCGTGTAATGGTGAAAGAGGAAACGTGTGAGTGAGGTATATAAAGAGTGAGAGAGTGAGTATAAATTGAGCTGGCGACAAAAAAAAGAACACAACTTGACTTTTGGAGGGCCCAATTAACGTTAAAAATGGGCCAAGAGACGATGCATTCCTTAATATCTGTGGGATCCACGTTGGGCCCTTTTCATTCATTGCTACAACGAATCGCGTCTTCACTTATCCCATCAAGGAAAGCTTAGGACTTGTCTCTTGTGATTGTGTATGTAAACGCTTGAGCCGCGACTTTTATAAAGTTCGATGGCTAATCACGAAAAAGGCATTCCAACTTTTTATGATAACCTTTAAATTTTTCATGGAATTTTTTTTGATATATTCTTCTTGAATCTTACAATACTAAGATGAAAAACATGGTAGTTAATGCTAAGAAAATCTTAAAATAATTTTAATCTTTATTGGTTGTGCTCAACAAGAGTGAAAGATTTAGTATAAAAAATAAATACACAGACTTAATTTTGTTTTTTCATATAGCCAAGAAGTTTTGGATTTTACATTCACAATTTATTTGTGCCGGATATCACAAGGATTTGATTGGTGTAATAGTAACAAAACATATTCTTGGTACAAAGTTTCTAGTCTCAAAGTAGTTGAAACAAGATACAAGAGAATGAAATCTAGGTGTCATATTATCTTATCTTCAATTTTACTATATTTTGATAAATATTTGTGATTTCTTGCACAACGTAGGAAAAATGAGTTATAAAAACACATTTAACCAAGATGAGAGTTATATATATACCTCTATCCAAGATGCAAATAAACCCAAATAACCAATATGAAATTTATGAATCACATATGGTAATAACCGTTGAAAAAACATCTTAGAACTCTTCAACGACTTTGATAGCGTCGTGAGGCGTGTCGTAAACATTCTTAGATCGAGACTTCTTGACACCGGCAGTGAACCAGAGCTTGTCGGATTTCGAACTCTCGACTGAGATTGTCGTGACTTTAACCCAAACCAACACTTTTGTCTTCATTCCTTCCACACCCATCAGTTTCCCTCTAAGCAAGATCCCTTTCACGCGTGTCGCGTACCTTATCGCTGATCCATCTTTGAATGTGACTTCGCACGGTGTAGAAAAGAAGACAGTAAGCTTATTCTTTGTCTCATCGAATTCGTAGCAGATTATGTTTTGTGGGAAGAGTCCTGGTGGTAAGTTGTATTCTTTGAGTAGATCTGGTAAGCTTTTGAGTGGTTTTCCTGTTTAACAGAGAAAACAGAAAACGAATTTGCAGTTAGAAATTGTCAAATCTTCGATTGTATATCCATGAGAACAAAAATGGTGTTACCTTTAAGCTTGTTGAAAACCCATTTCGCTTTCTCTTCAACGGTACTAGAGAAAGTCTGGAAGAGAAAAGAAACATGAACATTATGTTTCCTTTTGAGGCAATTGAACAAGAGAACAAAGTGTACAATTGACCATGTGTCAATAAATTAAAAACTCTATGAACACAATACATAGAACGATACTTACGAATCACATGTTAGTAAAGTACTGAATCAAAATATGAACATTATGTTTTCAATTTGAGGCAATGGAACAACACACACAAGTACAAAAATCAAACATATATCAAATAAATAGCCAAACATGAACATAGGACCTAGAAGGGTACCTATAAATCACGTTAATCAAGTAAGAGTCGATGAGATAATCGAAAGATAAAAATTCTTAAAAAGTTCGTAGAATTCATATCAACTCAAGAACAAATAAAAAACTCGTAAAGTGGTTTGATTGGTGTCAAGTACAAAGATGTTTCCTGCCTTATCAGTGTAGGTCAAATGAAGAAGCATCATTGCTAAAAGTATTCATCTTTTCTAGTAAAGAATCACTTAAACGGAAACTCTCTATATTGATTATCATCTTAGTTGATTTAGTCAGTTTAGAAAATGAAGACTCTCAAATGCAATTTATTCATAAACATGAGCAGAGCTCAGAATTGCTAAAATTGGTTAATTTTTCTTTACATCAAACTGCTAAAAATTGAATCTCACGGATCAAAGTTATTACAAGGGCAGAGACATCTCCCAGAGTAAAACATTCTGACTACAAAGTCTTGTTCAACTATTCAAAATCGGGATGACAAAAGTATAATGGTTTCAAATTATCAAAACCAATATCAAGCTTCATTTCGCAAATTTCATCTCAGATCTTGCTAGATCTACAATTTCGAAAGATTCATTACACCAGATTTCAACAAAAGAATCCCTTTTTAACCAAACGCAAAACCGACCACATTGTCACCAAATGTAACCAAAACTACCCATTTCACACAGGAATCGCATGCAAAGCCTAGAGAAGACAAGAAGGAACAAGGAACATCAGACAGGAAGCAAGAGGAGATCCGGATTCATCAAGGAGCACTCACAGTGAGATCATTGGTGATGTTTGAGAGCTCTTCCTTGGCTTTCTTCGAGATCCATGAACCTCCGACTTTGAAGCTCGTCACTTTCGTTAACGCTTTCTCCATTTTCTTCTCTCTCTCGATTCTCTCAGAGTAAAGACAAAAGTGACAGAGCAGAGTGAAAGCGGCGACTCACATTTTTCCAATTGGCTAATAGTTCAAAAAAATATTGAACGAGGGGCGTTTTCGTAATTTATTAATCTATTTACTTCTTTTCAGCTAATTTCCGCTATCTTTGTCTTAATTTTCAAATTACGAAAACTTTTAGGATATTTTAAACGCGGAACAAGACTCTCTAACCGTTTAAATTGAAAATTGCTGAGATTTAAAAGTTTCCTTTTTCTCTGAAAACTAATTACATGAAAATATAATTTGAAATTTATTAAAAGTTAAATTTGTGTAGAAAGTGCAAGCTTAGTTTTAACGCGAATAAAATGATTGGTTAATGAAAAGATGCGGTGGGGCCCAATCAAATCGCTATTCCAGCACAGAAGCTGACAATAATGTTACTCAACACACTAATGTATAATGCAATTATTCCACAATCATAGAACCATCTAGTTCAACCAATGACTACAAAAATATTTCAAAAACTAAGTACAATATAATATTTCAACTTACAAGAACATATCCCATATAAACACAAAAATTAGATTCATTCAAACTAACCATCAAATAAAATGAATATATTTTTAAAAAAATATATTTTCTTTTACAATTTCAGAAATCACAAATCATTACGATAAACACAAATGTAAATCAACCGTTTATGTCCATAAAAGATTTAGTTTTCTCATATGCTTTATTCATATGTTTCCTAAACCGATCCACATCTAATCTAACATCTTGTTCTTTCAAATACACATTCATTCTAGTCACATTCCAATCGTTTCCCCTAAAAGCAATCGGATCTTTCAAAACCAAATCATCTCTACTATACTTGTCCACCAAGCTACTCTCTCCCACATCAACTAGATACTCACTATACTCCAACTTCATTGCCTTAGCCGGCGTTTCGAAACACGTTTTAGCCGCCCAACGTAACCCAACCGGAACAATCTGAACCAGAACTGAACCGGGTCGAAGAAACAACAAATGGGTTAATGCCGCACCATGAACTCCAATCATCCCATGACTCGACTTTATAAGTGTATAGGCTTCTCTCAAGCTCGTCTTTTTCGATGGTCTAAATGTGATTACCTCGAATCCAACACCTTCAAGCATCTCTTTGATCTTCTTCTCGTTTAATATCACCCTACCAACGTTACCATATCGACTGACCAATATGAGACGAGGCTTTTGGATTATAAAACTTGATAGGTTTGTGTTGAAGGCTTTGTCTAAAAGATTGTGGAAGTCCACTAATGATTTCGAGTTCGGTAATAAAGTTGGGTCTATTGTCATGGGCCCATGTGAAATTAGGCCCACAATGGCTGAAGTGAAACAATGTGTAATAAGAGAAGCGTTTTCATTCTCGAGTAATATGGTTTTGTGTTTGCTAAACGCACCTAGAACATCGATGTACTTCGGCATCCACCATTCCTTGGGACTGGCTACCACAAGGATGAAGTCGCCGTCAGGGTATATCGAATTGGCCGTGATGAAAAGCGGAATGAAACCATCGATGAAGTCGTGATAGATGCTTCCGGTGTAACCTCCGGCGCTGAACACAATAGCAGGCGAATCATGTGTCACGTCACATGACCGGGAAAGACTTAATGGGCCTGAGGTTAGTTTAAGCTCTTTGATTTTAGGCATGATCCAGCTATCTGCTTTTCTTGGATACGGTCTGATCTTCTCGACAAGCGGTGCTGATGTGGTGAAAGTTTGGTCCATGAGAGTGATAGTTTCGGTTCTTGGGTCGAGATTGCATGAGCCGTTGATCGAGCAGACATCGTAGATAGAATGGGATCGATCACATGTGATTGTTGATGAAGTCTTCTCTTGTGAGGCTTGGTCCATTCTTCTAGATTCCCATGTTTGTTGTAACGTGCCTATAAAGGAAACATCTCTTTTTTTTTTAGATTTTAGGATACTACAAATAATGAACTTGTCATCAATTTTAATTCAGAAACATTTATTGGTTTTTTTTCTTTTCCTCTAAATTTGTAGTTGGCGTAACATTTATGGTTTATCATCTTTTTTCTAAGTCGCTTTTTTTGAAAATCAAAATCCAGATTAATTAATTTACTCAAGAAAAAAAAGTAAGAGAAAATAATCGTGCCAAGTCAAAAGAAAAAATCACAATAGATTACAGAAATATTGAAAACAGAAGCCAAGCTTTGAGACTAAGTTGGTCAAAAAAAAACGCAGACTACTAAACTTTAACAGTAGAAAAACTATTAAATGAATAACCCTTCAAGTTATAAATAAACTTATCTTTTATCCGAGACTGTCACAACATTTAATTCTCATTACTCTTTGGTAATATTAATGTCTAGATCTCATGGAATAAGCAAATATATTATCCGATCAATCATATATCATTTTTATTGATTTTAAGTTTGATTTAGCATTCAAATTTAAGTCAACTAAAATAAAATAAAAACGAAAATACACGATTATTTATTTATTGACATTTTACATACCTTGAGAGAAGCTTAGCGAAGGAATCAACTCAAGATCGAACACGGAGGAGAAGAGAGCAACATACATAACCAGAACGATGAACAAGGCAACTGTTGCCACCGAATAACTCTTTGGTGTCGTTTTCATAACCATTTTTTGTTGGTGGTGGTGTAGTGAGATATATATATATATACTTATATATTCGATATATGAATACAATTGAAGCTGAGTTAAAATATCATCTCTAGAAGCTACAAGTATCCTTCAATGGAGGAGAAAAGAAGAAAAACATTGTAAGAAGAAGATTCACAAAATGCGAACGAGATAATATATATATATATACCGAAGACTTTCTCTCCGAGAACCTTTTTTTTGTTTTTTAATTGTTTGCCGTTACGAAACTAACGATTTAATTAATAAAACCTTTAACAATTTTTTGTTGTATTGATCAATAATGGTATATAAAGAATCTTTTAATTTTAAATAAGAAATGCTGATGCATGGGAAATACTATAATGGAACATATGGTTAATAATGTATCTCAAATGTAGTGTACGTTTAATTACAGCTGTTTACTCTCTCTTTTTTTTTGATTAAATCATAAAAAGTTCGACATATATTAAAAATATAGTATATTAATAACCAGTTGAATATTTAGTTTCTTTTTAAATATTTAAATTTTATTGTTTAACTCAATATGATTTATACTATTAATTAATCGATTGACGGTTTGGTTACATTTGATTTTCATGGGAGGCTCCAAATATGAATATACACGTAAATAAAAGTAATCAATAGACGGGCCTTCGATCATTCGTTTCTGTATAGCGCCGGCCCATTTAAGGCCCATTGTTTCAGTTTTTCATCACACGAGACCAAACATTTGGCGGGAAGAGCCACGCCGCCGGAAAGTTGTGAACGGCGAAGACTCATGCGACGCTCAATCTCTCTCTTTCCCCAATGGGTTTCTCTGATTAGAAGATTTACGTTTCAACAGAGATGCGTCCCATTTACGACAATCCAGGAATTGATTTTGCCCAATGAAGACAATGATGACTCCACAACTCCCCTGCATTACGCGGCTTCGAGCCCGTGCTTTCTCCTTTTAAGTAAGTGCGAGAATATTTATTCTCTGAGGAAAGCTCAAGGGATCTTAACGGTAAATGGACTTGTGGGTGATCTCTCGTGTGCCACCAAGCTCGTTAGTTTATACGGTGCCTTTGGGCATACTAAAGATGCCCGCTTGGTGTTCGATCAAATTCCTGAAACAGATTTTTATTTATGGAAAGTCATGCTCAGCTGTTATTACCAGAACAAAGAGAGCCTGGAAGTCATAATGCTTTATGGTCTTATGAGGAAACACGGTTACGATAATATTGTTTTCTCGATAGCTTTGAAAGCTTGTACTGAGATGCAGGATATAGACAACGGGAAGAAGATACATTGCCATATCGTTAAGGTTCCAGGTTCTGATAATATCGTGTTGACAGGTCTTCTAGATATGTATGCTAAGTGTGGAGAAATCAAGAGTGCTCATAAAGTGTTTGATGGTATTACCTTCAGAAATGTGGTTTGTTGGACTTCGATGATTGCTGGGTATGTGAAAAACGACTTGCACGAAGAAGGGTTGGCTTTGTTTAATCGGATGAGGGAAAACCCTGTTTCGGGTAATGAAGTTACGTACGGTACTCTAGTGACGGCTTGCACAAAGCTCGGTGCTTTACATCAAGGGAAGGGGTTTCATGGTTGTTTGATCAAGAGCGGTATAGAGCTCAACTCATGCTTGGTGACATCTCTTTTAGATATGTATGTTAAGTGTGGTGATATAAGCTATGCACGTCGAGTCTTTAATGACCATTCTCATGTGGATCTCGTCATGTGGACAGCTATGATTGTGGGATACACCCATAACGGAAGGGCCAACGAGGCTCTGAGCTTGTTTCAGAAAATGAAGGGGGTTGGAATCAAGCCTAATTGTGTCACCATTGCAAGCGTCTTTTCGGGTTGCGGTCTGATTGGAAATCTTGTACTGGGAAGATCAGTTCATGGGCTATCCATCAAAGTTGGTCTTTGGGATACAAATGTTGCAAATGCTCTGGTTCACATGTATGCCAAGTGTTACCAGAATAGAGATGCTAGTTATGTGTTTGAAATGGAATCAGAGAAAGATATTGTTGCTTGGAATTCTATAATTTCTGGTTTTTCACAAAACGGCTCTGTCCATGAAGCTTTGCTTCTGTTCCATCGCATGAATTCAGAATCCGTGATGCCTAATGGTGTAACAGTTGCGAGTCTCTTCTCTGCCTGTGCTTCCCTTGGGTCTCTAGCGCTAGGTTCCTCGTTTCATGCTTATTCTGTGAAATTGGGTTTCTTGGCATCATCAAGTGTTCATGTTGGTACAGCACTCCTAGACTTCTATGCCAAATGTGGTGATGCCGAATCTGCCCGTATTGTTTTTGATACTATAGAGGAGAAAAATACAATCACATGGAGTGCTATGATCGGAGGCTATGGAAAGCAAGGGGACACAAAAGGGTCAGTTGAGCTATTTGAAGAGATGCTGAAAAAGCAACAAAAGCCGAACGAATCAACCTTCACGTCCATTTTATCAGCTTGTAGTCACACGGGGATGGTTAACGAAGGAAAGAAGTACTTCAGCTCAATGTACAAAGATTATAACTTCACGCCTTCCACAAAACACTACACATGTATGGTTGATATGCTAGCACGAGCAGGTGAGCTTGAGCAAGCCTTAGACGTCATCGAGAAGATGCCTATTCAACCAGGCGTGAGATGTTTCGCAGCATTTCTCCACGGATGTGGAATGCATTCAAGATTTGATCTTGGGGAAAATGTGATTAAGAAGATGCTCGATTTGCATCCTGATGATGCCTCTTATTATGTCCTTATATGTAATTTGTATGCATCTGATGGAAGATGGAGTCAGGCTAAACAAGTGAGAAATCTAATGAAGCAAAGAGGTCTGAGCAAGATCGCAGGCCATAGCACAATGGAAACCGAGTTTTCAGCAGTTGGTTAGTTGTCATAAGTTTTCTGGATGAACAAAGAAGCACATATACAAAGCATTCTTGGATAAAGTTGATTTGTTTTAGTGTACAGAGCAAGAACGGTTGTGTTGACGGATATATGATATAACCAAGAGTGAACAGCTCTGAGCTATGCTAAGATTCTTGCTTTGTTGTGTGGTCTTACCTCGAGTCTGTATGATTGTGAATTCTTAGGTTTACATGCCACTTTCATTTTAGTCTTCGTCTTGTGAATCAAAAGGAACTTCATGCCGAGGTTTGTTGTACTTCTCACGCAGTTGTTGGATTGGGATGAAATCTCCAGCAGTATCTGCTCCATAGAAGAGAAAAGAAATGTATGGATGATCAAACCTTTCCTGCAGAAACCACACACAAACATGAGTCAAAACTGTTGCAATGGGGATGGGATTATCCACAACGAGTTGTCTGCTCACTTTGTCAGGTTTCTCTGGAGCTAATAGATTGTCTTCAGGAACTGCAGTATCAGATCCACAGTCAGGTGATAATGAGAGTATTCATTGGTTAATGTTGTGCAAGCAGAATTTCTATGGTAGGCAAAAATGAGATCCAAAGGATAAGTTATTGGATTTGAACACTCTTGGAGCTTACCATATGCCACTAGTAGTTCTGGGTGTGTGCGAACATCAACTAGAACCTGCAAGACACAAGCAAGAACTTTAGATATTTATGTTTTCTTTTGTAGATACGAATTATACAGTCTTAGATTGTTCATATGTACTTGAATACGCTCCAAATATTAGTTTCAGCTTCTTATTCTTTCAATAAAAGTCTTCATGAAAATTGCTTGAGAACCAGAACCTGATAAAATGGCTGATTGGATCCGCGAGGCAACTTTTCAACCTCTGCAGCTTCCATCCAGGAGCTTGATTCACAGCAAACTGGATCCATCCCGCAAACTACAGCCCGGTAACCTACAGCAGATGAAAGTATATCAATGTATGTTCCCCTCTATGAATGTAAATCGAAGGGAAACAAGCACTAATACACATGAAATCGTACCAAAAGTTTTGTGTCTAAGTTTCTGTCCCAAACGAAATGCATACTCTGCATTCTCAAAAGCCAAAGCTTTCGCAGATACAGCTAATGACTCTGCCTCAAGCTTGGAGATTTCATCTCTTAACTTAGCTGCCAAACCATAATCCTCACTGTCAATGGCATTCTGGAGATCTGCACTGCAATTATACCAAATAAACAATGAAGTTAATAAACTGCAATGTCTTAAACTTAAACAAGACAATATCTCACAAAGCGAACAAATAACCAAATGAAACTGCCCACCGTAGCCTTATAATGCTAATACCCTTGTCTTGAGCTTCACTTTTTGATGACGATCCTCTTTTTCGTTCTTGCAGCCTTATGGCCTCCTCTTCCACCTACCAACCACAGACCGTTTATCACTCTTATGTTACAATGTCCGTATACAAGAATACAGATAAGTCCAACCAAAAGCTAATGTCTTTTGCATGATCAAAAGTTCAAAACTTTGACAAAACTTGTCTCACTGAAAGATCAATGCATATCATTTCACATACCTCGTTTAGCTTTTCTCTTAGTTGTTGCGCAGTGTCGTACTGCTCCAGATTCAAAGCATACTGCCATTTCAAAATTGCACCAATACGCAGATCATTCAGTGTTGTAACACCTCAAAATACCGTAAGCAATAATCTCGAAAAGCGAGAAAACAGCATTTTTCGACTGACCTGTACACGAGTTGCCAAGTCTAGCTGAAAGAAGAAGATCAAAATATCTTCATTCGCACTCTCACTTCGCTCAGAGCTCGGGTCTAGACCTTGGTCACCTCCTTGAAATGGCCATCTAGCTTCAACCCTCAACAGGTTTCTTTGCTTTCGTGACTTCAAATGGCTTCTAAGGGATGATGATGATGATCTACGCAATGATTGACAAGAAACACATCGATCACCAATCAATCCTGAAGATTTCCCAAACTTTACACGATTCTTCCATGAGCTGTAAACTTCTACACTTCCACATATTGTTAATGTGCTTAACGACTGACTTTGCACCATTTTTTTAAAATTATAACCGAAGTCACACTTCCAAATCCGATAATCCTTTCTACAAAACCCAACAAGAACCAGAGAGAGGAAATTCGTATAAGATTCAAAATTGAAATGAAACGATGCAAAATTAACTCGAAAAACAAGACGAGATAGCAGAAATTTTTTAAATTGAATTTTTTTGAGAAACTTACGAATGGTTAGTGAAGTTCTATAGATTCCGGCAAGACTTGCCGATCAACTAAGAAACTCGCCGGGACGAAGGAGAGTTTTCGTCCTCACAAATTTTTCTTTCTTATTTACTGAAACTCATAGCCATTAAATAAGTTTGCAACTCTTTTTGGGCTTTACGGACCAATTAAGGCCCAATAAGTTTTTTTAATATATCTTTGTAGTTTATTATATCTGACCAAATCCGTTATGATATCTTCAGCGACACGCATAATAATCGTTAAGAAAAAAAATATATATATGCATTAATAACAAGCTTTTAATCTAATTATATGTTTCATGACACCAAAGATTTTCTTAAACAAACCACACCGAAAACTCAGCGCGGCAAAATTAGCCAATCAAGACCCCAATTTTAGGGTTGTCTCTTTCTTCTTCTTCTTCCCTTTGAAGATTTCAGAGAAATAATGTTGATTTAGCAGCGAAACCCCTAAAAAAGCTTTTAAGAAAACCCTAGAAAGACACAGAGACAGAGAGATTTGTCTGTTTTTGAATTTTCATTTTGATTGCAGTAAAAAAGGGGGGGAAAAATAGGTGCGTGTGTCTCCAAGATTGGTGGTGCTTGGCGGCACGGAGGCTCCGACATAGCTCCGTCGTCAAAGCACCACCGTACACGGAGCCATCTACGCGTCGGATCAACCGACGAAGAAGTGAGCATCACATTCAGCGGGAAGCTTAGCAGTTTCAGTGGAAACCTCGGAAACCATGGGAGCACGAGGATGAAAGGTCTCTTCAAGCATAAGCCTCGTCCTCCCGGTGAAATCGTTCGCCAGACTCGCGATCTCATCGCTTTAGCCGAAAACGATGAAGAGATCGACGACAAAAACTCGAAGCGATTAGGGATTTGTGCGGAGTTGTGCAGAAACATTAGGGATTTGAAATCGATCCTCTATGGAAACAGCGAGGCTGAGCCTGTTCCCGAAGCTTGTCTTTTGTTAACTCAAGAGTTTTTCAGAGAAGATACTCTTCGTCCGTTGATCAAATCTCTTCCGAAACTTGATCTCGAAGCGAGGAAAGACGCTACACAGATCGTAGCGAATCTGCAGAAACAGCAAGTCGGTTCTCGTCTCGTTGCTTCTGAGTATCTCGAATCGAATTTAGACGTGATCGATTTGTTAGTCGAAGGAATCGATCAGGATCACGACTTGGCGTTACATTACACGGGAATGCTTAAAGAATGTGTTCGTCATCAAGTTGTTGCCAAATACATTCTCGAATCGAAGAATCTGGACAAGTTCTTCGATTACGTGCAGCTTCCTTATTTCGATGTAGCTACAGATGCGAGCAAGATCTTCAGGGAGCTTTTGACTAGGCACAAATCGACTGTAGCTGAGTATCTTTCCAAGAACTACGAATGGTTTTTCGCGGAATACAACACGAGGTTGCTGGAGAAAGGAAGCTACTTTACGAAGAGACAAGCTTCGAAGCTGTTGGGAGACGTGTTAATGGATCGTTCTAACTCAGGTGTGATGGTGAAGTATGTGAGCAGTTTGGATAATTTGAGAATTATGATGAATCTACTCAGAGAACCAACCAAGAACATCCGGCTAGAAGCTTTTCATGTCTTCAAGCTGTTTGTGGCGAACGAGAGGAAACCAGACGACATTGTGGCCATTCTTGTGGCGAATCGGAACAAGATTCTCCGTCTGTTTGCTGACTTGAAACCTGAGAAAGAAGATGAAGGGTTTGAAGCTGACAAATCAGTGGTTGTGAATGAGATTGCTTCACTTTCTCTCATGGATCTCAAACTCGCGGATCCGTAATATGATTTGATGTTTTCACGTTGTGTTTTTGTTATGTGTTTTGCCCTGTTGGATTTGGTATGATAACTTTAACATTAGCATAGATTCTCATTCTCAAAAAGCATTCATTCAAAACACATAATGTGAAATCGAAAAAATTATTTAACACCAGTCTTCTCTTTCAACATTGTGATGAATTTTTCCTTCTCCTCATCTGTCATTCCATTGGTTGAACAATCTCCCACTCCCCATTCTGCTCCTCTTAGACAATATTTGTCTTGAATCGCTCTTTCATTCCTAAAACAAACAGACACAAAACCAATGTTACATGTCCATGTTTCACAGTTTTGTCCTTTCACAGTTTTGGCTCTGTATCACTTAGAGACCAAATGGGTGTGAATGGATTCAAAATGATGAGAATTTCAGGGAATTGTACTTACTTTTCTTTGTTTAGTTTGGAATTCTCGAGTAGTTTCTTGAGAATTGGAGATTCTTTGAATCTGGAATCGTTTTCAGCGTAGAACTTCTGGTTTTTTGCTGCAATTAAGAAGCATTTTTTTTCTTGAAGCAGACAGACAAAACACTTTTTCTTCAAGAATTCAAGAATTTGAAAAATTAGTACCATTGAAACTGTCAAGGAACTCGAGCTTTGGTAATTCGGGACCTGGGATTGATTCTATACCGGGACTTCCCGACATTAGGCCTGCTTCAGCTGAGGAAGATCCAAACATATACAAATTATGATGATGATACACACGTATGTATTGAATGACCGGAAAACTGAGGATAGTGAAGTTACCGGTACAGGGAGAGAGGAGAAGGGTGAGTGAGGCAGCGAGAGGGAAGGTGGACTTGCAGAGAAGATGGCGAAACAGCGATGATGATGATGATGATGATGAGGAGCATAAAGCCATGGAGATACGAGGATGACGAACTACTCTTGTTTCATGGAGAGTGAAGCTTGGTCGAGAGAAAGTAGAGATTTTGGTTTGCATCATTGCCTCTTGATTTTTTTGTGAGGAGGGTAAATGACTTCTTAGGAGGAGATAAGAAGGGAAAAAGCTAAAAACTTTTTTTCTTTTTCTCAGAAATATATAGATATATATATATATATATTTTTATTTATTTATATATTTTTCCTTATTTATGATAATAAAGGAATTTTTCAATACGCCTTTGGTTTCTTCTGATAGACTTGTTTTCAAGTTTGCAATGCTTCTCAATGAGAGAAAAGAGCAACTAATTCGAGCTTTATTTGAAGATTGCGTCTATAATTCATATAAGAATTTCCAAAGAGAAACATGAACTGATAAGTGAAACTTTTTTTTTGGCAACAGCAGAAACATCTTATGAACATGAACAAGTAAAGAATAATCCTTTTTCATCACGTTCTAGTGTTTCCTGATAAAACAACAAAGAGTTTGAACTAATCAAGAGTCAAGACTCTCAAAGTCAGTCTATGTTTTTGGGAGAATCAGGGTAATTTTATCCTTCAAGCATGGCTTTCGCAGCATTGATAAGTGCTGGTCGGAATTCAATGGAAGCTCGGCCTAGAACAGTGTAGCCTTCCTTGTCTTCTACATCCACATTTGCACCATGTCTTACAAGGAGATACGCAACCTGGTCCATGGAAACACAGAAACCCCAAAAAGATTTTAGAGCCTTCAGCTTTTTGAGAAAATTTTACTTTAAAGTCGCTTAGATTGGAAATTACTTGTCTGTCATCGCAGATCACTGCTTGCATGAGTGGAGTTTGGCCCATTTTATCCATTGCATCGATCTCTGCTCCTTCTTCGATCAGGAATTCACAAATTTCAGACTTTCCAGTGCTTGCTGCCCTGTGAAGCGGAGTGCAACCCACCTGAAAATCACGAAATTTTGTTTTTATGTGTAAATGCAAATTTATGTGTTATCAAAGAGCAAAAAGACATTAAGGTACACAAACCTTGTCTGTGATGTCTATCTTTGCGCCGTGTGTTAGTAAAGTTTGAGCGATTTCCAACCATCCTTTGCTAGCAGCATAGTGAAGAGCAGTGCGACCACCATTGTTTTTGACATTGACATCAGCTCCTGAACACAAACAAAAAACCATCATCATAATTGCATCTTAAAAGAGAAATTGAAACATGAGCTAATCAGTAGAAGAATAACACAGAAAACACACTTTAACATAAGAACTTATATGCAATAACTTTTTCGGCTAAATTAATGGATAAATTATCCGAGTAGAATTTGAATCAAGAGCTAATCACTAGAAGAAGAAAAAAACACAAAACTTTCTTCAAATACCAAGCATTCATGTAGAATTTGAATCTGATGAGAAAGCTCACCTAACTTAGTTAGAGGAATTTTGATAAGAAAACAAAATTACAACAAACCTCTAGCCAATAAGATTTCTACAAGCTCTGCCTTGCCGATGCTTGCAGCAGAATGTAGAGGAGCCCAGCCTTCATCATCCTTGCTGTTAATTACAGTCTTTGAGTCATCTGCACTTGATAGCAACTTCACTACCTACAGATTCCACAGCCATAAAAATTTATCTAAATCCACTCTTTTCAAGAACCCTAGTCACTAAGGAGCTTGCTTTTCAGAGCCATATATTACCAATGCTGCTACAATAACGCGACTTGACTATCTAACTTTTTCTTGCTAAGCCCACTCTTTTGAAGAGAACGAGGATAGCTGACGAGCTTGCAGAAATGAAAATTCTTGTGATTTTCAGAGGCCACATATGAAAAACTAAAGCTCAAATTTTTGCCAACAAGCTTTATTTATCAGCAGTCAAATAGCGTAATAGTGCAGCTACAATAACGCAAATTTCCTCCAAATGTCTTCGCTTTTTAGGAATCAACGAGGTTATGGTTCTACCTAAGCACAGATTTAGTACTCGAAGGAAGGAACAAAACCTCAGAATGACCGAAAGAAGCTGAGACATGGAGGAGGGAGCGACCGTCTTCGTTTCTGAAATTGAGAGATTTCGCGAGTTGTTGAGAAGATAAAGACATGAACAGAGAAGAATCACCAGATTCCGCCGCTTTGAACAGTTCTTCGTCTCTCATCTGCTTTGACTCTTGTCCCTTCGTAGCATCGATTTCAACTTCCATGGCTTCTTGTAAGAGGATATGATTAAATAGCTTTTCCCGAATCTGAATCCGGAATGTATAAAATAGACAACGACGAGACCTAAGTTTATTAAAAATTAGGGTTTTTGCTCAAAAAACCCCTCAACTAAATATAGTGTGAGTAAAAAACCCCAACTAAATATTTAGTATAAAAAATTCCTGAACTAATAATTCGTTAATGTTTTAATCTTTTTGTGTATAATGCTGTTAAATCAAAAGTGTCCGTATTAAGATATAAAAAAACAGCATGTATTTATATTTAAAAACAACATGATTGTATATTTAAAATAATTTTTAATGAAAATATCTATCAACTAAAGACTATTCAGATAAAAACTTTTCAAAGAAAAATCAAATAGAAAAACCCCTTACATAATTATATATTAATATTTTAACTTTACAGTATTATAAAATTTAGATGGTCATTATTAAATTAAAACTGTGTGTTTCAGAATATAAAAAACATATGTTTTAAGACTTGTTAAAAAACTCTCTAATTTGAATTCATATTCCAAAAATTCTCTAATTGAAAGTTAAGTTTCTTCTTATAAATCAAACCAACATTTTGTAAGAAAGTGATAGTAACTAATAAGAGATTTGAGACTAAATTATAACCAAAATGCGTTTCTAAATACACATTAAAACCAAATATAGTTTCATGGTATGTGTTTGCTTTTTCATTAATAAAGTTTTATATCAACCATTGTTGAACATGTTATAAAACTATATTTATAAATGTCAAAAATAATAATTTTTAAATTATTGAATTGTAAATAAAATTTATATAGAGACTTCAAATTAATATTTTTAACATTAAATTTAAAAAATATAATTAATATCAAAAATATGTTTAGAGGGTGTTATTGAATATTATAATTTAATGTAATTGGATGTATTGTAAATTTATAGTAGTATACAATTGTGTATTGTAAATTTATAGTAGTACATTAAAATCCCTTTTTATTAGATTATGCATTTGGTTTTAGTAATTATCTATATATAAATATAATTTTGTCTTTGTTTTATTCTTTCTTATATCTAATGTATTTTTAATCAATTTAGACTTGTATACCGATATGCAAGAGAAGATAGACTATTATAGTTTTCATATTCAAAAACGTTTTAACTAAACCAAACTGAACCCGAAAGAGTATAAACTGATTAAAACTTCATTAAATCCTTCAGAATAATAATTTATATCATATTGATATAAAAACAAAAGAATTTGAATATAATTAAATTACTTATAGAGATACCCAATCCGGTTAAGCCAATATGATACATATCGAACCGAAATCTAAAACTATGGTTAGAGATTTTAACCAGAGTCCTTAACGAGTGAGTTCGGCGTTATAAAGTAAAGCGTCACTATAGATTCTCCGATTTGCTTCGCCACAGTTTCTGGGTCTCTACTGTTTTGCTCCGACCTTCAAGATCTTCGTTTCACCGGTGAATCTACTTCATCAATCTCTTGAGTAACTCATCAAATCATTTTTTTTTTGTGAAGCTCACTGATTTGCTTTAAGCATCTCTGATTACATCTGGTTTGTCTAGAAACAAGGTGTGGGCTTTCAAAATACCTGATAGTGGATCTCTGTAACATTTGCAAAGCCTAGTTTTTCGCCCTGAAGTCTGATGGAAACCGAAAACAGTGGCTGTGACAACACCGTCGGCGATGATACGTGGCGAGCGGAATCAGAAATCGGTGGCAACGAGAGGGCTTTGCAAGCGCTTAGAGAACTCATTATCTTCCCTTTTCGCTACCCTCTCGAAGCCCGAACACTTGGTCTCAAAGTAAACATCGACACCTATGTTTAGGGCTTCTCTCTTTCTTTTTCAATTATTAACTGCCACTGTGTTTTATTCATCGTTGCAGTGGTCTAGAGGGTTGCTCCTATACGGTCCTCCTGGAACCGGGAAGGTAAACTCTGTTCAAGCTTTGAAATTTTCAGGCAAAAGTGTGATGGGTTTATCAAAGTTGTGAACTTTTGTATCCTAGTGTAAGATGAGCTCACCTAAGCTAATTAGACTGTTTCAATGGCGGAATTAAAATTCTCTTTACTGTTTTGACTTTCTTGCAGACAAGCTTGGTCCGTGCTGTTGTACAGGAATGTGATGCACATTTGATTGTTTTAAGGTACTTGTTTTGTAGCTTCTGTTTTATTTATGGTCTAGAGAAAGAGGCGAAAGCTAATTTGTGCTTTGTGTTTGTGTGGCAATGCTCTGTTCAGCCCTCATTCTGTACATCGAGCACATGCTGGAGAAAGCGAGAAAGTCTTAAGGGAAGCTTTTGCCGAGGCTTCTTCTCACGCTGTTTCAGACAAGCCATCTGTGATTTTTATCGATGAAATTGACGTTCTTTGTCCTCGCCGTAGGTATTATCACTCAGATATTTGTTACTCCTAATTTATAAGAGATCGAGAATAATTTGATTTTTTTCTAAAATGTAGAGGAGAGCAAGATGTTCGGATTGCTTCTCAACTCTTTACACTCATGGAATCAAACAAGCCTTCATCATCTGCCCCTAGATTTGTTGTAGTAGCATCCACAAATAGGTTCTTGTCTTCCCTTAAAACGTTATATTTTGTGTTTATGTAATGATTCAATGGTTTTCTCCGATCTTGTCAAAAGGGTGGATGCAGTTAACCCAGCACTAAGAAGGGCGGGACGATTTGATACTTTAATTGAAGTGAGCACGCCAAATGAGGAAGATCGTTTAAAAATCCTGCAGGTAAGATTGAGTTCTTAAATGGGATTGCTTATTGCTGCTTCTATGGTTAAATTTTTCATGAGCTTCATCTTTGCTATTTTTTCAGCTGTACACAAAGAAAGTCAGTTTAGATCCTAGTGTCGATCTGCAAGCCATAGCAACATCTTGCAACGGTTATGTTGGGGCAGATTTGGAAGCTTTATGTCGTGAAGCGACCATATCTGCAAGTAAAAGATCTGCAGATTCTCTTATCTTAACATTGCAAGACTTCAAGATTGCAAAATCTGTGGTTGGTCCAAGTATAACAAGAGGCATCACAGTTGAAATCCCTAAAGTGACGTGGGACGACGTTGGTGGTCTTAAAGACCTAAAGGTCAATACTTTTCTAAAAGATCCATTCTGTTACCTTTGTTGTCCTGTGTTTCACTTTGCGACTAATGGGCTTCTTTTTTACGTTGTGGACAGAAAAAGCTCCAGCAAGCTGTTGAATGGCCAATCAAACATTCAGCTGTATTTGCAAAGATGGGCATATCGGCGATGCGTGGAATACTCCTCCACGGTCCTCCAGGTTGCTCAAAGACAACTCTTGCTAAAGCTGCTGCAAATGCTGCTCAAGCTTCCTTCTTTTCCTTAAGGTATAATTTTTGCGGATCAGAAAGTTGAGAACTTGATAGATCACGTTTAAGTAAAACCATTCAATTTATGAAACTTATTTAAAGGAACTGATTTTCTAATGTCTTCGCGTGTGGTGTGATCCAGCTGTGCGGAGCTATTTTCTATGTATGTTGGGGAAGGTGAAGCGTTATTGCGGAATACGTTTCAAAGAGCTCGACTTGCTTCTCCTAGTATAATATTCTTTGATGAAGCTGATGTTGTCGCCTGTAAAAGGTTTGTTTCTATCTCTCCTAACTCTTGCTTTGCATTATAGGGTCTTTAACCTATTTAGATTCCATTGGTCTTTGTAGAGGTGATGAGAGCTCAGGCAATAGTTCTACAGTTGGAGAAAGGCTTTTATCTACGCTGTTAACTGAAATGGACGGTCTTGAAGAAGCAAAGGTAACACAAATGCTCATAACTTCGAATGGATTTTATCTCCGTTATTGGTTTTCAATGATATTTATGAGTTTTTGGTTTAGGGAATTCTGGTTTTGGCTGCTACAAATCGCCCTTATGCAATTGATGCAGCTCTGATGCGACCTGGTCGATTTGATCTTGTAAGTCCTCATATTGGATCATTTTTGGTCAGACGAGTTATATAAATCGCAAACCGGATTGTTAACCTTTTTCTTCAAATGTCTTGTTTAGGTGCTTTACGTGCCACCGCCTGATCTAGAAGCGCGGTTTGAAATACTGCAAGTGCATACACGTAACATGAGACTAGGAGACGACGTTGATCTCAGAAAAATCGCAGAGGAAACCGAGCTCTTTACTGGTGCAGAGCTGGAGGGTCTATGCAGAGAAAGCGGAACTGTATCTCTTAGAGAAAACATTGCAGCAACCGCTGTGTTCAATCGCCATTTCCAAACCGCAAAGCACTCGCTTAAACCCGCATTGACAATTGAAGAAATCGAAAATTATTCATCATTCAGGAAGTTGAAAAGTTCAGATTCAAAAACGATTCCGGTCAAGAAAAAGAAGGTGAAGTCCTCCAATGTTTTTGGTTTAGGGTTCTCATGGCAATCTGGTGTTTTGAGCTTAATTTTGCTTGCTACTGGAAACTATTACTTGAACCAGACTAAACTTGAACTTGTAGTTGCTTCTGCTACATGAATGTTGAAAGTTTCTATTTTTTTTCTTTAGAATTCTCAAAATATCTTTTTGTTTCTTAATTTTCTTATGATAAGATTTTTGCCTAGAATCATTCTCGTACTGAGAAATTCATATAAGTAAATAGTTTTCTTTTTTTTTACTACGCAAGAATTAAAATGCAATATCGAGAATTAGTCAAATAGAATACTTTATTTTACATGAGCAAGTTCCTCCACCATACACGATCCAACGGTTAAGATAATTAAGAAATGCAAACTTCGACAACTTACTAAAAGTAATTATGCAAGATAATTACTAACATAATTATTTTTAATCTATTAATTAATTAATCGTTAATCACTTCATGAAACCTTGAGCCATCTTAGCATAGTCTCCAAACCCATGGCTGCCACCTCCAGATTTCTCATCTTCTTTCTTAGCTGCCGGTTCTCCAGCTCCACCGCCATGGCTTCCGCTGACACCACCGTGACTGCCTCCGTGGCTGCCACCGCCGGAGGAGTGAGAGTGTGAAGATTCATACTTGTGAAGATAATTTTCAGCCTTTTCAAGGTACTGACCAACACCGCTTTTTTCATCGAGCTTACCGTATCTTGAAGCGGCGTCGAGGATATCAGCGGTGGCTCCGGCGACTTTAGCTTTGTCGAGCTTGTCTGACTCATGGCGGGCAGCGGCTTGAGCAGCTTCGGCTACAATCTTGGCGCTAGCCATGAGCTCGGCGTTCGAAGCTGGCCTATGTGTAGTTGAATCGGCGTTGGAAACCGGTTTATGTGTTGGATCGGTGTGACCGGGTTTGTTTTTGTTGTGGTTCGGCTCTGGTTCTGAATTTTCCGGTTTCTTGTCGGAAAATTTCTTCTTTACTTGATCGGAGAGGAAATCCATGTTTCTTCTTTAAGTCTCAAAAGAAAACAAAAGTTTATTTTTCTTATCTTGAATTTGAGAAAGGTACAATAACAAGTTTATCGGGGGGATGATATTTATTGAAAATCAGAAGAAAAAAAAAAGTTCTTTTTTCTTTGTCCACTAGTTTATTTTGCCTTTTTCTAAAAAACAATATTGCCTTTTTCTTTATCCACTAGTTAATGAGGTATATTTATAGTCACGATTTCTTGCACCACATATTTACTTCTTTTTTTTTTGCAGTTTTACTGGTGAATTATATCGTCGTACTTTTTTTTATTCTGGTGTATTTTCTTTCCTGCATAAATGTTTTTGACTACATTTTGATATATTATATAGTTACATAGTGTTGGGTTGATTTTAATTTATTACAACTCAAAATCATCAAAATATTTATGGATTACAAGTTGGTTGAAGCTTTGATGGGTGGCACGAGAAAATCGGTCCTGATCCCACGATAGTGTCTATTCAACTCTGATCACTGACTTTGTCGGTGGAATATATTAAACTTTAACCAACTTATTGATGGGCCTACTAAAGGAAGGCCCAAATAGGCTCATAAAAAGCCCCAAGTGTTGATATTTGTTCTGAACCCAACAAACCATTCCATGAACATCGAAAAGATGTCGTGAAGATGACCACACCAATCTTATAATTACTTTAACAACAAGATGACGACATTGTCATGACATTAAACAGAAGTGAACAAAAACGAAGACCAAGAAGAAGACGAAACTGTATGTGTATGTTTATTTAAAAGAAGCACATTTACGTAATTGTATGGAGAAGAGAAGAACAACAGGTGGTGAAATCTCAAAGGAGTGTCATGAGAACACAGATCCCTTTTGGTTTCTTTAAGATATCTCCATTGAAACAACTGAGTTTTGTGTTCTCAGGTCACCCCTTTGAATCTCTCCTGTTCCATTATTTCACCTTACTACATGTCTAAATCTTTTATTCATTCATACGTTTTTAATAATTGTATATATAAATGTGTGTCTGTGTGTGTATCCTCTGTTTTGTGTCTGAAACAGAGACAAAAGCATAACCTTAACAAGCCAATGCCACGTTCATGACTACTCCCTGTTTTATTGAAAATTCTTGCTACTAAAGAAATAAACTCACGTTTGGTCTAATAAAGAAAGTAGTAGACAAAATCAAAATTTTAAAAATTGGAAAATTTTAATAAGGTAGGAAATAAAACAAAAATACCATAATCTTTTGAAGGTGCCAAGTCATAAATCAGGTTTGGTTTCAAAGTGACTTCATAATCACTCCTTAAAGCTAAAGTTATTTATTAGTAAAAACCCAAACACAAAACCAATAAACTTAAATACATCAATCAAATGACTCCAAAAACGTTGACTTTTTGACTAACCACTAGTCTCCGCCGTGCCGGTCACCGTCATCATGATCGCCGTTTACTCTTCCTTCTTCTTCCTCTTACTCTCATCTGTTCATTCCACATTGAGGATTTCAATTTCTCCCCAAACCCTAAATCGATCTGGCGATACCATCGTGATTCAATGGTCCGGCGTAGAATCACCGTCCGATCTCGATTGGTTAGGAATCTACTCTCCGCCGGAATCTCCTCACGATCACTTCATTGGCTATAAATTCCTTTCCGATTCGTCCAATTGGGAATCCGGGTCGGGTTCGATTTCTCTTCCCTTGACCAATCTCCGATCAGATTATTCATTTCGGATCTTCCGCTGGACCCAATCCGAAATCAACCCAAAACACAAGGACCACGACCATAACCCTCTGCCCGGAACTCGCCATCTTCTAGCCGAATCAAAGCGGTTAACTTTCCGGTCCGCTGTTAACCGGCCGGAGCAGATCCATTTAGGCTACACAAATGCGGTTAACGAAATGCGAGTGATGTTCGTCACAGGAGACGGAGAAGAACGATCAGCTCGATACGGAGAGGTTAAGGAGAGACTCGACAACATCGAGGTGGCGCGTGTAGTTAGGTACGAGAGGGAACATATGTGCCACGCGCCGGCGAATACCACAATCGGGTGGAGAGATCCAGGTTGGACATTCGACGCCGTCATGAAGAACTTGAAAGCAGGGATTAAGTACTATTATCAGGTACACAAAAAAAACACCAAATTTCGAAACTTTTAAGTATTTTCCGAAAATCAAAATGTTCGAGTTTTAATTAACATATGAAATCAAGCAGGTTGGAAGTGATAATAAAGGATGGAGTGAGATTCATAGCTTTGTTTCGAGAAATGAGAACTCAGATGAAACCTTAGCTTTCATGTTTGGAGATATGGGATGTTCTACACCTTACAGAACATTTATCCGCGGAGAAGACGAGAGTTTATCAACTGTGAAATGGATCCTAAGAGACATTGAAGCTCTCGCTGATGATAAAGCTGCAATTGTTTCACACATTGGAGATATCAGCTACGCGCGAGGGTACTCGTGGATTTGGGATGAGTTCTTTGCTCAGGTTGAGCCAATTGCTTCTAAAATACCATACCATGTGTGCATTGGTAACCATGAGTATGATTGGCCTATGCAGCCATGGAAACCAGATTGGGCTGCTTATATTTACGGCAAAGATAGTGGCGGTGAATGTGGCGTACCCTATAGTGTTAAGTTCAACATGCCTGGAAACTCATCGGAAGCCACTGGTATGTTTAAAGGACCTGAAAGTCGGAACCTTTACTATTCTTATGATATGGGTTCGGTCCATTTCGTATACATTTCGACAGAGACAGACTTTCATAAAGGAGGGAAGCAGTATAGTTTCATAAAGAGTGATCTAGAGTCTGTTAATAGGAGCAAGACACCGTTTGTTGTTGTACAAGGGCATAGACCGATGTACACTACAAGTACGAAGAACAGAGACGCTGCGGTAAGACTGAAGATGATCGAGCATTTGGAACCGTTGTTTGTGAAGAACAATGTGACGGTTGCTTTATGGGGACATGTTCACAGATACGAAAGGTTTTGTCCAATCAGTAACAACACTTGTGGTGAACGTTGGCAAGGAAACCCTGTTCATCTTGTGATTGGTATGGCTGGGAAAGATACACAACCGATTTGGGAACCGAGACCTAATCACCTGGATGTCCCGATCTTTCCTCAACCTGCTCGATCAATGTACCGTGGAGGCGAGTTTGGTTACACTCGGTTGGTAGCTAACAAGGAAAGACTCACACTTTCGTACGTGGGAAACCACGACGGAGAAGTTCATGATAAGGTTGAGATTTTGGCTTCAGGGGAAGTTATTAGCGGTAGTGATGATGATGGTAAAGACTCGAGCTTTGGATCTGAATCTGAATTTGCAGTCTTGTGGTACATTGAAGGAGCAAGTGTGATGGTTTTGGGAGTGATATTGGGGTATTTTATCGGGTTTTTTAGTCGTGGAAAGAAAGAATCTGGAATTGGATCATCGAATGGTCGTTGGATCCCAGTGAAGAACGAGGAGACATGATTCAACTGACTTGTCTTTGTTTATTTGCCGCACAGATTTTGTATAGCATACAAGGTACATCCAAAAGCTTATTAACCTCTTTAAGGTTTGAAGGGTTAATTTGCCATATTGCTTTAGTACTTAAGATTTTTGTTTAATAAAAAAAAGAGTTTGTAATTTAACGATAGTCGTGAAAAGAAAATCCAGAAAACTCAATATAAAGAAGAGCATATAAACTTTAACACTATAAATGAAAACAAAAACTACACATAGCTTTTTGGCTACAAAGCTATTAGCTAGTGGTCTCCATTGGATTAAATTTAAATCAAACATAAGCAAACTAATGTACAGAGGACTTAAGAATTTCCGTAAATTAAAAAGCTCTGATGCATTAAAATAGGTTAATTTCTTTTCTGCAAGTTAGGTTAGATAAATTTCGGGTTTAATTTTTTTTCTTTTTACAGCAAAATATACAAAAGATTAATTAAATAATCTTGAGGAATCAAAAACCTAAAAGAAAGGGTTCCTGGGATTAAAAGCTTTTTACAGAGTCCCATTTTCTTCAACCTAAAAACCCCAAACAAAAATCCAAAGGAAGAAACTTTCAAACTTCTGCTTCTTTAAATAATTTCACTTAGCAAAAAAAGAAGAGAAAAGCCTGCAGAAATCGGAGAAGAAACCCTTCAATTACTTCTCCTTCGAGTTATCATCATTCTCACACCATTCGTCTTGACCAAATATCTCCTCGATGATATTCGAAGTTGGTAGAAGATCGTTGTTCTTGGTCCAACAATCTGATGATGTGAATCTCCGATCACAAGCATCATCAAATGAAAACGAATCATTACCAGATCTGCCGCACTCTCTGTTTTCAATCGAAGATTGAGAGAAGATCAAATTGGAGTCCTGCAACTCGAAGGACAGACACGAGTCGTCTTCTACATTAACCTCGCCGTCTCTTGAAACCTTGTCCATATATTCACAGTGAGCATCGTTAACTGGTGATTCTTCTTCTTCATTGTCGTCTTCATTGCTGTTGGTTCCTCCTTCTTCTTCCTCTTCCTCCTCGTTATCTTCATGTGAGGAGCTTTTTCCGTCGTTGTCTTCCTCATCTAAAGATTTGCTGCCGCTGCAAAAAACGTCGTATTCTAGTTGCCAATTGTCATCGTCGCTATCAATGTCTAGGGTTTTAAACCGGTTCTGGGTTGCACGCCTTTGCAGGATGAAGACATTGAAGTAGTAGCTAACAAGTTCCTTCATGGTTCTTGAAGGAAACATCGCCTTTAATTGACTCCAGAAATCACGACCCAGCGAAGCAGGATTGGAGTATACAACTTTATGAAAGAGATCTTCTTCGTCTTCAGTCCACAAGCTTGCAACTTCGTACCCCATTTCACAGAACCCTAGCTCCAAAAACCTTTCGTATCCAATAGTTTCGATCAGGTTCTCTCTTGCTTCCATGATATGTTGCCTCACGCATCTGACTGAGCCTTTATCCGGGCAAAGACATTCCTTTCTTCCTTGACCAGTTCCACAAACGTCTGAGTCAGACATTGGTATTATGCACTTTCCCATCAGTTTTCTTTCTAAGTCATCGTTTGTACGAGTCTCTGACGGATCAAGAACCTCTTCTTTGACAAAGTCAGGGATATCCGCCTGGTGATTAGACCCAACAGGAACTTGTTTCCTAGGAGGTTGATTCATTAGACAAGTATAAACATCCTCCACTGGGGAAAGTGGTCTCCAGGTGAAATCTGATCCAGAAGATTGATGAGAAAGGGATGACTGCGTCTGAGCATCCTCCTGACACAAACCGGTTGAGATCCACGAGAATGGTGCACATGTGTCGAAATCCTTCTCAACATGATGTGCATCATTAGTCCATGCCGGTTTCTTCTCACGGAGGCCACTCAGATCCTCTACTGCAAATAACACACATTGCAAGAGACGTCCAAAGTTAACATACTGCTTTAATTTTTAACCAAAGCTAAAGCAAAAATTTTGAAACAATTGTGAGTACCTAAGACACCCGTCTTTTCCAAAGAAACGTGATATGGAATAGATTCGTCTAATTGGTTCAGGTGCTTAGGGCTATAACTAAGCTGTCTTGCATGTTTAGCATTGCACTCTTGCATCTCTTCAGCATCAAAAGGTCGCTTCAATCCCATTTTTTTATTAGGACCTGAATGGTAAGAACCAAAGTCAATTTTAGTCACTTGCTTGATATTAAAGGTTGATAATTTTACATATGGGTAGTTTCTATATTCAGAGGCAAAAGATATATCACACTTTGATTTTGATGTATATAAATAGGTAGATGTGAGTTTATATAAACTCGGACCCACAATAATGGTTATAACTTAGCACGTTTATTTTTCTAATTGAGGGAAAAGGATAAGGATACGAAAAAATAAAAGCTTTGATGAATATTGGGTGGTTTAAATTTGAAGTCAAAAAGTCAAACTTTGCACATGGATATGTGTTTCCCCAATTAAAAAACAAAATCCCCAAATTGAACGAAACCCTAACCCTAGATTTTTCAATTGACGACTAGAATCATGAAATCAAGAGTCCAAAATCAAACAATCAATGAAATTCCAGCAAGAGGAACGAAAGCCCCAAATCAATTTACAGATCTAACGAACACTAAGGCATAAAATTCCGCGACGAAAAAATTAGGGTAAAAAAAATTTGGGGAAAACTGGGAATCAAGGCGAAATTCGACGGATCTGTGGAAAATAATCGATACTCAAACGAACGCCTAAACAGATCTGTCGTTTTGTGATCTCAATCGAAAACTCAATAACAAGAAACCCTAGTTTTGACCAAATCGAGGGATGATATCAAAAACAGGTATCAATCGAAAGCTAAAATCAAGAAGAACAAGAAAATTACAATTGATTCGAAGATCGATCTGGGAGAAGGAGAGGATCTGAGCGAAATTGCTTTGAAAATTTTGTAGAAAAAAAAATTAGGAATTTCGAAGGCGGCTAGGGTTACAGGTCGTGTTTCTCGAACAGGCAGAGACGTAACCTTATTAAAACTCTCTATGGGGAAAATACGAAAATACCCTCTACTTTAACCAGCACGTGTCATCTCAACCATTGACATATTTAGGCGTATATAATTCGGATGAGCTAAACCGATCAAACCAAATTAAGGAAAATCAGAGCCTTAACCCAGAAGCTAAAATAAAAACTTAAAATTTAACAAAAATTAAAATGTATATTAGATTAAAATCTATGTTTGAACTGAAACTAAAACTCAGACCGTATGAATCCGCTTTATTACATGAGATTATTAACGATTATCGATGATAGATTAAAACGATCCAAACCAAAATTTGAAATTAATAGAATTGTAAGCCTAAGAATAGATGTACCGATCTAAAATAAGATTTTAATGATAACCGGACCAATCGTATCATACCGCTATAACCACCTTAATTTCCCAAAGTCAGTTTTGTTTAAGCAACCATTCTCTGTAAGCTTGTTGTTCAGTTTCGTTTTATCGCATTTGGTTTCAGTTTTTGTCATAAAAACTGAAGCTGGATCCTTTGACTTCTTTCCACTTAATATGAAACTGAGATGAAAAATATTGTTTAGTTTCTTGATTTGTAAGATCTGTAGTACCTTTGACTTTGCATGTGGTCTTTGCTTATCTAATTGTGCCCTGTGTGGATTAAAAACAGTTTGAGTAGATATCATTTTGTTCTATCTTATTGTACGACATGGATTGCATTGTCTTTGCCAGTGTCTTTGTTTAAACAAGTTTCTTGCGATATCAAAGTAATGGCGATGGTTGTGATTTGTCTGCAAACATCTGCAGGAACTCTAGCTGAATCTACTGAAGATTTTGAATATAAGCAAAGTGTCATCAAGATCATCGATCCGAGGCTTCATTTTTTCTAGATTGTAATCAGAACTATGCAACCATGAAGCAGAGAAGAGCTTGAAGTTGAGTTATCAGATCATAAGTCCGGTAGATCGGCTTCAAGACACGACAACGTCATTGTAGATTCCTTGATCAGCAACGAAGGTTATAGATAGAAGTTATCGTCTTGTAAATTGTGATTAGATACTGTGATGTGGTATGAAACCCATTACAGGATATGTATCAAGAAACGCAGAAAAAATAGGCGAAGCTTCATACAACAATTATATATTTAGTGAAAAGATTTGAGAGACCATGTGAGAGAAGAAATCAAGAAACTGATGTGATCCTACTCTTTTCGAGCTATACTCTGCTCTGAGTCAGAATTGGAGATCCTCTCATGTGACTATAGACTATTGTGGAATCTTTAGTGCAAAAAGACTATTTCAGACAGTGCAAACATAGCTTGTAAATTGCTTGAACAGAGAGTTTGGAGGCTAGTACAACTGCTTAAACTTATTTTTTTCAAAAAGCTAAAGGCTTTAAACTTTATCTTCTTGGTCTTATGATCTTTTTATCTCATCAACTCAAGTTCGATTCTTGTCCTTCGATTTATACAATTTTTTGTTATTATTATTGTTTACGAATAAAATACAGTTTGTTTGTTGTAATAATAATGTTCGTTTATTGAGAAAGTGAAGTGATAGGTTAGTAGATTTGTTTTTCTTATCAACGGGACATAGGAAAACGATTGCTTTGACGTTTTGTCGCTTGATTTGTCTTTTTTTTTTTCATTATAATAACTTTCATAATTGTCACAGGGACTATTGATACTTGCTTGGAAGAGTGTTGTTTGTTTTTGTATTTAAAATATTGGATTCTAAGCAAAACTAACTTTTAAAATTAATTACTCACGCATGATGGTTGGAAACTTTAGGCAAACGGTAAACCAAATTTGTACCAATATTTAGTTTTATATCATATAATGTGTTAACATATTTTTAGTAGTAAGAATTAAATAAAACCTTTTTTCTTGTGAATTTCAGAAAATAATAAAACAAAGGAGACCAAAAGACAAAGAGACCAATTTATTAAATGCCAACAAAAAGTAAAAGTGCACCACGAATTGCAATAATTCGCTTCCGATGCTTCTTTCATGACTGTTTTTCTTTGCTGGAATAAAATTAACAAATGATTTTTCCTTGTTTTAAAAAGTTACTTACACACTTTCCAGATCTAAATTTAATTACTTTAATTAATTTTTGTTAATCATTCTTTCATTTAATGGTACTTATTTATAATTTACCTATATTCCTTTTAAAAAAACATTTACAAACGAACTCTACGCACAGCAGAAAAAAAAAGAGAGCTTATAGAGCGCCCATATAATTGGAATCTCTCTTTCTTCTCTCTAATTTTTGCCATTGTTGGTCGAAAAGCTAAATCCTTTTCTCCAATCTATTACTGGTACGCATCTCAAAAACCCTAACTTGATTACCGTCTTTGTCGTGAATTATTGTTTTTTTTTCCTGCATTTATTTTTTCTGATCTGATCTCTGATCTCATTCGCCATTCTCGAGATCTCATCATGAGAACTTCAAAATTTTATCCACTGAATTATTCTGAAGCTTTTTTCGCTTGAAGATAACGTAAAAAGCAAAATTCGCTTATGTTTCTCACTAACTAATTTAAGTAATGTTTCTTTTTTGGGGATTTTTTTTTTTTGATTTTTGATCTGCGAGATTTGTTTGCAGGTAGGTGGTTTGATTTGCTACAGCCCAGATTTCGATTTTTCCGTAATTGGCATTGCCTTGAGTTTATTATCTTCAATTGGCTACATCGAGATTGATTTATTTGTTTTGGTTCTGAATTTGGCATTACATCACTCTACTTGTGCCATTTCCTGATTTGGATCATAGGAGTGCCTTGTTCTTAAGATTGTGAGGCACATTGCTCGTGAAAACTTTCCACAATTGTGAAAATCAAATGGCTTGATCAGGTAATGAGACTATGTACCTCAAGATTGGGATATTGTTAGAATCTTACATCTCATGAAAAGAAACGGACAGCAAGAGCAAGTATTGGTTTCTGCTTACGAAAGAGACGATAGATTTTTGATATGAGAAGTCCATGGTACAAGAGTGTTTCCTCGGTTTTTGGTCTCAGACCACGGATCAGAGGGTTGCTTTTCTTTATCCTCGGTGTTGTGGCTCTAGTTACCATTTTAGCACCATTGACATCCAATTCATATGATGCTTCGACGACTTCGACACTCGTGCCCAACATGTATAGTAACTACAGGAGGATAAAGGAGCAAGCTGCTGTTGATTATCTGGATCTAAGGTCTCTCTCCTTGGGAGCTACTCTAAAAGAGTTTCCTCTTTGTGGTAAAGAAAGAGAGAGCTATGTGCCTTGTTATAACGTAACAGGGAATTTGCTTGCTGGACTTCAAGAGGGTGACGTGTTGGACCGACATTGCGAGTTTGAAAGAGAAAAAGAAAGATGTGTAGTTCGTCCTCCAAGAGACTATAAAATACCACTTAGGTGGCCACTTGGTAGAGATATCATATGGAGTGGGAACGTGAAGATAACCAAAGACCAGTTTCTTTCGTCAGGAACCGTTACAACGAGGTCCGTTCTTTTGACATAACGCTTTCTTTAAATACAGTTTCCCCATTTATCTAACATTTTCCTTATAATCACTATTAGGTTAATGTTGCTTGAAGAGAATCAAATTACCTTTCACTCCGAAGATGGCCTGGTCTTTGATGGGGTCAAAGACTACGCTCGCCAAATTGCTGAGATGATAGGCTTAGGAAGCGACACTGAATTTGCTCAAGCGGGTGTAAGTCTTCTTGAGATTATTATCTTATACATTGGCTTTTCAGCTCCAGCTTCTGAGATTTCTTATGATGCTTGCAGATACGGACTGTGCTAGATATCGGTTGCGGATTTGGAAGCTTTGGTGCACATCTAGTGTCTTTAAAGCTGATGCCTATATGTATTGCTGAGTATGAGGCAACTGGGAGCCAAGTCCAGTTAGCTTTAGAGAGAGGCCTTCCTGCAATGATTGGCAATTTCTTTTCAAAACAGCTTCCTTATCCAGCATTATCTTTTGACATGGTCCATTGTGCTCAATGTGGCACTACTTGGGATATCAAAGGTAATTAGATCCACAAGTGTCACATGTTTGGGTTAGCTGTCTTTGAATTTTTGAGGTTGAGGTCTGTAAGTTTGGGTAAATCTGTGCTCACGTGATGGCATTCTATTTGTCCCTTAAGCAGATGCGATGCTACTTTTGGAAGTGGATCGAGTTCTGAAACCCGGAGGGTACTTTGTTTTAACTTCTCCTACAAACAAAGCACAAGGAAACGTGCCAGATACAAAGAAAACGAGCATCTCAACACGGGTTAATGAATTATCTAAGAAAATTTGCTGGAGTCTAACAGCGCAGCAGGACGAGACGTTTCTTTGGCAGAAAACTGCAGATTCAAATTGCTATTCGTCTCGGTAAGTATGATCGTGAGGCCTGTTCTTTACTTTGAAAGTGTATACTTGGCTTTCCTCTACTGATGCTGTTTGTCTCTTGTGTATAGTTCGCAAGCTTCTATACCCATTTGCAAAGATGGAGATAGTGTTCCGTATTACCACCCACTGGTCCCATGTATAAGCGGAACCACGAGTAGACGCTGGATTCCTATTCAGAATAGGTCTGCTGTTGCAGGAACTACCTCAACTGACCTTGAAATTCATGGAAAGTATTTCTTTTTGATAATCACTTCCTCGTTTCTTTTTCATTGTTCAATTTTCACTTGGTATCTTCAGAATTTAATATTTTAGTTTTTGGATAATTCAAATGTTTCAGGTTTAAAACCTGAAGAATACTTTGAGGACACACAAATATGGAGATCAGCCCTTAAAAACTATTGGTCCTTGCTTACACCTTTGATTTTCTCTGACCACCCAAAGAGACCCGGTGATGAAGATCCTCTCCCACCTTTTAACATGATACGCAATGTGATGGACATGAATGCTCGTTTTGGGAATTTAAATTCCGCTTTACTCGACGAAGGAAAATCCGCTTGGGTAATGAACGTTGTCCCGGTCAATGCACGTAATACTCTTCCTGTCATACTTGATCGTGGCTTTGCCGGTGTTTTACATGACTGGTGAGTGTGTGTGTTTTCCCTCTGAAATTCATCAGTATCATCTCCTTTCACCAATGATGATGGTTAAAGAAGACCATGAAAAACTCTTCTTATCCAAATTGTTTGATCAGATTCTCGAATATCTTTGTTTGCTGCGCAGGTGTGAACCATTCCCAACATATCCCCGAACATATGACATGCTTCATGCCAACGAACTTCTCACACATCTTAGCTCCGAAAGGTGTAGCCTAATGGACTTATTCTTGGAGATGGATCGGATTCTTCGCCCCGAGGTTCATATATAAACACCATTCTTGTTCTTCCACAAGATCCCAAAGAAACCAACTAACCTTTGTGTGATTGATTTAATAGGGATGGGTTGTACTCAGCGACAAGTTGGGAGTAATAGAGATGGCACGTGCACTCGCAGCTCGAGTGCGTTGGGAAGCACGAGTCATTGATCTTCAAGATGGTAGCGACCAAAGACTTCTCGTCTGTCAAAAACCATTTCTCAAAAAGTAACTCGCAAGCAACACAAAAAAAAAACAAATTATTCTTCTTTCACACCATAAACAACAGTCACTAGTCTCTACACAGTCTTTTCACGTGTAAGTTCTCTCTTACTTGGTCTAAATCAAATCCGGAGCTTCTAAGGAATCAATCAATCTAATATTCGTATACACTTGTTTGTTCTAAACAGATCCAAATTATGCCTTCTCCTGCAAATTCTGGAGAGAAATCAAAATATTTGTTTTTTTTCTCGGACAGAAGAAGAACTTGAAGAAGGTTTTGTAAGAGTGGAAGCTGTAGCTATGAGTAGAAGAAAGAGTTAGATTCAATATTCTTTCATTTTTCTTTTTCGTTTTTTAATTTTTGCTCTCGAACAGAACTGTAGCTATATGTTTTCATTCATCCAATTTTTGTTTGCTCTTTAATTTTGTAAACGAAATTACTTCTTTTTATTTTATTTTTCAAATTGTATTTTTTGAATGTCTCAGATGATAGTAAAGTGAGTTATTTACAAATTAAGAAAGTCTCTGAATCTGTTAAACTTTTACGAGGGAAATGTTTAAGGATGTGTATCTAAACTTTAAAGCATTTTTGATCTGTGAGAGAGCAACTAAAGTTAGAATAGAAAATCTAAAATAACAATAAAAAAACATTTAATGGAGATGCGGGGGATCGAACCCCGTGCCTCTCGCATGCAAAGCGAGCGCTCTACCATTTGAGCTACATCCCCGACTGATGATAATATCGTTCATTAAAATTATATTTTTATCCAAGTACTACATTTGTTTTCGTTTACGTTCATTGTTTTAAACTTTGTTCATTTATTAACTTAATAAGACACTCGTTTCGAACTGATTGAATTAAAACGCAAAAAAATTTAAAATTATAATCCACATTGATATGGGACCTATAGTTGTCTTACATACTTAAAATCACTTGACTAATTTTTTTTGAATTTATGTGTAAAACCTTTAACTCTAAACTATATACACATACACATCAAAGACTATATAGTTATGTATATTATATAGATACACATAGCCACGAATATACACGTATATCTATGTTGGATTGTTCGCTCATGTGTTGTGTAAAAACTATCATGGTAGAATATACAGATGATATAATATAGGATAAGAGCAATACATAACTTTGCATAAAAGTTAAAGCATGTTGTCAAAACAAAAATAGAAGGTACCTAATTCCCTCAACACATTAACCAGTCATTGTGGAGTTCCCTTTGTATTATTAGTCTCGAATTTCATCATTCCTCTCCTTTGAATAAACCTTTTTCATTGAATAAAAACTAAAAACAAAAATCAGAATATGAAAAAATAACTTTTCTCTATTTTGGAAAAGAAAAATATATGTAATTAATCACATTATAACATGAGAAAATAAAATAACGTAGCATAAATTGGGGAAAAAAAATCGATTGGTTTGGTCGCATTAGTTCAAACCAATTAAAATCTTCATCTGCAAGACTCCAACCCTTAACTTTTGTAAAGATTCTTCTTTAGAATCCAACTTTAATTACCTCTTTTTCTTTTCTCTTCTTTTATTTTGGGGATGAATTTTTATATATTTGATTTAATTAGGTCGAAAAGTAAAGAGTTATTTCTTTTTTAGCATCCCATGCAAAGCACGCACAAAAGAGATTCTCTCGTGACACGTTTCGACTTACTTCTCAACTTTGATTTCTGTCTGAATATCCCCTTTGTCTGTATTAAATACGGACACCCCAATATTTCTCACTCTCCTTTTTCTTATATTCTTCTATCTTTTTTACATGTTATTCTTTGCTTTCAATATATTATATATATGTTTTTCAAAAGACAATCATATTATATATATTTTATACAACCAATGTTTTGAAATCTAGACTGACCGATATATAAATCCACGACCCGGATAGTAATCTAGTTTGGTTATATATATTTGAAAACACTGAAATTTTTTTGACCCCTTTTAAACTGGAAAACCCATTAGCAAAAACCAATGACTCTAAAAAACCCCCAAATATAACCAAGTTAAATTACATTAAAAACAAAACTATGGTTAGAATGTTTAAAATTTAATAAAATATCCAAAAAAATTTATCATTTTGGATATAGTTCTAATTTATGTTTCGGTTCTATTCTCGCTCATTATAATTTCCAATTTAATTGGCTTGTGTTTGTTTTGGAGTTAAATTTTGGGTTAGTTTTTTTCTTTTGAATTAAATCAGTTTGATTGTTCCGATTGGTCACCTCTAGTATAAATAATATATATATATATATATGATGAGTTAGAAATTAGGCAATAATTTATTACAAACAAGGGATCTAATAATAGAGAAAATACAAGAATATACCTAAGTCACTAAAACTTATGTCAAAAACTATACATTTTTCAAAAGACTGTTTTTTTTTCTTTGTCGGCTCGCAAAAGAGTTCAATTTTCTACTTTTAATGGCCTCTAAAAGTGGATAAAGAAAGATACGAGTAGTCCAAGTTACGTTCCGTTCATCGTTTATGTTTTAAAGTATTGGTTTATTATTTTAAATCACAATTTGTTTGATTACACAGCTAGATATTTTTGTGATGGTATACTCTGTTCACTTACATGGTTTTCAAATTTTCAGGATTCAGGTTTGGTCTGGTCCTCTATTGTTACCGATCAATTCAACGTTCCTGCAACAAAAAAGAAAAGGATTTGACAAAATTTCATAACAAATTCTTGACACAAATTCTCTAATATATATGGGACATAATCCTGAGTATTCCTTAACATTAAAATTAAACCGGCTTTAGCTGAACCGGATCGGTTCAGTCTGCAGAGTTTTGATTTTTTACGACATCTCTAATTATTACTGAGATAACAATTGATCTTGTCCTTGTAAGAGAAGATATATCCAATCCAACATCGAACCATTATTTTGTTGAGAACCAACGTCGAACCATTACTTAAAGGCAGTGATTAAGTATGCTGAATTAATTGTTAGTTCTGGATTTATAGAAAGTATGAACTAAGAGTTTCCAAGTGTTGGGTAATTAAAAAAGAGTTAAATAGAATAAAGAACAATGATTAAGAAAATAGGAGCATATACATTAATAGTTAAAAAAAATATAACTAGAATTAAAGAAATTTGAAGGAAAAAATATGAAACATTTGTTATGGATATGCATGTCGGAATCGTACGTCTGTCCGAAGTTTTGATGTAGGATTAGATGCCAATTTACTTAAACAATATATGAGAAACGAATATTAATTAACTAATGAAGTAATATATAATTTATGAAATACCATAAATTAGTCTAGATTCAAGATGTCTCAGCCCTTGCCGAGTATCCACACTTCTCCAATATATTGATTGAATCATACTTGCTGCGGCATAGTTTTATCAATTACCTTTTGATTTCATTTAGTGTGAATTCACAGATTGTCTATAGAACTTTGTTCGTTGATGTAACTTTTTACAAACTTATTTATACTAACTTATTTTTGCTTAAATGTGAGTTTGACAAGAAAAAAGAATGATTTAATTTCAGTAGTGTAACTAATCTGCTAATTAATTCGTTGATACGTCCAAAAATCTAGTAATTCATTGCTTCATGAAATACTAAAGGGTCCAATGTTATTATATATAGTTACAAGATTAATTCTTTTAGGTCTTGCCAAATTAGGTCATTGATTTTTATTGAACTTCTAGATAAAATAAAACTTGAAAGACAATGCAATAGAGAAAAAATGTTTTTGAAAAGATTAATAATATTTCTAAGCAAGAATCTTCTACCTTCCTGGCCACTTCACTAAAGTCGTCCGGTGGGAAGATTCTGCAACTCTCAAATCTCTTTCAATATTGTTTATTTTAAGTGAATATCTGTCATAGTTTATGGTAATCAATTAAATCAGATATTCCCTCTCTTTCTCTCTTTTGCATCCACTAAATTTTAGAATAACTACACATCTTTTACAAAAATTCGATTTAGAAAAAAATAATTGATCAATCGTTATCTCTGCCTCTCTCTCTCGTGCGACTGTAAATATAAAAAAACTTGTTGCCTAGCTAGTATATGCTTCTTAGATATATTTTGAATTTCAACTCTTATTTATGTTATTAAAAACATATAAGGTGGTGGAAGAATATTTTGTATTTTTTTTGGCAACGACTCTTAATTACAGTAAATGTACCAAAACGTTTACTATTGATTCTTTCTCATATGAGGCAGTGGCGATTCCATTACATAGCTTAAAAAATATGTTTTCTTTTAGCAAATGTTCGAAAAAGATGAGAAAAAATCAGAAATATTAGTTTAAACATGTACAGCTTAAATCATTTATTTATAGCAGTAGCACAGCTAGGAAAATTTGGCAAAAAAAATTATAAACTAAATTCACAAAAGTATAAGCTATGTGAAGTGGTGAACCAAAAAAGCGGAATCTGAGATTAAAACAATATATCGCTTTAATCAGCACAAAATATATTTAAAACTTTTTTCTTACCCATTTGTTCTTTATAACAAGTTTCCATATATTCCCTTTTGCTCTCTGCTGCTTTATATCCGACTCTTTTCTCCTTTAGCCTCTCTTTTCTCTTTCTTTCAAATGAAATTATATTAAAAATATATTAATTTGACAATAAAAGTGATTAAAAACTAAGAATAATAAGGGAATACACTAAAAATAACAAATCAGGTGGTTGTAGTTTTGATGATTTAAGTTGAGCCATAAATATAGTGACTAATGGAATACCATTTGTTCACGTTTTTACATTTTAAAAACACCATTCCGTTATATTTATCAGTCATAGTAATTCATCAAATTGTCACGTTTTCACATTATTGAAAAATGATTTTGCGCATTCTATACGAATAACCTGTTAAAATATATAACAATTTGTCCATTTTTTTGTTATTCTACTATTCATCTAATATACCATTCAAACCAGTTTTCTTTATTACTAAGTATATATATGATACTGAGCTACTGCAAAAGCTCGTATAACGATTTGAGTATATTTACAATAGTATAGACCAAATATGGTTGACAATTTTTTTTCGTATGACAACAAAAGTCATATCGTCCAGAAGAATACGCAATATATTTATACGGTTAAGTTTTGATGGCAGAAGATAGAAAATAAAAACATTTACATAAATTTATTGCCTATAGTTATGGATAAAGTCTGCTTACAACCTAACAAAAATGTTTTAACGCATCAAACCGTAACTGATTTTTTTTTAAGAAATTTTTTTTATAGAATTTAAACATGTCGTCAAATTTTTTTAATTTTTTTTCAAGTTTTGAATTACAATTTTATTTAAACATTAATATGTTTCTAATCGCATCGCTTTTTCAATTTCTCAAACAATTCATACTGCAAAACTATGAAATTTAGTTAAAAATGTCAGTAATATTCTAAATAACCATATATATTATTAAACCATCTATGCATGGTAGCATCAAAAGCCTTAGTTTAAGCTTTTCGAGAGCTAACACTCATAGTCATTGACTCATTAGAGAATAACTAACGATTTCTACAGCGAGAAGCCTCTCTCTTTCTCTCTCTATAGAACATCTCCTGGCTCTTTCTCTCTCTCTCTCTGTATATATATTAAATATGTGTGTATATGTGACAGATCACTTTATTCCCTCCCTTTGAATTGAGCCCTCTAAAAAGGACAAGAACCTCCTCGTGATCCTCCTTGTGTCCACAACCTAACATTTTATTCCCCTTTTCCTCTATCTTCTTCTTCATTCTCTCTTCCTTTCCAAACCCTAATTTTCACAAACCCTCAAAATCTTTGAGTATAATTTTAAGAAATATCGAGCATATACACATCATCTGAAAACTTGAGTTCACCACAAATTCTTCTTGATTCCCTGATCATCTATTTATAGCCAAAAACAATAACAGATATTCTTCTTACATACACATATATAGAGAGTATATAGGCGATATATATGGCTTCCTCATCAGAACTAAGCTTGGATTGCAAACCGCAAAGCTACTCTATGCTATTGAAATCCTTTGGAGATAATTTTCAGAGCGATCAAACCACACAAAAGCTTGAAGATCTTCTTTCTCGCCTTGAACAAGAACGTCTCAAGATCGATGCCTTCAAGCGCGAGCTTCCCCTTTGCATGCAGCTCCTTAACAATGGTACATACATCCAATCATAAATATTTACATGTACATATAGTTTTGTGTAACATGAATTGAAAATATTTCCTTTGCTACAAATGAATAAATGACTTCAAAAAGGAACAGAAACCTAACTAATAAAAACAATAATTTGTTATAGTCTGGACGAGTTTTTGAATTTCTTTTTACTTTTTCAAAAGATCTTTATTCATTAATTTAAGAATTATATTCATAAAAATCAGAGCTTGCTTTTGATTTCTTTGAATCACGAAACTTTTGTTTCCTCCCATCACTGAAATCAACAAATATAACTAAAGTGATTTTAAAGGTTATGAGGTTCATGTTAGTTACATCTTTAACTTTCATATTTTAAATTACTTTAGTCTCTTTTTTCAGCTGTGGAAGTTTACAAACAACAGCTAGAAGCATATAGAGCAAATAGTAATAACAACAACCAAATTGTTGCCACAAGACCGGTTCTTGAAGAGTTCATACCTTTGAGGAACCAACCCGAAAAAGCGAATAACAAAGGGAATAATTGGATGACGACTGCTCAGCTTTGGAGCCAACCCGAAACAAAACCAAAAAACCTTGATCCAGCTACTGACCAGTCTCCCAAAGACGGGCTTTCTAGTAGTCCAAAACTCGGACATTTTGATGCGAAACAAAGAAATGGCGGCGGCGCTTTTCTTCCTTTCTCTAAGGAACAGTCTTTGCCTGAATTAGCTCTATCTACAGAGGTCAAAAGAGTCTCTCCCACCAATGGACATACTAATGACCACGACGGTAATGATCATGACAGCATGATCAACAGTGGTAACAACAACAAGAATAATAATAACAATTCGAATAGCAATGGAGTTTCTTCTACAACAAGTCAAAGTAATAGAAAGGCGCGGCGGTGCTGGTCGCCCGATTTGCACCGGAGATTTGTTCAAGCTCTTCAAATGCTAGGTGGTTCTCAAGGTACAAATTAGTACACTTGTTATAACTATGTTTTAGTTTGATGTAGGTTTACCATAAGTGTTAAACCATATTTAATTCGCCAAACACATCATTAATGTACACTATACATATACAATTAATTATGGATTTATCTTTAGGAGTCTCATAGAACAAATTTGTTCTATTTTTTTTAGTTTGAGGTTTTTTTTTAGGTTTTCAGTTTATAGAAGATATAGTAACTCGAATATGCTATGGATCAACTTGACACGATAATAAACTTTATTTAGATGTGTCTGAATAAAAGTGTACTGAATTTTCAAATAAATTTAAATTTAGATTTGATTTTTGTATTCGGATCGAAATCAGATTATTAGATTGGACAGATTTAAAATAATCATTTTAACTTAATTGTGATAAAGTTTTCATTTTTGAATCGAATTGATTTGATATATTCTGAATTTGTATTATTGTAGTGGCTACACCGAAACAGATAAGAGAACTTATGAAAGTTGATGGTTTGACCAACGATGAAGTCAAAAGTCATCTCCAGGTAACGTACATTACAAGACACCACAATATACTTGCTTGTTTTTAACTTTTAACTCATAATTAAGTACTTTATATTGCTTTCAAACAGAAGTATCGGCTTCACACAAGAAGACCAAGCCCAAGCCCACAAACATCAGGTGGGCAAGGTCCTCATTTAGTGGTCCTAGGTGGCATATGGGTCCCACCTGAGTACACCACCGCCGCACACGGCGGCACTCCGACAATCTACCACCACCAAGTCCACCACCACCACGGCAACGGGGCAACGCAGCCTCCACCACACTTTTGCTCCTCCCAAGAGTTTTACACGACTCCGCCTCCACCACAGCCGCTCCACCACCACAACTTCCAAACGTTTGACGGCTCATCCGGCGGTGGCGCCGCGTCCGCCGATTCAGCTCATCATCAGGTAACGGACAGTATCGCCGATGAAGGGAAATCGCCGGAGAGTGGTGGTGGGGAGAGAAAAGGTGAAGATCAAAGCAATATTAATGGAAGTGAAATAACCCTCAAATTCTAAGTTTTTTTCTTGATTAATTAATTATAGGGAGTGATTCTAGGGTTAGGGTTTGTGGAACGTACGTGACTAAATTCATTGCTTGTATCTCTCTCTATATACTTTTGAGTAGAAAATTGAACCGTTGGAGGCAGCGAGTGTTTTTATTGAATTTATGATTAATTATCATAATTAATCTTGTTGAATATTATGTCACTTAATTAAAAATTATTATGACCATCTTACTCTTATACCTAGCTAAAAGAAGCTGTACTGTTTTGTCTTCTTTTACTTCAGTTGGTGGCTCATGTTCGTAGTCACATGTTTTTTTTGATAAAAGGCAAATTTTATTTACCAAAAGCTGAAACGGTTACTTTACAAGTGACTCGGCGGAGCAAAAAGAGTTTTCAAAAGGCCCAAAAAAGAATTAAAAAACCTAAGAGAGAACAAGTGAAGGATATACTGCGATCAAGCTGCTTGAAGATTACTACCATATGACAAGTTGAGATTGAGTTGTGCAGCCTATTGTGCCTTTGAGTTGTGCAGCCTATTGTTCCTTTCCTTTGTTTGGATAATGGAGACTACTATTATGAATTTGTTTAGGCGTCACTCATATCTAATATATTGATCAATCAATCGTCCAGGTGTTTATTTTTTCACTATATCAATTGGTGATCGGTTAATGCAACAGCACCGTAGTGATAATATCTCATTATATAATTTTCAATAATTTTTTTTGTCAACCACAGCGAGTACTATTTGATGGCAAAAAACAATAATTACGAGAAATAAAAATCTCAAAAGTTTGAAGGTGTTAGAACTAACTTTTATTATGAGAAGTATTTTTGTTGATGTAAATCTAGGTTGAAAGGTACACCTTTAAGTTTTTATTAGAGTTACTGGTGAAAATTAGATTATTTGGTTTAATTCAGGTTTTATATATTTTTTTAAGTTTTTTTTAAATAAGTGTTATTCCAAATAAAATTATATCTTATTTTAGATTTTGAAATATAATTTTTTAAAAAATAATATACTTTTATATATTCGTTAAATAATATTAGTTCTTAAGTGAATGTTAGTTAACTCAGTTAGATTTTATATAATTCATATTAAAATCGACTCAGTATATAAATTTTATTCTATTTGAATTATCAAGTTTAGTGTCAATTCAAAATTTTTGGCTCAGTTCAAATTCGTTTTCCCAATCCAAGTTAAAATTATTTTAAACTAAAAATGACAATTAATTACACTATTGGTTCATCGATTTTTAAAGAGAAAAATCATTAATTAATATAACTAAATTTCCTAAAAAAGGCCACAAAGAATTTGTTACTTTATCCGCAAATTTTTTCCGATTAGTTAACAAAATGAGATTATTCCCATTCAATTTTAATGGTGGGTATGAAGTTCACTTTTAATTTCTGATTTTGACTTAAAAAACTTGATAAGAGAAAAACTGTATTTCAGAAGAAAATATTTTTCGTAAGTCTACGTAATTGTATATTTGCAAAAATAGCATCATTTAATTCTTAGAATACTGAGATTTTGAATTATAAGTTGACGAAAATAACCAAATGAGTTTTCTAATAACAAATTCTTGAGTCTTCCAAAAGTTATAAGTTTTTGAGTCCCTTAGTTTGATTGTTGCTTCAAAGGGAAACAAAATGTTTTCCAACGGAGAAATGTATAAGATTCAACTAGACATTTTCCGACAATTTTTTTTTAAAAAATTGACAACAAATTTGGAAAAGTTTAGCATTTTTTATAAGATTCAGCTATTTAATAATCTGTTAATATCATTTTACTTTGTTTTGACGTGTAAATTTTCTCTTCATCGTGCTTGGAAAGTTCTCTTATCTTATAGATTAAATCTGTTAAAGTAAACTAATCCTAGAGGCTATAAATCCTATAATATATATGTGAAATCTATAATCTTCAATAATGAAACTGAACTAAAGTAATTTAGGATTAAATTTTAAAGAAACAACAAGTTAACGACGATCATACCGAGACAACAGAATCTGCAGAAACCATCAAACCAATGTTGGGTTAACTTTTGACCCGGCACTTGGGTTAATAATTACCGTTCTTATGTATAAACTAATAATATTACGACCTGTGAAACTAATAATTATGAATAGTAGTACGAGAGGAAAGTATTTATTAATTACCAAACTTCGAATGTATCGTGCACCAAACCATAAATAATGCAAATATTTTCTAAAATGTGTCAGTTCCCAACTTTCTTTATCCACCGTACATTGTCAGATGGAACAATTAACAAAATACTAATATTCCACTTTTCCAAATTACCATTATGGTCTCAAGATTACTTTAGTTATGCTGTTACTATATTTCGACTAGGAGTAAATAAAAATAAAAATCGTACCAAACGATAAATAAAACAGTTACAGTTTTGGCATTAATAAACAGATATAAATGTTCTGAAATTTACCATGGACCATATATATACATTTCTCTGAGAGTTTTGGACATCAGAAGTTTTCAGATTCTTGTCTGTGGTTAAACCTTGGAACTCGAGAAACGGTATGGTTAGGCTTTATCAGTCACTCTTATTAATAAACTCGTCTTTTTCTCTGTCTCTCTCTCTCTGTCTCATCTAATCTTAATTCTTCTCTCACATCTTGAAAAAACAAAAACTTAGCTTTGGTGTAATCATCATGAGATTGCTTCTTGGTCTCTTGTTTCTCTTGGCCTTAAGCAGCTATTCAAGTAAGTTTTTTTTTCTTGCAACCTTCTCTTAAATTCTTCACTAAAAGCAAATATTCTTTTCAATATGGATCTACTCCACCAATGACAGTGATCTTCTCAAAAGAACCCTTTTTAAAATCCGAATCATATACTGTTCTTGAGATTTCAAGCTTAAAACCGTTTTCTTCTTTCTCTGTTTCTAGGTGCAACTTACTGTCTATGCAGAGATGGAGTTGAAGAGAAAGATCTTCAAACTTCAATAGACTACGGATGTGGAGTTTTAGGAGATTGTAACCCAGTCCATGAGAAAGGTCCTTGTTACGAACCCAACAATGTCAAGAGCCATTGTGATTGGGTAGTGAATACCTATTTCCAAAGAGCCGGTCAAACTCCCGAAAGCTGTAATTTTTCAGGAACTGCTACTACCAGCACAAATCCTCCTTCAAGTAACTCCTCTCTTTTAAAAAGGCCAAATCTTTGAAATCTAAATTTGTTGGTTTGATGAAGTAAAAAAGCTGCAATCTTTTTGATGATTTCCTCTGTTTTATGTTTTGTTTTGTAGCTGTGGTTACTGGTTGCATCTATCCTTCAAGTCCTGGGTATGTTTTTTACTGGTTGCTTCTCTGAAGACAGCTTTTAATTTCGTTTTTGATTCTTTATTCATTCCACACAACACATAGCCTAAGCCCACCAACCAGTTTCAACAGCTGCAATTGTCAATAAAGTTTCTTTTTTTTCCTTTACCTTCAAGATTTGGTACGAGAGATTGTTAGGTTAAAGCTTGTCTCTCATAACGTGACTTGAAAGTTTAATTTTTTGTGTGTTTTTGACCTACTTTGTCTACAGAAATGCAGGGAAGAGTCCAACGACGACGGGACCTCCAGGAACTGTGACGACGACGGGACCTCCAGGAACACCGACGTTTCTGGGCCCTCCTGGTTTTGGTCCGACCGGAGTTTTTGATCCTTCAGGGAACGATGCTTTGAGCTTGTTCACTTCAATAGCACTCACACTTGTTTTCTCCGTCATCAGTGTGATTTGAGAGTGGGCGTTGAGGTTTTCGATGTACGGATGAGATATTGCCACGTGGGAATGCAAGTTCTTTGAGACAGACAAATCCACTTTAGGTTGGTTTTCTTGATGTTAGGCTCTTTTTTTTTATATATTTATGAATTTCTGTTTCTTTTACTTTCGTCTATGCAATGTAAGTACCACGTAATTGTTGATTTGATGGAATCTTTCTTCTTAAGTGTTATTTGCTGAGTGAAGAGAACACTTAGCATAATGAGACACAACATTGGAAAAGTGGTAGAGAGTTATGTATGGCTTAAAGACGTTGTGGACATGGTGAATGGGGTGGATCTAGTTGGACAAGTAAAACGTAACTGTGAAACCAAACAAAATACGTTTTATTACCGATTGATTTTAGCAATTCGGAAACTTCATTATACATAACCAAAATCATACCAAAGTACTCTAAGTTATATCTGGTTTTTATTAACACAAAGAAATTATGGTGAGAGAAGTTTTTTTTAGTTCGATCCATTCAGTTTAATTTAGATTTGGTCCTGATTTGTAAAGGTTCTAAATAAAACTATGTTCGATTTTTTTAAACCGGTTTTATATAGGAGACCTCGCTTGTCAAGTTAGCTGGTCACATGTCATACATTTTTTTGGAACTTGAAAAAGTAACGGACTGAAGCAATTTTTATTTTCTTAGAAGAAAATCGATTATTACTGATCCAGTCCGGTTAAGGTTTGGTTTCGGTTTAATCCGACCCATCATAAGATAGATTGGTATTATCAAGATTGGACTCACCAAGTTTTTTTTTTTTGTTTCCCTTAACCTCTTAAGATATATTAATAATCACTGATATAATTAATACAAAAATTAAAAATTCATATATGTAGTGACTTCTTCAACTAAATATTCTGAACAAATCTACAGTGACTTCTCTGGAAAGTTTTTAATGAGCCATATAAACCCGACCCGTTGACCCAACTCCATCCAACGGTCAGATATCAATAATACACACAGTACTTACGGTCTTTCCTCCTACACCTTATACAAAACCCATTTGTAAAAAAAAAAGCAAAAGAATCTTCATTGAAAAACTCCTTCCCAAGTTTTCCAATTTCCACTGACCAAAGCAAAAACAAACTCTCGGTCAAGCAAATTTCGCCATGGATCCTCAGCAACGGAGAACTGAAACCGGTCACGTTCCTCCTCCGGTTGGAGAACCCGGCGGCGACGTCACTTCCATTTTCTTTGCGTTCGGTGTTTTCATCGCAATCGCCGCTTTGGTATATCGTCTTTTTTTTTCTCGCTATTGAAAAGATTCGACGATGTTCTTACACGCATCCCACTTTGATCCTTACTGAATCGTTTCTTCTTTAGATATTTAGATACTTCCTTCGGTTTTTGAATTACTTCTAATCGAAATGTGGGAGCTTTTGTATACGAAGTTGACTTATAAGATAAAGTTTTTATCTTGTTTAGTTCTACATTATAGATTCGTGTGTTTGTCACTACTACACATGTTTCGAAACCTATTTGAGAGACAATAAACTCATTACTGATTTCGATTTTTTCCTCAAGCTAGATTGATCTTGCTTTGGGTTGTTACATGATTGGGTTACATTGAGAAAGGTGTTTACTTTATGTAATGGATTAGCAGGTTATGTTCCCTTCATCGTTGGTGCACCAAGTTCCTGAAGGTCACGTTGGAGCGTATTGGAGAGGTGGTGCTCTTCTAAACATGATTACAGAGCCTGGTATTGTTACTAAGAATCCCACTTCTCAGTGTTGTCACGGTTTCGTTCTTCTGTCGTTTTTTGATTTGAGATACCTTTTTATGGATTCAGGTTTTCATCTGAAGTTGCCTTTCATAACCAACTACGAGCCTGTTCAAGTTACTCTCCAGACAGATCAAGTGGGTCTAATACCATAAAGAGCTTGGATGTGTTTAGGTTGTAGCTTTTTTAACAATATTTTTTTCCGTGCCATTAGGTGAAGGATATACCATGTGGTACCAAAGGAGGTGTCATGATTACCTTTGAGAAGATTGAGGTAAAACTTTCTGCTAGCATTTCCACTGCTGTTGATCTTACTTACATGTGTTGACCTGAACAAAGTGACTTCAGGTTGTTAATCGTCTGCGTAAGGATTATGTCTATGACACTTTGCTCAATTATGGTGTGAACTATGACAACACATGGATATATGACAAGATTCATCATGAGATCAACCAGTTCTGCAGCTCTCATTCGCTTCAGCAAGTCTACATTGACATTTTTGACCAGGTGAGCCGTCGTAACCTTAATGGAAATATATAATCTTTGATCTTAACAGCTAAAGCCTATTTCTGTTTGAAATTCTGTTCGAATATCATGCTTATCTAATCGACTGGTTCGTAGCAGTGAATAGAGCTAACTTTTGGATAATGTTTACACTTTATATTGTACCTGGTGTGTGGAAAATATACAACAATTTTCGGTAGTCATTCAATCAAATGTGTTTCAGATTGATGAGCGAATGAAAGATGCTCTTCAGGCTGATTGCACACGTTATGCTCCAGGAATTGAGATTCTTAGTGTGCGTGTCACAAAGCCGAAAATTCCAGAGAGTGTAAGGCGGAACTTTGAGCAAATGGAAGAGGAACGTACTAAGGTACACTCCTTTTGACCCTTGGAAATTCAATCCCCACTGGTTTGCTCATATTTCAAATTCTGCTATAATGCATGATGAAGAGGTAGGAATCTGTTTAGCTTTAGCAACACACAATGGTTTAAGACTGTTTACACAATTGGTCTTTGACAAAATGAAAATTGATGACTTTTTGAAGGTCTTGATTGCTATTGAGAAACAAAGAGTTGCTGAGAAAGAGGCAGAGACAAAGAAAATAATGGCCATTAGTGAAGCCGAGAAGAACGCCAATGTTAGTAAGATTCTGATGCAGCAGAAGTTGACTGAGAAAGACAGTTCAAGGAGAGAAGCAGATATCGAAAATCAGATGTATCTTGATCGTCAAAAGAGTCTTGCCGATGCAGATTACTACCGGTAGGGCAGTCTCTTTTTTCATTTATTTCCTTCTGAAATAATCAAACATAGAACATACATAGATAGAATAAATGGATCTAATATATTCACTTTCTGATCAATGTCTCAAGTGTACTGAGAGAAGCTGAAGCGAACAAGTTGAAGCTCACCCCTGAATTTCTCGAACTCAAATTCATCGATGCCATTGCTCATAACACCAAAATGTTCTTTGGAGACAAGGTTTTGCTCTACACTATATCATTTCTTTGTCTCTCATTTCTCATCACTTATCTCTCTGTTTCTGCTGTTCTGAAGAGAAGTACATATCTTTACTTTGCAGGTACCTAACATGGTCTTGGATCAAAGGCTGCTTGGGAACTTCCTCAATCATACGCCAAAAGACAAATCTACTGATGGAAACTTGGAAAGGGCCACTGATTCATAGAACATATTTAGTCCCCTCCAAAAAAAAAAGAGAAAAATTATTTTTGTTATTGCATAACCTAGTATTGAAAATTTGGACGCTATATCTTGTGGAGATCATTTTACTGCAACCTACTCTCCTAATAAATATGTTTTTGTCTGAAAAAAAAAGATCTCATTGGGACCAAAGCTTATTCGTATTATACTTAAACCTATCTATCAGATTCAAAGCTCCACAGCGTATCAAAGATCACTTGTCAATTTCAGATTCAAAGTCCAAACATATCTGAGCTCTTTTTGGTCTTATTAGGCTGAAAATGTTGATGTGTCTTGAGATCCTTTATTGACATAAAATTTTGATATACACATGTAACCTTCTACACACAACCAACCATCACAACATACATGCAATTACAGCGTAGATTTGGTTTAGATAAAGCCGGACAGGATTCCAAAGCGGTGGGGATAACCTGGTAAGTGGCAAAGCCAATATATAACACAAGAGAGAGTCTTTGTGTTTAAGAAGCATAAGAAGAAGAAGATGTATGTGGTTGAGAGCAAAGCAGCAGCTATAGGATGTATGATACTCTCGTTATGTTGCTTGGGAAGTTGGCCAGCGATTTTGACTCTATTGGAGAGAAGAGGTCGTCTTCCTCAACACACTTTTCTTGATTTCACAACCGCTAATCTCTTGGCCGTAGTCGTTATCGCGTTTTCGCTCGGTGAGATTGGAAAAAGCACGTTTCGAACACCTGACTTCACCACTCAGCTCCCTCAGGTTTGGTCCCTTCTTCTTCAGATTTCTTAATTATGTAAGCCACACAATTTCATTCTTCTTTTGGCGTTTGCGTTTGTTTTACCTCCCTGTTTTATTATATTATAATATGAAGAAGCAAGCGTAAACGAAAAGAAACAATCGTGACCATAACGGATCACTTCTGTACAGGATAATTGGCCGTCGGTATTACTTGCAGTCGCCGGCGGCGTGCTTTTAAGCGTTGGGAATTTAGCGACTCAATACGCTTTTGCGTTTGTCGGTTTATCAGTCACCGAAGTTATAACCGCAAGCATCACCGTTGTCATTGGTATGCTTCCTCTTTCACTAATCTTTACGGTCTCTCTACTCTTTCAAATGCAATTTTCGAGTTTGCGTATGTGTTATGAAATAAAATTCGAAATCATCATTTAAAAAAAAAAACCTTTTTCGTTTTTGAAATGCAAATGTTTACAATTAGCAATGATTCTTCTTTACAAATATTTAAAGTTGCGGATTCATTTTAATAAAAAAATGTACACAAAACATAAACGCAAAAAAAAAAAACAAATTAGAAGGTTGGAATCTCTACCGTTTTTCAGTTTGTGACGAATCAACCACTTATGTTGTTTTGGTTTCTTGCTTGTCACGGTGAGCTTTATAGGTACCACGCTGAATTATTTCTTGGACGACAAGATAAACAAAGCCGAGGTCCTTTTTCCCGGAGTCGGTTGCTTCTTGGTGGCTGTCTTCCTCGGTGCTGCGGTTCACTCTTCAAATGCAGCTGATGTCAAAGCTAAACTCGAGTCTTTACCTAGCGAGTATAAAGCTGGGACAGAGTATGTTGTCGCCCTTTGTTCGCCATTGTTCCATGTTTTCAAGACTTGTTCTGTTTTTACAAAGATCTGATCTTTCTCAGGGATTTTTATTCTTCCATTAAAAAAGGTGAAGAAAACCCTGAAAAAGGTAAAGCCTATACATAGTTTGTAAGATTCAAAACTTGAGTTTTGAATCTTATGTTTGGATCTTTTGGTGGAACTTTGATCAAAGTTTGGATCTTTTCTTATGTTTATTCTTACCCTTAACAGAGAAAAACGATGTCGAGTCTCAAGAGAATCCAGCGGGAAAGGCGAAAGCCGGGACTGCAGGATTCTTTGTAGAGCTAGAGAACAAAAGAGCAATCAAGGTTCAGTTACAATGACCAAAGAGAAAGGCATCCCAAACTCCGAACTCAAAGTTCGAAACTTTTTTTTGGCAAAGATTACATTGCAAAAGGAGACTTTATCACTAGTCGGTTTTTAAAACTTCATGATTCGCAGGTCTTTGGAAAGAGCATAATGATCGGACTATTCATAACGCTCTTCGCAGGAATCTGCCTCTCTCTGTTCTCTCCTGCATTCAACTTGGCAACAAACGATCAATGGAGCACATTGCCAAAAGGCGTACCTAAACTCGTTGTCTACACCGCCTTCTTCTACTTCTCGATCGCGGGTTTTCTCATCGCTCTGATTCTAAACCTCATCTTTCTTTACCGGCCTATGGTAGGCTTAGAGAGTTCATCGCTTAAGAAGTATGTAAATGACTCTAAAGGTAGAGGTTGGGCTGTTTTTGCTGGCTTCTTGTGTGGTTTTGGTAACGGTTTGCAGTTTATGGGAGGTCAAGCTGCTGGATACGCGGCCGCAGACTCTGTCCAAGTTAGTTTTTTTATGTCTCTCGATTCCGTTTTCTTCATGTTGGTTGATTTTGAGTATGCATTTTGATTATATGAGTACATGAGCTCGATCTGTTTTTGGTTTTAGGCACTTCCTCTTGTAAGCACATTTTGGGGCATAATATTGTTTGGAGAGTATCGAAGATCGTCGAGGAGAACTTATGTGCTTCTAATTAGCATGTTGGTCATGTTTGTGGCCGCCGTCGCGATTCTCATGGCGTCTTCTGGTCACCGGAAAAGATGAGCTTTTCTTATTTCTAATATACCCTTGAGCTCGTGTTTGACAGCTGAGAGCGACATAATGACATAAGTTTTACAAAAAAACAATTAATAATAGACAAAAAAGGGTTTTAATGGAAATAATTTGAAAGTTTTGGCCTCTTCTTCTTTTGCCTATACAATATCATCGATCCGATTAGGTGGAAGAACATAGCCTACAAACCAAATGAGCTAAATGAACACGAGTAGGTGAAAATTTGGGTATGTGTTATATTTACGTAGTAAAGTGTGGAAACATGCTATTGTCCAATTTTCTTTTGTAGAAATTAATTGCTTTTGTAGAAATTAATTGTTTGACCATTTTTATTGTTACTGGTAAGTGTTTTTATTTCTATAAATTACATAAAAATGTTAAATCAAATTGGGTTATCTGCGTTTAAATGGTCGAATCTATTGTAATTCTGACTTTTAATTGGACAGTGTGATTTCGCCTGTTGTGAACTGCGTTCTAGATTACCATGTTCAAACTCACTTTATCATATATATACGGTATATATGCGGTTTGATGGTCTGTCCCGCGGATAACTCTAAAAAATAAAAATATATAACAAAAAAAATGTTTATGTAATCTATTTTTTTTTGTAATCCATTTTTTTTTAATGTACTGAAAGTATCAATGATAATTGATCTCAAGCAAATAAAAACAAGTGCCGCTAATCGCCTTATTTGTTGTAGTGTTGCCAACTTTTTGAAATGGCTAAAGAACTGCTTTTATGTACTAAAACTATGTGTACTTTGGCTATTATTGGAAATTCTACAATATTCATGTTATTTTAACTATAAAATGCTACCAAACGTGAACAATGAACATGAATGATTTGTGCTTTATGAGTTATTTTCCTCCACATAACATATTTTTATCTTTTGAGGAAGTCGCTTTCTCACAAGTCACATCCATATATGAGTAAGATTCCAACCATTTGCACCACACACATATTGATAAGCTTTGGATTCTTTACATTTACACAACACCCATTCTTCTCAAACCAAAATAAAATTGAAATTATTCTCAAAAGCCGATTGTTAACGTAATTATACCAAACAAATTGAACTCAAACCTAACCTATTGGATCGAAATTCATTAAAAAAAGAAAAAAAACAGCTTCTTTAATTAACATCTACACAATAAGTGATATTTAAAATCATTTTTTTTTCTAAACAAAAATATAATTTATCATATACCAAAACAATCTCAAAATTGCAAAATTTTGAATCCGAGCTAGGCAAGAAGAAAATTACAAAATTGAATAGAACCGAAACATTTAGCTTCTAATTCGGTTTTGGTGTACCCAAAACGATTGAACCGGACAAACCGAAACTCTCATTTCTATAAATTACACCAATAAACATTTTCTCAGCATCGTCACTTTCTCTTTAACATTTCCTTCTATCTTAGTCCAAAGCAACAATGGATTCTGAAATCGTTTTCGACAATCCTCCGGGATACCGAGTCTACAAGAGTGGCCGCATCGAGCGTCTCCTTGGAGAAACATTTACCCCACCGTCTCTAACCCCACAAAACGGCGTAGTTTCCAAAGACTCAGTCTTTTCGCCGGAGAAAAACCTCTCCGTCCGCATATACCTCCCGGAGAAAGCCTCCGTCACCGGTGAAAAACTCCCAGTCCTCGTCTACTTCCACGGTGGTGGCTTCATCATCGAAACCGCTTTTTCACCGACTTACCACACTTTCCTCACTTCAGCTGTCGCTGCCGCCAACTGCTTAGCGATCTCGGTGGATTACCGTCGCGCGCCGGAGTTTCCGATTCCATTCCCGTACGAAGATTCATGGGATTCGCTCAAATGGGTATTCGCTCATATCTCCGGATCTGGGCCGGAGGATTGGATAAACAAACACGGCGATTTCGGGAAAGTAATCCTCGCCGGAGATAGCGCCGGTGCAAACATCACGCATCATCTAGCGATTCGAGCGAAAAGAGAGAAACTAGACTCGTTGATTTCTGGTATCATCTTGATTCATCCGTATTTCTGGGGAAAAACTCCGATTGACGAATCGGAGACGAGAGACGAGACGAGGAGGAAGAGAATTGAAAGGAGTTGGGGAATTGCGAGCCCGAGTAGCGAAAATGGAGTGGATGATCCATTGATGAACGTGGTTGGATCCGAATCGTCGGATCTATCCGGATTAGGTTGCGGACGGGTTCTGGTAATGGTGGCCGGAGATGACACGCTTGTGAGACAAGGTTTGGGTTACGCGGCGAAGCTGGAGAAGAGTGGATGGGAAGGAGAAGTTGAAGTAATGGAGATTAAAGACGAAGGTCATGTTCATCATTTGAAGAATCCTAACACTGATAATGCTCGTAAAGTGGTCAAGAAAGTTGCAGAGTTTGTTAACCACTAAGATTGAATAAATTTGATCCGTTACATTTAATATGCATGTGTGCATGTCATTATTAAAGTAATAAATTATATCATCAAAAATGTAATAAATGAATTTCATTAGCATTCTATTAGAGATCATGAGATGTTGATTTTTGTTAGGGAAGAAGTATTTTTAGTTTTGATTTCTGAATAATTTTCCAAATAATAAAAAGATATGATTATGTCACCCGTTTGACTTACAGAACTGCAAAAGAATCTAATCTGAACGCAAATCGAGGATTATCTATTTTTCTACAAAATTAAATTAAAATAAATTAAAGGAGTTGAGTTGTCTCTGTCTGGATCTGCCAGTAGCATTACAGCGACGAGCAAATTGTCTGAATCTCCCAATCAAATGGGAATCAATAAGCAAAGAAGTAAACTAAAACTTGGAACTCTTTCTTTCTTGTCCCGCCTCTGTTCTACCTCAAAATTAAGGACAAAAGCTTCAAAAAGGTAAACTCTTTCGAGAAACCCACTAGTCAAAGATCTTTACTTATTGGTCTCTCTTCTTATTGCTTCTCTAGAAACCCAAAAGATCTTGTCTCTTGTATGTTGTCTTATGGTTGTCTATTTTCATTTTTCCTGAGATCTTAATATATCTTTGATAGAACTACAACCCTCAATTTGAGTTTGATCGATCTTTTTATGTTCTCACCAGAAATAATCAATAGTTTTTGTTTAGATAGAAGAAAGTAATGAAATTTAGTGAAACAGAGGTTTGAGTTTTCTGTACATCTTCTTGTATCAGCATGTGTCTTGCGTTCTGTTCTTGGAACCTTCCTCGAATCTTCCCTCTTCTTCTTTTATGCAGCGGACTTTTCGTGGGTTCATAAGTATATACATAGAGAGTGAAATATGTATATGATAGAGAGCAAAGGAGGAGCAATCACTTGTATGCTCTTAGCTCTGCTCTTCTTAGGGACATGGCCAGCAATCATGACTCTAACCGAAAGACGTGGTCGGCTTCCTCAACACACTTATCTTGACTACACAGTCACAAATCTGTTAGCTGCAGTGATCATAGCGTTAACACTAGGTCAAATAGGTCCAAGCAGACCAAATTTCATCACACAGCTTTCTCAAGTGAGTTGCATATCCATATATACATACATACTTCCCTATATACAGACCAAATTTCATCACACAGCTTTTTTGTTTATCATAGGATAATTGGCAGTCTGTGATGTTTGCAATGGCTGGAGGAATAGTTCTTAGCCTCGGAAACTTAGCAACACAATATGCTTGGGCTTTTGTTGGTTTATCAGTCACTGAAGTCATCACAGCTAGTATCACCGTTGTTATCGGTAAACTCTTCTTTCTTTTCAACTACTTTTTTCACTGATTCTTTCTTTTCTTCTTCTCATGAAAACGTTTTGTTTTCTTTTTGCATAGGCACAACTTTGAACTATTTCTTGGATGATAGAATCAACAGAGCTGAGGTACTTTTCCCGGGAGTCGCTTGTTTCTTGATAGCAGTTTGTTTGGGCTCTGCTGTTCACAAATCAAATGCAGCTGATAACAAATCCAAACTCCAAAGTTTCAAAAGGTTAGAAAGATTCACAACAAGTTCTTTACTTTTGTTCTGAAGATTCAGAACTAGTTCTTTACTTTTGTTCTCGTTTGGTTAGGTTTTAAACTAATCTTGATCTTGTTTCAGTTTAGAGACTACTTCTTCCTTTCAAATAGAGACAAATACTGCAAACAACGAGTTAGCGAAAGAGAAAGCAAAAGAAGGGACTGCAGCTTTTCTTATAGAGCTTGAGAAACAAAGAGCTATAAAGGTGTGGCAATCTTTTCATTCCCCTTACAGATCATATGGCTTTCGTTTCTTGAAAATTGAAATTTGCATTGACAGGTCTTTGGGAAAAGCACAATAATTGGACTAGCAATAACTTTCTTTGCTGGTATCTGTTTCTCTCTGTTCTCACCTGCATTTAACTTAGCAACAAACGATCAATGGCACACATTAAAACATGGAGCTCCAAAACTCAATGTGTACACCGCCTTCTTCTACTTCTCAATATCTGCATTTGTGATTGCTCTGATACTAAACATCAGATTCCTCCACTGGCCTATACTTGGTCTCCCAAGATCTTCTTTCAAGGCTTACCTTAACGACTGGAACGGTCGAGGATGGTCTTTCTTAGCCGGATTTCTCTGTGGATTTGGTAATGGCCTTCAGTTCATGGGCGGTCAAGCCGCAGGCTATGCAGCTGCAGACGCTGTTCAGGTTTAGACTAAAAACCTATTTTTGTCAGTTCAATGATTTAAGAGTGAAAAAAATAAAAAGCAAACATATCTTTTGATGGGTTTCAGGCACTTCCACTCGTGAGCACGTTTTGGGGAATATTGCTGTTTGGAGAGTACAGAAGATCATCGAGAAAAACATACGTACTGCTTATCAGTATGCTTTTCATGTTTATAGTTGCAGTTGCAGTTCTTATGGCCTCATCGGGACATAGAAAATGATTTGAAAAGGCAAGTCACAGAAAAACCTTACAAGCTAAACTGCTTAAGGGATCACAATGTTAGTCCATTAACATGTGAGAAACCACATGGAGGCCATCTTTTGAAACCGTTCTTGTCAAGATAAGGTTTGTTACTTATTCTCTAATGCAATGAAAGGTTTGTATCTTTTACTCTGTTCATATGTTTTCAGCAATCTTCTTAATTTAGGAAAGTAGGTCTGCTACTTATTCTCTAATGCAATGAACGATGAGATGATAATGAATTTCCCTTGATTCATATAAAGAATTACAATCCTATATCACTTCAAAACACAAGAGAATGTCTTTTATGTCTTCTTACAGTTTTCGCAATGATCGTATTCCCTCGTGGTTCAGCCTCTGGATAAAACCTGATCAAATCCTAACCAATGAAATGGAGGAAGAGAATAACAAGTCTATCAGAAATACTATGTTGGTAGTAATGCCTTCTTCATATTCTCCTCGTGTTCCAGCAATATATATCGGTAAGGTTTGTTCAAAATACTACACAGTCAGACAATACAATATCTCTCCCACGTCATGCCCCATGTCAGACAGCAATGAGGGGATTCACGCCCTCATATAGTTTCTTTTGTTGAGCAGCTTTGTTTTGGCTCAAGTCGTTTTGGCTTAAAGTTGCATACTTTTTTTCTTCTCCCTCGTATAGCTTCTTTTGTTGAGCAGCTCTGTTATGTTCAAATCCAATTCCTTGGCTTTTATCATCATCACTTCTCATTACCATATTCTTGTTTTGTTTTTGTTACTAATCTTGAACGTCTAGTTAATTCACTTTTAGATGATTAAGCCTAAATTCAATCTGAAACTGTGAAAAACATTGGTTGTACATCTTTACAAGAGTGACTCGTGGATGTTTCTAAAAACGTTTCACAGAGGGAATACTTTTTTGTGCTTGAAGTATAACACAAAACCAAAATACAAAAATCCGCATCCAATACCTGTTACAAGCAAAACCCATTGGAACATCGTCGGATCTTTGAAAACAGAGTCCTGCAGATTCATCCCAAAAACTGCAGTTACAGCGGCAAAAATGGCTGCCACAAAGGTTGCAGCGGTGAGAAGCAGTTGAAACTGAATCAACTGATTCTGTAAATTTCCCTAAGAAAAACATAGACACAAAGTCAGAGACTCGGAGAATTTAGGATGAAACAAGGACAAGATAGCAAATTTTGAATTTTGTCTGTCCTTACAAGCTTAATGTTGATCAGATCCTCTGTATCATCTATATACTCTTTCAGCTGCAAACACATGGTCATAGATACCAGAACGATGAAATCAAATGATGAGAAAAAAATATCTAGTTGTAACAGATTGAGTATATCTAACCGATGATAATTTGCTGAGAGTGTTATCAACAACGACAAAGTAGGCTTCCAGTAACATCTCTAGTTGATCGATGTTCTCTCCACTGCTAGATGAGCTTAACAAGCTTCTGTTTGAGCCAACGACGCTGCTAAAGGCTCTTTGAAGCTTCCCAAAGTTTCCACTTGTTGAACCGACAGGTGAAACTGGCGCAGACTTCGAAACTATTCCAGAAGATTCAAATTCCTCATCGAGGTTATCTTCTAACCCCCCTGAAGCATGAGCCTCGGATCTTTCTTTCTTCTCAGTTAAATACATCTCAGCCATGTCATCATCATCATCCATTAAATGTTCTATTTCATCACAAACCTGCAAGTTTTATAACCCCCAAATTCAGATGTATGGTACCAATTTTTCTCCAAATTTGAAGGGTCTTTTGTGTTTTACCTTCTGAACTTTCTGTGTTAAGGCAAGGAGGCGGCCTTTTAACCTGCGCACGTGTTCTAGATTAAGGGTGCTGATGTTTGAGGCTAATTCATCAAGAACAGGATACACCTCCATCTCAAGCTCATTCACCTGTTAAAACCAAGTACAGCAAAAACTAATGAGCTTAAAGCTGCACCCTTTAAAAAAATTCAGGCAGTATGATCTTATAGAAGAACGATGAATTCCAAAAAGACATTGTGGCATACCTGTGCATCTAAAGACAAGCAAGATAATTCCAAAACCAGCTCCAACGCTTTAAATTCAAACGGTAAATCATCTGAAACCAACACATATAACAGATTTTGTCAGCAATCCAACCAGTATCATAACTCCAAGCAACCAAAGCTAATATAGAAATCATTGACCCTTGAGATTTAGGCTTTGGTTTGATTGGAGGCGTTTACACAGTTCCGACTGGTACTGAACAACAGATGCATCCCGAGCATTCATTAGAATAACCTCCTCAGCTGTGATAATGCACCTGATTTTCTCAAGGCTGACCACTATCGCTCTCTCGCGTCCCAAAATACTTGAGGGGTAAATAAACAAAGGATCTAGAAGTCTCAAATCCCTTGATGGCAAGGAACAACGCTTCATTATAGTTGCCTTGTCAAGTTCCAAAACCGTTGAGTTCCCATTTTCATCAATTTTGACCCACGAACGACTAGATTGGCCTCTCTTCTTAAGGCCAGAATAAGGATGCCCACGGTTACTTTGTCCTTCAAGATTGACTGGTCTACCAAATTTTTGGGAAGATATGAAATCCGGAAGGTTGGAAATGGAAAACGGATCCGGTTGTTCTCCCATGTTTCTATATCCTCTCTTGCTTACAGGTTACAGCAAAGGCTTTGGTTGCTAGTAAGTGAGGTAAGACTTTGCCCACACTTTCAAACCTGAAAACAATCATTGTGACATGAAAATCCAAATTCAATTTTGCAACCATGTAACCTCATCTTCTTCATCTCGTCTCTCTCCAAAGAGTTAACAAAGAGAGAAAACAAAAAGCCTTACTTTCTCAAAAGACAATACTTTTCTAAAGGGCAGTGAAAACTGCGTCGATCATTAAGAATCTACCTCTGAGAACCCTCAAAACCCCTAACCAATCTAGATTGAATAACTATTAGCTCTTAAACGAGAAATGAAGAAAAGCCAGAGAATTTATAGTAAATGACTATCCAATTCAGTAGAAATTTTCTCAAATTTCAGGATCCTAGTTCGAAGAATTCGATCCGTTAAACTATCGAATACAAATCGCCGGCGATCAATTCTAAATTATCAATTCCCAACTACAAAGTAAGGAATCCAAAACAGATAGACATCTTGATGAGAAAAATTAAAAACCCTAGATTCCAAAAAAACTTCACCTTCGTCTACAATCTTTCAGTTTCCCAAGCAGCAGCACAAGAATAACGATGGCTTTTTTTATGTACTCTAACCAGACAAAGACAATCGTATCTGATGCCACGTATTCAAAGTCAAGGCGTCTATCTATTTGATAAGACACGCTTTCTAAAGTAGACCATACCACAGGAGATCAGCTCCTAAAGTGGTAAGATACAAACCAAAACAGATAAGAAAGTCGACATGGCGCGAAACGCAGCCATGGTTAGTTAAAAGTTCCGAACTTTACGAGATACCATTCGTTCTGCTATCACCAGACAACGAACAGAGCCAAACCCTAGATCCCCTTTTCCTCCTTCGTTTTCTCTGACAAGAAAAGAAACGAAATTCACAACTTATATCCAAGTGTGAAGAAGAATCATCACTGATCAGATTGTTTTTGAACTTAATCACGGTTTCTATTTTCTTGTTTGTCTGATCAAATCGCTTTTCAGGTATGTCTTTTGTCTGAAAATATAATTTTTATGTATATTGGTTTCGGTTTGTTCGATTAATCCTAGAAATGTCTTCAAAGAGCTATTGCATGATGAGCGCTTTTGATTGTTCTCTAGGTGTTTATGGAGTCAGAACATAATAAAGATGAAAACAAACAAGTTTCAGGAGATCAGTTGTTAGAAGGTGAAAATGGAGATGGTGAGCATAAAAGGATTCATTCAGAAGAAACAGGGAGTGTAATCATTCACTCAGAAACACATTCAAGATCCTCTTCATCTTCTTCATCTTCATCATCATCTTCTTCTTCATATTCATCACCCCCAAAACATCTACCTGAAGACGACAAAGAATCATCATCAAATGATCCAGAGGTTTCTCCAACAGATTCACCTCCTGTTCAAGTAATGGACAGGGAGGATAATAACAACGGAGATCAAGGAACACTAAACTACGACCCGAATAGGATTCCGTCTTCGGTTTTCGAGAGAAGCAAATCGAACATACCAGCTGAATGGAGCTGCACTTCGAACGAGTCTCTCTTCAGTATTCATTTAGGACGCAACAGCTTCACTGTTGATTTGATGAAATCAGGTGAGCTCTATAAATCAGGAGAGTTACTAGCTTATAGTCCTGCGCTTCCTATGCCCCCTCCACCAGGAGGAGAATCAAACGCTGCGGTATTCGAATCGAAGGTTGTTGATTCAGATAAGGAGGATGAGGAAGTTGTTGTACTAGTAGAAGAAACACATAAAGATGAAGATAATAAGAGAGATAGCCATGATGAGAAAGAACAACTTCCTGCCGTTTCTTGGAAAACTCCTACAACTTCTTACCGTTCTAACCGAAGCTCAAACAGCGCGCATTCCTTCTCTTTCCCGATGTAAAATCTCCTTCATATCCCTTCGTTGCACTTTGTTGGATTGGTTTAGTGAAAGTTTTCGTCTTTTTCCTTCAACAGTTTGGCAGGAGCTGCAAGTGATTCAGCAAATGCAGAAACAGGGGAACAGAAGAAAGAAGCAAAGCAATCACAAGAGACACAACAACCAGCAGAAGCAGCAAATCAGAAGCAGCCGATATGTAGGTGGTTCTCATGTTTTCCTCCATGGCCTTGGTGTTGTTCTTCATGTTCTTGTTCTTGAATTTGTTTTCCTGTTTTTACGATTAGTTGCCCCTCTTAGTTAACCGATGAGTGAACCAGTTAAATGGAATCCAAATTGGACATGTTAAGTTGTGTTTAATTAAAATAAGTCAATTAAATGAATCAAATGGTTTAGGTTGGTGAGAGAGAAAGGTCGACTCCAAGGTCTACTGGAAAGTGTTAATCGTTAATTGGCAGACGAACTTAGGCAGAGTTTTGAAACTTTGTGTGGTTTTTGATGTGAAAGTTAACTTTGTGGAGGGTTCCACGAAGAGATTGAAACTTTACGTGGTTGTGACTCTGGTCACATCACTTTGCAGGTTCTACAGTGTTATTCCTAACTTTCTGTGCTTCTTTAAAGAGCTTAAAACATTTTATGATTTGAGATTTGATTGTGAAACTTTGTATGATTAGACTTAATGTTACGAATAGGTCTATGAAGATCAATTAAACGGTGGATTTTGAGACGAATCAAAGAAGGAAAAATGACCCTTCAATTAATCTTAAAGCAAAAGATCATCACCTTAAAAAATGACTTATAATCGGCCAATAAGATCATAGGTTTTTCCAGGAAGCTAAACTCAGATTCTCAGTCAGTGAGCAAAACTTGGAAGAAAAAAGCAAAAGCTCTAGTTTCTAGCCTGAGCATTCCAATGACCGTTGATCTGAGAAGCTTTAGCATCGCCCGTGGCATCACCATTCCTTCTCTCCGACCCGTTTCTCCCCGAGCCTCGTCCTCCACTAACACCATTGCCCCGAGGTCTATACCCGTCCTTTCTGTAACCATTCTCATTCCTATTGTTACCATTGTTTCGTGCAGTGGCTCTCCCGCCATTATCATTGTTGTTGGCTGCAGAAGAATCCAAAAACAACACTCAAAGTTAGAATTTTTGTTTCTAATTTTCAGAAAGTTTATTATCATGGAGAGACAACAATGCCTTAAGAAACTTGCCTCGTTTTTCTTCTATAGATGCTCTTCGGTTTCCGATTATGATTGGAGATTCCTTGTGAGCCTATAGTTGTGCATTCCAATATTAGAAAAAAAACAAGAACTTTGAACTATATTGAAGTTGAGAATTTGATAAGCAAAAGCATACCTGGAAGACACTTTTAATCGATTCACGATTTTCGAAGGCCACAAACCCAAAACAGTTTCTTTTTTCCTGCAAAGCCAAGATTTTTAAGTGTGTGAGTGAACTAGTGCCTAAGGAAACTACTCAATCATATTTTCTCGTAAGTAGGATCTTTTAAATTTGGAACTGACCGTGTAACTTCTGACTTGGATACCGCCTTTTCTAATGGCTCCAAAACCATTGAATGTTTCATAGAGTTGCTCTGGAGTCGCATCCATAGGCAAGTTTGCAACAAATATGGAACCACCCTGACCTGGTTGTTCAATGGTTTCAGCAGAAGGGTTTTCAGGAGCTGGGGCAGGAGCTTTAGGCTGAGGAGCAACTACTCGGGCAGGAGCTTTGGGCTGAGGAGCAACCCTCTGCTTTTCGACATGTTTAGGCTTTGCAGCAATTAACTGAGCGTCTTTTTGGGCAACCTGTATGTTTTGAAATCGACCTAGAGATTAGACGTTATTGTAAGATAAATCCCAGTAGAATATGAATTTGAACAAAACGAAGACCCACAATTACTGCAAAGGATTTTTTGGGAGCGTCCTCTTGAGGTTTTACTTCAGCAGCTTTAGGTAACTTACTGTTCCCATTCGCAACTTTCTCTGTATGAACTTTTGCATGTCCGTTCGCTACAGCACTTACGGGTTTCTTCACCGAAGCTTTAGCTTGACTAGGGGTAATAACCGCCTCTACAATTTCATTTGCAGGCTCTGCTGTTCAAGAGCAAGAACATGTGAGTCAAAACAAAGTCGAGAGTGGAAACTTCAGATTCTTGATTTGTTGAAAATACTTACCGGCGATAGTTTCGGTTGACTCGATTACTTGAGGACTCTCCTCGACCTCATTGGTAGCTTCTGGTTCATCAAACTCATCATACACGTACCTAAAGACATCGTTCAGCACATAGTAGCTTCCTTTCTGTGGCACAAGGAAGAATGTTTGAGTGAAATTCTTTCTTTCTCCATCTTTTCCAATTACTAAACCCGCTACTAGAGTTACAACTCCATTCTTTAAAGATGCTTGGGAATCCGCAGTCAGAATCTGGATTTTCGAGTTTTGGTAGTCAAAGGACATTATCTGATCATTAATAGCCTGCAAAAACAATGAAAGATTTGTCGAATGAATAAAAAAACACTAGCAAATAAAGACATACTATATGCAGTTTGGCTATGCCAATAAAGGAACTTACTTTCAATGATTTGACAGAAACCATTTCACCATCGAGACCTGGCCTTCCAAGCACACTTTCCTCCAGATAGAATCTGTAAACTTCCGCGGGTTTTTCATAAAGGTGGGTATAGTATTTCTCAACGAACGCATTGCCTACAATGCTTGGATCCACTGATGAAGCATTTGATTCAGGTGTCATCTCTGCATGATCAAATTAGAAACTACTCTTTAAGACAATCGCAAGCATTCCTAATCGAAAGTGAAGCACTGAATAGAAACAGAGCCATACGCACCAACAACCACAAAAGAGGTTTCTTTCATCTAAGGAAAGAACATATGTAGACTAGTTTATCCGCAAAGACCAGAATGAAACACGATAATATAAATGGAAAACCCACAAGCCTTTATCCAGTAAAAACTCCAATTCACACAGAGTATGCAACGATACAATATTTTCCCATTCAGAAACTCTAATCTATGAAGTATCTTAGTGAATCACAAAACAAAAAGCTAATTGCATCACTTAGAACTGCAAGTGCAATTGTATGAAATCCATTGTCTTACTGTAATTGAAAGTACACCTATTTTCTTTCTCTAGATTACTACATAGTTCAGGCTAAAAATAATCTTCAATAGATCTACAAAGCGCTCGATTTTGAGAAAGTAAAAGGTTTAAACTTTGCTGCAAGTTGAACCCAAAAAAAAGGAAAACCTTTGTGGAAAAAACAGTAAGATATAACATACAAAATTGAAAGACATTGAGAGATCAGAAGTAATACCTAAGTAAAATGAAGAAGACAACAGAATCAAATCCCAATCAGACTAGAGAGAGGAGGGAAGGAGGAAGAAAAAGATAAAAAGAGTGACTTTTGGATGTATATATATGGCTTCTAGGGTTTTTGACAAAACCTCCTAAGAGATTTGGGATTTTTTCTATTTACTTTTAATTTAATTCATTTTTGCAAGTTTTTGGATACCATCCATTAATATCACGCCACGTTATCATATCAGAGTAATGGAATGTTTCAGCTGTTTTCGTGTTTGTGACCGGCGGTCTTAAAAAAGCAAATTAATCAGGGCAAATAATAAAAAGCCCCCGGCGAGGATCGAACTCACGACCTTTCGCTTACGAAGCGAACGCAATACCACTATGCTACGGAGGCGATTTGTTCATTAACGGGAAAGATAATTTAAAACTCTATATTTTATTAAGATACCACTATCAACTTCGTGACAGCTTTTGACGGGAAGGAGACGAGAGAGAGAGAAAGAGAGACGCCGCCGCCGGAGAAATGTGCGGAATTGCAGTTATCGTGTGCGGCGTTCGTATCGAACTCTCAACGCTTTCGTTACTCTCTGAGCCTCCTTTCGAACGAGTAAATCTCTTCTCCGACCTCACTTGTGATGATTTAGATCTCTTACCGTATTGTGGCGTTTGAAAGTTCTGATTTTTTTTTGAACTTTCGCGTTTTTGAGTTTGAACTACTTTTTTTGTTTGAAGTTCAGCGTTTTTTTTTAAAGAACCGATGTGCTCTTCTCTTATTGTTTGTTGGATGAATTTCAAACTCTGTTTTGACATCTTTGTAGAAAGGAAAGATTAACTCTTTTGAGCTTTCATTGATGTATAATGATAATGTACTGAGATGAGTGAATTGATTGTTCATAGTTCAGCTTTTATATGATGTCTGTGATTGGATATAAGGTTTTTAGTAATTGTGATTGCTGATTCGGTGTTTTCTTGGTTAAACCAGTTAGAATTTTCTGTTGAAGATGTGAAATCTGTGTTAGCCCAAAGAGGTCCCCATAGTGTAGGCGAAAAGAAGATTCTCCTTCAACCTAATGTACCAACTTGTGCTCAAGAGTCTGTGACTCTCTCTGTTTGTGAAGCTAGCGAAGGAACTCATAAGCTTGAGAATACTACTTCTTCCGGTGAACTGCATTTTATAGGTTCCACATTGCAGCTTAGAGGAACTAGTCCTATAATCCAGCCAATGGTAGATTCTTGTGGAAACATTCTAGCTTACAATGGTGTGGTTTCCTTCTTAAGCTTTCTAACTATCATGTGTTTTCTCCTACACTATACGGTATCAATTGGTATATTTCATATGCAGGCGAAGTATTTGGAGGAATTGAACTCCACAGCTATGATAATGATACTGAAGTTCTTTTGAAGTCTTTAGAGAAAGCAAAAGCTTTAGTTCCAGATGTTCTTTCGACGATTAAAGGCCCCTGGGCCATTGTATATTGGCAGGTAATTTTGTAACTTGCCCCTGATATTTGTAGCATTTTACTTGCTCTTAGAAGCTTTTTGTCCATCAGGAAAGCTCAAGAACGCTATGGTTTGGTAAAGATGCTTTTGGTCGGAGGAGTCTCCTTCTTCACTGGCCAACTGTAGAAGACCCTCGTTTTCTTCTATCGTCTGTTTCTCCAGCTTCTTCCGTTGCCGATGGATCTGGTTTGTACTGATTAGCAGAATAGTTTTCTCTCTTTATGTACAATCCAAGCTCAATTAACATATGTTCTTTGGCAGGACCGGATGCTGAAACTGGTGATAGCATTCATAGATTTTGGGAAGAGCTTCCATGTGGTGTGTACAGCATTTTGTTCGGGGTTTCAGAATCTGGTTTTTGTCTTTGTGGTGAAGTTACAAAACACGAATGGAGACACACCATGTGGAAAGAATTGATTGAGTGGGAAAGGGATTTAGTTGTACCAAGACCTGAAGATCAATCAATGTCGTTGCTTAGCGGAATTCAAGAAGAGAAAGACAATGCTCTTTCAACGTTTTTAGGTGCTGCTTAAAATTCATTTTTACTCCTCCAGTTCTGTCCAATTTTCATATGTCTGACAAGGTTTATCTTCAGGATTCGCGCAGACAGTTTTGGTTGTTCTAAAGGAATCAGTGAGGCGGAGAACTTCACTACATAGCATTTTTCAGGTATAAGCTTTCTAAAGTTTCGCTTTACATTAAATGCTTCATGATTAGTGAATTTTTCCACAGCCATGTGATTACCTCGAAACATTTTCTTATTGGCATAAACAGGGAGAAAATGAAGTTGCCCCAGTAGCTGTTCTTTTCTCTGGTGGATTAGATTCGATGATTCTCGCTGCGCTGTTGGATCAGTGCCTTGATATAAAATGTAACCATTCATCTGTACTGTTTCCGCCTCAGGCATCAATTCTGAAACTAATTTAGATTTTCCAAATTCTCTTCTTTTTAGATGAAGTTGACCTTCTTAATGTCAGCTTTGATGGTCCTAATGCTCCTGATAGGATCTCGGCCAAGGCTGGAATAAAGGAACTTAAAAAGATTGCACCTTTGAGAAGGTTTAACCTTAAAACCTTGATGCATATGTCTGTTACTATTCTCTCCAATTTGTCATTCTGTTCATGCAAACGTTCTTGCGAACTCAAGGTGGAAACTTGTGGAGATTGATGCTGATTTGTCAAAACTAACCTTCGAAACAAAGCGTGTTATGTCACTCATAAATCCTGCAGATACTTATATGGTAAACTCCCAAGTCTTGAGGATTTCTCATTACATTCTTCCAAACTTGATGACAACTATACAATCCGTTTTGCAATGTTCTAGGACCTTAACATAGGAACAGCACTTTGGCTTGCTGCTCGCGGTGATGGTTGGATTCACGAAGAAAGTGAAAGTCAAACAGTAGAAGAAGACAACCAGCGAATAAAATATAAGTCTGGGGCTAGAATTCTGCTTGTTGGCGCTGGTGCTGATGAACAATGTGCTGGTTATGGTAGACACAGAACAAAATACCGAAATGGGAGGTATATACATATTTGTTCAGCATAATTTTCTCTACGATGTAAAATAGTTAACTCACTACACAAGTTTTGTTCTTTTTTTGTTCAGCTGGGTTGCGTTGGATCAAGAAATGAAACTGGATATGCAGAGAATATGGAAAAGAAATTTGGGTCGAGATGATCGATGCATTGCAGATAATGGTAAAGAGGTATATGTTAGCGCCAGGGATAAAAATTCAAATTGTTTTTCTCTTTGTGCTCTGTTCTTAAATGTTTTATATTTCCATTTTTTAGGCACGATTCCCATTTTTAGATGAAGATGTAATAAAGACTCTCCTTGACATTCCCTTGTGGGAAATCGCTGATCTTGAGCAACCAAGTGGAAAGGGAGACAAGAAGATTCTTAGACAGGTGAGTAAAAGCCACCATTTTTACTTCTGAAAAAGCCTCAAGAACACAACTTCATAAACCAAAAATTGTTGCTTGAATCTTGAAGGTTGCAAAGCTGCTTGGTTTACATGAAGTTGCAAAGATGCCTAAGAGAGCAATACAGGTAAGAAGAGGTTGAAGAGAAATTTCTGAGAGAAGTCAAGTTCCTCAACTCAAATCAGTAAAGTGGATAGCTTTGTGTTGTGTTTTCACGCCCTCTCTCACTTTTGTTTTGGGCTTTGGTTGTGTTTTCAGTTTGGATCGAGAATAGCTCGTGAATCAAACCGAAGAAATTTTGGAAGTAACCGTGCCGCTAACCAGGCCTCTGCCGGGAGCGTGAGATTCCACGGGCCATGAGAATAAAAAGCTCATATTTATACCTACTCAACTGTTGTTAGATCACCATTTTTGTGTTGTATTTGTATACAAAGGACTAATAAGAGGACTTTGCTGATAAATTGTGTTCTACTATATTGCTACTGATTTTTGCTGTTGATCCAGATTTGGGTCGAGTTATTTCCGTATACGGTCATATCCATAATACATGTGAAATTTTTTAAAGCAACCAATAACTACACTTGGTTTTGTGTCACCGGTTTTGAAAAACCATCTTTTTACATTTAGACATTACGATGTAATGAAAACTGTTTATGTTTAATTTGTACTCGACATTTAAAATTGTTGGTTACCCGAAGAACCGATCAATTGAACCGGATCCCTGAAACTAGCAAAACCGGTTTGAGCTTATATATATAATATATTAGACTGGCTCGCTTATGACTCAGTAGTCTGTTCTGAGTCTGCGTTTTGCTTCTTCTTCTCCTTCCGTTTGCTTCTTCTAGATTTGATCGCGGATTTCACCAAAGGTTTGTTTCTCAAACTCTTAATTCTCCAGATTGGTCTCTTCATTTCTCTAGTGTCCAAGGCGAGTTTAGATCGTAGATTCCTCTGTTTTGATCCCTTGATTACGCTTCGGACTATGGTGTTTTTGCCCCTAATTTCAGGAGATTTTGTCTCTACGGATTCCTTAGCTCCAAGGGTTAAGAATGTTGATTCGATTTCGCTGGTTTTAGATCTAATTGTCTTTCACACTTGTGCCGATTTTTCTCCTCCCCTTTATTCCCTTGTGTTCCTCTTCGAAAATTTGGCTATAATCTTGTCATTCCTCTTAAGATTCTTCGAGAATTTTGAAAATTTTGACGTTTTTCGTTTTCAGTTGTGGATTTTGCATTAGCATTTGTGGTTTGGTATTGGGAGTTGGAGGATATTATTGTATTTTCCAAAGACAGTAAACAAAGAATGTATGTTCTATGACTAGAAATGGTATTGGGACTTGCTACATTTCTGAATCTTTCATCTCTGAATGTTTATTATAAGAAATTTATGAACTAGAAGCAGGTGTGTGAATTACGATGGCTAGCTTAAATGGTTTTTGCATATGAGACTTGTTCCAGTTCTGAATCTATCATTTCTGAATGTTGTATGATGATACTTCAAGCTCATAATTTCCTTATTGTTTTCCGGGTTTTATTGTTGCTAGGTCCTTCAAAAGTCTTTCACTTTATACTATGGGTCGTGGAAACAGCTGTGGTGGAGGTCAAAGCTCACTTGATTATCTCTTTGGTGGAGGTGATGCTCCTGCTCCTAAGCCGGCTCCAGCTCCTCGTCCTTCACCTGCTGAGACTGACAACGGGACTACTGCACCAGCACCAGCAGCTGTGACTGCAACTGCACTCACGACCGCTACTACTACTGTTGAGCCAGCAGAGTCCAACAAGCAAATTCCTGCTGGTATCAAAACTCCAGTTAACAACTACGCCCGAGCTGAAGGACAGAACACCGGAAACTTCCTTACTGTATGTTTTGTTTTTTTCGTATCCATTACTCCAATACCCAAAAATGAAATGTAAGACAACATTGTAATGTTCTCTCCCTTTCTATATCTCTCTGCAGGACCGTCCTTCGACCAAAGTTCATTCAGCTCCTGGAGGTGGATCATCTCTGGATTATCTCTTCACTAGCGGCAAGTAAAAAACATTGTGATAAATGCAAATGCGGATCCATTGTGTCTCTGTTGCATTATCTCACTATAAACTGTTTGATGTGAGCCTTTAATGATAAGAAGTCGGTTTCTTGTCAACTTTATCTCGATCGTTTATCTGTAATCTTCTGCCCAAAATGTTCAAACCATTTGAATCAACAAAAAAAACTTCAACTTCCTGTTATTACCCATCAATGCAAGTTCAAATAAATGACAACTTGTTTACTGACTCTTTATCATTGAATCAAATGGATTCCCAAAACCAATTACATTGTAACCAGTTCTAAATAAACAAAGTACAAGTCTTTTTTCAAAAATGCAAAGAACCATCATCTAGGGTGTTGAGGAGCAGGGATTATCCCCCATTTTCTCCGGACTTGCTCCAAGTCTTCACTAAAGTGACGCTCGTAGTACACGCACATGAGGTCTGTGCATTGTCTTCCAGCTCGAACAGCCCAAGGAAAGTAATGCTTCAAGAACATCGATCTTTGCTTTTCGTTGAACCTCACGGTGCCTCCAATCACAGAAAGCATGCACATTGGAAGATACATTTGCTCAAACTCTATGACTTTTAGAGCTGACTCACCTATAAGATTCGTAGGAAGGCCGAAGAGAGTGTGCCACAAGTCGTGAACTTCCCGCGCCCGTGTTGCTACGTAAGCCAATTCATCTGTGTCCATGAACCTTACGGGCGGACGGTCATCGGGAGAGAAGTTTCTAGATCCCATGAATCTTGCATATGCAGCTCCAAATGTGTTGTCTGGTAGATCCCAAGCATGGCCTACTTGTTCTGACACAACACGAGGACGCTCCAGCAATATAGCCTGCAGAGAGAAAAGAGACCTCAGTAATAAGAGAACAAGAATCAAACACCGTATCAGTCATCACGCAAACTCGTACCAAAGCCATAACCATAAGCAAACTCTCTCGTTCGGAGTTAAAGCCATTGAACATCAACAATTAAATACAATAAAAAACTACTCTGCAGCCATTGAACAAAAGTAAAAGCTCAAATTTGAACACAAATCACATCGATTCGAATCATTACTTCCTCCAGAATCACTAATACAAAACAACCTCGAAAATCAATCACTCTCTAGCAAAAACCAATGATAATAAGAGAAGCGAGAAACTTAAGAAACTCACTCTTCCCTCGGGACTCTTCTTCATCCTCTCAAGAACCATTTCAAAAGCTGGTTTTCCGGTGGTTTCACCGAGAGCGGCGATCAGATCCGCCCTACGAGGATTTACCAACGCACCGACAGCAGATCCCATCGCCACCGCCGCTTGTTGCCACCGGCTCAACGGGACTCGAGCTCTTTCGATCGTCATTTCGTAGAGATCCCTCCGGTTAACGAACAGTGAACCTCTCTAATAACAGATCAAAATCGATAGACGGCGGCGACGAATAATTTAGACGGCACGCGCTTATTGTTGGAGTAAGCTTGTCTTATCTAATTCAGGAAGAAGATTCAGGCTTGAGAAAATTGAAATGGTGCTCACGAGATTTAGAGAAACATGTGCTTGTCACGTGACTATCAAAATTAAGAGAAATATCGAGAAATTAGAATATTGCTTTTCAAAAATTTGGAATTTAGTTAGTTACTCCTCTTTGAATAAAACAATTTCTTCTCACAAATTTGTTAAGGCTTTATGTTATAAATATGTATGTTTATTGCTTAAGAAAATCATCAATCTATAAAAACAATAAACAAGTTTTTTAGAATATTTGATTCAATTTTTTCATTATATTATGATAATAATTTATAATTTAACGATTTATTTAAAATCACAAAAGTCACAACATTTATTTTCCTGCTTGAACTTTTTATTCATATGATTTACATTAGACTTTTAATCAGTTGGAGTAGTGTGATTAGGCTCTGCTGATCATATACTATTTACACATCAAAAACAAGTATTTTTTTAGTGTGGAAATAGAGTAAAACTTGAATTTTTCTAAAATATGACTAGAAGCTTCATAGTCCCCGGCGAGATCGAACTCGCGGCCTTTCGCTTACGAAGCGAACGCAATACCACTATGCTACGGAGGCACTGATGTTCATTTAATATATATTTTAATATTTTATAAATAATAATTAATTAAACGTAAAGTTATTGCAGCTGTATTCAACATCTAACTAGCTAGAGATGAACAAACGAAATTCTGAACAGAACTTTTTGTATATGAAAATTTAATAAAGAAATTAGGAAATAAAATAATTGTCCCATTTATATTCCACTTGAATCTTGGGATATATATGAAATTAGGAATTAACACAGAATGAGACGGTTTCATGAAAATTTTCTAAATTTCTAGTTTTCTTTTATCATAAGATATATTTTCAATTATTTATTAAATATTATTTAGTACATAATTTCTTTTTAAATTGAACGTATGAAATTCTCATTCCTGTCCAGTCCCATCTCAAAACCCAAAAAAAAACAAAACAAATATTTTATTTTTTTGAAGTAGTGGATGCTAATTATCTTCATGATTCTTGTATATGTATATGTATTCCAATAATCAAATGATCACGTGTCAATTAGAATCAGCAGTTATTCCACTGGCTGTGACAACTAAGTTTTGCATCTAAACTAGAATAAACTGAACTTTGTTCGTCTCTAATTATCTTATTTCATCTTAATTTTTCAATATATTTCACCTAATTTTAGCTAAGTTCATCTTTAATTCTTTTATTCCATTCAATGCAAACTATTTGCAGTTTTTTTTTGCTATTACACAAATTAAACTCATATCTTAATTGCTTCACTAATACTCTATCACTAAGTGGATTAGCGTCCCATCACAAAATGGCATGAGCCTAATCAAGGCTAGTAAATTAGCAGTAGTATGTCGACACGTGTCTCTTCAGGCACGTGATGTACGTATGACTGTTTTGTTCAATCGCAACACATCCGAACAGTGTAGGGAAAAAATGGTTACTCGAGCCAATAAGAGTTCGACACGTAGCCTACGAACTCTATCCCTGACCATAACCTGCATATGCTTCCCTCATCTTACGTTTATATTGTTAAAATTAAAATAAATGACTAAAGAGTATTTCCGAAAACATTAATTAATTAATAAAAGATTTTGTCAGGAAACAATATTGAATGTTTACGACTTTTTTCGGCCAACTCTCTTCGTGCTACCTCGTATTATGGACTAGGTTAAAGTTACTTTTTCAAGAAGTTGTCTTTTTTTAATTTTTGATTATTATTCTTCTACTTTATTCTTAATTTCTATATATTATATGGATTGATATTCCATATAAGAGTAGCAAAGTGATTGACTGATTTTTGCAAGTTGTTACAAATCATGCGATGTTATGAAATTATTAGGGACTATCATGATACGTGATACTACAAACACTAAGATTACTTTATTCACTGAATATGATACTTCTATAGTTACTTGATAGAGAGTTCCAATTTGGACTAAGTAAATACTAACCGACCGACTTAGTGTTTATCTAACCCAAATCTTAATCTACTTAGGAGAACAATATACGAATCCTATCATCATAAACCACTCCACAATTTTATAATTTTAATGAAAACATAAAGCAGGTCTTTTAACCTTCTTTGCTAAGTTACATAAGCAATTTATATTTTCATTGCACATAGTTTATTTGTTTGCTATGATCTCATTATTAAGCGATGTTATCATTTAACCAACTTTTAATAATAAATCGTTTCCTATACAAGCGCTGGTGTACGGAAAAAACGTTATTCTTTATTTTATTTATCGAAGTTGAATAATAAGTTGATGAAAATAAGAAGTATCTATCTTAAAAAATAAATAATAATATCTAACATGAACTATATTAGAACGAGATTCCAACTACTACTAGGTGCAGTAAAAATAACTTTAAAAAAAAATCATATCTCAAGGAACTTCAAATTCCTATAGTCCATGGAGTTCTAACTAGGGTTTTAGCCCATCATGGGGTCTATTCTAGTTCCAATTTGTTAGTCTAAAGATACAGAAGAAACCTGCAAGTATCAGATATCCTACAATTTATTTTTGTCAACTTTATATTATGTTATTAGATGGTGTTTGTAATACTATATCGATGCCCTTTAATTTTTCTAAAAAATAAATATTATAATGGACCTACGGTTTATGTATATTGGTCTAGAAAATAATAAAACTTATAATGGTAGATCCAAGGGTCAATCTTTTTATCTTCCCAAAAGAAGAGAGAATTGCTAGTAGCCCAATTATATACATAAATTGTCAGAAACAATAATCGTGTTTTCATTTCAAAAAGCAAACGTTACTAACGAGGCTTACAATATCTATTCATGCAGAAGATATGAATTTTGTGATAGCATATGTAGTTTTTGGAGATTTACTATATTTTGATTATTGGGGATGACTATTTTACTAGAGATCATTTCTCTAAATATCTTTAAGTCTCTATCTAACCTAAATTATCCATATAAAAAGGTGGAATATCACATTGCAGTATTCTCTAGTACTTATTCTTTTTAGATGTTACATAAAGCATCTATCTATATGTTACATATTGTAAGGTGACCACTTGGCACCATAAAAGAATGGTGGAGAACAGCAAAGTACGTAAAAGATGAAGATCTAATTATACACAATCAAATGGATATAAGACATGCATATACATCAAGAAGATTAATAGTGATAAATCAAATAGATCATTCAGGTGGCACAAAACGACATTTAAAAAAAAAGTAATTCTATTGATGTATAGGTTGAACAAAATAACTAAGGTACCAAGTGAAATGTGAGTCAGCAAGCAAAGTTAAAAAAAAAAGTTGTGTGAGACATATCACATGAGTAAATTAGCAACCATCATCATCATGAATGTAGTAGATACGTAGTAAGATGCCATGAAAAGAAAAATTAGCCATGGAAATAATCACAGTACCTTTTTTTAGTTAAAATTTTATTTATATTAATTAAGCTGACAAGAAGCATCTACGGAAAAGTTGAAAAATCTTAGGATTTGAGAGCTAAACTGTTGATAAGAAATTCTCTTTTGTTTTCATTTGTCTTGCCAAGATAAATCAGAATCTATGTTGTGCAATTCTTGTTTTAAGCATCTATGGTCGTTATATATATATATATATATGTGTGTGTATGTGTGTGTGATTTATCGAGCATATTAAAGCTAATGTTAATTTATCTTGGATTCTACTGTATTTTATGAAAATTGATTAACAACTTTGATTGGACATAATCAAATAACTCGACCTCATTTATTATTATTTTTTGACGTGGTTTGCTTTTTTATTTTTTATTTTTTATTTTATGGTTGTAACCTCTTTCGAGAAGGTTGCAACTATATAATCTATTATATAGTTCATGCTGACAATATTTTCAGAAATCTGAAACACAAAAACAAACCATGATAAGTTCCACTATCCAACATGTTATATAAAAAAAAGATAGGTAATTTGCTAAATGTCTTCGTGGTACGTAAAACCCTTCTAAATAATAAGAGAATAATAAGTTAAACATCAATATTTTGATATTACATAAGAAATACTAAATGGTACTATATCAGTTTCTTTTTTTCTGATAATAGTACTATATGTATATCAGATAAATGTATATGTAGATCCGTTTTTAAGCATTTAAACGATCGTGAAGTAGCTGTCATACGAAAGCACCTGTCGGCAAGAGAGGCAAAGCACAAAAGAAAAGAAACAAAAAAACTTTAGAAGTCTATCATTTTCTTACTTTTCTTCACAAAGACACACAATATATAATACATTATAGAGTTCTTTTCATAATCTAAACGTGTCAAGACCTGAAAAAAACGTTAATTTTATTTTGTTTTCTTTCATTTCATGAACAATATGTAACCAGACCATGAAATACTAATAGTAAGACTTGGACTTGTGAATGTGCTCTATTTAAGGCATATTTTGCAGGTTATATATAGAATATTTTTCATATTTCTTTTTTGAGCATTAATAATAACTAGGGACTAGATCTGATGAAAGACAGCAATCTATATATACATATGGCAGAAATTTTTCTATCTTAAAATCCAATGGAGGAGGGTGAAAGAGAAAAGTTGAAGCATTTTGGTTGGACTAGAGAGAGAGATATCTTAACTCTCCTTGGAAAAGTACTAGGAATCAATTTTTATTTTCTGAAAAAATTAAAAGGATGTAGAGAAAGAAATAATAAAAAATATATTAATATATTCCCTGATGAAGTAAGAATAAAATAATGTGGTATATATATAGCTATTTCCAATATATGACCTATTCACGAAATATATATTTTTAGAATACATGATTTTTTTTCTTTTTAAAAAAAAGGAAAGTTTATGAGGGTGGATATAAGTTGTGTAAGGTTTTATTTGGCCAAGAATGGCTTAGCATCTGCAAAAATCAAACACAAAGCTATTCTATTAAAACATTCCAACAAAAGAAGAACCTGAACACGGTGGCCCACCACCACCACAACCTCAACCACCACTAGCACCACCTCCTCCACCACCACCAGTCACCGGACAAGAGAGGAAACCAATTCATGCCCTAGATTTAGAACCAGAATCCTTTTGAGACAAGATCTACACTCTACACATTTTCACTTATATATACACTTTATCTATGTGTGTGTATACAAACGTTCGTTAGTTCTCACTTGTGCGTTTAGAGATAAAAAGGAGGAAACTTTTCTGTTGGGTTTTTGGTTTCTTGGTGAGAGAGAAAGAGTGAAGATAGAAGGATGGGAAGAGGGAAAGTGGAGTTGAAGAGGATAGAGAACAAAATCAACAGGCAAGTTACTTTTGCAAAGAGAAGGAATGGTTTGCTTAAGAAGGCTTATGAGCTTTCTGTACTTTGTGATGCTGAGATTGCTCTTCTCATTTTCTCTAACCGTGGCAAGCTCTACGAATTCTGCAGCAGCCCTAGGTAACAAAATCTTTAACCTTCGATTCTCATCTCCCCCCTAAAGTTTCTGTTTTGTATCCTCTCTTTTTCAGATTTTTAGGTTATTGATCCTTAAGGATTCTAGAAGTATATGAAAGTTTGGGTCTTTATTGATTTTGTTAGAATTAGATGATTAGGGTTTATTTCTTTTGTGAGTTTATGGTTATTATTAAGCACAAATCTGTCTCCTAGAGTGAGATTAAGTTACAAAAATATGATCATATATTTATATATATAAGGGTCGTAGATGGTCTAGATGATGATTAAAACTAGAGACTTGGAACAGAAAAGTACATGAGATTTGTCTATAGAAGCTATATATTTATAGTGAAAGCTTTTAGACATGAGATTAAGTCTTGAAGGGGTTGATCCAAATTTCCAAAGAGACAAAGGATTGACCTCTGGATATACAGAAAGCTGTAAAGAAACACAAAAAAATACTTTGACTACTTCTTTAAGTTAGTATCTCTCAAGTACTTATAATCCTATTAAAGTTAAAGAGACAACTGTGATGATACTCAATTTCATAATTTCCTTTTGCGCATAACAAATATTTTGTTTTCTTTCTTTTTCTCGAACAACTTAAATTTTTTTTTTCCAAATTCATCATGAGATTGATACCGATCTTGATGTTCTTGGTTTTGAACATGAACATTTTACAATCCTTTAAATGGTTTTTGGTTTGCCCTTTTGATAATTTCTTAATTGAAATTCAAAGTTTGATTGATCAATATATGTTAAAAATTGAGTGATCATTTGTTTGTATGTATTAGTGGTATGGCCAAGACGGTTGAGAAATATAGAAAATATAGTTATGCAACAATGGATCCAAATCAATCAGCTAAAGACTTGCAGGTACATCTTCTCTCTCTCTATGAATTGTCAAAGACTGACCTCAAAATTGTCCGTTATTAATTTTATCTTAATTTCAGGAGAAGTACCAAGACTACTTGAAACTCAAATCAAGAGTTGAGATCCTTCAACATTCACAAAGGTACATTGCTTGATTCATTACACATCTTGAAAAGTACATGTTTACTCCAACTACTTAACTCTTGTGGAATTTGCTTGTGTCTAGGCATTTGCTAGGTGAAGAGATAGCCGGGATGGGAGTGAATGAGCTTGAGCAGCTGGAACGTCAAGTAGATGCATCATTAAGGCAAATAAGATCAACAAAGGTATATACTACATCTCCAGAAATCGACAGGTTTATATTCGATTCTTTGGTCCTAAGAGAAATTAGAACAGTATTAAATCTTGGTTTTGTTTTCATTGCCAGGCCCGGTCGATGCTTGATCAACTCTCTGAGCTCAAAACAAAGGTACATAAAGAGTCACACAGTGTCCAATAATCTCAATAAAACACACGCTCATATTCATCAATTTACAGGAGGAAATGTTATTGGAAACCAACAGAGATCTTAAGAGAAAGGTAGTGCCATCAAAATCTTATATCGCAAGAAATTGAAATCGTTTGAGATTTCTCATAACATAGTTCTCTCTCTGTCTCTCTCTTTCTACCTCAGTTGGAGGAAAGTGATGCAGCTCTTACTCAATCACTATGGGGAGCTTCTTCTTCTGCAGAACATTCCCAACAACAACAACAACAGCAACATCAACAACAACAACAAGGCATGAGCTCTTATCAAGCAAACCCTCGGAGTCAAGAAGCGGGTTTCTTCAAGCCGTTACAAGGCAATGTAGCATTGCAGATGAGGTATTCATCGTAGAAAAAATAGTTAAGACCCATTGGTTTGGTTTCCTTCTATGGTCCAGCAAGATTTATCCTAATTAAAATTTGTGTTTCTTTTTTATCAAACAGTCATTACAATCCTGGTGTGACAAATGCAAGCAACTCTGCAACAACATCACAGAATGTTATTAATGGATTTTTCCCTGGATGGATGGTCTGAAACAGTAATACATATATATGTATACATTTGTGTGGTGTTTTATAGATCCAAGATGATTGCTTGTGTCATTTGATTTTTGCAAGAGAAACATAGTTTATGATTACAAACTCCGTTATATAATTAAGGGCTGTAATGTCTTACTCCACCAGATTATTACTTTTTTTTGCTAAGGAAATATAACATTATTACATACAAAAATTTGTGGGAACATTCTTTTTATTTTATTTCTTTTGATTTCATAGAATTTTTTTTGTCGGATTATGACAAAATTCTCTGGATTAGAATATGATTCATTCAATCAATTTACATCCTTCAAGAATTGTATCAAGTAGTGCTCTGCATTTGTATCAAGATTGTGACGTAGATTATTAACGACTAATTAATTATATTAAAAAAGCATATAATATTATGAGAACAGGTCCAAATGGGGTTGTTATTTTTCATGGTAAGCACGTTCAAGAAATGGCTCCAACCAAAACCAAACAAACAAGAGAGTATTTAAAACACAAACAAAAACTCAAAGAACAGAGCAGAAACGAAAAATAGAGAGACGGGCTTGTCAAAATGGGGAAACCAGCTGGGTATTGGGTGAATAAGATTAGAACATCATTCAAAGGAGGATCATCTTCGAGCAAATCATTAGAAGAAGGAAGTGCTTCTGGTTCTAGAAAGAACGATTCGAAACATAGTAAGAATCTGAAAACAGGGGAAGGTAGTAAGAATGGTGAAGCAGGAGAATCTCAAGCTGAGAGTGGGAGGAAAGTGATAGTTGTTGTTGACACAACTTCACAATCAAAGAATGCTCTTCAATGGGCATTAACACATTGTGTTCAAGATGAAGACAATATCACTCTCCTTCATGTCACAAAAACACCCGTAGGACAAGGTATATTTCATAATTTACGTATATAAACATATAAATACTCATTAGTTAATTTACTAGAACCTTTAAATTAGAGATAAACCATTAGAGCCAAAACTCGAAACCATATTCTATCTTGCCTGGAAAAAAACCAGGGTGAGGATCGATTCTTTTGGGTTTTATTTAGGCTTATCGGCCTCAGACTTTGTTTTGGGCTTATCTTGGGCCCAATGTATGTTTAATGTTGTTTTTTTTTCTATTTGATTTTCGGTTTCATAATACTTCTTGTAAGTGTTTTCTTGTTTTATCTTTAAAAGAATATTGTTAGTTGACATATGGGATATTTGGAACGATTTGTATTAAAATGATGTTTTTAAAAAATTTAATGTTATTGAACTTATGGTTTTAAAGTGTATTCTAATATCTATTGTTATTTAAAATATTTTAACTAATGATATTTCAGGAGGTTTTTATGATTTTAAAGTGCTTTAGAGTTTTATATAACTTTTAAAATAAAGATCGAATTTTACATATAGGTGAAATTAATTTAAAAGAAATAACATAGAGAAAATTCAAATTAATAGTTTTAAGGATATACTGATATATTTAACTTTTTCTTTATAATCGTATCTGAAAATTGTATTTTAATCTAACCTAGAGGTGTTAACTGAGAAGAGCACATATTAATCAAAGGTATTTATGCCCTGGAAAAACAGACGAAATCTAAAACCGATTCAAAATACATCATTTTAGGTCTTTCTTGAACCGAAATTACTTTTTAATTAGTCAGAAATTTGATTTTCTTTTTCCTATTTAGTTTTTGTTCAGAAGTTTGGACTCGACTTAGTCCTATATTATTTAGGGCTGGCACGCTTGGCACATCTCTATATTGTTGAGTCTCTCTCTATTAACTTTAGTGTTTATTATGTTAATAGCTATAGATGATACACAAAGGGAGAGAAACTCAAGGGCTCATGAACAAGTTCATCCATTGAAGAACTTTTGTCAGCTCAAGAAACCTAATGTAAGCTTTTAATTACAACTCAGAGAAACTGAATCGACTCAAAAAAGCTCATTTTGACATTAGGGCTTCTTTGCTTACAATTTTCAGGTGAAGACGGAGATAGTGGTGCTTGAAACGGCGGAGGAGAAAGGGAAGACGATAGTGGAGGAATCAAAGAAACAAGGAGCAGGAGTTTTGGTTTTAGGGCAGAGAAAGAGAACTTCGAAGTGGAAAGTGATTTGGAAGTGGCGTGCGAAGGGAGGAATGGGAGGAGGAGTGGTTGAGTATTGTATTCATAACTCCGAATGTATGGCTATTGCCGTAAGGAAGAAAAGTAACAATGGAGGTTACTTGATCACCACGAAACGTCACAAAGATTTCTGGCTCTTGGCCTAGTTTTTTTTTTTTATTCACAACTCTTAAATCAAAATCTTTTTGTCTTTTATCTTTTGTTAATTGAAATGATTTTGTTTTGTTTTCTTCTTATATATGTTCATGGATATGATTCTCTATATATTTTTTACGACTGCTTGAATAAAAAAGAAATGTAAAGACTTTAAATTTGTTTATCTTTGTCAGTGTTGAACTTGAAAAGAAGCTAATTATAGTATAAGCTAAGAAGCTAATTATAGTATAAGCTCAGAAGCTAATTATAGTATAAGCTAAGAAGCTAATTATAGTATAAGCTAAGAAGCTAATTATAGTATAAGCTAAGAAGCTTACAACATGTAGTTAAGTAAACAATAATCTGGTCGAAAATTTTGAAAAAATTGTTTGATTTCGATTGTTAATTATAGTTTTATCTTGCAGTGTGTTCTTTTTCTTTTTGCCAAATCATCAATTAAACTTATATGTACCGTCGTTCAACAGAAACTTCTATTTACACTCAGTAGGCTAAAATTCTGTAAATAAGGCATTGCATGAGGGTCAAACTTATAAAAAAAGGAGTTCACACCTTTTGAGTATCATCAAGGCATAAGAAAGAGAGAGAGAGCTAATTTAATAAAAGAAGAGACAATAATTCTTTTTCTTTCATCATTTATTCAAATTGTAATTATTATTATTATTATTGAATATAATATTAATAACTTTGATAAAATCATAGAAAATGAAACAGAATAAAACTCTTAAAAAAGGGAAGTAGAAATGTAGAACACAACTCAAATCAACGCCCTTTTAAAACTCGTCTTTCTTCTGGAGGTCGATCATTTTTCATTCCTTATTTTTCGTGCAGTATCGGCAACGGCGGTGGCAGCTCCGGCGACGGCTACGGTGGTAGCAACAGTACCAACGACGGTAACAATTTCAACCGAATGTTGTACAGGGTGATCAGCGAATGTTGTACAGGTTTTATGTTTATTCAACCGGAGGAATCCTATACTAAAATCCATACTAATCTTAATGTATGTATAATTGTTTTTTTTTTTACTAATCTTAATGTATGGATAATCCTAAAAAAACAAATCATATAGTAATCTTTTACTACTGATACATCATACATATATAGTTGTATTGTTTGTAAACCTAAAATTTATTGGAACAAAAAATTCGTTTCGAGTTTCTAAGCAAACTTTAGTAGAGAGACGAGGAGACGTCGTGGGAATTAGAAAAAAAGTTCAAATGTAATTATATCGGTTTTTGGAAAACCATTACGCCAAATGGTTTGTTTATTTTTTCTCATCGTTACAATTACTATGACTAAAAATAAATAAGTATAAATTACGATTTTGAAACCTATGCATATGCGACTTGTAAATGATATTATAAAATATGTATATACAAAAAGAAAGTTATGTTTTTGTTAGGGTGAGGTTTATGAAATTGGTTTAGCTTTCAGATTCCAAATTATTGAGTTTCCTAATCCATCGTTATCATCAACAACTACCATGTGAACTATACCATGTTTCCTTTTATATTGGCCATTTGTTGTTATATTTAGCAAACGATAGATATTGATAAACAGAAAGAGCAAAATAGATAAACTTCATTATCAAATGACGATCGTAACATGGTTCATATGACATATCATACGCACCCTAACCATTATTGTCATTATTCTTATTATTTCATCATATAATAGAAGACATCCCAACGTACAAACATTCACTTCTTACGCAAGTTTCGGAAATACCCTTTCGGGTCGCTTTCGAAAACTTCCCGGATAATTCGAGCATCCTTCCCGGGAGCCTTCATCATCTTCTTGTCCGGTCCTGATCCCACGCCGGAGAATAAACCTGCAATAGCTCCGGCGACACTTATGACTGCCATGGCTACTTCAAGATATGAAGTAGTATCTCTTTTCCCGTTAACGTTACTATCGTTGTCGCTCATTTTCATACGATAAGTCACAATTTTACGATTTACTACTTGTTCTTTGGAAAAGAAGTGATGCATGTGGTTTATATAGTCTGTAGATGTGATGCGAAACGATTTACTAGATGAATTAATATATTGGATTCAATTTACTAAGACGAGGTCTTTACTATAATTTTGTACTTAATGGTACCGTTAGGAGTCTATTGGGTTTTCTATGGAAGAATATGTGTATAATGCTTTTTTTAAGATAAGTTAATTAAAGTATACAATTTCAAACTTTCAGTTAAGTGTATTTGAATATTTTTGAAATAAAATTAAATATATATATTGGACTCACGATCTATTTCCTCTTCGGAACTATCATATAGCACCATGACTATCCAAAGTTTCGTTGTTAGTCCATATCTCCTTACCTTGGAAGTTCGAAACCTATTTCCCCACAATTTGAAAGATCGAAACCAATTTCCACACATTTTTGAACAAGACAAATTTAGAGTCAAATTATCGAGTTTACCTTGAGTAGCCAAATAATCGAGTTTACCTTCTCTGAAACCGCATAAGAACAACGGTAGTAACATCGGTAGGGATTGTTCTCTGATTTCGAAATCTTTCCCGAAATTTGACCCCCACACCAACACCTTCTTGGCACACCCGATACTCTTCCAGCTGGGCGCACTCTTGAAGATCCAATCGAATCTCTAGATGCATTGCTCATGCTTACTCCTCCTCTCTCGCTTTTACCCAGAATTTGTTTCCCCCAATTCGATTTTTAGGGTTCTTCTTTCTATCTAAACCTAAAATTTTTTTTAAAAACAAGATAATAACGTTAACATTAGTTTTTCTTCGGTAGGGTTTATAATTATTTGGGTTTCATTCGGGTCGGGCTATCTTCATCGAAACCGGTTTTTAGACGGTTTGGTATCTGTTGCAGCTGGTTTCATATTGGTCTTCAGCGCATAATCGAAAATTTCAAAAATGTGTGGAAATTGGTTTCGATCTTTCAAATTGTGGAGAAATAGATTTCGAACTTCCAAGGTAAATGGATATGGACTAGCAACAAAACTTTGGATAGTCATGGTGCTATATGATAGTTCCGAGGGGGAAATAGATTGTCACTCCATATATATTTGCATGTGATTAGAAAAAAGACAATTTATATATATTTATTTTCGATTTGTTCCATGTGACCGTGATGGGATGGGAGAGAAGATCTACAAGTGATTTCAAGAATCTACGAAGATTTCACCAATGGGGCCTGAAACATGTTTTTGCGCTGGAATCTATTTTAAGTTATGTTTTGTTCGATAAATCAGTTAAAAATTTTAAAAAACATGAATGTATAAAAAGATATATATTAGAATATGGACCCAAAGGATCGTTCTTTCTCTGATTTGAGTTTGGTTGGTTTCTTGTTTTCTCTCGTGTTTTTTAAAAAAAAATTTGTAGAAGTTTCAGATTTTCGGTCTATATCTCTATCAGTATCCAAAATCAGTTTTTAGGTATTTGAATTTAAAGAAGAACTATGTCCAAATAGAGTGTTTTTTTTTCTTTTTTAATGTTTGTAGTGCTTTTTCAGATTATATATCGTTTTTGGTATTTGTTGGGACTGGTGGTTGCATTATTTCAAAGGAGAAGAAAAGTATCTGCCGTCCAAAAAATAGATAGATGTAAAATGATCGTGAATGCAAATATACATTTCACAACAAATAACTTTTATTTTAAATATTTAAGTTCGTGGGTGCAAGTTTTTGTCAATTTTATTTTTCATAAAACAACGATTATAAGTTATGGATACAGCGAGTGACACGTGTCAAATGTCATGGTCAAAGGTGTGGCACACCAATCAACAAGAATCATGACCCAAAATCGTTTTTGACTTTTTGCCAAATGTTAGCAACTTGAAATTATAATATGCCATCGGTTATTTTACTTTTTAGTTTTTTTTTTCAAAAATATTGTTTTAGTTTACAAATTATGAGCAGTACAAAAAATCTAAAGCTTTCTGAAAAAGATGTTTCAACAGTGACCAGTCAAAAGGCAATCCTACGAGATTTACCAAACCAGCGATTATGGAAAATGATCGAAAGTGATATGGCCACAACAAATTAAGACAAATCCAATTTTTATATACATCGACAAATGTAAAACCAAATTCTACACATGAATATACTAAAAAAGCCCTGTAGAAAAATCTAAACTTTCATGTCCTAAAAGCTTCTTCTTCTACATATTCACACAATGTACTACTACTGTCATTTACATATAGAGGAACGCTTTCTTCAAGAACTTAAGATCTGATCAATCCGAAATTGACGAAAGATCTCGACTTGAACACCCCAAAGAGAAACCCCGTCTGAGATTCTTGAGAACTCGGTTTCGGGACCGTGTTTCCGCCTTTCACTTGAAGTATTGTCTGACCAATCACTTGTCTAATTGAATCTATGGTCTTCGCATCGACTTGATAACCAGAAGCATCCCTAACATAGAATGTGTTGAGAGCTTTGCCTCCTTTTGTTTTCACTTCAGCTCTTGTAACTGTGAGACTGTTTTCACGGAAAATTCTAGTCACGTCCGAGAGTAACCCGACTCTATCTGAAGTGCAAAGCTCAAGCTTCAAGCCCTAAGAACATAGAAACAAGAACCAAACGTTAGGCCACAGCACTCAACGTTCTTATGATTCTACTTCAAGCAAATCACAACAATGCTTACCTCAGAGACTCTTCTTTGAATTGCTGCTTTAAGACATTTGATTACTCGCTGTCTTTCTGCCTCAGATTTGACTGGAGATCCATCTGTATGTCTTATGTAGTATTCCTGAAAAAGCCCAAGAATTAAGGATCAAGTAAAGAGCTTAAGTTGAAGAAAACTTTGCAGAGAGCCTAATGTATACCTGATAAGCTTCAGGGCCTTCAGCTTCAATGCTGGCATGTGAAACCACATATTTCATATCCGTCAAAGTGAAGACGGTATCGAAGAGAAGCTTTGGTCTATCTTTACATTTGATCATCACAATTGAGTAATCCAAATCATGCAAATCGGATACATCCACATCTGGAATTATTCTCCCACTTTTATCCTCATCACCAACATTATTCTCCCATTCGTCATAATCTCTATCAGCAAACATCAATTGATGAAGCTTACGATCTGTGTAAGTCTCATTGAGGGAAGAAGAGACCGTGGTTTTGGGTTCACGGGATCTTCTGCTACTGCTTCCACCTGTAAGCACATAGCCAAGAAGTTTCCTGATTTGGGATAACCTCTCTGAATCAGTGACTGCAGAGCATGTTTCTTCGTCGGTTATTTGTAATACCGCCGCTGCTTTTGCTCTGTGCGTCCAGATTTCAGCGTTTACCACATTGCATTGCAGGTCCATTAGAACAGCGCATAGCTCAGACAACAAACCGGGCCTATCAGTTCCTGTTAGCTCAATCACAGTAAAGTCGACAGATTGTTTAACCCCGATGGTTGATCTCATTGACGGACTGAAGCAAGCAGACTCATCAGGGCCAAGAGACTGCAACAATCACACCACAAAGAGTTAATAATCATATGATCAACCTAACAGAAAACAACCGAGATTGAATGGAGGGTACATAGCTTTTACTTACTTTACGGATATATTCAAGAACGATTTCATCGGTGACTTTGTTCCCATCTTGGTCAGTAACATTGAAAACATCCATGAACCAGCCACCATCCGAGGAGATATAAGCTTTCTTAATGGTGAGATTAAGATCAGTCAAGACTTGAACAACTTCCAGAAGTATCCCATGTTTATTCGCACTATCCACCTAAAAACACAAAATCAAAATGCTTTTTTACTTCTCTTTTTTTTTCAACTAAACCAAACCTAATCCGGTGAAAATCAAACCTCAGAGAAGTTTCAAAAGGTACCTTAATGACAGTGACGTTCTTGCAGACTTCGTTATCGATCACAACACTAATGATAATATAATCAAATTAAACTCAGTCTAAATTGAAAAGATGAATCAAAATATTACGGAAGAACAAAAAACCAATTATAAGTTAGTCAAATTACCTTGGCGGATTCACTTTTCTGATAAACTTCGCAATCTCATCATCCATATTATATGAATGGCTCAAGCAAACATCTGAGAAGAAAAAGCCAATTAAAAGTGATAATTAACACGAATCATAGCCAACAGATTCAATAAAACCCTCGAGGGTAACATATAATTCGGAAGAAATTTCAACGAAAACGAAGACCCTGAAAAGCAACAGAGACTAAACCTAGAACGATTACACAAACGAACAAAAAGACCTAAAATTGAACAAACCCCAGTTACGGATCAGTCAATCATCAAATCAAAAACCGAAAACAAAGAAAAAAACAGAGAGAAGTAACGAACCCATTTTCGATTCGTTAGTGATTCTGTAAAATCTCTTCGCGCCAGGAGGAAGAAGAAGAAGAAGAAGAAGAAATCGTATGGTGGGAAAGTGATTTCTCCTCTTCCTATTGATAATCAAAATCTCCTCTGGAAGAAGAAGAAGAAGAAGACTTTGCAACTGCAATTGCCAGAGAGAGAAATCACAAGAAAGCTGTTAAATTTATATAATACGAAGAGAGAAAAAATCTAAAGATTTATTAATGAATAAATCTAAAAAAAGGGTTTGGAGGAAAACGAGTGGAGAGCCAATTGGAAAATTTACTCACACTATGCTGTATCTGACACAGATTCAGCCGACACGATTCTCCTCAAAACCTGCAAAGAAAGAGTCCACAAAAAAATAATTTTTTTTGTTGATTTTTAAAGATTCGTGATAGTGATGAGGAAATGAGGAGTCTACTCATAAATACACTTGGTGCACGTTAGCAGCCGCCCGCCTTTCATTTTTTCAGGATAACAATAGAATGATAACCGGTCGGTTTAGGAGATCATCACTCTTAATTGTGTAGCAGATTTCAAGCCATCTCCGGTTCAGGATATTTCTCTTCATTGGGTAGTGAAATTCAAGACAATCCTTTGGATTTATTGGAAACAAATTGGTAAGTTTTGACTAATTCACGGTAGATTTTATTCAAGTTTGAATGATTATATTAAAATCAAAAAAAATTATTTTGGAGTGTTGACATTGGAATATAGTACAAATACACCAACTGATATTAAAAATCATAAATAACACATCAATTACGGAAAAATATGAATTCCAATATTTTTTATGTAATCAAACTGATATAATGATTATATTAGAATCCGGTTGTGTCAAGCTTAAACGTGGGTCAAGTACCTAAAAAAAGATTTTGACTTTTAGTTTTAGGGGCTACAATATTTAGCCATATGGTTAAGAGATATGAAGACGAAAACAATTTTTAATAGCAAAATGAATATTAAGTTTACATGTGAAAGTCCCAAACTATCAAACTTTAACTTTTTAAAAGAAGTTGTGGTTGGTTTGGAAAATAACATAAAAAACGGATAAACTAGTTAAAAATATATGACTATAGCTGTTATATTTTTTTATTTTTAGATATTGTAACATCAATTTGATTATTCGAATTGTTATAGATTTGAATATATATTAACATTAAATAATAATATTTATATATAAAAAAATATTAAAATGTTAAACCAAAAGATTAAAAAATATTAAAAGTTGGTCGATTTTTTATCCAAACCACCATGTAAGTATATAATTAATTTTGTGTTAACTCTTTTCTCAGGTTTTCTTGAATTATCAATACACTCCGAATATTTTGGAGGTTTAGAATTTATTGGAAGCCAAACATAACGGCAAAACAAAGAACACGAACATTTATACAGTTAACAAGGACCATAATATAAGGAGAAATGTTTCACATGTCACATTAAACATCTTTTAAATTTGTTGGATTTTCCATAAATCACTACATTATCAAGTCTATGAACCATCTTTATTATCAAAAAAAAATATGTGAACCAAGTGGATATAGATCAATTTATGTGCAAATGAGCTCCTTTTGGTAATTCTATTACATTTTAATTCATATAAAATACTAAATTACATATAAAATGAATATTTCAAGATCAATAAAATTAAGGTGAAAAGCGTTGTACGTAAAAAGGATTTTGGATGATTGAGATATTAGAAACCCGCCGCACACAAATCGCGTTGACATCCAACGAACATAATTTAAGAACATGAAAACACTAGTTGAGCTTGATTAGTGTTTATATTTCTATTAAAAAAGGTTGTAATGGAATATAAAAGAAGGGGAAAAGCATGCTGTTTAGAATGTCAAATGTTTTGGGGAGTGAAAGAGAAATGCGTAGAAGGAGGGACCATGCCGGCCGCATGTTACTCTCCATTGCTCATTATCTTATTCTTACTTTCTGTAACATAATACCTTTCATATAAATAAATAAAAGTTATGCATATATACATATCTTTTAAATAACATTCTTAGCTCTCTGTTTCAAAAGAATGGTTCTATCTTTTCGTCAGGAGTCTTAATTAGTTGTAAGAATGGTTCTAAAACGTTTAAAACATTCTTTTGTGATATTTTAGAAGAGAGAATTTGCCAACTAACCAAATAAAACCTAAAAATAAAAATATAACATTATAAATTATTTACTAGAATAAGTAACCCATTTGAAAATTGTGTTGAACTTTTTGCTTTTTCATAAATAGAATTACTATATTGATTACTATATCAACAAATAGAATAGTACATTGCATAAAAATAGAAATACTATGCACGGCGTCCATTATACTTTTTCTGTGCATTATACTATTGTATTCTATTTTTTATTAGCAACAAAAAAATTGATCTCGTTTTATTTCATAAACTCTATATAGAATACAAAATGATATAATATTAAACAAAATAATTTTAATATATATATATATATTAAAAATTAAAATAATATATATAAAGTTATTTTATGCGTTTTATAACTGCAAACAAATGAAAATTCTATATAAAAACAAATAAAATAGAATTGCTAGGTAGTCGATCAGAAAAAAACTGCTACATATAATTTTATCATCACATATACATTATTATTTTTGATATATATATATAATTTTTTTTTCATTTTTATTAAAATGGAAACTTTGAAATTTTTTTTAAGAGATATGAAATAATTAAAATGAAGGAAGAAAAACATAATTCATAAGAAAAAAACTGATACGTAAAAAAAACCAAGGGTGTAAATGTGTAATGATATATATAGTAAAAGATATAGGGAATATCATGACTATATTTTTCTGATTAGTTTGTTAATTTCAGATGTTTTTGAGGTTAAAATTCCCTTTTAAAACTTGCTATCGTATTTTCAAATATTTGAACATAAGAGAGTAGTGATAGTTTCTGAGCTAAAACCTGTTTTGTGATTTATGGTATTTCTATAAATTAAATATGGTTTGAGAATGTTTCTTTTTCTTTTCCAAATAATTCTCTTCACTTTGGGTTAACTAGTTACATACCAAATAAAGAAGACAAAGAAAACCTTTGGGTTTTAAACTTCTTGGTCTGAAATTTTACACACCATATATCGGTAAAAGAAGTCTAAGCCAAATTAAGTTGAATCGTATTTCTGTTATAAATTTTTGTTAATGTTTATATGGCTCATCAGATACTAACTTTTGTTTTTCGACATTTTTGAAATAATTTCAGAATGCGTCATATATATCGAAAGTTACACTTTACACAAATTAAAAAGACATAATGTTATTTAAAAAAATTGTCAAAAATATTTAAAAAAATTAAAATTATAGTCGATTTAGTCTCTAATTCTAGAGTGGTCTATTGCGATATATAGCCGGTTTTATCTTTTATACTCTGGTTTAATATTTTGTTAGAAACCAGTTGAACTTAACCAATTGTATAGCTATAGTATATACTTGTACAGATTGTAGATTCTTCTTCTCAAGTTGAATGAAACAGTATTTTATTCCGCTTTCGTTTTCCTCTCTCTCGTAATATGGTCTAGTGGTTTAGAGAAACATGCATCTTAGCAAAGATTGAAACCATCTTGTTTCTTTAACTGAATTAATGGCATAGTTTGTAAATATACCATAGCTAAAGAAGAGCATTTAATTTGAATGATCACTGACTATATCAATACTTATTGTATGTATCAATTTATTCTCAAAGAATAACAATACTTGTCACATTACTGCCGCAAATTCTTTATATATGTTTAGGTTCCAAATATACATATGAGAACCGGTAATTACCAACACAATATTCTATACTTCGGTTTTTGGAGGCATGATAGCTTCTTTAGCTTGTGCAGCTTTGTCTCCAACGTACTTAGCCGTTTTATTGCGCATATTTGTCGCCGAATCTTTGGCTTCACCGGCTTTTTCAACGATGAAATCTTTGGCTTTTTCCGTCGCTGAAACAGTTTCTTCCTTCGTCTCTTTGCCTTTATCCGTCACAAACTCTGAAGCTCTCTTAGCATTTTCAGTTACCGTGTCCATCGCTTCACCAGCTTTCTCAACAAAGTAGTTTTTTGCTCTCTCCATATGATCTTTAACTTCTTGTCCTTTCTGAGCAGAAACCTGTCCCACTTCGCTTCCCATGTCCTTCACGAACTCACCAGCTTTATGTCTAATATGTTTATGTGTGACAATTTTTACAAAATTATTAGAATGAACAAAATGGGTATTTATATTGGTAACAAACTCCACCATCTTGTTACCAAAAAAGAAGAAAAAAAAGACAAACAAACAAACTTCACCATGTCAACAATTTGTTTTTATAAAAATCATATATATAGTTGAGAATTTTAACGATTGATTAGATCGCTTCATACATTTTTACACTATCTACTTCGATAAAACTATAGATTTATGTGTTATGTTTTCACAAATTTCACTACAATGGATATGATTATGATTTAAGTATATACCAAACAAGACTTAAGAGAGTTAGTCTTTCTACTTAATTTGTTGATTTCTAAAAAACTAACTAAAAATGACTCGAAAGCATGTCAATAATTAATGTGTACAATATCTCTCCTCAAATATATCTTTTAGTAGTATAAATAGTATTCACTAAGTAATGATCAGAAGTTGTCATCGTCTACAACTTGTTCATGTTATGGAATATATTCGGGAATTTTGATTCACTCGATCTCCAATATCTATTTCATATCTAAAGTATCTCCAAAAAAAAGTATAATAGACTTACGAGGCGTCATCGAGCCATTTGGGGTCGTTCTTTGAGTTGCCATCACCTTTCACGGCGGCTAGGACCCACGACGTCTTGCGCTGCCTCTGAGGTGCAATGATCACATTCTTCTGGCCAAGACTCATAGATCCACCGCCTACGCCGCTTCTCTTGCCTCCGTTGATCAAGAACGAAGAACCCATCCCACTAAGCATACCTCCGGAGATAGACATCGCCATGAGGATCTCTTACCTTTGCTCTCTAAGAGGTGGAAAAAGTGTGTATTTCGGGAGCAAAGTGAGGAAGTAAATTGTAATTACGGGGACAAAGTGATTTATCTTTATAAGGAAGCTCAGAAGCTAACGTGGATTAGTTTCTAACCAATTAGAATTAGTAAAATCACTATGTTAGTTCTTACTTCTTAGTTTCTTCACGTGTATACGTTTTTACTGTACTAAAAACACATAGGACAACAACATAAGATTGACATGCTTGCACCAAGTGAGTTATACAAAATTTTTAAATATTTTTGAAATTCTAAGAAAATTTAACTTAATATATAGAATAATATTTTAATAAGGGGGAAAATGTTGTGTTTTTAAAAGGTCGAATTTTTGGGAGAGAGCGAAAAGGCAAATAATGCGTAGAAAAAAGAATCATGCCCGTCGCATGTTAGTCTTTCATATCTTTTAATAAAAACATAATAACTAAAAAAGAGCAAAATGTCAAAATATAAAGAAGAAGAAAATTAACAATGGTGTTAAGAGAAGTGCGTAGAAGTAGGGGCATGCCGGTTGCATGTTTCTGTATTGTTAGTAAATCTTTAAATTTGACTGCTTATATATAAACAAATCCTATAAATCAAGATTGGATAAAACTTAAGTTTTGGGTAGTTTGTATTTTTCATTTTTTGTTTTCAATTTAGTTTCGATTTGCCTTACTATATCGAAGGTGAGAACATATAAACCAACCTAACATTTAGTTAGTTTTATTTTCGATTTTTTAAATTTGATTTGGTCCATTCTGATTGAATGTACAATGTTATATAACAAGTAGTTACATACAAAATCCATGCATTGGAGTATATATATCTCCAATAGTAAAGATACAAATAAGTATTGCAAGTAATAAAGATATATTATCAACTTTTTTTGAATAGATAGAAGAATATTTTCCAGTAAATAATCAAACAAGAGAATTAAGAAATTTTGTTATTTGGCCCAATTTTTTTGTTTTACGTCGTTTTTTCTTAGTTTTTTGTTTTTTCCCATCCATTTTCAGATAAGCATCAGATCTCAACAATATTTGAACCCACCAAACACTAAAACAATAACAATACACTTCAATAATCTTTGGATATTGGTGTCGACCAAATTTGACCAAACGTTGTTTAAGATGTATGTAAATCATTATTGTTAATTGATATTAAATGTAAATTCTATGGTCATTTTTGTTATATAACTTTAATTATAAGAACTATTGAAAAAATCAGAATTTAATTAATATTTGAAAAATTTAATTTAGGAAAACCATGGTCCAATAATCCAACCAAAATTGAGATAGGAATTACGTGAAAGTGACTAAACAAAACCATTTTAGTATTTTACTTATAATTTACATCAATTTTGTGTCCCCAGGATCGCACACAGACACAAACATAGAAAATGGATTTTTAGTAATCACTTAACTTTAAAGCTAAAATGAAATGTTTGGTCTTTATTTTTTTGAACATTCCTGGCAAACATGTTATAGTACCATTGTAATATAATGGGCTGTCAAAGGGGAAAAAAATCGTTGTTAATTATATATGTGATCCTAGTTTCTTTTTTAATTCATTCTCGAAAATTTGGTCAAAAAATAATAATTCATTCTCTAACCGCAAACGGATCCAAACTAATTTAGCTAACAAATTAAGTACATGTATAGGCACAAACTTTATTATTTATTTTAACTGAAAAGGTCAAAAAAAAGTTGGATACTATCTTCTTCTTTAGTTAATAGTATTTACAAATAAATTAAAACAAAATAAAATAAGTTTAATTAAAAGCAGCCATTTTCTTATGATTTAGTGACATCATGTTATTTACAAAAGTTATACTTGTGAGAAAATTAAAATAACACTTAAAAAAATATTTAACATAATTTTGTAAATATATCCGAATTGAAATTTTTTTATTCGAGTGATTAACCACTAATGATAACAGTTTAAAAATTTTATTCTCACATGATAAAAAAAATATTTTCATATATATTGCTTGTAATTGTTTAGAAGGATTCCAAACCAAATGCATATGAGAACCGGTTATTACCAAACATAGTAAAACTTCAGTTTTTTGGAGGCAGTATCGCTTCTTTTGCCTCCGCTGCTTTCTCTCCGACGTACTTAGCCGTTTTGTTGCTCATATCCGTCGCCAAATCTTTGGCTTCACCGGCTTTTTCAACAATAAAGTCTTTGGCTTCACCGACTTTTTCAATTACGAAATCTTTGGCTTTCTCCGTCATTGAAACAGCTTCTTCCTCCGTCTCTTTGGCCTTCTCCGCCACGAAATCCGAAGCTCTCTGAGCAGTTTCAGCCGCCGTGTCCATCGCTTCACCAGCTTTCTCAAGAAAGTAGTCTTTTGCTCTCTGTATCTGATCTAAAACCTCTTGTCCTTCCTGTGCAGACAAGTGTCCCACTTCACTTCCTTTCTCCTTCACGTAGTCGGAGGCTTTCTCTCTTTTATTTGTGTGTGCGTGACAATTTAAAAAAAAACTATTAAAAGTGAACAAAATGGGTATTTATATTATAGATTACAAACTCGACCATGCTCTCTAATCGAGACAAAAAAAAATTCTTTTTAATCTAAAAATGTACGTATATTAAGAATTTTAACAAACTGATTAGATATATATACATATATATTACATATAATTAATTGCACTATTTCAGTAAAAGTAATTTTATTGACAAAATCGCATGTGTTTTTCATTAATTTCATTAGGATGGATAGAAAGAAGTAGATTCTTGGTTTTTTCTAACTAGAAATTGATTAAAATTTGACCCCCAAAAAAAAGAGTTTAAAGTAATGCGAAATCATGCCATGGGATCATAATGTGTACTAATTTTCTCTTTTGACATCTCTTTTTAAGTAGCACTAAAGACTAAATATAATATTAATCAAGCAGATCAGAATAATTATCACTATCCTACGTTATTTAAAAGTGTTGATTAGTCAATCTCCATTACCTATGTCGATCTCAGTTATGTCCAAACAAATAGACTTACGAGGCATCATCGAGCCATTTTGGATCGAGCTTTGAGTCGCCATCACCTTTCACGGCGGCCATGACCCACGACTTCTTGCGCTGAGGTCCAATGATCACATTCTTCCTGCCAACTCTCATATCTCCCCCACCAACGCCGCTTTTCTTGTTAATCAAGAACGTAGAACCCAATCCACTAAGCACAGCTCCGGAGATCGAAATCGCCATGAGAATCTCTTGTCTTTTCTCTTTAAGATGTGAGAAAATGTGTGTTTGTTTTTTGGAGCAAAATAATCGAAAGTACGGAGTTTAGTTTAGATTGTGTATGAGGTACAAGGGAAACATAAGTGCGTACATGCCGGTCGCATGTTTCTAGGATGGTTAGCCAATCTTAAGATGGACTATATGTAGATAAAATCTACACGTAGAGATTGGACATTGTTTTGAGTTTTGGATAGTTTAAAATTTCAGTTTGATTTTATTTAGTTCAGATTTGTTAATAAGGTTTAAAACCATCTTTAATTTATATAGTGATTGATAAAACTGAAAGAAAAAAACCCTTAGAGAGAGTTTCTTAAAAATTCTGCAAATTCCAGGAAGAATCATTACCAATTTCTGTGTATTTCCAAAATCTTTGTTAACTTTAAACAGTTATATTCATTCTAACATCGGTTATACTCATATGGTAAAAAAATAAAAATACATTGATTCTAGTACTGCAAAGAAGTTGGTTTCTCTTTACTCCGATTTAAAGTTTTTTTTTGAAACGAACTTGAATCATAATATCTAAAGATTGAAAACAAATGGGCCTGGAAAGCCCAAAATAGCATATAAGTTATATGATCCGATTGATACGTGTCGAGAAGCAGAAGCAAAGCAAAAAAATATAGAACAATGGCGATAGCCGGCGGAGAGGAGAGGCGAGTCGACGCCGACGGCGGTGGAGATACGATTGTGATGGAACGTTCGTCGTCGAACAGACTTCAACCGTTTCTGTCATGCTTCTCCAAGACTCCCTTTACACGGAGTCAAAAGCTATGCTATTGAAGCTAGGTCTAGAGGAATACGAGGAGAACTTCAAGAAGGGACGTCTAACAGATCCCACCTTGCCATTGATCACTGATAGGTTATATATACATCTCCTTCAAGCTTCGAGCTTGAGTTTACTAAGTAGCAACTAAAAACTAGTTGTCTTGTTCCCTTTTTTGATGAATTATGAATCCAGGGAGCTAGCTACAAGAAGTGAGCATTCCACCAGGGGCAAGGCTTCTGATACAAGATCATATCAAGAGATTTGAATACAAACTTCTCTATTCTTTAGTTGATCCAAGATATGAATCTGGTACTGAATCGGATACAACTTCTTTTGAGTGCATGTCCCCTGAGGTAGAGGGCAAAAGAGGAAAGCAGTAAATTCATGACCCAACCCTTTTGTCTATACGGTGATGACTTAGTATCTTGGGGGTAGTTCTAAGACGTAACCTTGCTAGTTTGTAAGAAAAGACCATAACATAACAACACTTTATTTGCTGAAATTTAATGTGTCGTTAAGTAAACAAAAAAAACAAACAAAAAAACAGAACACAACCTTATTGAAATACCAAACCAGAACCTCGTAGTCTACATTCAACGATCTCGTCAATCGTTTTCGCCATATGAGGAGTGAGATGATTCTTCCAATCACCAACTTCACCTTTCCTAAAGAATGCATTAGAATCTACACCAATTCTCGTTGTCCCGTTCTTATTAACCTCCAAGTTACTCAGATTACGCAAACTACACAGCTTTAAGATTTCCTCCACCGATCCACTCTTTTCTTCTTCTTCCGTGAATGGACAATTCAAGAACTCAGCGAGTCTCTTGACTTGAACACAAGGCTCCTGAATTATCTCCTCATACTTCATAAACAGAACATTCTCCTTGTCTTCTATGCTCCCTTTCCAATAGCTCAACACATGTTCCCAATAGGGTCCATATAAGATAACTCCTCTACAATAAGCATCAAACATGAGCTCAAAAGCGGCTTGATCCATCTTGGTGCGATGCAACATGTTTCTATAATGCCAGCCGGAGACAAACGTATCTTTGATACCTCTACACACATAGACGATTTTGCAAGGCGTGGAAGAAGACTTTCTGGTGGCTTCAAGCAATGTGTTTAAGTGCATGTGTGTAGAAAATATCATAGGAGAAGGAAGCTTCGTGAGATCAGGATTTTGCCTACTGGCGTATAGCTGAATCTCAAGAAATGGAACAAGGTCATGAGGGTTTTGTGAGAGCAAAGGATGGATTTGGGGATTTTGGCGGTATTTTTCTCTATGTACAACGGCAAAAACTAGGGATTTGAGCCAAGTGGTACCACCTTTGGGCAAAGAAGCAAGGATTATATCGTTGTTCCGTGGTCGGAAATGCTTTTGGACGTCAAGAACGGCTTGGAGTGTGTTGGGATAGTACCAACAACCTTTGTTCTTGTAGAGACTGTAACCCATAAAATCTTTGTCTAAAGGAAGAGAAGATATCAAGTTCTTGGTTTCTTGGCTAACTTTGTCGTCTTTCATGTAGTTTGGAAGGTGAGGTTCTTGAGAAGCCTCCATTGTGATGCTTTTTCTCTCTGTGTTTGTGCAGAGAGAGTATAATTAAAATAAAAAATAGAAGAAAAAGAGTTTTTGATTTGATGCTTTGGACAATCCGGTCTGACAATATCACATGTTTATAGTAGATATGACAAAGTGTTTAGGTGTGCGTTTCAATTATGGGTGCGTCCTATGCCACGCATTATCACTCCACTATGATAAAGAATCTTATCTTTTCAAGAACCCATTTGCGACTTTTATATTCTTTTGGTCTAAGTTCTGCTTTTTGTTTTGTTTTTTTCATTGTTATTTTCAGAAAAGAACAAAAAATTACACGACTTTTATATTAGGACAGCTAGATTACGTGAGTATGCTTATAGACACGCTAAATGTTTAGTATATGCACACATCATGAATTCACCTTAAAAGACACATATGTAATTTGAAAACAGCATGACATGACCAAAAACAAACTATCATTTTCCATATTATTTCATTTTATTCATCATACAAGAACTATCACAGCTTCGATGTGAGCGAACGAGAGAGAGAGAGAGCTGAAACAAAAAAAAGTTTGTTATGAAGAAGAAATCTCTCATTAATTATTGTGTATATGTACAAGAACTATTTATACAAGTATATTTAGTGATTAAAGACTATACAAATATGATTTAGCTGTTAATGACTGTGATTAGCGTAATAGGAACAAACAATGAAAAACATAGACAACAAAAACAAAACTCATGAGACTGAAGAAAAACATCATTTATAAAGGATAACAAAAACATAACAACAAGTCTCAAAGATTGATTCAACAAGAAAATTTCAGACCAAAACCATGAACCTTCTCTTCAACGGAATTGTCCCACAATAATCTTTTTTGTTTTTGTTTTATGCAACAATACGGATACAATCTTTATATGAAATGTTTTGTTTGCCAAAATAAATAAATAATACTAATACGAATTTAACCAGCTATAAAAAATATCTAAATTAAAAAAATCACCATTTTGTAATATCAAATATATTCCGTAAGTTAAAAAGAAATACAATATTGCTTCATAATCCATTTTATTTAAAAAAGTACTGCACAACAAAATAAAACGCAAACTACAATCCATTTTATTCATACCATAACAACAACAAAAACAGAGAGAGAAAACACAAACGAGATTGAAGAAGATTAAAGCAAAACAAAAACATAGCACAAGCTTCAAAGATTGATTCAACAAGAAAATTTAAGACCAGAACCTCGAAACTTCTCTTCAATGGTTCTATCGATTTCCTCTGCTAAGGACTCGGTCAAAGTATCCCTCCATCCTCCAATCTCTCCTTTTCTGAAGAAAGCTTTAGTCTCCATTCCATTTGGCAATTTCCCTTCTTTATTAACTTCCAAACTACTTAAGGTCTCAAAACTACACAACTTCTCAATCTCTCTCACTTCTTCTTCTCCAATAAAGCCACATTCCAAGAACGCAGCGATTCTCTTGATCGTATATCCGGTCTGCTTCTTGAGCTCCTCGTAAGTAACAAACAAGACCTTGTTAGGATTCTCGAGACTCGCATACCAATATTCCAGCACATGATCCCAAAAGGGTCCACCTATAAACTTCCCTTGACAAAACGCTTCCACCGCTTTTTCAATCGGATAATCCACGGTTTCCTCAGGAGCAAGTTTCTTCCCAAAATGCCATAAGGAGACAAACATGTCCTTGGGGTTCCTACAACAATACACAATCTTACAAGACGAGCTCTTAACGGACTTGGGCAGGGAATGATGCGATATGTGCGTGTTCATGAGTCTTGGAGAAGGCAATCCGGAAAAATCGAAATCTGGAGATTCGTAGTAAACTCCTTCCAAGAAGGGCACGAGAAGGTGCGGATTGGTAGCCAGAAGAGGATGATTACCAGAAGAAGAAGAAGAAACTGGGTACTTGTGTCGGTTAAGAAGAGCAAAGACAAGAGCTTTTAACCAGGTGGTACCTGATTTAGGATTGGTGACGAGGATAATGTCGGAATCTTTGGCCTCAAAGTGTTTTTGGCACATCAAGAGTCCTTGTATCAGAGCTTGTGTCTGCCAACGTCCTTGGAATTGATACATTTGGCTCACTAACCAACCTTTCTCGCTTGGAAGTAAAGAGATCAGATCTCTTGTTTCTTGTGTCAGATCTTCATCTCCCAAGTAATCAGGAACAGATGATGATGATGATGACATTGTTAAGAGTATAAATGAAACTTGAAATGTGTGAAACTATGATATGTTTTTTCTTAAGCTCTATTTGCATCTATGAGGGTAATGCTTGTGTGCTTTTTATAATGAGATTCTTGTGTTGAATGACAAGTTTGCTCTACAAGTAACTAGCTCAATGCTTTACTCGGAGTTATCTTTTGGTCGTAAGATATTATTTTTGGTGGAATATTCAACACATCCTCTACTTGAAGAGCACGTCGAATAATAGCTAAAGAAGAAACAACAAGAGAGAAAGAGAATCACGACTCTTAATCTTCTTTTTTTTGTCAACCAAATTCATTTTAAAACCCAAAAAGACAGATAAAAGTACAGATGGAAGTTGATAGGCTCAATCTTCACCATTTAACCACATGTCCCTGCAAAAAGACACATAAGATGAAGAAAGATAACCCAAGCGGTGCCGGAGAACCACGTTCAACCAGAGCTCCGCCGCAGAGCTTATCAAACCACCATCATGCGGTTAAAAACGTTTTGCTTTATTGTTTTCAAACGTCACAACTGATACTATCCAAAAATGTTGTATTTGCAGAAATGTTGTATTTGCAGATGTTAGCGGGAGAATCAATCAACCTATCTTTAAATATCAAAAATGAGGGCCTGAATATTTTAGGCAGACATTTTTCATTTGTGACCAACACACTTATTCAATATAGATTTGCTTGTATTTGCGATTTTTTTTAGAAACTCTCATGATCAGAAAACTTTTTGATGGCCTGATTGGCCAAAAGCTCATGGATTACGAGTTTGTCTAAAACCAACCACTAACCAATCATAACGTCAAACAAGATTGAATTAAAACCCGATTTAAAACAGGTCAGGTCAGTTAGGTCCATAACAACTAATCCCATTTGTTTGTATTGATGTAACCAACCAAATCACAGTGAATGTAAAAAAGCTCAATATATTTAATTAAGCAGATTCTCAGCAAAAGAATCTAAAACCAGAACCAGTTAGTTTCTGCTCAGTGGTCTTATCTATCTTCTCTGCTAATAAAGGAGTCAAAGTATCTCTCCATCCTCCAACCTCTCCTTTCCTAAAAAATGCCTTAGTCTTCATTCCATTCACCAACCTCCCCATTTTATTAACCTCCAACTTACTCAGATTCTCGAGACTACACAACTTTATGATATCTTCCAACACTCCACCCTCTATTTCTCCCTCTGTAAAAGGAAACCCCAAGAACTCAGCGATCCGCATAGCACAAGCCTCGGGCTGCTCTCTCATCTCTTCGTACATAACAAAGAAAACGTTTTTCGGGTTCTCTCGGCTCTCTTTCCAATACTCTAAGGCATGATCCCAAAAGGGTCCATAAACACTTGAACCTCTGCAGAATCCACTCACCATTTCCTCCATTGTACACCCAACCACCTCTTTAGGAACCAAACTTTTCATGAAATGCCAAAGCGAGACAAACGCGTCCTTCGGGTTCCTGCAGCAATACACAACTTTACAAGAGGACTCCTTTATAGACTCGGGGAGCGACCCAAGAGGAATGTTTGTAGAGAAGATCCTTGGAAAAGTATTTTCAGTGTGAAAGTTGAAGGCTTCGATAAAGGGAACGAGAGAATGCGGATTGTTATCGAGCAGAGGATGGGAATCTAAAGGGGTTTGGTATTCTTGTCTGTAAACACAAGCAAAGACGAGTGCTTTTAACCATGTTGTACCTGATTAGGACTGCTTACAAGAATGATGTCTGAATCTCTGGCATGAAAATGATTCTGGCTATATAGAACACCTTCTAAGAGGTTTGGTGGGTACCAAAATCCTTGGTATTGATAGAGATACTGTGCAAAAAAGCTTCTGTCTCTTGGAAGAGAAGACACCAACTCATTGCATTCTTGGCTAGAATTAGATTCTACCAATAATTTCGAAAGAGACATTTCGGGTTTTGTCATAGCTTTGTCACAGCTTTGTCACTTACTTTGAACAAAATGTTACAACCCCATGACTTCTATATATAGTACCCGTGATAAATTAATAGCTTAAAAGAAATCAAAGAAACCAAATTTTCAAAAAATTAAAGTTATTAAATTGGATAAGGGTCTATATTCTGTTAATCTCTATTAACATTTATTTATTTCTAATTGACTAACAATTTATGTCAAAGTATCTCTAAATACAGTGAATATTAACTCATTTATCTCTTATGATTTAAATACAGTGTACCAAACAATCGTTTATGATTTATGATTGACTAATATTTATGTTGAAATGTAAAGTAAAAAATAACGTATGTTAAAATCCTACAAAAAAAAACTCATGTCTGTCTAATGTTCAAAAAATCGTAGGCGGTAGCTATGCAGTTGATAGAAGTTTAGCGCCTAGAACGACTATGCAGGGCGTAAACGTTAAAAATTATTACATTAGATTATATTTATATTTAATTTTTATATGTTATTTGTCACATATTATTTCTATCTATTTTAGAAAAAATTAACAATGCATTTACTTATTAAGTTACTCCAAATCTAAATTTCAAATCAACGTAAAGAAAAATTCATTATAACAACTTTTAAATCCAACAAATTGAATTCCTATTTAAAAAATCAAAATTTTTAATTTATTAGTTCTTTTATTAACTAAACTGAAGTTATATTTAAAAAACTAATAAATTAATTAAAAAATTTAAACCGATTCTTAAACCAGAAATTGAGCGATTTTGCCGATTTTTGCCGAATCAGACCGCCTAAACCGGATTTCCGGTTTTTTCACTGATATTAATAAAATCGTTTCGGCCGTGTATATCTGACCGTTTAGTCGGACGCCTAGGCCGATTTTTTTTTAACACTGTGTATTCCTACTATAAGATGTGTTCAATGTAGCTGCATAACTAATAACATATGTCATTTCTTTTGGTCTTCCTTTATTAAAAGTTCAAAACCAAACAAACAAGAACCAAGAAGTGTACTTTATCAATTATGAAAGAATGGGAAAAAGAAATGGCCAAAACTTTTTACTAGAACAAGAAAGCAATTGTAAATTCTATAGACTTTAATTTCCAAATGTAATTTACTGGCAAAAAAAGAAAATATCAATTCATGACAAAAGAAAAGTTCTACATCTTGTTTACCATTCATTACTTAAAAGTCTTGCAACAGAGAGATCTCAATAGTCTGCTGCTTTTTCAGCAGCAAGAAGTCGCTACATTCTCTGAAAATATTACATACTAAATGATCCTTTTTCTCGCGAGAACCCCCCAAAACATAACAAGATCCTAGAAATGTGTCCGAAAGGCTGAAAAAGAAAACATACTTTTAATCATTCGACATCAGCTCCCAATAGGTATGATGTTGGTGCATCATCTCCAAGCAACGGAATATACTCTGATCCTCGCACGTGAACACTAAAGCAAGCTGATAAAGAAACAAACAAAACAAGAATTACAAAGCAACGTAAAGCAGAAACAATACTGAAAACATAAAGCCAAAAGAAAAGATAAATGCTTAGATGCGTATATGAAATTTGTGCACACCATTCTCTATTTTGATCACACTTTGAAGCATCACTTCCATCTTTGATTTCATGTCGTAACTGTCATCCATCTGTGGCACGACTAGCAATAGTTCCCTATGAATCTCTCGGACAAACTGGCAGATCCGCTGTGCGAATTCGATTTCACCATCTGATATTCGACCAATTGCCATCCGCATTAGCTCTCCAGTCAGATCCGCAAGCTGTGCAAGTAAAAAAACAATAATCAACCACAGTTTAGAGATCCAAACAGTAGTGACATCTTTTGACAGGTAAACATAAATCAAGAGTCTGAATACCCCGAGAATATAGTCGAGGATATTGATCTGCAGCGGCTCTAAAGAAGGGTCACTGATGGGTAAAAGTGTAGCGTTAATCTCATCAAGAGTAGAGAGAGTCCCTGACAAACAGAACTTATAAAACGTTGCAGCTTCAACATATTCCTGCACCTGCAAGTTACTCAAAAACACATAAACATATCAGTTAACATCGTTAACCAAAATGATCCCAAAAGATAAAAGATCTATCTCTCACAGACCCCTGGTGAATAAGCTCGCCGCAGCTTCCAAAAGTCACTTCCTTGAAGCTCTTTCATTAGCCGGGAAAAGTGTTGCTCCCTCACCGCTTCTAAATCTTTCCCAGCTTTCTCCAAAACCTCCTCTTTGTTGTCTTTACTGAGTCTGCCACATAAACATTGTAACCCAAACAAAAGGAGCATAAGAGTTTAAGTCATAACGAAATCGTCATACTAGCAACAAACATGAAAACCAAAGCAGAAGTTTGATGTTACCTGTGAACCTGAAAGATAACTTTTTTACTGTTCATAGTGATATCACGACTTGCCTTCACCACTCTCTCTCGTTTCTCATTCTAAAAAGAGAGACATTATATAGTCAAGGTTGAGATTATACGAAACGTCGATACACAAAACTCACTCTCAGCAAAAAAAAAATGGCAGAAGAATCAAAATTCCATTTTGAAGATCATTCCTTTAGTCTTCTACATCATAAATCTCTACATGCAGGACTCAATTCCACGACGCAAGGTTCAATCTTTTTTTAACAGCAAACGAAACCCAGAAAATATCGAGCTTTTCTAGGGAAGAGAGGAAAAAACTTACGAAGTTATTGAGATAATCAGCGTATGTAGAGAAAGCATCTTTCATTGACGATTCGGTACTCATCGTCCTAGCTTTCTTAACCAATTGTTCAGCCCCACTCTCTGCAACTACACAAATATCCAAAACCCTCGTTACGAAATTACACTAACTTAATCGGTCAAGTCATAAACGTGTTCACAAATACGATTGAGAAATGTAGGAGTGTGTGTATATACATACTTTGATGGAGTCTCTGAGGTTTTAATTTGGGAGCCATGAGCATAAAGGCTACTCTTTGGAACGCCGACGAACAACTCAACATCTGTCTGCTTACTCCGATCCTCGGCTCCAACTCAACATCTGTAACTTATTTGAGATACTTAATTAAGTACTTATTTTGTTAAATGAGCATCATGGACGTCAGGTGCTGTGGTGTAGTGGTTATCACGTTTGCCTTACACGCAAAAGGTCTCCAGTTCGGTCCTGGGCAGCACCATATTTTGTTCTTTCACCTATTAGGCTTGGAAACACTTGATCTTTATCTATTTTGGAAACACTTGATCTTTTTTTTGTCCCAATTATATGCATACTCATACTGTAGAAATAGGTGGTTCATATGGGTGATAACAGTAGGGAGTAAAATCAGATCTTTTTACATATAATATTTCAATTTTTTAAGGATCCTAAATAGTTTATATATATATTGGATTTTTTTGTTTTAATTTATTTACTAGTTTAATATTTTTCATGTTTCATGGAAATTTCATTAGCCTACACCCTGAATTAAATGTTCAAATCTCATATTATGATTTATTATTATTTATACAAGTTAATGAAGACAAAATTGCGAGCCATCTTGTATAGATCATCATGAGACGGTATAATTTTCAACGATTGTTGATGTAATAATTCTTATAATTTATAAAAAATAATAAATCGGTGTTACAATTTACAAACTTAAAACATTTTTCATTTTTCAAAAGTTATCTACAAAGATATTATTATTGGGTTTTAATTCTTATTAAATTGGATTTTACTTTTGATATTATTATTTATAAACAAAAAATCGATCCAAAAACTGAATAAAAATCCGGATCAAACATTCTTAATTTTTTTGGGTCAAACAACAACTTATTTTCTTCAAATATTTGAAACATTTACGAAAAAATGTTTAGTTTTCGAATCTACCAACGCATAAAATTTATTGAAATGTTAATAGAAAGATAAATTTTTGATATCTATTAGCAAATTGGAAATCTCATTGTTCTCGTCACCCTTATTAATCAAGTTGATCAAGGTTCCAAAATCAAAGAAGACATGAAGCTCTTCTATTCCTCTGTTTTTTTTTTTTGCCTCTCGTAAACTCCTTTTGACTGCCCAAACCACCAAACTATTACCAATCAAATACATTATTAACCGTTATCTTTTACTAGATCGTTATTTTTACTGTATTCAGTCGCAAATTACCAACCATTTTATTCGATAATGTTTTTTCAACTGCATTGTCTAAATTTGGTCATCAATGGCAGCCTTAATAACTAGCTTGTTGGCCAAACAAAAAAATAATCATTTGAATAGCTTTCCAAAAGTTAAAAGCCAGAGTTAAATGATTTTGAAAATAAGCGGCCGAAACGTCATACGCTTCGTCCACACGCACATCAGTTTCCAAACAAACGCAGCTCGTATCCAATCGCTTCTAAACGCCACTTGGCGCGTTACAGTGACAAAGCGAGACATGGTGACACTGATCGTAGCCACCACCTACGACCCAGCGTCGATCAATCCTGCGGCGGCGCTTCTCGCCATGCCGGGATGGACAGCCGGACCCATCTTGCCGCCTGTAAAATTCCGATCCTTCTCCGACGCCGTTTAGCTTTTCCTCTCGTTTGAATATAACTCCGCCTGCCCAATTTCGTCTTCTCTTTCAGGACATCAAGAGTTTCACTAACCAGCAAACGAGAGTGATTCAACACGATAGATCTATTGTGAAAGAAGACGATCTCGATTTACGGTGGGAAGAAGCAACCGGTGAAGTTGTTGACGAAGTCATCTTCCTCAGCCGTCACACCGCCGCCTCAAATCGCCCTGCTCTCACTGTTCATCCGATTGGTCTGCAAAGATCAAATCTTTCTTTTTGGCTTTTGTCTTTTGATTCAATGTAGGATTTTCTGAAGGATGCTTGTTGATAATTGAAGGAGTGCTTCATCTAAAAGAAGGAGAATCGCCGCCGCACGGAGGAAAGCCGGGATGGGCGGCGTTGCCAAACCCTAGAATCGGTCCATGGTTGCGAGTTTTGAAGAAAATGGCTGAAGCTCATGGCTTAGTTCCTGAGTTTGAGGTATGGTTTGTTGTTTTGTCTCCCCATGAAATTTGCTTTTGGCTTTTCTCTAGAATTTTGAAGTATAAAGCAAATTGCTTCTGTGTGGATGTAGATTACATTGGAAGGTACTCATCATGGACCAATAACTAGTAAGCCAACGATGTTCTTGGAGATTGGTGAGTTTCTTTCTTTGCTCACTTGTCTAAGATAGAAAAGCTCTCTGCGTTTTTTTAGTTATAGCCATTTCTTGTATTCAAATCCTTCGCTTGTGTGTATCGTGAGTTCTAGACTCTGATATAATCATTGCTTGTTGTGTATATGAAGGTAGTACAGAGGATTACTGGAAGAGACAAGACGCGGCTCATGTCATGGCTCTTGTAAGTGAAAAAAGTTTGTTACTTTATTAATGTGGTTTCAGGAGGTACAACAAGGTCGTTGTTCTTGTTTCTTTTTGCTTCCTTTGGATTGAAAGGCTTCTTTGGGTATAACGTTTGGCTCTAATTATCACTTTCTTGCATAAAGTGACTTGCCGGTAGCTTTTTTGTCTATAGCGCTTCTTTACTAACACAAGTAAAATTGGTTTTCTACATCTATAAGCTTGCTTTGATTTAGTAAAACCGTTGTTTATTCAGTTAATGTGGGAAGGACTTGGGCTAGGAGGCGGTGAAGCGGTGGGGAACTGGAACAGGTACATCCATGGTAGCTTAATCCTTACTCAACAGAAAGAGAACAAAAAACGTAGTATCAGCACAAACTAATGTGGATCGTTTTGGTGGACAGTGAAACTGGTAAGAGGAAAGTTCTCTTAGGGATTGGGGGTGGACATTATGCTCCTCGTCACATGGATGTAGTTTTGTAAGTTGTCAAGAACTCTTGATTATAACATTAAGTCCGTTCTCTAGCTGATGTTTGTTTGTTACGTTCATCAGGAAAGATGATATTTGGGTAGGCCATCTGCTTTCTGGTTACTCATTGCCAATGGAAGAATCAAAACCTGGAGAGAATCAAATTGGTGGAACTTGGAGACAATCAATCCAAGCAGCATTTGAAGCTACGAAAGCATCATTCCCGGGAGGCGAGATCTTGGCTCATCTTGATCACAAGTGAAGTCTAAAATCATTCTCCTCTAGATATTGTTGTTTGCGTTCTTGATCCTCGCTCATGGATTACAAAGTAAAGGTTTTGTTTTGATACAGGAGCTTCAAAGGATGGCAAAAGAAGGCCATTACAGAGTTCTTGGCAGAACAGAACATCAATGTCGGGAAGCCAAACGATTTCACATGAACTGTGAGGCCCATAAGACATATGATCTGAGTTTTGATTTATTCATTCAGAATCTATCGTTTGATGGGTTTAGATTATTTCCAACTGTCACAACTAAGTTACGCTTGAAATACATCTATGAATGAGCCTTTGTTCAAGTTCACTTTTAAACTTAGATGGAAGAAGAATAAAACATGATAAGACAATACAGGAGAAAATGTGGAATAAAAAAGTTCAGTTTAGTTTTTGTCTCTTTTCATAGTTGAGACAGAGTTTTCTAAATTTCGTTTTTGTCTCTTTTGTCAGTGTCATAGTTGACTTTACTTGAGTTTTGGATAAAAAAATTCGTTTGAGTCTTATAGTTTCTGACTTCCTCTAAATATTCACAAATTACAATTTCAAAATTTAGAGTTAATTCGTGAATTTGTATACTCGAATATCTTGTCAATGTAAAACATCTACAACTTTATAGTTGAGAATGATGGATAATTAGTAAGAGATATGTTTATTTATATAAACCATTGAAGTTTTTAGGCTATTCATAATCATAATTTTAGTCATCCGTTGAAATGATAATAGCTCAAAGCAAATGTTTTAAAATTTTATGAGCAAAAACAAGATTTTACTCATCAACATAAAGTGTCATTGACTACACAACACTTGAAGATTGGTCATTTTCGCACTTTCGTTAGTGCTTTTTCTTTTTATTCATTTCGTGGAAGAGGAGGAGAAATTATCATTGGTGATGTGATTATCGGACAAAAGGACCACTATGCTGTTTTTTTTTTCATAGTTGGAAGAGGGTGCGTAGGTCATCTTCTGCAATAAGTCTCCCTTCGAGTTGGTCGAATAATAGAGCTACACATTTTCCTAAAAATCTTCCTAAATTAAGATCAACCTGATAAAAACCCTAACAACTCATCTAAAAAGAAAAATTAGCTTTCATTCATTAGGAAATCACAAAGAAAAATAAAAACCGAAAAGAAAAAGAAAAGAGAAATAACTCAAAAAACATATATAAATAAGAAAGCATGTCAAAACAAAAAAATGATAGAAAATTAGTGAAGACTCAACAAAATCCTGATTTTTGGAAGAAAATCTAACTCTTCCATTCTCTAATAAACAGAATTACGAATTGATTCTTTTTCGAAAGGTTATAGACAACATTTCACAAAGTTCAACTATATTAACTAAAACCTTTTTTCATTTACCGATCATCTTTTCGACAATCTTTATTATCGGATTTCGATTTCATAAACATGATATTCTTTGATATCCAAATTTATTTTAATTATCTTTATATACACGAAATTGGAGTTCAACATCTATTATTTTTTAGAAAAATTAAAAGATCTAATGGAATTCGGACTAACAAGCTTATGATTTTGTTTTTACATGAAACAACCAAACAATATTGGATTTATCTCTGGTTCCAAATATTTGCAAACCTTTTAATTTCTTTAAAAGATAAAATTATTTGAAATATTAAATTAAGGTACATGAGCATTTTATTCAAAATCAGTTACCAATAACTAAATTAGTATAGAACATTAGTAAATATATTAATATAGACAATTAGTAAATTAGCACAATTTTCTTCTATATTACCTTAAATCTATGTATACTTCAGATGTAAGATTTATGTGGAAGATGTATTGAACAATGGACATACATGGAGGATGTATTGAACTATATTGAATATCTAAAGGCTATACTGAAAAGCTCGAAAGTACGAATAATTATTTGTTTATATATTATAGAACATTAATTTGATTTAAAAAACGTAGGGTCCAAACGTAGCCAACGAAAAATAGCCGTCGATTAAGTAGGAACAGTTAATAAACACGCTGTCACACGCAGACGCGCGCTGAGATCGTACGGTAGTCATTAGCTGGACCATATTAATACAAAACACCACCACGTACGCAGCTTTGTCCTTTTTAAAAGAAAAAACATTTTCTTTTTATTTTAACTCGACATAACATATTAACATAACGACGAAATAGACTTTCTATTTCATTCCTCAAACGACTTGTTTAGTTTTTTAGCTACACAGGTAATATTTTCTGCAGACGTGTCACTTATCTGTGGTTGTTTAGGTTCGATAATCATCCTTTTTTCTTTTTTCCCGATCCCTAAACACGAATTAGTTTATCGGGTGTAACGCGACGTATCGTAACAAAGATAATCTACTATAGCCTCGGGCTAGTTAATACTAATAAACTTCTTGTTTTATAAGCTTACTCTTTAGCAAAACTATACTCCATAAAAAAAATTCAATTTTTGTAAAAAATTTTAGAAAAAGGATGCTAATGTTTGTTGTTATACGAAGTCATAAGAAATATGTGGAAAAGATCTGGCAAACGAGAAATATATGAAACTAAAGATTGGTGTGACTTAGAACTCACGTCTATATCATTTTCATGGATACTATATGAACCACGAATTACGTAAATAAATAATTGAACTAAAGTAAAGAAAGAAAATCAGCAATCTGGCATTTTAAAGAAAAAAATAATAATTGGACAACCGTTTTCATTAGGACAAAAAATCGGTTTTAAGAAATATTAGTAATAAAAAGGAAATTAAAAAAAGGAAAAAAAGAAAGAAAGAGAGTCAGATAATAAGAGAAGGGACAAAATGCAAACCGCCTCAACCAAATCCTTTGGCAGATGAAGTTGACTTTTTATTTGTTTTCTTTATAAATCTCCATTTTTTTTTTGTAATCTGAATCCCACAGATTAAAAAGTCAAATCCAGGAGAGAAAAATACTCTCTCGAGGGCACAACGTTTCGTAGATCCGATTCTCCAAAGCTGAGGCCTTTTCTCCCCATTGAAGCGGCTTTATTTTCCGAGAAAATACAACAAAATCCGATCTTTTTTCACTTTGTCCGAGAAAAAAAGTTTCCGTCTTTCCAGTTTAGTCCAGACACTAGAAAGAGAGTGAGAGTGAGGGAGAGGGAGAAAAGGGGTATTTCGATCTTGTATGATTTCTGCTGATGATTTCATGATAATGAAGAGTTTCCGATTTTCCGAGAAAGTTTTCAGTTTTCCCAGGAAAGTGAAGTGATTAGAGAGTATTTGGTAAGTGCATTTTCCTTCTTCAGGTTTGCTTTAATTCCCACTTCCAACCATTTCTTCGAAACTATTAAGATCGTGGTTTAAGTTTTAAAAGAAAGAAAAAAAGCTTGAATGATTCAATAAAGTTTATATCTTTTCCGGGAAAGAGAATCAATTTGGAAGATAAATTTTTTTCTGTTTTTGCTTCATCTTATATATAAAGAAAAACAATCCTTTTACCGTTTCTAATAAATGGTGGCATTAAATGTTATTTTCCATGGCTGGGAATTTTTATTTTTTCGGGTTTGGTTTGTAATTTAATGCGAAACCAAAGGGCAATAAAGAAGAAAGAGAGATTGAGTACCCTTCTGGTTATATATATCTCTCTCTCGCTCTGTGCTCAAATTAATTGCAGAGATAGTGATTTTTAATTGACCTTTGAACATCCTTTTTACATGTTTGAAGATTTTGTTTTTTCAACAGCCAAAAAGTGTCTGGCTTTTAGATTTTTTTTCTTATAAGGGCATCTCCAAAAGAGACTTCATTTTTGATCCATTGTTTGTGAGTGATCAGAGACTTTTCTTCTTCAACCTATTAGGGTTTTGTGATCCATTGTTTGTAACTTTTTTCTTTAATTTCTAAGTTTAGGTTAAAGTTAATGGCGGAAGAAGGTTGAGTTTCTCTGTATCTGCTGATCAAGTAAGGTTTCTTTTTCTTTTGGTAGTTTCTGCTTTCTTCTTGACTGTTCAATGAAAGATTCCTCTTAAAAAGTCTCTATCTTTGATTCATGTTAACGCTTTTCATTTGGATTCTAGTTATTAGATCTGTATGTATTCCACTAGTTTTGAATTTTGTTTTTATTAGAGTATTAGTAATAGTTTTTTCTTTTGTTATAGTAGATCCAATTTGTTTTCTTTGTTTGTTTTTTAATACTTGAAACTTTTTTCTGGGATTTTCAGTTCGAGATTCTTCTTTCCTGCAAATTCCAATTGTTTATTGATATTCTTGTGAAAGAGAGTTGAGAAAATTCGGATGTTCTTATCCAATTTTTGTATTTTAAAAATGAGACTGATTGATTGCAGTGTAAGCTGTTTTGGACAAAAGCTTGTGTAAGCTTTGAAAAAAAAAAGGTTTAAAGTTTTATCCTTTTTGTCTCTCTTTTCTTCTTTCTATGACACAAGTGCAAAAGATTCTTCATTCTTTGTAATATTTTGCCACACTTATGTAACCAGATAATTGACTGCGATAAAATCTTATTTCAATTGTTACAAGTAATCCAGATTAAGCTTGTTTTTGAAACTTTCTTGCTTATTATTATGGCGTTACAGCTTTTATCTAAATGTCTTTTTCTTTACATTAGCAAAAAGATGGAAAGTGGTCATGGTAGTGGTTGATTGCATCTTTTTGCTGTTTTATTATCTGTTTAGACCTCATGATGATTTGTTTTTGGACTTGAGGAAAGAAAAAAAAAGAATCTTTCACATGTGTGACTGACCATATCTATGTTATGTATCTATATATCGATAGAATATTTTGCCCCAAAGCTTGGTTTGTTTCTGTCACAATCTTCCTGGACCCATTGCTTCGTTGAACAACTCTTGTATCTAACTCATATGAAGGTTGCTTCTGTATCTAACTTTAAGATAAGCAGATAGATTAGATTAACCTTCATGGATTCCATCCTCTAGAATGAAGTTTCCTTATACTTTGTCTTCTCTTTGCAACTTCATTGCTGTTCTCTGTTTCTTTTCTATGAATCTGCTTGATATAGATTTTGCTTTTGTACATGTAGATTTGTTTTTCGATTGGTGCTTGAAGATATAGCTCTGGTGTATTGAAGAATTCTTCTCTTTATGCAGGATTTACTCTCTTAAAACGATGAGAGCAGGTAAACAAAGTCTTCAGCTTTCAAATAGTTTAGTTATTGAATCTTTAACTGCTTTCTGCTTTATAGTTTTAAGATGTTTATGGTGATCAAGTGGTTTTCCAATTTCCAGATAATGATCAAGCAGTTGGTAACTCGGTAGAGAGTTGCAAAGATGAGTCTAAGCCTCCTAAATGTGCTGAAGAGAAGTGGGAAGACGCAGAGATCCCGGAAAATGGGAAGAACAATAACAATGTGTGTGAGTTGTTCTACGATACAAGAAGTGGCGACGAATGGGATAAAGATAATGATGGAAATGCTTTGGAACGCCAGTCTTGTGGAGATTCTAATGAGGCCGGAAAGATAATCCGAGATACTAGTCATGATATTGCTGCTAACAAGGATTCTCCTGAGAAAGTTGATCCGGTGTTTTATATGGACAAGAACGTTACGGCCTCTGACTTGCCTGAGATTGTAGTTTGTTACAAGGAGAAAACTTATCATGTTGTGAAGGATATATGTGTTGATGAAGGTGTGCCTGTCCAGGAGAAGTTCTTATTTGGCGAGAAGGATTCTGTGAAGTGTAGCTCAAACTCAAACCAGCCTGAGTCAGAGGATTTGACGAAAGCAGAAAAAGTTAATGCGAATCATTTAGAAACCAAGTCCTCGGAAGACAGCAATGGTAAGCTTGATGATTCTGAGCTTTGTAGTGATCCAAAGACAAAAGGAGATGTGGAAGAATCTTCAAGGGAAGATTTTGCTGATGCTGAAAGTTCGCGCAGTTGCAATCAAGATCATTTGATTGTGGCAAGACAAGGCAAGGACTCGCCCACTAACGGGTTAAATTCATCTGAATTTTCTCATGAAATTGAATCTGATGAGAATTCGAAAGACGAAGTGGCTACATTGGAGAATGTCTTAAAGGGATCTTTAACTTTGGGAGATATTCTATCAAGGGAAGATGAACAAAAACCTCTTAACAACAACAACAAGATCGATAGACTTGAAGAATCTCCACCTCAGCTTCAGGCAATATACATTTCATCAATCTATACGATCAAATAAAGTTTCAATTTTTCAATCCAAAGTTTCTAACTTGCTGATGTGTGTGACTGCAGGAGAAGGCAAAGGGAAGCTTAGAAACCACGGCTCTCGAAGCAGAGGAGCCGAAAAAAACAGAGGAGAAGCTTTCCTCTGTTACTACAACAACCTCTCAAGAACCAATCAGAACTATCATCGACCCTGAAAGACCTGAAACCGATAAGCAACAACCAACCTTGGTAGTTGAAAACTCTTTGGAAGAGGACAAACTCGTCTCCAGCCGATTTGGAGAGACGAGTTTCTCTGCATCAGAACCAGTTTCAATTTCAGGTCATATAACTTACTCAGGACCAATCGCATTCTCTGGAAGCCTCTCCGTTCGTTCTGATGCAAGCACAACGAGTGGAAGATCATTCGCTTTCCCAATGTATTGCTTTGGCTCATCTCATCACTTTGTGAAAACTTAAAAAAGAGAAAAAATTTCGCTGAATTTGATGTTTTTATGTGCAGATTGCAGTCAGAATGGAACAGTAGTCCTGTAAGGATGGCGAAAGCTGATAAGAGAAGGCAAAAAGGATGGAGACACATTCTTCTCTGCTGTAGATTCTCTTGATCAACTTGTCCAAAAGCTTTTCACTTTGAAGCACAGAGGAAGAAGAAGAAGGACTTATGAAACTTCGAATGTTTTTCTTCAAAAGAGGGTGGTTACAATATTAATACTTGAGTAAATATTTCTCTTTCTTTTTTGGGTGATTTATAGTTATGCCATTGGTGTGTTATTGGCATTTTGGTAGTATTATTTTGGGTTTACAGTTAGGGCTTTTTGAGTTTGGTACCAGATGCGAAAATGGTCGGGGTTATGTAACCGATGAGATTATTATAATTTTCTTTTCATTCATGTATGTACATGCTTTTGGTTTAGCTTGAGTGATATATTTAAATATTTATGTTACAATCTGTTTAAAAGTTTCTCTTTTCTTTGTTAGAGTTTCCACATTTGAATGGCCTTTGGTCAAACGTATTAGCGACTCGGGTCAATCTATTTTCCATTTTTCCAAGACATTTTTCTTGATTCTCGGCGATTTCAAGACCATTGTCTCGTTGCGTTGTTGCTGCTATTCTAATGGTGATATATCAATTATTCATGTTTTGTAAATGTAAGAAAGTGTTTTTTTTCTTTTTCTGTTCTTCTATCTAGTTTTAACATCTATATAGATGATACAAGTGTTAAAAAGAACAATTAATTAGAAAAACCAAAATATTATCAACCCACAACAAAATTGATTTTGAACGTTTTATGATTAATTAGGAAAAACTTATTTAAAACAATTTATTTGACACATAGATTTGCTAAAATTTGAATTACTGATTATTTATTTAGCAGAATTTGAACTAGTAGCTTACTAGTTTATTAATCCGTTGGTCAAATCATCGATATGTTATAATAGTTGCACGAGGTTTATGATTGTGCTGAGAAATGTCATGATATAAATAATGAGCCAATCTGATCCTAATAGATTGATTGCAGCAAATTGATCTTAATATTATAAAATACAAGCTCAACGTTGTAGGTAGTCATGCTAGCCAGCTCATTGTTAATCACAAAATCGAAAACAAGTTTAACAGGTTTTAAGTGGCATGTTCTAGCTATGAGATATAGTTTAGTCTAACAAAAATCATAGCATATCTGCTGATATTGATTTGTTTTTTTAAAACATAAAATAAAGAACGTGCATGATCCGGTACGGACAAGGCCAAATTAATGTACAAGCTTTTGGTCCGAACACATATATTGATTTTAATTGACTAGTGTTTTAAGTTGAAACGCTTTCAAAACGAGATCAGATCAATGATGCTACCAAAAGTGTTTTTGTAACAAACTAGAAAGTGATGTTCTCATCTTCACCTCATTTGGGTAGAGCTTTGAAGTAAGTAACTTAGACGTGTGAATTCCAAAAAAAAGTGTGAGAAAGAGCCAAAGGTTTAGGCAAATATGATGTGATACTATCAACAACTTTGTTTATACCTACTCACAACGAGAAACACGCATAAATTAATATAAAGTATAAACCATATGTCAATAACTTTAATCTAAATCTTAGAACGAAATAAAAATTTAAGAAAATATTATCGACGTGAAGAAGAGATTCTATAAGAAAAAATCATCAACTATTTGACTATCTTAATATATATATACACAAAGATTTGTTGAGCTTATAGAAAAATACATGAACAAAACATTTAACTCAGTTTAATATTCGAACTCATCGCCGTATTTTGTATACATTACACCATCGACTTGGTAACACAATCTTTTTCAAACAACATATATACACACTTTAACTTGGATTTAATATTCTTAAGTTTTATGATCTTCTAACTCGAACTAATCGGCAATGCCCATTCATCCGTGCCTCCTATACGTTACTTTATGTCTCTTCTAACTTTCATTGGGATACTAACAAAAATGATTGTGATAGTCATCTAGCATTTCAATAGGATGTGAGCCTCGTCATATATAGTAGAAGAACCGATTTTGGAAAACAATACATGAAGATAATTTACATAATTAATGAAGGGTTCTAAATGATGATTCACTATGGGCTATTTCTGTACATATATCTTGTATAAGATGATAATATATGGAAAAGTCAATGGAGAATGTTAGATAAATAGATGTAGAACGTGTGGCATATAACGAGAGAAGAGAGACAAAAAAAGACAGAAAGGCGAAGACTCTACAAATTGGGTTTGATGAAGTGTGATGCCAAACTTGTGTTTGTCCCAAGACAGACAACCCCGAGAACGAGCCTCAATGGCGTGAACCCCTTTTTTTAAACCTTGACATAATAAACTTATATGTTTTTTAATTAATAGTTTCTTCAACTTGTTTTGGAACTCTCACTTTTGTGTTTCGTGCACTCTCTATCTCACATACACACATTAAATATTATATATACAAATATAGTGGTACATAGATAGATAGATATACATATGTGCGTGTAAGTTCCTTTTGGTTAATATAAAAGAAGAGGAGAAGAAGAAAAAGAAAGATAGCACCAAAAAATAACTTCTCAGAGCTAAAATCACTTGAAGACAATGAAGCTAATTAGAGTCACCTTCTTGCTTTGTGCATTGGCCTTTTTATTGCTTCTAACTCCAACATCTTCTCTACAACTTCAGCCTCGCTACTCTTCTCCTAGCCAAGGTGATTAAGTTTTTCTTTTCTTTATAAACCACAAAGTTTTGGATATTAAGAGATGGTTGGAGCGAATGAGCTGAACTAATTTTCTTGCGAATCGAATCATTCGAAGCTTAAGTTGATAAGCTTTGACAAATGAGTATTATCTTTGCTCCTGATAGAAGGGAAATATTTTTTTCTTTCTCTCGTCGATTGAGTTATCTAACTTTAGTTACAATGATGAAGCAGGTGTAACCGAAAAGATTATTATCAAAATGGCTCCAAGGAAACTCATGATCATCGCTAGTGAACATGTAAATGTAAGAGATTGATGCATCTATTTATCTCCTAAATCTTCAGTTTATATTATATGGAAGGTTTCTAATCAAATCTCTCATACGTGTGCATCTCTATAACTTTTTCAAAATAACAGGTGATGACTTCAGGTGTTCATGAAGGTTCAAGTGAGCAAGTTCGAGTCACTTCTTCTTCTGGTAATTCAATCATTTGGAAATGATAAGCTTTTTGCATAAATAAATTATTAATCAGATATTTATTTTCTTAAAAAGAAAAAAGCAAGTAGCCAAACTCATAAGCATAAGTCCCCTAAAAATACAGATATATATATGCCAAACATGTGAATCTTTGACCATGTCAGTAGAAAATGTTATGTTAGTAATATTTTTGCTTTCTTCTTCATAATATTGTACTTAGTTGCAGAGATATAAAATCAGTAGTTTGCAGGAGCATCTAGCTAAATAAATATTAAAGAAAAACGTAAAGATTCGATGTCTCTATGAAACTTTCAAACTAAAACTTTGTATTAAATCTATGTATATATTTTATTCTCAGGAAAATCTAAGAATGAAGAGAAGAAACTAAGTGAAGAGGAAGAGGAGAAAGCTCTATCGAAGTATCTATCGATGGATTATCCAAAGTTTAGAAGAAGACGGCCAGTTCATAACAAGTCTCTGCCTCGAAGTCCATGAAACATGAAATTTTTTTTTATTTCAATACAATCTTTAATTTTAGCTAGATTAATTATCAATTAATTAAAATTAGGATGGTTATAAGTGGGTTGGTATAACGTAGTTAGTTTCTTTGGGAAAAACATTGAGGAACAACTTTTGGCGATATCATTGTAATTAACGGAATATGTTCGTGTTAATTCTTGTTTTTTCTAATATAGATAGTTTTAATTAATGATAATGGCCGACAAGAATAGAGCAAAACCCTAAAACTCTAATTTGGGGTTTGAGCTCATTTGCTCTTCGTTTCACGCACTGTAAGTCTGGAACATGGTGGCTGATTTGGTTGTTGTTTCATTTTATATTGCAAAAACGATGTTAGAATTTATTTTTAATTGACTTAATTATCCTTAGATATATACAATGAATCCACGTACAATCCTATGAGCATGATTATTATAATCCCTCCCTAGCCAAACATATATATAGAAAAAAAAATATCATAATTTTGACGATTAGTATACTTACTTCTGGGCCAGCTGGGTTGAAAATTTGATATGTTGGGCCTCGGTCCAAATTCACGTAATTAACCAAAACATGAACTATGCACACAAAAAAAATTATATATATATATATATATATTGCCTTACAAAAAAAACAAATATACACAAATCCATAGCTATCAATAGCAATCTCTATAATATATTTGACAAGAGTTTATAAAATTCTCAAACTTTACAGAAATTTTGTTTTCAATAACCCCTTAGCTTTTACCAGTTTTACAAAACTATAATTTGCACATTTTTTTATATCAGTTTTTCAATTTTGTAATTTGAAAGATAAATAATACAATTTTGTTCACAGCAATAGAAAAAACAATTTATTTGCATTTGATAACCACCACTACTCTTTCGTTGATATATTAGCCATGAGAAATCTTTAGAAAAACATGATAAATATGTTAGATCCACATTTTCAATCTACCATTACTCTTTCATTGTAGGTAATCGTTGCATTCTATACAATGTTCAAGACGAATGTTCAAGATCCACTAAGTGAAAAAATTAATTCTGTAATGTTCAAATAAATGATTCAACCATTAATGTAAACAAATCAAGCTAGACTCTTTTTGATATGCGTAGCCGGAAAACCATCCCTAACATGCTTAACACACATAAGATACAATGGCTTATTTCTTCATGTAATACCCTTAGAAATTAGAATCCTGCTTTTAAGTGCTTCAACAAGTTCCTCCACATCGGTTCTTTAGATGCATCTTCTCTTTTTTTTCTTTTGTAATCATGCCATTATTCTTGTATAGAACATGATACCCATTTGTGTATCTTTTCAAAAGAAGGTTGGAAAAGTGAAAACAATTCGGTGGTTTTTTCAAAAGGAATTTATTCCTTTCAATTTTCTTTTATATCTCAAATATAATGGGTGAAAATGCTTTCAATGATTTATGACAAACATTTTTTCTCAATTATAGCAAAAAAGTAATCGCAATTAACCAAAAATAATTTGCTTGATTGTAATAAAACTTCCGAACAGAGAAGAAGGTAAAAAAGAGCTTGGAATCTAGAATAAAGAAAAAGATTGGTATAAAGAGTGTTGGAGAACGACTCTTTCCCAGAGAACTTATGCGGTTCTGCTACATCAATTCATCGTCTCTAGTTGTACATATATAAACATATATACTTTAGACACATATTTGTTTAGAAATTTTAAAAAATAACAAAAGCACAATTCAGAACAACGTACAACTTTCTTTTATATTCTTGTAAGACAATAATATTTCTAGAAAAAAACTATAATATGTAAATCTTAGTAGCAAAAGTATATTTTTGATTATAAAGTAACATATAGCAAATGTCAAACGCGATAGATATTGACACCCTGCGAATAATATGTAACGATGTAGCAGAATAAATATATATTTTTTGTATAAATATCTCGCTCTCTATCTATATATATGGTCGGATGCTTATGTATGCGTGTGTAGCCTTCCAATACAAAGCAAAGTAGGCAGTGAAAGAGAGAGAGAGAGAGATGGGTTGGTTCGTTAAGGAAAGAAGAGGAGGTGCATGGAAGCGAGGATGGTTAGAGGATACACTGTTGAATTCATCAGCACCTCCTCTTAAACTACTTACTCTCTTTGCCATCATATCTCTGTTCCTCTTTCTCTCTTCCTACCCACGTTACAGGTACGAGGTTGAGAGAACCACCACGAACCTCAAGCTCTTCCTATTGTTCCTCCCGATTCTCTTTGTCTTCTTGCTGGTCTCTCTACAATTCGTCCATCGAGTTATCTTCAGATCATCTTACCACGCCAGAGCAAACCAGGCCGCGTCTCTTTTTGGAGAAAGCCACTTTCCTTGGGGAGTCTTGCTTATGCTACTTCTTCTACTTGTTTTGGTTTCTAAACAATCTTACTTTCACTCCTTATGGTACCCGACCTTATGATCTTAAACTTTCCATGGTTCCTTTATTGGCCTGCACAAACATGTTTTGTAAATTGATGTTTGCTTCTTGAAATCCATCCAAACTCTACACATGTGTAAGATATTATGTCTTAAGCAATTTTGCTATATATGTTTTCTTAGTAATGAATATGTAGCAATAAAAGATTAATTCATTAGATTTAATAGTATGTTGTCGGAATAATATGCGATAATCTTGATTTGTTGTACTTGATTTTAGGGAAGTTAAAAAATTTTCATGGACCATTTGACCCAATCGGTCAACAACAAACACTCAGACAAATAAGAAAACAGAAAATCTCTATGTTAGGTTTTTTTCTGTTTTCATTTGTTTCCTAAAATTACAAGCTACAAAACCTAAACTTATCTTGTGCAAGTCATCATCATCGAACTCTTTGATCATTCCTCATTTAATTACCTCTTTAAATTGACCTTAATCCTTTCTCTCTCTAATTTTTGTTTTTCCAACAATAACACGATATAATGGCGAAAAATAAAGAAGAACAAAATAAAGATAAACCTTCATTATTATCATGTTTCAAGAAGATCTCATTTCCCTTCAACACAACTTTCTTGATCGCAAACTCGATTTTCCTCGTCACAGCCGCTTTCTGGTTCGTAACCGTCTCGACATTACATTACAAGACTGATGAATGTAACCGGTTTGTGACAACACCTGGAATCTTCGTGAGCTTCTCATTGCTCGCCATGACACTCGCCGGATTCTACGCCGCTTACTACAAATCCGATTGTCTCTTCCGAATTCACTTCTTCATCTTCTTCTTGTGGATGTTCGTGGTCGTGGCTAAAGCCGTTTTCGTTTACCGTCTCCATAAAGAGACCAATCCTAGGTTGTTCCCTGGGACAAAGATCCATGAGTTTAGGTTCGAGGATTACTCGGGATGGGTTCGTAGATTGGTCATCAAAGAAGATGAATGGTATCGTACTAGAAGATGTCTTGTTAAGGACAATGTTTGTAACAAGCTATTCTCTAACCAAAACATGTCGGCTTCTGAGTTTTATCAGATGAATCTAACTCCTATACAGGTAATTAAATACGTACGTATAGGATCTACAGATATATATATATATATATATGAATGTTCTGTATAAGTTTCAATTTGTTTTCTTACTTTAGAAAGAGAAAAAAACTATATTTATATATAGTATACTTTTTTGTCATTCTAATATACTCTTTTTTGTGTGTTTAACAGTCTGGTTGCTGCAAACCACCACTTTCATGTGGATTAAATTACGAGAAACCAAATATTTGGACGATTTCAAGATATTATAACAATTTAGACGATGATTGCAAAACATGGAACAATTCGGCAAATACATTTTGCTTCGATTGCGATTCATGTAAAGCCGTGATTATTGCAGATTTGCATAATAATTCATTTTCCCTTACAATTAACACCCTTCATATCGTATTTAGTCTTTCCATCGGCATTGTCGGTTGGTTTGCTTGGTTAAGGAGCCTCCGAGAAACTTTGAACTAGCTAGAATTTGTAACCTATATATATATATATAAATATAACTTTGTCTTTGCTTTATTATTTCTTATAACTCATGTTTTTTATTCAATCTAGGCTTGTATACCGATATTCAAGAGAAGATAGACAGACTATTGTAGTTTTCATATTCAAAAATGTATTAACTAAACCCGAACTGAACCCGAAAGAATATAAACTGATTAAAACTTCATTACGTTTTTTAAAAAGTCCTTCAGAATATTCTGCCAAGAAACTGAATATAAATCATCTGATAATTAAATTACTTATAGAGATAACTAATCCGGTTAAGCCAATAATATGATACATTTCAAACCGAAATCTCAAACCAGAGTCCTTAACGAGTGAGTTCGGCCTTATAAAGCGTCACTATAGATTCTCCGATTGTCCCTTCGATTTGCTTCGCCATAGTTTCTCGGTCTTTACTGTTTCGCTCCGAGCTTCAGGATCTTCGTTTCACCGGTGAGTCTACTTCATCAATCTCTTGATTAAGTCATCAAATCATATATATTTTTTTAAGCTCACTGATTTGCTTTAAGCATCTTTGATTTTCTTTTTTTTGTCTAGAAACATGGTGTTTGGCTTTTAAAATACATGAATGGGTTTCTGTAACATTTGCAAACCCTAGTTTTAATTGGAAAAACAACCACACTAAAACAAATGCGAACCCTAATTTTGAGTTGGCGTCTTGAGCGGACGGTGTTTTTTTTTAAGTATTGTTGACCCGCATTGATCTTCATACTTTCGTTGAAGTTCGTCATAAAGTATATAAGCATGACTCTTCTGAATCAATTTGATTTCCGCCATTTTTTTCCAGATTTTTACGGTTTTTTTGGGGGAATTTCTGTCAAAGACTCTGCTCTAACATGGTAAGTTATCCTACATTGATGTAAAGTATCTGTTTTTTATTATTTGAGTCGATTTGGTTAGTTCAGTGTTTGATTTTCTCTGTTTCTTAATAGTCAGGAAGAAAGGAAACGGTGTTAGATTTGGCCAAGTTTGTGGATAAGGGTGTGCAAGTTAAGTTGACCGGTGGTAGACAAGGTAAAAAAGGAGTCTTTATAAATGAATATACGAAGTTGATTCTACACATTGCATTGAGATTTGATGGTTGTTTATTTGTGTTATGTTTTCCAGTCACGGGAACTCTTAAGGGCTACGATCAATTGCTTAACCTTGTTCTGGATGAGGCGGTAGAGTTTGTTCGAGGTATCTCTTTTGTTGCATTATCTTTTTATGTATATGAATTACTGCAAAAACATGAGATGACTAGTTTAGCTTAAGTGAATCTCTGTATCTGATTTGATTCCCTTTGCTCTGCTGCATTTTTTCCTTAGTTTTAAAAGGCGTCAGGCGGACATAGGCCATAGGGTCCCTTTAGGTCGCCTTGCGCCTTAGGTGTTTGTGATTAAATGGGTGTGAAGAGAGGTTTTGTTCTGATCCCTTAATCATGTTTGTTGTGATATAATCGGGACTGTGTTCTAGTCTTATCTATTTTGGTACCAGAAGCTGTGTTGTCTTGTTGGTCTCCATGATTTATACACTATTCTTATGTCTCTTGCCTGTTTCTCATTCAATTTACCTTACTCATGGTACATAACATGTACATGTGTGTCTATGACATTGAATAAATTATATATGTTGGAAGAGAGGTTTTTCTTTTATTTGCTTAATCATGTTTCCTGTAATATAAAAGGTCATCATATTTAGCCAATTTGAAACGAGAGGTGTGTTGTCTTGTTGATTTGCCTTATCTATATATAATATTATGACCCTTGTCTGATGTCCGACCAGATCATGATGATCCTTTGAAGACTACCGACCAGACGAGACGCCTCGGTTTAATTGTATGTACCATCTAGCTTCATTTTTTCCTCACTATTATAAGTGTTATCCTATGTAGTGCAGATAAGAGCATTGTTACTTCAATTTTGGCATCTTCTTACTTGTTATGATGTTTTATAGTTAAACCCCTTAGATTCTAAACCACTACGTGTTGTCTCTGGTTTTAGGTTTGTCGTGGAACTGCAGTGATGCTCGTCTCACCAACAGATGGAACTGAAGAAATCGCTAACCCGTTCGTTCAACCAGAAGCTGTCTAAAGAGTTTCTTCCAAAAGATTATGTCTCTCTCTCTGTATTAGTTTTCCTTTGGTGTTTAGAGAGTGTTATGTAACTGAGTATCTGCTATGACGTTGGAAAATTTTTTTAATATACCTATTTGGAACATCATAGGCTCTTCTTGTGTCCTTGTTATCTCAAGTAAGTACTTTTTCTACCAAACTTGAATCTTAGTTGCTTTAATCAAATCCCATTTTGATCTTTGCACTGCTTCACACATACCAATATCAAACGTCATGCCTTGAATGTCAAGAAAAGAGAAATTCTAAAACTTGAAAAGCACTCGGAGCTGAACCATGGATTTATAGTGTGATTTGAGCTTTTTGGAGTTTGTCTCTGGACAAGATGAAGTCGGTAACGACAAAGCTCAAACTCCTTGGACCGGTTATTACGTTACGATGTTCTTACAGCTCCGCCGATCAAACTCTTCTTCTTAATGAATTCACCAGATACTGTTATCAGAGAGATCTTCCCAGAGCTATGAGAGCAATGGATTCGTTGCAAAGTCATGGTCTTTGGGCGGATTCTGCAACTTACTCTGAGCTCATCAAGTGTTGCATGTCTCAGAGAGCTGTTCGTGAAGGGAATCTCGTTTGTCGTCATTTATACATCAATGGGAATCAACCGATGCTCTTTTTGGCTAATGTTCTGATCAATATGTATGTGAAGTTCAATCTTTTGAATGAGGCTCACCACGTGTTCGACAAAATGCCTCTAAGGAATGTTGTTTCTTGGACTACGATGATCTCTGCTTATTCTAAGTGCAAACTTCAGCAAAAGGCTTTGGAGCTTTTGGTTTCGATGCTGAAAGAAGGTGTGAGACCAAATGTGTATACTTACTCATCTGTGTTAAGATCCTGCAACGGGATGTCTGATGTTAGAATGCTTCATTGTGGGATTATCAAGGAAGGATTGGAGTCTGACGTTTACGTTAGGAGTGCTTTGATTGATGTGTTTGCTAAACTGGGTGAGCCGGATGATGCTCTTTCGGTTTTCGATGAAATGATTACGGGTGATGCGATAGTATGGAACTCCATCATCGGTGGCTTTGCTCAGAACAATAAAAGCGATGAAGCCTTGAGACTTTTTAAGAGGATGAAGAGAGCTGGCTTCAACGCTGAGCAGGCTACGCTGACTAGCGTCTTGAGGGCCTGTACTGGTATGGCTCTGTTGGAGCTGGGGATGCAAGCTCATGTTCATATCGTGAAATATGACCAAGACTTGATACTCAACAACGCGCTTGTGGACATGTATTGCAAGTGTGGGAGCTTGGATGATGCTCACCGTGTGTTCAGCGGGATGAAGGAGAGAGATGTGATTTCATGGAGCACAATGATTTCAGGGTTGGCACAGAACGGTTATAGCCAGGAGGCACTGAAATTGTTTGAGTCCATGAAATCTTCTGGGACAAAGCCAAACTACATTACGATTGTCGGGGTTCTCTTTGCTTGCAGCCACGCTGGGCTCTTGGACGATGGTTGGTACTATTTCAGATCGATGAAGAAACTTTATGGAATCGATCCAGTGAGGGAACACTACGGTTGCATGATTGATCTGTTAGGAAAAGCTGGAAAGCTTGACGATGCAGTGAAGCTGTTGAATGAGATGGAGTGTGAGGCAGATGCTGTGACATGGAGAACTTTGCTTGGTGCTTGTAGGGTTCAGGGAAACATGGTGCTAGCCGAATATGTAGCTAAAAAGGTCATAGAACTCGATCCCAATGATGCGGGAACTTACACACTGTTGTCTAACATATATGCAAACTCTCAGAAATGGGACAGCGTTGAAGAAATCCGGACACGCATGAGAGGCAGAGGAATCAAGAAAGAACCTGGATGTAGCTGGATTGAAGTAAACAAAAAGATTCATGCTTTTATCATCGGAGACGAATCTCACACACAGATAGTCGAAGTAAAAAAGAAGCTGAATCAATTGATCCATAGAATGATTGGCTTTGGCTATGTTCCTGAAACAAACTTTGTGCTGCAAGATCTTGAAGGAGAACAGATGGAGGATTCTCTTAGACATCACAGCGAGAAACTGGCTTTGTCCTTTGGCTTGGTTACGTTGCCTAGTGGGAAAGTCATTAGGATCAGAAAGAATCTGAGAATATGTGGGGACTGTCACGTTTTCTTCAAGCTCGCTTCGAAGCTTGAGAACCGTAGTATAGTTATAAGAGATCCGATTCGTTACCATCATTTCCAAGATGGAAAATGCTCGTGTGGCGACTACTGGTAACAAGATGGCTTTAGGTACCAATGCAAACAGAGTACAACATGGTTTAGAAGATGTTTCCAAGTGAGTTCTCTTCATCTATTTAGTTTGATGTAGAAATAGTTTATACTGATAAATCAAAATTGAATCTTTGTGTCGTTTATGATAAAATCGGTTAATTAGATTACCGTAAAGAACTTAGTAATACTAATTTGTGATTCTATTTTCGAAACGACTTGTTTTAATTACTTCCCATGAAAATGTGGTCGAGTTAATGGGAAGACACTACTACTGCACATGGTTTTGGATCATGTATTATATAATTTATGCTTAATCTCTCTTTATTTTTATTTTGTTTATCTCAAATAAAAATTATAAAAAATAGTCAAAAGTGTCGAAAGCTGAATGTAGCATTATGGAGACAAGATCTTTATGTCCAAAGTGGTTTAATCTCATAATTTATTATGACTCACGATTACTTTCATGTGGACATATAGTCGCGGTATTCATTTGAGACCTAATAATTAAACAGGTATTATTTTTGAAGACCTATTCGATTACATAACTAAGTTCATTTTTTGGTTCATTGTTAATGCTCTAGTTATTATTTTTTTTTGTCACAATTCTCTAGTTATCTTTTATGTTATCTTATTTTAACCAATAATAATATTTGTATGTTTATCTTAATTGTTTTTGTTTTTAAAAAAAATATATGCTGATATTAGTTATTTTAAAGTATTTAGTGAAATATTTATTAAACGAGAATATGTAATTTTTTTTGTTTATATGATATATTATGAAAGAAATCGATTATATGATCCGAGTTATAATATAATTACTTTGATGTTTTTTTCTATTTTTAGCTAATTTAACTATTTTGACAATGAGATTTTTTGATAGTTTTTTATAAGAAAATCTAGAAAGATAAACTGATAAGTTATGAATATCCTTAAATTTGAAACCATATTTCTGTTAGATGATTTCAAAAAGCTTTATGACAATTTTCTAATGTTTATAGTAATCGTTAGCAATAAATGAATTTGATTTTTAATTACTTATCTATTGTCACTACCCAATTTTTACTTCATTGTATTTACGGGCTTTTAAGTTATGAGGCCCAATTTCATAATGGGCTTTTAAGTTATGAGGCTCAATTTCGTAAGCCCACGTGGACACTTTCATCGTTCGCCACGTACAATTACCGCATCAAATTTAGGCATGACCACAGTTCCGGTTAATACTGTTAAAGTTATTTAACCGCCGGTTACGGTTATATATTCTTTTTTAATTTTAACCTTAATCATTCAATAACGATTAACACGGTTACGGTTAAATACGGATATGATTAGTACGGTTATGGTTAAATATGATTACAGTTATTTCATAATTATAAATGATTAATAACATTATAAATAGTTATATATTTGATAAAATATAATAATAAAAATATAGATTTATTATGAAATTTATATATAAATTAAAGAGACGAGACGAGAGAGAGAGAGAGAGAGAGAGAGAGAGAGAGAGGCGGCTAGGGATCAGTGTTTCTCACTGAGTTTGGTTCTTTTTTCCCCTCGATTCCTTGCCTCCATTGAAGCCTCTTCGAAAGATTCTTCTTCTCCATGTGCGTTTGTTTTTCAGAGACGATGATGCCTTTGAATTGACAAATTCCTCCTCTGCGACTGTTTCGCAATAAGCTTCTGTGGTTTTGATCTCCGCCTCTGTGCTTCAGATCTTTGTTTTCCGGTGAGTTTTCTTCATATACCTATGTTTGGTTATCGTTATGTTCGCTTTCGAGAGCTCATTGATTTGGTTAAAAATAAAGTTTTTAGATTTCTGCAATTCCTTTCTCCTGATTTCTATTCTTCGGCTTTGTCTAGAAAAGTTAAAGTTTTGGAATCGATTTCTGTTAGTGAATATATAAAATTTATTGGATCAGGATCTAGTCTTTGGATTAGTGCGGTTGATGTGTTCAGAAATGATTCAGCTTTTTCTAGTATTTGTGGAATCTCTCTTAAGGTCTAGAGATTGAGATCGCTTTTTTTACAGATCTGCTATAGATTGGTGACATCTCTTTATGTGATCTTCTTTTTCGCAGATATCTTCTTCTGGTCGATCAAAAACATGGCTTACCTGATGTAGCAATTTGGATCAACAGTATTCCTCAAAGCTCGAGTTGTTTTAGTTATAACTGGCTCCTGTTATCTGCGTATAGAAGCTTTTGGTTCTCTACGTTTCATGATCGCTTTAGGTATTATCTGCTCCTGCTTCGTCTGGGTCGTGTTGGTTTCAGACAAAGGCACTGGTCTTGAAGGTCTCTCTTCGGCTGCTGCTTCTGCTGTCTCCTTGGTTTCTCCTTCTGTTTCATGTCTCGGAACCTAGACAGTCCTGTGCAGACACAAATGGCAGTGGCAGTCTTCAAGACTCCCCTTACTGGGGCTAATAAGATGGAAGGGAAGCAGCATAAACATCATCATCCACAGCTACAGAGACAGTCCTCCGGACGAAGGGTTTTCGTGCAGACCGAAACTGGCTGTGTTTTAGGGATGGAGTTGGACCGGAGTGATAATGTTCATACTGTTAAGAGGAGGCTGCAGATCGCTCTTAATTTTCCCACTGAGGAGAGCTCTTTGACCTATGGTGATATGGTATTGACGAATGATCTGAGCGCTGTGAGGAACGATTCTCCACTTCTCCTGAAACGTAATTTTATGCACAGAAGCTCGTCTACTCCTTGTCTTTCACCTACTGGGAAGGATCTGCAACAGAAAGACCGAAGTGGTCCTATCGAGATACTGGGCCAATCAGAGTGTTTTTCGATTGTAAAACAAATGGTGAAGGACATTGTGAAGGCGATGAAGGTGGGCGTTGAACCACTCCCTGTTCATAGCGGGCTTGGAGGTGCGTACTATTTTAGGAACAAAAAAGGTCAGAGTGTTGCGATTGTCAAGCCAACGGATGAAGAGCCGTTTGCACCTAACAATCCAAAAGGGTTTGTTGGGAAAGCTCTTGGGCAGCCTGGCTTAAAGTCTTCGGTACGAGTTGGGGAAACCGGGTTTAGGGAAGTTGCGGCTTATCTTCTTGATTATGGCCGCTTTGCTAATGTCCCTCCTACTGCTCTTGTGAAGATAACTCATTCCATTTTCAATGTGAACGATGGTGTGAAAGGGAACAAGCCCCGCGAGAAGAAGCTGGTTAGTAAGATTGCTTCTTTCCAGAAGTTTGTGGCTCATGATTCCGATGCCAGCGATCATGGCACTTCAAGCTTCCCTGTAGCTTCTGTGCACCGCATTGGTATATTGGATATAAGGATCTTCAACACAGACCGTCATGGTGGGAACCTGTTGGTGAAAAAGCTCGATGGAGTTGGGACGTTTGGTCAAGTGGAGCTTATTCCAATAGACCATGGTCTCTGTTTGCCAGAAACGTTAGAGGATCCCTACTTCGAGTGGATTCATTGGCCTCAGGCATCATTGCCTTTCTCTGATGAAGAGCTCGAGTACATACAAAAGCTTGATCCATCAAAGGACTGTGAAATGCTTAGAAGAGAACTTCCAATGATTAGAGAAGCTTGTCTTCGGGTTCTTGTTCTCTGCACCATTTTCCTTAAAGAAGCTGCTTCTTATGGGCTGTGCCTTGCGGAGATTGGTGAGATGATGACTCGAGAATTTCGACCAGGAGAAGAGGACCCAAGTGAACTCGAGGTTGTGTGTATTGAAGCCAAGAGATCAATCACTGAGCGAGATGTTTTCTCTCCAAGGTCAGATATTGTAGGAGAAGCAGAGTTTCAGTTTGATCTAGACTGTGATGAACTAGAATCAGTTTACGGCTCTAAGATACAACTAACCGATGACTACTTCACGAAGAACCCTTTTTCAAATGGACGTTCTTCACTCGGAAAGCTCGAAGAAAGCATCAAGGAAGAAGAAGAAGATGAAGAAGAAGACAGTACTGAAAATGCTGTCCCCGTGATCACCATGAAAGACGGCTTTTTTAGTTCTGCTGCTTTTCATGACAAATCTACATTTCTTTCAAAGCTTTCGACTTCCATGAAGAACACACATCTTAGCGACACTGGGAGAAAAAACCCAAAACCATTAACAAGAGGCAAATCCGAGAAGACATCGTCTGGTCACAAAAGCGCAAACGAGCAGCTTCCAGTGAGTGCAAGCTTTGTGAAAGTAGCAGACATGAAAGAAGAAGAGTGGGCTCTCTTCTTGGAGAGGTTCCAAGAGTTGCTTGGACCGGCTTTCGCAAAACGCAAAACCGCAACGTTAAGTAAGAGACAGAGACTTGGCACTTCATGCCAGTTTTGAGAACCATATAGTAAAAGGTATAACTCGAGAGAGAGAAAGTTAAAGAGACAGACATAATCTACAGTTTGGAGTAAGAAACTGGAGGCTTCTTGTTCTATCTATGGTAGTAAAAAGATGTAGTTACGTTTGGAAGGTTTGGCTTATGACAAGCGACAAGGTGAAAAAGGGGTTTGCTTGTTTTTTTTATTTAACTGTTTTGTAAATATTTGTTTTCACCACTCTCTTTGTGATCTTTTTATTTTTATTTTTTCTTTTTGCCCCTTTATCACCTTTTCTTGGTTTTTTTTTGGTATGTCGTTCTGGCTTGGCCTTGTCTTATAAATAATATTAGTCTTCTTTCAATTTTTGGTTTGATCGTTACTGTAATGTGAATCTATTGTCTATCTCGTGCTTCGAGGTATTGTCAACCGACTAAAGGGGGCATATTGAATCAACCAATGGCATGACTTACAAATTGAACTAAATGGTAATGAAGAAGAAAAAAACGGAGAGAAAACAAATATGGCAGAACCATAGTTGAACTATGATTTATAAAATATTATAGATAGTGAAGCTTAACTATAATTTTAGCATTCGCATTAGTTGATCATATTAATATATTTTTCTTTTTGATTATTTATATTATGAGATCGAACACGGCACACGCATGTCTGTTTCACATTATTATGACCCTTTTTTCCCAAGTATGGCTATATTTGATACTAACATAAAAATATTAAACTCGATAGGTTCTTTTTTCGTTTGCTTTTCCTAGTTATGATGATTAATGAATATTGTAGCATAAAGGTCAGCTTTATAAAAGAAAAAACAATCATGTGGTGTTTGATTATGTTATACGGCCTATGTGGCGCATTTCACCATTGATACACAGCTTACGTTATAGCCCAATCTATGAGGGGTTGATGAATGTTAGAGAGAAAGAGGCAAAAGAAAGTGGTAAAGCGTAAGCGTCATATGGTCCCAAGGATGATTTGGTACGAAAACAGCTGCGAAGAAAGTGAAATGGGCAGCATCATCGACCCATTTTTTGCATTATCCATTTTATCTCATCAGGTTATGTCCAAAGTTTGTACAAAGTTCAAAGAATCATTACCAAATTTTGACGCAACAGAACGATGAAATTCAAAAAGTGGGACCCAATTTGTGGGTAGGGTTTATCATCTCTTATATCCGTCCTTTCCTTTCAACAAGACAACATCAAATTGTTGTAACAATATTCCCCTTTCTTACGTGGTACTTCTATATGTACTACCAAGATGCAATATACTATTTACATATGATATATTTCTTTTGATGATTCTATATAATTGTCATAAGTTTTCTTCATACATAATATTGAATTCACATTACCACAAAAAAAAGATAACCAAATTATTACTACATAGTAATAAAGTAAATACGATCATATTTTAAATCTTCCTTTTTACCTTGAAATTGACTGCTCCTCAGATTTTTTTGTAAATGTTTACATATTACTTTTCTATACCTCCTAGTCTTTGGCAATATATAGAGTTCCTTTCTCATCATTACTTCTCTCTTTTCTTTACCCTTTGTGCTTCTTTTAAAAGACTATGTCTTTATATTTAGTTAACAAAGTATAAGACCAATCAACCCTTCATAGGAGAGTCGACTTGTTCTATGCAACCTAGTTGGTGATGGTACATTAATTTCTTAAAAATATATTCACTATATGCTCTAAACGGGTTAAAAGTATATTTCATTGAAAATAAAAACCAAATTTACTACTAATATTAACTTTCTATAATTCATGATTATCACGTAGAAAATAATTCGACTAGCTATAATATTTGACGTCTTATTGTATTACTATATATATATATATATATATATATATATATATATACTATATATATATATATATATATATATATATATATATCTCATCACATACGATTTCTTGTTTCTTTTGTGTAAACAAACTACTGAATGTTAATTTTGTAGGGACACTTCATATAGAAAGCAATTGAAATTGTTTTAAATAAGGTTAACGCCAGTCCTACCAATACAATAATAAAAAATAGACGTAGGATATTTTAATGCTTTTTTTGTTGGCTGTGGATATGATTATCATACAACTTGGCCTTCGTTTGGTGTATGATTTGATGTGAATGATAAATAAATAAGTTCACTAAGCGGACAAAATGATGATAACTCAGTGACCATGCATTTGTTTGTCTTCTTCCTCACATAACATCCATAAACTATTTAGCCCATATTTTATCTACAGTTGATTACTGGAAAAAAGACTAAACTGTATATTTAATCATATATTCGTAGGTTCACTACAGCAAAGCAAAATTATTGGGAAAAAAGTGTAATGGATTTAACAAGTTTTTTAATGATGGATTGAAATAGTAATTAACAACATGAAACAAAAGATATTTGACTTAATTTTTTAAAGTCCACAGACGCATATATATATATATATATTTATGTTTATCGCTATGGGTTTCTCAAGTATTGCGAAGTGATTGATGTTTTAATTATTACTTAGTGATGATCAAAATCATATATTTGTGACAAAGGGATTATTACTAAAGAATGTTTTTGTATGGTAACAACTCACTGATATGCACTCGTTCTTCGGTTGTATAACGCAATTTAGCTATTCAGTAAATTGGTTATAAGCAGTCTATACATATATATTGGTTAGAGGAATCGCATATACAAGTAATCAACAGATGGTCCGGACATATCAAACCACATAGATATATAAGTATCTAAAAGAAAACCACAAAGGAGATGTAAAATCGAGTTGGAAGGATATATAGAATATAGTTTTAGGCAACGAGGCAAGAGTGGTCTATCTACTTCGCACCACAAACTAATAGATGATTAAATAATCCAAACTACGTCTAAAACTTGCGGCGATAAACTAGTTTTGCATAGTGATAATCAAAACCCACTCTAATATAAAAGTTTAAAATCAATTCACAAGGGACATGTCAAACTTGGGAAGTACGGTAGAAGTAAACTATCACTCGGACGAGGAGGAGAATAAGAAAAGATGTGATAACGAGTGGAATTAGGGTTTAGGTGTTGATATTTGACGATATTTTGGGAACGGGATTTCAAGAGCATCACCTGGTTTCCACTCTTGGAAATTGCCGCAAGTCCGAGGAGAGAAGAGTTATATTGAGTTTCTTCAAAAAAAGTGGAATTGATTAGCTTCAAGTTAAAGGAGAACATCTTATCCGTTTTCAATAATGGCCCTCCTGTGTTGTGGTTAGTGAGCCTCCAAACATGTTGCATGCCATCTCCATTTGTCTCTGAAATCCACACAAGACCACGGTCATCATCGATGCTTTCCATATTTATCTTACAAGATGATGATGATGCTTCAGCAATCGGGTTTGGAACGACTCGAAACGTCTCCATGTGAAGATCAAAAGCAACGAACTTGGTATTTTCTTGGCTGAACCAATAAAGCCATCCGTTTGCAAAAGTTGGTGCTAGTAGTCCGTACTTTATCCTATGATCAGGAAGTGGTGGAATCACCTGCCTCCATTGCTTGACACCGAAATCGAAAACCTCGCATGATGGCGTGTTGTTGTCGTTAATGTTATGCAGCCAAACTAGTTTGTAGGTTCCTATGACGTTGTCTTTTCCGAATCCTATGTGAGGTAACATTGCACTATTGTCTAAATTCTCTAGCTGAATCTTGGCAAGAGGGAGCGTACGGGACCATCTCATGGCTGGATTTATCACTTGAATTGGTCTTGTAAAGTCCGTATGGCCATAGAAGAAGAAAAGACCATCAATACCACGGTAAACCACCATGGTGATATCTTCTTGGTTCTCATACATATAATGAAACTCTTCTTCTTCTTCTTCTTCTTCTTCTTCTTCTTCTTCTTCTTCTTCTTCTTCTTCCACTAGACAAGTGGAAGACCACTCCAACCTCATCGTCTTTAGAGAAATATTTGCCTTATACCCGTTTCCATCATCATAGAGACAGAGAAATTTTGGTTCCTTGGTTTTCTGATGCAACATGTATCTCTCCCTGAAAGGCTTCGACGTTATCATATGTTTCCAGTTTTTAGATACGGTTTGGAATCTGATCAGAGATTTCACAGGAAGCCTTACCAATATCTCTTCTAACGCATCGTCGTTGGATATTATCTCAATCACATTCACATCTCTTCTCCTTGTTCTTTTGCTTTCTCTTTGTGACGACAACGACGAGACTCGTTTTGTTTTCTTACCTTTTTCTTGACCCTTCTTCTCCTCCATTGATGATAAGTTTTGTTGTCTCTGTGTCTTCAATTCATCATCATCTTTTCTCTTGTGCATCCGATTTATATACACACACTTGATATTGGCTTCTCCTACAAAAACTCGAATTAGGTTCAATACAAATCCTAAACCCTAATAGATCCCAAATTTTACCCTTTTTTGTTTTAAGGTTCTTTTCGAAGAAGCTGTTGGGCCTTGTTTTTATTGTTGGCCCAATTCTTTGTCTCCAGCCTTCACATTTAGATAAACCGGTACGACATTAGAAAACCAGAACGTACATATTACTCGAACCGGAATTAAAAAAAAAACGGCAATAGATTAGAAAACCGGACAAGAAAAAGTTTCCTCGCGTCTAATGTTACGTACTCGGATTGTAATGTCGGCTCCTGGTTCTATGAAAGGACCATCCAAGGTATGTGATATTCAATCAAACATTCTCTTGTTTGGTGTCCAAAACAAGAGTAGTTGAAACATTGGAACATCTTTCTTCACACCATTTTCCTCATAAACACGTTAACTATTTTTCTCGTTTAATGCTAGAAATAGCTTTATCTACTCAAATTTTTTTGTGCATTTCCTTCAAAATGTTTGACTTTTCTCTGCTTTAACTTATTACTCGTGTTTCTTTCCTCAATCGTTACCCTTCGTTTTTTCTTTCTGGTTGATATATTTTGAATATTTTCTTTTATTTTAAGTATTTTTGCGTCAACTTTCTGTTACGGATACTCTAATAATTTATCTAAGGTCATCCCCATCGGTAAGAGATCCAAAAGAATATTTTAAAAGTTAAATATTAATATTGATAGTATAATTAAATTATTTAATTAAATAAAAAGAATATAAACTAATAACAATTGTACAGATAACAAAACAGTTTTTAAAAAGGTTATCAAAGTTTCTTATTTGAGAGACGGATCTCAAACTCTTCTATTCTCTTTCCTCATTTTTTAATATTTTTATTATTTTAATAATTACATACCTTCTTAGATATCAACAGACTCAGCATTTCAAAAGCTAGTAGTACTGTTTTGGTTCTCGTTTGTTGCTTGAGGACTTTGTCTTAGACTGTATTTTATTCTTCGGATTGGTGGGATAAGGTAATGTTATTACTGATCCAATTTTCATAAATTACCCAAATAATATTTTAGGATTATGCTTAAACAGTATAGTTTAGAAGTACGTGGGAAGTTAATGTGTATATAGTTGATGAATAACATTTATTGTGGTTCCGTGAACCATATCTCAAATTTACTATATTGTTGACTTTACATGCCATTTTGGGTGGATATAATATTTAATGGCTAACCTGCAATGTATAACTGCGGCATTAAAAATAAATGTATAGCTAGACACGCAAAGACCAGCACTAAATTAAATATAGGGACCCTTAAATATCTGACTTTTTTTTTGTTGTAGACGTCAAAATACAAAGACTATGAAGTCAAGAGTTAGAAAATACAATCTTTTCGAACAGATTAATATAAAACTATTCTTTTACATACACCAATTAGGGTCATATACTTTATTATTTAGCAATTTATTTAGTCATTCATTTATACTACTGAAGGTCGAACGACGATTTTTTTTTTTGTATTGTATGTCTTGATTGATAAACTGTTGTTACTACGAGGTCCTATATGATATGATATCATATGGAGAAAAGTATAGATGAAGCTATCATATCAATAAAACCTTCATGTATACTTTTCTCCTAAATAATTGCCAGCAGAATATAAAGGAATAGAAAAAGACTTTTCAAAGCAAGATTTCAAATATATGCAGCTGTCCTGAATAAGATATTTAATAATAAAAACTTGGATACACTAAATTTCAAAAAAAAACAAGTCTTAAGCTTAACTTTAACAATAGTTAATTATAGTATTTACGACGTTGTATTACATATTTTTCTTTTTTTAGTATGTATCAAAGCTGTATGGTGCATTCCAAATCCCTTATAAGCTTAACTTTACGTCGTTGTACTTTCCGATTTGCAGGGTTTATATCTTTTGTTTTTCTCTAAATCAAAAAAAGAAAAAAGAAATGGGTTTGCCTTCTTCTCTAAAGCCATGCCTTCTTTTGCTCTTCCTCTGTCTTCTCAATGTTTCCACCATTAACTCAACGAAGCCATTAAAACAAGAAACCGTGCTTTTTGGCGGGAATTTTCCGGCTTTGTATGTTATAGGAGATTCATTGGTTGATTCAGGGAACAATAATCATCTTCAGACGAATGTCAAATCGAATTTTCCACCGTATGGTTCTGACTTTGAAGGAGGCAAACCCACCGGCCGTTTTAGCAATGGCAAAACTATTGCTGATTACATTGGTAAGAACGAACAAAATTCCATTTTGTCTCCTTTTAAAGAAGTATTATATATGTTTCATATGTTTTATAGGTCGTGTAAATAATTACGCAAGAATATATATATATATATATATATATATATATATATTATTACAAGAATATATATATATATATATATATATATATATATATATATATTTTTTTTTAATAATCGGATGGAAAACTATATCTGATTGGTAATTTTCTGGAAAACAAATAGTGAAAGTTAAGAAAGATAAATTATTATAAGGGATTTTGAAAGAGGAATATGGTTTTTTTCCATATATTTCTATTAAATATACAATATAACTGAACATTGAAATTTATGTTTTTATGTTATGTTTTTTTGGTTAATTCTTGTTATGTTTTTTTTCAGCCATTTATTATGGGCTTCCTTTGGTTCCTGCTTATTTGGGATTAACAGAAGAACAAAAGAACAAGCTCTCAACTGGTATTAACTATGCTTCTGCTAGCTGTGGGATATTTCCTGACACAGGAAAGCTAGTGGTAAGTTTCAATATTCTAACAAAAAGATCTTTGCAATATATCGATCGGTTTCGAAAAAAATATAATTTGAGTTTTGTCTGATTCTTTCTATGAACAAGGGAGAATGTCTCTCGTTGAGTGTCCAAGTCGATCTATTCAAAGAAACCATTGACAAGAATCTGAAGAAGATGTTTAAGACAGAGTCAGAGCTCAGTAAACACTTGGCTGAATCCTTGTTCATGACCGCCATCGGAGTCAACGATTACGCTTTCTTCTTTAATAAGACAACCGATCCAAATCAGTTCGCAAACAAGCTTCTTCATGACTTCTTGATACAAGTTGAGGTAATAAAAAAAATCTTTGGGGTTTTCAACATTTTTTCCTTGGTTAATACCTTAAATAATTAGTAATATCAAACGAATCAGCGGATATATAAAACCAAACATATTAACCAATCTAAAATCCCAAATAAATCTTAGTTAAATTTTGAAATATTGAAAAACCTGAAACCAGAACAAAACATTATTCGTTTCAATGTTAAAGATATAGTTTACCAAAAAAACTAATTAGTTAACTAGCTTTGAGACTAAAATAGGTTTATAACTATTTTATTGTCATCTTTTATAATTTATATCATTTTTTCATAATAATTATGCTGTAACTAAATATTCATATTTTGTGATAAAAAAACCACAATAATAACTAACTTTTCGATTTATAAATCGAAATTAAACTAATTTTTAAGATTTTCAGTTTTATTTACATCGGAAAAATCAAAAACAAAACCAAAATTTGATTGAATACTTAAATTCTATGGATTAGTCTAAATTTCAGTATAAATATTTTTCTCAGAGTAAATCAAAATGCATTCTACTAAATATCTTGAAATATTTTTGCAGAGATTGCACCTTTTAGGAGCAAGGAAGTTCTTTGTCAACAACATTAAACCATTAGGATGTTACCCAAACATAATAGCTCATACTGTTCCACGTGGAAGCTGCAACGATAATTTAAATCTTGCGATTGCCATTTTCAACGCCAAGCTAAGAAGGAGCCTGACTCATATGAAGAATAAATTCTCCAACACTTCCTTCTTGTACTCGGACTACTTCAACTTCATGTTGGGACTTCGAGGACCTTCGACCAATCAAGCTAGTTCGAATCTAATGAACTCAACAAGCCCATGTTGTCCTACCGTTTATGATGGAGGTTTGATTACGGGTTGCAGGCCAGACTCGGGTTCGTGTAAGGTGCCAGATACACATATTTTCTTTGATCCATTTCATCCGACACAACTGGCGAATTTCATGTACGCGATTCAATGTTTCCATGAGAGAAAAGTTTGCCATGTGGTGAAAGATTCTTAGAATTAACTTTACTCACCAACAATCTTAAGAAAAACTCAAAGTACTTTAGTTGTTGTTGTTATTGCTGTTTCATTGCTCTTATGATTTTGGTACCAAATAATGTTTTCGAATATTTGATTCAGTGTGATTACTTCTTTTTTTTATTGATATCTCCATCGTGATTGTATTAATGTTTCTAAAAGTCGGTCATCTAGGGTCTATACGACGTCCGATGTTCATAACCAAAATTTTAAAACTTAAGAGGGCTATATTTTTTTTTTAATAAGGTTTACAATTATATTCTTAGTTAATTTGGCAAATATGCGTGAGTTCTTTGTTTGACAAGCCCATATTCTTGTAATTAAGGAAAATTTCAAAAATATTACTTTTATAATACCACTTTTCAAAATTATAATTGTTTGTTTTCTATTATTAAAAATATTATTTTTATAAACATTTCTCAAAGTATTTAAATTTTTATAAGTTTTATAAAACATATTTATAAGATTTATAAAATGTTATAAAATTTGTAAAATATATTTTTTATAAAGATGTTTTATAAACATATTTATAAATCCTTATAAATTAAAATTTTTTTGGCACTTGTAAAAAAATGGTATATTTGAAAATATACATCAATCAATATTAATTTTGAAAAGTTGTATCATGAAAATTGTATTTTTTAAAACTTCTCTTATTACTTTTAATGTGAGTTTGGTGAATAGTTTTTCCTTTTAATATATATTTTTGAAACGATATTATTATTATTTTAGGTTTTTTATATACATAAGAAACGTCACACTTTTTAGCTCGCCTTAAGTCTCGGTGAGCCTGAGCACGGCACTGCTGCCATTACGTCCATTCTCAAACCACTCGAATATATATATAGATATATACATATATCGACATACAAGTCAGTATTTTGCATATCTTGTATTAATTATATAGCACATCGTCTTTATAATCAAGATGTTTTGTATCGTTCGGTTTTATATTCTCATCGAGCCGAATATCATAGCAGATAATTAGCTACTACGAATAATTTATATTCCACTGTCCTCTCAAAGACATCAACTTTTCTTATCATACAATGCTATAAATAGGTTCATCTTTTTTTATTTTTCTTTTTTGCTTCTCATTCAAATTAAGGTTTTGACTTTTTTTCTTGCTTTCACTTCATTATCTTCCTCTGTTTCATCGGTACGATCTCCTTGTTATATCTCATTTTCATTTTCTATTTCATTTCACTGTTTTTACTTCTGAGTGTTCTTGCATCATATTTCTGTACTACTGATACTTCCGCTATTCATCATCAATTGTTCGTCTAATGTTCTCATTTCCTCGTGCAGCCTTAGATTCAAAAACAAGTCTTTTGGTCTCGTTTATAGCCTTTTATTCTTTGATTTTGCGTGAGAAGGTAACTTTACCGATCCTTTTGGTGAAACATTCATAAACTTCCCAAATTTCTTAGGATTAAGGTTAAACAATATAGCTTACATGGGAAGGTAATGTATATATTTGACAAACGATAAATCAGATTTATTAAATATAAATACAAATATAGTTATCACTCTATTTCCAAAATCTTGTCCAAAAATATAAATACATATAATTAAAATTATACATGTCATATTTTACATGAAGTCATGTTATATTTTGCTTGAAGCTATGTCATAATTTTTATATATAGTCATCTCACATTTTTTTGAAATTAAATGTAATACAGAAACAATTTTCAAACAATCGTTTCTCAATAATGATGTTTAAGGGACTCTTTGAAAGCTGTATGATGCTTTGTATATAGATTATAACTGACTTCTCTTAGTCGATTTTCAAATTGCAGGGTTAATATCTCTTCTTTTTTTGCTTCTCTAAACCGGAAAAAACAAAAAAACAGAACAGGAAATGGATTTGCCTTCTTCTCTAAAGCCATGCCTTCTTTTGCTCTTCCTCTGTCTTCTTAATGTTACCAACATTAACTCAACGAAGCCATTACAAGAAGAAACCGTGCTTTTTGGCGGGAATTTTTCAGCTTTGTATGTGATTGGAGATTCACTGGTTGATCCAGGAAACAATAATTATCTCTTGACGCTAGTCAGAGCGAATTTTCCTCCTTATGGTTCTAACTTTCAAGGAGGCAAATCTACCGGCCGTTTCAGCGATGGCAAAACAATTGCTGATTATATTGGTAACAACAAAAACAACTATTAATGTTTTGTTTATATCTTACCTTTTTATTACCATCTTTTCAATTTTCTATAGGTCATACTAAATTTATAAAAATAACGAAAATAAAGATTAATTGTTACAATTACTGCAAATTTTCATTCTCTTTTTGTCATGCTTTTTTTGTTTACTTAGCTATTTATTATGGGCTTCCTTTGGCTCCTGCTTATATGGGATTATCTAGAATACAAAAGAACAAGCTCTCAACTGGTATTAACTATGCTTCTGCTAGCTGTGGTATTTTTCCTGACACAGGAAAGCGAGTGGTACGTTTCAATATTCCACAAAAATATCTTACCAATATCGGTTTTCTAAAAAAACAAATCTAATGAGTTTCATGTATTCTTTGTATGAACAGGGAAAATGTCTCTCTATGAGTGTTCAAATCGATCTATTCAATAAAACCATCGAGAATAATCTGAAGAAAACGTTCAAGACGCAGTCAGAACTTAGTAGCCACTTGGCTGAATCGTTGTTTATGACAGCGATTGGTGTCAATGATTACGCTTTCTTCTTTAACAAGACGACAACCGATGCGAATATGTTTGCAAACATGCTTCTTAATGAGTTCTTGATACAAATCCAGGTAATAAATTGTTAGGTTTTCAATTTCTTACCTTGTCCATTGCATTATTTAGTTTCAAGTAGGAATGTTTATTTCAGATCAACGGAAGATTTTTTTACTGAACATTTAAATTTTTTGTTTCAGAGATTGCATAAGTTAGGAGCACGTAGGTTCTTTGTTAACAACATTAAACCATTAGGTTGTTACCCAAATATCATTGCTAATACGGTACCACGTGGAAGCTGCGACGACTATTTAAACGTTGCGATAGGCATTTTCAATGTCAAGCTTAGAGAAAGCCTGTCTCATATGCATCACAGACTCTCCAACACTTCCTTCTTATACTCCAACTACTTCAGCTTCATGTTGGGACTCCGTGGACCTTCGAGCGGTCAAGCTAGTTCGAATCTATTGAACACTACAAGCCCATGTTGTCCTGAAGTTTATGATGGACGTTCAACCACGACTTGTTTGCCATTGTCAACCGCGTGTAAGGAACCGGACATGTATATCTTCTTCGATCCACGCCATCCAACTCAAATAGCGAATTTCATGTATGCCATTCAGTGTTTCCAACAGAGAAAAGTCTGTCATGTGGTGAGTGATTGAGTTTGACTAATATATCAGTTGAATAGCGTAATGGTGAAATATAGTATGGTGGTATTGAATATGAATATTTTATATAGTAGACTACACGAATCAAATAATAAATAAATAACTCACACAAGTATTAAAAAGAATATATAATAGAATGATTATAGTGTTTAAATGATCATAGGAATTGTGATTAACTTGATATTATTTTTTTAATAGATGGAGCAGTAAAAAAACTAAAAAGGGTAAAATTTATGTAGGATTATCATAAACACTGAAACCGTATGTTTAATCGATTAGTAGAATTTTGATTTAAGAAAAAATGTTGTATATAATGGGATCCTTTTTTAAAACACGAAAAATTTGATAAATATTGTAAATGTTAAAAAAAACGCGGAGTTATACTTGTAAACTGTGAAGGTGTTGTATCATTTATCACTGCTGATTGATTTAACCTCTTTATTTTATTAGTTGATTGGTTTAACTATACTCTGCACAATATTTAACAAAAAACACCAGTTTAGTAGTCTTTTGATTGTTGTTGTTTGCTACTCTCGTCATCAATGTTTTGAACATTTGCTATCAAATGTTAATGTTTTTGAATATTGGATTCAACCAAGTGATCGTGTAAATGAATGTTCTAAGTGGCTTGGTTAAAAAATGGGTCAAAGTAAATATCAACTTTCTCTTGGCCTATATTAATCCGTATAGACCTTTTTTATGTATATACTTACATAGTATCTTTTATTTATTAAAAATATTTCGAATCACCTAGGCGTTTGTTAGAACATTGGTATATATGGAAGAGAACATGGTACAAATCGTAAAGTGATTATGAGAAAGAAAAAAACGTCGGTTATGCGAAATATAGGGAAGTTTATTTGTTAGGATCCTTTCAGTTTCGCCTAAATTTTTACACCTACAAGTATAATGGTGCTTTAAAACTCATGTTTTTACCTAAAATTTTTATACGTTATATTGTCCTTAATTAATATAATAAATCGTCGCACTGATCAATTTCTGTTCTTTTTTTTTGTTTTCTGGTTTTGTGTGATTTATATCAAAAGCTAATCTGATGTGAAAAAATATAATAAAAATCATAATCCATATACATACAAAGAAGATTCAAAAGTTCAAAATTTTGGTCTACATGTAAACCATTAATTAAGCCGTTGTTACGTAAAAGAAACTACAAAGCAAATTAAACACATAATGTAACAAAGATACTTCACTTTATATTATACTTAAAGTCATATATCTATAGAGAAATTCATAAAAAAAATGAATATCGTATTATTTTACAACTAGTTGTTCTTGGGAGGATGATGCTTAGCTCTCCAATAATCAGCAGTGTAAGCAACGAGCCCTTCCTTGTCAACATTTCTGCTTGATTTTCTCTCTGTCTCACTCTTTCCGCTCTTCATCATCGTTTCATCTTCTGCTTCTCCCCTTGTCATCATCAATTTTCTTCCTCGTCTCATCACATCACCATTTTCGATCACCTGTACAATTATCAAGCGATTTAGTCAATAACTTTTTTTAATAGTGAAACTCCGGAATGTTTCCCAAGTCACCCATTAGAATTATATATTTACTAGATTTTGATCATATATATATACCTTAGGAGTTGAAACGAGATCACGGCTTGCTTCTTGATTCCCATCTTCTAGTGATGAACAAAACAAGGAATAAACAATTTGGTTATATTATATGTTAACACTCGAGCAACGATACTAATAAGACTTGAATTATAATGCATGCATGTGGTATGCATGCAAACTTAGAGTAAAATAAAATCTTTGAGAAAGTAGTCATGACTCATAAAATTACCGATGGTACATAAGAAGAGAATGACCAACACAAATAGAATCTTTGATAAAGTAGTCATGACTCTTCTTGATTCTCCTTCACCTTCATCAAAACTTTATATCTTTCTTTATCTTCTTTTTCTGAAAGTACTTCCTTACAATTTAAGCCGGAGGACGAATTATTACGAGAAAGAGAAGAGTATATACATATAGGAGATCATTGACCGTATGTTCAATAAGTAAGGGTAACCATAATTATTCTATTAAGACCATAATAACCATGTGTCTCTGTTAGCGTGTACCGTATGGATTCTTACGCTGCAAAGTTGTACTTGAAAATATTTACGGTTTCAGCCATTACGTCCATACTCAAACCACTCGAATATACATATAGACATACACATGTATTATGTATATATTTTGTATGGCACATCGTTTTTATAATCAACATATTTTGAATTTTGCGGTTTATAGTTTCATCGAACCAATAATCATAACTCAAATCAGATTTTATTTAGCTTATGAATTTTCTTTTTTGTTTTTTTTCCTATTTAATAATTTCGGGGGTCGAATCTAAACTGTGTACATTTTCGTGAGTTCGAGACTAAATAGTTAAAAATAATATAACAAATCACAAATCATCTATTCTAAAGGAGATAGAATTTAAAAACAAAACCAATTCGTTACATTAGAACACTACACATCTGGTTCTCAGTTTGTTTTCCTCAAAGCTTTTTTATTATCTCATTTGAAATGTGTTGTTGCATGCTGCCAAGAGACATATTTCTTTATTTTCGTGTAACCAGTTTATTTATCACTAAAACACACATCAAACAAAACAAAAAACAAAACAGATAATTAACTGTTGTGAAAGGTTTGAGTAACAATCTATGGTGATGATTGACGGACGTTATAAAACAAACGAATGATTACAACATGTAAAGCGAAATTAAATAATTAATAACTAATAATTATCAGAATCTGATTAGTTTAAAAAATATCACACTCTTACAAATCGATTTTTTTTTCAATAGACCTGTAGATGTATATGAAAGATGTATATGAAATAAAAATTAGATGAAATTTCAAATGTTCTTTTAAATAAAAACGTACTTCTGCAGACGACATTGTTATATCGTTATTCTTAGATGTTGGACCTATGAGGTCAAAACTACGTTAACAACAACAATTTTTTAACACTTTATTTCTTCCGATGATATATTTTTATTTATTTTCAAATATTCTCGTAAATTCATAAAAAAGCAAGGGAAGACGAGTCTGCATAAATGCTCGAGTCAGCACATGTTTCTCTATTTTGTGGAAAGCAAATTGTCAATCTCAATGCATTAAACTTAATTTTGTGCTTTTTAAATCACTAGAAATTTCAAAATATCCTCGTAATCATTTATTATCATTGTTTTGTTTTCTGAATGAGTCCTTGCCAATTATTGTATCGGACAACGTAAACGAATAGTATTAGTTTTTCCTTTTCTCTCTGACAAGATGAACTTTTTGAAGATATAGCGATACATTATTAATCTCTCTTCAAATTCCTAGAATCTGTTACATTCGTGTTATAAAACACAATTTTAAAATAATCTATTGTTTTAAAACGATTTATTGGGAAACAAGTTGTAAGGAATTGTATTAAAAATATGAACGTTTCATGTGGTTATACAAACTTACTCTTGCCGTCTTACCACTACGAAAATTTTGCATAGCCATACGAAACTTAAATTTACTGATCACATAAGAACTAATTTTATATACACAAAATATTTAACAATTTAACATTCAAGACATATTTAACAATTTATAATATCGTATAACATGTTCTATTACCAACTTACTAATATGTATATATATTATACCCAATACAAGCCCATGGAATTAGGCTAAATTAAGTGGTTTTTAGTTCACCAATATAAATTCGTTAGGCTTCGAACATAGTTTTCGTTTTTTTTTGCATAAGGTAGTTTTTCTTTGTCAATTTTACGTATTAATAATATAAAACTAATATTTATCAAACCCTATTGTTCAGGCCCAGTTTCTTAATGTGAACAATCAACCCAATCACAATCTTTTTTGTTACACATTTATTTTGACCTTGTGCAGGCCGAAATTGGTTATGCATAAAGGCCCAATAGGCTTTTTACATCTGAGTTTCTAAGTGATTGCATGTAATCGCACTTTGGGCGCGTGATCCCACTGCCACCTAATTATTCCATAGAAGTGGAAATCAAACCAAACCCAAACAAAAAACCAAAATTACCAAACCGAATTTCATAAAAACTTAAATAATAGATAATTTTTTATTTAAAATAATTTGAGGCTGAATTCAAAAATGAAAATTCTGTAATTCAATTTCAGTGGATCTAAAATAAAACTGGATTGTAATTAGAGCATATTAATTCGATTAAAATGAGAAACTATTTAAAATAATTTAAAATCTGAAGAATTTGAACTGAAAAAATAAAATATCAAATTTACTGGTAGTATTTTTTTGCAGCACTAGGCGCGTGTGAAACAAACGGATAATGCTATGGTTTTATGAAATGGCGATTCGTAGACCTCACAATCCAAAAAAAGCCTCTCTTTGCACCTTCTTCTAGAAACCTCTACTCACTCCCCTTAAACCTTGAAAAGGGTTTTTTAGGTTAGCTCGTTGTTCAACTACAACTCTTCTCTCTAGAGATAGAGATTGAGATTTCAATCTTTCTGCTTCAGAACTTTCAAATCTAAATGGCTCCTACGTTGAGTAGAAGCCTATACACGAGTCCTTTGACCTCGGTTCCATTTACTCCGACTTCTTCTCTCAGAAACCAATCCCGTCTGTCTCATCTGAGAACCGCGTTTCTGCCACGCGGCGGCGACGGTCTTAGAACCGGCGTTTCCTGTAGTTGGAACCTCGAGAAGAGATGCAACCGCTTCGCCGTTAAGTGTGACGCTGCCGTGGCGGAGAAAGAGACTACTGAGGAAGGGTCCGGTGAGAAGTTCGAGTACCAAGCCGAGGTTGGTTCCTCTTTCATTTCTCCATGAAGTTTCGATTTTTAATTCTGGGCATTTCTCGATTTGCTTGTTAAATTCGAATATTGGTGAAGTGAAAATGAAAGTCTTAAGTTTTTATTTTTGATTTGTGCGTACGTAAATTATATGGTTTCGTTTAAATCTCATTCGCAGGTTAGCCGATTGCTGGATTTGATTGTTCATAGCTTGTACAGTCACAAGGAGGTGTTCCTCAGGGAACTTGTAAGGTGAGTCAATTTTTGTGATACTGATGGATTGTTTAGAATTGATTTGTGTGTGTTTCTGTAAAAACTGATTTGAGTATGTTTGTATATATACAGTAACGCAAGTGATGCTTTGGATAAGCTGAGGTTCATGAGTGTAACAGAGCCTGCTATGCTTGGTGATGGTGGTGAGCTTGAGATTCGCATCAAGCCTGATCCTGATAACGGCACAATTACCATAACGTAATGAGAGAATTCTCTTTCAAAAGTTAAGTATTAACAGTTAGATAAAGCTGATTATTAAGATTGATTGGTGCGAATATGCAGCGATACTGGAATTGGAATGACAAAGGAAGAACTTATTGACTGTCTTGGAACTATTGCTCAGAGTGGCACTTCGAAATTCTTGAAGGCTCTAAAGGTTTTTTTTCCCATCTCTTCAAGAATTAGTTGCTACAAATCAATCTTGATGTGAAACTGTTGAAGTCATTGTTTTAATCTCTCTCTTTATTCAGGAAAACAAGGACCTTGGTGCTGACAACGGTTTGATAGGACAGTTTGGTGTTGGGTTTTACTCTGCTTTCTTAGTGGCTGAAAAGGTGAAAACTTTTAAATTTTTGTTCCTTAGTGTCTTCTGATTTAATGTTTATCTTAAGAGGAGTAGGCTTATAGTTGTCTCTGCTCTCAGGTTGTTGTGTCCACCAAAAGCCCCAAATCTGACAAGCAGTATGTTTGGGAATCGGTAGCTGATAGTAGCTCATATGTGATCAGAGAAGAAACAGATCCTGAAAACTTTCTACGCCGTGGGACGCAAATAACTTTGTATTTAAGGGTACTTTTCATTATTTAATCATTCTTTCATTTGATGCTTTGAATATTTTGAGATCTCGTATTGTTTACCTGACTGGTTATTCCTGGCTGCAGGATGATGATAAATACGAATTTGCGGAGTCTACAAGAATCAAGAACCTTGTGAAGAATTACTCTCAGTTCGTTGGGTTTCCCATCTATACATGGCAGGAGAAATCAAGGACTATAGAGGTGAGGATAATGTGTTGCCTGTTATTCCAATTAGAAAGAGCGTATTAAGTTATTAACATTGCTAAAACTGAAATTTTGCAACTCGTGGTAGGTTGAAGAGGAAGAACCAGTCAAGGAAGGAGAAGAAGAAAAAGAGGTAAAATCTTGTGGTTTTTAATTTTTGTATAAGCTGTCTGAAACCAAACACTTCTCCTGTTGACTGACATTACCTTGTTACTTGTTTGATTCCAGGGTGAGCCCAAGAAGACGAAGAAGACTACTAAAACTGATAAGTACTGGGATTGGGAACTAGCCAATGAAACAAAACCTTTATGGGTGAGCCGTGAGCTTTTTAATGTGTGTTTTGTCTTCGTCCTTTATGATGTTTGATATACTAACTTGATTATTTTCTTGTCTCTAAATAGATGCGCAACTCAAAGGAAGTGGAAAAGGAGGAGTACAATGAGTTTTACAAGAAGGCTTTCAATGAGTTTTTGGATCCACTTGCTCACACACACTTCACAACTGAGGTGCTTATACTTTTCGGTATATGTATATACATATTGCCTTATTATTCCTTTGAATGGATGCTTATTGTTTGTAATTTCTCGTCTCTCAAAAGGGTGAGGTTGAGTTCAGAAGCATTCTATACATCCCTGGGATGGGTCCTCTTAACAATGAGGACGTTACAAACCCGAAAACAAAGAACATTCGTCTCCACGTGAAGCGTGTGTTTATCTCTGATGACTTTGATGGAGAGCTGGTGAGTTGATGTTCATATTGTAGAAATCGTTCTAAAACGTAGAATCATGTTGTCTCTCTGGCGATCTATATTAGCGTTCTATTTTTTGTTTTAACATGTTTCACTATCTGTTTGCAGTTCCCGAGATACTTGAGCTTTGTGAAGGGTGTCGTGGACTCAAACGATCTTCCTCTTAACGTTTCACGTGAGATTCTCCAAGAAAGCAGAATCGTAAGTGGTGCCACAGTTACTGATACAAACTTTTAAATGAAGCACACCTCCATAGTAATACCAATCTTGTAATAATATGCAGGTAAGAATCATGAGAAAGAGGCTTATTAGGAAAACTTTTGACATGATACAAGAAATCTCCGAAAGTGAAAACAAAGAGGTCCTTGTCTTCTCATTAACCCATTTTGTTCTCTTAAGCTCATTCAAAGGCTCCAGATATTCATTTTGTTGTATGAATGATTTCAGGATTACAAGAAATTCTGGGAGAACTTTGGTAGATTCCTTAAATTGGGTTGTATTGAAGACACTGGTAACCACAAGCGTATTACACCGTTGCTTAGATTCTACAGTTCCAAGAATGAAGAGGAATTGACGAGCTTGGATGAATATATCGAGAACATGGGTGAGAACCAAAAGGCGATCTACTACCTTGCAACCGACAGTCTGAAAAGTGCCAAGTCAGCTCCTTTCTTGGAGAAACTAATTCAAAAAGATATTGAGGTATATGATTTAAGATTAGTTTTTCAACTTACAAACTTAAATTTGTCTTGGTCCTTGATTCTGATCTGATATTTTTTACTACTGGTTTTCATTAATTATAGGTTCTATACTTGGTTGAACCAATCGATGAAGTTGCAATTCAGAATTTACAAACCTACAAAGAAAAGAAATTTGTTGATATCAGTAAAGAAGATTTGGAACTTGGTAAGTATCATTAGCACTTCTTGCGCAATCAGTGTGAAATTTTTTTTTGTTCTAACTAAGCGTGGTCCTATTTTTCAAAGGTGATGAAGATGAAGTAAAGGAAAGGGAAGCTAAACAAGAATTCAATCTTCTCTGTGATTGGATAAAGCAGCAGCTTGGTGACAAAGTTGCCAAAGTCCAAGTCTCAAATCGTTTGAGCTCTTCTCCTTGCGTGCTTGTCTCAGGCAAATTCGGTTGGTCGGCTAATATGGAAAGGTAAGTACTTTTAGCAGCTAGAATAGAAAAAGCTTATTAAACCCGAAACCAGCATAGTAAAACTTAAATGTTTTTGTTCATGGTGAAAGGTTAATGAAGGCACAAGCTCTTGGAGACACTTCAAGCTTGGAGTTCATGAGAGGTAGGAGAATACTAGAGATCAATCCAGATCATCCTATCATCAAAGACTTGAATGTAAGTAGTGTTTCATTTCCTCTCTAACTGTTTGTCACAGATGTCTCATAAGAAGCCTATTGATTTTTGTTGGGTTCTTGCATATTTGTGCAGGCTGCTTGTAAGAATGCACCTGAGAGCAGTGAAGCAACAAGAGTGGTTGATCTCTTATATGACACAGCTATAATCTCAAGTGGATTCACTGTAAGAAATCTAAAAAGCTCTTGGCAATTTTCGATTTTATTTTCGTTGTAGTTATTTTCTATTGTTTTTCTCATTTTGATGTGTTTGTGGAGCAGCCCGATAGCCCGGCTGAGTTGGGGAACAAGATTTATGAGATGATGGCAATGGCGGTTGGAGGAAGATGGGGCCGAGTTGAAGAAGAAGCTGCAGAAGAAGGAAGCTCGACTGTGAGTGAAGGAGATGACAAAAATGAAGAAGCAGAAGTAATAGAACCATCTGAAGTTAGGGCAGAGAGTGATCCGTGGCAAGATTGATTCAACATTCACTTGTTTTCTACAGTGAAATTTTGACGCAAAGTGCGTTTCTTTCTACTAGGATTTGTTTTTGTGTTTGGGGCTTACGAGTATCACATGGGCCTAATGAAAAGCCCGTTATTGGAGATCATGTGAACGAGAATTAATCCAATATTTGTAGGATTTTCGAAATATTTGCCAATAATTTTTTGAATATCTTCAGTGATATTTTCCGTTGGAACTATTTGAAGACTCTGAAGATAAACGTATTTATTAATACTTGAAGACTATGAAGATATGGAAACAAATCAATATTTGAAGACTATGAAGATAAACGTTATTTATTACAAGCCATTTATTTTCTTGTTAATGTTGGTCAACAATATACTCGTAAACAAATATGCTATGCTCTCTCGTTACCGTCTATAAATCTTTTCTTTTGTTCTATCGTACCCTCTCGAGCTATCAACACTATCACTAAAGCAAAATGGCGTCTAAAGTGATTTCTCTCTTATTCATCTCACTAGTTCTTACATGTAAGTCTGTCTCATCTCTCGAATCATCGACTTACACAACCTAAATCTAATTAATAAATTTAGTTTTGGATCATTAACGAAATTGATGTCGTGTCGATATTAGGCATGAGATCAGTGAGCATACCTAAAGCCGAAGCACAGGTTAAGTTTCATAGCTGCTCGACTGTAGATGATTGCAAAGATGTTCATTGTCTTATCGCAACAGCCAAATGCATAGATTCACAATGCCAGTGTCCTCCGGTTACACCAAGCTCAAGCAGAAAAAGCCTTAACCTAAAACCAGAGGAGACGCCATTACCGTGCAAGACAGCAAGTGATTGTGAAGATAAGCTCATTTGCGTTTTTGGAAAATTTGTCTGTGAAAATTCACAATGTCACTGCTTAAATGGTTAGAGAATTTAGAAGAATTGAAAAGTTTTATATTTTTATGTGTGTGTGATGATTTCAATAAATAAATAAAAAAAGAAAAACGAATTCTATAGAGAAATTTCAAGTTGCTGATCTTTTCTTCAATCTAATAAAAGAAAATGAATTTACATAATTTTAGTTTTTTCGCATATGACACATTCTTTTTCCAAACAATATAATAATAAATAGTATGTTAGAACTTCGGCCTGAAACAAATATTCGAGGTATTGTAAACCAATTAACCAACTATTAAGCCATGCCTGTAAAAGAAAACTATTTATTTATACCAATTTGCTTTATTTGCTGTGAATATAAAATCTTTGAGATATTGAATAAATTAAATTCCAAACTTTAAAGGAAACGGATCTTTGACCAGTCAACAATTTGATTGATTGTAATGTTGGTAATTTTACTAATTTACCATCATGATATGATCTTGTTAATTAATTTCAAGCTTATCCACTGATTTTTGTGTTATTCTCTTAGTTAGTGAAATTCAAAATATTCAAACTCTTCCATAGATATTGAAAACCTTCAAGTTAATTCTAAGAATTATACTTACACTTGCATCTTATATAAGACAAATTCAAAATCCATCATAACGGCAAATATTCGTTAAATTATATATATAGCATATGCTTGGTAATTTTTTATTAGAATGAAATGTGTTTCTATATATAGAGCTGGTTACCTAATAAGAAATGAGGAAACAATGGAAAAAAATTTCAAAGACCGCAATAAATGTTAACTACAATCAAACACCTATATAATCATTATGAACTCAAAAACAAAATTCAAAACTAAATCATTTTCTCTATCTAATCTAAAAAAAAACAAATGGCGTCAACAGAAACATCCGTTCTTCTCCTCTCCTTTATGCTATCTTGTGGGTACTTTTCTCTCTAGCTATGTCTCTATTCACGTATATCTTAAACGAGACCTTTAAAAATTAGTTTTCATTAAATCTTTTATTTGATAAACATGTAGGTGCGTTCATGTTACTTGTAACCAATGTACAAAAAGCAGAGAGTTATAAGCAATTGCCACTCTGCGGAAACAAAGAGGGATGTGGAGGCATATGGTGTAGTCATGGAAGAAAAGGAAAATGTGAAACATGGACTTGTGACATAGAAGAAGATTGTAGGAAGGTTGTTCGTTGCGAAGGGTTACCTGGTCCTTATTGCATGGAAGGACTATGTACTTGCTAAAATCTAGGGCTATGGCTTTTATAAAACTTCTAATGTATTAATGGAATAAGATAGTTTTTGGGCAATTCTGTTTACTGGATCTGTAGTCGATGTCTAAAATACATGAACATCTAAAAATTTTGTTGCAAAGAGAGGTTCAACTTTATGAACACATGATTTTATAGTTTAGTTGGCACAAGATGCTTGCTAAGACCAATTTGTTTACGGTTTTATATTACAGACTTTTTTTTTTGTGAAAACGGTTTTTTTTAACAATGATTTTTTTTGACATAAATACAATTACAAATATTTATAAAATTCAAAGTATCACTATTAATAGCAAACTTATAGAGAGCTAATTCTGGTGTAGTATACTTAATCATAAGACCATGGCATCAAAAGCAATTTCCGTCTCCCTCCTTTCGCTCGTGATTACTTGTAAGACTCTAATCTCTCGTAAGCCTTTTTACTCAAACATATCTCTACTTTTGACTGTTTTGTTTTTCATTAGATGCATGTATGATTTGTTTTGTTTTGTTTAGATTATATAAACAAACTTTTTTCTTTTTTATACAACAAAACAAAACCTTGATTTGACCGAAAAATGTTTACTTTATCTTTTATCTAATAACTTCAAAAATGAACTCGCTTTTCAAATGAAATAAATAATTGACTTAAATACAAAGTCAAATATACCAATCCATACTAAAAATGAATTTTTTTGTTTTTCCCAAAATCTATATGCACATAAATTCTGTAGTGCCAAAAAATTAATTATAGTGTTATATTAATCTTAAATTGTGGTAAAATAAATAGTTAAATAAAAACTTCAAATTAAATTAACTATATATATAATTTCTTTTTTTCCGTTTATGATAAAACAATTTTTGTTGTCAGCTAAAAAAAATTGAAAACAAAAAAAAATTATTTTTAATATTTTTATCATTTAAATACATCTTTCTGACAATAATATATATATTAGAAAGTAGCAAAATAAGTAACTTTTTGAAATAAAAATTCAACATATCAGTCTTTTTTTTGTTTCCGTCGTTTACAAGCTTGGAATTAGATGCATAAAGATAATTTTAGCACAACTTTTTGAGCTGTAGACAATAATACAATAGACAACTTGCCAACAATCTGTTTATCAAAAACAAAACAGAACATTAGATCATTTTTCTCCCTCTTCTAATCTGTCTATCCAAAAGAAATGGCATCAAGAGAAACATCAACTATCCTCCTCTCTCTTGTCCTCTCTTGTAAGTCTCTCTATCTTTATATATGTTTTGGTATCTAAAACCAGACTACTCTATGCAGGCCTCTTCATAGGTCTTGTAACCAATGTTCCAAAACTAGAGGGTTCTAAGGACGATATACGGACATGCGGATCGACCGATGAATGCGAAGGCATATGGTGTAAGCAAGGAAGATTAGGAGAGTGCATGATATGGACTTGTGATTTAGATGAAGATTGTAGGAAGATTGTTCGTTGCAATAGAACTCCAGGACCTTATTGTATGGAAGGAATATGTACTTGTTAAAGGCTCTAATATTTCTAAAATACTCTTTATGAAAACAACGATCTGGTCAACGGGTCAAACAACGAGTTTGAGATATTCGTCCCACACTCAACAATTACACGACTACTACTATGCTCCTACAATTTTTTTTGGTAAAAATATTATGCATTTTCGTAGAAATTTATATACTTTTAAAACATTTTTTTTATGATTATGAAACATATATATTTCGATATGTCATAGATTTGTTTTTGTATGGACCGGCCTATCTAACGTAAAACCAGCCCAATTGAAAAAAGCTGGTTCATAACTTTTCGGCTTACGACAACATCTCTATATTTGAAATTGTGTACTCATGTTTAATACTGGTTTTACCTATCATAATGTAAATATTGTTTTACACATATCATGATATTTTCAAAATGAAATCATTGAACACCAGACAAAAATCTAACTCAATTTTTCTCATCGCATTTGCTGTATCAAACGAATCGGTCTTCACGCATACATGTAATCACAAGCCAAATTTTTTTAATTATATAAAATGTAGTATCAATGAAAAGTTCTGAAAATCATCTCCACCTAAAACATAAAATTGATATGAGAAGTCATAGGGAATATAGCTTAAACGGAAATTTTCTGTATAAAGGACGAATATATCATAAAATATGGTAATAAAATCAACCTGCAAAAGCAAAAGAATCGCCCAAAGTTTGACTACATTCTGTAAAATACAAAAACTTCTATTTAATGCAAATAAATCACTGAAGAACAAAGATTGCAATTAAATTCCCAAATTTCAAAGAGATTACAAATAAATAGCAAAGGTTTCTCTATAGATTATCGGCACCTTTGATAATACACTTAAACATAATTAAGAAATGGCTTCAAAGATCATATTCTTCTTCCTTCTTGTTCTCGTTATCGCTTGTAAGTCCCTCTAATCTATATTACCATCAGACTTACTTAAGCTTACTTGTTGGATTTGAAATTTCAACATAACATGTGTTTTTCTTGTTCTCTTTAGGTGCAATGACGGTGAGTATTCCGAAAGCACAAGCTCAGATTTTTCTTCCTTGCAACACAACGAAAGACTGCGAATACCTTCACTGCTCGAGCGGGTCACCTCTATGTGTAAACAGACAATGCCAATGTAGCATTTCATCAACTCATCAGGCGAGACTTGACGACTCAAAAACGAACATGAACACTGCAAAGACGTGCAAGTTGACGAAAGATTGTGATCCTCGTTTAAGATTTACATGTGCCTCACGTAATTATATGTGTTTTGATGGTATTTGTACTTGTACCAACTAATATCAAATTATTATAACCATTGCATACTTCTTTTTATTTTGCTTTTGTTATAAACATTGCTTAAATTTTTTTAAGATTCATCACGTTCTCCACACACAACACAGGTCTGTACTATACCCCAATCCCGCATATCGCTAGTCTATCGCGGATAGCAAGGCATGTGAGATGAATGAGAAACAGAGAAAGCTTCTTGGTATTACTATCTTCTGAAGATTTCTCAATGATAATAATAATATATATTCACCAAGAGCTTTAATTGCGCTTGTGTTTATGACGATTCAATAGTTTACGGAGTCCTTATGTTACATGCTTTGGTGTTAAGCTCCCTTTAGATGGACAGTGTAAAAGCACTAATCGACTTTATAATGTTTAATGGGTTAGTTTTGGTTTGGTTTTGATATTCATCAGTATGTTTGGTCCGGTTAATAGTCTTGTAAACCATACTAGCAAATTTATCATAGAGTGACATCACTCAAATGATATCACTCAATTTATTATAATAGACATTTATAATAAATCATTCAAAATTTTAAAAAAGCGAACGATGAAAAATTACAAATCTAAAAAACATGATTTAATCGATACAAATATTATAAAACACTTTAACTCGATATATATTATTTGATAATATGATGAAGCGGATTTATAATTAATATTTTATGATTATGATTTTTTGTGAGTTGTTTTGTTAAATATTGTATGTTTTTGGATTTATTATTAATGTTTATGATTACAGTCTTATTATATTTTACGGTATTCAACATATAAACAGTATCATGATCTGGATGGAAAGGGTCAATCACACAATTTTTTTAAATATAAATTTGAATGATTTATTATAAATTTCTATTATAATAAATTGAGTAATTTATTGATATCATTTCAGTGATGTCATTCTATGATAAATGAATTTGATAAATATGGTATAAAATCAACCAGTAATACCAAAACACTCATCCAAAGTTTAACTAAACCAACCAAAAGTATTTTTCACTAACATTATGCAAAATACGGGAGTTTCTACTTAATGCCAAAAAGTCTGAAAGATTTGAGTCAATGGATAAAAAAAGATTGAAATTAATTTCTGAAATCTAAAGAAGACTATAAATACCAGAGGGTCTATTGGTTATAGGCATAATTAAGAATGGCATCAAAGATCACATTCTTCTTTCTCCTTGCTCTCGTTATCGCTTGTAAGTTTCTCTAATCTCCCTAACAAGTCTTATACTAAGCGTACTTATTGGATATGAAGTTTAAGCATGAAATATGATTTGTTTCATCAGGTGTAATGATGGTGAGTATTCCGACAGCGGAAGCTCAGATTTCTCTTCCTTGCAAAACAACGAAAGATTGTGAATACCTTCATTGCTCGAGTGGGACAGGTCTATGCGTAGAGGGACAATGCCAATGTAGCATTTCATTGACTTATCAAGCGAAACTCGACAACTTAAAAGCGACGAGTTTTGATAAGCCATGCAAGTTGACGAGTGATTGCGATCCTCGTATGAGAGCTTCATGTGTCTCGGGCTCTTATATGTGTTTTAATGGCTTCTGTACTTGTACTCATTAATGCCTAGTATTATAAACATATGCATATTTCTTGTTTTTTACTATCCTGTGAAGATTTTCTCAGTGATAGTAATTAATAACATGTATTCAGAAAGAGTTTTATTGAATTTGTGTTTATGTTAAAAAAATAGATTGAATAGGCTTAATATATTGATCGGAATTGTAATTGTAGCAATCGTTAGTAATCAAAAACGTATCTATTATTTAGATCGCATACATGGCGAAAGTCATATATTTATTTAGATTATGCGGAACTCATTACAAGATCTAACCAACATATGAAAATAAAATATTTAACATTTGTATTAGATCCATATAGGTCCCACGATATTTTTAATTTTTAAATAAAGTTCACCCACATCTATGCACATAAAGTACACTCACATGTGTGCCTGATTGAACATTTTCTGAATTGGCACGACGCAAAACATTTTTTTGTCGCAATCAGAATCTTTCTCGCATCTTCCAAACTGGTTAATATCAGCTTTGAAAGCAGAGTTTTTTTCTTGATTACTCTCATATTTTGTCTCTTGCATGTTCATTTCTCTTGCATCTGAAGTGACATCTGTATAAAAATATATATATTGTAAGAAGAACAAAAAAACAAAGATATCGTAATTAAGCGGTTAAAAAAGACATTGTTCTCTTATTGAAGAAAAACATAAGATACTTACGAAGTGCAGTAACAAGAGTGAAGACCAAAAAAATAACAGTGCCAGAAAATTTTGCCATAGTTTTCAAGGTTTAGGAAAATAAAAATGCGGAAGAAAATAAATATTCAGACCTAATTTATTTCATAGGGTTTATTCTCTGTAGTATTTATAGGGATCTAATGAATTGTGTTCATCAATGATAACTAATATGATATCAAAGCAAATTCTTTACCAAATTTTTAAGGCCAATAATATTAAAACATACGTTATTCAAAATCTGTTTAGTAAAAAGAAAGGCATATGATTTCAGAAATCCAATAATATTAAAACATAGGTTATTCAAAATAGCTTATAAGGCCAAATATTTTACTAAAATAGACTATATAATTAACTTCTGTTTGATTTGTTTCACACAAATTGTTGGGGAAATAAATTCAATGACATCCATTACTAAACGGTTTAGAATGTAAACCTAAAAGAATACAATTTTAAAGAGAAACATTTCATAGTTACCGTTTCACTTTATATTTTTATATAATAGCATGAAAAAACTCTAAATAGTATTTATAAAATCATATTCAAAACTAATTTGGATAAATATTTAATTAGATCATGGTTCGATCTGGTTCAATCAAGTTAAATCTATTTCATATTTATATTTATTAATTTTAAAACATAAATTTAATAATATATATATAACAAACATTAGAAATATATAAAAAATGATGACATTAAAAAAATTAAATTACATATAAATTGTGAAATAACTTATAATCTAACATATTTTATCTATAAAAAAATAAATGGAATATAATTACAAATAACAAGATTTGTCTAATGAAAGAAGTAAACATAAACCTAATAAATTATAAATTTATTTATGCTCTTAGATTTTTATATATAAATCTACAATTTTATTGTTTTTAATTAATTATCTATAATATTAAATATTTATAATTACTTAAAAAGTGAAATGTTTAACGAAAATAAATGTACAGATGTTTAACATCTTAAGATATTTATTGAAAAGTTATCAATTAATTTGTTTGGTTCATTTAGTTCACACGAATTTTTTTTGGCTTTGAATGATCTTTTGATTGATTTAAAAGTTTTGATATTATATAGAAATCCAAACCAGCCGATGTTTGATTCGTGGTTGAGCCAGGTCCAATCACTGAATCTGTCCGTTTTAAAAAATATTGTCTAACAATATTTTTATAACAATTAAAATTTTCTAAAGTCAATAATTTTAACTATCTAGGATCATTGATGGAATGTAGAAATCTAAAAAAAAACTCTTTTTTTCTTACATACCAAGTTGGCAGCAGTTATATGAATAATGAAATGTTTAATTAGACAACAAAAGTAAATTTAGTTTTCCTCACATACTATTCTGATCTAGTGAAATTGATATTGGAACCAATAAAGTGATTTATTTTTTTAATACATTTAAAAAAAATTGTGAAAAACAAGAATATGTTTATTTTTTTTATTTTTTTTTCAATTTATACATAAACAATACAAAAACGTATCGTTTAGTTTCTGAACTGTTCTAAAAATTATGATTACTCTGAATTGGTGAAAACAGTGTTTATTAAAAAAATTGTGAAGAGCAAACAAATATTTATTTTTTTCTACCATCTATTATATACGCAAACAATATAAAAATGGATTATTTATCATATAGTATTTTTATTCTTCATTTAGTTGCTTCATATATAAATATTTATCACCGATTAATTTAAGTTTTTCAACCATTATAAAAATTCAGTGATGTAGAAAATTTTTAATGCAAAGTCCAACAAATCATTGAAAAAATATGTTACGAACATATCACTAAAAAAAAGATCATAGCATTTTTGATCTTTTTAATGTAGATAATACATACTAATAAGATTTTAACTAAAGATCAGATTAATCTATACGTTAAAAAATAGGTATATATCCAGTTTGCTTTTTGTGGCGGAGATGGATTCTTACCGACCTATATGGAAATCTATAATCACATATATACAAACGAACATCCACGTATTTGATTGATTACACAAGAGATTTTTTTCTAGAATTAGATAACAAGTTTGAAGAACATTATAAAGTGTTTTTCTTTCGCAGAAAAAGAACATTATAAAGTTATTTCTTTATATAGATGGATTCCAGATTTTATACATATCAAGATATACGCACACACACGTAATAACATTCTAACTAACATATAAAACTAAAATTTATGTACAGAAATAAAAGTCCATATTTGGGGCTCCTAAGAGGTGACAGACATATGAGCAAAAAACTTTGCATAAAAAAGACATGTGGCAACTTAAATAAATGGGCCAGAAAGAAGATTTTTGCATAAAAAATATTATCAAATTTAGCCCGTTTTTGTTCCGGGCCACATTTTTTTTCCTTTCCTGCCCAAAAGACTTCATCTAAGTTGTCTTATAGTTCACAATCCTCTAACTAGAGTGGAGTTGATGAACGGTTCAGAATAACAGCAAGGTTTTACTTCATAGAATTTAATAGTCGGACATAAAATGTAAAAGTTCATAGGATTTATTTGGGGTTCTATCAACAAAATTTTACTTTGAGAAATTCATTTATGTTATTAGAAGCTTCTGGAGAACGAAAAGAAAACTACTTTAGAAACATAAATAGATTCACGCAAACTATCATATGGCAAAACCAATGGAAGCGATATGAATTCGGCCGATAATGTTTTTCTTTTTTCACGATAAGTGTGTTGTAGCTTATTTTTTATGTACACAAGATGTTATCCTTTTAAAAATTACATAATCCTCTTCATATAAACACGAAGACAAATATGCATATTTTTCTATTCTACAATTACATAAAATATAAAACGAAATAAAAATTATAGATATAAACATTAAAAATATAATTAATCATTTACAGAAATTACAAAACAAACGTCACATTCTAGCTGACATAGAAAACAAAAATTTATGTACATAATCTGCGCTACTAACCGGATCAATCCTAGTCTATTAATAAGGATTCAAGAATCAAATAAGCATATTTTTTTAGTGAAAATATAATCAAATAAGCATGTTGTTCCTTAATAAGCATTTAATTGCGTAATAACGAGTATATGATAAACATAGTTCAGCATTTTCGTAAGAGTATAAGGATTCATTAAGTACATGCTTATCTTTTATTCTGTTTTTAAAAATAAAAATTATTTTCTATCCCATTAATACGAAGTAAAAGTAATCAGTTATGCTATTCTCTAAGAAAACAATATTAATCTGACATTTTCTAATCTTGTATGTGTATGAAAAATATAAAAGATGTTTATAATAAAAATGGATTAGAATCAATTAGAGCCTCAAATCCGAAAAATTGGAGATTCCTACACTTTGAAGTAGACATTTGCTGACGCCATTTGACAGCAGTTAGGTTCAAAAAACCTAAAGATATATTTATTTAATTAACATATAACATCTAACCTTTATTTATTTTGTTATGGTTTCATGTGGCTCTCCTTAAACGTAAAACTAATTATATGAAAAGTGGAAGTACGAAGCCATTAATTTTATTTTATGAATACGAACGGATAGAGACGTATCGGTATATATTGCACCTCTTATGGTTACAAAATAGGAGAAAGTAACTCAAGATACTAGGGATTAGGAAACACTCTTCTTATCCGCACCTTTCATTAATAAATTATAATTTAATCCTGCAATTATATGATCTAATCTGAACGCCTTTTGATAAAAAAGTAAATTTATATGATCTAATCAATGTATGTGCTAACCAAACTCAGAAAAATATTCCCATATTTCAAAATTTTATTCGCTGGGGTCGATACGTGTCCATGATAAAATACAGTATGGGATTACAGAATGGCTTACGTAATCTAATCAGATAGGTTTAGCTATTAATTAATTAATTAGTGTTGGAAGAGAAAGCTCGAGTGGATAGATAGCACACACAAAATGATTTTGAATTCGATCAAGTGCCTGAAACCAATAGTTAGCATACAAGCATTTGGTAAAATAAAAGTTTTATAAGCGATGGATAGATCGAGCTTCGAAGTTTAGTATTATCATCATATCATTAGATAGGATTACGAAACTTGAATATATTAACTAATAGAGATATCATGAAAACAAAAAAAGGATAAATAAATTAATATGTGGAAGTGTTTTAAAGTGGGGAAAGTGGAGACATTGGGTCATAATGCATAAAAATATAAAAATTGTCCATAGACACTTCTTTTTAAGACCTTTAAATGATCATATAGTTGAAGCTTATAATTGGTGAAGCATCGCACTTTGATTTGTAGTGCAGGTATAATTTATTTTCTTGTTGCTGTAGGAATAATCCAATGTATTTAGCATGCTCCATGAGGACCCTCTTAATGTGATATTATAGCACATAAAAGTTACGGTATAATTTTATGAAATCAACGACAATTTTCTTTTTCGGCAGTAAAGTTTATAAGAATATATTCTCATATATATTTAAGTGTGTTTGTAAGTTATAAAGTCGATCTTTGATTAAAAATATTACTAGTAGTATGCATAATCTACATAAATCAAAAGATGGCATTGATCATCATAATTCAACATTTTGTATTTGTTTTCTTCAATTTGATGATTATATATACTAACAGGTTTAAACCTCTGGAGCGATTAACGATAATAGAAATAAAGCAATGTAAAGAACTAGTTAAGTTGTGTCATGGTGAATTAGTATTTGGTGCTTTGGTGATTGGCCACGAGTGGTCACTATAAAATGTTTGGACCCACTCATTACAAATTTCAGGATCAAATTATCTAGTGTTTATGTCTAAATATTTTCAATTTTTCTTTGGACAATAAGTTTTTTTTCTTATAAAAAAGTTTGGTTAGCCACTAAAATACGGTTCATAGGCTTCGTAGTAGATACATTTATTTTTATGTGTATGAATATAGGAACGTGTGTATTTGAAAGTGAAGAAGGTTACAATATCCAACTTGCGAAAACAAAAGCATCCAAATAATATAATTATTTTGATATTTTCATTAGATTCGCTTGTTAGATTTTTTTTAACAAAGTATAGTAGATTTGACATGTTGTATCACACACATTCGATAAGAATCCAAGTGTTACTGATAGTCAGATACATCTTTTTAACATTCTTGTCACAAGCCAACGCTTCTTTTGTTCTTCTATAGATTTCTACATCTTGCGTATTATCAAGAAATCTAGAACAAGCTAGGAGCTAGAGAGCAAGATGGTAAAGAAGAAGAGTACATGATTAAAGCAACGACAAACATGAGACATGAAAAAAAAATTCTGGAGTCAGATCGTTCGAGAAGTGAACGTCCTCAAACAAAATTGATTGATATGAGTCACTTGATGTTGCTCGTTGAGGCTGATTGTAACAAGGTTTTGACTAAACCGGCCAATTTCTTCCAAATGATTACCTGAATTTCATGGACCTTCTGAACTAGAGGCTTGGAAACAGCTCGGTGCAATCTAGAGTTTGAAATATGAATTTGCAAATCACATTTTTTATGATTTTCTGAAGATGTGTTTTTTTTATATAGGAAATATTATATATTAAATTACAAAAATTAGGAAAACAAAACAAAAATAATAATAAATGAAAGCCACATATCCACCGATATGCTTTACGTACTGAGTATTCTCTTTTTAGAATAGGATATAGAATGATAGTGGAGATTATTTACTCTACAAATAGAGATTAGAAATAAATTATTATTTTGGGAACTAAATTAGGAAAAGAACAAAATATTTTAGAAAAAAACTTATCGCAAATTCTGCTCCCACTTCCTCCTATAAACAAATTATATCAGCCTAACAAAGTTTTGTCATGACTAAAATATCTTACTTTATTTTTCTTCTTAACAAATTTTTTTGTTTTAAAATGGATGTTAACAAATGCTAATTTTAAATAGATTGTTTTGTTGAGGAGCAATCAGATTATTCTTTTTCTTAAAAAAAAACTTTATTTATTTGTGGGTTTATATGATTGATAGCCAATGACAAAATATATGAACAATAATACCCTAATGAAAGGAAAATTTTAATGGGGGATAAGTTTAATAATTAATTGGAATCATGTACAAATTGCATGTCATGTTAAAAAAAGATAGCTTATCATTATTTAAAAAAATATAACGGGATAGCAAAAATCAATATAGCATAACATCGATAATAATAGTATGAAACTTGGAAGAAGACAAAAGTGCAGATTCCCACACGTTAGTGGTACGTATTATACTTTCTTTCTAGGGTACTCAATGGAAATTAATTTTGTAAAAATTAATTTCCATGATTTTTTCACTCTTCTTAAAACCTAATCACTGATAAATTTGATTTTAATTAGTTAACCTATCCGTCAAATAGAATTCTGTCAATAAATTGTAAAATTACGTCAAATCTGCCAATTATTCAAAATATAATTTACAACTAAAACAAATTTTTCAACCAAATCGAACAAACAACAAAATTGATGTTTTAGTTTAAGTTTAGTTGTTGATTATGAATCGATTAACAATTTTTTTTTTTTTAATTTGTTTTTAATTTTATTTAGTATCATTTAATTGATAAAAAAATTAAATTTTTGTCTTTTTCTATTTTAATTTTTTCTAATCAATATTCAATCATTCCAAAAATATATTTAAAATTTTATATTAAAATTTATTTTGTTATTTGAATTTAACTCAAAAGAAAAAATTAGAAACATTAGTTCAATTTGATAACAAAATAAGAAATCCGAATTTACTAAAACTGAAACGAATCAAAATTTTATTTGGTACAATTTATCAAACTGATTAACCTAACTAAAATCGATCCGAAGAATCAAATCTGCAAAAGCATAGTTCAAATGATCTATGAGTATGTATGATTATTTTTACTCTCCTGCCTATATATAAATTACGATTTATAATTAGAAAGGAATTATATTTATTATTATATGCTCTACATACACACTAGACATAGGACCCACTTCTCTATGATTCATTCTTTTTCTACTCTCCAACATTATAAAACTCTCCCACTTCCTCCTCTTACTTCAAACTAACTTCTTCCTACAAATACAATTATACAAACTCTTTCATATTCATCTCTCACTCTTCCAAACCAAACCAAAACAATGGTTCCGGCAGAAATCACCGGATATTATCAATATCTATCGCCGGAAAACTTAACAACAGTCCCGGCGGAGTTTAACATAGTAAACATGCCCTCATCTCCAACCTCTTCCTCTTCCTTAAACTACCTAAACGATCTCATCAACAGCAACCACTATTCCTCATCATCCAAGGGTCAAGATCTCATGATGAGCAACAACTCAAATTCCGACGAAGATCATCATCAGAGCATCATCATACTCGACGAGAGGAAACAGAGGAGGATGCTTTCTAACAGAGAATCCGCGAGGAGATCGAGGATGAGGAAACAGAGACATCTCGATGAGCTCTGGTCTCAGGTCATAAGGCTTCGCAATGAAAACAACTGTCTTATCGATAAGCTGAACCGCGTATCGGAGACTCAAGATAGCGTATTGAAGGAGAACTCTAAACTCAAAGAAGAAGCTTCTGATCTTCGACAGCTTGTATGTGAACTAAAATCTAACAAGAACAACGACGACAATAACAGTTTTATAAGAGAGTTCGAAGATAATTAGTATCTCTTCATATTGAATACGGGGGGCTGAGAATTTTTGGTTTGTGTTAATTTCTCTGTATCAACATAAAAAAAGAAGGAAAATAATCGAAGGATTTTGGGTTTTGGTTGTTTCTCGAATATAAAGTTGGTAACGATCGCAACTATATTGTATGATCATAATATATATACAAGATGTCAAAAAATCTAACTAGTGTATGTGTGTAGAAGTTAAATAATCTAGCTTAGTTTATTTACCAGTATATTTATGTTCTCTAATCTCTCTTTTTGTATAGATTTAATTTAACAGAATCATAATCATAGGCATAACAGTAACATATTAATAGATTACATATCTGCTTGGAAACATGCATAATACATTACCCAAGTCCGCAGATCCGGATATTGATTGATTCATTCCGCAATTCCATTAGTTAACATTTGTAATAACAAAAACTTAAATATTTACCTCGTTCTGTTACTTTTCGGTTAATTGATTTAACTTATTAGTATATATATATATATATATATATATATATATATATATATATTATACTGTGTCGCCATGTAACCAAATCAGAATCAATTTTATTTTTATTTCGAAAACCTATTTAAACCCATTTATATCCCCATAAAATATTTTAGAAGTATATATTCTGATTAATACTTCGAACATGTAAGAGATTTCTAGAAATGAGTATTGAAAGATAAAATAGTGATAGGAACTTATGATCTCATACACCCTCTACTTCAGTTTATATGTTGTTTAAAGCTTTTTCATACAAATTAAAAAATGTTAAATTTTATTTTTATTTGACTACTGAAATTTAGTAATATTTATTATTTTTGAACTTAATTAAAAAAATAAATAACTCAATAGAAAAAACTGCATTAACATCATAAAATGCGCATATGAGTTATAAATAAAAGAATGAGAAAAGTGGTATAATAAAATGTAGATCAATTATGACAGACCTCTATAAACAAAATTTGAGAGCTTTTGTTCGCCGCATAAATACACTTGCACTGAATATCATCAAAAAACATTCATGGCAAACAAGAAAGAAAACAAAAGATTGCTAAAAATGGTGGCCCTTTTTTCGCAAATTTAATCAAATACTCAATCATTATATGTTTTTTATTTTCTTTAGCTTTTATCCACTTTTTAAACCTATTTTTCTTTATCCAATTTAAACTTTAAAAAGCATCACTACGACGTTTTCTTGAATTTTCACCTGGCGCATTACTATTATGTAAAATTTGAGCACTAAATCGATATCGAGATATTAATATTTTTATTCTATTTCTATTAACTTTCCACCTACTTTTTTTTTAGGTTTTAACTTTTGACCTACTAAAACACACATATGGGTAATAATAGTCTTTGTTTATAATCTGCATTAATTTACAACCACAAGCTTCACATATCTATTCTCTTAAGATTAATGCTATTACCGACCAATATTAACCACATAGAACTATATCATCCTCGGAATCACAGGTTACGATATGGTCGAATTATCTACAGAAATTGATTATATAAAAATATAACATTACTACTATTTACGAATCGGTTTTGGACCTAGACACAGTAGACACCATGATCTTATATTCAAAACGTTGGTCAATGCTGAAAATGATTCGAAAGAATTAGGTTTGCTATGCAACAAGACTAATGAATTATAGAACAATATTCTATGTGTCTATAGCCCAAGTGACTTTTTCATTGGTTACGAAAGAAATTGGTCAAGTTGTGACGACCCATTAGGTTGTCTAATATAAGATCTATTCAATTAGATATTGGTAAATTGCTATATATAATTATTATCCGTGCTTTTATAAAATATATGGCTGACGTTAAATTTGAAATGAAAGAAGACAAATTTGATAAAAGGAAACACAAGAAGACAAATAATCATGGAGGGTGATAGTGCCTGCCAACAATGTCGAAGCATAGAACGTTTTCGAGACTACTAAAGAAAATAAAATAAAAAAGTGTATTATATAATGCGTTACGTTCCGAGAGCTTTCTTATAATTTGTGGAATGATAAAATGATGATGATGATGACGTGTAGTTATCCAGAACTACGAATTATCATTTCGTCATTTCATAAATTTATAGTAAAAATTATATTATTATTATTGTTTAAAGATTTAGTCTGCTAGATAGCAAAAAGTTCCTCGAAGCACTGTTTTATGTTTCACCAAGCATCTTGAAGTTTGTGTCTCTTTTATACATCTTCGAGCTTGACGTAGAGCAGTCCGTGGTTTTAGATAATTACCTTCATTAATTCTAGTTTTCTTTTTTTCTTATCAAAACTGGTTAAATCTGCAGTGAAATTGTGATAGACGAGAAAAGTGATATCTTACAGATATCTCTAGTCTGAACGAGTTTGAATCCTTTAGAAAGCTGAGACATGAAATTTTCTGTTGTTGTGTACATCATCGCTTTGTTATTCACGGTTCATCGAATAAACGTTCTGTAAAATAGAGACAATTATGATTCACGATAGTGACTAACAATGTAAATAGCATAAAAAAATTAATATGTTTTTTTCTATTCAGATATTCTTTTTATTTAAGAAACTTTTTTTAAAAAAATTAGGTGTTTACATATTGGATTATAGTTTTAATAAATTTGGTAATGATTTTATATAATTTGAATATTATTTTATTTTGGATTAATCTATGGTTTTTTAATAAATATTTTCGAATTTTTATTTGATCCAAAATATACTCTATTTCAAAATCTCAACTTTGTTCATGATCCATTCCAAAATTTGGATATGTACTGTGATACTTCTAAATTCGAGTAAATTACTGAAATATTTACAGATACTAAAACAAATACAATTCAAATTAAAAAATTAACACTTGATTCTATCATCACAATACAAAAGTTTATTTGAAACAAACAAATATTTATGTATACATAAATCTCCATAAATCGGACATTTCTGTACTAAAAATATTTCGTGGTTGTAAAATAAATAACGTACCACAGTTATGTAAAAATGTTTCGAATTAAAAATAAATATATTATCCGTTTAGATACGGATGCTAATATCCCTCCGTTTTGAGAAAAAAAAGAGAGAGCCCATTGAAGTAAACAAAACCTAAGGCGTACCTATAGATTTTTCTCAGAGCAACTAAACAAAAAGTCAAGTCTTTAGAGTAATTTTGATTCGATAAAAAAAAAATCATTGTAATTCGAGAGAGATCGATTTAGTGAAATCCAAACAAAGCATTGATTGGACTTTCTCTGAATCTGCTTCTTCGCTTCTTTCTGGTCAAACCCATTAGAAAACCCCGACGAGATTCCGATGTGGTATCTCTGATTTAAGAATCTGATATTTTGTAGCTAACGAGAGAATTTTTCTGAGATGGGTCTCTTCGAATCGGTGAAATCGATCAATTGGGAACACGAATCGTTCCCTACTTATCAGGATTTTGGGTTTTTGCCTCTCTTTGCAGTGTTCTTCCCTTCAATACGATTCCTACTCGATAGATTCGTCTTTGAGGTAAATATTGCTTTATCCTTCTGATTTGTTGTTTCTGTGAATCGCATTTAATACATAAAACAAAACGAAAACACATCGCTTTCAAATCTTATATATAACATATATATACTCTCTCTTATCTATCTGCAACTTTAATGCTAAGTTTCTACTTTTAGTATTCATTACTATTGACTCGTGTCTCTGAATGAATTGTGCTTATCATCATTCGGATTTTGTGATGAATCAATGCAATGTTGATGAAGGTTGTCGAGAGAAAAAAGTTTGACTTTTTTGTTTCTTTATTTTGGTTCCATTTTGATGGATCTATATGTACACATTGGTGTTTTGTAGAAATTGGGGAGGTTTTTGATTTATGGAAAGCAGAGTCCGAATAAGAACAACACAAAAGAGAGGAAGACGAAAACCCGAAAAATCCGAAAATTCAAAGAATCAGCTTGGAAGTGTATCTACTATCTCTCAGCTGAGCTACTTGCTTTATCTGTGACATATAATGAGCCTTGGTTTACAAATACTCTCTACTTTTGGATTGGTCCTGGAGATCAGATTTGGCCTAATCAACAGATGAAGTAAGAGTTTCTTTTTTTTGGTTGATGGAAATTTGCTAGATAGGATCTCTTATGATCTAATCATTTTTTTCTTATGTGCAGGATAAAGTTGAAATTTTTATATATGTTTACGGCTGGTTTCTACACATACTCTATATTCGCGTTGGTGTTTTGGGAAACAAGACGGTCTGATTTTGGTGTTTCGATGGGTCATCATATCACAACTCTTATTCTCATCGTCCTCTCCTACATCTGCAGGTATGTACATTTATCATGTATGTATGTGTATACATATACTTTGTGTTGAGGAAAGGATCTAACTTTACTTTTGATGTTCTTTTGTTTTTCCGATGTTGATTAGATTCTCTCGTGCTGGTTCTGTTATTCTTGCACTCCATGACGCGAGCGATGTGTTCCTTGAAGTTGGGAAAATGTCGAAATATAGCGGAGCTGAAAGTATTGCAAGCTTTTCGTTTGTTCTTTTCGCTTTGTCTTGGGTCGTCCTACGTCTCATTTACTATCCTTTTTGGATCCTTTGGAGCACAAGGTTTGTTAAAACTCCCCAAGCATGGTTCTTGAGTGTTCTTTACACTTTTTTGATGTCTGTATTGTGATTTGTGATTTGTGGTTTGCAGTTATCAAATTATTATGACTGTGGACAAAGAAAAGCATCCGATCGAAGGACCGATCTATTACTACATGTTCAACACTCTTCTGTTTTGCTTGCTTGTTCTTCATATCTTCTGGTGGGTTTTGATTTACCGGATGCTTGTGAAACAAGTACAGGATCGAGGCAAGCTTAGCGACGATGTCAGATCCGGTATGCAGTGAAAACCTATTGCATTGAAACCTATATATCTTGGATCATTTAAGTAGAGATTAAACAAGTTCGTTTCTTTTGCAGATTCTGAAAGCGATGATGAACACGAGGATTGATCGCACGTTGTGACTCTGTTTCCGAACCGAACAGAAATTTTGAGAACAGAGAGACCTTCAGACTTCATCGGTCTTGATCATGACCGGATCAAACCGCTTTTGAAATGGATTGGATAACTTTGAGCATTGTATTCTTTGATCGGTTTTCTCGATCTGAATTTTGGGTTTATCTATTTCTCATTGTTTGAGCAAATTCACGATTTTGTTTAAGACACTTGCTTAAAACTGCTTCACTTGTTTTATTTATTTTTTCTTCACTTCTTGTTTTCGATCATTGCAATAACACAATTCCTTGAATCCACCGTAGTTACTATAATACATAATAACACACAACCCCATTCATGCATGCCACATTTGATTGTTATCCATGCTTTTTGAGCTTCTAATTTGAAGTGAACATTTGATGTTCTCCCGAAACGATTTTGATGAACATTTCTTCATCGTCATCTTAGGAATGTTTAATCTAGTAAAACCAAACGAAACTAACCGAACTGAACTCAAATAGAAAATGTAGTGGTTTTAGTAATATCGTATAAGTGGTTTTAGTAATACCGTATAAACTGTATAGATGATTTTTTTTAGAAAATCGAATTATACAGATATGGTTCGGTTATAAGATCAAATCGAAAAAACTAAAAAAACCAATTGTTTAAAATATAGTAGTATAATCATATAAAAAAATATATAGTATACCCAAAAATGGTTGATATGCTTTTTTCTCCAAATTAAGTTATTTAGTTACTACTTATTAGTACTCTATATTTTTCAATTAAAAGGAAATACATAAATAATTCAATTTGAATGATGGATAATCCAATAAATATTTAAAAAAAAAATACTAAAAAAAAAATAATCAGCAATTACTTGAGCGCACAATAGAGTAATTGCCTATGAGGTTTTGTTAGAGGTTTAGCATCTCGCTGTCTTGGTCGAGAAGACAGTAGTAACATCGCAAGAAGAAAAAAAAATCACTCTTCTTCGTTCTTCATCGATTTCTACTGCAAAAAGGTATCTCCTTTTTCACTCACTTTCTCTATAAGTCTAGATCCGATTCTTAGACATCTGGCTCGATTTGATACTCTCTAGTTTGCCTCCACACTCTTGAATTTTAGAAATTCTGAGACTTTTCTCTTTTTGCCTGCTTATCTCGGGAGATTTAGGTTACAATTTGTAGTTGAAGTTCGAATTTTCCTGGGTTTATGTCATGTTCTCACGGATTTGAGTTTATATCTCTGTCTAGTCCAGTATAATCTAAGAAACTTGATTGGTTATCATTATAATTTGGATCTTCGGAAAAAGTCGAACTTTGTTTTGTTAGATTTTTGGGTTTCCACAATTTTCATTGATAATCGATGATTTAGCATAAGATCAGTAGTGGGGCTTCCATCGGCTCATAGGATTTTTCAAATCTTAACTTACTTTAAGCACTTCTTTCAATAAGTCTCTGTGGTTCAATGATTGTTATTTTTTGTAGGTAATGGAGACAAACAATGTAGTCATACGATTCACTTTGTATCCACACCTAGTACAGGAAAATCCTTGGTTTGTAGTTACGGATTTGAGTTCGAGTTTATGTATGCTCAAGTACATGCTATGCAACTAGATCTTGGTATTTGACGCACGACTCAGCTGTTTAGAGAGTTTTGTTAGACTTTGGAGTTTCCACGTTAGATGTGGGGTTAAATGAAAAAGAATCTGGGATAATGAAAATTTCTTTATGTGCTCATAAGTTAGTTTAACGTGTCATAATGTAGGATCTGTGATTGGATTGTTGCTATCGTTAGGTCTATTCCCTGTGGATATAGCTGCATATCGACGTTCTTATACGCCCACGAGCAATCAGAAGTCTGCGTCTTGTTTAGTTTGTGCAGCGACACGTTCTGTTTAGGTGACTTTGTAATCTTACTCGTTGGAGTTTGCAAGCTCTTATTTGGAACATAAGATATGTGTGTTTTGGTGCTTTCCTGTTTGGTTTATAGTAGTTGTTAGATATAATTGAAGTATTTACAGTCGATTTGAATCCAAAATAAGGTTTGTGCTTGCATCACCTTATTCGGTTTAGGTGTCTTTGTAATTTGATTCTCATGGTTATCTGAGTCCTTACAACTTCCTTCAGATGTGCGAGTGCCTCTTACTAGCTAATTGCATGTTTGATGTGTCGTGATACAGGTTTGTGAGACTTTGATAAAAGCTAAGAAATGGAAGATGTACTAACCGAGAATCCTCCGCCTTCAAGATTCTTCCAAGAGGATCTAAACAACTTTGTTCTGCCGCCTGAATCCCTTCCATCTCCTTTCATCATCTTCTCAAACCCCAAACCAGAACTGCCTCTCCGACCATCTCTACTCATCATAGCCGTATCTTCACCTTCCCACTATGTCTTCCACAATTTACCTTCAAAGACTCTCCTTGGAAGTCTCATCATGCCTGAAGTACCATTCTCTGGAAATACCATGGAGCCTTCTTTAGAAGACAAATCCTGCAACTTATATTCCTTAAGTAGCACAGATGATAAAAACTCGATTCTCCTCGTTTCTGTTCAGCTTCCTGTATCTCCTGAACGGTCTAACCTAGTCTCGAGATTGCTCATTGGCCAAGACATTATCCCCGAGCGGGTTATAATCTTGGATTCTCTTCAGAGCCGTAACTTCAGAGGCAAACTCTCACCAGACGAAACATTGGCTGCTAAACTCGAAACATCATCTGAGAAGAAAGCAACATCACGTGTGAATCTGGATTACTTCCCATCAGGGAGTGTCATTGACGGTCTGAGTGCTTCACTTTTGAGCCGCTGCCAGCTAAAGAACATCAGAGGTACATTGGTGATTTCATGGCCCGAGTTTGGTCCTTCTGTGGTAAGATTTGTTGGTGCTCTACTGAAGAGCATTGTCCCGAGTCTGGATATCGCGAGTGTGAACAAAGACCTGGAGAAGTACTCTTCAAGAACTGGTCTTAAAAAGGATGCTTGGCTTGACTCTGATCTATATACATGATTCAGAGGCGGCCATTCGCAGCTTCTCAAAAGAAAGTTGTTTCGTGTTTATTATGTAATGGCTTAGCTTTTCTTGGACAAAACAGAGATCTTAGGTGTGCGTGTTGTTCCCATTACAAACAGTTTTGTTTCTTTTCTCTTTTGAAAAAAATGATAATGCTGAGATTTTTTCTCCAGGTTATTTATTGGAATCTTGTATTAGAAAAATTCTAATTTTAACCATTAATTAGTTACTTTTAATCAATTTTCTTCCGTATGTAACTGCCTAAATACTAACTACTCATAACTCATGTCACAGATACACATTTATATATATTTTCAGGAGATTTCATTTGTTCCACACTAGTAAAATATATGAGTCCATATGAACAAAACCTATATACAAGATCGTACGTAGCATACAACAAATACCAAGTTTATATATGTTTATGACAATCATCCAGATCCGATCATTCTCTTGTCATCTTGGACCTGACAACTCCATGGCTTGAACCAAGACCGAGGAATCATCAGTAAGATCCGAATAACGTTCAGAGGAAGAAAACTCGTTAGGTCTACTGTGACTTCTGTTGGTTTCTGTTCTCTGAGAAGAAGCTTCCCATTTCTCAACGAGACCATCACCTTCAAGCATTCTCACAACTTCAGACATCTTCGGACGATGTATGGGAAGGTACTGTGTACAAAGCAAAGCCACTTGAACCATTTCTTCCACTTCGATTCTGTCGTAGTTACTCTTCAAATCCTTGTCTACAATCTGTTCTAGCTTCTTCTCTTGTTGTAGATTCTTCACCTACAAGTAACCCATTAAAACAAGTGTGAGTTAATAATAATATAGCCTAAATTTATAGCAAAGTTAGTAAAATAATATTCTTATATAAATTAATAATTTTCTAAAACTAATTCTAAACACTAAACCAAATAAGAAGTAAGAATATAATCTAAACTTTAAAAGATGTCTACTCTTCTAATTTGTTTTATTGTTCTTTTCCTAATTATCCCCAACAATATAACCCTTAGAAGTGAGTGACTTTGACCTAATTGAAACAAGACTAGGGTAGTCTATTCTTGACTTACCCAATCAAGAATCGCTCCTCTTTGGTTGGCTGCTTTTCCGAACTCAAGAGCTCTCAATCCAGTGATCAATTCAAGTAGAAGAATTCCAAAACCGAACACATCTGTCTTCTCCGAAGATTGTCCCGTTGAGAGATACTCAGGAGCGATGTGACCCACCGTTCCTCTCACTGCGGTTGTCACGTGAGACTCCTCGTGATCCAAGAGCTTAGCCAGACCGAAATCTCCCACCACGCCTTCGCAATAATCATCGAGAAGTATGTTTGCAGCTTTGACGTCACGGTGAATGATCTTTGGATCACATTGCTCGTGCAAATACAGTAACCCTCTTGCTGCTCCTAATGCTATTCGCTTTCTTGTGCTCCAATCCAATACCGGTTTAGCTGCAACCCATATGCACACAAATCGTAATTAGCCCGCCCGAAATTCTAAACCAAAAATCCGGTTTGAGATCATTTAATACCTTTGAGACGAGAAGCGACACTGCCATTGGACATGTAAGGATAAACGAGAAGCCGTTCCATGGAAGTAGTGCAGAAGCCGTAGAGGCGGAGTAGGTTACGGTGGACGGCGAGGCTTATCATCTCAACTTCTGTCTGAAACTGAATCTCCCCACCGCCATTGTTTATATCCTTTAATCTCTTCACGGCGATGACGGTTCCATCATGAAGACAACCTTTATACACATTCCCAAACCCTCCTTTTCCGACCAGATTCTTGCTGCTGAAGTTACTCGTTGCGGATTGAAGTTCTTTGAAACTAAACCTCCTTAGATTCCCTAGACATACTTCTTCCTTGTTTTGGTCTGTAAACATTTCAAATCAACACACACATTGGTTCAATTTTTTGTTTGCAGATAACCAGAAACAAAGGATTTGATTTTCATTGCTAAGTTACCATTAATGTCAAAGAATACTTGTTGGTTATGTCTTCTTCTCCACCAAAGAAGAAATCCAAATCCCATGATCAACAAGCAGACACATATAAGGCTTACACCGAAGGCTATCGCGATTTTCCGGTTTTTTGTTCCTCCATTAGAAGCTTCATCTAACAGCAAGAAAGTAAAAAACAAACCCACTTTAGCTTCGTCGCTTACTATTCTCTAGACATCAAAGATTTCATGTTTTTTCCTTTTTTTGTTTCAGGGTGGAGTTTTAGGTTTTGCTTACTTTGAGGACTGGTCATGGTAATTGACATTGGCTTAGGTTGAGTACCATTGCAGTCTTTCTCAGTTCCAGTAGGACAAATCTGAGGATTGCCCATGACACTGTATCACAAAGTAGAAAAATATTTAATAAAAATCATATTTCATATACTTTACTTGGGGTAATGTATAAATGTGGATAAGTTGTAGAGAAAAGACAATGGAATATACAATTACCCTGTGTGTCTCCAGAACAGAGTAAAAAGACAAATATTCTTTTTGAGAAATAGACTTACTTGAATGTTTTGGCATGTGATCTTGGAACTGGTCCACTCAAGTTATTGTACGACAAATCCCTGAAAAATAATTACGAAATATAAACATGTACTGTTGTATATCCATATATACAAAACATACAAGAGATTCAAAGAAGAAAATTTACAAAAAAAGTGAGTTGGGTCATGTTTGCCAATGAGCTAGGAATTGTTCCTGTCAGGCTGTTATTATTCAATCTCCTGCTCCACAATTTTCAACACAAAAATAATCCATCCATAAATAATCATAACAATTATTATTACAAAAGCATGTTAAAAAAGATTTTGAAAAAAATGGGTAAATCTTACAAGTACTGAAGGTTTGTGGAATGAGAAAGAGTGAATGGGATTTGGCCAGTGAAGCTATTAGTAGAGAGATCAAGTGTTTTGAGTTTCATCAGTCTCCCAATCTCAAGAGGGATATGTCCTGTTATGTAATTGTTCTGCAGTAACCTTTTTTTGTGTGTGTATCCAAAAGCATAATTAGAAAATTTCAACTAAGTAATTAAGATATGAAGAAAAACGTTTTAGTAATCTAAAAACACTTACACAGTCTGAAGATATGTTAAATTGCCAATACTGGATGCAAGAGTTCCTGACAAATTCTGGCTTGGAGCTCCTCTACATATATATATATAAGTAAAGACTGTAAACACATGCTTACATACTTATATCTATTGTGTGTGTATTTATGTGCTTACAGGCTTAAGACAAAACCATCAGAAGAGCAAGTGATCATGTTCCAGCTACAAGGATCAACTGCTGTGTCATCCCAATTCATTAGAACTCCATGAGGATCAATCAATGAGCTCTTGATTCCTATTAGAGCAAGAACTAAAGAGGACAAAGAAAAAGAGAAAATATGTTTTAGGAAGAAAAAGAAACTGACAAAAGGAAGGATATTTGTTGATGATGAAAATTACCTTCAAAGTTAACACCTTTGTCCGTGAGCTCAGCAGAAGATGAACGGAGCAAAACGATGAAGAATAAGAAGAAGAAGGTTGAAGAGGAAAACGCATAACTCTGCTTAGATTCTCTTCTTCTCTGCACCATCTTTGTATGAATCAGAAGTTGCATTCAGACTTGAGAGTATCTTTTTGTATATGAAATATCCGTTTTCAATTCGTTGGAGGTTCTTGCGAAAAAAACAAGAAACAGTGGATTTTGATATTGAAGTGTCTGTGAGTGAGAGTGAAAGAGAGAAAGATAGAGAAAGATAGAGAAAGATTTGTCTGCCAATTATTTGATCTTATGGTCTTTAGACTGTAAACTGAAAAAGGCCAGGAAGAAAATCGGGTAATGTTTTCTTTGATTTGTATCGTTTTCAATCATGACAGAAAACACAAAAGTGCTTTCTGTATTTTTATTGATTTAGCCCATAAGTTTGTTTTATGGAAAGTTTTTCGTTATTTGGATATACGAAAATTACAAATTTATTTTGTTCAACCATAAGAGAATATATACAAATGTTATTTTTCTTTATATGGATACAAAAAATAGAGGAAATATGATCAAGTCAATACATTGTCATAAAAAATATTGAAGTCAAACAAAATACAAAAATGTTTTGATATGCACTCATAACTTCATAATATATACACGTATGTTTAACGATGAAATATTACGTAGATACTATTATTTCTATGTAGTAAAATGATTTTTTTATCATATATCTCAGAGACCACTTTCAATTATATAATTGATTTTCAAGTAAATTATTTGAATGTGACAGTAGATTGAGCGGTGTGGAATAAGCAAATCAAACGGAACGATACGATTTTTGCAAACACATTATAAAAAATAATTATGGTTAATGTAGAATAAACATTATTTTTCTGCCCTTTTTCCTATCCAAAACGCGACTTACATTCAAGGCCAAAATTTATATAGATCGACAATTATTTATCTTAGAAAAATACATAAGATTTAAAATATTGAAAATAAATTATTACGTTTTGTGAAATATTATATGTATAATAGACTCATATTCTCGGATCTAGGACGGCAATAGATGAAAGGTTAGGAAAGTTTGGGGGAGAAGAAACAAATTTATAATGGTAAAATAGTCAATAAGAGCAGGTAAAATGTGAATTCATATACTAATTAAGCATCATTAAATCTGTTATTTTATTTGGTCTAACTATCTAATAAACATACATTTTCCAGGAAGAATAATCAGGTTGCCTCGAACAATTAAAGTGTAAAATTATTTGTATGTAATGCAAGTTTTATAAACCGTGAATGATATAGTGGGACACTTGTGCTAAAGAAAGACAATGTGAGGAACGAAATTTTATTTTTCTTTATTTAATGACTCGCTTTAACTCTACTTTTATTCCCACTCATCTCCATTGGACCATTAGTATTTAACTCTTTGATTAAAATCTTCATAATCATTCTTTAATTGTCCTAATGATAAACAAGTACTTTAAGAACTTGTTCCTTTTTCATCTCTAAAATATTTCTCTGAATTTATAAAACTTTTATATGCGTATTGTCAAATGGATGGTTCTTTTTTTTATCGTGTCAAATGGATAATTAAGCAGTAAACTATTAAATGGTTACATTAACAAAATAAATTAAAAAATAATTATAAAATTAATAAAATTGATAAAATATATATATATATATATATAATTTGGGTGATTTTGTTTATCTTATTATGAAGCTAAAAGACGACCAATTTAACTTTTTGTTACTATAGCTTTCTTCCAGATAATTAGATTTGCATATATGCATTATTTTAGACAGACTAGTACTTATCTAATTACTACTAGTGCTACTAGTGCACAATTTATTTGTTGATCAACGATTGGTTAAATTATTGAGGCGCAACTAATCAAATAACAACTAATTAAATAGATAAATAAAAATATAAACTTAAATTATTTAGAAACACTAAAATCAAATCTTTGTCTACACAGTTATAGTCAACAGACCATTCACTTTTGAAACCACAAAAGCAAACTGCTTTATAAAGCAAAAGCTGTCCTCTTCTCTCTTTCATCATTACTTCACTTTCTCATATAATATCGTAAAACGAATCATATACTCGTTATAATTTAGAATACTACATGTAATTTACCAAGATTGAACTAAGCTACAGTGAAATAAATTAATGTCGTGCGAAAAAAATGCTATCCAAATTTATTTTTTTGTTAATATAAACTACTCTAATATTTACTTGGGAACAATTAATTGAAATGAATTCACAATTAAATACCGGATAAATACAGATAAATTCTTGAAGAAATACATTTCAGTTGACTATTTTTTTAGTTGGTGAAAAACAAAATTGATTGAAAGTATAAATATATATAATTCGTTTAACTTGGCAATCAATATAAATTAGCCTTAGCACAAACATTTATTTTTGGGAGAAAAAAACTAAAAGCTACATTTGTTATGATTTGTATGTGTCGTGTGCATGGATACACACGTGTGATACTATTCTCTTATGTTTTAACCTAACAAAAAGCTCATCCTTCTTCGTCTTCATCATCAAGTTCTTTGATCATGCACGTCTTATAAACTCTCTACTGCATTGTATCTCTTCTGTGCATAGTAATGAGAAATCGTGATCGGTCATAAAAGTTAATTGATGTTAGTTTGAATGTTGTTTTGGAATCATCTGACAGTTTTCAATTTAAATAGTGACTGATTTATATTAATTATGATTAGTTGATTGTTTTTATTGTAGATCGATGGTCTTCCGAAACACTGTGGTTATCAGTTCCCTCAAAATAATTTATCGCAAAATCAGATTAAGACTTCTATTATATACAATTTTTTTCCTAAATTAAAGATATATAAAAAAATCACAAATACGTTTTTTTCTTCTTTGGATCACCAGTTTTATTGAACCGGTTCTATAAATATATATATATATATTAGAAAAAAGCTTGCACATCTGTAATTATGAATTTATATTAACAAGGAAAAAAATTATCAATAGAAAACAAATTATTATACATAAAAGTGGTTAATATACTATGTTATTGGATGTGTCATGTCATCTCATGATGTCCTAATTTTCTCTCCAATTTAGATAAGTCTTAATTGATTCATCTACCATAATCAAAAGGGTAAAAATAGAACTCGATTAAAGAAAAGACAAGAACAAAGTGGGATAATCAGCGTATCTCCCACTAATTAAATTTTGGGGTTACATAAACACTCAAATGAGTGGAATATTATTATTCTTTAGACTCACCTCTTACAATTTATTTTCTATAACTAAATTACCAATGTTTTTAATTTTTACAATAATTATCTCACGATTTGATTGATGACATTGAAAAAGACGCTGAGGTGTTGCTCAATTGTAAATTTGTAATATAGTTCTTAGATGTGTCTGGAAGCTTATTATATAATTTTAACAAAACTAAAATCAATTGCCTTACAAAATAAACGATTAGATTTTCGTACGTTATTGAGAGTGATGTAAAAAGTGAAACCCCACTTCTGTCTCTTCAATCATATAATGTTCTTCACTTTTTATTCATTTTCATTCCTCAAACTTTTGTGCTTGTAAAATTGATTGTCTAGATATTAATAACCTGCCTGAAAAAAACAAATATTGGTGAAACCTAGCAGAACTTAACGGAGATTAATGGTGATTTATGGCAGATATTTGCTGATTAGTGAATGATCAAAATGGTAAAAGAGGAATATAACATGAGGTTTTTGTATTTTGAACATGTGACCTATGAAATTCACATATTTAGAAAGATGGTTTCGATAAAATAATATAAGCAACAACTTAAAAGCATATTTTGCTTAAACAAAAAAATTACGTGGAGAAATTATGTCTTTTTGACAATTTTACAATTTTTAAAATAATAAATTAATTATATAAAGATACGTGCATCGCACAGACAATTATCTAATTAAAAAAAAGAATAAAATAAAATCTTGTTTATTGACCCATCTGCTCTAAAAGTTGGATGCACGAAAGCAATGAGAACAACTCACACCTTAATATTTTATTATTCTTCAATTTCTTTTCATAGTGGCTATATGATGGTTACAAACTTTAGACTATGAATAGAAGTTGTTTAATATTCCTATTATTGTTACCAGACTTACTACTCAACTTGATTTTGTTTCTTTTCTTGACACTACTCGGCATGACTTAAAATATATGTATCCTGTTTAAGTATATAATAGTAACGTACTATATACTAATTAATTTAGGATTCTAATTCCTAATATAATATATAAGGTCGAATAAAGCTAGGAGGTTTTGTATTAGTTTGTTACAAAAAAAGTTCGTTTCACATCCGATTACGAAACTAAAGAAGTATTGAGAGAAAAACAAACAGACCAAACCAAAATACTTTTTTATTTTTATCAACACTAAAAATGGCCCCCCTAAAGATCCTTCAGGTTAATAAAAATGAAACTGGTACATGCATCAACTATTCTCGGGGTCGTATCAGTGACAAAACCTGTCTGGCTAAAACCAAAACGACATTACTTTAGTATGATTGTATAACTCACCGAAAAGAGTCATTGTCTTAGAGTCTGTGTATACATCATTGTCTGTTATATGTTTATATATCAGTACCACTTTGTCACTATTTCATTATACATGAGTAGGAGATTTTTTAGTAAGTGACTTGACATTTTTTTTTCTTTTAGAATGAAATGGACAAGAACTTAGATCCATTGGTTTAGTCGTATATTTGGTACTGATACCATGGATAATCTTTAAGTTGTAAACTGTAATGTAACATTCTGGCTTATAGCCATTGAAAAAATGTTTTAAATTTGAAATTAACTACTTATATTCATCCATGCGCAGTTTTGTGATAGAACTTTTTCGTATTAAGCTGTAATAGTAGGTATTAATACTAAATTAGTTTGACGCACAATATATAGTACTGTATATTAAAAGATCTTCAAAGCTCAAACACAACAAAGCATAGAACATAAAGTCTTCTTAGTGCAGAAACCAGAGAACATAACAATCGCAAACTTTAAAAACACAAACACAATCACTCATTTCATCATAACATAAAAACTGCTCTTCAGAGATCTACACTTGTCTCTTGTTCCAGAACAAAACGCAAAGAACATAATATTCTAGGGATAAAAGAAAAAGGGAAAATAAATCATTCTTCCTTTATTAACAACTTCTAAGGATTTAAGTTTTAGGTTTACTTTAGGAAGTCTTAAGATTTTGTATTTCTTCTCACAGTTACAAGAGACGATTGTAATATTCTAAGACATGTTGTCCATCTTATTTGCAAGTAGCACTATCGTCAATGTTTTTAGGTTTAGGAGATAGATTTCTTTGGTACTGATACCATGAAATAACTTGTGTAGAAATCTCGTTTATTCACATTCCGTTTAGTATTTATTATACAAGTAAGATTGCCAAATAGAGACTAGGCTTTTAGAGTCTTATCTCAATAAAAACAAAAGCAAGTGTTCAACAAGCAAAGACATGTAAGGCTTAAACCGAACTCTAGGGCGAGTTCTGGTTTTTTGTTCCGCCATCAGATGTTTTATCTAACAACAACAAAATGTAAACTAACCTATTTCAGCTTACATTCTCTAGATTTCGTCATATTTTTTTCTTTACAAGGTTGTAATATCAGATTTTACTTACTTTGAGAACTGTTCAAAGTAAGTGACGTTGGCTTAGGGTGAGTCTCATTGCAGTCTACTTATAGGGTAACGTATAAATATGGCTAAATTGGAGAGAAATGGACAATGGAATTTACTATTACCCTGTTTTTGTCCTCAGAACAGAGAAAAACAGAGCAGCCAAATATCTCATAAATAGACCTACTTGAATGTTTTGCCATGCATTCTTGGAACTGGTCCACTCAAGTTATTATACGACAGTTCCTCTACATTCACATATAAGTAAAGACTGTAAGTAAACACATACTTGTATGTATATATGTGTGTGTGTGTGTGTGTGTGTTTATGTGTACTTACAGGCTTACGACAAAACCATCAGGAGAGCAAAAGATCATCTTCCAGCTACAAGGATCATCTGCTGCGTTCTCCAAACTCGACGATTTTTCGCCTTTTGGAGGCGGATCTCCTGAAAAATGAGCAAACATGTGGAAGTCAGAAAAACATGATAGAAAAGTGTTTTCTGATGGCTCTTCGACATTTCTTGTTCCTTGGTAATAAATGGCTGAAAACCTTCAAACCATTGCTAACGTTCCATGATTGCAAATGAAAATTTTAGGCGAAACTGTGCCTCAGTGTCTCCAGAAGATGCAAAGGCAAGTAGCCTCTCCCCGCAAATATCTCTTCCATAGTGGTAGGAGAGTTACAAGTAAACATAATATAAATACGAGCGTTTGCTATTAACATTAGTTCAAATCCATTTCAGAGGAACAGGAAGAAAATATACACATAAATATATATATTTTTTTGGAATTTTTATGATGTGAACCAAATGTTAAACGGGCAATGCATCGCATGGCAGAAACCAGAGAACATATCAATGCAAACTTATAAAAGACAAACAACACAAGAACTGCTTTCATAAGAACATAAAAATGCTCTTCAGAGATCTACAGCTCTCTCTTATTCGAAAAACAAAACACAAAAGATCCTTAAAATGCCATAAATCCAGAAAAAGAAAAAGGGAAAATAGATCACTCTTCTTCTTGAACCACTTCTTCCTCTTGCCAACAGAACCTAAGAATCGATTTCGGTGAGCCACGTTCAACAGTCTTGACAAATTTCTGGTAAAGAACTGAACCGCCAAGCTCAAGCTCCTCTAGTCCTCTCTCTTTGCTCAAGTATCCGTTCAAATCAACCACACAGTCACGCGCCAATGGCCCAGTTCCAAGATCAGCGTGCACCGCTACAGAGAATTCTCCTGGTCCAAAACAAACCAAAACCCTATTCACCAACTCCTTAAAGTTCAAAGCTTTCAGATCATACCCAACTGTTTCAAAGCTTGCATAGCTAAAACCGTCTTCCGGTGTCACGTGGATGGTCGAAACCGCATCTTCTTCAATTGAATTCATCGAGTAACCGCACGGTTCAAAGTCAAAATCGCAGATTTCAGAGCTCGGAAAGATGTTTCTGATTCCGGAGCTAATAGTCATCTCAGACGCTGAACACGAATGAGTTTTGAAGAACACGGAAGCTTTGTTCTTGTCTAGGCCAGTCATGCATATCTCCAATGTATACACGGGTTTGTCACAAGCCGCAGCTTCATCATTAGAAGAAGCAGAGTAAACATGCCATCTCTGAGGGTTATCAGTTGACCCTCCCATCACAAAAGCTTTGCTTCCTGACTTGAGCTTTCCGAAATGGCCATCGAGTAAAGCAACTTCCTCTGAGAAGCTACGGTGAGGGTATGATTGAGCTCCAGGGAAGACAAAGCTACCACGAGTGTAGCGGACAGATTTGACTGTGAGGGAAAGAGAATCAGTCAGCTTAAGGATATGTGGGATCGAAAATAGCAGCTTTGTAGTCCCGCATGTTTTGATGATGATCTTGTAAGGATAGACAAAGAGGCTAGACTCAGAAAGCACATAAGAGTCGACGAAAGTGTTTGAGAGAGAGGAAACAATCGTGCACGCTGCTGGAGTCAAGATTTCATCTAACTGGGATCTAGTAAGAGCACGGAGACCCTTTCCTTCGGGATCAAGAAAGACACTAGGCTCAAAGAATGAGATTTCGAGCCTTTTCTCAAATCCTTCAAAACCAATAGCAGAGACCGCCATTTTTCAAAAGATCAGTGAAAAGAGGAAGAAGAGAATTTTGAAGAAGAGTTTTAGAAAAAAAAAAAACAAAAGAAGATGAATCGCTAGAGCAAGAACGTTTGATCAACCACGGTTATTAAGTGGTTAAGAGGAAAACGGATTGAGGAATATCAGGATGGTTTGCGAGTGATCTGCATAGGACAAAGTAGACGAACATGCAAAAAATGATGAGTTAACATGTATAAGTAGAAAATCAACAACTCTGCTTTATGGTTTCTTCTTCAAAGTGTAGGACTTTGAAACAGTAACTTATACTTACGTTTGAGTAAGCAGCAGATCTGAATTTCTTGACTCCACCGTTTGGTCGAACGTCTTCAATGCTGTATCCAAGAGGAGCTTCGTAGAATAGACTGTTATTACTACCACTACTACTAGACTTCTTTTTACCACCTTTAGTCTCCATTTCTCATTCACCTAAAACAATCTCACATAAGAAGAAGCAAAGATGACTCAAAAACAAGAACTCTGTTTCAAAGCAAAGATGACTCAAAAACCAGAACTCTCTTTCAAAGCAAGGCAAAACTCAGAGACAGACAGCTTATGCACATAAACCATCTCAAAAGGGCCTCAAAGAGCTAATGGTGTCCAGGAGGCAAATCTTATATTTCCGTTAGATAAAACAAACGAGATCAAGAAAATTCCTGAAAAATCTGGAGCTATGGATCTAAAATATTGAAAAGCGTGCGAGTGATTCAACACAAAAGGATTTAACTTGTTCACACGAGTCATCAATCTAACTCAAAACACCAATAAAATCTAATTCGAAAACCCATATAGCGAGTGGAATCCTAACGACAATCGGAGCATAAAAGGTGAAACCTTTAGAATTACGTCTGAACAAACTCTAAACTCATGGAAGCAAGATAGTACAGAGGTTTAGGATAATGCTTACAAGAAAAAAATATTGTTTTTGAGTTCACAAATCAGGCAATCTGATTAAACCCTTGAGAGCCAAAAACCTGGAAACGACATTACAGAAAGAAAAAAACGTATAAATATCGAACTCAATAGAATGATCAAAGAGTTATCAATACGCAGAACAAGAAATTTAAGAAAAGAATTGAAATTTACCGTAATTTGACAGGAACGGGACGACAAGATTTGATTTGATACGGGAAAATGAAGAACTACGAATATAATCTCTCGCTCGCTGTGATGTTATTATGAGTTTCTGAGTGAAGAGAACAGTTGAGCTTTTACGAGAGACAAATAGCCCAAGAGGTTTTGATTTTATAGTCCAAAGGTTCGTGGACATCTTCAACTAGAATTACATATTTGCCCCTTACTTTACGGAAAAAAAAGAACAAATATTTCACCATTTGGAAAGTTTGATTTTTAATTTAACGTAATTTCGGCACAAACGTTACATGGCCAAATTAAGGAAAATCATTAAAGCAATGATTATGCATTTTTTTCTACTGCACACTAGCTTTTTTTTGGGGTCAAACTTTTCCCCAATAAATGGTTTTTTTTTGTTAAAGGGAGACAGTAAAATTGATAATGTCAATTTATTATATTTTTTTTATAATTTTGTCCTTGTTACGATAATATTAACTTTATTTAGACGGCTAGTAGTTGTATATAAAGCTGGAAATTTTGACCCGAAATGCAAGTTGAAATCGACTCAAGACATCTATTTCACTGCCTCTTTTGATTTTTTTCCTTTTTACAATATATATTGATTGTTATTGCAATTTTATACTGAAAGTAGAAGATTTTTATACAATTTTATATGACTAAACAAACTTTGTAGTTTAGTTGAGTAGATTACCAAATAGAAAAGTAATCATGAATTTAGGGAAACCAAAGAACGTGAGAGGAAGGTACCATTAAAGTAAGCAATATTGATTTGATAACCATTAAAATTATTTAAAAGTCTTATATAGGAAGATGACGTTTAGGTCTTAGACCAAGATAACTCATTCGACTGGAAGATGTATGGTTTGGTCTTACTGACTTTTATACAGAAAAATGCAATAGGGAGGAATCAAAAAAAAAAGTATCACTTTGACGAGACACATTTCATGTTAATCCTTGATAGTCCTCTATAAAAGTGAAAATCTAAAAGTCTTTTTTTCCATTTTGTAGTGATGTTAGTATAGCCGTATAGGCTACAAGCCTACAAACATGTTTTATCAAACTAGTTTTGTTGTTTCACTGTGAACCCTAATAAAAACAGCACAATCTTTGAAAGTAATCTACAAGAGTCTTGAAACGAGTTTTGTTGTTTCACTATCATCATAATTAAAATATACGATACATATAAGATTTGACGTGGAGAGAATCTTAGACGTTAGCGAATATACAAAGAGATTTCAAGAAAAAATAAGGCGGGAGAAGATTCGTGGTGTGCAACAGTGCAAGAGAATTTGGTTCACGTGGATCAGATTCTTATTCTCCGATAAGTTTTTAGCTCCTTTGCTTCTATATTCTCTATTTTAGATTCATAATTATTGTTTTTTTGGTGTGTAATCTTCTTTTGACGTATGAATATGAAGACTTGCACTATGAACTCTAGCAGAATAAACCGCCTAGCTACACGTAGAACCGGATTCGTTAGAGGTATCCACAAAAAGATTTGTATATCTACAGAACAATTAAAATCGAACTATGTTAACATGAACTAATTGAAAAAAAAGAAATCGATTTTTTTTTGGGCAAAGGTCTTGCATTTTTTTGGAGAAGAGTGGTGAAAACCTTAATTTTATCTCCAAACACAAAACTACTCGTTTTGGTTTAATGAGTAAAATGATGTCGTTTTGTGTTTTGGTGAAATCCTTATTTTATCTATAAACACAAAACGACGTCGTTTTTTTTTAATGAACAAAACGACGTTGTTTTGTGTTTTGGCGGTTTTCTGAAATTAGGATTAAACGGTTGTCTAACCGAACGTTAGTCAAAGTAGGAATAAATGATGCGGTGTTAAATTTATGTACGAAATTTAAATTTTAATGTCATTCGGGTTGAAATAAACATTGATCCTGAATATAGATATTAAAAAGCACGATAAAAAATGTTCGAGTTGAGATAAACACTTTTCCCGTAAACTAATATTTAGTCAGTGTAGGAGTTTTTTAGTGGTTTTTAGAAATTTTCCTCTGTTCTGTGTTTTAATCAGTCAAAATAGAAGTTGATGCATTTACACACTAAAAGTTTTAACAAGACACACTTATTTTATAATTATATTGAACAGTTCTCAAATTGTGAGCCTAACTCAGAGGTCGATGTACATTGAGTCGTGGGCTCCACATAGGAATGTGAGAAGCTGTCTCCCAAATAACTGCGGTTTCAACTACTTACTAAGAAACGTATTAGTGTATTATTTAGAGCATTTTCTAAAATATGACAATTTTTGTGATTTTTTTTTACCAAAGTTTAGAAAATTATCTTCAAATTAAACTTTCAGAAACCTGTTTTGTGAGATTTACATCAGGATATAGTTTTCACGACTAAGTAGATTGAAAGTATCAAATTTGTATTAGTTGATAAGCATAGAACGACACTCAATATGTGACATCAACACGATGGCATCCAAGTCACATCGGTATGCCTTTCATTCATACTTTTTAGTTTTTATTAAAATAACAACTAATAATGAATATGTAAATGATATTTCTTTCGCCTTAATTTATATATCGTTTATAAATTTTCGCACAAATAAATAAACGTGTTAAATAATTAATTTTATACTCATTATTATTTAAAATTAATATATTTTTAATAATTTAATTAAAAATTAAAAAAATATTCAAAAATTATGTTAAAATCATAAAATGACACTAATTTAGGTACAAAAATTATCTCTAAAAGAACATATAATCTGAAATGGAGAAAGTATAAATATTTTTTTAAATAATAATAACTGACTGTGTGGTCTGTTCTATTAAATCTTATATTCTGATTATACACCATTACTGAGGTTTAGCTTGCCTTACCAATTAGTTAGTTTAAAACTAACAGATAAATATAAAAAAAACTTTTTCGTTTAAAGAACAAACTAAGCTAACTATTCAATAAACTCATTGGCCAAGAGTAGTTAATGGTTGCACTAGATCTCTTAAAAAGAATTATATAGGACACGTGATCATTTTGTTCAACTTGCTTAAACAAAAAAAATACAGCTAAATTAATACCCCAACAACAAAATTATTATATTCTTCTCGATGCAAGATACTACTACTAAATTATTCGACAAAAATCCAAATTAATGATGGCCAAACTTCTTGGTTTCATCGATATTAAAATGTACAAACAAATATCCGGCCCGATATTGAAATAAAAAAAATAATCTCAAGTTACAATTATTTTGCGTATACATATATACGAATTCCCCATACTTTCATACTTTTATAAAGCTATATATAAGATCTTGAAATATAAGTCATGGATGGGTCGTGATCTTTAAATTGTTAACGTATACAATACTTAAAAAGTGAAAATTTGTGGACATCATAAAAGAAAGCAACTTTGATTTTGTCTAAAAATATAAAATGCAGATGCCATATTCATTGAGGGAAAATTTTGAGGCCAACACAAAAATAAATGGAAGAAAGAAGCATACGATTCTTTAAACTTTATCAAATGTAGAAAACTATTAAACAGCCTGTCTCTCTTTGGTGTATTTATATAATTTGTATAGAAAAAAGATTGAATAGGCAATTTTTAGTTCTGTTTAAATAACCAACATCTTTAATTTCATCAATGTTCGCATTTTGTTTAATCTTGCACGCATTTTTGCTTACGGTTTCTGTCAATCTCCATCGCCTAGGACACGTAAAGACGTACTCAAATGGACCAAAATATCAAAACCGTTGAACACGTAACTGAAATTGATGGAGTATAAAAAAACAAATCAACTCATTTATTCTGATACATTTGATTTACTAATTTATAAGAATAGACAAAGAAAACTAATGAAAATTTCGTAAACCGAATTTAAACCATAATTTTTCTTTATAAATTCATTTGTATTTTTATAAGTTTAGAACTTTAGAAAATTAAAATTAATTTTTTATATAGAACGAACTTTCAATTAACTATATATTTATTTATTTTTAACTAAATTTTATTAATAAACTGAGAAACGATTCAAAAATAACATTTGAGCGATTATAATTTTATAAGCAAAATCCAAAATTTAACAAATATAAACTTTACAATACTTATTGGCGATTTAACATATACAACCTCAATATAATAAAAAAACCAACTAGAGACTAAAAGCCTTAAACTAAGACATAATTTAATAAATCACTAAATATAATGAATTATAAAAATTGATTCTGAGTTTAATAGATTTTAACCGTTTTGTATCAATAAATCCAAAGATTGAAGACTTATAAATGTTATATTATATTGTTTTTAATTTATTTAAACTACAAAAACTCAAAATCTATTCGAAAATCCATATACATTTAATCATCTATAAAAATATAATTTTTTTAACGATTCTTTTTATTAACTATGATGAAGATACAAAATCATAATGTTACACTTGAATAATTATAGGGGAAATATATGAATGAAAATGGAAAGTTGCGTCATTTGGATACTCTGTTTTGCAAGCAAATCAGCTGCTTTGTTTCCATTTCTTTCAATCCACAAAAAACTAGCTTCTTCAATTCTGTGTTGCTAAATACTTATTTCTCGAATCCAATTGTACAAGTCAAAGTTTTACGTTCTCCCTTGTACCAAATCCACAACCAATTGGTTATCACCTTCTCAAAAAAAAAAATAATAAATAAATAGAAGATCTCTCTTTTTTTTATAAAAAAACAAGGGACTTATTATGGAAAATATTAATTAAAAATTCGTTACAGATACGCAAAGCCCTCCTTTCCACTCTCGTCCCGCTTCGCCTCTTTTAGGACGCAGAAGAGAGAGAGAAGAGACTCATAAGCATAAGCATAAGCATAAGCATAAGCATAAGCATAAGCACAAGCTCTCTCTTTCTCTCTTTATATATATCCTCAGATTCTGTGCCGACTCTGCATTTTTGCCTCCTCGACGTCGTCTTCGGCTTTGTAGCATTTCGCCATCGCCAAAGCGTCGAAAGTACTCTTCTGTTTAACCCCCTTTTGTCTCCGGCATCTTTAGATCGAATTGGCTCCTCATTTACTGGAATCTACAATCTTTTTTGAAGATCCCTCTACACTAGTTTTGTTAATAGCCTGATTTTTTTCCCCGAGTTCGTCTATGCTGTTGAATTTGAAGCGATTTCGTTTTCAAAATCTTCTCTTTTCCAGATGGGTCATGCGCATTTCGTGGTTATATGCTTTAGGCATCTTAGGGCATTTGAAAAGGGCTCGTCTTGACACAGAAAGATCGATGCTTTAACGACATTTTTTTGTTTTCTGTTATGATCTTTGACAGGTTGATTCGAGACCCAATTTTAATTAGAATAGAAGGAATTGGATTTGAAAATGGGTTACATAGGAGCACATGGTATAGCTGCTCTTCATAGATACAAATACAGTGGTGTGGATCATTCTTATCTTGCCAAATACGTCCTCCAACCTTTTTGGACCCGTTTTGTCAAAATCTTCCCTTTATGGATGCCGTAAGTATCCTTTTACGTTTATGTTCCTGAGGCAGCTCTCAAATTTGTAATGCTGATTAAGATCTCGTAGTCCCTTAATTTGATTCCTTGAAGGGATGGAGGTTCTTTGCGGTTGAATGAAAAATCGGACTAACGTTTTTGCTTTTCTTTTTTCATGTGTTCCCTTTTGTTACTTACTACCTTTTGGTCCATATCCAGACCTAACATGGTATAATGTGAACCCTATTTGGCATTTAAACTCTAAACCAATGTTGTTAGTTGTTACTTAGTAGATAATACTTCTGGTTTGTTTTGTAGATAACACTTATGGGCTTCATGTTTCTCGTCACATCTGCGCTGTTAGGCTATGTGAGTTGCTGGTCGATTTCATAATCTTTATTGTCTTGAAGGTTTTGTATGCTTTTGCTCATATGGACAATCTTCAAACTGTTTTAGGTATACTCACCTCAGTTGGATTCTCCACCTCCGCGATGGGTCCACTTCGTGCATGGCCTGCTTCTGTTTTTGTATCAGGTCTGAGTCTTTTCTCTTAACGATCCAAATTCGTCTGCTTGTTAAGGGTCATGTAGAATTCTGTGCTAATATATTTGGAGCTCTTACAATTCATATTTTAGACATTTGATGCGGTTGATGGGAAGCAAGCACGAAGAACAAATTCCACTAGCCCACTCGGAGAGCTTTTTGATCATGGTAGTCTTATGTTTCTCAATGTTCATTGTTTTTTTCTTTTTCTGTAATATGTTCTTTTCAGTTTGTTTCTAGATCCTTCTGACACCCATTTCATTTTTGCAGGTTGCGATGCACTTGCTTGTGCGGTAGGCATTGCTATCCCTTTTCCTTATACTCCTTTATCTTAACTATTGACAAAAGTCCTGCAACCTGCGCTGATATTTCATGCTACAAAAACAGTTTGAAACGATGGCATATGGGAGTACTGCTATGTGTGGAAGAGATACTTTCTGGTTCTGGATTATTTCAGCTGTTCCATTTCTTGGAGCAACATGGGAAACGTAAGTGTTATATTTTCAGTTTAACTCTGTTTTCATCGTTGTGAAATTCTAATACTTCAATCTTTTACCTTTTTGTCATTAGCTATTTTACCAATACACTTACTCTTCCGGTAGTCAATGGTCCTACAGAAGGTCTTGCACTTATATACTGTGGCCATTTCTTCACAGCCATTGTTGGTAAGCTTCACTAATCTATAAGAAAACCTCTGTCACTAACAATTCTTTTTTAATCTTTTATATTTTTTTCGTCTTAAGGTGCCCAATGGTGGGCTCAGCAGCTAGGGGAGTCGATCCCCTTGTTTAGTTGGGTGCCATTTTTGAGCGGTAAGTGTTCCCAAGCTTTTGTCTTTTTGCTTCTTTTATCCCACAATTGTCTCCTTCACAAGTTTATTCACACCTTTAGAACTTTTCTCGTTTTTTTTCTTTCTTACAGAGATTCAAACATCCAGAGTAGTGCTATTCACGATGATTGCTTTTGCTGTTATACCAACACTTGGATTGAGGTGAGTCTTTTGAAAAGTTAATGATCTTGTATAGCAAATTCTTACTATGCATTTTGCTCTGCTCACACGCATGCTGGTTCATTCTACAGCATGTCCAATGTATACAAAGTTGTAAAAGCAAGAAAAGGAAGCATGTTTTTAGCATTATCTATGGTATAGTCTCCTAAAACTAATTTGATTCGATTGACACTTCTATTCCGCTTTCTTAAATTTTGTCTGACACGTCGATATCTTTTGGTGTATTCAGCTGTTTCCCTTCGTTGTGCTACTTGCAGGAGTTATAATTTGGTATGTCTTTTTTCTGTTTTCTGTTAAAATACTCTCATTTATGCATTGATACTGATCGATATTCTTGTCTTAATCAGGGATTACTTGTCTCCAATTGATCTCATAAGAAACTACCCTCACTTAGTTGTATTGGGAACTGGTCTTGCATTTGGATTCCTCGTGGTAAGCAGTTTGGTTTGAAATTATTTTTCATTGCTAATAGTGAATGGACAGCTGAAGCATTAGTCACGGGTTTATGATTCCAGGGAAGAATAATTCTAGCTCACTTATGTGATGAACCAAAAGGATTAAAAACAAACATGTGTATGGTAAAAATCCGAAAACTTTTTTCTCTCGATCCAAATATTTCTTCCCTTTTCTTCGTAGTCCTCACCAACCTTTCTCTTGTACAGTCACTGCTTTACCTTCCCTTTGCACTAGCAAATGCTCTAACAGCTAGACTCAATGATGGGTATGTTCTTTTTTTCTTTCTTGTTTCGGTTTTTGCTTTGTGGCTTTCATTAGATCTATAAACTTTAATATATCATGTTCTATTAATCTCTCTGTAGGGTTCCTCTTGTGGATGAGTTTTGGGTTCTTCTTGGTTATTGTATATTCACAATGTCACTATATATGCATTTTGCAACCTCAGTCATTCATGAGATCACAACAGCACTTGGAATCTACTGCTTCAGGTTTGAATAATATCTCTCTCTTCTTTTTACCATTTTTGTTATTATAGTTTACGAAAAATGATTTAGTTTAAACTGTTACATCAGGATCACGCGTAAAGAAGCTTGAAGAAAACATTGAAAGAAAAAAAGAAAAAATCTTTAAGGTATACATTTCTTGGTTTTAGCTTTCTTCTTCCATATCGAGCTTGTGTGTTGTGTTAGTAGTCTTTGTTCATCTGATATAACATGTTTTCCTTTTTTCAGGGAGGACAATGCAAATCCCAACACGAATTTGTTACTGAACTTACGATTGATCGATATGTTTTTGGATGTATACTCATTAATGTTATTTGGTTTGTTTTTCTTGTTTGGTCGAAATAGGTAATTCATGTTAAAACCTTTTTTTTGTAACGTTTCTAAGAAAATAATAAGTCTATTTTTTCGTGATTATTTATTGATGAATTGTTGTGATTACATCATTTCTCCATCTTATTCGGATTTGCTTTTAATTTGTTTTAATTAAATCCCGTGCTAATGTTTATTACATCAAAAAGAACCGGAAGCACAACAAAATATGCTTTTGCACAACAAAATATGATCTTTTGTAATCACATGGTTGGGTTGGTATTAGAGATATGGACCTCTTAACTTTGTCGGAACAACAAAATAAATAATTTAAAAAATCAAATAAAAAGGTGCAAAAAGAATATTACAAGAAAGAAAAAAACAAATAATACAGAAATATAACCACATGATACTGTTAAGCGGTACAGATGGTTTAGCCCCCGGTTTAGAACTATCCAAACTGGACCGACATGGGAATGGAGAAGGTAAAAAGTGTGTAGAGAAGATAATTAAAACTAAGTAAATGAGAAAAGCAAGATCTTGTCTCTTTAGGAATGAATAATCCAATCATGAAACACAAACAATATAATTAATGAACAACGGAACAATACAACACAATGATTATGAACACATTTTATATTTTAACATAGAGATACGCAGCAAAAATCATATCAAAATTTCAAATATCTTCTTTTTATTTTTTATAGAGAATAATTTTAAAAGAGACAAAACATACCTTAGAACATTGACATGTCCCAAATGATGTCTATTGTTCAAGCATGCTGCCTAGGGCGTGCCGACTTTTGCATTATCTTACTTTTTTACCCACCCATTTCTCTTCTGTTTTTTAAATTTAGCACAATGATTTTATATTTATTTTCACCTTAATTTGCCCAAATTTAAAAAAATGTTATAGTTTTTTTTCTTAGCCGACGTAATGCTTAAGAGTATGTTCTATCTAATAGTACAAAAATTGTATAATTACATTAAATAAAGATAGCAATTTCCTATTAAAATAGCTACGAAATATTGTCAAAAAAATAAATAATTACAACAAAATTACATTATAATTTAGCATTCCACTAATTTAATGACAAATACAAGAAAATACGTCATGGTTTCTGAGTTCATATGCTTTTCCTACTGATTCTATATTTTTATACGCTAATTTTTATTTTATGTGATTTTTTTATTGTACACTAATGCTGATTAGGACCAAATGTTGGGTTTTAGCTTGTAGTTAAATTAGTTATAACCTTTTTGTGTGCGTGTATTGTTTGTAATATGAAATATATAAAAAGTATCAAAACATTTGGAGACAATGGAGTAAATATTTTGCATAGTCCACTACGTCACGTTGAACATTTAAGGCTATGAGTCATAACTCAATAGAGACACAACATTCTCGACATTTTCACGTTTCTATCTAAGTATACGTTTCGTGAGTTTTAGAATAAAGACATGACACATGTATGATGTATGTACCAAAAATTAAACTTAAACAGATAAAAGAAATGATGTTCTTGGGCCATACCATGACTCGGGTTATATGTTCTGATGATTAGTTAATTTCTTTTTTACGAAAGTCAAACTTATATATTTACGAATAAACACTAACACATCACCCAAGAATGAGTTTGACTATCGTTATATATCTACGAATTTATTTTATCTCAATCGGAAAATACACTATAGAAATACATAATACCAAGAATGAGTGCACAAAAAAAGAAGTTACCAAGAATGATTTATTCACGTTGGATCATAGCATAGAAAAGTTTAGAAATGTTAGCAAGAAAATGTTATATAATGAAGACATTTAAATGTCAAACTGAAAAGGACAAAGCATGCAAAATTTTAATCATTAAACGACTATGATATATATATATATATATATATATATATATAATATATATATATATATATATATATATATATCTGTAAAAAAATCAAATTCGATTCGACGAAACTAGTCCGTTCATGTTTAATACCCAAAAATCTTGATAAATCATAACATCTTTCTAATAATATTTTTCTTGTTTTATTTAGACCTAATTTTGGTTAATTAATTGTAATCTAAATATTTTCTTACATTGGTTCACTTTTACCTGCTTAAATTTTTAGTCACTCGGTTTATCAAATGTCTGTATCCAATTTGCCTATTTCTGGAGTCGTATAGATTTTGAATAAGAATCTTAAATCCAAATTTTCATTTGAATTTTTTTAGTTCTATTTTTTATTAAAAATGACAAATATCACATAGCCAAATTTAAAATTATCTATTTTTGGTTTTGATTAGATGTAAGTTTTGTCCATTATAATTTTTTATTAAAGATTATTAACTGAATTTGAGGTTAGATTATTTTTTTTGGTATCTAAATTTACGGTGTTTTCGATGATTTTGCCGGATTCTCTTTTATAATGTTTACGTATGTCAAATTAAAAATTTTCAAATAGTCTAAAATGACATATCATCGTGGTTTATAGATACATATATACATATTCATATTACATGTGTTTATAGATATAAGGAAGAGATTTTTTATTAAGAAGCAAACAAGAGGATTTATACAGACTTCTAAAAGATCAAACGGTAGGCACATGAGTTCATTCATCTCCACATATATTTCTCTTGTACTCAATGTTTTTGTTAAAATTCTCTTGTATTCATCCTCGCTCTTTTCTTTTTTCTTTCCCTCTTATAATCTTTTGGACTTTTTTTGGTTATTTGTGCAATAATGTTTTTGTTTTTATATGCATATGTTTGGACGATTTAAGACATTGACGTGCATGTTAGTATAGAATCAGACATACAAAATGACTAGAACCGATCGATTTATTTTGTGGAATATGTCTTGTCAAAATCAAATAGCTCTAACTTTAATTTAACATCAACAACAAATGGTTGTCAAAATCAAATAGTTGATTTCGTTTGATAAATAATTTTGTGACTTTTGATTTGTCTTCCTTATTATGATATCGTATAATACTGTATCTCGCTGCCATAGTGAATTCAATAATAGAAAGTTAGAAACTAATTGCTTTGTGTAACGAATCTTATTAAAGTAAATTTGTATTACCGCATCAAAAGTATGGTTATTGATTCCTTACACAAAGAGACTTCAATTTAAACTGTATGCTAATCATAATTTTGTATTTGAAAATTTATAAAATTGAGTTTGATATTTAATTTTTTTTCCTCGTTTTTATCAAATTCAAAAAAAAGAGAAAAAAAGAAAGAACAACCTTAAGGTGCTTTCGTGATCATACCCTTTCTCTTTTTCCTTTTCTTTCCTTAAATTTGTTTCACCCATCAATAATTAGTTTCTAAAGATCTCCTCTATGTAATTCCCAAAATTAATTTTAGTAATTCATAATCTCCATGCTAATAATCAACTTATATCTCTCGATTTCCACTTGATTTCTGTAGAGCAGTTCCCATATTGAGCCAGATTAATGTATAATATATTTATTTACACTAAAGAAGTAAATAACCCGTAAAATTTGCCCAAATTTGAGGAAATGATGTAAAAAATCATGGAAATAATTGACATAAACAATTATATAACTATTCATTTAAAAATTTAATTTGAAAAAAAATTGGTGGGGCAATTAAATAAAAAGGGAAGAAAATAAATAAATAAAAAAGAAAAAAGAAAACGTAAAGCTAAAGCAAACCCTCTCGAAGCCTATAGCTAAGCGTCACTACACTTTCTCACTCTTTCAAATTCTCTCAGTCTCCCATCAAAATCCGAGAAAAGATAAAGTTTAAAGAAACCCTAATTTAAGATCCGATCGTCTTCATCTTCACTTCTCTGGATCTTCAATACCCAAAACAAAACAAAAAAAATCCCAAATTGGCAACCTTTTTTTGTTCTCTTTTCTCTCTCTCTCTGCTCTGTTTCTATATTTTGTTTTTGCTCCAATGAAAGACAGAGGAAAGAGAACAGCAATGGAGAGAAGAAATGACGACGTTTCGTTCTACTACAGCACACCGTCGGAATTCTCTTGCCGGAAACATCCATCTGTTTCCGCCGTCGGAATCTGTCCGTACTGTCTCAACGACCGTTTAGTCAGCCTCGTATGCTCCGAATGCGGCGAACAGAGACTCTCTTCTTGCTCTTGCTCCGATATCTCTCCTAACCGAACCTCAAACGCCGCCGTAGACGCCGGAAACGCCGTCCGGATCTCTTCTCTCATCGACGAAGAGACGACGAAACAGAGGAAGGCGACGACGATGGAGAAGAGTCGGAGAACAGAGGAAGTTGTGGTGTTCAAGAGGAGTAGTAGCAGTTGCGTTGAGATTAACAAGACGAAGCACCATAGATTCTCGAGAATCGGGAGGTTTTTCAGGAAGATTAATCCGAGAAAGGAAAGAGATTTCGGCGTTAAAAGCGTTTACGGAATCGATGAGAAGAACAACAACAACAACAATGATTCTTGGGTTTTGGATTATAACAACGATGGTAAGAAAATGGGGGTTTCGAGATCGAGATCGCTTTGTAGTTTCCGAGGAGGAAACGGGTATTTTATCGGGTCGGAAGAAGACGTTTCGTCTTATTCAGGCGCGAGGAGCTCTTTCTCCGCCGCGAGGAGCTCGAGCGTCAATGGCGGGTTAGGGGTTTTCGATACGACGACGGAGCATCGGAAGAGTAATTTCGAAGGGAGGAAAAGCAATTTCAGCGAGAAAAGCAACTTTGAAGGGAGGAAGAGCAATTTCAGTGAGACGACGGAGAACCGGAGGAGTAATTTCAGCGAGTCGGAGCCGCCGCGACGGAGCTGTTTCGAGGCGAGGAAGAGTAATTTTAGTGAAACAGAGTATCCACGGAAGAGTAATTTCAGCGAAACAGAGTATAACCGGAGGGTAAATCCTGCGACGGAGAATAATCATCCGCGGAGGAGCAATTACGAAGCAGCAGGAAGGAAGAGCAATTTCAACGAGGAGCAACATCGGAAAAGTGATTCGTCGGCGATGAATTTCACGAGAAGGGTTTTGTCGATGAAAGAGAGTTACTTTACCGGAGGAGAAGAGCCTGGTTTCATAGATCTCAAATTCGATTCCTCAGGAGGAGGAGGAGAAGTAGTGGTGAACAACGGCGTTTTGGAGCACGGAGGAGGGGGTTCTTGCCGGTTAACGACGAAGGATAGAGAGGTGAGTAAGAGTCGAAGGAGCTTCAAAGGATGGAAATGGATATTCGGACATCATCAGCATCTTCATCGTCATGGAAGAGGTTCATGATGATGATGATGATGGAGATTGATGAAGGAAAGAGATGATTTTTATGGGATCCAATAAGGAACAATTGAGCTGTGTTGTGTGATCCGATGTCAAATCTTAGTCAAAAAGCTTTAATTTTTGTTTTTCTAATGATTTATCATTTTGTTTTGTTGAATATATATAAATATCGACGCATCGGACTGCAAGTTTTGTGATTTGAAGTGATAGAGATGGGATTATGAGTGTACACAATTAACCGGTTTTAACCAAAGTTTCATTTTGTAATCTGTTAAGTGGTAACCCTAGAGTTTTTATATACAATTTTATTGGTCAGTTTATTCATTTGCTGCTGAAATATATTTAAAAGGTTGATTAGCCGTTGTGAATAGTGTGTACTGGTTGCGTGACAGAAGCTTATCTACTAGAATCTAAAAGAAAAAAATTGCTTTTTTATATTGGGATTTTTCTTTTTGGTACTAAATAACTGAAAAAGAATAAATCATATATGTTTATGTTTTGAAGAGGTGATTCTGCTGAATAAATTGTTTAAAAACTTTCACGTTGCACTTTCTAATAGTGATTCCACTATCTATTTTTTGATGTATTAAAAATAAAACTTATTCACCAAAATTATACGATATTCAATCATTTAACTATTCGTTATTTCAGAATTACACAAACTCTAAGTCTTCTTTCAAACTAAGTTGAAAATGACTACAAGAATCCGTCTTATAATTGGTCTTCAAGAAACTGACTAGCTATATTCTTAGAATGTACTGTTGAGTTGTGGAGTCTAAACTCTTGAACTTACTGTGTGACTTCAACGGAGCATAACCTTTTAATAAATTTGGAAGAAAAAAACTAAAAATTAAGGAAGTTTATTAAATTGTATCTGTGAAAATATATTTAAAATCATCTTTGTGCAACGATGATAATGATGGTTACTATGATGTTTCGATTGGTCTTCTCGTGTGGGCAGATATTCTTCTTATTTCAGTAAATGTTTTAGGCTTATTTTCAGTTTTCTTCATGAACCTCTTGTTTCAGATTAGTTATTATTATGCAATAATAGTGAAAACTAATAGGTAGAACTTTCGTGGAACGTACCTCAACGAGGTTATGATAACATTTTGAAAACGTGTGTGGTTGTGGTACATTAACGGGCTTTTATAATCGGCCCAACTCCAAGTACATTCTTCAAAAGCATGTTCCCTATTTAATTTGATTGAAAGAATTTGCTATCTAACAATCCTTAAAAGAATAAATAAACTTGAGTATGGACGATGGTTTTGTACCAAACCAAAACCTTAGGCTTTCCTCGTATCTCTGATCTCCCAACGTTCGAATTGAACTTAATCGGTTCCTTACTGTTTTGTCAATCTTTATAAGCTGCATGAAGTAGGAGCATCTCCATATCTTTTGAAGTTTTGTGAACAATGGCTTGAAATATGGACCTCAAAATGAATAGGATGCACATTTATGCCATTTATAACTTTATGCAGTTCAAAATTCAACATAAAATCGATGTAGCGGCAAAGAAAGTAGTACAACTCTTACAAACCAATAATTAGATCAATTTCCATCCAAACTCATCTGAAATAAAGTTTTAAAGTTAACAAAACGTACAACATATAGATAATCTCTGTTTATATTTATATATATTTTTACAAGTGAACATTTTTCTATTCACTATTAAGGAGTATTGCTCCTCTGGTGGGTTGGTGTATTGTGTTAATAAGGTTTTGGGTCCTTGAAGCCCATCTCATCTTACCAATTATCTTTCTACTTTAATTATGATAACTATATATTTTAAATTTATCAATTTTAATATTGGCCACAATGGTTTTATGGTAATGCATATTTTTGCCAAACGTATTAATTTATCATCCTATCTTGAATGTTCCGATTCACATAACCTATGCTTTGATGTTTATAAAAGAAAAGAAAAAAAAGATACTTAGCGTGTACACAATGGACAGCTTTTAACAAACAGAGCCTTGAATTACGTCATATCTTTTTGTTCCCATCTTTATGTTTAATTTCAATGTACTTCAACTGCTAATTTCCAAAAAGATTTGTATTCACATGATCATTTCAGATTCGAGGACAATTCGAATTTCATATGTAAACAGGATACTTACTAAAATAAACCTTTTTGTTTTAGCTAAAAAAAACAAAAAATGTGATAGAAAACCATTTTCTTCGTCCATACCCTTCCTCATAAAGTATATCTTGATCGAATGGCTACATTAATGTAGAGTGTTATTCAAGTAAAATTAGCCACGATTATCGTAATCTCATAAATTCTATTCACACATTACATTATCTAAAATAATACTCCATATATATAAAGTTCATTTATTATATTTGCTTCCTTGATTATCTCTTTCCCAATGTCTTCCTTATAGAAGCAAAGAACAAAGAAGTTCCTTCAAACCAAATATCCCAAATTACTACAATATGTTAGGATTTAGTTTCTTCTGTAATCTTTTCTTTTGTCTTTCTATCTCTTATTCGACTCTCTCTTTCAAGATTCCATGGAAGATCTTAACACATTTGCGGCTGATTGCGTCGTTGTAACGTGTTGTTGCAACTGTCTTGTTCTCCAGATCGCCATCTTCATCTTTCTTGGTCTTCCTCAGAAGCTGGTCAAGAACACGAGAAAGTGTTACGCAAAATGGGGGATAAATCGAAGAATAAAAAGAAGAGGACTCGGTTGCGAATGTCGAGAAAATACAGGGGTTGATTCGGAATGGAGCAAAGAGACTATGAGTATAGAGATGGAAGGTTTTGGGTGTATTGAAGAAGTTGAAGAAGCTTTAGAGGAATTTTCAAAGAATGGTGAGTTTTTGTTTGGAAGCTTCTGGGGTAAAGAGAGGGTTCAAAATTCTTCGTCAATGTCATTAAGTTGTGTTAATGACAACTTTGACCTAAGATTTGTAAGTCGTTATGAGATAATCGAAGAAAATTTCTACTCCTTGGATTATATATTCACAACTTCACATATTGAAATTAATGGAAATAAAAATATCCACTAGGTTGGGGTTTTGCTTGTTCCAAACTTCAAAAATCCATATTATATCGTCAGCCAAATATTTTTATCATTTAATTTTAACAAATGATATGCTTTTGTGAAAATTTCATATAATTGACAAGTTCTTGTTCTATTAATATCTTCATACAATATTTAATAAGCAATCGATATCATAATATAAGATATTGACAGTAGTAAAAGTCGATTTTAAATAAGTAACACTATGGGTAAAATAAAACATTATACAATGAAATCAACGAAATTGTAATAATGGTTTGTTTTGAATTTTTGTTACAAATAAAAACATAATTATAAAACAAGAATGTAGTTGTGTGATGTGCTTCGTACCCAATTTCCGATTTAATGATATTCACCGTCAATCAGCACTTTAATTTGTCTCCACATATTTAATATCTGACCAATAATTGAAAAAATAAAAATCAAACCAATCTAGAAAATTTAATAAAGATAAATGCAATCAATTTTTAATTTACTACGCGGGAATACAATTCAATCACATAATTATTTATTCATTATTTTTTTTAATTTCAACTTCGTCTCCATAAACGCGCTTCTTCCGACTTAAGAGAACTATTCATCCCCAAATTCAATTTTTTTAAAAACCCTAAAATTGAAAATTCCCAAATTTCTCTTCCTTCCTTCTTCCTCCGTCAATGGCGTCTGCGAAACCTAATCCCACCGATCAGGTTAAACAGCTGAAAGACATCTTCGCGCGATTCGACATGGACGGAGACGGGAGCCTAACACAGCTCGAGCTCGCTGCTCTCCTCCGTTCCCTCGGGATCAAACCTCGCGGCGATCATATCTCTCTCCTCCTCAACCAAATCGACCGTAACGGTAACGGGTCCGTCGAATTCGACGAGCTCGTCGTCGCGATCTTGCCGGATCTCAACGAGGAGGTGCTCATCAACCAAGAGCAGCTCATGGAGGTTTTCCGTTCGTTCGATCGAGACGGTAACGGTCAGATCACGGCGGCGGAACTCGCTGGGTCAATGGCTAAAATGGGACACCCGTTGACTTACCGTGAGTTGACGGAAATGATGACGGAAGCTGATTCTAACGGTGACGGCGTTATTAGTTTCAATGAGTTCGCTCATATCATGGCTAAATCCGCCGCTGATTTTCTTGGATTAACCGCTACTTAATTTAGTTCCCTTTGTTTTTTTTTAATTAATTTGATTTTTTTTTATAATGTCAAAGCTTTTATTATGCAACTTGTGTAATTAACAATGCGCTAATCTTACCCTATTTTCTTCTAATTAATTTATGATACCGTTGGTGGGACGTAAAATAGTTATTTGGTAATATTAAATATTATCAAGATTGACTTTTACGAGATGTGGAAGCATAATCATGTTGAAAATGTATTAGGTTGGTACAAAATTTGTATATATAAACACATAAATTAGTTGCTAAACAATATTGAGCAATAGTATGATATTACACTCTGTGACAGCTCGAAAACCAGAGCTAACGTAGTCATTACTCATTAGAAAAAGCTTTTTAATTATATTTAAAAATTTAGATTTCAATCTTGCAAACTTCATGTGGTAGATGTGCTGAAGCAATTGGATCTAAAGATTAAAAAAAAATCATTAAGTGCATTTGGATTTAACTGAGCCCATTGCAATGGTGTAGTGTTGCACGATGACTTATAACGATCGAAACAGTTAAATAGTTTAAATCGTTGACAAAACAAAACTTAAATAGATTATCTCACCGAACCTCGCAGGATCCTTCTCTTTATGTCTTTGTCTGAAGTCGAAATATCCAAAACTTTGCTGTCTTTTCTCTTTGTGTGGTCTAAATATATTGTACTGGACATCGTTTTTTTAGGAATTTGTTTTTGTTCTTTTCCACCATCATCGTTTGAAATTATTTTACTACTATTCGTACAATCAGACAAATAAAAAAATATTGATCTTGGTAAACAAAATGAAATGTACACAATAAGTTATGTACAAATATTTCCGTGTGTATTTGTGAAGTGAATTACAGATGCCTTCTCTGACAAGGAATCTCAATAAAAGAAGCCCTAATCTCTACTTTAGAGATGTACATATATTATATATATATATATATATATATATATATATATATATATATATATATATATATATTATATTTACATCTAAATAATTATATCCCCTTCAGAAAGCAACAAGATCCTTATGGATCTGATCGTGAAACCTACCGGAGCGCCGTACACTAGCAGCTCTTCTAGCCGTGTATCCAACGGTGGTGGGTCTAATCGACCTCTGCCTCACCATCTCAACGAACTCAGGGTCATTAGAGTGACCCTCGTATCGAATCCACTGAATCATTTGATGGTATTTAGGGAAAAACCTCATTTGCACTGACTTGTAGACGAAGTAAGGGATCAAAGCGAAGATCATCACGAATAAAGTAGTGAGCCAGTACGAAGGAGCAGGAGCTAGGGCTTCGAGGAAGACCATGTAAGCATCAGTAGAGAAACTTGGGGCCATAGCTCCGTATATCATGAGGAAGATGTACCAAAAGGCAATTGATCCCCAAATCACAATGTGTTGGACCCAAGTGAAGTAACTTATCGATAAAGCCATTTGGAGATTGACTACCCACACGACGCAAGTGTACATTGTTCCGCCGAGGATTTCCCGGCCCGCGGTTTTGCCGTTTGGGTCGAATAGCTGGTGTTTCAAAGATTCCTTGCAGACAAAGAAAATGACGAGGGCGCTTATGAATCCGTTGAACATCCAACCTATGATCCTTTTCCAACTGAAGAGAATATTTTGCACACCTTCTTGGTAGAGCAACGGAAACTGCCAGACCAAAAAAAGGGTAAGTAACCCTTGCAGATAGAAGTTTTTACAGATTTAAGCAACTTCTACATTGAAAAGAAGATGAGTCCTAAACCCAAAACCTACCTTGTAACAGAAGCGAGCTGAGACGTCTTGATCAAAGACTCCAAGGGCAATGACGGGGAGAGAAGAGAAAAATACGTTGAAAAGAGAGAGGAACCAGTCATTGTAGGCAGGTTGTGCGGAGAAGGAAGTGTAAGCTTCATATAAGAACACTGTGACACCGAAAGTGATATTCTTATAGAAGAAGTAGCATATCTGCAAAAGGCAAAAAAAAAGATGATAAGAGAAAGATTGAGATTATTGATGAAATTAGAGAGATTTTGAGGGAAAAGTTTCAATATTTTTTTACCATGGATGAGATTCTGCTGTAACACCAATGACCATGGACTAGCAATAACCGCTCTAGATATCGGAATTGAGCAATGGCGATATCGCTAGACATCACTGCTTGCATTCCTTCGACGCCGCTTATTCCTACACCAATGTCAGCTTCTTGAAGCATTCCTACATCATTTGCTCCATCGCCAATCGCTAAGGTTGTTTTTCCGGTTCCTGACTTTACCAGTCGAGTAACCTACAAAACCCGAAGTATAAGCATCTTTTGTTAGAATCGAAATAAAAGATTTTAGAATGCGAAACCAAAGAAAGCATGAGAGATGTCATCAAGATTTGAAGGCTGTACCAATGCTTTTTGTTTAGGTGATGATCTGCAGCAAATAACAGAAGCACAACCAGTGGCAAGATCAAGAAACGTTTTTTTTATTTCGTCCTCGAGGGCGTAGGTTAGCGACTTCCCATCTATGATCAAGGCAAACGCTTCAGAGCTCGCGCCTGATGCAGCGAGTAAGGCCCTTCCTTCTTCTATTTGCTTCACCACGCTTTCCCTCGATGCCAATTCGATTTCGTCTTTGATTCCAGATTTCTCCAGGGACTTGATATGTGGTGTTTCGAGATTGATGATAATCTGTTTCATCTCTTGTCTTAGTAAGCTAGAAGCAAATCTGGAAGAGAATATTTTTGAAGTCAGTAACCAATAAAACACACACAAGAACATGAATATTCAAGATTCAGACGTAAGAAGTTGTTTCAAGATTCAATACCCTATATTGATAGCTGTTTCCATTTTGTCTCCAGTTAGAACCCAAATCTTAATTCCAGCTTGAGCGAGCTTGTCGATACATTCTGGAACCTAAACATCCATCAATTGAAAAACCATTAAATTTCAAAAACTTAGAAACTATTCGTGTATATGTATTCTTTAACTAAATCATACCCCATTCTGAAGTTTGTCCTCAACAGCGGTCGCACCAAGGAGAATGAGGTCGCGTTCCATCTTATCCGTGATTTCATCTATTAAAGCTTCACGGTCCTCAGTCACTGAAGCCTTAGCCTCATTGAAACTCTTGTTAAACTCTATGTACTCATTCTCATCAACCTCGCGGTATGCAAGTATCAAAGTCCTTAGACCTGCATCCGCATATTGGTTTACATGTTCTTGGGTTTTGGCCTCAAACTGACGGCCGTTCTTTGCTAGTCTTTCAAACATTACACTAAAAAGAGCACAAAAGAAAACACAAAGTTAATATCTTTAAAGACGAAGGTCTCACAAAGAAAAAAAAGTGCCTTTGATGTCTCATATCGCTTACTTGTCAGCTCCTTTAGACAACAGCAAGAGCTTCCCTTCATCGTCTCTTACAATCACTGACATTCTCTTCCTCGAGCTATTGAACTCAAGAACGTTCAGTAATCTATAAACCCTGCAAGGACAGAGGAACGTTTGAGCTCCGGGAATCGAGAAATGACCTCAGATCGAAAAGAAATAAGACTAGAAAACGAACCTTTCGACCTTTTCCCCTGTTACAAGATCCAATTCGCGAAAGAAGATCCCGTTTTGCGTCCTGTTAAAGAACTCGAACCCAAGCTCTCGTGCTGCAACGACAAACGCAGCTTCATCCGGAGACTCGGCTTCATAAGAGACATTCCCGGTCTCTTCGTCGGTCTCGGGTATTGCCGTGTGACAGACGGCAAGTAATCTGAAAAACTTCTGAAACACGGCAGCTTGAGGCTGCCTCACCCAATTCCCGTTCATAACCCTTTCATCCACAAAGTTAAAACCTTTAACCTTAGGAGCAAACTTGTCAACAACAACATCCAAATCTTCATTAACCAAAGGCGAGCCGCCGCTTCTCACAGCCATAGCTCTCTCAACCTCGGTTATACCTCGTCCATAAGCTGTACCCGCGATAGAACACTTGATAAACTCCATCGAATTGCAAGTTAAAGTCCCGGTTTTATCGGATAGAATTGTATCGACCATTCCAAGCTCTTCGTTCAAATTCGAAGTCCGTGCCTGCGCGGGTTTATCCGTTTCTTCATAGTACATATGAATGTCTCGATTGATGAAAATGCTCTGAAGAACTTTAACGATCTCGATCGACACATACAGCGATATCGGGATAAAGTAACTGTAGAGCATTACGGCTGTAAAGAAGTGGTAGATTGCAGCCATTGGAGCTCTTTCTGGATCAAAGAGAATCACTGCACTGTCTGGCCTCAAGTACCATCTCTCTGTTCTTCCGTTTGTGAGTTTATCTTCTCTTGTTTCAACCCCAAAGATGATTGATCCAACGAATGACATTAGAAAGACAAGACCGAACATTAAGTAGATGATCTTGTCCATTTTCCTCTCGATCCTGCTTCTCTTTGATGGAGGATCAGTTGAATTCTGTATCACCTGTTTTTTCATTTCATCAAAACATTTTGGTTTTGCTCAGAAAACGAAAAAGCTAAAAAACAATTTGCGCAAATAGATTATTACATAATAACTTAAGCTAAAAAAAGACGATTAAGTAAAAACTAAAAAACTAAAAACAGCCTTTGTTTTAAGTGAAGGTCAAAAAAAAAACAGAGCAGAGTGAGATCTGATGAAACTGTGTACCTTTGTGTCATGTCCGGTGAAAACGACAGCTCCGTACACATACTCTGTGTTTCGAAGTTTCGAATCTCGTAGAAGAATCTGTTGAATCGACAACGGAAACCTCTCTTCTTCAAGCTCCAAAGTCCCGACGAACATGTAGAGGTTCACATTTGGATCTTCGCATCTAACAACAGCTCTGAAATCTTTGAAATTAGAATCTTCATGTAACAACGATGAAGTCGATTCAAGCCCCTGTTTCACTTTCAGATTCGTCTCTCCATCTAGATTCATCGTCTCTACATAACAAATCGAATCCTCGTAGCTCGATGACAGAAGCAAGAGATCCGCCGGAAAAAACTCGTCTTTTTCGACTCTCACTATGTCACCTACTCTCAGATTACTCCATTCCTCTTGCCGGAATATTCCATTTCCGTCGTGTACTTTCACTTTTCTGTTATTCACCTCAATATCCTGAAGAAAATAAATAAAAATCGAAACTTTATTCCACATAAAGGTTCAATAAGTCATCTCTTAACAAAGATGAAAAGATCTTGACTTTATTAAAGTTTGGATTTAAGATCAATAAAGATTGAGACTTTATCGATTTTTTTTTTATATAAATCATGAAATGCAAATCCAGTAATCTAGGAAACTTTAGAAAGACATGGGTTTTTAAGATCGGACCTGTTGTTTCCGGCGCCAATCTTCGATACCTTCCTTAACCATTGTTGCGGCGATGACGAGAGCAAGAGGTAAGAGAGCACTAACGGCACCATAAGGAGATAGATCAGTCAACGATAAGATTCCGGTGACGAGGAAGTAGAAGTTAGCGACGCGACGAAATTGCTCGAAGAGAGATTTAGGGAAGAAAGAAGCGACGGTGTATTTCGTTGAACGGACGTAATTTCCGGCGTAATTCCGGCGTTCGGCTGCCGGTGAACCCGGTTCATTACAGTAGACAACCCGGGAGAAACCGGGTCCTCCTATATTGGAATGGTCTTCTTTGAAACTTGATTTACCACAAGTGTAAGAATAGATCCTGCTTATATGTAATCTTCTTCTTCTCCGACCACCTCCTGCCATAGCTAAATTGGCTATTTTCTTTGCCTGAAAAAATCAAAATGGAGACAACCCAGGAAAAAAAAATTGGGTTTTTTTTAATGAATTTATAATCTCAGAAGAAAGCCAAGTGAAATACTTGGAGAACACACTTGGTTTCTTAGAGATTTTAGGGGTTTTTAATTCGAGGGAAGAAAAATATTAAAGAAAAGAATGTAGAAATGTTGAATCTTTTGGTATGAATATGGGATCAAACAAATGGGAGAGATTAGCTTTAAAAAAATGTGTGAAGCTAAGAGTTTTTTTTTCTTTTGTATAAGGAGACCCAACTTTGAACGATGACTTTGAACGTACCACATTTTGGCTCGTTTATTGACTTTTAGAATATTTTTTATTTGTTTTATTTTATTTTATTTTAATATTTGTTATGAGTGTTGATTGCTTCGAAGAAAATCAAAAAAATGTACGCGGGTACCTTATTTGCCGGGAATATTACCTAATTGAATTTTCCAAATTACTTCTAGAAAAGAGATTGTTTATTGTCTCTAGAACAGGGTAATTTATAATAATATAAGGTAATTTTATGTATGGGTATTTTTTTCTTTTATCAGACTGTGTTATTAACTCATTACGTTGATTTTTGTTTGACACAACTGAAATAGAAATATTGTAATGCTAAATGGTGACATCCAAATAGTATAAGTATAAATCTAGTAAGAGGGTGAGCTACCTTTTAGTAGTAGTTAAATTGATCTAAACAATTATTTTCTATGTATCACAATAAATGATGTTTAAGGTATTTCTATATAGATTAGGAATTAAAAAAAATATTACTTATCATTTTCTTAAACCAATTCAATTAATTAAAAAAAAATCTGCAGAATACAAATGACTAAAATAAATAAACAAATAATCCATATGATAAAAAGGGAATAATGTTTAGGTTTGGTGTACAAAAAATAGTTAGAGAATTTTTTTTTATGTGCAAGAAGTGAATTGTGATAGGCCTAATCGTATTCACTGTATCCATAGATTACTATGTACAAAAGAAAAACTTATTTGATTATGTCATGAGTTAGTTTTTTTATTTAATTCTGGTTCGAGACGTTTATGAAATGGACAAAATAAAAACAAGAATTGGAAGGGGCGTGGATGGTAGCAAATTATTGGTTTGCTGATTTTATTTATATGTTTTGGACAGAATTTTTCTTGCTCTTCAAATGGAAGCTTCTGGGAAATTGATTTAATATTGGGTCTATGATTAGCAAAAAATTATGCTTTTAATTATGGCTTCTAGTGTACGAAGACCATCTCGTTGTACGAAAGCAAATAAAATTTTAATTTTACTTTAATCTATGAATGGTTGGTATAAATAAAACATAGAGTTCAACACATTTTTTGAAAACAATGGAATTGGATACCTAATTATTTATTAAGAAATTATATATATACTAAATTAGCAAAAAAATTATGAAAGAAGCGATTAGTAAACATCTAATGATGAATTAATAAAAATATAAGCTAATATTCTATTGTTTACTTTTGTGATAATATGCGTTATGTCTGTTTGACATCGAATAGTTAACACTCGCTACCAACATTATTAGACATATATATATCATGGTTATTTCATTGTAATTTAATAACTAATTTTTATTTTTAAAAGTTTTACGGTAAGCTTTTTATTTCGTTGGACGGATGTATAAAACCCGTGATTAGAGTGTTAATCCAAATACCAATAATTGTGAATCCAGATCAATTAAACGTTCTTCATGTGATCTATTTTAATACATACATGCATGCCAAAACCTATTTGTATTATCATGATAATGTCTGGCTGCGCGACCATTCAACATCATCTTCGATCCATTGTATATATGTATATGATTATAATATAATATAAACACAATTATTGCTTTGACTAATAAAATGTGCGGCATTATAATGGTGGTTATAACTTTCTTGAAATTCAATTAATTAATATTAACTTTGTGAAATTAGGTTTCTTGGATAACGAAAATCTCACTAACCCCTTCAAAACTAACGTCAACACAATGGTGATATATATGGCGAAAATAATATAATGATACTGCTATCTATAAACTCGGCTTATTAATATAATCTCAATAAAACCAGACCACGTCACTACTTTGTTTCCGTCAATCATGTGACTACTTAATTTTATCTCTATGTTTCGTCATTTTAAATTTATACAAATCAACCATTAACAGGGTGAATAGTTTGACTTTGGTAGTAATCTCGAGTTTCTTAACACGTGACATTTTACTCATCAATGACGTCATGGATTCATAATTTGTCATTAATACACGATCATTTTTTTACCTTCTCAAATAAAATAAAAGATCGGAATCAAAAAGCTTCTAGATAAAGTTCAGATCACCTGACAACCATTAATGAAACAAGATTCAATTGGCCACATACATTTATGACTTATCTACCTATAGAACATAAACTCATAGGAGATTCTGATGTTGTAGTTCGAACTTTAATATAATAAAACCATTTTAGGGACCAAAGATAGAGACTATTTTTTTCTTTTTTCACTAAAATTATATTAGTAAACAAACTAAAATTATAACCGAATATATCGACTATAGCCGGCAAAAAAATAAAATCTTCCCAAAATCAAAATCCAACAAAAAATATAATAGAAATATCAAATTCAAATACAAAAAAATGCAATAAAAATAAAGAAACCAATAAAAACTTGAAGAAAATTATGATCACACCCGAATCAAAACATTCTAAACGTTGCCGAAGACGGGATGAACTATTTGAACCGTGCGAAAAAAACCAATCTGAAAAGAGACTTTGTTCGAACTCAATCAAAAACCGCTTCAACTAAGTTGTTGGAGGGAGCCAAAAAGTAACTAAAGCCGGAAACAACAACACCGAGACCAAGCAATATTACTGAAAGCAATTTCATTGGGGTCTTTTAGAAGTTTTTAAAGAGTTTATAAAATTAAAAAGAAAAGAAACTAAATGATTTTAAATTAAAGAAATTGAAGAGATTGGAGAGAGAGTCTCTTATTTAAGAGATTTAAGAGACAGTTTCTTAATAAAATATTATTAAACAATGTTTAAAGACCTATATATGGATCTCACCAATGGACTTGCTCTAAAGAACCCGAAAATAATTTTTTAAATAATGAGGAAATATCTATTTATATGTCTATCACTGTTGTAACCCTAATATGTACCACAGCCATAAAATTGAAACTCCCATAGAGAAAAAATAACAATGATGATGTATGATACGTTAAACCCAATAAGATGAAAATGGGGCTGCTTCTCCAATAACTGACTGGAAAGCCCAATGGTATTATCCGAAATCAACAAGAATATTAAGTGCAGAAAGCCATCATTTGTTTAAGTCAATTAATACAAAAAGGCGAAATAATACGTTCGAAATAATTATGTTGGATATATTTTAGTAATTATCGAATTAAAAAACTTAATACTTTTACGCATGCATGGATCATTCATCAGAAAGGATAAAATGTAAATTCATAGATAAACATTTACATTAGAAACATTAACAACTTGTAATATGACGCTGTTAAAAAAAAAAAAGTGAAGTGACGCTTACTCGTTTTATTGGGCCAAAGACAAACGAATCACAATATTAATAAGCTTATAGATGTTTTGCACTTACTTTCCTTAAACATAGTACAAAACAAAACAAAAAATACAAATTAGAAGGCGTCACAAGTTTCTTAGAGCTAAGTACGCAAGAACCCTATAAAGAAACAACATAACGGCAAGAGCCAAAACATCCCACATCATATTCCCTATCTTCAAATTCCTAATCCCTTCATAATCCATAACACGACAATGCAACCCCGATCCACATTCATAAACCTCATCCCATGTGTATTGAACCCCAACGAGAAGCTTATAGCAATAATGGCTAAAAGAAATATACTTCAACCACGCGATGAATCCCGGTATATGTTGGATATAGTATCCTCCGGCTAGTAAGAACACTAGCATTATCACCGAAGATAATGTCGCTGCTTTTTTTGCATCCATCAAGATTGCTCCTAAAGCTAACCCTACGCCTTGAGCCACTAGAACATTGTAGAGAACGATCATAAGGGTCGTGAGAAATGTGGTAAAAGATGGCTTGAGACCTCCCATCCAATATGTGATCGTGACAAAGATCGTTGGAAGAATGAGTTCCATTGGCAAATCGCCGACTGTTCTTGCTATGAAGTAAGAGGAGAGTCTGTAGACTCCTGAAGATCGCTCTTTTATGAGCATTGGTCGTTCTTGAGGGAAAGTGAAAATAGCGTTGAAGAGAGGAAAGAATCCCCAGAATATCGAGAAGAAAAACAACAGACCCACCTGTTTCAATGAACAAGAATAACATATAAGTTTTGACGAAGATTTCTAGCTTTAAAAGACTATTTATAGTTTATATGTGCAAATATTGTTTTTTATGTTACATTAACATACTATTCCCAACGTTTCAATTTACCTGATGCTTTGTTGAAAGCATTTTGTTTTTGAAAAGTTGAAATATTATTATGTTATTTGTATCCAAAACCAATGATGAAAATACTAATTAATAATGAATTGTTAATTTGTTGTTGTACTGGAAATATTAAACATCATCTACAATTAACCAAAACTGTTACTTCTCATTATTTTATAAAATAGAAAGAGTATTAAACATCATTTTAAAATCATGAAGCCAAACTCAATATACCCAATAAAAAAATCGTTTACGTATCATGTTTGTATTTACAATTTGAAAAAGATTTAAATAGAAATTTGTGGTTTTTAACAAGTTATGCCATCTACTTAAAAGATATACATGAAAAGGAAAATCAAAAATTCAAAATGTCACTGTTTGGTATATTTACCTGATCTTGTATATGAGCAACTCGAGAATGCCACCATAAGAGGCCAGAGAGTAAAGAAACCGACATGACCATAAATATTCTAAGTCCTGAAAATGATTCGTGACTTCTCTCTTTTAAACCTCGCTTCAGTAAAACTGAGAATTGCATCCACCAACTCGTTGGCCATCGATCTTCATATAATCCCAAAAACAACATGTCGTTAAAATAATTTTAATCAACCAAAACAAAACTGAAGTGTTATATATATTATTAAACGTTAATAGCCTTACTTGTTAATAATGACTTTGCTCTAGACACATTAACTGTTTGCTCTAGTGGAAATGTTCTTGAAACTTCTTCTTTCAAAGGTGGATACAAATTCTTTTTATAAGACGATATTAACGACTGTTTCACTGAGTTTTGTTCTTCGAGCCGATCTAATTTCCCATTTATTTCGACTTGATCATATTGCTTTGTATCGGAAGTAATTCCTGCAAAATATGCCAAAATATTTATTAAAATAGGTAGTCAAAATCAACTTATAAACACATGATTTATCCCTCTATTAACAAAACTTTTGATTTTTCTCTTTTAAGATATATTTAAATTTTAAAAGGACAAATTAAAGCTTGTAATAAATATGCAAAGAAAGGGATTAAAATTGTCGTTGTCACATATCTCATGATGCATGAGAAAAAAAAAGTGTTTTACTTTACACCCAAATTTAGCTGTTTTATCTATAAAAAAAATTGGAAATAATAAAGTAAAATAAAATTCGAATAGATTTATATATGTACCTACCGTTAGCAAGATCAAGCACAAAATCAGCCGGGTTAACGAAACTGGATCCGGGTTGAAACCCAATCGAACCAAAATACTCCATCACCCGACCCGAATCCCCACTATAAATCGGACTTCCCTCCGATAAAACCAAAACTTTATCGAACATCCGATAAAGCCGACTCGACGGCTGATGAATCGTCGTCACCACCGTCCGACCACCACGCGCCAGCGATCTCAACGTGGCGATTATACGCGCCGCCGTCGTTGAATCAAGCCCGGAAGTCGGCTCATCGAGAAGCAACAAACTCGGATTCACGAGCATTTCTTGCCCGATACTAACCCGTTTTCTCTCCCCACCCGAAATCCCCCGGATCAACCCGCCTCCGATCACACTGTTACAACACCGGGTCAACCCAAGATCCGAAACAACCGTCTCCGCCTGCTCGATTTTCTCTTTCCGGGTCAATTCTTTGGGTAAACGGAGCAGAGCCGTGTACGTTAGCGTCTCCGTTACCGTTAAATGCGGGTAGAGAACGTCGTCTTGTGTAACGAATCCCGTTTTACGTTTCACGGAGCTTGTAAACGGTTGTCCATTATAACTAACGGTTCCCGATAGCTTCCCTTGTAAACGTCCGGCTAACGCCGTTACTAGCGTTGTTTTGCCACTCCCTGATGGACCAAGCATTGCTAGCAGCTCACCCGGTTTGACTATACCGCTTACACCGTTAAGAATTAACCGGTTAGGCTTTGGTTCTTGTGAACCGAACCAAGAGCTACCTTTCCCGGTTTGTGATTTAATAGTGTACGTTAACTCCTCAAACTGCATTTACACACAAACCAAAGAAAAAATGAGATTAAACTTTGTTTTTGGTATGTAATGGAAAGTAAATAAACCGATTTTACAAATAAATGTAACGACCTTGAGGATTATAGGACGTAAAGATTGGCGTAGAACCGAAGATTGTCTTGATTGGTGACTCGGACCGTCGTGGTCGTCGTCAAGGCATGGGATTACATGACTAGGAGAACTAAATCGGTTTTCTTGAACCGGGCTTGCTTCGTTTCGGTTTGAACCCGGTGTTATCGGAAAGATAGATTCTTGCTCATTAGGAGGCATCATCTAGAGCGAGAGAGACAAAAGAGAGAGATTTGGTGTGTAGAGTTGAGAAGTTCACATGTAATGTGATGTCTATATAGAGGAAAAGAAGTGGGGACTATTATGGAGGGAAAAAATTATGTTAAAACAGTATAAAATTATTAATAGAGTAGTAAATTAATTTTTCTCCACCTTTAAAAAGATAAACAATGTCAACTTAATTATTTCTACAACTTCACACACTCATAAACTGATAGATATTCCTGCAATACAGTGCATTTGTCGCTAAAGTTACATGTCCTAACCAATTTAACTTTTTTGAAAAAATAAACTGATTATGTTATACAAGTCCGGTTGAAGAAAATCATATTTTCATGTAGATCAATGTTCTTTATCAAATTCAAATTAGACACGTATGCAATTGAAATATGTACCATTAGTCGGTATGATATTCACTCAAGTGATTGCAAATTCGAAGATTAGTTTGTGACAAATGTGTTTGATATGAGAATGTAAGTGGTAACATTAACATAATTCTAACACTCACATAATGTAAAATTTCCTAACAGTAACAGATAAAGTAAATATGCTAAAAATATTTTTTTTTATATTTGTTCATCTCCAAATTATTTTTAATATTCTTCTGCACGGTAAAAGTGATATGCAAAACACAAAATCTTCAGTTATAAAGTAGAACATTTATATCCTGAAAAAGTGTAAAGTTGGTCACAAAATGGGATTTGATATGAGATGAACCAATAAAAACTATTATTTGGGAAAAATGTTTAAAACTTTATATAAAAAATTTGAAATGGACAAACATTAAGATATTAAAAAATATGAGTCAATTCAGTTATCACCAATTAATTTTGAATGAAGTTTTTTGATAAACCTAAGTTTTACCATTTACATTAAGACATGAAACACGAGAAAAAAAAACAGTTAAAGCGGTAATGCAAATGGCAAAAAGTAAGAGACAAAAGTCAAATTTGCTTGAACACGTAGCATGTTTATGACGTCATAGCATGGAGAAAAGAGATAAAGTCTCAAAGCATTTTTCTTTCTTTCTGGTCCATATTATATAAATCATACATCATAATAGCTAAACTGAAACAATGATTCAAATGCACGAATGATACTTAGTAGCATTTTTATTTTTTTATTTTTACATTGACACTGACAATATATTTGTGTGATTCGCTGAATTAAATTAGGAAACGTAGCTCGAAAAAAGAAGAAGAAATGAACATTCTTGTTAAAGAAAAAGTGGTTGGATTTGACACCAAAACAGAAAGCTAAGAACATTACAGAACAAAGTTATGTGCCTCATTGCGACATATTTATTCTAGAGATTCCATTCAAAGATCAGCCTAACAAATACAGCTGTATACATATACTACAAATTTGTTTCTTTGCCAACTATATTTTAATAGAAAGTTAAAAAAACATTTAAAAATCCATGAAGCTGAAAATTAGAAATTTACAAAAATAATTACTATGATAACTTGTTACATCAATTACATAGAAACAAATCCTAGAATATGATTTTCTTTTTGTCCAGTCTTCAATCAATTAATAATATCATTTTTAGCTGATTATTTTATAGAACACTAATTAATTAATCAATATTAATTTATTAGTCCATCATCTTTTAAAATTTTATTTTAAAGATGATGTATCATAATAAATGTTCTACTTACCCATAATCTGAATCCTAATGTCTATTGCACCTTTAGGAGAAAGGTCTAACCCACTCTTTTAAGATACATCGATGCATATGTTATTACCACAAATATTTGATATATAAAAAACCCAATTTTTGAACAAGATTCCTCGATCAGTTCACATTTTATTTTCCGAATACATTACTTTCTCAGTAGATCTAACTTGGACATCAGCGATTATCTGAAAGGGAAGTCCATTATTCTTTTTTCTGAGAACATTAGAGACCGTTTTATTTCTACATAATAGCGTAAGTTTAGCCATTTTTATGACTCATACGGAAGTGTTTATAGATACAACAACAAAAGACAGTAAAATGAGTATTAAAATATAAAAAGAAATTATAATATAAACATAAAAGTAGTGTATCTGTTTCAATAACAAATGAAGAAGAAAGAGAGGTAGTATAGTAAAAAGTGGGGACAGTAACTATTTATCTCCTCCTTACTTCCACAGTAAAATATAAATTATAACATCAAAGTATGTTTATGTGCACCAAAAGAGTGTGTTCGAGTGTAACTTACCCATAAATCAGTAATTCTAAAACCGAATCATAATGCAAACATGAAAGTTTTCCAAGTCACTGTATTATACTCAGTCTACTACATCGGCAACTTGTTTTGCTTCGTCTTTAATATATGAGAGGAGATCATGAATTTACTGAAACAAATGAAAAGTATTTGACAATATACCTTATCATTTACCCAATGCTTGTGCAATATAGTTCAGGTTGTAATTATTCTTCTTAATGGAAAAAGGACAAAATTGAAAAATAGTTACCATATCCTTGTGTTGGATGGAGACATAGGTCTTGCCCCAAAAGCTAAAAAACTCCACTTCGAATCTGATTCAATGAAGCATTTATTTATTTTATAAGGAAAAAAAGTCACTGCATGAGGTAAGATTATTCATCCAAAATGGAATAAAAGTGATCATATGAAAAATTATATATAACATACTACATATATACACACCATCCAATATCAATCGATAATCATATTAAATTTGATATTATCAATGTTAGCTCTCCTGGAAATATTAATAGTTCCACTGAGAGCTTATATGTTTCATTTTTTTTGGCATATATAAATAATAATTTTCTTTCTTATGGAAATTTTCACAACATTTTGCGTAAAGAAAATTAAAAAAATGGAATTTTGTTCGTGTTGTCTGTCTGATTATTAGAGGTGCTCTTTCGAACGTGGCACTTGCTAGTTCGATGATAACGATTTTGGGTAAGATTGTGTCTTCTCTTTCTTAAAGGAAAAGATAGTCTTCGCTGAATCATAATGTGCTCTAAGCCTTTGCTTGTTGTCTTTTTCAATAAAAAAATGATTTTGAAAAAAAAATCAACTTTTCTTTTTCTATGTTTTCGATTTTATTTTCCTAAGGTTGATGTTTTACTGCCCTACTTAAATTATAAAGTCCATTCTTTTAGGTATCCGACGAATAACGATAAAACATTGCAAAAGAAGAATGAGCGATGATATTGATCAATTTATTTTTATCCGAATAAAAATTGTAGATTTGATAGCTTTATGCCTAACCAAATCCTAAACACTAATCATTTGCTCAAGGGACTTTGTAATTCTATTTCATTTTTTTTTTTTTTTAAACTTTTTTTTATTTTTTTTACAAATGGTGGTCCAACTGAGAACGAACCAGCAGGCCATAGTGGATCTGGGTGGCGCCGAACCGTGATCCGTTCACTGCTGAGAGCGAGAAGTATTCGCTGCTCTGTGAAACCAGCCTCATGCAGTACCCTCCGACTTTAGTAACCGCCTGACTCAAGCCTTCGCTCGAACCAGATGGTTAACTCTCAGCTTGGATTGGGCAGCTCAGAATCATGCCAAACCAGAACCGACCCGTGGACCCGAACCAGTGTTCCACCATCTTATTGTCCCCACTTTGGTCACAAGCTCTCTTTACTTAGCTCGACTGCTTTTCTTGTTGTTTTGATGAAAATAAACATGATTATATAGGACCTAATAAATAAAAAGTTGTCTGGTAGTTGTAGAATTAAATATCTTGCTCATATCAATCAACAAGTGGTAATATACTGTTAAAAGCAATAAATCGGAATGTGAGGATAAAGTTTTTTTTCAATAAACCAGGTTATAAGTGATGATATTCTGTTAACAAAAAAAATGTCATAATACACAAACTAAAACGTTATCCCATTATTTTTTCACTTAAAGCAATAATACTTATTTACGGTTTGTACGTTTTTAAAAATTGGTTTTGCTATATATTTTAGATTAATCTTTTATTCTATTAAATTTATTAACCAGTTAAAACGTAAATCTGAAACTCTTGACAACCCTAGTAGAGGGTTTCAAGCTTCCAGGTTAACAAGATTTTAAAAAATTATCTTCATTAATGTTTACCAATGACTATTTACTTCTTTTTTTGGGGCCAATGTGTTATATTAATTAAGAAAAATAATCCAAAAAGATACAATATATCATCCCAAAACCACTTACGTAAATTATTATCTTCTTTTTATGTAATCTATTAATTTTGGTGATTACCAATTAACTTTTTAATCTACTTTGATAATTTAGTAAATTAACAAAACAAAACTGCAATATTCTACTGATCGTCAAAACTCTGACGCTTACCGACACTTGTTTTAAAAACAAAAATATTATACTTTCAACAAAAGTGTATTATATTAATCTCAACTAATAAAATTACAACGTACGTATTATCAGTTATATTCTTCAAACTTTTTCTTTTCAAGTAATTGAAAGAGAATGGTCGTCGCCTGATTCGGAAAATTATTCTATAACTATTTTAAAAAGGTAATATTTTGCAGCTGAGTTAACACAAATTGGACACATGACTTTCCTGTGGCCAAGTATCCAAAAATATAATAATAAAATGCAAGACAAATATGGTATTTTTTTAATCAAATAAAAAGGAATATATTTGAAAGAAAAAAAAGTGATCTTTACGTGTCGGATCGTTGACGTACAAATTATTAAGTAGTTTTCGAAAGAGCATGTTAATTGAGACGCGAACCCATCTGCTTATTTTCTTATATGTTATTATCAAAGATTCGTCTTTTTTCTTTTATATGTTAACAAAGTTACATCTGTGTGGACAAAAACAGAAGAATTCGTATTCAACTTATTTATATCTGAGAGGAAATGATCTGCATTTCTAAAATCTAATATTAAATCTATTGAATTACTGGCTTATCTGCAGAATCAAATTCGAAAGAATGGAACGAGATATTTTTCTGTGAAAGCAAATAGTTATAATGTCATTTGTTAACATGCAAGTTAATTATATATTAAAGTTTAATGACATATCTTAAACGTGCTTAAACGACTCCCCAAGTTGATAGATCCTCATAGAGCCGACATTAATATTTTTCTTCAACATCTATTGTGAAAATTAAGGAGAGACCGTATCTCTATTAGGGGTCCTAGCTTGTGAGATCAGTGTCCATTGTTCTGTTCAGTCTTAGTAGGTTTATATGAACTAATTAAAACTATAGGGGCATAATGTAACATTAGAAAAACTTAAGAGGTTTTATTTTTCTTCCGTATATGTATTTTTAATTTTTTTGCCATCGGGCCAAAAAAATGAGCACATCAAGTTATAACTTATAATGGTGTCAAAACAATGTATAGTTTCCTTTTGCATGTTCTATAAAAGGCCATGCATTATTAAGTTCAGAAACTTTTTTTGTTTCAGAAACTTTTACATGTTCCTCAAAAGCAAGGACTATAAAGAAAAAAATTAAAGATTGTTTAAAGATTGTTGAAAACAAATTGTTTTACATGTTTTTGTAATATTTTTGAAAACAAGTTGTTTAAAGATTTAAATCATCAGAGAACTTTTATTACATGGAAATGCCTAAAGTATTTGCAATTTGAATTTGAGGTTTTATTTTGGACTATGACTTGTGTTCTTTCTTTTGAACTATCTAATGTTTTTTTTGCCACAAAATACAATGACCTTGTTAATATGATTGAAAATCTCATGAAATGGTCTGCCTTGGCATCAGAGCTCGAAGATTTTGAGAATTGTAGGATGTCTTTTCTCTCCTTTAAAATTATGCATATTAATTGTAGTTGTAATATCTGTAGGGACCGTTTAGCGAAAAGTATACAATCAATTTGATAATTTTTATTTTTCTCATGTAAATTCGACGCTATCTGATTGGCTCTCTCTACAAAAAAACTTTTTTCGAGAACTTAATAATTTAATAATATCGTGTTGTAGTTTGAAAAAAAAAGCTACAAAATTATCTATTGAATGCTCATAATCATATGCGACTGTTGTACTAAGGTGAAGCATCCACTTACAATGCTATGGCCAGTGCTACGTTTAAACTGCAAATGCATTATTTTTTGTCGACAACTGTGAATGCATATTTTACACACACACGGACACACACACACATATAAGTGTAAATAGACTGTTGACAAAACAAGGTGTAGATAGATTCTAGAGCATCTTCGGTCGGTACGAATGTCTCACCATAAGTTTAATTTACTACCCCAACTGGCAATTTATTTTGTCCTTTACTCAGTCTACAGGTAAACATACACAAAACGATTAATTATTTTTTAAAGTTATTTTTCTTCATTCGTATTAATAGGGTACAAGAAACAATAACTTCACAACATCATTATGTTTCCTTACATATTTTGCAACTAAAAGAGGCGACGCAGGAGAAGAGTAACACTCTAGGGGTATTTAAAAAAAAATACAGCATATCTTTTAATGCGACAACATATTCAGAAAATTTTCTTAAGTTTTTAGCAAGCTTTCTTAAGAAATAAAAATGAATTATTAGAAATTATAATATATTAGGAAACAAATTTTTCTTTTTGATAGTATTTTTCATTATTCATTCACTTATAGTTATGTGTGTATAACTTTTTTACTTCCATATGATTACTGTAGATTTTTTTTTAACTTTATCTATTTGTATACATATAGTGAAAAAGATGCACGAGAATAGTAATCTCCACAGCATAAAAAGTGTGCGTTGTTATAAAAAAACCTCCATCATAACTATGTGTTGACCGTGTAATATTTATGAAATTAATAAATAAGTAACTTCTTGTTCCTTCCTTTCTAACGCTTGATCAATTTTATAACGACCTCGTTCTTTCGCGAATTATAAACGCATTGACAACTTTTTGTTTCAGTTTCCACTATCTTTGGTTAATTATCCGTACATAGATGAGTAAGAAACAATTATCGAGAGTAGTCAGGAGACAGTGACATGCCATCCATCCATATTTTTTAAACGATGCTGACACAAATACACATACTAAAATATGATACTCTGTTCCACGACTGTGTTAACAACAAAAAAACAAAAAAAGAAGTTTAACAACTGTATAAAATTGACATCCAAAAAAACATTATCTAATATGATGTGATATGATTGGAAATGTAGCGACCATGTTAAAGAGGGTTTGGCCGTTGCCCACTTGAGCTTTTCTCAATTTGTCATCAATAATTATAGTTCAATCTTCTGTTTCAGCAAAACTTATTTTTTCTTACCATTTTCTCTTTACAGTCTCTAACGTTTGTCTCTCCAAACATATAAGAATTGTTATTAAAACTATGATTACCAATCAAAATTGTCAAAACGAAATGGTGGAGTACTCGTTTGATCTCTATCTATAATAATTTGATAATAGTTTGAGAAAGAGGAACCATAATCCATTTAACCCATGAAACATGTGTTGGAATGGAATATTTTTATTATTAAGTTTATAATCTCTAGTAACCGACATAACTGAAATGCCATTGGAAAATTTCAAATCTTAACTAAAGTCGACATTATGTATCTTTAATTAACACAAGACCACTAGCTATGAACCAGACGGATTATCTAACTAATCTTTTGGGAGTCAATCGCTTGTTTTAATTTGGTGATTAAATACTAGAAGAAAAAAAATAACATTGTGATAAACAAGTTAGTTCTTTATCAAAAAAGATATACAAGTTAGGTAAGAACGCATAGATGTGGGAATTTAATGAAGTCGAATAAAAATCAAATCCTCGTACAGTATCAATATTCCATACAGATAAGAGAATTTATTGACTAAAATAATGGTTTTTTTGTCTTAGTCAACAGCTACTATGTTTGATTATCCTAGATACAATGCCAAAAATAAACTAAAAACATTAACCGATGCATTGATTATCAACATACATTCATGTCCCGACTTGCCACAAGAAGAAATTTCACTATTCTTTATAGCTTACATATAGAAATTTCACTATTGTTTTGTAGTTCTGGCTCCCCACAAATGTAATTATATAATTTTCTAACGCAATTCTATATGTTAATCACTATCACATAAGCTGATAAAAAATCACATTCCAAACACGAAAAGCAGAAACAAATCTGGAACCAATTATTGTGGCATGCAAATGCAACTTTAAAGGCATCTCGATGTGTTTATTCGACAACACAGCAAACATGAACCAATTATTATATAGAGTTGAATCGCTTTCTTTTGTCGCGGGAAACTACTTGTCTTAAATTATTTTAATCGAAGAGTGTATTTAGTTGAATATTTGCATCACGTGTACCACATTGGTCTTAATGTAATACTTTAGGTTATGAAATAACATGTTGATGTGAGAATGATTAAAATGATTGATTGAGCTAGTTTTAATACGTACAAATGTGCGCAATGATATCGAGAAACTTCGTAAAATCAAAAGTGTAGGTCGTAAATACTTTTTCAATTTCAAATAAATGTCATTTTGACACTTTTTATGTCACTTAGAATTCTTATACAAATTTGGACCAAAATTTTTTTATTTAATCTCAAATTAAAATAATAAGATATTAAAAATTAAAATTGTAAAAAAATATCAAGAACCATTTTCTACACATATAACAACTGTATTTTTTTCATTTTCAACATTTTGATTAAATTTAAAAGGATATAAAAGAACTTTCATTTACTTTCTTAATTTATGTAAAAATTATTAAAGTAACATTTATTTTGAAACGGAAAGAATATGAGATATATAACATAGTCCTCGTAACAGTACGTAAGAAGAAGGACATGTGTATATATATATAATTACTTCACTGTAGCTTCATTTACATATCTTACAAGATTAATGAATTAGTGAAATGGTCAATGAGCTTAAAATGTGATGAAGCCCCCAATTAAACCACAAAACTTATGGGAGTCGCATACAGAGATAAAAGGGTCAAAGGATAAAAGGCAATACCTAACTACTACACTAGATGGTCATCCTATCTTATATAAAAACAAAGGTTATATACATTATAGGTATAGCAACAAAAATTTATAGAACATTTATACAGTTTCAACTATATAAAATCACATAACATTAGTAAATCGCTATTCAAAATTTTGTTAGAGGCTTCAAACAGTTAAATAAAGATTTAGTGGATACAAATAAAAAATTATGAAATTTATTACGTATCTTTTTATTAAAATATAGATCTATATATTATTTATGTGGAATCATTGCATCTATTACAAGGTGAACATTAACTGAGAGAACTTACGTGATGTTTGGGTCCATAAATGGCATTTGCTTTGGAGCACATTAAGAATCCCAATTTTTCCACTGGGCTTGTTGCTGGACCGAGCTAACACAAAGAAAACATCAAGTAAATTAGTGCCTTTCTCTCACGTGAACCGCATGAAAGTGCCTCATACGATAAGCAATGTGGTTCTAGTTAGGTAAGAATATTCATGCATTTAGCATCTATAAGTTATATTGAAGTGATTGGCCTCTACAACTACAATGTGTGTCAAAATATTCCCATTTCTGTATTTAGAAATTGCTATTAATTTGAAAATGTACCTAAGTTACAAATAATTTGAAACTAAACACTTCATTATTCATGCAACATAAAAAAGTTGCACGATGTGTTTTAGTGCAGTTAATATCTGAATTGTTAGTGTGTCGCATTCCACATTGGCAAATGTTTGTTGACTAGTTTTGGTGTTTTGGCCGATGAAATGACATTTGGTATTGTCGTTTGGTATATTGTTAAGCTAAACTTTAGTCTGTTATACCCAAACAAATCTAACGAACGTCTGATGATCTCCAATCATGTTCTATAAATATTATATACTACTTTCTCTAGTTGTATGTTAATTACTTGGTTGTTTAGAGAACCGGTAAAGTTACCCAATTACTAAAGTTACTTTAGTTTTACTTATATTGATTTACATGATCTTTACTATAATAAGATGTGTGTTCCAATAGTTGGTTGACTTATCAAGTTTGGTCGGTCTCAGTTTTCAGAATTAGCTGTAACAAGAACAAATAACAAATACTGAAAATAATTAAAGGAAGTAATAACATAATTAATGAAATCTTTTCCAACTTAACCTAAGATTGTCATTTTTATTGAAATGTCACGTATGAAGAAGTATAATGCTGTGGAATTATGGACGGCAGAGCGGGCCGACCAACTATTTTAAAGTGTACCAATCCCTTACTAGATTAGAAAAAAAAACTTCAAGTTACACTTTTAGTTCAAATATTGAGTATTAACCATTGTAGAAAACAAAATAAAAGTTATGATCTACTAGAAAAATGTTTCTACTTGATTCTGATGCTGAATATTTATATCTTTGTTCCGTTAAATATATATACCTTCTGTTTCAGTTTACATGTCGTTGAAGATTCTTTTACAGAAATTAAAAAAATAGTTTAATGTTCAGTTATACCTTTATTTGATTATTAGAATTCAATATTATTTGTTATTTTTATTAATTTTAAATTAAAAATAAAAGAGATGAATCAATTAAAAATTATATTGAAATAATTAAAAAAAAAATCTGAACGGAATGAATAGTAATACATAAAAAAATCATATGGGTGGAGTTATTCTTTTATATAGTAATAATATTCGTTAATCTAATGGAATCCCAGATAAAATTATAGATTATATATTAATATGAACTACCTAGAAATTTTGACTTGTTCCCATAGAAATGTACTGTATGTTTAGTTCATTCTATCAAAGTTTCTCATTTTTTCTAATCTTCTTTTTGTACTTTTCTATTAAAGTTGCAGAGTTTTAAAACTACGATCTGGTTTGGAATTTTTCAGTTTTGAAACTATGATTTGGTTTGAGATTGATGACAATTAAACAGTGTATTCAGTAATTTACTATCATGTTTTCTCCATAAATAAAATTTGAACATAAAACATGTATAATACCTTCGTAGTTTTCTTTCGAATTCCACCCACTAAAAGCAAAGTAATTACAAAATCTAGTTGTATATAAGGCTACAATCATCATGGGTTGGATTCAGATTAAGCACGCATGCTTTCTATTTGTTAAAGTCATATTAAGCACCAGAAAGAAAAATGGTACACCAACTTCCATCATATTATTATACTCACAAAGTCAAGTATTTGGACTTACATTTTTGAAATTTGTTTTTTTCTCTATCAATAATATGAAAAATGATAATAAGGAAAACAAAAGCAGGCTTGTTGGTGTAGCGTAGCCGTGTAGGTGTGGAAAAAAAACGACACATAGACATCGTTTCATTGGTTTGATGTTGCTGTAATATGTCCCATCATATTTTACCCGAGATGTGACAATGATGTGTGTTTGTATAGATTTTCTTGAATTAAATTTCTCCTTATGATATGAATTTAGAACATAATACATCTTTTGTTACAAAAAGAATTCAAATATTTGGTGATCAACATCTAACCTATACACACAAACAAATCAAACGTCTAAGCACATAAAGTAATTTCATCATGAGTTAAAAAAGAAGAAGGTAATTTATTGTTAATCGTCTATAACATACATAGGTCACAACTGCAATAACATACACAAAATCGTACTATAATATATGATTAAAATTCATATATACAAGACATGGTTTGTACTCTTGGAGACCTCAAATGTATACTATAACAAGAAACATTGCGTTATAATTTACGAACAAGAAACATTGCCTTAATGGTAAGGCTTTTATAACAAAATGGGTAAGAGAAATTTGTCAACTCCGTAGCCCCCACTATAGATAAGACATTTGATAGAGATCAATCGCACACTTTCGTGTCTCCTTAAATACAGATGTAAACATATACTACTGAGAGTAAAAAAGACAAAATGTATATAACAATATGTGTGTAAATAAGACAAAAATGTAAATAAGACAAAATGTAAATGTGTGTGATATGTCTTATTCATAACTCACAATGAAGACAGTCCCTTAATCTACGGTTTAGGTGGTGGCTGCTCACCGCTTCCTTCTTTTATATTTTTTCTCTCTTCTATCACATCCATCTTTCTCTTTTTATTAATTAGTCAATCTCTCACATCTATTTTTCTAAATTTTTTCTTTTATATAAACAAGTAATTTTGATCAACTAATTCTACTTTATGATAATCTAAATATAAGTAAAGTCCAAGAAGAAGGGACAAATTATCTTCGGTTTGATTACTATCTAAGTGGATGATTCATAAATTTAGTCAAGTGCAATATCTTTTTACATTTTCTACCACGTCACATTTTACATACACATTTGATAATGGTTTTAATTTCACATAATTATTGCTTTAATATCAAGAGTTTAAATTTTATATACAATGAGAAATCATATGTGAGATTATACTTGAACTACGAAATAGCAAATTATTAAAACAATCATACTTGAAAAGCACTTAAACATAAAAACCATACGTAAAAATAAAAACCATACATAAATAAATAAACAGTATACATGACAGAAACCTAATACAAAAAGTAAAATTTAAAAATGTAAATTAGTTAAAATCAAATCAGCCCCTACAAGCATTAAAAACTCCATTGAAGATCAATATAAGAGCACAAGAGGTCCACTACAAAACTTCAAGTTAAGTCTCAGTTCCATTAAGAAAGAGAAGAGCGTTTGTAATTTCATCTGAAGGAGAATGAAGTCAATCTTATCCACCACTTCTCTTGACTCTTCCTTCTCTCTCTCTAAGCGTTACTTTAACTGGAAGAAGAAGAAGGTTCAAGAAGAAGACGATGAGGAAGAAGAAGAAGAAGACGATCAAAACAACAACAACAACGAAGAAAAGATCTTGACCCGTTTCAACTTTTCCTCCGACCCGACCCGGCCGGATCAGTTCGATACTCGACAGATAATGAAACAGAAGAAGAAGAAAAAGACAATCGAGAAGATCCGTTATGCGCTCGGGTTCTCTAATTCGGGTTTGGGTTTCCGGGTCGTGGGTACGCTATTCGGAAACCGTCGCGGACACGTGTATTTTGCCGTACAGGATGATCCGACCCGTTTACCAGCGGTTCTGATCCAGTTACCGACTCCGACGAGCGTTCTCGTCAAGGAAATGGCTTCGGGGCTCGTGAGGATCGCGCTAGAAACGGCGGCATTTAAGGCGGATTCGAGGAAGCTCCTAGAAGAGTCCACGTGGCGAACGTACTGTAACGGCAAAAAATGCGGTTACGCGGCGAGGAAAGAGTGCGGCGAGGCGGAGTGGAGAGTGTTGAAGGCGGTGGGACCCATAACTATGGGTGCCGGAGTTTTACCGGCGGTGGAAGAAGAAGGGAATGAAGCGGTGGGGTCCGAGAAAGGTGAGCTCATGTATATGAGAGCCCGTTTCGAGCGGGTTGTCGGGTCGAGAGATTCGGAGGCCTTTTACATGATGAATCCTGATGGGTCAAGTGGTGGGCCTGAGCTTAGTGTGTATTTTCTAAGGGTTTAAGGGTTAAAAAAACACACAAATTAGTATGAGTAAAACTTAAAAGAATGTGTGTTTTGATTTTGTGGCTTTTGTTTAAATATCAAATATGGAAAAAATGTTATTTAGAAGCAAATGTTTTATGTTTCGTTTCGCATATTTCAGTATTAATGATTATCTTAATGCAAACGTGGTTTGATTTCTAGCATGAACATTATGATTGGATGGAGTGGATCTTGCATATATAATTTACACTAGAAAGACTCATATTTTGAGTATTATGGCAGAAATAATGGCTTCTCAAGATTCATCCTATTTAGAAAAACGTGTTAGTTATTCACTGATTTTAAATATGGAGCTTATAAAGCTTCAGCAATGGAACGCACGTCATGGAGGAGGCCTTGAGGAAGAAGACATCAAGCAAAATTGTTATTGATCAATCTCGAAGTTCCTAGTGTTCACAAACATTCTTTGCTTCGAATTAAGGATTAAAACCTCATATCAACAAACATTACAAAGTACCACGTAACTTCTCACAACGTAATTACTTTTACATTGTTGTTCGTATTCTGGTTTCAGGGACTGAGTAGAGAACATCAAACTTATTACATCCTTCACTTTAACAGTATTAGGCCGACAGAAGCAGACCATTTACAAGCCGAAAAGTTTTCATGGGCCAAAAGAAACTTATGTACTTCAATCACTTTTCTTTAACGCCTTTAGAGAACTTAACTAGTTTCGTGAATAATAGTTGTCATGCTTTTCTTGAGCCTTACCCATTAGAGTTCGAAACTACCATTGAGTGTTAAAACTTAAGGCTAAGTAAGTTTTAAACATTATATCCGTTAGACATTCTTTTTTCTTCTCTTTCTGTTTTTGAGTTATTCCTCGAAACTATTGTATTTATTTTTTATATATCTTTTAAATGATAAAAAAATAAGAGCAGTAATCAATAATTACACAGCCACAAGATATGCATCCATTCTATAACAGGAAAAAATTATATGTATACATTAAAAACTCGAATTCAGAAGTTAGATTAGTCTATCCATTTTTTATACTCCTATTATTTCAAAGAGATATGATATCAAAGAAATATATACAATGGTTGGGGGAAAAAAAACAGAGAGATATGTACAATATACGTATCACTTTCCAACGAGATATTACAAATGTGAATGTTATCAAATGATATATAAAAAAGGAACAAAAAACATATATTAAAAGGAACAAAACCCCCTCAAAAACAATTTCAAGAATCTTCTATATGTATTATGATTGTCAAAAACTAATTAAACAACAAAAAAAATAAACCAATTAGTGTTTGAGATCATTCACTACAGAATTGTGCCTTTTGGAAGGTCCTGAAGGTGGTACACGTACCCGTTTAGACAAACAATGGAATGCACGACGACCTTTGAATCTAAAACTCTCCATGAACTCATCATGTCTTGATGATCTTGATCTTGTTTGAACTGTTTCCATTTCAGAAACCTTAATTGGTCCAATCCTCGCTGCGGCGTTGCAGGAACTAAAAACCAAGAGGATTGTGACGAAATAAACAGTCATAAACATAGTTTTGTGAGAAAGATTCATATAATGTTCAGAGAAAGGAGGAGGTGGAGACAGTGATTTAGCTAGGATTTTATATAAAGATTTTTGATTTTTTGAAGGTTTATGATATAAGCGCCATATATATGCATATAGACCTATATACATATATTTATGTGTATTATATTTGATATCATATTTGGTATGCACATCTGTGTATGTGTAAGTCGGTCAAACAAGAAAAGCAAAGAAAATGGGGAAGTGACGCGCAAGCAATGGAGTTTTAGATTATTTTGAGAATTTTTAAGGTCAACGAGAACGAATAAGAAACCAAAAAAACAAAACAAAATTAAACTAATATTTACTAAGCTTGAAATGCCGAGTTGGACTTTACGTGATATGGTAGTTGTCTGTAAAAATTAGATTGTTAAACTTTAAAATTATATGAAACTCTTATAATATATGTATATCGTCTTTTTAATAAAATGCGACAAGTTTCATATGCACATATCACGTTGTTCTAAGAAAATCACATTGTTATGTGGGCTTTGAATATATAAAAGCATTATGTGAGAACCAAAATAATATGTAATTGTGTATATGTTAATGATTAATCAAAAGTTAGGTGTCAATAACTATTCAATGATTATTTGCGTCTCCCATTGTGAAAGAAAAGTAATTAGAAAACCAAAAAAGTGATTTTCTACATTATTCCTTTATTTTATACAACCATGTTTTACATGATCTCTTGAAAAAACGCTTAGGTAAATAAATTACGTTTACGATAATCACCTATCAACACCAATGACACCATAGGTGACTAGTTCACACACTCACACAAATGGTTACAAAAACAAACAAAAGTTAAGAAATTAGTTCCGTTATTTGGGGTCACCAAACAATTAATCTATTAAAACAAATTTAATTCTTAATCTAAAATTATTTATGGCAAATAATGTTTAAATTATTTATTAGCACATAATTTTGTTCTGTTACAACAACTAAACACATCGCCCAAGGAAATTCAATTGCATAATTCGTAGTTACCAAAAAAGAATTATATTATTTGCATGTACCAGGTGGCGACTTTCGTGCGTTAAACAAAATGTCAAACATTGCACACGCGTGATTCTGAGCCGTTAGATTTCGATCCTCCACCGGAGACAGATATTCGCATGGACCACTAGATTACAGGGATTTTAATATGTTTGCATAATTATAGGTTAACACATGATTTCTTCTGAAAATATCATATAAAATTAAATTTATACTCCAGCTACAGGTTGTTTTACTTTAATTAATCCTTTTTAAGTACCTATAATTTAATTGAAACGTGTAATGGTTTCTCCTGTTCATACGGTTCACTTGAGATTTGTAACAGAAACGTCATATCATATACTTACAAATTTCTTTAAAATGTGTACATGAAACAGACGGTATATATTTTAAATCAATTAGCTAATTAATAGTTGACGAGAAAATGTGTTAATGACTAATGAAACAACCATGTTATTCACAAGACTTGTAAGAAAATCAAGTGCATTAATGCAACTGCAAGAATATAAAATGATAATATACTGAGCATCTACATTCGTAATAAAAAATGGATAGAAGTTAAAATTACAAATTAATTCGCTTTACTTATATAATAAAGCATGAACGTAAAAGCACAAAAATGGAGCCTTTATGCTTTCATGTTTAGGCTACATTTGGTAACAATGGAGGAACAAAGCTTGAGCCTTTGAGAGTCTGCTCAAATATGTGACCAACTTTCAGCAATTTCTCCTAAAACCAATAACAAAAATTCAATCAATCATTTGAAGAAAAATCTAAGCAAGCCCAACGTCAATAAAAACTTGAGAGTAAGCAAAGAGATTATATAACAGACCTCATCAAAAGCTGCACCGATCATTTGAAGACCAACGGGTAGACCCGAGGGACCTCCTTCGACTAATCCACACGGTAATACCATCGCAGGAAGTCCCGCGAGATTCACATTGACCTGCGACAATCCCATGTGATACCAATTATGTCTTGTGTAATGAAAAACCGACTAAAGAGAGTTGAAACTTAAGAGCAATTTTCATACCGTCATTATGTCTCCAGCATACATTGCCAATGGGTCATTTTTCTTTTCACCAATCTTGTATGCAGCAGATGGAGCTGCTGGAGAGATAAGTATATCGTTCTGATCTAAGGCGGCTTTGAAGTCTTTTTGAATTAACGTTCTCACCTATATAACAAAAGGAAAAAACATATATATTTATCGATCAAATCGGTTTAATTTTTTACTGACTGCATTTGACGATGCGGGTTACCTGTTGAGCTCGCTTGTAGTATGCATCGTAGTAACCCGCAGAGAGTGCATATGTTCCCATTAAAATTCTCATTTTTACCTAAAACAACAAAATGTCTTTGGTTACTGCAAGATGAAGGAGTAAAACTGTAAACTTCGTTTATGAAATTGTACCTCTCCGCCAAATCCTTCTCCACGGGAACATTCATACAGCTTATTGAGCTCGTCAGCCATAACTTGATTCCCATATCTTCATTACCAACACAAGGATTAATCTTTTTTATGTTACATCAGATATATGTCTGATGCAAGAATTCGTTTTACCTAACACCATCATAACGTGATAAATTCGAAGATGATTCAGATGAGGCAATCACATAGTAAGCTGGTAGTCCAAGAGAGAATGAAGGAAGAGAGACCTGTAAAAATGGCAACATAAAACGATCTCAGAACTTTATTTATGTAATTTACACAAAGAATATACAAAACGGAAAAAAACAGCGACAAAGGAATTTGAGAGAAAAAAACCTCTGTCAATACACAACCCAATGATTCTAAGTGAGACGCAGCTTCCTGAGTTGCAGATCTCACTCCAGAATCAACACCTTCCTCAAGAGTTTCGCGAATGAGACCAACTTTCACTCCCTTCAACGGTTTGGATTCAAAAGAATCCATAAGAAGAAACTGGGATTGAAACTCAGGCACATCCTGAATAAAGAAAATATGCATTTTTGTTTCAAAGAAAAGATCTATCGTTCTGTCTCATTACGATGCAGAAAACCAAACAAATTCAGCCTTACTTGTTTGCTACTCGTGGAGTCGAACCTATCATACCCGGAAATAGCATGAAGAAGCATCCCAGCATCAGCAACCGTAGAGCCAAAGCAACCAATCACATCCAACGAAGATGCATAGGCCATAAGTCCAAACCTAGAGACACGCCCATAAGTTGGCTTCAAACCAACAACACCACAGAACGAAGCTGGCTGTCTCACACTTCCACCAGTATCACTACCAAGAGATACCATACATTGTCTTGCTGCAACAGCTGCTGCTGAGCCTCCTGATGAACCTCCTGGAACACGGGTCAAGTCCCATGGATTCGCGGTTACCTTCAACCAAAATAAACCTAAGATTAATCCCCTAAACCATCACAAGTTTCTCCAATAACACCATACTCCTTCAACTTTAGAGGATACGAATCATCTACTTGAACTTAAAAGACTTTAATTGGCAATATAAACACTTTGATTGAATAGATAAGTAGAAGATTAAGTCCTAAATCATTACAAGTTATCCATCAAGAAAGACTAAGATTTCTTCATCTTCGTAAGACGAACCTGAAAGGCAGAAGCTTCAGTTGTGCTTCCCATTCCGAACTCATCCATATTAGTCTTGCCAACAACAATCCCTCCCAATTCCTTGATCTTCTTCACCGCAGTCGCATCGAACGGCGGACGGTAATGCTCTAAGATGCGAGAAGCGGCAGTAGAAGGCATACCTTCAGTGCAGATGTTATCCTTGACGCCGATCAAAACTCCGGCGAGAGGACCCAATTCGTCACCTCTGGCGATTCGCTGGTCGATCTCTTGAGCATCTTTCAGAACATTCTCCGATACGTGAAGGAAGCATTTGAGCTGAGGTTCAGTGAGACGGATTCGGGAGAGGTAAGATTTTGCGATCTCAGAAGCTGTGATTTCGCCGGAGAGGAGAGAGCGACGAGTGCTGATAATCTGGGATTGTGGAGGAGAGACGGAAACAGAGTCGAAGGTCGTCGCAGGGGAAGAGGAAGAAGCTGCAGATGCAATTGTTCTAGTGCCGTGGAATCGTCGGAAAGGGAGGAGAGTGAGAGAACGCGGCGGTTGCAATGTCGATAACATAGCTCGTAGATTATTCAAATCGAGTTTGAGTTGGATCAGTAAATCATCAAATTAGTAGAAAGTAAGTCAATTGAAAGTGGCTAAGAGAGTTAGTAGAACCCAGAAAAAATTATCCGGTGTAACGCCGGAGCAGATATATCGGCGGCGAAAACTTACGACGGCTGTTTGGGTTTTTGGGAGAGAGACTGAGAAAGGAGAGGATAAGACTATCTGTTCAAAAACTTGAAGAAGAGAGGATTTATAAATGGGCCGAACTTAAACGGGCTAAAACCCAATAAATTTAATTTACTTTTTCCCACGACGGACAATTTTATTTGTAAATTCGAATATTTATATATTTTACTCAAACACTTTCGTATTATTATTTTTATAAACAATTAACGAAATCATCCCGAATATAAAATTTTGCAATTTTTTTGGAAACAAACTCCAGATTTGATGTAAAACCCTTTAAACTTTTGATCACTTGACCAAAAAAGATTTTCTTTTGCTATATAAAAAAACTAGTGACTTACAAAATAAAAGTCTACAAATTATTCTGCAAAAATTTGACTTTCTTTTTCCATGTTCAAAAAAGCTCAAATGGTTTTTGGGAAAAAAACCTAAAAACAATCGGGAAACACATCTAATTTTGATAACTCTGTTAGATTTTAAAGCTTATTTTCAAAACTTTGTTAATAATTGAATGTGCACATGATTTATATATTAAATTATTATTGTCTAATTTTTTTGAGTGGAATTTTTAATTAATACTCTCACACAATATGACAATATCACTAGTAGAATATTCTAATCGAATTTGAGTTTAATCACTTAATCAACAAATTAGTAGAAATTAAGTCGTTTAAAATTGAATAATAGCAAAGCAAATGATATACTGAGTGTACATGGTCAATATTTGGCCCCCAAAAGGGATTGGGGTTTTAGATCCTTGGGAAATCCCTTTTCTTAATACCTTTTAAAAGACTTTTTTTTGTCAAAAGTTAAGTTAATGGCCCATGTATTAGTACTATTAAATTTTTGATTTATCCACCAATTAATGTATATCTTCAGCATCTAAGATTATGTATACCTGCCGTCAAAAAAATAATAATAACGTGTACAGTAAATATTGGAATTTTCTAAAAAATGCTGATCACTTATTAGAAACATATCATCATTACTAGTCATTTCGGACCTTTCATATTCTTCTTATGTGACATGAGTCATTAGTCATTGCACATGTTTTAAGGATATGACACTAAACAAAAGAGCTGCAGTGAATATTGTTATTTGCCACAAAAAAAAATAGTAACTCCAATCTCCAACTAACAAAATCAATCAAATCAAGACGATACAATTGTTCCAAAACTTGTACGGACATCAATAAGTAAAGTAATAATATATATACATTGTAGTATACGAAAATGAAGAAAGGAACATTAAACTCGTAGCCAGAGCAAGAGATTGGGTTAAAAAAAAAAAGTGAAAATAAATCAACTTCATTATTACTTTACTATTTATCCGTACGGCTCATTCTAAATTGTAAGAATCATTAATTTAAATATCATCATTGATTTTAGTTCGAAGTTTCCAAGAACACTTATTGGATTAATGTGTGGTTGTAATGAAAGGCACCTACTTGGGTTTGCTTGAAAACAATTTAAATTTATAATGGTTCTGATTCATAGCTTATGGAACTAAAAGTGTTAAATACTTGTAAAGAATTTTGAGAAATCGATTTTCACATTAACTAACAAAAAGTGTACAACAAGCTTAACCAACTTTGCAACTGTATTAAACTTAATAATTTCATAGATTTACTATTTAAGAATTTATAATATTATTAAGCAAATTTTATATTTAAAATTTTAAATAGTATACATAAATTGGATGAAGTAAATCAAGTGGATGTAACGAATTAGATAGACCAAACGTGAATCGAGTAGATCATGGAATATAATTAAAGATCAAATAAATCATACAATCTAAATTTTTTAATATTTTATAGTTAAAAATACACCATAATCCCCACTTTACATATTGATTCATTTAAACGCCATTTTATTTATAGTTTTAAGTTCCAAATGGTAACTGCGTATTTGGTAATGTAAAAAAAGCGGATTAAACATATGATACGGTATATGCAATTATTGTAAAATTAAAAAATGCGGACTAAAGTTTGATTCATGAAAAATAATTTTTTAATGTCCTATGGTCTATTCAAAACTAGTTGCAATAGAGTTAAAGCAACCAAATAGTTAATATATGTTTTTAGGTTATAGTAGTAGTAACTAGTGAGAAAAGTACATAAGCCGCCACCTATGAACAAATAATAACATATGGAGTTATGAGACAGAGGCTACGAAAAGAAGACAAAGAGAGCTATAAATGAACGTTAAATACTGCAAAACTAAAAAGGTAAAAAGTAAAAGAAGTTTTCAGTCTGTAATAAAAACCCTAACTGTCTCATCTTTAATCGACACTCAGTATCTACTTTTTTATTTCATAATAAAAATACTATAATTTTCTGTTTTCACAAATAGTCATTAACTTCTCTATACGAAGAAGTCAGAAAATTCCAGGCAATACAAGGCTTTGTTTGGTTTGGTTTGTATTGTCTCTTTGAAGCCAGAGACAGAGTTCTGAGACACCAAAGTTAGCTATCTTTGGATATTTGCTTAAATGCTTTGCATGTTTATTTAAAGCTTTTAACATTTATGGTCACAACCAATCGTTTAATCCGAAACTTTATATTGAAAAACAAAACATAATATATGTATGATTTATTTCTCAAGTGGTTGAAGAGTTTGTCTTGTGGTAAGTTGACAAATTGAAAACATTTAGTTATAAAAAGTAATTACCTTACAAACATATACAAATTGTTTTATATCAAGACAGAGAGAGAAGAAACCAAACTTGTTACATCCAAAAGGATTTGATTTTCTTCTCTTAAGTAACCGACATCAAAATCTATCGAACCAACACATGGATACTATTAAGAACAAACAAAAAAAAATTATTTCAATAATACAATAAGAGAAAGCTCCAAAAGCAAATCCCACATGAACCTATTTGACAACACATGTCTTGTAACCATCAAAGCCATTGATGAGCTTGACTCCTTCTTAAGGTTTCTCAACGTTTGTAAAATTACCAAATCACCCTCTGTTTTCTTCATCTTGCAAGTTTTCTTCATCTTGCAAGGCTTTAACCCAAGTGGAGGAACATACTTCCTAGGTTCTGACACGATATCATACTGACAAAGATTCGGATTCGTTGAAGCCTTGAATCTTGTTCCCATCTTCTCATAGAACTTTCTTGAGAATCTAAGCTCTCCTGTTAGATTGTTCCCATTGATGTACAGAGCACCAAGACAAGGCAAAGTCTCAAGCTCTTTTGATGGGACTGTGCCGGTTAATTCGTTGTCGTTCAAACCAAGAAACCTCAATCTTTTCAACTTGGTTAAACCAGAAGGAATCTCACCTCTCAAACCCATCTTAGATAGATCCAAAATTACCAAATTGTCCATATTCTCCCATTTCATCCCCATCATGTCATCACTGTCCACTGGATTTCCTGATAAAACGAGATCTGTTAAAGAACGAATCTTTTCGACGTTTTGAGACAAGCCTCCAGAGATTCTATTGTTCCTCAGATCCAAAAGCGTCAGATTCTTCAACACTCCAATCTCTTGCGGTAACTTCCCTTCTAATTTGTTACTGCTTAAGTCAAGCTTAAGCAAAGAAACCATTTCTCCAATAGACGAAGGCATTGTCCCTGAGAGAGAGTTTCGACTCAAATCCAAGATCAGTAGATCTTTAAACTTATTGAAACAATCCGGAATCGTCCCCATGAACGAGTTTCCCGCCAGAACCAACCGTTTTAAGCTCGATAAATTGCATAGACTCGTCGGTAATTTCCCTTTAAACCCATTTTCAAGAACCACCAAAGACTTCAGCTTTGTGAGACTTCCGATTGTTTCCGGAAGTTCACCAATCAAACCGGGATTGGATCTAAACTCGAGAGATTCTAAGTTACTTCCCAAGTTTATCCAATCCTCTTCAGATATTGTTGTAGGCAATATGAAGCAGTTGAAGAAAGAGAGAGATTTCAAGTGCTTAAGCTTGAATAACTGCGGCTTTATCTTCAAACTTGCGGCGCAAGAAATCGAGTTTTCGTGAACAAGACCTATAGTTAGATCCGTGACATACCACAAGTCATCATATAGATCACAAGAAACACCCTGAAAATCCAAAAAGTAAAACCAAATTATTGAAAGAATAAAAAATGAATTCGTTTGTAGGGCCAACAACCAAAATTTGCATATATATGATTGATGCCAACCATATTGAAAAAAACATTTAAAGAAACAAAAATTAGATCTTATATGTAAATAGATATGCACTTTGATGCGTTGAAGCTTTAAAGTTTCACTTACTGGTTATGGAATTTTCAAAGTGGACAGACATTTTATTCAGACAACTTCAGAACAAAATTCTTTCCAAAAATTTTCACTATAATTCAAGAAATCTTTAGACACATTGTTTACGTTTTGGCAAAAATTACAGAAGAGCTACATGGGTTTACGGATATATCAAACATTAAAGAAGAGAGATTTGAAATAAAACAAAACCTGAATAGGAGTCCAACCACAAGGGTCGGGATAAAGATCAGAGCCATTCCAAGAATCACCAACAAACCCTTGGATCGTTGAGTAAAGAGCTTCTCTTTCTGATTTCTCCATCGGAGCTCCGTCATCAGTTACTTCAGGCGATGATGATTCTCCGGTGATGCACCACCGGAAAACCAGAAGTAGGAAGAGAACAGAGTGAATCCAAGACATTGTGGGAAAACAAAGGAAATGAGATAAACACAAAGAGTTTTGTGATTTTTTTTGCTGTGTAATGATTTTAGAGGTTGTCTCTGGGTTTCTTTATCTTATGGGATTATAATTTATTGAAGAGAGAGCGAGAGGTCGTTGGGAGTCAATGGGTTTCTCATTATAGCTCAAAACGTTACAAGAAAGAAAGAAAAAAATTAAATAAAATGGAAAAGAAAATCGAGGGACTGTAACGAGAAAGACATATGGTTATATGTTGTTGTCTCTGTCACACAAAAAAAGTAAATGTGGCTTTTGTTCCTATAACCCATACATGTTAATATACACGTATTAACTACTACTTATTTTTTCTTTTTCTTTTGGAAAAATATTAGATATGTCGAGATGAAAAAGAAGAGAGCTAATGTGGAACATAGGATGCAGAAGCACATAGACCAAGGCAGCCATTGAATTTAATGTCTATTGATTGTTGACAAAGATTTGTTTTTTCTTTCTTACAGCTATTCTGTGATATGCGCCTTTGACATTTATTTGTATTTAATTATTGGGATCCCTTTATGAAAAAATAAATATTTACCTTATTATTTGTAGCATTTTTACAAAAAAGGGGTTAGTAAAAGACGTCCAAAGGAAAGAGAATATAATTAATTGCAGTTGATAAACTAACTAGACAAATAATGATAAAATACAGCACAAGATCTTTATTGTATTTTGAGTTGATCAGTGATTTAAGATGGAAATAATAATTTACTCTCATTCATTACAATGTAGATTAAATCAACCAAACAACCCCATTCACATAATCACGTTGACATAGAAACAAGTTGCTAAAATATAATCCCTCTGTTTTACATTAAATATTGTTTTAACACTTTTCACACAAATTAAGAAACAAGATAAAAGTTCTTTTATACATTTATGCTATCTTTGTAATTACATTAATGTTTATTTTGACTAAATTTTTCTGAATATATTTTTAAAATTAAAAGAAGTATTTTATATCAAAATTTACATTAGAATTCTGAAATGACATTCTTTACAAAAAAACAATGTTAAAATAATACTTAATATAAAACGGAGGAAGTACTATTCAAAACATCTTCATTGGTCTTATTGATATGAAGACAAGTTGAGAGGAGGGAGTGGCAAGTAAATGTATATTTCGACTAGGTTCTTGTTTTTTTTGGACATCACAATTCACAACGAGCTAGAGTAGTTTGTAATTTTGGACGTCACAGCGAGCTAGAGTAGTTGGGATCAATCAGAGATTGGCGAAGCCGCAAAGGCCATAACCACAAGATTTGATGGCGCAAGGAAACAAAACGAAGATTAAGGGGAGAAAGTCAAAGTTTTGTGTTTTTTTTTCTTTTTAATGGGAAAGGGAAGTAGGGAACATAGAAGAAATAGATAACTTTTTTTTTGTTTTTGTGGAAAAACAAAAACAAATAGAGAAGGGATAGATTTGGATACGATGAAGCATTGGGCCAACAACATAAATAAGGCCCAAGAGCTTTTACAAACCCAAATCCATGATATAAAATCACTTGTTTTGTTATCTTTTTATATTTAAATTATAAATATAATTTTGAAATTTACGATTAAAAACTTCCTAAGAAATAAATAAGATGTATGGATTTATATTAATAGTGATATTTTTACAAACATTTTTCCCTCACTCTTTATAATTATATAACAATATGATATATTGATGTTAATTATTTTTTATTACAATTAATGTAGTATTGTATATTGATGTTAATTTTCGTAAAAAATTTAATTTATTATTATACATATAATTAAATTTTAAACAAAAAATTAATAAGATTTGAATTTTATTATTATTCATTTTTCTTCAAGTCTTTAAATTATAAATTTAAAAATTTTAAATTTATGGCTAAAAAATTCAAAAACATAGATAAGTAAGAGAAAAATCGAAACTAAATTTTAAAAGATTCATTATAAATTAGGCTAATAGTAATATCCTTATACTACACACTTTTTTCATTCTCTATGACTATATAGCAACTTGATTCAACCGGAACGGTTAAATCTATACCGCAGACCAGAAACCCTCGGAATGATTCAGAAGAATAGTTGCTCTAGCAGCGGCACTATCACAGCAGCGTCTCTCTCCCATCTTCTCTCGCTGCTTCTTCGAAATTAAAGCATCCACCCAGAAAAGAAGAAGAAAAAACCTAAGTCGGTGTTCCTGAAGACAAGAAATGTGCTCTTTTTCGGTTAAAAAAGTCACCAAATCCGTCCTTCATCTTCCCAAAGTTCGCTCCTTTACTTGTAGTACGGCATCGATTTACCCTCCCATTACTCGTTCCACCTCCCAAACCGCCGAGATTCCGCATCGTCGCTTCTGTCTCCGGTGGCTCATGGGTCTCTCAAGCTTCCAAAGACAAGTACGGTGGCTGGGCTCTTATTGAAGACGACCCTCCTCTTCCTCATTGGAAAAGTAAAAAAAGTTAGTGACTTCCTCGTAATCGGTTTTTCCAATTTAGGGGGCAATTGAAGAAATTTATAACTTTGGTGTTGCGATTGATTTCAATATTTTTGTTTTGTTTGGGTTTAGAGTGGCGGAATGTTGCAATCACTGGTGTTGGATCCTCACTCGCTGTTCTATTTGCTACTATTGCTTACTTCTCAATCTCGAGAAAAGGTCCATAACATTTGCTCTATTCCATTGTTTATTTTTTCTGGAGGCTGAATTTTACAGGAAAGTTCTCAATTCTGGGATTCCGTGTTTGTGTTTCGTGGACAGGGTTTAGGTTATGCTTTAGTAATCCATTGCGTTATGATAATCTTGATTTGGATCAGAATGAGAATGAAGAGAGTGAAAGAACAACTGATGAGGAGAATTCTGCATTTGAGGCAAACTCGGAAGGCGTTGACTATGTTTCAGATACTGTTGACACTTGTACGTTCTTACTTTGGTCAATTTTTGTTTTGAAGAAATCACAGCTTTGTTGTTACAATTGCTCTGACAAGTCTTAATTCGTGTTTTCCGCTGTTTACTTTAGCATCAACAGTAAAAGCTCACCATGTCATCACTCCGGTTTCCGTGGATGCTGCTCAACAAGAAGCAATATCGGTTTTAAAGAAACTAAAGGTCTTATTTTCGAGAAACTTGTACTCTCCTTGATTAGATTATACAACCAACTTGACTTTACTGTCCAGCTCTGATCACGACCATCACTTGTAATTAAGTTGTTCAGATAATTGGAGACGATGTTGTGGCAGACGAGTTGTGTACTAGACGAGAGTATGCTAGATGGCTAGTTCGTTCAAATCTGTTATTAGAGAGGTAATGATACGTCTTGCAGTAAAGAGTTTTCCGGATATAATAAACCCCCTTTTTGTTTGTGGTGAACAGCGACTAATAAAAAATATGTTTTTGTTCTTTCCTTTAGAAATCCAAAGCACAGGATTGTGCCTGCAGTAGCTTTAGCTGGATCTTCAATTCCTGCATTTGAAGATCTGAATACTACAGACCCTGACTTCGAGTACATACAAGGTATAAGCGATACAGACATTTCTACTTCGGTCTAGTAGTTACCACTTCTGAAGTTGTTTCTGTTGAATTTACGTTTCTGTAATTGACTTTTACTTTTTATTCTTGATTTGCCATTCAGCCTTGGCAGAGGCAGGCATTACTTCCAGCAAACTATCCGGGGAAGATTCTCCAAATGAGCCGGGAAACATTAATTTTTATCCTGAAAGGTATAAAGAGGATTAGCTTTCATCATCTGTGTTGTATTTGTTTATTCGTTCATTGATTTCTAAGTGTCTTAACATATACGGTCATGGTGGCTGCAGTTTTGTTTCCCGACTCGAGTTGGTAAACTGGAAAGCTCAATTGGAGTGTGATTTCCATCCAGAAATTATGGAAGAGGTGTGATAAAGTTTTAACATTTGGGCATAATGGTGATGCTTTGTCAGATACTTTAAAACCTGACTTGTTTACAGTCCAGATATCAAGGACAAAGGTAGATTATATAGATACCAAGAATATCAATCCCGATATGGCCCTCGGATTCTTCTTGGATTTCTTGACGGGCGACAAGAGTACTATCAGAAACGTTTTTGGTATTCTTCTATCTCTAGTTATAGCGGAATTTGGATGGCAATATTCAAAGTTTTATATAGTAATCGAGTTTTCTTTTTATTTCAATTTTACAGGTAGGATCAAGCGGTTTCAGCCGAATAGACCTGTTACAAAAGCACAAGCAGCTGTAGCATTAACAAGTGGTAAAATGGCGAAAGCTATTTCAGAAGAGCTATCAAGGTTAGAAGCAGAGTCATTCTCACAGAAAGTTGAGATAGAAGAAATCAGATCCGAGCTGCTAGAAAAAGGCGAAATAAGGCAATTCTGGGATGAGAAGCTTCAGGTAGAGAGATCCCGAGGAGTCGAGATGGAAGAGCTGTATCTCTCCAGTGTTAATGAATTAGAACAAGAAAAAACTGCTCAGCTGAAGTGGTTTGCCGAGCGTTGGAAAGAGAAAGCAGCCGTAGATTGTCAGAAACAGTTGCTTAATAGCTTGCGAGAAGATATCGATGAGATGTCTCAGAGGCTAACGTCTGATAAATCTGTTTATCTGGCTGAGCACAGCAAGTTACAAGAGATGTTGAGTGACTTACAATCTAAACTTGAATCGCTGGTTGACAAAAGATCTATCCTCGAAGCTGAAGTTGAGGCTCTTCGAATTCTCAGGTAATGATTTATAGTAATAACTCAATAGACCCTATTTTAAAGTGGAAAACCTTTTACTTAGTTATGATCCATTTACAAGAGTGGTTTGATATTTATGAGATGAATGAAAATGCAGAACTTGGGTAGAGGATGAAGCTAAGGCAAGCCAAGCTAGAGCTAAGGTTCTCGAGGAGGCTGGACAAAGATGGAAATGGAACGACCATTCTTGAATCTTCAGATTGTACAAAAACAAAAATTCTTGGGTGATTGTTTGTTATATGAATGTTGAAATCTGAAATCAAGCAAATCCAGATACTTTGGTTTTGTTGGTTTATTTGGGGAAAGACGATTAATTCTCTGTAATTTAATCCTGGTTTCAAATTGGAACAAAACAATCTTGGTTTCAAAAGGATAATAAAGTGAGAATAGTTATTACGAATCTAATCATTTTGAAACTATTCTCACACTTTTAGCAAAAGAACCAAAGTCTGAAATTTTAAATTTTGAAGAGCGATTTACACAAAAAAAGAACGTTAAATGTAATGGAATCTTCACGACATTGTCAAGTTTCAAAGCCCAGCAAACGACATTATCAGCAACAAAAGAAGAAACTGAAAGTGTGACAGATCTATTCTTCTCAGCTAATTTGAAATCTGGTAAACTTCTTAAGACTTCAATCTTCCATTTCACGAACTGGGTTTGCTTAAAAATCAAATCTTTTGAATTGGTTTAATCAAATTCGCTTCTTCTTCCTTTAGATATGCAGTTTTTTTGGTGTTTCGCTTTCAGAGTTACAGTCAAATCAGTACTGGGTCATATTTAGAGCTACGTCTTTTGTTTTAGAAAAGAAACTTTCTCAACTGTTTGTTATCTACACATTGCTCAGTTTTATCTTTTGATGAATTCCAAATTTTTTCACCAGACAAGAGACAATTAAGGCTGTTCTTGTCTTTTTTGAGAGAATTATCCCTTTGTGAGCTGTTGACACTAGAAAATTCCTCTGCCATACAATAAAATTCTTTCTCTCCACTTGTCCTAATCCTCACTGGCAAATGTCTGAATCAGATAATTTTTATCTTCATTCTAATCTTTAACTGTTTTGTGCAGATTGGTAGATAAAAAGAATCAGAATCTAGTGAAGTTCTAATATGAGTTTCCACACCATATCATGTAAGATTCTTCTTATGTTTTTTGTTATCTCTTCTCAGTCACACAGAGAAAAAGTTTTGTCTCTTAGATAAGGCTAAAAAGGAAAAAAACATGTCAATAATCTATGGCTTAGAAAAAAAATTGTTTTGAGAAGATAATGAAAAGGCCATTCTTGGTTTTCTTGATTGGCTGATTTAATTTCTCTACCATTTAACTACAAAAATTGACATTTAAGTTAAATCTCAACCTCTCTGTTTTCTTGTGATTGGTTACTGCTACGTAGCGTGGCAAGTAGCAACACACCTCTACTTGGTACTGGTCCCCCAAACATCACAACATAATCAAAGAAAACGTTTTTTTTTCCTGTACCAATTCGAGATAACTAATCTTATATTTGATTAGATTGGTCTTGACTCTTATCTTATGATCATCTTCTGTGTTTAGTTCACCGTCTAGTTTGGTAAAATGCTTTTACACAAGAGACAAACTTCTTATAATGTTTTGCTTTGACCCATATGGACATAAAAGGATAATTTCAGGAAATTGTTGAGTGTTTTTTTACGGCTGCTTAGATTCACATATGTATGTTGCTTCTTGATCATGGCTTTTAAGACCCCCTCTATAACCAAACATGTCTATTTCCTCATCTGTCTTGAGCTAAATACAGCCACTATTATTGGTTGTTATCATTTAATATAATGCTGAAGATTTTGGCTTTTGATGCATGAGAGACTTGAGAGGTCCATAAAGCTGATAAGATTGAATTTCTGATGATAAGTGTCTTCTTTTTTCTTCTTTTCTTGGGTGGACATAGTTGTTTAAAGTTTTGTCAGTATATGGGAGTTTCTCTTACTGGAACAAGTGTGTTTATTATCCATATGTTATAAGGTTCATGAACTGGATTTGGACTAAAGTTTTTTCTTGGAGGAACTATGGATTGAGTTAATTATCGGTAGTGAATCTTTGGAGGAGATTTTTCGCTATCTGTAAATGAGACGGAGAAGAGAGTTTATTCCCATTTCAAGATTTTAATATATGATTGTGCGGATAGGGTTTGTTGTTGCTGCGTCCGTTGCAGCATTTGCTGTTAAGCAGCTCAACGGTAAACCCTCCAAACCGAGCAAACCATCAGGTAGCTTTCTTTCTTATAACAAGCACTCGGCGAGATTCTCCATTTGATTGCATTTCACTCCATGTATAGAATCTGATTTTGTTTTCTGCTAAGAAAATGGCAAAGGAGGTGATAAAGAACAGGCTGTGTATCCCAACAACAATCTCAGTGATAAGAATGTAAGTGTACTTTGCCAATGTTTTGTTTTTTTTTGTTTCCTTGTTTGTTGACAAATTGAATAATATTTTCAGGTGGAAGAGGAGGAAGAAGAAGAAGAAGAAGAAGTTAAACTGATCAACAGCGTAATCAATCAGACTCGTGGAAGTTTCTCGGCTTATTTAGATGATGATATGTTACCCGAGTTTGAAGATCTTTTATCTGGTGAGATTGAGTATTCATTGCCTAATGATGATAATAGCTTGGAGAAAGCAGAGGAAGAGAGGAAATACGAGACCGAGATGGCGTATAACGATAGTGAGCTCGAGAGGCTGAGACAATTAGTTAAGGAGCTTGAAGAAAGAGAAGTGAAACTCGAAGGAGAATTGCTCGAGTATTATGGACTCAAAGAGCAAGAATCGGATATCGTTGAGTTACAAAGACAGCTCAAGATCAAGACTGTTGAGATCGATATGCTGAACATCACTATTAATTCTTTGCAAGCAGAGAGGAAAAAGCTTCAAGAAGAGATTTCGCAAAATGGTGCTGTGAGAAAGGATCTTGAAGTTGCGAGAAACAAGATCAAGGAGTTGCAGAGGCAAATTCAGCTCGATGCTAACCAGACAAAAGGACAGTTACTTTTGCTTAAGCAGCATGTTTCGAGTCTTCAAATGAAAGAAGAAGAAGCGATGAATAAAGACACCGAAGTTGAGAGGAAGCTAAAAGCTGTGCAGGAAATGGAAGTGGAAGTTATGGAACTCAAGAGAAAAAACAGAGAGCTTCAACACGAAAAGAGAGAGTTAACCATTAAACTTGATTCCGCAGAAGCAAGAATCTCAACTCTTTCAAACATGACTGAGGTATGTGTAACATTTCCTCCATCCATGTCAGTCTTGCATCAAAGTTTCTTCTTTCTTTAGATTAAAAGTTTCTGCCTTTCTTTTTGTAGAGTGATAAAGTGGCAAAAGTAAGAGAAGAGGTTAACAATTTAAAGCATAACAATGAGGATTTGTTAAAGCAAGTGGAAGGGCTTCAAATGAACAGGTTTAGTGAAGTTGAGGAATTGGTTTATCTCCGTTGGGTCAATGCGTGTTTACGTTATGAGTTAAGAAACTACCAGACACCAGCTGGTAAAATCTCTGCTCGTGACTTAAGCAAGAATCTGAGCCCCAAATCCCAAGCTAAAGCTAAACGGTTGATGCTAGAGTATGCTGGTTCAGAACGTGGCCAAGGAGATACCGATGTGGAAAGCAACTTCTCTCAACCTTCATCTCCGGGAAGCGATGATTTCGATAATGCTTCAATGGATAGTTCTACAAGTAGATTTAGTAGCTTTAGCAAAAAACCGGGATTGATTCAGAAACTTAAGAAATGGGGCAAAAGCAAAGACGATTCGAGCGTTCAGTCATCGCCTTCAAGATCGTTCTATGGAGGATCACCTGGAAGGCTTAGCATGAGCATGAATAAACAGAGAGGTCCTTTAGAATCTTTGATGATTAGAAACGCAGGCGAATCCGTAGCCATAACAACGTTTGGTAAAGTGGATCAAGAAACTCCTGGTACCCCTGAAACTCCGAATCTTTCAAAAATCAGTATACAACAACAAGCTTCTTCTCCGGGCGAGTCTTTGAATTCGGTTGCAGGCTCGTTTCAAGTGATGTCTAAGTCGGTTGATAATGTTTTGGATGAGAAGTATCCCGCGTACAAAGACAGGCATAAGTTGGCTGTTGAGAGAGAGAAGCACATTAAGCACAAAGCAGATCAAGCGAGAGCAGAGAGGTTTGGAGGTAATGTGGCTTTGCCTCCTAAACTTGCTCAACTGAAGGAGAAATCGGTTTCGGTTCCCTCCATAACCAGGACCGTGACCACAAGTGATCAGTCTAATGAAAGTAACGACAGTAAAGCCACCGAAAAGGCTCAAGCTGTAACCAAAATGAAGCTTGTAGACATTGAGAAACGACCTCCTAGAGTATCCCGCCCCCCTCCAAGATCATCTGGCGGAAAAAGTACCAATGTGCCCTCCCCAAGACCTCCATTACCTGGTGGTGGTCCACCACCACCTCGTCCACCACCTGGTGCTGGGCCTCCGCCTCCTCCAGGTGGTGGACCGCCGCCACCACCACCTCCTCCTGGAGCACTTGGAAGAGGAGCCGGAAGCGGGAACAAAGTTCACCGAGCTCCTGAGCTCGTTGAGTTTTACCAATCGTTGATGAAACGTGAAGCAAAGAAAGATGGTGCAATTTCCTTGATCTCTTCAGGAACTGGTAATTCATCGGAAGCTAGAGGCAACATGATTGGGGAAATCGAGAATCGATCAACATTCCTCTTAGCAGTAAGTTCACACTTTACTCAATAGATTCACTATAACGTTGATGTATCTAGAATTAAAAAAAAAGGTATCAATGTTTTAAACTTGATTACAGGTAAAAGCGGATGTGGAGACACAAGGTGACTTTGTTCAGTCGTTAGCAACTGAAGTTCGAGCTGCCTCATTCACCGACATAGAAGATCTCTTGGCGTTCGTGAGCTGGCTAGATGAAGAGCTCTCCTTCTTGGTGATTAACTCCTCTTTTCAACATTACTTCTTAACCGCCATTTTGGTTCTTAGAACTCACGAATCATTCACTGTTTATTTGAGTAGGTTGATGAAAGGGCGGTTCTTAAACACTTTGATTGGCCAGAAGGCAAAGCTGATGCGCTACGAGAAGCAGCTTTTGAATATCAAGATCTCATGAAACTGGAGAAGCAAGTGACTTCTTTCGTCGATGATCCTAATCTCCCTTGTGAACCTGCTTTGAAGAAGATGTACAAGTTGCTAGAGAAGTAAGTCATCAGCCCCAAAAACAGAGTATCACACCAAAACCTTTATAATACTAAGGTTTGATTCCTGCTTTTTTCACAGGGTTGAACAAAGTGTATACGCCCTTTTACGTACAAGAGACATGGCGATTTCACGGTACAAAGAATTCGGAATTCCAGTTGATTGGTTATCTGATTCTGGTGTCGTGGGAAAGGTATTTAATTTGCTCTTTCTTTCTCTTCCATTGCAGAGAATATCTTATCTTTATCAAACAGTCTTGAAAAGACTCTTCTTCTTTTTTTTCTTTCTTTCTTTTAGATCAAGCTTTCGTCAGTCCAGCTCGCGAGGAAGTACATGAAACGAGTAGCTTATGAGCTTGATTCAGTGAGTGGGTCTGACAAAGATCCTAATAGAGAGTTCTTGCTTCTCCAAGGCGTTCGCTTCGCTTTTAGAGTCCATCAGGTAAAGATAAAACACTCAATTCAGACAAGAGAACTTAAGAAACCTATGAATAGATTTCTCAGCGATTTGGATGTATGACTGAAAATGTTTGTTCTATGATGTATGGATGAAATGTGCAGTTTGCTGGAGGATTTGATGCAGAAAGCATGAAAGCATTTGAAGAACTTAGAAGCAGAGCCAAAACAGAAAGTGGAGGAGACAATAATAGTAATAATGAAGAACCCGTAAACTAAATTTATGATTTACGTTTTTCTTCTATGTCTCTCTGTATCATTATTGTATCACATGCCAAATTGAAAATGATTCATAGTACAGTGAAATCTATAGATTATTGTGGAAAAAGAAAAAAAAAGGTACTTTTTAAAGTTTTTGCAAGTTTTCTTTTATGGTTATTTTTTACAAGTATTTTTAGATAATAAAGTCGCAATAAATTTGTAATCTCCCAAACTACTGAAAAAAGATAAAATAATTGTGGTTTGTCTTAAAAGTCACATGTTTCATATCATGTGCAGCCATGCAAAGTATCGCCCGAATCTTCTTCACTCTTTAATGTTTTACATTATTTATTAATTTTATTATTTAAATAAATCACAATATGTTGGTTAAAGCTTGATTCAATGCCTAGTAATGTACAAAAAATCCAAAAAACAAAAAATGATTCACTAGATTTTTTTAGCATATAACAACAAAGTAATAGTAACAATTTTTTGTTATTATGTAATCATATAAAGGATATTATCAAGTTTTTATTTTTGGAAATTAAGTAGTTCTGCCACCACCTAACAAACAGGGTCCATTTCTTGGGTATAGTACTTTTCACGTCCAAACAAGATCTACATTTATTATTATTATTATTATTGTATTGTATCATTATTAATTATTATTGTCATAATAACCTTTTATATCGTCTGACCCTCTATGATAAATCAAATAAATTCACTAATCTAAGACTAAGATTACAATCACTATTAAAAAACTACTATAAATATTACATTTTTGGACTACTATAAGAAAACAACTCAATGTTTAGTATTATCACACTCCTCAAGTATTAAAATATACAAAAAACAGAATAGATTTTGGTTTTGATTTTTAAAGTGAAAGAAAGGAACAGAAAAACAAAAACAGAAACACATTTAGACAGCTAAGAGTTTTTTTGCAAAAGCCAAAGCTTTTTTTGATGCCCCCAAAACATAAATCTTTCAGTCTTCACGTTACAATGTATTAACATTTCGACCACAAACTGACAAAACCGTATAATATACGTAAACCGTATAATATATGCTCTTTCTTCTTCATCTCTTAAAAACACAGACAAATAACAAAAACCTTTTCTTCTTCTCTCACTCTCATTCTCTCTCAATGTTTCATCTGATCATCCTCTGCTCTTTACTCTCTCTATTCCTCCTCCCTCCGGCTAATCTCGCCGGCGTGAGTGATGAAGAGTATCTAAAGCTTCCGTTATTACGTAAATCTCCGTTACCTTCTCCAACGCAAGCTCTGGCTTTAGACAGTCGCCGTCTCCATTTTCTCTCTCTCCGCCGTAAACCCATCCCTTTTGTCAAATCTCCGGTGGTCTCCGGTGCTTCTTCCGCGTCGGGTCAATATTTCGTGGATCTCCGGATCGGCCAACCGCCTCAATCGCTACTCTTAATCGCTGATACCGGAAGCGATCTAGTTTGGGTGAAATGCTCCGCCTGTCGAAACTGCTCTCGCCATTCGCCGGCCACCGTCTTCTTCCCTCGCCACTCCTCCACATTCTCTCCAGCTCATTGCTACGACCCGATTTGTCGACTCGTTCCCGAACCGGGTCGGCCTCCGAAATGTAACCATACCCGGATCCATTCCACGTGTCCGTATGAGTACGCTTACGCGGACGGTTCATTAACTTCCGGTTTATTCGCTAGAGAAACGACGACGTTGAGGACGAGCTCCGGTAGAGAGGCGTATCTAAAGAGCGTCGCTTTCGGATGCGGGTTTCGGATCTCGGGTCAAAGCGTATCGGGTACAAGTTTTAATGGAGCCCATGGAGTTATGGGCTTGGGCCGTGGGCCAATTTCTTTTGCTTCTCAGCTGGGTCGTCGTTTCGGTAACAAGTTTTCGTATTGCTTGATGGATTACACTCTCTCTCCGCCTCCCACGAGTTATCTCATCATCGGAAACGGCGGCGGAGGAGTTAAATCTGACGCCGTTTCGAAGCTTTTATTCACTCCGTTGCTCACGAATCCGCTCTCGCCGACATTTTACTACGTTCGACTAAAATCGGTTTTCATCAACGGCGCGAGATTACGAATCGATCCTTCCGTTTGGGAAATCGATGGTTCGGGTAACGGCGGGACCGTCGTGGATTCAGGCACAACGCTCGCATTTTTAGCTGATCCGGCGTATCGATTGGTCGTCGCGACTGTGAGACAACGGATGCGACTGCCGATTGCGGCTGAGCTGACTCCGGGATTCGATCTGTGCGTTAACGTCTCCGGCTTTTCGAAACCGGAGAAGATCATGCCGAGGCTGAAATTCGAATTCGCCGGCGGTGCGGTGTTCGTTCCGCCGCCGAGGAATTACTTCATCGAGACGGAGGAACATATCCAATGTCTAGCGATCCAATCGGTGAATCCGAAGGTTGGATTCTCAGTGATCGGAAATCTGATGCAGCAAGGGTTCTTGTTTGAATTCGATAGAGATAGATCACGGCTGGGTTTTTCTCGTCGCGGTTGCGCTTTGCCGTGATGATTCACCAGAATATTCCGGTTTCGACTCGCTCAAAGATTCTTTTTTTTTCTTTTCGTTTTCACTTCTTTTTTTTCCCTCTTGGAAGTACGAGATTGGGTGGCGGTTCACTGTTACCGAAAATAGGAATAAAAATAATCTCTTTGGAGTTTGTATAATTTCGGATTGGAAATACAAATATTAAAAGTTTCACTGTCCAAAACAAAAATAGAACACATTGAATGGATAAAAATCACTATCCAAAACAAAAATAGAACACATTAAATGTTATTTAAAAATAAACAAATTACTCTTGCTTTTATAATTGATATTAAATTTCTATATTATTGTAAACAAGAAGTACTAAAAATCGATTTATTATCGGCCCAAATCGAATAATCGGCCCAAAAGACTTATCGGCCTAAACTGCCTATGAAACTTTTTATCGATTACAAATTACAAGGGACATTGAGTCCAAGTAAAGCATTTTAAGCAGGTTAATATGGAAAGAAACAAATTCTTTATAATATTTAAAACTATAAACTATTTCAGAAAATCGGAAAATTATAAATTGGAATTAAACATTAATAATCTTATCTGAAAACAGAATCGACTTTTTTAACTTTCAACGTGGATATAATAGTAAATTAGTAATATATGTTCTTAAACCGAATCCGAACATAACCAAAAATCTTAATATTTTAAAAAAACTAAAAAAATATTTATTTGATTAAACATTTAAACCCACATCATACCCTAATAGTTTGGTTTGATTATACATATAACAATAAACCATAAATACACTTAGTCGAAAGCTTGGAATATGCTACATAAATTTAAATTATATCTTGTGATCTATGGCAGTACGAGCTTATTTTTCTATGAAAAAAAATAAATCTTTTTAGTGAGGAATATATACTACTACTCGCAAAATGTAAAGATTTATGATATATGATGAGTACTTAAGACGTAATGAAGGAAGTAAGCATGGCGTCATGATGATTAAAGCCCTAAAAGAGCACCCACCGAGATTGTTCACAAATCGTAACCAAACTTTTTTTCTATTAGAGAATTTATATTCACTTTAAAAACCTTAAAATAATAAGAAAGTGCAAACACACTCATATATGTGTATATAATATTTATGTAAAGGGGTGACATAAGAAGGCTACAAATGGCCACAAATGTAAAAAAGTGAAACTCAAAGGGACCAGAGACAACCCATGCGTGTGACCACAAACTGATGCTTACTTATTCCTTATGCTTCTATATAAATACATATATATATATATATATCTCTATATATACAGACACACATGTGCGAGCACTTCCATATACAAGCAAACTAATTTACATTATATTTCATGTTTGCTTCCATAAGACATACCTCATCCCACGTCACCATTTCATATTTGCAATATTGCATATTGTTACACTATTGACTCTCCAACTTGGAAAAAACCGACATTTTGTGCATTTATATTCGGAATGTCTACATATGTGCGGATTATAGAACAAAACTAGTATCTGCTTTATTCTTACGGATGATGAATGCATCCTTAATTTGTACGGCAAACTTCTTCTAGTAACGAAGTTATGGTCGACTTAGTTACCGATTAATTAATACTATCTTCATTTATTTCCACATGATATATAATTTCATGAACGTTAGTTAGTGAATGCAAAGTTACTCGTACATATCACATATCTTATATTACTGACACAGTTGTGAATTCCACGATAATGTAGAGCACGATCAAACAATCTCATGTTACATATGTTATTGGTTTAATAGAGTCTTGTCCTGCACTTAGCATAAGCAGGATAAACGGCTGCTTCGTTGGACATGTCCGGTACATAGCATGAATATTGTTTTTATTCTTTCTAAAAATTAAAGTGGTTCCTCTCCTTCTTTAGTTCTCCGTTTGTATCGTTAAAGTGTGAAATTTAAGGGTCTTTTGTAACAATTTACGAGTCTTTTTTCTATTGAGGGTTTTGTCGATAACATGCACTCATACAAATCATATTTTGGTTTGAATGTTTTAAGTTTGTGCATAGAGAATGCACACTAGCATCTTTGGTAATATCCATTGATTTTATAGGTAGAGCATAGGATCTATGTTACTCGACGGTACTCAATCCAAAATCTGGTAAGCTTCTTCTCACATAACATGTTCTAAAGTGATTGAGCTAGTGTTATTGGTAACCAGTTGGTTTTGTTTGATTTGAACATGATATATAGTAATATATATAATGGATGTCAGCTAGGAAATGTGTAACAATAGTCATACTTGTATTAAATATTCAAACTATTATAGAAACCCGACAGAGTGCGGCTGGGGCATGTTATACATTCACAGTTCATGATGTTATATGGCACATTATTGAGATTAGGTTTTCAGACACCAATAAGATATGCAAGTTCAGGCTTATTATTTGTAATATAATTTGGTTAAAGAAAATTTTGATATATGGTAGGAATCAGAGATTGATATCCAAAAAACAAAAACAAAAGAACTTTCACGAAGATATAAAAAAACTTGTATATCCCGAAAATCAGTTTGAACACGGATTACTTTTCTTCTTTAAATAACAAATTATAACAAAACATTAGTGGAAATTTTGTTTTCTCTTACACCGTTTGCGATCTGCCTCAATTAGATAAAACTTGACACAAAAATGTACACTCTTAGGGAGTTCGACCTTAATTCCTATCATGGGATACATATATGAGCAAGTGGACATAACAACAAAATATTACATGAAAGACCTAAAAATCGAACTACACTTTTGTAATGAATCATGTTCTAACGCACACACGCATAAAGACACTTACACATATATGTATGTATTTACGCGTACACATGTAATGATTTGGTCGTGAAGACCTTTGCATAAATACGTATGTTTTGTGTAGTCACAAATTCACGTGTAAAAGGACAACCTCTGGTCATACACAAATAATCTGATAGTAACTTAACCGGTTGAACAAGATATGTAATGTAAAAGTTTATGTTAGATAGATTAAGGTCTAATGGTCCCAAATATATTAGTTATCAAAAAGGAAAAATTATGTATAAATCGCATGTAAATACACATTCTAATTTGTTGGCAAATATACATACGGCCGATAGCAAGATTAATACTTATATACTCTACAGAGTTTTTAACCAAAAAAATTGTTTAGCCGATTTTATGAGATTAAAACTATCGAACATATCCAGTTTTTGATTTCATTGGTGTAATTGCAATATTCAAATAATATGAAAGATGAAAAGTTCACAAATAAATATATATGACCAATATATTTGAATTTATTAATTTTTTGTAAAAATATATCAGAGTTTTTATGTGATAAAGATCCACATAATAGTAGGATAATAATTACTAAAAAACTGCCAATGTGCGAAATAACTAAAAATATAAATGTATTTTCGCAAATATGATTTGTCATAGAATTACAAGCTAAAATTGTAAAAGTAAAACATGCATTTGTGAGTTTAAGAAAATACTATAATTTTTTGTTGTTTTATTAAAAGTTCATTTCACTTCATGATTTATTTCACCAATTTACTATGGAAATTTCATTTAATTTGCATAAGTATTGTTTATTACACGATTTTTGGCACACTAATTAAATCCAACGTAACTAACTGATTTAGTTTTTAAATGAGCCATGCTTGTCAAGAAATAAATGATTTTAGCTTTTTGAAAGGCTTTTTGAACATGAACACTGACTTTATTTGAAAGGTAATGATTATAGTTTTCTTCCAACAATTTGTATCTTATCATATAATTCTTTACCCTAAAATTATGACATTTTATGGACCAACAGTTTAAGCACATACTCGGCGAAGGGCATGGTCTCGGGATAATATTATATAATAGATGCAAAAAATTTATTTTTGTTATATAGTATTGGATACCGTGAAAATTATCAGGTAATGTCCATAGTCATTAGGAAGTGGTATTATTTTGCTGCTTTTGATATGATGTTTATCACTTTTTCAGTGTATAAAAAATATGGCTTCATGATATATATTTCGTGTACTTGATCTTCATGCATTGTTGATTCTTTAAGTAAAATATCTTTAAATTTAGTTACGTCTCCTAGGTAAGTTAGTTAAATTTAGTAAGCTGTATAGCGAAATTGTTTATTTAGAACAAAATGTTCTCTATTTAAATGGGTGAATATGTTTATTGGAAAGTTGATAAAAAAACTTCCAATAAACGAAGCATTCCGTCTTGTTTAATAAATACTCTCTTTAAGAAATAAACCAAAGCATCACAATGACTTATTAAGAAGATTACCGTGAAATAATAGTTACACAAATTTAGCAAAAGAAAAAAAAAATCTGAGAATGTAAAATCAATTGTTAAGATGTCTTTTCATTAGGACCTATGTAAAAAAAGTTTTCGAGAACAGAATAACAGCGAGGTTTGTTTCAAGTTTCAACAAGAAAAAAAGAGAAAAGAATCATGTATGTAAATCAATCAAGTACTGATAAAATAGAAGTATTATTGGAAAAAAACAAGAAGAGGAGTAAATTCAAAGACAAAATGATTTGAAATTCTTGGAGAAGGCAAAAGAAGAAGACAGCGTGGAGAAAGAGCCCAGAATGTTGAACGTCGTGTGGGCTTCACTCTGCACCACCACAAAACCCTAGCTTCATACCCTATTCTATCTTTCTTATTCCTATTATATATTCTTTCACCGATTTTTCCAATTTAATAGTGGAGTATATATTTTATAAATCCTACCAACTTACTCTTTTAGTCTTTTTCCTTGAGAAAAAAATTCTGATAACTAATTCAATTGGAATGGTATATCACATAATATATATATATATATTTCTTTTATTAAAAAATAATAATATAAAATTTAAAATATTTATTAATTTCAAAAAAGACTGCAAAAAAAATTTTCTTTCTACATCGTCTACAACTTCTCTTTCTTCTTAATAAATTTCATGAATGACGTTAAAAAAATTCATTGAAAATATTATGCCACGTTTTTTGTGAAACAAACCAAAATCTATAAAGGAGACTTAATTTAAAACATAGAAAAATACGCTAATATCAAATAATCTAATGTGATCAAGATATATTCAGATAACAATATAAGATATTCGTTAGATATGTACGAGTAGATCAAAATGAAAAGAGAATCTGGTCGATGCACTTAAAGACAAATCTGTAACTTAGCAAAATCTTGATTGATTAGATTACATTAGATTAGAAAGAAGGAATGTTGTCCTAAAGAAAGGATTAAAGAAGGAAGAAAAATAAGAAAGTGGGTTTGGCTATAAGAAACGAGTGGGATTATTAATGATTAAAAGTAAAAGTCTTTTTGGTCTCTGGTCGGTCGACAATCCGTGTGTCCTGTGGTCAGTGTTTGTTTTTTATTTCTTAGTTAAATTTGTGAGTTTTTTTTTTCATGTTTCCACTGAAATACAAAACATTAAGCAGCCAAATGTAATTCTTTTAACGCGCTGTTTCAGAACCTGATGAAAACAATAATCATGTCTTCTTCTTCATTCTTCCACTTTAGATGAATGTCAAATTATCTAGATTATATAAGTCCACTTTGATATTTTCTTCTTTGTAATTTCATGGCATAACTTGATATTTAAAGGGACTATCTTTTGTGTGTATTCTATACTCTTAAGGGATTTTATGAAGATACCGTGAAGCTAACCGAAAACATGGAACGAAAAAAGTAAAGAAAAACAAATATATATATATATATATATATATATAAATAACCTTTTCATTTTAAGGGTAGTTTTTTTGTGTATTATGATCCAAATTATATCTATATATATTATTATGTAATTTTATTTTCGTGATTTTTGCACATTAATTTTTATATTCATCTAATTTGATTTTTTGTTTTAATTTTAGACAATAATTTGTTTTGATCGTCCATGTTTAGAGGCAAACATAATTCTGTCTATTTGACCACTCTAATTTCTAACTGCTAGAAAAGTTACTAAAACTTTTCTTGAAAAATGTATGAAAAATGAAACCAAATTTTCAATTAATCATATAGTTTCTAAATATATTGAGTTTTTGATTTTTTTTGTTTCTTATTTAGTAAAAAATAATTTATAGATTTTTATATACCTTTTATTAGTTATTGCTCAAAATAATGAACTTCAAAAAAATATATATATAAGTATTTGAATTTATTAAAGTACTATCAATTCATATTCATGGGAAAATATTTAGTGTTTATAACTAAATATTGTTGTCTATAATATCACTTGTGAACGTTCTAATTTCTGACCATCATCCTATTGCCAATACTCAATAGTCTAGCAGTTTAGTGTCAATCATGAAAAATTTATAAACAGTTTCATACTTAATAAATTAATATTAAATTAATTTTTTATTTAATCTATTTATTTCTCGTCATAAATAGGACTTACACCATTTTTTAATACCATTGTCTATTATTTTTGACCGCATTTAGTAAGATCATAAGCTAAGAGACTTATACAATGTATTTGTACGGAACAATTATAATTCGTTAACTGTTACAGAGTTTGATATAGTTAGTAGAATGGTCGTGACGCGGTACTCCTCATATAAATATGGGAATCCTTTTACCCTAAACAGGGTTATATCAAGCGTAGATGAGCCAAACATGCTTCTATTAACAAGTAGAAAAGTGGACAAATTTATTAGCATTAAAACAATATTCTTAAAAACATAAGTAATTAATAGTTCGTAGGAAGCCAAATCCATCAGAAAAATCCACAAGATGATGACAGCTCCCCATATAGAAGTCGTAAAAGAAAAGTAAAGAAGATGTGCAGCACTTGCAGATTTATTTGATTTCTTATATATTCATAATAAATATACCAGAAAGAAAAAATATCGTGGTCCCAAAACGAAAATTATCAACAAAATTTTAACTATGAATATAATTGTAACAAATTATTGGTTTAAATACAAAATTTGAGAAATCAGGATTTTGTTTTCATCAACATTCGCGATTTTTTTGTGACTAGTAATTTTTGTAGAATCACAAAGTCATCATGCTACCTTTCCCATTCGACGGATTACAGTAAAAACATAGAAAAAAACATAAAATATCAACAGTATTTCTAACAATTTTTTTCCTCTCAATGTGTATTTATCAAAGACAATGGTGGACTGATTGTACAACCCGATGAAAATGTTTACTATCATATGAATTATTCTTTTGGAAAGAAATTTTAATATTAAAATATTAAATAACTTTTCTTACCAAAAGACACATAATATAGCACTATATATATATATATGTGTAAGCATTATCAAATGGGATGTTTGTGACCTTTTGTCTCTTCTTCTACAACTCTCTTTCTCCTTTCTTTCTTTCTGCTTCCAAAAAAAAAGCAAAAATGTATGCAATGAAAGAAGAAGACTGTCTTCAAACGTTTCACAACTTACAAGACTATCAAGACCAGTTTCTTCTTCATCACCATCCACAAATCCTCCCTTGGTCACCTTTACCTTCTTTTGACCCGACCCATTTCCCATCCAACCCGACCCGTTATCCTGACCCCGTCCCCTACTTCAACAGGAGAGCTTCTTCTTCCACTTCCTCTTTTGACTATACCGATGGTTTCATCTCCCCTCCTCCTTCCATGGATCATCATCATCCGAACCATCTAAGGATTTTATCCGAAGCTCTTGGACCCATCATGCGTCGTGGCTCGTCCTTTGGGTTTGATGGTGAGATCATGGGAAAATTGAGTGCACAAGAAGTCATGGATGCTAAGGCGTTGGCTGCTTCAAAGAGTCATAGTGAAGCTGAGAGAAGAAGACGAGAGAGAATCAACACTCATCTTGCTAAGCTGCGTAGCATTTTACCAAACACAACTAAAGTAAGTTGATATTATTAATATCTTTTATGGCTTTGCTGTTTTGAAATTGAATTCATTTTTCAAAAACATGAGGGGAATTAACTGAAACTAATGATACTTCAGAATTTATCTTTATTCAGTTACTATTGTTTAGTAGTAGTGGTAAAATTTCATTTTTCAAAAAATAAAAAACGTGCATAAATATATATGTTTGGTGTGTAAAGTATAAATCATATATTCATATATGTGGGATTTTTGTAAATCTTCTTAAAATTCTATGCGAAACAAAAATTAAATTAGTCAAGGATACTTCCAATTTTATCTTCGTTCGAGTATTATCGTTTAGTAATGGTAAGTTTTCATTTTTTTAAGCAGAAAGTAAATACACCAGAGCAATATTTTCGTAATGTAATTATCCTTCATAGATGGTATTTTTGTAATTATCATCATTATTAAGAAGATTGAATATTTACCTTTCGCTTTGCTTTTTTTAGACGGACAAAGCTTCGTTGCTAGCGGAAGTGATTCAACACATGAAGGAGTTAAAACGACAGACATCACTGATCACTGACACGTGTCAAGTCCCAACAGAGTCCGATGATCTGACCATAGATTCGACTTACAACGACGAAGAAGGAAACTTGGTGATACGAGCTTCCTTTTGCTGCCAAGACAGGACTGGCCTCATGCATGACGTCATCAATGCCTTAAAGTCTCTTCGTCTTCGAACTCTCAAAGCCGAGATCGCAACCATAGGTGGTCGAGTCAAGAACGTCTTGTTCTTGAGCCGAGAAGACGATGGAGATGACGATGGTGCAGGATATCGTAGAAACTTCGATGGTGATGACGTGGAGAATGATAATGAAGGGAAGAGATATAATCGTGTGAGTTCGATAGAGGAAGCGTTAAAGGTGGTTATAGAGAAGTGTGTCAATAACAACGATGAAAATAATGATAACAATAACTTGGAGAAATCATCTTCAGGGAGTATTAAGAGGCAAAAGACTAGTAAGATGGTAAATCGATGTTATAATTAGTTAATTCGTCTCCCATAATATGATTGATTAGATTATCAAGTCTTTAATTAATTAGGCTTGGCTAATTAGACTTGCAAAAATGGGATTATGGGTTAGTAGTATAATATTTAGTATGTTTTGGCTTTTTTATTAATCTTTTTTCTTTTTTGTTTGGGTTTCTTCTTCTATGTTTTTATAATCTATGAAGGACCCTTTATTTAGGGTTTTATAGTGATGTGTTTGGCTAATATATATTGTATTATAATTAAGACATTTTCTCGTCTTGATTAATATATGAAATGTAAAGAGTTTAGTTTGTATGAAAGGAGTGGAATCAAGAATCTCGTCTTGATCATGAAGTGTATCAATTACTCGACGCTACACATACACAATAGTATTATATTATTCTAATTATCAATTTCTACTCTATTACGATTAACATATATATTCACAAAGTACCTCTAATCTGTGATGACAGAAAAAAATCTATTCGCGTATTTATTGTTAAATTTCTGACAATCATAATGTCGATCAAACTCAAATTTTAAATGTGCATGGGAAAATTTCGTCTTTATATACTTTCGGTTTTTGTTTGTCGTGAACGTTGTACGCATTGATCATACGAGTTACATAATTTATTTGCTAGTATCGAATGAAAACTCAACTTTTACTTCACACACATATATATATATATATACAATATAAATAGTATTATGTTTCCTAAATTAGGGTGATGTAGAGAGTAGTTATTTAATGGAAGATTTGTAACTTATAACAAGTAAAAATCGAGAGGAGTAGATCGAATCTTTATCGTGGGAAGTGATGACTTAGATCTTTGCTCTATTTATAGAAACTCTTGTGGGCATTAGTTTCGGGATCTTTGCAATGTTGTCTCTTTCGCCGTTACTGACTCATCCTCTCACGTTACTTATTATTATTACAGATACAGTTTGCTACCACAAGCACATCACGTCATTCTCTCGTCACTTGTGTATCTTTAGGTCTCTATTTTTTTATCAGTTTTAAAATTTAAGACTTTCTTTCGTGACCTGAATCAATGTACACATTAATTTGATTACAACATGCTTCTTTTTCTTTTAAGATTTCAATTGTTACTCCTTGAGACCGAGGTTTCACAATTTTGACTTGTCTCAACTATGAAATTTTGATATATATATATCAGGAAATAATCTTATTTTCGTGCTTTTAAAGAGCTCGTACGATTATTCGGTTTGTACATCCAACGGTTTGAATTAACATATAATATTAGATTATCAAGTTTACGATTACGAATTGTTTTAGTTGAAGGTCCAATGGTAAAAGCAGTTTTTATAGGCCAACTTGTAGACCCAATCCTTATTTATGACATAAGCCGGTGGTGGGAGATAATATCTTTTTAGCCCATGGGCTGATTGATATATCGAAGCCCAAAATGGAAAACTCTTAAAAAAATGGCCAATGCAGGAAAATTCTAAAAGAAATGGCCTATGTAGGTTTCGAACCTGCGACCTTCGCGTTATTAGCACGACGCTCTAACCAACTGAGCTAATAGGCCAAGTTAATATTCATGTTCTTAGAGAATATTTATTCATGGAATATAAAAAGAGTAAAAAAATCTGACTTTATCATATAAAACTATGAGACTTAGAAATAGAAGATCATAAATGTAACAAAAAAGTAAAATTTCAAATTTAAAATAAAAATTCTTATATAATGATACAACAAGAAAATCATGTGCAATGTACAAATTTAAAAGAACACAAATATGAACGCACCTGGAGATAAGTCCATAAGTGTTGAAGTACAAGGAAGTCTTTATGTGGACCAATAATGTCGAATAGAAAAGCATTTAAATTCAGACCAAAATCACTTTAGTTAGTTGAAATTGTGATTAGTTTGGAAAACAACATAGGAATGATTTGTTCATTATTCGGAACAATGAACTTGGTTTAAGACTTTAAACACATCATGTGAAACAAAGATACATTGGCTCCATTTGATAATATTGTGAAATGGCAAAATGATAACAACCTAAAAACTCTGAAAATTTAAATAGCAGAGTCATTAATGGAATAAAATTTATCATAGTTAGAAATGAAGATTTATGTATGTCATTAACCTTGTAAGTAACAAACATAAATCACTATATTTTGATATTGACTTTAGTTTTGCATTGTTTAATAAGATAATAGATCAATCTCACTTGTTATTTCGACCGCTGCAAAAATCACTTAGCTTAAGCCTTTAACTTTCAGATATTTTGGATTCTTGAAACAAATCTAAAAATGGAAATAAGGAATTGTTGAGAGTAGCTTAATTAGGTAATGTAAATAACCCACTAAATGGAAAATTCAATAACGTTAGCATCAATTAATAAATCTGGACCCTGCCGTGAGAAAGTGACAAGAGATGAGCCCGATGGTTCTGGCCACGACGGCGACGGTGGTAGGACAGCCGCACGTGGTCGAGCTTATCCTCTTGTCTTTTTGAACATTCAACTTCTTTTGTCTCTTCCTCAATAGCTCTATGTGTCAAGATATCTTCTTACTGCTCCATAGATTTTTGTGAAATCATCTCACCAAGTATGTATAGGTGTAGTCGTGTAGATGAGTACATAAACATATGGGCTGCATAGTTAAAATTGGCCGACAACAGAATATCAATGAGGCAATGATGCAGATTGAGTTTCTTCCCACCTGACACTTTGACCCCATTCTCATGCTTTCTTTTGTCACCAATCTATAGTTTTAGTGAAATAATTAATACAGAAGAAGTTTAGTGTTCGAATAATAATAGAGTGTTATAATGACAGTAGTATTTTGTAGTTGAACTTGTTGATTCTCGATAAATAATGCAACACCCAATGGCAGCTCTTATTCAATGCTCTTAATTACTTCAATTAATATGGTTTATTCTTACTATTTAAATTCATATAATTACAATCTTTATTTGAGATAAAGATTGGCAAACACTGTTGAACATTGATGATGGGTATTAAATAAGGTTGTGATTGGTTGTAATCAGTTTTAGTCTTGAGACCATATTGACGCAATGAATTAAAAGAAAAAAGGAAATTCACTTTATCTTTTAATAGATTAAGTTCGATGTACATCATAAATAATTCGCCACCTAATGGCTACGTCAGATTCAATAAGAGGGACCCGAACAATAATTTGTATGGTGTGTGACTTGTATTGTGGCCCTTGATCTACATCTATAGTCATTAAAACTTGATTAGTTTAATTTGATAATTCAATAGAAACTAAACAAAGACACGTCATGATAATTAAAGTTTTGAGTTAAGTCATATAATACGGTGAAACTTTTAGTGCGAGTCCAAGCATAAAGTGATCCCATTACGTGGACCACTAACGTTACATAATACATATGATTAGACAAGTAACCAAAGAGTATTTATTTTCTTTAATTTTTTAAAATTTATCTTCAAATCAATTAGCTAATCATTGGAACTAGGATGAGGTTATTGGTTTGACTAAAATTAGGATAATCAAAGCATGCATAAGAAGCATGTGTTATGCAAACTTGTACCTCTCACAAATGATTTATAACTCTTTAGTCATTGGATTTTATAAACTGAAAGTTATTGACATCAAATTCGTTGTAATAATGAGATTGATCACTAATTTTGGTCTAGTTGGTCTAAATTTGGTTAAATAACATACATAGCTAGTGAAGCAATTTGACATCATGCTCTATATGTACTATTTATCGTGTAGCTTCACCGACTTCTTGAGATTTAAACATTCGAAATTGTTTAGTCGAACTTCAACGGTTAGCTTTTGTTTGAGTTAATGCGATTTCACATATTATAAAGCAAAATTGAAAAATATCAAGTACACTAATCACAAGCTCATAAAACTATGAAAGCAAGGAAATGAAGAAATCAGATTGAAGAAAATAAGAACTGGATCTTGGTTAGATTATGTATGAGATAGCTGATTTACACTGAGAGCTATAGGACTAAGGCAAAAGCCATTACAAAATTTATCCCAAAGTTTTATTCTTTGATATTTACAAGTTTACCCCCATTAACTTAAAAAACAAAAACCCCATATATATCAAAAGTTGTTTTAACTTTCATCTCCCAAGGCCGACGATTACCAAGCGGAACCCAAACCAGTTTTCTCCTTCATATCTTCTTGTAATCACTGGTTTGATCCGGTTCAGCTTCAAAGTATCACCACTCGAATCAACCAATCAATCTTGCCAACATAGGAGCATCACAACACATCGTTTGATGATGTAAAGCTTAGCTCTTTGCTCTCTAAGAACACCACCAAGTCCCCTACTACTCGATACTCTTCTCTTCAAAACTCCCATCTTCGATATTTTAGGGTTTTGCTCTGATGTTTTAAGAGGTTTTAGTTTGAAGGTAAGAGGAAGTAAGATGAACAAAGAAAGGTCTTTCTTTTTATAGAAGAAGAAGAAGAGAGTTTTGTAGGGACAACAAGTCGAAGTCGCGCGTGGAACTGCATCCCAACCCACCCGACACTGTCTCTCACCATCCACTTGTGTTAAGTGTCACATCATTTTCAATCTTCCGAGATAGATGATTATAAATTTAGTGGTGATTTTGTATCGGTGGTATGTTGTTCTAGTATTACAATTTAAAATGGTAAAAAATGTATATGTGTGTTGTAAGAAAAAATCTATTGAATGCGATGAGATCAAAGTTTTAATTGATATTGAAATTAGATAAAGATTAATACGTTTTAATCTTTGAAAATTGTATGAGCAATGCTTACATCGAAAATTTGAATAATTGTAAGAGATGTGGACCAATCAACTAATTGGTAATTAATTTTAAATTAAAAATCTTGTTCTACACAAAAATGGTATAATTCTATAATATTTATTTATTTTTGACTATATTATTATGTTTTAATCAGATCTATTATCTTCTGATATTAGGCTATTTTGATTATTTTGTTTTACAGGACTGAGTGGTTAATCTCGGTAATCTACAGCTATTGATAAAATTTATTATAGAAAAAGAATTATTATTCAAACTTTTTTTTTGAATTTTCCCTATTCTCTATAAATGTATTCATTTCAGAAATGTGAATGAGAATGCTTAGGTTTAAAGATGAATTTGATGAGTGTGAAAATATCTTAAACACCATTGTTTTAGTTTATTTTATTTTATATGGTCTTAAACCCCCAAACATGTATGCCCCTCTCTGTTCCCTCTTTTATTAACCACCAAATATTTTTGAGATCTTTAATTTCAATAATTTGAAAGAATAAAAAAATGTTTTTGTGGACGAGAGAATGCAGATTTTTACAGCTATTAAAACTAAAAATCTCATATCTACTCAATTTATGTGTCCAAACGTAATTGAATTATAAAACGAATTCGAAATTTAGAATTCAATTTTAAGTTTGGATTTAATTTGAGCGATGCGGATCCAAATGTTACCAGTCAAACTGAAGATCTGATCAAACTGAATAATGTGATTTTAATAGTAACTCAAACTGGGCTGAATTGTCTAAAACTTTATTATTTGGCACTTCTTCGAATAATCTTATAATCAAGATGTGATGATATGTAGTATCTCGATTTATTTTAGAATATTATATTCAATCTTTCTGGGACCTTTGTGAATAGTATGAAATAATTGGGTTCTTATTTCATGAATTAAATTTTGGTTATATGCGTTGGATCCACGTCAGTATACAATACTATTAGACCTTTCAGTCGAGTTGAAATCATATGTGCATTGACAACGTAGCAATGGCGATTTTTTAAAGCTTATATGAACTATTTCATTTCCAATTTTGATATATTTCTTTTTAAAACTATAAAAGCTTGAATAAACTTGTTTGGGAATGCTTACATATTAACATTTTCAGAACCAATAAAGTAATTTTAGTCTACTAACTAAAGATTGAACTATTGGTGTGAGTTAGACCTCTCAAACAAAAAATCTTTCTTTTTCGATCTTTCTTTTCTTTTATTTTTCTCGATTTTTTAGTTAAAAAATATTTATATTTTCATATCAGTTATGGTGATTTAGTAATACTATAGTAGGTTGTTTATATTTTATATTCAAATCTTTTTATACAAAATATTATTAATTAAAATTTATAAATATTAACTTTAAATTCTGAGAGAAACTACGAACTAACGTTTAAAAATTTTATAGTCTTTGAAAAAATAATAATAATAAAAAATAGTTCTATTATCAAATAAGTGAAATATCAATATTGACTTGACTTTAAAATTTAAAACTTTGGATATAACGAGATCTTAATCTAGTGCAGTCATTTTGTTATAAAATGTTTAACAATTAGAAATATTTGTTTTTACAATTAATATTGTGAGTTTATCGATTTATGGAATATGTGAAATACCAATATGGATTTGAGGATTACTATATATAAATCATCAAATTTTATTTCAAACAATTTAAAGCAATTGATTATCTGTGTCATAACATTCATTGAAACATAATACGGATAGCTGAATAAATCCTTAAATATGAAACACCTATCGACCATTAGGTTTTTTCCAAGGCTAGTAGAGAAGTTTGAGGTCACAAGTTGTTGAGCAACTTACACACACTGTGAGATTTTTGCATAATGATCTCATTGCATGTATAACTCTACCATCCATAAGTTTAAAGTTACAACTATGAATGTTCAGATATCTTAGGGAGTCCAAAATCGTTTTCAGTGTCACTTCCAAAAATTTTCAACATAATCACTATATTTGCACCATATCAAGTTTGCATTAAGTGATTGCAGGACAACATAAACCCGATGGATTTAGCGAAAACGTTAAAGATAGCTTATTGTTATAGTCTTTTCATAAAGGTAGTCAGTTCCAAAATCTTGTCTTACCCAATGTAACATGTGTTTTTTTAATGATTCGAAACATCTTCAATTATGTTAATCTCTAATTAATAATAACACACGTAGTTTAGATTCTGAATTTGAAACTAAAATCTTTTAAATTAAGAATTACTAAATATATCCACATACTAATTTTCCATAACAGTTATATATTAACACACTGATTAATACATATGTGATTACAAAATAGATTTTACATATTTTGCTGATCAAATTTCAAAAGAGATTTAAGAGTAATTAAATCCTTAAGATCCTCACAATTTTTTTATTATAAACTACGAAGCCTATACATGCTTACGATGGGTATGTGTACTAAAATTATACACTACTCGTCTAGATTTAAAAACTCTTAAGAGCCAAAACATTGTTGCATTGTTGGACTATGACAAATTTCTACGATATTGTAAATTTAAAAAAAACTGTAACCCACATAACTATATCATTTTATACAGAAATCCTTGCAATAATTTTTTTTCCAAATCCTCTTCAACCACACAAAGCAATTCTTTGAGAAGTTTCGTCATATCAATTCAGAATTTTTCTCAAGAGATAATTTTTTTTCTTCAAATAATGCATTTACTAATAATTCGTAAATAGATCTTGTATATATAAAAATTTGGAAGATTATTTGTTAAAAGAAAACACACAAAACAAAAAACTTAGAATTTACTGGAATAAAAATGTACCAGATATAGGACCGGGATTTATAAATTTGTGTTATGTACTCGTATCATAACTTACACTTTTGGGCTTAATGTAAAGTAAATTTCAGCCCATTAACACCAACAAGTAGCTTAGCCCATTTATTCGGCTAGAGATAATTGTAGCTTTCAAATTCTTCCATGATGGCTTCAAAATATCCAATGGGCTTGTCAATATACAATATATACACAAAGAGTCTTACAAATAGTATGTATTAGTTTAACTAACGGAAGTGCTAAATACCCATCACTGCAAATCAAATTATCTTTAGCCAAGAACAAATAGTATGTACTAGATGTGCCATGGGTTGTATTTAACATATATAACCCGAGTAATATATATTGTTGACAATATAAAGACTTTAATCCCCCTAATACTCGCTAAAAACAATGTGAACCAGTTTTATATTTTTAAAATTTTATTTTGTAACAATGTAAACGTGTAAAAATATAAAAGAAACAAAAAAAAGCAATGTAAAAGTGTTAAAATTATATGATTAACCAAAATTTGATGTGTCTTGCATTTGCAAAATGAGAATTGGGAAGGCGCAAAGAGGATTTTTTTTTCTAGAAAAAAAAGAATAGTTGTAGTATATGTTGATGCAGGTCTATGATGCTAACTGGTAAGAGTTATATTCGTTGATGCATGACGATCATCATGTTGTGAAAATTTAATTTCAAATGACTTTGTAATATACGAGTCTGAATCCTGTATTGTATCACAAGTTCAACGATCTAAACCTATCCGTATAACCTAAAGTTTTCTAAATGGTAGTTTCAAATGAGTTATAATATTTTGTAGAGAGTGATTGATACGTTTTGAGCTTAGAAAGAGTCAATGGTGTAACACATTGTGATGTCTTAAGAAGTTCAAAACATGTTGGTCCTTTTGTACGGAGTTACGTACATCATGTAAGTGTATATTTGGTAGATATGCATACACCTACCTACTATATGTAGAGCTCGTTGACTTAGTTGACTTTGAAGTTTCGTTTCTTTTATGGTGACGCCACTGCGTTCGTCATTATTTATAAATAAAAGTGTAAATAAATAAATAAAAAGTCGCTAGAATTATTTCATATTTGAATAGTGGGAGCAATGAGTTTTTGCTGAGCTCGTTTACAACAGAAAAAATTCTCTGATTAAATATCTAAAGAGAGAGTAATAATTCTATGTATTGCAAGTTGCTAAGAACCATTAAATAAAATTCCAAACAGCAATAAAAAATTTGTTTTTTTCTTTTCTTTTTTTGGCCGCAAAAAGGTTGCTAAGTTGTAATCGAGCGAGTTTGCTGTATTTGATTCATGGGGTGTCATGTAGACATCGTGAATCTATTTATTCATGTCGAATATTAATGAAAATAAAATTTAAGTCTTATAATTAAGACTTAAGAGTGAAAGTTCCTAGAAACTGAGTTTTTGTGTGTGTGTTAAATACTAATATATATATATATATATATGTATTTTAAGATTTTTAATCAACATTATTAAGTTTTTGTGGATGAACTTAAATAATTTATTGTCTTCATCTTTTATATTAATTTCTAATTTTTGAAGTTGCAAATTTACTGCCAAAAATATTTTAATCACAAATTATAATTTTTTGATGGCATATTTCTCATGATGCTTGTATAATTTTGGTCTAGAAGTAATCATTTTGAATTTTCTCCATTTTATCAGTGCACGTATAAGTATGCATGATTCGAGATACTAAACGCATTCATTAATTCATTTATTATATATAATCACTATGTATGAGTAAATTATTTAAAATTTTCAATTTTAAACGCATTTTGTAATTTTTATAATTAATAACTATGTATGAGTAAATTTTTTTTTAAAACTAAATTTTTCGTTTTTAAATTATTACGTGAATGTCTACGATAAAACTTATAACCAACTAATGAATTTTAATCTGAAATTTACTGTGCCTATCAGCTTCTCAACCAATGGCAAGAGATATGTGTGGGGTGGTTGGTCCCACGGTCTTGACGATTATCTTTCTCTTTGATTAAAACTTTAGTCAACAAAAGCAACTTGGAGTGAAAGAAATGACTATAACGAGCTCTTGGACTTAATTAGTCATTAATTAGTTGAATAAATTATTCCATAATCACATGTGTTTTCGTTTTTCATATAGCTTGATTTAATTTGATTTCTGACTTGGATAAAGGTGTCCACAAAGTGACACATTCTTTTAATTCCGCAGACATAAATCTTTTCAAAATTTTGAAAAATCCGTGATTTGATAATTTCAAATATTAAGTTTAAAGTTAATTGCTGACAAAAAAAGTTAATTAGCTTATGTTTCTTTATTTTATAATAAAATGATTCGCCGATGTTGAATTCGACAAATAACATGGTTAGGTTTATCTCGTATTAGATAATATTTGATAAACATGGTTTTATGTCAATTTGATACCATACTTTTATAATTTTGTATAGAGAATAATAATATGTTTATCCTTACATAATAAAATTTCCCATCAGCTAGTACAAACATTCTAACCTGCAATGCACATTAAAGTAGTCTCTCAATAAATACACGAAAAGCCATATATAATGAAAGAAAATTGAAATGATATTAATTTAGAGGGTAATTAAGATCTAAAATTAATAACTAAGCAGGCGTATGAAATCTGATTATTTAAGTTAATCCTTGCGTGTGAACACTGAACAGCTTGAAGAGACAAGTTGGCTAATCAAAACACACAAATGGGAAGAAAATGCGTGAGATTGACGTGGCACAAAGTTTCCATATCTCCACAAATACTATCCCTTTCCCTCTTTTCTTTTTAATAAATAAGAATTTAATTGGCTTGTGAACAAAGATAAGATCTCTCCCATAAAAGATAAATTATATCCTTATCTGCTTAAATTTTAATAACAAGAAACCTTATTATATTACCTAACCATGCCACACCTTTTTATATAGAGAAATTAAGCCTGAAAACCAAATCATTTTTATAATAAAAAATATAGTGATATTTTTATATAAATTATAATATATACATAGTTATATCTTTAAGATGTTACATCATTATTTCTTTCATCATTTTAACTATCTATGTAAAATAAACTTTTCATCTTTTTATTGTATTAATCATAAATTATCAATAAACTAAATTTTATATTTCTATTGAAAAAATAAATTATTTTTCTATCTTACATAATTTATATTATTTTAAAACAGACATAAAATTTTGTAACGTAATAAATTGTTTTGTTAATTAACAATATGATGTTCTATACAAATATACATATAATAAAATATCATATATAAAACCAAATAACATGCATATTATATAACATGATCCGTTAATTGTTTTCTCTATTCATTTTTAAAATTATTCAGATCTTTCAGATAAATTTGTTTTCACCCAAAGAATCAGTATGTTATATTCTATGTCATTTTAAGTTAGATGTTATAAAATTTTATTATTGTGAAAGTAAAAGGAACAAAAAATAGTGTTTTTAGTTGTATAATTTATAAAGTATTCTACATAATTATATTCTGTAAAAAAGTCTAATATGGACACATAGCAACTTGGCCATTTTATATAAGTTTTTTTCTTGATATATTTTTGTATCAATATGTTCCATATTGAAATTAGATATAGAAACGTAATTATAAATATGAAAACTAGTAAAGTTGAGACATCCAGTAAAGAGTAACATGCACGTTTTCCTTTTATTATTGGGACGTAAAAACAAGCAGAAAAGCTAAATCTAGATTAGTATTGCCAGCGAGATTTATCATAAATTGCTCAATAATTAGACCGGATAAGCTGGATTATGATTAGTGGTTAAATTTGACAGACTTTCACCTGAAAACTAATTAATAATAAACATAATATATTTTCAATACCAACTTGTACATAAAATCCGTAGTGAGAAAAAAATCACAAGTTATTATACAGAAAATAATAAATAAAACACACCAATTTTGTTTAGCATTTTAGTGATTATTTTGTAATTTGTTCATTTTTTATCTGTGTTTTTTCCCAACAATTTATGTTTCTATAAAAAGTAAATTAATAGACATATAAAACAACACATTACATTTATAGATTTAAGCCAGTTTTTCTTCCTTGTGAAATTAATTTATTCGTTTCAAAATCATCCTTATCTAAATTTAGAAAACAAAAAGTTATAAAATTGCTTAGATCTTTTAAGTAGTTCTTATCCAAATACTTAAAAAAACACAAAAGATAAAAGATAACAAAGATATTATATATGAGCACGCGTATATATATATACTTAATAATTTCATGTAGTTATGTAATGCGATCAATCTTTAATGTAGTATCGTACTTGATCTTAGAAAATTGAAAGGACTTCAGAAAAAGACCACCCCCCAAATTATAAATTTGTAATTTATCTAAATATACGTTTATCTATGACATACCATATCTTAATATATGCCAAAACCAAATATATGACTGAATAATTTAACATATTACGCGTCTGCCGACAGTAGATGTGGGGTATGACTTCGCGCAGACATATTTTCGTCATCAAAGTGTCATTATATTATATTGATTGTTGGACTTATAATTCATATTTTATTTAACAGACCAAGTTTTATGTCGCAACAAAAATAAACTATCGATATTATGTGTGCACAAACTTAAGTGTTAACCGCTAACACTAAAGAAAGTGAAGATAATCTCGAGGGTATTCGTTTTTTTAAAAAATTATTTTGAAACAAATTTTTTTTTCTTTCTTCGAAATGGAGAAAATATCAGATTTTTGGTTTATTAACAGGGAGTATTTCTTCTATAAAATATAAGCTTTAGACACCAAAACTTAGATAAAAATTAAAGACAACAACTGATAATATAAGCTGCTTCATGGTTCATTGGTTTGTTATTTTTCTTTAAGCAATATCAATTCCATGTATCGGTTTTTTTCTCAGGTTTCGTTAGGATCATCAACCCTGGATAGCTGTAAATTAAAATTGTAAATCATTAAAATTTTGATGCGTGACGAACGATTTGAATGGATTAATCATGTGGATAATTTTTCAACAGATCACCAAATAGAATTAAGAAAAAAATATTGTAGTAATTGTTTCCCTCCAGTTGTTCCTTTGATCCAGTTCGAAATAATCTAAAAAAATTAGATTTACGAAACAAAACAAAAATTTAAAAGCATAAATCACAAATACTAACAAAGCTAAGACTCTAAATACCTGCTCCACTATGGATATATAAAACATATGCATGTATACGTGCGAGTGTGTATATAGATAAAGTAGACATATATAATCTATGTATTATATAACTAATTACCTATAGTTTTGAAAATTTATACTTATCAAATTAATCATGGTAAATTGATTGGAAACGCCTATCGAATAAAACCAACTAATGCGATATTTCTATATTGAACTATTTATTTAGTCTTCTAACGATCAAGGAGAGGTCGTATGGCATCGACTTAAGCTCAGGCCTTGAGACATAAGCGACAACGCTGATACAGGACTTAATACAGTTATACTGTGTAGCAAACGTACAATATATAATTTATAGATATCGCGGACATGTCTAAGAATCCAGTACATTTCATAATTCACAAATCTATATAATATACTATGCTTTTGTATTGTGATTTTTTCGTATTTATGTATCCATACAGTATAATATCAAAATAATTTTGACTTTAGCAGCAGCTTAAAAATACGTAGATAATTAAATAAATCATCGAAATTTTATACTGGAGTTGTTGTGATCACAATCTCATTTCCGGCGTCCAATACCTTTTTATAACAATTATATTTTGAGAAAGTCAGAAAGCTACCACAAATAATAAATATATACCATAATATTAACAATTGTCTAACGTAAAATACGACAAAATAGTAAATACAAACCAAAATCTAATTGGTACAAGTAAAAAATAATATAAATCCGGAGATTTTTGGTTCCTAATCGTATACAGAAATCGTCAAACGTAAATTACGTCACAATAGTAAAATACAAAAAAAAAATCCTTATGATTGAATTTTTTTTGTCAACTTATTATTATTGAATTATATAAACACTAAAACTGTGCTATAACAAACGGACCATCTAAATAAATAAGGGATAAAGGGAGACTATTGTCGGATTCCTCGTTTTTATTTGTATCTAACGTCCTATCTAATCAAATTATACAAATATGGAAACTAATTTTCTTATAACCAGGTAAATTCTAAACAAAATTTGAACTAATTCCAACAGTTTTCTTAAAACAAATTTAATTTAAGAATCTTAAAATGATAAATACGAAAAGTGCAATGGATTAGATTTAAACATTGAATTCAACAAATACAACAGATTCTCAACCATTAAACCACTTCTATTTTACAGCAATTATTAAATTATTTTTTGGTTGGTTGCGTTGCTGCGTTCTATATTTTTCTTTTAAGTATTAAAGAAAAATATTGTGAGAAGATAGAGTTTTTAAAAATAATTGTGAGAAAATAAAAATACAAGTTACACACTTGTTAGAAATATACAGTACAGACCCACGTTATATATCGCTATTACACACCTGTGAACAAAAAAAATTGTCCTTTAACCGTACCTACATCTAAAAGTCTTAACTACATTGATGTCTTTGATTTATCTATAAATTTTGGCGCTTAAAATCTTTGTTTCATGAGCTTTAAATTTAGATTTAATATTTTTCTTCAGTTGAATTTTTAGATTTTTTTTTCTTTTCTTCTTCTATTAGTACGTCTTCTTCTATGCAACACGATACATCTATGTATTTTCGTATATTTCTTTTGAAGGGCACAAATTAGGTTATAACTTATTATATCAATCATAGACGCATAATGTGTACCGTATTCGTTTCTAACTACAAATGTATACGATCCTATATACACACATGCATGCTTCTCGTCGTAGTAGAAAAAAATAAAACGGAATAAAGATCCTTGAGAAATATACGAAGAATGGAATAAAGATAAGGTATATTAGCCCCATTACATTGACCATTGCATGTGTATACATGGACGATTCATGCTTGAAAAAGATTCCCCATGAAGTTCAAATTAAAAAAAAAAGATTCGCCACGCATGGAAGAAAAATTCAGTGAGATTTGTCACAAAATCATATAAAATTTCAGTGAGAAAGGAATAATATTGTAAAAATGAATTCTCCAGTCTCATACTTTTGGTTATCTTTCTGCTTATGATTATAATAATTGATTTGTTTGGAGCACAAAGCTTGTATATAAATATATCAAAGCTCAGGGGGAATGAACGTATCAAATAATATTCAATTTATCATGTGAAGCTTTTTTTTTATCCATTCTGGCCCACTTGTCGGCCCCATTTCCCCATGCAGCCCACAACATATTCATATACCTTTTCTTGGTCATGAATGTATAGATTAACACTAACAATATTCATATAACACTAATCACAATGTTTATATGTTTTAAATTATCTACCAAACTTTGGGTAGTTAATCTAATTATCAAGCTGAACAAAATAACAGTTGTCTACGAAACTTCGGGATCGTTGATTACTTGGTATGTCAAGGTAAAATGGAATGGAGAATAACATAGCAGTTTAATAGCGAAAATATTTGAACGAAAATAAATTATGATGAGTAATTATATGAAGCTAAAAATATAATTTTTTATATTGATGAACTCTTAAGTTGTGTGTGTAACACAAATATCATATAGCATATCAGTTTTTTGAAAATGTGAAATTCTAAAAACTTGATGAATATTATGATTGGAAAAAGAAAATAGTGGAGTTACATGAATAATTGGTAAATCTATTATTGATAATCTTCTAATTTATTATAGTTGTTATAATTTAATCTATTTTACATGAAATTAATTGCTTCATTCATACTGAAACTCTAATATGTAAATGCTTTATTGGGTCAAATATAATATGGAAATGCTAATATGCGAATTTATTGACAAAAAAATGCTATTAACTCCCTACATTTTTTTTTTAATAGTCTCTATCTTTTGCATGAACCTTCTTGTGAATTTAAGTTGACCCACAACATACACACACAAACCCCATACATTTGCCCGTATGTAGTAAGTACTATACTTACATATCTCCTTAAATCACACTACAAATAATAAAAGGTAAGAAAATAAAAATTTAATATTAATAACATACATGCACTTGATGTTTTCTTATTTCCCTCTTGTCTCTCTATATATACACGTTATATTCACACACGTTCCCACATAACATTCATACACATTATCAATCTCTCTCCATTCTCAAATTTTCACAATTTTCTTGTGATTTCTTTTATTACTTCTTCCCATTCAAATAAAAAACAAAAAAATGGACGCTGTGAGTAGTGTTGATGAGAGCTCGACAAGTACATATTCCATTCACACTCCGGCGAAAATGGCTCCGGCAACGGCGAGAAAGTCGTCGGCTCCGGCGAGTTTATACCGAATGGGAAGCGGATCAAGCGTGGTTCTGGATTCTGACAACGGCGTCGAAGCCGAATCAAGAAAGCTTCCATCGTCAAGATTCAAAGGCGTCGTTCCTCAGCCGAACGGAAGGTGGGGAGCTCAGATTTACGAGAAGCATCAGCGCGTGTGGCTCGGCACTTTCAACGAAGAAGACGAAGCGGCGCGTGCTTACGACATCGCCGCTCACCGTTTCCGCGGCCGCGACGCCGTCACGAATTTCAAGGCGGAGATGGCGTCAGGTAATGGCGACGAAGAAGAAGTCGATTTCTTAAACGGGCATTCGAAATCCGAGATCGTGGATATGCTGAGGAAACACACTTACAAAGAGGAGTTAGAGCAGAGAAAACGTAACCGTGAAGGTAACGGAACCACGAAAGAGACGGCGTTTACTGCCGTTACGGCTGCGACAGGGTTTAAATCGGCGGAGTCTCTTTTTGAGAAAGCGGTAACGCCGAGTGACGTCGGGAAACTAAACCGTTTGGTGATACCGAAACACCAAGCGGAGAAACATTTTCCGTTACCGTTAACCGACGACGTCTCCGTGAGAGGAATGCTGTTAAATTTCGAGGACGTTAACGGGAAAGTGTGGAGGTTCCGTTACTCGTATTGGAACAGCAGTCAAAGCTATGTCTTGACTAAAGGTTGGAGCAGGTTCGTTAAAGAGAAGAGACTCTGTGCCGGTGATTTGATCAGTTTTAAGAGATCCAACGGTCAGGATCAGCAGTTGTATATCGGGTGGAAGTCGAAATCCGGGTCCGATCATGATACGGGTCGGATCGTCATGAGATTGTTTGGCGTTGACATTTCTTCGGCGAAGTCTCGAAACGATGTCGTCGTAAAGGAAGAAACGGAGATGTTGTCGTTAAGGTGCAATAAGAAGCAACGCCTTGTAACTACAATTTAACAACTCTTTCTCTTTGTTTTTTTGTTTTTTTTCTTTTTGTAATTTCTTGAAAAAAACAAACTTTTCTAATTTTTTTCTCTACCTTCTTCTTGCCGAGGTTATTTATGTTGTAAGTTGTAACAAAGTTACAAATGGCAGAATTAATTAAGTGTTAAACAATTTTTGTGTGTTAATATGCAATGTACACGGACGAGCTAATTAATTACTGTAATTACTCTTTTTGTTTGTGGGTCTTGCTCGTAGCTAAAATGGGTCTTATTGGTTAAAGGCCCATTAAAGTTGTCTTCTCCAAGTTAGAATTTTTTTTTGTTGCTAAACCAAGTTTCACCGGCGAAAATGTTGTTCGGAATTTCTCAATCCCCTTCTTTATTTAACGGCAATCGATTAACGCCGTCGAGGTACTTCGCCGGAGCTCAGGCCAACTTCTCCTCTCTCCCGCTCACAGGTTTCCGTTACTGTTGCTCTCTACACTCTACTTCTTTTGTTTGTTTCGTATATTAAGTTTGATGTTTTTTCTTCGTTCTCTTCTTCTTCTTCTTCTTCTGTTGCAGGCAAGAAAACTTCATTTTCTCCGAGAATAAAAAGGTATTCTTTGATCTTCTTATGCTATTTGAATATAACAAAAACATTTTCCAAGTTATATGGTTCGCAAACATGGTAATCTCCGAGCCAAGTGAGAAAGTGAGCATTGAAATTTTATTGCGTTTTCCTAATTTAACGCAATTTGATGCGTTTTCTAGGATTCAAGAACTCCAAAACACATTAGAAGTTAGAAGCAATCCACCTCTAATATGTGGAAGAGTATCCCCTCGTCTTCCTGTTCCTGATCACATACTAAAGCCTCCTTATCTTGAGTCTAGCGAATTACCAAAGATATCAAGTGAATATCAGAGTCCTGACTCTAAAGGCATTGTGAAAATGAAAGCAGCGTGCGAGCTAGCTGCTCGTGTATTAGACTACGCAGGAACTTTGGTTAGAGTAAGTAAAAGATTAGCTTTTTTTCTTGTTGTGGATCTTTGATTTTTCAATTGAGCTCACTTTGGCTATTTATGTACTGCTTATGGAAATGTGAGACTTTATTTTTGATGATTCTGCAGCCATATGTTACCACAGATGAAATCGACAAAGCGGTGCACCGGATGGTTATTGAGTCTGGTGCTTATCCTTCGCCTCTCGGATATGGAGGATTTCCTAAAAGTGTTTGTACATCAGTTAATGAATGTATGTTTCACGGGATCCCGGATTCCCGTCAGCTACAGGTCTTATGAAACTGCTTCTTAAGCATGAAAGATGGTTTTTTCTTGTTTGAAGGAACTCTTGTAGTATACTTTTACTAATCAACCTTTGTTTTTCAGAATGGGGATATTATAAACATTGATGTCGCAGTCTACTTGGATGTAAGCCTTCAGGCTTCTCTTTGCTTATCTCTAATCAAGTTTAAAATTTGTTTAACACTTCTTTGTTTGGCGTTCAACACTTTAATCAGGGATATCATGGAGATACGTCAAAAACTTTCCTCGTTGGAGATGTCAATGAAAGCCTTATACAACTTGTAAAGGTTGAATGGATTCTCCTATTTTTGTCTCTTATAAATCAACTTCTAATCGTTTATGTAACCACCATTAGAGGCTGACATAATTAATGTTCTTAAAAGGTCACAGAAGAATGCTTGGAGAAAGGTATATCGGTTTGTAAAGACGGAGCAAGCTTCAATATAATCGGGAAGGTAATCAGGTAGTGATAACCAGATTCAATAAAACATCAAAGGACGTTTTCGAAGGAGCAGTTTCAGTGACTTCCAATTTCCAATAGTGAGCATGCTGAAAAATATGGCTATAACATGGAGCGCTTTATTGGCCATGGTGTAGGAACAGTATTACACTCGGAACCTCTTATCTATCTTCATCAAAATTGTAAGTAACAAAAGGGCTTCTGCAACAACTCTTCTTAGTAATGGACTTTCACTGAAAAACAAAGAGCTGTCTTTTTTTTGTGCAGATGGTTACGAACTTGAACATATGATTGAGGGTCAAACTTTTACGCTCGGTGAGCGACGATTCTCTTATAGAACTTGATTATGTTTTATACCATTTTGAAAATTGATTGTTCCTTTGTTTGCAGAACCAATTCTCACCATTGGAACCACCGAGTTTGTAACATGGCCAGACAAATGGACAATTTTGACAGCAGATGGTGGTCCGGCAGCACAGTTTGAACATACGATTCTTATCACCAAAACTGGTGCAGAAATTCTTACCACATCATGAACTAACTGTACGCATTGTTTAAAAACTACATCATGTCTAATAATTTCTCTGCGTCAAAAAAAATTGTAACTTTAGGTGAGAGTATAAACAGAGGATGTTTTTTGATATATCAGTGTCAAAATCTGCAAATTTCAGTGATGAAGTTGATTGATTACAATACATTTACTTGGTCTTGTTAAAAGATCTAAGAAGGTTTTAATACATGATTTTTTGTTTTTAAGTCTCGAGAAACTTATATACGGTAGATTAATTTGCATCAATTCACATCATCTGAAACTAAAACTCTATATATTTTTTTTTTTGCTGTAGAAACATTAATTAATGGATTCTTGATTAACCACCATGCTTCAAAGCTTCACAAATCACACGTTTTTTATTTTTCTTTATTATAATGTATCATGGACCATAACTAATACAAGACCCAAAAACTTGGACCAGCCATTTCCCACATTTACACGTGCCGACCATGGAAAACAAATCCAAATTCCTATTTGTTAGAGACCACTTTTGGAATTTACGCACGTGTAACTTCATCACTATTCATCATTCATCTTCGTAAAATGTATATATATACACACATTGGCATTCGTAGAACTCAACTCACTCACACATAAACCAAAGTCCCATCTTTACTTCACAATAGCCTTGTCAACCAACTCACAAAGTAGTTTAAAGTCTTTTTTTTTTATCAATGGCTTCTTATGCGATTTCTCTCCAATCCATCTCTATGACAAGTCTCAACAATCTCTCCTCTAATCACCAACTTCATCGTAGCTCTCTTCTTGGTTTCTCCAAATCCTTCCAGAATCTCGGGATCTCATCCAACGGTCCAAGTTTCTCCTCTCTTTCAAGTTCCACTCCTAAGAACCTCACTCTGTCTCGAGCTTTCTCCCCGAGAAATACCGAGAATTCTAGACCAAGTAAGTTTACAATAGTATACTTGTGAAAATTTGCAAACTTTATTATTTAAACATGATCTCATAGCTCTCAAACTGAGTTTTGTTTTTCTCTCTCTGTCTCTGTCTCTTCGATGAATTTTTTTTAGGTAAAGTTCAAGAACTGAGCGTGTACGAGCTCAATGAATTAGACCGACACAGCCCAAAAATCCTTAAAAAAGCAATGAGCCTAATGTTCGGTCTCGGCGATCTCGTCCCATTCACCAACAAACTCTACACCGGAGACCTCAAGAAGCGCGTGGGAATCACCGCCGGTCTCTGCGTCGTGATCGAACACGTCCCGGAGAAGAACGGTGACCGATTCGAAGCCACTTACAGCTTCTACTTCGGCGACTACGGCCACTTGTCTGTACAAGGACCGTACCTGACATACGAAGACTCGTTGCTCGCCATTACTGGCGGCACCGGAATCTTCGAAGGAGCGTACGGACAGGTCAAGCTTCAACAGCTTGTGTATCCGACAAAACTGTTCTACACATTTTACCTTAAGGGTATTGCTGGTGATTTGCCGGTGGAGCTCACCGGAACTCCTGTGCCGCCGTCTAAGGACGTGAAGCCAGCGCCGGAAGCTAAGGCGTTAGAGCCTAGCGGAATTATTAGCAACTTTACTAATTAAATTCATAAAGTTAGTTCCTATGTTTCGAGTGTCTTTGTATAATGACATTTTTACTAAATAAAGAACTAGGAAGTCTCTTAAACTCGTACACCAAACTTATCGCATAACCGATTTGATTCAACAAACATTTTACTACCTAGTGGTTTCTGCTAGCATAATATATATGTTTAAAAAATATATGTTGTTGATAAAAAAAACATAACTTGAACATATCTTCAAATCCACATAATATATGTTGTTGATAAAAAAAAACATAACTTGAACATTTATATGTTTCAAAATAGAGTGAAAACTCAAATTCAAATTCACAAAGTGAGGATCTTACAAATTGGAAGGTACAAGATTTAAGTTTCGAGGAAGAGGAATGCAGTTAACAGGGTGAGCCATAGCCAAGAAAACTCTTCCAGTAGCCTCTTCCATGTTAACCTTGTCTCCTTCGAATTTCCAATCAAAGCACTGCACCATCACTCCAATTGTGATTCCTCCTAAGATATAAGCAATATTTGCTCCAGGACATCCTCTCTTTCCAGCGCCAAAAGGGAGAAAGTTGAGTATTTTCTCTCTTCTCTCATCCTCTTCCCCTAGAAACCTCTCTGGTTTAAACTCATCAGGATCTTTCCAAGAATCAGGATCTCTCATCACAGCATAAGCATTAATAACAAGTGACGTGCCCTTAGGTATGTAATACCCTCCAATCTTACACCCTTGTTCAAATTCTCTTGGCAAGACAGCACCAGGCGGGTGTAGTCTTAGAGTTTCCTTGATGACTGCTTGCAAGTAAGGGAGTTTCGGTAGATCAGTTTCTTGGATCAACCTTGTTTTCCCTACCACGGAGTCGATTTCTTCTCTCAATCTCTCAAGAACCTTATGGTTGTTGATGATTTCAGCCATTGCCCATTGTGTTGATTTTGAAGAGGTGTCAGCAGCTCCAAAGAAAAGCTCCTACAGTTGCAAATATGTACCAAAGTTTACTAATCTGAATGCAGTTCAAAGTTCACTAATACGAACCAAACCAAGAAACTAAATGCTCTAGCCTCCTAGTTTGGATTCTCAATGAAATATTAACGAGAGGATAGACATACCGCTAATAACGCCTTGATATTGTTCCTATTGATCTTACACTCTGTATTTTCGTCTCGATAAGCTGCCAACAATGTGTCCATAATCTCAGTACCTTCACGTCCGTCAACTTTCTCTTCGTATTTCACTATAATCTCTTCAAGGAGCTCCTCATATCTGTTTGAAACATTCATCACCTCCTTTTTAAAATGTGAGATTCCGAACTTCTCAAGCGGCTTACGCAATACTTCTTGCAAGAAAATCTTCTGTGTCATGCCAGCGATCTTGACACTGAATTCAGAGACTTTGGCCTCATAGTGTAGACATACCTTACGCATTTATCTTTTTGCCTATTTTGGTCTTGAGTCAAATAATTCTCTAGCTTACGCTTTGACACCGACCATGGAAACCGAGTGGAAGTACCTCAAAGCATCTTTCGTTAGAAACCGGCCACTTCCGAAATATACGCACGTGCAACATCATCATCATCCAATACAAACCTACACATTCGTAGACTAGACTCACTCTTTATATATACAAGATTCCCAATCTCTTCTTTAATAAATCAAACAAACCAAAGTTTCAGGTCTTTCTTAACATTTAAAGAAGAAGAAATTTCAAGTCTTTTTTGATCAAAATGGCTTCTTCTTCTTCTATGTCTCTCGAATCCATTTCTATGACTAGTCTCAACAATCTCTCCCGTAATCATCACTTTCATCGAAGCTCTTTTCTCGGTTTCTCCAAATCATTCCAAAACCTTGGGATCTCATCTAACGGTTCAGATTTCTCCTCCCGATCAAGATCTAGTCCCAAGTATCTCTCCCCTACTCGAGCTTTCTTCTGGAATTGGGGCAAGACTGAAAACTCCAGACCAAGTAAGTTAACAGAATAGTCGTGTGAAAGACTAATCTTGTATTTCAAGCTCCCAAATCAAAATGGCCACTTTTCATAAATTTGCAGAAGTGATTATCGAAACATAATCTCAGATCTTACCCAGTTCGAAAAGTTGACTTTTAAGTTTTAGTCCTCCGGAAAAATGATAACTTTGAGAAAAAATGGAGATCAGATTTCGCTGTAAAAGACCGATCTTTAAGCTCAAAACCGAGTCTTATTTATTCAGGTAAAATCCAAGAGCTCAACGTGTACGAGCTTAACGAAGGAGATCGAAACAGCCCAGCAATTCTAAAACTCGGCAAAAAACCAGAGCTCTGTCTCGGCGATCTCGTCCCGTTCACCAACAAACTCTACACCGGAGATCTCAAAAAGCGCGTCGGAATCACCGCCGGTCTCTGCGTCTTGATCCAACACGTCCCGGAGAAGAACGGTGATCGATTCGAAGCCACTTACAGCTTCTACTTCGGCGACTACGGCCACTTGTCTGTACAAGGACCGTACTTGACTTACGAAGACACGTTACTCGCCGTCACTGGTGGCTCCGGAATCTTTGAAGGCGCGTACGGACAGGTTAAGCTTCGTCAGCTTGTGTATCCGACGAAACTGTTCTACACTTTTTACTTAAAGGGTATTGCTGATTTGCCGTTGGAGCTTACCGGAACGGCTGTTAAGCCGTCGAAGGATGTGAAACCGGCGCCGGAGGCTAAGGCGACGGAGCCAGGCGCAACAATTAAAAACTTTACTGATTAGTTTTATAATAATTTGTTTTTTTTTAATAAGGCTTTTTAGTACTATTCTTGTTTTGTTTCTAATCGAATCTTTTGAAGAGTTGTGTGAGTTTAGTTAATAATGTGTTGGGGAATAAAATATCTATTTCGATGTGACTTTTGTTGTTTATAACGTGGATGGAACTTCAACAAGGTACAACATTTTTTAAAATTTCATATGCCATCAACGCTTGATGTGACCAATAATCACAGAACAACAACTTCTTCTTCTTCTTATTCTTCTCTCCCATCCAAAAGTGCGAGGGGCACGAGAGCGCATACTACTCTTGGGAACTAAATCCAGATCTATGGAACACATTTGGTCCCAGGTCTTGTTGCATGAATTGAACGACCATATCACTTGGTTGGAGCGCTTCTTCAGGGATACGTACAAGCAGTTGTCGAGATTACACATGACAATCTCGTTAGCCGGTGCATTAGCAAAGGGAACTTTAGAGAGAACTTAAAAAGCTACGGTGTGAAGATGGAAAGTTACAACTTTAAAGTTGAATCGATCCATCTACATACACAGGATAGAGGAAACCAACAACCCGATAAGGAGCAGCGGGAGTGACATATATACGTCCAAGCGTTGGTTCTAAAGTGACATATATACGTTTTCCAGGCCTATCTCTTTAAAGTTGTATAACCAATCAGGCTTGTGTGTGCCCTTGATTTTGTCTTTATCGAAATCTCTAAGCTTATCGTACTCATATCCTAACTCGAGCCTGAGTATTTGTATTGCGCAGAGGAGGAAGAGTCCGATACCATCTAATGGTGGGATTGAACACAAAAGCGGGATAGCGTGCATCGTGGAAAAAACGAGACCGTCACAACTATCCGAAAAACTAGTACAAAGTTTCCTCCTTCTTCTCCCCCATAAACCCAACACCATTGTTCTTAGATAACCTATGTTCGGGTCAATGGCTTCGCCAAGAAACTCGGCCAGCATGAGAATATCTGCATATCTTGATTGTTGACTTTTCGTCAACTGTTTTTCTTGGAAGACTCGTGTGATTCCATTGCTTCGATAGAGATTTCTCAGGCAGTCTCTCCATGATGCACTCTACGACGTCATGACAAAGCAGTAATCTTAAATCTCAACACTTTCCTTTTTTAGAATCTAAATTTCGGTAAGAATTTTTCAAGGGATATCATCAGATCAAGAAAAAGGAAAAAGGACCGACACAGATCTTTCTCCTAACTAAACAAACTCAAACGCTAATTTTTGGTTGGCATTAAATTTTGAAACTAAAACACAACTCAGTTAATGGTAACTAAACTTTTAAAGCGATTAACGATGTTAATGCGTCTACCAGTCAAAGCATAACTATCTGTGGGTATGTCTAACAGAAGACAATCTTATGCAAAGAAGCAAACACATAGAAGTCATGAAATATTGGGTCTGAATACAATCTTAAGGTCTGTTTAGCCATTGAGTCTACCAATCCATTAGCCTCACGGGGAATAAAACCAAAACAGATAGTTATCAAAGATTTTGGCTTCTTCGATGTTCGATATGATGCCGTGAAGCTCTGAAAAGCTTGTTCCTGCTGATAGAGTCTGAATCAGTTCTTTGGAATCTGATTTTTATTATCTCTCTTTCTCTCTTTCTTTCTTTTCTTGAATGTGAAATTTTATACATAAAAAGCCTGTTTTACAATTACTAGTCCTGGGCAAAATATCCAAACCCAAAGAACCGAATCGAATCCGACCCGAACTGAGAGGTATCGAACCGAACCGGACACGGCAAAATATCTGAAGTGGTTTTAAATTGCCATATCCGAAGAACCGAAACCAAACCCGATTAGAACCGAATCGAACTTGATACGAAAATTTAAATTACCCGAACAAATCATAAATCTCAAACCTGAAAGACCCGATATCCGAAAGACTCGATCTAAACCCGAACGGCTATCCGAACGCCCAGGGCTAATAATTACAGTGACAGTTTGGTTTTAAAGGAAGGTAAAAAACAGAGTGAAACAACAGAGCATTTTTTAGAAGATTGGTACGACAAAGTTGGGTGAAACAGTTACATTGATTGTTTGAAGAACCACAGTTATATTACAGTTTCACTAATACAGTTATATTATTATAATTGTATGTGACACACTACATGAGTAACGCAAAACTTAAAGATAGTTTTAGAATAAGCAATATATATGTTATTATACCGGTGTTAAATTCTGCAACATTCATGTTTGCATCATAACAATTGAAATTGATGAGATTTCAAATAAAATAAAGCCTAACTTGAAGGGCTTAATGATCAACATTTTGTGTCGTTTCGTTTGGTCGCGGTCGTTGGAGATTTGGCGGTCAATATAGCTTTTTGAGACTCGAAGGGACAATTATAATCCAATAACAATAATACACATCTCCAAACTTTATTTGCCAACTATATAATATATTTATTAAGAACACATTTCAGATCAAACACAAGTCTCGATTTCTAGAGACGACCAATTTTTTTGATACAGCTATTAGAGCCCTTAATTTTAAGATCACATTTTTAACATCATATAAAATTGAAAATATGATGGATATAATAACAGCATAGCATCAAATTTATATCAATCACATTATTATATCTCGTGATTGGGATAGGCATTGGCTCACCGTTATATGGGAAAGAAACATTCGTATATTTGGTTTGCTTGGTATTGGTAATTGACAAAATTAAAATTAGCAGTCAAAATACAAGATACAATTCAATTTCTATAAATTAATAATCTTTAAACTAAGCATTTTAGACTCAAACAAAAGTTAGACACTCTGGGTTTACATAGTCACAGGTGTATTTGTATCTGGATATACACTTAAACACTAATATATTTGAATTTATGGATAAGGTTATATCCAATTCAACAAAGTGTCAAGGTGCTATGACATTTTAATTGTTTTCTCTTAAAGATTATACTGAGGTTTTTTATGTACGGCTTTTCTTCTCCCATGTTTCGGCTATCTACGAAGAGACATTTGGCTTTTCATTTTGGGATATTAGAAAATATATTTTCAACGTTTTATATAGGTTTTGTATGGGTAAAACTAATGGTTATAAAACAAAATAGCTCATGCACGTTATTTGGGGTTTTTTTGCTGGCTGATTTAGGATTTGCATATTCTTTCCCACGTATTGAATTTATAAACGACATTCTCATTAAAAAAATCAAACTTAAGAAGATTAGATCAAGAAGTGGAATTTGTATGTCAAAATAAGATACAAATATATGTAAGTTGTAGTATTCATACAAAAGCAGTTTAAGATTTTATCTAAGAACATTTATTAGATTTAGCTTGAACTATATATAAAAAAAAGTTATATATTTACATATCACTACTGAAATTACATAAAAAAATATACCGAATAACATGTCTATATCAGATCACATGGATTCTAATAACATGTTAAAGTTCATTGGTTCCAATCAAAATTCATTAGCACAAAATATATACAAAACTCCTAACGTAACAAATTATTTACCTAGTATTACATATATATAGCTACCAATACGTTTTTACCATATATAAAAATACATATTTGGATATACTCCAATGATTTTATAAAATTCCTACCCAAAAAACTTGGAATCACAACAACGAATATTCACCACTCCCTATCTAGACTACTACAACAAGACAAATTACCTTCATATTCTAATTTGTCAAACATATACTATATTAAATTGATGAACCAAGGTATATACATATATAATAAACAAAAGCTAAGATTCGACTTGCAATGCGACGGCTCGGCTTATCTTTCGAGATAATGATCTTTGAGAAACCCTATAGAGCCATATATTTGTTCTCTTTATAAAGAGACACAGCCAATCTTCTTGTTTAAAGAGTACTGCATAGCTATAAAATAAGGGGATTAATCTCTAAAATCACCATGATTAAGAGCTTAAGCAATATGAAGAATTATAACGAGAAACGTGAAAGGTATTGTGAATACATCGAAGCTCTTGAAGAAGAACGCCGCAAGATCAATGTCTTCCAACGCGAGCTTCCTCTTTGCTTAGAGCTTGTCACTCAAGGTATAATTGTATACATACATATGCATCTACGTTATATGTACATGAACATATATTAAGATGTATTGCATTTCCGCAATATCTTCGTTATCAACCGGTATCATAACACCCTTATATTAAAACATCGGATATCAATAAATAACGATAAATCACTTGAAACTCGAGTAAAACTTGGTCACTTGAAATTTAAATTATATATGAGATCTCTATATTAAGACTTGGTCACTAGATTTTTGTATGTATATATGGGTTGATGATATATTAGATCTAAAAATTTTAATTATTTATGAATTTGGGAATTTAGCGATCGAGGCATATAAAAAAGAGATATCAGGAACGACGATGGAAAACTTGAACGGACAATCGGAGTGCTCAGAGCAGACCACCGGAGAATGTGGCCCCATATTGGATCTATTCATACCAATCAAACACTCTTCAGTCTCCATAGAAGAGGAAGAAGAAGAAGTTGATGAAGATGACGATGAACACGAATCTCATGACACCGGCATAGATTTTGAAGACAAAAACATGAAATCTGAATGGCTCAAGTCCGTGCAGCTTTGGAACCAACCTGACGCAGTTATTTCTAATAAATCGGTAAGGTTATATTTTAATTAAGGTTTTTGTATACATGTTGATATATTTTGTTTGCATTTATACTTGTTTGTTGAATAAGTTGAACACATGTTAGTTTTAGAAATGTCAATACATATTTGCGTTTGAAACAATCGGATTAAAGATTCCCGTTTTTAAAATATAATAATATAGTAAGCTTTTTTCATTATAAAGCATTTTTTACAAATAACTAATGTAAATGCAAAACTCATATACAGAGAGTTTTCCATTGGGCTATTATAGCGTTTACAACTAAAAAAATGTTAAAGGTTAAATGTTATAGGAAATAATATAATTTTCCGTCTTACGTTTTTAGAAACGATCAGAACAAGAAATTGAAACAGTGGTAGACGCGATCAAAGGAAAAGACAACAAAGCAGTATCTCATCAGCCGTCATGTTACGAAATGAGCAACGGAGAAAACATCAACAGCACAAAATCTCCGGCAACTATTACGGACGAAATAGGACAGAGAAAGCAGAGACGGTGTTGGTCGCAAGGGTTGCACAAACGTTTCTTGAACGCTTTAAAACAGCTTGGTGGTCCTCACGGTACGCTTTTCAAATTTCATTTAACAATATATTTAATATTTATATTTTGATTTAGGGTTTATGAAAATTCAATTAATTTGTATTCGTAATGGTATTTTGCAGTAGCTACGCCCAAACAGATTAGAGAGCTGATGAAAGTTGAGGGGTTAACAAATGATGAAGTCAAAAGTCATTTACAGGTTAGTAAAATAAAATTTACACATAAAAATAGAATTTCCATAAGTGGTATAAAATTTAAATATGTATTTTTGCCAAATTAGGACACTTGCGCACGTGAATTTTAAAGAGTACAGTAAAAGTTTGTCGGTTTATCCTTTTTAAAAAGCTACTGTACCTTGAAGTTATTTATTTTTCTTTACAACTTTTGGCTACATATTTCATTAAATAAATATACATATATATATATATATATATATTATTTTTTTTTTCAAAGTTCACTAAAATTTATTCTTTCATTATTTTTCTTGGATAATAATTAGAAATACAGGCTGCATACAAGACGACCTAGCCAAACAATTCCGAACATCGGAGACTCTCAAACGCAACATTTCGTGGTCGTCGGTGGAATATGGGCCCCACAGGCTAGCCATTCCACGGCCAACGCCGTCGCATCAGGTGAGACCACCACCGGGATTTACGGGCCTATGGTCAGTCCGTTGTCGTCGGAGTGGCCGAGCCATTCAAATTTTGGTCGGACAATTTCGAAAGAAAGATCAAGATGCTCTGACAAAGGATTTATTCGGTGTAGCTCACCAGCAATGTCTTCTTCTACTCGTACAAAGACTAAAGATGCAAAAATATCATAACTTTTTTAATCATTTTTATATTATTAATTAAGAAAAACAAAGGGTATAGAATGATATGAAGAAAGAAGGTTTATTTATAGATGTTTTGACCGATATTTAAACTAGGCTTGCGAACATTTGTCAAATATTTAAAACCAAACAAATCAAACCATAATTAAATTGAAAACTGGATAAAAATTCGAGATATAATCATATCCAAAAATTTATATTTAAATTCAAATTCATAATTATAAAACCAAAAATATTAATTATATTTAGATTTAAAATATTCCTTAATATATGTATTGTCGGCCACGTTTATAAAAGATAGATCAGACATTAGAGAAAATATACTGCCTTAGGAAAAAAGAACAAAATATAAAATAATATCATGCCATACAAAAAGACCCACAACTCGGAAGTCGTAAGACATTCATTATATGAGCTTATTCATGGGAAGCATATGCCGGAATCTGAAGAGCATACTACAAATTTCCTATATATAAACTATACTATATAACTTTTCCAGTTAAAACTAACTTTATTCTCTTGTTGCTTGAATATTAATACCATTCTGCACGTTGGCTCCTTTTCTCGTAGAGTGTATTATTCTTTAGTTATTTGCCTTTAGTTCTGTAATTCAAACTTTTTTTTCTATAACTACGTAAATCTTAGTTGAAATCAATATTAATGTATTTTCTTGCCATTTAATGTTAGTGTTCATTCTATGTGACATATCTCTACTGTAACTTATCTAAATGAGGCTATATCTTACAAATTAATTTGGCATCTAGTTGATGAATTTTTTTTAAATTGACATGTAATTTTACTTGAAATAGGAACCTTGAGTCTAGAGAAAGCTTTTGGCGTTCTCGATATGGCGGTTTGATCTATTTCAAATCTTCAATAATATTTTAACTATTTCTGCGATTCTATACATATGTTTTTATATTATTATATAGAAACTAAATAGAATAATTTGATAATAGATCCAAATTACAGGAACCAGATTAGGGTTCCTTAATATATACTTAATTAATAGGGTCAGGGGATGGGTTAAGCCAACTAAAGCATTTTTTTTGTATGTGACCTTTCGCGGTTACTAAAAGACTAAACAGCTCTTGATACTTACTTTAAGACGATATCAAAACATGGGAAATAGATGCAACCAATGCTTTTCTTGGTCTAATTCTCGTATCAATTTGGAATATTCGAGTAGATCTACTTAGTAATTGTATAATGTTAGCTCATTCTAAGTTTATTAACATTTGCGTATAAATATATTTGATGTGAACATTATTTAAAGTGTGTGTTAGTCTTGTTTTTAATCTTCTCTTAGATGAGATTACGGTCGATATATCAAACCAAGTTTGAGATTAATTAGTCTTACATGAGTAAAATAAAACTTTCAAAGTTTCTTTCTCCTATTCACCATCATGACAGTCGAAATGGAAACATTTTTTCTTCTCAATATCATGTTTTGTATTAATATTACAGAAATTAGTGTAAATTAAACAATATGAACTGTCACAAAACAACAGATAAAATATAAATCATGTTTGTCATCTGTCCCTGCGATTTACGATCTGCGACCAAATGTTATTCGTTTATCTGCCGCAACATCATACTACCAATCGCATCGATTTTTAGGAATGTGAGTTAAAATTCTGCTATTTGTCGCTGCGACCAATCACATTACAGTAAGACAAACAATAGAGTGTAACATCTAGTCGTAATCGAATAAACGCATATGACCATGTTCTTTCACATAGAATAAAATCACATATATTGTTTTATTCAATTTATTACTTCAGCAAAAGTTTAATATTGGAATTTAATGTTGCGAATCTCGTTATCTCAACGTTGAGTGCTCTTAAAAGTTGCACACAATGAGCCCAAAAAGGTAGCCGATGTAGACCAAGCATGTTTACTGACCCCGAAGTATTCAGAATGGCCACTTCGTAATAGGATATCCAAAAGTTTTACTATTTTTTTAAAATATAAATTTTCGAAATTTGTATTTGTTTAGTAAATACGGGAAATAAACTACCAACTATATAATTTGTAATGTTAGGAAACTATTTCATGTTTTGCCGACAATTATGGTCTGTAAAGCGTTGCTGATAAATTTGATTTCATGGTTCTGATCTGTTGGAGAAGATTCTTGATGATGTACCCTTTGTTTACATCATTTATCATGTAACCACTAAACTAATGCGATACATGGCGATAATACAACATAATAAAGAAATATGGTGGTATGTCTTTTTGCTATTGAAATAGGTGGTACAAGGTATATTATAATACTAAGGTAGTACAAATGTTCAAAATTAAAGTATGGTCGTACGAAATATCCTAGGATGGTACTATCATTTTTGCTTTGACATAATTTAGTTTGGTGGTAAATCATGAGACAATTCAACTTCAAAAACTAAAATTAACTATTACTGTTTTATATATATGTGAGTGATATATATAGTTTTCACTTGTCTTTAACTTATATTTTTTATAATTTTGATCTCAGTTAGGAGTTGTGCATATGCATTTTATTTTCACTTTTGCATAACTTTATACTTATCTCTTTATCTTTGGTTTTTGTTGCAGCCACAACTTTTAAAAATGTTTAGTAGATTGATTAAAGGACAAAAGTACTGAAACATAATTTATGTACAAACCCCTAATACGAATCCAAAAATATCAGTTTTGAATAACTTTTAGTATTAGTTAGTCATAGCCGGTTTTGAGTTTTGAGTGGCCGCAAACTAAAAAAATTGACCATTTAACGATATACATCTTTGATCATAATTATTGGAAGTGAATTTATTTAGTGTTACCACTAGATCAAAAAAATATATCGAAAATTTAAAAACAAAAATTAAACTAATAAAACAAAAGAAGTAAAAAATAAATTTATTTTGTTTAGATTCAGAGTCGGACCTTGTTACACAATCTTGTAGAATTAGCCAAATGAAAACACTGACCTGCCCTTCAGTTAGGAGCCTCAATCCCATGGAAGCTTTCTTCTGTTGATGGAATCGTCGACTTGTTTAGGCTCCAAGCTTAAGTTGTTAACCTCATGATTTGTTTTCCTTTTCTTAAATTTTGAACACTTTAGCGAAAGCAATTGGTCCAGCTCAAGAAGTTGTCATCAAAGCTCGTGGTACGAGGGTTCTGAAGCAGAGGAAAATCTGAGTCATTAGGCATTCCTTAATTAATCCGATTGTGATTCAATCTGTAAAAAAAACGAAACAAAAATAATAATGGAACTCTTTTTAACCCCAAAAAATCAAAATCAAAATCAAAATAAAAGTGGCATTTAAACAGTGGGCGAACTCAAAAGTGACATTTACTTTCTTTCTTTTTTGACAACAGTGACATTTAGTTTGTTCATTTATTTTTAATGAAATCGAGTCCACGTTGAGATGTGATTCAGTCATTTGGAATTGGTTTCCGGTTTAGCCAAACCAAAAGCTAACAGGTTGTGGAAATGATCCGGGATTGATTATTCCATTAATGTATTTTATTCCACTCAATTTATTATCTATTTACCCTTTCCGAAATTAAAAAAAATGGTTATAAGCATATAACAAAAAAATTTCCTCCACTGATAATGAACAATTAGTTCTTGAATACATCACAACTTTTCTCAAGTTATTACTAATTTCACTTATTAACATGTGTATATATCAGCAAGTGTATATATATACAACATAAATACTTTAGACAATAAAAAGAATGAGATAAGTTGTTAAAACTTTTTTTTTAATTCCGCAGTTATGATTTTAATTGATACATAGTCAGAATAAGACTCTGACTACATATTTAATAAGGAGGTGAAGGATCGAGGTCGAGGCAGTATTAATGTTAATTCAGCTCGTCCTTCACCGCTGCAACGTCATGCCAACATCTTGCTCAAATGAATATTCCATTGAGAGTAGTTAATATCGACCTGCGAAAGAAATAACAACACAGCAATATATTTAAATATGAAAAGCATTAAATACCAAATAGACATATGAAAAGCATATCAATAAAGCAAAAATAAAAATTGGCGTTCGTATTAATAAAGCATATGCGTGTATGTAAATATTGAGTGATACTTTTATAGTTGTAACCTCTATTGACTTGTGATATTTTACTTCTATTAGATGTTGAGTTCTGAGTTCTGAGTTCTGATATTTTATTAAAGTGATTCTCTCCTTATTGAAAAACATTAAAATTAAGAAGTAATATTTTGTGTATTTATTATGCTTAACTTGACCAGATATTATTTAACCAAAAAAGTCCTAAAATATATATATTTTTTAACTGTGATTTTCATGTATTCTGAGTAAATTTTTAGAAATTATAATTTAAAACATAACACCATACTAACAGAGGTTTGTGTTGGTTGAACACGAAGCACAAAAGAACTAACTTTCTTATAGCAGTATACCACCACCCATTTGGTAAATTATAATCCCAAATTTTAAATATTTCGAAGAAATTATATATTTTTGCATGTTAATCACTAACGTAATCAGTTTGCATTTAGTATTTATTTTTAAATAAGGTTTTTATGGGAGCCTCTCTCACATCACACCAAGGTTTGATGTTAATAATTATTATAATACGTAATTATATTTCTAATTAGTATCGTATTGTTTTCTCATTAGCACTATTCAGAATTTCATTACTATAAATATCTGCTTCACATGAAGTTAGTCATTAGATTTTATTACTTCAAATTGAAAGGCACCATAAATAAGCTAGTGATGTGTTCGAACAATAATCTAAAAGTGTAAAACGTTCTACGTGTCGTTAACCTCAATGAGCGTTAACGAGATTACCGTGTACAAAACATGTCATAATACGGATCTAAGAATGATATGTCAAATCTGAAACTAATACTAACTAACATATAACAAAAACAAACATTTATATAAACTTAGAAATATTCATCTACAAAAAAAAAAAACATTACCAAGCTTGTACTATCAGCCTCTTTTCTTTTTTTCTTGCTCTCTTTTGTGGAATTAGAATGAAAGGCAACATTTTTTAAGAAAAGAAAGGAATATATTTTGAAGAACTTATTAAATAAAGGGTCGAATAGACCTACTTATATAGAGAAAGCAAAGCTTAGAGTTGTGGTAACACTAAGGTAGTCGAAATACTATTTCCTTTTTATTTATTTTGGTGGTTGGGATATATATATGCTCTAACCTCCAACATTGTTTTATATTAACGTTATCAATGTACTATATATGTGTTGTATGATAGTAAACGGTTACGTCTAGTTTAATAATTTAACTAAAATCGTACATACCATCATAATACGAATGTGCATCTAGTACTTCGATTCATATACCAAAATAAATATTTTACAAAAATCCATATTTTCTTACTCTTGCATGATGTGCATGTGACTGCTTACGAATGTGCGCGTGTAATTATTATTTCATTGCAATACAAAATACATAATGTGTTCTTGAATTCACATAAGAAACTGATATGTATATATGTATATGTCTCAGTTTGTTGTCAATTTCCAAAAGTGGTTATATGTTTCGATCGACTCTAAGACATTAAGTGAGCTATAGGGTAGTGAACATTCCCAATTGAATCGAAGTATATTTTTCTTTATATATCAGTGGTTTGTTCTATATAATCTCGAACTAAACCTTAACACAGGTGAAGTTATCAATATGATATGTATAAAACTAATTCTTAATCATTTATTTGTATTTTTCAGGTTAATTTTTTATTTGTATAAGTGGTTAATTTTAATTACCAACACTCATACTCATCTTGAATCTGTGAAACGTTAAATGTTTTTGGTATTTAAACTATCCATAAAGGCTAGACAGAAAATCCACAAATGGAGATACACATATAATGTAATTTGATCGTTGATATGAGGACTGACCTTGAGGAGAATCTAATGAAATATCGTTTTGATCCCCAATTTTTCTTTTTGGAATTAGTATTTATAGCTCATTTGATTCCTAAACCATGAAAAATATATATATTTGGTTTTCAAATGGTAATAGTATATGATCTCATCTCAAAAGTGAATATTACTCGAAACAGTGAATTAAGCTTGGACATTTTATCTGGATTCAAAAATCCGAAACGGGATCGATCTGAAAAACCTGGTTTAGATTAGTTTTGGATCTATTTATTTTATTATATTGGATTCTATACTCTCAGACTCGTAAGTATAGGTTCTGATTCGGTTCCTATCCGAGAACTGATCGGATATTAAAAAGATCCGAATATATTAATCATATTAGTCATTTTTAGATATTACGGGTATGTTATTTCTATTTTGGATATATATTTTTTTTTGGATTTCGGTATGTTTTCGGAATTTTAAGTATATTTTTTATAAAAAAAATTTAGATTTTTCGATATACTTTTAGATTTTCGGATACAATTTTAGGTTTTTAGGTATATTTTAAACAGCTAGCGTAATTATTACTCGAACTGATTTGGAACCAAAAAAATCCGGTTACTTACCGGTTCTCAAAATTAAGAACCAAACCAACGTGGAACTAAAATAAACCGATCCGTAACCAAACCAAAATTTTATGAATACCTATATGAATCTAAAACTTTTTTATCCGAAATATTTGACCCGAACCCGAACCAGAGATCCGAATGCCTAATCAACAACCACATAAAGATTGATACTTGATTTAGTTTTGAATTGATCTAGGAAAACTAAATTAATTTTGAAGCAACAAATCTTGAATTAAGAAGAATCGTAAAACTCCAGTATCTTCCATTAAACATAACGTTGTTAAATCAAGAAAATGTAGAAAGAGCATATGGCAACACCCCTTCAAAGTAACAATCATAATAATCGATAAAATTTCACGTGGGGTGGTGGATATACTCACCATTGAAACTCTCAACGCTATTTCTATTCATCATTTCTTTTTGTTTGGTAAGATTTATACAAAAGCTAAAACATACGCATAAAATACAAATTTTTAAAGTCACATTCTTAGGTATAAGCTCGCATTAAAACATATATTTGGCTGGGGCAAGGGTAACAAAACAAAATGAACGAGACTGTTTGATTGCAACTACACAAGAAACAACGATAGTTCCAACCCTAAAAAGGTTTTCACAAGTCAATTTTTATTTTGGGAATAAAATCGAATAAATATTAAATTCTAAAATGTTGATGGCAATTGAGCCATCCACGCGGCAATGAGCAGGCCTCTCGAAAATAAGGTTCAATCATTCAAATAACATTTCATATATAACATTTTTTCCCCGGTTAAAGAATCTGGTTTTAAAATTTTGTTTTTTTTGTTTTTAACTTGTTTAGTAGGTTTTGCATCACCATGCGCATTCAATTTCACAGTTTTTTTTAAAAAAAAAGCAAACGCAGTATCTCAATTCTTCAACAATCATATATGATAGAACCTGATTTTAATCCTTGTAAATATGGCATGCTAAAAATCAAAAAACAAATGCATCAAAGTTAATGCTTCTCTTATTGTAAGTAGTTTCAAAGACAAGGATAGATTCACACTCTTAAATCTTTATTGAGATAGATTAAACAAAAATAGAAACCAGATAATAGCTCATTAGAGCTTTATTTAGTTGCAAGAAAAGTTAAAAGAATGAAGATTAATTAGAGAACACCAAAATCAAAGATCTCATAAAAGGACAGAAGAGAGTTAAAGTTATTAGTTCCACAAATTGACAACTCCCAAAGTTATCTTCCATTGAATTCTTAACACATACAAATAACATTTTATGAATAGCACTTTATTTATGAATCTCACATGCTAAAAACTCAAATTACATGGATTTTTGGACTTGACATAAGCAGAGCAGACTAATTGAACTTCTTTTAAATGCTTTACTCTTCCCTCCGGTGTAAACATCTACTCCATGTTTAAAAATGCAAATGAATCGACTTGACAGAAACCCTAGCCGAGTCTTTGCCTTTAACGGTAGTGTTTGTAATGTTGACACTGATAACTCAATAAATCACCACTAAAGTCACTAATATTGTCGCCTTACGAACATATAAATTGTATACGATTGATTCGTGATTTGGTTTACAACTAGATTCAAAAGAAGCCGCAGAGCACGAAGAAGATTGATAATTGCAATGGACTTGTAAGGAAAAATACATTTTGTGCGAAAAAATGTCGGTTAATTAAAGGACGAGTTATCAAAACAAAACAAAATAAATAACACATTAGTTGCAAGAAAGTGAACATATTCCATACCGAGTCGCTTAAGTGTTTGCGTGTTACACAGAAACAGAACACAAGAATTCTCACTACTGCGTCACAAAGTCTGAGATTATATAATTTTGCATCAAATAGAAAACCAGAGGAAGAGACAAGATCTAAAAGTTATTAGCTAGACATCATAACATTATCAATAGATTGAAGAGCTTGGTTTGCAAAAAACCGGACATCAACATCTGGATCCTCGCTTAGCTCCACAAGCCCTGGACGAATCGTCTTCTCTACAACCTTTTATATTTTTTCACCACCAAACCAAACATTAAAAACACAACCATATGATTGTGCGCAAACCAAATGGATGTTCCGACTGATTAGATATATACGTACCGATTGATCGACTATTGGAATGAGGGACTGAAGCACTTTAGCGACGTTGAATTTGATGTTTGGAACTCTGCAGTAGTGAAAAAAAATTGTTTATATACTTAAAGATGTTTGAAGTAAAACGATTTGAGTATTAACTATTTTACAGTAAGAACTTGCCTGTCTTTAGACGCAGTCATTACTACAGGCAAGAGCTTAGAGCATGTGATCTCTGAGCCCATCACTGGTGCAAGAAGAGAAACCGCACGCAAAATGGTCATACGGTATAGATAGTGAGGGTTGTTAATCATCTCAAGAACCTGCAGATTAATGAAAAAACGATTTGTTGAATCTAATAAGAAGATAAATACTGATTTTTTTTCCTTTTTATAGAGATGCAGAGACTGCAAACAAACCTGAGGAACTATATGTTGCATTGCCCATTCGGGACCAAATTCCTCAGCAAGCCGCTTCAGATTGTTTGCAGCAGCATCGCGGATTGAGTGAACCTAATGAGAGCAACCGCAAAAAAGGTTTCAAGTTTCATTTACTGAAAGTGATTTGTTGGATAATGTTCTCAGTAAATGTTAGAGAGAGGCAAAGCAAAACCTTGTCTTGTAACCATTGCATGCAAAGAGCACCAAGCTTATCGTCAAAAAAGCCAACACCTAACTGACTTGCCAACAAAGGGATGTACTCAATTATAGCAAGTCTTACTCTCCAGTGTCTATCTTCAGCAAGTTCTACAATTGCTGGCAACAAGGATTGTGATAGTAAATCAATCCCAATAACCTGACAAACATATATTAACGGAATCATCAACTGAAAATGGATGGGCAAGAAAAGTTGAAGTCAAGTCAGAAGAATAACATGATATTTAGGCAACTTAGTCATAACAAACCTGATTTACTTGGTCGAGTTTGCTGATAATGTTCAAGCGTACATCGGGAAACTCATCTTTCAACAGAGAAAGAAAGATTGGAAGGAGATGCTCAATTGTTGCATCCTGCAATAAAAAAAATCAATGCTAAGTTAAAAACTGCAACATACACAATCCAACATTCCAACCAAAATCTCTTGTATAAGAAATTCACTTTGCTTAGTACAACAGATCACGGTTATCGGCACTTTCTAGGCACAATTATTGATCGAAAAGGCTGAGTTAAATATTATGTACATCTCCCATCACTGAAGAGTCGGGTACATCTATATTTGCCAAGTCTCTTACCTTACCAAGGACTGGAGCCATTCCCATTATAACTGAGGCCAATGCAGATCTGACGTGCTGAGAAGAGTCTGATGATAGCTCCTACAGGTAGAGTTGCAAGAAACTATTAGTAATATTTTTATTTTTTGTAAAAACTTGAGAACAATGGGTTTTTCTTAAGCATGTACCTTTACACAGGGGAGAATGTGCTGAATAGCAAGTTCAGGGTTAAGGATCCGACAAAACTTGGTAACTTTTCCAGCGGCTGCTATTCGTACTTCAGCCTCATTGTCACGAAGTAGACGCACATATGCAGGCACCAGATCCGTCCTTAATATAGAATCAAAAAGAAGTAAAGGTCATCATCAAGATGGATCAATCCATCAAAATTGAAGTACCTAATACCTCTCGTGGGGTAAACTAATGTAATGCAATGAGCCTAAGGAACTTTATAAAGACAAGCCCCACTTAGGTCTAACAAAAAACTTTCTTACCTAGTAGGCTCAGGTCCCACAGCTTCACAAAGCTCATAGAGCTGATTTGCAACCATATAACGCACGCGCCAGGACTTGTCCTGCTCAGTAACAAAAATACCAAGATAAAGCATCTCATAATGTAGTTTTTCAAGGATCATCAGCATAAAAGCTATATTTTTTACACATATAATAAGTCACCTGCGAGAAATTAACAATCACGGGAAGAATGTGTGAGACACAATCCTGGGGCTCCAGCAATTTTCCAAGAGCAGCACAACCCTCAACAGCCAATAATCTAACGGAATCTTGATCTGATTTGAAAGCCAATAATGGAAACGAAGAAAAGATAAAAATGTTAAATAACTAAACTGATGTATGGACAATCATATTCATGTTTATTTCAGCTAATGCTCAGTGTTTAAAGTTTTAATGCTGGACATAAATCTTTTACATCCGCCACCCTTAAAAGCAGAGTTAATAATGGTTCAACAAATACATGCTTAACAAGCAAAGCCACAGTGTGAACCATATCAGATAAGAAATTACCATCTTGGGTAAGATCCTCAAACATAGACATAATGTCTGTCTTCAAATGCGCTGATTCAATTGTAGCAGCAAATTTCCCCAGATTGGTTGCTGCAGCTCTCCGCACCATAGGCATATCATCTTGACAGAGCTGACTATATAATGATCTTAACTCGGTCTTCGACGTATCTGGGGCGCTTGGGTATGCAATGTGGAAAACCCCACAAGCTGATACTCTGGCTGTGAACCACTCACCAGCTGCAAGTCTCTGTTACACAGGTAGTGAATCTTCAGTAATCTCTTATTCCAATTATACATTATGCAAGGTTTTTTAGCAAAAAAAAAACATATATTTCGATTCCTACAAAGATGGACGATCACATGCACCGCCACAAACCAAGGAAACTACTTTTGACAGACAACCTAGATCAACCAGTACGGACATATAGTCAACCTCGCGGCTCTCTATTCTAAAACTATGGCAAAAAAACAACCCAAAAATGAATTTGTGGATTCAATCACAAGTCCAACTAAGCTGCTCAAAAATTAAATACGAAACTGATGAAGATAATGGAAATGATGAGTTGCGCTCCTCCTTGTCTAACCTTAACCAAGGGTATGAAATGATCAACCAAATCACTCTCCCTCATCTGAGAACCAACTCTGCAAAGCGACTCCACAGCTTTCTCCCTCACGCAAGTCTCTTCAACCGCCGAGAGAGTCTCCAAGGGCGGAAGCAAAACGTGTGCATGTTCAACGCCTCCGACATAAGGAATAAACACTCCCAATTCTTCAGCCATCGCCAGTAGCACCTCGTCATCATCATCATTGTTTTCACTGAGAAAAGGGATCAACTCCTTTCTGGTTCTCTCCTCCCCTAGAGCACGGGCAATCGTAGAAAGCCTTCTAATGGAATTCAATCTAAGCTGAATATCATCGTTCTTCAGCTCGTCTATAAGCACGGCAATAGGGTAAAGCGGCTCGTCGATCATCGACATCCTCTCCAAAAAACTTAATTTCCACCTTCAACAGAAAAAAAACCATAAACTCACTCCCGTCTTCAATTAGAGAAGAACCTAACACAGATCTCATTCTAAAGTAAAAATAATTCCCAGAAATGATAAAATAGGCGAATATTATCACTTTTCTACAAAACAAATTGTTGTAATTCGAAAAAAAAAACCACACAATGAAAACATAATCAGAATCTGGAATTGGCTCCCCTATGTCTACTTACGCCTCAATTTCGTCGATTTTCTCCGGAACCAATTCGACCTAGAAACTACTAACTAACCCTCCATTTACTAGGAAAGAGATAGAAGATCTAAACAACAGTAAGAATCTGTATTCTCCTACACGTTTGAATTTCCTTCGAGATGAATAAATTGACGGAGATTTACCAATTTTTGGAGCTTTCACAGAGGCTGATGCAAATTCTTCGAGCGATCTACCGATCGGGAAAACTGAGAGAGAAAGAGGAGACAGAGAGAAGAAAGATTTTTCTCGAAACTTTTCTTAGCAACTATCATCTTCAAGCGTTCATTGAAATGGGCCTGGAAGAAAGAATATTTTCTAGATGGGCTATTATATATGGCCCATTAGCTTTTTCCTTTCATCAAATGTGTTCTGTAATTTCAACACTATAAATGTGTTTTGTAATTTCAATACTATAAATGTGTTTTGTAGGATAAAATGACAAAAGTTTCTAGTGTTTGTTGGCAACAAGATTTATAGAGTTTGATTTTCTTATGGCTTTTGATTTTATTTTATTTATAAAACTAGGGTTGATTCTGCGCTACGCGCGGATTATGTACATAAATTTTGGTTTTCTATGTCAGCTAGAATGTGACGTTTATTTAATAATTTAGTCTATGTGGATCATCTATGGAGCTTCAAATTGCAATTTTTAATTAGTAGGAATTTAAAGTTTGAGACGCCTAAAAAATATATCAATACAAATTCAAGAATTTTCAAAATAATCAAATGGCAATTAAAGTTTCCATAATATAATAAACTTGATCAAGTAAGTTGAAAAAAAAATGTATTTACGAACATGTTTCATGCGTGTGTACCTATTATTTAACTAAATTAATAAGCTTCATCGTCAAGATTGAGGAACAGCAGATATGCAAGCAAACCAAAAACAGGAACAAACCTAAGATAAGTCACCAACTCAACCTTGCTCTTCTTCACATTTTGCAGGTTTTCTCCAATCAACCATGGCTGAAAGATTGTGTACAGACATATATCCCATATAAAAGCGTAAGCTAGTCTCTCCGATCCCAAATAACCAATCAGATACTGCCATCTTTCCATTATCCCACCGAAACCTCCATCTGTTCGACCGTAGAGAGACCACGACGTTGATATCAGACACACCGTAGCACCGGTCAGTCCAACTATCGGCGCACCTTTGGTCATTGCTTCGCCAAGTTGAGACCTTTTGCTCGGTTTAACATCTGGGTCAGCGTCGTTGAGCCGTATAGCCATGTATGGGATTAGAAACGCTTGTTGCATTCACGAGATCAAAAGAACGGATGATGTGGTTTAGAAAAAAACTGAGCTTATTAGATAAATCAATCACAATTGAAGTAACAAGTGTGTTTACTTACTGTTTGTGAGGAACATCATGAGACCCCATAAGACGTCAAGAGAGCTTTTGTATCGATCTCTCTTTCGGTCTGTGTATAGCAACGGAGCAAACATGAGTGTCCAAGCTATTACAAAGTTGAATAATCCTTCAGCCATCTGGTATTGTTTTGCAGAGACAGCAAAAGAAAAGATATTCAGTACAATGACGAATAGTTTTCACTAATGCACGAAAAAACAAAAACAAAAACTTTCTAGTTAAATGGTACATACGGGGTGAAGAACAGGAGCTTCTAAGAAATGAATACCAACTGTTCTGCCAGAAAAGTCCAGAGCAAGAAAAATTTCATCAGAGAACAATTGTTGTATGTATGATCAGAGAAAACGTCGAATCTTAAGCTGAGCATACCAGAGTTTGTAAGAGGCAAGACGAAGAAGAAATTCAATGAAAGTCCCAAAAGAGAGTTCACTGTCTCTGAACTAATTGCCCAAACTGGATCTCCCTGTTGATCAAAGAGACTTTTACTAAACGATACAAGATTGCACAATCCAAGATAATGCTCACCAGAACCAACCATGGACATATACATTAACATCTGCGTAATTAGTTCGAGAAATCAAGAAACTCTATTCGATTTTCCCAAAAAGAAGCATTCAAGCAGTGAAATTGAAATGGTTCTATTCCTAAAACGATCCAAATTACTTACGTGATTTGGCTTTGGCTCAGAATTACTTCTTAATCACATAGATCTAGAAACTATTACTATCGTTTTTAAACTCTAAAAAATTTGAGGGAATTACTCACTGGAGCATATGGGAGAAGAAAGAGCCATAGTATGTACACAGCTTCAGCAGTCCACAGTATATACCGAAGGATGCTCCGCAGAGGATCATCTTCAACCTCAACCGTCGCCGTCTCTGGTTTCCGGCGAGCCCAGCATAAAATGGGTTTGTCTCGTGTTCGTATTTTGAAGCGATCCATTGACTGCCATGGACTGCATCGATCGACGGTCGAGATTTGGCTACTCCGAAGAAAATGGCGGCGGATTTGCAGCGATTTGGTATGAGGATTGTGGAGGCAGTGTCGGAGATATGTTACCGACGGTGAGGTTATCAGAATCATCGTCGTCCCTTCCCTGCATTATCCAATATCCACCGTAGTCGAAGAAATTTGATATGTGAGAGTCTCGCAGAAACGGCAGCGTTTCGAGTGGGCTTGATGATATGACTTCTTTCTAGTTTCAAATCTTTTTAATGATATTAATAAATGATTCGTGACGCTATAATAAAACTTATATAAGTATAATCTACTTTTTTAATTTGATGTGGTTCTTTTCTTTTTTTTTCAATGTTTTTTGGAGTTCTACTTTGGAAACTATATAATATAATTAGATGACAAAATATATATATAAAGAGATAATTACAATAAATGATAGTAATGTATTGAATATTTTCAAAATTTTACGTAATGATATTTTTCTAAATAAACTGTTTATTTTAACATGCTTTCAGATTCAGAAATGGTATATGCAAATTTTACAAGCAGGAACATTTAGAAAATATTATGTTCATTTCTTTTATGGCATATCACTTTTTTTTCCATTCCGTGTTTTTTCAAATTTTTCTTAAAAGGTAGAATTGTGTTATTTTAAAAAAAAATGGGACACATTTATTTGACCGACAATTTTCTTCATTAAATTCATTACCTAACATAAATAACTGCCGAAAACAAAAATCATAAATAATTGTAATGAAATGTTTTTGTTTTTAATTTGTGAGCGGAAGGAAATGGTTTTAAACCAAACTACGTTTTTGGGTGATAATGAATTCTTGCATTATGAGTCTATAAATGCGTCATTGTTTAGCATCTAACCGGGATTTTAAACCGATTGTGAATTGTTGGCAGGGCCTTTTCATGAGGAATATTAACATAGTAGGAGTAGGAGTAGGAATAGGAATATTAACATTCAGGTATATTGCAGTTTTATATCTATTTATTAATCATGGAAATTTTTTAAATTATCTTTTAAATTTTGCTATCAACTTTTTATTATATAAATGTTTTTTCAAAATATAAATGTTGTTAAGATTTTTGGGCTGCCAACTCAAAACTAATTGGCAATAAATAGATTGGTCCAAGTCACTTATATGTTATTTAAAATCTTTTTCCATTTCCGATTGAGACATCACTCACACGTTTTTTTAGAGATTAAGACTCCTAGTCCATTAATCTCTACATAATCCCAATAAACGCTTATAATATTCTTAACTAATTATATATAAATTTATGAATAGAAATAATGATTTAAAAACCGGTTCAGTAGTGTGGTGGGCCTACCTAATCTTAATAAACGCTTATGATATTCCTAACTAATTATACATAGATTCATGAATAGAACTAAAAACCGTATCAGTAGTGTGGTGGGCTTGGCGATTTATCCCAAGTTGAAGACAAAATTAATCATTATTTTTCTCAACGCCTGTCTATATAAACGTATGTATGTCGTCTATCGACCTTCACCCACGAAACGAAATAACACTCTAAACCAATGGCTACTTTACATATGGGTTCAGTTCTTATTTACAAAAATGTCATTATCCATAATTTTCGTGTTCGACGTTTCATATCCAGATCCATGACCAAGTCGACGACGCCGGATAGTGTTTCTGTTGATGTCCTCCGTCGACGTTCCGGCAACTATCAGCCTTCTCCTTGGGACCATCGTTATCTCCTCTCTATAGACAACCAATATGCGGTAAAAAAATACTCATAAATCTGTTTTCTTCTTGTTCCTTAACATTTGTTTTAATAGTATATATTATTTAAGATTTATCAATTACAATACGATGCATACAGAAAGAAGAAAACGTGATAGCTAGAGATTTGTTGAAGATAAAGTGAGGAAGATGCTTGTTGTTGAGACAAAGAGTCGTCTCGAACACTTAGAGCTCATCGACGATCTGCAAAAACTTGGGGTTTCATATCATTTTGAGGAAGAAATAACAAATATTTTAATGGATTTTCATAATAAAAATGGAAAAATCGTCGGGAAATGTGTTAAGGAAGAAGATTTACATGCAACCACACTCGAGTTCCGACTTCTTAGACAACATGGTTTTGATGTATCAGAAGGTTAGTAGTTTCATATTCTGATAGAATTCTATATATAACATATTAGCTAAAAGAACCGTTTAAACCGTTTATTTCAGATATATTTGACGTGATAATCGACAAAATAGAAAGTGATACGTTCAAGAATGACGATATAGATAGTATCATCTCTTTGTACGAAGCGTCGTATCTCTCCACAAAATTGGATACTAAATTGCATGAAGTCATAAGACCTTTTGCAACAGAACAAATAAGGAAATTTGTTGATGATGAAACTTACAACATTGAGGTACGTGAGAAAGCGATTCATGCGTTAGAAATGCCGTACCATTGGAGAATGAGAAGGTTAGAAACAAGATGGTACATTGATGCATACGAGAAGAAACATGACACGAATCTTGTCTTAATGGAATTCGCCAAAATCGATTTCAATATCGTACAAATTGCTCATCAAGAAGATCTCAAATATGTTTCCAGGTAATGTTATGGATTAACCGAAACGATATATATATATATATACTGGCTCTATATATACTGGTTCTGCATATCTACCATTTGTATTTACTGTTTCTAATCATCTTTGTTTTAATGATATGAAACTGGTGGAAGGAAACATGTTTGGGCAATCAACTTCCCTTTGTAAGAGATAGAATAGTCGAGAATTATTTTTGGACCGTTGGATTAGTATATGAACCTCAACATGGATACATACGACGGATCATGACTATAGTTAATGCACTTGTTACAACCATTGACGACATCTACGATATTTATGGCACTATTGAAGAACTTGAACTCTTCACTGCCATGGTTGATAAGTAAGGACTCTACTACTCTAATTTCCTCTTAGCTTTCTTCGTATATTTTTTTTTCAAATTATTTTTTGAAAAATATTATTCCGATTGTTGTTTGTAAAAATGCTATTTATCAAACTAGTTGTTTTTTTTTAAAAAAAAGAAGCTATTTATCAGACTAAAAACATGTTCTTTCAAAAATGTTACTTATAAAACAATCGTACATATGTTGCAGTTGGGATATAAATCGTCTTGATGAGCTTCCCGAGTACATGAGGTTGTGTTTTCTTGTTTTGTACAATGAAATAAACAGCGTTGGATGTGACATTCTCAAATATAAAAATATTAACGTCATCCCTTATCTAAGAAAATCGGTAAGTTTATATTTTCATTTATTACTAGAAAAAAAGTTCAAAATTATTATTATACTTTTTTTCTTTCATGTTTTTGTGAAAATTAGTGGGCAGATTTATGTAAAACATATCTAGTTGAAGCAAAGTGGTACAAAAAAAGGATACAAACCAAGCGTGGAAGAATACATGCAAAATGCTTGGATTTCAATTTCTGCCCCAACAATATTGATCCACTTTTACTGCGTCTTCTCTGACTCCGTCTAGCTAATGACCTTGGAACTTCGCCGGTACATAACCTCTCTTCTAACAAACTTGGTTATGCGTTTAGAATTACACTTTACTATTTACATACTATAATTTATATATTTACAAAATATAAATGATATATAGCTATAAATGTATGTCGTCTTGTTTATTTATGTATGTAGGATGAATTGGCTAGAGGAGACGTTCTCAAATCGGCCCAATGTTACATGCACGAGACCGGCGCATCGGAGGAAAAGGCACGTGCGCACGTGCAGCAGATGATCAGTGACACATGGGACGAGATGAACTACGAAACTACAACGGCACGCACTTCTTCCTTACTCTCTCGAGGTTTTGTGGAAGCTGCAGTGAACCTGGCACGCATGTCGCAATGCATGTACCAATTTGGCGATGGTCATGGCTCTCCCGACAAAGCCAAGACTGTTGATCGTGTCATGTCCTTGCTTGTTAACCCAATCTCATTAGAGTAACTTTTTTCTATAATTATGTAAGATTATATAATAGTAACAAAACAAGCTATACTATATTAATATTATTTTAAAAGAAATCTTGAAAAGTATGTTTTCTTTTCTTTTTCAGTTCTTATAAACCGCAAAAAAAAACATTTTACTAACTGCGTAAAACTCGATCATCTAGTGGACTCAACAAACCTAGTTAGGTTTAATAATAAAAAGCGTTTAGCGATGTGTGGCGAATGGCGATGGCTATTCCAAACACAATATAATACTTCACTATTATTTCCCATGCCACAGACTCTACCTAAAAACAATATATCGTGAAACACAAACAATATAATATTTCTCCATTATTTTCCCATGCCACTGACTCTACCTAAACACAATATAATAATTATTTTTGCTAATATTACAGCTACTCATACTTTTGGATAGGCATTGGATGCCCCCACTTTCACGTTTTAACCTGGCACCAATACTAAAAAACTCCACTATATAACATTTTTGTGGATCACAAAGATATTTTTTATTATTATCTAATTTCTGAAAAAGACAATATATATGTTAGAAAAATACAAAAAAAATTAATTTTAGAAAGGTTTACTAGTTTTAAGGAATAAATTGTTAAAATTTTAGAAAGAGTTAACTTAACATTAAAAAATGGTTTTCACATTTGGAGAGCAGTTTAAATATATAAAAGTGTCTTTATAAAAACTATTAGAATGGTTAACTAAACACTTACAATAGTTTTTAAGACATAAAAATATGTTTTAAAAAATTATAAAAATGTTTACTAATTATTAAGAAGAGTTTCTAAAAAATATAAAAGATATTTACTAATATTAGGAAGACGTTGGTAAAATTAATATTGTAAACAAAATTTGAAAAAAAAACTTTCCAAAATATTTTGAAAAAAAGAAATTTAATTTTAAAACATAAATTTAAATAACTTTTAAAACAACTGCCCATTTATTTGTGTTATTGTTATAAAATAAATTTAGTGGTATTATTTAGAATTAATGGTGAAAGATTGGCCATTTTTAAAAAATGCTAAAATATATGTCATCGAGCTATATAGCTAATTCGACCTAAAAACATCATTTTTTTGTTAGCTAATATTATCCTAAATAATATGAAATAATGTGTACGTAAAAATTAATTTTAGCTGAATTTCAAATTTAATTTTATCAGTTAAAGAGAAAGTGACTAAAATTATAGTTATTTTCTTTTGCTGAAAAAAGATCAGAAGAAACAAATATTTTTATCATTGCAAAACTAATTGTAGACTCTTTTTTTCAATCATCTTGGATTAAATATTTTTTCTCTATATTTCAACTATATTATACAGCATTTTCCATCATTTAAAGTGGCAAAAAATTAATTATATTATTTTCTCTTTCTTTTAATCATAGAAGAAATTTTTTAAGTAAAATAAAATCTAAAATAATATTTGGAACATGTGCAAAAGTGAGTATTTTATAAATTTGTATCTAGTTGAAGTCGTGTATGAAAGATTCGAATCTTTATTATATATTTATTAACCCACACTTGTTATATAAAGGTTTACCAATAATCGGATATCAATGTGGTTTCATCGATTACTCCCACGTTCCTAATGTTGAAAAAAAGGGAAAAATTATAATTTATTTTATTTTAACTCTTAGTGTATATAAATGCATATGTGTGTCGTCTCTCGAGTCTATTCTCAGCCACAATACACTATTCTAAATCAATGGCCACTTTATGTATGGGTTCAGCTCTTATTTACCAAAATGCCATTACGCACAGCTTTCCTCTTCGACGTCCTCGGCGTTTCATATGCAGATCCATGACCAAAACGACGCCTCCGGTTGACGTCATCCGTCGACGCTCCGGCAACTATCAGCCATCTCCTTGGGATCATCGTTCTCTCCTCTCCATCGACAATGAATATGCGGTAAAAAGTATTTACGTCTAAGACGACGGCTTATGCATGATTCTTGTTTTTTCGTTTTCTCTAACGTATCACTTCTCTTAGTTACTTATGAATCACCGTACGATGCATACAGAAAGAAGAAGACGTGATAGCTAGAGATTTGTTGAAGAAAAAAGTGAGGAAGATGCTTGTTGTTGAGACAAAGAGTCGTCTCGAACAATTAGAGCTCATCGACGATCTGCAAAAACTTGGGGTTTCATATCATTTTGAGGAAGAAATAACAAATATTTTAATGGATTTTCATCATAAAAATGGCAGAAGCGTCTGGAAATGTGATAAGGAAGAAGATATACATGCAACGGCACTCGAGTTCCGACTTCTTAGACAACATGGTTTTGATGTATCAGAAGGTTAGTGTTTTCTAATTGCGTCAAGTATGAAATTACAAGTTTATGACCTCTATATGTTAAACGTCGTTGTGCATAAGTTTCATTTTAATCAAAGAGAGATGTTTTATTTCAGATATATTTGATGTGATCATCGACAAAATAGAAGGTGGTACGTACAAAAGTAATGACATAAAAGGCTTCGTATCTTTATACGAAGCATCGTACCTTTCAACGAAAATGGATACGAAATTGCATAAAGTCATTAGGCCTTTTGTTATGGAAGAAATAAGAAAATTTGTTGATAGCGATCATGATGATGATACTACTTACAATACTGAGATACGTGAGATGGCGATTCATGCGTTAGAAATGCCTTACCATTGGAGAATGAGAAGGTTAGAGGCAAGATGGTACATAGATGCATACGAAAAGAGGCATGACATGAATCTTGTCTTGATTGAATTTGCTAAAACCGATTTCAATATCGTACAAATAGCTCATCAAGAAGATCTCAAATATGTTTCCAGGTAAAATATTATAGAATATAGATTAATATAACCAATATACATACTGGTTTTACTAATCTTGTCTCTTTTAATTATATGAAGCTGGTGGAAGGAAACATGTTTGGCTGATCAACTTCCTTTTGTAAGAGACAGAATAGTCGAGAATTATTTTTGGAACTTTGGATTAATTTACGAACCTCAATTTGGATATATCCGACGGATCACGACTATAGTCTTTGCTCTGATTACAACCATTGACGACATCTATGACATTTATGGCACTCTTGAAGAACTTGAACTCTTTACGGCCATGGTTGATAAGTAAGGACTCTACTAGTTTTATTCATCTTAATGAATATTCGTAGTTTTTTAAAGTTATAGAACATTATAAATTCTTTTCAGTATTATCACGACTGTTATTTGGAAAAAACAAATTATTAATCAAATTTGAAAATTGTATGTGTATTATGCAGTTGGGATGTAAATCGTCTTGATGAGCTTCCAGAGTACATGAGGTTGTGCTTTCTTGTTTTGTACAATGAAATAAACAGCGTTGGATGTGACATTCTCAAGTATAAAAATATTAACGTCATCCCTTATCTAAAAAAATCGGTAAGTTCATTTTTTAATTTATTACTAGAAAAAAAGGTTCAAATTTTTTTTTTATGTCTTTGTGAAAATTAGTGGGCAGATTTATGTAAAACATATCTAGTTGAAGCAAAGTGGTACAAAAAAGGATACAAACCAAGCGTGGAAGAATACATGCAAAATGCTTGGATTTCGATTTCTGCCCCAACAATAATGATCCACTTTTACTGCGTCTTCTCGGACCAAATCTCGATTCAAGTCTTGGAGACTTTGTCTCAATACCGAGAAGACGTCGTCCGATGCTCCGCCACCGTTCTCCGTCTAGCTAATGACCTTGGAACTTCGCCGGTAAATAACCTCTCTTTTAACAAACTTGGTTATGCGTTTAGAATTACACTTTACTATTTTCATACTATAATTTATATATTTACAAAATACAAATGATAGATATAAATGTATGTCGTCTTGTTTATTTATGTATGTAGGATGAATTGGCTAGAGGAGATGTGCTCAAGTCGGCCCAATGTTACATGCACGAGACCGGAGCATCGGAGGAAGAGGCACGTGCGCACGTGCAGCAGATGATCAGTGACACGTGGGACGAGATGAACTACGAAACTAAAACGGCACGCACTTCTTCCTTACTCTCTCGAGGTTTTGTGGAAGCTGCAGTGAACCTGGCACGCATGTCGCAATGCATGTACCAATTTGGCGATGGCCATGGCTCTCCCGACAAAGCCAAGACCGTTGATCGTGTCATGTCCTTGCTTGTTAATCCAATCCCATTGGATTAACTTAAATAAATGATTTACATTTTTATAACCAATCAATAAAAATATATCTCACACGAGTTTACGCAACTCTATAATTTTCTCTCATACGAGGCAATGGTTTGAAAAAGCTTGTGAATTATTGTTAATGTCAAGACACTCAATCAACCATTGGCAGTATAAACAAAAAGACCCTCCAACGATAACATATATATGATGAATCTTTTCTTCTCGGCTAGCTACAATGAGAATTATCACCAGACAGCAAACAAAAAAAACATACCTAATCATACGAAACATGAATTTATATCACAACCATCACCAAAGTTATATCTTCATCCTTTGACCTCTCCAGTATCTTAAGTTTTGCAGACTCATCAACTATATTAAAGATTCAACTTCTTCCCTATGCAGTACTAACAACAACAAAGATAGAATCGGCCTACTGGCAAGGTCTAGATTGACAAAACTTAAATGTTCCAAAATAGGAAATCAAGAGTGAAGATATGTGCCATGAAATAAATGCTCACAAATCCAGTCAAAAGGCTAGCAAATTCACTATTTCCCTTGCAGTCTAACCTTAGCCCAGCAAAAGAAAACTGATCAATGTACTCGTAAACCAAAAGACTTCTAACCCGCTATGAACAAGTAAAAGTAAAACATCCACAGCAACTAAAGCTGACCATATCATGAGAGGACGAGCACATAACACACAAAGCTCGACATACTTACCAAACTTGCATGAGGAGAGAGGGCGGCCCTAAAATAAATAAAAGTCAAAATTAGTGAACTATAAATCTCACGGTATATAGCACAAAAGACAGGCCTAACTGGAAAAAGATATCATGGAGCTATGATTTAATCTCAATACCTTCATACTTTTTTTCCTTGTGCGGCTCTCTCCTCCAAGCAAAACCTCCGGAATGACAATAATACAGTTTATCAGATAATATAGAAACACGCAAAAAGACATGGAAAAAGAAATAGAAAATAAAAACTATAGAAAAACAAAGGTGATAATGCACATTGAAAAGGATAACTAAATAAGAAAAAAGAAGAGCTATATCAGGCAAAACGTAAACCATCACAAACAAAACTGCGGACAAACACAGTTAAAAAGGGACAAACTCTAAAATCTATTCAAGTAACACAATTTCATCCAAGTTCAGACTATCTCCCAATAAACAACCATTGTACCTTCTCCTGTGTGCCTTTAAAGCATTGAACGACTTTAGGACTGTCCCTAAGCGACGGTGAATGTCCTGGAGAAAAACAACATCAGGCCCCTCAAGAAGACCATAAGAGAAGATGTCGCAATCCACTATGACAATTGATATTCACAGAGTTTCCATATGATTAAAATATGATTCAGAATGGCCCTCTCCTTATTCAGATGAAATGTTTCCAAACATAAGACTTCTACAATGAGTAAAGTCGACAATGAGATTACACAGCAGCATAAAGAAAGAAAGCGCCATTAGCAAGCAGGTTGTCTTACAATAAAACCAGTAAATTCCCATTGAGAACCGCCACTGGTGAGAACTCCACCCAAACACCATCACCCATGCCGACATTGTAACCAAAGCTCTCAGGCAGCAGAAGGAAGATGGAGACAGTTCAAAAATTAGAACCATAAATTAAAATTAAGATGTGTAATGTACAACTATCTAGGACAACAGCAACTCCTGATATAACAGAGAGAGAGAGAAAACGGCAATGTTGTTTCACTTGCCAGTGATGAATGGGTGAGCTAATGCCTGTGAGACAGTAAGTCTTCTTTCGGGATCAAGGATGAACATTTTATCTAAGAGATCCCTGAAATGAGCTAACATCTTGGGATCCTCACCAGGGTAACCTTTAATGATTGAACCAAAATCTTTTGGCTTTACATTTACAATCACTCTCTTCATCATCTGAAAAGGAAAAGATAACAAATTACTCTCACTCAAGTGATTTTCAAACTGCAAAGTGCCAGAGAAAACATAAGGACTGGTTTGTTACCTTCCCACTAACAGTGTCCTCCTCCGTAGCGTAAAAATTTAAGTCGTGATCAAAGTGCTGATCAATAAATGCTCCCTGTCAAACCGAAAGCACAGCATGAGTGCAAGAATAGAAAAGCCGCTTCTCTTAAACCTACAAACTAGATCTCCACCCTACATATTTTGTTATTCTTTCTAGATCCCTAAGGAAAGTGGTCATTTGAGAAGGCATTTTGATATCAAATCTACTTCAATGCTTACCTTGCGAAGCATCTTTTTTGGGAAGGGGCCTTTCAGTTCCATATGAAGGCGTAACATATCATTATTTGTGGCGCCAGGGAAAAGAACTTTCCCACAATAAAGCTCATATAGACAGCAGCCAACTGACCATATATCTAGCGGATGGTCATAGGCGAGCCCCAGAACTGCCATGGAAAAACATAGAAGCTTCAATCACAAATTCTCTAGCAATAAATCAGTGAAATCTTCGCCAACAATCCAATATATTATGATTCTCAAGGCAGATAAAACTTACTGATTTCAGGGGATCGGTAAAAGCGACTAACGAGATAAGGTGTAACTTCGTTTTTTCCAGCAAACATTGCATTTCCAAAGTCACAAAGCTTTAACACGTTTTTGTTTTCATTCACCTGGACAAAAAGAGTAATTGTCAATTGTTAGAATGCTACTGAATAAAGTATAAGAGAAACAAAGAAACGTATAATATAACTGACCAGCATGTTGTCGGGTTTTATATCGCAGTGAAGAACCCCACAGTTCTTCAGATGTTTAAGGGCAATAAATAGCTGCTTTGAATAAGACCTAACAGCAGAGAGTTTAAGACCAATGTTACGGCCAAACTTCTTCAAGACCTCACGAAGATTCAAATGGAGCGACTCAAACACCAAGCAAAGGTGATTCCGGTACTTAAAACTTGAAAGAAAACGAACACAGTGGCGCTTGTCATCTCGGTCAGCGCCAGCCAACTTCTTCAATATCTGAACCTCAGTCTGGCCAGCTTTATGCCTAAACGAAATGTGATATAGTAATGAGCCGCAATAGCATAAAGATGATAAGTCAGATGTTGCATATGAATTCAAAAAATTAGACAAGGCCGATAGAATGAACCACCTACATTGTCTCGTTGTTACGAATAATTTTTATAGCCACTTCTTCAGGATCAGCTGGTCCAGCTTTTAAATCTTTTGCACGAACCACAGTAGAGAAGACGCCTTTTCCATGAGTAGCAATGACTTCATATCTACCATCAAGTAGCTCACCGAACTGATAGCCTAAAAAGGAGAAGAGACACTATTTATAAGATGAAAATATACAGAACTGCTTTTACAGGTTGAAAAAATGAGAAAAAAAAACAAGGTGCATGAAACGGTTACAAAATTTAAATATAAACTGGTCTTAATAAATTGGAATGTAGCTAAATATACATCGGAAAAAACTTACTGTAATAACCCTCTGCATCATCCCAATTATCATGAAGCCCGCTCCTTACCATCGGAACACCATCACCTTTCCCTCGCATGTGACCCTATAATAAGAAAGCTTTTACATAAGAGAGAAGGAAATACTAAAAACGCTCACACAGCAAACAAAGATTTTTCTGATAAATGAATGAAAAAGTAATGAAAAAAGGTCTTATGCGGATCTGACTAATAGATTCATGGCAATAAGAGAAACTTAAGATGATAACATCGAAAGGCTAGTGAACTGTTCGAATACGGTAAGGTTAAAAGATGTTGATTAAATGGAGTATATACATACCACTTTTCGATTACCAGCTGGGGACTCTCCGAAAATATCGTCATGAAACATGTCAGCTGATCTTTCACTCTGAAAAAATAATATTATATAAGATCGAGAAACATAACCACATATTAATTAAATGATAGTATAAACGTAAAACTAAGAAATTACTCACAACCACACACGACACCTATACCAAAGAAACAATAAGATTTCCTTTGCTAACGCACCTTCGGGCTGCCTTCGCCAAGCCCTGCTGGAGCTAGAGTCCTCTCTGAGTCTGAAATTTCAAACATAGTAGGTGGCCCACTAGCTGTTAATGATGTCTTGGCAACATCACCAACTACAGCATCAAACTCCGAGTTACCTTTGGCTGGACCAGCATTAGCATCTACGGCAACTGCAGAAAAAGCCGAATCTGTAGCACCAGCTTCTTGAACATCATCTGGCACAGAAACAGAAGACTCACTGAGACTGCCTGGAAGAACAAAATCTCAAAAGAAGAAGTTTGTAAAAATGCATGTGAGAAATCAATCAACAAAATCTACTGAAAACTAATTGCGGCTTTGCTGTTAAAGAGCCATTCAGCTTACTAAGTAGAGCGGGACAGCCTCCTTGTTAACTTATGGGGTAATTTTGATACACAAAATGAAACTGACTTTCAGATTCAAGAACTACATCTTAACAACCAGATGAAAACCTCGAAGAATTTCATTTCCAGCTCCAAATACAATAAGAAAGTCCATATTTAAACAGATCATCTCAACCATCATGCTTAAGTCAATTTGCACAGTGATTGCAATAAAGGATGAAGAATTACCTTTCCCCTTATCCTGTGGAAAAGGTTCAGTTTGCTGCTCGGGCTTCTTCTTCTTATATTTCTCCAGTATGGCTTCCATTCGCTTCCTACTTTCCTCCTTGATTCTATTTACTTCTTCATCTTCTTCCGGAAATTCCCATATCACTCCTTCGTCAGTATCATTTTGATCATCCTCATTTCTGGATCTGATCACAAAAATAGTTAAGAGCCAAACAAACCAAAGGTTCATCATCTGTAATAAATATTCACAGCGGTTAGGGCTATGGAAAGAATACCGTTCACCGTTGTCCATATCAAGACTTTTATACATCTCCCTATCGGTCTGGATTTCTCTTCCTTTGACCCTATCTTTGTCACTCTCCCTTTCCTTATCTCTCTTCCTCTCTCTGCTATCATACCTGCTTCTATCTCTACTGCTACCTCTTCCATTGTCTCTATCTCGTAAATACTCTCCTTCTCTCTCCCTTCTCCTGTCCCTATCAATGCTCCTACCTCTTTCATTGTCTCTATCTCGTCCTTCCCTATCCCTTCTCCTATCCCTATCAATGCTGCGCTCTCGTTCCTTGTCTTTCCGCCTTTCACGGTCAGCCTCTATCTCCCTCCGTTTCTCTCGTTCTCTTTCCCTCCTCCGATCACTATCTCTCTCTCTCCGTTTACTTCCTTCTGAACCCCTATCTCGTATGCTTTCCTCCCTGTTCATATCCCTCTCCTTACTTTTTCCTCTTTCCAAGACTTCTCGACTATATTGCCTGTCATCTTCTTCATATCGCCCACGTCGATGATATTTTTCCTCAGTCCTCCCCGAGTCAACTCTGTCATTACGATAATCCCTACTAGAATCATGATGTCTTCCTCTGACCAAAAACTCATCAGCCGCAACAATCCTTGATCTTGACATTTCCCTCTCCCGATCAAAGGACCTAGATCTACTCCGAGCACGGACTTCGTTAGACTGCCTACTGATTGTCGGAGACCGGTTACTATTCTTATGCTTCTCCTCAGAGTTTTCCGAAGAAAATGAGCTCCTGCCATTATCAGAACTTCTCATACCAACTTTCTCTGAAGGACCTCCAGATTCTTTATACCACCTCTTGTCCTCCTTTTCAGATTCACGAGTCAGAACACCATTAGAAGTCTCGGCGTTTTTCCCAAAAATTTGAGCACCAGAAACCCCATCGACTGGCTGCAAGCATAGCCAGAAGATTTTCAGAGAACTTATCAGAAGAAGCGATATACGGGATACAAAACGCATGAGCATACATAAAAAAAATGGAAAAGAAGCATCTACGTAATCGCGAAACCAGTTCTTACAAATCAAGGGAAAGCCATCAGTCTCCATTGAACGCCTAGAGCAACTGCTTTCTTACATATGCATTGAAACACTCAGGTTATCTAAAGAAAAACTCTCAAAGACCAAACCTTTATCATAAAACGGGATTTCAGCTTAATAGAGAGGCATAAATGCTGTTTGGACACTGAGTTATAAAAGAAAAAATTTGCGTACGAGAAAATCTATTGGTTTTAATCAAACCCATATGTTCCCAGCATCCAAACAGTATTTTAGCAACAAAAAAAAACTGGAAAATTAGAAGCAAAAGACGTAAAAAGGGCGATTAGAACAGACCAGATCGTTATTTTGAAATTGATCGGATTTGATTTCGCCTGACTCGCCGTCGGAATCTGGCGTCTTAACATTGGCAATCCCCTCTTCATCTAGAATCTCCCCCTCCTCGACTTCATCCTCACCGCCGTTACTAACTCCAATCGGAGTAACATCCTTCAGCTCTGACTCATCGCCGCCAGATGGAATCTCATCGTCGCGCTTCTTATCACGGTGATGTCGGTGATGGCGCCTGTGGTGGTGCTTGTGATGACGGTGCTTGTGCCGCTTAGATGATTTATCAGCTTCGTCGGACGATGAAGACGAACGGTGGTGCTTACGGTGGTGAGATTCGATCTGCTTGTCATTCGCCATTCAGATCGTCGAAATTAGGGTTTGGGCTCAACAAATTTCAATTGGTTTGTTTTCCTCTCTTTCTTTCTCTCTCTCGGTACGAATTACGCGACTCAGTCTCGATTTAGCACTACATATCTTTTATATACTAAAAATTCATTTTATGTTTAGGACACGCCTACGTATGTTTTCTTTTCACTTGATTTTTGAATTGGCTAGGGTCGATTTTTGATTAATAAAGAAAAAGAAAATCAGAATAGGGTCATATAAACAAAAAAAACGGAGAATCAAATAGAAATAAATAGTTATTGTGTTATAGATAATAAGAATAAATAGTTGTTGTGTAGATAAAAAAATAAATAGTTGTTATGTTGTAGATAAAAAAATAAATAGTTGTTATGTTGTAGATAATAAAATAAATAGTTGTGTGTGGTATTCTAAAATTTGAACACATACGTTCACGTAGAAGTGAAGCAAAAAAAAAATTACACATAGAAATTGTATTTTGGATTATAATGTATCGACAAAAGTAACATTACCAGAGATTATATTAATAACATCAAATTAAACATACGTGTATCATGTATTAAACACACTTGTCTCTTGTGATGGTTTTGCAGATATATGTTTATACATTCTGGAGGATAAAAGACCAAACGAATGAAAGAGAACTAACACAACAACGGTGTGGTCATGTGATCAGGCTGTACGGGATATTCATGCTGCGGTTCATACGGTGGCTCGTGGTCGTATCCTTCTTCTCCGCCGTGACCGTCGGTGAGATCTTCCACTTCGAGAATCTCAACCCTCCGTTTCATCTTCTTCTGCAATTTTACTGCAACATCCGATGGTCTAAACTGTCCACAAACAATTATTTTGCGTTCCTTTTTTTCGATCACGTGTGTCTCAATTTCTTCATAAAAAGTATCAAAAACATGTATTAGTATTGCACTTTTTTAGCATTTTCATCCAAAACATTTTTTTTCGACTTCAATTTATATTTCATCTTTGCTCATTTCCTTTCTTTTTTTTTGTACATAAATAACCAATATATTACCAACCTTTCATATTGATGAGAATCCTTCTTACTTTTCTACAACAGGCATTGCAATCCAAATTAAGCCGCATCACAACACAACATAGCCTCTGCTTTTTACCATCCATTATAAGACCAACAACAACAAAAAATATGGAATCAATATAGATCCGAAAATATTCATTGTTCAAATGAAAGGAAAAAAACAAAAAAAACAAACCTTTTCCGACATGAGACGAAAGAGCAACGATGTTCTATGATATGTTTTTGGTCAAGACAATACGAGATTTTTGTAATAGCATCAAAGATTTATGATAATAAATTATAGATTAAACTTTTGGAATCTGATTCTATAACTCAAGTTGAGCAGAGAAGATATATAACAAATCTGGTTTTGTTATGTTACCTATTATCATTGAGAAGCATCTAATTTATCTGCCTTGTTTCTAGATGATTTTACAAAACCGGAAATAAAGACTGAAATAACCCGGTTTAATTATCCGGTTATTAAATACCAACTGGTTACGACGAGTCTTATAATGATACAAAACATAGGTGAAGACGCTCAACGAACTTCGACCTCGTCTTCTCCGTCCACTTCACTCCTCTAAATCTCTCAGATCCCTCCTCTCTCTCTCCCTGTGATTCATCGAGAAGCAACAATGGCGGTTTCTTCTTCTTCGTTTCTATCGACGGCTTCTCTCTCCAATTCCAAATCCTCCATTTCCTTCGCTTCCTCCGTCTCCCCTGCGCCTATCCCCTCCCTCCGTCGCGTCGTTTTCCGCTCCTCGGTTCCGGCGTCTTCTCACCGCAGAGTAATGACGGTGCGATCCAAGATTAGGGAGATTTTCATGCCCGCACTCTCTTCCACAATGACGGAAGGGAAAATCGTATCCTGGATCAAAACCGAAGGCGAGAAACTCGCCAAGGGAGAGAGTGTCGTGGTTGTGGAGTCCGATAAGGCGGATATGGACGTAGAAACCTTCTACGACGGTTATCTCGCCGCAATCGTCGTTGGAGAAGGAGAGACAGCTCCGGTGGGCGCTGCAATCGGATTGCTGGCGGAGACCGAGGCTGAAATCGAAGAAGCTAAGAACAAAGCCGCATCGAAATCTTCCTCTTCCGCTCCCCCCGCTGTAGCGGAGGCCGTTGTTCCATCTCCCCCTCCGGCTACTTCATCTCCCGCGCCGGCGATCGATCAGCCTGCTCCGGTGGCGACGGTAGCAGATGGTCCGAGGAAAACCGTAGCGACGCCGTATGCCAAAAAGCTCGCGAAACAGCACAAGGTGGATATCCAATCCATTGCAGGGACTGGACCATTCGGTAGGATCACGGCTTCTGACGTGGAGGCGGCGGCTGGAATTGCTCCCTCCGTGGCATCGCCGCCGCCTCCTCCTCCTCCTGCACCAGCAGCAACGACGGCGACGGCAAAAGCTACCACCACTAGCTCGCCTCCTCTATTGCCTGATTCCAGCGTTGTCCCTTTCACAGCAATGCAATCTGCAGTGTCCAAAAACATGATTGAGAGCCTCTCCGTTCCCACATTCCGTGTTGGTTATCCTGTGAACACTGATGCACTCGATGCACTCTACGAGAAGGTGAATTTGAACGAAAACGAAACAATTTATCTATATACATTGTTCTGAAGTTGTATCAGCAAATTTTAATCACTGAGTTTGTATGTTTACAGGTGAAGCCAAAGGGTGTAACAATGACTGCCTTATTGGCCAAAGCTGCAGGGATGGCTCTTGCTCAGCATCCAGTGGTGAATGCAAGCTGCAAAGACGGGAAGAGTTTTAGTTACAATAGTAACATTAACATTGCGGTTGCGGTTGCTATCAATGGCGGGCTGATTACGCCTGTTCTACAAGATGCAGATAAGGTAATCAATGCAATGATAAAATGTAGAAAGTAGCTAGCTTGTGAATGAACATACTCTTTATTTTAAGCTTACTGAATGCGAGTCATGTTGGTTTTCTTTTATAGTTGGATTTGTATTTGCTATCTCAAAAATGGAAAGAACTGGTGGGGAAAGCTAGAAGCAAGCAATTGCAACCTCATGAATACAACTCTGGTACCCTTCTTTAATAATAGCTTTTCATATGCTTTCCGCTACACGCATGAGAAGTGTGTTTTGAGGAGGATTTGATGAGCTAAGGGTGTATGGACATGTATTAAAATGCAGGAACCTTCACTTTGTCGAATCTCGGTATGTTTGGAGTGGATAGATTTGATGCTATTCTTCCTCCAGGACAGGTATATGAAATTTCGATAAGTCTCGTCAAGATTAGCGATTACACTCGATTTTGTTTATAACTCAAAATCTCTAGGGTGCTATAATGGCTGTTGGAGCGTCAAAACCAACTGTAGTTGCTGATAAGGATGGATTCTTCAGTGTGAAAAACAAAATGCTGGTAATTCTGAATTTCGACTTGACATGGAACCAAAATTGTTATTTAAAAGCTTGTTAAGAATTAGGTAACAATAATAAAACTTTGTTTTTTTTTTGTTGTGTTGCCAGGTGAATGTGACTGCAGATCATCGTATTGTCTATGGAGCTGACTTGGCTGCTTTCCTTCAAACCTTTGCAAAGATCGTTGAGAATCCAGATAGCTTGACGTTGTAGACGTCCATGTCATCATAACCAATGCAAGAGAAACAGTTTCCAAATTTTCCTGAGCCAATTTTTTTCTCAAGTAAAAAAAAAATGTGTGTTTAGTCTTTAAATTGTTACACCGTTCTTTGGTCTTGTTCTTTCTTTTACAGATTGGTTGTGTTGTGTCTGTATCTTTTGGACTTGTGTTGAGTCTTGTTTCCCGGAATAATCATTTTGGGTTTTAACACAAATAATTTCCGGTTTAAAATGGTAACCAGAATCGGCCCATTATCTGGCTGGCATCTCTGTGGTACTCCACATTGTATGTTCACTTTCTTTTTCGAATTTGAAGGCCTTTTAACATAATAATACCCAAGTAATCTCCCCAAATCCCAAATTAATCACTTGGGTTAACATCTCTAATTGAAGTTAGACAATGGTTGTTTTCCGAAGGTAGCTTAGTTGTTAAGGTGTCAATGAAGTAGGACGGATTGTGCATAAACCGTCGTATCATAAGGCGGATTAAGACAGTAACTGTAAGCGTCCAAGCAAGAAAGGGCTTCGCCAATTAGTTTACAATATTACCGTAGACGATAATCTCAAATATTTAAACCAAGATGGATGACAAACCAACCCGTAATCTTGTCGGCATAAAATTTTTGTTATATTATTTTAAAGCATAATTGTTTATTATTGTTTTATATTAGGTTTGCTAAGTAATATTGTTTTTTTATCAAAATATAAAATGAACAACAACCTAGCATCATTTATTTATTGTATGTTGGAATTGATTTTCTGTTGGTGCTAGTATTGCGTCATTACCTATGTTTAATTTTGCATATTATATTATATATTGTTGAAAAGAAAAATTTTGTTTTTATATTAGTGATGTGAATTTTATATTTAATTTATGAATAGTGAGTTCAGATTGTAGTATCAAAAGGTATAAATATATATATAGATATATATATATATGATATGAACATTTGCTTAATCTCAGATTATAATTCGTGATAATACTTCAATTTTAACACTAACAAAAGCTAAGCAAAGGATGAAGATGACTCGAGATCAATAGAACCGATCCTGGAAAGAAAAAAAAGAGGAAAAAAAGGATTCATTTAAACTAATCTAAGCCATTTACCCCACTAAAACATTTGATTTCTCTAATCCTAAAAATCTTACAAAAATATATAGGAAACCTATAATTAAACGATAGAACAAAAACAACAAAGCGAGGAGGCCACACGCTTTATAGAAAACGCCATCGTTTCATTTCCCGCTTTAAAAAAAAAGAACTCCGGAATATTGTTTACTCCGCCGGTAAAGTTCCCGGCCGCCATGAAAACAGGTCACCGGAATCTAATCAAATCGGAATATTCGAATAGCCCATCATCCAGATCGAAAGATCCAAAACCCGTAACATGCTCCTCAAATCCACATAACTCGCCGACTTCTGATGAACCCGACGACGCTCGTACCAATTCCGTCACCGTCTCATCTGTTTCCTCAGACGACGGAGGAAGTAGCGTCGATGGTGGCGGTGGCGGCGGAGGCAAACCCAGCTCGTCATCGGAAGCTTCGAAAAGGTATCCAAGATCCGGCAGAGTCTCGCCGGAGCCTTGCGCCGTCGTGGTCGACAACTCATCCTCGAAGCTCTTCATCAACGACGCAATATCTTGAATCGCTGGGTCATGACCCGAGTCGTCAAACAAATCGTCTCTCAACCGCTTCACGTCAGGCGAGTCGAGAACTAAATCGTCCAACTCGTTTCTGACTCGCTTCTTACCAACCGAGTCACTCCGAGTTAGCGTCTCCTCGTCAGCCAATAGTAACTCGTCCATAGCTTTAACCGGTTACGGTTTAAGTCTCGGTTTAAGTGGTACTTTATTTTCTTAAATCAGTGGCAATATCGAAATTAGCGTAAGATTATCTGTGCAGAATCGGAAGAAGGGAAACATGAGATTTTATAGTGGAGACAAAGAGAGAGAGGAAAAAAAAGGTAAGTAAACAGAGAAGCGCGTGATTCCAGACGCAGACATAGGAGCGTGGAAGAGCGAATCGTTTGGGCATCACGGATCTCTCTCTCGCTTTTATTTTATTTTATTCTTTTTTTAGTTTTTTTGGGCTTTTTCTGGTTTTATCTATTCTTTTTCTTTTTTGGTAATTTCAGTTTTAAACTTTTAGATGTCTTTTCCAATTTTAAAGTTAATTTTAAACTGGTCTGAATCCGGACTTGAAGTCCGGTACGTTACACATGCTAAGTCAATTAGGCTCTGAGTCAATAAACATTTCTCCTTTTTTTAGTACTTTTTGTATAAAAATACGGTAATTTTTAAAAGAAAAAAATACCCATCTTTATGTGATCGTGTAGAACACTCGAGGACTTTTTAAACCTTTATTATTCATCGTTTTTACATTTCCATATATGAAGAGAAAATATGAAACTCTTTTTATGACATATGGGGTCGGTTCAATAGTGATAGATTAACATTTATCATATATATATATATATATAAATTTACTGTTGAGGAAATTTATTAATCTTTTTGTGGATCTGTACATTTTTAGAAGTAACATATATGTGAAAACTTAGGAACATACATGTGGTGTTTTCAGATAACTCTTTGTGGCTTAATTAAATGTATTTTGTAGACCGCCGACAAAAAAAATGAATACTTTATACCAATAAATTTTGCCAGAAACAAAACGATTAGAAAATAGAGCAAGGAAAAAACTAGTTTGAGAAACATCAGATCTAGAAACTATGATCCCTAAATAAACTATTTGTGAGCTATTAAAAATGAGAAACGAGGTTTTAACGAAAAAAAGTTATATCAAATTAGATGATGTTTTTAATTTAATATAAAATTAGTTAGTTTTTTATTTATTTTGACCATTAGTATTCTGTAATTTATTTTTTCCATTGGTTAATTTGTGTTTAACTAGATGGTAATGATATTTTAGTTAAAAATACATATAACTTGCAAATATATGATGCAAAAAACTTTAAATACCACTTATTGTGATACATAATAAATATTATATAACTGTAAACCCAAAAAAATTGTGAATAATCTATATATAAATTATATTATAGAATCAGAAAAAATATAAGAATTATGGTTATCTCAAATTAGAAATAAGCTTAGTGTTATTAAAAACCAGGGGGTTGTAATTCGTATACATATTTTAGAATCTGTAGGAAAATTAAATTTTATAGTCGAACGGGTTATGTATGAATGCACTATTTATATGCTTAGAGAATATCATGTTAAAGAAAAGTCCATATGAATTTTTAAAAAAATAAACCAACCGACAATCAAACAAAGTTAAAATTTACGTTTTGACAAAAAAAATAAAAAAATAGAAACGTATTCAGTTAAATTAAAAGAGGCGATAGGAAACGTTACAAAATAAAAAATCTTGGAGGATGAGTGAAAACAAAGAACATGTAGAATTTGTACAACAACACATCACGTGACTACATAAAGCTAATCAAGTACATACACACACAAACTTCCCACCATGTAACCACGCACGGCCCCACCATCCTTAATGATCATCACCACTCCACATCTAATCGATATTTATGTTTATTATTCATTCATATTTTTTTAAAGTTTGGTTTTAAAAAAAGAACATTCTTAGAAAATGAAACACTTTTAAATATGTGGTCGAGAAAGTGACATTTTTTACCATTTCTCTCCATTTTCTTTTTTTTTCTTTTCTTTTTTTTTCTTTTTTTCTTTTTCTTTTATTTCTTTCTCTATTTCTTTCTTAAAATTTGAATCAAATTTGAAAGAAAAATTCGAATTAAATTTGAAAGAAAACAATGGAAGATAAAGAGAAAATAAGAAAGAGATGAGGGAAATAGAAAGAAATGAGAGAGAGAAAGAGAAAAAAGAAAAAGAAAGGAGGGGCAAAAATGATTTTTCACACTAAAAAAATGTCGAAATCTTGCAAAATATCTATTTTTGTAAACAATATATATATAATTAAGATTACTTTTACGTGGGAGGAACTACAAAATTTGTCGATATTGAATCAAAAATTTAACTAAATAATCTGTCACTAGATAAAATCGATTTACGAACCATTCTCATGAAAGTTATTAAATGCATTTTAATTGAGTATGAGAGTCTACAAAGGCACAACCCCAGCTTCGTGACGTGTCGGGCATTTCATATTTTATAACAACTAAATTCGAATATTATTAAATATCATTTCTCTTATATATAAAAAATTAAAACATGTTAAAAATAACGGTTTAGTTTGCAATGTGGTAGAACTTTTAAAAAAACCTTGCATCCACGATCAATAAGAAAATTGTATTTTTTTATTGATTAAACATCAGTCATTTGATCAAATCAGTATTTTTTATTATAAGTTGGTCACTTCAGTATTTCTTTATATATATTTATTTTATCTGTTATAAATTTTTGAAAAGTGGCTAAAATATGAAATCAAAGAAGCTTTAGTTCAAAAAGTTTTATCAACGATACATAAATATGTATAGTTTACATTCGTTTATTTAAACTATGTATCAATTGCAATTTGCAATTCAATGTATCATCTAAACATCTAATGATTTATAAAATAATCTACTTAACTTTAAAATACTCCAGCTAAAACATATGTTTTCGAATATATCATCATCAAATGGTTGGTAGGAGTAAGTTTGATCACTTACGGTTAGAAGTGGTTTAGAGGTGGTTGGATGTGAAATATGAAGTGTATCCTCGGTTACAAATCAGATGAGTGAATGAAATAGACGAATAAAAAGTTTAAACTAGCGATTTAAATATATGTGTGGTTCTAACTTTTAACAATTTATAAAATAATCCAACCGGCAACATACAAAACTGCCGTATAACATATGATAAATGATTTTTTTTACATAAAAGAGCCTCCAACCTTCAAAATTCAACGTGCCCGATATTTTGCAAAATCTAAAAATTGTCCGATTCATAAGTGTGAAACGTTTTGTAATTTTTTGACCAACGACTGAGGAATAAAGCTGCATAAAAAGGAAAAAATATAAATAATTATGATCTTCGATTTTTGTTGTTGTTAGGTCTAAAATATGTTTTCATCTTTAGCAAAAACTTTTATTGAAATTTTCCTCTTTTTTTTGGTAGATACGAATAAGAATGTGGAGATTTGTCACAGGCACATGATATCGACCAGGTTTAAATTGTGTCCTAACGTCCTTTGTGGTCCTTAGACAAATAATTGTTCGGATGCGAGAACAACAAATAAAACAGGCCCATCGATTTAGGTTGTATCAATTATTGTTATCAGTTTTAACAAATATCAGTAGACTCAAAAATGATTCGAGCTGATTTTATATATGTATCGACGCTCATGTTTATATGAAAAGACAAAAACTTAATCTTTGTAATTTTCTGTTTAAAAATGTTAATAAAATGTATTTTTTTTTGTTTATCAATAATAAGAATTATGTAGTTTATATTTAGTTGGTAAAACATCAACAATAGCATAAACCACTAGATTAAAAACTATGATCTAAAATAATAAATATGTAAATTTCTCAAATGATTCATCACTAAACTCCCAACAAATAATGCGAAATAAAATAAAATAGAAAAGCGAGAGAACAGCAAATAAATAAACGCTAATATTGAAATCACTTTGTATAACGTATGTGTATATCTTAATATTTATTACAAGATGGAAGAAACTGAAAGCTTTTACTTGTTTGTGTACTTGCGTATACAGTATTTGATGCGCATGTATATGCAAATGTAAGGATCTAAACATAGAACTGGTGAGAGTGGGGACCATGTGATGTGTTGCAAGCCATTTCTTACCGCAATCTCTGTAATCATCTATTAATTAGTGGATAACACGAAAATTAAGAACATATTAGATAGATATCTACTGTTTTGCATCCCATTCTATTATTAAACAGAGGGATATGGAGACAAAAAAAACCAAAAAAGAGGGATCTAACTGTAAAATGTTTATAAGGCATATGAGAATGAGATTACTACAACATAATGACTAGAGATCAATAGTTCGATTTAAAATAATATTAGACTAATCTAATAAAGCTTATAATTGAGAGTCAGGTAAAATAAACTATATATTAAAGATTAATCTAAGTTTAAGAAGACGAACGGTTTCAGTCTCGTAATTAAAGAGAGGAATATAACGACAAAATGTTTACAACAAAAAAAAACCATAACTAGAAGTTAATAGTTTCACCTAAAATATTTTTAAAATTAATATAATAAAGTATATGATCGAGTGTTAGATAAAAACATATAATTTATTAAAAGTTGTTTTAATTTTAAGAAGATGAATAGACTTCTTCGGCACATAACCTTTTAATTATATAAAGAAAAAGATTACTATATAACGAGATGGTAAATTATATTTGTAAAACGTAAAGGACGCCTTTTTATAACATGATGACATTATTAGAAATTTTCATTAATAATTTAAATATCAAGCTTCACACGTAAAGTGGAAACACTAAATACCTTTTTATTTGGCGAAAAGAATGAAAAAGGTGAAATTATGAACAATGCGTTTTGCAAACTAATGTTTAGTAAATTTACGAAATTGTTAAAGGTATTTGTTTAAGTAAAGTACTAATAAATAAAATTCACTTTTGAAATTTTGTCAAATTAGTAGAGATGAAAACTATTTAAGTATATGAGAGACGGTTCTAGTGCGCGTCGCTTTCACGTCTTCTCGTTTTTACTAAGCGCCATGAAAGATGTCATATACGAGAAATTATCCTCTGCTTTGACCATACCCTGTTCCCATAGAGAGCCCGTCACAAATTGAAATTTCAGTTTTTTTATTTTATTTTCCACTTATTATTAGTTCAAATATTTAAAAATCAACATTGTTGGGTGAGATTTGAACAGTCACAGTCTTAACAGTTTTCAATTTGTTTTGTAATAAAAAAGTATATAGTAAACGAGGTTAGTAGTAAAGAGTGATAATTGTTATAACTTTTTGTTCATATTTTTCTTCTAAAACAGTTAACTGAAAATCTTAAACTAATGTCGATTTTTATTCCATAACAGCAGAAAAATAATAATGATACAACCTAATCTACCGAATCTTCTACATTAACTAATTTACAGCTATAGTTTTAAGTTTTAACCATCATAACTACATACAAACAAACAGTCATGATTTAAAAAAAAATTGTTCTTATGCTTCAGTTACGTAATTTCAAGCACGTATATTTTTCCTCAAATTTTAAACACTTTTAGAATAAAATGAAGAAGAAAAATATATTTGTCCCAAAATGAACTGAAAGCGTGAGTCTCTGTTGTGGCAATAGTAGAATGACATGTGTAAGGAACCTACCACGTGTCCATATCGGAACCCTTTTCTCTCTCATCTCATCTCATCTCAGCCGTTCACTAATTTCCCCTCACCGTTGCGAATTAAATCATACACGTTTCACAGTGGTTGCCAAAAATTAGGATAAATAAATTTTGACAGAAACTTATTTTAGATATCATCATAAAGCTGTATATAAAAAATATTATCTCTAGTTGTAAAAGTTTCACCTATTACACTACAGTTAATTGGATAATATTTAAATTGTGCAAAAACTGGTATTTCATATCTTAACAATTGACTATGATTTAGTTTTAAATCAAGATTAACGATCTGAAACACCCCACATTTAAATTTTCTTTTTTAATTTCATACTTACACTTACGAATAGTAGCTACGTTATCATTTGGCACTAATTTTATCAGTCAATTGTGTACTCTTACTAACATGTTTGTCGAATTACAAAACTTACTTTGACATGATCGGCAAAACGAGTTTTTTTTATGTAAAACTTTATGATTAAGTTTTGTACTCGTCTTAATGTTTTGTCGTTAATGATGTTAATCATCTTTTTAAAGAGAAAAAAATAGAGAAGTTCATCATCTCAGATTATATAATCCATCCAAAACATATTATTCACACTTCATAGCGACGTCGGTTGACAATAAAACTTTACTTTTTTTACAAACTTCACAAAGTAATCAACGTTTCGACTTCGACATTTCTTTATTAACAAAACAAAACAAAAATGGTTGGAAAATTGAAAGATCAAATGTTCAATAAAATATACAAAAATTTTTAAAAATGTTTGCAGGTTTGTTATATAACAAACTATTATTAAAGAAGGCTAAATTGAATTTCAAAATGAATACAAACGGATTACATAAATATAGACAAATGTTTTTAGGGTAATAAATTTAGTAAACCGAATTTTTGATATGCTATACGTATTTAAATCTAGAGTTTCTTTTTGCTTCAACAGTTTTAAAATGTAGATGTTAAGAAAACGAGTCAATATATAGGATCATATATGTAAACACGGATCTTTAACAGTTTGATCGTACTAAGTGATCAATTTTGAGTTGTTTCAAAATTCACTATTAGTTCCAGTCGTCACGCAACTCTTTGCATATTCGTGAACATGAATTGGATTATTCGATTCAAACAAATAAAAAAATATCTGGAATGTCGTTATTACATTTGTTTTTGTTTTAATTTAATGCTACTGTTGAAACCCAAGTTCTGGATGACTGTACTCGTCACATGATTCCGACATTACTAGATCATCAGTTGTTAGGTTTTGTGATTGTGGGTGCAACTAACAACAAAAACATGACTTTATTTTTATCTTAATCTGAAAATTTCAGACATTCATTTTTATTAAAACAATGTCTAATCACAAAATTGAATAGGACAACTTTTTATATTATGATTAGTTACTTATAAAACACATAATATATTTTATATTTTTAAAACCAATTAAGTTCTTAGGATAGACAAGTTCAATTAAGTTTTGAGATTTTCATTTTAAAGATAACAATAAAAATTATTTACTTCAAAAGACATAATTTACTTGATGTTATTAATTACTTCATTTTTCTTTATCAAACTTTTTTTTCAATTTATAAATTCTATAATTAATTTATATTTGTTTTTTATAAATACAATAACTTTGAAAAAAAAATTATAAACTACCTTAAAAGGTGTTCAAAAAACATTAGAGCTTCTCCTTCAGCTAATTTATGATCTTTTACAAACTTCTTAAACTATAGTAGTATTTTCGAGTTTTGGTAGCAATATATTAACAACGAAAACAAGTATAAGTGACAGTTGTAAGAATCCAGGATATTATTTGCTCAATAAAAATAAAATAAAAAATAAACAGGATATTTGGATATTCCAGATCTTTAAGATGTGTAGATATCATATGGCTCAAGAAACTTCTCATGTAATTTCCTAATTGTTTATCATTTTCAAAAATGCCAATCGTAGATGATTGATTAGCACTTAAATTTGTATCAAAAATGACTTTTGGCTCTAAGAAGTAAAAAATGTTGAATCATGCATTATATTGTTTTGGGAGAAAATGAGAATTTTATAAATTATGTGGTAGCAAAACTAAGAAAAAAATAAAATGATTGATTATCAATCAGGAATTATTTTTTCCAATTTGCATGATTTCATTCTTAGCACAACATATAGTTTGGCCAATATGAGCGGTCCACGTTAATCCAAACAAAAATTGTCTGAGCTGTAACTCTTGTTTGTTTGGTATATCGTTTCTATCAAGAAGCGATCAAAACAATTTGCAATTTTAGTGAAAGACTTTCGAAAACGGAAAAAAATGAAATTAAATCAATTGTTTCAGGGAAAATATTTATTTTAGTTTGTTTAGTGATTATATTCTTGTTATTATGAATCCGATTGTTATCTATTTTCAAAAATTTCATCTTATAAAATTTATGTATTTGTTATTATACTGTTGATCATAAACATACAAAGACTTTTAACAAAATAAAAATATTTTTTTTGTTTAAATTTTTGATATCTATACAAGATATATTAAAATTAAATATAACTGATTTTCCTATAACAGTAGCTATATAATCTGATCCCTAATTCTCTGACTTAATATGTATCAGTTTAAGTTACGGGTTTGATCAGATAATTGGGATATACAGATTCATTATTCATTTTACAGTGAATATATGAAATTATAACCTAATAATAATTAAAAAAACGTGAAGTAATAAGGAAAATAAAGTTTATCTTGCGTGAGATTTCATATATCGTTTTGATAATTATGAGACTCACGTATTTTCCACGAGATGGTTTGCTTTCAAAGAAAAAAAGAAGTTGTATCAAATTTGGAAAAGTGAAGAACTAGAGATGGTGGCCCATTTCTATCTTTCTCCGTCAGAAATTCCAAAAGGTTAACATATTAATTCATCTCTTTTCTCTCTATTCAAAGGAAGTCGAATAAGCACGTCAAATGGATGATTGTGATTACAGCTTGCACAAAAACTCATTTTCCTCCTCTGCCAAATTTCTTTCCAATTTCCTGCCTACAACTACAAGTTCCCATATAATTATGCATTGTTATAAGTATCTTTAAAATTTTAAAGACTGATATTATCTATCTTTATAGATAAAATAAAATTTAGCAATTTACTAATAATTTTAGAGGGTATAGTTTATAATTTTATTAAAAAAATATATATAATAACAATGAAGATTTCAAATATGAACAAGTCTAAATCGTGATCGTGCATTGTTCCAATAGAAGTACTAGTAGACCTTCGTAAACTCGTATAGAGAAGACCTAACACACCAATAAAGTAAGCAAACATTTAATGTTACATAATCTGTATTAATTAAACTACATAAACTAAGATACATAGAGCACTAGATAATTCGCCTAATGCAAATGACACATCACGTTAGCTAATAGGTTAATGTCATTTTATCCAAACATTAACCTGAAAAACCATTTTATGAATTTTACCAAAATTAAAAAAAACATTTTATGAATTGACTTTTCCATTTTTTTAATTTTTTTTGGAATCATATTGGATTTATTATTAGAGCATATCGATTAGGCCCACTGTCTTATTAGGCCAATTTTGTATAAGGCCCGTTAACAGTGGAAACAAAAAAAGGACAACCCAAAACTTCATGATAAAGATATTAATTTATTGATTTTATTACGGAAACATTATTCCAAAATAATCATTCATATACTACCTGTGTTTTACATAATTGTGTCTAGTATGACTAATCATATTACACGACGCAGGTCATTGTAGAAGCTTTTTTTGAACGATTCAAAATGCAGAACTTGAATTTTCATAACGTTAAAACAAAATTACAAACTAACTGCTTCGGGTTCCGGTTTACAGTTCAGATCCAAACCCGAGTTCTTTAACCCGACCCGATTTATGCCGTCCAATTCTCCGTCTCGAACGCCGTTAGTACCCAATGAGTTTCTCAACCCAATGCTCTGACTTCTCCGTTTTCTCTTCTTAGACGTTAACTCTCGCTCAGCGACACCGCCGTTAACTTTCGCAGCCGTCCGTGTCGCCACGTGTACTCTCCGTAATATCATGAAAAACTCATCAACTTCTTCCTCCGTCACCGTACGTACAACTTCCGGTGGCGATTTCACTCTGTACCCTTCAACTTTATCTTCTTCGCGGCGTTCCTCTTTCTTCTCCGACCTCATGTTTGCCACAAGAGAAACTATAACGTCGTCGTTAAAGTTATAACGGAAAGTTTTATTATTTGGTGCTATGTTTTTTTTTCATTTTTTTGGAGAAATATAATGATACTCTTCTTATAGGCCGTCGGTGTGGACTTTGAACGATTGATATCGTCAACTGCAAAATAGAAAGAAAAAAATGGACGGTACAGATCGATGATGACATCATCATCGTGGCGTTGAAGCATTAAGCTTCCATGACGTATATATGGACTTTCGAATAAAGGAGGTCATGTGGAAACTTGGTACCAGCTTATTTTTTTATTTAGAAGATCGATAATTTTATTATATAAGTAAGACCAAGAACTTTGAGACAACATAAAAAGAAAAAAAGACCAAGACCTTGTGATCATATAGTTTAACGTGGAAAAAGTACTTTTGCAAATATTATAATTATAATTTTTTTTATTCGACTATCATTTCAAAATAAACACGTTAATTGCAATGGTTTTAAGCACTAATTGATGTCAGTGTTTTCATTTTTAAAATCATGTTACTGATTTCACATATCAAAAGAAAGATTGCAGAATTTTGTATGACTTAAAATGTAGGAATGTATACAAAATATATATATTATATATCTGACGTATATAAATACATTGAACACAATAAGATAGGATTTTAAAATATTCTACAGAATCAGTAATACAATAAGGGAGACTTGGTTAAGATACAAAATCCTACCAAATCAATGATCTAATATCTCCCAAAGACTTGAAAGTAAATTAGTTAAACAAAGACCATATAAATTGTGAAAGAAAGAAAAACAAAGTTCGAAAAAAGAAAAGATTAAACAAAGACCTCGTCTCGCATCTCTCAACAAGAATCAGGCTTCGTTACTAATATAGAAATGGGCCTAATTAGGGCTTTTAGTTAACAATACATTTTATTTGGGCTCTTTAGTGGACCGTATAAAGAACACAAAAATATCTGTAAACGTGTTTAATAAAATCAATTGTATCGAACAAGAAATGACAGCTGAAAAATAGATAATTAAAAATAAAATAAAATAAAAAAAAGTAGTGGGGTCCACGTAGGCGGCTAAGCTGTTTCCCAATTCCCCAGCTTCCGTCCACTACTTGACCTCTCTACTCTTCTGTGTGTTTTTTTTCAACTCTTCACTTTCTCTCACGTGTCTACTTTATTACATAGCTTTATGTTTATGATCGTCGATGGAAAAAAAAACTATGGTCGTCGATAGCTACATACATTTAATTATTGTTTTTAATTTTAATACAAATAGTCCACGTGATCAAATGTCTACATCTAAACACCACGTGACAATGGTAATCCGACACCTGTCTGTATGAATGAAATAGAGATTGTTCGAAGAGTACCGGTTCTAATTATTGGTTCTCTCGGTTAATATTGGTTTAGTTTAGTATGGAGCCAATGTATATTAAGTTGGCAAAGAAAATGCTTTTTTAAATTTCTGTAATTGTATTGTCTTTCTCTTCACGTAGGGTAGGCAAATCACATGCATTCAGACATGCCTTCACTTTTTTTTTTTTACTTCTTTAATTTACATTCCTTACTTCATTTTGTTTCAGCGATAAGAAAAAAAAACTGTGAAAATGAAAGAAAAAGACATTTTATTTAATTAGATTCATTTCTTTAAAATGGAAGACCAGGCTCAAGATGGACGCAATTGGAACAGGTCGGTCCATCATACGACAATAAACATATATATCTCAGTTTTATCGAATGTCTCCGAAAAAATAACTTAATTCAACTTATATATATCAGATACTGAATCTATATCCGATAAATGATTTTAATATCTTACATCCAAATTGTAATTAAGATGGTGTGGAATATATTGTATTAAAAATACTTAAGTTTCGTTGATCATTGACTTTATGAAGACTCTAATGAACTCAAAACATTATTGAGTTGTGAGTTATTTCTCATTGTATTTATTTCCACTAACATGCGAAAGAAGATTCTAAAGATTGTGATGAAAAAAGTCTTTGGGTTGGTAGCAACCAGCAAATGTGGGGATGTGACAATCCCACGTTCAAAAAATTGGCCTTCTTTGAATCCATCAAGAGACATGGAAAAGTAAACTACCTCTTATTCAATTATTTAACCTACCAAAATTATCATATTAATTAGTTGAAATTGAGTATTAGTTAGCAGTCACTACCCAACATATTTTTCAACTTCACAGTGCCACAGTGCAGTAGCAGCGACAAGTAGTAGTCATGTATATTAAAAAAAAAAGCTGATTTATTATTTTCGCAAACGATAAGAATTTTTTTAACCTTTTGTCCTTAAAATAATGCCAAAAATAGTATGTTTTGTTACCATACTGTAAAAACAGCTACACCAATCTGAATAAAACTCTCTAGAAAAAAACAAAAAAGATAAAACCAAAAAGAAAAAAGAATCATTCAATTTTCATCTACGTGTTTTTTATATAACTTTAATGCTCTTTATTTAATTTTATTGAGGTCCGTGTTTGATCAATCGTTTAAAAATGTTTTAACCATCTTTAGATTCCTCGATATCTTAAATTTCTCATTTACCAAGCTGATGAGTTGTTTTTTATGTAGCTTTTTATTTTCCGACATAAATTTTAAAATTTTGTCATTGTTAGGGAGAGCCAGGAAAAAATCTTGGCCATAGATTTATCATCTGTTTGCGATCCGATTTGATACTTACTTTATCTTCTTCTTCTTTTTGAATCTTCTTATATCTATTAGTATCTCACCTTTCTTTTTTCACTTTTGGGGAAGCTCAGAGAAGGAAAGAGTGAGAGAGAGAAGGTTCTTTGAAGTCGCCGGAATTGTTTAACCGGAGCTCCGGCCACTCTCTTTCCTTTATTCCACTCTTTCTCTCTCCCTTCTACTTCTCTTTCTTCTTCTTCTTCTTCATCGCTTTATGCTCTCTGTTTTTGGGTGTTTCTCTCGTTCATCAAATCTGCATCTACTGGCTTGCCCAGTGGTTGATTTCTCGCATTTCAATCAGATTCCATGCCATCACGGCCTGAAAGGTAACTGGGTTTTCTAAAAGTTGTTACTTTTTTTAATTTTCGTAGTTTCTCTGTTCGATTCTGAAGTGAGTTGGTGTATGTATCTGGGTATTGAATTGAAACAGGACTTGTTCTGGAGTAAAATTATTTGGAGGCTTTCATATAAACCAACTCTTCTTATTCCTGAGAGAGGTTGTTTATTGGTTTTGAAGATTTTCTCTGGAAGATTTTTGGAGGATTTTCAGGGGTTTTAGAGGGTTTGGTTTGAAATTCGCACATCAAGTGTTCGATAAAATGGCTGAACCAAAGAAACGGTCTTCCTTTCAAGCCACTAAACCCTGTAAAAAACCCAAGAAGAAAACTTTCCAGCTAAATCGCCTTCCTGGTTTATCTGAAGATTTGAAGACCATGCGAAAAATCCGTTTCGTTGTGAATGATCCTTACGCTACTGACTATTCATCCAGCGAAGAAGATGAAATGAATCAGAGAAGGAAACGTTATGTCTGTGAGATCGACCGTCCTTTCTCTCAAGCCACTACCCAAGCAGAATCTGAAAGCTCGTATTGTCAGGAGAGTCATAATGATGGAACCAAAGCCAAAATCTCAACTTGTAGCAAAAAAAAAGTGTTAGGCAACAAAACCTCTCAGGTCGTTGGGCGTTCTAGTGTCACGAAGCCTGTTGGTGTTAGGCAGAGGAAATGGGGCAAATGGGCTGCTGAGATTAGACACCCAATCACCAAAACAAGAACTTGGTTGGGTACTTACGAGACGCTTGAACAAGCAGCTGATGCTTATGCTACTAAGAAGCTCGAGTTTGATGCTTTGGCTGCTGCCACTTCCGCTGCTTCCTCAAATTCAACTGCTTCAAATGAGTCTGAATCTCTGGTCTCTGCCTCAGGGTCTAATGTTGAAGCTGTGTCAAGCACTGATCTTGATATGAAGGTACTTGATTCGACCATTGATGCTGAAGCTGGTAAATCGAAGAAAGCGAGCTTTGATTTCAACTTCGCAGATCTACAGATTCCAGATATGGGTTGCTTCATCGATGAATCATTGATCCCAAATGCCTGTGAGCTTGATTTTCTCTTAACAGAAGAGAACGACCAATTGTTGGATGATTACTGCGGTATAGATGATATGAACATCATTGGTCTTGAATATGATGGTCCAAGCGAACTTCCAGACTATGATTTCTCGGATGTGGAGATAGATCTCGGTCTCATTGGAACCAGCATTGACAAGTTTGCTTTCGTCGATCATCTCGCAACAACTACTACCACTCCTCTTAATATCGCGTGCCCATAAGTTTTGCAGCTAGGTGTTATTACTATTAGCTATAGGAGCCAAGTAAAAAGCTCGTTTTTGTTCTGTTTTTTGTCTAAGTTGTTACAGTATAGCAGAAGCAGTTAATCTCAGGGGAAGCAAGAACCCTAAAGAGAGAAAGTTTTGTGTGTTGGTAAAAAAGTTTTGTCGAGATAATGGTTTTGATGTTGTGGAGAAGATGAGAGAGGTGAGATCGAAATAGAAATTCTCAGGTGGGTTTTTGTTTAGGCAAGTATCGTTCTCATTTGGGTTTTTGCTATCTTCTATCCAAATGGGGATCTATTGTCTTTGTAAAGCCTTTAGGTGGTTTCTATTTTGTAAGCTCTCTCAATCTTTGTAAGTTTTGCCTATTGAGTTATTTATGTGAAATCTATTTGTTGTTTTGTGATTTCTTCTTCTTCTTCTCCACCTTAAACTCATTGCAAATGTTCCGTTTGGTATCAGTCGGATTGATTCGAAGCTTAAAGATTAACGAACCGAACTGATTCGGTTTTTAATGATCGAACACCTTGAGATCAGCCATGGATATATTCGAGGAAAGTAAATAGTATCCCTTGGAGCTTAACATGCCTTTATGTAAATCTTGTGTTAGGGTTTAGGCTTTATGACTAACTTATCAGTAGACTTTTCTTAGAATTTCTACGCTAAAAACAAGTGTTGCCCATAATATATGTGAAGAAAAAAATTAATACAAGATAAGAAAAGTTAATGGGTTTGGTTGACGATCACATTAGCACCAATAATTACCGCTCTAATTGCGTTAGTTCTTAAATCATTTCTAAAATAAATTTAATATATTATCTTGCTTTCGTGAAAGAAAACCTTTGCGTATATTACAAGTCTTGCCAAAAGTATCCTCAAACTATATATTTCAACTTCAACTTTAGTAAAAAGATTATATAACTACAACTGTTTTCAGCTATTTTGTGTCAAGCGACAGAAATATGGATAAAAATAAATAAATAAATAAATAAATAAATAAATAAATATATATATATATATATATTGATATCTATTTATTTTTTTTGCTTTCAAAAAATTGAAATGAAGTCTTACGATTTGAATCGAGAGAACAAAAAGAGACATCTACTTTTAATTGAGATTTGACATGCTCAATGTATAATTTGGTGTTATTAAGAAATTGTCATTATCATTCAGTAGCAATTTCTGCAAAACGTGGAAGTTAGTGATTTGGAACTAAAATGAACAAAACTTTTTAGTATTTGCTTTCTTCAAGCAATCAGCTATTTAATTCTAGATAGGTCATTTGGTGATATTCAGCATTTTCTTTTCGTATTTAGCAATTTGGAACACGTCCTCTTTATAGCTAACAAATTAAATCCTCAATGCCACACAAGAAAATGATCGCAGATAATGTTACTGAAATACGAGAAAAAATAAGTTTCATATGAGACCTAAGGCCCAACGCAAAATACCGAAAGCCCAAAATATAAATTATTTTTCTTTTTGGGCTAGTGAGCCCAAATTTACATCGTGTGGAAACGAAATTTTGAGGTTATCAATGTTGTTGAGTAGTTTATACAATTTGATGTAGCGACTGAAAAAAAGAGTATATATTTGTCAGACGATTCTGTCCAGTTGTTATATCTTTTATGAATATTACTTTAGTACTAGCTAAGATTAGATTGTAAGAAAATTATATGTATATACTTTTTTCACGTAATTATTTTACTACAAATGCCTAGAAACATGAGTTTAAATTTAGAGCTTAATAACTTGTAAAACTAAAGCGTTATGAAGTGTTTTTCTATTATAGTTAATTTCAAAAGCTAATAACAAATTTATAATTTTGATATCATTAGTTTTACTTTTAGATTAATTCATTTCTTCATTAATTCCATTTATTGTAACTTCAACGACCACAGCGTACAACCAAGTCCATTTACGCCGTTTTTCAAACGATAAATAATTTTATTTTTATTTTATAATATAGTTCAATTTAAAAATGCTGCAAGTTTTAGAATGGTTGAACAAACTTAAAAGCTACTTTGACTTCACTGTATGAATTTTTTTTCTACAAATTCTACAAATGTCTCAGTGCTCGGTAAGAAGTATTTTAGAGTGTTGCAATAGCGGTGAAGCCATGCCACATTCCACATATGCTTTTCTTGAAAGTCAAGATACAAGAAATGTGCATCGTTGACCCTACCAAACAATACCATGCCGGAGACTTAATACTTTCAACATTCAAAGATCAAATCAAATCGAATATATAAAAAAAGTTTTTAAATTTAGACTACTAGTATTGATTTGAAAAACAATTCCCAAATAAAATGAGTATATAGAAATGGAAACGGGTCACAATTGTTTTATAAGGTGAAACTATATCGTGAGCCAAAAAAACAGTTGTGTTCAATGTTTTATAAATATATAACAAGAATAATATAATTCTTTATTTATCTAAGAATAAACTTTAATTGTTTGGCTATGACTTTAAGAGATACCTTTCACATGACACATTCGTATATTGCTTTGAAAACAACTAATACCAACCTTTTCTGCACATGTAAATGTTTTGCTTATGGATTCATTGATCTATTAAAATTAAAAAATTAACACAATTGTTTCTTCATGCCTGCATTCACGGCTAGATCTTGCTACACCTGTTAGCTGTTTTTGATCAATATATCAATTAAATTTTTGTATCAATTTGCTAATCCCACGTATAAACGAACGTAACCGAACCTAAGAAAACTCTTCACAAAAGTAAGTCACACTCATTTACCTAATTAAAGTACTAACTACTATACTGTGCCGTCTGCGATATACGTTCACGGCCAAAACATTTAGGCACGGGTATGGTTTTTGGTGAACCGTGAATACTGGCACGTTAATCTACCGTTTAGTGCGTTTTAATTTTTATTTTCAAATTTTTTTTGGTAAAACTTTCATATATATATATATATAGAAAATTATACGGAATACAGATTTGTTTTATTTCATAATACAACTCTGTTTGGAAACAAAAATTTGGTCACTAAAATATTTTAAAATCAATAAAAATTAATAACTGTTAGTAATATTTCTATAAATTAATAATATGATAATATAATGTTTTATTAATTGTAGTAATATATATATATATATTTTTTTTTTGCCGGCAGTAAAAATATTTACTGAAAGATTAATTAGATCAAAAATGTAATTTAGAACCAATTTTTTAAATTAATTTACCAAAATAGTTATTTATCAAATATTAATATATAAAAATTATATTATATTTGTTTCATCTACTTTGTACTATTTGTTTTGTACATTTCATATTAACGACATTTATTCCACATTAGCTAACTGTTCATACTATAACTAATGATAAAAACAATTTTGAGAATTTGATTTCGGTTTGTAATTAAATGAGATAGGATATTCAATTAGAGTAGGTATACTAATCAAAATTAAGAAAATATACGCATGTTTAATGTCTTTTCGAAAAACATGAGAAAATTCCATTTTTTTTATGTTTGACGGTGGAATGGAAAACGGATAATATATTAATTTTTCGTCGACAAAGTTGAAACTCCGAAGAATATATATATATATATGTAACTATTTTTACAGGTTAGAAAAACGCGTTTATTTTATTTTATTACATAAAGTGGGCCCAGCCCAAGCCCATTATCTATAACATATATGTACAACGTGTAGAGGGAGACAAGAGACATCCATTGTAAGGAAAAAAAAACATCTAACCAACAGAAGCGGCGTTGATTTTCCGATTTCGAACGAGACAAGAAAAATTCAAAATTCTTTGTTCTTTTTTTTGGTTTTTTTGTTTTTAAATCCTTATCCGAAAAACGAAATACATTGTTGGGTTTTTGAGTCAGTGAGAAATGGGGTTGGAGAAGAAATCGGCATTGTTGGAAGATTTGATACAGAAATGCGGCGGCTGTGCGGTGGTTGACGGCGGTTTCGCAACCCAGCTAGAGATTCACGGCGCCGCCATTAACGACCCTTTGTGGAGTGCCGTTTCTCTCATCAAAGATCCTGAGCTCATCAAGCGGGTTTGTTTAATATATTGTTTTTTCCATTTCTGTTTTTTTTTCCCTAATTTTGAAAGTTGATAATTTTGGTGGTTATTTGGGTTTTAGGGTCGGTGGTTATTTCGTTGATAATTTTGATTTCTATAAACGTTAGATTTTGACAATGAGATTTGGCTTTTGTGGGTTGGTGTGAATTTCTGTGAAAATGCAGAACTTTAATCCACAAGATTTCTCAAGATTATTGATTTTTTTTTTGTCTTTTTTTTCTGGTCTGTATATTTGGATAACAATGGATAGAGTTTTTTTTTTTTGAATATTTTTGCAGGTTCACATGGAATATTTGGAGGCTGGTGCAGACATTGTGGTTACTTCATCTTATCAGGTTATTGAAGCAACCTGGTTTTCTTTTGTGTGTGTGTTCATTCATTCCCTTTCTTGTTCCACAATCTATCTGAAGTCTTTCTTTTCCATTTGAAGGATCTAAGTTTCAAAATCTCTTTAGTGTAACTTATCTGGTGATTACAATTGTTTAACATACAAACCTTTTCTGCTTTTGGAATAAAAAAAGTTATAGATTGTAGGGTCAGAAAAATACTTTTTTTTTAGTATTTGATATTTCAGACTGAAGTTGTCATTTCTTTTTTTGCTTTGTGAAGATTACAGAGATTAGGATTTCTATTGAGTTTGGGTCTGACATTACTTTGACAGGCTTTTCATATATCATTTACCGGTTTGCTTTCAGGCTACTATCCCTGGCTTTCTTTCAAGAGGATTGTCGATGGAAGAGAGCGAGTCTTTGCTACAAAAGAGCGTAACATTAGCTGTCGAAGCCCGAGATAGATTCTGGGACAAAGTGAGCAAAACTTCAGGACATAGCTATAACCGAGCTCTTGTAGCTGCATCTATTGGAAGCTATGGAGCTTATCTTGCGGATGGCTCTGAGTACAGGTGCCTTTTAAGAATCATTCCATTCACATTAAGTTGTTTATGAGAAGTTGTAGAAGTTTCAAGTCGAATACTTTGGTAGATTCAAGATTCTGTCTATTGGGGACTTATATTGTTCGATTTTCTTTTTGCAGTGGAAACTACGGCGAAAACGTAAGTTTGGATAAACTAAAAGACTTCCACAGGAGAAGACTTCAAGTCCTAGTGGAAGCTGGCCCTGATCTTCTTGCTTTCGAGACCATACCAAATAAACTCGAGGCTCAGGTTCGCTCTGTTGCCCACCAAAAGAGGCTGCTTCTTACAAACTTTTTTGCTATCAGTGTTGTTAATATTGCAAATCTCTAATACCTCAGGCGTGCGCTGAGCTTCTGGAGGAAGAGAACGTGCAAATCCCAGCATGGATCTGCTTCACATCTGTAGATGGTGAGAAAGCTCCATCAGGAGAGAGCTTTGAGGAATGCCTTGAACCTCTTAACAAAAGCAACAATATATGCGCGGTTGGCATTAACTGCGCTCCTCCTCAATTCATCGAAAGTCTGATTCGCAAATTCTCCAAGGCAAGTAAAACTTCAAACTCTGATGCCTTGTATTGCAATGTTAGGCCCTTGAAATCTTACTATCTACGTCGTTTCCTACTTTCAGCTGACCAAAAAGGCAATCGTTGTTTACCCAAATAGCGGAGAGGTATGGGACGGGAAAGCGAAAAAATGGCTGGTATGTAGCTTTCTCACTTATTCATGTCTAATTTGAAATTAAAATGTATAGATCCCATCTATCTCATGAGTAAATCATATGCCAGCCATTGAAATGCTTACTGCAGTGATGATTTTTGGTCATTGAGGTTAAAGAAATGAATCTCTAATGGTTTTTGGTAAATTTGGCAGCCATCGCAATGCTTCGGTGATGCCGAATTTGAGATGTTTGCTACGAAATGGCGCGACCTTGGAGCTAAACTTATAGGAGGATGTTGCAGGACTACACCTTCCACCATTAAAGCTATATCCAGGGACTTGAAACGAAGAGAGTTTTCTGGGAAGAAGATTTAAAGTTCTTCTACTTTTCTTAACTCGTTTGACCGACCCATTCATTCTTAGATTTTCACTCTGTGTACTGTGTTTTTCTTGCTTTTCACGTTCCTTTGTGATCTTAAGATATGTATTCCTAAACTAGGGCTTTGAGCTAATTAATATAATGGCCCATAAAATGTTTTCTTTTTCAAGATAGCCCAATTATCCTTAATACTAGCAGAACAATTTTTTTTTGTCGACATTCTTAATATTGCAAAACCCTAAATGGGCAATAACAAAAGTATAAGAGAAGTCGAAACCCTAAGCCTAAAATTTTAAGCATACACGTGATTGCTGAAAAAAGTCAACAAAAACTTTGTCGTAAAAACAAATCTTTTGTGGATATCTAAGACCCAAGACCGGTCCGGCCCGGCTTCATAGTGTTTTCCAAAATTATTGAGACTTCTTATGGACGTATGTCAATATATATATTTTCTCAAAAACCTAATCACCCGTTTCACAAAATTCTTAAGGTTTAAAAAATTGTTTCAACAGTTAGATTGTGTATTTTGTACAATTGGTTACACAATACGATCTAGTGTCGCTTATGTTTTTTTAAATAGTTTAATATCATCAATTAAATTACAAAACAGAATTTGATTAGTAAAAACTTGTGTTGACAAAAAAAAATGTTTGTGTTTTATTTTACTAAATTATAACCTTTTTTCGCTCGGCAGACATCGTATTTCTATGATGCAAGTCACCTGATATTCTCTTTAGTATCATATTTTGCAATCAACATAAAAGTTACTTATAATCCTTTCACAGTATGAAGATAATTAGGAAAACAAAGTAAAATTTCACATAATAAACAGAAAATGTTATTTAATATGAAAAAAATATTGAAATATTATACAAACGAAAGAGGAGAAGGTAGGTCAACTATTATCAAATTTATAAAGAGAGAATAATCACTTTTGATTTACGAAAAAATCATGAATCAAGAATTTTATAAAATTAAACTTTATATAAAACAAAAAAACAAATCATAATCGTACATCACACATGTAAAAACAAAATATCGGGTTCATATTTTTTCTTAACGTTTTAGCTAGGACAAATACAATACTTACATGAAATATCGAGATATCGACCGACTTTTGATTCAGAGAAATATTTCAGTCGTACAGTTGCCAATATGAAAATAAATAAGTACTAATATACTCAATTCAGAAATGAGCATTTGGTAATTTGAAGATTTATTAATACCTCTACTAATTAATTTAGTGAAAAAAGAATAAATAGTCAAAGAGATTCTAAAAACCAAACAGAAAGTGACAAAGAGAAGACATGAAAGCCCTTTCGCCGCAGAGTACGTGGCGCTTCACACATTGGTTTCTCTGTCTCTCACAAAACACCCAAATTCGAGACCTCTTTTTCCTAAATTTTTATTCTAATCTTTTTTTTTTGTACGAGTTTTTAATATATAAATGCTTGACTTCGCATTGACTAGATTACAATCAAGTGGCAATAAAATGGAAGAATTTCGAAAACTGCAAGTCTTACACAACAAAACGAAGACATAGAACTCATCTTTACTCACTCTTTTAAGAAAAAAAGGTACTACAAAATTACTAAAATCAATTCCTATACGCATTTTTTTTATCTAGAAACACTCTGAAAATTATAATTTCTTAGTTTCTATAACAATTTTTCAAAGGAAAAAAAAGCAGAATTCGATTGAACAAGGTGTAGTTTTTAGAATGAATTTATAAATCAGTTTTCTCGGAGTTTCTAAAACTTTACAAAACCTTTCATATAATTTGTTGTAGTGTTTTTAGTTTCTTTTAATTATTAGAATTGCCAAAGGAGTAAAAGAATTTATCTTGAAGAAATTTTTGTTCATATGATGACTGAACAAATATTATAAAGGAGTACATGAGATCAAAAGCCATAAAACAAAAAAAGTAATGTAACCCTTTTTAATAGGAAATTAAGCCTTTAAAATATAAACTATTGCACATAATTTTTTTTGTCCGTCGTAGTCGTAGGTCAAAAATATTGGATTTTCGTGGGTCAAAAAAAGGAAAAGATTTTGACAGTTTATCACTTAATGGCTACGGTCTACATGGATATGAAGAATATTCATCCAATATTTATTGCATAAACATGATTACTAGTGGATTTCAACTTAACTATAGGCTATTGTATATTTTGTTTTTCAAATTTCGTAAGTTTTTAGAAGGTCACGTGGATTTCAGTTTTACTTGTTTCCATGAAGCTTTTAAGTTGGACATTGCAATCAATTACAAGTTGTCTTCATTTGATTTTATTAAGAATTGGTACAGTGGAATAAATATATTGCAAAAGAATAATTCCAAACGCTACCGTCCATACCATATCTTTTTTTTTGTTTAAAATAATTTCGTGACTGTAAAAACAATCCCAGACCTCTCGTGTCATTTAACTTTGCATCTTGTCCGTGAATCCCAATGATAATTACAGCTTTTTATTGTTGCCTCAGTAATGCCTATGTTAATCATAGTTTATCACATGCTTATCTGTAACTATTGGCTAAACAAATGTATGCAATGAAATTGATTTTCATCTTTATGATGAATAAAACATTTAGTTAGTGACATGATTATTTTACACGAAATAGGTTTGCGTTAACCGGGCAATTACAAAATCTTTTTTCTTACAAATTTAGTCGTAAGAAATTTATATGCTATTTTTGAACATCTTCAAGTTTCCATTACTTTGAAATGTTATTGGTGTTTGAATACGGAGATATTCACATAAAAAACTCTATATTTATAAATTAGAATTTGATGGTTTATAATTTGCTATACTAATTAGTATAGTTTTCTACAAAAATGTTATCGTTTTCTCTAAGTGAGACATTTATATTTATGTTACACTATAATATTAAAGGTGTACCTATACCAAACAAACATATTTCAAACTCGTTTTATCTACATTTTTGTGCTAGTAATATCAAAATGAAAGGGTCGAAGCGTGATTTTCTTGATAAAACTTGAACTTATACAACCAGTACCATACTGCTTATAGGACTTAGGTTTCTTTGTTTTAATTAAACAAATTTGACTCTAGTGCATTTTGCTTCAAAATTTTCTTGCCGCGGTATATTTGAATTCTTGTTACAAATAAGAGCAAAACTACTAGTACATATTTTGTAGTTGTTTTTTTCTTTTCGGTGAATACTTTTTTTTCCTGGGCCATGCAACTGAAGATATTTGACTTAGAGTATGATCACTGAATATTGATATATATATATATATATATATATAATCGCCCGGTTTGGTGAGAATTTATAAGAAACTACAAAAACATATTAAATTATACAAACATTCTGTTATAACAAAAACATCTCTCTGTCTCTCTCTCTATCTCATATATATATATACCTATAAGTGTATAACTTGGATCATAGATTAAAACTTTTGATAATGCTATTTAATTATATATTAATTTGATTCGCTGCAAATGTACATATGTCATCAGAGGTGACGAGTACCAAGAAGAAAATGATCAGAACCTTTTCATTTTTGGATCAGGACTGTCTCAAAAATTTGGAGTATAAACAAAAACTACTAGGGTTCTGTACTCTTCCCCTTCGTATATGCCAAATGCAAAAAAAAAACCAATACACATTTTTAATAAAAGTACAACATTCATATGGTAAATATATATATATATGAAAATGTTTATAGATCAGTGATTAAAATCCCCAAAATACCCTCGTTTTTCCTTTACATAGAACAAGAAAAACGTGGGTATTTTGGGTAAAATACACTAATTGAGTGATTAATAAAGCACAAAAAAATATAAATGAAAAAAAAACATCTAAGAAACTGCTTCCACTAGTTATGGAGAGGATCTGGACAACTTGGTACTTTTCTTTTACTGTCACTGATCCCTTTTCCGACGAAAGAACCCGCCGGAGGAAATTTTCCAGCGCCGAAGTACTTCTTCATTAAATCTTCTTGATTATTAACCGGAGCAGGAGAGATAGTCGCCGTCGGAGTTTCTGGAAATACCCGAATTGCCCCTGTCCGGGAATTTACACAAAGGAGATAGAGTAGAGAAGAAAAGAAGATCACCATTAATAGTGAGGAGCTTCTCCATTCTCGAGCATGAGTCATATCCCAAACCTAAACCCTAACATAAAGCTTGTCTTCTTGATTAAACCCTAATCATAGATTTTTCTATCTTCTTTATTTCACCTTTCTCTGGGTTAGATCTATCTTCTATGACTATTTCTGTAAACTGAGAGAGAAAAAGAGAGAGATTGAAGTTTTGTTTTTGTGAGAAGAAGAGTGGCTTTCATGCAAATATGAATGGCCCACGTGAAAGGGTTTATATAAATACAAGACAAGATCTAAAAATTTCTTAATTTAGATTTTTATATTAGTTTTATTACTAGTACATATGTCACTTATCTAATTATGATAAATAGTTGTATAGTACTATTATTCGTGTGTATTTATTGATGTGTAATTTTGTATATATTATTTATACAAAATCAAGTACGATCATATACTAAAATAATATAAAATAGTTTTATCTCTTAATAAGGAATTGTCAAGAATTACATACATAGATATATAATTAGATTCTGTTCTTAATTTACTTAATTTGAGTCAATTGTGTTTCTTGATTGACGTATAATGCCTTTTAAGTTTTAATATATAGTTTAGATATTGTTTACACCCATACGAGAGAACATAAATTTCAATATTTCAAGAAATGCACCATTTGAATAAATCAATAAATGCACCACCCACCTACGTACTTACCCTTTTTTGGTATGAATTTCAAAATGCTGTCGTTTTGGGATTTGCTTTACATAGATGTAGAATAGGTTTACTGTAAAACAATTGATGTAATGATGAAGTGCATTAATTATCTAGAATGGTAGAAATAATGTACGTATATACACTATATAGGAAGAAAACTACATATTTTAATATATAATGCAAGCGTCTTGTTTCTTGAGGAAAAAAAAAGTTGAAGATAGTCTGACGTAAGCAAATGGTGAATACGTTTGGTTTTGTTGGCCAATATGACATAAAATGTTCGTTTGGATATTTGAGATGAGTTTGGGAAAAGGATGTCGTTTTATTAGCTGAACTTTGCCGTTTTGTGTTTGTTCGTTTTCCTCTTTACTTTCGTCTCTTCTTCTTGCCTTCTTCTCCTTTTCTACCTCTTCGTGTCAGAAACAGAAGATGAAGATCCCATCATCATTATGTGACTCCAAAGCATTTTAAAATTTTCTCTTATATAAAACTATGTAAATAAGCAGATTTAATCCAACAAAAATTTAAAACAAAGTTCAATAAACGATTTTTAATATGCCGGAACAATCGACAAATCTTTACTTACACATTGTTTTAGACTCTTAATAAATTAACTAATCTTTGGACAGATATATAAAAATCTACAATCAGAAAAAGCAGTCGAATTTTATTTCGTTTTCAAAGTCAGTATTTGTATACACGCTCAAATTGGCTCACTGTTTGTAGATATGCTAGTAAAAGTAATAAACAAATAATAATTCATTTTAATATATAATAAGTGAAAGTAAAAATGGTTCGAAATCTCAAAAGACGTTATAGGAAAAGAGTTATTTTATATATTAAGAGAGAAAAGCATTAGTTCGATAAGCTCAGTAGCGTGCGCTTGTAACTCAGGTGAGGGCTAAAAGGTTAATATGACGTTGGTTCGGTCCAAATCGTAGTGCTTCTCACTGGACCTCCCCGATCCAAAGCTAGGTTGCATCCTTGCTGTTTCCTTGCCACTGTTCTGGAGCATATGGTTCGAGCCAAAGCTCGAGTCACGTGGTTCTTGGAACATAGTGTGTTTGAGCGAAAGCTCTGAACCCTGCTCGAACTACGTGGCTCTTGGCAATATGACCTCATTGGAGCAATCACTCTTTTTTTTTACCATTCTAAAATTAGTTTCCTTCGCTTTTTCGAAATTTTTAATTTCTCTACGTTTATTATACATATTTTCAACCGATACGAGCAACTCACCAAAAGAAGATGAAATAGATTTAATAGACCAAAGCACATACACTTGGTGACACTCACAAGACTCACTCGAGATCCAACTCCATAACCAGTGGCAACATCATAGTCATAAACGCAATACGTTGTGTTGAACATTGTGTCTTGTATAGTTTTTCCTACCAGAGCAAAGAGTGAGAGTGAAAGTGAGAGTGAGAGCTATGAACACTTTCATGGCTTGATGTATGATTTGGTGATGGAAAATTGGGCTCTTACCAAACTGGACTTCAGTTTATAGAATCAAACACTTTATATAAAACGTATCTCTCGTTTTATTGCTTTAGAAAAATCCCTCAAAAACTAAAGCTCTCTCTCTCAAACTCTTAAATCTCTTAGTGTTTACAATAACCTTGGCAACTACTAATATAGGAGTTTACAATTTCCTTTTTCTAAGAAAATGATAACTTCCTAATCCTATCTCTCTTAAGATACGTTTAGATCTTTTCCTAAACGTATCTTAATCCATAGTGCTTCTAAGATTGCTTGGACTTCAAGCTTAACTCAACAATCTCCCCTTTAAGCTTGAAGTCACTCTTCTTTACTTCTTGTACTCCAATGAGGTCTCTCATCTCCTTGAACTTGATCATTCCCAAGCCTTTGGTTAGAATGTCAGCCTTTTGTTTGCTTCCGGGAACATGTTCAACATCTATTAAGTCATTTTCTACACACTCTCTAATGAAATGATACCTACAATGTATGTGTTTGCTCCGTCCGTGGAACACCGTGTTCTTTGTGAGAGCTAAGGCTGATCTGTTGTCGACTCGTACTGTTGCTTTCTTGCTTTCTTCTCCAATGATCTCATCAAGAAGTTCATGAAAAAAAAAGTAAAGTAGCCGCCTCATCTTCCTCGTCTCGCCTACTCGTTGGCTCTCTATGGGGATCCCGATTTAGGGTTTCCTTGATTTTATATATCGATTCACCATCTCCTCAAAGCTCTAGACTCCTTCCGGTAATCCATCTTCTTCGACTCTGCTATTTCTCACTCTGTCTTCTTTCCAATTTTAGGGTTTTCTGCACATTGTGGTTGATCCATGTCTGATTTCGTATTGATCTAGAATCTGGTTTTTGTGTTTTTTTTGCGTTTTTTTGCGTTGATTGAACAGATAGATGAATCGATTAGAATAAAAGTTGGAAATTTTTTTGTGCTGTATCAACTTATCTAGGATCTTTTAAGACTTTCCTCTTGCTTTTATCCTCAAATGCTTATTTGCCATCAACTCTGTCTGATATTCATACTTGGTGCTTTTCTTCTGACAAATCTGTCAACTTTAAGTTTTCTTATGCCATTTCAACGAGTTTTGGTTTCTCGAGATAGTTGTATTGTTGAATCCTGTTGCTTTTTTGTACGAAGTAACTCCATAACATGTGGTTGATGCTCTCGAGCTTTTTTCATGATCTTGATCTATTCCCTGCTATTGATTCTGTAATTCAATTTTTAAGATCTTGTTTCTTTCCTCCTTCAGGCCTACCAAAGTCTCTGGATTGTGATTAGCAAATACGAAATTGCTGTTTGACATTGCTTATGAGAAATTTGATCTTTTTGCAGGTTTAAGTTACTTGGTTTGCATCCAAACTTAAAGGAGCTCGAAAGGCAGTTCTTTTCTTCTTCTTGTTAAGAGTATGCCGAAAGAGAGGAAAGACCGCTCGGTGTCTCATGAAAGGTTTAGAGGATCGCCACTGTATTGTGAGTCAAGCCGTGCTCTGAAACCGAGTGATAAACAAGTTAAGGAATGGGAAGAAGCCCGGTGTCCGGTCTGTATGGAACATCCTCACAATGGCATCCTTCTCGTTTGTTCTTCCTATGATAACGGTTGCCGTCCTTACATGTGCGACACTAGCCACCGGCATTCAAACTGTTTTGATCAGTACCGCAAAGCTTCTAAACAGACACCGTCTTTGTCTTCACCTCATGAGCAAGACGAAACTAATGTACCACCTGAGACAGAAGGTGTAGCTTCAGATTCCATGCCTGTAACTTTAAGAGAAGAGGCTGCATCTGAGGTAACAGTTGTGAATCCAAGAGAGGGTGAGATAGAAGAAGAAGAAGAAGTCACTGTAGCTACAGAGGCAGACCAAGAAAAAACCAAACCGAAGCTTACTTGCCCGTTATGCCGTGGACATATAAAAGAATGGGTAGTTGTTGAACCTGCTAGATGTTTCATGAACGCAAAACATAGAAGCTGTTCTTCTGAGACTTGTGATTTCAGTGGAACCTATTCTGATCTGAGAAAGCACGCAAGGCTCCTACATCCAGGAGTAAGGCCGTCAGAAGCAGATCCAGAGAGACAGAGAAGCTGGAGGAGGTTAGAGAGGCAGAGAGATTTAGGGGATTTGCTTAGCACACTCCAATCTTCTTTTGGTGGAGAAGAAAGAAGTAACGACGATGGAATTCTATCGTTCGATGATGGTGGTTGGCTTACAGTATTCTTCCTCATCCGTGTGTTTAGACCAGAGTCGAGTGGCTCAAGGAGGAGTAGTAGCTGGTCAGGTACATCTAGAGCTAGGTCACAGATAGGTGTGAGAAGAAGATCTTCAAGGCTGTGGGGAGAGAGCTATGAAGGTGATACAGGAACATCATCTAGAGATGAGGAGAACAATCAGTCTTCTGATGAACAAGAGTCTGGAACTCGAAGACGTCGTGTCCGAAGAAGAGCTTTCATTGACGATGATGATGAAGAAGAACCGTGATGGTTCTCGCAAAATCTGCAATTTGGAGATTTGTTGTTTGGATTTTATGGAAAAGAAACTGGGGAAACTTTGTAGTAATAACCCCACTCGTGAAACCTATTCTGTAAAATTTCGTTGGAGATTGAAAAAAGTTTCTATTAACAAAATGTTCAATAATTTATACCGTTCGACAAAAGTCATTCTTATAATGATTACTCATAGAACAATTAAATGTAATTTTCTTCACCATACAAAAAGACAAGGAAATGTATGTAATTACCGCTTCTCATCTATAGTTCAATTATCGCTGCGGCTTTACAACATTGAAGAACTTGAAAGCGAAGAAGTTTAAGCAGAAGCTGCTGGTTCTGAAGTTGCTTCCGCTGCTGCAGCTCTCTTCTTGGCAAAGTATTCATCTGCTCGTGAGAGGTTCTTTGCAACCGATGGCTTGACCCATTTCTTTCTTCCGGGCAACACAGTGAGTGTACAACCTGAAGCTTCAAGCTTCTCCTTTGCTGATGTTGAGAATGCACGAGCTTTGAAGGTGAGCTTCACGCTTAGTTCTCCTGTACCCAGAATCTGAAATCCAAAACCAATCAAAAACGTTTTAATAGAGAGCAAAGATAAATGCATGATCGAAAGAAGGAAGGGTTGATTAAGGAGGAAAGCACTATCTTTGTTTTGTCTCTCAGGTACACTAACCTTTAGAGGGAGTCTCCTTTCCCTTCCTGAAGGATTGATCAAACCCTTTTGCTTCAATGTCTCCAGCGAAACTTCATCACCATCTTCAAATCCAGCTGTTTCGATGTCTTTAAGATTAACTGGTACGTATTTGGGTAATCCTGAACGCATACCTGTTCAAAGAACACAATAACGCGATTGTTGCATCAGGAAACTAAAACAAGGGCAAAGATACGAAACCCGGAATAACCAAGAAAGTAGTTTGAGCTCATCAGCAAAATAAAACCATGAAACAAATCTATTCACTAACTACAACCATCACCTAATTAAACAGAGCTTCTGTGTGAGACATTCCATCGAACACTTAGCTTACACAAAAATCGATACTTTCAGATAGCAAACCAAAGCAAAACCCAATAATTTGTTACCTCCGGCGATTCCTCTAAGTTTGGGAAGACGACGGTACAGAGCCGTTTGTCCTCCTTCAAAACCTCTCATAATACCAGGACCAGATCGTGATTTCTGTCCTCTCATCCCGAAACCACAACTCGCTCCTTGACCTGCGGATATACCTCTACCTTTTCTCTTCGCCCTCTTTCTCGAACCAGGTTGTGGTCCTAGGTTATCCAGACGGAATCTCTCCGAAGATACTGCTTCCGACGAAGTAGCCGCCGTTTGGTTCATTACAACAAGGGGTCTCGCAATTTGCTGTTGCTTTCCAGTTCTACGCTTGTAGTGGAGTTTCAGAGAAAGAATCTGACATGGGTTTGCTCCCAAGACGCTTACATTTCCCTGAGAGACAATTCAAAAAAAAAATCGAATTTCAGATTCCTCAATTTCCCGGATTTAGCAGCGACTGTGTATGTGTGTGTGTGAACATATGTTAACAGAAAATGAATGAGAAATACCTTAAATGAAGTGGAAGGGAAGTAGAGACGGTGACATTGGCGGGGGATGAGAGGATTTGATGAGAGAGAGAAAGGAACAGCCATGGAGAGCCCAACAGATGAAAAAGCTTCTCAAAAGCTTCAAAGATAAGGATGACGATGGATAGAGATAGATGATATTCATGGGAAACTCAATATTCAAACGACGACGGTTTTAGGAACAGCACTCGATTGTTTATTGGGCCTATCTGTCAGGCCCATTATGAGCAACATTATATGATTTGCCTTTGATGTTGCCAAGTAACATAAGCAAATGCTTTAGACATGGAAAAAAACTGAAATTATTAAACATGTTTGATTTTTCTTTTTACAGGTTACACAGACATGCATCTTCTTGTAAACAACATTTGACCATACTTACAAATTGTAAAAAATTCTAATTTATATTTTATTTTTATTCATATACAAACAATCAAAGTTCAACAAAAACTTCAAACCAAAACAAATGAGCAATCATATATTTTACACAATCACAATCGCATACACAATTATATAATATTCTTTTTGCAAAATTATTTTTCACGATGAGAAGAGAACAATTTGTATTATGCAAACACCTGCATTGTTTTAAAAGATGATGGTCATTATATTTTTTTCAAACCAATTGGAAAGTTTATGATATGAAATTTATATGAACTTCTTACTTTTTAAGATTTTGGCTTTGTTGATTGCTTATAACTAATAAATCGATTTTTCGCTCTTGAATTGTATTGCAGATTTGATCTTCAGGCTCTCCGACATTAGTAAATGTCTCTGCTTTAATCTGTTTTCAACATGATTCTAATGAAATTAAATATTTCAACATTTTTTACACCAAATGATCCCATAAATATGATTTGTGGAAGAGATTACCCCATGATTACCACATATCTTCTTGGCTTTCTCTAATATTCCCAAAGCAATCTTTGTATTCTTTTCTTGAGCCAATCTAATGAGTTCTGCATCTGCAAAACATTCAAGAACACACCTAAGAAAAATAAATAAAAGAGAAATACTTTAAAGTAAATTTCGAAGAACATCATTGATAAAACGACTTAACTAGGTGAAAATGGATAGAAAATTTGAGCAACGCCCACTGAAGAAGAAAGTGGGATAGGATGAGTGAAGGGAGTTTGTGGCTGTTTTGCAAAAATCAAAACTTTAGAGCTCTCAATGGCATCTTTAAGATTTTCAAGGACCCAAACGAGTAAATCATAACTTGAATTGCTCTCGTCAATAACCACCATAACATTCTTCATCTTCTCTTGTTCTTCTTCAAGCTTCTTTTGACAAGTAAATTCTATTGTGAATGTGCAAATTTATATGATATATAGTTGGAAGTATGGTGTGGAGAACATGTCTAAGAAAGTAATTAGACGATTGGGTAATTGAAAGGCCTGGTCCAACTACTTGATTCCTTTTTTCATTTTTAAGAAAAATACTCATAAATAATATTGAATTATACATCGAATAATATGATGAGTCAATTAGCTGAAAAACATAGATATATATCATAATAATTCATATATAACCAATTCATTATTTGATATATTAATTCTTAAAATGGTTTTTAGTGGATCGGGTTGGTAATTGCCGGATACACGACAGTGATGATGACATAATAACAGGACAGTGATGATGACATAATAACACGACTTCCTTTGTCGGAGTGTTAGTCAAAATCACAATTATATAAAAAAATATTATTAGAGTTGGCAGAAAAAGAATTAAAAAATGAACCTAAGGACACAATTAGCTAATACGGACTAGAAAATTCTACTGTATCCAAATTTAAATCGTGTTATGTTGTTAAATTTTTTGACTCATTTGTTAAAAGAAATTATGTTATATAGTTTATCTAACGCTAAATCGTATGTTTTTTTTGCGGTTATGACATTGAGAAAACACATCTGGTTTGTGTTTTAGCTACTAAAATTAAGGACAATTAAACACAAGAGTAGTAGATAAAATTAATAATTCAGTTTGCAAAATGTTTTTTTAATTGGTTGTTGTCAACGCAAGTTAATATATTATTGGAAAAATGGAATTGGCATAAAACAAGTTAACAACCAAATAAATGGGTCCTAAGACGTATGTATATTCGATTTGAATATTAAATTTAAATATCAATAAATCAAAATTTTTTTAGAAATTATTAAAAGTTCAGAAATGACCATTATTGGATTATTCGAAATTGTTGAGTTCGTCTTGTTACCTGAATTTTTCGATCCGGCTGAAAAGCACGCAATTTTTTTGGGCCCAAGAAAGCCCATTAGTACTAATACTCCAGGCGTTTTAAGTATCGCATTTTCATCTATCTCACGTGATCTTGGACATTTACTTAAACATCTTAAAAACAATTTACTTTAAAAATAAAAAGGTAGAAAATAGAAAAACAGTGATTCAAAGAGAGACGTATTCAATCTAAATAAAATTGAAAAGATTTATTTTTTAATCATCTTAAAGATGATTTTTGGTGAATTAGAAAATTTTCCATAATTTTGATTAAACCAGATTAGAATTTCATCTAAAACCATATAATTCAGATTTTGATATTTTTAACTAAGGTCTTCAAATCACAATAAATCTCCTAAAATCCATTAGTTTAAAATCTTTCCAATAACAATAGATTTTGTAGTATATTTGAAAATTACAAGTTTAATAACACTAGATTTTAAAAAGTTTTTTAAAATCTATGTTTGAATAACAGAAGATTTATCACTTCAATACAAATCACTATAAATCCTTGATTAAATACACTTCCCTTAAACAACACACATGTTATGTGTTTCCCGTAGTTTTTACATATTCAAAAGTGAAGTATACAAAACCAATATTCAAATATTAATATCCCTTAAATACGGAAAGAATATCCAAATAAGCACCAGAGCATAACTTGTAAGCACGCACAACTAAAATGAATACAAATATACACGTCAAACTTAAACTAATACTAACTCTATAATCCAACGGCTGTGATTAAGTGTTTGACATCTAGGTCCACCGTACATTCCATACTCCTCACCACACCAAATCATTTTATCTTCTCAATTAAAAAGCCACTCAACTTGAGCGCTCCCAAACAGTTTTAAGAATAGTCTCAGAAACAGAGAGAGACATGGAAACGGGGTCGTTTAATCCTTCTTCTCCGGCGAATCTTCCGTCGTTTCTCCTCCTCTTCCTCGCCGTATACTTCGTCGGCTACTTTCTCGTTTTTCGCTCATGGAAATCATCTCATTTAGGCGCCAGCTGCTTAATATCTCTGTTCCACGGCACTCCCGCCGTCGTAATGGCTTCTCACGCGCTGCTAACGACTCCACGCGTCGCTGAAACAGCGCCACACTCGTTTGCTTCTCCCAACACTGCGGTGGAATCCTCCGTGCTTGATTTCAGCATGGCGTACTTCACGATCGATCTCCTACACTACCTGATCTTCCTCCCGAACGATTTCCTCTTCATCATCCACCACATCGCGACGCTTTACGTCTTCGCAACGTGTCGATTCACCGTCGGCCACGGAGCTCACGCGCTTCTGCTCCTCTTGATCCTCGCGGAGGCGACGAGCGCGTGTCAGAATGTGTGGACCATCGCTGGATACCAGAAAAACGATGTCGTTCTGGCGAGGAGGGTGAGAGAGCTCTTGTCTCCTCCTTTCTACTTGTTCTACACCGTGGTTCGTGGATTGGCTGGTCCGGTGGCTCTGTACGAAATGGCGGCGTTTTACGGCAGCGGAGCGGCGGAGGGAGCGATTCCACGGTGGGCTTGGATATCGTGGCTAGTTGTGATTGGCTCTGCTATTTTGCTTAGCGTTTTGTGGGTTTTAGGTAATTGGGTTGATTGGTTTAGAGAGAAAAACTCTAGCAAGAAATATAAATGATTTTTTTAAAAAATTTCTTTTTTTCGAAAAGGAAATAATGGTTTGATTGATAGAAGTATAAATATAGAAGTGTTCATATGACTTGATTGTATTTGTGTAATGTATATTAATGATAATAACATTTTTTTTTTATGTGAATCTTAAGCTTAGTGTTATTAGTTTCGTAATTGCTTTGTTTAGATATTGTTTGAATCAAACTGCATTTGTGATTTGGCCATTTCCTAACTGATGGTCCAACTGTACAAATGCATGCGTGTCACGCTACGTTTGGTGCTCGTGGGATAGTATGGATGACCTCACAAATTTGTTAATCCCTAATATTTATATTTAAAATATTTTAAATTACATGGGATTGACCAAAATAAATAATTGAAAAAGAGTGTATATAATTTCAAAATTAAGAACTTTTTGATAGTGATTTATTTTTTTCCGTTGACAACAATATTATATACATAGTTTTGTTTTTAATACCAAGTCTCTATGCTTACATGCCTTATTTATTTTATGAAGGGACTCCTAGTTATTAATGAAATGAACTAGTTTGTCAGAGAAAAGTAAATAATTCAAATACATTGATGACAACAAAACTTAGTTAGAGAAATTTGAATGACAACTTTTTTATAACTTATGGCACTAAATGACCTCACTCATTTTTTAACTTCCTAAAAATTATATTTAAATGTTCAAATGTTTTAGTTAAATGAGAGTTGACTCAAAAAATAAATGAAAGTGTGTACTTCGTTTCAGGATTACGAGATTTTGATAATGTTTTTTTTCGTTTATCAACAATATATCTATATATATATATAAATTTTATACTAAATTTTGGTGCTTACATGCCTTACTTTTCATGAAATAATTCATTTGTTTATAGAATGAAATAGTTGAAAAAAAGTTGAATGACAATGATGTATATCTTATGGCACTAAATGACCTCACACATTTGTTAATCCCTAATTATTATATATAAATGTCTTAATTAAATGGAAATTGACCAACATAAATAAATTTAAAAGACTGTACTTCATTTCAGGGTTAGGCGATTATTTTTCTTTTTTTTTCATACCAAGTCTTACTGTATACATAGCATGCCTTATTTTCACGAAGGGACTCCCATTTGTTTACGGAATGAACTAGTTTATCAGAAAATAAATAATTCAAATTCATTGATAACAAAACAAAACTTCATTTTGGCACTAAAAAACCTCACACATTTGTTAACCCCTAATAATCATATTTAAGTGTTTTAATTAAATGGGAGTTGACAAAAAAAAAATTGAACAGAGTGTACTTCTAATGTTTTTTGTTTCCCTCGACCAAAATATTTTATTTGTTTTTTTCGTACCAAGTCTTGCTGCTTAATTACATGCCTTATTTTTCATGAAGGGTCTCCCATTTGTTTATGGAATAAACTAGTTTGTCAGAAAATAAATAATTCAAATATATTGATTACAAAAGAAATTTGATTTTAGTTAATGAAATTTTGAATGACAATTCTTTATAACTTATGACTTTTTTTAATCGAATAAACATCTATTACTAACGACTTTACCTTAGACGCATCGGTTTTTTATTTCTTTTCCACGATATACAATTAACAAAACTACTTCCCATTTTTTGGAAATGCTTGCTATTTGATAAAACTGAAACTAAAAGTAATTCAAACCAAGAAGTGAAGCTTGATCATCAAACCCATTATCAGAATCGAACCATTGCATTTCCTGAGTCAAATCTTCAACGATCAAATAAATCTCTTTAGAAAGAGGATGCGATCGATCTTCAGCATTGAAGGCACAAACTTCATCTCTAACCTCAATCCAGCTCCAACCTGGAACTTTCTTCACACCTCTCTCCTTCATCATCTTCTTCACACTTGCTTTCTCTTCCCATTTCTTGAGATCACTATACATATGAGACAATGAAACATACGTAAAATGATCTTCTGGTTCGATCTCTAGCAAATGGTTAGCCACTTGAGTAGCCATTTCTATTTCCCCACAAGCCCTGCAAGCTCCAAGGAAAGTTTTCAGCACCATTGGATCAGGATTCAATGGCATTGATTCGATTAAGTCTTTGGCTTTGTTCACAAGCCCTGCTCTGCCTAAGAGATCAACCCCAGCTGCATAATGTTCCATTCGAGGTTGGATTTTGTAAACCGGTTCCATTGAGTTAAGCAACTTGAGTCCCTCTTGTACTAAACCGGTGTGGCTACAGGCTGTTAAAATTGCAGTGAAGGTTACGTGGTCTAGTTTCACGTTTTGGTTACACATTTGAGAGAAGAGATCAAGAGCGACTTGGCCTGAACCGTGTTGAGCGTATCCGAGGATCATTGTGTTCCAAGCTATTGTACTGTATTTGGAGGAAATCTGCTCGAAACATTTTCGTGCGTTCTCGATTACTCCACATTTTGAGTACATCAAGATCAGTGAACTGGATACAAACTCGTTTGATTCTAAGCTTGATTTAGTGGCCAGGGCGTGAATCTGCTGACCTAACTGGAGTGTTGCTAGATCCGAGCATGATCTGAGCACTGCAGAGAAGGTGTAATCGTCGACTTCTATGTTTAAAGATCTTAAGTAGCTAAAGAACTTTACCACATCCTCGCTGGGACCCTTCTGGGATAACCCTGTCATAACTGAGTTCCAAGAGACAAGATCCTTAGATTCCAAGGATTCAAATAGAGAGAGGGCATCTTTCATGGCGCCTGTAGGAAACTGAATATACATAGAGATCAGTGCGTTCGAAACTGAAGTTACTTGTTCCAGTCCCTTCTTTATCACCAAACAATGCAAGGACTTTCCAAAGATTTGATGTTCTTCGCAAGAGCTTAAGATGATGGTGTAAGTATAAATGTCAGTTTCGATCGAAGTCCTTTGCATTTCAATAAACAGTTCAAAAGCAGACTCCTTCTGCTCATGCTTAGAGAAACCTGCGAGCATCGAATTCCACGTAATCAAGTCTTTTGAACCACCCAAGCCATCAAAAATCCTCTTTGCATCTGATACAGAACCACAATTTGCATAAGAGCTGATCATTGCATTGCAGATAGTAATCTCCTGTTCAAGCCCGAGTTTAAAAACCTGAGCATGAACTTGCTTTGATAAATTATAAAACATTGGATCATCAAGCAGAGTAAGAAGTGGAGCAAATGTGCCATCGTCCATTTTCATAGCAGCCTTCATCTCCATACAACCAAACAACCAAAAAGCTATCTCAATATCTCGCAGCTGCACAAATCCAGCAATCAAAGCATTCCATGAAACAGAGTTAGGCTCTGAAATCTCTTGAAAAGCCTCGAAAGCATCTTTGACTCTTTCACATTTCGCGTACATATCAACAAGCGCACTTCCCACAAACACATTACACTCGTAACCTCCCTTTATAACCAAAGAATGCACTTGCTGCCCAAGATCGAGCCTTTTTGCAGAAGCAACCCCTTTTAATAGCCTACTAAAACTATACCCATCAACATTAGATCCAGATCTTCTCATACCCGTATACAAACACCATGCACTGTCCAATTTCCAATAGCTTATGTATCCAGAAATCATCGTGTTCCATGACACGGAATCTCTGTGAGGCATTTCACCGAACAGCTTGTGGGCATGATTCAAGAAGCCAAGTTTCATATAAGAATCCAGAACTCTGTTGGATATGTAAACATCTGAGATGTAACCACATTTGATGGCGCAACAATGAGTGGAGGAAAGCTTTTGAAAGGAGTGGAAAGAGCTCTCTAGTAGAGAGGCTAACAAAAGTTTCATTCATCTGTTTGCTGTCAATGATTAGGGCTCATGTGATTCATCAGAGAGACATTGACTTATTGGTAGGATTGTGGCTTGCAATAGATAAGATTCTTGTGATTTTACCTCAAATTGCTGAAGAATAGAGCAGTGCCAGAGCCAGGAAGAACAACAAACAGGTAAAAAAACAGAAAACAGAAAAAAGAAACTCTGTTTTTCTCAACATCAAAGAGGTTTTTTATTTTTATTTTTTATTTTATAAATATGTTAACATTTTGTTTGTTTATTATTTTTAGAAGTTTTGTAATTTAGTTTCTAATTGGTAACTGTATTATTTTTGACCTTGTTATGAATTATTAAGTGGTTAGTTCTTTAATAATTTTATGTACTAATAACATCTAATATGGGATTATTAGTTACATAGCAATAAATATGGAAGTTTGAGTTATTATTATAAAAATGGTAAAATATCGTATTTTCGACTCAACTAGTAGAAACATCTTTTGTACTCTCTTAAACTTTTTTTTCTTCACAAAAACTATTTTTTATTAATTTCTTCAATATTTTAAATCAAATTTAGTCGATAAAAAAATTGTTTTAAAACATCGTTACTATCCACTAATTATAATTTTCACAATTTTGGCTAGAGAATCAGCTACAAAAAAACAATTAGAGAATCAGCTACAAAAAAACAATTATAATACTTGTTTTGGTTTTTTTTTGTTAAAAACACTTTTAGTAATGATCAAACGAAATTAATGTGGTTGGTATTATAATTTTTCGACTCTTATAAACAACATGTAAAGTCGAATTGTGGTATCTTGTATCTTTTATTTATTTTTGTAAAGGAAATTTTGTTAATAACTAAAAAAGTTAAGGTCCTGTTCGTTTGGCAGTCGCTAGCAGCTGCGACTAGAGTCTGCGATTGAACCATGTTCGTTTGGCAGTTGCTAGTGGCTGCGACATATCGCAGCGACCAATCGCGAGCGATCCACGATTTAAATTTTAATCGTTGAAAAAAATAGCGTTCCGATTAAAAATTCTACAATAAAAAAAACTAAACAACATAAAATGACAAAAATCTAATGTCGCAACAACCAATCGCGCGATAAGAAAATGAACGATTCTGCGACTAATCGCAGTGACTAATGGCACGATATTGAAACGAACAAATAATAGCAACATCTAATCACGATCGCTAGTCGTAGACTCTAGTTGTGGTCGGTAGCGAATGCCAAACGAACATGGCCTTAATCTCCATTCTCCAATTATTCAAAATTCCTTCATGTTTAGTGCGATCTGATTAACCCTTAACTATAAAAATTAACAAGTAGCCGTTGTAAGCGCATTTCCACATAAGACTAGCCGTTACGCTCCTTTTATCCTCTTTTTTTTTTGTTCACTTTAAAATCATTTTGAGTATTTTCTCTACAAATCATCAAAACCCTAGCGACTCTTCCAAATTTTTACTTTGCTTTCCACAGAAAAATACAAATTTCAAGTCACAGATCCTTTGATTCTTCATCTCAATCGCATTTCATGGCTTCCAAAACCGCTGCTGCTAAAGATATCATCACTCTGCACGGATCTGCTGCCATCGTCAGCGAGTTTTTCTGTGAGTAATTCGCCATTTCTCATACTCAATTTCCTTGTAATTACTCACTTCTTTTCTCCTCCATTTGATAATTCTTCTTCTTCTTCTTCTTCTTCTTCTTCTTCCAGGTTACGCAGCGAACAGGTTAATCTGATTTCAATTTCACATTTTGGGGCTTTTGCGATTCTATGGAACTTAAACTGAAATTGAATCGTTTTGTTTGGTATATAGTATTCTGTATAATCGTGCAGTTTACCCAGAGGAAAGTTTTGTGAAAGTGAAGAAATATGGGCTTCCGATGTTGCTTATTGAAGATGAATCCGTCAAATCATTCTTATCAAACCTTACTTCTCAGATTTCTGGTGAAGGACTCTTTGTTGTATATGATTGTTGTTTTTTTTTTTTGAGAGCTTGAGTGACGTTTATAGAGACTGATACTGTTGACATATTTGTTTATGTTACAAAGAATGGCTTGAAGCTGGGAAGTTGCAGAGAGTAGTGTTGGTGATAATGAGCAAAGCGACTGGTGAAGTCTTGGAGAGATGGAATTTCCGTATTGAAACTGATGGTGAAGTTGTTGAGAAAGGGTGAGTGAGTTTTTTTTTTGTGAACACTTTGAAGATACTTTCTCTCAGTTGTGTTGTGTTTACTTGAGTATCATCTTACTTTTCATTTCAGTGTATCGAGAGAGAAAAGTGACAAGGAGATTATGAGGGAGATCCAAGCTATCATGAGGCAGGTTGCTTCTAGCATAACTTACTTGCCTTGTCTTGATGAAGCATGTAAGAAACCAGATCATATGAAACTCGAGTGATCATATCAACACTAATTTGTGTGTGTCTATTTGGTTCCTCATTGTAATTGCATGTCTCGTTGTTTCTTTAGGTGTGTTTGATGTATTGGCATATACAGACGCGGATGTGGCTGTTCCATTCACCTGGATCGAAAGCGATCCAAAGCTGATTGCTAATCCACAGATGGTTAAGCTACACGCTTTTGATACCAAGGTAAGAAGAAGAAGAAGAAGAAGAACGAGGAGGAAACCTGAGACCTCTACATTCACTTTGAAATGTCTCTTAACTGCATCGTTCTTTTTTTTTGTTCTTTTTTTTTTGTAGATTCACAAAGTCGACACCCTCGTCTCATACAAGAACGACGAATGGGATGAAGAAGACTAGTGTGTCTCTTGTTCAGCTCGCGTTTTAACTCGTCTCATGTTTTTAAAAGTCAAGTGAATCCTTTATTCACATCTATCTCGTATTCTGCTTTGTTCTTTCTGAATTGTATGAGAATCATGAACCTGTGTTGTTTATGTTAGTTCAAAAGTTATCAGCTTTTTCATTGTCTGTCACTTGCATTAACCATTATGCTTTACAAATCAAACTTGATGGCCTTGGATTCAACAGAAATCTTTAAAATCTATTAGTCTCTAACCATAACAATTCAAAGATGGAATGTACAAAGGAAAAGTATTTACTGTGACTCTGATGGAGAAAAACAAAATTCTTCTACAGTACTCGTTTTCTCATCTCATTCCTCGGTACAAGACACCGGGTTGAAGATCATCCATATTGTCTATGTTCCGAAACCCGTCAAACTCTCTCAGACATGTCCATCCTCTTCGAACCAAGAAATCTCGGTAATCATCTTCCATGTAGAATATCTTCTCCTCTTGATGGACTGGTAACGGATCAGATTCATCATAGTGGCATACTCTAACGGCTATTCCTGCATTTCGATTTTGATGCTGAGAAACCTCAACCAGAGATCATATTCGATATACAGGAGAGAAAGACTTTGTAGATTACTGCAGCTAATTTACCTTCATCAACATGGAGTGTATAGTTCCCTAGAGGCATGTCTCGGTCAAGAGAGCGAACAACCTGTTCTTCATCTTCTAGCCAAAAAGCTCGCCTTGTTCTTAATCTAAACGCGGATTTGATGGCTTCCTTGATCGCTTCAGCTGTACCATCAATCCCAACTCTTCTTGTATAGTCTCCAAATTTCAATGTTATGATCTTCCCCACAAACGGCTGACCATCACTGCCTGCAATACGAAACCCGACAAATATAAGCTGAACATAAAGTTCAAAAGCTCAGTGCAGAAAAAGAAAATCTTGCGGTTGGAGAGTTTGGTTTTTTTTGGTTACTTGCCATTTCCAGAGGTTTCTCTCCAATTCCAAGGAGGAACTCCGTTTGCAGTGACGGCATCAGCAGAAACAATGGCGAGAGGATGCCCATCATGATCGAGCTGCCTTTCAAGATTTAGCGTTGGCCTGCCACTAGCTGGGCATAGATATAACTCAGTCATATCAAGACTAAACTACTTCCAAAAACTAAGCTAGACTATTAATGTTAGAGCTAGAAAACAAAGGACTTAATAACTAACTAACTGGCAAAAGCAAACTTCCTCCCAAAACGTCAGCGAGGAAGACAAGATCGACATCGTGTTATCACTGGCGCTCTATGGCTCACTTTTATTCTATTGATCTATGAAGGAATCATAAGTTTACTTATAGCAAACCATTTCTCTCGCGAATGCAATTCATCAGTAAATTCCTCACTTAAGAAGGATCTTAACACCAATTTACAAAGAAGAGCTTTAAAAGTTGAATGGATGATCAAAGCATGACGTAAATATGAAGATCAGTACCTTCAACAGATGCAAAAGACATGCCTGAATCTTCAAAACCTATAGTAAGATAAAGATATATCAATTCTAGAAGAAAACAAGAAATACAATCCAAATTTAGTACCAAAAAGTCAATAGTTTTCCATAAAATCTACTACTTTATATTTAGCCATTAATGGGTCAAAATCCTTTTGGCCAGGTCGAGCACCAAAAGGGTAACAAAATTGAAACCAAAAGACCAATCTCTTATTGTCAATCTAACAATTATGATCGAATAAGATTCGTAAAACCCAAAAAACAAGCAAAGAGTATTTTACCTTTCTCTGTAAATTGCATAAAGGAAGCAACTTTAGCAACAGAAGATGGTGTAGTAGGGCTCTTGTACAGTGTCATTTTCTTGTTTCTTTCTCTAAGAATATCTTCAATCTCCTTGTAATGCGACATCTTAGCTGATCCTGATCCACTTCCTTTGTCTTGTTGCTTAGCTTTCTTAAACTCTTTCAACATGTTCCTCCACTTATCCGTACACATAGCCGGCGATCGATCGAAACCTTTCTCTCTCATCTTGGTCGAAATCTGTTGCCAGAGATGTTTGTTAGATTTGGATGTGTTGAAAAGACTGTCCATTTCTCTCCGTAACGTGATTAAGATTCGAGTCTCGTCTTGTACCCATGTCTCAGCTCGTTTCTTCGGTGCTTTGATCTCATGATCCTCGCTGCTACTTTCTCCGAGGATTATCTGGTGCTGATGCTGATGTTGATTTGGCGCTTGTAGATCTCCGTTTGATGTGACATCGATCATCATGTTTATCTCCCGTGAAGTTGGAGATGGATTGTTGTCGTCTTTGTAGAAATCAATCGGAGAACGAGGCTTATCGGAAACAAACATGTTTCGTCTACCTTGTCCTTTGCTCCTCTCCAAGGAAGAAGATGAAGAAGATAGACTCATAGGAAGATGAAAAAGATATACTTTCTTATGTTTTTTCAGCCACTAGCGCGTGTAATCAACACGCTCATATGAAGGCGCGTAAGCGTAACAATCGAAAGTTACTACAACATTTTTTGTTTTTTTTCAATGCCAAATAAATGTCTAAAGCCAAAACATTTCAAAAATAAGAATTTCATTGGAAACGTTACGTGATTAGTTGCCATGGCTCTTCCATGATTTGATAATGAGGGTTAATGCATAAATATCAAAACAAATTATAATTATTTCTCCTTGTTATGATGCAACCTTGACTAGGAAAAAGTAGAAATAGAGATCATGGAGATAAAACCGATTACTTCGATAAAAATAAAACACATAAAAAACGTTTAATCGAAGATGTTATTTCTAAAATTCATGAAAAGTGGTCAGCTGCAGATTTAGAGAAACATATTACATGTTTTAGTCCAAAAGATAAAAAAATTCAAGAAGTTGATTTTAAAAATGGGTTTGACATTTGGTTGATATGTCAATCGCCGAATTTTTCATATTTGAATGTTCATGATTTTGGATTTTTCAGTGCTATCCAAGTTTTATAATAGAACGTATGTCCCGAAAATATTCATGAACTTAATTACTAGTACCGTCAAAATTTTTTTTGAAGAATATTCAACATAAATATCAATTGTATATATATATATATATATTTTTTTTTTAACTTTGTAATTTTGTATGCCAACAAAATATGAAAATAAGAAATCTAATAACTACAAAATTCCACACTTGAAGAAAAAAACAATAAAAAAGAAAGTCTTTTTCTTAAAAAAAATAAATTGTGATCTGGTGATAGTAAAAATTGTTAGAAACAAACAAGAAATTTAAGTTTGGTTTCGTTTATTTTTTTTAAATTATTTGTTTGGTTTTGGTTATGAAATTTCAGTATTCATATCTAATAAATTCAAATTCTATTATATGATGAATACTTTATCTGTTATGTGATGAATTTTAACAAAACCTAAATAGAGAAAATAAATATTTTTTATAATTTGTATCAAAACAAAAATCCGATCTACGACGATAAAAAAGCATTGTCGATAAAGAAAAATAAAGACAACATAACATGATTTCATACTGAAAATATACAAATAAAGGGAGAATTTTAATGGTGAGTCAATTCAAAACAAAAACAACAATCCATAGAAATCCAACAATAATCACAATTATTAAAACCAACATCATGGCTTTTCTTCATTGAATTTATCATCGAACATATTAAGGAAGACAAATATTTAACCATCTTTATTATCATATTTAGAATTTTTCTGTACGGATGAAGTTTTCATTTTTAATTAAACTGTTTTAATTCGAAAGCATGTATCATTCAAACATCGCCATCATTCATTTGAATCTCTTTGTTGAGTTGAACTTCTCCTTCTTCTTCTTCTTCTTCGTAAAGAAGCTTATCTAGATCGAAAGCATAAATTACCATCCTGTTACTTTTTAAATATTTTGATCATTTTGATTTGAGGTTAGAAAACGGAATATTATGGCAAAATACGCATGAAAATTCGAAAATGACACACTTTATTTAATATAAAAAAGTATTAAATGACACGGTTTGTAAAACGGAGGGAGTATTAATACAGGGTACTAGACCTATGGGCAGATAAGTTCCACCAAACTAGAGCTTACCCATGAAGAACATAGCCCATTTATTTCGGAGAGAAAACAAAGACTCAGATGGAATTTTCTACCTCGAGTGGTAACTTAGGGGATGGCTTAGAACAAGCAGAGCACAAAAACTCCAGACAAAACGTTTCTTCGTATTCGCTGTCATTGATGCACCGACCACACTGAAAACACCTCTGTATGCAAAGAGAACAAGCACGACATTCCTCAGAACCATTCTCCTTCTTCCCTCTACAGTCTTCAGCTGGACAATCATACACAAGCCTCGAATTCTGACATTTTGGACACATCTCGATATCTAGCGCCCGTTCATCATCGCATGACACACACGCGTCTCCCCTATGATAAAAACGCGGCTTTTGAATATTCCGATTGACATTATTGTCTATGTCCAACAAGTGAACCAATTCATCATAGTGATCTTTAGTAACTCCAAAGAGGCCACCGATTTCTAAATGTTTCACTTGGAGCTTTCCCGCAGACTTCAGACCCCTCAAGGTGCTCAAAACACCATCGACCGTGATCCTTGTGCAGCCAGGCACGCCAAGCTGCCGACAAAGCAATATAAGGTTTAAATAAGACCCCACAACTCAGTTCGACCGCCATATATAGCTTACAGATTTACTTCATAGTACTACAAATAAACAACTTGAAAAGTAAAAGCACAAAATACTAACCTTAACTACTTGTGGGTTGCTCTCTAACACTCGCTTAAGACAATCATCTGTAATTCTCGAGCAATCTACGAGCCTCAAACACTGCATAGTGCCCTGAGCCCTCTCGGTTAACTGCAGCAGAGCCTCATCCGTGATCTTTTCATTCAACGGTTGACATATGTGGATATGCTTCCACAGTAGCGAGTCACCACAGACAACCGTATGGAGGGACTTGCAAACCATACTGACTGAAAGAAGATCCTTCACTCCCAAGTGATAAAGACAAAAACCAAACGCTAGATGAACGTTTGAAGTCTCTCCTCCATCATTGCCGCAGCAAACACTGCTTCCTCCAACTTCGCCACCATTCCTCGCATCATCGAGGTTCAATACCTCATCCACACTACTCGCAGATATAAAGGCACCGTGGCAAGATCCATCCCCATCAAATGCACCACCAAACCCGTGCAATGACCCCAACCCATTATTGTACACACTACTCTCTGGGAATTCCTGAAACCGCATTGCATTGTTCCAGATGAAGCTCAATCCAGCAAAGAGCTGGTGGTTTCCATCACCAATCCAAATATCATCTCTTCCATACTGGCTATAATCAACCTCCAGATCCTCAAGCCATCCAGTAATGGCGGTGAAAGTATTGTTGATATCCATGCCAAAGGGATCAGATGGCAAAACATCAAGTATGTCAACAGAAGCTGAATCTCCACCATTCCTTCCATAGTCAAAGCAATCACCTTTCTCGATACTTGAACACCAAGGCTGGGAAAAAATATCACCGTTCCTCTCAGAAATCCCCTCAACAAGATACCCATTGGCTATCTTCATTGATTCCTCAGATAGATGGGAAGAAAAGTGTCTATGTGAGAAATTTAACGCCATTCCTATTAGTTTATATACACTTCCAAAACCTAAAAATCCCTTTGTACAGAATCCCTAAAAAATCGAAACCTCTAAGATGAAAAGATCAGATCCGAAAAAAGCTATTTCCTTTGTGTTGTTGGTGTGAGTAAGAAACAAAAGGAAAATATGGATCTATGTAGATAGGAAACTCTTGATTTCAGATGGCAACAAAAAAAATACTTAGGCACCGAAATTTTTCAGAGCTTCCTTGGTTTATAAAGTAAAAGGAACCCTAAGAAACCTATAAGGTAAAGAAAACGGAAAACGCTAGATGAGACGTATTAACAACGAATTAGTGACAAAAGAATGAATGAATAAATTGGTCTTTTTTTTGTTTTTGTATTTCTCTTTTCTGTCTAACACACTAGGGTTTTCAGAGAAATCGAAACCTAAATCGTCCTAAATTAAAAAAAAAGGATGAAGATGAAAGATTTGATTTGTTGATCCGTGGGATCGAATTGAATAAACCAATAGAGAAAGAAGTACGAAACTCTTTCCTCGCCCACGAAGAAGATGATCAACGGAGAACCAAAACCGAACCCTCGCCGCGAAAATAAACAAGATCTCCTTTTTTGGGGAAATCTAGATTCTTAAAAACTTCCGAATTGGAATGTAACAACAACGCAGCAAGTTTCTTCCTCTTGGTGAAGCAATTTCGATTCAAGAAGAAAGAGAGAGATAGAGAAGAGAACGGGTTGGTGAAATTCGTCGACCGAGTCAAGAGAGAAAACGATGGAAAGGACGAGAAAATTGTGCGAGAAAATCTCCCTTTTATTTTTATTTTTGGGGTCGAGATTTTACGAGGGAGAGAAAATAAAAAAAATAAACTGAGAGGAAAGGAAAAACAAATAAAAAGGAAAGAGATAAGATTAGGGTAACGGTGAAATCGTCAAAGTCTATTGAGAAGATGGACACGTGTCGTTTGTAGCGTTCTCTGTCATTCTGCTCGCTATTTGATCTGTCGACAAATTGGGATATCTGATTTTTTTCTTGATTTTAATACAAATTATCAACTATAAAACATGTTTAATAACGAATTAATTAGGCAAGAAACACCTCTTTGATTATTTTAAAACACATTTTATTTTGTAGTTAATGATAATTTAGTAGTATTTAAATTGAAGATTTGTTGTAACCCAAAAAAAAATTTGAAGATATGTTTTCTGTTACTGATGATAAAATAAAGATATGGTAATCCCGTTGTAATTGAATGGTTGTTACTTGCTATTTATGTTTATTAAATACATTTCAACATGAGTTTGAGACATTTTTGTGTTGTAAATTTATTCATGGGAAGTGGAATAAATAATGTTTTGCTTCAAAAAAAAAACATACATATTATACGATTTAATGATATAAATAGATATTGCAATGCAGATATAATTATATTATTAATTATGTAGATATGTATCTTCAATACGAATTAAAAAGCTAATTATAAATGTGGCATCATCTAATCAAAGAAAATATCAGATAAATAGGAATATGTTCGTGATTAATCGTAACTAACAGTTTATAAAATTATTTTTAATAAGAAGAAAAAAAGGAATGTGTGACAATTATATATGTTTGTTTTAACAACACGTAAAGTTTGATGTAGACTGGTTTTTTAGTAATGAACATCCAAGATTCTTCTCCTCTTTGTGACATATTCGAAAATGAAAAAACAATAATAATAGTAATCTATGAACATAAACAACAAAGAGTCCTACGTCAAATATTGATATAGAAACATAAATCTTAGTCTTTTTGTTTTTTAAAGGATGCTCAGTTTTTCACAAGTTAAGAATAGTCTCTTTTTTTGTCAACACTTCAGATTTAAGAATATAGTCTATCTATATCTGCCATAAGTACATCTAACTTCTGAAAAACATACTTTGCAAATGGTCTTGAATTGGGCTTTATTAAGCCCAACCTAAGGTCTTGGTTTTTTTTTTGATCTAAGGTCTTGGGTTTAAGTCTAACTTAGTGTTGCTTATGCTAGAGAATAGAGCAGTACTAAGTGACAAATTGAAGAAGGTATTGGAGCTAACTTTTAGTTTAGTTGGTGCTTATATAAACTCTGTCCTCATTTTTTTATTAACAATGTAATTTTGGATACTATAATATAAATCAATATATTAACCGTTAAAAAAAGGATTATCATTCTTATTTATTTCACGAAATCGGACAAACCGGTTTAAAGCTATATGCGGTTTTAAAGAATAGAAGCAACATGTTTTGATAGTGTAGTTTGGAACCATAAAGATGCAAATGGTTAATAGAAAATTTTTTTTGGTGAAATTAAATATTTTATTATATTTTTTTAAAGTCAATAAGTTATATCAAATTTGCATTTTTCTACATTATTCTGAATCCTATTAAAAATATGAAAAATAAATTTAGTTATGTTAAAAGTTGTTTCTCCAAAAAGAAAGAAAAATGTCTAATTCCACTTATGTTTTTTTTTTCTATTTATCAATTATTATTCATAATATTTTATTTTCTCTTAGTCACAACCATTTGCATCTTATAAATGTTTTTGATAGACGTAGCGTATAAGAAGATGACATTCTTCTTTTGCATAAACGTCATGTTTGATTCGAATACAAATAGCATCGTTACAAATTTAAACTGCTAATCTAAAACGAAGTCGTACGTTCATGTCGTAATCTTGAAACTTTGGGTTAAGTGCTTCGCTTCAAACTTTGTAATCATAAACACAAAAGTAAGACTTGGCAGCCCAGAAGTTGCACAAAATTAATTAATACTACTATTAAAAGAAAGGAAAGCATAGTAAATAAATTGAAAAATTAAGGAAAAAAAATAAAAGTTTTGTTCGATTAAACGGAAACCGTTGGATCATATCGGAAGGAAGAAGAATTATATAACTGGATCACGAGAAGAATATACAATTTATAAAAAAGAAAAAGAAAAAGAGCAAAAAAAATAAAAAAAGCAGAAAATTCATCGCTTTGGCCTTTGGGAGCCAAAAAAAAAGGCAGAAAAAAATTCATACTTCCCAAAGGAAAGGGGAACGGAAAAAAAAAAGTTACTCAAGTCAACAAAGAACAACGAAACAAAAGAGGTCCGAAGAACTTTGAATGTTGTTATCATCATCATCATCGTCATCATCATCATCATCATCGTTGTAATCGCTTTTTCTCATCTGGGTATTTCTTCTGTTGACCTCAATTTGTGTCATCGGCGATTATTTCCTTTTTTTCCCGATTGTCGAAGCCCATTTCTGGTTTTAGTCTTCTAAATCCGTATTGTCTGAAAAATCCATTGGTCTGTGTGTGTGTGGGGAATGTACAGCTTTCCTCTTGTTTTCCTTCTCTGATTCTCTTTATCGCGTTTCGTTTTGGGATTGTTACAGAACTGGAATCGCCGAAAGTTCGATTTTTTTTGGTAGATTGGTCTGGGTTTCGATCAAAAGGGCGTGATTGAGGAAGAAGGGGAGTTTTTTTTTATTGAAATCCGAGAAATTTAGGATTTCTCTCATTTTCAGGTTCGTGATTTGATTCTGTTTATAAAGTTGTTGGCTGATCTAGGATTTGAAGAGACGAAGTCTCCGTTTGAAATTGATGGATTTGTTCTTCTAGGTCATTTTTTGTGGGATGATTAGAGAATCTGCGGTCTGGTGTTGAGGATAAAGAACTATGTGGAAACAGATTCTAAGTAAGCTTCCCAAAAAGTCTTCAAAGAACGAACATCATCGTGGACGTGAACACGGTGGCCACTCTTCATCTCATGCTTCCGGCGCCTCTACTTCGAAAAGCAGTGATAATGGCGCCGGGAAAACAGGGAACTCGAACATGAAGAACGCTCCAGCAGGCGGAAAATCTGCTGCTTCTGACTCGGGATTTAAAGATGGGAATTTAAAGAACAGTGGGAACAACAACAACAACGGAGTCTTCACTCCTTATGAAGCATTGCCGAGTTTCAAAGATGTACCAAACACGGAAAAGCAAAACTTGTTCATAAAAAAGTTGAACTTGTGCCGTGTAGTGTTTGATTTTACGGATCCTACAAAGAACATCAAGGAAAAAGAGATTAAGAGGCAGACATTAATGGAGCTTGTGGACTACGTGAATTCCGCCAATGGAAAGTTTAGCGAAGTGGGTATTCAAGAAGTCGTTCGAATGGTCTCTGCTAACATATTCAGAACACTAAATCCTCAACCGCGTGAAAATAAAGTTATTGATGCCTTAGACCTGGAGGAGGAAGAGCCTTCCATGGATCTTGCGTGGCCTCACTTGCAGCTTGTGTATGAGCTTTTCTTAAGGTTTGTTGCTTCGCCCGAGACTGACACCAAGTTGGCGAAGAGATACGTAGACCAATCTTTTGTCCTGCGGTTACTGGATTTATTTGATTCTGAGGATCCTAGAGAGAGAGATTGTCTGAAAACCATTCTCCATCGGATCTATGGTAAATTTATGGTTCATCGTCCTTTCATCAGGAAATCCATAAACAATATCTTCTATCGGTTTGTTTTCGAGACGGAGAAACATAATGGGATTGCTGAGTTTCTAGAAATCTTGGGAAGTATCATCAATGGATTTGCTCTTCCTTTGAAAGAAGAACACAAAGTGTTTCTCGTTCGAGTTTTGATACCTCTCCACAAACCGAAATGCTTGCAAATGTATCATCAACAGTTGTCTTATTGTATTACACAGTTTGTAGAAAAGGACTGCAAACTTGCTGATACGGTTATAAGAGGGTTACTGAAATATTGGCCCGTGACAAATAGTTCCAAAGAAGTCATGTTTCTGAATGAGTTGGAGGAAGTACTCGAAGCAACTCAGCCACCAGAATTCCAACGGTGCATGGTGCCACTGTTTCGCCAAATAGCTCGATGCTTGAACAGTCTGCATTTTCAGGTACCTGTGACGCTGCTTATTTAATTCTCGATGTTTTTCTCACATTTATTTTCACGTTGCTTTGACATTTTCTGAAAAACACTCTCTGTTGCTGTTGGTTGCGCCTCTAAATCGCTAGGCCATATCGCTTGACATATATAAATCTGTATCAGTGTTTCGCCTGTGTATATATGTTACCAGCAACTGGAAACCATTATAGCCTAACTGACTGTTATAGCAAAATGGAAGAATCGGGTTTGCAGTAATGAACGTGTTAATGTTTAGCACTGTTGTATTCTACCCTGTTGATACTTATTTGAGAAAGCTTCTTGGATAAATCGATTTATTAAGGCTATTGTCAAATAGAAAGTTTAAAACGAGGAAATATCTTTGGCATTGGAAGGTATAATCCCGTTTGGCTAAACAATGACTGCATATGATCTTCTACATGAAAAAGTTTGTTCATTTCATTTAAGTCTAATAGGTCCAGGATCTAGTGAGTTGACTAAATCTCCAGTCTTTGCTTCAGTCTATTACATGCATCTGTTTTGATTTTGCAGGTTGCAGAGAGAGCTTTATTCTTATGGAACAACAATCACATCGAGAATCTGATAATGCAGAGCCGGAAAGTCATTCTTCCAATTATATTCCCTGCGTTGGAGAGAAACGCGCAGAATCATTGGAACCAAGCTGTTCATAGCTTGACACTAAACGTGCGAAAGATATTTCACGACCTTGACCCTGAATTGTTCAAGGAATGCCTTGCCAAGTTCAAAGAAGATGAATCAAAGCAGGCTGAAACCAAAGCAAAACGTGAAGCCACTTGGAAACGGTTGGAAGAACTTGGGATGCGAAAGGCTTCATGAGGTTAGAGCTGTAGAGAAGAAAAGGAGAGAGCTATTGTGTCTTCAATTGGAATGTGGTATGTTCTTCAGATACTTCTGATATCAATTCAGGAGAAGCATTGAAGAAAAGTTTCAATATTGGTCTCTTCGCTGAAGGAAAGGAAACTCAAGATGTAAGATTGTTCCCGTTTTGATTTTCCATCATTCTTTTTCGTGTTTCCTCGACAATCTTCCTGTTCGTTGAAGCTTGTTAATGGGTTTTTTTTGGTTTTGGCTACATTGTCCGATCTCTGTTCCTCTTTCTTGAGACTGTCTGATTCATTCATCTTCTGCTTTGATACCTGCAAAATTGCAGCTTTAGGGTTTGCCACGCTGAAGAATCCAGTTTGTTGTTTGTATTAAAAACCTTCCCTTTTGGATTTTCCACTTGTATAATGTCTTTCAAAATCAGAAAAATCGCGACTTAATGAGAAAAAAGGAACATTTTGTTAACAATCTTGTTAATTTGCCTTTTAAGGCCAATTTTTTGGTTTTCAAACTCAAGATTGGTTAACTTCTGGGGGTTTGTGGATTTGTTTACGAACTCCACAACTCTTGGAACTCTCAAAGGATAAACACCTAATGCATATTCGAGATTGGTTCCGTGATTGGATTTAAATTTTTTAGTTTCGGGTTATGACATAAACATTGTCGACATGCTGTTCTCTGTTCAGACAGTGAAAAATTTCTCTGGTCATTCGGTCTTCTCTCAGTCACCATCCTCTCTTTTCTCTCTCTCTACTCTCTAATCTCTATCCATTTCTTTTTCTCTCTCCAGATGCCAACGAAGCAATAGCTATGAAAAGCTAAACCCTTCTTCTTCTTCGTCTTCTTCTTCTGCTTTGATTTTCTAGATTACTTGGGGTCAAACCCAAGTTCCTCTGCTTCTTTTTATGATTCATGAATCCAGATCTTGCTTTCTGCGTCTAAAAATGATTCACGCGCTTGATTCATGATAAAAAAAATCTACTACCTTTTTGCTCTGGGTTGTGGTTTTTGTCTGCTTTCTTCTTTTGCTTTGTCTGGATGTCTAATCAAGTCGAGATCTAGTCAATAAGAGATGTTCACAAGAGTTGTTCTTATGCGTGGTGAGATGATCTTAGGAGTAGTACAGTATACTTCTTCAATCGGATTTTAGATTTTCTGAGATCTGACTTTGCTTTAAAGTGTGATGGAAAACTTAAAGACTTTCTATTCTGGCGTCTAATCTGATCTGAGTCTGTTGAAATTGAAGTTTGACTCAAAGATCGGAAGGTTGACAAGATGTTTAAGCAGATACTTGGGAAGCTTCCTAAGAAACCCTCTGCTAAGTTTTGGGATAATGGTGAGTCCCAAGCTCCAGATAACAATCAAGGTGATGAAGTTTTAAGCCAGAGGTCATCAAATGGAGATAATCTGGATTGTGTTTCTGTTGAGGTATTGCCAAGGTTGAGAGATGTTTCCATCTCCGAGAAGCAAGAACTGTTTCTTAAGAAGCTTAGATTATGCTGTGTGGTGTTTGATTTCGTAGCCGAGCCTCAACGAAACCTGAAGGAGAAAGAGATCAAAAGGCAAACACTGCTTGAAGTTGTGGATTATGTTATCTCTTCAGGGAATGGGAAGTTCCCTGAATCAGTTATTCAAGAAGCTGCAAAGATGATTTCCGCTAATCTCTTTGGTAATCCTCATCAACAATGGAAGAACAAAACTCCAGAAGCATTAGATTTGGAAGAAGAAGAAGGATCTCTGAACCCTTCTTGGCCTCACTTGCAGATTGTTTATGAGTTCCTTTTGAGAATAGTTGCATCTCCCAACACAGACGCGAAGATATCCAAGAAATACATCGATCATACATTCGTTCTCAAGCTATTGGATTTGTTCGATTCTGAAGATCAGAGGGAGAGAGAGTATCTCAAAACAATACTTCACCGGATCTATGGGAGGTTTATGGTTCATCGCCCGTTCATCAGGAAAACTATGAACAACATCTTGTATGATTTCATATTCGAGACAGGGAAACACTCGGGAATTGCCGAGTTTCTTGAAGTTTTGGGATCCATCATCAATGGATTCGCTTTACCTCTCAAGGAAGAACACAAGCTCTTCCTTACTCGAGTCTTGGTGCCTCTACACAAACTGAAATGCTTACCTAATTACCATCAACAGCTTTCTTACTGCGTTATACAGTTTGTTGAGAAAGACTGTAAGCTCGCTGATACCGTTATTAGAGGGTTGTTGAAGTACTGGCCGGTTACTAATAGCTCCAAAGAAATCATGTTCTTGAATGAATTGGAGGAGATATTAGAAGCAACTCAATTAACAGAGTTTGAACGATGTATGATTCCACTCTCTCGCCAAATTGCTCAGTGCTTGAGCAGTTCTCACTTTCAGGTAAAAGCTAGTTAGAGATGATGAGTTTCGCTTACCATTTGCTAGAGTCTTGAACTGTTCATGAATTTTACTGCTTGTGTGTGTTTAGGTAGCGGAACGGGCTTTATACTTATGGAACAACGATCATGTCAGTAACTTGGTGAAACAGAACAGCAGAATCATTCTACCGATAGTGTTTCCCGCTTTGGAGAAAAATGGTAGCAGCCATTGGAATCAGGCTGTGAAGAACTTGACCGAGAATGTTCTTAAGGTTTTGTCTGATACAAATCCAGAATTATTCGAAGAATGTTTGCTCAAGTTTCAAGAAGATCAGCAAAATGCAGAGGATACCAAGAAGAAGAATGGAGAAACCTGGAGACAGCTAGAGGAGATTGTTGCTTCAAAAGGACACACATCAATGGCGAAGTAAGAGTTTTTCTGCACCACGTGATACAAAAGTCTGGTCATGTTTTGTTTTTCCTGGTCTTTACGCCTGAAAGGTATATACAGTTTACTTGCTTGCTTGCTTCAAGTCTCTGGTTTCGTTAAACAGTGTTGGAGATTTTAGCCAGATGTTTGTCCTCTTTCAGTTCTTGATTTGTCTGTATACTTCTGTTCATGTAAACATCATCTTATGAAAACACGAATTTTCTATTGTCTGAAGTCGCTTAGTTGAGGTGACAGAGATTGGTGTAATATTAATTTGATTTGTGATGATCTCAATCTCGAAAAAGTTTTGTTTTTAGTGTACAGAGGATCTATTGGCATTTTCCTGCAAGAATCTTTGGTTTTAGTCAGTTAAAAAGTTATGTTACAACAGGTTTCTTCTTCTTCTTCTTCATCTAACAACAAGACCTAAAAAGATAACTCTCTGGGATGACTCTTGCTCGGTTTTTCGTCAGAAGGTTTCACCAGAAAAGTCTGACGAGGGTTGAAGTGATCTCCAGGGACATCATCAAGCCATCATCTCCAACTCCAAACCACTTGAAGAACTTTAAACTCTCTCTTTTAGAACAGCTCGGTCCAACGATCTTCGGTTCCATGGTGTTCTTCTATTCAGGTAATAACAGAATCAAACCAACTGAACAATTGCAGAAGCTGAAGAAGTCATTATCCGAGACTTTAACTCATTTCTACCCTCTCGCTGGACAGCTCCAAGGCAACATAAGCATCGATTGTAACGACTGGGGTGCAGAATTCCTCGAAGCACAAGTTAATTCACCACTTTCGGATCTCCTACAAGAGCCTTCTTCAGAGAGCTTGCGACAGCTGATTCCTACATCAGTCGATTCCATAGAGACAAGAACCAAACTGCTTCTTGCTCAAGCGAGTTTCTTTGAATGTGGAGGCATGGCTATAGGAGTTTGCATCTCTCATAAACTCGCTGACGCGACGTCGATCGTTTTATTCATGAAGAGCTGGGCCGCAATTTCGTCCCGGGGATCCATTAAAACTGTTGGATTTCCAGTTTTCGACACTGTTAAGATCTTCCCACCTGGGAACTTCTCTGAGACTTCCCCTGCACCAGTTGTTGAGCCAGAGATCATGATTAATCAAACTCTTTCAAAGAGATTCATCTTCGATTCTTCGAGTATTCAAGCTTTGCAAGCGAAAGCTTCAACCTTTGAAGTGAATCAACCTACAAGAGTCGAAGCTGTTTCAGCTCTTATATGGAAATCTGCAATGAAAGCTACAAGAACCGTTTCAAAAACATCGAGACCATCGATTCTCGCAAACTCTGCTAGTCTACGCTCCCGAGTCTCTCCACCATTCACAGAGAACTCAATTGGTAATCTCGTGAGCTACTTTGCAGCAAAAGCAGAGGAAGGGGAAAACCAGACAAAGCTTCAAACTTTGGTTTCCGAATTACGAAAATCGAAACAGAGGTTTCGTGATAACCATGTACCCAAGCTTGTAGGAAACCCAAACGCAACAAAAATAATCTGTAACTACCAGAAAGAAGCAGGAGACATGATTGCAAGTGGAGACTTCGATTTCTACATCTTCTCGAGTGCTTGTCGGTTCGGTCTGTATGAAACCGATTTCGATTGGGGAAAACCGGTCTGGGTCGTGTTTCCTTCGGTTAGACAGAAGAACATCGTGGGGCTTCTTGACACGAAAGAAGCTGGTGGGATTGAAGCTTGGGTGAATCTCAATGAACATGAGATGAAGCTTTTCGAAGAAGATAGAGAATTGCTCGATTTTGCTTCTGTGAATCCTAGTGTGATCCAACCTTTTCTCCATGTTCTTTGATTATAATCCGGTTTGTTGATCCAAACCGGATTTATCTGTTGGATTGGCTCTATTTTCCAGTAACATAAACTAGCCGTTGGAAGGCCAAAGGTTAATATTTAAATAAAGCCGAAAAATATGGTGATGCAATAAATAGTCCAGGAGATATAATATAGAGAAAAATAGAAGAAAATATCATCTCAACTTAAAAATCATTTGTCCTCTATAATTTAAATCAGAGGTCACTCAAGCAAACTCTTGATAAAAATAGAGAAAAAATATAAATAATTGTCAGTTTTTACCATATATATTAAGTATCAAATATATCTTTTGACAGATGTCAAATTATATATAATTCTGTTGAATTTTTCATATAGACACTTGTAACTCTTTATAACTTTCCATAATGACTAACTTTAGCACTAAAAATAAAATTTTACCTAAAGCACACTCTCCTAATTTAATGGTAAATGGCAAATATTAGGTTTAGTATTTATTGCAATTTTTTAAAATAATTTTAATTTCGTTATTAGAACGAATAAACACTAGTATATAAATTTATATTTCAGTTGTTCTACTATTTGATACATTTTGACAAAACCCAAAAAAAAAATTCTTCCTCTATTTGACAAAATATTATTTATTCTAAATATGACGTAAAAAATATATGGAAAGTGGCCGTTAAGGGAAAATTTAAAATCATATGCTTTGAGTTCGGAGCTACTGGAGATTGGAGCTAATAGATACAAAAGAAGTTTCAGTGTTCTCTCTTGCGACATTCCAGATTTGGGGATAAAAGTGGGAGAAATTAGGGTTTTTGGATTTTGAGGAAAATGGGAGAATCCGTCTGTCTTGTGAGATCCTTCTCGCAACCTGCAGAGATTTCATCGCGTGAAACCGACGAGGTCAGTGCTTAAGATTTGGTACTCTGTTTATGATTGCTTTTTCTGTACTTTCTTCTACTTCGATTCGTGCTTTACCTTGATTCCGAGATTCTGTTACTGTTTCGCTAAGAAAGTGCGGGAAAATTCGTGATTTGGGAGTTTTACAAAGCTATTTGAGAAGATGGAATCGTGGATTTAGGGATTCTACACATCCTTCAAATTGATTAAAAGAGACTCCGTTTCTGGAAATTGATTTTGTTAATGTTTCATTTAGAATTTAATTGATAAATCTGAAGTTTCTGGGTTTTTTTTTTGGAAGGTTGTTCCTCGTCGTGTCCTCACAGAATCAGTATCCTTTGGTAGATTTGCGTCAGAATCTCTACAGTGGGAGAAATGGTCAGCTTTCACTCAGAACCGTTACTTGGAAGAGGTCGAGAGATACACAAAACCTGGTTCTGTGGCAGAGAAGAAAGCCTTTTTTGAAGCTCACTTCAAGAACCGAGCTTCCGGAAGAACAACAGAGACGAAGAAGATCGAAGAAGAAAATTTTGTGAAAACTAGTGATGAAAGCGTGTGTGAAGTACATAAAGATAATCACTTTGATTCAGAAGTACCACTTGTGGCGAGTACCGGTATGGCCATGGATGAAGTCAGTCATGGAGGGGTGTCTAATTCTGAGGTGGATCCTGGTGTTTCTGTAATAGATGCAACAGTTAATGTTTATACTGGCGAAATGAAGGATACTAGTGCCGAGAACTTTGATTCCATAGCTGTTCCTGAAGACGAGGCTCTTGATAAGGTAAAATGTTCTTGTGCAGCCAGAGAATTCTTCTATTATACATTGGAAAACCAATATATATATATATATTTTTTTCTCTTAACGTCCATTTGCATTTTTCAGGAGAATTCTACTTCTCTGAGCAAAGAAAGACGTCCTAATTCTTCCGGATCGAATACCTGCAGTAGAAGTTCAAAGCTGGAACCCTCCTTTGTTATAGGTCTGGATCTGCCACTTAAGAAAACCAGGAAAGAGCCACTTTCGACTAGGAAAAGGTCAGTTAGTGTATTGAAAAACCGAAACAGATCACCTCCTCAACCCTTTCACATGTCAATCAATTGTGCTCCTTTTGGTAATACCGACAAAAAAACCGCTGGGATGCCCCAGAATGGTTCTAGAAGCAGTGCCAATGCTAAGGATGCATGGCAAGCAGACAAGAAGGAGACACCAGGTCCAAGTTCAGTTCACATGTCACTCAACCTTGCTTCTTCTGTTCGTCAAACGACCAAACCAGCTCCAAAAAAACTGGCAAGAAAATCCATTACACAGGAAACAAGTTCATCAAATGCTGGAAGCAGTGTAAAACCGAAGGGAAACGAACCAACAGTAGCTTCAAAAAGCCGCAAGAGACCATTGCCTAGAACAGCCAAAGAAGATTCAGTTCCTCCAAAATGTTCAACCAGAGTAAATCTCCTCCAAACATATTTGCTGAGACTGACTCTTGCATATATTGTATATCCCAGACATATTTGCTGAGACTGACTCTTGCATATATTGTAGGCCTCTGCTTTCAGGTTACCCAAACTTCCTCCTCCTAATAATCAGCTATCAGAAAGCAAAAGGTTACTTATCCACCCATCTTCAACAACATTCGTTGCTTTATTCTATTACGAAATCAACCCTGTGATTAACTTGGTTTCTTATATACAGGAAAAACTTAACAGTAGGCACTTCAGTTTCTTGCAGAATACCCAACAATGTGCAAAGACAGCCTTCTGCCAGGTAAGCAGTTCGAAAACCAACCTCTAAGAGAAACACTTACAATCTTTATGCTATTTACTGCAAAGGCTAGAGTTGGTTTATCGAATGTGTTTGTGTTAGTTCCCTGGTTTATGTTGAAAGAAGTTTTTATCTAATGCATTTGCAGCTGCGAAAATCTTTCAAATCATAGCAGAACAAGAGCAAAGTCTTTCACTGTTTCTTCTCCCTTCAACTTCAGAAGTGATGAAAGGGCAGAAAAGAGGAAAGAGGTAGAACTAGAGAAGAACCCCCCCCCCCCTTTTATATATTTTTCAGATCAGAGGACATATAGAGAGAGCATAGTCTAATGAAGCTTTCTTTTGTTGTGGCTGTGTTTGTTAGTTCTTCAAGAATCTAGAAGAAAAGAAAAGGAAAGAGGATGCTATAAAAGAGCAATTAGCATCTGACGAACAGCAGAAGAACCCGCAAGTTGGTGGTTTTCAGGTATAGTAAAGAACTAGTTATCAGATTGAAACTTATTATAAGTTTGGGCATTGACTCATTGATTTATGACACTTAATCATGTGCAGGTACCAATGATAAGTCTGACTTCACCAAGATTCCGCAGAAAGCAAACTCCAGGAAGAGAGAACATGAAAAAATCTTACCAATCTCCCCATAAAGTTTCCTCAGTGAAGACCATAAACACCAGAAATGCAGTAATGGAGAAGCACAAACACTGCAAGATTCATCCCTCGCAGACAAAGAAGAAAACTCAAGAAAACTCGTCTCCTAATATTCTCTAGAAATAAGGTATATACATCAGAGACAAACCCGATCAATAATGTTTCGAATCTCTTCTTCAACACAGCTGACATAAAACACACTAGACGATCATCATAAAGATTCAGCTTTTCACGTTGAAGATTTCGAGACTTTTGTCCGTTCAGCTCGTAATTTCACCAGGCTTTTATGACATAGGTAACTAGCCTTTGATTGAATTTGTATAACACAAGCTTTTAAGGAGCTGTGTAGTAGAATCGATAGAAAGAACTCAATTCTCCATATAACTATGTACTCAATAGTTTTTGTAGTAGGTCTCAATCTTGTATCATTTGTATACGTAAAGGTTGGAAATATAAAAAAACAATTTGAGCATGTACTTTAAAATTTTAATAGTTGAAATGTTTCTTTCTCATTGTTTTCCTTATTTGGTATAAACAAGAAGAAATGCAAGTAACTAACGCCTGTAGAGAATTCGAAGAAAAGGCAAAGCTCTCCTCTTTACATTTGTTTTAAAACGACGCCGTGACAGATACGGAAACACCGAGGGCCTCTCGTTTCAGAGGAGAGAGAAAAAAATCTTATCTCTGTGGTAGTGTGGTGTTGTTGTCAGGTCAGCCATGGCAATGACAGAGCAAAGATCTCTCTTTTTCTTCTTTCTCTTCTTTGTCTGTCTTCGAACATAGTTTATCTTTTCTTCTTTCTCCTATTTGCTTTCCATGGCTATACCTTCTTGCTTAAAGAGTGGAGTTCCGATGTCTCCAACCACCGGATTTAGTCTTTCCAGTAGTCTCGTGAAGTCGGATAGTGGCTTCGCCGTTTCGACGAAGTTACAGAGCATTCGAAAAACTGATCGAGAGAGATTGAGAATCCAAGCCGCTTTCAGCTTTCCTCCGGCGTTTCTAACCAGAAACGGTCGAGCCGAGAAGCAGAGACAGCTCAAACAGAATCTTCTCGAAGCCATTGAGCCTCTCGAACGTGGCGCCACCGCTTCGCCTGATGACCAGCTTCGGATTGATCAGGCAGGTTCCTTTCTCTTTCTCGTTAGAACCATTAGAAATCTAGAATCCGAGTGATGAATGTGACGTTTTGTTTCGCTTTTGTTTGTATGGAGACAGTTAGCGCGTAAAGTGGAAGCAGTTAATCCCACCAAGGAGCCTCTGAAATCTGATTTAGTCAATGGGAAATGGGAGCTTATTTATACAACCTCTGCTTCAATTTTGCAGGCAAAGGTGATAACTTTGTTGTTGTTGTTGTTGTCTACGTTTGTTTCTTTTGGCCTTGTTGTGTCATTCTCTCTTATCTTTTTGACAATGCAACAGAAACCAAGGTTCTTGAGATCAATAACAAACTACCAATCTATCAATGTGGATACACTAAAGGTTCAAAACATGGAGACTTTTCCTTTCTACAACTCGGTAAAGTTTCAAGCTGGCTCTTCCGCTGAATTCTTAATCGTATCATTTGCATAAATAGGTCTGCGGCATTGTGCTAGACCATATGCTAAGCTCCTTTTTCTATGATATGGTAACCTATTGATGTTATCCATTGGCATAAATATGGAAGAAGTAGTACAAAGTTTTGTTAGATTCTGTGAATCTAGGATTAAAAACTGTTACTCATATACATATGATCACATTCCCTTGTGGCTGATTAGGCAAGAACAAAGGATTAAGAACAACTTTCTTCATCAATATGGTGTTGTGATCTTTTCTTGGCTCTGTATAAGTGATATTTCCTTTTGCTTAGTGAAATGAGTCTCGTTTATTTAAGCAAACAACATTTTTTGATAGGTAACCGGCGACATCACCCCCCTCAATTCAAGGAAGGTCGCTGTGCAACTCAAAGTGTTTAAAATTCTCGGCTTTGTAAGTACACTGAAAACTCTTTCCCGCTATATGATGCGGCTCGCGTCTATAAGAGAACCATGTAATGATTCAGGCAGTATAAGTTCTTGTTACTGACCTGTTAATGATGATATGATTGCTGTTTGCTGTGCAGATTCCTGTGAATGCACCTGATACCGCACGTGGTGAACTGGAGATTACCTATGTTGACGAGGAACTACGGTTAGTGGATGAAAGTTTTTCAATTTTTTTGTTTTTATGAACAAACATCCAAAACGTTTGAATCTTAAAACAATGTTCTGTTGCAGGTTATCAAGGGGTGACAAAGGCAACTTGTTTATATTGAAGATGTTCGATCCCACTTATCGAATCCCTCTCTGATCTCGGTTTTACTATGGAAAAATTGGTTCCGAGCCATCATACATACTCTATTACTTGTTCCATCGCCCTTCATCATGTATAGATGAATGTTTTTATACAAACCTTTAATCTAATAAGAAAGAGAGAGAAAAAAGAAAAAAGGAAAGAGAAGAGCTCTTCCCACAATTTCAACTTGTTGACATTGCATTATATCAGATGAAAAGCTCAAAACTTTGAAATCGGAAAAGGACTTTACGTGTCTTGTCGTTATTCTAGATTCTGGTTGGATTGAAATGTTACAATGAAAAATTGGTTTTTATTCTCTGATTCGAGCTTGAAATGTGGTAAACGACGCCGTATGAAGCTGGCGAGACACAGGCCTCTCATTTCGAAGTTTGTCATCAAGTAGCCTCGCGGCGCTCTCTTCTTCCTTTTTCCCGTGACAAAAACAGAGCTGAAAAAAAAAACTCTCCTTGTGTTAATCTTGGAAACAGAGTCTCTCTATGAATCTATGCAACATACTTGAGAAGACGGACGAAAATCGCTGATGGGTTTCATCGCTCTGCAATCTTGGAGCAGAGGAGCTTCAACTTTTGCTAATCTCCTTCGTCCAGGTAGGCAAGTTAGATTCCGTACTGAATATGATCATATTCTATGTAGTCGACAGATTCTGGATCTTTCTTTATTTGAATTATGCTTATTTGATCAGTTGGTCGGAACCCCTATCTGTATGAGACTGGACAAGTACAAGCGGTCAAATTTGACATTGTAAGATTCCTAAATTTGACATTGTAAGAAGCCCATGAGAAAAAAAGCTATCTTTGTCTCTGATTACTTCTCTTCAGGGTTTTAAGTTTGATGTAAGGGCTTCTTCGAGTCGTAAATCACTTAAGAAAATCAGAAGAGAATCTCAACAAAGTAAAGACATAACCAGGAGAAGTGTTACAGAAGACGAAGAAGTTGCTCAGCTTTCTTCTCTAAGATTTGAAGAACCTCAAGTTTGTAACACTTCGACTTTGAAGGACTCCATTGATGTTGTTGCTGCTCCTCGAGACAAAGTGCTTCAAGCCTGCACTGTAACTTCCGGTTTAATGGCTGCATTAGGCCTTCTCATCAGGAAGGTGAATCCCTTCGAAAGTTTTGGTTTTGTGATTCTAACATACTTTCAACTAAATGATTCGGTTTCCATTCACAGGCCTCTCACGTTGCATCGACTGAAGGATTACCTATCCCAGACTGCTCTACAGATTTACCATGTAACATCTTCGGAAGATCCAGTTGTGTGGTGTAATAATTATAAGAGGGAATCAATAAACAAGTTTGTTTATATTTGTCTGATCTATTCTTGCAGTTGGTTTCGAAACTTGGCATCTCGGGTTAGTTGCTGGAATCGTTGTGTTTGTATCATCAAGCAGGTTCTTGCTACTAAAATCTTGGCCAGATTTTGCTGATTCAAGTGAAGCAGCAAACCAACAGGTTACACACTACTCATAGTAACATTCCTATGGTTTTCTAAACTAGCTTAACCGCCTCACTCGGATTCACTACTTTGCAGATCCTTACTTCGCTTGAACCTCTAGATTACCTTGTTGTTCCGATTTTACCTGGAATTAGTGAGGTAACAAATTAACAATCAAAGATCCAAACACGAAAAGTTTTACTTTTAGAAAATTGGTTCATATTGATTCTTCACAGGAGATGCTCTTTCGAGGTGCTGTGATGCCTTTGTTTGGAACCAACTGGAACAGTATTGTGGGAGTTGGACTCATCTTCGGTTTACTTCATCTTGGAAGTGGAAGAAAGTATTCTTTCGCGGTTTGGTAAACCATTTTTTATTGAACATTTTTGGTACCTCAATGCTGATGAGAGTTGTCTAGATTGAATCTTGATATTAGATGAACTATTATCATCATTCTGTGGCATTCTTCACATGTTCATGAGTCTCTTTATTGAATTCTGTTGCGGTTTTGTGAATTTCTCAGGGCGTCGGTTGTCGGTATAGTCTACGGTTATGCGGCGGTATTGTCGACGAGTCTTGTTGTTCCGATGGCCTCTCACGCGCTCAACAATTTGGTTGGAGGTTTGCTGTGGCGATATAGTTCCAAGCTCAAGTCGTTGGAGTGAAAAATACACAAATTTGAAAAATGGGGCTTATTTGAAACCTGTAAACTTTAAATCGGTCGTTTTCTGAAATATTTATAGTAGAGGGTGGTTACTGCAAATACATAGATCTCTATAAATTAAATGAAGTGTAAAGTGAAAATCCAATAATAAAATTTAGTTTTTTAATTAAATTTTCTGTATTAATACTATTTTCTATTGTTGTCAAAACTTGTCTTCCCAATAATCATATGTTCTTTTTTATATTAACAATAATTAATTTAGTGAAGAAAACTGTTACCGGAAGAGGAAGTGTTTGCTGGTCAAAAAAGTCAGATTGGAAACAGAAACGTGAACAATGGAGAGACAGAGACGTCGTCATTGCGAATTGTAAAAACTTTTCCTTTTGTTTTTCTAAATTCCAACTTCGATAAATGAAATTTCTTTATTGATTTGTTTTGCTCACTTTACCTTGACATTAAAGCAACAAAGCTTTGAAATCAAAAAAAAAATCTCAGACGAGAGAAAACCTCAAAAACCCAGAATCGAGTGGAGAAGAGAAACCGATATGCTAGAAGAAAAATGGCGAGTGGATGCGCAAAAGGAGGTGGTTGTCCCAGCGATTACGTCGCCGTTTCAATAGCAGTAATCTGCTTCTTCGTGTATGTTTGTGGTTTCATCTTCCTTCTTTTTGAGATGATTTCTTCACTTCAAAATCCTTTTTTCGGTTTCTCAGTTCTTAGTTTTGAAGATCTGGCTTTTTTGGTTTACTGGGTTTACTTGTTGACTCTTTACTTCGGTCGTCTTCGTCTAGAAATTCTCGATTTTTCGATATAGAGTTTTGGGGTTTAATTGTTAAATGCTCGGATGATGTCTCTAGCTGTTTATTTCTTTGTCTTGTAAGTGTTTGATATTATGTCTCACCGGATTTACTTTGTTTATATGACCCAAAGGATCTGGCTTTTGCTTCATTTTCAGCTCTTTTGCTGGGAATTAGATGTTTCAGATTTCTAGATAGGAATTATGTCCAAGCCAATCAATGATTTTGGTTTGAAGTTCGAAAGCATCATTTAATGGCAATTGTAGTGGATCTTTATCTTACTAAACTTAAGGTTCTTCAGTTTTTTGTTGATTCTATCTGATTTGATTCACTTGTTTGTTATCAGGCTTCTATCGCGATCGGTCTTACCATGTTTGATACACAAGGCTCCTCGTAATAACAGTAGCAGCTTCTGGATCCCTGTCATTCAAGTCTTCTCCAGCTTCAACCTTCTGTTCTCGATTGTGGTTAGATAACTTTGATGATAATCGACTGGTCTTAAGAATCTCTTCATTTGTAGAGTTTCTACAGTAACATTTCCAAAACTCACTGTTGTTTATTTTTCCTCAGATGTCAATTAATATGCTTCAGTTCAAGTCGAAACGTTGGTGGCAATATTGCTATCTTTGGGCAGGTTTGTTTATAATTATGTGTTCAGAAACAAGTGGACAATTAGGCCAATGAGTCCTGTACAATTTGATCAATGTAATTTTTGGTTTCAGTGTGGGTTGAAGGACCACTTGGATTCGGTTTGCTGATGAGCTGCCGTATAACTCAGGCGTTTCAACTATACTTCATATTTGTCAAGTAAGGATAATAGTTAATAAAAATGCTTTGGATTATCAGGGGATATTGGATTCCAATTCTATCTCTATTGATCTAATTGTGTTTCATGCTATTCGGTTGTATATTTGTTGTGATGTAGGAAACGTTTACCACCTGTAAAATCATACGTTTTCCTCCCGCTTGTTTTGTTGCCATGGATCTTTGGAGCTACAAGTAATAATTTTTGAACTTTATATCTTGTACTCTGCAATTGTTTTGGGTTTTTGCTTGTGTTGGATAATAGCTCATAAGGTTTTGATTTTGCTTTTAGTTCTTCATGCAACAAAGCCTCTCAACGACCAATGCCACCTGGGCCTTCGATGGACTTTCCCAGTTGCAGGCCTTCATGCTCTTTATGTCCTTGCTTTGATTGCATTCACAAGAGCCATCCGACATGTAGAGTTTCGATTTGATGAGCTTAGAGATCTCTGGAAAGGAATTCTCGTCTCAGCATTGTCAGTCGTTATATGGGTAACAGCGTTTGTGTTGAATGAGATTGTTACAGGAATCTCTTGGCTTCAGGTTGCTTCAAGATTCGTACTTTTAGTCACGGTATTGAGCTATACCAAGAATGTGGTACTCATCATTTTGTGGTTGAAAAAAAGCCTTTTGACAGATTTCCGAGTTAATTCTTCTTTTAGGGTGGAGTTCTCGTTGTTATCTTCTTTTCCATCTCAAGTAATCAACCCCTTCTCTCACAAATCAGCCTGAAGAAAAGAGAACATGATTTTCAAAGAATGGGTGTAGCTCTAGGCATTCCTGATAGCGGATTATTGTTTCGAAAGGAGGAATTTCGACCTATTGATCCAAACGAACCACTCGATAAGCTTCTTCTCAATAAAAGATTTCGCCAATCACTTATGGAATTCGCGGATAGGTACCCTGTTTGACGTCTTACCTCATTTTCTCATCCGGGTTTCGACATATAAACCAAAATCTTTACATGTTTGTTAGCTGCTACGCTGGAGAAACCTTGCATTTCTATGGAGAAGTGTACGAACATGGTAAAATCCCGGAAGATGATTCGATAAGAAGAATCTACATGGCTCGGCATATCATGGAGAAGTTCATCGTTGCAGGTTTATTATCATCAATCTTCTTTCTTATATCTCTTCTTCATAAACTGGTCTCAGGTGTTCTCTGTTTCTGTCTAACTATCAATTTCTTAAACGCAGGAGCGGAAATGGAAGTGAATTTATCTCATAAAACCCGGCAAGAGATCTTAACCACTCAAGATCTAACTCACCCTGATCTCTTCAAGAACGCATTAAATGAAGTGATGCAATTGATCAAGATGGTAAAATAACATCTCTGTTCGCCTTCAAAAAGCTTATTCTCTTGATTCTCATTTTTCACTGCACTCTGTTTTTTTTGTGATATTTGAAGAACTTGGTGAGAGATTACTGGTCATCCATATTCTTCATCAAGTTCAAAGAAGAAGGCAGCGAGGAGGGAATGCATAAGGAAGGATGGAGTTTCTCTCCTCCAAGGATGAGTTCAGTTCAAGGCTCTGATGATCCTTTTTATCGAGAACATATGTCAAAGAGTTCGACTTCCAGATGCAGTAGTCCCGATTGAGGAGTTTAACCCGGTACGAAACCAGAACCTAAACTGCGTTTAACATACAGTATTTTGATGTTTATAGCAATCCAGTCCATAAGTCTCCTTCACATCCTTGTACATGTCTATTTTTCACTCTTGTTATATACCAGACTGAAAGTGAAAATGTCCGGTTCCGGTTTTGGTTTGGTTTTGAAGGTGTATACCGGATAAAATTACGGAACCATACTAATTACTGGTGTTCTTGTTTTTTCGTTCACATAATTTTGTCTGTTTTTGTGTCAAACACTTCTGAGAAAGGAGATCTATTAAAAACAAAATTTCATTTTCTCTGTAGTTCTCTCTAATTATCATTATAAAATGGAACCTTTTGTCAAATAAAAATAGAACCGACACTTATGTTAATACCGCAAGAATGTGATGATAAAGTTTTTTCTGACTTCTTGTTTCAATTTCTGAAACGTCTTTTTACAATAGTTGCTCTTTCTTCGATATTTTAATCTCTAAAACATAGAAAAAGAGATGTCAACAAAAATGAATGAATTCTGAAGGTATTTACAGATTTTTTGGTTAAATGAATGTTAATATCAATGCAAGAATTTCATGCAACAATAATAATCAAGAATTTACTGTAATCAGCAGTAAAAGAGTAATCTAATTATTTTGTGGAAAAAAAAATGAATTGGCCTCTTGAAGATCCTTGACCCTCATGTCTTTGCAGATGTATGATGATCAATTGATTATGTTGCATCACATGTTTCATGATTTGTACGTTTCATCATACCTTTGGACATCACGTAATAATCCACATTCATTTCACGTGGCGCAAACATCTCAACACGTTCACTTGCACATTCAGACCAAACCAAAAAAAAAGTTATCTCAATATTTTCATAAAAAGATGGTTCAAACCTTAGTCTAAAACAATAAGTTATCTTTTGGGTTTTAAAATGTATTCATTTGTTTATTTATGGAAAAAGCGATTAGTTATCTTTCAAAGTAAAATTAGCCATGTATATCTTATCTCATTTCACTGTAAAAACTGATTTCAGTAAATAAAAGCAAAAGTTATGTGTAGGTAAGAGGTCTTGTCAATGTAACAAGTTTCAAATATTGTCTGAGATTAGAAAGTCGACAAAAAAAAAGTCTTGAGATTACAAAAATAATATTCAATAATTATGGTGACTCTTTCCAAACATTTAATGATTCTCATCTCATTAAAATAAAAACATTATCTCCCAATGAAGTTCTCTTTTATGTTCTGTAGTAAGGTTTTGGTCAAATACGTATGGCAATTATTGGGTCTCCTCACTTGCAACTCTTGATACTTTATAAAATTGAAGGGAATCTTTATCAGTTTACCTTTCACGTATAACTAGTTAATTTTAATAGTTGTTAAATAGTGAGTTATTAGTATTACTTATTGTATTTTGCATTTTTTTTAAACTAACACCAAAGTTCTAAGATTTCAAAAACACAAATTTTTTTTTGGTTCTTATGTTATTTATAAACTTATCCTGTTTTTGTAAAAAAAATTTCAAGCATAAGTTTGTGATATTTTAGAATTATGAATTTCATGATCTCTTAAAAATATTAGTAAGTTGACAAAAATAATAGTATTTTAAAACTTTTAATTTCAAAAATTATTTTCTTGCATCTCATCAATAGTATAATTTTTTAATGAAAACATGATTAATATAATGGTTTAATTCAATAGAGTACATAATCGGTCTTGAATTTGTGAAGAGGCTAAATTAAGAAAAAAATAGACTATTTTGTATTTTTAAAAAGTCTTTATACATTATAAATTTGATGTGTATAAATAAAATCGTAAGTTTATAGTTGGTTTGTTTGGATTCATAACCAATTCTAATAGAAGAAGTAATCTTAAGCCTCGACTAGATTTAATTGTTTTCAACCTATTTGTCTTATAAAAGTTGATATTTTAGATAAATTTCTTGTTTATATGTAAACCTAATTGATTTTAATAGAGAAAAAAATCATATGCGAAATTGGATAGATTTATTTATTTGCACGTGCAAAATAAAAATTTTAAGAGTACATACATATTTATCCGAAAATACAAGATTTTGTATGACGTGTGCAATGTTTCACAAAATATAATAGATTACACAAAAAAACCTGTTTGTAATAGATTCTTATTCGATTTGGTTAGAATTGAATGGTAGAAAGTTTTTACAAATTAACTGATTTTCATATAGAATTGGAAAAAATATTATATTTCTGTTTTTCTTAATTAAATTTAGAAGTTAATCTTCATCAGCTGCGAATCGCTCATTAAAACTAGTAAGTTCTAAAAAGGGGGGGAATATCTCAACTGAAAGGAAAAAGGCAGAACGAACTTCTCATCCAAAAATACACTAAACAATAGTTTTTTATATTATTTACACTAATGGAGATAAAACAAAAATTCAAATAAATTTATCCTTCAAATTATGAAATTTTCAATAGAAAATCGTTGTTTGTATTGTAGTTTAACAAAATCATGACAATCAAATAATATAAACAGAAGAAAAAACTTTTTGTTTTATCTCAAATTTACTTGAAAAAAAAAAGTAATATGAAAATGTCGATGGAATATTCTTGCAGATAAGAACCCACAACTTACATTGTATTGAAATTTGCCAGGTTGGTATTGCTTCCAAGCTTATGTATATGTATGTCTTCTAATCAATTTTCTGTTTAGTTTATAAACTTACAGAAACGTGAAATCGAGAGCATCCATCATGACTTAAAACAATTTGTACAACTGTTAGTTACTATAATCTTTCAATTTTATCATAATCTAGAGATGAAACCCAAACTATAAGATAAATTTAGTTCTTTCTTTTTCATCCGAGAAAATAATAAAACGAACAAGAAAAAATGAAAAAAAATAGAATTGAGGATGTCATCATAGTGGATAACTATGTCAATACTCACGAGTACTAACAATAAATTAATAGTAAATATCCTTTTTATTCTCAACTATTAAACTTATAACGATCCGTTGGATGGATAACTTGTTCTACCACTCAAACCTTGTTTTGGATGCACACGGATGTATGTATGTATGTATGTATACATGTATTCATTTACATTGAATCATGATGTTACACACCATTATAGTTTACATACGTATATGTGCAATATATATACACGTACACAATCACAATTTACCAAAACAATTGTAGTAGTAGAGAGATCTAATTGCTTTATAAGACCGCATAAAGAGACACCACAACTTTCATTACCCCTTCATTCACTTCCCTCAACGCGAAAGTTGCAGACTTTCACAGGAGGAAAATAAAAATTCAATTAAAAAAGAGAAATTTGGGGTCTTTTATTTGGGGTGAAATTCGATTCCTTTAGATCACCGTCAATTCTCTACAAAGCATTCTCCGATCATTCTTCCATATCCCTATTTCTTCTATGCTCTCTGATCAGGCAACAAACCAAACAAAAGAAAGCCACTTCGGCTGTCTGTAAATTCAGAGGTTCGATTCTTGTTGATGATGATGAATTGATGATCATGATGCTTTGATGCAGATGGGTTTTCAGAAATTTCGATCCTTTTTGATTAACTTAACATGTGATTAAATTTTGTTTTCACTTTTCGTTGTCGCTGATTGAATCTGAGTAAATGATCAAATTGTGATGTTAACATTTTCCCAAATCAATTGATCTCTCCGATGTGTTGCTCAATCAAAATTGATCTGATCTTCTGGGTTTGTGTTTGATCGTTGTGGTAAGGTCAAAATTGAGTTTCCGTGTGCAGAGGAGAAGGAGAAGTCCTTTGCGTGTGACAAACAGTTTCCTTTATCTTCCGTATCAGATCCATCTTTCTTTTTTTTAAGATTCATTTGTTGTGATAGAATAAGCCTCTTATCATTATTGATTGCTACACTTCCCTTCCAAGTTTCCTTCTTTCATTCTTGACTCTTGAGCTGATTTGATTTGATTGTTCACAGATTTTTTTCTCTGTTCTTTGATTAGAAAGAAGAAAAGAAGTAATTGTTCTTGTTATAACCCGTGAAATTGCTTCCTTGGTATTATTTTACAGCAATTGAAGTTATAGTTTGAGAATTATGACTTGGATCCTTACTGGTTTTTGTTTCCTCTGTAGGTCAAAAGCTTTAGAACTTACTGAACAATACTAGACTACCAAAAATTTGCAGGTAAATTTGGAGTCTTGTTCAGTGTTTTTTTCGTATTTCAGGCAAATCAAAATGTGACTTGGTTTAATTCGTGATTTGTAGATAACGGTGTCCAAAAATGGATGCTACAACGAGTGGAACGGGTTTACAGTATCATAACTTACCTGAGCAACCGGTTTCGACTGCTTCTCCTCCTGTGACTCCATTTCAGAGGCAAAAACGCCAATGCGTTGGAGACTCAACTCCTGGAGAGTTTCCTTTAGCAGCTAATCCTTCCATTGTCCTTCATGTTCTCACTGAATGTAGATTGGACCCTCGTGACCTCGCGAATCTAGAGGTTCTGTTTCGAAAAAGCTGGAACTCTTACTGAAATTTCAAGGATTGATGGTTCTGCTGATTTGATTATTGTTGTTGTTGTTTTGTTTTAGGCAACATGTTCGTTCTTTAGCCAGCCAGCAAACTTTGCCCCGGACTGTACTTTATCGCTATCGGAGCTTGCTGCTCTTGACATGTGTAATAAAAGGGTGATTTTCAAGCCGATGAATGAAGAAGAACGTGAAGACATGAAACGTAGGTGCGGAGGGTCATGGAAGTTGGTCCTTAGGTTTTTGCTGGCTGGTGAAGCGTGTTGCCGAAGAGAGAAATCTCAAGCAATTGCTGGTCCTGGTCATAGCATCGCCATAACATCAAAAGGCGAAGTTTATACTTTCGGCTATAATAACTCAGGACAGCTAGGACATGGCCATACCGAGGAAGAAGCTCGGATTTTGCCCGTCAGGTTATCGTCATTGACATCAATCATTTAGTGTACAACCAAAAGAACCGGAGGATGGTTTCACCAAGAGTGTTATCGTCTTGTGCAGATCATTGCAGGGAATTCGAATCATCCAAGCAGCAGCTGGTGCTGGTCGGACAATGCTAATAAGCGATAATGGAAATGTTTACTCGTGCGGGAAAGATTTGTTCGGCGAAGCTGAATACGGAGGGCAAGGGTCTAGACAGGTTACAATTCCTCAGCTTGTAACTTCTTTAAAGAACATATTTGTTGTGCAAGCGGCGATGGGAAACTTCTTTACCGCTATTCTCTCCCGAGAAGGGAAGGTTTATACATTCTCGTGGGGCAACGATGGTAGGCTCGGACACCAAACCGAGGCTAATGATGTCGAGCCCCGTCCTTTGTTAGGCCCGCTCGAGAATGTACCCGTTGTGCAGATTGCTGCTGGTTATTGCTACCTTCTTGCCCTAGCTTGTCAACCAAATGGCATGTGAGTTCCTTTTTATGGACTACCTTTATTCGCTTAATTTTCTAATTTGGACCGGTTCAACAATATAATAGGTCCTGTTCAATATTTAATTTTGTGTCATATTTGTATGTTTATGTTTAAATGCTTTTAACAAAAAAAAAGTTGGAGTCCAAAAGTTTTGTTAATTTTCTATGGGTCATGTGCAATAGCAAAATATGCACATGCCCAAAACTGGCTCTGACACAATAGCATGCTTATTTTAGGTCGGTTTATTCGGTTGGTTGCGGTTTGGGAGGCAAACTTGGTCACGGGTCAAAAACTGATGAGAAGTTTCCTCGGGTTATCGAGCAGTTTCAGCTATTGAACCTTCAACCTAGGGTAGTTGCAGCGGGTGCTTGGCATGCCGCGGTTGTAGGTCAGGATGGAAGAGTGTGTACTTGGGGTTGGGGAAGATACGGATGCTTAGGACACGGTAACGAGGAGTGTGAATCAGTCCCTAAAGTTGTTGAAGGGCTAAGCCATGTGAAGGCAGTTCATGTCGCAACAGGAGATTACACTACTTTTGTGGTCTCAGAAGATGGTGATGTATACTCGTTTGGCTGCGGTGAATCTGCTAGTCTTGGTCACCATATAGCCGTTGATGAGCAGGTTAGTGCTTGATTATGGCTTTGATTGTTTCTTTTGCTTACGTTTATATGCTATAATAATCAAACATTTGAAGTAAGTGAAGATGTTCCGTTTCAAAATATAAGAGAAGAACATATAAACACAAGCGCCTTATGTCGGCAAAACTTGCGTTGAAAGCTCATTTGACTATTTAACGTTTGGTTGTTTCTGCAGGATAATCGACATGGAAATGTGCTGAGTCCAGCGGTAGTAACATCGCTGAAACGAGCGAACGAGCGGATGATTCAGATTAGTCTAACGAACTCAATATATTGGAACGCTCATACGTTTGCGCTCACGGAATCAGGGAAGCTATTTGCTTTTGGTGCAGGGGATAAGGGTCAGCTTGGAGCAGAGCTTGGTCGTAACCAAACAGAAAGATGTGTACCTCAAAAAGTAGATATCGATCTCAGTTAGTGGTTGCGCGGTTTGTTGGCAGGAAAATGCGTTTGACATCAGGACAGAAAGCAAGGAAATTGCATTTTACTTTGTTATGTTCATAAGACTTTGGAAGGTTTGTACAAAAGGGGGGGAACATAAGTTAAGGAACTTGTCTTAACATTTCATTATTTAGGGGTTTTAGATTATTCTAATTGTTCATGGGTTATGTTTTAGGTTATGTTGTTAATAATTGTCGAATGATTTCAATTTATCCATTTATTGCAAGTTTCAATTTCTATTTCGTTTATATAAAAGCCTTAAAGACTAAAAAAGCAATTTGTGGCAAAAGAGGTTCTTCACGCGCTTGTTTGCCAAACAAATTTGGGGCAAAAAAAGTTAAAAACTCAATGCGTTTAGGGGAAGGTGAATTGTGGAAGTATGATTACTTGTGACTTGTGAGACACGGGAGCCAAGGAAGATTTTATATACAATAGTCAGATAATCTTGCCCAAAAAACCCTAGATGTACATTTCACTTGATACTTTTAATTTAAATCATCATTTAATTATTCATTCCGTTTCACAGTGTAGAAATAAATTAAAAAAAAAATTTGTATTATCGACAAAGTGTATTACCTATTACAATGATATAAATAACCAAATAAAATTAAAATTTTAAAATAATACTTATTTAAAACGATTAAAATATTTTCTTTTTTAATTTTTCATCACTAACCGAAACTAAATTGATAACTAAATCTGTAAAAGTCGGATAATTTCTTTTGCTATTAAAGATTTTAACCGTGGTTAACCATAATAAAATCAGAATAAAAAAATTTAAATCCTTATCTCTTGATTGTCGATTCTAAATTCGACTGAATAACATTTAGGCTAAAAGTTCTATTCATTATTTTTCTTTTGCTACGTTTGATAGGATTGAAACAAGAAAAAGGAAAAAGCTTTTTTTTGGGGCGCAAGGAAGAAGCTTAAATTAGGGCTGGAAGATATGCCGTTAACATTTTTGGCAAAACTAAAATTTCGCACTTTAATCAACAAACTATATAAATTAAGAGCCACACTACACAATTAAAGAAAAATTTGTAAATAAATAAATAAAAGAAAATACCCATAAAACATTTGGAAAACGTTTTTTGGGGATTATTAATTAATTAACTAACTTACATAATGGCGCGCCTTCACGTAGCTCTCCTCCTCCTCTTCATCGCCGTCTCCGCCGTGATCGTATCAGCTGCTGATAAACCGTCACCGACAACCGCCGTAGCTCCCACCACCACAACTCCGACCGACGGCGATGTCGATGTAGCAGAAGCTCCAGGAGACGACAACGCCATCGGAACAACCGACGACGATGCAAATGCTACTCCCGGAGATGATGATGTGGCAGTCGCCGGACCTATCGGAAGCGATTCTTCATACGCAAACTATCCGCCGCCTCAACAAACTTCCGAAAGCGGCTCCACCGCCACGATTGGCTTTGCTTCTGTTGCTGCTGCGACGGTTGGATCGCTCTTTTTTTTCTGAGTTGTGATTGGTGCGTGAAATTTTAAGAAATTAATAATATTTAATATTGTAATATTTTCTTGTAGATGTAAAAAGCGTTTTGCTTGTCCCTTCATCTATAAAATTGGGACGATACAGATCATTATAACATAAAAACTTTCTGTATGTTGACATATATATATGGTTTATAGTTTTTTATAATATGTTGTAAATATTCCAAATCCAGTACTTGCGTGTAACCTAACGACAATAACTACTTTTCAAGTAAAGAGAGAACGAGAAATGATATAAGAAATCATATGAAAAACTGTTTATTTTAGTTGGATCTATATGGGCCGTGTGAGAGGCCTGGCCCAGACATGTCTAAGAAAGCGCGTGTCATTGGCGTCCAACAAAAATTGTGAAACTAGACGCGCGTGGATGTGTTTCTCCATTACTCTGTAGCAGTCGATAGAGGAATTTTGCAGAGGAGCGAGCGCGACAATGAAGGTCCAACGGTCAACCTTTTTCGCGGTCAACGGGAAATCAAATCTTCATCACTTTCACTCCTCTCAGGTTATTCTTTTCTGTTTTCTGCGTCATTACTTTTAAAAAGTTGGGTTTTTTATTCACTTCTGAGAATACCCATTTGCAATTGCAACTATATAGTGTTCATAGGTCTTTGCTGATTCAAATCGAATCCCATTGTCTAAAAATATTTTTTTTTCTGTAATTTTAGGGAATTCCAATATCCGAGCTCGATTCACGAGAGCTTGTGTCGAGATTACTTGATAGGAAATGGGGATTACAGAGTCCTGCAACTCCAATTCAGCAAATCAGTGTTTCTTCTGCTAAAGGGACTTGTAAGGAACAAGGACTCGGCAGATTCTCCTTCTTGACCAACACTCGTCCACAACTCGGAGATGAAGTCTCAAAAGGAAATCAAGGATCGTCTTTTTACATTCTGAGAGATGATCTTTTACATCCTCTTGTGAATGGTAACAAAGCTAGAAAGCTTGATGCTTTGTTACCACTTCTTCAAATTCATAAAGTGACTGATTTGGTGAGAATGTGTTATCTTCGTCTTTTAAAATTATTATTATTTGCCTTGCAATGTTTCTCAATTGGGTCCTTTGAAAAATGCTGAAAGCTTAGAACTCTCCTTGTATATAGGTTACATGTGGAGGTTGTCAAAGTGCACATACAGCTGCAGTTGGTAAAAAATTGATTCTTTTTATCGAAGAACTAAGCCGAGTCAGGTTTTGATTAAAATGGAAGTATTGCTTGTATCTTGCAGCTGTTTCGTGTGCCGAGAGAGGTATAAGATCACATTTGCTACTGCGTGGAGAACAGCCCGAGGTTTTGACCGGTTATAACCTCGTTTCAACTATGTATGGAAATGTTGAGTATATTCCAAGATCAAGGTATGCGAATCGAGAGGAAATGCTGAGAACTCACTCTGATCTTGTCGCTGGGGAAGGCGGTTCTGTCTTATGGGCTAAGGATATTGTTAAGGACCTCGAGGCTATGGATGTTGCAAAAATGGATAGAGTTTCGAGTTCCCAAGCTTCTCCTAGAAAGGTTCTGATCGTCAATGAAGGCGCAGGAGATGCTCTTGCGTTACTCGGTAAACATCGATTTTGGATAAATTTTTTGTAGTAGACCTGATCAAGATTATCATTTAAGTGTAATTGCTAAACAAGGGCTTTGTCACTACACAGGTATGTTTCGGTTAGTGCAGTATTTGTCACAAGATAATTTACTGGGGAAGAAGAGGCGGATCAAATTTGTAGTCGATGCTGGTACTGGAACAACTGCTGTGGGTTTAAGAGTTGCGGCTATGTCTTTAGGGTTAGGCTTAGTTCACAACATTTATCAATACTCTGTGTGTCTGTTTCTTTTCCCGCTTACCTAAGCTTTAGCAACTCGATAACCAGCTCACTTAAATTGTTCTCAGGCTTCCATGGGAGATCAATGCAGTGATGCTAGCTGATACACTCGAAAACTACAAGAGACATGAAGATCGCTTGATAGAAGAAATTACGAGGATGTTTCTTCCCTCCATTGCCTACAGCAGCTTAGATATGATCAAATGGGTAGATCGTCAACACCCGAGAAAGTATGCTTGCCACTTGCAAGTTATCTTTTTCACTTTTGAAGATATACTAAAATTACCTTTTCTTTTCACTCCAAGTTTGAAGCTTTATAGTGGTTTGATCTATCAGTTATCTCTTTTCTTTTTGTTCTTGCAGGTTCGGGAAGGTCTTGGAAGGAGAAGTGGAGATGTGTCGGAGAATTGCTCAAGAGACAGGAGTTTTAGTGGATCCAATGTATACTTTAGCTGCTTGGGAGACAGCAACAGAGCTTGTGCAGAACGAGAAATCGAGCATTGTAGTGATGCTTCACACCGGAGGCACTCTTGGGATGTTCGGTCTTGCCCAAAGATACAAATCTTGCTTTACGAACTTGAAAGATTAGGCTTTTGTAGGATATAATTTCTAAAGAGACTTAAAAGAGACATAAATCTCAAGATGGTTACTTGTAATTCCAATTTTTTTATTGGTTCGATTCAAATAATTACCGAAGTCGATTTAGAATTATGGAGAGAAAAAACAAAGAATATGGAATAATATAATCATTACACAAAATTTAATATTATTTTGACCATAAATTTGGTATGACATTGTACGGTTGCCGAGAAGAATCATATATGTGCAACAAATAAGAATAATAAGTATACATTTATTTTTTTTTCTTAAAGAGAGATAAACGGAAGCAAACGTGGTAAGCAAGAAGTTGTATTAAGTAATTATTTTATCTGGAAAAAAAAACGAAAACCAAGATTATGGTTTTGGTCGTTGGTTTTTGGGGAGTCTTCTTCTCGAACCGAGATTTTCATGTGCACGTGTGTTTGGTCACTACTTCGTGTTTAACAATACTTTCTTCACTAATACTAATATCCACACTAAAACAATATTGTACTCCTTGTTCAAACACACAAAACGATTGCTTCTAAAATTAAAGATCCTTGATTCTTATATCATTAAACCTTCTTGCTTTATTCTAATAAGCATGCATTTTAGTGGCCTTGTGAATATGTAGTGTAACCTTATACTCGCGAAACGAAAGTATTCTTAAGACTCAAGGCTTAAGAGTTAAGGCTCTAGCTAAGTATTGCCGACCTTAAAATGTTGTTCAGATTAGACATTTATAGTAAAATATGAAAAGTTTCATTTCTGTTACTCAATGTATACAAAAACACGTTTCGTGGTTATGTAAATTGAAAAAAAGGCAACTAACCAGTCGAAAACTCGATTTTTTTTTGTTCCTCTTATCGCGCACCTCGTATTGTATGCTACGATAGTCCAAAAAGGCCTCGTCATTTTCGCCTGAAATTGTTTTTGTTGATTATCTCCTTTACATATAGTTTTCTTGACACTGTTTTGAAATATTAAAAAAAAATCTGCACAACCGAAAATTAAAGATGAACATTTTCCACGTACTCAGTATTCGTGTCGCGTAGAGAGTTTAATTCTACATATATTGCCTCGTAAACCAAGAACCCAAGCCTACAAAAAAGTGAGTAGGGGTATTAACGTAAACTTGAACAAAAGGATATATAATCCGATTTCTTTTTTTTGTTGAAAACAGTCATTTTCGAGAAACTTAAATGCTTACAAATCGGAAAGACATAAAAGAATTATAAAAAATAAAAAACATTTGTTCGCTTCCACTGTCTTGTCTATAGAGTAAAGAGAGAGAGACGACGTTACAGTATCTCTCACACAATCAAGAAAACTTTCACGTTCACGGGAAAAAAGAAAAAATCATTACTACTGTAAGAAAAACTCTTTTAATGGAAGATTCTAAAGCTTTTCCTTTCGCCGGAAATTTAGACCCTCGAGCTCAAGAGTTTGTACCACTAAACCCTATCTCCTCCCGTTTTTACTTTCCGTACACTTATCCACCGCCGCCTCTTCCGCCACCTCCTCCTCCGTCGTCGTACGGATTATTTCCGACGGAACCTAGAGTTTTCACGTTATTTAATATCCCACCACATCCAATGATGTTTTCTCCTCCTCCTGCACCACCACCACCACCACCACCACCTCCGCGTCCGTATTTTAACGTTATTTCGGCCGTTCAACGGCTTCCTCCGCCGTCGAGTTCGCCGACGCGATCTCTCTCTCTGATCTCCATACCGCGTGACGTCACCGAGTCGACGGTGAGACGCGACTTGGAGGTATTCGGCGACGTGCGTGGCGTGCAAATGGAGAGAATCTCAGAAGGAATCGTGACCGTCCATTTCTACGACCTCCGTGACGCCAAAAGAGCTGTTCGAGAGATTTGCGGTAGACACATGCAGCACCAAGCCAAGCTTGGTGGCAGTGGAGGTGGAAGCGTCTGGAGCTCATCGTCTTCTTCATCGGCGCGTGGGTTTGTTTCCGGTAGACCTGTGTGGGCTCAGTTTGTAGTTCCGGGTACAAGCGCCGTTCCCGGCGGTTGTAACCAAGGAACGTTGGTGATATTTAACTTAGACCCTGAAGTCTCTTCTATTACTCTCAGACAGATTTTCCAAGTTTACGGTATATGGTTTTTTTTTTGTAATTTTCTATGTCTTGATATTGTTAGATTTTTTAGTTTTGTTTCCTCGATTTGTGGATACGTCAGGAATTAAAACATTTTCAAAGACTAAAACATTTTCAATTACAATATTATATCAAAATCATGCCTTTATATATAAGCTTTTGAATATAGACAATATTAGACCGTTTGATTATGTGAGAGCACTTGATGATATTGTGATTTTGTCTTTAGGTCCAATCAAAGAGTTGAGAGAGACACCGTACAAGAAACATCAAAGATTCGTTGAGTTTTACGATGTAAGGGATGCAGGTAAAGCTTTTGATCGAATGAATGGTGAAGAGATTTGTGGGAAGCAAGTTGTGATTGAATTTAGCCGACCAGGTGGGCTTAAGAACAAGTTCAGGTCATTTAGGCAACCACAGTTACCATTTCAACCGCCACCAATTCTAGCTCCTCCTTTGAAGCAGTCTACTATGATGAAGGATAAAAACAAGAATGTGAGCCCTAATAATGGAGTTGATGTTGTTGAAGCTTCTATGCGTTCGTTGTGTATCATTGATGATAACGATAATAAGATCCGAGGAGCGGAATCCGAAACAAAGAGCAAGAACGTGGCTAAATGGTGGAAGAAAAGACAGATGAAGAGCATGGAACTAAGTCAGTTTCTTATCAGTGAAGAAACCATGGATGATCCAAGTTGCAGAGATCCACGTACCACTTTGATGATCAAGAACATACCAAACAAGTACAGGTTCGGCTTTAAAATCTAAGTATTAGTACTTTAAAGTTTGGAGAGCTTTTTTTTTAATTATCAGTATTATAAAGACTAGGATGGTTAAAGACTAAATCTATCAATTAAGAATTTTATATGGATTTAAAGTTGGAAGCTTTTTCAAACTCTAGGACGGTTAAAGATTTAGATCTTTCTAATTCTTCTATTAAAATATTCACATGGATTCGTGTGCTAAGATGCTGTTTATAGATATTCAAAAGATTTATATTCTAGATAAAATTCTCTTATGTTCTATTCCATCAAGCTTGTAATTATCTTCTTGTTTGATATTACATTAATTGACTAATATTTTTCCAGATGCCCGTATATTTCAGATTCCTATAGCTATAGGTTTTGTTTATGAGATTCCACTTTAATTTTTTTAAGGTTCAATGTTTTTGGTTTTGAAATAGTCAAAAGCTGCTATTGAATATGCTGGATAATCACTGCATTCACATCAACGAAGCAATCATCGAATCGAGGGACGAGCACGAAGCTCATCATCAGCCATTTTCTTCTTATGATTTTGTGTATCTCCCGATGGATTTCAAGTAATCAAGCATCGAACTTTATTGATTGTATGATACCATGTACCAGTTATTTTGATAACTAAAATCATAACTTATTATTATTTTTCTTTTGCTGTGATATTAGCAACAAATGCAACGTTGGCTATGGGTTTGTGAACATGACGTCTCCGGAAGCAGCTTGGAGGCTTTACAAGGCATTTCATCTTCAACGTTGGGAGGTCTTTAACTCGCGCAAGATTTGCGAAGTCACATATGCGAGAGTTCAGGTATATATATACATACACATGTGTTTTGAAATCGCAGACTACATAAACTTGATGAGAAAATTTAAGCTATAAGTTCAACAAAAGTCTTGAACTTTATGATGATTAGATGTCATAATGTGTTTAATTATTTTGTTACTTTTTTGATCGATAAAAAAAGGGTTTGGAGAATCTAAAGGAACACTTCAAGAGCTCGAAGTTTCCGTGTGAGGCTGAGCTTTACTTTCCGGTTGTTTTTTCGCCTCCACGAGATGGGAAGCAGTTAACGGAACCCGTCTCTATCAACATCAACGGCTGCACTGGACTCAATGATAGTCAACATCTTGAGGCAATGGACGGTCAAGATCACTCTGTGAGTGAATCATGTTGCGGGAGTGACCATGATATCAGCCAGGAAGATGGATTTTCCGGTAGTAGCATAGACGGTGGCCGGAGGTTCACTGTGGAAGGAGAAACATCTTTCTAGAAGTTTGTTTGTAATGTAAACCATATAATAGAAAAGTGTAAGTAGACATCATTTTGGTTTAGATTTTGTACTTGTTTATTTTCGTTTGTCTCAATCTATAATTTTGTTTGGTCGTTCGACATGATTCAGTTTAATATCATGCAAAGTTCTTAAAAGTGATAGCTTAGGTGTGAATGAGCTAAATAACAATGAATTTTAATTTCTTTAGACAAAAGATTAGGTGGTAATAACGTAATTAAAGGGTATTATGACTTTTCTTTAAAAATGTTTGGCTTGCGTAATCTGTTTTATTCTGTATACTTTTTTTTTCTTCTCTTAAATAGTGTGATGCTGGATAGACTAATATGACTAAAGTGTGTGTTTTTCTAGAACAATATGTTATTTTCTATAAACTCATCACATAAATAGATAATATGCCATTTGAGCTAATAGCATTTTCTTTCAAATCCCCTGAGCAAATTCTTCTTTACAATTGAGAATATGCCCACCACATAATCCAATTGAAGGCATTTTTATCTTATAAAAGAAAAGAAAAACTCATGATTATTTATATAATTATGTAAAACTTCATAGTTATGCATTTTGTTTCTTTATGAACAAAGGATAAAAGAATTATAAATATTTATAAAAAGGATGAAATGGTGAAAAAAATGGATCGGGGACTAGAATTGGGTTGACCTAAGAGGGTAAGAGTTCTTTTTCAGGCAAAAAGAAATTTAATCTTTGGTGTGAAGTGTTTAGTTGTCTTATTCAGTGACCTGCTGAAAGGGACAATAGAGGTCTCTGTGCTAGTGATGATGATCACACTTTGTATCTTCCCTCTGATTCATGGGGTCTCGACACGTGGTGATATCTCCACCTCTCGTATTCTGCCTGGCAGAGTTGATAGTGATCGTTGACTACAACTTTTAATCTTCTGATGTTAAATTCGCTTGATTTTAAAATTTTCAATAATTTTAGGATTATTAAATATTAAAATCCAAATAGAATTGGAGATCATCCTATAGGCATTATTATGCTCATTTAGATTTTACAGCGTCTGGAAACATCAAAGAATGCGATAAGAAGAAGAAAAAAACAAAAGCTAAAGGTCAACCAAAATTTATTATATTGACATGGCATCGTCGTTGTCAATAACTATAGCTCACAAAATCTATTTTGAGTCTAGAATTGTGAAACTGGAGTACAATTAAAATAATTTTAATGATCTAGAATAATATCATCAAAAAATAAATTTAAGGAAATATTTAAACTTTATATTTAGTGACACTAGAAAGAATAATTAATATTTAAAATTTTAATTTTTTTTTGGTTTCTGTAGTGCATATTCATTTTGAATTTGTTCCTTTAACCAAAGAAAAACAGTTCTAACTAAAAAGCGGCCCAAACTCTAGTCTTTAATACAAAGACCCAAATTTGAGCAAAACAGTCTTATAAGAATATGGGCCTATAATTAAGGCCCATTAATGGCATTTTCCCTGATTTTATCTCTCCGTGTCTCTCTCTCTCTCTCTACCTATAAGAGAGCAAGACCCTCTAAACCCTAATTCTTCAAATCTCAGTAGTGAAGTCTCCATAGCCGTCTTCCTCTTTCATGGTTTCTATTTTATTTTCGAAATTTTCTTGTTTTATGTTCATCGAGATCGATCGCTTTCGAAAGGCGTTGCGCTCTTCGTGTTAGGGATTTACTTTCCCTGAAGGGCGTGTCACCGGAAGCGTATATTCAAACTCTTCAATTCGATCGATCGATAGGGATGCGAATTTCGAATTCGTTCGAATGAAACAAAACCATCGATCCCGATGGCTAATTTTTACCGATTTTTGGTTGCCATCGATTCAATCGTGTTGAGAAATTTCGAATCTTAAAGTTACGTTTTTTAATTCAATTTGAATCTGAAAAGTTTTTTTTGAAAAATTATGTATTTAAGGTGGAAATAATTGCTTCATAATGGTGAACTCTCTTAGATTAATAAAGTGAGAGATGTTCAAGTTTCCGGAGCAAATATAAAACTGGCCAGAATTAAACAGCTCTGTGTTTTTATCTCTCTATTTTCACAGTGTTACCTGTCTTCTGGTATATATTTTACTAATTCCATCATCTACATTATTTTTTCTTCTAATTAACACTAGTCTCCTTTTTTTGCTATTAACGAAAGCAACTAGAATTTATAAACTTCCGTCTTTTATTACAAACATGATATAAAACAATGAGATTTACAAGTTTGAACAATTAAAATACTTTTGGAATATTCGATGCCCATTTATAGGCCCAAGTTACTATTTATTGGCCCAAATATAGTTAAAAGCCCTGATGGCTTCTGGAGTAAGCGGTACCGTCCTGAAGAGTTAGATGCAATTGGAAACCGATTTCGTTTTCTAACGGAACTTAAGAAATGAAAAGCCTAATCTAATAAATAAGGTGAACAAGAACAGAAACTTGAACTTTATATTTTTATTGCGTTTGCTATCAAGAACAGGAACCTTATCTAATTGCACTCGTATTCTTCATTATTCAAGAGTTTCTTACGGAACTACCAAACAAAAACACACTATTTGCGTTACCTATCCCATACACATTAACTTTACGTAACGTCTTGTTCTTGAAATAGACCAATCCCCGAAAAGCTGTCCGAGTCCTTAACCAAAAAGCACCAAACGCATGAAGAATGAAGCTTACATATCTTTACGGAACAGAAACTAAGAACCTTGAAAACTAATTTTCCATGTTTGTAGTTACTACAAAAGAGAATCACAGAGAAAAGCTACACAAAAATGTCTAATAAACCTTCTGTAATGTCATTGATAGATTGCATCTCTGATCATCTCTGTCTTCAAGATGTATCATTTGCTTTATTAGGTCTTTTTCTTTTTTGTTGCTTGCGAGCGAAGCTAACCAACAAAGGCGGACCTGTACAGTGGCCAGTGTTTGGGATCACTCCTGAGTTCTTCCTTCAAGTTCACGATGTCTACGGATGGGTCACAAGGTGTTTAACTAGAAGCAGTGGGACGTTTCCTTACCAAGGAATCTGGTTTAGTGGTTCTTATGGAGCCATGACAAGCGGCCCCGCAAACATCGAATACATGCTCAAAACCAATTTCAAGAACTTCCCAAAAGGAGAGTTTTACAAAGAGAGATTCCGCGATTTGTTAGAAGAAGGTATCTTTAACGCGGATGATGAATCTTGGAAAGAGCAGAGACGGATTATCATAACAGAGATGCATTCAACTCGATTTGTCGACCATTCATTCCAGACCACGAGGGATTTGATACAGAGGAAGCTCTTAAAGGTTATGGAGAGCTTCTCAAAATCAGAAAAAGCTTTTGATCTTGAAGAGATTCTTTTGCGCTTAACGTTTGATAACATCTGCATCGCGGGTCTCGGTGATGATCCGGGAACTTTGGATGATGATCTTCCCGAAGTTCCATTCGCTAAAGCTTTTGAAGAAGCAACGGAGTCTATTCTGTTTCGGTTCATGATTCCACCGTTTGTGTGGAAGCCTATGAAGTATTTTGATATAGGGTACGAGAAAGGGCTGAGGAAAGCGGTTGAGACGGTTCACGGGTTTATAGACAAGATGGTTGTGGACCGAATCAAGATGCTTGAAGACGAAGGAACATTATTAGATAAGAACAAATCCGATGTCCTCTCAAGGCTAATCCATATCGAAAGTCACAAAAGAGGCAATGAAAATGATAGATTCAGCGTCAAGTTTTTCAGACAGTTCTGCACAAGTTTCATCTTAGCGGGACGAGACACGAGTTCTGTTGGGCTTACTTGGTTCTTCTGGTTGATAACAAAACATCCGGAAGTCGAAAACAAGATCCTCCACGAAATCAGACAAATCTTGAGCCAAAGAGAGAAGAACAATAATGTCGAATCAAGCAAAACAGAGAATTGTTGTCACTTCACAGTCAAAGAGCTAAACGATATGGTTTATCTACAAGCTGCATTGTCGGAATCTCTTAGACTATACCCACCAATTCCAATGGAAATGAAACAAGCAACCCAAGAAGACGTGTTTCCAGATGGGACTTTTTTGGGGAAAGGTTCACGAGTTTATTTCTCGATCTATGCCATGGGAAGGATGGAATCGATCTGGGGAAAAGACTGTGAAATGTTCAAACCAGAGAGATGGATACAAAGGGGGCAATATGTGAGTGATGATCAGTTTAAATACGTCGTGTTCAATGGTGGTCCAAGGCTTTGTTTAGGAAAGACATTCGCTTACTTGCAGATGAAAATGGTGGCTGCTTCAATCTTGTTGAATTACTCAATCAAAGTTGATCAAGATCATGTAGTTGTGCCGCGAGTTACAACGACTTTGTACATGAAACATGGTCTTAAAGTCAGGATCATGCCGAGATCTATGGAGGAGAAGAAGCAAGATTCATAAGTAAAGACGAAAAAACAGCTCAATCGTTCCACAAACCTTGTTTCTGAAATATTTGTTTATATATTAGCTAATGTTATATCTTCGCCGTTGTTATATCTAAAGTAGATTAGGCACTTAATAATCTTTCTTATTAAAATGTACAGTGTGTGTATCATGTGTAATAAGAAATGGTTATACAAAGCAAGATTTGCAATCAAAAGGTACATATCGTAAATTAGGAAAAACTTATATATTATACGCATGTCAGCACTATTGGAACTTTCTTTGAATACCTTATTAGACTGGTAAAGGTTCTTGAAGAAATGTCTTCGAGTATGGACTAATTTGAAGAAAAGGTTTCGCTCTAAGTCGCCTTCTTGTGCTAGTCACAAGCTTAAACCATTGGCTTTTCGGATCGCAACTCGCGTTTCCTTGTAAACATTTGCAGCTTTTCGTCACAATGTTGTTACTATTCGAATCCACATCCAAACAAACAGATTCTCCATTCTTTGTTATCGACGAGAGCTGCATCTTTGATTCAGACAAAACTTTCCATTTTGAACAGTAAGATACTGAGAAATACAGACGCAGCTTCACAGACTGTCCTTTCTCATAAGCTTTTAAGCAGAAGATTTTCTCTTCTGTTAGCGATAAAACTCTATGAGAAGAAAGTCTAAAGCTTTCTGATCTCTTGCAAGAACCAAGCTTTAGTTGAAACAATGATTTTCTCACTATGCAAAGTCCAGTCGAAGGATGGAAAATTATTTCCTTAGGTTGAGTTTCCATTAGACCTGGTCCTGAATATTGCAAAGTTGTTTTTTTTTAATTTTGTCATCAACAAACATCAAAACTTTTCGAATAGAATAACTACATGATTCCTTATTTTGTACCTCGAAAAGGAGACTGAATTGCAGAAATGATCTGCAAAATGGTTGAGTTCCTTAAGCTTGACCAGTTCCAATCCAAAACTCCAAAAGATTCATCATATCCAATAGTTTTCTCTCTTACATAATAGCTTCCTGCAAGAGTCCATATCGCCCAATCTAGATCAAGATCCGCTGTTAGAGCCATGAAACAACTTAGAAACCTATGGCCATTCGCATTGTTTCCTCTTTGATCAATCCCAAACTCGCTCACAAACAACGGAATGCCTTTCTCGAGTAGGAACCCTGACATTTTCATAATGTTTTCGGTTTCTCTCCCGCAAATCCTGTTCAAGTTATCTCCTTCCCAAGAACTCCAAAATCCATACCAATGGATCTCAAACACTAGCTTCCTCCTGAAGCTAACTTCAAACGGTCTCTCTCGGAGAAACGATAAGTCAGTATCGTAATTTAAGCCTGAGACAATGACAAGAATATCCGGATTCACAGAGTGGACTGCTTCAGCGCCTTGGCTCATATACTTGTACCAATCTTTGATGTTCTGTTTAGGACCTCTAAGCTGATTCCTTAGACTCATACCAACCATATTTGATGAAACATTAGCAAACATTGATGCCATTTTCGTTAGCCCTTTGATCCAAAGCTGAGGGTTCAAGTGTTTATCGCCAAAGAACCCGTTTCCATCATTGTCACTACAACACCAACCAGGTTGGCTTGTGTGATTGTCTAAGATCACCATTAATCTGTGCTTTCCAAGACAATAAACCACTTCCTGTTTCAGAACAAAACAAAACTCTCATCTTTCTTTATCCTCATTCAATCCGAGAAGGACGTAACAAGCTAAATCAATAACCCAACAAGAAAAACTCAGAATTTTCCAGGAAAAAAGTTGAAGAGAAGATTAAGCAGACATTAAAAACTTAAAATTCAGATAGATTTCAAACTAAATCTTTCTTGCAAGACAAGAATCATAGGAAATATTATCTCTAAGGATAAAAAGTCAATATAAAATTCTGAAAAACTATTCTGAAAAAATGTCAAAACTTTCCGGAAAAATAAATTTATTACCTGGAAAGCTTTGATCAGAGGAAGATCAAGAACGAACGGATTATTAGCTTGAAAACCAGAAATAGCTTCAAAAAGACCAAACTTGCGAAGAGATTGTCTCACAGTCATAATCCCAGAGAACGATTCATCGGTGGCTAAGTAGAGAGGCCAAGTCAATCTAACGCAATTGAAACCCGTTGAAACGATATTCTCGGCGATCGAATCCAAAGGCTGCTTGCTCAATCCTTCCGCCACCGCAGTTTCCAGATGCGCCGGCCAGTTGACGCACGTGAGCTTCACGCGACGTCCTTTGTCGCCGTCGTCGACGATCCAGCGTGAGTCGGTGGAGAGAGGGAAAGCGAAGGTGATGTTGATGATGACGAACAGAGGAAGAAGTAAGACAGAGATGGAGAAGAATCGTTCCATTGATCGGTCTCTCTGCTTCATCTAACCTCTTTTTTCTTTTACCGCCAACATGTATAGTTCGAAACAGCGCATAAATGTCAAATTTGTTTTATTAATTTTGTAATAATTAGTGGAATGGGTCACGTAATTATTTATATTTGATTATGTCTCATATTTTTTATTTAAAGTTCTCTTAATAAGCTTTTACAAAGACTCTGATTCTTATATACTAAGAAAATGATATATCTTTGAACAATTATACTTTTATGCAAAATCATTTTTTGGGGGTGTTAAGTATCGGAGAATGAGAATGGTGTTTTTCTCTCTTGTAAATATAAATATTTTAAAATAATAGAAAAGAGTGATTGAAAGCCATAAAATTATTCGGCATCCGATTAATTCTTAACAATTTTGAATTTTCTGGACAGTGTAGTTCTATAACATAAATAAATTAACAATGACTAAATGTAACACGTGATTTCATATACTAATAGGATGGTCATGAGTCAAATGAATTACCAATGAATAATTGGTTGAAAGTAATCACATTATTGGATTTATGTTATTTCGAGTCTTTTGACACAACATTATGTTACTTACTTCGACGGATTTTGAACCATATATATAACATTGCGTTTGCTGTTTTGTAGCAGTGCAAAAACTGCAAACTAAACGCAAATGCAATAGCAAAATAGTCTTTATTAGAACTTTCGTAGGGGGAACATAAGATAACATAAAGATCAAAATAACATAAGATAACATACTAACATATCATAGACTTCATGAGTTACTTAGTTAATTGTTAATACCATATATTAATTCTGATTTATTTACTGACTTTAACGATCTTAAACCACTGGCTTATCGGATCACACAAGCTGTCTTCGCCGTTCACACATTTGCAGTTGGTAGCCACGAGGTTATTGTCTCCATCGACGTCAAGACAAAGCGAGTTATTAGTAGACGTCGCAGCTAAGAGCATGTTAGAGGCTGAGATAGTTTGCCATTTCGACAAATTAGGGCTTGAGCAACTCGTCTCACTCAGCTTAACAGGTGCACTCGGTCCAGTGTTCGACAAGCATAGAGACTTGTTTTGAAGCTTCAAGGTCTTGTCAGTAGTGTAGTTCCACGGTTGAGATTCATTACATAGACCGAGAGTCACCTTGGTTGGATCTAAGATAGATTGTAGCACGCAAAGTCCGGTTAACGGGTGGAAAACAAGATTGTAGACTTTGCGTTGAGGATCCGGTCCTGACAAACCAAGTTAGTTAACCAGAAGAATACTGAGATGTTAATTTTGTAGGGAAAACATAACAAACAACAAAATTATTGCAGCTAACACATAAATAAATAAATTTATTAATTCGAAGAAATCTTTGTATGTTATGAAATATAGTTTTGTTTGTATACATAATTAACTATAACTACTAAGACCTGAATCTAAAAATATTTTCGAAACCTTAAATATGAATAATATTTTATTTTAGTAAATTATATTTTACTAGTTACAATGGTGAAATGTCATTTTAAGATATTTCCTAAATGATTTATGTATATTAATATGTTGTAACTTAGTAAAGATTGGTTTTATACGATCATGACAAAACTATTACCTTGAAGCGGGGATTGAATGAGAGACAATCTTTGCAAGAAACCGTTGTTTCGAACATTTATCCAATCCGAATCCAAGACACCGTAATACTCAATCATTCCGACCACACCGTCTCTGATATAATAACTTCCTGAAAGTGCCCAAACCGACCAATCTACGTCATTTTCCGCCGCCCAACCTAATAGACATCCGATATACCGATTATCGTTAACGTTTCCGCCTCTCAAATCGATTCCAAACTCACTAAGAAACACCGGTAAGTCCCGGAGGTTGAAACCGCCTCCGTTGTCGATGATTTTCAGAACCTCGCCGCATGCGTCGTTAGGGTTTTTGGAACTCCATGTTTCCGTGTTGGTGAAAGAGTATCGATGGAGCTCAAAGACAAGTTTTCCGGAGAAATTTAGGGTTACAGGTCGTGATCGGACGAAAGAGAGGTCGGTGTCGTAGCTGAGGCCAGAAAGGATTACAAGTACGTTTGGGTTTGCTCCGTGAACTGCTTCGGCTCCTCGTTGCATGTACCTACATGCATATATATTATAACAAGACATAATTGTTTTTTGATAAATATATATCTCATTCAGCATTTCTTAATATATAAATAGCAGACATATTTTTAAAATGTTACTAGATAAAAATAAAAAAGGAAACTCTAAAAATTTCTTTGTTCTCAACGCCCCTAAATTTTGAAATTTTAGTCAAAATTAAAGCAAGAATAAGAAAGTCAAGTGCGAATACGTTATACAAATATACGTACTTGAACCAATCGTCGACGTTTTGTTTAGGTCCTCTAAGTTCGTTTCGGAGGCTCATACCAACGACATTGGAGGCACCTTTGAAGGTTGTGGCTATCTTGGTCAGACCGGCGATCCACGTGGCAGGGTCAAAGAAAGTATCGCCGAAGAAACCGTTGCCGTCGTTGTAGCCGCAGCACCACCCTGGCTTGGTCAAGTGGTTGTCTAATACCACCATCAAACTGTGGTTTCCCAACGTAGCCACCACGCTCTGCCAAATAAAAAAACCCAAAAAAAGAAATTCTGAATGTTTTTTTTATATATTTGTTGGGAAAGAATTTTGTTGGTGTAAATTCATTTACCTGCTATACCAATGTAATTTGATGAAACAACAATTTTTTAAAAATGAAACTTTACAAAATTCATATTAATTAGTTGAAAAATATATATTTATGAAACTAATATTTGTTTATATATAAACTTACATTAATTTGTTTATATGTGCGACTTTTATGATATAAAACTTATAAAAAATAATACTTAGTAAAGCATAAATTAGTAGATTTTTTTGTCATCATTAGATTTGTTAATTCTTTTATTTTTATCCTAAAAAACATCCGATAAAATATTATAATACCTTGTAAGCTTCAATGAGTGGAAGATCAATCATGGATGGGTTCTTGGTTAAGAAACCAGAAATGTCATCACTAAGACCAAGACTTTGAAACGATTGTCTCACAGTAACATTAGTAGCCAATGTCTCATTTGTAGCCAAATCTAGTGGCCAAGTTAACCTAACACAATTGAAATCCATTGCCACTATCTTCTTGGCCACGAAATCAAGCGGTTGTTTGCTTAGACCTTCCGCCACCACAGGTTGCAAATGTGCTGGCCAATTCGCACACGCCAGCTTCACTCTTTGTCCTTCTTCGTCGATGATCCAACGAGAGTTTGTAGAGAGCGGATAGGTCATGCTTTTTGTGACGGAGGAGAACAATAAGAAGGAGATGAAGCAAAACATGCGTTTTAGCACTTTTGTTGTCTTCATGTTAAATTTGTTTTGTAAATTTTGCGTTTATTTTTTTTCGTTTTGGTGGTAAATCATATGGAAGAGACACATACATATATAGAGGGAAAGGATTTACAAGTTAAACTGTATTTTATTACAACATGAATTCCTTTCTGCATATGTTATTTTCCCCAATTCGCCATAATTGGTAATCTTTTTAAGTATATATTGACGATGTTCATGCATTTTTTTTTTCTTTTCCTGGTCAATAGCCAAATAAGTAATATAATAACTGAACGACTAAAAATTTGTTGAGAATTTTGTAAAACGCTAATCCAAATAAATCATTAAATTTTTTTATTAAAAATAAATATTTACCATTCACTTATCATAAACTTATTAAATTCAAAATATTTTAACAAAAACGTATAAAATCACTATCTGAAACACGTATAAAAGCAAAAATCGACCATCATATATTAAACCAAACCGATAGTTTAAATCTTTTGACAATCAAATAAACTTTATGATCCCATATGAGTTATACAAAATTTAAAAAATACATCACAAAAAAACTTATATCTGTTATATATAATTAAAAAATTAACAATAAAATAAAACAAACAATTTTCTTTTTAAAAATACTATTTTTATAATATTATTTTTCAAAAGTATCACTTATAATTTTTGGAGCATTTATCTTATTGATTTATGTGATCTTTGGAACTAATAATATATAATTATAGCCTTGAACTTTAAGTGATATTTTTGCTCTTGTAGATTACTTATTGGGGTTTTGCTTATACCCGTTTTCTCATCTAGGTTTTTTTATAATAATTCTACTTTTCTCTTTTTCTTCTTTGTTTAAAAGAAAATAAATAAAGATTATTATTGTAATTTCTAAAAGTCATATAAGAAAATAAGAAACAGAGAAAACGTAAAATCATTCTTATTTTAGTGTAGTTTAATATTGCTTATGTTAGTTAGGTGGACAAATCTAGTTTCTTGAAATAATTTGTACACATGGTGGTGATACATTACACTTGTTCATACAAACTAAGAAAATTCATCTAGCTCACGATATAAAATAAACTCAAAATATTAATGTAGTTTATAGCATAAATTAATTCACCTAAACTGAACACATGTCTTGTCTTAGTCAATTAAATTTTGTCTACAAAATTCAAAAACCTTAACTAAATCCACACATAAACTAAATGTGTTCATGAAGACTTAACATCTACTTTTCATCCACATGCGAAATTTGTCAAGATAAACTAAATATTTAAATATTTGGTCCACCATAGGTACAATATATTGTCCACAGCCTAAACTTATCTACATAAGCCAAACACTCAAGTACTATAAATTATTTGGTCTACTGCATTAATTTTAATTTTTCTATGCTACTTTGTGGACAAATCAATTTATCGAACTTACTGGCTAGTTCCGATATTTCTTGTGCTTGTTGGCAGCTAATAGTCATAGATTCATATTTTTTCTCTTCCGGTTATAAAGTTGAGCGATTCCAAATTTAAACTTACATAATAAAAAATTTATAACCAATGTAGAAAAAATCGGACACGAGGGGTATCTAAGTCATTTTTCTAAAATAATACCAATCAACCTTCTTCTCTAATTGTGGACTGATTTTTTTTTTGTGCAATTGAATTGGTTTCTTAAATGTGTAAGCACTCTCGTTATATGAATTATTTGGTTAAAATCCCACGACTTCAGTGTCTTAATATTTTAAATGATTTGGAAACAAAGTTTGCTACTTTTCCTCTTAGCGTTGACCCTCAACAAAATTTTGAGCGTCAATGCTAAAATGAAAAGTTAGCAAATTTGAATTTTGATAGCTTTTGTCTCCAAGATCAATTTCTCTGGAAAAGAAGCCCAATGTTATTCTTAAGATGTCTTCAACATAAAGGTTATTCCAATAGCTCAAGGCATATCAAAGAAGTCAAATTGGCCAAGAGCTGCTCATTTTCAGATGGCCATGAATGCTCAAAAACCCTTTGCGTGCAGCTACAAATCATCCTTTTTTAAAAATTTTGTTACCTGGCAGCTACGAGATTATTTTTTTCCTTTAAAAAAAATATAATCGTTTTGAAATGCTAAAGGCATATCAAAGAAGTCGAAGACAAGTTTGAGAATAGTAATGAAGCATATCTACAACACATACATGTGACTCTACAGAGCCATTATTCAGGTTTTTTAAACATAATCTTACAGACAGACAGTATAGGATAAAAGTGGGAGGATCCTGCTCTTTCTAACATAGTCTTACAGACACTTACACTTTCATACATTTACATTGCTACTAGAGAAAGTTTATTTAAAACTTAGGTTTGGTCTTATCAGTGAACTCGAACTGGGACCAGCTTGAGAGGTACTTTCTTGACAACCGTAAGAGTACCAGCTTCTTCTACATCGATATCTCTCTGCGTCATACCATCAGGCAATATCCAATCGAAGAAGTAAAGTAAGTTCAAGAGCCCCAATTCAACAGTAGCGATCCCCATCGCCATCCCGGGACATATCCTTCGACCAGACCCGAATGGTAAGAGCTCGAAATGTTGTCCTCTATAATCTACAGGGCTATCGACAAACCTCTCGGGGTTAAACTCTTCCGGGTTTTTCCAGAGTTTTGGATCTCTTCCTATAGCCCAAGCGTTGATCAAGATCCGTCTCTTTGAAGGAATATCATAGCCTTGAACTTTGATGTGGGCCATTGTTTCCCTTGGAAGCAGAAGAGGTGCTGCAGGGTGTAATCTGAATGTTTCCTTGATCACGAGGTTCAAGTAAGGAACTTTACCGATTTCTTCTTCGTTGATTGTCTCCTTATTATTGCCAAAGCGTTCATGGATTTCACTTTGAACTTTCTTCATCAGTTCAGGCTTTCTTGCGAGTTCCGTCATTGCCCATATCATGGTAATAGCACTTGTATCTATCCCTGCGATGAATATATTCTAGCAAACACCCGGAAACTAATTAAATTTCCTGATTCAGTTTCAATTGTGAATGTGTTAAAAGAAGTCTTTTGCTTAATTTACCGTGAGTAATCCCTTGATATGATCTATTGTGAGCTTCAAGGAATCATCTTTGCCTTGCTTATGCATTACATCCAGCATTAAATCGATGATATCCCTTTGATCTTTCGATCTTATAGGATTCAAATGATCATCGATCACACGTTGAAACAGAGCATCAAGTTTGAAGAAAACATCGTTGAGCCTTTTGTGTTGTCCCGAAAACCAGTCAACGAGCCATCCAAGTCCCGCAATGGGGAAGAAATCAGAGCAAGTGAAGCTAGCCTGAGCTGTCTCAGCTTCAAATATAAGCTCGTCGACCTTGTCTTTATCGATAAATTTGCTCTCGTGGAAGCTCTGTCCAAAAGCAACTCTAAACACGATACTCGCGGTTAGCCAGAAAAGGGTTTTGCTCAAATCGACTGGAGATTGATCCACCGCAGATTCGGATAGTTTCTTGACCAGGAAGTTACACTCTTCCTCTCTGATATATCCGAAAGACTGAACCTTTTTCAAACAGAAAAACTCACGCACCAAGAACTTACGCCGCTCTTTCCACTCCTCACTGTATGGTGTAAAAGCGATATCTTTAAAACCCTGAGAGAGTAGCCTCGACCCGACAAGATTAGGCCTGCTGCAACATTCTAGGTCATGAGTTCGAAGCACTTCTTCAGCTGCTTCTTTCGATGAGATTACAGTTACAGGGACAAATCCTAAGTGAACAAGCATAACAAGTCCAGTTTTTTCGGCCAGACGTTGAAGTGACCTGTGAGGCAATTCTCCAACTTGGTGTAAGTTTCCAATGATCGGAAACTGTGGAGGGCTTGGAGGAAGATTCCATTTAGAGCGTTTGATCCTCTTGCCCACAAAGATTAACGAAGCGAAGGTGATGAGGAAAAGACAGAGCAAAGAGATTGCCATTTTCTATTTTTTGTCTATGGGTTATCGAGAAAATGAAATTGGTATTGCTCTGTTTTCGTATTTTGATAGTTCCAAGCGGCAAGAAAAAAACAAAAACTTTATTGGATTCAAGTGAGCTTTTTAGCGGCTTCACAACTCTTTTAAAATAATTATATGGATACGAGTTGGTAAAAGAAAAAAAAACGACATATGTACGTACCATATTTCGATGGACTCAAAAGGACAAAATATTCTAACCGAACGAAATCATAATTAAACTTGAATTATACAGAAGCAAACCAGGTAAACTTATAGAAAATTACAAAAAAAATAAAAAAAATTTGCTTATGTATTTTATACTTTGCTAGGTGATTTTAATTTCGGAATTCTTTTATCTTTTTTTCTTATTTTAAATTTTAATGCATAATTCATAGACAACCCACAAAAAATTTTAGCAAATTTGAAAAAGTTTTGTGGAGACTGAAAAAACAATCGAATCCACTTTCACCAAACTAATCGAAATAATCAAATTAATATAAAATTAAACCTAAATAAATTTTAGATCTAATTTGGTTATCGAATTGAACCAAATTTTTAGCTTCGCACCAAATTTCAGTCAGCTCCAATTCGATTCCTAATTATTTATATGGTAATACTCGAAATCCAATATTAAGTGACCAGAATACCTAAATGTCCAAACATACTCAAAATCATAAAAGTTTTCTTATCTTTTCTCGCTTTACACCAAAAATCTCTCTTATCTCCACAATACTCAAAATATACCAAAAAAGTTGCAGTCTTCGACAGTTATATAACTTTTTCTCTATATTCAGGCTTGATAAAGTTAGACGGTTAACGTTTACAAAACTTAAACTTTGTCATTAAACCCTTCTCTACACTACATCTTCTTTATGATTCTTAATTAACCCTCATCTCTATGCTACTCCTAGTTTAAGACATTTTCCTTTTCCATAGTTCGATAGACATTTTAACTTTAAAAAATCTGAACGTACAATCGCAATTTTCTATAGCCAGTCCAATAAAATCATAAATTCTAAGCTGATATTAATTATCTCAAAATCAAAATATTCACTCACGAGAAAAAAATGAAATAAAAGAAAAGTATGAAAAAAATACAGAAATTCAAATTTCAACTTCAAACTGCATACAAATATTATTAGAGAAGCATATTTTTTTATAAAATGAAAATTGTAAGTTGGTGTTCGAAAAAAGATAAAAAGTTTATGTAGTTTGTAGTCACCGAAAGACGTTATCACACAAAAATATAAAATGAACATGAAAATATATGTATTGTTTTTCGGACATAAATATAATTTTTAATTCAAAACGGTAACTATTTTTTCCTTATAAAATTCGATATAAATTCAATATACTATGACAGTTTTTGTTATTAATTAATTTTGAACAGAAACTCTTAATGTTAAACAGTGTACTCTAGTTAGCCTCTGTTTTAAAAGTTTGTGTGGTTTTATGTTTTGTAAGTTTAGTTTGTGTAAGTAAAGGAAGATGCAGCCATATCTACCTAATTTAAATCGTCTTAAAGCTTTTGTGGTTGTAGATCAAAGATTTAGTTTGGTAGCTAGAAGAACATGACAAAAAAAATGTATATGCTTTCTTGTCGTTTCAAGAGGAAAAAATAGAAGGCCTTTTGTCCACTCAAGTATAATCACTTGAAGTTTCATACATATTGACAAAATCGCATTGTACATGTATCTGAAACCATAATCGGACTAACTAGAAGGATCTAGTAATCTGGATTAGAATCAGGTTTGAGATAGCACGTTGAATGGTCTCCAAGTTCGAGATCAAATTCTCAAACTCATGCTCTCTATTTGAGAGGTTAGACGTAAAGTCAAAACTGATTCTTACAAACCGGTGATTATTGTGTTTCTGGAGCTAACCGATTGAAATTGTTAACACATATCCAGTTTAACGTTCTCTTGAACGTGTATACTCCAACGATTCAAAAATAGCGACGGAAAAGGAACCAACAAAACACATAACAAATGTTATTCATACATTTATGCTTTCAGCATCTGCATACTGCTTTTATTCGCAACATCTTCAAAGTCTTGACTCTTGAGTTTATCTGATCACAAAACTCGAACTGGAACAAGCTTCAGAGGTACTTTCTTGACGATAGTAAGATTACCAGCTTCTTCTTTATCGATATCGTTATGTGTCATTCCATCAGGAACTCTCCAATCGAAGAAGTAAAGTAAGTTCAAGAGTCCCAATTCAACAGTAGCGACCGCCATGGGCATCCCAGGACATATCCTTCGACCAGACCCAAATGGTAAAAGCTCGTAATGTTGTCCTCTAAAATCCACATTGCTATCGATAAACCTCTGGGGGTTAAACTCTTCCGGGTTAGTCCAGAGTTTGGGATCTCTTCCTATAGCCCAAACGTTGACGAAGATCCGTCTCTTCGCGGGAATATCATAGCCTTGAACTTTGATGTGAGACATTGTTTCCCTTGGCAGTATAAGAGGAGCTACAGGATGTAATCTGAATGTTTCTTTGATTACCATCTTCAAGTAAGGAACTTTATCGACATCATCTTCCGTGATTGTCTCCTTATTGTTGCCAAGACGGTCTCGGATCTCGCCTTGAACTTTCTTCATTATTTTCGGGTTTGTAACGAGCTCTGTCAATGCCCATATCATGGTGAGGGCCCCTGTGTCTATCCCTGCGAGAAAGATATTCTACCAACAAACCGATAACCTAAGTTAACATTTAGAAATTTATATTCAATTTTCGTAACGAATGTGTTTAGAGAAGCTAGAGAATTCTTGATTTACCACGAGAAACCCTTTGATATGATCTACCGTGAGCCTTAACGAATCGTTTTCACCTTGCTTATGAATCACATTCAACATTGAATCGATGATGTCTTCATGATCTTTTGATCTTCCAGGACTCAAATGATCATCGATCACATGTTGAAACAGAGCATCGAGCTTGTAGAAAACATCGTTGAGCCTCTTGTGCTGTCCTGAAAACCAGTCAACGAGCCATCCAAGTCCCGCAATGGGGAAGAAATCAGCGCAAGTGAAACTAGCTAGGGCAGTCTCGCCTTCGAACACGAGATCCTCAATCTTGTCTTTATCGATAAACTTGCTCTCGTAGAAGTTCTGTCCAAAGGCAACTCTAAACAGGATACTCGCAGTTAGCCAGAAAAGTGATTTGCTCAAATCAACCGGAGACCGATCCACCGCAGATTCCGACAATTTCTTGACCAGAAAGTTACATTCTTCCTCCCTGACATGCCTAAAAGACTGAACTTTTTTCAGGCAGAAAAACTCACGCACTGCAAACTTGCGACGCTCCTTCCACTCTTCACCGTATGGCGTAAAACCGATATCTTTAAAATTTCGCGAGAGTAATCTTGTCCCGACAAGCTTAGGCCTGCTGCAACAGTCTACGTCGTGAGTTCTAAGAACTTCTTCAGCTGCTTCCCTCGATGAGACTACAACCACAGGAACAAAACCAAAGTGAAGAAGCATAACAGGACCGATTTTTTCGGCGAGACGCTGAAGTGACCTGTGAGGCAATTCGCCGATCTGGTGTAAGTTTCCGATGACTGGAAACTTAGAAGGGCTTGGAGGGAGATTCCATTTGGAGTGTTTGATCTTCTTTACGATTAAGATTAATGTAACGAGAGTGATGAGGCAAAAACAGAGCAAAGAGAACGCCATTTTTTCTTCTTTGGCTACCGAGAGAGTGAAAATTAAATTGTTTTCTTTTATTTTCGTTAATAGTTCAACACGACAACTTGTTGTTGTCCACATCAAGTAACATAATTATTACACATGGAGCCAGTGATCTTGTGGCTAAGACCACTAGAAAATTGCCAAGTTTCAATATCTTGATTGATTTTCTTTTTTTCCATATAATAATATTTCATAACTAAACAAAACATATTGCTTTTGTGCTTTTTTTTATATTAAATACTACATCTTGTAAATGCTAATGCAGAACAGAATTTCAACAAAAATATATACTTTAACTACTGAACATTTTTTTTTCTTACTTCACAATAAATGTTGCTTTCGTTTTTTGAATACAAATCTGACGCAAAACATTTTCATTAATTTTAAATAAAAAATTTAAAAATTTTAAAGATATAATTAAATTTTTAATAGTATGTATTATTATAACGATATTTATTATAAAAATAAAAAGAGTATTATATAACAAAAAATTTATGAATCAAATAATTTGATATGATAAAATCCATGATAAAATAAATACAAGCAATATGTTTTTTTAATTATCAACTAAAACTAGTTGTGATTTTTTTATATATAAATAAAGATGATCCAAACTTTTAACGTGTGACTAACTTTTCTTAAATAATGTAGGCGTCCAATAGTTCATTCACCAAATTTTCTAATAAATATAAATTGTGATACAATTTCAATTTACCAAATAAGAATAGTTACATAATTCCATATTTGAAAAAAAAATTGACACTCATTTCGACCTACATGCCAACTTCTTCTCATGTGGAAACTATTATACCATCATTTGATTACAATTATGAATATTAATCACCAACTTTCTAAACCAAAAGTTGTTTGGATCGATTACTTCCGAAACTCAATTTTGAATCTAGCTTATCTATTTAATGTAATTTTTTTCAAATAAGTGAGAACTTCTTTTTAACAACACACTTGTTCGCGTGTGTTATAATTCAAAGTTAAGATTAATACAATATGCGTAAAACAAAAAAAGCTAGGCTAAACTGGCCGTTGGCGTTAAGATATTCAGGATGTTAAGACTATTATCTAAATGAGATCCAAATTTTGGAAGTTTATAATAATCTTCTAGAAGAAAAGTTGCACACGCAATATTTTTATATTGAGAAAAAATGAGATATGATCTTCCAACATTATCTATATTGGTCCACATGTTTGATTGATCAATCAAGAGTAAGTTCCAAAAACGGAACACTTTGAAAACTTAATATCAGATACGTTATTTGTTTATTGGCATCACAAGAAAGTATTGGATATCAAGAATACCCAATTTTTAATACACTATTCAAATTTTCATGAAGCATATTCATTTTATCCATAATTTTGTTATCCTGATCTTATTACGCAATCTTACAAACAAAAAACAAGTTTAAATTACACAAAATTTCCGAACCATATTTCTTTCATGTAAACTCCATCCAAATTTGTTTTCATCTTTATTATATTTCAACAATTTACATAAACATTTTTAAATTGTTCTAACGGCTTTAGAAAGAGGAAAACTTAAATGTCTAATCACTAATAATAAAATGAGAGTTGAAGTTGTCTCAAAAATTACAAACCAAACCGAAACTAATAATATAACAAGACTAACACTAAACCAAGTAAATATAATCCCGTATAAAACGATTTAGAGGAAATTTTAAAGGTAGGGTTTGATTCATATTTTAAAATAAAAATAATTATCACTATTTCGTTTCGAGAGGTTTGAAAGGTAAGAGACAATTTCCAGCAAGAACTGGACAATGAGTTTATCATAGATGTTGGTAATATGTTGCACACCATGAAGCATCTTTCCTTTATTCAAGAATTTTATCAACAATAAATGCAAATTTATATTTGTGTTCCGGTTTGCTTTCATACTTTTTTAGATAAGCATCATTGCTTGCTTTCAAATGGTCGATATAACATTTAATCAGTTTTCTCTCTAAAAAAAACATTTAATCATTGACTAACTTTATATCCTCTCAACTTTGAATTAAATATTTTTTATAAAAAAAATTACAAATAAATATTTTTTATGATTTCAGTGCAATTTTTTCTATTAATTTATTTCTTTTATCCCTATTTAAATATAAAATAATAAGTATTATTGAATTATAATAGTTAAATAGAAAACATAATTGGACATTTAAATATTTAAATTTGTATGAAAAAAAAATTAAATGGCATATAAGTTGAAATTAAAGCACTGAAAATGAATGCATTAACTAAAGGACAAGTTTAATTAAATAATATCATTGTACTTAGAAAGTTAAAGTTGACTGAAAGCCATGAAAGTAGCGTATCATCTTATAAACAATTATAGACTCACAACATGATTAGCATTAACAAAAGAAAACACGTGATTGGGTCCAATGTTAGCATTTATCCATTCAAATAATACTGTGTTTAGTAAATCCAAATTTGTAGAGTTCTTAAAGCAAAACTGTCTTCAAAGCTTATATAATTAAAAAATTTAAGATTCAAGTAATTAAACATTAACGTTATACAAAAATTTGTGTTTAGGTAGTTAAAACTTATAAGTTCCAAAAGTACAACCTATATAACATACGTCATTAGTTTAGTTCTGTTTCAAGGTAGACTGTTGTTTTTATATCAGGTATATTGTTCAAACATATACAAATACACAACTTCTTGCATATGGGTGCCAAGTTTACCACAAAGTCAAGCATAGTGCAAGTTACATTATTGTAAATCTCTTAACAATGATGCAAGTTAAATGTTAAAACTATGATAACTGGGTCACAACCTCAATATAAGATAACGAAAATATATTTGAAAAATATCATTCTTGTGAAAAAATTTTTATCGTGAATGTATATGTTATCCAGTAATATATATGTTACCGGAAATTCGAAAGCCACTGACAACTTTTAACCAGCTAAAACGTGATGAATAATAAGTTATTGATATTTTAATCCAAAAAGCCCAAGAGACTAATTTGTTAAAGAATAGAAAAGAGGAATATCCCTTGAAATTATCTTGAATATTTTAATCTAATAAACATGTGAGCCAAACAAAGAAGAAGACATGTATATTGTGTTGATTAATTTAGACTCACTTTTTTATGAGCGAATATTATTTTAATTTAAACTCACTATTTAACTAGACTATCAATCAAATCCATAAATTTTAAATTATCATGAACAATTATTTGATCTATTCGATTTCAAACTAGGTTAGGTCTACAATTTTCATCAATATTGTATCCACATAGATAAACTATTATTTGATATATCTGACTTAACAATCATTTTTATTTTCTTTACTCTCACGTCAGAAGAAAGAAACATATTTCCCCAACTTACGAAATCCGGTTCGACAAGTTGGTTAGGATTAAACCATATATAAAAGTATTATTGATAATATAATTTTGAGAAACAAAGAAGCTCAAACGGGAAACATAGAAGTTCAAGTGACATAATTTAGGGAACATATACAAAATAATAAACAGACAAGAATCATGAGACTGCAAAAGAGCCAAACAAACGAAATTGAGACGGTATCAAGGCATCAGCCATTAGTAATGAAGAACTGGCACCAGCTCAAGCGGGACTTTCTTGGCGATGACGAAAGCTCCAGCTTCTTCCATGTTAATGTCTTCAATGGTCATTCCATCAGGCAAACTCCAATCAAAGAAGTAAAGAACGTTAAGGAGGCCAAGTTCCACGATGGTCATCCCCGTGGCCATCCCGGGACAGATCCTACGGCCTCCACCGAATGGCAACAACTCGAAATGCTGACCCTTGTAGTCTATAGGATTATCAACAAACCTCTCGGGAATCCCCGAGAGGTTTATCGATAGCCCAGTCGAATACAAGGGTCAACATTACGAGTTGTTGCCATTCGGTGCTGGTCGAAGGATTTGTCCGGGGATGGCCACGGGGATAACTATCGTCGAACTAGGTTTACTTAACGTTCTCTACTTCTTCGATTGGAGTTTGCCTGATGGAATGGCCATTAAAGACATAGACATGGAAGAAGCTGGAGCTTTCGTCATCGCCAAGAAAGTTCCTCTTGAGCTAATACCAACTCCACATCAATGGTGAAGTCGTGTATAAAAAGTACATGATATACTAATATATCATAAGATCTACATCTCTCTGCGTGGCTCGCTTGCAATTGCTTTGATTTTGATTTTTTTTTACGTCGTCATGAATTGTAATCGGTAGAATTATCTTTCATTATGTATAAATCATGTTTTTCGATAAATAAAATTTTCCGATTGTGACTTAGTTAGTATCGTTCAAAGTTAATTTAAGCGACTATTTGAATAAAAATAAGTTTGAAATTGACATAAGACTAGAGGAACTGCTTCGGTTTAATATCAAAGACAGTACACATAAAATAACTGGGTATACATATATATTGACGGATCTAATTTTGATATAAGTAAAAATTTCTTATGAAAATGTATTCGATTTAAGACTTGGGATGATTTGTATTAAATTTGTCAGTTTTCAAAATCATTTACCCTCAATAATGTGTTGGATCTCCTTCGCAGCCATCAGGAATGAGCTATATTATTAGTTATTAATTAATTATTTCCGTCTTATTTTATTGTAAGAAACTCCACATAAATTATATGTTTACGTCATATATACCATCTGACTGATTATATATCAATTAATCATTTTTATTAATAGTGCCATGTAATCACTCAAAAAATAGTCTTAAATTTTGCTGTACAAATATTTGACTATTATTAAGGATGGTTTCAGTAAAATGATTATTTTTGGGGGCCGAATTTTTCAAAAAAAAATACACAGTTGATAAAAACCATAAAATAAAATAAAAATGTATTTGCCATCAATGTAAATTTCATTCATTTATTTACGATTTTGCCATCCTTTGTTTGTAACTGGTCATTTTAGGCATTATCATAATTAATTTGGACTCGTAAGTATATTTCAACTACATCAAATCATCAACATAATATTTGTTTTAGACATATGTATATATCTATATATATAATTGATAACCATAATAGTCATAAACTTTTTTCTCTTCTTCTTCACATTAGTAAGTGGAACAAAGTTTAGTCACAAGACAAAAAATCAGACCATTGAAAATTTCAAAATTATAGTTGGATCCTAATTTAACATGATTTTCAACTATATTAAATCATCCAATTAATTTAGCTTAGACACCCACACAGACACACACATATACTATATGTTAATTGAAGAAGACGTATATGATTATAGTTGATAAACAAATTCATTACTATCTCACATTTATATTTGAAACATTTTGGACGTTTCTTGATAATACAGTTGTTAAATAATTGGAGGACATGTAGGCGCTTGGTACTGACTCTGTTTGCATTAAAATCCATCATAGCCATTTAACAAAGAGCCATAATAATTGCGAGGATGACATTTTCTTAATGAGTAGTTACTATTCGAAAATTTTAAGCCGCCATTTACTGTTCAATACGACCTCTGCCTATCCATTTGGGCCAAGTTATGGAACACTTTGAATATTGAAACACATACTATAAACAGGCCAGGTCTTGAAATTTTGAGAACTTGAAACAATTAAAAATTAAGAGTCGATAATTTATATCATCAAAATTTAATCATAAAAACTTTAATTACTTTTAAGTATAAATAGTACTAAATTATAAATAAAACATAAGTTTTTTCAAAATTTTAGGACAGTATACTATTTATTTTGTTATTTGGTCCATTTAGTTGAAAAAATAACTGTCATCTCATTAAAAAATCTGTTTATACTATATATATATATAAATTTTTTGTTTTTATAGGGCCTATAAAAATTAAGGAACAAGACAAATGCCTCATTAGGTTTTGCTGGGATTAAACCCAAAGAAAATTTCATCAGTTACAGGTTCTAAGAACATTGTGTTTACAAGACATCTCAGTATCTCACGTTTAACAAAAAGTATTTCAAAGATTTTAATGATATGGCAATTTGCTCTCAAGCACTATGCACTGGTTCTAATTTACTTGCTGGCCTCAAACGTCTTCACGTGATAGTCACTACTAATTAATTAGGACAAAGTCGGGTTCATCAAATCATACTCGTTGGCTTATGCTTTATTAGTAAAAATACTGATGTTTGTATCTTTTAAACTTCAGTTCATAATCTCAATTGTTTCAAATTTGTGTTTACATTCAGTATAGTATTTTTTCGCAGATATATAATTTGGTGTAATTAGATGTACCATTTTCCACATAAAACATTCATTACACTCGTATATCAATGTATTAAAGATGTATGAACATACGATCTTAAGAATATAACATAATTACTGCACTACAAAATATAGAGAAAAGAAAAGCATTTTCTAGATATGTTTTTTTTTTCTATTTTTTCAATGACGACGAATTGGCACAAGGTCAAGTGAAACTTTCTTGCTAATAATAACCGCACCTTCTTCTTCCATATCGATATCTTTCACTGTTGTTCCTTCAGGCAATACCCAATCAAAGAAGTAAAGCAAGTTCAGCAATCCTAATTCAACCATCGCTATCCCCGTTGTCATACCGGGACAGATCCTTCGACCAGAACCAAAGGGCAAAAGCTCAAAGTTAAGTCCTCTGTAATCAACAGAACTATCAACAAATCTTTCCGGTTTAAACTCATCCGGATTCTCCCAAAGTTTTGGATCGCGTGCTATCGCGTAAACGTTGATCATGATCTGGGTTTTGTTCGGAATGTCGTAGCCTTGAATCTTGATTGGTGACATTGTCTCTCTTGGTAATAAAAGTGGAGCTGTTGGGTGTAATCTGAATGTCTCTTTTATCACTAGCTTGAAGTAGTTGAGTTGGTTCAGATCTTCTTCAGTGACTCTCTCTCTTTTTTCTCCAAGTACTGTCCTAACCTCATCTTGTACTTTCTTCATCACACTTGGATTTCTTATTAGCTCTGTCATTGCCCAAAGTATGGTCGTCGCACTTGTGTTTACTCCGGCAAGAAATATATCCTAATCCAAACGCAACAAACAAAAAAACAGAGAAGAAGTGTAAATAGAGATAAATTCAGTCAGATAACACAATCAAAATTAAGCAAGAAAGTTAACAAAACCACTGAAAGAGAGATTATTCTATATTGCTTACAGAGATGACTCCTTTGATATGATCAGTAGTGAGCTTAAAAGAACCATCTCCGCCTTGTTTGTTCACCATATCAATCATCACATCCACAACATCTGGACTCTCTAATACACTTCTTCCTGGCTTTAGATGATCATCGAGCACTTGGTTGAAGAAATCGTCGAGCTCGGAGAAAAGTCCTTCTAAGCTCTTGCTTTGACCGGTAAGTCTATCGATAATCCAACCTCCGGGGAAAAAATTAGAGAAAGCGAATTTCCCCTGAAGCTTCTCCGACCTAGAAGCTAATTCCTCCATACCATCTTCGTCGATAAACTCGGATTCGTGAAGATTTTGACCGAAGGCGAGTCTACAGATGATACTAGCGACTAAAGTGAAAAGGGCCTTTTTCAGATTCACAGGAGATTGTTTCTGAGAAGCTTCAGAGAGTTTCTTGACCATTAAGTCATTCTCTTCTTCTCTTATATACCTAAAAGAGTTGAGCTTTTTCAAGCTGAATAGCTCGATCACAGCGAGCTTCCTCAACGCCCTCCATTCTTCCCCGTAAGGAGCGAATCCGATGTCTTTGAAGTTGTAAGAGATTTTCTTCGTCGCTATGGTTTCTGGTCGGCTGCAACAATCTACGTCATGGGTTTTGAGAACTTCTTCTGCTGCTTGGTTTGAAGAGATTATGACCACAGGGACAAAACCGAAGTGGAGTTTCATCACTGGTCCGTGGACTTTGGAGAGTTTTTGGAGGCATTTGTGTAGTAATCCTTCGAGGCTGTGTAAGTTTCCGATGATCGGAAGTTTTTGTGGGCCGGGAGGGAGTTTTAATTTCGAGGATTGGAACTTTTTTGTGAAGATTATTGTTACTAAAAGAAGTAGCAAAAGCCAGAAGAAACAGAGGAATATTGACATTTTGTGTTCTTGCTGCTCTGTTTTTTTTGTTCGTTCTTATTTTCCTTCTGTTTTTCCAATGTGAAGAAGAATTAAAATTTAAATAGAAATGAAATTAGACATTTCAACATTGGAATCTTAGACATTTGTGCACGGCTATTCTGACTTCACGGGTCGTTTTCGATAATAGTCAAAAGATGATGATGATGAATCCAAAATAAAATTCAATTCGGATTTCTTTTTTCTTTGTTTTATTTTAGTGGTCGATATAAGAGAGTATGTATTTCGGGCAAATGATCTTCTAGATGAAACTCAGTTACAGAAAACAAAACTAAGAATAACAATTTCAAAAATATTAATTTATTTTTTTAATATAAAAATAAAACTAAGAATAAGTTAACAAACCAAGAAAAAAGATTATTACTTTTTTTTATAAAAAATACAAACCATTAGTATTAAACTATAAACAATTTCTATTTTTTAATTTCATAAAAATAATTTTGTACTATTTGCCATCTTTCGGATGATATATATAAAAAATATTTTAAATAACAACAAATATGAAAAACATATTTATATATATATATGTGAATATTTACCTGATATATATAATAATAGAAATCTATATATGTATCTGGATAAACTCCACACGATTTCACCAGCAAATATTAAAAAAAATAATCTCTATTTAAGAACTTTGTCTTGGTGGTGCTAGGTTAGGAACTAAAACTTGAACATGTACTATTTTAGAGATTTTGCCGATTTCATTATTCAACAGAAAAAAAAAGTCTGTTTCATCAACAAGGTGCAAACATCTTTCCATCGAGATTTATTTTAAAACTTAAATAAGGTACTTGTTGTGGAGGGCAAATTTAAAACATATACTATGATACATATCATTTTTCTCTATCTTAAAAGGGTGTAATGTCACATATAAGGCTGTTTTTTTTCTTCTAATTTTTAAACTTGAGCAATCATTTAATGATGAAGAATTGGAAGAAGCTCAAGCGGAACTTTCTTAACAACAGTAACATCACCAGCTTCTTCCATGTCCATATCTTTCTTCTCCTCAGGCAATTTCCAATCGAAGTAGTAAAGCAAATTCAAAAGTCCCAGTTCAATGGTCACAATCGCTGAAGCCATTCCAGGGCACATCCTCCGTCCAGAACCAAATGGTAACATCTCAAAGCTCTGTCCCTTGTAGTCCACAAGACAATCGATAAACCTCTCCGGGATAAACTCTTCTGGATCTTTCCAGTGTTTAGGATCTCGTCCTATCGACCAAGCGTTAACCATTAGAAAGGTTTTTCGTGGAATGTCGTAGCCCTGAATCTTGATTTGACTCATTGTTTCTCTTGGAAGTAACAGAGGAGCTGCTGGGTGTAGTCTTAAGGTTTCTTTCACCATAAGCTTCAAGTATTCAAGCTTGTCGAGATCTTCTTCCCCGATTGTCTCCTTCTGTTTGGTTCTGATGCAAGTTCGGATCTCGTCTTGAGCTCTTTTCATCACCAGCGGGTTTCTAACAAGTTCTGCCATTGCCCAAATCATGGTGATTGCACTTGTGTCTACTCCAGCAAGATATATATCCTTAGGTCAACAAAGACGCATGATGGTTAAGGACATATTTAGACACAAGTTTTGTTAACAAATCTACATCAGTAAGCATAAACAAATCTGTTAAGGAATCTCACATCGATATAAGTACAGAAAAAAAAAACCTATTGTTAGATATAAGTTACTTTTGAACTGAAACATAAGGCCATGACATTTCACAACAAAACGGGTACTAGATTCTATGCTTACTTGGATGACTCCTTTGAGATGATCAATGGTGAGCTTGAAAGATTCATCTTGTTCTTGTTTATGCATAGTATTTAAGATCGAGTCGACGATATCAGGACGATCTTGATTTGTTTTTTCTTCAGGGTTTTTCAGGTGATCATCAATTATATGATTCATCAAAGTATCCACCTCGACGAAAACTTCGTGAAGTCTCCTATGTCGTCCTGACAAAAAGTCCATAAACCATCCCAAACCAGCAGGGAAAAGATCAGAGCTACTTACAGACGCAAGTTTTTGGGCCTCAAACATGAGTTCTTTGATCTTTTCCTTATCGACATGATTGTTCTCGAAGAAACGCTGTCCAAAGGCAGATCTAAATATGATGCTTCCGGTTAGACAGTAAAGTGTTTGGCTCAAATCCACTGGAGACTTCTTTTTAGCTGATTCCTTCAGTTTCTTGACCATCAAATCATTCTCTTCCTCTCTGATGTACCTGAAAGATCAAACCTTTTTCGCGCTGAAAAAATTAAGAACAGAAAGCTTTCGCAACTCTCTCCAAACCTCACCATATGGCGAAAAGCCAACGTCTTTACCGTTACGTGAGAATATTGATGAGGCGTTAGTCTTAGGTCTGGTACAACACGCAAGGTCATGTGCTTTAAGAGCTTCTTCAGCTGCTTCAGTCGATGAGATTACAACAATTTCGAGAAAACCTAGACGGAGAAGCAACACGGGTCCATATTTCTTGGAGAGATCATGGAGACATCTGTGAAACAATCCTCGAAGTTGGTATAGGTTTCCGATGATTGGAAGCTTTGATGAGCTCGGAGGAAGATTTTGTTTCGAGTCTTTGATTTTTTTCACAAGTATTAACGATAAAAGAGCGGGGAGAAGCAGAAACGAAAAGAAATACAGAACAATCGACATTGTTTTCGTTTTCCTCTGTTTTGTGTTCTGTTTTTGATGATTATAAAAAACAAACACAGTTAAAGGCTTCTTGACCACGGCAACATAAGTCATAGTCCATTCATATAAAGCTAACATGTCGTTACTGTTTGTCAAGATAAGCTTTGAGAGGTTCAGAAACACTCTTCAAAACTCTCGTAACATATCTGAATCTAGTAGACCAATCAAAAATTTCAAAATTCGAGTAGTTCTTATCTTAAACCCTTTCAACCAATTAAACATAAAACATAGCTCCTCAAATGAAGCTCAGAACTATTTGAATATTTTTTTCAAAAACTATTTGATTATTCTCTTAAAAGATGATTTTTGGATTATAAACTAAGTTTGATCATTTAAAAACTCTAGGCTGAAGTCTGATCTATTACACAGTTCAGCTTCTTGTTCTTCTAGACTCTGTGATCCCATCACTGGCGAAGAATAGGAAGAAGCTCAAGAGGAACTTTCTTAACAACAGTGACAACACCAGCATCTTCCATGTCCATATCTTTCTTCTCCTCAGGCAGTTTCCAATCGAAGTAGTAAAGCAAATTCAAGAGTCCCAATTCAACGGTCGCAATCCCTGAAGCCATTCCTGGGCACATCCTCCGGCCAGAACCAAATGGTAACATCTCAAAGCTATGTCCTTTGTAATCCACAGGACGATCGATAAACCTCTCCGGAATAAACTCTTCTGGATCTTCCCAGTGTTTAGGATCCCGTCCTATCGACCAAGCATTAACCACTAGAATGGTTTTTGGTGGAATGTCGTAGCCCTGAATCTTGATTTGACTCATTGTTTCTCTTGGGAGTAACAGAGGAGCTGCTGGGTGTAGTCTTAAGGTTTCTTTCACCACAAGCTTCAAGTATTCAAGCTTGTCGAGATCTTCTTCCGCGATTCTCTCTGTGTGTTTGATTCCAATGCATGTTTGGATCTCGTCTTGGACTTTTTTCATCACTCTAGGGTTTTTAATGAGCTCTGCCATCGCCCAAATCATGGTGATAGCGCTTGTGTCTACCCCAGCGAGATAGATATTCTATCAACAAAAAGACATTAGATTTATTAAATTAAGGATATACAGGTTAGATTCAAGAATCATGAAGTAGAGAGAGTTGTTGGCTTACTTGGCTGATTCCTTTGAGATGATCCATGGTGAGCTTGAAAGATTCATTTTCTTCTTGTTTAGGTATCATTTCTAACACGGAGTCGATGAAATCAGGACGATCTTGTGTGAAGTTCTTCAATTGATGATCATCAATGATATGATTAAGAAAAGTATCAACCTCGTTGAAAACATTGTGAAGTCTCTTATGTTGCCCTGACACAAAGTCCATAAACCATCCAAGACCAGCAATAGGGAAGATGTCAGTGAATTTGAAAGACATATTTCTCTGAGCTTCAAACATCAGCTCTTCGATCTTTTCCTTATCGATATGCTTGTTCTCGAAGAAACTCTGTCCAAAAGCGGTTCTGAATACAATACTAGCAGCTAGGCAGAAAAGGGTTTTGCTCAAATCCACCGGAGATTGCTTCAAAGCCGATTCTCTCAGTTGCTTGACAATCAAGTCATTCTCTTCCTCTCTAATGTACCTGAAAGATCGAACCTTTTTCACGCTGAAAAACTCACGAACCGCAAGCTTACGCAGCTCTCTCCATGCGTCACCGTATACCCCAAAGCCGATGTCTTTACCATTACGCGAGAAAACTCTTGAGGCGATAGTGACAGGTCGGGTACAACACTCAAGGTCTTGGGTTTTAAGAACTTCTTCAGCTGCTTCACTCGATGAAATGACGACCATACGAACAAAACCTAGACGTAGAAGCATCACGTGTCCGTGTTTCTTGGAGAGATCGTGAAGACATCTGTGAAGCAATCCCTGGATCTGGTGTAAGTTTCCGATTATCGGAATTTTTGTTGGGCCCGAAGGAAGATTATTTGAGTTTTTGTTCTTGTTGGTGTAGATTAACGAGAAGAGAAGGGGAAGTAATAGAAGCAAGAGAAAGGACAGAAGAATTGCCATTGTTTTCGTCCCTCTGTTTTGTGCTCCGTTTTTTTCGGAGATAAGAGAAACAGAGTTTGAAAGAGATACAACAACGAGTTTTACAAGTCTGTCCAGAAAATAATCTCATGAAGTTTTAATATAAATACAAAGTTACATCTTACGTGTCTTTTTACTGTCGTCACTAGCCAGTGAGGATAAAATTAAAGATTCTCGTGAATACGTGTAAACTATCTTGAATTACTAATAATTAACATGACATGAAAGAAACGTATTTGGAATAATACGATTTGTTTCATTCGAAAAAAAAATATGATTTGATAGGTGGCATATTGAAAAGGTACATATAGAAGAGAATTATATTGGAAAAAATATAAGGAAACGGAAAGACTGAACACTTACAGAATATAAACATACAAACTAAGGAATTATAATTAAGAAAATAGAAAGAAAAAACAAATAAAGGAAGAGTCATTTTTAGAACAAAATATATGATTTGAATCTTATAACTTGGAAAGAACGAGTGTCATCATAAATTTAGACATGGTCCATATGAACATCTGTCGTTTTTTTGGTGGTAAAAATACATACTCTAAATTTTTCAAAGTCATTTAGTCAATTTTCTAGGTTCAGATCTATGTATTGTCAGCATGTACAAATTAATATATTCTGGATCTGGTGTAAGTTTCCGAATACATTATCAAAAAAAAAATTTCCCTAAATATATGAGTGGTTAGATTATAACATATATCAATTATAAAATAAATTAACCAAATGTTATAGCTAAAATAAATAAAAACAAATTGCTAAGAATATGACACAAGATGGACGCTCTCAATCCTATCTTGCATTAGGAAGTAGGAAGTGGTTACATGATCGATTACAAAGAGAGACTAATTTTCACTTACTATAATCAGATTTAAAATTAATAAATAAACTTTTTAAAACTAAAAAACTAAAAATCAAATTTTGTCAAAGGAAAAAAACTAAAACATGCGTTATCATAATTCTGTTTAATCCTCGTACTGGTATGTCACGTTTTTATGATTTTTGTTGTTGTAATTCTCGAAAGTGACCTTCCTTCGTCTACGATTAGCTTATTTCTGCTACTGTCGGTCAGCATTGTTTCAATTTAGCGTGTGTAGGCAATGCTCATTTGGGTACTTAAGTCTTGGGTCTTGGTTTGAACCTTCTAATACGTCATATACTTTGAAAAGAAGAAATATATATGTGTTTATGCCAAAAATAAAATTAGTTAGATTCTTCGGTGAATCTGGATTCAGAATTTTTTTTTTTTTTGTCTAAAAGACCACATCGAACATGCGAGACGTTGTTTGGTTTGTTTTAAAGGTATTAGGTTTTGAACCTAAGATCCTTTACTAAAACAAACATTATTTTGAAAATCCAACCACGTATAATTACATAACCCTAGTCTTTGCTAATACAAACATTATTTTGAAAACCCAACAACATATATATATAACCCTAGTCTTAGTCTGCTCTAATGCATATTTCATGTGTTCGCTCCTGAAGATTCTATGACCCAAGAACCGGAAGAAGCACAAGAGGAACTTTCTTAACAATGGTGACATCACCAGATTCTTCCATGTCCATATCTTTATTCTCCTCGGGCAATTTCCAATCAAAGAAGTAAAGCAGATTCAACAGTCCTAATTCAACCGTCGCAATCCCAAAAGCCATCCCTGGACACATCCTCCGACCAGAACCAAAAGGTAACATCTCGAAGCTGTGTCCTCTATAGTCCACAGGACAATTTATAAACCTTTCCGGGATAAACTCTTCTGGATTTTTCCAATGTTTAGGATCTTGTCCTATCGCCCATGCGTTAACCATGAGAAGGGTTTTCGGGGGAATATTGTAGCCTTGAATCTTAATTGGACTCGTTGTCTCTCTTGGGAGTAATAGAGGAGCAGCTGGGTGTAGTCTTAAGGTTTCTTTCACCACAAGCTTCAAATATTCAAGCTTCTCGAGATCTTCTTCCGCGATTCTCTCTTCTGGTTTGATTCTAATACTTGTTCGAACCTCGTCTTGAGCTTTCTTCATCACTCTTGGGTTTCTAATGAGCTCTGACATCGCCCAAATCATGATGATGGCACTTGTGTCTACTCCAGCTAGAAATATATCCTGGTCAAAAAAGATACTAAGGTCAGGTTCTAGATTCAAGAAACATGAACTAAAGATTATTTACTTACTGAGATGACTCCATGGAAGTGATCAATTGTGAGCTTGAAAGAATCATCTTGCTCTTCTTTATGCATCATATCCAACATCACATCGACAATATCAGGACGATCTCGAGTTGTTACTCCCTGCCTATTCTTCAAGTGATCATCAGCCACTTTCTTCACAAAAGTATCAACCTCGGTGAAAGCATTATGGAGTCTCTTATGTTGCCCTAACACAAAGTCTATAAACCATCCAATACCAGCAACAGGGAAAAAATCAGAGAATTTGAAAGACATATTTGCCAAAGCTTCAAACATCAATTCTTCGATCCTTTCCTTATTGATTTGCTTGCTTTCGAAGTAATTTTGTCCAAAGGCGGATCTGAATATGATACTCGCAGTTAGAGAGAAAAGGGTTTTGCTCAAATCCACCGGAGACTGCTTCAAAGCTGATTCTGTCAGTTTTTTGATCATCAAATCATTTTCTTCCTCTCTTATATACCTAAAAGATTGTACATTTTTTGCGTTGAAGAACTCAATAATAGCAAGCTTGCGCAGCTCTCTCCAGTCCTCGCCGTATGACGCAAAACCAATGTCTTTACCTTTACGCGAAAAAGTCTGCATTCCGAGAGCCTTGGGTCGTGTACAGCACTCTAGGTCATGGGTTTTAAGAACTTCTTCAGCTGCTTCACTCGATGAGATTACAACAACTGGGACAAAGCCTAGGCGGAGAAGCATCACGGGTCCGTGTTTCTTGGAGAGATCGTGAAGACGTCTGTGAAGCAGTCCTCGGAGCTGGTGTAGGTTTCCGATGAACGGAAGCTTTGGTGGACTTGGAGGAAGATTCTGTTTCGAGTCTTTCATCTTCTTGGTGTAAATGAACGAGAAAAAAAGGGGAAAGAACAGAAGCAAGAGGAAAGACAGAAGAATCACCATTCTTTACGTTTTCCTCTGTTTTGTGCTCTGTTTTTTTTTCTTTTGGGAGATAGATAAACAAAGTAGTAAGACAAAACAACACCGTCTTCACGTTTTGAAATACGGAACACAGATGTCGGTTTGGATATATACAAATTTAAGGAGTATAAGTCAGATTATATATATGTTGATATATTTGAGACTTATATGTCGTTTTTTTATACAACACATGAGTCATTTATTGTATGTGAGAGAGGATAAACTTTGAGATGAAGACTGAGAGAAGCAACCGAACAAGTGCCAATTTAATAAACCATATAAGGCCAAGTTAACTAGTGGTTGGACCAGTGGCAGTAGTCTAGTAAACCAAGTAGGAGTTCAACACATAAAAACTAAACTACTAAAAAGCTGGAAATAGCAGTAAACTTTACATTTGCATGTACATAAATACAAAGGCTAAATCCTTGTTTTCATAACTAAACTGAAGATCATATACAAAAGATTAATTAAACACCGTGATTTGTGATCTTGAAAAGGACATGAACTTAGTTTTACTTAGATAAATGATGCTACACTTTGTTTCATAATCATATGGTGAACTTATTTTAGAAGATCAAACATGTTAATGCTTAACGGGAACAAGTAGAAGATCATGTTTCTTATAAATAGTGAGTCCAGGAGCTTCTTCCATCTTGATATCTTCACATTTCATTCCTGCTGGTAACTCCCAGTCAAACCGATTCAGCAGATTTGCCAGACCAAACTCAACCATTTTAGTCCCCATGTAAATTCCAGGACAGATTCTCCGACCACTCCCAAATGGCAACAACTCAAAGTTCTGTCCTTTTACATTAATGTTATTATCCATAAACCTCTCCGGAATAAACTCTTCAGGATCTTTCCAGGCATCGGGATCGCGCCCGATAGCCCAAACATTCACTTGAAGCCTTGAATTTACTGGAACCGTGTAGCCGTTGATCTCAAATTCAGTCATTACTTGTCTTGGAATCAGAAGAGGTGTTGTAGGATGAAGCCTCCATGTTTCTTTAATCACCATTTTCATGTACTCGAGCTCCTCTGTTTCTTCTAAGCTGATTAGTTCTTTGTCCCCAAATTTTTCTCGGATTTCGGATTGAACTTTCTTCATCAGTCGTGGATTTCTAGAGAGTTCCGACATTGCCCATGTCATTGTTATTGCAGAAGTATCTATTCCCGCCAGAAGAATGTTCTAAGACAATAATTAAAAATTAAGCATGTGAGAACACAATCAAACATTGAAAACGCTTTGTATATATATAGACTTACAATCAAGAGTGCTTTGATATTGTCTCTTGTGAATCTTGCATGTCCAAGAACAACTTTTTCCTTCTCCAACTTCATGAGAAGATCTACGAAATCTTCATTCTCTTCTTTGTCTTTCATTAGATGCAGATCAATTATCTGTTCACAGAAGGCATCCAGAGCTCGTGCGCTTCTCTCTCTCCGTTTGTGCAAACCAGTGAAACGATCCAAGATCCAGCCAACATAAGGGTAAAAATCTGCGGCAGAGAAGCTCCCTAAAATCTCAAGTGCCACAGGGACTAACTCGTTGAACCTCCCATTGTCAAGCACAGTGTCTTGGAAATTCACACCAAATGTTGCCTTACACATCACGCTAACAGTTAAAGAAAGAAGCTTTTCGCTCAAGTTAATCGGAGTTTTCTTAGAGACTGATTCAGCGAACGAAGCAATCAATTTCTTCATCTCCTCGTATTTGATGGGCTGAATCGAGTGAACTCGTTTGATGCTGAAGAGTTCTTGAACAGCAAGCTTCCTTACTTCTTTCCAGTAATCATCAAACGGAGAGAAAGCGATGTCCCGGTAGTTGTAAGATAGCTTCCTTGAGCCTGATTAAATCATTGGTTATGTTATCATAAAATTCTCGTAGAATCGAGAATGAAATTTTCATTATAGACAGATCAAGGATTACTAACTACATCGGATAATCTTGTGGATTCTACTATAGATTCTATAATAACAATAACTCTTTATAAATTTATAAGATAAATGGACTTTTAGGAAGAAAAGACTCGAATTCGAAAGAGAAATAAATAATTCATGAAAATAGAAAATATATTTTTGATATTTTTTCGTCAAAACAAAAGTAAAATTTTTTTTAACAGTGTTTCGAATGTTAACTCTAATAATTCTATAAAAACAAAATATATAAAATAATAATAGTAGCATAAGGTTACGACAAAAAAAAGCCAAGAGACCAAACATCATAACCGAGTTGAGATATTGTAGAATAGGCTAACCCTTTTTTAATATCTTTTTTAGCAAGAGCTAAAGTGACTTGCAATTTAATGGAAAATGTCCTATATAAATCTAACACGTGAATAATAATCATTTCCCATAAGGTATTGAACAGCGGTATAACATCAGATTTTAAAGACAGCAAGTCTTTTTGTTTTTTTATATCAGTTAAACTATGTACCTGCTAATGATGGACGGCTACAACAATTGAGGTCAAAGATTCTTAGGGCTTGTCTTGCTGTATCAGGAGTAGAAACTACGATCGTTGGGACTGTACCAAGCTTCATAAGTATCACAGGACCATATTTTTTGGATAGTCTCCATAAAGACTGGTGAGGCAATTCTCCAAGCTGGTGCAAGTTTCCGATGATCGGAAGCGTTGGTGGGCTCGGAGGAAGTTTCGAGTTTGAGTGTTTGAAAAGTTTAAGGAAAATCATGGAGACTAGGGCAAGGACTAAAAAGTAGATGAGATAGAGAGGGATTGCCATTTTTATTTTTTCTCTTAGTTGTGTGGTCTGTGTTTACTCAAATATTTTCTCTGAAACTATGATATATACAGCCAATTATTACATTGAGTTTGTTTGAAATATATATATGATAACTTTTGTGTGGACGACATGACTGTATATAATGTGTTAGGTCTCCTTTATGTGTGTATACAATGTGTTTCAGTGTAGGGTTGATTATTTTGATTAAATCTCAGGTTTTTTTTGCTGGCCAGTTTTAAGTAAACCAATATATATAAAATTTTAGCTGTTTTTTTTCTGTTCTTGGATTTATCTTTTAAAAAATTAGTTTTTAAATTTGACAAATTACAGCTCTATAGTGGACAATTCAGTCACTCCAAACAGGGAACTAATAGATAGAAAAAAGTCAGCATTGGGAAAGCTTGTATGTAATGTTGATGCATCTTAGATGGCCGGAGCTATCTAAACTGGAGTAGGATGGGTACTCAAAGATGATAAAAGAGATGCCAAATGGTATGGAGCCAGTACGTGACCTATTTTAATTTTTAGCCTTGGTGCGGAAGATGCAATTTTTTGTGGGTTATGTCTTGTGTTAATAATTTGAGTTCTGCAGAGGTGATGTTTGAGACAGATTGTAAGATTTTGGTACAGGCAATTCAGGAACCACAAAGATGGCAAAAACTTTAATACTATACTTAGGGTACAAGAGTCATGGAGGTTCATTCAACCATTTGTGTAAGATTTTGTGAACACCAAGCCAACATTACCGCATATGTTGTGTAGATTATTATATTTAATCCATGGTTTGAATCCATGACTGAAAACTAGAAATACAATATGGATGTTTGAAATATTATTAAACAATTAGTATGTTTGAGTAAAAATTAAAGGATAATTAGTCTGCAATTTATATTTATGTTCGGTTTTTTCATTTCAATATTCTTAAATCTATAAACCAAATAAACATGTTTGTTGTTGAATTCTTTTTAATTTGGTTTGTTATAACTTGCGAGCCAGTGCTGATTTTTAGAAGACTGGAAACCATAACAAATAATGTGTCGTTTTGCATACTTTTTTAAAAATTAAATCGTTTATTTTATAATTTTTTTTATATAAATAAGAACAAGATCAAGTGAGCCTTACTTTTGTTTGTTTTAAAGTTGGTTCTGCTTGCTACATAACTATCAAATTATTTTTCTGATATTTGTCAGTGAAAAGACAGTACACATAGAGCAATTATTATTGCGATGAGTGTGAAACATTTGACTTACCTTGAGTGGAAGAGAACTCTTTCGTGTAAAGCTCTGATGCCAAAATGTATTTTCTCCTTATTCATATTATGGTTTTTTTTCCTTGTTAAAAGGCTTTTTATTCACATGATAGTTTGAGTACATTTTAAAATTCGTAGCCTTAATTTGATTTTAGCTTGTCAGCTGAATTTTTAGACCTAAATTATTACGTACATCTTATTGAGAAAAAAATTAACAGTATTATATGGAATAGGTAAATCTGTTAAAGATCTATTGTTTGGTTTTTCAAAATTTATAACACTTGGTTGACTAACAAAAAAGAGCCAAAGAAACCAAGAGATTTCGTTCTGTTATGGCATAATACGATGCTGACATTTATTCGTTTCAGTCTCATTAAGAACTTATTTCAACTGATCAATGATCTGAAAACTTTACAGGAATAAGCAGAAGCTCATTTTTCTTGTTCACAGTGAGTCCAGGAGCTTCGTCCATATCGATATCTTTGACTGTCATGCCTTCTGGTATCTTCCAGTCAAAATGATACAACAGATTTGCCAGACCAAACTCCACCATCGTTGTCCCCATGTACATTCCAGGACAGATTCTCCGACCGCCCCCAAACGGTAACAGCTCAAAGTTCTGTCCTTTTGGATCAATGTTGTTATCCATAAACCTTTCCGGAAGAAACTCCTCTGGGTCTTTCCAGATATCAGGATCACGCCCGATAGCCCATACATTCACATGAAGCCGTGTCTTGGGTTGTATCGTGTAGCCGTTGATCTGAAATTCAGACATTACTTCTCTTGGAAGCAGAAGAGGTACTGTAGGATGTAGCCGCCATGTTTCTTTGATCACCATTTTCAAGTAGTCAAGGTGATCTGTTTCTTCGAAGCTGATTAGTTCTCTGTTCCTAAACTTGTTTCGGATTTCGGATTGTAGTTTCCTCATAACTCGAGGGTTCCTCGCAAGTTCTGCCATTGCCCATGTCATTGTTATCGCAGAAGTATCTATTCCGGCTAGAAGGACGTCCTGTTACAAGAATATACAAATCTGTGTTAGATCTAATCTTCGGTATTATTTCAGTATTTCTCAAGATTGCAGATTTTTTATAAGTTACCATCAAGACTGCTTTGATATGGTTTCTTGTGAGCTTTTCTTTTCCAAGAACAGTTTCTTCTTTCTCCAACCTCAAGAGCACATCCACGAAATCTTCAACCCCTTCTTTCTTTTCTTGTCTATGCAGATCGATCATCTGTTCATAGAAGGTATCTAGATCTCTCACGCTTCTCTCTCTCCGTTCTTGTAGACCCGTGTACCAATCGATGATCCACCCGACATAAGGAATAAAATCTGAGGCAGAGTAGCTTCCTAAAATCTCGAGTGCTTCACGGACTAACTTGTTGAATCTGTCATTATTGAGCACAGTTGCATGGAAACTCACACCAAATGCTGCCCTGCATACCACGCTAACGGTTAAAGCAAGAAACGTGTGGTTCAAGTTAACAGGAGTTTTCTGAGATGCTGATTCGGCGATTGAATCGATCAGTTTCTTGACCTCCTCGTCCTTGATGGGTTGCATCGAGTGAACCTGTTTAGTACTGAATAGTTCCTGAACAGCGAGCTTCCTTACTTCTTTCCAGTAATCATCAAAAGGAGAGAAAGAAATATCCACATAGTTGTAAGAGAGCTCTCTTGACCCTAAGGAAGATTCAAGATTTATCATTTATGGGTTTGCTGAATTCTGCGAACAGAGAAATAAAAATAAAAAAACTGTACAACCTGCCAAGCTTGGACGGCTACAACAGTGGAGATCATGGATTCTCAGAACTTGTCTTGCTGTTTCAGAGGAAGAAACTATCAGCGTTGGGACTGTTCCAAGCTTCAAAAGCATCACAGGACCATACTTCTTTGAAAGTCTCCAAAGAGGCTGATGTGGTAATTCTCCGATCTGGTGTAAGTTTCCTGGAATAAAATCTGAGGCAGAGAAGCTTCCCAATATCTCCAATGCCTCACGGACTAACTTGTTGAATCTGTCATTGCCAAGCACAGTTCCTTCAAAACTCACACCAAATGCTGCTTTGCATATCACACGTATAGTTAAAGCAAAACGTCTTATTCAAATTCACAGGAGTTTTCTGAGATGCTGATTCGGCGACTGAATCGATCAGTTTCTTGACCTCCTCGTCCTTGATGGGTTGAATCGAATGAACCTGTTTAGTACTGAATAGTTCCTGAACTGCGAGCTTCCTTGCTTCTTTCCAGTAATCATTAAAAGGAGAGAAAGCTATGTCCAGATGGTTGTAAGAGAGCTCTCTAGCCCCTGAGGAGTAATACAATATCAATGAAGCAACCATGTAAAACTTTACTATGTGTTGTGAGAATTTACATTACCTGCCAATGTAGGACGGCTACAACAATGGAGGTCATGGTCTCTTAGAGCTTGTTTTGCTGTTTCAGAGGAAGAAAGTATGACCATTGGGACTTTTCCAAGCTTCAATAGCATCACAGGACCATACTTCTTTGACAGATTCCATAGAGATTGATGTGGTAACTCTCCGAGCTGGTGTAAGTTTCCGATGATCGGAAAACCAGGAGGAGAAGGTGGTTTCCGGTGTTGCAGCCTCTTTGAACGTGCGAGTAGCAGGAAAATAATCAGGAAGAGAAGTGATAGAAGCCAAACGTCAGCCATTTATATACCTTTTTTTATTTCTCTGGCTCATAAAGAAAGCGCATACATTAATATATAATAATGCTGATTTCAATAATTTAATTGATGAAAACTGACAAAAATAATAATAATGATATGTGAGGAAGCGCTTATCATAAACTTATTTTCTTGATTTTATACAAAAAACACGATTAATATTATTATATTATCATATTTCAGTTTAGATCGGTTTGAACTTATCAAATTATATATCTTTATCAAAACTCCGAACATGTCCAACGAATCAGAATCAATTCGGTTCGAAAATGACTGATTTATCGAAACTCAAAATTGAAATAAATTAGTCCGGCCAATCTAACTTGAATTTAGTCTTATAATACATTACGCAAAATTAATAGTTTGAATAAACATTATTTCTAAGATTATATGAAAAAAAATATCAAAAAATAAATATTTTTTTAAAATATGAACCAGATTAATTTGAGTTGGAAATCCTAAAACTTAACAATAATAATTTTGAACCATGGAATCTATCCACATCAATTCAACTATTTTGTCATCATACGTAATAATTTAATTGTAGGTCATGATTCTCGAAGGATCCATACACAAAAATTTAGATTCCTTTCATACATTGTAGAATAAGCTTTCTTTTTCTATCACTTCAGCTCAGCATTACCTAGGATACCAAAACCTAAACTCAATGAAGAAATGGAGAGTTTACATATTGTCGATCACTTGGTTGATAAACCAAAAGAAACAATTGGTACAATCCATGCCGTACTTGATTTTGTAATCTCATGAAAACATTTAGTTTTAGGTTATCAATGATCCAAATACTTTACAGGAAGAAGAAGAAGCTCATTCTTCTTGCTCACAGTGAGCCCAGGAGCTTCTTCCATGTCGACATCTTCAACAGCCATGCCTTCTGGTAACTTCCAGTCAAGATGATATAACAGATTTGCCAGACAAAACTCCACCATTGATGTTCCCATGTACATTCCAGGACAGATTCTCCTACCACTGCCAAATGCTAACAGCTCAAAGTTCTGTCCTTTTGCATCGATGTTGTTATCCATAAACCTCTCTGGGAAAAAACTCTCTGGATCTTTCCAAGTATCGGGATCACGCCCAATAGCCCAGACATTCACGTGAAGCCGTGTCTTGGGTTGTACCGTGTAGCCGTTGATCTGAAACTCAGACATTACTTCTCTTGGAAGCAATAGAGGGACTGTAGGATGTAGCCTCCATGTTTCTTTGATCACCATTTTCAGGTAATGGAGCTGATCTGTGCCATCGAAGCTGATTCTTTCTTTGTTTTTGATTTGGTTTCTGATTTCGCATTGAACTTTCTTCATCACTCGTGGGTTCCTCGCGAGTTCTGCCATTGCCCATGTTATGGTTATTGCAGAAGTATCGATTCCAGCGAGAAGAACATTCTGTGACAGAATCATCATTAAGAACATGTCAGAGTCTCCGGTCTTAATTACAGTATTCTAACAAGGATTACCAAATCTTATGTAGTTACCATCAAGATTGCTTTGATATGGTTTCTTGTGAGCTTTTCATTTCCAAGAGCAGCTTCTTCTTTCTCTAACCTCAAGAGCAAGTCCACGAAATCTTCAATCTCTTCTTTCTTTTCTTGTCGATGTAGATCAATCATTTGCTCATAGAAGGCATCGAGATCTCTCACGCTTCCATCTCTCCGTCCTTGTAAACCTGCGAACCAGTCGATGAACCATCCCACATACGGAAAGAAATTTGAGGCAGAGAAACTTCCCAAAATCTCAATTGCCTCACGCACTATTGTGTTTAATCTGTCATTGTTGAGCACAGTTCTTTGGAAAGACACACCAAACGATGCCCTGCATACCACACTTACAGTAAAACCAAGAACCTTGTCGCTCAATTTCACCGGATTACTATGAGAAGCTGATATGGCGAGTGAATCAATCAGATTCTTAATCTCCTCTTCCTTGATGTGTTGAATCGATTTAACTTGCTTATAACTGAAGAGTTGCTGAACCACGAGCTTTCTTACTTCTTTCCAGTAATCATCAAAAGGAGAGAAAGCAACGTCCCGATAGTTGTAAGAGAGCTCCCTTGTGCCTGAAGTAAATCATTGGTAATTTTAAATCAGAGCAAAAATCGAAACTTTTAATTAGTTACTGTACCTGCCAATGATGGACGGCTACAACAATTAAGGTCAAAGACTTTAAGAGCTTGTCTTGCTGTTTCAGGAGTAGAAACTACGACCATTGGGACTGTACCAAGTTTCAATTGCATCACAGGACCATACTTTTTGGAGAGTTTCCAAAGAGACTGATGTGGCAGTTCTCCGAGCTGATGCAAGTTTCCGATGATCGGAAGCTTTGGAGGGCTCGGAGGAAGTTTGGAGTTTGAGTGTCTTATCAGTTTCCAGAAGATTATGAAGACAAGGGCAAGGATCATAGAACAGAGGAGATAGAGAGAGATTGACATTCTCACTTGTTCTCAGTTTCTGTTTCTCAAAGACTTTCATTGAAACAGTGTTATGTAGCGATTATTACTTATCGATGTGTTGTAGTTTGTGTGGAAGATAATTATTTGTCATATAGTTTATCCCCTTGGTTTTTGTATGGTCCGATGATCTTGATATTCTTCATTGTTAAATTAGTAGTTTCTGCATCTAAAAAAATGTTATTTTGACTAAAATCGAATCTACATATTAAATCAAATAAAAAAATAAAATCAAACCGACAAGGCCAAAGATTGTAAATTAAATTTCTACATTCAAATATAACATTATTATTTTATTAAAAAATTATCTTTGTTGCGCATAGTTTAAAAAACCACCTAGTAGATAAATAAATTTTGGTTTCACATATTTTCCACTTCGCCACCAAAGAGATACAAACTACCAGCGAGTCAAAATGGCAATATTAAAAGACAAAATATGTTGAGCTTAATAAAAAATTTGATTTTTTTTCTTTGTATCCCAACGAAACATTTATATAAAATTCGACTCCTTGATTGGTTGTCTAATTTGGAGAAAAATAGTTCAGAAAAGATGCATATACATAGAAGAATGGGATAAACAATCTAGCCTATAAATTTAAAAGAAGGAAGATACAGTTTTTATTCCATAATCTCGTGATGAACTTAGTTTAAGGGATCAATGATCTAAATATTTCTCAGGCACAAGTAGAAGCTCGTTCTTCTTGTTGACAGTGAGCCCCGGAGCTTCTTCTATGTCGATATCTTCCACCGTCATGCCTTCTGGTAACTTCCAGTCAAAATGATACAACATATTAGCGAGACCAAACTCAACCATTGTTGTCCCCATGTAAATTGCAGGACAGATTCTTCGGCCACCCCCAAACGGTAACAGCTCAAAGTGTTGTCCTTTTGCATCAATGTCACTATCAATAAACCTCTCTGGCAGAAACACTTTTGGATCTTTCCAGGTATCAGGATCACGCCCGATCGCCCAGACATTCACATGAAGCCGTGTCTTGACTGGAATCGTGTAGCCATTGATCTCAAATTCAGACATTACTTCTCTTGGGAGTAGTATAGGTGTTGTAGGATGTAGTCTCCAAGTTTCTTTGATCACCATTTTTAGGTACTTGAAGTGATCTGTGTCATCTAAGCTGATCATTGATCTGTTCTCCATATGGTTTCTGATTTCAGATTGAACTTTCTTCATCACTCGCGGGTTCCTCGCGAGTTCTGCCATTGCCCATGTCATTGTAATTGCAGAAGTATCGATTCCAGCTAGAAGAACGTTCTGTGACAAGATCATAGACAAAAACAAGTCAGAATCTCATTTATTATATAACAAGGACTCCCAAATCTTTTTGTGATTACCATTAAGATTGCTTTGATATGGTTTCTTGTGAGCTTGTCATTTCCAAGAACAGCTCCTTCCTTCTCTAACCTCAATAGCAGATCAACGAAATCTTCACTCCCTTTTTTCTTTTCCTGTTTGTGCAGATCAATCATCTGTTCATAGAACGCATCGAGATCTCTCACGCTTCTCTCTCTTCGACCTTGCAAACCCGTGAACCAGTCGATGATCCATCCCACATGCGGAATAAAATCTGAGGCAGAAAAGCTTCCCAACATCTCGAGTGCCTCACGGACTAACTTATTGAAACTGTCACTGTTGAGCACAGTTCCCTCAAAGCTCACGCCAAACGCTGCCCTGCATATCACGCTTACAGTCAAAGCAAGAAACGTCTTGTTCAAATTGATGGGAGTATTCAGAGAAGCTGGTTGAGTGATGGAATCGACCAGCTTCTTGATCTCCTCCTCCTTGATGGGTTGAATCGAGTGAACTTGTTTAGTGCTGAAAAGTTCCTGAACAGCGAGCTTTCTTACTTCTTTCCAGTAATCATCATAAGGAGAGAAAGCAATGTCCACGTAGTTGTAAGAGAGGTCTCTTGGCCCTAACGAATGATCAAGATTCATGAGGTTTCGTTGATTCAAGATTCAAGATATAAAAATCGAAACTTTTAGTACCTGCCAAGCTTGGGCGACTACAACAATGGAGGTCATGGATTTTGAGAGCTTGTCTTGCTGTTTCAGATGAAGAAACTATGACTGTAGGGACTTTTCCAAGTTTCAATAGCATCACAGGACCATGCTTCTTTGATAGCTTCCATAGAGACTGATGCGGTAGCTCTCCGATCTGGTGTAAGTTTCCGATGATCGGAAAGCCAGGAGGAGACGGTGGTTTCTGTTGATGTTGCTGCCGGTTCTTGAATTTGAAGGCGGCGAGAAGAATAAAGATGAGGAACAGAAGCGAGAGAAGCCAAACGTTGACCATTTTCTTAATTTGATGGTCTGAGCTGATGAAAGGTAAAGCTCACCTCTTTATGCTACTTTCTGATTTGATGTCTGCCTTCTTCAGAGTCTTTCTTATATATTTTTAATATCTAATTTCTAAAGATGAAGATATTTTCATTCAAATGAAGTGTATTATTTTAAGACGTTTATTGGTTATGTGTCGCCTTTTGCTATCTATATATGGAATTTTAAGGTAGGAATTGGCATAAATGATGAAGACAAAAGAAGTCAAATTATCTTCAGGTTATCTATAAAAAGTAGAATTCTGGTACTTCAACTAAATGTACATTCAAGTATACAAACGAAATATCTCGAACATTTAAGCGAAAACTCAACCGTTGTTGTCCCCATGTACTCAAACGCCTCACGGACTAACTTGTTGATTCTGTCATTGTTGAGCCCAGTTTCTTGGAAACTCACACCAATGGCTGCCCTGCATACCACGCTAACGGTTAAAGCAAGAAACTTCTCGCTCAAGTTAACCAGATTTTTCTGCGAAGCTGATTCGGAAAGTGAATCAATCAGTTTCTTGACCTCCTCCTCTTTGATAGGTTGAATCGAGAGTATTTGTTTATCACTGAAGAGTTCGTGCATACAGAACCGCCTTATCAATAGGTTGGTCTCGATTGAGAAAAACTACAGATCATAAGGTTACTTCAATTTCTTTTGAAAGAAAACTATATTTTCTGTATGAACAAGGTCATTGCATGTTGTGGCCTAGACTGAGTTTGGGCCTAGAATTAACTTGGTGGGTTACTTTCTCGCTGAATCAGCTTATCCTGGCATTACTCGGGCTTGTCCGTAATATCGGATGATTGTGTTGGCCTGGTCTTTAAAAATCACATTGAAACTCGGTCCTCCAATTTGGTACTGGGACCAATCACATGGTGAGAGCCAGAGAGAGTGCAATAATGAGTCAGGATGCACTCAACGTAATCTGAGTATTGCTGAGTTTTACCTATCTCAAGTTGAGTGCAATAATGGGAGAGAGAGAGAGAGAGAGAATCTACAGCAAATCTACAATTGCTAAAATTAATAATCCAGGTCTGGTCAAATTATATATACTTTAAAATCAACTTTAAGACATGATTGACAACTTTTTGAAACCGTAGAAAAACAAATTCGTGTTGCAAACACACTCATACCTTAAAGCTTTTTTGGATTAATATTTCTAATATCACAAAGGATGAATATGTTTACATAAGTTTCGAGTTCGGGATAATACGAATTATTATTATTTATACAAATTAATAAAAACAAATTTACATGAAATATTTAATGTGATTCATGTACAATTATATATTGTAAATTTTTATAAAACGATAATTTTTTTGTTATAGAATCGTTATTTTAACACTTCTCTTAATGTATAATAAAATAATAAATGAATGCTAAAAAACAAAAACAACACTCTCTAGCCAATCATACACTCTATAGGATTGAGAGATTAATTAGGTTTAGTGTTATTCAGTGAAATTAGCAAAATGAGTTTAGGGTTTGACGCTTTCAACTAAGAGGGTTTGTCTCTTTCAACTAATAGTTTAGGACTTGAAGTTGTTAAAAGCAACTCCATTGGGGTTCCTTTACAAATTTTTAAAGAGTTTAAAAAAAAATATTATTAAACAATGTTTAAAGATCCATATATGGATCTCACCAATGGATTTGCTCTAAGTGATAGAACTTTTTATGTCTCTACATCCTGTTTTTTCATACAATATTATTGGATTAACACAACGAGAAACAAAGGAACACAAGATTCAATTTTATTTAGTTCAATTGATGCTACAATCTATCATGCAATCTCATGAAAAACTTAGTTCAGTTAATGATCTAAGTACTTCACAGGAACAAGTAGAAGCTCATTTTTCTTGCTCACATTAAGTCCAGGAGATTCTTCCATGTCGATATCTTCAACCGACTTGCCTTCTGGTAATTTCCAGCCAAACTGATACAACATGTTGGCAAGACCAAACTCAACCATTGATGTTCCCATGTAAATCGCAGGACAGAGTCTCCGGCCGCCTCCAAACGGTAACAACTCAAAATGCTGTCCTTTTGGATCAATGTTATTATCAATAAACCTTTCAGGGAGAAACATGTCTGGATCTTTCCAGGTATCTGGATCACGCCCGATTGCCCAAACATTCACATAAAGCCGTGACTTGGCTGGAATCGTGTAGCCGTTGATCTCAAATTGAGACATTACTTCTCTTGGAACCAAGAGAGGTGCTGGAGGGTGTAGCCTCCATGTTTCTTTGACTACCATTTTCAGGTAATGAAGCTGCTTTATGTCATCCAAAGTGATCATTGACTTGTTCCCAATTTGATTTCTGATTTCTAATTGTACTTTCTTCATTGCTCGCGGGTTTCTCATAAGTTCTGTCATTGCCCATGTCATTGTTATTGCAGAAGTACCGATGGCCCCAATAAGAATATTCTGTCGTAGGTTCATACATAAAATATTAATGTCTAATATATCATACAATTAGATTGCAAATCTTTGTATTCTATAAATATTTACCATTAAGATTGCTTTGATATGGTTTCTTGTGAGCTTGCCATATCCAAGAACAGATTCTTCTTTGTGAAACCTCAAGAGCAGATCCACGAAATCTTCACTCCCTTTATCTTTTTCCACTTTATGTAGATCAAACATTTGTTCATAGAACGCATCAAGATCTTTCACGCTTCTCTCTCTCCGCCCTTGTAAACCCGTGAGCCAGTCGATGATCCAGCCGCCATTTGGGAAAAAATCAGAGGCAGAGAAGCTTCCCAAAAACAAAAACGCCTCGTTGATGAACTTGTCGAATCTGTCATTGTTCAGCACTGTTCCATGGAAACTCACACCAAATGCTGCCTTGCATATCACACCTACAGTCAAAGAAAGAAACTTCTCGCTCAAGTTAACAGGTTTTTTCTGAGAAGCTGATTCCGCGACTGAATCGATCAGTTTCTTGACTTCCTCTTCCTTGATGGGTTGAATCGAGTGAACTCGGTTAGCACTGAAAAGCTCTTGCACACAAAGTTTCTTGACTTCTTTCCAGTAATCATCATAGGGAGCAAAAGCAATGTCCAGATAGTTGTAAGAGAGCTCTCTTGGCCCTGAGAAATTATCAATAACCATGTGTTTGATTAAATCCTATGAAAAAAGGGGGAAAAACTAAACTTTAGTATGTGTTGAGTGAGAGTTACAGTACCTACTAAGCTTGGACGGCTACAACAATGGAGGTCATGGATTTTAAGAGCCTGTCTTGCTGTTTCAGAAGAAGAGACTACGATCGTTGGGACTCTTCCAAGCTTCAGAAACATCACAGGACCATACTTTTTGGAGAGTCTCCATAGAGATCGATGTGGTAATTCTCCTAGCTGGTTTAAGTTTCCGATGATCGGAAAACCAGGAGGAGCTGGTGGTCTTCGTTGCTGCTTCTTGCGTTTGAAGGCGGCGAGAAGAAGACTGGTGAGAAAGATAAGTGAAAGAAACCAAATCGTAGCCATTTAATTGATGATGAAAGAAGATTGTGCTTTTATTATATACACATTTATTTCGCATTTGTGATGATTGCTCCGTTTTCAGCTATTTTGTCTCCTTTTCAAAATTTTCATTTTTAAATTAATGTAATTGTAATCTAGAAGAGAATACACATAAGGCTCAAGAAGCCGTCTAATTGCAAACCTTCATTAGTATATTAACCAATCAACTAAAAGAAATACGAACACGAATAAATGATGTCAAGGAAGTAAAAAAAACACTAAAAAAAAATTTGGTCAACACACGACAAAGCCATAAAAGACACAAATCACGTGGGACAAAGACATCTTTACTTTTTTCATAGTAGGGTTAGGTAGTGGACAGGTACCATTGCATTTTGGAATATCCGAACATGACTCGGTCCTTAATCCTTACATATACTAATTGATTTTTAGTCCCTCTCGAACCTCTAAATCCCAACATACCAAATAGACCAGTTAGTAAATTAAGGTTGAGTCTAAAGAATCACATGAAAAAAAATAAAAAATTTGGGTCGAAAAAACGTCGTAGAAGCCTCTCAACGCTTCACTCGGAGTTGGATAGGTTCCTTCAGACAATGTTTGTCTAAAAAAATACTATTAGTCATATCCGAGTCAGATTGTTTAGACCTAATTGACCCACTTTACAATTAGAACTTGATTACTTTTATAATATTCGAGAATATTTTGAGATTTTTTTGTTAACTCATTCCTCGTACCTATAATGTTCATACCAACTTTTTTTTATATAAAAAAACGAAAACACTAAACTACTATTTTAATTTATTACGTTTTCAACAAATACAAAAATAGTCGACTTTGGCCATGCAATCCCAAGATCATTCTTTCGACTACTAGATCAACATGAACTGATTTTATGTTATCTAACTAGTTATTAGTAATAGATGTTAAGATAATATATGAAGTTCAAGCAATAAGCAACATATTTTGAATTCTTGGATCTACATGGGTAGACCAAATTTCATTGCAAAAACAAAGAAACATGATATTATCCAACATGATCCGAAAGATAATAAAATATTCGTTATCAGAATGCAATCTCCGGAGGCCATAATCTTCAAATACCAGACCTAACTACATCATTCGTGATACAAATGAACATGAATCTATGATTCTGTTCATAGCAGAAGAGTTGTCATAAAACTCTTAAAAGCTACTAAGAGATAATCAAAGTATTTACTCGGCTGCCTCTTCCATCACCTGTTCCGCGGTGGCTGGAACCACAGGGTGATAGTGGTAATGTAGCTCGCCTACGTCATCTCCAGAGAGTTTCTTCCATCCTTTAGGCCCAACGTGGTATACTGATCATAGAGATTTCGGAAATTTAAAATCAGAATCTTGATATTAGAAAAAAGATTATGTATCACAAGATGATGTATTTGCAGAAGAAAACAGAATTGTTCTTTTACCGCTAGCAACTCCACCACTAGCTCCATCACGGAATGTAGCATGGTAGATAGATCTCCTTGCTAACTCTGAGGCTTCTTCAACCGACATATCGAATTTGTATCTGTTTACACAAGAAAAAAAAAGAACCATAAGATTGACAACAATACTAAGTATTTGGAGTGCGCAAGCATATCAAGATAAGATTTTGCTTAGAGGCAATGATGTTTCTTGAAATAGAGAAATACCCGCTGTCAAGAACACCATAAGCGTATGGTGAACCTGAACCGACAGAGAATCTATCTCCCTTAAGTCGTCCTCCTTCATTGTCAACATAGTACAATCCAGGGCCCTGTTCCATAAAGCTAGGGATTTTAGTAATTTGACATTTCTCCTTTTTAAGTAAAATAATCGACTGGGAAGGATGGAACGGTAAAGATATAAAGTTTGGTGTACTGACTGTTTCATCCCATCCAGCAATCATTGTGCCAACAGAAAGTCCCATTCCACGGTATGAATAGAGCATGTTGGCAAGAAGCTTTGAAGCTCCTGAAACAGAGATTCTCCTTTTGTTTGCCAGCTCATGTAGACGGCACTACGACATATGAATACACTCTCTATTAGAGACATGGCTCCAGCATAGAGTAAATTTGTTAACAGGATAAAAAAAGAGATAAATTTACACATGAAACTGAAGAGCCCCCAGTTAAATGAAGAATGACCAACGGGTAACCTAATTGCCACAGCAAATGACAGACCCAGTTCACCAATTCAGAAAGCTCACAGAATTTAGGTTAGGTACCTTAATTCCCAGATTCCGGTGCCAGAACTGGCAGTCAGCAGCTCCGCCAGCCATTGTACCAAGCATATACGGATTAATTTCAATAATCTTCTTCACAGATTGTGACGCTAATGAAAAAAAAGAAACATGAACAAACATCAGAAATCACACAATTATGTCCTTTCTTATATTGTACAATACCATAGTTTAACACAACAAACATTTAGAATTTTTTTTTAACAATTAAATACAGAACTAAAGCCAGCAAGAATCTAATTCAATCAACACTGTCGTGATCCTTATGCTCATTGTGAAGAAATCTCTAAAGGATTCACAACTAAACGAACTACAGAAAACTAACATTAAGTATCAAATAAATTCAAAGTGAAACATACAGATATATCCTCCCATGCTTGCTCGAGAATCGGCAGCTACCATGACACCTTCTTTAAAGATAAACGCGAGTGTCGTTGTACCCTTTGCAGGCTTCACCATCTGTACAGCTTCTTTCTGAAACCCATCAAACTAAAACCAAACACACAAAGAAAAAGCAAATTTCGCAATCAAAACAACCTTTGCAAATTGGAATCCAAAAAGAAACTAAATTTCGAAACTTAAAGCTCACATCAGTTGTACGAGGAAGATCGAACGACGGTACAGAAGAAAACCCATCAAGCATCTCGTTGTTTGATCCAAACCCAATCATTGGCATAGTTGTCTCCAATCCACTAGTATCAAGCTTCATTGTCAAAGACCCTACAGAACCATCGGAAAATCCGTCAAAATCATAAAATTATCTAGCTTGAGATACACACTAATCAGATATAAATTCATAGAGCTTCCTCTGACGATTCAAATCGGATCTAACACGAGATTACCTTTGGTTGTATAAAAACCCATAAACCCTAATACCTCCATTTTAAAGCCAAATTAACGACATTAGAGCTCAATTAGGGATCGGGACATACCTTGCCGAAGAAAACCAATGAAATCGAGACGCAAAATTAACAAAGCAGAGGAAGTGTGAGAGCTGAGGAATAAAGAAGAGGAAATAGAAAGAGAAAAGCAAAAATATGGAGGGATGTTTCTTGAGCTCCGGGCAAACCGCACTGGACCAAATTTGGGTGATCGGGTCGGGTTGAGTCGTTTTGGGTCATACCGCCTAAGACAGGTTGCACTTCCATTATTATTTTAAATCCAATTGTTCAATATTTTGGGCTTCATGGGCTATTATTGGGGTCAGCTCACCACTTTTAAATTTGATGTATTGGGTAGCTAAAATTATAGTTCTAACTTGTGCCATGGTGGAATGGTTTTTAGCTACTATGTGGACTCTTGGTCTTAAACTAAAGTACTGAATGATGTTTCAAGGGATAGTTTAATTTTTAATTTTGGTGCTTTAGTGGACAAAATGATCTCACAGAACTTTTTGGTTTTTATTGTGCAAGTAATTACTTTACACAAGTCAAAGATTTAACATCAAATTAAAACTAAGAAGAAAAACATTTGGTATTATTCTTTTCGTTTCGTGTAACATCTATAAAGTTAAAACTTCAAAGTCTTAAAACTGCCTCTTAGTTTTGGAACATTAATTCTACTTTGAAAAAACTAGAATTCTACTTTGTAGTTGTCAAAAAAAAAAGAATTCTACTTTGCAAAAACTAGTAACGCATATAAAATCAAATGATTTAAATTAATAAACTTGGTAACATAAATGAGTACAGAAAATTAATTATTTCTAAAGGTGTGTGTCGAGAAAAAAATGGAGCAAACGCAATCGCAATACGCTAGCGTTTGGTACTGCATCTTCTAGCTCGCATAGTTCCTGAAGGAGGACTATTCAAAGAAAAGCTGCAATGAGTATGCAACCAATAAGAGTACCTAAGCAACGCCCCTAAGTTCGAACGTGCGTGAAACGTTCCTCTCAGGTTCAACAAAACCGGACCGGTTTCAATCTGACGCTGCAGCTCCCTGCTCTGCGTTGGCTGGAGCTGGACTTGACTGCTCACGAGATGAACATTTGCAAACATGGACATTTTCTTAGGAACCTTGAAAGGCTCAATGTATTGACTCGCTATGAGAGTGTTGTAATAGTAAAGCTCGAATGCCACATAGCCAAAGTCCACACTGCTTTTCTTGTTTGGGTTTGTAAAGTTTGCTAAAATGGTTAGATCTCCGTTGAGAAGAAAACCCATGTCAAGATAAGCAGCGTTTAAGTTAGCGGCTGAGATGTCGATGTGAGGAGAGCGTGGACGGTACACGAGGTAGATGATTAGGACGATTAGACCGCCGAGGATAAGAATGATCCAGAAAATTGCACAGCAAAATGCAGCTGACCAAGTCATTGTGTTTGTCTGATCTCTTGAAGGCGGTGGTAACCGTTGGCCACCACGGTGATGCGGTGATGGTGTTGGAGCGGTTCTCCATGGAGTTGGTTTGGCTATCGGAGGTAATGTTGTTGCATAACCTCCACCAACCCGTGGTGGTTGTGGTGGTGGTGGAGATCGTTGTTGTTGTTGATGATGATGATGACCTTCAGGGCTTAAAAGTAACGGTCTCTTTGCAGACTTTGGAGTTTTTCGTGGTGGTAGTTTCTCTTCAGGACTTGATAGTAATGGTATTTTAGCAGAGTTGGAAGTTTTTCGTGGCGGTAGTTTCTCTTCAGGGCTTAGTGGTAAAGGTATTGAGGAAAGGGGCGGTGCGTGGATTGGAGCTTTACGGTGGCGATCACGAGGTTTGATTTGGATTCCTGGTGGACTGTTTGGGTGAGATTGGGAGGTTTGGTGGTGCGGAATGGGTGGAATCGGAGGTTGGTGATGGGGAGATGTTTTCGAAGTAGAGGCACCACCTTTAAGATGTTGATTCTGCGATGGAAGGCGCGCGAAATGAGGGTTGGTTTCATAGTGATGGTGAGACATCTAGAGGAAGAAGCTCAAAAAAGCATCAAAGAGTTAAAATGAAAGCAGGAGAGTGAGAGATGGAGATTTCAACTGTTTCCCAATTTCTAAATGGGAGAGGGATAGGGAGAGAGAGAGAGAGGATAACTTGGTGAGAAGTTCAAGTAAGGATTCTTGTTGTGGGAAATGATCTCTCCAACATAGAGAATGAAACTAATACAACGAAGCAAGTAATCCTTTTGTAGATTCCTTGTCCTTGCGGCTAAACAAAAAGAAAGAAAAATTATAAAAACATTCTCTTTCTTTATAACTTATACGTTCGTAAGGAGTTTGTAATTACTCAGCCCTATTCTTCTTACCCTTAGTACCTAAAGCTAGATTCTAGGAGAGACAGGATAAAGAACTTCACAGATTACTGGAGTACTTGAGAGTTTTCTGGTGCATATATATGAGAAAAATGAAATGAACTTTTAACTAAACACTGGTAACATTTTCGAAATAACTCGAAAGCAACACCAAGTAAAGTTTTATCTATATTGGTGGTCAGTGCCTGCTTATGTTTTCAGCGGTTCAGAAACCTTAATCCTCAAATTGTGAATGTTTCAGAAAGGAGATGTTGCGTACCGCCTCGTTGACCTGTCATAGCCTTGGACTACCGAGGTTCTCCTGCTTTTGAGATGACTTGATCACTATTATGCCTTCTTAGGCATGAATAATGGCTGGAACAGAAAAGACAATAAAAGGAGAGACTTTAGACACTCGTGGTCATACAAAGACGCAGATTTGGAAGGCACTGTGTCCTGTCATAAACTATCTAAGCTCCCAAAACCAACCTTTTTGAGTACAAGTACAATTCTTGGATCTGAAGTTTATTCTAATGACTATGGAAAACTAAGGAAAGAGAAGCCTTATTCATAGAGTAAAGAACTAATGGTAATCCAAGCTTATACCAAATTCCACATTGATTTCATTCATCAAAAGTTCAAAATGAAAAAAAAAAAATAGGATCACGACTGTGTTATATCACAGATACTAGCACTGATCAACATTGATTCCCCGAAAATGAAATGGAAAGAAGACGATGAATGGTTATAGCAGCACCGTTGTTTCAGCTCAGCTCTCATAAACCTCTGCAAAGAAGAAGATGAGATAAACCATTACAATCTGTTGAATCCAATCATAACTACAACTTCATACTGCGACAATGGCGGAGGATCAATGAATCGAACCAGTTCATGAGATCAAGTGAGAGTACATGATTCTATAAATTCCAGTAACCAAAACAAAATGCGAGAACATTTCGGAGATCGGAAACTATACCTGACTTTTTTTATGAGGATCGACTGGAGTTTGCGAGCAAAGTCAATGGATTTGATCCTGCGTTCTAGATTCTTCCTAGCGAGAACCTTCTTCTCCGAGTTCTTAATGTGGTGAGTCTGCTGCGCTTTTATCAGCCTCTCCATCCCGCTCGACTGCATCTTCCTCTGCAAAATCGTCAGCGCCTTGTCCAGATCCCCGGAAAACACCTTCACCCTTATCCCTCGCTCCTGCTGCAACTGGTGGTGATGACTCGCCCGAGTCACTAATCCCGTAACTCGCTTCGCTATCGTGTTCATCTTCCCGAGAAAATGTTATCTTACCCCTTCACTCTTTCTGCTCAATAGAGTTCCAAAATGATTGCTGAGAAAGTATAGAGAATTGGAGAAGAAATACAAACGGATCTGATTTCGACTTTACCTGTCACTTCGATGGTCGGAATCTCGCCGGAGAGATCAAGGAGACTGATGATGGAGAATGACTAGGTTAGAAAAGAGGCTTAGACAAGTAGAGATGGAGGAAATGAGACAAAATCAGAGGTTTAAGGGTTGATTATGTAATTATAGTAAACTATGGGGATGTGTTTGTAAATATAAAATAAACCTAACCCTCTGCCTGAGTTAGAGAGTTGTTGACTTTGAAGATGAACATAACAAGTCTTTCAAAAAGCTTTCTTTATTCCCGTCTGTCGAGTGTTTTGAGTCTCTCCAAGCTCTTCCTCACATGGCAGCGTCTCACATAGTAAGCTGAAGAGAAACTGTTGAGCTATCCACAGAGATTGAGAGAAAGAAAGAAGAAGAAAGAGATAAATTACGCTGGCGACTTTTAGCCCGAGGCGAGCAATGGCGGAGTTGCGGCACTCGAGCTCTCTCGGGAGCCGATCTTCTTCCTCTCCGCTACGTGGCGGTGGCGGAGATGAGGACTCGTCGTCGCCTCACGTACACGATCATTCTCCCAGCGCCGGAGACGACGAAGATGGACGCCCACGTCATCCCTCAAGAGATCGAGACCGTCCGATCTGGTCAGTATCTGGGTTTCACTCTCTGTTTCCTTTCCTCGGCGACGATCCTAGGGTTTCTCCGCAGAAGAATAAAATATCGCTCCTCTTGATATTGATTCTCGCCATCGCAAGCTTGATCTCCGTTTACGGGATTATTAATCACTTGGTAAGTCTTTTCTTTCGATCTAAGAATTGAGATCTTCCATGCTTTTCACGTTTCCCAGATTCGTGCTATATGTTGAAACTGTTGAATCGATTTGGGAAAGTAGTAGCTTGCTTACGAATTCTCCTCTAAAGTAAAAACAAGTTTTTTTTTGTGTGGATTGGATTTGCATTATTCTGAAACTAAGGTCTCTTGTATCTCTATCTTTATATTTTCAGAATGCACCATATTTGTGTAAAAAGAATGGAGTTGGGCTTAACTGCCCTCATGTAAGTGTTTAAATTTTGGAATGTGTTTGTGAGATGCATAAGCTTTGTATCTCCTAAATCGAATTGTGTGTGAATTTGTTTGCATTTCTAGGTAAAAGAGTCACCCTCGCCCTGGGAGAATCCTTTGTCTGCAACAACTTCTTGGAAGCCTTGCGCTGAGCGGCGGATTGGTGGCATCTCAGGTATTAAGGGATAGGGGGATCGCCAATGACATTGGCATCTGTTCAATGACATTGGCATCTTCTTTACGTGAAAGATCAAGTCTTTTGAAAATGGTTTTTTTTGTCAGCTTAATAGCAAATCTCTTTAACTTTGTTTTCAGATCTTCTTCCTGAGAACGAAACAAATGGATATGTTTTCATTCATGCTGAGGGTGGTTTGAATCAGCAGCGAATAGCTGTATGTATCGTCCATCCTCTTGTCTCCTTTTCCTCTTTCCGCTACCCTATCATGGATCAATACACAAATGGCTGCCATTTTATATTTTTCATTTTAAAAGATTGATTTATGGCTTTTTTTTTCCCCCAGATATGTAATGCAGTAGCTGTTGCCAAGATTATGAATGCAACACTGATTCTACCAGTACTGAAGCAGGACCAAATTTGGAAAGACCAAACGTAAGCTTTTTCAGATATTAATTTCATCGCATCTTGAATTACTTTTCTAAGTTTCTAGTCATTGCTGCTACTTTGTATTCTAGTTATGATTATGTGTGCACAATGAAAAAGGAGTCATGTACTCTCTCTATTATTTTAGGTTTACTGAATCTGTAAACTTGCTTTTGCAGGAAATTTGAAGACATTTTTGATGTAGATCATTTCATTGATTACTTGAAGGATGATGTGCGAATTGTTAGAGATATACCTGACTGGTTCACTGACAAAGCAGAGTTATTTTCTAGTATAAGGTTTGCTTTTCAATTCTTTATTTATTTACTGATGAAAATTTTCAAAAGTTAGGCGTCATCTGGTGCTCTTGGTATATAAATATTATCTGATTTAAAATCGATCAATATTTTTTAAATCCGATAAAATTGACCAAGTTATTTACTTGTCTTCTGCAGAAGAACAGTCAAAAACATTCCCAAATATGCAGCAGCCCAGTTTTATATAGACAATGTTTTGCCACGGATAAAAGAGAAGAAAATAATGGCCTTGAAGCCTTTTGTTGATCGACTTGGGTATAATCTATATTCTCTAGTTTTAGGGCACAGACTTTTGGAAACTTTCTTTTACACGATGAATGATATATCCTTGTGGTGCTGGAAAATTTTCAGGTACGATAATGTACCTCAAGAAATCAACAGATTACGATGCCGTGTAAATTATCATGCGCTCAAATTTCTCCCAGAGATTGAGCAGATGGCTGATTCACTTGTTTCTAGAATGAGAAATCGCACTGGAAATCCAAATCCCTATATGTATGAGATATCAGACATCTAGAACTTTGTATTAACTTGGGACCTTAAGCATCCTTTTGACTCAAAACTATATCTTTCTCTCTTGTATAGGGCCCTTCATCTTAGATTCGAAAAAGGAATGGTTGGTCTATCGTTTTGTGATTTTGTGGGAACAAGGGAAGAGAAAGTTAGAATGGCAGAATACAGACAAAAAGAGTGGCCTCGGCGCTTCAAGGTGACTTTTTTAAGTGGTTTATAACTTGTATTTGGTGCCTAAACAACTCAACTGTTGCCTTAACGAATTTTCTTTGCATGTATTGCAGAATGGTTCCCATCTCTGGCAGCTCGCCTTGCAGAAGCGCAAAGAAGGTCGATGCCCTCTTGAGCCAGGAGAGGTTGCTGTGATCCTACGAGCGATGGGTTATCCAAAAGAAACACAAATCTATGTAGCATCTGGTCAAGTCTATGGCGGCCAAAACCGTATGGCTCCACTAAGAAACATGTTCCCAAATTTGGTAAGAACACTGAACCCTATCTCATCAAAATCAGTCAGCAGGCTTAGTCTCTCACAATTCTCCTTTTAAACCAGGTAACAAAGGAGGATTTAGCAGGCAAAGAGGAACTCACAAGCTTTAGAAAGCATGTAACAAGCCTCGCTGCTCTAGATTTTTTGGTCTGTTTGAAGTCAGATGTGTTTGTGATGACACACGGTGGAAACTTTGCAAAACTGATCATTGGAGCACGGAGATATATGGGTCATCGCCAGAAATCAATCAAACCGGATAAGGGGTTAATGTCAAAATCATTTGGGGATCCATACATGGGATGGGCAACTTTTGTGGAAGATGTAGTTGTAACCCATCAAACACGGACCGGTTTGCCTGAAGAAACTTTCCCTAACTACGATCTTTGGGAAAATCCTCTCACTCCATGTATGTGTAAAGCGTGATGGTGCTTTCGTTTTGCATTGATGTGAGCGGATTAACTTAAAAAGAAAAAGTAAGAAAGAGGGTTGGTCTGGATTTTGTCTGAGGAGCAACAGACTATAGAGCTTTGGTAGTTTATTCTCTTCCTTTTATCCTTATTTTTAACCCTTCAAAGCCTTATCTTTGTAATCATTTTGATATTATGTAAAGTTCCTAGTGAAGAAAAAAAAGAGTTACAAAGATACTTTGAGCCTTTCTCATGGTTTTGAAGTTTAATCAATGTAGAGTTTTAATTCTTGTTTGAAACTCCGTTTTGACATATGCAGAAAGAACAGGACACTGCAGAAGAACAAGACTTTTTACAAGTTCGGCCAATTGATATGACTTTTACGAGTTTCCTAAAACATGTAAAGACTTGTTGAGATATGTCAAAACAGAGTGTGACAAAAGTGCAAAGTTCTTTATGAAAATAGGTTTGTGTCATTTAATTTCTCTTATAATACTTCAACGGTTACTAATCTAATCCGTAAAAAGAGCACATATCTTCTTAATTCTTGTCAAGCTTGTAGTAGTACCCGCCAATAACGACAATCGCGTGTTTTATAGTCTCTCTCTCAGGTTGTCTCATCAATAACATATGAGGAAACGAAATCCAGGAAAACAAAGAAAGCATCATAATCGGGTCTCATCATCGCTATGATCGGACAATCCCTTCAGAAAACCGGGTCGACCCGGTTTATTGTCTTCTTCATCGTCCTCAATCTTTCCATTTATAGGTACTCCACCTTTTTTTTCCTTCGCTTCACTCTACTGTGTTTTTTTCCTCATCCGTGTTGAAAAGTTTCAAGCTTGTTATGCTGGGTCGATTCTGATTCTGATTTTGTGTCGAATGTTCTTTGCCTGATCGATCGCGAATTTCAGCATATCGATTAACGCAAGGTCGAACGAACATGCGAGCTTTCCTCCAAGAGGATGGAATTCGTACGATTCCTTTTGCTGGACTATCTCTGAAGCTGAGTTTTTGCAGAGCGCTGAAATCGTTTCAAAGCGTCTTCTTCCTCATGGATATCAGGTATTATTGCTGCAAAAACACCAAAATCCTTAGTGTTTTCACAATTGATTTTGCTGCTGTTGGAGTATGATTGACCCGTTTCTGGACTTTGTAAATTGAGTTTCTTGTTCGATTGGGATGTGCCATTTTGGATTTTTTTTTTATAATTTTCCTGTGTTGTGTGTGGGTTTGGATATACAGTATGTTGTGGTGGATTACCTTTGGTATAGAAAGAAAGTTGAAGGAGCTTATGTGGACTCTCTTGGGTTTGATGTGATTGATGAATGGGGAAGGATGCATCCTGATTCAGCAAGATGGCCATCGTCTAAAGGCGGCAAAGGTTTCACGGAAGTAGCAGAGAAAGTTCATAGAATGGGTTTGAAGTTTGGGATTCATGTTATGGGAGGAATAAGCACACAGGCTTATAACGCAAATACTCTTGTTATGGATAGTGTTAAGGTATTTGATTTGATATCTTTCCGGTTTATAAAGTTTGGATGGAAGTATCGGGTGATTGTTTACCCTTTTATGCTCAGGGAGGTGCTTATGAAGAATCAGGCAGACAGTGGCGGGCGAAAGATATTGGGATCAAGGAGAAGGCTTGTGTGTGGATGCCACATGGGTTCATGAGTGTGAACACCAAGCTAGGTGCAGGAAAATCGTTCTTGAGGTCACTTTATCGGCAATATGCTGAATGGGGCGTCGATTTCAGTAAGAGACTCGACATCATTTGCATAACTTTCGTGTCTGAATCCAATATATGAATATCTTAATCTTGTCCCATTTTCTTGGTCTTTAGTAAAACATGACTGCGTATTTGGCGAGGACTTCAATATAGATGAGATCACTTTTGTGTCCGAGGTACATAAACCGCGTTTGTAATACCTAAAATCTTCTGGTTAGAATTAAAGGTACATAGTGATGAAATTTGGTTTTCTTTCACAGGTTTTGAAAGAGCTTGATCGGCCTGTTTTGTACTCCATATCTCCAGGGACGAGTGTGACACCTACAATGGCTAAAGAAGTCGGTCAATTGGTTAACATGTACAGAATAACAGGTGATGATTGGGACACATGGAAAGACGTCGTGGCACATTTCGATATCTCCAGGTCAAGTTTCATATGCATTACTTAGCTGAAATCCTTTTGCCAGGTTTTTACCTTTCTTTGATATCAATAATTTGCTATTCTTCCAGGGATTTGTCTGCTTCTAGTCTGATTGGTGCACGAGGGTTACAAGGAAAATCATGGCCCGACCTAGATATGTTACCTCTTGGATGGCTTACTGATCAAGGTTTGACTGATAATCTTATGATCTCAACTCTAAAGATGGTCCCAATTAACTTGTATCGTCTTAATGTTTGGTAAAGGTTCGAACTTTGGACCTCATCGAACGTGTAATCTTAGTCTTCAAGAACAAAAAACACAGGTGTAGCTTTAGCGTCACATATCATTGTTTTTTAGTAACAGTCTAAACCATATCTCGCATATCTCTTAGGCTCTTTATGCTTATCCTTCAGATGACATTGTGGTCAATTGCAAAGTCCCCTCTCATGTTCGGAGGTGATGTGCAAAAGCTCGATGAGGCTACTTATAATCTGATCACAAATCCTACACTGCTGGAAATCAATTCTTATAGCTCTAATAACAAGGAGGTTTGTAAAATCATAACTTCAAAACTCATCTCTCTATTTGGAAGTACAAAATTCTGCATCAATCTCTGCATGTTTCGTTTGTGTACAGTTTCCTTACATCATTGCGACAAGATTGTCTAGCAATAAGCACAGAAGCCATCCTCATCATCCAAAGGACAACAACATTTCAACTAAGCATGCTTTTGGTCTCACTAGCTGCAAAGAAGTGAAAGCCAACACTTGGTCCGTTGTAGACAAGAACCGTGGAAAAATCTGTTGGAATCAATATTCTACCGAAAAACAAGAGAAGCCTTTTTGCTTATACAACAGAAAAGCTCTTCTAGCTTCGTATGATTCTTTATTTCTTAAAGCTTTTTCTTTCACTAGCTTTACGTTTCATAAACCGCCCTTAACCAATTTATCTGCTTCACTTTGGTGCAGTGATGAGGAGATAAAACACAACCAGCTTTATCAAGGTAAGCTTCATCTACAAACAAATGACAAAGCAGAGTCTTGTTTAGGAGCTTCCTCAAAGCAAAAGCTCACTTCAAAAGACTATAGTCGAGGTGCGTTATCACCTTGCAAACTAGATACAAACCAGGTATTACAAATGATTTTTGATCTCTCTTGGACCTGGATATCGTATCTTCATTTTCGTATGACACACACTATAATCTTCAGATGTGGGAGCTCCACAGCAATGGAACACTAGAAAACAGTTACTCTGGTCTTTGCGCCGTGCTAAATCCAGTGAAAGGTTGTTACTTTCAGATCAACTAAAATTATACTCTCCTAGATATTCTCCTTAACTAATCAATCGTTGACATTATTACCAATTTTCTGCAGCAGCCGAAGCTAGCTCCAATGGTGTTCGTTCTTGGATTGCCACTGGAAGAAGAGGAGAAATATATGTCGCCTTTTTCAACTTAAATCCGGTGAAGACAACGATATCAGCCAAGATATCAGACATTGCCAAGGCTCTTCAGAACAAGAAGAATCTTGTAGGAGCTTCGTGTAAGAGCCACGAGCTATGGAGCGGCAAAGATTTCGGACCAACAAAAGATTCTGTATCGATTCAAGTGGAATCTCATGGTCCTGCTCTGTTCGTTCTCAATTGTAGCCATGCATGACCATATCAGATCACCAGGCAGGCTTTTCATTTACCTTCTACTGACGACGTCCTTTCTCATCCTAGTGATGTTGCATCTGTAGCCTAATGAAAATGAAGTTTATGTATAATCTATGCTTAAATAACACTGCTCACAATATTTACCAAACAACATGTAATAAAAATTAATTATATTTGATATTTTTTTCCCAACTAATATGTTTTTAATGTTACAAAAGAACATTCTGTTTTGCTAAATAAAGAAAAATAGATTACTTTTAAAGAAATAGCATGATACTTAAAAAATAGCACCCGATTAATTTTTTTGGTAAATAAAAGAAAATCATAGACATTTGTCTAATTAATTATCTACCTTTTTTTTTTGTCAGCCACTATTTCTATTAGAAAAGGATGTTACAAAGTTTACGAATTAAACAGACAGAGACAAACAAAAACATTAAGTAATCCATGAGACAACAAAAGGAATATTTCGTGATCGAGCTTCCTTAGCAATCTGATCAGCCAACACATTTGCTTTCCTATGAATTGATTTGAAAGAGAAGGAGCGCGAAGCTAAAACTCTTATATCTGCAAGATGCCTTTTAATTTCACGACATTCTGCTCGAGGTTGATATGCGTTAGAGGATATGTGTTCAAGGGGTCCATAAAGATCGTCTGAATCTCCACAGAATGTGACATCTTTATAACCCAGTCTCTTAAGTTGTGTGATTGCTTCTTTTAGGGAGATTGCTTCTGCTTCCAATGCTGTTTCTGTTGCGTTAATTGACGCTGATCCCTTGAGTATATAGCTGCCTTGAGAGCTATGAAGAGACCACGCTATACCTGCCCTGTTTGATGCATCGATCCAGGAGGCATCTGTACAGCAGCAGTAGGAAGAGGATTGGAAGATTGCCCCTAATAATTATGTCATTCGAATTAAAAAAAGTTGGTTAAAATGAGTTAATAGATGCTTAATTTTTTACCGTTCATTTCGTTGAAGTAAACCGTCACTTGCTTTAAACTGAGCGTGATCACAACACGCTCGAGTCGTAACTTCCTTCAAGCTCTCGTTATTGAGTGGTACGTCTAACTCACGCGATTCACTAACGCGTGAGGCTCGATTTTCCGTCCACCTCTCCTTCGTTCAGAAGCATGCAAAAACATCTTCAAAGGAATAAATCCCAATTTCTTTATGATTTTCCCCAGAAAAGGTTTCATCTTCACGCAAAAGGAATAATTTTCCGACGGTTTCTTCTGTGAATTAAGCTTTCATCGGAACCCTAGATCTTTTTTACTTTTCCGGTTTGGATTTTTCTGTTTCTTCGCGATATAGATCTCTCCGTCTCACACAAGCATCTTCCGTTTTCAGATCTGAGAAATTTTCAGATTCTGATTTCAACTGGATGTCGAAACCCTGGGGTGGAATTGGAATTGGGGCATGGGCGGACGAAGCGGAGCGTGCCGATGAAGAGCAAGCGGCGGAAGCTACTGCGGCTGCGGCGAATGTGCAGAGCTTTCCTAGCCTGAAGGAGGCTGCGACCAATGCCAAGTCTAAGAAGAAGAAGAAGATGACTCTCTCGGAGTTTGCTTCTGGTGCTTACACAGCACCTGGAGGTAGAAACTCCGTTGGATTGACGCATCAAGAGATTCTTCAGTTACCGACTGGTCCTAGGCAACGCTCGGAGGACGAAATGCAACCTGGACGCTTAGGCGGTGGATTCTCTTCTTACGGAGGCCGTTCTGGTGGGCCTCCTGGCCGAATGGGAAGAGATCGAGATGACTCCGACGGGTCGTGGGGTGGTGGAGGTGGTGGTCGGAGACCTTACGGCGGTGGATTTGATGATGACAGGAGGGGGAATGCTTCTAGGGTTTCGGATTTTCCGCAACCTTCGAGGGCTGACGAGGTTGATGATTGGGGGAAAGCAAAAAAACCACTTCCATCTTTCGATCAAGGACGACAGGGTCGTTATGGTGGCCTCGGAGGCGGTGGCGGTTATAACGGCGGTGGAGGAGGTGGTTTTGGAGGCGGGGGCGGAGGTGGTGGCAGTTTTGGCGGTGGAGGTGGTGGTGGCTTCTCCAAAGCTGACGAAACCGATAATTGGGCTGCAGGAAAAAGGGAAGCCCCGGTTAGATCATCCACATTTGGGTCGAGTTTCGGTGATTCAAGCCGTGAATCTGACCGTTGGTCCAGAGGAGTAGCCGCAGGCGGTGTTCAGGAGGAACGCCGTCGCTTGGTTTTGGAACCGCGAAAGGTTGACTCAGGGGCGAGTGAAACTCCACCTGCTGCTGCGAAGACGAGTAAGCCGAACCCGTTTGGGGCAGCTAGACCGAGGGAGGATGTTTTGGCGGAGAAAGGTTTGGACTGGAAGAAGCTTGATTCCGAGATTGAGGCTAAGAAAGGAATTTCTCAAACGAGCAGGCCAACGAGTGCACAATCAAGCAGACCTTCCAGTGCTCAGTCTAACAGGTCTGAGAGTTCAGGGTTGAATAATGTTGCGAAACCGAGGCCAAAGGTGAATCCTTTTGGCGATGCGAAGCCTCGAGAAGTATTGCTGGAGGAACAAGGGAAGGATTGGCGCAAGATGGATATGGAACTGGAGCATCGCAGAGTTGACAGGTCCTTGTTCATCTGGGTTTTTTTAAGTTTCACTGAGGATTGTGGATCTGTTTCATTTCTATGTTGCTGCAATTATCTGAATATTGATTTTCTCCTCATTTTATTGCGTGGTGATTTTCTGCTTGACCAATGCTTAAAAGTCAAAGTTCAGAATTTTGAAGTAATATGCCACTGAGAACATAAAATAATTTGCCATATCTGCGTTAGGTTTCAGATCTTCAATGTTTGTGTGTACTATAGTCAGAGTCTTCATGAGTTTGTTTTAGCGTCTATGAGTTCCAGTTCTCGCCAAGTGATGTGAACTTCAATGTTCGCTAAATGTTTCTCTTTTAACTTGGACGATTCTTTTTGATATGTCATTTTTATTTAGCTTCTTTGTTCATTGATTGAGTTACAAAGCCTGTTAGATGACTTCTGCTTGTTTCTCTTGGGTGTTATCTGAGCTGGAATTTTCCTTCGGTTTATGCATGCCATTATCTCCGCCTAGAGTTTTGAGATGCTTCTTGTGTGATTCTTATGTTATTGAACTATATGATGCTTTTTTTTAAGTTTAATGAGAATCGGCTATTGATCTCTTGTTGTGGATTCCAACTTTTCCAGGCCTGAAACAGAAGAAGAGAAGATGTTAAAGGAAGAGATTGAAGAACTAAGAAAAAAACTCGAGACGGAATCCATTGCTCCAGAGATCAAGCAATCTGATCAAGAACCCGGCAGTAATCAAAATCATCATGATTTACCAGAAACTATAAGTGGGAAAGAGAAAGACCTGGAAATACTAACCCGTGAGTTGGACGACAAAGTAAGGTTCAGGCAGAAACCAGTTGAGAGGCCTAGGTCTGGTGCAGGCAGAACGGGTTCATATTCAGAAAGAACGCATTCCCAGTCTGAATCAATCGATGAATCCAGGAGTTACGAATCCACAGAAAGACCTAGATCACGTGGCGCAGTTGATGCCTGGGTCAGACCCGTCGATGATCAGCAAAGAAACTTCCAAGGAAGCAAAGAGCGCGGATTTTTCAGCAACAGGTAAACGTAAAACGTGATATCTGCATCTAGTCTCATATCTTCAACTGTAACCAATAATGGTGAATCGATATTATATCAATTTCTGAAATCTCGGGTTTCCGACAGGCCGTCGTCTAGGGAAGGATGGTAAGAAGGAAACGAAGAACAACCAAATGTGGGATGTTTAACTGCTACTTCACAGTTCCCAGATTTTGAAGAAGACTTAGAGAAGCGTTAATTTATATTAATAAAAAAATTATCGTCTCTTTGAAAAGAAACTCTAATCTTTGTTCGTTTTCTGTTGGTACGTACATCTTCGGAATCGGAGCCTCGTTTTGTTTTGGTCTTCTGCTCAGCGAAGGCGTGTGTCACAACAGAATGTGTCTCTTCTGTTATATTTTAAGACTTTTTCGAACCCTGATTGTTATATTTTTTGTAGTTTTATCATGTTTCTCATCTCTTTTGTTATCTATTTCTCTTAACACATTTGTTTGCCAGTAACTTTAAAAAGTTGATTTCTATTGGAACTTGGAAATGCATCTTCACAACAAGAAAGTCACAACGACAGTGTTCAGCATAAACCAACAAAATACAACAAAAAGAACACAAAAACTCAATGCTTACACATACTTTCCTCTATACTTAGGTTTAGGATCTTTAAAGGTTTTGGAATCAGTATGAATCTGGGAAGATTCAGAAGGTTTAAACACAGAAGAATGAATATTACCATCCTCTAACCACTTAAGATGATTCTTTCTAAACTCTAAATGCATTAAACGAGCAGCTTCTTCAATCTCTTCACTGTAAGGCTCTACTTTCACCATTGTTAGCAAAACCCGACTGTATCGTGAGCTCAAGATCTGTTCAGAGACAGCGACTAACTTGAAACACGGGTGCTCTGGAAATTTCACCTCACTTCCATTCTCATCTCTCAAAACCGGGAAGAAAAAGACGAGCCTCCCTTTCATCACCAGCATTCTTGCCGCAAGATGAAGCAGATCATGAACACACTCCACTAGACTATATGCACCAGTCGATGGAATGTGATCTGTTCTTTTGTCCTCAGGGACAGTGTAAGGATCCACTGTCCCTCTAAGGATTTTTCTACCACCGGATTTTCGTCCACCAGCTCGAACCCCGTAAGGTGGATCACATATAATCGCATCAAGCATCTGGACCAATGAATACAGAAGACATAAACTGGTGATCTAGACTCAAAATCCCAAAGATAATACTGAAAGAAATGAGAGAGTATATTACCTCCTTTAGCCCGGAACGCCAAGGAGGAAGATTATTATCCATTCTAAGTAAAGCAACTGGCGTAGGTAGTCCATACTGCAGAACAGATAATAGATTTAAGAATCCGAGATATCAAAATGAAAGAATGGAAACATAACAGGAGAAGTTACGGCACCAACCTGCTTGAAATTGCTCCAAACATTACAGTCTGGACCACGTCCATCACGCACTACTCTGATATCGATATCTGCACCCTAATACAGTAACCCTTCTGTCAGTCTGAGATCCAGAAACCGCAACAGCATAGGAAAAAAAGGGTATCAAGAAACTGAGGGAAGGGGTTGCAGACCATTGTCATTGCACCAAAACGTGCAGCAGAAACAAGAATGCTCCCTGTACCGACGAAAGGGTCATACACAAGTTTTCCAGATGTAGCTTTAGCTTGATTGGCCATTAAGAAAGCCATTTCAGCATCCATCGCAGTCGGGCCAAGGTAATTGCGAGATTTCAACTGAAAAGTCGGTAGAAGCTTCCTATCAGCAAAACCAACCTCCCTCCCAAAAAAGATTCTTCTCTGGACAATAGGTGGAAGTCCATTGTTCTCCTCAGATTCATCCATTTCCATGAGAAAGAAGTTGTGATCTGGGTTTTTCAAGCTAACCTTTCCCTGCAATTAATTGAGTCACCAAATGTTTCATTTAAAGGAATAGACACCAAAAGAGACTGAAACAAGAAAATTTCCTTCAATGAAAGTGGAAATTAGACCTCGAATGGGATATACGTAAGTGAATGAATCCGATCTTTCTGCTCATCGAAAGTCAGAGCCTTTCCGAAAGTTTCAACAGAGATCCTAAAGGTCGAACCATGAGTGAGAAATGGGAGCTTGCGAGAATCAGGGTAGCTTTCAATGGAGTCTCTGAGCTCTTCATAGCAAGTTCCTTCACCCCAAAGCTCATACATTCCTTTCACCAGAATGCCTACACTAACACCATTGTTTTTTTGAAGTTTTAAGAAACAACAAATTAAAGGACGAAAGATAAGAGAAAAAAAAAGTCTTACTTCGCTTGGCAATGTTCTTAGCAATTTCCTCAGATGAAAGTTGAACAAAGTGGAATGGAGTATCGTTGTGGTGATGTTCAGGAAGCCGCCACTGGAGTGACTCATTCTCTGCAATCTCCTCTCCGAAGAGTTCGGCTAAAGCCTCCACCTCTGGCTTTCTGAAGTCTAATAGCCTGTGATAGAAAACACATAGAAACCACATCTCTTGTTTTCCTCCAAATCCCAAACCTAAATCGTGAAGATACCTGAGAAGAAGCAGAAGAAGAAGACGGAGGAGACGAAGACGACGGCGACAAAAAACCTCTCTTAAAACCCTCCACACAGGCCCAATAAAGCCCATTTATTCAGGCCAAACTTTTTTCATACAGCCCGTATTGGTTACATGACAGTGAAATCACATAAGTACCCCGTGATCTGACGATAGGACTTGTGCGTTTGCTTTACTTGTTTGTTTTGCCAAAGATTTGTCTGCTGCTTCTCCTCCCTCTTTCATAAATTAGGGTTTCGTAGCAAATCAGGATTAGATCTCGTCTTCTCCGCTCGCTCTGGTATGATTTCTCGTTTCTTCTACTTTGTTTATACTGAAATATCGATTCGCTTGTATGTATTTGTCATCTTCGTCTATCGATTGTGATTCGAGCTTTCTAGGATTACGATTTCTAGATATGTTGTTTGCTAATGGGTTTTAACTGAAACTTAGCTTCATAGATACTTTTCATAAGTGCGTAACCGTGTGTATGATCCTAAATGTTTTGCTATCATGGTAGAGAACAAGATCAGATTTGGTTTCGCGAATCATAGTCTCTTCTCGCTGTGTATGCTTCAGGATCTGCTTTCCTAAGTTTCTTTCTTTAGCTCCTTAATAAAGGAACTTACGATGCCGCTTAACTGGATCTTCCGGGAGTCGTATTTATTTTCTTCAAACAAAAATTTCGCAGTTTGTTCTAGAAGATGACAGAAGAGGTGGAGTACCGCTGCTTCATTGGTGGCCTTGCGTGGGCAACGTCTGATCGTGGCCTCAGAGATGCCTTTGAGAAGTACGGTCACCTCCTTGAGGCCAAGGTAAAAATCTTTCTTTTGTTTTAGTGGCTATCCCTGAGATGTTAAAGCTGTCTTTAGGAATTTTTTTATTTGCTTGCTTCTTTCATTGGACTTTATCATGCCTACCTTATTCTCATTGCCATGGCTTTCACCAGAGAGATAACCTTACCTTTGATAACAGGTGGTTCTTGACAAGTTTTCTGGCCGTTCCCGTGGTTTTGGGTTCATAACTTTTGAAGATAAAAAAGCGATGGATGAAGCTATTGCAGCAATGAATGGAATGGATTTAGATGGGCGAACTATAACTGTTGATAAAGCCCAGCCACATCAGGGTGGGTCAGGCAGGGATCATGATGGTGACCGCAGTCGTGATCGCGGACATGACCGTGACCGTAGCCGTCCCTCTGGTGGGCGAGGTTCAGGTGGTGGAGATTGCTTTAGATGTCACAAGCCTGGACATTTTGCAAGGGAGTGTCCTGATGAAACTGGTAGAGGTGGTGGGGGAAGGTACAGCTCAAAGGATGACAGGTACAGTGCAAAGGACGATAGGTATGGTGGAAAGGATGATAGGTACAGCTCAAAGGATGATAGGTACAGCTCAAAGGACGATAGGTACAGCTCAAAGGATGATAGGTATGGTGCAAAGGAAGATAAGTATGGTAGGGATGGTGGTAGAGATCGCTATGGACCTGATCGCAATGGACCTGATCGCAGTGGAGAACGATCTGGAGGAGGACGTAGCCGGGATGGTGGCAGCCGTGGAGGTCCAGGAGGTGAGAGGCATAGCCGTGCTCCATACGATCGCCCCAGGGCTGGTGGCTTTCACTAGAATTCTACTCCAAAGGGTATGTATGCTTTAGGTTATTCAACGTTTCTATCATATCTCTGCAAAGTTATCTGCTGGTAATTATATAGACTTAAGTTGAGGACTCTTCACATCTTATTCTGCAGTCAAAGAAGTGGAAGGTTTCTGCTTTCAGCTCTCTTGTCAAGTGCGAAGTTAAAGTTACGCTGGATGGTCGATTTTCTTCAATGTATTTGGATAGCTCAAGAAAGAAGATGTGTCTCTGTTTTGGCCCCTAAAACTCAAGAGTGGATTAATGTTCCTAAAGTGCTCTCCTTTTGATATGTTGATCCGTATGGAAACCTTGTGCTTGGTTGGTTTGAGACACAATTTGAGATGTGCTACTTTATGCTTATCGTTATGAATGCGTGGGTTATCCCCAACACCAAATTTGCAAAAAGCCTAAGGTACGTGATTGATCCCTACGTATATCCAGGGTCAACATTTGGTAAAATTCAAATGTGTGTTATATTAGGGGATTATGAGGTTTATTGATTCTGGTAAACAATGATGCAGGATCATCTGATACTTGGGTTTAGCCGAGAAATAACGACCGGTCTATAAAACTTGTGATGGAATTGGGAAATATACATTGCTGATACTTGGCTAGTGGAACTCAAACACATCCCTCTTGAGCAACGAATGTGTTACTGTCATTTTTCAGAGAAAAAAAAAAGAATGATCCTTGTGCAATTATAGTGTGATTGGTTGAAGTGAAATCCAATATTTTCTGTCTGACTAAAGAAGTTGATATAGCCATGGTCGTAGGTGGCTCGTCTAGTTTATGGACATGTTTCTATTCTTTGTGGGTTCTCGTCGTGCCTCTGCGTCTACTTCGTCTATTTGCTCGTGACCCACCCTTTATTGTTTATTTGGCACGTAATTTTCTTGTCTATATAGTCAATAGATGCTTTATAGTTCCACCTTCATAATTTGTATGCTTAAATCATTTAGTTGCTTTTGTGATTCAACTATTTTAACATAATTAAAGACTTAATCCGGTAACATGAGCTCTCTGCTCTACCGCGATTAGCGTAAACATGTGACTATTATTTTATAGCAAACTGATAGTATATTTATCCCTCTTTTGGCTCTAGCAACAAAATCAATTGAGAGGAAGAAAACAAAAAGAGAAAAAATGCAAACTAGATTCTTCTTGATAACATTCGTCTTATTAGCACCATTTCTCATACATCCTCGAGTTTGCTCTCCGACTTGTAGTTTTCCGGCAATCTTCAACTTCGGCGACTCTAATTCCGACACAGGTGGCCTCTCCGCCGCTTTCGGACAAGCCCCTTACCCTAATGGCCAGACCTTCTTTCACTCCCCTTCCGGTCGTTTCTCAGATGGTCGACTCATCGTTGACTTCATAGGTGCTTAGTTGCTTTTATTACACATTCTTCTTATATACTCCTCTCAATGTTGGACGATAAATTTGGAATCTTTACTTATTTTTTCTCACGGCCCATCTGACTCTATTCTCTGTTGTTGATACCAGCGAAGGAATTAGGGTTGCCATATCTAAATGCTTTCTTAGATTCCATCGGTTCAAACTTCAGCCATGGTGCGAATTTCGCCACCGCTGGATCCACCGTCCGGCCACCAAACGGTACCATTTCTCAGAGCGGCGCGAGTCCGATATCTCTCGATGTCCAATTGGTTCAATTCTCCGACTTCCTCACTCGATCACAACTCATTCGCAATCGAGGTACTCAAAAAGTTTCAACCTTTCGATCCTAAACCATATAAGAAACATGTAGTTTTTACAACCTGAGCTTGAGTGTAGTCTGATTTTGTATCTCGAATTGAAAACAGGTGGAGTGTTTGAGCAATTACTTCCGAGAAAAAAGTGTTTTTCTCGAGCATTGTACACATTCGACATCGGTCAGAACGATCTCACTGCTGGATTAAAACTCAACATGACTACAGATCAAATTAAGGCTTACATTCCAGAAGTTATCAGCCAACTCTCCGACGCCATTCGTGTAAGGAAAGGATAGGATAGTCTCTATTCACCGGATAAGCAACTTTGATCAACTGAACTAAATGTCTTTTGATTTCTGTAGAAGGTGTATAAGAAAGGAGGAAGAAGAATTTGGATACATAACACAGCTCCATTAGGTTGTTTACCTTATGTCCTAGTCCGTTTTCCGGTACCTGCCTCTCAAATCGATAAGCACGGTTGTGCAATTCCTCGCAACGAGATAGCTCGGTATTTCAACTCCGAACTCAAAAGAAGAGTGATTAGGTTACGAAAAGAGCTCTCCAAAGCTTCAATCACTTATGTTGATGTCTACTCTATCAAGCTTACTCTCATCACTCAAGCCAAGAAACTCGGTATGTACAAACCGTTTACTTATACCAAGCAGTAGGTGAGTCAAGCTCGGTTTGAACCAGTTCTAATGGCTTTGAAATTTGTTTATTTAGGTTTTAGATATCCTTTGGTGGCTTGTTGCGGACATGGTGGGAAGTACAATTTCAACAATCTTATCAAATGTGGAGCTAAAGTTATGGTAAAAGGGAAAGAGATTGTGCTTGCTAAATCTTGTAACGACGTGTCGTTCAGAGTTAGCTGGGACGGCGTGCATTTCACTGAAACGGCAAACCGTTGGATCTTTCAGCAAATAAACGGCGGAGCGTTTTCTGATCCTCCTCTTCCTCTTAAATTTGCTTGCACTAAATAAATCATTTGACCAAAGTGCCATTTGAAGATGAGATTAATAAAGCTATTTGGAATGTTTACTTTATATAGTGGTTTTCTAAATTCGATTGCTCTTCTTTTTTTGTCTATATCTACGAAATGTGTAGCTCATGAAAATGAAATCCAAACAACCTATAACATTTTATTTGAATTTTTAAATATCTATAATTTTTATACCAATGAAGTGGAAGTTTTTGGTAAAGTACATAAATTGTAACAAATTATCAAGTTAAATAAGATATCATAATTTGATACTTTTGGATTTGAACTTTTTTGTATGACCGAGCTGGTTTAATTGGTATATCAAGCATATCGAACACGAAAAAAAAACTCTAATTAGATGAATCGATAGAATGAACGGAAAAAAAAATCTAATTAGATGAATCGATAGAAAGAACGAATAATATTAACAGTTTTAAATATATGTAATTAAAAAAATTGAAGTTATATAACATCACTAATTTATGCTGATCGTGAACAAATATTTGATATATGTTGTTACATTTTTTTGCATGATTACTAAAATTTTAAGGTGGTTTATAATCACAAACTTATGATTTTAACCATTGACCATTTCAATATCCTCCTCCTTTTCGTCGTCTCCACTTCATATAATCTATATTGTGAAATGATGATTTCAAGAAAGCATAATTCAAATATAATTTTTAATTCCGCTTAGAGAAAGACACATGATTCAGGAATCTCAACTCCTCCACTCACAAAATTCCACGTGGAATTTAATAATGCCAGTGGACTTCACCGTCTTTCCGATCTAGGCTGCTTCGTGAGAGTCAGTCACACTCTTTCTTTCCACGAGCTTTTTGAAAAGTCAACTCCTTCTCCCACGCAATCCCATGTCCCGCGTCACACCTGATTACAACTTTTTTTTTCTCCTATCGTATTAAACCCGCGAAGAACAAACATTATACAGCTCTCAGACAAGTTTCATCATATTCTTTTTGAAGAAGACAAAGACTTCTTAAAGGTTTTTTTTTCTTCGTTTTAGTTCTCTCCTGTCAAATGTATTACTTCAATTATATCAAACGTTTTTGCTTTTGTTTTTACTCATCGATCTTTCTCTGTTGCTTGGAATTATGATCCAGCTTAATTGAAAGTCTTTTTTACTTGTCGATCATAAATTTAGTGTTCGTTGCAAAGAGTAACGTGTCTTTCTGGTTATATCTTTGTTTAACCATGTCTTATGTCTAAATCTAGATATTACTGTCTTTTTCACTTTTCATTTCTTGTTTCGTTTTCACAAACAAAGTTCATAACTTGTGAAATTTGTTTTTGTTCATTACGGGTACGTCATTTACAATAATTATGATATAAATTCATCTTTTAAGTTAATAGTTCTTGGCCTGAATTCAATTGGGTCTTTAAAACTTTTCTTGATCTCGGTTCAAGAATTGAACTAAATGTCTTAAAAATTTTATGTTTCTCTGTTGACTCTCAATTTCTATATCTTCTTCTTCTTCTCTCTCCCTCTCTCTCTTTGTTCTTGATCTCATATTTTTACATAATGCAGACAGTAAAATCTCGGAGACTGAAGTCTCCATTGAATGTTGTTTCTCGTCAACTTAACCAATTTCGAGACATGAAAAACCGAACAGACAACTCTATACGCTGGTTTGTGACTTTAACCAGATTGGTTCTTAGTTTCTTGAGTTCATTATAAAAGCAATGATTCATGTTGTTCTTTGTTTTTGCAGTTCGATTAGTAAAAAACCAAATGACGGCTTGACGTACATCATAGCGACTTTCGCAGGAATAGCTATCGGATTTATATTAGGAACATCTTTCCCTGCATTGTCACTAACTAAAGTAAGCTGTTCATTTTTCACTTTGTTTCAGGAATTATAATGTTTTGGTCTGATTTGTAAACATGTCTTAATTTTTCTTTTCTTTTTTTTACTGAACTTTCTTGCAGATGAATTTTCCATCAACCATACTTCCTTCTGTTAATACGTTTTATGCAGAAGACGAGAAGCTGGAGAAATCAGCTACAAGGAGTCCATCAAAAGGGCTTAATTCAAGTGATGCAACATCTCATAAGGTGTGTTTTGTTTCTTCCTTTGGACATAATTGATCTTGAATGTTTTGTGGATTTAGTTACTTACAAGATCTGTTGGGTTCTGCAGATTTGGGTTCCATCGAATCCTCGAGGTGCAGAGATGTTGCCTCCAAGTTTTGTTGCAGCTGAATCAGATTTCTACTTGAGAAGATTGTGGGGATGGCCTAAAGATGTATAATTATATATAATATTCTGGTTTTGTAATGATCTTTTGACATCTATGGATCTTTGACTTGTCTAAATCATGTTTCTTTGGTTTCTTAGGATTTACCAGAGGTAAAGCCTAAGTATCTTGTTGCTTTTACCGTCTCTTATGAACATAGAAAAAACATCGATGCTTGCGTCAAGAAAGTATGTCTCTCTCTCTCTCTCTCTATCTCTTAAACCAAAAAAAAAACAGAAAGAAAAGAAAGCTAAGATGTTTTAGTCTATCAACAGTTCTCAGATAACTTCACAATTGTTCTGTTTCATTACGATGGAAGGACAACGGAATATGATGAATTTGAATGGTCTAAACGGGCGATACACGTGAGTGTACCAAAGCAAACCAAGTGGTAACAAACACTTCTTCAAACCTGTCTTTCTACATTTTCATTGTTCCCCACATCTAAACCTTTTTGTAAACATCTTTCTGGCATATGTTACTATTGAAGGTGGTATGCTAAAAGGTTCCTGCATCCTGACATTATAGCACCATATGAATATATATTCATTTGGGATGAAGATCTTGGCGTTGAAAACTTTGATGCAGAAGAGTGAGTCTCTCTGTTTCTTTTGATTTCTTATCTCCAAGAATTGTAATCAGAGCTCTTTTAACAAGTTTGCTCATCTTGCAGGTACATCAAGCTTGTAAAGAAGCACGGTCTAGAAATATCGCAACCCGCTGTTGAATCAAGAAAGTTCATCACATGGGGGATAACAAAGAGAATACCTGGAATCGAAGTTCACAAGTAAACAAATTAACACTTACAAAATCTCAATTACTAAGTTAAAAGGAAACAAAGTAACAAAAGAATCAAATTGTGTTCTTTCCAAATTCTTTCTTCAGAGTATTCAAAGAGACACCAGGCCGCTGCAAAGACCCTCACTTACCTCCTTGTGCAGGGTATGGATCTCATTTTTTTTCTTTTCAAAACCAACAAGTTCATACATTGTAACTATTCTGACTTTCATGGTTTATTACTATGTTTCTTGTTAGGTTTATAGAGATCATGGCTCCGGTTTTCTCAAGAGATTCATGGCGCTGCGTGTGGCATATGCTTCAGAATGACTTGGTTCACGGTTGGGGCCTAGACTTTGCGCTATGGAAATGTGTCAAGGTTAAGACACAAATATAACTTATTCACATATGAGCATATATATATTCACAAAACACTTTGGAAACTAAGAAAAAAACACGTTCATGAATCCATGATTCATGATACAATAAAACAGCCTGCGCATGAGAAGATTGGTATTGTGGATTCTCAATGGATCATTCATAAACAGATTCTTTCTTTAACAGGCCAGGTAAATATATATATGATCAAAATATTTTAACCTTTTATACTCTCAACTACATTTACTAGCTTCATCGTTGTTCATAGTTTTAACCATGAGATAATCTCTTGATACATTAATCAGGGAACGGCCCAAAAGGGGAAGTCCGCGTACGATGGGGTAATAACACAAAACCATTTTCTTGCTTTATCTACTTATAAGGTTCTTGATTTGTCGGGTTTTAGACCAAGTTTATTGATAATTACTGGTTTACATGTATATGTGTTTTGGTCAGGTAAGGGAGAGATGTAGAAGAGAATGGACAATGTTTGATAAAAGAATGGCTCGAGCAGAGCAGAAGTATCTGAAAGAAACTGCATCTGCGACTTCAAACGCTACACTTACTTAAACCAAAAACAGAGGAGGAACTAAATAAAAGAAAAACTTGAGTGTTCTGATTGCATTTCCAGGAAGAAGAAGAAAGAGAAATGTTGAGATGATGAGCATGATTATAATGACACCACATCCAAATACACACACACACACAATACACATTTGTTTCTTTTTTTGTTCTTAAAACACACTTGTAATCTTTCAAGTAGTGAAACAAAGTTCTTTACAAACATTTCATTTCTACTTCAAATTTTCTTGATATAAAATTATTTATATTAGTCTGTGTTCATTTCAGATTGTGGCAAACTAATTTCTTATTAATAGTACCCCCATTTCTTATTAACATAATTTATTTTTAAAGTCTTTCACATATGACAAAATCAGAGCCTGAATAATGACGAATTTAGCTAAATAACATTAAAAATACAAATGGTGCTAATCATTCAGAATACACCCAAAAAAAAAATAAAACTAATCCAAAACAAAAATATCAACCAAAAAAATAAAAAATAATAACATCGCTAATTATCATCTGGTTTCCAAAATCTAATCTAAAATTCGTTCTAAAAATTATGATATTTAAAAATCTATATTTTATTTGGATCTGTTAAATATATTGAAATCTATCAAAGACAAAACCTAAAAATCACAATATTGCAATAACATTTGAGATATGACTAATATTATATCTTATGATGTCGGAATTGAGAGATTATGGATTTTGGTCTAAAATGTTTGGTATATATTGAAAAGTATGTTTTAAAAGACAATTATGTTTAACGTAATTAAAATGATAAATTTATCTGAAGAGAAATATCAAAAAAAATTTTTTTGAAAAGTCTCTGTCTTCTTAGAGAAATTTGATACATTTCCATATGGCTCATTGGAAAAAAAATATAAATCTTATAACAAATTGTTCGTCCATTATGTATACAACCATCATGGTTTAACCTCTCGCCTCAAAAAGTCTTGAAAACAATATTTTTCCGTGCTTACTTGCAACTTTCTAATCGGCTATTTATTAAATTCTAAAAAACCCTTTGACAAAAAAAAATTATACAACCATCATGAAAGAAATAAAACTGGGAGACAAAGTGGGAGTTTTGTAATCGTACGTTAAGTGAATTAAAATGAAAAACAATCAGATTTTTCATTTTTCATAGATGTGAATTGCTGCTTTCAATGTTCCCTTACCAACTCATCCTCTTTAATAGCAAAACAAAATGATGTAAAAAAAATAGCAAAAAAAAATAACAACTTTGTTTGTAATTGTAGTCTGCCCAATATTTATTATGATCTATGTTGGGTTTTACAGAGTCTTTTAACTCAAAATAAATTAGTCATTTCTTTTGAATAATATGATATTATTAAATTAAATTTTAAAAATATGTTTTTGATCACCTTTATTTATATGAAGATATTTTTATTTACAAAAAAGTTAATATTAAGTGCCGATTAAAAAAAATCAAATGATGGAAAATAAAATGAGATAATATGTACAGAATAGAGAAAATTGGGTCCAAAATTAATTGTAGCAAAGACAAAGTGTGTTTTTGTGGAGGTGATGGCACGGTCCCATTGTGAATATGATTCCTCTCTTGTAGACAAACCTTAGACACAAACCATTATGGTAATTTTATTTTAATTTGTCAAGAAGACCATATACAAATCTTGTTTCTTCCTTGTCCCGCATTTTCATTTCATTGGTTTGCCTATATGTAATCAAAACCCTACATTTGGAGACAATTAAAGACATTTTCAACTATTTGTTGCATTTAGTTGTATACATACAGCAACTGCAGACCTATCCGATTTGATAACAATACTTGTTTCTGTAAAAGATCCCACAAAGAGTTTTGTATTACTGTGATGTAGTTACACGAGTTTTAGATAAACGAAATTGACAATTTGTGCATAGATATGCCGGTTAAAAGAATATGTTGTTTCTTCATGAGTTTTGTTATTTGTTAGATGGTAAAAAATCTTAATCGAAGTTGTGTAGCAAAATATATGATCAAAGTTTATACACATGTTTTATGTTAAATTAAATTTTATATTATTTATATATGTAAAATTTCTAATTGAGATGAATTTTCTTTTCAACTATTCATTTTTGATCGATTTCAGAACAGTTTCGTGTTTAAACCAATTTTTGGTTCGGTTTTGAGCTAATTTTGGAGTTATCCAGCTTTCACCCTCTCATATTACGTCAACGTTCATAAAAAATTTTAAATCCAATATGCAAGTAGTAAATTAACATACATTTTTTATTTAAAATTCTAGATCTTATTTTAGTTTATAAGTGAGATTCGTATTATATTTTAATCCATTTTATTAAGTAACAAAATTTATGCTAGAAAAAAATGCACATTGTAAGCTAACAATCACGTTTCTTTCATAATATGACATGCTGATGTTTGAAAACTCTTGGAGAAAAATTGTTGCCATTGTAGACTTGACTCCTCAAAGATAGGACAATTAATCAGAGCAAATTGACAAAAAAAAATAGAATTCTAAAGTGATTACAACTGTGGAGAGCATTAAAGGGGAACTAATTTGCACATTTTTCAACAGCTTTCTGAACATAAAACAAGACTTATTCGAGGATGACTTATAATACCTAGCTAGTTAATCCAACTATAGTATGTTTTCGAAGTTGTCATTCATTTATTTAGTTATTCAAATTTTCTTTATAACAACATTCATAATTTTCTTCATTTCAAACCAAACCCCTCTAACAAAACATTCATATCGTTTTTAACCACTATGTGTGTGTGTGGTTTTTTTGTATAACATGTTGACAATACAATATTAGCTTTGGGTTTATTAGTTTCTGCCCACACCATGACACCACTTTTGTATATTCTTCATCATTCCAATCTTGTTTTATTAAAGCAATCTCATATCATCTTTCAACTTTCTTTTCTATAATAATAAACTAATACTTAACAAAGTAATGATTGTACAAAAACACTTGAAACAGTGTTTGAATCTAAAGAAAATGAGATAAAATTAAAAAAAAACAAGCGGCGTCAAATTTGTAATGATCGGAAGACGATGGACAAATTAATCACATGGCGATTTGCCTCTTGTAGTCACGAAAATACAATCTATTGAGACTTTCCCAATTATTATCTTATTGTTTGCCAGATAGAAAATTCAAGATGGGATATTTATTTGACAAAAAAAAACAAATTAGTCGAATTTTTCAAATGCTGGTTTGATCTTGATAACCCAATATCTGTCTAACTTGTTGATCGTCTTATTATTTATTTTCAACTTGTACTATAATTTTGTTTTTAGTATCATATAATACTTCTTTTTATATTTGAAATCATTTTTTTAATATTAGAATAAGCATGCCATAACGATATCAGTGAAAATAATAACAATATAGTGTTACATCATAAAAGATCTTTTTTGACAAAATGGAAGTTGTTGCATCATTCTATGAATATATCAAAGTTATCTATATACATACCACATGTCATGCTTGGACATGCAATACAAAGGGAAAATGCTTTTCTAATTTCGATTAAATAACAATCCTATATACTTTTCAATCTTTTCATCATATGAGGAACAATCATCATCTTTAAAATTATTGATATTCCGACTTCGTACGAATGCGAAAAAGAGAGTAATAATAACAATACTATAAATATGGTTTTAATCATATGGGTCTCCGATAATTAGATTGTAAAGAGGGAAAATACATAACCTATTAGATCCATAATATTAGTCGGAAAAACAAAATATTTCATGATATCAAAGGGGAAAAGTTAAAGGCAATGATGCTAAATGCTGAGTTTTAGACGATAAAGGAATGGTTGGCAAAAAGAATAGATACTAAAATGATGAAATTATGAAACAAGGTGTCACTTTCAATTTTTTATTTTTATTTTTCTAAATTCAGTTTCTAAAAGTACCATAATTTTAGAAAATTACAGGGTTTGATCGTTTTCCAGAAATGCGTAAAAATTGGGTAACAGTTTTTGTTTTGATTTTTTTTTTTAATTCAAACATAACATTTCTATATATTATGACTGAGAACAAATGTTTGGTTTTACTCTCAAGTCTCAACAACAGTTTTTGAGGTATTACAGCTTGATTTATATCAACGACACAACATTATATCATTATGGACTATTACTTTAGCTTTTTTTTCTTTCTGCTGTAAATTTTCAATAAATAGTTATATTAATATATATGGTTAAACCATACTTTTGTGCTTTCTGCTGAAATTGATAATACGAAAATTCTCAGGTGGTGTGACAAATAGTTAATGATTTGTCAAGGTAATCAGCTAACCTTAAAAAATAAAAATAAAAATTAAGTCTGACAAAAGAAATAACTTATTTTAGTACAAAACCACTCATTTATAAATTTGTGTGTAACAGATTCTTGTTTCTACACTCTCTCACCTTACAGTCTTACACATTCGTTTTCCGATAAGAAAATCAAAATTTCCAGAGAAAGAATTGGTTTTTTTGTCCAAATCCAAGATTTTGTTAAAAGAAAATCGATACTTTAGTAGCTTCGAGCTCGCTGCTGAGCTGTAAATCTTCGTCGGAGCTGTAAACCGTCGTCGGAGCCCACCGGTCTCTGTTATTATTTAGTTTCCGGCGATCTTTACCAGTCTCCGGCCGTAATACTGCCGGAGACCATATAAAACCCATCTGATTACTTGAATTTCAGACAAAAATTGATCTCCGAGAGCAGATTCTGTTCTGACGAAAACAATTCTCGATTTCGACAAAACCCACAATATAACTTTTCCGGCGAACCGGATCTGACTTCACCTGCTACTTTCTTTTCAGACCGGAAATGAAGTTTATGGAGTTAGGGTTTCGGCCTGACACATTCTACACTGCGGAAGCAGTGAGGTAAAAGAAAAATTTAATCGTCTCTCTCAAATTTTCGAATTCTTTGTTAATTTTTGACTCTGATCTTTTACTGTTCCGTTCGAAAATTTTCAGGTCTGTGTCTTCTGATTTATTGAATGATCTTATAATCCAAGTCAAATCTACCAAATACCTTCTTCACAAGGTAGAGAAAAGAGACCAACTTTATCCCTTATAACGTTTCCTGTTTTGATTTCTGATTTTTGTTCTTTTTTGGCGCAATGCAATTCAGTTTCCGATGTTGTCAAAATGCCTGCGTTTAAAAAACTTAGTCTCGTCACAGTCACAAGAAAGCGAAACCTCACAAGAACAGAGAGTGATTCAACTTGTTGATTTTCCGGGCGAACCAGAAGCTTTTGAGCTCTGTGCTAAGTTCTGTTACGGCATTACAATCACTCTCTGCGCTCACAACGTAGTCGCGGTACGATGTGCAGCGGAGTATCTCGGGATGACTGAAGAAGTCGAGCCTGGCGAGACCGAGAATCTTGTCCAAAGACTCGAACTTTTCTTAACTTCTTGTGTCTACAAGAGTTGGAGAGACTCTTTTATTACTCTTCAGACCACAAAGGCCTTACCTTTATGGTCCGAAGATCTTGGGATAACAAACCGTTGCATCGAGGCGATTGCCAACGGTGTAACTGTATCCCCTGGTGAGGATTTTTCTACTCAATTGGAGACGGGTTTGTTGAGAAACCGGTCAAGGAGAAGAAGAGATGAGAGCTTGTGTAATGGTGGAGGAAGTAAGGCAGAGAACTCGCGGTGGTGGGGGGAAGATTTAGCTGTCTTGGATTTAGACCTTTACCGGAGAACAATGGTGGCAATAAAGTCATCAAACCAGAATGTATCACCGAGATTAATTGGAAATGCTCTTAGAATCTATGCATCTAAATGGCTACCGAATATGGAAGAATGTTCTGCAGATTCAAATTTGGCTTTGGAATCAGTTATCTCCCTTCTACCAACCGAAAGATCCGCTGTTCCTTGTAGTTTCTTGCTTCAGCTACTTAAAATGGCGAATGTTATGAACGTTCCCCCTTCTTTGAAGATGGAACTCGCGGTAAACGCCGCAAACCAACTGGATAAAGCAACCGTTAGTGAGCTGTTAATACCCTTATCGGATAAGTCAGGTATGTTATACGATGTGGATGTTGTGACGATGATGGTGAAGCATTTTCTGTCTCAGATCAGTCCTGAGAGAAGGCCAACAAGAACTCAACATAGAAGGTCTCATTCCGAAGAAAACATCAATCTGGAAGAGATACAAGAAATTAGAAGACATCTGTCTTCTTCTTCTCCTCCATTGTTGGTTAAGGTAGCAAAGCTTGTTGATTCGTATCTTCAAGAGATTGCTGGAGATGTGAACTTAACGGTATCGAAGTTTGTTGAATTGGCTGAATCGATACCGGATCTTTCAAGGATCAGTCACGACGATTTATACAAAGCTGTTGATATCTATCTTCAGGTAAAAAGAAGGAAAAAGAAAACAAAACACGAAGCTATTGTCCATTTTGGCCCACACTGATCATTTCGCACACTCTGTGTTTGCAGGTTCATCAGAAGATTGAAAAGTGTGAGAGAAAGAGGTTATGCAGAATCTTGGACTGCAAAAAATTATCAATAGAGGCAAGCAAGAACGCTGCACATAACCAGCTTCTTCCATTGAGAGTAATCGTGCAGATCCTCTTTGTTGAGCAAGCACGAGCGGCGATGGCTACAACAACAAAAAATATCACCAAGAACGAAACAACGGTTTTGAGAAGAAGCTTCACAACAAGAAGGGGAGAAGAAGAAGAAGAAGAAAGACTCGAAATCAAACCAAACAGAGTTTTTCAGAGCACTCCTTCTAGGTTTATGGCGTTTTGTGCTATCCCGAGGCAGCCTAAGAAGATGCTATGCAAGTTGTTGTCGGTCAGTAGGAGTTTAAGCCAACGGAATTAAGAAGAAATGATGGTGGGAGATTTTTGTTTCTACTGGTTTCTTGTTGCTCAAGTGAAGTGTTTTTTGTTTGGTTCTAAAAAAAATTATTTGACACATCACATTATATAACCGAATTAGAAAGAACATATATATAACTTTTGTTTTTTTTTTATCAATTTTGAGAAAAGTTCGGGAAACGTAATTTATATTTAAGAAAAAAAAGAAAAATAGTTTCTTATGTTACAAACTTGAGCAAGACGGTAAAGAAAGTAATGATGTGTTCACAAGACGTCACCCCTTAAGTAATAAAAACAAAACTCGAGCAGAACTTAGATTTGGTGATAAAAATACGATTCTTCAGGTTTCTTATCTCCACCATCACCAACTCGTCCTCCAAATCCAACGGTCTGAGTCACCCCATTAACAAGATTTGTAACCATGGAGGTTCCCCATGAGACCCATCCACTTTCATCTCCATGTCGCTCAGCCTCAACACCGATCCTCTGTTGCTCCTCTGCCATAATCTTAGCCCATCTCTTCCTCATAAACTCTCTAACCGCTTCAGCTCCTTGGTTAGCCACTTCTTGAGACGGGATCTCGAGCGGGTTCTGGTCCAAGTTCAGTTTCTCCAGCTTGTTCAGCATGTAGAACGAGTCGGGTATCACTCGGATTTGGTTGTTGCTTAGATCAAGCTCCCTCAAGTTAGTTAGGTCAGTGATTGTGTCCGGGACACCCATCAAGTTGTTGAAATTGCTGCTCAGGTTTAGAACCTCAAGTTTCATTAATCTCCCGATGGAATTTGGAATCCCATGGATCTCGTTCATGTGCGCGTCAAGATACTTTAGAGAACGCATTTCACTAATCGAAGCTGGGAAGTAACGGAGCTTGTTCAGCTGTATCGACAATCTCTCGAGGTTCTGTAATCCGTATCCGATGTTTGTAGGTAATGAAGTCAAGCTGTTGTAACTCGCATCTAACTCAACCAGTGACCTAAATATGGATTTTCAAAACCTCAGGACAAAAGTAGAAACAATATTCAGATAATTACAAGAAAATAAGAACCAAACCTGCAATGCGCTATGCTTTCAGGGAGTGCTGTTAGATTGTTGGAAGTAACATTAAGGATCCTAAGGCTAAGCAACATTCCTATAGAGTCAGGAAGAGATTCAAGAGAGTTCGAAGATACATCGAGCTCTTCTAGTTTCTTCAGTTTCGAAATTGCATCAGGTATAAACTGTACAAAAAGTTTTTAAAAGTTAAGAACACAACAAATGAAACATTAAACTACACTGCAAGTACTAAACAAGTTCTTGATCTTCCCAAAAACTCCATTGTTCTTATGTGATTAAGCAAATCAGAAGCATTCTTTCTCAAATCTATCAAAGCATGTTTGAAGTTATAATCGAGATTTAATCCATATGATGGGGATTTTAGTATTTACCGTCAAGTCGTTGCAAGAGATATTCAAGGAAACTAAGCCAACGATTTTCCCGAAAGCTTCAGGGAGAAGCTTAAGTTCTTGGCCGGAGAGATCAATCCTCTCAAGAATTGCGTCCGATTCCGCGGCCTTGAGCACTGCAACAACCTCCTCGTTCACTTCTTCGCGGTTTCTCAACAACGATTCCACCTCCGTGGCATACACTCTAGAAAGCTTCTCCTCCAAGTCACTCAACTGCTTCTCGTAGCTATCGTGCACCTCATCCAGCCGCACAACCCCGGCGTAAATCTCGGCCTCCTTAGCCGCTTCCTCCGACGAGAGCGAATCCATCTGAAGAATCTGAGCGATCTTATACCGAGCAGAGGAAACCGCCGAACGGTCAGGTCGTGATCCTAGAGAGGTCAAGACTGAAAGCGTCTGCGTGATGGTGGTGGGGATGGACTGAGTCAACGAAGACATGATTTGTGGGTCGGAGAGAAGTGGAAAAGAAGGAGCGAGAGTTTGTTGGACCGCCATAGACGGCGGCTCATGGTGATCGGAATCAAACTGGTGAAGGACATAACAGAGTAATGGGAATTTGTCAAGATCGTGATCCATGGTTTTGTGATTTTCGTTCGAACTATTTCAAGATTAGAGAGGTTTTAAGTAAGAAAAATTTATAAAAAGAAGTCAGATATAATCAAATGTTGAAGAAGTCAGTCATGTTGAGTTTGATGTTGCCATGTCTGTGGTCAGAATCTAAAGTTAGTTGAAAAGTTTGGAAGTTGACCAAAGAACTTAATATCATTCCACGATGATAAAGTCAAGCAGCCAATAAACAACTCAAGATCAATTCCGTCCACCTTACGTTTGATTCTACTGAATGTTGGCTTATGTAAATTGAGTAGTTAACTTAAACCGGTTTGTTTACGGTTTACGATTTGCAAGTCTTGTTTTGAACCTTTGAAAATTAGAAATCATGACTCATGGCTTAGTCTATGAAGAGCGTGATATCCTAATTTTGTGTTATACAGCCTAATCCACCACCTAATTTAAACAGCATTTGGGCTTCAAATATCTAAAAAATCCAAAACTCACGTCCCTGTTGAAGTCATTACACCCACAACATAAGTTTGTTTTTCGTTTTTCCACAGTCCATACTTCAATTTTGTTTTATGGATATAAATCGTATTTGGTGTTCTCTCCTTCCCCACTCAACTAAATCCAATGAGTTTCATTTTCCGTTTCTTAAAAGACACTAAAGTAATAGTACTTCTCCACACCAGCTGTATTTCGGGACCCATTTTTAATTAAAATCGAATCTTATCATCATATTCATTATCACTTCTTCTTCTTTTATTACCAACATTCTTACTTCAAATCTTTTTCTTTTAATTTGTCTTTTTCATCAACTTCTCCAAGCTTATCCCCATTTCCATTTTTTTTCTACCAAAGAAACCCATAAAAAATGAATCAGAAAAATGTAAACGTCAGAATTTATAGATATACATCTATGTATTTAATATAAAAAATATTAATAATAAAACACATACCATGAATGAGAAATTTGATCACGCCTTAGCTCGAGTTTTTGAAGCTTGTAGAAAACATTACCTGCATATGACAAAGTGTGATTATGGATGTTAGTTCAACAGAAATTGAATATACCAAAAAATAATAATAAGGAATGTACCACACACAAAGTAACTTTTTCAAGAAATTGTTCATTTAAAAATTTTGAAAAAAAAACGATTGACGGAAACAGACTGCGCCATATAATGACACCGTCCGCTAAACGGTGACGACGCAACATGACGGAAGAGTACATAAGGGACGTGTAATACAAGTGGCGGAACAGTTACGACTTACGACCAGGACCAGTTAACGTTGAGGCAAAAATGCAACGGAGTGATGCTAACGGAAAAAAAAACTCAAAAAAAAAGTTAAAAAAGGAATTAAAACGGAACTCACCAACATAAAAGAAAAGCTTTTAGGAGGATTTCATTAATGGGGACGGTACTCATCGTAATAGGAGAGATCACGTACACCTTCTATTTTTCATCTTTCTCTCTCTCTTTTACATTTTCTAAACGATGATTACTTTTTTTTTTCTTCTTCTTTATGTATATTCGATTCTTCACTTTTTTTTTGTTGAAAATCTGATTGTGGCTTGAGGTTATTGCCAGTGATTTCCGTTGTGGACGAGGTAGATATTTCTCGAATTACGGTGGACATAGCAACCGTAGCACGGATTCCTCGCCGTTGTTAATCGCGGTGGCGACGGGGGTAGCGGTGGTTTCGACAGCGACGGAGATCTAGGACTTGATGAAGAAGAGGAAGTTGTGGAAGATGATGTGGACGACGGTGACAACGCTAACGGAGGAGGCGTGATCGTCGGTTTCGAAGATTTTGGAGGATTTAGGAAGACTCTGATCTTCGTCGAGGAGGAGACGAGGTCGTACTCTTCGATTAGATTCGCCAGATCTTCGTCGGAGGTAACGGAAACGAGCGCGTCGAGATCTTCCGTCGGGAGCTGACACCGAATAGTGACGGTGGATCCGCACATCTCAGCCATCTTCGACGCTAGCTCTGTTACACGCACCACACGCGCGGCCTTAATTTCACTCTCCACAAAACCGATTTCGTTTTTTTTTGCGAAATTTCAAAGTTGACAAATCAAATAAGAGCGCGAACTTACCGGAAAATGAGACGGAGCGGGGAACGGCGAGGACGCGGGTGTGGCCGCCGTTATAACGGAGCTTACCGTCGGGATAACGAGGTAGAATCTTCCCGCCATAGCTACAGAGAAATTTGATTGTGGAGTTCGTCGGAGAAATAACCATTATTGGAGAGAGAAGAAAGAGAGAAGTTTTTTTTTAAGAAGAAGAAGAGTAAAGGATTCTTCTAGTAGGTTTGTCTGTGCAAGCCAAGTGAAGAGTAACGTTAAGAGCGTATTTATAGCGATTTATGAAATGGAACAAACAACGGAGAGATAAAGGGTACGATCGTAATTTGGTGGACCCATTAGTTACGTAAGCCATAATCTTCTCTTTTCTTTTTTCATGAAAAAGTATGAAAACTCGAAAAAGATAATATGATTTTATTATTTATATATAAAATGGATAGCAAGATTGAGCCGAAAAAATGAAGATAAGTAGATTTATGATAGCTTTTGTTAAAAAAAAACTATTTGTATTGAGTGCTATATTCTATATTCTATGAACAGTATAAATTGACATTCACATCTATATTTTATTTCGGTGAAAAATAATTTTTAAGTTTAAGTGAAAATAAAATTAAGGTACGACTTTTTAGTTTTTGCATAATAATTTAGTATGTCTTTGGCATAAATTTTTTATGGAATCAATTTATGATGACACATAGAGAGTAAATAATTCAGCTGAAGAAAAAAATTTAATATATTTATTCTAATAATTATTGGTATAATATTTAGTTTTTTCAAGTTTAAGTTATCAAAATTTATTATATAAATTGATTAATCAATACTTATCTATGAATGAAAAGCAATTTAAAGCAATTTCTTTTCACAATAGATGAAATACATCAATTATATTTTATAATTTATGATTATGAAAAAAATATTTTGATTTTCTATGTTGACTTTGAAGTCTTAACTGATTTGGTAAGTAAAATTATATTATATCTACTATATAACGAATAATATTAATTTTGATTTAGTTTAGTTTAGTTGAAATTTGTTGGGATTAAATTTTAATTTTCCAAAATCAACAGATAAAATGATTTAAGTATTTTAGACATATACAAATTTTTTTATTGATCCGACAAAAATTCAAAGAAATGATCCAATGCAAACCAACAAACTGATCAGATGCAATCCGACAAGTCAGCTCTCCTGTGACATAGGGCGACGCGTCTTGGGCTGAGACAATACGTCATGGGCCGTGGCAACGCATCTTGTGCTGAGTTAATGCATTCTAAGTCGAGGTGACGCATTCTACACCGAAGTGATACATCTTGGACCGAAGTGACACATCCTATACCGAAGCAAAATACCTTGGACTAAAGGATAATGATCAGTAGGTTAAAATAATAGGTCACGAGTTTTTTTTTAGGCTGATTCGAAATACTTTTATCCAAAAAAACAAAATCGGTAAAAAAAAGATAAAAACAAATATTCAAAAATATATTATGATATTTTTGTTTAGGAGACAAAAAAAACTATAGAAAAAATGATAATTTGAGAGAAGAAAGTATTTTGGAGATGGCACAAATACATAGACAAAAGAGTTATCTTTTTCTATACAATATTTCTTATACGCAAAAATTATTGAAAGAGCAATAAAATTATATTTGGAATCTTGTTCACGTGATTTTGGATTCCGTTTGATTTCGGTTTACTTAGTTTGGTTTTCGGTAAAATTTAGCTGAAATTTTAACCAATCTTTTAAATTTATAATTAATTTTGATTCGAATTTAGATATGTTTGCCACTTCTATATCTATAGCGTAGTCAACTAGTGGACAAATTGTTCCAAACTGTTGTGAACAAATTTGACAAAGATATAAAGAGAGCTGTTGGGATCCACATCACGTGGGGCACACATGGAGATGGTCCACAGGACTTGCATGGCCGTAATGCAAAAACCCATTCAGGCCTTCAGGTCGCTTGTGATCAGCCGATAAATTCTTAAAATAGTGCCACACTAAAGACCAATTATATAATTTTGTTTTTATAAACCTTTAGTAACATAATTACATTTTCTAGCTTACTTATTGGCTTATATCCATTTAAGAAAAACATATACTACAGTATAATGAAATAATGGTGTACGCTAATCTTCAACTAGTTATAAAAAAACAATAATAGTAAAGGTGGATAACAAAAGAAAAGAGATGGGATAAACATAAAAGTGGAAGAACAAATTCAAGGTTACATCAACGTTATCCAATGATGTCATGTATACACAAACGCACCAAAAAAAATGAAAAATGAAAACTCGAATATTCTTTTGGAAATATGCTTTTTTCCTACAATATTTATATATATATGGGAAGAACAAAAATAAATGAGAATGATTATCTTGTGTATTCGTGTGTATGAGCATCGCCCGGTCACCATGTCCAATTATTCTTAATGGTCCTACTCTTTGCAACGAAAATTATAAATATACCAATATCTTTAGTTTTCGATGAATATTATAGTTTAAGATATCGTGATTATAATGAAATAACGATTAGCAGTAGCACCAAACATTGTATATTACGTATTCTAATCCAATTCACGGTAGTTTATTGGTTTACGAATAAATACTATATAATATCTAACATTTTCACAAAACGAATACGAATAGTAATACCAATACTGCTTGTACTATTTCAAAGCAATACAGAGAAGTATTTTCCTGTTGTGCTTTCTTTTAAGTATAAATGTTTTTTTTGGTTCAATCGAGAAAAGAAAATAAGAAATAAGAAAGAGGAGATCATCATACAATTTAATACAGAATATGAATGAAAGTATGATAGAATGTTCTTCAGTAAGTTTGACAAAAAAACAAAAAAAAATGTTCTTCAGTAAGTTTCTAAATGATTCATTACTGGTTTCAGTTTAATTTGTTAATATTAAAAAAATATAACGATCCTACTTATCAATAAATTTTGTATTTCATTTCAAATAATCCCTGTTCCATATTTTCAAAGGTACAAAAAAATCGAAATTTAATTTTCTGCAAAATAATGGGGAGAATTTGACAAAAAGACAAAGGGACACGTATGGTATGACTAGAGAGATATTGACGAGTTGTTATTTCTGCGGCAGACACGCAAGGTGCCATTGCTTCTCCCATTGAAGATGATAAGCCCATCTCATCATAAATGTTGGACGTATTTACACATTAGCTCCCTAAATGTGCCATAGTTTATAGGTATCAATTCAACTTTTGATGTAACTGGTGGAAATGAGATGGATCATGAGAGTTCAAAGAATTAACTGGTTTGAAATGTGAGATCCTAACACATAGTCTTCACAAGACTTGACATGTTTGTATTAGGTTAATGGATGTTGTGGGATAGGTATGTAAACCCCATATCCAGTTCGTACTATTTGTCTTTTTTTTACTGGTTTATTATTTTACTATAAATTGTAAAATATTTTGCATGAATAATTATATAACGGACAATTTTACTGTTTTACGAAAATCTACATATATAATGCTAAAAATATTTTATAACCTTGACTTTATTAATTTTAAATAAATAATAATAAATCGTATTTTTCAACAGATTTGAATCTAAAACCTTTAAGTTTAAAGTTAACTAATGATTTTGTTGCACATTTGTTGTCTAAAGTTAGAAGAAAATATTTATGTTCTTTTTGCAAAATGAAGATTTGAAAGATGGATTCAACTACTATATATACGACAACAATTTATTACCGAAGTTAATGCTGTTAAATGTTTTTCAAACTTTTAACGCCCTAAAGCCCTTGTTTCTTCGCTGGCCCTATGCAAGAAATGGAATGTACTGTTTTTAACATCCCAACTTTGAAGCATTCCATGCCTAATCAAACAAGTATTCATTGGTTCTGAATGAGTAACGTTGGGCCCAACAGGACCCATAGCATGACAAGGACAACGAGAGAGGCATTGAACAAGTTGGATGGAGTTTGCAAAATACAAGGCAAGCTTTGATTTGGCTTAATTAGCACGGCTGACACGTTGTCCATACTTGGGGGGTTTTTGGTTGCTCCTTACTATTTTGGTAATATGTAATTCTTCCTTCTTTTTTTGTACTAGGGTTAGGTATGTGAGAATTTTTGGATCAAAAGCACATATTAATGTTGCTTTATCCGTTTATAAAAAGGAGAAGAACAAAATTATGATTGGTATGTGCTTAATCAGGAGCGGATGTAAAAGAGAGCAACGGGAACTTGCGGTAAAAAAAGAAGAAGAGCAAACTCAAACTCAAGTAGAAAAGTCCAAAAAAATTGAGCTAATATGATTCAAATTTACATACATAGTAACATTGACACGCATGTATACAGTGAAGCACATAAATATAATAAGGAAGATCACATCTGTAGAAAAATACAAAAACATTTAAATGATTTTGGTGGAATGTGAATTTCTTTCAAAGACTAACATAAGCAAACAAGAGAATAATTGGATGAGAGATTGATTAGCAGATTAGCCTTATGGGCCAACAACCAAGTAAAAGAAATTCAAGAACACCAAAAAAAAAGATATTAGCAAAATTTTAATGAGTTTATAAAGATTGCATTTTTGCATCAAATGATTTTTGAAGGAGAGGAAACAAAAGGAAATTTATTTTTTATTAACCAGGCTCGTTAGGTATCATCAAGCCATTTTAGGTATTGCCCATTTGAGGTGGGTCAGGCCTAATTTAAGATAAAATGGTCACTACTGTTTAGCCTTATTCTATTTAGTTCTACAAAAAAGAAAGAGGCTGAGCTATTCTCATTCACAACGACAAACATATTTTCGTTATTCATAATGAACATGAACATTGACTGTAAGACTCTCTGATCTTTCATCTTTTATCTCATCTCAAATGTTCTCACATTTTCCGAACATATATTCTTAGTTAGATGAATTTGACTTAGCCATCAAAAGGTCTTAAGGGGAGAATCCAGTTATTCTCCATTCCGAAGGCTTTTAAGCATAAAAGAATCTGTTAAAAAAGAAAAAAATATACGGTCAAAATAAATAAATCTATCAAATCTTTATTAAATCTATCAAAATTAAGTAAATTTATCAAACAAATATGTTAAAATATAATTAAATTCGTTAAATTTAAGTAAATCTGTGAATAAAAAAAAATCAATAATAAATATGTTGTTTTATGTGACGTTAATAAGATAAATCTGTTTTATAACAAAATCATAATTCTTTTATTTTTATGCTAAGTTAAAAAATATAATAATGATAATTCTATAAATACTGTTTTGATAACAAAGAATTTAAAACATAATAGTATAAAAATAAATCAATAACTAAAATAAAATTAGAACTATTTTAGTAATAAAATAATGAACGAAGGTCAAACTAACCTTTTTCCCTTCTTTTATTGGTAATAAAAACACAACGACAATCAGGAATCTTATTATTAGTTAAAGACCTTGTCATCCTCAACTAGACGACTTCTTAATTAAATCTTCGAAACTTTCAAATATAAAACAAATAGATAAAACGTATAGAGATCAACGAACACAAATGTGTATAAATAGATCCCGGCGCCTTCTTCATCTTCATCAATCACAAGACTTGAGAAGTAGGTTATACAAAAAAAGAAATAGTTATGATTTGGTTTGCATCACTTATCTTTCTCATCTCTATTCTTTTCGCCGCCTTCAAAGTCAAACAAAAGAAGCGGCGAGAACCACCTTCTCCTAGGGGCTTTCCGATCATCGGAAACTTGCACCAGCTCGGAGTATTGCCACATCAATCTCTATGGAGACTCTCAAAGAAGTATGGTCCTGTGATGCTTTTGAAGCTTGGAAGAGTCCCAACGGTCGTACTTTCGTCCTATGAGACCGCAAGACAAGCTCTGAAAGTCCACGACCTCCATTGTTGTAGCCGCCCAAGCTTAGCAGGTACTGTAAAATTTTTGATTTTTTCATTCTCTGCTCACAGGAATAAATCCAACGATTGCTTCACTCCTCAGGGTCAAGAGATCTCTCTTACAACCATCGGGACCTCATTTTCTCTCCTTTTGATGATTACTGGAAAGACCTAAGGAGGCTCGCTGTTCAAGAACTCTTAAGTGTTAAACAAGTTAACTCGAGTCAACATGTTAAGGAAGAGGAGGTCAAGAGGCTGATCGATTCACTGGCTGGATCAGCCACTCAGAAAACTCCGGTTAACTTAGATGAGAAGTTTGTTACTTTAACTGCAAGTGTGGTATGCAGGCAAGCGTTTGGTGTGAGTTTTCATGGAACTGTGCTAAATAATGACAGATTCAACAACTTAATTCGCGAGACATTTGAGATTTTAGGAAGCTTCTGTGCCTCAGATTTTATTCCATATGTCGGATGGATCATCGACTGGTTCACGAATTTACAAGGGCGGAGAGACAGGAGCGTGCGTGAGCTCGATGCGTTCTATGAGCAAATAATTGACATGCATAAACAGGAAAAGACACAAGGGAGTAAAGATTTCGTGGACTTGCTCTTGAGGTTAGAGAAAGAACAAGCTGTTCTTGGCAATGACAAGCTCACAAGGAACCATATCAAAGCAATCTTAATGGTAAATACAAATATTTGGCCATCATTTTTAAGAATATTGTTTTGACTCCTGAGATTTTGACATGTTTCTATGCCCTTGTAACAGAACGTCCTTATAGGAGGAATCGATACTTCTGCGATAACCATGACATGGGCAATGGCAGAGCTTGCAAGAAACCCGCGAGTGATGAAGAAAGTACAATCCGAAATCAGAAACCAAATGGGTAACAAATCAGTGATTAGCTTGGATGACTTAGATCAGTTACATTACATGAAAATGGTGATCAAAGAAACATGGCGGCTACATCCTCCAGTGCCTCTTTTGGTTCCAAGAGAAGTAATATCTGAATTTGAGATCAACGGCTACAAGATTCAACCAAAGACACAGCTTCATGTGAATGTATGGGCTATCGGGCGTGATCCCAATACCTGGAAAGACCCAGAAGAGTTTCTCCCGGAGAGGTTTATGGATGGTAACATTGATGCAAAAGGACAAAACTTTGAGCTGATACCGTTTGGGAGTGGCAGAAGACAGTGTGCTGGAATGTACATGGGTACTGTAATGGTAGAGTTTGGTCTGGCGAATATGTTGTATTATTTTTGGACTGGAAGCTACCTGAAGGCATGGCTGCAGAAGATATCGACATGGAAGAAGCTCCTGGAATTACTTTGAATAAGAAAAATGGGCTTTCACTTGTTCCTGTCAAGTATTTAGATCACTGATCACTTGATTAAGGTTCTTTTTGAGATTTGCAGAATAAAGTGCAACATCGATTGTACTAAAATAAAACTAAATCTTGTGTTCCTTTGTTTCTCGTATTATTAATGCAATCAGTGTTTGTAATGGTTGGGAAAAACTTTCCATTTGTGCAAAACGTGTCTGTCCACTTGACCCTACAAAATTTATAAAATTTACCTTGCATGGTAACCGTACGTATAACTGATTATTGAATGACCCCATGTGATTTCATGCTTATGCTATCTTCGTTAGGTCATTGTTAACTAATGTTTACTTTTACTTCTCTATCTGTATTAAATTTTCCTTTCATTTTATGACATATATCAGTTTTTTTTCTCATTTTCTATTTCTTTTATTTCTTTTAATACATATATATTAGATTCGGATGCGCAAATAAACATATATAAAAAATATTAATTTTGTAGATAGTTAAACTCAAAAATTGATAACATGCTTAAAGATAATTCATATAATTAAACAATATATTAATATTAAGATTCATATTTAATTATTTAGAAATTAAGTTTTATAAAAGATATATTAGATTTTAATGTCTATTTTTTACTGCATACATAGAACAATTCGCAATAGTATAGAAATGTTTGATTCGTAAAAGACCAATGTCACAATATGTTTATGTACGAATGAAATCAAACTAAGACGAAAAATTGTTTTTGGTAATGATGTAACATGCAAGAAATTGCTTTTACAGATGATAATGAATAACTCATGAATAAATATAAAACAATTAAAAAAGGTTCATATAAATCTTCTTATGTCTTAAAGGTTACATAATATAATATATATATATACTAAAACCAGATTTTTGGAAAGATTATTTTGAAAATAACTAAGTTGGAATTTTTTTTTCTTTTGTTGGTCTAGTCTGGGTCAGAATCGGTCATTACATATTGAATTGACAACATTCTTTTTTTTATCAAAAAATTATTATTCTTCTTTCTGGATCGGCCACTCCACTCCTTGAAACTGTCGCTCAGCTCGTTTTAGCCAATTTATGCTCTACAACATTTTAGCCAATTTATGCTCTACAAGTTTCAATCTTCATCCAAAATTATCTTTTAATATATAATGACTCAATTTGGTTGAAAAGACCTAACAAAGACATGAATAAAACTTGAAAATAACTACTAAAATATGTCAAAAACGTTAGACATCAGCTCCTCCAGACTTATATCTTTGTTTGTTCTCAAACAAAATATAAATTCAAACACAAGAAAAAAGTTTGAAAATGCGGAAACTCCCAAACTCTTAGAAACTATACTTTTAACTTGACATGCATGCCACATAATTCAAAATATGAGTAGCATATTCTCACCAAACTCCACCAAAATCTTCTCAGCTCATGATCCATACTTATGATCTCAAACTTATAAAAGCTCCAAATTCCAGACAATCAACTCTCTACATTCAATTAATGGTGGCATGAGCTTCTTATTACATGCATTATTCAGGTCAACGACACTATGAGTTAAGGAGGCTAATTTAGTAATGGAGTTCACAATGCTTATGGATTACCAAATGATGTAGAGGATGCAAGATATCCGACAAAATAGCAAGAGAGAATGGATCCATTGATGTCTAGAACCTCTAACCACTCTTTTTTTTTCTTTTCCTCCGCTTTCAATCTGGCTTTTTTCCTCCTCGGAGGCTTCTTTATGTTGAGAGACTAACTTTGTAAAGATTCTCGGTTCCTACTCTTCAATTTTTTTCTTGTGATGATTAGTGCACCAATCATTATATGTGTCTCTCCTAATATGAAATTTGTTCTTTGAATTGTCCACCCCCAAGTACGAATCGCCTGAATCTGAATCCATCACGTTTCTCTTTTCCTAAGCAATAGACTACTCAGACATAACTAATAGACTATTCAGACATAGCAAACACATCAAGAGATGATGAAGAACTTATAAATAGATATAAAGCAATCAAAGAGCGGTTCATAAATCTTCTCAGAAGTAGAGATTTTTCTCCTCAAAGCTTACAAATGCTAAAATTTGCTATAAAAAAACTCTCAGTAAAACTCAATGATCTCTAAAAGAATAGTAGAAAATAATATATACATGTTTAAAGTTGGCTGTGATCAGAATTTTAGGAAGATTAGGTCAAAAGTAGATAAGTTATAAAATCTTCTTTTTTCTCTTGTATAGATTGCGGTCGGTCGCTCAAAATTAGATCGACTGCTCACTTCTTGGAACGACCCCTCCTGACGTATTTTTGGCCTCTCCACTCTTTTAAGTCCATTTTTGTTACAAAAGCTGCAATTTTCATTTAAAACTATTTTTGACCTGTAATAAGTCAATTTGGACTTAAATATCTGATAAAAACACGAAAATAACTTGGAAAATAACTGTTAAAATTTGTCAAAAATACAACACATCAATAAGTGGTAATTAACAAACCGCAAGTTGATTCAAATTAACCCAAAAATCCAAGAAATTCTACAAACAAAGCTTCCAAATGCATAAAATTTTTTTAAAAAACATATTTTAAATCTTATATAACATCACAATTAATCTAATTAAAAACAATATATATCTTCTAAGATTTTATTGTTTTTACATGTTTGATAAATATTTTTATCAAGGACTATATAACATATATGTTTTATATTGTATAATAAGATATATATGTGTATATATATTTAAAAAAGTTTAATAAATTTTTTTTTGGTAAAACACGATTTAGCATGTTGGCTACCTATCATTGCGAAATCAGACAAACCACACTCACACATGATCTGTCAGACCCTAATGAGACTGAAACTGAGTTGTTGATAAGACTGAAACTGAAATATTATATAATAGATTCTTATATTATTTAAATGACGAAATAGAAATGAATTGTTATATGAAAGATTCTTATGTTATTGAATTGAGGAAATAGAAATGAATTGTTATATAATAGATTCTTATATTATTTAAATGACGAAGTATTCTACTTTTTATTATTATGTTTACACGGTTGGTGCCTTCCATGTTATCAATAATCAAACATCCGCTTAAGATAGGGAACATAGCAGGAAGAAGTTAGATGCATTTGTAAATGTTTCTTTCAACCTACTCTTCGATTGTCCATACATGCCTTACGTTATTTTTTCTGCTTATTTTATATCATATAAGGTTAGATCAGAAATTTATTAATCTAGTTTAATCATTGATTCAATAAGCCTCGCATAGACTTTTACATTTCAGACTTTATATATAACCCGTATAAAAGATTATTGGTCTCGCGAAAACTATTTTCATCAATCAAAATAGAGATGGACCTTTTTAACAAAAAATAATAAAAAGATTGACCTAACTAGCTTTTGGCAGCAACGTAAATAATAGTAGTTCTTTGTTTTTGAACTTTAATAGTAGTATAAAACTTTATCTTGCTATCGTGGCCCCTAATGTGTTGTACATGTTTTCAATATAATTATAATTGGGATTCTTATAATTAATTATAACTTATAAGTTTAAATACATTATATGCCTAATATATATGATGATTTTTCAAAACCTGGAGTCCATTGCTAGTCTTACATTATTATAGATTCCACGTCACATGAAATAATAACAATATATATATATATATATATATATATATATGTTTTTATATATGTTTTTGTTCAAGTTGCTTCTAAAAGTTGCCCAATTAATAAAATTGTTATATGTAATCAGCTATTCTAACTCTTTAGCTATGATTAATTTATAAAACTAATTCTTTATCAATTCTTTTTTGGACAAACGAGTATTATATTCCCTCTATTTTTAAATATTAGTTTATAAAAAATTGTTTCAAAAATTAATTTTTTCAAAATTATTTAAAAGTAAAAGTAAAGTAAAAATAAATAAAAAAGGTTAAATAAACATTTTTGTAATTTTTTTAATATGTGTGAAAATTTCAAAGTATCTATTATTCCAAAACAGAAAGAAAAATAGATATATAGTTTAAGAGTCCAGTAAATAAAGAAAATGACAAGATAAGAGGACGGAATTAACTTAAAAGTCTACCAAATCATTGGTTACACGATAGATATGGTGACATAATATTGCGACAAAATACTTAGTAAATATTTTACAATAATATTTTTTTATGTATGGCTTCAGATAGTTTAAGAGTAAACTGAACCTTATTTTAATTATTACATATCTTGATGATTTTACCAGCGAAATGATTTCCCGGAATCTTGATTAGATTTGAATTTTTGGATATAAAGTTGGAGCCAACCTAGGTTTCGCACATGCGAGTAGTGGATTGGCCATGAACAAGTTGCTATCTGCCGGGACGAGCTCAACTTGACTTTTACCATCAGGGAGGGTCCATTCGAACCCTTGGAGAAGCCTGGCTAGCAACATTATGGTCATAGATGTCCCAATTTTAGCACCTGCACAGCTACGCCTACCAGTGCTGAATGTCACGAACCGCATCTCAGGCTCCATAAGAGTCACGTCCATTGAGCTCCCACCACGGCCAGCAAGGTGTCGCTCTGGCTTGAACACGTTAGGCTCGTCCCATATTTTAGGATTCCGACCAAGCCCTAGGCGGCTCACAAGAATTCGACTACCTATTATTGCAATCAGATGAATCACACATGTCATATAATTTGAGTTTATCCTGTCGGAGTTAAGAAACCACCACCGCTTTATGAGTCGTCATTGTTCATCTTAGTTGAATGACATTCGCTTAAACAAACATTCGCTTAAAATAGTGAACAACTGAACATAGCAGGAGGATGTTGGATGCATTTTTAAATGCTCCTTTTATCATACACAGGGCCGTGCCTCCTGTTACGGAGAAGAGGCAAATGCCCACATTTAAAATAAATGCTAATATAAAGTTAGAGGACGACATTTAGAATAAAACTATACTAGATTTTAGTCCGATATTTAATTTTACTTTAAAGAGAATATATGTTTATAGATGTGAAATTATGTGGCAGTTTTACCTTTGTGATATAAATATTTTATATAGTTTATTAATTCTAACCTGCTATGAGGGTGAATGATATTGGTTATGCACTAGATTGTCCATGCATTCCTTAAGTTATTTTTTTTCTTGTTTATTAAATTATTATATAAGTCTTTTCTGCTTATTTTATCTCATATCAAGGTTAAGCCAGAAATTTATTAGAAAATTTTATTAGAAAAATCGGTTAATTTTGATTCTCAAATAGCCTTGAAAATTGTTATTACGTCAGAAATTCATGGGGTTAATTTGATCATTAATTAAATATATCTTTTAATATCATGGTATTGACAATAATATAGCACATAAATTCATGGTATAGACAATAATATAGCACATAAATAAAAGTTAATTTCAAATAATCATGTTTTAATAGTATAGATGCTTATTTATTTAGTTAGTTCGATAAAGTGTGTCTTCTTTATTGGAAATTAGGCATGATATTCACACGTCTTTTCATTGGAAATTTTCTAACTTTGAAAAATCATACCTAAGTATATTACTATCGTACATACTAGTAAGGCAAAAAATAAAATATAAAAAAACAAAAATTAATTATAAAAAGAAAAAGAAACAATAGTATGACCATGTTAAGATTTTTTCATTTTTATACAAATGTGATATTTTCAAAAACTCTCCTTAAACCCCTACAAACCCGAAGCACGGCATTGATCATGCACTAGATTGTCCATGCATTCCGTAAGTTATTTTTTCTTGTTTATTAAATTATTATATAAGTCTTTTCTGCTTATTTTATCTCATATAAGGTTAAGCCAGAAATTTATTAGAAACATTTTTTTGGAAAATCGCTTAATTTTGATTCTCAAATAGCATTGAAATTGTTATTACGTCAGAAATTCATGGGGTTAATTTGATCATTAAATAAATATATCTTTTAATATCTATTATGGTTCGGACGATTTGAACTCGGCAACGTATACACGACCCTACAATATATATTATGTATAACGGAATAAATGAATGACTTTTACCTTTGGGAACGAAATAACCAGCGAGAGTAGTATCTTGTCGGGCTCTATGAGGAGGCATGAAGACATTAGCTGGGTGAAGCCGGAAAGATTCTCTACTACAGGCTTTGATGTAGTTGAGTTGTGGTATGTCTGATTCTTGCACAAGTCTGTCTTTGCCAACTATCATGTCCAGTTCATTTGTGGCTTTCTCAAGAATCTGAGGATGATTCAACATCTCCGCTATCGTCCACTCCACGTTATTCATTGTATTGTCGATTGTTGCAACATTGATATCCTTCATTTGGGACACTACTGCGTAAGAGATTATCCCTAATTTTACTACCACAATTTGATAGTGTGAGCATCACTAACCTTGCATTGAGCCCTAATTTCATCAAATGTGAACAAAGGCATTCCTCGGTCATCTTTTAGCGTGATGAGAATATCGAGCCAATCTTCCTCCGTCTCTTTTCCGCCTTTCTTCCTCCACAAATGCATTCTCTCGTGGATGATAGGGTCGTTGCATCTATTAATAATATCAACCGCTTCTCTAATCTCCGCCTCCTCTCCATTGATGTTCCATCCTCTAAGGAAAGGGATATAATTCGTTACGTTAAAGCTGAAAAAACAATCTAGAGCTCGGTATATTGCGTCCATATGCTCTTTCTCTTTCGGTCCCAGACCTCCGTCCTTGGCCGCTTCTTCAAAATGCCTCTGGCCAAACATCATCCTCATCATCACGGCGTGGCAATAAGTTAAGAGAACATCTCTCACGTTAACCGGCTTAGTCATTGACCATGACCGGGATAGATTAAAAACATACGTTACGATATTATCCGCTTCAAGGGTTCTATCTCCGAGGGTTTTGTCCAACGTTGTGTGGGACATTAGTTTTGTGGTCATCATTTTCTTCATCAGCTTCCAACTCTCTCCATAGGAAGAGAAAGCAACTTCTTTGTAGCCATCGCTTAAGAGATTGCTCGAATAGGATTCCGATCTGTCTGCAAGAGCCTCGTCTTTTTCCTTAAGCACTTCTCGGGCGATCTCGCTTGAGGTTACGGTGATGACGTGGACGCGGGCGAAGCGGAAGCAAGCAATGTCCCTCTGCATGTCCTCCATATAGCGGTGGATCCACACGTGAAACGGTCGATTCATGATCATGTGGAACAAGTTCCCAATGATAGGCCATCCCCGTGGGGGCGGAGGGAGCTGACCTTTTGGTTTCTTGTATCTCAAAGAAAGTATAGAGAGAGCGAAGACCAACGTAAAGGAATATAGAACAAGTGTGAAACTAGATGGAATCATAATACTCATGTTCTTGGCTGAAAAGTTTGATGTACAAGACTTTTTATCGGGAAGCTAGTAATGGATGAATCTTGCTACAATATGAGTAACAAGAACGCTTGTCTTACTATATAGGGAATTTTTTTTACATCAAGTTTCATATAATACCGTATATAATAATATTGTTCTAAAAAAACTATTATTTTCTCAACCAAAAACCCTAATAAAGATGACGCACATGTGATGACCTAAATGATTGATTAGGCTAAATTTAAAAGGGGTGTATTCAATCTATGATTTTGAAATGATTTGTATTAAAAATGATTTTTATTAAAATAATTAAAAAATTATAATTCACCCAAAATACAATTATCTCAATCTTTTCAACGCTTTGTTAGTCGTCATTCTTATCTAATTTGAATGACGAAGTATACTGCATTTTTAAATGTTTCCTTCAACGTACACTTTGATTGTCCATACATGCCTTACGTTATTTTTTCTGTTTATTTTATCTCATATAAGGTTATCTCAGAAAGTTATTAATTTAGTTGATTAAATAAGCCTCGCGTAGACTTATTCATTTCAGACTTGATATATAACCATGTAGACTTATTCATTTCAGACTTGATATATAACCATATAAAATATTATTGGTCTCCGGAAAACTATTTTCAAATCAAAATAAAGATTGACCTAACTAGCTAGTGGCAGCAACGTAAATAATAGTAGTTTTTTTTTTAACTTTAGAAGTAGTTTTCGATACATACCTAATAGTTTGTGAGATGGATATATATGTCCTGTGCTTTTTTGTTTCTCGCCAAGCATGAAGTCGAATATATTGGAGGACTTTTGTACTAGTAACATAAGTGATAGCTTAATCTTGTAAGCGGTGTACGAAAATTCCGTTGGAGGTTCAAAACGAAGGGTAAGAAGTATACAGTCGTATATGATATGTAGAGCACACTGAAAATATACGTTTGTAAGCGATAGTAGTATTTTTAAGCACATGTAATGATGTAACCATATTCGATAAATTTTTTTTAACTGAGTACAAATTGTATGTGCAATCACTTCTCTGCAACCAAGACGGTTAAGAAGTTTAAGGATTAAACAGTTTTTTTTGTCAAAAGATATTCTATTAAAATGTAACTAAGGGAAATTGTATGGGTTTTACTTTGAGGGTCAACAGTCTGATAAAGTAATTTGAGAGCGATATGAATAACCTTACACTTAAATTAATTTTAACATCTATGATATTTTTATATTTTTTATATTTTTTTATCATTTTAAAACTTATTTTTGTTAGTTTTGATTGTATTTGTATCTTGTTTCGTATTGTTTTATATTTTAGAGGATTATGATATCTTTCATGCATTTTCATACTGTTTGATCTGTTTTTACGTGTATTTGGAATTTAGCGATTTGGTATGGAGGATAGAAAAGAGAAACATAAGTGAAAAAAAAGATAATTGATATATAGAATTGAGAAGATGTGTGTGAAAGATCGATTCGGATGAAGGTTTTAAATATTGCTATTGAACCTCCTCTTTTGACACTACATAGAAAATCGAGTTTTCTTTCCAATAGAACTGGTTTCAAATCATTTGGAGTTGTATTCCAATAGCTATACTCGATTTATTAGACGTATATTAATTTTGTCACGAATAAGAAATCATTTGAATATAGAGGAGACATGGGCAGGGTGTATGACAGCCAAAGGAAGCAGTTTAAGAGAGCGCTGGGCTCAAGAAAATTCAACATGCTAGTTTTGATTTGATTTCTTAAAATCTAGAACTTATGCATTTCATGCGTAGAATGTGTTTGTAAAAATTCTTAAACCAAATATTTTATAAGTTTTACATATTTAGCCAATAAAAATTGATGATTATGATATTTAGTGAACAAATTATAATTTTTTCTTAATACTTATTAGTTATGTGATTTCGAACGAAAGTTTTTGTTAATCATTTATTTAGTAAAATGATTAGTGTCCCGAAAGTAGATTAGTCATAATTATGAATTTGATGTTCTACGACGGTAAACTAATGGAATAAAGGAAAAGCCCTGGAAATTGCAATATACTAAACTATTATCTACGATATTTTAAATTTTATGAGTTATCTAAAGCATTTAAACTCTTTAAGAATGACTTGACGAAAGCTGGTGATATATGTGGCTTAATATTAAACTAGATTTGTACATATGCGCGAGTCATTATTATTTTTTTTCTAATTAATTATATATATCAAATTAAATTTAATTAGTAGAACGGTTATTCGGAAAAAATTATTACTATTGATTGGTTGTAAAACATGAGTCTTGATTTTCAAAATAACTTTACGATGTATAAATTTTTTTTTAAAAAAGAAGCCACTACTAATTATGATGTATAAACATGAGTCACGATTTTTGTGCTTCTATTCATTTTTCTTATGTATCATTCCTAACCACTTCATAGAGCTGCTGTTTCAAACAACTATTTAGATTAGAGGTTTACCAAACATTGGCTCGCCAATTCCTTAAATCTAGCTATATTACAATAGACAAACCTTATCCAATATACAATAGGCAAAACCTTATGCAATATACAATAGACAAAACCTTATGCAATAAACAATAGACGAAACCTTATGCAATAAACAATAGATAAAACCTTTTTAATACATGATTTTAATTTGGGGGGATATTGTCTTAAACGGGCTCGTTAGGGAATAAATCACTGAATATATTTTTGCTGCACCATTGCCCATTTTGATCTGGGCCAGGCCTCGTTTAAAGAAAAACTGTCGGCACTTCGGAGATTCATCATGTGTTGTATACTATCACAAACTAAATGGGCTTTCAAATTTTTCAACTAATTTAAGCCCAATACTATTTTAGTAACTGTTACTCTATTCAAATTTTTAATGATTTTAGTTATAATATTATCAATTTATAGAGGATTTACTATGCAATATGGATAACTTAAAAAAAAAATATGTTATGTTTTGGACTATTTTTTCAAGTTATAGAACAAATGGTCATATATTTTCAAGTTTTAAAAACAAAAGCAAACTATTTACTGTTTACATGTTGTCCTCGCATCTTTCACACACACACACGTTCACATATAGAGAACATACTTCCTCGGTTCCTCCAATAATATATCAGTGGCCCTATCATAGATTGTCACGATGTGGGTGTAGGGCCTAACTTCGTACGAAATTAAATATAGAAAATCCTGAAAATGATTATGTTTATTGTGTAGAAGATACAGAGGGACGTGGACGTAATGGGTCGGAGAAGGACGGGGGAACGTGAACGTACCGACCAAAGTTAAATTTGTGATCTCTATGAATTACAATTTTTGAACTCTTATCTTGCTCCAAACCCACCAAACTTCAAATATTCAAAATGAAAAAGACTATATATGGCCTTCAGAAATATGATAGTACAAACAAAAAAAAATGAAGAAAATAATGCATTATTTTTTTGATTTGTGGCAATAAAAAATGAAACTATAACAAATACTGGAGAATTCTGTCAAACACAAACAAAATAAAAAATAAAAAATATTGGAGACTGTGTCTGTAATGATGTGGTTAAGAATCCGTTCTTTGATATGAATAAAACTGTTTAGCCGGAAAAAAAAAGAATATGTTTTTCAATGAGGGAATTTTTTTTTTGACAACAACATACGAAATCTATAGCTCGTCTGACATCCAATCGATGAGGGGATTAAATATTAAAATTGATGTTTGTTTCGCATGTGATAAGTGTTTTTATGTTCGAATAAATTCACCAACAACAAATTGTTGATGTGTTTTACATTCTAGTCCAGTTTGGAGGATTCTTTTGCAAGATGGGATTGTGAATATCATCTTATTCAATCTTCAAGGAGAATACTGGAACTATAGTTATAATTGTAGTGAGTCTTGATCTTATTAGTCATAATTTGGATGTTCCTTAATACTAGTTACTTCTTAAGTAATATGTAACTTTAAAGTTTGTTCGAAACATACTGCTCAAACTAAGTTTTTATATTTTGTTCACAATTAAAGAAAACACATTGTAGGTGTAGTCCAACATATAAGCATTTTTATCATATAGTTGTTTTGTTGTCTGAAATAAATTTGAAGTAATAAGTGACAACACAAAATTGGCTGGGATGCACTCAAATAACAATCAGTCAGTCATGTGAAGAACAGCTCTCAATGAAAGTATGAAACCAAATTTTTATTTTATTGCTTTTTGACTCTTATTATAAGGTAGATAAATTAGATTTATAAGGAAAGAACAAAAAGGAAGGTATGAGAAATTAACTAATGGTGTGGTGTACGAATGGTCCAACGTTTGCACATGGCAATTTGCATCTCGTATTTATGAAATGCGTCTGCATGTGTGTATAATATTGTCTTTGATTCTTTGATCGTGTTTTGGTAAGCCTAGACCTAGCTAGTTGAGTTAGTTATTAGTCTATCTTCGCAAACTTCGACGTATAAACTATCAAAATCAAGATGATTTATATAAGAAGAAAGAAGAAAAATGATATTTGTTTGTAACACATTTATGTAATACATGGTGTGTTTGTAACACATTTATGTAATACATTTATGTCCACTCGTTTCACGAACTTCCCCTATCCAATTTACCCCACAAGGATTTAGCGAATCTATGCTCATCCATCTTTGTTCTATTCACGTTTCGAAAGCAAACAAAATGAAATCGAAAAATGTCCCCACATATTCCCGCCGAAATGTTGGAAGAAAAACAAATTGAAAGTAAAATAACAATTAGTGATTGGATGATATGAAGCGAATTAACATGTCCTTGTGACTCGATCATTTATTCCGCCATAATAAGACGCCAAAACGAGAAATTTCAAAAATTTAATGCTCGTGACTTGTATTTGAAGAGTTATTTTTGTTGGATTTAGTAGTCTGTTACCGAATAAAACTTATTTACGGAAAACATCGTTAAAATCATATTTTTAAAATATCTTTTAGTATATTTATATATATGTTTGTGTAATAATTTATTTTAAAATTTCTGTATACTGAATTTGTATTATTTGTATAATAAAAGCCAAAAAAAGAATTACTTTTGTTAATTTTTTTTGTTGAGTTTAGCACGGATGAGGACGACCTACTAATTAATAAAAAGATGTCATTTAAAATTTTCTATCTATATTTTTTATATTAAATTAGCTGAGGCTAGAGATAAGAAAAAGTTATTTTCTATTTTGGTTGATTCTTTGTTGCAACAATGACATTTTGATCATTATTTTCCCATGTTTGTAATTGGCTCGGGTCACACTTTCTAGTCATCAATATATAGTGTTAATTTATTGCCAAATAAACATAAAAGATAACTAAGACTTATATATATAAAGTAAAGAGCAAGAAATCAAGAAGTAAAAAAATATAACTTAGAAACATAATTCACAAGATTCCCAGGTTTTCTCATTTATACCGTACAATACAATTGCACAAAAAGCCTTCCAGGGAAATTACAACTCCAACAACAAACCCAAACACAAACATACATCAACAGACAAAGATTCATCTAAAAAAAGATCCAACGGCCACAGAGCTAGAAACCCAATTACGATGCGAAATAAAAACAAATCAAATCACAACATTTAATTTTTGGAGGGCTTTCAGTAATCAGTGGTGGGCAATTGCTCGTGACCGTCTCCGTTGATGAAGACAAACTCGTAGATGAGTCCGGCGAGTCCACCACCGATAAGAGGACCAGCCCAGTAAACCCAGTGGTTGCTCCACGACCAGCTCACGACGGCTGGTCCGAAAGCGACGGCTGGGTTCATGGAGGCTCCGCTGAAAACTCCACCGGCGAGGATGTTAGCTCCAACGATGAAACCTATGGCGATTGGTGCGATTGTTCCGAGGCTACCGTTTTTGGGGTCAATGGCTGTGGCGTAGACGGTGTAGACGAGCCCGAAGGTCATCACGATCTCGAATACTAAACCGTTCAAGGATCCAACTCCTGCGGAGAGACCGAACGCCGGAACTGGCTGTCAAAAAAAAATTGAAAAAAGGAAGGTTTAGTTACTTGCCGGAGAAGTTAGGTCAAAAGCGTGATTTTAGTTGGAATATTCATACGCGAGATCGGAGAATACAAACCGAACCAAATAAACTTGGTCAAAGTAAGTTTTAAATTAGTTGATTGTTTTGTTTTTCTAACAAATATCAAATCCACGAAAACACATTTTACTAGAAATCAGACATGGACAATTAAAACCAAAACCCAAATCGTTTCGTACTAGATCTGATTTAATTGTCAGTTACTATTCTTTTAAAACCAAAACCCCAACAAAAAAAATTGTTTCAAAAACTCAAGTTTCAAAAAACTAAAGTTATAACGAGTAGAAAGTCTTTTACCTTCCAAATTCAAAAACTAACCATAGATCAGAAAGAAAAAAAAACACTGGACTTAACTTCTTTGCAAAATATATATCCATATATTTTAGCCGACCAAAACTAAAAGAAGAATCCGAACCAAACCTATCTGTACAAATTTTCTGAAACCAAAACATTAAACCGATTAAGTAATTTAGGCAGAAAGTGAAAGACGTTACCATGCCACCGGTGGCAAATGTAAGGAGGAAACAAGCGACGACTGAGCCAAGAAGCTGAGCAATCCAATAGAGAAGACCACGGAGGAGAGTGATGTTCCCACCGATGAAAGCACCGAAGGTAACGGCGGGGTTAACGTGACCACCGGAGATGTTAGCACCGACGGAAACAGCCACGAAGAGACCAAAAGCATGAGCTAAGGCAGCGGCGACGAGGCCGGAAGGAGTGGTTGCTCCATTTTCAGTGAGCTTGTTGAAAGCGATTCCGGAGCCTGAGCCGGCGAAGACAAAGATCAAAGTCGAGATAAACTCAGCGAGTGCCGCCCTAAGTGCGCTTGGATGAGTCACTTCTTCTTGGACTCCACCGATGGCGATGTTTCTGATCGGCATGATCGATTGGTTTGAGGTTTGAAACTTTTCTGTGCAGTGATAGGTTTATTTTCTTTCTTTTGTGTGTTTAGGTATATATATAGCCAAGTGCGTCTATATCGAAGTGTATAAATCCATTTCTTGTCATATAAACAATTAAAAAATAAAAATAAATAACGTATACATAATAATTTATTTTTACATATACAACTCATACATGGATATATTATCAAATTTGAACATGGATTGTGACACCATAGCCATACATACAAACCATTAGGATATTTAACTTATAAGTCCAACATTTTTTATAATTTTCTAACCGCCTTCATTTTTTTTCTGTTTGACATTTTAAATTGTTGTTTACTTGGAAGAATACTAATATTACATTAGGTAGAGTGTATTTATATATAGAATATGTGAGCCAAAAGAAAAAAGTTTGTTAGAATACAGAATTTATAAAGAAATTTAAATGTAATTTTTTTTGGAAATCCTAACATACTACATGTTTAATTGCCTGTCATTGGTACATATCTTACCAATTAGGTTGTCCATTCTAAAATAGTCTGATATTTCTCTTGCATAATGTACATTACCATTTATTTTATTTTTCAAGATTAGTAAAACAAATATTGTAAAAGCTGACTTTTCTTATAAGCGAAAAAGAATACATGCTCCTATTACAAGGTAAAAATTATATTGAAAATAAGAAATTTGTGGAAATGACTTGGGCTAAATTTGAGGTTCATTAGTGGATCGATCGGTCGGAAAAATATTGAGGTCAAACCGTACCAAAAAAACCGGTTTGTTATCGAACCGCGACAATTAGGGAAAGTTAATGCATGGAGAATCACATGGTGGGGTCCACTATGATCACGTGTCGGTCGGTTTATAGTGAGATAAGGTTAGTGAATGGCATACAGCTGGCTCTGTCATGACCAATCACAAGTGCCAGCCTGTCCTTACCTCCTTTCACTTTTTAGACCTTACTTTCTAAATTTTCCAATTTGTTTTTCCTGTTAAACATATTGTTTTTTAATCTTCTGATTACTTTTTTTTCTGGAATTTTTTCCCATTACTTTTCTCAATCTTTTTATTACTTAGATTTTTAAATAAATCCATTATCGAATATATGTTTTGAAAATAAAACAAATAATAATCTTTCTATAAATTTCCAAGTTATCCGATTGTGTAACATCATTTGATAATAATAGAATTTTAGTGCTCTTTTTATACAGATTCTGTTTCATCTTGGTTCAGATTTTTTTATTATAAACTAATTCGTCAAGCAAGCGTTATTACTATTATTATTTTTTTTTGTCATCATATTAGCAAGCGTTACTTTTTTTCTTTCTTTATCATTTCTAAACATTTTTGGTTCTTTTTCATAGAAAAAATAAATAAATTCAAGAGTTTTTTTCTGGCTCATACATAACCTTTAATAAACTATCCCTCATAACAAAAATCGAATTTGTGTGTTTCTAGATGTCTACGTTATTATTCACTGTTGTCAAATCAAACTAATTATTATAGAAGAAGGCAATAATGGACGGGCCTGTGAAGCTTTTTTCTCCATTATCGCCGGCCTGACACTATGGCCGGTGGCAATTTTAGACCTCTTAGTCAATAATTATCAACTCTGATATATATATATATATATATATATATATATATATCTGATATATATATATATATATATATATATATATATTCTGAAGTTTGCATTCAATTCTAAAAATACCCTTTTAAAGTTTTTTATACAACTGTTATTACATCATTTAAAATTCGTAATAATAGAACAAATTGTGAAAAAATATAGTTAGTAAACACATATAGCCAACGATACATACAGTAATTTACCAACACAACAACATACAACATACAAGTTAATTACAAGCTTCTATAAAATAATAGTGTCATATTGCAATGATTATAGAGTTTTGTTATATAAATAGGACGAATAATTGTGACGCCAGCTTAAATGATGTCGAATTTTAGAGGAAAAACATATACTCAGACAAATAAAAAAAAAGATGATTGAATGATCAGAATAGAAAAATCTGGTTAATTTAGACCGCATAAGAACAAAATAATACCGACCACTGCGTCACATACATTGAGGAGAAGAATATGCTTTAAGAATATGAGGCTAAACGCTTTCATAATTAAATCAAGGATAATAGACAAACGGATTAGGTAAAGTATAATGATAATGAGAGCATCTAATCATTTTTGGCGAACTTTTAATACTTCCTTAAGCATTAAACAACAAACACAAAACGTCGCGGTCGCGTATATGTGCACCATGTGTAAGTGTATTTTTGGATTCTTTAAAAGTTTTAGATAGGCTTTTCAAAAGTCATTTATCTTTTTCCAAGACACGAGAAATGGTGTACAAGTGCTCTTGTCTCATGGACTAATGGTTAAGTTAAAATTACTTGTTTTGGTATGTGACTTCTTATGAATCATGGATACAGTTTTTGTTTTTAGTTTCAACATACTATATGTGGAGCCTAATTTATAAGATGGTAAATGATTTTAATGAACATAATGATGTGATCTACAGTCTACTACAACTATCTAACAAAACTAAAGACCATTACAAAACTTACATCTTAATTTAATAACCAATTATTACGCTCTTATACGTGATATCATTGATATGTATGAGAACTTCTAAATTATCAAATTATACGAAACAATACTTGTGATATCACGATATTTGAAACGATATCACGTATAAAAGCATAATAATTGGTTATGAAATTAAGATTAAAAAAATTGTATAATTTCATGTTCCGCTGGTCCAACCTTTATGAGTATTATCTTAATTTTTCTCTCATTTAAATCTATTTTAGAAAACATTAGAACAAGGCAAATAATTGAGATTAGGTGGAATACTAGCCAACAGATAACGTTTTATATGTTTTAAGTATACGTAGTGGCCAAAGAATTGGGATTAGAATATACTAAGAATGACTTGGCATAGGGATCAACCAACAATAGGACTAATATAAAAATAAACAGCATTATTCCAAAAGAAATGGTTAGTATGTAAATGTCACTTCGCAATTTAAAACTATATGACTAATCTACATGATTAATCCTTTATTTTTATATGCAAAAATGCTACTCTGTTTCTATTCTATTCTTGTATTCATCCAAAGACATGTGCTATATGTAACATCTTGTGGGTCTCCGATCATGGACCACGTCTATTACTTCTTTTTCTGTTTTTTGCATCACTTTCGGCTTATACTTTTCGTCCAATTAAAATATATTTTAACAAAATTTGTTTCAAATTATTTTCGTATTGAGAACTAATGTTTCGAGCATATCTTAATGACTACCATTTCTACAATTTAAAAAATAAAATAATGTTTTTTGAGTTTATGATATAAGATTTATCAGGATATTTTAGAATTTTGGATGGTTGGGACTGATAATAGTATTTTACTTGAAATTTGATGACGATTCTAGTATTTTGTGACTGAAATAAGTAAAACTGCATAAAAAAACTTGTATATCTAAAAATTAAAAACTTTATATGTATGCCAAAAAAATTTTATAATAATGTTTTTCAAATATTCACAAGCAAACGATAATATAATAAAGTTTTTAAAAGAATAAAGTTCAAAATGAGTTTCAAACATAAATAAAGTATTTATTTGTAAGCAAAAGTGTTGATCTTTTAATTGTTATTCGATTTTCGAATATTATCTGAACTGAATGGATAACTAAAGTTATTTAAAGTTGAAATCCGTTTGGATATTTGACTGGTACCATACCGAATCGAATCAGTTTTTTTGGGTGAGTCTTGGTACGGTACTTCGGGTCCAGTTATTATATCCAAGGCTAGGCCTTAGTTTTTACAAATGCTTCGGGTCCAGTTTGATATCAAATAAAATGACATCAAACTGATCTTATAGAGCGATCATCTGTCTCAGCCTCGGGGGCTTGAGCCTTGGAGTCTCTACTCATAGTTGCTTGTATACATCTGACTCCTTCGAATCTCAGACTGAAAATTACAAAACAGGGATTACACAAGATATACTGCTAAATCTGAAAACTGGTCACAAAAATGCGAAAACTCGGAGATCAAACTTCATGGACACCCTATACGAGAGTAAATAGCTTACCTTGTGGACTCCGTTTATAAAAGCTACCTTGTCCGAGGATTGTATATTCCTTTCATCAAGGAACTGCACAAAAAATTGCTTTGACATATCTAATAATTGATCACAGAGATATTGTATATAGAAAAAAATACAATAAAGACTTGGAATCGACCATTATCCGAGTGTAACACTTCCAAAGCGAAACACTCGAGCTCTGTTTTAGAGAATCACAAAGCTGGTTTCTTGGGAGTAGAGATACATAGATCCTTTTGCCTGATTTCAATTTGAGGATTGTTATGAATATGAGAAGCAAAGCAGACTCATTCATTAATAAGAAAACTAACAGATATCTTACTACCATATTCACCAGGGTCTCAGAGCAAGCAGACAGGAAAGAAGAGAAACATTTCGTTTCTGGACAAACAAGAAACAAGATCAATTAACTTCAGAGCCAGACATAAACATTGAAGCACGAGTTCAGATGCAGCAAAGATACCATCAATGATGAAAAAGTCTTTGTTCAAAGCACGAGTTTAAATGCCACGATTCAGAAACAAGAGAGTATCAGAGTGTAGTTTCACCAACACTATTAAACAGGAAACATAAGTTATCGCTTTCCAGCAGAACAATCTTAAACTCATTTCAAGTTATGAGAGATTACTCAACTTAAAGCTTTAATCATCAGATCTATCACTGAGTGGGAATTACAGATCGAAGATGCTAAGAAAGAAACCAAAACTCACATAGTCAAAAATTGAGTACAAAGCACTACATGGAACATGAACTAACCAATAATTAAACATAAATAAAGTGAAAAGAGAAAAAATGTGATCAACATGCAGATGCACAACTCCCTCACACTCTCACACACAAGCGCATGAAAAGCAATTGAAAGAAGAGTTGAGAATTTCTGATTACCTCTGGGAGGAAAAGAAAAAACTTGGAGTTGTAGGAGAGACTAATGATGTCTATCTAATCTCTTCACCTCCTGTGCCTACGGTTTCATCCCCGTTTCTGTTCCTGGTTTTTGAAAGGCACCAGATTTGTCTGCAATCCTTCTAAAGGCATGTGCGTGGATCTGACTGCAGGACACACTCAATTTGTTTAAGTTTCATATATGGTAGCTGAAGGTGATGATCATTCATGAAGCCGTTTAGCAGCCCATGCTCCTAACTTTCGCCAGCCGTACTTTTGGCAAGCATCATATATCCTTGTCAATATTTGGATAGGTAGATCAAAAGGCATCAGGAGGAGAAATTCTTCAAGCTGATGCAAGCATCCATACTTGCAGTACAGTTCAACCATACAATCATAATGGTCAACCTGAGGTAATATAAGATATTTGGTGCTCATAGAACTGAAATACTTAAAACCGAGTTCGACATGGCCTTCGCGTATGCAAGCGCGTAAGATCCACAGAAAGGTGACATGGTCAGGATTAACTCCTTCATCTGCCATAAGCATGAACAACTCAAACACCTCTTTGCTTCTTCCATTACGACAGCATCCACGGATAATAGAGTTCCATAGAATCACGTCCCGTATAGCTGCCTCTTCGAATACTTCGATTGCATAGTCAAAACATCGGCATTTGGAATACATGTCAACCATAGCACCCCGTACAACAACATCCATATCATAGCCATTTCTGATCAGGAACCCGTGGGTTGCTTTGCCTAAATTAAGAGCAGGAATGTTTGCACAACCTGCTAAGAGCGTTGCGAGTGTGTATTTGCTAGGTTTTGCCTCGAGTTGCATCCCGTCAAAGAAAGATAGTGCTTGTTCATTCCGGCCAACTCGAGCGAAACCAGTCAATAAAGCATTCCATGAAACCTCATCCCTTAGTTCACTCATCTGACGGAACAAAATATTGGCCCTCCGAAAGGTACCGCATTTTCCATACATATCAAGAAGTGCATTGGCTACAATCACATTCGTGTCATATCCATGTCGGTAGATAAAACCATGAGCTTGCTTCCCTATTTGAACATCTGAAATACCTGAGCAGACATTTAGAATCCACACAAGAGTGACATTATCAATATCTTCCATTTCCTTGCGCATCAAAGTTAAGAAATCCAGTGCCTCATCCCATTCGCTAGCACGTACATATCCGCCCAACATTGCGTTCCATGATATTATATTCCTCTCAGGCATCAGATCAAACAGTTTCCTTGCATCTCTAGTTACACCATTCATCGCATACCCTGACATTGCCGATGTCCAAAATTTCAAATCTTTAGACTCTGTTTGATCAAACACTCTACGAGCACTCTCCAATCTGCCACATTTTACATACATATCAAAGATAGAAGTAGAAACAATTGTGTCGGGCACAAATTTAAGTTTGACGGCAATGGCGTGGATTAGCATTCCCACCTCAAGGGCCATGGATCTTGAACAAGCTAACATTACACTAGAAACGGTGTGATTCAAAGGTCGAATATTCAACTCTAGCATCTTGAAGAACATTACCACTGCCTCATCATTAGAACCCATCTCAAGATACCGCCGCACAATCACGTTCCACGAAACATCACTAGGGTTTCTAATCTCATCAAACACTCTTCTCGCATCACTCATAACCCGACACTTACCGTAAACATCAACAATCGAAGTCTCCAATTCCACATTCCCCGAAAACCCATTCTTCATCACAGCACAATGAAGCTGCCTCAGCAAGCTCAAGTCCAAGGATAGACCGCAAGACGTCAAAACACCAGCGAAAGAACTCTCCGTTGCTCGTATTCCATCTCTATTCATCCTACGAAACGTACGAAACGCCTCTTCGTGAACGTCGTTCTTCGCACAAGCAGTGATCAGAGCGTTCCAAGACCCACCATCTCGTTCAGACATTTGCTCAAACAGCTCTTGTGCATCATTCACACACCCGATTTTCCCATAAGCTTCGATTGCTCTGTTCAAGAGGAAAATCGGGGGCAAAGGAGAGAAAGTCACCAAGTGGGATACGACTTTTCGGGCTTGCACGATAAGGAGCTTAGAAGAACAGGAACGGAGAAGACGCTCGTATAGCCAGTATGAAACTGGCTCTAGAGAAGGGAAGAGAACAGAGACGGCTTTCGAGACATTACCGCCTTCGAGCTGCTCAACAATTTTGTGGGTGACTGAGTTTTTGGGTCGGCTATTGAGAACGCGCTTGCAGGTTTTGCCATGTCTGAGAACACGACCAACGGCAGAAGAAACTCCGGTCACTGCCGCCATGTATAGTGGAACCGTTGAATATCATGGCCCTTAAGGTTCTGGAAAAAAAAACAGAATCTTAAAAAGGTTACTTTAAGAAAACCTGCAAGATTGAGGCAAAAGCCCAGTTAGTTTTTAACATGGGCCTTTCCAGTTAAATGTTACCATGGTTGGATTCGGTATGGTTTGGTTCGGTTAAACGTAACGCTTCTTGCTTGTTCCATCCGAGTCGTTCGAATACAAAACAGAGATTCCAACTTCTTAGTACGGCTTATGTCTCAGTGAAATGCAGAAAATAAATGATTGACAAATATAATGACTAACTAACTAGTCACAGAGATGCAAAAAAGAAACTCGATATGAAACTTTCATCTATAACCTAAATCATATTACAGTGGTCAATAAGCAGATACCTTGCATGTTCTTAACGGATATATAACTTTACTTTGTGGTAGCTTGACGAATATGTAGTCTTCCAAAATCACATAGACGTCAAAAGAAAAAATGATGATGCATTTGCAATCTATAACTCACACATCATGCTGTTAGTTTTTAGCTTTGAACACATAAGAAAGGTACAAAAACAGAGTACATTTGAGGATTTGCGTAGTAAACGAAAGAAAAATAAATTTTAAGTCTCTCAAGCACGTCTTTTGCTAAGACGCCATGAGTTAGGCTCATGATAACGATCATATAAAGGTTCAATGCGTTCCTGGCGCTTACGCTTGCTCATTTTGGTTGGATCAGAGACTTTGAAGAACCTTGGAGCTAGCTCAACAAGCCACTTTGGGTCAATCACAGTCACTTCTCTCATGTACTCTTTGGTCGTCATCACAAGATCATGATATATCACCCAATCTGGTTGTCTCTGAAACAGCGCGCTGCTCGGGTGTATATAAACCGGTTGATTCTCCACTAGGGTCCTGTAACCTTCCTGCGGATCTTTTCTTGCTCCATGGAAGAAGAATCCTGCTGTAATTGCTTTCCTTATCTTCGTGAAATTCTTCCCCGCACTTACCACATCTAGTTTATACCTGTAAAACATCAAAATCACACGTTAAGAGACTGGACTTCTCCCACATAAACAAACTTTAAGGTCAATGCTAGTTTAGTTTAGTTACTTACTTGTCCATAATGCTGAGAAGTTGTTTCCTCACGTCTTGGGCACGTCGTAACGAACGTGACTGGATGAAGTTCTCGAAACACCATGGGCCTGAGAAGTTCTTAGCCTTCCAAGCTTCATATACAGCTAGCAATGTCAAGTGGTCACCTTCAGGCTGGAAAAACTTCGCCCTCTTTTGGTCTGCTTGAGCTTGCTTCTCCCTCGGTCTATAGAATATGTTGCCTGTCTGGATCATAGCGATCATCGTTAATATCTCATCGCTGCACCCGAGATCCACACTCGCTAGCAACATTTTAGAAAGCGGGGGTTCCAAAGGAAACTCGGCCATTTTTCTACCTAGCTTTGTCAACAATCCTTCCTCGTCCAAAGCTCCCAGACTGTACAACTGTTCCATAGCAGAGATCAATGCCTGCGGTTGGGGTGGATCCATGAAGTCAAAAGATAACAGGTCATTAATACCCATTGCTTTCATGGTCAGCGTTGTCATTCCAAGATTAATCCTCTGGATTTCAGGGATTGATGTAGGAGGCATCTCATTTCGGTATGCGCTCTCAGTGTAGAGACGGTAACATTTCCCAGGACCAGTACGACCAGCACGTCCAGCTCTCTGCTTTGCAGACGCCTGTGAGATTGGAGTTATGACTAGCGATTCTAGCCCTTGCTTTGGATTATAAACGTTCTGCTTTGCAAACCCAGGATCAACAACATAATATATTCCATCTATTGTCAAAGAAGCTTCTGCAATATTTGTAGCTACAACCACTTTCCTCGTACCAGGAGGGGGAGGATCAAATATTCTAGACTGCATTTCACTAGGAAGAGCACTGTAAACAGGAAGAATGATGAGTTCAGGAACATTTTTACCTAGGCCTTTCATTCTCTCGTACAGAGACTGGCATGCAGAATCGATTTCTTCCTGTCCCGTCAAAAAGAGGAGAATGTCACCCTCTGGTTCAGTCAAGTGAATTTGAAGAACTGTGATCAGAGCTGCATCCAAGTAATCGGTTTCTGGTTGTTTGGTATACAGTATCTCAACAGGGAAGGTTCTTCCAGGAATTGTAAAAATGTTGCAGTTGAAGAAATAACCAGAAAATTTCTCTGCATCCAATGTGGCTGACGTGACAATCAGACGAAGGTCCAGCCTACGTTTCAACAGCTTCTTTAGAAGACCAAACAGCACATCGGTGTGAATTGTCCGCTCGTGAGCTTCATCAAGCATAACAACAGAGTATTGAGAGAGGTTTTCATCAATCAGAATCTCCCTAAGAAGCATACCATCAGTCATGTACTTGATCACCGTATCTGGTCCAGTACAATCCTCAAACCGAATCGCATACCCAACCTCCTCTCCCAAACGACAACCAAACTCCTCAGCTACTCTCTTGGCAACCGACATCGCAGCAACCCTACGAGGCTGAGTACATCCAATCTTTCCTTTTGTTGTGTAACCTGCTTCAGCAAGATACTGAGTTACCTGTGTTGTCTTACCGGACCCAGTCTCACCAATGACCACCAAAACTTGATTATCATGTACAGCCTGTATCAGCTCCTTTTTCAACTTGTATATAGGAAGGCTCTCCCTTTGCTCCTGGATAGAAAGCTTTGATCTTTGACCGAAAGTTGGAGTTTTCCCGAAAGCATCCTTCTTCCACTCGGGCATGTCATAAGCTGATAACCCGACACCTCTAAGCTCCTGAGCAAGATGTCTTTCACCAGTTTCAGGCATAGGGTCTTCCCAAGGACGATTCAGATCCTTGGGGATTGAGTCAAGCATTGTTCGTTGCTGCTGTTCCCTCATTTCTCTCCTCTCCTTAGTGAGGGCAGACTGAAGTGCAGCGGCACGACTCAAGGAACCTTCGGGATTTTTGAAGATCTTAACCGGAGACATGTCAACAGAGTACCTGGTTTGCCCTTGTAAAAAAGCAGGTTCGTCCTCGTTCATCTCAATCTCAAGTTCTTCTTCAGCACCTTCCTCTTGATAAAGCATCCCATCTCCGTCCTCATCATAATTTGGAAACTCATTCAGTTTCAAGGCACCAGAGGCAATCAACTGCTTGGCTTCCCATCTCTCAGGGGAGCTCATCTTCTTCAGTGGCCTACGTGAAGGCGCGACATCACTCTCCTCCACAATACGGATTCCCGAAATCCCAGTCATGGTGACTTGTCCTTCCTTTGTTCTATATGATGGATTACTCCTGGCTGAATCATCAACTTCTGAAGGCTTCTTCAGAGGGATCAAATCTCTTCCGGTGTTCTGATCAACATCCCTCATGGAAAGACTACATTTACCATCTTCTTTAACAGCTATTACTTTGACGTAAACCTCCATATCCCGCTTCACAAAACTTTCTGCCTTATCAACCCTTCTAGTAGCAATCTGAGAAACATGCACAAGACCTTCTTTTCCTCTAAATCTATCGAATTGAACAAAGCAGCCCGTTGCCATTACCCTAGTTACTCTACCTTTGTACACCTGATACAGCTCAGGCTCATTCGCACCGGCGCCTCCACCGTCGCCCGTGTACTCATCCTGCGCACGCCGATCTCTACGCCTATCACTTCTACCGTCTTCTCCTTCAGCATCTCCACGGGCTCTTCCCCTATGCCTATCACTTCTTCCATCTCTGCCTTCATCATCTCCACGGGGTCTTTCTCTATGCCTACCACTTCTTCTATCTTCACCTTCGTCATCTCCACGAGCTCTGTCTCTGTGCCGATCCCTTCTATCATCTCGATCCCTATCCCTGCCGGATACTCTCCGATCTCTATCCCTATTTCGATCCTCCTCTCTCCGTCGCTCTTGAGCTTCCCTTTCAATCTCCTTCTCAAGCTCCTTCACTTTATCCTTAGTGTCCTTAATAGCCAAGCCTTTGAATCTCCCCTTATCTCCATCTTCTAAATCCTCTTTCAGCTTCTCAGACTTGGGCTTTGGAGGGTAAATCCCGTGGATTACAGTTAACAGCGAGCGAACGAAATAATCCGGCATCTCTGCACCGTCCTCCTTGAGCTTCTTATCGAATTCATCGACAGTCTCGGAGCGGCGGCCGAGATGGATTATGTACTCGGCCAAATCCTTGGGCGCGTCTCCTAGATGCGTCTCCAATTCGTTACAGATATTGGAGACGAGAGAGAGATGATTCAACTTGTTGATCTCTTTCTTTTCCATGGCCGAAACCAAAGGAACACACAGAGAATTGAAGAACGAGTGGTTTCTCGATATCGATTTCTAGGGTTGTTTTCCTACTTTGCTAGTTTTTTTCCTTTTTTTTCCCTTCGAAACTACTTTTTATTAAACGAGATAAAAAAAACAAAAGAGAAATAGCCGACTCTTCCAAACGCTGCGTTTTGAAGTGTTTCTGGTTTGCTATTTCTTTTTCTTTTTTGGGTTTTGAATTTATAAGCCCAATAACTCTGAAGATGTTTTTTCGTTTCCAAACTCTTATTTTTAAGTCTTTTTAAAAGTTTGTTTCACTCATTCAGGGCAATCCAATTCAAGACGGGTTCTTTCTCGATCAGTATCCTACCGGTTCCATTTCATTTTCATTTCTGTTGAAACAATTACTTGTTTGAAATAGTTTTATTTGTTCTAACAAAAAAAGAGAATAAAGTCGAATTATCCGTTTGAATATGTCAACTATAAAAATTATTCAAAATTTTAACATTTTCTAAAAAAATGTCGAATTATAATTTGAAATATTTGTTCCAAAGTCGAAATTTTTTTTATCTAATTTAGTAAGAGATTAAATAATGATTTTAGTTAGCAACGTCTTTTGCTGTATAATAATAAATTCAATGCAAGTTTTTTTTTTTTAAATTAATATTTGGTCTGATTTTGTATATCAATAATCGATAATTAACAAACTAATTATATACAGTATTAAATATTATATGTGTAATTGGTCCATCACAATCCTTCAGAATCGATATTATATAGAATGATGTTTGAAAAATGATCCAAGACATTTTCAAGACTTGATTCTCGGACCTAAATAAGATTTGGACCGATCTGGTCGACATGCATTTATTCAACCAAACATATTTTTATCTGCAACACAGATCTTATAGAAGAAACCAAACTGAATGAAACTAACGCATATTCGAAATTTATTATAAAAAAAACGAACTTAACATAAGTAAACTGAATTCGTGAAGGCTTCCAAAATGAGAGGATTAATCTGATAATTATATTAATTTTCTTATAACAAAAGAAAGAAAAAAAGGTCATAATTGTAACAGAAGATGGTCTCACCTAACTTATAAAACACATGAAGAAATCGAGTTACCCAACGGACAGGCACTCCTAATTTTTGACTATACTGTTTGCATCATTACATTTCTTATTTTTATTCTATACTGTTTGCATCATTACATTTCCTTTTATTTTAATATATAAGATGTTTTAGATAAAAACAAAAAGTTAAAAATTTTACTTTAAAACAAAATTATTTAATATATTAGAAACAACTCAATCAATTGATCAAGCAATCTTAAATAATAAAATTAAGATTTGCATATTTTTAAATAATGATAAATCTTCAAAGGTTTGCATTTTTTTGTTTTAATTTAAAAATGTGGAGGAATTATGTTTTCAAATGCGATGTTAAATGTTTTGTGGATTTTAGTTTAGATAAGAAAGGAATTAAGAAAATTTTATAATCTACAAATTTAATTTCCCAATTGTATCACGTTCAAATAGAAAATCTAAGAAGTGCCACCTAATTCTCTTCTTTTACTACATACAAAGAACAAAAATTCCCACCTTTTCTTTTTCTTCTTTTTACAAGTGGGCATTTGTGAGGTCCTGAGGCCCAACTAAAGAACCTCTCTCTCTCTTCTGTTACTCAACACTCCACAAGAACCACACAATTTCATAACTCTTACGCTAACACCAAGAAGCATCCAAACTCAATCCTCTCACCTCCACCTCACATTCCCCGGCACCACCATTACTAACCCTTTCTCTCGTCTCCTGAAATCAAAACCCATTATGCAACACCATTTTCATCATCATCAACATCACCATCATCTTCTTCATCATCCATGGCCCATATCCCATCTTTGTAGATTCTCATCTCTCTACCTTCTCCTCATTTTCTCCTTTTGATTCCCATACATCTAATTCCCTCTTCTTCTTCTTCTTCTTCTTCTTCCTCTTCTTCTTCCGAGACATGACTCTTCCTTATGGTCTCTCTTCGGTTAGAAACCACTCGCTTGTACTTAAGACCTCTCACCTCTGCGTACCCAGATCAGCCATCGGTTGTTTCTCCCCCAAGGAATCTCCTTTCTTTAAGAAGAATAGTGCCCTATTCCTTTCTCCCCAGAAACACACTTCTCTTCCGCTGAAACTCGTCTGCCCTTTAGCTAGCTTCTCTTCTTATGCTGAGGGAGAAGAGCAACACCATGGCGATCAACAGATACAGAATTCTCACGACTCTTCTACCAACTCGAGCGAATCAGATGGAAAAGGTAATGCAGAAGCTACTGGCGACTTCTCTGGTATGGCTCAAGCCTTTAACATTTCTTCCACCACAGCGAGGGCAATCTCCATAGCCATCGCCTTCTCTGCTCTCTGCTTTCCACTCGTTATGAAGTCTTTGGGACAAGGACTCGCTCTGAAGACAAAGCTCCTCTCGTACGCGACACTACTCTTCGGGTTCTACATGGCTTGGAACATCGGAGCTAACGATGTGGCCAATGCCATGGGGACTTCTGTTGGATCTGGAGCCCTGACAATCCGGCAAGCAGTCATGACGGCTGCAGTTCTTGAATTCTCAGGTGCCCTTTTGATGGGAACTCACGTGACTAGCACGATGCAGAAAGGGATTATTATGTCTAATGTGTTCCAAGGGAAAGATATGTTGCTCTTCGCTGGTCTTCTCTCTTCCTTGGCTGCAGCTGGAACTTGGTTACAGGTTCCCATCTTACCTTTTGCCTCTTCCTCACTAGTTTCAAGAAAGGATTTAGTAAAGTTAGTACCTTTGAGGATGGCAATGACAAGTGATATATGTACAGAACCTAATTGCAGTGCCTGAAAACAATTATGCTTCTTCCTCACTATTTTCAAGAGAAGATTTAGTAAAGTTGATACCTTTTCCAAACTGAGACAAGTAGAGAACCTAATGGTGAAAACGATGTGTAATTGTGAATTCCACAGGTGGCTTCTTACTATGGATGGCCAGTATCGACAACTCACTGTATCGTGGGATCAATGGTTGGATTTGGGTTGGTTTACGGTGGAGCTGGTGCCGTTTTCTGGAGCTCTTTAGCTAAAGTGGCTTCATCTTGGGTCATCTCTCCTTTAATGGGAGCTCTAGTCTCCTTCCTTGTCTACAAATGCATCAGGAGAGTAAGTAAAACAAACCGCATCAATCCAAGAATCAAACACTGTATTACTTAAGTCAAGCTCATGCTTTCTGGTACCTTTGGCAAACTGTTCTTTTCTTCTGTGCAGTTTGTTTACAGTGCACCAAACCCAGGACAAGCAGCGGCTGCGGCTGCTCCTGTCGCTGTGTTCGTAGGTGTGGCAAGCATTTCCTCAGCTGCATTTCCTCTGAGCAAGATATTTCCAATAGCTCTATCACAAGCCTTAGCCTGTGGAGCAGCAGGAGCCATTATCTTTGACAGAATCATCCGGAATAAGCTCGGTCACCTTCTCGCGAAATCAAAAACACCCGAATCATCGCAAAACCAGCCCAAAAGCATCGGTTTCCTCTCCGACATCGCAGGTCCTACAGGTACTCAGCTCGAGATAGTCTACGGGGTCTTTGGCTATATGCAAGTCCTCTCCGCCTGCTTCATGTCGTTCGCTCACGGAGGCAACGACGTCTCCAACGCGATCGGACCGTTAGCCGCCGCGCTGAGCATCCTCCAAAGAGGAGCAGCTGCAGGCGGAGAAATCGTGATCCCCATGGACGTTCTCGCGTGGGGAGGATTCGGGATTGTTGCGGGTCTCACGATGTGGGGATACAGAGTAATCGCAACGATCGGGAAGAAGATCACTGAGCTTACACCGACACGAGGATTCGCGGCGGAATTCGCCGCCGCGTCGGTTGTTATGTTTGCTTCGAAATTGGGGCTTCCGATTTCGGCGACTCATACGCTCGTTGGAGCTGTGATGGGTGTTGGATTCGCAAGAGGGCTTAATGCCGTTAGAGCGGAGACGGTGAAAGAGATCGTTGCTTCGTGGCTCGTCACGATTCCCGTCGGCGCTACACTCGCCGTAATCTACACTTGGGTTTTCACCAAGATCTTATCTTTTGTGTTGTGAGTTTCTGTTTTTTCATCAGTTTTTTTTTGTGATCTTTGGTTTTCTGATATGAAGAACATGAAATTGATCTTCTTCTATGTCTGGCTTGATTGATTCGAATACAAGAAACCCTAAAATTATCTGGAGATTGTTCCCTGTGATTCCGATCTTCCGATTTCAATCTGATGTTTCACTGATCGGTGAAGTCTGTATGATCACAGATTCAAATTTCAAAGCTTTCTTGTTCAGTGTTCGTCCCGTCGTCCGAGTAAAATCGAGTTAGAATGGGTGTCGTTTAATTTCTTAAAAAACGTCTTGTTGTTTACTTCCTGATCGGAGAAACGTCAAATTTCCGATGAACGGTTGCGTTTTTATGTGGTGTTCTTTTCGTGAGACGCGCGCATCTATTGCTTTTCGTACACGCGTCTCGAAGGAAAATTGACATGATTTGCATCTTTAATGACGAGATTACCCTTACAGCGATCGTTAGTTCAGCGATTCTCAAATTATTACGAGGATAGTTTAGTCATTGTTAACGGTCACCACGAATTAGAGATATCTCTCATCTCTTTGCTTCTCTGGTTCTACTTCTTCCTCGTTTGCATTTTGTGCTCCCATGGCGGCAGTTATCGGAAACATGGCCTTGTTACTTGACATTAACTCTCACCGTACGGTGATCACTGATCGGAGAATTCGTCAGGCGGTGGTTGATGTCGTTCTGAATTTACCGAAGAGAGATTTGCACAGTCACGTTTCTACTCATTACGCGGCTCTCTCCTCCAGTAAGCCTCTGGAATCTGACGGAGAGGCTCGGATTCGCCGATTTTTGACTCGCGGGAAGGCGAATTCCAGGGCTAACGCCGTCGATTTCGACGACGCAGGATTCAGCGACGAGGAAAGCGGCGACGGAGACGGTGGTGACGGCAAGGAGTCTGACGAGGAGGAGGAGGAAGCTTACGATGTGGAGAAGGAGATGAAGAGGAGAGCTAAGGAGTTTCAGGATGCGAAGGAGCTTGAAAGGAAAGCTGAAGAGTTGCAGTATAAGATTGAGGAAGAAGGGGAAGATTCAGAGGAGAAGAAGAGGATGAGGGTGAAAAGAGAGCTCGAAAAGGTGCGTTTTTTTAGTGTTCTCTCTGATCACTCACCTTAATGTTGATATTTACTGAGACAAAACTTCTCAAATTTCACATTAATATTAGTTCAAAATGCTCCTAAACGCTCTTAATTACATTACTTTGGTTGGGAAGCCATGCGAGGTTATAAGTGGAAGTTTCTTAAAAAAATTCAATTTTTGAAGAGTTGAGATGTGCTCATTTAAGAGATTGGTGAGAGCAGGTAGCTCAGGAGCAAGCAGAGAGGAGAGCAACTGCAGAATTGATGTTTGAATTGGGCCAAAAGGCTTATGGTAAAGGAATGTACGGACGAGCAATCGAGTTTCTTGAAGGAGCTCTTACCATTATCCCAAGGCCAACACTCTTTGGTGGTGAGGTTGGTTGAAAGTTGAAACACCATTAGGTACTCCTTTTTTAAGGTTTTGAAAAAGATTTGATTGCTGATGTTCTCTGGGGGATTGATTTGCCAGATTCAAATTTGGTTAGCTATGGCATATGAGGCCAATAATCGCCACGCTGATTGCATTGATCTTTATCAGCAACTAGAGAAGAGACACCCGAGTCCTGGTATCCGTCGTCAAGCTTCTGAACTTAGGTATATCTTGCAAGCTCCGAAGCTCAAGATATCTCAGGAGGAAATGGTTACGATACCCATGATCGGTTCAAGCTACGATAGGTAAGTTAAGAACTTAAGCTTGTCGATCAATTTCCACGTTCTATGTCCTCATGCATGGATAAAGCATATCAAAATCACTTGAATTGGTCGTCGTGTTATGTGCGCAGCTATGCAGTGACATGGAGTGACAAGGATAGGGACAAGGACCGGAGAATGAATGAATCAACTACAAATCAGCTCAATACGAGTGAAGACATTCTAGGAAAGCTCTTGGTTTGGCGACCACCAGTCGGTATGGAGAAGAACCAGGTCTTTTGGCTTTCTTTAACACTGTGGTTCGGTTTGGTTGGAGCAGCACTTTTTCTACAAAGATAAGTGAAAGAAAAGGAAAAACACTTTCATCGCAGGTTTGGTACTATTTCGCCTCTCTCACTTGTCTTGTAATTATATTTGATTTGTATGTATAAATTTGAAAGTAGACGAAATCATATTTCACTGTAGATAAGGTTTTTGACGTCTGGAAATATATCACTTTGTTCTTTATTACTATTGTAATTGTCAATTTAGTGATTTACAAAAGTTTGAGGAAGACGAGAAAACAAGTTTTGGGGAGTTTAAGGTAAAGACAAGAGCATGCTTTAAGAAGTTTTAGGTCTCACGTCACGTGTATTGAAGACAACATATACAATTATGTGTGGATTATTCATCGTTTTCTTCCCTCGACCATTTTCACTCCCATGTGATAACACTTATCATTTATATGTAGCGATTAATTAACTTCATGGAATTATAATTGATAAATCATATCACGATTCTTCACACTTTGTTTTTGGTTTTATAAATTATTTCACTAAGTAATGTGAATCGTGACATAAGATGTACGTTCAGTTCCCTAAAAGCAACAACATCTTGTACTTGTAAAATTCGTTTTAGCATTTTGTTACTTAATTCTGGTGTTTCACTGATGTAACATCTCATCAAATTGTAGAAAAACGGCAAATGCAATATTCTAAGAAAAGAAAAGTATTGATCTTGGCCCAAACATAATGGGTGAAACTGAGTTTATTTGATTTGAATACACTAATTATTATTACGTCTTTTTTTTGTTCTAGTTTAAGAGTTGGTGGTCTATTTCCGAAACTTCTCCTCCCCACTCTCTTATCCTATCATCAGCCATTGCAGCCTACATACGTAAACAACACATATCGGTCGCAATGAACATCGAATAAAGCTTCATATTGAAACAATCAAGTATATGAAAATGTTGTTGACTTTTACCTCTTTGTCCCAATTTGTTTTGCAGATCATCAAAGTCAAGACTATTGTCTGAACCACGGTTCCTGTCAACATCCCACCCCATATTCCCTAATACATACAGCATCGATCTTTTAAGTCCTTGAACTCTTACGTTTTTAAATTATATGATTAATATAAAGATTTCGAGTTATCTTTTTTTTACCTTTACACCAAACTCAAGCTTGTATCCTAACAATAGACCAAATGGTATTCCAAACAAGTAATAGCATGCGATGTTAACGTACGCCACTACTGCTTGCCATCCAGCTCCCACAGCCACACCTGATATTTCAATTTTATATTTACCATTTTGGCATCGGTTTTATTAAGCTTTATCTCACGTAATCAAAGACTTAATCAAACGGAACAAATCAAACAGAACTAAACGAGATATATATGGGTTTTGAGATAGATAGATATATTACCTGATAAGACAGGTTGCACATTGTTGATGACAATGGAGAGTGCAAGTATTGGTGTGAGGTCTTTAACAAGAATGATTACTTGTTCGTCGCCTACAAATAATGATGGATATTGATTTCTAAATACGAGTAGAACGGCCGAGACAAGAAACCCGATCATAGTCGATGTTATCACAGCCACAAGTAGTGAGAATCTCGCGGTTCTTGGATGGTTTGCTCCTAATTCATTTGACACTCTCACACTGTACAAGTAATTAATTTGAGACCATTTCAAAAAATTTATATATTTAAAAGTTATAGCAAACATAGAAGTTTAATAATAATAAAAAGAAAAGTGATTGACTTTTGCACGTGTTTTACCTTACGGCTGTGTTCATCCCAATTGCAATCATCGCGGTCCATCCCAAAATGTTCATGCTTTAATTTCCATTTCATTAAAAAAAAGAAAAAAAGTTGAGATATAAATCCAGCTAGAATAAATATTTTTACTAAATATTTGTTTTTTTACATTATTTTTTACTAAACAATCCAGCGAGAATAAATATGTTTTATAATATTAACTACTTTAACAAATACAAATACGTATTTCTACTATAAAATATTTTTAAGCTTATATGAATTACATGTACACCGACGAAAAAATAATGAGCAAGTTGTTTAACAAAAAAAAACAATAATGAGCAAGTGGCCATATTCGACACTCGGAGTTAGGTTTTTCTTGGTCCTTTTGGGTATATATATAATTATATTTATAAAGTAACATGATAAAAAGTTAAATTATTGCAGACAAAAATGGAAAAAGAAAAGTTTATTATAATCTAGCAAATTATTTAACTAGTAGGGCTTCACTGCCCAAGAAAGCAACAACTAAGTTAGTTGACAACAAAGTGATAACGTACAATTAAGTCTACTATGCTGCATGGTCTATGCACCATGTATTAATCATAAATTTCTTAGAGAATTTTGGTTGCTATCTGATGATAACTTATTTAAAAAGAAGAAACTGAACATCACATGTGAATAAATGACGTCAAATGATTATTAAACCAAATAATTGACGTTGAGTTAACGTGTATAGTAACAAATACTAATAATATATTTGAAAATATTAATTACCAGATAGAGAGTGCAGCCACTGAGACTTCAGCATCCTTCAAATATCCAGCAAATAAGATGACTGCCATAAAATACCAAACCTCCAAAACTTCCAAAAGTAAAAAAAAAATACAATTAAATTTACAATAAATATAACAATATGTTAAAATCAACGAGACGGGTCGGGTGGGTTGGGTTGGGTCGGGTATAGACTCACCAGAGCATAACAGCGGAAGCCAAAGACAATCTAACAAAACCCCACAAGTTACTAAAAGCTTCCCATGATAATCCAGACCAAGCTTCACCGCACGTGCCACTAAATATGTACACGAGCTGCGCCACGACAATGAACCACCACGAGCCGTTGAGCACGACGGCTAAACCCGCCATGCCCCACTTGAGCTTCCCCATGACAAACCACGTGAGAGGCACGTGGATAACAAGCGCAGACGCGGATATCGCGGCCATGGCCATTATCTTGCTTTGCGACTGGAGGAATTTAGCGGTTGGGAAATTAACGGCGTAAGCGAAGATTTGAGGGATCATATAGATGGAAAAGATTCCGGCGGCGCTAGAGATCGCCGGCGTTTGACCAATGGATGAGAGGATTGGGGCGGCGAAGATGTAGAGTAGAGAGAGGATGAGAGCGGTCACGTTTAGGATCACCCATGATCGCTGTAGGTAAACGCCAAGCATAGACAATTTCCCCGCTCCAAACGCTTGCCCACATAGCGTTTCCAACGCACTTCCCATTCCAAGCTAGTCACGTTTTCAAAATTGCACCCACATACATTATTTTTCAACCAAAAAAAAAATATACATTATTACAAAACAGGAAAAATATATTAACATTAAAACGTTATATATTCGTTAAAAACATATATATTTTTAAGAGATATACGATTGGTTGATTACAAAGTCAAATTGCTATTGTTTTATTTTTCATTGGAAAAGAAAATAAAGATGGTCTTTCATTTTTTTAGCATTTGTACTTTTTAGTTTCGAAACGATGATTATAACTTGGTGCATAGACAGTCGAGTGACGAGTGTACCCGAACACACTGACTGTAACCAAATCGGTTGATAAATCGATCGAAAAAAACATTAATTGTGTGGCAGGCGTACATACTAGACTTCCTAACGTCAACCACATATATTTATAACTTACACGTAAATATCTAAAAAAATTTTTGAAAAAAACACTTGAAAATAATTTATGTCTGGGTCGATTTATGCACTAGGATTAATTTGTATGATAACCAAAATTGGATTTTAAATTTAAGTATATGACAATATATAACTGTGGAAATTAAACAGTTGGCCAACTATTTTAAATTTTGCCATATTTCTAGAGGAGACCATAAATACAAATAAATGGTCATTCACTATTTTAATTTTATATCTCCTAATTTATCTATGAACTACTGTTTGAATATTGAACCAAACAAAGAAATATGTTGGAATTTAAAAAAAAAAAACGTAAACCAAATTAAAAGCTTTGAATGATAAACGCAAACTCGCAAATGTTGAAAAGGGAGTGTGATGTAGTTTACCATGATGCCGAAGGAGAAGCCGGCGATAACAGAGTTTTCCACGGAGACGGCGGCGAGAGCGATGGTGCTGATGTGGCCGGCGAAGACCTGAGTAACGGCGCCAAGAGAATATTGTGTCACCGACGTGAAAATGGCGGGACCGGCCAGGTACCATAGCTTTTTGGCCTCAACGTTAAACTCTTTAACGAATCCACCGATGGTTGTGATCGGAGAAATATCATTGGCGGCTGAGAAGGGAATAAGGGTCGTCGGGTCGGGTTTTTCCGCCGTAGAGAGAAGCGCCTCCGTCAGATTTTTTTCTTTTCCCATCTCAACGAGAGAGAGAGAGAGAGAGATGAAGAGATTAAAGGAGGTCAAAGACTAAGACCAAAGAGTAAGGATCTTGGGATTAATCATAAATGAATTATATAGAGAATAGGTATTGTTTATGATACTGACAAAAAAGTTTGTATATTTATAATATGTTCAAACAAATTAAGAGAAAGTAACTATTTAGAAACTAGTATTTTAATTAATTAATTGCCAAATGTGGAGAAAAAAAATTATTGTGTAGTGAAACTGTAATAAAATATATGATGAATTCAACTTTATTTTGGTCAGCTTACTAAATGATATGTATTCTTTGGTTAAATTTTGGTCAAATAATACTATTAGTCTATTACTTAGCAATCATTTTTGTATTTATATTTCTGTGGAAAGTTTCAACCATTTTGAATAAGAAAAGTAATGTCATCATGGTGGCTTCATAAGATAACAAAAATATACATTTGTAATTTGAGTAAGTTGTTTTATTTAGATAATGACGACAAAAAAACAAATGTTATTTGAATTGCCCTTGTGATTTGTTTTGTTGGGTCAGCTTATATGTTAATTTAAAACACATGGTCGATTAAACAAAGAGTTGGTGGTAAAGAATTTACAAATGAGAAACCGTTCTTTGCGGTATGTAATAATACCACGGGTCGAACAATCGCTTTTAGAGTTTTTTTTATAAAAATGAGATGTAAGCGACAACGAAAAGGATCTACAACAAATATCTTAGACGACAAAAATCATCTAAAATATTGGCAAATGTAGCCCAATCAAAGAGGAACTACGTCATTTTTTCACAAGCTCTAAGCAAACTATCTCGAATGCAATGAATATTTGATAGCATTTACTGTAGTGAGTCAAGAAAACATTATAAAGATATCAAATGTGAATATTGTTATTGAGACATATCTAAATATCTAGTTAAGAAAAATACCAATAAGTCGACATATCTGGTCAAGTAGTAAAAAATCCTTTCTTTTGGTTTGTTTCCTTTTCTTTAATCTTTTTAGTATCTAGTCGAGATGTCAACACTTAATATATTTTTTCCAGAGATCATTTATTTAGAAAATTAAACCAATAAGTACCAAAATCAAAGGTTATGAGTGTTTCCTCTTTCAAATTTTTCCATATCTTTAAGCTAAGCTTTACTAATTATTTTTGTATAACTCTTTTGTTCATATTTAGTTTCGTCGAATATCTTGATTTTATTGTACCTTTACTAATACATAATAAAACTCTTGATGCTTCAGATATAGATTGGTTGATAGTTATTAGATTTGGTCATTAAAATCGTATAATATAAGATTATATTACAGTATATAATGTTTACTGTATTGTTTGTTTCGTTTTGAAAATGTAAAGGAAACGAAAAAGGATTAGTGATTGTTTTCTTCTATACGTTCTACATTTCTTCAAAAAGAAAGAAGATAAACTATGGGCTGAACCAATTGCTCGTTACTGGCAAAACTAAACCCACACAAATCGATTTGTGTGTTTCCTAAGCCCATTGTGAAGGCCTATTCAACACTGGGTACATATTAATAAACTGTTCGTTTGCATAAAGACGAAAAAACTAATCTAACAATTTTCATGATTAATTAATTATGCCTCGCGTAGCAGCATATTTTTTTGTTCGAGCGTAGTCTAGACTGATAGTTGTATAATTCAAAAAAACTAAACTAAGAATTTAATAGTATTATTAATTCAAGTTTAGTTTAAATATTCTATCTATCCGATTAAATTACTGTACAACAACGTATAATTATATGCATGAATTAATTACTATGTCATAAAAATATGATAAGAATGTCTGTTAAATCTCGAACTAAACACCCACGGGCGTTCATTAACGCTTTTTATTTTTCTCTTCCTTTTTCTTCCACGCATTAATTATTATTTTAAAGAACACACGTAAGCCGTGTACTTAACCCGCCGGTCAACTCGAAACCGTAGAAAAAGCAAAGAAAAGAAAAACGGAAACTTGACTAGTTGAGAAAGACTTAACATGGCGAAGAAGACGATGAACACAGTGGTTGCAGCAATAGTCCCACCTTAAAAATCGAAACTTTCGATTGATTTTGGTACCTGGAAGAGAAAGAGAGAGAGAGGTGGAAGTTTTCTGTTCACCAGATTTCATTCTAAATGGAAGAAGAGAGCCGAGTTGGGGACGAGCTCTCGAATTTGGTCGTTACGGCGGAGCGCCTCCGTGCAGCGGTGGATGAAGCTAAATCTTTCAAGACGGAGTGCGGCGAGGTTGGGAAACAAGTAGATCGGCTTGCCCAAATGCTCAGGACGCTTGTTCGCCTTGTCGCCGGTTCTCAGCAAGTCTATGACCGCCCGATTCGCCGAGTCATCGTGGATGTTAAGAAGAATCTAGAGCGAGCTTTTTCTCTGGTTAGCAAGTGTGGAAGGCACAACTTAATCCGGCGAGTTTGCACTATCATCAACGCCGCCGATTTTCGCAAGGTGACTAATCTTCTCGAATCTTCCACCGGCGACGTGAAATGGATACTGAGTGTGTTTGATTCCGACGGAGACGGAAGTTTTGGAGGCGGAATCGTAATTTCGCTTCCGCCGATTGCTACGAACGACCCGATCCTCCCTTGGGTCTGGTCGCTTGTCGCGTCGATACAGATGGGGAAGTTGCCGGACAAAATCGACGCCGCGAATCAGCTTGGTTCGCTTGCCGGGGACAACGATAGGAACAAGAAGATCATCGTAGACGAAGGAGGTGTTCCTCCGTTGCTAAAGCTACTTAAGGAGAGCTCATCGGCGGAGGCGCAAATCTCGGCGGCTACGGCGTTAGGGTTCTTAGCTTGCGAAGAGGAGAAGGTTAGGTCTATTGTTAATGAGCTCGGTGTTCCGATCATAGTCCAGGTTCTTGGTGATTCTCCGGTTAGTGTTCAGATTAAGGTAGCTACATTGGTGGCAAGAATGGCGGAACACGATCCGATTGCTCAGGAGGAGTTCGCTAGGCAGAGTGTGATTAAGCCTCTGGTTACGTTGCTTTCACTGGACGTCTTTGTGGATGATCTTCAACCGAGTAAGCATAATAGCATTCACTCTCTTGTTCAGATGAACAAAGACATTGAGAAAGATCCGTCCTTGAAAATTTACAGGCCGTATAAGAGTTCGAAGTCGAATGTGTATCGTGACATTGGAGGTAGTAGTAGAATAGGGAATTTCAAGAAGGAGAGGGATAATGAGAACCCGGAAGTGATTCATGAGCTTAAGGTCAATTGTGCCGAAGCTCTATGGATGCTTGCTAGAGGGAATGTAGCAAACAGTAGGAGAATAACCGAGACGAAAGGGTTGCTTTCTTTGGCAAAGATTGTGGAAAAGGAAGCTGGAGAATTGCAATACAATTGTTTGATGACCCTGATGGAGATAACCACTGCTGCAGAGTCGAATGCTGACCTTAGACGAGCAGCTTTCAAGACCAATTCACCGGCTGCCAAAGCTGTCATTGACCAGATGTTATGGATAATCAAAGAAATTGATAGCCCGATATTGAAAGTTCCAGCAATTCAATCGATTGGGTCATTGGCTAGGACGTTCCCCGCAAGAGAGACAAGAATGATCGAGCCGCTGGTGGAGAAACTCGGTAGTAGCAACCAAGAAGTGGCATTAAAAGCTGTCATTTCACTGCAGAAATTCGTCTGCCCGGAGAATTTCCTCTGCGCAGAGCACTCGAAGAACATAATCGAATACGGGTCAATCCCGTTACTGATGAAACTGATAAGGAACTTCGAGCAGCAAGTGCAGTTACAGTGCCTGGTTCTGCTCTGTTACCTTTCGATGAGTGCTAGTAACCACGAGCAACTGGAACAGGCAAAGGTTTTGACGGTCCTCGAAGGTGCAGAACGCTTGGCGAGTCTGCAGAATCCAGAGTTGAGAGAGCTTGTATCTAAAGCTATATATCAGCTAAGTCTATACAATGCAGGAAGTCACAGTCAAATGCTATCGTATGTTGGTCCTTAAAAGGCAATACAGTTTACATTTTATAGGATTCTGGTACAGACATGATCTCCATTGTTGGACGATTACAGGGAAAGAGCAAAAACAAAATCTCTCAATTTGTGATAATTGATTTATCAATCTGGCTTGTAAATGAAAGGAGAGAATTAAAAAAGTTAGATGGAAGCGTAATAAAACTGGCTTGCTCGGTCTATGAAAGACAATATATATTCATGTCGTTCTTATTATCAAATTTAAAATTAGAAAATCGACCTTTTTGTGTGATAATTGAGGTGTGTGTTATGTGGTCCAGTCCGAAATTAATGTTCGGCTTCATTAATATCAATCAAAATAGATGCCTGTTGTATTTCGCCGTCACAAATTTTAGCAAACAAATAGATCGATTGGTCCCATTTAGTAGTGTGTATGGTTTTGTTTTTCAAATCATTCCGCATGATGTTTTTTTAATAAATTGCCTTAATTTTTTTCTGTATCATTCCAATTACCTATACTCTAATGTCTGTATATGTATATATATCTAAATATGACTTCAACTTTACAATTTAGATTTAAATCAATAAGTCACTAAAGCTTAGTAGGGAATAGTGGTGTATTAACAACTTCAGTTTGTCCCAAACTCATAACCTTTTAATTCACCAAACACCCAACTTTGTTTTTGTCTTCTTTTGGCTCAGATAATATTCAAGTTTAAAGATTGTAATAATTCTTTGTGCAAAAGAGAATTATTGTGGCTTTCTATCCTCTTTGTCTCTCCAATTAATAATTTTCGTATACTACAAGATGGTAAACTTTCTTACTGTAGTGAGTATTAAAACTTAGACCTAATACAATGTTTCCCTGATTAATTAAGCTAAGTAATTACATTTGTATTAGTTGGATTAGTGAAGTACATTGTAATCATTTAACTAATTTTTGGAACTAACTATGTATAGGTAATGCAAGTTTTGGATAAGCCCTTTTTACTTTTATAATGCAATAGTGCATAACGGTTGCTTATGATTGAGCATTGAGGAACAAGCAATTGCTATGTTACAGGTCATTACCCATTTACTTATTTTAATTATTACAACAATTTACCACCTTTTCTATTAAGGGTTGTATAAAAAATTATCCATAACATAATCTATGTCATATTATTGATTATTAGCTCTTGGTTTTCTTTTTAATATATGTAGCCACCTTTCTGCATATTAAAGTAAATTAAAAACTAAGATGTTTCACGCCTCTTTCATGATATATAGACCTACATAAATACGGTCTTTATTTATAATCCTTAAACGCTTTTTGGTTGGCATTTGTGTCACCATTTTGTATTTTGTGAAGTAACACATTTAAAGATTGGTCTTTACATTTTAGTTGTTCGAAATTTCTGAGTTATAACTTGTGGAGTTTTGATAGGGTACTTCTGAAAATAGTACAAAAGAAAGGGTCAGTGTGGAAAAACTATTGCTATATAAACCGTTTATAAACTACTTCTCTTATAACCATTTCTTTTCCCACCAATAGCTAGACACAACAAAAATATAAGAAAATATGAAGATAACAAAGAGTTCGCCTCTTTTAGCTATGTTGCTCGGCTTCATTATCGTAGCCGCCGCCATCTCCACCATCTCCGTCGAGGGCCGTAAACATCACGTCAAGAAGATCAAATCCAAACACAATCGTCATTCCAAAAGTACCCCTACCGGCTCTCCGGCACTTGCACCTTATCCGTCCACCCATGAGGGGGTTTTTGATATTCTCTCCTTCGGTGCCAAGGGCGATGGGGTCTCCGACGACTCAAAGGTACGCACAAAGATAACTAATCTATCTTCAACATCAATGCTTCAAAGCAAAAGACATATTAGTGTTAAATATTCGGTTGTAGACTTCAACCAATGTTTTATTAAAAGGTAGATTGACATTCTTGTTTTATTGCTATCTAAAAATACTTTCTAAGACCAAACATTTAGATCTATTTTTTCGGTTTTAAAGATATGTATACATTTTCCTTATTGATTATGACGATGTATTGTTGGAGAGCTGCGCAGGCATTTTTCGGAGCTTGGAAGGCGGCTTGCGAAGTGGTCGGAGGAAAGGTGGAGATTCCGGCAGGGAGAGAGTTTATGGTGAAGCCAGTGACGTTGCAAGGGCCGTGCAAGGAGGAAACATTGGTTCAAATAGAAGGACGCTTAGTGGCTCCGGCTCATATAGGGTCATGGCCTAAGTCAAGCTTGTTTCAATGGCTTAACTTCAAATGGGTCAGCCACGTCACAATCCAAGGCTCAGGGACTCTTGATGCTCGTGGCTCTAACTGGTGGAGCTTAGACAATTATCAAACTCAAGTAAGCTTCTGTTTTTGTTTTCTGATATTTAAACCGCATAGTAGATTATTGGACGCAAGCCAAGAGATTCCGTCCTTAATTAAGTAGGGATATAGAGTTAGGATTTCTTATCTTAAATCATTCAAATGATTAAGTTAATGTAAACGAAAACATTAGTTTAATATATTATATTACATGGTAGCTAGCTAGTTTGATCATATGAATTTCTTAAATTTCTATATATAGATGTCTATATAATATATTAATTGTTGTTTACTTTTATTATCCTATTTTCAGAAGAGAAATAAGTATGTGCCACCAATGAAACCAACGGTAAGTCCTATATATACTCTTTGATATCAATGTTATCAAAATTTAATTTGTAATTTTTATATATATAAACTGGTAAGCTTACTGATTGGCTTATTTTATACGCTTAGGCACTTAGGTTTTATGCAAGTGATAACGTGACGGTCCGTGACCTAAGTATCTTGAACAGCCCATTGTGTCATCTGAAGTTTGATGATTCCGACGGAGTCAAAATCAACAACATAACGATCTCTTCGCCGGGGAATAGCCCTAACACCGATGGCATCCACCTCCAGAACACACGTAACGTCGAGATTCAACACTCCAACATCGCTTGCGGTATTTAATATTCCTTTACTACAAATTTCATCTATTTTCTTAATGAAAATAACTACTATTATTTTTTTATAGTTTAAATATAAAATTGAGAAGTTTTCATATGATCACTATTAATATACAGATCTTGATGTATATTAATTTGTCCCGTTAAAGCTACCCAATTAGTAATACAATATACATCTATAAATACCTCTGGATGTTTTTGGTTGATATGTTATGCATGGTTGATAATCCGCATAATCTACACTTCGGTTAATTTTCTTTTACCAATATGGTAAAAGTGGACATATCAACTATTACATATACAAAAATTAATGAAATTAATATTGTATTCTACCGTGGCATTGCTCCAGTACAGTATTATGCGACTCTCGTTATGCAATTGATATACATAAATAGAAAACTGAAAGTACCATTGAACATAGTGGTTGTCACGTTGGAGACGCCAAAGTGAAGAAATATTAGGACAAAAGAGATAAGTAATGTAAAAGCTTTTTTAATGTAGTACAAGATAAAGACATACAACAGGAAAAAGACATCATTGGCTTAAGAACAACAACACTTAACGGTATAACTGTCACTCAAACCAACTTTTTATGCAAACAAGCAAGCATGCAGAATGAAAAAGCTCTCTTTTCATTAATTTATTGCTAAATTTATAAACATATTAAGAGAGATGTGTGGTCCAAAGATTCTAAATGTTTAAATGTTAAACACAAATCATAATATAATAACTTTCATAATAAGTATTTGTTATTTATTTATACATATATATATCTATTGGGTCGGATTTAATGCTAAATTATAAGTTTAATAATTTTTTGATAAGCTTCGTCTTTTATTAATTATATATACAGGGGATGACTGTGTATCCATTCAAACCGGCTCCTCTAATGTACATATTCACCACATTAGTTGTGGCCCTGGCCATGGCATCAGGTTTGTACATACACACAGAAGTATATATATCTTTTCTTTTCTTTTTGTAACAAAAAGTATATATATATATATATATATATATTTATCTTCACTATAATATTGTTTCTTTCTTTCAGTTTTACTTATGACTTTTTTGTTCTTCTGGTTTGTGATCACAGCATAGGAGGTCTAGGGAAAGATAAGACTGTGGCATGTGTGTCTAATATAATTGTGGAGAATATCTCTATAGAAAACACTCTTGCTGGTGTTCGAATCAAGACTTGGCAGGTACCTATATTATAAAGATAGATACCACATAATAATTGAAGTCACAAATAAATGATATTTGATCCCTGACATATATAAAATCTTATATTTCTAAAGTATTTAAAAATTAATTGTTGAAATGAATCATTTACGAAAACTTGTGCATTTTAATAGAAAGCCAATTAGACAATCCTTGTTTTTTTTAATATGTGTAGGTGTCTAATTTGGTTTTCCGTTCAGTTTTTACCCTCGCGTTACAATATTTACATTTATTGTATAGGATATCTTCATGAATATCATGTTTCTATATGGTTTAATTCGTTTAAAAAAATCGAATTCATCAACAAATTATATATTTAATTCGAAAGACTAAGAAATCCCAATGTCTAATAGATTCGAGTACAAAATGACCCGGTTGCTTCGTTTTCTATTTGATATTGAATCACCTTTTTAGTTTGTTAGTTCCATCTTAGCCGAATTAATATATTTATTCCGTATATGCATGATATAAAGTTACATATAAGTTTTTTTGGTGAATGACGTTGAATATATATCCGCAGGGAGGATTAGGGGTCGTCAAGAACCTAACATTCTCGAACATACACGTAACGGACGTGAAAGTACCGATAGTGATAGACCAATATTACTGCGATAAGTCCAAGTGTAAGAATCAGACTGGCGCAGTATCGATTTCCGACGTTAAATACAACAACATCGTCGGTAGTTTCACGGTACAACCGGTACGTATTGCATGCAGCAAAAACGTACCATGCATGGACGTGGATCTTATGGATATAAGGCTAAGACCTTCCGGAAGAATCAGAGGGTTACAAACTCATCAACAGCAACAAGCTTTGTGTTGGAACTCGTACGGCAAAACACAAGGGCCTTTGGTTCCTTCAAGCATTGGTTATTGCTTGAAGAAGAGTAATATTGGTGGTTATGATCCCAAGAGATTTATTGCTTCGTCCCATGGCAATTTTTGCTCTTCATAAAACTCTTTAATCAAAATTTAGGGTTATTATATTGGCCGAAAGATTTTAACTTTTTGGTTATATATATTTTCGTGCTAGAGATGATGATAAGATTTCTAGATCAGTTATACCACCAATTCTAGTATGTTTTTGCATTTTTAAATTGTGTTTATTTTGTGAGATTATGATGTTTCTTTTTGCTTCCCTTTTGCAACTTTTTTGTGGATGTGAGAAGGTGATGGCTCTTGTCTCAGTCTTTTTTTTTTTTTTTTTTCTGTTTTTTGTGTTCTTTAGTGTTATAATGATGTATGATTCCAATTTCAGAGGTTTGATGTTATTTTACTTATTGCTTGTAATAAACATTTAATTTTAATGGTTGCTTGAACTTATTTACTTATTGCTTGTAGCGTTGTAGTAAACCATTTCAGAATTTATAACATATCGATTAAGCCAGCTTTGTTTTATAGTCTGTTAATATGTGCTAGTCGATATATTAAAAGAAACGAAATCGTAAAGTTAATATGCAGGTTGCTATTTTTTTTTGTCAACAATTTAATAATACGCATTAAACTGGACTCGAATCCAGACAGTAATACTGGATGACACTAGCACAAACCGGTAGGCTACAAATTTTGGTCGCATGTTACTATTTATATGAAAAAAAATACACTAGAAAATACTAAAAAGGTAAAAATGTAAAAATTCGAAGATAAAATTTTAAAATTAAAAAAGCTAAAAGTCAAAATTGAGAGAGTATTCATTCACATAAATAATAACATAAAAAAGCTTTTATTTTCTTTAAAATCTACAAACAAAAAGGAGTTTTAGACTTTAGAATTATTTGTTAGTGGAGGTAGAACCAAGTGATAATACTTTGGCTTTGGTGGAAACACCACATTCTCTCCTATAATTATATGGCTACTAACCACGAAACCTAACTTTTGATATAACAATAATCATCCATCGATCACGAGATTGTAAAGAAAGTAAATTAAATATTTGAAGTGAGAATCTCTACAAAAGTCAAAAGTGATGTGAGGCAGAAGATGAGAGTGGTCATAGAGTCTCTTCACCGTCCATTTAGGCTCTCTTTAATCAAAATTTTATGTTGCACGCGCATGTGACATCTCTTTTTAGTTAGTTTCTACCTATTTATTTCCCTTTATACCTTTTATATACTAATGACTTATTGACTTTCAATTAATTAAATAATCACCCAATTTTTTTTGCTACACATCAACGAAGAATTTTTCTAACAAATTTGCAAAATCTAAGTTATATATACAGACATACGAACTGGATTATACAATTTTTTTAATCATGTACATATATTTTAATTAAAATAAAACTACTCAAAAAATCTAACATGGACATAATAAATGATAAAGAGATTATTAAGAGTTGAATTTCTAATGATTGTTAAATTTCAGATTTTATTATTATTGATATATGGATTCTAGCATTTTTACAAAAATAGTGTTATTCGTTTTATGGTTTTCTAATTTTATATAAAATTTATTTTTATTCAAAAAATTTAGGGTTTAACTATTTTATGAATACTATCAAAATCTTGAGTTGTTGAGGCTTGAATTTAAAACAATTAAACTATAAAACAAACTTTCAAAACAGTATCTCTATCTATTGGATTTTTTAATAATGGGCTTTTCATCACAAAGTCAAGCCCATACTTTCTTAAATTTCAGCCCATCCATTTTTGTAATTTTGGGTTCTGAAGTAAAAAGAAAAAACAATGGGATAGTAGAATCCGTCCCGCGTTAAAAGAAATTGATTGCTTTCTTCACGTGAGACTCACGTGTTCGTCGGGAAAGGGGTAGAAACCGGGTAGAGAAGCCCTAAAGGAGACTCATTTCTGTCTGGGTCGTGAAGCTACGAGTTCGAGGAGGATTCGCTGATACAGATAGAGAAAGGACTCAAGGAGATAGATAGGTACGTGAATCTACGCGTCTTCGATCTCTCTACGTATCCTAATCAATCTCTTCATCTTAAAGTTTTGATTTTTTCTTAAAATTTCAATCTGGGTCTGCTTAGATCAATCAATCGATTCCCTTTCCTCGTTTAGTTCAACTTCAAGCTCTTCAAAGATGAACACAAGTTGATGCTTAATTTTCTAAATTTTCGATTTTTCTGTTGTTTCTTTTGTCTTTATATTATCTCATTGTTTCGATTTTTGTGCTCCGTCTCAAGCTTGAAGGAGCGAAAATGGCAGAACAAGAATCAGATAAGAACATCGAGATTTGGAAGATTAAGAAGCTAATCAAGGGCCTTGAAACCGCAAGAGGTAATGGAACAAGTATGATCTCTCTTATAATGCCTCCACGAGATCAGGTAGCTCGTGTCACTAAGATGCTTGCTGATGAATACGGAACCGCTTCGAACATCAAGAGTCGAGTAAACCGTCAATCTGTTCTGTCCGCCATTACTTCAGCTCAACAGAGGTTGAAGCTCTACAACAAAGTCCCTCCCAATGGTCTCGTTCTGTATACAGGCACCATTGTTACTGACGATGGCAAGGAGAAGAAAGTGACGATTGATTTCGAGCCTTTCAAACCCATAAATGCTTCGTTGTACTTGTGTGACAATAAGTTCCACACCGAGCCTTTAAACGAGCTTCTAGAGTCTGATGACAAGTTTGGTTTCATTGTTATGGATGGAAATGGAACCTTGTTTGGCACATTGAGTGGGAATACAAGAGAGGTTCTTCACAAGTTCACTGTCGATCTCCCTAAAAAAGCACGGAAGAGGAGGACAATCTGCGCTTCGGTTTGCTCGTCTTAGGATGGAGAAGAGACATAACTATGTGAGGAAAACCGCGGAGCTTGCCACTCAGTTTTACGTAAATCCAGCTACAAGTCAGCCTAATGTCTCTGGCCTTATACTTGCTGGTTCTGCGGATTTCAAGACCGAGCTAAGCCAGTCAGAACTGTTTGATCCACGTCTTCAAGCTAAGATATTGAACGTGGTTGATGTCTCTTACGGAGGAGAGAATGGTTTCAATCAAGCGATTGAGCTGTCTGCTGAAATTCTGTCTAATGTGAAGTTCATACAGGAGAAGAAATTGATTGGGAAGTACTTTGAGGAGATTAGTCAAGACTCCGGTAAATATGTTTTCGGTGTTGATGATACTCTAAAGGCTCTTGAAATGGGTGCTGTTGAAACTCTTATAGTTTGGGAGAATCTGGAAATCAATAGGTATGAGTTAAAGAACAACACGACCGGGGAAATAGTGATTAAGCATTTGGGAAAGGATCAAGAGAACGATCAAAGCAATTTCCACGATGCAGAGACGAACGCAGAGTTAGAAGTTCAAGAGAAGATGCCTCTGCTTGAATGGTTTGCTAATGAGTATAAACGTTTTGGTTGTACGCTTGAATTCGTGACTAACAAGTCCCAAGAAGGATCGCAATTCTGCAGAGGTTTTGGTGGAATTGGTGGATTGTTGAGGTACCAGCTTGATATGAGGTCTTTCGACGAATTGTCGGACGGTGAAGTTTATGAAGATTCAGATTAAGTGGGGGAGAAGTTGTGGTATAGAAGGATTTGAAGGTTGAGGAAAAAGAAAGAAGAGAACTTTTGTTTTGTTTTACTTTTACTCTGTTTCTGTATGATGTTCCTTTTTGAAACGCTTTACATGATTTCATGCCTGTCTCTTAAGTGTGTTTGAAACAATACTAATAAGTGTACGAGAAATTTAAGCTTCTTCTTCTCCAGAAACTGCTTCTTAATCTATAATTTTGCTGTTTCTTAAAGTTAATCTTTGCTTTGACTAATATCTGTGACCGAATTGTATACATTAAGATCAACGGTAGTGTACGATCTCTGTTGAATGCATTAAGCAACATCAATGTTTCCTTTAACAAAGTTAACACTAAGTCACTAACGGTAATATTCTAATTAGTCACAATGAGAATCAACATTAATAAGCTTACCTTATGTAAAATGTCCTCAAAATTTCATAAACTGGAAAGTAGCCGTTGGATCATTGGAAAAGAAAAAGGAAACAAAGAAGAATACAAATAGCTAAATCCTTGTTCTAGATTTCACAATCTTTTGTATCTTTCTTTTTCTTCCTCAGAGAAAATCTGTGATGAATCCTAAAAGATGTGCTGCTTGCAAATATCTGAGAAGAAGATGTCCAAAAGATTGCATTTTCTCACCTTATTTCCCTCCAAACGATCCTGAGAAGTTTGCATGTATCCACAGAATCTATGGTGCTGGAAATGTTTCCAAAATGCTTCAGGTATTTCAAATCTTTTTGTGTATCTGTTCTAAATCCGAAACTAAGATAACGTTGTTGTATAAACGGTTTATATGACTACAATAAAAAATACTCATGGTGGACTTTGGTCATCTTTTGACAGCAACTTCCTCTTCAGACAAGAGCTGAAGCAGTGGAATCTTTGTGCTTTGAAGCAAAATGCAGAGTAGAAGATCCTGTTTATGGATGTGTTGGGGTTATTTATTTACTCCAAACTCAAATTCAGAAAACTGAAACTCTTTTGGCCAAAACTCAAGCTGAGATCGCTATTGCTCAATTCAAACATAGCCAAACCCAAAATTCTGACTTTATGTAATATCTCAGTTTCATCTAAAATTATCAAATAAAATCTCTTTTTCTGATTGTGTCCACTCTCTTGTATGCTTGCCTCGTCAAGTTTGAATACAATTTGTATGGAAAAGTTAATGATCGTCTTGAGAATTCCACCAATTTATATATAACAAACTCATAATAAAGAGACCATTTACTATGCTAAATTAAGGCCATAACACATCGAAATTACGACTTCATCTTTTTACGTTCTACAATTAAGAAACATTTTCAAGTAAAACCGAGCTAAGACATGAACTATTCTTGTATAGTTACAAAGATTACATATGGCTCTGTTCAATAGAGGAAAAACTATATGTCAAGAGACACTGAACCTTCAAAATCAGCCTGCATCCCACTTGGAGTACATGATGTGATGCTGGCTCAAAATTTCGTGCCTTTCATTCACTCCATCTGTGTACTCGGTATCAACAGAAGTATTGAAGTTTGGATCAGAATCCATAGAATCAACTAAGTTTGAGACTTCGTCCTCTTCGCGGGCTTGCTCTAACAATTGGATCATACAGGCATTATGTTCTTGAATAGGTGTGATACTGTAAACTAAGATCATGCGTACGAAGTACCTCAAACCGTCTTTTACATTTCCAGTGTTTGCACAAGCGGATAAGACACCGACGAAAGTGATGGCATCTGGTTCTATGCCTTCCTCATCTTCCATCTGTTCAAACAGAGACAAAGCTTCTTCTCCACACCCATGTACCCCCAAGCTGGTGATCATTGTGTTCCAAGTCGCTAAACTCTTACTTTGCATTACATCAAAGACTTTCCTTGCGTCCTGCAAGCTTCCACATTTGCTATACATATCGATCAAAGCGGTTCCGAGGAAACAATCAAGTGGGAAGCCGTTTTTGTGAGCATAGTCATGAACCCATTTCCCCATAGACAAGCTTCCTAGCTGAGTAGAGGCCTGCAACATACTAACTATTGTAAACTCATTAGGCTTGACATTATCAACCTGCATTCTCCTGAAAAGCTGAAACGCCTCGTCGGGTTTGCAATTCTTGACGTAAGCGGTGATCATTGCAGTCCATGAGACAACGTTTCTCGTAGGCATTTGGTTGAATATGATTTCTGCAGAATCTAACTGAGAATTGGAGACAAGGCCATAAAGCATCGTCGTCCATGAAACAATGGTTCGGCCAGACATTTTATCAAACACCTTGCGGCCACAATCTGGTTTTCCAAACTTGAAGTAAAGATCCATGAGAGTGTTTTGGAAGAAAACATCCGAGAAAAAACTGGACTTGATGGCTAAGCCATGGACTTGCGTGCCTAAACGAAGAGAAGAAGAGGCGAGACAAGCTTTGACAACAAAAGGAAAAGTGAATTTGTCAAGCTGTGATTGATGAGAGAGCATGAGGATAAAGAAAAGGAGAGCTTCGCGAGGCTTGTCATTGACAGAGAGAGATCTTATCATAAGGTTCCACGTAAAAGTAGAAGGAGACTGGAGTTGACGGAAGACAAGAGAAGCGTATTTTGTCTCTCCAAAGGAAGAAGAAACAGTGATAAGCTGACGAACAAGTAACTGATTGTTGGCGAGATTGTGCCGGATGATTTTAGCGTGAATCTGTTTCAACTGAGAGAAATTTGAACAAGTTCTGAGAAAGAATGAAGCTTTGTCAGATAGGAAAGACGGAGGAGAGAGGAGATTTGGCGGGGAAGACGGCGACGGAGCCGCCATGGATTAACGATAATCCCCCAATTCACACTCTCTCATTGATTGATCGTGTGTGGATGATGATGAGGCCATGGAGGAGGAGACTCTCACCTAAACGACGTCGTTGCAGGAAAAAACAGACATTTATTTTGTAAAGAAAATATGAAAATATAGTAAACGTCCATTAGAAGACGAAGCAGAGAAGAAGGTTTTCTCTAAATCTAGGGTTTATAGATTTGGGGGATTTGAAGCAAGATGGTCACGAGCAGCGATCAAATCCAGGATGTCTCCGACGATCAACAGAAACGATCGGAGATCTACACATACGAAGCACCGTGGCAGATCTACGCTATGAATTGGAGCGTTCGCCGAGACAAGAAGTACCGTCTCGCCATCACAAGCCTCATCGAGCAATACCCGAATCGCGTCGAGATTGTGCAGCTCGACGAATCCAACGGTGAGATTCGTTCCGATCCCAATCTCTGCTTCGAGCATCCTTACCCACCAACCAAAACCAGTTTCATCCCCGACAAAGAATGCCAGAAGCCTGATCTTCTCGCTACCTCAAGCGACTTCCTTCGTCTATGGCGAATCTCCGATGACGAGTCTCGTGTCGAGCTCAAGTCATTCCTTAACAGCGACAAGAACAGTGAGTACAGTGGTCCGCTGACCTCGTTCGACTGGAATGAAGCTGAGCCTAGACGAATCGGGACCTCTAGTATCGATACGACTTGTACGATTTGGGATATAGAGCGTGAAGTTGTTGATACTCAGCTTATTGCTCATGATAAAGAGGTTTACGACATTGCTTGGGGTGGAGTAGGCGTTTTCGCATCTGTTTCAGCTGATGGATCCGTTAGGGTATTCGATCTCCGTGATAAAGAGCATTCGACGATCATATACGAGAGCTCTGAGCCTAGTACTCCATTGGTACGACTTAGTTGGAACAAGCAGGACCCGAGGTACATGGCTACTGTTATCATGGACAGTGCCAAAATTGTGGTGCTTGACATTCGTTTTCCAGCTCTCCCTGTCGTGGAGCTTCAGCGGCACCAGGCTAGTGTTAATGCCATAGCTTGGGCTCCCCATAGCTCCTCGCACATCTGCACCGCCGGAGATGATTCTCAGGCGTTGATTTGGGATATCTCCTCAATGGGACAGCATGTTGAAGGTGGTTTGGATCCGATTCTAGCTTACACAGCTGGTGCTGAGATTGAGCAGCTTCAGTGGTCGTCTTCTCAGCCTGATTGGGTTGCCATTGCCTTCTCTAACAAGCTGCAGATTCTCAGGGTCTGATTTTTCTCGTACTGATTTCGGGCCACTGTAGATGACCGTAGCTTATTGTTGTTAGGTTTCTGTTGGTCATTGTCTTGAAGAATGTGAGCCTTTGCACTGAATCTTTGCTGTTGTTGAATGATTGTTCTAGCAAGGTTAATCCTTTGATCTTGGCTTTAGCCTCATCGATTTTTCACTCACTATGTACCTTCAAAATTGTGAATAACTAGCTTTAGCTCTGGATTTTTGATTAAAAGAATAGTTTTCCCAAAGTTGTTTTTGCATGACTTGGACTGGTTTTTCTAAACAGAGAGCCAGTGACATGAACTTGAGATAGGTTCGATTCTCATCAGCGTTTATGTTTCTACTCCTTCAAAGAGTTACGCATTCTGAAGGTAGTTCTTAACAGAGTAACTTCTGTTCTCATCTGTATACTATGGTTACCAAAATCAGCTTTCGACGCTTGTCCTTTGTCAAAATCTTTTCAGTTTCTCTCTCGCGTTTTCTTAGACACAATCGAAACTTTGAATGCGATTATCATTAAGTGCTTCATCAGATGGTGAATGAATAGTACAAGTTGTGATATATGAACGGTACTGCTTTGCTTCGGGGTGGTAAGCTGCAGACAAGTCAATAGATGCAATAATCTTGTATGTTTCAAAAATCATATGATGGTTCTGTGTTCATAGTAAACTTATAAACTCAAAAGACCTCTGCTCTCAGCCTTATCTATATCTGACTGTGGCCACTGACCACGTACACGGTAAAGTAAAAAGCCCAAAGTAAAAAGCCCAAAATAAACAAAAAGAGGTGAAGGAAGAGACTTGATAATTTGTGATCATAGAAAACGTGAAGATTGCAAGAGAGTGATAACCACAACCATACAAATGAGTAAGAAAGCTATCCAGAATCTAATCCTCTTTGTCTCCAAGTCATCATTTCCTTTTCCTATATTATCACATCTCTCTTTCACAACTTCTTTCTGCTATCTGCTGTTACAACCTTAACGTTGATCCTTTCTGGTCACCATGGCTTCGGCTACTTTCTCTGTGCCCAAACCATCTCTTCAGGTACCTTCCTTCTCCTTCTGATTTCTCTTACTGACTCTTCACAAGTTAAGTAAATGTGTTTGTGTTTTTGGTCTTCAGGGTTTCACTGAGTTCTCAGGATTGCGAAGCTCCTCTGCTTCACTTCCCTTCGGCAAGAAACTTTCTTCCGATGAGTTTGTTTCCGTCGTCACTTTCCAGACTTGTGCAGTGAGTTCTATGTTTCATCCACTCTTTGTAGCTCTGTGTTCTGCCTTATGATGCAATATTATAGAACTCATTGGTACTCTTTTAAGAGCGGTCTCATTCATCCACCATTGTAAATGATCGTCAACTAGATCACATGTTTTTACCAAGAATGAGTCGGATAATTCTATGATCAGACTTTGTCTGTCTGCATCTGTTTCGCGGTTTTGTAAACCATATATATGGTTTTGTGCCTGTGCTAGATGGGAAGCAGTGATGGATACAGGAAAGGTGTGACTGAGGCCAAGCTTAAGGTGGCCATTAATGGGTTTGGTCGGATCGGGAGGAACTTCTTGAGATGCTGGCATGGTCGCAAGGACTCTCCTCTTGATGTCATTGCCATTAACGACACCGGCGGTGTCAAGCAGGCTTCGCATCTCCTTAAATACGATTCTACTCTTGGAATCTTTGACGCCGATGTGAAACCTTCAGGAGACTCTGCCCTCTCGGTTGATGGAAAGATCATCCAGGTTGTGTCTAACCGCAACCCCTCTAACCTCCCTTGGAAGTAAGTCAAAATGCAGTTCTGTGTCTAAACTTGATCAGTCTTTCTCCTTAAGATATTGAGTGTTTTTGAAAATGGCGATTGATGGTTCTTAGGGAGTTAGGAATCGACATTGTCATTGAAGGAACTGGAGTGTTTGTCGATAGAGAAGGTGCTGGAAAGCACATTGAAGCTGGAGCCAAGAAGGTTATCATTACCGCTCCAGGCAAAGGAGATATCCCAACTTACGTTGTTGGTGTCAATGCTGATGCTTACAATCCCGACGAACCAATAATCAGCAATGCATCTTGCACTACTAACTGTCTTGCTCCCTTTGTCAAAGTTCTAGACCAGAAATTCGGTATGCAATGGTTCTGTTTCTGCTCCTCTTTCTTCAAGAACAATGATACAGTAATTAATGTGTTTGTAACATTTCAGGTATCATAAAGGGTACAATGACAACTACTCACTCTTACACCGGTGACCAGAGGTTGTTAGACGCGAGCCACCGTGATCTAAGGAGAGCAAGAGCAGCTGCTCTAAACATTGTTCCTACATCAACAGGAGCAGCTAAAGCCGTGGCTCTTGTCCTCCCTAACCTCAAAGGAAAACTCAACGGAATCGCCCTCCGTGTACCCACACCAAATGTATCAGTGGTTGATCTCGTTGTGCAGGTGTCAAAGAAGACTTTTGCAGAGGAAGTTAACGCTGCTTTCAGAGACTCCGCAGAGAAAGAGCTTAAAGGTATCCTCGAAGTCTGCGATGAGCCGCTTGTGTCTGTTGATTTCAGATGCTCAGATGTGTCTTCGACCATTGATTCTTCACTCACTATGGTTATGGGAGATGATATGGTTAAGGTGATTGCTTGGTATGATAATGAATGGGGTTACTCACAGAGAGTTGTTGATTTGGCTGACATTGTTGCCAACAACTGGAAGTGATTTTGTAACTTCTGAAATCAAACCTTGTCTCCTTTTTTTTTTATAATTCTGATTCTCAAAATGTCAGTCAAGACTGTATAATTGTAGCCCTGAGTTGTGGATTTGTAATAATGATAAAAGTCGATTCAAATTTGTTTACATTTTGTACTTTGTGAAACCCTTTTTAACAGGTCTGAAACAAAAGAATTAATATACAGATGTAATGTAATACATTTTGGTTTTTGCAAGAATACACAATCGTGTAATGGTTTTTTGTTTTTTGTTTTAGTGGAATCCTAAAAACAGATTTTTGCTACTAAAGCCACATGATAAGAGAAGAATGTACCTGAGAGAACACTGTCTCATAGCTCTCTGTTTTGACTAATCTACTTAAGCCTTTGAAGGGTGATGAGATGTCTTTTCAAGCATTCTTGTTCCTTCTTCGTCCATGGCTAGTTTGCTCCATCCTGATCCTCTCATGGACAAAATCTTAGCGCGTTCGAGTCCGTTTCCTCTAAACCCTGTAATCTTCGAAGATACCATTGGCATCACGAGAATTGCAGATGCGTTTATAGAGTCTTCGCCAAAGCCCAATGCTGCTAAACAAGCAGTCTGCAACACACAAAAACAGAAGAAAAATAAAACTTTTTGTTTTACTACTGTTTTAATAAACCAGTGAAGATGTTGTTGCTTTGTGGGTACCTTTGTCTTGGCAATTAGATCAGCTGCTTTCATATACATTCCTTGTACAACAACTCTTGAGTCTTTGCTATGTCCATCTTCAGATGATTGTGATATCAACCTGTTATAGAATATCAAAATGTTAATAATAGCTTAATTATTGAAAATTTCTGAAGTAAAGATCCAAAAAGTATACGTTTATTAACCTGTCTGCCTCGGATGGCACGCTCGAGGACACTATTGAGTCAAGAGATGAAGTATTGTCTTTTGTCTCGTTGCCTCTTGTATCATCAGGTGCTAGTAAAGAAATGCCTATGAATACGCACATCATTCCTAATATGAACATTGTCGTTCTTAATGCATCGAAAACCTGTTTAAAAGAAGAAAATATAAACCTGATGATACAAGATGACGAAACTAATCATCTAACATCATTTTTTAGACCGAAGATAAAGAAAAGAGATGAAAAAGCATTAAAATTAAGTTGATTGATAAACCTGAAACTCTTGAAAGTAGATGAATCCTGTACAGATGGAAAAGAAAGTCCATGCAATCTGAAACATTGGAACTATGAGAATTGCATCATATAGAGACAATCCTTCATTCAATCTTGTCATCTGCAACAGAAGCACAGAAAATACATTTTTGCTTTAGTAACTTTTCGTCTCAATGCCACAACAAAGCAAAAATTTCATTAGCTTTACGACTTTACCCAGAATCCAGCTGTACTAAGAAATAAAAGAAGCATAGAGTATGTGAACCAGCTGTGCAATTGATAGCTACTAGACATGGCCAATCTCAGCAAGTTTGAGCTGCAAGATGAAACTCAAATTAGCACCCGAAACCACCTGATTCAAGTAAAGTCAGCAGATTTACAAACTCACAGTGACTTAGCGAATAAAACCGAACATGATCCTACAGCGCCAGAGACCACAGCATATGAGAAAGGAAGCAACATTTTCCAATAGGAGCTAATCTCTTGTCCAGGTACAGATATCAAAACTTCTCCCTTCCTGAATATTCAGATTTAAGATATCACGACAGAGGGCGGATAATTGATAGTGCAAAGCTAGAATTTCAAATGCAAGACTTACCTATAGAGGAAATGGTTTATGGCTACGATCAAAATCAAAATCCCACAGTATATCAAGAACGTCACATTGCTGTATTTCTCTGCCAACTGTTCGGGTGTAAAAACTGTGCACAGAATACTTCGCATTAGGTCACACGTTGTGAAAAATTATAGACCAAAACTTTTCGGGGTAGTTACCTGGTGACTGATGATTACCAAACGCTACCAGGAAAACATTTCCAAGAACTATAAAGGCTGTAGCAACAAGTACTCTGTGACCAAGGCATACCAAAGAAATTAGAAGAGAGAGGAGTAAGTAAATTGGTATGGTTAAAGATCACAGCGAGGATGTTTACGTACTTAACAGTCACCATTTTGTTCAATACAACGTAAGCAAACGCTATGTTAGATACAAATTGAATGGATCCAAGAGCTGCTAGAAGGGACTGCAAAGAGAGTTCGTAAAGGTGAGAAAACCAACGGGAAACTGTAATGCAATCATCAAAATCTGACAAATCACGCAAGTAGGCAGCTTCGAACAGATCACTCTACCTGAGCAGCATAACCAAACGAAATGAAATTGAGGCAATTCCCAAGAAGAAAGACAAGGATCCCTGTAAGTTTCCAACAAAATTGGGCTCAAAAGTAGCTTCATATAAACTTCAAAGGGGAAAAGGTTTTAAGACCAAAGCGTACCAACTCTCCACGTCTGAAAATGTATAATCGGCTTCAATGCCGTCTTTCCTCCACCATTATCCTGTAGAGCTAACCTTTCTCTCTGATAATACACAAAATCAACGAAGTAAGGTTCATGAGGTTAAATGTATCCAAACGGTATGCCTGGGGCAAATGCCAACCTCATTGTGTCCCAATTTGAGAAGGTTTGTGCCGAAATTAATAGCAACACTTCCAAAAATATTGATGAAAGCTCCGATGACCCACTCTCCCATGTTTAAAGAATGAAGACGGCTCAATTTGAGATCATCTAAAGCTGCAAACTTGGAGCAATCACTAGCTCAGGCTCTCATGTGATCTTAAGCCTTCGGAATCTGCAAGAGAAGAACTCTCTAAGCATAAAACCTATGAAGGGATATTTGATAGTAATTGCAAGAGGAAAAGAAAGCACAAGCTTGCAGCTTCGATAAGGCAATAAAGAGAAAACCCCCATAAAACTTCATCAGAGGAAGAATCATGGGTTTCTTCAATCGTTATATCTATTGAAACAGAGATCAAATTGACAAAATTGCAGCAATATAGAACAGGAAAAAGAAAGAGAAAAGAGGCAAAACCTGGGAGGAGACGATAGAAGAGCTTCAGATCCAAATTGATTTTAACAGCAGAGCAGATTACAAGTCCTCTCCCAACAAAAAAAAGTCTTAACTATTTTTTTTTTTAGAAATTGAAAATGGTTTAGATTTAGCTTTTGACCAAACAAATTGGCGTCGAGAAAAAGGAAGAATAAAAATTGGATCTTTCCCCTTTCGAAAATTCTATGAACAAAAAGTTTTGATTTTTCGTAAGGAGACCCAATCGCCGAGAAATTCCCAACGACGGTGACGGGTGAAAGGAAGAAGACGACGATATTCGATCAACTGTTGGCAACTTCCATCATAAAAATGAAGTTGTGGTTGGACCCTTTATGTTTTTATCTGTCTCTTGCTGCTCCTCACGTTTTGTTGGCTTTTTTTACCATTTTTACGCTCTCTCCTTTTCTCTCTCTAGCCGACACTCAATGGCCAAAAGCATCCTTTGGCGGGCGGGTTAAAATATTTCTTCGCACGCAAAATTGACCCTTTTGACCTTTCGTTTTCGGTTTTCAGAGAATCCAAAAAATGGATGTTTCCGATGAAGACGACGACGAAGGTTTTGGTTCTCGTTTCAACGACGATGTTGGAGAAGAAGAAGCAGAGGGGTTTAGTTTCTACGGCGATGTTGTTGAAGAAGAAGAAGAAGAAGAGGGATTTGCGTCTGATTTCTACAAGGCTGGTTCTGATTGGTCTTGTTTGGTAGAAGACGAAGAGACCGACAAGGTTACTCCTGAGAATAAGAAGATGAAACAAGCCAACCTGTTTCAGATTTGGGGTTCTACTCCTGAAACGAAGAAGAAGAATGTGAAACAAACGGACTTGTTTCAGATGTGGGGTTTAAAAAAAGCCTTCTCCGTCCACTTCACCTGCTTCGTCGTCCGCGAAAAAGACGACGACTGCTTCAAAAAAGAGACTTCGAGACTTTACATTGACTAATGACTCGCCTCGAGAATGCCCTTTTTACAAGAAACTTCCAGGTCTTGTTTTTCTTCTTCTTCGTGTTCATTTGCCAAATTGTCTTCTCTGTTTGCCAATTTTGCGCCATTTCGGTGTGATTATCTGTAGGAACACCTTTTACTGTGGATGCCTTTCGCTATGGTTGTGTTCAAGGATGTTCTGCTTATTTCCTTACTCACTTTCACGCTGATCATTACATTGGTCTCACTAAAGCTTGGTCTCATGGTCCCATTTACTGCTCCTCTCTCACTAGTCGTCTTCTCAGCCTCAGTCTCTCTGTTAATCCCTCGTAAGTTCTTTGCTAATGCCATTTATGTCTAAAAGACATCCTTCAAAATTGTGTATTTAGTTTCTGTGTGGTGATTCTCTGCGTGCAGGTTTATCCATCCATTAGAGCTGGACGTTGAATACACTATTAATGGGATCAGAGTCACTTTAATTGAAGCTAATCATTGCCCAGGTGCCTCTCTTATTCACTTCCGTCTCCTAGATGGAACATGTTATCTGCATACCGGAGATTTCAGGGCTTCTAAACGGATGCAAAGTCATCCTCTCCTCTTTAACCAACGAGTTCATGTGCTGTATTTGGATACAACATATTGCAATCCGAGATACAAGTGAGAGGATTTTCAAATCTTGGAACTTATGATGGATTTTGAGTGAGCAGGCTCGTAAAGTTTGATACATCCTTTTCTATGTTTTTTGTTCAGATTCCCATCTAAAGAAGATGTATTAAGTTATGTTGTGAGAATCACAAGAGAGTTCCTCAGGAAGCAACCGAGGACTCTGATTGTGGTTGGTTCTTATAGCATTGGAAAAGAATGTGTTTATCTAGCTATTGCCAAAGCACTTGGGGTATAAATTGCTGGAGCCATTCTCGTTTTTTTAGCCACCTTTTCTGGACTTCTAAGTTCTAACCTCGTGGGGGTTTTCAGGTTAAGATATTTGCAAATGCTTCACGAAGACGGATACTGCAATCTTTTGGTTGGGATGATATTTCAAAGAATCTTTGTACAGATGGGAAAGCCACATGTCTTCATGTTCTGCCTATGTCAGCATTGAGAGTTGAAGTATTTCTCTAAAAACCAAGATGCTTATCTCAACTATTATTTTATAGTTTTTATGTCAACCTCTCATGATCTTATCTCTCTATTCTTATAATTTCTCTGAAGAGACTCGACGAACACTTGAAGGTTTATAGAGAACAGTATGGAGCAATTTTGGCATTTAGGCCCACAGGTGAATTTTATTTTTTGCTTCTTTTTTAAGGTTTTGGTTTAAACTGTTAGTACGAAAAGTTTTGCTTCCCTCGTTTTCAGGTTGGACGTACAGTGAGAAGATAGGCGAACACCTTGATCTGATAAAACCAACTTCAAGTGGGAAAATCACCATTTATGGTTAGTTTGATTCTTATAATGCAGATCCTCTATGAGCTACAATGATATACTACGCACACAGCTACGTGGAGACTGAGCTGTCTGACTGTCTGTAATTGTTTATCTTTGTAGGTGTTCCATATAGTGAGCATTCAAGCTTCACAGAACTTCGTGAGTTTGTTCAAGTGCGTACCATGAATGTTGTTGTTATCTGTCCGTGTTTGTCCTGGATAAGTTTTACACTTCTTTTAGCATTAATGAATTTCGTTTTCACACAGTTTTTAAGGCCAGATAAGATTATTCCTACAGTGAATATCTCAAATGCTGGAAGTCGCGAGAAAATGCAGTCATGTTTCAGAGAATGGCTCAGACGCTAAGTTTCAACTCTAGGTTGATTGATGATTTCCCTCCGTTGGTAAGAAAATAAATAGCTTTGGCAGTTCTATCTGTAATACCTTTTTTTTTTTTGCAGTTTCTGAGTCAATGTGTTTCTCATTGAAGCTTTTAAAGGATGCTTGATGCTTCTGTAACATCTTGGATACTGCAACTGGTGAATACAGTAGATTTGAAGTACTTGAAGGAATTAATCCAGAAGTCTTATTCTTAGTTATTCTCCTGTAATCTAGTATATCTTCAACTGGCTAATTCTTTTAGTTATGATGATTGGTAAAGAAAAGATTTCAAAGAAACAAATCTTTCTATATGTTACATTTACTTCTCTTTGCGATTAGCATCAAGCTGAATGGTGCAGTTCTCAGAAGAAGCAAGTGAGTAGACAATTCAAAGAGGAAATAAGATAACCTAATCAGATAGAGAGGAGAGGGAGATCCAATATCTGGAGGTAGAGTGTTGCCATTTAACCTCGTTGCAAAAACTGAGTCTGTCGTTGAGAAGAGAACTCCATAGATATTTCCTATTGCTGTCTTTGTGGTTGTAGTTGTTGTTCTTTCAGACAACAGGAGGCAGAAGAACCCAAAGATACAATGGGAGTCAGAATATCACAGTCAGTTGGTTGTGGAGGCAAATAGCAGACTATAGAGCCACTAAAGGAGCACACAGCAGCACCATATTTCATAGCCTACTCAGACTGTGTAAAATGTTCCAAGCCAAATCAATGCTTTTTCTGTTGCGCCAAGGGTTCTTGATCTCAGTTGCACTGGTCCGTGAGTGATTACTGCCTTAAATGTTGTCCTTCTCTGTTTCATAGTTTCAGAGAGCATCTAAGACAATGGATCCTATGAGTTAATAATAGCCTCTCGATATATCTTTTTAAGAATCGCATTCAAGTCACATGGTAACCTTGGAACAAATTGAGTCTTAATTCATTAGCTTCTCATGTATTAACTTTGTTTACAGAAGAAGCTTTTCAATAATCCAGAATATATAACAATTGAAGAAAGTTTGATTGATATGCCTAAGAAAAATGGAACTAATTAACTACAAAGCAGTACCGAGAATCGATTTGACGCTCTCCTCGATTTGACATGCTGGAAACAGCATGAGAGTCTTCTTCTGTCCTCCCGTCTTCTGCCATTACTTTTAGAAACTCTTCAAGAGCACTCTGCATCCACTCATACCGACACAGTTCTAGAGCTTCTTTAACATTCAGCTGTGCATTTATACAAACTCCTATCAGTCATTTTTATATAACATCTATGACACAGACCAAAAAACAACAAGTGTGCTTACCCATCTCCTCTCGCGGTTTTCTTGCTCTGGCCATGCCGCAAGTTCTTCCTTCACCTCTAACGCAAACATATAACCTTTGCATCCACCACCTAAGGAGCATTCAGTCTCCACACAGCTACTTTTGCTTCTAAATTCCCAAACTCCTAATGGATCTTCCTATATATAACACCAAAAGATGATCCAATCTAAGCAAAACTATTCAAGAATTTTGGATGAATGATCTGTATTGAAAAAACAAGAAACTCACTCTTAGTATTCCTTTAACTCCTGCTTCTTCCATGGCTTCACGAGAAGCAGCTTCAAGAACAGTCTCATCATCTTCCCATCCTCCCTGAACAATACATCTAGTTTTAAAAAGCATCAAAACTAACAATTAATTCAGGAAAAAGAAAATAAAATAAAACCTTTGGGAAGACAAGATCATGTCGGTTAGGAGATGAAACCATAAGAACTTCAAGCTTGTTTTCAAAGTCAACACTCGAGTCCTCTTCATCTTTCACCAGCCTATACGGAATGCATCTGTCATCATATCAACACACAAATTTCTTCCAATTATTGCTTTTTTGATTTCCAATATTGAAATGCAAATTAAGAAAAAAAAATCAAATCCAACCACATCATATCAAGAAGGATTCAAGCATTAATAAAGTCAACCACAAGAAGCTAAAGGAGATGTGAAAACGAAAAGAAAAAGTTGTTTTTTTACCCCGAAACAAGACGGAAGTTGTTGTCATAACGTTGACGGTCTCGTCCTGTTCGAGCTGAAAGAGTCGACATTTGATAAACCTGCGAAGACCAAATCAAAAGAACATCTCTGTAGGATGAAGAAATCGAGAGAAAACAAAAAAAAAAAACAGAGAGAAGAAGTGGATGAAACCAATTACGAAGAAAATGCGGCTTCTAAGCTTTGAAAAACAAAAACAAAAATCCTGTCTTTGTCTGTTGGTGTCAGCCAGAAACATCAACGTAGCTTCCATGACGAATCATCATGTTCAATAAAGTTCATCTTTTTTTTACCCAGAACTAAAGAACCAACAAGAGAGAGAGAGAGAGACAAAACTGAAACCCAAAAGGAAAAAAAATGGAAAAGAAAAGAACGGTTTTGGTTTGTTTGCCATCTATAGGAAGAAAAAGCTGAGATTTTTCAGGGGACAACAAATTTAAGAGCTGACGAAGAAGCAGCATTCAATTCTTTAATAACCACCCATCTCCTATTTCACGTTTCTTATATTTTTATACATTATATTTCCAATTTTCAAAACAGTGTTCTTTATTTTTTTATAGTATGAAGTGATCTTAACATCCGACTAATTTTCTATAGTGAATATAGCGGTCGGATAATCCTAAAGAATAAAATTATTTTGACCGGTTGTTATCAACTTTTATAAAAAAAAAACATTGTCTCAAAATATTACTCTTTTATATGGTGTAATGAAACTTGTTGAGTCCACACATGAGTGAGTTTAATTTACCTAAACATTCAAACCCAACAAAATAATCAATTAATTATAAAAGTCGGATAGAGCTACCATATGGATATGGTTACAGTTGGAGAAACAAAAATGGTCTAAGCTGGTTCGTTTACTAGAGGACAAGTTTGAAACATCGAACGTACACATGAAAGCTTATGAACATCGATACTCTTTCTATAACTTCTTCGATGTTCAGCTCAATAAAAAAAAATGAAACTAAAATTCAACGGACTAAAATTATATATAACAAGAAAAACTAAGTTAACGATTGAACAGACAAAACACCATACAAAACCAAGTTGACCCCGGTTTAGTAGCTCACAATAAACCGGTAAATCGACAAACAAATCCGGAACACTGAACGGTCCCAAGAAATGGGCAATAAAGCCCATGTGTCATGCATTGATTAAAAACGCATATTAAAAATTATTGGGCCTAACATGGGCCTTTTAAAAATGGTTAGACGGTTGGTGCAGACTATATGATTGATTTAATTTTTTCAGTCACTTTTCAATCATTTCCAATTTGTATGATTCATTCATGATGACCACGACCGCCGCTTCAATCATTGGTCTCGTTTCAAAAATTCAATATTTTTTTTCTTCCTTTAAAATGGAAAAAAGAGAGAGAGAAGAAATAAATTCAATAATAAAAGTCAAGACAAACGTTAAACGCAGAGTGATGATGATGATACATAGATAAACGCGAAACGCAGATCGTGGAAATGTGAGTTGAAACGTTAGCGTCAGTAACTAACGGGTACATAAAGAGTAGAAGCAAATGTCTATACAGCTGGATTGTGGGGTCACTTGACCCCACCGTTTTTTTTACTCTGTCGATGTAGTAGAATGTGGTCCTACTCCTAATTATTTTTATTTATTTCGTCAAAAGCGAGTTTTGTTGAATTGTTTATCTACAGAATATTTTTTGAATGTTTGTTCGCTGGATATCTATTTGTCACTAATAACAACGTTAATTCTTTAATTTGCTTTCTAATCAGTATTTTCTTTATAATAGTACCAGTTTAAACAACACTAGGTCATACTTTTGAAAATAGACTATAAATTTGTCTTTTTCGATTATAGTGGTTGCGTTCAAGTTTTAGTCAGTAACACTAGAAATTTTAAAATTATTAGCAGTAACATTTTTTTTAATTAAAATGCAGAAGTGTGCAATAATTATAATAGAAAGGGTGAAATTATTAAGTAAAAAAGTTTGATTGAACTGAAAAATGTAGAATAGCGTAATTTCTTTGATTCGAAATGATCTAGCCTCGATTTCATAAAAGAATGTATGATTTAACATCGCAATTATCATTACAAAAACTAAAATTAACTGTAAATAAATGAAAAGACATGATCTTTTTTCTGTGATGATTCAAGTAAAATCTCTAGACTCATTTACTAGTGTATAAAAAAAACCATTTTAAGAAAAAAAAACATGCGAAAAAGGAAAGAAAGAAAAAAGAGAGAGATTTGCGGAGTAAATAAAAGAGGAGGAGGCAGAGACAGAGTGGTGTGAGTGTGTTCGTCTCTTTTAGATTTGCGGCGGCTGAAACTGCGTTACACGGCGGTTTTAGTTTCTTCCTGCTTCTTCTTCTTCCAAAAAAAAAATTATTCTAGCTGTAATTGCAAACTGGCGAAGTGACCCACTTGATTCTCTTGTCTTCAAAGGTTCTCTTTTTATTCTTCTTTTCCTCCAAATTAAACAATGGGTTTGGTGGTTGAAGAAGAGTAAAAACTCTGTAAATGTCAATTCGAAAGTCATCTCTCAAACTGAACAAACAAAAGAAACAGTAGTAAATAGTTTGATTCTTGTTGTTGTTGTTGTTGGCTCTCAGTAAGTAAAATTTCAGTCTTAAGAGAGAGAGAGAGTTGTTGTCTGAGCGATGTCACTTTCTGTCGGCATTGTCTGCGTTCCGACACGATACTTGATTTCTTCTTCTTCTTCTTCTTCTTCTTCTTCTTCCCTTTACCTTCGAGTTCTAGAAACTGCGGCGGAGAATTGATGTTTCGAAGCTCATCTTCTTGAAATCTCCTTTTCCATTTCACACCAAATCTTTTGGTTTTTTGTTGGGTCGGTTTCATTTTTTTCTGGGTCTGATTAAAACTATAAAAAAAAAACCCAATTTGATTATTGAATCTGCTGATTAAAGAAATTTTCCCACTCACACATTGAATGTTGTTTGGAGAACACGATGTGGGGGAATCACGCCGTTCTGGATTTTGTGATATATATTCGCTGATGAAGTAGAGATTGTTCCTGGAGATCTGTCAAGGTTTTTAATGAAGTTTTCTCTCCCTCTTTAAAAACTTATTTACTGCATGTTTGATTGATTGATTCAAAAGAATCTTATTCAATTTTACAAGTTGACACCTTTGTTTTTTTCGTTACCTCTTAACAAAAAAGATATGTATGTATGTATATCCACAAAAGCTTTGTTTGCTTTTCGTTTTGTCTTGTCTTCTTCATCCTCTTCTTTATAATCCGTCCCTTTTTTTTTCGCCGACATTCTCGTGTTTTTTCTACAGGGTTATCGCATGGTAGTAGCTTGGAGCATCGCAGAGAGACAAAGAGAGGCTATTTTGTTTACAAATGTCAGCAATTCTCGCAGCAGCCATTGGAGGTGCTGTTGGAGCTCTTGCATTGATTGCTCTGTTGGTTTTTGTCCTATGGTTTTGCATCTTTCGTCGCAAGAATAAGTCAAGGACTTCTGAGACAGGCTCTTCTGATCCATCAACTCAAGGTATATACATCACAAATCCCATCAATTCATCAATTACCCTCTCTCTCTCTCTCTCTCTCTTGACTTTCTCGGATGATATCGAAATGATGTAGACTTTTGCTATTTGTATGTGTTTTCAGAAGGAAGAAATGTTGCAATTGAGATGTCAATGAGAGAAGCTAGAAGGTTTGAAATGGAGGAACTTGCTCAAGCCACCAAGAGTTTTACCAATAAAAGCCTTATTGGTATAGGCAAATTTGGCGAGGTTTACAAAGGCTTGCTTCAAGACGGTGTTCTTGTGGCAATCAAGAAAAGGACCGGTTTGCCGACGCAAGAATTCGTTAATGAGGTTTTATAATAAGCCCTTGTTCAATCTTTGGATATGATATAGAACAAAGTATTTTGAGAGGCTTACAAGGTATTGGGAAATGGTCTTTCAGGTTCGCTATCTATCGTCTATCAATCATCGTAATCTTGTTACTCTTTTGGGTTATTGCCAACAAAGCAACACGCAGTTTCTTGTCTACGAGTATGTTCCTAATGGAAGTGTTTCCAGTCACCTGTACGGTAACTCTCTGTCCTTAATAGAGATCAGTGCTATTCTCATTTGGTAACTAATCAGTTTTGATAACTGAGTGTTGGAGGTGTGTTTACTAGACATTGTAATCATCATTTGGATCATTTCTTTGACTAGGTGCTGGTGGTAAAGTACCTGGAAATAGGCTAGAATTCAGAAATAGGCTTGCGATATCTATAGGAGCAGCTAAAGGTAAATTATCTGCAAAAGCCTTGCTCACTGACGCAGGTCCTTGGATCAAATGAGTTCTTGTGTCCTGATTTTGCATATACCCTTTCTTTTTATCTCTAGGCTTGGCACATCTTCACTCCCTGAGTCCTCGATTGATACACAAGGACTTCAAAACCGCTAATGTTCTTGTGGACGAAAATTTCATTGCTAAAGTTGCGGATGCAGGAGTCCGTAATTTCTTGGGAAGAGAAGATGTTGGTACATCGTCTCACGTTGTTGCAGACCAGATTTTCCTCTCCCCAGAGTACTTTAACTTTCAACCTTTTTGAGTCTCATAGTTTTTGTTCTTTTTGTATCCAAGTTTCTCAGATTTTCCCCCATTTTGCAGGGTTCAAGAGTTCAGAAGATTTTCAGAGAAAAGTGATGTCTATGCTTTTGGGGTATTCTTGTTGGAATTAGTGAGTGGAAGAGAAGCATCAGAACCATCCCCTTCAAGCTCAACACAAACTCTAGTCGAGTGGGTATGTACTATGTATTCACACTCAAAACCGATTTATAAGTGATCTACTGAACCTGAATCAGAATCAAGATCACAGAATGTTGCCAATGTAGTCTATTTAGTATCTCATTTGTATGCACTGGAGTGATCTTATTGATTGCAGATGCAAAACATAACGGATTACGCGGATATACCCGCAATGATCGATGAGAGACTAGGCGGTACATACACAGCAGAAGGAGTGGAGGAGGTTATTACACTAACACTGAGATGTCTTGATGTTTCAAGTGAGAAGAGACCAACAATGAGTTATGTTGTGACAGAATTGGAGAGAATATTGGACAAAGAAGTGAGCTTAACAACAGTAATGGGTGAAGGTACTCCAACTGTTACTCTTGGAAGTCAGCTTTTTAAAGCATCAAAGTGATTGAGAAAAAGGAACTATCTTTACATATATATATACATATATTTATATATAAGTTCTCTGAGTCAATAACTAATCAGAGAACTTAGGAGGAGGAGGAAGAAGAAGATCAGCTGTTTTGTTTTAAGTGTATAAAGAACAGCTGAACTATTATTATTATTCGTTTGTTTTTTTATTTTCCTTTTTTTTACTTCCTTTGGAGGTTATTTTCAGCAAATTTTTTTTGGCAATGAGTGGAGAAAATATAACTTTGTAAAAACATTATTTATTGATATAAACGAAACAAAGAGTGGAATGTTGTGTGATTATTTGTTGTTGTTATAAATCTATTTTTAGCTCTAACAAAAATCAATACTCTCTCTGTTTCAGTTGATATATAGTTTGGACCAACAAATCACAGTTTACTTTCTTCATGTAATATAATAATTTGAAGGTCATTTTTCTTTACCAAACCAAGTTGGTCTTGATCAAAAGATTCCAATTGGCTAACTGTTGAACTTGCAGAAGATGATAACAACTGCTTGTTTCAAGAACCCTAATTATTATGCTTGGACCCAAAGAATCAAAGTTACTTTTCCTATAAACTAGTAATTTTGGGAAACAAATTGACCTTAGCATCAACCTACCTATGCTTTATAGCCTTTATTGCCAAAGAGATAACAACCAAGTTGGTGCAAATTTGATCAAAAGATTCCAATTCCGAATTGGTAGTGAAATTTGTCAACCAACTCTGTTTTTTTTTTGTTGTCTCTAATAAATTCTTGCTTTCTCAGTGACTTATTGCAAATTTGACTCGATGCTCTGTTCTCTTTTCTATTAATTACTTTTCCTAGTTTTGCTAAAACCTTTGTGGGCACACAGAACTATAAACAGTCTTTGAACAGATACCAAAAATCGAAATCATGTTTGGGTCTGATATTGTGTCGGGAGGAAAGATCTAATGATAATGACTTTTCTTCTGTAGATTGTTAAATTGTAAATGAAGGTGGGTCTCGTTTATCTACCTTCCAGATCTTGACCTCACGAAGGAAAAAAAACATTACTGTTGATGAAGTGCAGAAAAAAAAAACAGAGATTGTCTTACAGAGAAACAGAGGTTATGTTATTGCAACGACGTCATAAATTAAACTTAAAAGTCCGTTTTTAACCTTTTTTTAATTTAGAAAAAATGAGAACCACTCGATTTTGGATAGACTCATTTACACACACACGATCATGTAAAGGCGTAAGCTTTTTTTTGTGGCCGTAGAGAAGCTCCTTTTTTTTCTTTCTCTCGACAATGGCGACGAAGCTGTTTTCTCCGTCGTTATCTTGTCCATGGGCGACTTCAAGAGATGTAGTAATATTCAAAGGGCTTCTTCCACGGCGGAGGCGGGAATGTGTCACGAAACGGAACAGAGTCTCCGCCGTCACCGCCATGGTTGTGGAGCCTCTCACTGCTGTTTCTTCATCGGCGATTCAGATTTATCAACTGTGGGAACAAAACCCTAACTCATTACTGTTAATGGCTGAGACTGGTGGTGGTTATTCAGTGGCTAGCTACTACACGTCCTTGGGTTTGTTCGTTATTTCAGTTCCAGGTCTTTGGTCTCTAATCAAACGCTCTGTTAAATCAAAGGTTCGAACTTTTTCGAATTACAAAATCCTATTTTCGGCCCCCAATTCTCAGTTTCTTAAGCTAGAATCCAAACTTTGCATTTTCAGATAGTGAGGAAGACGTTTGTTGTTAACGAAGGAGAAGGAATCAAGAAGGAACCAAAGCAAGTTGCTGGAGAGATTCTCTCTTTCTTTACAAGGAAGAATTTCGACATCACTGATCGAGGAGAAACAATCACGTAAGCTATTTTCAAAAGAAAAAATCGAAACTTTTAAATGGGTTTTACGTTTAGTTACTGACATTGTTGTTGGATTCTGAAAAAATAAGGTTCGAAGGAACAATGGTTCCAAGTAGAGGACAAGCTGCTCTGCTCACATTCTGTACATGTATAAGCTTAGCAAGTGTGGGTCTTGTCCTAACCATTACAGTGCCTGATTTTGGAAACAATTGGTTCTTCATTACCATTCTTAGTCCACTCGCGTAAGCTCTCTCTCTTTGTCTCTGAAACTGTTTGTGAATGATTGATGAATGATGATGATGATGATGATGGATGTGTTGCAGTGGAGCGTATTACTGGAAAAAGGCGTCGAGGAAAGAGGAGATAAAGGTGAAGATGATGGTGGGAGAAAAAGGGAAATTGAATGAGATTGTGGTTCAAGGAGATGATGTACAGGTTGAAGAAATGAGGAAGGAGCTTCAGCTTAGTGAGAAAGGCATGGTTTATGTTAAAGGTCTCTTTGAGAGATCATGAAACAAGACATTCAGTTCCCATTTTTGCCTTTCTTTTTTGGGGGAGAATGTGTTTATATAACTATTCAAGGATGAAGATTAAATGACCATTTGACTCATTTTCATAGTTCATACTTCAATACTAAATGAATTGATCATTTAAAATGTCACGAGGATGGATTGTTGATAGTTCAATTGATGGATTCTGATAGTTGTTTTATCCCTCTAGACTTTCTAGTTAAGTACTTAACCAATAGAGAAATGTTTGATTAATCAAAACTAAATTGCATCACTTACATGGGCTCTCTTTAAAGCCTTTAGTGGAGATAAATATTGTGGTGAAGTAAAAGCTTTCTAAAAATAGCGGCCCAATATAATAAGTTGATCCGTGTAAAGCCCATAATATACCCTCAAGTCATTGAACACAAAAAAAATTCCGCTGCCGGAATTTAAACCCGTATTTAATTGCTTTTAAACTAAGTAAAATGTAATTTATTCATTACTTTAATACTTACCTTAATCTTTTAGTAACTTTAGAAAGACTTTGGGCCAAAAAATATATAATATATTAATTTTACTATTCACTAACACAGTCCTAAACTTTAGGAGCTGTATTCATCTATATTTTAGAGTTTGAGAATATTAGAGTTTTAATGAGTTTTTAGATGATTTTGAGTAAATTAATAAAGTTGTTATAACTTTTTATTAAAATTCTTTGCAATTTTATCTAAAAATATGGATTTGGATTTTTGTATTTTTAACTAACAAATTTCATCAAAACATCCTTAAGTCATTTTTGTAAAAAAGACCCATTGCTTAGAATAGTTCTAGTAACAATAGATGTTGAGGTACATTTTCAAATCACTAATCTAATAATACTGGGTTTTACTTTTTTAATTTATGTTTAAATAACATATAATTTGTCATATTAATACAAATCATTTCAAGTTGTAGATTAAATATATCTCTTTAATACTTTTTATAAAAGATTTTATATTAAAAAACATAATTCTCACATAACATGGATTAATTAATAGTTTGTCTTACATTTTAATAGTATTTTATTTTAATTTCGATTATAAAAAATAATTCATCATCCAACTTTTTGTTTTTTTTAGAAAAAAAAGACATCAGCAATCATTCGAATTGGGTTGCAATAATTTGTCATCAAAACAACTCAATGGACCATTTTATCACTTCTCCCACAAGCAACGCTGCAGTATTCTAAATTTCTAATTAACACATTTTATTTCTTCTAATTATTAACACATTATGGAATTAGATTTCGATATTTCTTTAATGTGTTTTAAATGTCTCCTATTGGTAGGAAGTGGATAAAGTCTATCTCCATTAAATTATTAATTAGTTACGATAAATTAATTAAATGAAATTATCCTACGAAGAGTGAGAGTGATTAGATCACTGAGAAAACAACGTCACTTTTGATTCTTCACGCGCGTCTCTCTTCTTCGTCCTCTACAAAGACACTTGTCTATACATTGATCTTCACGCTCCTCTCTCTCTTTCTCGCTCTCGCTCTCTAGTCTTCTTCTTCTCCTTCTCCTTCCGAGAGTTCTCTCGAGTCTATGGCGATCAAATGTTTCATCTCCTTTTATCTCTATCTTCTGGTGTCGATTGTAATCGGCGGCGTCCACTCCGAGTACATAGAGTACAACACAACACCGAGAATCGTCCCTGAGAAAATCAATGTTCACTTGGTTCCTCACTCACACGACGACGTTGGGTGGCTTAAGACCGTTGACCAGTACTACGTTGGCGCCAATAACTCCATTAGGGTACTCTTTTCACATCATCTCTCTCTCTCCCTCTTTTTCCATTTGGCTATTTTAGGGCTTAATTTTGTTCTGAATTTGATTGACCAGGGAGCTTGTGTTCAGAATGTATTGGATTCCGTCATCGCTTCATTGCTGGACGATCAAAATAGAAAGTTCATTTATGTTGAGATGGTGAAATTCTCAGACATACCAAATCAGAGTATTTTTTTTTTTTCCTGATGAAATTAGCTATGGTTGACTATTGTCTTAGGCATTCTTTCAAAGATGGTGGAGGCAACAAAGCAATGCCAAGAAGATTAAGGTCAAGAAGCTTGTTGACTCCGGTCAACTGGAGTTCATGTGCGTTTGATTGATCTCACATTTTTGTTTTCTTCTCTGTGTGTTTTTGTTGTCTTGATGTGTGGGTTTTTCAGAAATGGTGGAATGTGTATGCACGATGAGGCGACTCCACATTATATTGACATGATTGATCAGACAACACTAGGCCATCAGTTTATCAAAAGTGAGTTCGGTCAGGTTCCCAGAGTTGGTTGGCAAATCGATCCCTTTGGGCATTCTGCAGCACAAGCTTACTTGCTTGGTGCAGAGGTATAGTTTATTCATGTTTCATTTCTTTTGCTTCACAGAGAAATTAGATGATTTCAGTATGTGAATTGATTAGCCTATATATCAGCTCAAGTTATTTTGACTGGAAAACCCTTTGGTTTCTTCTACAGTTAGGCTTTGATTCACTGTTTTTCGCTAGAATTGACTACCAAGATCGTGCAAAGAGATTAAGAGAGAAGACACTTGAGGTTATTTGGCAAGGTTCCAAGTCCCTTGGCTCATCTTCACAGGTTAAAACCATTAGAGCTCACATTATAGTTGTGTTGTTTCCATTGGTTAGCTGGCTTTGTCTTCACTATTATTTGATGTTACTTGTAGATATTCACTGGTGTATTCCCAAGACATTATGACCCTCCTGATGGTTTCACATTTGAAATAAATGATATATCACCTCCTATCCAGGTGAAAGCATATTAAACCTGCTGTGCTGTGTTTGAACTTTGCTTGAACATGCACTGATAAAGCAACTTTGATATAGGATGATCCTCTCCTTTTTGACTATAATGTTCAAGAGCGAGTCAACGACTTTGTAGCTGCAGCCCTTGCACAGGTAAAGATCATATCGTTATCTTCTTTTCTGAAATCAGAAAAATAAAAGAAGTTTTGTTGTGATGTCTTACATTTATTTTGTTTGGGTTTTTCTGTCAAGGTCAATGTGACCAGGACAAACCATATCATGTGGTTAATGGGAACTGACTTCCGCTACCAGTATGCATATTCATGGTATAGACAGATGGACAAGTTTATCCATTATGTTAACAAGGTACACTTGCTCTTTATCCTAGCAAATTCATATCAGTTGGAGTTCACTATTTCAAAGGAGAAATAGATACCAAATATTTATTCCCTTGTTGTCTTCGGAATCCAGGATGGGCGTGTCAATGTTCTGTATTCGACACCATCTATCTACACTGATGCAAAATATGCAGCAAATGAGTCGTGGCCCCTCAAGACTGATGATTTCTTCCCGTGAGTTTGATAGCTCATTTTTACTCTATAAAAGTTTAAATGCGTGTTGATTAGATATACATATACATGTGCCAGGTATGCGGACAAACCTAATGCATATTGGACAGGGTACTTTACGAGCAGGCCAGCCTTTAAAAGATATGTGAGGGATTTAAGCGGTTACTATCTGGTATGGCCTAATATTTTTCTAAAAGTTTATAGAATTGTGGTTTCTTTTTGCTTCATTCTTACAACGCCTCGTCTATTTTGTAACAGGCAGCTCGACAATTGGAATTCTTGGGAGGTAAGAGTAGTTCAGGATCAACAACTGATATGTTAGCTGATGCTTTGGCAATTGCTCAACACCATGATGCAGTTAGTGGTACACAAAGACAGCATGTAGCCGCAGATTATGCTCTACGGCTTTCAATGGGTTACCTGCAGGTGCTTTTTAGTTAAACATCTCATGTGGTTTCCATGCAACCTTTTTCTCTTGTCGGTGCAGCTATTTGAGAATTTCTCTATGACCATTACTAGGCTGAGAAGTTGGTTGCCTCTTCCCTTTCCTATTTATCAGCATCAAAATCAAGTACTGAGAAGATTCCCGACACGCAATTTCAGCAGGTAATGTGCTTGTTAGAATTTTTCTAGGATTCCAATAATACTATGGCCGTGTTAGAAGAGTTTAGAAAACTTGAGATCAAATATTTATTATCGTTTCCACAAAAGATGCCGTTGCTTCAGGCAATATAATTTTTTAGTAAGCTGCTTTATAGAATTTTCATGAACACTTTAATGACTCAATTTCAAAGACCTATTGTCTTCTACTGGGTTAAGCTGATTCTTGTCTTGTGCATCATATTGGCAGTGTCCCATGCTTAATATCAGTTATTGTCCTGCATCTGAAGCTCGTTTGTCCAGTGGCAAAAGCCTGGTAAGTCTGTCAAGCATGCGTACTTTCAGTCTACGAAGTCGTGGACATCTTGCTTAGTTGTTCTTCTGTTCACATTAATCTCTCCTTGTAGGTGGTTGTTGTTTACAATTCTCTAGGATGGAAACGAGAGGAAGTTGTCCGAGTTCCTGTAAGTATTTTTATTTATCTCCTTCGTTGATCCGTGCAGCTCTCACTTGTATCATTGTTTATTATCCAATATTATTTCCCACTCATTCCTGCATTTACCAAATGTATGTGATAACTTCTTTCAGGTGTCGTCTGAAAATGTTATCGTGAAAGATTCATCTGGTAAAGAAGTCGTATCCCAGCTTCTACCTCTTTCAGACATCACACTGAGAATAAGAAATGAGTATGTCAAAGCGTATCTGGGAAGATCGCCAAGGGATACTGCAAAACATGTGCTTGCATTTACAGCTTCAGTACCACCTCTTGGGTTCAGCTCGTACATCATCTCAGACACTGGGCGTACAGGTAGCTATGTTAACATTGTGTGGGAAATTTATTTTTGATTGATAGGATTTGAAATACAACTCTCTATGTTCTGGCTCTACTAGCCATGACGTTTGGTTTCTAACTGATACCAACGGACGCTTTGATTTACTTGCATATTTGTTTTCTAATCTGATTTAAGCACGTGGACTATCTGCATCGTACATTACTTCTGGAAGCATGAAGCAAAATGTAGAAGTTGGCCAAGGAAATCTAAAATTACTCTATTCGGAAGAGGGAGTGAAAATGACACGTTATTTAAGTACCAGTCAGGTGTGCTTTTTAAAAAATCTAAAATTCCTTACTTGTCCATTCGAGTTAAACACCAACTGATGTTGATTTGGGGGTAAATTTTAAGGTTAGTGCAGCACAATCATATGCTTATTATATTGGAAGCAATGGAACTGACAAGGATTCACAGGTAGCTCAGCTCTCTAACAGATACAACCTGATCAACTTAGCTACTTCTTGTCGTGTTTTAAACGGTACTCATATATTTATAAGGCTTCTGGAGCTTACGTTTTTCGACCAGATGGTGCACATCCAATTAAATCCGAAGGACAGGTAATACATATGAGCTGCATCTATGACCTTATTTTTGGAACATGTGTACAAAAGAAAACTAATTGTCTTGCCTGATTCAGGCTCAATTGACTGTTGTCCGGGGACCTTTGTTTGATGAAGTGCACCAGGAGTTTAACTCCTGGATATCACAGGTCATAGCTCTTGCAAGTATTTATTGTTCTCGAACAGTTTTTAATTACATTACAGAAGCTATAACTGCTTGATCTATCTTGTGATGGGTCTGTTAATTTTCAGATTACCAGAGTGTACAAGGGAAAAGACCATGCTGAAATTGAGTTCACTGTGAGCCGATCTCTCTTTATCTTCACAAATCTTCCTGTTAAACTGATGAAGACAATTTCAGTAGTATTATTTCCTGCTTTCTAGGTTGGGCCTATTCCAGCTGATGATGGTATTAGCAAGGAAGTTATCACCAAACTTACAACCACCATGAAGACAAATGAAACATTTTACACAGATTCTAATGGTCGTGACTTTATCAAACGGGTATAGATGCAAACTTCATGTGTAGTGTTTATCTTTTACTTTGTAACCACCGTATTATTTTTACTGTAACGTACTTTGTTATATTTTCTTGCAGATTCGGGACTTCAGAACAGATTGGGACTTGCAAGTGTACCAACCAGTTGCTGGGAACTATTACCCTGTAAGGCATCAAATCCATCCAAGTTTCCTTTATATCTGCCTTTTGTCTAACATATTATTTTCTTACAGATAAATCTCGGGATATACATGCAAGATAAAACCTCAGAGTTATCGGTGTTGGTGGATCGCGCTGTAGGTGGATCCAGCTTAGAGAACGGCCAGATCGAGTTGATGCTTCATCGGTCTGTCGGCTAACTTTCTCTATGTAACCAAGACAAGCAGATGTTGTTTTTGCTTGTGTTTTACCTTCTTTTTTTCATTCTTGTAGGAGAATGCTTCATGATGACATTAGAGGTGTTGGCGAGGTTCTTAATGAAACAGTCTGTCTCCCTGATGGATGCAAAGGATTAACGGTAAGTTCTCTTCTCATTTTTAGCCGTCCTAGTTGCAAACTATCAACTTTTAAGTGAAAATGTGACAGCTTCTTTCCAAGGTAGAACCAAATCGTCTCTTTCTTTAGCCTAAAACAGTTTGCTTTACTTTGAGTTTTTTTGCAGATACAAGGGAAGTTTTACGTACAGATAGACGAACCAGGAGATGGTGCAAAATGGCGTCGAACATTTGGTCAAGAGATATATTCTCCACTTCTTCTGGCATTCACGGAACAGGTTGCTCTAAAATAAAGTAAAAATATGTACACCCCTCACTTCTTTGAGATAGTGAAGTGACATATGGTATTTTGCTTGTAGGAAGGAGATAGTTGGATTAATTCACATAAGACGACATTCTCAGCGTTTGAACCGTCATACTCATTACCAAAAAACATCGCATTACTCACCCTCCAGGTTAATTGGATTGTATACTATAAATAGGTCAAAACTGTTTTTATTAGTTGACTACATGAATTTTTAATTCTAAACATTTCAGGAGTTGGATAACGGGGAAGTTCTTTTAAGGCTTGCTCACTTATTCGAGGTTCGTACTCGTCCTTTATATGTGTTTCTGTAGCTATGCGGTTAATCCTCAGTGCTATGATATTTCTCACGAGGATTATGTTTGGTTTTTGTTAGGGATTCTATGTCTAAAATAAGACGTATGGACCAATCTATACTAATTGTTAATTGGTTTTAGAATTCTATCAACTTTGATAGTTTTTGCTTATCTTTTTACGTAAATGTCTTTTTAACCTTGTGAAGGTTGGGGAAGATAGTGACTACTCAGTCATGACAAAAGTAGAGCTGAAGAAACTATTCAACAACAAAAAGGTATGCAAAAAAGAGTCAGTTCATCTCTTATTTGTCTCATTGTATCGTAATAAAAAGAATTAGTGTTATGTATGTCTTTTAATTTGTTTGAACAGATACGCAAAGTGAAAGAGACAAGTCTCTCAGGGAACCAAGAGAAAGCGGAAATGGAGAAGAGAAGGCTAATCTGGAAAGTAGAAGGCTCAGCCGGAGAGGAGGTGAAGAGAGGAGGAGCGGTGGACGGAGAAGAGCTAGTGGTCGAGCTTGCTCCGATGGAAATTCGAACCTTCTTGATCAAGTTTGATGATCACATTGAAATGGTTGGTGAAGACAGAGCAACAACATAGGGTTTCAAGTAACGCACGTTGTCGTCTTTTATAGTCTTCATTGAATTTTTAAAGAAGTCCAATGTGGGTTTATATATATTGCATCCTTTATTCCAAATTTTGGGGACCTTGGATGTATTAATCCAAAATTTTAAAGATATGCATCATAAACCGGGGGTATTACAGTAAATTCGTCATTACATAAGATTCGGTATATCCACCCGCGTAGAAAGGAATCATGTTGTCGGGTTTTCGGATTCGGGTCGGGTACATGTCGGTTCTTGTGTTGTATCAAAGAAAAAGGAAAAGACGACGACATGTTTAGGCCTTTTGGGTTAAAAATCAAAGTGTATTGCAGAGAACAGAAGAAGCGGTGGCTCTGAGCCGGCGAAATATCCTTTCTTATCCCTAAAATTTTCATGTCCATCTTGCCTCCTCCGCATATCCAAGGTCACAATTCGTCTTCTCCTCCTTCAAATCTGTCTCTAAACCCTAGCTCTGAACATGGCAACAACTCTTCTGTGTCTCCTCTTTCCACCTCTCCTTCCTATGGAATTGGATCCCTCAGCCTCGCCGGACCTTCTTTCCCCGCTGCTGATTTCTCCGGTGGCTCTCGGGGTAAGAGGATTGATAATTCAGCTACCCGATTTTTTCCCCTCTTTTTTTTTAGGGTTTTTACGTTGGCGACCACGAATTTCTGTTGAATTTTGATTTGCTTTTTTTAGGGCTTTTGAACTTTGTTTAGATAGTTTCCTTTTTTTTCCTGTCATTTTGAATTTTTTTTTTGAACTCTAGAACCGATTGCTGCTGCTGAGGAACGTAGCCTTGGATCTTCTAAAGAGGTAATGTTAGATACTTCTCAGTGGACGATGAGACTTCTTATTTATACCCTGGAACTCCTTTAGTTTGCATTGAAGTTTTGTTGAATGGATCGGTCATTTTTTTTCTATGTTGCAGATGACGCAAGTTGGAACAGGGAAGGAGAGTTTTTCCCCATCTAGTGCAGATAGACATGACCATTTTCGATATGGTAGTCGAAGAAATAGGTCCAGAGGGAGAAATACCGGAGCTGCTGCTTCTTCTTCTCAAGTGCAGCACAATACGACCGGACCCTCCAATTCTCCCAGAGTCGTCTCGCATCATAATTCAACTGGTAGACGAGCTAATACGATCAGCGGGAATCATTTACTGAACTTTCAGTATGATCCGGTTTCGTCTCCACAATCTAGGGGTACTCCTCCACCTCAAAGAAGGCAAATGTACAAGAGGAGGCCTTATAACAAGGATCTGTTTCTTCAGGCAAATTACAAGTTTGTTGTGTTGGACACTGGTGATCATTCTCCTGATTCCATGGATCCTGATAAGATGCTGCAGTGGGACAATATAATTTGCGTAAGGTATTCCACCCCGTCTCCTGTGCAGTGCCCGATTTGCTTGGAGTATCCTCTATGTCCGCAGATAACTTCCTGTGGGCATATCTTCTGTTTCCCGTGTATTCTACAGTACCTGTTGATTGGTTTGGATAACCACAAAGCAGAATGCTTCAAGAGGTGTCCTTTGTGTTTTGTGATGATTTCGCCGAAAGAGTTGTACACCGTTTATATTGAAAACGTCAAGCAGTACTCTGTTGGAGATCCCATCGAGTTTATACTTCTGACTCGCAAGAAGGACTCTTTTGCTCCAACCCGGAAAAACAAGTATGACTCCGCTGTTCCTGATCCGTTTTCAAAGTTCACTTTCACCCAAGATGTTGATCTCTCTGTCAGACAAGCAGTTTCAGAGTTAGACAGTTGGATTGCAAGAGCAGATCCTGGGCTCGTCGAAGATTTGGAGAAGCACCTATATGTAAATGCTGCTTTGGAGCGTTTGGAGCAGAGAAAATTGTACTGGAATGAGCACAGGCTCTCTAATTGTAGCAAATCAAGCACGGCCACTAGAAATCAGATGGTATCATTCTCACCTCCTGATCTTTCTCGAGTTGGTTATCGAGGAGCGAAAGGAGCAACAACCAGCGGTCCCAACGAAGATATATCAACTGAAGATTCTTCAGTGGGTAAGTCAGATGAGGAATCTCAGTCTAGTTTGGAAAAGAGTTGTGATAATGGTCACTCTCTAGTAGACCAGGACGCACCTTCATCTTCCTCACACAATGGGAGTAAAAGGCCCCTGTTGCACCAAAATGACAGCAAAGACCTGAAGGACAATGATGCGTACAACTTTTACCAGGTAACCAGTTCCTGATGGACACTTTTGTGTTTGCATAAGGTACTAAATAATAGCTGCATAGTGATTGTTTTATTGCTACGTGCTGGTCAGTGAATATATCAAAGTGAGCTCCTTTGATGAAAACAAATATTATTTTCTGTTGTCAATATTCTTGGTTGTTTTGTTAATTGTTAATAAATAAATAAATCGTGGTTGATTATCCTCAACACTCAATTTTTCTCTTACCTTTGTGCCCTAATCATGTGCCTATACAGTCAGTTGATGGGCAGCATATTATCCTTCACTCTTTGAACATGAAATGCCTTCTGCACTACTATGGCAGCCATGACTTTCTTCCACCAAGGTAAGAGTCAAGAGTCTTTTCATTGACTAATCATTTATGTCAATAATAGGGGATATATTTGAATGGAAGCCTCTTCATTGACTAATCATTTATGTCAATAGATTTGAGATGGTGATTTGAATGTGTATGATGTATGGCGCCTTTAGTTGATGAATTCAAGAACCGGAGATATAAAGTTTGAATTGTTATTTAGTGTGATAATCAAGACTCAGAATGAATTCAAGTAAAATTGCAGAAAAATCTATCATCTGTGGTTTTAATAGAGTTCTGATTTCAATCCATGAAACGACAGAGTGAGTGGAAAGATACTGGAAATGGAGACTGTAACCCAGTCGGAAGCGATAAGGAGACGTTACCGCTTCCTGAGTCATTTTTCTTTAACAACTACATTTCAGGTACATTTTCCATTGTCTTTCTCATATCTTCTGCACGTGTTATCCCCCTTAGTTCTATATCCTTCTCAAGTCGCTTTATCTAACATTTTCTCCATGGGGTTTATCGCCTTTTTAATAACCTTTTCAGATATGTGAGATTGATATGAAGGAATCATTACCTCCTGACGCTTTTGCTCCATTTATGGATGAAATTAAGAAGCGCGAGAAGCAGAGGAAAGAACGTGCTAGGAAGGTATTCCTCTTTTTAACCATGATCACTATTCATAGTCTCTTTTTCTAATCCTTTCAGATTCCAACCTCCTTCGGGTTTTACTTGTTTCTTTTTGTTATTATTTAACTTGATTAGGCATAGCAATATAGCATATGATCCTAGTACTCTCCCTAAATTCCATTCGAAAAGGTGAACTCAAGGCTACAAAATCATATTATGTTGTGTTTTTTTTTCTTAGGATCGAAAAGATAAGATCAAAGCTGAAGTAGCTGCAGCTGCAGAGCTTGCACCATTGATGGCCAGTTTTATACATTCCTCTCGTGATGAGGACTATCCTCCATTTTCCTTGGATGATTTTGAAGGTAAAAAATAGGAATCTCTCATCTCTTAATTGGATTTCAGGTTTAAGTATATGGTTTTGCTGTACTAATCAGAAACCTTTTGTTTTATCCCTCTTTAGCCCTTGGAAACTCTGCCCCAATATCATCAAGCCCTCCAAACATCGGAGAGAGAAATTCCTTTTCACATGTGACAAGGCTTGGTTTCGCAGCTGGCCACGACTCCCCCAACCTGAATAACGAACCAACAAGCGTTCAAAGCAGCAGCAGCAGTGAAGTCACAAACGCAACCACAGGTAACCTCTGTTTTAGCTCTGCACCATTCTTTTAGGATTCACTGATGGCCTCTAAACATGTTTTCAGGTGCAAGAAACACAAACGTAACATCATTCGCTAGTGTAACATCAAGAGCACCAACCGCACCGGTAGCCATCAAAGAGCCCGGAAAGAGAGGGAAAAAACCAAGCCGAGTGCTTCTGTCGACAACCAGTGTACGCCGCTACTGAAGGATTTGTATGTATAAGCTTTGCTTCTTAAAAAAAACTATTTTAAAGAAAGAACCAGAGTGTGATGAGCAAGGAAACTCAAACTTTGGCTTTGTTTCTTTTTGGAATCCATGTGACTGATAAATGAAGGTGTCTATTATATATCACACCATTTATGAAACAAAATTACGACACCCAATTATGGTTCTGCAGACTCAGAGAAGACCACAGAAAGTCCCAAAAGGATTGAATAAAATATCTTCCAAGAGGAGAGGATAAACTTGCCGGTGATTCTCATTCTCACAATATAAGTTATATAGCAAGCCTGAATATATCCTTTTAGAAAATATCTCCACTTTTTATTCAAACTCTTTTTATCTTCTTTCAAATAAACAGTGATTTTAGTCCGTTGGATTATCAATTATTGGATCAATATCATCAAAATAAGTTCACCTTTTTTAGATTGAGTTTTTTTTTATATATAATTCTTTCACTTCGTAACATATATTTTTTTTCTCACCAAAATGGAGAATAGATCTGCATTGCTCTGGCTATAAATACACCATGAACTTTCCCAAAACATAACCATATATCCAAATCACTAATTCAATCTTTAAAAAAAAAAAAAATAGCAGGGTGCTTTGTACATCAAACCAACCATTCTTCCTCTTTCTTCATCATTTCTTTCTCCAAAGCTAACTCTTCTTCTTCCTCAGAACATCACCAACAGTAAAGCTTCAAGACTCTCATATCTCAGTCCAATCGCATCATCTGCTTCAATCTCTGATCCGCTCACCGTCGACTACGACTCTCTCCTATCGTAAGTCCTTCACTTTCCTTCTTTTCTTTTTTTTGGTTTAGTCTCCTCTCATCGACGGACTCAATAACATCTCTATGCTCAGTGTTTTTCCAGCCGAAGCATGCGAAACAATTAGCGGATATGCCTGTTCTGCTGACATTTACCCTGAAGTCAAGCTCGACACAAAGCCCGTCTCACCTCCCATGGCTACAGATACGGTAGACCGAGAATACCTAGAGTATAACAACCCCAAAACGTAAAGATCATATCTTTGAAACACTTTTCTTACTTTACATCATGTTTTCAGATTGCGTTTTCAACTTCTGATTGTGTGTTCTTGGACTCCGAAACAGAGTTTTCCGGGCAGAGGCTTGCGATGATCTTGGAGGAGAATTCTGCGAACCTGACTATCAAAAAGATGTCTACTAGAAAGAAACAAGATTTATGTGATGTGAATATGTGTTTGTATCTCTTCAAGTCTCTATAACCACTCCTTAATATATGAAAGCTAGCTTCACTTAATCAAAGATTGAATTTGTGAATCAGTCCCAAGTGCCCAAGTTAATCAAACAGTAACAAGTTGATTACATGATAATAATAATCAAACTAATGAGAACTTTTTCATACTAAAAGGCTAGATCAAAGCTCTGCTCCAAAGTACTGCTTCAAACTTTCTCATGCTAAATCAAACCACACTGCATATAAAAGCACTGCTTTGATTTGCCTAGTATCTATAAACTCTTGTAAATTCTTTTGATTCAATGAAGAAGCAATTATTTTACTTGTTTTCTTCTGTTAAGTGCTAGAGAGAAAGTCTGACTAGTAGAAGATTTTGAGTATTAAAAAGGGTTGTTTGTGAGGTGGATCTTGGAAGTTTCCATGGGATGATAAGAAACTAAAATTTTACTCATTGGTAAAAAGGTCTAAGTAGATGAACCAAATATGTAAGTAATATCTTCATGTACTGCATCATGAATCAAGAGTTTTCCTTTTTATTTTTTCTCTTATGTAGAAACCTCAGAAAGCTTTAAAGCTAGAGTCCATATGGCAATAAGAGATCCTTCTTTTGACCATAAAAGCAAATAAATTGAGTCCACTCCTCAATATCGAGACTCGAATTTTATGCCATGTTTTCAAACCATTCAAAAATAATTTGAAAAATAGTTGTCTACATGATTAGTTATGTAATCAAAAGTAATCAATAAACATGGAAAAGAAAGTTAATTTATGTTTTAACATTATTGCAAATTTGGTATGAAGAAAAATTAATGGATAGTAATAAATACAACGAATAAGAAACATAATTCAAATGCTTTTAAGGACTTAAAACATTTGACCCAACTGTACTTTGAAAATAACGTCGGATTTGTTTCAAAATACTATAAATTGAGGTTCTTGTTTTTCTTTCTTCTTCACACTTATAGATATCAAAAATTTACCTTTTGTTACATCAAATAACTCTCTATTCATATTTTCTACTTAAAAAAAAAGAAAACCAAACAAATATTTTGGGCATGCTATGAATGTGATGATCTTATCCATGTGTTGGCTGTTGTAGGAACAAGGTGATTCATGTACCATAATTCTGCAATTCCCAATCTCTTTCCATGTTCCATAATTAGAAAGTTACTTCGATGAGTTTAATTCAGATTGGTGATGAAATAAAATCAACCTTCTGGTTATGGAATATGGAAATAAATTGAGAAATGAAGGATTTTCACAGAACAATTAACTAAAATTAAACGCAAGAAACTTTTTTTTTTTAACTTTGCTGATCTTGAGGACAAATGATCTAAGCTTATAAACCCTATATCATTGAGCTTATTCTTCATCCTTCTCTTAGCCAATCATCATCTACCATTCTTTAGCTTAGTTTCTGCATTTCAAAGCTCTCTCACTTTTGTCATTTCTCTTACCGAACTTTTGCTCTGTTCTTAAAACAGCCATTCGCGCAATATCCTCGAATCCTGTAGGTGTGAATCCACCTACATGCAACGATGTGATGCTAAAGGATATAAGAGAAGAACAAACTTTGGTAGCAAATAAAACTGATTTTGATGCTTTCAAGGATCAGGAGATGATGACATGATGAGTAAGACCTTTCTTTTTTAAGTGGAAACTAAAAAGTTTAAACCTCAAAAAGGAAAAACTTTTGCAGAGAAAACGATAAGAAAAGTACGAAACGGCTTGACTCATCAAAAAGGACATTAAAAAACTGGAGTCACGAGGACTTCATTAATACAGACAGGATAATAAGAGAGTACAGATAAGAAAGATCATTCATTCAGAGAGCTCAATCAAAACCCTAAGAAAAGTTTAGGTTTTTTGAAAGATTCAATTCAATTTGGAAGGCCCCACGACTTTACTTTTTATTCATCATCCTTCATCACATCCTCTAGGTTCTCGTGACTCTCTCTCTTCTGTCTTTAACCGCCATAAACTCTGTCTCCTCTCTACCTTTTATTTTCGTACGGATACAACGGATATAAAAAGTTTTGATTTTTTTTCTTTTTAGCATTTAAAGAAAATGGTGGGGCCTATTCTTTGCTCTGCCTCTTCCTTTACTATCTTTTTCTCTCTTCATTCTTCAAATCTCAGTGTGTTCTTCTTGCTAAAACCAATGCCATCTCCGTTAAACCTCGGACTGTTATGTCTGTTGAACTCAGATCTTGTTCACTGTCTGAAAACGTATTTGCAAAAGCTAGCTTGGCTAAAACCATCTGTAATTGTTGGAATCATCTTTTGTTCTTCTTTGAGATGATCGCTCGTGAAGAAAGGCAAAATTTTTTTAAAAAAATTCTTGATCATAGCTAAGAGGAGATGAAAAATAATGAGGTTAACATTACTAAAAAAAGGTTGAAGTCATGTATCCAACAACCCCAAGTTCTCAAAGACTAATTTAGAACAACTCGCATTTGCAATTGCATACATGCTTAATTTGAAGAAAGAAAGAAAAAAAAAACAGAGAAGAAAATTGCAGATTTAAAGGTTTAGTTCTTCACGCTCTGCTTCATCAGATGCTCAAGGATCAGATCAGATCATACCGGTGTAGCCTGCGGTATCGAAAAGCACTGCTTTGATTTGATCAGGCAATATCTCCTGTCCTTCTTGGCATTGCTATATACCAAAAACAAAACATAACATGTTACTACTAAAATCCTGTAAAAATCCGAACTGTTTAACTGAAAGTAGATGATCTTATTATTCTCACCTCGGCGCGGAAAATGTCCAAGGCAAACCCGTTGAAACAGCTGATCACGGCTTGCTGAACATCTAATCCAAGATTATCCAAAGCTTTCATGGTAGCGAGCAAAAGACCCGGTCTACGACCACAGAACATATGAATGTTCACTGCTCTTCCTTCCCTTAGTCTAACCTCAACCTGTGTATAAAAGGCAGAGTAAACGTCTCAAAACGAAAAAATCCCGCATGAAGGTTTGTTTTTGTTTTCTTCCTTCCGGTCTAAATCTAAAAAAACTCTAAAGTCTTACTCTTGCTTGCTGGCCTTTAGGGCTTGGCAAAGACGAGGGACATAGCTCTTCCTTGACACGGCAAGAAAGAGTCTGCGGTGTAGGCGTTAATGGATGGAAGCTTGATGAAGTTGGAGGCAAAGATCCAGGTGGAGTTGACTCGAGTTCGTTGTGAAGATCATTGATCCTTTGTAAAAGTTCCTTGAGATAATCAATTGCATCTCCAAGTATTGATGCTCTATCCATCTGCAAAGTCATCCAATCCATTAAACCAAACGAAATCTTATCACGAGCAACAACAAAGACAAAGAGTAAAGCAACTACATTCACAGAAATGCTATTAGTTTGAGCTCAAGCCGTACAAAAGCTACAGCACAACACAAGACTCTCCAACTAACGTTGATAAGTATATGATAAAGACAAAGCCCTTAAGGAAATAAGAGAGAAGTAATTGTTTACTTTGCTGATCTTGGGGACAACTGATCTAAGCATATAAAGCCTATCATTGAGCTTCTTCCTCCTTCTCCTCTCAGCCATCAGATTCTTAGCAGGCATACCTTTCTTCTTACCTTTACCTACTCCTCCTCCATTCTGAATACTCTCAGCCGCTTTGCCACCCTCGTTCAGCTCATCCGACTCATAATTCAACCCTGAGACCTCAATCCCAGTCTCATCCATCTCTCCATCATCACTCAGCTTTCTCATTCCAGAGCTCTCCGAGTTCCCAATCTTGCTTCCAGAGCTCTGACGCATAGCTGCACGTTTCTGGAACAGAGTAGGCTGTGCACCAGACGATGCCAAGACCTCTAAAGGTTTCAAGACTTTCGCTCTGTTCCCTACGAAACCGCCATTCGCAGGACTCCCAAAACCTTCTAATTCCAGCGGAGTGAATCCACCTCCTCCGCCGCATAACGGAGTTGTATTGTTGTTTTCCGGCGGAAGAAGCGACCGAGCAGATAAGAAGTCAGGGACGGAGCTCAATTCCCGGTTCCCCAATTGCGTCAATGAACCGAAACCCATCGAAATCGGAGCTTGGATTTGGCCGAGGAAACCAGAATCAGACCCGAATTCGAAGGCATTGTCAAATGGGTTTGTGGAGGAAGGAACATTGAGAAGACAAGATTTGTTGTTAGCAGCTAAGAACGAAGTCTGAGATGGGTCGAGGCTAAAAGCTTGAGAGGGAGAGCAAGAGGAAGACGAATCAATCGACTGATGAAGTAGAAGACTGTCGTTGGGATTGAAAGGGAAACCACCGAGAAATCTGAAATCTTGCTGACTTTGTAACATTTGGAGATCTTGTGGATGTGGTGGGTTACTGAACCAATCACCTTCAAGCATAGGCTTGAAATGAGAAAGAGAAGCTCCACCGTCATCTTGATTCCTACCCCACGAAGCTTCCTCGTTCTCTTCCTCCTGAACCCGTTCTCCTCCGCCACCGCCTAACCAAACCGCACCGCCGTTTCCGTCGAGAACCATCGCAAAGTTGAGAGCTTTAACTTGAATTCTGCAAAAAAAGTGTGTTGAAGAGCTTGAAGACAATTCTACAGAGAAGAAAAAGTTTGAATTTTTGAGAGGGTTAGATATCAAAAAGGGCATTAAAGTAGAATCACGAGGAATCCATGAGGTGGGCTAATCAGAGAAGAAGCGAAATCTGAAAAAGAGGGATTTTAGAGAGAGAGAATGATAGATTCAGAGCTCCAAATTGAAAGAAAAAAAACCTAAATTTTAATTTTTTGTAGGTATAGTAGATTCAATTTTGGAACAAAAGCTTTTTTTTCCTTTTCATTGAACACTTACCCCAGATTTCTCGTGACTCCTTTGCTTCTTCGTTACCGTCGTCTCACCGTCACTACTCCATCTTTGCTAATTTGCTTATCTCTCTCTGTCACTGTCTCTCTGTTTATATAGAGAGAGTGTGCAAACAAAACTAATGATGATAAGTCATGTGTATTAGCATCAACTAATGACGTCAGCTTATGTTCTAATCCATGCAACGCGTGTCCTCCATGCACTTATGTAACGGAGATTATTACCTAATTATGAGCAAATTAGTTAAATTAACTCCGTTTAACGTCATTTACGTAAATTTAATACTCCTATTTAATATTCCTATCTTTCACAAAGAGTGTTGTTTTAAGGTTTAAATTTTGTTTCATAAAGAGTGTCACTTTATATTTCCAATGCAAAATTTTAATCAAAAATATATTTTTAACTTTGTTGTTTTAATGTATTAATTAGAAAAAATTATATTTAATATATAAATAAAGGGTAAAATAGAATTTTAGATTAATTTCTTAATATGTGTGAAAAACTCTAAAACAACATTCTTTTTGAAATGGAGGGAATATTTATTAAGACAAGGTTCTGCAAAAAAAAATTTATTTGAGTTTGAAGATAATTGATGTTTGAAATGAATGCAGGCATCCTAGCGTTATTATCTTTTTGTTACTATATCAACTAAAGTTAAGGGTCCTGAAATTTAGAAATGTCAAACAAGAAAAGTTCTGAAATTTATAAATGTCAAACAAAAAACCTTCTGAAATTTAGAAGGCTCTAAACCACAAAAAAAAATGAAAAAGAAAAAGAAAATACATATTTTCTATACAAGATAAATTTATATTTCTATTTTTAAAAATATTAATGCTCTAAATCAATTTTTTTACTTATGAAAAATGAATATATATATATATTTTATTAAAAAATTTAATCTTAATATTTCAATTAATTTTTATTAATTTTAAAAATATTAAAGATGTATAATCCTAAACGTATATACATGAATTTCGGAAAAATTTGTGTAAATAACATTACTGAAAAATAAAAATAATGTTATAAAATTATTGATAAAAATTATATTTTTTAAAATAAAAAATCTAAAACACTAAAATATCAAAAATAACGGAAGTATTATTTTAAAATATTTTAGAAAATATATGTTATTTCAAAATATAATATTTTTATACTTTTAAGGAACCTATAATTTTATTAAAAATTATATGACCAATTATATTTTACAGTTTTTTTATAATTAGTTGGACTATTTTCAATTTACACTTTTTAAAAAAGTATATTTTCTCAGTTTTACATTTCTAGACAAAACATTTATATTCTGAAACAGAAGAAATATAACTTTTTTAACATAAACATAATTATGAAGAATTAAACAAGGGATATGGGTTCAGGGTTCCTATGGGAGAAATTAGAAAACTTGGTTCAATTTATTTTTGCGGAATAGCAAAAATTTGATTTATTGACCAATAAAAATGAGACAATAAAAACATAAATAAACAAATAAGACAATTCTTTTACAAGGACTTCGATCCGTTCATCACTAAATCCTATGAAAGAAAAATGGAATAAGTGAAGAACGATTCATTATATCATAGATGCATCGATGAGACAAGGGAGCCCTGAAGATATGCACATGAAGATGGAAGAAATTTGCTTGCATGTTCAAGTAGCTCTACCAACTCTTCTCCTTGTCCCTTCAATATGTATACTTCTTCATCAATCTTCTTCACTAGTGAGCTGTTGCAATCTGAAAACAGAACCTTCACAATAGGGCTTAGCTCTAATGTAGAACCTGCTTCATCTCGGCTCGAGCAAAGACCAGTCGAGGACCAAGAGTTTGGATTCAGGATAACGATCCGGAACAGAGGTGATTTGGTTGTCAAATCTTTGACCAACACATGAAATGATAACTCTTCTTTGGCACATTCCACTAGCTGATTGGTAAACATTCTTTCCAATGTGTATTTCCTGAAAACATCAGAGGACTCGCCGGTCGCGGATGATGTGGAAATATAGCATTTGAAGAGTCTAACTCCACCATCTATGGGTTCAACGCTGTTCCTGCCGCCAGAAGGATAGGCTCCAAGAGGAGATGAACACTCAGGGCAAGCCAATTCAATCCACTCGACATTCTTCGATACATTCAATGCTTTTGCCATAAAAACATCCTCAAGAAACCCATCAAGAAGAAACTTCTTATCAAGTGTAAGTTTCTGCTCCAACTGAAAACTCTCGTTACAGACAGGTGAGTCATGTACACAACATTCAGAAACTGATGCCTTATCTATACAAGGCAGCAGAGAGTCATGCACTTGACCACAATCAGGTTCATGAATACTCTCACCTCCATTTTCATGGCTGTTAGCATTTCCTTCAATTCTTCTCGAACCCGATTCAACAACTCCACCAAGATCACAACTGAGAGCTAAACTTGACTCAATTTTATCAGACAAGATACACACTATGAGATCATCCTTGCTAAGCAAAAGAGTTGTAGCACTAAGCAAACACAACCCACTAGAGCATGTATACGAATTTGTGTACTTAGCTACCATCTTCTCACTAATCACTCCAAACGAACAACAGCAATTACCAAACCAGTTATCAGCTGACTCTCGCCAATTAATAGACGGCATTTCTGAGAAATCAAAAAGGAGTCTCTTTGTTAACCTAGTTGAGCACTCTCTGCAGTGTAGATGAACTCCTCCAATTGAGGTTAGAATCTTCACATCATAGTCCATCACTAAAGGCGACGATTTTTCTCTATCTTCGAGAGAATCACTCCCCAAATTGAAATCGGAGACTAGAGGATGATCGACGGGGAGTAACAGAACAAGTCTAACCTCGATGTGATCATCCAAAGCTCTGAAATTTACAGGGGATTCAGCATCGAGCAAAACCCTAGGAACAGGAACACGAAGAGAAACAACCTCTTCTCTTCCATTTGCTTCGCTCGTAGCTTCATCATCGATCCATGTGACGAGAAGTTGAGATTTCCCGAGGACAACAGAAACATCGAGGCTCTTGCAGTGAATCTTAGGGTTAGTGCTTGAATCGAAAAGAAAGAGACGAAGATTCGGAGAATGAGACTGAGCTTCCCATGTGTACCGCCATTTCCTCTGGGTTTTAGGGTTTTGCTCCATGGAAAATTTGGAAATTGCTCTGTTTCGTTTTTTTGTTTTCTCTTAATAATCTTTTTTTTTAAAAAAATATTTACGATAATGTGAATGGGCTTGATAAGATTAGCCCATAAAGAATATTTAGTTGGGCTTAAACGGATCAGCTACGCCCTATGAAGGATCAAAATCACGTGCACCCACGTGACGAAAAAAGGAGAGAGATACTGTTGCTGTAATAAAACGAGACAGAAAAAGAGTAAAAGAGAGACAAGAGCAATAGAGTTTGCTTTATCTGAAAACTGTCTCCTTCCACAAGCAAGATGACAAAACAAAAGGTGTTTTGATTTTTTCTTCACACTGGTTTTAATTAATAATAATTCTACTAGTTACCCAATAATTTCACACTGATTAGTTATCTTAATCGTAATTAAAACCTAGCCATAAAGAGGGGTTTCAGTTGTGTGAGCAGTAAAGCCTGCCAAAACGGTGTCGTTGTTGCCTTTATTGTCCCTTGAAATCTAGACAAACCTCTCCATTTTATTACTACATGATTAAATACCTACCAAACCCAAGTTAGTGGCCACTAACTTGAATTCTTTTTCTTATTTTAGTTCTGTTTTTTTTTTATCTTTCGGTTTTTGGGTCAACCACTTTCAGTGATTTTAGCTTTTTGAGAATCTCTGTCTTATCCAAGATTCTCTCTTTTTTTTTTGAATACTTATCCAATCGATAGGGTCTTAGTACATTGGTCGAATGAATGGATGGAGTTATAATAGTACCATTATATGGGTTTTAATTAGTCCAAGATTTGTTGTACTAATATATGAAAAAAATGTATAGTGAAAAGTGTATGTGTACTAATCAAGTATATAATGCTAAAGTATAACAATTTGATTTGGAAGATATGTGAATTATTTTTTTCTTAGATGTGTGAATTTTTACACCGAATCAACAAAATTAATTCATATTTTCGATCCTTTACAAAATTCAGTCCAATGTAAACAACAACAACAATAAAAATTGTCTCCAACGATATATTGAAGATTTTTTTAAAAATGTCGTTTGATGAAAAAAAAAATTTGCCAAGCAACCTTTTTCAAACAAAACAAAACATAAAATCTGGGCTTAATTTGTATCACATGCATATGTAAAAAAAATAATCAACCAGTGAAATATTATAGAAAATTCCACCAATGCGTAATAGATATATATATATATATTAGCATATTAGCATACATCATTTTTCTATCAATTCTAATATAGTTGAGTTACCATCTAAAGCCTTACATTGAGAAAAATATATAGTATGATCAAGTATTATAACATCATAGTTACAATTAGTCATTGTTATTTGATTTTGAGATAAAATTCAATGAAACTATACAAATTAAAATATAATATTTCCTTCAGAAACATATTTTAAAAACATGCATATAGCTTAGCTATGTAGAAAGTGGAATGACACATTATAATTGTCTACATTAAACAGTTTTAAAGAATAAAAAAATATAATAAATTATAATAAAATGGGATCTTGGTAAATATACAACCTTCTCTCGTTGTTTCCCATGATAAAAAGCTTAAGCCTCTTGCACCAAAAAGATCTCATACGTTCACATAGTGTCATAGTGATTAAGAAGAGGAAGAGAAAAAAATGCTGAGGTCATTCACAAGGTAAAACACTCACAAGATGCTTATAATTTGTACTTAATTATCTAATTAAATATATTTAGTCTCTGTTTCTTCTCCGTGGCTTCTCTTTGCAGAAACTTCAAACTCATTGCACCAAATGGTTTGATCTCCAAGCCAATTACCTCTACTCTCCTCTATTCAACTTCTTCTTCAAGGTCGACTCTATAATTGTTCTTTAATTTATAACAAAGTGGTTATATCTCTTGATCTGATACTCAAACACGTGAATATCTCTTAACTCTTTTACCCCAAATATATATTAGAAAGTTAGAAGGCAAAGTGGCGGTGATAACAGGCGGTGCAAGCGGCCTAGGGAAGGCCACGGCCGAGGAATTTGTAAGCCAAGGTGCTCAAGTCATTATTGTAGATATAGACGAGGAGGCTGGTCGTATGGTCGCGACCGAACTTGGCTCAGCCGCACATTTCATAAGATGTGATGTCACTTTGGAGGAACAAGTCGCGAAGGCCGTGGAAACCGTCGTGGCTCGCCATGGGAAGCTCGACGTATTGCTCAATAGCGCCGGAATATCATGTAAGAAACATTTTATAGTCTTAATCTCGTTAAAAAAGATATATTTATGTATACATCATATGCTAAAATCTGCCAAAAATTGTTTAGACAAAAAAAAAAAAAATCTTCAAAACACCGTAGAAAAAGCTTGGTTTTTGTGATGGTGTCTTATGCGACAAAATTTATTTTCGTAGTGGCCGTTTTTACGATAGAATTACAATTAATAAAACAAGGCATTGGTCACAAATGACAAATCCACCATTTATTTGTATCGTAAATTAGTCGCTAGTCAAATATCATTAAATTACTGATATACTAGTAACAAAACTATTTCGTTACAATGAAGGGTCCATATCACCACCAAGCATAGCGGACATAGACATGGACATTTACGACAAAGTGATGCGACTCAACGTGCGAGGCACCGTCTTAGGGATAAAGCACGCGGCTCGAGCCATGATCCCCGCTGGCTCGGGCTCCATCCTATGCCTCTCCAGCATCAGTGGCTTGATGGGCGGTTTGGGCCCACATGCATACTCAATCTCTAAATTCACAATACCGGGTGTGGTCAAGACGGTTGCTGGTGAGCTGTGCAAGCAGGTTTTAAGGATCAATTGTATATCGCCGGCGGGCATCCCAACGCCTCTAACGCTTAGGATGTTTCAAGAGGCGTTTGCCGGTCACAACATTTCGGAGGAACAGCTTTTGACGATTGTGAACGCGACGGGAGAGTTAAAGGGAGAGAAGTGTGAAGAGAGAGATGTTGCTAAAGCGGCCTTGTATTTAGCATCTGATGATGCTAAGTTTGTGACAGGGCATAACCTTGTTGTGGATGGTGGATTTACTTGTTTCAAGTCTCTTAATCTCCCTTTTCCTTAATAATCAAGCTAATTGAAGTGTTTTAAATGGATTTCAATATTGTTAATTTAAGCTGTTTTGGAATAATGACTGATATGATCTTTTGTAATCTATGTGATATTATTATATGGTTAAAACCATGAAGTTTGACTCGCTTTCTGTACCCACAAGTATTTTTGTAGTGATATGAAATTACCATTATTGTAGTTTTAAGTTAGCCACATTGAGGTAATCTTTTAGTCTATACCAAATATAAAATATAAATATCTTGTAATAGTGACGTTTAGGTTGAGTCTCGCGGCTCCCTACCATTTAACTCTTCTGTCTTTTTCTCTGATCGGCAAGATCAAACCAAAACTCGGAAAACTCATAATCTCTCATTGAGACAGTCATCCATGGCCGCCTTACTGATCAGATCCATTGCTAGGTAATTAAAACAAAAACTAAAATCATCTCTCAGTTTGTTTAATCACTATTTTATTTCAATAATTTTAGTTACATCATTCATTACAAAGATTTCAAAATTAGTTTGATTACTTCTTCATCCTTTTTTTGCCAGAACCTTTAAACGGCCAGCCGCTTACTCGACTGATGGCGGCCGCGGCCGTTGTACTTATACGAGGCAAGTATTTTTTTTCCTCTGTCTCTTATTTCTTATTTTGTACCGACCAAAACGATCTCATAGTTTCTATATATGTAGTTATAATTTTTAAAATTCATATATGAATGGAAGAGAACATAAAATCGATCTAAATAACTCAATGGATCTACTTGACTCTTCATCAATTGATAGTAAGTCAACTTAATTCGATAGATTATGCTTTTTCCTTTTTCTATTATTCTAAAATAATACTGCCGACCCTAATACAAAATCATTCTTAACAAGTTTTATGTATATTCCAAAATAAGATAGGGCCGACTAATACAAAATCATGCTTAACAAGTTTTATTACTTTCATAACATTAATGTCATCCAGCAAGAAGCTAGAAGGTAAGATAGCTCTCATAACCGGCGGTGCAAGCGGGCTCGGTAAAGCCACGGCCGGCGAGTTTCTCCAGCAGGGTGCTAGAGTCGTGATCGCGGACATAGATGCGGAAAACGGGATTAAAACCGCAAAGGAGCTAGGCTCAGCGGCAGAGTTTGTGCACTGCGACGTCACTGTGGAGGCTGAGGTTGCCAGAGCCGTCGAAATGACGGTGGCAAAGCATAGGAAGCTAGATGTGATGTATAACAATGCTGGGATTGTTGGACCTATTACTCCGGCGAGCATATCGGAGCTTGATATGAGAGAGTTCGAGAAAGTGATGAGGATTAACGTTCTTGGCGTTGTCTCCGGCATCAAACACGCTGCCAAGGTTATGATTCCCGCTGGATCGGGATGTATTTTGTGCACTTCAAGCGTAGCAGGTATTATTTAGAAATATCATAGCCGTGTTACACATTAATATACAATCATTAATCATATAGAAGAGTCATTGTTATCAACAAGATTAGTATGAGTTTACACATACATATGTTATTGGTAACTTTTTTTTTCATAGTTCACAACTCACATTTACAAACCTCGAACGGTACATATTGGTGTAACTTGTGAAAAGAGAATTATGCAAAATTAATCTCGATTTATATATATATTTTAGTCATTTCATTATACATAAGGTAATGTTTTGAATCACATGGAGTATTTTTTTCTTACGATTATCATTCGTTGCTTATCGTATTTAAGACATGATTACAGTTAAGATTGAAATTCTCGAGTTAAGCTCAATTTTGTTTTTTTTTCTCCCTCTCAAAATCTGGTCAACACTCAACGTTGACTTTTGTTAACACATCAAACCAAATAATGCAGGCGTGACAGGAGGGTTGGCCCCACATTCATACACAATCTCCAAATTCACAATTCCCGGAATCGTGAAATCGGCAGCGAGCGAGCTCTGTGAACACGGCGTGCGTATTAACTGTATCTCACCGGGTACGGTGGCGACGCCGCTCACTCTCCGTTACCTACGGAAAGTGTTCCCAACGGTGACGGAGGAAAAGCTCCGGGAGACAGTAAAAGGGATGGGTGAGTTAAAAGGAGCCGAGTGCGAAGAAGCTGACGTGGCTAAAGCTGCTCTATATTTGGCCTCCGACGACGGTAAATATGTTACCGGCCATAACTTGATCGTCGACGGCGGCATGACTGCTTTCAAAATCGCTGGTTTCCCTTTTCCTTCTGATTCATGAGAATTTGATTTCTATCTATGAATAAGTCGTATCCATAATTTGATATCGTATCCGGATTTTAAGATTCAAACCTTTTAATTGATTTGTGGTTTTGTGATTTTAATTAGGCCAAAACCAAAGACAACGGTTCGTGCTAGGCTTTAATATGACAATTAAATGAAATTCGGTTTGGTTTGGATTCAGTTTCTTGCCTAGACAGCTTTTAGATTGGTTTATTTGGTTTTGGTTAGAATCGGATCTAGAATCCAACTTACAAATCCGACCAAAGAGTCAGTTGAGCGTCAGAAAAATGAACAATAACATGCGGTCGCAGCGACAAATAAAAGAATATGGCCAATTCTGATGAGAACCAAAGTATAAACCACGATTCACAAACGAACCTCAATAGAAACTGAACCGAAGTTTGTATACGAAAAAAACTAACCCGAACCAAAAGTCCAAGAAACCCAAACCAAACCCGAATTCAACGCTCATCGCCTACCCGGTTTAAAGTTCTCGAACCGAAAATCCGAAAACCCGAATTCAACACTCATCGCCTACCCGGTTTAGAGTTCTATATAGCTTGGGCCGGGTCGAAATTTTTACCCGCTGGCTTACCCGGAGGATTTGCTTTCTTCGTTGCTAGATCTGAAAGTGGTTCTCACACTTGTGTGGAGCCAAGTGATGTGATCGGTGTAAGCTAAAGTAAAAAAGCTCTGCTTCTTGCATTTCTCGAGCTCTTTGACAAAGAAGATGGGGTCGCAACAATCTGCGCAAGTGGGAGACGATGAAGAAGAAGAGCAAACAGATGGTGAAGAAGAGGAAGAGGAAGACGACAATGGCGGATCGAATATAAGAGAGTTGGACAATCTCCTGGTGAAGAGAGTTCTCGAGCAAGAGCCTGAGATGTTGCCCTGTCACGCTTCAGCTTCGCCGCTTTCTCCACAGCTATCATCTCTCGGAACTCCACGGATTGGCCCATCGATTAAAGTCTGGGATCCTTATAACGTCCTCGCGCCGCCGCCGCCTCCTGCTCTCCTCCCTCCGCCTATCTTCTCCCGAATCGCGTCTGGAGACGAGGATCGTGCCGTGACGGAGGTTTATCTCATCAGCCACGGCGAGTGCGATCTCAATCTGAGGCCTGATCTGGTTGGAGGGAGATGCCCCGTCGCCGCGCTCACCGCCAATGGTAAACGCCAGGCCAGGGCTCTTGCTGTTTTCTTCAAATCTCAGGGGGTTCGATTCACCTCCGTCTACTCGTCGCCTCTGGATCGAGCTAGATCCATGGCCGTTTCTGTTTGCCAGGTAATCCTCTTAGTCTCTTCTCTTGGATCTGCTCTTGGTGTAGGAAGCGAGTAGAATATCCTCAAATCCCTATTTTGAACAAGATCCAAAAGCCTGTGTGAGATTCCAATCAACATTAATCTGATAGATTACTTTAAGACGAAGTTGATAAGAGTTTATTGGCTTTGCTGAAGAAACTAAACCATTTGAAACCATTCATATCGAACAGTGAAAATTGCAAGAAGACTATTCAGTTTGCTTCTCTGGTTCTAGCAAACGTTGTGTCTCATAGTCTCGTAATGCTCCTTGTGGTGGTTTGTTTCAAATGAACGCTTTTGGTAATGAGCTTAGTATATCTTACAACAATGGATCGTCTAGTGAAAGGATTGAGTTTGAAGAGGTTATGGAATCAGACTTTTGCCTTGACGCATTTTGTTTTGCAGGAGATGAGTTTTCCAGAGGAGCACGTACAATCCTCGGATGCCCTTATAGAGATGAGTCTAGGCGATTGGGAAGGTTGCAATCAATCAGAGATTTATAGTCCCGAAACTTTGAGCTTAATCGAAAGATGCCAGCCTGATTTCTCTGCCCCATCTGGAGAATCACTCAGGCAAGTAGAGTTCCGAATGGTTCAGTTTCTAAACGGAACAGTATCAGGACTTGCAGAGAAGCTCAGGTCAGAGTTTTCCTCCACCACACATCACAATGAAACATATGAGCGTGATGGTTCTTCACTTCCCTCGACCAACTGGGACTTGCTTCACAAGCATCGTCCTAGCCTTACAAGGAAGAAATCTGGCAAAAGCAGGCTTCAAGTGATGACTAATCACGAGCCTGATGATGAAATGTCCCCAAGGGAAGAAGTTAATCATAATCACAGTGACCTGAGTGATTCCTCTTCTCTAAACTCAAATTGTATTGGAGTTTTCACGCATTCGTTGCCGATAAAGTGTCTTCTGACTGGAATCCTCGGGTGCAGTTCCGTGATGACTCATAAGATATGTGTAGAGGACTCTTCAGTAACTGTGTTACAGCATTCGTGGAGAAATGGGTGGCAGATCAAACGAATGAATGATACTGCTCATCTTAGATTGTTGTAGCTTGAAAATTTATTTACTGGTAAATTATTTCGAGAAAAATGTTTTTATATGTATACCATGATTCTGCAGACGATCAAGAACAACGGTTTTGCGGATGACATGCCACGGGCTCTTTGTAATGTTGTTTGGAAATGGAGGCAAAAGGATTCATAGAGTTTGATAAAATGTCTTTTTTTTCTTTTTTTTTGTTCTTTGATTCTTTATATTGGCAAGCTTTATGAACAAAAAAAAACAAATGTCATGTATATATATTGTATTAGATTTTGGTTGAAAACAAAAGCATTTGTGTTCTTAACTTTTAAGCCTATTTCAGTGATTCTTAAGAGTAGTTGAATCCGGTTTTGCGGTTTGGTTTTTTCTCAGTTTGATTTTATTTGTTTATGAAATATACTAATGTTTTAGTAACCAGTTTATTTATTTTTCCAATTGAGAGAAAAAGAATGAATGAAGGTTCCGAGTAAAACAGCTTTGGTTGCTTCCGTCTCTCGTCTTCTCCACACGGAGAGATACACAGACAGACAAAACCTAACAACTTTGTTCAACAGATATGTCGACAAGACAGATATCTTCTCATGGAACTCTGTCATCGCCGACCTCGCTCGTAGCGGCGATTCTGCTGAAGCTATTCGCGCTTTTTCCTCAATGCGAAAACTGTCTCTCTACCCTAACCGCTCTACTTTTCCTTGCGCCATCAAAGCATGTTCCTCTCTTCTCGATATTTTCTCCGGCAAACAGACCCACCAGCAAGCCTTCGTCTTCGGTTATCAATCCGACATCTTCGTGTCTTCGGCTTTGATCGTTATGTACTCGACTTGTGGCCAACTCGAGGATGCACGGAAAGTGTTCGACGAAATTCCCAGCAGAAATATTGTCTCTTGGACGTCAATGATTCGAGGGTATGACCTTAACGGTAATGCCCATGACGCCGTTTCTCTTTTCAAGGATTTATTAGTCGAAGAAAGTGACAGTATTGCTTGTAGAGATCATGAAGATGACGCTACTGCAATGTTCCTCGATTCTATGGGTATGGTTTCAGTCATCTCTGCTTGTTCTCGTGTGGCTGGTAAGGGTTTAACAGAATCAATTCACAGCTTTGTGATAAAGAGAGGGTTTGATAGAGGAGTGAGTGTTGGTAATACTCTCTTGGATGCCTATGCCAAAGGTGGGGACGGAGGCGTGGCTGTGGCGAGAAAAATCTTTGATCAGATTGTGGATAAAGATCGCGTTTCCTATAATTCGATCATGAGTGTGTATGCTCAGAATGGAATGTCTAGTGAGGCTTTTGATGTTTTCCGCATACTGATAGAGGATAAAGGTGTGACCTTCAACTCCATTACATTGTCCACTGTGTTATTGGCTGTTTCACATTCAGGTGCTTTGCGTATAGGGAAGTGTATACATGATCAGGTGAATTCAGATTCCTGTTGTTTTGTAATCCAATCTTGACCTTTACTTATTGTAATTGAAAAGTATATTTGATGATATGTATAGATCAATGTTCTAATTTGCGAAGATAATATGCAGGTAATAAGGATGGGTCTTGAGGATGATGTCATAGTCGGGACTTCGATAATTGATATGTATTGCAAATGCGGAAGAGTTGAGACGGCGAGAAAAACATTTGATCGAATGAAAAACAAGAATGTCAGGACGTGGACCGCCATGATTGCTGGATATGGAATGCACGGGCACGCGGCCAAAGCGTTAGAGTTATTCCCTGTCATGATCGATTCAGGAGTTAGACCAAATTACATTACTTTTGTATCGGTATTAGCTGCTTGCAGTCATGCGGGTCTTCATGTCGAAGGCTGGCGTTGGTTTAATGCGATGAAGGGAAGATTTGGCGTGGAACCGGGGTTAGAACACTACGGTTGTATGGTTGATCTTCTAGGTCGTGCAGGGTATCTTCAGAAAGCTTATAATTTGATACAAACGATGAAGATGAAGCCGGACTCTATCATCTGGAGTTCGCTTCTTGCAGCTTGTAGAATTCACAAGAACGTGGAGCTCGCGGAGATATCCGTCTCCCGCTTATTCGAATTGGATCCCTCGAATTGTGGATATTACATGTTGCTCTCTCATATCTACGCTGATGCAGGGCGTTGGAAAGACGTGGAGAGGGTGAGGATGGTAATGAAGAATCGTGGATTGGTGAAACCGCCGGGTTTTAGTCTACTTGAGTTGAATGGTGAGGTTCATGTGTTCTTGATTGGAGACGAAGAGCATCCTCAGCGCGAAAAGATTTACCAGTTTTTAGGGGAGTTGAACATGAAGCTGTTAGAAGCAGGTTACGTGTCAAACACTGCATCGGTGTGTCATGATGTTGATGAGGAAGAGAAAGAGATGACACTGAGGGTTCACAGCGAGAAACTAGCGGTTGCGTTTGGGATCATGAACACGGTTCCTGGCTCGACTGTTAATGTTGTTAAGAATCTGAGAGTTTGCAGCGATTGTCACAATGTGATCAAGCTGATTTCGAAGATTGTGGATAGAGAGTTTGTGGTTAGAGATGCCAAGCGATTTCACCATTTCAAGAATGGATGTTGTTCTTGTGGAGATTACTGGTGATTGAATCATAATCGATGTTATAACTTCGTTGGATTTCTAGTTAGGTGATTGTTCTCTCTTGTCTACGCCATTTTAAAAATACTATAACCGTTTTGCAAATCTATCGGGTTTTGTAATTTGTGCTAGTTTTAGAAATTGAAATTTTGTATGTTTTAATTTAAAGTATTTTTCTTTCTTATGTTGTCGATCGAAGCTAAGTGGGAGATGTGCAGTGGCAGTAGCATGAGAAGCACACGCGCAAGAGTTTTAATTCTGGTGATCGTGGCACCCACGCACATAGACTGCATGTTTGCTCACGACTTGACACATATTAAGTGGTTTAACTTACTATTTTCTCCGTCTCATGATGTTTCGTATAAAAAACAATGTATCAAATTAGAGGATGTTTTCAGTTTTTAATACAAAATTAATTAATTAATTTATTTATTTTAACTACTTGTATTTTGTAAATTACTTTATTGTTGGACTTTTTTTATGTAGATGATAAAAAACGTTTTAATTTAGAAAAAAAAACGTTAAACATCCGTTATTGTGATATAAAGAGAAAATAGTTTAAACATAACAAATAAGATATACAAACAAAAAACAAAAAGACACAAACTCATTTGAGGGTCAGTCAAGCCACGACCAAAAAAATAACAAATTAGCTGTATGTATCCGTGTAAGCTCCTCTCCAAGTGTCAATACTCGCCCGAAATTTTACACTCACGTCATAGTATATTACAGTACAGCATCCTCATTGGCATTATTCTTTTTTTTTTCTTGGTTTAAGGAAATAGAAGAAAAAATAATCGAAAAATGATAAATAATAAATAATAAAGAAAAGAGAAACTGTGTCTTGTTATTTATGCCGGGCAAAGAGTAATAAATTTAAGCCGGGACACATAATTAATTACATTTATTCATCAAACACGAAACACGTCCATAAATATTTCTTCATATAAACTGTGATATAAAACACTTTAGGATATGCAAAGTGCATATAAATATTTTTTTATATCTAAGAAAAAAGGCTGATAACTATAAAAAATATTCATCATGAGCCCCGATCGATCCGATTTAGTAGAAGTCATCGAGAGATATATTCTCGACGGAGCCAAAACCCTCGAATGATCCAAACTTGGAGTAGTAATTATTAGTCGTGAGTCCACCCAAAAAATCGAGAGGAGTGTCGTTGGAGGTTAGAGCCGTCGTGTCGTAGACGAAAGACGCGGTGGTTGTGGCGGTGATGTCATCGATGACGGGATAATAGTAAGAATATTTGTTGTTGTGATGATTATAATCTTGGAGGAGAAGATCGTTATCCACAGTGACTTCAATCTTTGTTAAGTCTGTGTAAACGTCGTCTTCTACAACGTTGGTTATGTTTTCTTCTTCTTCTGTTGCTTTTCTTGCTTGTATCACCTAAATTGTATACAAATAAATAAATTCAAGTACATATGACATAACATTTTGCAATTTTTAGTAACGTGTCACGTACGTAAGTGTTGGAGTATAGATTTTGGTAGATCATGATGAAGTCACCTAGCTGCAAACCATGAGCATTCACAAAGTCCCCTGGAAATAAAATCCGGTTCGAAATCGAGAATTTTAACAATGATTTAACCGTTAAAAAACATATATTCGGGTTATAAGTAAGTTTTACCTGTGTTTTCTAGGACGTACATTCTGCTATTGTTGTTAGGCCAGTACCTAAAGATCACAAGGCCAAGACTCAAGGTTTAATTTCTTATTGATGTTGGTCCTAAACGAAATGATGATAACACAGAGACAAATTAAAAGCTCCTATTAGCATTTAGAGACTATGATGATGATTTGCATAGACCACAAATTAAAGATCTTATGATATCTTGTCGGAATATCGATACATTTCCAATAGTGTCCCAACTAGATTCGTGCTAACCAATTTTGTAACTTACGAGTGTATAACCTATGGTCCATTATATAACATTAATGAGGAGCCAACTAAGAGATTTGAAGTATACCTGTACTTGAAGGTCCAAACGTGAAGACCATCCGAATCTTCCATTCTTAGCGGTATCCCTTCCTTTGATTCCAACGCCGGCAAGTGAGCCTCCGCTGCTTTCTGCATCAACCATCAAACATCATCATCATCATTATCATCATTATCATCATTATCATCATTATCATCATTATCATCATTATCATCATTATCATCATAATCAGAGATGGTACCTTGGGGAGTACCATTCGGCGGAGGGAACTGACGTCACTGTTCTTCAATTCCTTTTGGAAGAGGAATCTTAGCCTTCTTGTGTCTATTTTCTGCCATCATCAAAATATACATTGAATCTTTTTAAAAAAAATAATCAAATGGAAAAGAATCAAATTTGTTATAATAAATAAATAATTTTGAGAGAGGGAAAGAAACAAAAACTTGAAAAAAGGGAGGGGCTTACACGTGCGGGAAGAGGCACGTGGGAAGAAGGCAAAGTAGGAAAAGAGAGAAGGTTAAAGGAAGAAGACGATCGTCTCTGTCTAGGCATCCTTCTCTTCTTCCAGTTAACACCCAGAAGAGGCACATAATCCGATAACCCATGATCATGACCCGATGACCCGGATCCAAACCCTGGACGATGATCAACACTTGCCATTAAAGCAGAGGTCTTGGTTTCCACATCATAAGCATCAGAAGCAGATTCATCCATCATTTTTAATCACAATTGGTTAGTAAACACTGCCCAGTAAAAAGGAACCGTGGAAGCAGTGTGTGAAGGAAAAAAGAACAAATGGTGAATGGCTTTGGGTTTTAGTGATAGAGAGAGAAGAGAGTAGAGAGAAGAGAGAAGATAGAAAAGAGAGAGACTTTGTGTGTTGTGCAGATCGAAACAATGGCTTAAAACGGACGCTGAGCAATCAGAGATTTGGGTTTTCTAAACGCAAAAGTTTATGATTTTTATTTTGTTTTTACTACTATTTATGGTAAGGAGTGACATTTGTGTAACTCACCTTCATGATCTAGGGTTTTGGAGGAAGTGATTTAGAAGGATTGAGAAAAAGGATTATGATGATGGCAACGTTCGGAGCGAGATCTTGTGTCACTAAATGAATGTTGATTATAGTAAAAAAGAAAAACTCAACCATAGTTTAAAGAGAGGTTAGGTTAGAAGATGGAACCAAGAGGAAGCTGAATGGTGAACAGGTGTTGCAAAAGTTCTGTTGCTCGCTCTTTTCCAGAAATTAAATGGCGTTTTCTTTCTCCCTTTCTCTCTCCTTTTCTTATTCTCTCTCTCTCTCTAGAACATTAAACTCTAGTTTAAGTCAAAATTGTGTTTACTTTCGTATTGCTTTGTCAACAGGTAATAATGACATAATGTATATATACGTATATATATTCATAATGTATATAGTTTCTTTGGAAGAGAAGATCAAATTATGCTCGATAGCGAAGTAGGACTTCAGAGCGGATCTCAGAATTAATATACCAACCAAACTTGATACTTCATTTTCAATTGGGAAAGAGTAATCATAAGCAAAATTCAGAATGGAATGACAAATTAATTGATTGGATATATAATTTTGTTGGGGGTTAAAATCACATCATTGCAAGTAACTAGCTATGCATAAATTGCGGTTTTATATCAATCTAAGTATGTATTGTAAAATTGTGTTATCATTTTGTTAATCTGTTACTAGTGTATGTGTTACAGAGAAATAGTAAATAAAAAATAAATTTGTCGTTTTACGGATTATCATTGAGATAATGAATAGTTTTTATTAGTGAAACTAACATTATTATAGATTGAATAATTCACATAAAAGAAAAAAGATTGATAAATTAATTAATTTTAAGACGTCACTCAAAGTGAATGAAAACTTTGTGATATGTTCGAACACTAGATCAAAGGATTTAATTTGACATCTTCAGAAAAGTATATAAGAGATAAGGAGTATGCACTTAGTATTAAAAAAGATGCAATATCCTTAAATGGAACTCCATATGGCATTGGGTTGATGTTGAGGCTCTAAGCGGATCCAGATCGGTTTGGGTTGAATATTCGCTAGTCTTGTCTATGAGAGATCCAACAAGATGGAATGTAGCAGGTTTGATTCAGGCAGCCATGGTGGTGTGGATGTAATCTGTCTTGGTACGGATGTGGATCGAGCTCCAAGTAGCTTTACACGGTCGCAGTGTGTCCTACGTTGACTGGTGGCTTAATTCTCTCGACCATTGCTATGTTTCTCTCGACCAAAACACTATCTTTCGCGAGTATGATTGAACTTAGCATATCTTGTTCTCGTTTACTGTTTAGTCATGATTGTTTCTCTTTGCATTCATAGTCTTCTTTAAGGATTTCATGATTTTTGCATAGTTTATAAACATTTACATTCCAGGAACAACAATCTTGAATTTGATATTTTTTTTTAAATCATGTTTAAATAACATCACTTCAAATTCTAAATTGAATATACCCCCATAATAGTTAAACAACAACTAGAGATTATATATCTTTGAAATTTGTTAGTGGAAAGAATCAGGTAGAGTTAGAGTGCGAAAGAGGTTTTGAGTTTGATCAAATATCGCAAAGGTTTGAATATTTTTTTTCCATGATGAGATTTTGACTGAAATGCAACAAAAATTATTTAAGTTTGACCAAGATTTAAAATTTCAAAGTTTTGTTAAAATTTATTTGTTAGTGGTAAATTAATAGTTACCTAATACTTTATAAAATTTAAGATCAGATCATGGATATAATATTATATCTAATTTTGACCCAAAAAAAAAGAAATATTATATATAACGGCATATCAAAAGACACAAAAAAATTGCCAGAAAGAAAACTGTGTTTTGTCTTTTATGTCGGGCAAGGATTATAATAAATTAAAGTCGCGACACAAATTACATTTATTTATCAAATACAATTTACTTCCACGACTCCCATCTAGCTATGATCTTCATATGAACTGTAATATAAAACACTTTACGATATGCAAAATGCATTCAATTTTTTCTTTTTTATATATAGTAAGAAAAAAAAGACTGATCACCATCAAGAATATTCATCATGAGCCCAACGATCGATTCGATCTAATAGAAGTCATCGAGAGAGATATTCTCGACTGAGCCCAAACCCTCGAATGATCCAAACTTGGAGTAGTAATTATTAGTCGTGAGTCCACCCAAAAAAATCGAGAGGAGTGTCGTTGGAGGTTAGAGCCGTCGTGTCGTAGACGAAAGACGCAGTGGTGGTTGTGGCGGTGACGTCCTCGATGACGGGATAATAGTTATAAGAATACTTTACGTTGTTGTTGTCGTTGTTGTTGTCGTTGTTGTTGTTGTTGTAGTGATGATGATTATCTCGGAGGAGAAGATCGTTAACCACAGTGTTTTCAATCCTTGTTAAGTCTGTGTAAACGTCGTCTTCTTCAACGTTGGTTATGTTTTCTTCTTGTTCTGATGCTTTTCTTGCTTGTATCACCTGAATTGAATATATATATATATATATATATAGAAAATAATCGAGTTGAGTATATTTATATGACGACATCAGTTTTTGGATTCTTTAGTAACGTGTTACTTACGTAATTGTTAGAGTGGGTATTTTGGTAGACCATGATGAAGTCACCTAGCTGCAAACCATGAGCATTCACGAAGTCCCCTGAAAATAGAACCCGGCTCGAACCGAGTATTTTAACAATGATTCAATTGTTCAGCGAAACGTAAACATTTTGGAATAAAATTTAACAAGTTAAATCTGATATAGTTCCTGGTTACAAGTAAGTTTTTACCTGTGTTTTCTAGCACGTACATTCTGCTATTGTTGTTTGGCCAGTACCTAACAAGTTATAACATTAGGCCAAGTCTCAAAGATCCAATTTCTTGTCAAGATCTCATTGAGGTCGGTCCTAAATCTAATGATGTAATATATATATTCTATCATAGAGACAATTTGAAATCTCCTATAGTGATAGTAGAGACTATAGAGATATGCATAGATGACAAATTAAAGATCTTAAGATCGTGCTATACCCAATTTTATATATTATCAAAAAATAATCGATCTACCAAGAATATCAATAGATTTCTAATCGTGTCCCTATAGATTCGTGCTATACCCAATTTTGTAACTTATGAAATAGAATAGTTGATTCGACTATATAATGAAAATGCTCCGTTACACAGCACTAATTATAAGTTATATAAAATACATATAAGTATACCTGTACTTGAAGGTCCAAACGTGAAGACCATCCAAATCTTCCATTCTTAGCGGTATCCCTTCCTTTGATTCCAACGCCGGCAAGTGAGCCTCCGCTGCTTTCTGCATCATCATCATCATCATCATCATCATCAATCATCATCATCATCATTAATCATCATCAACATCATCAATATGATCATAATCAGAGATGGTATACCTTGGGGAGTATCATCCGGCGGAGAGAGCTGACGTCACTGTTCTTCAGTTCCTTTTGGAAGAGGAATCTTAGCCTTCTTGTGTCTATTTTCTGGTATCATCAGTATATACATTGAATCTATTCTTTTTTTTTGGATTCACACAGATTAATAAAAAAAAGAAATAAAGAGAATCTTACAAAAATTAACATTTTTAATAAACAATATTGAAAAGGAAAGAAAAAAAAACTTAAAAAATGGAGGGCTTACACGTGCGGGAAGAGGAGCTGGCACGTGGGAAGAAGGCAAATTAGGAAAAGAGAGAAGGTTAAAGGAAGAAGAAGATCGTCTTTGTCTAGGCATCCTTCTCTTCTTCCAGTTAAGACCGAGAAGAGGCACAGACGCCGATAACCCATGATCATGACCCGATGACCCGGATCCAAAGCCTGGACAATGATCAGCACTTGCCATTAAAGCAGAGGCCTTGGTTTCCACATCATGAGCAGAAGCAGCATCATCCATCATCTTTAATCACAATTGGTTAATAAACAATGCCTAGTAAAAAGGAAGTGTGGAAACAGTGTGTGAAGGAAAAAAGAACAAATGGTGGATGGCTTTGGGTTTCAGTGATAGAGAAAGAGAGAGAAGAGAGAGAGAAAGAGAGAGACTTTGTGTGTTTGTGTGTTGTGCAGATCGAAACAGTGGCTTATAATGGACGCTGGGCAATCAGAGAATTGGGTTTTCTAAACACAAAGCTTTGATTTTTATATTTTTTTTCTTAACTACTATTTATGGTAAGGGGTGACATTTGTATAACTCACATTCATGATCTAGGGTTTTGGAGGAGGTGATTCAAAAGGATTGAGAAAAAGATTATGATGATAGTAACGTTCGGAGCGAGATCTGATGCAACTTAATGAACGTTGATCATAGTAAAACTCAACCATAGTTTGAAATGAGGTTAAGTTAATAGGAGGAACCAAGAGGAAGAAGACGAGTGGAAGGTGAATGGTGAACAGGTGTTGCAAAAGTTCTGTTGCTCCCCTTTTTTTCAGAATTCAATGGCGTCTTCTTTCTTCTCCCCCTTCTCTCTCCTCTTCTTCTTCTTCTTCTCTCTCTCTAGAACATTAAACTCTAGTTTTATGTCAACATTGTGTTTACTCTTATTACTCAGTGGTCAACATGTGATTTGTTCATTTACGTGTATTCGTATGTCTATACGATCGATTTCAGAAGAATAAGTAAAAATATAAATACAAGCAACACAGGTGGCTATGAACTATGTAGTTGCTTTGAAAGATTATGCTTGCTTACTTCATTTCGGTTTTAATACCCAAATAGGACTTTATTTCAGTTGGTAAAGGCGTATGCATTGACAAATAAAATACACTATATGTAGAACGGAACGATATTCTAATCAATCGAACATTTTTTTGTTATTATTGTTAAAATCACATAATCACAAGATAGCTTAAACATATATTGCGAATTTGATTTTTTCTATATACATTTTTTCGTATGAATTTATATATTTATTTACCAATTGAAAATTTTCAACATAATATTAATATTCCATTATTCCGTTATTTTATATGTTATCGATTACGACAAATTATAAGATTCTGTTACTATTTAGTTAATTTGTCGTTTTCAGAATTACAGGTTAAGAAAAGTAAATATATTTTTATTAATAAAATTAACATCAGTAATGATTGGTTAATTCATTTTTAAAAATTTATTGATTAATAATCAGATATTAAATTATAAAATCTTAATTAATAAGCTAAATATATATTACTGTAAGAACTTTTAGATATAACGGGTGTTTAGTTATTCGGAAATTTTGTTTTCTAAACAGCTATTATAAAATTTTGAAATTGATTCATATTATTCAAAAAGTTTACGAAAAAATCTAGTAAATGAATAAAAATATTTGGAAAATAAATTTAAAATTATATATAACTTAAAACTAAATCTATTTTAAAAAACATTATAATGTAAGACTGATGATTTGTTTTACATGCTTAATAATAACTTTTAATAAACTTTGTATATGAAAAAATAATTTTATATTAAAACATATTGCATTTTAATTCATCTATTATGAATTTTATATAAGTTATATGTTTTATTACTTTTATGACTTTATATTTTTGTGTTTTTACTTTTATTTCACTTATTTCTGATTTTACTATTTTCACTTAACAATCAATATATTTTCTTTTCATTTTTTTGTTTTCTAAAATTTTCTTCTTTTTCGAATTCATAGCTTATGTTTTAAAATATCAATTTGTCTTTTATAATTTTTTAGTAAAAAGTAAATAGCTATTTTAGAAATGGTAGTGGGTGGATGGAGAAAGAAGTACGTACGAGAAATCAAATACTGTATTTTGTGTTCTAATGAGAATGAGAAGAAGATGCATGGCCAAGTGGCAACCATGCATGTTATCCACTTTATTGACAAACTCCCTCTTTCCTTCGTTTTTACGTGCTTTCAAATTTATAATCGAATGGATTCTTTCTATTACTTTGTCAATTTCTGCTTTTCATTAGTTTTCATTCATGAATCAAAAACAGCCATTATAGTCACAAGAAAACAAGCATTGTACATATAATATAATATATAAAAATATTTTCTTAATAATTTATACTGTTTTTCTTTACTTTTTTTGTTAAAACGTTTTTTCTTTTTTAATTATAGAAGCGTTTTAAAAATAAAGAAGATTCTTACAATTGATTGAGCCGATCCAAAAACCATTGACGTTGTGTTTAACTTTAGAATTGTTTTAATAATAATACAAAATCTTTTTTGAGATACGAGGCCAAACCGCCGTTTGTCTTTGTATCTCAAAAAGGATTTTATATTACTATTAAAACAATTCTAAAGTTAAACACAACGTCAATGCTCTTTGAATCGGCTCAATTGCTTGTAATAATCTTTCTTTATTTTTAAAACGCTTCTATACTTAAAAAAGAAAAAACGTTTTAAATTAAAAAACTTAAAAGCTCAAACGCGCGTAAAAGCAATCATCTATAGAATATAAATTAATTATTAAGAAGATATTTTTATATATTATATTATATATAGAATTCATGTTTTGTTGTGACGATAATGGCAGTTTATGATTCATGAATGAAAACTAATGAAAAGCACAAATTGACAAACTAATAGAAAGAATCCATTCGATTATAAATTTCGAAAGTACGTAAATGAGGAAAAGAAGGATTCTTTTCACATTTATTAACAAGAGATAATGAGAAGAAAATGTTAAAACCAAATAACATAGTTGTAAGTGCATGATTTGTTATTAAATTTAAATTTGAGGTTCAACAGAAAAAAAATTATTTCATGTTGATGGGCTTTCGTAGGTTTTGATGATATTTCATTTTCTGACAGGTTTAAAGGGGCCTAACTTTTTCAATATGGACGTCAATGAACAAAACAACATGACCCATAGTTCTCTGACGCCCGATGACAAAGTTGTAATTCCAGTAAAAAAAACAATAACGAAGAGAAAAATACGGAAACCAACAAAAAAAAACCGTCAGGAAATCCCAAAACCAACAAAAAACTAAGTAAGATGAAGGAATTGAAAACCAAAACAATCAATTAAAAATGAGATTAGAGCTTTACTTGAAAGCAGAGACTTTCGGTCCAAAACGTCTCGCGAGAATGCAAAGATCGTACCAAATGAGTTTCAAAAACAATTGTTAATCCGGCCCAAACATGTCCATCGTGAACAAAGCATATACTCAGACCCAAAGCCCACAAAACGCATCCAATTTCCCAAACGTAGAGAAGAAATCGAGAGAGAGTGAATCTGGATAGATTTTGTTTTGGTTTTGCCCAAAAAAAAGAATAAAAATACTTTGATGGGCCATAGGCGAAGCCCAGATAAAAAACTCGTTCTCTGGCCCAGAATAGAGAGGTCAAACGCAAAGCCCAAAACAAAAAATCACTGAAAAACTATTAGATGGGTCTCAAACCTGGGCTAACACGACGGCCCACTACCGGTCAGCGGGGATTCCTCCAATTTCACAAAAGAGAGGCCTAAAAACAGGAAAAGTTAAAAATGGATTAAATTTTTTTAAAAATATATGGGCTTTCGAAACCCACCAAAAAAAAAATTTATCTGGACTTCGGAATCACGACCCAAATCAGTTGGTGGACAATATAGTCGACACTGAAAAAAAATCCAAAGCCCAATCTAATAACGGTTTTACCTAAAAGCCCATAGAATTGAAGCCCACTACCGAGCCAAATTGCTGCAACCGGAACCGGCCATCACCAAAATCGCGCCCTTATCGGCGGAAGAAAGTGGCCGACTTCAGGCGGTTTGGAGCGCATGCAAACCTGGAGGAAAGCGAGATCCATGAGTGAGAGAGAAATTATAAACGAAAAGATAAAAGAAATCGGAGAAACGGAGATGAAGAAACTAAATCGAAGCAAAAAAAAGGTAAGATATTTACCTAACTCGGTTACGACCGTTTCGGAGTTCTTTGTCGCGCGAGTTCGAATGAACAAAGGATCTTATAAAAGCAGTTGGCGGAATGACGGCGAAGGCGAGATAATTGCGACGAAAAAAATGCCGGAGGGAGAAACGTAGAGAATAAATCGAGAAAGAGAGTGAATCTGGAAAATTCTGTTGATAGGTTTTTTTTGCCCAAACGCGAAAAGAGAAGAAAAATGCTTTGATGGGCCATAGGCGAAGCCCAACAAAAAACTTGATCACTGGCTCAGAATTGAAAGACATACCACGTGACAGGAAACTATGAAAAAAAATGTTGATGTGAATGGTGTGAAAAACCCCAAATTCGGACTTTTAATAGTTATAATTTTTGATACTTTAATTGTATAATTGATCTTTTGTTTCAAAGAACTAGAACTAGATGTTATTCTTTTTTTTTCTTTGTAGGTTATACGGTGCTGGTTTGTTTCAAAGCCTTAGGCCTTTAATCTAACCATCATGTTGACCCAAAAAAAGAAGCTTCCGGTTTACAACTACCTTAAACTTTTCGATGCTAATAAATCTAGCAAGTATCTGTAATAATTTGGTACTTTTGAAAAATAATTGAAAAAATATTTAACTTTCCAAGACAAACCGATCTAGTTCATACTAAAATCATGTAAATATACTTACAAGTAATATTTGGTAGATGAACTAGTCATTTTCTTTCTAAAATATATAAACACACAATCGCAGACAAAACAAAAAACAGTGAATCCCAATAGCCATACTCTATAGTCGCTTTGTACTATGGGGAAGAAAGAAAAAACATGTTTCAAAAGCAGTGAAATTTCATAAGGGTGATCGACAAAAAGGGTAAGAGAGGACCACCTGGATGGAACAAATTAAAGGGGACACATCTTATGTTGTCAATATGATGTATGTACAATATATATGCTGTCTTTCTATGTATTATGTATATGCACAGTGACTGTGTTTTATCATTTACGTACCTAAGAGGCATTTTTAAACTATAGGACCACCACTTAATTTATGTATAGATAATTCGGTCACTGTGACATGATGAGGGCCTCGTTGGGCCTTATTGGGCCTCATTGGGCTCAGACTTTGCTTTCACATGAACTAGCAAAAGCCCCGCTAGAGAAAAGAGAGGTCAGAGTAGAAATTGCTCTGTTTTGGTCGTTTTGGAGTTGGAAGAGTAATTTTGTTAATCGGTTCGTTGAACCAAAGGCTACATCATTTTTTAAAAAAAAATTTCCTAAGTGTAATATATAGATTAATACTTGCTTTTTCAACCAATAGAAAGAAACCAGCAATTAACGGCTAGATAATGATTTCTTAAGACTGCAATTATGATTAATTTGGGGGTAATAATTAAAATCTTGACATGGGATTATATAAAGGGAATAGAGAGAGAAATGAAGTGGTGGTCTTCACATGGCAGCCATTTTTAGAATATGATGAGATTACAAGAGAGAAGTGGACCTATCCACAAAAACAACAAATGCACATCCACCACTCTTCTCTTTTATATGCACTCTTACATTAACATTTCTCAAGAGTTTAAACTAAAACATGTCTTGACTATGTTAGTCATGTATCAATTTCCCAAATAGATTAATATTCACCGTACGAATTTTAACTTTTCACATTAATATTAAGGATTAAGGAACCACTCACCCATGGTAAGGGTTAGATTGCAACGATCCATCTAACAAACAATGTGAGTCATTTGTAAGATGTTAATATAATATAATACATAAAACATGCATATTGTGTATATTTAAATGATACTAAATTATGTTTTCGGATACGTACAAGGTTATTATTCCATGTGGTCGAAATATATTACAGTCCAATAGCTACTTCATTCTTTAGTTTAATAGGTTTTTAACAAAAAAATTATCTTTAAAAACAACTAAACAAACAAAAAAACAACTAAACAATGGTTTGGTGGTAAGAAGCAAGGATGTGTGACTCTTCTCTTTCAACCAATAATAATACTTTTGTTTTGTGTGCTCCCTTTTGTAATTATATGCAAGTGGGTCTATAATTGAGTTCGATTATGAAACCTTACACCCCATCTTTTTTTTTTCTTTTTTCCCTTATATATGTGTTATATTTTCACTTGAAAGTTTAATATGGTTTATGTGTTTAGTGTGTATACAATTACTCTTCTTCTTTTGTCACCATTGAGAACAATTTATTTGTATTGTTTTCTTAATCGCTAAAAAAATAACTAAAAGTTATATCATTTAATATTGCAACTCACCGTTTCAACTTTCAACCATAGGTACACTGTATTTTTCACATCAAACATACTCCTCTCATTTGCTGCCACCATTTTTAAGCTTAAATTAAATATTTTTGTCAATTTTTGTTTAAGTGATGTTGGGATTTATTTGGTACAAAAAAAGAAAAAAGAAGAAATTTAATACTAAATTTGCTAATGTCATCACCTACTGTCTACGTATCTCCACGGATGGTCTATGTCCTCATACCAGACAAATTCAGCCAGCCTTGCTTTTTCTATTTTTCCTCCTTCTAAATCTTAAAACTAATAAAATTTCAAAATGTGATTTATGTCGATGATAAGGTAAAATAAATTATAAGATTTACCATCTTTTATATTTGCAAATAAGTGGCCTTAATTACAGTATATACTATTAAAAATAATCAGTAATCAATCTTATAATCACACATTGGTTGAATAATTGGTCATTATTAAACTAATAACTTAGTACACAGCTTACATAATGACTCTCTTTTTTTTTTGTCTCCCTGCGAGTATAGAAATCTCGCTACTCGCCACAAGACTATGGTGGCATTTCTCCGTAATTAAAAGTGAAAGACGAGGGCATTTTAAAAACGTTCCCTTAAGTCTGACAGTACTAACATCACCTTCCCTTTTTCTCTTTGGCGAATGGCCTCGTAACCAGTGATAAGGACACATGCATGCCATTCAAATCAACGGTCCTCGTCTCTCCTTTGGAACTATTTTCTCACCGTTGGATCATCAACAACCATGGTTTAACTTAACCACGGTTTAACCTTACCACGGTTTGTTTCGGTCAGCCAGGTGGGGGCCCTTTCGTGATGTGCTTCTTCGTTGGTTAAGACTTATTTTCCATTAGCAAGTCACCGAGACAGAGAGAGATTAGAGAGAGAGAAGTAGTTTTTTTTTTCTTTTTCTTTTTCTTCTTCCTCTGAGCTTTTGCTTGCGTCGTGATCTCTCTCATCAATCTTCTGATCATCTCATCATCATTAGATTTTGATTTTTTTTTGTTTCTCTTAAATTGTTTTTCTTTCTTTCATGTAGCTCTTTTGTTTCAGGGAGACGAAGCAAGTTTCTATTTATGGTCGATTTTGTTTTCTTTTTTCCTGTGTGTGTTTGAGAGAGAGAGAGAGAGATTCTACAGATCTATTATGATTCTCGATCATTGTCAACGTTTTCTTCTTCCTCTTTGTAATCATCTCTATGGTTTTTGATTTGGACTGTGATCTTAGCTTCTTCCACTGAATCTCTGCTCTCTGAAGAAATTTTTTGTTTCCTTCTTTTCATTGATTCTCAGAGCAATTTCGAGTTCTTCGAGCTACAGATCTAGTTTTTACTTTCTCTGTAGATCCAAATTATCTTCTTCCATGTTTAGTTTCTAGGCTTTGTGGATCTGGTGAAATTCACTTTCGAGCTCGAAGCATCCGATATCGTTGGATATTGAGCTCCTAATGATCTGATTGGATCTCGCCCAAGTCAAATCCACTAGTTTCTCTCTTCTGCTGAATCATTTTGTTTTTTTTCCGGTGGATTCGAATTAGTGTTCTTGCTGCTAGAGAGAGATTGAAGAAGAAGATATGAACTATTTCCCAGATGAAGTGATAGAGCACGTTTTCGACTTCGTAACATCTCACAGAGACAGGAATGCGATATCTCTGGTTTGCAAGTCTTGGTTCAAGATCGAGAGATACAGTAGGCAGAAAGTGTTCATCGGAAACTGTTACGCGATAAACCCGGAGAGATTACTCCGGAGGTTCCCGTGTCTCAAATCCTTGACGTTGAAAGGAAAGCCTCATTTCGCGGATTTCAATTTGGTTCCTCACGAATGGGGAGGCTTTGTGCAGCCTTGGATTGAGGCCTTGGCCAGGACCCGCGTTGGGTTAGAGGAGCTGAGGTTGAAGCGGATGGTTGTGACCGATGAGAGTTTGGAGCTGCTTTCGCGTTCCTTTGCCAATTTCAAGTCTTTGGTGCTTGTTAGCTGTGAAGGCTTTACCACTGATGGTCTAGCCTCCATTGCCGCCAATTGCAGGTAAAGCTTCTTCTTTTTGTTTGTGCTGGTCGTTCTTTTATGGCGTTAGAATGTTATGCTTTTGGTGGCTAAAAGCATCAATTGAGACTGAAGGTTTAGCTTTGATATGTCACTAAAGCTTTTAACTATAGATGCTTTGTTTCATTGTGGGTTTAAAAATGTCTAAACTGGGTGAGAATGCATTGCACGTTTTGCAAACCAAGCTTGTGGTTGAGCATTACTATTCAAACACTTTTATAAATGTATGATTTTCTTTTTGTTGAGATGATAAAGAACAAATGGAACTTCATAGTGAAAAATAGGTGGAATTCACATTCTATTTGTTGCAATGATTCCTTTTGGCTGAGAGTTACAAATGTCTACCAATTTATTGAGGTCTTCGGAGGTTTATCTAACTCATTGTAACATTTCTTTGGATTAGTTCTGTTTTACAAGTTTTGTCTTTCTGTGTAGGCATCTGCGGGATCTGGACTTGCAAGAGAACGAGATCGATGATCACAGGGGTCAATGGCTGAGCTGTTTCCCAGAGACTTGCACAACTCTTGTCACGCTTAACTTTGCGTGTCTTGAAGGAGAAACCAACCTGGTGGCCCTAGAGAGGCTAGTTGCAAGGTCTCCAAACCTAAGGAGTCTGAAGCTAAACCGTGCAGTGCCGCTCGATGCACTCGCAAGGTTAATGGCGTGCGCGCCGCAGATAGTTGACTTAGGTGTAGGGTCGTATGAGAATGACCCAGATTCAGAGTCTTACATGAAACTCCAGGCTGCCATAAAGAAATGCACCTCGCTAAGGAGTCTGTCAGGCTTTCTAGAGGCTGCTCCTCACTGTCTCTCAGCTTTCCACCCGATATGTCATAACCTCACCTCCTTGAATCTTAGTTACGCAGCTGAGATCCATGGCAGCCACCTCATTAAGCTTATTCAGCATTGCGAGAAACTCCAGCGCTTATGGGTAAGCTGATCTCTCGGTTTCTTTAAAGAATAAAAGAATTCCACGGGTAGGTATTTATTTTGATGGTTTTTCTTGCAGATATTGGATAGTATAGGTGACAAAGGGCTTGCAGTTGTAGCTTCTACATGTAAAGAGTTACAAGAGCTTAGGGTATTTCCGTCTGATTTACTCGGTGGAGGCAACACAGCTGTGACAGAAGATGGACTAGTCGCCATCTCCGCAGGTTGCCCTAAGCTTCACTCAATTCTCTACTTCTGCCAGCAGATGACAAATGCTGCGCTCATAACCGTTGCCAAGAACTGTCCAAATTTCATCCGGTTCAGGCTCTGCATCCTCGAGCCACATAAACCCGACCACGTCACATCTCAACCTCTAGACGAAGGCTTTGGAGCAATCGTGCAAGCCTGCAAGAACCTGAGACGGCTTTCAGTCTCGGGTCTCCTCACAGACCAAGTCTTCCTCTACATTGGGATGTTCGCAACTCAACTCGAGATGCTCTCCATAGCTTTTGCAGGTGATACAGACAAAGGCATGCTGTATGTCTTGAATGGTTGCAAAAAGATGAGGAAGCTAGAGATCCGGGATAGTCCGTTTGGGGATACAGCGCTACTTGCTGATGTGAACAAGTATGAAACAATGCGATCCCTTTGGATGTCGTCATGTGAAGTCACGCTCGGCGGATGCAAAAGGCTCGCACAGAAAGCGCCATGGGTCAATGTAGAGATCATAAACGAGAACGATAATAACCGGATGGAGGAAAACGGACACGAGGGAAAACAGAAGGTGGATAAACTGTATCTGTACCGGACTGTGGTTGGGACAAGGATTGATGCGCCGCCATTTGTGTGGATTCTCTAGTTTTTTGTTCCGACCAGACATGGAACTGGTTCAATGCTTCTGGTCTTCTGAGATTCTGATTGGTCATCTTCCATTCATGTGTCCTTTCCGAAATTAGGTGTACTTTATTTTTTTTGTTCTATTTTAAGACGAGAACTGATTCTTTGAAAGCCTTTCTGTTTTTTTTCTTTCTTCTTTTGACTCTCGTCCGGTGATTTATTATTTCTTTAGTTATTATCACAAGTACTACGGCTTGTTTTTTTATAAGCTTGTTAGATTATATTATATTAGTTTTTACCTTGCTAGGAATATACAAGTAAAGAAAAATTTGTACATAATATAAATAAAATCAAGTAATTATGGTTCGGAATAAGCAGATTCTCTTAATCCAATTTGTACTAAGAGTATAACTGATAAACTTATAATGATATATATCATTTGTTAATGTTCAAACGTTTTCTGATCAAAGTTGTTATCAATACTCAAAGCTTCTTGTCTTGATTAAAGCATACAAACTATAAAAGAATGCTCCTAACCCATGGTTTCAGAACCATGGCTTTGTATGGTCATTCCAACACTTCAAGTAGTAATCTTTACTTTACACATTAATAGCTTGATAGAAAGAGACAGACATCGAATCATAAGTTTTGGGTAAAACTGTATGAAAATGAAGAGAAAGAAGGGTTTATGAGAATTAGTGACTCTCCAATCTTAGAAGCAGCATTCCTCTAACAGACAGCAGCAACAGAGAGCAGCGAGACTGATTCATCGAGACACACACACACAACAAAAGAAAACGAATTGGTTAATTGAGTCACTGTAACGAAACAAGATGGTAAATCACAAGTGCAGAAGGAGCTGATTTTGCTTAAAGACAGAAGAACAAAAAGGATATAAGATGGTAACTTGTGTTGAGAATTAGTTTACAAAAGAAGATGCTGTCTTAATGACAACAACTTAACACATCACACAGTGTTTTACATTATCAAGTCAGCACTATCAAACTGTTGTCTTAATGAAGAACCCAAGAGCAAAGCAATATCTCAGTACTTAAAAAACTATAACATATGAAAGGAATCTAAAGAAGGAGATGAAGGGACGAACCAGCCACGGAGGAAAGAGGTGCAACCAGAGTTCGAGTCCTGGTAGTAGTGATGATCGTGATGGTATTGGTTGTACTGCTGCGGTGGCGGTGGAGGAGGAGGAGGAGGAGGATAGCCTCCGGCGAAGTACTCCTGATAACCGCCTTCGTAAGGAGGACGTGAAGACGGTTGTGGTGGTGGATATCCGTGTGGCTGATGATGTTGATGTTGATGTTGAGGATATCCTTGGTGGTGGTGTGACGGAGGCGGTGGTCCTGATGGATATCTCGGCGGCGGATACTGAGGTTGGTAAGCTAACCAATTTGATCACAAACGAGAATTCAGATTTAGAACCGATTCAGATGATCAAAAAGTTTGGTATTCTAACGAAACGAATCAAATCGAAACAGAATCACAGAAGCAGAAGTGGATTACGATATTACAAACCTGGAGGAGGATACGATTCCGGCGAGACCTTCTCGTTGCTCATTTTTCTTTGAAAGAGAAAAAAATAAGAAAAAACAGAAATCGGGTTTGACGAAATGATGAAAACTTTGGATTTGTGGGAGAAGATCTGCCGACAGTTAGCCAATGATATTGAGACAAGTGGCACAGCGTGATTATTCAAAATTTTATGTCATTTTGGTGAAATGTTAATTTGAATGACTTGTCTCATTCACAGCTCAATAACCCAATAGACTTGTCTTTCCCTTTTTTCCTTTTTCAGCCAAATACGTTTCCTTCATTCATTAAGAATTATCAATACAAAAAAGCAAATATTTTTAATCGAAACCTTCAAACTAAACTCTCTTTTTTAATTATATATATTACCCAAACTAAACTTTATTTAATCGAAACCTTCAAACCAAACTTTCAACTTCTTCGGGTTTCAGGAGCTGTCTTTAAGGATGAAGCCAACGGTGCGATTGAACAAAACATTGTGAATGATATTAAGGAGAGAAGTGAGTTGAGATTGAGTTTGCTGTTGTTTCTTCCGGAATGCAGAGAAAACTCGACGGGGACGATGAGCTTTACTTGTGATGAAGCCAACTTACAAATTGATTCGAGCTCCGAGAAGATTAAATCAATTGCGTTTGGGAACCCTACTTGCCATTATGATGATCACTAGTTTCTTCTTCAGCTTTATATGAATATTGAACCTTCTTTTGTGTTTTTCTTTTGTATGAAAATTAAAGTGTTTTCATTTACTTATTGGTCTGACTTTTTTTTTGGTAAAAGGGTTGCGCTATTGGTCTGATTCGAAAGATACACAGAAACAAAAAGTCAACTACAAATGAGAAAGGTTCAAAAAAAAAAGAGAGATCTTTTTGGTAACATGAAAAGAAAAAAGTAATGACGCCAACAATAACTTAATCTTAACGCTTCTTCTTGCTTCCCTTTGATGGAGTTGCCATCAAATACACAAACGTCACAATAATCGAAATCACTGAGACTTGAGGTCCAAACCTACCCACCAATCTCTGCAGATCAAAAATCACAATCATCAGATTATACATAAGAAAACATCAAATATGATCTACGATGCATGATGCTTAATCTCTTCAAGAAGGGTCATGACTCTTTGATGGATGTTAAATTAACTGTACGTATCATTTTCATAAACTTTTTGATGTAACTTTCACCAAATTTCTGTTTAGAAACTACGTTAAACGATTCAGATAAGTGATATGGACTTTGACATACCTTTGCCTGAATATTAGCCGCGTCCGAGAAGAAATACATGCAAAACAGAGAAAAGTCAGGTTAGGTAATTACAGAGGATAAGCCAAGAATGTGGATGAATCAACTAACTTTTAACGGAAAAACGCATTACCCATTCAAGCTTCTTTTCTGGGATGGTCTCTGCAAGTACATCTAGAGGCAATATTGGAGTTGAATACGCCTAAGTTTCAAGGCAGAAAATGAAAGAAGACAAAATCATAACTACATGATCTCTTGATTTATTCTGAAGAATCATAACTACAGAAACCAGAAAGCACAAAAGGAAAAAAACCTGAAGAACACCCTTTGATGGAACACGGAAAGTAACAACAGCTGGTGAACCATAGAAGAGACCCTTTGTTTTACTCTGCAACTCAAATGAATGTGACAGAACTTGACCGCTACACAAGAAACCAAAGACAATGTTATAAAATGTTCTCAAAAAACAAAACAAAAAACAACTAGTTAAAAGATTTAAGTTCGGAAGATAATAAGAAACGCTTACGCATCAAGCTTCTCCCATGACTTTGAAGTGTTGCCACTAACAATCTCAAAGAGATTTGAATTCCAGTTATCATCTGCCAGATTTACGTCATATGCTGACCTGAAAAAATATTACAAACCAGAAACGTTTTTCGAATACTTTGTCTAATTTGTTTCTAAATACAAACTTGTGTGACATGAGCTGTGAAATTTCTTACGAATAATAAGCACATTAGCATAGACTTGAACGAAAAGATAGAGCAAAGTAAGATTAAGGCTTGAAAAATTCGAAATGTGGATGACATTGACTTCATCTCAAATCAATTTTTAAGCAAAACATTATCAGATAATCTTCCAGAAACTCAAATCCGATTCAAATACCAAACTATGGATGACATTGACGATTTTTCTAGTTATCGATCTACTATGTTGAGCAACACACGCAAATAGTATAAAAATTCCCAAAAAAATGTTAGATTTCGCGAAAAAAGTTCGAAATCGAAGATTCAGAAACTGACGAATTGGGCAGAACGATAAAATCTCGATGGGCGAGAGCATGCAAGCAAAGTTTTTGTGAGCCAAGGAGGCAAAACGAAGCTAGATCTAAGAAACAAACAGCGAAATCGGAAGAGGATGATTGAAATTGAGACTTACGAGGATCCTTGATTGTAGATGTCGATGGTGACGGAGACGCGTTGGGCTCCTGATTTGATGCTAGAGAGAGACGCCTTCTTGTGGACAACCATGAAAGGGACCTCGGAGGTGGCAATTGAAACGGAGATCAATGCAAGGAGCACAAGAGCCGACGCCGAAGAGAGCTTATTCATTCCGATCTCCATTTTCTCCGATGGTCACTCACTTACTCAGGCCTGAGACGGGAGGCTTCTTCTTCTTCTCTTCTCTATATGGGCTTGGACAAAACATATGAACGTTCGCCTTCTTATTTTACGTATTTAATTTAATCATCAATGACTTAAATACTTTTGGAATAGAATTCGAACGTTTTAATTCGAGAAAATGATCATAACATTTATAATAAACGATTTTTTTTTTCGCTATAACAAATCAATTTTTTTACTAGCTAAAATAATTACAAACTTATATTGATTCAGCTAAAAAAACACATATTTATGTTTATTCAGCCAATTTAATTTTTAGATCCGACAAGGTTTAATTCGATCGGTTTCTATACATAATAAGCAGAAGAAAGACCAAGAGGGTTTTAAGGTTATAGATGTGCGTCAAATTCACACTAAGAGAGACATTTAATTTCTGTGTATGTTCGAGACAACTAATGCACTTATAAATTATTCCATCATGTTGAGCGTTTAATATTATTGCTAAAATGAAATATGTAGTTTAATGTTTATCATCGACAAATCATTTTCATTTGATTATAAGTTTCATGTTTGTTCATGGATCGAACGTGCGACGTGGTCATTTCATGCAGACGTTCCTTTTATATACTATTACACAAATCCATTATGTGTAACTTAATAAATTATCGTCTCCCAGTTCATATATTTCTTTTTCAGTTGGAGATCAGAAAATATATAATAATTATTTTCCACCGCTAGAGTTCAATTTGAAGACATATTAAAGCTCAAAATATGCAGAGAAAAATAAATATTTAACAAAAACATATATACGGGTTGAGCAAAAAAAAAACAAACAAAAACAAAACATATATGCGGAAACAAAAACATACAATATAATCAATGTACTAGACGAATCTTAATATTTCATATATATATATAACAAACATGTTTTCTTTTTATCTCAAAATGTTGCATTGACTATTTCATTAGTTTACCTATAAGAAGACATTACACTACATTTTTGGTAACTATAAATTGTTTTTAGACCAAAGTCATAACTAATGTCAAATTCTGTAATCGTCACAAAAAAATTTCAAATCCATATACAGCTGGTCTTCATAAACAAATTTAATGTCTTGAAAAAGCTTATTTCGAATAACCTTTTGGATATACATTATATTGTATAATACATATATATGTACGTGCATCGTGGGTTTTTTAAGTATACGCAAAATGTATAACACATATATATACACAGAAGCTCATGATCACTCATGACCTGATTCTCTTACTTGGATGAAGATAAATGTCTGAGATGATATAGAAGAACATATAAGGATAGCCAAGGAGACTGCCTAGTGTCTTCTTTTAAGCAAAATGGTCATAATTGATATTACCTATAGTCACTTTCCAAACATGCATGACACGATGACCATCTTACTTCTCAAAGAAATAGGCAAGTCATCCTTGGCTACCAAATATGATTCTCCTGTTCATCTTTGACATCTCCTTCTTAACAATGCGTACACACTCACCACATACATTTGTAGCAAATGCTTTGGAAGCCAAATGCAAAAAATAAATGATTATCGTAAATTGATCAAACAATTTTTGTAGTAAAAAAACTTATATGTACTTGAAAAAGAATAGAAAGAAAAATAGATATAACATGGATGAAAAAAAGCATGTCAAAATAGCCAAGGAGACTGCCTGAAACCTAACCCGCAAAGATTCATCAACATGATTTTCGAATTATTATACTTTTAGAATGCATAATAATCGAAAAACCATCAACTTAAAAGTGAATCATGGAGGTGAAAAGGAGCAGGCAAGTCATCCTTGGCTACTAAACATGACTCTTTTCGCCATGTTAGACCTCTCTTTCTCATTATACACTTCACCACTCTCTATATGTTTGTGCTCTCTCCTCACATGCATCTTCTATCGTTATATAACCCTTGAGAAGGAATATATGCATATTGATTTCTAAAATGATATCTTCTTTTTGTATGGGCTAAATATGGTCAACTTTGTATTCTGCATCACTGGAATATGATCCTTTTAGTGGACCATTTTTCTGGTCAATAAGAAAATATTTTTTGTTGTCGGTTCATTCACAAAATCATAGATCGTATCTCATTGGTGGGTACAAGAGTTTCCACATTGTAGTAACTTTACTTTGTCGAAATAAATATCTTCTAAAACATAGTTAGTACATATTGCTCATATACGAGCGATGCAAAATGTACTAAAACATAGTTAGTATTGCTCATATTTCATTACAAACTCCACATATTGTACCTAGTTCGAATGGTTGCCAGTCCACAAGATTGGCATGCTTTTGCTTCCAAGCTCTTTGATGTGGAGTTTTTAAAAACCAGTTCGCGGAATTTGCTATACTTACCAAGTTAGGATCAATGACATTAAAGCATGACATTAGGGCTCTAAAACGTCAGAAAACGAAATAGTTTATTTTTTGTTAGTATATCTTCACCATATTGGTCAGTGTGCGATGTAAACAATTTTTTTCTTTTGATCTATAAAAATTCTGTTTTTTCCAAAAAACTTTAGAAAATATATTAACATTATATACTAAAAAAACTGTTTAAACTATACTCTATCTATATATCATATGTGATGATCATGATTAAATCATACGAAAAATCAAGAGTCCAAGAAAATGGAATCATGCATGACTGAAATATGGACAAAGAAAGATATTTCTTCTCACCATGAAGTTGGTTTTAGAAATGTGTAATGACTTTTTGATATGAGGTTTGAGAATGACAGAATGTAGGTCAGTATGTGATATAGTAAAAATGGTTCCACACCATGATGTAATTAAACCAATAAATAGATTTTATATATGTCTTAATTGATGTAAAAGAAAAAAATTGACCAGGTGTGTTTGTGTTTTAGGATTGTATAAAATAAATATGTTATACTAGACCCAAAAGTTTTAGGCAAAAAGCAAGATTTTCCATATTTTATGGAAAATTTTAGAGGTTTATTAATTATAAGCTCATATCCTCGATCATTTGGTATCACTTAAGGCAACAATCTTATGAATTTAAAAGTACATTAAGTGGGAGCATTGTAGTTTTCTTTTTAATTTGGACCTAAGTTGTTAAAAACATAATTGTTGTACATGCATGGAGTCATGTGGCCCTTCCTCATATCTTAGCGCATCGTGTGTAAAGTATGGTCCTTTGAATTGATGCTTATGCCTTTCTGCTATATGGATGGGTAAGTAAGTTGTTTTTGACTTTTTTTCTCTAAATTAGAAACTTAAATCTAAATTTCTTTCCCTTAAAAATTCCAAAATAGGAAAATTTTCATGATATGTTACATCTGTATATATCACCTCTTTTGGAAATAAAAAGGGTTGACCGTTAAATTAAAGTATTAGAATATCTTTAAAAAAAAAGAATCAGAATACCATTCATTTGCTAAAGTAGTCTATTCTCTTTTCTATCATTCATATCTTCTTCACTACCAATTGTTGAGATTTGATTTGGTTCGAATGTCATCATCATATATCATAATGTCGTTTCAGTAAAAAAATTTCACAAATATTATTCACTTGCACGTTTTGGAAAAGTTTGTAACAAGCATACACTTCAGAACAATGTTAATCAACTGGTTCAAACAAACACAACATCAATAATTTTTAAAAAGGTGGTCATTTCAATTTACAAAAAAAAAGGATTTTGTTAAAAGGGCTTATTTTCGTCCAGAAATATGGGCTAATATGTGATGGGTCAAAGCCCATTACATAACTACGTTTCAGTGGACGAAACTTCGTTTTGGTTATTTTGTCCCACATCGTTAGAAAAGAAGCGTTTCTGTCTGAAAGTTTGTAAATAAATAAGAAGCTCGAGTCATCTTACAACTCATACCTTTCTCGGCCTTTTGGCTAAGATCAAGTGTAGTATCTGTTCTTATCAGTTTAATATCTGATATGTGGGCCATCGGCCCACACGATATTAACTCTATTTTTTAAGGGAGAAGGCCCATTAAGATAGCTTGCTAACCGGGCCTTCATGAGTCGCCTATGCGTTGCACTACTGCATGGGCCTGGCTCAACCCGCCAATTGTTAGTTCAATTTTTTTTTCTTTTAAAGAGAAAAGTACTGTTAGTTGACAATAGGCCTGGGCGTTCGGGTTTGGGTTGAGTTTTTTGGATTTTTAAGTTTTTGGGTTTAGTTTTCTAAATCTTATTCGGGATTTAAAAATTATCGGATCGGATATGGTTGGTAATTTTTCGGATTCAGATCTATTTTGTAGTACCATACAAGTCCCATTTTATATCTGAACTCAAATCGGGTTCGGATTATACTACTTCGGGTTCGAATACTAATACTAAAAATAACATATTTTAACTCAAAAACAGAAAACTAAATAAAAAATTATATGAATTATTCTAAACTAAGTAAAAAAATGTTTAACTTTGGATTTTTCGGAGTACTAGTTCGAATTTCAGTTCGGATCGGATATTACCCAATATCCGAAATACCTAGCTTTAAGTTTCATTTGAGTATTTTTTGAAAAAATTCGGATTCGGGTTCGGATATTTGAGGTCGGATTCGGATTTTGGATTCAAGTATTTATGCCCAGGCCTAGTTGACAAACAAACAAAGAGTTTAGTCATGCCATGTAGTTTTTGTGTTTTGTCAATATATAGACGTTGTTATTAACAGGAAGGTTTCTTCGTCATGGCTTGGGCTTTTGGGTAGGGTCCAAGATTATCTGATGTCAAATTCCGACCGGCCCATACTTATTTTAAATTTTCTGTCCGTATCCATTGGAAAGTTTGACATCTTATTTTATTATATTTTAGTGAAAAGAATGACTTTTTTTCAAGGTTGACCTCTATTATTCTTATTATTATTTTTTTAAATTATCTAAGTTAGTGAGAGTTTGAATAAGGATTTTAGTTAACAAAGTTTTATGAATTTGATTTGTTATCCAAATTTTCGGTCTCGTATCTTACTAAGCATATTATGAGGTAATGCCTTTTTCTACTTTTTTTTTTAATTTCTCGTTTTGGCACCCAAAATAAACATGGCTACAGAATTTTATTTTAAATAAAATGGAATAGCCATATCTTTACATCAAAACTAATTTTAGATATAGTGGAACCAACCTAAATTAACATTTTAACGATTTCTAAATTTAAAAGGAACCAAAAGTAATTCTGGATCTTATATAATATATATATTTTTTTGCCAAAAGAAAAAGTATACATGTGAAACTCTGGGACCTGGAGTCTTGGGTCACCCTGCCAACTGAAAGTTAAATAAATTAGAAGTTTGTAATTTTGTTTAGTTTGTAGAATTTTAGAAGACGAACCTTGCACGTCTTAATTTGTATGTATGTAAATTATTACAAAATCCAAAAAGTCACCGTTCTTGGTTTATCTCGAAAAGTATATATAAGTTTTTTCTCAAAGCTCTTTTAGAAACAGGTGGTGGAATAAATGGACTACACAACATTATAATGTTGTGTTTTACTAACTAATTAACCAGTTTACGGACAAATAAGTCTGTGTAGTGATATAGTTAACGACTTTTTCAGTTGGTGAAAACGAGTTTAGTCAACTTGCTATTCTTATTTCTAATTATATTGGGTAAATTATTCTAAGTCTATAATTATCTTGTTTTTTAGGACTACAGACAATTCTTTTCCTTATTAAAGATTTGTATTCTACTTTTATCACTAGATTTGTTTCTTTGTAATAATCGAATTATTCAACCAATTTTGTTACCTCTTAAATAATGAAAATACAACATGTCCTTTTCTCGTGTAGTACCATTTAGAATATGTATTTTATAGTAACGATATTTTTTTCTTTTCAAAAAGGTTACATTAAAGTTTTATTTTCCGCGCACTTTCTTGGCTCTTAGCATTGAAGAGTTTGTCGTGTCGTCTTCACTCTCAACAAATAGCAAAACTCTGCGATCTCTCAGAGCTTCTCTCCAATGGCGGTTACATTACTTGGCTCCGCCTTTGGTCTCTCTCCCGTCTCGTCTTCCTCAAAAGAATCACGCAACTCTAAATGGACCTCCGCCTCGAAGCATCGAATCACGGCCACGGCGATCAAATCCGTGACATCGACGTCTCCCGGAGGTATTCGAAGAACACTGAAGAAAAAAGATGAAGACGGAGAAGGAGCGGCGGTGGCTAAAGTGGTGGAGAATCTGTATTTGAAAGCAGAGGAGGCGCGTCCTGATTTGCGGAAGAGCTTATCGGACTTCTTGGACGAAGCGAGAGATTTCGCCGGAGGTGAAGGTCCACCTCGTTGGTTCTCACCATTGGATAGCGCAGCTCAGGCTCAAGGCTCTCCTCTCCTCCTCTTTATACCTGGTTCGTCTCTTCTTTGATTTTTCCAATAAACAGAGTAGATCTTAGACCGAAACTCAGACTAAATCTCCCATACCGACTGTAAAAAGCCGTCCATGTGGGTGATGAGACTCGATTCCTGGCCTTGACCCACATGTGGTGTATCCTCACCACACAAATAAAAAAATTGTTATGATTAATCTTAACATGAATGAAGTTTATGGCAAAGTTGAGAAACTAAAAACCTTGCAGGTATCGATGGTACTGGACTTGGGCTCATTCGGCATCACAAGAAACTCGGGGAGTGCGTAAATTTCAAAACTTTCTTCTTTGTTGATTCATGCCTCTGTTTATAGATCCATATCAGTAAAAGAGAAAGAATGAGAATGAGAATGACAAAGAGAAAGAGAATCATAAATCCGGTTTCTCTGTTTCTAGAAGTACTTTTTGAAGTATTCATGTAAGGGATTTTTTGTTGTTGTCTTTGAGTAGGATTTTTGATATATGGTGCCTTCACATTCCAGTCAGGGATCGTACTCCTGCTAAAGGTTTCTTCTTTTGATCCATCTTTTGTCTACAAAAATTTGGTTTGATCTAACCGAGATGATAGCTTAAGGCCTTTTGTTTGTGTTTTTCAGACTTGGTGAAGCTTATTGAGAGGACAGTTAGGTCGGAGAACTATCGTTTCCCAAATAGACCTATATATTTAGTTGGAGAATCTATTGGAGCATGTCTTGCGTTAGATGTCGCAGCCAGGAATCGTGATATAGATCTTGTTCTGATCTTGGCTAATCCAGGTACAAAGCTCGCTCTGTGAGATTCTTATTTTGTCGGTGAATGTTACAAATTATGTTACATCTTTGGTAATCGTAGACATTGTTTGTTGCAGCCACACATGTCAACAACTTCATGTCGCAGCCTTTATCAGGAATGCTGAATGTTTTACCAGATGGAACCCCCACACTATTGGAAGAAATATTTGGTTTTAAGCAAGGTACATTTTTCTGTTCACTTCTCATGTTCTATCTTGACTTCATGTAGTTGATGTCCGCTCAAGGATTCTTAAAGTGTCTCCACGTGAATCATAACACACTAATCGAGTTACAAGTTTGATCTTTAAAATGTATTCTTGATTTTACTTAGAAACCTGTGACGGCTGTAAAATTTTATACAACATCATCATTAAAACATGACCAACAATGTGTTTTGTTTGTTCCCTGGGCTTTATTACTCAGGCGATCCAGTGGCTGCAATGTTAGATGCTTTGGCGAATGAGTTTGCTGTCCATCAAATAGGTGGAGTTAGTGGAGGGATGCTAAGAGATCTCTTTGCAGTTTCAGCTAATCTACCTGTAAGAACTCCTTAGATTATCGTCTATGCATTTGCATCTTCAGTTCTGGTGTTCATCTAGTCATCCGAACAACATCTCAAAAAAAAATCTGCAGACTTTAAGTAGGATCTTCCCTAAGGACACATTGCTTTGGAAGCTGGAAATGCTTAAGTCTGCTATTGCATCTGCGAATTCTCACATATACGCGGTCAGAGCTGAAACACTGATACTTCTGAGGTCTAATAAACTTCTCTGTTTCAAGTATCTCCCAGAAATATTGACTCTCTTTTACTTTGCAAAGAGTTATTCTAGCTTAGAGCTTAGATGTAATGTGAATATCTGGTTACGACCATTGCAGTGGACGCGATCAATGGCTGCTGAACGAGGGAGACATTGACAGATTCGCACGCACATTGCCAAAATGTATTGTCCGTAAGCTTAGAGACAATGGACAATTTCTCTTTTTCGTAAGTGATCTCTCTTCTTTTAGTACATAAGAAAGATATACTTAGGGTCAAATATTGATACTAACTACACTACAATTATCTCTTTTGTTACGTCTCATGTTAGGAGGACGGTGTAGATTTGGTTACTACCATCAAATGTACTTGCTTTTATCGTCGTGGAAAGTCTCATGATTACCTTTCAGATTACATTATGCCTACCCCATTTGAGTTAAAACAACAATTAGACGACCACAGGTAAAATGTCTCTGAGATAAATTAGTCTAATCAAGTAAATACTGAAAGATAATTGTCTGCGGTGCAGATTGCTAATAGATGCTACTTCCCCTGTAATGCTTTCAACTCTAGAAAACGGTAAACTTGTAAGGAGCCTCGAAGGATTACCTTCAGAGGGACCTGTTCTGTACGTTGGATATCACATGCTATTAGGATTTGAGTTAGGTCCAATGGTAATTCAACTCATGAAAGAGAGGAACATTCACTTGCGCGGTTTGGCACATCCGTTGCTTTTTATGAACAGCCAAAATGTGTTAGTCGACACACAGATATTTGACAAATATAAGATAATGGGTGGAGTTCCTGTCTCCAACATGAATATCTACAAACTACTACGATCCAAGTCTCATGTGCTTTTGTATCCTGGGGGTGTCCGTGAAGCTCTGCATAGAAAGGTCATTTTATTTCTCTCATGGAGATAAAAAGAAGTTTGTTTGTAGCATTCTTGGTTAGAGGCATAAACATGTAGAGAGAGACTTTGCAGGGTGAAGAATACAAGCTGTTCTGGCCAGAGAGTCCTGAGTTTGTGAGAGTTGCATCTAAATTTGGAGCTAAAATCGTCCCTTTTGGTGTTATCGGAGAAGACGACATCTGCGATGTAAGGTTCCTCTACTCAATACTGTGACCTTAAATATTACATTCCTTCTCTCTACTCCTTTCTACTTTCTCCATGTTGTATGACCAACCACCACCAATGATTCTATTCATGAAAGATAGGAACATTCACTCAAACATTCTCAGCTTCTACCTACATTCTACAGATTCTGCGCTCAACGTTTTAGATTTGTTCGTTTAGCGTATTAGCAAGAAGCATTGTCTCTCTATATTGAAATGCTCTGAAAAAACTCTATGGTGCTTCAAGCTATTAAGTTTGTTTGGACATTGGATGACTCTCAGATTATCCTGGATGCTAATGATCAAAGGAACATCCCTATCCTAAAGGAATTGATGGAAGAGGCAACAAAGCAAGCTGGCAACATAAGGTGTTTTCATTTGATATGTTTCTCATTTTATAACCTTCAAGTATAGCTCATATGAATATTGATTTTGAACTGTCATACTTTTTAGGCAAGGGGACGAGAGTGAATTGGGAAACCAGGATTGCTATTTCCCAGGACTTTTACCTAAGATTCCAGGACGCTTCTACTATTACTTTGGGAAACCAATAGAAACAGCAGGTAAGTATAACAGTTCTACTATGTTTTACTCTCTACTCCTGAATCTGTTATCTGAATGCTTGCAATGGCTTTGTTTCTCTTTTCGTGGCAGGCAAGGAGCGAGAGCTAAGAGACGAACAATGCATTGCATATTTGAAAATGAAAAGAGAGAGTGATCCTTACAGAAACGTGTTGCCAAGGATCTTGTACCAGGCCTCACATGGTTTCTCTTCTGAAATTCCGACGTTTGATCTCTGAAATTATTTACTCTTGATTATTTACATTATACTATAGTTTTATGTTGTACGTAGACATTTAATTTTGATATTACAGGTTCTCATATTTATATAGCAGGTTTCAGAGATTAGTTTACACTTATGTAAGCTATTAGGATCACAGAATATGTAATTATTTAAAAGTCATTTCCACCAAGATATAGGTGAAAAAATTTACAAAATTAAATTAGAAATTCATGTTTAATTCTTGAAAAAACTGTCTCCACCTAAATTCCATGAAATTTGTTAAATTTTGATAATTTTATGAAAGTTTCTCAAAAATTCAAAATCATATATTCAACACTTCCCCTAAAATTCATCTTGTCTCCATCTCGCCATAATTTTAGCTGCACACAATGTTCACGCGTCCATTAAGTTGTTAAAAATTATCATTTTATACCAAAAATATATTAATTTTTTTTGTGGCTCTTCTTCTTCTTACTAAATCGAGGTTATGTGTTTTTATATGATATATTTATTATTTTTAGTACAATTTTTTCCGGTTTATTTTTATTGTATTAACTCAGAAACTTAACCTGTTAAGAGGTACAATCAATATCGAGATCAGACTTAATAACCTCAAACAACCACAAGATGTAAACAAGAACACTTACAAAAAAAAAGTGAGACTGGCTTGAGATTCTTACCATGAAAGGTACTATATTTTAATGAGATTATGTTTCCAAAGTTTATATAATACAGTCTAGAAGGTTATTAGTACATACATATTTTTAATATGATCGAATCACCATTACAGTACTTGGCTCCATCTTTGGTCTCTCTACCGTATCGTCTCCGTCAAGAGAAACATATTGCAACGCTGGCTTCTGCTGTTCGAAACGGAGCTCCGCCTCGAAGTATCGACTCACGGTGATCAGAACCGTAACATGTACGACTCATGGAGGTGTTCGACGAAGACGGAAGAATAAAGATGAAAAAGCAGACGGAGCGACGGTGGCGAAGGTGGTGGTGGAGAGTCCATATTCGAAAGTGGAGGCGGCGCGTCCTGACTTGCGGAAGAGCTTGTCGGACATTTTGCAGGAAGTGAGAGATTACGTCGGAGGTGAAGGTCCACCTCGTTGGTTCTCTCCGTTGGAAGGCGCCGCTCAAGCTCCAGGCTCTCCTCTCCTCCTTTTTATACCTGGTTCGTCCTCTTAATCTTCTTTGAAATCTCACTATGAATGGAGCTTGTGGCTGATACTGATGACTTAAGACCCTGAAACATTAAGCTTTCAGGTATCGATGGTACTGGACTAGGGCTCATTCGCCAACACAAGAAACTCGGGGAGTGCGTTAATTTCAAATGAGTCTTTATTGCTTCTTTATTTCTTTAGTAGTTTACATTCCTCTTGAGAAAGAACGTAAATGAGAAAGAGGAGCCTAAACAAAAATCAAGAATATGGTTTCTCTGTTTTTCTTGAAATTTCTCATTTTTGTCCTTCTAGTTTATCCAAGAGCTTTTGATTTTAGGCAGTTTTTGATTGTATTGACATGTAAAAGATCTTTATTTCTGATGATATTGTCTTTGAGTAGGATTTTTGATATATGGTGCCTTCACATTCCAGTCAGCGACCGTACTCCTGCTATAGGTGCCTTCTCTTGCTCCTCCTTTTGTCGACAAAAAAATGGTTTCCTAACCGAGAAGATAGCTTAATGCAGATTAAAGCCTTTTGTTTGTGTTTTCAGACTTGGTGAAGCTTATTGAGAAGACAGTTAAGTCGGAGAACTATCGTTTCCCAAATAGACCTATATACCTAGTCGGAGAATCTATTGGAGCATGTCTTGCGTTAGATGTTGCAGCCAGGAATCCTAATATAGATCTTTCTCTTATCTTGGCTAATCCAGGTACAAAGCTCGGTCCAGTAACATTCTTATTTATCTGTAAATATCACGAATTATGTCATCGTCCACATTGTTTGTTGCAGCTACACATGTCAACAACTTCATGTCGCAGCCTCTGTCAGGAATGCTGAATGTTTTACCAGATGGAATCCCCACACTATTGGAAGAAATATTTGGTTTTAAGCAAGGTACACTTTTCTGTTCTCTTCTCAATATTAATCTTCACTTCATGTAGTTGATGTCTGCTTAAGAATTCTTAAAGTTTCTCCAAGTTGTTATGTTATGTCAGTTTTAGCTTGATTTTACTTACAAAGCAGTGACGCGTAAATATCACGAATAACTTATTTAAACATGACAAAACATGTGTTTCCTCTGTTCCGGGGGCTTTGTTATGCAGGTGGTCCATTGACTGAAATGTTAGACGCTTTGTCAAATGAATTTGCTGTCCATCAAATGGATGGAGGGATGCTAAGAGATCTCTTTGCAGTTTCAGCTAATCTACCTGTAAAATGTCCCTTCTTAGAAACTCATGATCTGTATATGCAGTTTTTTCAGTTCTAGTGTTCATCTGGTTATGTGATCAACATTTTAAAAACAATCTCTCCAGACTTTAAGTAGGATCTTCCCTAAGGACACACTTCTTTGGAAGCTGGAAATGCTCAAGTCTGCTATTGCATCTGCGAATTCTCACATATACGCGGTCAGAGCTGAAACACTGATACTTTTGAGGTCTAATAAATTTCTCTGTTTCATTGGTCCCCAAGAAATTCTTGAATCTCTTTTACTTGCAAAGAGAGGTCGTAGCGTAGAGCTCAAGTGTAATATGTGAATATCTGGTTATGACCACTGCAGTGGACACGATCAATGGCTGCTGCGCGAGGAAGACATTGACAGTTTCTCACGCACACTGCCAAACTGTATTGTCCGTAAGCTTAATGACAGTGGACAATTTCTCCTTTTTGTAAGTGATCTCTCTTCATCCAATTCACAAGAAAGATCTTGGTACTAGTTTTCAGTAGGTTCTTGCTTTTTCCGGATGTTAATTGAGAGTACAGATTCATTCATAACCTACACTTAACCATCTCTCTTTTACATCTCATGTTAGGAGGATGACGTTGATCTTGTTACTATCATGAAGTGTATATGTTTTTATCGCCGTGGGAGGTCTCATGATTACATTTCGGATTACATTATGCCTACACCATTTGAGTTAAGAAAACAATTAGAGGAACACAGGTAAAATGTCTCACTAGTTTCTCTGTATGCATCTCAGTTTTTCTGTATGCTGAATGATAATTTTTGGCTGTGCAGATTACTAATATATGCTACTTCTCCTGTAATGCTGTCAACTCTAGAAAACGGTAAGCTTGTTAGGAGCCTCGAAGGATTACCTTCAGAGGGACCTGTTCTGTACGTTGGCTATCATATGATATTGGGATTTGAGTTACCTCCAATGGTAACTCAACTCATGAAAGAGAGGAACATTCACTTGCGCGGTTTGACACATCCGCTCATCTTTATGAACAACCGTGACTCAGTACTTGACATACTCGACCAGCAGATATTTGACAAATATAAGATAATGGGTGGAGTTCCTGTCTCCAACATGAATATCTACAAACTACTTCGATCCAAGTCTCATGTGCTTTTGTACCCTGGAGGTGTCCGTGAAGCTCTACATAGAAAGGTTGATGAAGTTAATATAATAGTTTGTGACCTTTTTATTTACGGTTTCTGCATTCTTGGAGATTATATTTTTGGAGGCTTACATGTACAGCGAGACTTTGCAGGGTGAAGAGTACAAGTTGTTCTGGCCGGAGCAACCTGAGTTTGTGAGAGTTGCATCTAAATTTGGAGCGAAAATTGTTCCTTTTGGTGTTGTTGGAGAAGACGATATCTGCAATGTAAGCTTTCTCTAGTCAATTCTGTAACCTTGAGTATCATATTCATAAGCTCTACTCAATTCTACTTCCTTCATACTATAAGTTCTACATTTAAAATCAGCAACCAAGAACTCAATCTGCAGGATATGTTTTCTACATTACTCCACATTCTCATCTTCTATCTACATTCTACAGATTTCTGCGTTCTACATTTTAGATTTGTTTGTTTAGTTTATTAGCTCTGAAATGCTGATAAACTCTCAGATTGTTTTGGATTCCAATGATCAAAGGAACATCCCTATCCTGAAGGATTTAATGGAAAAGGCAACAAAGGAAGCTGGCAACTTAAGGTGTTTCATCATTTACACTATACATACTATTGTTTTCATTTATACTCTCATATGACCATTGATTTTGATATGTCATACTTTTTAGGGAAGGCCATGAGAGCGAATTGGGAAACCAAGACTTCTATTTACCAGGACTTGTACCTAAGATTCCAGGGCGGTTCTACTATTACTTTGGAAAACCAATAGAAACAGCAGGTATGTTATGGCTTACTTTAAATGTTGCTTTCTACTACAATCATCACTGATCTGTATACTTCCAATGGATTTGTTTTTCTTTGCGTGGCAGGTAAGGAACAAGAGCTAAGAGATAATATATATATATATATATGATCAAAATAAAACAAAAAATTGATTAATTTTAAGTTGAAAATCGAAAACATCATCTAATTTAATACGAAATTTTCTCTTTCAAACATGTTGTAGATCTTACAAGGGCATTCAATAAAAAAATTATGTTTTATTTTACAAATGAAGTGAATAAGCCATGTTTTTCGAAGTATTATAGATAAATAATAAAAGCAAGGCAAAAATTTTATGCATATATATTGTTAAATGGTATACAGTCCTCATAATGATGTCAAAATATTTTTTTAAAATAAGATTATTCTTACGTCTTAATGGAGAACAATACCACTTTTATTTTCATATTCATGTAGGTTGTCCCTTAGCTAGTTTATCCAACCATACTTCCAATGCATATTGACCTCGCCTTTCATATGTTTGCCTCCCCACACTTTTAGATAGATCCCATTTTCTCTGGCTCTCCAATCCCACAAGCCTCCATTGTCGCTAGCACTTTGCTGTTTAAATGCTGTAAAGTTCTGAAAGTGTCTAAAGTTAGGGCCTTGTTTCAAGGTACACATGAAACTTGTTGTCCCCCAAATGTTGGTTTGAAAATTGTCTTGCCATTGTGCTCCTGGTTCTAATACCCTTGGAGCATTTCTGTCGTCTCCGGAGTAACAGCTTATCCACAGCTTTTTCTTGAATTTGAGTTCGTTCACAATCTTGATTCCACCGCCGTGTACATCGCTAATCATGCACAGGCAAACAACAAATAGAAGGATTGAGAGAATTTTCATTTTTTTTTCAGGATACAGATATGTTTGCATCTTTTGTCGTTTAGATATGTATATATATATACCCATCTATATAGATTGCTATTCGTGCATTTACAGTTTCTTGGTTCTCTGTTATTATGCTTAGGTTTTCTATTTATAGTTTGAGGTACCAAATTTCAGCATTTAGAATTTCTAATTTAAAGAATAATATTCCGATTTCAAAAGAATTTGAACCCAAAACACAAAAGAACCAGTCTCTTATACTACCACCACATCACCGCATTTTTTTGTAAATAATCATAATTATTTATACATATTTTAAAATACCTAAACAAAGTATACATAATCAGATAACTCATATTCCAAGAGACAGTTGAAAGAATAAACTGAAATATATTCTCAAAAGCCAAAAATACTCGTATATAAGTAACTTTATACATACATACAGACATACAGTTCTAGCTAATATTAGGCTGTTTTCTTGTAGTTTAGTTTCGTTGAAGTGTAGGTGTTCATTTCTGATGGCATTCTACAATCTAATGATAGCTCGAGTTTTAATATACGATATACTTTACCCCAGTGCACGATGAAGTATATGCAATAGTATATGTGGAAACAAATATACAAGAACTAATGTTCTCTTCTTTTTTTTTGAAAAGAATGTTAAATTATATTCAAACAAAAAAAAACAGTTTTTGTTTATACGAGTGTAACGTTTTTATACCCAAATTATATCGAAAGAAAAAGTTTATCGAGCTGTGTACTCAAACCACTTTGTCAAACCGTCATTGTATCTGTCATCTCTCAATTTGCGGATAGAGAGCAGTCTATTTCCAAGAACCAATGTTCACACAATAGATCTTTGAAACAAGGTAAGACGAAAACATTTGTTTTCTTTATACGCTTTTGTGTGCCACTTTGTTTTTCCCTCTCATTCTCTTGTGATTTGGTGATTGTTAGGTTTATGCTCTTTATATGTGTTGATGTAATCTCATATTGTAACTTATCGATGATATCCGAAGTGTAGGCTAGACCATACCGGTAGCCAAACTCGTTAAAACCAACTCTTCTCAAAAGATTTATTTCCACATTTGATCAAGTTTTATTTTACATACATCTTGGTTGAGATTCGAACCGAGTGCGATGAATTGACGATCGAATTCGTTCATTGATATTCCGCAAACTATTTAACTCATCAAAGTTTTTCATTTTTATATTTTACAAATAGATTAAAATCAGAGATATAGTTGACAAATCGGCAATGACAAAAAATAAAGAAAAAAACTGAGAACCTAATCCAAAATACAAAGATTCAACTTCGCATTTGAATATATATATCTTTAACTAGCAAATGGTTTAAAATTTTTTTATCAAAACTCCTGTAAAATACCAAATTAATAATTAAAAAATTCTATTGGAATACAACACCAAATATAATCTTAATAATCTATAATAATCACGAAATATTGAGTAACTAATGATGTTTTTTTATTTTTACAAGAATTTGAAATCAATGATACCAAAAGAGCCTTTTATTTACATCTTATCGTCTCCTTGTTCATAAAATACCAAAAGAAATATAATTTGTTAGTGAAAAACTTCAATTCTTCTTCTTGTTGAAATCAGGATTGATTTGCCAAGTATACAAAAAGTGTTCAGGTAAGTCATCTTTCTTAAAATAAATGCCATTAGGTCTTGCTATCCAGTTATACGTGCTTCCTCTAGGCACTTTAGAGTCATGTTTGTAGATTTCAAATTTGTTTAGAAACTTCCATCTCTCTCCGTGACTGAAGGTACACCAATAGAGTGTCGTCCCAAAAAAAGTTATCATGGATCCAAAACCGATCGAACTTACCAATCTCCAAATGCTTTGGACCTCTATCTTTATCTCCGGATTTACAATGTACAAAGAGAGTTTTGAATGTTTGTTTGGGATCTAGTTCGTTCTTGATATACATCTCGTTTGGATTACTGCTGTATACCTCACCAATGGTGCAAAGCCCAAAAACTATTAGTAAAATTGAAAGATTTTTCATTTTTTTTGTTTTTTTTATGTTAAGAATTTAATTTTTTTTTGTGTTTAACTTGTTTTTGTGTTTTCAGTATTACATATACATCTTATCAATTGCTATTTATGGATATATATTGTCTTGTCCTCCGATATTTTTAGAAAATTTCTATTCATAATTGAGGTAGCAAATTACTTTGTGGATATTTTTTTGAGTAATCCAAATTTCTCCTTTTACCAAAAAAAGTTAAATCCATATGAATTTTTGTGTGGCCTCCGGTTCCAGTAATCAAATACACAATAATAAGGGTGTGTTTGACTAAATTAATAAATAAAAATTTTAAATTATTGATTTACTGTTTAGAATAAATAAACAAATTAAATTAAAAAATGCCTAAACATAGTTTTACTATTTATAAAACACTTACAGTCTTAAAATATTTCACAATCCAATTATTTTTTTTTGCTCAATGTTTCTTTTTTCCTTTTTAATAAACTCGATTACTTTCATTTTTCAAAAGTTACAGCCAACTATTATAAAATAAAGTTATGTATATTTTTTGAAGTATAATTAATTCTATAGTTAAAAACTTTTAAAAATAATTTACAAACATATATGCGGATATTAATAATCATTTTTATTAAAAGTAAGATGTTTATTTTAAAATGGAAAAAAAGTTAACAAAATCAGATGGAATATGACTTTTTGTTATTGTTGTAAATAATAAAAATGAAGAATATCTAAATAATGTTACCAAAGAGATGTTTGTTTTTGTAGTTTTGGTATTTTAGGAAAAAAATAATAACTTTACAATGAAAACTGTCAATTTAGGTTTTCATTATAAAGAATTTAGGTTTATATCTTGCTTTATTATTTTTTTTCCTATTATTAAGGTTTAGGTTAATAAGGTAGCAAATCATTGTAAATTTATGATTATTCTTTCAGCTGATGAAATATCATCGGTTTTTATCAACAATTTTGATTGGAACTAAATGTTACTGTTTAAGGAACCCATGAGCCAATAGTACTATAAATGTAAACAGTTTACACACAAAAAAAACCGGGAAATGGTAAACTGTACAAAGTGGCTCCGAGCCATCGTGACTATGAATAAAATTGTATGTACATAAACAACATTGTGGAACCAAACCATTGAAAGTCTTTAGTCTGTGATGTCGAAGTATCTTGGGTTTTCTGGGTAATGGTACTCCACATTCAACTGCAATATAAAGACGAACAAAAATGATTAAATTTAAAACGACGCTGGTCAAGACTCAGAACGCAAATCTCCTACGTACCTTTCCTTCATCGGAATCTGTGTGGCGTTGAGGAAACACGACTCTCAAGTCGTTGTATAGATAGAATCTTCTCTTCCCATCTGAATCCAAGTTTTTCTTTTGCCCCGTAGTTTCGGTTTCGTCAGGCTTCTTTGAAGCTTTCTTGGGTAACGGGCAAAGAAACCTCAGATGAAGAGCGTACCGTAGAGCACCAGAACCGCTGTTACATTCTTTGGAAGATTTTAAACAGTTTTTCCCGCTTTCGTGTAGCTCATCAAATTTCTCATCTCCTCCCACTGAATCTACTAAATCAGATCCTTCACATTGTTTTCTGCTCCCATGTTTACAGGTCTCTTTTTCACAGCTTTTGGCTTTTCTAGTGTTCTCTTGCGTTGCTTCATTAGCTGGATTAGATGATCCCAGAGTAACCTTTTGGCGCAAGAACGTCTGTACAATACCCCCAAAGAAAAAAATAAGCACACCCAGTTCAGCAAAAGAACTTATGTTCAAACTTCAATTTTGTTTTTTATGCAACAGAACATGCAACAGTAAGTTTAAAAGGCTAAGCAACGAGTCGAAATGAAAAAAAACAATTAAGTTTTTCTATGAGGCCTTATGCGTTCCTAGAAGCCTATTACTCTTCTGGCTATAGCAGGTACATTATATCATTTTTTATATATTGAACACCAAATCATTTTCTTTACTGGAGCTGGAAAAGAAAAGAGTTTGCTATGAAACGCGACAATAAAAAGGTGTAATCTTTTATGTTCAGTATTACCTTTGTACCGGCTGGCATATCAGTTAAGTCATAGTTACAGAGGAAAGTGTGAAGAGGTGTTTTCTCAGGATTACTAAGAACCTGCATAAGAGCAGTACATATCATGAGTGAACATGCAGAGCTTTTCGAAACTCTCTATTCACTCAGAAACAATTAAACTTAGCCTATTATCATGATCTTTGTGCAAACACTAATATTTGTCAGGGACTACACTCAGAATTGTTTAGGTGACAATCGAAGACTAGACTGTTTAGGTGACGATTAAAAGGCGAAATTGTCTTCCGCCTCTCAAAATATTGATCAGAAACTGCTGAACATACTGCACAAGTACGTTTATTTGAAATTCATTCAGGGACAGTTGCAGCTGTTAAACAATTTACAGGTCTTTCCGCATCATTTACAGGAGAAAACTGCGGTTATGAGTTATGACAGCTGATATTTACTGCAGCCACCCCTCAAATGATTTTTTTAGCCATACCTTTGTAATCCAGTAGCATATATATCAAATTCAGAATTAATAGGGGAAAAAACAAAGAGGAAGGAGATACCAGTTGAATCCGACCCTTCATTGGAATCCGTAGTTGGCTCTTGGAACTCTGAGCATCAAGGTTGATTTGACTTATTTTCATTTTCTGGCCCCAGAATTTGTTCGATTTAGATCCTCCAGCAAGATCTATTGAGGCATAGTATAGCAAGAAGCAATCATCACCAACACTGGTTACTGAGAATGGAAGCTTCTGTGATTTCGGGGAGATGTTCCCCCCAGCAATACTAAGAACGGCAAGAAAACCGTCAATCTTCTGTACAAAAAAGCAAAAGAAGTCAAGAGTCTAAAAAAGAAAATAAAAAAACTTGTTTTTACTCAAAGAGCTTTTGCCTAAGCAGGATGATGATAACGACTTTGTTTCTTTCGTTGCTGCATATATACATTATAACATACACAATCGTCCGCTCTAGCCAATTTTACCAGTCCTCAATCTAAAGCTAAACATCTTTCTTTCATAAATAGAGACCTACACCAGCTAAAGAATGTAACTTTCTAAGGACCTATAAACTAAGTTATCAAAGCATCAGCGTCGAAGATGAAAACCTGATTTGTTGTCCCACATGACAATCTTCCTGTCAATAGTGACTCCTCGAAAGAACCAACCAATGACCTCTGAATGGGGCGTCCACTCAAGCTTCTACTGAACCTCTTACATGGAGATGAAGGTGATTCAACACCTCTCTCCATTGAAAATGCTCTCCTTAGAGCATATGCATCACCAAACAATCTATGGTCAGTCCTTGATTCTGCTTCTTCATTGATATTACTTATATCTTCCACTATCTTTCCGTTTCGGCCACTTCTTACAGCTTTTATTCTATCAGAAAACTTCAGACCAAGTGGAGAGAGAGAAAGCGGCGGAGAGACCGAGATATCCTTATCACAAGGTAAAGGCTTATTGGGTATCCCAGACCTTTCATATACTGGTGAATATAAGCAAACCTCACCTTTTGTGGGTCGGTGGTGATCTACAGAGTCAAGCAATGGACCATCAGTGAAGACCATGGACGAGAGTCTGCCACTGTTTGAGGCGTTCTTCCATTCCCAGCAAGTAGATGTGGCAGTATGAGTGGTAGAGAGATGTAACGGACTAGCGAGATTAAACTTTCTGTGATCTTGTGCGACAGAATCGCAGAATCCATTAGTAATTTGTTGGTGGTTACTACAGCTGATATCAAGCAGGTCGCCTCTGAATTTTACCGGGAAGAGAGTATTCAGAGGGGAGAGTACTCGTTTCCTGACCAACGCTCCACCAATACCTACTCCTGTAACTCCAACAGTGGATGATAGAGAGTGATCGACAGCGACACTTGTTTTTTTGTTGTCCAGTGAGCTAGTTTCGCTTGATGCAAAACCAACTATCCTTCTAGCTCCAGTTAGACTGGAACTAACCTTATCAGCAGCATAGCTAGGCAATCCATGAGCACAAGATGAGCTAACAACACGAGTGCCATGGAATCTATGCGGATCCTCTGTGAACTCCAGAGGCTCCAACGATGTTTTTCTATCAAATTCTCCAATGGAAGAGCAGATGCCTCCCTCGCTTCCTCTGTCAAGGCCATCTGAATCATGGGAAGTGGCATAGACAGGCAGACTTTGAGAAAGGCTGCAACTTGGAGCAGACGAAGCTTCATGGGATTGTTCACTTGAAGCAGTCTGTGGAAGACCCATAACCAATGCTCAAAGGAGTTTATCAAATAAAAAGTTATGGTCACCTGAGGCTACGTTGTTGGAACTTATGAGATGTCCGGAAACTCCCTACAACTACCAAATCCTTGCAATAACAAGACTGACTACCTCTACCTCTAGCAGAACAAATTAAAAATCTAAATCTATGTATCAGTCACAGGCATCCACAACTCGTGCATTGCTTGCCTACTGACCCGCATACAAGAAAACAAACGCTTAACATTTATTCGACAGTGGTTTATGTCAGAGCATTCTGGAGCTATGTGGAATTTGAGGATGACGGATACAGAGTTCATTGCAGTTACCCTTTCCTGAAAGGAATAAAGTCAAGAGAAACCGGATCAACTACATATCAAACAATAAGGCCGAAGCCAAAGTTGTAAGGATAAGAAACAATCAAACAAATTATGACCCCGAAACATATGCCATTAAACTTAGCAAGTGTCTTAAAGTTTTTAAGCAAGGAGAAGAGATCAAACAATACCAACCATTCATCCAAAATATAAATGAACCAAAATCTTCCAAAAACGAAATGATCAAATATATCATGATCCACCACGACAACCATCTGCTGCTAACGAAATTTTGGAGTAGATCACGAAAGCAATACAATGAAACCAGAGATTTCACGGTATAAAGTTGTGATCAAATCAATCTGATCAATGATAATACTTTCCAAAAAAAAAGTTTCTCATAAAATAAAATATAACTCAAATTCCCAGAGAACAAAGCAGCTCATCATCATCATCATCGAAAACAAACACCGTCTTATACTCACAAAACCACGAAACTCGAATCAATCAAACAAACAAAAACGCAGAAACAGAAATCCCAGAAAAAAAAACCCAATGAAAAAGACGCACCGATGAAGCAATGATTTACGAAAACCTGTTCAAGAGAACATTTGAGACAAATTCCAAAATCGGAATCATTCACGTAAACCCCTCAGGATCGGATGAAGAAGAATCACACTGAAGAAGAGGAAGAGACGAATCCAAAGGGTGAAAAAAGGTAAGAAGAGAAAAGAAGCAGAAGGTACCTCTTGTTCCCTTATCTTTCATCTGTTTATAAACAAATCCTAATAACTCACTCATCGCCATTACCATCGCTCTCCTTTTCTTTTTCTTCTAATTAACATTTTCTCATTACGTTTTGTTTTATCGAGATACGAATTTCCCAGATTAAACATTTCTTTTTACCGTTAATATTTACTGGATTTTTTTATTAAAGTATATAAACTCAAATTTGGTAATAAAGACAATAAAATTTTTACGCATTTTCTTTTACTTTTTATTACATTAATCATCTGTAAACCTTACCGTTTTTATTGTTTTACCGACACCAAATATCGCGACTCCAACGAACAAGACACAAAAAAAAGGAGAATTAGTTGTCTTTTTTTTAATAAGGAGGAGAGACAAGAAAGCTGTTGGGAATTGGGATGAGCTTTTTCTTTGCCGTTTCTCTGTTTCACATTCTTATCCCTTAGTGGGCCATACATAATGGGCCCACATACTAGTGGATCAATATAATAAGCCCACCACGTGATCTCACGTGAGAGACGACAGATGATTCTCCTCCACCCAATGCTTATGTAGTTTTCCTTCAGTAGCAGAGTACGAAGTAAAACGCCGCAACACTCGAGTTTTGTGCAAAATGCGCAGAGTTAATGTCGATGATATACAAGATAATCATATGACCTTTTTAAAAACCTAATAAATCGAGAGATATTATGATTGCATGACCTAGAAAGGTCGGGAAGCTTCTTCCATCATTTTCTTCACTCTAGTCAACTTCTCAATTTCTTTCAAGACCTGTTGAACATTGTTACAGAACATTCATAATAAGTCAAAATGAAAACGAACAATTAAAAAAATCATAAAGCTTTAATACTTACCTCCAGAGCAATGTCTTCAGAAGTTACTGTCTCCAAGTCTTCACACTCCAGCTTTGAAGCTATTCCTGTTTCCAAGAAAAAAAGCAGCATCAGTCATTAAGTGTGACTGTCAAGGATAGATATCATGGACTCACGGAAATAGCCTTACTTTGAAGGGAAATAATTGCATCTGCTGTATCGTAACCTTTTCTTGATTTTTCGTAACTCGCTTTTAATGCGGCAAACAGCTATGTTTTCATCATCCATCATTAAAGTCAGTTTCTTTGTAATAATGCCGCCAGAAACTTTAAGCAGATCATAGGAAAGACAGAAGAAAAGACCTCAGGGGAAGGTTCTGAGCTGAATGGATCATCACTTTTAGCTGCGATATCCAGAGGAACATCGATCCATATGGAGATCCCGTGTCTTAGAAGTGCACTGTTCAAATACTTATATAAGAATAGTGTCATCAAACGAGAACAGACAGGAAAAAAGGTAAGCAAAGTGTGAATATCTTTTAAAAGCTCAAACTGCTACAGAGTTAATACTGCAACTTATATAGAACATACAGATTTGTCAAGCTCTGGACCGCACCATCTCCAGCGCAAACTACAAGCCGACCCATAGATGATAGCTGCTTCAGCACTTCAGTCTGTAGAATCATGTTGGAGAATCACCGTCAAAACCAATATGTGGCACTTAGATTTATCTCGAGTCTGTATTTTGTAAGTGGAATCAATACTCTTTCAGAAACTGGACCAAAGATGCATTTGATCAAACGATTGAGTTTACCTCTGATTCCAGAAAAGCCTTCTCATCAGCTTCCTTTAAAGCTTGAGCGGACACATTTCCACCAGCCGCCTCTGCGATCAAATTATCACTACACAATAGTAGTAAAATGAAGTTAGGGATAGTGTGAAAGGGCCTAAGAATGTTCAATGTGAATTTATCAAGAGGACAAGAAGAATGAAGGTGGCAACCCTCTGTTATGAAAATAAAGGACCGAAAGAAAGAGGTAAGAGCTTAAAGCTTAGCAGTAGTGCCTCATACATATTGTAAGTTGGATTTAAACAAAGATAAGTAATATTAAGAATGTCAGATATCCCGGGCACTCTCAGCAACTATAAGGGTTCCAAAAAAACTGTTCAAAGCACACTGAGGTTCTATCCAACTTACGAGTTCGTACCTATCAAAGTAGTAATATCGTAATGACTCAGCCAAAAGCTTCCCCAGTTTCGTCTTAATGGGGTTATTAATCCCTACACCAAATCATTAAAGCTCACACATCAGTGTCCGTCCATATGAAAGTAAGCAGTTAGTTTAAAAATTGGAGCGTGGAGCTTAAGTCGTAGCCAAGCCGGCCTTACCAACCAGAAATATTGAAGCTCCTTTGAGTTCAGGGGCTATGTCCATAGCTTTCCCCTGAGTTTTCAGACGGAAACGATTAAATGTAAAAGAGGAAGCAAAGCTGGTTAAATCTGTAAGTTGGTTCTGTGAAAAGTCTCACCTTGACAACATCAATGGGTTCCGAATCAACAACATTGATCCCTACCCAACAAACAATAAACTGATAAGATAACCCGTGTGTGAAATGGATCAATCAAGTATAAAATTTAGTACAATTTCTTCGTTTTCTTTTTTTGATAAAGTTTATTTGTTTCGTCGAGCAGCAATTACTCATACCACCAATGTGTGAGAATTAGGACGAAATAAAAATTTCACTAATTGAGCATCAGACATATCGTCGAACACTTGTTAGCAATTGCATGAATTACTCGTAAGAGAAAGCTAACGAGACATCTACCCAAAAAAAACATAAATTTAGCTAGAAACCAATCAAGAGGCAGAGAAAAAGAATACGATTTCGGTAGACTTAGCCATCTCTCAAATTCCAAATTAGAGCTCGAAAACTAACCGGTAAACGCAGACTGATCCGCGAGACAGCGAGACGGAGGTACATGTCTGTGAGAAGAAATGAGTTTAACAGAGGAAGAAGAGAGCAACGGCGCACAGGAAGTAGTTCGAGCTTGAGGATAGAACAAGGGAAGAAGACAAGGAACGAGTCCAGAGGAAGTTAGAGAAGCAAACGCAGAGATCTCCATTGACGACGACGAACTAGCTCTCTGCTCTAGTCCCTAGACATCTGCCACGTATGTCTATCGAATCACTCAACATGATAATTTTGCCTTTTACCATATTTTCCGGGATTTTTTTTTTAAATTACGGTTATGTCGCTTTTTTATATATTAAGGTCTCGGATGCAATATTGAAGGGACAAAAAGAAGAGAGAGAAAAATTGAAGGAATTAAAAAAGAAAAGGGAATAAAGAACAGAGGCTTCAGATTTACAATGGAAATGAAAGAAAGAAAAAAAAAGAGAATACGAAAATTAACCAACTAAAGAAATAATACATAAACTGACTACTATATTCACTTATGGCGATCTCTGATTCTCTACAACCAGCGTTTTGGTCAAACGCAACGCGGCGGCTTCATCGTTCGATCAGCTCTCCTACTCCTGCAAGATTAATAACCTATGGAGGTTTCAATAAATCCACAGCAAAAAAAAAAAGTCCACCAAGCAATTCCAAAATTTTCCAGAACAAGTGTATATACATTTCGAGTTGTTTCCGTTGGGTGTATATTTGTTTAGATGAGCCTCCATTTTGAAGTGACATTTTAAACGCCAACCGCAAACGAAAAGTTACGGGGAACAGTCCTTTTGCGTTTGCTAGTTGTGAAAACTAAGAATTTTTTACTTTTCAAAAATTTAATTTTTTTTTAATCATTTCATGTAAATGCATAAATAGCGTTTGAAACAATAGTAAACGTAAACATAATTTTGCGTTTTACCTCTGATTTGACTGGTCTGAGCAACTCCCGTGGATTCAAGTGGCCGAGACAGGCTCATTGGTGTTAACGGTGGGGATGCTACTCTATCTTCGTTCCTTTCCACCACTCGTTGAGCAATGGCTCTATGGTTTCTTGAAGGTATAGAGTAGCTTCGAGGAACGACCAATGGAGGAACCGGAAGGGGCGAGGCCACAATGTTGGTGGTGGACGGAGGAGCAAGAGTAACATTGTTGTTTCTTTCTTGATTCCATCCGGTTAGAGGCGCCGAGTGACCAACCAGAGCAGGGGATTTGGCTCGTCTTGGCGGTGGTACAAAGTGGCCTGGTGGTCTTGGAAGCTCGTGAAGCTCATTGAGCCTCGGGGAAGAAGAAGAAGCAGGAGGAGGTGAAGCGGTAGGGGAGACCCTCGGAGAACATGATGAATGAAGATGAGGTTGGGGTACAGGAGGAGTCGGTAAAGGACGAAACGCGCCTGAAGAAACGTCGGTGGTGGTGACAGATTTTGATGAGGGTTTGAGCGGTCCAGAAAATGCATGTCTAACTGCTGCTTGCTGATGATGTTGATGCGTCTCTGTTGTAGAAGGGCGAGGAAGCCGGACATAGAGGCTATTGTTTTCCGCGTCCTTCCCGCTTTTTATGGGTTCTAACGGAGATGAATGCCATATGTTTCCCGCGCTTTGGTTTGCTGGCCTCGGGTTTAAAGCTTGGGAAGCCTGTTTTGAGTACCTTGAATCGCTAGGTGTTGGTAATACGTAAGCATTGGAAGATGGATTTGTCTGTCTCAGCCTTTCTGATAAATCGGGTTTCTTTTCCGGGAACAACGGAGCTGAATGGCTGGTCATTCTGTGATCGCGGGTTGAAGTCGGGTATTCTTCCCTATGATCAGCACTTACCTACGAAATTATCGCAGGTGAGAAAATTTGTCACTAAAATGTCAAATGGTTATAGAGATCAAAGGAAAAAGCATACAGCTGCTGCTCTTGTTGCAGAAGGACGAGGAAATGAGAGGTCTGAATCGTCCATCTGGAGGAAAATAGAAGAGCATGAAATCATTCCGTTGAGTCATGTTCCATGTCATTTTCAAATTGGACTTACCTTCATTGCGCTCCATGGTGTAGAGAGAGAAGCAGCTTCTACCCTCTGCTCATTTGCTCTGTAAGCAAAACTGGGTTCTCCTTCTCTGTTAATGTATCGGCCCTCATCATCATCGCCATCATCCTCACTAGCTTCCACTTCATTCTCATGAACAGAGAGATCACAGTCGATGTGTTGTTTCTCTGCAGAAACTCTTACGTGACGCTCTACTGCGTCAAGCGATTTCATTCCAGTGTAAAACAGACGCATCTAAAAAAATCATAAGAGAAAAAAAAAATCAAGAATACATAAGAGAACACCAAATTTCCATAAGAAGTATGATAAAAACTGAGTTTAATCTTTACCTGAGCAGTGTGGTGGCGGACTGCTTGTGTGAGGAGACTCCGAGCTTGTCCTTCCTTAAGAGATTTCAATCGGAAAATGCACATTGTTGCTTCGTCATGAAACTCATTGTAAGCAGGTCGAGACTCAGGAGGAATATGTCTCTCTCCTTTACTGCTTTTAGGCCTTCCTTTATCTTTCACAAGCGCCATCTCAAACACATTTCTGAGAAGTTTAAAGGTAAATAAGTTGTTCAAGTCAGAGTATATTAAACTTTAAAAAAAACATCAGTAGTGAAAATAAGCAAACCTCTTCTCGTCACATTGTTGCTTCATATCCTGCTCATTTATAAAGAGAAAAGGATGAGGAAAAAAAAAAGTAAAGCGTTTCTGGAATACAAGAGTAGAAAATTATAGTAGACCTCAACAGTTCTGAGGTCCTTGAGAAGTGATTCTGATGGGGATGTAATAGTCTTGAATATATGACTACGCTGAAGAGTAAAAACAGAAACGTAGTAAGTTTTACAGAGTTTAGAAATTTTGCAGAGTTCGTGTTTGCAACAAACAGCTTACATATGTGTCAAGAAGTTTTTGGAGCTCAAACTGAACTTTACCCAACATAAACAAGATTCTACCTACAGAAGAAAACAATATTATACAGTTTATATTATAAAAAGGACGGTAAAATTATATACTAGGCTAATCATAAGCGCCTTACTGCTTTCTTCGTCGTTATGAGGCGCAATTTGCTCCAAACAAGAACCCATCTCTCCCAACGATTCAGAGAACTCTGAAAATTACCAAAGTATAACAATGTAGTGTAAGATCATTTTCATGTTCATCAGAGACATATGAAACTGGATATTTCTTTACCATAAGCACTATTTGCCGTGGCAGCAGCAGCAGCGAGTAGTCTATCGTAGCAGTCTCTCATGTCTTGCATATCCTGAGAAATCACAAGAGTGTATCTGAGTTTGTTATCATAATTATCTAATGAAAATGGAAAATTACATAACAGTTTAAAAATCACATTCAAGGACATAAATAGTGTTTCTTCCATTGTAGTTCATGAAACTACCAATCAGCTAATAATTCCTAAAAATGTGTTCGTGAAAACTAGTAGGGTTCGTCACCCCCAAATCTCATCTAAGTGATCGGATTTGCTACCTATTCGAGAGCTTCTAAATATGCTCTTCACTTCTAAACCGGAAACAAATAGTTCCAAGTCGCCGGAAAATGGTTTCGAATTAGCCAATTTCCCGGCCAATTAGCATCAGAAACTCGATCGAACAACGAAGAATCTTCCAAATTAACTACCCACAGCATAAACCCTACTAAAATCTCCACGATTCCCACAAAACCCAAAGAATTGTGATTATTTTTTTGAAATTAAGGAAGCGAAATTAATGAAGCATGGGAAATTTACCTTCCCGGCTCGAGCGAGTTCGTCAATCTGTGCCATAGAAACGAGCTCTCCTTTTTCCTTCGCATCGACCTTATGCGATGCCAATCTCCTTAACCTCCCAATCGAAGCTTTCATCGTATAACCCACAGTTGAAAATCACGTCAAACCAAAAAAAGCCCTAATTACGAAATTCCCAGTCGCAATCAAAAGAAAATACTCTGAGATTGTATCTCCTCCTCAACCTCGGGATCGAAATTTTCAAATCAAGTGAGCCGATGTAGATGGATAGAGACACTAAATCGGAGAAACAAAGAAAGAGAAGCGAAAGAGAAAGAGTGAGATTCAAGTATCGTCGGATGCGTTCAACGACATTCAAGGAAGGAAGGAAGAAAGAAGAACAAACAACAAAAAAAGTTAAGAAAGACCGGAAAAAAAAAGTTTTGGTAAAAAAAAACAGATCGAAACAGAGAAGAGACGTAGACGGAAACTCAGATAACAGCAAGAGGAATGATCCAACGGCGGAAATCTCTCGTTGCGAAGTTATATGAAAGCAGATGAAATGACACGTGGTTAGATCGTAACGGATGGAAGAGGGAATGGGGAAGAAGAGTCAAAAGTCAAAGATTGATGACAGGGAAGAAAGCGATTATCATTATTTGGGTTTGACCGCCAGTGGGAGGGTCAAACATCTCTTCCCTTTTATTGACAAGTAATTAATTGTTTCTTTTGAATCAGACAAGTATAGATTTGTTAGGATTAGATTATTAAATATCCCGAGTTAATTAAGAAGTTTAGTTTTATAAATTAAACATGGTTCTACTTGTGACAAACACACACACACAAAAACTAAGCTAAACGTGGTTCTATATTTATGAAAAATGACCAAAAATGTAAATTTTATAAGCAAACTTTTAGTAATAAACTAGTTATAAAGTACTTTAAAAGACAGTAAACCTAATGTAGGTAGAAACCATATAAATAACTATAATTTTTAGATGATTAAACATAAAATAGCCATACTTTGTTGTTTTCCATTAGAATATTGTTGTAAATACCTTTTTTGTTTTAATTTTTGAAAACTTTTGATGCAGAGTGGCTGGTATAGTGAACAAGATGATCCAATTATCAATCAAAATTCTGTAAACAATTATTATCATTCCATATATGTAATTTTTTGACCCTTTATTTTATCGTTGTTATATCTAAAATATAAAACTATATATAAAAGAGTAGTAATAGTAAGTAACAGAAACATTATGCTGCAAAAAGTGTAAGATCTGATTAATATGCATATTTTAAGCAATTAGTATAGATAATTTATATAAAAATTATATAAAATATATAATAAATTTATCTATACATACTATATCCATATTATATTTTTAATATATATTTTTTAAATAATTTTCATATTTATTGTTGGAAATGAGTAATTCATATTTAATTATATATTTAATTTAAATATTATTTTAAAATAATGAATCAATAAACAAAGGATAAATCTTATTTTAAGAATAAAAAATCATATTTTTAATATAAACATATTTTTGATATTATTAATCAATTTAAATTAATTATATAAAATTATTTTTAAATATTTTTTATTTTGGAGTTTAATGCTTTATTAAAAAAGTGTCATATAAAAACATAGAGGAAGGAGAATTTGCAGAACATGTGCAGTTTTATTACTAAAAATTGTTGGTTAATAAAATGTTTAATAAATTTTAAAAAAGCTCAACTAATCAAGATCTAAGTCGATTACGTTTCATCTGATATAGTTCATTTTCCGCTATTTTAAATTGTATTGCAATGAAAATTTTATTTAAATGCAGACAAATTGCAGATATTGTCAATTATCATTATTTAACATCATATAATTTGGTGAACATAGATTGTTTTAATCTGTTTGTATGACGTATTGAAATTTAAGTATCAGTAATTTTAGAAAAAAAAACGAAGGAACAAAAAAATATATACACCATTATATTTGAAAATAACAGTGAAAATAAAAGCAAATTTTTTTATAATATTTTTTTAGTTGTAAAATAAAAAATATATAGCTGTTGTAGATTTGCATAAACTCTCTATAATGTCCCACCCGGATCTTGCTTTCTGTTTTATATTCCTTTTTTTTGTCTGAATTTAGTGTTTTTATTTCTAATTGGATCAAGTTTCTTTTTCGATTTCATCTCGAATAAATAAATTTTTGATTTAGTTTAACTCAAATCAGATTTAAAAAAAAAATCTATTTCTTTCAAAATGAATTATGGTTTGCAGTGTCTTGGTCTTCCTTGCCTCACTGTATGCTTAATCGCTCTTGTAAGTTAGAGTAATTTCTTCGTCATCTTAATCCTAGTTTCTTAGATATAGGATGGATTGAAATGTGAAAACTCAAATATAGAGCTTCTCAAGGTATTAAAATATCGTTCTCCTAAATTGCAAGTCCCTTAAGCTCATCAATGTAAGCAATATTCTTCTCTCAGCATTAACTGTTCTAACATCGGTTTTATGTTTCTGGATCTAATAATAACGTATGTTATGTTTCCTCTACATTGGTCTCAGCAATGGCGTTGTGAGAAAGATCACGTGGGTCGTGGGGAAATGGAGTCAACCAAAGAATGTTCATGTATGATTCCTGATTCATCTTGAGACATTCATGTGGAAAGGCTACAAATGGCAACGAGAAGATGAGAAACAAGTGGCCAAGTACATTTTAGGGAACACAAATCGTTCCAAGAGAGTAATTTTCTCCTCAAACCGCATCAAGCCTAAAGAGAGCCATAATTAGGGATAATCAAAATAGCTTTCTCCCCTATTTTTCAATCTAAACCTCAATTTGCTGTATTGAAGAAGGAAAAGACATTAAATTAACTGTGTTTAGACAAACATTGGTCGTGTTCTTTTCGTGTTCTTTAAGTTGCTTGGAACGCAAGATTGCAGCGACTCCTTGTCTTCTTACCACCATCTCCTTCAGCATCTTTTTTCTCTTGTCACTAAGATATAGCCGCAACGATCAGGAAAAGAACACAGCCATTTATGAAACTCTTTAAACAAGTTTCTAAGAAGCTGTGGAGGAAGGTAACGTTGGAGGGATTAGAAGCTTCTTGACACTATTAAACCTTCTTTTTATTTTCATTCCCACTGCTTCTTGCTTCCTCCCTTTCTGCTCCTTAACAAAGAACATAAAAGCGATATACATAAAACACATTTTGGTGAATACATTGACAAATTTTTGTTGTTATTTATCTTTATTTACTATCTTCATTCATGTATAATTGTTCTAGTTTGTTGTTGTAATTGAATGTTTCCATATTCAAACACGTAAAAAGAAAATACATACCTTGTTTTCCTCTGAAATGCACTTGTTCCGTGGAAGATCATCAACGACGTCTACATATATAACAATCAAATGAAGTTTAGTTTCTACACAAAAAGAATATCAATAAGAAACATTAGTACGTAAACAAACGAACTTAACTGTCATCATTAGGATCTCGCGGGAAAACACAATAAAAACGAAAACTTGGAGATTCAGGTGAAATTTTTAGCTCGTCTCCTTTCTCTTCTTCATCTTTACATCCATCTTCCACCTCCTTACAACTGGTTTTGGACTTTTTGCTATGTGTAGACAATTCTTGATCTAATATGAAGCTATCAGCAATTTCACTATCTTTACCGAGAGATCTTCGCCGAGTTATAATCTCGTAATCTCCACCTTCTCTTCCTCCATCTTCATCTGTCTCCGGCCTTGAAACACCACAACCCATGTTATTTGAAAAGCCGGAGCACAAGTAAAAATAATAGTTGACGAGGAAAAGAAAGAAGCTAAATGAAGATTACATTCATTGATACAAGCGAAAAGAAAGTCAAATCAATTTTTGGTTTTTTTTATTAATAATCCAAGATAACAAAAGAAACCACAAAATTTCAAGGAGAGATTCTTATCCTTTAATTTGTCTCTTAACTAAAATTAGAGAATTAACGAAATACCTTTCTTTTTTAGCAAAGTTGGTTATATCTTCCAAATCCTTTCATACCAAAACCATTATTAATTCATCATTACAAGATAGGTTTTAATAAGAAGAAACAAAAAATTATCAAGTGTTTTGATGTATGATCTAATGAGTGGGAAGTTCGTTTGGTTTTGTAATTAATATCTCCCATGTAACAAGAAATTTTAGGTTCTAGGTAGTTCTGTTTCGTGGTTCAAACATCAATTTCGGACAAATTTCTACTTTTCATATGTTTCGGTTTCACACAAGTATACCAACAAATATTATTTCCAAGTCTGATGTATGTTTTTGAGCAATAGCTTTATTCATCAATGTATTATTTGAGAATACTGTTTTAACTTACTTAATAGTGTTAAATGAATTAACAGTATAACTCTCTATGAATTTATATTTTTAATAAATTAATAGATTTTCTAGTTATGAATTAAGTAATCTTTCTAGTTAATAAAAGATTATAATTTCAATGTTATTAATTTATAAAAATTGTATTGTATTAATTTATGAGGTGATCAATTTTATTTATTTATTTAACAAGTGATTTAAATGAACAAATTTATTGGGTTGATAATATTTTAGTTTAATTTTAGTTAGTTCATAAATTATAAAACCTTTTTTATTACACGTTACTTGAACCATACTTTCAATAAATTATGTTATTTATCACTCTATCTTGACAATGACGAAAATATTTTTACAAAGCACATTTTCACTACGGTCGAAAAATACGTATATTTTTAATTTTTGTATTATGAAATCTGTCAACAAAAAAGTCAATAATATATGTCGTAGGTAGCCGCTTAAATCGTATTTTTAAAACGACAAAAACAAATAATGTTTGGAAAACAGAGATGGTTCCAGAGCCATTAATGAATGAGAGAAGAAGGAGAAGCAGAGCAATCGGCGCATTAATGGCGAAAACAAATGCCATAAATTGTTTTACTTTCATCTTCTTATCTCTCTCTGCCTCCTACATTTATTGCTCCCCTTTCACTCTCTGACTCTCTCTTTTTTCTTTGTTCTACGTGCAATCCAGAGCATTGATTTGATGTCAGGCCGTAAATTTTCAAAAAACGTCCAGGAACATGACGAACATACAGAGAACCCATGACCCGATTTACCGATTTTCTCTAATCTATGGTCAAATCCTGAACATGGGTTAGTCTAAAAATAAGCCCTTTAATCATGGACTCCATCTGATTTATCTGTCTAATCCAGATTTTGATTCTAATCTCAGAGACTTCTTCTCTTGGCCTCCAATTCCCAGCGAGCTTGGAGCAGAACAAGGATCAAGGCATGTGTTGGATACACTGAACGGTGATGACGCTGATGGGTTTTTAGCGTTTGGGTTAGGATTCGGTGGAGGAGCTGAACAAACTGGGATTACTGATCTAATATGAACAGCCGGAGCGAGTTTCTGATGGGTTAACCCGAAACCTCCTGCAAACATTTCGGGAAAGGGCAAAAGCTTACTGTAACAGTTTCTCTCCGTTGATGATGAATTAGTAGGCAAAGGAAACGACTTGATTCTCATCTCTGGCTTTGCATCATCTAGGCTCTGTTTCCTCCCTGCATGTTCTTGAGACTTCTCTAGCAACGATTTGACTTTGGATTGTTGTTGTTGTTGTTGAAGATTTGTTCCTGAAGGCCAGAATCTCGGTGGTAGTGTTTGGTGGTGTTTCAGTGATGATGACGGTGAAGAAGAAGTTTCATGGGGATACAGATTGATCAATCTGAGCTTCTCACACAACAAATCTCTTGAGGGTGTCGTGTCTTGTCGAATGGTTCTTCTTCTTGACTTATTTGGCTCTCTTCTTTTCACTTCTTCGGGTCTAAATCTTGAGAGGACTCTTGCAACTACCTCTCGTTCTTTCTCTTCACCTCTTTTCTCGACCAGAGAGTCCAAGCTTGGCACTGTGTAGTAAAAGTGTGAAAAAATGAGAGACATTAACAAGATTGGATGTATCAAGTTTCAAAATGGATTTAAAAAGTTCTGAAATTTGGAGGTAGTTTTAGTTCACTTTTTCTCAAGGAGAACCAAGCTGCAATTGCAGCATTCTTCTCAGCTTGCTTCTTAGTCTTTGCAGATTCTCCATTAAAACTCATTCCAGCAAGCTCCACAGTGCAAGAGAATGTTGGGATGTGACCAGGTCCTGATCTCACACTTGTGTAAACCGGTAGATCAAGACCAGCTCTATGTGCTGTCTCCTGAAGCAGATTTTTGTAGATCCCAGTCTCATCCTTAGAGAACAAATCAAACGGGTACACAAACATCGTGAGACTGAAAAAATTATGATGAAAGATGAAGAACATTTGCACGTTAGGAAAGACTTACAAGAATTCTAGCAGTTAGAGACTTTGAAGGGCCCTTTGAAGAGAGAGCATTAAGAGCAACTTCAGCAGCTGAATGTTCAGCTTGTCTGAGAGTAGAACAATAAGTGGGGCTCTCAAATATTTCACCATTGAAGTTTACAGAAGCTTTGAATCTTGGAGCATGATCTGGTCCTTCTCTTGTACAAGTATATGATGGGAGGTTGAAACAGCTTCTCTGTGCAAGCTCTTGCAACTGATTTTTGTACATTCTTTTTTTTTAACTGTGACAAAAGCAGAGAGATTGAGAAGAAGAGGAAAGAGTAATAGAAAACACCAATGAGAAAAAGACCAAATCAAACCCCAACTTTATCCCTGAACTCGAAAATAGAGAAGACAAAGGAAACCCACCTGCTTAAATTGCTATTTAAGATTTGGTGTCTCTTTATAAATGAACAGAAGAGCTTGTCTCTATCATGTTATGGACTTAAGGCCCTAGAGTATACAAAGAGAGGGAGAGCTGGTAAAATACAAGAAACCAATTTGTTTAAATTGCCATTGGAACGTTTTTGGGGATGTGTGGTTTTTGGTGTAATGAGTCTGTGAATGAAAAAAGCTTAGGGCTCTGATGCTAAAAGTGAATTTAGAGGACGGGGAGATAAAGATGAAAAGAATAGTTTCAGAGGTTTTAGAGCTCTCTAACATGGTGGTTCCATCACAAATAAGGTTCTTAATAAAGAGGAGCAGAGGCTACTAAATGATAACAGTGACAATTCAATCGAACTATGGTCCATGTTATATGTATACACTACATACATATATGTCTCTGTATACAACACTGATGAGAATCTTATTGTGACTCTCTTTAAGATCCTGTCTTTATGATCCGAAACTAGACTTTTCATCTTCTTAAAATTAATTTAATCTTCATAATTCAAGAGTCATCTCCATATATTTTATAAGATGATTCGAATCAATGTTCAAAAAATCGGTCTAGGCATCGCCTAGACGCCTGGTTAGGCGGTCAGATACAGCCGAAACGATTTTATTAAAATCGCTGAAAAAATCGGAAATCCGGTTTATGCGGTCTGGTTCGGCAAAAATCGGCTAAATCGCTCAATTTCCGGTTTAGAATTTTTTTTTAAATGGATGAAATTATGTGACAAATGACATAGAAAATTTAAATATAAATCAAATATAATGTAATAACTTTTAGGCGCTAGGTTCTTATCGACTGCTTTTTTGAACATTGATTCGAATAGATTAGCTACAGAATTCAAGGCTTTAATTATTGATTTGGACATTTTCTTGGCTATCTTTGACTCAGCAGAGACCTTAACACACCTCTTCTGTAACTTTGTTTTATCGAAAAAAATAAAAATAAAAAAAATAAAAAGGAGCATTAGGGCACTTACGCATTAATTGCAGAGCCATGCCTCAATGAACCAAGTATAGAAATGGTCTGTCTTCTGGTCCACATGTCTTGATAATTCAGTTTCAGCTTCTTGATGAGATAACAGAGAATCTTTTTTTGTATTTATTTATTTTTGTTTGTTTCACCTTAAAACATACATATATCTCCGGTTAAATGTATGAACACAACTAAAAAAAGAACTGTCTGAAAAATCCAGAAGAAGCTCACTCATACAAAGAAGTAAAACAACACACCAATTCAACCTTTTTGCTTACCACAACAAAGCCAACCAAACCCAACACAAACACTTTCCGCATTAAGGACATTAGCAAGTTCTTTTCCTCCACAAACCACAAGCTTGCATAAACTGATTTTAAGCTGAATAATCCAAAAGAAAAAGCATTTGAAAAAAAGAAAAACACCTCTCAGGTTTCCTCTAAACCTGTATGCACCATACCCAACTTCGGCTCTGTTCTCTCTTCCTTACGTGCTAAACCGTGTATCTGACTATGTTGGCCGGTTCTCAGTCACTAGAGCGCTTCCGCTGCTGCTTCCTCCACCGTTCTGGTTTTGTTCTCCTACTCTGGCTGCTAAGGCCATAACTTCTGGTGACATATCCCAGCTTCCGCTTTTCCTTCCCCAGCTTGAGCGCCTCGGGTGCATACCAGGCCTATCACTTTGTTCATCAACTGTTGTCCTAACGTCTGGAGATAGCTCGCCTAACTCACCGTCCTTAACATGTAACCGTTCATTGTTACCATGTTTGCCGTCACCATGTTCTGACATTGCTGGCCCCATGTCTGCCCAAACAGCTTTCCTTCCCATTTCAATGTCATCGTTGGCTTTACCCATGTTAGGACTCATAAAACCGCCTGCTACAGATCTAGGAGGCAATGGAGGTTCACGCTGGACCATAGCCCTGAAGTCGTTCTTTGAAGCAGGGATTGGGGAACAAAATGTTTCTTTGAAGTTATTAACCACTCCCTTGTTATGTGGGTTGCTTCGACGATCATATCTGTATCGGAAATTCTCATATGTAGTCTGCAGAGACAAAGACGAGTCAACGGTTACAACGATTCCATGATTTCTAAAAAGAGGATATGGGTTGAATTGGCAGCAATATACCTGGTTTGTGCTGATAAGATATAGATGGAAAGCTGTTAAGCCACCAACAAACCACATCGATATGAATGTGTAGATTATCAGAACAATGGAGGCAGGAGTTTTGAGCATTGCCTTCCAAATGGTTGTATGCTCTGATTCCGTGATCTTCCTTATATAGACCCAGCAGAAAGCAAACACATATATACAGAGAAGGGTCGTGGAGAAGACAAACATGAAGAAGAATCGGTAGTTCCTCTGCAATAACCATGAGAATATGAGATGATTTTTTGGAAGTAAGGTTTGTGTGGATAGTTTAAGACACTTTCAGATGGATTGCGACTTACCAGCCCAATACATTGGCCAACCCAAGGGCAGTGATGGTCAAACCTTTCAACGCAGTTGTTGCAAATTGAGCAATGCGAACAGCGAGGCGGCCTATACAGCATGCAAGTGTCACAGTACTTGACCTTAAATGTAACTCCATTAAGCTGTACTTCCTTAATGCGAGGCAGTCGCAACTGCGGAGTCTGGCCAGCTCCTGCATCCATGTTGCCATCAAAGGCTTCAGGCTCTGGAGGATGAGCATTTCTTGGGATAATTCCTGGATCTCTTCCGGATGTAAGCAGCAGAAGAATTAAATCCTGAGAAAAGAAGTTGGGGGATAAAACAAGCTGTGAATACAACAGGAAATGACAACTAATCATTTATCATTATGGATTAGAACATCTGCAATGCAAAGCGAAAAAAAACTATACTTACATAAATGGTGAACACAACGGCTACAGCTACTATTGACACTCCCCAACTGTCAGAGAAGTCATCCATTAGCTTCCTCGCGACAAAGATGCAGAAAATTGTTACAGGGACAGCAATAAGACATATTGTCAGCGCCAGTGATCTGACGTCTGGCCCGAATACAAATCTTCCCTGAAGAAAGAATATCTGAAAAACAGGGGAAAAAAGTAAAGTTCATCAAAATTGGAGGAAACATGTCCCTGTGAGCTATTTCCCAATAAGAAGAATCAGCTTGAAAAAACATGTCACTTCAGTTTATCACAAAACCCGTATATGAACCACTAAAAGCAGTGTTTCATATCCACAACAGAAGAAGCCAGGGATAACAAGTTTTTGGTATCATTCCAATATCGAAAATGACAGAAGTCTACAATCAATGAGAACATTCAAAAAATATTTAGAGTATTAAGCCGATGTTGTGAAGCAAAAGAGAAGGTTATTCAGTAAAATCGCTATAAATAGGCATTCGATATATAATCTAAAACTCTAAACCTCTTTAGCCGAAGTAACTCAATCTATCACTGAGCTAAGAGTAGACAGTGGTAATCATAATAAAATAAAGTTCAAATGCCTTGTTTAGCTTAAAACCATATAACGGGTAATCACCTCAAACGCTTCTAAAGCTTATGCCACCAAAGAAAACCTATGAAAACGACATCAAAATCAAGGATTCTCGAAAAAAAAACACTTCTTCGAATCCCCTAAGAGTTACACGAAAGCAAGTTCCAATTTGAATAAGATTGAAATTGGGGAGACAGAGCTAATCTAAGTCCCATTAACGGAGAAGTTTTCCGCTAAATAGAATAGCAACTAATCCACAGTAGAGAAGAGGAAGAGTGATTAAGCGAGTAGTAGCTCAAGAACAACAGAAACCATAAACGATGAGGAAAACAAAAAAACCCAACTCCAAAAAAGTTACACACAAAAAAAACTCACATTGCTGCCTTTCCAAGTCTGGTAAACCCTTAAATCCCCATTGGATCCCGAATCGGATCGCTGAGGCGGAGGCACTACATACATCTCACAAACCTCAATTTCTATTATCTTCTCTCGACGGCGTCACCAAGAGCTGAGCTTTAAAAACCGTTTCCTCACAAGTAAAAAATAAAAATAAAAATGGCAAAAAGGGAAACACAAAGAAGAAGAAGAATATCTAGGTAAGAAGAAAGGGTAGTCTCCTCCGACGAATAGATTCTTCAGATTCCGGCGAAGTAAGCCGACAAGGGCACGAGTAAGCCAGCGAAAAAGTAAGGGTTTTTTTTTTTTTTTGGTTTTAGCCCCCTTTCTCTCTCAATTTCAATGGTGGGTTCCCTCCCCCCACATTTTTTTTTCTTCTTCTTCTTCTCCTCTTTTTTTCCGTTTTATATATAAAAAGAAAAAAAAACTAAAATAGAAAGAAACTGTGACAGTTAGCTACTGTGACCGTCGTTTTAGTCTGTCTTTCTTATTTTGACAGCCGAAATGAAGAATAAGTAATACTAAGTGACGTGTCGTTACGCCATTGGTTTATCACTTTGTCTAATGAAATCAAATTGCCTATATAGGGCCAATGCTGTGTGCAACGCGCGTCCACGCGAGAGAAAGAAAAATTTGGAAAAAAAAAGCCTTTTTGTTCAATTTTGTTTATAAAAAAGATATACAGTATATAGTAATAGTGATTATGAAAAGTAAAATAAAAATGTTATTCTTTAAATATCAAGAGAAAAAAGTGGGAAGTAAAAATGATGACAGCCAACATATGATAAGCATATGCATGCATAGAGGTTATGATGGACTCACCTTCTGTACAATATTGTAATGTTTGAGCCTTGAAATCTGAATTATATCCAAGTGGGCCTAACAACATGTCCATTATAAAATTTTAAAAGTTTAATAAACTTTTTGTAAAACACAGAAAGACTCTTGTACTTTGACATTCATCTACGGAGTGTCAAAACAATAAGTGTACTGTACAACAACACCGTGGACTAAAATTCTGCAAATTATGACCGATTATTTTACTAGAAATTAAAGATTTAGAAATTTAAACCTTACTCCCTTTTTCTTATCAATAACAGTTCTTAATTAAACAAAAAATTATAATATTGATCTAAAAAAAAGTTAACTCACAAAGAAATGTCACTATTACTTTATATATATGAAAAATCACACATCTTTATTTAAAATTTAGAACTAGTGATTTGGTTCAAAAATCTTTGCGATTCGGTATGATGACCACACGGATGGTTATTTGATGACACCATTACATTCAACCAATGCAAATTTTGAGTTTTCTCGGCATTTAACTCTCTTATCCACAAGTTTCATCTTTTCCAAAATTATTCTGCAAATTCCATTTTCCAAAAATCATACTGCATGTTTCATTTCGGGATAAATCACGATGACCTAATGCCAAACATAAACACAGAACTAAAGAGTTGGGACAATCTTGAGGATAAAAAAAAAATGTCAACTTTAAGAAACTTTAAAGTTTGCATATAGTCAAGCATAAGAAGAAAACAATCAAAACATTGCTCCCATTTCAAACAGTTTTTGAGAATGCCTTTCTCAAAACTAAATAACAAGCTCCACCTTTTCCTAAGGAGCCGGCGTTGATGGCTCCTTGCTCTTCCTCCGCGACGCTCTCAAAGTCCGAGCCCAATTCTTAGCCTCAGCAACAGCTTTTTCTCTATCCGCTTCGTCTTCGTCTTCGTCTTCTTCTTCTATTTCATCAACAACATCCAACATCCTCGTCGTCTCCTTCGGTGAGTCCACTGTCACTGCAACTTTCTTCTCATAATCTACTCCTCGTCCATATTCAGTACTCTTGTCCTTCTGTTTTCTCGCTATGTACTTAACTATTTCATCCAGAGCGTCCACTACCTCGCTGATCGATGGTCTAGCGCTTGCTACTTCTCTCACACACATAAACGCCAATTCAAGAGCTCTTTTCACTGTTTCTTGCATGTAACGATGGTCTTGTATTGATAACATCGGATCTACAATCTTCTTTATGTTTTTGTGCCCGAACAATGTTTTTACCTGTCAAAAACCAACAAAGGCTCATCATAATACAAAAAAAAACAATCTATTTTCTTTCAGCAAAATCGATCAAAACCATCTCTTTCTTCAGATTTAACGTTAGTCAATTAAAGACTCATAGCAAAAACCATCTCTGACATGCGTAAACTCTTTAAAGGGGTCAGCTTTTTTCTTCACTAGACTTGGAATCAGAGATAATCTGGTTAGTCTAAAAGAAGCAAAAATGGTGATGATAAAAACAGGTTCAGAGCATTACCCATTTCACAAGCATACGTTGTGGACCCATATATGAGTCCCCAATAGGTTTGCGTCCAGTGATAAGCTCCAACAACACAACTCCGAAGCTATAAATATCAGATTTCAACGTCAATTTCCCGGTGTTTGCGTACTCAGGTGCGCAATACCCATGAGTTCCCATAACTCTAGTAGTGACATGCGTCATATCATCACTCGGACCAACCTTAGCAAGTCCAAAATCAGAGAGCTTCGGTTTATAATCATGATCTAGCAATATGTTTGCAGTTTTCATATCTCTGTAGATCACACGAGGACTTGCTACATTGTGAAGATACTCTAACCCTTTAGCTGCTCCTAAAGCTATCTGCATCCTTGTGCTCAAATCTAGAACCTCTTTATCAGGTCCCAAATCTGACAAAAGAAAAAAAGAAAACAGAATTCAAGATTTATACTTTAATGAGTTTCTTGAGGATGAGGTATAGTTTGTTTTTTTACCGTGGATATGATCTTCTACAGATCCAAGACGCATATATTCATAGACGATCATTCTTTGATTGCCTTCAGCGCAATAACCAAACAAATTCACGAGGTGCTCGTTGCGCAAGAGCGAGAGCATTTGGACTTCCACAAGAAACTCATTGTCTCCTTGAGGACCACTCGGATCAAGCATCTTAACAGCCACATTCTTGAGTTTTATACCAACAACAAAGCAAAAGAAAACAAAAACAAAACAAGATTCCGTTCATCAGAGATATCACAGTGTTTAACAACAACAAGAAACAGTTTGAAAAATATTGTTTTTGATCAGATTAATCCAAAGACAAGACTTTTACAGTTACCTGTCCAGTACTTTCCAACTTTCCTTTATATACCGCACCGAATCCACCTCGTCCGATCAAAGTTTCCGGCGTGAAGTTGTTTGTTGCGATGGCGAGTTCTCGGTATGTGAACCTTTTAGTTTCATGCAGTGTTTCCAACACTGATGAAACTGATAAAGGGCTTGGTGGAAAGGCTACAAAGGAACAAAACAACACAATTAACGAGTCTGTATCACACGTTACTGGGATCCATTGGACTAGAGAGACTTTGATCAACCAATAAAAAACAAATCTTTGACCTACAAACACACAAACCCTTATTCGAGATTATCATCCACAGACTAATAACAACCAGTTGATTTCATAAGCTATTCGATTGATTGATCTCAGGACTAACCAGATCCTAGTAAACTGTAACCATGTACGCGAAGAAAAATGAATGGAAAGGAACAGAGGAAGAGAGAGGAAACCTGAAACCGAAAACGATGGTTGGTCGTGTCTGGATATCGTAGCAGAAATGTCTTTCAGCTTCTGTTTCAATTCGCGTTTTATCCCCAGTCCGAAACACGAGCAGCAAACCATGTTTTCCTACGATCTTTCCGACAATCTTATCTTTGGTGTTACTCATACAACGACGGTACACAGACAACACAACGAACACTCTGCTTTTATATGAAAATATATGGATCAGAGACACTGACAGGGTTTTGTTATAAAAACCAGATGATTGGTCAAAAGCAAAAAAAAGATAAAAACTTTCGAACGTGGTGAATTGATAGAAGAATCAGACGAACCATCAAATGACACGAATCAACATATTATAATTTTCTGAAATCAATTCGTTATCAAAAATATGAGGTGCAACAACACTCTCAGATGAAAAAAAAACGAAAACGCTGACGAGAAATTGTGTTTCAGAAACGTTAATAAGGAATCAGATTGAGATTAGAACATGGGGTTTTTGTAAATTAGAGGCTTAGAGAAGATAATTCGAGATAAAGTTGGAATCGAAGGTTTGAAAGGGTTTTGCTTACGGGAAGAGAAAGACACGTAATCAACTGAGCATGGGTGCACCACAATGGTACGTTACACCAATTGCTTCTTTCATAAGTTCCTAATACGGAAAAATAAAAAGATTTGTTTTTTGTGTGGAAATAAAATCTATTAAATACTTTTCAGAGTAATATCTTACGAAAGTAATTCCTGTTATGAAGTTTATCATCCTTCATAGCTTCATCATTATTCAATATGATATATATTTGATCAGTTAGATTAGAAAAGAAAATTTAGGTGTTTTCCCGCGCTTTTTTTGTTAACCGTGCGTTATACGCAAAGATAATAAATCTAGAATACGGTTATATGATCAGAATTGGGAGAAAGTCGGAAAGTAGAAGATATTGGGAGAACAAAAATACGCGATAACTACTATTAAGAGATTTTGTTAAAAAGATAAATAGAAAACGTAAATTAAAAAAAATAATTTTCATTAACGTTTTTTAAAAGAAACTAGATATTTCCCGTGTTTTCTTTATTAACGGTATTATCCCGCGTTATAAATATTTGTTTAAAAAAAATGTTGATATTTAAATTCAACGGACATATATATAACTATCTATTAAATTAATTAATTAGTAACATAATATATCAAATTAAAAGTTACATTTCTATAAAGTTTTGGATTTGATATGGTTCATTTTTTTTTATAAACACTTTTCTATACACATAAAAAACATAAAAAACCTATTGATTGATTTAAATTTTGAGTGGCAGATTGTCTAACATATTGAGTTATTTTATAGTGTCTTAGTTTCAACTTTCAAGATAGCTAGACATATATAAATTCATTTTGTCCATTTCAAATTCTAAGCTCTATACCCATCTTGCAATTTAACACTAGTAGCAAATTTTGAACTACGGGAAGAATAATTAACGAAACTATCAATCTGCATCATTGTAGTATATAGAAGTTTTACAAATCGGGGATCAAATACAGTATCAGGAAATGTTTGATTCCACGAGATAATTTTCCATCTTTGATGCCTGACAACAGCTTTAATCCTCTTTTGGCTCTTACGAAATCATCTTAAAACCACCTCTTTTTCTAAAAATAACATCAAAATTTTATCTTATATGAGCTGGATTTACTAGATTTCGGTTTAAGTAGTTCGGTTTGGATCTAGTTATTTAGATATGGTAAAAAGCCAGGTTCAATTCAAGAAGGCAAATCAGATTGAGGAATGAAACCAGTGGTTCTATCTATTAAACCAAGAGGCCAGGTTAATTAGTTTTCGAATTGCTTAGTTCTATTTTGGTCCGGTTATCTAGGATTTGTAAAAAAGCCGGCTCAATTTTAAAAGGGAAAATAGAACGAGTAATAGAAACACTAGTGCTGCTTTTTTCTCCGACTCCATAAATATATATACAAAAAAAATTATTTTCATTTTTAAAATTTAACGTTTTTACGATAAGAATATATATTTTTCTAATGATATTATATTTATCTTTAAGTATGCATTTTTAGTCATTTTTAATTATATTATTTCAATCAATTATATAATATTACCTTAATCTCTTAGTTTGAACTTTTAATTAGATTTTTGCTATAATTCTATGTTAATATTAGTTTTTTAACCAACTTTTTGTTATATAATATTAATTGTAAAAAGACATCGTTCTAGATATTACACTCGACAAAAACCGGTGATTACTACCACATTAGACAAAAAGGCCAAAAGAATACCCAACAAGTCATTAAATGATTGTTACAGTGTTTAAGTACTCTTTCTTGGCGCTACAAAACGCATGGAACCGGTCTTCGTTAACCGTACCAAATCCGGAAAGCTCAACACCGTAAGCCGCAAGCCTACGAGCGTCCCGGGCGATAGGCGACTGCCAGAGACCGTCCCACCAACCCGGAGGTGCTAGCGGAGTGAAGGCGCATTGGTTTGGCTGTTTTGGACAGCTCAAAGGACCAGCGTATCGGTTCCAGACATGTCCCCAGCCCACCTGGTTCTTCAGACCATCTGCTAACAGATTACTCTGGAAACTACTCAGGAACGCAAAGCTCGAGTTCCTAGGACCATCCTCTGCTATTATTAACCAGTCAGTGCCGGTCAAAAAGTATCGTAACCATAAACAGAGATATAAAAAGAAAAGAAAAGAAGTGTGAGAGAAACTAAATAAGGTCTTAACTGAGACTGTTTGCGGCAGCTAGTGCAGCAACCAACTGAGCATAAGTAGTCCCAACTCGTCTGTGAGCACCAGAGATAACAGCTTCTTTTGCACGGCACGCAAGGAAGAAATCTACAAATGCAACCCATCTCGGTGCGGGACCCCAATCTTTTATTCTGAAATCTAATATTGGCAATCCACGGCCACGTTGAGCGATATCCCCTCGGAAAAGCTTATAGTCAAAATGCAGAACCTGCAAAGCATTGCAACTCATTTAGTTCACCTCGAATGGAACTGAAGAACTTTGTTGGACGATCAGAGCTAATGCGAGTTTTATAGATCACTGATACCTCAGCAATTGTGCTGATATTTGGTTCGATATTTTTCACTACAGATGGCGTGTCAGACACTATAACCACTCTCGGTTTCGATATGCCAAGCCTGTTAATTGCTTTCCCTAGGCAGTTTATCGCTGCACGCAGAGGTCTAACAGATCTGGAAGAGAAGGAATATTTACTCAGCCAGCTCGAAGAAAAAAAGAAAAAAAAACAGAATAGATGCGCGTTTTAACATACTTGCTCATCAGCATTCGCATGTGTAACGAAATATCAGGATCTCCAGTCTCTCGTAGAACCCAGTCCACTGCATCTTTCACATCTTTTGTGGGAGATACGAGACTCATCATCAACTCTCCAAACACATTCGCTCGTGGTGCTGAGTTTCCTTGCTCTCCAAACAGCTCAGAGGCAGCATCTCTCATCTCTGGATGCACATTCTTGAGGAAAAACTGAGCCGCCCCAGCGTCTGTTGTGCCTTGAAACCTGGAAATATCGTGAAAAAAACCAAATGCCTGGTTCAGTAAATGATTAAGAGGATTCAATGTTGTATCTTTTTTTTTGTGTGTGTGTTTTTCCTCACTGACCATATAATTGGTTCTTGCCATTTCTTCCAATTGCTACACAAGACATTACTCTTGGCCGGCTTCTCAAAATCATCCAATCTCATTACAAGCCGCCTTCCATATCTCTTCACGCAGCCATTTTGTCGCCACAGATGCTTCACTTCATTCATTGTAAATGTAGCGTTTGAGTAAGCAATGTAATCACCAAAGGGATATTTTCCCCTGAGAACAAAAAAAAAAAAAAATACAGAGAAAGATATAAACAGACAGATAACACAAACTACCACAAGCAAAAGCTATTCTTGTGAGGGGCTGAATAAGTTCAATATAGTTCCCAAAAAATAGAGAAAAAGGATTGAGAAAGAACCAATCTATGCCTGGTCTGGCCAATGATCAAGGATCTGTTCAACATTATGCTCAATGCTGCCGAAGTTAAGATCTTGTACATTTCATTTCCGAAACCAGCTTCTGCTGTTTTCCCAAGAACAAAACCATGTCGACAAAATTGCTCCGGACCGAGCCCACGAATTGTTGAAGCGCCTGAAAAAGAACCAAAGAATCATTTTTCATCAGACACAGATACACTCACATCGAAACAAGAGTTTCTCGAGATTTCATGACATTAACTCAGAGTAAGCGAATTCAAAATCTTGCTATCATCACTATTCATCTTACTTTTTGAATGTAATCGAGAAAAATTGAAGATTCTCACCATTCACGTGAAAATGGCGTCGGATAACATCTCGAACTCTGAGGCTTTGATCCACGAAACCTCCGTCGAACTCGCTTCCCATCTCCTCTACCGTCGCGCAGAGCCTACCTCCGTCGACCCTAGCTTCTCCGATGGAAGAAGAATTGCTCCATCTCGCAGCCTCCTCACCGGAACCGGATCCCGAAACAGCGTCGTCGTCATCGTCGTCGTCGACGAAGGACGAACTAGGATCCACAGAGCGGAGCGTGAGCAACAACAAACCGAAACCGATAAAGAAAATAACAGAGGCCAAGAGAATCGTCCTCCCGAACAATCGCTTCCGTCTGATTCCACCGCGCCTCATCTCTTCCTCATCTTGTCTCCGTTCGACCAAAAACTCAAGCCAGTAAAGTGTTCAGTTTCACTTACCAGAGCTTGGGATGCGATCGACACGTCATAACGTGTCGGTGGCAGTTACTCTACTCTCAACGGCGCCGTATTCATTATCACAGACTGGGCCTATTTATATTTAATCAATAGCCCATTAGGCCCAATAATGAGACCTAAGCCCATAAGAAATCCCACGATGGTCATCCACATCTACCACAACGACGAAGATTGTTGTTTCCAAGTTTTTTCAACTGCTCAAACTTCTCCGGTGGTTTTTGGGAGGCGTCATTAGATACAACGGCGCCGTTTTATCGCCGTGATTTTTCCTTCAATCGTTGGTCGCTTTACTGATATGTTAGCTTAGCTCGAGCCTCATCGCAACAGTAGTCTCCTGCTCCTCTTTCTGACTGATCTCTCTCTGTAATTACTCCTAAATTCCAACCTTGGGCTCGTTGTCTTCTTCGTAATTGCTTTCTGCTGAAATTAGTCTCCGGTTATATCTCGCACATTAGGGTTTAGACCAGTTTTTGATGTCTAAACCCACTTTCAAGTTCTGTGTCTGCTCGTCCTTTTAGAATCGTCTTTCCTCCTTGTGACTCTCAGATGTCTCAACTTGTTGTTTGTTTCTAATAATATTCAAAATGTGCAACCTTTTTTTTCTCCATTGCTTCGATTATGGTTAAAATAAATGAATCTAGGGTTTGTAACTTGTTTCTTCTTTGTTTCTCTCTCTAGACTCGTTAAGGCGCACTGGTTTTCGAGCTGGTGAAACAATGGGTAGCTCATTTAATGCTCAGATATTAGTTGAGAAGCTTGCCAAACTCAACAATTCTCAAGCAAGCATAGAGAGTATCCTTTTTTTATTATTGTAAACTGATTTGTATATATTGGTTTCTCGTCTATCTAATCTTCGTTGTGGTAAAGCTCTGTACTTTCACTAGCTTCCTGTAGTTAATAAATGCTTGGAAGATAATTACTCCAGAATTTCCTCTATTCCGTTTAATGTTTCTTTGACTTTTGTGTGTGATGTGATATTGTGGACTAGAAATTATTTCTAAACTCTTTCAATTTACTAGCTCGCATGTGTTTTTTTTTTCCGCCTTTGCGTTGTATACTATCATGGTGTATCTCTCCTTGACAGTATCCAGCTTTATCACACTGGTGTATCTTTCACATGAACAAGGCGAAACATGTTGTAGAAACATGGGGCAGGCAGTTTCACTGTTCCCCGCGTGAGCAACGATTGGCATACTTGTACCTTGCGAATGATATCTTGCAGAACAGTAGGCGAAGAGGTTCAGAGTTTGTAGGTGAGTTCTGGAAAGTACTCCCAGAGGCTCTTCGTGATGTGATTGAAAATGGTGATGACTTTGGAAGAAAATCTGCACGTCGATTGGTACGTTAAGTTAACTCTTTATCTACCCCTTTCTCTAAATTTCTCCTTATCTTGGGTTTTAATGAACATGAAGATGCCAGTTGAAATTATACTCGAGAAATTTGACATAAGAACTGCAATGCTAATTATCATAATTTTCTCTTCAAGGTTAATATATGGGAGGAAAGGAAGGTTTTTGGATCTCGTGGACAAATTCTCAAAGAAGAAATTCTGGGTAAGCAGTCTGAAAATGGTACCAGAAATGGAGCGCTAGTGCCTCTTAAGCTAGTAAGTCAGAGTTTTTTATACAGCCATTTGCGTACCTCTGAGTTTATTTGTCAATAAGGTCCACCGTTATATGATCATTTCTGCTTTGGAGTTCGTTTAAATCAGCGACATGAGAAGCTCTGTTATTTTTGCAGTCTGTTCAACAGAAACAAGCAAATGGAACTCCATTGGAGAGAGTAGTGTCTGCTGTTGAAGCTCTTCATGGCGTTCAGATTGATGAGGATGTTATTGTTGGGAAATGTACTAGTGCTGCTGGTTACCTTGAGAAAGCAACGCAGGAAGTTGAGAAAGATCTTAGTTCAGGTATCATCGTCCATTGGCTGCTACATTGCTGCAGATGTGTCGATATGCTTTATTTATCATGTGACAAGCTATATACCTGCAGATTTTTACATTCGTCTGTTATAAGAATCGTTTGATCTGTACGTTTACCACACACCCTTTGTATTAGAAGCAGAATCTTAAACAAATTTTTTCTTACCACACATCCTTTGTTTCCAAATAATTTTTCCGAAATCATCCTTCTCACATGGTGACTCTTACCATTTGATAAGCCAGATCATTTTCTGGCCAGAGAATCCACAAATCTATAAGCCCCAATCCCACCAGAGTAACCTGTCCCACTCATTTTGGTTAATTTTGGATTCTAAAGAAACTTTCCTACAGTTCTGATTGGTGGGACTTGTCTTTATAAGAACTGCCTGTGGATATGGATAAACACTTTACATTTTAGGATGGAGAAATTCTATTTTTGTTCAATCATCCATAAAGTGTATGTAGTCATTTTCACTATCTTACCTCTTGAGTGATGCTTAAAACAGGACACAGCCCTGGCCCCGCGGTTGTAAAGGAGGTGCAGGGACAACATGCAATACTGAGAGACTGCATCGAACAGCTAGGGGCAATGGAGACTTCTAGAACAGGTCTTATCTCTCACTTGAGAGAGGCTTTACAAGAACAGGTTTCTCATTTATACAACTGCTAATAAAAAACATCATCGTTTGATTGCTCCTGCCAAGAACCTCACCTTGTATATTTTTTTCTGTCCAGGAACTCAAGCTGGAGCAAGTCCGTAACCACCTTCAGGTTTGATTTTGTACTTACAAATGTGATGTCCACCTTCAATTCACACAACACATCACAACCTTATCAACAGTACTTTTCGGGACACACGGGTCTAGCTTTGGTGCTAGTTTTGTGTGCTTGCTCAGGGAAGATAGACCCAAATATGAATAGGGTCTTGTTGCCTTATTTTTTAACCAAAAAAATGTTGCCTTCTCTTTTATGCTATTTTGTTAAATTGATATCTATTGTGCTACAATCTCAGATTGCTCGGTTTCAATCAGACCGAACTGGTGATATCTGCAAACAGCTTCTCGACCATGGTGGTAGTTCACAGCCTCCTGCTACAGAAGACGAAGAGTCAAAAGAAGCCATCAAAGTTTCATCCGCTGCAGCAGCGCCACAAAACTTCACACACAGTGATGTGGAACAGTCTGCTCCGGTTATGTTTGCTTCAAACCCACCAACTCAATCAGTGGTAGACCCAAGAAAAACTGCAGCCGCAGCGGTGGTAGCTAAGCTAACCGCATCAACCTCCTCAGCCGAGATGCTCTCCTACGTTCTCTCCTCCTTAGCCTCCGAGGGTATCATTGGAAACAACCCACCTGCTGTAATAGAAACTGCATCATCGGATGATTACCCGCCAGAGAAAAGGCCCAAACTTCAAAACCATGACCAGTCCTATCTCCAACCGCACCAACAGAAAGTTGCAACAACATCCACAGCCACCACCAGTCCTCTACCGCTACCGCCACCACCACCACCGTATCAGCTCCAACCTCAGTTCTTGCAGCCATTACAGCCTCCTGGTCCTGTAAACCACACCCCATTTAACTACACCATAGCAACCACTTCTGCAACCACCCAACAACAACAACAACAAGGTCCTTGGGTTCCTGGGCTCACCCCACTTCCAACAACCTCAGCTCCATCCGATAACTCATACCAGAAGTTTCAGGGTCAAGATGGTTTCTATGGCATTAACTCATCGGTCTCTATGACACCTGTTACTCGGCAGTAGTAGAATCTGTTTGTAGGGTATAGAGCAAAAAGCTCACTTTTTTTTTTGGGGTGTTGTTAAAGTATAGTTTATATGGGCGTTTGATAGGATTTGCGTTCATGAAATGTGCTTTTGTATGCTTTTTAACTATGCGTACGTCTGTCTAACTATATGCTTCTTCTGCACATATCGTTATTTTGTCTGTAAACTTTAAGCCCAAAAAAACCCTCCTTTCTTTCACCGTGACATTCAATAGACTTTCCAATTTTCTTCTCTGAGGTTTGGAAGATTCGTTGGACTTTTAACATGGCGGTCATTTCAAAAACTTAAGCCAGATTGGACCAAGCTTGCTCTTTTTTTCCAAGGCTTCTCAAAACGCCGACACTGTTTTCTTTTTGACTAATAAAAAAACCATATTTTTCCACATTTCTCTTGTCTTTATCTACTTCTACTCGTCAGGGATTCCCTGTAACGCGGCAATCCTGACGAAGAAATATCAGGAAAAGTTTGAGAGAAGCAGAGAGCAATACGACCAAAGCTTCGAAGATTAGGTCATATAACCCTTTTAAGGGTTTTTCTCCTACTTCTCGATCTTCCATCTCAAGAGACCTAAACCCTAGCGAACCCCAGAAAGTTTTGCTAAGTATAGCTGCTTATTGAATCTCCCTCTCTCTCTCTCTAAGGTTTAGTGTCCAAGTCTCCTCCTTTATCTTTTACAAGATTTCTATTTATTGGATTTTGATGTCTAATTAACTATACAAATCTTCCCAAATTCTGCTGATGTTGATGTTGTTGCCCGAGTAAGAAATTCTACAGATTTCGAGATTGGTTTGAATGTCTTAGTTCGAGTAACATGTGGCTGTTGTCCGTTAATTTTGTCTGACGGTTTAGAAGCTAAGTTACGAGTTAAAATTTTTTGATTTTTTGGGTAATCTTTCTTGTTGCTATTGAATTTTGTATTGAGGCGTCCTTTTAGTTGATTAACGCTGTTCTTCTGTGTTCCAAGTTCTTAATTTAGACAAGAACTGAAAATTCACAATTGATCCTTTAAATTTGGCAATCTCTCTTTGCTCTTATTACAGGAGAGTTTGCGTATAATTTGAGGTCTCATTTGGGTGGATTATTTCTACTGAAATCATCTGAGAGTTTTGTTTTTGGGAGAAAGAGAAATCCAAATGCCGGAGGAAGATTTGGTAGAACTTAAATTCCGATTATATGACGGTTCAGATGTTGGCCCGTTTCAGTACTCTCCAACCGCCACAGTCTCAATGCTCAAGGAGAGAATCGTCTCTGAATGGCCTAAAGGTGAGCTAGATTCTTTAGTACAAGTGCTCTTGATTGCTTTAGATTTGGTGTCTAGTAAGCTTTCTTGGTTTGTTTCACCCATTGTTTAAGTTTCTTGACCATTCCAATTCTACCGCGCTTGTGATCGATGTTTCAACAGTTTCTTCAGTTGTGGCTTGGTAGACAACGATCATACATAAGTCTAGGCTAGTAATAGACTGATTGTTTTACTAATCACTTTTCGTACTCTACGAAACATCTTTTTAGAGCCTATAGGACGAATACGGTTCTGATTTTTTTAACATAATTTCATATTTTATCTCTTCTGCGTTCATAAGATCTTCATTCGTTACATTTTCGTCCTATTACATAATTCGATCTATTGACTAGTAATAACTTTTGGGTGTTTGAATATGCTGTTGCTAGATAACAAGATTGTTCCCAAAACAGCTAGTGACATCAAGTTGATAAATGCTGGTAAGATTTTGGAGAATGGTAAAACTGTTGCGCAGTGTAAAGCTCCATTTGATGATCTCCCTAAATCAGTCATTACAATGCATGTTGTCGTGCAACCGTCTCCAACAAAAGCAAGACCAGGTCTTGTTCTTTACACTGATTTTGTCTCTGTAAATTCTTGTTCTTGAAAGATAAACGAAACTCTTAATATCATTATTTTCTTCGCCTTTGCAGAGAAAAAAATCGAAGAGGAAGAAGCTCCGCAGAGAAGCTTTTGCGCATGTACCATAATGTGAGAACAACAAGTCCCAAGTCTAAAATCTGAAAAGACTCGAGTTTTGCTTCTATGTGGGTTTTGCTAGAAGAGTCTAAATTACCATCGTCATGCTTCATTTTCTATATTCATCAGAAGTTCTAAGAAAGCTTCATCAATGGCGTTATAAAGCTGGTCTATTGAAGTTGTTTTCTCTAGCATTTGATGAAAACTCTTGTTTGGAGCGCCCTTATATAAAGAGAAGAGTTTTTTCTTTCCAAGAATTTTAGTATCTTTTCCACGAATTCTATTATCTCTGTAACATATATCGTTGTATGGTTTTGTTCATCTTTAGTACACCTTAATAAGACATGTTTTTTTTCTCTATCAGTGTCTGCCCAGCCAAACCCTGTGTCGACAAATCTTAATCCGGTCCGCTACTAACCAAAAACCGGTTATAAACCGGCACAAACACTTTGATATGTATATGGTACATGCATAAGACATAATGGGCATTACCTTCTCTTCACTTTCTCCTTTCCTGATAGCCAAGTTTTGGGATTTAGATACAAAACCCCAAAAGAAACAAAGGGCATGAGATCTCAATAAATGTCCTCTCACCTAACTTGTCACTGTCTTTTCACTATCTTCCAATTAATTCTCCCATTTATAACCTTCACTTTCAGTCAGTGTATTTCCACTATCTTCTCTTCTTTTGCCTTCAATTCTATTCCTCTCCTCTCATTTATAATCGTCACTCCTAATGCGCCTCTCTTTGTTCCCCCCACCACTTTCTCTAGATTGTCCTCAAAGTTAATGCTAAGGGACACGTCTGCATAAATCTCTGTATATAAAGGAATAAGTGAATATAACAGAAGCTTGAAGCTAGTTCAATGGAGCTCCCATCTCTTTTTGTCTGAAACTAGTTCCATTTGTTTCTTCTTTCTTCAGAGACACATTTATTCCATGCTCTTTCTTACATCAACCACCACATAAACAAAAAGCAAAATTTGTTGTTACCAAGATGATGAAGAAATTGACAATGTTTGTGTTTGTTCTTTTGCAACTTCTGTTAGTACACTCTCTTTCTCCTAAACATTCATCACCCAAGCCAAATGCAGAAATAAATGTAATGGGTTTTGTTTACTGCGATGTCTGCTCCAACAACAGTTTTTCTAAACACAGCTACTTCATGTCCGGTAATTAAAAAACAAAAACATCACTTAGAAGATCTCTTTAATTCTCTTTCAAAAATTCTGTTTCTAACGTTTTCATGACAGGCGTGGAAGTGAGAGTAGTCTGCAGGTTCAAATCAGCTTCGTCGAGAACAAACGAGATGATCACATTTTCTGCAAACAGAACCACTGACGAATTCGGACTCTACAAGGTTGCCATAACTTCTCTAGATCGCGCTGACGTGGATAGTCTGGCGACTTCTTGTCAAGCGAGTTTGGTAGGAAGAAGAAGCTCATCGGATTCTTCTTGTAACGTTCCTGGTTATAGAACTACGACGGATCAAGTTGTGTTTAAGTCTAAACGGTCTAATCTCTGTATCTATGGATTCAATGCTTTGAATTTCAGGCCGTTCAAGAGGAATCTCGCCTTGTGTGGCAAGAAATAGGGATTTAAACGACCAAACTATCTTTCACTGTTGTTTTCTTTGTTGATTCTACTCAGAGACATTATCTACTAGCAAGGAATGCTCCGAACAAAAAGTTGTTTTATGTAATCAATAAATGAAAGTGCGTTTGTGTTTGTGGAAAACAAAAAAAAACTTAGAGAATGCAACTAAAACATCCTCAAATTTTGGTGAATGCTACAAACACACGCCACAAACTTACACAATTCCCCTAATACGTCTCGAATTGCACAATTGTTATAAAAAGTACAACCTTAAGTTTTGATGTTTCTGAGTATCAAGCTTGACCCATCTTATTTAAGCAACCAATACCTTCTTCCAGATAGTCCTCTCTATTGATCCAGAACTCTGGTGCGTCCTGCAATATAAACCATTCAACAAAATTTATCTTAACAATTCATTTCTCATACTAGAATTTCAGGGTTTCAAGTTGGAAAGCAAAAGCATTAAGCTCTTTTTCTTACCTTCATGATTCCTGCAAGAACAGCGCCTCCGAGGTATACCATGTGTTTCCTTCTAGGTGGATCCTCGATCCGCAATCTGAGTTTCTGATTAACCAAAATAACAAAAAGAAATGTTAAAGAACGAGACAATGACAGTGATCATGAACTTAACGGGATATTTTACCTTCAAGCCATCTTTGTTTCCTTTTAGAACTGTATCGAGATACCGATCCTGGATCTCTTTCTCGAGACTGAAACAAAGAGAACACAGACGACATTAAACGTAAACCATCAAGCATTTTGTTGGATTACGAAAAACTAAGAAAATACAAACCGGCTAGGTAATCCAGGGTACATGGTGCTTCCTCCGCTTAAAACTATGTGTTGGTAGAGCTGTGAAAAAAAAGCAATGGGTTTGAGAAAATCATTGATTCTAGTTTTGGATCTGTCTTTTAAAATAAGAAGCGAGCGTGAGATGCGCACGTACCATCATACGGTTATCAATATCCATTTCTTGAATACACCGGAAAACCATATCTGCCAGTCCATCACCTTCAACATCAATAAGTTCCTTGAAAAAAAAAAGAGAGAGAAAGGTTTTGTTCTGTGATCAGCTTCACGATTCTTGGAGGGTTGGAATAATTTACAAAGAGAAATTTAGCAAAGGACACGCATAAGGTTTACCGGTGTAAAAAGTGCTTCAGGTGCTTGGAATCTTTCAGTGCCTACTTTGATGACCCTCCCATCTGGAAGCTGATACAGTACAAAAACACAACATATTAGTTTCTAGGCCTGCAATGGCAAAAGTATGAAACTTAATCAATTATTGGATGACATGAAAAATCATAGACTGAAGGGCCACAAAACTAAAGAAAGATGGCACTAATCTTCGAGTACTTCAACGGACTCAACTGTGCTAAAAAATTTGCCATCTATTTGGTCTGATCATAACTTTCGGTTCTTATTAGCTTAATCTAAGCTAGTTTTTTGCCTCTATTTTCCTAGATATTTGAAAATTTCCACTCCAACAGGTACCAGAGAACTTACAGTATAATTCTTAACAAGGATGGTTGTCTCAAGCCCAAGCTGATACTCTCTCTTGTAGTCATAACTACAAACGAAGAAAACAAACAGTTTTTATTTCCTACTCTTGTAATGCATATGTACTCAGATATATTAGTAAAATTGTGAAGAAAGCCTTCGCATACCTTATATAGCAGAGCTTCTCTTTGATTTCCCTAACCGTCTCAAAGTCAGCCGTTTTATTCATCGCATATCTGATAAACACACAATCTTTTTTATTCAGGTTATGTTAATAGAAAACATCTCAAATATCATCAAAGTGTTAATCAAGCTTCAACATTTGAATTTATGAATCGGTTTCTCACCCTCGTCGAGAAAGGAGATCAACAAGATATGCTGTAATGTGTCTGCCAGCAACATTCATTCTTTTGGTAAGATGAGGAAATGAATAGCCATCAACCACCGGAACCTAAGATGTGAGATGACAACGGTTAAGTGCTCTATAAGCAAAATCCGGTCTCAAAATCACAGAATTATGTAGCTTACCACATGAGTAACACCGTCACCAGAATCAATAACCAAACCAGTTAGCAAACCTGAAATAAAGAATCCAACAGAAAAAGGAAAAGAAATATATAAGAGAACTACGTGTAAAATTATTTGCCAGGTCACTATATAAACACGCGAAAGAAAATCTAAACCTTCAATAATCTCCATAAGCACCTTGAGCATACAGAGTCAAAACGGCTTGGATTTGAATGAAAACGCCAGCGAAGTTGTACTTCTCAAACATTGTCTCTATCTGTTTCACGACTTGAATCAGTTACTACTCCAATAACCATCAATGCGATTGGCCACCAAGACTTGACAATATCATACCATTTTTTCACGGTTTTTTGAGGGATTAAGTGGTGGATCCGTAAGCAATATCTTACAATCTGATGGATTGATCTATCAATAACACAAGGATTTTAAGGGTCAGTCAAGCAAATGCAGAAAACCAAATTGGTTGGAGAAGGAAGAGAAGGAATTTACTTTCAACTCGTTGTAGAAAGCATGATCCCAAACATGTTCCATATCTTCCCAGTTCTGCACAATACCATTGTGGACAGGATAATTTATATCCAACTGATGCCTGAGCTCAGCGCAAGACTCCCCCACAACTATATCCTAAATGAAAACAAATCCAAAAAAGTATATGAAATCGAATTATGGATACCAGCTTAGTCAAAAGATTTCAAGTTTCATATAAGTAAAGATCTAATTTTTGTTTTTTAACGTCTTGCAAGGGGAAAGGGCCACATATATACAACCTTCACTTGCTGTTCCATGAGTGATTCTTCATACCGAAGCAACGGCCTTCCTACGACACAGGGGAAAACAGATGTTGGGAAATTCTCTCCAGCAAATCCACATTTGACATACTGAAATTGCCAGCGAAAAATCAGATATTAGAGACTCAAAAACATAAAGTTGTTTCCCAGGCAAAAGCCAAAACAAAACGCATCAGAAGAAACTCAAAATTTACGAAATGGCTTTAGAGATGGATTAGCTTCGATTTCAATCAAAGACAATGACCCTATACAAGCCCAAGTTTCAGTTTTTGCAACTTTCAGACAACTAGATCCTAAACAAACCCAAATAAGAAAAAGATGATATTTTTTAACGAAACCCAGCAGGAAAATGTGATGTTTGATCAGATTCAACTAAAGAGCTCGTGGAATCTAACGATACGGAAAGCGATGTAAGATGATAAGGAAACAAAATAAGAGAAGAGAAACGAGAAGAAGCGTACGCCAGTGCCGTTGTCGCAAACGACGACATTTTTGTTCTCCATCTTCTCCGATTTATATGCTTGCTAGAGAAATTCAGCTTTTTATCCAATTACATGAAACAGATATCTTCGATCTCAGAAATGAAAACTTCTCTTGGAATCAAAGCGAAGAATCACTGTTCTCTATTTCTTCCGCTTTGCTCTGACCGGTCACTGGTCGCGATCGACAAGCAAATCAATTTTTCAACAAAAAACAGCTCAAAAACGTTTCCTCATTTCACTATAAGAATGCGCGTCGTTTACTCTAAGTAAAAACGTCACGTAGTGCTAATGGTCAATACAAAAACGCCGTCTTCTTTTTGGGCTGTAGATGAAACTCTTCATGGGCTTTAACACGTTAACCTTTTTATTAGCATGAGTTATTTTCTCTCTAAATTCATCTCATTTTTTTAGGTTGTGTACAGACAAGTCAAAATAAGAAAAGAGAATTTAACTTTTTGACTCGCTGAACTATCTCCAGAGAAGCTTTAAAAGCAAGATGTAAATTTAAAACTCTGAAACGAATTAGCTTCTGTGCAAAAGATTCAAACTAAAATGAGCTGAGAACAGCTTCTTTGGATTCTAACGGGTAAATCGAGTTTGTACGAAATTCAAAACCTTTCCATGTTAATCTTCACATCGTGCACAAACTCGATCAAACAGAGATGCCAGAGATACTCAAGATCAATAACATGAATGCAGGTAAGAGTAAAAGAACAGCACTTTAAGATCATAGTGAACTCCATCGAAGCTTAAGCCACCGAACCAGAGCATGCAGCAAAGTGTTTAACACTCCATGTATACTGAAGTCTTATCTAATTCACAGGGATAAGACTGATCTTTGGAAATGCTATAGAAGAACATTGTGCAAAAAACGCTATAACAGTTTCTTCTGTAATCTTCTAAAAAGGCAAGTATACATTACCATTGTACTATCGAAAAAGCCGGTTTCTTGATATTCAAAGAAGCAACAACACACATAATAAGTAAAAAACAAGCCTCTCTGGATCAAACTTAGACTCCAAAGCTTCAAAAAAAAAAACAATCTCTGGCTGTGTCTACCAACAAACTCCACCTGTAAGTTTCAAAAAAGCTGCCAAAATGAAATGTCACAAACACTCAAAAAAAGCTCTTGGACTCGCTCTTGTGTATCATCATCCTCTGAAAGTATGAAACTGAAACCAGCTCACCTGTGTGTTTTGCAGAGGTTTCAATAAGCATAGATTTTCACTCTCACTCAGTATTAACCTTTTTCTTATCTTTTCTTCTCCATGCTAGTTGTAAAATTACAACAATATTATGATCACAAAACAAAAGCCAAAAGCTTTTCAAATCCAAAAGAGAAAATCAATGTTTAAAAGCTCAATTAACGCCCAGAGCCTTGAGAATCATCTTTATCACCACTCTCTTGCTGATGATCTTCATGTGATGGGTTATGATGAAGAGTATGGTGAAGAACCCTACCCTGAGCTTGAGCCTGAGCTTGAGCTTGACCCATCTGCTGATAAATCTGTGTAAAAGACTGTGGATTCAAGACACCAACATTCCCTTCTTGAGACAGGCCTAACTCAAGTCCAGGCATCTGATTGTTATTACCACTAGCACCACCCAGGATGGATGCAAAACTCATAGCTCCAATGTTGGAAACACCAGGAAAATCAAAGCCAGGAAACCCAATTCTGTAACCAGCTCCTTCACTCATAAGCCCAGTGGTTTGCACACCAGCTCCAAATCCAGCTACATTTGGCCATAACCCAGTCGCTATATTTGACCTAGAGGCTTCTCCTCCTCCTTCTCCGCCGCCAATTCCCCAATTTGGTCTACCACCACTACTAGACCCACCACCACCACCGTCTAACTCATGACTGATCATTAAACCAGCAGTGAGAGATCCACCTTGATGATGGTGGTTGGAGACAGCAGCTGCTGAGGCTAAAGCAGAGGCCGGTATGGTTCCTGAACCGGTGGCTGCGATAATAGACGGCTCGGCTTGTTGAAGCAACCACTGGATTGTTTCGCCGTCCGATTTGTGACCCAATTCTCTAGTCAATTGAAAAATCCTAGCTGCACAGAGCGCAGGCATCCTGATTCTCCGACCCCTACCTTCGACTTTGGTGTGTCTGTCTTTGTTGGAGCTTCTCTTGGGCGCAAGCTGATTCTGCTGCTTCTTACTGTTGTTCCCTTCTTTGTCGGAAGCGACCACGATCTGGAAATCCTTAATCTCAGCTGATTTGCGATGATGATTCTCGTCCTTGTTGTCGTCGGAAGCATCTCCCACGCCCTGATTTCGCGGTGGTTGTGGTGGGTTCAAGAAATTTGGTACTTGGTGTCGATTTGGGTTCTTGGGATCCATCAAAGCTGTGTGGGGACTTCAGGGTCCAGACTCCAAATTTAATCTCTTTCTCTCTTCTCTCTCTCGGATTCCATTAAGGGTTTGTGAATTGTGGTGACTTGAAAAAGAAAAGGCATCCACTTTGAGAAACTTACAGTGTTTTTTTTTAATTGAAAATGTTTGTTTTTTATAAGTCCAATAAGACCCCGTAAGATCCCGATGCAGAATGGAGAAGAATAAAGAAGAAAGTTATCATCTTTCGATCTCAAAATGGGTCAAAAAAGAAATGAGAAAACACTAAAAAGTGTGAGACTTTAGTTTTGTCTTTTTCTTCTTCTTTTTTTTCTTTTTAACCTTTTTTTTTGTTGGTGGTTTGGTTTGTTACATAAACATAATAACAGAGAGATACTGAGTCTCTTAGGTTTCTCACCAAACACTGAGTCTTTAAGACCACAAACAGCAAAGTAACCAAACAAGTAACCTCTAAAGAAAAAAGCAGTGACTGTTTCACATTTAAATCCTTTGATCAAAGGTAATGAGAATCTAAGAAATGCCACTTCACGTCTCACTACTAGATACAGTCAATGACTTTTTCCAGTCCGGCAAATCTTTTTGTAGGATTTTTTTTTCTTTTTGAATTGTCTGTGGCAGGGTTTGTTACTGTAACTGATACTATACTCAAACTTTTTAGCTAAAATGTTATGTCTTTTATTTAACATTTTACAAACATCATCCTAATTAAGAATCTAATTTAAACTACAAATCTAATCATTAATAACTAGTTTTAAAAATCAAGTTGATTATCTCTCTGAGATACAAGTATTCGTTATATAAATATATACAAATATGATTAAAAGAAGATCTATAGTTTGTTGTGGATAATTTTGATAGATCTAAAAATGTAATTATTGCTTAACCATAAAAAACAAATAAAAGTAGTTAACACAAATAAAATAGTGAATATAATATTTAATTCTTAGAAAAAAATTATTTATGTTTTAAAAACACAAATATAAATTATATTTAATCATTTAGCTAAGAATGAAATTGTAAAAGTATTTGTTTTTCTTTTGAAATTATGAAAATTTCAGATATTCGTCGCATAATTTTTGACATATCCGAAATCATTTTTAAAATATTTTGAATTTAAAAAATAAGTTTTTTTTAAATAAAGTTTGAATATGGAACATAAAACACTAATTTCCTTTTATTATCACTATGTTATCACATATTTTTGTAATTCTGAAAAGAATTTTGCAAAATTAAGTTGCTAACTCCTACAACTATTTACCTTTTAACCCAGAAAAATACTATTTTGTACTAACATTTCTTCAAAAAAAACAGAGTACAGTATTACTCCGTAATAGCCTTTTTTGCTGTATGTAAAAAAAAAAGAAAAAAAAAGCATTGACATAGTAATACGTACATAAAACAGCAGTCAAAGTCAACGTCTTCTCAGAGAAGGAAGTAGCTAGTCTATCAAGTCGATGAATGATATATCGACACTTGTCAAGTCCAGAGAGGGTTTGGTTCGCTTGTAGGGCAAGATCTATAAGAGATTGAATGACTTTGAGAGTTCCATCATTTAAGGACCGACAACATCATACTATCTCTCTCTTTTTAAAAAAAACCTGCACCTCTCGCTCGTATCATCATCATTCATTCATAACTACTCATAAGTCTTGGAGTTCAATTAATCTTATTTGAGTTAACTACTCTTTATGATGAAAGGCATGAATCTTAGTATTAATGGCATTCATAATCACGTTTTAATATATATACCGGTCAAATGATCCCTTGCATGCCTAATCTTTTGGGAGTAATAATTTTGAAAATGTGTGTTTGTTTATCGATGATTCTCCAAAACCAAGAATTTGTAAAAAGAATAAAATTAGATGAATGTGTCAATATTTCGTAACGTAGTTGATATCTGTTACTGTCTCCTCATATATTATTGCTGTCTATATAATATCAACCACCTCATTTTTTTCTTAGTTACACTATTTTACTCTAAAACCAATGTTTTACAATGCATAAGATTTACAACACTTGAAATGAAGACTTTGTGTAAGTGTTTTTTTTTATAACCTATACTTATAAATAAGGTGACAACTAATAGTAGGCATAGTTGATATTGTTGGTGGACATGCAGGTGGAGTAAAGTAAATATGGAATTTGAGTTGGTGCATGTGAATTTTTTGGATTGAATTATGCTCCTAAAGCAGGAAACACACAAGGGCCCATATAACTCATCACATAACCTTTTTTTCTTTCTTCTTTCATTTTTCAGTTGCTTTATTGTTTTCTTCAATTCTACATTTGAAATGAAGATGAATTTAACAGAAACATTAGTTAGTCCATCTTCCACCAACTGATCTTCAGACTGCATAGTAAGTGAATCATCCTTCATACAGGACCTGCTCTGAAGCCAGAACCGGCCCTGAAACCAACCAAGCCAGGCATAGTAATTTGATATCATTCCGACCTTGATTACTTCGAGATTTGAGGGGGTTTTTTTTTCAAATCCTTTGATGTCCAAGTCGTTTTCTTCCCTTTTTTCTATGTGAACAGATTAAAAAAGAAAAACACTATAAAGAAAATGACTATTAATCTCAATCGTTCATAAGTGCATAAATGACATATAATTTTACTTTCACATTAATTTTTAATTCAAAATTGGTGGTATTCGACTGGTCAGTCTCAATCAAGACAATCTTGATCCAATTTATTCAACTCAAGTCCCTATCATTTATGTATGTTTACCTCTCACCATTACTTTCATTTCACTTTTTTTCTTCCTCAATGATTTTAATATTCCGATATTACTCAACTTCAAGAGTTTGGGCCACGATTATCTCCACCAATTATGGTAAATTGAGACTGGGTTTCAGTTTCATCATTACAAATTTACAGTTTCTTTAAGATTAATTTCATTATGCCAACTTTTCAATGCATTAACTTGTTGAGAAAACAAATTAACTTTTTCTTAAAAAAAAAACAATCCAAGTAATTTGATATAGAAACCAGAATTTCACATCAACTATGACACATCTAATGATTACATTAGTGTGCTTATCTTACGAGAGTGGCACCATATATCAAAACGTTCATGATAAGTTGTTAATATTTTTAAATTGCTATCTTGTAATTGTTGTTGTTTTGGTTTATTGTAAAAAGATGATGTTGTCAAACTATCAATTGAACAAACAATGAGTATGAAACACTGCAATTTGGATTGGAGTTGTCAGTTTGATTCTAAAATTCGAACTGTGTTACTTCAATATATGGATCAATACACTCCTTTTGTTAATTGAACAGAAGGAAAATGGTCTGTCTGAGCATGTGAATAGCGATCTAAAATTGAAAGCATTCAAAGGGACATCTATTAGACAAACAACAACATTTGACTAAACATACAAAGAGATTTGCAACAACATTTTGTTCCTGCGAATTGAGATTCCAAACATATCTAGACAACATACGAAGACAATTACTTCGATTCTGACTCGCGGTTGCGGGTATGACCATTGTGGCAACTTTAACTTCCCAAAGATGGTCCAAAGTACATACAAATAGGCGGATTGATCCTCAAGATCGAAAGGATTGCGGACGGAATTGTCCAGATCCCGTCCCCACAGATCAGCCCTGATGCTACTGCACCCGCAAAGTCGTCTGCATCTTTCCTGTTGATCCGTTCCCATACAAACAATATCACAGTTCCAACAAACATGTCGATGGCGAAGTAAGCTCCAATATAGAACGGGACAGCCATCGCCATTGGGATCGGGATGAACTGAGAGATCTTAGGCGGTGTAATGTCCCTCAAGAGGTTTACTATCAAGGCCGCGATGAAAAACCCATAACAAAGAGCCAAACAATGCTTAGGCAGTTCTGAAAAGCCCTCAATCCCGAGAATCGCCATTTCACGGAAAATAACTGCGTAAGGTGCTTTGTACGGACCGTTGGGATCTCCAATGTCGAAAGCAGTCCAGAAGAGCCAAAACGTGAGGGGAGCTATTATACAACCCATTGCAGTTCCCACGAGCTGGCTTACGAACATGGACTTTGCAGATGATAAAGTAAGGTAACCTGTTTTGAAGTCTTGCATAAGATCAGCTGCGGTTGAGACGATTGACATCATAACACCACAGGCAGCTAAACCCGCAATGACACCACCATCACTTCCTACTACGGAAGCAATAATGAAAAGCCCGATCTTTCCGTAAGTTGATGCTAGACTCCAGTCCGTGAGCCCAGTTCCATAAGAGTTGCAGAAGGCAAGAGCAGGTGCAATGAAATAAGAACACAGGACAAAGTACCATTTCAAGGGTGGAAATATCAAGGGGATTGTTGCAGTTGAGATAGCTGCAAGACCCACATAACCAGAAACCGCAAATCCAAGGGGTATACGGTCCTTCAGAAACACTTCGTCTCTTTTCTTCTTTACCAGCAGTATTTTAGACTCTTCGCTGTCATCTGAATTAAGGAATCGCAAAACATACAGTTTCCAAGGTCAAAATCTTTGGAAAGTGGCCATGAGAGAAAACAAGACATTGGTTATTACAAGAGCATGTGAGAGATGAGTCAGGATCTAATATGCTCTCTCACCTACAACGTTCGTAACAATGGGTAGATTGAGATGTTTAGAGCTATTGCTACACAATTCCTTCACAGTGACAGCGATGATCTTGACAAGATTGTATAGACCGTCACCAAGGATAATGGCAATGGCAATAAAGACCTTACAAAGTTACGAAGGACATAAAAGCATCAGTACTTGAAACTTATCTATTTATCTCCATTTTGACATGGAGATGTACTTTTATGAAAAAGGTTTCTAATTGAGCAGCTTATAATGTACCTTATATCCGTAGAGACCTTTGAAATCGTTGGATCCAAGGTCAGCTGGATACCAATCCCCGGCATGCTGTGATACAAAAGGCCACAGAAACCCCCAAGAGATTATCGCACCGAGAAGAACAGAGCAGTTCACTATATGGGGGCATATAAGACCGCATCCAACATAAGTAGGACTGAAGTCAAAGTAAAACCTGCGCGGCAGAAAATCTGGACTTGTTACAAATTCCACCAACTTAACTACAAAAATTAGCATACACACACATTCCCCAAACCCCATTCTAGTCATTTCTCACATATCATTACGGATATAATACCCTTGGACTTCCAAGCTGTATCAAACTGGTTAATATGAACTTACGTGTTCTTGAATAGCGTCAAACCAAGGGTGGGGAAGTTATCAAATCCACACGCATCTCCAACACCACTGAAGAACCACTTGAAACAACTCCAAACTAAGCTAAGGCTCAGGTATTTTCCAAGACATTTGACCTGGTTCCTGTAGTGTAATATTGCAGGTACAAGTTCAACAAAAGCATAGTTATATAGTTTGCGGAAAGCGAGACTGAATAACACTAACAAATTACCCTGCAAGCTCAGCTCCAGTGTTGGTGTGGAAGCTGTTAATCAGCATCGCTGTGGCGGTCCCACTGGGATAGGTAAGTTTGTAGTCCAAAACCATTACCTGAAACATAAACATATAAGTAAGGATCGAGCAATAATGAAAGGGAAGGTATACACTTTTCTGTACAAGATCATAGCAGATATATCTATCTACGTAATTGAGATGCTACCTTGCGTAGTGGAACGAGACTAAAGAGCCCTAGGAAGCTGACTACAAATAGAAAACCAATCATCCACCACAACCCTGGATTTATAACGTCTTCTGCGTGATTGCCCGGATAGTCAGCACCAATGAGCTTGTATGTCTTATCATCCATAGCAATCAAATATGATCCAAATCCTCCTGGAATTAAAACTCTATATCAGATAAGACACAAGAGTAAGCAAAAAAAAAGCAAGACCGATCCATATCGATCCTAATCACAATCAATCAACTCTCACAGATTCAACCTGCTGCCCGAAATTCGGAGTGTGATTCCAATTAGATTCTTTGATCAAATCAAAGTTCCGATTATCATCTTGATGAAACAGTTGCAGAATCAGCAGAATAACTTCTGTTCCGGTGGTTAATAGAATTCGAAAAATGAGAATCCGATTGATATGCGAGAACACATTCCTACTAAAAATCTCACTAAACTGAAAAAGAAACACAGATCTAGGCAAGAACTTTTACCGCTAAAGGCGAGGCCGTAGCAGGCGACAACGCAAGTTTGGATTACGGTGTTCTCTTGCTTGGTGAACGGCTTGACGGTAAACCCTAGATTCGACAAGAAACCGGTCCACGATTTGACGAAGAAGAAGCCGAGCAAACCAGCGGCGACGTTCAGTGAAGGGATGATTCCGACGGTCAGATTGAGCTTGTGAGTGATGATGCAGAACAACGTACCCAGTATGGCGCTGACGGCCAATCCTCGGATCGTAATCTGCTCCTTCCACTCAGGTACATGCTCATCGTGATCTAAAACAGTCGCCGCCGTCTTCTCAGATTCGGGCAGCAATGCCTCCGATATCTCCGCCGATGTAGGGATCTCCGTCCCCATGTTTAGCTACTCGATGTGTGAGTTTTCGCCGAAATTCTGATGGGATTAAACGTGAATTTTCCCGGCGGGTTTCTCCGAGAAAAATGGGTGCGAGAGAGAGAGGGAATCAGAGGAATCTAAGTTTGACGAAATTGAGGTTAGTTATGGAAATGTTGTGCTGAATCTCCAGATTAGACGCAAGGTAGTTATCCAGGTCGAATAGGAAATTGCCACGTACACTTTTTTTATCTGTTACGTTATTTGTACATTGAAACGATAAATTTTTTCTGTATCAGATATCCTAACCATAAATGTATTTTGTCCTTTTCTTTGTTCCTCACTTCCTCGTGTTTTAGAATAGCATGGCGTAATAATTTCTTTTATTTGTTTTTTTTTGTCAGCTTCTTTTATTTGTTTATAACGTTCGTTTTACATACTATTTTGTTTATTGGGCTTTAATAATGTCGGGCCGGGCCATATTATCATTATCCCAAGCTTTTTTTTTGTTCGGTCAAACCAAATGAAATAATAGAATAGTAATATAGTATGATGTTGATATATTTCGATGGATTAATTATTTTGAAATGCAAAATATTTTTTAGATTATTATTTTGAATTGAATCTGCTTAGATTTGTTGGATTGGATATTTTGAAAGTTTGCAAATATTAACCGAAAAAAATGTTCGTGAAGTTTTGGTTTATTTATGAATTATGAATTGTAGGACCAACCATATAGTGGTCTATGATGTTTTCAAAACATTAATTTTATCTCTCTTATTTCTAAGATTTATTATTTTATATTAAGCTATAAATTTATTGCCTTGTAAAAGAATATATATAAATATTTTCATATAAAATACGATACTAAAAACAAAATAAAAAACGACTGAAAATAACATTTTAAATATGTAGCTAATCCGTCAAAAGCAAAAATTCAAAAAAGTGATACAAACCCTTCAGTCTCGGAGATCCACGTTTATGAAAAACACAATTAGTCGAATGAAGAACTACAATGACTCAAAATTCATAGGAGTTATGGCGTAAATAGATAGCATTATTTAGATAGAAAAGAAGAATTTAGTTTCTTATATGTGGAAGGCGTTGATCGTTTTATCAAAAATCTAGTGTCGTATTTGAAACTCCACTTGTACGTGTTGTGATATATAAGCATTATGGGTAATATAAGTTATAGCCAACATATTTTCACTATCATCCAAACATATGTTTTTGTCGATTCTATACGTCTAGTTATAGACGTCGATTTATTTACGATCAACCGAAGTGATTGAAAACGTGTAGCATATACAGCGATCACAAGTCTTGGTGGTACCCAAACTTGCAAACTTACAACTACAAGATAAAAATGGGACCAAGAAGAAATTCATGAACGCACATTTCGAATAAATATGTGATTTGTTGGTTTTCGCATGTGCAATAGTGCGATGATAATTGAGCTTACAGAACAAACCAATCCTCATGCGTATCGATCAAAAAGATATGTATAAGAAGAAGAAAGATCTTAAAAGCTTACATTGAATGAAATAGCTCTTTCTTCTTTGATTTACTTTGGGACACACAAAGTACAATGTTGTAAATTTGCTTCTTGTTTCCTTGTTCAATAATAAAGATACCTTGTTACATCCCAAAGGAGATTTATTCCGAATTATGTATATATATTTACATTGTAACGATTTCATTTTAGTCCAACGATTTCTAAAAAGTTTGTCATGGGCAGAGTCGGTTCTGATTTTTGGAAAAACCACAAGCCATTGAAAAAAATAATCGTTTTGTATATTTTTTAAAAAAATGATCGTTTTGTATATATTTTGTTTAAAATGATCGTTTTACCTTATAATTTATTTTTTATATAAAAGTCGTAAACTCATACTTATTTTTTTTGAATTTAAAACCGACTCTGATAGAATTAGATCATTTATACTCATTTTTATTGCAATCTCAACATATCACGAATGGCTACACTAGATGCTTTAAAATATCAGAATATATCTAAAGTTCTAAACTCCTAAGTCTTGATCATTTAGTCTAGTCTACAATTCAGTTAGGAATCCTTCAGTTATCAAAATATATTTCCGTAGATCCATTTTTAAATGGGTCATATCAATCATTTTTCCTTAAGATTCTACACATAATTTCTAGCCATTCGTACACACACAAAAAAGGAAAAAAAAAATTCTCTAGCCATTGTCGGCGACGTGGCAGAGTCAGGACAAGACACCCCGTCGCAAGTGGGACTCTCTTTGAGAACTAGAGAGTTCCATTGCTTGCACGCCTTTTACGTTAAGATAGATAACAACATCTCCTTATGAAGATATGCATCACTTTCCTTTTGGAGGAAAAAAGCATGCAACAATGAACAGTACCACCACACACAGACATGAATGATAACTAAATAGTTACGACTTACGACTGTGTTGTGTCATGTCATGTCATGTCGTACGACTATAATTCATACACGTGGCAGATTGTGTAAGAGAAGTTCACAAACATGTCCGAACAAAAGAGAGGGGAAGTAGTGGGAGAGACTCTTTTTTAGTCCGTATTAACAATACCTTTTAGCTCGAAAGCAACCTTTCCTTAATTCTTGTAACGTCCCATCTTACGTGCTTTAATACATTTCCAGACCTTTCCCACGTAAAGAAATTGCGATGAATGCAAAATCACACGATCATTGTTATGGTCCATATCGATACTCATATATACTTGGTTGGAGTTGTGCCGGTTATTATTAATTATATTCTCAACACATTACGACACTAGACGACGGACAATAACAACAAAGCTCATATATACACTGTTCTAAACTCAATCACAAGACTCGGATCCTTCTAGCTCATGACCTACTTATATCTACACCTATATATAGCTACAAAACCCTAAAGAAAACTAAATGAAAAACAAAGGAAGCTGAGACTTAGAAAGCGGGGACAACATGAAGGTGAGTACACTGTACACATTCCGATATTCATTGCCAAGTCTAATCAAACTATTGTATTCTTTCTAATGATTATTAAGCTCTATTTTTACTTAATATATCTCTTGCAGCTGCTAAGTTGGATGCGAACTAAAAAGCAAAGTGGTTCAGACCCATCAAAGCAGTTCAAAGGTTTTATTTATTAATATAAAAAATAAATCTCACACAAAACCCTTTTAATAATCTATCTTCATCTTCATACAATGTTATAATTAAATACATATTTTTGGTAAATTTATAAAAGCCAACCTATCTTCCAGGTGATTTCTGTTGTCTAAGAGCTCAGGTTCCCTCTCAAGTCCAAGACATCCGAACAAACTCCTTCTCCTTCTCTGGACGATCTCATGACCCGAATCCACCGGAAACTGATGAGGAACTTCTGTTTGATGAAGATGGTTTCAGCGGATTTCTGGCGATCGGGACGCTTGGTAGAGATCCTGAAACACCAAAATTCACAGCTTCGGTTGCAGAAGAAGATGTAACCGGAGCACAAAAAGAGATTGCAAAGCTCATTACTGAGAAACTAGATAAGTTTCTTGAGGAATATCCTGAGGATGGTAGCAGTAAGCAGGTAGAGAAATTGAATGCAGAAGGAGATAGAGAATCAGATGCATGTCCTTCACAATATTACGATCTCTTTCGATCATCCATTGAGCTTACGAAGAGAAGCAATGAAGCAAAGAAGAACAAGGGTTTACTTACAAGCCTCTTCAAGAGAAGAAAAACAGTTGAAAGAGAGTGTAATTCCATGGTGAAACATGGCACAAGGGATTTGATTAAAAGAATATTTGAAAAGCTCCACGGCTCTCCTTCAAAGACGAGAAATGATGATGATGATGATTATGATTCCATGCCCAAGAAGAAAGATCTCAGAAAGGTTCAGTCTTTTTAGCTTTATACATTTTCAAATCTTACCTAAAGAGATTGGTCTGGTCGGAAGAGATCTGAAACTTAATGTGGTTTTGTTTTGGTTATAGAGTGTTCAAATCTTCCCAAGTAAAGTCCATCCTGTTCTCTATACACCTGCAAGAGACGATAGCATGATAAATGATAGAAGAAGCTGCACCAACCGCTGCAATCTCAAGATCCCGAGTCTTAATGGAGGGTTTCTCGTTTCAAGTTCCATCAAGGAAGCGAACACGAAAGGAGAAAACTGGATCAAGACTGACGCAGAGTGTAAGTCAAGATGCTATACAGAACACTGAACCCAACGAGCACTATTTGGTTTTATTTCTCTCGCTCAAGACTTTTCATATTGTTCCCTTGCTTTTGCAGATCTTGTTCTGGAACTGTGAAGATCAACACACATTGCAACAAACCTCCCTTGATGTTCCAAGGAAAGTTATGCCCTATCAAACATATTTATATATCTACAAAATCACTTTCTATTAATGTGTACTCAAAAGGTCATCTAGTCTACTTTAAGGTAATGAATAAGAAGCTTTAATTTGAAAAAGTATAGTACCCAAATTCAAATACATTCTTAGTACTGAAATTAGCCACAATTGTTAACCGCTCATAACAGTCACATCTCTGCTTTCTAACCGATAAATCCAGATTTGACATACTTTTTTGAGTCTAATGATCTGACTCTTGAGCTTGTATTTGCTAGCATCACAAGCTAAAAAAAGATTAAAACCTCTGAAACTCCATGGGGCTACTAAGAGAGAAATCAAACGAAACAGAGGTACTAAACTTGATGCTTCTTAGACTAGATTCAGTCAGTTAACAGAAAACTGAAACCAAAACTTCATTGAAAGCTTCGTTGGGTCCGGTGTTACTGACCAAGAGAGAAACACATTAAAAAGGAAACCCTAACTACTAAGAAAACTATCTTGATATCATCTTTAGGCAGTAATCTACTTTATAGCAATTTCTTTAGCCAAAAAAGAAAAAAGCAAACACTACCAAAGAGCACAGAAATAATTGATTGAACAATCACCAAAGTTCACAAAAAGCAAAGCCAATATAGAATACAATACCTTTCCTTGTTATCAATCACTAAGCTTTAGTATCTTAACCTCTTGTTCCTTCTACTTAGCCACCAAGAAAAGCCAAAAAGACTCGTCAATCACCTTCTACATAACTCTCCACTTGTCTCCATCTTCATCTGCAAAAGAACAAACACTCTTTACACAAACACACAATTCACAGAAGCGTTTTCAATATAAACACTAAGAAGCAAAGAGATCAAAAAACCGTTACATATGAGCGCGGATTGGGGACCGGTGATTCTAGCAGTGTCTCTGTTCATCCTACTATCACCAGGCCTACTGTTTCAGATTCCGGCGAGGACGAGAGTGGTTGAATTCGGGAACATGAGCACGAGCGGTATCGCGATTTTGGTTCACGCAGTTATATACTTTTGCATACTCACAATCTTGGTGATTGCTATACAAGTTCACATCCATTTCTGATCTCTGCTCTTCTTATATCATGTAAATGTAAGTAACAAAAAGAAGGGAGTTTCATTGCAAACTCTAATGTGTGTACAAATCTCTCTGATCTCTCTCCTTTCTTTGGCTTCATTGTTTCCTCCAGTAATGTTTCGAGCAGTATGACAAAACTTAACAACTTTTGTCTAAATTTGAGCGAATAAACAGAGTTACAGAGACTATTAGGTAAGAAAATTTGGACTTTTTTTTTCTGAAGATAACAAAATATTATAAAAAGAAGGAAACTGAAGTAACGATAGAATACAAAGTACAACACAGTCCTTTTTCACCAAATCTATTTGTTACAACATCAGACGAAAAACTATAGATCGAAGGTATATAAAACCCCTAATTACAGAGTTTCTAGACCCATATTCAAAAGGGAACACCTTTATTTCATACAAACAACAACAACAAAAAGAAGACAGACCCAGACCAGATCAACCGGTGTAGATATGGAGATTAACGGCGATGATCAAAATGGAGTAAATGGCGAAGAAGATGAGAGTGTGAACAGCGATGGCTTTTCCGTTGGTTTTAAGGGTACCGAAATCTACGGCTCGGTTGTTTCCGGGCAATGAGAAGAGAAGTCCCGGCGAGAGAATCACGAACAGGATAACGCCGACGAGAACCGGGGCCCAATCCGCCATTGTTGCCGTTAAACGAGTGAAGTAAAAGGTTACACCTTTAGAAAAGCGGTGGCTAGAGAAAAAGACAGGAGGAGGTGGAAGAAACTAGAAAAGATGAAACTTATGGTAATGGGATGTTTTTATTTTTTTAAACTAATCTCGTGATTATCACTTTATCAGTAATCTAAAGAACTTAGGAGTTCACGAAAAACACTAATATCGATAATTAATGCTAATTTAATTGTTTATTTTTTTATTTAAAGGACTGATTAATTTAAAAATGAATATTATTACCCTTTATAACCGAATCTATTTTCTCTTTGAGCTGGTGGTAGTGGGCCGACCCACCTTACACTCCTGAAAATGAATAACTCTTTCTAATCTGTGAGTTACTTCTTAATTAAGTTATTAATTTTATAGTACGATCAAAGCAATAAAAGTTTATCATATTCTTATTCTTACAATGTATTCCTAATTATAAAGATGAACTCAGTTTTAGTTTCGTATTAATTCTTAACTAGTTTGTGTGTTGTTAGCTGATTTAAGATGATAGTTATTAACTAATTAGGACTTATTATGAATGAGCCCACATGCATAAATGATGATTTAACTAGACCAAACCGAATCCAATAAACTTTTTACTTAATTTCTGTTAATAATTCAAAAAAAAATGAAAATTGTAATCAAAATCGAGAACCATATTGAACACACATAATAGATGTCTATGGAATAGCAGATAAATAAAAGTGTTACTTATACCAAACAAAACAGTGAATTACAAACAATCTCAAGTAAAACAACAAAAACTGACTATAAAATTCTAAGATACATTAATACAAAAAATGGAGAGGTTTATTATCTTTATTAGATTAGGCGATGTACATGTGAATTTGTAGAGCAAGCAAGAGAATACAAACAAGAGTGAAGTAAACGAGAGTATGAACGATAACCGAAACACCACTTGTTTGAAATGTTCCAAACTCAACGACTCGGTTCTTCCCTGGAATCTGAATAAGCAGCCCTGGAGTTAGCAACACGAATAGCGTCACGGCCACGAAAACTGGTCCCCAATCAGGCATGTTTGTGTAATATCTTCTTCTCTCTTGTACGTTATGTAATAGCTATAGATATATTAGAGGGAGAGAGAAAGAGAGTTGATTGATGCAAATGCATTAGAGAGTGTATTTATATGTGGGACAATGTATAATGGGTTGATAATGGGAGCTGAGAATAGAGTGATCCATTGGTTAATGTCGGAAGAAAGAGTGCTTTGTGAGGAAAGGACAAAATTTTGTGACATGGAAGGATTAAAAGTGGTTTCAAGAAAAGAGTGTGATTAGAGAGAAGAAAAAGAAAAGAGTGTGATTACGATTGCCATCAAGTTGTATCATTGAGGGATTCATTCACATTTTGTGTTTTGGAATGTGATGTCACGTGGAATTTGCTTTGGATCAAAGGAAATAGATATATAAAGCAGTCGTCGGTACATTTATTTTATGGTTTGCTTTACTATCAATTTTTTAAGCCTTTATAGGGAAAACAAAAAATAAACATTATCTTCCATATTTGGGATTTATTTTTGCATCTTTATAAACACCAATGAATTAGTGCAGATGCTAACAAAATATTCTTTTTTTCAAATTTTATTGGATCCAAGTTTAAAGAAAAAATGTAAATTGTTGACAGTGGGATTTGAACCCACGCCCTTTCGGACAGGAACCTTAATCCTGCGCCTTAGACCAACTCGGCCATATCAACTTGTTGTTTCCTATAGTAGAGTTTACATTTTTTAATTCGACATATAAAACGCCAAAAAACTTGGATCATGTAGTAATTGGAAGGATTAAAGAAAACTTAACGCTTTTCGAATGTGAAAGAGTAGAACAATCTGTGAGTGGTGTCCGTCGATATTGCCAAACCCGTCCTAATAAGAGGTAGACGGCTTGCATAAGGTACCACATCACTAGCCGCCTGGTCATGACACCGTCCCGCAGTAAAGGGAACGGTCACAAATGATTGGTCCTCTCAGCTTATCAACCATCAACGAGCTAGAAACATGACTGTTGCATGAGCCTTGCATACTTTTTTCTTGATGGTGCAGCGAGTTGTTAAAAGTAAAGTGAAAAGTTCAAGCAAACTATTTGTTTACTTTTGCGTCTAAAGAGTTTTAAGTATATGGAGGTGAAAGATAAAAAAACTCAGTTTATAAGTTGAAGTGGCCGGTGGGAAACGGAAAACTATCTGCTTCCAAAAACTGGTGAAACTCTTCTTCTTCCAGCTTCATCCAGTTGCTCTGCTGACAAAAGCGATGCCTCAGGCTCGAAATCCGCGCTTTCTAGTTGCTTCTGAAGCTGTTGGATACGGAAACAAAAATATTCAAGAAATGCTAGATAAAAGGGGAATCAGTACTCATCAGATTCAGATAGTTTACCACTTACCAGTTATCAAGACACAACCAAGAGCTATATTCTTATTGGATATGTTAAGGTTGAATCACTCTTTCTGGTTTTTGCTCATGTAAATTTATCTTCATCTTATCGACAAGAAAGTGTAAAGACAGGTTTTGTGTTTACCTTTTTAAGGATAGCAGATTGGTCATTCAGAGGAAATTTACGCATATATTTTAGCATCTCCAGTTGCTGCAGTAAGCACATTTGAATATCTAGACATTGGACTTCAATGGCTCTTTTTTTGTAATAACCAAGCTGACATTACCTGTTCTTGTAATTGTTGTTGTGCTTTCATTTTCTGTTCAAATCCATCTGCTCCGAGCTCAGCTTCTTCACATGCCATCTCCTCCCTAATAAGTAATAACTGTCTATTACCTCTCATCTATAGTTAACCTTCATAATCTTATCTCTTAAGGTTATAAAAAGAGTAACAATTTAGTAATATCATGAAGTTCAAAGTCTTAATCTTCCTGATAGAGACCATTATCAGTAACTCTAAACTAGAAGAGAGAAGAGCGAGCTTACTTGGCGAGAAACTTGTAGAAACCAATCATCAACTCTTTGTCGTTTTCATATGCAGAGTTCAGCTTTCCCAAGCATCCAATACCAAATCCTGGGTCTGCTTGTAACCAATAAAACTTCATTGAGAAACATAAAACAAGTTTGTTTTAGAAGAAGAAGAGACTTTACCAATTCCCATCTCCAAGAATATCTCCTCTTGAATTGCAGTTGTAACCGCTACCGCTTCCTGCATTAGATCAGGCATAAACATAGTTTCGGCTACATTTCATCGATGCAATTTCGTATTCTTATATAAGGACCATGAAGGATACATCAAAAACTATCTTTTGAAGATTGATACTAGATGAAACTAGTCCCCTTCAGTAATAAAAATTTTATCAAAAAAAAAACCTTTCTTTTCGAGAACTGAGTTTTCTCAGAATCAAAACTTACACCACATTCAAACAATACACTTCATTGCAATAATACATTTGTCATTCTCATAATCTCATTATATAAACTCATCCACTTTGAAAACGACATTCGTCCATCAACAATACTCTTAACTGCAAAGCAAGCATTATTCAATAATTAATGCATTATCCAACAATTGAAAAACATCCACCTGTTTATCCTCAACTGCGTCGGAGATTCTTTTCTTCACATCTGAGATTAAAAGAGAAAATTTTGCAGTGAATCAAATCGAGAAATGGATTCAGAAACCTCAAAAGGAAAACAAAATTACCAGATTGCGACGCTAAGTAATCGAATCGATCAAAAAGATAAACCATTTGCTCTTTCGTCAACATCCCTGAGCTTTGCAGCGACGCCATTCACAAAAAAAAAACTATCTTCTGAGTATAATATGTCAGAAAGTGTCACAAACAATATCAAATGACGAAAATATCCATTACCACTACCCTAACATTATTTTATAAGTAAATTTCTTTATTAATTGGTTCGTCATTATTTTAAAATTTTGCCATTATGTATATCATTAGAGCTAAATTCATCAATTATAAATGAATTGTATGGTATAAAGTATAAACCCTTAAACATGGAGATTAAGCTGGGGATAAGTATAGACGAAGATTATGATATTCCATTAATTAAAAAAACGATAATACACGGAATATTACAAGGATAAAACCGTAATAAATAATTATGTAACTATAAGCTAAAAATCCTCATCGAGCGAGAAAACATGATTATCAAACGCGCCGTTTCCGTTAACGCTAGACATAACAGAAGCCTTTTGGTAATCGCCAACTCTCTTCTCGAAGAAGTTTGTTTTCCCCTGAAGCGAGATTAACTCCATCCAATCAAACGGATTAGCCACACCGTACACCTTACCGTACCCGAGCGCCCCCAAAAGCCTATCTGCCACAAACTCAATGTACTGACTCATCAGGTCACTGTTCATCCCTACCAACGCGCACGGCAGCGCGTCGCACACAAACTCCCTCTCGATCTCGACGGCGTCGCAGACGATTGACTTCACGCGCTCCTCGGAGAGCTTCGTCCACAAGAGCGTGTAGATCAGGCACGCGAAATCGCAATGTAAGCCTTCGTCTCGTGAGATCAACTCGTTGGAGAAGGTTAATCCGGGCATGAGACCTCGCTTTTTCAGCCAGAAAATCGAGCAGAAGCTACCGGAGAAGAAGATACCTTCGACACAGGCGAAAGCGACGATTCTCTCGGCAAAAGTCTGAGATCCATCGATCCACTTCATCGCCCACTGGGCTTTCTTGGCGACGCAAGGGATGGTTTCGATCGCGCGGAAGAGATGGTCTCTCTCTTTGTTGTCCTTGATGTAAGTGTCGAGGAGGAGACTGTACATCTCGGAGTGTATGTTCTCAATCGCGATCTGGAAACCGTAGAAAGCACGCGCCTCCGAGACTTGCACATCGGACATAAATCGGGAAGCGAGATTCTCCAGAACGATTCCGTCTGAGGCGGCGAAGAAGGCGAGTACGTGTTTGATGAAGTGTCGTTCGCCGTCGTTTAGATTCTCCCAGTCGCGACCGTCTTGCGAAAGATCGACTTCTTCGGCCGTCCAGAAAGATGCTTCGGCCTTCTTGTACATCTCCCAGATCTGTGGGTATTGGATCGGGAACATACAGAATCTGTCTGGGGTTGGAGTCAAAAGCGGCTCTTCTGGCATGGAAGGCATCTTTTCGCCGGTTTTAGTGGAGGAAGAAAGTGAGAAAATTGACGGAAGAGATTGAAGATGTGATGGTTTCCTGAAGAAATTAGGGATCTAGGGATGAGTATTTATAACGGAAAGCAAAGGGTTTTAAGGGGTTTCAAATGTTTAAAGAGGAGGGAAAAAGATTAAGAGGGAAGCGTCGAAATATTTCGAAAAGTTTTCTCCTTTCTTTTTTAGAAGCTTGTTGAGGAAGAGGAAGGGTATTATCGTGAATATACACTGAAATTTTGGCGTCAAAAATATAGTTTAAGCGAGGGAAATTATAAAGTTGGCGCCAACGTTTTGATAATTTCGCTGGCTAAAGTCTTAAGGGACAAAAAAGACATTTTACATGGTCAAGTGACGCGAACGTCTGTGGTTCGCGTGTCTTCTTGTGAGGTGCACGCGCCTTCACGTGATTTACGTTATCAAGCCCAAAATGATAAAAGGGAATACAAATTCGACTTGGACCTAATTAAAAACTGGTTCTATTTAAAATGTGCCTATAGACTTAAGGCCCATTTTTGAGCCACAATTGAAAATACATAAACTTATTATTGATCCCTTAGTTCAAAATCCATTTTTATTTTGGATTTGTTAACAACTTCTACCTTCCCCAAAATTAAAGGGTGTATCCAATCTAAGTTTTGCAGTGATTTATAGTAAAATGACAAATCTACATCGGATAATACCATTTCAACTGTTTCTTCGGAACTAAAAAAAACTGTTTCCATATATCCATAATTTTAATTTTAATTTTAATTCTCCAGAATATCTTATAAGACTCTTCACATTCTTCAAAACAGTTAGTTGACATTACCATTTGAAGGTCAAAAACTTTTAAAGATAAAAATGTTTTATGAATTCAAAGATTTTTACTATGATTTTTATCCTCAGATATGTATACTTATAAAATGAAAAACAGAGTACTATGTTGTTAGGTTTGTTAATCAATCATAGAATATACTATGGTGCCAAATTTTTTTTTCAATTATTTCAGTAATTTGTTTTTGCTCTATGTAGATTTGTTTGTGATTGTTTTTTGGATGTGCATTTGTTAGTGTTATTGTGTTTGATAAAATTGTAGGTTGTTGAACCTTGAAAATTGGTTTAATGTCTGGATCTTAAAAATAGAAATAACTTTTACTTTTGAAAACTTACTTTTAGAAAGAAACGTATGGCTCCTTTTTCTGTAAAATCATATAAAATTAAATTTAATAAAATCATGATAGTCTAAAATTAGTAATGATTATATAAGATTAATATTATTTATTATGCTGTAAATAATATAACATATTACTTGAGAAAAAATTGATTCTAGGTAAATCTTCGGACTCCGTAGCATTATAGGACATGTATATTAAAATTTTAGGAATAATAAGTGAATGTAGATATATCAAAATTGTTTTTTGGTATAACAATTAGATAGAAACATTATTTACCTTGCTAGTGAGGGATATTATTGAAGATTTATTTATATACAATGTTGTCCACACCATTGTATGTAATGTTTTTAGGCTGAATGATGGTTAAGCCTTTGGGTGATGTTACTCTAGAAAGGGCTACGTATAGTTGACCATGGCTAAAGACCGGTTTAGGTAGATATAACAACACTGATTCCAAGCTTTAACCTTGACTTTTGTTGATTGTCATGGCATAACACATTCTAATTGAGAATTGTCTTCTTTTAAGTATAAAATTTTTCAATTTGATACATAAGTATTAAAATACATTACTATATATTATTAATAATTAGGTTTCTTTTTCCAGTAATATGATAGATGTTCTCTTATCTACCAAAACCGAACAATATTAAATAGTATACCATAATATTTTTTATCCTCATAACTCAATTACCTATTTGATGTAATAAAATTGTATAATATAAGCTCTACAAATTAGAGTAGGTGAATAAAAAATCCATTATATTTGAACCTAAAAGTGTATTAGTATATTTTTTAAAAATTTAAAACTAAATTGAACGAATATAATTAAATTAAAAATAGTTTTCAATATATTATATATTTTTTTAATATATTTTCATCCTTAAAACGAATCAATAAAAATTAAAAAAGGTTTTATTTTAAACGCTATTTTGTTATACATTAACAGATTAGTAATGATTATTTAATAAAGTTTTTTTTAAATTAAACAATAAAAAATAAATGTAAAGTTATTTTTGTGTTAATAAAAGCTTAAAGACATAAGAAAGGGTTTGAAGAGTTTTTTTGCTAATGTGGCAACACCAAGAGTCCCAAATAGCTACTACTTTATATAGTAGAAATTTGTAATTAAATAATTTTGATTTAGTATAACAATTTAATAAAAACTAAATCTGAGTATTATGATAAGAATTTACCATGTAAATTCAAAACATTTATGGATGTTATTTGTGTTGAGGGATGATCTATGTTATTTTAAAGCACATATGAAATTTATGTTATTTTAAAAAAACGCATGAGATAAATGGATCAACTGAGTTACGATTTTTTGATCCATCATTTTTGCATGTAAAAGGGTATAATTTGATTTTCTAGAATGACAGGATTTATTGTATAAATTTCACAAAGATGTTCCTTATATACGTTATAATTGTATTTAGATCATGCATAAATTTTTTGAATAATGTAAAATAACCTATAACGGATATGATGCATGAGTTTTAAATGAACATAAATGTGTAACACTAGATGAATTACCTAAAGACGAAAGGCTTTATGGGCAAATATTAAAAAACTGGATAACAATTAAGTGACAATAATTTTTGTTTCAATTTATTTAATTAAAAAACCCAAAAATATGTGAGAAAACAAACAAACAAAAAGGAGCATATATAGACAAAAACAAAATACACACAAGAAGAAGAAACAAAAAACATCAAAAACAGACAGAAATGGCAGAAGTTGTATTCGGTGTTCTGATTGGTGCAGCTGGATTATGGAAGTTGATGGGGACATTTAGTGGCGGATCTTCGTCAAGAATTGTAATAGAGAAAACTAATTATCAGACAGATCAAACTAATGGTATAGGCAAGGGATGGATTCTTCTAATATGCTTAATAATTGTGGGTTACGCATTCTTGAACATGAAGGCTGAACAAATTCAACATAACGCCGAAGAACAAGCACCGGTGCTTGTGATTGCTGGAATCATCTTATTTGTTATTTTCATTCTTTACCTTAAAGGTGTCCTTTAGTTTCTATATGTTTTTACTTTGTTTTGTGGATCTTACGACGTATGGCGTCATGGCTACAAAAATATCATTATAGTAACCAATCGTATGTCATTCAAATCCAAAAGAAATGTCTTTTACTTGAAAACCCCAGCAAAAAACAAAGCTGCAAACTGAATAAATAAAAATACAACTTATCGAGGAGCAGACACAGACGCATTAGCTTTCGCGAAACCAACCCAAGCAACAACGCCAATGGCTAGAATCACCCATCCCATCACATCATACTTCATATCACTACTCTTCTTACTCTGTTTGGGGGGAAAGACATTATCATGAGATTCAAACCATTGAGTGCATTCATCAATTACTGAAATGAAATGTGATGATGAGAATGAACATAAAAAGAGAGAACCTTTGAGCTGAGCTCTGCTGACAGACCAACGCTACCCACTGGCTGTGAGTCTAAGCTGAGCCTGTGAACCTCTGCGTGCACTAGTGGAGCCTGTGCTTAGCACAAAAGAGAAGAAATTTGATTTAAGTAAAAGAACGTTGAGATTGTGTTTAGAGGCAAAATGCACACTTCAGCTGCAATATTCCATTCTTATGCAAGGCTGATTGATAACTCCTTAAACCGGGCCAAAACATGAACTTAGTTGGTGACTGTTTCTATCTTCATAGGTAAAAAAAATCTATAGAAAAGTACCTGGGCCGTAGCTTCAAGTGCTTTCTGGTAGTCTTCATTTTCTGGTTGCTGCAAAGATGAACAAATATTTAAACACTAAAAAGATTCAGTATTGGCATTGATTCTACATGGAAAGCACATGACCTCATCCACAGCAAGTTGAAAGAAGTGAGCCGCTATGTCAAAGTTGTATTTAGCTTCCCTCTCTTTTGGAGTCGAAAACGCTAGACTAATGTATGCATTACCGATGCACCAAAGCGCAGCATGTTTCTTTGGCTCAATCACCAACGCCTCTCCAAGCTTAGTGATTGCATCTGCACACACACAAAAACAAGTATTGTAATCAATCCCTGGATCAGATCTCATTATTCAGATTTTAAAGGCAAACTCTTTAATCACACAATTAGATCCATGAGCATCATAAGCTAATCCAAAATAGATTTTAAAGGCACCTTGAACAATTTTCTTTGAATCTGAATCGCTACGAAACCGAGATAGCTCCAGTAGAGCTTCTCCCCATCTCGTCAGGTTCTTTAAAAAAAAAATCAAGGAATCACAACGCAGAGATCGAACCCAATCGAGTGATTATCTCGTTAAGTTATCCGAATATCAAAACAAAGGATCGGACAAGACAAAGCAAAACCCAGTAAAACAAAATCTGAAATCATGAAAAGAAGAGAGAAGAAACTAACATCGGCATCTAAAGGGTTTTTGATGTAGGTCTCCTCCGATTCTCTCCGAGTTTTTTTCGCAACAGAGCAGCGGATCAAAATCAGCATCCCAATCCACGGCTTCCAACACTTCTTCTTCTTCTTCTTCCATACTTAAATTGACTCTACTCTCTCTGCTCTCTCTGCTCTCTGTGCTCTCTGTGCTCTCTCTGCTCTCTGTGTCTTCAACGAAAGATGGGAGGAAATAGTCAAAATAGAAGAAAGATCAGAAAGGGCGCGACGAAAAGTAGCGTTTTTGGTCTTTCTTTATTTTGGGCGGCGTGTCTCTTTTTGTTTTTGTATTTTTCCCCAACCAACTTCATAAACTAAATTAAATTTAGTCGTTAATTTGATTATCATAGATTCTATTAATTTGGTATAACTTACATTACAAAAACATATATGTATTGTACTCACGTATTTTTTGCAAGCAAAATACAAAACGTAATAATATAAATTTTAATGAAACCATATAAACAAAAAATAAAGACATAACATTTAATTCTTTATAGAAATTTTAAAATACCACACAATTTAGTTTTAGGAAGACTTCTAAAACATAAATTTCAATAATAAACCAGAAAACTTTTCACTTTTCATAAATTTAAATTCTACCTCCAAAAAATACAAATATTCACACTCGGATAAGTGTATTCCAAAAAAATAGATATTTTTATAACAACAAATACAATATATTCTAAAATGAGAATTTGAACTCATGGCAATCCACATAGATTTGATCGTCCCCATTCACATTCTAACTTGCTACTGATCCCTTAGTTCAAATTCTAATTTCTTGGTGGGTTTTTTTAGCAACTTCTACGTTGTGCACTTCTCCAACATTTAATGACTTAAGCCAAAAAAACATTTTAGAGAAGATAACGTAAATAGATAATAAGTAAACATATTTTGTCAGTAATTAAACATAATTCATAAAACGAATAAAACTACCAACTACAATTGATTGATTTTAGTATCCTAAAAGGGGTATGATGCATGAGTTTTAAATAAACAGAAGTGTGTAACACTGATTAATTACCTAAAGAGGAAAGGCTTGATTAGAAAAATATTACAAAGCTGGATAACAATTAAGTGACTTGGTACAAAAAGAAGCATTGTAGTAACCAATCATATGTCATTCAAAATCATGTCTTTCAAATCCAAAAGAAATATATTCTACTTGAAAACCTTTAAACTGAAAATCCCAGTAAAAAACAAAACTCTCAATTGAGTAAATAACAACTTATCGAGGAGCAGAAGCAGGCGCATTAGCTTTCGCGAAACCAACCCAAGCAACAACGCCAATGGCTAGAATCACCCATCCCATCACATCATACTTCATATCACTACTCTTCTTACCCTGTTTGGAGAACGACATGTGATCATGAGATTCAAACCATTGAGTGCATTCATCAAAACTGAAATGAAATGCGATGATGAGAATGAACATAAAAAGAGAGAACCTTTGAGCTCGGCTCTGCTGATGGGCCGGCGCCGCCCAGTGGCTGTGAGCCTAAGCCGTGCTTGTGCACCTGTGCGTGCAGTAGTGGAGCCTGTGCTTCGCACAAAAGAGGAAAATTTTGATTAAAGAACCAAGCTTTGAGATCAGGTTTAGAGGCAAAATGCAATATTTCCCTCTTATGAAGTGACAAATCCTCTATACTTAGCACAAGAGAATTAAGTTCAATTAACTCTTTACGAACGGGTTTAGAGGTGAAATGCACAATTCAGCTGCAACAACATGTGCTTCGCACAGAGAGAAATTTTTTGATTAAAATCAAATTTTGAGATTGGGTGTAGAGGCAAAATGCACACTTCAGCTGCAATATCCCATTCTTATGCAAGGCTGATTGATAACTCTTTAAAGCGGGCCAAAACATGAACTTAACTAGTTGATTGTTTCTACTGATATAGGTGAAAACAAAAATTGATCTATAGAAAAGTACCTGGGCCGTCATTTGAAGTGATTTCTGGTAAGTTTCATTTTCCGGTTGCTGCAAAGGTCAACAAATATTCAAAACCACAACACCAAGAAGATCAGTATTGACATTGATTCTGAATGGAAAGCAAATTACCTCATCCACAGCAAGTTGAAAGAAGTGAGTCGCCAAGTCAAAGTTGTTTTTAGCTTCCACCTCTTCCGGAGTCAAAAACGCAAATGTAGTGTATGCATTACCGAGGCACCAAATCGCAGCATGTTTCTTTGGCTCAATCAACAACGCCTCTTCAAGCTTAGTGATGGCATCTAAGCACACAGAATCACATATCGTAATCAATCTAAAGATCAGATCAGATTTTAAAAAGAAATTTTTTTAATCATAGAGCATCATAAACTAATTGATATCATTGTCGGACGATTTGAACTAAGGACTAAGGATAATGAGTACGAGTGCTTGAACCATTAACAACTGAATTCAAGCTTTCAAGCCGATTTTAGTAATTTTTGTCAACCAATAACCAAATTTTGCATATATATATGTAAACATTTGGGAGCAAGGAGACCTAAAGAGGAATAAGATTCAAGTAAGAAATCCAAAACGTCACCAACAAATCTAAACCCAATTCAATCATACACACAGAGCCAAAAAAAAGAAGAAGAAATTAAAACACCTTGAACAGTTTTCTTTGAATCTGATTCGTTATGAAACTGAGCTAGCTCCAGTAGAGCTCCTGCCCATCTTGTCAAGTTCTATTAAAAAAAAAAGGAATCGCTTAAATTTTCGCCACACAACGCAGAGATCAAAACCAAAACCAGGAGGAGTCGATCGAGTGTAGTATGTATCGTTAATATAACCGAATATCAAACCAAACGATCGGAAAATAGAAAGCTAAACCCAGTAAAGCAAATCTGAAGAGAAAAAAAGAAAACTAACATCGGCATCTAAAGGGTTTTTCATGTAGTTCTCCTCGGATACTATCCGAATTTGTTCGAAAAGGAGCATCCTATCGAATTCAGTATTCCCATCCATGGCTTCTCAAAGCTTCTAAGAACACTTCTTCTTCTTCGGTACAAAGATTGACTCTCCCACTCTCTCTCTCTCTGTCAAAGACCTTATAGCAAAAGATGGGAGGAAACTGAGAAAGATCAGAAAGCGGCGCGACGAAACGCAGACGTTTTTCACACTTTTTTTTGGGCCGGCGTGTCTCCTTGTAAAACGGCTAATAATAGGCTTTTAGATTTAATTACAGTCCTTGTGTTTGCTTATAAAGCCCACCGTCTCAACCACTTGTCGTTTCAACTATGCGTTATGAGACTGTTCGCTGGGTTTCAGCATATGACAAAAATATATACATATTAGTCCCACACTGTGCCAAATTGCAATTTCGTCGTATAGAAAAATATAACTTTGTCTTCTAGTCCGACACCATGACAAATTGCAACTATCTTCAAAATAATTATTCAGATTTTATTCTAAATAATAATGACATGACTTATGGAATAAAAACAAAAATATAGTATGTGATGAATGTTAGTCCAACGACTTTGTGAGCTTGCAATGTGACTAACCTCACCTGCCACATGTAAAATCACTAAACTATTAGTAAATATACTACATTTAAAGAAGAAAAAGAGTATTGCAAAAAGGTAAAGCATCACATGTAACAAAGATTAAGATGTTCCTAAAAAAACAAAAGAGTTTGGTTCCGTGTTTTTTTTTAATGCTTTTGGTTTATGTCGAATCAAACTGATATTTTAAACATAAAACGCATGTACAGATAGATTTTTAAAAGTTTGAAAACTAGATAGTAGATACTTAAGCCAGTAGTATTATTTTTAGATTATGATTAAGTGGGTCTTTTTGTTATTACTTAATAATGTACGTACATGTATTCAAATTTAATGATGGTTAACCAATTTTATTGGTCTAATGATTAACAACTTGGTTTATTAGAGTCTAAAAATATTGAATTCCATCTACTGTATATATACATGTTTATAAAAAAAAAAGTTGTGTTTATATGTTAATCTAGACATTTCAAATATTTTGTGGATTTCGTTTCTGAATTTGTCTAGTTAGAAATAAATGAAAAGTTTGTTGGGGGAAAAAAAAGTGATAGATTTAATATAGAAATAATGATTCTCACATGTGACCCATGATTTCGAAGAAAAAAAACAATATTTATCGTGACATATTGCAAAAAATAATAAACTTTGGTTAGTACATATTATACCATGTGGGCTCATTTACATTATTTTATAGTTTTCCCAACATTATTATGTTATTATTGTACGTATTATGCGTATTTTCTTCTATGCTTCTTCAACCTTTTTTGTTTGTTTTTCGTTTTTTTTTGTCAGCTTTCTAATCAGTAATTACTACTACAGACGGAGGCACGTGTATCTCCAGTAAAGAGTTGAGATAATGGATACCAGACGTTAGTATGTAAAACTAATACTTAACATATATATACAAAACTATTTGGATATATAATTTTTGTAACGAGTTTGATACATGTTCATGTAGCTTAATTTGTTCTTGGAACTTTCATTAAATTTAATAAATTTGTGGATATTCCAGATAACCTTAGATAATTTGTTAGTATTATATATGTAAAGAAGGCTATTGGAAGTTGTCAAGTTGAATTTATATTAAGTTGGTTGTTTTTAAAAGTTGAGAGATTTGCTAAATTTGTAAAGAGGTTTGTTATATTTGCAAAAATTTTTGTATATTCAAAAAATTTATCAATTTTTTTTATTATAATGACATTAAGAATTTAAAAGATATATATAGTATTTTGAAATTTTTGTTTTTATGAGTTAAATTCTTTTAACAATACTTTGTTATCAAACTCTAACTACCCACAACACAGATAATTATTGAACTCATGTTCATATTTTATACCAAACATGTTCTCATACTGATTAGAATATTTTTAATCTGATCCAAACGAGTAATTACTACAACCTTTTTTATATTAATTAGACCATATTCTTATCTATAGACAAAATCAGACAACTTGTAATAAAATAGTTAAGGTTAATATTCTCGTTGTATCACAATCATCATCCAAAATTCAAATCCAAAAAAATGAATTTTTAATGAAAACACATATCCTTAATTTTATGGTGCTAGTTTCGGAAGTAAAACTTAAAACTGTGCTATTTAAGAAAGTTGCCCAATGAATAAATACATAAATTTTAGTTTCAAATATATCACAAAATTCAGGCTCTTTAAGATTTAAAAATTTGCAAAAAATAGATCTATCCTCCACTTTTATACAAGTATCCTAAAATGAGAATTTGAACTCCACAGAGATTTGAAAAGAAATAATATCTATATCTGTACTGAAAACATAATAATAAAATAAAATTTATAGAGATATTTCATTTGAAAATTTGTCAACTGAATCGGACGGTGGAGAATGAGTCAGCTATCGTGGAAACATGAATCCAAACTTGAGAGCTACTGAAGCGATGACGCGTGGTTGATACGGCAGTGGCAAAGAAACGTAATTAGTGGAGAAAAGGAAGGGCTATTTGGTTGAGTAAGTCTGATAAATCTACAGATCCACCACCATTCAGGACCATTTCTTCTGACGTGTTTCCTTCTTCGGTTTCTCATCCTCACGTCCGGCGGATTTCGAGGAAGCCAAGAGCAAAAGGTCTCTTCTCTCTCTCGATTTCTATGCTTTCTTGTTCCTTTCTGTATAATCCCTAAATCTTAGTGTTGCTTGTTTTTTTTTTTTTCTTTCCGATTTTTGATGCTTAGCGCTTTAGATTCTCCTCCAAAATCTCTGGTTCTTTTTAAACCTTCCGATTAGTTTCGAGCTTTGGGTTTTTCAGTTCAGTAGTTTAGTATTAGCGTGCTATGAGATTTTCGATGATGAATTTGGGAGGTTTTTTGAAATCTGAAGTTTGCCTGTTTATTGCATCATTAGGGTTTCGGATTCATGTTTAGCTGAAGCACTTGCTTAGATTTCTTCTTTTTTTGTTTTTGTTTTGGGGTAGCTTTGATTTGGTAATTTACCTGTAAATTGATTGAAAACATAAAAAAGGAGAAAACTTCGGCGTGATTTTATTGTTTTCGAAGCTTTTTGGAGAACAAGTGACATTGATTTTTCCTTTTAATTGTAAATGTGACAGAAATGATGGGTGTTGTTATAGACCAGTTATTGCATTATGCTTATACAACAACCCAATCCAGCATTTGCACTTGAATGTTCTTCCTTATGGAATGAATTAACAAAAATCTCTCTGTTTGTATTGGTTCTGCTAGATTTTGAACTATGGACAGCTTCTGGCAATTGGGTGATGAGCTACGAGGTCAGTCAAGAGCATCAGAGGATCACAAATGGTCCACAGTTGCAACGAAACTGGCCGAGCAGACTAGGATGAAGGGGGAAAGGATGAACAACCTTGATCTCTCCAAAGGTTACGCTGAGTTCAGGCCAAGCGACAAATTCAGTTTCCAGGAGAACAACCTTAACTTCAACATGTTGAACTTGGATAGCAAATATGTGGAAGGCATGGGCAAAAGTCCAATGCAGAGCAATGTTTACAATATGAATACCGTTTTCCAGAAGAATGACTTCAAGATCTCAGGCAACACGAAAGTTAACAAGTATAGTGGCAATGTTGTTGCTAACAAAGAGCTGAACAACACCAACAAACACAACAACAATGATAATGCAAACATGAACTTGGCTGTGGACAAGAGATTTAAAACCCTGCCTGCATCAGAGACACTTCCGAGGAATGAGGTTCTTGGCGGGTACATCTTTGTCTGTAACAATGATACCATGCAGGAAGACTTGAAACGTCACCTTTTTGGTAATTTCCAATACGCCTTCTCATGTCTTTTATTGAAACTCGCTTTGCAAGAATATAGTTTCTGCGTGGGTTGAATCATTTTTGCTTCATACATTCGATATAAATCTTGTGTCATTTGTCAGGTTTACCTCCAAGATACAGAGACTCTGTTCGGGCGATAACACCTGGATTGCCTCTGTTTCTTTACAACTACACCACTCACCAGCTACATGGTATCTTTGAGGTTTGTTTTCGTGCTTTTTTTTCTCTATTATTCATATCGTAGCATGGTTTTGGCTTTACCCTTCACTGATAATGTGATTTTTCGTTTATTTCTATGATCATATACCTGGTTTAGGCAACAACTTTTGGAGGTACTAATATTGATGCAACTGCTTGGGAAGACAAAAAGTGCAAAGGAGAGTCAAGATTTCCAGCTCAGGTGAAGCCCACAATCACAATGATTTTCATCCTTAGTCTTCATTTTGATAATTTGTACCAATTCGACTTCTTTATCTTGTATCGTAACAGGTAAGGATCAGAGTGAGGAAAATCTGCAAAGCCTTGGAAGAGGATTCCTTCCGTCCTGTCCTTCATCACTATGATGGTCCAAAATTCCGCCTTGAGCTCTCTGTTCCCGAGGTGCGTGCCCATATCTATGAATCTAGAATTTGGATCTAAGTAGAAAACCTTTTGCATGTAGAATTAACTCTATTAAGATGTAGATGGAGAGTGGTCTGTGAACTGATTATGTCTTAATGATATGATGTTCTGCTGCAGACACTGGATCTGCTAGATCTCTGCGAACAAGCTGGTTCTCCATAAGCCGATCAACCTTGCAATATCACGTTGCTAAGCGGCGGGGGCGTTTTGTCTGAGATCTATCTATATATATATATGCATATCACCGTAAGAGCGTAAGCTTTTGGGATTTAGTTAAGAGTCGAATTCAAATGTATGTTTTTACTAAGAAGGGAGCAGGGTGTGCGTCTCGAGGCAAGTTAAAGGGTGAAGAGGGCTCTGCCGAATAAGCGACTACTCTAGTTCTTGTTGTGTCTAATGTGTGAGTTTGTCTGTGTTTGTGAGAGATTTGATTACTCTTTTGAAACAAAGATTTATGTAGAAGAATATATAGAGAGAAAGTGAGATCATACAGCAGAGCCAAACCAATGATATGAGCTACTATTTGTGTTTTGCTTGTGTAAGGGAAAAACGAATGATGTCCTAAATGACAAGTTTAACTTTTAAGCATCTGAGTTATCTGACCATATGATCTAAACCGGGCTGGTTATGCTGCACAGTATCCAGAAATTATGTGTTTTCCAATACCCAAAATATCGAAAAAGACATTTTTTCAAAATGCTATCACTCTTGGTAGAAAATAAGTGTACAATTTTTAATGAATACAAATGATCGTAATTGGTATTTGATGTAAACAAATTTGTTTAGCAGAATTAGTTCTTCGGGATGGAATCGCTTCATTTGGTACAAAAAGGAGTTGAAAAGGAAAGCTAATTCTACAACAGCAAAGAAAGATGATACATTGGAAAATTAAATTCAATGATTTCTCTCTGGTTAGTATTGGCTACAAGTCGAAACCAGCACCATAGAGACAAAATCATCATCATCTTGTAAACTGTCAGATACCATCAAGGAGCAGCTGATCCAATGAAGCTTTGAATTCTGTTCAACAGCTCTTTCTTCACAGCATCTGGTACAGAAGCTGCACATACACGAAGAAGGTCCATTGAAACAAAGCCGAGACGAGTTAACTGATATAGAAACTGGTTTCTCTGTCCCGGTTCCATCTTTTTAAATTTTTACCTCTGCCTTTCGGAGTGATCACACGTATTAGTTCATCGACTGTAACATCTTTTCTCCCTTTCTTCTTTACATGCTCCCTGCAGTCCAAAACAGAGCTTCAAATGTAAGCTAAAACCATACCCATTTCAAGACCAAAGATACTTCACCTCTTCGGTTATCAGAACAAACAAAAAGTTGATCTCTTTTGACTTTTTCACCAACAACAACAACTAACCCATTTCAAAAATCTTAAACCGCCCAACAAAACCAATCAAAGCAATATCTATACCCGAGACTTCAGGTTTTTCTTAGAATCCATATGATGCATTTTATCTGGAGAAGTATGCTAAACCTATAGATAAAGGAACTCTTTTTGACATTTCTACGCTTGGCTAAACTTTAAAAGGCTGTAACCAAACCCTTTAAAAGGCTGTAACCAAACCCTCAAATATTCACCAGCAACATCTACTAACTTCAGAGATTGATGTGAATCAAAATTATCTTTGAAACGAATGCGTAATAATAGATTCAACCTGCAAGCAATTCTCATCTCATCTTTCCAACCAGATTCCACCAATCTATCTCTCACGAGCTCCATCAGATTCTCTTTCTCTCCACTCTCCACCAACTAGACAATCAATTTTTTTTATTAAAGCTTTCATAAAAAGTCCAAAAAACAGTGATTGACCCCAGCTTAAAACAGTGAAACCTTGGTGTTGATAATTTCTCGAAGCGTGAGCTCGTCCTTCTCGAAATCTTCCGCCACGTCTTCATCAGGTGTCGGAAGCCGGTTCACTGATTGTTTCCTGATCAGAAAACAAACCACCATTATTACCACAAAAAAAATTTTAAGCGAGAAGAAATCGAAGAGAGTAAATTGAAGATTCATATAAGATGATTAATGATTCCAAAGAAGCGATATGATTAGATTATACGTACATGTGTTCGAATCGTTTGGTCAATCAAGAAACAGGATCAATTATGATGGAGGAGTTCTCCAGAATCTCCGGTAAAAAACCCAAACTCTGTCGCATAAACAAAGCAGACGACAACAAGATATCACACTACGTGCCATTGGGTATAAACTACGTGCTGTTTCTAAAACGGGCCTCGTAGATATATTTGAAGCCCAAATGTTACAAAATGAAACCCGTAGAAACAACTACGAGCAATTTTTTTTTAATATTATTTATCAAAACAAATTTTACAAAAAAATACAATACAATCAAACAGTTCTACAATCTAAGCCCATAAAACGAGGGCCCAAGAATGAAAGTTATCACATGGAACGACGTCGTGTAGGGAAAGGAGGGAGAGGAAGTTAACGGTCAACGGGAAAACGAAGGCGCGTCAAATGCTAACCATTAAAGTACGGTTGTGGACGACAAAGGCTTTGGTCTCCGAAACGAAACCTCACAGACCAAATTATATTATTTATTATTATCCTCTCTTCATCGGAGGCGTAGAATAGTAAGCCAACCGCTAACCTACGCATCTCCGTCGCTTCTTCTCGCTATCTCTGTCACTCTCTCACACTCTCATGGCTGTCTCAGTCTCAGCTCCTGTGTTGTCACTCTGTTTCCATCAGAGCGGCGAATCGTCTCGTCGTTTGGGATACAGACGACCGAAGAGAGTCAGTTCTGGTCGCCGTACACTGAGCTCAATTGGTTTCAGTGCGGAGAAAGTGCGGAAAATGAGGGTTAGGGTTCCGATTTGCAGAGCCGTGCCTCCTCTCTTGTTCAAAGATCTGGATGCCGATGATTTTCGACATCCTTTGGATAGACAGGTTGTTAAAATTATCCTGTTTAGTTACTTTGAGTAGTACTTCGTCGTTTTATCAGCTGGATGATCGTAATTGTAATCCTCCATAGAATTCAAATTGCAAAGCTTGATTTCGCTGTTTGAATGTAATGTGTTTTGCTGCAGAACACATTGTTACTAAGAGCCATTCCGGGACTGAACGACTTCGGGAAAGCTCTTTTAGGTGAATTTTTCGAAAAGTTTCAGAAGTAGCTCTTTCTTTTCCCCCCTGTCTCAAAAGGCTTTGATGGGATTATATGATTTATCGATTCTGGGGATACTGTAGGGTCAATGACGGAACAGATCATGCTTCTTGAGAACATTGGGACTTCTGTTCTTGTCTCCAAGAATCAGGTTAGCTGTTGGGATTAATGTCTTGTGGACATTTTACCAACAATGAGACATGATGTTTGTTATATTTGCTGTCTCAGCTTTCTGATCTTCACGGTTTGTTGGTCGAGGCCGCTGAGATTTTGAACATAGAAGCTCCCGACCTCTATGTCCGACAGAGTCCTGTGCCAAACGCGTATACACTGGCAATAAGCGGTAAAAAGCCTTTCATTGTCGTTCATACCAGCTTGATCGAACTTCTGACTCGCGAGGAGCTACAGGTTCATACTCTGCATTACAAGTTCCATGCTTTTTGATTGGGAACCACACTCTTGCACCTAACCATAGATACTAATGTTGGATAATCAGGACTCTAGTGTCTTGCATATCCACCAATTGTACGAAAACATCTGACAGTTTTACCTCAAATTTAGGCTGTTTTGGCTCACGAACTAGGCCATCTGAAGTGTGATCACGGCGTGTGGCTCACATTTGCCAATATTCTTACTCTTGGGGCTTATACAGTTCCTGGTAGGTGCTTTACTCTTCTGTGTCGGTCTGGAAAAACTATAGTGACTTTATTCCGGAAATCTCTAAGCCGAGAAGAAGGAACTAACAGAACTTTCAATTTGCAGTGCTAAGTTGAATTCTGTTGTTTGTAGCTTTTGGGCAAATGATAGCTCGAACCTTGGAAGAACAGTTACTTCGTTGGCTCCGTTCAGCAGAGCTGACTTGTGACCGTGCAGCACTTCTTGTCGCCCAAGATCCAAAGGTACTAATTCAAAAACCATCAAAGAAATTTAATATACACAATGTTTCAAGTTAGACAGAAATGCCTAGTGATGTTTCTCCCTTCTTCTTATAATCTCTCTCGCGTGGCGCTTCCAAGAGGTTGTTGTATCCGTTCTGATGAAATTAGCTGGGGGATGTCCATCAATTGCTGATCAGCTAAATGTGGATGCGTTTCTAGAACAAGCCCGTTCATATGACAAAGCTTCTTCAAGCCCCTTGGGCTGGTACATAAGGTTAGACACTTAAACTATACAAAAGTGGGGGTAAAATTTTTGATTATTCTTACTTCTGACCCACTTCTTGTTTGTCTACATATTTTTCACCTTTTACAGAAATGCTCAGACTAGTCAACTGTCGCATCCATTGCCGGTTCTCCGTGCACGTGAGATTGATGAATGGTCCAGGAGTCTTGAGTACAGAAGTCTTCTGAAACGAGCAAATCGAATAAGCACGGTGCAGAATGTTTAGACGTATTGTAGAATATACAGAAGAGGAAAAGAAAAAACGAAGAAAACATGTATAGGTATTCACATAAGCACGCATTTCTATATGAATTTGGGTCTCTTCTTTTGTGGTTTCTCTTCTTTTGTGGTTTCTTCAAGGTTTCTCTTTAATTCTTAGACAGGGACAATACAGAAGGAGCAAAGAAGAAAAAAATAAAGAGACTGGATTCTTAGGTCTAAACAGGTACTGTATAACTCTTGTATTTTTATAGTGGTATTGTTGTATATCTTTATATCTGTGATAGATAACGCAAATGTATATTCCAGGAAACAAAAGGGCCTGAGCTTAAAGATAATATATGATAAGATTGTATAACTCACCAGGCTCAGTCTTAAAGGCTTAAACTACCAAACTGATTGTTCCAATTTTCATAGATTCCGAGTTCGTTCTGAGAAACCGAAGGCCTTACTTCTTGCAATGCGTCTTTAAAGTCCTGCATCATGACCAATTTGATGAAAGAGAGACGGAAACCAAATGATTTCTTTTTGCTACATGTGTACTCGAAGAGTTAACATAACATCAATGAAAATTTCATCCCCAGAAAATGATAATAACTCAAATCTTCATTTTGTAATTACCTGAAGAGTCACAAGACGCATGTCATCTTTCGTCAGGTTTGTTATATCTATGCCTCGTTTGAGAGCTTCCCTTAATGGACCCATCGTTGCATCTTTCACCAGGTTCTTCATGTCTGATCCCGAGTACCCTGTAGTGAAACATTACAAAAAAAGCTAGCTTGGTTATGCTGGAAATTTGCATTTGCCTTTTCGAATTGTGGTCTTGGGACTTTTAAGATCACAACTCCACAAATCGCCTAGAATTCTACTGTGTTTCTGAGTTCTTATGATAATTTTACCTTCAGTTAGGTTGCAGATGATGTTCATATCATCTTCCGACAATGTAAACAACCCATCTTTCTGTAGGAGATTCTGTATAATCCATGCTCTTGCTTCTTCAATAACAAAAACATAACCATGTAAGGGCAATTGTTTCGAACAAAACCAGAAAAATGGCACGAAAAAGTCTGTTTATCATTCTTCACCAGATGAAGGAAGAGAAATATAGAGTCTCTTGGTAAGCCGTCTTCTTGCTGCTTCATCGAGCTCTTGGGGTCTATTTGTTGCTCCTGACCAACCAAAAAAGATTAACATAAATTACTCTCACACAAACCACAAAACTCAAACCTGCCTGTTCCAAATTTTTACCTATTAGGAGAATTTGCTCGCTGCCACTGCCAAAACCTTCCATTTCAATCAGGAATTGTGTCTTGAGTCTTCTACTCGATTCATGTTCACCATCTGACTTACGCTGGGAAAAGGTGAAAGTTTGTTTCCTTTAGCAGAATGTCGCACTAGGAAATCAAAAATGCTAAAACGTTGGCAGAAATGGTCTCTAGTGAACCACCCTTTGTTTTTTTTTCCCAGGTCATTTTATACATTGATATAATTGTGTGCTTATCAACATTTAAAGTTTTAAGAGATCACAGTCAACCTGAGATAGTAGAGAATCTATTTCATCTACAAATATCACTGCAGGCTGGCGGCAACTTGCAACTCCAAAAAGGGCCCTCACTAGCTTTTCACCTTCGCCAATCTGCACTTACACTCGTTTGAATGTTAAATCTGCAGTGGAATAAAATCACTGACCTAAAGTTCACTGAACTAACCCATTTGCTTGTCAATGAACTGGCTGAAATATAGAAAAAAAGTTGCTTTTGCTTCTCCAGCTATAGCTTTTCCAATCATCGTTTTCCCAGTACCCTGGAACGAGGTTGATACAGAAGTAAGAAACATAGACAATAATATATCATCTTCAATGTCGAAAAGTATAAGGGTACATACTGGTGGACCAAAGAGAAGAAGTCCTTTCCCAGGCGAACGACAACCTTTAAATATGTCAGGACGTAACAATGGCCAAATGATCATCTCAGTTACACACTTTTTAGCATGATCCAGACCAGCTGCACAGCAATAACCCATGATGAGAAACCCCAGATGCAAGTGGGATAATAATCTGCACTGCAGCGAAGCATGCTTTTATCGTCTTACTGTACCAATATCATCCCAACGGACATTAGGGTCTCGGTCCATAATCTCATTGCTGACATGCTCTATAAGACGAGGTTCCAAGTTTCTCAACTTCTCGGGAAGCTCACCATCAGGACCACAGAGCATCTCCAAACTACAACAGGAGAGTATGTTCTTTTCAGACTTAGAGGCATATTACAAGGATGGTGACAGAAATTGCTTATACACAAAATCTGCATTGATAAGTGTGTATATGCAACTAAACACTACATCTCAGTTGAGTTGCACCATGAACAAGGCCAGGAATAGTTTTAACAAATGTTATTTATCTTCTAGTCTTATTAGCAGGCATGTATATTGTTGAATCACTTTCAATGTGAAAAAATAACAAAAACCATGTTTTTTAATATAGAAACTTAGTTAAAGAAAGGTAGAGACATGCATTGCCTATTTAGTGAATAAGGTTATTTATTGTCGAAGCTGAGCATATAAGAAGGGAGCATGTGTTTTCTATTTTGTCAAAGATCTTGAATCATCAATTAAAGAAGTTACAAAACTTACCATGTTCTGGTTGATTCATCAAGTGTATCGTCAGTCTTTCCACCAATACGAGACGTCATGTTTCCACCATTATTCCCATTAGATTTAACTGGAGGAACAAAATTACCACGGCATCCACGTCTTAAATGGCCACCCGATCTCGCACTGTATCCCCTAGCTAAAGCATTTTTTTCACTCTGAGGAGAAACAGATAAATTTGGTGACCCGGTTGATCCTCGTTTTTGTCTCACGTCCATTTCCTAAAGCAAGAGAAATAGTAGTCAACATATGCAAATGGTAACAAAGCACAGTTCAAAAGATTATGATTTGCGAAGTTGAGATGGTGGCTCACAAAATCAAAATAAAGAACATATACACTAATAACCAAGAGAGACATTAGTCAACATATGCAAATGTAACAACGCACAGTTTGAAAGATTAGACTCGGCAAAGTTGAGATGCAGTTCACAGAAAACAGATTCAGGAACTACTTTAAAGCATCTGATCATAGAGCTAAAATTTAAAATGGCAGACTCTTAAGAGAAGAATAATTAAAGATCCGTCTACCAGTTTTGTTTTGGCGGTTACAAATCCACTAGCAGCACCATTTTCCTTCATTTCCCCATGGTTTGTGAGGCTGCTGATTTCTGCATGAGCTCGCTTTGTTCCAAAACCAACTCCATGGCTTCTCTCGACAACGACACATTCATCAGAGGCATTGTCTTGATTGTTTGGTTTAGCCATGTTGTTTCCATACAATGATGTTAGTCTGGCTTGCATCAGTGGCTTTGATGCTTTGGGAATAAACTTACGCATATCCAGTCGCTCTTCCTGAAACAAGAACACATAGGTTCGTCATCTATGTTGGAGCAAAACACAAAAATCTCACTTTCATGCATAAACCGTAATTAGTAGGTGATCCTCAATTAAAAGGTCGTAGCATTGTTTGTAGAAAGCATAGTGGAAAGAGGAAGCAAGGACAGGTAACATGGCTGCATTTCCAAACTCATCACAAGTAGCAAGATCATACAAGAAATGAAGTTGTGCACAAGAGCATTACCATCTCTTTAACACCCTTTCCGTTAGACTGACTGAGATGAAAACGAAAGTGTTTCGACTGCTTAATCTTTTCCACATCAAATTCACCTTTGCTGCCAAAAATAGGGCCTGCAGCTGTTTTTGCAAACTCAAACGCTTGCCTAGAGACAGCAAGAAACAAACCATAAAAGGGTACTCAAAAAGAATTCAATTGTAGCCAATACTAACGACAACTGAGCTTGGAACTAGTGAACGAAGTCCAAAGATTGGAGAAGAGGGTCATTTCATTCAACATTTCAGCTTAAACGTCACCCATGTTTTTCCATATCATTCACACTTCAGTTTCAGCATAAACGAAGGGTTCACATTTGGAAACAAAACAGAAATGAAACACGAAATCCTCTTAGATTTACAGATAAAGAGCAAAGAGTCGTTCAATACCCAACAATCCAAGCCACACTCGTAAGACTCGACTAAGCTCTGCAAGTAAACTTGAAACCAATATACTTCGAATTCAACATGCGAAAAGGGGGAAAAGCTCATGTACCGGTCCGAATCTGAAACGAGGCCTTCCACAGCTGAATCGACCTTACAGGCAACTTCTCGGCGGATGGGACCGATGAAAACACGATCGGCGTCAGTGACAGAGCGAGAATCTAGGAAACCTAGAAGACGAAGCCCAAGGATCTGAGCGGATGAGAAATCTGATTTCTCCAGGAATTGGTCGGCACCGAAAAGCAGCGATTGGAGGCGCTTCAAGTTCTCGCCTACCTCCTTCCTCCAGAACAACGCCTCCGTCTCTTCTTCTACCTTCACAGTCAGAAGCGGCGGTGGCTTCAGCATCGGAGAAGAAAACGGCGACGAACGCTTTCCCGCCATTATTATCCTCGTTTTTTCTCTTTTTTCGTTCCCAAAATGGCCAAAAACCCCAGAAAAAGGAAATTTAAACCCCGCGCTCCGAATCAGAACCACCGACCACGCCTTTTACTCTCTCACTTGCTTGACGCTAAAACGTCCTGCAGTCTAGTAGCCTACATAGGAAACGGTGTGTAGTTTCCTTAGAACATCAGAATGGGCCATACGAACTTTTCACTAAAAGCCTGGCTCATCAACATCTACGTAAACGATTTATGTGATTCAACAAGATTGTTACTTTTCACCCAAACTTTTGTTATTTTTTCACAAAGTCTCTTTGAATCACACGAATGCTTAAGCTATATCACAAAACAAAGTAACACCGGCGTTTACCGAAACATACAAGATGCAAAAAACGCCGAACAAGAAAGACAATGACAACAGAGATTACGTTTCAGCGTCTGGGGACGCCACAGCTTATTCAAAACACACAGAAAAACCAAAAAGTGACCCCAGTTTTGCTTTGCTCTAGAGAAGACCCTTAAGCAATCATCACACAACAGTTCAAGATAAAATGGTTGAGCCGAACGCCGCAGCAGCGTTTAGACTCCTCCCAATGCAGCTTGTCCTTAGGATCAGCTGACGGACGACATGTGTAAACCGACATCGTCTCGGTCGGAGACGGTCCCGCGGAAGCTCCAATCACGAGCAGCTTGTCCCCGAGGGACTTAAACGCCACTCCCCATCCTCCATTAGACTTGGCCCTCACAGGCACATCTCCAAGCTTCTTCCAAGCGTTTGCGTTTGTATCATAAACGCGGAGCTCGTTCGCGGATGTTTCCAGCGAGTAAAGATATTCATTCACTACTGCGATGAGCGGTGGAGATTGAGCAGAAGAGAAAGACATGTCTTTGAGAATGTCCGGTATCAGTTCCCAAGTGTCTGTTCCCTCATCGTAACGTTCTCCGCAAGTTAGGTTCTGATCCTTCTCATCCCGGCCACCGAGGACGTAAAATTTGCCGCACAAGTAACAGCCTGAGCAGAATTTTCGCCGCTTGTGCATTCCGTGGAGATGCGTCCACGTTTTGGTCTCCGAATCATACTTCTCTGCTCTATTCACGATATCGACAGACCCGTCTCCATTGATTTTCAACCCGCCAGCTACAAACACAACAGTCCCACAGGTAGCTGAAGCGAACAAGATTCGCGGTGTGATCATTGCAGGGCCCTTGAACCACTTGTTCGTTTCCAGCTCGTACCTCCACAAAGCAATGCTCTTCTCCTCTTTCCCAGTGACGATCAAATGCGTTCCAGCGCAAAGGGATTCTTTATCTCCGTGGAAGAAGCAAATGTCGGAAGGAAGTTCCGGAAGCTTCTGGCAATTCCCAAAGTCCTTATCGAACATCGTCCAGCTAGTGTCGCCGCTCGACAGCATAAAGACAGACGGTTCAACCACACGGCGTTCTCGCCTCACCTTGAATATCTCACCGCTCTTTAGTAAACGCGAAAACCGCTTACTTAGAAGCTTAAGTTTCCAGTACTCAAAACGCGGAACGCGTGCGAGTATCTCGACCTCTAGCTCGTAAACAAGCTGAGGAACATTTTGTAAATAATCTGCATCCTGAGGTTCTAATCCTACCACCTCTCCTGTTTCTTCCCCATCCCAATCCAAACAAGGATCTGCGTTTAGATCGGGAATATTGTAGCAGCCACGAGTCCGAAGCTTTTTCGGGCTAGACCTGCTCGAGCTTGCCCGAAGTCTACCAGTGTGATCTTCTCTTAACGTCAACATTTCTTGGTGCCCTACTACTACGCCTTTGACATTCCCTCTCTGTAAATTTTCAACAACATAACTGAATCAAACAGTGATCTATCTGTCGAACCTAATGGAAACAATCAACTTTGTTAGATTGAATCAAGTTTCAATCTTTTTGTATAAAAACCAAGAAAGACCCAGACTTTTATAGTTTGAACAACAAAGATAACAGAAAAAACGATTCAATCTAACAAAGTTGATTTGTAAGTAATTTGCAAACCGCTACTTGTTATGTTTATGAAAATTTTCACTTAAAAAGACATTTTATTTAAGCTAATCCGACATCTAAGAAGCAATTAAAACAGATTTTATTAGATTAAAACAGTGAACTAGGGATTGAAATTAGTCAACGGTCTACAGGAGAAAAACAAATGGAGATAGAGATAACTGGCTAAAATTACTATAGAACAAATATAAATCGAACATATATATACATCTCTACAGTATATACCTGAAGAAATTTTGGTCAAAAGTGAAAGAGTAGAAATCAAGAAAACTTACAGGGAAGACAAACCCTAGAGATTCTGATTTTAAAGCTTTCTTCTCTCTTGTTCTTCTTCTCCTTCTTCTTCTTCATCTGTAAATAAGAAATTATAGTCGAAAAAATACAAAAAGAGATGACGAGGGAATTAATAAAAAAATACCAAAAAGAGAGATTTACGTTATAAAAAAATGTATATTAATCAAAACCTTTTTCGAAGAGAAAGGTATACCCACCCTCAGTTGCAGGGGAAATTCAAGCTTAATTTAGAATTCGCCAGAAGAAAAAACTTCAACTTTTTTTTTATATTGGAACAATAAAGACAGTGATATATTGTTTTTTTTTTCTAGTGAGCGAGTAACGACAAAACCATATTCGTTTCATCTTCAAGAAATCGCCGGTAAACAAAAACTCGAAAAAGGTAAAAAATAAAAATAAACTATATGTTTATTATTATAAAATGAAATTGTATATCGTTAAGTGTGCGTGTGTGTGTGTGTGTCTGACTGTGTGCGAGAGAGAATATGCATTAAGAAAAAAAAGGAATTTACAAGTCGAAGAAAAAGAAAAGACAAAAATGTAAAGAAGAAAAAGATGGTGGTCACAATTTTCTAATAATAATTATAATTAAAAAAGCTTTAATTTCATGAAAACATATTAAATTAGCCAGCATATAGATTGGTATATTCTTCACTAGTAGTACACTGGCCTACGTTGTTTATTTTTACGTTTGCGTTTCGTATTTATTTCTATCATTTTTTGTCGGCATATTTCTATCATTTTGTTTTACAAATCATTTACCTTGATATATTGTGAGTGTTAATACTATTACATTTTTTTTCAAAGTGCTATTTCTCATGTTTTTTTTACACCTAAACTTTTCTTAAACTAAATTAATGATGATAATTTTTTATTTGATAAGATACTATATAAACGATGATATAAATGATGATAATACTCTCCCTTTTGGGTTTTTTTCAGATATAATAAATTATCACCGTTTATATATTTCAATAATCATTTATCCATATAATATATACGTCTGTATGTTGAATAAGATTTTAAATGTGCTTTTAAATTTTAACCCACTAACATTTTTACTTTGACAAAAAATTTCAACCACACATTCTAAACTTCTTGATTACTTGTTTATTAAGAGAAAACGAGTTTACAAATTTAGTCGTGAGTTAGCTTAGCTTACTTGAGTCCAAGATAAGTATTAGTAGAAAATTATAAATCACTAATTTAGGCATTAAACATCTTTTCGTGTTTAACTCTTAACATTAAATAACTTTACCTAATCAATAGATTAATCCATGTGTCACGTCTTATGTGTTGGCTCTCCACTATTTAAGTGGAGAGGGTTTTTCTTAATCCTTTTCAGCCTCCTGTTACTATTTTATATACCATTAGATCGATCACAAACAATCAAGTAATTAATATTCTACTTTTTTACTGTGTTTCTTATTGGTTCATTGACTTCAATAAAACCGAAGTTCAAGTTCTAAACTAAAAAAAGTTGTGGTTGACAAAAAATAAACTAGAATAAATATTATACAAAATCATAATTTACATATTCATATTATGTAGACCGATTATCAAAAAGAATAATTTGTATTCTTATACGTGATAAACAAAGATATAGCAACGAGCCAAAAGAAAATAAACATCAAGTCTTATGCAAAAGAAAATAAAAAAGTGGTGATGTATACTACAAATAGAGTATACGAAGAGGACATGCTCTATTAGTAATGTACAAATGTTATTTTTTTATAAATAGCTTTAATTATATATTTGTTGTTTGAAAAACATAATTAGTAATATACGATTTAAATCTTGAGTGATTACGTGATTGAAGCGGTTCGGTTTTTTTTTCAGAATAAAGTGAACAAGCCACAATTTAAAAATTACAAAATGAATGGTGAACGTTAGCAGTAGAATATAGATATAATTATTATATTTGAAATAGGTAGCCATTATTTGTTTACAAAATTAGATTTACTCATACATATATGATTATTTTTTATAACAAATAAAAAGTAATGTCCTTGTTCAATTATTTTTGTCTAAGACGACAACCTAATTTTATTAGATTTGGACACAGAATTGTGGTCCTATATATCAAATCGTGAATGATAATTAAGGGGCATTGTACTATGAATTATTTTACATAAAACATGATTTTCTGAATCATTATACATACAAAATTTAATATGAAAATTTGCATGACGACAATAAGAAGTCGCCATCATCATTTAACAAATTCTAAAAGCTAGTCCACTAGAGAAATTAAATGTAAAAAAGTAAAGTATCAGCCAACCCAAATGCTACATCTCGTACTCGGTGCAGGTGCGGCAACAAATTATGTTAATTATAATAAAATTTGATGTTGGTAAACACTATTTTATTGAGATATTAATCAGAAATTTGTCGAAAATTTAAGGTTCAAACGTCTATATTAAGAGGAAAAGAGCTACTAAATCCTAATTAACATTAAATGAATCAAGCATAATTTTTTCTTCACTTACTCGAGGCAATATTATATTAAATGAGCCAAACTAGAAAAATTGAAAAAGATTTAGATGATAAACTGAACGATTTTGGATCGATTAACATTAAATTAGATCCTAATTAAGATGTAGGCTATGCACACATATTAATTTTGTTTTCAAAAGACCTAAATTATCCATGTGATTTATAATTATAATGTTATACAAAAAGTGTATACTGATTTACGAATTTCCACATATATATCATAGAGTAGCTAAGAAAGAAAATAAAAATAATAATTTTATGTGAGATTCATGGGAGATCGACAACTCCCCCAATCGGCGAATCTTAAGACTTCGTTAGTTGCATCAAATCTTAATATTAAATTAAGCAGCAACCAAAAGCACCTTTATTTCACATTAATATATAATTTATTTTGAAAGAAAAATAATTCCTTTTGATTTAATAAAGAGGAAGTTCACGTAGACAGTCACCACCATTATCGCTTCCCATGGGAAGTATTTTAATTTAAGATAAGCAGACATTTATATAATTAAAACGCTTTAAATCTCTAAATAAACAAAACAAGTAATCAAAGTTAGTCCAATAAAAAAAAAAGTAATCAACTTGAGAAAACGAATAAGAAAGCAATTTCATTATGGGCCCTAAGAAACCATCTAGCCCAAAGCTTGAAAAGCTTATTTAATTGCACCCGGTTTTGAATACCCGAACCCGTATGTGAAATCGGGTTTTATATCCTGACCCGTAACTGATCAACTGAGTGAGTCACTGACCTAGAAATTGGGGGCAATTGGATTTGATTTCTTATCCACATATCAATCTCTTCAACCTCGTCATCTTCATCGCAGAGACGTCGATGGCGGCTTCGTTCTCACTCACGAGCTTCATCTCCTTCATTTCTCCATTCAAATCTCAGACGAAAGCTACTCCGCCTCCTAATCTCACTCTCCCTACTCCGACGGTTTCTCACAGGCGGAGGAATGATCTCGCTATCGAATCAATGGCGGTAGAGGAACCTTCTTCTACCGCTTCGATTTCTTCTGAGCTCGCTTCCGTGATATGCCCGTCGCTTCCTTACTCGAACACGCTCTTCTTCAGCTCGGGCTACAACGTGCAGGTGTTTGTCGAAGATAACGAGTCTGAGGAAAGGCTGGTGAATCGATTTAGAAGGGAAGTGATGAGAACAGGTGTGATTCAGGAATGCAAGAGAAGGAGATACTTTGAGAACAAACAGGACGAGAAGAAACGTAGGACTCGCGATGCCGCTAAGCGTAATAAGAAAAGGTTTCTATCGATTTTTCTCTTTTTAGCTTCTTATCTCGTTTCATCTGTAACAAAATTTTGCTATAACTGCTTTCCAGTGATTGATTCGTTATGCTGAAGACAGATTGTGTATTGATGATCGAACTTACATTGATAATATCTATTAGCCTGTGAAGATTAAGAAATACACAGTTTTTAGAAATTCTTCACTGTCTCTTAGCTTTCAAAAATTGAGATGCTGCAGAGATGGTTTGGAATTTGAATTTGAATAATCTTTGGTTGTTTCAGGCGTCCTCAAGCAAGGTTTACTCAAGAAACCAGAGAAGAAGCAGCAGCAGCAACCAAGAGTAAGAAAAAGGATGAAGAAGAAGACAACTGGGAGATGCCTGTTGGAGATGTACCTTCTTGAACACGACTTCAGTACATAGATCTCCATCCTTTTTCGGTTTGCTTATCACTTTTTTATTACTGGGTACATTGTAAGTTTTAACTTGCCTCTGGTAATGAGTTCTTATCAATGTTAAGACATCTATATTTGTCTTCCAATGCTTTCATAATGAATGACTAAAATTCCATTCCATTCGCTCGCCATTCATTCATCCCGATGGAGATGAATCATGGATGCAAATTGTTTATCTGGTTCACTGATATATCTTAGCTATAGGTGATGCATTTCAGGTATAGGTTACTTTACTTGCATTTGTAACCCTTTCGATTACATAATGTTTCCTGATGCAATGTAGAGATTTTTTCTGTGTTTATGATCTGAATCTACCCTACAGCTGCATGTTGTTGGTTTCAATTAGCAAGGAGAGGTAAAATGTTAGTTTTGCTTCTCACAACATGAAGTGGTTAGTCGCATGCAATCAAGGAAATATGATTCAAAAAAATTTTGTAACTCGTAATCTAAAAGCTCTCAAGGAACATATTAAATAGAGTTGCTTTTCTTACTAAAATTTTGTAAGTACATTGTCTTCTTTGTTGAGTTCGGTTTGTTTATCGGGTCTAACCAAAATCATTTCGATTTGGTTTGACTTTGGTTCGTTTCTGTTGAAATAGTAAAATGGATACTCACACATGTCAACCAATTTCTTATCTGGCACAAGCATGCATAATTTGCATATGATTCAGAAATTGAGAATCTTCTCACAGGCCGAATAATAAACTTCAGGGGCTGTAGTAAAAGCCCATGACTATCTGGGCCGTGACTCCACCTCTCTCGTTGTCTCAATGGGCTCTCAAATTATTTAGGTAAACTTCATGTGAACTCGGATTGATGATTACAAATCAAAACCTTCATTCAAAATTGTATTCAGTATCCGAGACTCAAGGAGGTTAAGCTTAAAGATACATTTGATTGCATCATGATATTGAGTCTAACAATAAATTATAAGATTCTCCAAGTTTTCAACTTTTGATCGACGAATCAAAATGAAGGGACATAAAGTAATGAATACGTGGATCTTTCACTTAGTATATTAAATCTCCTATTATAAAATTTCAACTAGTGGAGAAAAGTGACTGACTGATAGGAATCTATAGCTAGTGGTTGGAATTAACCAATCACTTGTAATTAAAACGAAATATTTTAATCAATGCATTATGATGTTTCACTAATTAATCTTTTGATTAGGTAAGAAGCAATCAATTAGATAATCATTCACGCGTCAGCAATCTTTAAAATACACTCCATCATTATGATTGTCTTAAAGGAAATTACTCAGAATCACACAAATTTATTTATGTGGCAACAAACGCAAACGCATAGTTTTTTTTTGGAACATCAGTCCGAATTTTTATCATATTTTATATATTTTTGTTCAATATACATTTCGTACTTGCTTTTTTAAAATTAGATAATTACAATTTTACATACTATATATCTATGGTTTTAGTAATACTTTTATATACCTGTGAGTTTAATACTAATGGCAAATTAAAAAAAATCGTATTTAAGTGCAAACACAAAGTCAAACTCGTACAAAACATAAAACGTAAAAGCAGTTGTTATAGCAAAGCTAAGACGATTGATACCAAAAGAGCAAAAAAACATATTATAAATATAACTAATGTTTTTTAATAGAATTTACATCATAGAGAGTAATGTTAGTATTGTTTATTTCAAAGCATTTGTAAAATATATTATGATGTTGGACCTTTTTGTTTTTTATATGCTCAGACTGGATACCGTGTAAAATTTGACGTAAAGATTTCGGAATCTTTTTATACAACTAGATTAACAAGTTGTCAATTCTTTTCATCGAATTATTGAATGTTCTTTAAGTTAATTTGATATGAATTATAGTTAGTGGTCCTGCTCTTAATAATGATGTTCTTTTTGTTTCTTTATGCTCAAACTGTTTCTTGCTCTATATCATCGAATTATGGAATGTGTTCTTCTTCTTCTTTTTGTTTTTTGTTTTTGTGTTTGTGTTTGCTACAAACATATTTGAATATCTTTCGCAAAAAACGGATCATAATATATTTACAAATTACAACGAAGATAAGAACTGAAAATAGATCATTCAGTGGATTGCTAGAAAAAAACATTGGTTAGACAAACAAAAAAGTATTTAAAATTAAGTCAATTTTCTGCCAAAACATATATTGTATATGGATCATAGTATATCTATATACTGAGATCTGACTGAATACCATTTTCTATTATTTTCCCACTTATCGCATACTCCTGTTTGCCTATTTCTTGTATGTTATTACAAATAATCAATGACATACGGTAATATCAAAAAATTGGATAACCTAAACTTGCTAATACGTGTTTCATCTAATTTTCTCTAGTTAGTATATATAATAATTTCTCAGTATATTTGATATATTTTTTTTCTTTCAATTTTGTCGAGAAAACACAAGATCTGGAGGTTGTCTAACTAGTTTGTCCGTCGTCTTCAGTAATCTCACACTACTCTCCCCACAGAGTATATAATCTTATCCAAATTTTTTGCTTAAATATATACAAACACATTACACGAATTTTTCCATAACTGTTTTTATTTTTAAATTCACTATATGATAAGTCCATAACACTCACCTTTATTCAATAAAATCTCCTTGAAAGCTAGCTATATTTTTATATACATATGTCATAAAGTATATATATAGATCTATTTTCTTCACTATTAAGGTGGCCCTCCAACCCCAATAATAACACAAAACACAATGTCTATTTTTTCCATCACCCAAAAATACAATGACATTTTAAAAACCATCTTTTAAAGATAATTCATCGAAATTTAAATAATTCATTGAAATTTAAATTGGATATTAATTAAAAACGTATCAAGTGTTACACAATCAGACCTTTGCTTGCCAACTTTCCAAAAATTCTACAAAACAATATCATAAATAAAACTGGCGAGCAAAAATGTAAAAATAAGGCGTAGGATAAATAATGCGGTAAAAATGAATGAATCCGAGGAAGACAAACACGATAATAATTAACTTAATAGAAGAATACTAATTAGCTAATATTTAATGTTAATTTTCTCATAAATAAAAGGGCAAAGAGCACAAAAACACATGAACCACGAGAGGACACGTGTCAGATACAGGAGACAGCCAATTGGAGCAGACTGGTATTCGAAAAAGACAAGTATTCTTGGTGGGCCCAGAAAGACAAGATCGCCGTTCGATACTCGAGAAATCACATGTTCATTGTTTGGCTTCTTGCTCGAACCAATTCTTATGGTCTAGTTTGCACAAATACTTTTTCTTCCCCGTATTATTTTATTATCATTATTAGTTTTGTTTCTGTTGTTTCTCTGTAGGCTTGTTACTTATTGGGTGAAAAATTCTTGTGCAAAAAGGTTTGTTAAATACTAAAAAACTTCTCAATCAAAAGAGAAATACCATAAATAATAAAAATGATTAGAAAATAAAAAATATATCGTCCCAATAAAATGGGATTGGTGATTGACGACCGAAGCCAATGTGATCAAGCACCAACAAGTTCTTCCAACCTAATTTTTCCGACAATCAGTTCAAATTGGTTGTTGTAAAATAAATTAGTTTTTGGTTAAATCACTAAATTAGATATATTTCAGATTTCTTATTTGGTTTTTCTTTAAAAAGTAATTTCAAATTTTATTAATGAAAACTGCTTATATGAAAAGAACGAGAATAAATCATGTGAAGGAGGGAAAATAATTGATTAGTAATATAAAATGTCTGTTTGATCACCTGAAGAGGTGAAGGTTTTCTGACCGTTAGATCTCGAGAAGATTTGACGTTACACGTGTTTATAGATAGAGGTTAAAGTATGCTGATTTGCCGTACGTGAATTGGCTGAGTTGGAGAGGCTAAATAGTCTTTAAATCCATTTGTAAAATTTGTCAGCCTTCAACCAGTCGTGAATTTAATTAGCATGTCTTCAGATTTTATTTAGTAACTAACATAATCGAAAATTGTAAACAGTCTTATCCTTGAGTTCACATAAAATGGATTAACTATGTTTTTTTCCATGAATTTAGTTTTTTTTTCTCATGGATTTAGTTGTGTTGTTGGAAGAATTTTACTAGATAACAATTAATAATGTGTTTTTTGTAACTAGTGAAATGAATTTTAAACTCATAAATATAGTGTTATTTTAAATTTTAACAAAATTTTTAAAATTTTAACCGCGATATTCTAAATTTTAAAATTTTAATCCTTATTATTAGTTTAAACATCGATAAAATTCGTACACCGCAACTAAATTTTATCTATTTTAATTATTTTTAATACATATGAAAATATCTGTTCATAAACTAAATTAAAAGAAAAAAAATTCATAATCTAGACATTTTTTCTTGTTCAGTATTACTATTTTTTATAATATAAAAATTTGTATCTTAAACTTTCAGAATTTAGGATCATAAGCTGGAGAGGATAGCAAATGAGTAGCAGAAAATAGGTGGAAAATAGCACCTAGAGTAATAAAAAATGTAATAAATAAAAAAAACAATATGTTCTATTTATTTCTCTAATATTTTAGGGAGGATTCATTTTTCAAATGTATTCTGTTTTGTTCCCCTTTGTTATCTTGGTGTGAGGGAAATATTTTTTTTCTATTTTAAAATTCTAGAAAATACAGAGAAACACACGATTCACCACAATATTCTCATAATTTTTTACTAGCTTAAAAATGTACCTAAGAATCGAAAATATTATTACTTTTCTTTCGGTTAAATAAGGATATATAAACTAGGCCACACATGTCGAGAAGTCATATCCCTACATTTTTTGTTTGTTTGATGTTTTGTTAACATATCCTTACGTTATACGTACAAATTAATAGTTTGCTTATCTTATCTTAGTAATTTATTGTACAGATAGTATTTAATTGGCCAATCATTGTCTGCGCTTGTAGTGTAGCATATGTATGGATTACATATATCTATTTGTTGCCCTCTTACAAATAATTAATAAACCCTCCCATAATAAGCGTCCTCTTGCAAAGATTCAACACTGTACATATACGTATGTATAGATGTACAAGTATAAAATTGTGTAGAAAGCAAAGTATAAAGACAAAGTCGCAAAACCAATTTGCATGAGAAAAAATAAAATTTAAATTAAAAGCACAGAAAAAAACTCACCCAGAAGTGCTTTCCTAACAGAGAAAGCTCTTGAAGAACCTTAAAACAGTTCTGTTGCAGAGGTTCCGACCAAAAGCCAGCTTTTTTATTTTTCTGATAGAGAGAAAGAGAGAGAGGCATGGAACAGGATTTAAACCAGATTGGTAATAATAGTAATTACAATGGAGAAGAAGAACAAGGAGACGCAGAGAGCAACACACTGAACCAACCTCTGGTTAAGGGTCATCGAACACTTTCTTCAACTCCACTTGCTTTGGTCGGTGCCAAGGTTTCTCACATCGAGAGCTTGGATTATGAGTATGTCTGCTTCTTTTCTTCTTTACTTCCTTCTCTTCTTCTCTGCATAAGCTTGAATTCAGGGTCTTAGTTTTTTAATTTTTTAATGAAATACTGACAGAATAAACGAGAACGATCTGTTTAAGCATGATTGGAGAAAAAGATCAAAGACACAAGTGCTTCAATACATATTCCTGAAATGGACATTCGCTTGTCTTGTCGGTCTATTCACTGGTCTAATCGCCACTCTCATCAACTTAGCCGTGGAAAACATCGCTGGTTACAAGCTTTTAGCCGTTGGTCACTTCCTCGCCCAAGAAAGGTAATCAGCCAAATCCAAAAACGAAGCTTCATCTAATGAATTCAAATTAACATGTAGGATACATAAAGTTTTTGTTACTTTTTTTTTTTAAAGTGTAACGATGATAAAGTCTTGTGAGGTGGAAACAGATATATTACAGGTCTGATGATGTTTGCTGGGGCGAATTTGGGGCTGACGTTGGTTGCGTCTGTGCTTTGTGTATGCTTTGCTCCCACGGCGGCTGGGCCTGGCATTCCTGAGATCAAAGCTTATCTTAATGGCGTCGATACTCCCAACATGTTTGGTGCTACCACTATGATCGTTAAGGTTTGTTTCTGAAATTGGAAATTTGAAAAGATTATCAGGGAAGAACTTTTCAACATGTATACTCACGGATTTGTGGGGTTTGATAGATCATTGGAAGCATTGGAGCGGTTTCAGCTGGACTTGACCTGGGTAAAGAAGGTCCTCTGGTTCACATTGGAACCTGCATAGCTTCTTTGCTTGGGCAAGGCGGAACAGACAATCACCGGATCAAATGGCGGTGGCTTCGTTACTTCAACAATGATAGAGACCGCAGGGATCTGATCACGTGTGGCTCAGCAGCTGGAGTCTGTGCAGCCTTCAGGTCACCTGTTGGAGGCGTGCTTTTCGCCCTTGAGGAAGTCGCCACTTGGTGGAGAAGCGCCTTACTGTGGCGGACTTTCTTCAGCACAGCGGTTGTCGTGGTTGTTCTAAGGGAGTTCATAGAGATCTGTAATTCAGGGAAGTGTGGGTTGTTTGGAAGAGGAGGGCTTATCATGTTTGATGTGAGTCACGTAACTTATACTTACCATGTAGCTGATATAATCCCTATCACATTGATTGGTGTCATTGGTGGAATTCTTGGGAGCCTCTACAATCACTTTCTGCATAAAGTTCTCCGGCTTTACAATCTCATCAACGCGTAAGTATTGACATTGTGAATCTCTTTTCATCAGATCTTAATGAGTAAAAACCTGTTTCAACAAAGTTAGTCACTTACTTACCTTGTTTGGTCATTTTGCAGGAAGGGTAAGATCCACAAGGTGCTTCTCAGTCTTTCGGTATCTCTCTTCACATCGGTTTGCCTCTACGGCCTTCCTTTCCTTGCGAAATGCACGCCTTGTGACCCCTCGATAGTGGAGAAATGCCCGACGAATGGAAGATCTGGCAACTTCAAACAGTTCCATTGCCCAAAAGGTTACTACAGTGATCTGGCTACTCTGCTTCTCACCACCAACGATGATGCTGTAAGAAACATTTTCTCTTCCAACACTCCCAATGAGTTTAGCATGGGTTCCCTTTGGATATTCTTTGTGCTCTACTGCATCTTGGGGCTTTTCACATTTGGTATTGCAACACCGTCTGGTCTCTTCCTCCCTATCATCCTCATGGGTTCTGCATATGGCCGAATGCTTGGCGGAGTGATGGGATCATACACGAGCATTGACCAAGGGCTTTACGCTGTCCTTGGTGCAGCTTCACTCATGGCTGGGTCGATGAGGATGACCGTTTCACTCTGTGTTATATTCCTCGAACTGACCAACAACCTTCTTTTGCTTCCCATTACAATGATTGTGCTTCTTATTGCCAAAACTGTGGGAGACAGCTTCAACCCAAGTATCTATGATATCATATTGCATCTAAAAGGCTTACCTTTCTTAGAAGCAAATCCAGAGCCGTGGATGAGGAACCTCTCAGTTGGTGAGCTTGGTGATGCTAAGCCCCCTGTTGTAACCTTGCAAGGCGTAGAAAAGGTTGCTAAAATAGTTGATGTGCTAAGGAACACGACGCATAACGCATTCCCTGTTTTAGATGAAGCAGAAGTACCTCAAGGGGGGCTAGCAACTGGGGCTATAGAACTCCACGGGTTGATCCTGAGAGCACACCTCGTTAAAGTTCTGAAAAAGAGATGGTTCTTGACAGAGAAAAGAAGAACAGAGGAGTGGGAGGTAAGGGAGAAGTTTCCATGGGATGAATTGGCTGAGAGAGAAGACAACTTTGACGACGTAGCCATCACAAGATCTGAAATGCAAATGTATGTTGATCTTCATCCTCTCACCAACACAACCCCTTACACAGTCATGGAGAACATGTCTGTGGCCAAGGCTTTGGTGCTGTTCCGGCAAGTGGGACTCCGGCATTTGCTTATTGTTCCCAAGATTCAAGCCGCAGGAGTGAGTATATTATGCCTTTGACTCACTTCTACTTCCATGCTTGCTATAAAGCCTATAAACAAATCTAACGACAATAACTTTCTCGTTAATCAAACCATTTGCAGATGTCTCCTGTGGTAGGGATCTTAACCAGGCAGGATCTAAGGGCACACAACATTCTACAAGCTTTTCCTCACTTGGACAAATCCAAAGGTAGAAAAGCACACTGAGTTGCTACTTATTTGTTTACCTATCGTTGTAAAAATGGCTTTGCAGCCATGTTGTTTTCTTCTCATTCTTGAAGACGTTTCTGTCCAGTTTTGCACTCTTTCTTCATACCCAACAGAAGACGATAAGTTAAAAATACTGCACAGATCTCTTCGGTTATTTGTAAAATCACAGTGAGAGATGAACCATATATTGATATATATCCTTTTTAAAAGGAACAGAGCAAAACTGTTTTCTCATCCATTAGATGGTCTCCTGGACTTTTGAAGTTCAATGTTTACAGACATTATTAACTAATAAGAGTCCTCGTGATTCTACTTAGCACGCGCTTTCTTTATTCCCGATTTCTTTTTTTTCTTCATCACAACCCTTCTCTTGAATACGGCCAAAACTTCAATGCTGAAACCACCAATCGTAAAATAAGCATTGAATGATACCTATGATTGCAGTATAAAACATAAAGTAATTGTTTTTTTATAAACAATACCTGTCAGTTCCGGGAAAGAAGTTGAAGCCATGGGCTTTCTCCAGCTCCCACGCTCTGCTAGATAACAATGACTTGCAGTCCTAAGCAATCGTTTAGAAGTTAGAAAGAACTAAAAGAGCCAAAGTTTACTGGTGAATTAATAGCAATATTAGTCTAGAGGTGATCAGTGTTTGTCTCTAGTACCTCCTTAAAGCTTTCCCAACCACAGCTTATGTAAATGAGTCTTTGCGGTAGGCTATTATTCTCCTCAGGGGCCAGCTTGCTGCCAGCTTGAACTGAAAGTTCCCTTGCTCTTAATATCCACGGCCTCTTCTCCTCCTTTGCGTTTAAGCTTGAACTGAAAACAAGAGAAAATAAGCAGACCCATAAAGATCTTGCTTTTGAGTTTTGATGGTCTTTGGAAGCAAATTCAAAACTTTATTCGCAAAAAGATTGAACAACCTCTGTGATGAAGACCTCATTCTTTTCTCAATGGAGGGGACAGACTCCAAAATCTGACGGAGAGAAGCATCCAGACCTCTCCTAGGAGGATCCACGACGACTACATCTGACCCTATAATCCACGACAGTGGGTTCTGTAGAATTTCGAATAGAAAGGTAAAACACATCACTAAAAGTTTTAGAAAAAACAATCCTTTTAATTTTGAATTTTTTTTTGCTAAAAAACAAACACTACTGACAACTGAAGCATCTGCATGGTGCCAAGTGATGCTGCAATTCAATGAGTTTGGCAACCTCTGGATCGTTTTCTCGAAAGACAGCCTAGCTTCTTTGTTAACCTCAATGCATTTGACAGAACTGAAATCAGGTTAAAGTTTAAAGTTGAGGTCAATTTTTCCATCAATATGAACATACACGGTCTTCTTAAATGAAGGCTAGATGTGAACAATCTCTGTCCTTGCCTGCATTTCCTCGATGTAGCTAATGATAATCCAATCACCCCGGCTCCTGCATATAGATCAGCAACAGATGATCCAGCGGGAACATACTTATGCAGTTTCCAAAGCAAGCTGTCAAAAGCCTGACACAAATATTGGATATATTAGGATTCATAGAGCATTTACTACAGCCGTCATGAAATTCAGTTAAAACTAGCAGATATCAAATGAGCTGCTAATCTACTCGCCGCTCATAAAGCTTAATTTAATATCCGCATTCTAACCCGCGTATTTGCTTGGCCAAAACTGGAAGGATCCAAGGATATGTCAATTCCTCCGACGTGTTCCCAGAAATCTCTCTCACCTAAAAGATGCCTCCATCTGTGTCCAAAGATTATCTAAGAAAAACGGAATAATTAAGTTTGATGTTAAGCAACTGAGCAAAAAAGAAAGGAACACTTTTAGGCAGTAAATCTTCAAGTGCAAAACATAATGCCCGAACATTGTCTATGAGCTAACACTGATACTCCCTGAATATTGGACTAAGCATAAGAAAGTGTTGTTCTCTCACTCACATTGTTGGTTGATGTCTGAAAGTTAGCCCAAACAGAATGGATCAGGTGAAACTTGCAATTGGGTCCACCCTTTCTCCACAAGAACTGCAAATGACAGATATATCAGTGCTACTAGCAGAAATGAAAGAAACAATAGAAAGGAATCACGGCTTCCAAAAAACTCACGCTGGACAATGCTTGCAACTTATCTGCGTTGTAAGATTTCTCATTTCTCGAGTTCCAGACCAAGGACACCTGCACTTTTCCTGAAACCAAGATTCATACTCAGCAACTCCTCTTTCAATCTTATTACAGCATATCACTATCAACGAATATAAACAAAAGAAAACTGTCCCACCATTTCTGTATCTCTCTGGGGCACGAAGTGATGTACTGTGCGTGGTAACAGCCATCTATAGAAAAACCTCATCACCACACTGGACCAGATTGAAGTGCCAAATAGTCATATACACTCAAATGTTATACCACTATCAATCACCTGAACATATCGTAAGTCCCCAGTGCCCTGATCCTCGTCAAATGGCACGACATCAAACACCTTAATACCTTAAAATATAGCAAAACCCATCAAATGGCAAATATAATCAATCTCCATCTCTTAAGAACCACAGAACAAATAAGAAACAGTACCTTCTCTCAGTAACTCGATGGCAGCATTAATATTAGGATGATGAGCTGCAATATTAAAACTCAACCTGATCAAAACCATCATGACAACATAAAATAAATAAAAAAAGTAAACAAATCGTTTCCAGCATAAATTGAAATTACCTTTACATTCAGGAATATCTACAACGGAGTGAGTTCCCTCTTGATACAACCCGATCAATGCATTATCCGAGGTGCCACGAACGGCCAATTTTGCTCGGCACCTCCATCCCCACTGCCACATAAGAAAGAAGCACGATATCCAAAATTTTATCACCAGAAACAAAAAGACTTCATTACGATGAGAAACCCAGAAAATAGGAAGAAGAAGAAGAAAAAGTGAAATAACCAGTCTACAACTATCGAAAGTGAAGTCTTCGACGCCGTAACGTTTGAAGAAGCCTGAAGCTTCCTCGACAACAGCCGGACGCTGGAGATTGTACTCCTGCGTGCAACCTGAGCATCTGGGAAAACCCAGAGAGAGAGAGAGAGGAAAGTTAAGCTCACGTCGAATCAATTAACGCAAAATTTAATGAAAATTAAGAGATGAAGAAAGAGTCATCGGCGAGAGGAGCTTACGATTGGAAATGAGGGCACTGGAGGGAGCAAGCAAGCGAGTCGGAGGAGCTTGACGGGAGAGGAAGAGAAGCGACGGGGGGAGAAGCCGGAAGTGACACGCGGCAGGTTATGATTGGATAACGAGCGCCGAAAGAGAAATGAGTCGACGAATGCATCGCTGCTTCACTGTCGCCGGGAGTGGATAAAGTTCCCAAAAAAAAAATTATTTCTGCCCGGTTCGTATCAAACCAAATTAATGAGACCCGACCCAATCCTTAACCCGATACAAAATCCGACCCAGTTGAATACACACTCACTCACTGTTTCCTCTGATCATGCAACGCAGAGAGGCTCACTGGTTCAAGATCAGAGCGATGAATCAGTCTCTTCCCTTTCTCTTCTTCTTTTACTTCATTCTCTTTCTGACCCAAGATTTTCCCGCATTTTCTCTCCGTTTGTCGCCGTCGCAGCACAACTTAACACTCTACGGCGACGCCTTCTTTCGTGACCACACCATCTCCCTCACCCAGCAACAGCCCTGTTTTCCCTCTGTCTCACCATCGCCTCCAAATTGCTCATCCTCCGGCATCGGCCGTGCCCTCTACGTGTACCCAATCAAGTTTCTAGAACCTTCGACCAACACTACCGCTTCTTTCTCTTGCCGCTTCTCCTTCTCCATCATCGCTTCCCCTTCTTGCCCCTTTGGCGATGGCTTTGCCTTCTTGATCACCTCTAATGCCGATTCCTTCACCTTCTCCAATGGCTTCTTGGGTCTTCCTGACCATGTTCTAGACCCGGACGGTTCCTTCATAGCCGTCGAGTTCGATACTGGTTTCGACCCGGGTCACGGTGATATCAACGATAACCACGTCGGAATCGATGTAAATTCCATCTTCTCCGTCGCTTCCGTCGACACGATTTCCAAAGGAATCGATCTTAAAAGCGGGAGAGAGATGATGGCGTGGATTGAGTATAGTGACGTTCTTAAGCTCATCAGAGTTTGGGTTGGGTATTCACGAGTTAAGCCCAAGAGTCCGGTTTTAGCTGCACAGATTGATCTCACCGGAAAACTAAAAGAGTACATGCACGTCGGCTTCTCTGCTTCGAACGCAGCTGGTTCAGCTCTGCATATCATCGAGCGGTGGAAATTTAGAACCTTTGCCTCTCAGCCTGACGCGATTCAAGAAGATGACGATTGGTTGGTCTGCTTTGAGAATCCCAGGAAAATTCATCACCATGATGGTTTCGATCTTCGGGTTTCGGTTGTTGGATTGCGGATCCCATTCTGGAGTCTCTTACCTGGTTTGGCTGCAATTGCTATCCTCATTGCGTTTGTTGCTTTCTCATTGATTCGAGGCAAGAAAAAGAATAGTGGTGAAGGAGGAGATACGAATTCGGGGATGAACAGGATTCCGGGAAGATTATCGTTGGCAGAGATAAAATCTGCAACATTAGGATTCAACGAGAACACAATCGTGGGTCACGGAGCTTCAGCAACTGTATACAAAGGCTCCATTCCTACAATTGGATCCGTGGCCGTAAAACGCTTTGATCGGGCTCACTGGCCACAGTGCAATCGCAACCCTTTCACCACAGAGTTCACCACAATGACAGGTTACTTACGGCACAAGAATCTAGTTCAGTTCCAGGGCTGGTGTAGCGAAGGAACAGAGACAGCTCTAGTTTTTGAGTACTTGCCCAACGGAAGTTTGAGTGAGTTCCTTCACAAGAAACCTTCGTCGGATTCGTCAGAAGAATTCATAGTCCTCTCTTGGAAGCAGCGGGTTAACATCATTCTCGGCGTGGGCTCTGCGCTTACATATCTACACGAAGAATGCGAGAGACAGATCATCCACCGTGACGTCAAGACCTGTAACATAATGCTTGATGCCGAGTTCAACGCCAAGTTAGGTGATTTCGGGTTAGCTGAGGTTTATGAGCATAGTGCGATGTTAGCCGGGCGCGACGCTACTCTCCCAGCAGGTACCATGGGTTACTTAGCACCTGAATACGTTTACACAGGTGTACCTTCAGAGAAAACCGACGTTTACAGCTTCGGCGTGGTAGTTCTTGAGGTGTGTACGGGGCGTAGACCGGTTGGAGATGACGGTACGGTACTTGTGGACGTGATGTGGAGGCTCTGGGAGAAAGGGAATGTCTTGGATGGTGCTGATGTTATGCTAAAGGAAGATTTTGATGCAGAGGAAATGGAAAGAATGTTGATGGTTGGGATGGTGTGTTCACATCCTGATTGCGAGAAGCGGCCGACGGTGAAGGAGGCTGTGAGGATTATACGTGGGGAGGCGCCGTTGCCAGTTCTTCCGGCAAGGAGGCCTTTGCTGAGGATACGGTCGGCTAGGGAGGCGGAGGAGATGATTGCCGACGGTTTGGGTGGGGAGGAACTTCCTTGGATGACGCCTAAATCACACTTTTAGCTAAAACTTCCCACAAATGCACGCGCCTTATATTTTCGAGGAGTCATATACTGTAGTAAGAAAGTGTTCTATAGGATTGCATTAAAAAAAAAGTGTGTTAAATCGGAGTAATGGGGTCTGTTGATCGAAATCAAACTATGTACAAAACCAAGAAGCTCCAAATATTTTCTGACAGGAAAAAGGAAAAAAAACCAACAATAATTCCCTTCCCGTGGTTCAAGTTTTGATAACATGGTAGCAACTTTATGCCCACACACCAAAGACAACAACCATTACGCCGAGTTTTCAAACCGAGATCAGTAATACTTTTACTCGTCCGTTCCAAAGTAGCGATCACCAAACTCGCCCAAACCTGGTATAACCCGAAACTCTTCGTTCACACACTGATCTATTTCCGATGTTACAATCTTCAACAATGGAAACCGCTTGCAGACGCAATGAATCCCTTCTGGAGCCTGCAGAATGCGAAATCGGTTGTGAGTTTGTGACTGGAAGATAGAGAGAGGACAAGTTACGTGATGAAGTGTCTTTTGGTTGGTTTAACACTCACCGAGATAAGATTGAGAAATATAATGTTGGATTCAGGCACTCCTTTCCGCATGAGTAGTTCTATCGCCTGACTTGCAGAGTTACCTTTAAGAAATCCAATGTAAGATTAAGAGAATTATACACTTCAAACCAGAAGAAGAATAACTAACTGAATTACCTGTGCCTAAAACGGGATCTAGAAGCAGGACATGGCGCTCCGAGATATCGCTTGGAAGCTTCTCATATATAAGCTGATTCATATGCGAGCAAAAGTTTTTTAAGTTTCTTTTGAAAAGAGGCCCTGATCTTTGTAAACTGTTAAGAGGAGAGGAGTTGAAGAAAAAAAAACAAAAAACACAAACAAACCTGCATGCCATTGTCGCCATCACCATGAATAAGAATCTTCCCTATTTTAATCCCTTTGCAACATGCACGTAATGCGTTTTCCATGCTTTCACCACTAGTAAAGCGTACAAAACAAGAAATTTAACTTTGAGAAAAGAATTAAAAGGCACTCACTCAACACATGAGCAAAGAAACAATGTATGTTTCCAATGTTACACAGGTTTCTTGTATCCGTATTTTGAAGGTCCAAACAAACTGGAAATACTAAGCAGCTCCAGTCTCCATCTATCGAGAACTTTAAAACCTGTAATACCTTTCAACGCTCACCTTCGAATGATTGAGACCCCACAAAGTTTCTTGCAGAAATCAACACCGCTATACACAGATCCTGGTTTGGGAAAGATTAGAAATTATAAACGTAGGGCTGCAGTCGAGCAGTAAATGCAACACAAAGCATTAGGTTTTCGCTTTTATTTCCACAAGCCACAAACAATCTTTCTAGATCTATGCCAAAGAGATGATAATGGATCTCAAGAAGTAGTTGGTCCAGTTTTTCCGGACACCATGACTAGCTTAAATAAAAATTATAGTTACAGCTCAAGCCCTTCTCCTCTTATACCTGTTGGAGTAATTACTTGTTTCTCAGTGAATGGCAAATGGCCAAGACCATGCTCCACAACCTGAAATAAAGCAATCAATAATTGAAATAACAAGGTTTATGAGCTGATACGTTGAAAGGGAAGCACAAATTAAAAGAGTACCAGACGAATGAGGCGATCTGAGTAAAACACAAAGTCATGTTTTGATATGTCCTTCTCTCGAATAAGTGTATGCATGCCTCTTATCTGCAATTATGATAGTAGAGTGAGAAAATAGCTCTCAGCCTTCTCGTCTGAATCAAGCATCAAATATCTGGGAAATGGCAGAAATTACCTGAAATGTAGATTGGATAACAAAAAGATTTGGGTATATTTTGCAGAGATCATGTTGCCCAAGTTTTGTGTGGATATGTTGCACAATCAAATCAACTGCAACATGATTGTCACCTCCTCGGGGAATGATCACATCAGCATATTTCTTTGAAGGGAGCACAAAATCATCAAACGCTGGCTTCACAAACTTTGCATACTGCAATTGAACATAACTCCCTCAAAACAAGAAAAGTTGAGAAATAAAGGAAGCTCAGAAGAGATGTACACGAACAACTCGAAGAGTAGAATTAAAGAGTCCATAATCACTAGAAAAACAGGAACGTTGAGTTGTTCAGTATTGCACAAAAACCATAAGTCGCTAGTTCATGGTCTCGTCATATTTAGACCACTAACTTAGGTAGGTGTACCTGGCTGAAAAATTTACACCAAAATGTGAAACAAAGACTAACCTGTTCGAGCACAGAATCAACATCCCTACCCCTCTCAACCGTGTCACGCCTGATTCTGCGAGCAAGCCTCACATCAGCATCTGGAACCAATTGAGAGCTAAGATGAGAACCTTAAACTTTGATGAGGATTATACACATTTCAAAGGAATTCAAAGTTGGCTAATTATATAGCTTCAAAGGCATTCATTCTGTCTTTAAAGGTGAAAAAATGGCGAAAGTGAGTTAATTCGTCAAGGGCATCATCAGCTACGAACACGAAGTGGAAAACCAAAAGGAATAAGAGACGATATACTGCAGCTAGTTATCTTGGAGTCAAGAGAGGTGACCTGTGTCAACGAAGATCTTCATATTCATCAGATCCCGAACTCGTGAGTCATGAAAAACTAGAATCCCTTCCAAAATTATGACATCACAGGCATTGACCTGAAAAAACTCTCCCATTGATTGATTTAACAAACGATAATCCTAGCAACTCAACGCCTAAAAATAGACTTATAAAGAGATGCAAAGGTATCGTGTTGAAACATAAACACTGCAAAAGTCAATATTCCGAAGATCCAGCCACATGAAGTGTTTTGAAGCTAAAACCATAAAACCGCAGAATGAAACCATATAAGGAGGTCTAAAAAATGAAGACATATGTTAGACAATAGCTACATAAAAGACCACCACATAAGAGTATGCAGGCACCTGGCGAAAAGCATCTGATTTACGTTGATGGGTCTTGAAGTCGTAAATTGGAATTTGATAGGGTTGCCCACTTTTGAGAGTCTCAGCGCAATGCAAAAGCTGCTCAGTGTCAAAGGCATCTGAAAAAGCGAAAAAAGAGACGTCGACTATCAATGTTCCCAAAACAAAAGAACAATCAGATAGAAATCCAGTAAGAAAATTGACCAGGATGATCGAAATTGTATTCTTGGACATGCTTCAGTTCTTCAGATGTCAGACCACGGTAAAAGGAATCCTAATCAATTAAACCGCACCAGAGTACCGCAAAAAAAAAGAGGAATCTCAGGAAAACAGTACATCATTGTTTCCAAGCTAGCGAGTGACACATGAGAACTGAGAACAGGGACGGCTTCAGAATATAACCTGGTTAACTAGAACAATGCGATGATCATGAAGTTGCTGGATGATCATGTCACATACTGTGGTCTTACCAGAAGCGGTACCACCAGTAACTCCTACAAAAATCAAAGGAAAACAAAAATTAAGCCTTAGAAACTGAAATCGATCTACATAGCTCTTATTTTGTTCAAGTCAATCAAAGTAAAACAGGATTAAGCCCTAGAAACTGATATCGATCCAGATATCTCTAAATTTGGAAGCACAAATGCTACCGGAGATTTTGTACAGCTAAAACCCTAAGATAAAACCAATAAAATGCAGTAGAAGCGCCAAATTCATTGAAGTAGGAGATAACACTCGATGATCGGAATCTGAGAGTGTTCGACGATTGACTAAGCAAGGGAGTGGAAAGGAGAATCGGAAATCACCGATAACGAAGGGCTGATTAGGCGCAGCGGGATCGGAAATAATGGAAAACGGTGAAACAACGGACCGGAAGTGAGAAGGAGAGGAGCTGGAGGATTTCGACGGAGAAGAGAGAAGGCCGTCGAGGCGAAGACCGGAGAAGTGAGGCCCCGATGCCTTCTCCATGACATAGTCAATCGATGTAGAGTCTTCCGGCATTGGATTTCCGGCGAATGAAAGGAAGGGGATAATCCGATTTGGTCTCCGGAGAAGTGAAGGAGAGTCGACGATTCAGGAAAAAAAAAATGATCCGTAGTGATGATCAGTGACGACGATTCTGCACAAATACGGCAACCCACTTGTCTGGCTCCCTCCGTCTTTTTTAAATATTTTTTGAGAGAAGTTTGAAGGAAACTACTAAATTAAAATTTTCATCTATTTTAAAATAAGAATTCATCGGAGACTTTGTATTATTGTTCGAATTAAATAATTAATGTTGTATTCACTTAATTGTAATTTTGAATATTCAAGTCGTTAAAAGAAATTGTAATTTTGAATATTCTTTTTGGAGAATTTTGAAGGAAACTACTAAATCTAAATATTCATCTATTTTTAAATAGGGTAAACCAAGACTTTTTTGTTTGTTAAAGAGGTTAATAAAGACTTTCAACCTCTTTTCCTTGAATTAGATAACTAATGTTGTTATTCAGTGAAAGTGCACTTAAATACTAGTGTAAAGCTGTACAGAATTTATAAATATAAAATAATAGATTTATTTGGTGCGCTGAAATATTTATGGTTTCTGTAATTTTTTTTTTGGCTAAAAATAAATTATATCAAGAGAGAGTTTACAGAATTATAAAAAAAAATTGATATATCAAAAGAGAAGTACTACACTAAATTGTATATAAAATAAATAAGGAAATAAAGGAAACACATGTAATAATGTTGACATCATAAAATGGGCATATGAAAAAGGCATAAAAAAGAATATTCCAAACGGACCAATCAAGTAGACGAGAGGGTGAGAAACCAAAATAAGTGAAAAAATAAGGAGTATATAACAAAATCAGAAATGCGATATCCGAAATACATAATGATACCAACATACAACAAAATACGAATTAATAATTCGAAAAATTATTTATTTTCTCCGTCACGAAAATATTTCATCGATGCATTACAAAAGCCTATATTCTCAGAAAGCCCAAATGAGACCAATAACCATCGATCCAACAGCCAAAATATATCCAACGGAAGCACGTAACCCATGACCCGAACTCGAATCCGACCCGGAGTTTGAACCCGAACCCGAACCGGAATCCGGAGAGGAAACGGTGGTGGAGTCTTTAGAGACAACGTTGACTTTAACCTTCATGCCTTGTTCGCAATGCCCTGGGGTCCCACATGCGAAATAACGAGTACCGGTTTTAGACAGCTTTACGACGTCGTTTCCGGAGCTCAAGGAATTTACCGGTGTTCCCAGGTCACAACTTTTGTATGCCGTTTCGCTTCCCAGCTCGACAACGCTGTGTAGTCCGGAATACTTAAAAACTACAAGAAAAAATAAGGGGGGTGTTCGGTTAGTATGAACCGGTCGGTTTGAGTAAGAAAATTGAGTTTACAGAAAAAACAAACGTACCCAGTTGATCGCCCACTTTGAAAGATTGATCGGACGACCAAGAATCGAAGTCAACGGATTGTTCCCAGCCTTGGCTCCCGCCCATCACATGTTGTGCTGCTAACGTTGTCTCAACCACCATTAAACCGGAGAAAACCAGGATAACGAGAACAACTTGCATTTTCATCATTGTTTTTAAGTGAATTAAACCCGGTTTAGAAATACTTAAGTTAAGCTGCTGCTAGCTAGTGCATATATATATAGGGAAATGCATGACATTGGTTGCTTAAGAGATAGAAGTTGGGAAGAAAAGAAACAAAACAAGCTTGGAGTTGAATCGAAGCTAAGATCTTTGGTAGTTGTCGAATCTCTAAATTAGTATTGTGTTCTGTTTTTTTTAATTTATTGTGTTATTTTATGTATGTTAAAGTAGAACGTTTGCATCAGAATTGCCGAGTAAGTTAAAAAGATAAAAAGCCTTAACATGCAAGCAAGATTTAAAAACCACCCGGTTTGGCAACAGAGCCTTTAGCTTTGTGCGTTAACACTACTTTCACCTAAAGCTTCTGCTTCCTCTTTATTTTCCCTTTGAACCACTTTTCATATTTAAATCAAAAACCGAGTTAGTAAGCTGGTTTAAATTAATCTGAAATTTAATGAGAACTATCTAAAATTTAAACTTCCATTCAAGATTATTTGTCATAAATTTGAACAATTATTTGTCATAAATTACAAGGGAAAACGATTGACCTGAAAATTATATCTCAAATATGATCTTAGCCGATGAAAAATATACATGGTTACAAGTTGGAACTAGCTTCTCTAATCTAAAATGCAACTTTTTCAGATACTTTTATTTGGCTTTGGATCGATTTGTTCTGCTTTTTAGAGAAATTTTCTTCTTTGTTTTTTTTTTGTTCATGACGTTACAATCTTCTATCACACAAGTGTAGGCACGGCATGTAAAGCAACAGTGAACCATGGTAAGATCCTTAAAACTTCATAAGCCAAAGATCCAAAAGTCTTAAAGTTTATCAACACACCAGAACATCTCTTTTTTTTTTACTATTATATCTTCAACTATCGGATTCATTTTCTTCTCATCACAGCAAGTGAAGTACCTGTAAAATTCACCAGAGCTTTTACTCTGAGATCTCTTTCTCATTCTTTCATATACAAAACATTATTCTCTACATCTCATTTCACAGCAACAACCGCAGTTTCAGAGCTCATCTTCTTCCTCCTCTCCATGAAACTTCCACCACATGAAGAGAAGCCAGGAAGACAACGATGATGCTGCCAATTAGACTTCTTCTTCTCTTCTTTCACTCTAGAGTCTTCAATGGTGGCTTTGTTGAATTCGCCTGAGCTTGCACCAGAGAGATAAGGAGAGGTTAGAGCTGATGACCCTCCACAGCTTTCCTCTCGTTCTTCTCTTATGCTATCTCTGAAAAGCTCACCAAGCTTCTTCCTTCTCGGCTGTGGCGCTGGAGAAGAGCCTGGAGAAGGCTTCTTCTCTTGAAATATAAGGTTGTGGATACGAGGAGGCCTATCCGAGAAGCTGCTCTTAGGAGTGTTTCCACGCGATGGAGTGAAATCTGAGAAAACGAATATAAAAAAAAATCAAGATTCTGAATTTTGAAACTAATGTCAATTATCCAACAAGAGACTAAAACAAAAGATCCAAGTTTTTACCGCCATAAACGCTGTGGAAATCATCGTCGGAGTCGGATTGTAACCATTGCTGCGAATCGAAAAAGGTTTCATCTTTACTTCCTGCGGAAACAAATTAGAAGGATACGTTTCAAAACTTTAGAACAACACAATGTAAGTGTATGATTCATAAGTGTATTTCAAACCTTTTGATTGAATCACCATCATAAGACAGAATAGACCAAAACAGACGAGAATTGTACTGTAAGTCTACCTTTTAAAAACAGAGGAGATGGAATCTGAGGAAATCACAAAGCAATGCCTAAAAAGAGATTAATTTAAAATTTTATATTATGGAATCTGCTAAAAATTGCTCTCAAGTTCCCGGGTAAAAAAATTGAATTTTTTTCAAAAACCCTTCAAATTAAAGCGTGGAAAACAATGGAACCCAATCAAGAAGAGTGAAGAGTGTCCATACTTTTTACACAGTTTTTCAGATCTGGGTTACAGTTAAAGTAGACAACTTTTTATATCACAATTCACCAAAATAGCTCTCTGTTTTTTAAATTACTTTTTTTCCTGTTGTGAGAAAAATCTCTGTTATCACGGGAAAGTTTTTGTTTTTGGCATCAAATTTTTTTTTTTGGTATCATTTTGGCATAAAATCTATTAATGGAAGAGATCAAATCAGAGATATAATCTTACCAGATAAGAAAGGAGTAACCTAAAAGTCTCTCCCACTATGTTGACACTTGACAGGAAGAAAATCAAACTGATTTATGGAAGATTTTTTTTTTAAATATGAATTAATGGAAGAATTATTTGAGATACTGTTTTTTCCGATCACCGAACCTCCACATGCCAATGTTCATAAATATAAAAATCAGCAATTATTTAACGTTTTGCGTAATACTAAGAAAGTGTGTAATCAGATCGGACAATAACTAAATTGAACATCAGAAAAAGACCAATCATCCAAAAAGCTGAAACACTGAAAAAAAAAAAACTCTTATCGGGCACGAATTAACTCAAAAAGAGAGATTTTTGAAATAAATACCAAAGCTTTTCTTAGAAGAAGAAAACGACCACCGAGATTTGACCGGAGTGAGATTATTATTCGCCGGAGAAGCCACCGGAATCGAGGTACTCTTTCTCGGCGATTCTGAGAATTGAATTGAATGTACATATATAATCAAATTATAAGCAAAAAGTATTATTATATACATAATAATATCTGAGAAACCCCACATCCCCAGTCAGATTCAATATCATCATGAACTAATCATTTTCGATTTCGTATATAAAACTGAAAAACAAAACAATCTGAAGATCAAACCCAGAGACGATCAGTGATCTCTCTCGATTATAAGAAATTAAGAAGAAAAATACCGAAACTTTTCTTGGCAGAAGGAGACGATTGCAACGAATGAGAGATGATGGAAACGCCGTCATTTTTCACCGGCGTCACAGTCATCGGAAGTGATTTGATATCTTTCGTGGTCGTGGGAGATTCTGGTGTTACCATACTGTCTGTTCTAAACGGAGACTTATTAAGCGACGATGAAGACAAACCCATTCACTGGCATCGATTTTGTACTAATTTTTTAAAAAAAGAGGCAAACTTTCTAGAGAGAGAAAGTTTATGATATGAGATATGGAAGAAGAAGAAGAAGAGAGGACGGACTTATTTTTTATTTCTCTTCCTTATTTTTGTGTTGTTTCGTCGGAGAAGACGAGGTGGGTCCCACACGTACACGGTGCCCACTCAGTTTTCGTGGTTTGAGAGAGATTAAACGGTGTCGTTTTTGGGGAGTCCACGTCTTTATCGTGTGAATATCATGGTGGGACCCATGAGTGACTTTTTAGGAGTAACGTGGCACCTTTATTTTATGTAAATCCCCTGATTAGTGATTACGTATTCAATATTTATGGCCTTGAAAGAAATAATTCACAATTTTCCAGACTTTATATTATATAAACTGGCCTGTTGATTCAGTTGGTAAAACAGAGATTGGATTTAGAATAGAATGGTTTTGATGTTAAATTACATTTCGATATATTAGAATTCTCATCATTGTATAGTTTTGGATTCTATTATAAACAACTAATTAACGATACATTGCACTCATATTATCAATATATATATATATATGAAAATACATTTCAATGGAGATATGATAGTCAAGTCCAAATGTTTAAAAGTCTAAGACGTAACCACTGAACAATCCATTTCTTTTAGTCAAAACGTATAATATGTTACCAGCGTATGAAATATATTTGCTGGCTTATGTTACCGCGTAACTAATTGCCCAATGAAAATGAAGCCGCAAATTAATTTTTTTGGTACAAAATTTTTAATTTTTGATAGCTACAATCACGTTTGTGGTTAATCGTCGATTTTAGAATTTCACAACAAATTTGTGGCTAATCGTAGATCGTGTTGCTTCGAATAGCTACAAAATGTAATTTGTGGTTCTTTAGCCACAAAAAAAAATCACAAAATAGCCACAAAGTTTGTGTTTTTTTAAAATTGTGGCTAGGTTGTAGCTAGTTATGGCTTGAAAAAGTATCCACGAATGTTTTCGTGGTTATTTCGTGATTATAAACAGTTTTTCTTGTAGTAAGTGAAAAATGAAAAAATTATCATTTACTTATTTTAAATAAGATCAAGGTAATGTTTGATCTAAACTGCATAAAATGATACGATTCATATTTGATTTTTTATTGTTTGCTGAATGAAAATATGAAGATTAACATGATTAGGTGATCGAAAAATATTAGATGCAGCATGCTGTACTCTTTGAAAATTTGCAATTTCGTTATCTTCTATTTGTTAGAGTCTGTCTTAAGGACAAGTTAAAATTTCAAAACATTAGTCACGACTACTTCACTAATTCAATCTCTTAATCTCCAAAAGGACATATTGCCTCCTTAAGATAGCCAAAAAAGCGGCTCCATATAATTCTAGTTATTTATTTTATATGATTTAATGGTTAATTCATTTCATACATTTTTTATACAAAGGTGAATGATACTTGATCGATAACGATATTCTATATATATCGGTGGACGGTGGGGACATATAATTATGCAATATGCTAGTATGTCATAGATAAAACTTAAAATGTTGATTAAAAAATGATGTCTTCAACTTCGTAGTATCTTCAAAATTAAGTTTTTCTTTTTGTCAACATTTCCGAATTTCGGATATAACGTTTAAAATTTAGTATCAACGTCATATGTGAAATTTGGTTATAACTAGAGATGTTGAATCAAACCTCCATCTAGAGTGTATAAAAATTTCACATTTAGAAACCATATTTATACAAAATGTTTAATAGTTTTAACCACCAACCTAAAACCTTATATTCTCAAATATTTCATTTAGTTTAATGGTTGATAAACTTCATTAAATTTATGGTTAGTGTTATTCTTTTTGTTTTAATCGATTAGTCCAAGCTTATGTTTAGTCGCTCTAACATTTCGATCTTTGTGTGTGGTAACAATAAAAACGTATTTAAAATATAGGCTTAGTAAGATGTAAAGTGTATTTGATCTCTTTGAATTATTATTATTATTATTAAATTGATTGGGTTTAGTAATCTAGGTTTTGGAAGTGGTGATGGTCCAAGCCTGTATGATCACTGGATGCCAATTTTAGCACATAAAATATAATTTCCAACAAATTTGACTATACATGGATTGATTGATGCATACGGCAATTTTTGTTTTGTTTTGTCGATAATCACGTTAATCAAACTCGTAATTATTGATTTTTAAATTGATAATTCATTATTGATGTTTATGAATCCAATAATATTGTCATCAGATTTCTCTTTCCGTGACCACAATAAATAGAGTGAGAATGAATAATCAAAAGATGCAATATATAATAATGATTTTTTCTCTTATGAGTGGTCATCTACATATATGGATTTCACTAAACATCAAAATTTTCCAAAGTTTTTATTTTCTTCAAATAATTTGTGACAAGTTTGTACTTATTGGGAAAATATCTCAAGAAGAAAATGCCATTGAAGTGTTGTAACTATATTATCTTCTTAAAAAAACTATATTATCTTCTACGATCACTTTGACAAGCTGCGATAGTTTTTTCTTTGTCTATAATATTTTTGTTGGAAGGTTTATGTCGAATAATTTGAGATATAGTTTACGGGAAAACCAAGTAACGTAATATGCATAGCTGATCGTAAAACCAGGATGCAATAGCAAAAATAGCCAGACGTGGTTTGTAACATAACATACTTTTTAACGTAGAAGCATAAAACCAATGTACAAGTAGATGGTAAGATATTACGGGTTCGGAAAGAATATTAATAAATCTTTAGAGATACCAAAATATAATAACAATAACAAATGTAATTATTTAGAGAAGAAATGATGGCATGGGCAATGTGTTTCTTCGGTTCAAGAGTCAAGACAATGCACAAGGATCCAAGAACGAATTCAAACAAAAATAAAAGAGAAACAGTAAAAGTGGAAGGTGTGTCATGTGTGATGTGTGATGCCCACTTATAATGCTTCATGATATTAGAGGTATCTAATAATGTTGTTTGGTTAAACAAAGTTATAAAAAAACGGTAAATTGACATGCAAAACTACTATTCCTTCAGTTTTAAAATAAATGTCAATTTGACTTTTTTTGTTACAAAAAATATTATTTTAAAATTTTAATATTAATTTGGACAAAAATAATATCAAATTAAAATTACAAAATATTTAAAACTAAAATTATAAAAAATGTCAAGAGCTATTTTTTACACATATAATAATTATGTTTTTTCATTCCCAATATTTTGACTAAATTTAAAAGAAAGATATGTAAGAATTTTTCTTTGTTTTTTTTTAAATTTATGTAAAAATTATTAAAATCACATTTATTTAAAATGGAGAGAGTAACAGAGAGATATGGATTCTGAAAAATGATTTTATATATTTGAAATTATTTTTTAAAGCCGGCCTGCTAAATTAGAATTAGTTTACCTAACCACAACAACAATTACTGTTAGAAACTGATCTAAACCAAGATAAAATAAACTAAGCTCTGTTTTTGAATTTTGAGACTAATACAATTTTGATATTGTATAGTTATAATTGTACCTACCATAACCATAGAGAACGATTATTTTTTTTGTTAAAAGAAGATAATAATGTGGGGTTAACGACTTCCATACTCAAAAAACAAATAGAACATGTCGTTCTATTGGACCGACCTCGATAACTATTTGAAGTCTCTATCTTAAATTTTGTCCTTATTCTTGAATAGTTACATCAGAGCATGACCTTTGCGAATGATTCATACGCAGACAAATATGAACAAAATAATCTCACAAAAAATGATATATTATTTGGTTAGTCCTTTATTTGATTTTGAATTTATTTATATAATCAAAGTATCAAGGAGCTGGTTAAATAGTCTTAACCAACACTCAACAGCCATAACTGCATGATTAAACCACTCTGGGTTATAATTTGACTCTACTCGTGTATGTTCCAAGGCATGGTGATTGTCAGATATAAGAGTCTACTTACAAGCTTCATGCATGAAAATTTAGTTAAGCCTCCTGAATTATCATTCAACATCTGTCTTATATCAAATATTTTCTAAAACATCAATTACTAACTTCACCTATAATTTAAAATTAAACAAGAAAAACAAATTGACAAAAGTAAGAAATTTTTTAAACCATATGACAAAATAAGTTCACAATTTTAATCCGAGACATTGAAACAAACATAGATGATTCATAATTACCAATCATATTATAAAAAAAAATAACAACACGAAAATACTCCAAAAGAGTTTAATTTATAACGGTAGTTACAAGCCTGTGCTAGGGACTAGACATTATCATGTTGGCAGGACATGTTACTCTTAGACAGAAGTTTCATTTTTGTGACAGAAGAAAATTTGAAAAAAAAAAGAAGTGGAACACAGGATTTGTTATGATGTTCTTCACAGGATAGCTTTTAGCATTTGCGACTTGCTTATTTGATCGCCAAATCTCTATATAAAGACGACTTTCCTCTGTCATGCAACCAACATTGATCAAACTCTCTCAAACACGTTTATGCAAACTCTGTCTAAAAAACACACGCAAAAATGGATAGACTTATTGATGATTTGTCTTATCCGACTTCTCTTTCGAAAAATGTACAATTCCCAAGCCCAATTTTCTACTTTTTGTCATATTTTCAGTAGGGTGGAACGAACAATGGAATGCGAACGGAACCTTCTAAACGACGGGGATGACGAAGCGGTGGGACGAGTATGTGACATACTCCAGAGTAGGGGTGGACATAAGGCAAAGTATTTACTTTTTTGGTATATTTACTAATTAGCTTGTTTTGTACGGATGATAAAAGTTTAGATTTGTATTTGCCTTGTTAAAAACGAGTACATGTAATTTCAAATACTAAACAATAACATATTTGTAAGTTATTTATTTCGTTTTATTTTTTATTATTTATGAAATATTAAATATGAAATGTATATGTTTTTGCAGATAACTTATTAATTATTTGTAAATAACTTGCTAATTACTTGAAAATTACCTGTAATTTATTTACTAATTATTTATCTTAATTTTTATTTATTTTATTTTTATTAATTAAATTTTATTTTTAAAATTTGTTATATAATAATTATTTATATAGAATATTTGAAAGAAAAAGCGAGTAATGAAAAAAACAACTATTGATTTTTTTTAATACTTGTTACTTAATCCGTATTTGTAAGTATCTAAATTATATTATTTATTACTTGTTTTGATAATGCGGAATACTTGGTTCCTTAAATTGGATACAAAACAAATAACAAATACGAGATGAATATCAAATAATTAGGCACACCCTACTAAAAAAATATGTATACAGTAAGAGATTTCTTGGGTTCAGACTTCCGACTAAAAAAGACCAAGAGATGAAATTAGATTGGAACTGATGGTTTGTTTGTATAACAATTTGAACTTTTAAGAATAATAGAGTAAATGATGAAGAAAAATATATGGTCCGTGAGAATAATAGAGCAAATTATGTTTCTCTGATATTCTTCGTCAATTCAATTTGTCTTTATTTCAAAAAAAAAAGTTCAAAAGTTCAAAACTTCAACTTAGTTCTCCACATTTCTCCTATAACTTTCCCTGGCTGTGGATTGTCCGGTCCTCTATCGCGTTGCCCGGACGTGAAGTACAAATAGCCATTCCAGAATCCGGCCATAGCTGTTTTGATACGGTAAGGTAACCGTCCGATCACAGACCATGTCTGTGAAAATTTTATCATACAGTTAAATAAAACGATGCAGTTGAAGGAATCACAAAAAACAATATTGAGAGAAGCATAATACTGACCAAAGTGTCTATCTGAAACCGGAAGATCTCTCCAACGAGAACAAGCCTTTTGGTCACTGGATGCCAATCCGTGGTTCCCCCAACGATAACAATCGAGTTATTGACGATGATCCACGCAGATTCAATGTGGGAATTGTTCTTTGGCATCGGTGGTAACATTTTCCACTTCATCTCCTCGTCCAGCATGTACACCTCACCGTTGAAGATCTGAAATGTGACCAAACGTTAGGAATCTTGGAAAATAAATCAATGGAAATCAAAACAGTGGATTGAAAAGGAGGGCAAACCTCGCGTCTGCGTGAGCATTTGAAGATGGTTGAGTTAGGTTTCGCCATAAAGTCACCTTCTTGGCCGCCGATCACAAGTAGCTTGTCATTAGCAACTACACAAGCCCTACAAATCGTTAAACCATGATGTTAGCAACCCAGAGAACTCAAAGCAAAAGGCAAAGCAGGCGGTGATTGGAGAAAATATAAAACCTGTGTGGTCCACCTCGAGGGATTGGAACCTCTTCCCGCCATTGGTCAAGAGCTTTTCCGTCTTTTACAGCTATGCTCCAGTGGTCATAAGCAACTGCATTGCGATTCTCTTTGCTTCCTCCCATCACATGAAGCCTCCCTCTCCATATCTGAGTGGCAGGAGCATACCTGAATCCAACAAAAGGAGCTCGAAAATTGCAGTTGCTTATATGGCAACACAATACCATTTGATCCATAGATACCAAAGCATTTTCGTAGTCTCTCTTTGGTAACCAACCGAATAAGTTTTTGTTCCCTAATAACTCCCTCCACAATTCCACTCCGCAATTTCTTTTTTCATTTTCCGCTATTCCGCAGTTTTACCAAGCGGAGCCCTAACTTTAGTACATGTTAAGCAAGTAAAGACCTTACCTTGGAGCTGGTAGTGAAGGAAACTCGAGCCACGTCTTTGTGGTTGCGTCTAAGACAAAGGAACGAGAAGTGGGTCCTCTGCATTGAGGACCATACTGCCCTGAAACCACATACACATATCGTCCATCCGTCACTATCCCGAGGTGCGAATTCGCCATCTCTTTAGGTGTGTCGAATCTCTCGCACCATTTATTGTCTGTGAAATTGAACACATCCACATGAGAATGAACCTGAGGATAACCAATGGTACAAGCAGAGTGATCAATCTTATCATTAAAAAATATTTTCAAACAACTCTACGAATTGAGTATATAATAAACGACTACTTACGTAGTCGAGACTTCCGTAGCCGGAGAAGACATACAAAAGGTTTTTGATTTGTACGGAGTATCCGTCAAGTCGAGGAACTGGAGCTGACGGCATTTGCTCCCATTGTAATTCCGGCGCCGGCAAATCGGCAAATGTTGCCGTTAACAATCGGACATGATCATCTTTTGTATCGTTCGATTGTTTGCTTCTCTGCAAGTGAGGAAACAGTGAAAATCTAAGAGAGAAATTCATCGTTTTCCAACGGATTAAGATGTACCTTTTGAACTATCCGGGAATCGATGTTCGGAATCTGAATCTCCGGCCGGTTTTCGGGCACCCAGATCGAAGAAACACCGGAGAATGAAAATTTAGAAGTAGACAGACAAAGAAAAGCTGCGACGAATCCTATCCCAAGGATACTGGTGAAACACAATATAAGCATCAATCTCCTAGAAGATTGGTGGTGGTTGTGATGGAGATGATGATGATGATCAGGTTTATTCGCCATTCGTGTTTTTGCAAACCCCGTGATAGAGACATCTCAGTTCCAATTATAAAGAAATATATAGATCTAAAGCAACACCACGGAGATAAAAGAGAGAGAAAGCTTTAGGATTTTCGATTTTCTCACGTCGGTGGAGAATCTCTGATTACCGGAAAAAGATGTGCGCCGGTGGTTTTCCCGAAGAAAAAACTGCGCTCCTCGTTTCCAATTTTCTATTTCGTTTTTTTTTCTTCTTTCTAAATTGGATCCTAAGGTTTGTTTGATTAAATGGGCCAAGCCCAAGATAAAGGCCCACTAAAGAGAATCACATATTACATTAGTCACGTGTTGACTCGAGTCATGTCGGCGATACTTTCTTTTCACTCTCGAGTAAAGACGATATCAGCTCCGGGAAATGGGAGTGGAGCAGAAAGCCCACCGACTCTCTTCTGCTGAAAACACGGTATGCTCTTTCTTCTTCTCTTTATCTTCATCATCGATTTTCACAGTTGTGAATCTTAACTTCGCTGTGTTCATCGCAATTTCGCATGCTGATTTTTTTGGTAGATCTGATCATCTGAATGATTGAGATCGGAGTAATCTAGATGTTGATACATCTTTCTTTCTTCTTCCGTTTAGTGAAATTTGCTGCTCGAAATGTGGATTTTTCAAGATGAATCTGGAATTTCTTTGTGCAGATCCAATCACAGATGCAACGATGAAGTTTCAAGCTATAGTGAGACCTTAACTTGAGCTCTTTCTTTCTCTCTCACTGACTCATATTTGAAGAGCTGGTAAGATGGGATCTGTGTCCTTGAAGATCGGCGATGGAACCGCCAGATTCCGGCCATCAACCGTTTGCTCCTCCGCCGTCAATCTCCTTATGCTCTTTTCCGTCGTCACCACCAACCTCTTCGCCTTATACGCCTTCTCCTCCCGTTCCGAAGCCAACTCGCCAATCCAACATTCCAACAATATCTCGCTCGTTTCTCAACATCTCACTCTTATCCTCCGAGAGATCGATTTGTCTCAACGCAAGCTCGCTCAGATGGAGAAACAGATCCTTGGCTACGACTCCATCGATCTCTCCCGACCAAACATCGTCCCGGAGCTCAAACTATTCCTCCAGCGTCATCAGCTTCCACTGGGCAAAGATTCGCGTACGGGGATCACTGAAATGGTTTCATCCGTTGGTCACTCCTGTGAAAAATCTGCTGATTTGCTCTCTCAGTATATGTCATACAAAGTGTTCGAAAGATGTCCTGACGATTGGAGCCTTGGCCAAAAGTTGATTCTCCGTGCATGCGAGCCGTTGCCGCGAAGAAGATGCTTGGCGAAAACGGTGCAGAAGCAAGATCTAAGTCGGTCTCCTGATTCACTATGGAGATCTGTTAGTAACAAGAGTGTTAACTGGAGTGGCCTTGGTTGCAAGAGTTTTGATTGCTTGAAAGGTAAGAAACTTAGCTCGGAATGCGTTGGTTGCTTCGATTTGGGTAGCGAGAAAGATAAGTTTGTGAAGGTAAAGGGGAAGAACGATTTCTTGATTGATGATGTGTTGGGTTTAGGAAGTGGGAAAATCCGGATCGGGTTGGATATTAGTGGTGGATCAGGGACTTTTGCAGCTAGAATGGCTGAGAAGAACGTGACTGTAATCACGAACACGTTGAACAATGGTGCTCCATTTAGCGAATTCATAGCTGCGAGAGGGATATTCCCATTGTTCTTGAGTTTAGACCATAGATTCCCTTTCCACGACAATGTGTTCGATCTCATCCATGCTTCTAGCGGATTAGATGTTGAGGGTAAACCCGAGAAGCTAGAGTTCTTGATGTTCGATCTTGATCGGGTTATGAAACCCGGTGGATTGTTCTGGTTGGATAATTTCTACTGTGCTAGCGACCAGAAGAAGAAAGATCTTACACGTCTGATCGAGAGGTTTGGTTATAAGAAGCTAAAATGGGTTATTGGAGAGAAGGCTGATGCACAAGTGTATCTCTCAGCTGTTCTGCAAAAGCCGGTGAGAGTTTGATCGTAATGGTAAGAGTAATACTCTTACTATAGTTACATTGATCATAGGATATATATAACAGTTGGAGTTCGTTAGATGATATTTATATCAGAGGAGAATAAGCATTAAGCAATGTCGATTATTTATTACCGGGGCGATTGGAGAAAAATCATTTGTATAAGCTTTTTCAATATACTGTTTTGTAATTTTGTCGATTATAATTACTTCTTTTTTGCGATTATATCCAAATGAATTATGGTATTAAGCTTTTGTTGGTTTGTTTTTTGTATATATGGCGTACGAGTGAAACAAAGCAGAAACTTAAAAAAAAAAGAACACCGAAAGCCAGGAAAGCGAGTACAAAGATATTCTTTATTGAGACAAACCGGAATATGAACCGGACAAAATGTATAATCGCAAAATCATGTTTGATTATGAGGCAGAAATTTTTTTCGTTATTATCCTCATAAAACTCTAGTTATAATGAAAGGAAAAAGAGAGAGAGAAAAAAAACATGAGCTCTTTCCACCTTCCGGCGAGAACTGGTCCCATCAAAGATTTTTTACGACACATAAAAATGGAGATACGTTATTACCCAGAGAAAGGCTCTTCTCCTTTAAACATCCATTGTTGAAAAAACGACCGTGTGTGGCCAACTGCAAAAGCTTACTAAGCCGTGCTTTAGTTCACCACGTCGAGAACCAGCTTGCGGGACTTGAGAACCGACCATTTCAGTCGCCTGTAGTACGCTGCTTGGAGCAGAGCAAGAGATAGTAGGAATATCCATTTGAAACCCATCTGCAAATAATGAAACCCGACATTATAAGAAATGTCAAATGTGAACAAAAGCTAATTCCCGGTTTTAGCTGGTTCTTTAGATTGGTCAAGAAGCTGAGTTGAAGGGTCTAAGAAACGAGTCAAACCGTGTTAGCAGCATATCTAGGTGTTAACGTCTTAGAAGCAGACCAAGAACTAATAACACAGCACACTTGGTACAAGAAAACAATTCGTTCTTTATATTACCTATTCTGATCATAAACTAAAAATCTAGTAACTTCTAACTGAAAATTTGCCACATTAACCAAAATGCAATATGCACCGGAGAGAAAAAGAAGATAAGCCTACCAATTTCCTCTCTTCCATTTCTGGTTCAGCTGCCCAAGACAAGAATGACACAACATCTTTACCCATCTGCGCCATGATCGACAAAGTAAAGTTAATACCACAGAGCAAGGCTGTCCCATTAAGCCCAAAGACTTGTCTTTCTAATATTTTAAACGGAGGAAACCTAACCTGTGCCTCTGTGGCAGGGACACCATCTTCATACTCAACAGCTTCATCATTGAGCATCTTCGGCATAGCAATTGCTCCCCCAGGGAAATAAGGATTGTAGTGTAACCCCTCCCTTATCTGTAAAATTATCATGGCTTCTTTCACAACCCAAAATTTTGAATCTGAAGAAGTCTAATGTAGGGAATGAGATAGAAATTACTGAGATGCCAGCAGGAGGATCACGGTAACCAGTCAGAAGAGCAAAGACGTAGTTTTGACCATTGTGACGTGCCTGGCAGGCAAAAAATTGAAACCATTTAGATCAATGAACATAAAATGGCTACAGATATTCAGCTATAGTAAAACAGCAACAGACCTTAGTGATAAGACTTAGATCAGGAGGATACGCTCCACCATTAGCAAATCTTGCTGCTGATTCATTGGCGTATGGTTGAGGCAAGCGGTCACTGAGTTTACCAGGACGGGTGAACATCTCACCCTCATCATTAGGTCCATCAACTACCTCGATTTCAGCTGCCATTGCCTTTGCCTCTTCCTCTGTGTAGGCCACACCCACCAAATCTCGGTATGAGATCAGAGACATTGAATGGCAAGATGCACAGACTTGCTGATAAACTTGATGCCCACGACGGATCCTGCCCATTCAACATCAAACCTTCATCAGTTAACACAGTATAAAAATAGTATAAGTCTTTTAGCTCAAAGTTTCACAGTCTTACTATATAAAGTAACAGGATAAGCACTTCAACTTATAAAAGCAAAAAGTCTATGACAAAATACTAGAAGGATGCTACCACCAGACAAAGAGAAGAGAGTGGTGACAATATGTAGATAAACACTCACGAAGCATGGTCATATGAGCTGAGAATGCCATCATGAGGCCAAGGGTAGTCCGGACACTCCAATCCATGTTCGGCCTCATCAGCAGATGCTACTGTAGAAAAACTCAACAGTCCTGTAACTCCAGCACCCAACAGGCCAAGTGCTCTTACACCAGAAGACCCAGCGTTCTCATGAGCTTTCTTCGAAGAAAACCATGACAGGATTGGAGTGGCCTGAAGGAATAACACAAAACCAATGCTAAGAGAAAAGTCATCGGTAAATCAATTATATGCTGCAAAAATGGCCTTTCAAAAGATTGTTATAAATCATCCTTCTAGTTAGGTTACAGTCACACACTGATGCAGAAGCTAGGCACAAATCAAAACACACTGTCATGGAAGAGGAAAAAAAAAAAAAATTCAACAGGAAGACAAATCATCGTCTCCTGTTTTATGTTCCAGAAAATGAAAAATTACAAGCTAATTGTTTATAGCTCATTAGCTAATGCGAATCTCCTAAGCACGAAGCGTTACCCACAGTACCCAAACAAATAACAAAGAAATCCCGAGGATTATCTCTAAAAACAGATCCCAAGCTGAAATAACACTTACCCAAATCAAAATATAATTTTATTGGAAAAAAACGATAATTGGGAATGAAAAAAATCTCACAACTGATTGGGAGTGAAGCTTCCTCCTGAGAATTTGCTGGATAACTCCTCCTCCAACCATTTGAATAACGCTTGTACCAAATCAACTCGCTGGAGAACAAAGAAATTGAATCAACACATAATAATAAAGAAGTGAGATAATGCGGTTGCACTACAAACAATATGAATTAAAAAAAAACACACACACACACAACAAGCCCTAGAAACCCGATTCTGCATACAGATCCGTCGACATGTATACCTAAATAGCTACCAATCAAATGTCGAATCATACACCGAAGGATTCGAATACGACATATACAAACAGAGAGAACTCACCGGAAAATGAAGTAACGAGATCGGCGACGGAGACGATCGAAGAGGAAACGAAGAAGTAAAAGAGAAACGAGAGAAAATGGGAGTTCCACGATGACACAGCGGCTGCTAAACACACGACAGTTTTACGTTTTTGGGCCTATGGGCCAACTTCAAACTGTCTGAGCCCAATGGGTTCTACATTATACAAAAACAAATATGTGAGAAATTTATCTAAGAAATTTCGGATTTATATATTATCCACATTCGACCAAAAGAAGGCAAAAGATTGATGTTCATTCAATCTTATTTAGAACATAAAAAATGCAGACACAGAAACAGTTTCATAAAAGTTAAAAAGAAGGTAAACTTAAAGAACACTCCGATACGGGTTCGTTAGCATCATCAAGAAAAGACGTTATATGAGAACTCATGAATCATGTAAACGTAGAAAATATATATTTGTCACGAAGAATTTAAAAGTTGATCTCTATGAAGACAGAGACTACTTATATATATAATCTAAATTAATAAAAATATGTTCTCTTAAATTAAAATAAATCTCAGGTATATTAATTTGTAGTAATAAAAAAACATGTTGTAACTAAAGCAATTTTGGGTATATTAGCAGACTGGCAAACAATGACACATCTACATTTATGAAATACCAATTAATAAATATATATGAAATTTTTTATTTTATTTTTATTTTTTAGCTGAGTATTAAAAAAGTATTTATATAGAGTGCTACAGTTAAATTTTACGTTTTTATGTTGTTAAAATGGAATTTTTCATTTCTACTTTTCTGTTATTTTTCAAATATATCCTCAGTTTTAAATTTTAAATTTAAATTTGAAGCTTTTTGTGATGTTTGAATACACAGGAATTTTTCTTTTCTCCAATAATATTTCTCCTTTTTTGTTGGTCAAACAGTATTTCACTAATTTATTGTTAATTTTTTTTCAGTCCTTAATTCATCACCTATTTTGTCATACATGGACTTCTTTTTCATACATATATAGATATAGGTATTATTTTATTTTATTTATGACAGAAGTATTGTTTGTCTAAAAAAAAAAAAAAAAGGTGTTCATTGTAAGGCACTGCAAATATCGTTGTCATGAACATTTCCTATTCGCTTACTCACATATGGTATGAATATAAACAAAAGAGAATATGTATGTATATATTTTTAAATGTTGGATGAGTCATGCCATAACAGCTTTTTCAACTGAGAAACGGAGGACACCTAATGCAATTTGATTGGTCGGAGATTTCAAGGACCAATAAGAGTCCTCAATTAAGGAAAAACAGCATATTTTGTTTTAAATAGGACCCACGCTTTAATATAATTTACCAATCTCAGATTAAAAAAAAAGATACAGAATATATCAAAATTATTGGAGGGCTTAGATAACCATACCATTAAATTTATCATATGGATCTATACGTATGCATTTATGTGGGTAGAAGATATATTCACATTGCTTCTATTCAACGAACGTGTGTGTCTCTGCGTTTATAGTGGTTCGTCAAAATTAGATATATACTATATTACTATTATATGTTGGACCATAAATATAAATCGTACAAGAAATTTGCTAATAAATATTTAAATAAAAATTTTTAGTGACCCTAATTTAATAATACTCTAATGGTTATCTAATAAAACATGGCCAATGTTTTACAATCCGGATCATACAGTAATTGTGTATGGCATATATATGCTACGTACGTTGTAAAAAAGACAGTGATATTCTTGTTATTGTTTAAATGTGAATCTTTAATTCAGTTTACAACTTGTAAATATATTTCAAACGATTTTTCTAATCACTTGCATTCCATTTTTGTTATTTTTAAGTTGAACCAGTTTTATATATGGTATAAACTAATGCAACAAACATGAGTATATATATATATATACACGATGTGTATGTTATATAATTATAAAATATTTTGTTGTCAAGGTTTTAGCTATGTAAAAAGTTAATAATAAATCTCACATACACACAAAAAACACAAGCTCTTGTACATATATGTATGTTTTGCACTTATAGTCGACATATATATATCTCTGTGTATACTAACACTTATAGTTAAATGTATAGATACACATGTGCGTGTACGTGTGGCGTTTCTCATCGTACCCTATGCATGATTGATTAACATGATCTGCTAACTATCAAATAAATAATAAATTGGGTTAAGAGGTTGCAATTGTAGCTAGGAATTTTAACAAGAAATTGTCTTAAACCTGGGACTTGTAGTTGTTCTGATCGTTATCAAAGTAATAAATAATATAATTTTTGTTGTTACTCTTATTTCAAGTTCAGAAGAGAGAAAAAAACAAAATTAAATTAAAGAAGCAAACGAGAGATCAATATGGTGCAAAAGATGACATAGGACGCACAGAAACCATCCAATGATTTAACTGTCTCGTACGCTAACCCTAAAGCCACGTGGCGAATTACCATTCCTCATCATTTGCCCCGAATGATAATCTTTTCGGCTCACCGGAGAGAGACACACAGAAAGACTATAGAGAGAGAGAGAGTGAGAGTGTTCGAGAAGAGAGAGAAAGATAATGGATCAAGATGAGTGGTTGGGAACGGTAAAATACACCGATAAGGCGCAGGATAAAGTTTCCGTGGACACTCTCATGCTCCGGTACCGTCCGATCGCTCCGAAACCGACGACTGGCCAGCCATACGCTGCAGGAGACAACAACAACAACTCATACAGTATGAGCAAACGAACCAAACGAAAGTACGTTAGGGTTACAAAGAATAATAAAACCATGTGTCGAGGAAAGAGCAGATCTGACATGTCCGATGATCGGGAACCAACTGGAGTCGTGACGCTGCAACTCATGCCGGAAAAATCTGATCTGTCAGGCGAATACACGCCATTAGATCAGGATAGTCTCGATCCGACTGTGAAAACGATAATCGGAGTAGAAACACGAGGAACCAGCACGTGGGGCATGTTTAACGGCGGAGTCACGGCGGACGTGGAGACTTGGGTGACGGTGGAGTCTGTCACAGGTGTATGTGACGGTAGTTCGAGTTCCCATACGGTGGAGTGTACGGACGTTGAGATGGTGGATAATCTAAGTAAGGATCCGTGTCCAGCGTTCGTATCCGATGCCTCGAACCGCGTGGTTTGGGTTAACGAGGCCTACCGAAGAAATGTTTCCGGTGAAGATTCGTCATCGTTGTCGCTGCCGGATGTTATGGTGTGGTTGGTGGCGGAGGAGTCGACGGTAGCGATGTATTGTAATTACCGAGCTTTCACGTGTAGGGTGAGGATGCAGTACACGTGGCAGGAGACGAAGTACACCAAAACGGGGCCGTGTGATGTGTGGAAAATGGAGTTTGGTGGCTTTGCATGGAGGCTAGACACAACAGCTGCTCTGACTCTCTGGCTCTGATGCTAATTGCCTGAAAAAAGAGGGTAAGAATTATAAGGTTAAGCTATGTGATTTAAGAGTCTGACTAATCACAAGCTTTTCAATCACTTTAGCAACTTTGTTTAGGCATATAGTATTATATATAAGGCTGAAGAAGGAAACAAGTGATGATAATGTTGAGGAGTATGGAGAAGCTGAGACAAGCTTATAAATATAGAACATGCCGTAATAATGTCAAATGTTTATTGGCAAAGATTAAATAAAAAGATGCCATTGTATGATTTACCAATTTCGATTTCTATTTTTTTCTGATCAATAATCTACTGAATACATAACAGATAGACTTGTAAAAAAAAAAGCATAACACATCAATGTCTTTAAGATACAATCAGTTATTTCACAGTTATCATATATTTCAAGAAACCGTCGAATATTTCTGTGAAAAATGAATTTATATGCTAAGATTTAAAGCATATTTTAAAATGGATCTGATTTTAAGTTATAGACTTTAATTTGGTATAGATATAAGATTATATATTGGCTGAGAGACAAAAACACATGAACTATATGGGGACCCCTATTAGGTGTCATACTTGGTATTAAATTACTTCACAATAAGCTTTTGAATTCCCCACATTTACACACATACTGACATACACAAACATTTACATACAGTTGTATATACATATGTATAAATTTATTGATATATAAGGCTATATCTATTATTAAGATTAAAGTACGACATGCTCTATATTTCATGACCTTGGAACGTCCACTTGGATCTTCGCTATTGTACTACTCCTATACAACCTACTTTCGTGATAAGGCATCGGTATATATTTACGGCTTTGCATTTTGACCTTTGCTGTATAAGTTTATTAATGACTTGTAATCAGCATCATCTTACTCAACCTTCTTGCGGCTCCTTAGAGCATCTCCAATGCAGGCTCTTACAAAGTTTCTTAATAATAAAAGAAATGAAAAATAAAAAAAACAGAAGAGATGATGGGAAAAAAGTTCTTAAATGAGAACTGTTAGAACCCTATGAAGAAACTTTTTAACCACATACCACCTTTTGATTGGTTTATTTCATTGCAAGAATTTAAAATTTAATTATTTATTTAAATTCTATTAAAATAATAATTTTTATTATTAAGAAAATCTTGTTGAGGATCTCACTAATGGAGATGCTCTTAATATACATTCATACACTCATCATTTTTATGCATCCAACAAAGTTATATGTATCTGCATTTGCATACATTGTTAATATATATAAACTAAAGTACAAGACCTAATTTTCAGATTCGTTTTATTCTAGATTGGAAATGTATATATAGTTCGAGCTTCATTTATTGCTACTTTGCGATAATTGATATTCACATTTTACTTTCATTTTTTCTTAATGCATGTATGAACTAGGAACGTTATATGTATTTGGTTGAATATTTCATATTATATAAACCAAAACTACATGTATGTCATACAGTACTCTATACACAGATACATTTGCAGAATTACGCATGTCAAACTTACTTGACCGATATGTTAACCATATATAATGATTATAATTAACTTATATATACTTTAAAAAGCAATATCTTCGTGGGCTCTGCTAGTTTCTGCATGTGGAGAAGCCTCATTGGTTGATGAAAAGGTGGACAAATTAAAAAAGAAAAAGCCAAAAGTTCTCATGAGGAGGGGGAATAAATAAAGTTGTAACACTCGCACATAGATCAAGCATACACTTGGCATTTGATAAGAGAAAGACAAGAACCAATCAGCGTCTCCATATCTCTCACTTCGACTTCCTTTCCGACAAAGCTGACGTCATCATTATCTAGGACCCGTTGATTGGTTTAGTCCTTCACGTGTCACAGTGAGCTTTAAATCGGCCCGTACCTTATGTCAAAGTCTCTTGTGCTCGCGTGTATTGAAACAGTCCTCTACAAGTGCGATTGGAATTTTTGGTAGAAGAGAGAACGAATGAGAAACTTTCACGTGTATGTTGGAGACACTCAAATCTTAAATACCCAAACCAATATAAGATTTCGAACTGATACTTCTACATAATATTTGTAGTTAATCAAGATTTTAGTGAGTATGTACAAGTTTATTTTGCATATCACCAATAAAAAAACATTATACTTATATGACAAGACTTACTAGTCCTGTGATTCGTTCTAACTTATTGCAAAAATCCAGAAAGAAAGTACATAGTGGTCTTGATTCTTTTGGTGAGAAAAAAAAGAATTTAAAAGCTTATATCCAACATGCTTATTGGTTAACAGTTATTTTCGACTTTGTATTGAACTTTCAACTAAACGATACACTCTAAGAACAAATATAAGCTAAACAATACACTACCATGTACGAAAAGATTTAAACAAAAGTAAAACCAAACTAAAACGAATGATAGCATTCTAGAGAGTAAAGACGAATCAGAGATGGCATAATATTTATTTATATAATTTAAAGTATTGATTGATTAACTTGTTGTAGTACAGTTTGTGTGGTTGAAGTAGGGTTCTATTGGCGTGAGAGGCTCCACGTGTACTGTCGCTTTCGATAGTGGTATAATAGATGGAGACCTCTCATTGGTTCAGCACTTGGTTGGACCAAAATCTCGACGTTCTCATCAACATAGATAGATACGCTAACATGTAGCATCAAAAATTGCATTTTTCTTTAATAAGGATTATCAAAAATATAGATTAAAAAGATTTCAGTTACACGATTTGTTGTTCGGAGGCAGAAAGTATTATCAAGATCCCGAACGTTTGATATTCAATAGTTTGTATGTAACTGTTTTTAATAAATTTTCAATATGTCTCTTACTTTTTTTTTTAATTAATTTATTTTTGAGATAATTTCTTTCAGAATCAGTCTGATGGATAAAAATGCTTTTATATACCTAAAACCAAAAGGACCTCCACCTATACATTTGAAATCAAAATAAGTTTATGAGATATATATTATGTTGGGCTTATTTGTAACCCAAATCAAAACGAGCTTAGCCCATCCATTTGTTTTGTTTTGTTTTGTTTTCAGTCCATTTGAGTTCCTTACTCGCATGTCTTGGGTCGAACAACCCAAAACGGCACAGAAACCAATAGACTCTACCTGAGGAAACAAGACATACATGTCGTTTACCTTTTCTAACAAAAAACTTCATGTCGTTTCGTTAATCCAAAATAAAAATTGAACTCCTATCCAGCGTTTATCTTCCAGCTTAGTGAACTCACAAGTGGCTTCTAGAGAGGGACAGAATCTAAATCTACACGCAAACTCACATGACCAGTCAAATACACACTACTGAAGTATTAAAAAAAGTCAACGGTCACTGTCTAATAACGTCACACGCTCGTTAAGGAGACGCACGTTAAGTAATCGTTAACTCTCCGCAGACAAGGTCATACTGACCGTTGGATATGGATCTGGCGGCTATTACCTCAATCAATATGGTCCGTCCGATCAGAAATATTGGAGGCAGGCTTTTGTCGGTGTAGAAGCTAAAGCCTTTCGTTTTAAAATAAAATAAAAAGTTTAGTGTTTTTTTTTTAAATTCTCTCTCTCTCTCTCTCTCTCTCTCTCTCTCTCTTTTTTAATTTTCTTCTCTCTCTCTCTCTCTCTCTCTCTCTCTCTTTCTCCGAGTCTCCGACTTCATTTTGTCTCCAGCTTTTTCTCACGGGAAAGCTCTGATATTTGTAATTCAAAGGTTTTGCCGACGATTTGATCCAGAGAGTTTCTAGTTTGTTTCTATAGTCAATCAGATTCCAGAGTTTGTTGCTCAATATTCTACCTTGTGGTGCGTGTTGTGTGGAGGTTTCACGGATCTTTGGGAATTCCGAAATTAGGAACGATTTTTATTCTAGGGTTTCGGTAAATTTTCCCGTTCCCGGGATTAATTCTGCCGTTAGATTTGCTTCTTTCCTGGCGAGGTCGCATCTGAGGTTGAGATTTCAAGTTCTGTCTTGCCTGATTTGAAGCTAATTTCCGTGGAGGAGGTTGAATTTGGCTTGCGAAGACCTCTGAAGATTCAGCTGTAGGAGCTGCAAATGGTAAAAATTTAATCTCTTTTGGTTTTGGGTTTTTCCCAATTCGAATGATTAAATGGAATTAGAGGGTTTCCTTTGAATTGGCCTCAGGCTAGGGCTCGAGTTTTGAACTCCAAAAACTTGATAAAAATGAAATTAGATTGCCAAAGGTTTCATCTTTCGGTCATATTCCACCTTTTTTCTGAGAATATGTGTGTATGTTTATTTTGGACATTCTTATTTCACATTGGTTAGATCTGGCTCTTTGTGTCATAACAAGTTTCTTGCCCATGTGGGAAATTTGCGGAAATGTTGCAAATATTTGAAATTCTTATCTGTTGAAATGGGAATAGGAACTCTCTGTGAGTTTTGAGGGGGGAGGTATTAGTTTCTGTTGATTAAGTAAATAGATTATATGTGATGCAGGTCTCTTGCAAACAGTGAATTGTGAATTGTAGAAGCGAGTAAGGGTTATATTTGTGGGAATTCTTGCCAAAAACAATGGTTGAAAGTGCTGCCTTCCCCGGAGGGTATTATCCGAGTACGTTTGAAGCTCCTGATGAATCAGAGGGCTCTGGAAGCTCCGCGCAGATTGATACCGAGGTCACCGCATCTGAGAATTCAAGCACTCCTGCACGAAAATGTATCAAGCTGAATTCTAATGATGAAGAGCCTTATGGTGTCCAGAGACAAGTCATTTCTTTGTATAACATGTCACAATCCGAGAGGAAGGATTTGATTTATCGGCTCAAACTGGAGCTGGAGCAGACAAAGATAGTTCTTAGGAATGCTGAGTTGCAGAGATTGAACCCAGCCTCTGTGTCATCTTCTAGTGATAGGGTGGGTTTTAGCACTGCTCAAAAGCTATCATCTCGAGTCAGCAATTCGAAGAAGCCAGCTGATTTTGCAATGGGACCGGGAAAGAAAGTTCGGCATCAGACTGGGACTTCTCGTGGATGGAATCGTGGCTCCTCGGGGAAGTTTGAGTCTTCGAAAGAGTCTATGGCCAGCGCTCCTAACATGACACTGATGAAGCAATGTGACACGCTGCTGACAAAACTGTGGTCCCATCCGCATTCTTGGGTTTTTCAGGCGCCAGTTGATGTAGTAAAACTGAAGATACCTGACTATCTCACTATCATCAAACATCCGATGGACTTAGGGACGGTAAAGAAGAACTTAGCATCTGGTGTGTACTCAAGCCCACATGAGTTTGCTGCTGATGTGAGGCTTACATTTACCAATGCAATGACCTATAACCCTCCAGGGCATGATGTTCACATTATGGGGGATATCCTAAGTAAATTGTTTGAAGGGCGATGGAAAACGATAGAGAAGAAGTTACCAGCTTGTAGCATGCAAACTTTGCGTCCAGTAACATTGGAACCCAGTGACGAAAGGAAAGCTGCTATATCTGTCCCTCGGGCGAAAAAGAGAAAGATGGCTTCACCTGTTATAGAGAGTGTTCCCGAACCCGTGAAGCCACTTATGACAGAAGAGGAGAGGCATAGATTGGGGAGACAACTCGAGTCACTACTTGACGAACTTCCTGCACAGATCATTGACTTTTTGAAGAAACACAGTTCAAATGGAGGAGAAATTGCAGAAGACGAAATCGAGATAGACATCGATGTTCTCAGTGATGAAGTACTGCTCACTCTTCAAAAACTTCTAGATGAATATATCCAAGATAAAGAAGCGAAGCAATTGAATCTCGAACCATGCGAAATAGAGGTAATCGTCATTCGCCTGATGAAATAAATATTTTAAAGACAAATTTACCGAGAAGAAATGGTATTTTTTCTTTCTTTCTGCAGCTTCTTAATGGATCAGGACCTAGCAATTCATCGCTGCAACGAGGTGAAACTCAGATTCTATTTGCCAATTATATTATGGATTTATACTTTCAGTGACCTCTGTGTCCACCAATTTTCTTACCTCCGCTCTGCTTCTGTAATCCTTTTCTAGGAAATGAAATGGCTGATGAGTATGTCGGTGGAAATGAACCTCCTATCTCAAGGAGCTCCAGTGGTTAGTTGCAATCCATATAAATTTCTCAACTCCTTCGTAACATTTTCTTGTTCTAGGTTCTCTATGGATGTTATAATATTTCACTGACTCATGTTTGTATCGGAACCTTTGTATATTGCCTCCCCTCCTATGTTAATATCATGCTATTTGTAACGTCTTTCGTTTTTGTTTTTTACCATATGATTAGTTGCCAAATAACTTCCCTGTCTATCAAATTTGATATTTTTATTCTCGTTAAATTCCTTGCTGGTTGTGGAGCTCGTCAAAGTTCTATTCGTTGATGTAATCATTGTAATCATGATCAAAGTTTGTCAAATTTGGCTCTGTCAATTTCATTGAATGGGAGCTTGTTTCTTGTATCGTTGAAGAACAATAGGATAAAAATCTGCAGCTTAGTTAACAAAATTTTGTAGAACCTAGAATCTCTTTTTCTTTTCTTTTCATGGTTTAGGGGGTTTTCAACATTTGCGTAGCATCTGTTATTGTAACAGATTCTGTGTACTGAAAAGGGTGTTGCTTTTCAGATTCCGAGTCTCATAGCTCTGAAGATCAATCTGGTGACGCTAAACCCATGGTTCAAGAGGGTTCTTCCAAGGTATAATCTACAATGTCAGCTTTTCAAGGCATGTGTTTTGTTATGAATCTAAACCACGTAGCTGATAACTTTCCAGATGCCTGAAACTGCTAATTCTGAGGCGCAAAGAGATGAAGATACGAGAATTGATGATCTTTTTGAAGGAAGCCGTGAGTATTTAAATCTTTTATATTGATAAGCTTGAGGGTTTGTTGTTCATTTTCTACCCTGATTACTTTGTGTTACTCAGCCTCGTGGATTTTTTCGCCCATGAGTTATTATCTATTACTTTGCTGGAACATCTATAGTTGGCCGCAGTAGAGAAATGTAATAGATGTTGGTGATCGCGGCTGGTTGCCAAGTTACTGTCAATTTTTTTTGATGGATACATATGTATTTATTACAGAATCTACTGGTGCGCCGGAGCAGATGGATATTAATTCTCAGCAAAAGCCTAGTTCTGATGAATCAGATGGTCAGCAAGATGGTGAGATGCAGAGGAAAAGAGTCTTTATTTGAGTCATGAAGTAGTATCTCACAGTTATTCGACTTAATGCTTCAGGTAATGTATTAGAAACTCAGGCTTCATCTGAGAAGCGCTATAGAGCTGCGCTGTTGAAGAACCGGTTTGCAGATATCATCCTAAAAGCACGCGAGAAAACACTTCCACAGGTCTTTACTTATCCTCAGTTTATCGTAATCTTTATTTGACTTAAGTGGTTACTGGATTTACAGGGTTTAGCTTTTCAGGGTTTATATTTTGTAGCAGTATATTTGAATCCAGTCTAAACAATCAAGGAAACCTGGAGATATAGATCTGAAGATAAGAATATCTGTTTGATTTATTACAAAAAAAGAAGCATTACATAAATTGTTGTTTGAGGTTTGCTTTTTCTAAACTACTAAAATCAAAGAGCATATTAGTGGAATGGACCTAGATAGCAATGTCCACATTTGCGTTAGTTGACTCCTTGAAGCATTCCTTTTGATTCTGGGAATTAATGTGGCTTGCATTTGATTTCGCATGAGAGCAGAACAGTAGTAAGGGGGACCCTGAAAGGCTGCGCAAGGAAAGAGAAGAACTCGAACTGCAGAAGAAGAAAGGTTGTTTATATACTAATTAAGAACCTAAATTTATTAAATTATTCTTGTCTCTCCTGATCTTTCTTACAGAAAATAGATTTTAGTTTTATGTTCTAACTAAAAAGTATATATTTATGTCGCCAGAGAGAGCACGACTACAAGCTGAGGCAGAGGCTGCTGAAGATGCTCGTCGCCAAGTTGAAGCAGAGGCCGCTGCAGAAGCTGCTGCTGAGTCTAAGCGGAAGAGAGAACTTGAAAGAGAAGCCGCTCGCCAAGCTTTATTGAAGGTAAATAGCAAACAGATGACTCTTAATATTACAGGTTCACAAACTCTAAAAACTTTCGATAAAGAAAAAGATGTGTATAATGGAGCGCATGCTCTAGTGTTTTTAAATGTTCCACCACGTGTTTGACTTCCGTGCAGATGGAGAAAACCGTTGAGATCAACGAGAACTCGCGGTTCCTCGAGGACCTAGAGATGCTGAGTTCGAGTGTGCCAGAGCAACTACCTAGCTCAGTCGATGAAACCAGCCCCGAGAGACCTTTAGACGCCCTTGGAAGTTTCAACCTCAGAGGAAGTAACCCTCTTGAGCAACTCGGACTGTACATGAAACAAGATGATGATGAAGAAGAACCTGAGGCTCCTGCAGTTCCAAACCCAGTCACTGACGTGGAAGAAGGTGAAATCGATTGAAAAAAAGAGAGAAAGTGTATATAGATAATATATACATGTATAAAACAATAGCCAGAGGGCAGGTACACGCACACACAGAGACACAAGAAATGAGGGTTTAAGCCTTTTAAGAAGAGGTCCAATCTTTGACTCATTGTTTTGAGTTTTGGAGTGGATCTCTCTTAAGCCAGTGTGGTGTGTGAATATGTAAAACACGAAGCAAACGCTTTAAACTTCATGAAGAGTCCTTGGTGTATGATTTAAAAAAAAAAAACAAGGCAAGACCATTGTTTGTGTAAGAATCTATCTTTACATTTGTTCTAGATGACTCCTTTTGAGATCAGTAGTGAGCTTCGACTTGTGAATCTATCAACCTATTACAGTATTACTCGAAACATCTGCTTACAAAGATTGTAAGCAATAATCGTCTGCTGAGAATTAGAAGTCGTCTGCGTATAATGACCATATAATAGTTACCAAAATAAAAGAAAAATCATGTAGAATTGTATTGGTATATACGACAATTAAAAAAAGAAAAAATCAACATACTTCAAACTTTTAAAGGAAACGTGAATGACACCATTCATAACCACATTAGGATTTTAGAGATTCTCCAAAACGCCGTCGGTTTAGGTGTTTCCTCACCAACCCATGACCTCGTTTTCTCTAAACAAACCTCAACCATCTCTATCGTCCTCTTCTCCTTCTCTTTCTCTATATATATACGGACATGCGTATAGACATTTAAAGCTTCAACATCTTTATTCAGTGATGGAGGGAATCACGAGTTTCAAAGATCTACCATTGTTCTTCTTCATCTTCGTCTTCGTCTATCTTCTCGGCTACTTGTTCGTTTTCCGTAGATGGAGCCCAGATTCTCGTCCCTTAGCCTCTAGCTGCTTGATTTCCCTCCTCCACGGCGTCTCCGCCGTCTTCCTCGCCGCGCGTGCCTTAATCTCCGATCCTAACCGCGGTTTCTCCTCCCCCAACACCCAATCCCAAAACGCCGTTCTCGATTTCAGCTCCGCTTATTTCCTCGCCGATCTCCTCCACCTCGCCTTTTTCCCCTCTCCCGCCGGCGGAGACGAGCTCTTCGCCGCTCACCACGCCGCCGTTCTCTTCGTTTTCCTCACCTGTCGCTACCTCGTCTCTCACGGCGCATGCGCCCTCCTCGCGCTCCTCGTCGTCGCAGAGGCCACGAGCGCGTGCCAGAACTCCTGGACGCTCGCGGATGCGCGTGGACCCGACGCACCTGTAGCGGTGAGTCTGCACCGTTTCGTGACGCTGCCGTTTTACGCGTCGTACAGCATTTGCAGGTGCGTTCTCGCGCCGCTGCTTATCGTTAAGATGACGTGGTTTTACGTCACTGGTGGTGCCGATGACGTCATACCCAGATGGGTTTGGATGTCGTGGACCGTCGTAATTATCGTTGCCGTCACCGTTAGTATCCTGTGGATATGGAATTTATGGGTCAAATTCTTTGAAGAAAGAAGATATTCCAAAATTTCGAAAAAGATTAAATAAAAAAAAATATTTGAATTTTTCCATATTTCAGATTTGTTCTCTAGTTTTAGCGTAAAGTAATAATTTCTCCGAATCAAAATCATATCCGTGGATTTGGCGCTACCAACATATAATCAGCACTAATACACTATCATTGGGTTTAAACATGATTGGTCTTAAGCATTGTTCACGAGAGGTGTACAAAAGAAAACTATACAGCTTAGAGTTTAATTTAACATACAACTAACATTTATATTTAAAATATTAAAGGTTTAGTGACATTAAGCCGGTCCACCAAGTCTAGCATAGAAAACCTGGGTTTGACTTTGTCAACATGATGTAATGATATCTGAGGACTGCTAATTTTATTTTGTTTTTTTTAAAGTTTTATAAACCTATGTGGTTAAGAAGATGTCAACTTGTTTAAAGTGCGGGTGGCTCAAGATAAGACATAATCATCTTTTGTTTTATTAGGACAACAACTAATAAAATCAACTAGTTTACAATCTACTAACCCCAACCAATCACTATACTTTTAGTTCTAACATAGAGAAGACATTAACTTGAACATTAAAAAAAACTACTAGTCCCTATGTTTCTTATTCCAAAAATATTGATTTCTTAGCTTTTTTTATTAGTTAATATTAATAAATGATATTACTTTAGGAAATATTAATTGATAATATATAAATTTGTTGAAGCACTATTGGCTCATAGTTATGAAGATGTGTTTTAGTAAGTGACAGATATAATGTATTTGAAAAAAACATTAATTATTTCTTAGTTTGTGTGAAACCTCCATAACATCATTCTATTAGAAACAGAGATAATTAATTACTGTACATGGCGTCCAAAATGCATGCTGAAAATTAGGATTGAATCTCTTTCCTTCTAGAAGAGGATGCATATTTCAAAACATCTAGACTATTGAATTTTTTAGCCATTTAAATGTCTCCCAAATACATATTCTCATAATCTTATTTATTTATTTAGGGCCGGTCTTGCATTGAACTGTCGAATAGGTATGTCGTCTAAGTAGACATGTTTTTTTTTTGTTTTCAACGATGTCGAAAACAAAATTCAACACATAAACGTTGTCACTGGTAACATCAGTATATGCAAGATGTTACATGACCAATTAGTTTCCAAAAGACAAAGAAACAGTTTAAACATCTTAAGAAACATATATATATATATATATATATATATATATTATAACATATATATATATATATATATATATATATATTTATGTAGTTTTTGACTTGTAAACAAACTTTAAACTTTAAAGGCTATATATATGTGTTTCATGGAACCTTATATATCACTGCGCTTACATCGATTTAATAGGATTCAAATCTTCTTTGTGTGTTTGTAATTTACGAGTAGAACTTGTAGTCCTTAGCTTGAATAATGATCGTCCTTAGCCCTCCGATAGGCGATAGCACCATCAAGAAAACGCCCAAAACAATGCATATCTGAAAAAATATGACAAAGTTCAACAAAGAGCAATTATATCATTAGAAACTCAGCCGCTAGCCCGCAAATAGCTAAACTCTATCTCAAACGCAAATGCAAGAAAACGCTATGCTGTGTTGTGTTGCTAGTACTTACCCAATTGGCGCACCAAGACAAGCTGAATCTTCTTGGTTTATATATGGCAAGCCATATTACGCAAGGAAGCTTTTTGCAAAAGAAAGGAAAAAAAAACATATATTAATTAGTCTTATTTCTTAAAACAAGAAGGTTTTTAAGTAATGGCAGACTTACGAAGTATGTTGTCGGAGCAAACGCAAATCCACCAAAAAACGCCAATAGGCCGCCGAAAAACGGAAAAGTCATCCCGACAAACATTGTCGCAGCTGCATAATCAAAATACAATCTCATTAAGTTGTAACTTACGGATCAAGAAAGTATATGTACACACATTACGCTTAATACTTACCAACGTAGAAATTGCGGACAACAAACCGAAGGATCCAACTCGGTCTGAAATTCATCTTCTTAACCAATAATGTCTCCATCATATCGAAAACCGGCATTGCATATATCTTCAAACAAAAGGAATTTATTTCGGTTTTAGTTAATCTTGGTTTTTCTCTGTACCAAAAAACCTATTTAGGGAAAGTTTATTACCTGGTAGCTACCAATGACATGGATCACAACAAACATGTTTGCGGTTGCAATTAACCAAGCCGGTTTCTTGAGTGTTACAAGAATGTTGTCGTCAACAGAGTTCCCGAACATCCAATAACCGACAAGCGCCACCGGAAAATAGCAAAGCGCAACGACAATGTAAGCAACGACGACTCCTTTCCACATCGGTCCTTTCGAGGGCTTTTCGGGCGTCGAAGGGATCGTGGCTTGGATTTCTAAGACAACGTTGTGGCCTGCGTAAGCAAACGCTACTTCGCCTAACGCACTGAAGAAGTTGAATACTGTTCCTACTTTGGTTTTCGCTTTGTAACCATATTCCACGTTTTCTTGAACGCCTTTAGCGACTGAAGCTGACCATGCGATTGTGGAGTAGCTAGATAAACCAAAATGCGAAAAAACGAATTGGATGCGGTTAATTAGTTACAGAAACCGGTTTTAGAAAACCGGAACCGATCGAGTCAGTCTGCAAATTTGAATAACTAAATGCTAACATCGTATAGGAGTAAGAAACGAACCGCATAAAACGTGGTTTACTTAGTAATCTTAACTCTAATCCAAACTAAACCAAGCTAAAACCGGTATGTCCATCTCCTAATAATGTGTTGGAACTTGGAAGATAGTAAAAGATATAAAACTTAAAACCATGGTAGAATCGTACCGGCTGGCAAGTTAATAACCAACTAAAAATTTCTATTGAAAAACCGGTTTAGTTACCTGAGAGACATCACGGCGGCAGCGAGAGAGACGCCGGAGATGGAGTTGAAATTAGGGAGATGAGAGAGGACGAAGTGTACGGAAGCGAAGATCATGATGAAGTAAGTGAGTTTAATCGATCGACAATTCTCGCATACGAGTTCATGAAATTTCTTCAGAGATTTTCCTCCTGTGACCATATAAACGATGCAAACGCCGACTTCAACGATCAGCTGTTGCGGAACGACGATGTAGAGTCCAAGCTTCTCTCCAAACGCGTGTTGTCCAAGCTCGTGGTAGCGGTCGAAACGTTTTCCTGGAACCATCTCGTGCATCTCCACCATTTGCCATAATGTGTATAGCGTTATGATCCATGACAATACTAAAATTACCACACCCGGTCCCCTACAAACCAACCGCTAAATTCAATTAGCTTAAGATCGAATTATCCATAAATTAGAATTTCAGTTTTTCTTTTCAGTTTCGGTTTGTCTGGTTTCAATTTGGCTCGGTTTGATTGGAGTTCTCTTCAAGGCTCATCCTAGGTTTTCTTTTTCTGTCGTCAAAATATTTGAACAATGGCATGGTTTTCACTTGTCTTTGATGTAGAACATCTTAAATGGATAATCTTTCAATACATAGTATATAGTCTTTCAAAACATTAATGCAATAGATTGTATAGTCTTCATCATTATTATTACCTGGAGATATATATATATATATAATATTGGTGGGCATTTTCGTTTTATTTTTGTTCTTTCGATTCCGGTTCGATTAGTTTGGTTCAAATAAAACCATAGGTAAACTCTAACCATAAGTCAATTCGGTTTAGTTGGGTTGATTCAACTTTGATTCGGTTCAATCAGTTCAGTTTGGCTTAAATATCCATCCATCTTAAAAATTCAACTGATATAATGCATTTGATATGAGTTGATATCTGTTATGAGATTAGCTTTCGATTCAACGCATCAATGAAAGTTGGTTCTATCGGTTTGGTTTGGTTATGAAATGGAAAAGAATAGAAAATGATACCAGCCGAGTTGAGCCATGGCATAAGGGAGGCTGAGAACACCAGCTCCAACCATGGCTGTGACATTGTGAAACGCAGAGTACCACCACTTTGCATTCCTCGATGACGTTATCGGAAGCCAATCGTCGATTGCTTTTTGTCTCGCTCTTTTCTCATCCACCTGTAATTAATTTGATCATAATCACTACAAATATAGAATCACATATTCTCTTTCTTGTTTTAATTACAAAACAGAAACAAATAAAGTTAATTATAAGGGTCGTTGAAGTTCCCAAAAAGGCAAAAACTTTGGCTATCTCGTGAACCGCAAGTATAAAAACAAATCCAAAACCTTTGTTTAGCTTGTAGTAAAAGTAAATGCTGCCCAACTAATCACCCACTTAATCGCAATAACAAAAAGGTCAAAAACATAATTCACAGATTATTCATGAGCTTGCAAAACAATATTCATGTTAGTATTGCCCTAGGAATATTACTCGTTCTTTAAATTCCATTGAAATATTTGAAGGAGTAATGTTTGGTTTTATTAGAGAGAAAAACAAAAAAATAGAGAGAAAAAGAGAGAAACTAACAAGTTTATTGTATGGATCTTCATCAGGAGCTTGACTTCCCATGGTGACACAGAAAGAGTAAGAGGGGAGAGATAGAGACAGAAAAAGAAGAAGACCTTAACAAGTTTCACGAAGCTGAGACAACCTTAACATATACACTTACATATATATACATATATATATAGCTTAATGTAAGTGAATAAGATGAGAGAGAGATATTCGTCTGACTTCAAAAACTACAATTGTGTATTACCCTTTCTAAAAAAAACACGAAGGATCAGAAATGAATAATCCATATATTAAAAAAAAGCTATTCAAGCATACTTGATAAAATGCGGAACAGAAAATTTGGATACTAAATGTCATACATGAAATTTTTATTTATCCATTTGAATAAATTATTTAAAGCATGTAATTATTTCAGCAGGCATAGATGGAACATAAATTCAAAACGAATATTTATCATGTTGGGTAATCCATCTCAAAATGAAGAGTCTCAGTTTAGTATACTACTTCAATTTTTTTTAAACATATTAATAGTATTTGTCAATAAATTCATTATTTAAAAAAATTTAAAATTTAACGGTCGTATGGATTATTATGATTTTATAAATAAAAAACAAAATAATTCTATCTTTTTGACAAATATCCAGAATAAACATAACCATAATGAATGACTCTTTTTATATCCAACTCAAAATTTTCAATAAATTTATCTTTATTAATCTGTAGAATTTATTATTTGAAAAATTGATCCCTAAAACTTTTGGTATATAAACATTAAAAAATTAGTTAACAACAGTACTAAGAGACTTCCACACACTTTGCTTATATAACAAATTAATTGCTTAAATTCACCCATCTTTAAAAGAAAAGATTGGATAAATTATTAAAATGTGTTAGTTCACACCACGATTGCATATGAACTGTCTCAGTTGCCTGTACACAGATATATACATAGGAAACAAAATGAAACATCATAAGACAAAAGAGGCTTACGTTTTATTTTGACAACAGACAAAAGAGGCTTACATAATTGTACTTTGATCACATTAATATATATCATAGATAGAGACTATAACGTTGATTAGCTCTATTATATGACTATACTTGTAACACCTAACGCAGAAAAAATACGTTTTTTCTAAATATCCCACCATTAAAAGCGTTGACCAACCGGAAGCTGATCATATGCGTACATAAAAGACAAATAGAAAGCTAACATATATATATTTGTAATCTTTAATCTTTTTTTTGTAAGTTATACTGTTTTGATAAATGTTATAAGATTCCTTATATTATAAAGATAACTACAATGTGATTTGATTTGGCCGGCCGTATCCTCTAAATCAGTATCCATCGATTTAAATATCATTATTTTCGATATCAATTTTGATTTGTAGATACAAAATCCGATGAATGATTTGATGATACCATTTCTAAAAGCGTATACCAAATCTTTAGTTTTTGTTCGCATGATCTCTTAACATGAAATTAGTATTTTGGTGGTGGGAAGTTTCATAGAAGTGTATAAATGGCACTAACGAAGGAAGACTTTTCAGAAAAGGACATGTCAACAATCGGAAGTGTGAATGAAATTAACATTTTCATTATATTGGTTAATTATACATTTGTATATATATGATATTGTATACATGCATACACTATATTTGGTTTGGTAGTTTATAAATTTGTTGCGGCCAACCCCGATTTTGTATGTATTTATGGTTTATTTACGACGAGAAACAAAATGCTGTAGATACATGAAACAGTGTTTCTTGGAAAAAAAACATTAAAATTAAATGGTTAAGAAGTTTAATGTTTGCTTAACGATGCTGACTTGTGTGTAGGCTCCGAAACTACTTCGATTATTTAGTCTGATAAATCCGATGAAAAGTAATCATCCAGATATATTATTAATTATCCAAAATGCACAACAATTTCAAACATGCATCATATAATATATTCTGTCTATTGTCGCGTACTTTATTTTTGTAATCAACCCATTGTTTAGTTTAAATGTGTTTGGTCTTTGTTTTCTAAGAAAGTGTGAAAAATAATTTTAAATCCGGCATCCATACGTTTGTGACGCATAACGTTTTCTGATTTTCTAAACCAAAATGTAAGATTTTTTTTTTCTGATTTTTGTTTGTTATCAAACTGAATATAAAAACCATAACCAATAAATATTAATGTGTTTATATATTGGAGTGGAAAGAGACTAGCCAGCACATAAGTACCAAACTCAACCAAGTCAACTATTGGGTGTGGGATACTATTGATCAAGAAAATTTAATTATTTCACTTGGTGATATCAAATTTTATTTTTTAAATACTAAAAGTTATTTCTGTTTTTCGCTTAAAAACACAAAAATATATAATCAAATTTGGTCTTTTACCTGCTTTTCCGTACTTATTTGGATGATATTGCAAACTTGGCTAAGTCAAAATGTTGAAAGAAACCTTAAGTTAATGGGTTAATATTTTCAAAACCATAGTTTATTCAAGAAAAAAGAATATTAAAATGAATTCATTTTTTAATCATTTTCAAACTTATGCATTTGACATTTCCATAACGTGCTTAGGTCACCGCTATGTCGTGTGACATCTCCATTTTCTATGCATGTAAATTTCTCTAGCATTTTCTTCGTGTTGTTTATAATATGATCATCAGTCTCTCCCATAAAACATTATTTTCTGCCATGTATCGGTTGAAATCGAAATGTTTGGAATTGTTACTTGTTAAGCAAACTACACTTACTATCAAAACTCCATGAAATACAAAATATGTTTTTTTCTATTTGAATTTGAGTTCAAAACTTCATTATTTATTGACGAGCATATTACTAATCATGTCCTAGTCCACTCATATCTCAAAAGCATATAGATGTATTATTAATATAGTAACATGGTGGTTTTCATTTTACAATTTGTTTCTTAACAATCCTATGCATGTTATTTATAAATTTAACAAAACCATTTATTGAGAGTTCGACGAGATAAACTCTGTTTTTTGATCTCACCCATCTTCTAATACTATTTATCGTAATTTAAATAAATAAAATAAGAACGAAAATTTACTTTATGGAATTGATCATCACAGTAAAATAAATATTAGTTGTGTTTTCTATATAATTTGTTTCTTCCCAAATATATATTCTGGGCTAATATTGGGCCTCCTTACTTAAAGCAATGGGCTTTTAAAATTGTCGGTCGTATAATGGCCCTATCAAAGTAAAACCCTCACTTCCAAAAACAATCCATAAACCCTAACAAACCATTTCGTCTTTCTCGTATCTTCTCGGCCTAAGAATTTTTTTTTTGGTTTTGGGGAAAAAAATGGGAAGCCAAGCAGCGGTTTCGTTCCTGACGAATATTGCGAAGGCGGCGTTTGGTCTTGGAACGGCGGCGACGGTACTGTCCACGTCGCTCTACACGGTTGATGGTGGCGAGAGAGCGGTGCTGTTCGATCGTTTCAGGGGAGTGCTAGATCAAACGGTCGGTGAAGGGACTCACTTTCTGATCCCGATTCTTCAGAGGCCTCACATTTTCGATATCCGCACCAAGCCTCATACCTTCTCCTCCGTATCCGGTACCAAGGATCTCCAGATGGTTAATCTCACCCTTCGTGTTCTCTCTCGCCCCGAGGTATGTTCTCTCCTTTGTCTCCTGTTTTCGATTTAGCTCGAGACTGTGTTTGATTTCGTGGATATTGCTTGCGGATAATTTAGGTTTTACTCTTTTTTCCTCGAAGATTTCATTTTCATTTGTATATAGAAGATCTAGGGTTGAGGATTAAAACTTCGATGAATGTTACTCTTATATAGAAGCTTTTAGTATGAGAGTCACTGAATTTTCAAGTGGGGTTTGAAGGAATTTAACGTGTTGATTTGGTTATCCAATCATAAAGGTTTCGCGTCTCCCGATCATTTTCCAAACGTTGGGTCTGGAATATGATGACAAGGTTCTTCCCTCGATTGGAAATGAGGTCTTGAAGGCTGTGGTTGCTCAATTCAATGCTGATCAGCTTCTCACCGAGCGTCCTCAGGTATCAGCACTTGTCCGTGACTCTCTTATCAAGCGTGCCAGGGACTTCAACATCGAGCTTGATGATGTGGCCATCACGCATTTGTCATACGGTCTGGAGTTTTCGAGGGCAGTTGAGGCAAAGCAAGTGGCTCAGCAGGAAGCAGAGAGGTCCAAGTTTGTGGTGATGAAGGCTGATCAGGAGAGGAGAGCCGCGGTTATTAGAGCTGAAGGTGAGAGTGAAGCTGCTCAGTTGATATCTGATGCAACAGCTAAAGCGGGAATGGGACTGATCGAGCTCAGGAGGATTGAGGCTTCTAGGGAGGTTGCAGCTACACTGGCTAGGTCTCCAAACGTGGCTTACTTACCTGGTGGACAAAGTATGCTCTTTAACCTGAACGCTGGTCGTTGAGCAAGCAATTGGTATGCACCTTGTAAACTCTTTACTCCTTTGAATACTAAAAGATAATGGATTTTGGAGTCGAACCCCTACGGAATTTAGAGTCATGCATTTGGTATTTTTTTTTGGTTTTTGAGGTCTATATCGAACTATAGAATCATATTTGCTTTTGGGTTGGTTCGGTTCTGGATGAGAAGAATTTAGAATTACTAGACAAAAATCGTTACTTTGAGTTTTTGTATAATCGTATATATCTCGGGTATATATTCAAAAGTAGTAAACTTTGGTTTGATTTGATAAACAAAGTTTGGTTTGATTTGATATTTATGTCCACCTTTATTTTATGAGTTGATTCCGGGATTTGTCCGGCTAACTTCCTTGACCTTGTTGTATTTGCAGGTGGGGAGAGAAGAGCTTTAATGAAGGAAAAACGGTGGAGTTGTGAATTTAATTAATGTTCTGGTCTTTTACTTTCTGATGAACAATGTGAAAAGAGAAGTGTTTAGTTTGCTATTGAGCCTTTTTAGGTTATTTCTGTTCTGAATCTGAGGTAAAGTGTTGTTATAACATTGTTCTCTCTCTCTCTCTCTCTCTCTCCCCCTACAATGGGTTTATTTGGCTGTTTTCTTACAGAAGTTGCTTCTGCGGTAATAAATTCAACAATCTATTTACCTCAAGGCACATTTATTTTTTGGGTTGATCCCCCATACAACTTTTTGTCTCATGATTAAATTATCCGTTCATAAAATTAATGAAATTAACTTAATCATGTCTATATACAGAGTGATTCTGTTTGATATACAACTTGAGAGAATTATCAAAGACAGTGTAGGTGAGAAAATTTCCTCTTTTCGAGTCAGGGTTGAGTTTGTATTAGATTCGGGTTGGATTGTAGGCAAATACACTATTGTTAAACCCGTTTTATAAAATAGACATGATTAAATGGGTTTTTTCTAATTTATAAAGTTGATCAAAATTAAATAGTATAAGTGGTTTATTAAAAAATGTTTTAAAATTAAAGAATTTAATGATAGAACAAAAAATAAAATTTGAGGGACTAGAGTGTTGGATTCAAGTGAAGAGGGTCTAATTAAGTCGACCCTTATTTTTTATGTTTCTTATTGCGCAACTGGACACATGAACACATGATGTCTTTCTATCTTCCGTGGGGGAAGTGAGGATTATAGGCATCTAGGGTCTTCCTGAGATTGGTAAGAGCACAATTAAGAGATTTCCTTTTAACCAGCTCTCTCAATGATTCGACGTGAGTCTCTATATCAAGGATATCAAAGCAGTTTATACAAGACAAGCTTGTTTTGATCTGGAGTTTATGTCTCTACTAACATACCAAAATGATTCTAATCTCGGAGTTGAAAGAGAGAGGCTGAAACGCAAGAAAGGGCTTCTCGTTATCGATAACGTTGAGGAATCGGTACAAGTAGATGATATAGTGAAAGAAATTCAGTGGCTTGGTCCTGGAAGTCGGGTTATCATCACAGTCCAAGATAAGAAACTTTTGGAGGCCCCTTGGATCGGTTATATATATAGAGTGGCTTTGCCATCAGATTATGAAGCTTTACAAATCTTTTGTTTGGCTACTTTTGGTCAAAAGTTTCCTAAAGATAGTTTCGAGGATCTTGCAAGAAAGGGTTGTAATATTGCTGATAAACTTCCTTTGAGACTAAAAATCATGGGCTCCTGCTTCAAGGGAATGTCCAAACAGGAGTGGATTGATATGATTGATCCATTTTGAAAATGAAAAGCAAATTATTCAAGTCATTTTAACCAAAGCTATGGAGGAGATTACTTAGAAGATTAGATTATATGGTAATATGCAAAAGGTGGTCGTGACTCGTGTACTTAATATTTTGATTTATTGAAGGTGTTTTTGGGAGATTTATGACAAAAAAAAGAGTATTTGGGAGAAGTATGATGTATATATATATATGTTTTTAATAATCTTCCATAAGGGACCAGACTCGGACAATTCTTGCACACCAAAAACCAAGTGAGTCATCCGTCCTGGATTGATGAAGAAAACAAAAAATGAATTGGCTTCGCCCGGGTTCGAACCGGAGACCTTCAGTGTGTTAGACTGACGTGATAACCAACTACACCACGAAACCATTTTGTAAATGTCCAGCCACTATAACAATATTACTCTCACACATAACAAAGAATTCAATTCAATTCTTTGGAATACTTTGTTTTGATACTTTGGGTAACAGATATCTTCGTTACAATTTGATTCCATATTCATCATCACCACCATATCATTCCTCGCCGAATTGAATACCATCGTGCACAATTAGCTAAAGGTATTATCAATGGGGGAAAATTGTGAAGTTCGAGAAAAGAAAAAAAACATGTAAATGGTGTCTTTCCTCTCCTCCTGTAAACTCCACATTTGAATTCTGGTGCTTCCACTTTTAAAGCTCTCGCCTTTGCTTCTCTCTCTCTATGAGTCTGCTCTTAAAGGAGTTACGGAATCAAGTTCGGCTAATAAGAAGCCCTTCTGAGTCTTGTGATGTTTCCTATTGCAGATCTTCTCTTTGACTTAGGTTGATACCTCAAGACTCTTTAACTATTCGTCTGCAAAGTCATGTGTTTTCTTGGTTTTTGACTTCAACGCAATTCTTGTAACTGGATAGACCTCTTCTTATAGCAGATCACACAGCTAAATGCAAAACAGAAGAGCTTGTATTCAAAGTCATTTAAGCAACTCCCGCAGTCGTGGCAACGTTCTATGCAGACTACACAAGCTCTGCACGATGATTTAGAACAAGGATGATCCTTCGACGGACAGGTTTCTGCTGCACAATCAAATACCAGACTTGGTTTCTCACACAACGGGCATATCTCTAGGTCAGTACCTTGATCGTCCTCTAGAGAGAATTCTGATCTACGAGATGTATACAACCTCTGCCTCCTGGATTTTGGACCCGCTTTAGCATCTGCTTCAAGTAATAAGTTCAGCTCTTTAAATTGCTCCTTTGTGAAATATAATACCCCACCAGTGATAAGGCTTTTGACTCCAAGTCGGTTTGAGGATCTTAAGTCCCTCAAAATGGATAACATTCCTGCTGTGCTTAGTCTATGACAACCCGATACACTCAGCTGCAAATAGTTAAAAGATTCACTGTGTTAGGAACACCTTCCTTAAGAAGCGTAAAAGACTAGAAAGAAAAAACTACTCAGAATTGAAAACAATATCGAGTTTTAAAACCAAAGAACATGTAGAGACAGATGCAGTATGCAGAGAACTGAAAACAGACACAATTGCACAAACAATCAGAATCATAACACGACGGGACCAGTTATTGTAACTTGGAAGCCAACAGATTTAATTGTCAAGTTAGTAGGAACATCTGTGTAACAACAGGTTCTCAAAGGGGCTTTCAAAAAGTATATGGCAGCATCCAGATTTATGACATGATAGTCTCGGTTAAATTGTATTCTCGTTAGAAAACTAACCTTTGTGAGATGCGGATTGCTTTCGAGCACTTGCATCAAGCCATTATCAGTGATACTTACACAGCCTCCCAGATTCAAACATTGAAGATTACCTTGAGCGTGGCGTGTTAACTTCACAAGAGAATCATCAGTTACTCTATATTTAAGAGGGGAATCACTGAGGTCAATGGTTCTCCAGAAAAATGGCTCTCTTCTAACCGAGTCGCGCAAAGATCTGCAAACCCCTTCAACCGCAAGAATATCTTTCATTTCTAGATATGGAATGACTAGCTCAAAGGCGGAATGAGGTTCTTCACCAGCATCATCAAGATCACTGCTCTGGACTTGCTGTCGGGAAATCGTTGTTGGACTATGAAACGAACTCAATATCTCCAAAATTATCTGGTCCACAACACTAATCTGTTCATCACGAGGCTCCGATGCTAAATCCATATGGTTCTCGTCAAACCAATCCGAGGTTGTGTTCAAGGTCGATCTAACTTTCATACAAAATGGGTCCTCAGGCAAAGTGACTTCACCAAATCCCTCAAAACCATTGAACTTGAGGTCGGTGACTCGCTGTTGCAACGTCGTGTCGCCGTTACTAAAGGGATCCAGGCTGCTGTCGATGAGCTTTCGATCAACACCGATTGGGTCATCTTGAGATTCAGAAACTGAATCGATTTGATTCTCATGAAGCCAATCTGAGATCGTGTTCCTTTGAATGTTCATAGAAAAGGGATCCTCAGGCAAACCAGTAAGCACATTATTTCGAGTGATGTCACCGAAACCCAACAAGTCATTCAACAAAGTGTTTTGTTGCCACATGAAAGAGCCATTACCATTACCACCCAAACTCACTGTCCCGTAAAGCATCTGATAACCAGAAAACGACACTCTATTGAGGAAATCGTCGTCTTCCCCAAACCCATCCAAATTACCAAAACCCCATTCTAAATTTCTGTAATCGACAGCTTTTTGCGTACCCCAAGCGGCATAAGAAGAACCTCCAAGCTCGTCGCAATTAATCTCCATCTTCTTCTTCCTTGTTCGCGGAAAACCCACAAACCGAAACCAGTAAACTCCTAGTTTCTTTCAGTAAAAATTCTAAAGCTCAATAAGACGCATCTGATCCAAAACAAACGAAACGAAGATTAAGGAAAGAGAATTAAGCTAAAAACTGGGCTTAATTCCCAAGAAGACGAAATCAAAAAGACTAAAACAGCAATCAATTTGATAAAAATCTAAATAGATCCAACAAAAAGAAAAATAAGATAAAAAACGGCTAGAGAATGAATGAATGATGACGAACCAATGCGTGATGAGTAATCTAACGAATGGGATCGCGAAATCAGCGGGAACGGAAAAATAGGAACGAGAAAAGGATTGAGCGGAAGAAGAAGAAGATCGAATCAAGGTTGTGCGAAGAGAGAGAAAGTGTTTAAATTTGGGAAAAAAAAAATCAGACGAATGGTTTCCAATGAGAGGGACTAGGGCTTGTGGATGTTGCGAATTTGGCGCGTGTCTAACTGTAACTTCTTAATAAATAAATAAAATAACAAATGTCTTTCCTTTTTTAATTTTTGGTCCCTCTAATAATTGCAACAAGGACATTTTCTTAAATGAGTCATTGTTTCACTAATTAATCTAAGCTAATTTAGTCAATATAATTTATTTATTAATTTACCATAAACAATCTACACTCTTTAACAACACTCTTTCTTTCTCTCTCTCTCTTTCTTTTTTTTATCGTGAGGTTTTTCTTTTCTTTGCATTTAGGTGAGATAGTGTGTTACCAATTGTTAAAAAACTATTTCTGTTATTATCATTCCAATTTAGTATAAAAATAGTCAATGAATTTCAGAGAACGTATCAAATATGTTATATTGTTTTTTTCTTATGATAAATGTTTGGACTTCTAACAGTTCAAAGGGTCGTATTAATGAGAATTCTATTTATTTGGCATCATTTTTAGTCTTTACAGATATATATTGGTGATAATATATTTAATTTTGATGAAACAAAATGCATATATTATAAACCTTTGTTAAAAATAAAAATAAACATAGATTCTTGTCGTGAAGCAAATACAAATGGCAGTTATGCTGTCTGGTGGTGGTGATAAAACACGTCGAATCCTAGTGTTAATGAAAATACAGATATTAGTAAAACTAAGACACAAAAACTTGATGATGATGAAGATACATATATTGTTAAGACCATTAAATCTTGAGGTTCAATAAAAGATCTCTTAATTTAATTATGTTTTTAACATAGATTCTTTGCAATATGGGTAAAAAAACAAAGATTACAACCAAAAAACAGAAGACAAAAAATGTCCTAGTGAAGATCACTAGTATACATAAGATTCACTTACAAGCTCATGAAGAGGTTTTTTTATTAGCAAGGAAACAAGAAAAAAGGTCTTTTTGTGTGTACTCATCTCCATGATTGTAGCATTTACAATGTAGGAGGGATCCAAATGTAGCCATGTGTCTGCAAATAACCAGCTTTCTTTAGTAGCTGATCTGCTTCGGTTGGGCCTCGGCCTCCTTGCTTGTAAGGGATCGATTTAACTTCTCCATTGTTGATCCTGTGAAGCAGAGGAGTGAAGATTTCCCAAGCTGCCTGTTTTGTGATTTGATCACAAACAATATACGATTTTAGATCTTCACAAATGAGAAAAAATATCAAGATTGGACAACAAATTTAGGTATAATCAGGTTGTGGAAGTTTAAAACCAAGGTGAGTCAGGTTCTTAAATTTCATATCAAGCTACTGATTGATTCTTGAGGAGAATAGTACCTTCAATTCGTCTCTGCGGACAAAATGTTGTTGGTCGCCTTTGATTCTGCAGCGGAAGACATAACTTGGATATTGAACAGGAAGAATACAGGTTTTGTAGTAACTATAAAAAAAAAATTTAGATTCATACGTGTCAAGAATTAGGCGCTCGTAAGCCTCTGGAATAGAGACACCCTGGTAACGTTGCTTGTACGATAGGTCTAGTTCACTCTGCACGGTCTGCATCTCCAAACCCGGTTGCTTCACCTGCGCAACAAAGCCAAAACAAATTCAGATTAATTGAAATAGTATCTTCTGATAATTGAAAAAATTCAACAAAACTGAATCTCTCCTTTTTATTTTATTTTATTATATAGTACATTGTGGTTGTTCATCGTGCACTTACAGTTAGCTTCATGTACATGGCCTCTGAAGGTTGCAAGCGTATAACAAACTCGTTCCTCCCTTGCTTTTGACCTGTTCCATTGCATGAGAGTTTAGAATATCAAAAGTTTTGGTATCATTACATACACTTGATATCTGAGAAGGTTCGATTTGTTGTTGATACATACATTTGAATATGTCGCCAGGAACATCCTTAAACTGAATGCGAATATCTGCCTTCTTTGAACTCATTGCCTTTCCGGCCTTCAGTATAAATGGAACACCTGAAAGATAAATCAATCCAGGAGTCACTAACCACAACTAATAGAAAGGGATTCTGATATAGAGGTAACACCTGAAGAGAGTGCTTAATCAATGGATGCACGATATGAATTGAGCTAATAATGTCTATTCTGATATTAGATGTTATGTCATGTTTTTAGATTCAAAAGCCATATGTATGGAGAACATAATCCGAGTTGAACTAATGTCTAATCGTGATTCTTTTCTCCTTATTCATATCGTATTTTAGATGATCTTCGAAACTTGACCAAGAAAATGAAAAGATGAAAGCAGACGATACCTTCCCATCTTTCATTGTCTATGCGAAGAACTGTTGTGGCAAACGTTGGAGTGTTTGAGTCGTTTGGAACAGTTGGATCATCTCTGTAACCTTCGTATTGTCCAAGAACCACCTCTTCATCTTTTATAGGAATCACTGATTGAAGAACCTGAAGTTCATTTAAAAGAACAGACAACTGGTATTAAATGGCTCAAAGTGAAAATGAAGAGGTCACTTGATCCAATAGGATGAAAAAAACCTCCTACATAAGTTTGGAAATGAAATTTTTGACTTAATCAAACAGAAAAGTTAAAAGAGGTATGATCTTTGAGAAAAAAAGGCACCAAAAGCTCATTAAAACAATGATTGAGAAACTGTAATCACCTTCACTTTCTCATCACGGATGTGCTCGGGTTTAAGAGAGACTGGTTTCTCCATGGCAACAAGACATAGAACCTGAAGTACACTAAACATAGTTAATATATGAAAGCATCTGCAGTTACAGAGAAACTCCAATGGAGGTGGCTTTCAAGCTTAAACCGAAGACTTCCAATGAAAATTTAATGTTTCTTTTTTAGAATTAACAAATATTCCAGTTACAAACACTTGCCTGGAGCAAGTGGTTTTGAATAATATCACGAATGATTCTGAAATGGGAAATTACACAATTCATTAGAATGCAATGATATCATTGCCTCATGTACATCATATTCAAATGAAACACTGAGAAAAGATTACCCGTATTCATCAAAGTATCCCCCACGGCCTTCGGTTCCAAAATCTTCCCTGAAAACAATCTGCAAAAAGAAATTAGATTTCTGTAGACTAAACTCTAAACAAAGGTTTGAAATTTGTGTGCTAAGCGATCAAGCTCTAACCTGCACGTTAGCGATATTGTCACGGTTCCATAGTGGCAAAAAGAACCGATTGGCAAACCGGAGAACCAACTGCAAATGATGCATGGGTAAGTTGATCATTGTCTGTCTAAGAAACTAAACTATTGACTACTTACAAATAGGTGTTACCATGTTTTGGACTAATTCCTTGCCCAGGTAGTGATCAATACGATAAATCTGTGATTCATCAAACAGCTCTCCAATCTGAGAACTCAGTTGCTCTGCAGATTCCAAGTCCTTTCCAAATGGCTTCTCAACAACGATACGTGTCCATCCACCAAGATCAGCTGGAAGATTGTTCATTCCAGAGAGAGTTAAATGCAGTTTTGATCTTTTGTGTCTAATGATGTTGGTCAATTTAACAGTAACTCACATTTGTTAGTGCAGCATGCCTTGATCATTTTGCATACAGGAGGGTATACGGACGGCGGGAGTGCAAGATAAAACAATCTCCTGGAAGATCCTTCAGAACTCTTTTTCGAGATTTCGTGCTCTGAAATTGCCTTGTCCAACCTTTTGAACCCCTCCTCAGAATCATAAGGGCCGTTCACATACTTAATCTATAAAGTTTGAAACCAGAAACTGTGTTTTCAGCAACCAGAAAAAAAAGACTGATATCGTGTAATCAAATATGCTCTAAAATGAATTGACTTTACCAGCTGTAGAAACTTCGACAAAGCTTCTGCTTTGTCAGATGCATTCTTCTCATCAACAAGATACCTACATAACATAAGCTTTCATTGACTCAGAGATCTATAAAAGACGACAACTCAGATATATGCAACAAAACGAAAAGGTAGATAAACTAACCCACGGATCTTGTCTCTCAGTTCCTTATCAGAAATCTTAGTCCTCGCATATCCAAATATGTGAACTTCATCTGGATTAAGAAATCCCTGTTCATGTAACCAAAAACCATCAAAAATAAGTTGCATATAACAATAAACATAGTGAACATCTTTTTAGTTAAAACCTGGTGAAACAGATTGAAAAGTGCAGGAAAAGTCTTCTTCTTGGCAAGATCACCAGAGGCACCGAGCACGATGATGGAGAGGCTCCCAGTCTCAGAGACAGGACCATACTCTTTCAAAAACGAATCATTCCTCAAAGTGGACCTCTTCTCAACGTGCCATTGACCAGGATCCATCTTCCACAAACTTAGCCTTCCACGCAAAACGTGACACTCTCACAAGTGCAGATATCGCAAAAACAGAACACACAAGCCTGCAAAATTGAGCGAAGGGTTATGAAGTCTAAAAGAACTTTTTAGAGTTTATAAGTGGAATCGGAATCATCGTTCCCTGCTATCAAATTACGACTATTTAATCATGAATCAAACACTTATGAAAAGATAATATTCAAAATTCTGCTGATGTTACAGCCGCAAAAACCCAAAATCAAAACGAATAAACGATGCCAAGTAATTGAATGGATCAGATTTCGTTGAGAGTGGCACAGAATCAAAAGGATCACATAACACAAAATCCGAATAATATAGTAAACAACAACAGAAAACGAGAAGAGATCTCAACCTGCGACGGAACACGTTAGCTACCGGCGAGAGAAGACGGAGGCAAAAATATTTCAGAAGTTTGGAGAATTGTTGTTATGTTTAACGGTGGAGAGACAGTATGAGCTCGATAGTTAGGATGTAGATAACTACAAGACTGATACTGTAATTAGAAAAAACGGATCGTTGTCCATAGTCAAAACAGAGATAATAATTACGTAAAATCACTAAGGGAATAAAATATAAATTAATTAAATGGAAAGGCTAATGATTCGAGAATCAAGAGTGGTAGTAGCTGAGCATGAGCATCCCATGATCTTAGAAAAGTCAACAAGGTAAAATGTGACTTTTAGGTTTTCACTAATAAAGAGTTGGTTGATTTACAATTTTGACTGGTAGATTTTTGCCCACGGCAACATGACTTCTTTTTTTGATGTAATACTAGACCATATCAAAATCATATGACTCGGCATGATGCATTCATTTACTTTCTAGTTTCTACGTTTGCACAAGACAGTACAGATAGAAGAAGAAATGCTATCAATTATCGATGTACATCATCACTTTTAGGCCTATAAAATCCAAACGGGCCGAGCATTTTAAACCCATACCGACACAATAAGATTGCTACTCATTGGAACTGTCACATTTCAAAGGCAACATGCTTCTTTTCGTCTATGTCAACGATGTTCAATTACATTTTAAACCACTTAGGCTTTGTGGTCTTCTTCTCCGTGGGTTTAGGCTCTTGTTCAACAGGTACAGGATCCGCATCAGTCGTGGCTGGCTCCGAAGATGGCTCAGTCGGTTCCTCTGCTTTGGCCATGGCCTCTACATCTTTGAGGGACAGTATCTCTTCATTAAGATAAGGAGTTGAGCTGGCAACATTATCTGCAAAGACCATTAGGGTTTTAAAGATAAGTCCAGAGCTCAATTCTCTTCCAAGCAAACTCTTTTCGGGTAGTATTAGAGCAAGTTTTCAGAAAATCAAGATGATAGTTCAACATAGAATCTTTCTGACACACCCGACTTAACCAGCGTTCTAAGATTGTATTCCCATGATCCTAAACTTCTCGTCGAGCTATTTCTTTCCTAGCTTTGCAAGCTTTTCGGACAATTATACAGGGATAGCTTTCAGTTCCTCAAGCAGATTCACTTAATCTATAATCCAGTACATATTTTGCAATCAAATACAAGTTTACCAGAGAAAAGAGGAAGTCTATATTATTGTGTGTATGTAATGACACAAACTAACCTTTTGGTTGATCGTTTGCAAAATAGACAATTGCTCCAGGAATAAACCCAGCCGAGTAGAAGTCTTGTGAGAAATCTTTGATCTGCTTCTTGGGAGGAGTTGTGTCTGCAAAAATTAGTAGTACTTTGTAAGGTTTTCTTCTGTGTTGAGAATTGTAAAATTTGAAATCGAGTAATGGAAACATACACAAGTAGAAAGGAATATCTGGCTGGGAAACTACTCTTTTGAGAAGATCAATCAAGCATTGGATCTTTTCTGAGGGATGAAATGTTGCTTCCAGTGTGTGATTATCGGGAAAACGAACCCGGATTACAGCCTAGATAGTATCCATTAATTAATGGTCAGTGAGATAAAACTACTTTACAAGCATAAAACAAAAGAAAAAGTAATAAGAACCTTAGTCAGCTTAGCTCGACGAGCAGCTTCTTCTGCTTCCCGGAGTTTTCTTGTCTTCAAGGATTTATCTTTTGCAGATGTAATTTACACGTTAGAAGAACTAAACGACCAAGATGCTGATTTGAGTATTTTTGTTAGGGACTCAAGAATAAAGAGAGGCAAGCAAAACATTCCCACAATAACAAAAACAGTTGGATTTGATCAGCAAATTCCCAAAACATACAAATTCATAAGATTCCTCAAGATCAGCTTACCTTCTTTCTTAGTTGCTAAAAGGCGGTAATAATCTGCAGCTGTGAGCTCGTAGAATCCATCAGATTCCTCTTCTGAAATTTCATAAACCACAATCACAACAGAAAGTAAACAAGGCTTCTTCAAATTCAGAGAAATCACGAGAAAGACGATGAAGATATTAGCCAGAATCAGATATCATTTCACTTCCTTCTCCGCAAACTTACCAGCACCAGAAGCTTGACTTGGCCTCTGAGAGATGCTCGAGGTCTCGAAAACACGCATCTCTCGCCCATATTTTTCTCGCATATCAGCGATTTTAGCCTGTTTTTATGAAATCAATCAAATAAGCACCGAATCCGATACAAGAAAAGGCAAGACCCTAGCGAACTCTGCGTGAGCTCCAAAGGGAGAAGAAGACGAAGAAACCGATAAGCTCAAAACGCCGACAGGAAATTTACAGATCGAGCAAAATCAAAATAGAAAGAGAAATCAGATGATGATGAATGAGGGAGAAGAAGCAAACCATCCATACCTGAGCTGAAGAAGCTTCCATGGAATTGCTGATCGAGAGTCGTCTCCGCTTCAAGGTCAGTAGCGTTGGGTCATCAACAAACATCAGACCGGTTCAAGTTATTCTTTACTTGTTTCCTGCAAATCACCGTCATTTTTTTGTTATCAAAAGAAGGCTCATAACTTTTAGGGGTTTATAAGTAAAACCACATTTTCATTTATTTACAATATCGGAGTATTCTTTTCGGAAATTTTAATTTAACCTCTAGATTTGGTATATTACAGATAAACCCATATCTCACTCATTATTAGATCAATTCAATATATGATTATTCGCTGCTTAGCTCGTGATACCTAGTTGATGCATATTGTAAAGCTGAGAATTTCTAAGTCGAAATTCAACGATAATAAATATATTAAAAAAACTAGTTTTATGTGTTTTTACATAGTTCAACTTTTGTATATATAATTTTATATATTCATATATTTATATCGATATATTTATGGTTTGCATTTTTTTACAATTTATCACGAAAACGAATGTTGCTTACTTTTGAACCAGTTCCGTTGTTACTTAAAACTCAATGTTTTTAACAATATGAATCCATTCAATGATTAAAATCAATAAGTTTTCTCCATGTCTTGAATCAAAATAGCTTAGATTGTAATAAACAACAATCATTTGACGTTGTTGAATAACGTATGTGTACCTTATGAAGTCACGATTAAGTATTCTCTCTATTGATTCTAATAGAATGGACCATTTTATCATATGTATAGTGCATATAAAGACTTGTTAGGTACATTCGGTTGATCTTTTAGTATCATCAAATTTTGTTTTTTCATTTCATCTTTTCTTTTTGCAGCTCTGTCTCGAAAGTCATTTTATTTTTTAATCAACAATATGCATTTGCTGATTTAAATTTAGATGGCAGTATCACACAAATAGTCCCAAAAAAGGAATATATCCATTATCAATAAGCCCATCTAATTTTATTTTTTTACAACCTGAAATTAATGAGTACTAGCGACCATACAAAAAAAAAACCTCCAAAAAGCAATAAATATGGCTTTCTAAAGTTAAAATTAAATTAATCTCACTCTCTCTTCCCACCTAAGCTTCTTTGCTTTTATTTTGTTTGTCTAACCTTCTTGTCTCTATTACGCTCATCTTTCACCTCAATCGAAGCTCCAGATTGAAGCAATCCTTCAGTCTCTAGAAACCCTAATTCCATGCTATTTCCACCTTAATCTCCCTTCATCTTCCTCTTAACCATTCCATGGATCCACAATCTCTGTAAAGTCACGAAAAGGGGGCTTCCAAATTCGACTTTCCGGGACCGGAAAAGGAAAATGCCGAGCGTTGGTGTGAAGCTCTACAGTGTTTTCTTCAAGTTCCTTCTGAAGCATCGTTTGCAGAACCGTATTCAGTCCGCCGGTGACGACTCTTCCTCGGATCCGTTTGGCGTTACGACCCGACCTGAAGAATCCGTCGCTGCTCCGAATCCGGTATTTACCGACGGCGTCGCCACCAAAGATATCCACATCGATCCGTTAACTTCTTTGTCCGTGCGAATATTTCTTCCCGAATCAGCTCTCACGCCGCTCGAACCTAGCGCCGCCGGTAACCATTCCGGTAAGGCTCGAAATCTCAACAACCTCGCCGGATCGGATCTTCTTATTAGAAGAAACAGCTACGGCTCGTCTAATTCGTTGTTGTCTCACAAGGCAGAATCCAGGAGGAGCAGTTACGGTTACACCACCGGGTCCTCCTCCCCTGAGAATATCGACGCGGGATCCTCCGACATATACAGAGGGTACTCACCGCCGTCTTCTTCGGCTGGAAAATCTCGAAAACTCCCGGTTATGTTGCAGTTCCATGGTGGTGGATGGGTAACTGGAAGCAACGACTCAGTGGCCAATGATATTTTCTGCAGAAGGATGGCGAAGCACTGCGACGTCATTGTTTTGGCCGTCGGATACCGGCTTGCGCCTGAGAACCGGTACCCGGCGGCGTATGAGGACGGGTTTAAGGTGTTGCAATGGCTGGGGAAGCAGGCAAATCTTGCAGAATGTAATAAGTCGATGGGTAATTCACGGCGACCTGGAGGTGAGATGAAGAAATCAGAAGTGAATAAGCATATAGTTGATGCTTTTGGTGCATCTATGGTGGAGCCTTGGCTCGCATCTCATGCTGATCCTTCAAGGTAAACAAAGTCTTTTCATTTGCATTGTTCAGATAGTGTACTTTAGCTCTGAGAAAGTGTTGTCTATTATTGGGTATGTGTGTGCCTGCGTGCCTATATAGGTTTCTCCATCTAAAAATCTAACCTTTAACGTCGATTCTTTTGCTATGAAATGTCCTTTGTGATCTTTTGATCTGTGATTTACTTGTGGAACCACCTTATTAAATATGTTATTGTTTCTCGGTCTTGGTGCTGAGTTCCGCTTCATTTTCTCACTTCAGTAGTCTTTATAGGTCCTTATCATGTCTTGAAATTTGTTAAAAGACGCTTGCTTCTTTGGGGATTTCTGTCGCTGCTTCTCCTCTTATCCATTGGCCTGATACATGGCTTTGTGTTGGTCTTCATTCATTTCTTTGGCCTAGTACATGCTCAAAATGTAAATTAGATCCGTTGGATTCCGGGAACCTTCCTAGAAAATGGATTAGCAAACTTTTTGTCGACTAAAACAACATCTGCTTACAGATATAGACTCCTAAAAAGGCGCTTTGTATGCCCAAATGGGATTCATGTCATATGTTACACCAAAACCTCTTCTTTTTCTTTTTACCAGATTTTAATGATCGCTGATTTCACGTAATTCACTGACTTTTCTTTGCATAAGTGTTCTCTGGGTTCCTAAGAATTTTTAAGGATAACGAAATTAGATTCCAGCAGCGTGTTTTGAGAAATAATGTTTGTTTGTACTTTTATAAGATTCGTAGAAGGTTGCTTTCATGTGATTCAGGTGAAAAAAAACTTACTGAGTTCTGTGACTTCTCGAAAAATTGAAACTTCAGATGTGTGCTTCTTGGTGTGAGCTGTGGTGCCAACATAGCAGACTACGTATCCCGAAAAGCCATTGAAGCTGGTCAAAATTTAGAGCCTGTCAAGGTTGTGGCTCAAGTCTTAATGTACCCGTTCTTCATCGGTAGCGTTCCTACACAGTCTGAGATCAAACAAGCAAACTCCTACTTCTACGACAAACCCATGTGCATTCTCGCTTGGAAGCTTTTCTTACCAGAAGAAGAATTCAGTTTGGACCACCCGGCAGCGAACCCGCTCGTTCCAGGCCGAGGCCCACCGCTCAAGTTCATTCCACCGACACTAACCATTGTTGCAGAGCATGACTGGATGAGAGACCGAGCCATCGCTTACTCAGAAGAGCTAAGGAAAGTCAACGTAGATGCTCCCGTGCTAGAGTACAAAGATGCGGTTCACGAGTTTGCAACCCTCGACATGCTTCTTAGGACTCCACAAGCTCAGGCTTGTGCAGAAGATATTGCCATCTGGGTCAAGAAATACATCTCTCTCCGTGGCCACGAGTTCTCATACTAGGATTCACCGGAAAACTCCAGAAAGCAAAAAAATGGTGGACGGAAAACAAACCCGGTTTTGTTGTTTCACACAGTTTTTCCTTGGAAGGCAAGCGAGGCCGAGGGGTTTTTTTCCGCTGTGAGTAGAGTTAGTTTAGAGAAATATTACTTTGTGAGATGGCTCGAGTCAAGACTCAAAGCTTCTGTTGTCTCGGGAATTTCCCGTATATTAAACTATTTATTATACGTTATTCTCTTTATCAAGTGTTCCTGCTTTTGTATATATCATATCATGGACGCCCAAGTTTTTGGAAAATCGAGCCGAACCAAACGCAGATCCACAATATGACCATAAATAAACTCACCAAATTGAGTGATACATACTAGTTTGAAATTATTTTCAAACCCTCATAGTCGATAAATGAAGGTGTCAGAATGTGATTACACGACCACTCGTGTTTCTCTGCATCCCCCAAAAATCTTTTATATATCCGTTTTCGAAATATGACCCCTTTGTATCACAGGTGTGAAGTTAGGCCCATAGTCCGATTATGGCCCACTAGTTAACTTTAACCCGACTCGTAATCAATTATCCAAACCCGGACCCGGTTAGCGCAGAGATCTCCGTTTTATTCGCCCTCCTCGATTTGAGGGAAGAAGCTGACTTCCGTCGCACCGTGCTTCGATCCCATCTTAACCGGCGGATCAATTTTTTCCCGGACATCTCGTGGTCTCTCGCCATCTTCTTGACCCGGTTAGTTCACACTCATCAATGACTCTGCGTCTCTGAATCACGCCCTCACGGGTTCTGAGCAAAAAAAGTTTTATAACTCATCTATATTACTGAATTAAGCTCATGGCTTCACATTAATGGCGAGATCCAACTATAAATGTTCGCTTTTTCTGCCTTATGGCTCCATGTGTTATTTATTACTCTTCTTCACTTCTGCTACGTTGCTGTTACTATTTTAAGCCTCATTTTGGTCATTGACTAGTTTCATTTGACTCTCATTTTATCTGTGCTAGTTTGAGTTAACAAAAGAAATTGTTTACTGATTTGTATTGTTTCATTTTTTCTTCTGTGTGATTTTGTTTCATGTTACTGCACATTGAAATTGTACCAATTTGTGATCTAATCTAGTAATGTTTTTTTCGTTTCCGCTGTATATTGTGGAAAGATTTTGGTTGTTAACTATTTTGGGTTATACACACAGTTGGACTCAACTTTACTGTTTATAGGTTCTTCATTTGTGTGAATCAAGTGCATACTCGTTTTAGTAGCTATATGTTTTGTTTGGTTCTCTGTTTTATTTTATTTTTAATGAGTGATTTTGAATCATTTTTTCTTTTGATCTAAATATGGCTGTGTGGTGTTTGGAAGGGATTTGGCATGCTTTTAAGCAGTTATATATAAGGTTGAGATGCGTGGTGTAAGATTTGTTATGAGCAGTCAAGGCGTTCGACCTCGGCTGAGGATAGTTGGCGTTGTGATTTTTGCGGCATGGATCGGGCTTGCGGCTTTGTTTGGTCTGCTAAAACCTATAAAGAATGGTTGTACTATGACTTACATGTATCCAACTTACATTCCTATCTCTGTGACGGACGGTGCAACGTCTGGAAGATATGGACTCTATCTTTACCATGAAGGCTGGAGGAAGATTGATTTTAAGGAACACCTCAATAAACTTAGCGGAGTTCCAGTTCTTTTCATTCCAGGCAATGCCGGTAGCTACAAGCAGGCAAGAATCCTCCTTTTCTTTCTTGTGTTTATAAAACTAGAAACGACCCATTTGTAGTAATGTTATAGAATTTAGATGGTGCAACTTTTTGAGAAAAAAAATTGTTAAGCCAAAGTCGAGAAGTCATTAACTAGCAGCTTTTCTTGTGGTTGTGGAGAAATTTTTTTCCTGAACTCTAGAATAATGTGAACCGTCTTGCTTCTGTTGGAAACTTATCTCCAGGTTTCCTATACCAGTCTCCTTATAGGCCTTGTTTCTTATGTTGCTCATACAGGTCAGGTCTGTGGCAGCAGAATCTGATAGAGCATATCAGGCGGGGCCGTTTGAGCGCACATTCTACCAGGAAGCTTCTCTATTCCACAGGGAAGGAGCCGATACAGAGTCTGTAGAATATGATTTCCCTAGTCAGTACAGTAACAGACTAGACTGGTTTGCTGTGGATCTTGAAGGTGAACATTCTGCAATGGATGGTCGCATACTTGAGGAGCACGCTGAATATGTAGTATATGCCATTCATAGGGTAGGAATTTTATAGTTTTGCTTCACTCTCTTCATGACATTCTCAATTAAAAATACAGAACCATGCTATCTAAACTGTTAATTGCTGGGCGTAAGATGCTCTTACATGTGGGAACTTCTTTTCACAAGTTTCATCAAGCAAAGTTCTCTAAGATAATAGAATATACTGGTTTAAGTCTTGTTTCCACGTTATTCTTATCTACTTTTTTTCGTTCAGATTCTAGATATATATAAGGAATCTCATGATACCAGAGAAAGGGAAGGTGCTGCTGCCTCCAGTAACTTACCACATAATGTGATATTGGTTGGCCATTCTATGGGTGGTTTTGTTGCCAGAGCTGCTGCAGTTCATCCTCGTTTGCGGAAATCAGCTGTGCAAACCATTCTAACGCTCTCAAGTCCACACCAGTAAGTTCTCTCTATGCTTAGCAAGTTTTACTCTCCAAACAACATGGTTTAGGTTTTTATGTATCTAAATTTCATCCAGATCACCTCCTCTGGCATTGCAGCCATCCTTGGGACATTACTTTGCTCAAGTAAACCAAGAATGGAAAAAAGGGTATGAAGTTCAAACTTCCGCCAGGGGAGGTTATGTGTCTGAGCCATTACTATCCGGAGTTATTGTTGTATCCATTGCCGGTGGCTATAATGACTATCAGGTCTGAAAATATCCACCAGTATCTTGGTTTATTCTGTTGCTTACTCCATTCTTTATGCCATGGTGCTTTCTTTGATTGCATTTTAGTACCAATTCTTCAAATGAAATATTTCCTCCCGCACCGAGCAAGACGCCTATTTCAGGAATTGGGATGAGATATGAATGTCTTGTTTAGGCTTAAGATATTCCCTCTTGCCTCAGGTGCGGTCGAAATTGGAGTCACTTGATGGCATTGTCCCTTCAAGTCATGGCTTTATGATAAGTAGCACAAGTATGAAAAATGTGTGGCTGTCAATGGAACATCAAGCTATTCTGTGGTGTAACCAATTGGTTGTTCAAGTAGGTAAAAATTCTTAATTTGTAACTGGAAAAAGCATGTTCAATGAATTTGAATAACCGTGTGCCATGCAGGTTTCACATACGATTCTTAGTTTGGTGGACTCGGAATCTAGTCAGCCACTTTCTGATTCTCAAAAGAGACTTTGGGTTTTAACCAGAATGCTTCAAAGTGCATTATCACAAAATTTCAATGGAATGACACCCATGAAAGTCTCTCATGAGTTACCCGTGTCGACCTCAAAGGGTAATACCACCATCTCTACCCTGAACATATTTATATTTTGTTCTCAGAGAATAGAAGTTCTCAAAGAAAGGATATAAATTTCCTTGTATTAAAGTCATAAGTTTGCATGATCTGGGGGTTATTGACCTCTATCAATATACATTGTCATGTAATACAGATATACAAATTGGAGGTATCTTATCTATCAAACAATTTTTGAGGCAATGGTTAACTATGAGGAAAATTTCATTAGAAGTCCATATTACTTGTGGGTACATGTATTCTTCTAACATTGTGCTGACTATCTTTCCAGGCTCTGAATCACAAATTTCGACGTGTGCCGTGGATTGGAGGGATGATGCTCTCGATAGGGATTTGTACATACAAACAAGTACTGTTACAATTTTGGCAATGGACGGCAGAAGGCGTTGGTTGGACATCGAATTATTGGTCTGTGTTGATAGGATTCACTTAGGGATGCTATTATAGACTTGTATATCTCTTAAGATGTCAGTATCGATCTCCCATGACACATTTTCTGTACTATAGGGATCAAATGGAAAGAACCACTTTATCTTTGTTACAAATCTGGCGCCTTGTTCTGGAGTAAGACTCCATCTGTGGCCTGAGAAGGAGAAATCAAATTCAAATTTACCGGTTTGTGAAAGGGTTCTTGAAGTTACGTCAAAGATGGTTCTCATTCCGGCAGGCCCCACACCAAAACAGGTGATATATATTGGATTCTCATATGCCAAAGTAAATTTATGGGATCAGTTACAACAATGCTGGATTTTTTTCCAGTAACACACACTCGACATTTTTTCCTATGCTCACATTGTCTTCTCAGTTTCAGAGGAAAAAAGATCAGATAAGCATTTTATTAACTATTTTTCCTTTATGTATATGTTTATTAGTCGGAACCAGGGAGTCAAACCGAGCAAGCTCCACCATCTGCAGTGCTGAAGCTAGGGCCTGAAGACATGCACGGATTCAGATTCTTGACTATCTCAGTGGCGCCTCGCGAAGTAATTTCTCACCATGATACTTATGCTTTCTTTCAAATTTCAGATCGCCAAGAGCGTGTAACTTAAATGAGACCTTCTCTTGCACAGGCAGTTTCTGGTAAACCTCCTGTGGCGGTTTCTATGGCAGTAGGGCAGTTCTTTAACCCTGAAGAAGGGGCTATGGAGGTCTCATCTCAGTCAATGCTCTTATCCGCTTTCTGGGCAAAGGTTATCATTCTTAAAAGTGGCCACACTCTTCCTTTGCATCTCCAGTGTTTTGAAATTACGGTAGTGAAATTATGGGTTTACTGATTTCAGCTGTGGACTACTTTTCTGCAGGAATTATTTTTGAAGGAGGACCATCCTCTAGCTTACAATTTATCGTTTGCTATCAGCTTAGGTCTACTGCCCATAACTATGTCCCTGAAAACTGCTGGATGTGGAATTAAAACTTTTGGTCTACCTGATGGCGAGACTGGAGACTTGGACAAGGATAGTAAGAATTGAAAACTCTCTCTTCAATCCTACAGATCTTTCTTTTGATAGTTTCTTGCTCATAGTTTTGTCTATTAATCTTCTGGTCAACATCCATCAAAATTTCCAGTTCTCTTGGATTCATTACTCTTGAGTTCGTAGAATTGATTACTTTCATTCCCCCATCTTATAAATGCGATCATTGTTAGCTCTTTCTTATTATTTTGTTTATCCACACGTTGTTCAACTTTCAGAGCTTTGCAAATTGCGTTGTTTCCCACCTGTTGCCCTTGCCTGGGATTCTGCGTCTGGACTTCACGTGTTTCTGAATCTCTACAGTGAGACTATAGTTATTGATTCTTCACCAGCTCTTTGGAATCCTCAGAGTTCTGAGAAAACTACTGTTATGCTACTGGTTAGAAGTCTCTTACATTAAGCTAGTCTCTGTTATCCTCACTGAAACAGAAAACTCTAACTGTTTTTTTTCTTCTTTCCTGACCCTTCTGCAGGTTGACCCTCATTGCTCATACACCGCAAGTGTTCATGTCTCTGCTTCTGCCATATCCGGAAGATTTGTACTTCTATACTGTCCTCAGGTAGCTTTATCTCTAATCTCTTGAGCATCGGAATTGTGCATGTTATAGTAGCATTCTGCAAAAAAAATATCACCGTGTGCGCATGTGTGTGTACTCATGCGCTTATCTTACCGCAAGTTTTCCTCTATAAATTGGTAACCTTTTTTTTTGGATACGGGATAGCTCTCCGATTTATGAGTAACTGAACCTTTCTTCATATGTTATCTTATATTGCAGATAGTTGGCTTCTCATTTGCCGTTATATTGTTTACACTTATGCGGCAAGCTCATCAATGGGACCACAAACTATCTGTGCCACCATTGCTCTCTGTTGTAGAGTACAACTTAGAAATGCCATCTCCATTTCTGCTTCTAGCTGTTTTCCCTCTTCTCAGTTCCTTGTTCTTCTCCTTTCTAATGGCTCAACCAATTCCTCCTCTCACAAGCTTCACAGTGGTCTCCTTGATCTGTTATTTATTGGCCAATGCCTTCATCAGTGTGTTAATTCTTGTCTCCAAGTTTGTCTTCCAAGCGTCGGCCCTCATCCACACCACTGTTAAATCAAAGTAAGTGCTTTGCTTTCTTCACTTTTTTTTGATAAAGTGTAAAACTACTCAACTCTGTCCGGAAATAACTGAATAAGTGTCAATGGGTCACAGGTTCCAAGCTTTGGAAAGAAACTATGCTCTTGCTTTTCTTCATTGGGTTTCTATACTTGCTTCCAGTTTTGTCTGTTTAAAGGTTTGCTCTTTCGCTTCTAACCTTCACCTAAACCCATGTAATATTAACTGTATGCTAGAATTAAAAAGCTCCATCTCTCTTCCTTGCATAACATGAAAATCATATGCTTTTAGTTAGCATCTTCTCTTGGCTAAGTTTTATTATGAAAATGAGTTAGTGAGATTCTGTTTTTTGAAGCAGGCAATCCAAATTCTGAAGCTCAACATAACAATTGTTATGACACTAGTCGCGATTACCTTGGTGTCCTTTGTTCATCCTGCTTTGGGTCTTTTTGTACTCCTGGCCTCTCATGCCCTTTGCTGCCATAACTCAATGTGCTGGTAAGCAAACTGTCTTTTCAAGTTTGTCATGTGAGATGGGAAGATGCCTACACAAAAGATAATGCTTGTACCTGTAAAAAACTGTATTTGATCCAGAAAAATGCAGACTCGGATAAGTAGAAAGAAAATCATGAAGAAGAAATTAGTAAGAGTCAATCGTAGCTAATGGTCGTTTTCCTTTTGTATCATGGAAGTATCATGATGGCATCGAGGAGAAAGGAACCAGTCGACCAAACAATTGAAGCCGAGCGAAAAACTCGACATACCTCAGGCAGACAAGAACCCTTATCAGTAGACTTGTCTGAAAAGTCATTTGTTGAGACACAAGCGGACATCTTCAACCACAGGCACGGCTTACTAGTATTGCATGTCCTTGCAACGATGATGTTCGTACCCTCTCTTGCCGCTTGGTTCCAGGTACTCTTTTCATGTTCACAATTGAGCTTTCTTAGGTTCAACTCTGGTGACTCTAATTCAACTAGTGAAAGCTGTTTATTTCGCGGCTTACTACTCAAGTGTTCTGGCTGTTAAGATATGCCAATACCTGAAAAAGGCTTGACTGATGTTTTAATGGAATCTTCTTGTAGCGGATTGGAACGGGACAAAGCTTCCCTTGGTTTGCTGACTCAGCTCTCTGTGTTGGTGTAATCTTCCACGGAATACTGAACTCGAGACCCGAGTCAAGCATCCTACGGTCTTTCCCATCTCTTGCGGGACACCAACTCCGTCCTCATCACATGTATTTCCTGGCAGGCTACTACTGCTTCTTCTCCGGACTAGAGTTGGCTCCATACAAAGTGTTCTACGCCATAGCTGCTTTAGGCTACATCTCTTTAACTCTTAAGATCTCACAGGTGAACAACAACGACCTTCGTTTCCGTACTAAAAGCAGAATACACAGAAACTGAGCTCTGTAATCCGAACAATAGAATTATCAAATCATGAGTCTTGACTGCTCAGTGAGCAGAAAATCGTGACCCTAAATGCTTGAATGGCCGAGATTTATTTTCAATCGGTCAGGTGGGTCAATTAAGGTTTTTGGAAATGAAATCAAGAGAGTTTTTTTTTGTTGTTTTAATCTTGTTTAATAATGTTAATTAGATTCAGAATTTTGGTTTCATTCTTTTTTTTCCTTCTCTTATACTATATTGTATTTGCATCTCTGTCTTTATGTTACAATGTACAAAGGGCTCGACTACTACGATTACATGAAACTATATAATTTTATTTTATTTTTGTCCTCTCTTTTCGTTTTTGCCGACTTGATCAAGAAAGCGATTTCTTGATTTTTGATTCTGACTTTCACATTAGTTTAAAAGGAAAAAATAATTTTCTTTCTTTTAGAAATGAAAGAGCTAATCCATCGTCAATTGGGCAATATTTTGGAATTGAAAACACCAAAACCAAATCAAAGTTTTAATTTAGATCATATGGAAGATTTGAAAGCGACTCATAGATTGTTCATGGTGGGCAATGAAGAGATGTGAATTGGCTATCTCCATCAACATTTTCTCCAACAAATATACATTCTTTTTTCACAGAAAAATAACATAAAATGTTGTAATGAGTTAAGAGAAAGAAAAAGTCGGATATAAAAAACATTACAATTACTAATCACATACTCTAGTTTCTAGTTGTCTACTATATTTTTTATATGAAGACTATATCTACAAGCAAATCTTACAATTTCTGTGAAAGTTACGTATAAGTATGTGCTAGTTTTGACAAATATCACTCTAATTCTAATAGTCAATGGTCATCTAAATACATTTTTAATACACGTACGTACAGACTGGATTTCAATAATTTGATAATTTGCCACTTGTGTTGCCATTATGACAACATCCTTTATTTGAACCATGCTAATTTCTTCACTGATATGTATTTTTATTGTTGGAAAAAATAAATAGTTTGGCTTTGTGCATGTGAATATCACTAATCTAATTACAACTATATATGTCCCGATTTGTACATTTGTGTGTTTACGTTTGCGCTTAAACTTACATTTCTATGTTAAAATATAATTATAACTTCGGAACTATACGTACTAACTCATGTTCCATAATTTTCAGCTGCGACACTTCCAATACTTTGCACCGTCTTTTTTGTTAAAGACAATACTTGCTAGTACGTTACAAAATTTGATAGAACATTGCACAAATTACTGTGAAAGATATAATAGTTACAACACAAATGATTCACGAACAAGACGTTGTAGTCTTGTGAAAACTCTCTTTCTTTTCCATTTTTCACGTTCCAAAACGAACATTATATTTGACACGAATGTAAACAAAACTCTTAAGACATTTTTGTTTTATTATTATAACAGTTTTTAACACACACACAAAGAAAAGATTGAACAAATATGGCAACAATAAAACAAAACGAAACACAACTCATAAAATCCAAACCAAAATAACGAGTTAAACGAACTCAGTAGACCAAACCAGCCACCAGAGCCACAGCAGCTGCGGCCAAACCGGTGAACATATCAGCGGCAACAATAACGGCGGCGCTTGGTGTTGTAGGTGCCGCTGCATGATCGTGACCCTCGTGATCGCTGTGATCGTGACCTGAGTGATCGTGACCTGCGTGATCATCAGCCGCCGAGGCCATTGAAATCATCAAAGCCAACACTAGACAAGCAACAGTGATCTGAACAAAGACCTTCTTCATCATTTTGTCGGACGTTGTTTTTGAAAACGCTACTTTACTTAAAGATTTTGGTTAAATGAGATAAGATTAATCAGATGTATTTTGGTTATGAAAATGAGATTGGTGAACGTGGGCTTTATATAGAGAACTTATGTCCATTTCTTAATAATTCTTTATAGTATTTGATTATTGACTTTCATAATTATATTTTATTATATAGAATATGACGTGTGGGAGGCTCGAACATGATTTGTTTTTTGGTTAATCTCAAAATATTATAAGGGCCGAGTCAATAATTGGGAAAAATTATCTGTTCAAGAATTGAGAATTTGGATTTAAATTGAAAATTTTGTTGAATTAACTAGGTTTATAGCCAATAATGATGGGCAAATACATGAAAAAATGGCTGGTCTAATAAAGTATATAGTATATACATAGAATGACTTTGGATATATCTTTTTATGAGCATTAAACGGAAGTGCTCGAAAACAAAAGAACCCAAATTCTCTTTAGATTAGTGCCAAATTAAATCTCTACTATATAAAAGTTGTGTTGCCCTAATGGCTAATACAAAACTCAATCCGGTTAAGCTATTGTAAGTCTAGTCCACTTCATCTTTTACACGTTCATGTTTTTTTATAAGAAAAACACCTTCTGCTGCAATTATGACAACATTCAATGAAAAGGTAAGCCCTCTGGTAATGTTATATTTATCTGTCAAAAGCTATTTAAAAAAACACAAATGTTTTGGAAAAAAAAAAGTGTTTTGAGGACAGAAAGACGTGGACCCAAATTATTTAGTATATGGTCAAGACAAATTAAAATATATATATATATATATATATATATATATATACTTTATATATATATATATATATATATATATATCTTAAGTTTAATTAAGTTCCTCTAATCAAGTTGTCTCTAATTCTTCTTTTTTATTCATATATATACATCTTTATTTGTTGTAGTTGCAGTTTCCTTCCATCGGCATTTCGGTTTTGTTATGGAAATTCAGTTCAATTTTCTTAGAACTATAATTAAAAAATTAAATCGTAAGGTCTTTCACTTTGGTTAAAATTCATTGATAGTGTCTTAATTCATTTCTCTTTTATTAAAATTTTCTTAATTAATAGAGTGAAATTGTCAACCACTAAACCACCGTAGTTACGTCAACACATTGTTATAAGCAACAAAGAACAAAGCAAAACATCTCTTCCTCAAAAGTTTTCGACTATATTTTACCACTTCAACCCAAAAATCCGAATCAAGTCTTGATAATATATATATATATATATATTATTTTTTTTTTGTAACATTTTTCTTGAAACTTTCATTTAGCTTTCATGGTATCAAGGAAACTTTAATCAGTTTTCCGCTTCTACATTAACTTCTTCTCAGTGTCGAACTCTTGATCTCAATGAAAAGAACTAGTTTCCATGGATGCTTTTTGGCTTGGTCAAATTGTGCTTATAATTGTAATCTAGTGAAATCTCTCTTTTTCATTAATCATCGTATTATTTTTTATAACGAACGTAAACAAACGCGTCACAAAACATTAATTTGTTTACAATTTGAACACGCAGAGAAAGTGAAAATTGAACAAATTAAGAGAGAGAGAGAGAGAGAGAAATATGGCAACAATGAAAAGAAGAAAAGATGAAAAAGAAAACAAAAGTCATGAAAATCCGAAATAACCAGTTATTATTAACTCAGAGTACAACTTCAGTATACGAAACCAGCGACCAGAGCCACGGTGGCTGCGACCAAACCGGTGAACATATCGGCGGCAACAATGACGGCGGAGCTTGGTTTCATAGTGGAAGGTCCAGGTGCCGCTGCATGGTCGTGACCCTCATGATCGCCGTGATCGTGACCTGCGTGATCGTCAGCCGCCGAGGCCATCGCAATCATTATAGCAAAGACAAGGCAAGCCACAGTGATCTGAACAAAGATCTTCTTCATCATGTTTTTCTTACGCAGGTTTCTAAAAGAAGGTGCGTTTTTGTGGTGAGAAATGAGATTGTTGAAAACCGGTTTATATAGAGATTTTTGATTTGTTAAAAGAAAAAGACAAACTGTTCTTTTGTTTTTCCAACTGGCTCAAGGCACCAATTCTTTACAGTATTTGATTGTTGACTTTCACGATTACTTCTATTTTTTCTATTAATATTACATGTCTGCATGTGGACGGCTGGAACATGATATTTTTTTTGTCAATCTCGAACTTTTGAGGATCATTGATTGAAAAATTATTTGATACACAGAAGTGAGAATTATGGATTTAAAAAACAAAAAAAATTACTTTATTGGATTAAAAAGTAAAATATCCAAAATAAGATTAAAATTTGAGTATTTTGGGTAAATTTTGTTTCTACTTTTCGTAATATTATATAAAATGAACCTAATACAAAAGACCCAAACTTTATAATTATGATCATAATTTTATTATTATCACAATTATACTGAACTGTTTTTCGAGTAATAATTTTATGATATAGCTTTTTGTAAGATATGGATTCACGACAAACAATTTTCATATACCACAAATATACACCTATAATGTCTATGATTCTCCACAACATTCAAGATCATGAGGAACGACTTTACTTGCATTATAGAATCTCTGATACCAGTTTAAAATATTCTAAATCAAAAAGTTTATGAAAACGTTGAAAATTGTAAGTAAAACATTATCATCAAATGAACATAATGACATGTAAACAAAAATACAAAAATATTTCTTAAATAAAACTTAAGACCAAATTATATTATATCATTTTAATGAAAAAATCCATAAATTGCCTTCAAATTCATAACATCTGATTTTCGATATAACACCTGATTTTTGATGATCTTTATAGTTTTGCGCTCCAACTCAACCAACTGATCTTCACATACATGACAAAAAAAACCGTGAATATAAACTCAGTAAAAATGATTATACATGCCCACATACAAATACAATATAGTAATAAGCCATTCAAACTATATAATCCATACTAACATACCTATTCATCCAAAAATCTGTATTAATTGCATTTTTCTAAAAAAATAAATCTCAGACTTAGTGCAAAAACTTTTAAACTCCTATCACTATTGGACCAAGGGACAAACTTTCGTTAGATCAGTGCTAAAATTAATCTTATATAAAATTTGCCTTCCTATCATGACGACATTCCAAGTACACGTTTGCCAGTAAGGTTTGTCAAAAAAATATACATTAAATAAGTATAATTTTGTTTTAGAACTAGCAAAACAGGTTCTATAAGACGTGGAGTCAAATTATTTTGTATATGGTGGAAACAGATTAGAAACAAACAAAAAAAATCGCATTGGAGTATTTTTATTTTTCAATATTTTTCATTTATGTGATAATGACTTCAATGGCTTAACAACCTCTATACGCAATTTTAACCAAATTGATACAGAAGAAAAAATAATAGCATCAAACGGTCGAAAAAGACAATGCATGTTTGGCCAAAACTATCAGCCACTTTGGTTCGAGCTTCATGACTCGTAATATAAGAAGACTAGATCGGCCTCCTCGATCTTGGTCTTGCTTAATTTGTTTTGTTGTGTGAAATTGAGTTGAAATTTCAGAGTTCACGCTTAAAAAATTTAAATCTTAAGTTGAAATGATTGATATCAAATTTTTTTTCAGACATGTTTGTTTCTTCGATTCGATGTAATGACATAAAATCTTCTGATTTTCAAACAAAACGGATCAATTCCACTCTTCATGATCTTTCTTGGTTCTAAAGATTTTCAGATGTTTTAATGTCAAAAAGATTATTGATTTCATGAAAACGGAAAGGAATGAAAGTGTAGTTTTTACAATGTGTTGAACGAATAATTTTGTTGTAATACAGAATTGCTTAGATCTGAGTCAGGTCTAGATCCAGACCATTGGTGTCATACTAAAGATGATTGATGTTAACAAATGTCATTCATAAATGACCATCATCATCATCGGATCATATCATCTATCCTTGCCTGCGAACAGCTCTTGACGCCATAGCTCGAAGGTTAGCTCTTGCCAGCGACAGAGTAGAAGCCGATGAAGAAGAAGTTGCCCCAGCTGCCGTAACGCCAAATGCAGACGCGAATTCCTGCCGCTGTAACCGCAATGCGAATGCTGCATCCCTATCTTGATCCAACCTCATACTCGCTGCTCTCCTCCTTCTCTCGCTTCTCTCGTTCCTCTCTTCAGATATGAGTAACCTCGAAATATCCTCTCTTTGCAACCTATCTTGAAACGCCGTTTCTCTGTTTCTGCTTCTTAGCCTTTGATTAGTATTTCTAGGACTCGGTGTTTCCTTGCCTATCAAGTTAGCAGAAGCAGCGGCTCTCTGTGCTTCGACTTCCTTAGGGAACAAAAGCTGGATTGTGTTCCAAAGAACTGTATTGACCGTACAATATCTTCCATTTCTGCATAAGTATGTATAACATTGTTAGATAAAATTTCAAAGCTTTCCATCCAAAACTCATCAAAATTTGATTCTATTTACCCTATTAGCTGCCTGCATTTAGGGCATTTCTTTCCACACTTATCCGCTGCAGATCGCAAACACTTTTTGCAGAAGCTACACAGACACAAAATTGACAATTGAGTACCAATTCACAATTGCAAAGATAACTCTGTGGTGTGTGTGTTTGTTGTATTAAAGCTACCTGTGTCCACAAGTTGTAGTACTTGGTTCAAAGCAAATCTCAAGACAAATCTGCATAATCACAAAGCAAAGTTTCATGTTTAAGAACACTAATCAAGGAATTACGAAAAACAAAAACAAAAAGTTCCAAAATTCAGATTCATACTGCACAAGACAATTCTTCTCGAAGCTTATCTATGCAAGGAAGCACAACAGAAGTTGATTTCTTCTGCTCTGACAATATCTTCTCATCCTTTTCTACTCTCTTTGCTTCTTGTCTTTCTGTTTTTATCTCTCTGTTCTTCTTCTCTGCAGATTTTTCCTCTACAACCACAACAGATCAGAAAAATTCAACGAAACTATCTTTGCCTCTAATTTCATGGATATTAATGTACCTTCACGCCTGATTACTTCATCAAGATCAACAACAGGTAACGGGGTAGAACTTTGCTTAATCCGTTGCTTCCTGAAATCCAAAAAAAAAAAATCGAGAATTAAGCGAATTTCAGAAAACCCATTTTCCAGAGTTACTGAAAAAAACAGAGGATGTATTGATATGTACCCAAATCTGAAGAACCTTAAAGAAAATCAATTACCTTCTTGAGCCTGATGAAGGTGGGGTTGTTTTAAACAGCAAATTGGATCGTCTCCTCCGCTTAGAGGAACTTCTTTCAGGGGTATCATCTACGACAAAGCTAGCGATTATCAGATCCTCGTCCCAACCCGCTAGAGCCGCCGCCGATTTGAATCCCGGGCTGATGAAAATGTCTGCGTTCTCACCGTTCCTCTCCCTCGCGATCGCCGCTCCGTTCGATCCATCTACGGATTGATTAGTAGCTCTGGATGATGTTTCACTCACCATTCTCTGGATTTAGGGTTTCGTGTTTCCTGTTGATTCCTGAGAACGCTCCGGAGAGAGAGGAAATAGAGGAAGAAGGAAGATAATATTTCTTCTCACAACGGTCGAATTTCTTTTCTAAAATCTTGATTTACTCGCAACGCCAACTTTTGTTATTGGGCCTCTGGGCCTATTCACTTCTAAGAAATACACATTTGATTTTCTTTCTGTTTATTACGTATATAGTCCTTATTTACCATTTCATTCTATTTTGGGAACTGCCTTATTTTTACCCCACTACTGGACGAAAATTAGAGAAACAAATATTTGACATGGGTCGTGACAAATATCTTTCACGAAAAAAAATTTAAAAAGAAAATATTCAAAAATTATTATGACTAATGAGCTTTATAAAGCCTATTGTTTAATGTTTCGAGCTATCCTATTATGGGCTCCCGAGCCCATTTCAACTCTAATTTCGTTCTCTTATTTTTCCCACATTAAACGCTGCGTTTGATTGTCTTTGAATTTTTCCAAGACCCGATCTCTTAGGCCTGTATCTCTAACCTCGCAGAATCTCTCGGCCCAATCAGGTGGCTCAACGGGTCGGGTTCCCAAACCGGGTGCCCGATCTCTCGACCCGACATTCTCTTCGTTTTGCCAATCCGCCACGTAAGTTGCGACTCTCCTGTAAAACTTCTCTTTGAAAACCTCCCAAACTTGATATTTATAATGATTAATTACCATAACATCTTTATCCACGTCAGCAAATGTGAATCCATCTTTCAGGTGAAAATGGTGCACCACGTTGATCAAAGTGGCGTTCATTGATTCAGGCCGGATTATACTTTTGTGTCTCTCCGGCAAAGCCACACGGCAAGTGTATCCCTCCGTGACTCCACCCTGAGGCCGATTTTTCAAACCTGATGGCCCGAAACTGTGGCACGGTGTTCGGATTTCACCGATCTCATGGGAGGCAGTGTAATTTCTGATGACGCTAGTTAGTGACTGGCCGGAAGGAATGTAGTAGAACTCGTCGACGTCGATGAACGCGATCCAATCGCAATCGTTCCTTGCACGGATCGCGCAATTGGAGAATCCGGCTTCCTGAGTTTTAATCCACGGCCAGAAATGTCTCGAGATGTTGTAACCGCGGCTTTCGAGATCCTTGATCTCTGCTACTATGTCGTCGTCGCTGTTGTTGTCGTAGATGAACCACCGCTGAACGCCAATTTCGGCGTGGTACATCACCCACTCTCTCAGAACCGCGGCTGCGTTTCGCGTCATGGTGCAAACGCACATCTCGAACGGTTTCCTTCTCGGCGGGTGAATGATTCGACCCGGACTGCGATCCGGTTGAGCTATCGACGGAAGCATTCCGGTTCCTCCTTTGATTCTAACCGAGACTTTAACCGGCCCATTGGCTGATTTTGGGCCGTCTAACACAGTTAATGGTGTTCTGCACCGTACGATCTCCTGTGCCGCCGAGATTACGTCTGATCTTATTAACCGATTGTGTTTCGCAAAATCCCAGCCGTACACGCACTCGTATCTCGACACGACAGCAACTCTTCCTGGCCGTAGATTTAGACCCTTGACGAAAACCACCGTGGAGTTATCGTGGTCGATCACGGCGTCGTAAACCAGCCAATCCCATTGATGAGTGGGCCCAGCGGGAAGGTGATCATCAGTCGTCCATCTTGAGACGGCAAGCGATACGTTATAGCCAGGTGGCGTTTCAGGGCACCGTACGATTTGACCGCCGAATTTGTCGCTGTCCACGGCCGTCAGATGCTCCCTCCGTAGCTTCGACGAACCGTCGCCGGCAGAGAAAACGCAAATCAGATCATCTTTAGTAAATAACCGGCGAGACTGAGGGTATTTTAGGAAAACCAGTGTCTGCTCAGGTAATTTTACCGCTTCACGAATCAAAACCGCCGGAGACAGCGTTACAGACTCGCCGAGAACCGCCCTGGCCGTCGAGAAGCTTATCGTCGAACGTACCACCGGACGAAACTGCCCTGCTAAATTTAATTTCAGTTTCTGATAATGGAATAAAAAATATATACATATCGTTCAAATTGGAAAAAAGAAAAAAAAACCGTTCCGATCATTAATATACCTTTAAAGACGAACATGGTAGAGAAGAGAACGAAGGTGAAGACAAACAAAACGACGAACCAGAAAAATAACCTCCACGAGATAACGACGTCGCCGCCGCAAACACCACCAAGCTTCCTACGATTTTTCATCTCCTACGCCGCCGAAATCGCCGGCGCTAGCCGTCGATGGTTTAGAGAAGAAACTCTTTTCTATGTTTCTATTTGTCTTCCGGTTAAAAAAAAGTAAGCTTACTTCTTCTTCTCCTGCTTCCTGTCAGGCCTACGAGAATATAGGTCGATGATTAGCAGAAGAATAGAATTTTGAGATTTCTTTATTTTGTTTTAATTTTTTTTTGTTTTTCAACGTAAAATAAGAAAAGAAAAAAGGTAAAATAAGGAATTTTGCCTGAAGAATATCAAGGAAACTACTGGTCTCAGATCAATTTAATTGTTCTTTTTCTAAGGAAACGAACGGTTTTTATTTATTTTACTTCACTTTTTTTTACGTTGAGTTTCAGGAAAATTTTTTTTAAAACTTCTCGTCCGGTAATCAATTAAAATATTGTTTCATATCATAAACAGGTGGAATAAAATATTTTTACTACTTCCGAATTATTTTCAAAATATACCTTGCGTATTATATTTTCACTTCACAATATCTTTACAGCTTTTATAACTTTAACTACTTTTATTTTTAATTTTTTTTTTTTGTGATTTTCCGACTGTGGCGTGATCTTGTTTAGGTAATACTCTACTCTATATCTTTATCTTTGACTAAAGCTGGACCAGTATTTGTGGACGAAGTGGGACCCAATCAGCACTTAGTTCTCTATTACGTCGTCGTTTCGGCTATCGTTAAAAAATTCGATACAACGCGGCCCAAAGGGCCTGTAGTTGGACCCAATAAACTACGTTAAAGGGCTTTTAGCAGAGTGAGATTGGTTTGGAGTGAGAATCGTGTCTCCGGCGATCGCCGGTACAAGAAATGTTGACGATTACGAGATTGACTAGCCGGCGAATCCATGGCACTATTGATGTAGCTGTTCCAAAACTCTCAGGATTCTCTATTGTATCTTCCAAAAACGTAAGCTCTGCTTCGAGTGTTTTTTACTCTTCATTCCTCTGTTTCCTTTTTGAAGTTCTGCGATTACAGATTTTCCGGGAGTTGAAAGATTCTCTATGGGAAAATAATTTTGGTTCGATAGTGAAAACCGGAATCTGATTTTTCGAATATCCTTCTGAAGGTTGAGGTAGAATATGCAGATGGCACCAAGTTCAAATTCTCATCTGAGTTTCTCAGAGTGCATAGTCCAGCTGCTGATGGAAAAGTCAGATCAATCGGTGGTGAAAAGGTAATTGGTGAAAAATTTCTGCATCAAAGATGGTTTTAAGCTACATGATTTTAGTTCACTAATCTTTAATGTGAGGATATAGACTTTTGATATCTTGTCCTACACATGCTCATCTTGCAATAATGTGATAGCGGCCTATGAGGCTAAACTACCATTGGATGCTGCTTTGTTTTTTTATTTAGCTTATTTTTTTGGACCAGCTAAATTATGGCCACGACCTTGTTGTTTTATATGGATTCTGGTAAAAACCAATTCAAGATGAGGCTACGGTTAACCAATATGTTCCTGATGTTGTTTCTGTACCATATGACTACTAGTTTGTTGCTCTATTAGCTGACCATTCGTAGATCCTTGGCGGGTTTCGACAAAGATGATGTCTTTAAGTTTAACCACTGCAATAATATTGATTCCAGTGGATGAGTAGTTGAGGACATGGGCTTACCAATGAGTCCTGGTGTTTTTTCTTTGAGTTATGGCTACTAGTTTTCACTTCTTATTGACGGGTGTTTTATTGAAAATGCAATCTCTGAAGTGTCTTAGCAATGAGTCTTGCTGTTGTTCTTTTGCCTTATAGTTACTGTCCATTAATTGTGTGACTCATCAAACATAGATTCTAGAGGGACAAAATCTTGCATTCTTATTAGATTTACTCTTAACACTATGACATCAAGTCTTGCTGATTTTTTCTTCGGCCTAAACGATTTTGTTTTTTCTTCTTCCAATCAGGTAATATCTGGAAGGCGGTATGTAGGAATCATGTCTGCAGAACCAGTAGGAAACTATGGGGTAAGGTACTTACAAATCCCACAAGGTCATTATAACTCAGCCATCAAAGATACGGAAACATTTTGCTTTATGTTCGCTTATAACGTAATGCGGTTGGTGCTAAATCTTTGTTTGGGGATTCAGGTTAGTGTTTGATGACTTGCATAGAACAGGGATATATCCATGGGATTATTTCTACGAGCTTGGGAGCAATAAGTTTGGTCTCATGAGAAACTATATCAAGACACTTCAAAAGCATCATCTTAGCCGTGAACCTCCTCCTCCTCCGAGAAGGAGATGATTCTGATCAATGTGTTTTAAAAACTTTGTTCAAAGTGTTATGATAGAATCTTTCCTGTGCAGAAACATGGAATCTTGTTGTCTTGTTTCAGAGTTACGGAACATAAATAGGTCTAAACGCTCCCCTTTGTCTCAGCGTTAATGGGTATAAACGGGCCTCTTTTGTTAGTCACTTTTTTTGGTTGTATCTCTAATTATATGTCCACAACATTATTCAGCCCAATTTCTCTAAAACTTCATTTATCTTTTGTTAGTAAAAAACATGTGGCGATGGTAATTTCAACTTTCAAGAGACAATAAAGAACTCGTGACCATTATAAAATTCTAGTTCAATTTCATGAATTGTAATGTGATTGATTAACTGGTAACTAATTATCACAGTTTCATCCAAAAAATTAAGCCAAAAGTTGATCTAAAAAGTACTTGAATCATGGTTAAATAATCATGAGACTTTGATCCCAAAAATTAAGCTACAAGTTGACCTAGAACATAAAAAAAATATAATTTATCACCGTTATTTCTTTTGTTGGATTCAGATTTTTAAATTCAAATTTATTCAATTATTTGTGTCGTCAATTTTAATAAAACGTTTTTTTTAGCAATTACGTCACCTAACCAATGTATTTCACATGAAATAATTTAACAAAAATCAGTGAAGAAAACATGGGACAAATTAATTGTTACATGAAAAATTTAACGAATGGTCTTTTGTTTTTGCATTTCATATCACATGTTTCCATGTGCTTGCTCGTGCGAGACATTCAGCCCGTATTAACTACTATCTCTTAAGCGTGACTATATTATATACATTGGCCTCTTAATTAAAATCAATTTCAATAGTCGTGATTATAAAACCACAAAATATTCTGCAAAACGTCAAACACACTAAAAATATCAAAATTATAATGATCTTTTTATCTTCAAGTCTCCTTATATATATTATTTTCATATAAAAAAGGACATAAGTAATTTTTTATATTAATAGTGTACATCAACCGCTATGTAATATATTCTTTTTGCTTTCGATATCAAAAGTTTCATTGTCAAAGTGTCAGTGTTTTAATATTTTCAGCTATCGGACATTTTCTACATGTATATATTTTTGCATAACTTTTTTTTTCAATAGATGTTTTTAACTTATAATGTGAATATGTATACTAGTTTGTTAAAATAATTTAGATTTCCAAAAGTCAAAAAAGAAATATATGTATAAAAAGGGATGTGATAACATAAACTATGTGGACTTTACTACTTCTACCTTGATTTCTCATATTATTGTACCCCCAAAAGTATATTCTATAGTTTTTTCGGGGACAATTATGATTAATTCATAGATTAAGACATAAATATTTTATTTTATAGCGACTGAAATTTGTAGATGTCATTGAAACACATCGTTAAACTAAGAACTGCTTAAACAAAGAAGTTTTAAAAGTCAGTCGCTAGAGGTTAGAAGGAATGCAAAATAAAACAGCTTTTGTATAATAACCACAGCTGTGGAATAGTGTTGCTTTCTGTGATGGTTGAAGTGGTAATGCATTGTACTAACTACTACGATAGAGATTACTTGCAATTTAAATCTGTCTTTTTTGGTGTTACAAAATATTCCAAAACGGTTGTACACACCAACGTTGATACCTCTTATTTCATCTACTTATTACCACCAACGATCCAACTAAAATATATACAATTTCAAATATCTTTTAGGCCAAGTACATCTATTTTCTAGAACAAAAGTTTATAATCCTAGCAAATTATAGTACAATATTTTTCGAAGCAAAACATCTACAACTCATATTTTCTCAGTATTATACTAAGTGCTGTTTAGAAAGAAAAAAATAGATCATATTTTTAGATTTTAATATTAAACTAATTAGATTTTTATTTATTTTAACTATTTGTATTTTACAGATTTTTTTTATTGATTAAATCCTGTTTGGGTAAATAATAAAATATTTTAGTTATAAAAAGTTCATAATTTTTATGTAAAAACCTTAAAACATTATTTATTATTATACATTTTGATTTCTGTGTGAAAAATGCTGTGTTATTTGCTTACACTGACTTAAATTTTGGTTTAACTGGCCAGCTATTTACCTTTTCGATACATCGTAAGTAAAGTATTTGGTAAGCTCCTAATTTTTTAAAAAAAATGTTACAATGATACGTTTTGGACGATACTAATAACAAACCATAATTTGCTGCTTTAAAATTTGTTGAGAATCGATTTCTAGAAAATAAAAAGGAACATATATTTTTCAATGACATAATGTCTAAAAGTCTTTTGCAGACGACTGTGTTACGAGATGATTCATATAGAGATCAGATGTACAAAATTATCTCCAAACTCATTGAAATATTTAAATAATATCCTTGAAAATCTTAAAATCGAATTATCTATGTTCTTGAGATGATTGAAACATTATCTTACACATTTATATGTCATTTTTTTCTAAAAAAGAAAGAAAAATACCGACTGACGAAAAGAATCTCTTACAAAAGTCTGTAAATATATATATTTTTCTTAAAGATATTATAATAACATGTTCTGATTATAAACATTCATATAACCATTAGTAACGTTCATTTTATATATATAGGAAATCCTGGATTTAATTAGTCCCCCTATTTCACAGATAATAAAATAATCATCTATTTGATTTTATTTTTGATCTCTTAATTAAAAAAATCATTTTTAAAAATAGAACGTTTCATAATAAATAAATAAATAAATAAATAAAATATCTAAATTTTAAACTGACTCGAAATTCGGAAAACAAAGACCGAGTTTACGGAATTTCTCAGTTTTTTCCTTTCTCACAAGAAAAAAAAATCAGAAAGCAATTTTTTTTCCTTTCGCTTCAATTCTCAACCACTTCATTTCAACGACCACATGATAATAATTCGTTTCTTCAAGTTTTATAAATTCTAATCTCTTTTTTATTCCTATCCTGAAAAACAAAAAAAACAAAAATCAGAATTTTTTTGTCAGATTAAATTTTAATTATTTTATGTTTGATTTTATCTTCTCATATGTTCGTGGGACCCAGATCTAAATATATTCTTCAGATCTTCCCCACCTCATGTGTGTTTTAGCTTTGAGAGAAAATCTGAGTTCTTTTCAACGACAGAGAAAACATTTTCCTTTTCGAATTTTGAATTTCAAGAGACGTTTGGTTGACGAGAAAACACTATCCAGAGAAAAGATTTCTGGAGCTGAAAATTAAAACCAAAAAAGTGTTTTTTTTTCATTTTCTGGGTGTAGAATTTGATTTGAAGCTGAAATGGGTGAATCTGCTGTTCTAGCTCATTCGTATTCGTTCGCAGCTCCTATTACCCGTAACGATTCTCATGAGGTTAGTCTTTTGTTTATTTCTTCTACGATTTATTGATTTCTCTGATTATAAAAACGATATTTTTTTCCCGAGAAAATTTAACGGAAACTGGGATGTTTGTAAGTTTCTGGTGAATCCCCATGAAGAAAAAATCGACCTTTAGGATATCTTCTCTTATCTTATGGATTTTCCGGGAAAGTTGAACAGAAAGTTTTTATCTTGATTGAACACAGATAGAGAATAAGTTAGCTTCCAAGCTGTGCTGTGAAAAAAAAAAAACTGATGAAATCCTGAACGATTTAACTTGAGCTTATTCTTCTTTTTTTGCGATTGATGCATAAAGAACGCTTCTGGATTTGTTGGACATGGAATCTCTAAGAAACCAAATATGAAAGTTTCATTGTTGCTTTGCACAAAAGAGAGATAGCTCTTCCTTAGATTCAACGGAAAGTTTCGAAATTTGGATTTGATCTCAAAGATTATGATTGGATATTTATTGCAGGATCACACGATCCATGCACTTAGCCAATCAATCTCGTTTGGGAAATTCATGACTGAGAATCTGGAATGGGGCAAATGGTCAAGCTTTTCACACAAGAAGTATGTAGAAGAAGCAGAGAAATACTCGCGTCCCGGATCCGTTGCGCAGAAGAAAGCTTTCTTCGAAGCTCATTACAAGAGAATAGCTGAAGCCAAGAAAGCTGCGACCGAAGAACAACCAACCGTAACGCCTGCTGAAGTTTTGCTTCATACTTTGGAAACACAGCCTCCGCTGAATTTGCAGCAAGATGAAGAAACCGAAAGGAAAAGTATTCAGATCGATGACGTTGTGGTTTTGGATAACAAAAAACCCGTTGTTGTGAATGATTCACTGGTTGCGAATACTTTGACTGATGAATTGGAAGAAAAAGAGACTTCAATGAAGGAAAATGGTTTGACTGGTGAGTGTGATGCCGAGGTTAAGAAGAAGCAAGATGAAGAGTTGTTGAAGGAGGATCGGCCTGTTGGTGAAAAGGAGAAAACGAGGAGATCGATAACGAAGAACAAACCGGTGTTTAGATTGTCTCTGGAGAAAACAATCCCTCCAAAATCTATAGATACAACGACAGAGATTGCTTTATCAGAGAAAAGAAGGTTTGTCATTTCTCTATGCAACACAAATCCTGCAAGTATCAGTCTTTTTTCTGATTGTTTTATGTATTACAAATGCAGCGAAAGACCGATAATTCAGAGTTCTGAAGAGAAACCGGTTCACCGCCAGAAATTCAGCTTGTTGAAGTAATTCAGACTCTGTGTTTACCTTCGTTCTTGGTATTGATTTTCTTTCTGGTTTTGATTATGGTTTTTCTTTGTTATACCTCCAGCTGTTTCATGGGTAATGCTAAAATTCGAGAGCAGAATCAGAGCAGGAAAAAGGTAAGATTTTTTTGTTTTTCCTGTTTTTATCAATTGAAATCACATGATCACATCAAATGCAAAGACGTTTCTCATTAATCGGTTGCGTGTTGCGCAGAGAAAGACGGAGAAAAAGAATCAGAAGAAGCAGTTTCTGTGTCTTTGTTTGAAGCCGAAGACTGTAAGAGAATCATAAGAAAGCCAAAGAAGCTTAAAGAAAACAACGTTGAAGAAACTCTTTGGTCTGCAAATGGCAAATGGGAGAATAAAGAGATCGATTTCGGGTTTTCAGAAGCTCGATCGTTCGATCAAGCTACTTAGTGGTTAAACACACAACAATTTCGTTACGTAGATGGCACCGATTATGCTCTTTTTCACCAGTTTAAGAAGAGTCCGAGTGCAATAGGAAAAAGAAGAAAACTGGATATAGCTTCTTTTGTTAAATCTTTTGTTTTCTATCCACTATGTAATGAAAGAACAACTCCAGTTTCTTTATTTGATATAAATCTTCATCTGAAAATTGGCTCTTGTTTGATAAAGGTATTAACTTTACATAAAGGATAATATAAATAATGAAAGTACAATCATTTGAATGTGCAAAAGAAAAAGAAAAAGCCGATCCACGTGAGCGAGACATCATCATTTCTTTCTTTTTCAGACCAAACACCAACCATCTTCTTCATCGTCATCTAACACATGCTCCATCATCATCCCCACATCGTAAAAACTCATACTTTCATCGTCATCACCACGAGACCCACCATCTTCTTTGTCGCTATTATGTCCATCACCATTCTCTCTCTTCATCGTTTCAACTTCAGCTTCTCCTCCTTTGTGTTCTTCACAATCGTCGCCGTTACCATTAAGATCCGATAAACCGGTGAGATTCAAAACGGATCCGGGCCCGGTAATGATCCGATAGGTCAGCAGTTTGTAGCTGGATGAAGCGATGTCATTTGATCTCAGCCAATGCACCTGGCCAGACCATATTCTCCGGTGAGCTCTGGTCGGTTTGGATGGGAATTTGGTAAATAATGAAGAGGTTGTGGGTGAAGTCGAAGAGTTGACCAGTCTTGGGTTAAGCGGCGGTGGAAGAATCCGGTAAGTCCTGACTATACCATGTTGCCGACCTTCTCGTCTCATCTCAACCGTCGATTTTACAGAAAGAAAGAGAGAAAGAGGAAGTTAGCTTGAAGGATATATAAGCCAAGAGCCTTATAAGGAGGAAGGCATATATTCAAAAAGTCTTAGCGTAAACATCCAAAAGAGTGGTTTGTGGGTCAAGTGAATGAGTTGTTGTTATAGATGACGTGCAAATGTTAAATAATTTGAGAATTTACTTATCTTGCAATTATGAGAAAAGAAACAGATCACAGAAATGATAAGGCAATAACAGAGTGATGATTTTAGAATTTAAGGATTTTGACATTGTAGTTTATACTTGACACAAGTCATTAAGACGTAAATTGAGCTGTAAGCGTGTAACAGATAAAAGAAGTATCACCCAAATGACAATTTCATGAACAACAACAAAAATGGAAGAAACTTACTTAAGCCAAGAATGAGTTAAGGAATATGAAGAAACAGAGAGATGCAAATGTCCACACAAATATTACAATGTTTGTAGCAAGTTTGGTAGCTTCTGAGGTCCACGCTATGAAAAAGGATCCGCACAGTGATCAAGTATGATATCTTGTTAATAGGAATCGAATTCCAGAAAGCCATTCACAATCAATCTTTGGGTATTTAATCACTTCATAACTTAATTCAATGTACAGGTTGCAAAACTTAGCGGCTTTCTGGTTGTTGGGACCTGAGTTTTATAGTTGATAGATTAAGATCTTCTCTTCTCATTCATTACCTCTTGTGATCTCTGTTCTTTTCTCCTTTTCTTTTTCTGATTAGCTTACTCCGTTTCACCAACAAAAAGCACAATTTTTTACATCCTGACTTGTATTGGATCTTTTATATTCTCTTTGTCACATATACATGATAATAGTGGAGTTCAAGCCTCAAATCCGGCAACACTGAACACAAACCGGAGGCTGTTTCTCTATGTTGCAGTCACAGCACGATGTTTCACAATTGTTGTTGCAACCTGCACAAGAAGCAACAACAAAAACCCATGTTAATCTACAAGTACAAGATTAGTTTCTCAACTTCCCTCGACTTATCTTTGTATTCAAAGCTATGGTACCTTCCACAGTAAAAAACTGAGGCTCCTCATGTTCCTGAGAACTCTTAAGGAAATGAAACTGTTTGGTTGCTGGAGAAACAACAGTTGATGTGGCAATAACGACCAAAGAGACAAAGAACAGAGCTAGTATTGTAGGTGACATCTTTCTTGTTTGTGTCAGTACTTGCAGTTATACTTATGCAGTCAATCAGATGCCAAGGAAGTTGAATCACCAAATTAGTGATGTAATCTTTTCTATGTCTAAGCTAATGATAATATATCACGTTGTGTTCATGTGCAGACACAAGCACATGAATCTTTTTATAACAGACAATGCAGATGGAACACAAAAGAGTAGATGACAAGTAGATGAGATTTAAGTTTTCCTCAGTTTTATTACTTAAAGAGAGCTTTTTAGCAAGATACAACCACGAAGCTCGTCTACTTGGGAAGACTTGCAAAAGAGTTTTTTTTTGTCAGGCGCTAATATTTGGCAACAACAATACAATAATGAATTGAAAATCGCAAACTTTGTGAAGATCATTAGCTTCAAAACGTTAACGGTGACGGCGCATACTTAAAGTTGTTCAACGCTGAAGTTGCTTGATGTGTGTGATCTGTTTGCCTGGGTTCAAACCCTTTGGACAGGCACGAGCACAGTTTAGGATTGTATGGCAACGGTAAAGCTTGAACTCGTCATCAATAGCCTCAAGTCTTTCCTTAGTGTACTCATCGCGACTGTCGCTTATCCACCTGCACATGACAACAAAAATCTCTAGTTAAAAACACATCGAAAGATCAAAAACTTTTATCCAACTCGTTTATAATCAGCTTTCCAACTTATAACATTGAACATACTGTTTCTACTTTCTACGATTAGATAGAAACACCAATTCAGGCAGCAAAAGAGAAGTGAAGAACCACATAAATAGAATCAATATAGCTAACAACAAGATATATACGGAATTATGGATCTTCCCAACCATCTGCAACCAATTCCCAAAAAAGCCAACTTCTTCTACATCTATTTTTTTCACAAGCTAACAATAAGCAATACTATCATTCTTTAAACTTACCTGTTAGCGTGAAGCAAAGCGGCTGGGCCAAGGTAAGACTCAGGATTCCACCAATAACTGGGGCAGGATGTGCTGCAGCAAGCGCAGAGAATACACTCGTACATGCCATCAAGCTTAGCCCTATCCTTCTTGCTCTGTAGAATCTCCTTCCCAGGCTCAGATGGCGGATTCTTCCTCTTCAACCACGGCTCAATACTCTTGTACTGGTTGTAAAAGTTGGTCATATCCACCACCAGATCCTTAATCACAAACATATGCGGCAACGGCGTGATTGTCGTCTCCGAAGCTCCGTCTTGAATCTTCGTTAAACATGCGAGTCCGTTGCATCCGTCAATGTTCATAGCACACGAACCACAGATCCCTTCCCGGCACGATCGACGGAAAGTGAGCGACGGATCCATCTCGTTTTTTATCTTAATCAAAGCATCCAAAACCATGGGACCACAATCCTTGAGATCGATCTGGTAATCCTGAAGCTGAGGCTTACCAGGATTATCGGGATTCCACCGGTAGATCTGGAAAGTCTTCAAATTTGATCCTTTGCCGCCGCCGCCACCAGACGAAGCTTTTGATTCCGCTTCCGTTCCGGAGGCCGTACATCGCGCCGGAATCAACCTAGCCGCCGAGGTTAATCTCGACGATTTAGTTCCAATCAATCTTCCGATCAAACCGGACGCCATTTTCGCGGTGAAGGACAGTGGGCGACGGAGCGGAAAAAAAAACGAGGAATATCGAAAATGGCTGAAAATTAATTTTACGTATTTATATTTTTCGCACAGGATAAATTATTTTATAATAACCCGATTAGCCAAAATTGACGCGAATAAATATATATATATAGACACATGAGATCACCTACGTGTGCACATTTGTATCTGTGAGGCTCAGCTTCATCTACGTAGAAGAGCCGTAGATCGTTTGAACAAGTGAAGTTTCGAAACATTGTGACCGTTCATTTTGGATACCGACTTATGTTAATCGTGGCGATCACACCACTGGATATTTTCAAAGGCGCGTGCTCGTCTCGAGGAGGGGGTTATCTAACACGTGGCTTTATTTCATTGGATGTATTCACCTAATAAAGAAAAGAGAAGCACGACGAAGAAGGACTGCGTCCCGTTTGGCAAGAGAGGAGGGAGACTTTGTGCAGTTTTATATATAAAGTCCTTTTCAGTTTATGAGATTAGTACATGTGGGGGCCAAAATGCAATTAGCCTACCCCGAAAAGGTTCGGCCGAAAAGGCAAAATCAGAAATAGGAGGGACATCGAGAAAAACTAATTTAGAGGTAAGATTAGTAAAATTAAATTTTATGCGGAAGAGTTATGCAATACGCATCATTAAGATTTGCAAAGCATATATTATGCAGAAAAATAGTCATTTAAATCCTTAAGTTTCTGTAATTGATATTTTTATTCCTCAATTATCTTATGCGCAAAATAAATCTTCAATTTTGCGTTGAATTTGTAAATTTAGGTATGAAAAAAGTCAATGTTAACTTACAAAATGAAGATTTTAACGTTAATTTTTCTGAATCCAATTTTGTAAAGTCAACGCAAACTTAATAAATTAATTTGTAAACTTAAAAATTTAAGAATTAATCTGTAAAAATTGTAAAACTTGAAGAACTAAATGATTAGTTCCAAAATATTATATTTTTTATATAGAAATTATAGTTATGCCAAATAACAAAATATGTCCTTAGATCAAACAAGTAGTTGCAAAAAGAAACTCGACAAAGTGTGTGAAGAAGCTTGTTATTTCAAAAACGAGGAGAAAAGACTCATATGAAAGAACAAACAATCAGAATGTTTTGTATGTATGTGCAAAGTATTGCAAAAACAAATATAAAGGACTAGCTCATTTTTGTCAAAGCCAATAAGAGAAAGAGAACAAGTTTGGTGAATTGTCTTTTGCAACATTATATTATGCGAAACAAAGTTTTGAAGAAAAAACATGGTTGATTGATAATGGAGCTAACACGTCATATGATTAGGCATGAGACATTCACAAGTGTAGCAAAAAGAGATATTGCATACACACAAATAAAGGAAAACAAAATGTACAAATCAATGATGTTCTACTAATTCAGCATTTGTAGTTCCAAATATCCATCCACACGTCCCATGATTAAACGATATCTACATTCTTTGAGACACCCTTTTGCCATTCTTGCTCGGATCCATTGATACTCCCTTTTCTTCTGAACGATCTCTGACTCTGACTGAATATCCGAGAAAATATCCTAACCGGAGCAGGCGGTTCTGTTATAGATTCTTCGTCTTTAACCAAACCATCATGGTTCTGGTCCAAATCCTCCGACAGTTTCTTCACTAAATCCACAAAATGTCGACGGAATGTTGGATACCTTGAAACCGTTTTCGTTAGCCCTTGAATCCTAACAAACACACAAACAAAAAGAAAGTTCAAAAAGACCCCCAACTTTGGAAAGCCAGAATCGAAAATATCGAAACTTTTAGGTGGTTTTTAACCTGCGAGCAAAGGCGTCAAGTTCAGCTCTTTTACGCTCTGTGAGAGGAGGAGAAGCAGAATCGGCATACGAGTTCTTTAGCCTCTCTGAATCTCCAAACAGCAAAACCAATCTTCCGAGATACTCTTCTTCTTCCTCAGACAAGTTTGTAACTTTCATTTGCTCCTTAAGTATCAAAAAGGGATGCAGAAACCAATCAAAGAACGCGTCTTTAGGTCGGTTCTTGGTAGTTAGTTCAGTTACACCATCCCCTACACAAAAAAAGTGAGAATTACACACAAATAAAAATTGCCCTTTGGTCGATTTTGTTGGTTTCTAGATGATTCAAGATGCAGTTATGGAACTGAAACACTTCATAACCAAAAGTGATAATAAGAAAAAAAAAAGAAAGATTAAAACTTTACTGAGTAACAAGCCGGAAGAATTGGCTTTGACGGAGCGTAGAACCTCGTAAAGAAGTGCATAAGCCGGTAAGCCAACGCTGATCACTTGGCTGCCTTTACTAGACCTCGCCTCTTCGATATCTTTTGAATTTATCAGTCCTTTACTCGCCAAAACATCTCCAAACTTCCTACATTCTATAAAGAGGCCATCCAAAAGCTGCAAATTTCAACAGACATCAAAGTTATAAACAGCAAAAGTCTTTATCAATTGGGTTTCAGTGGATATAAGCTTGTGCTTACGTCGAGAGGCTTAATATCAATCATAGGGACTCTAACTGATCCTGCTCTTATCGAAGACGCGTTCTTGACAGAGCCTAATCTTGGAATAGGACCTGAAAAAGCCGTTGATTCCGCTTCCTTTTCTCGATACTTCGGCCTTGGAAAGCAAGATCCTTCAGGCATGTCAAGTATATCGGTGCTATACTCGTCGTAAATGGACACAGAGGAAACCACAAAGCAGAGTCCATAGTAAAACGACGATTCCTGATAGGAGACCACTCCTGCATAAGCACCGAGGAAGATACTAGAGACCACTGAACCAATAACTGCGCCCGTGACAGCCAAAGGCCAGAGTAAGATCGCGAGGCCTGCGATGGGAACACACATTGTCTCCAAGAATGGACCTTCCCGTCCAATGAGATCTTGAAACAGACGGTGCCAACCTTTAAAAAGCATGTAAGGGCTTTTGCATATGGCTACGAGTGAGATCACCAGGATATCAACAAAAATCCCGAGAGTTGAAGCTACCAAAGCCCCTGGAAGTTGAAGTAGCCTGGAAATAAATACAGACTGTAAGTAATCTCTATTGAAAGATAGTTTTCAGGCGGGAACTCACGAATGAGCATAAACATACCTTATTTCATGATATTTCTGATCAGGGTAACATTTTCTAAGCTCATCCATGAGTGAGAAGTAGGAGTGAAAGCACACATCTTTAAAGTCACGAACAACAGTAAAGCTGCGTTTGACGCTGCTCCAAGTTCCATCATAAAAGCAATGAAAAAGCGGGCAAGGCTTGCCCTCGCCAACGGCATCAAAGGTGGCGAAAATTGGGGAGAGAAAACCATATAGAGCTCCTCCAAGAACACTTCCTAAAATACCAAGAACTGGCCAGAGAATGATAGCGGCAGGAAGACATAAGCATAGAAAGAGCTTCAAGATCGGTCCTATTTGTTTTGCACTGAGAAAAATCAAACAAGGAGAGTCTTTAACGCTGAGAGAGATAACAAGGGATTGGAAAGGACATCGAAGTTTCAGCAGAGGAGTTAGTTACCTCACTATTGAATAGAACGTCCAAACGATGTGGATGGGCAAAAGACCTAGTATGACTGCTGAGTTGCCTATAGTCACAATGACGCATACGAGTGGGCACAAAACGATACCTAAGCAACAAAGAAAGAGTCTTTCAGATCAGAAAAACGTTCTATCATATTGAATTTGATAAGAACAACTTTATGCATTAGGCTGTTGAATTTGATTAAAATGAAAGAATTCGAGGAGCCCTAACTGAGCCTAAACAAAATCAACATGATTTGACTTTTTAAACTTTAAGAAACTCAATTAGCTCTATAGTTTACAGTATGAAGAACAATCAAGTAAACCAACTACAGTCAACATTCATGTAAAGAAGTCAAATCCTCTGGTGAGTTATGTTCTTATCAGAAGAAACGCCTCATAAAAAAATCTCTCTAAAAAATTGAAAATTAGGCTGAAACAAGTAGACCATTCAAAGTTCAGAGTTTTAGTGACACCCAATAGAAGAGTCAAGAGATAAAAGTGCGAGACATAGAAGCAATTTTGAAATTAAACTCTCAAATCCATACCTTTGATGACACCCAGAAACAGCAATCCAATGAAATAAGGAAGGAATATTAAGAATTGCAACAAAGAAGCTCGAAATCCCTTTGGAGTCTCCATTTGAATTGGATCTTTCGACTAATAACCCACGAAGTTAACACAAACCCATCTCAAGAATCAGTCAACGCCTTCCTGAGATACATAAAAAACCGTGTTGATTTGGAGTCCTGGAAGCAGAGAAAATGACTCAATCAAGCTCAAAACGAAGTAAACAAGAGCTGGAGAGAACAAAAACGCACTAAATGAAAAAAAAATTTCCTACTTCTTTAGGAAACGTTGAAGCTCTCTGTAACACATATAGATTATACTTGCTACTCTGAACAAACAAAATGAAATCTTTCTCTCTCTGATACAGCTTTAAAAGTCTCACATGGGTTTCACAGATTTGAGGGCAGAGATTTGCGGTTAAGAAACTGTTTTTCTCTTCTCGATAAACACCCGACGTAAGATTAAAAAGAACTTAAGAAATTTAAAATCAAAACACGAGAACCAAAAAACTGACCTCTTTGTCCGAAAAAGTCTTACGAAGAAGAAGAAGCAAAGAAGGATGTTTTTCGACTTATCTGCTGTAATATTTTGTTTTGGTGGATGCTTGAGCTTAACGCATTACGAATATCTAAACTTACAGATAGAGAGAGCCAAGGGGTCAAACGAAATAAGATCAAAGGAGACGCCATGAAAATGCCGAACTTTGCGATTAAAAATAATTTTATTTTTATAATAGCACTTTATTTTTATTATATTAACAGATAGATTTGTATTAATTTGTTCGGATGTAAAACAAAGAAAAGAACACTGTGAAGTGTGAACTGTGGTGGCGGCTACTGTTTTTTGTCCCGTTTATTTTCTGAAATAACATCATTTTCTCGTCAATTTTATTTTTAAAATTTTGGTAAATAGTAAATTTACTTAATTTGATTAGAAAAAAGTAAGCTTAGTTAGTCAAGTAGAGCTAAATGTTTTTAGTAAAATAAGTGTGGGAATAATTAGTACGTTTTGATTCGTTGAGATAGATAACTTTTGGAGCCTAAGTATATTATTGATTTTTGAAATTAATAACTAGTTGAGTACGCTAATTAAAAGCTTTACAGTCAAATTTACTCCGACAAATAGTGGAAACTATTTTATATAAAAAGTTTTTTCTAATCATTTAATAACTTTTGTAAATTGTATCAGAGAAGATTATATTTCAAAAACGTTATGATTAAATTAAGTTTTGGAATAAAAAAAAAAGATATCGTGAAAATTAATTTAAATACAACTGGCATTTTATTGTTAGACTATAATTGGCAGTTTAATGATTGCACACTCGTTTATTCTTTTTTGAGGACCCAAATATGATTCATTTTTCACTGATTCTTCTTTTTGTCACCTTGTAACGAGGGAACAAATGGTATTTTATAATAATACTTTTAATACATAATGGTAGATTATTTTATAAAAATGGCAGAAATTTGTATTGTAGTTTACAGATAGCTGTCTCTTGGGTCCTCCAGCAAAATTCGTGTGAGATTACTTCTTTTGTCATCCACCACCATGCACGGTTTTAAATTTTATATTGATGATTAATTTGCAATAAAACAAAAATAATGTATATTCCACTAGAAAATGATTGAATATTTCATTATTAATTGATGGTAAATTTAAGCCGTTATACATCCAAACATTATGTTATATTTGAATACTGTAGCTGTTTTCTTTTCCTTTTCCGATTGTAAATGACTTTTTTTAGTTCAGTAACAGTTTTCACATTTTAAAAGAAAAAAAAAGAGAGAGAAAGAAACAAAAAATGGGCAACTATTTCACATTGACCTTAAGAAAAATTATTTAACTTTTAATTTGCAAATCTGTCTTCTTATTGGGCTTACAGAAGTATTGGAACAGAGCAAGTCTCTAGAGGGCTAAGACTTCTAATATGCATCGTGTTATCAGGGCTTTGAATTAGGGCCCATCTTGATCATGTAAACTTTGTTTCTTCTTTGATTTATTATCATTATATGAGACTTCAATTATCATTTAACCGTGTGATTTTTTTTTAAAAATGATTTCGAACCTGAAGTCATCATCACAACCCCTATGATGTCATGTCATAAACAAATTGTTCTTTATAACACCCCGAAACGGTGTCGTAGTCATGTCAAAAATGTTGACTTTAAGCAGTTACTTTTGACTACGGTGCTCAATTAACGGTTTTTAGGTTTTACTTTTACAAAGACAATCATTTCGTTAAAAACACAAAAAGTATGCTGCGATTTTGTTTCTTTGAATGCAGTGTGACTAGTGAGCGGCGAAACCAAGATTTTTTTTTTAAAACACTGCAAAACGGCATCGTTAGTAAGGTCAAAAAGTTGACTTTTTGCAATTACTTTTGACTACTAAGCCCAATTAACGGTTTCACAACATTAACCGTTTTGGTTATCATCACCTGAAATTACGATAAAGTAGGTCCCATAGTTAGTTTATAACTTTATACAAAAAAAAACTATATCATATATCTCAGAAATAATAAATTTAAAATAAATCACGCCTCCACTCCCGGAACTCTCTTCCTCTTTATATACTTTCCAATAATACTATAGCTTCAACACAAACACGAATCAGAAACTTCTCTCTCATTTTTCTGTTTGTAATAAAATGATTTCGTATTCTAATTATCCTTTTGTTTACACTTTTTTATTTCTCCTATCAGTCGGCAACGCCATTGCATTCTCTACGAGTTCGTCGCCGCATGTTCAAGATCCGAATCTAGTAGTCGACGAAGTTAATAGGTATGGTAAAATGAAAAATTAGAATATAATGAATCTAAGTTTCTTACAGACAATGTTGCTTTGTAAATATAAAAGTCATTGTGATACAATCATTTTCGTTTGTATATAAAATGTAGCAGTCAGATTTCCATAAACGTCTTTTATTTTCTCGTTCATCACTTATAGTTATGATCTAAAATGTCTCACTCATATTTACAGATTTACAAATCTAAATAAATAGGCTTTTTGTAAACTAACTTTAAAATCAAGAATGCCCTTAACCCAAAACTAAGCTTAATTTTTCGTTCACATACATTATAGTTTCCCATCAAACTACTTACTCTATATTTGCATTTTCATTTAATTCATCTAAAATAAAATGAAAAACCCTTTTAGGAGAAATAAAGTCTTTCATATTTCACAGTACTATATAGCTAGCTACTGACTGTTGCCGACATTTTTTCACCGACGACCATAATTTGTTTCACATTTATTTGGATCTAAAATTAATACGAGTATTTTTTTTATATATATGTTTGTAGAAGCGTATTCAATGCGTCAAGGAGGAGCCTGTCCTACCTATCTTGTAGAACCGGAAATCCAATTGATGATTGTTGGCGGTGCGATCCAAATTGGGAGACAAACCGCCAACGGCTAGCCGATTGTGCTATTGGGTTTGGCAAAAATGCTATTGGAGGCCGCAATGGCCGGATTTACGTGGTTACAGATCCGAGCAATGATGATCCAGTAAACCCTAGACCCGGAACTCTAAGGCATGCGGTCACACAAGAAGAACCATTATGGATCATTTTCAAGAGAGATATGGTCATTACGCTCAAGAAAGAACTCATTGTCACATCTTTCAAGACTATTGATGGAAGAGGCTCAAGTGTTCACATAACCGATGGACCATGCATCAAGATCCACTATGCCACTAACATCATCATTCATGGCATTAACATCCATGACTGCAAACCAGGATCAGGTGAGACAAATTTAGTATAGTATTTTTCTTTAGTAAATGCTTAGTATAAATAGAACTAAAACATGGTTATATATTGTGTTTATAGGTGGCATGATCAAAGATGGCCCACATCACACCGGGTGGTGGGTCTCGTCCGATGGAGACGCGGTGGCGATATTTGGAGGGAAACATGTGTGGATTGATCATTGCTCGTTGTCGAACTGCGATGATGGTCTCATAGACGCCATACATGGTTCAACGGCTATAACCATATCGAACAACCACATGACGCACCACGACAAGGTCATGCTTTTAGGCCATAGCGATAGCTACACACAGGACAAGAACATGCAAGTCACCATTGCGTTTAACCATTTCGGAGAAGGGCTCGTTCAAAGGATGCCACGGTAAGAAATTTACATTTTTACCCCTTATCGGGCACACACACACAGAGTCACATAGCTAGATATATAGAAGCTTGCGTGCGAAGTACGAAGCACGCGCATAAAGAGTTTGCATGTGAAAGCTTGACTTTATAAAGTATGCAAAAAGTCAACAAAAGGAGAATACGACTTTTTATACCACCACCGATCGATCACATCGCAATATAGAAACTTTTTTTTGTTCATTAACTGAGATATGAATCGAAATGAATGATATAACCAAAAAAAAAAGCAAGTGTAGACCATTCATTATATAAAATGTTGATTTTCATCTAATTTCAGACGGTTTTGAGAAAGACTCTAATTGGTTTTAGCTGATCTCAATGCATATTTGAATGTGTATTTAACTATGCTTAGGAAAAGTAATCATTGAAGTTTTTAAAGATTCGTGCATTGGATCTAGGGAGATGCATGGATGAAAATTTAATTAAAGAGAATTACAAAAAATGGAGAAATAGGAGACATTATTTTTTTATTTGTTAAACCATAAAAAAAGAAATAAAAATGCTTGTTAACATTTAGTTGAAATTGTTACTAACATTTAGTTGAAATTGTTACTAACATTTAGAGTTTTCGTTATATTAAATAGGTGCAGGCATGGATATTTCCATGTGGTTAACAATGATTATACTCATTGGGAAATGTATGCTATCGGTGGAAGTGCTTCTCCGACTATATACAGCCAAGGCAATAGATTTCTCGCTCCTAATACCCGCTTTAATAAAGAGGTACATTGTTGTGAATATTTCATAATTTATATAATATTTTTAGTTTAGGAAGTTTAACATTTGACCCGAGCATTTTAGATTAATGGTTTGTAGTTTTGTATTAATATTGCCTTCGGTCATGTTATAACCATGGTTTAATTGCTATAATATGCATGCTAGACGCGCGATAAATTAAAAAAAAAAATCAAAACGTGACATTTATGTATATATTAACATGTCTATAGGTTACGAAACATGAAGATGCACCCGAAAGCAAATGGAGAGATTGGAATTGGAGATCGGAAGGGGATATGTTGTTGAACGGAGCATATTTCCGGCAATCCGGCGGCGGAGCTCCATCGACTTATGCAAGAGCTTCTAGCCTAAGTGCAAGGCCATCAACGCTTGTGGGTTCCATCACGACAACAGCAGGAACACTAAGTTGTCGGCGAGGTCGTCGCTGTTGATTGTTTGGTGTAACGATGATAATGAAATCGTTAAGAGAGAAAAAAATATTAAAGGATCATTGATTATCCAATGGTTCGTATGTTCTAATGAATGGTAAGAGGGCTTTTTTGTTTGTTTGTTTGTTTTTTTAAAATTTCAATGTAATGCTACAAGTTAATGCATCTGCTATGTCTCTGGACATTTGCGAGAGAAACTTTCCAAAATTTATATAAATATAGTTTATAAGCTAGAAAACCATTTCATTTCTTTTTTTGGTGATAATTTTTTTTTAACCACGAAGTCTTGGATTTAAGCCTATAAAAGTATCTCCAACGATTAAAAGATTATTTTGGTTTCTTAATTTTATAATTTTAATAATTAAATTATATAATTAAAATTCAATATTTTTTAAAAAAACTGACCACTAATTAAAACACAAATGGCTATGTGATATCTAACAAATATCTCACAGTTTCTCAAAAGAAAAATAATTCTCATAATTTTTTCCCTCTCTCATCGTTTTTAATTTTTTCTACTTTTTTTAATTATTTAAACACTCGTTTAAAACTCTCCGTTAGAGATGGCCTAAACTCTTCGAATCAGGACCAAATTATGTTAACTAAGTTTTTTTTCTATTGTCGGTGTGTTCGAGATTTTCCCAACTCTTCGTTGTAGATGGAAAAAAAACAAATTAAATCTGACTGATTCTTAATTAGAGATTGCATCAATTAGTACCAAGCATGATATTGCAAGGAGGGATTGCTTATAGTGATTTGAGGAAGAAAGTCCAATGATCAACTTACTCTAGATAACGGTAAAGTTTTGCCTAGAATTGAAGATTTTGTTCATCCAATCAGAAGAGAGAAATGTCATTGATCTTTTGAGTTGACATGAAAAAACCCACTAACGCCATAAAGTTGTCGGCCACACGTGAACGAGCACGCTATTTACGTCCAATATTCAATGCCAGTACACATTTTTTTGCGGCCTTGATCGTAACATCTTATCATCAATGTATATAACTTTTGCTGTAAAAAAGAGAGAGTTATAACCGTTTAAATGCCTATTAATATAATATATCTACAAACACACAAAACAATAGTTAGAGGCAAATGTAGTTTTCAAATCTATCGTATATCACACAGTTAATCGAATTAACACAATCAAAAAATAAACACAACATACAATCAAATTCGACGTTACACAAATACAGAAACATCCCACGTTGCCAACGACAACATTTGATCTCCTCCGGTTCAAAAGAAAAACAAGCTGGCTCCTCCGGCCGCAGCAACAGCAACAGCCAAAACGATTGAACATGATCTAGAAGCGAAGCTAGATGTCGGGGTTTTAACATTCATATCAGTTTCGGGTTGTCCAAGCGGATTAGAATTATCTTGTCCTCCTATGGGGCTAATGGGCACGTAATCCTCCACCACCTCAACACCGTCCGGTGCAAGTTCTTTAGGGATCTCGTAATCGGGATAATCTTGAGACGGACCAAGACTATCTATCAAGCTCTTTGTAGAGTTGTCTGCTGGTGATTTGTTGTCGACAGGTTGAGGTTTTTCAGTATCATCTGCTAATATTCCATTAGCGATGCTCATAATTACGAGAAGAAAGACAAGGAAAAAATGGCTTGCCATGGTATTTATATTTGAAGATGTTGATGTTGATCTCCTCTGGTCTCTTTTATCGAACGTACGTAACACTTTTTGTTTGGGTGTATTTTTCTGATTGTATATACGATGATTCTCTGTGAGGTTCACAGAGTAGATCGATTAAACCTTCAAGGAAAATTGAAGTGAAAGGGAAATAAAGATTGGGAATTTAAACTTGTAATGGAGATAGACGTATTTGGTTAAGTGTTTATTAGGTGAGTCTATTTACAGTTACGGTTTTTGTGTTTGTTTTCTTTTACCCATATTTGAATACATATGAGCTTTTCTTTTTTCTCTATATATAAGAAGATATGGTTTAACTATTTTTACGATATTGTTACTTGTTAGGGTGTTTATTTTTGTTTTCTTAAACAGTGTTAGGGTGTTTCTACCTAGTTGTTTGTTTTCATATGCATGTGAATTGTATGTGTATATCTGATAATTAAGTGTAAACAACACGAAAACCATATTACATTAAACGTCCTTATATGTGATTATTCTCATTTTTAAAATAAAAATATATTCATTATCCACAAGCTAATAATTTTTGGTTTTATATTTTACCTTTACTGTTAAAGCTATTCTGTGAATTTTTTTTAATATATTAAGGTTGTATATAGTATACTTTGTAAATTTTTTTTTTGGTAAATCATTTTATCATCGATCTTTCGCATTGTTGTCCGCTAGAAGATGTAATCCATCATAATGATTATCGGAAAATGAATGTAAATTACAAAAATATTCCTTTAACCATTAAATTTTAATGGTTATTAATATAACGACTAAGATTACATGATCAGTTAATCATAAATAACACAAACTAAACATTTATTACAACATCAAAATTAATCCTAACCTCCGTACTATGCACGAAGTTAACGTTTTAAACCGAACCGGCGTGCGAACCTTTTAAATTGAACCAAAAGAATTAAATATCAAAAGTATAATTATAAATCTTATATGTAATATGAAATCCAATATATAGTAATCTTCGTTTATATGAAGAAGAACCATGCAACGGCGGCGAGAGCAGTTCCGGAGAGAGAGATCTCGAGCGATGAGGCTCTTCCGCTCGGAGCTTCAGCTTCAGGGGCGTCGCTAGCGTTTCCTTCGTCGGCGGAAGACGACGGAGACATGTCTGGAGTCGGAGCTGGCGGAGACGAGGCGGAGGGTGAGTCGGACGAGCTGGTAGGACCTTCGGCGTAATCGCCGGAGCTTGAGTCGGGGCTTGAAGCCGGAGAATTGGCCGACGAAGTTTTCGGAGGCTTTGCGGTGGCGCCACCACCTGAAGATGGGGAAGCGCTTGGAGTGGCGGTGGAGTTCTTCTTGGCGGTGGTCGGAGCAGAAGCCATAGGCGGCGGGGTTGGGGCGGATGCGGTTGATTTTGGGGATGCTGCAGCGGCGGGTGAAGGAGTGGCTGAGCTTTTGTCGCCGTTGGATTTCGGTGCGCCGGCAGCTGTCGGAGGATCGGCGGCGAATACGGCGGTTACGGCCAAGGCCGCGACGGCGAGAGACAGAAACTTAAGGGTCATTGTCATTTTTGTGTTAATGGTAGCTTTTTTTTGTGTATGTGGTAATTAAGTAATTAATTACTTATTGTTTTTGTCTCTTGAGTGGTTTATGGTAACGGTAAAAGAAAGTTAAAAGGGAAGAAAAGAGTGATTTTGGAGAAATTAACGAGGACGTAATTTTAATTTATAGGGGATTCTAGAGATTTGACCGACGTTTTGGTTGACCGGGTCCATCGGAACTTGTCTTAAAATTTTATTGGTTTTGATCTTTTGTTAGTAAAAGAGAGAACATGTGGTGATGGTAATTTCAAACTTTCAAGAGACAATAAGAGAACACGTGACTGTCGTAAATATTATAGTTTGAAAATTTATTTTAATTGATTGTAGTGAGATTGATTTTGTGTAGTAACTAATTAGTTCAGTTTCATTTGAATTAAGCTACAAAAACTTAATATTAGAGAATCTTATATTAAATATCAAAATCTTATACTATGAAACAACAACTTAAATCATTGACTGTTATTTAGTGTAAATTCAATTGGGAAATAAAAGAAATTAAATATATAACTGAATATATTTTTAAATAAACTGGGGTCAGAAGGGCCCGTATAGTAGTTTCAACTAAGAAGGCCCAAACAGATTTGCTTATACATCTATGTCGCTGACGTAAGCTTTATGGTGGCCCACGACGCGCGCACGTGTTCCATAACTGACATAGCTAACATCAAAACGGCACGCCTTCCTAAACTTAAAATTTAAATTCTACTTTGGAGTTTGGTCCTTTTTTCTGCTCAAAGTAAATGATCCAGTTTTTGTTTAACCCTTACCTTTCTTAACCTGTTCGGCTTCCCCGTCGATAACGATCTCCGCCTGTTTCACCGACATTAATAATCTCCGGTGCTGCGATTTTCTCGGTGAGTTTTCATCGAGCTTCGTTTTAATCATATCGTATCGATATATAGATACCAAATCACTAATACTCGAATGATTAGCTATTTTTTTTCATGAATCCCGCAAAATTTTAGCTTTCTTTGGAAATTTTGGATTAAAGTTATGTAATGGGTGACTTCAGGATTTCATGAATACAAAAATCTACTAATATAGACATATATATATTGTTGTCTCGTTATGTTTCTCTGATTTTTCATTAGATGATATATCATATGTTCTGTTCACAATAATTCTGCAGTGGCTTTCAAAGGGCTCTAATCCTACAGAGTTTGAATTATTTGTTTTGTTTTTCTTTTTATATTTCAATCTATATTGGTGTGTCTGTGTTATTAATCTCCAAATTCAGGAACTTGATTCATTGGTCCAGATATCATATTAACTAGAATAAGCTTAATAAGGCTCATCAGCATATTGGCTTTTAGTTCTTGTTTATTGATGCTTTGATTAGTGTGGTTTTGTCAAGATTTCTTTTTTTCTTCATGGGTGTCTGCTTTCCATTGATTTGAGCTCTGTGCGTACAGTGCAGTGTCTATCAAAGCTATGCCTAAAAGAGCAGCAGAAGCGCCTCCTTCATCTGAAATCCAAAGAGACAGACCTGCAGACTCGTTTGGTAATTACAGATCTCAAGTAGCTGAACTCTTGTCTCAAGAAGAGAAGATATCACATCGTGACCAAGAAGCCACTGTGGATCATTTTATCACCGCCATTGGAGCTGGGATGTCAAATCCTAAGAAAGAGAATTTGAATGGATTGTTAAGGCAGTGCGTGAAGAATCTAACTCCAGAAGTTGGTGAGGTACATTAAAGTTCTACTTCTGAATATCGTTTATACTAGTATTGACGGAAAGAGTATTCAGTGTGATGCAATTTGCGAATCGCAGTTGCAGCGACGTGTATGGAGCATGTACATGTTTTCAAAGCTGGCAAACAAATGTCCGTCTTCTTCACCGAGCCTTTTACAGTCTATTGTTCCTGAGGGATCCGAAGCGGCAACTGTATGTCTTCTACTTTTATGGTTTTTTTTTGTAATTTGAAATATACAAGTGTATTGAATCCATCATTGTTTTTTCTTACTTCTTCTTCTTTTCTCACATTTGTTCCTTTAGGAAGATGATATACAGTTACTTCTCTCTGACCCTGATACTATCAAGAGATTAACGTCCCAGTATTCAAATTTTCTTCTTCCCAAGGTAATGCACTTCCTCTTCTGAATTTACAGAACATCTGTTTCAAACTATCATTTTAGCTCACACAAAGATTATAGATACATCCTGTGCCTCCGAGAAATGCTAATATATTTTTGTTTCCGATTCGCCTCTGAAAGCTGGAGGATATGCAGCAGCAACTCGAGGGCCTCCTTGACGATGTAGTGACCACTTGCAGGTATAGTTTTTGTGCTATCTATTATCAGTAAAGAGTCTTTCACGTATAACTGAAACATTTTTCTCTATTGACTCTTGTGAAACAGACCTATGACTCGCGGTGAAAAGCGAGATCTGACGAAATCAATCAAGGAGTTACCTGTCAGAAATCTTAACCGCATCGCTGAAATAGTAGGAAACCATTGCATAACATCTGGCAAAGATTTCTCTGATGATGTTATAGTCAACCTGGAGCAGTCGGTGAGATGCAATAATACATAGTTAATAGATTCTCTGGTCCTGTAAGAGAAAAGTGGAACATTAACATCATTTTGAACTAACTGTGTTTTCAGCAGGACAATATAATGCTATGGAGATTGCATTTCTATGTAGGAGCAGTCAAGAATGCCCAGAAGCTCGCTAGCTAGCTAGCTTAGGCTGTTATATGGTTAGAGATGGTGTGATGGGCTGTGACCGTTGAATCCAATCCGGTCCGGACCAAGCAGTACTAGTCCTTATATAGCCAGTTTAATTTATATTCTGGTCGTTGTCTTCTTTTCCTTTTTTCGTGGTTAGTGTTACTTTGGACGGGTTTAAAGCCGGTTCCGACTTTGCAAGACTTTTTGATCAAAGATTGAATTGCATAATTTACTTGAATGCCTGACGTTGGAGATTTTATTACATTGTATTTGCCAAAATTGTCGAACCATTTACAAATTAAAACTAATTTGAAAGGAGTCTAAAGTTGAATCTAAAGTTGGGCTCAACAACAAGGAACAGAGGGCGGCCCATTAGAACCTAAAGTTGAATCTCTAATAATATTTGAAAGACCAAAATGCCCCTATATGTTAAGTCGCCTTCTGTGTCTCTTAAGGTTAATTGGGGAAGAAGAAAACTCTCCGTCTCTTTGTTCTTGCTTCAGCTCTTTTCTCTCGTCTTCGATTTTTTTTCCTCTTCCGATTCGAAGCAAAATTCTTCAAGGTAAATTACTCTTCTCAGTTTGAGATTTTTCTTCTTCTTCATAAGTCTCACACTTTCTCGTCTTGAAATCTCTCTTCTCGGTCTAAGTGAGCTCACACACTCGAATTTCCGGCATTCGATCCGAGTTTTTTTATTTACTTTTTTTTTGGTGTTTTCGTACATCGATTTAGTATCTACTATGTGGTTCCGAGTTTTCCTGTTATGGCCTCTCTGGTATTGAACAAATTATCCAACCCGAAACACCAATTGCTTCTGACGATTTCGGGAATAGAGCTTGTTGGACAACTTTTTTGGGTAATCGTTTGATGCTAAATTACTTTTTGCTCTTGTTGCAGACTTGTCAATTTGAACAATGTCTCAGTCAGCCGTAGATGTTCCGCCAAAGGGTGGATTCAGCTTCGATCTGTGTAAGAGAAATGATATGCTTATACAAAAGGGTCTTAAAGCTCCCTCTTTCTTGAAGACCGGAACAACCATCGTCGGTTTGATCTTCAAGGTCTGTCTTCTGCTCTCCCATTCTCTTGGATATACAGGATTGTTATAGCCTATTTCTGACTAGTCATGGAATCTTTTTTGCTATTAACCTTTGCGAAAGTGAGCCCTTTCAGTATTTTTTGTGTTGGGGAAACTAGAAACAAGATGTCTTTTTTTGTATTGGGGAAACTAGAAACTAGATGTCTGTAGAATTTGATTAGTGAAGAAGTTGGGGCCTAAGACTGAGCCCTTTCAGTATTGCAGAGACAGCGATTAAATTGCTCTACTCCATGTGATAGTTTAGTTGTATCCTGCGTATAGCCATTTATACGCAAGCATTTTCCTTTACAAGTACGTTTTGTCCAGTGTCAATGTAGTGGTGCTTTTTTTTATTTGCTCTGCCTCCATGTAGATCACAGCACAGCAATCAAAAACGTGAAGATGTTTGTGTTCTTGTGCTGTCACTGTTGTTTTTTATTTCTTATCAGTAAATGATTGTGGTAGCTACATAGTGCTGATTTCAATATCTGGGTTTGAATAGGACGGCGTGATACTAGGCGCAGATACCCGAGCAACTGAGGGCCCTATCGTTGCTGATAAGAACTGTGAGAAAATTCACTACATGGCACCAAACATATATTGCTGTGGTGCTGGAACCGCTGCTGACACTGAAGCAGTAACTGGTATTTCCTTTCTAACCATCTGTGTGACAGATATTTGTTTTCCCTGTCAAACAAATCAGTGCAACATAATGGCCCGCTCCACTAAACAAAATGTTTCAGTTATCTTGGTTTATTCCTCACTGTCCAGATATGGTCAGCTCACAGCTCCGGTTGCATCGTTACCAGACTGGCCGAGACTCACGGGTTATCACTGCTTTGACCCTTCTGAAAAAGCATCTTTTCAGGTAATTTTTTCTGTCACGTCCACAAAGTTGTCTTAAGGAAACATAGATTACCTAACTATAAGTCTCATTCAGCTACCAAGGTCATGTCTCAGCTGCTCTTGTGCTTGGTGGAGTTGATATCACAGGGCCACATCTGCATACTGTAAGTGTTAAATTTCTGGCGGATGCTATCTACTGAGAAGAGATTTGTCTTTGTTCGTTGTTGTTCATATCACTTTCAAATTATGCACAGATATACCCACACGGTTCAACTGACACTCTACCATTTGCTACGATGGGTTCTGGTTCTCTTGCTGCTATGTCTGTGTTTGAGGCAAAGTATAAAGAAGGCCTAACTGTAAGTAAGCAGCAACAATCATCTGTCAATGTCCAGGTGTATGCTTTCCTTCCGATCTTATTGATTTTCTTGTTACAATATCCTCTAGAGGGATGAGGGAATTAAGCTGGTCGCTGAAGCCATATGCTCGGGTATATTCAATGACCTGGGTAGTGGTAGCAACGTGGACATCTGCGTGATCACAAAGGTTTGTCTTCGCCCTTCTTGCCGGATACCTGTGATACAAAACTCCCTTTAGTCAGCATATCTGACTCATAATCTATCATCTCATAGACATTACTGTAAAGTAATAAATCACCACGTAAAACCAAACTCTTTACATTACCATTAGTCATTAGATAAATGCAAAACAACCTTTCCATCCGAGTTTAATGCAATGCTGGAATCAGACTCTTTTGCGTTCCATCTGTCTTGTTCGTTGCTTTTTGAACTTGTTATTTGACACTGTATTGGCAAACAGGGGAACAAGGAATATCTCAGAAATTACATGGAACCAAACCCAAGAACCTATGTCAGCAGCAAAGGCTATTCATTCACCAAGAAAACCGGTAAGCTAATCTCTCTCTTTTACTTGAGCAAGCACAACATGATAAGGCCCAAAGGGATCCCCAAGAAAACTTGCGTCTGAGCCAGTGTTTTTTAGCCTACTCTACTTGTAACATCCTGAATAATTCCAGTCTCAGTACCTTTTGCTCACTTCAGTTTATTGGTTTATTGTGTATTTGGAAACAGAGGTTCTTCTCACCAAAATCACCCCATTGATGGAGCGAGTTGAAATTACAGAAGTGGGTGAAGCTATGGAAGAATGAATTAATCTCAAAGTGTGTGCTTTTGCATTTATATCAGTCTTGTCTTTCTTTATCAACGTTTAAGGATTATTCCGAATCTTGTGGCTCTGTCAATCTTAGGATTTCAATGGAAGCTCCCATGAGAGACTGCAATTTCTTTCTTTCGAATCCTATGAAAAAGTATTTTCTTACTTAGAGTTATTCATTCGACGTTGATTTGTGCAAACCGAATCATCCCGGCTAGTGTACCAAATTCGCTGTACCGGTTTTCTACCTTCAATTTTTATTAAGACTAATCTTGAAGACATAATTTTACAATAACATGGCTTATAAAACGGCGTCGTTTTCGCATCCGGATGACGTGTTTTTGTTCCCGCTTATTTCTCCAGACGCGCCTTTACATACACATCAGGTGCAAACCTAAGCACATGATACACATATATGAAAGAGAGAGAGAGATACGTGCGTAATCAATCGTAATGTACCTTGAATTTATCCATTGAAGAGGCTACTGAAGAGCGTCTCTCTCTCTATCTGTTTATTTCCTTAATTTTTTTTTCAGTATTTTTTTTTTTGTGAGTAAGCTTTTAGACTATAAGATTGAAGAATATGGAGCAGTTATCTAATGGCGTCAGAGATCACTGCTCGATCACTAACAATGTTTCACCTTCAGCTCCTGCTCCTCTTAAACAGCCTTTCGTGATCGGTTCGATTCCATCTCTGTCGCGATTTTTAAATTTTCTCATCTTTTTTTTAGATTTTTAAAATTGATCTCGCCGATCTGTTCCTCCAGGTGTTGCCGGCGGAACCGCCTCCGGGAAGACGACGGTCTGCAACATGATCATGTCTCAGTTACACGATCAACGTGTCGTGCTTGTGAACCAAGTAAATCAACTCATAACAATAATCTCTTTTTTTCTTCATCAAATTGTCACAAGTACTCGAACAAATTGAAATTGCAGGATTCGTTTTATCATTCGCTCAGTGAGGAAAAACTGAAGAAGGTTCACGAATATAATTTCGATCATCCTGGTAAGTAATTACAATCGATTCCTTCGAAATTTGTTTTTTTTTCTTCTCATGTTTTGTCATTCAACTACTACAGACGCATTCAATACGGAGGTTTTGCTTTCGTGTATGGAGAAATTACGATCTGGCCAAGCAGTGAACATACCGAGTTACGATTTCAAAATACATCAGAGTATAGAGTCAGCGAGTCCGGTTAATCCCGCCGATGTAATCGTCTTAGAAGGCATACTGGTTCTCAATGATCCTCACGTTCGTGACCTCATGAACATGAAGATCTTTGTCGATACAGGTTTGTATCCTCTGAGCTTAGATGAATCACGCAAGGCCACAATGTTTGTATCACCGAAACAACAATTTTTTCACCAATGCAGATGCTGATGTACGGCTCTCGAGAAGAATACAGCGCGATACCGTCGAGAGAGGAAGAAACATCCAGAACGTGCTTGAGCAGGTCTGTGATAATCTGAATCTGACTGTGTTGTTTAATGGAAGATATGTAAATGACGTTTTCTAGCTTCTTTTTTACTTATTTTTCTTTTTTTCAGTATACCAAGTTTGTGAAGCCGAGCTTTGATGAATTCATCCAGCCGTCGATGAAGTATGCTGATATAATCATTCCTCGAGGAGGAGACAATGATGTTGCAATTGACCTCATTGTACAACATATCCGTACAAAGTTGTGCCAACACAATCTCTGTAAGATATACTCAAACATCTTCATCATATCTTCTACATTCCAGATCAAAGGAATGCACACTCTTATCCGCGACATCAACACGACAAAGCACGATTTCGTCTTCTATGCTGACCGATTGATTCGACTGGTAAAAATCCCATCAAACAAAAACATCAAATTTCCAATGATAGGTTTCATACAATGTTCAAAATAAAGAATGGAGTTGCATATGTCTCAGGTTGTGGAACATGGACTTGGTCATCTTCCTTTCACCGAGAAACAGATTACCACTCCAACAGGTAATGTTTGTGCGACTGGCTCTCTTGTCCAAACAGATTAAAGGCGTTCTCAAGTTTCCATCTTTTAATACTTAACAGGGTCAGTATACACCGGAGTCGACTTCTGCAAGAGATTGTGTGGCGTCTCAGTGATCAGAAGGTTATATTATATTACTCTACTGTCTCGTTTCTTTTCGGGTTTGTGTCTCTGCTTCGAACTCTGTAGCTCTATGTTTTCGGTACTTACAGTGGAGAGAGCATGGAGAATGCTCTAAGAGCTTGCTGCAACGGAATTAAGATTGGTAAAATCCTAATTCACAGAGAGAATAACGATGGTCGTCAGGTCGGATTCTGTTGTCTGACAATACATTTTGCTCACACATCTCAGCTCAACGATTTCTCATTTGAACGTTGTTTCCTGTAGTTGATATATGAGAAGTTACCAAAAGATATCTCAAGCCGACATGTCTTCCTCCTTGACCCTGTTCTAGCTTCAGGTTCGTAGTCACCCATATACAAAAGCTAAACAAAGGTTACATTTTTCGGGTCAGGTTGCAGAAATGTGTAACCTTTTAAGAATGTTAATAGGTAACTCTGCAGTGAAAGCTATATCTTTGCTCATTAGCAAGGGAGTTCCTGAATCACATATCATCTTCCTCAACCTCATAGCAGTAAATGACTAACCAAACAACACCTCTTTGTCAAGTTTTCTCTCTAGGTTAATCAAGTAATCAACAATGTTTATACTGACACAACCATAAAACTGCAGGCACCTCAAGGTATACACGCGCTCTGCAAGAAATATCCAATGGTAAAGATTGTGACTTCGGAAATCGATGCTTCCCTCAATGAGGACTCGCGTGTGATTCCAGGCATGGGAGAATTTGCAGACCGTTACTTTGGTACAGACAATTACATTAACTCAAAAGTACCACGCTGGACTGCAAATCTTAAAGTAAGCTAAAAGGATGTGCTTCTTCAATCAATCTTCATACAAAAATACCTACCCTCTGATCCACCCTGAGTTTCTGGTTCGCCAATATTCGTTTAAATCTATGTTTCTCTATCCATAACACATTACATTATATAAACCAAACACATGCTTTCTTTTTTCTAATAGACGAATCTCAAATCTTATAGTTGCATATGATTAATACTAAAATTGATTTATTTTGGCTCGATACGACTTGAATTTGTATAAAAGACGAAACACAGAGCTAATAATTCCCGGTAAAATAAGAACCAACCATCTCATTGCATTGCAACGTCTTTGAAAGCAAACATTATCATTGCAGAAAAAGAAAAAAAACAGACACAAGTTCACATCATGATAAACAACAAAGTTCAAAATCTAGAAAACAAGCTTCTTCTTTGATCTACTGCTGTTTTGTTTCAACCTTCTTCTTCTGCCAGAGCCTGTCGACTCCACTGTCAGCATCACCCTACATCGTTACCAAAAAAGTCAGTGTTGATCCAAATTGTAACAAATATGATTACCTGATTTAGGGTCAATGCTATATTACCACTTAAGTGAAACTAAACAAGTTTATGACAAACCTGAGCACGGACAAAACCGCAGAGAGCAAAGGTAGTGAATTGGCCGGTGTAGATACCATCAGCATCTAAATGACCAATGTTGAGCTGCACAGAAGCATGATCCTTTGATGTGATCAACCTATTAGTTGCTGAACTGCAAACAAAAACAATTCAGAAAAAAAATCTAAGATATACTGATTACATTAACAAGATTACTTAAAAACGGAGAAGGTATTATTATAATCTTTACCATTTCCTTGGAATGTAAAGCTCAGTGATTTGACCTTCTTCGTTCTGCATCTTTGGAGATTCTCAAAGCTTTTGAGGTGCTACAAAACAAACAAATGGAGGCAAAGACATTGTCAAATAACTGAGAATTTCTCAAGCAGGGAGTTCAGCAACCAACAGAACCTAAAACAGATATAACACGAATCGATTCTATACAGTACAGAGATTAATTTATAAAATCCAAGAGAAGACAAAATTGCATACCAGATGGTAGAAGCAGCAAACAGCAATTGGAGACGACAGGAAAAGCAACTACACCGCGTCTATATGGAGCAAAACCCTAATCTTCAACTTCGCTCTGTTATGACAAAAATAACCTTCAACATAAAATCTCAACGACACCGTTTCTAGCCTCGTCCCTCGTGCGTATCACTCTCTAGGGGCCATAGAGAATGTCTTGCACTGGATCGTTAATGTCCCAAATATTTGATAGTCATCGACCAATCCAATATATTTTTTCTTGAAGGATGGAGGAAAGACAATAGATAGAAAAAAAAGAACTCATCAGAAACTCCAAGTCCGAGTGTCTTATGCACGGTGTCAAAGAACCAGCACTATGACTTAAGACTAAAGAGCTTCACGAGTGAGATTGAAAGACATAGGAGTAGTCTCTTAAAGACAAACTTCACATTTCTTCGACGCTAAAGAAACCAGTGTGAGTATATGATTGCCAAGATGAAGAAGGCATCATTGTGTCAAATTTAGGGTTTTAGATAACTGGACCCTCCCTCAGTTAACTCCAATGGTGGCAAAAAAAGAAGCAATCATGTTTTCCAAACATTTGAACTGAATGCAAGTATATTTGGAGTTGAAAAAAATAGAACTCATGGAAAGAATGTAAGCCCACAGATATCGCAGCTAACAACTTGTAATTCAAGAAGTATGAAATGTACATAATCTAAGGATTCGAGCCAAACTTCGAAAGCTTCATACTTGAGCGTCATGAAAGTATTGGTAGTATATCAAAACATTACAATGTTGAAAAGAGATAGAACAAAATCCGGATTGAGAGACTTGTTTCAAAAAGATCTAAATCTTTATGTTGAAGTAATCAGAGTCAAAATGATGCAATCTGACGTAGCCGTCTTCACCTCCACTAGAGAAACTGTAGAAAGAAAGAACAAAAAAATTCACAAACTCAGCAACAAAGGCAAAAGAAAAAAAACATAAAGTTCATCATTATGTGAAGATTGTATCTATCTATCAATCAATCAGATATAGTTACTTTACCTCTTTCCATCAGGATTGAACGCCAAAGCATTTATAGGTCCAAAATGACCTTTCACACCACCAATTTCCTCTTGCAGAATCTATATATTGTCACAACAAACACAGTTACATATATATAAAAATGTTCGTGGATGCAATTTTCAAGTAAACGCCTCTTATTATATCACTAACCTTGTCATAAAATTTAGCCTCGAACTTCCCAGCACGATGATCAGTGGTCGTAACAGCTGATGCATCTTGACCACCTCCAAGCACAACCTAAGAGAGCAGAAAAAAACATTCATAAAGACAACATTCCTAAAGACAACATTCATGACTTGTTGATTTTTGGGAATTGAATTCAAGCTTCTTGACGTATTACTACATACATGGTCGAGAAGTGGAGACATGGAGACTGCATTTACTGGCACCCCTGAAACGTAAGTCTTAATAAGAGTCAACGTTCTCATGTCCCACAGCTGAAACAGTTAACAAAAACAAGAACACTGTTATCAGAATCTATAAAAAAGCTTGAAACAACAGATAGAAGGAAAAGAAGGGAACACATGCCTTGGCAGTTTTGTCAAGTGAACCTGTAAGGAAGTGAGAATCATCAGCTGCTTTACAAAGCGATGTGATCGTCTTCTTATGACCAACTTCGGCATCTGATTCCTTGAGCAATTTTCCAGTCTAGCAGCAACAATGGCAACATCATAGTCGTTAAAGTTTATAACTTTAAAAGTGAAACTGATACACCACTATAAACCCCTTAAGAAACTTTTGAACTACCTCAGCATCCCAGATCCTGATTACAGCATCTTCACCACCACTAACAATCGTTTGGTTCAAGGGTCCCCAAACAGCTCTGTTTATCCTCTTCCTCCCATCTGGACTTTGAAGAATAAGCACAGAATCACCAACCTCTGCAAGAACGCATCAAACAGTTTCCTTTTACAGGTACGGTACACAGACTAAAAATTTGGACAAATTTCCACCTAAAAATATATAAGTAACTAACTTACGGTCTTCGGGATCTTCCGCAATGCGTTTCACATGAATAGCAGAAGTAAGTTCCATGAACGGGTCAGTGGTAATCACCGCAAGCTTATCTCCAATAGCAAAATCCACAGACCTCGCCGGAGAACCAAAGTTGAATGTGAACAACTGTTGTCCAGTTTTCACATCCCATAGCTTTGCAGTCTGATCAGCACTACCAGTTATCAATCTCAACGAGTCCCCTGCATTCACAAACAAACCAATCAAAAATTCAGCTTTAAATTGAAAGACCAAATCTAAAGATAAGAGACAAAAGGGTTTCTATATAACATTTATATTCAGCCTCCTAAGGAAACAAACTCAGCTAAACCCCAAACGTACTTATTACTAATGGAAACTTGAAGCTATTCATCCACTCAATTATACATGAATCAACTCATAACAGTGGAAAAAGAATCAAAGATATTCATCAATTCCACCAAATTCGAAGGAAGGCTTACTTGAGACATCACAACACCAAACAGCACCATTATGGCCACGGAAGGTTCCATGGCGTTCGCCATTATCAGCATACCAAAGAGTGGGAATGTGATCCTTGGCGCAGGAGAATAGCATATCGCCATCTCTGTTGTACCTGAGGAACGTCAATGGACGTTCATGTCCCTTCATCAATATCGGCCTCATCTTTCAATTCTAGCGTTTGATGCGGGAGAGATTCGAGTCTTATCACAACACCTCAATCTGAAAACAGATACAGAACAAATCGATTCAAGGTTAAAAAAAAGAGATCAGATCTCAAAAGAGAGTAAACGGATTTGGGAAATTTGAGTTTTTTATTTCTTAACCAGCTAAACGAGGATGAGAAGTTGCAGACGACGATGACGACAAACGAAGGAGAAGAAGAAGAGCTACACCAGATTTTGGACAAAACCCTAATGTTGAATTGTTATCTGTTTTGGCAAATATACCCTTTGACATACCAGCAAGCTTCATGAAATCGTGGCACGTGGAAACTCTCTCAAGTCTTAACCAGCTAAGCCGGTCCGTCTACACAATCGATCCGACCGGATCCTCTAAATTGGTAGGTGAACAATCGATCGGTTTACTAATTAATTCGTCTATTTTGTTTACAGTTTTGAATTTGTTCTTTGTCGCCGTTTCTATGGTATTTTGTCTAAAACGTTATCACCTTTTGGGTAACTTACTTTGATTAATTCTTAATTTTCTATCCGAGTAACTTTTGTTTTCTTTTGCACACAAAAAAAGTGTTAATATTACTCCTTGCAGAAAAAGTTACCAATTTGCGATAAATTGTTAATATATAAAGCTTCTTTTTGTTAAAATAAAAACCTTGTTTTTGTTGCTGATATGTTACAAAAAAAGTGATTCTAATAAGCAGATCAATTAGAATCAAAACTAGCTCATGTAAATGTTTTTTTTTCCGATGTAAATCAAAAACGGTAGACTTTATATATTTTTTCGGAGAATTATATGGCCGACCAACTCTGATTTAATATATGGTGATTATTGACAAAAAAAATAGATCAATTTCTAGTAATCACCGATGCTCGTCTGGTTTCCCAATAAGTTAGTCGTCATTGAAATATCAATTTGTAAACGTAAATTTCACACAAGCAAAAAAGAGTTTCTTCTGTGTTCAACATTGTGGCTCAACATGACATAAATGCCCATACATATATACACATTCGTATATTACGTTAAACTAGAGTAGCTTTTCCCCAAATTGAACAGAAAAAAAGACATACCTTTTTATCCTTCAAGATTAACCTCCTTAGAACACAAACAAAGGGAACAACCTTTAACTTCTGCTTTGGTCTCAAACAAACAAACATATAGAGTCTCTTATTTCAATGTACCCATCTGAAATCACTGCCGATGGCCTTCCGGTAAAGCTACCACTTTGTGGAAAGGTACTGTTCTTTGAGGTAATGCTCCGTCTTCCTCATCGTCATCGAATTCCAGCAAGTACCTGGTGTGGTCAGAAATTTATCATAACTCTTATTATATCTTAAAAGAGAAAGCTTCATTAGTTTATGATGGATATGAACAAAGGGGTGGAGGAACTTACTCGTCAGACTTTCTCTGGAACCGGATGTGCAACATGCAGGTTTGAGTATTTAGAGGTTAGTTTTTTTTTCTTTGGAATTGTTGAAGCGAGATTGAAATGGCGTGGAAAAAAAAAACCTCTAACCTTTCGTGGGGTACTTATTACAGTCGCCTTGTAAAGCGCCGTGGTTCCTGGATATACAGCTAAGACGTGTTTCCCTGGTAGAAATTCTTGTGTGTTTGAAGGATCATTCCTTTTAGGAAACGGTAAGATACATGACATTGATAGTTTATACGTCCTAAACGATTAACAAGAGAATAATCAGCAAGTTATTCAAATGTCATTGCAAAAACTTCTTGGGTTATTCATAATGAGGCGTAATTACCTCTGGCCACCTCCTTCTTCATCATCTCCTGGTTCTTCATCGAGTACTTCAACTCTGTCACAGGAGTTTGAGTTTTTTTTAGACCCTTGTATGAATCCATTGTAGACTAAAACATATATATATTTGCATCATATACCTGTTTAATCTAAATATAAGAATACTTGATTATTGACAATCAGTTTCATGACAAAATTTTGAATCTCTCTTTCAGAGAGAATATATATGTGCATAATTGCGTGATAATGACTATTGTTCGCTCTGAGTAACCAATGTGAGATTTTTATTAGAAGGGTCCAAGCTTACTCTTTTGTTTCTCTGTCGAAGTGAATTACTTTCACCACAAACCATTCATCCTTCTCGGCATCATCGGCTGTGACTCTTGCAGCAACCTACACAGACCAATTGACCATAACGGTTTCTTGCCTTCAGTGAATCAACTCAAAGAAAAAAAGTAGCTGTTGTTGTACCTGTTCACCCCTTAGACTGGCATATGCCTCGATTTGATTTCTCATGGAAGGAGAAACTCTTATTACATCTGAATCTACTTTCATTCTCTTCCTCTTCTGATCGTTGCCTTCTGCCACTTATGTGATATTATTACAAGTATCGAAAAAATCTCAATCCCTCTCATATAATATTAAAATCATTGGAGAAGTTTGAGACTCAAAAGAGTGCCAAGTCTTCCCTTTCTCACAATACCAATGTAGCCAAAAGAGTAACATTACAGGACTGTCCCAAAGTCTAAATGATAGTCGACGTATACCTATTTTTCTGCGTTGTTGCCCTGTTGGTCCAGATGGAAGCAAGGAATCCAATTGAGTAAGCAGAATGTTTGAAACACTGCTTTAAAAAGGTTTTAGAGATTAGTGTTCTAAAACCAAAATAAGTGTTCTATCACTCTCCAACTCATTGAAAACTTTTTATACTTGTCAATTGTAACAATTAAAAAAGGAAATGACGAAGAAATCTGGCTTACGTTACTTCACTTTCTGAAAGCTCTTTTGCTTGAATGTACAAATTTTTAAGCTTTGACAATGAAGTATCACCAGGCTTCTCAACCACCTCAGGCGCTGCATTTGAACACAATCACGAGTTAGTCAGATTTATCAAGTGGAGGAGCATTAGAGCCTCCACAAAGCTGAATTTCAAACGATGCCGGTCACGGGAATGCATAAACAAACAGAAAGAGATTGCCTTTTAACTCCATTGATTGCGCCTTAATCGGTAAGGCTAAACATATCCGATACCACCAAAATGTGGATTATCGAGTATATACAATCTTTAGCAAGAGTCGGTCATAAAGTCATATTAACTCTAATCTATCTAGCTGAAATGTAAGCTTCAAACAATATGATTCTACTCTCTTTAGAAGTGTTAATTTTCGCGTGAAAATGCTTCAGATTTTCATTAGTTTGTTTCCATAATAGATAATCGGATAAATCAAATTCACTGTGGGGATACATTTCAAGTTACAAAATCAAGGTTATAGTATGAGTAAAGTGAAAACTCCTCAAACAAGTTAGAGATTCACAAGAACAAATGTCAGAAAACTATTATTGCTAAAAATCCTTTTTTCAATTGAAGCATATGCTGTATCGAAGGTAAACCACTCTTTACAACAAAGCTTCCTTGAATGAGATTAAGTCTCTTACTTGGTTTCTTGGCAGATAATCGTATTCAACAAATCCGAATCTACCAGCTTCTAATTTTGTGTTAATGTAGTCAATTTTGGAATTTATCAACATTGTTACTAATAAACTTCGTTAATTACTTCAAGATCTAAACACTAAACCATCAAAAGCATAACTAATCGAACAAAATTAATAGCAATTGAAATCAAAATGAAGAAGAGAAGAAGATCGAAACCACTCTCTCTGATCATCACAAATTTGGGAAAGTGAAGACCATAGTTTGGCTCATAATGGAAAGAAAAATTACTTACTAGCTTGAAGCTTCTTATGCATCTTATTGATCTCCACGAGAACTTCCTCTTGCTCTTTCCTTAACCGATCAAGCTCCTTCGTGTTATCCAGGATTCCGGCAATGTCCGGCGATGACGCCATCGTGCTGCAAAATCCACGACACGAGCTCGGAAAAGAAACCCCACAAAATAAGGCAAATTAAAAATTCGAATCAGGAAGTTTCAATTTTTTGCTGAAAACTCCCAACAAAATTAATAATTAAGACTTTTAATTTATTATGTTTGAATGTTGGAACATAAGAAGAACAAATCTTAGAAACTAAAGAAAAGATCTGAGCTTTTCGTTTAACAAAAAAAAAAAATTCAAAATCCAAGTCGAATTTTGTTTTTGATTTTGTGAGATTTTAATTTGGCAGTTCAAGAGTGATACGATGTCGTTTCGCAAAAAGGGAAAGTTTTTCATGTACATTCCATATATAAATACATTCGTAGTTAATGAGCATTAGATGTATAATCTGGAATCTGGATGCACCGAATACAAGTGACAAGTCAGATCAAAACTAAAATTTCGATATGGAAATTAACTAACTTTAATTATCATACCAAAAAAAGCTTTCATATTTGAAAATTAAAAAAGATATTTAACCATAACTTGAATCAAACAATTGAATATCAATTTACATTAAATTTGATTAGGCTATATACTATGTTTTAATTAAAATGTTAGAAACCTAAAGTCGGTAAGGAAAAGAAGTGTGATCGGTATATTCATAATCATAATTTTATCTGTTTAGCTGCCACGTGGATAGCTTAACAGTTGTTTTACTGCTTCCTTCCGCCACGTGTAACTCATGCATTAATTAAATGGGTCTGAAAGAAGGCCCAATTGAGGCTTTTGATGGGCCTTAAATATCGATACGAAGTAAAGTTGTGAGTGTTTTGATTCACTTAAACTAGAGAAGTTTCGAAAGTGTCAAAAGAGTTACAAAATAGTCTTGAAGCTGCCGAATTTGCCGTTTCCCTGCAGTAATCTCGACAAAGCGTGGACCATTTCTGGTTTCAAAAGCTGAAGAAGATCTCGAAACGTCGAAGCAGAACCCGTTTTGTGAGTTTGGTGTTTTTCGGATTCTGAATTTGGTGGTTTCTTCTCTCTGTCGCCAATAGTCAGACAGGACCCGAAAACTTTTTTTTTTTTTTTTTTCTTTCTATTTCGGTATGTGATCGAATGTTTCTTCGCTCTTTGGAATTTTTGTCCTTGATTACATTACAGTGTTATTGAGGTAATAACTTTTTTTCGTAGAAAGAAACATTTGGAGTGGGGAATTGATAATTTCACTGAACAATGGAAACGCGAAGCAATTTTTTCTTTCGTTGATTTTATGTTTAAGACTTTGTTAATTTAGAATGGATTTTTGTTTTGCTTTGATCTTATGTGACTTGTTAAAATTTCCCCCTGTGAAAATTTTCTTAATTTTGAGGCTTGAAATTGAGTTTATGAATAATTAAGATATATCCATTGAAATGGTCCAACAGCATTTATGATTCTGCTTGGTAAAAGCTATTCCTAGGAGATGCTATTGTAGATTGTTTAAGGATATCGCATTTCCACTCTGTGATGCTCACAGTATTAAGTGTAGGCTTTAGTAAAGCTCATTTCTTTCGAGATCCTGAAACATTGTCTTAAGTTAATCATGTTGTCTTACTCTGTTTTTTTACTTTGCTTCTTTTTGTAGTTAGAGGCATCGAAGAATGCAATTGTGACGAGAGTGAAGGAATGAACACGTGCCACAACTTTACTCCTGCGTAGACAGTAGATATTCAGATAACTACCTGTAGGTATTCTGTGGTAGGTGCTTTTGTTCTTTTTGTTTTGCAGTTCTTAATCAATATATAGGCAATACACAAATCTAATCATGTAACCATGTGAATTAGTAAAACCATTTATATTTCAATCCTTGTCCTGTATTAGATTCTCAAATCATGTACATTTCTCTTTTGAGATACAGTGAAACTATGAGAAGACCCAGCCAAATGATGAGGCTTCTTTTAACATCCTTTTTCGGGGTTATAGTCGGTTTCCTTATGGGTATTACCTTTCCAACGCTGACCTTAACTAAGGTAAAGCTAAATCTTCGCTTGGTGCAGCATGTCTCTATACCTTTTCCATTCGTTTTACACTTGATTATGTCATTGACTTACATGGTAATGGTTTTCATCATCTTCTTTCGAAATGGTTAGATGAATCTTCCATCCACATTGTTTCCCTCAATCGATCTTGCATACATTGAGGATAAGTACACAGACTTATCCAGACAAAAACTATTTAGTGCTTGGTCTTCCACAAAGGGCCTCAAACTCAAGAAAGACATTCCTGATCCCCCCTATACCTATAACGACTCTAAGGTTGGGATTCACTGCCTATTAGATTTTCTATGTTTTGATCACAGAACGATGATTCAAGTTTTGAGCTATTGCAGATATGGGTTCCTACTAACCCCCGTGGTGCTGAGAGGTTACCCCCAGAGATAGTCACACCGGAATCAGATTTGTACCTCCGTCGATTGTGGGGTGACCCTAATGAGGTTCATAAATTTGAATATTCTGTCTTGTATTGCACCAGTATCGCTTCAGGAGCATGTTACATTTCATTGGTACGCTATGCAGGATTTGAAAATCAAGCAGCGGTATCTGGTAACGTTTACGGTTGGTTATGATCAGAGGAAAAATATAGACGCTGCACTAAAGAAGGTATTCTGCCTCCCATACTTATTTTATTTCCTTATCCTTTTCTCATTGCTTAACTTTGTATCTCTCAGTTCTCAGATAACTTCACTATAATGCTGTTTCACTACGATGGCCGGGCCAGCGAATGGGAAGAATTTGAATGGTCCAAGCGAGCCATTCATGTGAGCATCCGGAAACAAACGAAATGGTTAGCGAGCTAGTTCCCTAAATAGGAACTCCCATCTTCCTCCTAGCAGGAGTTTCTACGTACTGACAGATTTACTGAATACTCTATGAATTTTCCTTGAAGGTGGTACGCCAAGCGATTTCTTCATCCCGACATAGTTGCCCCATATGAATATATCTTCATATGGGACGAGGATCTTGGCGTGGAACACTTTGATTCGGAAAAGTATGTTTTGTAAGCTTCGACTTCCTTAAAATGGCCATTTCCAGTGTATGAAGACTTCATTTCTTTGACAGGTATCTGGCGGTTGTGAAGAAACATGGTTTGGAAATCTCACAGCCTGGGTTAGAGCCATATGAAGGGCTCACATGGGAGATGACAAAGAAAAGAGACGACACTGAAGTCCACAAGTTGGGATAATATATATGATAAAGTTCCTAAGTTCATTTTCTACCATGGCGCTGATCATATTCAACGGCTTGCACTTACGCCATATCTGTTCTTATAATTTCTTGCAGACATGCGGAGGAAAGGAATGGCTGGTGCAGTGATCCAAATTTACCCCCTTGTGCAGCGTATGCTACTTTACTTACCTATCAATGTAGTTCCTTTAGTATTTCATAGCTGATTGTAGAGTGTATCCTCATCATTCATGCTTATTTATGTAAACCGCAATCAGATTCGTTGAGATTATGGCTCCTGTTTTCTCCCGTAAAGCATGGCGCTGTGTATGGCATATGATTCAGGTATGAAAAAGAACCGAACTCGGAGTCCTCTTTGTTTAAGGAAAATATTCTCTTCAGCAAATAATAATTGCCCCTTTTACAACCGCAGAACGACTTAATTCATGGATGGGGTCTGGACTTTGCGGTTCGGAAATGTGTTCAGGTCTGCCAAAATTTCAGTTCCTTTGGACACGCCTATATGCACATTTAGATATCTTTGTCATGGATGCTATACACACTCGTTTTAAATGCTCATTGATATTGTGATTAATAGGATGCGCACCAGAAAATTGGAGTTGTAGATGCTCAGTGGATTATTCATCAAGGTGTTCCATCACTCGGGAACCAAGTATGCTCTCAAATCCCAGTTCCATTTATTTTTTGGGTTACTAAACTAATATTTTGCATTTTATGGGCTGGCTTTAGAAACTATATAACACAATTTTTCCACTTAGAGAGTAGCTGTGTAAATCATGTAGTCGCATTTCAGACGTCAAAATTTACATATTACTAATGTAAAACATCAAAATATATAGTTCTTGATGCGGGTAGGATTTTTTTTTTGTGACAACAGTTAAAGTAAAACTTATCCACTATGGAGCCACTGAGAGCCACGCGGGAATGTCATTAGAAAGATCTATAGTCATGATTATATATATTTGCAGCATTATCTGAGTGATGTAAAAATGAATTGAACAGAGTTGTTAACCTTTGCCTATTTTTCTTGGTGTATCTAAAATCTGACAGGGACAACCAGAGGAAGGGAAACAACCATGGGAAGGGGTAAATATCGATAAACGAATGAATGATTCAACTATCCATACTCTTATCTGACTTGATCCGTTATCTCAGGTAAGGGAAAGGTGTCGGAGAGAATGGACGATTTTTCAGGACAGATTGGATGATGCAGAGAAAGCTTATTTTGAAGCATCAGCTCACAACAATGCTTCTTCACGTCCTCACCGGTAAAACAAAACACAAAAACAAAAACTGTCTCATTCTGACTTCCACTCTGTTGCTTTCATTTTGAGTTTTGTGGAAAGCGAGCAGTCTCTGTTATTCAATTTTTTTTTAAAATCATAGTATTGTTATGAGAATTCCATGGAATATATTAGATATATATTTTTCGTTTTTTAACTTATATCAGGGTTTATATTGAGCTATAAGAAAAACAATGTATCTTCATATAATCAATTTCAACTATTGCCATGTTATATGATCAATATATCATACAATCAATTTATTATTTTATTTTCTATCAAATTCATGATTGATTTCAGAAAATAAAAGAAAGAAGTTGGAGGTTAGCTAGCTACAATCAATAGAAAAGAAACAATATAAAGAACAAAAGAATTGTTTCCTGTGACAGTCGTCAAAGAGTGAATGATCCTTGGCAATGGCAATCACAATTGTTGCAAATTTGGTCTTGAAGATCTATTGTTACACGACAATATAACTCCAGGTTCTGTCTCTTGTTTTGGTTTGGCGTACTTAAGATCCCCAAGTACACATAAGATATGAAAAGTGACATCCATGTGTAAAAGGTTGGTAATCAAACTGCACTGTAAGTCGTCATCTACTCTTCCTCTATTGATCATAAGATAGATTGGTACTCTAATTAGACGAATATTATATTGGGCCTTAACTATCGGCCCAAACTTATTTCGAATATGAGATGAATACGAGACTGAGCTGTAAAATCCTTTCTATTTGCAGATCTTCTAAAACAAATCCCAAGTCTCCTTCTTACTTTCTGAAATCAATTCGCTGCTGAAATTTTCCCGCTCCGGTATATTCTGCGGCGGATGGACCCATCAACTCCGTCGACGACCACTGCGATTGATGCAGACGAAGATTGGGAACTTTGTAACGACGATGGCTTCGTTTACAAGCGAGAGAAGCGAAGCCGTATCTCCGGCTCAGGAGAAACTTCCAAACCGCCGGATCTGGAGTTAGATCCTGCGGCAGAGGAGCGGAATCGAAGGATACGGAAGAAGAGAATACTGTTGAAGCTCAAAAGAAAGTACCAGAGAGAGATCGAGCAGTGGGAGATTTTGTCGAACAGCTTGAATGCTATGCAAGAGAAGGCTGGTCGATTTCAAACGCCGCAGCGAGAAGAAAGGTTAAATGCGAACGAAACGACATCGTCTCCAGTGTCTCAAGCTCGAGAGCATAGCGGAGAAGATGCTCCCACGACGCCGTCGTCTATGCTCGACGAACTTATTTCAGTGGTAATTAGGGTTTTTCTTATCCATTCGATTAGACATGAAACGATTCCTAAAAAAATTCATAAAATTGCTTCGTTTTTACATACAAATGGTTTTTTTTTAATTGAAATTTTGCAGGCAGAAGCACAAGAAGCGATAATCAATGATGTCTCAAACCTGTGCGAAGTTGCAGAAAACATATGTAGAGTGGAAGAAGAAGAAAAGAAGCAGTCATTCTTTGATCTTGCCGTCTGGAGCTCACCAACAAATCTAATGGCGTCGCTTTGTGCTGATTAAATCCTAAATTCTACTTGTCTTCTCTGTATTAATGTACATTGTTGTTGTCTTGTCTTCGAATTGTAGCATATTTTTTCTGTGTTAGCCTCAAGAATGTACTTTAGTTTTGTTTCCTCAAAATATTAAATTATGTATTGAAAGGAAAAGAGTTATTCAGATCTGTATCGGAACTTATTTTTATTATTATATTTCATACCAAAATCTGGCATATAGGGTTCTCCATCCCTGTTCGATTGTTCACAATTATATCACATTGAGTTCATTGTTAAATGTATACGAAGCTGTAAACATAAATTGCGCATTGTAACAATGTAACATGTTTCAAACAACCTAAGAAGTTGGAAAGTTGAAGATAAATTAAATGTTAAAACTAAGGAGATTAAGCAAGGAGAATTATCAAACATCAAATAAACCACCCCAAGACTGTACAATGTTCCATGTAGAGACAAGATGCGCACAAAGAACTTGAGACTTTTGCCTTTTATGATTACCTGTTGAGAGGATTTTATCTCTGCAACTTGTTTAATGGTCATCATCTTCAGAATCCCCTTGAGCTTCGGACTCGTCCCCAATATCCTCCAAAAGCTTATCAACATCAACTCCTAATTCTATCAGCCTCGCAGTCAGCTTCTCCACTTTGCTCTCCTCTTGTCCCAAGCATACTAATAAGTCGTTTAATTCGTCCTCGCTCTCTTTCTGAGCTTCCTTTCTCACTTCTTCCTTAATCGCTTCTATATCAGGAAACTCCATGGGTTCTCCTCCTTTCAAAGATTTCACCTCCTTCTCAAGATGGTAATTCGCTTGTTCTAGACTGTTGTATGCGTCAGACAGGCTTTTTAGGTCTGATTCAAGTTTCACAGCCATGTTCTTGTAATCTGATGCCTCAGACTCGATCTTGGCTTTTTCGGCTTTAACTGTCTCCAAACGCTGAGATGTCTCCTGGAGTTCTCGCCTGATGCTTTCTATCTGAACCTTCTCCATTACTGTACTTCCTCTTTGCTGTGATCCTTGAGATTGCTCATTCCTGCCAGAGCTGGCTACGTCTTCTGCCAAAGCAGCGTTCCGAGCAAGAAGGTTCTAGAAAACATAGGACGCAACAACAAGAAGTTCTTTCAGGCTCAACTAATGATATTAAGATTTCTTTTTCCTCGGATAACCTTAACATACTTAAACATATATATCACATAAATTTTGGAGATCTATCGTATGATTATTGTTTGCTTTCTCACTAAGAACATAAGACCTAGCTTATCATAAAACTATCTTAGCAAAACCTGATGCTTCCTCTTGAACTCATCTTAGGAAACTCTAGTACTACCTCCTAATCTCATCTTAGCAGACACTCGACTGTTTCTATATTCCGTTGTAACAAGATGCAATGTATCCTAATCCCAATATTTTAGCAGAACTCCCGTCACCTCCCATCATACTATAATTCATGTGACTTGTGAAAACCCTTACGATTTTTCTTCTTTTAATTGCAATCAAACAACTCAATGTCATATTGTATTATACTTAGTAGCATAGACGTGTTGAGCAAGAGGCATGTACCTGAATCTCTGTGCACTGTTTCTCTATAAAGGCTTTCAAGCGGTTGATGTAGTCTTTTTCATTTTCTCCGCTCCTCTGCTCCAAATCCGCTGGTACTACAGCCACCTCACTTTTTGACCGACTATACACATCCACGATTCTCTCTCTAATGTTACCTTCAAGGCTCTTCACTAAGCTTGTGAAACTAGGATCAAACAACGACATGAGCATTGGGTGATCCTCATTCCCCTTATCCATCGCATCTACCACTACCACATCCTCAATCTCAGCTTCACTAGGTGTGGCTGTTCTTGTCAACGGTTTATGACCCTGTCGAGGTACCTCGGAGGAAGAGAAGATGAAGCTGCTCTGCATCTCTTCAAATTTCGAGAAGTATGTTGTGAGCCCCATCTTCTGGCTCACAGCATCAACTACAGCAAAAGCATCTTTACCATTCTCGTTTGATTTATTGTAGATGACGCATTCTCCCAGTAGAATAGAAGCCAAGCCCCTTATGCAAACTGTTGCAGCTGGATTTGCTACCAACTCGAGCAGATACGTTAGGTGGTGACGTGAATCTAAAAAGCACTGCACTGCAGCTGGGCAATCAACAGTCCATGTGACAAGCAGTTTTAAAATGATCTGTTGAATATATGATTTCCCCAATGAGCTTGATTTATCTTTGCTTTTCATGGAGGAAGCAACTGCCAGGTATCTGACAATCCTCTGAAAGAGAGGCTCTGGAGTTCCCATGGAAGTCATAGGTGATTCGAGTACTATTTTTAAAGCCTGTTGAGTTCCGAAACAGTCAGCCACTGAAGGGAGAAAAAGTACTTTGTGCAGAACCTAAGGTATAACGTTGTTGTGGCATTGAAGTAATTACCTTTTCCTTGCACTGAACGTTGTCCTTCAAAACATGAGAAAGAATGCTTGCAGCTCTGCAACATGTCTGTTTGAAGTAAATAGATTAAGTTCCGGAAGACGTAACGTTCAACAGAGAGACAAAAAAAAAAGTTTACCTCAAGATCACCATCAGTTTCACCAGAACAAATGCCTCGTAACAACATACTGACAGAAATATAAAATTCCAATAAGTTTTGATACAAGATAATTAGCTCGAAATCGTAAGGAGAATGACGCAGTGAAATCAACAAAACTGTGAAAGCTGCAGGAGAAAGGAAACGAAGATAATACCTTCCAAATGACATGTTAACATCATCTTCTAGAGGATCTCGGGAGGTGCGATGTGGTTGGGGTATTAAAGTCGAAGCTAGCATTGTTTGACCCTCCCGATTTTTCTGAAAACAATTAGAGAATGTGATTCTAGATAAAGATGCACACAGGAGAAGTGACGCTTCTGAACCTCACATAATTAGACTATGAAATAATGATAATAATCTGCAAGCTCACATTAGACTATGAAATAATAATCTATAACAAATTGTTCCAAACCTCGCAGAAGGTCGAGAAAACATAATCAGCTGCAACAAACTCTTGAATACTAGATGTCTGTAAAATGATCCGGAGGATAGAGTTGAGTGCAGGTTCTACTTGCCGATCTTCACCGAGAACTTTGCTAGCAAGGATATCACGGTTCTTGGGATGTCCATCAACCAGATCTCCAATGCATTTAAATGTCTAGCAGCAAAGAATCACAAAGTAAAAGACCCATTAGAAACTTAAGCTTACTGTAACTAGAAAAGAAACAGCTATGAGAAACTTGGACTTCATCCAACTGCTCAGCAGTTGCCTTGATGATAAAGTAACAATCTCTAGAAAGAACTGTAAAAATATCAATTTCATGGTCAACCTATAACAAGGTTCATCAGTAGGATTCTAGAATCTAAATGGAATTATTGGAAATTATTGTCACTTGCACAAATCAGAAAGGACTTTTGATATAAAATGAAATTTGAATGATAACAAGATTAGGGAGGACTAAAGGACAAAAGAATTTGACTGAAGAAGATTTGCTTACCATGCAGCGAACAGCTACAGGCGCCCATTGGCTTTCAACACCCAACATCAGTAGGTGGTCTAGCAGTTTTTTCTGTTGATGGACCAAATATGATATGATAAGAAGCACATATGATCCAGTCAACAATTATGAGCCACAACATTTGTTATCATAACAAACCTGAACTAAAACCGTTCTATTTGCCAGCTTGTTTGAATCTTTTCCAGGGTCCGTATCTGCACCTCCCATGATCAGCATATTGATTGTCTCCAGTGCACTAAGTAGATTAACAGTCTACTGGGATTTTGTTCATTCAGAAGGACAAAGATTAACAAAGCTGCACGAGCTGATATAATAAATCAAAATGGAGAAGCACTCTATGATCTAACCTTTTGCTGGGTGAACTTATATGTAATCCCTCGCAGTTTTAGAATTGAAATGATTGGTTCAAAACCCATGGTCTCCCTTAGTAGTATCTGTACAATTTCAAATATCAGCCTATGTGCAGATCTAGTAAATGAATCAGAGAAATCAAGACCAGAAACAAAGCTTCAAAACCTGGTTTGATGAACTGCTGCGAAGAAGATTGTTCAACAACTCCAGACAGTCCTGTAAAAGAAAGAACAATCTAAGTGCAAATGCATGGACAAGGAATTTGAACTTAAGAATAAGGAGGCAGAGGCAATCCTAATGCATTGGAAGACACCATATGGAAGTGTAAGTGCCAATAATGTCTAGTCCTAAATCAAAGAAGTAGCTTCCTCATTTTTCCTTTGCAAATGCCAAATTCTTAACAGAATAAACAAGAGCGACTGGTCACCTGCACAACCACATCGCCATCGGACCCTCCTTCCTCCTTGATGATGCTAAAAATCTTTTCAAATGCACCTTCGAAGACAACAATTTTTTGGATTTCCTACAAGTAGTTAATCATGAAATGAGATCGGTCAGATTCAACAGCTACTTCATCTCAAGGCAACAGAAAGGACAGTTACAAATATAAGCAGGTTATTTCACCTCTGCTTCACGCGTCAAATGCGTAAGAAGCAACAAAGCCTCGTTCCGGATTACCTGTAAGGCAAACACTAAAAAATGAAGTTTACGAAATATGATATTCATCCCTTCCCAAGTTCACCATTTCACAACCTCCTATTTGAGGTTAAATAAACCAACAGCAACATAAAAACTATCCAAGATGTAGTGGCCTGTTACCTCCCTATCCATTAGCATATCCATGAGTCGAGTTATGCCGCGAGGAGTGGTTAAAATAGCTTCCTGCAACCTGAAGAGACAATCAACAAAAGTATCTACAGCATAAAGATAGAAAGATGCACAGATATAGTACTTCCTAAGAATATATACCTGTTTTGAGAGTTCATAAGAAGAGCTGTTAAAATCTGAAGAGTGTAATATCGAACATAAAAATCTTCTTCCTCCTGCCATACGACCAGGACAACAAACCATATGATATGATGCACGCATTAAAAATTAACAAAACAGAAATATATTTTTTCGAAAATATAGAGTAAACTCTAACCAGCAAACTCAAAAGAAGTGTGATATTTTCAGCTTCACGGGAAAGCAAATCGGAATTCATAAGAGCTGCATGGACCTCAGTCTTCTGTGCCCTTGCATGATCGATTGGCGTTAGAGCACCAAGAAGAGTTTCCAAGGCACCTCGAACCTGGACAGACGACAAAACTATAAGTTAAAACAAAGCACAGCACAGTCAGATCAACAAACTCTGGATAATCTCACGATAAACAACAAGACATTCACAAGTTCAAATTTCATAGTAAAGACTCTCATGCTAGACCAAATCCATACTGAAAAAAATTAGCCTCTTTAAAACATTCCCCAATTTCCACCTCCTTTCCTATTGATTTTTCCGCTAGACTGGTGGACCTATTCTGATTCTGAATTATCTGTCTCCGAGGACTACGCTATTCTACTCTTTCAAAACTACATTTTGAAAAAGAAAAAAAGAATCCGTATTTTCCAAACTTTGCTTCAAGTGAAGGAAAAAGGGTGCACTATGACGTAAGGACAAACAGCAATCTGCACAACCTAAGCGAGAAACAAAAGACATATGGAAAAGGAAGATGCAGCACCATTTCAACATCATCCCGTTGGTCCTTTAGGATGCCCACTATCACAGGAAATCCTGAAATTACAGCATGTGAATTGTAATTTTGGATTTGCTCTCACAATCAGTCAGACGCAGAACAGAAAGAAGAAAGACACTTACCAGATGCCCCGAAAGCTAATTGAGCAGCATTACTTTCTGCAACAACAGACTGAAGTTCCACTATAGCAGTTCTCCTATCGTCTGGCAAGGTACCATTACTGATCCGATCCAGCAGGCGTTGAATGTAACTAAAAAAAAACACCTTATGAAAATCAATACTCGTTTAAATAATTTCTCAATAATCGCAGGACATGTTAGATATAATTTTCGGGTCAGATAAGAAAAACAGTGCTTTATCTCCCTACACGTAGTAGATGAAAGAGAACAAAAATGTACCTGTCTTCATTTGAAGACGGATTGTCTCCAAAAACCAGCCCAACAACCCCCTGTACAAGAGCTCAGAACAAGTTAAGAACACGCATAAGCACGGAAAAAAATTGTAATGCTGCTGATAAAGTAGCATAACAACATGTCAAGAACTACATAATGGTATGAGCTCTCTGCCGCCTTCATGATTAGTACACTAACAGTCACTCTCTCCACCAAAATATAATCGAAATTGACACCAAGCCAATGTAAAACAGACTCCTCAAAAATTTACCGCAATTAGAAAACCCAGAACCAGAGGAAGCCAATGTGAGAAAAAAACACCAGATGCCACAGCCCAAAATTTAAACAGCTTAATTAAGCTCAACACAAGGAAAAAAAAACTTCACCTTATAACGGGATGCCAAATCCATTATCTCGAGTAGTCAATAAAAATCACCTGAAACAACATAAATTGATAAAATTTAACCAAATAGAATCAGCAACAATGCGTACCAACACCGAAACTGAGAAGCAGACTACAAAACCCGACAACTGCGAATTATTTTATCACACATTAGGAAAAAAAAACTGACAATGAGCGAGTATCGGACAGCTTACAGACTATGCAGCTACGGACAAGATCAGACAAGGAAGACGAATCCACCAATCAGTGAAACCACGATAGATCGCGCCGATCTCTCCTTCTCAGACTCTTTGTCTATATTGTCACCTGACCGATCTGTTCAAGCAAAGTCAGAAAGCTGATAAACCGTCCAATCGTCGCGAGGAAATTGTTTCTCTCTATTAATTTGGGGAAGAGGAAGGTCGATGACGTACGCTACTCACGCCCGCACCACATAGTAGCTCCTCCTATGGACCATAGAGATTAGAGGATGCTCACATATGGGCCCATTCGAGTCCAATGGGCTTTTGTTTATATTGTTCAACTATATGGGAAATATTATCAGTTTAGCTACCGAATCATCAAATAAAGAGTTCTTTTTTTTTCCAGCCAAATATGTTTCACTCATTAAGTATTGTCAAGACATACAAAAACTAAGTAAAGAGTAATGATGATGTGATTGATAGTGTAAAAATTTCTGATTATTTCAAATTTATCCATTGGGAAAGTTTAACGCACTATTTTATTGAATGTACTTTTAAGAAAAAACTATTTGTTTGGTATTTTGTGAATGGGTTGTCAATATTTACGATGCTCACCAATATTATAGAATAATATGAGAATAAATTACACATATATATATGACATATATATAAATATACTGGTAAAACTAAATGTCCACAAAAATAAATAACATAGTACTGGAAAAATTGTGTTTCACAAGAATTAAGGAAAAACACATGTTTTCAAATGTTAAAGGGAATGTATTGAATCTAAAATATTGGAAGGATAATGAATTTGGTGAATTATACATCAACATCGGAAAATAACATGTTACATGATGGATAAAACCGTTCAAATGTTATTGTTTTAACTCATTGTTAATTGAATTACTTAATTTGTCTCCAAATAATTTCCAACGCCACCAAAATATTCAAACATAAACGCATTTGTAGAGTTGACAAAATATAATAATATATGTCACCCAACTAGCATGGTCAATAAAATTCAAAAACAAGATTTGAATTGAACCAATCAAGAAAGGATGGAGTTAAATCATACACTCGTTTACTTACATTAAAATAAATAAATAAACTAAAGTAGTATGTATGATAATGATCGATTGAATAACACGTCGTTACTAACAGAGACTTGAAAGTAAAAGAAAAACAAAAAACCTAATTTGAAACTCAATCTCTATGATTACATATTTGTGTCCCAATGCGACATGTTAATATTGTTATCAGTCGATTGGAAGGAAATATTTTGATATGGCCGAACATTAAAAATGGTTTACATAATTTAAAATTTTATGTACCCATATGATTCATTGGGTTTGTACTATAATATGGTTTCATGAAAAGATTTAATTCTGAGAACAAACGTAATCGAGTTGTAGATGCAAAATATATATTTTAATTTATAGAGACGCCAACCATTGTTATGAAAACAATAACCACTACTAACGAGAATAAAAGAATATGCTTTGAAAGTGAAGTTCTCCAAATAACTCCAACATGAGTGGTACTACATCAATGGGATGAGGCATGCTCATCGCACGTCTTCGACACTCTATATTATTAAAACCTAACAGATAACAATTTCAAAATAATAAAAATGTAAAGTTACATCGTCCATATGTGTGTATGTGTATAAATGTAATTGGATTATTTTTAGATTGAATCTATACCTTTTTTTTTTGTTCATAAGTTAGGCCATAAGCGACGACAAGATAGCACATGTCGTTTGCACATATTCAACTTTTATTAAGAACTTATACCACACAAAACTTGTCTGATCTTCAGTTTGGTGGATTATTCATATTCCAGTCCTTGTCTACAAAATGACAAGATCCGTTTGTATGAACAATAATTCGATATACAAATCAATTAATCAAAGGTTAATCTTTGATATAATTAGTAAAATCACACCTAAGACCAAAGCTGCGTCTTGTCTGGAAAACAAACAGCAAAACGGTGTCGTTTCTAGGGTAAACTGTTCGTCATCACTAATGGCACTTGCCGTTAAAAAATCACATATAACATCAGCACAGAAGAGAAAATGCACAAAACGTCGACTCACGTTTTGAACACCACGCGTCAAACTCTAACTTCAACCGTAGGATGCTTTCGCAATCCAGGATTATTTATTAAATCCAACGGTTTTAACGCGTTGCAATCTGTAATGCTGAAACGGACTTGTAATTTGCCTCGAAATGTCGAAAGGCTCGAGAAACCTTTTAAAAACTTCCAATTATTTTTCATTTGTAAATTATATATTAAGTTTTTTTTGTTTTTCCTTTTCCTGTGGAGAGAAACTAAATAGGAAATTTAGTGAATATTTATTTGCCCTTTTGTGTCTTTGAAATACGAGATTACATTCCTTAAAAGGCTCTACAATTCAATCCATTTTTTTTTAATTTCATCTATTGAGATTGTGAAAAAAAAAGTAGGTGATTTTAGAATCCGTGAGGAGTTTGGAATTTCCTATATTTCCGTTTCAAGTTTTTTTTCCTTTTTGTTTTTTAATTTGGGGATTAAACGATTTGTTGGGGGTGAAGATTGAAGAACATTAGACGGATCCTCTTTTGTTCTCTCTCGCAGTCAAATCATGTCTGATGGATATTACAGTTCGAAGAAGACGGATGATATCTGCGAAGATGTTTGTGGACAGGTTTATGTCTCTCAATGTTTTGTTTTTTTTCTTTCCTTTGACACTCGAAAATTTATTAACTTTTGTTTTTTTGAAGTTTGTCTCTTCAAATCGACTTCTGTAAAAATTCGTTTCCGAGAAATTCGCCATGCACTTTGAAATATCTTTGTTCATTTTGATTTTGAATTTAATCGCGAGAGCCCTTTTATTCGGGGTTAAAATTCACAGTTTTTATTGTTCCAAGTTTTCTAGGAAGATTGAAATTTGATTTCTTCATTGAATTGTTTAAAATCAATCGTATCGAAACCTTGACAATAGATTATGAAAGCTCTCCTTTTTTTTTGGGTATGAAAAAAAAATTGTTTTTTTATTGGCCAGATTGTTTCTGTTGCTTGGAAAGATCTTTGAATTTTTTTCCTACACTGATATAAAGTATGATCTTCAAAATTCCTCAAATTGATTTGTCTTTCTTGAGGTTAATAAGTTCTGGCAATGGAAATGGTGTTTATTTTGTTTCTTCTTATGAATTGTTTTCTAACTTGTTATTTTATGCAGCAGGGATCAAAAGCAGCTGCAACAATCGCGAGGCTCAAATGTGTTCTTCGAGGTTTCGACATAAGAACTTACTTGTGTCTCTTTATTCTGATGCCATTTGCTATCTTCGCAATCTATCTACACGGCCAAAAGTTCACTTATTTCTTCAGACCGCTCTGGGAATCGCCTCCAAAGACGTTTCAGACCATTCCCCATTACTACACCGAGAATGTGACAATGGAATCTCTCTGCAGTCTTCACGGTTGGGGAATCAGAGAATCACCGAGACGGGTTTTCGATGCGGTTTTGTTCAGCAACGAGAAGGATCTTTTAACTGTTCGGTGGAAAGAGCTTTATCCTTACGTGACACAGTTTGTGCTTCTTGAATCCAACTCAACGTTCACTGGTTTGCCCAAACCGTTGGTTTTTAAGAGCAATAAGGATGAGTTTAGCTTTGTGGAGCCCCGACTAACTTACGGGACCATTGGAGGACGGTTTAGGAAAGGCGAGAATCCGTTTGTGGAAGAAGCTTATCAGCGTGTTGCGCTTGATCAGCTTCTCAGGATAGCTGGCATTGAAGAGGATGATTTGCTGATAATGTCGGATGTTGATGAGATCCCCAGTGCTCACACTGTCAATCTTTTGAGATGGTGTGATGATATTCCTCCGGTTCTTCACCTTCAGCTGAAGAATTACTTATATTCTTTTGAATACTATGTCGACAACAAGAGCTGGAGAGCGTCTATACACCGTTACAGTCCAGGGAAGACTCGGTATGCTCACTTCCGTCAGAGCAATATTATGTTATCTGATTCAGGGTGGCATTGCAGCTTCTGTTTCCGTTATATAAGCGAGTTTATATTCAAGATGAAAGCTTACAGTCACTCAGATCGTGTCAGATTCTCTCATTACCTGAATCCGACGAGGATTCAAGATGTTATATGCAAAGGAACGGATTTGTTTGATATGCTACCTGAGGAATACACATTCAAGGAGATTATTGGCAAATTAGGGCCTGTGCCTCGGTCTTATTCAGCAGTTCATCTTCCTTCATACCTGCTGGATAAAGCCGAGCAGTACAAGTACTTGTTACCTGGTAATTGCATAAGAGAAAGACAGACAGGGTTTATATGATGGGCACATTGAAACTGTTCTTGTTTTAGTCTTAAGTAAAGCTTCATGGCGACTTATTTCAGACCATTCTTGAGATAAAAGGCGCAATATTCTGATCAAAAGAGGAGAAATTAAAGAAACAATGTCATGATTGCATTTGATACTTCGCCAGGAAGCGTATATAACCCGGATGCTGGATTCAGATGGTGGGCTCTAAGGATTTTTTTCATCAGTTTCTTTTGATACAGGAGAGTTTGTGAGAGTGAGGAGCTTACTTCGAGTTAGAGCTGCACAACACTTCCCAGGTTTTTTCAACAATGGGAAAAATGTTGCTGCCTACGGCTGATTTAGTAGTATAGATGTTTCACGATCCATTTGTTTATATATAACATTTTCTTCGCGGTTCGTTATTCTGGTTGTATCAGTAATTTTCTTCATTCTTATCCATTTTCCATCTTCTTTTAAGCCTTTTGCTCTGATCTGATTTTTTACTGGCTGCTCATCAATTTTGACTCAGTTATGACATGAACATCAGCTTCTTACTTCCGATGTCTTGTCTGCAATAAGTTTTGTTCTTCAAGTTTAAGATTGTGTTGTTATTGTTGTCGTCAGATTCTTAGTTGTTCTCACTTCTCACCTTATCTTTCTTTAAGGGTAAAGCAACACTGAGAAGATGCTGATCAATTACTTAAATGGCAACTTATCAAGAAGCAAAAGGGGCAAAAGGGAAGCCTTTGCTTTCAAGTTAAAAACTAAAATATGTGATCATTAGAAGGAATCTTGTTCTAATCTGCCATATGTCTCTGTTATTCACCTGCTTTGAACAGATTCCCTTTTGACATCGAAGAAGAGGTTACTTGTGGAATACGTATAGTGTGAGAAAGCCAATCTCGAAGGTCGACTTTTACAACTTCGTAAAGAAGTCAAGAGTAATTAACCAAAAGAAAAAAAAACTTCTTATGAAAGATACAGATTATCTAAAGTTGCCACTGCAAAATCAGAGAACTTGAAATACAAATGCAGTGAACAGAGCTCTGGCATATCATGTTCTTCGTCTTCCACTGAATCATCACAAACTGAATATAACAACAGAAAAATCAGCTTTCAATATTCAGACCAGAGTTTAACATCTTTCAGTTCTCATTTAATATTCAGAAACCAAAGATCCACATAAAAAGACCATAAACTCTGTGATCTCATGTTCTTCATTTCTAATCACTATCCCAATCCTCATCCCTCTGTTTTCCACTCTTCTTCTTCGAATTGTTGATACCATCTCTTGAATTATTGTTTCTGAATCTCGGTTGTTTAGATGCCGACATTGTCCTGTTTTCATCTTCGTCCTCATCGCTGCTCGAAATATAATTAGCCGGTGCATCTTCTTCATCTCCCGAATCCCACATTGTGTTATCAAGGTCACTCAACACATCTTCATCACTCCTCACTCGAGGAGGACGAGGGTCGGGACTTCTTCTCTGAAAACCCTCTCCCTGTCTTCTTGTATTTGATCTCGCTCTATCAAATCTCTTGGGAATCTCATCATCCTCAGAATCCAATTGATCACTGTCATTACCATCATCATCCTCACTATCGTTGGATCTCCTTTGGTCACGTATGTCCCTTTCATTTCTTCTAAATCCATGACTTGAGTCTCCATAACTACGCATTTCAGGTCCTCTGCTTCTTCCTGCAAACTCTTCCCGGTTCCAATACCTTATTCTACCAGATTCTTCTTGCTCCGCAGCTTCCTCTTCCTCCCACTCCTTGTCTGCTGCGTCTTCTATTTCCGCTATGAATCTGTCTAGCTCCTCCTGGTCACTATCTTCATCAGCTGGTTCCGCTTCTTCTGTACTTACGACACTAGTCCCTCGTTCTGATTGTTTATCTCCATGGAAGACATATGGGCTTCCTTCTTTTTTGTCGATTGCATTGAAGAACGTTGAGGCCACTCTCTGGATGCTAGCCATGGCAATCGGATCTTCGGGGTTAACACCCATTCGCCTTAGCTGCTGTTCTGTTTTCTTGATGTTCAGCTTCTGAGATTCAAGGGCTTGTTCAAATCTTGCTTTAAATAGAGCCTGCAAAACGTAGATACTGTTTATACCATACCACTACAAAACAATCGTTAAAGCAAGCCACACATTATTCAATCATAAATCCTAAACTAAGATTGTCTGACCTGAAGATTTGGGTTTTCAGCATGTCGTTACGAAACTATATCCTATCCCAGATGGTCTGGATCAATCAAACTCTAATTCCGAATACTGGTACCAAATAAAGTTTCTTTCTTTAACCACAAAAAGCCTAGATTTTTAAGGAAGAATCATGAAACTCTAAATCGAAGGTTTATACTGCTTTACCTTCCGTTTTGTGAGGGTATTGACAGGGATTAGGTTCTTCGGCTGCCGGTAGTTTCTACCACGGAACATAATAATAGTTTTTACATTATGTATGTTTATGACTACCCCGCCGCTCAGTCTCGCTATCATGGTCGCCATCTCTTTTATTTTTTCCTTTGGAAAGTTATCGCAACAAACTTGCACCGTCTCATGAAATTTCCAGTGCATATGCATATTTTGGACCACTCCTCCAAAGACTCCACGAACACCAACAGGGACGTAGTTTTTATTCTTGAAACCGATTTTCTTGAACGCTTGGATCTGCTCAGGTGTGAAAAGCTCGGGATCATGCACCGGAGATGGCAGCTCAGGAAGATCGTACTTTTTGAGCTTTTGCAACAGAAGCGCAACTTTCTTCTTCGCCTGCATCATATACAACACAAAAGAGCATTTCGAGAAACGCAAAAGTTAAACATCAGCAATTCAACTCCATATCGACAGAAAAAAAATTGAAAGTTCTTATAGGAACCACACTTAAACTCAACACTATCTCAACCTATTCACAGTAAGCAAAATCACACATAAAGTCTCAAACTTGAACAAATACGAATGCCAGCCCAACTCATAAAGACAGACTCATCGCGTTAGTATTGATCAATCGTAATATGGTCAAAAGGCAAAAGAATAGTGAATGGATATATATATACCCTTTTGAGGTTGTAAATGAGCCTTTCTTCATCAGTCATGAGTTTCTTCTTCAACTTTTTAGCTCTCCTAATCTCTCTTAAGGTCTTACCGGACTCCTTCCGCATTCTACTCTCCACTTTACTCCTCATGCTCCGTCCTCTCGATGTTGACATCGCTCGTGACCATCCCTTGAAGATTTGATGCATCAATGGCGGAAATGAATTGGAATTTCCTTCACTGGAGCTACCGGGCTGCAGCATCACATAGCTTGTAACCGGATTCGATGAAAAAACCAGATTCCTTCAAAATCGACATCCAAAAATCGGATTATAGCAAAACCAATCATTGGGGCATAAAAGCTATAGATGGGTCTTCGGTAAATCTCAATCGAAATAGAGAAAGTAGGATCAGAGGTGGAAAATGGGTAGGGTTTGGAATCTGAAATTACCTGCAGGAATCGGATTGAAGGAGAGAGGATAAGGACCATTTACAAGTTCTCGAGAGACTCCTCGTCGCGAACATTTGGCCTTATGCCAGTGAAGCTAGTAGCAGAAGGAGAACTGGGAAACAAAAAAATTCGAACAAGAGAGAAAAGAATTTGTTGAGGTCCGGGTTTGAGTTGAGGGTTTTAGAAGACGATCCTAAATATTTACAGTTTACAAATATCTATTCTCTACTTCTAGCAACAAAGTCGTTGTAGTATAGTGGTAGTATTCCCGCCTGTCACGCGGGTGACCGGGGTTCGATCCCCGGCTACGGCCAAATTTTTTTAGTTTGAAACTCTTTTGACATATACTATATTTACTATACACCAAAAGGCAAAATCATGAGAAAAGGTTCAGAGTTCAATGTTTTTGACTGGGACACGAAGTTACGAACAATAAGTTTTCTCGTTACTGTGATCTAAATTCTGAGCTATTTATCATTCATAGAACAATAATAAATACATTATGATGTATCTTTCATAAACACTTCCTCTCGTTTCCTTTACACAATTACAACCGAAATATATAATCGATCATGATCTACGAACAGCAGAAGAAGAAGCTTCCTTTTGTTTGTTTCTCTGACGAATCAGCAGTGTTAACGGTGTGACCAGAACCATCTTTGTCTCTGACAGTCATCAGAGAACAAGTTCCGGGAGATTCCGGTGACAAAACTATGTTTTCCGATGAGAAAACCCGTCTAACTGGAGGAGGAATGATCTGTGGCGGCGAAACGGTGGAGAGGTAATGGAGGAGCATTTGAATTATCTCAGTGAAATTTGGCCGTTCGTTAGGATCTTCTTTCCAGCATGAAGTAACAATCATCCCTAAGTCCTCTGGTAAATCCTCTGCACTCGGCCTCAAGTTCTATCGCAAAGACGAAAACATATTAGTCACAATGCTAGTTTGATCCTTGCTCTTGAATCAAATTCTCATCCAAGAAACCACAATTTGTGCCACAAGAATCCAAAGATCTTCCAAATAAGTAAATATCAAATGCAGAGACACCAAAGCAGAGATTTAAGAGTGTTCAATTACATTGGTTTTGATTTCACTAGTGTTTTCGTTTATGAAATCAAACCACGCCAAAACCATCGGTTTATCTGGATTGAAAGCTAAGTTATTTATCTACCTTGAAAGCAGCGGCATAGGCTGCTTGTAAATTCGACATGCCTTCAAATGGTAACTTGTTGAGAATGAGTTCCCACAAGACAATGGCAAAGCTGTAAGCATCTACTTTATGGTTATAGTGTTTCTTCTCTCCATGCCTTAACGTAACTGTACTGTACAGCTGTTTCATACATTCAACGAGATTTCTGATTAAGACAATCGGCAAACAGGTTTTGTTCTTTTCTTTTTGCGGGTTTAGTAGTAAGATAGTTACCTCGGGAGCCATCCATCGGTATGTACCAGTCTCTGCGGTCATCATTTCTGTTAATGATTCTTCTCTAGCTAAACCGAAATCAGCGAGTTTTACAGTTTTATGATCCGCGGATAAGATCAAATTTTCTGCAAACGCAAGAAGATTATAAGTTTTACATATATATACTTTAAAAGTTGCGGTTTGATTGATTATTCTTTATCTTATATTTCCCGATTACCTGGTTTGAGATCGCGGTGAATGATTCCGTGAGAATGCAAACATTCCATTGCGCGAGCAATGTCAAGAGCAAACGCTACAGCCAAACGCATATCTAAACGCTTTGGCCGCAAGCTCAGTAGATATTTACGCAATGTACCGCCTAGTAGAAGCTCGGTAACTATAACCATCATAGGTTCTTTGCACGCTCCAATGAACTACATAAAATCGATATTCAAACGTTATGACTCCATACTCGTTTAGCTAAATGAAGAGGGTTGAGGAATAAAAAGGCTAAACCTTGACCAAATTCTTGTGCTGGACTTTAGACAACATAGCGATCTCTCTCGCAAACCGGTTATCTCTTTTCGCAATCTCTTCAGGAGATTCTCCTCTTTTAATAATCTTAATCGCCACTGTTTGGTTTCTATACCTAAACAAAGGAAACACATTTTCACTCAATCAAAAGGCTTCTCAACCTTTAAGCATCTGCAGAAACAGAGAATCTACAGTAAACCGATTATTTCGGGATAGAAATTCATGATTAACACAAAGGAGCACTAGTGAACACATATATTAGTAACTGATTTAGCCAAAATGTAAGCAGAAACAGTTAATTGATCCTTTTAACTCAAGCAGATATGCAGAGACTGAAAAGCCAATAAAGCCATGAGTTTTAAAAATTCTTCGTTGTAAGCAATGATTATGGATGAAAAGAGACAAACTTTTGAACTTTTGTTTTCAGTTTTCGGGATGATAAAGTTGAGTAGATTTGAAGTCAAAGCTTACTTTCCCTCATAAACTTTGGCATGAGCACCTTCACCGATCTTAGGACCAACAAAGAGATGACGAGGATCAACGAGCCATTTAGGATCCAACTCGAACTCTTCGTTCGGGTAAAACCCACTTGCAGATCCCATTTTCCACAAAAAACTAAAACTTTCTGAGATGTTTTTGTTTCTGACACAGAACCCTAACTAGAGAGATTTATCAAAGCTGGGCCCTTTTGATTGAATAATCATTACGGGTTGAGTGAAATTTTGGAATTGGGATTGGAACTGTACATTCAGATTAGAAAGAAGATGCTTTTTTGGAGAATATAAATCGAAATCAAAGGATTCCCATAAGAAGAGGACACCGAATAAAGAAACCCAGAAGAAGAACAAATTCGTCAACTATAAAAAGAAGAAACTCGTTTGGTTTCTGCAACAAAGGAGCTCCACGGAAAATATGGGAATTTGAGAGAAAGAGAAAGAGAAAGAAGACGAAGTATGGAGGAACTGAAGTTGACAGTAGAACTGAAGGATAAAAAAAGAAGACACCCAGATGGAGAATTGGTCAAAACTTTGATGATTCGTGTTCGTTTGGTTAAAGATTTTATGAAATCAAAAGTTTCTTATTTTAAGGATTTTTGGCTCTTGAGAAGAAAGACAAAAAAGGATTAAAGAAATCGAAAGTTGTTTGCTTTTTCCGCGTAGGCGTCAGTGGGGTGACAAGAAGTCTCATTACAGACGCGGAAGCACACCCACAAGTCTTTTTGTTCTTTTTTAAAGTTTATGTTATAGGTTCGCCAAACTAATCAGAAGTATGTTCTCGATGGAAACTTTTGGTTAATCCGATCACAAATTATTATGTGAGTGTTCAAGAGGCTCATTGGCGACTTTAACTTATGTGAATCCTAAAAATTGTTTAATTCGTGAAATGACAATATTGTGTGAAATAAAGAGATACTTAATAGGAGTTATGTGATCCCAATTGGTATATCAAGTTTCTTGGTACAGTGGTCGAATTGTGTTAAGTTGCATAAAAGACGAACTAACTGCAACTGTGCTTTCCACATATGAGACATACATATATATATGTCTTTTGAACGAATCGCTTATACAATACACAACTATGTCGATAAAATTTGTGTCTGGCAATGATTGAACGATAGCTACATTGCATCAACATTTTAAAACTAGATGTACGTATTTAGTCATTAAAATATCGATTTTATGTTACTTTATTTTTTGCCTAGCCGATTTCATATTATTTACTTCGGAAAAATAAAACTTAATTCTGAAAGAAATATGCTAGAATATGGACTGTATCATAAATTACGATTGTGGTAAGTGGGTTGTTGCGTTGTTGGAGCTAATTTAATTGGATTTACATGAATTATAGAGAGTCCTTGTTATAGACTTGGTGATAGTGAAGAAAATACTAAAACTGAAAAGTGTCAATAGAAATCGCGTCGGTGAGGTAACAACCCAAAAGAATAAGATAGATGGGACCCATTTCTTACGACCGTCCTTTTTGTACTTTGCAGTTTTTCATTTTTTTTGTTTTTTTATCAGTTTCAATCTCTTTTTGTTTTATTTATAACATTTTTTTGTCATGAAAAATTGTTTGATGACATTCTAATAAAAGTTATTAGATTAAAAAATCATAAATATTTCATTTTAAAACTATTAGCTTAGGGTATTTTTGCACTTTTTTGTAATTTTGTTTATGTCATCTGCAACAGTTAATATGAAACTGGTTATTAATCAAAAACAAGATTAGAAGATTAAAAAAACATCATCAGAAAAAAAGAAACAAACAAGAACATTCTTAGAAGAGACTTGTTAATCACGAGACCCAAATATTTTAGCTAAACTTTTAGATTTTGCAGTTCTCGTGATTAGGTAAGCAATGCTCGAACTTTGGACATCTTATCAGCACAGGCAAGAAAACCCAATAACCAAATGATAAAATGAATATATTTTATTAAAAAGATTGATGTTATCCATGTCAATTAAACAGAAACACACAGCAAATCTGGGAAAAGGCAAATATATTTTATTCAAAGGCAGAGAGAATACATGCCAATCCTGTATTGCCAAACCGATATTACCCAGCATATACCAAACTATGGTTACATGGTTTCAAAAGATCGTTTACCTCATGTTTTCTTTTCTTTTACTGCTATAATGTGGCTACCAAAAATAAAGTTTTATACTTGTGTAAGAACATCTTGAAATGCAAAAGAAGAGGGTGGTTTCTTAACCTGACCTCCTGTAAATGCTGTACGCCACGGCTATGGTTGCAATAGCCCCAACTGCGGCAGCTCCCAAGAGAAGCTCTTCTTTCTCCATCGATCTGAACCAATTCTGCTTCACGGATCCTTCTTTCTTCACTGGTTCTGGAGTTTGGTCCTGGCAACATGAAACCCCGTTTGCACCTTGGCAACAACCTCCTGTGAATCCCTTCTTCTCCACTGGTTCACGTGCCGCTACGCTGTTTCCGTTTGGGACTTTATGCTCGCCCTCTTTCTCAGCTATCTTGCCCTCGGGTCCTAGTCCCATCTGGCCCCTGAAACAGATATTACCTGGGTAAAATATGTCGCTATTTCAAAACAGAAATACATCGTTGAATGGACCTGAAAGGTCCCTTAGCAATGTTTTTTACAAAATAAACATTAGATAAACTGAGTTACTGAAGGGTTATAAGCTTCCTAGTTCAGCAAACTTTACATGTTACCATTTGCAAGCTTGGATACTGTGATTCTAGCAATTCGTCGCAGTATATACTAGTTAGACATAGTGCAGACTTGAAATATTCATTAGCAAACAAAATTTTTCTTGAAAAACAGTTTCGTTGCCAACATGAGGGTGCACATCTACTGCAAAGTTTACAAGCATGGATGTTGGTATAAAAAGTTATTCCATACGCGAGGAAATGTAAAGCTGATTTAACAGAGACATATCTGCAACAAGCTAGAAGTAAGTGGCAGGAAAACAAACCTAGAAAGATTTTGTATGATTTCTCCTTTTGCAATGTGCTGATCAAGCATTGCAGGCACGTCATCAGGAGTAACATAGCCATACCTACATAACAGCAAGATCGTTTTCTGATTCATAAGGTATTGCAGTTCAGTTTCTTTTCTTAATTATACAAGCAAGTTGGATTTGACATTATCTTACCAATGGCCAGAAACATTTCCAGCTGAATCAGGGCTGAAGACAATCAAATTTCCAGCATACTTGTGCCCACCGATATGAGAACATGGCTTAACGAAAATTTGGTCTGAAAGTCCACGTGAGCCAATCTCCTGCTCAAACTTGTCCATAAGAGCTGGTCCACAAACACCACATCTCTTGTCCCGGCTTCCGTGAGCACACACAAATACAAAGGAACCTGATAACTCTTCGTGAATCCCAGAGGTCCATTGTTTTCCATTGACAAGCACATCTTCCACAAAAGCATCCACATCTGTCTCCTTAATCGCCCTTTTGGTAACGACAACAAGAATAGAAATTGTATACGGATAAGACACAAAGCTAATATCTCCAAAGATGGCTAAAAGATCCAAAACAACGCAGATGTGGAACACCATTAACATAGAAACATAAACACATATCAACAGAGCGATTGGAAAACGGCTTTTTTTCAGATCCGAATCTCTAGTTTAACACTATCATCTCTATAACTGAAAGACCTAACATCAGTTTCCAAATCAATCAATTGTAAATGTCCATCGAAATCGAATTACCAAACACGGATTCGAGTCAAATATTTCCCTTAAAGCCAAAACTAAACAGTTATAAAAAAAACTAGCTGAAAATATTAAAACTCACTTGTATCTGATCATTTCCGGGAAAATCAACACATCTCCATCCGATTCACCTCCACCGCATACTGTCAGGTTCGTCTACAGAAACAGAACGCTCAACATTCAGCAAGCTAAAAAACAATCGTTCACACCAGAAAAAGACGAATCTAAAAACGTTTTGTGTACCTTCACAACGAAATCAGCTCTGCGATCCTTGAACGACTTAGCGAAACGCTGCGGAAGACCTTCAGCTTCGACGCGAGGAATCCAGGTCTCGTGACTCTTGTAGCAAAGGAAAACATGGCGACCGTACGGACCAATGGAACCGGCGAGGCTCTCGCTGTACATCTCCTGCCGTTTAAACCCATAAAGCTCGTCTTCCGAGACCGGCACAGCGTCAATGTTGTTGTCTACTTCCGCCATTGAAGAGTACTTCCTTCCAAAATCTAGGGTTGCGCAGAAGCAGATGGAAGAAGAGAGAGAGTTGAAGAAGCGAAGCGATCGAAATGAAGGTGATAATTTCGTTATCATTAACTTATTTTCGAAAAGGAAAGAAAATTTCGTTTATATAATTTTTTTCCTAAAATCTGTGCAATCTGAACAACCGTCGCTCCCATAACCACGCAAATTAAGCCGTGGAATAAAGTGACTGGTTGGTGACATAAGGCTCTTACCAACCCCACAGCTCACCAAGAGATTCGTCACTCGTTTGCTAATCCACAACTACCATTTTACTCGTCCGTCACATTTTGTCGGTGACTGTCCTGTTATTTTAGATAAACCAAGACTATTTTGATTATTCTAAATTTTGATCAACCAAATTATCAATTATGAACACCACACGTATAAAAATCCATTTTTGCAACCTACTAACTGTCTGACTATTACAACATTTATGTACTTGTTTTTTTTTCACCTATAGGAATTTTGTTTTTGAATAATGAAAAATAAGAGTAATTAGTCAAATACCCTTTTTTAGTTCTTACTCTAATTTTACAATTCTATAAAAATAAGAAAAATCCTTCTGTGTGTTTAACATTTCTTTTTAGGAAAATCACTAAAGATGATTGCTATTCATATCTACAACTTAACAATTAAGAGGAACATCAATCTATTTGCTCTTGAAGAAAACATCCATTGATAATTAACATTTACATGTCAATAGTTTGCATTAAAGGGAACTTGTTTTTGAATATGTGTATTGGAAAACTAGTTACAACCTCAACCATGATGTGAAGAACAACAACAGTCAAATCATTTGGTCAGTTAAAAAAAACACATGAGCACAGAATCTAGACAAAGACAAAGCAAAATATCATACAGTTGTGGAATATCAAGCGAATAAGAAGGAATCAAACGAGAGAAAACAACAAATCAGAAGAAATCAATTTCCAAATAATTACCGGAAGGCTTCACATCCACAGTAGGTGGCTTATCACGACCACCTTGTGCATGTCCATGTCCATGTCCTTGGCTATTACCACGACGTAGACTGTGAGCGTTGTCCATGACTTTTACCGGCTGAGGAATTTGAGGTGGACTGGTGCATCTGATTAAGGCCCAATTCACGCTTTGGAAAAACGGATGCTGCTTAATCTCAGTGGCTCCTCTCCTATAAGCCAACCGGTGCTGAGGCTCTTTCACCAGCAATCCTCTGATCAAGTCTCTAGCTGCAAAGCTCACACTCGGGTGCTCCGGAAACCGCAACGCCTGTCCAACTACATTGAGCATCGTCGTTCTGTTCACGTCTCCTTTAAACGGTGTTTTCCCAAACAGAAGCTCGTATAGGAATATCCCGAAAGTCCACCAGTCAACCGCGCTCCCGTGCCCTTCTCCTTTGATAATCTCTGGCGCTAAGTACTCGTGTGTCCCAACAAACGACATGGACCGCGCGCTAGTCGGTTCAGCGATCAGCTCGGGGAGCGGTCTGACTTGTCGTGTTGTCTCGTTTGATTTCTTCTTGCCCTTGCTCTTAGACAAGAACCGAGGAGTGAAACACACTGGCTGGATGCAATCTGGCTGAACAATGCAGCTCGTGTTGTCTACGCAACTCGGCTGTATGCAGTAGCCTGAGCTTTTGGATTCAAGTGTCGTGGTTGCTGCGAATCGAACTAGTGTCGGAGAGACAGCACATCTCAGGGAGAGATCGAAATCGGATAGCATTATGTGTCCATCTTCACGAACTAAAACATTCTCAGGCTTAAGGTCTCTGTATATGATCCCAAGCATGTGTAGATACTCCATGGCTAGAAGAACTTCAGCAACGTAGAATCTGCAAAGAAAACAGCAAATCGCAAACATTTTCAGCATTAACGAAATCTGAAACCGCGGGAGGAACGCGAACCACAGTGGTTGAGTTGTCTTACCTAGCAGCGTGTTCCGGGAAATATTTGCCGGGCTGTTTTTGCCGGAGAGAATGTAAATCACCGCCGGGACAAAACTCCATAACCAGACACGAATGATTCTCTGTTTCGAAATGCGAGTAAAGCGTAGGCAAGAACGGGTGGTCCAATGATTGGAGTATCTCTCTCTCCGTCTGAGCCCTTACAAGCTTCTTCCTTGCTGCAATTGCTGCTTTCTCCATAACTTTTACGGCGAAGGTCGCTCCCGTTCCGATCAATTCCGCTAAGTAAACAGTCCCTATGTCACCTCCTCCAAGCTGCTTTATCAGCTTGAAATCTTTAGCCTCTAGAGACGACCCGACCCGAGATCGAACCTCCTGAATCGCGACCCATCGTTTGTCGTTATTAGCTCTGTGCGGCTTGTAAGCGGCGTTGCTCAAACCGCTCGAGCTGCTCTCGTCGCTTACATCGCTCCCCGTGCTTCCTCTGTATGTTAATATACCCATCTTCTCCAGATCGATTCCTCCTACGCCGATTGTGCTCGCGCACTCGCTGAGCTCTGTGTTCGTGAAGCTTTGCTTGGCTTCTGTGTAGAGTGGTGCTGTGTAGAAAGTGTTGGTCGGGCTAGGGTAAAACCTCGGCTCCGACTGTTTCTTCATCCGTAAAATCGAGATTGGTGTTTGAGATTCGGCCGAAACAGAGGATTCAGAACTTTCTAAAACTTCAGGGGAAGTTTCTCGTGTTAACGTCTTTAATGGCTGCTCTTGTTTCTTAGTGCCCCTGCAATCGATCGAAAATGATGTAGCGGAACATCTGGATTTAGCTGGAGTGTTTCTGGTTTTGGTTTTGGACGATGAACCAGCACAATCGATAGAGGAAGCCATTGAAGGTGTTCGACACAATTCCTGAAAGAAGGTCTTTTTCAAAAGTGGGTTTTAGTTTCTTGCCTTTTTCGTTTCTGTTAATGGCGATACGATGATTATAACTTCGAAACCGAGGAAAGAAAGCGAAAAAGTGGGTAAAGAATCGACTTTTTATATTCAGATGAAGGAAACTCAGCAAAGATTACGGTGACGATAACGTGATTCGTCTATACTCAATGATTAGGGTGTTGCTTAAACTTGATCAACGACCAATTCCAAGTAACCGCCGAGAATATGCAGAGAGAAAGAAAGGTTTTTGAGTATTTTTTTTTCCCGCGAAAATTTCACAAACAATAACAAGCCATTCCCAGAAAATTTGCATAAACAGAGAATAAGAAGAAGAAGAAGAAGTGTAAAGAAATTAACACCTGATCATAGACAACTCAGTCGTTCGTTTGAAAAAGTTTATTTCTCACTAGAGGAGGAGTGAAGTGAAAAACCAGCTTTGAGACGTGGATCGAAAATCTTTCTTTGTTCTTTGACGAGTTAGTCTAGATCCGATCCAATCAATGTCCGAGAGAGAGAGAGAGACGATTAAAAGAAAAAAATTTAGCTGCTTTTGTTCTTTCTCTTCGTCCTTTTAGGTGTTATTCTTCAGGTGAATGACGAAGAAAAGAGTGAAAATTAATAAGAAAATCGAAATCTGTTCGTCGTTTAATGGGAAAGTTTTAAGCAACTTTTTACACTCTCGATCTTGCGATGTTCCCTCAAAAGCAATGTTTCTTGTTTCTTGCTTTTTTTTGTTATTTTTGTAATTGTTTTTTTCTTATGAAAAAAGGCTAATTACTGTAATTAAGTAGGGATGCCGCTTCTAAGCACTTATTAGTAGATTATATTATACACTCGCAGTGTATGAATTATCGTGTAATGTATTTGTTATTTCTAGGCTATAAAGTTTGAGTACCAGTATTAATTAATAGTAGGGTCATAAACACACAAATCGTAGGGCCACATTAATTATAGGCATATTCCACATTAATCCATTTTCATAATAATTTATTTCAAAACACCATTTGAAATTAATATCTATACCTATATGCAATGAGATTATACATGGAATCATAATGATTAGATATTAATTGTACCGATGCAATTTTGTTAGTAGATTTTAATTAAAATATTTCCTCATAAGAATTCGAGTTGGCTGGTTCATTGAACCACTCATAATAAATTTATAATAGCATTACAAGAAAGCTATGTTCTTCTCCGTTTCTAGAACACTTATTCTAACTTTCTTAATTCCATTATTTTTTCGTGGATGAATCTTAAAATTAACCCATAAAGTGTTAATAAATTGAATACTTTGCTTTTGAATACACATTTCATAGTTTTTGATAGATAAACCGATGAGTAATTTGATAGCTAAATAATTACAATTTAGAAATTGATTTAACAAAATGAAGGAAGCGGAAGTTACGACCGAGGTGCAGCCCAAAGCCTCACATGGACGCACGTGAAGTCCCGGCACCAGCACGTGGACGACGGTTGTCATCGTCCTCTGGCGCATGTTATCTGAGGCAGCCGTCTACCGGCGTATTTAATTAACGTGCGCTTGCAAACTCTTAGTTTCTTGGTGATGACAGTACCGTAATCGTATCAGACGACCGTGGCGTTTTATGAAAACCACATATTTCAGGAAAACAAAAACTATTGGATAAAAACATAAATGTGAGATAATATTATAAGAAGGAGGACAATGATTTTGATGTGACAAATGGACCCTAACAGACTTTAAGATGGGGTCAACATCTAACGTGAATATAATATATATGCTATTGAGGAAGTTTGGTTGAAGTCCGATCAGTTCAAAATACTGTTTTCTTAATCATTACTCTTTTTTTTTCCAATTCAAAATGTGAATGGGCTTCTAAAGTTAGTTACCCACCCGACCCAGCCAATACTCGATGTCATGCTTTTGGTTGAAATTTAATAATGGAATGCAAAGAGTTACGTGATGTAGTGGTGAAGAAATACAGAAAAATATGATTTAGGGCATCTTCGTTTGCTCACCCAGATGATCCATTTGGGTGAAGATGAAAATTGTTTAGATGAAGGTGAAAATTATTGGTCGTTTGATATGTTTTAATGCGTTATTGAGATGGATCACGCTGCTTTGGTAAGCAATAGCTATGATGCTGATGAAGACCGTACATGTAGAGATATTACAAAACTATGAAATTAGTTCAAGTCATCAAAGGGAAGAAGATCGAGCCACTTCCTGGTCCTATTCATGCAATAGATGAATGGAACAGGTCTGCTTAATAGTTTCTTATGTGACCTTTGGATCCTATAATCTGTTAGTGGCATTCCTTTGTGTTAATCAAACAAAATAGACGAAGCAAATTGAATGTTTATAAGTTATTTATTTATATGAAAGTGTAACTGTGTTAATAAAAAAACTATATTCTTAATAAACTCACCTAGCACACTTTTCATTATCCACAACAATATAAATTGGCGTGTGACGTAAAACTATGAAAGCAAGCAAATTGTTGAAGATCAAAACTTCTTAATAGTTAAGACAAATTTAAAACCCATAAATTTTGGATTAAAGAATCTATTATAAGTGACAATAACTTGAGAATAATTAGAAGAAAAAAAACACAATAACTTAAAACTCTTTCACTATACTTAGAGAATATATCGTTTTACATTAAAGGCGTCGTATAAACACCGTCTCCAAATCCGAAGGAGGCACAAAGTACTCTATACCGACATTGCTCCGACACTTCAACGCCGGTCGGCGTTTCCTTGGCGCCGGCGGGCATTTCAATTTCTCCGACGTCTTTGCTTCCTTTGCCGTTGGCGTGATGCAAAACCCTTCGCTACCATTGAAATGTTCTTCCTCAGCCTCTGTTTCTCTCTCCGTCTTCTTTCTGAGTTTCGTCTTCACCGGTTTAAGTGAAGCCCGAATGGAGATTTCGGCTAAGACCCATTTTTTACCATCGGTGTCTAATCCTCTACCGAATTGAGATTTCTTCGAAGATCCCATATTTTCTATTAATTCTGAGATCAATTAGAGATTGGGGAGGATACGAGAAACAGAGACAGGAAGATGAGGAATCCAAAAAAGAAGAAGAAGAAGAAGAACTTATATCGATTGGAGGAAGGAGAGTACGAAGAAGAGGGAATAAGTGGAAAGTATGCGAAAGGTTCTTACTTTTAAAGACAAGTTTTGAGTTTTTGCAATTTGCTTGCTTCCTCAGGAATTAAAAGAGAAGAAAGCTTTCAGAGGAAGATTATTAATTAGGTGGAGGAAGAGGAAAGGGTAAAATCGGAAATCAATAACGTGTTTCCGTCTAATTTTTGGCGCCATAGTGTTGAGAATCTTAGCTCACAACGGCTCTCTTTCCCGCCACTTTTTGCGTAACTGCCTTATCTCAAAAGGGCAAATGGGCCATTAGAGCCTTATTAAAAGGTTAATGGGCTTTGAATATAAAAAGTCAACGGGCTTTCTTTTGAGTTTTTTGGTGTAAAATTAATTTTCCCGCGTTGAAGAGAAACCATACCGCCTAAAAATGGAAGAAAATTAAATTAATCCCGCCGGTTCCTCATCTTTTACATTTTCTCTCCGGCAAAAACCTCCAGAACACATTTTCTCTTTCTCTTCTTCGATTCGATTGCAGAGAATCTCCGATGGAAAACTCCAGATCTAGATCCGTCTTCGCCGACATCAGGCTAAGAGAGCTCAACGGGTTTCGAGGTATATTCATACGTTTACATTCAAATGCATTGAGTTTTTCGATCTCGTAGCTCTATGACGAGTTCAGATTCTCCTAATTGTTCTGATTAATTTTTGTGTGTGTGGTTCCAGTAAGGAAGCGACAGTTTTTCGCAGATTCCGAGCTGATTGCCAGAGAAATAGCTAGCGTAGCTGTGGAACACGACGGGAATCGAACTCCGCCCTTGGCCGTTTCGTTTTGTAAGGTACGGTGGTCCATCTACAGTATATTTACCTTCTGGTTTTGTAAGGTACGGTGATTCAATTCTCTACTCTCGATGAAAATCTTCTGATTTTTTGTTGAATCGCACAGAGTAGCCGGAATTCCCAAGTATTCGCAGTGTCAGATGAAGATGGACATGTGAGCTTGTTTAATTCGAATAAGAAGTTTGCCTCTTCTGCAACTCACCAAGAGAATACAGGTATTGTCTCCCTTCCCGTTGATAACCCTAATTTTTTCTTTTTCTGGGCTGCTAAATTGAATACGTTGTGTTTGTTTCACATGGAAATTATGTGTAGAGAATGCCAGATTTCGTGACTGGGTTGCTCATTATAATGCGGTCTTCGACATTTCTTGGATCAAGGTGCACCATTTGCTTGGCATTGAGCTATATATACGTCTACTACATGAATTTTTTTCTGGAATTAAGAGAAGCTAATTTGATGTGAATTTATCACCAATTTTATTGCAGGAAGATAGTTGTCTTCTGACTGCTTCTGGTGATCAAACTGTAAGTAGTGACTCAAAATTTTCAATTGACTAGTTTGTGAGGACAACGCTATGACGTCGACATTCATATATGGCTTCTCTATTGATGTGGATGCAGATTAAAGTATGGGATGTTGAGGAGAATAAGTGTACTGGAGTCCTTATAGGGCACACAGGAACTGTAAAATCAATGTGTTCACATCCAACGAATTCTGGTTTGTTTCTTGCAGATTTCTCATCCTGATTTTACTAATTGATATTTTCCATCAAGATAGCTCTAACTCTTGCTGTTTGCAGATCTTCTTGTCTCTGGTTCGAGAGATGGATCTTTTGCGCTATGGGATTTAAGATGTAAAAGTAGCTCTCACAAAGAGGAGTTTTGCATCAAGTAAGGCCTTCTGTCTAAACTTTTTGTGAAGATCTTTCTCCACTTTTTTCCTTCAACCATCTTGATTGTTGTTCTGTTCTTCACACAGCTCTACTGGCATGGTTAAAGGAGCTCATCTATCTCCTCTTTCAAAACGAATCAGACGTCGCAAGGTTTTTACTCCTGCTCCTTCGTGTGACTCTTCCCTTCTAATCTATTTATCCTATCTTCTCCGCTTATGGCTTCCTGTTTTCAGGCTGCTTCATCAAGCATTACCTCTGTGCTTTATCTCAAGGATGAGGTCACAATTGCCACTGCTGGAGCACCAGATAGGTACTTGCACAACATTAATTGGGGTCATGTATAGGGTTTTGCATTGAGCGTATAGCAACTTCATTAATATCCTTCGCTTTTTTTCTTCCCTTCTCTTAGCGCCTTGAAATTTTGGGATACAAGAAAGCTGAAAGTTCCTATTGCTCAAGCATCTCCACAGTCAGACCCAACAAACACTAAGGTAAGCTAAGCTTCATATTCCTAGACTAATCACATGTTATTTCTGAATGGTTTCGATGCGAATTAGGCACTGTACGGTTCAAATGGAAAGTAGATTAATCTACAACCTGGTTATCATTATTGTTTTGTGGTTTCAGGAAAGGAGAACACATGGTATAGTATCCTTGTCCCAGGACTCAAGTGGAACCTTTCTCACAGCATCATGCAAGGACAACAGGTTTGATTTTTAATATTCACACTCATTAACCTTTCTTAGTGATTGCCCTGCACTATGAGAAAGTCCTTGTTAAAGATCCAGCTCTAACCAAATATGTTATCTCCTTTTCAATAATCTGTTGCAGTATCTATCTATACAACATACTCCAGCTTGACAAAGGACCTATGCAATCTTTCTCTGGTTGCCGAATAGATTCGTTTTTCGTAAGGGTAATAATGCCTTGTCCACAATTTGCCCTTCAATCACACAATTGATTTGCTTTTATAACATTTTTCACTCACTCACTCATCATGGAATTCTTGCTCTGCAGACAATGATTAGTCCTGATGGTGAATACATTTTGAGCGGTTCAAGCGATGGTAACGCTTATATATGGCAGGTTTGAATTCTCTGTCACTTAGTTTGTCATTCTCTGTTAAATCAATGATTCAAGACGTACATATGCTTAAACAACCACTGCAATTTCAGGTCAATAAGCCTCAAGTAGATCCTACGATCTTGAAAGGCCACGACTTTGAAGTTACCGCAGTAGATTGGTAACTCCACTTCACCGAGCCTTTTCTAGTTTTCGTTGAAGCAATAAATACAACAAGAAGAAACAATTAAAACAAAAAAACTTCATTCTTAGTTCTTTCTTCACTGCATCCAACTATCCTACAAGTTGATTCGATGATAATAACTAAATCTCTTGTGCAGGTCTCCATCAGAGATTGGGAAAGTAGCAACTGCTTCAGATGATTTCACGGTAATAAAAACATTTTCATATGTTGATAGAAAAAGCAAAAGGCTTATGATTTTTAATGTATTGTTTTTTTTTTGCTTTTTGGCCCTTAACTAACTTTCATGTCTGTTCATACTTAGGTACGACTGTGGAATATAGAGAACAACCGCTGCTCAAACGCAAATGCAACAGCATCTTCTTCTAGAGTTAAACGCAGAGTAACCGCATTGTCAGATACAGAAGCCAAAGAAAGACTTGAGATGAACAGAGAACCCGAAAGTCCACAAAAGCATCCATCAGATAATGATTATTATAGTAATAATCAATCTATGCCTATCATCAGAACTCCAGAGACTCAGAAAAAGAAAACATCACTGTCATCATCATCATTCTCATTATTATCATCATCAGAAGAAGATAAAGTGTGCGAGACAACACCAGAAACCGCTGGCCAGAGTCCATCATCTGTCCTAAACCCTCCTTCCTCTGTCAAAAGGCGAACCATTAGAGATTATTTTCTTGTCACTCCCTAAACCCGTATCTCTTTTCCAAAGATCTTTGTACAGAAAATGTAAAATTTATTAGATTCATTCCACTATCAGATTCATTCAGGTTGTATCTGAAAATTTTGCATAAAGTGAACCAGGAGCTATTATTAATTCAGAAAATTATTCTAACATTTCTTAACGATTTTTACAACCTTAACGTGTTATCTTAAGAAGCAACCGAGTCTTGATGAATGTCGTGCTGTTCTATGAAGATAAAATATATTATCAATATTTAATACTCAATTACGCTTAGATTCTTCTCTATATTTCTTTAAAAAGCAAAAAAGGCAGAATGAAAATATTGAATTGTAAATAAGACTGGACACCACTAAATTGGGTTCGATGTATATAAATTATGTAATAAGAAAAGAGGTGCATTTATAGAATAAAAATTTGATCAAATAATTGTGCATATCTTCTAATGGTTGTTGTGTGGCCATATGCATACTAACAACATTTGACTTGCAATAATTCCGTCGACATTTCTTCAACAACCGATCCACAAAGTTCCAACCTATGATTACTAAATCATTAGTACCTTTGGTTTAAGGGTTCATACAATTTTTTTTGGGTTTTAAAGTAATCTCAAAAGTAGCCCCAATTAATATGAATCATTCGGAATATCTAATTGATCATATCTTAATTATCTCCTTATCAACTAAAATAGTTTCTTCATCTTAAATTTTCTTTTAACAACAATGAAATATGCTTTGCAGAATTTAAGCTATTGATAAGTTTCCTAATATGTATTGGAGTTTTTCATTTCGAGAATTTTAAATTAAAGTCGTATCAGCTTTTCATTATACTTGTATGATATACTAACATTTTAACTATTTAGTAAGTTTTCTTAATCATGTAGTATTATTACTCACTAGATTGTGCGACAATGTTATATTCTTGCTTAAGAGAAAAAGGAAAAGATAAGATCGGAACTTGGCAAGAAATTTCGTTATCCCAATTCCCAATTGTTCAATTGATAAGCGAACCTTGCCGACTTCTAGCTAGGTGCATGCATATACATTGATTTTTAAAAATATGGATAATACTATAATTTAGGGTAATTCATATATATTATATACACATATGTACATACATATTTAGGGATATTTAATATTCGTATTCAAGTGCTTCATGTTTTTTTTTTAATCTGAATGGGGCTTATCTTTTCCTTTTCTCGCTTTTTCTTTCAGTTTCATATTATTTTCATCCTTTCTTGTTGAACATTTGATATAAAATGCTTGTATACAACGAAATCTAATCAGGAAATTAAATACGTAAAGTACCGTTATAACAAATATATCTATGTAAAGTAATGCTTTGCCAATGATTGATAATCTCATCTAATCATTGGTATAATCTACGCACATGCTACTAAATATTGCACTTACGAATTTGGTATATACATTATGTTTGTGGAAAAAATAATGCATTGGTAATTTGGTATACATCACTTATCATTTTTGTTTAATTGTTAAAGCACTTGGGTTAAGAAGGATACCAACTACTTTGTTTGATTTTAATAAAAAATAAAGAAATTACTTTCTTTGGAAAAATCTCGAAGGCTTTTATTAAGTTGTTAGGATGATTGAACTGGAGTTTCTAGCTCAGCACGATGATTCATATATGTACACTGCTAATTTGCTTAGTATAATTTTAGAAACGTAATTTCTTTTTAAAATTCCATTATCCAATATTCCAAATACGACCTAATGTACACACAAGCTTTAGTGATATAAAATAAAATATCAACTTTTGAAAAGAAATATCGTGAAAAACTACAATTAGCCATTTTTAATATGATAAATATTTTGTCTTTATATTTTTTTACTATTAAGTTAAAACCTTATAGTACAAACACCTAAAATCAGTGGTGTTTATCTAAACATATTCGAAAATACTGGTTTCACAATTAATGAAAAGTGATAATGGCAGTATAGTAAAGAAAAAACTGTTTTCAAAAATCCTGTTTTATTAACACTATTGCAAAATTTCAGATTATATATAAAGAAAATATGCACTATATGAAATTTATTGGTATTTAAGCATGTGGGTCAACCATCAGGGTATGCAAAAAATTTGGATGACAAAAATTAATTAATTAAAATTTTTTTAAAAGTTAGTAATTATTTTTCAGAAAGATGAACAGTGAAATCAGGAGGGGTTATATGTTAAAACAGTTAAATTCAATCAAGCAAAATGACAGTCCACATGTCGGATTCTCTCAGATCTTTAACAGTTCTGATGTTTTTGTAACTTTGTATCCCAAAACCTTCTGAAATTAAATTTAAAACAATATGTTAAAAAGTGGACCAAAGACTTCACAAACATTATTTTATTATTATTATTTGTTTTTTTACAGAATACCAAAACTTGTGAAAAGGTCAAAGGTAAATAAAACAATTGTAGGCGATTTAAGCCTCGGAATTGAAGTTGAAGAATCTACATTGGTCAAAGAGCTATGTTCAAGTTTTGGTTCCGGATTCTTTTAAAGAAGCATCATGTTACGAAAACCACCAAATTATGTTTATATCATCTGTTAGATCTTGCTAATTTAGGTTTAGCATAGGTTATCTTTAGACAATATTTACCTACTATCGAAGATAAATTAATTACTTTTACTCCATTCTTGCAAGAAAACTTTTCTTATAAGTTAGTGACTTACAGAAACGAATAATTATCTTGAAGTTTGGATAGAAAATAAGTAACGAAAATGTTATTCATTACTGAAAACCATTAAATGGAGTAAAAGTTCCACTGTTCGTTCGTTGTTATTCCTTTTTAGTTCACTGTTTTAGGTCCTCAATTAATTGAGGCTAATTTGTCTTTTTGCAAATCTCATTATATTCATCTTCTTTCTCCCTCATACCACCAAAAATGCCTTTTGCTCTTCTCTCTCTCTTTCTCTAATCCTTGTCTCCTCTTTCTCTCTCTAACTTTCCTCTTAGAGACCCCTATATATAACTAGGGTTTCTTCTCTAAAACAACAACATAAATTCCAACAATTTAAATTCTTCCTGAGAGTTTTTTCATTTCTCCTTCTTATAGTTAAGACACAAAAGAGAAAGACAAAGAATATCAAACCATTCTGAGTATATATCAAGGAGCACTTTCTCTTGTTTCTCCATTAAAAGGTAAGACCAAAAGCGTTTCATTCTACTCAGCCAATTCACACACGCACACACAATTGCATAATATATGTATTGTACTTTTATGTTGAATGGTTATATAAAATTAGAGAGTCTAGATCATGAAGATTTGGATCACTGCTCTTGAAATTCCAAGTTGATAATTAGACGATCTTTATTTAAAAATTATAAAAGTAACAGTTGAACGTGTGATCTAGATCTCATGACTTCTTATATATGTTGAAGGTACCATACTCAAACACTAACACTTAAGCATATAATATAGCTCTTTAATTAGGTTATAGATACAAGAAATGAAACCAATATATGTTGTTTAGATGTGGGGATCTCAGAGTCAGAGAGACAGATAGTATTGTGAGGATAAAATCAGGAAACGCTTCTAAACTAAACGCCAAGAACAAGAATGTATGGTCAAGAGTGTTTTTTATGTTCGAGTTAAAAGAAATGAGTAATCAAATTAAAATTTCCAAAAAAAGAATGTCCATTTTGCATTTTTTTTACCAAATTTGGTGGCTTCACAAATACTCATATACAACAATACATATACTACCTTCTTGAAAATTCTTATGAAAATTTCACATTTGAATTTAATGTCATATCTGTGAGAACAATTTGTTTTCTTATTATAAAAAGTACATGATCCTGTCAGATTAATCTAGAACGTAAAACCAGTCTGTGTTAGCTTCAATTTGAATTATATATATAGTAACACCCACTTTCTTCATATGGCTATGGAGATTAAATGGACGTCTACTTGTTTGTGTGTAATGTAGTTACGCAACTAATTATATAACTTTTCATAGTCGTATTGTGTGTTAGATTCACCAGTATACTTAGATTTAACATTTTGTGCATATATGTAGTAGGTTTGGTTTTGGTGTCCCTGAATAACATGCAGTAAGACCACTAAGAAGGGGATAAAAGGACTAAGAACACATACGTCTTGTAACCATGATGAGACTATAATTATCTCTAGTTACCTTACTTACTAAGTATAATTAATGAATTGTGAGGATAAAGACTTGATAAAAACATCTTATGTCTTATAACAACAGCCCATTATATTGATGATGAAACAATTATTACTAGTTATCAACACAAATTGGAAAACAAAAACTTCGAAAATGTATCAATGTTTATAATGCTACGTAGACACATATATATAGACATATTGCGTAAAAGGTATTGATTGATGTATACAAGGATGAGATCTTAAAGAATTAAAATATCGATGTGGATCAACAAGATTCATATCAATCTTGTAATTCCCAAAAACTTTTAATAAAATATGTATGTGATTACATCGTTTTTTGTTTTCACTTCAGCAACTGAAAAATCAGGGGACATATAACCAAAAATGGCATCATCATATACGAACTACACAAACTCACCGTGCGCGGCATGCAAATTCCTCCGGCGAAGATGTACATCGGACTGCGTGTTCGCACCATATTTTCCTCCAGAGGAACCTACAAAGTTTGCGAACGTCCACCGGATATTCGGGGCAAGCAACGTGAGCAAGATCCTCCAGGAGGTGGCACCGCATCAACGAGAAGACGCGGTGAACTCGTTGGCTTACGAGGCGGAGGCACGGCTAAAAGATCCAGTGTATGGTTGCGTTGGGGCCATCTCGGTGCTCCAAAGACAGGTCTTGAGGCTGCAACGGGAACTAGAGGAGACAAATGCTGATCTCATGAGGTATGCAAGTTGTCTTGGCGGTGAAACGACGTCGACTTATGGAGGACAGAGAGGTTGACTGGTCAACGGGAGTTGATTGGTCATCATCGCCCTTTGAGAGAATGAGCGGCGGAGAAGTATAAAGAGAAGGGGAGAGAGAGAAGATGGTTGATGTGATGGAAGTGATGAGAATATCTTCGTATGTGTATATATATGTCTATGGAGACATGCATGTATGTTACATGTATGTGCGTACATATACTTATGTGTTGTGGGATTTTAACTTGTATTTTTCTTTTTCATGGGAGGTCAAAAGATAGTTTTGAATATGTTGAATCAGCAATAAGTACTTAATGTATGTGGTTGTGTTTGACGTTCCCGCTGCATTATAAACACCGGTTAGCCAGTACTAATTGATTCCTAAATTCAAATAATATATATAGATAGTTAATTGTGAGATAAATTAGTTTTTTGATTAGTAAGCAAAAAAATTATTGGGTCAAAAAATTAAATTTACCTTTTAATAATTCAAACTAAATTTACGCACACATAAACTCAATCATAAAAACTATGATCAATTCATGGTTGAACCTAAATAATACTTTGCTAAATGTGCTAGCTTACTTCGACCAAAAGCGTTTCATTTCAACCAACATATTATCTCACTGTTAGCAGGAACTGAAATTAAAATGTGTACTGGGTCGAACTCATGTCCCGTTTAGACCGATATTTCATATTTCACTGATTCATCATCACATTTTAGCTTTTTCAAAAGTTTCGTCCAACGATTGTGATATAATTATGTCAATGAAGCAATACTTAATATTCAATTGATAAAAGCATAAAATTTCATGTCGACAGTTTTGAATAGGTTCATAGGAAAGTAGACTAATAATTGGTTGTTTGATTACACACACTAGTCACTGGTCAGAAACATCATTTTGCTAATATTCTAAGTTAGTCGAGTAATTTTATATATTTTGTCGACATGAGGAAAAGTTTAATTAAATAATCAATTTCTGAAAACATCAAGTTTTGAGTGGCTTTATTTAGGCACATGCTTCATTGGGAATCGCATTTTTAAAGCCAGTCTATTTTAATTTCATGTCATTTTGCGGCTACCTAACAACTAAATATATTCAAATACAAATCATCTCATCAAATACCTACTCCGACTACTCTTTTTTCGATAATTAAGATTGATGATTTTTTTTCTTACAATTAAGTTAGATATTTGTGTAATCTAAGATATATTGTATATATAAGTTATCAAATGTAGGTAGTCCTATTATTTAGGAAAAAATATTTAAATTCTGATAAAAAATGTAAAATCAAAACTTCTTAACTAACAACTAATTAAAGTAGTTGTATATAGTTTTTATCATTTGTGCTTGGAACTTTATAACTAACAACAAATTACAATTATAATGTAGCATATATGTATATTTTTCTCCGACTTACTATGTCGACTTCAAGACACGAGGGATTTCAAGATTGTGTTCAGACAAGAGTCAGTTTCAGAAACAGTAACTAAAGGTACATTTGTTTTTCTGGTATCATTTCATTTTAACCTTTTTTATTTATTACACTATCACTGTCTTCTGCAGAAAATATGATTGTTTTGCCATGTGATATATCATCTCATATTGTACACATCTTTAGACTTTTCCTCAATTATTCCCTTCAAATCTTCTTCAATTCTCCCATAGTTTTTCTTTATTCCGATAACTACAAAATGCTATCAAACTCCTTTTTGATAAAAAAAATTCCACACGTATGAAAGCAAAAAAAAAACTAATCTATATACTTTTCTTGGTCACGGGTTCACACCAATTTTTTTTTTACCACAAAAATTTTTCTAGATTGAAAAAGTGGAATTGGTGACCATATAAAAACTCCAGCGAAACTATTGTACTAATGTCCCCATCCAAAGAAACTCTACTGTTTTAGTACTTGCGATTTGAGCCATAGACCTAGCTTTTAACAGGTTAAATCCAAGTTTGAAATCAATCTCATCGCAAAAAAACAAAAGGCGAAAGAGCACACAAAACAAAACGTAAATGGGCCATATATGGGTCCAATTGTGGACCAAGAGAAAGTGAGGCAGAAGTTTGTCATTTCATTATCAAGTAGCATTGGCCCACCACGAAACCGCCCAATAGCTTAGAAATGTCCAATAACAGAAACAAATGCAAAAGCCTTGTTCCATGGACGGCGTCGTTTCCTGTTGAAATTGATTGATTCGATTGTACCTTTGATTAGACCTCTGTAAGAAAAAAGGTCCTAACTAAAGCCACTGGGCCACACCAGTGTGCTCGTGTTACAAAAGCGATCTACAATATCTAGTCTTCGTGATACAAAAATAAAGAAACATATAAGTTTATATAAATATCGTCGACAATATTTACAATTTGTGACATAATTGTCATTTGCCAACCGAAAGTCGAAATACAAACTAATTCTTAGAGCTTATTATATTCTTGCTTGTTGACAAAAAAAAATATTCTTGCTTTTTTAAAAAAAATATAGACTTAGTGATTAATCATGATTGAAATCAAAATTATAAGAAAACTGGAATAATGGTCCCGCGACCTCTAAAATATTTATATAATTAGAACCACTAAAACCATCATGAATTGCTTCATAATTGCCAACTTTTTCAAGCTCAAATACTAAAAAAGAGAACAGTGTAAATTTAAACTGCATTTTTTTCATTAGTGTAACTATTTATATATTTAGAAAAATATTATTATAAGTCACCCAGTTAATGGTTTAACTCCCACTAATTACTGCAATGTAGAATTAACCGGATCTAGGATTTTGTTTTTCCATATTATTGAAAAGAAAAAAGGAAGTGCATCGAAGTGAGAGCAAGATGAATTGTAAACCGAATGGATTGTTTGTTTTTATTTGAACATAACGGTGGAGAGGAGAAGGAAAAGATGATCAGGCAAAGAATGAAACTTGGAAATCATGCAAAGCCACACCTCTTCCTTCACCACATTGTTACGTGTCCTCTTCTCTTCACTCTAACTCTCCCTCTACTACAAGAATAAACATTTCAATCCCATCAATATATATAAATGTTATGTTACAATAACTTATATTCTCTTGTGTGTTCTCTTGATACTTTGCTCTTCAAAAAGTTTTAAATCATATCAATCGATATGGCGAATGTGGACAGGCGTGTGCATGTCGACCGTACTGACAAACGTACTCATCTTCAGCCAAGCTATGATGAAGATGTCGGTTATGGTTATGGTGCTGGTTATGGTTCTGATTACAAGAGTCGCGGTCCCTCCACTAACCAAGTATCTTTGTGTTCTTCTCTTTCGTATTTTTTTTTGTTTTCTTTTGAAGATTTTCTGCAAATTTTAGAGAAATACATTGACTAATTTATGTGAAGAATCATGAGTTTCGACCTTGGAATTTGTTACACCGGTCCAGGTTAAATTTGTAGTTCAAGATTCTTAAACAAGATATTCAAAAATGTCTAACAAAACCAGTTACATGTGTATGATGCATGCATGTATATAGGGATTATATCCAGATTTAATGTATACATGCAGATCGTAGCACTTATAGCAGGAGTTCCCATTGGTGGCTCATTGCTAGCCCTAGCTGGACTCACTCTAGCCGGCTCGGTGATAGGTTTGATGCTCTCTATTCCGCTATTCCTCCTCTTCAGTCCGGTGATCGTCCCAGCGGCTCTCACCATCGGGCTCGCTGCGACCGGAATCTTGGCCTCTGGGTTATTTGGTCTGACGGGGCTTAGCTCGGTCTCATGGGTGCTAAACTACCTACGTGGGACGACTGATACGGTGCCGGAGCAATTGGACTATGCTAAGCGGCGTATGGCTGACGCGGTAGGCTATGCCGGTCAGAAGGGAAAAGAGATGGGTCAGTATGTGCAGGATAAGGCCCATGAAGCCCATGATACTAGTCTGACCAGTGAGACCACTGAGCCGGGGAAGGCAAGGAGACACATACCATAAATCTGTGGGTTTCTGTTGGAAAAACAATTATGTAATTTTACTTTTATGTCCCAGTTTCTTCCTTCTGATATATTTTGTAAGTGTGTACGTTCGTTTTGTCGTGTCCAAATAAATATACTGTGAGTGAAATAAAAAAAACCAAATAAACCTGTCGTCTATTTTGGGATAACCAGAAACTTCATACGAAAATTCAGGTCAACTTCTCAAACACATGAAACTTTTGTTTCCTAAACAATTGTAGAACCAATATGTACTATTAAGGATATCCCACGGCGGGACAAAATTATGAAACCATCATTTTTCTTCCAAGCAAAGAACACAAATTTGGAACCATAGAAAACACAATCAATTCGTATATCACATTTTTTGTTGCGACCTGTGCTTTTCTTATTTTAACTTGACACATACTGTTTTAGTATCATTGTTGGTTTTTCTTTTTTTGTTGCTTTGTTAACGTTGGGGCCATTTTTTTACGCAAAATCGGTTCTAAATTTTAAAAAATCGTGAATTAGCAAAAATAAATCATTATGCTTAACATATTTTAGATATATAAACAAAAGATCGCAAGATCTGTTTGGACTCAGAATATGTCTTATATATATTATTATTTAAAATATTATAATTTCAAAATAACTAAAAAAACAACTCTGAAACAAATTATCCGTTTGAAAAAAATATATGATAATCGAAATTTTTCTGTATTATATTTTTAAAATAGTTCTATTTATATTATGCTAAAGAAATTTCTGTAAACTTATTTTTATTAATCTGCAAAAATCACGTATCTGATAATCAAATTTAAAATTTTAGTATAGGATAAACATTAAGCTTTTAAGTAACTGTTAAACTAAGGGAATTTCCACCATCCTAGAAAAATTTTCTTTAGGTTGAGAGTTTTATATTCCTAAAAAATAGTTATTTTTTCTTGTTTTTTTGTTTAAAGTTTGGGCTTTTGTTCTTATTTTCCCTTTAGTTTTGAACTTTTGATATCCGCTTATTGGGCCAAATCGAGACGGCCCATTTTCTAGAGCCGGCTGATCGGACTTCCCCTTCCCGGCGCTGAAAATTCCCACAGCCCCACCGTTTATGCCTCCGAAGTAGCCGTTGCCTCCTCCTCTCTCTCTCTCTCTCTCGTCAAAGGAATGGCTTCATATGCTACGTTACTGGAGAAAACTCGAGTCCCTCAACCTTCCATACAGAGATTCGCTGTGATTTCCGTCTTCCTCAAGTTACGATCTGCTCCGGAGCGACTGGGGTTGGAATCCGAAGCCGGAAGAGATGCTATTTCCTTCTGCCTCACTTCCGCATCTGTCACTGTCGTTGATCAATCCGTTCGTGAGCTATGCCGATTAGTATCAGACTCCGTTCTGGACCTCTCCCGCGGTTTGCTGGAGCTTCAATCAGCCCTCGAAGGATGTGACTCGAAATTGGTCCCCCTCTTTGTGAAGGGTTTAGGGTTTTTAATTCGTATAGGTTACGAACAGAAAGGTGGGAATTGGAAGTTCAATTCGACGGAGAATCATCCGTTTGTCAGGGTATGTGATCCGTATTCCGGGGGAAAATTAGTCGAAATTAGCAAGCCTTTGATGCTTCTCCTTGTTGTTGGTTGCAGATTCTTTCTAGCCGAGCGGAGACACAGACGGAGCTACTTCACCAAGTATCACTCTTTGTAATGCATAATCGGCGATTGGGAATGGTGGCAGTATGTGAATTTCTGGAGCCGTTCCTGAATTTCACATTACTACGTATCCCACTTGCAGATTCATCGCCGTCTTTGTTTGCGAGGGAGTTAATCTCATCAATGGCTTCCCTTTGTTGCTCCTGCCACAACGAAGCACTGCCAGTTTTCAGATTGCTTCTGCGCTGCCTTAAGTACATCCCAGGCAAAAATTCGGAAGTAAGTGTACATGATTGACAATCTGTGTGATGAATGCACTAGATGCAATTTTCAGAGCCAGTTCTTAATTTCTGAAACTATTCAGGACAATAGAAATTTCAGCTGCATTGTCAAGACTCTAGTGGATGCCTACACTGTGGTTGCGAGAGGCTTGGTTGGAACTAGATTGGTATGTGCTAATTGCCCCATGCCTTCATTTTAATCTTTGTGCTCATTGGCCGACCTTCACTCATTTATCTACACTAGCAGGAAGTTATAGAATTTCACGTGCTCGGTGTTCAACTGGTAGATACCGTACTTTTGCTTTGTGCCTCTCCTCATGTCCAAAACACTGAACAAGAGCCTGTGATCGAATCGTTGAGGCACTTATTAGCCGTTCAGAAAGACCTTGGATTACCATATTCACGTGATTTATCCTTGGTAGTTCTCTCGCTCGTTTTCATGCTTGCCAAGTCAAGTGTCGAGCATGAGCAACTCTCTATTTTAAAGTTGCTGCTTTTTCTGCTCAAATGGAAAAGTGAAAATGGTATATATGTTCTCCATTTTCTTGTCATTACACTCTTGCTCGTTTCATTGTCTAATAGTGTAGTAGCTAATTTACTCCAATCAACTTGGTGTGTCCTGCTATAGTATGACTCCCTGTTTTCTTTTTTATTTGGCAAAATAAGGTGATGTGTGCATTTTCTATCGACTGAGAATTGATTCTTTTCAATTTTTTTTTGTAGAAAACTTGTCGGTTAGAGATGCAGCCTGTTCAAATGTGGAGCCTCTATTATTATTCCCTATTATCGCACTGATGTCTTCTCCTTCTAAATCAGTCAAAGGAGCAGCAAGTAAGGTTCTTTCCATCGTAGAAAATGTCTTGGTAACGATGTCAAATGCACCAAAGATTGAGGTCCATACAAGTAAGGGAGATTCACCACTCAGCAGGGTGGGCTCTGTCGTATTTAGGATCATGCAGCAACTCTGGCATCAGGTTTAATTCCTGTGGAGAAACCTGCTATTTCTTTTGGAAATCTGTCTATATTAATAAGTTACATAGATCCACTCATGGTTAGGTTATTTTTCAAATGGCTACTCTTTGAGGGTTGGTGAGAGATAGGCATGTTTACTTTGATATATGTTCATATCAAATCGGAATCAAATTGCTCTCTGAGTCTTTGAATGTTCTTTTTCCAGAATGACTATGCATCTTCCACGTCCTGCTTCCTCAGAGTGGCTTACATCAATCGAAGTGAAACACAGGAAACTTATCCTGGACCAGTGACTTGGCATTCACTACTTAGGGAACATGCTGCACGGTTTTTTGATAGAAAAAAGTTATCTGCATCGTTTTCTCTTTCGCAAGAGATACCTATTTTACTTGGTGCTGTTGCTGGTGTCTTGCTGATGCATCCATCCCTAGGACCTGATGCTATTGATTCTTTGACTGCTGTTGGTGGCATTGATCCTAAGATGAGTGTCCCGCTGTTGCTAGTTGTTCTATATTACAGCAACTTGTTATCTCGAACTGATGTCCCTTGTCAGAGTCTATTGGTGAGACTACCCTCATTCAATTTCTTTCTGTATTTTCAAATCCAATTGCGTGTTTCTTCTATTTCTTTTTCCTTTAGTGTAGTCCCCATTTTATTTATTTGACTTGCAGTCAAAACTTCTGGGGTTGCTCCCGTCACTAGCTGCACAACAGGTGATGATTCCACTTGTAGTTCAGACAATTACACCAATGCTACACAAGGATGCGAAAGGGTCAGTGCACCTTTTTCTCTGATCATTTATTGATGTATCTTTTAATCTTGTTTATAATAGTTGATGTGGGTTGAAACCCTTACTTAGTGCTCGATTTTCACCCTTGCTCTTTGGTAAACGGGTAGCCTTCAAAAACAGCTATCGGTGGTTCCTATAACTTTTCAGATTCTGGGCTTATGATATATAAAAAAGGTAGATTTAGAAGCCAAAAGAATATATGATGTCTAATGCGTTAGCCTACATTTACCAAGCTTGTTGAATTGGATTACTGTGCTCGACCTTTTTGTTTCTGTACTGCCATGCAATGGAGTTGACATGAGTAGCTCTGATAATTTTTTATTTTAGTCTGTTGTATGCTACAGCCATTAGATTACTTTGCCAGACCTGGGTAGTAAATGACCGTGCCTTTTCGAGTCTGCAAGTAAGCTATTCTATACCACTATGAAAATTTGCTCAACATTGATGAAGTCCGCTTGCGCATGCGTGTACTATTTTTATGGCACTAATTATTTTAATTACGCAGGAAGTATTACGTCCGAAAGGATTTATAGACTTTATTTCAGAGAGACATATCTGCATTAGTATGGCTGCTTCCATTGACGATGTATGCAAGAGACACCCTGATAGGGGAGTAGACTTAATCTTGTCCGTTCAGGTATAATTTCTCAAGTGATGTTTGCGAGTACTGTTTTGGCTGTATATTGAAACTCTTGGAATGCCTTCATATTTTTAACTGGATTCATACTTTGATAGGCCTGTATAGAAAGCCAAGACTGTTCAGTTCGAGCACTTGGTTTTCAGAGTCTTTCCCATCTGTGTGAAGCCGATGTCATTGGTACTCTCTTGATGCTTGCTTGTGTTAGTTAACTCCTTCGTATTTCTCTCATAACTATTGAATCTTCCATCTAGATTTCTATACTGCATGGGGTGTCATTGAGAAACATGCTCAAAACATCAAAGTGGATCCTCTCCTTGCTTATAGGTTAGCAGCGCTCATATCCCAAATCATATTTATAGGCACGATTGAGGTGTTTAAAGTGGTGCACGGATCTTTATAGCCATTTTCATTTGATGTGTCTGAAAAAATATTTGACGTATAACTAGCCCTATTTTGATGAATACATTGCAGTGCATGCCTTCTTCTAAAGTGGGGTGCAATGGATGCCGAAGCATATCCTGAAGATGCAGAAAAGGTTCTGAACATTTTGTGGGAAATTGGGTGCTCTATGCAGATACCTAATGATTCCCAATGGACAAAGGCAAGAGTCTCTGCCTTAATGGCACTTGGTCAATATGAGGTATGTATTGACTTTATGCCTCTGGTACGTCTTCTTTTAGGTGTGTTCGTGGCCATATTTGGTTTCCTTTTGGTTGTAAAATCCTAATATAAAACTTTTTTATGAAACTCCGGTCCATCTTTTTCAGGTATCATTTCTGGAAAAGCAAATTTCTGACTTCAACAAGAAATGTGTATATTTTCTCTTCTCGGAGACAAATGCAAAAATTCTGAATGCTATAGAAGACCTTTCAGTCAAGATCATGATTCATGAGCATAAGTATAGAACTTGCAGTCTACTGAACTTTACTGGTTTAGATCCTCATTAGCAGAGTAATAAAACTGCTTCTTTTTTTGACCTTTCAGCGTCCGGCGTAAATATGTAAGAGAGAAGAAAGTTCCTGGTAGTAAGATTGAGAAGCTGCTGGATGTGATACCTCAAGTCATTTTCCCTGCAGGTGTAGTTGATATTTCAGCTAAAATAGTCCTTAAATTGTCAGCACAAATAGTGAGAAATGCAAGCGAGCCTGTTGGAATAGATATATAAAACCTTGAGATGGGAGGGTGCCTACAAATTTTTACTGGTGCATATTTTTGCCTAATAAGTAACTTAGCTTGTCTATAATTGTCAGTTCTTGTTGTGCTTTGCAAGTTGTGATTCTTATAAAATAATGTCTAAATATAAAGTTGCATCTTCAATTAAACAAATGGGAAGCATGTTTGTAGTGAACCATAAGATTATCGAATCCTCAGTTCCTTTCTTCATTTTCGCTAGATATTTCTAATAATTAGTTATGTAAATTTCTTGTGATTCCGCATGAATTAAGCACAGCAACATTTGACTCACAGGGAAAAGAATTAAGACTGGAGAGCTACCTGGGGCGGCATTATTATGCCTATCTTTTAGTCCCAAAGATGTGACGTTTGGGTCATCAAGAGTAAGAATATTTAATTTTCGGCTAGAGGATTTTTCAAATACTTCCGCGAACTGAGTTGCATGTTTCTAATTACAGAGCTTTCGTGATATACATGGTCAATACGAGGAGGTATTTAAAGTTGTAGTCAAATCTCTCCAGCTCTCAAGAAATATTTCTCTTGCGCTCATCTCGTTGCAATCGTTGAAAGCTTTTATGTGGCGTTGGATGAGAGCTAATTTATTATCCATTGATGCAACGGCTACAGAGTTATCAGCTGATAAAACTTATAAAGCTGCAAACAACATCATGAAGGTTTGAGATAATGCCCTTCTGTAGCTGCTTAATTCAAACTTTTGAGTTTTGAGTGTTCAAACTTCTATTGAGATGCTGTTGTATTATTTCATGTAGAGCTTGGTATACATGGCCGAAGAATCTCTTCCTAGGTCTGCAGAAAACATAGCACTAGCTCTGGGTGCACTATGTGCAGTAAGATTCATATAAATGTGGTTCCATATATGCAGTAGCCAAGTGTCTCAATATAGAAGTTTTAATATGTTTGTTGTTTCAGGTTTTGCCAGCTGCTGCTCATAATATTAAAGCGACTGCATCAAGATTTCTGTTGGGTTGGCTACTGGAGCATGAGCATGAACACCGTCAGTGGACGGCTAGTATATCTCTTGGATTGATTTCGTCGTCTCTACATGTGACTGACCACAAGCAGAAATTTCAGAATATATCTGGACTTCTTGAGGTACTTTCTCTATACCTGGGAGTTATTGCCCCATGTACCATATCGGTCCATATAACTTGTGAAAATTTCTAAAGAGCTTTTATGTAAGTGCATACTGAGTAGTAAATCTGAAGACTGAGTATCTTATTGGCTTGAAAATTGCTTTCAGGTTTTGTGTAGCAGTAAAAGCACTCTTGTAAAAGGAGCCTGTGGGGTTGGATTGGGTTTTTCATGCCAAGATCTGCTTACACGGACAGAAGCCTCTGTGAGCTCTGAAATAGACAGCGAGTCCTACAAGAACCAAGAAGAAGGGCTCTTAGGAAGGATAGTGAGGTTGTTATCTTCAATATTACATCATCTGCTGCGCACTCCGTGTGATATCCTAGAAAGCTTGTCTGCACTGTTCCCACCTGGAGAGGAAGACAACGTTACAGGTTTACCTCCCCTGTTGGATGAAAATTCTGATGATTTTGATGATGATACATGGGGTATTTCTGGACTCATCATAGGTTTGGGGATGTCAGTTGGTGCAATATACAGAGCTGGGAAGAAAGACGCTGTTGTAAAGATTAAAAACCTTATCGTATCATGGATCCCATATGCAGATTCTCCTAAGCTAACTCCAGGTTCTAATAGTAACGTATCAGTGAGAATTTTTTCAGCTGGTGCCTGCCTTGCACTCCCAATTGTGATCACTTTCTGCCAAAAAATGGAATTGTTTGATGCACAGGAGGTGGATCATCTAATCAATTGTTTCAAGGACCTTATTTCAGAATTGCTAATTGTTAAAAAGTCGGGTGCTTTTCATGAGAGTTTTTTGATGGCTTCCTGTATTGGGGCTGGAGACCTCCTTGGTTCTGTTCTGAATCATGGTATTCACCCTGTGAAGGTTGAGCCTGTAAAAGGCTTACTAGAACTGTTCAAGACATGCTACTCTGGACTTTACCCACCGGTTGTTCACTTTGGTGGCATGCTCGGAGTTGTTAACGTTTTAGGAGCAGGTGCTGGGAATTTGGTGTGTTCCCATCCTCTACCCCGTGCTCCTTCCAGTTCTGAGGAAAATGTAAGTTCTCTGGTCTATCTTTCTCGAGATCCTTGCTTGTTTATTCGCCAAATGTGAATGGGTTCCTGACAATCTATTTATATTGCTACAGAAAATCTCTTATGTATCAGGTCCTTTGCTTTCAAACTCATATTTAACTCAGCAGTTGACGCCGGTTGTGCAAGAAATATTCCTTATCGCACAAAATACTAAGGATCGCCAGCTGCAACATTATGCTGCATGGGCCATCTCAATTCTTAGGAATTACATGCGGTCCAGGGATGCGTCAAGTCTAGGCAATGAAATCCAATCTGAGGACTCTCACCGCAATTCCATCTCTCACAATGTTCCTGAGCATGCGATGGTCATGAAACTTGCTCAAGGCCTGACAAGTCCAAGTTTGCATTTGGTATGTTTGCTTAAAAGCTTTCTGATATCCTTGATGTTTTGAACATAAATTGTTCAGTTAGATTTTGCAACATTCAAGTAAAAGATGATTTAGCAGGATAGAGATCTCAATCTGTTCATATACTTAATAATCTTTGCTGAAATATAGGCGGGTAGCTCTCTTAATATTGGCACAATGGCAAGTGCTTTACGGTGTTTGTCTCATGCTCCGAGATTGCCAAACTTGGACTGGGCAGCAACAATAAGGCGATTAATGAGACAAGAGACTTGGACTGATGTATCGCAATCAGGAGATCTTCCCAAGGAAAGAACTCTTAGGGAAGAGTGCTTGAAATTTTCATTAGCCCACGCAAGCGAATTTGATGAACTTCTAGCTTTTCTGGACGAGTTGTCAGAACTATCTAGATTCAAGGCACTAGAGCAGAGTCTCCAGTCATGCCTGCTCTGTCATCTAGGGGATTTAATGAGAATGTTCTCAGGTTCAAGAATGGATAAATTGTTTGACGATATCTCTTGCTTCATAATCTCGCTATCTTCAGACCAGGTATATAGCTGTGATCAGAAAAGCTCACTGAGGGTCTCTTGTTGGAAGGGTCTGAGTCACTGTCTCGAAGGAACTTCGTTTGAATCTTCAGAATACATCACAAAGATTGAAAAATGCATCGAGTTGCTTTTTGCAGTATTACCTGTAGCATCACAATCTCCGGAAGCATATCAGATGGATCCGGTGAAAGAGTGGTCAGAGGCAGTTAGATGTTTGCAGAATTCACGTCGGGATTGGTTATACAAATTTCTACAGGTATATGTAATTTCCGCACCATGCATCGGCCTGTAAGTATGTATCGTCTTTGTGGAAATCTCGCCATTTAACTGAGATTTGTCTCGCATGCAGGTTTCGAGTCTTGAACCTGGAAACGGAAAGAGTGACTTCCATGGTAATCTAAAGAAGATCCAGGCAAAAGCCAAGCTAGCAAGAGTTGGCTCAATTCCATTTTCCGAGTTAGGAAAATTGAAGGCCAATGTATTTAGTTGTGAACAGTCAGGTCAGTTACTATCATCAATTGCTATATGCGAGCTAGATACAATCCAAGATCATGAGACAATCAAACTTTTTATCTTTCTTAGATATCTGGGATGTGCACGTTGAGATAGTAGCGGCTCTGCATCACGCTGAAGGAGGAATCAAAAGACAGTGGCTCATTGATGCTGTTGAAATCAGCTGCGTTTCTAGCTATCCTTCTAATGTAAGACATCAGTACTAAGATCTCCTCCATCGTAAGAGTTATCTTTTTTTGTTTCTTAATGTTGAAATCAGTTTTTTTCCTTCTACAGCCTATTTTCTTTGTTGGCCTCCTCTCTACTATATGCTGCGAATACATGCCCTTTCTCATTTTAGACCGATCCACGGTGTTGAGCGATATGTCTGTTACCGTGACTTCTCTCCTGTCTGATCCCAACTGGGAAGTTGTCGCAGAGCCTTTCATCTTGTTTCTGTGGACATCATTGGAACGTGTTTACAGTTTTGCAACTGACTCAGACGCTAATGCAAGGCTAAGCTCACAGCAAATTGAGCAAAGCGAAAGAGATCATGCACCAATGCTTGTGAAGGTGATGCATCACATTTGTGTAGCCTTCAGAGACTATTTGTCTCTTGAGAGACAGCTTAGACTTGCTGCTATGGCGATCTCTTGAATCCGTTTAAGATAATATGATTTTCGTATTTAGGAGACTATAATTTCCCTAGTATTTTGGGGATTTTGAAGAGAATTTCCATGGCTCCACTGTTGTATTTGTAAGAGATATATATCTATATTGGTTTCTGATATATTTTTATTTTGGTCTAAATCTGCATAATCTGGATAAACTGAACCGATCTGAACAGAGACCGAACCGTATTCTATCTGATGAGGTTTAAATGTTTCCACGGGCATCTCAAAACATATAACACAATCTCTTGGGGAACCAAATCTGCAATGCTAGTTCAGTAGAGGATCCAGACAACTTAGCTTAGACAGACTTTAAACACAAACTGAGACAGGAGTCCCTAACATTTGCTTTCCACATGTTATAAACATTTTCAACTTCAAATCAGTGTGTTTCTTTCTGACACTCCTTACAGAAAGTGTCTGAATTTTCAATTAATAACAGGCGACAAAGAACAAGAGCAGGTTATATAACCTTGAACAACAACATTGAGATAACGACCTGTACACACTTAACTTGAAGAACCACAGTATTAGATTTTGGGAAACGAGAATTTTCTCCGTCGAGAAGAAGCCAACAACGGCAGACGCAACGACGCCGCGTTATAAACTATTCCGGTGGGACATCTTCGATACGTGGCACATGGAGAGTGGTCATAATTGCTTGAACACAATAAGGTTGATATAATTAAGATTTATCATATTGATAATTGATAAAATTAAAAATTGAACTTCATAATTGGCGGGTTGAGCCAGGCCCGTGCAATAGTGCAACGCATGGGCGACTCGTGAAAGCCCAGATAGCAAGCTATCTTAATGGGCCTTCTAGCCAAAAGGCCGAGAAAGGTATGATTTATATGGCCCATAGAGCTTCCGTTTTATACACGAGCTTCGAGAGTGAACAATTTATAGTTTAACGATGTGGGATAAATAACGTAATAGCCTCGGACAAATTAGAGATAATTACTTAATTTTCTTTTTTCTTTCAAACAATTAGACACCAATAATTAAAACTGTGTAATAAACAAGAACGAAATACATCTTAAAGCACAATTAATAATACAATCTCTCCAGTTATAATCGCCACCAGGTTTCAAGGTCTTTTCCATGGTGGTGAGCTAGATATCCTAGATTTTTTTTTTTTTAATCTAATATCGTTTATTATGTTTTCAGTTTTTCTCTATCCGAATCAATAGCCAAAGAAGCTAAAGAGTTATCTATTCTATTTTAATTAATCATGGATATATTGTTCTTATCATCGCAATCTCAAGCATAGCCAATAGGGCAATAAGAGAAACCGCATGTGTGTTGGAACACTATCCTCTTTGGCACAAGATCTTCCACCGCCACGTGGCACAACCATAGCCTCTAGAGTCTGTACAAAATCCAAAACCAACCAATCAGAACAAGCCGACATGTCCATCTGATAATCTCCTTCAAAATGAACACCTTCGGGATCTCTATTATAAGAATCGACATTAAACATAAACATCTCTCACTTATTTCTTCTTCATCTGTGTTTTTGTTTGGAGTTAAAAGATAAGAAAAAGAATGGCTACATCAGCAATCCAACACTCCTCCTTCGCCGGCCAAACGGCCCTGAAGCCCTCCAACGATCTCCTTCGTAAAGTCGGAGCGTCCAACGGCGGTGGCCGCGTCGTCATGCGTCGTACCGTCAAGTCTACTCCTCAGAGCATCTGGTTCGTACACCAATCTCTTTCCCTCTTATTTATTCTAATTCAAACCGATAGCCTCTTTTTTTTGTTCATTTAAGTTTGGGAAGGGAAAAATAATCCAAATGGGCAAAATGGGTTGTTCGATCGATGTTTCAGTACGTTTTCGATTCGATTTATCGGTTAGTAACCAGTGTAAAACCAAGTCTACGATAAATGAGTTCAGTATGGTTTCAGTTCGGTTATTATTTGGTTTTTAATCTATTCTTCATTTTCAGAAAACTTTAGATTTGTCTTGATTTGTTTGAGGTTTTTTGGATATCTTAAAAATGAACTCCTGTTGATATATAAAAAGTTACTCTGCTCGTTTATAAATCGGTTGTTTCCTCACTTAACCAAAAACAAATATGACAGGTATGGACCAGACCGTCCCAAGTACTTAGGACCATTCTCGGAGAACACACCGTCATACCTAACCGGAGAATACCCCGGAGACTACGGCTGGGACACGGCCGGTCTCTCCGCCGACCCAGAAACCTTCGCAAAGAACCGTGAACTCGAAGTAATCCACAGTAGATGGGCAATGTTAGGCGCTTTAGGCTGCATCTTTCCAGAGATTCTCTCCAAAAACGGTGTCAAATTCGGTGAAGCCGTGTGGTTCAAGGCAGGATCTCAGATATTCTCAGAAGGAGGGCTTGATTACCTCGGAAACCCTAACTTGATCCACGCGCAAAGCATATTAGCTATATGGGCTGCTCAAGTTGTGCTGATGGGATTGATTGAAGGGTACAGAATCGGAGGTGGACCTCTTGGTGAAGGTCTTGACCCTCTTTACCCGGGTGGGGCGTTTGACCCGTTGAACTTAGCTGAGGATCCAGAAGCGTTTTCGGAGTTGAAAGTGAAGGAGCTCAAGAACGGTCGTCTTGCAATGTTCTCGATGTTTGGATTCTTTGTTCAAGCCATTGTCACTGGAAAAGGTCCGATCGAGAATCTGTTCGATCACGTTGCAGACCCTGTGGCTAACAATGCCTGGGCTTTCGCCACCAATTTCGTTCCCGGAAAATAGAATTTGACCGGATGAAATTTATGTATTTTATTTTCAAACATTGAATGAATGGAAATATTCGATGTTCTCACTTGGTGAAAGAAATTCTCGTTAGCTTTGAAGTCTTTGTCTTGTGTTGTGTCATTTGATCTTAGAAACTTGTGAAACGGCCAAGACATTAGCATCCTGTCAGTATCCAAATTCATCGATTTTCGATCTAATTTTTTCTACAATTGTTCTGTAATAAATGGTAAAACTAGAACACGTAATAGAGTTCCAAGATTCCAATCATAGCAAAAAAGAAGAAAAATATAAATCTACCAAAAAAACATTGCATAAAGTTGCAAAATGTGTGCCGTTTGTAGATTCCACACCATTTTTCGTCTCGACTTAAGCAAGTGTCCACGTCCAACTATGTATGTACAACAGAAGACGAAACTGTTATAGAAGATTATAACTGAAAAAACCAAACATCTGCGGATACAAAGACCCAACTACTGTTCTTGGAAGGCCAAATGTAACAATACACTTCTTTTTTTTGGTCTTCTCTTTTCTCTCTTTCTTTTTTCACATTCTACTATCCAAAAAAGGGGGAAAAACTTAGATATGTAATATATATCTTTTGCTACCAACAAATATTAACGTCTCACGAATTGGCTAAAAAGCCTAGAACGGAGAAAAGATCACTAATACCAGATCCAACAAAGAAGATTATGTTTCTGAGACAAAAGATTACCTCACTGACAAATCTTCATCCCCAACTTAACCATTTATCTGTTCTTCATCAGCTTCTGACGCTGCAACCGCTTCAGAAGCTCCTTCGATGGACTCGCTGTCACTTTTGTTGTTGCCATTGTCGCTTTCTTTGTCCTTTCGTTCATCCAAAGTATTGTCATCTCCCGAGATATTTGTGTTCTCTGGTTCTTCTGTAGAAGAGGCTTTGACTTCATCTCTTGGTTTTGGGTCATTAGAGACAGAAGAAGTGCACTTGTTTTTGCTGCTAAGATGGTCACTAGGAACAGAGGGATTACTATTGTTATTGCTACTATTATTCTCTCTGTTGCTTTGACGTGTTACCCACACGAGCTGCAACATGTGTTCTTGCCAACAATTTGCATTAGCAAACGCTTTCTCGGCTGCGCTGCGTTTTACAAATGTGACTAAAGCTGCACGGTTTTCTTTATCTGTTTCATCCTGGTCCTTGCCACTAACAATGGATGCATTGTCTTCGAGTTCCACTTTTGAGACTTCGCCATATGATGAAAAATGTTCCTTTAAGACAGTAACCTGGAAGTAAAAAAATAGTTCAAACCAAACGTGAGTTCAGTGACCTAATCATCCTGGTAGAATCTAATAGTATCTAATTTAGAAAATGAGAAAACTTTGCACAGTCATAAAGTAGAACAAAGCAAGGGGACATACATCAGCTAACCCGGTTGGCAAAGGAGGAACAACTTTGATAGTAGTCGTGCGGTAGTCCAACTTATACCTATTTACCATAGGAGTGGTCAAACTTGTGGTAAACGAATAAGGTCTTTGCTTTAAGTTTTTAGAATCGGGCGATGGCGTTTCTGTGCTCCGTTGAGCAGTAGAACGTGGTTTCTGGATAAGCACTTTCTTAACTGTCGATGACTCTGTTTTAGGTGATGTGATTGCAGCGCCAGAATTAGAGGCTGCGTCTAGTTTCACGCGCTTAGCACATGGCTCATCTGCTTCCTCAGCCTTGACAACCGCACCCTGAGAAGATTTAGAGCAAGATGATATGAATGTTGTCCGAGTAAATAATTTCAACTCCATCTACGTGATGTTAAGTAAGACAGGGTCAACAATTATGTTTCTAGTGTATAGTTCATTAGCTGAAACATCCCAAAGCAAATATTAATATATCGCGACCCACGTATGTCTACTCAAATCTCTGGGTGAAACAAACTCAAATTTATATTATAATCAGAACTCATATCTGCAATTGTCTAGCATTTTACACTTCTTCAATTCCCCAAAAGAAACCTCTCATACTCGAATCCTCGGAACTCATACCTCTTACTTCTGCTTAACTTCCTAATGACTGCTACATTTTAATATCCTTCAAAAAGGTATAAACGGATTGGAAAAAAGAAAAGAAAAGGGATTCAGTTATTTCATATTTACTTGTTTTTGAAGTGTTGCCAACTTTCTGTGGAACTCGTTACGCTTCTGCTCCAGCATTTCCTGCTTTTTCCTAAGTGTCTCCTTCAACCGCTCAAGCGTGTCTGCTTTTTTCTGCTGAAGCGGCGTAACCTTGGGACCACTAGTGACCCCCACAGGCTTAGCCTGTTCAGAGGATGATGGAGCTCCATCGGGGTGGAAGGCAGGACCCTTTGCAACAGAAGATGCATGGTTGCTTTTCAATGCTGCAGCAACGGGACGTTGGTTCTGCCCTCCAGAAGCAGTCATACCACGAGCCTTCATAGAAGCACCATTTCCAGTGGATATGCCAATATCAGGTATACTATCTCTATTTGCCCACCAAAGTTTAATAAAGCGGTTACCCATTACAGCATCAGGTGCCCTGAGCGCAGATTCAGCCTCTTCACGTTTTGAGAATTGAACAAATGCTCGCTCACTATTTATTGGAATGTGAATGTCAATAACTTTCCCAAATTTCTGAAAATGAGCAAGAATGAGGTCCCTTCTGTTGCACTCATGGGGAACACCATTCACGAATAGAGTCCGCATTGCCTTTTGCATCGGTTTTCTTGTATTGTTCATTGCATCATTTGAAGTATTTGATGAATCAAAAACTTTTGTTACACTGTCACCAACTTGGTTTTGTTTACCGTGGCAGGCTGAATTAACTGAGACCTCCTTCGATTGATTTTCAAGAGCAGCTGATGAATTTAATACTGCATCAGCTTTCTCTTTGAAATTTGCTTGACTATTAGAACCACGCATTCTGCCCCAAACGGACTGACTTGTGTTTCTTGAGTCTCGAATACCACACGCATTTTCAGAGCCATCTTGGTTATTTTCATCCACTGGAGCTACATTCTCATCGATCCCATGAGAATTTAGTGCAGATACTGCCCCTGAAGTTTCACCAGCACTGTTATTCCACAAAGGTTGATCAGGATCGTAAAAATCAGTTCCACCTGCACTAGGATATGCATCACCATAACCCATACCATCAAGAGCCATTCCGCCTTCATTAGTCTTCCCATGAGCTCCTTTAGTATTCATGAAATTAGCACACCCAAACTGTGCAGGCACTGGTTTAGAAGAAGCTGCCATATGAGGTGCACCAGGGACAGAAACAGGAAGGTTGAACTGAGATAGACTCTACACAAATGGAAAATGAAGGAAAATTACTCAGTTGAGCATACACAAGAGAAGAACAGTCCAATAAAATGGTCGTAATAAGAAATTAATCATGCAGTACAAAGTAGTTGCTAAAAATCAGAATGGAGATTGGCTGTTTCTGAGACCCATGCCCAGGAAAAGCTAACACTAAAAACATTAAAGAGTTTAATTTGATGTCACCGAGAAGTACTGCTGATGGGAATAAAGTGGTCATCCTACCACCAATATATTCAATAAATATAGATGTGTTGAACTTCAGTATAGGATCGTGGAAAAAGTTCTTAAATATCCAGCAAAACCAGCAAAACCTCTAGGTTCTATTGTGTGTTTCCAGATAAATCCGATCCCAAGAAAAAGTTAAATCAAGAAAACATACCTGAACATCGTCAACAACAATACGATTAATTCCATGCTCCATCGGACACATGTCCCCTCTGAGGCAGAAACCACGTTCCTCAAAGTCTCTGCATCGCTGTCGAGGAATACCCATGTTGAGTGAAGCATTTAAGGGCGGTCTTAGGGAGCCTTGTAAGTGATGGAAACCATCCAAACCACCATTCGGAACTCCAGGAAGCATTCCAAAAGCAGGCCAGGGTGCGGTTTGAGCAGCTGAAACACCAGCTAGTCCCCTTCCTCCAAACATGCCCGGAACCATATGAGATGAGAGATCAACAGGATTAAACCTGGAATCACGCTGGGGCCAAGAACCATAGTTGCCTCTACCTCTACCAGGACCAGAGTCCCTTGAAAACATTGGATTTGATCTTGTTCTTTGATTATCAAATTGTACACGTTGTGCTGACGCTGCCCCTAGAGACCGCTTTTCATGTTCACCAAACGTATTTCCATTTTCAAAATGTCTATAGTTTTTCCTGTAGGGCCGCGAGAAAGCCTGATCTGAAGAATCTTGTTCCAAGGACTGAGACCTCGTCTCTTCTTTCCTACGGTGCTTATGGTTGCGATCGTCATCCTCCTCCTCGCTGATCTCATGCTCCTCAGGCTCACTCATACAATCGGATGAAGATAATACACTTTGCTTTGGGGATGAAACAGAAGAAAGTTCCATCGATCCACTTAGATAATGCAGAGCTTCTTGTCTCTCATACACAATTCTGATACAGTTTGGTGTCCATCAGATAATTGCACAACAAAGAGTAATATGCAAAACGAAACCCTAACGATCTAGTGTCTGCAATCAACGCTCAACAACAACTACCTATGTCTCATCTTACACTTAGTGATTATAAAGCAACAAAACAATTATCTCTCTCGAGATTCAACAGACTACGGGTTGATTAAGCTCCTAATTCCCACAACAACTCGAAACCCTTAAACCAAATTAAGATAAGTCTAGTAACAAGAAGCAGCAGAAACTTAGGGTTTAGACAAACGTAGAGAGCTTCAGAAACTAAAATTAAAAAAAAAAAATCATCGAAAAGGAAAATAAATCTTACAGGTTCTCCCGGAATAACTTGGCAAATGACTCTGTCGCTCTTCTTCACAGCCAAAAAACCGGATTCAGGCTCGATGATCTAAATCAATAACAATGGATAGACATCTGGAGGAGATTGGAGAGAAAAAAAAATAGTGGCGGAGGGATCGTCAATAAAGACTATAATCCGCGGCGGATATTTTCGCCGTCGACCTTCCAGAATTGCAAGGAGAATTTGAGAATTATGTCGCCGGTAGCGACTGCTCTCGTCGTTAGGGTTTGAAGGAGCTGCCGAATAGCTGAGAGAGAGAGAGAGAGGAGAGAGAAGAGAGAGAGAGGGGCTTTTTTGTTATCAAAAGAAAATTGCAAGTAAACAAAGCAAGGCGAAGGAAGACAGAAACTAGACTGGAAATTTGGATTTGCTACCCCAAGAGTTCTTTAAATTTCAGAAAGGACCAAAGTTTCAATTTATTTATGTTTTCCTAACCACATATTCCGGAATATAAATTACGTCCTCCTCTGTGTTAATATTAACGTCTCTCTTTTTTTTTACTAACAAATTTGGAAAATCTATGACCAGATTTTCTAAGAGAAAAAAAATTGGAGAAAACTCGGACTATTTTGACATGTTTCCACGACATCCAATGATTATTTGAACATAAAATTTTATGTGAATGAGGAAAAAAAACAAAAGTTTGTGAAAGTGATTATGTAACCTCATAAAACAAAGATGAAGAAATGTCGTCTCAAGTGTTTCAAAAAACAAATGTAACGATACTATCCTACTGCTTCTTCCAATGGTGTTTCTTTTGGTATATGAAGTTTTCTTTGTGTCAATCAGTACCGGTCCAACTATTTAAAATGCCAATAATTTTCGATATAAACTCAATATAGGTCATAAATTTTTCTCTAAGATTGTTAAGAAGGAAGTTTTTTTTACTTCATTGTTTTGGATGAGATAATAATAATAATAATAATAATTAAAAGTATGACCGATCTAGATATCTGAAAATTTTAAGGTAAGTGTGATTTAATTATTTAGATATGGATCCATAATTTTTGAATATCTGAATTTTTGGATATCCAGATCCGGATAAGTAACAAATCTTTAAAAAAAATTAAAATTTATATACTAATTTGTAAAAATAAATATAATATCATAAAACAATTTAAAATTTAAAATTTCTATACAGAAATCGTAATATATTAAAAATTATTAATAACATAAAAATTAATATATTAAAAAGATTCAAATATCTAATTAAAAGTACCGGATCTGGATATCGTTGTAGTAGATCTATGATGTTACTATCCAATTTTGGATCCAAATATAGTTGTTGTGGATCCATGATTTTACTATATGATCTCGGATCCGGTTCCGTAGATATTTGGATTTTCAGTGTGGATTTGGACCGGAATCCGGATTAAATTTTAATTTTAAATAATAATTTTAGTTTTAAATTGATATTTAAAAAAAATATATAGTTCATATTGAATAACATGAGATTTGTTATTTTAATACATAAATGCTTAAATAAATACATAATACCATAGCTATAAAGTGAAAGTTTATCTTATGTGGTAAAAGGTACATGTAAGAATTTTACAGACTTACAATTTTCTATTATATGATAAAAGAATTATAGTACTAACTTTATTAGAGTAAAATATTGTTCTCTTTCCTTGCTTCTCTTTTAATAACTTAAGATTTTAATGTATTTTTAAAGATATTCATATGTTAATTTCTCTTTTGATAATAGTTTGTGGTGAAAGAATAATATCTAGATTTGTTGCTAAACGGATTTCTATTAAACTTTTAATAATAGTTAATCTTTTTAATTAATGTTTAGTCAAAAAATACTAACAAGCTTACCAAATTCAGCATATATATATCTTAGCTGACTGAGATTCAAAGACTTAAAATATTCCTTTTTCTTTTTATTTAACATCACCTAAAATATTTCCTTTTCATATTAAAGAAAGTCTTAAATTAAATACCATAAAGAAAAAGAATAGGGATTCTACATCAACTTGATTAAGGAAAAGGTTTTTTTTGGTTGAATGAAACTTAGATTGATCTATAAAAGTAACAAATATTACTTATTAACCCTAAGGATATGCGTTAGTGAGTGCAGTAGCCAAAAATATTACGACTTTCCGTCTCTGCTTCTTCGTCTAAACAGCATCTCCCTTGGTTGAACTTTTCGTACGTTCTTGGTTGAACTTTTCGTACGTTCTTGGTTGAACTTTTCGTACGTTCTTGAACTTTTCGTACGTTCTTGGTTGAGTTTATCAATAATTTAATTCTTGTCATATATTTTGATCGATGGATGACGAATATTATTTGAGCTTCGAGGAGGAGGAGGATGAGGATGATGAAAATTGTGATTACTACGATGATAGTCATCAAGACTCCTCCCCCTGCATCAAATCAACGAGCCAGATCATCACGAAAGAATCGCTTGTAGCGGCACAGAAGGAAGATTTGGTTAGGGTTATGGATTTGTTATCGGTTAAGGAGAGCCAAGCGAAGACTCTTCTTATTCATTACCAGTGGAACGTTGATGGATTGCTTAGTTTTTATGGTGAAAAAGACAAAGACACTTTGTTTGAAAGTGCTGGTCTTACTGTTTTTGATCAACCTCCCTTGATTGATTCTCGGTACTCTCCGAGGAAGAAGATGAATTGTGATGTCTGCATGGAAAAGCATTTACCAAGTTCTGCGATGACGAGAATGGAATGTGGTCATTACTTTTGCGATGATTGTTGGGAGCAGCATTTTACTGTGAAGATTAACGAAGGTCAGAGCAAACGGATTACATGTATGGCTCACAAATGCAACGCGATTTGCGATGAAGATGTTGTTAGGAAACTAGTCTGTCCCGAGATAGCTGAGAAGTTTGATCGTTTCCTCGTTGAGTCATACGTCGATGATAACAAAATGGTCAAGTGGTGTCCAAGCACACCGCATTGCGGGAACGCGATAAGAAAAGTTGATAATGATGGTGAGGTCGAATGCTCGTGCGGTCTTCAGTTCTGTTTCAGCTGTCTCTGTGAGTCTCACTCTCCTTGCTCTTGCTTGATGTGGAAGCTATGGAAAAAGAAGTGTGAAGATGAGTCTGAGACGGTTAATTGGATAACCATTCACACGAGGATGTGTCCCAAATGCAGCAAACCCGTTCACAGGAGTGATGGATGCAATCTCATGACTTGTATTTGTGGGCAGCATTTTTGTTGGTTATGCGGTGGAGCTACTGGGAGGACACATACCTGGACGACTATCACGGATCATAGTTGTGGCAGGTACAAAGATGATGAAGTGAGGCAAATGGAGAGAGCGAAAAGGGATTTAAATAGGTATACTCATTATCATTACCAATACAAATCACATACCGATTCATCAAAGCTAGAGGATAAACTAAGAGAGAGTGTCCGTAAGAAGGCAGAAAAGATTGACAATCTGGAGTATAAACACATGACATGGGCAACAAAAGGAGCAGATTTGTTAGTCAGATCAAGAAAAATTCTTTCATATTCGTATCCTTTCGCCTTCTACATGTTTGGCGAAGAGATGTTCAAAGACGCGATGAACGATGAGGATAGAGAGATGAAGAAGAACCTGTTTGAAGATCAGCAGCAGCAACTTACTGGTAATATCGAGAGACTTTCCAAAACTTTAAAAGAGCCTTTTGATGAATATAATTCTGAAGAGTTAGAGAAGATGAAGGGTCAAACAAAAGATTTTTGTTTTGTGATTGATAAACTCTGCAAGCAAATGTATGAGTGCATTGAGAATGAGTTGCTGGGTCAAGCTGGAATCAACCAAAGCATTGCACCTTACAGATCAGAGGGGATAGAGAAAGCAATTGAATTTTGCTAGCTTTATTTGTTTATTTTAAATGTATGAGTGCATTGAGAATGAGTTATTTGTTTGTTTTATATATAACCAAAATGTTTTGATAGCTTTTGCTTCGTAAACAGTTGATGCAAGTGCACAATAGAACTTTTATTTTGGTTATTCTTCAGTTTCTTTTTTTTGTGAAGGTTGAGTTACCTCTTCTTCTTCTTCATAGACTGTTGCGATTGTTTACTGTTGTTTCATAATCATTCCTTTATACATCAAACATGGATCCAGCAGTATATGGAGTCAGATTGCATGAGGAGACTAGATACTGGCTAACAATGAGTTTTGTATTGGCATGTAAATGAGAAAGTCATAGAAAAGAGAAGATGCTTTTAAATCCAAGAAAAGAATCAGAACCATTGGACTTACCTGTAAGTGTCGAGCATGATCCTTTCTTCTGCTCTAAGTTGGTGCTGGTTCTCTTTACCATCGAGATATCAAGCGACAGCATTTCTTCAGGTGCACTAGTTGTGATGCTTGGTGTTTTAGCAGAGGGACTAACCATTAATCCATATGGTCTATACGAACTTTTCTCTGCGTTTCTTCCTTCATGCGAAGAGATCATTATAGGATCCTCCATTTTGGATGTAGCGAGTACGGGAGAATTCTTGGACCTTTTCCTTATGTAGTTGAATATTGTTTCATCCGAGAATGGTCTCTCTGTTTTCACTTTTTCTAATTAATGGGCGAGGTAATCGTTAGAGCAGAGGTGTATAAACGCAAAACAAACTTCAGAATGAATGATTGAAGATTTACTCACCATTTTTTTCTGCAAGGCGTGCATAACCCGGACTTGTGATTTGCTGTGCGTTTTGTCTGACGTCTTTAGTGTTTGTAGGTAAGCCAAACAAAGAATCATACTGAAATAGAGGATCGAGTTCAGGAGAATTCTCCACTAAGCTCTTCCTTTTCAGAGTTGATTTCTCTGATGCCGGAGAGGTTGGATTCAAAGTGCTCAATGAAGGAAAACATTTCGCTTTTTCACGTATGTGGTCAAAGACTGTATGTTCATTGATAATGATGCAATCGTCTTCTACCATTGTTACATAAGGCTCTTTCTCTGCAAAACAATTTGGGTTGCAAATTGGTTAATGGAATACAAAGTGCATAAAAAATATCTTCTGACGGATTTAAATGTGTATTGGGCATCTAACCTTCTTCGGAATCTTCATCTATGAGCTTGAAACTAGGCCTGTAGAAGAAGATTGAGAAGAAAGTTGTATTCATGAAAAACTTATGTATCTATGGGTACTGGGAAGAAATCGAAGATAAGACACTTTCTGAGCAAGAAAGCAAAAGAAAATGGCCTCACATATCATCTATTTGATCCTTTCGGTTTGGAGGTCCAGATTTAACTGGTTTGTCATCATCTACTATGCAGACATCCACCATAGGAGGATAATAGTGTGGCAGCCTGTTTGCGCTTTTGTAATTTATTTTGTATTTGTCTGCCTTCTTCAGTAGAAGTGTTTCATGGAGATCAATACCAACTACAAAACAAAAGCACGGAAATACACACACCTGATTAGATACTTTATGTTTCAGTGTCTGACCACTACTTGGTAATCAAGTTTTGCTACCAAACCAGTTATGTTAATTAAAAAACTTAACTGTGTTCTTCAAAGATGAGATCAGCCTTCACAGTCACCTTAGCTTGTTGGCCCCTTTCCAGGAGTATGGTGACGCTATAGGGACTAGAGACATAAGCAACAAAGAGGTAACAATCAATGAAAAATGTTAGATGTAGAGTTTCCAAGTTATGATGAAAGAGTGACAAGCAGGTAAGCATACCTGGAGAAGTCATCCATCCTGCTGCCATTAAAAAATCACTGATCAGTTGCCAATTTTATGAATTTCTAAAAGAGGCGTGATAGAATTGTATGAAACAAATCATCCATGAACCAATATTTTTTATCAGAATAACCATTATGGTTTGTATTTGGTTAAGTGCTCATCACCTTATTTTCTCATGAAAGTGTATAAGGTTTTCTTCCTCTGAACCAACAATCTGCCAGAGAAGGATACAGATTAGTAGCTAATCTAGTAAAGTTAGAATACAACTGCAGAAAGTTAAGGCAACCAACCATGTCAGCATAATGGCGTTTTGTGGATTGGAGAGGTTGTGAGAGTCGAGTCAATGTGACTGCTAGTTTAGATACCCCTTGCTTCTGACACTCAACTTCCTCGACCTTGATTTCTACTTTGGGAGGTAGGGAAGATAGAGATTCCTTGATATGATTTCCAAAAGGATATTTTCGACCGGTAACAATCTCTATCCTTCTTGGATCAGCTTCAGCAAGAGCTTCAAATGACCTGACTCCCATTGAATGAAGTGCCTAGCAAAAGAACGTATTCAGACAAAAGTTACGGAGAAAAAAAAATTCACTGTAGCATCTGAAAAAGGTAAGGTGCAATGAACGAGCTTATATAGAGCACCCAGAGATTAAACCTTTGCTGTAACCATTCCAATCCCAGGCAATTGTTTCAGCAAATATGGACTGTCGTCCCAGAGCTTTTGATAGAGTGATTTGGCTAGAAGAGTTGAGCTAATCGTTCCTTTATAATTCTTTTTGAATATAAAGTACTCTTTCATGCATCTGGCTATTCTGGATCCATTCGAGCATATCGAGTTAGCGTCCTGAGACAAAAGACCCAATTTTCAGATGCAGAGATAAGAAGGATGATAAAGTGATTAGAGGGAGCCATAATCTTGGTGGACCTGAGTCATGGATAAATCATGGACTGAAGGATCCCCAGTCAACCAATCATTTGCTAGAACAAATAGTTTCTCTTCTCTGGTTTGGATGCGTTTTTTCCGCTTTCCTTTATTATCATTGATGTGGAATCTGAGCCGCCCTTCTTTATCTGCATTTACATCATTTAAGGTCTTCTTCTCATTGCGCCTGAGCTGTATCCCTTCATTATTCCAGATAAACAAAATTAGTTTATTCATCAGGTAAAAGGAGTTATGCACCAAAGTAGATTTGACATACAAGATATCTCTTCAGCACGGCATACAATATGAAGAGCCTCGTCCAAACTATAGCCCCTTGGCGCATGAATAATGTACTTCATTGTGTCAAACTTTAGATAATACTTTGTCATCAGCCTTCCGGGCTCTACAGAAAACAATGAGAGACAATTAAATCTTGAAATCGAAGATATGCAATCATAAATCTCAATACCTTCTGGTTTCAAAACAAAACCGTCTGTGTCAGTCCATATCATCTGATAGCCTGACAGCTCATTGATCTTCTGAAGGCAAAGCTCTGCGAGGACCTAGGACAAGTGAGTACTTCAAAAGGAAAATGAGTAAACTAATTAACTAAGCCACTGGGGCACCTTGCAAATGCTTCTCTACTCGCTCTTTAGGGATCCCTTTCTGAATAGCATAATTCTCTGGATTCTGTTCATACGAACTTTAAAGTTAGTTATACCATATAAGATTATAAACAAGCCGCCGGAAAAAAATAATTGAGAGAGCATATAAACGTGCCTTTTTCATTCTGACATAGAGGTATGAGCACTTCATCCACTCAATGGCCCGTGTAACATCAGAGACAGTAAGTTGAACTATTTCTGCGGTTAGGTGCTCTATTAAGCATGGCAGCAATCTGAAACAAAAATAACAGAAGAAGTATTCTTGAAGTCAACAAATAGCTTATGAAGAATGTGTACAAAACCAAGTTCCAAAAATAGAAGTTTATTTGCCAAATACGTACTGTGATTCAACAACCTCACATCCATTCAAAAGATTCTCATAAAGATGGACCTGTAATCATATAAAAAATCACAGGCAGAGAGCATAAGAGAAAATTAAAATTAAATTAAAAGATTCAGGCACAGAGAAAAGTTGCAGCATATAACCGTCTCTCTTCTAGTCATAATAATAACCATCCCCGTGTCATCAAATGGAGGCCGACCAGCCCTGCCACACATCTAGAAAAAAAAAATTACTTCTCCTGCTAGCAATGTAATCTAGAGCACATTCCAGTACCCTGTGCAGATAATCAGATGACAAACTACACATGCTTGAATGGCATACCTGTAGTAATGTGGAACGATCATATTCCATGTAGTGACCTTTTTCCTTGTTGCTGAAAGGAAAACAATTTCAGTGGATACTAACTTAAATCCCAAGTAAATACTTAACTGAATTATCTGTGCAAAGACATACAAATGTTGAGTTGATTTTATGACTACTGTATGTGCAGGCAGGTTGATTCCATGAGCAAGAGTGTTGGTTGTGCAAAGAACTTGAATATCTCCACTAAGGAAGAGCCCTTCTACGAGGCTGCGGTCTTTTTGGCAAAGACCACCGTTATGATAACCAACTAATTGAGACATTTGGTGCTATTCAGCTTGCAGAACAATGCTAAAGCAAAGGTACAATCAACAAACTTAAAAAGTGAAACAGACCATACCGCCTTGGAGAATATAAGATTGCATTTGTTTGTCACTGCACATTGGCGAAGCCTCCCTTAACCGTTCCAGCTGTTCTCTACTTGTAATAAATGGATTTGAGTAACCATAGGTCATTGCAGTCTGAGCAAGCTTTTGCGCAGCCTCTTGAGCGCCTTTTCTTGTCGAGCAGAAAACTAAGGCAGATTTTCCTTTTGAGTATTGCATTAAAATATCTGCAAATTCATAGACTTCCTCAACAGAGTCCCGTAAATTACAACATAAGCACGAAATATCATGAAAATAGCCACTTACCATAAATATAGTTTTGGAGGCGCTGGGTATGCGAAATGAAAGAAAGGATACAAGACTTGATTTAGTTTCTGTATTCACAGAAGAAATAAGAGTGAATAAGACTATTAAAAACAAAGATGCAGAAAATGTATACCTTTTCAAAGAGGAAGTCATTCTTGGCAGCAGCATATCCTGTTCAAGAACATTTACTTAAATTCATGAAAACAGGAAAGTCAATCAACAGCTAACCAAATTCATCAACCCGAGCATCTAAAATCTTAACATTTAAACAAAAAAAAAAGAAACAAAAAGGCAAAATATTAAGTTTGGAGATGCGACAGGTACCAAAAACTTTCGTTGTCAACTTAACAGGTCTCATTTCTTCGCCAAACCTATACAATATGGGAAGGGAAACACTCAAGAAATTGAAAACATTTTACCACATAAGGGCATGTTTCCCTGAAAAACAATCCATAGGTTACCTCTTAATTCCTGCAGTAGGAACCTTGAGCCATTCCGCTGCAGTAATTAAGTATCTACAACTTTAGCTTTTTGAAGCAAGTTAATAAAGCAAAGAAAACTAGTCATACAATCTGCAGAATATGACAGAATTGAGAGCTACATTTTACCTAGATCCTCAATGTTTGGGATAGTAGCTGAGACAGCCAGAAGACGTACGGAGGCTAAAGCACTTAACCTTAGTTCATGATTGCTAGAAAGAATCTTTATTCTACTGACTATTGCCTCGAGAGCAGCTCCGCGTGGATCATTCAGCAGGTGAACTTCATCAATGAGCACAAGTGCAATATCACTGAAAAAACCTAAGCCTCCACTGGTAACGCTATAGCGACTCACTGCATCAAATTTCTGCAGGAAAACATGTAAATTTCAGCTAGAGGAGAACGGAGATGCAAGCACGTACTTTGTGTAAAGAAGGGGTGAAATGTCATATATTGCATGTGTTCCGGCTAAAAGCATTGGTGGAAATCAAAAGCTATAAACCAGTTCCAGAGAGTAAATACAGACAACAAAGAGAATTTGTTATCTGACCTCAGGTGTAGTCAAGATAATATCTGCGTCTTGTATATTCTTTGTGCTGTAGGTTTCATTATCACCTGTCAGCTCCAGACAACTGATTCCCCATGAATTAAACTTCTGATTCCAATCACGCAGCTTCTCCTGTACCAAAGCCTTGGACGGAGATATGTAAACCTTGACACCCAAAGGTAGAAGAAACCACAAATAAGCTTGTATATAGCAGCAGTCCAATTATTGGTGTAAAACAAAGGCATTATACATTCAGAAAATCTTAGGCACAAATGCTTACTGTTTTAAGAGCTCCTTTAGCATGGAGAAACATTCCTTCCTTTGAGATAGATTTGGAGAGGAGCCTCAAAATGCATAGCTCAAAAAGTACGGTTTTACCACTTCCCGTTGGCGCTGAAATAACCATGTTGATATCGGAATGAAAGCAAAGTGGAAAGCACTCGCTCTGCAGCGAGTTGAAGTATCTGAACAAAAACGATCAAGAAGCAACACAAAGGACAAAGGAAACTTTTAGATTAACAAACAGTGTTTGATAAAGGACTAAAGAAAAGTAAATCATCATCATGTTCGAGAAGATGACATTCATGCAACCATTTCTTGAGTTAGCAAAATACATCTGAAGCGAAACTTAGTTTAGCAACAGGATGACTACAAATCTCAAGTTAAAAGAGATATTACCTGAAACTAAAAGCTGAGCGGAAATTTCCAGGCAAATCTGAGACAGATTTCAGCGTGTGCGTATCCATGACCAATTGTAATCCGACGACCTGGAGATTTTAACAATGTGATTTCAAAATCCTAAAGTTTCATCACTTCCAGATAACGATTACTTCATAACTCTGCTCTGCTCGTTTATCAGAAACACCTACAATACTAGTCCATCACCATCCACAAAACCGATATCTGCTCGGATCCTGATGCGGAAACCGATTGATAACTCAAATAATCGCTCGCCAAACTCAATCTCAGAGAAGACTTGTGCCCAAGTTACAAAACAGTGGCTAGCCGAAGCTCGCAATGACTCCAATGAAACCAATCACGAATCGAGCAAACACGATTGAGAAATGGCACAGATAATCAATCAACCTTACCTTAAATCAGCATCAAAGACCTGTGACGAGACTAGACTTGAAGAGCAACGATCTCAGAGAAATGAAGAGAAAGCGAGAGAATAGTGAATTCAAAATTTTAGCGGAGTCAAGTTTCTTCTGGCCGTTGTAGTGGAAGACAAGCTATACAACGCCGCGCAAGTTCTCGGATTTCTTTAAAAGCCTTTGGGCGTATAAGAAATTTAAAAATCTTATTAGGATCATCTGACATTTTATCCATAGAAGTTGGGTTTAATTTTAAATAGGTTATTTTAAATGGGGGTAAGTTCATAAATATATATACATGTTGCCTGTGAAAAAAATTGAGAAGCCGGAGAAACTGAAGATATTCTCACGACCATCTTCTCTTAAGAAATTCGGATTCGAGCCTGATTTGTTCATTCTCCTTGAAGTACCTGAAGATATTCTTGTTGATAGAGTAATTGGCCGTAGATTAGATCCTGTCACTGGGAAGATATATCACTTGAAGTATTCTCTCCCGGAGACTGAAGAGATCGCTGCTAGACTCACTTAACGGTTTGATGATACCAAAGAGAAGATGAAACTCCGGTTAAAGACTCATAACCAAAATGTGAGAGATGTGTTATCGATGTACCGAGATATTACTGTTAAGATTAAGTGAAGTTGTTCAAAAGATGGAAGTCTTTGGTCAGATCAATAAGGCTCTGGCCAAACTGGTTCAACAGAGGAAGACTAGTACAAGCCGTTCACTTGCAAGCTGATGAAGCATTTGGTCGCACAAGACTTGACCAATCTGATGATCTCTGGAGACGACAACCTCTGGTTGAAACAGACGACCACAGCCATTTCGTTGCATCAGAGAATAGAAAGGGTCTCTCCATGATAACGAACCGGATCAGCAAATAAAGATTTATCCATCGACAAAAAGATTGGGAATGTTTTAAAATCTGTGGTGATTATATTTGATCTGTTCTGAGGTTTTTAGACATATGGGTATAGACTTAATTCATTGTTGAAACCCTTGAGATGAAATGAGCATGAGAATTGACTCTTACGAAGCAAAATTCTTGAATTTGAAATCACTTTAGGTTGTGAACTTGTATTTGACTCGGACGATTAATGCATAGAGGCCATAAGAAGGAAGATGCAGGAGTGCTACCAACAAATACCTGCAGACGCATGAATTAAAATTATTATGGTTGTCGGCGAAGTCATTCTAGGGAATGAGACATTTTGATATAACAAATGTTTTCAATCTTCTTCTATATAAAACTAACAGATCTAGAATGTAAATGTTTTGAAGCTTACCACACTGGAGCCATTGGAAGTGACAGGTCGAGAAATGGATATGGCCACCTGCATCAATCAAGGAATAGAAAGGTAAAACAGATCAAAAACGAAGCCTAAGATATATCATATTTAAGATGACAGAGAAGAAGGACAAGGAAGAGTTTTTTACCCAACGGAGATAAAAAGATGCAGAATCCACTGGAAAATCACGAAACTTCCTGTCCACAGGATGAAGTAAGAGAACCTGAACAAGGGAAATCTCTGCGAGTAGGACCCAAAAAAAAAAACTCAGGTTGATACTTTAATGTAAAGAAAACGCTTGGTAACATCTTAAATGCACAAGGGAAAAGAAAAGAAAAGAGTTTTTACCAGACGGTTAAGAGTTGTGTCACAAAGCAGCAAAACGAGGTTGCTCGTATGCAAATTCACAGTCATCTGAAAACACAAATTGCAGTAGAAAATTTGAGACTAAGGTTTCAAGCGGGTCTAGGTTGATTCAAATCAAATGCAAGCAAGTGTAAAACAACAAGTATAGAACTCATGCAACATAGAACGTGGCATGCACAACTTTTACAATTATATGGTAAGGGAAGTTCTTGAGGAAATGGTGCCAAACTTACGAAACCCATCTCATAGTCTTGTAAAGACAGAAACGGAAAAATCACGGTCCAATATATACTGTCTGTAAGCACCGCTGCTCCAGCACCAATCTGTTTTTCAACAAACCAAAACGCAAAAATGACAAAACAAGTCAGTGATCATCACAGATAATCTAACACGATGCTATAGTCAGGAATCAAAGTTACAAACTACAAAACCCCAAAGGATTCTGTATCTACCTGAAATATAATCTGAAAGAGATGGACACAGGACCGTAATGTCTTTGAATCAAAAGTCTTTCTCTTCTCGAGCAAAACCATGTTCTCCGCATTTATAAGGCGCACACGTAATCCATTCTCTGCATCATTTCCTACTTGATCAGCCGCCAGTCTCGTGCTCAGTTGCTTCTTATATTGAAAACACCCGTAAACCGAAAGCAGTGATCCCATCTACATAAAGATATTCAAACAAACACATTCATCATCACTATCTGATTCTAAAACATAACGATATTCATAACATGGAGATCAAAACATACCCCAAAATAGATTGCTATCAACGTGAAAGTCCACCTGTAAAACAACCGACACCGAATAAAAACCCGAAACAAAATGTCAATCTCACGAAAAATCTCAATCCTTTCAAGAACATCTTCTGTAATGCAATAAACTAAATGTCTTAAAGCATCAATGACATTCGATGAGAAGATTTCACACAAGTAAAATAGGTTTTAAAGAGGTTACTGAGTGTAATAGTAGTAAATGCGCCCTCCACGAAAAGCGAGCCGGGCAATGTTGTTCGCCAGAAGAAAGCAGAAGGCGAGAATCCGGAAACCAAGTAACCAACCGGGATGGATTTGTTTAAAACAAGCTCTCCAAACATCATCAACACAGAGAACATCATCGTGTTCACTATCACTATCACCAGTGTCATTACCGTTTTGTCGCTGAATTTTAACTGAGCTATCTTCGTACTTCCATATGACGAACAAAGCAACAATCATTGGAGTCAATACCCATACCGCACAGAGAAATACTCTCCAATTAAACCAGTAATCGAAGCTGTTTATATCCGGAACATTCTGTAATTTCATTCTTCACACCTTCCAGTAAACAGTTGATCCGTCTGAATATTCGGATCTGAAGATCCGAGTATCCAATGGATCAAAAATGAAGAGGGATTCAAGTAGCTTAAACTCCAATTGATCGATTAACCTATACAGAGATTACAATTTTAGGAGTTAAAATCAGATTCCGAAGAACACAAGAGACTTCGAAAATTTTCGAGAATTATTGCTATAAACAAACCAAAATTTTGATGGGATATGCTTAATACTTACGTAATGTAAGAAGAAGTGTAGAAGTTTCGTCGTCTTCTTCTTCTTGTACAGTATTCGTGAATGGTATGATAGAGAAGTCAAATTGAAATTTTGAAGCTATGTGATTCGTATAAATCCGAGAAGCATCCGAAGTGACGGTGAGCCACAAAAACCGAGAAGTCGGAGAACTGAACAGGGTGGAGAGAGGGACAGGTGTGGGACCTTCTCCGTTTTGTTCAACACTTGATTGAGAAACGTCGTCGTCTCGCCTCGTGTGTACCTCTTAGATACAGGCTCAAATCATAAAATAAACCCTTCAAAATGGGGCCGACAAAAAAAAACCTTTTAAAATGGAAAAATTACGTACTTATCTACAAGGCCCACATATATAAATTTTTCTATTTATAGCTAAGTCTATAATAAGATATATTATTGGAGTCCGACGTAATAGTACTCATCTTTTATGTTATTTGGGATTTCAAATTTTCTATGAAAATAGTCTAAAGATCGTTAATAAAATATGGATCCCAATAGATGTTTCGATTTCTATTGGCAATGGCGATAACAACACAAAATAAAACGCAGATAGACCGAATAATGTCGTCAAAAAGAAAAAGAAAAAACATTCATTAAACCACAAAATACATGTTCACTTCTTCCATTGAAAGCACCAAATTAGATTTCATATAGCATAGTTTAAATAGATATAATCAAGTTTGGCTAGTTTATATTGCAGCGGCTAAAGACAACCATGAGCAATCATCTCCAGCAAAGCAATCTCGTTCATCATAACCTCATCGCACCCATGCATCACCATCCAACTATCAGTCATCGGTTCATCAAGCTCTGCGGTTACACCACTCCCGGAACCAGACGTAGAACCAGAAGTAGACGTTGATCCTGACGCACAAGTGGCAGGCACGACAGCCAATGACGACGGCGTCTCCTTTGCATCGTCTAAATCCAAGTTCATCACACCATCAATGATATACTTACATTGATTCTCATCACTGTTCTTGTCGTAGTCCGAGGCAGCAACAGCTACATCTTTACCTTTACCTCTCATGTTTCTTGGACCAACGTTTGCATTAGAGGTTGCAGTCATGAGAGTATCATCGTTGTAGGTAACGGAACGAATGTAGTTCTGAAGAGTGTTGCTGCCTAGTGTCAGGGTAACTTCGTCTTTTCCCTTAGCTCTCCTCGAGTGTTGTCGACGTTTAGTCGCGTTCCAATGGTTCTTGATTGTATTCTCAGTGCGTCCAGGGAGTTTCCGAGCGATCTCAGCCCATCTGTTCCCGATCTCCTTGTGGGCTTCGATTAGTATCATATCCTCTTCTTCACTCCAACCATCTTTCTGTAAAATAAAACATATTGGTCAGATTTATTTATTCACTTATTTTTCTATGTTTGTTACGTTGTTAGGAGAGAATCTAAATGAAATTGACTTTAGTTTGAATACTTACCAGTTGTGAACTGTTGTCCACAACAACAAGACAAAATGCGTTAAATATATGTCATAGGCATATATGTATATACAAACAAAAGTTTAAAGTATTCATGCATGAACTGAAACCGTAGACATATTGACAAATGTGCAAAAAGTTTGTTTTATTCTTTTAGAAGTTTCGCAATGTATCACGTATGAATCTGAATGACTCGAGTATTATATTTTGTATGAAATTAAAAAAACCTTGATATCAGGACGGAGATGGTTATGCCACCTTTCTCTGCACTGTTTTCCAACACGTCCTTGGAGCACCTTAGCGATCTGAGACCACCTTTTAGTCCCATGACGCTCCACCAATTTCACCAGCAACCTAAATTTTAAATAGAACCCTCAAAAATCTTATACATTAAATTTTCAGAACACAATAATAAGCATACCACATAAGCAAAACTATTTATGAGAATTCCAAAAAACGAAAGTTTGAATTTACCTATCTTCATCAGAAGTCCATTGCCCTTTGATGATGCTAGCTTTTTTCGTTGGTTTACTTCCTCTCCTCATCTGCAATCTCTTGTTCTTCTTGATCTGGTCGGTTCTGATCAATATTTGATTATTTTGACGTCGACTCATGATGGCATCTTCGTTTGCGCTCAATACACCCATTGGTTTAGGCGCATCGTATAGACTAGAGTCAACCATGGCTAGATTGAAGATCGACTCCGTCCCAAAGATGAGTCCTTGGTTTTGATCAGTTTCCCACATAGTATTGTCACGTGGGGCATGTGACATGTTGGGTGCATCCTTAGGTCCAACAGGTGATGAGGTGCCATAGGCCATATCGAAGAGATCTTGGTCGATGGATATGCCATGAAGATATGCCTCAAAAGCTTCAGTGCATGGAGAGGGAGTGCTTCCCCTAAAGATATCTTTTGAGGGTACATCGTATGTGTGAGGCTGCATATCAAAGTGATGGGGAACAATATTTAGATTTCGAGTATGATCGGAAGTAGTGTTTGAGATATTCGATGTTAGATTCTTGTGACAAAGATCATGAGTAGGGTTTATGATCGATGGTAGATGTGACCTATCGAGATTAACCTGGAAAGGTTTGTGATGCACGTTTTGTTCACATGAAACATCATCGGTAAGAGATGGATGAAAATCTTTTAAGGTGAGATTGTCATCGTAAATAACGGCTGCGAGATAAGGGTAATGCGTTTTTATCACTGACTCGAACTCCATACTATGACTATGAAGAATTAAGAACAAAACCGAAAACAGAAGATGGAGTAACTAAAATGAAAAAAGAAAAAAAAATTGCACTAGAACTTAAGGAAGAAGGTGGTGAAGAACATAACGATTTTGAAGAAAGCAGTTAATTTCACTGCAAATAAAGGATACCGAAGGGCTAATTGATAAATGAAATTAAAAATTCAAGCTTGAGGATGAAATTAAGGAAGAGGAAAAGCTGGGAGAAGTAAAGCTAAGGGTAGAATATTAAGAGTTTATAAATAGGAGAAAGTGTTAAGGGTGATGAGTTGGCAAAGATAGCCTTTGGTAAACTTGTTTTAGGAAAAAAAGATATTTTTCTAAAAGAAAATTTGGTAGTACAAAGAGTAAATTAGTAATAAAAAATTGTCATGTAATAATCATGAAGTCGTTATAAGGTAGTTTGTAACTTTGTAATGTTGCGTAAAATTCTCGAGCATGTTTGGACACGTGTTGAGCATGTAAGCAGCATCGTTTATTTTAGCCGTGTGATCATCTTTTTGCTGTTGTGCAATGTCAATCTAACGGTTTAAAACAGTGCGCGGGGTCCACAATTTCTCTATGTTAATGAGGTAGGTCCCACAAAGTTCAACTCCAAAACACTGACCAAGAAGTCAAAGATGGTAAGAGAAAACTAATTTCTATAATGTTTAATTATTTTGATAAATAAAATTATAATTTTTTACTATCATTTAAATTTATAAAATTTGTTAAATTCTTAAGAAAAATATCATCTACAACCAATTCCAGTAATTGAAAATGTTACTCCTTCCATACAATTATATAATTTTATAAGTTGTTTTATTTATTTAATGGTTTTTAATTTTATCAAAATTTAATTTATTTTGACGTTTGTAATCATTGTAATGTAAAAATTATTATGAATTAATAATTTATATAATTCTTAACATTCACGTCTGTAAATAAATAAACTTTATTTTATTTTTTTTAAAAATAAAAAAAATAAAAGAAACCATAAGTGATGAAATAGAGAGAGTACTTAAACCTTCTTTTTGTAAGTGATACTTAACATTGCTTCATTATAGATTTTTCATTTTTTGCCACTGATAAATTATGTCCCATAAACACTTATATTTAGATATTATATGTGAGATTCAATGGTGAAATAACAAACATTTTCATTACAATAAAGTGATTTTTGGAAAGAAATAATATTCCTTGAAGGTTCATGCAAGCAAATAGTTTTTAAGGAATTAAATATTTATAAATAGAAAATCAATGGTAACTAAAATCAATGGATTTTACCAAAAGTTTAAAGTTATCTATTCAATATATATGAACTCTATATATGGAGATAAATTTAAAACCACTCTAGATTTAAAAATTACAGCTTGGAAAGATACAGTAGAAGCCAAATAACAATGCTGAACAGGAAATTTCAATTCTGTAACTGAATAGTTGATACTTCATACCATAGTGATAGGCTTTGAACCAGTGAAGACATGCTACTAAATTCCACTGGTTTAATTCTTTTGATAAACAAGTTTTAATCCATGAAAAAAGAAAAGAAAAAACAAAAGAAAAGTCTTAAAATCCCGTTAAACTATCTTGTCATTTTCTTACTTTAATTTTACCTCTCTTTATGAACAATAATCAATTAAAAATCTTCATAATACCTTAAGTGAAAATAAATGATTAATTATAAGTGAATAAAAACATATTGATTTCAACAAGGAATCAGACCGGAAAGTACCTTTGGCGTGTTGGCATGGCCTGAAGTTAGAAATTTGTGGGCCTTTGCATGATGTCCACTTGTACCTAAAGAGGCCTTAGATCCAGCATAAAACTTGGCTGAAAAACGGCATGTTTGTTACTTTTCATCTCTTACCAGAAAAAAACAACACGCAGTCCACAATCTTGTCAAACCCTCTAAAACGTCGGGAAGGTTTATACATGTTTGGGCCCTTTCGAAATAAACTTGGTCTTATGGCTTATGGGGGCCATCCACAGTTTTAATCATTTTAAAATGGTATAGAATTTTTTTTAGATAATTATAATCAAATTTAATGTGACCCGAAAATTGTGAAGTTATATAACGTAGTATTAGATTGACTATCATTCTGAAAAAAAATAGTATTGAATGGCATTTATCTCTTTTTTTCGCTGGTGCTTCTCTTCTTCTCTTCTCGGTTCTACATTGTTGTGTTATACGTTTTGGTCTTAGCGTCAGCCATGTGACATGTTTCTTGTGTTTCAGTTCATCTTCATCTTCAACAAAAGTTTCTCTCGTTGTTCCAAGCTCCCAGATATACTTCATGCTTCGCATATCGTTTGCTATGATTCGTACAGGTTTGGTTTTGGGTTTTTGGGTTGTAAGATTAATTTAGTATAAGTTGGTTCTTCGGGTATTAGTTTTCTTCTTTTGGGTTTTCTTTTTCTGGACTAATGATTATGGTATTGTATTTGTTGACAGCCAACTTATGTGATTCACTTTATATTTTATTTCGGTTTTAATTAAGATGGGTCCAATCCCAAAGAAAACAAAGCCCAATCGGGCAAGTTGGAACATGTAGATGTGTACATGCAGCATCTTGTTGGATTATTGCCCTGCATTATCCATTAACAAACTGTTTATCCCAAAATTTTCGTAATACTATATGCCACATAATAATATGTGGCACAATATATATACTGAGCTTATGTTATATATTCACCGACTGAATTAAGTTTACTTAGATTATCACTTATAAGTAATTTTCTGTTTGTTAAAAAACTTTTTTAAACAATGTCTTCTCGTTATGATTAAAAGAAAGGAAAGTAATTCAGTCCATTGACAGTACTTGGTTACCAATTAAGTAAATGAGAAAGTATATTCTTTGTCTAAGTAAACAAGAATGGTCTCTGAGCGATGATTTTAATTCTATATAGTAAATGATTAGGCAGATTCTATGCCTAAATAAACAAATATTATTTTTCACGGATGATTTTCATTATATCGGTTTCATTTAATTGGTTACCGATTTCATTTAACTGGTTATGGGATCAGTGATATTCATAGCGTATTATTTTCACTTTAATATCGAACTAATCAAATTAAGTATTTTTGCGGCTTAGTTACATAACTTATGTACTGTATATCATATGATTTTTTTTTTAATCATGTTATTGTTTTAGGTAAACATATATATACTATGTTCGTCATAGAAGCGTGCGGTTTATTATTTTTAGGATTTTATATAATTGTGTAGAAAGCTGAATATTGATTTATTTACGTGAGTATCCAATATTTATATTTTGAAATATAAGTTTTATTTTTTAAAAGCATAGTACTTTCACTCATATTTTATCAGCATATTTTTGAATTTTTTAAAAAATACCATCTTTCAAAATGATCATTAGTTGTTATTTATTTTAAAAATATCACTTATTATAAATATCACAAATTTAAAATTTATACAGATTTATAAAACATGTTTATAAGATTTTACAAAATATTTTTTATAAAGTTTTATAAACACTTTATAAATTTAAGATATTTTATAAATATTCATAAGAGATATACTACAAACAATGAAAATTTAAAAATGTAAAATCATAAAAGTGGTTTTTGTGAAAAAATTCATATTTTTTTACGATTTTCAAACAATAACTCTAATAATTATCATTGACCTAAATAATTTTAAATTTCTTGCTATTAACCTAAATCACTCTAAAACAAAACATAACACTTGTAGGATTTAGAGAGGAAAAAACACTTAATCAATCGACTTCTTTTGGTTGATAAGAAATTAGTTGTTGGGATCACATATTCACATGCGTGTGTTCCTTCATCTCTTAAGGTCCCCACACACATCTATTGATGATCCTATGCTTGTCACTCTTATGGCCACTCATATAAATGAAGCTTAAGCCACTTGACACTGCCATTAAACCCCATAAGCTTTGTTTTTTCCATTAAATCTTCTATGACAGAACATAAAGCAATACGCTTTTACCCTTTTTAAACATTTGCTTATTGTAAAGGTGAGAGGAGCCCACGTTTTCAGTTTACGCCTATTTCATTATTTCTGTTCTTCACGCGCCTCCTTGCGTGTACAAGAAATGATTTTAGTTTCTTTTGTAAAAAAACAAGAACAAAATGATCTTTTACCATTTAGTTAAATAATATTAAATTTGACCCATTATTTGATCTAATATATTTTAAAAATTTGAATCCGAATAATAAAAATATTTAAAAACAGATATCCGAATCTAAAGTGACATATTATGTAATATTTTTTAAAAAATCTGAAAATTTTCATAAAAATATAATATGATAGTTATGATTTTAAAAATTATCATAAAATATATCTGCATAGTATCATAGATATTCAAGGTTTGTTTAATTTATGACCCAAATCAAATTTATAAGACTATTAAAGAAAAATCTACTTGGTGTGTCTAATTTTGATCGCTTGATCTATTTTTACTATTCAAACTTTCTATGAACTATTTGTATAGCTGTCAACAAAAAAATGATATTTTGGATGTACGGTTTCTAATTCAAAAATTACGATCTGTGCTAATCCATGCAAATTACATATATAACTACTACTTAAGAGAACACTTAATATGGACTTTTGTAATAGGAAAAAAATATGATTTGTCTTGATAGTTGACACTTGACAGAATGGAAGTGCATATGACGCGCTCAAAAGGGTAGTAATTAAGTAAAGAGTCGTTTAAACCTAATTAAATCACAGCCACAAAAAAGGGTTTTCTTAAAAATAGCTTAAGAGTACTTAAACTTTAGGATGATACGCCAAATCAACTGCCCTTTCAAATATGGAAATTCTTTAACTATGCTTTAATAAATATATTTCGATCACTCTTGTACAAATTTAAGCATTTAAATTTATTTATTTTGTATTGTGAATTAGGTCGATAAATTATATTACCTTCTTAAATGTTATAGATGTACCGATTCAGGGTTGGTATCCGGGTGGGGACCCAAACGGGTCATTCAATTTTTGTATTTGTTTCAAGTATGATATAAATTGAAATAGTTTAAGACAAGCGAGAAAACAAACCTTTCGTCTTTTTTTACATCAAAAACTATGTTGCACTTTACATAATTACTTTATGCAAAACTTTAATTTTGGCAGATACATGTATAGGTTACGTCAATGTCCATCTAATCGCAACTTTTAAATTAAAAAAAACAACTAAATAGTCGCATGTTATTGCGCTTAAAAGAGCATGGATGTGGCAACAAAAGCAAGTATTTGCTAACATGAATTGTGACGGGTCTTTCTCTTGATTAATTTGGATGTTAAAGGTTTTTTTATTAAGTTAGGAGCTAGTCACTTGTCATTTTTAAGATAAGTGGATTTTAATTTGGTTCGGGATTAGAGTGAGTTAACTTTTAGAGAGTCAAGATCTTCTTGTGTCTCTGTCTTTGTACTTTCTTTGTCCTGTTGTTAGATTATCGTTTCAGTTACTTATAGCCAATTAAGCTAAGTAATGTAAAACAAGTTATTAACAAAACGAGACGAAAAAAAAGACTTAATTAGCGTCATAATCAATTAAAGGTGATATCTACTAGTTTACTTTATCGATTTCCTTATGGGAGATGCTTAAAAAAAAAGCATATAACCGAAGTACATAGCGAATTTATTCGACCAATTAATTAACCGGGTTATACCAACAAATATCTTTTGGTCAACAAATATATGGATGGACGATGATAATGTTGACTTAGAAAAACGACAAGGAGTCCTATAATGAAACTTCAGAACGTTGAGGCTTGTGCATGCTGACGACGGAAAATATTGGTTTGATTCTTTTTATATCTAAAAAAGCGAAAACCAAATTTGCAAATCATACGACAAATAATATTAGAAAACTGAGCTTATATTATATCTTTAAGATTATCATTTTGAAAAATAAAGCGATGATATTTTCTTCACACACTTACCTTATTCTTAAATTATATAGATACAATCTGTTTTTGTCAACACGTATACAACCGTTTTAAAAAAATATATTTGCCTCAATTTTTGTTAGTGTACTTCATCATTGATTTTCTTTTTTAAAACTTGGACTTATTTGTGAAACCAAGACAACTAAGGTGAGACTTACAATAAATAAACTAAAATAAAAATGAGACTGACAAATATAATCTGAGGTCTGTAAACTAAAAATAAATGCAATTGACACAAATCGATGTCTTACGTTCGGGCCAATAGCGAAACCACTAATTATATTGTATGGTCCACTGATGGTCTTCCTTTTTATTGGGTGATCTTATATCAAAATCCAAACTAAATTCTTACACATCAACAATTATGCGTATGTATGCGAAACTAAGTGGCAATGTATAAATGTATGTGTGCATCATCCATGCATGAATACATCTAAGACTCTCTTCAATCTTTAACGTAATCTATGTACATAGGGACATGGATGATGAAACTATGTTATCGTATATGGTTAGGTCGTGAATGTGTTATATATAGTCCCATGTGTTTTTAATTAGTATAGTATTAATCCTTATAATTTAAGAAAAAATTAGTTTTATGATTAATTAAAATTTAAGCTAATTACCGTACATGATTAATTAATAATTTTGATTAAGGGTTGCTAATTACGCGGTGAATTACGTCTCTATAAAAGCAGTAGCTTACCTTCCACAACCTTCAATATCAACTCACCACAACCTTCTCTCTTTCTTTTATACTCCTGTCTCTCTTTCTCTAGCTACAAATTATATAAAACTCTCGTTCGTGTGTATAGATAAGCAAAATAATAATAAAATGGAGAAAAGAGGAGTAATAAATAGTGGAGGTTCGGGATCATCAGCAGAAGCAGAGGTGAGAAAAGGACCATGGACGATGGAAGAAGATCTTATTCTCATCAACTATATCGCCAACCACGGCGATGGCGTTTGGAACTCTCTCGCCAAATCTGCAGGTTCATTTAATTTCTTTTTTTTAAAAATACACCAATAACACACACACACACACACTTATATATATTTATTTTACGTTCGTATTTTAATATATGAACTAGCTAGGGTTTCTTCATATCATGCAAAGGTATCATCATAGAAAAAAACAATATTTTCTCTTGTGTAGTTATATCGATCATACTTATTATCTATAACTTCACGTCTTCTAATAAATAAAAATACCAAATAAGTCTTCTAATAATGGCCTCGTGATGAAATATAATAATGGAAGATCATTAAATACATATAATAATAGTGATTTGATGTAAGCATGCATGTATATAATACAAACCTAAGTGAACCTAAGTGCTAATTACTTATGTGTTGATATGCACGTACGTACTAGTCGATAATTGACTGTGATGATTGATTGTATAAACGTGTAGGTCTAAAACGCACCGGAAAAAGTTGCCGGCTCCGGTGGCTGAACTATCTCCGCCCTGACGTACGACGTGGAAATATCACGCCAGAGGAGCAACTTATCATCATGGAACTTCATGCTAAGTGGGGAAACAGGTTAGTTTTAATTTACATAAATGAGTGTATACAAACACGTAGATACATATACACTACGTGTAACGAAAGAACAAAGGCAAATTCTTCGAACTTTGAATCGTTTATATACTCTTGAGGCTATATGCCACGTAGATCATTGAAAAGACAATAAAGCAGTACATTTGGTGACTAAAGCAAAAAAGCGTTTAATTCCTTTATGACAACCTTTGATCGAAGTTTGTTCTTTCGTAGCCATCAGTTCTTAGTTTTTTGCACATGTCGAAATTTTTTAGCCACTAACATTAAACCTCGTGCCTGTTTTGCTTATTATCAAAAACAACATGAAAACCTCGTGCCTATTTCTCCCGAAACTCGTGGTTACATTTTCCCGATTTTATTTAATGATTTATAACGAATATATATAAGTCTCGTAACTATTCAAGTGATTTCCCACGTTTTTCTGAAAGATATTTACGCGGCTCTATTTATTTCCTTGTCTGTTTGTTTTATCCGATTTCTATTTTTATTTGTTTTATATGTAAAGAGCTGGAAAATATGGCCCAAGATTAAAAAGGTACATGATTCTCTAATTCAATTAAAAAAATGTATGTTTTTAAGTAAGTGAGATTTGGTTATCATTTTATGGGCAGTTATCTCCTTTTGGAATACTAATTACGTACTTATAAGAATGTTAGCCTATTAGTTATATATGGGGTCAAAAATTTATCAGCAGCCATAGGATATTCCTTTTCGAAAAATTAGAATTTTTTAATCATAATTTCTTATTTTATCTCTATTATTTCTTTGTTGGTTTCAAATTATTTTGTCTTTTCTTATATATCTTTCGCTTTTTTAGAAACTCTTTTCTTATATCTTAACAATTTACTTTATTGGTAGCAAGCTTTTACTAAATCATAAAATTACACTTTATAAACACTTTTAACAACACAAAGAAACAAAAAAAGTACCGCTTTTACCAAAAGAATACGCGATAAACTTTATAATCAAGGCTCACTACCACACACCAAAAAAAAGCTAATAAGAAAATGACAAAGATCCAAACATAGTACATGTAATAAAAGTACAAAAGTATAAAGTCTCGTGACAAAAAGGAAAAGCGTAATTGAAATAGACGCAAACCTTAATGTTTTGGATTCATCTAGAAGTACATGGTCCTATGCAGTCAGGATTAGAACACTAATCCCACAACAATCATTAGCTCGTCATCTTAATTATATTATATTAAATTAATAATATAAATTAGATAATTATGTCATAAATTAATTAACTCTTGATTATATGATCAGGTGGTCGAAAATCGCTAAACACCTTCCAGGAAGAACCGACAACGAGATCAAAAACTTCTGGAGGACAAGAATCCAAAAATACATCAAACAAACCGATGTAACAGCAACAACAACGTCGTCCGTTGGATCTCATCAGAGCTCAGAAATCAACGATCAAGCTGCAAGCACGTCGAGCCATAATATGTTTTGTTGTACACAAGATCAAGCGATGGAGACTTATTCTCCTACCACGACGTCTTATCAACATACCAATATGGAATTCAACTACGGTAACTATTCGGCGGCTTCAGCTTCTGCGACGGCGACGGCGACGGCAGATTATCAGATACCAATGACTGTCGATGATCAAACCGGTGAAAACTATTGGGGCATGGATGATATCTGGTCATCAATGCATTTACTCAATGGTAATTAATTGATCAATCAAAGTCTCGATGATCGGAAAACAAAGTATGGTATACTACTTTGAGAATTGTGATTTTTAGGAGTGATATGATTAGTGCGTGACATGTATATGGTTTTTGCCTCGTTGTTTAGAGGTTTGCGGATATAATTTATATATCATATTAATGATCTACAACCTTGATATATATATTTTGAACTTTATTGCACCCCGATTGATGTTATACATAAATAAAACTAGAAGGGGTCGTTTAATATACCAAATTATTGTTCTTTGGCATGTTTGTGTCATATGAGAACACTGTTTTATTAGTTTTTTACCATAGATATAAACGTTTGTTTATATATTCCCTCTCTGTTCCATATCGATAGATACTTTGGAGGTTTTCACACATCGTACTCAATCAAACATTAAGAATGTGCCGTAAAAGTAAACTGAACATTGTCTAATCAATCCTTATAAACCATCTCTTAGTTTAAATACTGTTTATACAACTAAATATTAACAAATATGTATGGGGAACGTTGGAAATATCTGTATAATGCATAAGAACTTACAAAAAATCAAATTTTCATGACAAAATAAAATAAATTTATAACATGACCAATCTTCATGAAACGGAAAGAGTCGTTGATTTCCGTTAATCATAATAATTATCATATTTCGTAATCTAATGGTTATGTGACATTGGATTCACTGCAAATGATTGCGTCAATTATCGTAAATGTACTTTTTAAAAAAAGTTATTAAAAGGGACTTTTTGTTCTAATAATGGATGTGGTATAACTTACTACACAAAAGCTTTTATCCGCATATTTAAACAAAAGCTTTTAACCGATAACCACATTTGAATCTACTATAAAAACAATTAATTTCTGTAATGTTAAAAAAGAGCAAGACATGTAAAATTAAAACAGAGCAATTATTCTAAACGTATGATGAAACTGAGAAGAATCTTGATTGATCGTCCATATATATATATGCACACACATACACATGAGTTAGGCGTGTGTATACATATACATGTGGACCGATGTATGTACATATCACATGACATAAACATATAGAACCTAATTTCGCCAATTACTGAATGACACGTGTATGTGATGGCTAAAAATAGATGGCTTATGGTACCGTTCACGTTGCCTTTATTCAACAATTTTTATCCATTTTTGGGCATCGCCATTCAACATGCAGAACCCGACGTGAGCCTAACTCCACTTACCAAAACCACAATCTTTAAGACGAAGATACCGACTTAAATTATTATTGTTTTTTTTTTAAATAAACTAAGAATTCATATTAATGGTTCATTTTCATTGATATTTGTATCCATGTGTCCAAAACCATATATATATACATCTACAAAATATACCAACATGGGATGAAAAATAAATTTCGATGACTAATATAGATTGATATGATAATAAAGCCAAGATGAATCGACTATTTGACATATATTCCTGTAAATATGTGTGTAGATTTATTATTTATAAATTGGGTAGAATAATTGGAAGCTGGGACATGAAGGTAGGTCGGGAAGTGTAAGCACTATAGCAAGACGGCAAAAGCATTTAAGCTTTACCGAACTTCTTAACTTTAAGTCTTTAGCCAACGACATATTTTGTCCGAATGAAGCATGTGTAGAGGATAAATCCAAGCTCCACTTCCTCTTCTCTATGCATTGGCTAGAATAGGAATAATTAATAATTCTTTTCTTTTTCGACGGGCAAATTTGAATTTTTTTATAAAAAAATCAAATTGTAACGTAAAGTTAGTTAGAAAAAGAGCGCGCGTACAAATATTAATTTATAGCATCTACATTTCGGGGAGTAAATTAGAATAAAATGTGAAAAATATAGTTTATATTAAGATTCCGAATAATAATGGCGTAGAATAATGAAATAGAACGAAAAGTAGTGCATTATAGCAAGTAATACCAACTGAATGCATTATCTTTTTCGGTCTGGTCTTTACGTCGTCATTCAAATTCTAAATATTTATTTATTTATGTGTTAAACTTATAATTATAAAACACATAAGTGAGAGACATGTATGCCATTTGTCAACTTGCTCTCGGAATATCAAAGGATTCAAGTTTCGAAATATGCATGATGTTTAGTTATTGGATGAATAGAATCTGTAGATCGAATATCATATTGATTCAAGTTACAGAATCAATATGATAAATTACACAATCGACGAATTTATTCATATAACATGTAACTGCTTTCACCCTCAATAGTCAAAGTGAATGAATGTAGTCGGTCAATTCAAATATTTACTATGTTATACTTTTTGATGTAACATTTTTTAACATATTTTCTTAAAATTAAGCTTTTTCTTCTCATTCATCTTCTCATCTACAGTATCTACATTATACTTCCAGATTCCATGCTACATTATAATTCTTATAAGTTACGAAACCTATTATTATGCATATATTAGATTTTATGTTCTTAACTATAACTTTGATCTCCAAATGAATATCCACATGTTTGTTTATTTTATTAGGCCAACGTGTTTATCATGTGGAATTTGTAGACTTGCCATGTGAATTATAAAGAAAAATCACATGGCGGGTCGGTCAGAAACATACAAGTGGTTTAGAATTTACCAATAAATAAACGTGGAAGAATTGGGTTTTTTATCTTTTCTTTTTCATTTAATTGCTTGTAGGATTGTTCTTATCCTCATGCCTTACCTGTACTTTCTATATATAGCATAAACCATTTTCTTCCCGTCTCGATGAGTTGGACATATTTTAACTATATTTATTCAGCTAATGTTGAAGTCGGCTCATCTATTAAAGATGATTTTGATTATCATCGAGTTATTGATTAGATTAGCTTTAATTAATGATTAAATCATTTACATAAAAGGACAATATAATTGGTTCGTACTTATTGTTTGTTGTCTTGAGACTTTTCTCTTAAGAGATGTTCGGCCCTCCTCGATATATACCAGTGCATGATGTCTAACTAGTAGTTAGTAGTTTATAGTAACAAAATGGTTTGAAAAAAGTGATTAATACCAATAGAATTAAATTAATAACTTTTTTTTGTTATATCTACCAAAACTAATGGTATGAAAGAAAGATATTTTTTTCCAAAATACCTCAATTGATAATTATGTTTCGTTTAATAATCAAAAAAATCCTAAAATTCTAAAATACCATAAATTTAAAAGTTTAAGAAGGTTCTATATATTTTGGTAACCCTTATTAATTAGACTTTGTATAATTAGTCATCACCAAGTTCACAGTACGCTATTAAGAGACAATTCACTTTGTTTGTGTTTGATTTTACGTTTGATGATATATTTGTTCTACCCAGAGCCACTAAACAAATAAGAAGACAAAATTTTGTACCTGTTTCACGTTTACATGTAAAAAAGCTATTAATTTTTGTTGTGTTTTACAAAGTGCTGTCTTTGAGCTTTACGGCCTGCATGTGAGAGAAGGCCCATAGGCAGAAGAACCCAAAGGGTAAGCCTGATCCACTATTTTTTGGTTCTGAATCAAAGGAACTTTTTTAGTTTCTTACTGTTCCTAACGATATTATCAAATCAAAATATTAAATACAACCCAACCATAAGAAAAAACACATAACAAATGTGTTTGATTTTAGGAATTAGTAGCTAAAAAAGGACCATATGATTATTGGTTTTCAGTTCAAGTCTCAAAGAAGAAGAAAAAAACTGTGTCCTACCGTTCTACTATGATTATCGGTTGTTAGTTCAAATCCCAAAAAAAAAAATGTTCTACCGTTCCATCATAAACCATATTTGTTGAACTTGAATTCTTCTTATCTAAATAATAAAAATATAGTTGTAAATTAAAAAAAATATTTTATAAAGTTAATTAATGTTTTAAAAATATAAAAATATCTAAATTGTTGGAAAGACGAAAATAAATTTATAATTTAATATAAACTCGAAAACTTTTTTTTCGATTATTCCTAATTTAAAATTTTGTATATAAATTGTAATTTTTTTTAACAACGTATGTTTATATAAGTTTTAGGTCGATTTTTTCAACATTTCTTTTTTTGCCATTCGTTTCCAACAATATTATTTCATGTTCTTATAATATACAATATCCTTTGTCAAAACGTTATAATATTGCCGACCAAAAAAAAACAGTTATAATATTATTTCATGTTCTTATAATATACAATATACGATAAACGCGCCACTTGGCAGAGATATGGAGCCTAAACTCCAACTACAAGTTTCGACGGAAGCTTCGTTTTGTCGAGGAGTACAAATTGTTCGCTTTGGGTTGAATTCTCGGGCTATCATCATATCCTCATCTCGACCACACTTCCCAATGCCAACGACCTCATGGTCATGACACGTGAACTAACTATAATTTGTCGTGTCATGTTGTTTTTGCATTTCAATTTGTTAAGTATATTGTTTTCTATCAATTACAAACAATTACAAATATCGTCAAAGCATAATTATAATAAAAATTATAATTTGTCGTGTCATATTGTTTTTGCATTACAAATATCGTCTAATCTTAATTAGTATGCTGAAAATATAACTATTTTCTTTTGTTGAAAACTTCCATTTTTTTCCGGACGGGTTCATAAAGTCAGTCCTTTTTCATTCCCTATGAAAAATTTGGCTCGCACGCCTATGGTCGAACTACAATCAGAGTGGCCAAAACCACATGACTATTGAATCAACAAAACTTGTAATACGTCATCTAATAAACTTTTGATTATTGATATTTAATTTAAAATATTAGAATTATTAGTAATGAATTTTTATTTTTAAATTATAAAACTCCCCAATATCGTTAGTATGTTTTTTTAGAACCATAGTATTATTCTATAAGACATAAAAAAGTTACATTACTTGTTGTTTAACAATCATGGGTTATTTACATGATACGTCACATATTTTGATATTAATTTTTTTTTTGCCAAAGGGTTTGCTATATATTGCTATTGATGTATGAAAAAAGTTTATCACACGACCTTTTTTTTGTATCACGCAATAAAATTCTACTTGATGCATCAATGAAATAATTTGTTGGTTCACTCTAATCAAATCATTTTGTCAAGTTTTGAAATTAGATTGCTACTACTAGTCTAAATCTGTTAAACATATGTACTTTCGTTTAGAAATTTCATTCTGACGATTTGATATTGTTCATATAAACATTTTACCAATGATGATGGGCCAAGCAAGTCGTGCAAGCAAAAGAGCTAAGCTGGGTCCCACTGTCATCCTTTGTCTAAACAATGGACGGTCTAGATCTAGTGTAATCGTTTCATTAACTTAATATCCACCGTTCGGTAATAAGGAAGTCAAAGAGGGGTATAGTTGTAAATGAACAAAACACAATCGTCAAATATCATTATTCACTGGTGGAAAGGAAACGATCCGATCACAGAAATATTTTTTCTGTGCCTAAAAAAAACTTAATTTCTCGGGAAAATTAAAAAAAATACATATAGATTTTTGCCATGTTTTAGGATTTTCGCGAGAAAGTAAAGGAAAAATAAGCGCCATGGGAAGAGCCTTCGTGTATGTAATTCTCGGAGGAGGTGTTGCTGCTGGTTATGCAGCTCTCGAATTCACGAGGAAAGGTATCTCCGATGGCGAGCTCTGCATCATTTCCGAGGAACCCGTAAGCACCCGAAATCTCTATCTTTCTCTCTTTCTTGAATCAATTTTGAATTTTATTGTTTGATTGCGAGAAGAGATGATAAACTATGCTTTGCTTTTCCTTTATGATTTATTAGCTCTGTCACCTGAATTTTCCACTCTGATTCTGAGTGTCTCTCTGTTGTTTGGTTTCACTATCAGTATTTTTGAATTTCCTTAAGTGTTGATTGAAGATGTAGGATTTGGTGGTTTTATGATTATTAGATGGAAATTGATTAGGCTTGTCTCTTACTCGCTTGTCCCTTCTTGCTGGTGCTTTTCTGATACTTTCTACTAATAGGGTATAATGCTACTATACGAACTTCGTGTGTCTTTCCTTCAAAATTTGGGGTTCTTGCTCATCATTTTTGAAATTCTGTCTTATGAAAACTCATGCTTGGAATCATCACGCTGAAATGAATCTGAGATACGTGGAACTTTGTATCATATTTGAGGTATTTGGTGAAGTTACAGTAATTCAAGAGCCTGCCTTGGAAGAATTAAAACATGGACTAAAAATATCGAATATTGCCCTATCTCATAGCATGTTGATGCATCGTTCGCATCTAACCTCGAATAGATGACGTTTATCCATCTCTGGATATGGTTTATCGATTAGTTTGAACAGTCCTTGACTCATTTTAGGCAGCAATTTTTCTGGTTTTTGGTTCATGTTTTTTTCCTCATACTTGTTGTGTTATGAAGTATTAGTTGTGGATCAATATTAAAGGAGGAGGAAAAGGAAGTTCCTATGTTTGTTTCGCTCTGTCAATAATTTGTTTTTTTGTTTGCTTTTTCTCTAGGTTGCACCATATGAGAGGCCCGCTTTAAGCAAAGGTTTTCTGCTCCCAGAAGGTAAGAGACACCTGCGTTGTTCTGCTTTTGGAGTTGGGGGAAGCTAAGATGTATAGACAGTTCTGAAGAAATAAAGAATTGAGTTATTGTTTACTCATTAAGGCACTGTAAGGGTTAATCCACGATCTTATCTGCAGCTCCTGCACGCCTTCCTTCTTTCCACACTTGTGTTGGGGCTAATGATGAGAAGCTCACCCCGAAATGGTACAAGGAACATGGTAATTACATTTGCACTTTCGTTTTGTGATTGAGAAAGTACTAGTTTACTTGGGCTATGACTATGAGAGTAAGTTCTGACAATTTGTGATATGTTTTTTTCAGGAATTGAATTAGTCCTTGGGACTCGTGTTAAGTCCGTAGATGTGAGGAGAAAGACTCTTTTATCGAGCACAGGGGAGACTATAAGTTACAAATTCTTGATCATCGCAACAGGTGCCAGGGTATGGATTGCACAATAATATATAATTTAGTTTTTCCAAAGTAAGCGTGTGTACAGGTGAGAAAATGCCATTAACGTATATGATAAATTACTCGTTCTCACCTTCATATTATCGTCCTTGAGATGTTACAATCTGTTATTACTTATTATCATTCAAGTCTTAAATTGTCTGAAGTCAATGGTTTTGTAATACTGGAATGTCTGTTAGATGCTGTGAACACTGATATGTCAAATCTGCTCAATCATGAACATTTTAAAGGTTAGAGATTTGAACTGCTAAATTCGTGGCCTTACTCTTGTCACATGTGGCTTGTGCAAGCAGGCATTGAAGCTCGAAGAATTTGGGGTGGAAGGCTCAGATGCTGAAAATGTTTGTTACTTACGTGACCTGAGCGACGCAAATAGGCTTGCCACTGCGATCCAATCAAGCTCCAATGGGAATGCTGTTGTTATTGGCGGTGGCTATATTGGCATGGAGTGTGCTGCATCTTTAGTGATCAACAAAATCAATGTGACCATGGTTTTTCCAGAGGCTCACTGCAGTAAGTACTCTCGGTTATTACTCGACTTACGTGTAAAAGTGAAAGCTTCTGTATGTGTGGTTGGCTTGACCTCTTTCAGTTTTTTTATGACAGTGGCGCGTCTCTTTACGCCCAAGATTGCAAGTTTGTATGAAGAATACTACAGGGCTAAAGGAGTGAAATTCATCAAAGGAACAGTTTTGACATCATTTGAGTTTGACTCGAATAAAAAGGTTAGATATTTTTTTAGCTTGAGATTCAACTTGGAAGACGTTTGATTTTCTGCTACTTTATATCTATATATAGAACTAAAAGATGGAAAGAATCAATAGAACAAAGGAGCCTTCTGATCCAATGATGAAACTATGAAAGCTTGAGCATTGTTCTGGGTGTCTATTTATTGATATGAGATTTTTTTGGGATTTTGATTTGCAGGTCACGGCGGTTAATCTCAAAGACGGGAACCAGTTACCAGCAGATTTGGTCGTGGTTGGAATCGGAATACGACCAAACACAAGCTTGTTTGAAGGACAGCTAACAATAGAAAAAGGAGGGATAAAAGTGAACAGCAAAATGCAGTCAAGTGACAGCTCAGTGTATGCAATAGGCGATGTGGCTACATTTCCAGTGAAACTTTTTGGCGAAATGAGGAGGCTTGAGCATGTGGACTCGGCTAGGAAATCTGCACGGCATGCAGTTTCAGCCATCATGGAGCCAGAAAAGACCGGAGAATTTGACTACTTGCCATTTTTCTACTCAAGGGTCTTTGCCTTCTCGTGGCAGTTCTACGGAGACCCTGTAGGTGAAGTAGTGCACTTTGGGGACTATGAAGACGGTAAAGCGTTTGGTGCGTATTGGGTTAAAAAGGGTCACCTCGTTGGGTCTTTTCTTGAAGGAGGGACAAAAGAAGAATATGAAACTATCTCAAAGGCGACACAATTGAAACCAGCTGTGACTGATTTGGAAGAATTGGGAAGCGAAGGACTCAGGTTTGCTCAGACCGTGGTGAGTCAGCATATAGTTCCAGAAGTTAAGGATGTTCCTAGCTCTGAGATGGTGAGGCAGTCGTCAAGAGTGGTAACCATGGAAAAGCCTTTGCATTTATGGCACGCGGCGACTGGGGTCGTTGTTGCTGCATCTGTGGCTGCGTTTGCGTTTTGGTATGGGAGGAGACGCCGTAGATGGTGAAAACCTCTTTGCAGGCTTTGACACGGGGGGGTTATGGATTCATTGGAAATGGGGATTTGCTGTTGTTTGTAGCATTGGTGGGAAAATATAGAAGGGAGAAATCGAAACTAGTCCATGTGATTACATTGGTATACGATTATTATATATGCTTCTTTTGAACTATAAAGAGTGTTTCCACTACAAATTTGAAGCCCTTAAAAGCCTGATGCTGTGTCTCGGAATAGTGTAGATAATTGACGCTTCGTAATCAGAATCATAAAAGTCATAGAAGAGTAATGAGGGCATTTGGTCTAGTGGTATGATTCTCGCTTTGGGTGCGAGAGGTCCCGAGTTCGATTCTCGGAATGCCCCCATTTTTTTATTTAATCTACAGTTCTCAAGGGTATTTTCGTCAGACACTAACGCCACAACTTAATAAGGCGCATGGTAGCAAGCGTAAGAATTTATTTTGTCCAAATTACCCCTTATCCTTCGTTTTTCTATCCTCTCATCTTCTTCATCTCTCGTACGATTAAGCAACACAAACAGAGAGAGAGACGCAAAACAAATCCGAAGAAAGCCAAAGAGTGAAAAATGGCAGCGACGACTCTCTCCATCGCAACCACAATCCGTTCCTCGTCTTCTCCCACTCTCGCTTCCGCTCATGGCTTCCCTTCCCGACTCACCGCAATCGAATTTCCCTTTCGCATTGGTGGTTCTTCTTCCACACTGACCCACCGTGCAACCCACCTCCGTCCCATCGCCGCCGTCGAAGCCCCTGAGAAAATTGAGAAGATTGGGTCCGAAATCTCATCCCTTACTCTCGAAGAAGCCCGCATCCTCGTCGACTACCTCCAGGACAAGTTCGGCGTCTCGCCTCTCTCCCTAGCCCCTGCTGCAGCGGCTGTGGCTGCTCCGGGAGATGGTGCTGGTGCGGCAGCTGTAGTGGAGGAGCAGACGGAATTCGATGTGATTATCAACGAAGTGCCCAGCAGTTCGCGTATTGCAGTGATTAAAGCGGTAAGGGCTTTGACTAGCTTGGCATTGAAGGAAGCAAAGGAGCTCATCGAAGGGTTGCCGAAGAAGTTTAAAGAAGGAGCGACCAAGGATGAAGCAGAAGAAGCCAAGAAGACGCTCGAGGAAGCTGGCGCCAAGGTTTCAATTGCTTAAGCTGTTTTTAAACATGAAGTTAAAAAATTCTGGAATCTATTGGTCTTTTTGTGTTCTTAGCATAGCTTTGCGTCTGGAAATGTGGATTCATCTTTGAGAAATTACTGTAATTTGGAATCAATTTCGTTTCCCGTTAAGGCTCTAGCCACTCTCGTATCCTTCGTTAGCTGCAGATAACATGTTTGTTGAAATGTCTCAGTCACACACGTGAAGTTAGGAGAACTGTTGAAGCTTATTTTATATCTGCAGCGCCAATCCGTAAACACTGACTAAACGAACACAGGTTACGAGCATAACGTAACCTGTGTTCAGTTTGGCACTAATGACGTTTTTGACATATTCTGCTTTGAAGCAGAGAACGCATCAACGCTTCCAGTGTAACCACCATAAGAAACCTCAACAACCACATATCATCATCATCGCTTGGCGATAGAATACGAGCATAACGTAAATGTACAAGAAGAGAATATGGTCACAATAAAAAACACATTTGATTCTACTAGTAACAACATAAGCGCCTTTATTTCTACCAGTGGAAATGGTAGTTGCTTACCTCTCAGTCAACATTAAAATCACTAATACAACAACGAAAGAATCTTATGAAGAAAGAGAGCATCTAAAACTATATTAGAAAAAAAATAGAACATTAAACAACTCGTCACTAACGCGGGCAGATATAATCTAAACAGGAAAATAAAATAAAAGGTCAAGCAACATACAATCAAAATACATGTTGCTTCATTCTCTAAGTATTATGGTTGTTTCATAAAGTAGAACGTATTATATGCTCAAGTTGCTAAAAATTAGAAACGTACACCTCTAAAAAGAATTAGAATGATCATCTACAGTGTCTTTTTAAGACGACTACATTGTTATATGCTTCTTCTGAAATATAGGATGTTCTACTACAAACTTTGGAGATATGTGTGATCTTCAATATATATGAGACGCAATATATCATTAAGGGCGTTTGGTCTAGTGGTATGATTCTCGCTTTGGGTGCGAGAGGTCCCGAGTTCGATTCTCGGAACGCCCCTTTTTCCCTTTTTTAACTTAAGTCTTAAACACGCGCATGATATATTTAAATCTCCATACTACCCCTTATCCTTTGTTTTTCTATCCTCATCTTCATCTTTCCTACAAACACACTCAGAGAGACACACAAAACAAATCTCCAAGAGGAAAAGAGTGAAAATGGCAGCGACGACTCTTTCCATCGCAAGCTCAATCCGCTCCTCTTCTTCTCCCACTCTCGCTTCCGTACATCACTTCCCCTCTCGCTCCATCGCAATCGAATTTCCGTCTCGCCTTGGCGCTTCTTCTTCCTCACTGACCCACCGCGCAAGCCACCTCCGTCCCATCGCCGCCGTAGAAGCTCCGGAGAAAATCGAGAAGATTGGGTCCGAGATCTCCTCCCTTACCCTCGAAGAAGCCCGCATCCTCGTCGACTACCTCCAGGACAAGTTCGGTGTCTCGCCGCTCTCTCTAGCCCCTGCCGCAGCGGCTGTGGCTGCTCCAGGAGACGGTGCTGGTGCGGCGGCTGTAGTGGAGGAGCAGACGGAATTCGATGTGGTTATCAACGAAGTGCCCAGCAGTTCGCGTATTGCAGTGATCAAAGCGGTAAGGGCTTTGACTAGCTTAGCTTTGAAGGAAGCAAAGGAGCTCATCGAAGGGTTGCCGAAGAAGTTCAAGGAAGGTGTGACCAAAGATGAAGCTGAAGAAGCCAAGAAGACGCTTGAAGAAGCTGGTGCTAAGGTTTCCATTGCTTAAGTTTTCAAAATGTGTTCTCTTTTTTTCCGGAATTTCATGGTTTAGTATAGTTTGCGTTTGGAATTGTTGATTAAGCTTTGAGAAATTATTGTAATTTGAATCGAATTTGGTTTCCTCATTACGTATTTACCCTTGAACGCTTGCTTCCGTAGCTGCACATAACGTGTTTGATGAAATGCCTAGCTGAAAAGAAGATACTTTGGTGTCAAAAGGTTAAAGGAATGGTCGCATTTGTGTAAAAGCCGATACTTTCACAAATCTGAAACGTTTTTTATAACTACATTTTGATCTAAACCCAATCGCAAAAATCGGATCGGGAAAAAGAAAGAACAAACAGTTTGACGTCAGAAAACACAAGTATTTAGTTTTTGTCAGTAACGTACGACATGATGTCAAAAAAAAAATTAATAGCTAAGCAAAGCAAAAGCCATTAATCACACAAATATACTTTTTTTCCTTCTTATTTTCCTTATTTCTTTTCCTTTTCTTTCGTGCGTGACTGCTTTCTTATTTCCTCGAGAGGGAAAAACGAAAACTTTGCGCCGCAGGAAACGAGGAAGAAGGAGTTTCTAGATTCTCTGCTCGAAATCGAAATTTTTTATGCTCTTCTCTTTCTTCAGGTAATTTAGATTTTCTTATTCTTCCCAATGTGTAAAAATTTGCCTACTTTCTCGTAAAAAGAGAAGCCCTTTTGTTTGTTTTTGTAAAGAGAAACCCTGTTGTTTGTTGGTTTACATGTTGATTTTCAGATCATCGTCGTTTTTTTATGAATTATTAGTTTTTGCTTTTGCTGTAGTCTAGGTTTTGTTGAGAGAACGAGAAAAAAAAACTTCAGGTTTGATGGGAAATTTTGTATCGACCGGTTCTAGGGTTTCTGAAAACGGAGAAGGAGCTGAATTCGTTGAATTGAATGGTTCTTCTGAGGACAAAACGAAAGCAAACGATGTTAAGATGGAGAGTCTTAACGACTCTGGACCAATTGAAGATTATGTGATGAGTGAAGCTTCTTCATTGCTGAATACGAGGCAAGAAGGGGGCGACTTTGACGACGATGAAGATGAAGAGAATGACGAGGAAGAAGAAGGGTATGAGTTCCATGTGGGAGATTTTGTGTGGGTAGAAGAAGTCAATTGTCATAAATTGTGGCCTGGGAGGATTTATGATTCTTCAGATGCTTCAGACTTGGCTTTAAAGCAAATGCAGAAAGGTAAATTACTTGTGGCGTATTTTTGGGATGAGACATTTGCTTGGTGTAATCCATCGCAACTGAAACCGTTTCTGGAGAATTTCAGTGAGTTTTCGAAGACTAGCGACTCTAGACGCTTTCTCAGTGCTGTGGAAGAAGCTGTGAGAGAGATTGGCCAACATGTCGAGAACCTGTTGGTTTGTGATGAGTCTCTGGTTAGTCCTGCAGCTGTGAATTCTGGGATTAAGGAAGGCGTTCTCGTACCTGATGTTAGAAGGGAGATTTTAACGTCTTTGGTTCTTGAAAAATCCGGAATAGTTCTTGAAGATTTGAAAAGCCTTGCGAGGACAGCTAGTTTTAGTGATTTGCTAAAGATTGAGGTTTTGAGAAGGAAAATATCTGCGTTTTACCGGTCTAAAGGAAGGTTTGATTTAGCTGAATATGATGAGCATCGATATATCATAGGACTTGAAGACAAAGAGGATGAGTATGCGTTGAATTTTGACAGCTCTTCTGGCCAGAGATCATTAAGAAAATGCTCTGGGCTTGGTAGCTATAAAAAGAGGAAATATGGTGAAGAAGTTAATAAGGTTGATCTTGCTGATGTAGCAACCACTGATTCTACTACTTTGAGGAGAAGAGTGATTGAAGTTTCTAAGATTGAAAACGCTGATCTGAAGCAAGTGGAAGAAATGAGTAATGAGAAAAGTTTCTCGTCGAGGAAGAGGAAGAACAATGGGATTAAGAGAAGTGAAGAATCAAACGACTCGAATCATTTAGAAGATAGTGAGAAGAAAGAGGATTCAGGTATCAGAATAACTGTTGATTTATCAACTCCACTGACTTCACTCTGCAAAAAGGTAAAGGTTGATGTTTCTTCAAGCGTTGAAAAGAACAATGGAAATGGCGAGACAGTGCAAACTGGTAAGAGAGAGAGGAAGAAAAGCAAGTATCTTTCGCCTGAATACATGACAGATTTTAGTTGGAGCGCGAGAAAGAGCAAAATAGAATCAAGTCAGATCCAAGCAGCAGAGCGAATGACGAAGACTTCTGCTGAAAAGGCCATTAATTTCGTGAGATTGGGAGATACACCAGAAGAGGAAATACTGGATCTAATCCGTGCAGCAGCTCTCAGTACACAATATTTAAAAGACTATTATGATAGCTCGTATGACATGATCAGAGAGTTTTTATCCATTTATCGAAGTTTTACATATCAAAAGGGAGCCTATAACCAGAATCACAATAGAAACATTTCAGATGTAGATAAGCAGCCTGAAGTGAAGGAGCAAGTAGTGGATGAGCAAGAGCAAATTAGAAATGAACCGAATGAGACGGTGCAGAAGAACCAGAGAGAAGTTGAGAAGCAAATTTCAGGTGTTGAGCTATTTATTAAGTCTGGTTTTGGACCTGGATCCACTCTGCCTTCAAAAGATGATTTGATGAGTACATACAAAAAGTTTGGAGCTTTGGACAAAGAGAGAAGCTGTTTGTTCGACAATAACTCCTGCGCACGTGTTTTCTTCTTGAATGTATCTGATGGAGAAGAAGCCTTTTACAAGTCGCTGGTGAAATGCCCTTTCGCTACTACTTCCACCGTTACATTCAACCTCAAGTATCCTTCTTCTGAAACACCTAAAAACCCAAATGAGAAGAAGGAAGCTGAAACCAGAAAGGGCGTAATGGAAATCCAGTATTTAAAAAAGAAGCTTGAGGAGATGAGAGCGTTGGTGGATCAATCAGAGGGAGGGATTACGGAAGAATTGAAGATGAGACTTGAAGATGAATCAAGAAACTTTCTTGACAAGGTAAGCAAGATGAGTGTTCGTTCCTCTTAAGTCTTCTTAACTAGGATGTTTTTGTTTATGAGTAGTCGAAGACAGTAGCTTTTAGGAGACAAAAAGGTTTCAAAGCCTGAGATTACTTATTCATGCAGCAACAAAATTAAAACTTTCGTTATGTGGTTCCTTTTTAGGCCCAATGATCTTAATCTTTTTGATTACTAAAAGCATTCCGTAATAACCTAGTAGCTTAACCCGCTAAATGAGGTCGAGGGTTAAGCGAGCACACTTTGATGGGCCTTACATTGAATAAGCCCATTAAGTATCTATAAATACGGTTCGTGATTCCACAGTTTTTTCATCATTAACTCAAAATAAAAACCCTAAATCGTATGCTTGTTTCTCCGCCGCTTATATCTTCTCTTTTCGTTATTGAGTATTTTCAATTTAAGATCTCTTCTTTTTGGTTTTCTCTGTTGTTGATTTTGGAAGTTGTATTGGTCTTGGCGAGGATGATTATTGCTTAATATTTCTGACACCTCTTGTATGAGAAGAGCCTGATAAACTCTTCTTTGAGCACATTACGCAAAATTCTGAGCCTTCAATTTTCGTTATTTTTTTGGTATTTTCGTTTTCGAAGTTTTTTTACAAAGTTGGATCTGAATTGGGTTTGTTGCGATGATTGTAAAAGTAATTCCTCGTACTGAAAGCCATTGGCTTGATAGACTCACATTACACCCATAGAATATGAGCGCTTACCCTTTTCAAATCGAGTTCTTTCACCTTGGTTTCTCTGTTGATGTTTTCTTTTGTATTTTCGAAACTTTTTTTATATAAATTCTATTGCTTTTATTGATCAAGATTCATGTTTATAAAAGTGTTTGCTTTTACACATATTCCAATTTGTTCGGATGGAGATACGTTTATTACTGTATTAATCGGAGGGAAGATTTACTGAACAAGTTCATATAAAAAGTTGGAGATGAGTCGAGAAAAAAATGGTTTTTTTGGCGAGGATGATTATTGCTTAATATTTCTGACACCTCTTGTATGAGAAGAGTCTGATAAACTCTTCATTGAGCACATTATGCAAAACTCTGAGCCTTCAATTTTTTATACAAATATTTTTGAAAAGAGAAGCGAGAGATGAGGTTAATGCTGAATTAATCGGAATGATTTATTACGGAACACGTGAATATAGAACTTGAAATATAATTCGAGGTTAACTTGTTATGAAAATTTTGGTTTTATATTTGGCGAGGATGATTGTTGCTTAATTATTTCTGACACCTCTTGTATGAGAAGAGTCTGATGAACTCTTCCTTGAGCACATTATGCAAAACTCTGAGCCTTCCAGGTTTAAAAAGAAAAATTATTTTGAAAGAGAAGCTTGAGAGATTAGATTATTGCTGAAATCAATCAAAGGGAGAAACTTGCTGATCCTGATATAGAAAAACATTGGTTTTTTATTGGCTAGGATGATAATTGCTTAACTATTTCTACACCTCTCAATGTGAGAAGACTTAATCTCTTCCTTGAGCACATTATGCAATACTCTGAGCCTCCAATTGTTCCTTAAAAGAATTATTTGGTTTTAGTTCTTGTAAGCAAAGATTTTTTTCTTTGAGGTTAATTTGCTGAATAAAATTGGATATGAATGGGTTTTGATGTGATGTTTTCAAAAGTAACTCCTTTCACTAATGTCATTTTACAATGGCTTGATAGGCTCACTTTACACCCATAGAATATGAGCATCATACCCTTTTCTTCTAATCTATGGATTGTTTTCTTGTGCTTTCATTGTTTAAACATTCCTTTTGAGGTTTCTTACTCTTTTGTAAACAAGCTTTACATTGCCATGGAAACAAGGAAATTTCATTTTTGGAGAGTAATCAATTCTCTCAAAAGCCTCTGTTTGGAACACTAACAACTCTTGGTTTCACACAGACCTAAGTGATTAATATAATGAAGGAATTACACAACAATGATTCTATCTTTTAATGAAGACAGCGACTCGGAGATTTATACATTAGTAGAGAAGATAGTCTTCTGTTAGACAAGCTAAACGGTGTCGTACTCTCTCTGTAGCAATAGTAGTACTTGTTCCCTCGGATCATGTGTGGATTGATTCCTGTTTCTTTTGCCAATGCCTCTGCTTCGTATTCTCGTGTTACGACCTTATCGAAACATAGATACCTACCAAACGCGGCCTTATTCATTTCTTCGTATACTCGCACGTGCGATTTTGCAAGCGTGTCTAAATCCACGGTGGCTAGCACTCCATTTCCATACATCTCCTCGGCTCCTATATTAAAATTTAAGGCAAAAAAAAACGATCTGGTAGGTATATGTTCTTTAATAAACTCTTTAATCATTTAAAAAAAAAATTTAATCCAAATTAAGTAAAATACATGAATTTTTTTAAAAAAATTAAGTGTTGTGGTTACTTTCTTTTTGCAAATTTTATTTAAGTAATTGCTTCTTTTTTTTATAAATAACCAAAAAGAATCTTAAGCAGAAATATAGGGTAATTTCAAAAGCCGGTAAAAATTGGATTTTTTTTTCACCATAAACGTCTAAAGTAACCAAATGATACTCTAGCGTAATATATTTTGTTCGGTCTAAATGTACTAGATTATTATTATAAATGAAAACCAAATGATACTCTAGCATAATACTTAAGTAATGTAATGTGATACGTAGTCGCGGATTAGTATTAAATAAATAAGTACATAACTAATTAATTACCTTTGAGATAAGCAATTGTAGGAGTAGGACTGTGGTGAAGTATGTTAGGGAAAGTGATGAGAGGAGCACATATCGTTGAGAGTTTGAATCCTTTATTTTCTGCCATTTTCCATGCAACTTTCTCTGCTTTGAGCTTTCCTAATGCATACCACAGCTTCACAAACATTCCATAAAATCAGACAACAATTCATACCAAAAACAACAATCATATACATGACAATATATCAATAATAATGAAAAACAATGAAGTAAGTCGATTACTTTTTTCTCTATGCACAGAGACTCGTCGCTCCAGCTAGAGTGATCAATCACACAAGGGGAATCGAAGTGCGTGCCGTTTTGCCACAGGCAAGCTAACAAGGAAGAAGTCATGAGGCATCTCCTTACAGATTGCGTCATTGTACACGCCTTCATCACGTTCTCACTAACCTTTGCTTCTATCTCAGCCATATATTTCTGAAAACATAAATTTGTACGTTTTAAATATCTGTATACAACTTGTTTTCGGCTTTAATGTATAGTACAAGAACGTCCTAAGATAGTTATTTTCCAACATGTACAAATAAATGCACCAATCTAATATAGCCGTAATGCCTGGATTGTTTGAAGTATCAATAGAAGGAATATGCAACTTGTACAATCTATTGTTAATCATGGTCGATAAATTAATAGTGAAAGTTAAATTATATACAGTAATGACAGAAATATCAAGCTAGAATCGTTACGAATAATTAATATGTAACGTGTAATATATTTAGAGAGAAATTATTCTGACCAAAAAATATATATATTTAGCGAAAAACGCTAAAGAGAAAGAGAACTAACGGAGTATCCAGAGACGCCGGAGGGATCTATGAAGCCGGAAGTGTGGAACACGCCGTTACATCCGTCAAATGCGTCGGCTAAGCTCTCCGCTTCCGTTAACTTCGCCGTCACTTCTTCGATTCTCCCGTGAAACGCAGTCGTTTCCTCCCTCATCACCCTAAATCTCTCAAGGTCATCTACATATATATATATATGATTTAGGCCGAAAAATTAAAATAAAAACATTACAGAAATGATAATACACAAACACAAAACACATTAATGATAAATATAGTTTACGAACACATACTATAATTTGTTAAATGATATTATCACTCAGTTTATTTTTCTTATAATAAATAAAATGATGAATAATATTTCAAACGAGTTTATACACATATATAATTACCTGAGGCAGTGACGATGACGCGGACGGTGTAGCCATGAAGCAAGAGCCGTTCAGTAATGGCTCGGCCGAGAAACGTGAGACCGTCCGTTATACAGACAACCTTAGCATTATCTTCGTCAAGATCGTAACCATCAACGGTTTTTTCTGAACGTTCGAACCATTTTTCATCTTCGTTTCTTCTCTTAGTCATGGTGGAGACGTGAAAGGCAGATCTTAGCTCCGCAAGCTCGGCTTCGTAGTTCTCTGTCTTAGGGACGATTCTCATAGTTACTATCAATCCTGTCTTTGTTTTGGTGAAGAAGCTGACGGAAAGGATTCGAATTTAAAGGGTTTTACGTCGGTCTATTGCATTTGGCTCGGCTTTCATCTGCCGGTAAAAAGTCAAATAACACATGCGTTTTTTCTAGACCGAGTTTAGTGCAGCTAACACTCAAACCATAACAACAACCTGCACATATTTGGATAAACTATTCTTAAAATATCATTTGTTTTGAAATTAAGCTCCCTATAAATATATTTTACTGAAGTCATACATTGAATTAAAATTACTATTAGATCTCTATGTAATAGAGAAAACTGAAAAAAATGAATTGGTTGTGTTTATTATTATTTATTAAATGGTTTGAAGAATTATCTCAAAATAAAAAAATTCACCCACATGGAAAAAAAATCTCAGACAAAAAAGCCTAATTTAAGATCAAAATTGCATACAAAAATATATTCCAGAACTGAAGTTACATAATGGAAATCATTGTTACTTAAATTATAAAATCCCTTTGTGAATCAAAATCAGAAGACCCACAAAATCTCCAAATTTTAATTAAAAAAAGAAACCTAAACTGCACTTACTCTTTTGTGTTGTCCTAAAGATCAATATTGTGCTACTTTACTATTACCCCTACATGCTACAGGTAAATTCGTAGGTGTGTTTTATAGCGAAAAATTAATTTTTGAACACAAAGGTAAATAGATACTAAATAGTGACACGTACAATATGTTTTATTAGATTTCATCAAATCTATCACCATTTAAATTTTATCTGAAAGTTGATCATCGCTTCGCAAGCCTCTCAACGAAGTCAATTAAATAATTCTACCACTGAAAAAAACGAGATATAATGTAATTGGTCAAAAACTTTGTACGATCCAAGTTTTTTGAACATATAATTTTTTTTATAAAGTTTAACAGTAATTAGTTGGTCAAAAAACATTACAATAATCGCTAAGATCAACCAAGTTGAGCCGAGCCGAGCCGAATATACAGTGGCGCCTCACATTTTGAATGACCACAACATGTGGGGAGGTAGGTACCGATAAATAATATACTTGACTAGTTTACATGCCTAAGACAGTCACATTAAGGACGTTCCACGTGTCAAATTTACATTGGATGATACAAAAAAGCTGTCACAGATGTTTATTGTAGGAGAAGATCGCGAACTAGGAGAAGTAACGTGAGAGAGAGAGAGATAGTGGTCTAATTAATGGGCTTTAGAAAATCCTTTTTACAGAATACAAAGCCCGTTAAGATTATAAGAGTAGCTTTTTCTTATTTTCTGGCAAATTCAAATTATAATGTTTTTTTTTAAAGTTGTTGAAAAAGAAAATTGTAAATGTTGTCATTAGAGAAATCACAGAAAAATTTGTATTAACGATCATGAGTAGACGAGCCTGGTAGGTGTTGAATTCTTGTTACAAAGCTCCATAATGTCGAAATATTTTGTTAACTTTATTACTATAATTGCAACTTACGTGAGCTATTAAATATACTATTTTTTGTTTTTCTTTTTAAATTAATTTCTTAGTTTTCATGACGTAAGAAGCTAATGTACCAAACCGAATTTGTGACAACTACAGGTTGTATAAATTTAATCAGCAAATTTCCTAAAGTGGAATTAGCTAGAAAAACGGTGCGATATTAATTAATTAATTAAGCAGAAACACTGTAAGATATAGACACGTGTCATTATGTCACGTTGGACTCATCGAAGACTGACAAATGTCAGCAAGTCTTCACGGAATCGTACGGGGAAAGAACAAAAAAAAACAAACAGAAGAAAAACATTTTAAACAGAAAAAGAAAAGAAAAAAGAAATAAGATAAAGATAAAGAAGACACAGGAAAATGTTAAAACAAAAAAGTGAAATTAATACTAAAATAAAATAAAAAGATAATTTTGGGCAAATGCTCTCGTCTCGTCGTTCTCTTCTTGTCGTTTACTTACGAGAGAAGCAAAGTTGAGTACTGCTCGGAGCAAGCTCACACTCTTTCTCTTTAGGATCTTTGCTTTTTTTAGGTTTTTTATTTAAATTTTTTTTTCTCTGCAACTAGTTAAGATCTTGGGAACATTTGGGACCAAGTAAGGTATCTTTCAGACAAATGATTCTATTTTTTTATTATTGAACTGATAGTTACTGTTTAGTGCAGCTTCTAGATTTCCTTATCCGTGATTTTTGAATTTCTTTTTTCCTCTTTTAATTAGACTCTAGCTGATTCTTCTCAGCTACTACATTTGACGGTGGATTTGTGATCGGGTTGGTGATTCATGATTGTTATTCGAAATTTGTGTTTCAAGTACTTGAACAATTTCTTCGGAAAAATGGTATTTTTCGTGTTGGGGATTTGAGAAAACGAGTCACTGAAACAGAGAACTCAGGCTTGAGAAGATTTTGGTCTTTATAAAGTGAAAAAGATCTATTTTTTTTCAAGATGGCTGGAGAGAGAAGAAAAGGGATGCGTTTGAGTAAATTATATTCTTTTAAGTGTTTTAAGCCTTCCTCTAGAGAAGATCATGCTCAGATTGGGTCAAGAGGTTACTCAAGAGTTGTGTTCTGTAATGATCCCGATAACCCCGAGGCTCTTCAGCTTAATTACAGAGGGAACTATGTGTCTACCACTAAGTACACAGCTGCTAATTTCATTCCAAAGTCTTTGTTTGAGCAATTTAGAAGAGTTGCGAATATATACTTCCTCGTTGTTGCTTTCGTTTCGTTTAGCCCTTTGGCTCCTTACACCGCCCCGAGTGTTCTTGCCCCGCTCTTAATCGTGATCGGTGCTACAATGGTCAAAGAAGGAGTTGAAGATTGGAGGAGAAGGAAACAAGTATGGCTTTTGTTTTGTACTTTTGGATATGGTGTTTTAGATCAGGATCTTGATTATTTTTTAATGATGATTTTTATGTTTCTTTCTGTAATAGGACATTGAAGCTAACAATAGGGAAGTCGAAGTTTGTGGTAGAGACGGCGCATTTGGCAAAACGAAGTGGAAAAATCTCCGAGTTGGTGATCTTGTGAAGGTTCACAAGGATGAATATTTTCCAGCTGATCTTCTTCTTCTTTCATCTAGCTTTGAAGATGGGATTTGTTACGTTGAAACCATGAATCTCGATGGGGAGACTAATCTGAAGCTAAAGCACGCGTTGGAGATCACATCCGATGAAGAGTCGATCAAGAATTTCAGGGCGGTGATCAAATGTGAGGACCCCAATGAGCATCTCTATTCCTTTGTAGGAACACTTCACTTTGAAGGGAAGCAATATCCACTCTCTCCTCAGCAGATGCTCTTGAGAGATTCGAAGCTGAAAAACACTGATTACGTCCACGGTGTGGTTGTCCTTACGGGTCATGACACCAAAGTGATGCAGAATGCTACCGATCCTCCCTCAAAGAGGAGTAAGATTGAGAAAAAAATGGACAAGATCATTTACATCCTCTTCAGTATCTTGATTGTGATAGCGTTTACTGGATCTGTGTTCTTCGGGATAATAACGAGAAGAGATATGAGTGATGATGGGAAGCTAAGTAGATGGTATCTTAGACCGGACCAGACTACTGTTTTTTATGACCCAAGGAGAGCGTTTCTTGCTGCTTTCTTTCATTTCTTGACCGCTCTAATGCTATACGGTTACTTAATACCGATATCATTATATGTGTCGATTGAGTTTGTGAAGGTCTTACAGAGTATTTTCATCAACCAAGACCAGGGGATGTACCACGAGGAAACAGACAGGCCTGCTCATGCAAGGACGTCTAATCTAAATGAAGAACTCGGTCAAGTCGACACAATTCTATCAGATAAAACAGGTACTCTGACTTGCAACTCAATGGAGTTTGTAAAATGTTCGATAGCTGGAACTGCTTATGGGCGTGGTATGACGGAAGTAGAAATGGCCTTGAGAAAGCAAAAGGGTATGATATCTCAAGAAGAAGTTGATGGTGATTCTTTATCCATTAAGGAGATAAAAGCGAATTCGACAAAGTCAGTTAAAGGCTTTAACTTCTGGGACGAGAGAATACTCGATGGGCAATGGATTAATCAACCAAATGCAGAACTCATCCAGAAGTTTTTCCGGGTATTGGCTATTTGCCACACTGCTATCCCTGATGTAAACAGTGATACTGGAGAGATCACTTATGAAGCTGAGTCACCCGATGAAGCGGCTTTTGTCATAGCTGCTCGAGAGCTTGGATTTGAGTTCTTTGCAAGGTCTCAAACTAATATTTCCTTGCACGAAATTGACCACATGTCCGGTGAAAAAGTAGACAGGTAATGGAAGCACAGAATCTTGCTTTTTGGCTAAATTCGAGTATAACATTTCTAAAGTTATCACATTTTTTAAAAACTTCAGAGTTTACGAGCTGCTTCATGTCCTAGAGTTCAGCAGTTCACGCAAAAGAATGTCGGTAGTTGTGAGAAATCCAGAAAACCGGTTATTGTTGCTTTCGAAAGGCGCAGACAGGTTACTACATTTTTCGTTTTGAGGAAGCTCAAATCTCAAAATAACCGCATATGATTCAGTGGAAATATCTTCTTCTGTCTTGTGTTTCAGTGTAATGTTTGAAAGACTTGCTAAACACGGACGCCAAAATGAGAGAGAAACAAAGGAACATATCAAGAGGTATGCGGAGGCAGGTTTAAGAACCTTGGTGATTACATATAGAGAAGTCGATGAAGATGAGTACAGAATATGGGAAGAGGAGTTTCTGAAGGCCAAAACTTTGGTCACTGAAGATAGAGATGCTTTAATTGATGCAGCTGCTGATAAAATTGAGAAGAATTTGATTCTTCTTGGCTCTACTGCAGTGGAAGACAAACTCCAGAAGGGTGTAAGCATAACAAAAAAGAAAATTGGTTCCTTTTTTCAGTTCTTCTGATAAGATTGAGAAGAAGGATTTGATTCTTCTTAGACTTACTTTTTTTTTTCTTGTTGAAAAAGGTTCCAGATTGTATTGACAAATTATCTCAGGCTGGGGTCAAGATATGGGTTTTAACTGGCGATAAGACAGAAACTGCGATAAATATCGGGTATTTTTGGAAGTCTCATATCTTCTCTTGATTATCATTTTTTCTGTAAAAATTCAAATGTAGTAGTAAGCTGTGATGCTGTTAACAGATATGCTTGTAGTCTCTTGAGAGAAGGCATGAAAAAGATTTTAATAACTCTAGATTCACCTGACATTGAAGCATTAGAAAAACAAGGAGACAAAGATGCTGTTGCAAAGGTAGATTGTTTTTCTTGTTTTTTTGCCGTGCACATAACTTTTAAAAGTTATGAATTTCTATGTTGATGGGAAATGATGAGAAATTTTTGTTTGTTTGTTAATAGGCTTCTTTTCAGAGTATTAAAAAACAGTTACGAGAAGGAATGTCACAAACGGCTGCAGCAATGGATAATTTAGCTAATGAAAATCCGGAAGTGTTTGGTTTAGTAATTGATGGAAAGTCCTTAACTTTTGCATTGGACAAGAAGCTGGAGAAAGAGTTCTTGGAACTTGCAACTCGATGTAATTCTGTTATATGTTGCCGGTCTTCACCAAAACAAAAGGCTCTTGTAAGATTCCTGTCACCACTATGCATTATGTTTTCAATTGTCTTTTCACACTAACGTAATCTAATTGAGAGGCATAGGATACATATGTTAGGTTACAAGATTGGTAAAAAGTGGGACAGGTAGAACAACACTGGCCATTGGAGATGGCGCAAATGATGTTGGAATGCTTCAGGAAGCCGATATTGGAGTCGGTATAAGTGGTGCCGAAGGAATGCAGGTAACGACGGATTTGGTTAGGTCTTCTTCTATTTGCTATCAAATGATCATTAGAGCTCTGAAGTTTTCTGTTACAGGCTGTGATGGCTAGTGATTTTGCCATTGCTCAGTTTCGGTTTCTGGAACGTTTGTTGCTTGTTCACGGCCATTGGTGTTATAGACGAATAGCAATGATGGTAACAAACTTTAAAAACTGAACTTATTTTTTACTCGATTTTTGGATTATTTGGTTTCTGATAAATAGAAACCGAATGGAATGTATTTGGTGCAGTTTGATAAGGGTTTGGTTTCGGTCTTTTCGAAACTATTTAAATGGAAAGTATTAGGCTCGATTAAAATTCGGATCTTTGTTCTTTATTTCTGATTATATTTTTGTGAAATTCAGATATGCTACTTCTTCTACAAGAACCTCACATTCGGATTCACGCTGTTTTGGTACGAAGCTTATGCTTCTTTCTCCGGCAAACCAGCTTATAACGATTGGTACATGTCGTGCTACAATGTCTTCTTCACTTCACTTCCCGTCATCGCCCTCGGAGTCTTTGATCAAGACGTCTCTGCTCGCCTTTGTCTCAAGGTAAACATTTTTTCTCTCTCCCTCTCTAAACTAAATAACTTACAAATCACTTTGCGGTTCTTGATTTTTATGTTTTCTGCAGTATCCGTTACTGTACCAAGAAGGAGTACAGAACATATTATTCAACTGGGAACGGATCATCGGTTGGATGTTGAACGGAATTATAAGCTCAATGATCATTTTCTTCCTCACAATCAAAACAATGGCGGCTCAAGCTTTCCGGATGGATGGCCAAGTTGTCGATTACTCGGTTCTTGGAGTCACAATGTACTCTTCCGTGGTCTGGACTGTGAATTGCCAAATGGCGATTTCGATAAACTACTTCACTTGGATCCAACATTGCTTCATTTGGGGAAGCATTGGGGTCTGGTATTTGTTTCTTGTCATCTATGGTTCTCTTCCTCCAACATTTTCCACGACCGCGTTTCAGGTCCTTGTCGAGACCTCAGCACCGAGTCCGATATGTTGGCTCACTCTTGTCCTCGTTGTGTTCTCTGCTCTCTTGCCGTATTTCTCTTACAGGGCGTTTCAGATCAAGTTCAGACCAATGTACCACGATATTATTGTCGAACAGAGGAGAACGGAGCAGCCCGAGACTGCAACGAGGACAACTGCGGTTTCCGGCGAGCTTCCGGTGCAAGTTGAACTTACTTTGCATCATCTTAGGGCAAATTTGTCGAGAAGGAATTCTTGGAATTGATTCGTATTTGAAGCAACTTAGCTTCGTTTTCATCTGATTTTGTAAATATACGAGATGATGATCATATGTTTAGCATAGTAAGATAAATAGCATTTGATATTGACAATTACGCTAAACAATAAGTTTAGTTAAGTAATATAAATTCTAAACAATAGTGTGACGATTTGGTCTTAATGGTGGAAGATACAGAAAATGTAAAAATCTTTGATTTGATTCTGATAGCGAATCAAGTCAAGTTAGCTTCGCTCGTAAGAATTAGTCAAGAAAAGTGATAAAGACATCTAGAAGTACTATACATATATGTGTATAATATACGTACATGTGTATAATATATACAAAATATATACATTTTCTGTATATTTTTGTATATTTATATACGTGCCCATGTGAATAGTAATTTTTGTAGCAAGGTCGAATCTATTGCTTTCAATTATATATTTTGCATTTCAATTTTCGAACCTTCGCTTTCGAGAAGCTAAGATTATTAAAAATATAAATATAGAAAATCAATTTGATGCAACGCAGCAGCCATGAACCATGATTAATGATTCTTCTTGCTTCAGCAATTACGTATGCATTTCATTATAATGGGCTGCTTGGGCTACAATTAAACTTTTCAAACACACATACATCACATAGGAAAATCAATAATTATTAGATATAAGTTAATAATATTACTTAACACATGCCTATTAAAATAATTAGGGTGCAAGCGATGATTAAAGCTTATATATCTGACATTTTTATCATAAAAATGCAATATCCACATTGAAAAATATAACGTACAATTGGTTGGAAATATTATGTAACTTTTTTTTCTTCTTTCCGACACATTATTTTCTGTGAGTATTTACCTTTCTCAATCAAAATAACTGATAAACAGTATATTTATCATACACAGAATTAAAAATTAGCCAGTCTTATTAGTTATGCCAAAACTAAAAACTTGGTCCGAATGGTACACGTTAATTTCTTGTTTCTGCCGCCATTTTTTTCTGTGACTAAAATGCCATTTAAATCCAAAATACAAAATATTCCGATGATAATCAAATAACAAAATATGTTGTTTAAAAGATTCCAAGCCATTACAAATATGTTGTTCCAATATAAATATTCAGTCATTTAGATGGATTCCTCTATAATGGGTCACTAAAATTCATAGTGATTTATAAAGAGATATATTATAAGAATTTATAGATATTTTATAATATTTCTTGTGAAATTTTATAACATTTTATAAAATATAAAAATATAAAATTGTATAAACATGTTTTATAGACTTTTATAAATTTAAAATTGTAAAAAAATTATTAATATTTTAAAAATAAATAATAATTAGTAGTAATAAAAAAATAGTATATGGTATTTCGTAATGTTTTTCTGATATTTATTTAACCATTGTTTAATTTAGCTGACATATATCACCTGTCAATTGATTTGAATGTATTAAAAAATATGAACACCAAAACCTCCGAATCAAGTCGCGGGATTCGCTTCTAGAAAGTCCACGTTATGCTCTCTTTGATGATGATTATATATACTAGTTTGATGCAAATGAGTCACACATATTAAGCTTTTTACTCACTAAATTACTGAAATTGCCATTTCCATGTGACTCAACCGCTTCTCCTATATATACGGCTGTTTACAGAAGAAGACAAAAATAAAAACTCCATTAAAGACCTCTCTCTCTCGCTCTTTTCGTTTGTCAACTGTAAAATCCGGTAGAGAAGAAGACGAAGAAGAAAGAGCCGATTCACAAGAGAGTAAGAAGCTTCTCAGAAAATGGAGAAGATAGATGATGCTGACTATAGTGCCTCCACGGCGTCTTTTTCACCTAGCTTCAGCACTTACTCCGGCGATCGTCTCGCCGCGATCGCCGAACGAGTCTGTGGCGACGATTACAAGGAGAAAGAAGATGAAGAATTCGAGTTTGCGATGGCTTCTTCTTCCGGTGATGGTGGATTAGTATTCCCGGTTTTCGATCAAAATCTCGTCTCCGAAACCTCCACCGTCGTGAAGCCTGAAGACGTTTCTCCTGAAGCGGTTGTGACTCCGTTAAAAGATCTGTTCCTCCGGGAGCGCAACGATCAGTCTCCACCCTCGGAGCAGACGTATCCATCGTCGTCGGACGATGATGATGAGGAAGATGACCTGGACACGATCCCAAGCGAGATCTACTGTCCATGGACGCCGGCGAGATCTCCGGCGGCGGATATGTCTCCGAGCGGAGGTTGCAGAAAGAGCAAATCGACAGGATCGTCTTCGACGTCGACATGGTCAAGAAAACGATGGAGAATCAGAGATCTGCTCAAGAGAAGTCACAGCGACGGGAAACAATCACTGAAGTTCCTGAATTCGAGCTCGATTAACAGCAACAGAGACGAATCTTCTTCTTCATCTTCTCCGAAGAACAAAGAGACGGTGACGAAGAAGAAGAAGGAGAAAGTTTCAGCACATGAGAAGTTTTACCTGAGGAACAAAGCAATGAAGGAAGAAGACAAGAGAAAATCATATCTACCGTACAAGCAAGATCTTGTTGGACTTTTCTCCAACATTAACCGATACGGAAAAGCTTTTCCTCCCTTTTGATCTCATCCAAACACAAACAAACTCGTCTCTTCTCTTTGGATCTATTCTCCCAAACTTCAGAGTTTTTTTGTTTGTTTGTTTTTATCTTTTTAAAAAGATTAATTTCTTTACAAGAAAAAAAAGTGCGAGTTTACATTCGTATCTAATAAAGTATAATATATCATAGCTTATAAAAGATGAAGATGATTATTATTATATAATTACATCTTTTTTTGTTGCTGGGTTTGTACACAGTTTTGATGAACTAAGTTTCATCATGTTCATACGATGTTGTATTTTTTTTGTTTTTTTTTAATATAATTTGGGTTCAGGACTTGGTGTAAATAACTAAATATAGTTGCAGATATTTAAAAAAGGTCAAGTTGTGTATGTGTTTTTTTATTAAGGGTACACTTGGTGTATGATGTTTGTTGAGGAAGAGAGTGGATACAAAACACGAATGTAAATGCAAGACAATAATTAATATTGTTGGACATCATAAATCAGAAAATGACAAGTGTACTTTACTTCTTTGTAGATATTTTTTGTTTTCCTTTCTCCAAAAGAATAATAATGGACCTTGTTTTCGTAAATGCCTATCTACTAACTGCAAAGTTTAATATGTTGATAAAAATCATTGTCGCTTAGACTAGGGTCATATACAGAATCTAAAGAGTATTTATATACAAACCATTCAGTAGCCACATAAGTAAGTCTAAGTAGTACACATTCCTGACTCGGCTACGTAAATGCTATCTACTAACTGCGAATGAATGATAATATCTCTTAGACTAGGCCCATTATCTATACACCATAGACTATATATCCCGTTTAAATACTCATTCCTAATTGGACTACTCAATTATTAAAGATGTAGTCTAGTTATCATAGACGACCCTTTTTTATTTTTTAAGTTACGGTTTATTTTAAAAATGTAATTTTAGGAAATTCACTGTAGCACATCATTATAATACACATATATTATAACGTGAAGTCGTATGCGCAATTGGACTCATGTCCAAGCTAGTTGGTAAAAATCGGGATCATTTGTTATTTGTTTATCTTTTGGGGTTGCTAACCTAATAAAAGAAGACGGATTTATGATTTTCGGTTCATAATCTCTTAATATCTGAAATCAATTTCGTAAATTTGAAACCGTGCCAAAAGAGATTTGAATCCAAAACACAAGAAAATCTAGTCTCTTATACTATTACACAACTACACCTTTAGTAATTTTGGAATGTGTTGCCACCATGTTTTACCTCATTACAAGATTTTGTACACAAATTGATTTCACTTTTAAGCAATATATATGATAATTTCTTTTGTTGATTTGGTTTGATATGCTTTTGGTATTGTAAAAGTTATAATTTCCGTTTGCCATTTTTACTGAGTAAATACCGAAAGTCCATGGAGACCGAACTCGCGCATGCGTTTTTAACTGAAATCATAGAATCCACCTTGTGACTCAAAAAGTCAACTTCTTTGTCTCTTTATATTTCGGTGAGATATTATTATCTTAGTGGGATCGGAAGATTAGGTGGAAAATTTAAAAGTCTATATTATTGCAAACGACAAATTGAACATTGAGTTTTTGTAGAAATCTAATACCATTTTTAATTTTCGTATACCACTTCCAAATTTCCAATGCTAAATTTATCACTCTTCTTCTTTAAGAGAACAAAAAAGAACCAAAGTCATCACTCTTTTAATAAACAATTAAACATACTTGTATCATGTAAACACATATATACATTATTCAAGAGAAATAGAAACTTATAATACGATAAGTGACAATGAATAGTGTTTTGTTAATACAACAATTGTCATTATTTTTCATCACACAAATGATCAAGAATGGCCTCACTTACTTACCTTGAAGTCGCAGAGTAAATGCTTGTAACGAGACAAGGACTTGTTTTAACCTCTCCTTAGCCGCTTCATCGAGCAAGTTTCCTTCTGCATCGAATTTTTGAGGCGGCTGAAACGCATTGAGAGTAAACTCAGGTTTGTTGATGAAATGAAGATCAAGGAAAACTCCGATTTGTCGAAGATGATACTGCGATCTTCCTCCACCAACACCTCCACCGGTGCTTACAATAGCAGCGGGTTTGTCAGCCCAAACATTAGGTGATCTTGAAGCCCAGTCGATTGCGTTCTTAAGAGGAGCTGGTATAGTAACGAGTAAGGTGAACCCAAAAAAAGAAAACAACCCGAGTCAGCAGATCGAAAGATTTTGGTATAAGCTTGAACATGATATATAAGTCATGCTGCATTCCTCAACACTAAGCAAAAGTTTACAAAGTAAAAGAAACAGAGTATGCATGAAAACCGGTATAGTTTGAGCATTAGCTTGGTCCCATGAGTTTAAACTATGAAGCCCAAATCAACGGTTTCAAGCAGCTTCTTCTTGATATTTGCATATGACTAAGAGCAAGATCCAATACTATATAGACCATAATCCTTTACACATCTCACATGTCTTACTACTTTCTACAAAGCAACAAGGCAAACAAACATATTGTCTTGTCGCAAACCAAGACCATGGGTTCTCTATATACACCTATTCATATCTCTGATACACACAGCTAAGAGAAGAAACCTCTTTGGCCCAAAACCTAACATCAATCTGAAGCAATCTTTTTTTGCCATACAATGAATACATAAGAAAGAAAAAAAAGCCTTTTAAAGTACCTGAGATAGAGTAATTGTACTCAGGTGAAGCGAACAGTATGCTATCTGCTTGAAGGATCTTCTGCCGGAAAGCTTCGACGGCCGGAGGATAAGTCCCGTTGGTTTCCAGATCGGTATTGATCAACGGCAACGGAGAAATGTCGATATACTCAATCTGCATCCCCGGAACCGATTCCTTCGTCAAGTCGATCGCTGAGAGCAAAAAAAACCTCAAAAGTTATCAAACGAAAACTCCAAAATTGACGAGAGTAACCAAAAATTTAACGAGGGGAAAAAAGGAATATACCGGCGCGGAGGAGACCACTGTTGAAAGAGCCTTGCCGGAGGGAGCCGGAGAGAGCAGCGACTCTGATCAATGGCTTTATCGCCGTCACTGCCTCCATTTTTACCGATTAGAGCTTGTGACAAAAAAATGTAGACCAACAATGAAGAAGGATGAGATTGGATTAGGTGAAGGAAGCGATAGAAAAGACGAGATTCCACTAATCTAGTGCTCCTTACTATTATTAAATTTTAATAATCGGTTAGTGACTAATGACATCGCCGGGTTTTACTAAAATTAGTCATGATTTTTAAACTAAACCCGCAAGAAAACCGGAAAATGTTTTTCAGGTTACCGAATCAGACCAAAGGTGTAGTGTAGTCAGGTTAGTTAAAAATGATTGGATTGAAAGTAAAAATCAAAACGGTCGAGTTTATTAAGAAAGGGTATGACATTCTTGTCTGATGAAACATCACAAACTCGAGCATATTCAACTAAGAAAGCATATATGAATGTACGCATACATACATTCATATATATGATTATAAACCCCATCACATGCTTAATCAAATTACGACATTTAGACATTGAACAATGGTGGGGGAGTTTTCAAAAGTAATTACAAGATTAGACCACAAAACCTTCCCCCGAATCTTCTTTCGTCTTCGCTTTTCCAACGCAATCTCCGTACACTGAATATTTGTTTTCCCGTTTTCACTAACCTTCAACAAAATCGCAAGCTTCCCGCCATGATTCACCATTCTACACCCTCCTTCAACATCTTTCACGTCAGGTAGACCTTCAACACCTTCCACGCATCTCCAAAACCTAGTTCTTGGATCATAAACTCTTACAAGATTCTCTCTACTCAAAGTGTACAACATGTTGTCAATAACGCAAGAACAAACTTGCCATTCGCTCTCCAATGAATCTTCCTTCTCCCATTTATTTTCCTTAGGATCATAAACAAAGCTATTCGAACGATCCATTATATAAATCTTCTCGTCCATCACAAAACTGTTGATCGTTCTCTCGTACAACTCTTCGTTGCGCAAACCCGAAAAGCTTTCCCAAGTTTGCTTCTTGAGGTCGAAAACCTCAACCCAATCTTCCAAAGATTTCGTCTTGTCACATCCCCCGATTACATAAATCTTCCCAGCTACAACACCAAACGCAGCGCAGCCACGAGCCACACGCATACTAGGAAGAGACCTGCACGTGCGAGTTCGATAATCAATAGCAAACGCATTAGTGGTTACCTCACCGTTGACGCATCCACCGAGAACGTAAATCTCTTGACCGATCACAGTAACAGAAGATCCCCAACAAGGCAGAGAAGGGAAAGAAGGAAACGGAACCAACTTATGGCTCAAAGAGTTAGACTCGTCGTTTCTGTATGGCTTTTGATTGAGAGTGTACCAAACAGGGTTTTGATCATGACTGAATCTCAAGGCAAGGTAAAGAACGTTTTCGGTACGTTGATAAAGTGAACGAACGATGTTAAGCTCCGAGGAAGCGATGAGACGGCGGAAAGTATTGGAGAGTAAAGATAGTGAAGGATAGTCACATCTTGGAACGTGAGCGAAACAAATCAATGAGACTTCATCTGGTAGAGGAAGAGATGAAACAGTAGGTTTCTTGCATTTTGGTGGTGGATTCACGGCGTTTGCACAAACTGGGAAAGACATCATCGATATGGCTGTACGAGCTATACGTTCCCTGACTGTGGAGTTTATATAATATCGTTTAATAACTTCTGCAAAGAAGGTGTAAAAACTTATATTTACCACTATTTTAATGCTTTAATTAGCTAATTTAAGTATTTAAGCATTGTTCATGTATTTGCTTCATAATAGTGATTACACTGTAACAAACTAATTAATATATTAGGTGTGTATCCGGTGCTATCTTACAGATATTTTTCTCATGTTTAATAAGACAGATAAGCATTAGAACATTGTTCATATGTATAAATGGTAATAAAAATAATATTAGGTGCGTATCTCGTGTTACACTGTAGATTTTTTTCTTTTTGTGTTTTATAAATTAATTTATCATTTTTTAGATACATGTTTCATAAATATTTTAAGAACTTTAAATTTTAAGAAAAGAAATCATTTATGCTAGTTTACATGTTCCAAAAACATATGAGAAGGTAAAATTGCACTATTTTTTGTTGTTTTTTGAACTTTTTATTGCATTAAAATATTTTATTGGGGTGTTTTTGGGTGTTATGTAATGAAAGTTCTTGGGCCGAACCAACATATCCCAGAATGGGCCTAGATAGGATCCCTAATTAAACAAGCTAATGGGTCAAACCACAACAAATGACACTATCTTACGTTGCCCATGATTTGAAAACATAATAGGAAATCCAATAATTCAATGACGCTGTGATTATCTCGGGACATGCTTTTAGTAAACTGGAATCATTCTTAAAAGCAGCCCAATATACACAAAATGATAATCATGGGTGATCTTTTTTTCTTTACTTCTCATTTGTTATCAGTAGACACATTTCAATGTTGAAGTTTGAAATATAAAGGAAAGAAAATGAACACCCTTTTACTAGTTATTTAACTTCCTAAGTCATTCGCTCGAAGTGAACAAAAAACTATCTTGTAATACAATGTTATTTCGACCATATGGATCAGTGATTCCAATTACAATCTCATTGTTTAAGCTTTAAGAGAAAAAAAAGTTTACTAAAAACAAAGTTTAGTAAAAACTTGTTAAATACTGAACATGTTTAAAATTATTGTACAAAATACAACAATTGTTGTAGTTAGTATTTTTAATGGCTAAAATTTTAAAAATTCAGACTTTTTATGAATTTTCCTTTGTTCAAATCAAATTAAACAAAACAACATTGTTTTGTTTAACTGTGGTTTTTAACGGTATATTTCTGTTTTTAAATTATGTTAGTTTATTTAACTATATGTTTAATTTGGTTTAGTCAACAAAAAATTAAAATTAAAATGAATTGTCTAATTAACTTAAGATTTAAATAGTACAAAAGAAAAGTCATAATTTTTCCAGATCAAATATGAAAAATTATAATTTAAATAACCATTTTCTCCTAAAAAAAGACCTACCCGATTCCCGACAATATATAGACAACACAACTTTCGGTTCAGATGACGGTTGAACAAGCAAGTATTAATTTTTGGGTCGGATATAGAGCAAAATCCTGATTAACCCAAAATTTGCAATGCTAAATAAACCACGCAGACAACAAATTCCGGATTGAGTTTTTTTCGTTACTTTTGTTTATGCCTCAAGACTCAAATGTGTCCTTTTGCCCGATTAGTGTAAAAACTTTGGGGAAAGAACGGTTAAGGTCTCTAAATCGAAAATCAACACCAATCCAAACCATAAGACCAGCTATGCAAATATAAACAGACTTGTCTTTCATATATATGTACACAATTGGACGATCTATTTTCCGAACAATTGATATACAAGAATAAGCCACCGTACTTTTCTACCGTTATATTTACTTTCTTCCAACAACCTTCTAAGTCTCGTCCGGTTTTGGTTCGAGAGTTACAGATATTTTCTCCTTGTGATCGCCTCTTAGTACCTCTACGGTCACCTGAGAAAACCAGAACAACAGATATGTGAACATTCTCCTAAGAAGGAAGTAGAAACAAGTTAACAAAAAACGCAGGCGGATTTTTGAACTCTAATTTTACCTCATCACCGACTTTGCATTGATCGAGAATCCGGTACAGATCACTTCCGTTAGAAACCTTTGTACCGTTCACAGACGTGATTATGTCTCCTAGTACTAGTCTCCCGTACCCGTCACGTTTTGTTGACTGAAGTCCCTGTGGAACAAAATCTTCATTACTCACATTTTAACATTGAAATTGTAGAGTAGAGCAGAATACATAGAAATATTTGGTTCTATTTGAGTCGTTGCACTTCTCTATTTCCGCCTAAAACAATGTATCCCGCAGAGAGTTATATGGAAACTTGAAAAAAAAGAAAAGCTTACGGCTTTCCCAGCTGGACCACTTGGAGGAGCATCCAAGACGAGCACGCCACTCACTCCCAATTGCTCAACAGATTGGTCCGGTGCGAATTTGATACCTAAGATTGGTCTTGTGACTTTCCCAAATCTCACCAACTGATCAACGATACCACCAACCTGAACATGAGATAAACAGAACTCAAAACAAATTTACTCTCTCGTCAGTGGATTCAAGAATAGAGGAAGATTCTCTCTGACGGGGTTTGCAAAGGGAACTCACGGTATCAACTGGGATCGAAAAGCCGACTCCAGAAGATGCACCAGAAGGAGAATAAATGGCTGTGTTTATACCAATTAGGGTTCCTGAACTATCTAGAAGCGGTCCTCCGCTGTTACCTGGGTTAATGGCTGCATCTGTCTGTATAACATCTTGAATTGGACGACCAGTAGCAGCAGAACTAATCTCTCTCCGTAAACCACTGTACACATCATAATACACAAAAACATGCTGTAGTTTTAAGAAGACAAAAGACAGGAAGAAAAAAGCTATATTTTTCTATGTGGTGTACAGTAAAGTCATCTGGCATGAAGAAGAGAGCAAGGAAATAGATTTATCCTAAAGTCCATTAATCTATTATGAGTTTATGACCCTTTTTATTGCGTGTCGATTAACTCCAGCGCTTAAGCATGGGAAGAACACATCTAAAAAGGACGAAAGAGCTACTTTCAGTGGCCTTGCATACCTTATAACACCAGTTGTAAGAGTATGATCAAGTCCAAACTGCAGAAAAACACACAAAAAGGGTTCTTGTGTTAAATGCGTGTGTCCAGAAAACAGAAGTTCTGAGCCAGCGAGCAATGGAAAGCAGAGCACTAATACTGATCATTCGAAGGATGTCTACTCACAGGATTGCCAATGGCAAAGACTTTCTGGCCGACAAGCAGATCTGCGGAGACTCCAACAGGTATAGGTCTTAATTTTTGTTTTGGTGCATCAATACTTAGAACTGCAACATCCTTGTCTTGGTCGAATCCAACAACTTTTGCATCAAATGTTGATTGATCAGCAAGAGTGACCCTGTTATACATCATATAGTTTCTTCATCATACAGAAACATCCAAGTGAATATGAGGCAGTGTAGTCATTCAGAAAACTCATGATACCACAACTACTAACTTCCATATCTCAGATGAATTCGTGTAATACATGAAACAAGAGCATTTTTAAAGGACTCTGAGCAATCCAAAAGAAACAATGAACAAGTGAACTCAAGTATCAAAATCCAGATCAGATTTCAAAATTCAGCAAAAACAGGAATTTACCTGAGATCAGAAGCTCCACGAATGACATGGTAATTGGTAACAATGTGACCCTGCTTATCCCACACGAACCCCGAACCAGACCCTTGAGGCACCTCAAGCACGTCCAATGTAAACGCATCCTGCCTAATTTGAACCCAGAAAAACGAAGAATTAACATTACACAACTCTTCAAATTACCGAGAGACGAAGAAGAAGACTACAGGCAAAGCCATTTGATGTGCGCGGTCAAATCGATCAACATAATCCAATCGCAAGAGACGAGTGAATTAATACCTCACGGCAAGATTGGTGATGTAGACAACGGAAGGAGTGTTCTCCTGGAACAATCGAACCGTTGCGAGCTCATCTGTCTGGAGCTTCCGCGGAGTAGTGACGACGAACGCAGAAGCGGATTCAACGGCGGGGGACGCGGCGAATAGTGAAAACGAGAGAGCAACGGAGGTGAAGAGGAGGATTAAAGGCTTATTGACGGAGGAGAACGGCGTAAGAAGACCATCGTCGTCCTCACTGTCGTCTAGTGGAAGCTTCGAGAAAACCTGGAAACAGCGTCTGGATCGGATAGGGTAGAGAGGAATCGAGCTCGGAGACGAACGTGGAGAGGGATTGAAGAAGGCTCCGTTAGAAATGCGAGAGAATTGAGAGGAAGGAGGAGAGTGAAGGAAGAGAGTAGAAAGGAGAAGCGAACAACTCGTCGCCATTACTTTCTGTTCATGGACAATGGGATTGTGGTCTCTGTTTTATTGCACTTTTTTTTTAATTTTAAAAATATATAATATATACCTTTTTTTTGTAGGATTGTAACAAAAGAGAGTCACCATTCTGAAAACGCTATGGTTATGATATAACTTCTTTAGTCAAACTTATTAAGACTCTGTCGAGATATCTAGAAGAAGATCAACAAATGAAAAGAAAGTGAGACAAAATTAAAGTAAAAACTAAGATTTTTGTTTAGTTTAGAGAATCTTCTGGGGAGGTCTAAGTTCTTTTGGCAGCTCACTGAAGTTCTCTGCGTCTAAATCGGACTGAAACATTGGTCTCTTGCCCATTTTCCACACAATCCCTTCAGCGAGATGTTCTTTGTTTGGTGTCAGCATTACAAAATTTGGATCAGCTCTTTGGTAACTGCAATGTCAGAGAATAAACAAAACAAAAAATAAGAAGCAAATAACATTAAAATGTGAAAGATCATAAACTGTTTTGTTTGAAACCATGAATGTTAAAGAGGGTTTTGATTGATCTCAAACTAGTCACAAATGGACTGACCTCGCTTCTCTTAAGTTATCAACACGGAGACCAAACCCATATGCTGTTTCTCTAGTCGAATGATTAGTTGTTGCTGCATCAAAAAAATGAGCCCAACATGTTCATGTACCAGAAATCTTTTAAGACTAAGAGCTAATGTTCATCTTAATTTTGCTGAATTTTCTAGTTAAATCATTCACCACATCTAGATAGATTTCTCAAACTGTTCATCAATAATCTTTATTAATGGAAGATTGTTTATGGACACCACACCTGAAATATTGAATGCGAAAGACGGTTTCCACCAGGACTTGAATGCTAATGTGAATGTTGAGCTTAGAGCTCCGACTTTACCCTGAAAAATAACATACATACTGAGGTCGTGACCTTCTATCATCAAGCTTTCTGGATCATAAAAAGGTAAATGATATACCTTCAGCAAGAAGTTCTTATTGGCCTGCCAAGACGCAGCCATCTGAAGAGAAGAATCTGGTAAACTGTCTGATGTCTTGGAATCATCAACCCTTCAATATAAGACAAAAAGTAAAGCAATGTTACCATATAGACAAACATTAGCTACAATATTTTTTTCTCAGAGATGTTCACTACCTCGTTTGGAGCTCAAAACCCAAGTCAAGGTAGTTTGTGATTCCAACTACTTCGTTTTCTTCAAAAGGATTTTTCACCTGTTCCAAGTCCATTTCATGTTGAGCCAGAAATTGTAACTTTATATATTAGTAGACTTAGTAATGGATGCAGCACAGAAAAAAGGACTAGTTTGAAAGAGTCCCACCCGCCTTTGGACCACTACATGTTGGTAGAACGAAGCGATAAACTGCATTTACAAAAAGGATCACAAACTCAGCAACACTAAGAATGCAATTAACAAAAATTATACAAAACGAAATACTGATATTTCATTGGATAACAATATGAAGACGTTGCAGAAATGTTTGGACTTAAGATCTATGCATATAGACAGCATAAAGGCCATGTTTCATCTACAAGGACTTTACTAGTATGACCTGAGAGCTCCTTGCTAGTTCCAGGCAAAAGTTGAAAGAAGGGCTTAAGGGGCTTCTTGACCCTATTCCATAGCCAGCAGCACAACTCCAGTTCCTTAGGTCTCTGTATTTTGCGGTGTCTTTGCTTTCATCTAACACACAGTCACATTACTAGCGTTGATGCCCACTTTCTTTCATTCACATAATGTATAGATTCCATGTGTGACAAGTGAAATCTGTAAAAACAGGAATAAAACATTGTACCACATATTGGCTCATATTGCACTCCCACTGTAAGCCTTCCCATCTTGCTTACCAGCCATGCACTCTTTGGCAATTCGTCCTTTGCTGGAATATGGAGTTTTTGGTCAGCATTGTTTACGAAAAAGTAAATGGGAAATAGCAGAGGAACAAGAGGTGCTTACTAGTAAAAGGAGAGACAGTAGCTCCGAGAGACAAATTTGGTGAGCCATATCTCAACCCCATGATTCCAAATTCTTCAGATAATTGTACACTACAAAAATAACAAATATTCATCTTCACAATATTACATTATAGGAACATATCCAATCTAATTAAAATGCCCTAAATGAAACTTACGCCTTTTTAGAAAGCAAAGGGTAAACAGCAAATGCTCCGATCCCATATTTAGGATAGTAAGCAGAAGACCTCATTAGTAGAACCCTGAGTGATGACAATAAAAGAATGATTTCAAAACGTTAAACTGCTGCAATCAAGATGAGCTCCCAGAAGATGTGTAAAGTAGCACGGAGTTTACGGATTGGAGGTGGACACAGAGAGGTCCACAAAAGTATGAGGATCATCGACATCACTGCACAGTTAAAGAAAAAATGTTGAGCATTATTCTATTTGTATGACAGAAACTTGTCGTAGTTCATACAACAGTTAAAACACATATGCCATATTACCTTTGCCAGCGGAACAGTGCATTTCCCACAAGATCTCCTTCCACTTTTCGATCTAGAGCGCCTGAAACCTTATACTAATTAAGGAAAATCTCAAATTCTCACCATTCCCGGTTTATGAATCATGATATAGAGCTAAAAAAAACAAAGAGTTGTTTTTTAATGGATACAGATGCAACCAAGTCCACGTGAGGGTCATCAATAGGCTTCAACAGGAACTTTGCAGAGAAGTGACGTGCTTCTTCAATGTAATCTTCAAAGAGACATTTCAATGCAAGCTTCCCAAACAGCAAGTTATATGATGATTCCAACATCCTGCATCACCTCAACACTTGATTCAAAACTGAACAAAAATACACATTCCCGATGCATTCATATGTACATATAACCAATAGAAGTGAAAGTCTATACACATACAGCAAAACATGCATAGGGCACATAGACAATTGACATTCACAAAACAAAAAAAGTAGTTTTTTGAAACTAATCGGAACTTTGAAGATTCCGAGTGGTGTAGAAAGCAAGACCAAAATAATCCGGAGAAAAGGACGAAATCGGAGAAGAAGAGGATTTTACCTGTTACGGGCGGAGAGAGGAGGATAATCAAAGAGCGGAGGGACAAGCACCACCGGAGGCGGCGGTTCCTTGGCCAGAAAATTCCCCATTTTTGGAGACGGAGAAGAAGAAGAAGAAGAGAATCAGAAACTTTCTTTTACTTTTGTCAGCGAAAAGGAGAGCTCTTTCTCTTAAGGCTTTGGGTAAATCAATATGCTGAAGGAGAGACAGTTAGTAGTGAATGTTGGAGGTGGAAGAGCGGCGTTCGTCTCGCTTCCTTTTGCTTTCCTGTTTGAATCTTTCAACTTCCTAAAAATAAGATTTATCAAACTCAACCCAAAGAAAACAATACAATATAGTCTTTCATATATAATATTCAAAGTTGATACTGGACTATAATGGCCACCCACGTGATCACCCGGATGATTATAAACCGACTAAACATGCCAACGAACATGAAACGACGACTTTCATAAAAGTGAATGCAAGTCCTTTGTAATCGTATCTACTAAGTAGCTCCATCTCCATGGAGACTCCCAAGTTTACCTTTTTAATCATCATTTTTCTTGTCGGGCTTACTGAGAAATTCTCGATAGCTTCACTTGTAAATTCCCACAAGAGTTGCAATTTTCCGGCTGTTTATAACTTTGGAGATTCAAATTCAGATACCGGAGCTATCTCTGCGGCTATCGGAGAAGTTCCTCCACCAAACGGAGTTGCCTTCTTTGGTAGATCTGCCGGAAGACATTCCGATGGCCGTCTCATTATAGATTTCATTAGTAGGTATTTTCGTTTTTCAATTTTTTTGTACTTTTGTTCTCTTGATTCAAGAAACTATACCTATCAAGTAATCAAGCTACAAAATAGACCAGAGTTTGTAACATTTAGTTTAGTACAATATATAAACAGTAGTTCTTATGATTTGATTTTTTTGGCAGCCGAAAATCTAACGTTGCCGTATCTAACACCGTACTTGGATTCGGTTGGAGCTAACTATCGGCATGGGGCTAATTTTGCGACTGGCGGCTCTTGCATCCGCCCGACCGTTGCTTGTTTTAGCCCATTCCATCTTGGGACTCAAGTGTCCCAGTTCATTCACTTCAAGACTCGTACCTTGTCTCTCTACAACCAAACCAACCGTAAGTTGAACCAGTTAAGTCTTTTTTATTACCAAACAAAATTAAAAATAATACCGGTCTTGTTTTCTTTTGTGAATATTTCTGTTTTCGGCTTCAGTGAAAACTCCATTCTGCAAAGGAGTCCTTGCGCGGCCTAAAGATTTCTCAAAAGCTCTTTACACTTTCGATATTGGTCAGAACGATCTAGCGATCGGGTTCCAAAACATGACAGAGGAACAACTCAAAGCAACTATACCCGAAATCATCGAAACCTTCACTACTGCTATAAAAGTAAGCATCTAAATGGTCCGTATGATTGTTTTTGGGATGGCATGAAATTTAACATATCGGTTACTAGTAACTTCAATTTTCTTTGTATATATTTTTAGTTGCTGTACAAAGAAGGAGCAAGATTCTTCTCAATTCACAACACTGGACCGACCGGTTGTTTACCGTATATTCTCAAAACGTTCCCGGCTACACCTCGAGATCGGTATGGTTGCTTGAAGTCTCTAAACAATGTGGCAATTGAGTTCAACAAACAACTCAAGAAGAAAATCTCTGAACTGAACAAAGAGTTACCGTCTTCTCTCTTTGCTTATGTTGATGTCTACTCAGCTAAATACAATTTGATCATCAAAGCACAGAATCTTGGTAAGTACTAAACTGAAAACCCATTAGACCAAACTTTCATAACTACCCGGTTTAATCAATCTAATTGCAGGTTTTGTGGATCCTTTTGATTATTGTTGTGTTGGGGCGGTCGGCCGTGGAATAGGATGCGGAAAGACAATATTGTCAAATGGAACAGAACTTTACAGTTCCTCCTGCAAAAACCGCAAAAATTTCATAAGTTGGGATGGTATACATTACTCCGAAACCGCGAATATGCTAGTCGCAAATCGGATCCTCGATGGTTCGATATCGAATCCGCCTCTCCCAACCCAAAAAGCTTGCAAGCTGACGAACAATTAAGTTGGCAAATTTTGAGAGATCATTTCTCTCTGTATTTTTGGTGCTTTAAAATAATTAACAAAAACTTAAGGGTAATTCACATCTTATTATATAACGACTACATCAAATCATTGTTGCCTTGTATGTAGGCAGCATCATTACAGTCACAAGTACAATTATCAGTTAATTCCAAGAACATGCTAATAAGACAACTTCTCTGAAACGGTGATTTAGAAAAAATGAAAAAAGATTGGCTTTGATTTGCTTCGTGACAGCTTCTTTTTTGTTGCTTTGCTTAGTGACAACTTCAGAATACGGTGGGTCGTTCTTATGTTCTCATGTTACATGTAGATAGTGTTAGGGATGTACACAAGAGGAAAATGTTTTAAATGAGATTCATGAACATGACAAAGTTTCGTCTTTTTTTCTGCTAGGCTTCAGACAATAGTTTATCAAAACACTTGTTGAAACACAATATCAGTGGTTCTTTCAAAAAGAAATCAGATTTCAAAAGACGTTTAAGTAACCAAAATCAAATTTCCATTTATATTTTCAAATCTCCTTTTTTTGCAGATTATTTTATAAAGAATCATTTACGAGAATTGCTTGCCCTTTACGCTTTATTGATAACAAAAAAATTAAAATGCCGGTAGATACAAGACAGCATTAATGTTTTAACATAAAACCTTTTTTTTTTCTGTCGACCGTGTAAGTACCGTATCTCAACTCGTATTTCGTATATATATACATTTTACACTCGGTTCATCAATAAACCGGTCTGTGTCCACAATTCGGTGCAATCTCAGGGTTTTTGTCCAAAAGAGTAAGAAGTGCTCTGTTTCTCTTGCTCCTTCCTCTTCCAGCTTCTTTCAACAACGCAGCTAACCTCTGCTTCTCGTCCTCCACCTCCGGATTCGCCGTGCCAAGCTTCTCCTCTCTTGTCCCAACAACATACTCCAGTATCTCTATAGCATCATCTAACCTGTAAAACAAGCAACCTATTACTTACACCGCAAACAAACCCCGAAAAAACATAACCTAAAGAGAGCAGATGTGTCAAGGTCTAATTTACCTGCCCATTGCATCGTATGTTCCCGCGAGGTTACTGTAAACTGCTAATGTGTCCGGATGGTATGGTCCGTACTCTTTCTCGAGAATGGTTTTCGCTTCTTCAAACAAATCAGCAGCTTCGTTGATCGCATAACGCTGAACGCAGGCAAGTCCCATCTGATTCAAAGCAATCCCGAAAAGAGCAGTCTTTTTCTCTCCGCTGTTGCGAAATTTCGATATTGCGCTCTTGAAAATGTTGTAAGATTCTGGATAATTCCCCATCATGTAGGAGATCACACCCATTTGAGCTTCAATACCCGCAACAGTGTTCTGTTGACCTGGAGCGTTTGCATATATCTTCAATGCGCGTCTCAGCAACTTAAGCGATTGGTCAAGCTCGTTCATCGACTGATATATCGCAGAAATCTCTATAAAACCGGTGGCAACCTCTTCCACTGGAGTTCCTGGAGAAGGTTTTAGGTAAATCCTAAGAGCATTTTCGCAGTAGGACTTCGAATCGCGGATTTTCCCAATTTTGTTGTACAAATCAGCAAGCCTGACGTAAACTGAAGCAACAGAGGAATGATTTTCACCTTTCGCTTGCTTAAATACAGCCAAAGCCTTCTGATACGCGAATATCGATTCATCAAACCGAGCTAGAGACATGTATGCGTCGCCGATACTGCAATCTATAGACGCAACATCTTCTCTGTGATTCTGAGACGACATCGCCATGCTCGCCAAAACATAATGCTCAAGTGCAATTTCGTAATCACCTTTGGCATCGCAGATAAGCCCCATCAGTTTTCTATCCGCAGCTTCTTCAATCGAAGCCGTTGTAGTAGATCCATTCTCTTTGTGAATGTCCAATGCCATTTGACAAAGCCTGGAGGCTTCTTCAAACTGCATTGCTTGAACATGAGCTTCTGCTAAGTACCTACAAGTTTCGCCAACTCGTGCATCTGATTCTCCAAGAACTTGTCTTTGGATCTCCAATCCTGCCGTGTAGAGCAAAATCGAATTTTCGACCTGACCCATTAAACCGTACATGTCACCGAGCTGCATACACCCTGCGAATTTCGCCAACGAGTGATCTTCACCATCTTCAATCATCGGTATCTCGATAGAGCGCTCAAGAACAGGAATCGCTTCATTGTATCTCCCTAAACCGGCATAGATCGCTGCTAAGATATGCAAAGACATTACCAAATTCAACCCGTGTTGTTTCTCCCCTTCTACGCACTTCTCAAAGGCTTTGACCGCTCGCAGCGCTAAGTCAAGAGCTTTGTTCAGATTCTCACCAGAAGAAACCATCTCTCTGGCTTGCTTCAACAACAATGGCCCGAGCTCAGGATTCTCCTCATCCGCAGAAACCTTCCCGAGATCCGGAGATTTCCTTGAAGAGATCCTCGAACCAGGGATTTTTGCATTAGGACTCGTTTTCGCAAGCGTCTTACCGTTGGAAAGAGATTCACCTGGTTTCTTCTGACTCAAGCTACCTCCCCCGTTTTTACTACCGTCACTACTTTCTTCCTTCTTCTCCAAGATAACCTCTTTCTTTCTCTCTCCAACTTCTCCCACATCTCCCACATCTCCCACAAGATGCCTCAGCTCCAAATCGATTCTTGATTCAGCTCCGTACGAAATGAAACTCGCCCGCGACGGAGATTGATCATCGGAGCTCTCCATTTCGCAGACATTGTGATAAAGCTGCTCGATGGAAGCGTTCATGGCACCATCTATGGCGAGATCTATGGAGCTTAAAGGACTCCTCGGCGAAGTTTGAAGGGCAGAATCGTCTTTTCCCCTCTCGTTGCTCTCTCCTATATCCATGCCTAAATCAAGCTTCTGCCGTTTTGAAAGACACAAAGCAACTGCAAATCTGAAATCAGAGGATAAAGCAGAACCGGTTCCTCGAGATTTAGATTTTTGAAATCGGTTAAAACAAGAAGATAGTTCAACACCAGACGATTTTCTGTGACGACTAAAAGACGAGATTGAGAACCATAAGTCCCTAATTGGATAAGAACCGTAACGAACACACCAAGCTGTTCAGTTACTAGCGGAGAACACAACATAAGCTGATGAAAACAGAGCACAAACCCAGGAATTCAAAAGAAAAGCGAGAAACTTTGAACAAAATAGAGATAAAAATCGTACCTTTTTGTGTTTCTCTCTAACTCCTGAAGAAATCAAGAACAATCCGAATTGTTTGCTTCGTTTCTTAGTTTGGTGTAGAGATAAAAATCAAAAACGTAGGATTTGGTGTCTTGTACATTTCACTTTTAGGTGTCTTTTATATCTTCCCTCTCATTGATTGTCTCATAGCTAATATATACTAAATATACATACACACTTCACAAAGTAAGATAATGAGATGGAGAGAGATGAAGCAACAACATTCCAGCACAAACCCTTCACTGCCCTTATATGTTAGGGAAAAAAAAAGAGGCATGGTTTCGTTTTTTTTTTGGGTCTACAAGGCATAGTTAATTAATTCTCAGTCGACCTTTTAATTCAATTATTGTATAGATTAAAGATAAAGAAGATGATAATTAACTCGTTTTTTCATGTGATTAATGATATTATTTCCAAAAGAGTTACAAAAAAAATAAACAACCCTAAAAAATAGAAGATCATTAGGTTGAAGAAGATTCACTCTTGAAGCAATAAAGAAGATGACTTCTCTCCTACTCGCTCTCTCTCTCTCAATATTTTTCTCTCTCATATCTGTTATAATTTTTTTTTTATCAACTTTTATACTATAAAGTAGTTTCTTTGAAATGCAAATTTTTGGGTATTTCAAAAACCAGTAAAAAAAGAAAAATAATGTTTTTGAGTTTTGCTCATTAACAGCCAGCTAACTAAATGCTGGGGAAAGATCACAAGTCTCCGTCAAACCCTTCAAATTCCCAGCTGTACAATCCATCCGTTGAACTTCTGCCACGTGTCATCTTAATGATTCCATTATCTTTAATCATCCAATTATCTTTTTATTATGTAATTTAAAAATGATCTGCACTGTTAATTATCCTATTTACTAAGTAGATAGGCTTTGGGAAAAGGAAATTGGACCACTGTATTAAGAGTTTATATCTTAATGACAAAATGATATGACACGTGGACGACAGCTGCATACCAGTTAGACAGCCTGGTTTTATGAATCGAAAGTGGTCCACCTTTAAGCCCATTACGGCTCCATGGGCCATGTTAGTCATCACTGTAGGGCCTACCCGTTATGTAATTTTTTATGTGTTTTTTTTTGTCAACAATTTTTTTATGTGTAATATAGTTATTTTTCGAATACCAACAACAAAAATACGTTTGATTTTGAAATAGGAGAAATATATTCTTATATACATACTTTCTTCTTCTTTTTTCAATCGAATATATATGTATATAAGAATATATTTTTTCTTGTCAACCTAAAAGAAAGTATTTAAATACCACCTTGTGCGTAGATGTGTGGATGCGTGTTAATGCAAGGCGATTTTCTTTTTCAATAGTTGACTTTTTTTTTCGTTTTTCAACAACTCATACATACGCATATTAAATTTGAATATATGTGATGACACAATAATGATGCTAGCTAAACTACTAAACTAATCTAATAATTAAATTTATATGGGAACGACTAACCAACTAAACAGAATAGCCAAATGACATTCATATTTAATTAGAGAAAATCACTATTTCTTAGTTATCCCGTCGGTCCACAAATAATCTTATATAAAATCAGAGTTAATTATATCAAAGAAAACTCTGGTTGATAAATGATACCATTCAATTGATACTGAAATGAAATGAATGATGTGTTTAAGATTAAATTTCTCAAAAAGTGAGTCAAATACGTCAATCCATCCAATTTGTATTCATGTTTCTGTCAACATCAAAAAATTTATTCACATAATTTGATATAAATTTGCTTTTGAATTATATTTATCATGGAGTCGTCTAAGTCCAATGTGAATAGCATTAGGTTATTTTTGCTATCGTTTTACTTTTTTTGGATGACTAGATAACCAACAGAATAATATATAGCTAAAAATGAATTAATTATGGTTTTTTTGCGGTTTTCACTCATCTTATCTTTCCACTAACCAACAAAATATATAGCTAAATGACTTTGCAATCACATTAGGTTATTTGGTTGGTCGGTCATATGCATTCTTACAAGAGACAGAGACAAGCCACACGTTTGTTCATGATTGTAAGACCTAACCACTTTACTTCCTTCTGATTTGTATTTTTGTATTGCATAAAGACATATACTACTTTATTTCTTTCAGGAAAATGCTCATTAAATTCATAAACATTTAATAATTACTATATAGAGCAAGATCAAACTTGTAATCATTTGTTTGGCCGGTGCTCTTCTTTTCTTTAACTCTTTCGCCGCTAGAATCCCTATCAGATCTTATCTATTATTCACTAATTATTTGGTTTAATCAATTGCTACGCGTTTATATACCGACACTTTTTTTTTCTTCAACCGCTATTTCTTTTAGATAAGAACTTTTTTTTTCTGTCAACCTTTTAAATAGTACTAATTTGAAAAGTTTCGGGTGGAACTATCTCTAAAATGATAAGTTGTTTCAGCTGAATTGGGAAAATTAGTGGCTGAACTTTGTTTTAATATTTTTTCCTTTTTTAATTGTCTTCCAAATTGTGTCTTAAATTATTGGTGGAATTTGTGGAATTCCATAATAAACATCTCTATTAAATTGGAAGTTGCATTATATATTAGGGAAGTTGCAACTTCTAATATATATATATATATATTAAATATAAAAAACCACAAAACTGTTCCACACCTATAGATGAAAATAAAGTTCATAGTAAAAATAAAAACCAAAAAGCTTATTGATTTTCCTGGTCAAATAAGCATCTTTCAATCCTTTTTAAAGGTTCTCTGAAAGTTTACATTCTCCTTTTCAAAATTTTTTTTCCTTTTTCCCCTTTTACAAACAAAAAACAAAAGAGAAGAACAGTATATTTGCTTTAGATGTGCCAATGGTTATGGACAAAGTTTGACTGTCCCATAATGGCTTCATGTTCTCCCATAACCAATTCATTTTTTGTATGCATGTACCTCCTTGGATTTAGATCTCTCTTTGTTTCGTATAATGTAAAAAGATATAGAATGATAAGAAATACATTTATACCTTGAATGATGAGAATTACGGGAATATACTAACTTTTTATACCTAAATAGTATATATATATATATATATATGTGGAGCAAGAATTTCATAAACAAAAATGTGAAAATGGTTACATCACAAATTTATAATATGCCGTTAATTGAGGGGAAGTTATATTAATGAAAATAAGTCATGATTAGTTTATGTTCCAGGCCCACAGTTCTATCTGCGCATTTTTTTGGAAATTGTAAGATTTATTTTGTAAAAGCTATAGATATTTGTTTACTTTAAATGTTAAGAAAATAACTAAATAAGAGAAAAGTTTATGGAGTTGAATCACTTGATTGTTCGAAAACAAATTAATTATGTTTATGTATGCATCCACACCACATATTAGAACATTCTAACGAATTGAAGAAGAAAAAAAAATGGAATTTCAAGAAATCAATTGAAGAAAACAAATTATAGCGAACATCAATACTTATAAGTTAAACGTAAATGGAATTTCTTTGTTTCATTTTTCCTCCGAATGCCTTTAGAAGTGATAATGATAATTGACATGAACATATACATTATCTCGTGTTTTCAATAAATAAAAATGCAATTTTCTTTGACAAATGTAAACGCAAATGCAAATATAACTGAAGTCTTGAAAAATTTAAAGTAAACCATTGTAGTACCGGAAAATTATTATAGATGAAACGTGTTGAGGGAATATTTTCAACCAAAAAACATTGAAAATTTTAATTTGATTTTTGAGGCAAGAAAAGAGATAGGTGTATATACGTGGTCTGATACCAAAGGACCATTACCTTTTTTGTTCTTTAGCACAATATTGTTCATGAATATAACTTTTTATAAGAATTTGGAATCTTTTTGGATCAAACACTATAAAATAGAATCTTAGACTTGGCCCATCTCTCGGTCAAAAGATGGGTCTTCTAAGTTTGTTCCAAAAACTTCAAACCTCAAGAATGCCACCACCTTCTAGAGAAATAATTAAAGTCAAAATCTAGAGTTTCTGTTTTCTTATATCATAGTGCAATCCTATTTAATCATTCATTACAACTTCTCACTCTATACTTGAGGTATTATTTAATGGCATTTACATTGTATAGAGAACATTATTATTATAAGAAACATGGTTATTTAACTTATTTATAATAAATGAATTCACACACGTACACACATACATAATAAAGAAGAGGAAACCCTGAATCTATGTGGAATTATATTAATATCCCCCACAGAGAGTGAAATACGTAAACTGGTTTGGTTCCGTTCAGTTCGCAGCATGCTTACAAGTCTAGACCGTCCTTCTACTCCAATCAATGCAACAATCCTAAGTGCTCAGTCATCATCTGGTCTCATCGAACTATCAACATGGTTTGGTTACGTTCAGTTTTCTCTCCTTCTCCGCCGTAAATCGGTAATTGATATCAGTTATTTGTTTGCTCTAAGCTGCTCTAAGATATGTTGATTCATGTAGATTCACACTATCACAGGGTGATGGTCTTGATCTAAAGAGAATTTTTGAGCTAAGTATGTTTGAACTCAAATATTTTAAAAATGAGTGATTTATTAAAAAGTGATTTTTGGTTTCATGTTAGTAAGGACAATGTAAAGAAAAAGATGTGGTGAATGAAAGGTTCAAATCTATTAAACTTTACAAAATAACATACTAATACATCGGAAGCCCTCGGTCGTAGAAACCCACGAACAATAATAATCATGATTTACAGTTCTCCTATTGTGTATATTTAAACGTTTGTTTTTTAAATGAAGAAAAACTAAAAAAGGGATAAAGTTTTAAATATTTTTTTAAAGCAAAAAGTAAAAAGTAAATTGGTCGTTATGTTTTGGATAATTTCGTTTAATTTATATTAAGCTAATTACTTAAGACTCTTTTATATAATTATGAACTTACTATATAATTATAAATATGTAAAATAATATTATTATTATTTATGCAACACAAACTTACAAACGAACCTTGGGCGCAAATGCAACATGCCAACATGCACACGCATAAGCATGATATTGCAGCAGTTAAAAATACTGCTCTTTATGGGAAAGTAAACCTTATCTTCAGCATTTAGATAAGATAAACGATAAACTTTTAAATAGTCCATGACAAAAAAATGAAAGAAAGAAAATAGTTCAAAAAATTCGCGCATCACTGCAAGAAATTTCTTCTCTATGAATTTTTGTCGATGCAGTTCTGTTTTTTTCTTTATTATTTTGAACAAACAAGTAGGTTTTACTGTAGCATTGCTAAATTATACTCTGTCACTGACAGGAGTTTAGTAGTAAAGTTTAGTGTCTCGTCAAAACTACGGTCATTTTCCAAATACAATACTATAAAAAAATTACCTTTTTAAGCTATATATTTCTAAGAGTTTAAAAATTATCTAATAACAAATGACATTAAGACATGTATTAAAGAAATTATATATTTTTTTTCGTAATCAAAATTAGAATCCAAAACTTCCAAAAATATCATATACATTAAGTTTATAAAGAGTTTAGGACATGTACTAATTAAATGATATTTTTAGTTATATTTCGTATAGCAGATTCTCAATCGGAGATCGTACTTATTTGGTATTTGTACATGTTTTTTTCCCTCGTTGAGTTGTTCTTGTTTATAAACTCGGTGAACATCAAATATTTACACACACGTGCACACAGACACTAGTAGCATCTTCCTTATCGTCTAAAACAAAGGATAACTAAAATTATGATTCTTTTTACCATGAGAAGCGACCCCACCACATTAAGGCATCCACTTCAATTTGTGTTTGTCTGTTCTTGTAATGATCTTATCAAAACTCTAAAAGGTCATATATGAGAATGGTCAGGTTTGGTTTTCTTCTCCTTCTTCTATATATTCATCTATAAATACCTTCTCACACCTTCTCCATTCTTCACACACTCATACAAAGTCAAACTCAACAAAACAGTTGCTAAAACTCTCTTAACTCTAAAATTTTAAAGTTTTTTTTGCATTTTCCTACACGTACCATGGATTACAGATCATCTATGGAGTCATCGGAAACCCTAAGGTAACCAATTTTCAGGGCCTACGCCACTTATATCATACCCAAGTTCTATTATCAATTGATGAAAAAACTAAAATCAAAGTTTTTGCTAAAATATATTTATAAATATGTACACGTGCAGGAACAAGTGCGCAGCTTGTCATAGGCAATTTAACAAAATGGATCATTTGGTGGAACACATGAAGATCTCTTATCACTCCGGTCATGAGCCTACGTGTGGCGTTTGCAAGAAACATTGCCGATCATTTGAGTCTCTCCGGGAACATCTCATAGGTAAATAATAAGATATATATACTATGAGTAATATTTTCATACACAATTGCGTGAGTATATTTGTTTTTAATTGCGTTATACTAATAGGGCCATTGCCAAAACAAGAATGCAAGAACATTTTCAGCCTTCGAGGATGCAGATTCTGCTTGACGATCCTCGAAAGCCCGAACGCTCGTAGGATGCATCAAGATAGATGCCAATTCTCGAGCGTCAGTGCTGTAATCTTCTGTTCTCATACTCTCGTAGTTTAAATTGTAACCTAATAATCGACCGCATGAAAAATATATTCTTAAATATATCATATGATTTTCTTCTTTCCAGGGATTGACGACTCGTATGGCAGCCTTAGGCCTAAGAGATAAGGCCATGATTGACTACACATCGTTGCGGTCTTCAAAAGTGGTTGCACTCTCTTGCAAGATGGTAGGAGGAGGAAGCGGCGGGTCGTTGGATCTATGCGCAAGGGTTTGCATAACGGATGAGAGCGACAACGTTGTATTCCACACGTACGTGAAACCTTCAATGGCCGTGACGAGCTATAGGTACGAGACGACCGGGATACGTCCGGAGAACCTAAGGGACGCAATGCCGTTGAAACAGGCACAAAGAAAGATTCAAGAGTTTCTTTGTAATGGAGAACCCATGTGGAAGATTCGTCCAAGAGGTGGGAAAGGGAGGATTCTTGTGGGACATGGCCTCGATCACGATCTTGACCGCCTTCAACTTGAATATCCTTCTTCCATGATAAGGTGATATTTCTATAAAGAAAAAGATAAAGACGACACATATATAAACAAGATTCCTTAGTGTTACTTGATTTATTTCAATATAACCCATGATTTTATGCCAGTTTCTTATAAAACGAGAATTTGTAATATCGTTTTATTGGTGTATGTAGGGATACTGCGAAATACCCTCCGTTGATGAAAACAAGCAAGCTGAGCAATTCTCTCAAGTACTTAACCCAAGCTTATCTCGGGTAATATATCGAGTTTTGTTATTGTAATAGTACTTTTAAATCTAGTATATTAATTTGGAAAGTGAATTTAGATGCATGCATACGTTACATATCAATACATTTGTGCATTGTATCCTATATTATCCATTATTTCTTTAGGTGCAGTACTGCAGTGGGTATTGATGCTTTGTATGGGCTTAAAGTTTTAAGGAAGAGAATCAAAACGTGAAAAGTTCACATGTTATAATATATTCATTTCATTTCTACGTCTACACATTATGTAAAACATATAGATATTCCTGACTAGAAACCATTATAGAAGTAAAAAAAAAAGACTGAAACCACTATCCAAAAAAAAGAGAATTTACATGGTTAGACTATTTTATTTTACGCAAGATACTTATTAGCTAAAATTTTTCTCCAAGCAAAATACATCAGCATGTTTAGTTCACTTTTTTTTTTCTAGCAATCGCAAATAGTTCAAATATCGTGAAAACCATAGTTTTCTGTATGTATTTTTTTTGGGAATGAGTGTGTTTGTTCCTGTCTACGCACCGTATAAGTAATCTAAAATACTTGAGATCAATTAGAACCATTGTCTAATTAATGTTCAAGATTACATATTAATGATGATTATTGATGTGCTTATAGGTATGATGTTCATGTTGGGATACAAGACCCATACGAAGATTGTGTAGCGACTATGAGGCTTTACACGAGAATGAGATATCAGAAACACAAGATTGAAGGTTATCCTTTAGCGGCCGACGCGCATAACCGTAGCAACCAAGTGGCTTGGAGGCAGAGCGAGGTCGAGAGGATGTCACCTGATGAAATGCTCTCCGTCTCTCGCTCTGACTACTATTGCTGGTGCTTGGACTCCCTCGGTTGATTTCTAAAACTATGGTGTTAATTTGAGTTATCTCTCACAATTACTTCATAATCTTTTTTCGAAGCATTTAATTTACTAGCGTAATGTCGAATAAACATAAGTTATGATTTCTACTACTATTTAAAATTTGTAGTATGTGTCGTATGTGATGCATGTATTGTTGTTGTACTTGTAATAATACATTTCTCTTAATTATTACTACTTGATAGCTTTTTGTCTAGAAATTTATCTCTATTTGTTTTAAATTTTTAGTACATATGAAAAAATTATGCAAAATTTATATTATAAGTTTTTATTAGTACACATTAGAAAATTATCTCTCTAATTAAAGGTAGATTATGTTCTTAGACGTGATGCATTAACAATACAAAACGCTAATTGTTATACTCCAACATTTAAAAAAAGCATAATAATAATTAGAGATTTTTTTTAACTAACAGAGAGAAGACAATGGTTTTTATTACATAAAAAACTAACTCAAGCGAGGAACAAAATTTGATACATTCATTACAATTTGCATGAATAGTTCTGAAACAAAATAACATTCATTACAAAGCTGGTAAGAATGATTATCGGTTAGCAAATCTTTTTATGCCCATATAGTTCTTGAAATTATCAATCTTACATATACGTATTAATAATAATGTATGGTTACTACATCGACCATCTAGAAGACTAGAATTTGTTTTCCAATAAAATGTTTTTGAGGTAAGAGGTTATGACTTATTTTGTAATATGAAAAACGACGCATTAACTAATTTTGCTTTTTAAAATTTTCAAGAAAATAAAATTGTATCATCAATTTTCCACGGGAAGACAATGATGGTTCCCCCTTTTTGTACGGTTAGGGACTCATTCATTTTGATTGTGCATATTATTAACTCAGCTAACTTTCCTGAAGCTTCTACATGCACAGATTTATATTTGTAGCATATAATAGTTGATATCTTTCTTAGAGGAAAAAGGATTTTGAATTTCACAGATAAAACACGAAATATAGTATCGTCACTTAGTTAAATCATTTGGAAGCTTAACAAAGGAAAATGAAAGTATATAAAACTAATTGAATATTTGATTAATCCAGGATTTAATCAAGCTGAAACTCGTTTAGCTTGTCCATGGTTGCCACTGAGTTCTACCTGAGAGTTAGTCTTACAAATATTTTCTTCTTCTTCATCATCTTTTGGTGTTGTCTTGTAGTAACAAGCATAGAGTATAAGTTGTACTGCTCCTGATACTGTTCCTAGTCCATTTCCAATCTATTATAATAAAGTAAAATAAAAATTTAAGTGAATATTAAATAGAAGATAATTATAGTAATATACTCCATCCGTTTTAAATTAAGTGTCGTTCTAACACTTTTCACACAAATTAAGAAACAATGTAAAATTTCTTTTATACCCTTATGTTATCTCTGTAATTACATTAATATTTATTTTGTTTCACTTTTCTATAATTATAGAGCATTCAATTATTTATATCATTCACCTATTAGTATTCTACACTAATTAATTGAGTCAATTTGAATCATTTATTTTAATTTTACAATCAATAGATTTATGTGACAAAAAATTGGAGGTTAAAAGAGGTATTTTATGTCAAAATTTACATTGAAATTATAAAACGACATTCTTTTTTAAACAAAAAAATAGTGCTAAAACGACACTTAATTTGAAACGGAAGGAGTATAATTTATTGAACTTACCAAAATGAAAAGATCGAATTTAATAAGGGCATAAATAACCCAAATGACACCATTGAGAAAGTTGGCAAGTGAGAGAGAGAATGGCATGTACTTCACACTTTTGGTTTTCACCACCTTACTCTGTTTAATTCACAACAGAAAATGTTTTATTTTTCTTATAAGAAAATAAAGAAAAGATATAAAATTTTAGGAAAAAAAGGAAATTTGAAAATAGTACCATGATGGTGAGAGGAGCAATGTACATGAGGCTAACAAAAATGACACAGATGATTCCAACAAAAGAGGACCTCTGGTTATGTGTGTGGAACAATAGCAATGTGCATGTGGCTACTATTCCTACAAACACCATCTCTCCTATCAGCCATAGCCCCACTTTCATCTGCACCATGAATCAATTTAACTAAACCAATCCAAAATAAGAATGTATAAACTTTGTTTTGCCTATCACTAACCTAAAACCATAATTAATTAATCACTGTCGACTATTGCTTGTGACTATAGTGTTTTAGCGTTTCATGCCGAAAAACAAGAATTTAATCGACTTGACTTTAGTTTTGGTTCATCTTGTGACCAAAGCTCAATCTTTGTTAATACATAATATAAATCTCGTTCATTGTTACATATATATGGTTCACAAAACTCGAATATAAATTTTTTTTATCACTCTTGTTTAAATTCTTTTCAAGTCTTCCATATAGGTTTATAATAATTATTTGTAAAAAATAATTGTTACAATAAAATTTACCATTGACCAAGAAATATATCAAATATAAATACGATTCAAACTAACTAAGAACGAGATGGAAACCAAAACCAAACCTAATAGTTTGATCTGGTTTCTAGATCTCTGGTTTTCGCGCAACGGATGATCGAAAAAACATGTTAGAAAGATTTATTAGAATTAAGAAAGAGATGCAAGGATAATATTATACCTTGCGAGGGGTGGGAGAAAAGTAGAAGAAGACAGAGAGATAGACAAGCTCAATGGCAAGACCCGTGGCATTAATGGTAATCACAAGGAGACTATCTGGATGGACCATTGGTAAGCCATAAAAGACCCACAGTGCGCAATTTAGCACCGTAGCTAAGTATGGGTCGGCTTTATACTCCTCCACCTTCTTCATCTTGTATATTGTTATGAATGTTGGTCTGCATTAACTATATCTCTTACAATCTTTAATTATTCAATAATAAAACTATGTTATGTATGTGCGAAAGATCTAACTTGTTAGACCCAAAAAATATGGTCAAAGCAAGATAGAAAGATTAATGATTACATGGGAGATAGGAACAAGAACAGGGAGATGACATTTCCTGCGACAATTAGTTAACATTTATAAAATATTAGTTAGAAAAAGTTAAGGAGTCTTCAAAATGTTCATACAAAAAAACTAAACCAAAGTTTATATGTATTTTCTGCTTACCGAAAATTCCGGCAATGTTTCTCGCAACTGTGGCACTGACCATTTCACTTGAAAAGCAAAATCCGAACAAGAACAAGAAGCAAGAACACAAAAGAAAGAAAAAGAGAGAGAGAGAGATAGATGTAATTAAGTTGGAATGTGAAATATGTGTGTTGTTTCTGCTTATATTTATAGATACACGATGAGATATTAGTATAAATATAGGTACTCATGTACGCTTGCCTATATATAAGTATGTGTAATGTGTATTGTGATGACGAAGCGAAACTCAAGAAGTTTAAGGAATTGAAGTGAAAACGACCTTGAATTTTTATTTCCGCTTTGAGGAAACAATCATGACGCTTATCTGATTATCTTGCACACTTTCTTGTTCGCTTATTGTTTTTGGAGCCCTGATTATAACTATGCCTACCCTATATAGTAGCCAGTATACGTGTATACATATATGCGTCACATGCATGTGCATTGTGTGTAAGTTATTTGTAATCATCTTATTCACGGCCATAGTTAATTTACAAATAGTAATACTATTCAAAGAGATACACGTGAGCCTAAGCGAGTAAGCTGATTTCGAACTTTTTGAACGATTTCTAAATTTGTGTTATAAGATTAAACTACACACATATTAATTTGGTACGGACAACATTTTATGGATTCGTGGTAAAACATTGTTCAAATCATGGATCTTGGTCTTTAATTAGTATTTTATATAATTAAAAAAATTCCCAGATTTTATTTCCTAAAATTTATAATGAATATAAATTATAATAGATGATGTAAATATAAAAAGAGTTTGGAGAATTAGTCCTTGAAAAAAGAAATAGTTTCAAATGATAAATAAAGTTTTGAAGCTAAAGGGAAATGCCTTTACAGGTGTTGTAAGAAGGTACACAGAACAATGATTTTTGAAAAAATTAATCAAAAACAAAATAAAGTAAGCATGCGACCATGTCGATTTCGAATTTGGACTCCGATGTAACCATTCTACTAACAATTTTTTTATTTTTCTATGGATGAGAAAAATCGCAATATATATGCTTTCAATTGCATATATATATATATATATAAAGAAAAAGTCTTAGTGATGAGTAAGGTATACCAACAATAATTAGATCATTTTCTTCCCTACAATGTAAAATGTGTTCAAACGATTCCCGTTAGATCAATATTTTATTTAGATACTAATTTAGTTGTTTTTTTTACGATATACATGATAATATTTTGGGAAAACTAGATAGCTATAGGAAAATTATTTTAAAATACTACTCATATATTATATGTATAGTAAAAATAGTTACCTGATATACAAAGTACTATATAATGTATGGTTATACATTTCAATTATCAAATTATATCATTAAGTATACCACTAAAATTAATGCATGATATACAAACAAACAAGTAAAAAAATGTTATAAATTATAATTCGATCTTTTCTGACTGAACAATTATTTATGGGGTTAAGTTGAATTTATGTAAATACAGTCTTATCCAGACCTGAAACTTGTAAATAAAAAAAATAAATCAAATTATAATCAGTTAAAACAGAGTTAAGTCGGAAAAAAATTTTAACCCAACAAAAAAATTTATTGCATGCTAATAATTTTTAAGAAATTTTAATTTAATCATGTAAATATTAATAGAATTGTTTTTCTTATATAATCACATTCGTGGATTTAGATTTGATAATTGTATATATATTCAAAAATATAACTTTCATTTATATGTTATATATTTCAGTTGTTTCTTTAAATTGATATGTTATAATCATTAAATCGAAGTTACCATTTATGTACATAGTGTTTTTTTTTAAATCAGAATTTTTATAATTAATTTTAAATATTGAAAAAATTATAAATCGAATGCCCAAGATTCCAAAGATCTGAACAAAAAAAAATTGATGCGTTTTACATTGCAAAATAAAACATGAAATTTATCACCTAGGACTTGAGATGTCTCTTAACTTGAACATTTAGAATGTTTACATCTTTTGGACATATTATTATATTGATATCTACCTTGACATTTTGTTAATTATTTAAAATATAAATTGTAATCAGAATAAGGTTTCACTCGACGTACCTACAACGAGTAATGATGTCTTAATTACAACGTTATCATTTATTTCTTTTTTTTGTAAGGGGAGCTATTAAACCTAAACCTACATTTTGATTGATTGCTAATATGACTTGTGATATCTGTGGTTTTTACATGTTTTTAATTTTAATACCCAACACTTGTTTTTCTTATGTTCCTAAGAGATCTAAAACATCTCCTTACCTTGTTTTTTTTGATGTTTTGGAGATCATTGCCTAATTAGTGAACATTTCTTGATCTTTTTATCATGCTTTGTCCATTTTTTATTATTGCTTTTGTTTTGTCTTTAATCATGTGTGAGTAATTTGATATCTGGTTAGATTAGGATACATTGGTGATGTTTAAGGTTAGATAATTAGTAAATCCTTAATTTGATATGTACTTAATGATATATTTCATGAAATTTTTGAATTAATCTCAACTTAACTTTCTTTTTACTCAATAAAAATTGATGTTGAGGTTAGGGTGATTAGTAAACTTAGTGTGCTTACTTTGTAACGTTTATTGATTATCTAATTAACAAATAAAATTAAATTAAATTAATAAATTAGTAAAGTGATTAAAACCATGAAAATGGATTAATCTTGTATGTCTAAAATAGCGATTCATTACTGTTCTTTCATCATTAATTATTGTCAATTATCTTTATCAATAGTTAAATCTCATGATCCGTTATCTCTTATTTGAAAAATCAATTTTATTGTTTACATTTTTATTTGATTGCTTATTTTATTTTTCTGTTTGATTGTGTTTGGTTTAATTTCTCATTGCAACTAGTTAATTAGATCGTTACAAACGTAAAAATCTTGTTTTCTTTAGTGTAGATAGAGTTTTCGAATTCTTAAAATGCTAATTCCATTTTTTTATAACTCGTTGGATGCTACAAATAATTTTCTTGTATTTACGGTTATAAAAATGAGTTTTAAAGTTATTTCACATCAAGTTGCATCCAAACTACATTGTTACGATTTGCATCTTTCATATCGAATAAGGAGTAAAATTTGTAAATAACTATTTTGTTCTAGAGATTTCAAAACTAATTTATTGAACTAATATTGACTTGGCAAAAGTCATGAGAATATAAGCTGTTTAAATCCAGAAGAAGAACCAGTGGTGGTGACACAGGAGACTAGTAGGTAACGAAAATTGAAACAAAAAGAAAATATTATATATATATTGATAACCATTTGAATTTTATTATTAAAAAATGAGAGGGTTTGTAAGGTACTACAAAATGAATATTATATTAATTATAAAATGAGAGGCTTTCAATAGTATACATGATGCAATAATTCAAACTTTAGATGTACCGCAAAGCTTTTGTTTTACTTTATTTAGACTATTTTTATATGGACGGTTTGAAATTGTTCCTTGTTAGGATTCAATTCCATCGTGTTTGGTACACAATTTTTAAAGTAGTGACCTAAAAATAATATACTAAAAAATTTACAACTAATGAATAACAACAATGATGATATTAATACAACATATTATGCAACATATATATTTTTGTTGATTTTGGTTTTACCTTGGATATATATATTTCTAAAAATGAAACATTTGGAATCATGCTTTGAAATTTGTAAAATAATCATTAAAATGACTAAAAAGAAAAAACAAAAATGTGACTTCAACGTATAGAAGATCTATTAACCTTTATGCTCGGCTAAACTTTGGCTTTATCTTTTTGCTTTTTGTTGTTCTTGCTTTGGTATTTTGGTCGGCCATTTTTCATTGTTTTTACCTTCGTGTTGGTCGGATCTTCAGTGACCCGGTTACCCGATTTTTAAAAACCCCACCAGATAAAACATCACAAACTCCCGCCGTACGAAACGACAGCGTATGTGTTTGGTATGGGCCAATATTGAGCCCATTTAGTTATCTCAGAAAGCGGGCCTGTACCATTTTGTATGTGTAAACCGTTGGGTTAAAACTAATCCCGCGGCGTGAAACGACGCCGTATATGTTTGGATCGGCCGTATATCGTCAAGACATAAAATGGGCTCTTGGCGGCAGCGTTCACCGGCAAAGTCGTTGCTCAGGCGGTGAAGAAAATTAAGAAACTGAGAAAATATGGGAGTGCAGGGGCTTTGGGAGCTGCTCTCTCCCGTGGGTCGCCGCGTCTCTGTCGAAACCCTTGCCGGGAAACGATTGGCCATCGGTACGATCTCCGGCGATCACTTGGGCAACTTCAATGTTTCTTTTTTCAGTTTGTTACTTTACGAATCGATGATGTTGCTTCTCGTCGAATTGCAGATGCGAGTATATGGATGGTACAGTTTATAAAGGCGATGAGAGACGAAAAGGGGGATATGGTGCAGAACGCTCACTTGATCGGTTTTTTCCGGAGGATTTGCAAGCTTTTGTTCCTTAGGACTAAGCCCGTTTTCGTGTTTGACGGTGGTACTCCGGCATTGAAACGCCGCACTGTCATTGCGCGCCGTCGTCAGCGTGAGAACGCTCAGACGAAAATCCGGAAGACTGCTGAGAAATTGCTGCTTAACAGGGTTAGTGGCTTTTTCTTCGTTTTTTTTTAAATTGGGCATGATAAGTGTAGTAATTAAGAATTTTAAAAATGAGAAGCTTTACGAGATTTTTCTAGTTTTGAGTCAATTCCTTTACTCGGTTTTGGGATTGATTGTGATAGCTCAAGGATATGAGGCTTAAGGAACAAGCCAAAGATCTTAAGAACCAAAGACTTCAGCACAATAATAGTGCTGGAGAGAAGAAACGTGTGTCTTCTGAATCGATGCAAGAACCTTTGCGAGCCTCTGCAGAGAGAAATATTGCGGGGGCCAGTTGTTCTCAGGAGGAAAAGATCGATGAGATGTAAGCAACAAATTTTGGTAATTTAAACCATTAATGTCATTGATGTTGGTGGAATTGTGTTAACAACCTCAATTGGTGTAGATCTGCAGCATCTATGGTCGGAGAAAATGGTGATGATGGTGCAATCAAAGGGTCCTCAGTAAGTAAATTCTAAACATGGAACTGCAAAGATGGTGTTTTGTATCTACTTTTTAACTTCTTTTTCCTCATTAGTTAAGAGTGTTGCTGTTAGGATTTGTTGGTATGGCCTATAACACCAAGATGTTCATTTCTCTGCACGGACCCATTCAAACTAACTTGAAGTTAATCATAGAATGGCAGAGTCTAGTTTATATTTGTTTTCTTCTTTTTATGCCATAAATCATCCATTTTGCGGCAATTAATAGTTAGAAGTTGTGATTACGCTCTGTTGTGATGTGTTTCCAGTTTATGTTATTTCTTTTGCTTTCACATGCCCTTAGTCTTGCATCATTTGTAGTTTGATAATTATAGAATCTTGAAAATCTGTTTACTCGACTTAACACTTGGTAAAACACGTTGTGTTGATTTGTAAATGGTATTTCTATGTTCAATCCCTGATCAGTCAATTCTTTCACTGTCACTGTTTGTTCAATAATTTGTAAGTGATTTGGTTATTGAGATTTATAATAATATTTATTATTTTTTCTCGGTGACTCGCAGAGGTATGATCCCAAGGGAAAGGGAGTTTTGTTGGATGGGGATGACCTAGATAACAAAATGAAGAGAAATCTTGAAAAGGATTCCTCAGCACGGACAAAGGATTATCAGGAAAAGTTGGATGAGATGTAAGCAGTACTTGGGATATTGATTAAAGATGGTGACTTGCATGTAGTCATTTCATGTTTTCCTGTCTTGGTTTAATATAGGTTGGCGGCCTCCCTTGCAGCAGAAGAAGACGGAAATTTTACTAGCAAAGCATCATCTTCAGCTGCAGAAATCCCATCTGAGGAAGAGGGCAGCGAAGAAGATGAGCAAATTCTTTTGGTAATTTGTGGTCACTATTATTCAGGGGATATAATCATGACACTGTCTTTGGAATTATGTTTTTTGTCTCTATTAAGGAGTTATCTGATACTTTACCTTCTTCATCTGCTAATTATCTTTTGTCTAAATTTCTAGCCAGCAATGGATGGGAATGTCGACCCAGCTGTTTTGGCCTCTCTTCCTCCATCCATGCAACTTGATCTCCTTGCCCAGGTAAGTAACTTTATTGATAGCATTTCTTCGCAGCAGGTAAGTTTCAGTGACGTTTCAGTTTCTTTGATAATTTCGTTACTTGTAGATGAGAGAAAAATTGATGGCAGAAAACCGGCAAAAGTACCAAAAGGTCAAGAAGGTGAGTCACATAAATCACTGACTCATTCTTGCTCCATTATGTATAGGAATCTTTCTGTATGAAGGGATATGAAACGCTGACTATGGAAGTTGTTATGTTGTTTTATGAATGTATAGGCCCCTGAAAAGTTTTCCGAACTACAAATAGAAGCATATCTTAAGACTGTAGCCTTCCGTCGAGAAATAAATGAAGTTCAGAGAACTGCTGGTGGAAGGGCTGTCGGTGGAGTTCAAACTTCTAGGATAGCTTCTGAAGCGAATAGAGAGTTTATCTTCTCATCATCCTTTTCTGGCGATAAAGAGTGAGTTGCAGTTGGAAGTCTATTAAGATAAGGTTCTGTCGTCTGAGAAAATGACTGACATTTGTTATGTGTTTCTAGAGTACTTGCGTCTGCCAGAGAAGGAAGAAATGATGAAAAACAGAAGAACACGTCACAACAGTCTTTTCTAGCCCCTGTCAAGAATTTTTCTTCGCCTAATAAGTCAGATGCTACTATTGAGTTGGATAGAGATAAACCCACGAATCCTGATGAAAATATTGAAGTATATATAGATGAAAGGGGTCGTTTAAGAATAAAGAACAGACACATGGGGATCCAAATGACTCGTGATATCCAGAGGAACTTACATTTGATGAAAGAAAAGGAGAGAACAGCTTTCGGTTCTATGTCTAACAATGATGACACGTTCAGCGCCTGGGAAAATTTTCCTTCTGAGGACCAGTTTCTTGAAAATTTACCTGTTCAGACAGGTGATGTTGTGGATAACCAGAATGATAGTTTCACGCTGCAAAATTCATCTGCAATAGAGATATCATTTGAACATGATGTTGGTGGAAAAGATCTCAGTGATGAAGATGATATGTTTCTTAAGCTGGCAGCAGGAGGACCAGTGGCAATTAGTTCTACAGAAAATGATGCTAAAGAAGACTCTTTGTCTTGGGCTTCTGACAGTGATTGGGAAGAAATGCCTGCTGAACAGAATAATGTTGTCTCTAAGTTTGAAGTGAATTCGAGCAATCAGCAGATTCCCAAGGATATTAGTTCCGACGAGGATGCAGCAAGAGAAGACACTACTTGTGAAATAGCATGTAACTCCATGGAGAATGATACAGTAACAAAGTTCTCAAAAGGCTATCTGGAAGAAGAAGCTGATCTGCAAAAGGCTATCGAGAAAAGTCTTCTCGACTTACATGATGAGAAATCCGGGGATATACTTCTTGAAGAAAATCAAATGGTAGGGGTAAATCTAGTTGTTGACAAGCCAACTCTAGATAGTCTGTGTTCTAGTGAAACTGTTGGTAAAGCTGAGGAAGAGGGAACTCTGGACGGAATATCAATCTTGAAAGCTAGTGGTACTATACATGAGCAGTCCAACACTTCTGTAACGGACAATGAAGAAAGTCAGAGAGGGATAACCAAACAAATGGGTACACATCCTTCCTCCAGTTTTGATAACGTTACACGTGCTGTGAGGAACGAAATGCCACAGGTAAAGTCAGTTATCTCACCGGAGAAAGCATTTACTATTTCTAGTGAGAGCAGCATGCTGTCCACCATGACTAAGCACAATAATGAAGACGGTTCTGAAATTGGTGGGGCATCTGTCAAAGTTTCTGTTGTGCCCATAGCTGATGAGGAGAGAATCAGATCGCACATAGGGATGTTATATGACTCAGATTCACAGCAAGGTACAAGGGATGAAAATAAATCTGACTACCGCGCTTTCACTATTGAGAGTTCAACAGAGTTACAGGAGAAAGCGGTGCCTGTTGAATTTTCAGAAGCAAATTTGGAAGAAGAAATGCGAGTTCTCGACCAAGAATATGTAACTTTAGGTGATGAACAGAGGAAACTTGAGCGGAATGCCGAATCTGTTAGCAGTGAGATGTTTGCAGAATGCCAGGTTTGCCTATTGTCTTTAAATATACATATGACTCATTGTCCTCTTTATACGGTCCTCTTGCAAACCTTTTGAAGTTTCTGTTTTGTTCGATACGACAAAAACTTAGACTGTTTGTTGATTTTGGATTTCCTTAGGAGCTACTCCAAATATTTGGCTTACCATACATCATAGCTCCCATGGAAGCAGAGGCACAGTGTGCATTTATGGAACAATCGAACCTTGTTGATGGCACTGTCACTGACGATTCTGATGTATTTTTATTTGGAGCAAGGAGTGTGTACAAAAATATATTTGATGATCGCAAATATGTGGAGACATACTTTATGAAGGTGCATATCCATCCTCAAACTGTTTTCCTACTTGTGTATTTAAGAAATCATTTTTTGTTTGCTGCAGTGACTTTATTTCTTCTTCAATTTCTAATGAGCTTCTGTATTGTCTCTTGTCTTCTGTTACAACTTCTTAGCACTTCTGTAATTTCCTCTGGATTATTACTTTTTTAGTAGTAGGTTTATACATTTGCCTTCATCGGGGATAAGTTGATATGTGGGTAGTTTTTTTATCGACTTGTTCCCACTTACATCTCTAATCTTTGGCATTCAGTTTTCAAAAATCTGATGATTATACCTCTAAACTCTTCTGATTTTGAGGACATTGAGAAAGAGCTTGGCTTGAGCAGAGATAAGATAATTCGCATGGCAATGCTGCTAGGAAGTGATTACACAGAAGGAATCAGGTTAGCAGAGTTTTTAACTGAATAAGGTAAAAGTCCCGTTCCTTATGTACTTGATATTGTAATTGTTGTGACATGCAGTGGAATTGGTATTGTCAATGCTATTGAAGTTGTGACTGCTTTTCCCGAGGATGATGGCCTTCAGAAATTTCGTGAATGGGTTGAATCCCCTGATCCAACCATTTTAAGAAAGACTGATACAAAAACAGGTTCCAGTGTAAAGAAGCGTGGATCTGGCTCTGTAGATAATAATGAAAGCATCTCAGGTGTCTCGGCTGATGACACAGAAGAGATAAAGAAAATCTTCATGGATAAACATGTATTTATGTTTTTCTTGAACTTCAATATTTATTATGGTCCAACTCATGAGAGTGTGACACAGCCGTTCTACTAATTAATTTTCCATTTAAAATTACAGAGAAAGGTAAGCAAGAACTGGCACATTCCATCTACTTTCCCTAGTGAAGCTGTTACTTCAGCTTACTTGAATCCACAAGTGGACCGGTCAACTGAGATTTTCTCATGGGGCAAGCCTGATCTCTTAGTTCTAAGAAAGTAAGTAGTTTCTTGATTTTGCATTCACATATATATACGACCATCCTTTCTCAGTACCAGGTTAACTAATACCAAGGACTTAAACACTCCTATCCCATTTACCTTCTAGTTTCCTTTCAAACAATGTGGCATGATAAGGGTTTTAATGAATCTTAAATGGAGACGAGAAAAAAGTTGCATGATTTGACCCACAGACTGTTTCTGAGTAAAACTACCTGCACTCTATGAAACAGCTTTCTGGAGTTCTGATTCTGTAGTAATGTTTTTTTTTCTTTTGGTGAAGGCTATGCTGGGAAAAGTTTGGTTGGAACAGTAAGAAGACAGATGATCTGCTACTACCTGTCTTGAAGGAATACGAAAAACGCGAGGTCTTCATCTAGATTTTATCTTTTATTTTACGTATGGATATCATTAATATGTATATGACAAATTGTTTTTTTTTTCTTTTGTTTCCATAGACGCAACTTCGTATGGAAGCTTTCTATTCCTTTAGTGAAAGATTTGCAAAGATCCGAAGTAAAAGAATTAAAAAGGCTGTCAAAGGAATTGGCGGAGATCTATCGTCAGAGGTGATTGATCATACTCTCCAGGAAGGTCCAAGAAATGGAAATAAGAAGAGACTTAGTCCCCATAAAACTGAAGATAACACTTCAGAGAAAGATTCAAACAAAACTGATGAGAAGGAGAAAAACAAAAGGAATCGCTTAGAAAAAACATCTGGTAGTAGAAGCAGAGGCAGAGCCCAGCAAAGAGGACGCGGAAGAGGAAGGGGAAGGGGTCGAAGAAATCTCCTCCCTGAGCTATCGGACGGCAGTTCTGATGGTGATGGTGATGACAATGATAAGGTAGATGATTTGCAGGCACATCATGAAGCAAAACCTAACTGTCCTCAAAACGTGCGAAGGATAAGTCTTTATATAGTTTTCGTACGGTGGATTTTGATTGATTATGTGATCGGTTCGCTTTGTTAATTTGTTATTTCCAGTCAACACGATCTAAGAATCCTGTGAAGTACAATGCGAAAGAAGATGATGAATTGGACGAGTCAAGAAGCAATGGAGAATCCCCTAGTGAGAATTTGGAAGATGATGTGTTCCTCAAAAACGAAGGCAGAGTTGGGAATGTCTCTGCAGAAACAAGACAAAATGAAACAACAACCGTCGATGCACCAATCAACGATTGTCCTTCTGAAGACTATATCCAAATGGGAGGTGGGTTTTGTGCAGATGAAGCTGAGGCTGGAGATGCTCATTTGGAAAATAAAGCTAGTGATGATTACACAGTGATCGGTGGTGGGTTCTGTGTTGATGAAGATGAAACAGGTGAGGAAGATGATGCAATGGATGCAGAGCAGTTAGAGATGGAGAATGAAAATCGCCAAAACAAATCTAAACGTCGAAACGAAGATGCATCATTGAAAGAGTATGATGGCAATGAAATTGGGAATTCTTCAGCTGGAGGATTAAGTGCTATGCCTTTCTTGAAGAGAAAGAAGAGGAAGAGCTGAAAAAAAACTTATTCATTAGGAAGTAAAAAATTGTGTGATTTGAGATGTTTTTCTTTTAAATGATTTGACATTACTAATAAATGATTATGATTATGTGAATAGAATCTTGAAGTTATAACTTTCGAAAAGGAAGAAAGTATTAAAGCTTATGTAAGGGGTTTCGTGGACGAAAGATAAAGGTAAAGGCAGAAAGAATTTGTGAAGAGATCGAGAATCAAACTTCAAAGTTCAAACATGTTTATTCGTTGACTATCTCTCCTTTAGCTTTCTATGGAATTTCTCGACAATACTCTGTTTAAATCTTTCACATTTTTTATTGTTTTTTTTAATATATTTATGTCGACGTCAAACGTTTGTTTCCTTAGCTAGTCATCACATTTTAACACCTCTATATTTGATCTCCAAAATTCACAATTGTTTAGCGTTTAGCATATATGCCAAAAACAAAAAAAAATAAACAACCATTCAACACTGTCAAATATTTCTAGAAATATATATGATCAATTTTGGATTATAATCGGTTGACACAAAAGAGCTATGTATGAGGCATACCAATAGAAACATCATCAACGGGTACGCAAATTATTTAAATTTTGGGCTCTATTTTATAGAAAAACACGTAATTTTCATGAGAGCTTTATGTATTTGTCCTATGTACAGTGTTGGAAATTTTTTTTACATTGATTAGTAAACCCTATTTTTAATTCTGCCAAAAATTTCTTGCAGCTTGGGCACAACTCTAGTAAGATTAAGATACATCGAAAGATATGATTTGATATATATATATATGTCCAAGTTGCACTTTATATTTGAAACTTTCCTGAAAAATCATTACATTTATATGTCGAAACCTATTTTAGGGTACATGCAGATTGATGTATAGGATGATCAACCGATAAATTTTACGAGCTTTATAAGTTAGGAAATAAGCATGGACCGATATGGACTAAATTTTTTTTTAATCGAAAATAGGTTAAGAAGTATGAAGAACCACGAACAATGACATGTTATAAGAGTTTGGGCTCAAATACTTCGATTCACATCTCTCTTATTGTATCCACATGATTGACTCCATTAAAAAAACTTAAAATAATTACACAATGCAATTGTAATTTGAAGTTCAAATATTTTTTTCGTTTAAAAAAATGAGTTCCACTTTGTAACAGTCTTGTATTTGCAGGAAGAATATCTTGAAAGAGGTAAAAGTTATAATTATTGAAAAACGACCAAGATCTGAGACACATGCTCCGGTCCCAACTAACCAGCTTCAATCTTCGATATCTTATCGCCGATGTTGTAATATTATTATGTAACGATGGAATCGTGAAAAAAAATATAAAATATAATGGAATGTAATGACTAAATAGTAAATAAATATTGAGGAGAAAACATTAAAAAAGTAATATGTATGTATCTTAGTATTTATATCTTATATGTTTGTGATAAGAAAATATTAATCTTAACTAACGTTTTTTTACACATAAGTACGATTGGATTCACCAAGTTTTATTATAATTTTATTTATTTTCGATGAAAAAGAGTTTAAAAAGACAAATATTTGTTTGGTTATTAAAGTTGGTCATTTTTTTTATAGTGCTTAGAGATTGCGACAACTTTTTCGATTTTTCACCATAAATATTATTTGCCTATCTTCTTCTTGTTTTTGACATCTTATCTCTATTTACAACTCTATTGTGATATTGGTGTTATGTACCAAAACTAAACACGATCAGAAATCGTAGTCAATGGTGTTTTGAAAGAAGATGTTTCTAGCCAAGAAACATATCAATCTCCCTTAATAATAGTAAATGTATAGTCTTAAAGAGCTTAGTTAATTAGTTGTAATTTGAATCTAACTGAGAAAAGCTGAGAGGAGAGAGAGTTGTCGAGACAAAAAGACAGATAAGCTAATTGTGCGGTGGATTCTACACATAACTTTGTCAGTCACGAGTCTTTCTTGTTCTAATGGCACCAAACCCTATTTTTGTTCTTTTCTTCATCCTTTTTTTCAAAATTTCATCATATTTTATTTCGATTCTCAAATTCATGGGTCTTTATCGCTATTGACCATATCCCTTTTTACGATTTTTATATCATCTCTTCCTTTTCCCGTGATATAACTTTATACTCTTATCATTACGTGCAATTCGGGGCAATACTACTATATCTTTGATCACTATATGTAATGAGATGATGGTTGCAATCACTATATGTTTTATAGCTCTAATTATTATTTGAGGTGCTAATTATTATTGTCCATATTTTAACAATACAAGCAATAAAATCACAAACTAAACTCAGCCTAAAATTCATAATTACGTTTTACAAATACGTTATTATTGATTTTATTAAATAGTTGTTTACATCATTATGCTCCTTGTGTATAACTTTATACTCTCATTTTAGGTGTTTAAGAACCACCTAAAACCTCACCTCGTAACATGTTATTAAGTAATGGTGTGACTTTATCTTCTTTTAACTATTTAACACGTGAAGACACATCCATTAAGAGAAAATCCAATAAACCGGACATTTTTTGCTAGACCGGAGCAGAACATGTGGTGCATTTGGCCTTAGCGATTCATATGTAACTCGATCTAGTTGTTGTCTTCTAGCTAACTCCAGAATCTTACACTCAAAAACACTTCGAGTTTCTTCTCATTGGCACAAAACTCAACTCCTTTCTTTCTCTCTCTCTTCCCTCTATCATCAAAATGCCATAACTCTCTCATCTCTCTCTTCCCGTATCAAATTAGCTCTAAGTCTCTATCCCCTCAAGAGAGAGATTTGTAGAATCCATCATAATGGACGATCACGGAAGAAAAGGGATCTCATTTACTCTGTTTCTTGCAATGACATTGATATCTCTCATCAATGGTGATATTGGCTCAATCTATCTAAACGACGACGTTATGGGTCTCATCCTCTTCAAATCAGACATCCACGACCCATCTTCACACCTCCAGTCTTGGAACGAAGATGACGACTCTCCTTGCTCATGGAGCTACGTCAAATGCAATCCCAAAACATCTCGAGTCACCGAGCTTTCCCTCGACGGTTTAGCTTTGACCGGAAAAATCGGTCGTGGAATCCAAAAGCTTCAGCATTTGAAGGTTCTCTCACTTTCCAACAACAACTTCACCGGAAACATCATCGCTCTCTCAAACAACAACAATCTCCGGAAGGTGGATCTTAGCCACAACAATCTCTCTGGTCAAATCCCATCTCCTCTTGGATCAATCAGCTCCTTGAGATACCTCGACTTAACCGGAAACTCCTTCTCCGGTACACTCTCTGATGATTTCTTCAGCAACTGTTCATCTCTTATGTATCTCTCTCTGTCTCACAACCATCTCGAAGGTCAAATCCCTGGTACTCTGTTTCGATGCTCTGTTTTAAACAGTCTCAATCTCTCACGCAACCGTTTTTCGGGAAACCCGAAGTTCATCTCCGGATTCTGGAAACTTGAGAGGCTAAGAACATTAGATCTCTCGTTTAATTCTTTTTCTGGTTCGGTATCTTTGGGGATACTATCTCTGCATTACCTAAAAGAGTTGCAATTACAACGTAATCAGTTCTCAGGACCATTGCCTTCAGATATTGGACTCTGTCCCCATTTAAACAAAGTTGATTTGAGTTTCAATCGTTTCTCCGGCGAGCTTCCAAGAACCCTTCAGAGGCTGAAATATTTAAATCACTTCGATTTATCCAAAAATATGCTCTCCGGTGATTTCCCGGCTTGGATTGGTGACATGACCGGTTTAGTACACTTGGATTTCTCCAGCAATGAGTTAACCGGAAAGCTTCCTTCTTCAGTTGGTAACTTGAGATCTCTAAAGAATCTAATCTTGTTTGAGAACAAACTCTCTGGTGAGATTCCGGAGTCTTTGGAATCTTGCAAAGAGCTTATGATTGTTCAGCTCAAAGGCAATGGCTTCGCCGGTAGCATTCCGGATGGTTTATTTGATCTTGGTTTACAAGAAATGGATTTATCTGGTAATGGTTTAACCGGATCGATCCCGAGAAGCTCAAGCAGACTCTTTGAGTCACTCATCATGCTCGATCTTTCGCACAATAGTCTCACTGGAAACATACCTGGTGAAGTAGGGCTTTTCAGCCACTTGAGATATCTCAATTTGTCATGGAACAATTTCAACACAAGAGTTCCTCCGGAAATCGAGTTTCTGCAGAATCTAACAGTCTTGGATCTTAGGAGCAGCGCGTTGATTGGTTCGGTTCCAGCTGATATATGTGAGTCTCAGAGTCTACAGATTCTTCAATTGGATGGTAACTCACTAACCGGTTCTATACCGGAAGGAATTGGAAACTGCTCGTCTCTTAAATTGCTGTAAGTCTCTCTCTTATATATTCATTTTTGCGTAACTGCACATGTGTTCACCTAAACAATTATATGTTTCCTTTTGCAGGAGTTTGTCTCATAATAATCTTACCGGTCCAATACCAAAATCACTTTCAAACTTACAACAGCTCAAGATTCTAAAGCTAGAGGCCAACAAGCTTAGTGGAGAAATACCAAAAGAGCTCGGGGAATTGCAGAATCTATTATTGGTTAACATTTCGTTTAACCAACTCATCGGAAGGTTACCAATTGGAGGTGTGTTTCAGAGCTTAGACCAGAGTGCTCTTCAAGGGAACCTAGGCATTTGCTCACCATTGCTGAGAGGACCTTGCACATTGAATGTTCCAAAGCCTCTTGTCATCAATCCGGACTCGTACGGAAACAGGGGTAACAACGAGGGAGGGCCCGAAAACCGAGCAAGCAATGGTTCTAGAAAGTTCCACCGTGGAATGTTCCTTAGTGTTTCAGTGATTGTAGCTATATCAGCAGCTATACTCATCTTCTCTGGAGTCGTAATCATAACGCTGCTTAATGCATCAGTGAGAAGACGACTTGCATTTGTAGACAACGCGTTGGAGAGCATTTTTTCGGGGTCTTCCAGATCGGGAAGAAGCTTAGTGACCGGGAAACTTGTTCTGTTAAACTCAAGATCGTCGCGTTCCTCGTCTTCGTCTCAAGATTTCGCTAGAAACCCTGAGTCTCTTCTCAATAAAGCTTCAAGAATAGGTGAAGGAGTCTTTGGAACAGTCTACAAGGCACCATTAGGAGAACAGGGGAGAAACTTAGCGGTCAAGAGACTTGTCCCGTCCCCAATTATCCAAAACCTAGAAGATTTTGATCGAGAAGTCCGGATCTTGGCTAAAGCCAAGCACCCTAATCTGGTCTCGATTAAAGGGTATTTCTGGACACCGGAGATGCAGCTTCTAGTATCGGAATTCATCCCAAATGGAAACTTGCAGTCTAAGTTACACGAAAGAGAACCCTCAACGCCGCCTCTTTCTTGGGACGCAAGATACAGAATTATCCTCGGTTCTGCCAAAGGACTAGCTTATCTCCACCACACTTTCCGTCCAACAACCGTCCACTTCAACCTGAAACCGACGAACATCCTCCTCGACGGAAAATACAACCCCAAAATCTCTGATTTCGGACTATCTCGTCTTCTAACAACACAAGACGGGAACACAATGAACAACAACAGGTTCCAAAACGCTTTAGGTTACGTAGCCCCTGAGTTAGAGTGTCAGAACTTAAGGGTCAACGAGAAATGCGATGTTTACGGGTTTGGGGTTTTGATACTCGAACTCGTGACTGGTCGGAGACCAGTGGAGTATGGCGAAGACAGCTTTGTGATACTTAGCGACCATGTTCGACTTCTCATGGAGCAAGGGAATGTATTGGAGTGTATTGATCCTGTAATGGAGGGAGAATACTCCGAGGATGAAGTTCTGCCTGTTCTAAAACTTGCTCTTGTCTGTACTTCTCAGATACCTTCGAATCGGCCTACAATGGCGGAGATTGTTCAGATTTTGCAGGTCATCAATTCTCCTGTTCCTCACCGGATGCTGGATAGTTTCTAAAAAAACTGTGTTAATTTAACTTTCGATTACAGCTTTGCATTTTATTTTATTTTTGACTTTGTTTTTTTGTTTTTTCATTTTGACTTTTTTTTGTAGAGGTTACTTTTTTTTCCTTCAAAATGCGACTTACTTTTTTTCTTCTTTCTCGCAATGACATTGAATGTGAGTGTAACTTTATATCGTTGCAGTATAAGATATATGGTTTTAATAATTACTAACTTTTATAAAAAAAAACATCACCAAAAACATTAGAAGGTGTTTTCAATCTATGATTTAGGAAGAGATGAAATGATTTAATTTTTAACGAGTTTTTAGATGATTTTAGATAAATTTGAAATTTTTTTATGATTTTAGTTAAAACACTTTATAATCCCATCTAAAACTATAGGATTTAGATTTTTATATTTTTAATAAAGAAATTCTACCAAAACACCTTTAAATCACACTAAATCTCCTAAACTTCACTAGTTAAAATATTTCTAATAAAATTCACAAATTCAATAATATTAGATTTTTATAAAGATCTTTTAAAATCTATGTTTGAATCACTTCAAATCTTAGATTGAATACACATCCATTATACTTAGCACTTTTATACCGTTTTCGTTCACTGCTCCATTTTCCAGTTTTTAATTATTCTATAATAATTGATCTTTTTTCTAACCGTTCAAAAAAAGTATAGCGCTTTAGATTACCATTCGGATCCATCATTTTTAATTTGGTTAAAGATCGTAATGTCATCATCATTACAACGAAGATTGACGATTGTATTATTAAGAGGCTTGTCCTGATAATTCTACATGTATTTGTTAATTAGCAACTAGTACAAATGGTACAATAATTACTGACATTTTTGTCTAGTGGCTAGAAAGCTAGAATCGGGTAAGAAAGATAAGAAACAATAATGTAGCATATTGTTGTGAAAGGTTGCTTTCTAATTTATCTTTCCAGTTTTATTTTGTTCTCGACTTCGCTTTCTATCATCTAATAAGACAAAGAAAGGTTTCGTATTCTTTTAATTTACTTGTGGAGCAAAACTCTTATCACTAACTGATCTTTTACGCCGTACTTTTCTACAAGTTGATTTACACAAACACAAGCGCATCACAACTCTATTCTTTTTCTTTTTTTCTTTTATATAATTTTGATCATAAGACTTTTTTTAACATCCAACTAATCTTTTTAAAATTAATATAGCCATCAAATAATATATTTACCAAATTCTTAAATAATCTGAAACATGACAATATTTCAACTGATCAAATAAACATGGTTAAATAATTCATATCTAAGAGAATTGATATTTATCCTGGATGTATATGACAACTCTTCCTAAATTGAAAATCACTACACCATAATCATTTTAGTTTTTGATTACTATATTGTTATTGTTTTGTTATTTTCCTATATGAACGTAAAATTCAAACCCAAATATTTTTGTATTGTTTTAGTCAAATTGTATACATACACGTAATTTTGAAATCACTAAAAATCTAAATAAAAATCAAATAATAAGAATGAATAGAATCAGTAACGTGAATTGATCCATAAATATGTGGTTCTTTATCCAAAAACATATATTATATGATATGTCTATATGTGTGTAAATTCGGTTATTATTATCTATAAAAATAGTAATTTTCAAAATTCGATTATAAATAGAAAAGACAATAGGAATTCAATATTCTAACCCAGTCCAAAAGAAACAATAGATTAAGTGGTCTTCTTTTTTAATTTGAAACACAAACTATATATATTTAACATTTTTGGGGTATGATTTTAAACTCTCTTAAAACATAGACTCAATATTATAATACATAAACGTAAGTGTACAAAAATTCTAAAAAAATAGAAGAAGTAAGAACTATATATACAAAAATGAAAAATAAGAACAACGTATTCCTTAAAACAAATAATTATTATAGTTATAGTTATTATGTTTTTGTTTCACAGGATTCCTTATAATTTTCAGATTAATCATATTTTTATTTGGTTATATTAATTTTTAATGAGCTACTACTAGGTTTTCAATTATGGCGTGTGGAATATGCATGCATCAATTACAGACCAAGTGCCTAAACCATGTGTTTTGGTATTAAATGAATCATAACGTAGACAATTAGTTAGGACTTGGTTGCTTTTTCGTGATAATGATATAATGACTATAATATAACATCATAATCTCATAAGCTTTGATTGGTATAACCTTTTACCACAAATCCACATCAGTAAGTGATAAAAATCACGATAAGATTAACGTTTCAACTACATATATCTACTAAAAATTATGTACCCTTTCATGTATTATTTCAAAACATGTTATTTAATATTTTTATAATATGCATTGAAAATTTAAGATGTAATAAAAATAAAACTAAAATAATGTATTTATCTGAGTTTATAGAATCTCCTCAAATTTTAATCCATAGGCTAATAATATTTTTGTATATACTGGAGTTTGTAACTATCCATACATAATACTATAATAGGTTAGAGGATGACCAGTTCAAGGGTTGTCTAACTCAACACTCTACATATATTTTTTAATATTGAAAAAATGAATTTAGATTGTTGTCAGAAAATGAATTTAAAATAGTTTGGCTAATAAATATTTGGAAAAAACATAAAAGTACAAAAAATAGCCTTATAATTGAGTAATTACTCTGTGAAAACCTAAGTGTGGATAGCATAAAAAAATTATGTATTGACCAATCAATTTTGACATTTCTTGACCAATAATGTCAAATTCTTGACATTTCTTGACCAAATTAAAATTTGGGCCGGAGTAAATTCTCTTTATATATGTGTCAGCATGTTCCATGGCCTTTTTTCTTTGTCTACTTCACAACTTTCACAACTTTGCGTACGCATTTGCAGAAGATCCAACTTTCACCCCACTCATTCTAATTAGTATTTTCTTTCATTTTTCCAAAAAAAAAAAACAGAAAGACTCTGTTTCTCATCTTACATCTTTACTTCGTTTAAGAAAAAAAAATCACTTCTTCGAATCTCCACATCTACACAAGTAACAGAGAGCCAAAAGGAAAGTGGAGAGAGAAGAGAGATGGCGCGAAAATACTTTCAGAGAGAGGTGTTGCCGGTGACGGCGCTGGTAATAATGGAATGTGCCAACGTCGGTTTAAACACTCTGTTCAAGGCAGCGACTTTGCAAGGCATGAGCTTTCATGTCTTCATCGTTTACTCTTACGGTCTCGCTGCTCTTCTTCTCCTTCCTTCTCCTTTCTTCTCCTTCAGGTATATAGCTTCAAGTTTTCTTCTTTCTCCTTTTTTTACTAAAAAAGTTGATCCGATCTTTACGAATTTGAGCTAAAAGCTTTCGTCTTTTTTTCTTTTGTTGAAATAGAGTGATGGGTTCTTGTTAATTTGACAGATCACGAACGCTTCCGCCGATGAATTTCTCAATTCTCTACAAAATCGTGCTTCTAGGGTTGATTGGGTAAAGTTTCATTTCTTCCCCATTCTTCAATTTTTAAAGCAAAACCCATGTCTGATTCTAGCTTTTAATCTCCTGTCGTGTAAGAAGATCCGAAAGAAGAAACTATTTGCATCAGAGTTCTTGAAAATCTCAGATTTTTATTCTTACCCAACTCTAAAGACACTTGGCTAAAAGTTGCTTCCAAAAGCTGCAACTGTACTGCAAAAATCTAACCCCATTTCTTTTTCTTTTTTTTTCCCGATTTTCATCTTCGTAATAATCGAAATATATTATTTTTGTTATATGGATTAGTTAATAATTTTAAAAAAGTTCGTGTTAAAATAATGTAGATGCTGCTCAAACATAATGGGATACACAGGGATTAGTTATAGCTCTCCAACACTTGCTTCTGCAATCAGCAACCTCACTCCTGCGTTTACTTTCTTGCTCGCCGTCCTTTTCAGGTTTATTATCACTATTATATATTCCTTTTACACTATCAATTTCCTAAATTACCCTCGGCCCATGAACCGTATTTGGGCCTCAGCCCGTAAGCCATCATTTTTCAAGTTTTTGGAGTTTTGGTGCATTTTGAGTTGATTGCAGGATGGAGAGTGTATCTTTCAAGAGAACAAGTAGTGTGGCTAAAATGTTAGGAACTGTAGTTTCCATTGGAGGAGCTTTTATAGTGACTCTTTACAATGGACCTGTGGTGATCGCTATGTCACCACCGTCCGTTTCTATGCGATCACAGTCGCCAAACCATAATTGGATCATTGGCGCTGCTTTTCTTGCCGTCGAGTATTTCATGGTTCCCTTGTGGTACATTGTTCAGGTCTCGACTTTAGTGAACTCTATAATAGACCTCTCTCTTTATGTGTTTTTTTTATGCATCTTATGATGATCTTAATTTTTCTTTTTGTAGACTCAAATCATGAGAGAGTATCCATCCGAGTTCACCGTTGTTTGCTATTATAGCTTTGGCGTGAGCTTTTGGACCGCGCTTGTCACGTTGTTCACTGAAGGGATTGACTCGAGTGCATGGAAGATAAAACCAAATATAGCTCTAGTGTCAATCGTTTGCTCGGTGAGAACATAACTACTTATATATGTGTTTTTCTTAGACACTATCAGTGTAGTTAGTGTTTAACAAGGATTTTTTTGTTGTATATATATATATATATCGATGTTTAGGGATTGTTTGGATCTTGCATAAACAATACAATCCACACTTGGGCGTTGCGGATCAAGGGGCCTTTATTCGTTGCAATGTTCAAGCCTCTCTCGATTGCGATTGCCGTTGCAATGGGTGTGATCTTCCTCCGGGATTCTCTCTACATTGGCAGGTGAATAAAACTCACAGTTGAAAATATTGTAAATCCAAATATAGTCTAGTAGTCTTGCCATGTTGGTCAAGGCATGGTCTTGATGTCTAGTGAATACACATGACTATTGCGGAATCTACATAGTAACTAGTGAATCCATTATTAGTTTGAACCTTGCGGTTATAAAAATATGAAAAACATACTTCCGAGTCATATCACCCGCCCAAATCGCTGACTCATTTGTTTCCATTGTTGTGCTTGAATGTTGTTGATCTCAGCTTGATCGGGGCAACGGTAATAACGATCGGGTTTTACACGGTGATGTGGGGCAAAGCCAAGGAAGTGGCCATGGTCGAAGATGACAACAAGGCTAATCACGAGGATGCCAACGAAGCTGACCTTGATTCTCCATCAGGTTCACAGAAGGCTCCTCTCTTGGAAAGTTACAAGAATGATGAGCATGTATAAGTATCATCAATCAGTCAAGATATATAATATATATAGGTGTGAAAATTCCATATGTGAATGTCTTTTTAATTTATTTGACGAGACAAATGTGATTTTTAATTTTAGGAATCAAGTTAATTTCTTCTAATCTCAATTTCATATATCTAAAAAGTCTTTATCTTAACTTCTTATCTTAGTCTGTTACATAATTAGCCTGCACAATAATGATTCTAATGTCCATGATTAAGACTATTCTGGATTTAAAAGGATGCTACATCCATTTTTTTTCAAATTAACGGTGATGAGGAAATTAATGGAAAATCAGTCACATTCCAATTACTTGAAGTTCTTTATTTTATTTTTTAATCAAATTTTAAAATAGCTGAAAGTTGATATACATTGGTCAAACACTCACGGACACAGAGTTCCAGATTCAGACATTATCTTTCGAAGTACCAAACGAAGAGAGACAAGCGATGGCTGGTAGATTCTGTCAGAAAGACGGCGGGATCATGACGGCGATGGTGGCGGTTGTGGTCTCCGACGTCGGAATGAATACTCTGTTCAAAGCGGCGAGCTCAAAGGGAATGAGCTCTTACGTCTTCCTAGTCTATTCTTATGGAATCGGAGCTCTTCTTCTCCTTCCTTCTCCTTTCCTCACCCACAGGTCTCTCTCATATCTCTCCTCTCTCGATTCTTCTTCAGTCTCCAATTCCAAAATTTGTGAAACTAATTAAATTCTCAGGTCAAGATCTCTACCACCATTGAAATTCTCAGTACTCTGTAAAATGGGACTTCTTGGGCTACTTGGGTAAGATCTCTTCTTCTTCCATGGTTTCATCTTCATTCTCCAATCAAGATTTTGCGTTTGGTGTTGTTTACTAATTAGAGATGATGATGATAATGACGACGACGACGACATCACTCTTGTTTGAAAACAAAAATGAGAGAAGATGTGTGTATTTGATGTTAGGTTACACAGGAATCAAGTATAGCTCTCCTACTTTGGCTTCAGCAATGAGTAATCTCACTCCTGCTTTCACTTTCCTCTTCGCTGTTCTCTTTGGGTACTTTTACTCCTTCTGCAAATCCAAACAAACATCAAACTTCGATTTTTTTGATGATTAGATTTTGGTTTTTGTATTATTAGAATGGAGAAGGTATCTATAAAGAAAAATAGCAGCTTAGCCAAAGTAGTGGGCACAATAGTTTCCATAATAGGTGCACTTGTGGCCACTCTCTACCATGGTCCCATCATCTTCACCGCATCTCACCCGTCCGTTTATCTCCCTCAGCCTTTCTCGCCGCCTCCATCACCACCGTTAAATTCTAATTGGGTCATCGGTGGAGGTCTCCTAGCCCTTGAATACACTCTCATCGCCGTCTCTTACATCATTCAGGTATACATAATAGTATTGATCTTATATAAAGAAACTTAAGCTATGTTTAATGTCTTTCTTTCATAACATTTTTGGTGAATGTAGACACATATCATGAGGGAATATCCGTCGGAATTTGCCTTGGCACTTTCCCACAATGTATGCGTTTCAATCTCTTGTGCGTTTGTTAGTATGTTCGCGGAGAAAGACAATCCAAATGCGTGGATTATGAGATCGAAAATAATGTTGATATGTATTGTTGCAACGGTATGAAAATGTTTCCATAGTTTAATCGACTCCAAAAAAAAAATGAAAAGATTATTAATTAGCTTATCAGTTTTTGATTTCTTGAAATGTTATATATAGGGGATGGTAAATTCGACGGGCTATGTTGTGGAGTCATGGACGGTGCGACATAAAGGGCCATTGTTTCTAGCAATGTTCAGGCCGTTATCTATATTAACCGCTGTGGTATTAGGCGCCATTTTTCTAGGCGATTCTCTCTATCTCGGAAGGTTAAAAGGAAGAAGCTGTTTACATTTTCAAGAGATGGATAATCTAGTTTAGTGTTACTTATCTCGTGTTATCACTTCTAATTCTTGATCTTGTATTTGGCAGTGTGATTGGTGGTACGTTGATATCGATCGGTTTTTACACGGTTATGTGGGGAAAAGCAAAAGAAGAGAAGGCCGATATCGATACTTATGCCGCTTCATCATCACATTCAAGGAGAGTTCCTCTTTTGATGAATTACACCGCAGAGAAACAAGTCTAACATTGTAACATCTTGAACCGGTTCAAAAACCATTCGTTATCAGGGCTTTGATGTCTATAATTCATGTACTTAAACTCTTGGCTTTAGCTGTTTAGTTTCGTCCATTGGTCCAGAGTCCGGAACAATCTACTAGCCAAACCGGTTCACTGTAAATCAATTAGTATCACGGGTCGGTTTATATAAACTCCAAGAAGCTTGGACTGGTTTTAACAACGCAAAACAGAAAAATAAACGTACAAAAGTTTCTCGTCTTTCCGACAATGGCCTCCGTGAATTTTTGTCGGAGAGACGCGGTGTTATTGACGACGATGTTGTCGGCGGAAACTAGAAATGTGGCGATGAATATTCTATTCAAAGCAGCGACTTCGAAAGGCTTTAACTTTAGAAATTTTTTTGTGATGAACGTACATCCTTAATAAAATATATATATGTAAAAACTAAAAATATGGTCGTGTATTTGTGTACTATTTTGATATTATTTTCTACTCCTCTTATGTTTTTTTGGCTTTAGTTATGTAATTAATTTTAAAAATTTATGATTAATTCACGTATTCATCACCTTCTTCCCCTTTGAGAAATTAATCATCTTCCCCTTTCGATCCAGACCGTAAAAGTTTCCCCCTTTTCCTTCGTTTTCTCGCTGTCAAGCTTACCTTCTCCACCACTATCACTCCCAATTTCTCTAGGGTTTCTCTCTCTGAGCAAAAACTCTCCAGATCTCTGTCTCAGATTGTGTGTGCCCCGTTCTCATTTTCTTCAACGAATCTTCAATTTTCCAACGAAATCAAATGTCAGAAGGCTACGCGATCGAGCTCTATTTCGACCCAGCTCTCGAGAACCAAGTCTTGAAAGCTTGGAACGTCTTCGCTCGCCGTCAAATCAGCACGAAGCTGATCAACACCGAGTCTCGCCCACACATAACCCTATTCTCCACCGCTTTCGTCGACTCGACGAAGCTCGAACCAATCATCAAGACCTTCGCATCGAGGCAGGAGCCTCTCTCGCTCTCTTTCTCCTCGATCGGAAGTTTCTCCAGCGACAACAACGCGCTGTTCCTGTCGCCGACACCGTCGCTCTCGCTTCTTCAGTTACAGGTTCAGCTATGCGACGCGGTGAAGAAAGAAGGTGTTGAGATTGGGGAGGAATATCGTCCCGATTCGTGGGTTCCTTTCTGTCCTGTGGCTCTTGATGTGCCCAAGTCTCGTATGGCTGAGGCTTTCTCGGTTTTGAGGGATTTGAAGCTTCCGGTGAATGGTTACGCCATGGATATTGGTCTCGTTGAGTTTTCTCCAGTTCGTGAAGTCTTCTCTTTTGCTCTTGGTAACAATTTGGAGACTTGATTATCATTTGTCTTGTCTTTTGCTGTATCTGTGTCAGGTTTGATGATTTTAGCATATTGGTTTGTGTAATTTCCCTCTGGATTAGAAATATGAATGTTAACTATTGAAACAATCCATATCTGAGGAACAGTTTTGAGGAACTGCTATTGTCTATTCTCAATTCACTGTGTACAAAAGTTCCGAGCATGTTTTCTTGGATGAGAAAAATTTCTAGCTCAGATCGATCTTGATGATCTCGTGGTTGATGGATTGTAATTGATGATGGAACAGTACAGAAGCTATGTACTTTGAATGGTTGCTGATGAACTTAGCTGTTATGTGTATGTTTCACAAATTGTGCCGTGTCAGGTTTTGTGTAAAAGATTGATCTTCTCGTTCTGCAGAACTTCTCGATGTTAAAGAATGATGCTTGAATGTGTCTGTAGATTAGAGTTGAAGCTCGACTAGCGTCATATTATTGATTTGAGATTTTTCAACTCTGTTTGCATGAACAAGAATTGCTCGAAGCCATTTCTCTGTTAAATATCTTGCAGGTTATAACGGCTTATCAGCCAGAACTCGATGAATGCATGAAACGATAATCACTGCAGAAGATGGGGAGCGAAAGATATATGCAGTAAACAAAAAATTATGTGTGTTGTATTGAGTATTGTGTAATCTTTGTGTAACAACATCACATACTTTAGAAAAGGCGCAGCAAAAGAATCACATCTGTGGTAGACTTATTCAAAAGGAGATGTAAAAAAGAAAGTTTTTTACTGTCTGTTGATCCACAAATCATCTTAGCTGTTGAATTATCGCCATTAGAAACTCGTTCCACGCATCAATTGGCCCGGGCAAACACCAGTGGACGCAATCATTGTAGCCTTTCATCCATTTATTTCCCCAGTTACCATTCGGATGCCCATCAGGTCTCATCAGCATAACCTTAGTCACATCCAAAACCGCAAACTTCTTTGACTTGTTGTTTCGTTTTGTTATACCTTCAAGTTGTTCAATCTGAGCTGTCCTGATCTTCATCTCGTTGTTCTGCAGGTCGATCTGGTTTTCTCCAAAAGGACCCGTCCTGCTGCACGTTCCTCCGGTATTCCAAGTGCCGTTCTCGAAATGGGCAGGTGAAATTGTCCTCAAGACTGTCACTAAATTTTCCTTGCACTTCTCACACTCCTCGATGTGCTTAAAGACCGCCGAGTAAACAATCTTAAACCCTTCTTCCGGGGTAATTTGTTTCATGTTTGGTAAGTTACAGTAGATGCAACCCAGTGTCTCATCTCCATTATGTATGATTATTGGCCTGAAGAACCAGTGAGCAGCCGAGACAATAGCAATATCTGTATTTGGCAGACCATTAAACCACCCTTCATCGATCTTGCCAATATCTAAATCATACTGTCCAGTTCCGGTCTTGTTACCGTCTATCCTCTCTCGTTCCGCCACAAGAAACTTAGTCCAAGAGGTAGAGAGAGTGAAATCGTGGTTTGGAAAGTACCAAATCCTGTTCCTATCTTCTCCATCCGTGTAGATATCCCTAGGAGTTTCTTCCTGCACAAGCAAAAGCTACTAGTTAAAAAAAATCTTTCTTGTAAACAAAGCAACATATATAATTTCAGAAAAAGATTCAACTTCACCATTGATAACAAGCAAAGAAGAGATTCCATGTGGTTCCTTGCTACAGAATCACCAATAAAACTCATTTTCTTGCCTCGAACCATACCGAGAAACGCCTTAGGGTTAAACCTCGGAAGATCACAGCCATCGGGTTTCCACCTCCAAAACAAGAAATCTTTGTCTGGTCTCCCGTGTTTTATGCAGTTCTTCGAATCAGGAATCGTAGGACAGCTTGAGTTCGTGTACGAAGATCCTCTTTTGTCTGGAACCCAATGTCCCTTGATCAAATCACATTCAGGATCTAACCAAATCCCAAAACAACAAAACCAAACCAAAAAAGCATCAATAGAAATGTTCCGACAATATAGCAAGAACCAAAAAAAAAAAGAGAGGGTGAATTGAATTGTTTACAAAGTTCATAAGTTTCAAACAACAGCAAAACATGGGATAAGTTAAAATATAAAACAAAATAAAACTTGTAACCTTAAAGGTACAAGTTCGTGGAGAAAACAAAACCTAACAAAATCATTGATATGCAAAGATAGTAATGATCATATTTTTAAAACTTCATTTTCTTTTTGTTTTACCTTACCGATTTGAGGTAGGAGGGTAAGATAATCTTGATCAACGATGGATTTGAATGGATTCTGATGGTAGACGAAGAAACCGGTGAAGAAGAGAGTTATACAGAAAGAAGACAAGAGGAATGGCGTTGATCTCCCCAAGTTCGTAACTATCCATCTCTCTGTTTTCTCTGAATTTTCCCGGAAAATCGACGATGATTTCATAGTTGCATGTCGATCATCCCAAGAAACATAACCACGCATATGTCTATCTATTTATACACACGTACGCACAAACTGAGAGATTGTTTCCTTTGTTCTGTTTCCTTGAAACTTTAGTTTTTGGCAGTAAAAAAATGAAAATTTAGGAAGATGAAAAGGAAGAAGAAAGGTTATAACAATGGCGATTTTATTTATTGATTAACACTATATTTCGCTTTAAATTTTATTTTATTTTTATAACTTTTTGTTTCCTTTTCATTGACGATGTAACGTTAGCCGTCAGATGGAGACACGTGGCATACGTCGAGGTAATATGGGTTTGCATGTGAATTGTGAGTTGTGTCTCTTTTTTTATTTGCATTAAACCACATTTCACGGCGTAATCTCTTTTTTTCCTCTTTGTAGAAATTTTGTGCCACTTTCCTTTTCTATAATCCTTTATTTAATTAACTGTTAACTTGAATAAAAAAGGAAACAAATTGAATTCTAGAAAACATAAAAGTTACATTTGAAAATAGTTATAATCCGTATGATATACACAATCAAGAATACATATGATTTGACAAATTTTGGCATATGCTATTTGATATAAAAAAAAAGAAATCTAAAATTACCTTTCAAATTTAAAGCATTATATAATCCACCAATACCTTCCAAATTTAAAGCGTTATAATTCACCAATACCACGAAAGATCATCATGATAGGTAAGTAAATAATATATGTATATAATAATCTATTTAATGATGAGGTGCAGTGAATCCGAGCGACGTTCTTGTTTTGACCGTGGACCAATCAAGAATGAAAAATAATAATAATTTGTATTCTGTAACCGACATGGAAACAAAAAATTAAGAGAAAAAGTTGTGTTTTATATTAAAAATAAGAAAACTAAATTAAAACGCGCGTTATACGTCTATTGAATTGTTGAGAATTATTTTTGGCTTTCCATTTTTTACTGATTTTAGACCAGTCAATTGGACTTTTATACAGTGTGTTTCCATTAGACATATTATTGTACAATATATGGAATATATAACATAACACTAAATACAATTAAAAAAATTAAAACCATAGTTAAGAGTGAAACCTTGTCCATGCTAAGTGTGAGCAAACAAATTTTATGAGGAATTTCTGCAGAAAACTCTTAACTATAGAAAAAAAAAGAGATTCTTCATAAAATTTGTTTGCTAAAAACAGATATAAACGATTACTTACTACCTTCAGCAATGCTATATTTGTTCGTTTTCTTCTTGTATAAATGTTGCCAAAAAACTTTTCTGCTATATATTAAGAACATATATAAGTATGAAGTATTTACCAGCTCATACGCGTTTTAGATGAAATACTAACTAAATTTGATTAATATTTGACTATTTATATGATCTTAAATGATATTTTAGAAAAAACAGATTATAGTAAATTAGATAATTTCTTAACATTTTTCAGTTTAAAACTAATTAATTTAATTATTTATTTTAATCATTTTATGTTTTATCATGAATTGTGTTTAGATAGATAATATATAATGTTAGTTTATAATTTTTTTAATTAGCTTATGTATAAAAACTTGAAATATTATTAATAAGACACTGATATAAAGAATATAGAACTATCATGAGCATTAATAAAAGTACGTCGTAAGATAATACTATTACGAAACACAAGTGGTAATCACGTCGGTTTTATAAGATGCATATGGGATTTGCATTGTTTTTTTTTCTTTTCATAAATTTGCATTGTTTATAATACTAATATATATATATTCTCTTCCTAAGTCAAAGGTCCATGTGGTGTTCGTTCGTCTCTCACCACTTCATATCTATCAAAAGTACCATGTCCCTCTCACGACTTATATAACATTTTAATACAACAAAATCTCGAAAACACAAATCGACTACGAACAAGAAACAAAAATTCAAAGAACGAGAAACTTACATCAAACAACCAAACTTACAACAACGACAAACCGAAACACCTAACTTTGTAAACAGAACAGCACGACTGATCAATCACTCTTAGTACTATCTTCAGCAATGTTATATTTGTTCGTTTAGTCTTGTATGAATGTTGCTAAAGAAAATTTAAACGATATATTCAAAACAAGTACATATAAAGTATTTATTAGCTCATACGCGATTTAGACCAACTACTAAATAAATCTGGTCAACATAAAACTATCACATAAGCATTATTGGTACGGCCGTACGGCATAAGAGAATCGGATTTAAAAATATGTGGTAATCACGTTGATTTTATGATTTATATAGCCGAATTGCATAATTCAAACTGTATAATACTAATTTATATATTATCTTCCTAAGTCAAAGCTCCATGTGCTCTTCTTCTCTCACAATTCATATTGATCAAATACGATGTTTCTCTCTGACTTATATGATTAGTGCCATTTTTTAATCTAAAATTTTAGTATTAAGATCTATGGTAGATCCACAATTTATATGTAAAATATCAATACAAACTAATAATGTTATAAGATAAAACGATTGAGCAACATTGAATACATAAATTTTTAAGTCCATAACATCTCACAATATTTATAAATTAGTTTTTTGGTTTATAAGAAAAATGTTATAGAATTAACACTGTGAACCATGTATATGAAAGTTAAGAAAAAAAAATACTATCCCAATCAATGGGCTAAAATAAGCGGATACATTTAATACTGTGAACAAGGATAACTAATCGTATTGATTATATTGTCTTAAATAAAGTTGGAAGACAGTGAAAGGCGTAGCTCCATTCTCTATTAGTCTACTTTGAATCAAATGTAATACTATAATTTATATATTAAAGTTTAATCTAATTAATTGCGTCTTATATAAGTTTGATCTGGTCTTCGTTGGACCAAGTTATCATCCTTCATTTTTTTTACCAATCATCCAATTTTATTTTTGGGCTTTGCTTGTAATCATCTGGTTTTCCTTGCGTTTTGAAATAATAAAAATAAGTAAGACGTGTCTTTGTCGCTTTACAAAGATTAGCTAAAATAGAAATGTAGAGTTTTATGGGCCTTGAACACTCAATCTAACGTTCAAAATGGATCCCGTGGTTCATAATGCCTCTTTATTTTCTTAGGCCTACAAAGAAATTAATTGATTCTGATCCAGCCCAAGTCTTGATATATACATGTATATAGTTTCTTTTTTAATATTCTAACATTTGAGAGCTTCATTAATGGTATATATAAAATTCTAACATTTGATAGACACTGGCTTTGATTGGTAGCCACCAAACGCTGTGTGTTGGAAACAAATTGAGACGTTTGGCAATTGCAAATGAAAGGATTGAACAATTGTATTTTTGGTCCCTTTGCGTTAACAAGAACGTGTTTGTAATTGTGCACGTGAGAAAATTAAATCTTAATGGGTGTGCAAATTGGCCAAATATATAAGGTTTACGTTATATCAATAATTTCGTTTCAAACATTTTTTTATTTTTTTCACACTTAAAATTTTATTATTGCATTAATATTTTTTATATAAATAATTTGTATTTATATAGTTTTATGTAAATATATTATATAACTGCTATAATGCTACCAATCAAGTTTAACTGCCTTTTCTAAATGTGGTCACCAATCGAACCTAACAATGTATCGTCTCTTAGAGAAAGATTTATAAACAACTTGTTAGTCTAGAGATGAGATAGCAGATGATATGGAACTTCAATGATTTGCAAGTACGATTCATCTGACAAGTTTAAAGATAAGCATATATATATATATATTATTTTTTTTTTCTATTCTTTTGGTTATAATACAACAAAAGTTTATTAATATTATTAAATGTGTCATATCCATATAATGTTTTCTTTTGGGGTCGAATAGTATTCAGTGTTTGCTAACTAGAGTACTGTTCGTTGATGTATACCCCATGCATTTATAGATAGGAAAGATATTATATATTTTTGAAACAGGTTCGTTAAACACATGAGACATGACTTACAAATTTCATAAATCTAATTAAATGTTAGGACTTACAAATTTAGATACTGTACACCGGAGGGATCTTGTTTATTCTTCGAGGACAACCCCTTAACAGTAGTACGTATTGAGTTTACGCCACCTTGAACAGCTCTAAATTTGCATGAACCGATAAGATAGACAACTTAAAGCATTTTTAAAGTTTACCTCGAAGTTCAAAATATATCTGAACTTAGCTATATATGTGTTCCAACACTCTTTTTTTTTAGCAAAGCATTACTTAAGTGTTTCAACTCTATTTTGAAGTATTCAGCTATTGATTTCAATCTTCTAATTTAACCGAGATAAGTTTCTTTTGAGAGGTTTATTCTTTATCTAATTAGTCGGACGGCGCAAACAATTTATACCATTAACAATTAGACAAAGAAGCATACATAAACTGTTGCACACAAAAAAAAGAAGCTTACGTAGCTTCGCCTGCGTATCATCTACTGTATACCTCATATTCTTTTGGACCAATTAACTTTGGAGGTCCTGTAATTTGATTAGGACGTGGTTATATTAATGTGACAATGTCAATGGGAAGAATATAAATTTTCAAATTGTAAATTATGGTTGCAATCGCAAAAAGTCTGTCGGTTCGCAATTTTGGTTTTTGTTGAGATATTGTTTCTAATTACTTTCTACTTTGCAACTTCTCTTGAAATTCTTTTGACATCTATCATCTATGCTTATAAAATAATTAAGGTATAAAAATAAGATAATTAAGCTCGACCAAATATATTACAAAAGTTGTTTTTTATTTGCTACTAGATGACTGTTAATACTAACCTTCTTTGATCTAACGAGAAATTTCCTTACTGAATCAAATATACATTATTGATTAAGTAGATCTAACCATAAATGCAGATCTAATGATTATGATATATATGGTAATATGGTGTAGTATAGCTAGATTATGAGAACCCTGGAGATTTGATTATGAAATCGCAGGCCCAATACTATCAGAATCAAAGAAAGAAAAAAACTCAATTAGATGATTCGAAATCTCTTTTTTTTTAATGTATGTACATAGAACATTATTATACAATCATGGCCAGAGAGGCCATACCACATGTGTATAGTACAATTTCACATGTGACAATGCCAATGAAAATTCAAAAAAACTGAAAACATTAGCTTAAGAGTTGAAGACATGTCCCATGTTCACTTTGGCTTATCTCTTCAGTATCTCCTTGATTTTGCATTTGCTTGGTTGCTAGGGCACACTCACATACAGTCACATGAATTCCCAATGACCCATATGTTCCTTTAGGGTCCAAAATTAGTAGTAATAAAAACTCACATTGCTCTTTTTACATGTATTAGTCATTTCTGTTTTTTTTTCTACGTTTTGAATCGTGACAAACTATACCACAAGAGATGTTGTTAACGCCCACACAAAAAAAAAGAATAAAAACTAGTTTCTATATCCATAAGAGACTATTTTAACGTCCATCGAAAGTGATTTGAATGTTTTTCTAAAATGTTATATATGTTACGCAAAAGATTAGTATTTTCTTTAACGTAACAATTCACCTATTTACAATATTTGCAGATTCATTTGGCGTGGGACATATTCGTGATTTAGTTCAAAGTCTCAATTAATAGTAAAAGGGACATATTGGGTCTAAGTTACTTGATCTTGGATCCCTCACTCCTTTGTTCGAAAACTTTATTAATGTCAAGAAGTTTCGAACATTTACTCAAATGAAAATGTAACCGAAACTAATGAATCGTTCAAGAAATCGAGATCTTGTGATGCGCGAGGGTCTAGGGATAGAGATCATAGAGATATTCGAGACTTTCCATATATGTATGAAAAGAAAAAACAACAATAGATAAAAGACCCTCATTTGACTTCTATGCAGTTAAATATTGTCTTGATTGTTGATTGATGAAACTGACCAATCAAACGTAAATATACATTTTTTTACGATGGGAAATAAGAATTCAATAATTTAAAAACAAAACCCACCGATTGCATCTGAAAAATCTTACAAACGTCGCCATATTGCTTATTGCATTATTGATAAATATCAATTATAATAAGCGATATATATATATATATATTATACCAAACATATTTTAAATGAATATATATGATTGATAATAGAAGATTCAAAACTAGGCCTTCTCATGTGGTAGACCTTCAGTGAGACTGTGCTGAGGAGAAAGCATGTGCATCTATTAATGACATATATATTATATGGTTTTCCCTAAAGTATTATAGTATATAATAACACAAATACAATTTAATAATTTTGTTTATTGGCCACGCAATTAAGAACATTAAACCTAATAAATGCTAAGTGGGAGAGATCCCCCTATAAGCAAGAAAACTCATAATTATTGAAGAGTAAGATTCTTCATAAAATTTGTTTGCTAAAAACAGATATGATTGAGAGTACCTCTCAGTAATGCTATAAACATGTTAGTTTGTAGGTAATGTTATAAATTTTGTCAAATAAAAATTTGTGCTAGATAATCAAAGTAATATAAATGTAAAGTATTGCCATTTACCAGCTAATGCCCATTTTAGACCAACTGCCCAATTACATCTGGTCAATATAAACGTCTTCATAAGTATGTCTTAAGAGAATAATGTTAAGTAAATCATAAACACAAGTGGAAAACACGTGGGTTATATGGCTTTTTGTATAGCTGTATTGCATAGTGTAATAGTTAATATACACTCATCCTACGTCAAACTCTTTATTCAATATTTATCCACCGTTTTTTCCAATAGTTTTATTATTATTATGATATATATATGTAGATAAATATTTTAAATAAAATAATTTATGCTTGCAAGATAGGAACTACCCATGTGCTTTTCTCACACCAATTACGGTTATTGTCTTTTTTTCTTAGTATACTTGAAAATAGTGACTTTAACTTTATTTTTATTATTTTATATGAAAATTAACTTGTCAACTATACAACTAAAATAATACTGACATTGCTGAAATAATGTATCATACGCCTTTAAATAAACGAAAATTTTCCTGAAATAAAAATTAAGGAACACAAAAAAATAAACTATCCCAGTAAATGGGCTACAGTAAGGGGGTATATTTAACACTGTGAACCAGGATAAATGGATAATTTTTGTTTGTAGAAGATTAAAGATTAAAGGACAATTAATAATTAATTATATAATTATCTAAAAGAAGTTGGAAGACAGTGAAAGGGACAACATATAGCTCCGTTCTATATTAGTGTACTTTGAAACAAAAAGTAAAAGTTAAACGAAAGTTGATCAAGTTACGTTTTAAATAAGTTTAATATGGTCTTCGCTGGAAGTTGTCATCTTTCAATTCCTTACCAATCATCCAGATTTATTTTTTAGGCTTTTCGTGGAATCATCTTATTTTTCTTGCGTTTTCATTCATTTTTGTTTTGTTTTGTTTTTAAATGCATGCATCCACACGGTTTTATGATTGTATATTCCAAAAATGTAACTTCAAAACTTTCTTAAAAATAATATGAATAACAGCCTTTTTTCTACACAATAAGAATAAATAAATGCGTCTTTGCCTTTTAAAATAATTTATAAATTTAAATTAACATGGAAATATAGAGTTTCAATAGTATTCAAAATTGACTTTCAAAAAATCGTGATAATGGTCTTATTGAAAATTATTTAGCAAAAGTAATAAACTGGAAGAACTTTGTTCAAATAAAAATTTTGATGATAAAAAAAGATACTAAAAAATAATTAAAAATGAATTTTTCAAAATAAAAAAAGTAAACTATTTTTTTAATTTTAAAGTACTTAAAATCAAGAATACTCGTTTAGGATTTAGTATTTAGAATATTTGTATATTTAAAAGTTTTGTGTTTTAGGGTTTATGTTTAAACTAAATAATGATAAAATACTTATAAATCATAAAAAAATTTAAGTTTTTTAAAATAATTTTGATGAATAAAGTATAATAACTAAAAAACGAGGGCTCAAAGAATGAAATAAGCAAACAGTATTTTTCTAATGTATGTTTGTAACATACTTACTTATCAGTTTTTGTTTGTAATTATAATTTACAAATGCTATTTTATACCTACAAAAGGTTACTTACTTAATTGTAATAAACATTTAAAGAAACATATTTTTGTTTGGTTTTCCATCCACCAAAGTCCAAAAATGTTTAAATAACATAAACACTAGATTTACTTGCTACCTACTAATATAAAAAGGAAAAAAATTATTTCTTCACAAAAAAAAGACATTGAAGGATTTATGAACCTTGGCTCAACTTTTTTAAAAAATTCAAAATAAACAAGTTTTAAAAACCTCTTAAACCTAAAAATATGTAATAGTTTGAAATATTTAGATTCGAGTGATAATTTTCAAATAAAATACTTATTTTATGGTATATTAGGATATTTATTGTTGTTATATTGCAATTTAAATTATGAAAGCTGAATATAATAGCAAACAAGTTGTTGTCAAAAAGAACAAAAAAATCCAGTAATAAGAATTGGACTTCATAGACAAAGAAAATACCTGCCGTCAAAAAAAAAAAAATCCAACTTTTCCTATTTAAAAAAAAATAGAGGAAAATTCAAAGAAAGGAGACTCTCTTGTTCTTCTTCTCTCCTCTTTATTACCAGTTGTTCACTTCTTCACATGATCCTCGTCTCTCTCTCTCTCTCTCTTCTCTCTCTCTCTCTCTCTCTCTCTCTCTCTCTCTCTCTCTCTCTCTCTCTTCAATCACAAGTTTCAGTTACACAGCTGCGCAAGCGTATCATAGATTCTGATCTGATCACTGTTTTGTCTGTGAAAACAAACGATCCAGTTTTTATGGAAAATTTAATGAAATAGTGACGACTCGATTCCTTTTTTTCTTCTACTACTCTGTTTCATCTTTATAATGACAAACAGTTCGTAGAATCAGACATCCTATTCCTCTTTTTTATCCTCCTACTCTGTTTTTTTCTTCCTCTTAAAAGTTTCATTCATGGCTCCAAATTCAGTGGCAGTGACAATGGAGAAGCCTGATAACTTCTCTTTGCTAGAGATCAACGGCTCAGATCCATCCTCACTCCCTGACAACAAACGAAAATCCATCAGCCCAAAACAATTCTCATGGTTCCTCCTCCTCAAAGCTCACAGAGTCGTCTCGTCTTTCTCATGGCTCTTCGCTTCAGTCAAAAAGCGAATCGCTTTCTCCTCCAAAAACATAAACGAAGAAGAAGATCTCAAAAGCAGAGGAAAGCAGATGTACAGATTCATCAAAGCCTGTCTTGTTATCTCCATAGTCGCCTTGTCCATAGAAATCGTCGCGCATTACAAGAAATGGAATCTCGATCTCATAAACCGACCTTCTTGGGAAGTTCGTGGGCTTGTCGAGTGGTCTTACATGGCTTGGCTCTCGTTTCGATCCGATTACATCGCTCCCATTGTCATCACTCTCTCCAAATTCTGCACTGTCCTCTTCTTGATCCAGTCTCTTGATCGGTTAGTCCTCTGTCTCGGCTGCTTCTGGATCAAATTAAAAAGGATCGAACCTAAGCTCAAAGACGATGAGCTCGATTTGGAAGACGCATCCAATTTCCCAATGGTCCTTATTCAGATCCCAATGTGCAATGAACGAGAGGTAAAACTATAAATCCTCTGTCTTTTGCTCTGTTTTCTGTTCTGTTCTGTTCTGTAAGTGTTATATGTTCTGTTCTTGTTAGGTGTATGAACAATCGATTGGAGCAGCTTCACAGCTTGATTGGCCAAAGGATAGGATCTTGATTCAAGTTCTAGACGATTCAGATGATCCAAATTTACAGCTTCTGATCAAGGAAGAAGTATCTGCTTGGGCCGAGAAAGGCGTGAACATAATCTACAGGCATCGTCTGATCAGGACTGGTTACAAAGCTGGTAATCTAAAATCGGCCATGTCCTGTGATTACGTTAAAGATTACGAGTTCGTTACCATTTTCGACGCAGATTTTACACCAAATCCTGATTTCCTCAAGAAGACAATTCCTCATTTCAAGGTAATCAAATCAATCTCACAATCTGCTCCAACTAGAAAAAGAAAAACTCTTTCTTGAAGTTTTGCTAATTTACGAAAATTCAGTGAAAAAAAAGTTTGTTCGTTTTTACACTGGTTTATACTTTATAGTAGGAAACTATCTTCGAATTATACTCTTCACCGACAGTTGTCTCGTTTAAAAAAAAAATCATATCTTTATCGGTGGGTCATGTTCTAAGTAGCCGACAAATTACAAATATAAATACTTGTATTATCTTAGAAATATCGAAATTGTTGTTTGTTATGTATGGAATCAAAGTAACCGACAAATAAAATTACAAAAATCAACACGTCGTTGGTTGATCTTTTTAAAGTACATGTCTTCGAGCTAAAACTAGTTTTTTGTTTTTGTTTTTTCAGGTCCGTATTCTTTTTAACTTTGTGTTCAAAATTATCTTTTATATATTCCGACTTAAATAATATTTTTAAAAAAATGAATCGTGAAAAAAAACTAACCTTTTGTATCACGTCTAGTTAAACCTAATCTTCTGTAAATTGTAAACATAAGTGACGGTTCACATTTTACATTTTAATTGAAAAAATTAGAAAATTATGATTTACTAAACTTTCTTTTTATGTTTTAGTAAAATGTCGTACATAAACACAAACGCAAAATTTGCGTTTTGCAAATTAAACAATCAAAGCTTTTGATTTTGTTTAAAAATTCAAAAGTTTTTGATTAGAAGAATAAGAGAAGCTCAAAAGAGTGTCGTGTTGTTTGTTGCAGGGGAATCCAGAGCTAGGATTAGTCCAAGCAAGGTGGTCCTTCGTGAACAAAGACGAGAATCTCCTGACAAGGCTACAAAACATAAACCTATGTTTCCACTTCGAAGTAGAACAGCAAGTTAATGGAGTGTTTCTCAACTTCTTCGGTTTCAACGGAACCGCAGGGGTCTGGAGGATCAAAGCCTTGGAAGAATCCGGCGGGTGGCTCGAAAGAACGACAGTGGAAGACATGGATATCGCGGTCAGAGCGCATCTCAACGGATGGAAATTCATTTACCTCAACGACGTTGAAGTCACTTGCGAGTTGCCTGAGTCTTATGAAGCTTACAAGAAGCAACAACATCGTTGGCATTCCGGTCCTATGCAACTTTTCCGGTTATGTCTTCCTTCAATCATTAAATCAAAGGTAAGTAAAACTAAAATCTAATTTCGATAACAATCTTTAGAGTCCAATATTCTCAAAATCAGCTGTCTATGTAGTTTAAGCGGCCATCTGAAGATCCAAAGCATGAATAAGACTGAATTGTTTGTTTTTGGGTTTATGATTTTGATTTTGCAGATATCGGTAGGGAAGAAGGCGAATTTGATCTTCCTCTTCTTTCTTTTAAGGAAGCTTATTCTTCCGTTTTACTCATTCACACTCTTCTGCATCATACTTCCATTAACAATGTTCATACCCGAAGCTGAGCTTCCTTTGTGGATCATCTGTTACGTTCCTATTTTCATCTCGCTTCTCAACATTCTCCCCTCACCTAAATCTTTCCCTTTCCTAATCCCTTACCTACTTTTCGAAAACACAATGTCGATAACCAAGTTTAATGCCATGATCTCTGGGCTTTTCCAGCTTGGATCGGCTTACGAGTGGGTTGTGACCAAAAAGACTGGGAGATCGTCGGAGTCCGACTTGCTAGCGTTTGCTGAAAAGGAAGAGAAGTTGCATAGGAGAAACTCGGAGTCCGGTTTGGAGCTTCTGAGCAAACTTAAGGAACAAGAGATGAATCTTGGGGAACAAGAAACTGCGAAGAAGAGCAGTGGAGGGCTAATGAGGCCGAATAACAAGATGAAGAAGAGGAACATGGTGTTCAAGAAAGAGCTCGGACTTGCGTTCTTGCTTCTAACCGCAGCTGCACGGAGCTTTTTATCATCGCATGGTCTTCACTTCTACTTCTTGTTGTTTCAGGGACTGTCGTTCTTGGTCGTAGGGTTGGATTTGATCGGAGAACAGATCAACTAGACACACACAAAAAGAAAACAGAGAAGAAGGGAACAAAACCCCGTTTATATTCGCTTATTTTTTTGTTTGTTTTTTTATTCTTTTCCCTTTCTTAAATTTGGGTTCATACATAATTTTCAAGAACTTATAATGTCCAGTTTCTGATAAATGAATGAAACGAATTTGATAGATGATCTTAGCCGAATTGTTAAAAAAGTTAAAATTCATAGCTCTTAGATGCTTTGAGAGATGTTTATATTCTGATAATGATCAGATTGAGAGATAGCCAGCCGGGTCTACTAAACCGAGATTGCTATGATTTGGTTTGAAATTCTTGACTAATTCATGAGTTCCCGGAGAATCTTGCTAAACCGAGTGGTTAAACATTCAAGAAGTGGGTTTTAAGTTTGCAAGCTTGCAAGTTTGTAACACTATATTTTTTGTTTGTATTATATTCAACTATCAATTTTTTTTGCTACACTCCTATGTTTATCAGCGAAGCAATACAAAGACCATTTAGCAAGATCATAACAAAGCTATGATATACAATGCCTATAGCATATTACTCTCTTCTAACAGTTTCGTCTTTGGCTATTGTTTGGTCTTTGTTGCTTTGTGGGGATTTATCTATAATTGAAGGTTAATTCTGATCTTCAAGTGAAGAAACCACCTCGTCCACCACTCCAGTCACTAACTCCAGTGGGCAAAGCACCAGCATTTCCTCAGCCACTGGTAACCACCGGTTAAAAACTCACCGTCGAACAAACCGCCTTCACATCCAACTACAACGCCTCCACCACCAGTTATGCCAAAAGGTAAAACATGACTAAGTTACATGTTTTCTCTAGCAAATAACAAATATATCGTATCACATATTTTGCAACATTATTGGAATATTATGTTGCAAGTAAAAAAGAACCTAATCTAGTATACATAAAGAGATATGAATAATCTCATTCATTACTAATTGTCAATCGGTTTTAGATGGAAACTTATAAACTTTGACATTGTATTGGGAATTAAAATCACTTCAAATATCTTCAACTGTAAGTAGACTTGGTTAAAGATTAATGAGCGAAGATCCCGTTCCAAGACTGATATATGAATCCAACTCTCCGTATTAGTCATCGTCGGTTGTAATTACAAAACATTTTGATACTGTAACCGTCTTAGTAATCAGTAAATGATTGGAACTAAAAAAACCATGTTATACAATGTAAACATTAGTAGTAAATATCGACCAACATGAATATAGGATTTTATTTTAGAAGTTTATTATGGAAAAATAATTGCTTGAAACATTCGGGTTTATAGTCAGCTGTTTTTGTGGATTTGACGGCCAAGATCAATGACAATGTACACATTGTGGGTCCGCTAAAATCACATGCTTCGACAAGAATAACAACTGTGTGTAGCTTATTATTACAATTTTCTCCTTAAATTTATGTTTCTTCTAAATAACTCGTCTTTTAGAGTAAAACTACATTCAAAATTTAGGACTCTACAATCAACCGATGAAGGCCGCAATAGTTAACGTTAATGTCTCTGTTAAAAACAGATTACAACTTCGATTATCATCATTTTTTGGACTAAACCTCTGATTCAAATTTGGGCGAATTTATACGATTCACTTAAACGTCATGTTTGGTTTAGTTTACGTGGGTCTTGTATTAGTACTGAACACTTGCTTATTTGATTGTTTTTTTGGGTTTATCCCAAAATGACATGGGTCCGAATACGAACAACATGATGGATACGATCACTTTCAACTTGTGTTCTCTTAACATCTAGTTATGCCATACCAAATAGCTGACGAATGATCAAATATCTCAACTCTTAAGAAGTTCATCATCCATTCCCTAATCACGACTGACAAATAACTCACTATAAAACCTGACATCTTTGTCACATAAACGAGACCTATTCTTTTAGATACACCAATTAAGTCTACCTACTGTGACTAATTTGCATGTATTTCTCATAATCACATCATCTTGAAATATTTTTATTATCACCATCGCCATCACATCATCCTCATCATCACCATCTTATCATTATTAACATGATCACCCATCTATACATAAACACCACCATTAAGTAAATAAATTATTTCATAAACTAAATTTGATGAGAAAAAGGTATATGTTTTTGTGATTTTGATAAAAATACAAAAATTAAATTTATTGAAATATTCAATATATATATATGTACGTAGTTGCTCCATTTAAATAATATTATTTGTAATATGCTTTCAATCAGATGGAAATAACTCAAGAAGAGAATCAGAAACGTATTTGGATTTTCTTCACTGTCGATATCTTTTGATAATTTTGGACCATTACAGTTGTATTTTGCTGTTATTTCTTCAATTGGTTCTCCAAACAGAAGATAACAATTGTCAACCCAAAAAAATAAAAATAACAATTGTTAACCAACCCCAAAGACGCCTATTTATTATCAGCACCGACATTATACACAAATAAATAATAACAATTAAGTACTATTAAAATGTTAATGCGGTGCTTATTAAATACTACATAGATATTTGGACTGCCATTACAGCACAAACGAGAATTCTTAAACTCAGTGCTTATTAAGCATGATTTAGGGGACCAATCCGTTATCATCAAGCATAGGTAAGATAATCATATATTTTTCTTGTTTTCTGAACATTACAAGTAGCAAGTTAAAAAGTACATTCACTCAAGACAAAGAGATGACACTTTCTTTCTTTAAGAATCAAAACAAAGTGTACTCAATGATTTACATAGAATTCGAAATATATGTATTTTAATCAAATGTTACGAACAAGAAGTCATAATAATTCTGAAATTACCGAATCGCCACGTAACTTTGAATTAATCAAATAAAACACATGATACTGTTTTTAAATTGCTTCTCTGTCTTCTCCGCGTGGACGAGAGAGCTATTACAACACACACAAAGTTTAGCTGCATGTGAACTACGTAATGTCCGTCAATTTCTCTGTTTCGCCAATTTTCCCTATTAATTTAATTTATCTACACGAATAATTCAACAAAACATATGAGGCTTTACATTTAATTTTTGTTTATTATCGCTATATACATTTATCACAAAATAAAATCCAATTTTCTTTTGTTTGATTAAAAATAGATCGATTCGATTCAAATTCTTTTAGCGAAATTCTTTTGGTCGGATTTTGAGCGATATTTACTATTAGGCGTTAAAAAAACCGGCTACCATATAATTAAACCGATTTAGTCGTAATCGCAGCGGTTTTATCCCGCTCAGCAATTAATAACGCGTAATTTCCAATAAACCGGTCTACAACAGATAACCGATCCTAGTTTTAAACTAGGTAACTGAACCGGATCCTTCCATCTCCATCCCGAGTTTTGACTTACACACACATCCCCGTGATTGGTGTGGACCGTACATCGGCGCGTGCACTTCACTCTCCCCCATTTTCTTCATCTTCCTCCTTCCTCCATTATAATCCCAAGCCTCCCTCTCTAGTTCACTCTCTCTCTCTCTAGCCCCCAGAATCTCATTTCTCTCTCTCTCTCTCTATATGTCTGCTACAACAATGGCGGAACAATCGCCACTCAAATCTCTCTCCCTCTTCTTCACCTTCTTCTTCTTCGCCCTACTCGCCTCCACCGCCGAATCTCGCCTAACCACCGATTTCTACTCCAAATCATGCCCTAGATTCCTCGACATCGTCCGCGACACAATCTCCAACAAACAAATCACAAACCCAACCACCGCAGCCGCCGTCATCCGTCTCTTCTTCCACGACTGTTTCTCCAACGGCTGCGACGCCTCCGTCCTAATCTCCTCAACCGCCTTCAACTCCGCCGAACGCGACGCCTCAATCAACCTCTCCCTTCCCGGCGACGGGTTCGACGTCATCGTCAGAGCCAAAACCGCGCTCGAGCTCGCTTGTCCGAACACTGTCTCCTGCTCCGACATCATCTCCGTCGCCACCCGTGACCTCCTCGTCACCGTAGGTGGTCCTTACTACCCAGTCTTCCTCGGCCGTCGCGACTCGCGAATCTCGAAATCGTCTCTCCTCGCCGATGTCCTCCCTCTCCCATCTTCTCCGATCTCGAACCTCATCCACAAATTCGAATCCAGAGGATTCTCCATCCAGGAAATGGTCGCTCTCAGTGGCGCACACTCTATCGGATTCTCGCATTGCAAAGAGTTCGTGGGTCGGGTCGGCCGTAACAATACCGGGTATAACCCGAGATTCGCCGAAGCGTTGAAGAAAGCTTGTTCTAACTATCCGAAAGACCCGACCATCTCTGTCTTCAACGACATCATGACTCCGAACAAATTCGACAATATGTATTACCAGAATATCCCCAAGGGTCTCGGGTTACTCGAATCGGATCACGGGTTATACTCCGATCCGAGAACCCGGCCTTTTGTTGATCTTTACGCTAGAGATCAAGATCGCTTCTTTAGAGACTTTGCTAGAGCTATGCAGAAGCTGAGCCTTTACGGTGTCATGACTGGTCGGCGGGGAGAGATCAGGCGAAGGTGCGATGCGATTAACTGAGTTTATTTTCAATTTTTTTTTTAAAGATTATATTTTGGAAGATTTGAGGCGAGTTATCGATTGTGAATCTATTCTGAGTAATTTGCTCATATGTTTTTATGTAATGTAAAACACGTATAATCATTATGGTTTGATTCGTTTTACTTTTGGTTCCAAAACCATAAAAAAAATATTGAAACTATTGTGAAGAGATTGAATATGATTTTGTAAACTGAAAGGTTCTGCTGCATTTGAGTGTTAAGATGATCACACGGTTTGGTATTGATTCTGGTTCAGTCAGCAGAGTAAACCAAGCTGAACCATTTAGTTTTGGTTTTGCTGGATCATTAGTGGCAGTTTGGTAGTTAATCTGTCTATATGTGATGATGATCTGACTTATAATGGATTCGTCTCAGATAAAAAAAAAGTGTTCATGATCAAACATAGGGTTTTAAGAATTTTGTAAATTTTTGGTGTTACATTTAAATTTCTTGCTACCTTTGAAATTTGTATGCATTTGTAACCTGGATCGGTAATGTATTTTACTCTTGTGTGTGTTTTCAACTTCTCTTACTATATAGTAAGCAGGACATTTATATCATTATCGGATACGCAGATCTCATGAAAAGACAAAAATAAAAATAACTGGAAGGAAAAAGTTAAAATCACTCATTACGAGAGACAACAATATCATTTTAAACGCTCTAATGTATATTTTCCTAGACTATTGTTTTGTAGCTAAAAATGCTAAACCATGATTTGTCTTCTTTTCTTATTGTATATTCTTCCCACAGTAATCTCAAGTTAGCGTTTTAGTAAACACTTTTTAGTGCTCCCATGAGCTAATATTTTTTTTGACTAAATATAAGATGATTTAGGTAAACGAGGTATATTAGAAAAACGTAATTATTAGTTTTTTTTCCTTTTTTAAGGATTCAAAGAAAATAGGCCTAAAATGGGCCTAGAAACATCCAAAACCGCGTATCGTCTAAAATTAAATGAAACTTTCTCACTCTAAATACAAATAGAAAAAGTCCAAAATTAGGAAAAAACGAGAATTGTCAAGCAGAGGAAGAAGCCAACTTGGACGTTGGCTTTGCCTTCAAGTCAGCCTCAACGCTCTCTATATATATCTCTCTCTATACATTCATACGCTTCTCAGAATCAAAAACAAACCAAATCGAAGAAGAAAGAATAAGAAGTAATAAAGCTATGGTAGGAGGAAGAGGAGGAACGGAAGCGTTTCCTGATCTTGGAGAACATTGCCAAAACCCTGATTGCAAACTCCTGGATTTTCTTCCTTTTACTTGTGACGGATGCAAATTGGTAAATTTTCCCGGAAAGTTTCAGTTTTTTTTTCTTTTCATGGAAGAATCTTTCATTATGCTTTTCTTAAATGAAAAATTTATCTGTTTGCTGCAGGTGTTTTGTTTGGAGCATAGATCATATAAGTCTCACGATTGTCCAAAATCAGATCACGGGAGCAGAACGGTTTCCATCTGCGAAACATGTTCTATAGCGATTGAAACAACTGGTTTTGACGAAGAAGGAATCAAATCTTTGCTACAGAAACACGAGAGATCTGGAGATTGTGACCCGAAGAAGAAGAAGAAGCCAATTTGTCCTGTCAAACGTTGCAGAGAGATTCTGACTTTTGCAAACAACCTTACTTGCAAAGATTGTGGAGTCAAGTTCTGTCTGAAACATCGGTTTCCGACAGATCATGTCTGTAACAAGAAGTCCGTTGCTAACTCGGGAACAAGCTCGAGATGGAATGAGAAGTTTATGGAAGCTTTGAGTTTGAGAAAAGAAAAAGGATGTGGAAGAGGAACAACTTCTGTTTCATCGAATTCTCCATCAATTAGATCCTTTTAGTTTCTTCTCTCTTCTTTTCCTTGTAGCTGTTTGCTTCAAACAAATCCTCTTTGAAGAATATAATACTTGTCTTTTATCGATTTCAAACCATTGTATGTTTACAATATACAAAAGCGTTTCTCTGTTCCTATCACTCAATTTGATGTAAACTCTCTCTCTCACATATTTGCTGTGGTTTCTTTGATTTCTTCTGATGTAATAGTCTGCAAGACACAAAGTCATCAAATGATTAATGTTTGAGTTTAGTACAACAAGATAAGTTTTAACGTTTCGTTACCTGATCTTTGCCAGCGAAATCGTTTTCAGGAGTTAAGAAAAGCATACAGTGGCACTCCTTTCTGATGAACAAAAAGGGTAAAAAGTTAGGACAGATGTGAAAAAGATACACAAGCCACTGTCCAAAAACTACCTTCCTCTAGATTAAACAACATAGCACAGATTCATAACCAGTCACTATGGACATATTCAATCAATCTCTTTCCAAATACTATCAATTTGGGAACACATAACACGATTGATTATTGATAAAACAATGAGTATTGGTAACTGCGTGTGATCCTGCTAGATTCTATATTCAAGCAATCACCAGAAGAACACAAGCTAAAGTTTGCTTCCTGTATATAAAAAAGAACATCTTGACTTTAAGGTAGCACCAGTTTACAGCTTCTACCTCTCTCTCATTGGAACACAAGGGCAATTCCAAAACCCTTGTCCAACCTCAGCAGCTTTATCATCATAGTGTCTGCAAAAAAAAAAACGAGAAAAGGATGAGACTTTTTCTTTTCCCTTACACAAGAGAATGCAACTGCTCTTTTAAGAAAAAAATCTGAATTTTTCACCTGCAAGGGCAAAGTGGTGCACCATATGAATCTTTATGCTCAGCCAATCCCTGTCAAAACATAATCAATTCTTGCCATTTCAATACTTACATATACATAAGTCAACTCAAATTCATTCAACAAGATTCCAACAAACAGTTTCTAATAATTTTGGTCAAATGATATACCTTTATAACAACAGAGGTAACTCCTTTATCAACACAGAAGTAAGTTCCTGACCTACGAGCGTATTGCTCCGAGAATTTCCTCATGATCTCAATAGATTTCTCCGAGGGCTCCGCTGCAAATAGGATGAACATATCCCTCAAAATCAACTCTTTACCTTAAAATTATGAAATTCATATCTTAAGAAGTAGAAGAAGTAGAAAGGATTGAAATTTACATTTCGCTCGGATGATAGAGCTGCGTCGGAGTGATGTTCTGTAAGAGGCAAGTGAAACGCAGCCGAAGCTACAAGAAACGGCTTGAAGATTCATCGAGTTTTGGTTTCTCACTTTCTCTTCTTTCCTTTTTTTCCTTTTCCAAAATTATGTATTTGTGTTGCTCTTCACTCGTTAGTAAACTTGAAAATATGATGAAGGATCAAAGCCACGAAACGAACACGAGCCACTCAGCTTAATTTCGTAGAGAGACTGAGCAACCGGTAAACCGGAAATTGAGTAACCAGCCTTACTTTAATTCTTGGTTAACTTCAATTTTAATACACGGCAATTGTTGGTACCGGGCTTCAAATAAGCCCGATTAAAGCCCATTTGATTGATCAGAATAGTGAGAAAAATTCGGAATCTGAAAACTCAGGCCCATTTTTGTTACTTATTTAATTCTAGCACAAAGCTTTTACATGAAAAATTTTAGCCTGTTTTTTTTTTCTTAATGAAATTGATGTTTTGCTCCATATTGACCAAGTAAAGTTATGGATATTTGCTATTTGATTTAGTGCGGAAAAAAGAAAATCAAACAAAATTTAACTCATAACCTGATAGTATCAGAAATGATTGTGAATTTGTGATTAATGATGATTATACTTGAGCTCTTTGAGGTAACAAGTTTCAATATATATGAGACACAAAACCACAAAGTTAATGTCATTAATATCGTTTCAGTTGTATAACAAATTTGCACAGTAATAATATTTTGTAACACTGAGACATTTATTGTATTAATAGAACTTCAACCGGTGAAGATAATTAAAATCTTCATAAATAAAGTTCTGTGGATAACAAAATTTTTCTAGATAAATAAATCGGCAAAATTATTATTTTTTTCCCGAAACCAAAACTCTAGCAAAATACTGTTATATTATTTCCAATATATAAGATGTTATATTCTCTCTCTTTCAATATATAAGATGTTCTAGTTAAAAAGATTGCGATGAAATAACAAACTATATATTTTATGATTTGATCATATCTGTTTTTTTCTTTCCAAAATTTTTGGTACATATCTCTTTTTCAAAGAAACAGAAAAGCCTATGTTCTTAACAACAACAAAATAAGGACTACGTTTTTTCAACAGATTGCGATGAAATAACAAAATTACTCTATTAAAGTAAATAGTAGATTATTACTTCCGTCAACAGGTAATAAAACACTAGATTGTCACACCACTATCCCAAATTGTCACTTGTAACACTAATATTCATCGAACCAATACATATGATATCACAATTCATCTGCATTTCATAACTAGACCAATATAATCAAAAGAAACCAAACACCATCCTAAAACTTCTTCATTTTGCATAAAGAATTAACAGTTTTTAAGGCAAAAACAAAACTAAAAAGCAACTTAAGTCTCTAGGAATATCCATAAACTCTTGTCAGCGTGGCGGGCTAGGGATTAGATACAGCCACCGGGGAAGAGCAAACATAAAAAAATATGATTCTGAGAGGTCCATCTCTCGATTGCATTGAACAGAACTCAGAGTCTGACCATCTCTGCTACGTTCCAGCTCATTGTGAAGCTCAAAATCGTCATTGCTATTTTCATATTTTGATCTTTTGTTTGAAAACAAAAATAGGAGAAAGAGGTGATCTGTGAGGCACATATATCTGACATATTTGACCATAATGGTTGGAACTATCTTTCTTGCGCAAAGTGTTCTAAAAAACTAGAGAGGACTGAGACAAACCTTCATTGCAATGTATGTAATGAAGAAGGAACAATTGGAGTTGTCCCGTAATTATATTTTTAATAATATGGAACTTTAGTAAGATCCTATTTAATTTGTTAGGTTCGTATTAAGTTGATACTACTTGCCGCATAATCTTTTCCTGGTATTGCAATTAGGTTTATGATCGAGGTTATTGTTCATTGTGGAGATGCAAGTACCAAGTACAAAGATGTCCGAAAGCTTACAAATTCTTCTGCTGAGGAGATTTCTGAGTCAAAAGTAGGATTTCTTCTTTATATTTATGTATTTATCATTAACAGTTTTAGTTTGATACTCTTAACATAGTTTAAACATATATATGTAGGGTGATGAAGAAGAACTCAATCCAAATCAAATCCCGGAATGTATCCGTGGTTTTATTGGTAGGACAATGACCTTTCAAGTTAAAATAACAAAGTTCAACTTCAGAACGACTTACCGGTCCTTTACGGTAACAAGGATAATTAAAAACATTCCAAAAAGAAAGGTATGGAAGCTCTACTTTCTAACCTTTCGATTGTATCTTTCTTTAACATATTATTCACGTTCTTTGTAGGTTGATTCAATTGTGGAACAACAAACACTTCCTTATATGATTGTCGGTGTGGCTAAAGTCAAGTAATAAAAAGATGATGTATGGAAAAGTACAAGCTTGGAAGAGGAGAAACACACCTATGTGAAGAAGAAGAAATGCCGTTGAACATCAAACATCGTTCTATTTTTAGTTATTTTTTACCTCAACATTACCGCACAATATCATTGTGTTGGTTTAACAATTTAATTTTATAACTTCTTTGGTTACCTAGAAGACTATACTTTAAGTATGTTACCTAATTTTTTTTTGTGTAACATAAATTGTTATATTAGATTGATATGTTTTAAAGGTTGAACGATTATATACTTAAGTTTAGTGAAAAAAATATATTTAGGTTAGGTTACATCTTTATTTAAACTTTCTAAACATTTGTTTAGAATGTTTATACACTAACCTAACCGAAATATAACATTATACATAAAATGTTTAGAAAATTTATATATAAAGTGTAACATAACCGAAACATAACAAAAGAAAAAATATGTATATTGTTGAAAACTTTTTTATTTAAAATTTGATTTCATTATGTAATTTAATAACGAAAATACATCCGCGTGTACACACGGGTTATCACCTAATTGTTATATAATAGATTTGGAAACATTTATGTGGAGACTACTTCAAAGTTCTGCCATATCTGTTAGAAATTGGGCTTTAGTTATGGGATTAGTTTCGAAGACTCGACTAAGCAATGGGTTTAACATTTTATGGGCCTGCCAGATCGTGTTTAATGGTTTGGGCTTATTGGAACAAGGTTTTGGGATTAGTAAATATGACAGGAAGAGAAGAAAGTGTCAATTTGTATTAGCTTAAACATTCTTCTAGTGCACTTAGGATTGGTGTTTTATTTTCTGTTATTTCCGTTTTTCTTCTCTAGTACACATAGCATAAAGCAGAGCTAGGTAATAATCATTTGGTGATAACTCACACAGATCCGACAAAAAGAGACGTCTTGAACAAAATCAAGCAAGCACTGATAGAAAGCAATGGAAACGCAAATCCTCAATGTATTCAGTTTTATGTACATCAAAAAAAAGAAAAAAGAAATTTAGTAACAAAAAAAATAGAATCCGTGGAATTAAGTAGGACAAAAAAAAATGAAATGAATTAAAGAATTTCTAACTCCTGATTGTATTGAAGATATTGTCTCTGCGACTTGTGTAGATCATAAGGAGCCCATAGATAATCAACTGGACAAGGCTTACCATCATCAAGCCTTACCCATGGCTTCCCTTTCCCACTCCAATGTATCAAACTCACCGGACCAGGATGTAACGATCTGCAACTACTCACGACGTTGTCTCCACCTAGACCGTGCTGGTTCCACTTGTGATCAATGGCTTCAATCTCGCCGGAAAACACAAGAAGAAACGGTGGCAACGAACCCAATTCGTAAATCCTCTCTTCTTTCTGAATCTTCATCCAGTTTTCGATCTTTCTCGTGTAGTCTCCTTCTCTCCATCTCTCTAAATCGATCACCATCACTCCTGTGTTGAAATAGCAAGGCGTTTTCGAATTGAAGACGCTCGAGAGTTTTCGATCCGACCAGAAACGATCTGAGAAGTATTTTGTGAAGTTGGCGTGGCAATACTCCGGAGCGCCGATTGTTCTTGTCCCGGATAATGAAATCTTCCATAGTTTCTGGATATCGTCGACAACGATCACATCTGAGTCGAGATAAATCACTCGGTGAACACACGACGAAAGAATCTCTGACAAGTAGCTTCTTGCGTAGTTCAAGGGACTATCGAGAGCTTGTCTTATAGAAGAAGAGATTAGATTCTTCACAATGGTTTCATCAAAGATGTAGACTTTGAAACTCAGAGAAGGGAAAACAGAGGAGAGAGTCTTTGCGAGCAAACCATGGCTCGAACCCGAAGCAATGAAGTGGAAGAAGATGTTTTGAGGGCAAGAGGTGTGTTTGAGGATGGAGTGGACTGCAGAAACCGTGCCACGTAAGTAAGCTGGGTCAAGGGTCATAGCTATATGAACAGCTGAAGGATCACAAGCTAGCAAGAGTCTGTTTTTGGCTAAAACAGAGCATTCAGGTCCGTTTTGGTATGCTGGAGCTTCCATGAAATCTGAAGATGCATCGTCGAATGAAGTTTTTTCGTCTGGGAATAATCGAATCGATCCGACGGTGAAGAAGACTGCTGAGATTAAAACGAAGATTATTAGTCTAGAGGCTAATCTAGAGCCAGACATCATCAGAGAGAACTGGCTAAGATATCAAAGAAGAGGTCTTTTTGAAGGCTTTGATTTTGAGTTTCTGGAATTTATGGAGAGAGAGAGAGAGAAAGGTCGAGGAAGAAGACGAAGACAAGAAACGAAACGCGGTTTTGTAAAGAAAAGAAACACGGTCAAATACGTTCGTTTGAAAACTCGGTTCTTATTGTCACTGTCAATGTTCTTTTTGTAGATATTTTTTTTTTCTTTTCTAGCTAGAACAATTATTTCAAAAGTAATAAGTTCGAGTTTATATTGATAACATTCAAGTCTTAAATATTGTTCATTGTATATTGCAAACATTAAGGATACGTTAATGACCAAGATAACATTGAGGATACATAAATTTATTTCATTACCAAATTACATATGCACACCATCTAATTAAGAATACCGAGTGTTCTATACAAAAGGGTATATTTATTGTATCGTTATATCTTTTCTAATTTACAAATGCTGTTGGGAATATCATATTCTTTAATATCCAAACTGTATGGTAATCTTGTATTCAAATATTGATCGTTCAAAATTTTAACGTCAAGTACTTCCTCAACGTTTAACCAATTTTGGTTTACAGCAATAAATGTAGAGAGAGAGAGAGAGGATTAACGAGCCTATCTTAGTTAACATTGACATAAACTCTTATTAAATATGAAGATTAGTTAATAATTGATTAAATGAATACGCACTGTAAACGTAGACATTACACACATAGACATAAATGTCGCATATAAAAGGAAAGCATGTTAGGTTGTAGGAGGAATCCAGCATTTTAGAATATGGGTTGATAATGGTCCAATGAACACATGGGTCCATGTGCTTTTCTACTTATTTCGATATATATATATATGTAACGTTTTCAATAATATATAATTATTGACTGACAATAATATATATAAATGGTTAGCTCACATTCATTGGATACAATGCTCATTGTATTAAGATAATATAAAACAAATGCTTGTATTTTACTATAAGCATGTGAGTATTCCTCGTTTAGATGGATTTTATTTGCAGGTTTTCGCCCTTTTCCACGACTAGAATTTGTTGTTTCCTTAAGTAGACTTTTTTTTCTTACTTTTCTCTGATATTAACAATGATATTAGTATACTAATTGTAGCATCATGCCAAAAAAATCTACTCGTTGCCAATTTCTACCACTATACACACATCTTATGTTAACATATTAGCTTGTAGTTTAGGCATGGCTAAAACCTCTAACTCTAGTATATGTTATCGGAACAAATGTGTTTGATAAGTCAAGGTGATGATCACATCCCATTCTCTCTCGATTGATGTATATATCACGTCTCATCATGCACTTGATATTCACTAGATAGAATATGTTGAACGTCAGTCACTTATAGATAACATTGACGCTAGAGGTAGGTCTTCGAAAAGTCCCATGTGGATTACACACACATGTATAGTAACATGAATTGTTGGTATTTAATAAACAAAATCTATCTCCAAGAATTGAAATAGACAGTTTTGAAATGGAGAAATGGTTGATAAAGTGTATTTACAATGTTTAATCAATGACATATATATATATATATATAATAGATATCCTTTTTGCCATTTTGTGTATCAATTATTATTCCATATTTTAGTATGTGGAGACAGACCATATGTAGATTAAACAATAAAAATAAAACCAATTAGTTTTTTTTCTTTCGAATAGAAAATAGAAGAAAATTTTATATAATACAGAGTTGTTGCTCCAACATCTTGAAACACGAAAATCTATATATACTTGTTTTCTGTTTACCGAAACCCTTTCACTTGGTTTGATTATTGGTTTATGTAAATCATGCAACTGCTAACTTATAAATTTGATTTAAAAATAAAAGTTCACATTTTTGTTTGCAATTGTTCACTAAAATTATAATCGAATAAAGAAAAAAGTATAGTGTAATGTTTGAATACAGCTGTGTGTGCGGCGATGGGCTGGCAAAATCATTATTCTTTTGTTTTGAGTATACATATCTCACTTTGGAACTATGTTTACCTAATGTGACTCTTACCTAATTACAACATTACCAATTCTAGCGACTTCTTATTTTGAAGAAACTCCATAAAAATAAACTTTTGGTACGTCTGCTACGGGAATTGCTTTCAATAGCATCAAAGCTGGTGAAAACTATATTATTAATTATTTCGATAAGAAGATATTTGATTTTATGTATTGTGAATTCGAATATACAGCTCACCAGTGTTCCTTTTATATTAAACTACAATGTAAACTAAATTTAACTTAGCTTACCTTCTGTTTAATCTGTTTTGTAAAATTTTTACAAACCCTCTCATTATTTAATAAAATTCAAATGCTTAATAAATAAAAAGATATTTCAATTCTTGAATTCAATTATAAATTTATTTGTGTTACCATGAAATTTTCAATAATATCAAACCGACAATCGATTATTAGGTCTTGCGTAGTAGACTAAAAGACTTCTTCTATATACTAGAACGTTGGCATATGAAAAAAAAAAGATTTCTATAAGAGCGAAAGTTATTTTAAAGTATCAATTTGACTTTAAATCATTTACTTTTTTTGTAGGAGAGTTCGACTAAAACCAATTAAGATGTATACCAAGGCGAAGGCGGTTTAAGTGAACCGAATTAAATTTAGAAAGGAAAACCGATATTAACCCTCAATTCTCACACTTTTGCTTATAATTTCCAGTTTCACACACGCACCACCAAAAGCGCCCTCTCCGACGACATTTAGGGTTTTACGAGTGACCGTAGTATTACAGAAATCTCAAATCCATGGCGGACGAAGATTACCAAGATGTCGACGATTTAGGGTACTCTCTCTTTCTATATCTCAGATGATTCTATCTGAGAGTGTTCTGTTTGATATCTATAATTAAAGTGTTCCATAAGAATACGTTTACTGAAATTTGTGGTTTGGTTGTAAAATTTACATTGGTTTCTCCATAAAAAGCTATTGATTCCCTGATTTCGAAGAGAAGAATATACATAAAACCTAATTTTCTGATTTTCTAGAGAAAGAGCCAATTTTTGTTTTTGTCGACTCTGCTTCTGCAGCGTTTTCTGGTTCAAAGACTGATCCTTTATCTACAAAGACTGATCCTTTATCTACAAATCATTCACATTATCCGAATATGTTATTTGAGTACACGTTTTTTCTTACTTAACCTCATGTTTATCCATCTCTTTGAATTGCACATCACTTGAATTTTTTGTTGAGTGTAACTTGGGAGTAAAATTGAAGTTAGTTTTATATTATGTTTAAATGCTCTTCTTTGCCTGGGGCTGTTTCTCTTCATATTTCGCATTATGGTTAAAAATGCTTAAGAAGCCTAATCAATTGTCTTGTAGGTACGAGGATGAGCCAGCAGAGCCGGAGATTGAAGTAAGCTAGTATGCTTCTTTGTAGGAATTAGACATTAAGTATTGCTTCCTACTTGCAATTTCTGATTAGAATTGTGATCAGGAAGGTGTAGAGGAGGATGCCGAGATGAAGGAAAATGATGATATCAATGGTGAACCTATTGAAACAGAGGATAAAATAGAGGAGGAAGCTGTACAACGTACGCGTAAAACATCAAAGTTTATGACCAAGTATGAACGCGCTAGGATACTAGGCACTCGTGCTCTCCAGATTAGGTCTGTTTTCAGCCTTTCCGGACTATCAATTATGCCTTACATATCAAACTTATATCTTTCGAGAAAAAAATAGCGATCACCAATTTTGGAGATCACTTTATTTCAATTGAAGAAAAACAAGCTCTGTTCTATCTTTGGATTCTGTTGCTTATTGTTTTGAGGTTGATACAGTATGAATGCTCCTGTGATGGTGGAGCTAGAGGGTGAGACAGATCCACTTGAGGTACTTACTCTCACCCCGACTTCATTTCTTTCTCTATTCATCCGTTCAAGAGTTTTCGTTATTTCTGAGTATAAGCTAGATATATGAAGAGTGTTAAAGAACTGTGGATTCTGGCTTACAGATCGCGATGAAGGAGCTACGCCAGCGTAAGATACCTTTTACAATCAGGCGTTACTTACCCGACGGGAGGTGAGTGTTTATTTCATGTCACGTTGAAACGTTCGCTTTCTTTTTGTTATCAAGCTCACTTGTTTGATCAGTTTTTTCCTGTCCTCATAATCAGCTTTGAAGAATGGGGAGTTGATGAACTCATTGTGGAAGACTCATGGAAACGTCAAGTTGGTGGTGATTAATCGATAAAATTAGTCTGTAGCAATTCTCTTATGTTGTTGTTATATGCAAGCGAATCGAGCACAAGTGAAAACATAGATCTGGTTACAAATTATGTAATGGCGTTATATAACATGGTCAATTTCATTAGAAAAGATGGGTCGTCTCTTCAATGTCCCCTACTTTTGTTCTAAAAGAGAGCTAAACAGAGTTTTATTAGTCTCCAAAGCTTATTAGTCAACAAGAAGTTCTCTGGAGACTGACCAATGAGAAGTAAACACCTGTAGGGCCTTCCGCCAACAAGGATGAATGGGTCCCACGTTCAACGAGTTTCCCTTTGTCTAAAACGGCGATTGCATCGCAGCTCTGTATCGTGCTCAGCCTATGAGCGATCACAACGCTCGTCCTCCCGACCATCACGCGCTCGAGGGCGTCTTGCACCACGCGTTCCGATTGGCTGTCTAAAGCGCTCGTCGCTTCGTCGAGGAGCAACACTGACGGGTTCTTCAGTACCGCTCGAGCGATCGCGATCCTCTGTTTTTGACCACCGGATAATTGTACTCCTCTGTCTCCGCAGTAAGTGTCGTAGCCATCCGATAACGAGGTGATGAAATCGTGAGCGTTCGCTGCTCTCGCCGCCTCGATGATCTCCGATTCGCCGATTTTATCTGACGGGCTTCCGTATATGATGTTCTCTCGGATCGTTCCCGCGAACAACGTTGGCTCTTGGCTAACCAAAGCTATGTGTTGACGAAGCCATCTCAGATTGTACGATCTTAAATCGCGACCGTCGATTCTCACAAGGCCTTTTACCGGGTCGTAAAACCGTTCGATCAACCCGATTACAGTGGATTTACCCGACCCGCTTGGACCCACAATCGCAGTGGACTTCGCTGCGTCGATCTCAATCGAGAAATCTCTAAATATCATCACCTCCGGTCTAGTTGGATACGAGAAGTCCACATCGAGAAGCTCGACCCGACCGGTTATTCTTTCCGGCTCATAACCATCTGGATCCTCCGGATCAATCGATGTGTACCGATCCAACACAGCGAAAACCGACCCGACCGCGTCCGAACCTTTGGCTAGATCAGTTGTCATGCTTCCAGCATCGGCAATGACCCGACCGGTACTAACCAAGATCATAAACGTTTCGAACAGAGCTTTAGCCGTGATGTACCCACCATCGATCAATCTACCACCGTACCAGAAATCCAAAGCCCACGTGCACGTGGTGAGGCTCTGCGACATCGCAAGCCCGAACCCTGCGAACCATGACTGACGGATGCTTTCTCTCCGCGGGTTTTCTTGGGCCTTTTTGAGCATTTTCATGATACGTTCTTGTGACGAAAAAGCCGTGATGGTTCGGACGTTTGAAACAGCCTCTGCAGCTAGTTTGCTACTCTCGTCCTGAGCCTTGATTGCTTTCTTCGACATGTTCTTGAGTAAAACCCGGCGAGTGTAGAAGCAAACAATAATCAGCGGTTGCACCGCGATCATCACAAGGGCTAACCTCCAAGCGATGACCAAACCCATCGTGCAAGCTATGGTTACAGCCGATATGGTTTGTACCAATAATGCCATCCGATCACCTACCAACGATCTCACCTAGTATAAAACAAAATATTAGAAACATCAAGAAACGTTATATTATAGTTCGTTAAATGTTCTACTAATCTTAAGATTCATGTACCTACCACATTAGCATCTTTTGCGAGTCTAGAGCAAATGGCACCGCTCGAGTTCTCATCTCGATCAAACCAACCGACTTCAAAGGTTAGCACCTTAGAGAGCATCCGTTCTCGGATACGCTTAGTCAAATATTCGCCCATGTATGCGAAATTGTAGTGTTGGCTTATATTGATCAGGAAAGAAAGCACGGCTAGGCCAACAAAAGATAATGCGTAAATCCTCGTTTTGTCCTTGATCTCGTCGTGGCTCGTTAAAAAATAAACTGATACCATCGACCCCAAAGAATATGCGTATGCCGGCTGTATGGCACCAAACAAGGCTGCGCTTATGCAACCGTACAATGCCTGTTTCCATTCCGGTAAATTCATTGCCAACAGTCTTTTAAATGATGGTAAAGGTGGCTTGTCATCTCCAGAAAGATTCTTCACAAGACTTGAACCTGTAACCGAGTTAGCAGAGCTTGACCGGCTAACAGTCGAGACTCTTGAACTACTTCTCAAATCTTTGTTAGGATCCGAGATTGGACCCATTCGCACATTGACGCTCATGTTCACAGCTGAGTCGTCTTTTTCAATTTGTTGTAAGCGGACTAATGAAGCATATTGACCATCTAAGATCTGCATTAGCTCATCGTGTGACCCAGTCTCAACAACATGGCCGCTCTGTACCACGGAGATAACATCAGCATTACGAATAGTAGAGAGACGGTGGGCAATAAGGATAGTTGTACGACCAATTGACGCATTTTCTAAGGCTTCTTGGACTACTCTTTCGGATTCAGAGTCCAATGCGCTTGTTGCCTCGTCTAGAAGAAGAATGGTTGGTGATTTGATTATTGCACGTGCGATTGCGATCCTCTGCTTCTGTCCTCCTGACATTTGCACTCCTCTTTCCCCAACCTAATTGTTTACACAAAAACTAAATCAACCTCCTGATTAATCTACAAAAAAAATGCAATAAGTATATAAGAAATAGAATCTAACCTGAGTTTCGTAGCCATTAGGTAACTGAGAAATGAAATTATGAGCATTAGAGGCCTTGGCAGCTTCCACAACATCATCCATGGATGCATCTTCTTTACCAAACAATATGTTCTCCTTTATGGATGTGGCGAAAAGCGCAGGCTCTTGGCTAACTAAACCCATTTGCGACCTTAACCACTTCACTTGCAACTTATCTATGGATACACCATCTATGAGAATCTCTCCGGCAACCGGACTATAAAACCTCTGCAAAAGCGATATCACAGTTGATTTTCCTGACCCGCTTCCTCCCACCAAAGCCACGGTTTTCCCGGATGGAACACTCAGACAAAAATCGTCAAAGATCGATGTTTCGGGTCTCGATGGATACACAAACTTTACATGCTTAAACTCAACTTCTCCTCTAACTTTCTTCAGTTTTTGCCCTTCCGGATTATCTGAATCAATCTTGGGGACTCTGTTTATCACTTCTATGATTCGCTCTCCAACTGAAGCCGCCTCAAAGAAGTACTTGAGATTAGACAAACCACCACCAAGTGATCTGAAACAATGACAGAGACACCAAAGATCAAGAATCATAAAACGGTTTCACAACCAATATATTCCTTTAATTTTTTGCTGTAAGTGAACAATTTATAAATATCAATCGTACTACTCTGTGATGAAAATCACCAAAACATTGATTTATATGTAGACAGCTTGAACTAAACCAAAATTCTCATACATCCAAAAGTGCATATAAACAGGTTCTACAGGAACTAAAGGACAAAACTATTCAATATGTTTTTTCAACTATCAAAGCGAATAATATAATCATTCTACTTTGCAACTATATATTTTATCATAAAGAGTTAAAAATATTAAAATATAGACTAAAATAATTTCAAAATACACATTAAATATTATAACCATCCAAATGGTTTACGTAACTGGGCGATTCTAATTATTCTAATACGCACGCAATGGATTCTAATTGTTACGTAATATAACTAAAATATAGATAAAAATATTTCTATAATAGGTACGATTCTGATAGTTTAATTGTTGAAACCGTCTTGCATATCTCATTGTTTCAATCCCAACCCACGGGTCACTTTCTAGTTTATATATACTTACACTCCACCGATGGCAACAGCCGCGGCTACTGCAAACACCGTACCACCTTCAGCACCATGGTACATGACCATCCGGCTTCCATACCAAGACGTGAACCCCCACATTGCGAAAGTGATTCCATTGCTTCCAATGGTGATCCCTTTAGCAAGCCCTTGTCTAATCCCTAGCTCTACAGAGCCTCGAAGCGCGGTCGAAAACTTGGATATCGTCTTCCTCTCCCCGGAAAACGCATAGACGGTTCGCACTGAAGATATGGCCTGCTCAGCTACAAAACCAGCCTCATTGTACTCTTCGCGGATCTTCCTGGAAATACTTATAAGGGCTTGGCCGTACATTAGTCCCGGGATCACTAAGAGAACTACGAAGGGTAAGCCAACTATGGCGAGTCTCCATAACAAGATAAAGCCAACTATGTAGCTTCCAACGAACGTTGATGCGCTCATCAAAAAATTCGGTAACTGCACCAAATCAATATCATAAGAAACCGGTTTAGAAAAATTATAAAAAAAATGATTAGAATGAAAGATAGAAAGGTGAGTGAGACCTTCTCGCTAAGTACGTCTTGGATGACGAAGCTGTCACTAGAGACACTTGTGATAACATCAGAAGTGCTTGTGACATGAAGATCAAAGTAGCCCACATCTTGTCTTAAGACTGCTCTTAAATACTTTTCTCTCATTCTTGCGGTTTGTCTCTCCCCTGTTCTTGTCCAACAATATCCTTCTGTTTTTTTTTTGCAATAATTCAAAAATTATTTCGTTACTCTAACTGGGGTCAGGTCAACTATATAGAAAATGAAAGGAAACATTATTAAAAAGCTTACCAAGGAAACAGACAACCCAAGATCCACAAGCCACATAAAGCAAAGCTACAGAATTCTGTTGATTAAAGAAAAAAAGGAAGAAGAAGAACGAATTAACATCAATCTTCATTTTATGCATGTGTCATAAAATGAAGTCTAAACCGTAAATTAAAAAAGCAAATGACTTGGAGGAGTCATCTGGTTTTTATATGTTTGACCTACTGTATATCTCCTCTACACAATATCAATTTGTAATTTTGTTGATTTTCTTATAACAATCTGGATAATCAAGCATCCAAAAAAACGCCACAAACAATAAAAAGCTTGTGATCATAAGATGTAATAAGAAAACCAAGTGATTATACAGCAGAGAAGAGAGAGATAGAATTGAGAGAGGACCTTGGAGATGTTTTGCATGAAGGTGTCAGAGTTGAAAGAGGAGCCACCAAGATTGTTCATGAGCTTGCTGGTTATAAGAAGAACAAGAGGAGTTGTGAAGCCATCACCGACGGCTCCGATTAACCCTAACACCATCAGCAACCAATCTACACCATCCGCGTGAATGAATATCGATCTTATGCTTCTAAAACTCTTCATCGTCTTCTTCCCACTCTCTTTCCCCTCTGCTTGACCCATTTTCTCTTTTGTTCCAAAGAGAGAAAGAGAAAGAGAAACCAAAACGACACCCTGACCTAAACGAAACGACAGCGGTTTGTTTCTCTTTCTCTCTCTGTGTTTTCAAGAGGTTCTCTGTTGTTCGTGCAGTAATATTGAAAGTGGAAACCTTTACTTTCCTTTTTTCTCTTTATTTATATATTTTTTTGTTATGTGGTACTTTTTTTCTAAGCTTCATTTACATTACGTTGATCCGATGCGGTAGTCGGCGGATATTTATAGAAACGGAAAGAGAGAGATAGAAGCCAATTAGCTTCTCGGAACTTCGGCTGTCTAACTTATTTAGAATTTAAAATACAGTTTTAGATCATGGTTTTAGTCTCTCTCAAACATTATAATATGTATTTTCATGATTTGTACTAATATTACTGTTGTGTTCTCATCAATCAAAATGACATATTTTTGCGAAAACATTGGTTTTAGAGACATGTCCGTTTTCTAACAAGTATGAATGAACAGTCCAATCAAATCTCGATACAAATACGAATCTTTCAAAATAAAGATTTGTAATTATATATATAATTGAGAACTTATATACAATCATAGAGCTAATAAACAACACAAAAAGGCATTTTGGATATTTTATGGTACTATTGATTCTTTCATTCAATGTATAAGTTACTAAATATCGCTTGAAGTGAAGGCGGTATAATTCAAGTAATGAATGATATATAGTAAGCACATGCATGTAATTGAATTCGTCCTCCTGCGACATTAAAACCTGCGAGCAATTCCCTATGCGAGTCATGTGGGTGCTTAGAAGCCTTGCCTTGCATGCAGCCTTTACACAACACAACTCTCTAACAAAACATTTATTACTACTTTTTGACATCATTTATTTATTTATTTATCGTATAATACGATAAGTATAAGGTTTTGTTCCATATATCGAGGTACGGTTATGTTTGGATAATACTACTATTTAATAAAGTGTCGTATACGTAGAGCATGAATATTTACTGCGTTTGCTACGATTGGAATACAAGTACAACAACAACAAACGTACGGTATTAGTTTTTGCTACTTCCAGTATTATATGTTGGTTCCTCCATTGTCTACTTTGATTTTCTTGAATGATGATGAATTGATGATCTATATTTGGGTATCAAATCCATCCAAATATTCCATTCAAGGAGCAATATAAAGCGTTTATGAGTTCTTAAGTCATTCAGAAATCTCTTAACTTGTAAAAATACTCATAGCAAACAGTTCTTGTAACAAACTGCTAAACTCCGGCAAAATCCGCAATATTGTCAATAGAGAAGTTTCAGTTAGGTTTTAATTATACAAAAATCTCAATGTCAATGTCAATATTATATATAAATACATATATATATATATACAAACTAATTGACCTTTTTGGTTCTACTCACCAAATTCTACCATTGACATGTTTTTGGATCCGTGTTCTCCCTCCTAGGATTCGATCATAATATAACTAATGAAGTGAATGAAAAATAAAAAAGTTTCATCAATTTCGCCAAAGTGTAATGATTTGTATATTGCGTACAAAAATTAGTGGCACACCAAGAATAAAACCGGTGGGGGACACATTGTTTTTTATTTTAAAGTTCACCTTCTTTATGTTTCAATTCTTATTTTTACGCATTTTTAAGCACTAAAAGAAAATGTCATTTTTTTGCCGATTGTTAAATTAAAAAACGCTAATCGCCTTCAACGGCGATTCAACAGTGCCTGACGTTTATATTGTCTAGATGCCGCCTAGAATTTGTTTTGTTATAAACCTATAAAAATTATAGATAAAATAGATATATACACACACATATTTCTAACGTTTGAATAAGTAAATTACTAAGTCTGAACGGTTTGGCATATACTACATTTTTAGAAAACTGATTTTTCCTCTAAAGATTCCAAGTTGGCCACTCAAGAAGATATAAAAGCGATTCAGTAGTGAACCAACAAACCAAGAAAGATACATACATTATGATAGTGACATATTTACTGCCATGTTTATAACCCATGCTTTCAACGGCCAAGTGTGACTTCTACTAAGACATTTGTGGTTCGAGTTTCATAATTAATCGAAAGACAAATACAACTTGATTTCCTTATCAATGAACCCAAAGAATTCTCACATCTTCAATTAAACTTCCACAGCCAATGTCAAACTTTTTCTTGTCCAAATATGAATCCCAAAATCTACTTGTGTACCATTCATCAACTCTACAATTTGCATGCAACCCCCCTTCAAGTTCCACTCTTGTAAAACCTCTATTCAAAAGACTGTTCATTGTTATTAACAAAGCTTGAAACTATGCCAGAGCCGTTAAGACATTAGCACAAGTGTTAATTATCTTGTCATTGACTTGCTTGATCTATACAACTTTGTGGGGAGTTTGAGAATTCAACCATTCTCTAGAGTCATCAATAGCGAACACATTCAATTTACTTACTTAAGTGCTAATAAGATTCTTCTTTTTCAGTTAATTTATTTTTCGCTTTTGAACAATCAAAATTTTTATTACATCTAATAATTACTTTAAAACATTTAAAATTATAATTACAAAGTGTAGCTATAAATACAATTCCATCTTACAGTTTTTTTTTAACATTAAACGGCATTTCAGTTACATGCTATTGTTTAAGAGGAAAAAAGGAAAGTGAAAGTTGTGAGTGTGAGTGTGAGTGGGGGCTTAATAATATGTCATGTCATATCATGTCTTGATTGTAAGAAAACCAAATTCCACTTTACTCGAACTATATACATTCACTAAACAAGCTCGAGCAAAATATACCCACCAAATCATAAGAGAAGCAGTTTCCATAAGTGGCATAAGCTCATCAGCCATCACCAATTGTTTTTCAACTTGGCCCTAAGAGTAGTCTAGTAGTGTATCACTCCTTCACAACCACTAAACCTCACATCATCTCTAAACGTGTACATCGATTATCAGTCTATCATTATAGTGCTTACAATTTATTCTTAGATATTTTGAGTTGAGGGATTAAAATATAACATGAGAAATGAATCTTTTCCATATATAAAGCATATCTAGTAGAGGACAATAAAGTTATTTTGAGTAAGTGAATTAATACCTCTGCACGATTAGTGGATCACTTCCATATATTTTCAACTTAGTGTTTCTAAATTAATGAATATTCACTGTAGTCGTTTATTCATTGTTGTACTTTAACGGTTTAACCCCTATTATTAATAGTAACATTTATATCGAATAATGCACAATGTCTAGATATATTATTGCCAAGATTCTTGCATCAGTCTTCAGCTAAATTAGTAGAAGCTTAAGTACTCTCCCTAACCACGACCAAAATAGTCGTCCTTGATGAGACAATCGATCACTTTGAGAACAAGAACATAGATAAAACATTGTAATAATTAACTTTGTCCAACTAATGAAACATCGTAGTTACTTTAAGGTGTCTTCCATTATAGTTTACAATATCGTCAAATTCGCAATTAAAACCTAGCATCGAAAAAATAACATTCGTTTATGGTGGATTCAACGTGGCTAATATGTGGATCCTATGAGAATTATCTGTTCACAGATTCTCCTCCAAGAACAGTGTCATGGTGGTGATTATTCTGTTGTTAGACCATTTTTTGGTATTGTCCTATATAAACATTTTGGTAACGAGGTATATTGAATGATAGATAGTAGCACAAATTCTACCAAACAGTTTTCTTAGTTTTCTTTTATTCCACATCATTCTTTTTTTGATAAAGTATCCCACATCAGTTTTAGATATTTTTTTTAAAATAAAACAACATTATTGTATTGGTCATGAATCTTTGGTTCTTTAGAAAATCTATTTTGTTACTACTACATAATACAGATTGATAAATTATATCAAATAATAATCGTTTACTGTTTTGTCACAAATATATTTGGGTCACAAAAAGAGAAAAGATGTGCTATGTATATTTGTTAAAAAAAATACTTCTGTTTTATATTATTTTTTAAACAATCTTATCTTGTAATTTTTTTAAATTTCTATCTACATTTTCACTTTATCGAAATATAAATTTGAGTTTATTTTAAATATGTATGAATATTAATTTTGAAGTGTTCAATATTATTAGTATCCACTAAATTTTTACTAAATGTTTGGTTTGTACTCTTGTACGTCTGAATTCAAAAAGAAAACATCCAGAAAAAACTGAGATGTGCATGCAACACGTATATGAAATAAAAATTTAGATCAATAATATCCATACGCCTAACTATTTAATTAATAATATCGTAAGATATTTGGGCTTAGTATTTTGGGCTCTATAAATATGGGCCGACATAGCTGGTTATTTCACAGACGCAAAAGTTTTTCAGAAACGGTAAGGCAGTGAGATATTTTTCAGTGACGAAGAAGAAACCATGGCGGGAATCGATACGCAGAAGCAGCTTCTCTCTCTGATCCGCGACTTCACCTCTGAAAGATCTCGAGGAGGTAAGTTAATCTTCATACTTTTTTGTAGCTCATTTTCTTTGTTTTGCTTTCTGGAAAACGTCTCGAGATTTCGCAAAGAAGACAACGGCTAAGATTCGGAAGGTGTCTAGCAAAATTTTGCAAAATCTTATGTTGATCCTGCATTTGGATCGGCGTTTTCGTGCAATTAGGCTATATTTTCATGCGAGTCGAGCTCCATAGTTTCTGTAATCATAGAAATATGGTCCTGATTGTTGGTGAATGGTGATTTTCTCGTCAAGAGCAAAGAGTGGTTGTATTGAAGAAGCGGATCGAGTCTCTACAATCAGAAGTAGAAGCATCTAACGCAGAAGTTGAACATTCCAAGCGTATCAAAGAAGTGGCGGAGGAGGAGCTCAATGGCTACGAAGTTGAATTGTCTTTGAACGATGCTACGATTCAATCTCTGGAGGTTTCGGATTTTAGAACCTTTTGGTGACTGATCAGCTCGATTAACATGTGCAGGATGTGTGATCTAGTTTTGTTTCTTATCGTGAGCGTACTTTTTTCAGGCAAGGATTGGTCTTCTTCAGGATGAAATTTCTTCTGTTGGAAATGAAGTGGATGCTTTCAAGGTTTTGCTTACATCCTGTTTTATATAAGGTTTAGAGCTTATGGTTGATTATTTGTCTCTGTTTTACATTCTCGAATTTTGTGGGTGACTTGATGTGGTTGGCCATACAAAGAACAAGGAAGGATTGCTTAGGTGATTTCATCTTTCTAGCATCTTATTTAATTCTACTTTCTTGATATGAACTTAAGGTTGTGTTTAGTAATTGCATATTACTTTTTTTTATACAGAGATCAGTTTATAAGTCAAATGATTGAGCTGAACAAGGAAATAAGGTTATTTCCTATCCTATGACTTTTCATCTTATGCTGCTGCAACACATCTAAATTGCTTGCTTGATAATAGGGTGTTCCAAAAAACCGTGGCTTCTAGTTTGGGCAATGATCACAGTAATGGCATAAAAGCAAGTGAGTAGCCAATACTTGCAGTTCACTTCTCTTATCTGATGTCTCACTGTTTATTAAGAGACAGTGGCTTGTGGATATGTTTCGTAATAGCAGATGTCAACGTTTTTAAGGATGGTCATGGAGCTGATTCAGAAGCTATCAAGGATTTGCTATCTGATATAAACTCTCAACTAGCAAAAGAGGAAGAAGGATACCTGGCACAGCAGACCATAAAAGAACAGGTTATAAACCATGGGTTTAGTCTTTTGTGTCAACCTTATACTTTAAAGTTACATCGCTGCTCCAAATACCGTTTGCTAGCTTATCCATTTCCTGTTTTAGTTTTTTTTAATCATTTTATGAGGAGAATATATTGGGATTGATGACTCGGTTTTTCTCTCTGTAGCTGCAGAAGGAGCTTGATGAGTATGAGAAGAAAATGTCACTCATGGAGGCCATAACAGACAAAACAGATTCAGTGCAAGTTCTCGCTAGATATCCTTATTTTCGTTAGCTAGTGAAGAATGGTTTATAGACTCATAACTGAGGTCGTAGCAATCATGAATCACGTTTACACAAACAAGATCTGTTTATCTAGGGAGCCTGCACTCTGCAGCAGCCACTCGAATTTAAGAGGAAGCCAGTGCGTGTACTTTTATTTTCATTTCCGATTCTTTTAGAAGAGTTTCCTTGACGGTAAACAAGCAGACTTCTGAGCTGGAACAGACATTGGCTTCACTCGGGGAGGAGCTGCAGAAAAGATGCCGATGCAAACATTGCCAGGCAGAAAATTTGGATGTCTTGAGCTTACTTCTCCAAGGAGACTAAGTATGTTGACCCGTACAAGCTATTTTTCTCATTTCTAAACAACTTTCACGAAATGCTATCAAGATACTATAGCCAGAAGCTTTTATATTCGTATGTTATGGTTACGGGCTTATATGGTATGTTGACATACGGTCTGTAACGTATCTACGATATTCCTCCAATTTCTCTAATTGTCCTAAAACTTGGTTGATGTCCGTTAGTCTAAGCATATAACAGAAACAAATAAACCTTAACCAGAATCTCAAAGTTATGAAAAATAGAAGGCATCAATCACATAAAGACCTACCTGATTTCTTTCAACAGATTGAAGTAGCCATTCTCTAGTAAAGACCTTTGTAGTCTATTGAGCATCCAATTTTATTGATGATACCTTGTAAACTGTCTAGTCAGGAAAAGACATTATATATAGGTTCTGCCTCTTTTTAGTTGGAATTCTTGTCCTGAAAGAATGTAGACATGTATTGGCTTGTTTGGCTAGCTACGATTTCAAGAAGCCTAATCTGTACAGGAGTTACTTTCAAATTTCCGGCACCTCGACTTGTACAATTTTATAGAATGGTCAAAGAGAGTAGTGACGATCAGAAAACCCACTCTCACTTAGCTGTGGAACCATAGTATCTCTCAACATGACTAGAATATATTGTGAAATTTCTTGTGACAGTGAGTAATATATGTAGACTCACCTTGTAGTTTCTTATTATATTATCCTATATCTTTTTCTGCAAGCTTTCATATTTACAATATTGCTATTTTTTTGCAGAATATGGTGGTGTCGTAGTTAAACCCAATCTTACCTATGGGTTGCTCGAGGGAAGATTGATTTACTCGGGTTCCAAAATCGTAAGACTTTTACTTTCACCTCTTAAGGATCTAAGAAACCACTTCTCTAGGAATTTTACTAAGTGTGTAATGATGAAGCAAAACACTAGTACCAATCTCTTGAAATCTGTGAAACAGAGCCACGGTTTACATTAACAACTAAGAAAAATCCAATAATAACTCAACTGTCTCATATCTGAGATCATATATGACATAGAACGATAAATTCTCCGTTTTAACTTACGCCTCTTGTTTCCCTCAACTATGATTGGATCTGTATCTGCTATGTGTATGCGTATACATACACATTCTGAATAGTTGGACAACGTCTAGCTAGCTTCCTGTTTTAGGCAGAGGAGCGAGAAGTATGCGAAAGAGATGACCTTTTAACAGAGATTTCTCTGGAGACTGACCAATGAGAAATAAGCACCCGTGGGACCCTTTGCCATCAAGGACGAGTGGTTCCCATATTCAATGACTTTCCCTTTGTCCAAAACGGCGATCCCGTTGCAGGTTTGGATCGTGCTAAGCCTATGTGCGATCACAACACTAGTCCTCCCGACCATCACGCGTTCTAGCGCGTCTTGCACCACACGCTCTGATTGGCTGTCCAGAGCACTTGTTGCTTCGTCTAGGAGTAACACTGATGGGTTCTTCAGCACAGCCCGAGCGATTGCGATCCTCTGTTTTTGACCACCGGACAATTGTACTCCTCTGTCCCCACAGTACGTGTCATAGCCATCAGATAGTGCTGTAATGAAATCGTGAGCGTTTGCTGCCTTAGCCGCCTCGATGACCTCCGACTCCTCAATCTTGTCAGATGCTCCTCCATACATTATGTTTTCTCGGATCGTCCCGGCAAATAACGCTGGCTCTTGGCTAACCAGAGCTATGTGTTGACGAAGGGACCTCAAATGATACGACCTTACATCGCGGCCATCAATTTTCACAATACCCTTTAACGGGTCATAGAACCGCTCGATCAAGCCAACTATTGTGGATTTACCTGAGCCGCTGGGACCCACGATCGCAGTCGACTTCCCCTCTTCTATCTCAATGGACAAGTCCTTGAATATAATCACATTTGGTCTGGTCGGGTAAGCGAACTCCACATTGGCAAATATGATTTGGCCCTTTATCTTGTCTGGAGGATATCCATCCGGGTTCTCCGGCTCAATTGTTGTGCAACGATCTAAAACTTCAAACACAGTCCCAACTGCATCCGAGCCTTTGGCTATATCCGTTGTCATGGTCCCAGCGTCGGCAATAACCCGACCCGTACTAACAAAGATCAAAAATATCTGAAAATATGCTTTTGACATGATCTTTCCGTCAGCAATTAGTTTACCACCGTACCAGAAATTTAAAACCGACGTGCATGTTATGAGGCTTCGCGAAGTCCCAAGCACAATCCCTGCTAACCACGATTGGCGGACACTTTCTCTCCGTGGACCTTCTTGAATCTTTTTGAGTAATTTCAAAATCCGTTCTAGTGACGAGAAAGCTGTGATAGTTCGGATATTAGAGACAGCTTCCGCTGCTAGTTTGCTACTTTCATCTTGCGCTTTAATAGCCTTTTGGGATATGCTTTTGAGCAGCATACGTTGAGTGTAGAAGCACACAACCATCACCGGCTGCACCGCAATCATCACAATGGCTAATCGCCAAGCGATGACCAAACCAAATATGCACGCTGTGGCCACTGCCGATATGGTTTGTACCAACAATGACAGACGTTCACCGACCAACGATCTCACCTATCATAACAAAACATTACAATATCAAGAACTGGTTAACAGATATTATTCCTTAAAGTTCAAATTAATAATGCGGAACACATACCAAGTTAGCTTCTTTTGCTAGGCTTGAGCAAATTGCACCACTCGAGTTCTCGTCTTCATCAAACCAATTGACTTCAAAGGTCAATATCTTCGACAGCATTTTTTCTCGGATACGTTTTGTTAGGTATTCGCCCATGTAAGCAAAACTATAATGTTGAATGATATTGATCAAGAATGAGAACATAGCTAGACCAACAAACAACAACGTGTAGATCCTTGTTTTCTCCCTGATCTCATCATTACTCGTTAGGAAATACACTGACACCATCGATCCCGAAATATATGCAGAAGTTGGCTGTACGGCCCCACATAAAGCTGCACTTAAGCCACCATACAATGAATGTTTCCACTCTGGTCTATTCATTGACATCAATCTCTTAAACGATGGCACAGGTGGCTTCTTATTCTCAGGAATTGAACTGTGAAGAGTCGAATCAACGCTTGAACTCGTGAACATGTTAGACCGGCCTTGAGTAGAGATTTTTGGACTATACTTCAAGTCTTTGCTCGAAATCGACAATTGACTCCCTTCCATACTTACATTGAGGTCAACATCAGATTCTTCATTCTCAGTCTGTTGTAAGCGGACAAGAGAAGTATATTGACCATCTAAGTTCTCCATGAGCTCTTCGTGTGATCCAGCTTCTACAATGCGGCCATTATGGAATACACATATAACATCAGCATTACGAATAGTAGAGAGTCGGTGGGCAATAACAATAGTTGTACGGCCAACAGAAGCATTTTCCAAGGCTTCTTGGACTACTCTTTCGGATTCAGAGTCTAATGCGCTTGTTGCCTCGTCTAGAAGGAGAATGGTCAGTGATTTGATTATTGCACGTGCTATTGCGATCCTCTGCTTCTGTCCCCCTGACATTTGCACTCCTCTCTCCCCAACCTTTTTTTGTTACAAAAAGAGAGACAAATATACGGCTTGATACAGCTAAAACATAATCTTAAAATTGAAATCTATGTAGGACCAAAATAAAAAAACCTGAGTTTTGTAACCATGAGGGAACTGAGAAATGAAATTATGAGCATTTGAGGCCTTTGCAGCTTCCACACTTCCTCCATGGACGCGTCCTCTTTACCAAATAATATATTTTCCTCTATCGATGTGGCGAAGAGCACTGGCTCTTGGCTTACTAGACCCATTTGCGACCTTAACCACTTCATTTGCAGCTTATTAATTGGTACATCATCTATGAGAACCTCTCCTGAGATTGGGTCATAGAACCTCTGCAAAAGAGATATCACGGTTGATTTCCCCGATCCGCTTGCGCCAACAAGAGCCACAGTTTTTCCAGATGGAATTCTCAAACATAAATCAGTAAATATTGGGGTTTCAGGTCTAGACGGGTACATGAACTTCACATGTTTAAACTGGACTTCTCCTTTAATTTTCTCTAGAATTTGACCTTCCGGGTTGTCCGAATCAATATCGGGAACTCTTTTTATCACTTTTGTAATCCTCTCCCCTGCTACAACCGCATCTGATAAATATTTGACATTCGACAAACTTCGACCAAGTGATCTGAAAATGTGTAAGATACCAAACACTACAGTGTGGTTTCTTGTGTGTCAAGAAAACCAAAGAGTCTTAAACCATAGTCACTTACGTGCCGCCAAAGGTAATGCATATGATGACTGCAAAGATATTACCACCTTTGGCGCCATGGTACATGACCATACGACTTCCGTACCAAGTCATGAACCCCCAAATGGCATAAGTGATACCATTGCTCCCAATGGCGATTCCTTTAACTAGTCCTTGTCTCAGCCCTAGCTTCAACGAGCCTTGAAGCGCAGCTGAGAATTTCGCTATCAACCTTGTCTCACTACCAAATGCATAGACGGTGCGCACCAACGAGATAGCTTGCTCAGCAATAGAACCCAGCTTCATTGTACTCTTTGCGTATTTTCCTAGAGATACTGATGAGGGCTCGTCCGTACATCAGTCCAGGGATCAAGAGGAGAATGATGAAGGGGAAGCCTACGATTGTGAGTCTCCATAACATGATGAAACCCACTATGTAGCTTGCGACAAACGCAGATACATTCATCAAAAAGTTCGGTAACTGCTTGAAATAATAAGCACCAAAAACCAGTTTAGAAAATAAGAAACATGATTAGAATGAAATTTTAAAGAGAGAAAACTGAGACCTTCTCACTGAGGACGTCTTGGATAACGAGGCTGTCACTAGAAACACTTGTGATAACATCAGAAGTGCTTGTGACATGAAGATCGAAGTAACCCACATCTTGTCTTAACACTGCTTTTAAGTATCTTTCTCTCATTCTCGCTGCTTGTCTCTCCCCTGTTCTTGTCCAGCAATATCCTTCTGTTTTGTTTTTAAATATTAAAACCCATCCATAAATTTTAAGTAAAAATTAACTGTATAATAATGCACCAAAATATAATTTTAATTTGATTGTAGACAAGGAAAATAAAAAAGGAAAGAAACATGGTCTAAAAGACTTACCGAGGAAACATATGACCCAAGATGCACAAGACAGATAAAGCAAAGCTACAGCATTCTGTTAATTACCAATGTGTAAAAAAGGTTGATACATTATAATTTGTTTTCTCTTAGAAAATAAAAAAAAATAAAAAAATATATATTCTCAACGCCTAGTGGAATAGCTCATATCTCATATAAAATTATATTTTGTTACAAGTGATTGTCGCTCCTAACAAATAGATATGGGCATATGTCAGAAAATTATTGAGAGATTAGGTCTCATGCCATATATGGCCCAGGGGTGAAGCTAGAGAAGGGGCCGCATGCGCACCATAATAATTTAGAACTTGCCAGTTGCATCCATTAAAAATAAGATAAAAAATACCCAAAAAAGAAACAGAACAAATTAAATTTATATAATAAGATGAAAACAAGCTAGCCCATGTAAGAAAATAATATAACTCAAACTCTAAAGCCTACTTATGTTTTGAAAATTATTTTTATTAAAATCCCTAAATACAAGTAACAACTTAGCCTATTTAAGAAAACAAAAATAAGATAGACTAGAAAAGCCACTTATGCTTTGATTTTTTTTCTATTCTTACTAATGGACTCTTAAAACAACAAAAGTTTTATTTCTTATTTTTTTCTTAAACGATTTTGCTTTTCTTGTTTTTTCTTCAATCATCTCCGTGAAAACAGTCTTATGCAACTGAATTGGAAATTATTTTTAATTGCTATTTTAATTTATTTTATTAAAACATTATTTAAAAATGTTACGATGAACCGATTAAGCGTTGAATGAAAGTATAACTTAATCTTTGGAAAATCTATTGTTACTAGTGAACTCTTAAAACAACAAAAGCTTTAGTTCTTATGTTTCTTAAAGGATTTTGCTTTTATTTTTTATTTATTCGAATCATCACAGTAAAAACAGCTTTATGCAACTGAATAAAAAATTATTTTATTTTTACCTAATTTTTTTGATTGAAAAAAGTTACTTTAAATCATGATGAACCGGTTAAGCGTTGAATGGACGTACAATGTACTTGTATGTTGTTATTTTAGATTAAATATGATATTATACTTTTAATCATAATGTTTATTATACTATTACTGCACCCGTTAAAATAATCTTATGGATTTGCCCTAGTTTTGGTCCATTGTCATGTCTAGAGAATAAATAACAAAAACAGAAAACAAAGAGCAAAACGAGAGAGGAAAAAGGAAAAAAGAACCTTGGAGATGGCTTTCATGAAGAATTCATCAGTGAAAGAACCACCGATGTTATTCAGTAGTAAGCCAGTGATGAAAAATACAATAGGAGTGATGAAGCCATCACCAACGGCTCCGATTAATCCGAATCCCATCAACATCCAATCCACACCGTCCGCATGCATAAAAATCGATCTTATGCTTCTCCAACTCTTCATTTTCGTTCTGTTCCTTCTCTTCTCAACTGTTTCAGAGAAAAGACCGAAACGACAACTCGAAGCAGCACTTCTTTTTTTAATGGCTTATCTGGTGTAATGTTATTTGGTCACCTCTTCCTTCATGCTCGTTTTTTATATTATAACATTTGAGACACACAAGGAGACACGTCGTTCTTTCTTATTGACTAATATATACGAAGATTAATTTAATTATTATAACATGTGTTTTATATCAGAAATTTCCCTATTTTAAATAGTTTCTTCACTTTACTTTTATTTTTCAACTTTAAAAATGTTTTGTTTTGTTCCCTATCTATATTCAGAAGTCAGAACTCGTAGAATCACAAAAATGATTCTTTTAAACAGCATCACTAAATGTTTTCTGCTAGAATATATCTCAAGCTTTCGCGTACCCTACCCTCTGTACTTGTGATCTCTGACCAAATTTTTAAAGAAACAAAAAAAAAACTCAACTGATTGCTTGAAGAATCAAATCTATATTTATTTTATTTTTAGCGAACAAAATTATATTGTATTTGTGGAATACGTTTCTACAGTACGTAGTGTATATTAACTTCACGTGTAATCATCAGTAAAGGGCTACTTTTTCTTTTTTCTTTTGTCAACGTAAAGGGCTACTTTAACATTTTTTTTAAACGAATAGTGAATCCTAACCCGACATGTTATATCAATTTATCATTGACTGTAACTGATCTTTACGTACATAACATCATAGGAAATATTTATAAAACATCGATATAGGTTCGATTGAAATATCTATAAGACATTGAGATGTCATTTACAAGAATAATTTCTCTTCCACCAACCTTAATTACTATCGTCGAATCTAGAATCTTATGGTGGATGTCGAAACACTCTTTCACTATGCCAAAAAAAAAACTCACATAATATTGTAAATAACATTTAGTTAGATTTTTTTTTCCATAAATTCTCACCATTGTGGGGGTCTACTGTCAAATGTAGACTAAATTCATTTTTTTTCATGAATACTTCTTTACTGTTTCACACCAAAACCACACTTCTTGACTTAGAGAAACCTAAGAAAACAGGTCTACAGCAACTCGATGAGAGACAATTTTATTTGCATTACATCACTTGTTTCGACTTAACTATGTGTAGGCTATGTTACCAAAAAGAAAAAAAATAATATATATATATATATATGTATATACATATGTGTATGCTTTTGTATCCGCTTTCAAAATAGATTAAATTTTAATCTAAAAAAAGTCTAAAAGAATACATCTAGCTAGCTTCCTGTTAAATGCACATAAGATTAGGTCATATGTATTCATAAAACATATGACCTTTTAACAGAGATTTCTCTGGAGGCTGACCAATGAGAAATAAGCACCCGTGGGACCCTTTGCCAACAAGGATGAGTGGTTCCCACATTCGATCACTTTTCCTCTGTCCAAAACCGCGATGGCGTTGCATGTTTGGATCATGCTAAGCCTATGTGCTATCACGACGCTCGTCCTTCCGACCATGATGCGTTCGAGCGCGTCTTGCACCACTCGTTCCGATTGGCTGTCCAAAGCTCTCGTTGCTTCATCGATGAGCAACACGGACGGGTTCTTCAGCACCGCTCGAGCGATCGCGATCCTCTGTTTCTGTCCACCGGACAACTCTACTCCTCTATCTCCTCCATAGTACGTGTCGTAACCATCCGATAACGATGTGATGAAATCGTGAGCGTTCGCTGCCTTAGCCGCCTCAATGATCTCTGATTCGTTGATTTCATCCGATTCTCTTCCGCCATACGTGATGTTCTCTCGGATCGTTCCCGGGAACAAAGTTGGCTCTTGGCTAACCAGAGCTATGTGTTGACGAAGCGACCTCAAATGATACGACCTTACATCACGGCCATCAATTTTCACAATACCCTTTAAGGGATCATAGAACCGCTCGATCAAGCCAATTATTGTGGATTTACCTGACCCACTTGGACCCACGATCGCCGTCGACTTTCCCTCTTCTATCTCAATGGACAAGTCCTTAAATATAACCATGTTTGGTCGTGTGGGGTAAGCGAACTCCACATTGGCAAATATGATTTGGCCTTTTATCTTTTCCGGGAGGTACCCATTTGGGTTCTCCGGCTCAATGGTTGTGCACCGATCCAACAGTTTGAACACATACCCAACTGAACCCGATCCTTTGGCTATATCCCTCAGCGTGATCCCAGCGTCGGCAATAATCCGACCAGTACTCAGAAAAATCATAAATATCTGAAAGTATGCTTTCGCTGTGATCTTTCCATCAGCGGTTAGTCTAGCACCGTTCCAGAAATTAAGAATCGAAATGCACGTGGCGAGGCTTCGTGAAGTCCCCAGCACAATCCCTGCTAACCACGATTGGCGGACACTTGCTCTATGTGGACCTTCTTGAACCTTTTTGAGTAATTTCAAGATCCGTTCTTGTGACGAGAAAGTTGTGATGGTTCGGATGTTGGAGACAGCTTCCGCGGCTAGTTTGCTGCTCTCATATTGGGCTTTGAGTGCCTTTTTCAACATGCTCTTGAGCACAACGCCATGAGAGTAGAAGCCCATAACAGCAAGTGGCTGCACCGCAATCACTACTAAGGCTAATTGCCAAGCGATGACCAAACCAAGTGTGCAAGCTATAATCCCTGCCGATATAGTTTGTACCAACAATGATATCCGTTCACTAACCAGCGATCTCACCTATCATATTACAAGATCAAGAATTGGTCAAACAGAAAATGGTCATTGTATTTCAAAATAAAAAGGGGGAAGACATACCAAGTTGGCTTCTTTTGCTAGTCTTGAGCAAATTGTGCCGCTTGAGTTTGCACCTTCATCGAACCAATTAACTTCAAAGGTCAATATCTTCGAGAGCATCTGTTCTCGGATACGTTTTGTTAGGTTTTCGCCCATGTAAGAAAAACTGTAATGTTGAATGATATTGATCAAGAAAGAGAACATAGCTAGACCAACAAAAAACAACACATAGATCCTTGTTTTCTCCTTGATCTCGTCATGACTCGTTAGGAAATGCACTGACAGCATTGATCCTGAAGCATAGCCATAAATTGGTTGTACAGCCCCATGTAAGGCTGCACTTAAGCAACCATACAATGCATGTTTCCACTCTGGTCTACTCATTGCCATCAATCGCTTAAGCGATGGCATATCCGGCTTCTTATCCTTAGGTATCAAACAAGGAGGATTGGTTTCAAAGCTTGAAGTCGTTAACAAGTTAGACCGGCTTTGATTAAAAAGTTTTGGACTATACTTCAAATCTTTGCTCAGAATCGAGAATTGACCCCCATGCACACTTACGTTGATGTTATCATCCGAATGTTTATTCTCCATCTGTTGTAAGCGAACTAGAGAAGTATATTGACCATCCAAGTTCTCCATGAGCTCTTCATGTGATCCAGCTTCTACAATGCGGCCATTATGGACTACATATATAAGATCAGCATTACGAATAGTAGAGAGTCGGTGGGCAATAACAATAGTTGTACGGCCAACATAAGCATTTTCCAAGGCTTCTTGGACTACCCTTCCGGATTCTGAGTCCAATGCGCTTGTTGCCTCGTCTAAAAGAAGAATTTTTGGTGATTTGATTATCGCACGTGCAATTGCGATCCTCTGTTTCTGACTCCCTGACATTTGCACTCCTCTCTCTCCAACCTTTTTTGTTTAGGAAAAAATATTTCAATATACACATAGATCATCCAACTTACAAGAATTCATAAATAGCTTTTTACTTGTAATTGGAATCTAACCTGAGTTTTGTAACCTTGAGGGAAATGAGAAATGAAACTATGAGCATTTGAGGCCTTTGCAGCTTCCACGACTTCATCCATGGACGCATCTTCTTTACCAAATAATATGTTTTCCTCTATGGATGTGGCGAAGAGGGCTGGTTCTTGGCTAACAAGACCCATTTGCGACCTCAACCACTTCACTTGCAGCTTATTAATGGATACACCATCTATGAGAATCTCACCTCTAAGTGGGTCGTAGAACCTTTGCAAAAGAGACATAACGGTTGATTTTCCGGATCCGCTTCCGCCCATTAGAGCCACAACTTTCCCAGATGGAACTCTCAAGCATAGATCGTCAAAGATTAGTGTTTCGGGTCTAGATGGGTACATGAATTTCACGTGATTAAATTGGATGTCCCCTTTAAGCCTCTCTAGTATTTGACCTTCAGGGTTGTCCGAATCAATATCAGGAACTCTGTTCACGACCTTGGAGATCCTGTCCCCTGCTACAACCGCATCTGAGAAATATTTGAGATTTGACAAACTTTGACCTAGTGATCTGAAAAATGTAAGATACTAAAGATCATGGTTTGCTTCTATGTTAAGAAAACTGAAGAGTCTTGAACATGTATACTTACGTGCCGCCAAAAGTGATGGATACGACGACTGTGAAGATGGTACCGCCTTTCACGCCATGTTCCATAACCATCCGACTTCCGTACCATGTCATGAACCCCCAAATGGCGTAAGATATACTATTGCTCCCAAGGGCAATTCCTTTAGCTAGTCCTTGTCTCAGCCCTAGCTTCACCGAGCCTTGAAGTGCAGCTGAGAATTTTGATAACATCTTCCTCTCACAGCCAAATGCGTAGACGGTTCGTACCAATGAGATGGCTTGCTCGGCAATAGAACCAGCCTCATTGTATTCTTCGCGTATTTTCCTCGAGACGTTGATGAGGGCTCGTCTGTACACCAGTCCAGGGATCAAGAGTAGGACGATGAACGGAAAGCCTACGATTGTGAGTCTCCACAGCGTGATGAAGGCCACGATGAAGCTTGCAACAAACGCCGATGCAGTCATCAAAAAATTCGGTAACTGGTTCAGATAAATTAAAAATCATTAAAATCCAGATTAAAGACAAAACAACATGATTAGAATGGTAATTTAATTATAGAAATTAAGGTGAGACACCTTTTCACTGAGGACGTCTTGGATCACGAGGCTGTCACTAGAGATAGCCGTGATAACATCAGATGTGCTTGTAAGATTAAGATCAAAGTAACCCACATCTTGTCTTAACACTGCTCTTAAGTACTTCTCCCTCATTTGTGATGCTTGTCTCTCGGCCGTTCTTGTCCAACAATATCCTTCTGTTTTGTTTGTACGTAAATAAAATTATTAATATGGAAATTAAATGCACCAAAATTTTGCTTTGATTTATGTTTAGCTAAAAATGTGAAATAAGTAAACATAATCTAAAAGTCTTACCAACGAAACATATCACCCAAGATGCACAAGCGATACTGAGCAAAGCTACAACATTCTGTTAAATACCCAACGCGTTCGAAAACGCAAGCTACATTAGTACTCTCTTTCTTATGAAACAAAAAAAAGACAGAAAATATATATACAAGATTAACTTGGTTTCATCTGAAATACCTTCGAGATGGCTTGCATGGAGGTTTCATCACCGAAAGAGGAACCACCGAGTTCGTTCAGTTGTAAGCCGGTGATGAAAAATATAATAGGAGTGATGAAGCCATCACCAACGGCTCCGATTAATCCTAATCCCATCAACATCCAATCCACTCCATCCGCGTGCATGAATATCGATCTTACGCTTCCCCAACTCTTCATCTTCGTCTTCTTCCTTTACGTCCCTTCTTTTCTGTTTCAGAGAAAATACCAAAACGACACCTTGACCTTATAGGCAAACGACAGCTCACAGTCTTCTCTTTTTTTTTTCTTTTACTTTTTCTCTTGAACAGCAAAAGGTTCTCTCTTCTTGCGGTAATATTCAAGAGGAAGCATATTCTTCTTTTGCATATCCTTCTTCATTTGTGTAATGATATTCCTTCACGTCTTCCTGGTCATTTTACATAGTAACCAAGAGGGAATCAAACCGTTGGCCTTTTAAAATATAATATATGTTCTAAATTAGGGTAAATACATTTTAAAATTGTTGATAAAATATTTAAATTTTAGTTAGTAATCAGCGGAATTTTCAACATATATTTAATCTCACAAAAGAATTTCCGTAGTGGTCCTTCCATCCTATTTTATATTTTATTCATATGAAATTTAAAAATATATATTGTCAGAAACTGAACGGATTTAAATATTTATTATGTTTATAATAAATTTAATTGTAAAAATTCATATTTTTAAATTTTAAATCCTTAAAACAAATATTAAATTAAAATATTAATTTTTATAAAATTATTTTACATGTAATAAAAATTATTATAAAAGTAAGTAATATCAGTATAGTATTATAAATAGTATTATATTTCATAAAGTAAAAACTATTAAATTACAAAAATATATGTATAGATATTATTATTTTTAATTCATATATTACAATTTATACATATATTTTTAATTCTATTTTTTATTTATAATTATTTTACATTTTTCTATTGTATAGTTTTTGTTTTATAAAACTATTATTTATTATCTTTTTAATTATTTTATATTTTAATCTAAATAATTGATAAAAAAATTATATAACTCGACATTATCATACATATCATAGTTTACATTAACAAGTTGAAAGCAACTTTCTCTATAATATATATATATATATATATATACAATTATTATAATATGTGTTTATCAGCAACTTTCTATTTTAATTCGTCTTTTCATGTTTTTTCTTTACTTTACAAATATTTATTTTGTTCCCTTATCAACATTCAGTATTCATAGAATCACTAAATGAATTTTTTATCTTTCAAGATTTTGTGTCTCCATCCCGCCGCATACTTTGTGATTTCTGACCAAGTTTAAAAAAAAGAAAAAAAACTCAATTGAGTGGCAGGAGATACACATCAATATTTATTTATTGTGTTTTTATAAGAATTTATATTTTATTTGTAGAAAACGTTTCTAGAGTATGTATTATCTGCACGTACACTCATAACTTATATGATTATTTTAAAACATATTACAAATAATGTATCTTATTCATACATGTTTTTTTTTCTATTTCAGGCATGTTGTTATTTTTTTATCATTGACATTAGCTGTATTTTCATAATTAACATTATAGGAAATAATTATAAACATCAATATAGATTCAATACTGACCACTACAATTATAATAATGGATTGCATAGTACTTATTACATCAAACATTTTTATTATCCTTATATGATTTTGATCTAAAACCTAAGATCCTAGAAATAAGAAGTTTCTCATTTTCACGGTTTTTTAAAGATTTTTGTTTTGGTCTAGAATACGTATATATGCTTTCAAATTTCTATACAAAGATTTAACTTCAATTAATTTCTATAATCATTTGTATTACTGATCATTTGTAAAATGTAAACATAATTCTTTTTGTTTATTAAATTATTTTAGTTAATAATTTGTTATATATTATTATATTATATAGGGTCGATCGAATTTAATCACCTATGATAAATTGCTTCTCAAACAACAATTTTATGACATTTTGTTTGTAACATACAGATCCACAATGAATCCACAATGAATATTTCTGTATTTACTATATTTATGATTGGAGAAAAATTTTTAAAGACCATATTGAAAGGTTATTTTTACAACACTCTAAAGTGTGGATAAGCTTTACCTCCATAAATCTATAAAAAAATATATTTCTGAAAATCAAATCCAAAATCTAAGGTAAAAATATTTAAACCATTAACCACTAGAAGGTCAAAGAACTTCTACTAACGCTTTTATTTGAATAAAAAAGTAAAATTATATACTTTTCAATCTTCACGCATTCGGGCAAAACATTATTTAAAGTGAAATAGATGGACTATAATCATATTTGATTCTTTTGACGTAAGTCATCCATTCCCAAAGATGCCGACTCTTAATATCCAAAAATTATTGTTAATTTGATTTTTGATCATGACAATAAAGAAATTGATTTTTGATCCTAAACTTAAATAGGCGCACAATAACTTTTTCGATCTCTCTCTATAACATTAACAAATTACCCACTAAACAACTTTAATAATCAAAGACAAACAATCTTTTTGAAGACTGATCATCATTTTTATTAAAAAAATAATAATAATGAATTTAGTCTACATTTGATAGTAAACCCTATAACGGTGGGCGTTACTTTTATGGAAAAAAACAAAACGAAAATTATTTATATTATGTGAGATCTTTAGCATAGAGAAAGAATGTTTCAACATCCATCATTAGATTCAAGATTCGACGATAGTAGAGGTTGATGGAAGATAAATTATCCTTTTAAATGATTTTTGCGTATATATATTTTTTCTTTTATCGCATATAATCGTTACTGTTCTTTCTTATGAATATTGTTAAACTAAATTCGAACTAGATTATAAATGTGACATATCAAAGTTCGTGCTTGTCCTTACTAACAACTATATATAATTATAATGTTTTTTTCAATTATGTTCGATAAAATCTTTAAAGTCTTAAAATTCAGTTAATAAAATTTCTATGTATAAAGATTCTTTATTAGACCCGTACATGCATGGGATTTGATTTGTTTTTTTGTTGTTGTTGAAAGATTTGATTTGGTGTGTTGTGGACAGTAAAACATGTTAGCAAGTCATTTGCGTGGGCTTGCACAACTCTTAATTCTTTTAATAAACACTTTCAAGGGTTTGATAATTGATTAGCATAGTTTCTAAAGGAAATCCTTAAAATTGTGGGTTGTTTGGGCCTGAGCCATGTTTGTTTATTTAACTAAATTATAGAATGAAAGACCTTTTTTTCCTAATTACAAGCACATGGCCTCTTATGTCATGGAGCTGCCCCTGTGTACCAGTGGCATGCTTTCCTCAGTGTAAGTGTATAACTGTCTTAAAATTGGACCAGTGACTTCGACTTCGAAGCTACATTCTTCAATATCTTCACTCACTTTATGATTTATGACTTGACTTTACCTTCATGGTTTATGTCAATTTTTGACTTAATAACATTAAAAACATTTAATTTTGTATCAGTTTTGTGTTATAGTCTTGTAAAGATATCATTTTTCTTCACATCTCCATTTTGTAGAGATTTTGATTTCATAGTCTTGTGTTCTTATGATATTACATCAGTAAAAAAAAGATGCGATCTTATGAGCTATTTAGCTCAAACCCACAAAATAACGAAGCCAAAGAACAAACAAAACCGAACGAATCTTAAGTAAGAAAAAAAAAGATTGCAAAGAAACTCTTAAGAACAAGTGACCTCTCGACCTAAAAAGCTAATGTCAGAGTCTTTTGATCTCATCTTCTGGTCGGTTCCTCTGTCTCTACTTCTTCGCGCATCAAGCACCAAATGTTGTCTAAACGTTGTGATGAACGCCTCTACTCTCTCGTTCAGCTCCTCATTTGATAACCTCCCTGGCTCAAATTCATCTTCTTCTCCATTAGAGTCGGCTTTCTTGTGAAACAAGCAATCTTTCATAGTTTCTTCGAATTCAGGACAAACCCTTTTCGTCTCCTCCACGATACAGTTCTTGATCACTTCCTTTGGCTCGACGACGAGGAAACCTTGTCCGGAACAATCTGGTTCCTCCACCATCCTTGTTTTCTTAGTCTTCTTATTCTTCTTCCCTCGCACCATCCTCATTCTACTTCCCCGACGAGTCTTGAAATCGTGAGTCTCGCCGGATATAGGACGAGTGGATGTGAAGTAAACGGCTAAGAGGACAACGTTAAGTAGAAGAAAGACTAAAGAACGCCACTGCTCGATCAAATTTGATACAGAAGAGAAATGTTTAAGACAAGCCATTGAGAGAACAACAAATGCAGTCAACAACGCCGTACACATGTTCTCTTCCTCCATCTCCTTCTTCTCCACTATAACGTCTCTCTTCATCTCCATTGTTATCTCTGTGTCTCGCTCTTTCTTGCTCTGCTCTGTTTCTTTCTTCCTCCGATCGATGAAGTTGAGACTCTTATACGAAATATTTCAAGATTCCTAAACAAGAAATTTGGTGGGTCCGATTGTGGAAGACCAAATGGCGAACAGAAAGAACAAAATGAAAAGACAGGAGAAGGAGAAGAAGAAGAAGGTGGAGGAGACAAGAACAGGCATGCCCCCTTCATATCTGTTGTTATTCCAGACATTTTATTATTACTTTCTTCTCAGGCTTTTCTGATTTCCTCTGTTTCCTCTGTTTTTCTGCTTTTCCTTGGGGACCATTTTTCCTTAAACAATCATTTTCAACTTCCACTGTATGCTAAATTTTCGTTTCTTTTCTGAAATATGCAAATTTAATCTATACAAGAAAAGAAGATGTTTCAACCTTAAATATTTAAGATAAAATAAATTGGTTTCAAATGAACAATTTTTTTATAGAATATCCATTGCCTATTGCGTTTATAGTTTCTTAGTGAACAGAAAAATCAGAGAAGTGTTAGTTACTCAAAGTTATGTTCAATGGGGAACCGCATGCTAAGCAGATTGGTGTGAAGTGGAACATATTTCACAACAAATGAAAATAATATAAATATATTTTTAGTTGAAATATTGAATAAGATAAAACGCCATGAGGCAAAATTTGAATATCAATCTTAGCTACAAAAATAATAATTAAAACATATTACACGCCTGCTGCTCTCTGTCTTGTTAATTCTTTCACAGCAGTGTGGCCCCATGTTTGCTCGTCTTTCCCAAACACATGCGTCTTCTGTTTTGCAAATGTTCCAATCCCCAAAACATTATAGAGAATATATTTGTATATAACTAGAATTACATTGGATAGCTTTTAATTCAAAATAATTTAACATATATCTTATAGTATGTGTACTAAACTCATGACAGTCCATTAAAAGGGTTAATATCCCAATATTGATTCAATTTTCAATATATAAAAAAAGAATCTTGATTATACAAGTGGGATTAAGAGAGTTATCATTTTCTTCTTTTTCTAAAGATAACTTTATCGGAAACCAATTTGATTTTGATAGATGATAGGTAAATAAGAGCATGGACAGGACCACGCTTATGTAAATTTTCAGTCAATTTTTATCTCTTTCATCGACCAATTTAGCTACAACAAACCTCAACTTGCCAGATTTTGAAATTTTAAAGATTTTCAGTTTTTACTTGTTTAACACTATTAAAATTCACATATTGGTTGTGTGATACTTCCTTCTCCCTCGTCTCTCACTATATTTCAAAACCCCTCAAGAGTTATTAATGTTAAATAGCTAATAATAACTTAGTACCCTCAGAAATTTACTTTCCAAGTTCCAATGACTTAAGAACATTGGGTTGTCATAGATAATTTGAAGTTAAAATATAATCCATAAGGTGTACATACTTCTCAGCTTAAACTTCAGTTGTACTAAGTTGTTATTAGCCAGTATACCATCTGCTCTCAAACAAGGATTTACGCTGCACATGGAAAAAAAGAGCATCATTAACTGAACAAACATCCTGATGTTGTGAGTGTCAATTCAAACTAATATGCAAGAAAAGTCATAGCCTTAGATGTAAGACTATAACAGATGCAGTTTCACAGTTGAAAGGAATGTCATATCAGAAACGCTTGGTAAGACTTGGTAAAGGCATATTGTATCTCGACTAATAAGAATGTGAAAGAGTTTTGGACAAAATTGAATGGACGAAAGATGCAATAATGTACTTAAATTGGCTGCTCCATAATTACCTAAGCATGAAATTATGAAAAAGTGGAGATTACTCACCTGTGTAGCTACCTCAGCTAGTTGTGGGGTTCCTCTAGATGGTTCACTAGTCAAAGTGGATTCAATTGGGTCTTGTGCGTTATTTTCTTTCTCCTTGGCTTCTCGTTCCCCTGGAAGATTATTACTCTCGTCGATTTCGTTTGAAGATCCTCTCTTTCGTTTCCTTTGGAATGTATACTTCACAAGTCGATTTGCATCGGCTCTTGGAGACTCACTGGTTTGATCTGGCACTACTGCAGTAACTTTTGAGTCAGATTGCCTGTTGACTAACTCAGAACCAATTTTGATAGTTGGACCCTCACAGTCTTCTTGAGCTTCACATTTTACCAACAGATCTTTTTTGCTTGATATCAACTCTTTGTCTGTTGATCGATTTGTTGCAGTCACACTGACAATAGTAACATTTGTGGATCCTGAAGTAGGATCCGCATTGCTTTTAATTGAAGTTAACCCGTGACCCAAACGAGTAAGCGGCTTTATCTTAGTCTCGTTTGCAGGTATATATGCCTTGTCTTCACCATCTTCAGCATTAATAGAGACTAAACTAGATTCTCGACAGGCCTCCACCAAATGATGAGTAGGCTTTGCAGGATAAAATATACCACCGGGATTTTCCATATTCTTGCTCCTTTTTCCTTTACGGATGATACTGATATCACCACTGTATAGGGTTCTTTTAAGCTGCAAATGTTCTTCCAATCCTTTACAGGTAATGGTATTTATGGCATCCACCTCCTCACTCGTCTCCATCGAATCTTCGCCATCTGAATTTTTCATGGATGTTTTGGAACAGGGGAGATTAGACTCAGATTGACAAGGTTTTATACGCTGACTTTGAGACCTAACTGATGTAGCTTTTTGTTTGCCACACCTTCTCTTTCTCCTTCCTCGTAATTTGCGTGCCTTGCCGGTTTTCTTGATTCCTAATGCGTTTGACAGCTTCGTTATCACCTCTCCATTACTGGCTCTAAGAGCAAGAACAAGACATCTTGTGTTGCCCAGACTGCCAGCTTCATGTTCGTTCACTTTTCCTGAGCTCAAGTTTTCTTCACTATCTTTTTTGGTTGTGTATTGTTCCTCTTCATTTCCAGAAGAAGATGATTTCCTCTCAAGAACGTTCCTTTCCAAAGCATGGATCCTCTGTGTACAACCATTTCTAGAAAGCTCAAGCTTTTTGATTTTGATATCGGCATCCAATTCCGACTCGCAAGCATCTTTTCCCTTTAAAGTATTAACACTCAAACCGTCAAAATGCTTTTCATCATTTTCACATTCAACTTCATGGAATGAGCTACGATCCGGAAGAGCGTCAGTCATGACAGAGAAACACGTATCTGCAACCTCTTGATTAGGCTTCAAATTTCTAACAACCTCTGGAGAGACATTCCGAAGAGAAATTGTTTCTTCGTCCTCGTTCAAAACATCCCGCTCCTGCGACTCATAAACCGCTGCTTTCTCCATTTTGTCTCTCACCCATCTTAACTCTGACCTCAGGTCAGTAATAATCTCTTCTGCCTCTTGAAGCTGAGCTTCAAGCACATCAATCTGTCTTTGCTGGTTTGATGATATAATATCTGCTTCAATTGTCTGTCGATAGAGCTCAGTCAGTGAATAGCAACAAGTTCCAAATATCTCAATCACTCTCGTTTAAAAAGCAATCTAACAAAAAGTAAGGTAACATATTTATCTAAACACGAATCCTCTCAAACAAATGATACCCATTAATCAATCGGTGCAAGGAATCAACCCCAAATTTGTTCTCAAATCTGTCGGATTTCTCTGTAATCTCCCAGTGTTAAGCTAGTTTGAGCAGGACATTACCTTAGCAGCTATCATCTGTTTCAATCGGACAAGCAAACGAAGTGCCTCATCTTTCGTTCCGCAGAGATCGTGCTGAAACCGAGCTGATTTTCTGTCGGAAACCATAACCCTAGTCGCAGCTTCCTTCGTCGTGTTTAGAATTATCTCCGCGTAAGCTTTCTTTAAGGCCGTCGTTTTCTGCCACACAGAGAAAAAAAACAAACGAAAACGAAGCTCGGCATCAGAAAATGGCAAAAACCCAGATCGTTAAAACAAGAATCGAAAATGAAAATAAAAAATCGTTTTACATCTGACTCTTCCATAGTCGAGTATCGTCTCAGTTTCTCCCGCCGAAGAGCAGAAAGAAACTCGGAGAAGAAAGAAAAAAAGCTTCGTCTTTCACCGGTCGGTTAGGAACTGACAGGATTTTTGTTAAATTACCGTTTCACCCTTCGAAATTTTGGAATTTTGTAAAAGCAAAATCAACATAATTTCGGGCTCAGTCAAATGGGCTGGGTTATTTAAAAGAGAATGGGCCTTAGGCCCTTAGTACTTCCAAAAGAATTGGTGATGGTGAAATTATTAACTGAATTGCCATTTATTGCCTCCTTTTTCTTTTTTCCCATTTTGGTTAATTTTACTTTTTGAACCACAGTTTTCAGCAAATTTAAATATTTTATCGATAAAAACCTCAATGAAATTCAGAACAATTTCATAATTTTCTCTGGTTCGTTATGGTAACTTAACTATTTTAATAGATACTTTTATACATATATATTATGCGAGTTCTAATCTATTAATATATAACTTCTGTGTTAGTGTATGAAAACACTCAAGTGATAGCTACAACTTAAAGATTGGTCAATAAAGGAAGGCTATTGTGTGAGAGAATATTTTGCAAAGATTTTGTTTTCTTTTGTAACTAATTATATGGTCCTATTATTTTCACAGCAATTTTGCTCATATAGGTTGGTTAAATACTATTTAAAAATCATGTCATGAAAATTCCTACTTGTCTCTTTCAAAAGTGCATACTTTGACCATACCAAACCCATACATATACCTAAACCCCAATTTGCTGTCAAATTCTATATAAATATTGAATCACTTTTATTTTATATTTAAAAATATTGTTTTATAATCTTAAATATGTTTCAAGAATCGCATTGGTGAGCAAAAATCATAAATTCAGTGAACAAGTATTGTGCATTAATACTTATGTTATGTCAACTTATTAAAACAAAAAACAACCATATTATTTATCAACCCTACAAACTATTCGAATAGTTTTATTTATAAAAATGAAAATAAACGTCGACAATAATGGAATTTTTGTTTTAATTGCTTTGAAAACATTAATTATAGATAAAAACCTACTGTTTTTTTTCAGTCATCAAAGTCGACGACTACTCTGCATCAATCTAATCCTTGAGACGACCGTTCAACGCGTCTGACTTGCAGGCTTGCCTCTCTGCAACCTCATTGGCAGATACCAAAAAGAAAAAGAAAAAACTTTGATTTTAATCCAAACCCAGAAAAACCTCTGAACATTTCTTCCATGGAGATCGGCTCAATACCACGAAAGTTGCTTCCTTTATTGATTATCACTACCGTCTTCGTCTTCTCCCTCTGCTATTCTCCTGCGATGGCGGCTGATGAAGACGATATAAGATGCTTACGAGGAATCCAGAGCTCTCTCACCGATCCTCAAGGCGCGCTTCATTCATGGAACTTCGCAAACACTACTGTCGGATTTCTCTGTAATTTCGTGGGTGTGTCTTGTTGGAACAATCAGGAGAATAGGGTTATCAACCTCGAGCTCCGAGACATGGGTTTGTCTGGTCGAATCCCAGATTCTCTTCAATTCTGTGGGAGCTTACAGAAACTGGATCTTTCTAGCAATCGATTATCTGGTAATATCCCTCCACAGTTGTGTAACTGGTTGCCGTTTTTGGTGTCTCTGGATTTGTCGAACAATGGATTAAACGGTGAGATTCCTCCTAGTTTAGCAGAGTGTAAGTTCGTGAACTCTTTGGTTCTGTCTGATAACCGGTTATCTGGTCAAATCCCGGTTCAGTTCTCGTCTTTGGGTAGATTACGGAGGTTCTCTGTGTCTAACAATGATCTAACGGGTCGCATTCCATCTTTCTTTAACTCACCGAGTTTTTCCTCTGATGATTTCACTGGGAATAGAGGTCTTTGTGGTCCTCCTTTATCTTCGGGTTGTGGAGGATTGAGCAAGAAGAATCTTGCGATCATAATTGCAGCTGGCGTGTTTGGTGCTGCTGCGTCCATGTTGTTGGCTTTTGGGATTTGGTGGTATTACCATTTGAAGTGGGAAAAGAGAAAGAGAAGCGATTTAACCGAAGGAGGAGTTAGTAGTTTGGCGCAGAGACTTCGTAGCCATAAGCTTGCTCAGGTTTCTTTGTTTCAAAAGCCTTTAGTTAAGGTTAAACTCGGCGATTTGATGGCTGCAACTAATAATTTCAGCTCCGAGAACATTATCGTTTCCACTAGGACAGGGACAACGTATAAGGCGCTTCTTCCAGATGGCTCGGCGCTTGCGGTCAAGCATTTGAGCACGTGTAAGCTCGGGGAGAAGGAGTTTCGTTATGAGATGAATCAGTTGTGGGAGCTTCGTCACCCTAACTTAGCGCCACTTCTTGGGTTCTGCGTTGTGGAAGAAGATAAACTTCTTGTTTACAAGTACATGTCTAACGGGACGCTGCACAGGTTGCTGGATTCAAATGTAGTTGAATTAGATTGGTCTACTCGGTTTAGGATCGGTTTAGGTGCTGCAAGGGGGTTGGCTTGGCTTCACCATGGATGCCGGCCTCCGATACTTCACCAAAACATTTGTTCAAGTGTGATTCTCATTGACGAAGATTTCGACGCAAGGATTATAGATTCCGGGCTTGCAAGGCTTATGGTTCCCTCGGACAACAATGCGAGCAGTTTCATGACTGGTGATTTAGGAGAGTTTGGATATGTAGCTCCAGAGTATTCTACCACAATGGTAGCCTCAGTAAAAGGCGATGTGTATGGACTCGGAGTTGTCCTCTTGGAGTTGGCTACAGAGATAAAAGCTCAAGGAGGCGAAGGTTTCAAAGGTAATTTGGTGGATTGGGTGAAATGGCTTGAAAGCTCGGGAAGAATTGCTGATGCATTCAATGAAGACATTCGAGGGAAAGGGCATGACGAAGAAATTTTGAAATTTGTTGAGATTGCTTGTAACTGTGTGGCTTCAAGGCCTAAAGAGAGATGGTCTATGTTTCAGGCATATCAGTCACTGAGAGCTATCGCCGAGAAACAAGGTTACTCTTTTACAGAACAAGACGATGACTTCCCTTTCATTTTCGACACACAAGAGAAGGAGAGCGTGTGATGTAAACCCTTTTGGGAAACCTGTGATGGTGAGGAGTTTCATAATTTTATATTATCTTGAGGTATTATTTGTGTATATTATCTCGTACTACTCTCTACTGCCAAGTTAGAAGATGCAAAATTCCATTAAGCTTTTAAAAATGAATTCGTAGACTGGTTATTGTAAAAAAAAACAGAAGTGTATATGCTAAGTGTCTGTAAAACATGTTATGTTGCTTTGGTGTTTATAACTAACTGATCCATAACAAGATTCTGAAGAGAACAACTGTTCAAGGGATTTTAAAACATGGTTATTTGTTTCGGAGAGCAAGTGTTTCTTTCTGGAGTCTTGGAAGAGTGACAAAACAAACTTTCACTTATGTTTTCTTTTAAGAACAAAAGGAAAGTGCAGAACTGGAATCTGTGTCCCATGCAGAACAGGATAAAGCGGGTTTTCTCTGCAGAATCTTACTTTAGGGTCTGCTTCTCGATACAGTCAAAATCAAACCCAGAAAAAGAAGCTAAAGAATGCAAGAGAGAGAGAGAGAGAGAGAGAAAGAGAGGTTTTGCATCTATGCTCACTCCTTTTGTATTTCACTTTGTCAGATTCCCAAAGTTCAGAAGAACCCAAAAATGAAAATAGATGTGATTCTAAAGTTGTACAAGGACAAGCTTTTAAATAGAAGCAAAATCATGGAGTCTCTTATTTGTTGAACTGGTGGAGATATATTACGAGGCATAGATTGTAATAAAAAATCAGTAATTTAAGGGGAAAATGAGTTTTTGAAAACAGAGCAACTTTAGTTAATGGTTTGCTTTAGCAGAGGAAACACAAAAGCAAACTTTAAAGTTAATAGATTTAAAAAAGAAAAGGCAAAGAGAGAACGAAATATGAGGAAAACAGGAGAGTTAGATAAAGACATAAGCCTATAATCAATACAAATGTTATTACAAAACCCTACAAAGCCCTTAAAAGTCTTAATATCTGCCTCAATCTGCTCTACGCCTTCACTTCTAAAAGTATTAAATCTTCAGATACAATGTCCCAAAAAGAAAAAGAGAGCAAGACTTCACCTTCGAAAATGCTACAAATAAAGCACGAAGAGACTTTACCTTCGTAAAACAGAGCAAGGCTTCACAAGCTATGAAGTCCATAGCATATATCTGAATCTGAAGTTCTGGTTTGCCCCAGAAAAAAAAGTAGCTTCTTGACGTTGAAACACAATTGAGTGGTCGCTTTGTCCACTATGTTATCTGAAAACGGTAGAGAAACCGAAAATGAACGAAGCCCACATGAGATAAACATAATTGTTACATGAAAAACATATATAAAGTTTGCATACCATACACGTCTTGGAGCTAAATCATACTCGTGGTGGCAGTCTCGAAGTTTCTGCTTTCCTGAAGGAATAGTTTTGAAACAAAAGCTCAGTAAAGTTGAGTTTTCTGCAGTAGAGCTTTAACTAAAGTGGTCAAGTTCTCCACAAGTGCCTTTAGTTCTCTTAAAGCATAGAAATTAGAGAAAGAAGAAGCTTTTAATAAAACCTGATAACATTATCTGCTTTCTAAAGATGAGTTCTTAAATGGCGCTTAATGTACAACGACACTGAAAAGAAGGAAACAACAAGAATTCTGCATGCTAATAATCTTTCTAGAAACCAGTGATTATTGGTATCTGTGTCAAGTTACATCCAAAACAATCTAGAATTGAACAAAAACTAATACAAGAAGATACGATTTCTTGTATCAACGTAATTAAACCAACTTCAAGACAAAATTCTCAAAAGGTTTTGTTCCCTGATAGCAAACTCAAATAAACAAATGTAAAAGATCGAAATTTGAGAGAAAATATGAACCTGTTGTGGATAGGATCAGGTCCATTTGGAACTTTTCGCTTGCTGACATGAAACAGATTCACATCCTTACCACTAAATCGCGAAGTCTTGACATTTTCTGTTGATGGAACACTTGGTGCAGAGTTTGCTAAGATGCCGACAAGAAGAAACACAATAATACCCAGAGACACAACAGCTCCAACCAAAGCTCTAATCCCATTTCCACCCATACTGCAACCTCTGTCCCTACAGCTTCCTGTTTAACATGAAGAACTGACCAACCAAACCCAAGAATAAACTGAGCAGAACATCCATGATGTTGGTGAAGTGACTGTCACATAAATAGAGAGAGATCTTTGGACAGAAGAAGCTAAAAAAGGGGGGGAAAGCGAAATGGGAAGCAAAAAACAAGCATTTAAGTTGTTTTTATATACCTTTGAAGACAAATCCGTGATTGGCCCTATTTAAAGATGGAGCACACAAAGCAATAGTATACATACGTAGGTGTCCACGTAGAGAGAGAGAGGAAGCAAGAGGAAGAGAAAGTTATGAAAAACATATCTTTATGTAACATATGGGCCCGTTAAGTACCTTTTTCTTTGCTTTGATTTGTGAATTTTCATGCAGCAAACCATTGGGGACCTCACAAGTTCCCCTAAATACATATATTTTAAGCCATTTAAAAGCATAGGACAGTGTACCTTTTGTGACCGAGTATTAGCAAGCCTACTACTTTCCTTACCACTATCTTAAATCGCTTGGATGTTTCCTTTAAACAATAAGAAAATCAATTAATAATGTAACAATGCATAAGTAAAAAATAAACCTGTGAAAAGGAGCTAAAGCTACAATTTTCTTCCTTGTTAAGTATTCCCTCCTTACTAAGAGCCAATTAGCAGAAAAAGAAATGTATAGTTCTTCTGGTGATCTTCATCATTTGAAGATATATAAGGGTACTTACTATACAATACCACAAAGCAAATAAAATGATAAATTCAAAACTATGATCTTTACAAAAAACGAGATTTAGAAACATATCCAGATTGTAAAGAAAAGAATCCATATCTGATTGACAGCTAGGGAAGATTGAGTCAGTTTGTTTCCATGTCACAAGCAAACTTCCTTTTGGCCTTGGTGGGAAAGAGAAGTTTGCCTTGTACATAGTAAAGCCAAAGTTTAAACAGAGCTGGGCCCACAGTTTTCTTACTATATATCTGTTTCCCCTATATTATTTAGGGATCTTACACATGGTCAGGATGGTGTCCTTCTACTATTGATTCTTACAGTGATTGTGTGAGCAAAGGCATCCCAATATTTCCCTCTAGAGATTTCAAATTGCATGCTCTATGGAAGAGTTGGTTACCAAAGTAGAATAAATTAGAAAGAACGGAAGAAAGATTCAACACATACCTCAGTTACATCACTTTCATGTAGGTTTTCCTAAGTTACAAGAGATGCTTAGGATAGTTATTGATGTATATCATACATACATATAGAAATTATGTGTAGCAAGTTGTTGTCTCAGAATTAAGGGGATCAAAAGAAGCCATATGTGATGGAAAAAAGGAGAAAGCTCTAACTGACATCATTTCTCAAAGTGTGGACAACTATATTTCTGCTTCACAAAACACACAGGGCGACATACACCATTACCGATCTCAGAATTATCATAAGATTGCCACTTGTTTCCATCTTAGGACTTGGCAACAAACAAAGTGGAGATTGATGTATAAAAGCACCTGCAAAAATATAACCTGAGACACTAAGAATATGTGACAGGACGAAACGAGAATGAAAACGAAATGATCTTGTATCACATGACAGAAGCAAATGCTGCAAATCCAAGTATTTGAGATGTAACAGCCAAAAGAGTAGCAGCATATATTTATTTACATCTAAAACAACTTACTCTAGTATTCAAAGGTTGGAACAAACTAGCTCTTCAATCCCAGCCTTTGTTCATTGCCTTTAAACGAGAAAATGGCGACATGTGACTGTTGAAATTCACTGTGGCTTTTAAGATTTTCTTGGCTTTTGAGCCCATTTTGGTCCATATATTGCCAGATGTGTCCGGCCAAACCTTCGATCAGTCATCTGTAAGAAATTTTCTAATCAACATTCATTCAACACAAGTAATAAAAAAGTAATACTAGTTACCTTTTCAAGGCATCCGCATGAATCAAGCATTGTAGTTCGTGAAGGGTACTCAACCACCTAGATCAGAATACGTCCAGGTGAACAAGAGAAATACATTGTGACTCAAAATACTTATAAGATGGTGTAAGAAGGGAAATACATAGCTACTCACAATAAATGTGTTTTCCCCAATTGCTGCCGACTTAGAAATCTGATCCATCAGAACCTCATAATCAACCTCCATGTAAGGGGGTGTTACGCTGATATAATCAAATGCTCCATCCTTACCTGATAGTAACAAGTACTATTAAAAGCTGGATTTGCAAGTAATAACGATTTATGAAATTGACAACTGTTTAACATCTTCAAGGCTAGACATGCCTACTAATTTATCTGCACGTTCCAAGAAGTTTTCGACTCGAGCAGTGTGTATAACTGAAGCATCAACAAACCCAGTGTGCTCCAAGTTTGGTTGTAAAACATTAGAAACAACCCAAGGATCCATCTCAACAAAGTGTGCCTGTGGAGAATAAGTCAAATCCTGTTTAGCAATCACTTAAACAAAGAGAATCAAACAAGATCATACAAAAAAATTCCTGCCATTAAAGTTATTTATTTCTTTGCTACCTCAGAACATCCTCGGCTGATTGCTTCGATTCCAACGGATCCTGTACCACTGTACAAATCCAACCACCTTCCAGGACGCAAAGATGTTGGACAACCACCAGCAGCCTATAGAACGAGGGTAAGAATCAGTCTTAAAACGTTCATCACACAAAACAGGGAGATCTCTAAATTCAGCTGATAAATCGGGTAAATGCAGAAGCTCCTATAACTAGATAAAAACAGTCCATTTCTCGTTGCTATTACCTGGAGAATTCCAAAAGCTGCCCCTTTAACAACTTCCATCATAGGTCTCACATCCATTCCCTTAAGAGAAAGCAATTTCTTTCGTTTGGCCGTTCCTGCAAGAACCTAAACCACTCGACACATTGGGGAAATCGAACAACAGAAACCTCAAATAAATAAACAAAAGCTTCAAAACACCACGAAACAAACAGATGCACACCTGAAGCAACCTATGAGTTGTTCTTGGCTGTAAAACAACTTCTTCCTCTTTTTGGCTGTTCCTTCCACTCCTCTCCTCCTCTTTTCTTCTCGTCTTCTAAAATGTGTGTATAACCAGTATTGAAATGATCCAACAGTAAGTCAGCAACTTTCCACTACTAGAGTTTCAGCTCTCAACAATTTATCATAAACCAAAACAAAGAAAATAGGAGATGACAGATGAACCTTAGATTGAGACGCAAACTCACTGGCATCATAACCATAGCGTTCCAGCAACAATTTCTTATCCTCGCTTGCCAAACCAGTTCCTAAATCTGATTTCACGAAAAAGAAGACGCAAGACATGAACTGAGAAATGTGTTAACAAGAAATCTATATGTATGATTTTTGAAAGAAACTAAATTTTCCCACTTTTACGGCTGGAGATGACGGTGACGACAGGTTTTCGTATACGCAGTGGACTAGGACCCCTGAAGAGGTGAATTTTGGGGAAAGAAGAATACGAGACACCCAGATTCTTATTCATGTCGATGTTGATTCCTGGTGGAGAGACTATGGTAGAAGATAACACGACCGCCATAGCTCAAAAGGTTTCGACTTTGGAGCTTGCAAATGTTAAGAGCTTTTCAGTACCAAACCAAAAGAATACCAAGGGCAGGAAAAAAACAAACTAGAACCCTCTCTTACAGTCAGAGGTTCCATCAAAAGGTGTCTAGTTTGGGCTGTGGATGTTTTACAGACTGAAACATAATTGGATCCCAAGAAACTTTGGTATTAATAAAGATCATAAAGAGAAGAGATAACTTATTAAAAACCAGATTAAAAATAGTTATTGAACATCATAAACCATTGAATTTAAGCTACAAGAGAAGCAGCAACAACAATATCAAAAGGAAGGATCTAATAATCGAAATCATTCAAGAGTTGGGGAAACTGTGACAGCATCTCTTGGTCCTTATCCAATATATCATCCACAAAGGAGCTCGCGGAATGACATGTTCCCAAGCCCTTGGTAGCAAGCTTCTGAGAGCTGCACTCGGCTTGGCCGTTGAAATTTTCGTTCTGCGCAAAAGTGAGGTTGCTAGTAGCTGAGGATCCCACAACTTTTGTCTGGGAACTCAGAGGTAAAACCGGATCCGAGAGAAGATAATCGCTCCAGCAGAATGTAGTCACCGGTGCTTGAGCCCCTTGGTTTGGCTGCGTGATACTAGTAGAAGACGATGAGGAAGAACATGAAGATGTGGTTCCATTGAGAAGATGGTTTGACTGGCTAGACAAATGGAATGGACTAGTTTGGAATTCAGATGAAGTGGGATTCGTAAAGATCATCGGAGAGTTGTAATAACTCTCATGGCTTGTTGTGTTCCTGATCATTTCCCAGGCTGAGTTGGATTGTGTAAGTACAGAGTTGTTAGATGGTTCTGTTTTGAAGGTTCTGACGAGAGGTTCGGATGAATTTCCATGGCCACTAATGTTTCTAAATTCAGAAAGGACCTGAGAAACTGGTTTATGAGTCACCGGATCTATCCCCATTTTCATCAGCCTCTTCTTCAGCTTCGTGTTCCAATGGTTTTTCACATCGTTATCCGTTCTTCCTGGAAGCTTTCGTGCTATTGATGACCACCTGAAAGCATCAGAGAATTATTATTAGTACCAAACGAAATGTTTCAATGACAACAAGTTTGATAGATTTGTCATTGTGAAAGAAGTTAGTTAGCGATTAGGTTTCTTCTTTACCTGCTGCCAATGATTCTGTGACACTGAATGATAAGCTCTTCTTCTTGGGAAGAGAAGCTGTCATGTTTAAGGTCAGGTCTTAAGTAGTTAGTCCATCTCAGTCTACAGCTCTTTCCACATCGATTCAGGCCTGCACCAAAAAAGGAAAACTAAGAAACCGAAAGATGAGAGTCTTGAAAGAAGGGAGAGATTTTTGAAAATAACCAGCTTTTTTGGGGATCAAACTCCAGTTTCCTACACCATGGATTGCAACATAAGCGAGGATCTTGGCATCTTCTTCTGCGGTCCATAGACCTTTCTTGACATTGGATTTGTCACAGCATGGAGGCCTTCCCATTTTTGTGGGTACTCAGACACAAAAAGAGATGATGAAGAAGAGAAAGATGCAGAGACTGAAAGTACCACAAGAAAGGCTTTATGGAAATAGAATGATGCAATGCAAAAGCTCTGAGACATGGCTAGTGAGAGAAAGAGAAATAGAAGGTGAGGATCTCATGCCTGAAGGCTCCTAATTAACGGTAATTGCATGATTGTTACACTTCATTAGAAATATAGAGTTTCGAAGTGCATGACGTAGATTAGACAACGATCATCTCATGTACAGTACAAAATGCATATTAATACATAATTCAGTTATTATGTATTGATTGCTTGAGGTTGATGATAAAATAAAATTGGATCTTATTAACTTTTGCTCTAATTATGAACCATAGGGAACATAACTTGAACATGAAACCAGAAGCTTATTAAGAAAATGAGTAACATAGCATCAGAATAAAGTTTTTAGTATTGTTCTAAATTTTTCCTTCTATTGACGAAAGGTTTTGCTACCTTGAATGGCGAAAACCAGTTTTTCGCTATACAAAATTTTTGATCCTTTATAAGAGCTTTGATTGTACTCGTTCTTAAGACGAGCAAACTTTGCAGCTCTTTCTGCAATACCCATGGTCTGTATCAGAACCCACCATGTACGTTGGATTCTTCTCGCATTCCCCTGCCTTCGCCCATTTTGCGCAGTTCTCATTCTCATCCACACACCCAGATGTCCTCTTAATCGGTCTTTCGAAGGACTTAACATGAATCCATCTGGTTGCTGACCATTTCTCTCCCTCGATCACTGGACAGCTCCCATGTAAGCTGCTCGGATCTGTGGTTGCATTGGGATGAAGATTGAAGAAGAGCAACGCGTCCCCTTTCATCGGTTTCACTGCAAAGATACATATTTAGATAGTGCAATATACCATTTGGAAAGATAGAATCATACTACAAGAATCCCTATATCTCCTTTTAAATTTCTCATTTTTCGACATTTAAACCAAACGCATGTTGAAGAATACATAAAATACACTACTATTCTATTTGCGTATATATATCAAACTATATACAGTGTTTTACCTGCATAACCTTGTTTCGCACATTCGGTCCAGCTATCATCTTTTGGTTGAGTTGTTGCGCCCTATAAAAATGCGTGATCAAATTGAAATGAGGCCACTCAAAAAATGAAATTCAAATCTTTGGTGATACAACTTATGGAATGGGAAGTGATATATGTCATTACCTTCCACATGGGAAACACTGTTTCTCCGCCCTTTTTGACATTGGACAAGTACATCAATACAGTGGCGATCCGATGACCACCAAGCTCTAGGTTTACCTGGTCGTGAAAATAGTCAAAATGCGGTTCATATTTTTGGCCGTTCTCATAGTGCAGTATTTGCATGGATTCTCCATTTTCTGATCGTTAACACAGAACCAAAAAAAAAAGATAAGTACTTTTCTGCTGCTAAAGGATAAACTAAAAAAATATATTAGAAAACTATGCATATGCCTCGGAAGATACCCTCGGGAAGAAACGTCCACGCAGCAAGTTTTGACTCGACATTAGCTACTATATCATCCTGCACAGAGACAAAGTCTTACCATTCGTGTCTTCAAGCACAAGGGTCAACATTCAGTAAATCACACAAAACCTATTGATATCCAGATTTGCATTGAGGGCAACCTACTATCTCTAATAACCGCAGAAGAAAAAAACATATCTTGTTGAGAGAAGATAAATTATTCCTTGGTCAAGCGTTTATTAGTAAAAGAGAAGTAGTCTGTCTAATTGGTGAAGTAAGCTAGTTCAATACAGTTCATATACAGCATAAGGGCGATAAATTCAACTGACTGCACGAAACCAAACATTACAAATCGATTCAGATATAAACCACAGCTTCTTAGAGGTCATTCAAATGCTTCACAATGGCCAACAAATTTTCTATGGACTACCACATGTTCTGAATTTTTCCAATATAGCTCATACTGAATAATGTAATTGAAGCTCACCTGTCTTTTGGATAGAAACATTCCAGAACTTGTGCGTACTTCACTTTCTACGCTCTCACCTGAATCATTATCCGCTACCATTGACTTCTCAAGCTTTCCTTTCGCCTAAAAGCAATGTCAAAATCCAAACAAAGTTTCAGAATTCAGTCACACAGTCTCATAACGATTCAGAATTCTACTCAAAAAATATATATTAAATTTAAGAAGACACGAAAAACTTATGGAGAAACAAAAAAATCAAGAAGATGTATAATTCTACCAAGTTGATAAAATGATCACATTCCTCATCTGAGAGAAGTCCCTTGTATAAAAACACCCTGGAGATAACCACACAAAGAAAAAATCACAAACTTAGATCAAATTTATAACAAAACAAAAAAATCAAAATTCAGAGTTTTTCTCTGATACGGAGAATCAACAAACCTAGGAGTCCAAGAGAGCTGAGTGACACGAGTTGGATCAAAAACAAGAGACGAAGCACTCCTTTTCTGCTTAATCACAGACCCATCTCTGTCCCAAACCAAAAACAAAAAAAAATCTCACTCAACTAAAATTCGGAAGAAGACGATCGAATCCATCTGCATCATGAGAGAGACAATAACCTGTTACTCCATCGAGGGAGGAAGCGGATAGAAGCAGATGAAATTCGAGGAAAAATGAGGATAAGGCAGAGACAAAATGCGAGAAAATTCCGAAAATCCATCCGGAAAAAAAAAATCGTCGAGAAAGACGACTTGCTGGCGAAGACCGACGTAATGAATTGTTGTTATTCTTCTCAATTCTCACCCCAAGAATCTTCTTCTTCTGGATTTCTTTACCTTAATTTTGCGATTAAACAATTTTGTCCCTTTTTTAAAGTATTAATGACGGCAAGCGAAGCGCCCACTGTATTTTTCTGCCGTAGTTTTTATTTTTTAATTCCACTTTGACTATTTTGTTCACTTTTGGTAGATTCTTTAACTCCTTTTACCAGAACACATTTAATTTTCATTCTTGACAAGAAACTAAAGTTTTATAGTTGTCTGATATTTCCAAGCTCCTTAATGGGTATACGTTTAAGCCCACTAAAGGCCCGTAATTTTTATGGATAGCACATACAGCATGGGCCCATTTTCGGCTCTCTTTCGTGTACCGTACGTACGGAAAACCCTAAAATCTTCCTCATTATGGGGGCATTGCCCAATAGGTCCCCTTTAAATACACAACTTAAGGGGCGCTTTCACAAACCCTAGCAGTCAGTCACTGTCACTTTTGTTTTCTCTCTCATTTTTTCGATTTGCAGAAGAAGAAGAGATTAACGATGAAGGTTATCGCTGCTTTTCTCCTCGCGAAACTCGGCGGAAACGAGAACCCAACCAAAGATGATCTGAAGAAGATCTTCGAGTCCGTCGGTGCTGAATACGACGAGGAGAAGACAGATCTGCTGTTTTCTCTTGTGAAGGATCACGATGTGACGGAGCTGATCGCTGCTGGGAGGGAGAAGATGGGTGCACTCTCATCTGGTGGTCCAGCTGTTGCTATGGTGGCCGGAGCTGGAGGCGACGGTCCTTCCGCGGCTGAGCCAGCAGCCGAGTCGAAGAAGGTTGAGGAAGAGAAGGAGGAATCGGACGATGGTGAAGGCATGATGAGTCTCTTCGATTGATCTGATTAATTGGTATCGTCTCGTTCAGGTTTTTTTTAATTTTAGGGTTTTTGTGGTATCTTATGTATGGATCATTGTTCCTACCTTTTAAGGATTATTATCCACCGTTTAAGACTTTTTTTCAAAATCTATCGCGAATAGATCTTTATGATGTTCCTCAATTATGCTTGTTCTTCGGATTTACATGGTGTTTTTCTCGTGATCGGAATAAATTGAGATGATGTGCGATATGAAATTTAGTACTCGTACTGCAATGTGATTTCAACATCATTTCTTAAAAAGATGATCAAAATCAGAAACTTTACATAAGCAAGATGATGATGTAGGAGATGAATAGATTTACCATGAGCAAGAATTTGAGTCGTTTACAGGCAAAACCCATCTTTAGTACATATGAAGCTGATGTAGCCAATGTATCCTCTATTGAGTAAAGTGAACCATGATCAGTACTTTTCGTCATTGAACTTGCTACTTAGGCTTTTAATCGCCATACTCAGAAACTATGAAAGTCATGCTGACGCTGTTATTGCGAGCATATCATCTTGAGAGCTCATTACTGCTGAGTTAGAAGCTCTCGTGGACTCCAAATTGGCGTTGTTCGTGTGGTGGAATCATATAAAAGGCTCAAGATTTAGAGTTTTGAGAGAAGTTGTCTCTTCTATTTACTGTGAAAAGAAGGATTCTTTCGAAAATTTCTCTGATTTTGTAGATGATGGTCTAAGCTGCTAGCAAGTGTGTGACTAAGCGACTGGTGTAGCCGCTTATGATTTGGGCTTTCGACCTTTTTCTTGGTGGGCCTTTCAAAGCCCACGCTCATGAAACTGCGTGAGATGGAGAAACTGACAGTTGGATTCTGATTTCGTTTTTTAGTTTTGTCGGATTTCTACAAACTGAAACTAAATAGAACTGTACTAAATATTATGAGCTTGGTTTAGTGTAAATTTTTTATGGTATTTTTATTTGGATTTGGTTTGGTTTTGATCGAAAAATAACTTTTGATTCAGTTTTCTATTAAACACATTACAGTTCAGTTTGATTTTTTACGTTTCTCTCTATATTGAAAATCCAGTTGAATCGTATAATTCAAATTTACTTGACGCCATCTCCAAAGGAGAAACATCGCTAAGCATGCTTCTGTAACCATACGCGCGTACTAACAACTTAAATGACATCAATAAGACGAGAACTGTAGTATTTTTAATATGCAATTGACTTGACTTATAAATAGTTTGCTCAACGTGTACTCGAAGGTGTACATATTTCAATAGATGACTTGACTTATAAAAACTACAAGGAACAAAAATAAAATAAAATTGATTTCGTTAAGAAAAAATGATTTGTGACTCATACTTTACAGAATCTTTAAATCTTAAAATTCAAGTGGCTCCTCGCATCATATATAGACATTTTTCTCCATCCATCACCTAATCCTGAAAAGGAAGATCGTTAACGACAAAGCCTAGTGACATAATTTATTGTTATATACACTCATAAAACAAAACAATCGTAACGATTCCACATCATAATAATATTTTACATATATATATGACCTGTTTCCTGTAAATTTAATCAGAGATATTTTTCGTGACATCTTCCTCGGAAACTCGAGAGTATTATAAGTAGAGCGTAATGGAGCAATGAAACCAAACACAAGGGCACACTTGCCAAGTCTCAAAAGAAAAACACAAAAAAAACGCTTTTTCGTGTAACACAAGAGACCAAGAAGATGTTTGAAACCGGAGCAATATGGGGAATAACCGGGACGACGGTGACGAGCTTTATGTTCATTTGGGCAATGTACTCACAATACGTCCCTCGTCATCTCCGAGTCCACGTGGAGAAATACGCTTACAAGATGACCGGATGGATCTCTCTTTATGTTCACATCAAATTCACCGAGTACACAGAAGAAGGTCTCAAAAGAAGCGAGAACTATGATGCAATACGCAACTATCTATCCACCAATTCCGCGGCTCGTGCACAGAGATTAAAGGCTAACGAGTCAAAGAACAGCAAATCGTTGGTGCTTAGCATGGACGATCACGAGGAAGTCGAAGATGTCTTCGATGGTGTGAAGGTGAAGTGGCATTCGAATGTGAAAGTGACTCAGACTCAGTCTAATTATGGCCGAAGCAGCTCGCACGAGAGTAGGTACTTTACGCTTACTTTCCATAGGAGACACAGAAGGATGATCGTAGAGAGTTACGTTGATCATGTTCTGAGAGAAGGGAAAGCGATTGGGTTAAGGAACAGAGAGAGGAAGCTTTACACTAATAACTCAAGCTCAGAGTGGTATCCTTGGAGGTCAGGAAAGTGGAGCAATGTTCCTTTCCATCACCCGGCGACATTCAAGACTTTGGCTATGGATCCTGAGAAGAAAGAAAGGATTAAGAAGGATCTCATCAAGTTTAGCAAAGGGAAAGATTATTACAAGAAGGTTGGGAAGCCATGGAAGCGAGGTTATCTCTTGTTTGGTCCGCCCGGGACAGGGAAATCGACGATGATATCTGCAATAGCGAATTTCTTGGACTATGATGTTTATGATCTTGAGCTAACGACCGTGAAGGATAACTCAGAGCTAAAGAAGCTGTTGCTGGATACAAAAGGTAAGTCTATCATTGTGATTGAAGACATTGATTGCTCGCTTGATCTTACGGGGCAGAGGAAGACGAAAAAGGAAGAAGATGAAGAAGACGATGAGGAGAAGAAGAAGGAAGCTGAAAAGAAGGAGAAAAAGGAAGCTGAAAAACTGAGTAAAGTTACTCTGTCAGGGCTATTAAACTCCATTGATGGGTTATGGTCAGCTTGTAGTGATGAGAAGATTATTATATTCACAACGAATTTTGTGGATAAGCTTGATCCGGCGTTGATACGGAGAGGAAGAATGGACAACCACATTGAGATGTCTTATTGCAAGTTTGAAGCATTCAAGGTTTTGGCTAAGAACTACTTAGACATCGAGTCACACGAGTTGTATGGAGAAATCGAGAGGTTGCTTGAGGAAACCGACATGTCCCCTGCCGATGTTGCAGAGACTTTGATGCCGAAATCTGATGAAGAAGATGCAGACATTTGCATCAAGCGTTTGGTCAAGACGGTGGAGGAAGAGAAGGAGAAGGCAAAGAAGTTGGCTGAGGATGAAGAGAAGAATAAAGCAGAGAAGGAAGAGAAGAGGAAAAAGAAGAAAGCAGAGGAAGCAGAGAAGAAGAAGACAGAGGAAGAAGAGAAGAAGGAGAAAGAAAAGAAAGTTAAGGGCTCGGAAGAAAACGGCGACCTTTATGAGAAAAATGGTGCCAACTAAAAGGATATGAGGAAAAGAGGTGACGCCCTGATGTATTTTGTTTATTTGTGAGCACCTCTATAAGGTTGTACTTTGGCATGGTGTTGCGATATACATTTGAATGCATAAAAGTAAGTTATAAACTTATAGTTATTGGTTTTGGCATACTTGTTGTACGGACCTCCCGGTACACGTAAGTCCACGATGATCGTGGCTATGGTGAATCTAAATGAATTATAGTATCTACGATATTGAGCTAACTTCGATAGAGAACTGAAGAAGTTGTTGCTAGCTAGCGACGACTAGTAAGTCGATCATTGTGATTGAGGATATAGACTGTTCCTTGGACCTCACGGGAGAGAGGAAAGTTAAAGAAGAGAGCAATTAAGGAGCTTCTAGTAGTTTTATTAGCTGCTTTGATACTAGGTTTAGCTTGGCCCATCCCATGACGAGAGTACTCATCGATCAGCCATGACGAGTTTTGGTTTTAAAAAGATTTCAATAACGTGTCTGAAATTAAATCTAAGAGGAAACGTCCAATCACAGACGCTGTTGTGTTTATTGGTTCAATGAACCTAAGTACCTAACCACTCCTTTAATTGTCTCAATCCGTACTTATATTAATAATTGTCATCCTACGTTAAAAAAAGACAAGTTGTTTTTCATGTATCAAACTGAATAATCTTTAAGATTTATATCAACATAACTTAGATATATATACATGGTATTCTCGGTTTTAAATTTTGAAACTTTTAGAATAAGTTATATCTTAATATTTCTAAGCTTTTGTTGTTTGTTTCTCTTGTCAAAGTTCATAATGTTTTGATTTATTTTTAATTCGCTTTTAGATAGCGATTCTACATTTATGGATGAAGATCCAATTGTTGTGATCTAGGCAGGTTAGAGACGTGACTAGGTGCTATTGAATTATATTCCGAGTCGGCGATATAACTTGTTGAAGAAATAATATATCTTACTAATCCAATTTAAAAGTCATGCTCTTTGAGAAAATTGAATATCAAAATGTTTCTTGGCCACCACTACATGTTATTTTATTAGATAAACTCATAAACAATGCAGTACACTTCATGCTCTTTTTGGCATCTACTGGTTAAATAGTTGTGGTGTCGATTTTTTATGGACCCTTTTGATTAAATTACATATTATAGATTATAAAGAAATTGATTGTGGAATCCGTGCAATTTCCTTCTCTTTTTAGTTTTTGTTTTGTTATAATTTTTTTTCATTTAAAAAATTAAAAAACGAATTCGTCATTAGGTAGTTTCCAAGTGATCTCACATGTGCATACGCAGACATAAAATTAATAATATAACATTGACAGAGACTTCTCAAGTAAATTTATTAATTATCTTGAATTCTTGATAGTATATTCTTAGATATTATAAATATCATAAGCTCTTGTGTACCAGAACCACCATCATCTTCTTCCCCAATATCATCCTTCATTTTCCGATTAAAATCTCATCCAAAACTCATCTCAGAAACCTTCCTTCTAAATCAAGAAACATAAATAAACCTATTCCAAAACCCTAAAAGACAGCTTCAAGAGAAAAGAAAAATGGCGACGATGGGTCAATTATGGGCTAATACAGGCTCTGCTCTCGCGACCTTGATGTTTGTATACACAATCTTCAAACAATGGTTCCCTCACTTCGGAGACCACCTGGAACCATTCTTTCAAAGATTCTTTGGTCGTTTCTACCCTTACATCCAAATAACATTCCCTGAATACAGCGGAGAGCATTTCAAGCGAAGCGAGGTCTACTTAGGGATCCAGAGCTATCTCAGCAAAGACTCCTCTGTTCGAGCCAAGAAGCTCAAAGCCAACACAACCAAAGGAAGCAAGACTCTTGTTCTTAGTATGGATGATAAGGAAGAGATAACCGATGAGTTCGAGAACGTTACGGTTTGGTGGCAGTCGAAGAAAGAGGGGAATATCAGGCAATCGTTCTCGTTTTACCCTGCAGCTGATGAGAAGAGATATTACATGTTGAGGTTCCATAGACGTGACCGAGAAGTAATCATAGATAGGTATCTTGAGCATGTTATGAGGGAAGGGAAGGCGATAGAGCTGAAGAACAGAGAGAGGAAGCTTTACTCGAATACTCCGGGACAGAGCCATGGAAATCAGACAAAGTGGAGTCATGTAACGTTTGAGCATCCTGCGACTTTTGATACTCTAGCTATGGAGGAGAAGAAGAAGGAAGAGATCAAGAGCGATCTGCTCAAGTTTAGTAAGAGCAAAGATTATTACAAGAAGATCGGTAAGGCGTGGAAGCGAGGATATCTTTTATTTGGACCACCTGGGACTGGGAAATCAACCATGATTGCTGCGATGGCAAATTTCTTGGAGTATGATGTTTATGATCTTGAATTGACAACGGTGAAGGATAATACACAGCTGCGGAGGTTATTGATTGAGACTTCGGCGAAATCGATTATTGTAATTGAAGATATCGATTGTTCACTTAATCTTACGGGACAGAGAAAGAAAAAGGAAGACGAAGAGGAAGATGGAGACGAGAAGAAAGAGATGGAGAAGAAGATGATGAAGAAGGAAGGAGAGAATAAAGAGAGCAACGTTACTTTGTCAGGGTTATTGAATTTCATTGATGGGTTATGGTCGGCTTGTGGTGGCGAGAGGATCATTGTGTTTACTACAAACTTTGTGGACAAGCTAGATCCGGCTTTGATTCGGAAAGGGAGAATGGATAAGCATATAGAGATGTCTTATTGCGGTTTTGAAGCCTTCAAGTTATTGGCCAAGAACTACTTGGATGTGGAGGAGAGCGAGCTCTTTGATGAGATAAAGAGATTGCTTGAGGTTGAAGAAATCAAGATGACACCAGCGGATGTTGGGGAGAATTTGTTGCTTAAATCAGAAGGGGAAGAAGCAGAGACATGTTTGAAGCGTTTGATCGAAGCGTTAAAAGAGGAGAAGGAGGAAGCAAAGAGGAGGGTTGAGGAAGAGGCAAAGCAGAAGAAGGAAGAAGAGGAAGAGAAGAAGAGAAAAAGGAAAAGAAAGCAGAGACGGAGGCAAAGGAGGAGGAGAAGAAGAAAAAGATTGAAGAAAATGGTGAAAAAGAGCATTGAGTTTGAAGCAAATCTATATTGTTTTTTTTATATATAGAAGAGAATCCGTTGGACTGTATTATCACTCTTATAAAGCATTTTAGTCTCGTCCTAGTTCTTGTTCTATTTATGCCAATCAGAAGATTTATGACTTTGTTCAGCCATTTATCATTACGTATAACCCACGACAAAGCTGACGTCTACAAGAAAAACCAAGCACTAAGAAAACCTAGTTCGTAAACAGCGATAAAAAAAGGAAAACACATAATGTAAAACAGGGTAGAGCAGAACAGAGTAGAACGTAATACAACATAGTAGAAGCGTAGAGCGTAGTAGAAAACGGTATAGATCTTGGTCGGTGTGTAAACAGTTTAATCTATAATCATAAGTTAAAATCATATTTTTGAAGTCATCGTCTCTATCCGTGGTTTTACCAAAAAAAAGTAGACAACAATATTGAATCTTATCACATGATTGATGATTCACATTCACATATATAAATTGTACTTTTAATTATTTATTGAGTGTCAAATTTGATTTTAACTTGCACGCCAAAGATGTCATGCGTTCACATCACACGGTTCTTTATTTGGACAAACACATCTTTGTCTTGTTGCATACGTCGTCCTAGAAAATGTGACCAAAGCTGATTTATTAAATAAATCCTATTCAGACCAAAGGAAGCTCACATGAAGATACACTGAACAACGACATGCAGAAGAAAAATGACAATGACAATGACAATGACAACAAAAAAACTCGGAAATCTCCTAAAAATAAAAAGTTACGTACGTCATAAAGCTTGGAGGCTCTAATCTTTTTTTTTCTTCTGCAACAAAATTATCTAAGGCTCGATGGTTTTTTCTAATTTTGAGTCACATAATGTGAACTTGAGAAACTGTGAATATAGGTTTTAAGTTTTAACCTAATAATGATATAACATAGACCGACCAAGCTGACTCTATTGGACTTGTGACACCATATATTATTACAGAAATTTGATATTATTCACTACAAAATAATAATAATGATTAATGCGGTATGTGTTTTTAAAAGACCGTGTTGACTGACTCTATTGGAGTCGACTAATCACTTTGGGATTTTTCTAATAAAAATATGTACCCTCATATATAATTTGACAAATTTTCTCACAATAATCATATTACTACAAAGAGAGAACACATAATCAAATGCCAACAAGATCATCCTCTGATTCTTTGAAAGGTATCTATATGAGTTATGAAAAATTCTGGAAACTATCAATAAATTGAACGAAATAAAGCCTATTGGAAAAAAAGTTATATTATTACCAAAAAGGAAAAAAATTAAAAGCTAAAATGAAAATTTTATGAAAAAGGAATATAATTAATTGCAAAAATATCGTCTGAAAAAAGTAAAATATAACGAATCAAGCTATGGCAACTGTTAATTAATTGAACAAAATAAAACTTCTTAGAAATATCCATTAAATAAAAGGAAATAACACATTTAGCAGTAAAAAGGAAAAACAATAATTTGGAAAATAGTAACACTAAAACTTCGGAACCAAGGAGTTCCAAAAGTCGAAACATACAGAGTTTACAATATGAGTATATATATATGAGACACAACCATCTCTTACTTACAAAAAGAAAAAGGTTTTAATAGAGAGGAAAAAAAGATGATGATGATGGGAAATACATTTGGTTCGAGCTTTGCGAGTTTATTTTTCTTGTGGGCAACTATACAACAAATCTTCCCTAACCACCTCAAGATCGCCATTAAAGAGTTTTGTCTCTCCACAATCCAACAACTCACCTTTGTTCAGAGATTTTCCGACAGATTCATCAACTTCTTCTCCCCTTATGTCGAAATCAACTTCTCCCAATACGATGATTATCAATACAATCACGCTTTCGCAGCCATCGAGACTTACCTTGGTGCAAAAGCAACCGACAAAGCCAAGCATCTCAGAGCGAGCCAGGTTAAAGAGAGTAAAGTTATGGTCTTGAAACAAGATGAGACTAAAATCCGAGATGAGTATGAAGGAGTTAGTGTTTGGTGGGAGATTGGAACGGACTCTATAGGATATAGAACATACAAGCTCACTTTCCATCGACGCTCGCGAGATATTGTAACCGATTCTTACCTAAAACACCTTGTTGAAGAAGGGAAATTGATTGAAGCTAGGAACAAGAAGATGAAGCTGTTCACAAACAATCCGAGTTCTAATTGGGGTTCTAACAAGACGAGTTTTTGGAGATTTATTGATTTTGAGCATCCCGCGAGTTTTGATACATTAGCTATGGATCCGAAGAAGAAAGAAGTGATCTTGAATGATCTTGTTGCGTTTAGCAATGGGAAAGAGTATTACAAGAAGATTGGGAAAGCTTGGAAGAGGGGTTACTTGCTCTATGGGCCACCTGGGACAGGTAAATCTACAATGATCGCTGCAATGGCGAATCTCTAAACTATAGTATCTATGATCTTAAACTCACAGCTATAAAGAACAACTCGGAGTTGAGGAAATTACTTACCGCTACATCTAGTAAGTCAATTATTGTGATTGAAGACATTGATTGTTCTTTGGATCTTACGGGTGAAAGAAAGAAGAAGGAGAGCTACTTTATGAGCTGGAAAAAAGATGCAGAACAAGGCAAAGAAGATAACAAGAGTTTTGTAACACTTTCTGGGCTTTTAAACTTCATAGATGGGATCTGGTCTGCTTGTGGACAAGAGAGGATTGTTGTTTTCACGACGAATCACTTGGAGAAACTTGACCCGGCTTTGATCAGAAGAGGAAGAATGGATATGCATATTGAGCTGTCTTACTGTACTTTCGAGGCGTTCAAGATTCTCGCCAAGAACTATCTGGATCTTGATTCTCATCCTCTGTTCAGAGAAATCGAGACTTTATTGAAGGAAACGAAAATCGCACCAGCTGATGTCGCGGAGAACTTGATGAAGAAGGATCGTGAAATAGATGCTGATGGATCTCTGAACGATCTGATTAATGCTCTCAAGAAGAAGAAGAAGTTTCAGAACGCCCAACAAGATGAAAACAAGGATAAATATGGTAAACAGAGATTTAATCCATTTCGAATGTTTTTATAAGCCTTTGATCATTTGATCCATGGTTGATGTTTTTAGCTTATAAGTTTAGTTTGGCTAATTAATAGTAAAGCAGACTCTCCATAGCTATCTAGACGATTCGGTTGTTGTGAACTAGTGTTCTTTAACTTTTTAGCATTTTAGAATACAGAGTAAAACATTAAAACATTAAAACATTTTTAGCATTTTTAGCATTAATAGTAATGCTGCGACGGTCCTATCACAGCATTCTCTGTTGCCAACAATTATGGATAAGTGAAAAGAATGTGAAAACATTAAATCAAATGACTGGTTGATTCTTGATAAACTCTTCTCTTCCACTGTAAGCGCTATGATATAGTGTACTTCAACCAATGAGAAGTCGAGCAAATCTGAGGTAATCTAGGCCGTAGTTGTTCTAGAAAGAGCTCGAATGCTGTCGTGGTGCTTCGGTTTCGTGTAACCCTAAAAACATTGGCTTTCTTGTCCGAACCTATTGCTGGTTTTGCTGTCTCTGTGATATAGACGACCAAGAAGAAGAGAAAGTGTTTATACTAATCATGATTCAAGAAGAAGACTTACGCGTACGTACGTATGCCTGCTAATATAAGTAGCTATTTATACCCGCATAGTTCCCTAATATGCCCTTCACAACAATCTCTAATACAATCATATTACCACAAATAAAGAAATAACAAAGAAACCTCTTTTTTCTCTAATCCAAATCAGAAAAACTAAAAAAGGTTCCAAAAGTACCTGAATTTTTTGCACATGAATGATCTTCAATCCAATCCTTGAAGGTAAAATCGCAGCACAGGCCATGCCAAAGCTAACATTGATTTTGTTTTCGAATTTAAACATTAAACGTTTTAATGAATTTGAAGGAAATATTAGACCATTCAGATTTTAACGTTTGTAATTGGCTTTAACGAAATCTGTATACGAATTTGTTTTTATGATGTCTTTTTTTGAAAGATTTGTTTTGATAGATACAAGAGAACAATAATGGAGATTTTCAAGAAGGCTGAAACCGTGCGTTTACGTAGCTACCATGACAAGTACCTTCTAGCAGAAGATGACGAAGAATCTGTAAACCAGGACAGAGACGGGCGGTCTATGAACGCTAGATGGACGGTGGAGATTTTAGAAGAAGCGAACGTGATCCGTCTTAAGAGCTGCTTTGGCAAGTACCTAACCGCTTCAAACATCCCAATGTTCCTTGGCATGACCGGCAAGAGGGTAACCCAAACGCTGCCACGGCGACTAGACTCATCAACTGAATGGGAACCCATTAGAGAAGGCGTTCAAGTTAGGCTCAAGACAAGGTACATCTCTTCTTCTTTTGATCTCTCTCTAACGTTACATTCTTCAGAGACCATCTCTTCTCTATAGTCTCTTTAGAAATGAATGGTGTGAGAAATTTGAATTCCATAGGTATGGACAGTATCTTCGCGCTAATGGGGGTTTACCGCCATGGAGGAACTCAATCACACATGATATTCCTCATAGGTCAACGACACAGGACTGGGTTTTATGGGATATTGATATTTTGGAAAGCAGAAAGAAGAAAGCACCACCAGTGGCTGCACCCCAGCCTTTCAGGCCTCTCCCACCTCCTCCGCCACCACCAGAGCTTCTGAGTGTAAGAAAAGATGATCATGATGAGCCCAATTCACCCAAAGGATTCTCTCTCAAGTCCCCAAGATTTTCTAAAACAGAGGTTTGATCAGTTCTACGGTCCTATGCTCATCATTACATAAACAAGGAATAGTTGCAGCGTTCTGTCAGAACGATTTAAGTTTTTTTTATGGGCAAGATTGCATACACTGATCTGTGAAATTTTGCTTTTCTTACATTTTATGATCACAGTCTGACGACAGGGTCTGCTCACCGGTAAAGGCAGATGGGAGACTAATCTATTACAGGGTTGGGGACAACGATGGGAACGTGGATGAGAGAGCGAAGGAAGAGCTTTTCTGTTTCAAGGGAATGGGACTAGAAGAGCTGAAACAGAAGCTTGAAGAAGAGACAGGTTTGAATGATCTATCAATCTGTTCCAAAAACCCTTTAAACGGCAAATTATATCCCCTCCGGTTGCATCTCCCTCCCAATAACACAAAGATGCACGTCGTCTTGATCCCTTCGTCTTCAAAAGGTTAGTTTTCTTTTCATTGATTTAAATTTGCTAAGTTACCAAAACCGCAAACCATGAAGAACCAGGACATAAATTCGACACTGAGGTCAACATAACAGTTCCAGTTTTTCTGGATTCTGGTTCAGTCATGGAAATGTGTGACATAGATGGTTTTTTTTCAGTTAGTTGATTTCTTTTTCGGTTAGATTTGAACCACGGTTGCCCTCGATCAAATATAACTGAAAAGATTGTGGTTTGTGAAATTCTACAGGGGATGATGCAAGCACATCTTGAAGCATGGTTCAAAAAATTACAGAGAGTTTGTTGTCCAAGACCACAAACTTTTGGTTTCTGCTACTGTGTATTTCAGTAACATGCTGTAGATAAACAAAACCTTTTTACGTGAGTACACCAACTTGATGCTAAAAGAATCTAGCATCAGGCTCTATCTGAAATCCTACCTAAGCAACCAAAATTCAATACTACTTTATGCCGGACATTCAAGAAGATATTGTGTTGGGATTTTCGTAAGGCTTCCCATCTATTTCTTTCTTTATAAGCTTCTTTTATTCTTCGTGAGATGCTAATGAAACCAAATCATATTGAGTGAATTGTTAAACGAGATAAATTTGTTAAGCATCAACTTTCTACACGTCTAGCAAAATTTCTTGAGGAGCACAACATAACTCAAGGTAGCAACAGTGAAGAAAACGGTGAGGGTACCTGGCCAAACCAGTGTTCCTGAGCGAAGACTAGACACATACCCTTATCAATCACCGGTCACCTGCAGTGACAGATTTAATTACCTGGTACATAGAAATACTAGAATGGGAAATATCTTATGAGCCTATATGTCTTAAATTATATAATCTTTGCACATCCAAGAGTCTCAAATCTCTCTATTGTCTAGATGCTAATAGGTGTGCCCATAGGCCATGCAATTTTCGGCTCAAGCGACCTTTTTTACCTTTTTTGCTCATTCACATCTCGTCCATTCTCCAGACACCATAAAGTCTGAATCAGACAAATCTTTTATAACACTGTCAGGGGCCCTTGTGAGAGATTGAGATATTCATTTTTCTAAGGCCTTGTTTAAGTCAGTTCCTGCTTCGGGGAGTCAAATTTTCCCTTTACAAGAATATTGAAGTAGAACTGCATCATGTTCAAAAGCTCCTCTCGGTCCTTCATAAGTACGCTTGTCTCCATTCCCACATAGCCTTTGGTCAGCCCTCCATTGTGTGTTGCGGGTTAAGGGTGCTCAAAGGAAAATCGGTAGAAACAAGAGAAGTCAAGAGTGTCCTCTGATAAGGTATCTAGCTTTCATGAGTGAGCGCTACAGAATCTGCAAGGCATCAACAGATAGGAGATGAATCATTGTGTGAATTTGCAGCAGATTTGGGTGTGTCACATCCCCTGAGACAAATTTTGTAACAGTTCCATCCACCTCTAACACACTGCATCCTGGTGCCTTTCTTATTCCCCTCTGACCTATCATCTGACGAATTTTAGATGCCTCAGCATTTCTTTGAACAACCAAGTAGATATTAGATAGTTGAACAAGAGCTGCTTCCTCTTCATCAGCATTTCCTTTCTCTAACTCAAGAAGATTTTTAACAGCTAGTTCTCCGAGTTCAACATTCTTATGCGTTCGAGAACCATTCAGTAGAGCACCCCATACAGATGCAAGCGGTTTCATGGGCATTTTTTCTATCAGATCAGCTGCATCATCTAATCTCCCAGCTCTGCACATCAAATCTACTATACAGCTGTAGTGCTCATGCTTTGGACTGATTCTATATCGAGCTTCCATATTATCTAAAATTGCTCGGCCTTCTTGAAGAAATCCTCCATGAGCACAAGCGGCTAAGACCGCAAGAAGAACTACGCTGTCAGGCTTAATAGCGTCTTCTTGCTCCATCTTCTCCAAACACATAATCGCTTTCGTAGCATAACCATAAGCCGCATATCCTCCAATTAAGGCCGCCCATGAGAAGACATTCCTACTAGTCAAATTTTCAAAGACTTCCTTAGCCGTGTCTAAGCAACCACACTTGGCATACATGTCAACAAGTGCCGTTCCTACAAATACATCAGACCCAATCCATTTCTTCTTCTTAATTACCTCATGAATCCACTTCCCCTGAGCTAGAGCCCCAGCTTGTGCACAAGCCGTTAATGCCGTTGTAACTGAGAATTTGTCAGGCTCTGTTCCTCGAGCCAACATCTCCCTGAATACTTGTAAACCGTCGGATCCTAAGCCGCATCTAACATACCCATTCATTAAAACATCCCACTTCACAACATCCGGGTGAGGAATTTCATCGAACACTTTGCGAGTATCTGACAACACTTTATCTTCCACATAAAGACGCATGATTCCAGTCTGCACATGACCATCAGATGTAAAAACACCATTTTTAATCACCCAGCAATGGATTTGCCTACCCACAGAGAATAAAGAAGCATTCAAACAAGCAACCAACAAGAAATGAAACGTGAGATAGCTGGGAGATATATCCTCATCGTCTTCCCTCAGCATCAGTCTGAAATATTGTACACCCAAGTGAGGCCGAAAGCTTCGAGAGCATATTCTTATCATAGTGTCGTAAACGAATGAATTGCGAGATTCAATTGAATCAAATATAAGGGAAGCGTAGTGAAAGTGTTTGGCCAAATTGTGAAGAGGGAGAAAAGCTGTGAGAAGTTTGCTGATCGCGTAAGTGTTGCGATTGAGGCCATGGATGATGAAAAGAGCATGTGTCGACTTGATCTGCCGCACTGCTTTGCAACGATGACTCGCGAGAATCAAACTCTTCCATGATTGATGGGAACAAGAGAGAACACTCATCGTCGTGTTGACGTCAATGTTCGTCGTGGCGGTCAAAGGCAAAGGTTTGTGATTAACGGCCAGTCTCAGAACCAGAAACGGCACGATGTGCACACGTGTAAACATAAGACAGTCAACGGTTAAACAAAACGGATCTTCCATCTTTTTATTAGTCTCCCGAACAATTACTGAAATCCAAAGAGGGAGAAGGTAAAGATCTTAGCAACCATTTATGAAATCATTTCGAATGATGTAACCTTCTCTCTCTATTTCACCTTTCTTTCTCTTCCCGTATGGTTTTTCTCTCCGGTTTGTCGTCGTTAGGGATTCAATTCCGTTTCTGGGTTTTACAAATTCTCGTTTCGTTGAAAATTGTTTTTGATGGGTTTATTGATTTCGACTTGAGATTATGTGATTCCGTTGAAAATTTTCCGTCTTTGGGTTTCGTTGATTCTGGGTTTTCGAAAAGATAGTTATCATGCACTCAGATTTCTCAATTTCTGATTATTAGCTGAACGGGAGATTGATTGTTGCAGATATTTCTTCATTCTTAAACAATGGTGAAAGCAGTAGTTGGAGAAGATACTAGGCTCACTTCTGCTGAAGATCGTCTCTCTCAGTCAGCTATTCCTGCTGAGGTAGTCACTAGTCCATGTTATGTTTAAAAATGCATATTGATATCGTTGCGGCACAAGTATGATTTTGAGATACGATTGGAGAACAGGTGGGTCTTGTGATAGGCAAGCTTAGCTCTGCTCTGGATCGAGGATTTGTGTTTGATTTGATCCCAACACCGAGCAACGATGCTGGAGAACCAGCATGCTCGGTTTTGGAGACCAGAGATGATAAGAGGAAACCATCCAAGTCAAAACCTCAGTCATCGGAGTCATCTTCTCTATCAATTGATTCTGATTGGGTAGCAGAACATGCGAGACAGGTTTTGCTACTATTGTTTATGCATTTTGTGACTATGCTGTATCACTCTCATTCATTGAATGTTAGATGAAGGTGTATGGTTCACGATAATTGGCATTGTAATGGATGCTTTTTCTTCAGGTATCGAGAATGCTTTTGGGTGGGGTGAAGGTTGTTGGTATCTATGTATGGGCTAGTGACATTGCTTTCAAGAATTCAACTATGATCTTTTGCCAGGTAAGTTTGTGTGAGATTATTTCCTGCTTTAATGTCAATGGACATGCTTGGTTGTACTTTGATTAATGAGGAATCTTTTGGATGCCATTGCGACTGTAATGCATGTTGATGAATCTAAATTATGGAACCTGTATCAGGCTATTAAGGGAGTTTCAGATGCAATACGGCATTTGGATCCTGGGTTGGATGAAGCTCTTCTTATTCACATATGTTACAGTCCAAGGAGGTACACCGCCTTTAATGTTCTGTTACTAATAAGATATGAAAAATCAGGTAATTAAACTAAGAATGTGAAATGTTTGTAGATGGAACTGTCGAACTTGTTTGTTGAGCTCAAGTATTACATCAAGTAGTCTTCGACCTTGTGACTTTAAGCTGGGAAGGGTACTGAGTTCTCTACAGAGGTTTAGGTGCAGCTACAGCTTCAATTTCAGGTCTGTCATTGATTTAGATTTGGATATTTGATTTAAACTGTGTGCTCTGAATGTATATCTATGACTATATATGTATAAATACTGGAACAGTTCTTTTTTGTATTTATTCCTGACCTCTTTCTGTTGATATTTTTCTTCACTTTTTTCGCAACTAGATTGCCGATATACTACGAGGGTGAGTCAACTAGGCAAACATTTACTGAGATTCTGCGTCAAGAACTTGCAATTCATGCAAAAGAGTTGAAAAGTGCAAATGCAATGATTGATGGGGACTTGGTGAGAGACCCTATGCCTTATATGTTTCTGTGTTGATTGTTGAATAGTATTGGATGTTGAGTTCTTGAATGATTTTGGAGCTTTCAATGCTTGAGGTGTCTATTGATTTAAACGAAACTATAAATATTGATGGTACGGGAAAAACTCTATGCAGTTAATTTATCCCTGTGAAGTCTGTCTGAAATTTAGCTTCATGCATTAATCATTGCTATAGTCTATCAGAAATATAGTTTCGTTGTACACATCGATCGTTGCCATGTCTGTTAAATTATGTAGACTACAAAAGGACTCATATCCTGGCTGGAACTAACCTTCTGCTGTTTGTAATTTCTTTTTAACTTTTGTTGGGGAGAAGGTGCATAATGATGAGCCTTGCAAAACGGATGGCGAGCATGAAATAGAATTGTTATTCCCATTTATGAAAGATACTCGTGCTGAGGGTAAGTTTTTCTCACTCGAATTTAGGCACGCAAATTTTGTTTGCTGTTGGATATCTTTTTAGATGATATAATCTAATATCACGGTGTAATGTTGAGAAGCATTAACTGCAAAGAATGTTACTGGAGTTCTCCTCTTTGGTGGTTCTATATTCTCTTATGCATACCTGAACGCGAAAGAACCAGTTTCACAAGCTGTTGCTGATATAAAGGTATTAATTACGTCTCTTCCCAGTTCTTTTATGTTCTTGTTTACCAGAATATGAGCTTGTACCAGTTATTTTGGACTTGTTGAAATTTTACAAAAGTGTTGATCGCCGTATGATTTCTTTTCAGGCTGACATTACTAGAAGTCTGCAAAGTAGACTGGACATTATCTGTGACGAGGCTGAGCAGGATCTCAATCCAACCGATGTTGGAGACAGTGAAGAAGCTGAGATGTCGAAAATTCCCATTTCCAAGTTCATATTAAACTCATCTACGTGAGTCAACATCTAAACATAATCATTGCTCGATTGTTTGGTTATGATTCCTGTATGTTCACTGATTCACAAAAAGCTTAACGTCTCCATGTTTGTAAACAGAAAAGCATGCAATCTCCGTCTTCCCAGGAGAGTTCTTGTTCCGTGGTTGGCTGAGACATACATCTGTGATTATCTACAGCCCTTTGAATCACTGGAGGTATATTAGCAACTTGCAAAGTTACGTTTTGTAAACTCTTCTTCAGAATGTTAATACATGTTTTTTCCCCTGTTTGACGGTATATGAATAGGTGGTAAAAGAACGGTGTATTGAGCTAATGTCCATGGAGCATTCTTCTCTTGACGCATCAAAGATTTCAGAGGTTGAAACCGAAACGTCTTTAGTGGTCGCAGAATCTATGTGGGATGTGATATCTCCTATTTCTTCTGCTTCCAGCTTTGGCTTGGAAGGGAATGTAGACGGTAGCGAGAGAACGAGTAACGCCGGTAATGCATCCAATCTCCCGATTCTGGTGTCAATTTTTGTACTTTTACTCTCGATTATATTAGGATTCATGCTTTACCAGAGGGATTAGCAAAATTCACAGATCTCTGTTTTGATCAAAACCACTAGTGAGTTGTTTTTGTTGGAAACTATAGACGAGTTTTTCATTTTACCTCTCTTTCCGAGGTTACGAGAAACATTAACAAAAACAAAGACCATTTACACAAAAGCTTTTACAGTATAGAAGTTTGATTATTACAGTTTTTGTTTTATGTTCCTGCAAGTCTGCAACTGAGCTTGGGCCAACACGAAACTGAGGAATCAATTTCTCAGCATCTTCGCAAATCAAGTCCGCAAAAATTGGACATATGAAAAGTATAGTAGTGAATTAATATTAAATATAATTCAAGAAACAAATGGGGATGTAGCTCAGATGGTAGAGCGCTCGCTTAGCATGCGAGAGGTACGGGGATCGATACCCCGCATCTCCACTTTTTTTTCATAGTGCCCACGTACTTGCTGGCCCAAAAAGGAAATAAAAATTACTATTCCACTTTTTTCATATTGTATATCGTCTTAACTGATTCTTGTGAACTTGTTTATATTAATTTTGTAACTTTCCCAACATCTTACGTAGTAGTATAACACATGGTCTTTGAGTTAATAGTTTCCACTAAAGATATTCATATTATCGTTTCTTAGATTCGACCCAACATTATGCGATATAAATGATAGATTTTTTTTTATTATTAAAATTCCTCTTATACCAGTAATCTCACCACCGGTCCTTTGGGTTTTTCGCCGCATATCTCCTTCATCTTCTCCGGTGACTCTACGTTCACTCTTAAGAACAGTTTTTAGTTTTTTTTATTTATTAGAAAGAAGAAAACATAAACAATTAAAAGAGGATTAGATTCATTGGTCTGAATCAAGAGTCAAGAAGACCACCTGTAATTCCAACTAGTTAGTTGCCTACCGTTTATCCATTAGCTGAGAACCCCAGATGTCTACACGTGGCATCGGGAGTGGCACAAAAGCTTTATATTCTTCTAGATGTAACGTTAGCATTACCAATCCCTCCCATACCAAAAAGTCTACCTTTTCGTCTTCCTGTTTTTCTTTTTATTCTAATTATTATTTTTTTTTAAATAGCTCGAAACTAAAATTATTTATTTCACAAAATATAAACTGATTTATATTTCATTCATTTTTAAATATAAGATGTTTTAATCATTATTGGAGTATTATTTTATATTCTTAGGTAATATTTAGTTTTATTGAAAATTGTATAATCAATTATATTATACAATTTATTTTGTGATTAGCTGAAATATTTTTGATTTTTACAAAATTATGTTTTTAAACAAAATTTTTAATATTTTAAAATAAATAAAATACAATTGATACCATCAAAATATTTCGAAGAAAAACAGTACAATATATTTGTTTTTAACTGTTTTCGCAAGTTGGTTTGCAACTATTTTTAATAATAATATTTTATAAATTTAAAAATATTTAAATAATTTTGAAAAATATTTATTTGAATATAATCCATTTTTCATATTAGAAATAATATTGCAATGAAGGATAAATATCTGATAAGGAAGTTTTTACACTTATAACATCTTCAAGAATTATTAACAATTTTTTATAATTTAATATTTATAATTATATCATAAATGAGCAAATCAATCAAAATTTTTTTTTTCTGAAATCTGGCTGAAAATTAGAAGATAATTGTGTAGAATTAGAAAGTTTTTAGTTTCATAACTTTTTTTCATATATAATTAGTTTGACCCTTAATTACAATTGTTTTTAATATTAGAAATAATTTGAACCTTAATTATTTATGCAGGCGTACTTTTTTGCTGCCCAAGCTGACCAATTTGTTTATCTCTCTAACACAAGCTGCCCGATCTGCCCGTTGCTGACCACTTTCAGTCTCTCTCTTCCCTCTCTTTCAAGATGCCCTTTTGTAGCTCTCTGTGTCTCTCTCTAGCCTCGCGCACGCAAAATTCCTGCCTTTTGACTTAAAACTTTCTCCGGCTAAGCTCCATTTCCTTCAGAAATATCTTTGTTTTATCATTTCTTCTTTGTCCCCAATTAAGGAGCTCAAATTCACTTCTACTGAAGTGGGTTTTCATCCTTTGCTTTCATCTGAGTATTACTTGGATCTTTTGTTAAATCCTACCTCTTTATGTTCGATTTTGAGGGAAAAAGGATCAAACTTTCTACTTTGAGAGAATTGGGTTTCTGACTTTCCTTCTTTGATCTTCTTCTATCCATCAATTTTCGTTTTCTGGGTCTGATCGAGGTTGCTCCTGTTTTCTGATCTCAACTAAATGAGTATGGATGTCGTCAGGTAGAGTGATCTATTCTAGGGTTAATTGAAGTGGGGCTTCTCTTGACTTTTTTTTATTATCTTTGGTATTTGCGTTTGGCAATGGTGATCTGATTGGAGATTAGGATCATAAGCAGATGATGGCTACAGGGCAAGACTCTGTTAAGGTGGCGGCGAAAGCAGGTGTGAAAAAACCTGAAAAGGGGAAAATGTTGAGTACAAAGAAGAATGTCAAGAAAGATGAAGATGAGAGTGAAAGTGGGTTTTGGTTCAGATTGAAGCTCATATTTAGCTGCATCTCTTCTAGATCAAAAGTTGATAGTTCCATGAATGCCACTACAGTTATTGGTAATCTCCTTCTCCCTCTACACAGATGATAAAGTTTGCGTATGAGTATGTATGTACCTGTGTGGATGACAAAGTTTCCCTAGTTAGATACTTTTTTCAGATTGTGGTTGAGCTTTTTATCTTTCGGTGAGAGTTGAGCTTGAAAGACAACTTTATATGTTTCTAAATGGAAGCTCGTCATGTTTTATATGGTAGAACTCGTATAAGGAAAAAAAAGAAATGAATCACAAGATAAATCTTTTGTAACCTTCCACCAGATATTACTTTGAGACAGTTGAGCAAATATCTATGTTTCAAAAACGATTTTGTCCAGGTCAATAGCTTGTCTTGTGTTGATGGTCTTTTGATTCTTCCTCTCTTTGTTGGAGCAATTACCTTAGTTTGTCTGAAAACAAAGACCAGAGAGATTTCATGGTGGAATTTTGTGACAAACCTTTATACCCAATTATCTAGTATTCTAAAATCTGCCCGGTCTTTCTGTCTATTGCTTGATCTCTATCTTAATGTTAGAGTGTGGTACTTAGTTTCGCCCTTACTTCAATTCCTCGGTACTCACTTTTTTGGATCTGTATTGTTGTATACCTCTTTCAGCAGAACCTAAGCATGTTATTGAGAAACGTGAAGGTAATCCACCTCCGTCTAAAGATGTTAGCTGTCCGAAGAGTGGTTCCTCAACACCTCTAATAAGTGGGGAGTTGAAGTATTCTTCTAAGCTACGGATTTTCATGTTTAACGACCTCAAGTTAGCCACTAGGAACTTCAGGCCAGAGTCTCTTCTTGGTGAGGGTGGGTTTGGATGTGTTTTTAAAGGATGGATAGAGGAAAATGGAACGGCGCCCGTCAAACCTGGTACTGGTCTAACTGTAGCAGTCAAAACACTGAATCCAGATGGCCTTCAAGGTCACAAGGAGTGGCTGGTAATGACCAATCTGTTTACCTTGATAATGGTTACAGTCTGGTGGTACAAATTGTTGATCATTTTGTTAATCCTGGGCAGGCTGAGATTAACTTTCTTGGAAACCTTGTTCACCCAAGCTTGGTTAAATTAGTGGGCTATTGCATGGAAGAAGATCAAAGGTTGCTCGTTTACGAGTTTATGCCTCGAGGGAGTTTGGAGAATCATCTTTTCAGAAGTATGTTAATCACAAAACGTTGCAGAGCTTATTTTGCCTGAGGGTTCTTGTTCTCTTAACGTTGTTTTCTTTTTCAATTTGTTTCAGGGACTTTACCTCTCCCTTGGTGTGTCAGAATGAAAATCGCACTTGGTGCAGCTAAAGGTCTTGCCTTTCTTCACGAGGAAGCAGAGAAGCCAGTCATTTATCGCGATTTCAAAACATCTAATATCTTACTAGATGCGGTATGTCTGAGGCCCAAGAGCTCGATTTAGCCTAAAAAATCTTCCCTTTATAGTCTCCATTCTTATTTATTTTGGAAACAAATGTTCCTATTTCAGGAATATAACTCGAAGCTCTCTGATTTTGGGCTTGCGAAAGATGCTCCAGACGAGAAAAAATCACATGTATCAACCCGAGTCATGGGAACATATGGTTATGCAGCCCCTGAATATGTAATGACTGGTGAGTGAGGTATCCTCGCCCTTTTATGTTCTGTTATCTTATTATCGATTTTTTTTGAGTTTTTGCACTTTACTAATTTCAATTTTGATATCAGGACATTTGACGACAAAGAGTGATGTATACAGCTTTGGAGTAGTTTTACTTGAAATACTAACTGGACGAAGATCCGTGGATAAAAGCCGCCCCAACGGTGAACAGAACTTGGTCGAATGGGTGAGACCTCATCTTTTAGACAAGAAAAGGTTTTACCGACTATTGGATCCTCGCTTAGAGGGTCACTTCTCGATCAAGGGTGCTCAGAAAGCCACACAAGTAGCGGCACAGTGCCTTAACCGAGACTCCAAAGCTAGACCAAAGATGAGTGAAGTTGTGGAAACCTTAAAGCCGTTACCAAATCTTAAAGACTTTGCTAGCTCTTCTTCTTCGTTCCAAACTATGCAGCCTGTTGCCAAGAATGGTATCAGAACACAAGGAGGAGGGTTTGTATCGAGAAATGGACCGCCTTTGAGGAGTTTGTCTAGCTTAAACTTGCCTCAAGCTTCACCTTATCGCTATGCGCGTCAATCACCAAAGCCAAAAGGAAAAGAGCCATGACTCAAATATAGGAATTAGTTCTTCATGTCTGACCGAGGTTTGCGGATTGCGTCTGGATATTCCAGCTTCCTGTTGCATCGATTCTTGCTGATTTAAGAACGGTTTTCTCGGTTGCAACCTTTTTTTTTCACCCAGAGCAAAAGAGATGGTCTGTGGAAACTGAAGCTTGGCAAGTTTGGAATGTTCGGTTCCTGGTTTGTGTTCTTTGAGTTGATGGAACTCAGGAAAATATCTTTGGTCCTGAAGGTCTAAAGATTTTGATCTGTGATTTTTATGTGTAGAAGAAATGTAAAGGTTGAGAGTGTAAAGTTCTTGTAAGGATATATAAAACCTGTTCTGTAAAAACTTATGTTTACCCTGTAATATATGTACTGCTATGCATTGATTGAGTTTTAATCTTTTAACTTGGTGAAAATATAATCCCTTTATAGAGATTTTTGAATATGTAAATAAGTACCTTAAAGTGGATAAATAATTTAATGGACGCAATATGGCTGCAAAAATATTAGTTTCTTCTAACTTTACATAATAAGGGAAAAACCCTTAAAAATACTTAATTTTAGGACAATTTGCCAAGAAAATATACAAATTTTTAGTTATGCCCAATTAATACCTAGTGTTTATTTCGTTGCCCGTTTAATACCTAAACTTTCAAAATCGATTAATTTAACATCTAAAACTAAACGTCGTTAACTCTTTAAACGGAAACACTAAAACAGCGTTTAACTCGTTAATTAAACGTGTTTAAATGACAACGAAAAGACCTTTTTACCCCACGCGATTTTCCCCATGTGGTTGAAACTCGTGAGTAAGTTTGCATCAGAGCATAAGCTGTGACTTTTTTCCATTGCTACAGAAGAAAATGAGAGAGAAGTGAATTAGGGAAAAAAGAGAGAAGTGAAAACGAGAGAGATAGAGAAGAAGAAAATGAGAGAGAGGAAAAATTGATTTAGGGATTTAGTCAATTTGGGGAAAAAAATTGAGATGGGTAAAAAGGTCTTTTTGCAAGCATTAAAACACGTTTAATTAACGAGTTAAACGCCGTGTTAGTGTTTCCGTTTAAGAAGTTAACGATGTTTAGTTTTATGTGTTAAATTAATCGATTTTGAAAATTCAGATATTAAACGGGCTACGAAATAAACACTAGGTATTAATTGGGCATAGCTAAAAGTTTATGTATTTCATGGCAAATTATCCTAAAGTTAAATATTTTTAAGGGTTTTTCCCACATAATAACCAAAAAAGGTTTCTAACTTGACTAAACTCATATGTTACGGTCGACCGGCTTGTGATTTTAAATTAATCGAGTTGGAGTTTAGACGAATGCGATCTTGATCGGGACAGTCATGAAAGACCGATTGGTAAGTCCGATTCCCAGTGTCAGAGGAAAAAAAACCTGAAACTGATGTCTTCTCGTAAATAGACGAGAGGAGAGGGAAAACAAAAAATGGAGATGCGGGGTATCGATCCCCGTACCTCTCGCATGCTAAGCGAGCGCTCTACCATCTGAGCTACATCCCCTTTTGTGTTAAGGATTTAAAGTTTAACAATTATATACCAAAACGTTTCTCTTCTTATACCCTCTCGTCCCGAGCTTCGATATGTCGGGTGTCTGCAGATTTTGAATTGCGAAGATGCTGAGAAGACTACTGACGCAAACATCCTCTCGCCGTCTCCTCTCTTCCAGGATTCCTTTCGTCTCCAAATGCTCTCTTTCATCGTTTTCCTCATTGCCCTCTTCGCCGGAGCCACCTTGCTCGGGGAGTAGCACCGCTGAACATGTCGAGGAGGCAGGTGCTGCCGCCGGAACAACCATCTCTGTCGACCGTTCTGCTCTATTCAATCCTCCCGGTAACGTATTTCACTCCACGCTCTATAGTGAGATTCAATTTGATAGTTTTGGAGTCTGATTGTTGTTGGAAAACTAGACCACTCTCATGAATCCAAACCGGAATCCGAGCTCGTCAAGCACCTCAAGAGCGTTATCAAGGTATCTTCGCTACATAGATTTTGGGCGTTCATTTTAGAAAAATCGATACTTTTCGTTATTATTGATCTTGTGATTCTAGAAAGATGCTTTTATCTGAAGTTTGAACAAAATTTTATGAATTTGGTATGCATCACAGTTTCGAGGTGGGCCAATCTCAGTGGCGGAATACATGGAGGAAGTCTTGACCAATCCTAGATCAGGATATTACATGAATCGTGATGTATTTGGAGCTCAAGGTGATTTCATTACTTCTCCGGAAGTAAGCCAGATGTTCGGCGAGGTAATTACTTAGCATTTCTTGTTTTAGGAGTTGTGAAATTTGTGTTTGAAATTTGCTTTTCTTACTCGATGTGCTGATCTTAGATGATAGGTGTTTGGACTGTGTGTCTTTGGGAGCAAATGGGAAGGCCAGAGAGGGTTAATCTCATTGAGCTAGGTCCTGGGCGGGGAACACTCATGGTCGATCTCCTTCGCGTATGTATTTATGCTCTTGTGCTGTATCCTTGAGATTTCTCTAATTCTATCCACAAAATTATCTCACTGCTGTCTCTTGGGGACTTTCCACTTATAGGGTACATCAAAGTTTAAAAATTTTACGGATTCATTGCAAATACACTTGGTGGAATGCAGTCCTGCTTTGCAGAAGCTTCAGCACCAGAACCTAAAATGCACAGATGAAAGTAGTTCGGAGAAGAAAGCTATAAGTTCACTAGCTGGGACACCTGTGCACTGGCACGCCACTCTTGAAGAGGTGCCATCAGGAGGTATGCATGTTTTGTTACATTTCCTTAGAATTTGAGACTCTCTAATGATGATTGTTTTTAAGGTTCTTGTCTTAATATTACCCAAAGTCAACGTGCTAGATATGTCTTGAGCATTCAAAATTATTATGCGCTGCATCTTTTCTCATGGTATCTATTTTTCTCTTTTCCTTCCACGGCAGTACCAACAATAATCATAGCTCATGAGTTTTATGATGCCCTTCCAGTTCATCAATTTCAGGTTAGTGTGGGTTTAACTTGCAGTATAGTCTTCTCCATTTAGCTTTAAAATGTATATCTTATGTGGACTCAATCTCCGCAGAAATCTTCCCGTGGTTGGTGTGAGAAAATGGTTGATGTAGGAGAAGATTCACAGTAAGTATTAGTGAATTTAAAAAAAAGGATATATTTCATTCGCGGGGTTTGCAAAGAATACTTCACAGTTAATCGATGCATTGTTGGTTTTAGGTTCCGCTTTGTTTTATCCCCGCAGCCTACACCTGCAGCCTTGTATCTCATGAAACGTTGCACGTGGGCTACAGCTGAGGAAAGGGAGAAACTCGAGCATCTCGAGATCAGCCCGAAATCAATGGATTTGACCCAAGAAATGGCCAAGAGAATAGGCTCTGATGGAGGTGGAGCACTTATAATTGATTACGGGATGGATGGAATCATTTCAGACAGTCTTCAGGTTTGTGACCTAAAAATGTTCTGATTGATGCTTATAAATATATGGATACGGGTTAACCATAATTTTTATCAATCATCTAAGGCTATTAGAAAACACAAGTTTGTCAATATACTGGATGATCCCGGATCTGCGGATCTAAGTGCTTATGTCGATTTTCCTTCGATAAAACACTCCGCTGAGGAAGCTTCAGGTAGATTCCTATACTCAGTGCTCGTCATTGTAACATAGAGAGTTAACGTACCTAAACCAAAATACTCAGTGCTCGTCATTGTAACATAGAGAGTTAACGTACCTAAACCAAATGCACACATTGTGTATTCTGCAGAAAATGTGTTGGTCCATGGACCTATGACTCAGTCTCAGTTCTTGGGTTCACTTGGAATAAACTTCAGAGTTGATGCGCTGCTACAGAACTGCAACGATGAGCAAACTGAGTCCTTGAGGTCCGGATACTGGCGGCTTGTTGGAGATGGTGAAGCACCTTTCTGGGAAGGACCTGATCAACAGACACCGATTGGAATGGGCACGAGGTATCTTGCAATGGCTATTGTCAACCGAAACCAAGGCACTCCGGCACCGTTCCAGTAAGAAAGATTGAACTTTCAGAGGACACCCTCTTTTTTTAACTTGGCTTGTGATAACCTCTGTTAAAAGTAATAAAATCTTTTGAATTCTAAAGCATTTGATATATGTTTTATAACACCATCTGAAGCACTCTTTGAGCTTGAGCTTAATTTGCGCTTTAATTTGCTATATGGTCTACTTTTGCCATTTCGTGCTTCCACAGAGACTCGTCTTGATTCCTTGTCCACTAGGCTGCTCTCTTGTTATCGTTTCCGAACCAAAAGTGTGACACTCAAACCGGTCGATCATAACATTTTATATAAATTTAGATAAGTTATAAAACTTTTTGGTTAACATGTAAGTTAAGAAGCTAATATGTTCTCTTTATAAATGCTAAAAATGTTCAATTGGTACATTTTCTTTTTATGTTTTTTGGGTTTAGTTAGTATACCTTTTGAAGGAAGTTAAATTTTAGTTGAGATAATATAGTATGTCCAAATTTTCAGGGTACGTTCTTCGGATTAGTAATTGCGCGCGTGTGCATCTTCGATTTAGCAGACCGGTTTAAGGATAGAATCGTAATTCATCGTGCCAATGACGAGATTGCAAACAAATCAATCAAATTTCAAAGCTATCTTCTTCGCGTCGATCTCTCTGGCTCTGCTTCGATTTTTTTCTTCAGATCTCTTCTATCAATTTTTGAGATCTGAATATCTGCTGAAGGGAAAGAAAGAGAAAGATGTACGGATTTGAGGCGCTTACGTTCAACATCCATGGAGGATACTTGGAGGCGATCGTGAGGGGCCACCGTGCTGGGCTTCTTACCACCGCCGATTACAACAATCTATGCCAGTGTGAAAACCTTGACGACATCAAGATGCACCTCTCTGCCACGAAATACGGATCTTACCTCCAAAACGGTGCGTCTTCCACATATGATCCGTGATGTCTCAGAATTTGACTCAGTTGTGTTTTGAATTTGATTATTTGACTTTGATTTTATCTCACGGGTTCTGGGTTTTAAGCATTGTAATTTCCCCAATTTGTAAATGCTTTCACTCCCCAATCTGATTTGGTGATTTAGTGAAATTTCCCCATGACTGATGAGAAATTGGTTTCCGGTGGTAGTTTTAATTTGAATGTCATTCATCTTCATAAATGGATCGGAAATCTGATGTTTTAGACGAGACAGTGAGTCTAAAAATCTGGATTTCTCGTAAAAAAAAACTGTTCTTTTGTCTGAAATCTGTACAAATGTTAGTTCTTGTATCTGAATCTCTGCTTCATTATTGTAAACAAAAAAACTGCTCTTTATTCTTATATTTTCTTGGCTGCGAAAAAATAATACTGTTCTTTATCCTTCGATTTTCTAATCCTTGGGTGCAGAACCGTCACCTCTGCATACCACCACAATTGTGGAGAAGTGCACTCTCAAGCTTGTTGATGATTACAAGCATATGCTTTGTCAAGCAACTGAGCCTATGTCAACCTTCCTAGAGTACATCAGGTTAGTGAGATATAGGAGGTCTTTTTTCCGTAAAAATCATGATTGTAGATCAATATGGGATGGTCCTATAATGTTGTTTTTTCGTGGCCCATTTTTTAATCTCCAGAATTAAGGTTGGTAATCTAGCTATGCCAAAATCCTTCTCAACGTACATTATAGTGAAAGATTTTTGTTGCTTTCCTGAAGTTCTACCTTTGCAGAGATCGCAATAAAACAGTGAAAATATTAGTTTCACTATGCTGAACGGAAAGATTATGATCATTCCGTTTTATTTTAATTGCCAGCTTAAATATTTACCCTTTTTTTCCCCTGGATTTAGTTTAGCGTATGATCTATCATATATAAGACGCTGGCCTTTGAGGTATTGGGTTTGTTCTTTTAATATTGTAATGCAGATATGGCCACATGATTGACAATGTCGTGCTGATTGTTACTGGAACCTTGCACGAGAGAGATGTTCAAGAGCTGATCGAGAAATGTCACCCTTTAGGCATGTTTGACAGGTACCTGCATTGACATTTTGGATCTTCTATACTTCTTTCTGTAGCTTCTGTAGATCCTTTTTCTTTTCCTTTTTATGTTTTTGCTCATGATTTCTCTTTTCCAGCATTGCCACACTGGCAGTTGCTCAGAACATGAGGGAGCTATACAGGTTGGTGCTTGTGGATACTCCTCTGGCTCCATATTTTTCTGAATGCTTGACGTCAGAGGTACAAAGCTGAACGATTTACTTTTGTTGATATTTGGTTCTCAATCTTGTGGAATTGTTTACCATTCTGTGTTGGTAAATTATGAATATCATGTGCATATCGTATTATGCTCTTTTTTTTAGGATCTGGATGACATGAACATAGAGATTATGAGGAACACCCTCTACAAAGCGTACCTCGAGGATTTTTACAAGTTCTGTCAGGTGCTAGTCGACTCCTAAACATTTTTTACGCAATTTCATAATCTACCTATACTAATTAACCCTTTTTTGTGGTGTATCCGAAACAGAAACTTGGTGGGGCAACAGCAGAGATAATGTCTGACCTTCTGGCCTTCGAAGCTGACAGAAGAGCTGTGAATATCACCATCAATAGGTAAATTACTGCTGTATGTCTTCATGCATCAAACCACAACGTGTTACCCTCGTCCTGTTGCTTTGTTTAGAAGGGCACTGAAACTGGTGTTCCTTTCTATGCAGCATTGGCACTGAGCTCACAAGAGAAGACAGGAAGAAACTGTATTCTAACTTTGGTCTCCTGTAAGAAGCATTCTACAATCAATTGATAATTCCACTCAATGGTTGCATAATATTTTAAACTAGTTTTCATCATCATGGTTATGATTTTTCTTTAACAGCTATCCATATGGTCACGAGGAGCTTGCTATCTGTGAGGATATAGATCAGGTAGATCTGCAATCTAATATATTATAAATGTATTAAAGTTTACGAATATGTCTCAGCCAAAACAATGATACGCTGTTAGGTTCGTGGTGTTATGGAGAAATACCCTCCTTACCAAGCAATATTCTCCAAGATGTCTTATGGAGAGAGCCAGATGCTGGACAAGGCGTTTTATGAAGAAGAAGTCCGAAGGCTTTGCTTAGCATTTGAGCAGCAGGTTTGTTTTTCCTCTCCATAACTGAACCAAAGAATTAAAGAACTTTCATTGGCCATAACATCCTGTCATCATTGATTACCATCAGATTCCCGCTAGGACTGAATTTTAGCTGTTTTTCTGTAGAAATTCCAAAAATGCAAATCTAATATATAAGAGACCGTGGAAAGCGATTGCATAGTGTTGATGTGTTGTTGTAGCTGTCTTGTACTAACTGTGGCTGTTTAAATCTGACTTTTGCAGTTCCACTACGCCGTATTCTTTGCGTATATGAGGTTGAGAGAACAGGAGATCAGGAACCTAATGTGGATATCCGAATGTGTAGCACAGAACCAGAAATCGAGGATCCACGACAGTGTCGTTTACATGTTCTGAGTCCGGAAAGAAGTGAAAAACACGTTAAAAAGTGTAATCTGTCTGAAACATTGGAGAATAAGAATCCATTGGGTTGTTGTTGTTTTCTTCATTGCTCCTTACCATAGAAATCTGCTGTACAATCTGCGGTTTTACATTCATTGTTCTGTCGCTCTGAGAGAGTGCGTGTACGAAAGTTTCCCAATAAGAAATTCTCCCTTTTGTTTGTCCATTTTTGCCATATTTTGCATGGTTCTCAGCCACCAAACTATTGTAGTCCTCTATATATCATTTGAAAGCAATTCACTTTTAATTTTGTAAAAAAATTCATCTTATCTTAATCGGTTTTCATAGATTTATTTTTATTTCTATTTTCAATAAATCTATCACAGATCTTTTATAAATTTTCTATCAATTTTCTATCAAGCATTTGAGAGAATTAGTTCTCTAGAAAGTCTCACAAACATAGCTCTACTGCTGAAAGAAAATGGATATACTTTCTGTTTACACATAAAATACACTTGGTGCATGTTACCAAAAAAACAAAAAACAAAAAACAAAAAACAAAAAACAAAAAACAAAAAAAGAAGAACATTTGGTTCATATGGATTCCATAGACCGGTTTAAGCTTATCTTATTGGATTTAGCAGACTGGTTTAAGGACACAATGGTCATTTCAGTGCCACGGACGAGTTCGCAAAAAAAAAATCAATCAATCAATTCAAAGCTATCTTCTTCGCGTCGATCTCTACTTCAATTTCTTCTTCTTCTTCTTCAGATCTCTCTCCCCCGACATTCTTTGAGATCTGAATATCTGATATTCCTCCGGAAGGGAAAAGGAGAGAAGGATGTACGGATTCGAGGCGCTTACGTTCAACATCCATGGCGGATACTTGGAGGCGATCGTCAGGGGCCACCGTGCTGGGCTTCTCACCACCGCCGATTACAACAATCTCTGCCAGTGTGAGAACCTCGACGACATCAAGATGCACCTCTCTGCCACCAAATACGGCTCGTACCTCCAAAACGGTGCGTCTCCCACATATGATCGTTCTGTGGATCCGTGATGTCTTATGAATTTGATTAGTTGACTTGGATTTTGTTTCATTGTATGTGGATGCTGGGTTTTAGGATTTCGAAATGCCTTCAATCCCCATTTTGATGTGGGAATTTGTGAAATTTCTCGACGATCGATGTGAAAACAGTTTTATTTTAAATGTCATTCATCTTCTTCATAAATAGATCTCACAGCTGATATTTAGACGAGACAGTAACATCTTGAGTCTCAGTACCTTGATTTCTTCTGTTCTTTCTGTTTGAAATCTGCACAATTGTTAGTTTTTGTTTTTGTCAATTGACAACTGTTAGTTCTTATAGTATCTGAATCTCTGTTCCATTATTGTAAAAAAATGTTCTTTATCTTTGGCTGCAGAACCGTCACCTCTGCATACCAGCACAATTGTGGAGAAGTGCACTCTCAAGCTCGTTGATGATTACAAGCATATGCTTTGCCAAGCAACTGAGCCTATGTCAAGCTTCTTAGAGTACATCAGGTACGTGAGATAATGCTCCTCTTTCCATAAATCATCACTCTAGATCCACAGACTATGATGCTACAGTGTTGTTATTGGCTCTTTTTAGTTTACAGAAGTAAGCCTAGCATTTTTGTTGGTATTTAGCTTTGCCAAAATCCTCTTCTGTACATGATACTGTGTAAGGTTTGATACTTTCATGATGCTCCATTTCTAAAGAGATTGCAGTGAAATGGATATGTTTCAGCATATAGAGATCATTTTGTAGTAGTTAAATGCTAGCTCATATTATTTACCTTGCTCATTTTATTATAGTGTATGATCTCTATCAATAAAAGATGCTGGCATTTAAGATATTGGGTTCGTTCTCTTAATATCATAATGCAGATACGGCCACATGATTGACAATGTCGTGCTGATTGTTACTGGAACTTTGCACGAGAGAGATGTTCAAGAGTTGATCGAGAAATGTCACCCTTTAGGCATGTTTGACAGGTACCTGCTTTGAATTTTTGGATCTTCTGTACCTCTTGCCATAGCTGCTTTAGATCCTCTTTTCCTGTTTATTTTTTTGCTCATAATTTCTCTTTTCAGCATTGCCACACTGGCAGTTGCTCAGAACATGAGGGAGCTCTACAGGTTAGTGCTTGTGGATACTCCTCTGGCTCCATATTTTTCTGAATGCTTAACATCTGAGGTACATAGCTGAAACATTTACTATTATAGTTTTCATTTTCTACCTTATGCCATTGTTTTCTAGTTACCGGATACATTGGTGAATTATAAATTTCGTTTCACGTTCATATCATTTTCAGGATTTGGATGACATGAACATAGAGATTATGAGGAACACCCTCTACAAAGCATACCTTGAGGATTTTTACAAGTTCTGTCAGGTGCTTGTCGACTCCTAGACATTTTTTACGCAATTTCATAATCTACCTATACTAGCTAACCCCATTTTTTTCTCGTGTATCGGAAATAGAAACTTGGTGGGGCAACATCAGAGATTATGTCTGACCTTCTGGCCTTTGAAGCTGATAGAAGAGCTGTGAATATCACCATCAATAGGTAAATTACTGCTGTATGTCTTCATGCATCAAGCCACAACGTGTTACCCTTGTCATGTTGCTTTGTTTAGAAATGCACTAAAACTGGTTTTCCTTTCTATGCAGCATTGGCACTGAGCTCACAAGAGAAGACAGGAAGAAACTATATTCTAACTTTGGTCTCCTGTAAGCAGTCTAGAGCCAAACAATAAATTCCATTCAATGGTTGCAAAAAACTCTAAACTAGTTCATATTTTGATCTTTAATTCTGCAGCTATCCATATGGTCACGAGGAGCTTGCTATCTGTGAAGACATAGATCAGGTAAAATCTTAAGCTAATATATCATAAATACGTTATGTTACAATAATGAATCAATGAATCCCATTGTCATTTATTGTTAGGTTCGTGGTGTTATGGAGAAATACCCTCCTTACCAAGCGATATTCTCCAAGATGTCTTATGGAGAGAGCCAGATGCTCGACAAGGCGTTTTATGAAGAAGAAGTCAGAAGGCTTTGCTTAGCATTTGAGCAGCAGGTTTGTTTCCATAGAAATTCCAAAAGTTCAGGGTCTAATCCTTAAAGACCCGAAGAGTCCGATTGCATAACACGTCTTGTTTGTAACTGTCTGTCAATACATGTCTAATACTAACAATGTTTGTTTAAATCTGAATTTTGCAGTTCCATTACGCTGTGTTCTTTGCGTATATGAGGTTGAGGGAGCAGGAGATCAGGAACCTGATGTGGATATCCGAATGTGTTGCACAAAACCAGAAGTCAAGGATCCACGACAGTGTCGTCTATATGTTCTAAGTCCGGTAAGAAGTGAAAAACACATATGAAAAGTGTGTAAATGTGTCTTAAAATTGGAGAATAAGAAGAAAGAACCAATCAGAGGCGTTGGTGTTGGTTTTTCTTCATTGCTCCGGTTTACCAGAGAAATCTGCTGTACAATCTGCGGTTTTAACATTCTGTCGCTCTGCGTGTATTAAACAACCCAAATAAAAATCTCTCCAATTTGTTTGTTTGTTTTTGCCACATTTTGCTTGGTTCTCTATTGCCAGTAAAACTCTTGTAATATCAAACTATTTATATTTATCGTGCGCTTCAATAACATTATATCATAGTATTTGGAAGGTTTTTAGGTCCAATGCTGAAATTTCCAAAGTTTGATTTATTAAGTTGGATGTTTGACCAGTGTTAAGTTCTAAACTCGTGTCACTGTAAATTATTGTATTTGCATTTTCACCATTTTGTGAGAAACGTATATACGGACAAAAAATTAGATGCAATTTGCATCCCTAAATGCTAAACCCCCAAATCCAATTTGACAATTAGCCCTGGAAGAGAACAGATCGAGACTTCTCGCTCTCTCTCTCTCTCTTCTCACTTCCCTCCTTCCCTCAGAGAGCTCCGTTTTCGCATGACGCACCACCGCATCAACACCACCTACTTCAATGGCGGATCCGTCGGAATCTTCATCCTCTTACTCCTACTCAACGCCACTACTACCACTAGCTCTGCTCCGATTCCAGGATTGGACACCTTCTTGACCAACCAATTCCGCCTCGACCCAAAAGCTACCAATGACTCTTTCGGATCTCTCTCCTCCTCTCTCAAACGTTCTCTCTCTTCTGCTTCCTCTTCTCTCCACTTCTCTTCTCTCTCGCAGTCTCTACTGTCCCTCTCAGTCTCCGTCTCCCTCCACGTCCGCTTCGTCGGCGATTCCTTCCCTTTCTCCGCCGCATCCACTTTCTCATCCTTCATATCAGCCGCTGTGACTGGAGACAAGTTTCATGTGATCTCTCCTCCTCCTGATTCCTCCACTGATCACCGCCTTGCTGTCTCTCACTCTCTCAACCTCGACGCTTCTCTCTGTCCCCGCTCTCTCTCCTCACGCCTCGACACCACCTTAAAATCCCTGATCGCCGGCGCAACCTCTTCCCTCCGATCTCAGCTCCTCTCCGTTCCCTACGATTCGATCGATGAGATCGTAAAGCAAGAGTATGAGAAAGAGAAGCATGGAGACGGCGGCGTCTACGTTTACTTGATCTCGCTAGGCCCTCAGTCAAAACCCTACGCTTATAGTTACTCCCATGGCGACTCATCTGCTGGGTTCACCAAATGCTTGGGAAGTATCTGGACCGGGAAGGAACGTTATCTCTGGATTGATCTCTCCGCCGGACCTGTGGATTATGGCCCTGCATTATCCGGCGATGGGGTTTTACCAAGAGGCGAATTTCACCCACTTGCAGCCTTCCATGGCCGTCCCAAGTCAGAGAAAGCTTTGCTTGCGGATTTGGCCTCGCTGGTGTACAATGCGTATCAGGTACTATTTGTTCCTTCTCTGAGAATCCCTGTCTACTTTGAGGATTCGTTGGTAGTTCAGTTGATTCACATTTACGGATCGGAGCATAAGGACCCGATTGGCTTGGATTGGGAATTTGTCAAGAGAACGTTCATGGAAGAAGCTAACAATGGTGGGTTATTGTTAGGAGAACAGAAGTTGAGTTTCAAAAGTTTCAGTGTGAATTACAGAGAATGTCCGATTTGTTCGTTTGCGGTATCTCGAGGCATGAACTCATACACGTCTAGGTTCTTGTTTGATAACTACACTTTGATTGTGAGTGAGTATTTGGATTCCAAGCATATGCATCGGACATTGACTGAATCAGCAGAGGAGTTGAGAAGAGTTGCAGGGATCCATGAAGAAGAAGAGGAGTTTTCTAGGGTTTTACCTGTTTATGTGTTTGATCTGGATATCAATACGCCTTTGTTGCTCGACAGGTATCACCAGTCTGTTGCTTTCAAAGACATGGTCATTGCTGTTAGGACTCGAGGAACCCAAACAGTGAGTGATTATACCTGCAATGGGCGTCATGTGTTTGTCCACACAAGAGACCTTGAACGACCTCTTGTCGGTTCCATTCTCCAGAGCATGTGGGGTGTATCTTCGACTCATTTGACATGGAGCCCGAGACATAACTCGACTATAGTAGACTACACATGGAGCGTTGGGCAGACACCGTTTGGACCTTTCTCTGATATCTCGTCTCTATCGTTTGTTCAGAAAGACGCTGCTAAGAGAAACGTTCTTTTGACATCGTTGAACACAACTATCTCAAGTGCGATTGATATTATTGACTCTGCGGTTGCTTATGGGGGAGACGTGAACCTTCTGAAACAGAACCGGCACTCCGAGTTCATGCAAAGGTGGAATCTTTTGAAGTACAAAGTGGAGAAATCGGTTTCTGCTCTATCACACAATGATTTCGAGATGGCTTTGTTCTACCTGAGATCAGCTTCGCACGACTTGTACTCGATGCATTCAGTGGTGTACCTCGCATCACAAGAGGTGGAAGCGAGTCTCAACTGTTTCAAAGATCCTCCGTTCCCATGGGGAACTGTTTCAGTATCTGGTTTAGGGTTGATGGCTTTGGTTTACGTGTACTCTAAAAGAGATAGACTCTTCAGGAGCAAAAGAAAACAGTTCTGAAGAATCCAGGCCATTCCATTGGATAAAGACTTTGATAGTTTGGTTTTCTGGGTTAATACAACATGTACTATGAGCTTGTTCCAATTTGGTAATGTTGAACAAAAGAGATAATGCCAGGATTTTTTTTTGTTGTCTAATTATCTGTATGAAAAGTTAGACAAAAGGAAAGCTTAGGCCATAAACATGAAATTGGTTTTCTTGGTAACTAAAATTCCTTTGACAAAGCTATTTTTTTAGTGTCTAAGTAATCATATTTCTAAGATGTAGTTAATTAATTAACCCCTCAAATCTTAAAATTTGGAATTTTTATTATATAAAACTTTAGAAAGGCACTCCACCGCCTAAGTATTTGTCATAGTGTTAAAAACACACATACACACACTCTTTCCTCGTCTCCCGCGTCTCTCATCGGAGCCATGTCGGACGGCCATTCCTTCAATAATATCTCTCTCAGTGGTCGCGGCGGATCGGTGCGGCCCCTATCTCTCTCTCTATCTCTCTTGTTACGCCGATTTTGTTTTTAGGGTCGTTCACTTCCTTTAAGCTTCTGCCCTTTTCCGCTTGCTTCGAAACCCTAATTTCTTATTCCTGTGGCCTTTTCGTTTCCGTTGTTTGATTATTCGGTAGGATGCGAATGTGTGATTTTCGGGTCAACAACGTATGTTCTGTTGTTTTTCTGGTGTACGATTATTTTTGGACCTTGTAAGTGCAAAAAAGGGTTACATTTCTTCACCGACGTTTTTGTGATGTTCCGTGAATATATTAGTCAGTTTTTCGACACAGAAATGATGTCATGTAGCTGTTTCGGGTTTCTTTTTTCTGCTTAATGTTTATTTGGGTTTGGTTTCGGTACTGCAGAATCCTGGCCTCCTTAAAATAAACTCTGGAGGGATTCAATGGAAGAAGCAAGGTGGTGGAAAAGCTGTGGAAGTCGATAAATCTGATATTGTAGGTGTCAGTTGGATGAAGGTTCCAAGGACAAACCAGCTGGGAGTAAAAACCAAAGATGGGTTATACTATAAGTTCATTGGATTTCGGGACCAGGTTTGCGCATATCTTCTTGCTTCTGTTTTCGCCTTATTCCATTTGTCGACATTCGTTGTAATCAAACTTATCTCATGCTTCTGTGTTTGTTTGGTCAATAGGATGTTGCAAGTCTGACCAGCTTTTTCCAAAGTACATTTGGGAAAACACCTGAAGAGAAGCAACTATCTGTCAGTGGTCGCAATTGGGGAGAGGTGGATTTGAATGGTGAGTTCTTTATCTCCTTATGGTGTGGTTTCTTCCTTCTAAGTGCCTGGTTTTAGTTGTAGAAGGATCCTTTTTTCTGAAGGGATTACCATATATATTTTAGTTGAGTTAGCTTAAGTTAAATTAAGCTTCCCTAGTCTTCTTAAGCGAAAAATCTCTTAGCTGTCCCCCTTTTTTTGTGCAGGGAATACACTAACCTTCATGGTTGGTGCAAAGCAAGCTTTTGAAGTATCCCTGGCCGATGTCTCACAGACTCAGCTTCAAGGGAAGAATGACGTCTTATTGGAGTTTCATGTTGATGATACTGCTGGGGCCAATGAGGTATTCCTTTTGTACTGCAGCTAGTTTTCCTTAGAAATGTAATCTCTGGGCTACTATGTATAAGGGTACATATGCGAGCTGTGTCCCTGATTCTATCATATGCATTTACAGAAAGACTCGTTGATGGAGATAAGTTTTCATATTCCTAATTCCAACACTCAGTTTGTTGGTGATGAAATGCGTCCGCCTGCTCAAGTAAGTTGCCAAGTCTTTTTGATTATATGGGTGTGTCTCGATTACTTTTCTGTTGATGCCAAGAGCATGTCTCAGGTTCTCCATGACAAAATCATGTCACTGGCGGATGTTGGTGCTGGAGCTGAGGAGGCGGTTGTCACATTTGAGGGTATTGCAATCCTTACACCCAGGTAAAGATTTTTCCTTCATCTTTTCTGGGCGATTGGAGTATTAGTTGATAACCTCATCATTTGTTGTACTCCTGAATGGCTGCATCATCTCATGACTACATGATTGGTATTTTCTTTCACAGGGGTCGGTATAGTGTGGAGCTTCACCTTTCATTCTTACGTTTGCAAGGACAAGCTAATGACTTTAAAATCCAATACAGTAGTGTTGTCCGCTTGTTTTTGCTTCCAAAGGTAATTCTTTTTATCATATCTCAGGGCATTTTACTTATTTTAGCCGTCATCGGATTAAAGGGATTGTAATATTATGATCGTTGAATGTTATACTCATTAATGAAACTCTGTTGATCTGTTATGCGTGAGCAGTCAAACCAGCCACATACGTTTGTTGTTATCTCTCTAGACCCACCAATCCGGAAAGGCCAGACAATGTACCCCCATATTGTGATGCAGGTAAACATTACTTTTATTTTCACTTTCGTATGGATTTTCTTTCTGTAAGTTACTTCTTTATCTTTTCCCTCTGATTTTACATATCTGTTTTCCCCATCTCGTCTCTAGTTTGAGACTGACTCCGTCGTCGAAAGTGAACTGTCAATTAGTGATGATCTTATGAATACAAAGTTCAAGGACAAGTTGGAGCGATCATATAAGGTCTCTGTCTGCTCTGCGCTTATCTTATCAGTCCTTCAAAATAAAAAGAATTCTATGTACACCGATTGCTAAGCAATGGGATATGAGTTTTCAGGGTCTCATTCATGAAGTGTTCACCACAGTGTTGCGTTGGCTGTCTGGTGCAAAGATCACTAAACCAGGGAAGTTCCGTAGTGCCCAAGATGGGTTTGCAGTGAAATCATCTCTTAAGGCAGAAGATGGTGTTCTATATCCACTTGAGAAGGGCTTTTTCTTCTTACCTAAACCTCCAACGCTTATACTTCATGATGAGGTATTTTGTGATTATTGATGATTGCGAATTTTTGTTAGGCTCTGAGATAAGACTTGTTTGTTCAACCCGTTTGCTTTTCATTTTTAGATTGACTATGTGGAGTTTGAAAGGCATGCTGCTGGTGGTGCTAACATGCATTACTTCGATCTTTCCATAAGACTGAAAACTGATCATGAACATCTGTTCCGGAATATTCAGAGGAATGAGTATCATAATCTCTATTCCTTCATAAGGTTAGCACGGGGTATTTCAGTATCAACGTTTTTGAAGTTACTGAGAGTGGATTGAATTGTAGAGAATAAAACATCATCTTCTCTTTCTGCAGCTCTAAGGGTTTGAAGATTATGAACCTTGGAGGTGCGGGTACCGCAGATGGTGTTGCTGCTGTTCTTCGGGATAATGATGATGATGATGCTGTTGACCCTCATCTTGAGCGTATCAGAAACCAAGCTGCTGATGAGAGTGACGAGGAGGCAAGTGCTTTATGTCTGACTGAATTACTTCATCTTCTGATGATCATGCTTTTGACAATCAATACTTGAAATTTATGAAGGACGAAGACTTTGTTGCGGGTGAGGATGACGATGGTGGTTCACCAACTGATGACTCTGGCGAGGACGACTCTGATGCTAGTGACGGCGGCGGAGGAGAGAAAGAGGTAAAACTGTTTCATATTCTTTAATAAAACTCTTTTATCAGCAACCTTATGTTTAACAATTATTTTATTCCTACAATTGTCTCGTTTTAGAAATCTGTCAAGAAGGAGCCCAAGAGAGAGGCTTCGTCGTCGAAAGGATTGCCCCCCAAGAAGAAAGCATTAGCCACAGAAGAAGGCAGTAGTAAGAAGAAAAAGCAGAAAAAGAAGAAGGATCCTAATGCACCAAAGAGGGCAATGTCTGGTTTCATGTACTTCTCCCAAATGGAAAGAGACGTGAGTTCTTCTCTCCTTTGTTCTACATCCAACTCTAGACCTAAACTAGAGTATCGATGGGAAGTACATTTTGTGGCGACCAAACATTATTATATATCATTTTCTATTGGTGACCTGAACAGAACATAAAGAAGACTCACCCTGGAATAGCATTTGGAGAGGTGGGGAAGGTGCTTGGAGATAAGTGGCGTCAGATGTCTGGTAAAGTTCAAAGTCTTCCCTAAAAAATTACATTTCTTGGTCTTAGCTGAGCATGTGTATGCATGTGATCTTTATCGTGTGTGTTTGTTTTCATGTAACTACAGCCGAGGAAAAAGAGCCGTACGAAGCTAAGGCACAAGTTGACAAAAAGCGATACAAGGATGAGATTAGTGATTACAAGAACCCTCAGCCGATGCTTATAGACTCAGGAAACGATTCCGACAGTCACTAAACTCTGATACCTCAAAGTCCTCTAGCACCTGAGATTTTACATATCTATCTTTGTCTGCTGCTTCATCTTTCGCTCGTGTGTTTCAAACGTAGCGATTCCTCCAAGATTTAGTTGTCATGTAATACCATACTTTTAGCTGTCTGGAGTTAACCGCAATTTCTCTCTGACGACAAAGATACATATGAACTTATCCTCATTGAATCATACTTCGACTCATTACAGAATCTACAAGACTATAACCACAAAAAGCAACAAAATCGGTAGATAAAATTTATGGATGGGTAGAAACATTTAAAATTTTATGGACAATGGGACGAGTTCTACACATAGCTTGTAACGGCGTAGCTTTGCGCATCGTGGTTCCTTTTTTATATTCTATCATGTCAACGTATCCTTCTTCCGCTCTCTCCCACTCGAAACATTGGATCAAAGAACCTAGAGCCAAAGTTACAAGCCGCTGAGCTAACCCTGAACCAGGACAAGCTCGTCGTCCGATCCCGAACGACATCAACTTTTTCTCTTCTCCTTCTTTCTCAAACCTCTCTGGCCTGAACTTTTCTGACTCTTCCCACATATTTGGGTCTCTATGTATGGCCCATACGTTCACCAATAAGATCGTGCCGCGTGGGACATCATAGCCTGCCACCATGCAATCTTCTGATGCCAAGTGCGGGAGAAGCATTGGAACAACAGGATAAAGTCGTAAAGTCTCTGACATAATGCTCTGGAGATAAGGAAGTTTCACAATGTCTTGTTCCTCTATCAACCGGTCTAAACCGATCTGCTCGTCTATCTCGGTCTTTGCCTTTTTTAATACTTCTGGATGGTTCAACAAACTCGACATCGCCCATTCTAACGTTCCTGCTGATGTGTCAGTCCCGGCAAGTATCATAACCTATACATCCGAATTTAGGTTTCAGCTAAAATTACAATACACCCTTACTTAATGTTACTGTTTTTTTATCTCCCATCACTTACGAGTATGATTCCTTTGATGATGACATCCGTGTAGTAATCAGGCTGAGTTTCTTGGAGAGAAAGCAAGTGATCGATCATGGTGTTACCCTTTTCTTTCTCCACACGTTTCTCGTCCACCAGACTCTGCAAAAACCCGTCAACCCGACCCGCTAGTTCTTTCACTTGTTTCTCGTAATTCGTTATCCAACGAAGGATCGGGAAATAGTCTGCGGCATTCCCTGCGCCGCCACTAACAGCCACCTCCGCGATCAACTGCCTCACTTGTCTTGCCTCATCGTCGTCCTCTGTTCCATCGCCGTAAAATCGCTTTCCGGCGACCATCCTAAGAATGTTGTTGATAGTCAAGCTCATAACCAATGGTCTCATCTCCACCTTCGCAAACTCCTGAATTACAATAATTATGTTCAAATGGTTGAAATTAATATATATATATATATATATATATAAATAGAGTACTCTGTTATTGCAATTGATAATATACAAAAGGACTATTTGTTTATATTCCGCAAAAGTATATTACGAAAAAGAAAAATGTGATTATATTAAATGGCACATACTTGTTTGGAGTTTTTCGACAGAGAGAATATCAGCCGTCGGATCTCGTCTTTACGGATGGATAAGAAGCTATTGAGCCTAAGAGACGAGAAGATCTCAATGGTGCCAATACGACGGAGGTTTCGCCAGTTATCGCCATAAGCCGCATTAACCATGGTGGTTGAGTTGTACCCGATGTGTTTCCCGACGATAAACTCCGGCCGGTTAGCTAAAACGACGTCGTTCTTGGTGAAGCATTCCTCGGCGACGGAGTGGGAAGAAACAACAAAAACGAGACGAGTGCCTAGGCGGAGAGAGAAAATCGAGGCGCCGTCTAGTGATTTGGAGAGAGAGAGAAAACTACGGTGTAGCGGCAGCTTTAGGAGGTGGAGATGTCCGATAACCGGAAATGGCCAAGCTGGACTCGGCGGCAGGTTTAGTTTGCGTCGCCGTGTTCCGAACAAGAGAGAAAGAGAGAGAAAGAGGAAGAAGAGAGATAGGATTAGGTAAAAAGTTTCCATTATTGAGTTGCTTCTTCTTTCTTCTATTTGTTAACGTTTGTTAAAAACATGTGCTTAAGCTGGTTTTTATAGTGTGATAGTGAGCGATAGAATATAATATTTAACCTCAAGTAATAGTCGTGTTGAAGAGGAAAATTATCTTTTTGGACAGAAAGAAAAAAGAAATATGAAGAGGATAATTGTTATTGTGACGTCACTGCCTACCATATATTGTTTTTCCGATCAACATGGAGTTAGAGAGGAGGAGCTGATCTTAGCTCGTGTGATGTGACCATAACATATGCACATGAATTGACACGTGCTAACTATCATGTGATTGTGTTTGACGTCATTGCATATGTCACAACACACATATATATAGGTTTTCTTATAAAATTGACGTCCACCCAACATTTTGAAAACCGGATCGGAAATTTTGACAATCGATAAAACAAAACCCGCACGATGCATGAGCTTTTTGCGATCTAACTAGATGATTAGTCTTTGTCTGATTTATTAGAGTATAAGATCGTGGGAGAATCCAAGATGGATGAGTAAATATGGTGTAACAACCGGACAGATAACATCAGAATAATGCATAAAGCATGCTATGAGCCCTTTGACGTGGGTTACAAGGTAGCAAAGTGACCTAAGATTTCGAGGAGCTCATCGTCCATGTTCAAACACTTTGGATATTAGATATTTAGAACAACGAATCATTGATAGATGGTGGATTGATGAATACCACAAACATTCCAAAAAAAACCTTTTGATATAACTGAGAATCTTTAGTTTAGAAAAAATATTATTATGTTATCGAAAACTAAATTACAAAATATATAAACTTTATATATAGTAATTATCATATATAGTAATTAAATAAACATACTTTTATTTTTTTAAAATAATATACTAAAGATTAGGGATGTTGTCATAGATAAAAAAAGTCTGATCCGCCCCAAACCCGAACTAAATCCGTCCAAAAAAACCCGAATTTAAAAAACTCAAAACAAACCCGAGACTGATAGGAGTAACCCGAAATGAACCCTGTAAGTGTAGGATTATCCACGGGTACCCGTGGGTATCCTGTTTATTTTTTTTAAGACTTTTTAACATTATTATTTTTAGACTTTTTTAATTTTTAAATTATAAATAATGATACATTTTAAAAATAAATATCTATTTTATGTGTGAACAAATTTTATAAATTTTCTGAATTTTGTGTTTTGATGAAACAAATTTAATAAAATTGATTTAGTAAACCAACATTTAAATTAATTGTTTTCAAAGAACAAAATAAAGACACAATAACCAACTGCAAACAACTATCTAACCAAAAGAATTAAAATGATGAAGAAGTTAAGATTGTTTAGATAATAACCAAATCCAACAAAATTTAAGTCACATTCTCTCTCCAAAACAACAAAAATTAGAAATCTCAAATTTTCGAGCTATTTGTTGTCGTTGTAGAGTCCATGAACCACCAAAGCAGCCTCGTTGAACCACCAAATTTTATGTTTTTGTAGAGAAAATGAAAAAAAACATAATGTTACATTTTAACCAAAAATTGAGATTTTATGTTTTTAGGAGAAAACAAAATATTAAATTTATTTAATATTATTTTGAAGTTAAAATAATTAAAATGTTACTTCAGTGTTTTTTGAATTATGAAAAATTTCACAAAAATTTCATTACAAAATTATTTGAAGAATATTGATTTAATAAAAAAGAAAAAAAACCAGCAGTGAAAAAAGAATCTCAATGGATACTCTAAACCCAGCAGATACAAAAAAAAAACTACGGATATCCTAAACTCAGTAGGGTAAACTCTATCTAAATACTGATATATATGATATTCGCCTATTTTGAACTCGTGGAACTTTTGTATTAAATAGACGGATTTTGGGTTTAAAGTTCCAACCGGATTTACAGTACCCTATGGTTTTTATCAATCATTAACAACTCTACTAAAAATAAATCTAATTTCTTACTTTTAGATATTTTTCTTGATTTTTTTTTTAAATTTCATGATTTAAAACGGACAATTTGTTTGATCTATCTTTGGTTATAGAAGTTACTAGTTTTCTTATTTGAACAAATACTCTGTGCTGGTATGGGCTGCTCCAGTTTGAACATTAACAATGGATTTGTTTTGTTCTGATAACAATAAAGGTGATGGAAGTAGTAATCAAGAAAACATGCGATATTATATTATTGAGTTAGAAATATCGATATTTTTTTAATGGTTACAAATAGAGATAAATATCGCATGGCGTTTCCCTCCTTCATAATAATAAAAAGAAAAGTAAACAAATATTTGAGATGAACTCATGGCTCCTTCATCTGTTGTTATCTTGTGCCTTTGCTCAGTCTAAATGTTTGTTGTGAGGGTGGCTCAATGGCCTGAATTCGCTTCCTCCGCTGATCCTTGCCTTTCCAGCGGCATCATACTGAATTTTTCCTCCAAACCCAAAGAATCTCCCAAACAATCCTCCGGCATGACCTCCGACTTTAGCCCCGACCTTGGCTCCGGCATGAGCTCCAACCTTGGCTCCGGCTTTAACTCCACCTTTACCTCCGGCGTGTACTCCAGCTTTGGCTCCGAGCTTTACTCCGGCATGAGCTCCCACTCCCGCTTTAGCACCGACTCCGGCCTTGGCTCCAAATCCGGCTCCGGCATGACCTCCGATTCCGACTCCGGCTCCGGCTCCATCTTTAACTCCGAATCCGACTCCGGCCCCGGCTTTACCTCCGACTTCTACTCCGGCTCCGGCTTTAGCTCCGACCCCAGCATTACCTCCAATTCCGACTCCGGCTTTAGCTCTGAATCCGACTCCGGCCCCGGCTTTACCTCCGACTCCTACTCCGGCTCCGGCTATAGCTCCGACTCCAGCATGACCTCCAATTCCGACTCCGGCTCCGGCTTTACCTCCCACTCCTACTCTGGCTCCGGCTTTAGCTCCGACTCTGGCCTTAGCTCCGAGTCCGAGTCCGGCCTTGGCTTTACCTCCGATTCTGACTCTGGCTCCGGCTTTAGCTCCGACTCCAGCTCCGGCGTTAGCTCCGACTCCGGCATGACCTCCGACTCCGGCTCCGACTTTAGCTCCGATCTTAGCTTGGCCGTGAGCGCCCAACCCGATCAATTTACCGCCAAATTCGACACCGTTCTTGACAAAAGCTCCGATGAAACCACCGCCTGGAACAACGGGGATCCCGATTTGCTTCCCGGCAGAGAATTTCTTGCTGCACTGAGAGATCACCTTCACGAAAACGTTAATGGAACCCTTCAACTTAATCAAGCATTTTTCGATCTTGGCCCGATCACTCTTGCTTATTTTAGCATTAACATTGAACTTATACTTGGCGGAGATCTCAGCAATCTTCTCTTCAAGATGAACAAACCCTCCAGCCATAGCGGTGTAGCTCTTCTCTAGCTTAACCGCAAGTGCACCTTCAACACCAACGGCTGCTTGCGCCGCAAGCATCGCCTTGGTCATCAAAGCGTATTTGGCATGAACCAAGCCAAATACATTTTTGATGCCTGCAACCTTGAAGGCTGCGAGATGGTCGCTGTAGGATTTGCATATGGCAAACAAAGTGTTGAACTGAATGGTGTTCGGTGCGGATTTAGCCTTCTTCTCAATGAGCTTGGCGATTTCAACCGAAGGGAAAGTCTGGAGTCCGGCTAAAGTAGGTGGACACAAGGTCTTTTGTGTTTTCTTGGGGCTAGGTAGGTGAGCCGAGACAGAGCCAATGGCTAGAACTAAGACTAAAGAGAACAACAGAGAAATCCTTGCCATGGTTGTATTGATGGCAAGGTAAAAAAAAATCTAAAAAGAAAAAAGAAAATGAAGGAAGTGCGGTTTTGGATTGAGGACTCTGAAGGGGTATATATACATATATCAAATAGCCTAAAAATAGGTAAAAAAAGGTGTCAAACAAAAAAAGTAACCAACACAATTCAAATGAGAGATTCATGGACATTCACTTGAATTTTTCTTTCCCGCTAGCTAAATTAGTGAATGATGACGAACAAAATTTGGGAAGAAGTTATTTATTAGAGCATTTTTATTGGAAGTCTTTCATATTAAAAGTATTAAAACAAAAAATGAAGAGAGAAAATGACAAGTTTCTCATTCGGGGAACTTTGAAAAACTTTTGAGAAATAATCAATGAAAATGTAGTATTTTCGATAATTAATTGACTAAAATGGTTTGTGTAATTACTGCTACGTCACAAAATTCAGATTGAAACCATCAACAAATATCACAATGAAATCAATCGATTGCTATTTTTGTTTACGTTTGGTATATCTTTTCCCGAACAAAGTTTACAACTTTGCAAACATACGGATAATGTCTACAACAAACCTAAACCTTCTGTTTGCGTTTGCATTCAGCAAAAATATTTAAACTTACAAAACAAAAAGCAAATGCGAATGCTAAGTCTGAAACAATCGAAACTTCTATTGAAACATTTTATTCGATATGTCTCAATATTATCCTTACGTCTTTTTATCAATTCTCGACAATGAATTCATGAATCTCTATACCTGTATGGCGTGCGCCGCCCTGTAACCTGATCAAAACTTGATCGCCAATTTTCAGCGAGGTAACAGGAACTGCGGTTTCGCGAGGCGAGTTTACTGCAAGAAGAAGACACATTCTTCATTACCATTTGATGTAAACAGATAGCAAACTGCAATAAGGATAAGAGTCAAGACAAATAACCTGGATGAGGAGTGATTAATGCAACTGTTTCAGCGTTCTGTAGGAGGATGCTAAAAACCGTTTCATCCTCCTCTCCACTAAGCTGCAAGAGATGAAGCTGTTAAAAGATCTAATCAAAACACCAAAATATACTAATGGTATATGTACCTTAGCCTCCACGAGGATAAGCGGGCGCTTCTCAATTTTCACTCGTCCAACAACTGCTGTCCGCTGTTTTCCTTTCTGATCAACAACGATTACCTCTCTTCCCGTCCTTAACTCCGAGAGGTAACAAGTCTTTCCGCCTGGAACAGCTACATAAGCATGAACTGGTCCCTGTCAATTTTCGTGAAATTCAGATTTTGCGTGAATGATATCTTCAAAAGGAACTGATTTATTAGATAAAAGAAACAAACGCACAGCGTTAACTCTAAATGGTCTGCTTGCAATGTAATTAGATTCCAAGCACTCGGAGTGAACCAGGAAGAGTCCTCTCGCAAAGGATCCAACCTTGGAAACAAAAAGGATTTATGCTTAAATGCTTGTAAGATTAGTAGCATTGATGATTCATCTTGGAGAAGGATATATACAGGCAAACATACAAGAAGACCTTCACCGGGTCTCATGAGGCTGCAAAGATCAACACAGACTCGGTCTCCCATACCGACCATTTGAACCCGAGTTATAGTAGCTTCCATCAAGCTCAGTGTATCACTTTCTTCGTTCCTTTTGTCAAAGTATTCCTAATAGGTTTTTCAAAGCATCAATTATAGAAACCCTGCTTTTAACAAAATGAAAGGCTTATTGAGATGATGGATAACCTTTAGATCAAGAACAGCTTTGACATCTTCGGTTTTAAGAATGATTCCGCCAAGGCCATGCTCTAAAGCCTAGAGCCAAGCACAACACGAGAATAAACATGTTATGAACGCAACGGAAAACTTAGTTTCAACATCAGAAACTAGAAGCTACCTCAAGGTATAATTTTGCTTCCGAGGGAGTATTTGAAATAGCAAACACTGTTTTCTCACTTCCTTGGAGAGTCGCCACTAGATTTTCTGCGGGGATTGACTGCAAAATGAAACTTTCTGTGTTACTAACAGGTAGAACACGGTGTGTAGTTCAAGCTAAGAAAGTTACCTTCCAGTCCAAGAGATCCAGAACAATATTTTCCGTCTGCTCATTTTCGATCTTAAGCTTCTGTAGTTCCTCAGGGGTTGAAACCTCAAAGACCGCAGCGACAACTTTTCCCGCACCATCAGTAACTTGCCTCTCATCGATAAACAATGTATCCATCAAAGCAACCGCTGCAAATCCGTTGAGCATACCGCAAAACTCAGTACATAGAATCAAAACCTAGTAACTTCAAAAGGAAGGTTTTTCTTTTTGTTATTCTGCATTGTACATGACCACTCATCCGAAAGTTGTCGATCGTCTGATGAGAAGATAAACGTGTTCCACCCGCGTTCTACTGCAACCGTCATGACCTCTTTGCACTCAGTCCATATCCAAACTTTCTTTGATCGGCAGAGATTCAGAGGCAAAGTGGATGCAGAAGTATCAGACATTTTCACAGCAAATCTCTGAGGAAACGTTCGTTTACTAAATCTAATCGAACTATGAATCTCCTGATTAGAGCTCCACGACAGTAATCTATCAAGTCCCAATTTTTCTGCATTATCAACATAGCTCACAAATGAAGAAACTTGAAAGCATCGGATTACATTAAACACACAAAAAATACTCAGACTTTCTGCATTAACTACAAAACCCAGATGAAATTAAACTAAACTTAAAGCACGAATTAGCATCTTAAGCTATAGAAACCAGAATTTCCACAATAACCCAATCTAAGAACTTTAATGTCATAGTGAAATTCGTAAACTCAGGTTTACTTCCATGGTGAGAAACATTAAAGAGAAAAAAAACTAACCTTTTCTTACAGGAAAAAAATGGAATTGGTTTGAGTGTTGGATATAAGAAACAAAGGAGACCAAAGGCAAAGCCATAATCTCTTGTCGGTTCCGATCTTTTGCTTCGCTTTCTCTTCAGGACTGTGAGTTTGTGTTGGATCTCATCCGGGTTTGACCCAAACATCGGTCGGGCCAAACCGGTTTCCTTAAAAATTTAGTCTCGTTTCAACCGAAACCGTCTTAACCTCCGGTTCGGTTCAATTTATAACCTATTTTATTCTCGAGATCTCTCGAAATCCACATGATTTGGCCAACCGCTAATAAGCTCGGTTTGCTATTTTTTTGAAAGATGAGTCCATCAAATTCTCTAAGTCATTGATTCCATAAATCTAAATTTAGTATTGTCATAGATTGATTACATTATATAATAAACAGTTGAAGAAGACACTTCTCATCATTTTATATCAGTCATCAACCATGAAAACAGTTTCTTTGTTGTTCCTATGTTGCATCACCATCTTGGCAACAAGTTTAAGTCTCAATGTAGTTTCAGCACACGAGGCGGTGGTGAACACGCCAAACACGATTAACGATATAGAGCCTTACATCTCTAATAGAGCCATTGGATTCGTGTCAAATCTGGAGAACAATTGTCCTGTAAGAGAAAAGCTAGGATCATTCTTTGATAAACTGAAGGATCTCTTGAAGTTGGAGTCCTCTGTTACACCGTTTATCGAGAATAACGAGCCCAAAACGTTCAAGTTCGATCTGAAGTCGAAAGCCGATAATCTCCTCCAAACGGTTATGATGCTTGGGAGAGGACTGGTGAGCTCTAGTGAAAGAACAAAAAAACTTATCCTTTTGAATGACTCAAATAATGTTAAGTTCTAGTCTTAAAGAACATTTAGTTATGCTTCAAAGACTTGTGGAACTAATCAATGTTTTTTGTTTTGTGAATATGATAGTTTAGTTCAAGTGTAAGGAAGGAGATGTTCGAAGTGATGAAAGCGCTCACTGAGTTACATGCTGCCATCGGTAGAGTTATTATGGAGGAACATATAAAAGGGGATGGATCAATGTCACTTTCTTTGGAACAAAAGAACGCGGTTGAAAATGCGGTATCTCAATGGGAAGTAACAATTAGCCGAATCGTGAAGATTGTTGTACAAGTTAAGTCGGAAGGTTCAGGTGCGGTTTCGGGAGAAGAGAGCAGTACTACTGAAGACAACAGTGCTTCTGTGAATGGATCCATGGTGGAGACAAATGGAGGAAATTCTGAATCCATGCAAGAAAATGTAGATGGCATTAAAGAAAGCAATGAAGATTCAAGAAACGATGTAGCAATGGAGGCTAAAGAAGGGGATAAAGTGGAGGATGTTAAAGAAGGTAAGGAAGTTTTTGAGATGGAAAAACAACAAAGACTAAAGGTGAAAATGTAGACTAATATTTTTTTTTTGGTCAGCAAATGAAGACTCTAATACTGAGAAGCCGGTAGAGGTTCAAGGAGGAAGTATTGGAGATTCGACCGTTGATAAGAATTTGGATACTAATGAGGATGTTAAGTCAGAGGTAGAGACTAAAACTGATGGAAGTTCCATGACTGAAAAGCCTGAAGAAGCTCAAGGAAACAATGCAGTTTCTACCAAGGATAATAACTTGGAGAACAAAGGAAGTGAGGCTACAACAAATGATGGAGATCATACGAAGGAAAATGAGGAAAAGACTCAAGAAACCAATGGAGAGCTAGTGAAGGACGAGAACTTGGAGCACAACAAAGATAATAAAGATTTGAAGGATGGTGCATTGGTAGAGACCAATACAAATCATGAAATTTCTACGGAAGAAAAGCGAGAACATACTCAAGGAGGCACTGAAGTTTCTACGAATGGAGAAACGATGCATACCGAAGGTGGAAATGCAGATTCTAATAAGGAAGTAGCGTTTCAAGGAGAAAGTACTGGAAACTCGACCAAAGATATAAATTTGGAGAATAAAGAAGATGTTAAGTCGGAAGTAGAGGCTAATAAAACTGATGAAAGTTCGACTAAGGAGAAGCAAGAAGATGCTCAAGGAAACAATGGAGTTTCAACAAAAGATCATAACTTGGAGAACATGGGAGCTCACGAAGACACTATGGATCATAAATCGGTAGAGGCTATGAAAAATAATGTAGATCACATGAAGGAAAAGAGGGAAGAAACTCAAGGAAACAATGGAGAATCAGTGAAGGACGAGAACTTAGAGAACAAAGAGGATAAGAAAGAGTTGAAGGATGATGAATCAGTAGAGGCCAAGACAAGCAATGAAAATTCTATGGAACAAAAGCGGGAAGAACCTCAAGGAAGTAATGAAGTTTCGATGAACGGCCAAACGGTGGAGAACTTAGGTGGAAATGCGGACACTAATAAGGAGAAGGGCATAGAGGTTAAAGAAGGACATGTTAAAGACTCAACTAAGGATGCTAATTCTGAGGTAGAGGCCGAGAAAAATGATGGTAGTTCCACAAAGGAGAATGGAGAAGAGGCTCAAGGGAACAGTGGAATTTCAACGGAAGATAAGAATATAGAGAACATAGGAGGTGAACAAGAGATGAAGGAAAAAATGTCGGTAGAGACCAAGACCAATAAAGAAAATTCTTCGGAAGTAAAGAAAGAGGAGGGTCATGGAAACAATGAAGGGTCCACAGAAGAAGAAATCAAAGGAGGAAAGAAAGAATCTAAGGACGATCAGTTGTCAAAGGATAAGGAAAATGTTGGAAGTTCCATGAATGAAAAGGGAGAAGAGGCTCAAACAAATGGAGGAGATAAGAAAGAGTCTAAAGATGATAAGTCGGAAGAGGCTAAGGAAAATGAGGAAAGTTCAAACCAAGAAGAGGTTCAAGGAAACAATAACAACTTCAAGAATACTGACAACAAAGGAGATAAGAAAGTGATTATGGATGATAAATCAATGGAAGCTAAGGAAAATAAGGAAAGTTCCATGATGGAAAACCGAGAAGAAACTCAAAGAAGCAATAGTGGAGACCTTGGTAAAATAGATAACAAAGAAGGTAAGAAAGAGTCTAAGGACAATGAATCAGTTGAGGCTCAGGCAAATACTGAAAAAAAAGAGTCTCAAGGAAATGTTGGAGAGTCCACAAAGGTGGAGAATAAAGAAGGTGATGATGATAAATCTGTAGATGCTAAGGAAAATAAGGAAAGTTCCAAGAAGAAAAAGCGAGAAAAAGCTCAAGGAAGCGGTGGAGATACAACAAAGGTAGAGAACAATGAGTCTAAAGACGCAAACCTGGTAGAGACTACACAACAAAATAAAGGCTCTGCAGAGAACATGGACGTAGAGGTTCAAAAAGAAATGGGAGAGTCAATGCAATACAAGAAAGAAGAGAACAAAGATACACTTGATGGTAACTCAAAGAAAAAGGATAAAGATACAAAAGAGAAGAAAGTAGCTGAAGAACGTGAGTTGAAGAAAAAACAAGAATATAGAAAAGAGAAGAAAGAGTCTGAAAACAGTAAATTGAATAATACAGAAGAGAAAAAGGAAAAGAAAGAGTCTGGAAAAACCAAATCGAAGAAGAAAGATGAAGAGAAAAAGGATAACAAAGAGTTTGATGAGGGTAAGTCAGAGAAAAAGGATGAAAAAGAAAAAGAGAAAAAAGAATATGGGGACAATACATTGAAGATTAAAGAAGAAGATAGCAAAGAGAAGACAAATTCTAAAGATCACAACTCGAAGAAAAAGGAAGAAGAGAAAAGAGAGAAGAAAGAATATGAGATCAGTAAATCGAAGGAAAAGAAAGAAGAGAATAACAGATCAGAGAAGAAAAAAGAAGATAACACAGGGAAAAAAGAATCTATGGACAATACATCCATGAAAAAGAAAGAAGAGAAAGAAGAGAAGAAAGAAAACATAAATGAAGAAGGTAAAAAGGAGAAGAAAGATTCTCAAGAAAATAAAACGAAGAAAAAGGAAGATGGTAAAAAAGGGAATAAAGAAAAAAAAGACTTTGAATTGAAGAAAAATGAAGATGAGAAAAACAAGAAGAAAGAGCACGAAGACAACAAATCAAAGAAAAAGGAAGAAGAGAAAAAGAAGAAGAAAGAGCACGAAGACAACAAATCAAAGAACAAAGAAGAATGTGAAAAAGGAAAGAAAGAACATGCACCACCAGCAGCAGAGGTCTCACCACCAGCACCAGAAGTCTCACCACCAGCGCCAGAAGTCTGACCATCAGCAGCAGATGTCTCACCACCAGCACCAAAAGTCTGACCACCAGCATTTGCACTATCCATGGAACTTTCTCCCGAGCCTGAGCCAGAACTATCGGTAGAACTTCCACTGGGGCCACCAGCAGAGGATCCACCGCCAGCGCTTCCACTACCTATACCAGCTGCACTTTCGGTTCCACCACTAGAGCTTCCACCACCCATGGAGCTTTCTCCTGCCCCGGTTGAGCTATCGGTTGGACTTCCACTCGGACCAGCAGCACCAGAGGCTCCACCACTGGCCATTCCACTACCGGCATCAGCTGTACTTCCAGTGTCACCAGAGCTTCCACCACCCATGGAACTTGCTCCTGATGAAGCAGAGCTATCACTTGGGCTTCCACTCGGACTACCACTTCCAGTTTCACCAGCAGGAGAACCGCTGTCAGAGCCTGGACTTCCACTGTCAGTTGGGCTATCACCAGAGCTTTCACTGGTGGCAGGACTACCAGTTCCGGCTGAAGGAGAACCGCTGTCAGAGCTTGGACTTCCACTGCCACCAATGCTTCCATCTCCCATACCAGAGCTTCCAGATCCGGTGGAGGAAGAACTGCCACCAGAGTTTCCACCTCCAAAGCCAAGAGACGAGAGATCAATTTTACCATCACCACTCTTCTCCCCTACAGTTTTCACAAACTGACCGATCACTTTTGCCCATCTCGCCATAGATATAATCAGCTCTCTCCTTTGTTCACTTGTCATTGTTTGTGATCCGCTTCTTTTGAACTCAGCCAGAGTTTTTCCCATTGTCATCAAACTTTCAATCAATTTGCTCGAATCCGCCTACCACAAAGCCAAAAACAAAACAAAAAACCAAAAATCTTTTTTCATTTCAGATTACTATGAGCATGTTCTAGTACTCAAATGAGTTAACCGTGTGAATAACAAAATATAAACTATTACCGATGATCCCGTTTTGCCAGTCAATGCAGAGATAGCCTTGAAGAGCTCCTCCGATTGTGCTTTCAACTGAGACTGGAATTCTGACGACGACCCTGATGCTGAGTTTATGAAGGCCATGAATGCCTTCAGCTTTGTGAAGAAGTGCTTGTACTCTCCTTTCAAGGGACATAAACTTTCAAGGTTATCTATGAAACTAAGCATGCCCTTAAAAGCGAAAGGTTCAAGCTCGTTGGACGTTCTTGGAAGTTTCCTCAAGTAATGCCTTAATAAGAAACTTCCTTGCGCTTCATATACGGTACTTGATGCTACTATCATAAACATTAGACATATTGCTAAAGGAAATCTTCCCATTTTCTTGTCAGATGGAAAAACAAAATATACAAAAAAAGACTAGGGTAATTTTTTTATTTTTTTTTAATTAGAATTTTTATGGTTTTTTCAGGTTTTTGAATGATTTCATTTTCTAAGAGAACTCAATTTATATAGATGCTTAAAAATTCTAAATTTAATTTTAGAGAAATTGGTGGATCGATTGAAGGCCGCGAGAGAATAGCAAAAGAGACTAATGGCTCTCATGTTTCATAACCGATTACGACGGCAAATTGTATTCCTCTTTGTCTTTCTACCATTATATGTTCTTTCTATATTTAGAGAATCAATCACATCCATATAAGTTATAACATTAAAGTACTAATCCATCCTTTCATGTATTGTCAAAATATTGAAATTATCTCATTCCTTATTACATTTTTTATTAACAGAAACTATATGGATTTGAATCTAATTGGTAAAGACCAAATTTACTTCGTAAATAAATATAAGTTACAATAAAGATAAGAAATGTTCTAATTTTTTTAAGAAAACTAACACGTTCTTTTTTGGAAAATTATGAGTAATATAATTAATCTTATAACCAAAAACACAATGAGATTTTGTATAAATTACAATATTTATAATAATAATCTTACTGACATGATTTATTCGTATTCTCTCTTTCTTTTTCTTCTTTTTTGTTGTTTAATTTTTCTCTCTTTCAAAATTAAGAAAAATACATCAATATAAGGTTTTTGGTTTATTTATATGTTTTGAACTTATTTTTTTGGTTATAATGTAATTTTTTTAAGTGTGGAGTTTGATATATTTGATATAAAGTTTATATATATATATTAAAAATTGGCAATTGGTAATAATAATGTTATACGTTATTTGAAAGATTTAGTTATTTGATGGTGAAAGACTAAAGCTATAAACAATAAAAATATTTTGTTTTACATAGAACAATAAATAGTACCAAAATAGTGAAAACGTGCTCTGGATGTCTCTCTATTGGCAACTTGACTTTTTGGTCAATTGGGCCAAGAAAACTTCTCATAGTTAGTTACGTAAATAATAATTAGGTTCCGTTTATATGCAGGATTTATACTTTCATATTTTATTATTTCTGCTTAAATTAGTAATTACGGCTTACTAGTCTCCTATGATCATAAGAATATAACTTTATTTTATTTTATTTAATATAAGAAGGTGAAGAAAATTATTCAAAATCCCTTGAATGGGTCTCGCTTACTTCTCTATGTTAACATAGAGAGAGCGCATACAGTCTATCATTATTGCTTACAAATTTATTATTTGCATACATCGGTCTATAGGTAGACATTGCTAGCCTATACCGATCTTAGTTTTATTAAAAACCAAAAATATCACTACTTAGGTACTAATTATCATATTTGGCGGTACTAGTTTTGTCTTTCTTGATGATTTGCGGCGCATTAATGTTGCTCAACTGGCCTGGGTGTTCATGGTCATGCCCTGCTGAGACGAAGATGAACTTGAAGAAGCAGCAGTCTCCACAAACTGGGTCGTGACTTGTTCCCATCTAGTGATTGTCTGCTTAAGCTGTGTCTGCTGTGTGGACGACACCATCTGGCCTTGACTCTGGGTCACGATTTTACTGTTAATGTCTTGTAGTTCTTTGAGAGTCTTCATGAATTGTTCTTGGCAAGTTTCCATGCTGGTCTTGGTCTATCACACACCACAAAGAAAAGAAGATATGAGTTTTTTTTTTTAAACCAAAGGAATCAGATATTAGAGTTGGAAAGATTTTTTTTTTTCTAACGCACCTCTGCTGATTTGCTAAACTTGGAACGAACGAAAAGCATGGCTTCAGATAGTTTCCCAGCAGCAGATTTCATCCCGGAGAGGAAGTCCTTTGTGTCTGTGGTAGATATCTTTGAGGAAGCAGACATGGAAGTCTTGAGATTGTCGAAGAAGACCTTTAGTTCTGCCTTTCCTGCATATTTCTTCTCGAGTCCCGATATGAACGCCATTACTTCTTTGGAAGTGTCACTCTCGACTTGTTTCACTGATGTGGTGGTTGTTGAACTTCCGCTCGACGTTGTAGCTGAGCTTCCGGTGTTGGTCTTGGTAGAAGCACCTCCGCTAGCACTTGCGCTTCCTTTGACAGAGGTTTCACCACTGACAGAAGGAGTTGAGCCAGAAGGAGTTGAGCCAGAGGGGCTGCCCGTGGGACTTCCACTCGGGCTGCCCGTGGTTGCACCAGTAGTGTCTGTGTATGAATTTGCACTTCCAGTTTTGGTCGAACCGGTTGTTGAACTTCCTGTGGTGGTTTGTTTGGTCTTGGAAGAAGCATTTCCGGTGGCAATTGCGCTTCCGCTGGCACTTGCGCTTCCTTTTGCAGAGGCTGCACCACTAGCGGAAGGAGTTGAGCCAGAAGGGCTGCCCGTGGGACTTCCACTCGGACTTCCACTCGGGCTGCCCGAACCTCCACCGGTAGTGTCTTTGTATGTGCTTCCACTTCCACTGGATGCAGCAGATCCAGATCTAGAGGATGTGGCACTTCCCGATGCACTTCCGGATATGGCACTTCCATTGTCAGTGGAAGAGGAACCGCTGTTTTGGCTTCCGGTTTTGGTGGATGAAGAAGAACCGGTGCTGGTGCTCCCGCCGCTTTCACTTCCACCTCCAACACTGGAATTAACATCGACGTCAAGTCCGAGATTTGATATGTCGATCGACTTTCCTCTCGTCTCCGAGGCAGATTTCACGAATGTAGCGAGCATTTTAGTCCATTTCACCATAGCTACGAGCAACTCTTTCCTTTGAGTAAGTGTCATAATCTTTGAACCACTCCTCTTCTGCTCAACAAGAGTCTTTCCCATCGACAGCATGGTCTCTTTGAAATCCGAACTCATCTGTTCCAAAACAAAGATCAGTAAGACAACAGAATCTTACTAAAAATATTTATAGGAACGTTAAGGTATAGGTAACTTACTGATGCTCCGCCTTTAACAGCACTCAATACAGACATAGCCTTGGCGAGGCCGTCACATTTCACTGTCATCTCCGAATCGATGTTTCTCGATGAGGCCGATACAGAGCTGATGAAGGCTATGTAACTCTTAAACGTTGAAAAGAATTGCTTGAATTCTCTAGTCGCTGGACAACCACCTTGAAGTGTGCCCGCCAACATCAAAATACCTTTGCATGCGAAAGGTGTAAAGTCCACGCATCGTCGGGGGAATAACTTCCTCCTCAAGTACATCCTTAACAAGAAAGTTCCTTGCACCTCGTAGATCACACTTGATGCTACTAGAAACATTAGACATAATGCTAGTACGTTTTTTGCCATTTTCTTTTTTCTTTTTTTTTTCTTTTTTAGATGTTTTTATTTATTTTTTTGTTTGTTTTTTGTTTTTCGGATGATTTTACTTTCTAGGAGAACTGGGTTTATATAGATGCTTTGAAAATCTATTTTAAGTGAAAAAGAGAAAATTGTGGATCAGTTAAAGGTCGCTAGAGAATAGCACAAGAGGGTCTTTCGTTTTTTTTTATTGCAATTTATTAATTTCTGTTGCTTTCCGAGTTTCTCTTCAATCTATATATAGAAGGGATCCTATTATCACATAATTGAGTAATTGATTAATTTAAGAAGTTAAACTAAAGTTAAAATTGTGAGTAAATAAAAATTAAACGGCAACTCCTCATTTCTAGATTGGTTCAATTTGTCTTTTTTGATGAATTCAATTCAATATATATAGATATAAAATAAAATATTTTCTTTTCTCATGATACATTTTCTTTTCATCATCAAATTTTATCTTAAAATTATAATTATGATATATCATCAACTCTTTTTTGTTTACTTTAAATTGTTTACTTGATTTATATTTATGTTATTTATACTTTAATTTTCATAATCATCACCATTCTTTAATATAATAAGTTTGAATATAAATTTTTAATATTATTTCTCTTTTATAGTTCGATAAAAAATAATCGTATTTAATAATTTTAGATTTATTTTATAAACTGCTCTTGTAATTTTTTGTAAAGAATAATATTTGTGATGAACATGTACCAATAAGAAACACTATTCTTCCATGGAACATTCTACAAGTGGAAAGGGAAGTTCAAACTCTGTTGGAAGTGGAATTTCATTTATGGATACTACTGGTGGAAGCTCGATTAGTCCTAGCTAGTTGAAATCTTACGAATAGTCCTTCTAGTTCAACCTATGTTGCTGCATGTGGAAGTTCCTTAAGCCATGCTGCAAGCTCTACTTAAATGGATAAGATTTAGATTAAGATGAAATTTTGAAACAAGTATTAAGTCTCCTGTTCTCAATGCATTCCATTCTCAGGTATACAGAAACGGATTTCTCAGAAGGCACCTTGCCCTAGTTCACAATAGTACCTTGATATGCATGATGCTTTGTTCAACATATTAATGTTTTTCACCCACTGAAAAATGATTTAGATCCACTTCAATCGAAAGTGGTGAATGTGATGATAAGATCCACTTCCGACTCGACAGCAAGAGTAAGAATATTTTGACTGGTTAATGTCTCAACTCTCAAGTTACATGACATATCTTAAGATTAAAACCAAAAGAATAAGTTACATGGTATAATCAGAGAATGTACATAGATGATGATTACTTGGTTGTCCACAAGTCAGAGATGTAACTAATGCATATTAAGTTAGATAATTAGTAAATGATTTGGACTAGCAATACCAAAATTCAAAGATATGCTAATCTAAATGTGAATTGTAAGATATGCAACCGGTTATACTGTCATTTGCACTAGATGGATGATCATAGAGATGGAAAAATCTAATGGTTTAAAATTATTGTTGAACATACTTGATTTAAGATTCAGATTATATTATAATTTGATCCTTCTAAAAACAGATTGTTGAGAAACGTGGATAAAAGGAATTGCCGTCAAAATAGAGCAGTAAGAAAATAAGAACCTCCTATATGCTATTCTCTCGTGACCTTAAATCGATCCACCATTTTCTCTTACTCACTTAAATTTAGACATATTTAACATCTATATAATCTCAGTTCTCCCATAAACCAAAATCATTCCAAAAAAAAGAAAATAATAAAAATAATTATTAAAAAAAGAAAAAAAATAGTTATACTCTGTTTTCTTTTATAAAAAAATGGCAAGAATTTCACTAGGGATATGTCTTATGTTAGTAGTAGTAGCATCAAGTGTGATTTATGAAGCACAAGGGACGTTCTTATTAAAGAAGTACTTGAGGAGTAAATTTCCAAGAAAATGCAATGAATTTACGCCTTACGCCAACAAGGGTATGGTAGTCTTCGTGAGCGACCTCGAAGGTGGTTGTCCAGCGACTGCAGAGTTCAAGACTTTCTTTACACAGTTAAAGTCTTACATGACCTTCATTGACACGGCATCGGCCTCATCGAAAAACATCGATGCGGAGATGACGACAAAATGTGACGGTCTTTTCAAGGCTATGTCTGCAATGAATGGTGGTGCGGTCGGAAAATCAGTAAGTCGTGTAATATTCATATGAGAAGCCAAAAAAAAAACAAAATGTGAATTTGCTTGTTTTAATTGCTTCTTAATTTGCAACAGGCGGATGCAGGGAATTTCAAAGCTACGATGATCTCCATGGGAAAGACTTTGGTTGAGCAGAAAAAGAATACAATGATGATGACGCTTGCTCAAAAGAAAACTCTAATCACGGCTATGGTGAAGTGGACTAAAATGATAGCTACATCCGTGAAGACTGCCTCTGAGAAGAAAGGAAAGACAATCGATATAACATCTTACGGGCTTGATGTCGATCTCAATGACAAATCTATCATTAGTGTTAGTGGAAGCACCCAGAAGGGTTCTTCATCCACCAAAACCGAAACTTCATCCTCAACTAAGTCTGGATCTTTTGCCGCTAGCGGAAGCGTGTCTTCCAAGACAAAAGAAACCAGCGGAGGAAGCACCGAGAAGGGTTCTACATCAACCAAAAAAGAAGATGCATCCTCGACTAAAGCTGGTGGTAGCGGTTCGGCCTCTGCCAAAGGTGGAAGTGGAAGCACTTTCAAAGACACTTCAGGTGGATCTTCAGGAAGCCCTACCGGAAGTCCCAGTAGCAGCCCTTCTGTTTCTGGTAAAGCCTCTGCAAAAGGAAGCGCGAGTGCTGGCGGAAGTGCTACCTCCATGAAGAAAGAATCCAAGAGCGCAAGCTCAAGTAAATCATCGAGCTCATCCAGCACATCAGTGAAACAAGTTGAGACCGAGACTTCCAAAGAAGCGATGTCATTCATAATGGAGCTCGAGAAGAAGTATGCAGGAAAGGCAGAACTCAAGCCCTTCTTCGAGAAACTGAAGGCTTCCATGACTGCCTCCGCCATGATTTCTTCCAAAACCGGACAAGACTATGATTCTGTGACAAGATCAGCCACTGGTAAATTATCTGAAGCCATGACCTTCGTGGGTTCAAGGTTTAGCAAATCAGCAAAGGTGTATAAGAAATAAATCATCTTTTCAAACTCTCTAATCTACGATTCCTTTGATTAAGTACTAATAAATTTCCATCTTATTTTCTTTGTGCTACTGTAGATGAAGAGCAACATGGAGACTTGCCAAGATCAATTGATGAGGACTCTCAAAGAACTACAAGATATCAACAGCAAAATCGTGAACGCGAAGACAGTGACATCGACACAACAGACCGAGATAAAGCAGAAAATCACAAAGTGGGAAGAAATCACAACTCAGTTTGTTGAGACTGCTTCTTCATCTTCCTCTTCCTCTTCTCAGCAGCAGAGCAACATGAGGATGGTCAAGAACAATTAAGCTCAAAGGCCAAGAAGCTGCATGAATACACCGCAAAAATCAGCAAGAAAGACAAACCAGTAATGCCAAATGTTATTATAATTAGTAGATAACTATTAGATTTTTTGTTTTTATATTGTAAATAAAATTAAGATCGGTATAGGCGAGCAATGTCTACCTAAAGGCCGACGTATGCATGTAATAACTCTGTACAAAAATACAGATAGACTGTAACCGCTCTGTATGTTAACATATAGAAGCGAGTGATACCTATGAAAGGGATTTTGAATAATCTTCTTCTTCCTCCAACTGAATAAGGGATCTACTTTTAAGATCACTTATATATCTCTAAAATTTCATTGTATGCATTTAAAAAAATACGGCTCACAAATGAAAGCATTTGAATGGATATTTCTAAGACCAAAAAGTCCTTATAGTTTTCATTTGTTCTTCATTCTTAATTAATTTTAACGTCCGTGACCAAAAAAAATTAATTAATATTAATTAACTTTAACTTCTTTAAATTTAAACGTCTGACACAAATTACATACGAATATTATATTTCAAACAGACTGTAAAAGCTATAAACACATTACGAATCATGCATGTAGCAGGAATATAATTTCAATACCGAGTTCTGAAACTTACTTTGAATAACAGAGAAATTAGAAAGATATACATAGTTAACCACCAAGGTAACATAATCCTTGCTCGAAGTGTTCTCATAGGTCTAGATACTCTTCGAGTCCTCTTTCAGAAATTTGAAAAAAATCTCTTTTTATAATAATCTTAGGAGTGTTTAATACTTTGATGAGAATGTTATTGCCGACAAGGTCTTGTAATTGTTATCATCAGATATGGGTAGAAAAATATAGTATCGTTATCAAAGAGGAGGTGGTTCACCATCGGATTTCCCCAGGCCACTCAAATAATCCTAAGCATATTGCGACATAGTCCAAAAAGTGGAAAGAATCAAGAGGTAGAGAAAAAAAGAGTCACCTAGATATTTTGGAAAACTAAGAAATTTTATTATTCTTATTAGAAACTTAATATTATTACTAAATTGCTAGATTTTGTATATATTCTTATATAAAGATTTTATTCAATATGTGAAACATATGCTTTCGTTTTACATCATCTGTTTTTTTTGTTGGCTCGCACCAATAGGTAATTACATAAAATTACTGAATATTCTAATGAGAAAAGTTCTTCTTTCTAAAAATAGAATGATAAGTAAAACACGGAGAGCACCTGAAATTTCCGTCCAAATAGAAAGTAAAAACATGCGAGGACCTTGAATCGATCCACTATTTTCTCTTACTCACTTAAATTTAGACCATTGAAGCATCTATATAAACTGCTTCTCCTGAAAAATTAGTAATTGTAAAACTCCACAAAACAAATAAAAAAAACAAAAAACACAAAACAAAACAAAAAAAATGGCAAGAACTTCGTCGGCAGTATGTCTATTGTTGCTAGTAGCATTTAGTGCGGTCTATGAGGTCCAAGGGACATTTTTATTAAGGCATTACCTGAGGAAATTTCCGCGAAGGAACAGAGACTTTCGCCCATTCGCTTGCAGAGGTATGCTGAAGTTTGTGGACCTTTTGGAGATTAAGTGTCCATTTAAGCCAGAGTACAAGAACTTCTTTGGAAAGCTAAGGACTTACACGGCCTTCCTAAACTCGGCGTCCGGATCAAAAAACTTTGATGCCGATTTAAAAGGAAAAGCTGAGGGCCTCCAAACTGCTATGTCTGCCTTGGGTGGTAAAGGCGGATCATCGGTAAATTTTATATATGAATAAACTTTAAAATGTATTCGGGTAAGGTATATAGTACATTTTGTTTTGGTGATCAGCCGGATACAAGCAACGTTATGGATGCGGTGATGTCAATGGGAAAGACTTTGAACACGCAAACAAGTAGCGGTTCAACTGAAATGACACTAGCACAAAGGAAAGAGTTGATCATATCTATGGTGAAATGGGCAAGAGTGATCGGTCAATTCGTTGTCAGTACCGCATCAAAGAGTGGAAGCTCTATTAATATATCATCCCTAGGAATTGATGAAGACTCTCCAGCTTCTCCCTCTACGGGCACTAGCTCTGGCACCACAACTGGAGGCTCTATCAGTGGAAGCACTAGCACCACAGGTGGAGGCTCTGTCACTGGAAACACTGGCACCACAGCTGGAGGCTCTGTCACTGGAAACACTGGCACCACAGCTGGAGGCTCTGTCAGTGGAAGCACTAGCACCAGCACCAACACCGGAAGTGGAATGGCCGGCGGGCCTGCTTCTTCTACCAACGGTGGAAGTGCCACCGGAGGAAGTTCTTTTGGTCGCTCCTTTTCAGGTAAAACAGGCTCAACTAACTATGAAGGTTCTGTCAATTATCAAGCAGGCCAGACCCAACAAACCGCCACAGGCGGCTCCTAGAAGGATTTGATTCAGCTCCAAGTACTAGAAATTGAGGCCGACCTTAGTAATTTACATTTCAATTTATTAATATTATCGTTTGAATAAGAAGACAGCCCTGCTAACATATCATAGCAGCGAGGCTAGCTAGAATGTCTGGCTCTAAATATAAGCCTATCTTAAATAATAAGAGAAAGTTTTTTTGTTAACATTTTTCGCCGTTATATATCATATGACATTATAATAAAACTTAGTATTAGAATCCGCGCCAAAAACGAATGCTATATATAAAGTATAAACCCCATTTATTAGCTAATAACAAATTAACCACAAATATAAATTCAAGCCATGTATGCAGTACACTTGAAACTAAATATATATATGTATTGCGGAACTTTACATTTACTAATATTTATATCTCATTACTGATTGCTAGTATTAATGTATTAGTCATGAGAAAGTAATGACGACGGCATGAACAGAAGCTAAATAACTTCAAACTTTGCCTCCATATCTAAAATAATACTTAGTACACCATTTTATTTAAATACAAAGAACTAACAACCATTAAACAATGCCATTAAATTCAATTTAATAAAGTGGTTAAATAATCCTAACTGGATTAAAAAATAATAAAGTTTCAGAAAACAAGGTTTAGTGGAGACCATCTTATTCCTGTCTCATAACGGCAACACTTAACGAGACAGAAGACCAACATTACCATCCATGAACCCAACTAACCCACTTCTCTCTATTTTTATGTCCTCCAAATTCCCCATTTTTTACGGTAATAATAGCATTCTATATAATTTTTGTCTCCATTGATCTTACACTAAATTTGATGGACTAGAGGATAAATCCAAAAATATGAAGTTTGAATTTGGAATATCCCATTTCTTGTGAATTGTGATTATAATTTCAAAGGCTCCCACATTATTGTAGGCTTAGTTAAATGCGGTAGTCCTATGTAATATAAAGTGGAAGGTCTAAGGCATAATAATATAATAAAAAGACGTGAACCCGTCATCAGTATTTTTTTTAATAAATTATTTATACAACAAAAAAAAAATTTCTACTCTCTAATTTAGCTAGTAGTTAAGAGTATTACTTCAACAAAAAGTATTGGCGTTGAGAAATTATCACATTAAATAGTCGGCTTTGTGCTGAGTCTAACTATACATCTTTTAAGTCAGAGCTAAAATTTAGGGGGAGAAATATATTTGTCGTTTTCGTATATCTGCATAAATTTATTTGGAGAGTAGTATATCTGTAAATATATGTACTATTCCTGAAATTGAGGCTAAGATTTGGACTTACATCAAAGTTCAATAATAATTTGAATAGTTCGACAAGATTAGTGGAAATTGATTTTGCCTTGAAAAGTACTAAGTTTCATTTGTCTTTGTCCTTAATTAGTTCGTGGCTTTGTGCTGCGTAGCTTGCATGTTCACTTAAGGTCGTAGGAAGGAGGTATTTAAAATTAATACCTCAATGTTTCATATCCTTTTTGTCAACCAAAATAAATTAAACGGACTATAGATTATTAATCCATATCATCAGGTGAATTAAACATTTCGGTAAATTATTACGAGATCTAACATAACGAATCAAATAATTTGCCCAAAATTTCAAATGACGAAGAATAAAACCAAAAAGAATAAAATCATCATGGTTACTTTGACAATCTTATCAATGCAGTGCTACATATATAATATAACACTACCTAGCTTGACTTACCATATTGAAAACTAATTGTGTTCACACAAACTACTTTTGACATTATTGACCTTCTTCTCTGATTTGTTTTAGTAATCAGACATCTTTTGTTTATAATAAAATCCACTTTTCCTATATTTTTAATCTGTCAATCGACATATATAGATATTATGTTCTCCGTCATGTTTGAATTTTACATCGACTTGCAAGTTTAGCGTTTTATTTAAATACTTTTTTATTTATAGTGGCAAGATAATATAAATTGTTAGTCTTCGTTCAAAATTATATAGTAGGCCATTTCTGTTAGGTTATGCCAATAGCTAGATTGAAAAGATTTATATGCTGTATATAACCTGACATGAATCTATATATAAAAGGTGGTTTAAAATGCATGTAAGGGATCCTTATAATTGACATGTATCCTTTGACGAAGTAACCATACCTTGAATGTTAGAAAAAAATAACTTTTCAGAAAAATTCTAAAATATTCAATCAGTGACATCATTTTAGTTGGAAAAGCCTGGCCTGATTCGGTTCAAAATCAAAACAAGCCAATGGATCTAATAAATAATTGAAAACAGTACAGATTTTTCAGCAGTAAAAGAGAATGATAAGCAAGTTTTGTCATAAGAGATACGTAAAAATAACAAGTTACAGCAGCAAAAACAAAAAAAAAACTAGAGAACGGGACAAATATTATTCCAATTGATGATATTGTAGTCACACAAATGGTAAATCATATTAAATTTTTAAAATACATTAAAAGGAATGAAAAGACAAATTTTATTTAGGTTCAATGACAATTTTTTTGCCAAATATATTTTTGTAATTTGATGTAATCAAACTATATATGTGAATATTAATTGTGGTAGTTTAAATATATATCATAATAATTTTTCGATTAAATAAAAAATAGGATGATAAGAAATAAAAATAAGTTTATATACATTTCATTTGGAGATAAAGTAAACTAATCATAATATATATCTCCATTCTTACGCAATATTATTCTTAGATTTGTTTCACTCGGTTTCCTTATTATAACTTTGACTATTTTTTCGTATTGAATACCATTTTAATAAATTTTTTTAATACTGTTTTTACTACCGCTTTGAATAATTAATTTAATACTAAATTTAACTTATTAACCATAATACTTCATCATGAAAAACAGCCATAAAAAAGAATTCTTGTTATCATGTTTTTTATATTACATTAAAATTTGATTGAATATTTTGGTTTTACTATTCTGAAATTATTAAAATATAAACGTTAAGATGTTTAACGTCAAAACAACAATTCATGACAAATATGAAGATGAATGTGAGTATTATGATTTACTGCAAACTAATTTTTATGTATATAACCTATTTAAGTTTGGTAATCAAAAATAAAATAGGAAAAGATAATTTTCTGGTGATCTGTAAAGTTTATCCAAACTTTTGAAATTGAAATAAATAAGTTGATGATTTGAAGAAAGTGAAATCAAAATACCGATTAGTAAATCAAAACTATATTTTAAAAATTACAAAAAAAAAAAATCAAAAGCATTGGTAGTCAATTAAATTTCAGAAAAATATAATACCGTATTTTCAGAATTTAGTGTACAAATTATGCATGGTCCATAAAAGAAGGAAAAAAATGAAATTAAAGAAAAAAAATATATGAGAAAAATCGGTAGATATCATTCCTAATTTAAGTATTTAAATAGTTTTTTATCCGAAAAAGACCGTACATCACGCGCCTCCGCGCGCGTTCAAAGGGAAGACTGGAAGGAGGAGGAGTCAATACAAAAGAAATAAAGAATTACCAAAAAAAAAAAAAAGGAAAGAGAGACTTTATAAATAATCAAAAACCTGAGAAAAATTCAATTCTCAAAACGCTACATTCTTTCTTCTCCCTCTCTCTCTCTCTCTGACTTTTTAGAGAGAGATTTTTTGCAACCAAGGAGACGATGCTGACTTACGAACGGGAAGGAGAAACTCGATGATGATGATGTCCTTGTGGTCGTCGCTTTGATAAAATCATTTGGTTGGCTCCATTTTCTTTCTCGTAGTGTTTTTTTTTACTTTTTCGAAATTGCTCAAAACGAAAAAAAAGCCCTCATAATCCTCTGTTTTGGTCCCATGCTTCGTCTCTGTTTTTCAGATTGATCTAAAAACTCACAGAGACAAGTTTTGTTTTTTTCTCCTGAATTGTTCGTTGCTCGTTACGATCTCTCTTCTCTGGATCACCTTTTTATTCCAGCTATTATTTTCACAAATCTCGACAAAAATTCTTTTGATATCTCATCGATTTCACCAAACTCTTTGTCTCCATACCCAATATCAAATTTTTCTTCCCCAAATCAAAAATCCTTTTTTTATTCCGATTGATTGATTATGGGCTGTGCGAGCTCGAAGCACCGTAAGCGTTGCCTCCATTGCCGGCGAGGATATTCTCCGGTGGACATGCCGCGTAGCCACTCCGTGCACCACCCGCCCCAACACTCCGACGACAGCTGTCACATGGTGGCTCTCAGTTCCTCAAGCCTCGGATCTCTCAAGCTCTGCGACTCCTCTTTCGGACATAACCACAAACAGTTGGCAGACTTCAGCGGGAAGCTTGTCGCCGACGAAGCTGGAGAAAAGCGAATCTCCGGAAATGGGTTTGGTCAGAAGGAAGTCAGAGAGAGACCAGAAAAGGAGAAATCGAATTTGGAAATGCAGGCTAAGCTCATGGAAGCTAAAGTATGGTCAAGTATGATGAACGAGAAAATCCCCAAGGTTGTGCCTAAAACTCCGAATTTGACGCCTCCGGGAGAGCCAGAAACGATCAACACATGGGAGATGATGGATGGGCTTGAAGATTTGATTAGCCCTCTTCGATCACCAAATCACATTAGGAGCTTCTCTTTTGATATTGCTCGTAGTGGTGGTGATTGTGAACGTCCCAAGTCGAATGGTAATGTAAAACCATTGTGGCTTCAGATGGAGGAAGAAGGGCTCGATTCGAGTTGCAGATTCGAGGACTTCGATCCTGAGATCATTTCCTCGTTCAGGAAATCGCTCCAAGAACTCCCTTCTGATCATCCTTTTCACATTTCGATTCAGGATTTTAAACTCAATCCGCAGTTTAAGCTCGCTGATGAAGAAGAAGAAGAAGAAGAAGAAGAAGAAGAAGAAGAAGAAGAAGAAGAAGAAAAGGAGGAATCTTTGGGTGAACCTATTGGTAGAGACAGAGTGATTCTCTACTTCACAAGCCTTAGAGGTATAAGGAAGACATATGAAGAAAGCTGCGATGTCCGGATTATACTAAAAAGCCTCGGGATTAGAGTGGATGAGCGAGATGTATCGATGCATTCGGGTTTCAAAGACGAGCTGAAGGAGCTGCTAGGGGATAAATTTAGCAATGGTGTTGGGATCTCCTTGCCTAGAGTTTTCTTGGGGAGGAAGTATCTCGGGGGAGCAGAGGAGATTCGGAAGTTGAACGAAGACGGGAAGCTCGAGAAGATTCTAGAAGGCTGCGAGAGGGTGGAAGAAAACAAAAACGGTAATGGGCAAGAATGCGAGGCTTGTGGAGATATAAGGTTTTTGCCGTGTGAGACATGTTCAGGGAGCTGCAAAGTGTACTATGAAGAAGAAGAAGAAGAAGATGATGATGATGATGATGAAAGTGTAAAGGAAGATAGAGAGTATGGATTTCAAACATGTCCTGATTGTAATGAGAATGGACTCATTAGATGTCCTCTTTGTTGTGATTAGCTATTTGAACACACACATAAAAAGAGAACCTTGACTCTTCTTTTTGTTTGTTTTACTAAACTTGTGTTTGGAGTGCGTGAGGGTTTTCTTGCCTCTAGAGATTTTGTTGTACATAAAGAGGCTTTTGATATTGAAAAAAAGGTTGTATCTCAAGTGTAAAATTGAAATTAGGATGTGTTGTTTTTGTCTATTCTTTGAAATTCCATTAATGCTTTACATTTTGTTTGACCCAATATATATGAAACAGAGACAGTTGAGGAGAAAATAAGACCAGAGAAAAGGAGAATCAGTCAAAGTCGAATGCTTTTTATTTTGTCAATATGTACGTCAAACTCTTATGATATGGTTGAATAGTAGTCATAAAGGCATAGTTGGAAACAAATATATATATGTAGATGGCAGTGGGGAATATTGAAATTAACTAAATGGTAAAAAACTGATTTATTCCTATCAAATAGAACAAATTTTTTTATCAATTTTCGATTTAAATACAGATAAAATGGTGGGAGCCAGTAGTTTAACGGCCAATATGCGATTAAAAATACATTTGTTTTATCGTTTTTCTCCAAGTCTAATTGAGTAATTGCATATTAGCCACTATTTCTTTATTAATTTTACCATTGCACGAACTTGAAGATAATAAACATACCTAATCTATTTTAAATTTTCTCCACCACCCAAAAGAGAGTTATTAAGAAGAACAAAATAATTCTTAATATAGTTCTATTAGCCTACCTTTGAATTTGGCCAAAAGTTGTGTGGGATCCTTCCACCTTTTCGTAGACAGACCTAGCGAGTAATCGTATTTTAAGAGGTGTTCTCAAATTTTATGAGAAGTTTGATCAACTTTATCCCATTAAAAATATATGGCTTTAACATTTAACCTTTTTCTATCTTACAAATGTATTATAATTTTGTAAATTTTCAACCCAAAAGAAAATTGATATTATAAATCATAATATTTAGATTTAATTAAAGTTGAACAAAAATTTAGGAATATTGTGAGTAGAGTAGTTAATGTGTATTATTTCACACTTACCCTATTTTCTATATTTTAATTTACAAAAGAAGAAACTATAAAAAATAATCATTAGAAAATTCGAAAAGGTGAAATAAGTGAATATGATAGTGAACAGGTTACATAAACATATCTTCTGTGAAAAATAATGTTTTCTTTGGAACTTGGAACAATATTGGTATATTTACCTTTTTTCAATTTTATAACATGGCAATATGTTTTCATGGTTCCTTGTATTCTAAAGATTTAATCTATTTTCATTTCCAATTAAAATATGATAAAAGTGTTTTAGTGTCGACAAAAAAAAGTGTTTTAGTTTAAAATTATCAAATTTTGGAATTTCAAAAGTAGACATTTTAAATAATTTATGTTACATATTCCTTTTTTCTTTGAGGCCTCAAAACCTTTTTGGACCGGGCCGGATGGCTTTGTATGGCTTTTGTAGATAGATATTTATTGGACGTACGTAAGATCCGAATACTCCAATTGTACAAAGAGTATTAATTCACTTTCTTGTAAGGGCTTGAACTTGGAGCAGTCGTGAATATTATATCATCTCATAAACGGGTATTACATTTCATATATCGTTATGTGTTCGGTTCGTGAAAATTTATCATTTAAGAGCAAGCAAACGCATAATTTCTTCAGCCATTATACCGTATAATATAGAGTAATTGCATCCGGTAGTAACAAGAAGATGTTATTTAATTTTTTTAAAAACACAACATTCATTAGATTAAACGTCCATGTTGTTTTATATTTTAACTATTATAAGATCGGTGGTCTTCTCCTATAATATGTTGTTTTATATTTTGATTTATTGTTATTAATTGGAAGTCAAGTTTAAGATTTAAAATTTAGTGTTTAGTTTTTTTTAAGTCGTCTGTTTTATCAATTAAACGTCCATGGAACAAAAGAACATATTATATGAAGGTTAAATCGAAATTAAACAAAACAAATACATAATTTCATGGCAACAAATCACACTATTACTATTTTCTTAATTTTTTTTCTCCTATTGACATTTACCTAACTCACTCTACAATGTAACTAACTTCCTCAGATGAATTTTCTTATTTTAAGAAATTATGAATTATCTCGTCAAAGTAATAATTCTTCATGGGACCTTTCTAACACATCAACGTAGTTACGTGGCATCCCATCAACCAAAGTTTTCCAAGTAGTTTTGTCGGACATTTATATACACTCATGCCCATTTGGTTGAATATATTCAAGTGTCATCGTTAAATGTAGATACCTCTCATTACTTCGTCAACATCATAGGCATTTATAGAAATGCAATAAATATGAGCCGGTGCTTACCCAATAAACAGTAAAATTTAAATATTTTATAGGAAATGGAAATTTTTTTCCTGTTTTAATAATAAAATTTCAAAATTTTAAATATTTTAATAAGAGATTGATAAATACCACTTATTCACTTTTATTCATCCTGCATTTTCTTCAATCTTTAACTGACACAATCGAGTTCAGACACCACAATGTCCGATATTTTGTAAGCAGAGAAGATAATCAGCTTTTTCTCCTTCAAAGTCATCCCATTGTATATGCAATAAATTTCACATATTTCGGAGAATAATGACCATGAATTAATGTAACTGCTGGATAAAAACTCGGAAGTTCATAAAAGATAAAAAAACACGTCGCTTGATAATATATTAAGGACGATCAAGATTACATATATATATATATATGGATAAACTAATAAAGATATATATTGTAAAAAGTTATAATAAGTAAACATATTGGAAGGTTACATGAGTAAGCTTCTAATGACAGCAGCTTCGTGGCTATCTTCATCGACGGAGTCGAGAAGCTGTGACAAACGGTCACTGAGATTGTCAACTTCTCTATGCAGCTTTCTTATGTAGTTGCATGTCTCTTGCAGTACCTTCGATGCTGACACCTAATTGTTAATATTATGAGCAAACATCGTCAAGACCATTTACTTGTACGGACATCACACAAACATGACTTTTTCGACATTTTTATTTGGTCAAATTAGAAGAAAAAAAATGTTGTCAGGAGTCAAAAGTTTCGACTTTTTATTGATTTGTGTCCCAGCTTCTTTTAACGAAAAGGGAAATTTTCTTTTTTTTAAAAAAAATACGTAAGAAGAAATGAATGTTATGTAATACTATACCTTATCGGAACGGCGCCGTTCACGAATCTCCGGCAAAAACTGTCGGAGCTTACTAACGAGGTCGATCATCTGGTCATCTGAGATCCTCAGAGCACTTGAAGATTGTCTTGATCTCCTGTTAGACATTTTCTTGTAGGTTTTTACTTGTTGATAAGTTGTAACACTAAAATGTCGCAAGAATATAAACCTTAAGTTGTGTGATTTCACTCTATCTCTAGATTGAACAGTAGATAAGAGATGGAGATGGAGAGGGAGAAAGTGAGAGAAAGAAAGTGAGTATTAATAAGAGAATTAAAAAGTTAAAAACCGAGGGAAGCTATGTATCTAGTTTATTTACTATATTATCCCACTTTGAATTGATATCAAGAACTAGAGCTAGTGAATGATCCAGAAAGTTCATAGTTGATCATCTTCAAACAAACAAAAAATGAACTTATCTTCCACTCAAGATTATAAAAATATATGTCAACATAACACATTAAACTAAAAATATTAATAATGAATAATGATTTAGGAAAAAACACTAGTCGGCGTTTAAGCATTGACTGGACAAACCGTAAATTTATGTACGTTGTTGTGTTATCAATTTGTGCTGAATACAATTTGCTGAAGCATTACATCAAAAATAGAATCAAGCGTGGACTTGATTCGGCCATGCAATTGATTACCCCAAAAAAGTAGTCATGATAAGTTAGTCTGCTTCCTAATTTAACTCCTATGTTTCGGAAGCTTGAGATTTAGTACACTTGATGCTAAACGGCATACATGTCCCATGTAGTTGCTTAAGATCTTGGATTATGCCTTCTTAGATTCTTAATCATGATTACCAAGGGACACAAGGTACTTAATTACGTCATTTGCGTGTGCATTGTTTACATATAACATACAAATTTCTAAAAATTAGGTAAAAACTACTAATGAATTATTAAATTTAATGAACTGAACGATGTTAATTTCCTCTTACAAGCTCAAAGGTATTGAGATTCACATTCCCAACAAAAGGAACATATTAAAACTGAGGAGAATATGGTGTGCTGATTAATAGCTCATAGTAATCTTCTATCTTAAAACTTCTCCAAGGACTTTTTAAAACATTTAAAAAGTTTTTATTTATTTTAAACAATATAAGAAGAAACATATTCTCATATTTGAATCTAGACTATGACATAGCTTGATAAGAGAAACATGTCAATCAATATTTTCTGACTAATTATTTATATATTTAGGGTCCTTCATGGGGACACCAAAGTATGTGATTGTTAAAGTATTGCTTGCCTAAGCTGCACATCATATTCATTATTTTTCTTTACTAATATGGTTGTTTTATCCTTTATATTGAGGAAATGCTTGAAGTATCAAACACATATTAATTGATTGAAGGTAACTAAGATAGTTATAGTCTAATTGTTTTGAACAGGGAAAATTGATTTTCAATTGTTATATATTAAAGACTGCAACATTGAATGAAATACATGGAATATATAGTTATTTAGGGATCCGAATGGTGATAGTTGAAAACTATTTGTATTAATATCGTTTAGAAACCATTTGTATTCATCAACAGTAATACTAGAAAGATCATCCAAAACCGTACTTATCTATCGGCATGCATGTTTTGCTTACATACTATACAAGTACAGATGATAAACTATTAACTTTGCATATGATTTTTCTATTTCTGAAAATAGTTCACTACAAGCTTTGGCTCTTTTTTTTACTTTCAAACTTGGATTCTTTTAAACAGTATTTGCCACTATATCTTTTGGATTTGGTTGATGCAGCCAAGTTAACTAGCATTCTCAGTGAAAACAAAATTAAAAAAAAAATCAAATATCTAACAAAAACTCTAATTCTTCTTCTTCTTTTTTTGAAAGAAAAAAATTAATGCAAAGGGAGATGTAACATGTTAGTCCATGTGGGTTTCGCGTACTAAATGTTAGGTCTCTTAGGCTCCACAATGTTATTATGTCCGACGATCCCTTTTGATTTTTCCTATCAATTGTGATCCATTCAAACATAATGTAACAAAATAAGATTTTCCAATTTTACATTTATTAGTAAATTATGAGAAAAACAGCCTTGTGCAATAATTGAACTTTCCGGTGCAAATATATATGTTATATAATTTGAATTTTGGTATAGTTTAGGTTTACGCTGCGGAATCAACGTCGTAGTTTAAGTTTACGATTTTACAAAATTGCGTAATAATAGTAGTAAACAGCATGCTATAATAGTGATTTCAACGAGTCATCTATACGTCTCGACTTTCTTATAAGTAAGAATACTGTAAATGCGGTAGCTAAACAAAGTTTGTTTTAAAGAAATGATATTATGTCCCGACAGAATACTTAATGATGTTTAAGCACACTTCACCTACCTATAGCTTTTCTTACAAACCGATTGGTCAATTTACCAATTAATAGTTGTTATAACTCCTACACGGACTTCCTTTTACCAACGTTGAATGTAAAAAGTTATACGTATAGTTTCTAATATAATCAAGTTTTATACATTCGACGAGCAAAGAGAGATTTATACATTTAAAGGAACTACATATACTACCATAATATGTAGTTAAAACAACATCAATTTAGGTTTCTTTTTTATTCTTCTTACGGGTATTTGTTTCCTTCTGCGTACAGCACATCTTAGATTTCTCAAAAAGCAAAGGCCCAAATAAGGCCCACTATAAAGACCACCGGCCTATATAGTAGGCCCATATTGGATTTCTAGTATTTCTTTTTTGTTTTGGCGCAGGCCCATATATAGGTTCGTAAATTATGTCTATTACGCGAGTCGCGGTGTATATTATACTGTTTAAAGAATAAGTGGTGCATGTATTCGTTTTAAAACTTTTATAATCTTGTGCATGGTCTTTTTATGTAAGGAAAATCTTGAAATATCCTTACCCTTTATTTTGTTTTCTACTTCGGAGCTACAGTTTTAATTTCTCTGTACGTCTAACGTATGATGTTTTGTTATTTTGTATACGGTGATAATATGAAATAATATATTGTAGTTCAGTTTCGGGTTTCAACTCTATGGCCTATGGGGTATTGTATTTGTAATTTATCGAATGTGAACAGGATGTAACTTGACTATTTTTCTACCCGAGAGGACCCATTTCAATGTGGGAAGCTATAATATAGAAGAAAAGAAGTTGTGATAGGTCGATTTCAATTTAAAAATTAAACCATTTTCTTAAGAAACAATGACATAAAGTTGTGGGATTATAAGGCAGGAAGAGTTGAAGTACAATGTCAGATAAGGGACCCTCCACTTGAAGCAGAGGCAATGCAATTGTCAACATCTTATCATTATCAAACAACGTTTCATGCAATCCTCGCTACACAGTACATATTACTTCAAAACCTTCTACATATCGATATCATGTACATATGCATTAATCTGTGTTTTATGTGTTTATGCCTCTGAGTTTTCTTTAACTGTTTTCTTGATTTGAAGATGATATGGATTTAGATGATTATATCTGCCAGATGAGCAAATATCACCCTAAAATATTATATGTATAAAATATTATTTTTTGAAACCCTAGTTTTATAGCCATTTCAATCACAATCGTGGTTTTTTTTTTGATCTATTACATCAATCATATGGCTCTTCTTGGTCTTTTTGTTGATTGGTCGCATGCGTAGTGTCACGGAGTTGATGACTTGAGATAATCGTACTCTAATTAATTATGTAAATAAATTACTTTGGTAAGGAAAAAAACTTATTCATGTTTAGTAAATCGTTCACCAAATTTTAAATATAGCTATCTGTAACCAATAATAAGAATAAATAAGTTGACCAAAAATAATAAATAAATAAATAATTAAATATGTATGAAACCCTTTTTTAAAAATATGTATATAGAAGAAACGTGTATTCGTCTAGTTAGAGTGAAATGGTTGATGCAAAGTTACTTTATTGTTAATCCCATGTCCTTTACCAAAGTGAGCGGAAAATATTTTTAAGTTAATTTTATTTTTTGTTATAAGAAAAAGGGAGAACAACTTAAATCATATTTGCATGCATATTTTTATTATCTAGAAAAAGAATTAATACCGATCATGAGATTTTGGGATTCTAAACATTTTAATATAAATCTTAATATTTTTAATTTAAAAGCAATAAGATCTATGTATATTAACTCTTTTAAAATTTAAAAGGAAATGCCAATATTTCATTAGGCTATATCCGAAACCGATCATGTTTATTCTTGACAGTATTAGCTATATGTTCTAAGTATTTTAGTCAAATGGTCAAAATTAAACTAATATGATTTTTTTTATAGGTTTGTGTCTTGAACCAAACCCCCGAACAAATATTGTTTTGAACTAGAATCTAACAAATATCGTTTTCATTAACCCATAATGCTGATAATTTACTTGGTTCACTACTTTCTTCGAAAATAAACTTGAATCTTTGTTTCTTAAATACGATATTCTGCTGAAAATATATAATTTACGTTTTAATAGGTATTATCAAAAACTTGTTAAGTGTCAAAAGAGATTATTTAAAATTTGAAATTTCGGTTATACATTTGAAATATATATGGAACTCGTACTGTACATCAAAAAGAACGTATGTAGCAATGTCCTAAAATTGATTGATATGATGCCCTGAAATGATTGATAGAGATATATATATAGGAAGTCTTACACATATGAACTGTTTGCTATAATATGAATAATACATCGAGTGACATTGTTGAAAATGGGAGATTTTCAGGCACATGTCTGCCCTTTTGCCTTCCGATCATACAATTAAAAGAAGGAAATATTTTCTGTGTGAAAACCAAAAAAAAATCTTCAACCTCCCTACTTATCCATCAAAAAATAATAAATTTTTGTCACAAATTATAAAATCTTTGTCACAAATTATAACACCTCCAAACGTTTTTTACAAAAAAGCTAGCCTGTTTTAACTTGAGGCAAATTAGAGATGAGCCGGCTCGAGGTTGTTTTATGCCAAAGGCCACCACAACCCTATAGACCTGATCACAAGCTTGAGTCTTACTGAATTGTGGGTCGCCTGTGACATGCATGATAAAATCAGAAACGTATGATATGCACATTAGCTCCAAGATGGACCAGACTCGACAATATATCGGACCAGTAGTTCATATTAGAGTTGGAACAAAATATTTGCTCGACCTCATTCGAAAAATCCAGATAAAAATATATTCAAGAAGCATAATATAATACTAAAATTTAAAACTTATTATACATGAAACAAGTCACAACTATTAAAATTGAAAATTTTGAATATTCATTCAGTTTCAAAAGTATAATTTATTTATATTAAAAAAATTAAACATTAACCGCATAGTATCTAATTAAGCAAACCATTTTGTTTTCTCTTTTATTTTTTGTTAACTAACATTTTTCGTTGCTAATACTTCTCATTATCAAAATTATGCATAAGTACGATAATTGATTTTCCTCAAGTATATATAATAATATGAAATATACAAAATACGCACATTCACATACTACTGTAAAGTGTATACCTAACGCACTGGACAGTCGAGGTGTGTCAGTGAGTGTGGGGACATGTGAATCCTTCCCAATGCTGCTTCATGTTCAATCTATTTCTTTATTTAAAAGTTTATATTCAAATGTTTTTTTAAAGTTGTAATGATAATACTAACACAGTAACACTTTCCATAAATTTCATAACTCGATTCAGCTTTTCCTGAGGTGTTTGTTCATTACTTTCGCGTGACATGCTTTTAGTTTTATGTGATGTAGGTAAAAGGTATGTTATCCTTTTTATAAATGATAATTTGTTCACTAATATATGCCATAAGAATTTCTTTTTTACTTTTTAATGTTAATAATAACTCCTACTTAATCCACTCTATATCTATAAAACATTGATTATTTACATGTGTTTTATGATCGCATGTTTTGGTGACAACCATATCCACAGATTATTTCAGCTCTTTTTTCTGATCCAGAACATATTTTAAAGAGGTTATAATGATATTTAGAAATTTTAAAAATCGATATACAAACTCAATATTTTAAATTAATGGCATCGAAGACATTAGTAGTTAAAATTCAACATGAAATAATTTAACATCTATATTAGATTTATTACATAGTAAAATTTAGAATATAGTTAGAAAATACACGAATCACACGATCAATAACAGGACATATGTAAAGCAATTACATGAACTTATAAACCCCAATCATTTAGACCATAAATCACCATCCAAATTCAAACATGCATATATATTATTGATAAGAAAAAAATAAAAGTTCTCAATCAGCTTCACAAATGACACTATATATGTATATAACCCACAAAAATTTTCTATCCTTATTTTTTGTGTTATTTGGGAATTAAAAAATAATTACAAGAAGATGTGGCCTTTATCTCAAAAGGAGATTTTAGAAAACCACATGCAAAGCAAATAAAGGCGAAGAGATCCAACGTATACAATAAGTTTAAAGAGCTTCACAGTTGGTTTCTTTTGTTTGTTTTTCTATTCATAGAATTATTGAACTTTATGTTCACACATACACCAAATAAAAGGAAAACAAATAATAAAATAAGAAGTGAATCAAATACATTCTTTCATTTTCATCACCCAAACAATTAGAAGATAAGTATACAATAGGACGACCAAGTGATTCTGGGGCTAGTGGGTGACTTCTCCAAAGTCTTTGTGTTCTTGAGCTCTCTAGTTCAATTTCCGATTCGGTCGATAACTTATCGATTAACCTTTACACCATTTTTTTCTTATCTCGCACTTGAGTATTAAACATGATAAATTGCACTACATGTATGAATTCTGTTTTAGAAAAATATAATCGTATAGCTTTTTGTGTCTTTCATGGATGATCATAGACCAATATAACTAAATGCTACATTCTAAGTTCTAGTCATTCTAGAATCATACAGTTACATAAATGGATACTAATAACACGTGAAAATATGTATATAAATCATTAAGAAGATTTTGTAATGCTCTTTCAAATTGACGGGTAAAGATAACAAACATCTAACTTTTTTTTTGTTTTAAACGTTCAAACTAGCCCAACCGAAAGCATTAGGACAACTCCAATATATCACTAAAACACTATTTAGTGTCAGATGCTCTCCAATCACTCACTCTAAGACCACTTAACCGGAACCGACCAAGCTTGATCAAACCACTCATAACAAGTCCGAACGATTCTACTTTACCAATCAAATAATTATTGATGAACCAAAATGTAGGATAATAATTAACCAAAATGTAGGATAATGTTTTTTTGAGGCATAAGTTAAAAACATTACCAAAACATAGTTGAGTCTCATGTCCCAAAACGGGCACATAAGCACTCATAAAAATAAAAAAGAAACCTTCAAGAACCTTCATAAACACTCAAAAGCTTCATTATCTACACCTATTCATATTATCATTATAGACTTACAGTCCACAGAAACCTCCCAAATTAAAGTTTTGATAAAAAAAATTACACAAACCCATTTTTGTTTTTAATCCATCAAGCTTCAAATCCTATGCGTTTGAAGCTGTAACAGCCTTGAATAAGCTCCCTCTGGTCGGCTTACAAGCTCGGAATGGCTTCCTTGCTCCACAATCCGCCCGTCTTGAATCACACCAATGCAATCAACGCTTCTTATGGTGGACAATCGGTGAGCAACAACCACGGTGGTCCGGCCTCTCATGAGCCTCTCTAAAGCTTCCTGCAGCACACATTCTGATTCGGCATCTAGTGCGCTTGTTGCTTCGTCTAGAAGCAACACAGTAGGGTTCTTGAGCACTGCTCTTGCTATTGCGATCCTCTGTTTCTGTCCACCAGATAACTGCACTCCTCTTTCGCCCACAGGAGTTTTGTAACCTTCGGGCAAACCACTGATGAAACCATGAGCGTTTGCGGCTCGAGCAGCCTCGATAACCTCGGACTCAGTTGCACCATCTTTCCCATATGCGATATTGTCGAAGATGGTTGCTGCGAAAAGAGCTGGTTCTTGTTGAACAAGTCCGATTTTCAGCCTCAGAGATTTCAGGTTTAGCCGGCGGATGTCCTTGCCATCAATCATGACTTTTCCGGCAAGGGGATCATAAAACCGCTCGATCATCGCGATCACAGAACTTTTCCCTGACCCACTGGCGCCGACAAGAGCTTGGCTATGTCCAGCTCGGATTCTGAGGTTAAAGTCTCTGAAAACCATGACGTCTGGTCTTGAAGGGTAAGCGAAATCCACATGCCTAAAATCAATGTCTCCACGGATTGTTTCGACTGAATCAGCATCAGCATCATCTGGGTCAATTCGGGTTTGCCTATCCAAGACCGAGAAAACTGAACCGACCGCTTCACCTCCCCGGATGATTTCAGGAGCTAGACTGACAGTTTCAGCAACAGAGTTTGCAGTGATGACCAAAACCACAAAGACTTTGATCACTTTGGAGAAGGTTGATTTGCCTTCACTCACAAGGCGGGCTCCGTACCAGAGGATTAGAGCCTCAGATCCATAGAGAGCAAGCTGGGAGAGGCCAAAGAGGATTCCCGAGGTCTGACTTCGGTAGAAGCTTCTTTTCTGAGGGACACGGAGCTCGTAACAGAACAAAGAGAGGATTTTGCTTTGCGCATTGAAGGCTGCTACGGTTCTAATGTTGCTGACTCCTTCACCAGCAATCATTGAAGTCTTAGCATGAGCCTTGGCTGTGTCTCCGGCAAAACCCTTCAGAGATAGTTGCTGCAAAATACATGCTTATTCATCAGAACAATTATAGATGGTAAATAATAGTTAACTTTTATACAATTAGATTGGAAATCAAAAGTCTAAATCTTGATGTCCTGTTTTTTTTTCACTTTCTTTATCTTTTGTGTAGTCCCGGGCAGAACATGATACAGAACCATTCAGTTAATCACAGATGCAAAACGTCAACCCCATCAATTATAGTGCAAGTACATTGTATCTCTATGTCCTTGTGTGTGAAAGCTATTGATAGATTTTCAACTAAATAATTAGATCACGGGTGAGGAATCTTGTTGAGGTTTTGAAAAAAATGTTGGTGATATCTAAGCAAAGTTCTGAAGCTTGCAGCTAGTAAAAACAAAAACTTGTCACAACCTAATGTACCAAACAAGGAAACGCAAGCAAACATTGACATTGTGATTATTAAACACTGACACTCTGACACATAGACACAACTGGGATAAGTAAATAAACACTGAGACAAGAAATTTGACCAACGAAGACAGCAACAGCAAGAAAAGAAAAAAAGATGTAGTTTTTGAATAGATTCATGCTCGTCTTACACAATGCCTATTAATAATTGGTTCTTGGATGAAAAGAAAAAGTTGCAGGTCTTTTGGATTTTGTGTAAATATGAGAAATGGTTTTATGGGCAAAAGAATTAAATAATAAGAGAGTGGGATCAGATTTCAGAGTTCAGAGAAAGAAATGAATATGAAAGCTTAAAGTAGAAACGATATAGCAGAAGTAAAGCAAGAAGAGAGATACAGAAAAGACAGAGGAATCTTAGCTATTTTCGTGAACACTGTTATCTATGGGCCGTACTACCAATAGAAACTATATAATAAATATTCTTCACAGATGCCCAAAAATTAAAAGTCTACTGGTTTTTCACATTTATTGATGTGAGGGCTCCATGATCTTGACCCTTACACTATTCTCAAAAAGGAGAATTAAAAAAAGAGAGCCTTAATAATTCTTTTATGATTATTATTGTAAAAATAAATGCACTCAGAGAGGAAGAAGAAGAAGCACGTGCAGAGGCAGTGGGTGTGTTGCCATGTTCTATAAAGTTTTGAACTTTTGCAAAAAAGAGATATAAAAAAAAAACTGGCCTTTTGTCGTTTTTTCTGGAGATCATAATGGTGAATGCAAGATTCCCATTGATCCAACAAAACTCACAAACTTTAGAAAACAAGAAAAGCTAGTTTGCTTAATTAAGTTTTAATGTGCAGACTCAATGAGACCATAACCTTACGATTTTTAATGATTGGATGCAGTAAAAAATTGAAATTGAAAGATGGATAAGATTGAGTAAGAAAATATGAGATATTTACCTGAGCAAAGTTAGCAAGAACTAGAAGTGGGAATGTGCATAAAATGACAATGGAGACTCTCCACTCTACTATGAAGGCAACTATGAAGGATGTGAGAAGTGAAGTCATGTTCTGCAGAATGACTGAGATTCTCTCGGCTATGGCAGATTTAACATCGGCTGCATCAGTGGCTAACCGTGCAGCAATCAGGCTCGAGTTGTGTTCATCTTCATCGAACCAACCAACCTCGTTCCTCAAGATAGCTAATAAGAACAAACAAGAGACCAAACAAAAAAATTCAGAAATGCAACTATTTTCAGCAAATTCAGGAGAAAAGTTCAGATTTTGATACATACCTGAGAGCATCATTCTTCTTACTCTTGTTGTGAGGTTTTCTCCCATTATGCTAAAGAAGTAATGTTGGATCAAGTAAGCACCCACGGCGTAGAGACCAGCACCAATGTAGATGAAAACATACTCTTTTGTTTTTCTCTCCATTGAATCATAGTCTGTGTAGTAGAAGACTTCGATCATATTACTCATCACAATAGCAAACGTAGGACCAATGAAACCAGAGAGAACCGAGCCTACTGCTCCCATGATTGAGTAAGGCCATTCCGGTGAGTTAAGTTTGAGAAGCCTGTAGAAGTAATTTTGAGGGGCGCGAGTCTTTCGATCCGTTTCTGCGTTTGAAATCATCTCTATCCGACCATCAGCTCCAGTGCTGTACGAATAGCTCAGATTCCTCAAACTTCCTGATCTTAAGCTGAGTGATTTAGTTGACAGAGAATGGCTTAAACGGGTTGAACGGGTGCGACGGGTTGATGGGTTTGAGAAATCCCGAGTACCCACCATCTCTTGAAACCTGATGAGGGATGCATAAGCACCGGATTTGGCAATGAGTTCTTCATGTGTTCCGGTTTCAACTACTTGGCCTTGTTGTATCACCGCAATGGAGTCAACATTTCTTATGGTGCAGAGACGATGAGCAACAACCACAGTGGTCCTCCCCACCATGACTCTGTCTAAAGCTTCCTGAACAATGCTCTCAGAGCTAGCATCAAGAGCGCTTGTAGCTTCATCCAGTAACAGGATCTTTGGGTCTTTCAACATAGCCCTAGCTATTGCGATTCTCTGCTTCTGTCCACCTGAGAGTTGAACACCGCGTTCTCCAACCTAATAGCATTGACACATTCAGCAAAAACAAAATCAAGAAATAAGCACATGGCCATGAGATTTTCTTAAGACATATAATCAAATATCATCAATCAATAGTGATACCTGTGTGTCGTAACCTTTAGGAAGCAACGTAATGAAGCTATGCGCGTTCGCAGCAGAAGCAGCAGCTTCAACTTCAACCAGGGTTGCATCGGGCTTTCCGTAGAGTATGTTCTCAAGTATGGTGGTGGCGAAGAGCGCAGGTTCTTGATTCACAAGCCCGATTTGTTCACGCAAAAACTTCAACTGAAGTGTCTTTATTTCAACACCATCCAACAGAATTTGCCCTGCTCATCAAGAAAAAACAAAGTTATTATGCATGACCAAGTCACTAGCTAAAGACTCGGATACAAAGAGATTGTTTAATTCAAATTACCGTTGTTTGGATCGTAAAATCTCTCTATGAGGGAAACAACAGTACTCTTTCCAGAGCCACTACCACCAACCACTGCCACGGTTTTCCCAGCAGGGAAGAAAATAGAGAAGTTTCTGAAGATGATAACATCAGGCCGTGAAGGATAGCTAAAAGTCACATCTTTAAACTCAATGTTTCCATGAACTTGGTCCAAGCACTTTCCGTCGAACGGGTCTTGGACTATCGTCGGTCTCTGGTTAATTATCTCCATCAACTTGTAACCAGCCGCTTTACCTTTGCTAAACGCCCCAAGATTGGAGAAAGATTGTCCCAAGCTCCTAAAACAACAGAAACGAAAAAGTCACATTTGATGTATATAACAAAAGATCAGAGAGTTAAATGTTCTGTTTCTTACATTCCACCAACAATGGCAGAGAATATAGCAGTGAATGCCTTTCCTCCATCGGTTGTTCCGCTCCGGATGAAAACGCCGGCGTACCAAAAAACCAGAGCCCATGACATACAAGCTATACCATATGTACATCCTAAACCCAATCCTTTAGCCATACCGGCTTTATAACCGAGCTTAAGCGTATACTGAATAGCATCCGAATACGAACTCAGGGCCTTGCTCTCTCCAACATAAGAGTACACAGTTCGAACTTGAGCAATTGCCTGTGAATTCAACCCAAAAAAAAGAAGCAAAAGAGTTAACTCTATTTTTGGTAAATTTGATCAGAAAATAGATAAAAAGGTAATGATTGACTTAAGATTTGACCAAAGAAAAGTGAAAGTTAAAGATTGATTTAGTGAAATCACTGTTTTAGTTCTTGTTGGATTGAATGAGATCAAGGAAGAGAAACATAATCATTTGAGAGATCAAGTACAAAGAGCAAGCCTAAGAACAGTAGAAAGCATTACGTCCGACAGTAGAAAGTAACGATTTTTTTTCTTTACCTGCTCGGCGATAACGCCGGCGTTGGCATAAGATTCACGGCTCTTGGAAGTGATTCCGGTGAGCGTGTAAGCGTATAAACCGCCGGCGAAAGCGATTCCGGGAATCACCGCCACACTCAACAAAGCTAATCTCCATGCTGAAACAAACCCAACCACAAGCCCCGCCAAAAACGTTGACAAGTAATGTATGAAATTCCCAACCTGTGTAATTCAAACAAACAAACAAAAAAATTGAATTTTTACACCTACTCTGGAATGAAATCACAAAACCCAGAAACTCAAAAAGAGTGATGATTAACAATAATAAGAATACGCGGGTCCCAGCGCACTTTAACTCGTGCTTGCTAACGTGCATCTCAGAAACAATACGACAGGTACAAATGGAAAAAACCACATTCTTCTTCTCCCCGACCCACCTGAGGCGCAAGATAAGTGACGGTTTGCTAACGTAAACAGAGCAAAGCTCTGATTGAGATTGATCAGAAGAACAATGGGACCCGCCGGTAATAAAAAAAAGACCCTCCGCAAATACTAGATTTTGGATGGTCCGTAATACATAGAACATGTCTCGTACAATTACGGAACAGCTAAAATCACCAAATTTTTCAAAAAAAAAACTGAATAAAAGAAGAAGCTTTTGTTGTTCACCTTCTCGCTAATGGCGTCTTGAACAAGAAGAGTATCGGTAGAGACACTGAAGACAATGTCACCAGTTCTAGCATCGGTATCGAAGAATCCAACGTCTTGTTTCAAAACAGCTTCGAGATATTTCTTCCTCAATGCAGCTACTTGCCTCTCTCCAGAATACATCCAACATGCAATCTCTGGATTGAAAACAAATATATCAAATTTTAAAAGAACTTTTTATTTTCGAAAGCGTAATAAATGTGAGAGAGATGCCGATTTGATGACGGCTTAATCGATACGGACAAAGTAGGAGTCCATGAGTCACGTGGACTCGGCTTATCCTCCCTTTTTTTTGTTCAGTTACAAAAAAATTGAATTTTTTTTAATCCTATCATATGATTTCTGTTTCTGGGTTTATTGATTGATGTAAAAAGAAAAAAGTTTGGATTTTTATTTTGTTGTGGTAGAGAAAATGGACAAACCTGCGTAAGAAGAGAAGCAAACAACCAAACCCAAGTATACGAAATACAGAGCATACTGCAAAGTAAGACAGAGCAAAACAGATCAGATCTTGGATCTAGTTTTAATTTATGGAAAACAGAAATATAGCGAAAGGAGGGATTTTTATTTTACTTTGGAGACTTCATGTGTCATTTGATGTAAATCCATCTGGTTTTTGCCGAATCCATTGACCATTTCACCGAAAAGCAAGAAGAAGACAGGCATGGAGGAGCCATGAATAATGGCGCCAAGAGAGCCAGTGATCATCAAGAGATAATCGAATTTATCAGCAAAAGAGAAGAGCTTGAAGAACGGTAAGCTCTGTTCTTTCTTCTTCTCCGCCTCTGCCGGCGGAACAGGCTTCGCATCCGCCGCCGTCGCCGTCGTCTCCGACATTTTTGTGGATCCGAGTTGTGGGGTGAGAAAAAGGAACAGAAACGAGTTAAAGCGAGTCAGAGACGAGTTGGCTCAGATAGGAAAGGAGATCATCGGTAATGGAGGAGAGATCAAGAGCAGAGATGGTCTCGAAAAGAAAAGAAAAAACTGACAATTGTTTTGTAAGTTCGAGAACTCTTTACGAGTGTCTTGTTTGAAAGTGATGAAATAAAAAATGGAGAGAGATAAGAGAGAGAATGAGAGTGTGAAGAAGGAGGTGTAATGTGTATATATAGAGAGAGAGAACACAAGTGTTGAAGAAGACCAGTGGTCAAAGATTATATATTATAAGAACATTGAGAAATGAGATAAGAGAGATTCGTATGTAATGTATTGCTCGTGGACTGGGAACTGTAATTTTGCTACAATTAATGTGGAGAGCTCTAAAGTTAGTGAGGAGAAAAATTAAGGCCATTTGATATTAATTAATCAGATTTATTGGATTGATCTATTTTTTTAGTCGACGTTGAAATACTATAATTGCTAGTTTTCCTTAAAATTATGTCGTATTGAATTAATAGTTTGAATACAAATCTAAATTTGGTGTATTTCAATTATTGGTTTTAAAATACAAGATACAAAATTCTTTTGGGTCAACAAATATGCAAGTAAAACTCTGGTTAAAATAGAAAGATACAAAATGTTAGTTTGCTTAATTTTTCCTTTCCTTAAAAATTCATGTTAAAATTAGGCGTATATACTGGAAATATTTTTGAATGTATAATCCAAATATATACATATATATGGTGTCGACGAATTTGATTTTTTTTTGTTTTGACAATTTTTAAATATCATCACATTTAGAAAACTAATCAAAATTTAATTGATTCAAATTTGTAGCTATCCTAATCCAATTTTTTATTTTTGCTCCACAACATACAAATTTGTTTTTTATGTCTAAACTCGTATTCTTTGTAGAAGAAACAGAAATTTTTGTATGGAGTTTGTTACAAGAGCGATGGATATAAATACAGTATATAAACATAACGAAGCAATAAACATCGGTTAAGGGAACATTACAAACCAACTCATAGAGAATTAATAGTATCATCAAAGAGAAATATGCATATATTTCAAATTTCAATTAAACTATAGGACACTATCATCACAAGTTCATGATGTGTCGTGGTAGTACTTTAGGCTGTATCCTACCAATTTATTACGCATGGAAACTTAGAACTTAATCAAGCTAAAGAAAAATATACAATGTTTCAGAGGTTATTGAGTAACATAGGACATGTAAACAACAGAGCAAACAACGATGGGGAGTATCAATTAGTGAGAAAAGGTTACTTGTTATGATCATGCAATCATTTTATCTTTTACTTAAAATTTTAACTATGAAAAACTGCGATCTCAACTAATATTTGTTAGAGATTATAATATTTACCTTAATTACCTAGGAACACCTAGAGTTAGCTACGCATATCTAAGCATCAACATGCATTTTAAATAGATTTGTTATTTGTTTTAAAGTGATTACCATTTTTATGCCACTAATTAAATTTCATGTAATTACTATTTTAAGCCACTCTCTCATTTTTCATTACCATCACACACGATTTCTATTAATATTTTTCATCAAATATTTCTTTGTTCAAAAAATCACAATTTTTATTTCAAAATCTCACAAAATTCATTGACTGATTCTGTAGATCATTACCTGTTTAATTAAAGACTTCTTAAATTCTGTCAACTATTTAAATCTTCTCACATAAACTGCTAAGTACACTAACTTATAGTATTACATTCGTTATTATTAATTATTTTAGGAATTTAAATATCTATTATTAAAACCGCTAAAAAGTAAATAAAAAAAGGTGTTGCACGAGAAAAACTCACAAGCAATTAAGAATGACTTAGATTCAAACATTCATCTTCAAATGTCAATTAGCAGTTCGTTCAATCAAATGCATCTTAATTTCGACCAACCTTTTAAATTTTTTCACATATACCACTAAATAATACTACATCTATTATTATCATTTTAAAAAACGTTAAAGTAGCATTAAAAAAAGAAGAAGCCAAAAAAGTAAATAAAGAGGTGCAGGAAGAGATAGTATAGTAATTACAAAATTACAACAAACTAAAAGTGAGTTAGATTCGGTTATGAATGTAAGAGCAGACCATGTGAAGTGGTTGTCTTTTTGTGTTACTTTGGTGTAGACCAATGCCACTTCACGCCTTCAAGGATGTTTCGTTTATCCCATTACAAGTATCTGTTTTTATATATACAGCAAAATCTAGAGATATACATGCCATCTAACTTGAAAAAACAAAATAATATGCGTATGAATACATAGATAGAACGGTCTTGTAATAATTGTGTACGACGATGTGATTTAATAATCCGTCAGAACTGTGGTATTGATCGTAGAGTTTTTATTATGTATTTATTAAGATGTTGGAAATCAAAGATATAATTTTTTTTTCAACAGCGATCTTCCTATCCTTCTAGAATTTTTTTTAATTGCTTTCCAAAAAATTGTATAATTATTTGATAACATCGATATGAATCAATAAAATGTTTAGCCGGCCAAAAAAAAAACAAACTCATAAATCAATTTTCAATGATATATTAACTAATAGAAACTCTTACCGATTTTCCAACCATTAGAAATATAAAAATATTAGAATTTTCATTAGGTGAGTAGCATAGTTTTATTATGTTAGAATTTCCATACAAATTATAATGTCTGTATACAGTTAGTTTGGATGATAAATAATATAATATATATATATATATACGTTTGATTATTCAAATTTATATCGAGAAAGATTAGATATATATAAATATAAAATATAGTGAAAATAATTGTCCACACATGTGCTTACAATATTATACAATATTCAATTCTTGCATGATGAGGGTATATATGTTTGTGTATGTTCGTATATGCGCATATACACCTATGGAATCATGGTTTAGCATGTAATAAGATAATTGTAACTAAATCTGCCATGTTAGTGGTTGGTGTGGATGCACAATCAAATTTTTGATTCATGTTGTTTTGTTTTTCTCTTGATATTATATATGTTTGATTTGTCCTCTTTTATTTTTCCGTCGATATTATATATATAAGACCGCGATGTTAAATAATACAAAAAACACCTACTCGCAAGAGTTCATTTTGATTGATATAAAAGAAGAGAGTTAAATTTTGATTCTGTAGAGATCTCTTGAGAAAAAGCTTTATATACTATGTTCCTATTATCTATAAATATTGTGAAACACTCAAATGATAATTTGTTGTGTTGATAAGCTTTTAAATGTGAACATATGAGTGTATTTAGGACGTTACGGACCTGTCAACATGAGTTGTCTATTACGATCATCCATGTAATGTTATTCTCGATCATCAGTCACTTTCTGCAATGCTCTGTTCTAATTCAATTCGCTATTTGGTCACTTCGTTATGAACTTCAAAAATTTATTTTGTATATGGACGTTAATGAATAGGTATTTTTTTCTGCAGTAAATGTTGATATAATGGTGTGGATATAATCTTAATTTACATGGATGTATGAAATAAAAATGCGGTTGTTGAGAAAACAATTGGATAAAAATTCATGCAAGACGGACTATTTTGTAATGGGCCTTAAAATGATTAGGCCTACTTGTCAGTCTAGTGTACACACAGCTCGGCCCAACATTTCAATTTCAGGGCATATGAAACTAAGGATTCGTGTTGTTGAAGATCATTTCAACTATTAGAAGTCGATATATCTCATCTAAACAAATACTAAAATCTACTGAATAGTGAAAATAATAAGCCAAATGACCAAGGACAATAGAAAAAAAGAATTAAATAAATGGAAAAATAGTAAATAAATGGGTTTGGTTGTTTCTGCACCCTTTGCTCATAATATGTTGTTATAGTATTATATAAATATTCCTATAATTATTGTTTAAAAGAAGATTCAAGATTTGGGTTGTGGCCAAAATAGGGGCATGTGATGTGCTGAAAACGTTGTGGTCTACGGTTTACTTCTACTATAATTATTCTTCTTTCTTTTTTCTAGTTTTGATCCATTGATGGAATGTCTTTTTTTAATGCTTTATAAAAACTTATTTTCCAACATAATGAAGAGATTGTGGTATATATTAAACGAAATACCTTTTATTATTTTGTGAGCGAGCATCGATGTTTGGTAGGGAACACGATATACAGTAACAACAAACACTCCTCGAACAAGTTTCACTAATTTTTAAAGGTTTATTATCACTAGATATTTACATTGTTTCTAAAGGTTGATGGGTTGGTATGTTTATTGCATTTATAACATAAAACATAGATTATTTTGAGCATTTCTTAACAAAAATTAATATTCGTGAGAGTTTCGAACTTTCGACCTATAAACCTTCTAAAAATTTAATTTAATGAATAATGTTATGTAATAAAAATTGTTTAAACATGGAGCATAAAGTAACCAATCTCTTTATTTTGAGCATATTTTGTTATAATAATTTATGCTTGTAAATTTTCTTAAAAAAAATTTGCATTTGACATAAATATCGAATTTTTTACTAAAAGAAATTTATATGAAGAAATGTAGGTATAAGTTTCTTTTAGTCAAATTTCGGTATTTGAGTATTAGATCTATAGGCCATAGTTAAATATATTAGAATTTGTCTGCCGAACCTAATGAAATTAATTGAAGGAAAAAAACGAAAGAAAGAAAAGGGCATCGCCTGTTGTTCTCTTTATTATAGGCAAAACTTTATTAGTTGTTAAAGGTACTTAAAACTCAGCAAAAGAAACTTTCGACTGTATACAGTACTTTATAGATACACTTATTTAGAGATTGATAATTACCACATTCCATAAATAAATCTGAATTATTATATAAGTTGATTCAACCAACTCATAAAACATGTTTGGGAATTATTATTGTTTGCCTTTAATTGGGTATTGTAGGGTCCAACTCTAATCACTTTTCCATTGAAACTACAATTATAATTAATTAGTTTGTCTTGGTGCCATTGTCACCTTTGAATCACACTTTAATAAGATCTCAATTTTTCTAAAAAAAACAAATCTATTTTTTTTTCATTATGTAGAGAAGGATCTCTTATCTAAACTTTATTTTATTCGACACTTTCCGTCATATTAGGACCGACGACCCTAATTATTTTTAGCGATATGTACTTCAATTTAAAATCTAATATGTGAGATAGCTGATGCATCGTGGATCAATAGTTAATATGGTTAATTTGCTAGTTGTACTTTCTTAGTTAATAAACAACCAAAAGTGAGTTTTTATAAACGTAATTTTAGGGTAGTTAACAAAACATTTAGCTCATTTTGCTTAATATGATAAAATGCACCATTGCCACTTTCATAGATACCAATTATAACCATTGCCATCTACATCAATTCTGTCTTCTTCGTTTTTTGGCGTCGGGTTTATATAGACATATTGACTCATGATGATCAAAGATAATACCAAAGTTGAAGTTTTCGTCGTCCTTGTCATGCAACATTGAAATGCTATAGTTAATGAGGCATAATTTTTATATATAAAAGCTTACGCTATGTAAAATTGTTAACAAGATATTTAATACCAAAAATAGATTACTTACAGAATCGATAGTGTTTTTGATAAAACTCACAAAATCACGATCAATAGTAACGTGCATCTAATGATAATTATTCTCAAAATTCTAACTAGATCATCAGTACAACAAAACCATGGATAAACAATATACTAACTAGAGATAAGTATTATAAATATATTTTTTGTCAACAAAATTCTCTTTAATTTTTGCTATATGTTAATTAAGTGGATTGATGTGGGTTATTCAAGAATCGAAGTCGATTTTAAGTTTTTAATTATTTGATCATGTAAATAATAAGACTATTTTTGAAAGTTTGCAAAATAGGTTAATTGTCTTTGTCGATTGCCAATTCACCATGAACTTTTTTTATTTCATACTTAAACTTCATTTACACGTAATAAAAATTACATCATGTTAAATCCTAATTCACATAATTAACAATTATTTTTAAGTAAATAATCCATTCTAAAGTATTTTTTGTTAGCATAAAGTAATTTTATTTATACTTTAACTAATTTTTATGGAACTTTTTTTTCACAACATAAAGATCAAATGCATCTTTAGTGATATAAGTAAACACATATTTTTTTTAAAAAAAAATATTTTCACATGCACCACCACATTTTTCAAAATTAGAAATTGTACATATTTGATAAATCACCAGTTGATGTTAATTTTTTCAACTTTTTCTTTAGAAACACATTATATATAAATCATAAATAAACATATCTGTTTTAGTTTAAGAAGAAGAAGAGATTATTCGGAGTGGGTAAAAAATGGAAATGATGATATAACCATATTAAAGGTATAATGATACAATGCACAAGAAAGAGAGGAAGGCCTTTAACATGCATTCCCTTTAATTTGCTATTATCGCTAATGTTTTGTCACGACCCTTTACACTAAACTTCCTCATTGACATTGCCGTAAAGTTAACACACACCTAAATCTCTTTTCTCAATAAACAAATAAAAGAAACTAAAAACACTATAAATTAACTATATCTTTCCGCTTTGCGAGCCAAATAAATAAAATAGTGAGAGCAAGTGTTGACCAATATGCCAATGGTTTTGTTGCAAGATCACTTGTGTTCGAGACTACAAAGTCATAAGTTCAAATGGTCAATCTCGAGATGGGAATCAATATCTTTATCTTTTCATAATAGTATTCCAAAAAAAAGATTGTACTTTTGCAACTATGTAATTACGATAAAGAAAATAGTATTTGGGCTTAAGGCGCAGTACATATTTTTCAAACATCAGGCCCAAGAGTATCAGGTTCTCCACAGCTATTATTTGTACACAGTTCACTTTCAGAAAAACCATATAGGGAAGTGTCTTATACCCAATTTTGCCTTAGACAGAAACCAAACAGAGGAAGTGACTTAGACCAAAACCAAACCTTATACTTTATTTACACCAATTTCTCTAAACATCAAAACATTCAAAAATTGGAAGAGGCTTTAAGGGTTTAGGCCCGCAACATGATGTGGGCCTATGTTTATCTTTTTTTTTCAAATATTCTCTCTTGTAGTAACTGGAACAACTGTTCGTCTCTCTAATATAGCTTCTCCCCTAAATCTTTAATTCGGGTTTCGCCCTAAAACCTCTGTCTTTTGATTTTGCCTCTCAAAATTAAACTTGTTCTTAGTAAGGAGCCGCCGTTGAAGGACCTTCCGTCGGTCCTCTGCTACAAATTAAAAAGGGTAAAACAAAGTTCTAATTTTTATATTTGTGGAAACAAAAGTTCTAATTTTTTCTTGTTTCAACAGCGTTTCTCAATATTTTTCTTTTTTATTCAGCTCTCTGAAAAATGTCTGCAAAGTGGCGAGCTCTCCAGCATCGCCATCGTTACACTTACAGTGCCATAGTGTTCCCAAGCTCGTTTACGGCTTCTTTGAGCAAGTCTAGTTTGTCTCAGTGTTGTCCCAAGTTTTACTCCGACGTTGGAGAATTGGTCTCGTTGAATTCAATCTACGCGCAAGTTAACCACGCCAAGAGAGTTGTTGCGTCGTTCGGAGAGGTTCTAACGAAGACCCATGAAATTGAAGGCGAGAGAGAACCTGTTTTTGTACGGGAAGCTATCAGGTTTTACCTGGAGGTTCTGTTCATGGAGAATTCATTTTCTCTTCATAGGACCCTTGTTTCGGCCTTGGCTAAAACCCGTAAGTTTCATTCGGTGATTAGTTCATGTTTCAGGGAGCTTTGTGATGAATATGGCGGTCTGGAAGATGGTGGGAAGCGATTCTGTGTGTCTAGAGTTGCTTTATCAGTGATGGGTATGCCCAAATTGGGATACTTGGTTGATATAATTGAGGATTGCGCGCTTTTGGTGGGTCATGATATTGTTTCGGGTTTGAATGGTATTATCTTAGAGACTGAAGCTTGTGCTAGGCCTCCTCCTACTGTTATGGAGCAATGCCAAGAGGCTTTGTCTTGTTCGTATTACTTGTTTCAGCGGTTTCCTTTGAAGTTTAAGGATTTAGTTGGGGAGGATGCAAGTTTTATGGAGTGTGTTTTTGCTGTTCAGATAAGCATTTTGAAGTCGGCGGCCTTCTCTAGGGACTGTTGTGTGGCTGCTGGTGTGAGTTTATGTGCTGCTCTACAGATCTGTCTCGAAGACGAAGAGCTTGGATTGTTTATAGCTCAATGTATATTTTGCTGGAGTATTGTCGTTAGATTTGCTGATGTTGTTAGCAAAATTCCATTTGCCGGGGACATTTGCTCTGAGATCTGCAGTTTTTCATCTTTGAGTAGACTCTGCTTGATCCGAGGCATTCTCACTGCAGTGTCTAGAGGTGTTCTGGTTTCCTCTTTTGCTAGGTTGAGTAACACTGATTGTGATCACAAAACAATTCTATATGACGGAATTTTGCCTGAGCTTTGTGATATGTGTGAGAATCCCACTGACAGCCATTTAAATTTCCACGCACTAACTGTGATGCAGATCTGCTTGCAACAGATCAAGACGTCTACGTTAACTGATTTATCAGAAGATTATGATCCAATGCCAGACAGCAAGGTATCCCGGGTGCTCAAAATTATATGGAACAACTTGGAGGACCCTTTGAGCCAGACAGTCAAACAAGTTCATCTCATGTTTGACCTCGTACTAGACATTCAAACCACAATTCACCAGACATATGATAAAGTGGAAATAAGGGAATCATTGCTGAAGATTGTCAAATATCTTCTTCGTTTAGGATCACGCTGTAAGGGAAGATACGTTCCACTAGCATCCTTGACAAGGCGGTTAGGTGCAAAGACTTTGTTGGATATGAGTCCTAACCTATTGTTTGAGATGGCAAATGCATATTTTGACGATGATGTATGTTGTGCTGTCACATCATTTATAAAATGTTTCCTTGAAATGTTGCGTGATGAATGCTGGGGGAGCGAAGGTGTTGAACAGGGTTATGTGCGTTATCGACAGCATTGTTTGCCTCCTTTTCTTTATGGGCTTGCTTCTGGCATGTCGAAACTCAGGTCCAATCTAAATACTTATGCAGTACAAGTTTTGCTAGAACTGGATGTAGACAGTATATTTCCTTTGCTTGGTTTCATATCAATTGGGCCGAGTGAGGAAGAGACCAACCTAATCTATATGGAGTTGAGTAATATGAGTATGGAACTGACAGTTGAGCAGAAAGTGGCTGTTTTAGTGTCACTGCTGAAAGTTTGTCGTACACTTGCATTCCTTGAAGGGGATATTGAACAAAAAGGAAGCGCTGATGCATTTGCATTTGTCCAAATTAAGGGTATTGAGTTAAAAGTCCCCATTGAGTGGCTAAAAATGGCCTTAGCCCATGTTGATGAGTCGGTTCGTGTAGATGCTGCAGAGACACTCTTCTTAAACCCCAAGACTGCTAGTCTTCCATCCCCCTTCGAGCTCTATCTCATGAAGGAGGCTGTTCCCTTGAACATGAGATCATCTTCAACAGGTTTTCAAATGAAATGGACCAGTTTGTTCAGGAAATTTTTTTCTCGAGTTCGTACGTCGCTGGAAAAGCAGTATAAGCTAGGAAGCTGGCAACCGCATCTAGCCAGTGGAAACAGTGAAATATGCTTAAATAAAACAGGTGACGAGAATGCAGACCTACGAGCAGAGAGCCTGTTCAAGTTCATGAGGTGGCTGAGTTCCTTTTTGTCTTTATCTTGCTACCCTTCTGCCCCTTACAGGAGAAAAATAATGGCGACAGAACTTATACAAATCATGATTGAAGTCTGGCCTATCGTGCCTTATAAGGACCCCACTTTGCATCAAGGCCATCTTTACCCATACTGTGATATTGTCACTTCGCATGATTCAACGTTATTGCTGGTTGGATCGATTGTTGATAGTTGGGATAGGCTTAGGGAAAATGCTTTCCGTATATTGCTTCATTTTCCAACTCCATTTACCGGCGTTTCAAGTGAAAACATGGTTCAGAACGTTATTCCGTGGGCCAAACAACTAGTATGCAGTCCACGAGTAAGAGAGAGTGATGCAGGTGCATTAACTCTTAGGCTTATCTTTAGAAAGTACGTATTGGACCTTGGATGGATAGTCAAGGTTTCCACCGACGTTGTTTGTTGTCAAAGAGAGTGTGAAACCGTGAATGGTTTTCATCAGAAATCTAAACCCACGTACCCTGTGGTTGAGTATGTCAAATCGCTAATTCATTGGCTTGATACTTGTGTGACGGAGGGAGAGCGTGATCTCTCTGAAGCATGCAAGAACAGTTTTGTTCATGGGGTATTACTGGCTTTGCGGTATACTTTTGAGGAATTTGACTGGAACTCTAACGCAGTGTTATCTAGTATATCAGAGATGAGAAAGGAACTGGAAAAGCTTCTTAAACTGGTGACGCGAATAACTATATTAGCACTTTGGGTGGTTTCTGCAGATGCTTTGTGTTTGCCTGAGGATATGGATGACATAGTAGATGATGATAGTTTCTTGTCAGATGTTCAAGAGGATGCTGCTGCTGTTCTCTCAGAGGAACACAAGAATACATATCCAAAACCTGTGCAAGAAACAATACAATCGGAACAGGTAGTAATGGTTGGTTGTTGGCTCGCCATGAAGGAGGTACAGATTCTGTCATCTTTCTGATAATTATCCTTCCTTTGACATCACATTTTCGTGCTTTCATTTTTCTTAATGCTTTTCTCTGGTAGCTGCTCTCTTTTATCCTGAATTCTGCATTTCTAATTTCTTGGAGTAACATTCTAAGATAGACCGTCTTCTATCTACAGGTGAGTCTTCTTTTGGGGACCATCATAAGAAAGATTCCATTACCTACCAGCAGCCTTACACCTTTAGAAAATGGTGATTTGGCTTCTGCACTCCCTGATGATTCAGTGATAGGAAATTCTGAATCACTGCTTGACCTGAAGCAGCTTGAGAAGATTGGAGACCACTTCTTGGAAGTACTTTTAAAAATGAAGCACAATGGTGCCATAGATAAGACAAGAGCTGGGTTTTCAGCTTTGTGCCACCGTTTACTATGTTCAAATGATGCAAGGTATGATTTTAAGCTTCTTGCGTTTCCATGTAACTTGTTAATCTATCTACTGACATTGTGTTTGTGTTTCCTTTTCGTAGACTTTGTAGGTTGACAGAATCCTGGATGGAGCAACTTATGGAAAGAACTGTGGCCAAAGGACAAACGGTGGACAATTTGTTAAGAAGAAGTGCAGGAATTCCCGCTGCATTCATTGCTCTTTTTCTCTCAGAACCAGAGGGTTCACCAAAGAAGCTTCTCCCACAGGCGCTTAGGTGGCTGATAGGTCTTGCAGAGAAGCCTCTCATGGATCCCGTGGATCATAAAGGTTCTAAACATATGGTAAATGAGGAGGTCAATCCTTCTAGTATGCATCCAAGTGAAAAACTTTCAAAGGTCCGCGATGAAGGTGTTGTCCCAACGGTGCATGCGTTCAATGTTCTCAAAGCTGCTTTCAATGACACAAACTTGGGCACTGATACTTCTGGGTTTTCTGCGGAGGCTATGATTGTTTCAATAAGATCCTTCTCGTCACCATATTGGGAGGTCAGAAACAGTGCCACACTTGCATACACTGCCTTGCTTCGTCGAATGATTGGTTTCCTTAATGTTCAAAAACATGGATCTGCTCGGCGTGGCTTGACCGGGCTTGAATTTTTTCACAGGTATGTATATTAGATTCTCCACATATAAAATAAAAATCTTCGTAGTTGTCTCTACATTTGAAAGTGCATTGTTTGCATTTTACTAGTTGATATTGTGGTTGTTTTCTTGAAGGTACCCTTTGTTGCACCCTTTCATATATGGTGAACTAAAGGCAGCAACTGATTTGCTCGACACATCTAGTCCATCAGATTCAAACCTCACAAATCTTGTCCATCCGAGTTTATGGCCCATTCTCATTCTTTTATCCAGGCTTAAGCCTTCACCCATTGCAAGTGAATCTGGAGATGACCTGGACCCATTCATTTTCATGCCTTTTATTATGAAATGCTCTACTCAAAGCAATCTCCGTGTTCGTGTTTTGGCATCCCGTGCTTTAGTAGGTCTTGTTTCCAATGAGAAACTCCAAACCGTTTTTCTCCGCATTGCCTCAACATTACCTTCTAATGGGGCACAAGGTGGGTCTTTCAATTATCTTCACGGAATTTTGTTGCAACTTGGTAATCTCCTAGATACAAACTGTAGAGACCTTGCTGATGACTCTAAGAAGGATCAGATTATTGAACACCTGGTCAATGTCCTTGCAAAATGCACATGGATGGCTTCCCCATTGTTGTGCCCGTGCCCAATTCTCAGTACATCGTTCTTGAGAGTGCTTGATCATATGCGAGTTATTGGATGGACATGCTCTGAAAGCAAAAATCTAAGTGACGTTTACAAATTGCATTTGGATTTATCTTCAAATTGCTTGGATGCTGACGCTTCTTATGGTTTCTCCTATTATGACCCTACAATCGCTGAGCTAAGGGAACAAGCAGCTATATCTTATTTTGGTTGCGTATTTCAGCCATCTGAAGCAGCTGAAGTTTTCCAGATTACTCAAAGACCAAATTTGCGTTTGCAAAAAGTTCCGGAAGCATTAGATTTTCCTGACCTTAAGGAAAGGCTCCTTCGTTGTATATCCGATCAATCATATGAAGTTCGTCTGGCAACACTGAAGTGGTTTCTGCAGTTTCTGAAATCAGAAGATTTCAGTTACTCAGAGACGAGCGTTATCTGGCATTGGGCGAAAAACGGGCTCCAGGTGATATTATTGGATCTCTTGGGGAAGGAGAAAAATCATAGATGTGAGAACTACATTCTGAGGATTCTTTGCCAATGGAATCTTCTTATGTTCAAAAAATCATCCAACGGGGAATCTGTTGAAGGCATTTATGTTGGTTCGTTGAATTACGATTCCGTGTTTCATCTTTGGGGTAGGCTGACTTCTTTATATGAGAGCACAAGACATGCTAAAACTCGAGGTACACTCATGTGTTGCCTAGCGATTTGTGTGAAGCATCTCACGGGTTTGTTCTTCCACAATAACGAACCTGAAAAGGAAGAGGAGCCAAGATGGGGTTGTGTAATTGGTTGTGTCTCCTACTTTGTTAACTTGATCAAACAGAAAAGCTCATCGTCGGAGCAAGTGAATGTTCGCCATGCATCTGCAGAGGCTATTGTAGCATCCGGTATACTGGAACAAGCAAAGCTCATTGGTCCTCTTGTCTCAAATCACCAAACCTCGGAAACTACACCAAGCAAGTTTCAAAACGCTTGTGATGTATACGCATATCAAATTCTAGAAATGTGGTTCACTTGCATCAAACTTTTGGAGGACGAAGATGATCTCATCAGGTCAAAACTCGCCACCAATGTCCACAAGTGTTTCTTCACTGCCATGGAAGTTCCTACTCAAGTAGAGAAAGTCTTGGAACTGAGTTTCAACCATTTATCTTACGTCTTTGGGCATTGGAACGAGTATTTCCTATTTCTCTCGAGATGGGTCTTCAACACCGCAGATTACACATCGCCACTAAAGGGAGGTAGTGATCTAGTGAGACGGGTTTTCGACAAGGAAATCGATAATCACCATGAAGAAAAGCTCCTGATCCTGCAGCTTTGCTGTTACCATCTACAGAAACTAGCAAACAGAGACTTGTCCCAAGCACAGCTACTTGGCTGGAGGAGTAAATTCCAGAACCGGTTGCTTTCTTTTGCTAAAGACCATGTCGGGAAACAAAGAGAGAGCTGGGTTGGTGGTGTCGGGAACCACAAGGATGTGTTTTTGCCACTCTATGGTAATCTCCTCGGTCTCTACGTCTTCTCCAACTGCATTATCAGATTCTCAACTGATAGCAATGACAAGAAAACTCTGTTTGCTGATATGGTTGAACTCGGGGAAGCCTTAAAACCGTTTCTGAGGAATCCTCTGGTGTCTAACATGTTCCGAGTAGTCGTCAAATTACATGAGAAGTCGCTGGATGATTCGTTACTGGATTTATCTAATGTTCTAGCTGGAGAGGTTTGGGAAGGTTTTGATCCTTATTTTCTTCTCAGATAGATGATAATGAAGTTTTGGTCTCTCTCTCTACGTTGGTGTTGTAACAATAGCTTTTTGGTATATCAACATTTTTGGAAACTTGAAAATTTCTGAAACGCGAACGCTTGATCCTGCGTTTGAAAATCTAAGGCTTTTCTTTTTTGCTATTTACGAGGCTATGCCACAATGATTCAAAAGAAAAGAGTATGAATTTGGAAAAATTTCGACGCGTGATTTTTATATACACTCTTTTTCCCCATTGGTTGATTTGCCTCGGCAGAGGAAACTGAAATACCAGATTTACCCTTCGTCTCGTATGCAATAATTGGCCCATTGTGCATGAAACGGAGGGTGATAGTGTCATTTTAAAGACACTGCTCTTCGTACTAGTATCTACTGCTACATCCACGTCACGGCTATAAATCTCGCAACAATCGCCATTTTCCCTCTCCGTTTTCTTCTTCCTTTTCCTCTCTGTCATCAGAACAAATCAGTTCGTCAGAATGCTCTTCTTTTGCTTTTCTCCGATTAGAATCTGTTGAGCAAATTCAGAAGGTTTTTCCCCAGACATGTGCGAAAAACTTTAGTTGATTCGGTACTCCATTTCTGGATTCCGGGAGGAATTTTGGCGTTTTCCGTTCGGAGCTAGGGTTCGGCGATGGAACTGGTGCGATAATCTAAAACTTCGAGCTTGTTTGATGTTCTCATTTCAAAATTTGCTTTGCGCGAAGATGTTGAGCTCTGCTGTTAACTTTTCGTGAAAATTTTATCCGTGATCAAAGCATTTTTCTCAAAGTATTCACCAGAGAAATCTGTTCGTCTGTGTTGCTTTCTACTTGTAGCGTCACAGATTTCAAAGGAAGAAAAGTGGAGTTTAATCTTCTATCTCTTGATTTTCCCTCATTTGCAGGCATCTCTGAATATCGATTTCACTGAGATCTTAGACTCCTGGCAGAAAAGTGCACAGAATCTTTACTCCGCCGGAAAATCATCTCCGGGTGATAATTTCGACGCCGAGGACGCATCCACCTATGCCTTGATAGATTCCGTCTTCAAAGACAACACATCTGATTTTGTTTCCCACGCAAAACGACTCTTCGTCGGTGAAGACTTAGAGTCCGAGAGAGGCGAGGCTTTGAAGCTTCTCAGCGCTTGCTGCGGTTACGATTCTCTCAACTGCGCAAACTCCATCATCAACGGCGATGTCGGATCGGTTCCGTATATCAACGATGTGGCTGCCGATACAGGACTCTCGCCGCTGCACACGGCAGCTGAGGCTAACTCGCCACGGTGTGTGGAGATGCTGCTTAAGCGACGCGCTCGTACTGATATCAGAACCAAAGACGAACGCGCTTTGCTCCCTCTGGAACTATCTCTCTGCAACGGCAGGTAGCGTCATCACACCTTTTTTTCGCCAGGTTGATAAATTAGGGAATAAAGCTTTATCATAAAACCTTTAGTAAGTGTAACGCTACCTTAATCTGGAAAATCTGGAAACCTTTTTCTTTGCTTTTCGTCTTACCTACTAATGACACTGCATCTGGTCTCTTACCCTCTTCTATGGTAATTCGTATCATTTTTCTTTATATCAATTAATGTTATTATTAAATATCTTTTCATTTTTGCAGCTTGGATGTGACCTGGAATCCAAGTGGTGACTCTATTGGAGCCTTGATCCTTCTGCTTGGTGACAAGGTTAAACACTAGTTCCCTTCACGCGTAATTTGGTTGCTTGGAGAAACTATGTTTGATATGGAATGTAAGGGAACTCCTTAGATAGCTGCAGAAAGAAATCAAGAGACTTTGCAAGCTTTTCATGTAAATATGAACCTTTGTTTTATATATAGGACTTGACGGTGGTGAAACTACTTGCTGAAAAGACAAAGGAAGTGCACGTTGTGGCACATTCATATGCCAGGGCTGGTGAAATAGTTCCTTTGACTGTATTGCTGATAGTAGCAACTGATAAGATCCGAGAGGCAACTGTAGCATTACAGGATGATGATTCAGTGTCAAAGCGGAAAACAAAAACAAAAACAACAATTTATGAGTCTGTTATTCACGAAGCGCTGCGCAGTAACAGCTCGATACAAACTGAATGCAGCCAGAAAAGAATGCTTTTGCTTCGGGAGATTGTGCTCCTTCAGCTTTTTGGTGCTGCAATTTTTAGTGAATCTGTGGATAAGCAAACCTCACCGCTGATCTCCATTGTACAGGTGACACTTGCTTACTTCATGAGGATTATTTTGCGAATCACACATGCGAATTATGAAGGGTTGTCATCTAATTAGCCACCATTAATTCTGTAGGCAGGAGATGAAGCCGTCCTTGAACTGCTTATAAACACCAACATCGATGTTAATGAAACAGATGTAGAAGGGAATACTGTTCTTCAATGCAGCCTGAAGGGATCATCTGTGCCACATAAGCAGCAGACCAGGTATGAGTACTCTTCCTACTACCTTAATCATATACAATAAGGTCGCTTGATGATTATTTCCCAACTTGAGAATAATACATTTGTGTATCCAGAATCATGAACCTACTTATTGCACACGGTGCCCGAGTTGCGCAAAGGAACAAGTTGGGTTTATCTGCTGTCCACTTTGCTGCTGCATATGGCAATTTATCTGCCCTCGAGGTATAGATTAGAAGTTCTCTAGTCTTTCTTTGTTTTTGTTTCTCATCCTAAGCGTAAACAAGATTAAGAAAGTACTGATAAATTTGAGCCAACAGATTCTAGTAGCGGCCTACCCTGACTTGGTTCACGCCAAGACAGTAATCAAAGAGACACCACTATTCTTCGCAGTGAAGAATAACCATCTTGACTGCGTTGAATTGCTTCTTCGATGTGGAGCAAGTACAGAAATTCATAATCTACGGTGAGGCAATACACGAACATTTTTTGACCAAAATCATCGCTATGGATCCCTCTTGTGATCACCTTAATCGGATTGTCTACATGTTTCTTATATCTTGTGCAGAAAACAGAGACCAATAGAGCTGACGCAGTCGCAAGATATACGATTTCTCCTAAACCCAACAAATATCAGTTGCTGTAAGTATTTGTTCTTCTATTTGTACAAACACATGAAAGAAAATGACTTATAAGCGTTGTGCTTTTCTTCTCACATAAACAACCGTGAAATGCAGTTAGCAAAGAAACAGAACTTGCGCAGTTGCACCGTGCAATTCCAGAAAAAGGAGATGGTGAAGAAACCAATTCCGTGCCACCGTGGCTCAAAAAGTTCGTAAAGTGGCTTCCTCGATATCTCCGAGATGTATCGAACAACTGGAGAGAAAATGGATATCCCCTCTCATCACTCAAAGCCGATTTCCGAGCTGTTTTTGACATGAATCTTGATCACGCCTCTCTTGGTTTCCCCAAGCTCATCGACTTCATCAAATATTTTCCAAAACTCTGTCAAGTTAAGTCCGTCCTCGTAGGTAAATCTGGACCTGCAACCCACTGGGTGATGACACCCTCCAAGTGTTCTCAGCTCAAAGGAAGACCTCCGGAGCCACTCATCATCAACAACAGTGACTGCCCCCCTCCCAAAAAACCGAAAGCCTCATCAACTCCAGTTCTCAAACTTATACAACAAGCAGATGACTCTAAAACCTTGAAGGCAATTCTCAACAATGACTTTCTCTCTCTCGACAAACCGAAAGTCTCATCACCCCCAGATCTTATATGCAGTGGCCTCTTCATACAACAAGTTCATGACTCTAAAACCTTGAAACCAGAACCTCTTTTAGATGCTTCTTACAGCAATCATCATCAGCTAAAACATCCGGTTCTGGAGACACTTGCAAGGATCAGAAACTGCACATCCATATTCTTTCTCCGTGAGTTCGACTTTTATCAAGTAAAGCAATCTCACTCTCTGCTCTTCTTTTATTATTTAATATACTGAATTCTGACAAATGTTTTTCTTCACCTGGGGGAACATATTTGCAGAGCTATGAGACATGTTTAAGGGACGGAATGTGTTTCTGGTGCAATGAGAGCATGCTCCTATGGGCAAACTTCCCATGTCGACACAAACTCTGGTGCAGCTCTTGTAAACAAAAGGTTACTCAATCTGCAGGCGGAAGCCTTGAGGACCAGCAACACAGGTGTGTGGTCTGTGATGCTAAAGTTGAACACTTCATCTTGTCTCCACCGTTTGGATTTGATCATCATAGGCTTTCAAGTGGTCTCCCTAATGACGCTGAGTTAGCCACTTCGTTTCTTCAGTTTCTGAGTATAAGGAAGTAATCTTTTTCCACTTTCTATTTTACACTTAGACCCCGTCTTTAAAACATCATTCTAAGCAACGCTTTATGTTCGTTTCCCCTGTTTTTGCATTACCTTACTGCAGTTCCATGAAGAAGTAAGGGACCATTCATTGCTCGGATACATAATGGGACATAAGATAAACAAAGAAACGTACTCAGTGAATCTGTGTGGTAAGTGGATTTGTTGAATATATTACCTTTTGCTTAACAAAGAACGAAAATATATAGTATAAAACAGATGAAAGCTCTTCTTCTTAATAATAACATATATTTCTGGTGCATGCCTCTTTCTTTCTCTCGTATCCAAAAGCCACTAACTAACTAATAACGAACTCCTATTCGTGTAGATACCAAAAATACCCTTCCTCTCAGATCAAAACATTTCTTTCTTTTGTGTTTATGTATGATCCGCTAGATCGTCACTTTATACTCCACACCAATGAATCAGTTACTTACTTCGTTATAAGTGTGTCGGATCATATGAGATGCATTTAGCCGTATGGTACGGTTAGTCAACTGTTCAGATATTATTTTAATTTTCTGAGCTTAATTGACAGTTTTCGGAACGAAATATATCAATAAAGCTATAAACACAAACAAAGAAAACTCAAGAAAGTAAAATCTGAATTGAGAGCGCAAAACTGAAGTCAGAAGTCAGAAAAAACCAAACTTGGCCTTTTTCAGTACCCAAAACCTCGATCAAACTCATGTCTATCGATCCTACAAGATACTCTTCCCCATCACTCATGTAACGTATTGTAAAACTCCACACAGCGTTCTTCTAATTCTTTGGCGCAGTTTTCTCCTTGGCCTTCTGAAGCTTCAAAACCTTCTTCACAATCTTTTGCTCTTCCACCAAGAAGGCCCTGACGATCCTGAGTGCAAAATAGTTAATCATTAGCTTCAGCAATGTTCTAACAAAGCCACTTTTGAGAAATCTTGTAAATCTTTAATAAAATATCCCTACCTCTCCCTTACAGCTACTCCAGACAGAGCACCACCATATGCACGGTTCACTGTCCTCCTGTTCCTTGACAACCTCGACCTTTTGTACTCAGTGGGTCTCAGATGTGGAATCTGCAAAAACAATAAACATCTAAAGTAAGCCTAAGAAATCATGAGCTCAGCGATGCTGGATTTTGAGATTCATCTGCAAAGTCAATCAGAAAAGGACTGGAACCAGGTGGCAACCAACTCATTCTCTACCAGGTACTATTCATAAGCGAATTCTACTACTGACATTGGATCGAAATTAGACAAAACCATAGAGAAAACCTAGTGATGCTTATCTGATGTACAGGCTATCAAGTTTAAAAGGCAAGAAATTGCTGAAACGGTATGATATCTAAGCTACTAAGAGGAGTCAGTCACCATGTAAAACATTGTATCTATAAATCAATGGCAAAAACGTATGAACATCGGGTCTACATGTCGGTTTGAGTTACAGATTTTGTCTCAGTGATATAACAATTTGTCACAGACAGTGGCCAAAACTGACATACATTGTTCAATACAAGACTAACATAAACACCAACCCTAACACCAAAAATTCGCAAACTTGTTTACCTAACACACAACAAGAGCAATGAACGACACAGAGCCGGATTCAAAACAGATAATCTAAAATGAAACTGAACAGAAAATGTAAGATTTGACTAAGAAGAAAAAGCTTACCCCTTGGATTCTCTTGCCAGTGACAGGGCACATGGGTCCATTAGCTCTCTTCTTCGTGGTCTGGTAAGTCAGCTTCCCACCTTCGGAAAACAAAAAAATTCTTTACATGCCCGATTCTGATCAATCTTTCGCGAATCTCTACTACATATTTGAGCGCCGGTACGTACCAGGAGTCTTGACGATGCGGTGTTGGTTGGACTTGGTGGCGTAAGAGTGGCGCGACCGGTAAACAAGCCGTTGAACCATTTTTGCGAGCTCTGAGAGAGTGAGTGAGTAACAACGGAGGAGCGGCGCGAGCTTTGATGTGAGTTTATATATGGCGGAGATCTATTGAGCCCTAGATCCAAGGGATGTGAGCTTACAATTCAACGGCTCGGATTATTCGTTTTTTTGTGTTCCTTTTAATTGTTTTGTATATTTTAAACTTGGACCTACCATTTGAAATTTTGCCAACTTAAAAAATTTGTTGATCAAGAAAAAAAAGAATAAAAATTATATATATATATATAATATATATATATATATATATATATATATATAAAGTTAAATAATAAATAGTCAATCTAGAAAATTTGGTAGAACGAGTGAAATATTTTGAATTAGATTTTCTTTAAATATCAAATTCCAAGTAAAACTTCATAAAACAACAACATACGCAATATCATAGTGGAAAAATCAAATAGTGTTTTGTCCAAATTTATACGCAATAGAAATTGTAATTTTATAAATAACGTTTCGGTTAAGTTACACAAATGATTTTGATGAATTGGTTTAGTAACTAAAAGGAAAATATTTGGAATTAGAAAAAAAAGTTTCAATACCGGCATTACTGCATGTGTTAAAAAGGTTTATTTGTTATCTTTTGTGTAAGTCTCTAATTTGAATATAAGTTTTGAGCATCATTTATCAGGAGATCCATTTTCTCTTGTTTTTAATGGATCTAAACTTACCTACACAGAATTTTTCTCATCCTATTATGGATTTTTGATGTACACTGTAAAAAAAAAGCATAGATGCAAAAAGTTAGCTCTATTTTTGTTGAGCTTCCTAATCATTTGTTCCCACCAACGTCTAGTATTAAACGAGACCGGATCAGATGGCCGAATGAATATCTGAGAAATTGACTTCAAAAGTTAGTTAATGGGTCCCAGTTTAGGAAATAAGGCCCGTTATTTAAATCACGAGGCCCAAATATTCAATAGCCTTAATACAGTAGTTTAACAAACCTCATAATAACCAAACCAAACAGACCGGTCAAATCCGGTTATTAAATCGGTTTGGTTAAGAAAAATGATACCGATCGCATGCACTGTCACTTGCTGATAATAAATATGGACTGAAACTCTGAATTTGTTCTTATGTATCAACTGCATGTGCGCTTGCAGTGCTTTTATTTCTCTTCATTGACAAAAATAATATTTTCGTTTTCTTTTTCTTTTTTTGCACGCAAAAATAATATTTTATTTTAATGCTTATGTTTTCTATCTTTTTTTCTTCTTATATCTACTAATTAAAAAATAGGTATATACGCTGGAAAATGTGCTTGACCTGTCCCTACATCACAAGCACCATCCATACATCACACATGCATTCCATGTTATTAAGTCGTCATTTAATAATACCAAATCATATATATATATATATATGTATTTGTAAGAACATTATGCCTCTTATATTCCACCTCCATACTTATTATGATTCATCCCTACACTTAAATGCGTTATGTGATATATATTATATAGTAAAAATACCATAACTACAGTATATGAAAAATATTATAAAGTATACTTTTCTCGCATTTGTGTGGCCGTCGAAATTTTTCGTATTACTTTAAAGGAAAGTGGATGCGTCAGTTATACTAAAATATTATGCCTCCGAATGATAATTTATCAAAACTATGAAATTGTAGAAAACAAAAAAAAATGAAACTTTCAAGTGAAAATTGCGTCTTTTGAGTTTTCTTTTTGTTTGGATTTTAGTTACGTCTTTGAGTTGATAACGCAACTATGCAATTTCAATCAAAATGATTGATAAACAGTCTGTTAACACAAACTAATTAATGATCTAACATAATTTATAAACCTTGGACAAAATGAAATTTCACACTTGTACAAAATTATCCAAAAAAAAACCTACCTGCATAAATAAATAGACATAGCACAAACATTGACAAAAGAGAAGAAATTAAAGTAGTCCCGTGTCTCTTCTTCTTCCTTTTCTTCCGGCCTCGTGAAAACCAAATTGATATCATCTTTTTAATTATTTGTTGATATATACATATAAATATATATATATATATGGTTGGATGACTTGTGTCTATCAAAACTAAAAAATCCTCATTATCTTATGCCAAATTCTCATATATACAAAAATATCTCTTAATCTCTTTTCACCACCTACGATAACGACATATGTAACGTACACTTAATATCATCTAGAACTATGTTTACCAAAAAATCCAGATGTGGTCCATCAACACTAATCGCGAACCATACCCGAATAAAACATACCAAATCTTGATATATTTTATGTATATATAGACGCATATGCAAACATTATATACATGTATAGAGAAGTCCCTAACATCATGAATGACGTAGACCATCATGTAATTTGACAAATGCCAAAGACCCACTGGTTCTATCCAAAACAGCAATTTTTCTCCAAAAATAAAAAAAAAGAAACAAGAAATTTTTCTATTATTTATTTTTGAAAAAAATCGTTTTCATGGAAAACCAAAACAGCAAATCATGACGCAGAGAAAATCTCGTTCGTCAAAAGACTCTTTCATCAATTTCTATTATTAACAAAGCCTATGCATTACACATAAATGCAATAGCCACTATTCAATTCTTAAAATTATCGTAGCAATAAATCAAAAGCTAGAGAGAAGAGATATCATATCATATATCATTATCATGTTATCATGCATGTCCCCATTATTCGTTTATGAGATAAACTACTAATTAATAATATTTGTTTTGGTATTAGGGTTTTCGAAAGGAGCAAGCCCACATTGAATGCCACGCGGTTTTGTGTGGAGGGTAGAGACTTTTCCTTTTGCCACACAGCTGACTTTGGAGGCTTTACCTCCACTTTTGTAGTTAATGCTTTACACATTTTCTTATTTTATTTTGATTAAATATTCAATTTTGAGAGACCCAAGAGTCCAAGACCAAGAGGGGTCAGCAATTTTCTCTTTCTCTTTTATATATATATAGAGAAGAAGAAGGTGGACATAGACCTTTGTCGCCAAGCTTAACCATTAGATCCATCCAAAGCTAAGAGTACTAACTAGTGAGCTTAAGGGTACTGTGAGTCATCAATTACTAAAGCTGTTTCAATTTTCTTCTATTTTCTTGGCAAAGAGCTGTACTGGAAAATTAAGAGAGGCAAAAAGAGAAAAAGGGAGTGATTGTTAATTAATTGATTGATTATTAATTAAGAGAGAGATCAAGATAATGGTGAGGCCTCCTTGCTGTGACAAAGGAGGAGTGAAGAAAGGGCCATGGACTCCTGAAGAAGATATCATTTTAGTTACTTACATCCAAGAACATGGTCCTGGTAATTGGAGAGCTGTTCCTACCAATACTGGTATGTCTAATCTTCATTCTTCATCTCTCTCTCTCTCTTTATATATATGTCATCTCTCAAGATTTTATATATGTAGATATTGTTAGGTTATGAGGGTGAGAGATAGACAAGGTATCAAAATGGGTATGGATTGAATTTGGTTGATATATACACTGTGTTATCCAAATGGGTTGGATTGTGGAATAAGCATAATCAAAACCATATTTTGAAATTAATTAGCTAGGGTTTTGTTTATTGATCTTAGGATCAAGATCTAATGCATGAGAACTTGTTTTTTTAAGTATTATTATATAAAGGTAATTAAGTTTTTATTCACCGGTTTTAAATTTTTTTAACCTTATATCGTCATTTGTTCTTGTAAAATTCAGGGTTGCTTAGATGCAGCAAGAGTTGTAGGCTTAGATGGACAAACTATTTAAGGCCAGGAATCAAAAGAGGCAACTTCACAGAACATGAAGAAAAGATGATTGTCCATCTCCAAGCCCTCTTAGGCAATAGGTAAATTTAATTAATCACCCCTTTAATCATGATATTCTCTAATTTTGTTTCTCACAACTTTTTTAAATTAGAAAAAAATAATAATAGAGGGCATTTAATTATTGGCGTAGATGGGCTGCAATTGCGTCATATCTTCCACAAAGGACCGACAATGACATTAAGAACTATTGGAACACTCATTTGAAGAAGAAACTCAACAAAGCTAATCAAGATTCTCATCAAGAACTTGATCAATCAAGAGACCGTTCCTCGCTCTCTTCTTCTCCATCGTCTTCGTCGGCTAATTCCAACTCAAACATCTCAAGAGGCCAATGGGAAAGAAGGCTTCAAACCGATATTCACTTGGCGAAAAAGGCTCTCTCTGAGGCTTTGTCTCCTGCCGTAGCACCGATCATTGCCTCTACATTGGCTACCACGGCAACGACATCTTCTTCTGCTGAATCAAGACGTTCCACTTCCTCAGCTTGCGGGTTTCTTAGGACGCAAGAAACGTCTACCACTTATGCCTCGAGCACCGAGAATATAGCGAAATTGCTCAAAGGGTGGTTGAAAAACTCGCCCAAGACTCAGAACTCCGCGGATCATATGGTTTCTACAGATTCTGAGACAAAACAAGTGATCAAGAGTGATGTCGAGAAGGACTTTGCAGGGGCATTTCAGTCATTTTCGGGGTTCGATCGCTTGAAAGATTGTGACTCATCATATCAACAGGCTGGAGTTTCACCTGATCATGAGACCAAACCAGACATAACTGGATGCAGTAACCAAAGTCAATGGTCTTTGTTCGAGAAGTGGCTGTTTGAGGATTCTGGTGGACAGATTGGTGATATTCTATTGGATGAAAACCCTAATTTCTTCTGAAGAATTTGGTAAATCAGATGGTTCTAATTTTAGGATCCTCATCTCTTTTTCTTTTGTTTTTATAATTTTATTTATATCTTTTTTTTTGGCTTTCCGAATTAACTCGCTAAGATTATCGTGAGCTGAATCATTAATAATTTTATTTATTTTCCCTCGTTAATTACAATTAATGATGGGGTTGTTTACAAATGGCCTTGTGGATTCTTAAGGCGCCTGAAATATGTCCACCCAATGATTTTAGTATTGGTTTAAAATCCTATATCTGTATTTTTTCAATTATCAAATTGTTATTTTGAATTATTGTTTCTTACTTATTTTTGAGGTATGTTATGTTTGAGATGTCAACATAAAAAGAATGTATATGCTACAAAGTAAACTTACACCTAAACACCAAACAAAAAAATTTACCTAGATTGAAACGACGAAAAAACCAACTTAGCCGCTTGTTAAATTGTTGCTTATTGCTAATATCGAGATTACTTATTGTTGTATATATAATTTGCGCTCTATGTCTAGTGGATAAAAACTATTGTTATAGGAAAACAAAACGATTACTACTAAACAATCAATACTTACAACTTGCTTCTTACCATAAAAAAAATTCTTACAACTTGCCCTTTTAGTTTAACTCACTAAGAAAGAAACTACATTTATTTTAGAGTGAATGGCGCCGCTCAATAAAAGAAAAACGTAGATTTAAAGATAGCCTTACTATTGGTGAATTTTGAAGACCTACTAATAAAGAAAATAAATAGTACTAGTAAAGAAAATTGAACCAAATATTTATTGTATGAAATAAATGGGGCCGACAAGTTTTTAAGAAACTAATTATTGAAAATATAAAAATAAAAATAATAACGGGATGTATTGGCATTATTAATATTGAAAGTGATGAAGAATTAAAGTTTGACTTTCTTTCTTGTGTGACCTTGTGAGTTGTGAGTTGTGACTTACCTACATCACATAATTTTGTTACTGAGTACTATAAGAAAAAGTCAATGTCACAATTACTATAGCTTCTCCTTTGGTTTTAAGATAATGCCAGTTGTCGTTCGATGGTAAAGGTAGAATTATGATGACATTATGTTAAAAAAAAAACTAAACCGGAGATTATATCGAGTTATTGTTTGTTGGATTATGGTTCAACCGGCCAAACCGATTATTTAGAAATGAAATAATATTACATAAACTAATACATTGCATCTGTCCCATCAATCTCGTATGAGTAATTTTGTTCATCATGAAAAATTTAATCCAAAGGAAAAATGAAAATCAAATAAATAGGCAAATATAGCAGACCCTTTGCTGTAAAGCTACTAAGTACGGCAAGGATCGTATGTAATTTCTTGGCTTTTGATTTAATTCTCGTCAGCCGTTTTGTTTTATAACTTTTTATCGATTAAAACAGTACACATGCACAGATATATCACATGCATATATATTTATAAAATTATTACGCAAGTGTCTGTGTGTGTGAAAATATTTGGTGAGCTTGTTATTGGGCCTGTGTAAGATTTAAGCCCAATAGCAAATAAAACCATAAATGAAATCGCAATGAAAAAAATCATATTTATAACTTTGCCCCAAAAGCTAAAATATTCTCTACAACATGACCACAATAAAATGGTTTTATTTTTGTAAACCAATTAATTTTAGTTCTTAATAGGTGCTATCTTTATGGAAATAGACTCTTGATGGACATTTATCGTCGTCGTCGTCATCATCATCATAGAGTAATGGTATGATCACCATGGTTCCTAATATGCATTCTTACTACTGGTCCGAGTGTGGTCCAAAACCCTAATTATACAATATACAGAAGAGCATAAGAAGTTGACATACAGGGGTTTAAATGAATGCCCTTTCTTTCTCGATTTTCCCCCAAATGAGAGCATTCCTTAGAAAGTGAAATTACTTAGATTACCTTGTAATTAATTCCAAACAATGTCAAATTGAAAAAAAAAACAATTTTTCCAAAATTTTTGGTAATGTTTTGGAGTTTATCCAAATTTAATTGTACTTTTCGTAGCCATGACTCGTGACTCTGTTTAGCCTATTTGTTTTTTGTTTTATTCCATCGTTCTCATGAATCATGATCAAATCAAAATCTAAATCCCAATAACCTGTTATAAAATAAATTGCTTTAATAAACGAATCTAACGAAAATGAAACCACGAAAGGGACCTAGCTCATAGAGGTGACCATTATTATTATTATTATTTAAAATGTACGTAGCTATAGATAATAAATTTAAATTTTATAAAAAGAATATATTTGAAAAGCTTATTGGCAATCTGTACATATTATTTGAAACAGTTCAAAACAAGAGATAAATATACGAAATTCATGAACAAGAAAACAAAAATTAGCGTGTATGTCATTGTATGAAAGATTTGAAAAATATTTATTTTCTGTAACACTAACCAATTAATAAGTAAAATGTTTACAAATATGCTACTGTATCCACACTATAATAACAAATATAACCATGGGCGGCTTATTATAGACGGTGCCACCATCTTCAATCCAACTCAGAGAGCACATTTATTGGTACTTTGGTAGATACCTAATGTGTATCTAAAAAATTAAAGAAAAAATAAATAAATAAGAGAGGGAAAAGTGAAGAGTTTCTCAAATGAGAATTTTTTAAATACTCATTAGAACCATTAATGACACGTGTTTGTGTATAAGTAGTTTCAATTTTTTAAAAATTAAAAATTAACTAATCAACTAAATTCTATTAAAAATTTTATATAATTAAGTTTAAATATCCATTTTGATAAACTTTGTCAATGAGAATACTCTTAGTATAAAGAATCTAATATATATAATTTGTACTATATATTTATCGACTTGGATAAAACAACATCAAATTATAAATCATTATAAATAATAGAACTATATTTGCTACTAAAAAGATTAGATAATAATTTTTTTTAAAACACTTAAAATACTTAACAAAAAGTTTGTCGCAGACCCTAAATAATATTGAGCCGCCGCCTGCCGCTGAATATAGTAACAATTATTGGTCATGCACCAACAGTCACGGTGGCTCAGGACAACAAGGGATGCCTTCTGAAGATCTTTTAACGATCAAGTCAAAACGTTCTCGAAAAATATTGAAGATGGAGGTTTAGAGAACAATTGCATCACATTTACTCAACCATGCCCAATGCATACTATATATGTCTTACATGTTCAACATGCATGATACATTAGTGAGAATCAATCTCATAAAAAGGCCTATAATATTATGCAGTTAGAGTCAGCTGTTGTAGAGAATAAACAATATGCTCTTCTCTTACCTCTTATAAATATTATATCCTTTCGTTATACATGTATATTCTTTTCAAAATGTAAACATTTCTATATCGATTGATTAATTATCTAATTTTCTAAACTCAGGCTTCATAATTTAATATTACATCCATTGTGAAACCTAAGAATCCTTATCCTAATTAAACACAGAAGATTGAACGTTGAGTAGTCAAAGATTACACATCACTAATGGAAGCTGGGGAATGAGAGTTGGGTTGTTGAGAAACACTCTTTGCTTTATTTTATTAAATCTAACCATCATTACACTACTAACCACTTTGGTCTTTGTCATTAACAAATTGTAATCTTACTTTATATGTGCCTTATAGAAATTTAATCATTCTGATTATGCTAGCTTGTAGCTGTAGGTAATTCACATTTTGTCCGCTTCGATTTGTTGTTAGTCTTCCTCAAAATTAAAATTGAAATGTGCTTGGTTTGATTTAGTAAGATTTTAATTTTATATGTTATTTATTAGTTTACGGTTCAGTTTTCTTTAGTTCTCTATTAGAAAACAAAAATTTATAAATAATAATTTGTTTCTAATGATGACTATCACTGATTTAATATTCTTAATTATCCTCTTACTTAAATATGGAAATTTTGTTTTAGGGTATGGTTCATCAGGTCCATAAATGTCCATTCAATTATTATACGAGATTTCATGATCGTGTATTGGTTTTTCGAGATCCTAAGCAGAATAATTAAAAAAAAATGTATGGTTTTTATTTAATCAAATTGAAAGAAGAATATGTCAACAACTCATTTAAATTGAAACAAATAAAGTAAGATGAAATTATAAAATAGTGTTAACTTCTGGTTTTATGTGTGCTACGCCTTACCTGCAAGATGATGATACTGGAAACGTTCAAATGGAGAATGAAGCACGCATACTAAACATTAAACAAGTTTTGAAGGAAAGAAATGCAAAGATCTTCTCAAGCTATTCGCTCCGTGCTGGATCTCGCTTGATTCGCGATATGTTCCTCTCTTTTTCAACTAGAAGTTTTCACCGTCTTTCATTTTTAGAGTTCTATTTTTCGTGTTTTCAAATTTTTTAATTGTTTTCGCTGTCCTCATAATAATATGAATTTGTATTTGTTTTTTATATTTTGCTAAATAAGTTGTTATCAATATTTTAAAATTTTAAAATGTTATGAATTTTAACATTACTACAAAAAAAAAAGTTTGGACTCTAAATTATATATTGAGAATCAACGCTACACGAATGTTTGTGTTGGTGCACATCAAAATTACATAAATCTTCGTTTGTTCATATGCGACACGATTGGAAAAATAAGTGAAAAAATAGTGTTGCCCTCAGTGCTCAATGTTCGTGCTCCCACGTGTTTCTTTTATTTTTCATTTGGTAAATATTTATTTTTTACCCTGATCATAAACCCATATTGTTCACCCCGTATTTGGTAACAGTTAAGTTTTATTAAGTTTTTGGGAAGTGGCTCGATCGAGCAGTTTCTCGCAGGTCCATCCATCCTGTGTCAGACAAACATGTCCTAAAAAAATTGGTATAAATTTTGATTTTATCGTTGGAATGATTTCAAATTGTTTCTAAATGAAAAGTATTTAATTGCACTATTTTATATCAAAACTTGAGATCTATCTATCGGTAACAAGTTCTTCAACGAAGTTCAAATGTCTTATACCTTTACATGAATTTGCATCTTCATAATCTCATTCACATCTACAGTGCTTTATTTTCTCCGAAACAACATAAACATAAGTCCATTTATATACAAAATACTTTATTTTTGTCCAGCAATCTAGAATTTTATCTGAGGAGACTCATTACATGACTAAATTAAAAAAAATACTTGAACAAGATTAAATTTTCATAATCAAAGATTAATAACTTGTAAACTCACAGTTTATCACAAAAAATTGAATACTTTAAAATCTGAAAGTTTAGCTATCTGCTATTACCCATATGGATATATTAGCTTACAAATGTGGAAATGCTTTTTTTAACATTGATTATTAATTTCTCATCTCTTTTTATCCGACTGAGGTGGTCGGGCTATAAGAACATTTATATGTTGATTAAATCTTAACCCACACCAAAAATGGTAAAAAGGACTTATACATTTGCCATGAAATTTTAGTTATTCATGTATAAATATTAAATAAAACTAGCAAACAGGTTTTGTTGGCCTATATATAATTACATTACTAACTTACGCCACATATATGTTTGGTATGACTCTTAATTGTCGTTAGACTAGACAGAAACACTCTTATCAAATCAAAAGAAAAATGGTTTGTACATTGTCTGTGCTTTATACCTTAATATATACATGCATGCATAATACGTCGTCTTAAAATAAAATAAAAACTTCATTGAACGAACTTTCAATGAGACAAGTATTTTCGTAACCGTATCTCCTAAATGTATAGATCAATTTCAGAACTTGCAGATGTGAAGTGACCAATATATTGAGTAGGTCTACCATAAATCAATCATCCCAATTTATAGTCGGATGAAAGTTGAAACAACCCGAGTTTATCAATATTTGACATTGTCAATTCAACACCAATTAGTCACAAATGGATCAATATGCCACACGTACGTATATATATCATATTATATTTTACTTTACTTCGAATGAATGATTCTTAATAATATGATGAATTTTTTTGATTTATCTCGAACCGAATCTTTCTATTAGAAATCGATTATACGGTTAAACAGCATACGAGACAACGGAACTACAATCGCTTGGTTATGGGACTAATCTTTTGGATAATATCCCGTGATGTACATAGAATTCAAAGGTTTATACTAGATATAATATCGAAGGAGAAAATATCAGAATAAATCTCATATGATCATCGATACGAGATTGATGGAACACAATAATAAGAACATTTGATGTATAACCGAAATACGAATGAAAATATACACGTGTAATTGAAAATATCAAGACGCAATTGCAAAGTAGCAAAAGATCGTGAAGGATTGCGTCGTCCTCATGATGTACACAAAATAGGTTTGGTAGCCCAACTTATCAGTCCCACGTTTTTAGGTCCAAATGTATATACATTTATGCACACACTTCTATATTTGTTCATGCATTTTCATCACACAATCTAAACATATTGATTGTTACTTAGATTACAACAAAATTTGAATTCTAGATTTTAATTCCGTACAATTTAACGGGTAGAAACAAAGTGGGTCACAGTATCACGTATCCGACATAAACAGTTTTTAAATTTATTAATTCTTATACTCAATACTAAGCCAGATTCTTTATTGTACGTATAAACACTTGACGATACGTTTAATTATAAAAATAAAGAATAGAATGGAAGAAGAAAACAAACAGGGGATAAGGGTTAAGGGGCCACCACAGTACATATTAGGTCTTAAAAAGACAAGCTTAGCTGTTTCCTTCCTTTTAAAACCAATCACTCTGTTTGGTCTTAAAGAAAAGCTTTCTCATCATTTTAGGGTTCTCAAGCAAAATTGAACAAAAGTTGCATCCACACATAATTTAATTTAGCTTTCATGTTATATTTTATTGTTACAAGTTGTAATTCTGCACCCACTTCTTTATATATTATATTATTATATTGCTTATGATTATGATTATAAATTAGTTAGTTAAAGCCATAAGAATGATTATTAGTTAGCGCGCAATATATAGTTGTTGGAATATAAGAAATATTTTTTCCGAAAGTTGCATATAGCAGCAGTTTTGGAAGATCCGAATACTATAAACTAAAGACGGGTGCCTAACTCACAAAGTGGTGGCTCCATGTCTCGTGACTTATAATTGCAAGTGAATGTTTTTTTTTCATTTTTTTGTCTCTCTGGAGTTAGGGACATTTTGGTTATACAACGACAACAAAAACAGGTTTATAACAAATAAATCTCTTTTCTAAGCCTATCGAAGTTTCAAATTCTGATTCAGCATAACTTACACAATCTGTCTTCTAACTAGTTGAAGCAACTGAGCGAAAGTTTATCAATATTAAAAAAGACAAAAGACTTCAATATCATAATATGAATTTTAAATAACATGAGCCAAAGCAAAACAAAACATCTAATTATGATTGAATAACATTCATACACATGCGAATGCATAGTTGTGGAAGCAAAGAGAAATTAAAATTACAAAAAAAAATCGGGTAATTAGCTAGCTAGGTTTTCATTGGTTGTGATGATGCATCAATATACACCATAGACATGTACCTGTACATGTACATACACATATATACACATACTGAGATGCATATAAAAATATCTAGGGTTGGTTGTCGATTGCTATCAGGAATGCTATAAATATCTCATCTAGGGTTAGGGTTAAGAACTGAGGTCCTATTGAGATTGTCTCGATCTTTAACTCTCTTTCTATCTCCCACCGTATAAACTAAAAGTAATAAAAAAACTTATTTATATATTTTTTGCATCTTCTTCTCAGATATATATATCACATTATTACAAGTTTATATTTCACAAACGAGTTAAGAAGAAAAAGAAGAAGAGGAATCATGAGGAAGCGTCAAGTGGTGCTGAGGAGAACCTCGCCGGAGGAACCTTCTAGAAGCTCGTCGACGGCGTCGTCTCTGACGGTGAGAGGTGTGAGATACGGCGAGTGTCAGAAGAACCATGCGGCGGCGGTCGGAGGCTACGCCGTCGACGGCTGCCGTGAGTTTATGGCAAGCAACGGAGAGGAAGGTACGGTCGCAGCGCTAACCTGCGCTGCCTGTGGGTGCCACCGCAGTTTCCATCGGAGAGAAATCGAAACCGAGGTTGTTTGCGACTGTAATTCGCCTCCTTCGACTGGGAATTAGACCAGAAAAAACTAGAGCTAGCTAAGAGTTGTTTGTGTCTTCGTGTGTTATATATATGTATACGGATGAAAATGAAAATATTATATTGCTTTTCTTTTTTTACTTTCTTAATTAATGTCAAGGGTTTGTGTTTCTTTCATAATTTGAGAAGAATATATAAGAGATTTATAGATTGGAGGTGTTGAAAAACTTATAATGATTGTATAATTGTATGCTTTTGGTGTTTGAGAATGTTTTGGAAAAGGTTCTGGTTCTTAAGTGAAATATGAAGATTATTGTTTGTTTTTCTGTTTTATAGAGTTTGATTTGTTTTCTGTTTTGGTCAAATTGTCAAAACATATATCGTTTCATATCAATTTCCACTAAAGACAATTGATAATTGTAAACGAAATGAAATTTGTTGCAAATTAAATATGTGTATTTTTTTGATGATAGAATGAGACTGATTGTTCCTTAACATATATGGAAGGTTCTTCCCTTGTGATAAAGTTAGATGAATATAGTAATACAATTATTGTTTCTCTCAGTTACTTAATTATTTTAGATATATATAGTTAATTATATAAATATTCGGGAGGGAATGGAAAAAAGCTTAAATTTCGATTCTTTTGAGACCACTCCTTTTTTCAATATGGGAGTTGTGTAGTTAAGCTTCCAACTATTGTTATCTTAAATCACTATTTCATATATCACTGTTATTTCTGAGAAGTACATATGTTTTTTAATCGAGACCAATTGAATAACTTAAGTTCATAATTCTTGATTGTGCCAACGTAAGAACCACTTCCTTGAGGGATATGCCTACATGCATGTTTTTAATTAAACAATAATATAATTTTAAAATTTAACCCTTTTGCTTTAAAAGATAGATTTAAAATTGTATATAACATGATTAGAAAAGAGAAGAAAATAACTTGAATTAAAAAGGGAGCCAGAGGCCCACAAATCTAATCCTTGTTGGTTGCTAGCTTGATATGATGGACAAAAATTAGTTTTTTATTGTTTATTAAAGAACCGTTAAAACTAATGATCACTCATGATAATGGCTTGTGATTATTTAGTCTTCTAAAAAATCAGAAACAGGGTGCGAATTAATCTAAAAATTATCAGATAAAATACATTAATAAAGCAATAAACAAAATGGAGGAAAGCCAAAAGAAAAAAATGAACGACATTGTTACTTCCAAAAGAGACTTGCGTTGTTGTTACTGCTGCCAACTACGACATTCAGTATCAGATTCAATTTGTATATTGAAACCGAAATTAACATAAACAACTGAGGAAGTTAGATATTTTCATACTAAGAAAGTTAGATATATTCGGCTGGTTAATAGTTTGAAATGACATGTGAAATGTATCATCATGAACGTACATTGTTAGGTATATGAGTATGGAGAGAAACAACTCCTTCTGCATATGTTTGTTAGCAACATTGTACCGAACTTGGTCAGGCCAATGTCGATTTTAATATCCCTAAATTTTCATATGTATATATATATTAGGCCAAAATAATATAAGAAAATATTTATGTATTTATATTCTTTATATATAACCTGAGAAGCAGAGATAACATTGTATTTTGTAAAACGAAATATATATATATATGTATTTATATTATTTATGTATTACCTGAGAAACAAAGATAACTTCGATATACAAACTAGATCAACAATCAGATCAAACCATATCTTATTGAAATACTATATAATCGGTTCTTCAAACCGATCCAGTTTAAGAGAGCCGAGAAATCATTGAACAATTAGCCTTAGTTACCCAAACCAAATCAAACCAACAATTAGGTTCACGAACGCTCTCATTAATCATAGTTAAACCAAAATTGGCCTTCAGTTATATCCATATTCCATATCACACACAGAAAAAGTGAGTCGGCCTTTTTCAAACAGAGGCCCGAATAGTGATTAAGCCCATTCATATCAATTTATGGGCCAACTAAATTTGATAGCCCATGAACTGAAGAAAACACATTTGCTCCATGTACGTACGTACTTGTCTTTTGTGTTTTCCCATGGATTTGTTCTTTTTTTGTGCCAAGTTTTTCCTATGGAGTTTATAATATTGAAATCTCACAGAAATATTAAATCACGTAGGTAGGAGAAAAAAATAAATATAATTTTTTGAGACGAAATTTCAAAGAGAATAACAATTGTTCAAACGGAAAAAATAACAAAAAACCGCAAATTACACATTTACACAACATTAAACAAACTAGGAAAAACATTAATAAATTATGACTTGGTGTCCATCAAAGAATGGAAAAACTACCGATTTGACAAATCATGTTAATAAGCCATGTGAAAAAAAAACTCAAAATTATTTTATTGTTTCACAATATAATGGAGCCACGATCTAAATGAGCCGATCAAACTAGAATTATAAAACCGATTTATAGTGAAATGGTTAAAGATAATAGTTTTTATTCTTTAAATCAGTTGTTTTAGTGGAATAATTAATCATAATTCTATGGAAGAAACTCCAAAATAAAGATAAAAATGAAGCCCATGCAGGTAGACAAAACTAAAAACTGGTTCGATTTTTTGTTTTTTGTTTTTAAAGGAACAATGAATCACATAATAAATCAAACACAGAAGATAAAGTGAAGATTTTCTGGTAACCTTTGAAATCGCCACCATAAAACAAAGCCGTGAAAAACATAGCATTGTCTTCTAGTCAACAACTTCAAAAAAAATCGTCTACATTCCAAAATTTACTTTGATTCGTTAATTTTCCTTTTTTTAAAAAAATTGGATTATTACTTTTTCACTATATATATATATATATATTACTATTACCTAAACTTTAACTTTTAGTTATTACGTTTAGTTTTTACCTTTTTTTAAAAAATTTTAAGGTATTATTACTTTTCTACTATATATATATATATATATAACTTGTTTTTCTGTATTCTTATAGAGAAGAATGAATTACTAAACCAAGAAATTCAAGTGGTGAAAGATTTATTCAATGAAACAAATCAGAAATCAAGTTTTCTGTTTAGGAACCTCGTTGTTAGCTTATTGATGATCTTGTCAGAAAAGATTATGAATATTAATTTTTCACGTAAGAAGAAAACGTGTTTAATTATCATGTGGTGGATTAAAGGTTTGGTTTCTTAAAAGAAATGTATCGCATTGGAGATCCAAATCTTGACAAGACAAAAATAAGGTATAAGTGGTTTGAGAAATAAGGACCACTTAAAAGTGAAATAATCTTTATTCTCAAAGACATTTCCAAACAATTATTCATATTAATCAAATATTCCTTTATTTACTACTCTGATCAATAATAATTTTATTTCTGTTAAAGTGAAAATATATAAATATACTAAATAAAGAATAAATTCTAACAAAAAAATCGTATAAGATAGACTTTAATGACTAATACTCAATGCTTTTATTACTAGAATACAAAATTATTAGCTTTCTGTAATAGTACAACGGACTTTTGTTGTTTGCTTACAACATTAATCACAGAATTATTAAATAATTTTTAGTTTAATTTATAGAAAATAGTACAGCACAATTTAAATGAATTTTGTATTTTACATATTGATTTATTTTGTACAATTATGTGGTCCTCTAATTGAATTTCAACAATTAGATGTTATCTAGATAATGCTCATAGGTTCCTTTGTATATATATTTTATTTTCAATATAATAATCATTTTATTTATAATACAAAAGGAGTGGAAAAAAAAGATACACACAATTTGGTCTTTGATTCCCCAAATCTCAACTTTCTTCGAATAAGCATTTTGCCAGTTTATGCTATCCCACTTTCGTTCTTCTTTTTTCTACATATAAATTTTAAACTCCCGTTTGCAAGATTTACGTACAAACGTGAAGACAAAAACCATTAAATTTTTATTTGTAGCATTATTATTGCACAAAATCTATGGGCTGTACATTTATTTGAAAATCTACCACCATGCTAAAACTGTTAAAACATCGTTACACTATGACTTATAACATTGTAAAATTTGATAAAATGAAAAATGTAGAGAATAAATTACTGATAAAACTGGTGAGAAACAATAACTTTCGAACTCAAATATAAGAGAATAAATGTTTATCATATGTCTTATATGTATGATAAGAGATTTTTCTTAACCCAAAGATGTTTGAACAATATTTTGTGATTGGTAAAAAAGTAAAAAAGAAAAACTATATAACTTGTTGCATCGCAAAATCATTTCAGCATTTTAGACATTCTCAATCAAAGTCTATATCCCACTAAGAAATGAGGTCGACCTATGTTATTATATAATATACCAGATAGCGAACTTTTCCAAAAAAAAAAGTTATATGCAATAAAATGTAACGATTTTGTTAGCATTAGTTACGTCAGGAAAAAATCAAAAATTAGTAAGTGGTGCACTGTGCACATGGTATATGGCAGTTACGGCCATAACCTCAGCCTGTGTTAAAAAGTTTTGTCCCCACCACGGAAAAGAGATTTTGTGACTTCACGAAATGTGTTAAATAATGGCAATTTTTTTATAGATTATTAATATTAAATCTAGTGCTAATTACATGGTTACGCTTGTCTTGTTTGGTAAGCCGACATTTGTTAATCACGACTAGTATCTAAAAATTGTCTTAAGTCTCGCGCATAATCACGGCTGCATCTCTACGTTTCCCAAATGGAAAGTTATTTAAAATTATTCGTAAAGTTAATTATTAGTTCCACGCCCTAAACCCTATTGTACATAGCACTTTAATCATAATAGTTAGATTCCAATTATAAAATATATGCTTATTTGTTTGTTTGTACTTTACGAATAATGAATACTTGCGCGCATATATACCAAAAACGGATAGTGGGAAATGTAAAGATGAGAGAAAATATCGATTAATGAGGAAATTAATCTAGATTATCCAATGAATCTTGGGTTCCAAATAAACAAAAGAAGACTAATCATTGGAAATTAAAATAACATAATGATTAATATTTTAATGCATTTTGGAGAAAGAAAAAAAAAATGTCTCTTTTCTCAAAGAATAAAGAGAGATTTACGAAAAGGACACCTAGATCTTAGTTCGATCGCATATTAAATTAAGCGACAAAGTACTTTCGAGATAAGAAGCCAATCAATATTATTAAAATCAAAACTAATAAAATTGCACTATTTTATTAATTCGTGGGCAAAACCTGCACTTTCTTAATCTGATCAAGTACATAATTTGAAACTAGAACCCACTTCATTTTAGGGTTTATGTGATTTACCAAAATTCCACTTATAGTGAAGTTACCAATTCGGGTGATTAGTTAATATAAACTTCCCTTTCATGGAAAAAACAATTAATGAACTCTCCTGAACGTGTTATATTATTACCTCCTTCAGACAACTTTGTGGTAATGAGGATCCAATGTAAAATTCGGAAAACAAACAAAAAAGAAAGAAAGAAAAATAGCTAAAAGAGTTTAATTAATATTAATAAACGTATTAACGATGATAATAGCAGTGCTTACTCTCTATGATCTAAGCTAAAAAAAAGCTTAAGCTTCCTTATTGCTCTTTCCCTGCAAAACAACAACAGTTTTCTCATTCTTCACGACGAAGACGACGAGCCATTAGCGTTTCCGCCGTCAGCTCCGCCGCTATCGCTCTCGAACCTCCCACCACTGCCACCGTGTATGTCGTGTTCTAAACCATTTCCACCGCGAACGCCATCATCGTCGACGTTGTTATTATTGTTCTCTCCGCCGGAAACCGCGACGCCGTTATCGATCCTATGGACGGTGGTGGTACCGCCGGAGAATGGCTGGTCGCGGCGGTTGTTGAAGGTGTTTTTGTTATTGTGCATCCAGACCTTGAGCACGCCTTTATCGACTCCGATATCGCGGCAGAAGTCGCGCACCTCGTCCTCGTCGCGCTTCTGAATCTTCCACCCGATTCGATCGGCGAACTCGTGCATCTTCTCTTTCTGATTTTGACTGAATTTCGTCCGGAATCGCTTCCGGGAGCCTGGGGTGTGGTGGTGAGTGGAGAGATTGTTGGCGGCAAAGTTGAGATCTGAGAACGGTAAGCTGTTTCCGCCAGTTTTATTGGTACCGGAGAGAGCGAGGAGCATGTAAGAGGAGGATATAGGCGGCGGAGAAGAGGAGTTAGGGCTGCGAGGGAGAGGAGGAGCAGGTGGAGGTGGGTGGTGACGGTGGTGAGGCTGGTACTCAATTGCGGCGGTGGTGGAGGATGGAGGGAGAGACGGTGGAGGGACAGCGGAAGCGAGAGAGGAATCGTCGGGGTCACGGCGGTGGAAGTTACGGTGACAACCGCAGGCGGCACACTTGAGGGAAGTTGGATCCGAAGGTGTGGAAGAAGGAGAAGGCATGAATTCTCCGCAACCGTCGAGCGCGTGACCGCCAATCGCTGCCGCGTGGTTTTTGAGGCATTCTTTGTAGGTGACGGCGATTGGGTGGTGGTGGTGGAGGTTGTGGCGCTTGATGATTCCGTTGCTGAAGGAGATTGGTTTCGCTGGTTGGATCCGGGTCGGAGTTTCGGATTCGGGTTCAGGAGATTTAGGAGTCATATCCATTGCTCAAAATTCAAGCATCTATGTCTCTTTTGTTTTTTGCTTTTCAAGATAATCTTGTGAGAAAAGAAAACGAAAATTAGGGTTTAGGTTGAGCTCAAACAAAAATTTGATGTTAAGAACTCGGAATAAAACTGGAAAACGAAGAAGATGGATAAAAAGGAAAGAGCTAATTAGCTTTTGGAGATCATTTGATCGTTTTTATTTAAATATGTTTTAAGAAAATAACTTTTGGAAGAAGAGGAAGATGTTGTTATAAGATGATAGTGAATCTGGTGATGATGAATGTTGGCTAAGACAGAATAAAAATAGTTAATAGGAGAAATAAAAATTAATAAATACGAACAATAAATATATATTTAAAAACATAAAAAAATTTAAAGGACAGGGTTCAGGATTGATGATTTAACTATGGTTAGATGAGTATGGTTAATGGGAAACTGGGACCCACATTAGAGAGTGGGGAAATATATAGAGTAATAAATGTCTTAAACCTAAAGACAGTCCAATTATAAATTTTCTCATGCATTGTGACACTTCTTCTTTTAACTTGTCTTTTTTTTCTTAATATTTGTTCCTCCTTTATTGTTTTAACAATATTTGTTGACCAAAATAATATATATTTAATATTGGTTCCTTCTGTAAAAAACCTTTTGTCTGACATTTCATTGATATTTGATTAATACAATGTAACTACCAGCCATGTTTGGAAAGTTTTAGTCTTATTTTAGCTTTTATAATGTAAAAAGATATCGCTACGTGTAATTAAGGGTTATGAAAAATGAATAGATTTAAGGAGATTACTGAAAATTTACAAAACTTGTGTATGCAGATATACGAAATTGATTTGCCAAAAAAAAAGATACAAAAATTGATTGTGCATAGGTATCATGTGCTACATATTTTAGAGTTACTTAATTGTAATTAGTTTTTTTTTCATTGAAAACTAAAAACGATAGTTATAATCTTATGTTATTCAAATAGAAATTTGAATATAAAATAAAATTTTAAAAGTGTAAAGTTTAATGTTATTGAATTAGTGATAAAAAAATATGTCATCAAATTTGCTGATGTTAAAAAAGAAAGATTGGTAGGATTTGATATGTATGTCGTGATGTTAGTTGTTTACAAGATGTTATAGTTTTTTTTGGTCAAAGTTTATTTTCCATGTATGCTAATTAGCTAAACCATGATAATATTTTATATGTAATATGTATAAAGTTTTATGAATTTTCAACTTACAATCAACTTAAAATTATTATTATATAAATATAACTTGTATATTATATGCATTCGTAATGTAAGCTTTCTCTCCTTTTACTTTGTTGTATAGTAAAGTCCTCATGAACTATTTTTCATGTTCTTTTAATCTTATATTATAACTTAAATAATCTTAATTTTTTTTCCTAAAGTATCAGTGCTTTGTTATGGAAACAGATTTTTTTCTTTGTTATGGAAACAGATTTCTTTAATAAAAAAAAATTAAAACAATTTTTTTCTAACAAAACTGACTAAAATTCTTAAATATCAAAAAAATATATGTGTAAAAACAATGTAATATTTTTTTTAAACAAAGCTCACATTAATATTTATTCTTTATTGTGAACAGAACCATCCGTCCATATCACATTAATCTTACTTCGATACCATACTTTTTTCAAATCATTTCATTTACAGTTTTTAAAATGGGGTAGATGTTCGGCATTCACACCAAATTTGGAGAAGAATATTAAGCTATCTCTGAAAACAAACAAGCCTGATACAGTGTTAATACCATGTATTTTAAAATACAAATCAGTTGGATATGTATATTTTGTTATGAGAACATTGTTTTCTAATCTTGGGAGTTAACATAAAACAATTCTCCTCCTTTTAAAATGATAATATGTCAATATGAAATCTCTTTACTTTTGGATGTCTTAATTTAATCTCTCTTTTCTTTTACCTTTCTTGCATAATAAAACTTTCATGAGCTATAATTTATAAACAATATACTTTTCTTGCATGATGAAGAATAATTTCTCGGGTTTTAATTTGACTTTTCTAGTCTTATGTTTATGTCTTGTTAACTTATATTATAGTGTGAATAATCTTGATTTGGATTCTCAAACACGTAAGAGTATGATGACGCTTGTGTACATATCTAGATATTTAGATTTGATTCCATTTGGCTCGGTTTAAAAATGAAGTGGTTAACGTAGCTGATTAGGGCATTTATTTTTAAACATCCATCACATTTATACAACGACACAAATATTTCTGTCTTATTACAGCTATACGACACCGTACCTTGATTTCCACGAGGGATCTTGTTATTTGACTAATCTACCCTCAAGAGATAAGCACTATTTACGATTTAACTTCAGAAACCGTGTTCGTAGGCTTTAACCTTCTGTGCGCTTCTTGTCACGAATCCACCAGACACGACCAAAATTTCTTTTTTTTGTTGGCTTGAAATGATGATTATTAAGTATGTTTCTCTTATTTATTTTTAAATACATTTTCAGCAAACTACGTAATCATAGTTAACACGCAAAGAATTAAGACTGACACGTACTTGAAAACTCCACATGTCACTCCATGGTATCACTAGCATGGTTTAGGAGCCCGCCACGTAAATTAAATAGTCTTGGGAAAATCATCATTCGAATAGTCAAAACCTCAAAGTTTTTCTTCTAATCTTTCGAACATTTTCAGCAAATACAAAGTTAATAGTATTTTTTCAATAATCTTATAACCTTTCTTTCCGGGAAAAATATAAATCAAACCTAGCTGATAAGCAATCAATTAATGCAATTACAGCTCACAAGTTGACCAATTGATATATTTTTAATTATCAGAAAATATGTTTAGTTTAAATATTTATGGATAGATGATAAAGACGGAACATAAAAATTAGTATCCTCTTTTATTTTCTTGGGCACAGAATCATGAATTGCATGGTTGGTCCATAATAAAGATAAAGTTTTGTTGGCTTTTTTTTCTTTCTTTGTATAACCATGTGGTCCTAACAAACGCAAGAACTTATAATCAATGGGGGTTAATAAGAAAATAAAAACCCTAACTAGCTTTTTACTGTATACGTTTTAATTTTTTGACTGTTGGTTGTATTCTTACGTTTAAACTAATGTTATTTTTCGTAATCCCTTTCTCCCCTAAAACACATATCGAATAAAATCATGTATTTTGAAACTCTAGTAAAAAACACAAAAATATTTTCTAGTTCAAAGTAACCAATATCTTAAAAGGTTTCAAAATATCATAAATTGTTGTTTATAGATATACAAAATTGGATATATTATTTAGGAAAAAACATGTAAATATATTATAAGTTTGGACCTATTATAATACCGTTAATTTCTGTTTATTTTCAAAAATGCCATAAACTAAAATACAAGCTGGTAAACTTATTATTATATCTCTTGAAAAAGATTAAATTAAAATTAGATGACTCAAAAACAAAGTCATTTTAGGATTCTTTTAGGTAGATATGATTATAAAATAGCAAGTTGATGCCCCTAATTAAGGTTAGAAGTCAACATTGAGACTTTTTTTCTTCTATATTTTGAATTAAATCACTAATATTGATAACGACATCCAAATTTGAGCATTGAAGGTTTTATATCACGGTCCAGACAAATTGTTTAGAGTTGGAAGGATGACGACAACTCCACTAGAATCGTTAATATTCGTCATATGTTTTGAGAATTATATTTACTTATTAAGAAATAGTCTAGCTTTAAAAAAGAACTTTATCGTATTTTACTTAATCTGATCATTCAGGAGGGAAAAAATATGAGAGATTAGTACAAAGTTTAATGGGATCATATGTGACACGTTTTAAAGAAAAAAATATCAACAACCCTATCACCCAAGAGTTGGACTACAAAATCTTTTGTAGGTCCAATAATTGTTCATTACCACACCACCAATTTCATATCTACTGTCACTGTGTTACTGATTATATCATAGTGATTAACATACTATTAGTTTCTTTATTAGTTTATTTGATAAGTGTTTTCACGAATGAATATAAAATTATAGAAACTAAATCATTTTTGCAATTTTTGGAAAGAAAAGCTCATACAAAATGTCAGGATTAAAAAAACACACCGAGTATCGTTCAGTCATTTGAATTGAGCTTGATCTGAAAAATATATATGAGTTAGCTTTTTTAATTCGGTAAAATAAGAAACAGAATAATGTACGAACTTAGTAAGGAGTCTAATTACAAAAATTAAGTTGAAAATGGGAAAAATGGAAATATGGTCAAATTAAGGGGTGTGAACTGAAATTTTGATGGGAATAACACATGTATGAGTTGTTTGGGGGCTTTTAAAACCACTTCAAATAATGCTCTGTGTTTGTAGGGCACAATGTGTCCTATATTAGGTGTAATCAAAACTCATCTTATTAGACAACTTGAGCCAAAATTATGATGTCCTCTTGATATTGTAAATATCATACCAACATAAAACCACACTCATAATCTTCAGTTACATACTTTTATTTTATCGATTAAGAAAAACTAGATGAACTTAATTACAATTTGGTTTTCACTTTCTTTTTTAAAGATCGAAAAATCGAATGTAAAATATGATTAGGGACTTTGATCCCAATCTTTGCAGTTTCAAAATAATAGCATATGTGAACTAGTTTGAGTGTGACTAATAATATAGCGCACAAGAGTAATTCAATGTGTCATTCATTTTAGACAAAGAGTTTAGGACACTTCAAAATTTTCAATGGGTCCGAATATATCAATGACTAGATTTTGCAAATCAATTAGTCAGATTGTCCATGATGTGTCTACACAAGTATTAGATGTCTATTTAACATTTTACCAACAAAGAAGGTATTAGATGGGATTACAAATAAATTAAGAGAGCCTACTTGACCCAATATGGGCCCATTTACTTTTTCCTTTTTTCTTGTTTATTCGAATTCTTTGGTTTCCCGCTTAATTTGTATACCCTCTCCACCCTAAGGGTCTCTCAAAAACAACAAAAAGAAACGAAAAAACAAAATCAAATATTTAATTTCGTTTTTCAATTTCTTCGTCTCTCTCTCCAGCGAAATCGAGCGAGTTGAAACACGTGTCAACACCGAGTTGACCTGAGAATGGTGGTGATGGAGGAGGAGGAACCAATGGGTGAGTTTCGCGGCGAGTCTCAGCCTGTCCAGAGAAAATCTGGAACTCCGAGGCTTTACATCAAAGAGCTTGTGATGAGGAACTTCAAATCGTATGCTGGTGAACAACGCGTCGGACCTTTCCACAAGGTTAGGGTTTATTTTTCTTCTATTCATTTTCTAAAGAGAGAGAAAAATTGGTCGTTAGGGTTACCAGTGGGACGAATTGGAATCTGATTAGGTTGGGTTTTATTGGGATTTCTTGAATTTGAGCCTAGGTTCCTCGTCAACTACAGTATAGATTTCATTCCGAACTTCTGCTTTTTGGGTACTTTTAATTGCTGTTGCGAATTACAGGAATCTCATTTCAACTTATATGTCGTGAATTGGAAAATTAGATATACTAAATTTCATTATCTTGGGCTGTCGCAATTTCAGAGTTTTTCTGCGGTGGTTGGACCTAATGGGAGTGGAAAGAGCAATGTGATAGATGCAATGCTTTTTGTATTTGGGAAACGAGCTAAGCAGGTGAGTACTTTTTCATTTTCTGTCGGTGCTTGCTTTCGCTGAGCATGTATTACTTAAGCTCTTTCAAATGAGCTCTGTTTGAGCAACCTTCTGTTTCTTTGCTATCAGATGCGGCTCAACAAAGTATCAGAACTAATTCACAACTCAACCAATCACCAGAACTTGGATAGTGCTGGAGTTTCTGTACAGTTTGAAGAGATCATTGATATGGTAAAGTTGTTTTTCTGGTTTCCTTTCATTGGAGACCATGTTAAGAGCTATACTGGTTGTCAAAATTTTTACCTAAGGCTGGACGATGTGTTCAAAGGCGAACTCTTCATATTTTTTTTGGATCGAGAACATTGGTGGATATCTCGTATCAATGTAGCACTTCGGAAAAGTTTTCTAGTAACATGCGTTGTTATTTTGAACTAACACAGGAAGATGGCTCGTATGAAACTGTTCCTGGAAGTGATTTCATGATTACTCGGGTTGCATTCCGAGATAATTCTTCGAAGTATTATATCAATGAAAGGTCGAGCAATTTCACTGAAGTTACCAAAAAATTGAAGGGGAAAGGAGTTGATCTTGACAACAACCGTTTCTTGATTCTTCAGGTTCTCACTTTAGAGAAACTGCCTATGTATTGTTAAATTCACATGGTCCCGTACTAATATTGTTTCTAAAATGTTGACAGGGGGAGGTAGAACAGATATCACTCATGAAGCCGAAAGCACAAGGTCCCCATGATGAAGGTTTTCTTGAATATCTCGAGGATATTATTGGAACGAATAAATATGTGGAGAAGATAGATGAACTAAATAAGGAGTAAGTGATCCATGCATTTTACAATTTGTTTTAAACGACCAATGCCCAAGAATTGCGTTTGAGGCGTAATTGCAAACGTCCCTGCTTTGTTCTTGTTGAATATGCATATTTGCTATTGGTGAATCGGTTCATCATAAATCATAAGTCACTAGGCAGATTTAGATGTAAGTGGCTCCTCACTTGTTGGATGTTATATTTTGCAATTGCCTCTCTGAAATCTAGGCTTGAGACCCTCAATGAAAAGCGGTCTGGAGTTGTACAAATGGTGAAACTAGCAGAGAAAGAAAGAGACAATTTAGAGGTTTGTAGACGTTTTCCCTTCTTATATGTGACCGGTTTTTGGTGTACTTGTTGTTAAAGTGTTTCTTGGAACAGGGTGTGAAGGATGAGGCAGAGACTTACATGCTGAAAGAGCTATCATATCTTAAATGGCAAGAAAAGGCTACAAAAATGGCATATGAAGATACTTTAGCTAAAATTACTGAACAGAAAGAGAGCTTGCAGAGTTTGGAAAATAGTCTAAAGAATGAGCGGTAAGTGCTAGTCAATTCTCTTTGAAATAGCAAAGAATTTATATGAATTCATTTACAAAAAACGTCATAATATTGCTGCTTCAGAGAGAAAATGGACGAGAGTAATAAGGAGTTGAAGGAACTAGAGTCTGTGCATGAAAAACATAAGAAGAGACAAGAGGTCTGTCCAAAATTCAGATGTGTTATGCTCTCATTCTTATGGTCCACGTGCCTAAAATCATTTGTTTTCTCTTCTTTGCAATGGTTAGGCTCTTGATAATGAACTTAGAGACTGTAAGGAGAAGTTCAAAGAGTTTGAAAGGCAGGACGTAAAGCATAGGGAGGACTTGAAGCATGTGAAGCAAAAAATCAAGAAACTCGAGGATAAACTTGAAAAGGTGGTAGTGATAATAGGATTAACTTGTTTATTTGGCATATACCTTATCTGTGTTTTTATGCAGGACTCATCCAAAATCAGTGATTTGTCAAAGGAGTGTGAGGACTCAAGAAATCTTATACCTAAACTTCAAGAAAGTATACCAAAGCTTCAGAAGGTCTTGGTAGATGAGGAAAAGGCATTGGAGGAAATTAAAGAGAAAGCTAAAGGTGTGTTTTGCTATGATATTATGCCCACTAATGACGACAAACTTACCTAATCCCTGGCAGCTTCACTAACAACATCACAGTAAAAAGGACTCGGAATTGGCAACTTGTTAAAAGTGCTAGTGACCGGCTATAATGATTAGCTCGGTGGTCAAGATAAGCTTGTTCAGCTGATTATTTCTGTCAATTTTGTTACAGTTGAAACTGAAGGTTACCGGTCTGAGCTTACAAAAATTCGTGCTGAACTAGAACCTTGGGAAAAAGATCTAATTGTGCACAGGGGACAGCTTGATGTTGCATCATCTGAAAGCGAACTCTTGAGCAATAAGGTACATTCATATAGTAATAACGATTTGCTTGGAGTGAAGGACCTTTGCTTGTCCGGATAAGTTGGCTCATCTTCAAAAGAATTTCCAGATTTTTTTTTTCATTTGTTAACTCCAGCTGCTTTGTTAAAGAATCTGTTTGCCATATTCAAGTCTTTCTATGCTTGCCAGACCTGCTTTCTGTCTGTATATTTCAAGAAACTGTTGGACAACTAATTTTCTATCTGTTTGAACATTACTGCTTTGTTATTCTAGCACGGAGCTGCTCTGAAAGCCTTCAAAGATGCTCAGAAGCAGCTCTCTGATATATCAACGAGAAAAGAAGAAAAATGTGCAGCAACTACCTCTATGAAAGCTGACATAGAGAAGAAGAAATTTGAAGCAATGGAAGCTCGGAAAGTGGAAGAGGTACTTTTCTCAGCATTGTATTATTTGCAGCTTGGATTTTTGAAACTGAGATTATGCTTCTGCAGGAATCACATAGAGAACAAGAAACACTTATTCCACAAGAGCAGGCAGCCAGAGAAAAAGTGGCTGAGCTTAAGTCAGCTATGAATTCTGAGAAGAGTCAAGGTGATGTTTTGAAGGCAGTTTTACGAGCGAAGGAGAACAATTTAATTGAAGGAATATATGGAAGGATGGGGGACTTAGGTGCCATCGATGGTGAGTATATTGGTCTATCTTCTAGTAGAAACTTTGCTCTGTCATTTACTATTTCAGATTGTTATTTTTTCTCCCTTTAGTATGAAATGTGAAATTTAAGTTGACAATATTCGTCATGTTAAATGATTTTTAGATGTGAATTCACAGTTGTGTGTTGAAATGATTTTAAATGTAATACAATAGAAGCTATCAATCACTGACATTGGTTATCCTTTGCAGCAAAATATGATGTCGCAGTATCAACTGCTTGCGGTGGCCTTGATTATATTGTTGTGGAAACAACTTCTGCCGCTCAGGCATGTGTTGAGCTGCTGCGGAAGGGAAATCTTGGCGTTGCAACGTTTATGATATTGGTATTGCATACCAATTTTTGTTTCTATGCTTTGGATCTTACCAGACTGGTCATTTTGTAAAAATGCCAACTTAAATCAGAAGAATCGTTATACAGGGATCTTTAGATCTGCGATTCTGGGTTGGTCATAGTATATTATTATATTTAAAAAGGACGTTAGGAGTGTGTTATGGTGGATTTGAATCGGTATATGAAATGCTATAGGTAGTGCTCTGAATACATTCTGAGTAGTGCTGAGTAAATTCTCAAGTGGACTGGATCCAAAGTTTCATATTCTTTCACCTAGTAGGTTCTAGTCACCCCTCTTGCAAATAAAGAGTGAATATTCCTTCTATAATATTTTTTTTGCAGGAGAAACAAACCAATCACTTACAAAGATTGAAGGAGAAAGTGAAGACATCCGAGGATGTTCCACGCCTCTTTGATCTTATTAGAGTTAAGGATGAACGGATGAAACTTGCATTCTATGCAGCCTTGGGAAACACTGTTGTGGCAAAGGATCTTGATCAGGTACAGTATGCTTTCTCATTTAGACTGGATCAGTAACATATTTCATTTTCCGACATTAATAAAGATGAATTCAGCTAACCTCAGCTAATTTATTGAAATCGAAGATGAGTAATACCTCTGAGAATACAAATTTTCTGTGGACTCTTAAAGCTGAGCTATTAGATACAATTTGTTTTGGTTATCAGGCAACACGTATTGCTTATGGTGGGAACAGAGAATTTCAAAGAGTTGTGACTCTTGATGGCGCTCTCTTTGAAAAATCTGGTACCATGAGTGGAGGGGGAGGCAAGCCACGTGGGGGAAGAATGGGAACCTCTATTCGAGCCACTGGTGTATCTGGCGAGGTTGTTGCCAATGCAGAAAAAGAGCTCTCAGAAATTGTTGACATGTTAAGTAACATCCGTGAAAAGATTGGCAATGCTACAAGACAATATCGAGCTGCAGAAAACGAAGTCTCTCGCCTGGAAATGGAACTGGCGAAAAGCCAAAGAGAGGTACTGTCTTCTGTAGTTTTATCAGTGTAGCCCTTTCTCTTGAGATATATGATCAAGTTGCCTTAAATGCAATCAAATGTTTCTTTCTTCCATCTTTTAGATCGAAAGTCTCAATTCAGAGCATAATTACCTCGAAAAACAACTAGCTTCCCTAGAAGCTGCATCTCAGCCAAAAACAGATGAGATGGACAGGCTTAAAGAGCTCAAGAAAATCATCTCCAAAGAAGAAAAAGAGATTGAAAAACTTGAGACGGGTTCTAAACAGTTGAAGGATAAAGTGCGTAGCATCAGTAATTCTTTATTTTTTTATGTTTTGAAATGTGGCAAATGCTCCTGCTTCCTATCTGTTTTTGGTCTAACAAGCTTAGATAAGTAAATGCATATTCTATGGAGTTGTTTTTTGTACTATTATCCTGTATCTATAACTGATTGGGTTTCTTATTTTAGGCTTTGGAGCTGCAAACTAGCATAGAGAACGCTGGTGGGGAAAAACTGAAAGGACAAAAGGCAAAGGTTGAGAAGATTCAGACTGTAAGTTTGCCTTTGCTCTTACCATGCTGATAGTGAACTCATTGTTAAGTGTATCCTAATTTATGTTGCACATGTTTAGGACATTGACAAAAGTAATACAGAGATCAATCGGTGTAATGTTCAAATAGAAACAAACCAGAAAATGATAAAGAAGTTGACAAAGGGGATTGAAGACGGGACCCGAGAGAAAGAAAGGCTAGAGGGTGAGAAGGAAAAGTTGCTGACTGTTTTCAAAACTATAGAACAGAAAGCATTTGCAATCCAAGAGACGTATAAAGAAACACAGAAGGTTTTAACTGCCCTTATCTCTGTTTCCTGGATACTATTTGGATTAGAGTGATAGAGCATCCTTTCTTTTTGCTGTTCAGTTGATTGATGAACATAAAGACGTGTTGACTGAAGCAAAGTCCAATTATGAGAAGCTGAAAAAGTCTGTGGATGAGTTGAAGGCATCTAGGGTATCAAACAACTGAATCCTTCTCTTTCTTACTGTTTGTTGTGTTACTTTGGATGCTTTTCATCATCTAATACTTAAGTTGAACACAGGTCGATGCAGAATTCAAAGTTCAAGATATGAAAAAGAAATACAATGAATTAGAGTTGAAAGAGAAGGGCTACAAGAAGAAACTCAATGACTTGCAGATTGCACTCACAAAGCATATGGAACAGTATGTATGCTGAACCCCCCATCTATGATACCTTCCTCATTTGCATCGCAAATTCATCATTTCTCCATTGCAGAATTCAGAAAGATCTTGTTGATCCGGATAAGCTTCAAGCAACATTGATGGATAACAATTTGAACGAAGCCTGTGATCTAAAAAGGGCGCTTGAAATGGCCGCCTTACTGGAGGCTCAGCTGAAAGAGTTGAATCCAAATCTTGACTCAATCGCCGAGTAAGAATTTATTTGTTTTATCTTATATAATCCAATCGACACATGTTTCATTAGCTTTCTTGATTGTTTCCCCTAATTACTTAAAGATATCGGAGCAAAGTGGAACTTTATAATGGGCGGGTAGAAGAACTTAACACTGTAACCTTAGAACGTGATGACATAAGGAAGCAGCATGATGAATTTAGAAAGAGAAGGTATTGTCACACTTTTAATTTTTCTACTGTATATAGATCTTTCCCTTTTGTTCTTGGTCTCATGAAGCTAACTTGGATGACTATGAATTCATTTCAGGTTGGATGAGTTTATGGCAGGATTTAACACAATATCGTTAAAACTGAAAGAAATGTATCAGGTTAGCTTGCCTTTTGGACACTGTTTAAAAATAGAATGTACAAAGATATCCAGAGATGATTAGAAAACTTGAACTGCCATGAAATATGATATCTTTCTATGAATTCTGAGCTGCTTTGCAAATCTGACAACTTGAACATAATCCTTTGTTTCTTCGCATATCTTATCTGTTTCCCTGATTAACTTTACCAATATGATGCTGCAGATGATCACTCTTGGAGGTGATGCAGAGCTCGAGCTCGTAGACTCCCTAGATCCTTTCTCAGAAGGTGTGGTTTTCAGTGTGAGACCTCCCAAGAAGAGCTGGAAGAACATTGCAAACTTGTCGGGTGGTGAAAAGGTCTTTCAGAAAACAAACAAACATCTCTTTACAATTTATTTCACTAGTTTGTCTCTCAACTCTCTTAAAAGACTTCTCTCTCTTACTTACAGACACTTAGCTCACTCGCACTAGTCTTTGCACTCCATCACTACAAGCCTACGCCGCTTTACGTTATGGACGAAATCGACGCCGCTCTCGGTAACACTTCCATTCGTTCCTCCATTGTAATTTAATCTGCCAAACTCAAGTAATCCCTGAAAAAAGTCTCACCTGTTTTTTCCACCAGACTTCAAAAACGTATCGATCGTTGGACATTACGTGAAGGACCGTACTAAAGATGCTCAGTTCATTATCATCAGGTCCGTTCAATCTCCTAACTTATTCCAACAGAGATGAGATAAATCAGTTCTTGGCACTGTGGAACCTCATTGCCTTGTAATGGCAATGTATTAACTATTTAAGTAAGAGGTTTTGAGATCTAATATCTGACAATGGTGCAGTCTGAGGAACAACATGTTTGAGCTAGCAGATAGATTGGTGGGAATCTACAAAACAGATAACTGCACAAAGAGCATTACAATCAACCCTGGAAGCTTTGCAGTTTGCCAGAAAACTTCTGCTTAGGTCTACCAAATGAACAGCATCTCTACATTAACCACTTTAGCTTCTTGGTGTCTGCATGTATTAAAAAGCTCACTGTATTGTAATCGTTTCCTTGTGTGGGGTTTTCTACTGTTTAGTGACTTTGGGCTTGCTTCTTTTTTGTTAATGTTAGGATTAACTATAACCATGTCACAAGTTATAACCTGAAGAAATGTTTATAGTAGGCCTACTTGTAGACCAATCTACTATTGGTCAAACCATTTGCATAATTATTGTATTTTTCTAAGCAATATGACCTTTCTAGGGTCGGGACCAGATTAGTCGTATGATCAACACCATTAATCAGATGCCAGACTGTACCTAACACAAGATGCTTATTTTAGAGACATTTTTTTTATTAATATGAAGCACAACTGGCATCAATATTTCCTTTTTAAATCAAGGTTGATGTAATTATTTTCAAAAAAATCATTTAAGATTAATCTAATGTCAATATACAAAAATTCAAAAGTCTTGCGGTAGTGTTGAGTGTAGACTTCATTGGCCATAGAAGAATGCTCTTTTTCTTGCTTTTTGCTTATGGTGTGGGTTGCATCTGTCTCTGTGAGCAAAAAGCTAGAATATTTTAAATAAAGATGAGAATTAAAAAATATAAATATACAAATATTCATTGTTACAACTTACACGAAACAGTGAATATTTGCTTTTTGATGTTACTGAAGTTATATTGCAAATCTTAAAAACTGAAGAAAAAAAATTGGATGGTTGTGTTGAATCTATCATATTAATCTGAAAAAGAATTCGAAAGGTATTTCATTGGATGTTTTTGTTTTCAACTAAATATATTTAAACTTCGTTTATTTAGCCTGCAAGTAAGTACAAACTGAATATTTGTAAAACTATAATAACACCCTTGCATTCAACAAATACAAATACAACTTCATTCTCTGTTGGTGTTCCCAACTCACAAAGCTCTTATTTTGCAGTAAAAGATATATAAAAAAAGTGAGTTCAAACACACATCTTTATGGGAAACAAAACAAAACCAAACGTTCTTCACGCCGCAGGAGGATCCTCGTGTACAAATTTCTCAAACTCTTCTCTTGATTTCCCATCCGGATTCTTCTTCCACTCGATGAACTTCTTCGATGCCTCTATGAATTTCTCCATGTGAAGCCTCTTCCATTCCTACGAAACCCACAAAAATTAAGTGTTTGAGTCAAAACCATTAAGCAACATAAACTTAAAAAGACTAAATCAAGTGGTTTGGAGAAAACTTGAATGAACGAATTGTCAACCTCGAAATCCCATTCTCCATACATATCAGGATCATCCTTGTTAGCCCATATAAAGGTTTCCACTTTCATCTTCACGGAAGTCTCCTGCATAAAATGAAGAATTAAAGCTTCCATCTTTAAGCCATCTCATGACTATCAAAGATCAGAGTAATGTGATTAGTGACGATGAAGTGAAGTAATAAAACTTACGGTTAACACAACTTCAACGGTCTTCCTCACGTATTCAGCTCCTTCAATCATATCTAAATTCTCTAGCTGAGCATCTGTTAAACCAGTTAGTACCTGCACCGAACATCAGATTCAGAAATGAAATATCAGAGAAAAACACAAAAATTTGGGAAAGTTTTTTCCCTGCATTCAAATCAACAGAAGGAAGAGTGTATCTAACCAGGAGACAAAACAACAAGAAGCTTCAGAAACTGAAACGAACTAAACCGCAATAAAACAAGATAGATGCAAATCGAATCCTTGTAAGAACAAGAGATGAAAACAAGACCTTTCCGTTGATAAGTCCATTCTCAAAAGGAGAAAGACAGGAATACAAACGCCCTTTGAGCCTATAGACATGACTGCAAAAAAACTCAAGAAATCAGCTTCAATCAATCTCCAAGCAAAAAAAGGAAGAAGATCGAAGATGTGGAGGAAGAAGAAAGACGTACAAGCCGTGGAGTTGAGCGGAGACAATAACCGGATTACATTCGAGGATCAAACTTACGACGGCTGGTTCTTGGAAACTGCCGTAGACGAATACATTGTGCGACGGAGATTGATCGGAACTGGTCATGCTCTGCTTCTGAAACTGCTTGATTTACTTTGAATGAAACTTATCCAAGAGAGATATGTTTATTTATTCCCTCTTTATCATCACTTCGCGTAGCTTTGTTTCTTTCTATATTTAATAACAATTATTGCAAAATGTATAGTATAGTTATTGAGTTTTTGTTGCCTATGCAATAAATAATTATACCTCTGGCTTTATCTTCTTGACAATGGTGGGATTTTCACGGTGGAGTGTTCTGTGAAGTTTCCACCGTGTGGCGAACATATAGTGTTATTACTAAACTAAAAACATGTTACGAGTAAGAAAGGTAACACGGTAGAAGAACTATAATAAAAGGTAGCTCTAACACTGTATAAATCACATGTTGTGTGCCCTTTACGCATTTAACGTTTGGTTGGATGTCAGTGGTGGACTGTTGGGAATTGATGCCAATGCTTGATTGGTCCGAGACCCTTCAACACATCACCATGCATAGCTTTGATATGTTGGAGTTCATTTTTAATGAGGTTAGCATTTCAAACAGCCATTTACTATATTTGAAAGGAACGTAACGATAGGCGTTACAACCAAGTCTATCAAACGGCGACTCAACTCATTAGAGTTGATATTAGTGGATATAAAATTTACATGTATAGATGATGTGAGACACTTTGGATTTTCTGTTTGATAAGTATGTGTTCCTGCTTGTAGAGAATCGGTTGGCCAACGTCAAAATCATTTTGCATTTTTTCAAATCAATATGACTTTTTCTTTTTGGATTCGGACCATATCTGGTCTGAATGGTACATGTACAAGTCTAAAAGTAAGGCTACATATATAAAATGGTGACTGGAGAGAATTATTTTCAGCTTAAAAATCTCCCTCATGTATATTATTACTTTCTTTCCTTCTTCACCTTAAAATTTTGTCTATTGCTTTTAATTTGATTGGCAAAAAAGTAGAAAGAACCTAAAATACAAAATTTCAGGTAAATGTTTTACTAAGGGTCTTTGATTTAGTGATAACTAGATAAATATACGGATATTTATTTAGTGTAATAATCTCCCGAATATTTTAAATTTGTTGAAATTTTTAAAGATTTAACCGAAAAAAAGATTGTGAATACTTTTTCTAGTACTTATCAAAATATAACACAATAAAAAACTTCCTAAAATCGTAAGCATGAAAATCTATTTATATGAAAACCTAAAAATTTTAAAAATCCAAATCCTAATTAAATTAGAAAAACTACTAAAATATAATAAATACATATAAATAGTAATTATCTTAATTATGCGCCAGTTTTAGCAGTCAGACCAGTTGAGTGATGATAGATAATGCTTTTATAGAAAGGATGAAACAACTCAATGTTCATGTGGTAGATTGATGATAGATAATGCTTTTATAGAAAGGATGAAACAACTCAATGTTCATGTAGTAGATCATCTTTTGTGTTCGTTCCCCAACTGACAAAGCTTCTTACAATCTTATTGCCTTTGACATGATCAGACTCTTTTATTTTGGATTACAAGATTAAGATAAAGTAAAAACGGCAGACAAATTCTTCACGCCACAGGAGGATCTTCATGTACAAGTTTCTCAAACTCTTCTCTTGATCTACCATTCGGATTCTTCTTCCAAAAACCATTAAAGCAACATAAACGACTTGCTAGTTTGGATGAAAGCTAATTTGCATAAATGGTTTTGAACCTCAAAGTCCCATTCTACATACATGTCAGGATCATCCTTGTTAGCCCAAATTAAAGCTTCAACTTTCATCTTCTTGGATGTCTCCTGCATAAGTGGAGAGACTAAAAAGCTTCAAGCTTTAATCAACAATCTAATGATCATTATGATTAGAGATGATGATGTAATAAAAAAACTTACAGTTAACACAACTTCAACAGTTTTTCTCACGTATTCAGCTCCTTGAATCACATCTAGATTCTTTAACTGAGCATCTGTTAATCCAGTTAGTACCTAAACTATCAAAGATAGAAAAAGTTGGCTTAACCGGAGATAAACCAGTAAGTAACAATGTTCCAATTGTAGAAAGGCAGAGACTTATAGAAGAAAATCGAATTCTTGAAAACCCAAATATTACTTTGCCCCACAAAAAAGGAGGAAGAAGAAGAGATCAAGACCTTGCCGTTGACTAATCCGGACTCAGAAGGAGCAATACAAGGATGCAAACGTCCTTTGAGTCGATAAAGATGACTGAAATCAGATTTAATCAGTCTCCACGAAATCTAAGCAAAAGAAGACAAAAGAAGAAGAAAAAAGAAAGGTACAAGCCGTGGAGCTGGGCGGAGACGATGACCGGAGTGAATTCGAGGATCAAACTCACGACGGATGGCTCCTGGAAACTGCCGTAGACGAAGACGTTGTGCAACGGAGAAGTAGTCATCTTCTTCCTCTCAAATCGAATTTGATTTTTTAGTTTGAAGATCAGGTTGGGTCAGTGCTCTCTGTATCATCTCGTAGCTAAAACTTATTTGTGTTAACTTCCTTGGTCTCTTCATATTTACAGTTAAGGCCTAATCTCAGTACCAACTTCGGTTTTTTTCTTTCTCGACATCATTTGTTTTGTCGGATATTTGGAATAAGCAATCTATACAAAAGTTCAAAATAAAAATAATTAACTCAAATACGAGATTGAGGATAGAACCACTGAATGAAAATTCTTATAAAGCACTTGTCAATTATAAATTGATTATAAATTGATTATAAATTGGTTCAATTCCTTTTAAAAAATTTAAAATTTAATTATAGAATTAATTTTATTAAAATATTAATTTATTTTTTTGTGTGAAAAAATCTTTGAAATTCTCATGGATGAAGATTATTATATGCGCATTGATAGTTTGTTTTTGTAAAATAATCTCCATCAGTCAAAGTCAAACTGTTTGCATTTTCTTGTATTTTCGAAGCAAATATGACTTTTTTGGGATTCATATTAAATAACCCCCTAATACGACATCAATCTAAACCAAACTCAACACATAATGCTTTTATCTCAAAACACTAGAAATGCTAAAACCAAGACTTGAATATAAACTCTTTTTCATTAGAAATGATAAAACCAAGACTTGTGAAAGATCTTATATAGATACAATACAACATCTTCTTTGTGTTCCGAACTCACAAAGCCTCTTATAATCGTCTTGCCTTTGAAGTGATCAGACCCTTTTATTTTGGGAGTAAAAGATAGATAAAAAGATATAAGATAGATAAAGGAAGACAAATTCTTCACGCCACAGGAGGATCTTCATGTACAAATTTCTCAAAGTCTTCTCTTGATCTCCCATTCGGATTCTTCTTCCATTCGATGAACTTCTTCGACGCCTCTATGAATTTCTCCATGTGAAGCCGCTTCCATTCCTGTACCAATTCAAATCCACACAAGTGTTTTGCCAAAAACCATTAAGCAACATAAACTTTTAAAGACTAATTAGTGTTTGATGATTAAGAAAACTTGTAAGCGAACGAGTAGTTGCACCTCAAAATCCCATTCTCCATACATGTCAGGATCATCCTTGTTGGCCCATATAAAGGCTTCCACTTGCATCTTCTCGGATGTGTCCTGCATAAATGGAGATTAATGAAAGCTTCAAGCTTAGAGCAATCTCAGGATCATTAGAGATGATGAAGTGAAGCTTACAGTTAACACAACTTCAACAGTCTTCCTCTCGTAGTCAGCTCCTTCAATCATATCTAAATTCTCTAACTGAGCATTTGTTAATCCGGTTAGTACCTGCACAAACCATAAACCCAACGCTTAACTTGCTTGAAAATCGAATTCTTGTGAAAGAAGTTATCATATGCACAAGAACTTTTCAAGATTAAGTTGTATTTGTTCTTGGTTTAGATTATCTTCCCCAAAGAGAAGAAAGAGATGAAAACAAAACCTTGCCGTTGATTACTCCTGTCTCAAAAGGAGCAATACAAGGATGCAAACGTCCTTTGAGTCTGTACCTGTGACTGCAAAATCACCAAAAAAAGAATCGTCTTTAATCAGTCTCCACAGAATCTAAGCAAAAGGAAGATGGGAGATTTGAAGTAAAACGTACAAGCCGTGGAGTTGAGCAGAGACGATGACCGGAGTGCATTCGAGGATCAAACCAACGACGGCTGGTTCCTGGAAACTGCCGTAGACGAAGACGTTGTGCGACGGAGAATGATCAGAACTACTCATCTTCTTCCTCTGAGATTGATTTAGTTTGAAAGTATGTGTGAGAGAGAGATATGATTTAGTAATGCTCTGTTTATAACACCTTGTACCGTAGCTTACTTTCGTTGAATTCTTTCTTCGTTATTTGATAATGATAGTTGATCTTTTCTTCGTAATTGTCGTCACATATTAAATTATAATAAACGTTATGCCGTCAGAAAATTTTACAATAAAACATATATAAGCCGCCACGATTTTTTTTTTACAAGAAACCCATCCAAAAAAAAACCACCATGATGTATGAGTGTAGATGGTTAATGTATTTGCCAAGTTTTTGTGTCAATGTGCATTTATAAGCTGGTATATACTTTGAGGACTATCAAATGTTGAAATTTTGTAAAGAAATAATATAAGTTGCTAACAATAAACAATACACTAGACAACTCTATCTAATCTTATTCTCCTCCTCATTTAAATTCAATGAAAAAATTGATTAATTTAGTTTGAGATTGTTGGGGGGACAGATTTGAATTAGACCTCATTCGTATTAATAATCACAATAAGCATAGATTCTTACTCTTTCGTCAAAGATTCAAAATTTAATATCATTTTCTTCTTTCAATTAAAATGGGATTACATCTGGCATATATGACACGGCAACATGAATAATACAAACCAATAGTGTTACATGTCCGAGTCAGTCATTATCATATCTTAAATTGCAATAAAAATAGGGTGATCAAATTAGTAAATGCTAGACAAGATTCCATAATAACACAAACATAATCATAATACAAGACTCGGTTTTCAATTCCAACACACAAAACATAAACACATTATTATAGAACACACTTTACTTATATATGTCTCTTCATTGTTCAAGAATCATCAACAATCAGACAATAAAAATGGTTCTAAAACATCTTCTCTTGTCTTCCCATTTGGATTCTTGTTCCATTCCAACACTTTCTTAAACGTCTCCACAAATTTATCCGCATGAATCACTCTCCATTCCTACACACAAACACATAATCCCAACATTAACTAACCATCTGAATAAAAAGAAAAAATAGGTGAAAAAAACATTTCATCAACCATTTAACTAAAACCAACCTCGAAGTCCCATTCTCCATACAGACTAGGATCATCTTTATTGACCCAAACATAAGTTTCCGCTTTCATCTTCTCCGAATTGTCCTGCGTCATCAGATTCCTCCAATTCTCAGAACAAACTTTACACACCAAAAAATTGCATTAGATTGTGATCGGAGACAAAAGATCTGGTTCCAACACTTACCGTCCTTACAACTTCAACTGTGACTCTCTCATAATCACTACCTTCGATCACATCAAACTTGTTTAGCTCAGCATCGGATACTCCCGTTATTACCTACACCAACAAATTTAAAAAACCAAAACTTTTCAAATCATAAAACAGATCAAAAACATAACAGAGAGATCAAATCAAACCTTGCCGTTGACTTTTCCAGACTCAAATGGGACAATACATGGATAAGGACGTCCTTTGAGTTTATACCTGTGACTACATAATCAAGAAGATCGGAGATAATCACCTTTCGGAGAAAACATAGTCGGAGGGGAAGAAAGAGAACGTACTAGCCATGAAGAAGGGCGGGAACGGTATCGGCGGCGCGGTCAAGGATCACGGCGGCGACGGCTGGTTCAAGAATGCTGCCGTAAACGAAGACGTTATGAGATGGAGCATCAGAGCCACTCATCCTCTTCCTCTGACTTGATTTGACAAAATGGCAATAATGATGAAAGTAATCGCTGGATTAATGACTCCTTTTAAGCTTTAACCATTGTGATCTACTTTAAAGTTAAACTCCACTTTCTTTTCTGCTTCATGTATTGTGTATATATCGTGTGATAATAACTTTTTTTTATGTTAAATTAATTATCTTTTATTTTTAAAAAATAATAATTTGTTTTATTTTTGTTTATATTGTATTTATATTACTAATTTATTGTTTAACTGCTACTATATGGCTAGTCATAAATATCTCGTAAACTTATATGTTTCGAACCGTTGCGTCAATCATATAAATTACATAACAATTTTTGTAACCGCAAGCATCGCAGATCCGCATCTACTGTATTTAAACGAAAAATAATTGGTTCTATAGCAATATATATATGAATTGTTGAAACACAAAATTTCAGCGAAAACAAAAAAGAAATATAAATATATAAATTGGAAAACGATAAAGAAATATAAATATATAAATTGTTGTAACATCTTTATTTGATACTATCACCCTCTCATATCAATAGAAATTTCAAACACTACCAACTATTTCTCGAACTGCAATATAAGTGCCTAAAACTCCAATGGGAATACTCATGACCACCATACTATACAACATTGTAGTCTCAAAACCAAATTTCTTGAAACTTCCAGAGATCTTCAAGTAACATACGCAAGGCAGAAGAATAGAAACCGTTACACTCAGTAATGCTCCAACCAGCGACATCATATATCCGAAAAAAGGAAGTGTCTCAGCGATGACCACACTGCTTGTTATGAACAATGTACTTATGAAGAGATGTACATATGTTTTTTTGGCGTACCGTGGAGGAAACCAATCTTTTATGGTGTTTACGGTTGGTGTGATCATCAATGCGTATTTGGCTATGGGGTTTACGAGTGTTGTGTATATTGCCACCTTTGAACTCGTCTTATCAATCGGAAGATTCAAGGTTATTTGTGATAAAGTATGTGATCCATACATTAAGTAGCCCAAAATTGCCATTGATGTGTAACCTATGGTGCATAATATAAAACTTATAAGTAAAACCTGTAAAAAAACAAAAAAAAGTGAATAAAATTAATTTAGTTTTTCAATTTCAGATATGAAAAAAAAACATAAACTACATGAAATAATGCAAGTGGTAATGGATTTGTTGGTTCAATAGTGATTATCAGTTTATGGAGACATGACTTACATTGTTGAACTGATGTTTGCTTTTCATAGAAGAATACAAAGTGGGCAAAACTGGATGCGCACCATAGCAAAAAGCATACAAGCTCAAAGCCGTAGGGATTCCACTGAAATTGATTAACTTTCCACTTTGACGAAACCCAATTCCATCAAATGCTCCAACCCAAGATATTGATCCAATAGTCACGGCCGTAGCTAAAACGCCACTCATAGAGACATAAGACAAGACACTTAGGTTATCCCACCATAGAGTTGGCATGATAACGAGTGCGACTGACGCCATGAAGGATTGTTTCCCATTCAATCTCAATCCGATCATTTCGATGTTAAACCGAGGAAAAATATTGTGAAGATTGTCGCCTTCAAGAATCAAGAAACCTGTGGTGACTAGATAGAGTTCTAGGTGCATGAAGACTGACACAATGAGTCTTCCCGGTCTACCAAACGCTCGTTCTCCAATGTCCGGATATGTTTTAATGCTACGATCCGCGTTCATACATTTTGTAATGAGTAAAGATGTGTAAAAAGCGGCTGCGGCTAGGAGTAACAGAAGAGAAAGACTCAACCATCCTCCACGAGCTAGTGAATATGGTACTGATAATATACCAATTCCTAATACAATTCAAAACTATCTTCATTAGCAATAGTTAGTTACTATGTTATACAAAGAAGACAAAATATATAAATGCATCGAACCAAGCCAGCATAAAAACTAACCTGAAAGAGCATTGAGTGCGTTGAAACAAGTCTTAAAGAACGAGGAAGAACGGCCATCGTCATATTGTTTTTCGTGGTTATCTTCTTCCATTGCTGATTACTTCTCCTAGAAAAGAAGAGAATGTAGTTTTACTTTGCAAACTTATGCAAATAAGTACTGATGATGCAGTCTATATATGTTAACTTTTTCTTGAACGTGTACAATTTGAACTTGTTAAGAGGAGAATTATTGGAAATAATGATATATCATTTTCGTAAAAAAGAATAGAAGCTTTTGAGGAAAGCAAAGAGAAGAAAGAAATCAATATGGTTGGGTTCATCTAAAGCTAAAGCAAGAGAAACGTGATTACTGATCGTGACTAATTTGGAGTTACGTGTGCATTAATATACAACGATCAAACATAAAACTGATCATCATCATCTCTAACGAAGAATCATACACGTACAGAATTATTGAAAGATCACATAAAATATACCTGGAAAATAAAATGAGAAGAGTTTAGCTAACTCTTAAAGGAATCTTCGAAACTGAAAAATGACACACAAAAGCAAGAACTCGTATTTTAAGCTTTGAGATCACGAAAAATGAATGAGTGGAGTTACACATATGAAAGTAAGTGGAAACATTTTAGGTGTTTTCCTACACGATAGGATTCAACGCCAACTAATTACATTGTAGCTTTTTTTTGTTTCTTTCTTAAATCTAAACAACATTTTCAATTATAGACGTTTAAACCTCTAACCTATCAAGTCTATCTTTGACCCAAAATACACAACCTCAAATCTAAACTACATCCTAAATTCTAGACGTTTAGACTTTTAATTAAAAAATTTATTATTAAACTATTTTTTTATGATTTAGATTTATTTTAAATTCTAATAATGTATTTTAATTAATTATACTAAAACAAAATTAATGAAAAAAAAATTGTGCTGTATATCTATATTCATAACAAAAAAATTAAAAATAACACTCACTGTTTCTACAGCTTTTATTGCTAATAAGATTTTTGTTATTAACTAACAATATAGTTTTTACAGCCTAATTTTCTGCGGCAACAAAATTTCAGGTACAATATAAAACAACAATATTTATTAATGATATTTACTAATGATGGCAGAAGGGTTGAAAAAGGCCATAGCTTGAACCAAGAATTAATAATTTGACCATTTTGAGTTGATTATACAATATAACTCTTTCTTTGCAAATTCTTGGAATTAAAATTTCACAAGAAACTGCAACATTGATTAAAAACAGTGAAAATAACAATAATCTTTGTGCTCTAAAAACCTCAAAAAATGTAAAATGGAAAATCAATTTATGAATCGATTGGGGAACAAATGTATATAGATTACAACAAAGAACTCACTGTCAACTAAGAAGGAAGGTTATTTAGGTTGAAAAATGAGACAGCAACTTGAGACCTCTTTTGTTTTGTATAATCTATATTTATGTGTGATGTTGTTTTGTGTTTCATGGCTTATCTCCAGTCGATAAAAGACTCGCAAAACCTTGTGAGAGACTTCGCTCAATCGCGCATTGAGACTTAGATGAACATCTCGGACTGTTGTCGGATCTGATTCGTTTTAAGTCTGGCGACGAATAAGAGTATCGAGTTTCTGATACTTCTTCATCATCTTCTTCTTCTTCATCCTCTTTAGATATTTTTCTCTTTAAGCCTGGAACACTTCTTAAACCCGTGTGGCAACGGCGATAATCTTTGGGATGCTCATCTAAGACCACCATAAGAAGAAGTACATAATAAGACTTGAGTCAAGAAAATTCGAAATCTCAGATTATAAAGACAACACATACCTGAGAGAGGATCTTCGTAGAGGCATGATTCAGAATCTGTATCACCACAGTTACAGGACAAGCTAGTCTTGTTATTCGGTCCTAAAATGCTGCAAATCAATAACAAAAGTATCAACTTTTCATTGTTTAGTGTGTAGAGTAAAATGTTTGAAGAACGAAGGTTTTTTTCTTGTTCTGAACCTGTACATATGCTCAACAAAGTCATCGATGAGGACAGGCCAAGCCCCTGAGTGAAGCACAAAAAAATGAGATGAATCAAAGCACAATCAGATATACACACACTTGATTTTGTGAGAAATCTAAATAATTTGTACCTTCGGAGTCATATCCCTCTAGGTTCTCATGTACACAACGACTAAACGCCAAGACTTGTTGCCAAGTATCTTCTGAAATATTGTGCCTTTGGTTTTTCTACAAGTTAACACCATCTTCTACTCGTTAGATAGACAAACACAAGAGCATTTTAGTAAACAACGTTTACACTTACGAAAAACAAGAAAAAAAGTACCTCGATAAAGTCACACCAGCGATTAAGCAATCTAAATCTCCCAACCAAAACCAGTTTCCATGCGGTAATAGCTCTACCTACAGCTGCACAACATTCAGTGTTATTTTAGTATTATCTATATTGGTGTTAATGCGACATATATTTGCGGAGGGTAACCAAAACAGTAATTGAAAAGAACAAAAGCGCTTACTTATATTCTTCTGTCCATTCTCACGGCACATAAAGAAAACAAAATCATAAAAGCGGGTAAACTCGGAGAAGTCCACCTACAAAGAGGACAAATCAATGGGTTAATCACAGTTCAGCTGGTCAAAAAAAGAGTTAAGCTGAAAATTAAGGAACCGATTGTGTAGGAGACTTAAAACTTGCCATTAAGTCCAGCCGTGACATCAACTTGAACAATTCATCAAAAATAGAGTTTCTGCCATGCGATGCAACAGGAAAATGAGTGGGCGGATTAGCAAAAGACAAGTTAGTTTTGCATCACATGAAAGCCATAAAGATATTGAATTGGGCACTCAAGAATAGGAAACCTTGCTTGAAACTTCTTTTCAACTAGACTTAAGAGCTGAGTTAATGCTTCTTTAGAATAGTTAGTTCTTTGTGATTCCTCGCCGGGTTTATAATAATTACATAAAACTTGACTTGATCGAATGTCTGCAAGCAAAAAATATCATACAGAGCCCTTATAAGATACCATCAAATTCCTATCGAAAGACGCACAATGAGCAAAGCAACAAACTTTACACAATGTATCAGCTTTTCCATCAACAAAGATCCTAGTTAAGTGGCAAAACCATTAAGCTCAAAAGAATCAAGTTTTAACAATTTAGGATTCAAAGATAAACCAGAGATCTTCAAGCAACCGAGATAAACTTAGAAGAACACTATGTGTACGATTAAAAAAACAATATTTTCATACCAAACAAAAAAACAGACTCAAATTCAAGGACGAGAATTAACAAATCGAAGAAGAAGATTAAGTTTAGGACTTTTACCACAAAATCTGCGATATATCTCGAATACATCGAATCGACCAGAAACCGGCGAAGAATCCATGGATTATCTCGAGCTCGAAGCTTCTCTGTTAGGAGGGCGATCGAAACTCGAAAGGATCGGTAGACAAGAAATCGAAAGCCAAGAATAGATCAGGAGACCACAACCAGAAATCGACTAGCCAAAATCCCAAAAGCAAATAGTTAAAATTACAGAACGGAGAAAGGAAATCTTTCTTTTTAGTTAAAATTTTGAATATCTTCAACACACTGCTTCAATCAGACCCAAACAAGGCCCATTAAAAAGTCAAATTGATCAAAATATTGGGTCTTGCTTGGGTTATATTAAGAGCACTGAGAGAAGGTACAAATGATTATTATTCTTTTACTAATCCAAAAAAGGACCAAGAAGGATCATAGGGTGATGAACATATTTTTTTTTTGTAAACTAGGGTGATGAACATATTAATATTAAGTTTCAGTGATCAAGCACTACAAAAAGATATGAAAGAACCTACTGAAGATTGTGCACTATTTTTTTAGAAAAGAACTAGCAAACGAACCATTACCAAACATAAGATATCTAAAACAACGTTTTTGTTGCTTCAAGATGGATGAAATAATCTTGATGTATTTCTCAAGTTGGTTTCAGTAATGGCAGGCTTAATATGATTATGTGAATATCAAAGAAGAAGATCAGGTTGTGTATTTGTTGAATATCTCTATCATAGACTAACTATTCGTCTGTGTATTATAGAGTCATGAAGAGTTTTTTTTAAAGATTATATTGTTATTCAAATAAAACTCTTCAGAATTTTGTTAAAGCTAGTGTTATTATTTTATACATTTGTAGTTATCTAAAATCTTTCAAAATTTATGGTTATTGGATTTATAATTTTCAAAATTCAATAAAAGCCATGTGTTATCCCTAAATTTTACTTAACTAATATTGTTAGTATATCAAAATGGGTGAATTTGCCAAATGACTATATTGGGCCAAAATATTAAATATATGTCCATGTAATAATGTGTATAGTAACTAACAATTTGTCCACTTTCTAGATAATTTTAACATTTACCACTTGTGTGTAAGAGATACAGTCACATAATAGAATAATATGATATGTGAATTGGTTAAAATAGTATGATATGTTGTTTAGGGGAATGTTTGTCAGTGTGGCTTTGTGTATGATTGAATTGTCGATTACGAATGGGGGAAAATAGTGGACGCAAATATAATATGCATTGATTATTATTCGTCTATTATAGTATATGTTGGCATATGGATGTACAATATACATGTACGAGTCTATACTATATGGTACAAAGTAAAGTTACATTTCATATATAATAAAGTGGGTTAAGTTTTATATAGAACAATATTAATTTGAAATTTTACATATCAAAATTTATAGAAATATATGTTTATTTTCCAATTCTCACAACATATTATATACAGAAAAAAATCTATGTTTTTTTACAAGTAAACTAAAACTTTGATTAATTGCTTTTTAGGAGATTGAAAGTAATTAAGATAAAAAAGGATAACATGTTTATGATAGAAATTTTTTTTAAAAAAATACAAAATTCAGTTATTCATATATCACAAGATAAGATAATATTGATATACATTATACACACTATATTCTAACCATCTTCTAATTATAGTTTTTTTTTGGTTATAGGTTCAAATTTTCCTATCAAAATCTCATGTTATTATTTTTATTGATTTAGCTTTTTTTTTGCAAAAGTTAACTATCAAAATATCGTAGATTGTTGAAAAAATTGTCAAGTTATTTTAATATTTTATTAAAAAAAAAAATATATATATATATCTATATATATATATATATATAATATATATATATATATATATATATATATATATATATATATATATATATATATATTCTTCGAATGAAAAAGTGACTTGTTCACAAATTTATCTTTCATGGGCAGCTACATCTCCACGAATCTTATTAAATTATCTCCAAATAGTTCAGTCTCTAGTGATTTCTAAAATTATTTTTCCGGCATTCTCACTTGTTATTTTCCACTATGTTTTTTTTTGTGTGTATCCTTAATGTGAATATCATAGAAGAACATCAGGTTGTGTATCTATTGAATTCTCTACATAGACCTTTGACCATGAATGACTTAGCATAGTCCAACATTATCAAAAAAGTTTTCCTTTACTTGAAAGCCTTGACGGAGACAAGTTGATAATGAGAAATTGGAAAGATTAAGATAGTAAAACCAAATGTTTTTCTTTTTCTTTTATGTCAACATGATCTTTTTAATCAGTTGATTACGCTCATATGCCGAGTCAAATTAGGATGGAAATAACACTGCATTTAAAATAAAAAGTCTTAAGTAACTTCAAAGTCTTGGTAGGTATTTCGAGTTTTAATGTTGTAGAAAATGGATAGTAGATAATAATTTTTTTATGATTCTTTTTAAATTTTCAGTCATTGTATTTGTGGGGATGTATGTTTCCTTTTTCTTTAGTAATAAAAAGAAGAAAATGATACACGCACACATTGTTAAATAGAAACAAGCCAAGCCGACCAAACTTTCCTCCAAATAAGACCAAAAAAAACTTCTAAAAAATTTCCAACAATGTTTGAAGAAACTTCCTCTTTCCCTTTTCTTTTCAAACACGGACTCTGTTTATTTGTCTCTACCTGTACCTAGCACCTTCCTCTCTTTTGCCTCTTTAGAAACCACTATCATGTATATATATATTTCATCGACACACACAAATTCTATATCTTCAATATCTCCTCTAATTAAGACGCGTTACTTAGCTCTTTTGCGATTCCTTTTATTCATTCATTGATTGATAAACAACCATGGAGAAAAGTTTCTTGTCTGAATGCAAACAATCTTCTTCTCTCCCTTTGTTTGCTCTGTTTAATTTGTTCTTGATCGGGTTTGGCAGATGGGTTTCTTCTGCTCGCATCTTTTTATCCAGATTCTTCCCTCTTCTTCAACACCATCAACGTGTTTCCGACAAGAAGAACCAAGATCTGGATTTCTCAGACCAACAGGAGAGTTTGATCAAACACAGAGAAGAACAAGATGGTGATGATCTCTGTAGAGAAGACGCAGAGATTGTAATGAGAAGCTTAGGGCTTTTTCCAGACTCAGAAAGCGACAAGCTTCAAGAACGGTATAGTTCCAAGGAGATTTCGAGTTTGTTCGAAGAGAAAGAGGCGAGCTTGGAGGAAGTGAAGCAAGCTTTTGATGTGTTCGATGAAAACAGAGATGGCTTCATCGACGCTACAGAGTTGCAGAGAGTTTTGACAATCTTAGGTTTCAAAGAAGGCTCTTTCCTAGAGAACTGCTTGGTTATGATCAGATCATTAGATGGAAACAAACGAGGAAGAATCGATTTTAACGGATTTGTGAAACTCATGGAGAATAGCTCCTGCTGAATCATATGACTTTTTATTTATTTTTACCACATCTATTCTTTTGTTCTTATAAACACATATTTGATTCTTAATATCTTACATTTTTCTTCAACTTCTTATGTATGTTAAACACTTAAACATGGTTGATGAAAAGATTAATCAGACTTTCGTAATTTCAGAACTTATAACGTAGATAATCAGCCATTAAAGCACATCTCTGTACGGCATTAAATCAAACACCTTCCGCGCACATAAATTGAATATATTCAATCTCTTGTTAACGCTCGAGTAACAAAGGCGGGAACTGGTTCCGACTTACCGCCGGGACCAAGCGGACAATGGGTGGCCCCAAAAAAGCTGTCTTTGGTTATACAAGAGAATTTGCATAAGCGTTAACGAAGCGCGTTGCTCCGAGGTGTGTGGGCCTGGAAACAAATTATATGGGCAATGCCATAATTAAACACTAGAAGCTTCTAACGATCTATTAGAGTCTTCGCAGCTTCATTCCGAGATCGTCGAGCAACGACCCTCGTCGGAAATTTGAATTCCGGTAAGCTTCCCTCTTATTGGAAATGGGATTTGATACGCCTTTATCGGAATCGAAAATTGTCTGTTTTCCGACCTTCTCCATGTTTCTGTTTCCTGGGTATTTGGTGGGTTTATGAAGAACTTATCTTTACTCCGTGATACAGACTGTGTTTTGGCCTCCAAGGCATGAGGTTGACGTTTGCTAATTTGAAAAATTTGAAAATTTTCTTGAGATTTGATGGCACCTTTTATTTTGATTATGGCTCTTGTATCATAGAAGCTTCTTAGGTGAAGCTGGAAGGGCTAAGATGAGTGTAAATAGAGCCAAGGGTTTGGGGCTTCCATTGATGAATCTAGTTAGTCTAAAAGGAACACCAATATTGGAGCAACTACACTTGGAAGAAAAGCTTCTTAGAACCTCGTCTAAGAATTGGTGCATCGTTAATGATGGAACCAATGTCCCTACCATCGTCATGGGAATGTCAGGGTAAAGACCTGATTCCATCTTTTTCCTCTGCCTTTGTTGTGAGAAATCATTGCGAAAAGATGTTAACTTTGAGCATCTCGGTTCCTCTCGTTATAGGAAGCCTTCTCAACTTCTTGAGCTTGGACCTGTTATAGAAGATCGGATACCGGTAATCAAAAGATTCACGGGAGGTGGAACGGTGATTGTGGACAAGAGTACCCTGTTTGTGAGCTTGATTTGCAACAAGGATGATGTTCCAAGTGTCCAGCCTTATCCTCGTTCTGTCATGGCATGGAGTGGTGCGTTGTATGGTGAAGTGTTTAAGGGTATCAATGGATTTCAATTGCGTGAGAACGGTTTGTGAAACTCTTGTCGATGTTCTACTTTGTTACTTTGATTTCTTCTTCATTCAGAATGAAAAGGTTTAATATTTACTTGCTTGTATTTCGGACTTTCAGATTATGTTTTTGGTGACCGTAAATTTGGTGGAAATGCTCAGTCAATAATTAGGAATAGATGGATACACCATACGTCGTTTCTATGGGACTACAATGTGAGAAATATGCCTTACCTTAAGCTGCCTTCGAGAGTGCCGCAGTACCGGTTGGTATGACCCTTATTTCATCTCGATCTAATTGTCTTCAAATTGATTACTTGATCCAAAATACTTTGATCCGTGGAAGTCAGTTATATATTCCAACTGTTTGGTACATCGCAGGAAAGAGATCACACAGATTTCGTGTGTAAAATGAAGGATTACATTGAAAGATCGGATTTTGTTGAGAAGACAGTAAAGACTGTGGGAAACCAATTCACATTGAAGCAAATGAACCTTGAGGATATAGATTCCTACGCAAAAGGAGAACATTTGAAGAGCACGAGGCTCCTTACAATGGAGGAACTCGAAGAAGCAATGGCAGGCAAAACTCAGAATGCATGAGCGTACTACTGCTCATGCTAGTTAAGTTTTACTCATGTGGAAAGCAAAACTGCTATAATTTACTTGGTCTTGATTCTTTAGCTTTATCTCCATTCTTAGAATTCAATTCATGGTCTAACTCAGAATTCGTACGCACATATATAATATATGTTCTGAGTGTTTTATTTTGTAATATGTTTTCAAAATTTGGTTAAGAAATTCAATAAATAAGCACATGGAGAAAGAGAAAAGAAGACACTTGATTTCTTAGGTTGTCATGTTAATGGCTTACAAAAGACAGAAACTTTGATAATAATGACAGGAGCAATCAAGTTCTTGTTTAGCTCTCAGTTTCTTTTTTTTTCTCTAAATTTTGGGGCTTTGGTGGCCTACCCCAAGAAAATCTATATATGCTGGAGGTTTGGTGGTCTCAAAATATCTGGCCACCATTGTATGTTCTGCAGATGATGATGGCAGTGATAATGACGACAATGATGATGATGATGATGGTTCCTGGATAGAGACATGCAGTGTCAGTGCCAAGGAATCTGCAGGGAAGGTTGAGTAGTGATGATGCGGGCCCTGCATTGGCATGCGGGTAGAACAATACTCTTCTTGGAGATACTGAGCTTTCAGGTTAGTTGTTTCCTCTTTTAGCATTTTCCAGCTGTTCTTCTCCACATTCATATCTTCATCATCTATAGTTCCTGCAAAATACAAGGAAACATGAACCTTAAAAGTCACCAGCATCAATTACATCTCCCTAAAATTTGCAATCTGGTTAGCTTTTTTCTCTGTGCTGTGTTAACTCTGGTGGAGAACTTTTGAGCTCAATTGATATGTTGCCATAAGCTCAAAGCTCTCAAGCGATAAATATGGAAACTATAGCAAGAGATTTGGTAAGGGAGTAAAACGACTAAATTATTGGCAATAGATAGTGGAAAGTCACTGGAGGTATATCAAGTACAAGGGTTTAAGAAGGCACAAACCAGGAGAGAGATTGAGGGTTTTGTGATCTGCAGTAGGTTTATGAGCAGATCCATCGAGTCTCCTGATGTAAGAAGTTGATTGTAGCCTCAACTTTCTTGCCATGAGGACATGCCAGTGATTCTTCAAGGCATTGTCTGTTCTTCCATTAAAAAGCTTAGCAATCATAGCCCATTTGTTACCAAATGCTCTATGAGCTGCAAGTAGCCTCTCTTCTTCATCAACACTGAAAGCTCTTTTGTTGATCCTCGGATCTAACTGGTTAAACCACCTCAATCTGCAACTCTTGCCTTTAACAACCCAAAAGAAGCAAGAAACGAAAAAACACATTTTAAGTTCACTTTCTCATTAAAATAGCAGAGGAAAGATTTCAACTTTTTGTTGTTAAAAATGCTGCTTTTTTACCTGTTCTTCCTTGCATCTTCTCTGCAATGTGGTTCCAGTTTTGAGGACCGTAAACAGCAACAAGTTCCATAAGCTGTGAATCCTCAGAAATTCTCCAATGTCCTCTACTACAACCCCTAGAACCTCTCTGCTTCTTCTTCTGCTTCTTCAACTCATCACTCTCCTTCACCATCCTTCTTTTATTAGAGAATTTCACTGCATTGTTTTCTCCAAACCCATTAAATGCTCCTCTGCAACGGAGATCAAATGGGTATTCTTGGAAACATGAAAAATCCATCTAGCTCTTCTCTTGGTCTCTCTCCTGTAACCATGTCTCGTATATACACACACAGAGACATAATATATACACAGAGATAAAGCATGTGATGTTTGGATTCGGTGATGGCTATGTTATCGTATGTAATCTTTTTGATTGCCAAAAATGGAAACCTGAGGAGAGAGAAGAACAGGTGAGAAGGGAGAGAGTATAAGTGGAAATAGAAAGAAACCCCACGCATACATCTTTCATGGTTGCTCTGTTCAGAACAGGTTCAGTTCTCTGACATCATGTTTTAAAAAAAACTCGTTTGAATATTTGTCACCTTATATTCTTCTCCCCACGCTTTACCATTTTCTAAAATATACCATTTCCTTATATATGTATAAATGTAGGTGTATAAGACCAAAAATATGCATAACTATTTTTAGATGCTATTCATATATAACGTGTATTTGTGTGTGTATTTAATTATGCATATGCAAGTTCTTCTCAGCATTATTCAAGGTATAACAGAAAAAGTAGAACTTCAGTTCATAGTCGCAAAAAGATGTACATTAAAGAAGAAGAAATCATAACTATAATATATACCCATTTCCTTATATATGTATAAATGTAGATGTATTAGATCAAAAATATGCATAACAATTTTCAGATGCAATTCCTATATAACGTGAATGTGTGTGTGTATTTAGTTATGCATTTGCAAGTTTGAAGCATCAACCAATGAACAACGGAAAAGGTATTACTAACACTCATAGTGACAAAAAGGTGTACGTTAAAGAATAAGTGATCGTAGCTATCCTTCAAGGTTTTTGTAGACCTATGGTCTTAGATTAGATCGACAAATTGGGGTTGGATCCGTCAAACACATCTTTTTTTCTTGGTACGTTTAGCGGTTAATTGTAAACCGGTGTGCAAGATTGTAGAGACGGGAAAGAGATGAATACTACAATATTAGGACATACTTCGAGTAAGTCTCACTAAAATCGAGCCAAAACTTAAACCCGACAAACATATTAATTTTGCTTTGTGTTTGGCGGTTAATTGTAAACTTATCCGTAATATAGACATAAATCCCAAAATTGTATGAGCTATTTTGAACAAGCATTTAGAGAACCGGTATAAGAATTGTCGGCCAAATCATAAGTCATTAATTGGCGATTTAGATAGATCTAAAAATTAAGTTCGTTTGATTGAATTTATAGAGGCTTTAAAAATAAAATTCTACTACTTTTTCACTTAAACAGATTTGATAATTTTGCAATTGTTAGAGATTGGATAGTTTGCATTTTTTTCCTTGATCGTTGAGTTAATAACAAAAGGGACCCATGATAAATAAAAGATATATATATACAAGAGTTAAAAACTTTAAAAATCTAATAAATATTTATAATTTTACTTTCAATTTTATTTTGTATTGATAGCAATATCACTTTCGTTTTTTTAAATAAAAGGAGAATTATTTCTTTCTTTCTCTCGTTCACACACATTTTCGCTACATATCACTATCAGTCCATATTTCAATTGGTTACCTAAAAAAAGTCCCCAACTTAGAACCGGAAATTACAAAAAAAGAAAAAAGAAAAAAAACCCAAAAAGCAAATACCAAAACGGAAGCAAACCAAACCGGTCTACAATAATAATCACATAATTATTGTATTATGTTAATACCGAAACTGCCCTCCGGTGTAGGTCTGGCCAAAGGACCAAGTGGGAGGAGCAACGTTGTACGAGACGACGCTTCGGCGATCACTTGTGGTGACAACAAACGACAGACTTTGACCGTTGAGATAAGAGTTGCTTTGCCAATTTTGCCCCCAGTTTCTTGACATGAATTGCCATTTTGTCCTTGATCCTCTCATCGACACAGAGTGTACGTCTCCGGCTCCACCCACGTTTGTGACCAGCACCAAGTTAAAGTATGAGTGGCCGTTGATCGCGAACCTTATCCCGCCGCTTCTCTTGCACCGAACCCTATATATCCATTAAAAAAAAAGATTATGAATGTTTAAATAGCTCTCCAACAAAAATGACACAACAAGGCACAAGTTTGGTGTGGATTTAATTGTTACCGCTATACTGTCTTCGGTCTATTTATGATTTAAATACCCAAGTTTCTACCACATTTACCAACTGGTCCTAAAGTAGTAAATGCGTATTTGTAGGTCTATGTCTTATGTGTTTCTCGACACATGTAGTATAAATAATGGTCTTAAGTTTTAACCAATTTATTTGTACATCCAAATTATATATATCTACATACATATGGTTTCCATGAAAAGTCATAAACAAAAATCAAGAAAGATAAATGAAGAAATCTTACTTTTCCTACTCATTGGCCTATAAAACAAAACCAAAGGAGAAATTTGACTTCCTCATGAGGAGGGTCTAAACCGGTTTAATAAATAGATTAGTACCTTCTGTACATAACCGGAATGATACCGGACTTGTAAAGAGCGATATGCTCGTAGATGGGCTGAGAAAGATCGAAATGGTGGTTGGGAGGATCGCAGGCGCCACCAGGAGGACAAAAGTTAGTGGCAGTGACCACAATGGACCGGCCTTGTATGCACCACTGAGGATCGTTGACACACTTCAGCTCGAAGCAAGCACCACAGCTAAGTCCGTTATCGAATAACGCCGTGCTCAGCGCCGCCGTCTCTGTTCCGTAACCTTGGCTGTACAGATTCCCGTACCCGCATGCTCCACCTAATTTTGTTCATTACGCAAAATGTTAAAAGAAAGACGGAGAAACATATATATTATGTTATATGCATATAGTAACGTCAAAAAGTCAATTTCTTCATGCTCTGTTTGTATAATATAATACTTTTTTGATTGGCCTTTGAAATTGTTTGCATGTTACGAAGGGACTAGCTAGCTCCGAAAAGGCATGACTACACTACCCTTTTGTCGGTTAAACTAGAGTGATGCAAAGTGAAAATGAAAGACTAAATGGTCTTTCATTGGAGATCAGTAAGGTACCCATAGTGCCGGAAGCATCACCGCCGCCGTAAAAAGTGGCATGAGCGTTCATCCAATGTCCCCCATGGCCGCCGCGATGGTGGCCACCACGACGGTAGAAGCCTTGAACGCAGACGGAAAACGCTAGGACATGCAGCAGGAGAGCCGAGATTACTAAAACTCCCATTGATGAAGCAAATCAATTATACAACATGCAAGGGAAGAAAAAAAAACAAGAAAAGGAAGCAAAGAGAAGCAAATGGATATTTTTCTGTCGATGTGGAGAAGTAAGAGGTTTGGTGTGATGAAATTGAGGAAGAAGAAAGTTTGGTATAAATAGGAAGAAGGATTGAGACAAAGTTTTAGCTGTAATGAATCAATCCGGGTCCATGCAACTGCTTCTTGGTCTTCATTATACTTTGTTAATTAATATTATTATTTCATTTTTAAGTGTTCGATTCTTAGAAACAAAAAAAAGAAATCCTAAAAAGGATATTAAAACCGACGGAATAGGTAAAGGAGAGTTGAATGTTAATTTAAGAGTTGGATCAAAGAAAAAATTGTCAAAAATGAGTTGGAATCCATCGTAAAGGTCACTCAAGATGTGAAATAAATGCGTATCAGAAATTATAGTAGATGTGATTGTGATACTGTAACATTATAGGGTTTTTTCACTTTTTTTTTAAGTATAGAAGAAGTATTGATTATTTTAAAGGTCAGAAAGTAATCATACAGAGACACGATTTGAATAGCATTTAAATTCATAAATTATGCGGGTTTGAGTGTTTGAGACAGAAAATATAATGCTCAATAAATAATATTATCCGAGAAATAAAGAGAGAATTTAACTGCAATTTTTTTTGTCCACGTTTTAACTACAATAAATAATACTATTATTTGTTGTTGTATCGTATGTCTGGGTGTCACTAGTTGGTTTTTCTTAGTTTGTTGTTGAAACCGGAGCTGCATCGTATTGGTAGCAGAAGGAGTGATGACCGGTTGGGACTTTTTATGAAACTGTACATATTCATTGGACAAAAATGGTTACAGCTGGTTAGAGAAAAAAACAAAAGATAAGCACGTAGAAACTAGTAAGAAGGAAAGCACACAGAAACTGCATCATTTTTTTTTAATATATATATATATATATATATATATATATAAATTATATATATATATATATATATATATATATACATTTACACAGAGTGAAGAAATTATTTTCATATGGCGATTGTAATTTCCTTTCATAATAGGTCTTTTTACACTAATTTTTGCTGTTTAAAGATAAGTATCTTTTTACAAATTTAATATTAATCTTAACTTAGTTTTACTTAAGATTCCAATGTAGATTTGACTAAAAAATATTTAATATCCTCTTACTTAAGATTAATTCTAAAGTGTAAAATAGGACATAAGTCTAAAAACTAGTTTAGCTTGTAAAATTCTTAATTAGTTCGTGAAAAAACTGTTAAAAGTTAAAACGATATATATTTATATTGAAACTTAAATACATAATTAAGTATCAGGTAAACAACTTTTTTTTTTGAAAACTACTATCAATCGTATTTAATATAGACTAACATTTGTATCTTAAAAAGATTAGAACTATCTGAGTTCAGTTGAGAGAAATATATCTACGTATGCGATTTTAGTTGTCTCACTTTGATTCTTAATTATGGTACATAAACATCGGTGTTTAGTATTTTTTTTTTAACAAGACTAATCGTTGTTTAGTAACTAAAACATGTTTTGATGATTAACTATATTAAATATTTTCAAAAAATTCGAATCTTGTCAAAGAAAGTACGATCGTAATACACAGATATATGACATCGTAATACACTGGTCTGTGACATCAGTCTCTCGATCTGAAGCTTTTTTAAGGCGAGAGATTTGTCTATGCATGCATGTGATCAGTGGATCTGTACTCTAACCGACAAACTGTTTTCAAAAAAACAAAATATCTAATAAATAGTGATTTCATACACCTGGAAAAAAATACAGATGTTTATATTACTTGGGAATGATAGATGCATCTGAAATAGTACATGCAATTGTACAAATGGTAGAAGTATCATTATTACAAATCTATATCAATTGCTATTTGACAAAAAAAAAAATCAAATTGCTCTGGTTAAATAATGCCATGAAACATAATGTGTCTACTATCCAAAAATTATTATGTCTACGGTCAAAAATACTGGCTTGATTAAGATCCATCTTCTTGAAGTGGATTACTTTTCTATTTACTGACTTGAGAATAAATAGCACGTTTAAATTTAAATAGGCTATTATCCTCTTAAAGTTCCAAAAACTGTAATAGAAATTACATACATTCGGTACTATAATATTTTTTTCCTGTAATAAAATGTTTTAGTAACTTTATAAGATATTATTCAGACTAAGATTCAGCTGAGTTTAGAAAGGCCATGGCTAAGATAAACATATATAAATCCGAGACGACATAAATCAATAAATTTTGTATATGTCAATATTAAGTTTATAACTTCATTTGCTCATATACATTTGATATGCAATATTTGTTGGTTAGCTTTGATGCGCGATACAAAAAATTCACTATTGTGCTAGACCTACGTTCAAATAAGATCACAATAATCGAAAGGAAAACAAAAATAGGAGACAAACGCGTAATATTGTAATAAATTGGTGTTAACATTTTCTCCAGACAATTTTAAGCCCACGTATTGAAGCCATCGACCAGGCGGGGCAATTTTGTTTTTCTAAATTTGGTATTTAACTGTTCTAAAACCTAACATTTTGAATTAATTATATAACTTTCAATTTGTTTGCGTGGTAACAAAATTTTATGCGCATATGGACATATAAACTGTGTATGACTAAATGTGTAGTTTAATGGTTTATATTAGTATTATCGTTGACTATATCAACGTTTGAAAACTATATAATCATGTTATTGATTAAAAAGAAGATTAAAATACATAAATTATCATGGATCGGATAATTATTATAGAGTCATTCACATTTGTTTACATCCAAATCAATATAATGTTTCTCGGAAAACCAAGTCAGTGTGTTTTTTACTGGTTGATTTTTTTTGTTTACTATAATATTCAAGCACTTTTAACTCGTTTGAAGCTGTCTCAGGGAACATAAAGAAACAACAATCCATTAAAAACTCGAAGGAACACTACCATTAAATTAGAAACTACATTATAAACGTCTCAACTTGTATTTAGTTTAATATCCATCTTAGATATATCTCAATATTCTCTGATTATCATAAATTTTGTTTTGTTTTTCATAGAGAAACAGGAAAATAATGATTTTGTGACTTTCTAACTTTCATAAAAAGCACCTTTTTTTATCTCACCATCAAAAGAGAAATTCGCAATATCTGTTCTTGCATTCAAACCTGGTTTAAAAAGAAATGATAAGCTTTAATTTAGAGATAAATACAAAAATTCTAAATATATAGTCGGTCCAATCAAGAATAGTCGAATATGTGAGCTAATATTAATAGCACTAAATTATTCAACAGAAAGAATATTAAATAACTTAAATATATTTTAAGAGCGTAAATAGAAATTACAAACCAATAATAGTGGTTTCGATGTTAACAGAAGGTTCAATTCAGGCAAATACGTTTTACTATCAAACATGTGCATATCGAGGAAGTATTTAATATACAGCGGATGAAAATAACTCTATGGATATTGCTAAAGAATTTTTTTGAATGATTCTGCGTGTGGACCGTCCATCAACGAAACCCGTAACTAGTTTCTTTAATATAGCGAGACCATCCCAAAGTTAATATAAACATTTAGAGTATATAATGTGTAAAGATGATAAATGGTCAATTTTTGGTCCTATTGAATCAAGAAGATGTGGTTTCGAGCATCTCGTTTGGTTGAGTAGTGACTTTTTTTTCTGGAAGAAGTTGAATCTTTGAGTTTGATCTGTGGTTTGAGCTTTAGCTGGAGAAGAAATTGCTTGTAAGGAATTATTTAAGTACTATATTTTCAGGTATAACTCTTCGATTAGAAAAGTGTAATATAATCTGGATATCATTAATTAATCCCTAATTTGACTATAACAATACAGTTGACATATAAAAAAAGAAATCTTCACAATAGTTATAATTTATATCAATCACTTGAATAACTGCAAGTATTTATATGTTGTTAAACGAAATATGCCGCAAAATATTCATGGCGATCGACATGAAGATGAATTAGCGAACAAGTTACTCTTTAAAACATTTCATGTGCAATCGACCGAATGAATTTCGCTTTAATAAGAAATTGTACAAATTGTAATATCATAAACATATTGATAATGATAGGAGATGAATAAGAAACACATGTAACAAAGATGTCCATATATTTTTATAAATAATAATTTAGTATTACAAGTTTTCGTATGAAAAGCTGAATGTTTGTCTTAAAATCATATGCTATTAGCAATATAACTGTGATGAAATGAAAGCATATAACACTATAAATCTGTTACTAAAATTGATGGAAAAGAAATATATGGATACACAGCTCCTATTTTTGTATAGTGAATTTATGTAAAGTTGTAAACAGTAGTATGTATTATACGCCATGCAAATATTTTTACACGTTTTACCATTATGCGAATGAAGTCTTAGTCCATACTCAAATTTGGTCGAACACTAGTACCCGTTGTCACATGGATGAAGCATGGTGGTTGAAATATATCGACTTTGACATGACGCTATTTCAACTAATTATGTCGGTGACAAAAATATAGTTCAGTTTATAAACATAATTTATTTAGATTCAGCTTTTAAAAAGGCTTTTGTATCATTAAAATTTTTAAATTAGTTAATATTAAAAAAAATATGTAAATTTTTTTCTCTGTTGTTAACAATTTAATAATATACATAAACTATATTCAAATTTATACAATAACATTTGATAACACTAACATAAACTGCTAAATTATAAATTTTGGTATAAAATCGATTATGTACCATAATCTAGATTAAATTCGTGGAAAATCTAAATAGTCGAATATTTTTGTCAATCACAAACGTCTATAGTGGCGTCAGTCATGGTTTGAAGTTTAAACACAGCTTATGCAAGTGATGTGTACAAAGTCCTTATGCTATAAGACTATATGATACATCTTTTATGCGGATATTAATTAGTATTTGAGACTCTTAGTATATTCAGAAAGACAAGGGTCTGATGAAAGTTTAAAACAATATGGGTTCATATGAAAACAATAGAGTTAAATATTTAAGTGGCCCAATAACGAATCTTACGCAAAATTATATACGGCCCGGACATTTCTTCACGACCGTTGCTGCGTTGTCGTGTTCACATTTCGATCATGTAATCGAAGTTGGTGATTATTAGTTACATAGGCAACATACTAAATTTTTTTCTCTCTATTTCTATATTCCATGTTATTTTAAACTTTCTGTTTTATATATAAGTATATTTATAATTTAGTTTATTGCATGTTTCACATCTAAATTTGGTAATTATCCCCTTAATTAAAATCTAAGAACAGGTACTAAGTCAAATTCAACTTCAGCCCAACATGTTGAAGAGTATCATTTCCATTCATATTACTTTGCATATGTCGTCTATCTAGACATATATCATCAAGGTTTCAACTCTCAAATATTTGTCCGGGACTACATATAGATGAAAACATATTCTTAAGAAAAAAAAATATTCCGTAAAAACAATATATATGGATGGGATTACATTAATTCAAGAGTCCAAGACTTCCAACAATTTTGAAATAATATAAAAATGAAACAAGATGCTCAAGTAGATACGTATGTTTGTAAAATACATAAGCAAAAGCATAGGTTTGATTTGCTTATATAGAAACATTTTTGTTTTCACAGAGAGATGAAACCTTCGCTGACAAGCAAGCCAAAGAAGAGGACAAAGAGACCGGCGCCGAGAGATTTGCCCGGAGAAACAAACGTCTGAGAATAAGCACCAAGAGTCAACGCAGCTCCAACGAGTCCGATCACCAGAGATTGCATGTTTCTTCTGCTCACGCTTCTTTGCCTTGGCTTCACCTTCTCTTCTTGATCTCCATCTTCTTGTTCTCGCTTCTCTTCTTCTTTCTCTGTATTTCTTCTCTGTCTCACCATTTTTAGGATTCTCTGATGAGATAGAGAGAATCTGATCGTGATTCTATGATGTGGGTTTAATTGTGTGTTGTGATTTGTAATTATAAGTTAATGATGGAGACAAATGTGGTCTTTTGGGGATTGCTTCGAGCCTTTTGGTCGACCGAAAAAGTCAACTCTTAATAGAAGAGTTATAAAACAAGAGTTAGTGGTGGGTATGGATCCAAGATTCTTATAGTATTAATTACTATTGTGTTATAAAACAACTAGTGGCTGGTGATAGTTGAGAATTAGCTATAATATATAATGTGTACAATCATATATTGTCACCTAAAACCAAAAATAAATTAATCTATTAAAAAATTGTTTCATATTTGCTTTTTTTCCTGGAAATATGAATTTGTATCTTTTATGTTTAATTTCTAAAGAAAAAAGTACAACTTAGTACGTTTTGGGAACTTTTTTTGTTATTATTCAACAGATTATCCAAAATCTTAAACAGTTTATTACGTCGCAATTTTATTTTATGCAACTGAAAGAAAAATGGACCTCTTTCTAAAAAAATTTTAGATGACTTGTGATTTGTTATATGACATGGGGTTTGCATATCCAAACGGGCCAAGGCCCATTAAGTATGGATCATCTTTGTCAGATCCATGTTTTCCATTTTAGATAATACATCCAGTACAAATTCAAATAAAAATTAATCTACAGATATATATATATAATAAAAAAAATATATATATATATATATATATATATATATATATATATATTAAGCAAGCAAAAAAAAAATATTTGGCTAAGTATATCTGAAAGCATTTTCATGTGTATTAGTATTATTAAGTTTATATATTAAAATTTTCCCATGGGTCTCAAACAAAAATCTTATTACCCATAATAGATTTTATTGTTTTTTACATAATTAAATTGAATTATAAACGTTAATCCGGTGATCAATTTGGACTCAGTACGTACGTAGTCCAATATTTTGATCTACCGATCCTATAAACTAACTCAAAAGTCTTCGATTTCTAAATTTTTAAAAGGCTTCAAAACTGCAGATATATTCCTTTATATCCCTTGAATGTTAAAATAAAATATTAAATTGATAATTACTTTAAATATTTGCAAATTGGGTCGCCTAACACAAACAATAAAATAGGACCATGTCTTTAGTATGACATATATATAAATAATATATCATTGGCATGTCGATACGAGGATCGTTCTGAGCCGTTTATTGATGTTTATGAAGCTGGTCAAACCCCACTTTAAATGGGTAATTAAAATTATTAAGAACAAAAGCTTAGTGTTTACCTTTTAAAAACCATTAAGATCTAGCCACGTGTCTTCTCTGGTTTCATCTTCTAATTAATGACGTTGACCGTCTACAGCAAATACCAAATCGTTACTCGTTAAGATCAGAAGAAGATTACTACGGTTTGAAACTCTTTCTTGTTTATACTTGTATAGAGACAAAATGGCCACGTGATTTTGGGGGATACGGGCTCACCAAATTTTAAATTATTTATACAAGGCTTTGGCGTTTATTAAAGATAAAGTAAATATATTATGATTAATATATATATATATATATATATTATGAATTTGGCATATTAGCCAAACCCATAATTTGGACTTTGAACTCCAGAAAAATTCTAAACTAAATGACAGAGGCCACAAAGTGTTGCTCTAGTTAAAGCAATTTTCTTAAGTTATAAAGCTCGGTTACTTGCTCGAAAACTCGAGCTCTTGCCAAAATTAGAAACTCAAAATATTATTTGAAGAGATAATCAAATAACATAAGCATTGCTATTTTTCGTTTTTTCTTAATAATAGTTAGTTTAAAGAATGGACAAAAGCGTCATCAGTGATGTGATAAGATTGTTCTTATCTCATCAACAAAATTGGATGGGTAGCTAGCTACAGGTGAACTGTTTCTGGTCAAACTGAAGCTAATTTTAGATATTAAAAAAGTTTCTGAAATGGAAAGGTTTAATTATTTTCGTATAAAACAAAAATAATTCATAATTAACATCTTAAGTATCCTATCGACCTACGCATCTTTCTCCTTCTCTATCTTACTGTTTAGAAGACTAAATATAGCATCAAACCAAAATCAAATTTATAAGATTCTTTTGGAACTATCTTATCGTTGGGTCGGGTCTACATCGACTTATATTATATACTTTATTCGATTTATAACTGAGATATTATCATTTTATTTCTCTCTATTAGACTATAGTTTCATACGGATAATCATATTAAAATAGTTTTAGAAAAATAATAAATTAATACCAAACAGTGACCAATAATTGGTGGAAAAAAACTATAATAATTTTTTTTGTTCTTCATCTGATACGAACTAGTATAAGATTAGCTTGGTTGCTCAAACCAATTTCACTTCTCTCTTAAAAAAAAATCAACTTTCTTTTTCTCTTTAACATCAAAAACTCTTTCTGTATCCTCTCTTCATCTCCACCACCAATAAACAAAAAATTTCACCTTTGATAGTTTCTGAAGGAAATGGATTACGAGGTATCAAGAATTGGGGAGATAGTAGAAGATTCAGAGCAGATTGATTTGCTACCTGGCTTTAGATTTCACCCAACAGATGAAGAACTCATAAGCTACTACCTGAGACCGAAGGTTCTAAACAACTTCTTCTCCGCTATAGCCATTGCCGAAGTTGATCTCAACAAGGTCGAGCCTTGGGACTTGCCATGTAAGTTAAATTTCTTTTCTTTTTGTGGGTTTCTTATTATTTGCTTTAGTTCTCTCTGTTTATCTTTATTCTAATCACTCTGTTTTTTTTTCGTTGGAGCAGGGAAGGCTAAGATTGGGGAGAAAGAGTGGTACTTCTTCTGCGTAAGAGACCGGAAATACCCAACCGGTTTAAGGACGAATCGGGCAACTAAGGCCGGTTATTGGAAAGCTACTGGCAAAGACAAAGAGATCTTCAAAGCAAAGTCTCTTGTGGGTATGAAGAAAACTTTGGTTTTCTACAAAGGACGAGCTCCTAAAGGAGTAAAAACCAATTGGGTCATGCACGAATATCGCTTAGAAGGCAAACATGCAATCGACAATCTCGCTGAAACCGCTAAGGTAATATATAAACATATATTGCATATTTGTGTGTGTAAGTGTTATCTGCTTTTGTTGTGAAGTTGGGTTTGATTTCTGAGTTTGGTGTTTTTTTGTGAATGCAGAACGAATGGGTTATTAGTCGAGTTTTTCAGAAACGGGCAGATGGTAAGAAGATGCATATCTCTAGTTTAATGATGCTCCGTTCAGGGATTAACCAATTCAAACCGGTCGGTTTACCTTCGCTGATCGATTCTTCTCCGTACCTCAAGAGTGGAGGAGGAGGAGACTCTTTCGCCGGATCGTTGTCTCACGTGACCTGCTTCTCCGACCAAACAACCGAGGACAAGGGTCACCTCTCCGAGTTGAAAGACGAATGTAACCTTACCATGTTTGGTTCTTCATCGACTCACTTGATACCGAACATTGGTTCTCTGCTATACTCTGAACCTGTGTTTATGCAAGATAATTCTTCGATAATGAAGATGTTACGTGACAGTGAAGAAACCCAGTTTAAGAAGAATCTCCACGACTTCGGTTCGTCGGAAAACGCGAGTTCTTGGCACGGTCACGATCCTTCTGGTTCGGCCGGCCAGGCTGAGGTCGATTGCTTCTGGAATTTCTGAATATGGAAACTGGAACAGATCGAACAAGAATTGGGGTGTATAGGGGAAACAATTAGGGGGTAATTTAGGGGTTTTATAGTGTTGTGTGTTTGATCTAGATTCTAGACTCTAGGATATATACAAAGATATTGAAAGACTTTGTAACATTTTCTATATTTTACTCACCATTTGGATCCATTTATAAATGTCTTAATAATAACTTAGTTTTAGAAGATGAAGTATTAATCTTCTGGCAAGCCATTCAACATCTTGTTTTTTGGTTCGATGTAAAACGTATATGAATCAAATTCAGCATATAAGTCAAATCGAATGAAAATAATTAGTTTGAGTATAGTTTCGGTGGGAAAAAATTCCATCAGAATGTACCTCAAATAATAAAATTATTTGACAATTAGTTTCTGTTTAGTTAGTTTGTCCTGATTCGATTTTGTTTTTTTTTGTTTTTTTCAAACTCTCAGATAACAAAAGGACCATTTGACAATCCAAATCAGTTTTTAACTCTTTATATTAATTTTTTTTCTTTCTGTTTGGATTGTATCAATACAGATGATCCAAATTAGACACTAAAACCAAACAATGATCGATCGACAACAGAATTATCTTGTTTTTAAAATATTAGATTAGTTGGAAACCAAAAGTTTGTTCAATGTTTCTCTCAATAACCGAAGTTTTAGATGTCATTTCATGTGTCTTAGGCCACCCACCAAAAAAAAAAAATGTATTCTCACTGCAAATGTCAACCAAGTGTGAAATTTCTTTAACTCATCGTGGGTGTATTTGATAATTTCCTTACAGCTGGATGTATGATGTATCACTCCTATTGTAAGTAAGATCATTTAGCTAAAACGGGACAAGAACAAAACGTTACAAAATATCTTAAAATTTGGTCAATCCGCCAACTCTTGGAAAAATAAAAAATAAAAACAAGTTCACTTGAACGCTCAAAACAATAAAAATGTTGAACAATTTTGTCTATAAAATAGTCTCTCAAGGTGACGCAAGCTCGAGCCTGTTACTACCAATTGGACTCTATTTTGGTATTCAGAGAAAGAGTCGTGGTTCTTCGCCTCTCTCTCTCTTTTCCGTCTCAAGATTTTCTACTTACTCTTCAAGCAAAAGATAAGTTGTTTTTTTTTTACTAATATATTAAGTTTTATGACAATTTTAAGATTTGCGAGTTATAAAAACAACTTAAAAACCAGAAATTCCAAAAATTAAATATTGACAAAGTTACAACAGAAAAACAAAAAAAAACAAAAAATTCGACAAACTAGACACATCATTAAGATATATTCAAAAAAATTCCAACGAAAAAAACCCATTTCCAAACACCTAAAGTCCGACATCTCCATTGTTGCAGCAAAGGATAAGTTATCATTCCACCAATACATACTTGAAGAGCAAGGTCTTCATGCCATCTCTTCCGAGTGAGAAAGGCTGGGTGGTGAGTAAAATGTATTAAGTTCCAAGGAATTTGGCACACACAAGCTCTGTTACAAAAAATCTTAAACTGCCAAAAAAATTTCGAAGCCAAAGATTCCGACATTTTTCCTCGTCACAATTCCTAAAATCAGGTACCACTTGGTTGAAAGCCCTTTTCTTTGCTCTCCTTAACCGAGATTAGTATCTGGTTTCTTCTGGTAACCATCCTCTTCTGCTTCGCAATCCTTATCTTCTCATGCACTTCTTGGAAGGATTTTAGTTGAAAGAAAGCGACTTTCCAGTGGACCTGTCTTCTCCAAGGCTCATCAGCACGCAGAGTTCGCATCTCTCACTCCCCAAGTCCGTTAAGAGCTCGTCTTGTATTGTCGCAAGGACCTTAAGGACATGGTTGTTTCCTTGTGGCATTTTGGAAGAAACTTGCGCCTCAAGAATCCTCGGAGTAATCCCATTGAAGACGGTGTTTGAAGCGTTTTGCGAAGGGGAGTTTATCGGTGGACCGTTCTGGAAGCATGTTTTGGATTATTGGTACGAAAGCAAAGAGAACCCCGAGAAGGTCTTGTTTGTGAGGCACTCAAGAAGCAAACCAGAGCTGAGCTGAAGCAAATCGTTGAGTTCTTGAGATGTTTATCACCGAAGAAGAAGGGAGAAAAAATGTTGTGCAGGAGACGGTGAGGCTGTGTAGCTTGGAGAGTTTGAGTAACTTGGAAGCTAATAAGAAAGGTAAATTGGGAGTAAATTGTCTGATGGAGTTGAGACTAATGCTTTATTTAGATAAGGAGAGATCGGAGGATGGAGATATACTGTGACGGAGACGTTAACAGATAATATTGATAGAGCTATTGAAGACAAGTTCCGAGGTTCTGGTCCTTAAATCTTAATTACTAATGCTTTGTTCTTCAATAATGAATGATGCTCTCATCAATCTTAATTGTTCTCACAACTGTGTTTTTATGATAGTGTACTTGTATGAATAAACTAGATTCATGTGCAAGTATCCTTTTGCTTCCCGGTTTGTGATTTATGATTGTAACATGTCTATAAATAGAGTATGTTGGTGGTTACTACAAAACCAATTTTCATTACAAATGTACTTCAGTTAGTTACTTAGATAGGTGGTCAAACCAAATTCTGTTCAACTTACAAATCAATTCGTTTCGGTTCGAATTGACTTTTCCAGATTCAAACCGCTACTCAACTCGGGACAGATTCCAAAAAGAAATATTGTAATAACATTTTGCTGTTCTATCAAAAAACCATTTCATAGTTTCATGTCTTAATAATCGACAAAGAAATTATGAAAGTAAAAGAAGATTAATTTTAGTTTCGAAAAAAAGAACAAACACGAAAGAGCAAGGCTTTTCTGGAGGAAATGAGAGAAATTTCAGGAGATTACTGGCAGCAGAGATACAGAGAACCCGAATAAATCGGGTCGGGTCATAAGCTGCAAAGCGGATCCCTAATTTTGATATATGCACATTAAATTAATTAGACAGATTCCCCAATTTTTTTCGTATTTCACGGGGATGTCCCAGTACTTGTGCAATTAAGAAAAAATATAGCCTTGGATGATAAAAAATCAAGCAGGATAAATAGAAAACAAAAATAAGAACACCAGAAGCGAAGGAGAAGACAGAAACGGCGGAAGAAATAAAGGATTAGGGTTTCAGTGAAAATCCAAATTCAAAGTGTTTTTGCTTATTGAGATATCCAAGCTTTATATATAAAACCCATAGTAAAACCCTACTTATGTTTTTGTGTATTTTTGGGGGGCTTTGACCTTAACGTTTGGGCTTCTTCTCATGTATTCATTTGGGCTTTTCTTATGTATCACAATTGAGAGAAGTAGCCCATGGATTTGTTTTTACCATCATTTTGTTATCATTTGTAGTGAATAAACATCATTTTTGGCAATTTCTTTTCAATAATTATTAAGGAATTTATTTTTCAAAATAATCATTTTATAACCTGTCTTTAGAAAAGTTTAATAAACTTATAAATTATCTTACAAAACCATATAAACAATATATACAATTTATATCATAATTTATAAATCAATAAATAACTTTAAACGTAATTATTATGTTTTCGTATAAAACACATATTTTTATAAATATATCATAAAAATTTTTAAAGCATATATCATATCATCAATTTTTTTATAAACAATTTTATGAAAGTAAATAAAAGAGGTATTTATAAGGTCAATAAAAAATTTATAATAATTTATTAAAATAATATTTTTAGATAGCAAAATATAGTATTTTTTAAAAAATAGTATTTTAAAAGTGGCATTTTGAATATTTTATTAAGTTTTTCCCACAATCTGGTTAACTTATTTATTTTATACATTTTGTTGTGTACACATCTATTAATACCACATTCACAAATTAAAGACCAAAAAAATTTATATTTTCTGGAAAATTTTGGAAGGAATCAATTTACATACATATAATAAAAGAATTAATCCAAATTTAGCTGTTTTTTTTGTTTTAGTTTTGGGAGATATTAAAGGTATAATTTACATGCTCTTGCTTCCTCCAACTTCTTGAAAAGGCAAAGGTACAGACTTGAAGGCTCTGTATTTCCCCACATTGTTCAAATGCTCATTCTCCAACCTGAATTTACAAACAAACAAATTACAACATTAATAGTTCATCTTACGATCAAAATATCTGAAATTTCTGGATTGCTTTAAGTAAAAATTGAAACCTGAAGAAGTTCCAAATTCCACGACGAACAATCTCTAAGATGGTAACAACAGCAACCAAAGCTCTTTTGTGCAAAAATGGAGCTTCTTTAATCCCAAGAACCGTCTGCATCCACGCCAGCCTCAGAATCACATTCACCACCTTCAATTTACAATATCCCAACAGTTAACAAAATAATAATAATCCACACGCAACAATTCAAACACGAACGAAAAGCTTCTGTTTATTTGTTTTTGTTTTACCATGACAATGAAGTATATGCTTTTGTAAGGGACTAAGAGTTTGTCACGAAGCCAAGGGTTTTTGGAGTTGCGGTTCATGAGACCCCAATCCTTGAAAATGTCCCAGTATGTATTGAACAATGTGGCAATGCTCGACGTGGTTACAGCCACCGTAAGCCAGTACGTCCCTCTCTTTGTCTCAAAGATTGTCCTAGCCGCAACCGCCAGTATAGTCGATAGATACTTTAGTGCGTTCAGGCCATGCATTTTGTCTTTCTCCTCCACCAACCTCCTTATACACTGCCCAAAAAAGATGAGTTTTGAACATTTTGAAAGTGTCAAGAGTACGTACTTGCTTATTTCATTTCATGTAAAGTATGGATTTGGAACCTGAGCGAAGCGAAACCAGTAAGGAATGATAGCGACAACAAGGTATAGTTCTTTGTAAATTTCACTCTCATAACATGTGTGTGTTCGTTTCTTGAAATCTCCGCCCCATCCGTAATAGCAAACGTAAAACAATAAGCTTCTGAATGTTTGCACCTGCCAAAACCAAACCGAATGTTTTCTCAGGAGGAAAACACACACTTGATAACCGGATCCTAAACCACGCAATTCATTACCTGAGTTGTCAATTGATCTGCGAGGAAGAAATCCGGAAGAATAACCTGGCAATAGAAAACACACTCAGAAACTAGTATACGTTACATCTAGAAGAATAAAAACTACAGAGATTACTTGGATTGTACGTTACCTTGTATAGGGGGCTTAAAAGACAACGGAAGGCGCATCCGATGAAGAAATATCGACTTGACCGATAAATTATATTGAATGGACAGAACAGTGTTATCATGAAGCACTGCGATCATAAGTCAAAAAGAAAAAATACATTTCACAGCTAACACTCTGGATTTATAGTTAGAGATTGGCATCAATGATTTAATTTCAAGAACTTACCAGGAGAAGAGCTAAAGGAACAAGCTCTGTGATGACACTAAAACTTTTGGTTCTCGGGTCCATTTCCATGTCGAGATTCGAGATTACTCCTCCGAATGTTAGAACTGCTAGACCACAGCCTAACAGAAGAACTTCTCTGTAACCAAGATCAGTCCCTTGCTCAAACCCGAAGATAAACGGGTAATTTACTCGATATCGACTCCAGAAATATATGTCTGCTGCATACATAAACAAATGAACCGCAACAAACCCAAACATGCTGCGGAAAAAAGAAAGCTTTAGGTAACTGCGGAAATGAATTCCTCTGTTTTAAAAATGATGAATATAGTGTTACAACGAACCTGTAAAGAGGAAAAATGTTCTCCATGTACTGATGTCGGCCTTCGCTTTTTGTTATGCCTCTTATATGTACAAGAACTGTTATCGCAATGGCAAGAGCCACAGCACAACCTGACAAGAAGCCTGTAGATGAAGATGGAGTTTTAGTCTACTAGAAAACAAAAAGGCCCTTCTTTTTTCAGGTTGGTGTAGCGCGTACCGAGGAAGTATGTGATTCTGTGTTTCTCCCTCTTAGCTTTAGGCCTTAAACATTTCATCCCTTCTCGGTGATTTCCATTGGCGAAATGCTTAATAAACGTAGCCTCCACTCTTGACATGAGCCTCGAGACCTGAAAATGTAAAGATAAGTCTGGTTTCAAGTAACATTCAAGAGAGATTGGTTATTTGTATTAACCTCATCGCAGCTGCCTAAATAAGAATGATCCACTGTATTTAGATAAGGCTTCGATGCATTCCTCGAAGTAGTCTGCGAAACATTACAAAGATATCAATATCAAATCACAGCACGAACATGATGGTTGATGAGAAGACTACAAACCTTGTCATACTTCTTTAGTATCTTTGAAAATGCCAACTGATTCAAGAAGCTGCAAATAGAGTGAGAGATTATGAGAAACAGAGTTTTAGGGGAACCAGAGACTTAAAGAATACAACTCTTACCAATAACTCTTTAGGAACCTAAGTTTTTGGTAGAACTCAACAAAAGCACGGTTCATAAGCTCCTCGGCTCTCTTAAGCTCGGCTTTGCTGAAGGTTTGCTCACTTGTGAGACCCATGATCATGCATTTAAGAGTTGACAATGGAGTTTCGGGTTCGATCTTGAGCTTTATATGATCCAACACTTCTACTGGAGCAGGCTTGAAGACTTTCTTACCTTCTGTCTGTTCCATTTCTCTAATCACGTCCAGTGGAGAAGTGGCTACAGATATCAAAACATTCACAGAATTTATACCTGAGCTTAACGTTAAAATATAACAAAAAAACAAAACTTTATCAATCTACATGTTTCTGCGGTTGGATCATTCGACTATTCCATTATTTCACTATTCATCTGAATGGAGCTAAACCTGGAGTCCTGCTGGTTGTATGTGGAGACGTAGGAGCACTCGAGACACCATCAATGTGAGGGAACTCAACATTTGGATTCTCAACCTTAACTCTAAGAGCAATCAAAACGTTTAATTGTCTACTAAGCTCGTCTGCTTCCTCCATCACATTCTCCACTTTCTGCTTGTAGAACCTCAAGACCTTGTTGAATTCTCCGTCGAGCCGCCGGAAAAACTGAACCTCTATCTCTCCTCCTTCCTCAGCGGAGTTGAGAAACGTCGTGGTGTAGCTCGCCGTCTCGTCCTCGTTGATAAGAATGATTTGCTCCTCGTCGTCGTCGAAGAGGTGGTAATGATGATGGCGTTTGCTGCTCAGAGGATTGTTGTGTTTGTGTGATTTCTTCGGGGAGCCTTTGGCTCTGTTCGTGAGACCGCTAAAGGCGCGGTAGAGAGAGACTCTCCTCGATAATCCTGCTCTGCCGGTTCCGCCACCGCCTCTGCCGGTGCCGCCGTCGGAATTGAGCGGTGCGGTGTCTCCGGTTTTTGGAGGAGGAGGAGGATGATGACGTTGTTGTTTTTGTAGGTGATGACGAAGGATCTGTTTGACGATGGATTTGAGAGAACGATAATCCATGTAGGCTTCTCGCCATTCTTGGATCATCTGCGCTTCGTATTCTCTTCCGAACTTCATCTTTTCTTCTTTTTTTGTTTCTCCTGGATCTGGTTTATTTTTCCCGGAAAGGTTGGATTTTTCCGGGAAAATCTAGCCGAAACAAAAGAACAATCCTGTTTTTGTTTGTGTATAGAAGGATTGTTTAATTTGGTGGAAAAGACAAATTGCAAGGAAACAAAAAGAATCGAAATGGGAGAGAAGCAGAGCTATTTTGTGCATCGTCCTTCCAAAATACTAATCTCATGCAGTTAATAGAGGAAAATATATAATTTAAAAGATTTATAAACGGGAACAAAAAAATCAGTAACATCGCATTCGAATCTGTCTGTCTTTTTTTTTTGTATATATGTAATTATGTATATACACCAGATGGCGATCGATATGACTCTTTATTCTTTTATTTTAATGTATCTAATTATTCATTTTGTGAAAACTTATAGTTAGAACTATTTTATCTTCTTCTTTTTTTTTGTCAAAGAAGAACTATTTAATCTTTCGAAATAAAAATAATCTAAAAATATTTCGGAATGAATTGGGAAACAAAGTTGTAAAATCCATAACACTTGTTAGATCCTTAATTCTAGAGTGTTTTTTCAAAATCGGATTCGATCACATAAACGTTTGCTAACTAATTCTCGAAATTCTAATTTGGAAATAGACATTTTTCATAGTTTCTATTAATAGACACATTGGGACTATATTCTTAAATATGATTGCATTTTTTTATTTGACCTCCCCCCCTAAAAAACGAAAATTCTGATAATGCGTTATATAAAAAAAAATATATATAGAAGGAAAATAAATTTATGGTCATCGTTATTAGAAAAATTGCATTTTATAGGCTGTAGGTGACGGTGGTAATTACCGGACACAAATATATTTGTATTTGCTTTTAAGAAAATATGGCAATTTATTCAAATTTCTTATTGCAAAATTCGTGTCATTTTAGATGCCATGGCGGTTTCATTTATTATATCCTAAGGTTAAGGCATCTATTGAATGGTTAGCAAACTCAAAAAAGAAAATGTAAATCTTTACATTACTCGTTTCTAATAGCCCAAAACTCGTGGGTGAGATTTGGTGAAGTTTCTTCTATTTTTGGGTTTAAAGTCTTTTTAGTGTTTTGTAACCACAAGTGTGTAGGCTCTAGTCCCAAACCAACATCAGTTCCTTCTTACACGGTAGCTATTTGACATAGCCAAAACAAAGACATAAACAATATTTTCTTCTCTTTTCATTTTCAATCATTCTCTGTTAAATTGTTGTTGTGTCATTGAAACATGGATTTGCTATCTTCGAGATGTAAGATTCAGATGACAACATCAAGATGGATCATAGCGATGACAATGATGATGATGAGAGTAGGAGAATCGATGAGACTGGATCTTGAATCAGGCATCACCAAATGTATCTCCGACGACATCAAATTAAATTATTTAACTGTTGGAACTTACTCCGTCGTCAATCCCAACGAAGCTATCCATCTTCCTGCTTCCCACAAAATCTACGTTACTGTAAGCTTTAATCTCCACATTTCCTTTGAGGTTGAATCATATTTTTACATGTTGTAACTCCTAGATTAACCTTAACAAAAAATAAAGTTATTGTTTACGTATAAAATGTATGTGTAGGTGACTTCGCCTAATGGACACAGTCATCATCATGCAGAAAATGTGGAGTCTGGTAAATTCGTTTTCACGGCCAGCGAAAATGGCGATTACACAACGTGTTTTGTGGCTCCTGGTTTTAGACCTCCGGCCAAGTTCGCCGTTGATTTCGAGTGGAAAAGTGGCGTGGAAGCTAAAGATTGGCCCACCATCGCCAAGAGAGGCCAGATCAACGTACAACCTAACGTTTTTGTTGTTGTCAAACTATGTATTAAAATAGCTAGCTATGTAGTTTTTTGTTTGATATTAAGCGTATATCGATCTAAACCATATATATTTTCTTTATATGTATAGCTTGATTTTTGGTAAAGTTGATATGTTTATGCTCAGATGCTGGAGGTGGAGGTGAGGAAACTACTCGACGTGACGGAATCTATACACGATGAGATGTTTCAACTCCGGGAAAGGTACAATTTAGCAATCGCGAAATTTTAACCTAAAATGTTATTTCTCTTTTTTCTTTTACCAGACTAGTATCTCTTATCTGGTCTTGTAATCATAATTTCATTTGATTGATTCTTGTTCACATTCGTTGACAAAAATAGTATTTTGGTGATGAGTAGTATATTTAGGCTTTTACGTACCGAAAGAACTATTTCACTATTTTTTACCATTTAAAACATTCACAAAATGTTTACGATTTCATAATAAATTTGTTAAAAATATAAGTAAAAAAGAAGAAGCTAAACGTCTTTTTACCAAAAAGAAAAAGAAAAACACAAACGTCGAGTAAAGTTTTATGATTACATTTTGAAATTATATTCTATGAAGTGTTGTGATTAGTTGACTATTCTGTTATTGTAATCAAAGTTTTATTGTAAATTCAAATGTAAGCTTGCCCATTTGAATTATATAGGCAATGAGATTGTTGAGCAATTCGATTTACATAATCCAATTAGGAAAATAAAACATTGATGAGTTTGTAATGTGAATTGTGACAGGGAACGGGAAATGCAAGAGCTAAACCGGTCGACGAACTCGAGAATGGCGGCTATGAGTTTATTGTCGTTGGTGGTTACGTTGTCCGTCGCCGGTTTACAACTATGGCATCTCAAGTCATTCTTGGAGAGGAAAAAGCTTCTCTAATCAAACAAGTTGTTTCTTTTACTTTTTTTTGTTGTTTATCAGATTTTGGTGTTCTCAGTTTTAGCTTCTTTTTTACTAAAAGAATGACGCTCTTTATCTTGAATTTTGAGAATTTAACATTACATTTTCTTGTTAGCCTAATGTCAGATCAGACGTTCGTACTGATTAGAAGTCGTGTGTCTCATGTTGAAGTTTCTTTTCTTTTTCTTCTGGTGGTTGCAGAATAGACATATGCTTGGAAATCAACACTATCATTTTAAGTTTTATCAACTCTGCTTGTGGTTTCCTTCTGCCATATAAACGATGACTTCTTAGTTTAGACAGAAATCAAAACAAGAACTCTAGTTTTCGGTTCCAACAATTTCGTAATGCATAATTTCACGACTTGTTGAAGTCTTATAAAAGATAGCACAAATGCAAAGCAAAAAACAAAACAACAATTGACATTAACTTAGAGAAAAGTGTGCGTGGGTTACTTAATTAGTGATAGAAGCTTGAGAGATGCAATCCCTGAAGGGTTTTAGTCATCGTCTTCATGATGGCCCTTGTGGTGCTTATCCTTCTTCTTCTTTTTCTTCTCATCATCACTACCATGATGGTTCTTCTTCTTCTCATCATCATCATCATGATGGTCCTTCTTCTTCTTCTTCTTTTCATCATCATCATGATGGTCCTTCTCCTTCTTCTTCTTTTTCTCATCATAATCCTCATCATGATGGTCGTTTTGGTGTTTGTCCTTGTTCTTCTTCTTCTTCTTCTTCTTCTCATCATCGTCAGAGCCATTGCCGTTTTTTTTCTTATCCTTCTTCTTCTCTTTCTTCGTGCTCTTCTCATCATCAGAATCCTTACCACTCTGCAATATAAAAAAAACGATTAAGAACAGAGGTTGTTCAAATTCATCCAAAACCTTAGTTACCATTTCAATGGAACAAAAAATAGAGAGTGAGAGAATAAGTCAGCTGTGAGGCAAAAAGTAACTCAAACCAGAGATAGAAACTTTCAAAGGATGTTCTTTGAGACCAAGATCAATTAATGAAACAAAGAAAGATCACTAAAAGATTCTAGATTCCATGGATATTCAATTTTTCAAACATTGTAGCTTCGACAAAATCTAGATGCAAAAAGTAGAAATCACTTGCTAACTGAAATTGATCAAACTTACATATTTTTTGTGGCCGTGACTCTCTTTCTTACCATCATCACCTTCATCCTTGCCATGGCTATAGCTGGTCTTCCTGTAATCTCCATCGATCTCAATTCTCCCACCGTAGCCAGATCCGTGCTCCGATTCAGGTCTCCGGCCATACTCAACCTCCGTTCTTCCGCCATAACCAGATTCAGATTCAGGTCTGTGTCCGTAATCGACCTCCGTTCTTCCGCCATAGCCGGAATTAGGTTTCCGGCCAAAATTAGATCCAGATGCACCGTACTCCGGTTTCCTCCCACCGTTCTCACCTTCGACGTGAGCGCCTCCGTGACCACCGGGTCGGGCATAGCTGCTGTACTCGGTGTTGAGAGCCTGGTCGCCATAAGCAGCAGGCTCATGGCTGGAAGAAAAGACGGGTCGCTGGTACTCGAAAGCGTCGCCGGAGCGAGAGGAGAGAGGGTAACAAATCTCGTCGGACGGCGAGAATGAGCGGCCGTACGTCACGGTCATGTCATAGCCTCCGCTATACGGCGTCGGATCGTAATCGTTGAAGTCATCCACTTCATCGTCGTCTTTGGTATAATACGGCATCGTTTTGTCTCGATTCTCCTTTGTCGTCTTTTTCTTCTCCCTCTCCGAGTGATTCTTTAGGGATCTCTCTCGCTCTATCTCACGAAACGAAACTTGGAAGAGATCTCACATTTGTTGCTCAGTTTGTTTCCCCCCTGTTTAATTGGCGACCACTACGCGGGAAAGTCAATGCTGCCACGTGGCATATATCTTTGTTGTCTAAGTCAAAACTGTCGTTTATTTATACTATCCAAACAAAAATTAACGATGTGGCAGGCAGGACCGGTCGAACCGCAAACCGTATTGTGTGTTCTCTCACCGACAATGTTGAATCATATTATCACGAGAAACTTTAACGATTTACCGACATACTACTATGATTTGACGACAAAAAAAAAAGATTGATTTTTGTTGAGTCCATCCTAAAGTAATACTGTAATATAATATGATCCGCCTTCACAATATTTTTGGCTTCGCTCCGACTGGGTTAAAGATTCCCCTTTCACGAATTACGTGGTGAATTTACAAAATACTGAAAATAAAGGGTAGTCTTAAGAATTAAAAGAAGTAACCTGATCACAACCAAAAAAGAAAAAGACGACAAACAGGCACACAGATGGTAATCGAACAATACGACACCTATACACTGAGTTTAAAACATCTCCTCTCTCACCAATCGAAAAAAAACCCACCAAGATTCTGCCGCAAATCGACGCAAGGTAGAGTTTTTTTGGACACTGTTACTACTAGGATTTTGGCACTTGAGAGAGAGAGAGAGAGAGAAGAAAGGGAGCTTCAATTAAGGAGAGAATGGCGACGAGTCGAATGGTAAGAGTTGCGCAGGATGGTTCCGGCGATTACTGCTCCGTTCAGGACGCAATTGACTCGGTACCTCTTGGAAACACGTGTCGGACTGTGATCCGTCTCTCACCCGGGATTTACCGGCAGCCGGTGTACGTGCCCAAGAGGAAGAACTTCATCACTTTCGCCGGAATCTCCCCGGAAATCACCGTTCTCACTTGGAACAATACGGCTTCGAAGATTGAGCATCATCAGGTTTTGGGGGAATTTGTTTTTTCCTGAAAACCTTGCTATTGTTGGCAGCACATGTATTACTCTGATTCGTTGGATTATTTGTTTGCAGGCGTCTAGAGTCATCGGGACGGGAACCTTTGGGTGCGGGACTGTTATTGTCGAAGGAGAAGACTTTATTGCAGAGAACATTACATTTGAGAACTCTGCTCCTGAGGTAAATGTCTAAAGTCTGTTACTTTTTCACATTTAAACTAGAGAGTCTCTCATGTTTAGACAAACTTTCCAAGTTAGTATTTCAATAGTCCTGTGTAGTACTAGTCAATGTCTGATAGGACTGTAACGTTTACTTTGTTCTGCTATTAGACTTAAACTATGCTTTCCTTGTTACTCAACTCGATATTGGAGTATATTTGGTAATGCTTATTGTGTAAAAGATGCTATACTAGTTATGTTTTTTGACCCTTTTACTTCTTATATATAGGGATCCGGGCAAGCTGTGGCGATAAGAGTCACTGCAGACCGTTGTGCCTTTTATAACTGTCGGTTTCTCGGCTGGCAGGTTTGTTTAAGCTGTCTTTTAAATCAGATTGCTTCAAATGTTTCTGTTTCGCAATAAAGTTTCGTGTTGGTTCTTCATAGTTCTTCATTGTTCTTCAGGTCTCTTCAATGTATTGTTGTGGTTTGTTTTTGGCACTTTTATCGAGCTTTTCCTGGAAATATTTTTATATACTGAATCGATGTACTTGTTAAGTTTAGATGTGTGGTATATGGAAAGTAGGTTTATCCAATCTTCTTTTAGCTTATTGTAAACCGTGAAATGCAGGATACATTGTATTTGCATCATGGGAAACAATATTTGAAAGACTGCTATGTCGAGGGAAGTGTGGATTTCATATTTGGAAACAGCACTGCGCTTTTGGAACACTGTCATATCCACTGCAAATCTCAGGGTTTTATAACAGCGCAGAGCCGTAAATCGTCTCAGGAATCTACTGGTTACGTATTTCTAAGGTCTGCTCTTTTTAATCTATATATCTTCACAAAGATTACATACTACATTATTCCAAGGAAACTCATCTTACATTTGTTACCATCATGTATCGCAGATGTGTGATCACTGGGAATGGTCAGAGTGGGTATGTGTATCTCGGAAGGCCATGGGGACCATTTGGGAGGGTGGTTCTTGCATACACTTACATGGATGCATGTATCAGAAATGTTGGTTGGCATAATTGGGGAAACGCAGAGAATGAGAGAAGTGCTTGCTTTTACGAGTACAGGTACAGACATCTGAGATTTCTAAACTGTAAACAAGAAACAAAGTGTTGATAATCGATACTTTTTTTGGGGATGTAAAAACCTCAGGTGCTTTGGTCCGGGTAGCTCTTCGTCTGGACGGGTGACGTGGTCGAGAGAACTGATGGATGAAGAAGCTGGACACTTTCTGCATCATAGTTTTGTGGATCCAGATCAGGATCGGCCTTGGTTGTGTCCGAGAATGGGTATGAAAATACCATACTCGGCTTAGAATAAAATGTTGTAAATGTCACCCAGGCGTTGAATAACAAAGGATTCTGGAGTACTTACTGTTAAGCAAGTATCCAACTTGGGATTATCTTTGTCCAAGTAAATAAGAGTGAGAACAGAAAAATCTTCCGAAGAATATTTAAATTGTACTGTACTTCTTTCTTGTTACGCGTTGCTTGCTGCGTTGATGAAAGCTTGATTAAGCAATGAGACTTTTGGTTTGTATAAGTAAGTACACGTCATTACTGATTATCAAGTTGGGCATTTGGTCTAGTGGTATGATTCTCGCTTAGGGTGCGAGAGGTCCCGAGTTCAATTCTCGGAATGCCCCTGATGTTTTGGCTTTTCATTACTTTCTTTGTATGACGAATCAATCCCTCGTACGAGCCCATTTGATTTTACGGATTTTGATGAATTTGTTGGAGAACGCAAAGCAAAAGGTTAACATGAGCGTCCTCACCAATCATTATTATATTTTCAGAATTAACAATGTCATTAACAGAGTAACTTTGATTAGCAGAGTCAAAAGACAAAAAACCAGCAAAATACTCACTGAAGAGAAGGAGAAGAAGACGCACAAGAGAACACACAAGAGTTGTTTGAGTAACATAGATCTTTGACCAGGGAGGTGCAGAGCATATGCTCTCACCTGGTGAGTTTGAAATACAATATCAAGATAATGGCAAGGACAAGGACTGTGATGATACCCCCGATTGTCCATTTGTTCCTATAAATCCGCCTTGTCATTGCGGTCAATATTTTCTTGCTCTTTCCCACGTTATCATCGACTCCATGAAGCGTCTCATGGGCTCGTAGGAGAGATTGTCTCTGACCGTGCAAATCCTGAAGGATGGAAACACCAAGCTCTTCAGTCTCCAGCATCGTTTTCCGACTGTCCTTGATTCTGTCTGTGGTTCGGCCTAGACGGTCTGTTGACATCATCAATCTTGATCTTTGATCAGCTGAAGCCTAACCACATTTGCACCAAAATAAGAGACATCAAAATCTGTCTTAAAAAAACGATCAACACTAAGCATATAGAGTCTCTACATACCGTCACTGTGTCAGCCATACCAGCTTCTAGCAACTCATCTCGAGCAGCGGCGTTTAGGTTTCCGGATGTGATTCTTTTCACTTCACTCTTTACATAATTTAGATCGGATTTGTATTCCCTTAGTTTGACAAGTAAGCTGGATTTAACGTTGGGTGGAAGGCTTCTCGCCTCTAGGTCCATTTTCTTAACCTGGAAATAAAAACAGACAGAGGTAGAGCAACCATCAATCACATACAAGAACATTGTGGAATCTTGCGTATTTTCGATATGAGCTACGCAGATCACATACCAATGTTTCTGCATGTTCAACTCCAGATTTGATTTCAGATAGCTTCTGCTTCTTTTTTTCTGCAAATTAGCAAGGTCCACTCAATTTGCATTAGAGCTTATGAAAGATCTTGGCATAAACAAAAGCAATGCAGTGAAGAGTGATGACTATTCATATTAGCAACCTGTTATTATTACTTATTCACAAGCTAAACAGCTAGTTTATATGAATCTCTAATCATTATTTTCCTGAAATTGTATAAGAACACTATGGAATGTGTCACATCTTAGAAAAGATTTTGAGATTTATCTATCAATATTACCTCCATCAAGAGCAATAGTTGAAGTACACTTCTTTAAGATATTTACAGAAAGCTCACAGTATTGCCGCTCATATCCTTCGAACACCCGACTCATTGTTCCCAGGAATTATTACTAGTTGCAAATTCTGCAGAATCAGTTTAAACTCCGTAAGAAAATTGTAATAAACAAGAGAAGCAAGTAGATCACTAGTCTCAAAAGTCAAAATTAATCAAGCTGAAACCTTCAAACCAATCAGAAAGACACGATTTACCAAAAATTCTGCACAGAGATCATAGAAGGAAATAAAAACAAATTAACGACAGAAGATGATCATTATAATTAAGGAGACGTCAGGTGAAAAAGAAATTCAAAAAAGTTCGTCGGAGCGAAAGCCAATAAAGCACAAAATTAGGGGGAAAAGTAAATGGAGACTAGATTCAGAAGACGATTAGAAGAAAGAGGAAATAGGTGAAGAAGGAAAAAAAAAACTTACAGGATTATAATTGATCGGCGAAGAAGAGGAACGCCGGCGACGGAATGTTGATCGACGCAAAGATCCGGCGAAGACAATTCTGGAACAGAGCGATAAAAAATGACAAATTTTCAAAAAAGTACAAAAACTTGGTTAAATTGTTGAGAGATTATACAGAACGGTTAGGAAAACGGTTTAGTACACCACGAGCTGTTTTTTTTTGTTAAATCAGAAAATAATACCCGGTTTAGTGAATAGTGATAATGATAGCAATCAACATCTTAGCAAAATAAACAAGCCACATTTAAAACTAAAAAGCTCATCATCCAATAATAAAATAAACTTCAAGATAAAAAACAAAAAAAATTATTTTGGTCGAAAGATAAATCAATCAACAACTCTTTTTTTTCTATAAAGATTAAGCCTAACACATCTAATTGTTTTTCAGTAAACTTTTTAACTACTATCTTACCATACTCTATAGTATCTCATACTTATTATTTTAAACAAAAACAGCTGTTGTGAAAATATAGTTTTGACTTTGAGAATCTTTGTTGTATGAGATTGTCTCTGAAGATTGTGCTTGTGATGCACGCTACGGTACGTCAACATGGGTTGCCGTATCACAAACGATGTAAAGACTAATTTCTTAAAACATTATACGGAATTAACATGATTCATCATCCATGACATAAAGAAACATTCCAATCAATATCACTCTTACATAACATTTTTGTTTATCATTAAAGATTATCTTATGAAATGATCTTGGACTTCAACAAGTAGGATAAGGAATACCACAAAACGCTAGGGCAATGTGAGCTTCAGGGGAAGTAGCGTACGGTTTTAAAGCTGGATTCTTTATGAAATCACAGAAACATGGTTCTTGTGATTTCAGTTTTGCGCAACACTCTGCAGATGGTTTAGTTTTTTGAAATATTTCTGGATAGCATCCTGTGATGTCAATCTCGGTGCAAGGTGGTTTCGTAGATTTTACGACCACTCTTGATTTGATCGCAGCCGGAGATGACACGACGACTACAACAAAGGCGATGAATACTAGTGTTGTAATCTTCATGTCTTGTACTTCCAATGCTTCTTTTTTGCCTGTGTTTAAAGAGTATTTGAGATTCTTAGTGTTGTTTAACTAGGGATGGTGGAATGATTATATATAGATATGTAACTTGTACGTGACAAATGTGAGATTGTGCAATGGTTCCTGTCTAAAGTTCATCAAAATTGGAAAAGAAATAACGTAATAAATGTAAGTCAAAGTTTCTATATTTTTTTTCTATAGTCATAGTTTAAGTAAATATGTTTGACCAAAAAGAAAATAAAGTTTTATGTAAATATTTTATATGAAGAGGAGATTTCATACATTTGCAGACATTCTACATAGATTGCAAGATTTGTGAATAGAAAAGTAAAAAGAAAAATGACATCCAAATGAAATAATTTGCAAGTATTCATCATAGCTGAAAAACTTAGCAAAAATGATTGTAAAAATTAGGGAAATTTAGAACCTCTAAATTTATTATTTTAAAAAGCTAAAAGAATAATCCTAAGATACACGACGCTGGTTTCGAATGGTTTTTGCTTTTATGTACTTGTATCATAGGAAACGCATCACGTAATTTACATAATGAAAACATGAAACCTATCAAAGAAAAAAACAAGTGTTTTCTCTGTCAAGAAGCAAACACAAGAAAAACACAAGTGTTTTGGGATTCAACACTTGGGTTTCTTTTGTCAAGAAGCACACACATCTTAATGCTTTACTGAGGCAATTCGAGATCGGGTCTTCGATCAAAAGCATCACTAGTAGAATCATTTGGGAATGCGTCAGGATACGTAGCCGGAGATGACACGAGGACTAGAACAAAGGCGATGAATACTAGTGTTGTTGTTTGCTTCATCATGTCTTTCTGACTTTTCTCTCTACTTCCTATGCTTTTCTTTTGTTTTGTTTTTCTTTTGAGTACTATTTGAGCTTTTCAGTAGTTTTTAATAACTAATTGATGATGATTTGTATTATTATATATAGATATGAACTTGTAACTGGCAAAGCACAAATGTCAGATTTTTGCTATATGTGGATTCTATCTTGATAACTTTGTTCTGATAACCAAAATTATTTAGAAAAAAAAGAAAAAAATATTGGAAAACAGTAGCTTAATGATGAAAACGAGATCTCTTACTATATATTTGCTAACTATTTTTTAGCAAGAAAAGCTTACGTGTTATCTTCACACTTTTGCAAATGTATTTTTTGATTTTCGATTTATACTAACCACAACAAAATCTCCCACGAAATATTTCATAATTAAATTTTGCATTTGTTAAAAAATTCAAACAAAAATTAATATTTTGTAAGAATTGCAGTTAAGAATGAACGATAATTGTATACTCGTAAATAAAGCAAAGGGAAGCCATATTCTTACTTACAGTTTACCTTTCAGTTAAAGAACACAACTAATATTCATTTAACTTTTTGTTGTTAATATATGATTTAATCAAAACATTATACGGAATTAACATGATATATATGAAATAATGAATCTCCAATCATCAATTTTATTCTTACATAACATTATTGTTCATCATAAAAAAAAAGACAACTTTTACTAAATGATCTTGGACTTCAACAAGTAGGATAAGGAATACCACAAGAGGCTAGGGCCAAGCGAGCTTGCGAGGAAGTAATGTATGGTTTCAAAGCTGGATTCTTAATGAAATCACAGTAACATGGTTCTGGTGGTTTCAGTTTTGCGCAACACTCTCGCGGTGAGTTACTTCCAATGAATATGGCTGGAAAGCATCCTGTGATATCAATCATGGTGCAAGGCGGTTTCGTTGATTGAGGTTTGATCACTCTTGATTTGATCGGAGCCATAGATGACAAGAAGACAACAACAAACACGATGAATACTAGTGTTGTAATCTTCATGTCTTGTACCTCCAATGCTTTTTGTTTTGCCTGTGTTTAAAGAGTATTTGAGTTTTTTAGTGTTGTTTAACTAGGGATGGTGGAATGATTATATATAGATATGTAACTTGTACGTGACAAATGTGAGATTGTGCAATGGTTCCTGTCTAAAGTTCATCAAAATTGGAAAAGCAATAACGTAATAAATGTAAGTCAATGTTTCTATAATTTTTTCTATAGTAATAGTTTAAGTAAGTATGTTTGACCCAAAAAAAATAAAGTTTATGCAAATATTTGATATGAAGACGATATTTGATACATTTGCAGACATTCTACATATGTTGCAAGATTTGTGAATAGGAAAATAATTTGAAAATAACTGAAAACTTAGCAAAAAGGATTGTAAAAATTAGGGAAATTTAGAATCTCTAAATTCATTATTTTCACAAAGCTAAAAGAATAATCCTAGATACATGACGCTGGTTTTGAATTGTTTTTGCTTTTATGTACTTGTATCAGAGGAAACACATCACGTAATTTACATAATGAAAAATATGAAACCTATCAAAGAAAAAAGACAAGTGTTCTCTGTCAACAAGCAAAGAAAAAAATGTTTTGGGATTCAACACTTGGTTTTCTTTTTGTCAAGAAGCATACACATCTGAATGCTTTACTGAGGCAACTCGAGATCGGGTCTTCGATCAAAAGCATCACTAGTAGAATCATCTGGGAATGCGTCTGGATACGTAGCCAGAATCTTACTTTTGATGCTCCTGAAACAAGGGAGGACTCGTGATGCCTTTGTAATGAAGAACGAAAAAAAGAAAAGAAAGTCCTTGAGTCAAAACTGAAACGGATACAAGAACGAGAGGAGAAGCATACCTTAGTTTCAAGAAGATGTAATCGAGGTCAGCTTTCATCGATTTCAGAAGACGGGTGTTTCTAGAGAACTCCAATGATACATCAGCGAAGCAATTCTCTGCGAATTCGTTGTAATGGGAGAGAACTGCATTGCTATCCTGTAGCCTGCCCAATCTATGGAAGCAGGAGCATTCCATCAATAGTCATCATCAAAGTATCAACCAAACATATCGTCTTCATCATATAAACCAAGTCAGCAGAGTGTAGTAAGAAAAGATGATCCCATTCCAAATATTAAGTGAAGAGATTGAAATCAAAAGACTTTTGTCAAGCTACATACATGAGGTGCTGCAAATGTCTGAGAGTATTGAGATCTTGTGCATTAACAAGAGTTTTGAATTCATCAGAGACTTGTTGTGAAGCTGCTCTTATGGTTTCTTCCATCTTTCTCCTCTTCCTGAATATGAGAGAGAGAGAGAGAGATAAAGAGAGCGTAAGGCCAAGGGTTATACAGCGTTTTCTTCTATTAGGTACAGTCTAGAATCAAAAACCTCAACACTCTGAGATTACCCAGAAAAGGAACAGATTCAAAGTCTCCAGCAAACCAAGACGACGAAATCAACAGTCGCAAGGTTAAAGGAACAGATTCAAAGTCTCCAGCAACCAAGACGACGAAATCAACAATCGCAAGGTTCTTCCTTTAAATTAAATTAACGAGTTCTAAATCAAACGTAAACACTTGATCCGGAAAAAATTGAACACTGCACCACTCGATGGTTACATTTTGAGCACAGATCAAAATAATTTCGATTACACAGAATCGGCTCACCTTGTTCTAGCTAACGAACGCTATAGTGCCAACGGATCCAAGCAAGTGCGAGATGCGATCTCTAGTTTTCTGGTAGAGAGACTCGACTCGGTCTCAATCAGACCCAGATGTTTTTCGGAATGGGTCGGTTAGATTTGGTTTGGTTTCTGTAATTCGAATTTTAAGTTCAGAAAATATTTCGGTTTGGTTTAGTTCGGTTTGAAATTACTCAAACAACATGTATTAATCAATATAAACACATTTGGTTTCTTTGATTGCCACTAATTAGTGATTTATCTACGCGAGGAAAAAAAAGAAAATTATATCGCATTAAAATAAAACCATAACATAAGAAAGCCAAGCATTGATTATAGATAATAATTTATTTTAATACATATTCAATATTCAACAACTAGGATATGGAATTTTACAAGCTTCAAAAAGTTTGTGACCATTTGGACTTTTCCAAACCGTACCGAGCCAATAGTCTTTGATGAAAACACACATACACGGGGCGTGTTCTGTCACTGTCTCGCAACAGTGTGGAGTCGGTGGAATCCCACCGATGATCGGTAGTAAACATGGCTGCATCTCTTTCATGTCGCATGCCATTTTCATTTCTCCAGTGGTTGCTCCGGTCAAAGTCGGAGACAATTGGATGACTATTGTCACAAGCGCAACGAGTACTAATGTTGTCAACTTCATGTCTTCTCCGGATTCCAAACTTTTTTTGTTTTGGTTGTTTCAAGAATATATAAGATTTTGATTTGTTCGACTGGTGAAAAGAGTTCTTATATATAGATTGACGTATGGAGATTCCAGGTTGTATCGTGTGATTATATCATTATCTAAACTTAAATGCATATCTATAATAATTTATAGATTTTTGATACGTTTTTTTTAACATAAATAGTTAAAAAAACGTTACAATATGTATTTTATGTCTTATCTCGTTATTATTGTATTGACTGAACTTAATGTATTTCATATCTTTGTGGCATTTGATGATTTTACCATTTATTGAATTTTTGATACTTTACCTAAAATAATTAGAAAAATATACGTAATTAAATTGGATTACCATATATAGTTTATATTGGAAATATATAACCCTAAGCAAATCAAAACTATTGATACACATGTAGTCATTTATAGAAACTATTTGATATACAGATTTGGTGTGGAAAGGAGATATGTAAAGTATCAATTATCAAAGATTACAAATGTAGGTGTAAATATCTGAACGTAAAGTTTTGGGAAGTTACTGAAATTTTGTAACTGATAAGATGTTGGGGATAAATTTCAGCGAAAAGCCTGAAATGTGTATCATTGTAATATGTACATTTGAGTTAATATACAATCCCAGACCTCGACCACGACCTCGGCTATATTTGAGTAGTTGAGTTTTAACCCTCTTAATAGAAACCAATCAAGACATGATGATTATATAGATGAGTTTGTAGCCAAGATTTAAGAATCTGAGTGCATTTTGGAAACAGCTAAGTTTATGTACATATAATCAAACCTTAAAAACCATAAAAAAGGGGAAAAAAGAAGAAGATAGTATTACTATTACAGTAGGGTTTGACTTGGAGTCCAGGTATATAAAAGTAACCCGGCAAAGTAAACACTGCACCCACATATTATACATTATGTTCTCTACTTTTACAAACCGTGAAACATGGGAGAAAAATTGTCTTAACAAATGGTTTCATATGACACGGAGCTCGGTAAGAAAGGCGGCGCATAGATCCAAGAAGAGAAACTGAGGACCGTTAACTCTCTGTATATCCAGCAAGTACTTCTCTTCGCGAGCTTTGTATAGCTGTTTCAAAATAAATAGTACTACGGATAAATTGTTGGAAGTTTGCAATGATATATGTGAGCATTGTAGTTTTAGAACACTTTGTTCAAGTTTTGGAGAAGGGTTTAGTCTCTGTCCTAGCTGGTTTAGTTTTGGTGAGACTAAGAAACCTAAATACTATTGGAACATAGCATCAGCAGATCATAAGAACCGGTCTCTATCCTAGGAATCTTGAGCCAATAATTCCTAAGAAGTGTGTGAGTTTGCAGTTACCTGAAGTTCAAATTTGATAACGGTGGGTGAGGTCATGGCACAGTCATCCTCAATGATGCTCGATTCATCTCTAAAGTGCACCTGATTATTGTCCATAGTATTCTGACCATCAGCAAAACCAGGTACCCATCGACATTTCATGTTGTAGTGACCAATTTTCTTCCAACACACATTGAGTTCTTGAAGAGCTTTCAATACTTCATTCATGATTTCACGAGGATGCGCATGGGACTGTTCAAAATACCACGGTAACAGATTTATTATCAGTTTGGGTATGTGGAGGTAAAGAGTACTCATTCAGAAACAAGATAGATTCTAAGATGCCCAAATTTTCAAATAATTTGATGATCCTGGAAAGACGAAGCAGATATCTTGATAGTGTGTTGCATGCATTCACACGGGTTGAGGGTGAGGAAAGAGAAGATTCAGCAACCAGGAACATACCTGAAGTCCAAGAGCCCATTTTCGGTCAACTGGGAGTTGTGATCTTGCTCCCAACCCGTACTGATCCACATGTGCAGGAACCCAGTGGCCTACAGGTGAAGCAGCCGCTTCAGCTGGACGCATAGGATTGGAACCACTGTCCTAGATGAGGAAAATTGAAAAGGTGAAAATGTTAGTAGAAAACCAAAGGTAGACCTCGGATTTGACCAGCACACTTATATCATGTCAAAAAGGAATTATGCAATAGATGTTGGAAAGCTATCTACTGGGAGAAAAGAAAAACACGTACTGTTGTCTCCTGAAACTCAGATTCAAGATAGCCACTTGGAACACGGAACCGGTTGTCCAATAACAGGTAGTATGTAACAGTAGCCTGAAACAAGCAGCAAAGTGGAATTTCAGTAACTATTGAAAAACTAGTATTGGTGGGATTAAAAGCATTAGAGACAGAAACTACATACATCGTTTTGTACTCTGTTGCGAAGAGATTCCATAACCTGGTTTCTGTCAAATCCCATGTTAACCACTTCTTGAATTATCTCCTCATTGATCTGCAAAAGATAAGAGAAATTGTTACTGTCACCGCAAATGACTCTTTTGGTTCCTAAATGGTGATGAAACCAACCTTTTTGGCCTGCTCTACTGTATCCGGTGGAGAAACAGCAAGATACCGAGGAAGATGAGTCTGGAACCAACGATGTTGACGGATCTCAGGAATAGTGATTCGTTTCACTGGGTCAACTATAAGCATCCTTGGGATCAGGTCTCTAGCCTCGGATGATAAATGACTTGGAAGAGTGTAAATACCACCCTAGAGAGAAAATCGGTTAATTACTTGACATAAGTATGACTTCAACAAAACAATTATGATGAATCTTTCTAAGCTCAAGTGTCCAATTGAAAAGAGTCAATGACCTGAATCAAAGTAGAATGTACAGTACCTTTATTTTCTTGAAAAGGTTGGGAATGTTTTCATCGTCAAATGGAAGAGTACCACATAGTAGAGCATACAATATCACTCCGCAACTCCATACATCTACTTCAGGTCCAGCATATAATTTTCCTGATATAACCTAAATCAAATAGGAAGAGATGATTCATTGAAACTAAAAAGTTTCAGACAGATACTCATAATCCAGTGAAAGGAGAAACGAGAAATAAGTAAATAAGTATACTGAAACTTTACTAAACTGAATACCTCGGGAGCAGCATAGTTGGGGCTTCCACAGCTCGTCTTTAGAAAATGACCATCCCGCATGACATTACTCAGTCCAAAGTCTGCAATCTTAATATTGCATCTCGAGTCCAATAGCAAATTCTCAGGCTTCAGGTCTCTGTGGACAACCATATTGCGGTGGCAATACTCCACACCAGATATTATCTGCTCGGATATGAGTCAAACAGTAACAACACTCAAACGCAGAGAAGGACATGATAAGCTGCAAACACACTGGCTATGGTAAGAGAAAACAAACCTGCTGGAAAAAGTTACGAGCCTCATCCTCTTGTAATCTGCCTTTCTCGACAATATAATCAAAGAGCTCTCCCGACTTGACATACTCCATTACAACATATATGTCACTTGGGGTCTCTATCACTTCATATTGCCGAATGATATGAGGATGCATAAACAATCTGAGAATTTTGATCTCCCTCCTCACTGCAAGGAAGAAATGGACATATCTTCAAATATAATAGAAGAGAAAGATCAGAGAGCTAATTTACAGGGCAAAACGAATAGTATACGATTTAATTCCTCAAACTAGTCACAAGAAACCAAAAAGTAATTTTAAAGCACATACACAAAACCTTGTGCACTGGTTGCACAAGATTTGGCTGAGAAAGAGATCAATAATAGGCGAGTCATTTTGTTCAGAAACCTCTGAAGCTAGAGGGCTAACAATGCATGTGTTACCTTTCTCTTCCATTTCCATGTTCTTGATCTTACGGCGATTGAGGATTTTGATAGCAACCTTGTGCCCCGTGACCACATGCTCTGCAATTTTAACCTTCCCAAAAGATCCAATTCCAAGAGTTTTACCAAGCTTGTAGTTTGGTAAAATCGATTCCACTCCATTGCCAAATCTATTTGATGAATGATCCATTTTCCTGTCTCAATGCAAATACAAAGTAATTAGGAAAAGCTCCCTTAGCAGCTTCTGTGAACAAGAACATCTTATTATATTAATCAAATCAAAACCTCGTATCCATTTCATCCAATGTCTCGCAGCCATAGCTAAACCTAAACTATAATCTAAACCACCATAAACTTGCAATAAACCTGACAACATAAACCGACGACATCACTACTTGTAATGGTGGTTTTACTCTGCAAACCAAACCATGGAAGTAAATCGCAAAATCTAAAGCATTTTATCGGCAATAACCATCTCAATATCCACACACACATCAATTTGGTTTTAGCAGAAGAAATTGATGAACTTTACATACAAAAAAGTCAATTTACCCGAAGACACCCCCTTGTTTTCGAGCAGATCCCAGAATCAGACGTGGGGAAGGAAAAAAAACGAAATAGAGATTGTTCACACAAAGAGCCAAGCAATAAATCTACACAGAGAATCTGGTTGATAGAAAGAGAGAGAGAGAAAAGAATCGTAGAGCTTAGTTGATAAAAGGTGCTTCTTACGGTGTAATCGAAAAAAATCTTGGGAACTCAGATTCCAACTCCTCTGTGACGCAGAGCTGAGTCAGTCCTTTTGAGTCTTCTTCATGGGTGATGATGATCTCAGTAATTTAGTAATCACGATTCAAACCAAACCAAAACCCCCAAATGTACACCAAATTAATGCAATTTTCCAATCCCTCGAATCGAATATAGGAAAATTCTGTTATACCTCTATTTTTTAAAAATATATAGTTTAGTGGTAAATTATTTAGTTTTATATACATTTCAGTTATTATTAAATACATTGTTTATTTATATATGAATATTGATTGCCTCCATCCTATACATAAAACTTAATGTCAAGCCAAATACATAAACATAGCTACTAAAACATAACAAAATTAATCAATTTACTCATTTCATTTTTGAGGCATGTGAAGAATCTTCTTCTTGGGTTCTTTGTAGTCTGAGATGTCTGAATTACGGCTGCTCTTCCACAGAAACAACATGCCAGAATGCCATATTAATTGTCAGCTTTTGCACCTCCGGTACTCACGCTTGCTCGCGACAAAGATCTCAAACTGTAACTGTAACTCATTTTCTTTTCATCACATCAAAGCCAACGGTTACAGCCAATATTCGATAAACCAGTATTGTGCAATAATACCAACTTTAACACCCAATCAAACGAACTACAACAAGAAACACATCCATACTCACCGGATTAGTCGCAGCTTAGAGGGATTTCGATTTCGTTAACAAGATTCAGACTCGGACTTCACTTGAACGGAACCCTCGATTTTATCCCCAATTAATTACAGAACATAAAAAACAACAACTTTTCGAGATAAGAAGATAACCAAAAACGAGCCGTTTTGATCTCCGTTAATAACATAACGTCTATACACGTCGAGAGTTATACTGCTGTTTTAATATGGCTTGATATGATTATCTTGTATATGTTTTAAGTGGAGGGTAAAGGTGCAAAACTTAACTACTTCGAAGGTTTTTTTGACAGAAATCTCATTTTTTAATTAATAGATACATACAACACTTTTATGCCGTCAAAAAAAGGTCTAGATGTTTATATTTTTAATAGAGAATTGTAAACAGTGAGGTAGTAAAAACTTACTAATCGATGTGATTATTTGAAATATTATTATTTTATTTTTGTAAATATAAAAATTAATTGTGGTTCAGTATATGTCATGATTAAACACCGATGGCGAGAAAGAGACTACTGTACATTATGTGATTTGGTTGTCCACTCGAAGAGATTAACCAGAAAGAAAATAAAGATATGTATTAATAGTACTGAACCAAAAATTTCAAAGGAAAAGATCTGTAAAGTGAAGAGTCGTTTTCAGCGTTATTTAAGCAAGTCTAAAACAACGTGTGATTCATTTAGTGGTATTAACCACACATATAATGTCGGTGTTATGAGGTTAAAGCCTATTTTTGTCTTCTTTGTCCAAAAACCCAAAAGTACTAAACGGCACATTATAAATTTTGATAACAAACGAGATCCAATAAGATTCACAGATTGGATCCACAGAAACATAACAAGCTATGTAGGTAATCTCTATAATCCAAGCCATTATGAAACAGCTCAAGGCTATTACTATTGGATTGTATTTCTCTCTGATAAAGACCCTTCCCTCAGACAGAAAAATTAAAAGCCTTTTCTATGCACAGATATTCTTTACTGTCTCCAGCTACTTGAGTTCAGTAGGAGGGAATGGCTGCGAAACGGTACCCTTCAGCTCCTTTCCATGAGTAGTAAGCAATGCGTGTCTCGTAGAAACCTGTGGCCACACAATTGTAAAACGCGTCAAGGCCATGAAAATCACTGTTACATCCAGTTTTACTCATAAGCATAGATAAGAGAGATCAAACAAAGCGAAGATCTTTCAACAGACAAAGAACACAATCTGTGTTTACTTGATCCAACTCACTCAATTTCCACATCAAACAATGGATTCCACGAGGGTTTCCGAATCAAGCATCGTGCACTATTAACAGCAACATGGCATTCACGGCTCTATTCAGAAAACTGGAGGAACTCAGCAGCATAAATCGCTAAAAAGAACATAATTTCAACAGAAAGAGAACACAAGCTGTGTCTACTTGATCAAACTCACTAAGTCTCCACATCAAACAATTAGATTTCGAGAGGGTTTCCGAATCAACAATCATGCATTAAGTATCAGCGAGATGAGGAATTCAATAAGTGAAACAAATAGACTAAATAACTCAAACTCTTACCAGGGAGGAAAGTAAGTATCCCAAGGACAAGAAGGGCGTAACCTTGAGAGCTATCTCCTTCCATGTGACCGGTGAAGATGAAAACCGTCAAAAGGAGAAGCAAGCAACCAAGGAACAGAAGAAACACAGCTAGTGCTATAGATTTCCATGGTACTCTATCAAATGAATTAGGTGTATAATCGAAGCGAGGATCGAAATCTGTCCTTCCACCACCATTTGCATAATCTTCATCATCTTCATCTCCTGGGAGCTGAGCATACCGCACGTTTCTCCTGGACGCCATTCCTAATCAGAAAACCCTTGCAGCCGTTCATTATCACAACACATATTGTCATTACGCATTCAAGAAACCCTAAGTAAAGCAGAGTATAGCAGGAGAGTAGATTAATTAACAAAAGCTGAAACTCAAAGCTTATAAAGCTCAACATCCCATCAGAGTAAACACACAAAAATGGACTAACACCATAGCTTCGCATCCATAACCAAAATCCTGGACATAAACAAAGTCTAAAGAAGCTCAATTCAGATTACGTAAAGCAGATCTAGAACGATATCCCCACGCATAAAATCAACCGGTTAAACAAACCGCTACCAAATCAATCGCGCCAAAATTAAGAAGCAGAACGACTCAAAAACCTGATACAGCTATGAAGAAGAGAACGGCGTGCCGCGAAACTCACCGGAATTTCGGTTATTCCGTCGGGAAGATAAAGATCGAAACTAGGATCCGGATCGACTTTGACGAAAGAATTTGCATATGTTCTTCGTCTCTATCGTGAAACGACGCGTTTTGTTTCTAAGTGTACTTACGATTCTGTGAAAATTTCACAGATTAATCCCATACCTTTCACTAAGTTACATGTTGCACCCTCACTTTACTTTTTTGCTTTAAAATCCCCCAATCTATTTACTGCAGGGCGGGAAATCTTATTTTTTACGGCAATCTAAGTCCTAATAGGAAATGATCAGCTCGACGGGAAACAAATCTCCTGATTAAAAATATATATGTGATATTTGTTTTCTACGAATGGTATTTTTATTATTTTCCGTTCTGTTGTTAGCTGGATGTTTGATATCTGCTAAAATTCATTAGATATTCGATATATTCCATAAACAATATTAAAATTTGAAACCTTTTGTTATAAAGTTAGATATAAAAAATTACAGATTTAAATTTACTTTTACACTTTTGGCTTTTACTTTCGATTTTTTTAATAAATTTTATAATTAAATTAAATTTATGGACAATTATGCAGATAGTAATTTTAGATTATGGATAAATCGGATTGTGGATATATTTCCTAAAGTCCTAGTTACTAACTTACTGCATCAGGTTGTAATTAGGCAGTTAATCAAATGACTATCCATTAATAATTTTGTTTCCAAAATCTTTTAGTAATTGCAATTAAAGCCGAAGGAAAATTTCTCTTTCCTCTGAGTCCTCTCGCTCTCATTTCTTCTCTTCCTTTGGAGAGAAAGTAGAGAGGACAAGAGAGAAGGACAAAGGGAAGAAGCTGTGTGATTGGTGTCCGTGTCCGGATCCGACATTTTCGGGTTTCAAATCTAATTCGGCTTTTCTCCCTTCCCTGGGTTCTTCTTCTTCCTTCTCCTCTGAGATTACAAATCTCTGCAACGACGGGAAGATTCTTCCCTTTTTTCCAGCAAAAAAAACAAAAAAGGGGATTGCCCTTTATCATGCTTCCTTTTTTCAGGTACAGTTTCGAGCTTTTTTTTCGTACATTCGTCTTTAAAATCTGCTCATTGGTTTTCTCGTTCGGATCTGTTCTGATGTAGCTACGGATCGATCATGATCGCGACAGATTCACCATTTTTTTGTTGTTCATTCGTAAATTTTGTGTCTTTTTTCCAGCGATTACACTACTGCATGCGATTTGTTCTTTAGGAGAATAAAAATTGTTTTTTTATTTGACAATTCTAATTCCTGTTTCCTGATTGATGTCGACGTTTATAGTCATATGTTTGTATGTTAACTCTCTGGGAATAATTATTAGAGTGATTGAAATCTTCTCTGATTTCTTATTTTGTGTCACATATATACGGTGAAGCTAATCTGTATGTAAAATATCAATGCAATCATACTTCACCAATTAGTGTACTGCCATGAAGATTGTTAAGAGCTTTTAACATAGAATTTCGTTCTTTGAGACATTCCTGTTAGGTTGTAAGATAATCGTGTTCTGCAGCAATCCCTTTGGCTCTTTTTAACAAACAACTTGGTGGATCGATGACAAAAAAATTAGTTTTTATGTTTTGAGATTGTCTTGTTCGTATAATCTAATAGTGAGATTTGTTGCTACATGTTGTTTGTTGTGTCCCACTTCCTCTTTAATTGGTCTTTTGGGTACACCTTTGAGCTGGCTTCTATATTTTATAGTTCAGAGAGATTTTGTATTGACTTGGTCTGTTATCCTTCAAACCTGGTCCCAATGTTAATACTTAGTAATAAGCCAGAAAGTGACAACTAGGTTCTCTCTGTCTTCTATATGGTGCAGATATGTTAGAAGCATTGGCCTTTTCATGAGATTTCTTCTGATTCACCGATTACATTTTTCTTCAAACAGGATCTAAATAAATTTATTAAATAATGGGTGGATGTGTGTCAACCCATTCAAGAAGAATTAGGCCTCGGGTTAAAGGCCGTCGCAGATCTTCCAAACACTTTTCTAAAGTATCTGATATTGTTCCTCATGCAAATATTAGAAGGCCCAGTGATGTTGGGAGCCGGGTTTCTTTTGGTGAGTATTTCTGTAACGGCTAACTTTAACTTTGATTTTGTTGATGACTGGAAAAGATAATAACTGGAAAATCGTAGGTTTTTTACCTGTAGAAATTCATTTTGTTGCAGCTATCTCGCAAGATGATGCATGGTTTGACTCTGTCAGTGTTCTTGATTCTGATGAGGATGAGGACTTCATCAGCCTACCTGAAGGTAAATGTCACTCTACATTCTTTTCAGGATTCATGGAGCTTTAGAGCTCACCTAAAATCAAAATCCAGAGGAGCAAGTTTAGTAATGTCATTTGTGGATCTAATTTTTTGGCCCTATCTCTCCTAGCAGATAACGTATCATCCGCGGGTGCTCCCACAGGTAATATCCCAAATGGTCAAGTAGTTCAATTCGAATCTTCTTCGTGCATTGTGGATGGGAAAGGAAAGTACGAAGAATACCATGAGAGTTACTTGAAGATAGACGGGAGTAAATCCGACAAATTCATGAGCAAAGGTGTGTACAAGGATCCTAGTGGTCTCTCTGTTATCACCGGAAACAACAAGAAGAAACTAATGGACCATGCAAGCTTTAAAGGCTTAAAGGAACAGAAGCGAAACTCTCAAGAGAAAACCCTGAGATCCAGCCTGAGCCGATTGATGCCAACCGTTAGTTTCAATGACAAGACTCTAAACTCACCCACATCTCAGAAACGAAAATCTGCAGTTTATCGGCTTTCTTTCAAGAGGAGATCGTGCGATGGTGAGGAAGTTACCGAGCATCGTAAGTTGTTGTACCGTCCGAAAGCTGGATTCACCGTTCCTTGCTCAGCCAGAGAGAAGCAGTCCAGTGGAAGTTGGTGTGAGATACCACCTTCAACTTTTAAACTCCGTGGAGAAACCTATTTCAAGTACACTTTTCACCACTCTGTTTTATGTATCTTTCTCTAGAAACTGTTTTGTTTGTAATTGCTGAAGAATGATGTTTGCAGAGACAAAAAGAAATCGCCAGCTCCAAATCAGTGTCCTTACACTCCCATTGGCGTTGACTTGTATGTCTGTCCAAGGAAGATTGATCATATCGCCCAACACATCGAGCTTCCAAACATCAAAGCCGAGGCAAAGCTCCCTGCGCTTCTCATTGTCAACATTCAGGTAACCCACCACTGGAATATCAATGACTTACTTCGTTTTCGGTTCGTCACTAACTTTTGCTTGTATCATATGTTCATAAGAAGCGTGTAGATAGCCGTTTTGATATGCATATATATGTAAATGATCCTGGCATTTGTACCTCATTGGCAGTTACCAACCTATCCTGCTGCAATGTTCCTTGGTGATAGTGATGGAGAAGGCATGAGCATTGTACTTTACTTTAAGTTACGAGAAAATTTTGAAAAAGAAACCTCTCAGCAATATCAGGACAGCATCAAGGTACCTTTAAAAGCCATTCCTTTACAATTCTCACTTCCTGTGATTGATCTGAATGCTGACCGGACTTTTTTCTGTTTGAAAACAGAAACTTGTCAATGATGAGATGGAGAAGGTGAAAGGTTTTGCTAAAGACAACACTGTTGCTTTCCGTGAAAGGCTTAAGATCGTGGCTGGACTTGTTAACCCCGAAGATCTAACTCTAAGCTCGACTGAGAAGAAGCTTGTACAGGCTTACAATGAAAAACCCGTCCTCTCTCGTCCTCAACACAACTTCTTTAAGGTTTTAGCACCATACTAACCTCTTAAACACACAAAAGAAGAAGTCTTTTGGCAGCTAACTAAGATTTGCTTTTACCTCTCCACAGGGTCCAAACTACTTTGAGATTGATTTGGATGTCCATCGATTCAGCTACATATCACGGAAAGGACTTGAAGCGTTCAGAGATCGACTGAAGAATGGAACTCTGGATCTCGGCTTAGCCATCCAGGTAATGAACAAAGCCTCATACAATGTAAATGTAAACCGGACGAGAGGATCTTTTGTCTTTGTAAGAATACAAGATTAAAAGTTTTTTCATTTTTGTTCTTGAAAACAGGCTCAAAAACCAGAAGAGCTGCCGGAACAAGTCCTTTGCTGTCTGAGGCTGAGCAAGATTGACTTCGTTGACCATGGTCAAATCCCGATGCTTCTAATCCCGGAGGATGGGGAAACTCTCGTGTAAGCGTCAGCATCTTGTATACTCAACCCTTGGATGAAGAAACCAAATAAAATAAAAAAAGTGTGTTAATTCATCAAAAGACTGTATATTTCCAAATTATGTATGTACATCTTTATATATATTTATATTTATGTTATAACTTAATACATAAATGCAAAACTCTTGAAGTCATCTTCTCGAGTTTGGCCTTTTGTTGTAACTTGCACTCTGTTGCCTCAATGATATTGTGTCCTTGTGTGTTATTTTCCCTACTACAATTTTGCTGCAATCTCAAGTTTACCCTATTGCACATAACTTTGAACTTAAGAAGAGTGAACTTGCCGGATGACAATAATTGAAATTAGGTACATTACAATGAAATGTTATATTAATGCAAACATGTCTAAAGAAGAAGAAAATAAGTCATGGGGTCAATAAGGAAAGAGGAGAAGTATAGAGGGGTAAAAATGGGAGAAGGAGAAAGATGTAAAGGGTGTATATAAAGAGAGTGAAAGAAGCCCTAGAAGAGAGATAAAGAGAGAGCGCCTGAGGCCGAGCGCTTCCCTCGTGAGTGAGGGGTGGCGTGGTATACCCACGAGAAATGGTGTTGGTGTTGGATTTTGTGGCGTACCCTTAAGTGGTGCGTAGGCGCATATCATTCAATCGGGCTCCTTCTTCCTCTCTGCTTTGCTGTTTCCTTATCCTTAGGCTGTCGAAGCAGACTGGTTCTTGCCCTACATATTTGTTTTTCTAATCGAAGACTCTGCTTTTGCCTTCTTTCATCGTCTAGCTTTTTCTTCTGTTCGTGTCTTTTTTTATGAGTCTCTCAAGTTCATAGATTTAAGAATGAACAAAAAAAGCTTTTTTGGTCAACTCGTTTCAGTTTTTTTTTTTAACATGTTGAACCTTCTTCATTTTCTCGCTAGCTCGTTTTTCCGGTTCGCCGTTCGTATTCTTGTCCGTAAACATTTCTTACCGATATGGTTATTTCCGGTTGAGTCCCTGTTATTTTATTGCTCTGATATCATATCACCTAATCAACTTACGATATGCAGTGAAATTATTCCTCTAAGTACAAGAAAATCACAAACATAATTGTGAGCACTTGCTCATTAATCTATTTAGATGTAGTTTACTAACCAGAAAACAACGAACCATAATAGAAATTTAGCAAGCCTAGTTAAAAAGTTAACAAAGAAAACAAAAAAGGATTGTTGCTCAATTAATAATGAACACTACTTCCTGAAACACTAGTAGAGTGGTTTCTGAGAGTTATTGGACCATATACAATTTTAAACAATGGTTAAAGGGAGGATTAAGTATATGGAACACAAGAAGCTTCACGAGACACGAGTCCAACTTGTAAGTTGTAACAATAACGCTTCACACATTCTAGATGTATCACTAGTTCATCATATCATTTATCTACGTTTCAAGTTGAATTCTGCGAGACAAAAGTTCAATTACTGTATAACTCATTTCATCGATCGGAGTCAACCGATTTGCTGTTTACACAGTCTTTCAGACAGTACAAGAACATAAATAATCATAGTGTGGTTAACATAGAGGAAATTCACACTTTCCTCTCTGAAAAATAAGTTGATGAGACAGCCAAACCTTCATGGTCATACGTGCGTACCAGTCTCTGTCTTGAGTCGGAGGATTCAAGCCAGCAGAATTCTAAATGGAATGACTTTAACTCAGCAACACTCTTTGCTACGTCACAGGGACATCCCATGTACATACCTCCTGGTAACAGAGTTATTTGATATCCTTCCGCGAAGGTAACCAAGTTCTTAGACATTTCACCCATCCAGTGCACATTTGTCGTAACGTTTTTCACATCGGATGTCGAGGAAATATCCTGATTGACAGCAAAAACCTTACAAGGTCACAGACATGTCATTCATATAAACATAAGGCTAAAAAGGAAAGTTTCAGTTTTCTATGTGGGAGTGTTTTTTTAATATTGTATACCTGAACCACTTGACCTTTGTCATTCATTTCAAGAACAGCAACAGTATCGGCTTCAGATAGTGTGGATCCATAGACACCGCTTCGTTTTGTTACTGAACGACCTTTCCAAGTACCGAGAAATGGGGTGATTCGTTCTCCATCATCCTGCAACAAAAGAAAAACATAATTTGAAATGGCACTAAAAATGCAGTCATATAAGTACACTATCGATACTTCAGTCTGATTATAAGTGTTTGCTGAGACAACAAATTACCTGAGAATTTTCAAGGACTGGATGAGTGAGATTCTCTAGCCCTCTTTCCTCGAGAAATACAATAAGCATTTCAAGAACACCTTTGGGATCCATGATGTGAAACGCTCTAGCTCTTCTATCTATCTTATTAGAATACAAGCAGTTCTCACATACTAAAGCAGGCCGCCTAGATGGAAGTTTAAGAAATCTGGAAAAAAAATTGTTATAAGCTTATCACTACAGTCTACACTCATGCATGCTCCATGGAGCATTAAAAAGTTAAATAGAAGAAGAGCAAGTGGGCATGATGAGAAGCCAACCTTGGTGACTCTTCTCCAGTGTCATCTTCTCCAAGAACACCTTTCCTTAACGTTGTATCCAACATTCCAGCGGTTTGATACCTCAGTGAAAATGCTCTCTCCTTGGGAAAGAATCCAATCTGCAGACTACTGATGATGAGATAGTCAACAAAGTCAAGATAACTAAATCAAATCCCCTAAGAGACAAACAAACCAACAAACTCAAAACTTCTAGTATCTTAATTGAGATATCAGAATAACTCTTACCTGCTGATATTTGTCAACAGTGAACATATTGGTTTCTTTGATTTTGTATTCTACCCATTCCGGTTCCTCCTCTTCCTCTTCAGCAACTGAAGTGGCTGATGTTGGCTGCTTTATATATAACCTACAAAGCACAAACACAATGAAGATTAGGAAACTGGACTATATAGAATAATACCATGTAAGATTTTGATATATGAATAAACTTTGTGAGGACGTTCAATTACTTAGCTCGCATACTTCAAACATCATTTAAAACTCAGATCTTTCTATAGTTTATACTGTCAAAATTTCTCTCCATTGATTCCAAAGATAAAGACAAAAACACTTATATCCATCATTGAAGAAACAATTTTTCTCCACCTTATGTTCTCTTATCTCAGAAAAATCACGAAACAAGCAAAAGAGAATCTATACATACGATTGATTAAGGCTGATGAGCTCATCTTCTCCATATGAACTAGCAGAAAGCCGAGTATCAATCTTGTGCAACAAATTCCCATTACTATCAAATTGCTGCAGAAAAAAAAGGAGCTCGTAACGCAATCTAGTAAATAGAGCAAAATCCAGAATAAAGGAGTGGGCTTTGTCATACGTGAAAGGAGCCAGTCCATTTTCCGACATTAAGATCGACAAATCCGCGTAAATTGTCAATGCTCATTGATTCATCGCTCGTCCTTTTGTCATCTTCTTGGATCGACAAGGACTTGACAGCAACGCTCCTGGTTCGGTGGGCCGAGCGGAGAAGCGGATTCAATCGGGTCGATGATTTGTTTAGTGGAGAGAAAAGGAGGAGTGAGCAAGTGACCGAAGCAGTAGCCATGGAAGGAGGAAACAGTCAGTGATTCGTTTTAGTGAATTTATCTTATCACGAAACGTGCGTTCGTTTCTACAGTCACAATGCTTGTCGTTTAATCTCTAAGGACAGCGTGTAGTTCTATTACGTTAAATGGAGACAGCATGATATTTAATTATTATAGCTAATCCTTTTCGTAGCCTCACCAAGAAGAGGCGTGTGATGCAGCATGACTCCAATGTCAATGTGCTTGCTTACACGTTAGAGTCTTGCGACAGATACACTTAATATCCAATCATCAATATTCACGTGGCATCAAATATACAACAAGTCATCTCTTTGATTTCACAATTGAGAGAATATGTACACAGAACACACGGTTTAGCATGTAAACTTGAAATCCACTGCAATCTTCTTTGTACAGTGGTGCCAAACATGTAACTATAATGTAATAACATTCAGTGATTTGTAAATTTATAAAACCAAAAAAACATTCCCAAAAACCTTACTACTTTACTACCAAAGCCATTTCTTTTTCAGTCTAGTCTTCTGAGCAAGTACTCCACTTGAACTTCTTTTGTCAAGGGCATGATCCAATCTCCATACAAATGACCAACCAAGATCGGACTGATTTTGTAAACTTGAGATTCATTCAGCTCTTCTTCTTCCTCTTTCTCCTCCATCCCCACTTTCACATCTTGACCGTATGTTCGGGTTTTCATCTCAACTCTCTTCTTTATCGCCTCCTCCACGGTCGGGAATGTCAGCATATCCATCAATGCGTTCTTATCCTACAACGCGTGTGTCACAATTTAACAGATGAGATATACATATAGCGACTAAAAGAGCAAAATTCATAAACTTTGGGTGGTTAATTATCATCGTTTTGTCTATGTCAAAACTATCGAGAAGTGGAGAATTACCTGTGCTTTGATGGCGGACTCATATGCCTCAGGTGAGGCTTGGAATTTGGCCTCTGCAACAAATTTACCGTAATGGATCCTCTTTGAAAGAGACTGCAATGAACATTGAAACTACATGAGGGGTTCATCGACTCTAAAAGGGGTTGGGATCTTTAAAAGGCAGAAAGCAAACCTGAAGGCAGATAGCGTCACAGACAGCTGTTGATCCATAATTACCATCATCCCCTTTCTGAACTAGTCTTGGGACAAGGTCTCTGAAGTACATGTTCCATATCTTTCCGTTTATGTTGATCGAATCAGCAGCAAAATGCAAAACCTATTTGGTAAAAAGAAAATTGAAGCCTTACGACGTAGTACAGAAATTGCAAACATAGCTCTAGCCTCTAACCACACTAAAGAAGATTTATCCAGGAAAAAAACCAAGATTACAAACATCGAGAAACCTCATCGGTAAGAAGTAATAACCCATGAAAAAGAACAATAAAGACTCAATAAGTCTCTTTTTCATTCAATCCAAGTGAAAATGTAAACTGAGATTATCATATAAGCACCTTTGGGTATTGCAGAGGCGGCAACATAGGCTCTGGTAAATCGTCAGGGAAGAAGGGATGTTCATCAGGGCTCTTGAACCTACCAACCTAATCATCAAGTTTCAGTCTTTTTTCGATAAGAATTAATTAAGGTTCCATAATCTTACGATGCCTTTACGGATCATGTAAGATTACCGTAGCGTGAAGCTTCTCAGTGCCTTTGACCATGTACTCAACCAAAGAGCCGTTGAATCCATCCATGTCGAAAGCAGTAGGATCATAAGTATCTGCATTGTAACAGTACTTGGCTCTCTCCAACAGACCAAATATAATGCTGTCCTCTTGACGGATCAAAGAGTCCCGGATACCTTCGAGAGTCAAGCTCTCGCTTTCATCCACACGCTTCTTTCCTGTCAACGATCTGTATAAATAACAACAATGAAGAATTTGATTCAATATATCAACAACAGTGAAACAGGAAACAAAAAAAGCTTCTAAATTTAAGCTAAGTCGAACAATGGGTTTCGTTAATTTCGCAATGGGAATCTAAAGTTTCTTTTTTGAGAATTTGGTTGTCTCGATTTCATCGAAGAAATGGGCTTTTTCGGTAGTTTAGATTCTTACCCAGCTAGAGTCATCAGGGCATGAACGGAGCTGATTCCGGAGCGTGGCGGCTTCGAGTGCGGAAGAGAACATCGAACAGAGAAGGAAGCTTTGCATAACGGAGGAGGTAGAAGAGTGCAAATGGGTCTGGAGGTCGATATCTCGCGTCGATGGTCGAGGAACCCAATCGCAGGGGAACAACAAGACGATCTCATCACCACCAACGACGCCTCCATTGATGAAACACAGAGAAGAGACGGAGAAAACAGAGAATCTAAAAATCAGAGTAAGAGACAGAGAATCTAAAATCAGAGCAAGAGACAGAGAATCATTCTGCAGGAATGAGAGATGCTTATTAAAGAGAGTTAGGAATTTGGGGGTAGGTGTGGTGGGTAAGGAGAGAGACAGTTGGTGACGAGGAGAAGAGGAAGAAAGGTAGGGTTCTCCTCTGCGACTGCGTGCACGTCTTTAGCCCACGGAAGCCACCCAACCCACAAAAGTGTTCTTATTACCTTTTGGTGTTCTCATTAATTTTCATTATTATTTTATGCTCACTTTTTTTACATAGAAATAATCTTTTATGGCCGGCAAAAAAAAATAATCTTTTATGATATAGTTAAACTTTTTTATTTCTATATAAGAAAATATTTACTAAATAGTCAACTGATTTTTGTTCACATATCTATTCTAAATTTTCTTCTACCATACTGTTATTTGCAATTTACTTTATTATTTATGTAATAATCTAAAACAAATGGAATTAAAGTAAACCATTATTATTTTTTAATTACAACTCGTTGGTTTTTAGTTTTCATCACTACACAAACCATCATACAAAAGTTTGTTCAGCTTCAACTAGAGACATTCACTCACTCTTCAAAGGCTTCATGCCTTCATCCCATCTTCAAAAACTGACCGTTTATTCTTTTGTTATAAAATTTTGCTATATAGTAAGATTCATCAATCACCCTAAAAAAACAAAAGTCTCCAATAGTGTTAAGCTAAAGCTCTTTTATAGTAGCCGAAGTTGTGATTCGTTTGAATGTATGCCGCGGATAATATTAATATCCAGAAGTTGCTTATCACACTTTCTCCAGATTCACCCATACCTATACACATAGTCACATATTACAGATAATTGTGATTCTCAGTTTCTGTCAAGGATCTTCCCAAGTGCGCCAATTTTAAGACACCATTGCGCCTCTACACACCTTTAGATCACCATCGCCTCCGTCGCCGCCGCCGCTGCAGACGACATCGATGACTTCGTTACCAGTCCGAGCGCCGTCGTGGGTTTCTTCCCGGAGAATATTCGAGGATAAGCTCCAGGAACTTCCTAAGTGTGCTAATTTAACCCAGGTGAAGCAGCTTCACGCGCAGATTATTCGGCGGAACCTTCATCAGGATCTACACATCGCGCCGAAGCTGATCTCCGCTCTTTCTCTCTGCCGCCAAATGACTTTAGCTGTTAGGGTCTTCAACCAGGTTCAACAGCCGAACGTCCATCTCTGCAATTCTCTGATTAGAGCTCATGCTCAGAACTCGCAGCCTTATCAAGCTTTCTCCGTTTTCTATGAGATGCAGAGATTTGGCCTTTTCGCTGATAATTTCACGTACCCATTTCTTCTCAAGGCTTGTTCAGGTCAATCGTGGTTGCCTGTGGTGAAGATGATGCATAACCATATCGAAAAGTTAGGACTTTCGTCTGATATTTATGTTCCCAATGCCCTCATCGATTGCTATTCCAGATGCGGTGCTGTGGGTGTTAAGGCTGCGATGAATTTGTTTGTGAAGATGGGAGAAAGGGATACTGTGTCTTGGAACTCGATGCTAGGTGGACTTGTGAAAGCAGGGGAATTGAGGGATGCTCGCCAGCTGTTCGATGAAATGCCTCAGAAGGATTTGATTAGCTGGAACACAATGTTGGATGGTTACGCCAGGTGCAGAGACATGACTAGAGCCTTTGAGCTGTTCAAGCTAATGCCCGAGAGAAACACTGTCTCTTGGTCGACATTGGTGATGGGCTATAGCAAAGCTGGAGACATGGACATGGCTAGGATTATGTTTGATAAGATGCCGGCTAAAAACGTGGTCACGTGGACCATAATCATTGCTGGATATGCTGAAAAGGGACTTGTAAAGGAGGCTGATAAATTAGTCGACCAAATGGTGAATGCAGGACTGAAATTTGATGCTGCAGCTGCGATTAGTATCTTCGCTGCTTGCGCCGAGTCTGGTTTGCTCAGTTTAGGAATGAGGGTTCACTCTACGATAAAAAGGTCTAACATCAGTTCTAATGCTTATGTGTTAAATGCGCTACTTGATATGTATGCAAAATGTGGGAGCCTAGAAAAAGCGTTTGATGTGTTTAACAACATGCCCAAGAAGGACCTCGTCTCTTGGAACACTATGCTTCAGGGTCTCGGTGTTCATGGCCACGGAAAGGAAGCGCTTGAGCTTTTTTCGAGAATGAGAAGGGAAGGGATTCGGCCGGATAAAGTCACGTTCATTGCTGTTTTGTGCTCCTGCAATCACGCAGGTCTCATCGATGAAGGCATAGATTACTTCTACTCGATGGAGAAAGTGTATGAACTTGTTCCAGAAATTGAACACTATGGTTGTCTTGTTGACCTATTAGGTCGAGGGGGGAGGTTAAAGGAAGCGATTAAGGTTGTCCAAACAATGCCTATGGAACCCAATGTTGTTATATGGGGTGCTCTTCTTGGAGCGTGCAGGATGCATAACGAGGTGGATATTGCTAAGGAAGTCCTGGATCATCTAGTTAGATTAGACCCTTCTGATCCGGGAAACTATTCGCTGTTGTCAAATATTTACGCAGCAGCAGAGGATTGGAAAGGGGTTGCTAACATAAGGTCAAAGATGAAGAGTATGGGAGTAGAGAAACCATCTGGAGCTAGTTTGATTGAATTGGAGGATGGGATACACGAATTTACAGTGTTTGACAAATCACACCCAGAATCTTATCAAATATATCAGATGCTTGGTAGTTTAATCGAACCTCCAGATACTGGTGAGCTAGTTTCTGTTGGATAATCTGCTTAGTTTATGTTCTTGATGCAAGAATCTCGTCAAAGCCACATTGTCAAGATTATTAGGTAATATATCTATCATGGGCTGTGAACATTCAGCAGTGTGCCTTAGGCCAAAACTTTGTAGTTCAATTTCCAAAGGAACACAAAGATGAGTTTATCCTTGTAATTCACCAAATTGGATGAGTTCGGGTGATGTATATACAGCATAACTTATTCATCTTGAGATGGATTTGATTTTGCAATACTGACTCCAGAGATGGAGGTTCTGCTTCTTAGTCCCACAACAGGTTCTTGTAATCAACCAGGAAGATGAAAGTAACAAGAGAAGATCAAACAATAGACGTTCTAACTCCCATGGGACCTCACTGTGAGTCTTAGTAATAATCGTAACTTCGTAAAAAGAGGTCAAACAAAACTTATGGTTAGGTGATCCGGAGAACATGAATTGTAAAAGGCCAATGACAATTCCATTGATGATCAGTTTTGTAATGATGTCACATAAATGGGCGTCAGTACGATGACGTATCGCTGGTGATGTTATTATTACCTTTAAACGAAACTACGTTGTTGAGCCTTTGCAACTTTGTAAAAAAAATATTAAACAAAACTTATGTTTAGGTGATCCTTAGAGCCTAAATTGTAAAAGGCTAACGACAATTCCACAGATGGTCACTTTTGTACTGATGTCACGTAAATGGACGTCAGTACGATGACGTATTGTCGGTGATGTATTAGTATTAACTTTGAACGAACTAATTAGTTGTTAGAACTCATGTTTAGATAGTCAAATTACAACAAACTCGTGGGTTATTTTATTACAAAAATCAATGTCTAAATGATCTGGAGTTGATCTTAATCTCCTTTCTGAAGGGATTTCCATTGAAATAGTAATACAATAATGCCACAAAAGAGGACCACCAATGGTGTGACCCCTTTGATTTGTTCCAATCCGCTATAGTTTATGTGGTTGTAGATGGACTTTGAACATACAATAAAAAGTCTAAAGACTCATTAGAAGATTATATTTTTCATTTCTTCTACATACCCTTTTTATGACTGATCCAAAATTCACTGATTTACATATAAAAATTCACCCTTTCTAGCTATTGTTGTTAGTAATGAATAATCAGAGAGAGAAAGAGACAGAGTGATCTAATTTTTAAGTTGGTTGGATCTAGTAAATGTCTGTATTTTTATTTTTTACATATGAGTGGGTAAGTGATCATAAAGGCAAAAAAAGATGAGTGGCAACTAGGCATACACACCATCCAAAAAGTTGATAAAAGATTTGTCTCTTATCCAATATCCAAAGGCATATGCAAATGTCTATCTTTAAATACATCAACACCGTAAGGTTAAAGTATATCCATCGCCCATCCCTCTGACTAGGACCTTTAGACCAAACGCATTCAGCCTTTGGTTCTCATCTGTTCACTATCTTATATGTAGATGTTACCTTTATGTCTTCTCTTCAGAGGAACTAAAGTGAACTGAGTCAGAGAAATAGAGGAAGATAGAAAGGAAGAGAGAGAGAGAGTAACATGGATGCTTGTTTCCTCACCTCAAGATCTATCTCTGGTATTAAAGAGCTTGCCCCGTTCATCAAAGCCAGAATCTTTTCTTGCCCCAAGAGAAACTCCGGCCAATTTCTCACCAGGAAGGTTGCTTCTCCGATCTCTGTAAATTGTAAGTAAGATCTTTTTCATGGTCATTAATTTTGTATTTTCATAAGCACGGCCTCAGTATATCACAGTTACATGTCTTTGGTTTGGGAATTTGTCTGTCTGAGAAGTTAAAACTTTGTAGCTGTTTCAAGTCTGATGAGAGTATTTTGTTTGAGTAGGTTCTCTTTCAGATTCATGGAAGCCACTGGAGGATGATGCTGATCTCTTCAAGGATTGTGTCAATAATTCTACAGCAGATGCTGACTGGAGAGAATTCAGGGCAAGGCTCGTAGCTGGAGAGCAAGCTGCAACCTCCGAGAAGGACTCGTCCTCCTGGTCTAACCCGGACATGGTGATGGACTATCCTTCATCATCCTCTTCTTCACTGATCTCAATTGGAAACAAATGGGCACACAAGATCCACGAGCCAGAGACAGGATGTCTCCTAATCGCCACAGAAAAGCTAGACGGAGTCCACATCTTCGAAAAGACGGTGATCCTCCTCCTGTCTGTTGGACCCTCAGGTCCTATCGGAGTCATCCTCAACCGTCCATCGCTGATGTCGATCAAGGAGACCAAATCAACGGTCTTAGACATGGCGGGAACGTTTTCAGACAAAAGACTCTTCTTTGGTGGACCTTTGGAAGAAGGTTTGTTCTTGGTGAGTCCGAGGAATGGCGGGGATAACGAGGTTGGGAAGAGCGGAGTGTTTAGGCAAGTCATGGAAGGATTGTACTACGGAACGAGAGAGAGTGTAGGATTGGCTGCAGAGATGGTGAAGAGGAACTTGGTGGGAAGAAGTGAGCTAAGATTCTTTGATGGGTATTGTGGTTGGGAAAAAGAGCAGTTGAAAGCAGAGATCTTGGGAGGGTATTGGACTGTTGCTGCTTCTAGCCCAAATGTTGTTGAGCTTAGTTCGGCTGTCCAAAGTCATGGTCTTTGGGATGAGGTTCTTGGGCTTATCGGGCCTCAAACTGGCTCTGTTATCTAAACTCTGTTTTGTGTAATGGTTTTCTTTTTTTTACTAATGGTTTATAACTATATCAGTGACTCATGACTTTTGTGTATGTTTATCAATGTATGTATTCAGGATTCATCACTAGTTTATGAGTATGAGTGTTTCTATCTAAATTGTGTTGTTTCTTTTGAGCATAGCATGAGTTACTTTTGAACAACTTAATAGAGAATGAAGTTACATACTATGAGTTACTTTTGAATAACTTTAATATTTTTTCCGTTGGTTAAATAGAAACTATTCTCCAATAAATTAAGTAAGCATTGAATACTTCTTGTTTCTAATGTTTTACTCTATAAATTAACTTGTATATCATATCATATCTAAACCATCTAAGAATTTTAAAGAAAAAATAAGAAAGAAAGATACAAACTAATTAATCAGAAAGATGGAACACGCATCAAAAGCATTAGTTTTAGTTGTAATTTTATGTGTTGCAATTTTGATCACTCCAGGAACAGCTTATGATGAACCACCACGATCCAAGTCTCCACCAAGTTATCCTATCGACATAGAGAAATGTTGGTCTTCTCTCTTTAACGTCAATGGATGTGTACTCGAACTCTTCCAGTCAGTTTTTTCCGGCAAATTTGGAGATGTTGGAATCGCATGTTGCAAAGCGTATTCAACAATTGATGCCAATTGTTGGCTTCATATGTTTCCATTGAATCCGTTCTTTCCACTTCTTCTTAAAGACAATTGTGCACATATCATTTCAAATTTACCTAAACACAAATGAAAATGAAGAATGAAATAGATCATTGTTTAGCTTAGAAAATATTATGGAATCTCTTATGTTCATCATGTTCCAAGTCTTATTAATGTCATACTATATCTAATAAAAATAATTTATTGCCAATTTTATTGACATTTTGCCTTTTGGTCATGAATATAAAAACACACATAAAGGTTTGGCAATCTAATGTTTGAGCATTGGGAACTATATCTATTTATGTTGGAAAATATCAAATTATGTTTTGATGGAAAAAAAAACTTGGGTACACGATTGAAGGACGGCGTCGTTTTCGAAAGCAACCCCAAACCGGAAATTGAGCATCTTCTTCAACGTACGAAATCAAAAGCTCACTTGCGAATCCCAGAGAAAGAGAGAGAGAGAAAGCTCGAGGCTTTCGCGGCGCAGAATCTCGCGGGAGAGAATCGGTACGATCTTTATGTGTATTAGTGGCCATTGATTTCTGTCTTTATTTTCTCTCCTTTCAATTATTTGATCTTTGCGTCTCATTATCTTCTGACCTAGGCGATTTCGGGTCCGTGCTCGATTTCTACGTTTAGCTGCTTATGCTGCGATTGATAATCTGATTAGTGGGTTTGATTTAGGATTTGGTTTCGTGCCTATTGAATGTTACGACGATGTTGAAATCTGAATAGAGTTTAGATTTAGCTCAAAGATGAAGAAATGATCGAGCTTGAGATCTAATACAAGTCAAAAACATTTTGAATTTGCTTCAAATGATTTCGATTCTGAGCTTAAGAATTGAATCTTGCTATATAAAGATGCTTTTTTCACAAATGTTTATGCACAATTATTCTTTCAGTATGAATTTCTGGATCCAAGTACGGCCTACTTTCTTCCACCGTGGGAGCTCCATGAAGTTCGGAGTTGGGTATTAGTAAGAATCGATTTTGGCTTTATCTGTCGAAGAAGGCGTTCATGTTATCCATCCCTGATACCAGAATGTGGAATGTAGCGTCGAGTTATCTTACTGGAAACATCGGACCGAAAAACGAAACAAGAAGACCAGTCCATGCTCATGCAGAATGTTCGGATGACGATGCATCATCTGTGGGCAGCAAGGACGAAGGTCTCGAGTGTCCTATTTGCTGGGAATCATTTAACATAGTCGAAAACGTTCCATACGTGCTATGGTGTGGCCACACAATGTGCAAAAACTGCATTTTAGGACTTCAATGGGCTATTGTGAAACTACCTACTCACCCGGTTCAGCTTCCTCTCTTCATTTCATGCCCGTGGTGCAACCTATTGTCGTTCCGTCTTGTCTTCAGGGGAACCCTCAGATTCCCTCACAAGAACTACTTTGTGCTTTGGATGGTCGAGCGGATGAATGGCGAGAGACGCAATTCGCCAGGTAGAGATCAAACCGATGGAAACAATGATCATACAAGGGAGCCTCCTCCATGTCTCCACCAGCGTCATCATCGCACTCAACCTGAGCCATCAGGTTCTATTCATGATCATCACATTCCCAGGGATAACATACAAACTTCGCTGAGGAAGTCTCTGGTCTTCTTTGTCCAGTTAACAGCAAAGTTCCCCTTGGTTGTCATATTTCTGCTGATAATACTCTATGCAATACCAACCAGTGCAGCCATATTGGCGATGTACATTCTAGTCACTCTCTTGCTGGCTCTACCGTCGTTTCTCATCCTCTACTTCGCTTATCCTTGTCTTGACTGGCTCGTCAGAGAGATTGTGACATGAACTTTCGATTTATTCGACGACATTTCTTCAACAAGTTAGTCCTAAGTCCGGTCTGTCCTCCATGTAAGTATAATGATTTCGTGCTTACCGTCTTTCTTATCTAATATAGATGTAGTTTTTGGTTTGCAATGTTGCTCTACGGAAGTTGGAAAAAGGACATGTCCATGTGTTGTAAGGGCTCTTCTTGTAGGAACTTAATAGTATTGTAATATTTGAGGATCTGCCTTGTGATTGCTTGAGGTTTGTCTCAATAAGATTTGCGTGTATAAAATGCTCTACCTCCTAATTTTGTTTACTGTAATACTGATCTTGATTAGGTAAAGAGTAAATACCATTGCATTCTGTCTAAGAACTAACCTAAATGTCTATTGTTTTCAACTAACAAAAAAACCAAACCGAATGTTAAAACACAAAATACTACACGCGCAAAATTATTTATTCTTCTACATCTTCATTCATCATCTTCCGTCTTTGTTTTCTTCTCTTTCTTCTCGCTTTGAGAATCATCAGCTGCTTTGTTTTGCTTCTCTGATTTCTCATTGTCCACTTTCTCTTTTATCTTCTTCTTTTTTTCTTCAGAGGCATCAATTATCACTTCATCTGAAAGAAGCCAATGAGTATTTGAGTACACACACACATCAAACAAACCAAACCTCCTAGCATAGTTCACAAAGAGACCAATAACAGAGAGATTGATATACGATACCTTTCTTTTCAAGACTTTCCAACATCTTTCATTACATCAACATTCTAACGTGGGGCAACTCCTTTATCATGAAAGTCGAGCCTTTCTTCTACTTGTGCACGAAGTTTCTCACCAAAAGCTGTAGAGCTATTATCTGCAATAGAAGATGCTATATAATTTATACAAGAAAATCTCACTGGATTTACATAGGGCAATTCGAGATCTTTTACCAGAAAAACAATCAACCCGGCAAGCAATACAACACTTGTTGGCTAGAAAGCGAGCAATACGGCCCTTGTTTTTTGCAGATGCTCGGCCAATGAATGAAGACTGGAATATCAGACCGTACTTTGGTGTCTTTCCGCGTGTTTTCAAAGCCCTGAAATTTTATTTACAACACATTTAAAAAAACTGCAGCAGCCAGCAGTAGAGTACAAAACAAAGGCATGCATTGATCTTGAAAATGCACCTGAAAAGCGCCTTCTTAGCTCCAAGAATCTGGAGTGTTGAAGCTGGGCACTTTGCAAGATTTTCCAGACTTCCCGCGTGTGAAATCAACCTGGCTCCAACCATCTCTCCAATCAATGCCGTCAAATTCGGAGCAATGTCGTTCATTTTAAGAACAAGATAATAATAGAGCTCCTTTCTGTAATCGGTGAGGTCCATAACTCTCTGAGCAAAGGTCTGGACATTGATCAAATCAACCGGTGATAAATCCTGGCCTTTAAAACAAAAGAAACACAAGAAACTTGTCTTTTCAAAACAAACTAAACCATGGGGTTTCCCATTGAAAGAGCTGCAGCAAATTTATTATTACCCGTAGATGCTTTTCCAGCCTCAATGACCTCTCTTGCTTTATCTTCATCACCAAAGACTTCAGTAAGCATTGGAACATGCTCTTCAGACAACTTCGACTTGTCTTCTACAATCTTTGAAACGCGGACATAAAGGTAATTGTCATTAACTATCTTGTCAAGCTCAGGGAAGTGCCATGAGTACCATTCTCTGAATAGAGCATTATAAAACTGCTTAGCTTAACGTATTTTCCGAAGATTTTTTTATCTGAGAGGATAACAAAAAACAAAAAAAAAACCTGACTCTCATAGCAAAGGAGTTGATTTCTTTATCAGCCGTATCGAGCAGGGAAATAGTATCAATAACTATGTTATCCTCTCGGTTAACATTGAATTTGACATTTGCTCTACTGTAGCTATGAGCTAATCCAAGTTGAGATTTTTCAAGATCACCAGGCTATATACACAGTACATGAAGAAGATGGTATTTTCGTAAGAAATTAAAGACCTGAAGAATCGAAACGAACAAAAATAAACAGCTAATCAATCAAATCACCTTGAGGTCCTTGATGAATCCATCAAAATGCAGACGTACACCTCTAAGAAGCTCGTGGACAAACTCATTACTCTGGAATCTTCGTGGCTTCAAATATGCAAGAGCCGATTTTGGCTCAGATACTCCTAAGCTAAACGTGGGACTTTTGCCTTCTTTGACTTTGGGTAGATTCAATTCCAGAAAACTTCTAAGCTCGTCAGTCATATACCCTACAAAAGAAAAACAAAAAGTAATGTAATTTACTTGTTTCCTTTTGATTTATGAGCAAAAAAAGTGACAAGAATGTTACCTTCAGAGACAGCGTTGATTTGGTTGAGAGCATCGAGTGCAGACTGTGAAGGGTGAAAAGCAATGATCTGGACGACCCGACATAACCGACTAAGGTCCGAAATTGAGCTTCGAACTGCCTCAGTGTCCTGACCGATCTCATCGAGGGCGTTCACCTCCAACAGGGCGTAGCCGGAGGATGATTCGTAAAGAAGCTACATTGCCATTGACTTGCAGAGAGAGAGAAGCTTAAACCCTAGCTCGTTTTGAAAGAATCGAATATTTATACAAACCCTAAACCCTAGCCCACTTTGGTCCTATTTTAATTACATGGACTACTTGAAGTGGGCCGTGTTAAAATAGGATTTGATTGGTTTGAGTGTAAAGAAGTAATTTCACATACAAAAACCGATGATAGATTTGAAAAGTCCACAATTTAATTACTTGTGAAACGTAAGAACCACGAAACTATTTACTATTATTCGGAGCTTGATCCACTAAATTCTCAATGGTCATTGGATTAATGTTTCTAAATATAGAACACTAAGCATAACTATAAAAGCAGATATAGAACTCTATTGCAACTCATTCATTCTTTAAACATAGTTCTTTATTTTTAAACAAAAATAAAATAAAAATATAGAAAAATATTTTAAAAAAAGATATAGAATAATGGCAAGAGTTCAGTTATTGTTATGTTTCACCATTCTTTTTGCATCTGTGACCTATATGGAAGTGGTTTCAGCTCACCTAAATCTGAAACCAGCTTTGCCTCAGATGGAAGATCCGAAGACGGTGAAAGATGTGGAGCCTTACACAGTTAAAGTAGTGATGGTCTTTGTGTCGGACCTCGAGAAGGAATGTCCCAAGACAAACAAATTCAAAGCCTTCTTTGATAAGCTCAGAGCATACGCCAAGTATGTTTGCCCAATAGCAAAGAAAGACCAAAAAGATTACGATCGGGACATGAAGGCCAAAGCTGGAAGCCTCCTCCAGGCCATATCCTCTTTTGCTGTTGGAAAGGTAAGTGAATGAGGCTTTTACTTCAGAGTGATTAAATATGCAAAATGTATTGCTAATGAACCATTTTGATTTGCTTCATCATGCATATAAATATTATAGATAAAGGAAGAAATTCAAGAAGAAAAAATGGAAGCCATTAATACCTTTAAGTGGATGAAATCTGTGGCGGCTAAGATTATCAGTGGCCGCAAGAAAGAAGAGAGCGAAGAAACCATGAAGCTAACAGCAGAGCAACAGAAAGAAATCAAAGAAGGGATTTTGAAATGGGAGACAGTGATTACTCGAATCACAAACACAATGGTACAAAGCACAACAACCAACTCTTCTTCGGGTGGAGACTCTACGAGTGGAAAAGAAAGTAAAACCGGAAGCAGCAAAAGCTCTGGTAGCGGAAGCTCTAGCTTCGGTAGTGGAACCTCATTCAAAGACACTACAGGTTCAAGTTCTAACTTGGGTAGTCCTAGTGGAAGTCCTTCGAGCAGTCCTTCTGGTAGTCCTAGTGGAAGTCCTGCGAGCAGTTCCTCTGGTTCGACCGCTGCTGCTGCAGGAGGAAGTGGAAGTTCCTTTAAGGATACAACCGGTGGAAGTTCCATTACCCCTGCTGCAGGTCCCAGCCCTTCTGCAGGTCCCACCAGCTCTGGTTCAGGTTCAACTGTCAGTGGTAGCCAGAGCAGCGCCACAACAGTTGCAGAGGTCGAGGCTGAGGCTTCCAAAGAAGTCATGACATTCATATTGAACCTCGAGAAGAAGTGTCCGCCAAAAGAGGAATACAAGTCCTTCTTCGAGAAACTAAAAGGTACCATGACAGCCTCCGTAAAGGTTACTGCCGAAACGAAAAAAGGTTTCTTTGCTGGGATTAAATCTGCTGCTGGAAAAGTGTCCGATGCGATGTCATTTATGGGTTCAAGAATTGGAAGCAAATCATCAGAGGTACGTAACAAGAAACTCTCTTCGAAATCTTATGGATGTAAGTCAAATGTCTACTTCTTCGCATATAACAAAATGTCCATCTTCTTCTTCTTCTTTTGGTGGTATGTCGATAGGTGAAGAAATCCATGGAAAATTACCATGCAGAAGTGATGAAGGCTCTGAAAGAGTTAGAAACCATCCACAGCAAAATTATTAGTCAAAATCAAGGCAAGAAAGACGGATCTGTGGCAGTCACAGCGGAACAACGAACAGAGATTAAACAGACAATCACCAAGTGGGAACAAGTCACAACCCAATTCGTGGAGACTGCTATGAAGAGCGAGGCTTCTTCAAATACTACAATTGGTATAGACAAGGTCAAACTAAACTGAACTTAAAGGCGTATCTGCATTAATTTTCCGCAAATCAGAAAAAAAAAACAATCCATATATATTATCATGGCTAGCTAATAATTAGAGATTTTTGTTGGTTGTAAATAAGACCAAGATTGGTATAGGCCAATCATAGATCTATGGATCGACCTATTAAGTAATAACTTTGTAAAAGTAAACATAGATTGTAACCGCTCTGTATGTAAACATTCAGAAGTGAGTGAACAAAATATCTTGAGGTATGCTAGAGTTACAATACTCGAATGAAAATGAGCAGAGAGTTGAAAGATTCGTTTTTTCACTCACCTTAATTCTAGAATTTCATAAAACTAGATCCTTGATTGCATTGCACTAACGAAATCTGATTGTGTTCTACCATATGAAACAAAAGAAAGAGTTAAGCTTTCTTAGCTTGCCTGTTCCTCTTCCACTGCAGCAAAATCAAGCCCAGAAATCTTCATTGGTCCAATGTTAACTGCAAGAATCACAAATCAGTGCAGTCACTCAAATTGTGTTGACCCAACAAAGCAAGAAACCATAATGTAATGAGATAAGAAACTGTTGGTTATACGTACTAACAGCATCAAGTCCAGCTAATTTGGGCATAAACTGTCTGATATGGTCCTCGGCTGCTTTATCTGCCTTCAATGTCTCACACTCGAAGGAAACAGATACTTTCTTCTTCCCGTGTTTTTCTTCGACTAATCCTATCACATCTTCCTCCCAACTTTTCAAGGACAATTGATAACCTTAGCTCAGTCATATTCATTAAGCATAAGATAGTAAAAGACTCTCACAGAAGGGGTTTTATATTCAACTCATTTGCATGTTTTCTCTGACTTTTTCTATGAGCTTTGTATAATCACTTATACAAGCGTTTCTTCATATGTTTAGACAAGGAGGACTTACCCATGAGCATGCTCGACATCATTAATTCGAGCAGCATCGTGGCCTTTGCACTCCACTACAACTGTTTGTTCCTTCTTACTCTTTTTTTTTCATGAAATGTCACAGGAAGCAAATCAGGAACAAGTTCAATACAAAGGTTTTGAAATTAAGAGTTAAAAAGTAAATATGGGAAGTTTGATAGGAGTTAGAGTGAAAACTTCATACACTGTAGTCTATGATGGTGAGCTTGATCAACCGATAATCCTCACCCCGGCTGCACTCAGTCTCACAAGCCAGTTCTTTGGAAAGATAAAGAAGATAGAGCAGTTCAATGGTATGACGAATCCGAGGCAATAAAATGAAGCGGTGTAATGTTAAAACAGCCAGAATAATTCACTGCCTTCTATGCTCCTAAGCTAACTGACATAAAAAAAAATTGTATATCATGTTCAACCAATCCTACTAACGCAGTAACTATTGCAAAATTTAATCTCAAACCTGATAAACTTGAGGATCAAACATTTCCATCAAATCAAAGCTAAATGGATACGAACAAATACGAACACTTTTTTTTTGCAAAAGTGACTAAGGAGCAGACAAAAATGTAGACATTTATCACAACAAATTCATACCCAACAAACAAAAGGACCATTTTTTTGGCGCTAGCAAAACAGGGAAAGTAAGAGAGGAGTGAAATTACCAGTGCCATGGAGGCCATAACAGATGGAGCGAGGCATCTGAATGAAATGGCCGGAGATAGAACCACATGGCAACAAGGCTATTGATGCTACTCCTTCCTTCACTTCTCCTTCTTCCTTCTTCTCTATCTCTCCTTCTCTTCCCTCATCTGCAATCACACGATAACGAAGCTAAAGAAAAACACTGAAACAATTGCGAAATAAAGTCAGGAACTTTACCCATTGTTGATAGAGAATTCGATTCTAGAGATGTTCGTTCAAAATTTCGGTTTTTTGTGTGTTCGTTCAACCTTTAGGTGTTTTCAACTACTTTGAACGGCAGCGTTTTTTTAAGATTACACACGACGTCGTTGCGGTGTGGATGGTTTTGTCTTTTCTTTATACTGTATCTTCTCCCTCCTTGTCTGCACACTCCTCAGCCTCAGAAGAAGCTTTGATTCATCACCAATTCTGCTGGAAGAACAGGGTTTTGGTTTGTATTCATGCCTGCTTTGTTGTTTTGGATTATTACGTAGCTTATGTTTTTTGATTAAGGAAATTTTGGGTTTGTTTGCTTAGACATAAAGTGGGTATTCTTACTTTAGCGAATACTTCAGTTGGTATTGAAACTTTCACTAAAGTTCTCAACTTTTTGCTGAATAGGAAACGGTTTCCCAGCGTTGTTCGTATTCTTCGTCTGAATTATGCTAAAAGAGTTTGTTCTCTCTGCTCATGTGTTGAAATTGGAGGTCTAGATTGCTGCGCTTTGCTGCTCACTGTTATCTCCGGATCCGGTGAAATCATGGGCGATGTATGGTTAAGTCCTATCTCCATCACTGCTACGTCGAATCAATTGGATGGTGGATGTTATTCCGTTAAGAAGAGCAGCTGTCTCTGGAAAAGTTATCATTGGCCTTGGAGTCACTCGTTGGACTTTGCATTGACCATGAAGCTGAAACGAAGGCGTCTAGTCTGTGGTAGTGTGAGAATGGAGTCTTCTTCATTAGAAACAACGATAATGTGTTTCAGGAAGGTGAGTAGTGAACTAGACAGATCTTTCAACGGTGAAATTATGGCTTTGGATTCGGAATGGAGATTGAACGAAAGAGGGAAAAAAATAAGTTTTCTTGGACAGAAACCAGAAAATCTTTGCGATTTCTTGGTTGAAAATGGGCTAGAAGAGAAGCCTGAAGCATATAGGGGTAGGATACATTTTCTAGAGGAGAGGGACGAAGAGATGTTGTCGAAGAGACTTTTGAAACTTAGCAGGTTGAATAAACTCAGAAGCGCTTTAGAGTTGTTTGATTCTATGAGAATTTTGGGTTTACAACCCAATGCTCATGCCTGCAACTCATTTCTCTCGTGCCTTTTGAGGAATGGAAATCTTCAGAAAGTCTTTATCGTCTTTGAGTTCATGAGAACAAAGGAGAACGTCACAGGGCACACGTATAGCTTGTTGTTGAAAGCTGTTGCAGAGGTTAAGGGTTGCGATTCTGCACTAAGAATGTTTAGAGAACTAGAAAAGGATCCAAAACATAAGAGTTATTGCGATGTGATTCTATATAACACCGTGATTTCTCTATGTGGACGGATAAACAACGCGCATGAGACAGAGAGAATATGGAGAGTTATGAAAGGTGATGGTCAAATTGGAACAGAGGTTACATATTCTCTGCTTGTTAGCATTTTTGTTCGGTGTGGGAGAAGCGAATTGGCGCTTGATGCATACGATGAGATGATTAGCAACAAAATAACTCCAAGAGAGGATGCAATGTACGCGTTGATAAACGCATGCACAAAGGAAGAAAAATGGAGTTTGGCCTTAGTGATATTTCAGAGTATGTTAAAGAAAGGGATGAAGCCTAATCTTGTAGCGTGCAATACTTTGATGAATTCGCTAGGAAAGGTGGGCAAAGCCGGATTGGTGATTAAGGTTTACAGTGTTGCAAAATCTTTGGGGCATAAACCCGACGGGTACACATGGAATGCGCTACTCACGGCTTTATACAAATCAAACCGATATGAAGATGTTCTTCAGCTATTTGATATGATAAGAAGCGAAAACCTGTGTTGTCTGAATGATTATTTGTACAACACAGCTATGTTGTCATGCCAAAAGCTTGGTTCCTGGGAGAAAGCTGTGAAGCTTTTGTATGAGATGGAAGGTTCGGGATTAGCAGTTTCAACTTCATCATATAATCTGGTGATAAGCGCTTGCGAAAAATCAAGGCAATCGAAAGTCGCATTGCAAGTATACGAGCACATGGTTCAAAGGGAATGTAATCCAGACACGTTTACATATCTGTCGCTTATACGGAGCTGCATTTGGGGTTCACTATGGGACGAGGTTAAAGATATCCTAAAGGTCTAAGTTTTGTCCAGATTCTTTAAGTTTGTTACTCAAATGTTCAATTAGAAGAGATTTATCTAATGTTGATTGTTTGTTAAACAGAAAGTGGAACCCAATGTGTCGCTTTACAACGCAGCTATACATGGGATGTGTTTAAGACGCGAGTTCAAGTCTGCAAAGGAGCTGTATGTCGAAATGAGAGAGATAGGTCTAGAACCGGATGGTAAAACCCGAGCTATGATGCTACAGACCTTGAAGAGACACTAAAATTTAAGGTGATAATGCTTTTATCTACTCATACTTGTTCTTAGTAATGGCCAGTATCATAAGCGAAGATCAAGATAAAATCCATCAAAAGAAGAAGATGAACTTTTCCGTTTTAAACGCAAAGACTTGGTCTCCAGTCTGGACATTGTATACATGCTCAGCTTGAGGAATTTACTGGTAGCCAGTGTTCATTGTCCTCAGAAACTATTTAAAGCACAAGCTGGTGATGGTATTGGACATTGTTGTTTGTCTCTGATGAATGAGGTTGTGGCGCCGTTACTGCCGTTACAGCTGAGATCAAAGGTTGACGACGAAGTAGCTAGTGGCAGAGTTTTTAAACATTGGACACACAAATGCTTGAATCTGGAATATAAGGCTGCACGGGTTATACCAGAAAAAGTTGGATCTCATTCTCAGGCAGTGATGTTTTTGTCGCTCTGTTACTGTTTCTTTTGTATTCCCGTTGTGGCAGGCACAATTTGGGATTTTGAAACACAAAACATAATGTGAATCAGTTTGTTTTTCTTTTATATGATGTTGAGAAGAGAGATTCTTTGTCTTGAATGTAAAGAAAACGCCAATTTTTCTTTTGGATTTTTGTCAAGAACAGGTGATTACTTTCGTTAAAAGCAAATTACACATATCTCAAAACGCGAACTAACTTCATCGTTAGTATTGATCAAACTCATTTACAAGCTTTGAAATCTCTTGACGCACTTGTCCTTCTCACTACTCATTCGCAATTCACATGCTGCTCACATCTGAAATTACAGTAATACCATTCTCCCTCAATGGTAAATTTCTTTTGTTAATGTCAAAGCTCGTAAAACAGAGAGCCTCGTGCTCCTCGTACCCAATCCTCCCTCTCTCTGCCAAAGGCCCACAGACTCTGAAAAAGCAACAAAAAAAAACTCATTTTCCCGCCAAAAAACAAAGCCTGCTTCTTACCACTCACCTCCTCTATGTTCTGCAGTCACAGCCCCACAAAGAGAAGAATAGAGACATAGAGAGAGAGAAGATGAACAGCTCGTCGAAGGTGATAATGGCGGCCACTATGGTAATGGTAGTGAGCTTGGTCATGGTTTTAAGCTTAGTGTTAGTACTACTAGCCGAACTCTACTGCTCTCTCTTACTTCGCCGCCGCCGTCGTCACTCCCTGACCCTCCCCACCACCACAATCGCCGCAGCTGCAAACACCACAAGCCTCTCTCAAGCCATTTCAACCACCAACGACCCTTCACCATCTAACATCGACTTTTCACCCAGTCCTGCTCTAACCACAGGCGTTCTTCAAACTCCAAAATCTTTTATCAAAACAAAAACCCATTTTCACCATGAACTATCCTTACCAGCTTCTCCTGATCGGATTCGCGAAATCCAAGTACCCATTGATAACGATTCTGCGGATAATTTCGTCTACATATCCAACCCAATCTACTCAAACGAGGCTACGAGTAAACCAACCACGCCTTTTGAAACTCCTGAGTCGTCACCGTCGCGGCTCGAGACCGGCGATTCCTCTTCTTCCGGCGATGAAGATAACGATGTAAACGAAGATTCGACGCCGACGTTGACTCCAATGAAGGATCTTCCTCAAAAGGCATGTTCTGTTTCGCTAAAAGGCAATGCGAGGTCGTTGGAATCTTCTGCTAGTGAATCCAACAACAACGACAAAGACGGTGTCTCGTCTTCGTCGTCCGGTTCGCCGTCGTATACTTCTCCGTCGTGGTAGTGTTTATTAATTAATTCGTATTATTTAGTTTTTTTTTTATAAAGTTTTTGGACCGTCTTGGAATGTGTTTGCTTGTTGTGGGTAACAGAGTTTCTTTGGACATATGGCTCGATGACCCAAGCCATGCTTGTTTTTACCAGAGTTTCCTTCATATGTCGTTTTCTGTGTTCTGGAAAAGAAAAAAAAACAGATGTCCAATACATTTTTTATAATAACTCAAAAGTAAGATAAAGCTGCAAACTTTACCTAATTGCTAGATTTATTCGATGGTGCCAGTTTGGGTAAAACCATTATACGTTGAGGTTTGTTGTATTCAGATTTGGACTAATGAAACCTTGTCGTTCTGTAAATTGCACGTAACCCTCATATTTCTAGTGATGACTGTAAGTGATTTTCTCTGGTTTAGAAAATTACAAAAAACAAAAAAAATCAAAAGAAGTTTTAGCAAGCAAATGCAAAAATTTGAGATTTATGGGATGCAGATGCAGTAGCAAACTGTAAATTAGGATCCTATTTAAATTAATATGCAAAAGATATGGTCGAACATATGTCTAGCATGTTTCAAAAAAAAAAAAAACATGTTTAGCAACTTATCCGATTTGTTTGACCTGTCAACAATTTGAAATGCGTGCCGGGTAGTAATTCATGATAAGGACTGCGTGACGTTTTCAAGCTGTCTTCTTCTTTCTAGTTCACGGGATCGATTTGGTCAAAGCCATAGTTAATGCCTTCCATCTAGTAAACTCCGCCGTCGATTCCATGGCATCCCGCCGCCACCACGGCTGCTTACGGCGCCAGAACCACCACGATAACATCCCCCTTGTTGCCACGTCATCACGCTGCTGCACCTACGGAGATTCTACTCCCTGCTGCACACAATCCAACCACCCTTCCCCACCGCCGCCGGATAATCTTCTTCATCTCGTCGCTTCTTACCTCCAAATTCAGCAACAAGGAACGCAATGTCCTGATCAGACCTGCTCTTGCGAAAACCCAAGTCGGAGATTCCACGGTATTAGACGCCAGCAGAAGAATGTTCCACGAGAATACGACCATGCTATCTTCTCTTGTCTCCTACGCAAAATCGATGATCTCGAGTCGTCTCTCAACGAGTTTGCAGCTTGCTATGACCAACGTCGCGATCGGTACTCTACGCTTAGAGATTCCGCAGCGCGTGTCATTCAAACCCATTTCCGCTCTTACCTGGTTCGGAGATCCATATCCTTTAGGCATCTTAAGGAACTCGCTACGATAAAATCCAGCTTCTTGTCTCTCAAGTCTTCGGTTTCGGGGAAGCCCCATTTCCCTTTCAAGGTTGTTTCTCGGAAAGCTACAGACTTGCTTCGGCAACTGGATTCGATTCAGGTATTTTGTGAATTCTTCGAAAAGTTCTGTCTTTTTAGGTTTACAGATCTTTGATTTAGTATCATTTTTCATCATTTGCCTTTATCAGGGTAGGATTGATCCAATGATACGAAATAGTAAGAGATCACTGAGCAGAGATTTGGTGAGGTTTCTGAACTACATTGATGATTGTGTTGTTAAAAGGTATGATCTCGTTGGTAAGTCTGCAGTAAATGTGAGTTTTGAGGTGAGTAGCCGCAGCAAACTTAGGGGCTCTGCTGGCAAAAAGCCTCCGGGTTTTGGTGTAGCAGAAGAGAGAACAATAGAGAAATTGAGGAACCGAATGGGGAAAGTCTTTGTTACTTCTGATGGGGATGAAGATAGCAATGCGGAGCTAGAAGAGGTGGACTCCACGACTGATGATAGTGAAGAAGTCCCAATAAATTCTATTGATAAGAGAAAGACTGGTAGCTCTAAGTTTAGAACTGGGGCCTTTGTGAAGGGCAATGTCGTGAAGCCTCCGGTTAGGGAAACCATTGTATTTGACAAGAACAGGAATGTGTATCAGGTGCATGGAAATACACATGATCTAACTTCGAGTGCAGAGGATGATTCGGTTGATAGTGGTGGCGAGGAAGAAACCCTCGTGATGTCCAGGGATAATGAAAGGAAGCACGGTTCGAAAATTAGGAACATGGTTTTGGTGAAAGGAGGTGGGGGAAAAAACCGGGTGGTGAAAACTGTGAGATTCGATGATAATGGGAATGTATACAAGGTTTATGGAGATACGCCAGAGTCGAGCATAAGCGAGGAAGATGACTCGATAAACGGATCAAAAGATGGAAATGAAGACAAGAAAGGGCGTGGAAATGAAGTTGAGGAAATCAAATATGTGCCCAAGGAAAATGAGGGCTTTGAAGAAGACGAAAAAGAAGAAACTCATTCAGAAAATGAAGTCTCTTCTTCAGAGAGCAGTGAAGGGGACGCAATAGTTGCAAGAAATGCCAATCACCCGGGAAGTAATGAACACAAGAGGGAGATCCAGCTTCAAAAAGGAAGCTTAATGTTCTCTCCTCCATTGCCATTAAAAATGGAACCTTGACCTCAAAACCGATGGGTTCTTTGGTTATGACTTGTTTAATTCCAAAAAATGCATTTTGGTATGTTCTGCGAACCCAATAAGATCACCTTTTCTTTTGCTGTTGTAGAAATTGTAGCATAACCAGATTGTTCAGGGTAGGTTTCAACTTCCTCGGAAAGATCTGTTTGAGTGTTTTTCTTGGTTTGCTCATTCTGTTTCCGTCTCTTTATATTTTCTACGCCATTTTGCGAGTTGAGCTATTTCTTCATAGATAATTGCTATTCTTTGGGGTGGTTTCCTCAGTTGCCTGTGGAGAGCAGCTTGATTAGGTAGATCAAATTGGAGTGTCATTTTGGTTTTTGTACCTTCCATGAAACTCAATAAGAACGGTTATGTTTCTTGCATTATTCTTGTCTCTTGAGTGTGTATAATATATGCTTCTTATCTTATCAAATCCATATTCCATAAAGTTGTATCAATTGAATCTTTAACTTATATTAACAAGTGTCAATGTCAATCAGACATTGGTAAATAACACAAAGGATAGATCTTGGATTTTAACGACAATGTGAGTCTCTGAGATTTGTTTGCTTTTAATAAGACTACTCCATCGTTCAAAACAACGACATATTTTCACGAATGCAACATAACTATTGAGTATTGACAAAAGTAGTCACTAAATTGACGATGAAGACACCTTACACGTGGACAGTGCACATTGCTTCTTGACTATTTTTTTTTCTTGTCACTTTCTCCCACAAATATCTCCTCTAAGAATCAGCTCCAGACCCACTGAGAAAAGGTGATCTGTCACGGGTAAGTACAGTCACAATATCCAATAATTCCCTGACACGTGGAGATATAGCCACGTGGCGTAGTCAATCTCTGATCACTTATAAGTGATCACTGATAAGATTTGCCTCGTGAAACTGAAAAAGAGACTGAGCACTCCAGTGTTCTCTACTCTTTACCAATTGAGAGAGAGATGGATACGATGCGAATCTCCGGTGTATCTAGCCGAGCTGAGATTTTGGTGCAATGCAACTCCTTGTCGAGCCTCGTCGGGCGTCGTTGCGACAACGGAAGATGGAGAACGAGGATGTTTCCGGCGAGGAGCAGAACCTGGCGACCGGCGCAGAAGAAAAAGCTCTTTTCATCGGTTAAATCCGTCTCTAGTGAGCCGAAGGAGAAGGTGGCTGATGCAGTTATCGATTCCGAACAAGGTGCAGTTATTGAAATCGGCCGTTTCTCATTCAAGTTTTTTGCTTTTTGCGTAAATGTTTCTAATACAAGAATTAGGATATGAAATTTGGAGTTTGTAGTGAATGTTGGGTATTTGAAGTCAAATCATTCCTGTTGCTGATCAAATTTCCTTTTATATGTTCTTTGATTGAAACAGAGTCCTTTACCTCGCTGAGCCCGTTTGCTCCAGATGCTGCTTCGGTAGCATCGAGCATCAAGTACCACTCGGAGTTCACGCCTCTGTTTTCTCCGGAGAAGTTTGAGTTGCCAAAGGCTTTCTTTGCCACCGCGCAAAGTGTTAGGGACGCTCTAATCATTAACTGGAACGCCACATATGAGCATTACAACAGGGTGAATCAGAAACAGGCGTACTATTTGTCAATGGAGTTTTTGCAGGTTTGCTTTTACTCACTCCTCCTCCTTTCTTGTTGTCTAACTCTCAGCAGTCTTTGTACTTGGTTTATCATCTGACCATATCTCCCTTTGTAGGGTAGAGCCCTATCGAATGCAGTGGGTAACCTTGGTCTTACCGGCGCTTATGCTGACGCATTGAAAACTCTAGGCTTTGATTTGGAAAGCGTGGCTAGTCAGGTGAGTTGTTAAGCATGTTGACTATTGGAGATCGATCTTGACAAAGATCTATGATTTACTACACAAGTGTAAGAGCAATTTTGTCTTTACGGTTCTGTTGCTTGGTTTCAGAGAGACTTTATCTTTCTTTTTATGTGCTGAGTTTCTAAATTCTTCACAATTTGTAGGAGCCAGATCCTGCACTTGGGAATGGTGGACTTGGGAGACTTGCGTCGTGCTTTTTGGATTCCATGGCAACTTTGAATTACCCGGCATGGGGTTATGGACTTAGATACAAGTACGGCTTGTTCAAACAGAGAATCACAAAAGATGGACAGGAGGAAGCAGCAGAAGACTGGCTTGAGGTCTTCTTCTCTTATTCGTATCCCATACAGCGTTTGCTATTGAACAGTATATCCTAATTTGTACTCCCTCGAAGCAATGCTGAGCAATGGACACATGTTTATTGACTTGTCTGTTTCTTTCAGCTAAGCAATCCTTGGGAAATAGTCAGAAATGATGTCTCATATCCTGTAAAGTTCTATGGAAAAGTGGTTTTTGGGTCAGATGGTAAGAAACGGTGGATTGGTGGAGAAGACATTGTGGCCGTTGCATATGATGTTCCTATACCTGGCTATAAAACTAAGACTACTATCAATCTACGACTCTGGTCAACGAAAGCTCCTTCAGCAGATTTTGATTTATCTTCATATAACTCTGGGAAGCATACTGAGGCAGCAGAAGCCCTATTCAACGCTGAAAAGGTCTTTATCTTTCTACTCTTCTCTAAGCCTGCACGAACACCAATGCTTAGAATTAAAAAATGTTTTTGCATCACTTCTTCGTGTTTATAACAACAGCTTTCCAAGTGTACATACTGAGAATTAGTTGTTCTCTTCTCGTCTCCCCTAATGGAATCAGATTTGTTACGTGCTTTATCCCGGAGATGAGTCAAATGAAGGAAAGGCTCTTCGTCTGAAGCAACAGTACACTCTGTGCTCAGCCTCGCTCCAAGATATCATAGCACGTTTTGAGACAAGGTCTGGAGGAGGCGTTACCTGGGAAGAATTTCCTGAGAAGGTTGCAGTGCAGATGAATGACACTCACCCTACCCTATGCATCCCTGAGCTAATGAGGATTCTAATGGATTTGAAAGGACTAAGCTGGGAGAACGCTTGGAAAATCACACAGAGGTACTTCTTAAAATGACTGAACTAATTGTAGCACTGGATCACGCCACACTTGTGTCTATTTTTGACCCATATCTAGTCTCTTGTTCTTATTTGTTTTTCTTGTCCCAAATAAAGATAAGATACAGGTTTAAAACCTGCAATGTGTGTCTGAAAAGTTAATAATGTTTCTAGGACTGTGGCGTACACAAACCATACTGTCTTACCTGAGGCTCTGGAGAAGTGGAGTTTAGAACTTATGGGGAAATTGCTCCCTCGTCATGTGGAGATTATAGAAATGATTGATGAGGAGGTCATCCCCGAACAACATCAAATATCTCTCCGTTTTTTTTCCTTTCTATATCTGATCTAATTTTTCCTTTCATGTATTGCAGTTAGTTCGCACAATTGTTACTGAGTATGGCACTGCGGATCCTGACTTGCTTGAGGAGAAACTGAAGGCAATGCGGATCTTAGAAAATGTTGAGTTACCTTCTGCCTTTGCAGATGTGATTGTGAAGCCAAAGAACAAACCAGTTATTGCAGAAAACACCATAGACCAGTTCGAAGATTCTAAAGAAGATGCTCAAACTGTGAAAAAGGAACACGAAGAGGAAGAAACTGCTGGCAGGGAAGCGGAAGTTATCCCAGAACCGACTGTTCAACCACCAAAGATGGTCCGTATGGCCAACCTCGCTGTTGTGGGTGGTCATGCTGTAAATGGGGTTGCAGAGATACACAGTGAAATAGTGAAGAAGGATGTGTTTAATGAATTCGTTAAGGTAAATATTCTAACTAGTGAAGCTTAATGCTAGATAATGTGCTGCCTGGAAAACACGGCTCTCATTGTCGAATGTTCTATATTTTTTGCAGTTGTGGCCGGATAAATTTCAGAATAAAACCAATGGAGTAACACCAAGGCGATGGATCCGTTTTTGCAATCCGTATCTAAGTGATATTATAACTAACTGGATAGGTACAGAAGACTGGGTCTTAAATACTGAAAAGCTTGCGGAACTAAGAAAGGTATGTGCTTTATTCAAATTCAATATTGTTTTACTGTTATCTTTATAGTAAGACACCGGTTACCTTTGTTCGGTCTTTCTCCAGTTTGCAGATAATGAAGATCTTCAATGCGAGTGGAGGGCAGCAAAGAAGCAGAACAAGTTGAAGGTTGTATCACTAATTAAGGAAAGAACTGGATATACTGTCAACCCGGATGCAATGTTTGACATTCAGGTAAGTTCCAGAGAATCTTGTTTACTTTTAGATTGATGAGTTGTTTTCTAGGATGCTGCTTTACGGATTGAGAAGCTCATTCCACATCCAGGCTTTAACCCAATGAATCCTGTAAATCGCAAATCTTAGAAGTTTTCTTATAATCTTGTCAAATAGTAAATTTTGTTGCTTTTTTTTATTGGAAACTATTGCAGATCAAGCGTATCCATGAGTACAAGCGACAACTGCTAAATATCTTGGGAATTGTTTACCGCTACAAAAAAATGAAGGAAATGAGTGCCAGTGAGAGGGAAAAGGCATATGTTCCAAGAGTTTGCATATTTGGGGGAAAAGCGTTTGCCACATATGTGCAAGCTAAGAGGATTGTGAAATTTATCACAGATGTTGGGTCTACAATTAACCATGATCCAGAAATAGGTGACCTGCTTAAGGTAAGTGACCTATTATTATATAGTTTTATGTGCTTGTATGAATCATATTCTGAGCAGACAGCCTGCATAATCCTCCATCAAGTCTGGTTTAAGCTTGTTGTGGAAATTGGTAATCAGAAGTGTTAACTACCTTGTAGGTTATCTTTGTTCCTGATTACAATGTCAGTGTTGCTGAATTGCTCATTCCAGCAAGTGAGCTTTCTCAGCATATCAGGTATCAACTTCTTTGGCTAAGTCACCTTCTATTTTTCACAATTCCATGAGCTGAAACACCGAAGTTGAGATAATTTGTATACAAGAAACTGGACTGGTTTATATGTTTATCATGAGGACAGTACCAACAAATCCTGACATGGGGAACAATTAGAATTCTTTTATAATCAGTGGTACTCTGCCATCATCTGAAGACTAAGAGTTCTCTCTGCAGTACCGCTGGGATGGAAGCGAGTGGGACAAGCAACATGAAGTTTTCTATGAACGGTTGCATTTTGATTGGAACCTTGGATGGGGCGAATGTCGAGATTAGAGAAGAAGTTGGGGAAGAAAATTTCTTCCTCTTTGGTGCCAAAGCTGATGAGATTGTGAACCTGAGGAAAGAGAGAGCAGAGGGAAAGGTAAACTATTTGAAGAGTAAATCTTGCTGTGATTCCGTCTTCTTCTCAGTGTCAAACAGAGTTTCATTTTGACCTGTTTCGTCTTCTTATTCCAGTTTGTTCCGGATCCCATTTTTGAAGAAGTCAAGAATTTCGTTAGAAGCGGTATCTTTGGCTCAAGCAACTATGATGAACTAATTGGCTCTTTAGAAGGAAGTGAAGGCTTTGGACGAGCGGATTACTTCCTCGTTGGCAAAGACTTTCCTAGTTACATTGAATGCCAAGAAAAAGTTGATGAAGCATACAGAGACCAGAAAGTAAGTAGTGATGTTTTTTCTTTGATCATCAAGCTTATATGTTGTTGACTCAATATGAAACTTCCTCAATATCTAACCTTTGAAATTACTATTAATGATTACAGAGATGGACGAGAATGTCAATCTTGAACACAGCAGGTTCATTCAAGTTTAGCAGTGACCGGACGATCCACGAATATGCCAAAGACATATGGAATATTAAGCAAGTTGAACTTCCATGAGCCTTGACCAGTCTACATTAAGAACTCTTTTGAATGTCTCTTCTACACCCCAAGCTTTCCAGTGTATCCAGGTAAATAAGGAAATCATGTAATGATGCAATAAGATTCAAGAGTCTACGCATTTACAGGGGCTTTTGCCGCCTTAGCGACGTGCTTCTGACCGGCTAAATGACTGTTATAAACCTTATCGCTATTACAAACAACGTTGCATATTCTATATGATCTAATTGACTCTTTTGTCGCCCCACATTCCACGATTTTCCGTCTCTTTGATTCTAGATCTTCTGTTGATTCTGCACTTTTCTTCCCGTTCTTCCTAGCCTTGCTTTTACACGGATTTTCTTGTGGTCCTATCAACGGGACTGTAACGGTTGGTCCAGCCAAAGAACAAGAACCTATGTTAGATAGTAAGGGTAAGCATATTTTTAACTTCTCCAAGTTCTTCAAGTGTTTCTTCCCCAGCTTATGTTGCTCGAATACACTCGGGCCGTTACAGTTAACCTTACAAAAAAGGGAATTTTCGAACAATTCTACTGAAACCGGACAAAAGAAAAACAGATGGTCGGACCGGTTAGATCGATAAGCTGTTCAGTGTTCACTGTCCTTTTGGATTGATTCGGTATATGAAACAAGAGTAAACCAAAGAAATTGTATTTGAGCCAGAGCTGGAGGAAAGTTTCAGACAAGCAAGCTGGTTTGTTTCTTCTATTTCATGTTCGTAACAGAAGCGAAAGCAGAAAATGTGTCAACTATACATCTACACTTGAAAGAAGAGAAAAAAAATTCTAACAATTCAAATCATTCTAAAGTTTCAGCCGCCAGTTATTTCTAACACATCCCTTATTCTTCAACTATCTGAAGATTCTGTGTAGATAAACCTCAAAAGATTTGGCCAGACTTGGAAACACTAAAGACAGATCCAGCACTTAATGTTCCTTCGTTCACATTAGTATCTCTATGTTCAATCAACTCCTCCAGAGAGAGAGACCTCAAAGATTGATGGCTGTGAAACAATCTTCTTAGCTTCTGATGAGTCATACAGTGAATTACAATCTCTAAAAGCCTCCTTTGTAGCTTCTAACTGCTTTTTAATCGGTCTGTGAAGCCTTTGGTGACCACCTAGAGCTTGAAAACATCCAAAACTCTTGCCGCATGTTTTGCATTTATAGCTGGAGTTACTCTGTGGTTTTTTCTGCAAGTTACTTTTAAGAAGAGAAGGCAATGCTTGAGCAACAACATCACTGCAGGTACTAAAATTTTCAAAACCCGAGTGAGAAAACACTTTACTGAACTCAACAAAATGTTCCTTCACGTTAGTATCTCTGGGATCAATCAACTCCTCCTGAGCGACTTCAACGCTTGATGGCTGTGAAACAATCTTATTAGCTTCTGATGAGCCAGACGGTGAATTACCATCTTCAAATCTCCTCCTTTTGCGCTCCAATATCACGCTAATCGGTCTGTGAAGTGTTTGCTGGTGACCTAGAGCTTGAGAACACCTAAAACTCTTGCCAGATATTTTGAATTTATAGCTGGAGTTACTCTGAGTCTGAGGTTTTTTCGGCAATTCACTTCTCAGCGGAGAAGGTAAAGCTGGAGCAACAACATCACTACTAGTACCAGACTTTTCAAAACCCGAGTGAGAAAACAGTTCAGTGAACACTCGTTTTGACACAGCACAGTGTTCCTTCACATTAGTATCTCTAAGTTCAGTTAACTCCACCTGAGAGACTTCAAAGCATGAAGGTTGTGGAACAGGCTTCTTAGCATCTGAGTCAGTCAGCACAGACAGTGAATCACCACCTTCAAAATCCTTGAGCGCCAATTGGCCTTTAATCGATCTATGAAGAGTTTGGTGACCAGCTAGAGCTTGAGAACGCTCAAGACTCTCGCCGTATATTTTGCGTTTATAGTTGGAGTTACTCAGACGTTTTTTCTGCAACTTACTTCTTCTCATAGGAGAAGGTAATGCTCGAGCAATGGCATCACTGCAAGTAGTAAACTTTTCAAAACTCGAGTGAGATAACACTTCAGTGGACTCTTGTTTCTGTATAATCTTCTCTTGCACAGGTTTAATCTCTGAATCCATGTCAACATCACCCGGAGGCAAATTTCTGATAGCAAAAACTCGTTCAGAAAACATAACCAAGCTCATCGCAGCTTCATTCATCTCATGTTTCTCAATCTCAGTCATAAAAGAAGAAGATTCTCGGAGTGACAAGGGTTTACTTCCTCTCCGTAATGGATCAAGGGTTTCTGATTCGATGGAGATCTCTTTAGCAGAAGTTGAAATCGAGCAAACCCTAGACTCATTAAGACCCCAAGTCCGTTGCAGCCCAGAATGAATCATTTGGTGACCATACACAGCTTTTGCGGTTGCGAACTTTTTTTCCGCAAATATGAGTGCTCTGAGAGATTTCGGCTTCCTTGGACATTACAAAGCTTATGCCTCTTTAAAGATGAAACTTTCTCTGCTTGTAAACCTATTCATCACAAGTAAGTAAACCCACTATAATCAAACCCAGGACAAATAACTCCGACATTATCGGGAAAGTCCTGATATTTTCCTCTGGATTTCGCTAGAAAATGCGAGAACCGAGAAAGGACTAGCTTTTCCGTTCACTTTTCTCGAGAAAATGGGGTAGAAGATGGAAGGACAAAAAAAATGCATTTGAACCAGCTTACCAGTGAAAAATAGTCTCTTGATTTCTGAATCGCTGAGGCTAGAACCCTAAACAACCCATTTCACTTTTCGCAGAGCCTAGATCACTCTCGCTCTCCATCAAGCTTACTCACAGAGACACCGATGAGCAAATTACTTGTGGAGGAAGGTAATAAGGCTTTTCCCAGAGGATAGTTATCTCCTACGCTCACGTCTACAGTTAACTTCGTACTCTCCCTAATCGCTATTACATCTTACACAAAACCGAACCGGGTTAAAAAAAACCAGAAGCAAACCAAATTATCATACATGAACTGGTCCACATGTTTTAATTTTCTCGGATGAGATCAAACAATACATACTAATGATTTATCAACAAGAATTATCAATTCTCTCTTTTTGCACACATTCTATTGAGTTTTTTCTGAGCAAACAAATTTAAAGAGAAATTGAAGAATGCAAATTTGAGTCATCATCTTGTTCTTCTGTTCATCCACAAGAGAATTGCAAGTCTTTTAGTTAATATCCACTTGAGGAACGCTACCACCAGCCTGAATGATTTGTTTCTCAAGCTGCATTAAACAATGGCGTGAAAATTTCAATCATTGTTCATCAAAATGATTCACATAAGCAGCCAAAACAGATCCAAATCTATGCACAATTCGAGGCGATGACTCACATTGAACATATCTTCAAGCTTTGTCTTCAACGTCTTGTACTCGATATCCACCTGCTGCAGGCATCTCACACACCTGTAACATCAGAGATTGTTCCAAAAATCGCAACCAATGAGTTTCAGAAGAAAAAGATAACTCCTTAAAACTCGAGTTAAAAGCCTCACCCTTCGTAGTTCTTAGCCTCACAATACTCCTTGAAGGAAACACACAAGCCTTTGACCCTCTTGGCACCAACACTGCATTAGAAACAAGACAGGGCATCTTCCTCTATCCACCACGCGCAAGATTTTTACTTCTGCTACTAAAGATTAGAGAAACGAAACATACCTTGAGCTACTACCCTTCAGTTGATGCACACTCGCACCCACCTGACCAAAGTCTACAGTTCCTTTCTGGTCCCTGAAATAGATGTTTAAGAGAGAATAAAGGTGATGACGATGATCTAGCAGAATTATGATGAAAAATGGGAGACTTGTGACTTGTGAGTGAGTGAGAGAGAAAAAAACAGAAACTTACAGAACTCTAGCCATGTTACCAATAAGCTTCACACAATCTTCAAAGAAAAGAGAGAGAACCTCAGCCACAAAATCAGGACTTCCATCATCTTGCAGCTTTTTTAGCTCAGTAAACTGATCATCCAGAAAGCCCTTCACAAAACAACAAGCAATGATCTAACAACAAACCCTTGAATCCAAGTTCACACATTGAAACGAAAAACCCAATCAGAGTCCCAAATTTCTTCAATAAGAACCTTCAAAACAGTGTAAAGAATTCGAATCCCTAAATCACAACATTTAAGCAAAACACAAAATCTACAGGACAGGTTCCAAAGTCATCCGCAATTTCCCAACCAAAGATTCAAGCTTTCTTCACTTTAACCGCGAATCTACCATCGCTAGATTCAGTCATCATCGATGATTTATATATATCCTAACCACAGACATGTGCTTGAATGAAATGGGTTTTGGAACATGAGAATCAAACCTGTTGGTAGAGAGAAATGGTGTAATCACGAAATTGCATCTGCAGCTGAGCAACGAGAGCGTCCATGGGTAGAGAGTGAAGCAAAGAAGCGGAGATCGAGAGAGAGAGCAGATGAGGAATTCGTTGTTTGTTTCTTTTGGACTGATTTTGACTTGAATTTCTGCAAATAGCCAATCCCAAGAGAAAAACTTTTTGTCTTCTCACGATTTATAACGCTCTGCATCTAAGAGACTTTTTAACTTTAAAAAGAAAAGAAACAAAAAAGGGAGAAAATACACCAATATTTGGATAAAAACATAAATATATCTTAAAAGATTTTTATAAAATTTATCTCCTAATTTGGATCACAATTTGATTAACCATTTATAAGAAATTTTTTTTGTATAAGTTCTTTCTTTTGTTTGTATAGAAACATTCATATAAGTGCATTGAACGGAATAATATACTAGTTAGAAGTTTAAAGTCAACAAAATTACCCTATTTTCCATTTTTAATTTTAGAAAAATAATGTATTTTAGTTTTAAATTTGGGTCGCTTTTTGTTTTAACTCTCTAAAAGAAAGTTCAATAAGCAAAGAATTCAAAAAAAAAACCATCTTCTACCTCAAAATGAAGTAAGCAACTAAAGAATCAATAACGGGGCTAAAACAAGGAATATATAAGTTACTAAGACGAAAATGTAACCCAAAAGAAAAAAATTATAAGAAACACGTATGGTTGTCAAAAAGACAAGGTTGAGGGATTCGGACCATTGATTGGGGCGCATGAAAAAACAAAATCAAAGACATGAAGCATCCAATCTTTTACGTGTGAAGAAGCTTTTAAAACGTGGAATCGTTAGGTGTCAAATTTGAAGCTCGTAACTTTCTGATTAGAGCGATGAGAGAGATCATGTGATTCTCAGAAACAATGTGCAAATATTCTTCTTTAAGATACAAAACGAAGTCAACTCTCTTAACAGACCAAAAAAAAACTCAATAAGCGTTAAGTCTTTAACTACAAACACATTTTACAAACATTGACTCCTAATATATAACCAACATCACAAAATTGAAGTGAGTTATTGGGAATCAATTCGAATACAAATCTTCTTCGACCAAAAAAAAAGATGCATACCAGATAATAAAAGAGAGCTTACATAACAAAAACACACTGTAAAAAATGCAGTAATAAGTCTCAAGACTTGAAAATGATCACAAGTGAAAGCCAAAATAGGACAAATGATGAAGGAGGAAGATATATATATATATATAAGGTAGAAAGAATCATCATTAGGCAACGGCAGGCGTGTCCTTGAGCCATGCATCTAGTGGCTTACCAATGGAGTAAACAATGAAACCAATCTCCCTTAACTTCTCAAGATTCATAATGTTTCTTCCATCAAACACAAAAGCCGGTTTCTGCATGTTGTCAAAGATCTTTTGGTAATCCAAGTTCTTGAACTCATCCCACTCCGTCAAGATGCAGATACCATGTGCGTCCTTAGTTGCTTCATATGCGTCCCATGTCACGCTCACTTGTTTCACCGTGGTTGGGCTCATCGGCTGCAAATGAAGCGGATGGTCCCAATCGAATTTGTTCATCGACAAATCCCTCTGGATCTGATCCTCTGTCACCTGCGGGTCGTAAATGCTTAACCGCGCTTTGTCTCCTAGAAGACCTTTGCACACGTCGATGGCTGGAGTCTCCCTTGTGTCGCCGGTGTCTTTCTTGAATGCAAAACCGAGAACCGCAATCTTCTTGTTCGACACAGTGTTGAACATGGAGGAAACAACACGGTTCACAAACCGACTCTTCTGGTAGTCGTTTATCTTGATGACTTGCTTCCAGTACTCTGCCACTTCCGGGAGTCCGTTGCATTCGCAGATGTACACGAGATTCAGAATATCCTTCTGGAAACATGACCCTCCGAATCCTACGCTCGAGTTCAGGAACTTGGAACCGATTCTCGAGTCAGTACCAACCGCATAAGACACTTGCGTGACATCTGCGCCAGTGGCTTCACATAGAGCCGACATCGCATTAACAGATGAAATCCTTTGAGCCAAGAAAGCGTTTGCCGCAAGCTTTGAAAGCTCTGCAGACCAAAGATTGGTGGTTATGATTTGGTTTTCAGGAACCCAATGTGCATACACATCCTTGAGGGTCTGAACCGCTTTAAACCCTTCCGGGGTTTCTCGCCCTCCGATGAGAACACGGTCAGGGTTAAAAAGGTCTTTGATAGCAGTTCCTTCCGCAAGAAACTCCGGGTTCGAAAGAATCTGGAACTTGATTCCTTTGCTGTTATGTGTCAAAATCTTTTCAATAGCTTCAGCTGTTTTGACAGGGACAGTCGATTTCTCGACCACGATCTTGTCAGATACCGAGACATCAGCGATCATACGTGCAGCGCTTTCCCAGTAAGTAAGATCCGCTGCTTTGCCAGCTCCGAGACCTCTGGTTTTTGTCGGCGTGTTGACCGAGACAAAGACGATATCTGCTTCTCTCACGTGTTTCTCAACGTCGGTGCTGAAGAAGAGGTTCTTGCCACGGCATTGCTTCACGACGTCGTCGAGACCAGGCTCGTAGATTGGAAGCTGATCGCTGTTCCAAGCGTTGATACGTGGTACCGCGATATCCACGACCGCTACTTCAATGTCGGGACACTTGAGAGCAATGACTGCCATGGTTGGTCCACCGACATACCCAGCTCCAATGCAACATATCTTCACCATTTTTCAACTTTTTCTGCATATATAATCAAATTTTTACGAAGTCATAATCAGACACACAAAACGAACAGAGAGATTTCGTTTATTTACTCTGCAGCAGAAAAACTGGTTCTTTCAGAAAAAAAAAACAATATTTAAAAAGCGAATATATATTCCAATTATTGGAGAAACTTTATTTTGTTCCAATTTTAGATCATTTAAGAACAAATTGAAAAAGAAAGACATACGGGACCGACATTCTAAAAAGTTAGATCTTTTAAAAGCGAACCAAAAAGAAACAAAGGATCAGATCTGAAATCATAAACATAGCTACTAAACACTGACATCAAACACTCAAAGCAAGACATCATCAAACGAGGAACAGATCCCAATGTTCAAAAAAACCTATAATTTAATCAGACGGATCCAGTTAGAAAATCTAGCTCGATTAGTAGGGAGAATTATCCACAAACCGTTGATAATTCCAAAATTAGCACGGAAAGACAAAAACAGAGGAACCTTTTGGTTTCGATAATCCTCTAACAGAATTATAAAATTGATATATAAGATGGACAAAAATGTAACGATTGAACAATTGAAGAATCGTTGAGAAAAGAGAGTGAAAGAAAGATAGAGATTTGCATTATCGACATTATTATTTTATTACCTCTCGAAATTTACAGTGAAAGATATTTCCCTTCGGGGAGAGAGAGAGAGAGGAGAGACTTTCAGACAAGAATTTCCAAAGACCAAGCATAAGCTTTTATAAGACGTGGATTTCCCATTTTGCCCCTGCCACCGACTAGAGAGACCCGTAAACGAACCTGTAGGTTCGGTTACGGAGGAGCCACTGTTGAATTTTACATCTGGCATCGTTTTCTTTCCAAGAAACGAGGACAAAATACGATGTGTAAATTACAATGATACCCAGTGTCGTACGCGCTTGTAACATTGTAAAGATCTTCTGTCATGCATACACGAGTCGACGAATGAACATTTTAGCTATTATTTTATATAGTTTTATTTCTCATAAACTGATTGAAATAAATATTTGAAAATGTTGACTTTTAATGGATGGATGGAACCTCTGTTTCGTTTTTTTTATTTAAAAGGAGGGAACGAAAAGTGTTTATATGCGACAATACATGAATTCATCTTCTAAGCAAAACTTCAAACGCAAGAATGTGAGGTTGCTTACGAATTAGAGAATCTTTCTTTACCTATTATTTTCTATTGAGTGTTTTCACGGTCATTGAAAAAACTTGAGTAAGAACCAAAACTAAAAGCTAGAATAAATTGTCACATCTCGAATAATGAGGTCAAGTGTCGTGATTTTAGGCAAATTAAGTAGCAAAACTCAAGATCCAACCAATTATAGTACAACTGCAAATGAGTTTGATAACACAAAAATCTTTACTTAAATTCGTTCAAATAGCCTCATACTCTTCATTATGTAAATCACAGTTTTTATACATTGTTCATGGAAATAATTATCATTAGTTAATATAAATTGATTATTCATACGCTACAAAATTGTCTTAGACAATGTTCACTCACAAACATTACCGCAAACTTGTTAAAAAAAATCAGAAATTTCTATATATCTTTACGAAATTTCGCAAGTTTTTTAAAAAATTTAACAAATGTTTGGAAACTCTCACATGTTTCAATAGGCTTAACAAGTTACCAGAAATGTTATAACTTGTAATTTAGAATAATTATTGTTGTCAGACATCTTTTCAAGTAAAATAAAAAAATGTTTATGGTAATATAACTTTATGTTTTCAATAATATAACAAGAATAACCACAGATGGACATCCAACATCTGTCTGAGAAAGGATTAAACCCCAAGAGATATATATATCCTAACATGCATGGAACATCTATCAACTCAAGATCCAAATAGGACCAAGTGTCTACTTTCTATCGATCGACTTTAACTGACTTATAAGTTAGAAGAGCTTGCATAGCCCTGGCTAAACTTATGCATGAACATATGTATTTCTCTTTCATTATATTCCTTTAAATATATATAAAAATCAATAATGACATAAAAGTTTTGGAGAATTTTGGAAATTTATCCAGAAGAAACAATAATATACATAGTTCCATAGGACATTTATTCAAAATTGTAAAAAATATAAAGCAAACGGGAATAATTGAATTTAGACTTCCAAAATTAGGATCTGGTCTGGAGTTCGAAATATTCACTCAGTTCATGATAATGTAAATAATTCCATAGGACATTTGTATTGACCAAAAGAGTGTATTCGAAAAATATTCTGTAAAATTTATGCTATATGTTCCAAAATTATTTCATATAATTCCAAATTCACATCTATTATCTACATTTGACATTTTTTTAATAAGCAATATCGATATCTCTCGTACTCAGTAAGGAAATAAATAAATATAGTGAATATGCAGATCCGATAACAAAAACGCCTTAATTTTATCCTAACAATTAAATGCCATAACGCTTAGATTCTGCAATCAATCTCAAGGCTAATAAGGCAAACATAATTTTCTGCAGATTCCCATAATTCCCTTAATCAAACAACCATACCAACGTTTCATATTCTTCTATATATTGGTCTTTCTTCTCTTTTTTTTTCAGTATAATTATTGATTAAGTCGGAGAAACAAAATATGAATCGATCAATGTCCTCTGTGGTGTTACTGGCGATTCTTGTCATGTCGGTGTCAGACCTTGTGAAGGCTCACGTCGGTCTTAGTAACATCAACGATGGGTGGGACGACGCACATGCGACGTTTTACGGCGACATTAACGGCGGGGAAACCATGCGTTAGTATCTTTCATTTTTCTCTTATAAAGTTCAAAATTAGTGTTATAATTAGTCATATGTGAATTGTAAAATATTTCTGTGATTTCGCATGTCCAAGCCTATTTTGTTATCTTTTAAAACACGTTTTAGATCTCTATTCATCCCTGAATCCATAAGATTTTTGATAAATAACAAAAACATTCAGTCATTACGCATATTTTTAGTTAATTACTTTTGTCTCATTGATTTAGTTCCCATTTAATTTTAACCAAACCTATTTTTGAGTGTGATTAGGATTGTTTATGTATTTCGTGCATGTTAGTTGCTTAAGAAATAATTCACAACACAATATTTTTAGTTTTCATTCGACTTTTTTATTAAATATGTATCATACAGATTTTATAAACAACGTTTAATCTTTAATATAATAACGTTAAAAAAACACACCGATCACTTAACTTTTATAAATTAATCATCAGCTTTTTAATGAAAATATAATCTGATGTAATGGTTTTTTAATATTTGGTGTGTCACAGAAGGAGCATGTGGTTATGGTGATCTATTCAAAGAAGGTTACGGCTTAGAGACGGCGGCGCTAAGCACGGCGCTCTTCAACAACGGCCAAACTTGCGGTGCTTGTTTCGAACTCGCGTGTACGAACTCACAGTGGTGCAAACCGAACGCCGGTTCAATCAAAATCACAGCAACTAATTTCTGCCCACCCAATTACACCCCACCGGTTAATATCCGTTGGTGCAACCCTCCTAACAAGCACTTTGATCTATCGATGAAAATGTTCACTTCGATCGCCGAGTACAGAGGAGGGATTGTTCCGGTGAAGTTCCGGCGAGTGACGTGTCAGAAGAGTGGTGGTGTTAGATTTGAGATCAAGGGAAATCCTAATTTCATCATGGTTTTGGTGTATAACGTTGGAGGGGCAGGAGACGTAAATAGCGTGGGGATTAAAGGGCATAAGAGTAATTGGATCTCTATGCAGAGGAACTGGGGGCAAAATTGGAATACCGGTGTGGGTTTGGTGGGACAAAGTCTCTCTTTTGTGGTTCGAACCAGTGATGGTAGGAGCATGACGTTCTTTGATGTGGCTCCGGAGACTTGGGGATTCGGTCAAACTTTTGAAGGAAGATACAACTTTTAGATTCTCCATTCTTTGTTTTTTCGGATTATGTTAGTTTCTACGAGTTTTTAGTTGGAAGCGGAGGAGAAGATGTGTAGTTACAATAATAAAAGCATATTCTTTATATTTTGTTGCAAGTTAGAAAATGTGTAGACAATTATGTGATGAATGAATTGTCTTCATCATATAGTAGAGTGAATTTTTAGTTTTATATGTTCTGACGGAGAATCAGATTATGTGAATTGCTCTCTTCTCTATTTTCAGGTTTAAGTTTTCTTTATTTAACCATTTATCAACAACATTTTGCTACAGAAACTTTCAGTTTTTCGCTAGCATCCTAAACTAGTGAAGGCTTTGATCAGAACATTGCATAACTAGCTTCTCCTTACTTACACTGAAATCTCTACACTTCTTCCTCAAGTAGAGGCTTCCCTGTACTTTGCAGAATCCCAGCAACTTATGATTCCTCCTAGCCTCTTGATGATGTCTTCTTCAGAAGCATACCATTTGGGTATAATCTGCAAGGCGTAAGGGTACATATCCTTAACGGTGTTCTTGACGGTATTCTTCACCACTTCCGAAACTAACGCAATTTCTGCAACAAAACCAACGATTGTCAGCACAATGAGTTAGTTAGCTTCAACAAGTAAAGAGGTAGGAAATCAATTGTTTTCAAGTCAGTTAGCGAGCCCTAACTTATGGAAGTTACGTAAGTCTTCTAGGTTTTTTTTTCCTAAGTGAATACCAAAGAAGAATTAATTCAATCACCTCTAATAGATCTCCTTTTGGTCTGTGATAGCTGACAGATCATGAAGATAACAGCAGCAAGAACCGACTTAGGGTTTCTCCGGATATCGAAATTCTCAGCTTTTTCAACCGCTTCCCGAATGGCCTTTCTCTCTCTTTCGCTTATATCGAGTTTGGAACAGAACCGGCGTACAAGTTCTCCTGTATTGATAATCACCTGAGGAGCAGAAGAAGCGGCCTCGGCTTGATTTGACCCGAGAAGACGCCTTATCATCATACTCGCTTTGTTTATATCCTTCAAATCCACACCGTTGGCCACCGTGGAGATCTCTTTCAACGTCCTCGAGAGTTTCAGCTCACGACAAGCCGTAGAAACAGAGGCGGCACAGAGAGCGATCAAACGTTTTCCTCTGCGTAATCTCTTGCTGTTGTCACCATCGAACTTCGAGACAATCTCGCAAGCCCTAAATTCAACACCGCTTATTAGGTCTAGATCTTCCGTCATTCTCTTGATTTCCTTGCACGCTTTCATGATCAGATCTTCTTCCGAGTTCCTGACGAGACTCTGTGCCCTGCACAAATCCATTAAGTCGTTCTTGGAGATGGAGTAAGTGTTTTCTTTGCGTTTATCGATGATGGTGCCGATACCGCCGGATTTGAGAAAAGGATTGGTCGGAGCACCGACGCGGTTAGGGTCTCGGTCACTGTTGTCGTCGTTGGCGAAAGTTCTCCATTCCGGGTAGTCGTCGATGTAGTGATCAGAGATGACGAGGCTACACTCTGTGCAGATTGTGTCGCCGCTACTTTTGTCAATCACCGTCTCGGTAAGTCTCTTGCAGTCAAAGCAAGTCTCCATTCTCTAGGGTTTCTTTCTTCTTCTTGGTAATGATTCTTTTGTTGTTGTTTGATGGATTGAAACTTCAGGATTAATTTGTTACCCAACAAGTTGTATTTATAGAGGATGGAGACAAGAAAGGAGTGAAGGTAAATCTCTTTTCCTAAAATGATTTTGATGCTTTTATAGGTTTACAATTAATCAAAGGAAATTTCAGTTTTCTCGTTTTCTTTTTTCCTTGTTTTTTTAGTTACATCTCAGATTCACAAAGTCAAATTTATTTATTGTGAATCTTTTTCCTTAAAATAATATAGATTTTGGGCATGCATTTTAAATATATCATATAATTTTATGCGATAACAAGCTACTTTACATAATAACAACACCTTTAAGAAAAATAAAAAAAGATCACACTAAAAAAAGGCACCATCGTACTTAGTTATGGCATATTGTACCTACCCAAGTCTCCCTATATACATGTTAAAGAGTTATTACGGATAATAGAATACATATGAGATCTATATACTTAAAGGTTTATCTTCCTGATTCCCTTAAGAATCTCCGATAGAATATACACATGAAAACTATATTTACATTCCCCCCAAAACTGATGATTACAGAGGAAGACAGTGTGGTGGCTCTGGTAGATTCCTTGGCATTTTTATTTCGACAATGTATCTTTCGGGAACTGATCTTGTAATGGTCTTTGTGCGGCTATGAAACTTGGCTAGACGGTTTATCACAGAGAATCTTTCGAGGTCTTCGATTTCTAAGATGATGTCTAATACCGATGTGGTCCTCTCCAAGCTGCATAGACAATTTATAAAAAGATTACTTGAGAAACATTATATTTTCAAAGACAATGAACACTCGGCTATTAAAGCTTGCATGAACTTTACCTTTGGAAGTCACTCTCAAGCTTCTGCATTTTCTCCATAAGAACTTTGATGATTGAAGAATATAGTTCATTTTGATTACTAGAAGTCTTCAAAGTTTGACGTCTGGACAAAAAATCTTTTAAGGCAAGTGTGCATAACACCAGAAGATGAGATCAATTGAAATGTAAAATTATAGTGGAACTCACTTTGTGCTCACATCCGAATCCAAATGATATCTGAGAGAACATGCATCAGCGACGGTGATTCTTGATGCAAAGTAAAGTGCGGTCTCGTAGTTGAGAGCTGCGTTGTTGCCCGAGAAAACAAACGTGGGTGCTGGTTGGAGAAGTTGTTGCACAAGATGAGTGGATAAAACAAGTCTCCTCTTTGAAGGAGATATCGCCTCATTTGGATCGACCTTATCATCAAACGATACCAACAATGAAATAGAACAATTCTCTTTGTTTTAGAATGGAGGTCAAAATTAGTAAAGGAAAAGTGATTATTAATATAAGAGTATTGGTACCTTCTCACATAGTGTGTCTGTCGCAATGGCCCATTCTTGTTCTGAAGCACTGTAGAGACCAAACGTTTCAACATCAAATATGGTGAAAACAGATACTTGCTCATCTAGAATGTGGTATTAGATTCTTATTATAAAAGTCAGGCCTGAGAAGAGGACCTGATGCTATGACATAATTCTGAACCTTGCAGATAGACTTTTTGCCATGGTGATTGTAAAAAGGTTGGACCTTTGCGTTTCTTCGGTCTTGTAGCAACCATGTTTAGGTTCAGAGTGTTTGATTTACTCGTTCCAGCGTCGTCTGAATTCGAAGCATTACAACATATTCCCTGCATTTTTTGGATCGTTGTCAGCCTGCGAATAACCTGCATTACACAGTGAATGTCCAACAATTTCAGAGTTTTGGCGGATATTGTTAGAAGATTTTGAAATGAAGTTGATGCTGCTGCTGCTGAATCTTCCACCAGAAGAAGAATCCTTAATGTTATCACTCAAACGATACAGAATCTCCATCTAGGATCACTATTTTTGGCACAGAAATGAAAATGGGATTATGATCTTCAACAAGTACATGCTTTTTATTCGGATTTTGCATCTCAATGTCACCAAAATGTCAACATTCCTAACAAAGAAAAAAAAAGGTTCCAGAAGCCATATGTAATGCTATTACCATGCTTCTTCGATAATTCTAGACATATCAAGAATTACTCTACTATAGATCCAGCTTGTAACTGTTCCATTTGATTGACAATTTCAAAATTCAAAGCCAGAAACGAAAAAGATGAAAAGAGTACTCAAAAAGTGGGATACAGAACACTAGACAGAACAAAGCAAATAGGTCCCTTTTTTGTTTTCAAAGCTATATAATAAGAAGATTTAGCAGTTGAGAAAAACGCATGCAAAAACTACGAAGACGAAATATCTTTTTTGTATGAACATGCAAAGCTTTTTTTAACATCTGGAAACAGACAACAGAGTCGAGAAAATGACAATTTTTTTTAGGAAAAAAAGAAAGCTTCAAAATTGGGGAACTAAGCAAACGAAGCTGAATAAATCAGATTGACTCTGTGGAAAATAGCTCATAAAGAGACAATAATTTTGGCATTTTTCTTTATAAAAAAAATGCAAACGTCGGGTCTTCTCTAAAGCAGAGAGAAAATAAACAAATATTAACAAGAAAGAAAAGCTTCTTCTCATTCAGTGAGTGACACTTACCTATGAAGACCATCAACATTGAACAGTCTCATTTTTTTTCCGGGAAAAATGAAGGAGAAAGTCTGCAACTTCAAAAGAAATTGAGTTGAAGTAAGGGACGACGAGCTTTAAGGCACCGAATTTTAATTATTTTTTCCCAGTAAAATCCCAATACTTTCCCATCGATCAAATTAACCCAATTTTAAATTAAGCTCAAAAACTTAATTGGGACCCACCAAGTTTTCAACTTTTGCATTTAAAAACAAAAAAACAAAAAGAAGAAAACATTTCGGCCGTCCGATTTCCATTCACTTGAAAATCCTTTTGATTATACATTCTGCGATTTTAGAGTTTCTTCCATCTTCTGATTGTTCTTCTTCGTAGCCGTGAAATCCAATCCTACAGAAACCAACCTTTTTATTTGTATCGGAGAAAGGCTGAGAAAGATGACAGGGGAAGGCGATGAGGCTACAGCGAACGATGCTTCTCGGACGAGGCAAAGGTGCCGATTTTCCCTTGCTTTAACCATTCGGATTTCAGCTAATCACACATCTTTCCAGTCTTAAGCCTATTTTTTTGAAATCGAGGAGGGTATCTATTTGCTCTTCCCAATTGTATTTGGTCCTAATTGTTTTGTTTTTGGGTACCGATTGGTTTTTTACTCTCGTGCATTCCCTGGATTCGCATCCTAGTTTTATTAACTGACGCTGGGGAGAAATTTTACATTTTGTGTGGCAGGAGGAAGAGAAAGTGGGATCAGCCCGCGGAGCAACTTGTTGCAGCTGGAGTTGTGCTTCCTCGATTACTCCCTTTAGGCAATAATACTATGAATGTTCTTCCCATCACTTGTTTAAACAGCACAGCTGCTGCTACTGCTGCGCCATTGTTCCAAACGCTTTCTTCCCTGCCTCACCAAACTATATCAGTTCCAATAGTTAACCAAGTAAATCTTTTTTCCCCATGTTCATTCTATAAGATTCCACAAGAAACAATGGTGGCTGTATTTGTGACTTTTACATTATTTCCTGTATACTGAACAAGTTCTTGTTTGTGATATTATTTATCTTTTTTTTTGTTCATGCAACTCAAACATGGTCATTCATTCTATTTATGTTTTCCTGTCCATCTAGCCTAAGATCCAGGATGAGGTGACCATAGCGCGAGAAATTGTTATCAACGATGCTGAGCCTTCTCTTAGGCACAAGCTTACTAAACGCTCAACTCAAGAAGAAGTAAATATGTGTGGTTTTCTATTCGTATAAGATACATTTTCCTTTCTCTATTTTTAATAAGTCTGTTCGTCTTGCAGATTCAGAGGTCTACTAGTGCTGTGGTGATTACTAGGTTTGTCGACATCTCATTCATGAAAATAAATTTTTTTACAATTGTGTTTTCTAAATTTTGATTGATAAATTCTTCCTGTAGGGGCAAGTATAGTCCTCCAAATGCGCCTCCTGATGGTGCAAAGCCATTATATCTTCACATATCTGCTGCTGCACATGTATGTTATCGTGTTTAGCTTAACAGTACACTAGTCAAAGGGAATTGAAAGGGCTAGGCTAATAAGCTGATGATTTGTGCTTTATTGTGTGACGAAAGCTGCTTCTGTTTCTTTGTGGAACTTTATTGGTAAAAGTGGGGTATAATGATGGTCGAAATGTTTTTGAATTATGATAGATGTCTTGCCTGTGGTGGGCAAAAAGTAAAAGTTTTATGGCTGGAATTACCCATATCTGAGAAGCTTTATATGAGATTTGAGAATTTTAGCCTGGTTTCTTATGTTTTTATCACAACTGCAGTTAAAAGAGACTACAGAGCGTATTCTCGCCGTTGATCGTGCAGCAGCTATGATTGAGGAGATGATGAAACAGAAAACAAACTCACAGGTCGGGTTGGTTGGTTTTCAGACGGTCAAGGTAGGTAGTGTGACATTTCTTTCTCGGTACTTATGAAATCGGGGCAGCAATAAACTGGACTATGTTTCCAGATGCTGAGCACATGCGTGTATTTGGGGTTTGAAGCTGACCCATCATCTAATGTTGCTGCTCGTATCCGTGGGCCTAATGTTAGTCTTCCTTCTATCTTTTACCCTTTGAACTTTCTAATTTATGTCAAAGGAACTGAATCTACAGTCTGATATGGTGATATAATGTATTTTATAAGATAGTTCAGCACCTTCCCTTAATCAATAACATAAGCTGTACTAAAGGATCAGTAGAAGTGCTTGTCTATCGGTCTAGGTTTTCATCTTTGATTTACTTTTGCATTATTTTTGTCACTCCATGAATTCGAGAGATTCTAATGTTGAAGCTCTCTCCGACATCTCCGTGCAACCGGGAGAGAACTTTTTGTGTGTTGTTGGTGGTTGGCTTTCCTACATGCAGGATCAGTATATAAATCACATTATGAATGAAACAGGAGCAACCGTCGTACTAAGAGGGCGTGGTTCAGGGATCCTTGAGAACCAACATGGTGAAGGTAATATTTGCCTCGTTTGTCTTTGTCTACTTAAAGGTGTTATTTACGGAAGGTACCTGGGCCACATTGTTAACCTATGCAGATTCCTTTTTTTACGCATTATTGCAGAAGCACAGCAACCATTGCATTTATTATTGTCTAGCAGCAATCCGAAGAGCATTGACGATGCAAAACGTTTAGCTGAGAATCTTATGGATACCATCAGTGTAGAATTCGGGGCTTCAAGGTTCATTTTATCTTCTAGAATATCTTCAATAAGTGCAGAATTTGGGGCTTTCTCGCTGTTTTTATCATCTATTCGTCATTATTTTAGTGATTTCATGCGGATAGGTTTGAAACCTTTTTGCTTTTAGGTCTTCTATTTTCTGGCCAGAAGCATGACCTGTAGTTGTATTTGATTGTCCTACAAAATGTTTCAGGGTTTCTTCAGGCAAGGTGTACGGTGCAGTACCACCACCACATCAACTGCTCTCTGGAGCTCCGAGTTCTGGAAACGAGCAAAAGCCAAATCCGAGTTCAACATATGCATTGATGACATCACTACCCATCATATCACCGCCAAATGCTGTTGTTCCGTTTTCAGTTCCTCCAGCAACAACTCTTTATCCTCAGTTTCCAGTGTTGCAGCCTCCAGGGATTTCAAATGGTGGGTACTTGCGACCAAGTCCGGTCAGTTACTTACAGCCTGGGGCTAGTGGAACTAGTTATAGTGGGTATGCCGGGATATACCCTCAAGCCACTCCACTGCAACAAGTTGCTCAAGTCCTTAAGCAGTCGGTTTCTCCTGTTATCTCCACTGTGCCCCCTACTTTGTTGACAGCTACGTCCTTGTTGAAGCCAAGTGATAAATCGAGTAAGGAAAAGGAAAGGCGTCCACCCCAAAAGCGAAAATTTCAGGAGCTACCAGCTGATTGTAAAGTCCCAGCAAAATCCAAACAGGTAACAGATCTTTTTCTGAATTCACGATGGTTTTTTTTACAGAGAAATGAGGGTAGAAACCCTTGGTGTCTTCCATAACCAAGTTATCATGTGAAAACTTGTGCTTCTTGTTGTTTGAATCAATTGTTTGTGAGTGTTGGGTATTTGTAAGCGATAAGCATTATTTAACGACTCAGCAGATCGGGTAAGTGTTTTACATGAAGAAAGGGTTGGATATTCTGGGTGGGGGGTGAAAAATTGTTTTCTTGTGGTTAAGAAAGGTTAAGTAGCTTGAAGCATAGCATTTATATTCGAAAGCATGTCATATGCACACGTGTTTGCATTTTGAACTGTTTCTTAAGGTTTTAATTATGACGATGAAAACTTTTTACTGGGAAATTACAATCTTTCATGAGATTTACTTTAGGTCATGAAAATCCATGGTTTTCTAATGCATTCTTTCAGTTTCACTGAGATAATTTTATACTGTGCTGACTTTTTTCCCTTACTATTCCAGGTAATTATCTGAACTTCTAAGAAGCTAACTAGCTGATTCTGGACCCGTGGGCCATTGGTTTGCATGTTTGACAGGGTATTCTTAATATTGGAGGCACCATGTGGTTGCATTCATTCTTGCTTCAACTTGGCGATCAGAATCAGAACCTTATCCAGACTTTAAAGTCTTTTAACAGACGTGATATGTCCCCTTGTTTGCATGATGACGTGCAGGCCATTTTTGCATAATCCAATGTATCTACACCTTAGTACCTTGCATTTAGGCTGGCATGAGGCTCGTATCTATTGTAGAATAGGCTCGTATCTATTGTAGAATAGGCTCATCCTCCATAAATTATCTATGGAATCATGCGCTTGATTTGAAGTTTGCATCTCCAATCAATGTTTCTTGACGCATGAAGTTAGAAAAATGTTAACATGAAATCGACCAGTATATACATATCTTAGGCTGTCGTTGGAACCAAAGAGCTACATCATCCTCTGATCTTTAACTTGCGTCTTTTAGGATGTTAGTGAGCTTGTGGCTGTTTGAATGAAGATGTTGTTTTAGTTCACTTCTGTCCTGAATGAGAGCTTGTAAAGGTTTAGCTTTGGGGTACATGTTTTGTCCAGCGTTAGCTTTACCCTCTATGCTTTTAATTAATACGAGCTCTTTATATTTGCATGATAACTTCTCATCTGCCAATGCAATTATCTAACTGTTGTAGTGTAAATGGCGATGAATTCTCTATTCCTGTAATTTATTGCAGCAGTTGGAGTTAGCAATGGCAGGTGAAGTTGCTCCAAAGAATATAGTTGAGCCATCAGCAAATGGAATGCCTTCACCACGATCTGTGATGCCTCCTCCTCCACCAAAGACCATCCAGCCACCACCTTCTAGGGCTGTGTCTCCTCCATTATCAAGAAGCATGCTTCCTCCACCACCACGATTGACACCATCAAAACAACCTCCAAGATTACAGGACGACCACATCACTATAAAGAAACCAAATCCAGTTCCAGGTACTAGATTAGAATCAACCCACTCGGTTCTTGTGTTGCATGCCTACTGATTTGCTTATTGGGGTTAGCGGTAACTTAAGCATAATCTAGCATCAGATTTATCATCAATCACCGCCTGATGTTGCAGATACTTTAATAAAGCTGATGGAATATGGGGATGATGAAGACGATGATGACGATCCTGACCAGACACTGACAGTCGGATCGTGACAGTGTAGTAGTAGATGATGGAACTATCTGATCTGGCAACAAAAAATATGCCAATCTATGTTTGTAACCAATAGGGTTGGGGTCTTGCTTATTTGGCCTCCTATTGACTCATGGCTAAGGGTCCTGATATAAAGTTTTAATACATTTAGCTACACTTGTCTTGCAAGGAATTACTGTGGCTGATTTTGTGATGCCCTTATTGTTGTACCTCTTACCAGTAACACATGATAGAGAAGCTTTTCCCAAGTTAATACATCCTTTGTCTATATAGTTAGATTTGGAGATTCTATTAGATGTCTTTGGTTACTATTTCCAGAGCAGTAACGTCTTGTAAACATAAACTGCATCTTTTGTAGATTATTGTTATCTAGAAATGGGTCAAGATCATATCCATATTCTAAATTTCGAAATGGTATTACAGTTGGCTTTAAGAGGATTCTGATATCAAGTAGGTTGTAGATAAATAAATATTCTCAACCAACAACAATTAAAAGAAAAGTCCAAATTGATAGTTAATTTTTGTCAACTAATATTTTAAAATGATCATTTGTATAGCGTGATTCCATGAACCGTCGTGGAGTTGACCATAGACCTCGGCAAATTGTGACATGGTCAAGTCTATTTCTTTTGACTTGTCTCTTCTGCTACAAGTATTCTCACCAGCTCCATTCATCTCTTTTGATTACAAGAATTCCACATCTAATTAGTTATACTTCCTAAAAACAGACCAACAACAGCAGATAAAAAAAAGACTTCTCAAACTTTTTACTTCACTTAACAACAATTCTAAACTAAACCAAAAAAGAACTTTTATTTCAATAAACAGATTCATGAAATGATGAATACAAAGATTACAAGGTCAAATAAATGCAATACAAACATATAGATGTCTATACTAATAACATAAGAATTTATCATCCGATTCACTTCATATGAACCACCAAACTATTAGAGAATTGAGATCACCTTCTGTAAGAATTGCTCAAGGACTTAGGAGAACCAGCAAAGAGATCCAACAAGAGCGTCTCAAGATCATCAGTACTGTACTTAATATGCTTCTCACTCACACTGTTCTTGTGTCTACTGTAAAATGTCCAGTACGCTTGAATAACCCACATCGACGCCTTTGTCCTCACATCTTCTCTCAGCCTCTCGTCCGAAATGAGCCACCCGGTTTGCGCCTTGTACACTTCCTCAAACGCAGAGTTGAATCCTTGAAACCGCTCCCTGGGGCGTAAGTTTCTTGAACCAGAACCAGATCCTGAGCCAGAACCTGAACCGTCGTCCTTGAGGAAGGACAGGACAGGGAGCCAGGTGGCGCGTACGTACTCTGTTGCTTGCTGCTGAAACTTCCATGTATGTTTTCGGTTCCATTTGTCGCCGAAGATATGTCTCAGCTCGGAGTTTAGCACTTTCCGGGTCATGTAGTGTATGTTGTTCAGGAGAAAGATGTGTCGCAGAGAGAAGTCTCTGTATAGTTTCAATTTCTCTTGAAGGTTGGCTTCGAGAACCGAGGTTATGGAGTAGAAATGCCGGGTCATTGCCAGATATTTCTCTGGTGAAGAAGGGTTTTCGTAAGTAGACTCTTCTTCGACCATCACGGCATTGTTATTTTCCGGCGACGGTGGTATTGTGAGATCTTCTACATCGTCATGTTCCATGAGAAGCGAGTCAAGCGTTTGACTAAAATCCGTTAGCGCCATGAGGTAATTCATCACGTAGTTTGTAAGCGGGTGAACTGCTCCTCCCGGGAAAGGATGCGACGAGACGTCTGATGCAATCGCACTCTTGAATTCAAGAAACGTTGATCTTGCACAGTCCCCGAGTCTCCTCATCACTTCCCTGTATTCTGTTCTTACGGATGAACCAGCATGATCCGAGAACAGAGCATCGATCTCTGGTAAAAGCTCGGATGCTAGCTCATACATTTCAAGTATCCTAAGCAATTTCTCGGGTTGTCGTGGACCAAGAGACACAGCCTCACCAAAATTGAGCAACTGCATCATCGGAGCCTTCACTGTATCCACAAAACATGTTAGACCGATCTCATTTAGGTCCCCGAAGATCTGACTGTCCAGAGACTTCTCGCTAACGAGATATATCTGCACGATATTTCTCATAACCTGAACCCATTTCTTGATATTCGTATTCAATGTAGCCCAATCCATCTTCAAAACATCTTCAATACTCAACTTCTCGACCTCGTGGTCATAGAGAAACTCGTCCACCGCGTCTTTCCTAACCATTGTACATACCTGGATACACTCGCGGTCATATCCTGAAGCAACCATAGTGTTTGCAATGTTCCTGAGATCTGATATAACATCAGGTCTAACCAAATCAACCACGATTTCCGCTGAGTTTCTCCTACTGTTGTTGTTGCTTCCAAGAATCAAATCCTCAGAGGAAGCTGCGCCAAAAGAAGCTGCGGATCCTTCTTCCGTGCCATGATCAGCTTCACTTGACCGAAAAGAAGCGTGTTCAAGCTCGAAAGGTAACCTGTTTTCCACAAGAAGATGCTTAAACTCATCCTCGAGCCTTGACATTGCCATTTGAAGAACATCATGCGCTTTTCTCAGAGAGAGCTCCTCGGTTCCAGTATTTCCCAAACACGAAGAACCGTCCAACCGATCAATCAAAACTCTCAACTCATCCACAGCATCCAAAAACTCATTGCCTGCATCCGAACCCAAGTCCCAAATCATCGTTTCATCGACCTCACGATTCATGATCTTCTCAATAATAACATTAAGCCTTTGCTCAACCTCACCTAATTCATCTTCTTCGTATCTATCCTCAGAGATCACCACACGAGACAGCTCTGATAAGAGATTTCCCAAAACATTCTTAGCATTTGTAGTGAGGCTCGTTCCAGATCTAAGTTCCTTCACAAGATACTTTGCAGCAACAATCAACTTCTCTTCTCCATCTACCTCAGACTCTCCCATCTCCACAAAAATCACCAAATGCAGAAATAAGATTAAAGGCTAAACAAACAAGCTCTGCACCCTAATTCTCAGAAACCAGATAAAAACCCAGAAAATGGAAGAATCATAACTCCAACTCTACATGAAAGGTTGAAACTTTTGAGTGAGAACTTAGCAAAAGAGGATCGTTTTCACTTGGAAAGATTCATAAAAGGAGAGATCTTTTACAAAATCTGAGGAAGAGAGTGAGATTGGTATTTGGTAGTAATGACAAAATTAAGTAGGAGAAGGAACGTAAGAGGATTAGGTAATAACGGAAACCCTCTTTAGAGATCGCTCGCTGCCTAACTCTGACTGAAAGATGCAAATTTTCCCGGAAAAAAATCTCTCTTTCTCTCCCAATTTTTTTTTGGCTGCTCTGTTAAATTGCCTTATTTTCTTGTTTTTGTACTGATTTGTTTTGTTCCTCTCAATAAGACGACTTCCACAACTCAGGAAGAAGAAAGATTCAACGGAAGAAATGTCGTCGCGCTATATTCTATTTATTTTATTTTGCTTTTCTCCTTTTTACATAATATTATGCTTTTATCCACAACCAATTATTATTAATATCAGATTATTAAATTTAATTACCTTTCTAAACACACTCGGCTTATGAACAAGTGCCGCCCAAAAAAAAAACTGGCATTAGGGTGTTTCTAAACGGAACAAAAAAAACATTATATTAGAAAGTGATCGTTTTAATAGATTTGACCATAGGAGTGAGTGATAATGCAACATTAGTGGTGTAATTATGTAATGAAAATAAAAACAACCAATTATTTTGTGGCGAAGGGTCAAAGGCTACTCTTACAACTTGATCGATCGTTCTTGTAGATTTCTCATTATAATAAAACTACTAGATGATTATTTATGACATGGGCAGAAATTAAAGATTTCTGCAAACTTATTATTTGTTAAGGTTGATGTTTATGTACGATGTAGATAGAGAGTTTTAGTTTAACAGTGTTAAATTTATAAATAGTTAAAAGAAACTAAGTTAGCTTAGTTATCATAAAACTTGATAATATATAATTACAGGTTTATCATAATTAATAAATGATGTTACACTGTTAAATTCTGTATAGGAGAAAAATCAATGTAAAGAATATATAAAACGATTTGAGAAAAGAAAATATAGAATAAAAAAGGATATAACTTGTAATTTTAGTTTGAAATCTAGACTAATCTTGAAAGTCTCTAGAAATTTAGGTTCAAATGTCACCTAATTGTCCACCTAAAGAAGTCCACGCAGATAGTCTGATAAAACCATAGTGGAAGAAGAAGAAGAAAAATCATAGCCACTCAATAAATACTAAAGCGATTGGTAAAGTTTATCTGATGTGGTTTTGGAATGGCAAACAAATTACGGGAGAAAACAGTTAAGTATTAATCCATTAAAGAAAATTAAAGTATACGTCAGAGGTGAGACAGGTTTGGATATTTAAATACTTTTAAGATAATTGAATTTGAATTAGATAGGTGGTTTTCGGATAATTAACATAATTCTAAAATTAAAATTTATTAATTTTTATAATAAAAAAAATAAATATTATAAAAAATTAAAATCTATTTTTATGTAAATTTTTAATATGTTAAAAGTTAATTTTTAATATAATTAAAAATTTTATTCGGATATTTTGATATTCGAATCCGGATTTAATTTTTCAAATATTCAAATTTTAAAAAACGGATCTTGGATAAAAAGTAGATTTTTGCTAAAATTTTTAGAATAAGTTTGATTTGTACAAGGTATTCCAACAAACTTTAATAGTTTAAGTTTTATTTTATTGAACCACATATTTTTTACTTAGAATAACCCAAATCTCTCTATATATTACGAGTCCCTAATATTATTTGCAAAGCCATATTCACTTGCATGAAATTTTCGTTGAAATGAGAAAGAAAGTCCATGCGAATTACAAAAACCAAAGAGAAACAATAACTTGATTTTGAATATATTATCAAACTTAACGTGAATAAATACGTATGAATTAATATAAATTTCCACAAACAACAGCCACATGAAATTTGTCCGCTTGTAATCATTTACGTGTTTCAATTTGGTTATATGACACAATAACTATTCCTCGACTTGGTCTTGTCAAACTGATATGGTTCTTTTGGACCATAATTACGAAGGTACCAATTGTGTCTTAATAAACTCTGACGGCCCATTGTAGGCCCAAACTTGACTGGATATTCTCAACTAACGCAAGAAGTTAGCTCTCGTCTTCAATTCGGTTAAACTGAACCGAACGAACCAAAACTAAACTATACTAAGAAAGTAAAGGCTGATTCATAAAGAAACAAATATTTCGGAGATGCTCTAGAATGGAGAAACAAGTCATTCCATAGGCACTATACAACAAAACTCTGCTTTCTTCATATGTACACAAAGAAACAAATGAATCAACCAAAACTTTGAAAACAGATTAAACAATATAATGGAAAAGAAGTAAACGCATAGAGAGTACAATTCTAAAATTTTTGAAAATCTTGATTCAGTAAACGGTGACATCTCTTTGATTCCAATTGACCATTGGTTCAATCATAGAAATCTGAACCGATCCGTTAACATGTCCGAAAAGAAATTAGACGAACCGAACCAACTAAACAAGAACGAACTTAGATCATTTCTTTTACGTATAAAATCTGAAAATCGCTTGGTTTTCGATAAAAATTTCTGTTTATACACCTCGAGATATGAGAGTTTATAAACTTTGTTCCGAACCGATACAACAATTAGGTAAACATCATAGAAACTGTCCCAAAGAGACCACAATAGTAGTCACAAGAAGGGAGATGGATTTACAACGATGTGCTTTAAGGGATGTGCCACGTTGCGGCCACCAGCATGCTTAACGAACTCTGCAGGCGAGAGGAAGCTTCCATGGCACACACACACAATCCTCACCTCCTCGCCTTTCCTGTACCGATACAGAAAACCATCAATCTTTTTCCCCTCCGGTCCATCGCCTGTTGTTGACACGCATGGCATGTCTTCTATGATGTTTCGAGCTGCTGGATTCTCCGGCAGAGATTGAGCACTTGATGGGCTTGTTTCTATGGACTTGTTTGTTGTTACTTCAAACACAAGCAAATGTCTCAATAAAACACTTCAAACCAGACGACCACACTCGCAAACATAATCTACGGAAAGGTCGCAAAGCCTAGAAGATATACTAGTTTGGTATTTGGATCTTAGCGGATAATCCCTCTAATACATTTTTTCTTTTATATATAACCATAGAATCCTAGACCAAAGCCTAACATTGTAAAACACTTGACTTGATCTACAGATCATACCTATTATTATGCATTTTGATCGAGAATCAAAGAACTAAGCACAAGATAGACAAATTCCACCAAAACTCAATCCTAAAGACCATACAGAAAGTATCAGCCGTTGAAGATCATGAAAAATTTAGGTACCTTGAGTAGGAGGAGGAGGGAGGGTGTCGAGTTCGGACAAACCAGAGGAACCGCTTCCAGAAGATCCAATAGATCCTTCTTCTACAATCTTGTCTTCTCCTCCGCCTCCAGCTTTGTGTTTCTCCCTAAGTAGTCTCACGTTCCTCTGCTTCTCTGACCTCTTTCTCTTCGCCTCGAGCCTCCTCAAGCTCTGCAACTCTTTCCTCTTCCTCGACTCCTCCGTCTCCACCGGCAACGAGCAAGTCCTACTCAGCTCCGATCTATCGTTGACCACGACGAAATCAGGAATCGAAGACGACCGCGTGAGCAGCCTCGTCTTCGCTAATGGGTCCACACCGAACCTACCATTGAGAGAAAGCCCTAAGTCTAGCTCAATCTCTACCTCTCCTTCTTCGATCGAAGGTTTCTGTTTTTTGGACATGAACCTCTGCAACAGATCTCTAGGGATTCGTCGGGGAATATTCCGGTGGATTTCTCCGTTTTCGCTTTTCTCAGCTTCCGACATATTAGAGAGATTAGACGGAAATAAAAACAAAGATCAAACAGATTTTTGATAAAGCAATTCAAATCCCAATAAAAGAGCAAATATCAATTTTCGAAGATTCCATTTCTACTTCAAAAAAAAAAAGAACGTCTTCTCCTTTTATTTATAAAACTCCCACATTTTACCGAAATTTTCTCCGACAAATCTCGAACGAACGCTAGAAAAAAAAATCCAAAAAAATAAGACCCCGAGAGAATTTAGATAGATAGAGAGAGAGAGATAAAGATGATCCGAGGAGAGAGCAACAAAAAAAGTGAGAAAATCAAAACAAAAAAGCTGTTTGTCCATTTTGCGAGAATGTAATACCAAAAATACCCTTTTGTTTGGTGCATTCACGCCACGTGGAATCATGGAAGACTCTGCCCCAGGACTTTTAGGGCACCCACGTGGTTTTTATTCCAATAAAATCAAAACTAAAAACCATACACGTGTCTTATGTTCAATGGTGATCACGTTGCAAGATGGGATGTCCGCAGCGTCTGGTCGTCACGTGTCCCTGTTTTTTTTAATTTCCAATCAGATTATCCTCTACTTCGCCACGTGTCCCACTATGTTCTCTCTCTCTTGCGGATATAAGTTGACACGTGGAAATTGAGTTGTTCCTATCTGTCGCTTTTTATTCATTTTGCTTTGATAGAAGCTTTTTCTTTTTCCGCATATATAAGTAAAGGCAACTTGACAAATTGTTGTGTGTGAAATTTCTTTTCAAACGAATTAGTCAAAAATTAAAACAGTAATGGTGAATATCTTTCTTAAAACTTGGTTAGTGGGATGGTGGTTTTAAATTTAGAACGAAACATAACTAAGACGACTCTAAATATCTTTTTTAGTGTACATAAAAAAATGATTATAACCTGTTTAGCTTTGGTAATATTTTGCTCTAAGCATAAACATGAATAAAAATGCATACAAAAGTAACACGTGAACCAAAATAATTTATTGGTGTGAGAGAAAATCTTCTTCGTGATTTGAAATTAGACTACTTTCCATCTATGCAAATCATTTTCCAATTAAGATGAAATTCATTCTAACCAAGAAGATCATCCAATTTTTGAAGTTATGTCATTATGTCGTGTACCTCTTGAATTGTTAGGAAACAAGAAAATACTAATTGACAATAAATTTTTGTTAAATTATATTACAAAATAGGAAATTATGCCTAATTGAAAAAAATTAATATGTAAAATTTGTCAGAAATTATTAAATAAATATTACCAAAAAAACATCAATTATAATACATCTTTCCAAATTGCAAAACATATCGGATTTCAAAATTTTCAGTAGCCATATTCGTAAATGTCAAAATCTCTCTCTCTCTCTCTATAAATATGTATCCGTAATTTTAAATATTTGAAATTTAAATGATTTTAAAATACATGCACTCATTTATATTGGATAATTTTCTCACTTGTACATTTGATTACAGTATCATATATGAACATAATTTAAAAGAAAAATTTATCTAATCACTTATTTCAACTTCTATCAACTATTCGTTTCAATTTCAATAGATAATAATTGAGAAAGCAGTTTGCGTCCATGAGCATCCACAAATGCTTCGAATTAAACTAATTATTTCATCCTAATTATTTCATCAAATCAAAATTTAAAATTCCTAGACAAATCCTTTTCAAAACTCACATGCGTAGAACCTTCAGTTTTATGTTATTTTGTTTTCATTAACGTGTTTTATACTCTCCTCAAACAAATATCTTTAAGACTTGAATGCAAAAATATACACACGGACCAAGCGACTATTAAAAAAAACCATTTATCTCATTGTAAAATGCAAATGTAGAGATACATAATGGTCAAAATAATAAGAAAAATAAATTTGTAAAAGAAAAAAAAGGAAGACAAAGCATGTGAAAGATACGTAAGGAATTTGACAAGAACAAAACAAGTTGCTACTTGTGAATGACTATTTACGGAGTAAGAGAATCTCCAGAGAACACGCAAGAGATCAGATGGTAGACCCCACCAACTTACTCTTTTAACCCAACTTGCAAAAAAAAATCTATCGGCGTCATTCCTCTAGGTGTTTGACACGTTTGCACTCTCGACATTCAACCACGTGTCTCCCTCTCATTGCATCGCAACAGCTAAGCAAAGCAATCAAACCAAACTAATAAAGTGCATGGAAGAAAAAAACTTGAAAGCGATTTACTCAGACGAAGAAAGGCTACTCAACTTATCATTTATAATATAATTTTGAATTCTAATAGTTTTGTTACGTGTAATGTAGCAAATGGTTTATACAAGTAACACATGATTTATTTTAGCAAAATAATCTCTTCTACTTTGTTACGAATCCAACAAGTAAAGAGGTTATTTTGCTAAAAAAAATAGAAGAGATTATTTAAGAAATTATGGTTTAATTCTCACATTAAGGTGATGCTTTATTTTCTATTTCTGATTGGAACTTTATAAAATTTACAAATAAAATCTCGTGAAAAAGCATATTATTGACTAATTATTTTGGTAATCCGAACTCAACAAATATCGACAAGAGAAAAGACAAAGGGGTGTTATCTGGTCATGTGTTCGAATCCATCTTATACATAATCTTGTTTTATTTACTAATTATTTTCATAAAGAAAAAAAAGAAGTAGAAGAAGAAGACAAAGGCCCAAAAGTAACAATACGCATTGCATGTCAAGCAAACACTAGCCTAGTTGCACATTATATTATGAAGGTACAAGGAGATACCTTGTGACCCTAAAAAAAAAGGTTGTATAGGTACCGATTAATTAATGAACAGAAGAAGAGTAAGAGACTTCACTGTTTCTGGTCCACCAGGCTTGAGTATCTTTTATCTGATTTGGTAATAGGCTTTAGTTTGTTAATAACTAACTGTAATGAACAGACGTTAGCCCATTTTATTTCCATTTCCCTCTGTAACTTTAAAATATCTCTCTATAAAATGTAGTAAATAGAAGAACATTACACATCGATGATGATTCTTAAGGAAACGTGACGATTGTTTCTTTATGTTTCCGTTTTTTGATTTGATCAATACTTGTAAAAAGTAAATATGTAAATGAACTATAATAATTAGTAGTAACAAAAAAGACGATAACAAGTATGAACACACAACGGCAAAAAACGGTTTTATTAGATTAATACATCGTTTTTTTTTCTCTTAGAAATGTTTCATTTTTGTTTCAGACCGCGGGAAAATAACGAACCAAAACGTTCCACGTCATCTTTCGTCAAGCAAGCCCCAATCTCAACACCACCGGTTCCGTCTCCACTCTCCGACAATGAAACCGACGCGTCTTTATCGATCGTCACTATCTCTACCTTCACCGGTTTTCCCCACCCGAAATCCGACCCGTAAATTCCCAACCGGGTCGACCCAGCAACTGAAATCATCTGTCTACCCGGTTCCATCCTCTTGAACGCCTCGAACGGCGAAAGCATACTCTTCTCTATATTCTCCGGATTCAACCCGTTGACCCACCCGCTTAAAATCTCCACCGCCGAGATAAACCCTTTTCCTTCTTCTCCCTCCTTCAAAATTGGCTCTGCCTCCGCGTCGAAGTCTCCTGACCCGACAATGCAGTTTCCGAAGAACGTCGACGGCAACGGAGGGTTTAAGCGTGACCGGAAATCGGACGCGAAACCTATACACACGCGCCGGGTCGGGTCACCTCCACGCGCTTTCACCATACATGTTATGACGTAAGCGTAAGTGATGACGAAAGTGGACAAACGCAGCTTGGGTTCGGCTCCGGCTCGTGACTCAGTCTCCACTCGTTCCCGTAGCTTTTGGATGTTCTCCCGAGTCAACCGGTGCGTGACTCGGACCACGTCGGCTCCTATCTCCTTGGAAGGAAACAGCTTCAAGCTTGGCTTGTTGTTGGAAGCTGAAATCCAACGGTTCAAGAGTTTTGTCTCGATTCCGGTTGGATCTTGTATCACCGTACGATCTATAGAAGGGATTAGATCGTGCGGCAGGACATCTTGTTCGTGTTTACAATTGTGAGCCCATGCTTTGAGAAACATGGCAGTTGTTTTTCCATCCAAAACGGCATGATGTGCGGTTAAGCCGAGAGAAAACCCTTGGTTTGGGAACAAAGTTATCTGAACGGCGAGAATACGAGCCGACTCATCGGGAACCGGTAACTGGGGGACTAAAGGATGAAACTCGGTGGCGGGACGAGGTTGGTCTCCGGAGAGACGAGAAAGATCACCGTTGGACTCAGCTACCGTGACGTAGACGGCATCTTCGTCGTCAGGAGAATAGACAATGGACGGTTTTGTGTCAGTTGGGCCCCACACGATGCGGCCGGCGAGCGGGAGATAATGGAGGAGCGTGGCCGAGAGAGATGATTTGAGTTTAGATATGAGGACAGAGCGAGTCAAATCGGGGACGCGGTAAAAAAGAAGGCGGTCAACGGGATGGAGTTTGAGCCAACCCAAGTCAAAGTAAGTGAGTGGAAGTGTGACCGAGTCCGAAGGCGGTGGGCTAACTCGAACCACCTCGAGTATGTTAACGGTTGAGTTTGAATGCGACATGACCAGGTATCAAAGTTAAAACTTGTATTGTTTGAGTTTTGCTTTGTGACTCTTTTGACTATGTATAGGGCATGGGCACAAGATTCTTTGGAGGTTGTGGTCTTTATCATTTACTTCTCTCCCGAGAAAATCAACCACCTCTATAGGTTTGCTGAGAAATTGCACACTTTACCCAACCGGTGGGTGTATGTGTATAGAGTATGATACCTATATTCCAAAAAGATTATAGTAAACCAAACTATTCATTTTTTTTTCACTAGTATCATATTATTGAAACAACAGAAAATCATAAACTGATATATCAAATACATAGTTCAAAAGATTATGGGGAACAAAGCCAGCAAAATAAAAAAAATTAGAAGGAAAATTGATTGAATTTAAGGAAATTTAAAATCTCAAATAGAGCCAAAGAGTTCTAAACGTTTTCACTACCAATTGAAAGAGCAATTTGAGGCTGACGCCTATTAGCTGCAAGAAGAATCCAATCGAAAAATTAATTTAAATTTGATGTCAAATTCTGTTTTTTGAACACATTTGTCGATATCTTTTCTTCCCTCCCAAATGTTATGTTTTCCTGTTTTTCTGAAATTCATATACTTACGATTTATTTCGCATCACACACAAAACAGCAATCTGTATCCATGAGAAATAAAAAGTTGTTTCCTGAATAGAATGTGGTATTATACTCAAACAGAAAAAAAAAAAACAAAACTGTTTTACAATGAATGATTCTCCCCACACGACTCATCCAACTCAGGACCTCAAAAGACTTGAAGACAAGTCAGCTCATCATCATCAATCTTGACGCTCTGTTTGTTTCTTTAGCCATCTACAAACTCATTTTAGAAATCAAAATTACACTTTAAAGGTTACCGTTGTTGAGGATGAGAGTCCATTCAGCTTGAGATCTCAAATCGATATCTGACAAAAAGAAAGCTCCTCGAACCAACAAAAGCCAAAAAAATATAAAGTGTTTAATTTTCCAAACCAATTTGAAATAGAGATATAAATAAATCCATCTCACATTGCTTCAAACACAGACCAATCTCCACACCACATGCCTCATCCTTCCTCTCAGACATGGAAAACGCCGTCTGAAGGCGTAGTCTTTTGCCAGAAATAAGGGAGAAATCCACGTCGGACTCAGCCACTGTTAGGGAGAAAATGTTGTGGCTAAAGACAACAATCCGAGGGCTTAGGATCTTTTAGGTTCCACTTGAGGTGACCAGCAAAGGGGAGGTAGTGGCCAAGGACGAGCGAGAGATAGAGCTCGAGCTTGGGAAGAATCACGGAGTGAAAAAACTCGCGAGATGACTCTGAGAGTTTGTAGAAGATGACTTGCTGTGTAGGATGTGATCTTACCCACCGCAAGTCGAAAAAAGTAAGTGGAAGAATGAGTGGATCGAACGAGTCAAGGGACAAATCAGTTGCGGGGCTGACTCGAGAGATCTTGATTACTTTTAACGTCATTGATGATAAAGGCAACGATTAGTTTTAAGTGAGATAGAGCTTTCTTCAAATGCATAGGAAGTGTCTCAATGTTTTTATTCCAATAATTAATGATTCCAATTATTGTATCACTTGAAAATTCCAATAAAGGCAACGAGTTTTTTTTTATAGAATTTTCAAATGAGGATTCCTGAAAAAAATATTTTCACATTCTTTTTTCTACTTTTAATATTTTGTTATTTTTTTAAGTTAGAGAAACTTGGTGAGAGAGTGTTGCTATATATATTAGTATTGGCTTCATTTTTTATCACTGAAACTCTTAGATATTCATCAACAAAATGACTACACACATCACTGAGGTAGCCAGAGTCATCCCAGCAGCCGATTCGGACTCGAGCCTCAACTCGCTCAAAATCCCTTTGACGTTCTTCGACCTACCGTGGCTACTGTTCAGCCCAGTGAAGCGAGTCTTCTTCTACAGACTCACCGAGTCGACTCCTGACCACTTCCACTCCTCCATCCTCCCTAAGCTCAAGCTATCCCTCTCCCTCGTCCTCCGCCACTATCTCCCTCTCTCCGGCCGCATAACCTGGGACCCAAACGAGCACAAACCGAGCATCGTCGTCTCTCAAAACGACGCCGTTTCCGTCACAATCGCCGAGACCGGAGCTGATTTTTCTCTTCTTTCCGGCTATGGAAAACGTCCGGTTTCCGAGCTACACAGATTGCTCCCCGAGTTACCGGTTTCCGATGACTCGGCGTCTGTCTTCTCCGCGCAAATAACGTTGTTCCCGAACCAGGGATTCTCCATCGGCGTCGCAACACACCACGCCGTTTCGGACGGGAAAACGTCAAGCATGTTTATCAAAGCTTGGGCTCACATCTGCAAACAACACCTCGAGAACGGAATCTCTCTACCGGAGAATCTAACTCCGTCTTACGATCGGTCTTTGATCAACGGTCTGACCGGAGTCGACGAAAAGATGATCGAGACGCTGAGATCTCTCAAAGGTGACGAAACAAACGCCAACAGAAGTCTCACTCCGTTTCCCGCCAGAAAACTCGGTGACGACGTCGTTCTCGCGACGCTAGTGCTCTCTCGCGATGACATCGAGACACTCAGGGAACGAATTAAGAGCGAGTCACCGAGTCTTCACCTGTCGACTTTCGTCATCGCTTACGCATACGCGTGGAGCTGCTTCGTGAAGGCGCGTGGAGGAAGTGAGGAGAGATCCGTGAGTTTGCTGTTCGTCGGCGATTTCAGAGAGCGGTTGGATCCGCCGCTACCGGCGACATACTTCGGGAATTGCGTGTTTCCGGCGGCTAGTTACGACCAAAAGGCGGCGAAATTCTCGAGATTCGTTACGACGGTTGAGATAATCAGCGACTTGGTCAGAGGATTGAGTTCACGGAAGATAGAGACGATAGCGGAGGCGTTTGCGGAAGGATTCTATTTCCAGAAAAGGAGCACACAGTTCGGGACTGTAGCCGGGTCGACCCGGTTAGGAGTATACGAGTCGGATTTCGGGTGGGGAAGACCCGTTAAGATTGATATTGTCTCTATTGACCAAGGTGAGGCGATCTCAATGGCAGAGAGATGTGACCAATCAGGTGGCGTGGAGATTGGAATGTGCTTGAAAAAAACTGAAATGGATATTCTCCTTTCTATTTTCAACAATGGTTTACAAAATTAAAACTCTTTCTTTTTTCCCGAAACAAATTTGAATTATTGTTTTAAGCAAAGGCTAATAATAAGATTCAAGTAAACAAATTTACAACATTACTATCAATGAGAAAAATGAGTAATGAGCCAAATTACAACAGAGAGGATTCATCACCTAGGCTTATCTGTACAAACTTAATTCTTCAGATCTTAAATTTAAACCTATCCACGCATTAAACAAGATCCTTCCTCAAGAATTCTTGTTCCTTGTACTCTTTTGGTGTGGTTATTATCAGATCTCTTATGGTTTCAGCACAAATACATAACAAAGGAGAAAGCAATTTTAATGGCCTTGCATGTCCAACATCTCATCGAGTTGTTTAATCCTCTCTAATCCTTCACTAATCAGATACCGAATCTTTTGCTTGTCATTGCACTCACTGTTCTTTTCCATCTCTTGCCTAATACTCTTTTTTAATTCCCCTAAAACATGAACACGGGATTGACCAAACTTACTATCATCTAAGAACTTCGATCAAATGACTACAACAACTTATCACAAGCCAAGCAAAGATAATGTTGCAGAGAAATGAAAACACTAACCTCTAGCATCAGCAGGAGCTCTCTGCGCTATCTTCAATGCTTGCCTGTAAAGTTTAAGCACTCGAGCTCGGAGAATAAAGCTCTGCAAATCCAAGGCATGAACCATAATCAACGATCCTCAACTTCCTGAGAAACAAAAAAAAAACGAAGACGAAAACCCCGATGTTATATTGCTAAACTAGGACGGATTTGTCGCTGTTTCGTTCTGTGACAACATTAGATCCTCATAACTATTTCCTGAAGCACTAGCGCCATTATCAACCATTTTGACTTTCTTAAGCTATAGAAATATTTCAAAGAGAAAGTCCAGAACAAGTCCTACTTTTCGCTGTCACATTCACTGGCAGAGGAACAAGAGTAATCAGTGTTTGTGTGTGTGGATGATTAGATTGGAAGTAATTGGAGCATCACAACTAAAATATCTCCGAAATTAACAACTTATTATAGAAGATCACACCACGAACATTACCATCAACAATTTGACAACATATAGATCCAAATCCAAAGATAAAAAAATTTGACATTTGAAAATTGGTAAAGTTCATGTAAAGAATGGAGAGCAGGAAGCAATTGATTACAAGACGACCCTGAAACCCAGAAGCAATGCAATGAAAATTGAAATCATGAGGCTGAGATGAAAAGGAAACTTAGTTACCTTTAGAAGACGAGAGAAGCTCTTCGGAGAAGAAGAGTCGCGAGACTGTTGGTGAAAAAGAGAAAAAACCTAATGTTTTTGGTCTGAAATCATTAACCATCTGACCGATTGAAGGTTTCTTATTCGGTTTTATGTTCAATATAGACCGGATAGCACAAAATGGTTACGATTCGACCGGTCAAACCTCCATAATATGGTCTTGATTTTATTTATATTCCACAGATACTGCTTGTAAATTGCTAATAATACGGTCCAAATCGAATTAATCCGGTTTTTGCAGGATATATATAAGATTGGACCAATCTGATTGGTTACGACCGGTTTTGTATTACACATAGACCGGATAACTAACATTGAAGAGGATCATGAAAAAGTTGCTGGATACGCAAATCCCGCATCGAAACATAAACTATAACAAACTTTATGTCAAAAGTTACAAACTGAAACCAAACATTCTAACGTTTAAAAGAAAAAAACAAACGAAAAAACCAACATCATAGATGAGAAATGAGAATCTCTACATATATCATAACCAAAGTCTAATTGTGATTTCAAACTTCTAATCTATAACAACAACATAACAACATAACAACATCACAACATCACAACATCACGCTAGTTTCACTTACTCCAAAACCTACAAAAAAATCTTGCAACAATCCTCTCTTTTCTACTATGAGGTTTCTAAATGCCTATGTGTGTGTGCATACCAATGGCCTGTCTGTAAAACTCCCAAGTTTCACTTGCTTCCGTAATAGCTTCTTGCCCAAAAGGGTGCTTCTTGATGAAATCTTGTACGTTTTCAGCTTCTACTAACTTCTCCAGATGAAGTCTCAGATCACCAGCATTACCTGAATTCCATAGAACATAAGAATTTTCAAAATGCACACAACCAAAGTACTGCTTGCTGTTCTGTATAAGAGATTGATTCACCAAATCGTTACCAAACCCCTAAACTAATGTAAAGCTGAATCAAAGGGATACAAATTAGGGGAAAGAAAAAATTACCTAAGGATGTGTCTGTCTTGTGCTGATGACTGTACGAGTGTGGGAATATCGCTGTATATGGCTGCAAATTGAGATCGTTCATTCAGAGAGTTATAACATCGATGAGCCAAAAAATTGTTGTTTGAACGACCCAAAGTAAGATGGGAGGATATGCAAAAGAAGCTTACTGGGTTAAGCAAAGCTTTGTAAGGAGAATCGTCCAGCAAAACCGTGTTAGTCTCGTTGTAATCACCCTTTTTCCATGGAAGTTTTGGGTCCTGTTTTTTCCAGAGTTGGTTTAGATCCTTGAACACCACAAATTTGTGCCTATTTTCAAGGGAACCAACAGCCGTCGTAGCACAGTAAGACATGTCCTGCAACAACATAACCGATGAAAATTAGACGGACAACTCGTTTCGAAAACAAAAAAAAACAGGGGAAGTCATCGCAAGAACCACCTACCCAGCAAAACAACAATTTACTCTTCATATCGCCAAGCAAGAACTCAGTGATTCTTTCAACATTGTTCCTGGATGTACAATAAAAGTTAAAAATCCATTATACACATGGATATGGAAGCAACTGATCCTTAACTTTCTTTGATCTTATATCAAATTTTGAATAGAGAATATGAGTAAAGTCTTACCGCTTTCTCGAGGACCAGATACCAACTTCAAACTTGTCAAAGCAGAACTTTAAGAAATCTTCGCAGAAAGGTCTCTTGAAAACTGACAGAAACAAAGAAAAGATTGCAGGTTAATTATGTGACTTTTGAAATAGTATTGGTCTGTATTCACAAGTGACAATGAGCAAAAAGATATTGAAACTCACTTGCCCTTCTTCCAATGTTAATGTCTGCTTTACAATCTGCTAGAGGAGAAACTATATCCGCAAGCAACCCATTCAGATCAAGAACAAGAAGTTTTTTCCTTGAGACCGATGGATTTGACTTGATTAGTTCTTTGATTCCACCAGAAGCAACACAAGAATCTATCACGGAAGTTTCGTCTCCGCTTGTAAAAGAAGCTTCATTATTCTTTTCCAGCGCTAAAACTGGAAGCTTTTCTATGTTTGCATCACCTGAGACAACATCAACTTCTTTCTCCTCAGTCTCTAACTCGTGACTTTCTTTTGGTTCAATATGTTCTCTGTCGGTTAAGCTCAGCGGAGCAGAAACTTCGTCTATCTTCCTCTCTTCTTCAACAACTGTTTTACTGACTTGGCCATTCTCGCTTCCATTACCTCCTGATGCAATCTCCTTCACAACATCAACCGCTGTATCTACTCGTGACATCGTTAAAACCTTCTCTACAGTATCAATCATTCTCGCTTTCTTAATCACGGGTTCCCCCTCTACAGGATGTTCAATTGCTCTCATCCTACGGAAAATTCAGAATCTGCATCACTAGTTACTTCAAGTTAAGCTCTGGAGAAGAAATTGGAACGAATACAAAGAGAAAAGGTTAAGAACAAGTCGAGAAAACAAGATTGTGATCAATTAATAAAAACTCGAACTTGAAACGACAATTAAACGTATCACTAACAAAATTCTAAATCTTTGCAATCATCACAGTTTACGATGATCTGAATCTGAGACCATTAAACAGTTTTCGTACATGAATGTCTGAATCCATTACACAAATTCCATCATTCTCCTAGATTTATAACACTGGTTCGAACTAGATCGAGGAAACAATGGAGCAAGACGAAACGAGGCAATTCTGTCGAATTCATCTTGTTTACGAACAAGATTTGACGCTAAAATGGAATTGAAAACTGAAAAGGAAAAAAAAATATTGGGAGAGAGAGAGCTGACCTTGATGGAGAAGCTGGAGGGAAAATGCAGAGTCGAGTATGTTGTGAATGTGATTGGATTGGTGAAGAGAGAATATTTCAAGGATCTCGAATACCGAAAGATGAAACGACAGCTTTTCGATGCCGTTTGGTCTTCCCCATGGATTAGCATTAGATGAGAGAAAAAGGAATTTTCAGAGACAAAACAGTTAAGTGGCTTGGACGTGCCTGTTGTGGGACCTATTCGGGTCTCCGGACCGGTCCGCTTGGGTCGGTTGGTTTAATCTCATAACCACTGAATCATGGCCTCGTATATTTTTTTAGTTTTACTTTTCAATTGATTGTAGGGAAAGTTGGTTTAATACTCCAAATTATATTTTAAATTTGAAAACCAAATTACGTTTTCAAAATTTTGGAAGATAACTTTTCTTATTAAGTAAAAGATAATAATGCCATCATCCATTTTATAATTACAAATAGTATATAGATATACATTTTTAATTATAATATATCTTAAAATAAAATGTTTTAATAATATTTAATAAAAATTTGAAAACACTAACCAATAAAATTAAAAAATTCTAAGATAACAAGAATTTATGATATAGATGTGCATTTGTCGACAAAAGGTTCATGATATAATCAATATAAATTTGTCCACAAAAAAAAATCATGATGTAAATACGATTATGCATTAATATGTTCAGTTAAAACACAAAAAACTCAATATATATTTAGTGATGCATTTTCATGTGTTGAATTACAAATAATTTTCATGAAAAGTTGATCATGGTGGTGGATGACCGGTAAAGTTAAGAAGTTGTTTCTACGGCGGAGGAGATACAAAAGTGGCCGTGGTCAAATATATTCTACTAAAGCTTAAAAACACTTGTACTTATCATATGATTGCATACATATTGCATTGCAAGAGAATTCACATGCTATGTGATGATGATAGCTTAGCATCTACATATATTGCTCATATGCCTCGGGATCTGATTTTTCTAACTTAACATTTACTTTTATATATTATATAGTGGTGGTCCAAACAAAATTTTGATCTTGTGATGATGAAAATTATAATAAAGCGTGATTTATTAGTCCTTTTCTATATCTTAATCAAGCTCAATGTGGAAGAGTGCTTTCGTCTTTGTAAGTGGATAGCCACGAGAAAGTTACACTCGTAGTATAAAAAAAAATTGTCAGTTTTATTTTCCGTAAACTGTTAGCTTTTGTTTTGGATTTATCATTTTCGCAAAATCACGTTTGAATTCTCTTATAACTGTTTTTAAAATTTAATAATAAATTTAGACCGAAAAAATATACGAAGTTGAATAGTAAACACTAAAAACAAAGAGTGTGTAAATTATAAAGTTATTATAGGCACTTTCCCCTTTAGCATTGGTCCCTCTTTGGACTCTCACGGTTACAGACGCTGAGAGAGGCCATTGAAAAGGTTGCCAGCTTCTCCATTCTCACTTTCTCGCCACCACTTTCACCTGAATCCCCACGTCACCCTCTCTCTCTAACTCCATAAAGCCGAAACCTTTTCTACTCTCTCTCACAAGCTCGAGCCTTTTTGATTCTCTTCATGGGAAATCTCTGTTCTTTGTTTGCTCCGCCTAAGCCCGTGAAGAAGAGACGACCCATCACGAAGCGACAATCATCCGTACCCGGCTCGGCTTCGGGTCCTAACAGCAACCGCTGGAACCGTGTCAGATCGTCTTCCTCTAGGAGGGACAACAACAAGTTCGAGGATGCCGTCATTCAGGAACACGCTCTGGCCGCTGCCGCCATTTTGTTCAGACAGCAGAATAACGGCGGCGGAGGATCGCTGCCGTTTGATCGTTCCGCGTCGCAACGTTATCCGGTTTCTGGTTCGAAGAAGAATCAGTTGCCTCGGAGCTCCAGCTCGAGGTCAAGGTCCTCCACGGATCCTCTGTTGCAGCCTCATCAGTTCCTTAACCAGGTTTTTGACTTTGCATAGACTTCATTGATTGAAGTCAATTGTCTTAATGTTGTTAACAGAAATTCCTCGAAATCGGGTCTTAAATTCGAGATTAAACATGAAAAGGAAGCTATAAAGTTGTCAATGAGCTCAATGCTATTTAAATAGAGACATTCTTTGATATGGGAAGAATGTGATATTAAAATTTGGGTTAGACAAGCATTGATTAGTTTCCTTTCTTGGCATTTAATGATGAACCTTGGATTCTCATATTTTGTAGAGGAAGAGAATCTTGATGTTGAAAGTATTGATCTTAATCTTGAGATTGTAGTTCCAATTTTTTTTACCTTTTAGCCAAACCTCATTGTTGAACTTTAGTTATCCTCTTCAAGCGTTGTTCCTATCTTCCATGTAGGACTGTCCATATATATTGCTTTGACAATTTGTTCACCTTAATCTTATACATGATTCAATTTCTGTATTTCCTGAGAGCCATACAGACCTCACCAACCTGCAAAATAGGAAATTTGTTCAATACGTTTTCTTGGGATCCATACTTTATCTGGAAATTAAATTCTTTAGCCCGGTCTTTAAATAGGGTATAAAGCTAGATGATTTGGAAACAAACCATTTTGTTCTCATCCATGGAGGAGGTTTTGGGGCTTGGTGTTGGTACAAAACCATAGCGCTCCTCGAGGAAGATGGTTTCAAAGTTACAGCCATCGACTTAGCTGGTTGCGGTATCAACTCGTTCGATATAAATGGCATCGCCAGTTTGTCACAATACGTGAAGCCACTTACTGATATTCTTGAAAAGCTTCCTATAGGAGAGAAGGTTCTGTTTTCCGTTTGCATCAATTTCCTCACCTTTCGAGCTAATCTCATCTCGGAAAACTAGAAAATGTTCTTTTTGTTAAAAAATTTGCAGGTGATCTTGGTTGGTCACGATTTCGGTGGAGCATGTATATCTTATGCTATGGAACTGTTTCCTTCAAAGATTTCAAAAGCTGTTTTCCTCGCTGCAGCGATGTTGAGTAATAGTCAGAGTACACTCGATATGTTCTCGCTGCAGGTTTTCTTTCTCGATGATTACTTCTCGTGTTTTCAAGTTTTGTGCCGTGCCATAGATTAACGGCGATTATGACACATTTTTGCAGGCAGGTCAGAACGATTTAATGAGAAAAGCTCAGATTTTTATCTACACAAATGGTAATGAAAACCCTCCAACTGCTATTGACTTGGACAAATCTCTTCTTAGAGACCTATTGTTCAACCAAAGCCCTTCAAAGGATATTGCATTGGCTTCGGTGTCAATGAGATCAATCCCATTTGCACCGGTTCTTGAGAAACTCTCTCTCTCAGATGCTAACTACGGAACAGTTAAACGGTACTACATCGAGACGCTAGAAGACAACGCCATACCAATGGCTCTCCAAGAAAACATGATCAACAGTAATCCACCTGAAAAAGTTTACCGGTTAAAAGGCTCTGACCATGCTCCTTTCTTCTCCAAGCCACAAGCTTTGCATAAACTTCTGCTTGAGATCGCCAGGATTAGACCTACTTAAGCCCTCTCACTAACTGGTGTCTTAAAGTGGCTGATCAGAAGATCTCTCTTGCTCTGTAATTTTGTTTGTTTCTTTTTTTGTTTTTGTTTAAGGTTATGTCTGTATTTCTTTCTTCTTGTTGTTCTGTTTTCACCAGAAATAAAATGTTTATAGAAAATCATTGTTATTAGAAATAATATGATGGTCTAAAACGATAAGATTAGCGTGAAAATACAATAATTTGTTGCTTAAATGAATAATGATATATATATATATATATATGTATGTCTCTATTATAGTCTATGGCCAACCGCAATTATTAGAGCAACAATAATGAAGTGCCGACAAAAAAAGAATGATATATGATGAGAGAGGGTATTATTATCCTCGTCCTCTCTTTTCACATCCTCTAGCTTTTAGCTTCAGACATGACCAAATCAGTTTTCTTCTTCTTCTTCACAGTCTCTCTTCTGCTTCTTCTCGCGGCGGCTTCAGCCACTGCATCTGCCGAGAACGCGACAAGTGGGCTTAGATATGGCGGATGTGCTCCCGGAGAAACCGTCGGAGAATGCATAACGGCGGCTGTTGAGGAGGAGGAAGGCGTTGAGGTGGTGGTGCGGCGGATTCTGCAACAACAGATGAGGAAGTTAAGCTACGAATCTCTGCAGAAGCAGCGAACTTGTAATAGTAAAATCGCCGGTAATTGCATCGGAACAGCTAATCGGGGAAACGCAAAGTGCAGTTACTACAACAGATGCAAACGTTACACTAGCTAATTTGTTTATTTTTTACCTTCTTTCCTTTTTTTTAATTGTATGTAAACACAAATAAATGAGTGTTTTGCTTTATTTTTTCTCTTATATATGTGTGTTTTGTGATCTTTTTTTTCTCTCTCTATGAACAATAAGAAAGTTGGTTGGTTATAAAAAATTGGCGATCGTAGTAAATGCATAAAACATTGATTTTGTATAAATTTGAATTGATGGCATTTTAATCTTTTCTTTTATCGGGCCTTTGACCTATTTTTCTCAATTTTTTTAGCCGGAGTTGAAGTTGAATTCCCGTGTTCAATTATTCTTTACTGGTGGCAACACTACTTGCATTGATGGATCCAAACAACTTCAACCTACATAATTTTTTTTCGTTAATTTTTTTATCAACAATCTATTAAAGAGTTTTAAAAATGTTAATTGTAAGGGACCAACGGTGTAAATAAATAAGATTACCAAACAAAAATGAAAGAAATAATATAGAAAGCAAAATCTGAAATGAAATTAGTTATTTGTGATTATTGATATTTATTACCAAATTTTGTGTATATAATAGTGCTTGATTGTTACATATCTTAGCCCCACTCTTTTGGCTTTGTATATGTTAATTGTAAGGTGTGCTATTTGATATCTTGCAACTTTGTCCTATATTCACCACTATCTTTTTCGGGAGTAGCTTTCATTCTGCAAACTGTTCTACAAATTTTATCGCTAAAATTGCTTTTTTTCATTGTTGATCAATTCTTCCATTGGTGGAGGCTAACCACGTTTCTTACATCTATATAAAATATCTTGTCCAAAAATTTACAGAATATAATATGCTATAGCTGAAAATGACAACTGTTATAGTATTATTATATTCTAGTTATATAGCAAGAAATATTAGTGTTATGGGATTACTTGAAAAGAAAAACAATCATTGATCGATTGATCGATATCAAGAACAAAAAATACATGACCTGGGCTTGGCCCAATTCATGAATTGAAGCCCATATAAGATTTAGTTGGACGGTAGTTATAAAGAAGGTCAATATTCAAAAGAGGGAAAAAAGAAAGATAAATACAAACCGACAAAACATGACGTGGCTTGTTGACGAGGCAGTTCTATAACGAGAGGTGGTGATAGTTTTCTCCGTGACAGACCAATGAAAACTTGGTGTTCAAGATTCGGATGGACCCAAGGGAATAGACAAAAGACATGCTGCCCTCGTTTTCATGAAACAACTGTACTTTGCAATTAGATATATTAGTAGTAGCTGTAGTTTTATATCTTTTTGTCAATTGAATGAAATATTTTTTGTAAGTTATGTCTTTTTATTTTTATTTTTTTGGTCAACCTTGTAAGTTATGTCTTTTATTATATCAGTCGATTGATTTGGTCCGTTGAACATTTAGGCTTTGTTTAATACATTATTTTAATTTTCATAAGTTGACATAAAAAACTTGATTATGGCCGACTCTATCTTCATTTCATTTCAAAACATACAAATCTCTGGATCTTGTTATATTTACGAATTTAAAAAATAGTAATTCATTCTGGTGATGGTTTATAATTATCTTTTTATTTGTCAAGGTTTATAAATTTTTTGGTTTTGTTATTACCAGTTTACAACTGTTATCTATAAATATATAGAAAACTTAAGCAAGTAAAAGACCAATTAAAACTAGGAACTTTTGGCTTTTAGTGCTCCTAAGTCTTAAAGTTAACTAAAGCCACCTCTGTCTCTCTCCTCTCTCTCTCTTTCTCACATCTTCGAGAAGACCAGAAGTTTCCGCCGGCGGGAGATAAAGAATCGGCTTGATCAGAAGATCAGAAGATCAGAGATCATAGAAATGAACATTCGCTTCTCCAGATTCTCCTTTTTGTTTCTGTTTCTCCTTTCTTGGACCAGCTTCACCTCAACAGGTTTGGCTCACTGCTCTGACCCAAAGTTTTTTTTTTCTTAAACACTTTTGGCTCCTTTGCATTCTCTGATAATTAGTGTTGATTCTAAGAAATCCCTTGAAATCGAGTTAAGAAAGCAAAAAAAGAGGTGAAAAGTAAAGAAACAGAGATAGAAATTGACATTTGGAACATGGCTGTTTCTTTCTGGGTTTGGCTCTGTTTCTGGTTATGAGCTCACCAATTTGATATTATCTTCTACACAGAAGCTTATGATGCACTTGATCCAAATGGAAACATTACCATCAGATGGGATATCATCAGCTGGGCTCCTGATGGCTATGTGGTAAGAAATTTTATAACTTCACCCCTCAAAGTCACAATCTTTTAAAATGCCACTTGTTACATAACCAAAATCTTGTTTCAATGTTTCTTACCACACTAACCAATTCATGACATTTTGTTTTTTTGTTTCCGTTAGGCTCGTGTTACAATCTTCAATTTTCAACAATACCGTCACATTCAAGCCCCGGGTTGGCAATTGGGATGGACTTGGTTGAAGAAGGAAGTGATATGGAGTATGGTTGGTGCGCAAGCCACAGAACAAGGAGACTGTTCTAAGTTCAAAGGTAACATTCCTCATTGCTGCAAGAAAACCCCAACCGTCGTTGACTTGTTACCAGGAACTCCCTACAACCTACAGATAGGCAATTGTTGTAGAGGCGGTGTGATTAGCTCGTGGGCGCAAGACCCTGCAACTGCTATTTCTTCGTTTCAGATTAGTGTTGGCCAATCTGGAACAACTAATACGACAGTTAGAGCGCCTAGGAATGTTACTTTGAAGGCGCCAGGACCTGGTTACACTTGCGGGCCTGCAAAGACCGTTACGCCGACCAAATTCATTTCTGATGATAGACGAAGAAAGACTCAGGCTTTGAGTAAGTTTAGTCTTTTGCTAGCATCCATTGGAATGTTTTCAAAGTTTCTTTCTAAGTTATGTTTTTCTTGCTTCTAATTTCACATTTCTTGTTGTTAATTAGTGACATGGAACATGACATGCACATATTCGCAGTTTCTAGCCCGGAAAACTCCCACTTGTTGTGTCTCACTCTCATCCTTCTACAATCAGACTATCGTACCGTGCCCCACTTGTTCGTGTGGATGTCAAAATAGTTCTCAAGCTGATAAATGTGTCGAGTAAGTTTCCTATTCTCTTAGGCACTCCATCTTGGTTTTGTTTAATTTAGTTGTTTCTTTTCCTGAATCATTTCTTGTTACAGCAAGAAAATAGCTTCGGTTGTACCAGCTCTTTCAGGGAAGACCAACCTCGAACCGCTCTTGCAATGTACGCAGCATATGTGTCCCATCCGAGTTCATTGGCATGTAAAAACTAACTACAAAGAGTACTGGCGAGTGAAGGTCACAATCACAAACTTCAACTACAATATGAATTACTCGCAGTGGAATTTAGTTGTTCAGCATCCCAATTTCGACAACCTCACTCAGCTTTTCAGCTTCAACTACAAACCCCTTAGTCCTTACGCTGGCATAAGTAAGTCTCATAGCTGCTTATCTCCCGTTTCTTAGTGGCATTTATTTCTCTTGTTTTCGTATGCATTACTCTTGGTAGGCTTGGGGTTAGGTTCTAAGTATGAAAATATGATCAAAGCCTATAACTTGATCACGTTATGCATCGTAGGCTCGAATACTGTTATGATCCCTATACAATACTTGTTTAGATCGTAGGCTCAGATACCCTTATGATCCGTATAAACAAAACTTCATGTGTTTGGATCATACATTGCAGATGACACAGCCATGCTCTGGGGGATCAAGTTCTACAACGACTTTTTGAGCCAAGCCGGTCCAATAGGCAATGTACAATCAGAACTTCTCTTCCGAAAGGATAACCCGTCAAAGTTCACATTTGAGAAAGGATGGGGCTTTCCAAGACGCATTTACTTCAACGGCGAGAACTGCGTTATGCCGTCTCCAGACTTATATCCATGGCTTCCTAACGCTACACCAAAACTTGCAACTTCTCCATTCATCGTACTTCTCATCACTTTACTTTCTGTTTTGATTCTTATGTAAAGGGGCCACGTCGACAAAACGTGCTTTTGATCCGGTTAGAGATATCTAGATACTGTCCTGGACGTGTTACCTTACAAGTGTGTTAATGTGAGTGTTATTATAAAGCTACCTCAACTATATGGGCTAATTGTATGATAAACATTATTCTGTCTCCTGAAAGATTATATATGGATCATTGCCGTAGATTGATTTTCCATAATGTATATATTCTATTGGTAAAATTTTTTCTTTTTTATGTATTTTTAAAATGTAAGATTTATTGCTCAACAAAAAATATTTACAAAACTGATTACAAAAAAATAGAGACTTGAAAAGAATAGGAGAAAGTGGAAATTTTGTTAATTTCTATCATGAGGTCCACCATTGTTTCTCGATTCGGAGCAGCGGAGAAAAGAAATACAGTTACGAACTGTTTGATCAATGGTACATATTCATAAGATAGCTTTAAAATGGCATACAGTACTCTCATGTGGACGATCGTTACGTTCCCGCCAAATTTGATAAAATGTTTGTTTGGAAAGCAAGGCAACTAAAAATATAGTTATGGGACTCTTACAACAGCGTATAACTATTATAATAATAAATTTAAATAAGAAAAATATCAAAAGGACCAAATAAAAGTATTTTTTTCCAAATTTTGTTTTGAAATGATCTTTGTCACATAAAATTCTTGATCCCGTAATTAACACTTATTCGAAATAGTGATATTTCACATAGTAGTTTAAGTATTAAAAGTATGCAAAGAAACGTATATGGATTTGAAGATGGGGGAAAGACTTAATAACTTTTAGTGACAGAAAATTGTCTCAAATTTTGCAACCATAAGATTTAATGTATTTTATTCTGTAAATATTTTATCTAAAATTATGTTATGAATTATTTTCTTGTATGCCCTGTAATTCAAACATTTCTTCCACGCTGTTGTTATGTTTTTCATTGTTTATATATGTATAGAGGACCGTATGATCCGTATTTCATATGCTCTATCGTATCCTCTAACATAATTCAAACTTTAGTATAGATTTGATATAACTAAGTTGTTCGAGATTTATTTTCCTTGTTTATGCTCAGTTAATAAATTTCAAAACTAAAGTCAGATTACTTGACCTCATCAATTTAGAAATGAAAAGTCATCAAACAAAAAAATGAGAGAAAGCTGATTCACCCACAGATTTGGGATAGTTGGGTTACAAAAATCAAAACTTTGAAAGCACTTAAGATATAACTATTTGTAAACTCTAGATAAAAATATGTTTCTTATTTCTTAACCAAACTACTTAATAAACATAGCTTAGTATCTTTACAATGTCTAATTACGGAGAAATAACAGCGAACAAAAAAAGGTTCCATAATCAGAAATGTTCGATAATCTTGACTAGTTATTTCTTATAGTATATTTATTACTTTGCTGAGCAGATCATTGTCAGAAGAAATATAAAGTAACAAAACACAGTTTTATTAAAAAAAATATGTATATTTCTTAGATATATGGTAAATTCTTCAAGATAATTATAAGTATTACAAATTGAACCATTAAACATTATTAATAAGATTAGCCCACAGGAACAAAGTCCGTGGGTTTAAAAAATTTCAATTTTGAGGGCATGGAGTTCCGTATGACTATGTGACTATGTCAACGCTCTACACTATATATCCGTATTGATTCTCTCATTTCCCACACAACATAATTAAAAAAAAATACAAAAAAATTAACAGTAGAACAAGTTTGTGTTTGATTACTTTCCTCAAGATTATATATATACAGAGAGAATAAATAATCAACTGAAATGGGGCGTTGGGTGAGACCTGAGGTAAGGATAAAATATTCTATGATTAAAGTGCTTGTATTCGAAATTGAAACGATTTATATGTCTTATCGTATGATTTGTTTTGAGGATAATTAAGTAAAACAAAATACCAATTTAGTGCATTAATTCTATTTTAGTTTAATCTAAATTAAACAATGACAATTAGGTGTACCCTCTTCTTGGAGCAATGGGATTTGTGACATCTATGGTTGTGTTTCAACTCACAAGGAATGCATTGTTAAACCCTGACTGCAGGTTAGTCTTCATCCAATCTAATTAAAAAAAAATTGTGATAGTTTAAAAAGACAAAACGTAAGGAAAGGGTTAGAACCATGCACACAGTATAATTTTTTTCTGATAAAAGTGTTCCAGTGTAATGGTCATGCATGTATGTATAGAATATGGCTTTTAAATACTATAAAGCGGACAACAATTTCTATATTTGATTTGCCCTAATCATGTAATATACATGCATAATTACTGTCTTTTAGATTGTTATAATTCGACTAATATGTTAAAAAGCTGAAAAAACATAAATAACTAATTTATAACTAAAGGTAACTAACTGTTTTAATAGCTTCGTTTGATTTTTCTTTTTAGAAATCAATATCCTATTTCGAATTGTATATATACTAATTGTTTTCTTTGTTTTGATAAAAAACTGTAGGATAAATAAAGCAAATAGAAAAATGGGAATTTTGGAAAATGAAGACGAAGGAGAAAAATATGCACAACACAATCTTCGCAAGTATTTGAGGACCCGTCCGCCTCAAGTTATGCCTTCTCTCAACCGTTTCTTCTCTCAAGAGGACAACTAAATTATTTACCTTTAATACATGTATTGTGATAGCTACTTTCAGATAATCGTTTGTTTATATAATAAAAAAGTTGAAACATATCTTAAGATCTTAACATTGCCATCCTAGTTTGAGATAAGTTAGAAACTTAGAATCAAAACTCAATCGTCAATCTTGTGCATGCTAATCATTAACGTTCTACAAATTGGCTTATGATACTTTTGAGACTAGACAAGAAAATCTTGTTTCTTTAATGGAACTCCTAAGAGAAAAGGTTCACCGTCTGGAGAACAACAAACTCAACTTACACCTGAAGAGGCGTCCGTTTGGCACTCCAGTGGGAATAGTTTTCTCTTGGTACCTCTTGTATACTGCCTAGGATCATCTCTTCTCACTTTTGCATATGGCCAATCTTTTCATTTCAAGAGAGTATGCATGGTGAAAAATATCCGTTGGTTCACGAATCTGTCTTTCGAAGAATCTTTCATTCCGAGCTTTCCAATTGAAGCCAATGATGCATATAAGTAAAGAATTATCCACACTAGGTAAATAAATAGTCTACATTTGTGTATGACGACCCTGAGGGCCTGAGGGAAGAATATTTGGGTGTGAGCTACACTCGCATAGAAACATTATGCACTTGCAAAAACATACATATTGATGTTTCTCCTGCCGCATGGCAAATAAGTAAACCTAACTTGGGCTGTAAGGATTCCACCTAAAATGTTTTAACTACTGTGCAAAATTCTAGACATTATCCGGAGCGGTGAGAGAGTGAGAGAATAAGAGTTTAGGGCTCATGAAGCTCTTAGAACAGACTCCCAATAGCCGTACTTGGAGCTGAAAGTGCCTCCACCATGCCGCTCAGCGTACTCAGCCATTGTCGCCCTCGCAGAATGATCCCAGGCTTGAGCTATTTCTTTAAGAGACATCGGTTCTGAAAATTCCTTCATGGACAAACTGAACCTCGATCTGGTTCTCGCGGATAAATCCTCATACTTGTGTACACTGAAACAGGGGAAAATAAATCAGTAAGATCTAATATGTTTAGTTTCCTCTTGTGATCAATTTCTACTGAAGTTTCGTACCTGGCGTCAGAGAGGCCTTTCTCAAGTAGTATTGGGGAAGATGGGTAATCCTCAGGAACTAGTAAGCGTAACGGCTGAATCTGCGACTGTATCAAACATGGGAGACATAAATATCTGAGCGAAGGGTAGAAAATAAGATTGGAAACTTGCAAAAGAAGATGTTTAGAGAGACTTACTACATGCCCTGACTTGTAATGAGCTTCGAATGTGGCAGTGAGAGCCACAGGGGCATAAGAACATGTGACGATTGTACCTGAAGTAACTTCACTTGGATTAACATCTTCATTGCATATATTTACCACTGTCTCTACAAGTCTCCCATTTATTTCTCTAATTTCTTGCAGGAGGGCACAACCAGGCTGCAAGATTGAGAAATGGCTTTATTTCAATATTGCATTTTGTTTCCAAAGGTTCGATAAATTAAAGAACATTACAGGCTCCAGATTTTACCTCAATCTTGTTAACTTTCGAGCCAGATGATGCGGTTGAATCGGCTTCAGATTCCAGGCTACTGAACTGTTTGTAGCTATCAGTTTGTGATGCGATGTGTAGAGGTAGAGTGCTAATTGAGCACTTCAATCTCTTGCTCCGATTTGTTTCTTCTTGTTGCAAACGGAACTTTGTCCTCGCACTCAAATCCTCGGCTATACGAGCTCTAGATCCTCCAACGGAGTGGACTGATCCCGCAACCCTGTCAGCCAAATTGATGACCGCGCTCATCTCACTTACCGATTGTGCCAACGATTCTGGTGATGATGATTGAAACTAGCAAGCCACACACATTAATGGATCAGTAAATTGGATAAGATGGAGATACGAAACTTAAATCAAGCTATAGCGTATTTGACTTCTTCACTCACCGCTTTTATCAGACGATAAATAGGTCGCTCTGCAATTGGCTCGGGAGGAAGAGAGAGCGGAGAATGCTCCAGAGCTGCTGTATGGATTTGGTAATCATGAGAAACAGGGGGCTCAGCGGATATGGGCTTTTCAGGATCCCCGAGATTTGGAGACAGAGCAAAGGAAGTCATGGGAGACGGGGCAACAAAAGGCGAGCCACCAGACTGAGATGAGGTTCCAGTTTTGTTAAATGTTGTAGGAAGAATCTGCTGGTCCACCAACTGAGGAGAAGAGTAGTTCTCTATCTGAGGGGATGAAGCTGATGGCGAAAAGTTAGACATCTGGGCTGGAGAAGCCAGTGGGTTTGGAATCTGGCGCTGAATCGATGAGAGATGTTTCTGAAGCATCCTAGCTTTAAAGTTGACCCCTTGCCTCATCCTCAGATCATTCATCTCATTTTTCGGTATTTGAAGCTGCTGGTTTGTTTTTGGTTGTTGCTGCTGCCTCTGCAGTAGCTGTTGTTGCGTCGGGAGATGATGAAACTGCTTCTCCTGAAACATGCTAGACTGAGCCGGGCTGATATTCGAGTGTACGACCTGCGGGTTACTTGCAGGATTCTGTTGAAGAGTAGGTAACACGACATTTCCTGATGAGGACATAATGTTGTTCTCCTCTTTTGGTTCCATCTTAGGCCTTGTCTGCAACGAATGAGGCACTGCTATTTGTGATGTTGTAAGGCCAGATACCGAAGACGAGGCCCGGTTTTGATGACTTGGCATCAACCTTGAATTCATTTGACCGTTGTCAAGAGACTGGGACTCATGGACTTGACCACTTTGGGATGGTAATGCTGTCTGATGGATCTGAGGAATAGGGAATTGCCCTTGTGGCTGCTGCATTGGCCTCCGAGTCCCGGTCTGATGATGCTTGGTGAACCTCAATATCTGTTCCTCATATTGACTAAACCTATCTCTGTGAATCTCTGATATACAGCTCCTACGAACATTTAAGAACACAATAACCATTTCCAACGTCGCTTTGCCCGCCCTTAGCTTTTCAATCGGCTCATGTGGTATCTTTCGCTGAGAAAGTGAATCAATCTGGAATCAATTGGTTTATTAGTTTATTTTTTTAAAACAAGAAATATCTGAAGTACAATTAGGTTATGACTGAAGTACCTCCCGCAATTTATCAGATAATTTACGGAACAATTTACTCAGAACAGGTAAGTACTTCTCCCTGAGGGCTTTTATCTGCATGAAAATGATGAAAAGTTTGAACTATTAAAAGACAATGGATAGGTTCATAGGATAAATCTTAGTTTCATGTTTGTCATGTTAATATGTGAAGAACCAAGGCGAGTGAACATACCTTCTGATAGGTCTCCTCCTGCCAGTCACCACCACTGCTATTTACCGTCTTGCCCGTCGAATCTTGAGATGCTACATAACAATATTGGAATCGAAATCATAAATAATGACTATACTTGAAGTATTTTTTGGCAATCCGTTTTGATGAGATGATTCCAACATGAAAAAAAAGGGTCCCTTTACAAAAATTAGTATCAAAAACCGTTTTACAGAAGTAAAAAGCTCTGAGGAGAAGATGAAGATACTAATGGACTGAACTATTCGCTTATATATTAGAGAAAAGGCCAAGAAAACTTATTCAAAAGTCTAAGATCAAAAGAAGTATATATTGACTTCTTCCTCAATGCTTATTGTCAATGACTAGGAACAGATCCAAAAACAATACGGTATGAAAGAAGCACGCAGATTTAATGGATGCAGGCATATGAAGAAAAGATGTGAAGACACATAAGACTTAGACTCAACGAATGCCTTGAGATAAGATTCAAAAAAATGATGATTACTATAATGAGTAAAATGCTGGAGTATGATAAGAAAACATTGTCACCCAAGTTGGTAAGAAAAGAAACATACTTGATGGATTTGCGGGAGGGGTTCTCTGTTGGTCTGCTACGTTTTGGGTTTGGCGCAAAGAACCTGCTGCTTGAAACCTTTGTATATCATCCAAAGGTTGCTGTACGATTCTATTCTGAGGCTGCTGCTGCACGGGTAGTTGCGGTTGGTATTGTTGTAGCATCACTGGTTGAGATTGTCCCACCTCTTGGCCTTGAGTATCCAACAAACTTGATCCAGGCACATTAAAGTTACCAGATTGACCGCCGGGCATATATTGCTGCTGTTGTGAGGGCAAGGCTGAAGCATTATTACTGTGAGAATAAAGCCGTTGTTGCTGGTGCATATTTTGGAGGCTATTATTCTGTTGTGCCATTTCTTGAAAGCTAGCAATATTGTTCTGCTGGGACGACGATACCCTAAAAGCTCCTTGTTGCTCCTCGTTGTTTTGTAGTGATGTTAGGTGATTCTGCAGCGTGTCTTGATCATTCATCAGTTTACTAATGAGTTGCTCGCGTTCTTGTTGTTTCTGTTCCTGGGATGTCACAGCCATCTGCTGTTGATGACTAGAATGGACCTGCTGTGTCGGGAACTGATGTCTTGGCAAGAATTGAGAGTTTTGTTGGCCTGATGATGGTAGAGTAGAAAGAGCGGAAGCCTGAGGAAAGGACTGCTGAATAGTAGACAATGATGTGTGATGAGGCAATTGCTGCTGGATAGGTTGTTTTAACAGAGTTTGCTGGTGATGCTGCTGCTGCTGAGCCTGTTGCTGCATGTACGGGGGTCGGAAATTTCCTTGATGGATTTTCTCTTTCAAAATCTGTTCATCCACTTGATGCTGGAACATGTAGTTAGAACTCTGTGGTTGCTGTTGAGGCTGTTGCTGCTGAGGAAGATGATGTTGCCTTCCCTGAATATGTCTTCGAGAACTAGGAAGAAGATTTGAATGAACACCTTCACCCATTTGATTGTTTAGGTTATGAGCGGCGGAAACGGTTATAGGGGCCTGAGTTGGCAAACCAGAAGACTCGGGAATGTTGAGATTGCTCTGGATGTTGTTTTGAGTTAAACATTGTTGGCTTGTTGGAGTCTGTGTATATTGCAACGAGGTGGGAAGTGATTGCCCTTGATTCGGAGCTTGAGCTGCTGTATAGATTAAAGGCATCAAAAGAGAACCTGATATGCTACACTTGTAAAAAAACAGAATGATTTTCAAATTTCTTAAGTAGATTGCCAACAACATTTCAGTAAGTTATATGATCTGAAACAGTTTTAGACACAGGATGTGAGTTCTGTTACATGATCTGTTTCAGGTAAATGGACACACCAAGAGAGAACTTCTCGACAAAAGCTAAATTATCATATTGAAAACCAAAACAAAAACAAAGGTAAAACTCTTTTACCTGGACCTGGAGTACTAGTTCCATTGACTGAAGAACCAGATTGCACATTATTAGAGTGTACAGTTCTGAACCTTTTGTCAAAAGCGATTATCTTTTCTTTGATTTTCCGCAAGTAATTATCCTGAGACATATGAAAAAGATCAGCAAGTATATTCACCAGGCTGAGGCCTATTCTCCTACTTTTAGAACTCAGATAAAAAGAAAAAACGTTTGTATTTGAGTACCTTATCTGTGGCCATGCCATAGATCTTGTTCTCAAACTTGAGAGCGGTATTTTTAATATCAGTTTGAGTATGATTATGAAAACATCTCTTCAACTTCTCCACTCTACACATACATGAGAGCAAAATATCAATGACACTTATAATAAGGGATTATAATAACTTTCTATGCACAACTCTTATGCTTCAACTGCAGTAGCGTACACTTGTGTAACGTAGGAATCGTTATCATGTGCAAAGCTTACAAGATCACAGCCAAAGCATGACCTTTTTGTCTCAAAACCTTTCTCTCTTTCATGAATGTCAATTAGAATCAATGATCAAATAGGAACAATAGACTCACAACAGAAAGAAGTCTTACATTGCGAAAAGAACCTTTTTCCGTAGCTCAGACCCGTTCTGTGATCTCCAATCATTAGCATTATTCGAAAGCGAGTCACCGCCTTGTTCGTTAGGCTTCCAATTAGAATTTCCCTCCATTGAGTCTTAATGATGAGAGACCTCCCTCAACTGGAACAAAAACACATAATCAAAGCATCAGTTTTCAAATTGTTAGTACCATCAAGACATCATGAGATATAGAATCCTAATTAACCGCGTCTTAAACAGAGTCATATTGCAGTTGCTAATACTGCAATTTTACTAGTAATACTTAAGATTGGTGCTAATAATGCCATTAAACTAAAAGAGAAACCATGCTTCATAGAACCAAAATCATATTCTTCCCTTAGTGACCTTAAAGCATCAATTTTTGAATTCGCATAATATGATCAAGTTAAGAACATCAAAGGCTGAAAACAGTACCAGACTGATAGATCACAACCCACACAGAAAGCTCTGTTTCTGGCTTTCGACACTTTCGATCAGAAAAGCAAATAAATTTCAAAACTTTATAAGAAAAAAGACAGAACTGAGATTGTTAAGCAAAACCCAAAAATCTTGAACAGAAGAAACCTAGAAAAAAGAGGAGACCATCGGAGATCGCAGAAGGAGGAGGATCGATTAATTGAGGAAGAAGTAATCGAGAACAGATTTGAGAAAAGATTCAAGAGGATAGATATAGAAGAAGAGAAAACCTAAGGTTAGACGCAAAAGAGCGGAGAGATGACTACACGTAGGAAGGAGGATGTGATTTACAAATATATATATAGTCTCTGCTTTTATTATCTAATCAAAAAGAAAGAAAAAAAAGAATTTAATTATTTCATTCAATCACAAAATTCGAATTTTGGGAATATCTGAGAAGTAGGACGTGTGTCAAAAAGGACTCGGCCCTTTTAGTAACAAATCTGTATATATTCTCTCATGTCTTTAATTTAGGATATGGACTTTGGGACTACTAAGCAAGAAACCCACCCAATTACAATTTTTCTATATGATAATTATTTTTTCTTTTGGAAATAAATAATTATGATAGTTTGAATAAGTATGAATTTACTTTTTTGTAACACATGTCATGATGACTTTGTAATTCTAAAATTAAAAAAAAAATTGGCTTTGTTTGTCTGTCATAAGCAGTCTTGTAACATTAAAGAACAGATTGCTATGTGGGCCGATTGAGCATGATTTATATAATCACAACTATAGTTACTTCAATTTAATATAGAAGCCCAGATAATCTAAGATAATGAAATATTGAATTCTATTATTATTAACAGAATAGCCCAAATAATTTAATATAGAAGCCCAAATAAAACAATGTACTAAATATATATAGTATAACCTATAAACTATCGTGATATATCAATAAAAAATAAAATATTTTATTATCATGATTGTATAACATCATATATGAAGTATTATGATTTATAAATAACAAAATTTATCTAATTTTATAAATTTTTAAGCGGTTTATATGATAATTTCCATGGTTTTAGCAGTTAGAACACTTTTTAGAACAGTGATTTTGTAGGAAAAAATGTAAAGGAAGACATAATGGAGACGATGAAAAAAAAAAGTCGGCTAGTGATCGCATCAAGGGATGTAGCTATCAAGCCACAGATCGTACCATAAGGACACAGAATTGATTTGAAATCTTTAAGCCCACGAGGGGGCAACGTGAATTTGGGGCTAACACTAACCTTTTTCCTCTTTTCTTCACTTTATCATTCATTATATGTACCTATCCATCCATTTCATATACACATGCTTTGTAACTATATGCCTGATCAATTCTAATATTATATATATAAACCACATAATCTTTTTTGTCTCAAAATCATTTTTTGTATGTGGTTGAATAATCTGGAATATATCTTATAGAGGGAACTAAATAACATTTTCAAGTGATTGACTTGAAGATATTATGAGTCTAAACTCGGAATCTCATGGTTAAAAAACAAATACTTTCATTACTATTACATCATTTTTCTTGCGATTGAATAAACTATCTCCCAACATGCAACAATTATTGTTATCCAACCATGTTTGAATCTTGATCAAGAACAAGCATAATTGTATTTGAATCTTTTTTAATATATCTGGTATGTTGCACACAAATGTAACCCCACATAATAAAATTAATAGTAATAATGATACTGATAAAAAGAATCTATCCTGACTATTAGATCATTTTTTCATATTGATTAACCATCTCCAAACATGCAACAATTATGTCACCGAACTATATATGATCATGAACAAACATAATTAAATTTGAATTTTGATACATTTTTGGTAAGTTGCATTAAAATGCAACCCCACATGAGAATGTCTAAGTCGGGAGGCAAACACCACCACATGGTAGTCCATTGGTGTGCATGAAGAGGTTTGTCTTAGTATATGCGATTGTTAAATTTGAATATATTCGATGTCATATGAATAAAAAATGACAGCATTGTATAGCTGAGATGTAATTAAGGCTACTGGACAGTTAAACCTCGAATGTTTCTTTGGACTTGTAAGAGTCTAAGACCAGACTTTTAGACTTAAAATGCATTTTGAAACAATATAGGATTGATCGAAAAAATAAAGCAAGTTTCGTAGCGAATGGTTTTGGAGAAATATAGTTTTAAACTACTAAAAATTGTATATGCATAGAAACAGGGAAAAAAACAAATGCGTACGCATTTATCTTTCTAGCATAAATCATTGGCGTTGAAAATCTTGAGATAAATCAGTAATTTATGTAACTATTAATGTTATAATTCAAACTAAATCCAATTTTATTATAGATTTACTACTATTAGAATTGTGACTTAACAGAATTAGCAGACGACATCCATAATATAAAGCTAACAAATCTATATTGCAATGTATCTATCAAACCCCATGAACATGACTTGTCATATCAGTATAGATTTAATATATATTTGATAAAACCAGAGTTAAATATGGATGTGAGCCTAAAAGAAAAAGGGGGTAATGCAACTAATTGACTCATCATTTCAGATTATTATTTTCCTCATTTGGTAGAACCATTGTTGATATGGATGAGAGCTAAGAGATGAGAGGGTATAATATATTCATATCCTTTCTAAAGATAACTGTACACACATATCTATTAATACAGAATATTTGATACTGAAGCAAAGGGGAAGACGATGGAGAAAGAAACAACAGCCAAGACAAGCACTTGGACATGGAAAAAAAAACAAAAGAAAATGTAATGGGGACCTTCACACATGGGTGTTAGAAAGAGAAGTGTATAGTGGAGCCAACCACAAAGCTCAACTTAAGAATATTTTCTAGCAAACTGTTGGTTGCAACATCATCTTCCCTACCTTTTATTCTTCTTAATTTCAACATTGATAAATCATTTTTTCTTTGAAAATAAGATTAATAGTTTTGTCAATTACTATTGTAATCATCAACCGTTTGGTGGTTGTTTCAGGGATCGAATATTGTATAAATGTATATGATTAACGATTTATGTTTGATTAGCAGTTTTTAACAGACAAAAAGTTTGGGTAGTTGCAAGACATCGTGATGCATGAGCAATGCATGTGACTTTGGTTGAACTTGGTGCATCCATCAAATCCATGTTTAATTTTATGTATAGAGCCCTACATATAGAAATAAAAACCAACTTCTTTTATTCGTAAGAGATAACAACCAATTATAATAGCCGAGTAATATTATTAAAATATAATACGAACGTTCTAATATAAAACTTTAAATCTTTTTTTCGTTATTGGAATCAAGCAAACATGTGTCGGGGCTTTTAGTTTAAAATTTTCCGTATGATAAACTAGTATTGACGCTTTTTTAAATAAACCAAAAACGAGTGTGCTTATGAGCTTATCCTTAACTTAATATATAATAAATGCTATATTTCGTTATCATTCGGAAAATCCATTACAGTTTCATCGTTGCCAGCTTGTTATACAGCAAATATGCATAAATAAATAATAAACCGACATATATAAATAATTTATAAACTTTAATCATAATTGTAATTGAAGCCCACAGATTCGTTATGGCCCATTATTGTCCATGCAACACAGCCACCACACGGATGGCAAAAGCCACCATATATTTTGGTTTCCTTTAATAGACCGTATCTTATAACTAAATAATTTTTTTTCTTAAGGAAAATTTGATGCAGGGATTATATATTATATTTGTAAAAACCATATGTCACACTATAGGATTAATACTTAGCCATTTCGCTAGGCTTGGACTTTTAGCTTACAACGAAATGTTGTGCCAATTTAGTCTTCAACTTTTGCCGTTTGTTTCCTTTAAAAAGGCTTCTTATCATTATTACTAATCGTTGTTTAGCTACGTAAAATATTCCTCCTATTTTAAGTTTTTGACCGTAGCATCTATGGAGTCAAAGATTTTGAGATGACTATTTAATGATTAGTTCGCAAGAATCTATCAGGAAAATCAAAAAGACAAATATTCTATCAAAATAACAAAGTACATTCCCCGAATCTGCACTTATTAAGCTAAGATAACATATGTTAGATTTGATTTTGTTTCTTCATATATATATATATATATGAATATATTTACGTCCTGTGTTTTGATCTGTTTAGAGTAAATTTATCAATACTTAACAGTTATTAATAGATATAATATATCATTATATTTTCCATATAATTTTGGTTTTGTTTTCTTTGCATGGTTTAAACTATTAAATATAGTTATTGTATACCAAACATATTCAAACCATGTACACTCTCTCATCTGCGCATTGCGCCCTGACCGACTTGATGTGTTTAGTCATACTGATATAAAATGTTCTCGAGCCTTGTGATTTTTTAGTCCAAGATTGACTTTATAATTGGATACCAAATCTTCACATGTAAGCCAATTTATTATAATAATTTCACATGAAGCATATGTCACAATAACATGTTACTGTTCCCACTTGCCTAGTTAAAATATATATTCTCAGTGCAGATATACAAAATAGTTTTAGACTAATTTCAAGAGTTTGTGTAGTTAGTAACAACAAAATGGCTGACATGTCAAAGATGAAGTGGATTAATATCTATATTTTTTCAAATACACTGTTTTTTCTTTAAAAATTCAACTGGATAAATATATATTTAGCTAGATATTACCAATCAAGAAAAAAAATTCAAAACAATATAATAAATAATAACTCGTAAAAAAAATTCAAAACAATATAAGAAATAATAACTCGTAGATTTTGATGAGAAGAGTGTATTTTTATTGACACAAATCTAAACACAATTTCAATTGCGATTCACATGGGATAACATGGAATCTAGACTTAGTACTTTGGAAAAAAAATCTGATATAATGCTAATCAAAATAGGCAGTGGGCTACTCACTACTAGTGTTATAGTATACAGAAGAAGAAAAAAGGTAAAATTGGATTAAATTGCAAATATGAAATGAGAACTTTCTTTTTCTGACTTTTATTGACAAAAGTTCAAAAATGGCTAAACATTGCATTTATTGGACCTCGCATTTCGGTTCGACATTCAAATTCAGTTTCATGACTGATTGCTTTTTCTAAGTATTTACTTATATGCCACTACTATATAATAAAATTTCCTTTTCACAAAAAGAGAAAAGAAAATTGGGAAAATGCAAACTGTTTTTCGATCCGTAAACAAAACTTCTTTCTTTGTATGTTATCAATTTTTTTTGTTAATCTATATGATTTTTTGTTTGAATTAAATTTAATATTTTTTAACCATATTAATTAGGCTTTTTTACTGACACAAAAATGAATTATTTATTATTTTATTTTATTTAGTTAAGTTATTTTTTAAGTAACTGAATATATGTATATCGTGATTATATTCATAATTAAATAAAAAACAATTTATATAGTAAAAAAATAAATTTTTATATAGTAAAAATGTCCATGTATAGTTGTACGTTTTGTACAGTCTCATAAAACGAGTAATAAGAACATATTCGTCAATTCAACACTATATTAAATCATTGGTCTAACTTTTCTTAAAGTTAACATGATATTTATTTGACTATGTTCTGTTAACCCTAATTTTTATCCAATTTAAAGCAATATTCTCGTCATTCATATAAAAAAACCATTAGTTAATAACTTATTGTGACTCGACAAGACAGAAAATCAATCAAAGCTGATAAAGATGAATTGAAATGAAAACGAGTGAAGACAGATTAAATCTCTAATCGAAACTCATTGGATAAACTCAAAATTTTCTTTGAGCAGTCCAAGAGAAAGAAAAAAAAGAACCTTACTCCGTTTAGTGACCAGTAGAGAGACTCGTAAGAGAAAAGGAAAGTCCGTGAAGGATAAGAGTGAGAGAGGAGACAAAGAGGTCAACTTCAGACAATGGGGTACGTGGACACAAGTAGCCACACGTGCACTCAATCATAACACTTATTATACATGCATACATACATATATAATCGTATAATATATGCTTTTTTATTTAATAATTTTCCCTCTCACCGGAAGGCGACGAGTACTTCCGGACAAACCAACTAACATTCTTTTTAAATTACTTACTGTGTGTCCTACTCTTCTGCCCTTTTCCTTACTCTCTTCAATTATTATTATTTTCGTGTCTCTACAACCAGAACGAGCATTTATTAATTTATAAATATTGGAGAATACTGGAACGGTATAAAGATTACTACTCTTGATGTTTTTGTGTTTCTTTTTTTCCAAAAGTTACAAATTTGTTTCGTGGAAAGTACTAAGTTAAAACGATCCTTAGTTGAAGTATAAAAATGTATACTTGCGACCTTTATCTTTGCAAGTAAAATTACGGTTCTTTTTTTTCTTAATTTTAGAAGTTACAAATTCGGGCTTTAAACTTGCAATTTTCTTTAAAAAAATTTTGAATAAATTAAAATGTTCTGTTTTCCCATTGATTTATAGATTTTTTAAGCGGGATCGATCTGATTACTCCCAATGTTTTTTTTAAAAACGTTAAATCTAAATAACTGATCGTTATTATTTGTTCAGCGCCAAGGTGATAATTGTTTTGTAGAATACAAATGGTAAATTCTTGATTCTCTAGTGTGAGGTTCTGCAGCTTTGGAAGTCGAAATCGCGATTCTCAAGAATTCGCAATTTTAAAAGATGTTTGACCTGTTTTCTCATATTTATTGTTTAAATTTATTACACAATTATTTATCTCTCTTTTTTTTTACAACAGTATTTTTGTTAAGAAACATATTCGTAATTTTTGTTGCTACTCCGTTTGCTATTCGCTTACTTCATTAGCAGCTTGAAACATAAAAATACGTATACTCTTGGGAAACACTAACATAAGGTTCAAGAATAACATGTTATTTAAATAGTATTTTGGTGGAAATACTCGGAAGCATATGAACCGTGAACTGTAAACTTTCATCTCTAATAACTTCATATGAAATTCTGTACCAAATAAAAGTAATTTATCTACTCGAATAAAAAAGACAAAAATAACAAAATATACTCGAATAAGATTTTGATTTTTCATGGATTTATTAATTTAAACCAGCGGCTAATATTAAAGTAGTATTTTAAATGCACACACATGCATGAACTACACGAACACAACCAAAAGGACCAACCAATCAACAGCAGGTTTTGGATGCATTATACGCATGGGAATATACACATAAATATTATTTGAAGATTGCTTTCGTTTTTATATTATGTATGATAATACTCAATATACTTTTTTAAAAACTATGGTTCACTTGAAAATGCAATAATAAAAATGGAAAATAATTTGAGAGAGAGAGAAAGGGATGGAGCAAAAGGGGACAAAAAAGAGGCCCTCGTGCAACTGGAGATTTTCAATGTACTATACATTGCAGCTTTTTATTAATGCCTCCATTAAATAATTTCCGAGTTTTTGAAAATAAAAAGATTTGTATATTCTATTAATTCTCCTTCTTCATTTTTCAGTGATTTGCAGATAAAAGCATATACTATTTAATGTGCGCGTGTGGGTGGACATTCCTCCTCTGGTCTCCATCTATGCACACGTACATCTAACTATTTATTACTTGTATAATATTTATTTATATATATATATATATATTTCAGTTTCCATCGTTCACACGATATACATCGGTTTGATCACATCGACATTCATTCATTTGCGTTTATGAGTGTATGGGTCATATCACTATTTGAAATTATCTTTAGAATATATCTAGGTTTAAATCTTCCTTCGTGCAATGATGTAAGTTCCTGTATAGAGAAATATAACCTGATTAGAATAAAAAACATTATTGATATTGATGATTAATTTCGATGGACGGCCAAAAAATAAAAAGACGGAAAGGTGCTCAACTTGCCACATCTCTTTAAAATGGAACGTACGTGTTTTGAACTCTCTCACATTTGTTGGCTCTTGTGCAATAGTTTCATTTCCTCACGTCAAATATATTTCGGAAACTACCAAATCAACCGACACATATCTTTCTTCAATATTGATATCTAACACTATTACGAGTTGTCCTAGTTTATACAAGAATAGTTACACTACGAACAATCAATCTATATTCAATAACACAATCAATGAAACAAGCAGAAAGAACAAGCAAACGGCGTTTATTAAATGGGAAATATGACATGAATAATAGTTACGATTTAACCCGTAGCCCGTTCTATTAAGATTTGGATACACAAAATGAATTTATTTTGTTCGTTTTAAAAATGAATAATTATACAAACAGAGAATATATACATCCTTATTCTTTAGACAGTTCGTTGCAAAATCTCAACGGATTGTAAAATTCAACCTACGAGCACATAAAAGATAAAATTTTAGAATATATATGTTAACGAACTATGAACATACAAAAAACACACTCCAAGACGTACACACACATATATATAAATTACGTGGTAAGAATTACACGTACATGCAAATTGGTAAAGATAGGAGTGTGTCATGTCGTTTTCTAAGGATCTGGACTTAGATACACGCTTGGCTTCAAGTCACATTCCAATGCAACTTTATTTCCAAACCAAGACAAACCCCATTAAACTCCGTCGCTCTCCGTTGGTCATTGGTTTTATTTCCGATAAAAACTAAGTAATAAGAGATTTTAATTAAAAAAAAAGTAATGTCAATAAGGACTTATATATTCAATACGGTGATGACTGATGAGACGCATCCTTTATCATAACACACATTGATGTTCACCAGCCATGTGTACGGACCCGCGTATGATACCTACATGGCTATTTTTATATCATTTTCTTAAATACCTTTTCACATATTAAATTTTGGATATAATTTAAAAATAAATATTTTATTCATCTTTCTCCCTTATTTAGAGTATACTTTCAACATTCTTTAGATTTAAAATATATTTGAAATTTTCGTTTTATTTCTGAGATATCAGTTAATCGCTTTTGTAACAAAAACTTCATCTATAGTTATTTTCTACCGATATTCCAACGTTAAACTGCTAACATGTCGGCGTACCTCATGGACGTCAGTGTTTCTTTTTTCATTTGCCTAGGTCCGAATTATTAATGAGGAAAAATATCAATTTTCTTTAATCAATAGACGAAGTCTCAAATACAGTGGTAATGTAATTTATTTATTTTTCTGCTAAAATGTGGTGTGGCAGTTTAGTACTTGCTTTTTAAAAGCTACCTCCTAAATTTAAATTTTGTACTTGTAATAGTAGGGAAAAAAAATTCAAAAAACAAGACAAGTCATAAAATTCCAATTAGAAGATGAAACAAAATTGTAAATTTTCTCAGTCAGTACTACTAATTTCTAAACTTTGCGGGAGATTAGTTTTGCCCCCAATTCCACCTAACGAAAAATGAGCAGACAAAAGAGGTTAGAGTGTTGACAAAAAAAGAAAAGAGATATCTTCCAACTGCTAAGAAAACTCCAAATTCAAAATAATGAGAAAGTCAAATTGATTTGATTAGTACCAATTTAAGTATTAATCTCAATCACAAACCACAAAACTTTTCATTCATTATGGCTTCGTATTTAACATTTGGGAACCTATATTTAAAAAAAAACTGGATTCAATATTCAATATATTCTATAATAAATATATACGACAATTTATTTATTTTTTAAATTGAGAAGAGCTCAATGGTAGGCCATCAACTATATATCAAAACCAAAAAACTCATGAAGTCGATCATAGTGTCCTCCACCACATGAGTTGTTAAAATGCAGCTGTAATATTTTTGGCTAATGTTGGAAGTTCGAAATGATAATGGAATATATTAACTGGCTAAAAGTTCAAAATTCTGCTAAGCAGTTAATGATTTAGATTGTAAGGGTTCAGTCTAGTTTGAAAATCTTGAACCATTTCAATGATGTCAAATGCATTTATACATTATACGTTACTTATCTAAATAATTCGTAACGTTACGTTATAACAGTTTCACTAGACAAATCGAATCATTTTGAGTACAAATTTGTTAACGCGAGCCAATTTGTAAAATGCCATCCTATGATCATGACTACTAACTTAGATTGATAATCTCTTACCATATCGATAAGAGATATACATTTTTCTTGTTACTAATCATTAAAACAGTAGTATGAATTAGTAATACTGGCTATAGTATCATCATAATTTGTTTTACTGCTACGTTAACCATTATCTCTCTTTCTTCTTTCTTTTTTACTATTTCACCATTTTATTATCCATTATCGTTATCACTCCCCGCTAAAATATTTAATCCTTTGTATTACCAATCGTATAGTAATTAAACTCGAGTGTATTGTATCAACTGTATCAATCATTAGTTTTTTAATTTGTTGACATCCCTCTATCAGACAGTATATAATATTAATTTTCTTAACAAAAGATTCCCATATTTCTCAAACGTCATGGATGGACGATGACGTCTGCAGACAGAGGCGTATATAAAATATATGTGCATACATTTACATCTTCAAGATTCAAGGCGGACCAAAATTCAAACTTGCAGTTAGAATAGAGGCAGGTATGTTGTAAAACCAATGCTCTTGCTACATTCCTGCCAATGCATCCATATTCACGTGACTCATTTCAAGGAAAAAAACATTCACTCGTAAGGAAAGAATGTCATGAAATTTATAGTTATTATTAGATATACACGTAAAGGATATCCATTCAAATGATTTTCTTATACAAAACGTTTCACAACAGTATAATATATATATATATCCAATGGCGTTTCTCAATAAAAATTGGGGTTTTATGGAAAAATGGTATATACAAGTCAAGACATTTATATTTTCTTTAATACGACGATTTACACAATGGTTCCTTTATTTTATAAGTAATATATATATTAATGTAGGTATAAGATAAGATACCTTAAAATTTTAAGGTATCTAAATTTAATTTAATGAATCTAAAAAAATATTATTTAAATCGGATCAACCAATACATATGAATAATCGGATTTGAGAAAACTAACTAAAAGTTATAAAAAAATATTATCTCTATTTTTGTATATTGATACTTTTAATTATCCTGATAAAATTCTTATAATGGTACTTCGTTCCACATTCTGCACGGCGAGGATAGATATGGGTATAACCAATTAATTACAAGTGATTGGTTATATATCATCCGTCACATTTCCATGTATAGGTGCTCTCAAAACTTTTAATTTTCTTTTGCATATTCACATGGAGGAATGACAGTTGAATGTACGTCAGAGAGAGTTAATGTAAAACTCTATAAAAAAAACATATATATTTGTAATAACATAGACGTGAACTTCTTGTAAGTTCTTTTAAGGAATAAACTGAATAAAAAGGTTTTTAGACATGATTTTTGGTTTTTTTCTTTTTTTTGTTGTGCTTTTGGTTTAAATGTACTTTGGTTCTGGGTGGTGCCCATGTGCCCATCCTCATCTTCCCCAAGTAGCCTTCCTTAAGTTCTTCCTTCCTTTTATTTATTTATCAACGGATTATCGTGTCTAATAATTATAATTCTATATTTTATTAATAATTATTACTTTTGTTCTACCATCATTTTACTTAACCCTACTAAACTGTCGTATGTTAATTTAATCCAGAATTTGATACCAAAATCTTTAAAGTGTAGCGATAAAAGAGAGTTTGAAAAGTTTGTTTGTTCAGTGAACGAAATACTACGACTCGACTCAAAAAACTTCTGCAAAGTATTTATAAATACTCATGTTGGTGCCAAAAAAGTATATTCATATTATTATGTTATCATTTGAATTTACCGTGGTATGTGAACCGAAGGTACATGATACCTATACCTTTTTTCATCCCAATTATATCGAAATCATTAATGTTTTTATTTATAACAAAACCCATAAAGATGCAACAATAAAGTAGTAATAAACTTTAATTTACTTGAAAAGAAGAATCTTCCCTCACCCACTTCCAAACAAGCATTCATGTCTGAGATTTTGAAGAATGAGTTGGTGGTTTAAGTTCTACTCTGTCTACATCCCTTTTCCCTTAATCTTAAAGTTGTCTTAATATTTAAATTGTTAACTTTTCAATGTCAGTTAAAAAGCTCTAAAACCTTGCTGCGAATACGTAAATGACCTCTTCGAAATCTTTTTTCTTTTCTTTTTTGATCAAGACCTCTTTGAAATCTAAGTGTGTGTGCATATCCTATTTGAGAACAGGATTATAAAGAGAACTGGTGCAAAGTAATATATATGTGTGTGTGCATATCCTATAGAGTATTTTCTTTTTCCGTCGTCTATATGGTTTACTTCCATTACTATATTTATTGGGTTAAAAACAGCAAATTGAGTTTTATTTTTTTGTCTTAGAATTTTGTAAATAATTATTTAGGCAGATTGAATCCATAACTTAGACCATGGTGTGTGAAATATACAAATATACATGTTCAGATACACGTTATAATCCAGGATGATGATTTTTGGAATAATTTTATGATACTTTAATTTTAATGTTGACAAAATAATTATTATAATTAAAACTTATGTGTTTTACGTTTAATCCATTCTGCATTCGTCTAAAATACTTTTTGTCTAGAGCAACATCTATTCATATCTTCAGTAATATACGTCCTTTTAATATTTTTATAATTAAATTAAAATGAGATAGGCCATCCATCAATCCCTCTAATTTAGTTTACCTTTTTATAATTTAAATAAATTAATGATAACACAACTTCTCTTAGAGTATTCAATATTTCTTTTTTAGTATTTTTATAATCGAAATAGACTAATCCAGTTTTTGATCCGTCTCAATAATATTTAGAATATTTTGCATATTGATTCATTAATTATATATAAATAATAAATTTCTATTTACTGATTAATCTACAATATGCTTTTAAACGATTACATCCAATTGTTATAGCTAATAAAATTATGGTTTAGACATTCCTAAAATCTCATTTTCTAACACTTATTGTTTTGAGCAATTTTTTTATACCCATGTGGAACTAAATCTGAACCAAATTATTGTTTAGAAATCTAAAGCGACAAAAAGTTGTCTTTTTAATTGTTCTCCGACATTTTTTAAAAAAGTATTTCACTACAGCAGCAAAAAAAAGTAAAACTCAGAGTAAAAAAAGATTTTACAAGTTATAGATTATTATAAAAATTGATTTACAGTTTAGTATGAACTCTGTAAATTAAGAAAAATGTAAAATAACTTTTTTTATCAGTTTTGGAAAAACCTGTATATATTGAAGGTTGAGAAAAAAAATTATGTTCGTTGAATATTAAAATTTTTGTTAGATGTTAATCAGGTATTCAAATTGTATCTAAAAACAAATTAATGTATTTAATACATATTAGAATATTTGAAAGTTAGGAAAACCCCAAAAAAACCTCTAATTAACTTTTGCTCAATTACTGATTAATTGATTAAGTGTTAGATACAATTCAAACAACGATTAGCGGCTAACAAATTTCTTTAACACATCTAACAACTAAGAACTAACCTATAACTTTTCTTTTAACCTTGTTTATAAACTAGAAACACCTTTACCAAAACGGCATGATGGATTTGGCATAAAACATCAAATTAAATGAGCTCGTTGGTTTTATTCAAACTTCGAATATTTATAACTTTAACATAAGTTAACTTCATATATATAAAAAAAATTCCCGAAATCAGTCTTTTATTTTATTCAAAGTTGATGTGTATACAATGGGCGTTTTTTAATCTTTATTTAGTCAAAATTTAGTCAAAAACCATAATTATTTGCTATATTTGATAATTTTAATTTTCGTGGTGATTGATACTACCCATAATTATGCTTATTTTACTCCCAAAACAATAACGATATCGTCGTTGAAACAACTTTTTAAACTAAGAAATCTTACACAGAGTTGGTTAAAAATTAAAAGCCACCATCTCTCTGACTCTTTCTATGGTAAATCTGTCATCTTCTCTCTCTCTCTCTTTCTCATAGCACGGTGGTGCCCTTTAGGTGTCTATATAAACAATGCCACACACATCCATTTAGTCCCAAACCAGAGAAGCTCAACCATCTCTCTCTTTCTCTCTATCTATTACTGGTTCTGTTCTAAAACAGAGCGCGAAAGAAAGAAAGAAAAAAAACAGAGTAAAAAAGACGATAAGAGAAGATGGGCATAATGATGATGATGTTTGGTCTTCTTATGATCATTGTCTGCGTCTGCTCTGCTCTTCTCCGATGGAACCAGATGCGATATTCCAAGAAAGGTCTCCCTCCTGGAACCATGGGCTGGCCAATCTTTGGTGAAACCACCGAGTTTCTCAAACAAGGTCCAGATTTCATGAAGAACCAGAGACTCAGGTACAACAAGTTCTTGTTTTTTTTTTAGCAAACTCAGGCCATTTGGGTTTTGGCTCGTGTATTTTACTTTTGTGATGGGTTTGCGGGAAACTCACCCTTGTGATTAATCGGGCGTTTTTGGCAAATTTCGGATATTAAAAAAAAATCAATTTTTATCTATAGAAGTCTTTTTTTGTTGTTATTGTTTTAGTTTTTTTTTCTTGTAAAATGAAAATCTTATTATTATTTTTTGTTTGGTGATGATTTTGGATCAAACTAGATATGGGAGTTTCTTCAAGTCTCACATTCTTGGCTGCCCAACAATAGTCTCAATGGACGCAGAACTCAACAGATACATTCTAATGAACGAATCGAAAGGACTAGTCGCTGGTTATCCACAATCGATGCTCGATATCCTCGGGACATGCAACATTGCAGCGGTTCACGGCCCGAGCCACCGGCTCATGAGAGGCTCATTGCTCTCTCTAATAACTCCGGCCATGATGAAAGACCATCTGTTGCCTAAGATTGATGATTTCATGAGAAGCTATCTTTGTGGTTGGGATGAGCTCGAGACCGTTGATATCCAAGAAAAGACCAAACATGTACGTTTTTGCCTTTCTTTCTCTTTCTTCTTTCTTTGTTTTTAGACATTGAATCTGAATCTCGGGTCTATTCCTTTATTGGGGATTTAATGTTTTTAATATGTCAGAGAAATTTATTACTTTTGATAAAAGAAATTAAATTATTATAATTTGTTTGATAAAAAAACTTTAGTTACCTCTCTCTTTAAAAAATATTGTTGGTTTAATTTTTTTTTCAGACATATTAAGTATATATTCATATGTTTCTATTTAGTGCATATTAATGGCTAAACAAATAACTGAAAATTGTAAACTAGATTATAATTGTTAATCTGTTAGTGTCTAAATCTAGGGGAATTAAACAAATTAGTCTTTCTCAGTTTTGGTTTTTTCTGTTGTTGCGCAGATGGCATTTTTGTCATCGTTGTTACAAATAGCAGAGACTTTGAAAAAACCAGAGGTTGAAGAATATAGAACAGAGTTCTTCAAGCTTGTTGTGGGAACTCTTTCGGTCCCAATTGATCTTCCGGGAACGAACTATCGCTGCGGAATTCAAGTAAACAACTCGAATCTTAACATCGAAATACATAAATGAGAAAGAAAGTAATGAATATATACTGACGTTTTTCTGGTTGCTTTTCAGGCAAGAAACAATATCGATCGGTTATTGACAGAGCTAATGCAAGAACGAAGAGAGTCAGGAGAAACTTTCACAGACATGTTGGGTTACTTGATGAAGAAGGAAGATAACAGATACTTGTTAACCGACAAGGAGATAAGAGATCAAGTAGTAACGATCTTGTATTCAGGTTATGAGACTGTCTCTACGACTTCCATGATGGCTCTTAAGTATCTTCATGATCACCCTAAAGCTCTTGAAGAACTCAGAGTATGTTTTTAAGACACTAAACCGGATATTTTGGGTTTCTACGATTTGATCCGGTTCGGTTATTGATTCTTGGTTTTTGGATTGCAGAGAGAACATTTGGATATCAGAGACAGAAAACGACCTGACGAACCGCTCAATCTCGACGATATTAAGTCGATGAAATTTACTCGAGCTGTGAGTATTTTTCGTACACAAATTTAATTTGTTAATACGTATTGTTCTTGATTTTGACACTGTGATTTAATATTTGGACTATTTTTTTATTAGGTGATCTTTGAGACATCAAGATTGGCAACGATAGTTAATGGTGTCTTGAGGAAAACTACTCACGACTTGGAACTCAACGGTAAGAAACTATTATAATTTCGATTGTCAAATTTTAAGGAATTGTATATTATTAGTTTTCTTTTTGGGTGTGTGTGTATGTGATTTAAAGAAGAGAAAATAAAAAATTGGGCATGTGGACCTTACATTACATCAATTATTTACAAATATAAACCAACCAATCCAGCGAAGCAATCATCTCCCCGTGACCCTCCATGGTTTTATTTCAATTATTTTGACAGACGAGAAGATCAACTTTTTTTTATTTTGTTTAACAATCTTACTAAAAATAATATTTTCTGTTTTTTAAATAATTACAGGGTATTTAATCCCAAAAGGTTGGAGAATTTACGTATACACAAGGGAGATAAACTATGATACATCTCTGTATGAAGATCCAATGATCTTTAACCCATGGAGATGGATGGTTAGTATTTGCAATACTCTGTTTTGTTGTGCTCTTGTGTTTTTGTTTGGAAACTTCTGGCTCACAGAGAGAGTTTATTTGGGTATTTTAAATATGCAGGAAAAGAGTTTGGAATCAAAGAGCTATTTCTTACTCTTTGGAGGTGGAGCAAGACTTTGTCCTGGAAAGGAACTAGGAATTTCTGAAGTCTCGAGCTTCATTCACTACTTTGTTACGAAATACAAGTATGTTTCTTTATTGTGCAAAAACCTGCTAGGTTGTTGTTCTTGCGATTGATGATTTGAGATCTTAATGTTTTTGATTTTTGTGCAGATGGGAGGAGAAAGGAGGAGAGAAACTAATGGTGTTTCCAAGAGTTTCTGCGCCAAAAGGATACCATCTTAGAGTTTCACCTTACTGACTTTGTTTTGTCCTAATATTGAAATGGTGTATATAAAAACAGTTAAGGCCTTAAGGGTCCTTTTGTTAGGGTTAATTAACCTATTATCTCTCAAGTTTTTAGAGGAGATGGAGTATGTAAACACAGAGAGAGAGAGAAGAAAATGGAATATAGAAGAAAGCAATAGAGAATAATATATTTTGAAATGTTGTGCTAAGTCTCTAATCTTGTAAAGTTGTAACCCGTAATTTTTACATTTCAAATTTACTGTCTGTCTCTGACCAGTTCTATTACTTTTTCTGATGTTCAACAAGTGTTTTATGAATGTGAAAATTACTTGTTCCCGTAACAATATGATGATGGTATATTGTTTAGTAATATCTGTGGTTCTCTACAGTAACCCACATAGCTGACAATGCATCCTGACTGTGTCACAAGATAGGCATATCTCCGTGAATCTTAATTGATTCTTGATGCTTTCAATAATAAGTTAAAAGAAGAAGAAAAAAGCTTAAAAGATTGCAATGCATGCACTTTGAAGGAGAAACTCTCTTTCTTTATTAGCTTACAATTGTTTATTGTTTGAAAGCTCTTTACTAAACCTCTCTAACGTACGGGCCTGACATTTCATATTCTTCGTTATTCGCCAAATGACAAGCCCGAAGCATCCACTTGTGAATCAAGCAATCCCATAAGCCCAAAACGGTTTGTTAAAAGTCAACATACACGCTGAATAGTTGACTTTTGGTGCTTTAAATTTTTTAGCATATATGATATAACTAGAGATCTATTTTTTTTTATCGCCTTGGCTATTTGTGATTGGAAACTACTAAAAAGCTACATGCACACTAAATTTTCATCGGCCACCAGATTTTTAGTGTCTGATTGGTTCTAAGGTACTAGTGATTTTAGTGTATTCATTATACGTAAATACATGGCACTTAGAATCACCTGGAGCATATTGATATTAAGTATATTTTTATACGAATTTATGAGTTATAATGACGACTCACAATATTGACATGAATAATATAAATGTAAATAAAAGCTGTAGTCTAATATAAAACATTTAACATAAATAAAGAGTGGAAGACACATCACCATACAACGATTTAAATGCACGGAAATATTGTCAAATTAAAAAAAAAAAAGAGAATTCCCGCGAGTCTGGCCTTAATTATTCACACTAATCTAATAGTACATAATATGTATGTATATAAGTCGTGTATATACATTCTCTTGTTATCAACTTTTTTAATCGTTCTTATACTTTAATAATTGAGACATGAGACTGAATAATTATTAGATATTACGCTTAGACGTTACACGTTAGCTGTTAGTTTTCAAACTTCTTTCAATGGATCTTACACGTCATTCACCCTCAATTCCATTATATTATTTTAGTAAAAAAATATACTTATAATTTCCTTATTTTACACCACACCTATTCTATTTAATTATATTGTGGTCCTTATCCTTCGTGTGTTAAAAATGATCAAAGCATCAATTTATGAGGTGTCCACCAGCTCTCCAATGTTGTGATGCCACAACAATGATTTAAGGCATATATATGAATTCATAACATTCATATTTAATGATATATGCTTTTCTTGATTATACCTACAATTCAAGCCTAATAACTGGTGTTACAAATCTCAAACAAAAACTAAAAATTCGTTGTATAGACCAATATTTTTAAACAATAAGTCTTTCAGTACTTTATTACGCTGGACTGAGTGTGATACCCACTGTTACTCTCTTTCCATAACTCATAGATGACGATGTGCCAAGCTAGAATTAGAAACATCGTGATAGGGTTTATCTTTGAACAAGATCTGTATTAGTTGCAACGAAGTAGCGAATGATACATGGCCAATTACGATCATGAAGAGAATGAGCATTCGAATAGGAGACGAAGACGATCCTCTACTAATTGCTAACAGTAGCCGGAGAATTTTCTTTTCTATCTTTGAACATTGATAGTGTTAAAGTAGTAAGCAATCTAAGTAAAGAACTACGTAATGTGGGTCCCTCAGTATGTACCATGATAATCTTTCTAGAAGCTTTCTAAATCTTAAAACGAATTTAGTTATTTTTATTTTACCAAATATAGAAGTATTTTTTTCAAGAGATGTACTTCAAATACTTTTTTCTCGAGTTATGGATCTTATAGTAGACATCTTCGCTTTTTCAATAGATTTTGTAATCGTTTGCTAATCTTAACTTATGATATAGATGAACGTAAAAATTAAGGTGCTGAATCTTTCTTGAATTATTGTTGTGCATACTTGTTGAAAACTTTTGTTGTGCATACGTGTACAGTCTAGTCTTTGTCAGAATAGCTTTATAAATATTGTTTTTTATAGCCAATCCTAGTTTCTGATGTCATTTAAGATTTTGTCTTTGATGCTTATCTAATACCATCTGCCCAAAATTTTACTTCAAATATAAAGTGAAAGCTGCATAAAAAGCTTCCTAATTATAATTTATCAAAAGAATATCCAAAACCACAATTAAGATTATATAAGCAATGATGAAAATTCATAATTCTGATAATTAACTAGTAACGAAACATCATCTTCAAATTTCGTGAGGAAGGGAAGTTGCAATCTCCAAACAAAACGATTTTTTTTAATCTAATTTTAAAATTCAAATCTTGAAAAAAAGTAAGGTTGGATCGGTTTAACCAATTCAAGAAAACCCTAACGTTGGCATAAATGCTGTTACGTTTAGCCGAAAGGCCACATGGGATATAAGGTGAGTCATCGATACTTTATTGTATGGAAGGCATTTTCTGATTTTCCTATTGCCCGAAATAGTATACACTTCATTAGGCCCATTATTTCGAGCATAATTATATATATATATATATATATATATATATATTTATTTTTTTAATTTACCTATAAACTATATATATATATATATATATATATATATATTATTTTTTTTAATTTACCCATAAACTAATCAAGAATTACTCCTAAAGCCTTTTTATATTATATTATTTCAGAGGTGTTGCGATTCTACTGGCTCAAAAAATAAAGACACCCACTATAATTTTTTTATAATATATATTTTCCCCAAGAACTGAATCCAGAACAAAGTTATGCTTATGCGATGATGTCTAAACAACTCTTTAAGTGTCCAAAGACAAAACATTGTTGTTCAAGAATATTTTTGTAGTGATGACGAATAAATTTATCGTACGGATCTATGTATGGATTTGGTAATAGGGTACTTGTAAAATCCTAATTGGGTAACAAAACTAATGAGCTGGTTCTCATTATGTGCCAACACTTGTACAAAGAATAGTGGCTTACCAAGATTGTTTCCGTGATTAAGGAACTCAAATTAAAAGTATGAGGCTAATGATAGTCCATAAATTCATATATGCTACATGATTAACTATAGGGTCTTTAACTAAAGTAAATATATATATACAATTAAACAGCCATAAAAAGTAAGAAGTGACTGTTCTTAAGCATATATTACTTATATATATACACGCACATGTTCAACCACGAACACGAACATGAACATAGTAGAACAAATTAAGAAGAGACTCTTACACATAAGTTGTAGTATTGGTTTATGTGTGATAGAGTTTCTGAGAATTGAATTGAAGAGGTATGCATGATTGGGCAGTTGATCAAGTCCATCATCGGAATCATGATCATGATCATGATCCCTATCAACAACAACAGCGACAAGGATGTAGAAAAGGACCCTGGACACCTGAAGAAGACAAACTTCTCGCTGAGTATGTTACTTCAAATGGTGAAGGAAGATGGAGCTCCGTTGCTAAGTGTGCAGGTAAACTATTTTGATTAGATCATGGCTACATATATATTTGCTTCTATATATATACATATGTATGTATGTTACTTATCTAATCTTAATCGTTGCTATATTGTACTATTCCATTGGTATCGATCTTCTTTCTTACTGAATATTTTCTAAATGAAAGTCATTTCATGGTAGCTTGAATTAATCATGATATAGAATTGATACAACTAGTTAGTATACATGCGTAACATGCTTTAGACGATTTCTAAAGAGAAGTGTGGAAAAGAGATCATATATATGGGTATAGTTGACTTAAATGAAGCTCTTGATAACAATTTCATTCTTGTTTCTTTCATCTTTTAAATGTATAAGGAACCACACACTTTAGATGGTGGAATAAGCTTTTAGGTTTTAATTTTTTTCGAAAATCAAAGAATGATCTTATGATTCCTTGGTTTGTGGAGTTGACTTTGATCAGTTTGGGAATATTTTTACATGTATCACCTTTGTTTATTGGAACATTTGGGTGGAGATAATGTTAAAACAGGAAAGATTCATATACTATATTATATAGATAAAGATCATCAAGCTGCATTAAATTTGTTTCTATTCATGTTTTATCAAACCCATTCTTAGTGCTCTTTTCAATATTTTTTGTTTATCATGGAATTGAAAATTAGGGTTGAATAGAAGTGGCAAAAGCTGTAGACTAAGGTGGGTGAACTACTTGAGGCCAGGGCTTAAGAGAGGACAAATCACTCCTCAAGAAGAAGGAATCATCCTTGAACTTCATTCCCTTTGGGGTAACAAGTAAGCTTTGTTTTTGGCTGTTTTTTTCAAACGCTAATTAAATGCCACACGCTAAACGCAAATCTTTCATACTAGTTATCTAACAACGTATATATAGGTGGTCTACAATCGCAAGATATTTACCAGGACGAACAGATAATGAAATCAAGAACTATTGGAGAACCCATTACAAGAAAAAAGAAAAGTCTTTTTCGAAGCAAGACAAAGTCAAAAGATCCCGGAAACAACTAGTTCTGAAACCGCAACCACAACCACAACCGCAACCGCAAAATCAACCGTCTGATCAGCTCGTATGTCAAGACCTTATGAATCTCGACAACGAGGAAAACATAGGTTCCTCTTTCTCTTACCCGACTAGTGTCTTCAGTGACCAATTTCATATGCCTCAAAGTGTTCCAGCAACTTCAAGCGACCACTCCATGATCGATGAAGGTAACTTGTGGGGCAGCTTGTGGAGTCTAGACGAAGAAGATCCACACCGTTTTGGTGGTGGCTGGGAACAGAGAACAGCTGCTGATATTGCGGAGAAGTTTAACGGCGGCGAAATTGAGGCTCCGCCTTGTGGATCAGGGGAGTATAACTATAATGGATTTTACACGGAAGGCTGTATTTTTTAATTAGTATGCACAGAGATACAAAGAAAATTGTGTCTTCTTACGGTTAATAGAAAAAAAATGAAAGATCTCGATTTGTGTTTTTCTAACCTTCATAGCGATGTCTCCCTAATTAGTTCGGATTAGTGATGCTAATAATGTGGTTTGGAATATATGTCTCGACAATTCTACCTTCTTCTTTTTTTTTGTAAAAGCATTATGGAATAAATAGTCTCATGATTTTTCTTCCATTTTATTTACTTCATAAACCTGTTAGCTAGTAGAAAATATGTTAAAATGGTTGTAATTGATAAATTTATTGTAATAGAATTTAAAAATAATATTTTCTGATTCATTCATTCAATTAGTCTAAAAAAAGGTAGACCTCCAACATTTATTCATAGTTGCAGTTTTGTTCAGTGTAATAAGGCTACTTCCTTTTTTTTTAACATTTTCTTATCAACTTGGTATGTTAATAATGCTTATTGAAATCGATATTACTGAAAAAAGTGAACACGCTTCCTTGCTATAAATTTTGTTAGACAAGAGAGACTCGGTTGTAACATTCTCAACCCCACGCAAAGCATTAAGCAGTATCCAAGTGGCTTCATCGGAATAAGAAGTAACTAATCCAAACCCATTACTAAGCCCAAAAATAAGAACATTAAAACGTATTGCATCCATGAGCTAAATTAAAGCACGTACAATAAATGTTACATCCAAGGAACTTAAGATGATCAAAGAGCTACAAATTATCAAAATAGACACACAAACAAACCTCATTGGCCCAAGGCGCTATAAAAGAAAGCATACCAACTATTTTTGAATTGGGAAAACAGATAATTCTTATATAAACTCACGAGTCACCAACTCTTAATCTTTCATACCCGACTTATAAATCAATACATCAACTACATAAACTACATAAAAATTTAAATTTATTTCATGAAGTAAAAAATTATGGTCGATACAACCAAAACCGCAAATGATAATCAAAAGGTTAAGAATTATCAAAATAGGCCCACCTAATTCACCCAACATTATTGACACTACAAAAAATGCGTACTATTAACCATTTTTAAAGTATATCAAATAAACCACTAAGTAATATGAAAATGTTTGTTTTGTTACGGTCACAACCACTAACTGAAATTTATGAACAAAGTACTATACATTATCTCTGAATCTGTTGTTTGTATCTGATTCTGTCAATCTAATATAAATATCCAGATGAAAACAAAAGGTTGAGCTATTTTTTTTTATATTAAAAGTAGTGATCGTACTCTGTTGAAATCATTCTTCATACTAGACTTGCTTTCTCGTAATCTTGTGGTCATCTTACCCACTTGGATATAATAACTGAGCTCATTTTCCAAAAGAGGGTTCGATTCATAATTATTGTGATCAATAGTCAAAAGGAAAAAAAAAGTTCAAAAAGGTTGATGGTGCAAATTGGAGCATGCAAGAATGGTGCCCAATTATATGCACAGCATCTTGCATAATCATCAACTCTCTTTCTTTAATTTGGTTTAAGAATCTTTTCGTACTTTAATTATTTAGTAAACTCTTATTGTTTTCTAGAACAAGTTGTGTTATTAAATATGTTCTTACTGCTTTTATCTCTTTTGATCTGCTTGAATACAAATTTTCAATCATGATAAGTTTTCTATTTATTTAGTTACATATATGGCTACGTTTTTATGCAAAGAAACAATGTTTTCTTTTTAGATATCAGATTAAAGACCAGATTAATCCCAAAAACTTGTTATTTTTGGTCAACATTGTTGTTGAATGCGGTTCAGATTGCACTACAAATTACAAGTATGTAAATAGACATGCTGTTTTTAGTTTTTTATAACTAACTAGATCAGGTTTCGTGTATACGTGGAGTTATGATTTAATATTTTATAACATGTGAAAAAATGAAAACTAGAAAACAAAATTAAATCACATGTGAAAGCAAATAATTTTTGTCACCCACCAATTGAAAAATCTAACAGAATAATAGTTATTTTATTTAAGTTGATTGTTTTCTTTTTTTTGCTTTTTTTAGTTTCTAATTAATTTTTGTGACATGCTTCTAAATATTTTTTTTTCTATTTCTATTTGAAAGATGTTATTTTTTACTGCTTAACTATTTATATATCAATTATTTTCAAGAGTTCACATAATTGATTTTCATATTTCTATGTAAAAAATGGAATGAGATATACAATAATATATGAAATATAAACCAATTCACTCATGTATTTGAGTTGTAAATCCGTACATCTTATGTATATAAAGACTAATGAGATTGGGAATATAAAAAAAAAGCTATGTCTCTAAATCTCATCAAAGGGTCAATTGCAATATACATACTACTTGTCTTCGGAATTGCAACATCGTGTAAGAGTTCCCCTTTGGCCTACATTTGTGGTACCACATCTACTTGATTCTTCAAATATATAAATATACACTAGCTAGTTGTTCCCAAGGAGCATGTCATCCATCATCCTAGTAACCATGTCTTATAATCCCACTAATGAAAAAAATATATATAGTGTTTTATGATAGAAACGTTTTCTACTTTTCTTTGTCTGACAAAAAATAAGTTATCTTGTAAATTGCTTGCTATTCGGACCGCGAAATCGGATGGTCCCCAACCTTTGATAGCTCAGCGTGAGATTTGAATATTAGGGTTTAGTACAATTTGGAAGCCTAATTTATGCATCATGGTCCCCATAATGTTCGATATATAAATTGGTACCGAAATAGTACACATTTTTCACTTAATATATGAATTTTCACAAAACAAAAAGTGACTAAATATTAATTAATTTTTAGTGCAGTGGACCACATTTGAGTGTGAACCCATGAAAGGTCTATCGCGCTCAAGTTTTTATTACTAATCTAGTACCAAATCGCATTAACCCAAATTAACTTATTATTAATTTGCAATGAACCAACTGTTCAGAATGTATATATATATACATAGTGCGCGTAAGGGGTTTTGTACATGTTTATATATAGTCCCATGCATTCATATACATTATATGAAAGTACGTGTCTAAATATACATTTTGATATGTCAATTACCATTTACAACCCATATAGTTTGGCCTTCTATGCGAGGGTCAATCTTCTTAGATTTCCTCGTATGCATTTAAATTGGGTCTTGTAGATCATAATATAAGCCAAATTTTGAATCCACTGGTGTTATATGAAAAACAAATCTTGTAATAAAATCGGGAATACTATCTTTGAAAACAAATAAATTGTAAGAAAACATCAGTTGTGATAAAATATTAAATAAAAGATCGAAGAAAATATTAATTTTTGTTAAAAAATAATATCTAATAATTAACTTAACAATTTAACTAATCGTGAAGAGATTTTCTAATACAAAGTGTAGAACGGGAATATTATATTTGCAAAAAATAAATTGTAATAAAATATCAAACATACTTTTGAAATGTGATAGTATCTTATATTTTAAAACAAAATAAAATCTTTGAAATCTTTTATACCATGAAACAAAGGGAATATGTTTTTTTATAGTGCATTTAGTTTATAAAATAAGATTAGAGAGTTTATTTTTATGCCGCTTAATAAATTAGACGTTCATTCATAAACTAAACCTCTACAGAACAAAACAAAATATTATAGAAATAGTTACATCATTGATCTTTTCTTAGCTTTATTTCCAAATATCTGCACCTACCTGATTAACTCAGAAAATAAAAATATACTGAACAAACCATTATAGGTCTGATCAGCAACTGTAAAATGAATTGATTGGTAGTGCTTCCAATATTTCTAGAGTCTACCATTTTTTTGTCAATAATATACATTTTTTAGGAAGTTCGATAAAAAAATCTACTAATTATAGAAAAAAAATCGGCAGGTCTCTGGTTTTATTTTTCGTTAGTAAGGTTTAGTTAGTCTTAGACTTATTTTTCTAGGTTTTACCGTTTTAGACTTTAACATGCATTCGCAGACCTTGAGTTCAGTTTAACGCATGGACCAAGATACAAATCTGCATCACATAATTAAGTATGCTGACTGGCACATTAACACATAGTTTACTTATGGTCAGTTTTGTGGCCGGAAAGCATGATATATATATATATATATATGTTTCGCCAAAAAAAAAATTTCGTTCTCTCTGAATTTTTTATGGGTTTGAATGTTCTTGAAGATGGAATCCAATGGTACCAATCTCCAAACACGAATCAAGTCTATGTGAATCCACAAATTAGACTATGATCCACACTTGTATTACTTGTATTCTAGAATGAATACACAAAACTAGAAATAACAAATAACAAATATATTTTTTTTATAGAAATCTACCTAAAAACTCATTTGAACAAGATAAAAGTAGAACTTTTGTAAGAGAAAAATTCTATATTTTTTTTATCAAATTTCTTGGTATCCTTAATACTTGAGCTTTTTATAATTTTTACAAAGTAATAATTACAATAAAGTACATTCAAATAAATGATTTAAATTTAAAAATAAAAATTAACAAAATCAAATAATGATCTTTAATTTTGCCACCAATTAAGCATTTGACTTTGAATGAGAATCTTTTGTTTTTGTCAAATTATGAGGATGAGATTATGATAATAAATCAATGTATTAAAAATCTTTGATTCAACTGTTTCTGATATTGCCTCGTTTCATTAACATAAATCTAATCTGTTTCCAAGCTAATTCAACTTTTTAGACATATTTTGTTAGTTATTCCCATGATATTTAATGATATTTGGCATACTTATTAAAATAGTAATCAAAAAGAGAACTAATATTTCTTATGTATTAAAATAAAACAAATATGCTTAGGGTTTTTATACATGAATCTACGCCATATTTGCAATATATCAATGATTGACAATTTTAATCATATTACAAATGTCACGATAGCCGACTCTACATATAGGATAAAAAACTCTTATAAGGTTGCATCCACGATCCTGAAAAAATCGTAAGTTTGTTATAAGAATTATGACTCCTTCATTTTTTTTTTGGGATAGTTTTTATTTTTTGCAATTAATTTCACTATAAGTTGAGGCTATTCTCTGAGGTGTAGTTGTGCGATAAAAATTTTTTTTTCTTAGTCATTCACGAACTTCTATGTTTTTATTTATTAAAACTAATGTGTCAATATAACGTGAACCTTCGTGAACAATTTTTTTTGTAAGTTGTTAATTGATCTTCCCATATATATATTTTAAAATCTCATTTCTTTTTATTCCATTCAAGGGTTTCCAAATTTTTCCATTAACGTAAATGATTTGTTGTCATGTGGTGGTTAACATTGTGATCGGTCAACTTCTTTATTAATATTTGAATATGTATCTGCTTATCCATTCATATATTTTATACCATATGGTCAAAAGATCCTTAGATTCACAGCATTTGTTAGTAGAACTTTGATCATAATAATTACAGGTTCTATATTGAATTGGAACCAGCCAAACTCCGTACAATTAAAACCTGCAATTTGAGTTAATTAATTACTTCATTAAATATTAATAATGATAATAATGAAGACTATTTCGGGCACATAGACATAAATACTAGTTTTCTGCTTTCACTTTCCCTAATTGTATCATTTGAGACTTCTCTTTTTTCCTCCATATGCCTTTCACACAAATAGAAATTTACATAAAATCTTTGCGTAATTTCTCATCTTACTCTACTTTTCTTCTTTTTAAGAGAGAGAATCTAGGGTTTTTTTCTGGTCAAGGTTCCAAGGTCTTCTTTTAGCTTTCTCTTTGGTTTCTTGAGGAAAACTTTGAAGGAATGGGAAGGGGAAGGGTTCAGCTACGGCGGATCGAGAACAAGATAAGGAGACAAGTGACGTTTTCAAAGCGAAGAACGGGTTTGGTGAAGAAAGCTCAAGAGATCTCAGTGTTATGTGACGCTGATGTTGCTTTGATTGTCTTCTCTCCAAAAGGCAAGCTCTTTGAGTACTCTGCTGGTTCCAGGTTCGAATTTCTTCCTATACTAATTAATTTACTGCGAATCTTATTTTACCCTTAAGTTACTTTTCCTTTTTAAGTTTGCATAGCTATTCTTATCTATCTACTTATAAATTAGCTTATATTTCATGTTTCCACAGATTGTAGGTTTTAGCTAGTGGAGATTTGTGTTAAATTGGCTGAGATATTTTGATTTTAAATAGATGAATTTATAGCCATGTATGTGTGTGTGAGAGATTAATACACATGCTTAGTTCTTGCATCTCTAAGTTAGAAAAGAACATGAAAAATTATATATTATATATATCCTATCTGAATCAAATTAACAGAAGTGAGTAGAGATAATTATGTCACAAACCATAAAATTGTGAGATATAACAGTTCCTTGGATTATATGAATTATACAGTAAACCAAAAGAAGTTGTATATACTATGAAATAATCAGAGATCTTTCTTTTAATTTATTTGTGAGTTTGTTCTTTGACCTTACGGAGAAGGTGATTTATAGAAATAATGCTGAAGTGAAAATTTGACATAAAGTGTACAAATAATTTTTTTTGATTAACACCTGTAGGGATTGAACCAATGAGTAGATCTAATGTTCAAAGGTAGAATACTTTGGTTATTTCTCATGTCAGAATGAATTTGTTTTTCTGCGTTAGATTGAAGCTTGTTTTATTTATTTCAATAACTTGATTACAAAATAAGTCTGACGGATTTACACTTTTTAAGTAAACATATTCTGGTACTAACAACATATATAACATAATTTCATTTTGTAGTCGTTATCTTATCTGAAAAATCAATATATTATAAAAATGAACAGAATTTAACTAAAATTAGCAATTCCTTTTTTTTTTAAATGAATCAATCTGGCGATCGTACATAATCTAGCTACAAGAAAGCTCGGATTAGAGTGGTAATTGTCGAAACAGTACAGTAATAATAAAAAAAAATACTAAGGAGACATATTATGATGACACCGTTCAAATCATCCCAATGTCCTAGGTTCATGTAAATTATAATAATTCTCATCTTTTGATAAACGCTATCATTAATTAGTGCAAATGAACTACGGGGAAAAAGAAGTAATCCTACTATATATAGGAAGAACATATATCGTATAAAATTTTGGTGCAAATTATCATCTTTTAGGGATGGATTTCGAATTGAAAATATCTAAATGTACGCAAAGCTGTTACTAAAGAGAGAAACCAAATCTACTATATATAGGAGTAAGCTTTCACTCATGATTGTAATAATAGTAATTACGATAAACCTTAAAGATATACAGTAAAATGTTGTTGGAAGCATAACAAGCCTTTGTCATGGAGCTTTGTGCATTGTTTTGTCTTTTTGTTGGTCGAACCTAGGACTAACCTCGATCTTCCCATGAAAATATACAAACAAATGATGTTACTTTTCTAGCTTCTGAGCTATAATTAATATGTCTAAAAATGATTTTTTTTGCAAACATGTCGTAAGAAATTTGGTTAAGTTTGATCTAACAAGTATTTTAGTCTTAGAAATACTGTATAGTAGTGTATAAAAACCACCTTGTGATGGCACAGTGGTATTCGGTACAGGGAAGGGCATAACTATGCAAAAGTAGATTGATATTCTCGATAGTACTAAACATTATACGCGCGATGTATGTGAACCTAGAAATGCTTTTGTTTAAATCCAAATAAATATAAAAAAGAAAGAGAGTTTACCAGATAAAGTAAAAAAATAGTTATTCATTATGTTCAATATGCGGTGTGATGATAGTATTTACATCGAGTGTTGATTCAAGTTTCATTAAACGATGTCTAGCATGGAGAGAATTCTTGATCGATATGAGAGATGTTCATACGCCGGTCAAGATATTCCTACACCAAGTTCGGATTCACAGGTTCTTAAGCATATCAATCATTATCTATTACATATGAACACTGTTTACCGTAAGTTTAGCTAACTATTTTTTTCTACTTCGTGTTGTTTGTAGGGTGAGTGTTCAACAGAATGTTCAAAGCTCTTGAGGATAATGGATGTTATGGAGAGAAGCTTAAGGTTAATATCACTAAAGGATCATTCAAACATAAATACCCACGTTTCTAAATTATAAAACATAAGAAGTTGCATCTAAGTATTATAATGTTATTTATTTCATATAACAAGGTACTTAAAAGGAGAAGAGCTGGATGCTCTAAGTATCAGAGAGCTTCATGGTCTGGAGATGCAAATTGATACTTCCCTCAAGAGAACTCGCTCTAGAAAGGTTCTTTATCTAATAAAAACATTATTTGCATGGATCATTTGTACAAAAGTATGTATGTTTAATTTAGTGTGTATGCATATATATACATAGATATAAGATATACTACATCTAATCATGTAGCTATTGTTTTGGTTTGGAGCACAGAACCAGCTCATGGTAGAGTCCATAGCACAGCTCCAGAAAAAGGTAATACATAGACTGGTTTAGTGTCAACTCTTTGTTATGGTTTTGTACAAGTCTTTAAGTAGATGCCGGTCTTTTTCGCTAGATTTTGTACAAATTATAATACTTACTATACATGTGATCTTCACGATTGCTATTCTTCGTTTTTCTTTGCAAATAAGAAACACAAATCCAGATTTTAGATCTAGGATACTTGATTTTCCAAACGAGTTAACTTCATAAATGTGCTTCTTTTGTTGGCGTAGGAGAAGGAACTCAAAGAACTGAAGAAACAGCTGACAAAAAAGGTATCAACCGATGTCATAATCTTTGACTAAATGTATAAAAGTGATTTACTATTTAATGCAGAGTTTAGATAGCCTTTAAAAGTTTCGGAGATTAGTATGAGTTTAGTCTAAAATCTCCCGATTACATATATTTAAAAAAAAATCAGTTACAAAACGCAAAAAATAGTAACTATAATAAGTATCGAATTTGGCAGGTTGATCAAAGAGAAGAGTTTGATCCGCAAAACCTCAGCCAAGGCTTAGCCTCATTGGCAACGCCGCTATGTGAGCCACCGCACGCGTTGCCCCGACCTATATCTCCTCCTCCTCCTTTATGTCTTGGGTACTAGTTTTCAATTACTATATATCAATTGCACTTGGCTACGCAAATATTAAAAATATTAAGTATAATGTGTTATGTTACTGAGCAACATCAACACATTAAAATTTGTATCGTTGATATTTTCGTAGCTACAAGTATATCTTTTAATCATTTATATGGAATATGTTACTTATAGGGACACATCGAAAAGAAATGACGTTGGAGAAGTAGATGCCGGAAACCTAACTCGTCCGACAAATACAACGTTGCCACATTGGATGCCCCGGCTCACTGGAGAATAGAGATCCGATCGTCATCTTGGTTTGTTAATTTTCAGTACTTAACATATACTGTAGTAATTCGAAATAACTTGTCGGTTATTAAGTAGAACCAAACCGGATATCAGAAAACATTTTCGGTCTTGGCATTCTTAGAACCAGATGTCCTAAGTTTCTATATTCGAACGTGTGCGATTTTGTACATTTTATTAATGGTTGTACCTTACATTTCCGGAAAATATTTTTATCAACAACATGTAATATTGTGAGTTTGAATTCAGGTATTGACAATTTATATTTTTTTTAATATAAAGATGATATTATCCTAAATGTAATCTTCTTAAACACTAACCCAAATGTGAGTTTCTTTGTATCACTTCCAGGTCAAATTACAGAAATGTATGTTTGAGATCTTATATTCCAATTCAAAACCAATTGGCAATAAATAGATTGATTTAAATTTTTTATTTTTTCAACAAAAATCTCTTCTAACTTTTGATGTTAGATATTTCTCACACATTTCTGAAAATTTGTTGAAGTTTCCAAATTTTTTTACTACGTATGTTCTTATCGTTTGATTCTGCATAAAAATAGTTTGTATTCCCTTAAATTTCTTAGACTTTCTAAATGGAGAACCTTTTAAATACTCTCCTTACGAATAAGCTTGACTATCATTATTCATTAGGGTTGTTACTTCATTTTGTTCCGGCTCCACTTAAAGCTTACAAATTCATATTGTTATCGACCCTTTGTTCCTCGCGTAGATGGCCCTTCTCAAGTCTTGGCTAAACGAAAGCATTTAGGATCATCATCACAGGGAAATGGCCTTGGAGGAGAATGGTAATATTAGAAAAAGAGTGTCATCAAGGATAAAAAAGAAAGAAGTATGGGTTAGTTAGACCAAAAACCTAAGCCTCATTACAAGAAAAATATTTAACACTTCAGATTTTCAATGACGAGATTGACATTAGTAATTATCCTTAGCACATATTATTCGAAGACAAAAAATTTCTGCACAAAAAAGTTAAAGATTGAGATTTTCTCAATTTTTTTTTATTGAAACTTTTATAAGAGTACAGACAATCTGATTTACAGATCTATTTTTGTTATGTTTCTTCAATTTATACATTTTTTTGGTTTTCAGTTTGGTTTCAGTTATTCAGATTTTTAAGATTATGAAATCAAAAAAACGATTATAAAAAAAATAGTTTAATTTGGGTTTAACTATTACTATTTTTTTTTACTATCCTTAAATTTTCAGGAAATAAATGATTTAGTAGTGTAAATGAATGATATTTTTAGAGGAACAGAAAATAGTGAAATTTGTAATTCTATTGAATTCCTCTAAAAAATATACCATTTAACTTGAATTTACATTATTAATATAATAAAGAAAAAGTTTAATTCCTTTAAAAAATTGGTATTCTACTGAAATAAAAAGAAGAAAAAACTAGCAAAAAAAATCAATTCCACTCATTTTTATTCTATTTATTTTATTCCTCTAACTTTTTTTTCTTTCTTTTCAACACCCTCTCCTCTCAGTATACCCCTGAATATTTTTTGAAATTTAAATTTGACCCACATGTCGTTTTGTCTCATCTCCATATCAATCGATTACCTACTAAACGGTTTGACCCGGACCCGTTTCAGTTTTTTTTTTTTTTCTACATCTGGAGAACGCAGAGTGAGAGACCTCATCATCACTGAGAATCACTTGCAATAAAAAAAAAATTGTGTTTTCATCTCTTCGATTTCCCATTTCTGAAATATCTCTATCTATTTCTCTCACCGATATCGATCTTCTGGGTTCCCAGATCTGTTCTTCCTCTCTCTTTCTCCATAATCAATCGGTGGGTGCTCGAAGATTTGAAACCCTAACACCGCTTGCCCTTCCAATGCTCGTCCTGGTTTAGCTGATTTCGTGCAATCTTACGTATTTTACAGGGACATTTCTGGTTCGATTTTTCGCAAACTCAACTTTGTTGCTAATGTCAATTTCGGGCAATGGACTGAATGTGCGTGTGGCAATCTAGAGGGTTTAAAGGTTTGAGGTGAGAGAGAGATCTCTAATTCCAGAAAAATGCAGACTTTATCGAGCTCAGCTCCAACACCAGAAGCCATATTAGAATGGCTTCAGAAAGAAATGGGTTACCGACAATTAGGTCCGGGCAAATCCCATGTGCCTTCCGTTGATGCTATAAAGAAGATTTGTAGAGGGAATATGATACCCATTTGGAACTTTTTGATAAATCGAGCGAAATCGGAGAAGACCGTTGAGAGCATTAGGCGTAACATCACGGTCCATGGGGGTAGTAGCAGCGATGCTACTGTTGCCAGTTCTGTAAATCCAGTGAAGGAGGAGAGTAAGGCTAAAGGGAGGAGGAAAGAGAAGGCCGTGGCTGGGGAGAGTTTGAGTTCTGCAGAAAGCAGAGAGGCTGCATTGCATGAGAGGGAGTTGGCTGCGAAAGAGGTGGAGAGATTGAGGAACGTTGTGAGGAGGCAAAGAAAGGATTTGAAAGCTAGAATGTTAGAGGTCTCGAGAGAGGAAGCTGAACGGAAGAGGATGCTTGACGAGAGGGCTAATTACAGGTTTGGCTTGAATCATAAGTTTTTATTACTTCCCATTCTCTCTTGGAGAGAATAGCATATAGAAATCTGCACTGAAGTATTCATGTTTGGTAATGTGTGGATATTTCTAACTTGCTATAGCTTTAGGATGGAATACTTCAACAGGAATGTTTTGTTGCTTTTGACTTCACATTTCTGACAAAAGCGTTTGTAAGCTTCTTTACGTACTTCTTCGTAATATTCGTCTTATCTTCCTGCTAAGATGAAGCATGGACAATTAACCACATGAATTTAGGGATCTTGTTATGTTAAAAGGAATGTTCTTTGCTACGGTAACATGACTTCCATTGTTTATGTACAGTAGATTTTTTTGAATCGTTTCATGAAATTTTATTATGTTTTCAGGCATAAGCAAGCAACTCTGGAAGCTTATGATCAGCAATGTGACGAAGCATCGAGAATATTTGCAGAGTATCACAAAAGGCTTCAAGTCTACGTTAATCAAGCAAGGGATGCACAGAGATCGAGTTTAGATTCTTCTAGTGATTTATCGAGCAAGCTCAGCACGAACATTGAGAGGGAAGCTGTTTATTCCTCTGTTAAAGGAAGTAAGTCGGTGGATGATGTCATTCTCGTTGAAACAACCCGAGAACGGAGTATCCGGAAAGCTTGTGAATCACTTGCCTCACACATGGTTGACAGAATATGTAACTCTTTCCCTGCTTACGAAGGAAACGGAATTCATTCGAATCCTGAGCTGGAAACTACAAAGCTGAGTTTTGAATATGATGGAGAAATATCTGATGAGATGCGAGCTGTTATACTAAACTGCCTGAGTAGTCCTCCTCTACTCCTTCAGGCTATTGCTGCACACACCCAACGCCTTAAGACCCTAATATGTAGGGAGATTGAGAAGGTTGATGTCAGAGCTGATGCTGAAACATTGAGGTGCCTCTCTAATTTCCTTAAACTGCCTCTCTCGAAATGTGCAATTCTGCTTCAGCCGGGTTTAATTCACTTGAATGCACCTTGATTGCTATTTCTACTAATTTCGTGAAACTGCAGAGGCAGATCTTGCTTTTACACTTGTTCGATCAATGGAATTTATACTTTACTCTCTTTTTTTCTTTTGTTGAATGGGATATCTGTACTCTCTGAAATTCATGTTCCAGTGTATTGATTAGCTAATGAAAGCATGTCAACTTATTCTACAGGTATAAGTACGAAAACAATCGGGTAATGGAGATTTCTTCTTCTGATGTGAGCTCGCCATTGAGTTATCAGTTTAATGGTAATGGGAAGATAGCCACAGATACTCATTCCAAAGGATCAAACAACCAGCTCCTTGAACGACAGGTTGCTCTCCCTACCTGATTTGTTTTTGTTTCTTTCTGGTTGTTTCAGCATATAATGTTTAGAACCGACATAATTTCTGCCTTCCTGTTTAGCAATGGCTTAGCTCGCACTTACAGATTTTTTTAGGCCAGCTGCTGCATTATGACTTGTTGACTGTATGGTCAGACATTTAAAACGTTTATCTTATCTTGTACGCATGCTTGTATCCAGAAAGCACATGTGCAACAATTTTTGGGAACTGAAGATGCACTAAACAAAGCCGCAGAAGCCCGGGTTTTATGTCAGAAACTTAAAAACTGCTTGCATGGAAGTGCTGACACAGTTTCTTCACATTCACTAGGTGGAGGCACGTCACAGAATGTTAGGAATCTTAAGCAATTTGAGGTAAATGCCAGATTTTCCTTGGTTTCCAACTTTCCATGATTTTAGTTTATCTTTTTATACATTTTTGTCATGTGATCTAAAACTCATTCCTCAATGGCTTATGCCATTAATAGTCTTATGTTTAGCAACAATGGAGTTAATAATATTCGTTCTCCAGTCTGCATTATATAGCTAATTCAGTTATCAATAATGTCCAGTTTAAGGTTAGTATACTTGCTTGACCAAGTTATTTAATGTTTCCTTGGCAGTTGGACGTGTGGGGCAAGGAACGAGAAGCTGCTGGTTTGAGGGCTAGCTTAAATACATTGATATCTGAAATACAACGGCTGAATAAATTATGCGCTGAAAGGAAAGAAGCTGAACATTCCTTAAAACAGAAGTGGAAGAAAATTGAAGAATTTGATGCTCGCAGATCCGAACTTGAAACCATATATACTACTCTTCTCAAGGCCAACATGGTAATATTCCAACTGATTCTGTTAGTGAAACTAAAAAAAATATCAATTGCAATTGGCACAACTCTGTGTATGATCCGATTTTTTCTCAGGATGCTGCTGCATTCTGGAATCAGCAACCGCTAGCTGCAAGGGAATACGCAATGGCCACTATAATTCCAGCTAGTGAGGTTGTTGCAGACATTTCAAAGAACGCTAAAGATTTCATTGAGAAAGAAGTGTCTGCTTTCTTCCAAAGTCCTGACAACACCCTCTATATGCTTCCAGCAACTCCGCAGGTCTGTATTTTCTCTCTGCATCTGTCTGATGCCAATCTGTAAGATATATCTTACACAGAATTGGAGAGATATTGTTTGTAAGATATTTTCTGTCTGATAACAATATATAAGATATATCCTACACCGAATTGGAGCGTTATTATTTGTAAGATACTGAAAGGTTACAAATTGAAATTTGTGGTTAGTGATACAAGGATTCTTTTGGCTGCGAGTTTAATATTCGTGGAGGATAGGCGAAGCTTAGCAACTCATGGTTTTTGGTGGTTTCTTTTCTGTAGCGGAATGGTTATCACTAGGTTTCATACTGTTTTGGTTTAGCAGACTTCAATGTTACTGCTACCATTGCGTTCTTATCTATCTGACTCTTTTTTACCAGGCCCTTCTGGAGTCTATGGGTGCTAATGGGTCAACAGGACCTGAAGCTGTTGCCGCAGCAGAGAAGAATGCTGCTTTGTTGACTGCAAGAGCTGGTGCAAGAGATCCATCGGCAATTCCTTCCATATGCCGCATTTCTGCCGCTCTTCAGTATCCTGCGGGTAAGTCTTTTTATTTGCCCCCAGATACAGAAATTGAGTAGTGAATCCTTCAAAAATAATCTAATTGACGGCCAAATTTCATGGTGTTTCATTGTGAAACTATTATTCTTCACTGTCTCATCAATGATAATATATTTAGTTCTGTAGAGTTGTCGTTTAAGCAACTCAATACAAAAGTAAACCAAAACAAACATATCCAGAGTTTTCTTTGAATAGTTGGTTCATCTACATAGACTAGGGCTTGCTTGAATTGTTCTATCTTATCCCTTACCTGCATTGTTCACAAGTTGCGGATTTCATGGGATGTAGTGCAATGATGTAAAAGAGTGCAAGAAAAATGAAACATATGTAGGACATACATGTTGCGGCTTTAATGTAGGGCAGAACTTATATTTCTTTCATTTGTACAGGTTTGGAGGGTTCGGATGCAAGTTTGGCATCAGTTCTAGAGTCTCTTGAGTTCTGCTTGAGGCTCCGTGGCTCCGAGGCATGTGTATTGGAAGATCTAGCAAAGGCAATCAACTTGGTGGATATACGTCAGGATTTAGTTGAAAGTGGTCGTGCTCTATTAAGCCATGCTTACCATGCCCAGCAAGAATATGAAAGGTAAGTCGTGCTTCTCTGTACTATCGTGTGGATAATGCACCATTATCTTCTCAGTTGTGCCATATTATTTTTCTGCTTGATTCATTCTTTATGCGAGAATATAATGTGCAGGACAACTAAGTACTGCCTAGATCTTGCCACAGAACAAGATAATAAAATAACAGAAAAATGGTTGCCTGAGCTCAAGACTGCGGTTGTGAATGCTCAAACTTCTTTGGAGCACTGCAAATACGTGTGGGGTTTGGTATGAACTCCTCTGACTATAAAGGCTCACTATTATTATTTAAATGCTATTCCCTTGCCCCCATCGATAAACTCATTTTTGTTGTATGCCATAAGGTGATGAGTTCCGAAATGCATTGGGCATGTTATTATTGGAATAAATGGTTTAGTCATAGATTAATTAAACACACTAATTTCCAAGGATTGTAGAAACTAAAGTAATGAATGAATGGGGGTAATGAAAATCATTTTGTTGTATTTGAATGCAGCTGGATGAATGGTATGAACAACCTGCTGCAACTGTTGTGGACTGGGTCACGGTAGATGGGCAAAACGTTGCGGCTTGGCATAACCATGTGAAAACATCCTATTGCCTTTTACGATAAGGATGAAGAAATGTTCCATGAGAATCGAATTTGAAGGTTGCACCGTGCAAGACAAAAGGATGGAGGTATCTAGCAGAAGTCTCTTTGAAACATTCATTCCCAGACTTTACAAAGATTTGACCTAGGTACAATTGTATATAAAACGGTACTCTTCTCCATAATAACCGATCCACTGTGTGATTATAGGTCTTGGTTTCTTTTCCCAGCATTGGTTTGCAAAGGGCCTCGCTTTGTATTTTGCGGGTTTGGTGATTGTTTTTACGCATACTGATATTGTGTTTGTATCACAGGTTTCTTGAGATTGTTCGATGCTGTGTTAACAAGTGTTGAATACCTCTATTTTCATGAACTTAAATGACATGACACAAAAAAAAAACCATGGCACAAGTGTTGAATATCTTGTGTTACAAAAATGACACAACAGCTCATGAACATACAATTTGATTATGACATGGTGGTGGCAATGGCATAAACTTCGATGAGAAGACCAACAAAGCTTTAAGAACTAAGTTCGCCAACAATCTAAAAATCTATCATTCAAAAAAACAGTTTAACCATCGTAACTTGCCTCTGCGATCATGATACAAAGATATCAAGGTTCCATAGAATTATATTCTTAAAACACACTAAACTGTTGTAAAATTGATTGCCAAAAATATATAGATCTCTTATAATACACACAACCTAATAATCTAATGTTTAGAAAATATGAAAATACCGCAACCCATGAAGTGAGCTTCCTAGTTAGATCTACTTAGTACCTGCTACTTGCTCATTTTCTATATAAGCTATTGCATCTTCAATCAAAAGCTGATTATGTTTTTCGATAACTCGAGCTTATCTTTCGCCGCCCTCAAGCTCTTCTTGATCTTCAAGCTGGCCTTCCTCCTTGTTGTTAGCTTCAGAATTTACAGTCTCATTGTTACTATTACTGTTCCCTCCACTTCCCTTGTGACCAAAGAACAAACCCGAAGAAGACAAGTCCTCTTCATCAAGATCCTCTTCTTTCTCTGCATTCTTATTTTCCTTTGATCTTTTAACTACCACACCATCCATCCATTGCGGACAACGATTTGTCACCCTGAGATCCGTTTCAATCAGTGAGGCGTTTGAAACCGGATGGTCCCGCCTAATGCAAGAACATTCGGGTACAGGATGCGAAAGAAAACTAAAGGCTTTTGATCTTTTGGAAGACTCGATTAGACCCTCGAGTATGCTTCTCTTGAGAAGCTTCCTAACCGATGTTATCCAAGTGTGATTAGCCTCGTACATATGGTCTCGGATCTCTTCGAAAAGAATTGCAATTCTTTTCCTGCACTTATGATCAAAATTCAAGATTACCACTCTGGTCTCAACATAATCTATGAATATCTTCCAAACAGGAGGATACATTCATTACATTACCTGTCTGGTCTAAATGTCTTAGCAGAAGCAGACTGATAAAGCCGGTGACCCATCACCAAACTAGCAAAACTCGGATGTCCTTTCCCGTCACGATCAAATCCCGGGATAAACACATCCGCTTCAACACTCACAACGTAATCAATCGCTTCCCACAACAGCTTGTGAGCATTAGTTCTCAACTCAATAACAGTGTTTTCGGGCTCATTGTCACTCTCAGCCACCCAACCCCACCAACCTTCAATGTTGTAGTACTTTGGTCTAGCCGGTGGAGGCGGAAGAGGTTGAGGCCTTTGAATTGTGCTCTTCAATGAATCATGTTTCGTTTCTTCCTCGACTGAAGGAGGTGCCATTTGTTTGATGTCTTTATGTTTCGCCTCACGTCCATACATTTTAGCGAGCTCCCATTCAGTACTAAGAGAAGTCCTGTCAACTACGTTTTCAAACATGCCGTGTAAAGGAATTAACGTTCTCTGCCCGCCAAAAACCTCTCCCCCAGCAACATATATGATTGTGTCCCATGAATATCCGTAAGCTCGTAGAAGAATACCAACCTGCGAGAGAGATCCAAAAGCATTCAATGCAGGTTTGTTATTTAATCAATATAAATCCGTTAATACTTATACTCTTGCTTACTTCTTCTGGCATCAGAGGACATAAGCCCGCGAGGCGTTGCTCGGCTGAGTCTACAGAGAGCTTCCCTTTGACAATCCCACGTTTTATCATCCAAGCTCGTTTATGTTGAATCAACTCAGTATGTACATCCTTCAAGTAGCTCCAAAATCCAATAGACACGTAAATCACAATATACTATGGAACCGTTTTTTCCCAAACTGTACAATACAATAAACTTCAAAGTACCTGGAACAGTTCAGCACAGCCATGATAGGCCAAAGCTTCTCTTGTCATCCCTGGGTCATAAGCGATGAAAGGTCGTCCCAAAGGTCTCATCCTGTAAACAAAAAACAGATGAAGAAAATACAAGAGCGGAAAACAAAAAAAATCAACAAAAGATTCACACAGGTCCTAAAGAAACTACTAGCCTTTGCAATACTTTGGTGGACAGTTCTTGAACCTCTTTCCTAAACTGTAAGGCGTGGAACGCAACCCTACACCGTAACCTCTGATATTCTTCAAGATCACTTGGAAGTATAGCCTACATGAAGAAATCAATCAGAATATATAGCCAGTGATTAATACTATAAAGAAATGACTGTTCAGAAGAAGGGAATTTTTTTCATTACTTGTAAGCATCCACCGTTAGGTACAACTAGTTCAACGACCGAGTGCTTAATGAGAACAGGGAGAACATGATGTAAGTAGTAATAAGGCGAAGATCCGTAAGAGACTTTAAAGGAAGGGATCTGCTTCTTTCTTCTAGCCCATTTGAGATTCTTGGGGAGAGTTTTAACAACTCTAACGTCATTTGCAATTGAAGCCATGAAATGCTCTTCATTGTACAAATATGCAAAGCTTTTAAACTGTGAGCTGCTTGTAAACACAACATGTCAATGAAACTAGAGCAAAGAACCAAATCAAGATCATCATTCATAGAGATTCAAGAATTATGTTCGAACCTAATCCCTTTGCTGCTGGTTGTAGATTGGATCTCAGGAACAACCAGTGTGGCGTTAAGAAGTCGAGAAACGGCTACAACGTCAGGAATCTTAAAGATGGTGACCAAAAGTAAAAGCCATGAGAAGAGTCACATTTGATCGAAATGTCAAAATCATCTGAATTTTCTTTCTTCTTACCGAATTTCTAATTTCATGGAAACCACCTTGTATTCTAACGAAAATAAAACCGTTTGTCCTCGCCGGAGGATCTGTTACCCCCATAGTACAAACCAAATAAACACAATGAGATAATTCAAAATATTTCCACATATCAAAAGACAACAAGGTCAACTATGATTCCACTAAGACTAACTCTAAAAGGACACAGTCTCAAAGATTCAGTTCCAGATCCGATAATGTAGGAAGAAACATGAATTTTGCCAAAAAGAAGCAAACCTGAATGGTGACCTCTTGGATTAGCATGGGGAAGTAATGGCTCCACATGTCTCGTTGGACCCCAAAGTCTTCTGTACAATGGCGTCTGTAACATACATCAAAAAGGAAGTTCTAAGATCAAAAGCTATAAACACAGAGTATTGCATAAATAAGACAGAACTTCATAAATTGTGAGTGGAAGCTAGCAGTTGAATCGTGCACATATTTTAAACAAATTGATAACCTTTTAAGTTAAGAAAGGCAAGAGTCACACAATTAAGGCTACAACACAAAGGTTTTAGAACTTTTAAGGAAAGACGATGTATATTCCAGTGAAAGATGAAGATGCTCAGAAGAAAAGAAGAATGGCCCACTTGAGAAAATTAAATAAAAAAATTTCTTGTGATCTAAATTATTAATCTTTTCTTTCATCAACATTGGAGATCCACTTAAACACTTGAGAACCAAATGAGAGAAACAAAGGTGAGAGAGATACATGTCGGGTAAATCTGGGATTGTCGAAGACGGGTCTCCAGGAGAAGATAGTGACAGGGATTGAGTAATCGGAGATGGAGTCGTCGGTGAATCCGGCGAGAAGAAAGTGGACGACGAGAGAGAGAGCAGACAAGACGAGCCCGACAAGACCAATCCATTTCATGCGCGACTTCAAGAACACTTTACCTTCCCCCTTCATCTTTCTCTCTGTATCGAGATGTGAACACTACACTCACTCACTCACTCACTCACTCACTCGATTAACCTAGTTCTAGTAATGGAGAAGGACATAACAGAGACTAGTCGAAGAAAAGTCGAATCGGACTTAGAAAGAGACACGTGTAAGAACATGTCTGGACAAGTAGATCGGTGTTGATCGGTCAATGGGTTGTTTGGTCTCTCTGAAAAATCTGCTTACATTGAATTTACTATTTTTCTCTTTGTTTTCATCCCGACGCGCTTATTATGCACGTGAATCTCACTTTACATTTAGCCGAGGATATATTTTTTTCTTTTTTTACTCTTAACCGAAATGTTTTCGTCCGGTTCTGTGTTCTTCTAATTTCACGAATTTTGAAGATTCTTGTTCAGTTTGATTTTCAATTATTTTTAGTAAAAATGAGAGTTAAAAGTTTTTACACTAATATGAGGTTCTATTCTTAAACAAAACAATTTCCATAAATTTTTTATAAAAAAATTATTAGAAATTATATAGTGTTGCTGATATAAATGTTTATGATAATTTTGAATGTTATGGGAAACCATATCTATCATATATATGCATGTAGAACTGTTTGTTGTGAATTTATAGGTTGCAGAAAAATTGCTGTTCAAAAAATGATTAATCATAATTATAAGTAATTAAATACGATTGATTATAATATATTTAAATTATAATATAATATATCTTGTTGTTTTTAAGAATAATATCCTTTTTAATAACGCAATTTATTATCTAATCAGATATATGTAATAGTCTCTTCTTAGAATAACTCATTTAAAATAATTTATTTTTAATTAAAATTGTGTGAATTTTACACTATTTATTTAAAATATGTTCAATATCAAATGTGTAACGTTTTAACCGTCACAGTTTATAGTTCCCACGACTTCTGTTGGTTCGTAGATTTCGCTTTTTTTCAAATGGTTTAGTCTCTAATTTCATTTAACCAATAAATAAGCATATTAAAATATTAGCCAATTTCATTTCAAGATGACTTGTCCAATAGGGCTATTAGAGTCTATTAACGAAGAACTTAAAAGATCTAAGTGGATTATTCGAATTTAGTGTCACAACGAAAGCTTTTTTTTGTATATAATTTTTTGATAGATGCATATTTGGTCAGTACACGATTTATGAAGTGATGGTTAGAGAATATATATATATACGTTCTAAAATCAGTAACAAAATTGAAAAGAATATGGAAACATTTGAAGGATGAGAAATGGATATCTTTTCGTGGCCACGAAACCAGCCTGAGAGTGCTAAAAGTGCATATACTTTATGTCTGGTTACTTCTTAATTATAAAATTAGAACAACTGTGCATGCAATTTGTGAATGCAAATCTTTTGGTGTACTGTGTTATGATGCTGACAGTTATATAATCATCGTCAGTCGAGCAATAATAATGAGTCAATTAGTAAAATGACAAAGTAAAAAGTTGTTATTAAGAAATAATAAGAGGGACCAATAACATTAAGATGAAATTTCTGTTTTATTTTTGTTAAGTATATATATGTTTTTAAAAATCGGTTATCTTTGTAAGTGAATATATTAATGTTTAACACGTTATATAATTCGGATATTACAAACTTTAGATGTCAAGAAACGTAAAGGAACCAAATTGAAATAAACAAATGAAAGATACTTAGAGCAAAGCAAAGCATCATATTTTCGGACATGATTTGACGCATTGTTCTTATCTCCATTAACATTTTGAAAACTCTTGTCAGATCTTTATTTATATTATTTATGATAGAAAGATATATATTAATATTTCAAAAATTAACAAAGTATATATCCTTCTTATTGTCTTATCAAATCTCTATTTTTTATTGAGAATATTGTACAGCTATGCTTTTTTCATTTTAGAAACTAGACAAGATAACCAAAAAAGTTGCTGAAATTAAAAAAATAACCATAATAAATTGGTCACAGTATTGTATATATTTTATGAAATAATTTTTTATATACATTACATGCCCATATTTTGTTCTTGTTTAATATTTTTTTCCCTAATTCATTATTCTTTTCAATCTTCTTAAAAAAATAATCATTCAAATATGCAATTCTACTAAAAGTCTAAAAGTCATAGAGCTCTTTCTATATACAATATTTTTTATAATTTTAAAATTTAACATATATTTCTATAAAAATTGATATATACTATTATATTTACTGGTTTAATAATTCTATAGGTCACTCCTATTGGAATAGAGTTCATATATATTGTTGTAGATGCGTGAAAAATATAAAATACATGTTTTCATTAAATGAGACCTCTAACCCAATAGTAACTGATGAGAAATCACATGCACGGAGAAATATAATAGAAATTATATACGCAGAGGAATGAAAGATGAAATCGAGGGATAATATTGTCTTCATAATTCTGAAATGGTTACTTGCTTTATTTAAAATATTAACTAAGTATATTCTTTATTTTATATAGTTTTTTGGTTATACGGTAAATTAATCCTTCATTTTAGGCTAAATATGCCAATTTGAGTAGTCAAAAACTAAGTCAGCTCTTCACATAGTTGACTACTATCCCAACTTGAAATGTGGATAATTGTGGTAGAAATTATATTGACTCGAGTTGAAATCTTAAAATTAATTAGTTTCTTAAAACAATATTTTTTACATTCTCAATTGTAATTTTAAATTAATCATACTAATATTTCTAGTTTTATCATTTTGTTCTTACAAACCTGTGCAGATTTCAATCAAAGTTTAAATCAAAGTGTTCCAACTCTAAATCAGAATAATATGACTAAATTTTATATCGTTGTTTGTTTGTACTAGTATTGTTGTTACGCTATTAGTTAAATATATATCAGAATAATGGAAAATAGCATACTTATTCCATAAACCAAAAGACATACTACTTCTTATAAACTACGGCATTCAGCTAGGGGCTCTACAGAAAGCGAAACTAGAATCAATCAAATTAAAACGTGCGTGTTGGTCTTATAGATGCTTCTTATTGCCTGATTAGATCTCTGGCTTTTTTCTTTCAACATTCTTCTAACAACTATATTGTTCTGTTTCATTTTATGGTAAACACGCCACTCTAAAAATAAAAATAAAAAGTATGTCTTTGACTTTGTTGACGAGTATCCAACGTGAGGTGCGGATTATAAAGGGATCAAACTTAGTTTCAAAACTTAAATATTATATCGACACTTTTTTTGTATAATAAAATGTGCTTTTTATATCATGTTTTCTCGCCTTTGACCCGATTTAAGTGAACCAAATAAATTACTACATATTTTGTTAGTTGTAAACGATATATTGCATCCAATTGTTTTTATTTTTTGAACTTTGTTGTATCCAAATTGTTGATATAAAAGAAAGCACAGACAATTAAAAGAGTAGAAAACACAATACGGTTTAGTAAACCTTTTATACGGATTTTCTCTCGTCCTACTTTATCTTACTGGTTAGCTAATTGATAACAATATGAATTGTATACCCTGTACCCTAGACGGCAAGGGGTTACCTAGCAAAACCATTATGCTCTTAACCAAGTTGTTCCTATACGTATAGTGAATTTAACATATATTTGGTGTATGATGTCACGTTATGATGATGGAAGCTACGAGAGTTTCCATTAATTAATCAACTTTTTTCCCTCTCTCTGTCTGGTCATGAATACTTGAAAGAACAACTACAAAAAATAAAAGCCAAGTTCAAAGCACAATGAAATTAGTTAAAGGCAAATGCGTAATCATACGATTCTGAGCATTACTTGAGTCACAATATATAGTTCACACCCTCATCAAAACCTTTATTTCATACCAACTTCTGAAAACTACATAAAGACAAGTCTCTACATAATTCTATATATACACGCACACATATATCGATACATATATAATTAATTATGGTGAAGTTTGATGGGAAGCTATGGAAAGCTGTGTTTATGATGTCGATGATCAACATTGGGCTAAGCGTTGTAAACGTTATGTTCAAGAAGATGCTTAATCAAGGAATTAACCGTATGGTTGCGAGCACTTACCGACTTGCCGCAGGAACTCTGTTCTTGACACCATTTGCGATTTTCTTGGAAAGGTATGTGTCTTTATATGTATTTATAATATATCTACTCGCACCTATCGATACACCGACCTTATCAAGGCTTCACTCTAGTCACATGTCTTCTTCGTCGTGAAAGTTCAACTAATTCATCTAATCTTTTCTTGGTTTCTTGATTAGTTAATTAAGATCTTTGAAGTTTCTTTTGGATTGAAAATACTATTTAAATAATAAGTGGATGTCTTCTTTATTCGAGTGTCTTGTTGACTGTTCTTTATAGGTTTCAAGTCTCTTTTGTGGTAAAAGTTGACAAATCTTATCTACAAATCTTTTTGATGAAAAATATATATATTCGTATTCCATTGGAAATAAAATTAAAATTAGTTTGGTTTTTCTTTTCGCAGACATAACAGGCCAAAACTCACGGGTAGGATCTTATGTTCACTTTTCTTTAGCGCTCTTCTGGGGTAAGTCTCTTTGCTATAGTTTCAACAACAAGGGATGTTATGAGGTTGTCTAAATTTTTATCACTTACAAATTCACAGGACAAGTTTGGTTCAATACTTCTTTCTTATTGGACTACAAAATACGTCTTCCACTTTCGCCTTAGCGTTTAGCAACATGGTTCCTTCGGCCACTTTTGCTTTGGCTCTCGTCTTTAAGTAATGAATATCGATCAAAACACATTTCTACACTATTTGGCTTCTTCTTTCCTCTAATTATCACAATTATTTATTACTATTATACAACATAACTAAATGATGAATGATTAGGCAAGAGACGTTGAACATCAAGAGCAACATAGGAAGAGCCAAAGTGTTGGGCACAATGATATGCATTTGTGGAGCTTTAGTGCTTACGCTTTATAAAGGACCCGCATTAACTCGACAAGATGGTCAAATGCAAACACAAACTTCAAATAGTTCAACCACTGCGGTAACACAAAAGTGGGCAATGGGTTCGATCATGCTGATCATATCAATCTTAATATGGTCATCATGGTTCATTGTTCAAGCTAAAATATGCCGGATATATCCATGCCAATACACAAGCACCACGATCCTCTCTTTTTTTGGTGTGATCCAATCCGCTTTGCTGAGTTTGATCTCGGAGAGGAGCTTATCCATGTGGGTCGTTAAAGAGAAATTCGAAGTTTTAGCTTTGCTTTATTCGGTAAGTAATCACATTTACTATTTAGTTTGCCTACAAAATCTATGTTCGTTTGCATTTGACGTCTGGTTTTAAAACTAGATATTGTGATTTCATGAAATCTTTCTAAAGTTGATATATGCATATATATGTACCAACTATGATCGGTAATTTGTAAAGGGTATCGTTGGTTCGGGATTGTGCTACGTGGGAATGTCGTGGTGTCTCCAGCAAAGAGGTCCAGTTTTTACGTCTAGCTTCATCCCTTTGATTCAAGTCTTTGCTGCCATTTTCAGCTTCTCTTTTCTTCATGAGCAAATTTACTGCGGAAGGTAACCTATCTAATATATATATTAATGTTAATATGCTATAGATATCTAATAATATCAACGTACGTACAAACAAACTATTTTAAAATTGCATTGGACCAAACGCATCATAATACAATGTTGCACAAGACTTATTTAAATATTTCATTGACTTGTATAGAATATGCCATACTAAAGAGTTAAAGACCCTTTCATCTGCGTGACGTATCTTTTGAATGTGGGATTGGAATTAAACCTAATTGATGCTTACCAAGACCTTTAATCTGTGTGATACATACTTTTTGATCGATGTGGAGATTGAGGTTATATGAATCTAAAATGATTATACAAGGGATAACTTAATTATATGGGTTTCTTTCTCCTAACGGTAGCTATTAAATGGTACTTTTTCACTTTTGTTACTAATAGTTTCTGACGAATGAAATGAATATGTGGGATGACCACAAAGTGTGATAGGATCAACGGTCATCATCGTGGGACTTTATATGCTTTTATGGGGCAAAAGCAAGGAGAAGCCTGCACCAGTAACCAAACAGGAACCATTAAATCTCGATCTTGAAGTTTCTGGGACAGCTGCAAAGGAACTTAATAGTGCTACCCATCCAATCGCTGGAAAATAAATACTTCAAAATATACTTTTAATTATTTTGCATATGTTCAATGAATTCCAAGACTAACTTCATGCCTAATACAAAATCCTATTAACGAAAATGTAAAACTAAAACTGTTATACAGAAATAAATATATGAAGTTCATCAGATTACGAGTTCCTTTTTGCCAGTGAAAAAAAATTGTATTATAGTTAAAAAATATAATCATATGTATTAATTGAGATATATCATCAAAAGCCCGTCTAGCTCAGTTGGTAGAGCGCAAGGCTCTTAACCTTGTGGTCGTGGGTTCGAGCCCCACGGTGGGCGTTTATTTTTTTTATATATAATTTGTGATTTTGTCTTTTTGACATACTATGACAGTAAAATATTCCAGGTATACATATATATACTTCGTTTATTCCATTTTGTGTGTGTGTAAATCCTCTCTCTCTTTTTTCTAAATCATATAATTTCTCCCCGTAAGAACTTCGATATCAAAAAGCCTACAGTACAGAAATTAATTTCAAAAAACAAGGTCTATATATATATACACATTGATAAAGATTAGTAACGACTAAGGATTATACAAAGCGAAGAACCAAAAGGAGCTCTTCTCAATACTAGCAAGTAGCTACTATTATACATCACAAAACGTAAGTCGCCATACAGAGCAACAAAACTGGGACCAGCATAACTTAAACTACCTATATGTAACAAAATTGATCATAATACTTCTAAGTATAACTCAAATTCTTGTTCGACAGATCCAATCATTCAAATCTTGTCAAGAGCTCGATTATTAATTGGAGGCTTGCGTCGACGCTTACTATGGATCGGATAATCACTGTCTAACAATCGAGCAAATTTCTTCATATCCTTTGCTGAAGAAGATAGTTCAAGTTTAATCAGGCTATTACTGTTGGTGAGATCATCAATATGCTGTATATAGAAATTATATGCGAAATGTTTTATACTGTAGGAATAATGAAGAGACTAAATCTATGATACTCTTAAAAAAGGTTTACAAGACAAACCTTAGTGGTGTCAAGATATGTCAAGATATGTCAAGATATGTCAATATATTGGTCTTCTTATGCTATCTTGCAGTAAAGCCAAAACATATCTAGGATGAAGACATGCTCACTACTTTTACCAAACAGTTTAGAATAAAAAATAAAGCTCTTTCTTTATAAATGAGAAAGTGTGTTCTTTTTACAAAACTTAAAATAACTACCAAACTTGAACATAAAACTAATTTTGACCTAAAAAAAGAAGAAACATATAACTAATTAAAAAATATATACAAATGCTACAGATATTACAAACTATGTATTTTTGCTGCTGTGATTATAGGTTATGTCTAGGAGGATGTCTGGCTGGTCCACGATAATCATCATAGAAAGCTACAAATCGACCAGAAGATTTTTTCTTCTTGGGTTTCGATTTAAATGAAGAACTCTTACTTCTTTTATGAAACCCTAATTTTTGCTCCGCCACCAAATGCTTTGATGCACCTGAATTTCTTATACTCCAATCATCATTATTCGTCGCCCTCACTTGCTCCTTATCAGCTCTAGCCACTGCACTCCTCAATGTTCTCCCCGACCTTAGTTTCCTCGGTGCACCAATGTTGGTGAAGTCGCACGATTCCTATTATGATGTGTATAAATTGATATAATGAGATTGATTTCATTTTTTAAATATACAAATTATTTGAGAAATAATTTTATGAAAACAAACGTATACTTTAGGAGGTAGTATCGATGAATCTTTATCTCCATGATAGTCAAGACTACTGTGACCAGCATATCCGCCTATCAAAACAAATCAAGAGATATAATGTAAAAGAAAGTTATTAATAGCTTTCTTGTTAAGCTAATCTTCAGAAAAACAAACAAACAAACAAAAAAATTATGCGAGAAAAGAGTAAGGTAACGAAGAAAAGTAAAATTAGGGATCTTTATGTAAAGGCACCTTCATGAGCATAGACTAGGATATGGTCCTCTTCTAGGGCTTGAATGATTAATAGGATAGCTAGTATTATGATTGTGCATCTCATCATGATTATCAGAGATAATTATTTCCAAATTACCTCTCTCTCTCTTCTCTCTTATTGTTTTTGAAGAAGAGACACATACATATGAGGGAAGTGAATCTCAATAAAATTAGTTACAGTTTCAAATATTTTTTTTGGGACTCTCATGGGAGTAAAGACCCGAGTCAAAAGGGCATGGCTTCTGTCGTCTAGTAATAACAAAAAGAATATTAGCACTTCTAGGTGCATCTAAATTATAATAATCAATAATTTATATATCTTATGTTGGCCCCTCGAAGATATAAAGAAACCATATTATAGACGAGATAAATCTCATCCTTCTCATATTTTCTTTAAGGGTTAATTAGGAAGATAAGAAAGAGATGAGATTTAAAGTAGTTGAGGAACATATGTTAACTATATCATATCGAAAGTTTAGAAATGACTTTGAATTCATAATCTCATAAAATAGAAACGATGCACTGCATTGATAATTCTATATGTGGTGTACGAAATAAAGAAAAAGAAGTGAGAACTTGCAAATGATTTCTCATAAGTTATATGTTAAATAACATGTTATCAGAATATGTTAATGTGAATGAATGAAACAACATGTTAAGACGTAATGATTTAAATAAAACAACGAGAAAAGAAAAAAAGAAAGAAAGGAGAAGCCACGAGGAAGTGCATCAAATGAAGTGCAGGCCTTGGAACCATGTAAATGTGTCTTTACATGGATTTACTAAAAGATATTACGGAGACATTTACACAAAGCTTAAACTAATCAATGTTATACTAAACTAAAAGATTCTTAACAATTATTTTTGGAAACTAGAACTAATGGCGTGTTGCCCGAGCTGGTCCCTCTTCTTACCTGTTAGTTTCTCTGTGAAAGCCTCGTTTTAATTACTAGTGATACTATTTTTCTTTTTAATTAACCAGACTCATCAGAACCAATCCCTACTTTTTTTTATATAACTTTGAGATTAGTTGGTCGTCCGTTTTGCCATAACCGTCCAAACATACTACTACTACTGTTACATTAATCAATTTTGAGTTTTCCACTATTTCGTTAAAAGGCTGTCTTAATTGAGGCCCTAGGTTGGGCCTCATCTGGAACCCACTATGCTCACGAGCACATCACTTATGTTTTACATGTTCAATACCTTTTGGTATAGTTATAACCCAATTTACAATGCAAAACGCATGAAACTTTGTCCAATCAGTACCTTTTTAATATCTATTGAAAATATCAAAATATTCCGATAAATACATTTAATCAATCCTGAACCCAAAAAGTTGCAATTTGTATAAGCCAAAGAAAAATTTCTTGCGATCTTAGCATATGATACTTTCATTCCTATACACTTACAGCATGGTTTGACTCAAATTTAATTTTCTCACATTTCTCTCCCGTACGTGCCACTAATCAAAAACATTAAGTCTTTGGACAATAATGCGTTACAAGTTAGAACAAATAATATTAAAATCAAAACCAGTTATAAAGCTAGTATTATAATTTGATCATAATCGTCCTGCTTCACTATGCTAACAAAATAATAATTAGTTTCTTCTTTTTCCTTTAATCATTATGGATCATTATTGGGTTTTGATTTAATATTATATTTTTTGGGACAAACAAAAAGAAGAGACTAATAAAAGAAAGAAATATCAAATATGCATTATCTAAACCAAGCAAAACCAAAGATGTGTCTTATCATTTCTGTTAGATCAACAAAAACAAAAAAAGGACAAAGACAAAAAAGTTTTTTATTTTACAATTTGTTTATCATTCCTCTTCTTGCAAAGATCTAAGATAGCACATCTCCTAGAGTTACACGTGTCGTAACTTGGCTCCGTCATTATATCTAATCTAATCTTAAACTTTCAGAAACAACACCTTCATGACTCAGTCACATCCCAAATAGCCAAACCTAATCCTTTTTTCTATTATGAAAAGTATTTACATTTAATATTTTTCCGTTTAATATCATTGATTAGTTTCTAGTATTTACCCTAGATCTTTTTATAGCTTTTATGCATTTCCAATTTCTTATCAAGATTAACAAAAAAAATATACAACTGAATATCCATTAAAATTTTCAAATACACAACTTTTTATACATATTTAACCTATATTTTTTTGAAAATTCTACATAAATCAAAATACCAATAATCCTTATGTAGAGGAGGGGTTAGAAAAGTTAAATTAGTATATTATAATTTAAGGATAGTCTATTAATGATAACGAAGAGTTGATGAACCGACGAATTTGAAAATATTAAAAATTAAAATTAAAGAGAAGAGAGAATAAAAAAAAAAAAAACACGTGCTGCTGCTTCTCCTCCTCCTCCGCATTGCCGGGTTTTCCTCTTTCTCCCCCGTGAAAACTGCGATTATCAATTTTCCTTTATTTTTTTGTTCCTTCAGATTACAAACCCTAAATCTCTTTCTCCAATTTTCCCGTCGTTTTCCCTCATTTTCTCACTCTCCAATCCACTCTTTTTAAAAAATCCTCCATCGAGTCAACCAAATCTAGATCAAAGTTTGAATTTTTTTTTGTTTCTAAAAAAATAAACGTATTTTTTTTCTTCTTCCTGTTGCATCTATAATAGCAAAAATCTTCAATTTCTCCTCCAAAAAACACCTTTTTGTTCTGTTTCTCCATAATCGATGCAAATCGAATTCAAAACAGAGGAAATTTCAAATCGTTCTTAGAAAGTCCGGTCTTTTTCCTTCCAGTTTGCGTCTAGCTTTAGAGATAATTAAGGGTTTTCAGGGATGGGGCCAGTGACGTCATCAATGGCGGCGAAGTTTGCGTTTTTCCCTCCAAATCCGCCGTCGTACGGTGTTGAGGTGGAGACAGGAAAGCTGAGGCTGACGGGGGTTGAGAACGTGAAGGAGAACGTTGAAGTGTTGAAGCTGAAGACTAAGAGAGGGAATCAGGTGGTTGCGGCGTATATTAAGAACCCTAAAGCCTCACTCACGCTTCTCTATTCCCATGGCAACGCCGCCGATCTCGGCCAGATGTTCGAGCTCTTCTCCGAGCTCAGCCTCCATCTTCGCGTCAACTTGATTGGGTAATTATTACTCTTTCCTGCAACATTTGGTAGATGAAATTAGAGGGATAGGACAAGTTTTTGTTTTCTCGGTTTAGTGTCTGCTGCACATCTTGATGCTGTAGATAGGCGAAAAAAAGTTATGGAGAATCATGAGTAATTGACAACGAATATGTTAATGGATCTGTGTTCTTACGTCAGATATAAGTGAGATCCACGGTCTGGAGTCTTGGTTTGTTCATGTTTTGATTGTGTTTTATAAATCCTGATTATGTTGTTCCCTGTTATGCAGGTATGATTATTCGGGTTACGGGAGGTCTTCAGGGAAGGTATGATCCGCTGTATTCTATCGACGATTACTTTATGTATGAACTCGATTGTTCACTATGGTTTCTCCAACAGCCTAGTGAGCAGAACACGTACTGCGATATAGAGGCAGTGTATAGATGTTTGGAGGAGCAATATGGTGTGAAGGAACAAGATGTTATCTTATATGGACAATCTGTAGGAAGCGGGCCGACTTTAGAATTGGCTTCACGGTTACCAAACCTCAGAGCAGTTGTTCTTCACAGTGCAATTGCATCCGGTCTTAGAGTCATGTACCCTGTGAAGCGAACCTACTGGTTTGACATTTACAAGGTTTTCTTAGAAACCTTCTTCATCATTACATCCTCGTTCTTGATCTCATTATCTGTTCTTTTTTTCTCCGGATTCCGGACAATACTTATGTTTTTGTGCTTGCAGAATATCGAGAAGATATCTTTTGTCAAATGTCCGGTTCTGGTGATTCACGTGTGTATCATCTAGTGTCCATTTCGTTTTTTTTTCTTTCTTTCAAAGCCATTTTGTTATTGATCAGAGGCTTACGGGTGTGTGCAGGGTACATCAGATGATGTTGTTAATTGGTCTCATGGGAAACAGTTATTCGATCTGTGTAAAGAAAAATATGAACCGCTTTGGATAAAAGGAGGAAACCACTGCGATTTAGAGCTATACCCGCAATACATTAAGCATTTGAAGAAGTTTGTATCGGCCATTGAAAAGTCGCCTCATCTTGGAATCGGATCTATGCCACAAACAGAAAAGGCAAGGAGCAGTACGGATATTAGAGAACCTGCAAGACCAAGCACAGATCAAAGAGAGAAATCAAGAACAAGCACAGATCAAAGAGAAATGCCAAAGCTGAGTACAGACTATAAGGATAAAGCCAGAGCGAGCATTGATAAGAGAGAAAGAACGAGAAAAAGCATCGATGGGTCTGAGAAATCGAGTAATGCCACAGAACAGCAATTACAAACAGAGAAAGGGAGGAATAGCATTGACAGGTAAAACAAAATTTCAGATTTGTATGAACTGATGATATTGATATTGATGATGATGGTGATGGTGACGATTGATGATGTCTGATGACAGGTTTGGGGAGATGATACGATCAGTAGGATTGTGCAACATAGATTGTTTCAAGCCTACAGCAACAGCTAAGTGAATTGGTAGAAGAAACATGAACACATAGACACGCACATGTATCCAGAACATCTAACTGTTTGATTTTGGTTTTATTACCTCTTTTCCTCGTGTTTTGGAATTTAACAAGCCACACGTCAGTGTTTGATTACTGTAACTCTCCTGATCTACTGGATTCAAATAGCTTGGTTTGGTTATTATAAACTATAGTATAACAAAATAGAATATGATACACCAAAGATGTGTCTGCATTACATTACAATTTATACAGAATTTCTACAAACAACACTCATGGTGGTACAAAACCAGAAGCAAGCAAAAGTCGGCTAAAAAACACTCAACAACAATGGTACAAACACAGAAAGAAGAGAAGCCTCGTCTTCTTTACTTATTTGAATTCACATAAGAAGAGAAGATGAAAAAAACAAACGCTTTTGTTTCCTTCATCCAGAACATACCCAACTACACATTTACTCAACCACGATCACTCACGAGGTGCATTCTTCTTGAATAACGCATAAGCATCGCTGTAAATGGCGATTGCATTGGACAATACCGCAAGAACAATCATGAAAACGGCTAAGGTCGTGTCCCTGCTTGTTGCTTTGCTATGACGATCCCTGGAAGAACATAACAAAAATCGAAATTAACTACCAAATCTGCTTAGCGAAGAGGGCCGAATATCGATTGTGTGCAGATCAACTTACTTTAGTATAATAGAAGCTGGGAATATGAAACCAAGACAAACAGCAGCAGTCGCTCCAGTGAATTGGAAAGCATCCCAAATGCTCGGGATGAAGTTTGCACCCAGGAAGATCACAGAGATGAGACCTGCAGTGAGGCAACCGAACCTTACATTTGAGGTAGTTAATGATGGAGCGGCAGGGAACAAGAGCCCGTCAATGTTAATCCGCAACGGGTAGAAAACAATTGGGAAGACGAGCATAAGATGAAGCGCATAGCTAACTCGAACCGCATCATTAAGGACAGAACCAAAAGGGATTCCGAGATCGGTGTCAAAGTTTGCTAGGATATCATCAAGAGTATCATCGCCAAACAAGAGGAACCCAAAAATGCTTGTCATTATGTAAACAGATGAGCAAAGGATAAGAGCTGATCGGACAACAGGTCTTATCTGAGAGGGGTCGTCGAGCTCGTTCTGTATGCTGTGAACTGAAACAGATAAAGCAAAACCAAGAACATGAGTTTTTGTTCATTCTTCAAAGCTTATGTTCCAACTAAGAACAGAGCACACATACCATTGTAATGGCAGATGAATGCGGTGACAAGAACGGGTACAACTGTGAAGAGATTCCAGAAGGATGTTAAGTCACTAACATCTGGTAGTAATCTTGGCATTGCCACGCCACCACTGATCAACTTCATGATAGAAATTCCTGCTGTGATGACGAGAAACACGACCGCCAGAGCCACTGATAAGGCGGATGTAAATCTCAAAGAATCTGCAAAGAAAGCATAATCATATGTCAGAAGTAATGAAAAGCATTTTACAACAAAACTTAAAGATCCAGAGTCCCTATTCAGTATTCACTTCTAGGAGCATCTACGACAAGAAATGACGGTTTCTCTACGACCAATCATGGCAAAAACCAAGCGGATGCTCGTGTTAGAACCGAAACACTTACCAATTCGCTTGAAGCAAGCCAAAGGAACAAACACACCAAGAGTTGTAATAAGAAGAATAGCAGCTCTTCCGTTCCACCAATGGTGACCGAACCATCCTTCAAGAACACCATAATGGTGGATACCATCTTCTGTCTTTCCAGCCAATACATCACCTTCAAACAACCACAAAACAACAAGAGAGGAGTAAGATTTCAACAACGCAGCAGCAGATGATTATTAAACTCTAAAAAACGACTACGAGACGATTAATGATACCAAGGATGATCATGTAGACAATCAAAACACCGATGTTGTTGACTAGAACAGCGACTTGAAGCAAAACCCTTCCAGGATAGCCAAAAGAGTCACCCATTAAACCACCATAAGAACGGCTTTTCTTAATCTTACTAAACCTAAGCAAGAACTCAATCGATGCATCGGTCAAGAAAGCCATGACAACAACCATCGTTATCCCGAGTACGAGACCAAGGATCTTCATCGTCGCAGGCAAAGCCATGATACCAGCACCGATTATGGTTGTGGCGAGATTGAAAACCGCGCCACTAAACGAAGCACCATTGAATTCATCGTAGGCAACTTCGTCTCCCTGAGTTTTGGGCAACAACGGAGCAGCAACGTCGTCGGACGAAGAACAGCTCCTCTTTGGAATCGGAGTAACATCTTCAATCGTCATCTTCCGATTAAAATCACAAGCTGTCAAAATGGATTACAGAAAAATCTTAGCCACCACACAAAGTCAATTTCGTTGAACGCGTGAAAGAGCGACGAACCTTAAAAGAGAGAATTTGACGAAAATTTTCTGAATACTGAGCAGAGACGAACTTCGAATCAACTGATTGATTAGACAAGTAGGAATCAAAAACCCTAAAATTGACACAAACCCAGTTGATTTTGATCGAAAATGGTATAACCCAGAGAAGAAAACTAGAATCCAATATACAAAGTCGAAACCTTTGAAGAACTAAAGAATTTACAAACAGTGGAGATTTTCGATTTCTCGAAAGAAGAAGAATTTTGTGGAGAAGGAAAATTTGGAGATGTGAAGGAAAATTATAGCCTCACGATTTTGTCTCGCTGAAGCTGGAAATGATATAATCTGTACGAAACTGTAACCTTTTTAAAAGAAATTAAAGAAAAAAACGAGATTTTGTTTGCTATTGGATAGTGGGTAACGTGATTAGCCAAATTTGTAAAACTGAATTATCAAAATTCACTGTATTATGATGACGACTTATTTGACCTTAGGTGGAGCTGATTGGATTTCAGAGAAGTTCGACGCAGCGTTTAGGACCCAGTGAATCGATAACTACACTATTCGTGGAACCGTATAAAATATTAATAATTTTTGTTATTAAGATTCAAGAAGCAAAAACGAAATTGTAATTGGTTTAAACGTCGAGTACATAAAAGCATTCAATATGTAGTGAAAACAAAAAAAAGCTTTTATATATACTTGCCAATGGCCTTTGATTTCAAGTTTGAAGTTTTTATATTATTTTACGTTATATTACTTACGTTTATAGCTAAATTAAATTTGATTTTATATTTATTATTTTAGAACTATGCTGTTATCTGGATAAGTCTTTTGTATTTTAAAGAAAATTGGCTTGTATTTTAAACTATAATGTATTATTTGTATTTCTTATTTATTGTAAATAATATATTAGTTATTCATTCGACATTTTTAGGATATTGCAAGACAATAAAGACTAACCAAAAAAATCAAACCAACACTAAATTAAATGATTCTATTTGGATAAAACTTAAAACATTTTTTCGTTCATATTCATAAAAAAAATTCGAATATTAAGAAATTGTAATCCTAAGAGATCAATGAGACATGCACGATTGAATTATTTATTGACATTATGTGTCAAGGAAACTTATAATTTGTAAAAGGATATTATGGAATTGTAGTTCTAAAAGGCTAGTTGGACTGTTTTGTTGTCACTACTTTCATACTTATACTAATCTTCATAGTTTCAAACAAATCAAGCACATACATACAAACTTATTATGTTGTTAGAGGAAGAATATCTCTATGTTCTTTAACTAACCCTAATAAAGTGTTCGCTTAAACGATGAATAACACTTCCAATCGTAAGTCTTTTTTAAAACAAACATGTATTAAATCTAATATCTTTTAAGATTAAGCATTCATACTGAACTTTGCCCCCGAAAAGGAAAAAAAAACATTCATACTGTACTATCATTTTGTTTTTTAGTATTTCTATGATCAATCACAATTTATGTTTTAAAAAAATAGTTGTAGAACAATAGAAGAAGTAATCAAAAGGAGATATGTACAACTCAATTCATTATTTTATTTCGTAATAATATGTGGGCAGGAGAGACTGATAGAAAGTAATGCCTAATTAATTATTGCCTCTCGCACCTCTGATAATATATTAACTATCCGAGACTTGGATGATAATTAAACATCTTATTACTATATTATAATACTAAATATTACCAAGTTTTGGCTTTTAGTAGCAATCAAAGCGTCGATTAATTATCATGAGTCATCCTCACGCCCATTTCTTATTTTTTTAATCGTATACCCAGTCAGATATACGTAGACAGTTAGGGCAATGAGAGCCATATATTAATATATCAAGAAAGTATTAAGGTTCAGGATTCATATTTCGTATCTAAATAACGGGTTTCCACGTCCAGAATTTAACATTAGAATATTCAAAAGTATTATTAACAAGAGACAAATATCATCACAAGAGCATTAGCAAATTAGCAATTCAAGTCATATAGCAAACGCAATAACATAAAATGAATTTGAGAGTGATTGTAACCATCTTAACCCAAAACAGGCATGTAAAATAGAGTGGTTGTTATTGTTTTATAGCCTTCTTTTGTTCATTAAAGTCGATGATCAACTTTTATTGGGTGTGTTTATATATATGAAGATAACGTTTGTTTGATGTCTTCCTTATTCACAGGTTTCATTGTACTGTGGTTTTGGGTTTTAACAAAAGAATCATACTTTATAAGATAGAAATATCAGTGTTTCTTCAAAATTTGATTATATGTAAATGAAATTTTGAATGTTTCAAACACACGTCTTTCATCATATCATACGTACATACATCCAAGATTAGTTCCTCCATAGGTCATACCGTACGTCGTAGTCAAAGAAAAATACAAATACTAATTAATACCCAAGTAGATTTTGGTGCATGTATTTAATTCAGAGACAATAACTAGATATTCAAAACCAGGAGAGTGAGTCACTCATCCAGGCAATTGATTAAAGAGATAAATTAAAATTAAAAATCATGACGAAAAAATTACTTAAAGATTAGAGAAAAAAATCATTAAATTGTTTCAAGGTCAATGGTTCGGTTTGTAAAAGCATATGGTTCGAACTCTCGAGTAGGTAGGCTGCTTAAACCCTAGATCGTTTTTCTGCTTTTATTTCTGAGCTTTTGTCAACTACTACTAAAAAAAACTAGATTAAGCTTTTGCTTAAGTTTCTGTCTGTCTTCTTAAAACTGTATAACTGTGATGTTATAGTTTGTATGCTTGTTTTAACAGAAATGTTTTTAGCAAACAAACAGCAGCGAAGTCCGGCTAGTAGCCGGTTACTAGTTTTTAAATTATTGTTTCCACACACACTTTGTCTTATCGGATATGTCGGTGTTATAGTTATATGACGTGGCCGTGCATCGGATTCACTAGCAAGACATGTGTTGCAAATTCTGTCCTTAAGGATCACATCAAACCATCAAAAATACACGTGTTATAATCCCAAAGGAACGTTCGAAAACCCAATCTTTTTTTTCTTTTCGGCCATTCGAAAACCTAACCATTTTTTTCACATCATCCTAAACCATCTTCACACTTTGATATTTCCAAATATCTCAATAAATCAATGGCGGAGTTTCATCTTCCTTCCGAGATCGAAGCCGAAGCAGAGCAATTTCCAGACCAAGATTTCGAAGAGAACTCTCCTTTCATCGACAACGACTACCTCAACTACCTCCACTACTTGGCTTCAGGGAGCAACCATGAAATCGAGACGTTTGGTTCTTACGATGAAATCTTCGGTAGAGTGTTGGGGAACTCATCTTCCACGCGGTGGCCGGAAACGGCGGAGGAACTTCCGGTAGTGGAGTTGACGGCTGAGGAAATGATGGAGAGAGGTTTGGTGGTTTGCGCCATCTGTAGAGAGGATCTTTCTGCTAGTGAGAGACTCTCTGAGCTTCCTTGTCGGCATTGCTACCACAAAGACTGTATCTCGAATTGGTTGACTAATCGGAACACTTGTCCTCTTTGTCGTCACAATGTTAGAAACTAGTTCGGTTTTCTTGAAAAAAAAATTTGTGGGGTTGAAGTTGATAAAATCTTTATCTTACCAGCTACCCCGAATATGTCACAAGAATAATCGAGTGAATTGGCTATTCAATCCATTCAAAAATAATTTTTTTGACTTATTAACTTTGGAATTTTGGTCAACAATTTTGTCGAAAAGAAAGACAAAAAGAAGGTATCATTTTAGTCTTTCTTTATTTTCTCTTATGATCGGACAATTTTGCTGTAGACGCCATTTTTTTATGAGGATCTTACATCTCACTTTTATCACATACACACTTACAAAATTACACACAATGAATCCGACCAGTCTGAATCAACAATTCAGTCCATTAACAAGCCATCGTCACTGCGATTTATTTTTTACTTTTACTATTGTTTCCCTTGTACAATCTTGTTTTGCCCCCATGCTTTGTTTAAAATGAAAATCTAAACCCTAAATGCTAAACTTTTTTTCAACGGTAAACCCATTTTTAATATAAAAGAGCCTTTATTTCCATGAGAAGTCCAATTAAAACCTTCACAAACCCTAAATATCATAATCAGTCTAGCCTAACGAACAAAATAAGCTTCTTTGTTCCTAATCATCATTTTTAATATTTAATTTAACATTTTATTATATAGATCCCCTAGTAAATATAATTCCTATATTATAATTATTTTTAGATATTTTTATTCTCTTCATTGTCATTTTCATAACAAACCAAAATATTATAAATGAATAACAAAATAACAATCATAAAAAAAATAGAAGTGAAAACCTGCGCTACAATAACCTTTTTAGAACACAAAGAAATATCTTCGATCGATACGCTCTTTTCTTTTTTTTTGTCACATAATAACATTTTTTATTTTTATTTCAGCCCAAATTAAGTCCATCTTTTTTTTGAAAAAATCAATGGAGCCCAACTTTAAAAGAATACATATGGCAATTGTTGAAAGAGTACCTCTTTTTGTTGGTCAAAGTGGTACGTTTATTTGGGCTCTGCTAAAATGATTCTACTTATTGTTTTCCAAATGGACCGCAAGTGTCCATTGGTTTGCTTTTCTTATTGTTTTAGTATGTTGTGTTTGAGACTAGCTCTTCAACTTTGATGTCTAGATAATTGTATATGGTGTGTAAAAAAATTTATAATGCACTACGATCCGAAAAGAATATGATTTATGATCATGGATGGATGCTGAGGAAAGCAACATAGATAATTCGAAACATAAAAAATGAATAAGAAAATTCTGTAAAGTATAAAAGTATGAGATCATGGGTTATACGTGACATTTGCGTAAATTTGTTGGCTCATTTTGTTCAACTCTGATCTTTTGGAGGTGGTGGTCTAGTGGTGCTTGAGAATTTTTAGGTCACTAGTAAAATTTTACTTTGAATAATTGATTTTTGTTTAAAGGTTGTGTTTATAATGGCTGGTCCTGAACAATGTAGGAGATTATTAGCTAAAAATTTGGAATCTCCGCAAAAAAAAACTCTTAACCTTTTTTTACTTCTATGGTTTTTGCCTTTTCTTATATCAACAACACGCAATACAAAGTTTTTTAATCGGGATAATAACGAATGGAACGAAAATAACCCGTTAATAAAAGTTTTAAAATATTAATATCTGAGATTAATGCCGATTTTTTTGTCTTTTAATATCTAACAATTCCAAAAATAATAATAGTTCATATCAATTGTGCTATCTTTGTTTTGTGTGTAGGGTTGTAGATGTGCCTCCCTAGCCACCCACCCTATAAAATTTGGCCTTATCCGGCCAAAATCATACTATGAATGATTTTGCTCCCTTCACATGTTGTATTTATCCCACTTCCTTTAATTTTGTTTCTTGCTCTCTTCTTTTTGTGTGTGTGTATGGTTCTGTATCTATCTGCTACAAACGAGTTTGGTCTCCAAGTTTATAACTAGCCTCATCTGTTTCTATAATTTAATTTTGTTAATGAAGTTAAGTTTCCAACCACGTTTTCTCATCGCTGTTGTCGTTACCAACATTTAAAGATTAGCATGAAATTATTTGTTTTGATTTTATTTTACTAATAACTAAGCATAGTGTATTAAGAGTTTCAGTTAAATATGTGTGTACTTAAGACCAAATTTGGGAAGATGTATAGAGAAAGAACGTGCAATAAAGAGACGTTGGCTAAGGGAGATAAATAGTAGAAAACGACAAGATGTTAAGAGACTGTCTATTCTTGAGGGTACAAGATCTAAGAGCAAATATTATCTTTAATTATAACATTGTTTTATGTCATAGAGACTCAATATTATATAGGATGTTACTTTCATATAGATTTCAATCCAATCCAAGCTTTTTATGTCTTGGATTTTTAGAACTTCAAATCTTTGGAATAGAGAAATACGTTAGTTTTCTCTCTTGTTATCAACTATTGGTTCCATATCAATTCTGATATGTTTATCATCTTTCATTGGCAGATTTTGCATAAGGCAGAAAATCCGCATGTCTAGAGTATACACTTTATACGGAACCAAACAACCATACTTTATTTTGGGAAAGTAGACCTCGTTTTGTAGCTAGTACTGGATTTTGTGCGTGAGGCATGAGATCTCTGCGTTTAGTGTACACATTCTTAACACTGATAAACACTCAGGTTTAGACTTCGTTTTGTACAGAAGACAACATTTTCAAAGAAGATTATGATACCGTTTGAAACATAACAGCACATCTTTTTCTCAACTTGTAGCCTAAATGGCAAATTTAAGCAGACATACTTACACTGTTCTCAGCTAAATTATACTTCAAAACAAAAACAAAAATCTCCCATTGTTCACTTAAACTATTGCATTCCAAAGCAAAAAAAATAAAAATCATTGACATGTTTTGTAATATTGTTCTTCCCATCAAAAAGCCATGAACGTGCGAATAACGTAGAGTTACGGTTAATTAATTTCTTTAATCGAATAAAAGTGCGGATCGAATGGAGTATTAGAGATATTTTGCTCAGCCCTAAGTATGTGTTCTATTTATGTAGCAGTCAGAATAATTCATCCACTAGTTATCCAACACGAGTAAACTATGATAACCGTAAAGACAATTGGTATTTAGCACACGTGTCTAGATCTGATTAAACTGTTGGTATATACTTATGAATCCGTTGATTTAGTTTGGACCCATTGTAATTGCATGATTCCATAATTAGACAGCAAAAATTGAGTTCATTAGTACGCAATATTTCCAAAGTTAGAATCTCAACACCAACTTAGTGTTTAGCTCAACTTTCAGATACTATGTTATATGCTATTTTACGTAAATATATATGTACTTTATTTTTATTTTCTTATGGTCATATTTCCAGATTGTAAACGCATGGAATTGAGTAATTCAATTTGAATCAATTTGGCATGTATCGTTGATCGATCCACAAGTTTTAATTCATATGACATTTATATAAAATAATACATATATAATTGGTGAATGCGAAGATTGAGTCTTCTCACTACAGGATAGAATGTGATTATTAATGGCCAAGTTATTGTATAAACACCCTTTTTGTAAAAATATAACCACCAATGCTTCGTTAGTAATTACAATTACCGATGAAAGAAAATTAACTGCTAAACAAACGTCTATAACATAATATCATGTAATTCACTAATTTATTTTAGGACTAAATTCTCGACGAAATATATTGTCAAAACAGAAAAATTTTGGACCATTTGATAGTTGAAGATTGTTAGAATACCAATGATAAAATTATTAGTAATTTTCAAATTAAAATTATATCAAGATTACCAATAAATATTCATCAGAATTCATTGATGGAATATACATGCCATGACTTTATATTAGATTAGTTTATTGATATTTACTAACAATTTCTCGACATATTACACATGTGTATTACTAACAATCCTTGTAAAACACAAAAATAAAATTTATGAACAATGTGGCCTAATTGTATATCCGCGTTCACCACTAATATAATACGAGCAATAATTTCTTACGAATATTGCTCAACAAAATTTAATTGCTTAGTTGATCTTGAAAATCTATCATAAATAGTATTTTATCAACAATATATTTATATTTTGGTCTTTAAAAAGAAAATATATTTATAATCAGTGCTAATGTCATTTCTTATTTTCCCCATCATACTAAAAATAATTTCTTTAAAATTTATTTAAAAAAAAGTTATGTTTATGTTTTGTATTAAAGATTCCTTTGGATGGTTTCTTAGTGCTACATTTGTTATTGGAAGACAAGTTAAATCGAAGTACTCTTTCCGTGCAAAAACCAGAGCCGTTATTTTAGGGGTGTGTTCTTTGTCGCCACGTTAATATTCCCAAGTTACCCTTACTTTTTGAATACACATCGGAAGAACTGTTTTCACATTCAAGGGCATTATCGGAATTTTCAAATGAAATTATTTTAAAGAAGAATAATTTGAACGTTTCAGCCTAATCATCTCTTTTTCATTTCGAATTCCTCCTAACTCAAAAAGAAAAATACAAGATAACAAAGTTGGAAAATAAAAAATTCTTACATGAAAATCCACATCAAAATCTTAGGTTATTCGTTTATGGTTTTGAAAGTTTAGTTAAATCCAGTGTTATTAAATACCATAGCTTATATATATGGATTCGATTTTACAGTAGATTTAATGAGTTTATCAATAGATAAAGTAGAGTCAAAGCTTCTGTGATGCACATGGATGTGTATAGATCTAAGAAAAGTACATTAAGACAAAAATCCCCATTACTAGGTATTCAACTGCTCATGGTTCCCTACACACTTGTGCATTTATGTGTAAACACTCTTATATACACCTTTAATAAATGGTAAGTCATATCATATTCCAAAATTTAATTTGTAATCATTGTTTTTTAAATTGCAAAACAAACTAAAGGGTTAGGAAAAAAACACAAAGAAGAGAGAGAGAGAGCAAACTCAAGTCATTAAAGAAATGAAAGAAGAGTCTTTCCTTGTCTCATGATATTTTTGACCATTTAGTCCACTCAACCTAAAGAGAGACAGAGACAGCGAGAGAGATCACAAGGCTCATCATCTGAGGTTAAATTTTGATTAAAAAATAACATTCCGAAGTCAAGATTTGGAATGTTCAGAATTATATATGTATATTAGTATATATATGGTGATTTGATTATGTTGTTATCTTTTAAACGGTACGTATACTGCGTTTTCAAAGTTCGTGTACATCAACATTTATCTTTATCCACCATGGTAGACAGTACAACACGTAATTTAATTATGAATGAAATGATTAATAGTAATCTTGTTTTACAACCACAACTATATATTATCGTCGTAGTGTCTTGTTTTACAACCACAACTATATATTTCCGTAGTGTCTTAATCTATCTTTTTATTTTGCTAGTCTTTAGTCTAGCCTTTTAATGTTTATGTATATAAACATGTGTAGGGTAATTTATAAATAGATTAATCTAGAATTATAACTATTCAAAAAATTTGATAAAAACAATAGTATCATATATTTCATCTATATATATATATATATATCGTCTTTAATAACAATATATTTTATATGCTATATATTTTTGTACAGTTAATTCGAAAAAATAACGATCAAAATCGTAATTTCTCAGTAGAAAAAAGAAGAGTCAACTTTCTTTATGGTTCCAAAAAGATTTACTTTGCAGGAACGTCAGCTTTAAATGGTTTTTTTAAGTAATTAAAAAAATTGGGCATGTGTAAGCAATATGATATTGTGTTCATATCAGAACACGTATATAAAGTATAGGGTTGTTAACATTAACATTATAACTATCCAATTGGATTCGATATTGATTCGCAGGATGTTCTGAAAACCTTTAAAGAGTTGTCAATTACTGAGAATTACAACGATCAATTATTTAATGTTTAATCTCAACCATGATATAGAAAATCAGATTTAGTAGCTCATTTTATCATGAAATTAATCGAAGTCAAACTCATTAACGGTGAAAAAACTTATTTTAGAATTATATGGAAAATGATTATTAAAAAAATCTCAAAAAGTCAAATGCAGTCTGTAATTCAATAGTCAATCTTAAACTTAGATGCATCACCATATATATTGAAATCGGGATATTGATCACTAATATTTATGGTTAACTTATTATTGTAATGTCTCTAGCTGCCACTAGAATGTCATCACCAGTCAAAATTAATAAATAGATTACTTCCCTGCTGGGTCTTCTAATGTAAACAAAAATATTATGAGTATTTTTTTGAATTTTTTACAAAACTAAAACTATTTGAGTGTCTCATATGTGATTTCTAAAAAATAATCATGATCTAAGATATGCATTCAAGTTTTATTTATCCTCTTATTTGGCTAACCTATATATTGTATCATAACTATGTCTTTTCTCACATTATAATATAGCATATTTTTTCCCAAAAAAACCATGATCTAAGATTAAAAGATGGTTATTAAAGTTTTAATGACAAGTAGAATATTACTCCATCCATTTCATCGTTTAAGATTATTTACACATTAAAAAGCATATTCATTTTTCTATTATATTTTTATTATATTAAATAACTATATCTTTTAAACATTGAATAAATAGAATTAAATGTTTTCATATATTTTTTTAAATAATCAAAACAATTCTAAAACAATACTTAATTTGAAACAGGAAAAAAATTTAATTTAATTTTCTCAATGGGTAGAAAAGACAGGTTTCCTTATTGACGCAAAGCATAATTGGGATTTGAAAGACGAATGACTCCTAAAGAAAAAAATGACGAATGACACCACTGGATGTTCTGATATTTCGTATCTTTTTTATACATGTTTAATAAGTAATGTCAAATAACAAAATAATGCAATATCTTTTTCTCTCTGATGTAATAAGAAGAAAGTAATTCATTAAAATTATGATTATCCACTACTCCTCCATGCACCTGCTTATATATATATATATATATATATCTGTATAAATCATACATACATAAACATACATGTCCATGATAGGCCAAAGATTGCGGCTGATATGCCTCGGATACCTTTGCTTTATGCAATGTGGGTGACAAAGTGGTCGAAAAACTACAATCAATAAACTCGTTTATTAGCAAAATTAGATATGTAACAAGAAAGATTGTATATGATGAATACATGCCATGATTCAAGAGTCTTCTAACTGGCCTCCGTTTTCGATATCAACTTCCATTTCACATTTCCACGTCGTTTAAATGCTAGAGTGTAATGGTATGTTAAAGGTAAAATCATAAAACATATATTTGTATTTTTGCAGATTCTTCTATTTCAGTTTTGGCTTTCGAAACTGTTTTCTTAATTCAATTGTATGTTTGCTAGAAAAAAAAGAGATAATGTATGAGATTTTACTATAATTGGCATATCTGATGTTCTTTGTATCCATTTTTCTTTACTTTTAGAAATTAACTCAATACTAACTATTACGCACATTGACACACACACACATATGTATAAACAAATAATTACCAATCACAAGTAGAGTCATTATCGTTAGCTATGCTATCTGTTAAAAAAGCATCTTGAAGCTTCGGAGAAAACTCCTTAATACCATTAAACCAAAGGTATTATTGTTCATAATTTGGTTTGGTAAAAGAAATTAGAAAAATGTATGAAAAGCTTGATGCCCTATTTTATGCCCATGTCCCTCCCCGTGTGACGATGATGGTGTGGAGATTTCTCTTCACTGAAAAAAAGAGAAAATAGATTTGGTCAATAATATTCATTAACTTTCTAGACACCATATTATTACAATATTAATTCACTTTTCTTTTTAGAAACAAGATAATTCACCATCATTCAACGAATTTTACAACCCGGTCCGAGTTTGACATATATTTTAATCAACTGGTTGGAAAATTCTGAGTTTTAATATGTTTTATTTTTAATCAACACAAATTGTGGATATAAGAAATGAGTATATGTATATACATATATAGATTAATCAATATTGTGACATGATCTAGGTGCATATTTACTAAATTCTTATGTTGGAAACTTTGTTATTGCTTCACCCAATTGCAGAAAGTGGGTTCCACGCCCCAACCTCTGCTCTCATTTACTCTATAAAACGATCTCCTCTCTTCACACACCAAAAACTTCATCTATTCCCAAAGCTTTTTTTCTATTTCACCTACCTTTCTTCTAAAGAAGTAAGAAGAAGATAAACCCTAACTTTAGGCCCAAGTAACTCCAAAATGCAGCCGCAAACAGACGTTTTCAGCCTCAATAACTACCTAAACTCCTCGATCCCATCTCCATATCCTTCCCATTTCCCGATATCCTCGTCATTTCCAATCAACTGTCAGAATCCGAACCCCTTCTACGGATTCCAAAGTGCTACAAACAATCAACAATCCATGAGCCTAAGCAGCAACAACTCGACATCTGACGAAGCAGAAGAGCAGCAGACGGAAAAGAACATTATCAACGAGCGGAAGCAGAGAAGGATGATATCAAACAGAGAATCCGCAAGGAGATCACGTATGAGGAAGCAGCGACACCTTGACGAGCTTTGGTCTCAGGTGATGTGGTTGAGGATCGAGAATCATCAGTTGCTTGATAAGCTTAACAATCTCTCCGAGTCTCATGATAAGGTTGTTCAAGAGAATGCTCAGCTTAAAGAGGAAACATCTGAGCTTAAGCAAGTGATCAGTGACATGCAAATTCAGAGCCCTTTCTCTTGTTTCAGAGACGATATAATCCCCATTGAATAGAGCATTTTTACCCCATGTAGTACGGTTCATATATGAATTATGTTTGTATATCCGGAGAGTTTTTTTTGTTTTCCAAGAGTTCCGAGTCTTAGTCCTCACGCCAGGGATGAGAGCAGGTTAATTAGTTCCTTCCCTAGCAGTGAGACTCGAAAAGAGCGATCCTTTCTTCTGTGAAACGATTACGTTTTAGGATGCAGTAATATTGAAAAGTAAAGAAGATTAGTCTTAATGAAGAACATATATAAGTGGTGTTGGTCAAATCATGAGTCATGTTGGTGATGGAAACAGAGTAAGGTGGTGTGGGTTTTGTTTTTTATTGCAACAATTTCCAAATTTCCAACTACAAACCAACACAAACACACACTTATATGTTAACATATATATGTATGCTGACATCAGTTACATGTTATCATCTTTTGGACAAAGCAAAAAAAAAGTGACAGAGGATGGTTTGTGGATCCATGATGATTTCTTTTGTGAAACTTTCTAAAATTGATTATATTAGGCAAAGACCAAGGACAAACTTATCTGTAACTGTTAGTCTCTAGGCCCACTAAGAACAGTATCGAAGGTGGTGCATCGATTTATTAAAAAAAAATGCTATGAAAGATCTCTTTTATTTATTTTAATTTTTGTTGCAGAACTGAAACTTAGACAAATCCTCAAACCCATAGAAATCCATATACGATGACAAAAAAGGATAATTTAAATCAAATGAGACATTTTTGTTAGTTTTATGAATAAAATAGTTATTAAGAAAAAGCTAAATCATTGAAATGAATGTTACAACATAGCTTAAGTGATGGGATATGTAATTTATTGGTTTGTGTTAATGCATATGTACCAGAAATTTAAACATTGTTACATGTTGGTATACCATTGGTCTGCATTCACTTTGTTCACGTACATTATAGTTCAAAAAATATACACTTTTGATTTAAACTTGTATAACACAATAGGGTACATCAAAATCTACACGAGACGGACAAACGGTTGAGATTGGTCAAAAACTGGAAACTATGTCCACATATTACAAAGCGAACCCAAAACCTATCATGCCCTCTCCGATATCTTTACTTGATACAGACAGATAGACAAAGAAACAATCTTACGTACGAGATCCTCTTCCGAAATGTGGTCAACAAAACAAACAAACTTTTATTTTTATTCAAATTTTTTCGTGTCGTCAGATTCCTTGCCATAACCTTACTAGCCAAGAAACCTATAATTTCATAAAACATGTCCTTTAATATATAACTTTTTTTTAAAAAAAATTCAATCAATCTCTCAACTTTTTGTTTCTCCTCTCTCTTCGTGGGATCGAGCACGCAGAACGTAATGTAAGTGGAAGACTAAAAGAGACAATAAAGAAAGATTATAGTCACCTTTAACTTCTTCTTTTTCTTTGTTGTCATTCATGAAGACGTATATATCTTACATATGTTCATATCCTCTCTAGATCAAAACTAATCGTTAGTAATACCGAAATACATAAACCAAGTAGAACCTCCATTGTAGTCTACTCGAATCCGGGGCTAAGAACACATAGACAACTCGAGACCACGGAGCTATCGACCCTTACGGAAGGACAACTTTTAAGAACCGGAATCACCCAATAAAGTTGAAAGAAAGAATAAAGAAAAGACATATAAAGCTAATTTGTTAGTGATCAACGATAAATTTTACCGGTAGATTTTACCGTCGGTAATTCGAAATTTCTTTAAAATTTTGAGGGTTTAAAACTTTTAGTCGTAATCACTGAATTTTGTTGTTTAACATGTGGTACTTAAACCAGTGATTATCAAAAAAAAAATTGATCGATTTTGCTGTAGCTAGCTACTGCGAAACGAACAAAACACATCACTAATTGTTTTCGTTAGTCGCTGATCGTTGTGGTCAGCAAGTGTGAAATGAAAGGCTTCGTGTCAGTATTGACTACACACAATTATTACTGAAACTGAACACAAGACATATGATTAATTGTTTTGTTTTGTTGGGCTAAGTCATAAGACTCATAACAGCACTTTGGTCCTAAAAGATCTTAGAATCTTTGGTTCCTTTTCATCTTCCAACAACAGTGGAGTTACTTTTCTCGCTTTTAATTTGTTTTTTCTTTCACTTTGCGTATTCTTTCAAGAATCATCTCAATCTTTGTCTGTATCTTTCTATAAATGTGTGTGTACAAAGTACGACTGTATCTGAGACCAGAAGATAGGTTCTTTCCTTTTTTTCTTTTTCGTTTCGTACGACAATTTGGTTTTTCTTTCTTTGGAAACTTTTTTTTTTAAACAATAAAGTTTTATCTTTTGTTTTCCCGTCATAACATGTGAATGTTAAAGAGTACTTTATGACGCATTTCGAACAGTGAAGAATTCGATTGTAAGCAGAAGAATAAGCCGTCTCCTTCTCTTCTTTTTTTTAAGCCATCTCATTTTAATTCTTACTTTGCCAATAGTAACTCAGAATAATAACGTTGAGAAAAAAATTCAATTCTTTTTATGGAATTTAGCGTTGGTTTTTTGAAATAAAAAATGTTACAAGTCAATGTATTTATCTCTATTTTAAAACATAATTGCAATTTCGTCACTTTTAACATATTTTATATTTTTTATCACTAATTTATTATTTTATTACAAATTATGAAAATTGTTATATCAACAATTTTACAATGGAAAAATTTACCAAAAGTAATTGTTCATAACAATATTAATAAAACCGGCTATTCAGGGGATGGTTACTGGTTGTATAGATATTGAGTATTTTCCATCGAATGTAAATTTTTGCTCATTTTTAGTTCATTTTACACCTAATGCAAATGAGTTATCATAAACTTTTTAAGTTGTGAAAACTTTGTTTACAAATTACGTAGCATTTCATTTGTCTTTTTACAGTATAATTGAGTACTTCATAAATAAATTTATCATAAAAATATTTTAAATTTATGTTCTGATTAAACATAAATTTAGGTTTTTTGCGAAACCAGAGTTCGATTCTTACATTGAAATTTACAAATTTGAAGCCCACAAATTCCACTTTTTACCTTCTCAAATGACAAATATTCTACGTTTTGTCGACGGCCTGTTTGCTTTTTCAGGGGGTAAATAGCAGGCCCATGGGCTAATTTTTTCCAGACCTTTGGTTTGGTTTTGATTTCTTTCTTAAGATCCCAAACGAACTAGGCCCATAAGAACTTCCTCAGAAAATTGTTTGTGGGATCAAATGTATTACAAACCACCGGAGAGACTACGGTTAATTTCTGATTAGCACTCTTTTTGTGTCTCAACATATTTCACTTCCTCAAAATATACAGAGAAAAAAAAACTAAACAAGAGTGGTTATATCCCTCTCTTGATATACAAATAAATTACTTAAAAACTGTTTTTGACGAAAACAAATAAATATATATATATATATATATGTACTTTTTATTTACACCATTCAGTATACTTGTGTTACATGTTAGAATTAATCTTCAAGATTATGGGGGTGAGTTGATATTTACATTATTATTAACTAATAAGCAAAACGTAACAAAAACAAAATTGTGAAAATTCTAACAAAAACTAATAATTTTTCTGTGGAAAGAGTTCCCATGTTGCTGTCATGTGTCTGCGGTGGATCCATTTCCCTCTTTACAGCCAAAACAAACAAACCAACAAAACATTTTCATCATAAATATTTAAGAAAATTTGATCATACACACATAGAAAGCCACAATATGATCAATAATGGAGAGGCTGTCTCGAAGGACACGTTTCATCACACATGCCTTTCTATACCTATTTTCATTTATAACACTTTAGTTCATCACAGCACTTCAATAGTACATTTTTTTAATAACCCAAAATTTCCAAGCCTATCCATATATTTGTATAACCTTTCTCAAGTTATTAAAGAAAAAAAAACAGACTAATAAGACAACCATTTCCAAGCGGAGTATTGTATTTGAAAAAGAACTTTATAAGACTATATAAAATCCCTTTTTAACTGGTAACGATTTCATGTACGGACTCTGTTTGAAATGTTGACACTTAAATATTCATCATATCCTTCTTTATTCCTTGAATCTCTTCGCATATGAAGAGAACATGTGACGTACGGAACAGCCGTTCAAGGTGACATATGTATAGCCTTAATGTAAATATAGTTTTAGTATACCACTAGAATCACCTAAACATGCATGTAGCTATTTAAATTATAGGAAAAATAATAAATCTTCATGTTGGAATGTCACTAGAGGTAAAAAATGAATGATAATAAGGAGCGGCATAAGAGAACTTCATGTTAAAAAAAAAACAAAAAATAGAAATAACAAACACCCTTTGCTTAAGGCATCAAAAATCCCAAAACAAAAAGGGATATTAATAACCCAATCCAATATACAAGCAACTTCAGGAAAAAATATTACTTCTTTCTAGAAGACCTACTCTTGTTTTCACCCTTTTTCTTCTCTTTTGTTCTACATTTATGACTACCACTATTCTTATCATCATGTTTATGATCATAAACATCATTAGTCTTACTGTTACTTTCACTTTTCCCGTTCCTTACTACGAGACCTTCTCTCCGTGTCCCTCTGTTGTTCGTTTGGTGATAACTTGGCCCGGAAGAAGCATCGGAAGCCATTGAATCGTCGCTGTCTTTGTTGTTTTCGTATTCGTTGACATATTTTCTTCGATCTTTTTCGATGCTATGCCCTTCATAATAGACCTCATCAATTACCTCTTCCTCGTCTTCCTCCATAGGCGAAGAAATATACGTGGTCCAACCGGATTCGCTGCTGCTGCATTCTTCTCTCTCCATGGACAACTCAAGAACCCTAGTTTGAATGAGAGAGAGAGAGAGAGGGAGAGGGAATTGTTTGTTTTGTTTAGTCGTAGTGTTTTGCTTGTGTAGTGGACCATATATATAAATATATAACTGCATGTGCGTGGACGAAGACCCGTGTGTTTTCATTAGTTTAATGTACTAAGGACAGCTTATGTCTAACGTATAAAGTTATATCCGACATGATTCAAAGAAGAATAGCTGTTTTTTATGGAAAAGGGTTTGTCTTTTTATAAGTTATGATTTATGTGTAGTCTTAGTCTTCTCTTAATAGTGTAAGCATGTTCAATAGTAAATGCTAATTAATATAATTAATGGGTTTCTGTTAGAGAGAGCGAGCGAAGTGGTTTAAGTTCACATTGTGGCATGAGGGGAATGTATCTTTACACTAAGAATTCTCTGTAACGAAACCAATCACGCATGCATCTTTGTGGAGATTGGATGTTTGATTCAAATCAAGCCATGTTAGAGAACATGTTAGGATCATGCTCCCTTTTCATATATCCTCTTCTCTTTTTTCTCATGAGATTCGTATTGTAACCAATTATAGATAAAATTTGAAATTAATATAACTTTTCTGGTATCACATAGGTTCTGAATTGTATTAGTGGAACAAGGATACGATATAGAGAGAACTAAAAATAATTGTTTGTTTTATATACATTTCTTTCAATAAAATCGTTGAGAGATTTTGAAAAATAAATCATTTGAAGATTTTGTTCTACTATTTAAAAAATATATTTTATTTACAATAATTAAGGAAAAGTAGTAAAAAAAGTGAACTTGAGCATCCAACAGAAAAAACTCACATCATTCATCCAATAATTAAGAATTCTAGTTATCAAATTAAGGCATTCTCCAAAATTGGAATATTGGGCTACCTAACTTGTGCCAATTAGGCCCAGGAAGTATTAGCCCAGCCCAATAGTAAGTACTTCGGACTTTTGTGGATATATTAAGCTGGTAAAAAAGAAAGAACGTAGGTGTGATTGTGTGAACAAGGAAATTAGCAGGAGAAAGCAATAAAAGAAAGCACACACCATAAAACAACTAAAGAGAACATAGATCAAAGATAAGCATGAATTTAAAAAAATAATAATGTCAAGATGTTAAACTAAACATTATCTTCGAACACAAAACATGTAACCATAACTAATTTAATTCCGTAGCATTTATTAAATTGGCTAATCACCTAAATTTGATATAACACTCATTTGAAAAATAAATAACTAACGAAGACTATAACTGAGTTTCCTAGAACTTGAACCCCGCGAAATTGCAGACAAAATAAGATACTTTGTACATGTTTTTTTTTTGTCAACGATACTTCATACCTGTTAATATGTTAATGTAAGAACAATGATCAGTTTCATTAGTTGACAAATAAATAAATAGTTTCATTAGTTTCAATTATTAGTTGAGATAAGAGGGAAACAAAGTAAAAATCCATTTTCGTCCTCTATGTGGAATAAAAATGAAACCTAGTCAGCACACTTAGTTTGTGTTTTCGTGATTTCTTCATACATGATGATGCAAATATGGATTGTGTGAGTGTTTGCATAAAACTGTCCCATTAATTAATCCTACTTGCAATCAGATTCAAGTGGAGGAGCTATTTTAATTTGCCTAAATAGTAGAGAAAGTAACATGCACTTCTACATCACCTTTAATTGGTGGTAGACAATGTGAACTTTGTAGTCGTCATTACTTTATATTTATTCTTATAATAATAGAATGGATGTTTCATCTATTATGTTTAAAGCTCTATATGTTTTAGATTGGTTTACTCATTCTCCAGTATTTGAAGTTCACGGAAATTGACTAATTTCGATAATTTAGACTTTTGTCAAACTTATAATGATTTGGAGATCAAAATCTTACTTAAGTATGTTATATATTGTCGGCTTGGCCTTTCAAATCGAACTCCAAATCTGTCCACATCCTTCCTAAGAAAATAATATAGATACATGATTGATTAGTGTCTTTCAACATTTTAAACATGAAGTTCTATTCAACGCTACTATTAAGGATAGTATCACTTTGTATCGTATAAATTTTATAAGTTTGCACACTCTAACATTGTTAACAGCACATATACATGTAACATATATATGATCAATCATTTATTGTGTGATCGATCATATACTGAAATTCAAAACATTTTTCGCGGAGAGTTCAAGCTTTATCGGTCCATCTATTGCACCCCATTAGTCCCTATACTGGCTTTTAATTTACAACACAAAAGAAAGATAATTCTTAGATTATAAGGCAAAGAAAAAGCTTATACAGATTCAATACATATACCGGTTTTAGAAACTATACTGGCTTCCAATTAATATATACAAAATACATTTACGTTACCAAATAAAAAATATTATAATATATACATCACAATAGCAAAAAAATTATCAGCATAATTAAATATATATCAAAGTGCATTATAAATTACGGGTACACCTTAACTAATGTGTTTTATTTATTTTTACGTATGATGCTATAATTATATTTGTACTAGCGGCTTTCTTATTCTTATTAACAAATAATTATTAAAAAGGGGAAAAAAGAAAACAGAAAAACATTTTGCATGTCCTGTGTTTCCATTTACAAAATCTGAAAAATATGTAAGAAGCATTAATGTTACTGGAATGACGACATCGACATGACATATGAACAGTAAAAAATTACAATATAGTTTTTTTTTGTTAAAGGTTATGTTAATAGTTAACAACAGAGAAAAGGAATATCTGAAGGCACAAGGAATCTTCCTCTTTCATTTTAAACTTTAAAAAAGAAAACAATCTCGTAGCTAGTGATCAAATGCCATCCCCGTAAGCAAATAAATAAATTAAAGAAAAATATAAATTTCGTACAAATCTTCTTCTATAAATTCTTCAATACCCAAAACTAAAACTTTCATAGTTGCACTTACAACACAAGCGAAATAGAAAGAAAAAAAATGAGGACGACACCAAAAGTAGAAATTTGGAAGTCACCAATACCATATCTCTTTGGTTGTTTGTCTTTGCTACTTTTGCTTATAGCTTTAGCATTACTCTCATTGGTCTGCACACACAAAAAATCTTCTTCTTACAATACCAATCCTATCGATGAAGAAGACGACGCTGGAGACAAAGAAGCTAAGAGTATTATGGGAGAGTACTTACCTAAGTTCGTCGTGATTATGGCCGGAGATGATCAACCAACTTGCTTGGCCGTTCCGGTGATTCCTCCACCGTCTTCCATTTATCCTTGTAACTGCGGCAATGTCACTGTCGTCTCAACCTAACCGTTAACATCTTCTTCTTCTTTTGCCAACTAAAAAGAATAAGAGATCACAACTTTTGTAATAATCATCGGCAATTTTGTAATAGTCGACTGTTTTTTGGTGGATGTTAGTATAGATTAGTGCTTTTTTCCTTTTTGTTTTTTTTACGGGAAAGCTTTGTTTAATGCTTTTATGTGAGTTTAATCTTGAAATTATATATCGAATATATTCTGATCAGCTTATAATATATATCTCTCTTTAATACGATGATAAAAAAAACTTTATGTTATTCTGCATAGGAATTTGATTTTTTTTTAAAGGGTTTAGAATATTTGCTACTAGTAAGTAGATGATTGGCTTCGGAAATTGCAAAGAGCCTATTCTACAATGTTATTCATTAAAGACACTGCTAAATAGAATAACACACCGGCTAGTAACGTTATTAGCAGCTAATAGATTACATATCATGGTTTAATGGTATGGCCAAATAATAGTAGTAATGATAAAAAGCATGCTTTAAACTTTGATGTGGCATTTTGTCATACAAGATTATAAGAAAATATTAATGATTTGATAACTTTCACATTGATTGGCGGCTATTGGTGGACGCCGCGGCTTGAAAACGCAAAGAAATGGACGGTCCAAAGTGGGAATCAACACTTTTGCACTTCTGTGGCTCTCAAGTGGTCGCCATTCTTTTCTTCTGTGCACTTTAATTATGCTGCTTAATGTTTATACATATAGGTTTCTATCTATAATTATGTGTTATTGTCGGTATTGGTCATTAGAAAACTGTTTATAATTGGGATATATATATAGTAAAAGTTACTAATTTCATAACATTACATAGTTAATTTGGTCAAATATGGTAATACGAATTTATTTTAAAAGAAAATGAAAATCTCCTAAGTTATTATTAGTTATCCAATAATAAAAGGACACTGACAAAACTAATATGTTATCTAAAGAATAAAGCATAATAATTTAATGATAGGAATAAAACCGTCCAAAATGTTTTAGCCTCATTTTATTTATTTGAAAATAAAACTATAACATGATTATATCATTGCTAATTTGTCGCGAACATAACAGTTTAATTTATGCTAATCCATCATTAAATTTTTAATGATCTCTATAGATATAAAAATTAGGGAAATTGCACTCTATAATAGAGAAACCATACCAAATTCAATCTATAGCATGTGTGAGACTAAATTTAGGTAAATACCATTTCTATCTTTATTTTTGAATTTCAAAAATATACTAATCAATTATTATTATTTTTTTCTTCATTTTTATTGTATTTAAAAATTTATTATTGAAACAAAAACATTTTTGGCGAAATTATTTTTGATGAGAAATAATTTATTTACTAAAATCAAAACATATAACTTTTAACCCTAATTTTTTAACACAAAGTCTTCTCTCTCTTTTTTTCACCTCACCTTCTTCTGGAGACTCTCCCCCTTCTCCACAGCGCCGTCACTCCCAGCGTTGCCGTCTCTCACACGCCTGGAGCTTCCTCTTCCTCTTCAACCACCGCACCACGCCTGGAGCTTCCTCTTCCTCTTCAACCGCCGCACCACGCTTCCTTTATTTATTTGGTTTCGTTATCCCTAATTTATAGCAACTACTTTTTTAAATTTTTTGATAGCATATTTAAAACATATTTAATAATTATTTAATTTTAGATTATAATTATATTTATTAAGGTTAAAACTGTCATTTTACCACATAATTGTGTTAGATACCTAATTTAGTTTTGGCACATGTCACCCAATTAATTAAAGTATCTAGATCTATTATTCTACTAATTGACCCTAAAAATTATGAATTTATCGCAGGACACCAATTCAAAATATCTTCTGATCACGCATGCCAATAAGGAATATACATGCATAAAACTTCAAGAATGACATAGTGACCAAACATGATTAAACATTGACACAAGTCTATAAAATTGGTATGTTAATGATATATATGCAAACTCGTGGATTTGGAGAAAGCTTTTGAACGTCCGAGATCAAACATCATCTTTCATAAGGTCGGAGATATTCGTGACGATAAATCTATACTCTATTTTAATTTGATAATTGGATGAACATGACAAACTTATTGCAATGAGCGACTACATTCCCAAATGTAGCATCTGCATGTCCATCTTGTAAGTTTCACATTTCAACCCAACAAAAAAAAAGGTAGAATGGACTTTGTAGCAATCGAATGGGCTTTTTCTCAAAAAAGAAAAGAGGAAAAGAAACAAAATCAGCCCTTTAATATATTATATGTCCATTTTTAGCCCGCTTCAATCCAGGACTGTGGTCTATGGAGACTATGTAGAAACATCTGTATTGTATTAGAGCAAAAGCATAAACTACATAGTACACTCAAAATCAAATAAATCTAATTCTTTGAGCAAAGTGGACTATCTCTAGTTTTAACATAAGCCCTTTTATCAATAATTGCTGTATCTTCTCTCGATTCTTCCCCTTTTGTCGATTTTTCTCACCTCTTTCTCGGATTATCATTTTCATTAGGCCTTTTTGTAACCCTATCTGCCATGTTACGAGTGTTCTAAAAATTTGTGTTCACATCCAATTAGCTAAAACATTTTATACAATGGCAAAAGATATGACGGAGACAAGTAAATAAAAAAGGTAACTCCATTATTATTGATAAAGAAGGATGAATATACATTGGTGAATGATATTAAATATAATTAAATATGTAGTCCATTACGACAAAGCCACATGAAATGTTCTTAATTACGTACTCCATTTTTTTATATATAATTTTTTCTTCTTATAATCTACATAGAACAAATATATTGATCTACATTTCCCAATTCCATTTAATGGCTCCATACATAAGGACAATTAAACTCTTCTCTCTTCACGCGATTCCGGCAAGTAATCTCCTCTTAACTTCCATTCTGCAATAACCAATAACAACATTGTTCAGCTAAATGTAATGATATATGATTATACATAATTAAAAATAAGGACATGGAAGTTAAATTACCTCATGAGTTGACGGTCATTGGCTCCTGTGGCCATCATTCCCCGGTTCTCATAAGCACGTCGGAGAAGATAAGGTATAGCTGTTTCGACTGGTCCAAAGGGCATGTACTTGCTAACATTGAATCCTGCTCTCTTTAAACCGAAGGACAATGCATCTGACATACCATATAACTGCGCAAACTCTATCTTCCCGTTCTCTTTATCCATCCTGAGCTCACTCGCCTTCCTCGACGCAAGTCTCCCTATAATTCAAAACGTTTCTCCTATCAGCAATCCATTTCACTCAAACAAAAAACAGAACCGTTTTAATTTGTGATTCAATGGCTTACCCGAATCAGCGTTATGAGTTGCAAGAACGACACCAAAACCAGACCCGTTTGAGGCTTTCTCCATTAGGAAGGTCATGCAATCATTGTAGCAAGCGTGTGTATCCTGAATCGTGTCGTGGACTGGTGACTTGCAACCCAAGGAATCTGCCAATCTAGCTTCGCTAGACATATAAGCACCTCTCACCAACTTAAAACCCATAGGAACATTCTCTTTCTCGGCTTCTTGTACTGCCAAATGCAACCTCTCACCGGCGTCTCTCAAGTATGCCTGAATCGTGTTGTAAACGATCGGTCTGTCTTTGTCCGCATTGAACATGATGGCCGATGAATAAGCCATGTAATCGATCGCTGGTTGAAGGATTGTGTCTTCGGCATCGATCAGCAAAGGTACATTGTACTCTTGGCATTTTCGACAGATGTCTTGGATCCTTCCATGGGCTGCCTCGAGCTCCCGTTCTTCTTCGGCAGTCAAAGGTTCCGGTTCTGAGTTTGTGTGGTAGAGAGGACTCGAATCGGAGAAAACCGTAAACGATTTGAGCTTCCATGAGAGTTTGAAATTCGGTCTTTTGTATTCCCACCGAAGCAAATCGCTCACTCGTTTTAGAAGACTAATCGGACAAATCGCTGTTATCTTCACGACCACTGAGCTAAACTGTTAGGACAAAGAGGAATATAACGGGTCATTCATTAATAAAACCAAAGATAATAGATAAACCGGAACAAGCCGGGTCTTCACAAAAATAAACCGGGATTTTGGTAAACGGAGAATATTCCTAAAAGTGTAAGTTACTCGTTTTCTTCGGAAAGTTCTAGTCCACCTACAACTGCAATATCAGAGTTCCAACTAGGACCTCGTGCGTATAAATCTAGTCCGATAGTGACGTCTTGCTTTGAATTTTTCACCGTATTAAAATAATGCAAGTTGGATATGTGTTCTGTTACTTATCAAAGGTTTTGAAAACGCGTAGGAGTAATTTAAATAATTTATTAATTCTTATATGAAAAAAGATAGATATATAAAAGTGCACGTCTATGTATTATCCTATGCAAGTGTACTTTGTCAGGGTACGGAGATTTGGCTGTCGAACCAAGTTGCCCATATTTGATAATTACGTCTCCATTAAAAAATGATTTGTTTTAAGAAAATAATTAATGAAATAATTAAATTCAAAATATGGTATTACAGATTTCCTCTTTTTGTCTGTTCTGATATGATTTTTAAAAAATATTTATTCAGAAATGTAGTAAAATAATTTGGAAAAAAAAGTAAAAACAGAGGAGTTCTGGAATGAAACAGAGAAATATCAGAGAAAGACAAATGAGGAATTTGGAGTTTAGATTGCTTACGTGAGATGTTGGTAATGATTTGGCAGCTTCAATGGTTCGAAGGAATTGGTGCATGTTATCATCACAAGAGGCAGCGTCATCGGCGTGTTCCACGCCGTACACAAGCATACCTTTAAGACCCGTTGCCTCGTAAACGCTCCTCACGCGTTCCGCGGCGGCGGCGGCATCTTCACCGGCGCAGAAATGGTCGTAAAACGTACCTTTCACAAGGCCAAGGACCATACCACGTGTCACGGCGGTGTCCATGAGTTTAGAGCTCATGACCCACGATCCCAGATCCACCATAGGACCTATCGCCGCCGCATGCAACACGGCGGTGGAGCGGAAGAGATCGGAGGTGGGGACAGAGGCGAAGAGACGGGCTTGGTCGGAGAGATCGATGTCATCGTGCGCTTCGGTGGGTTTTGGGTGGTGGAGAGGTGGCTCTGGCGCTTGTTGTCCGAAGGAGAGAATCTCCGGGACGACGGCTGTTGAAGCCGTTACGGTGGGGGGACCCACCGGGCTTAAAGCGGAAAAACGGTAAGGACGCCGGATAAAGTTTGTTCGGAGGAGACGGGTTGCCATAAAATTCAAAGATTTTCTTTTGAAACAAAAAAAATATATTTTCTCCTCTCTTTTGATGTTTCTTAGGCGTTTCGGTTTTATCGCTTTTTTTTCTTCTCTCCTCTTCTTATTTCTCTCAACGCTTTGTTCTGTGATATTTCTCCTCCTTCGTTACTGCCACATATATTTATAGAAGAATATAAAACCATATGCATATACATACACGTTTTACGTGTTCGATATATATAGATGCCAATGTGTACAACTCTTAATCGGATTTAAGATAAAATTAATCATCTAAAATTACAACGGAATCTTTATATAAAAAAAGTCAAAGGTCTTCAATTTTTTTCTTACGACTAATTTGAAGATTTACTTTAACTCAAAATATACGTTACTATATATATTAGGAGGAATCTTAAAATACCATAATCTTAAAATACCACCACATGGTCCACATCTATATGGTATGCTTATTTTTCTAAACCGTTATGGTATTGTATCGTATACAATAGGTCATCGTGACAACAAAATTTGAAACTTTTTAAGCTTTCTGAATGCGGGTTTAAAGATATCTTAATTATTATTAAATACGTATAATTCTTTTTCAATCACGGTGGAATTAATGGGGAATCTATAAATACTAGTAAAACTAATATTTGATCTTGTATTTCGTGTTACTACTGCTTTCTAACCAAACAATGAAACAGCACAACCTTTTATACTTAACCTCTTTTGATTGACAATTTGACATCATACCATTCCCAAGAGGTGACATAAGTAATTAAAAAGTTAGTAGTGTATAGTAGTATTTTCTAGAACTAAAAGAGGAACGGAATCCAAAATTAAATCTGAATTTATAAAAGGAATCTAGAAGCTACGTTATTTAATTTGGTCCACAAAAATTAGCTGTTCTTTAATTAATTTTTTTTTTAAAAGAAGGTAAGAGGAAGATTGCGCCGTAATTTTCTGAGTCATATTTGTTTTTTTTAACAAGAAAAATAATAATTACCGACGACAGAGACAGCAAGGACCTGACTATAGGATGAGTCATCGGATAGCTATTTAATTGATATAATATGATAAGTTTTATTATTTTAAAATTGGAAAAAAGAGGAAATTTTCTAAATTAAAGGATTTATTTCTGGCGAGACGGTGGAGGAAGATATGAATGATGAGTGGATGGTGAATCGGATACAACAAGAGGACCTGGACTTGTTCTTTGAATCTTTGACTTTTCTATATTGGAATCTAAGGAATCTTTAATGTTCACTAATTTGAATTAATTAGCAAAGATTCTCTCCTAATTAAAGTAAATAGTTAAAAATAGATTTGAAGTAAAAGAAAAAAAAGAAAGGTTCACTGCAGCACGATCTCGAATTTGATTAACCTATTTTTTCCCTTCTATTTATAAATCAAAATATCAAATACATGCACTAAATAGTAAAATTTTTACTATTTCATTTGTAAATATTAAAATCTTAAATATCTTTTAGTACAGGATATTCTACAAAACATTGTCTGAATCATGTGAAGCATACATATTTTCTTTTCATTTTATTTTGTAATAATTATAGCTTGTTTTTCATAATTATGGTTAATCTTATGAATTAAGCTTTTATGAATTCAGTATAAGAATTTTATAAAATCTCTTACTCTTAATTAAACTAACTCGTTACTATTATATTCTTCCAACCCAAAACCACTTGATGCAATAGTGAAGAAGAACCAACCAAAGCTAACGATAAGATACAAATACACAATTGTACCTTTTTTTAAAAAAAAATTTTGAATAGAGAATCTTTGACAGAAGCAGATCTTTACAAAATACAAAAAATAAAATATAAAGTAAAAGAGTAGGACCCGTTACGTCCCCAAAAATGGCAGTGCTACCAAGTTTTGGACAAATGACAATAAAAAAATGAAAAGAATAATAAATTGACGAAATGTGAGCCGTTAGATTGAGAGGTGAGAGGGTCACGTGAGGAAGTAAAGAGGTTAGGTGTGCATTGGACACGACACTTTCCAGCTGTAGCCGCCTTCTTCATTGGTCCAGCCCAACCATTCATGCAATATTCGTTTTTATATTTTTTTATTTTTGTTGAAGTGATGATTCTCTTGTTGATACTGTAAATGTAAATGACCTTAATGATACTGTTATTAAAAAAAAACATTTTAAATTAGGGATTTATTTGATAGAATCCCGAATCTACACCAAAACTGAAACCAAAACAGTACCAAACCATCTAGAGTAGTTTTATTGAATAATATTATGATTGGCATTGATTTAGTTTAATATTGTAATTCAATAAAACTATTTACACTTGTAGATTTTACCAAAGATTAGCATTGGTTTAGTCATAAACCAAAATCCAACAACATAAAAAAAGCTTGGATCAAAAATTGGATTGAACACGTTTATTAACTCATCGCAAGTAATGAAAATAGAGAAGAAAACAAATAATCAACTATATTCTTTTTTATAAAAGATTCTTCTTGAATTAATAAAATGAAACGTTTACAAAAGGACACTTTTAGGAGAAAATAAAGCCATTCTTCTTGGCTTTTTACGTATACACAATATTATTATTATTTTTCGAGAACATTTTATGAAAATATTTTCTCATGTTTATAAACACAGTTATCCTACAATTCGAGAACACTTTATCTGTTATTATAATCAAATGCTAATAAGATAGAAGCCAAGCATATGTCAATGTCATGGACCTATTTTACTCTAAAAGTTCTCGATTTCATTTTACGTCTTATTCACCGAATCATTATTGTGTTTTCTCTAGCTTCACCTCGTCCGTCAATAGATAGTTAAAAACGGGATTAGAAACAAAATATAAACTATATAACAATGTGGGAATATGTATATAAATAGGTAAACACAACGAGAACTTATTACACAAAAAAAATATGTTAACAGCTATATGTATTCATATATTTCTTGGACAACCATCTTATAACTAGTTTATAATTATATTCTTATAAATTTTCTTGTTGTGTAGTATTTTTCCTGGGGACTATAGGGACCTAGTGTGAATATATGTAGAACCTTTATACTTTATATGGGATAGTGAGTGCAACAAGTTGAGTCCTTTCGAAACCCACATGCCAAAGGTATTTAGAATAATGAAAAAGACAGCCCATGAGCTGCCAAATTAATTTAATCGTGATGAGTCAACAATGAGTAGATGCCAACAATGTTGGAGACTTTGTAAATTATTAAACTATATATATAAATGTATCTATATGCATTCCCACATATCAATCTCATTATATTAAAGTCGCAAGTTTATATGTATTCTATATGGACTTAGTTAGAATATACTTCTGTATAAGGAACAATGTTCAGTTAGAGGCCTGTAAATTAGCATGAATAATGCATTATTACCTGACTACTTCTAATACTTCATTGCAAAAAGTCAAATAGATTACTATATGAATGAATATAATAAAATAGCTAAACATGTTAACAGAGAGGCTAAGATTTGAAATCTCAAGTTTGATAACAAGCAAAACTGAAAAATATATCTTTGTGTAAACAAAGAAAAGTGCCGACCAGTTATGTTGAAACATATAAAAGTGTTTGTTTCGGTGATAGGTCAACTCATGTTTAGTGGAGAATGAGTGGTACAAGTTGAGCATTACGTACCCATATGCAAGTTTTCTATTACAACAAGGATATTGTAAATCACAAGCAAAGCGAGATTGTCATGAACCTAGTCATCATCATCTATGTGTCGGTTTGACTCTATTTTATTTCTTTCTTTTCCCCCTTTATACCAATTTTAACGTAGAATCAAATGATGAATACTGTATATAAAAAAGAAATAATATAATTAACCAACACGAAACCTAATCAAACGTGGACGTGCTTTGGAATTTTATTAGAACGTTGAATCTCGCCGTTAAATTGAATAAAATTACATAATACTCTAAATAATAAAATGAAACAATCCAAAGTGGCTGAAATGTCGTATCATACGGAAGTCTTTATGTTCTCAGTTTAGTCTAAAATAAGCTGACATTGTAAAAAAAAATTGTGTTAGCTTCATGTGGGAATTGGTTTCAGAACATTATAAACTTTGGTTCAAGAGTTATGGCCAATTTAGTGGAAACATGTCATTATTGTTGGTTAATCTATCGATGAAACAAATTAATGGAAACAACATCTTGATGTTGACTCTCGACTTAATTTGTGTTCTGTCACATCTTGGTATCGGATTAATAATTATTTAGGTCGAATTTATATTTGTGTAAATTTGATTTTTGAACTTTTTATTAAAATGTTCTATCAGAAAATACTTTAAATATACATGATCATGTATTAAGTATTTGTTAGTGTAAGCTACATTTTGAGAATTGATTTCAGTACCTTCACAGTTCAAATATACTTTCGATAAAATTAAAAAAAGGTCTATATATCTTAGGGGCCCCAAAAAACGATGGGCCCAAGTAAATATATTTGATTAATAATCTAACTTAGAGTTGGTAGTTAGTGGCCCATCAAGTGTCCATAAAAAACCCTAGTCGCCTACTTTTGGAAGGCTTGTTCAATCTAAACCGGTCTATTTTATATTCTGATCCGGTTTGGGTTAATTTAAAATCCTTTCTTTTGTAAAGATTCTTAAGAAAAGCCTAAAAGCAATCTGAAACACAAGTCATGATGCTAGAGAATTACATTCTTTGAAGATCAGTTCTCTCTTTCTCAGGTAACGAAGTTTCCGATCATGCAATACTTTACTCTCAATTGAATTGTTTTCTCATTTTGGTTTATTACTGTCTGTGTATTCGTCTCGCTAAACCTTATATTCATCTGTGCTTGATGATTTGAGAAGTTGTCAAAAAAAAAAGAGAAAATTTCAAGTCTTTGTGATGCTGAATTATAAAAATCGAGTCTATGTCATGTTGAATTGTAAAAATCAAGTCTCTTGCTTTTCTCGTTTATAGATTGCCCATTAGAACAGAAATTACTTGTGGAAAAGGTAGCGAAATGGACCAAGGTGATCGAGAAGTAAAAAAAGAGTTGCTTTTGTGCTGATCGATGGTTTGGGAGATGTATCAATACCGAAATTAGGCTATAAGACTCCTCTACAAGCAGCAAACATACCTAATCTTGACGCAATTGCATCTGCTGGGATCAATGGTCTAATGGATCCAGTGGAAGTTGGATTGGGATGCGGTAGTGACACAGCTCACCTCTCTCTGATGGGTTATGACCCGAGAGTGTATTACCGAGGACGTGGCGCGTTCGAGTCCATGGGTGCAGGGTTAGCAATGTCACCAGGTGATATAGCTTTTAAGGTGTGGTTGAATCTTATTCCATCATCTTCTCTTGTAGACTCTTTTGTCAATTTTTATATGTTTGACATTGTGAACATTCTAATTGTGCAGTCTAATTTCGCGACTTTGGATGAGAAATCTGGAATTGTTATTAGTAGGAGAGCTGATCGGCATTTCGAAGAAGAAGGGCCTATACTTTGTGCAGCTCTCGATGGAATGAAGCTTCCATCTTTCCCTGAGTATGAAGTGAGAGTCAGGTGCAAAATGTTTTGTTATTAAGTCTTTTTATGATTTGATTTTGGGTTTGGGTTTTTTGCTAAAGCAAGATTTTTTTTTGTACAGATACGCAACGGAACATAGATGTGGTGTGGTTGTAAAAGGACCAAAGCTTAGTGGGAATATATCTGGAACAGACCCATTGAAGGATAATCGTTTGCTTCTTGAAGCTAAACCTTTGGATGAGTCCGAAGAAGCCAATCATACAGCTAAAGTGGTTAACGAATTATCCAGGGAGATATCGCGGATTCTTGTTTCCCACCCGGTTAATGCAAAGAGAGTTGCACAAGGCAAGAATATTGCCAATCTCGTCCTTCTACGAGGCTGTGGCATTCGAATCGAGGTCTGCGTTTAAGTACTTTACTGCCTCTTACAAATTCCTATTATGAATCTAATTGCATCATTTACATATCTGTTACGGTTTACTTTTTTTGTATATAAAGGTTCCTCCTTTTCAAGAAAAGCACGGTTTGTGGCCGTGTATGGTAGCACCAACAAAGATTATAGCCGGACTTGGCATGTCCCTCGGTATAGACATTCTAGAAGCTCCAGGAGCCACTGGAGATTATCGGACACTTCTCACATCGAAAGCAATTGCCATAGCCAATGCGCTCTCAGCTCCTTCAAATCCCTGCCCGAATGTCTTTGTACCGGGAGAGGACGGGCATAAACCAGGAAGGTCAGATGGTTACGATTTCGGGTTCCTTCACATAAAGGTAATAACTTTTTTGTTTTCCTCGTCTTTTAACACAAAACTTAAAAGTTTCAGTTCTGATTCGCAGATGGTTTCTTTTTATAATTCTTGCAGGCTATAGATGATGCGGGTCATGACAAGGCGACAATGTTCAAAGTTCGAGGCTTGGAAGCTGTGGATAAGGCAATACGCCAGCTCGCTAAGCTTCTATGGCAAGCTGAAACTTCTACAAACTACCAGTATTTCTTGTGTGTGACCGGTGATCATTCCACTCCAGTCGAGTATGGAGACCACAGCTTCGAGCCCGTGCCATTCACAATGTGCCGGTTAAGAGAGTTTGTTAGCGCGGTTGGAGGAGAAGCTGCCCTATTAGAGACGTCTTTGGACCCTTTTCCACTTCCAACGGTTGTGGAATCCGGCGAAGATGTCAGCAGAAAAGCGGAAGATATCCCTTCTCCGGCGATTGGTGGAGATTCAGTTGCAGAGCTGAATGAGATTGCAGCTGCAAGAGGATGTCTTGGCCGTTTCCATGGCGGTGAAATGATGGGAGTCATCACCAAGTTCCTTAAGCTCGATGTATGAATTTCGTAAATTTTGACTGTGTTTTTTTTTTTTTTGGATTTTGCAAGTGTAATAATCATCGAACTTTAGTCCTTAAAGCTCAAACTCTGCCCAGTTATAAAAAATTTGATTGGTAGTCTTTTTAATTGTTACCTATCACAAAAGCATGGAGACTTGGCGGAAAGAAAGAACAACTCTCCTTGGTTACGTTGGAAAGATGTGATAAACTATGACGGTGTGGTTTGGTTTGGTCTATGTTCCCTAAATTTACTAGTGTTCGAGCATACAATTTTCGTTTGACATAACAACAAACCTACTTTTCAAAACATATTGATGATCATTCAAGAATTGCTCACAACAGAACCAAAAGAAAAAAAATTCATCTCTTTTGGAAATTCAGAGTCTTAACCGAGAAAGCGTAGATAAAGACAAAGAGCAAACAGAAAGCGATGAGGACAAGTGAGACAACCCACAAGAAGTTGTATTCATAACCATAATAGTTTTTCATGAACTCAAGAACCTTCTCACCCGTATCGAGCCTCGTCTCTACATCTCCATATTGAGATATCGTCACTCCATACAACCCCCACCACGCTGGACTCACGTACGGGAACCATCTCAACCACACGGGCATTCTCTGCAAAGACATCCAAGTAATTATGAGCATTTTGGTTAGTTCTGAGCAATTTTGTTACAAAACTATAAAGAAGTAATGTAATTGGGATGGGTTACATACAGGACGAGGAATGGTGAATCCTGAAAAGACGTTCAACGATGTGGAGATGATACCATTGAGTATCGCAGCGGTTTCTTGATTAGGACTTACGGAAATGAGCATGATACCGGTGTAAATATAGTAGAGGATGGTAATGAAGGTAAAGAATGTGTACAACAAAAATTTGGAAGCAGTCCATTTGTATCCAATCATCCCATAGGCAATAGCTGCAGAGATACAAGCTTGAGCCATTGTATATGGAATCTCAATTATCACCTTGAAAAATGGTTTAGAAACCAAAACGTAGGATTAATTAATTGGTACATAGAAATGAAACAAGGGAGAGTGTGTATGTATATATACCTGTGAAAATGCATAGGGCAGAGCAGAGTACATTCCAGCAACGGTCTCTCGGTAAAAGACGATACGTTCAGCGATCGCGACAGGACGCACAGTAGCAGCACTTTGTGAGCCTAAGAAGCCAATCAAGATTGACATTGCACCTACACTATTGAAGATATCTTCTCTTGTTCCCATTCTTTTGCCAAGGTTCCAGAAAATGATTCCATACATGACTCCAACCGCAGCAGCGAAGCAAAGACGCACAGCGTTGTACGGAACATTTCTCCAATATGATTTGTGTTGCTTCCACAGGCAAGCTTGGAATTGAGTAAGATAAGATTGTGAATACTTTGTTGAGAAATGAATGTCTTGTGCATGAGGAGGAACCTTGTTCAATTCCTCAATTAGATCTTTGTTTCTCCTGGTTCCACACAATACAAATATTTGTGAGAATAATTTACTTTGTTAAAACTAATGTTTCTGTATGAATGCCTTACATATATAACTCAACTTACTTGTACAGGTCTGAGTTTTTGTATACTTGAGAAAATCTGACACCAAGACTATCTTCTTGTTCCCTTGTTGTCACTTCAAGTGCCCATGTTGCTGGATTATAACCTTCCTTGATTTTTCCTACTCCTTTAATTCCCTATAAACATCTTGTTTAGCTATTGTGAGAAATGAACTAAGAGGGTTTTTGAGCGGATAATTCGCTTTCTCTTCTTCTTTCTTACCTCAAAGTATGCAATTAGTTGTGAGGAATGGTGGCCAATTGGACCGACATAGATCTCTTCTCCTCCCCTTGCCAACAAGAAAAGCTAACAAAATGAAAGTTAGGTGCATGCATAGCTAAAGGTAGAAGTAATAATATAACATAAAGAACAATAATTGTGAGTTACCTCATCAAAGGATTCAAAGATATCGATACTTGGTTGGTGAATGGTGCACACAACAGTTCTTCCAGTGTCAACAGTGTTTCTAACGGTCCTCATGACAATCGCTGCAGCTCTTGCATCCAAGCCGGATGTTGGCTCATCCATGAAAAGAATAGATGGATTGGCTACAAGCTCTACAGCAATTGTCATTCTCTTTCTTTGCTCGGTCGAAAGACCGTTAATTCCCACATAACCGACCAACATTTCCCTCAATGGTTCTAACTCTATCAACATCATCACCTCTTCAATGAAAAGCTGCACATCTCTATTAAGTATATGGTTTCTTGAACGTTAATAACTGGTATTGATTCATCATAAGTTAAGAAGCAACAAACCTCTCGAGTACTTGCGTCGATATTAGGGGGTAATCTCAACCATGCAGAATAAAGAAGAGATTCATAGACTGTTAAAAGAGGGGAATGGATGTCAAACTGTTCACAGTATCCCGAAACACGGGCAAAGCTGTCCTGCTTTTTAGGAAATCCAGAGACATTGATTTCCCCTTGAATGTATCCAGTGTTCTTGCGCCCCGCTAAAACATCCATCAAAGTAGTTTTGCCTGCTCCACTCATGCCCATAAGTGCAGTAAGAACACCAGGCCTAAAAGCACCGCTTAGTCCATTCAGTAGTACTAGTTTCTCATCTTTTAACCCCTTTTCTTTCATTTCCTACAAAATACTCATTCTTTAGTTTCTCTCCCAAATACACACTTCATGATCTTCTTGAAAATGTTATTTACTTACCTTTGGTGTATCAACGGAATATGTGATGTTCTGGAACGTGATGTATAGAGGCTTGAAAGGTATACGCATTTTTTTGTCGTTGCAAGTTTTCTTTGTCACCTCTTCTATAAAATTTAAGCTATGATCAGAATCATAAGTTTTTTTGTAATGGAGATGAAAAGTGAGAGATAATCTAGGATTTACTGTCAAAGAATGGTTGCGATGTGGTTCTTGAATAGTTGTCTCTGCCCGTTAGCGTATTATTGGTATCAGCTTCTTCGCAGTCATCCGGTAAAATCGCTGCCTTGGATACTCCATATTCTACAAGAGTAGATTTCTTACATGTAATGGATGTAACTGGTATCAATCTAATTTTTATAGAAACAGAAAGAGGAAGTGAGGACACTCACGTTTAAGAAAAGCCAGACATAAAGATGTAATAATGTTGGAGAAGATTATGGATAGGACCAATGCTAAAAGTCCAATCCAATACCAGTAAGTTTCTACAAAAAATCCTCTGGATTTCAAGATCGATTCTCCAAGACCCTGCAAATTGTACATTACACAAAAAAGTTTGGTTTCCGAAAAATATGAAGTTTGCAACTTAAGAAAAGGTTTCCAAGAAATTACATTTTTCCAGGATTTGCTACGGAATTCGTTAACAGAAACAGCAGTTTGAATATACATCAATGGCGATGTCCAATACGCCCATGTCAACCATTGGTGCACTTGATCTGCGTGATTACAGAACTAGTTAGTTTATCGATCATATGCAGAAAAGTACTCTGGATAACAACAACAACAGTCTCAAGACTTACGTCGGGACAACACATAGCCGCTGAATGTCATCAGCCACATCATAGCGAGACATCCCATTGTGTTTGCAACCACGTGACTTCGAGTCACTGCAGCTATACACCGAAAAAGTCCATACGACATTTGTCCACACAATGCTAGAATCAAGTAATGTTTAAGGACCCTGTAGTAACAAAAAAAACACTTACACATCACATAATATATATACCCTTAGTAGTGAGCACACCAAATAAATGTTGAGATAAGCTTACGATGTGATGGTTAGATCATATCCAATGGCGTAATAAGTTATGAAAACCACAAATAAGACTTCTACAAAGGATATAGGAAAGTTGATGACTGAGGCTGGTAGTGAGAAAGCCCACGATGGGTAAAAGCTGAAACGGCGTTGCTTGTAGAACACGGGAAGCTTATCAATCGTCATAGGAAGCTCAAAGAACCCAGAAAACACAACCATTTGTACTTCTAAATAGATAGCTCCCATGTAGATGATTCCATCCTCTATCGTATTGTGATGTTCCCTTTGTGTCGAAAACACAATCGTGATCATTAGCGCATTGAAAAAGAGCTGAATTGACTTGAGGCGGAAGATTTTAATATTTCTTTGCAGTAGAATCCATTCTCTTGCTAAGCATGCCTTTAGTAGCTCCAACTTGCTAGCTCCATATTTAGTCCTTGTCAAGGCTGCTCCGTGATTCTTCCATCGATCAAACGGGATTGCGAGCTGAGACCGGATTCTGCTCCCGAGATGGTAAACTTTGAAGCCTTCCTCGAACTGTTTTGCCGATACATAACGATATGGCAGCTCTGGATTATCCCAGTATTGTTCTTGATCTTTTCGGGATAAAATCTGATTCAAAAGTGTAATCTTGATCAGTACATCACAAAGTAATGGATATGTTTAATTAAAAACAAGAATGTTGTTGGAGAACCTACTTCTTGTAAGTAATCAGCAACTCCTTTTCTTGCAGGACACTTAAACCCCATAGATTCAAAAAAGCTGAGGACGTTTTCTCGGGGTCCTTGGTAAACGATTCGGCCTTCTCCAAGAATGATGACATCATCGAAGAGCTCGAATGTCTCTGGAGGAGGCTGAAGAAGGGAGATAAGAGCGGTTTTATCGAAAACATGAATCATTTGCTTGATGCACTTGACAATCTGAAACGTCGTCGAGCTATCTAAACCATCTGATATGTTGTCCATGAAGAAAGCTCCGACAGGTCCGACCAACATCTCGCCTACACACAAATACTAAGTCAAAATAAGAACACACTTCAACTCTGACCTTAATACTATTAGAAATTCCACATTAGTACCGGTCGTTACACGTTTCTTTTGCCCACCAGAGATGCCTCTTTCCATATTATCCCCAACTATGGTATCAGCGCATGTCTCAAGTCCTAACACCTTTAAAACGTAATCTGTAACCACATTCTCCTTGTGTTCCTTCATAACCGAAGCCTGTAAAGAAGATCACAACACTAAGCCCAAGATCTACCTCCGTAAATAATAATAATAATAAAAAAATCCTTATAACTTCTCTACCTAATGATTTTTCTTGGTACCTTCATTAGCGCATCGAGGTAGAGATCTGGCTTGATCTTCAAGTCTTTCTCGCGTCTCAGTAATTCCGCAAGCATATCTGTTTCTCAGCCAACCATGTCAATAAACAATATAATTTGAAAAGATCCTTATAGAATAAAGAGGATAATGACTCATACCGTAGCCTGTGCCGACTCCTTGACATTTTGCGGAAAACTTTAATGTTTCACGAACAGTTAGCTTCGATAAGTGAACATCGTATTGGCCGATGTAGGCGGCAGTTCTTTCAGGCACAAACTCATGCAGTTCATGCCCGTTGTATGTCACTTTCCCTGTATACTAACCATTCAAAAACACAATCTTAATCATTGATTCAAATACACTATATATAATCAATCAAAGCATTCTTTAATGTCTATCAAAGATTGATGTATATATTTACTTTTAGTCCACTTTCTATCTTTCCAGACAATGCTTTAAGTAGGGTCGACTTTCCAGAGCCTGGTGGTCCCAAAAGTAGAGTCAGCCTGTAGGAAGAAGAAAACAAATGAGAACTTATGCATTGGTGCAGAATACCATTTTTGCTACCTGATTCAAGTACTGCCACAATTCAGAGTCTAAAACATAAATGAAAGAACAAATAGCTAGGATCGTCGATGGACCTGCCAGGCTTGATGATTCCGCTAACATCTTTTAGAATGGAGATTCTCTTTTTATGAACCCGAAGAACTCCGATTTTAGTTGCAACACCCTAACAGAAATTAGATGAATAAATGAGATCAGTGAGATATCATAAAAACTGGCTTTGTAAATCGATTTCTTGTTCTACAAGCAACCTAATGAGAAACGAAATTTTTACTTTTGCAACGCTGGTGAATGAGTTCATGACTGTGGGAACAGCTCTGCTTCTATCATATGCTTCGGCTGTCACGTTCACATTCTCAAATCGGACTTCTATCGTTGGGAGATCCAGAGAGACTCTGTTTTTTTCAATTGACACAGTAAAGACAAGTTTAAAAGATCAATAATATTTTATGTAATAAATAAGTTATGGCCTAGGCTCCATAATTTTCTTGAATTAGGGACCAGAATAAGCTAAATTAGTCCGTTTCTCGGCTGCGGATGCTCGAACTAGGGACATTCCCTTGGAAGGCCAGATAAACTTAAATAATTAAGCATTTACCTATCGGAACGGCTCTTTAGCCTCCGTAGGTAGTCTCCATGCCAATCCTCGTCATCCATTGTCGTCACTCTATCAAATAGCTCTCTTCTCTCCACGAAGCCAAGATCTTTCATGTCAATCTCCTTGAAACCTCCTGTGATCCCTCTTAGCACGGCCTTCCTAGCCCGGTCGTACGTCGGAAGACGCTGCAGCTGCTCCAGAGCCGCCCATTTCATGGCTTCCTCTTCATCTTCTTCTTGATTCCGGCGACTACTGCTTCTGTCATTCATCAAGTTTTCCACCTCTGAGCTCGCTCTGTAGTGTGACATCGCTTCTTCTCTCTCTGATCAGCCCTTCCTTTCTTTTATCCTCTCTCAACTCTCCTCTTAGATGTGATCTTAGAAGCTAACAGGAACATTGAAATTTTTTGGGACAGTAGATTGTTTTTTGATTGGCCTTTAAATGCATACATACATATGCAAATGGCAAATTCTTTTTGTTGAGGTAATCCATTGAATGTCAGATTCATGAAAAATAAATTTATATAATTAAACAGGTGTGGATTCTGATGACACTTGTAATCTAGGTCTATTCCTATGTTTGGAAATATCTAATAAATGATTTTACCATATTTTCAAACAGATTCTATACGTCACCAAAATCAAACACTTGTCTTGCTAGACACATGCATGCATATATAGAAAGAATATAAAATGTATGCATACATGCATATGTGAATAAGGCTCTTGCAATAACGAACCTTGGATTTTGCTTAGTTCTTGCTTTACTTTAATGCGTAACAATCTTCTTACTAAAGTGCTTAATCATCTCATCTACACACCTAATTCACGGATGAAGGGTTAAGACATGGGGGTACATGCATGCACCAACAAAAAATATTTATATTTCAACTTAGGTGTAACATAAACAAAAAAATCAGTATCAGTAAAAAAAACTACATAATACTGTAAGACACACAATTAATGTATTCAAGAAATCATTTCATTTATTTATCTTTTTGTCAGTTAATTTCTTTATTAAATCACATTTTAATCTTAATTATATTTAATTATAGTTACTTTTAATAAATTCAAAATGAAATAGCTATATAAAAGGATGAAAATTAACAAATATATAGTTAAGAAGATAAAATTTCACTAAGTGTTAGAGAAATAATATGTAATTCCTTTTATTCTAAAAAGAGTTTTAATATTTTGATAACTATAAATAGAGAGATACTTATTACAAAAATAAAAATACAAAGATCAAAAACTTGAAACAATGATAACTTTGAAGTACTACACAAAAACCTAGAATGCTATTAAGAATATAAAATTGAAACTATTTATTTGCAATAGTAAATGTAAGATTTTAGAAGGTTTTATGAGAAATAAGAACAAAAAATATTTTTTAAAACAGAAAATATATAATTCGATTGCTGAGGTTATGAAATTATAACTAAAACATATACAAAGAGTAGAAATCTCTTTAACGTAGTAGTTGTCTAAGTAATTTATTAATGCTTTTACATCAAGAGATATGAAATTTGATTCTCATAAAATGTAAGGTCTGTAAATTTATGTAGGAAGTTTATAAATTTTTTTTTAACGTAGTAAAATTAAAGTTGTCAATCATGGCCTCGCATAAAGATATAACTGTCCATGGTGAATAAAAATCGTCCCTCATGAATCCTTGAGATATAATAGTGTATCATTAGTGGTTAGTCGTGTGATTTCAGTTGTGTCAAGAAGGACTAGAGCGTATGTTGAGAAAATGTTATATGCGAAACTCGTTTTAAAAACATAACTAAGTGATAAAAACAAATAGAAATACAGATTAGTGTTAAGTTGCCGAATTTATCTAAATGATTTATCAAATACTATAATTAAAATCTGCATGTGATGAAATAGAATTATCAACAACCATAAGAGAAAGGCGTAATAAAGAAATACCTAATTAATAAACACCACAAATTAAAAGCAAATGATATTTTAATTATTTAGAAAAATAAAAGCAAAAGCTCCTGCAGCACTTCCATTTTTTGGGTCAACAAAACTTTAACCAACACTGACCTCACTCTTCTTATAAATAAGGACTACTCTTCTCGTCGAGGTTTTAAGAGAAATTACAAGAAAAATAAACAAATTTTTTTCTTAGAAATAAGATGGCATCTCGAGAGAAAACCGAGTCAGTATCATCCAAATCGAGTAGTAACATACATGTAATACTCCGGTTTGCAGATTGGATAGATATAATTCTGATGGTACTTGGTACGGTGGGAGCCATAGGAGATGGCATGTCCACGAATGTGGCGTTAGTGTTCGCAAGCAAGATCATGAATAGCTTGGGCTACGGTCAACACAATCCTCATTCCACTACTTTCAAGGACGAGGTTCAAAAGGTTAGTCATCTTTTACTTTATAAACAGTTCCACTATGTGCAAACTTGATCATTTTGAGTTTGGCTCATATGTTTTGTCGGGCGCTTGGACAAAACTCAGATGTGCTAAATACGAAAAAACACATTCGGCTCTTACAACTATAACACTAATTTCTAAACTTTGATTCGGTTTGTAACATTCCGACCAAGAAAAACAAACGATCGGATTGATTTTGTTAGCAAATCAATATTTCTTTATATTTATTCTGTGAGAACAAAAATTCATGAGAAATAGAGTATAAACAAAATGAAAATTGATTTTTTGGTTTTATCGTTTTTATGGAAACATATATACTCATTTGAGTAGATATCTATTAATTTTGTTTATAAGAAGTTTTTTATTGCTCAACAAAATGGTCCAACATAAAAATCCATTTTAATCCTTCTTCGGTGTTAAAGAAAATATTGGTTATTGTATTCTTGTGTGATCAGAGTTCCTAAAACATTCGATCACAACATTAAATAGTTTGTTGTAAACAGTGCAGCTTATACTTCGTATACTTGGGATTGGCAATACTGGGAGTGGCATTTATGGGTAATGTCAAAACGTTTCTTAGTTATTTTATAGAAGTAATTTCATAAAAATGATGTTAAATTGTATTGAGGGTCACTTTTTGGTGTAGAGGGGTATTGCTGGAGCAAAACAAGCGAGAGACAAGTTGAGAAGATTCGTCGGACATATCTTGAATCTGTTCTCCGACAAGAAGTTTCTTTCTTTGATTCAGAAGATGCTTCCATATCTGAAATTATTCACACCATTTCTACTGATACTTCTCTCATCCAACAAGTTCTTAGTGAAAAGGTATCAAATTTTGACATTTTATTTTATTTTATTAGATAATTGATCAGTGTTGTTCAGGTATAGAAAATTACAGATTATTACGTTTAAGATTGCGATTGACTTACATTATGATTTTAAAAGAAGACAAATATCCTAAAATACTGCAAAACTGAGTCTTAGTTCAAAATATACCACTTATTTAGTATAATTAAAAAAAACAGAATACCACAAAATTTATGTTTAGGAAGAGTTTCAAAAAAGTTAGAAAGAGCATTTAGGATCCATTTTAGAGCTTTTAGCAGATTAAACGCAATGGGCATCGCAATACTTGTTCTTCTTTTATTCCCAAGGTCGATTTGGAAAATAACTTGTTTAGGAATGGTTTATTAAAATATATAGACTATAATTTATGTTGGAAATGTTTAATCTGTTAAATCATCTTTTCTACAGAAAAAAGATATCAATCTTTAGTAAAAGTAATTCCACTAAGAGAAATATAATAATATAAGCATTTTTCTTTTTGTATTATCTTTATATTATTATATTTAATGTCTTTTCAATTTTTATTCTTATTAATTGCAAAAGCCGTGACAAAATTGCCATTTTTTGTTAAAGAACTTGCCAATATTTTTTTAGCAAATCGTTTTTTTAATATATGCAACCCGCAAATTTTACTTGACCTAGCTTAAAAATAGATGTTGACATCATGAGTACTGTATCTAAAAGTCTATAATAGTTGTCGTTACATATCTTTGTAAATAATTTATCATTCTGTTGTTATAATCTCAGGTGCCCATATTCTTGATGCACACGTCAGTTTTTATCACAGGCCTCGTGTTTGCGGCATACTTCTCGTGGAGATTAACCGCCGTGGCTCTCCCTACACTCCTTCTTCTTCTAATACCAGGATTGATCTATGGCAAATATCTTGTTTACTTATCTAAGAAATCCTACAAGGAATACGCCAAAGCAAACTCGATCGTGGAACAGGCTCTAAGCTCCATCAAGACCATTCTTTCGTTCACGGCCGAGACTCAAATCATCAAGAACTACTCAGAGATCTTGGAAAGACACAAGAAGCTTGGGCTAAAGCAAGGTGTGGCCAAAGGTTTAGCCGTGGGAAGCACAGGGATTTCATTCACCATATGGGCTTTTCTTGCTTGGTACGGAAGCAGATTGGTGATTCACAAACAAGAAACCGGTGGACGCATTTATGCAGCCGGGATCTCTTTCATCTTAAGTGGCCTGTAAGTAAGTGAATCTTTACATATTTTCATATTGCCTGAGAGTTATCTCTCCGCTTTATAAACAGTATCGTTTTGAAATATGTCAAACCTACATTCTTAGTAAGATGGAGAAAGTAATTGTTTGTTGAATGAATAAATGATGCAGTTCTTTAGGGACGGCCCTTACTGAGATCAGATATTTCTCGGAGGCTTCAGTTGCAGCAGCTCGAATATGTACAAGGATTGATAGAGTTCCAGCAATAGATGGTGAGGATACGACGAAAGGATTCATACCAAAAGAGAGGATCGAGGGAAGAGTAGAGTTTGAGCGTGTAACCTTTGTATATCCATCTCGTCCAAAATCCATAATTCTCAAGGACTTCACTCTCAGAGCAGATGCTGGACAAACCGTAGCTCTGATGGGAGCTAGTGGTAGCGGTAAATCGACAGTGATCGCATTGCTGCAACGGTTCTATGATCCAATGGAAGGGTTTGTGAGGATCGATGGGTTTGACATAAAGACTCTTCAGTTGAAATGGATGCGAGGACAAATTGGTGTTGTGAGTCAAGATCATGCTTTGTTTGGGACGTCCATAAAGGAAAATATAATGTTTGGAAAAGATAATGCATCAATGGATGAAGTCATTTCAGCTGCAAAGGCTGCAAATGCTCATAACTTTATAACACAATTGCCAGATGGTTATGAGACACAGGTGTGTGTAAAAACCATCAGATTTTAGAGTCATTTGCTTCACTTGACTATAGATTTTATGTATCTTATTATAACATTGACATGAAAGCAGATAGGCGATCGCGGAGGACTTTTATCCGGAGGTCAGAAGCAACGGATTGCAATTGCACGGGCGATTATTAGAAATCCGGTGATCTTACTTCTAGATGAAGCAACAAGTGCACTAGATGGAGAATCTGAAACATTGGTTCAAAATTCACTTGATCAAGTAGCCGCGGGGCGAACAACACTGGTACCTAAGACCACTCTCAAAGTCCATATATATGTCTTGTTTCTTTCCAACAACATGCATTATGCGGATTTGAACTCAAATGGTGATACAATAAGAACATAAGTACGGTGCACTACATGTCATGGTCTGTATATATATGGTTTATATATGTCTTTTATCTTTTGCAATAAAGTGCATCTATTGTGAAACAGGTGGTGGCGCACAAGCTTTCAACAGTTAGGGGAGCGAATCTCATTGCTGTGTTAGAAAATGGTTCCGTTAAAGAAATGGGTTCTCATGAAGATTTGATGACGAAGAACAACCACTATGCAAAACTCGTAAAATTTCAAAGACAATTCAGCCATGAACATAGACAAGATCATCAAGAAGGGGTCAAAACTCCTGAGAGACGACAATCTTGGTCTGCGAAGAACAGTTTCAACAGGCTAAGCATAAGGTCTACTCCTGATCTCATTGCTTCTCCTATACCCTCCGAGAGCATTCACGCAGTAGAAATCGATGATAGTCTCCCTTCTACTTCTTTCACTCGACTTCTTCCGTTGGTTTCCCCTGAGTGGAAGTCTGCTCTCCTCGGTTGCGTATCAGCTGCAGCATTTGGTGCAATCCAACCGATTTACGCCTTAAACATAGGCGGTATGATCTCTGCTTTTTTTGCGAAAAGCTCACAACAGATGCAGGCCAAGATACGGATTTACTCCTTAATCTTTATTTCCCTCACCTTTATCTCCATCACCCTTAATCTCCTTCAGCACTACAGCTTTGCCAAAATGGGTGAAAAACTAATGCAAAGACTTCGGTTGAGAATGCTCGAAAAGATCTTCACCTTTGAACCCGCCTGGTTTGATGTGGAAGAGAACTCTAGCGGCGAGCTTTGTTCAAGGCTTAGTACTGAATCATCCATTGTGAAGTCCTTAGTATCCGACAGGGTTTCCTTGCTTGTCCAGACAATTTCAGGTGTCACAATTGCGATGATCATCGGTTTACTAGTTGCTTGGAAACTCGCTTTGGTCATGATCGCTGTCCAGCCTCTCTCTGTCCTTTGCTTCTACACAAAAAAAGTTTTGCTCTCCAGCATTGCTCACAATTACGCGTATGCACAAAATCGTAGCTCACATATTGCATCAGAAGCTGTTTACAACCACAAGATTGTTACATCCTTAGGGTCCACGAAAAAGATCATAGAGATATTTGATAAGGCTCAATATGATGCAAGAAGAAAGGGTAGGAAGGCAGCGTGGCTCGCAGGGTTTGGGATGGGATCGGCGCAGTGCCTAACCTTCATGACATGGGCATTAGACTTTTGGTATGGAGGAGTGTTGGTTCAAAAGGGGGAAATCTCTGCCGGAGATGTATTCAAGACGTTCTTTGTTTTGGTTAGCACCGGTAAGGTTATTGCGGAAGCAGGAAGCATGACTTCTGACCTTGCCAAGGGCTCGGCCGCCATTTCCTCCGTCTTCAAAATCCTTGACCGTCCTTCATCTCAAGTAAGCTTCTAAAAACCATTAACATTTAGTTATATTCTATACATTTCTCTTATTACTATCCAAATGTAGACAAGATATGAATATAGCCTACAAGTTCCCTCTAAGTTGAACCTAGTTTCTTAAAACTATTCTTAATAAGTGTTAATTTTGAATGGATACGTGAAGGACAATACAAATGGAGCAAAGATTGAGACAATAAACGGGCGAATAGAGTTAAAGAAGATTGATTTCTCTTATCCAAACCGGCCTAGTATTCCGGTGCTGCAACAGTTTTCCTTAGACATCAAGGCCGGGACAAGCATTGGATTGGTCGGTACATCAGGGTGCGGGAAATCAACAGTGATCGCTTTGATCCAACGCTTCTACGACGTGAAAAAGGGATGTGTGAAAATAGACGGCGTGGATTTGAGAGACATAAATATAAAATGGTACAGAAAACATACTGCACTAGTGAGCCAAGAGCCGGTTGTTTATTCCGGAAGTATCCGAGATAATATTATGCTTGGACGGCCCGAAGCAGGAGAGGATGAGGTTAGGGAAGCTGCTAAAGCTGCAAATGCTCATGATTTCATCTCGTAAGTATCAGAGAAATGAATCAACATGTAGTTATGTTTTTGATGTTAGTGTCTTTTAGAAGCTTACATTAGAGTTTTAGAATCTTGTACTTGCAGTTGTTAAAAGACTTAACAAAATACTTTCTTCTTCTACTTTTGCTTATACTTTCTGCTTTCTTGTTTTCCTTCTATAAGGGCAATGGAGAAAGGGTATGAAACGGATTGTGGAGAAAGAGGAGTGCAACTTTCAGGTGGTCAAAAACAGAGGCTAGCTATCGCTAGAGCCTTTTTGAGAAGTCCTGTAATACTTCTACTTGACGAGGTTACGAGTTCCTTAGACTCTGAATCGGAGCAGGCTGTTCAGGAGGCTCTGGCTCGGATCATGGCTAGCCGGAAGATGACTACTGTAGTAGTGGCTCACCGCCTCAACACACTGAAGAAACTGGACCGCATTGCGGTAATTGCAGATGGAACCGTAATGGAGACAGGGAGCTACGACCGCCTGAAGAACATTGGAGGCCAGTTCTCTAGACTTGTTCATGCTCATGATCTAAAATCTTGAATAATTTTCTGCAGAATAAGGTTAATTATTAAAGTTATATTGTAGTATACTATATAATATGAAAATTAGATACCTTTCCTAAATGTGTCACATAATATCCAATAACTTATACAAAACCAAATATATTGTTTTTAAGTTGCAGTTATACTTGATAAGTGTTCTTTAATACATTTTTTTGGGGTAATATCACAAAATTATAACTTTGAAGAGTTTTTTTTGCAAGAAAAATCTTGACTTAAAAGAGTTGATTTTTCATCTCACCCAATTAAAACTTTTTTTTCCTTCCTTCGTGTAAAATGATTGGTAGAGCAATAAGCCAACAAGCACCAGAAATAAAAGAAAACACAAGAGAGCAGAAACTTTATCACAAAGATCTATGGCTACCGCTGGTCAGCTCTCCGGCCACTTCTACCGGCCAATCATTACCGTCGTTGGAAGTGATTGCCGGCGGCATGTAACCACCCATTTCCTCCCTGTCCCACGGCGGCGAAACTTAACGTCTCGGCTGCGGCCGAGTATGAGTCTTCAGGTGGGCAACGAAATGCCATCGTCGACGGTCGACATGGAACAGCTCGTTGGATTCCTATACAAGGATCTTCCTCACCTTTTCGACGACCAAGGAATCGATCGGACGGCTTACGATGAGCGCGTGAAGTTCAGGGACCCCATCACCAAGCACGACACTATAACTGGATATCTCTTCAACATCTCTCTCTTGAAGAATATATTCACTCCTGAATTTCTACTTCACTGGGCAAAGCAGGTCTTTGCTAATTTCTCAACTCAACTCTGTTTTTCTCGAAATTTGCTTCTCCCATTTGCTTATAGTCCACTGATTTTGATCCAAAGTCGAACACTTTAATGCCCCTCTTGAAGGCTAGGCTTGGTTCTTACTAGTGTTTAAGTTTATTGCTCTGACACTATATTAGAGATTGTTAAGTTAATCTCTTTCTCACTGATTGTAAATTAGAAACAGAGGAGTTGTTTACATGCAGAGGAAATGAAGTTAACCACTGATTAATAACCTCTGTAGCTACTTGTCTACACATTTAATTCAAACTATATGCTTTTGCTACCAAAAGTGATAAGCTATAAAACTAGTAGTTGCTAGGCTGATGCAGCTGCTATAGACAGGTCCATACGAGATAACCACAAGATGGACTATGGTAATGACATTCTCGCTTTTACCGTGGAAACCAGAGCTTGTGTTCACAGGGACATCAATCATGGCTGTTAATCCAGAGACTAAGAAATTTTGCAGCCATCTGGTATGGGTTGGCAAGTCCTTATCTTATCCGTTTCCTTCTTTTTTTTCTTGTGAAATCTCTTTTGGCGCAGACTACTTATCAGAATTTGATTTGCAGGACTTGTGGGACTCTATCAATAACAATGACTACTTCTCTTTAGAAGGTCTTGTTGATGTATTTAAGCAGGTGGCTTGTCTCATTTGCTTTCTTGGCACGAATCGAAACCTCCTTAAAAATGGTTAATAGTGAGTTACAGATTTACTCTTTGTTTATGCAGTTACGGTTATATAAAACGCCCGATTTGGAAACTCCGAAGTATCAAATACTGAAAAGAACAGCAAAATATGAGGTTGCATATCTTCTTCCTTTTGGTTAAAATTGTATTGGCATAGTGTACCAATATGCACAAATTGTTCCTATAAATCGAAAATGTGATGTTCGGCCTGAAATTCAATTATAACTGTTTGGCAGGTCAGAAAGTACGAACCTTTCATAGTAGTGGAGACAAACGGTGATAAGCTTTCTGGTTCTTCAGGTTTCAACAATGTCGCTGGGTGAGACTTGAGGCAATCTTTTTTTACTCCATTAAGTCTTATGGCATTGTTGTGACTAATGTACCAAATGTTACCTATGAAGCTACATATTTGGTAAAAACTCGACGATGGAAAAAATACCAATGACAACCCCAGTGTTTACCCAAGCAACGGATCCTGAACTCTCTGCTGTGTCAGTACAAATTTTTATTCCATCAGGAAAAGATCTTAGCAGGTAAAGCTTATATACCGTAAGATAGTTTAGTCGACATTAAGGTGGTGAAACTGAGTACTGAGTAAAAACCTTTTCTTTTTTTTTGCTTGCTTGCTTGTCCTTTTAGCTTACCGATGCCTAATGAAGAAAAGATAAACTTGAAGAAGTTGGAAGGCGGTTTTGCTGCGGCAGTGAAATTCAGTGGGAAACCAACAGAGGATGTTGTCCGGAGAAAAGAGAATGAATTGAGGAATAGTCTGAGTAAAGATGGTCTTAAAGCTAAGATGGGTTGTATGCTTGCTCGTTACAATGATCCAGGACGAACATGGAACTTCATAATGGTATGATACCAAGCTCTAGTAAATAATTTGATGTCTAGCTAGAAACTATCCGTTACTATTAACTGTTTCATATATAACATCTTTGTCAGCATTATCATCATGACACACCCAAATGATCGTTATTGATCATTTACTTCAGTCCTGGCTCTAAGCTGGTACTTCCGTAATTGCCTTTCATTTGCAGAGGAACGAAGTTATCATATGGCTTGAGGATTTCAGCCTGGATTAGCTCTCTGCTTGGCCAAACGTTACCAACTTACGGTAACTTATGTAGAGCCTCACTGTACCTTTTAAGGTATGCAGTCATCGTAAGATCACCACATTCCGACGACAGAAAAGTTGTATACTATAGACACAATCCTTTAGAAGCAAAACAATTTGGTAATATTCATTTTCGTAAATAGTGCATTACATCGCTCGTTCTTAAAGATAAATGATATCATGTAAAATAGTGTGTTATTGATTATCGCTATTGCGTCAACAAAATTGTCAACCCTCATCGAAATGTCGATACGGGAATGATCATTAATTTTAATTTTTCATTGTCCTGTCTTTGTTGTAATCCTATTCAAATCAATATCAATTAGACGACAGAAAAAGAAAAAAAAACCTTCCACGCATATATGCAAGGGACAAATATAATTATGGTCTCACAAAAATAAGAAGAGACTTGACTAGAAACAGAAACGTCGTCGCTTGGACTTGATCCACTTCCACTTAGCTCCATCAAAATTTTCTTTGCTTCATAAAATATTTTCCGTTCAGCCTCCAAAATCAAGAAGAAGCAATGCCACTTTCACTAGTTCAAGCCGCATCAGTGTCCTACTTGAGATCCCAATCGACGATTCCTACTCTCTTCAAGCCCTCCTCTTGTTTACTTCTTCAAAAATCCATCTTTCCTGATTCCAAGTTAACTCTCCACCGGATTTTTCGTTCCACGAAGAAAGCCTCAAATGGGTCTGCTCGTGCTTCCTTGCTCGAGACACCTGTCTTATGGGCTGGTCGAATTTGTGTCTTTTACGCTCTCGTCAAAGCTGGTTTAGCTGGATCCAAGTCTAACCCCATCGTTTCTGGTTAATCAATTTGACTGGGTTCTTTGAAATGGCTTTTGCTTCTATCGTTTCTTTGTTTTTATTTTGATGATGTTATTGGGATCATCTCAGGATTGGAAGGTGGCGGTGTTGATGTTGAAGATGATGGTGCGGATCTTGGTTTCTCAAAGTGGATTCAGAACATTAAAGGCAAACCAGGTTAGTTTCAACACTTACTGACTCACTTGTCATCTAGGATTCGTGTCCAAGTCTATAGCTTTTGATACAATTTAACATAAGTGACACATATTCAGATATCCTATATAAGCTTTTTAGATATATAGATAGTTTAGTCAATGGTTTAGTAAGAACAGGCAACATACCGATTGTTTAAACTTGTATATATAAGTTGTACACTGCACTAAGTGTGAATCAGAGAATCTCAAATATCAAAAACTCGAAAGCCGACCTCTTGGCTCCTCTTTCTAGCTATCTTCTTTCTTCTTCACTCTTTCTCTACGATTAAGCTTGATTTTTTTCATCTTCTTGACCTCTTTTCTTCTAAATAACTAGAGAGTGAATGCCTTATTCTATCCAGTCTAGATGTGAGTATGAGACAATGGTTTTATATTTTATATGCTCAGACAAGGATGCAGCTGATAAGAGGAAGCTAGTGAGCAAATGGCACCCAACGACAAAGGGAACACTCAGAAGGAATTACAGGGTACCTTCGAAAGGTGAAGGAAACCGTCTGCTCAAAGCCATTGCGTCTCTTCTCTCAGATGATGACCACTTTAGGGATGCAACATCTCACAAGGTACCAAAAACACATCTATAATAATCTGCACTTGTTTCTTTCTCTCTCTCTCTCTCTGCGTTCGGTAAATGAACCAAATTGATACACTACTGTAGGGTTGTCAAATACGGCGGGAGAGTGCGCACGGTCAAAGTGTATGTTGCAACAACGTGAGAGCTCTGTTTGATGAGTTGCCGACGCCACATTTGGTGGTTGAGATCACACCTTTTCCAACCGGCCCGCTTACAGAGAATGATTACCTTAAGGCAGAGAAGCTGGAGAAGGTTCTTAGGTCAGGCCCCAATATTTGAACCCTCTGGTACTCGAGAGAGTGTTGTACTATGTGTCAACTTCCAAAATCTGTACATACTGAACCATCTTTTGACGCTATGAAAGTGTTAGTTTCTAATCAAATTATTATCATTATAATGATTAAAAATCATTTTAAGGTGCAGATGGGTTTCTATATTATCTGCAGGCAAGGGTTTATATTTGAGCAGTTTATAAACATGTTCATGATTTCGTCAGGCCATTTTCAATGTAGCTATGCAAGTAACCATCAAATCACACACAAAAAAAAGTGCACAACAGAATTTTCTCTGGCGATCTTCAATTTTACCTTTAAATTCACAAAAGACAAGTGCAGCTAATTGCTATTGCATTTATACCTGGAAAATGCAAACAAATGCTTTGAAACTTCTGTGGGGGAAAATAAATCCAATGTTTTCTCTTTTCCACAAAATATTGAAAACACACTAATGGATTAAGCGTCACTAGGTGAAAAAGGATCATATACTTGATGCACACCAGCGTTAAACCGGTGACGAATCTGTGGTTGGCCACTTGGGTTCAGGTTATCATGATGAAACACTGGTCTCGGAGGGAAATGAGCAGAATGCTGTGGAAACTGAGCTCCAGGGAAGTTCCTAGGCATCAACTGGGGAAATGGAGGTCCAAAGTTCTGCAAGTTGGAAGATCTCACGTTACCATGAAATAGTGCAGGCGGGTGGCTCAGGGGTTGATCCATCTGCCTCCCAAAGTGCTGTGATCTTGCGAAACTTTGCCCAAAATGTTGAGAGGCTGGAGTGACGGATGGGGCTTGAAATGCTAGATGGGGGAGATGAGCTGATTGAGAGTTGGGCCTAGGAGATATTTGTTGTTGTGGATGAAAACCGAAATCCCCATGAAATGGCCTTGAAGCTGTATTTGTAGGAGGATTTAAGGAAGGATAAGTAGGAAGAGGACCAGCTGGCCTGCCAGCAATATGTGCTGACACTGACATGAGACGCAGAGAATCACCAGAAGCAGATTCTGTTAGATGTTTTAGATTGATACTCGAGAGAAAGAAAATCGATGGTATTTCAGTACCTGGCTGATGAGCTACCGGATGTGGACTGAAGTTAGGAGCCAGAGGCCGTACTGATTCGGACATGTTGGTTGAGACTATGTCTGGCAATGGCGTTGGTCTAAATACACTGCCATGTACAGGTTGGAAAGTCGATAGGGTCGACAGCCTCATTGTAGATCGTGGTCCGTTTGGTTGTATCTGACTGCCAGAATATGGAGGCACCGTCGAAAAACCCGGTTGAGCTAATGATCCTTGTGGAGCAACCATGGAATAGGCCCTTGGTGTGCTGGAAAGGTTAAAAGAGAACAAATCTGGTGGACGAGGGACTTGAAAATCAGGATGTAATGATGTGTTATGAGGAATTGGAATAGGTTGCTGAGCAAAAAGAGGATTGGGGTTCATAGAATTGGTTGGCAGTTCTTGATCCTGGATACGATTATCAAGACTTGGAGCAGAGGGATTAAGAGGTGGAAAAAGTGGAACTTGATTTGAAGCCAATGGAAAAGAAGAACCATGCTCTTGGAAATGGATTTGTGGAGGTTTTACAGACCTATCAGTTGGCTCTTCAGAGTTGGGATCTGTGGCAGTCACGTTGCTGTTGCCTGGAACGGTTGAAATGTCTTCAGATCTGGAAGATGGAAGAGCAGCCCCAGCTCCTGTATTTCCCTACAAGGGAAAATGATATACTCTGAGACGTTAACAAATGCTATCTCATATTTCTAACTATCTTAGATAAGTTTTAGGAACTCACATACACTGAAGAGGTAAGCAGCTCAATTACAGCAATAGCTGCATCCACTTTTTCGTAAGTGTCAGATGATATCTGAAAATATAACTCTTGCCAGGACGTCTGGATCTCATTTTCATCTGAAGGAGAGAGTTCAACCTGCATATATGTAGAAAAATCTGATTCATAAACCCTTGCAATAAGAATACTGAGAATTATCAAGGACCAGCATGAAGAAGTAGAGCAACAATAATGGAAGTCTGCATGGTTATCTCGGTAATAGTTTAAATAGTATTTACCTTCTCCCCTCCTGCTTTAGTACCAAAAATTTGTACTTTGGCTCCAGTCTCCTGTTCGCATAAGGAAAGAACTTAGATCGTATACAGAACCAGACTGAAAGGTATAAATTTGTGTCCAGAAGCGAGGAAGAAATATGAGAAAAAGACACAGAAAGATGCTAACTCAAGGCACATAAAGGAACTGTCGCTGTGAATAGCAGCAATGACATTTGTAGGTGACTTACTTTTTCGAGCCGCTTCTGAGTATCACCTTGGGAACCAAATATGAGACTTAGAAAGCTAAAATCAGAATGTTCTTTGACCTGCAGAAGCACAGGTCTATATAATATCAGCTTCCAAAAGCTGAGTTTGTTACATGACTCTAAGAAAAACAGAATCCAAAATATTTTGTGCACGTTGAAGCAGCATTATATATCAACCCGCAAGTGATACAGAAAAATTGGTGGGAGAATAAATTAAGGTCATTGATAAGGTTTGTACTAGTATTCCATTCTTTACTTGGATTTAAACAAAATTAGTAACTCCGCAACGCTCTTTCAAGATACTGCATGAGCCACCCCTAAAACAAGTCTACAAGAATTTTTAGATTCTGTCAGGTAGTAAGGTAATACTTAACATGAGAAAACAAATGCAAGTTTGATAAAGCTTTTGACCCTCTAGCCAAGTAAGAACTTACGTTGATCGGCAATCTAGCTTCTTTGAGCAATGGCTTATAATCAGGTGGAGCCTTGTACCTCGGATTCAACTCAAGTATCTCCCCTAGAATCGAAGATGCTACATGTCACTCAAGGGAAAGCGGACGTAGAGATGGAATGGTAAAATTTCAACATACCAATTGCTTCACGTTTTTCTAACTCCAGATGTTCAGCAATCTTGATCCATCAAACACATAGATGACAGGAAACAGACACTGATCTTTAAAAAGCTAACGAAGCGAGATGAAGAAGCAAAAAGTGCTGAAAAAATCACTTACATCAGTGTTGTTTTGGCTTAAAGCTAACGCTGACTCTGTACTAGTCTCGGCTTCTTCATGAGTTCCTGATTCCAATTGCTGAGTAATTTGATCCAGACGTTTCTGCTCAGAAAAAAAACACAGTATTCTTGAGCAATTCAACATACTCGACAGTCGACACAGTAATCACAGTGTACACACTAACATCTTCAATTGCAAAAACAAGTGAATGCACCGAAAATTTGCGCTTAAGCAATAGATTGATTCAAACATTAAACCAGAAGAAGTTGAATAGCTTCAGTTTCTAACCTGGTAAGCTAAAACTCTACCCTTCTTGACTGCAGTGTCTTGTGTGAAATCAGGTCCCCATTTCGTCTTCCTCTTCCCTAGCTTCGTGAGCATTCCATTATCCGCACCAGCTCCCAAGCTATTCCCACGTTGAAAAATCGGGATCAACGATCCAGATAACTTGTTTTTAGGGATTACAAATCCAGACTTGGCACCAAACATTGAGATCTTCGCACCGCTTGTAGATGTCATCTCCGAGCGTTGGAAGTAACGTTTCGGCGGAGGTATTCGTCAATATCCTCGGCGGAGATTCTTACCCGTCGATCTGAGAATCACGTTGCCGATATCGTTTACTCTGGATCGTTAAGGGTTTCAAGAAAGGGGGTTTCTGTTAATATTTTTATTTTCCGACTGTATTACGAAATTAAAACTCGGGTGTGGTAAAAAGCGACTCTATAAGAATAGAGTCAACAACATCAAATGAGAAGCGCGAAAACTTTTAACTTAATTGCATTGTTGTTTCGGGAAGAGTTAAGACTTGTAACGTGGAGAAAGAAGGTATTTTGATTTAGTCCGTTCGAGGGAATATGCAAAAACCAAGCCTAATTGCATTTTGTTTCGGGAAGAGTTAAGACTTTGGTTTCACATTTTGGCTTAAAAGGCACAAAGCTGCCATATGCAGCTAGCCACGGTTCGCTTTGGGAAAGATCTCTCTATCTTCGATTGTAAGACCATTATCTTGATCGTACTCGCCACCGGAAAGTTCTAACCTCTTTGATGGGAGCCAATATCTTTTTTTCTTTCTAATCTTATATATATAGACCCACTTAAATTTCATTTAGGACTCCAAATCATATCTCGACCCAACTCAGAACACAACCATTCCTTGTTTTATCTGCTTTGAAAGGGTTCACATGAGAATAAATTCATTTTGGTCCTCCTAAAACCCATTAGGACCATGTTCATGTGACAAGAAGGCGATATCCCAAAAATGGTCAAAGGAGCAGATCCTTTCACTAAGTTACAACAATGATCTGGGTTGGTTTGCTTCTCAATAGTGTACCTTACGGTGGCTCAAAATCATCCAATCTAAATATGAGCTCCAGGGAAAATTAGAGAATTTCAAATATACAATTTTTACAAGTCTACTTGTGAAAAATATAATTCTTTTCAGTTCGTTTTTAGTATTATTTTATACATATTTATAAAACGGTTTATAGAAATTTTTTTTTATAAATCATGTTTTTTTACAAGGAATTTTATAGAAAAAAAATGCATGTTTATAAGATGTGTGTAAGGTTGTATTAGTTAAATATGAAAACTGAGAAAATTTACAAAAACAGGTTTATAAACCAATTTATAAAATGGAAAAAAATATATAAACAGTTTATAGAAATTTTATTTTTGAAAAACCTTTTTGTGATCTTAATAAAGAATAGTATCATAAATATGGTATTTTTAATAATTTTTCATTGACATTTTAAACAAGCATTACTTTTTGGAGCTTTTTCACTAACAAGATATATAAATTGGGCCCATTATATAAACAAATTGTTTTGAAACGAGGTTGGTTTTGGGCTTAGGCATTTCTGTTCTACCCATTTGAATCTGAATCTATCCACGATGACCAAATTCAATCGTTTGATAAACTCAACTGTTAATTATCTTTTCATAAATTAATACAAAGAAGATTTCACATTTCTTGTTGGTTTATACTTGGTTTGTTAGTAACAATGCTGCATCTCCATTCGACACATGTCCATTACTAACAAACCGATGTATGTCGTACTACAGAACACACAACCCCAACGTTCCAAAAGAAAAAGACATTTGATGAAATTTTAATGAAAGGAACAAAAAAAAAAGAAGAGGAAAGGCTCTTGTGGGTAGTGACTTGCCCATAAAGCCTATACTTTTGGGACCCCATCGCTACAGCCACGTGACCACGATTCCTCCGCCAGCTCGCATTGTCTCTCCTTGTGGACCCTTCTCCAAAAGTCGTCCTTTGCTTTTTTTATTTCATTTCTTCATATATATTATTCTGCTTATTAAAACTTTCAAAAAGAATATGACCCATTTCGTCAACGATTGTGTCCACTAATTTTTTTTGGGTTTAATGGTAAGCTTTGCATCTACTATTTGTTTACTAATACATCTAACACTTTTTAATTTCTCTTGTAGTTATCATTAATATCGTTGTTGTGATAATTTAGTTTTCCCTTGCTCTCAATATATACTAGTATATCATGGCCGTCTTTGCTTCAGGGCTACGTCAACGTCACCAACCCTTTTTTTTGGCGGTGCGTGTCTTCTTATTTCACCAATATCTAATAGCAAGCTGAATATAAACAATTTCGTTTGGATGTAAACGTTTAACCAAAACGTTGGCTTTAGTTTGTTAAACATAAATCTATACATGGAAGGTTGGGACTTGAAGCAAAGCGGGCAAATTTAAGGAAGACAAACTCAATACTTACCAGCAAGATGAGTGTAGTTGGAGTTTAGGTAAGCACATAATTGCCCTTTTTATGCCGTAAAAATCTAACTCCAAACCAAACCATAAAGCTCATGTAATAATAACTACAATCATCTACTATGTACAATTGTACGTATAGATAGTTAGAGATGCATACAACCCACTATTATAGAGTATGCATGTGCACCCGATCCTACTCGTACCCATTTCAATTTACTTGAGTTTTTTTTTGTTACATATAACAAAAATGATCCGTTAGAACAAATCAAAATGATTTAATTGATTCCAATAGGTAAAAATATGGCTCAAGTAATTAACCTAAGATATTCGAGTTATCCACTTTGATGATCAAAAATGTAAAAGTTATTTAAGATTTTTTTCTTTATTCGAGTATCGAATATTATATAGAAGTTTTACAAGTTTTCAAAATTATCCAAGATTTACTTAATATTATCCGGAATTTCCAAAAAAAATATTATCTAAAATTATACATAATTACTTAAAATACTTGAAGATTCTATTTTTTTTATTGTATAGTAATATTAACTACATGAACTATGTATTTAATCCACACGGATTATCCAACTTATTCTTAAAATTACATTCCGGATTAGTTATTTTAATACTCTAGATTTTGTTTACATGCTATTGCCGGATCGTTTACCCGAAATGAAGAGGCAAAAGCTAAAAGCTCTTGTGACATAAATAACAAGAATCAATTTGGTATGTAAAAGAAAATACATAGACAACCCACTAATAAAGAGCTAATGGCACATGCAATAAAGTAACCATTTTGATCTCATTTCTCTCCACCACTTTATAATGTCAGAAACTCATTCTCTCAGAGAAAAGACATTGTTTTGGAGGTTAAAACGGGAAAGAGTGAAAGTAAAGTCACGTCGGTCCGTTTTGGTCTGAGAGAGACTGTAAGTAAAGAGTGAAGCCTAAGGGAAGATAAAAAAGAAGGTTATTGTCGTTGCAGTTAAGCTCTCTCTCGCCAAATCTTTTCTTGTCCTTCTAAATTCCATTTCTACCCTTTTCTCGACTCTCTCTCTCTGTCTCTCAGAGCACACATCATCAAACCAACATTTGTCTGCTGCAACTCTCACCCCTTTTCTTCTTCTTCTTCTTCTTCCTGCTTCACACTCTCTCTCTCTCTTTCTTGATTCTAGATCACTCTTTCTCTCTTTCATCATGGAATCTGCGCTGCCTGATGATTGTTCCGTTAAAGTTGCTGTCCATATCAGACCGCTCATCGGCGATGAACGGCTTCAAGGTTGTAAAGATTGTGTCACTGTCGTCTCCGGTAAACCACAGGTACTGTTGCTTTTCCAGCTTCAGACAATGTCACAGCTCTCTGTCTGTTTTCTTAATCTGGACTTCCAAAGAAATTTTCTTTCTTTTTATAAAATTACTTCAAACTGATTTAGCTTTTTTTTTCATTCTCGGAATTGTCTCTCTCCCTGAGATCTAGATCTTGCGACGTTTAATATCAGTGATTTTTTGCTTTCTCTTTCTTATGCATGTTTGACTTAGTCAGTTCTGTTTTTTTTCTTTTTTTTAGGACAATATTAGATTTATCGCATCTTAAATTAATTTCCTTAATTAAATTGGTCACAAGATCAAATTGTTTTGTTGCTAATTCTCAAGACTGAGACTCTTCCGGCAAAAAGCTGAAGTCTTTAAGTTCGGATGGATTGGTTAAGGTTTTTGTTGTCATTTGCTCGGATATGTGATTTGGAAAAGGCAGTAATAGGAATTGATAAATCCAATAATTAAGGAATCTCTAATGCGATTTCTTAGAGATTGTCAAAAGTTATAGGAAATTTGAAACCTTTATCTCTAATGCTTAATTGTTGGGTTTGAGATATTGTCAAAAGTACATGGCTTGAATGTAATAATCAAACATTTCGTTTTTTTTATTGTGTTTGTGAATATGATTGATGCAGGTACAAATTGGATCACATTCTTTTACTTTCGATCATGTATATGGAAGCTCTGGTTCTCCATCTACTGAAATGTATGAAGAATGCGCTGCACCGCTCGTTGACGGCTTATTTCAAGGCTACAATGCTACAGTTCTTGCTTATGGACAGACGGGTTCCGGTAAAACATACACAATGGGTACTGGCTGCGGAGACAGCAGCCAAACCGGAATCGTCCCTCGAGTTATGAACGCTCTATTCAGCAAGATTGAGACTCTCAAGGATCAGATCGAGTTTCAGATCCACGTTTCTTTTATCGAGGTTCGTTTTAAACAGCTGAACCCGCGCAGTTTCTTTGTAACATTGCCATTTAATGATTTTTTATTTGCTAGATTCATAAAGAAGAGGTGCAAGATTTGTTGGATCCTTGCACCATTAACAAATCAGACACTACAAGTACCGGCAAGGTAGCACATGTTCCTGGGAAGCCACCAATACAGATACGAGAAACATCCAACGGTGTTATCACACTAGCAGGATCCACGGAAGTAAGCGTCAGTACCCTCAAAGAGATGGCTGCTTGCCTCGACCAAGGGTCGGTCAGCAGGGCTACGGGTAGTACTAACATGAACAATCAGTCCAGGTGACCTATAATCTTGTGTTGTTATTATTTCTATGTATTACATAAAACCCCAAATTGGACATGGCAGTCAGAAAAGTCTGTTTTTTCTTGTACCCGGCATGCAGTCGTTCACATGCCATTTTCACTATCACTGTGGAGCAAATGCGCAAGATTAATACAGATTCTCCTGAAAACGGCACTTACAATGGGAGCTTGAAAGAAGAATATCTGTGTGCCAAGTTGCACCTAGTAGACCTCGCTGGTTCGGAACGAGCCAAAAGAACTGGCTCTGACGGTATGAGATTTAAAGAAGGTAAGTATTTTTCTGTTGCATTTTGTCTTAGATTAATAATAAAGCCTTTTTGATCACTGTGCTGTAATGGAAGTTGACTCTTTTTCACCAGGAGTACACATAAATAAAGGTCTCCTTGCGCTTGGTAATGTCATCAGTGCGCTCGGAGACGAGAAAAAGCGTAAAGACGGTGCCCATGTTCCTTACAGAGACAGTAAACTTACACGCCTTTTGCAGGTATATTTGTTTCCAAATTTTTTGAATATCAAGTTGTTCAGTGTTTGCTCCTTTCTCAAAAGTGTCGCATTTTTATTTCTTAGGATTCTCTTGGAGGCAACAGCAGAACTGTAATGATAGGTAACCTGCAGATTTTTTACTTTTTTTTTCTCGTTTCTTTTTCTTTCTGAGGAAGACCACCTTTGAGCCCTTTACTGTTAATTTCTCTAATGCTTGCTATTCGGGTTCCAGCTTGCATCAGTCCCGCAGATATTAATGCGGAGGAAACACTTAACACTCTTAAATATGCAAACCGTGCTCGAAACATCCGGAATAAACCTGTTGTAAGCTATTCCGATATTGTCATGTCAATCGAAGAGACTGATTATTGACTGAAATTAGATTACTCTAATTTTCTCTTTCTATTATTTAAAAACAGGTTAATAGAGATCCTGTGTCCAGTGAGATGCTAAAAATGCGCCAACAGCTTGAATACTTGCAAGCAGAGCTCTCTTTACGGAATGGAGGATCCTCATGTGCAGAACTCCAGGTATGTTGACCTTAACTCCTAGATTTACTTGGGAATTCAAGAAAATATTTTGGAGTATAAAGGTTAAGAGTGGGTGTGATGGTGTAGGTTCTTAAGGAAAGGATTGCTTGTCTTGAAACTGCTAATGAAGACCTTTGCCGCGAACTTCATGAGTACCGAAGCAGATGTGCTGGTGTAGAGCATTCTGAAAAAGACTTTAAAGACATACAAGCTGTAATATACTAACTGATCATTTTTAATCATATGTGGATAACATGTCTGTGTATATGCCTTGCATACTGATGCTGGACATTCGTTACTGTTATAAAATTTTTCATTATTTTGTGGCAGGATGAAATCGTCGGTTCTGTGAGACCCGATGGGCTGAAAAGGAGCTTGCACAGTATAGAGTCGTCCAATTATCCCATGGTTGAAGCCACGATAGGTAAAAGAAAGATTCGAAAGAGTTCTGAAACTAAAAGACAGAAATGTTATTCAAGACGAGAGTTTTCATTATATGCAGGTGATTCGAGGGAAATAGACGAAGAGGCAAAGGAGTGGGAGCACAAGCTCTTGCAAAATAGTATGGACAAAGAGTTGCATGAACTGAACCGCCGTCTAGAGGAAAAGGAGGTCTCTTTTTACATGTTATTTTATGCACTGAAATTTCCTAGGGGGTTTGAGATTTAATCTTGTCCATAACTAGATAATCCATGTATAAAACAGTCTGAAATGAAGCTTTTTGACGGCTATGATCCGGCTGCACTAAAGCAACATTTTGGAAAGAAAATTGCTGAAGTGGAAGATGAAAAGAGATCTGTTCAGGTAAAATATATTTTGCATTTAGCCGGGTTTTCATCTTGGAAGTTTCATCAAAGAAACATGGTACCAGATGTTGAACTGTTTCTTTCTTTCTTTCTTTCAGGAAGAGAGAAACCGTTTGTTGGCTGAAATTGAGAACCTTGCTTCTGATGGTCAAGCCCAGAAGTTGCAAGATGTGCATGCTCAGAATTTGAAATCGCTTGAAGCACAGATTCAAGACCTTAAGAAAAAGCAAGAGAACCAGGTTCAGCTACTGAAGCAGAAACAAAAGAGTGATGATGCGGCTCGGAGGTTACAGGACGAAATACAATCCATCAAGGCACAAAAGGTATAACCATGATACATTTTCCAGAAACTTTGAAAATACTCTTTGCATCCATCAACATTTTTTCAGTCACGCATGTATACTCATGTCACATGTTCTCTTTGAAAGTGCATTTGTTTGATTCTATACTTTGGCTGTATAGGTTCAGCTACAGCACAGAATGAAACAAGAAGCAGAACAGTTTCGACAGTGGAAAGCCTCACGGGAGAAGGAACTTTTGCAGGTAATTTTGCTTTTAACTTCTAACTTTAGTCCTGTATGTTGATATTTTCTTCCACAATTAGCCTTCTCCTAAATGATCTTAGATTCTAACTGTACCTTTATACTTAAACTTTAATTTCTCAACACAGCTACGGAAAGAAGGGAGAAAGAGCGAGTATGAAAGGCATAAGCTGCAAGCTTTAAATCAGCGCCAGAAAATGGTAAGCACAAGATGGTTACCACTTACCATGTAATTTTGAAAGTTTGGATCATTATATCAGAAGAAAGAATGATTCAGCAGTGAAATTAAGGAAAAAATTCACTCTCAGGTTCTTCAGAGGAAGACAGAAGAGGCTGCAATGGCTACCAAAAGGTTGAAAGAGTTGTTGGAAGCTCGTAAATCCTCGCCTCGTGAACACTCAGGTTTGATCAATAATGTTTTGCTTTTTGATAGTTGGTGTTGCGTGGTTTGAACAATGGTAAAATACCTGAACACTTTAAATGGAACCATGCCACTGAGTAATTAGCTGAATGAGATTCTAAGTAAGAAAGGTGACTTTTTGGTGCTTTTGAGATTCTAAGTATAACACTACTTATGCAGGTGGTACAAATGGCTTTGGAACAAATGGTCAGGTGCGGATTTTATACTGGTCCCTTTTATCTTTGTCTTGTGTAATTTGTATCATTATGATTCTTGGAAAATCTAATTCCATTAATACTCTTTCAGACAAATGAAAAGTCGTTGCAGCGTTGGCTTGATCATGAGTTGGAAGTCATGGTGAATGTGCATGAAGTACGTCATGAGTACGAGAAACAAAGCCATGTGTATGTCTCAAGTGCATTTAACATTTACAATAATTTTATCATCACAATGACCGTTAACTTTTTTTGTTGTTACTGATTATGCATGTGATGATAATTTCAGACGAGCTGCTCTGGCGGAAGAATTGGCTGTGTTAAGACAAGTGGATGAGTTTGCAGTGAAAGGATTAAGTCCCCCAAGAGGAAAGAATGGATTTGCTAGGTACTTCCTTTTTCATGAATTTTTTTCATTCGTTCTCTAATTTTGCTCCAGTCCTTAATAACAAGTTTGTTTCAGGGCATCATCGTTGTCACCTAGTGCAAGGATGGCTCGAATATCTTCACTTGAGAACATGCTTGGGATATCTTCTAATTCTCTAGTAGCGATGGCATCACAACTTTCTGAGGCAGAAGAAAGGGAGCGTGCCTTTACAAACCGTGGCCGCTGGAACCAGCTACGATCAATGGGAGAGGCGAAGAATTTGCTTCAGTATATGTTCAACTCTCTTGCAGAAACAAGGTACCTCCAGTTTCCAAGTGATACACCTCCAACATTGAGCAGCAGTAAGAGTTGATCTCCAATCAAGATTTTCATGACTTTTCTTTTCTTTATTCCCATGCAGGTGCCAATTATGGGAGAAAGATGTTGAAATAAAAGAAATGAAAGATCAATTTAAAGAAATTGTTGGCCTTCTGAGGCAGAGTGAGTTGAGAAGGAAAGAAGCTGAAAAGGAGCTTAAGTTAAGGGAGCAAGCAGTTGCAGCTTCATTAGCTTCATCACCACTAGTAAAATATTATGCCACCTTTCCTATTTTATCCATACTTCAGTTTCCTCTTTAAGTATTGGTTAGCGAAATAACGCATGAAATGTAAAATCTCGGTATAGGGAACCCCACCGAGTTCAGTGAAACATTTAGCTGAAGACCTAAGCACACCTTCTCCAATGACCGTGCCCGCGCAGAAACAGCTTAAATTTACCCCGGGGATTGCTAACGGGAAACTGAGAGACTCAGCTGCATTTATTAATACAAACAAGAAGGTTAAACTCCTCTTGTTCTGACTTTTCAGGATTATGATGGAGCATAAAAGCTGGAGATACAGGCTTCACTATTGGTATCTAAGAGCCTATGTACTTTTGTTTGGTGCAGATGGTGCCAATGGGACAAGTATCGATGAGAAAACTATCAGCCGTAGGACAACAGGGCGGGAAACTTTGGAGGTGGAAGAGAAGTCATCACCAGTGGATTGTTCAATTCAAATGGAAGTGGCAAAAGCCATGGAGGCTCTCTGAGTGGATTAGGCACAGTGATGAAACACTTCTCAGGGCAAAACCTCGACATAAGGCCCTGCCTAATAAGATCATGTGACCAATTTGCTTGCCGTTTTCTGAGAGAAATCTTTTTTTTAGTGTTCAAGCTCTCTCTACCTGTGAGTATGAGACTTTTATGGAAAGGATCATACGAATGGGTGCAGGTAATCAATTCTTCCAAAGATTATTTAAGAAACTTAAGAGTTGGATGTCGTGGTCTTTTCTAACGAATATCAAATTCATGCACTAGCAGAGACTGGACTTGCTGCCGTGTTTCATCTGAGAGGAAAACTCTTAACGTTGTGTGATATTGGAAACCTCGTTATTGGGCGTGTCTAGCGTATTAAGGAAGAGCACCAGGACGAGCGGATGGGTGCTGCCGATCGCTTGCTGTAGGTAACAGATAGCAGACGGCTTTTTAGGAGTCAGATTGTTCTTTTCATGTTGATAGAGTTGACATCTTATACATCACTAAAGGAGCTCATGGAGGAAATAAACCTCATCTTCAAGTTGCAGATATTATTTGTATGAAGAATTTACCAGTTTATTTGTTCTTTGGTTTTGTTGTAAATGATAAAATATCTGTTTAGTGTTCAGTTTTGTTCAAGTCTCACAAGTTGACGAACATTTATCGTACATCATATCTTAAGATTGAGACATAAAACGAGAGCAATGGATAAAGCGAAGAAAACAAAGATTGAGAGAGACGTGATTCAGTGTCTTATCTTCAAGCTTTTATTGATAAGCATACGCAACATTACAAGTCTAGGATGTTATGGTATGAGACAGATCTGTAAGTGTTATACATCTCCCATTGCGTTCAAAGATCAAATAACAACAATTAACACCCCAACAATACTCCCGAAGCAATATACCGTGGTTTCTCATGGCATGGCCAACAAAATAGCATGCTTGTATCACATATTGCTACACCAGTACGCATAGTGTTCATCTCTCCTATGGATGCTCACCAGACCACCGCATTGCAGACAGATAAAGCTGCTTCCGTCAGCAAAGGCATCAAGCATGATCTGTGACCTCCCGCTTTTTTCTAGAATAGATATGCCACGAGCATCCACTGTAACTCTTTCTTTGGTACCAAATAATTCTGTTGACTTTGGCTCCTGCCCAAGAGGCTGTGCTTCTGTAATGGCACACTCTGCAAATATAGAAGCCAGCTGATCTATACTAGCTGTTTCTTGGATTCTACGCTTGTAAAGTTCACGGGTACGGTTCAGTATCTCAAGTACCGCCTCATCTCCTCCTTGGGTTCTCATTGCCATCACTACCTGTTCAGAAAAGATAGACTGACTCAGGAAAGGAAAGAAGATATAAGCAAAAAAAGAGGGTCAATGCAGACTATATACATCAAGTGAACGATCTTGGCTGTCAAAATCAAGTGCCAAGTATTTCAAATCATGGATTCTACTCACAACCAATCCCAATTCAACAAGAATTGCAAACTCAGAACTAGCAGTATAACTACGTTTACACTAACTCGACTTATACGTGGGTGCCTGTTTACTATAGAATGCGTGTCCAAAAACCAATGTGCCTAGCCACACAATCTTATAATAAGAGGAGATTCTTCTTCTACAATTCTAAAACTTCTTAATGTGGCTGATAGCCAATGGATGAATGTGAAGTGATAGGATTCAAACCGGTAAGCTACTTCTTTATTCACTTCACCAAAGAAGACTTAACCAAGGGATGAAGGCAATGCTGCTGTCATCTGTAGGAAAGTAGTCGAAGGAGAAGAATGTAATGGATCAAACTTAAGATACACCTTCGAAATTTTACAATTCGTAGTCATTATGGTTACTAATGATCATAGGGAATAAATCAAGCAGCTACGAAACCAAACTGTCTATATCATTTATCAAACACAGCAAAAATTAAAATGTTCATTTAATCTACAATTCCTTAGAGTGATTAATCTTTGCAACACGGATAACATATTGTATCAGCTAATTCGATCTCGAAAACCATCGAATCAAGTAAATCTTGGGGAATTCGAAAGAGTACAACGATCAACGAACCCTAATCAAAGCTCAAAGTTGAAGTACCGAAACAAACTTTTTCTATTATGAAACAAATTAGCCCCACAACAAAATGGTAAACACATCGAACAAATCCGAATAAGAAAGTTAAAAGGTAGAAAAGGGAAAAACCGGAAATCAAAAATACCGATTGGAGAGCTTGTGATGGCTCGCCTTGATCGACGAGCCTCCGAGCGGCGGAGAGGAAATCCCTGACGGTGGTGGGCTTGTCAATAATGAAAGTCTCGCCGGAGTCGGTATCCATCACCTCCGCCTCGGAATCACCGTTCATGGCGTAATGCATCTGCAAACAAACTAGGGAGAATCGAAGAGCAAAAAAAGAAAGGAGTGATGATGTCTAAGAAAAAGCAAAAAAAAAAAAGAGAACAGAAGAGTGATGATGAAACGCCAGAAGATTCTACGAGGTGCGCAACTTCTCGTCTTTCCTCGTACAAATTTACCACTTCTTAATTGGCGAACACTTTCAACAAAAACAAATTAATCCATCAAATCAACAATGCTATGATTTCTATCCATTAATACATAAATTTCAACTCTAGTAGATCTTTGTGAAATGAATAAGATATTAGAATTCAGTTGTTTCCATAGTTATTTTCATAATTGTAATAAAATAATAAAAATTCTGATAATAAAAAAAAATTAAACCACAACTAATAAATCAAAAATTGAATAGAATCGAAGTTTTTAATAAATTTTTTTAAATTAATTATATTAATTTAATATTAATCAGATCAGTTTATCCAGATTTAACATCCTTAGTAACAATAGAATTCAATTCGTATGAAATCAAAAGAAAAATTATCATTTTAGTTTATTTTTTTATATATTTTGTGATTTTTCAAAATTATATGTACTTGTAAGAAACTATTGTATTTTTATTAAGAAATATAAGTGTTCTCTCACGATTCTATTTAAGATTGCAAGAACCTGAAAAGGAGATGAAGTAATCGAGAGAATTAGTAGCAGCAAAGCATGTAACCTATGAATGATGAAGGTTAAACTAGAGGACCAATGTGAAGAATTGTTATGACTAATTTTTAGTTTAGGAAAACTTCCATTCAACTGGTGAAGCTCAATTTAAGTTTTAAAACAAAACATCAGAAACTGGTTAGATTTAGACTCATAGAATATAAGAAGTTGGTTAATTTATTGTGGTTGGTGGTTAGTATGGTGTAACAGATTCAAAAACACAAACAAAACAAGGTCAATAAGCAAACTATAAAGTAAAAAACTTAAAGTGTGTTCTTACAAATTGTGATTTGAGAATTCGAAAAATCTGTGTGTAAATCTTTTCAGTTTGCTTTTACTCAAATCAATTCGAGATAATCACACTCATTTGCTATAAGCCTACAAGTTTTATTATAGATCAATAGAAAATCTAAATCTGAATGAGCTCTCTTTGCATAATTTTTTTTTTAAAAATCAGAAAACGAATTTAAAATATATAGTTAAACTGAGTCCATTTAGGTTTGGGCCTTTGACTGGAAATCAAGAACAAACTATTGTCCTCTTCGTTTAGCTTTTCTTTTTTGGTTTTTGATCTCTGTTGTATCCACCACCACAGGCTCTACTTTGCAAAGCCTCGTTAAGCGAGAGAGAGAGAGAGAGTCATGGCGGGCTGTGTGAATGCTATTTCTCCGCCGATGACTCTGTGCCCGCCTCGTGCCTCTCTGTCTCCAGCTTCACGGTCATCCTTCTCCTTTCCCGGCGATGCCGTGCACTCTCTTTTCCGGGAGCCAACCATATTCCTCCGACGTGCTTCGAGATCTCCGTCGATCGTCGCCCCCAGGTTTCAGGTAAACGTGTTTTGAGCTCCAATTTTTGAATGCGTTTTTGGGTGCGCATCTTCGAACTGTTAATTTCTGGATTTTCTTCTTCAGGTTGTGGCGGCCGAAAAAGCGGAGCCTCTGAAAATTATGATATCAGGAGCTCCTGCTTCGGGTAAAGGTACACAATGCGAGCTGATTACTCAGAAAGTAAGTAAGCTTCTTCGTCTTGTTTTTAGTTTATTCCATTGATAAACAATCTCATGGATCACAATGATTCCAATTATTTTTGACAGCTCTTCTATATTGTAATCACATTTCACGATTAATGTAGTCTAATCGATTTTTTAAATGAATCTCGACTTAGGCCAACCATAGCATTGCATGACACACTTTTTGGCTGTAACATTAGTAAAGTGCGTAGCTGAGTCTGGAAGCACTTTACAATCGATTTAGGATCGGTTTTGTATAACTAAAAGTGTTGATATTCTTGTATACTTGGTTTAACTCTTCTTCTTCCTCAATGAGAATTTCTCAATTTTAGTTCTTTTATAAGCTTAGGTTGTTGAATAGGCAAGGAAAATCACTCTCTTGATAAACAAACAAAAAAGACAATGTATTCTCCTTTTTCGATTGGTTCTATTAGAAGCTTAGGTTGTTGAATAGAGAAAGAAAATCGTTATCTTGGTTAAAAATCAGTGTTTCTGCTGAACTTGCTAGTAATTTTATCTTCTCCTTTAGGTTCTGTTTCCGTGGAAGACTTCATGCTTGCTTCATGATGGTTAATAATTACGTAAACTACTACCTATTTGCAGTATGGTTTGGTGCATATCTCTGCTGGAGATTTGCTGAGAGCTGAAATCGTTTCTGGGAGTGAAAATGGAAAACTGGCAAAAGAATATATGGAGAAAGGACAATTGGTCCCTGATGAAATAGTTGTAAATATGGTAAAAGATCGTTTATCACAGTCGGATTCAGAGCAAAATGGATGGCTTTTGGATGGATATCCTAGGAGCTCATCACAGGCAACAGCTCTTAAAGGATTTGGATTCCAGCCTGATCTATTCATTCTCCTCGAAGTAGGCACTTTTCTTATAGTTGATGTTCCTTATCTCTCATCTAAAGTATTTCTCTAGAACTTGCTAGATTATAGTTATGTTTGTGAGTTCAAAGCATTTGATCTGTCTTGTGCCATCTCGGACCAAAGATTCTGCTGGTGAATTAGTTTTACAGCCCAGACAATTGATTTAACTAGATTCAACCACATTGGTCTGATAATTTCTCCAATGAAGGGAGACGGGATCATTTGATTTACGCCTACTCTCCTTTTGGGACAGGTTCCTGAAGATATTCTAGTTGAAAGAGTTGTTGGCCGTAGATTGGATCCTGTCACGGGAAAGATCTACCACTTGAAGTATTCTCCTCCAGAGACAGAAGAGATCGCTGCTAGACTCACCCAACGTTTTGATGATACCGAAGAGAAGGCAAGTCAATACTTCTTATATATTTCCATGTCTCTCGATAGTGCATTGAATCATTTTTTCTCAGATATGAAACTCACTCTTAGACTCTTAGTCCAATTCTGTCTCTGATTTTTTTTTCCTTTGTTGTAGGCAAAACTGCGGCTGAAGACTCATAACCAGAATGTGAGAGATGTGCTTTCTATGTACGACGATATAACTATAAAGGCATGAGATCTCGTTCACGCCCTTTCCATTTCGATTTTGCTATCTCTTTAATGAGTTTCGTGAAGCAAAATGGTACTTTGTTTATTATTATCATCCAGATAAAGGGAAACCGTTCAAAGGAGGAAGTGTTTGCTCAGATCGATACTGCTCTATCTGAAATGATTCAACAGAGGAACACCGCTCCAAGTTCAATTTTAAGTTGAGTTGTTCTTGGTGCGGACTTGAGGATGTGTTTGACGAAATCTATGCTGCTCAGTCCGAAATGGTTCAACAGAGGAAACACTGCTCCAAGTTAAGTTGAATCATTCTTTGCACGGACCTAACCAGCGGTAAATATCGCATCTCGTATTTCTTACAGTCGATTGATACAACTTGTATCGCAATAACGAGTGTGTTTGTTTCCAGTAAGATGATGTATGTTTGTCTACCCCAATCCTCAGAAATATACGACCGTCTTCGTATATACTCTATAGATTTACTGAAAATAACCCATTGTGTTATCTTGTTGCAATCATGAAGAATATCATTCTTTTTTCCTTAAATCTATTAGCTATCAAGTCATCTAGGACCTTGAAAATTTATTTTAGTCTTTTCGTATCAGTCAACTTCTGAAAGTTGCCGTCTAAATTCAGCTTGACAACGGTGATATAATATCCACTGATATTCACATGATTGTTCAGCTACTTGTTTTCCTAGCAACTAATATTAGAATAAGAGATTTTGACTTCAGACTTTTCCCATGGAGTTTAATATACGTTGATAAGCTTTTATACTTTTTTTCTCCAAAACGGCTGACTAAACTGCAAAATGAAATTGGATTGTGCCAAGGTTTATTTGATAAAAGATATCAAAATTCTGTACCGATTAAGGAAGACCAAAAGAATTGACGAAAACAAAAAATAAAGAAATAAAACGACACGTGGCTACTTAGTAGCGGATGGAGACAGGGGCTCGGTCTTTGGAGCTGCCAAACAAGCAGCCAAAGCCCTCTCTAGGTTCCTCACTACCTCCGCCATTGACGGTCTTTTCCGACCACACGGCATCACGCACTCCACAGCCAAGTACCCTAGATCCGCCACCCATTCGATTTCGTATGGAGTCGGCGGCGGAATCCTCCGGTCAAGTGCCCTATGAACCTCGTCCTGCAAAATGTAAGGCACCACCAACTCCACTACGTTTGTAGGGTTCTCCTCCTCGTTCATGTGGATAGCCTTGTGACCTGACAGCAGTTCTAGCAGCACGACGCCGAAGCTGTAAACGTCGCTCTTGATCGTGAGCTGCTGAAGCCTGTAGTACTCTGGGTCAATGTAGCCGAGTGTACCGGCGGCTCGTAAGGAGAGATGCGACACGTCTTCTTCCTCGGTGGGACCCATCTGAGATAGTCCGAAATCCGATACCTTGGCTGTCCATGCGGCGTCCAGCAGTATGTTGGACGACTTTATGTCACGGTGGATCACCGGAGGCACAGCGAAATCGTGAAGGTAAAGGATCCCACGCGCGGCGTCAAGCGCGATCGTCAAGCGTCTCTCCCACGTCAGAGGTTTGAATCGAGGGTTGTGAAGGTGATCTGCGAGTGATCCATTTGCCATGTACTCGTAAACCAAAACCCTCTCTTCCGCGTCGTCGTAGAAACCAAGAAGTCGTACAAGGTTCCTATGGTTGAGCCGCGACATAGACTCTAGCTCGTTCACGAACGCGGAATCATTGTCCTCTCGTCGGTTTCTTATTGTTATCCCGGACGACGCAGGGTTTGTGAGGTCGGCTCGTTTTATGGCCACATGACGTCCGTCCGACAAAACGGCCTTGTAAACAGAACCGAAGCTACCTATCCCAAGCTGGAACCGGACAGAGAAACCGTCTGTGGCTAGAGCCAACTCGTCAATTGAGAACTCAACGAGCTGGCCATGGTTCCCTAAACTGGCTAGAATACTCAGCCTCTTCTCGAGCTTGGGTTTGTCTATAATCCTATTATCATCAAGACGTCCAGAGTCATGGACACGGCATAGACAGTTGCTTTTATAGACCAAGAAGCTAATGACAAGGAGCAAGGAACACGTTCCAACGCATCCGACTACCAGAAACGCAACGTTTCTTCGGTTCCAAGTTTTGTTGTTAGAGTCTTGTTGTGCCCTTGGTGTAACGGGAACGGGAAGTCCACGATATTTTCTGTTCAAATCGCAAATCATCAATCCATTGCTACATAATGACTCTGATCCTGACAATGGACCATAAGGACATTCTTTTCTACACGGTCCTGGAAGTACAGATTGGCCTTGGAAGGGAGCGAAAACACCTGATTCAAAACTCTCATTCCCCCAGCAATACAGAGTGTAGTTTTTTGTGGCAAGACCGCAAAAGATTGGACCTTTAGCGTAAATGGATATGAAATGAATGTCCTTAAGCGTCTTAGGCAAAACGAAACCAGTATTATTGCTTCCCCAACACACCACTGTTCCGTTAAACCATCTAATGCCGCAGCTACGGTTTTCCCCAACCGCAAGTGCTGAGAACTTTTCACGTGGATGCAGCGACTGCGTTTGTCCCCAACACTCCACATCATTGTCGATATTGATCGCGCACGCTTGTCTTGACCCAGCCGCAACCGCGATGAAGCCGTCCCCACTCGGCACCTTGGCTATATTACCTTCTCCTTCACAGCTGATCCTTCCAGGTGGCTGAGATAACCCACAGAGGAAGTTTTCTCCAAGGGCGATGGAGTCGTAATCATCAAGCCGTGGAAGAGAGACCGGTTGCCAGCAACGAGTGCGCTTTGTGACTTTCTCAACTCCGCAAATTCGAGAAGTCCCGGCTTCTAACTCTTTCAGCTCAGGACCTTGGTAGATTCTCTTGTATGACAGGTTAGCTCCGTAAGCGGAGAACCTCCAGCAGAGAATGGTAGAAGTGTTGGACTCCAGAGGCCATCTCAGCCCGCACACAAACCCGTTCCCGGAGACGACGCCGGAAAACCTACGATTCGGGAGTGTATCGGTTAAAGAGAATCGAATCGAGTTTATTGGAAAACTTGAACATTGGAGATAAGAGCTGTTGGTGAGAGCACATACGAGGGTCTGATCAGAGGTGTGAGAGATGGAGACAGTGGAAAGGGAGAAGCAGAGTAAGGAGGAGTAGGATACAAGAAGAAGGAGAGACAGGAAGTAAAAGGAGAAACGACAGAAGAAGATGGTAAATGCCATTGAAGTAGAAGAAGACTTCTCATGACGATGAATGTTTGGTTCTGGTTTAGGAGTGGTTTTTCTAAGAGGGCAGATCAACGCGGTTAGTCTGAAGACCCAGTTAGCACAAATAAGTCTTGTTTTATTTTTTTCTTAATGATTTTTCTAAGTTCTAACATATAGATTTTGAATCTTTGATTGTCAACTCTTTGAAATTTCAACACTTATTTCAGTGGCTCTAAACTAAACTTAATTTTGGTGAAAAAGGTGAATTTATAGCTAAAATTACTATAATTTGTTTTTTGACAAGAAACAGTAAATTGAAGTATTAGTTTTTGTGCTATTGGCCGGAAAATTAAGGAGAATTGGCATTAGTAGCCAAAAAGATAATATAATTAATAGGATAACTATAGTATAGTGGCTAGAATATAATGTGTAAAGTATATTAATTCCTTAGTGATACAAACACCACATCCTCTTCTTCTTCCCCCCCCTTTATCTTTGTATGCTTTGTTAAAGAATTTTTTTTCACTCACTATTAAATTATTTTTTCTTGACCTCTTCAACACAAATTTTTCAAATAAGTGGTCAGGCTGAAAACAATGTCTACATTTGTTTTACAAAAATTGATTTTCTTAAAACATATACAAATTTTTCAAAAAATATATAAATTGTTCTAATTAAAAAATATATTATTCTATGTAATATCTTTCTATATAAAATAATATAATTCTTACTTATTCTATCATATAAATAGAATTTGTTTCGGACTTTCAAGTTTATACTATCTTACACATTCATATAGTATAATTCGGTTTTATGATTTGTATCATATTGACAACAAAATTATCCTTACAAATATATAAATTAATTTTAAATTAAATTTATTTGTATTTTAATTTATTTATACATTTTAAAACTTACTTTTTTATGTTTAGAAACTAAACTATTTGATTTGAAATTTAATATTTGCCTCTACACAAAACTTTATGGTAAATAGTATAGTATATATTTATATTTATGTGTCCAAATAGATGGGGTGATAATTGTCTAAAAAATATGACTTTGGTTATTAGCTTTATTCATGAATTATGATAGCTATAAGCTTTATGTAAGAATTCATTATGGTCTTATGACTAATTGATCCAAAAATTAATCCATTTTTTGTTTGATATAAGAAAGAATTGGCAAAAATATTTTAAGAGTTCGAATTGTTTGTAAAGTAAACTTGGTAACCATATTATGCCATTTCTCAAATAAACCATACTCTACTTTGCCAATTGTCTATTATAGAACAACTTTGCCAAATGTCCCTTGATAAAATAGCATGTAATTTAGAAAAACAGTACCAGATTGTATTGTATGTAGTGTGGATTTTAAAGCAATTTACCTCACCAAATTGCAAATAATCTGGATTGCACAATATTTTTTTTTTGCAAATTTGAATTCTTAATTTTTGTATTACTTTTGTCTGATCACAATATTTGCGTTAGCAGCGAACAAGCGGCTGTTACAGTCATAGAAGTCGGATGCGTACACGACTGCGTTTATCAAAACCATCAAAATCAGACGGAAGAAAATCTGGAATTGCCATTTTAGCTCCAATCTCCTCCAGCTCCGAGATTTTCCCGGTCGAACAGTATGGCTACGTGTGGCCTCTGGACGTCGCCGTCTTTTTCTCCCCGCCGGCGACTCTGTAACTTTTCATGCAGTCGCCACTCTTTTTCCTCGGTTCTCAGATTCAATGAAGAGCGTGTCTCACGAAGAGTCTTCTGTAGCTACGAGGAGAAAAATAGGGATCGGCCTCAATCTTCCGGTATTCAGCTCTACGGCGAGATTGAGAGGTAAGCCACTTCAGTTTATCGGCTTCGTATTAGCTTTCATATCTGAGCTCACTGATCCTATTGTGGCCAATCATTTTCGATTTTCAGGTTACTAACAGAGACTGTCAAACAATCTCAAAGTAGTTCCCCTGGATCAACTGACTGGTCAGAAATCGAGGTGTGTTTTTGTGTTCTGTAATTGTCGATTGAAATCTTAGTTTCTTTCTGTGTCCTTCAAATTTCGATTTGAATATTTGAATTGGAATTTGAGGTCGATGATTATGGTCATGATTTCGCAGTAGCTGAATGTATTGGATGATATACATGAGAATTAGGTGATTCATGATAAGATTGTTTCGGATTGTTCTTAACAATTCACTGGACTGTTGTAGGGAGCATGGGTGCTTAAACCCAAAAACTCGAAACCGAAGATGGTTGTTCATTTCATTGGCGGGATATTTGTTGGTGCAGCACCCCAGCTTACCTATCGATTGTTTCTTGAGAGATTAGCAGAAAAGTAAGTCTGGTGAATGCTACTTAATATGATCTTATGCTGTAGTAGTTTTTCGTTTTTCAATGTAATCTTTGAGGCATTCTTTGATCACTTATATGAAAGACAATTTCATAAGATTAAAGAGGAAACCATAAATTGAAACCCAGAGGAAGTATACTAATAATCTGGCTTGTCTAACTCTAGGTTGTTTTTTCGTGAATTTATGATCATGTTGTGCTGCGTTATGCATACATCTAATCCGGTCTCTCGTGCAGGGATGTTTTGGTTATTGCGACACCTTATGCTAGTGGTTTTGACCACTTCTCTATTGCAGATGAAGTACAATTTAAGTTTGATAGATGCTGCCGATCTCTGCAAGAATCAGTGAGTGTCTTTTAGTGATCCTAGTGAATCAAGAAATCTTTTTGTTCTAGCTTGTTCTTTGCTCTAAGAAAGAAAAATTGGTGTCCGTATATGGGAACATAAGAATTGAATAGTAGTTTCTTTTCTCTCAACAGGTGCAAGATCTTCCATCTTTCGGGATCGGTCATTCACTGGGATCCCTCATTCACCTTCTGATTGGTAACTAGGTTCAAATGCTTGTGAATGTATAAAACTGATTCAGCTCATTAGTTTTTTTATTAAGTTGGTTCACTAGTGATTCAGGATCAAGGTATGCTGTTCAGCGAAGTGGAAATGTATTTATGTCATTCAACAACAAGGTAAATGGGTTTATTTATATTACCAATGGAATTCTTTAGGGAAAACTGATAAGAAGGTAAGGGCGTCTTGTTTCACCCCCATGGCTATCCCTCATTTACTTAACTAATACAATTATACTCTTCAAAAGCATTCCACAGGTGTGACCCTTGTGATTTGTCACACCTATCGCAGACTTCCCTAGATTAGCTTTTCCTCTCTAGACTTTTTATAGTGGGAAGATACTGCATCCTGTTATGAAATCACAGAACCTGTAAAGGTGATATCTTTCCGGAACCTCTAATTTTGCAGGAAGCGAGCTTAGCTATTCCTTTGTTCTCCCCAGTTCTCGTCCCGATGGCTCAAAGCCTTGGACCGCTGTTATCGCAGGTAGCAACATCCCCGACAGTCCGCCTTGGGGTGAGGTTCTGATTCCTTTGCTTTGCTTTGCTTTTTGGAGGTGCAGCTCTTCAGCTATTTCCAAGTGACAGTCTATCTTCTTGCTTTTGGTGATTTTGTTTGATCAATTCATTTGCTAACTTGACTGCACTTTCTCCTTGATGATTTTGTTCTCTCCTTTTGTTTAAAAATTGCAGTAAATGCTACTTTTGATATTTGACACATCAAGTCGAATTGCTTTCTACCTTGTCTATCCTCTTTCATCCTTTGTCGATGGTATTTGCAAATATCTAACAACAAAAGCTACTTACAGGCAGAGATGACCAGAAAGCAATTAGAAACGCTTAGCCCTCGCATCATGAAGCAAATTCTACCATTAGTAGAACAGCTCCCTCCCTTGTACATGGACTTGGTAAAAGGAAGAGAAGATTTCATTCCAAAACCAGAAGAAACAAGACGCCTTGTAGGTGAAACCTATAATGTTATTCGACTTATGTTTCATCATGGAGCCTTATCTCGTCTTGATAACCATATATAAATACTCCATAATAATAGAGATTCTTGCTAATATTGTTCAGATAAGATCCTACTATGGAATCTCTAGGAATTTGTTGATAAAGTTCAAGGATGATTCAATAGATGAAACATCAATCCTAGCTCAGGTCCTTGGCGTGGAATCATCCATAAGCTCAAAGCTAGACATGTCTATTCGTACACTGCCCGGGGATCACAGTCTTCCTCTACAACAGGTATGGACTTCAGTTTAATGCAAATGACATACTCCACGAACGTGAATAACAGAAGCGATTTATATTTCTGTCTGGACAGGCTCTTCCAGATGTCCCACCAGCAATGGCTGATGCGGTGAATCGAGGAAGTGAGTTTTTGGCGAATATCGCTGTTGGGACTCCGTGGGAGTCTATGGCTAAAGAGGTTGGAGGTTCGCTTGGAATGGACTCGAAGATCCTTCGTGCAGACATGTCAAAAGATCTTGACCTGCTCGTCGATGCAATCGCTTCTTGGATGGCTTCAAATATGGGTCCAAAACTTCTGAGATCATAATGTTTAGAACTTACTCATGTACACAAAACATACAAATAATCACAGGGCTCTATGTATACATAAAAGTAATGGAATTATCATTTGCTTATATATTATTTTTACTTGTTTGTGGGCATCATTACATATTTGGCACTCTAGATCACATAAGGAAGGGTCTGTCAACAAGTTGATAGACGCGTCAACCAAAAAAAGGTAAGCACACTTGAAATGTACCGGCCTACTGTTCGTGATACAGATACAAACCGAGACCAAATCGAGCACATGCTCTGCAGAAAGCTATTTCCTCAGCTGCAGCAACTGGATCCTCGATGTGATCATCAGTCGTCGTTACTGTCCCAGTCGATTCACGATGTGCCTGTACTACATGAAACATCAGCTTTCTAATAGTGGGACACACAGAAAACACCAAAAACTTAGCTAACACAGCCTTATATCATCGAAGTCATAAATGAAATGGGATTTTGCTGGCATTGGCATAGATGACCAAGGTCACTATCATATATTTTGGCAATATGGCTACCTCAAGCTAGTAAAAAATCGAGTATCAAGGTGAAATTGAGAAAGAGAAAAAAAAAGAGAAAGTGAATCTTGAGGAAGAGCTTACCTCACCATCAGAGCCACGAATGGTGAGACGATAAACAACAGTGACATTACCATTCTCAGAGAAAATGACATCGCGAACTTCCCCACACCAACCTAAGGAGAAGAATAAGAGAAAGGCATTTCGAGTTAGTCTCTGCATAATGAGGCACAGATAACGCAATCTTATGTACAAACCTGGTGCGTAGAAGCTTAGCATCCGATTTGCATGGAACCTAAGATTATACAGAAGCCGAAGAGGTCAGATCGAGAAGCAGCAACAACAAGCAAGGTTTTAAGAAATCGAAAAATCGAGTACCAAGGGATGAAGCCAGAAGAAGCGGCATTGGATCCAGGATCGTGGCTCTTGACGATGTTATCAGGGATCTTCTTGTTAAGATCGCGAAGTATCTCAATCAGAGGCCGAGTGATCGACGAAGAAGACGAGAACTTGTCCATAGGCACAACATAGTTCGAATTAGGAACCGCTTTTTTCTTCCCGGCGTCTCCGACTCCACCGCCGTTGCTGCATCTGACGCCTCGCCACGCCGTTAAACTTTCCCGGCGAATCGCGACGGTTCCGAGATGAGAGAGTCTTCCGGCAGCTGTAGAAGATGGCGCGGGGTTTCTGAAGACAGTCGTGGAGGTTTGCATTTGCAAAGCCATTATTAGTTTGGTGGAGGAGAGATTGAAACTCTGACTTGAGGGAAAAGGAAACCCGGAAATGAGAGAGACGAGAACTGTCTTCTACTTGACGTGCTTTCTTCTCGTAATTGGTAGGTGGGATAGGTGGAAACTCAAACCAACCCCCGTTTATATTTTTTATTTTCTTTTAAGAATTTAACTATATATCAGTGAAATTATATAAAAAAAAATATTTGACTTCAGATCTTAATTGATAATTAATTCTTTTTTGTCGTCGTGATAATAGGATAAAAATATAAATTATATTGTTATGAATCGAAGTGTTTTAAAAACAGTAATTAAGGTAATGGAACTATCCGTCCTAAAATAGTTTTATGCTTCAGCTAGCTCGAAGGTTCTAAAATTAAATATTTTTTTGGTTTTTATGTTTTTTAGTTAATTTTTTTTGTTAACAATTTAATAATATACATTAAATTGAATTCAAGTTTAAATTTAAAGAGTAAAGTTGTATGACACTAGCACAAATCTTTAAATTATCAATCTGGTCGGTCAAAGAAGCTCTCTAAAACATTAGTTTTGGTAATATAATTCACATATCAGAAGAAGAAAAAAAGAAGCTTTAAGCAAAACAAAGACTCAATGAGAAACTGTTGGTCGTCGTCCCAAACTTATTCATCAACCCAATGTCAGAAAACATCCATTTGCAATCAAGAGAATAACAAAAAACGCAGATCAATACGCGTCTTATCTCACATAGAGAGAGTATTATTATAGTACTGAAATAAGGAAAACAAAAGAAAAACTCCATAGATGTAGCAGACACATGACGAAGGCTAACAAAGATAAATCATTGCAAGACTTCTTCACTCTCCAACTGTTTCTTCATTCATCACCTGTTTTGGTACCACTTCAGAGAGTAAGCTAAGCATTCCAGAAAACAAAAGAATAACACTATGTTTTTTAATTGATCCTTCTTTACCTTTGGAAAAAGATGCTTCTTCATTTAAATTCGAATTATCTTCTGCGTGACCCCGATAGCCCGCGCAGGCTGGTTCAAGCTTGGTGCTCGGCATTCTTCCTGAACCAGCGATGGTGAGGATTTGATTGATTGCTATTCAAAATCATCATCATAAACTTCCAAATCCTCTGTATCAAAGGCAGTCATATCAAGCTGGTAACGAAGTATCCCTCCAATTCCTCCAAACCCTCTGCAAAACTGAGACCCTTCTTGCGATTTGTTGGTTACAAACTCTAAAGCACAGCCAAATCGACGGTATTCGTTAGCCAGCCACTCCAGCAACGACATCTTATCCTCCACATCCAAATCGCTATTGCCTTCTTTGAAATTCTCCGTGTTGCCTTCTTGTTCCTTGTTAAGGTGCTTTATCACAGCTTCACCCGTCACACTGTTCTTCAACACATATCTGTTGATATCAAGGTTTTCCCACACGATTAGTGTCTCCACAGCACCCGAATCCAAAGCGTTCAACGTATCTTCCACACCAAACACATACTTCCCCGTATCCTGGCTTATCTCCTCAAAATACTTCCCTATCAGACGCTTCTCTTGAATGAACTTTACATTCGCAAGGATTTCGGATGACAGCTCGATAGCCTGATTGAAACCATTTTCTCCTCCGTATGATACATCCACCACATTGAGTATCTTTGCGGCAAGTCGGGGATCAAACATATCTGACTGGCTCAATTCAGTCTTGAAATCAGCAGAACCAGCAAGTATCAGCCCAGACACATTAGGCTGACTTGTTGAAGGGTTGATGTAGTATTGCGTGGCCAGCTCAGCGGTTTTCCTCACGTAGTTGTGACGTTTCTCCATACGGAGACGGGCAAACCGAAGAGCTGATTGTCCTCCTCTTCCATGTTTCTTCGGAAGATCAACAGTGAACTTGTGAAGCACCTCACGGGTATTACCACTCAGAGTTCCAAAGAGAGTCCCGTTCCCGTCCATTACAATAAAACCAAACTTATCATCGGACTCCAGCAATTCATTAAGAGCTTCGGTGTGAAACTTGTTGTCACAGAGGTAAAGTGTGTTGTTTATGGGCCTGAAAGGCTCAAAGTCAATAGTAACCTTCTTCTCCTTGCCTTCGTCATTGACAATGGTGCCAGTGTAGAGTACAAGACCGTTGGGAGGGACCTTGTTGTAAAGTTTCAGCCTTTGCTGTGCCGAAGTTATGGCCCCTAAAACAGACTGGCGATTGACTCGGCTCTTGATGTTTGACGCGGTTCCATACTCATCGCCCAACATCTTGGTAACACGAGAGACCTGATCCCGAGGAGGCATGATAAGCGAGATCATGCTGGTTCCATTACCCCTAGCAGCTTCAAGGGATTTGATCAGCTTCTTAATCTTCCATATCTCAATGTTCTTGTCATCGTCGTGATTGTCTCCCATTTTGACCTGCAACAACGCAACACAAGAACAAATTCATTCAGCTCGGGAAATAGAACTGAAACTGGAGTAGAGAAACAGAATCTTTCATCATTCATCACAAAGCTGTATGAGGATAAACCTCGAATTTCACCAGATACTCTTTATAAGATGTAAGACCAAATCCATTCTTCTCAATACTTGGCCAAAGAACAAAACTATTACCACATAGTTAAACATTAATTTCCAACTTCGTTTTAAATGCAATAAAAATAGGAAAGATCAAAGCAGTTATGAATGACAGAATTTGTAATTAGCGGTTTGGGGTACTATCATCCAATATCGATGGTTTGGGCTAGTATCATTCAATATCACCATATGGTTGAATCCCAATTTATATTATTAAATTGTTGACAAAGAAAAAACAGTTATGGATAGATCTACAAGTTACAAGAGCTCTCCAACCCAATTACTTCAGGTTAATCTGATCTAATCATGGAAAAAAAAGCATAATTCAACAGAAAAAAAAGAATGATTCAAGAGGATCGAAACAGAAAATATATATCCTAATGAAAAAAAACTAAATTTTGATAAAATATATTCAATTCGCAAAACCTAATTGCAAGGATATTTAAAAAGAAAAAAAATCCAATTAACAATTAGCGCTAGAAATCCGAAATTCCAAAAAAAAAACGATGAACACATACAAGCAATCAGATCACACGATCGATTGATCTAACGACTGAGAATCAGACAAACTATTGGGAAATGAAAAGAAAAAGATATGAAGATTGGAAATCACCTGAAGAAGAAGAAACTACGTGAAGGAAGACCGTCCAAGCTTAGAGAGATGTATATTCCTTCGAGAAAGTGTCAAAAAAGCAATTGATCTCTTTATGTGGCAGAGAAAATATATAATGTTTATTTTCTGTCATTGCAGAGTCGTAACCTACTCACGTTCTAACATAACTAAATGGACTCACTTTAATGGGCTTCAGCCCAATATCTTTAACAGATCTATTCTTAACATATCTCCTTTTTCAATAAATTATAGTAGTATACAAGCTCACACTTTTTCAATGATCAAAGGTCTGTGTTCTACTTCTATCTAACTAAAGTCGACTCACTTTTATGGGCCTAAGCCCAATAACTTCAATAATTCCATTTTCACTTGAACCACCCAAATGTCTAAACAGCTCTTAGCACAGGTCCCTCGTCTTCGTCTTTGATTCTGTGTGTTGCGGCGTCTGCTGACTGTACGAGGAGGAACAAGAGCTATGGCATGGAGAGGAAACATATCGAGGTCTCTCAAAGAGCTCAGGATTCTTCTCTGTCAATCTTCTCCAGCTAGTGCTTCCGCCAGGTTTTCCTCTGCTTCCCTTTTCATTTCTCGGGTTGGATCAAAGCAATCTGTGAGATCGGTAATTCAATAGAATCGTCCCGTATTCAATTTCTGATGATCATGGTTTTTTTGGACGATTTTTTTTCGTTTCAGAACTTTCGTTGAGAAGAATTACAAAGATTTGAAGTCTCTAAACCCTAAATTCCCCTTCCTGATCCGCGAATGTAGTGGGATCCAGCCTCAGATGTGGGCAAGATATGGTAATAGTTTTAATCTCCCAGCTATTTTACCTTGTGAATACATTTTGAATATACTATACTGCTACACAAGGGAAAGTTTGACTTGAGAATGTTCAATGTAAATAGAGCTGACATTATTGTGCTTATAGGGAAACATGTTGATTTGGTGACAGTGAGAAAGTTAATTTGAATTTGAGCTGGATGTTCTTTAAAGATTTGACATGAATATGCTCATTGGTTGTGAGAGATATATGGCTTCGTCTCTTGTTCCTGCATTCTTTTTCTATGGAAAGAGTCTTGTGTAACATCTTGAGTTAACCACCCCACTTGGTATGTGCACTCACCCCTAAAGCATTCACTTTGGATGAAAATCTATTGTGTGTAACCACTATGCATGTTGGCTTGCGCTTTTAAGATGTGCATAGTGCCGACTGCTGTTGGTAGTTACATGAATTGATTGTTGTGTGTAACCCCTAGGGCCTTGGCCATCTGTGAAAATGTAATTTGTGTAAACATTAATTTGACATGAAGTGGTCATTGGTAGTTACAGAATGTGACTTCTGCTTTTTGTTTTTCGTAGTTCCTTGCTGTTTTGAACTTTACTGTAATCACATACCAGTGCCTTCAGCATCCAAAAGTATTCAGACCATGTACTGAGAGAAGTTGATCATATTTAATCTATGTTCCCACTAGCATCATATGGGAAAGTAAAAATACAGGAAATCATGTTACTTTCCTGTATATAGATTTCTATTCCCAAGCAAGTGGCATGTTTAGGAAGTGGTTATCTTTTGAGATCATAGAATTAAGAATAGTTTAGCCAAATCCATGAGAGAAGCGTCTGCTTTAAGACTCCGCTCTTCATGACTGTAATGGTTAGATGAAAGTATGAATACGCATGGTGATGCTTTCTTTTGGCCGATAAACTTTGGAATTATGCTTCAAAACTTCTGTAATATATTCTACTTGGAAACTAGTAATCTAAATGTGTCTATGTTTTCTGTATCCGTTAATTTGTGCAGATATGGGTGTGGAGAGGTCTGTAAACTTGGATGGTATGAGCGAGTCACAGATTCTGAAGGCTCTTGAAGACCTTGTGAAAGCCGGAGGAGCTACGAAAGCGTAAGGTTGTTTGTTTTATGTTTTTTTTTGTTTTTATCTAGATGATCCCGAATAAGCTTTAACCGGAAACACTCATTTGATATTTCCTGTCATTTTATACTTTGTAACTCTGGGGCGTCATATCGCCTTTCGTCTGTTCTTTTTTTATATGTAATCCTTGAACTTGGTATAAATCGAACCATTCCATATGATTGAAATCGTAGGAAGGAGGAAATAAACATAACAAGTGTTGATTTTACAAATGGGTGATGATTCAGTGGTAGTACAAAAGATAGGGTGTCAAACAGGCCGGTCTGCGTCTATTGAGCTTGCTCTGCGGCGGATAATTTTTGTTGAACCATAACGTGCTGGCCTGGTCCTATAGAACTGCGGTCCAAACTTGTTTTGCCTTCCGCATTTTCTAATTCCGATTTCATCGAACATTGTCTTTTCAAGACCTAAACCATCCAATATGACTTTTAACATCTATTTTATTATTATTTTACAGTAAACTATTGGGAAATCGACCAATTCATACTTGAATTCGTCCAACGGTCTTGATCCGGACATAAATGTACAATATGTGCGAAATTATATATTATCGAGATGAAATTTTGAATTACATACCTGTAAAATTTAAATTCGGCTAAAACATACATCTTCGTTAACTCCGTCAATACACTGTTAAACATTGCTGATCTGGCATATGACGTGACTTAATTAATGAAAACAGTATCGTTTTCACCTTTTTTTAAAGAAATATTGAAACAATACGACGTTGTTTGCGTTTAAAAAATTTCAAAAAAAAATGGTCAAAACGACACCGTTTTGACAATAATTTTTTCGCAGAAAAATTGGAGCAAAACAGTGTCGTTTTGCATTTTAAAAATTTCAAAAAAATTAGACAAAATGACACCGTTTTGTCTTTCTCTCCTTAAGATTTTAGGGTTCTTTCTCTCCTTTTCATGCCGTTCTAAAGTGATAATTTTAGAGAAAAAAGCCGAAAGAGAAGAGGGGTTTTGGCGAGGAATTGCATGCACGAATCAATATTTCCCGAGAGTTACCTTCAATTAGATAGAGAAGAAGAGGGAATTGGGCGAAGGTTCAACATATTATTTGATTGAGGAGGAAAAGCCCGAGAATAGGTAACCCGGAAATTTGTAGTCTTATTTGAGTAATACATAGTGTTAGATGTATATCTTGGTTGATTCCGGGTAGTATTTTAGGTTTATAAGATCGTGAATGTTCATGCATTGAAGTAGATAGAGTTTGTGCATTATGCACACAATGTGTTCGATGAAATTCCTGAGTGAACAACAATATCGTTTTGTCTATTTTTTCTGGAATTTTTAAAATGCAAAACGACACCGTTTTGCTCCAACTTTTCTGCGATAAAATTATTGTCAAAACAACACCGTTTTGACCATTTTTTCGAAATTTTTAAAATGCAAACGACGCCATATTGTTTCAATATTTCTTTTTTTTTAAAAGGGTGAAAACGACACTGTTTTTATTAATTAAGCCACGTCACATGCCAGATTAGCGATGTTTAACGGTGTATTGACGAAGTTAACGAAGATGTATGTTTTAGCCGAATTTAAGTTTTACAGGTATGTAATTCAAAATTTCATCTCGATAATGTATAGTTTCGCACAGATTGTATATTTATGTCCGGATCGGGACCGTTGGGACGAATTCAGATATAAATTGGCCGATTTCCCGTAAACTATTTATAGTAATGATTTAAATGAATTTTTTTATTATCAGATTTAAGTAATTTAAAAAAAAATCCAATTTGTTATAAACACAGAAGGTATGCCCCTATGTTTACAAGGTTACTTTTAAAGTGTCTGTCTACACAGCAATGTCAGATAATCAAGATTGTCGTAATATCATATATTATATATACAAATTGTTAACAACGTGTCTGCCAATTTTCCATAATTTCATATTGAAGTAAAGGTGTAAATGAACACTTGAGATGAAAACTGGGCATCAAATATGGGAATTAGACGTTAAAGAAAGGACTTGATGTCACATGTATTTGATGACTCTCTTTCCTCATAATTCGTATCGGCAATATTAAAAGTAGAATATAATGATCAATTTTGACCCAAAAAACAAATATTATAAATAGTTTACAAATTATTCACATTGGCATTTAAAAATTTGGTAGAGTGATACTATATATTTCCAATTATCAGAATTACATATTCCATTAAACTAATCACACAATATTTTCATAGACGTCACAATTCTTTGTATATTCTTCCAGAACGGGAACTTAAGTTTAGTTAAAGATATTAACATAAATGATGTTTTTTTAATGTTTGTATTAACAATATAAAATGATAAAAGCAAATAAAATGACAAGTGATGATCGATTGAGTTAAAGTACAAGCAAAGTATGCGACTCACGTTTTTCATAACCGAAAATGTGAGCAATAAGACTAACCACTGAATCCTGGAGAATTTAGAAAACTGGAAAACATCAAACATAACATAAATTATCTTTTAAAACCAAACTTATATAAAATATGTTAAAAATAATGAAAATTAGCATTAACGTTTACTGTATCTTGAAACAAAACTAAAACTGTAGAAAATTGAGATGTAAAAAAAGTTGACCATGGTAAAATGGGTTATTTATAGTGTATTAAGAATATATGCATTATTCTCTAAAGATCTTCAGATTATTTGGTAAGGTTGTTTTTTGGAATATTGTCGACGCTAAATTTGATAATAACAAAAAAAATCTTAAAATTATCGAATATCGTGTGGGCTTTCTCGTACGTGCAGGCCCAATCAGAGTCTTTGGAGCGAATCAAGTTCGCAACAGACGGCAACAAACTGAAAAGGCGAGAGAAGGTCCAATCTCAAAGGAGGCACGTGCGAATTCGAAGTTAAAAAAAAAAGTGATAATGATGATAAGGAAACAAACGGCTCAAGTGGCTCCTCCTCAACTGTTGTCGTTAAGATAGATTTGGTTTGGAACTGATAACTTATAAATACATATATATATATATATATAGACGGTGCAGTGGATGAATGAAGAAGATATTATAGATTTGGTTTTTTTTTTGATGCGGACGAAACTGGCAATGTACGAACCAATCAAAGGCTGCGACGATGGTGATGATCAATGGCGGGAGAAGAAGGATATTGAGTCCGCTCTTCAGATTTCTCATCGTCCTTCTCTTCCTCTCGAAAAGGAGCGATTAGTCTCTCTCGACGTCTTTCGGGGCCTTACCGTCGCCGTGAGTTTTATCTCTATCTCTCTACCTTGTTTTAATCGCTTTTTCTTTTTGTAACTTTTCGTGTTTTACGATAGTTTCTTCTCTCGTCGGTTACAAATTGTATATATTGCAGCAACACAAGATAACCTACTTAGAACCGGCTTCTTGTTGTGGTTGTCACAATGGTAAATTACCGAATTCGAATTCCGTTGTATGGAGCTCGGGAATTTTTAATGTAATTGCAGATATTAACAAAGTATTGTGTTTTGAGCTTATTATTACTTTTTGAATGATGCAGTTGACGATACAGTGTAATTGCATTAACAAAAATACCTAATTAGCTATTATTTGACACTTAAAATCTTTAAGTATCGAACTCTCGAACTTACCATGTAAATTGCAGCAACAGAGGATTGTGTTTTGAGTTGAATGTTTCTTTTTTTTCTGGAAGTACTGTGTTTGGAGAGTTGAGTCCTTTTTTTGTGTGAATGATGATGATAACAGTTGATGATACTTGTGGATGATCTTGGAGGGATTTTTCCAGCTATTAACCATTCACCTTGGAATGGCGTAACAATTGCTGATTTTGTCATGCCTTTTTTCCTTTTTATCGTCGGTGTCTCTCTTGCCTTTGCTTATAAGGTATGATGCTAGTCAGTCACCATTTAAATCTTGGAGTGATTGATCAACTTCTTTCGCTTTGGTGGAGTGAGTCTGATCTTCTTCTTCTTTTTTGCTTTTGCTTTATAGAACTTGACATGCAAGTATACTGCGACAAGAAAAGCTTTGCTTCGATCTTTCAAACTCCTCTTACTTGGTCTTTTTCTCCAAGGTTGGTTCTGCTTTCTAACTATGTCCTTTGAGTTCTCAAGTAGCTCGCTCTACTTCAACATACATGTTTGTGTTTGACACTTTGCAGGAGGATTCATTCATGGCCTCAACAACCTAACTTATGGAATAGATGTAGCAAAAATTAGATTTATGGGTATATTACAGGTAAATATATATATATACGTAGTTTTTATTCCTCGATCAGCATTGCAATGCCTAAAACATGTAACCCTCTAAATCATTGTAATTTAGTAGCTTTTTTATTTTGTTTTCAGAGAATAGCGATAGCATACTTAGTTGCCGCATTGTGCGAGATTTGGTTAAAAGGAAGCCATAATGTTAGCTCAGAGCTATCTATGATCAAGAAATACAGATTTCATTGGTAAGTTCTTTTTTTTTTAATTCTTAACTTAATGTTTGACATTTGACCGCAGATGATATTTAATGCACTTGCTTGATTTCATGTTTTTCTTTGACAGGGTGGTGGCATTTGTTATCACAACAATATATTTGTCCTTGCTATACGGCTTATACGTGCCGGACTGGGAATATCAGATTTCAACAGAAGACCAAGGATCAACATTGACAACGTTCTCGGTTGGATACTGTTTTTTCTTCCTTCTATATACCTTACCTTACATACTCTGTACCGCTTCTCATGTTGATGATGCTGAAAACTGTGTACAATCTGAAGGTGAAATGTGGGGTACGAGGAAACACTGGACCAGGCTGTAATGCAGTTGGAATGCTTGACCGTATGTTACTAGGGATACAGCATTTATACAGGAAACCTGTATATGCACGGACCAAGGTATTTAGATATAAACAATGTGTTTCATTTTGTCAGTATTTATTCTGTGTCCAATTTCGTTTGATCTCTTATATCTCCTTCTCAGCAATGCAGTTTAAATTATCCAAAAAATGGGCCATTACCTCCAAACGCTCCTTCTTGGTGTCAAGCGCCTTTTGACCCTGAAGGCCTCCTAAGGTTCCTGCTTCTACTTTCCAAAAATATGATTTAATAGTGATCATCATTGCTCACAAAGTAACTAACTTGCAAGTTTGTTTGTTGTAGTTCGTTGATGGCCACTGTTACATGCCTAGTAGGTTTGCACTACGGCCATATTATCATCCACTTCAAGGTAAATTATCATATTACTGTTGTACTAATCTCTCTGGTTTTGGTGAATTGGAATAGAAATAGTAGTTTCATAGCATTTGTTCTTATCTTATCAGAAACTTACAATGATTGCTCTGTAAATTGACTTCTTAACAGGACCACAGAAAGCGTCTGAATCAATGGATTCAACGTTCTTTTTGTCTTCTGATGTTAGGTCTCGCACTGGACCTATTTGGTATTTTCCTTTACTCTTCCTTATATTTAGTCATATTCCATTGCAAGATCAAAATACCTTATTAAATCATATGTCATCACATTTTTGCATCGAAACAGTGTAATCACAGTTCGTAAAAAGTTATTTGTTTTTTGGTTGCTTACAGGAATGCATCTAAATAAACCTCTATACACATTGAGTTACATGTGTGTCACCGCAGGCGCTTCTGGATTTCTGTTATCCGCGATATATCTAATGGTTTGGTTTGCTATCATATATCTTGAATCTCTTATTTCATAGAAGCATCACATTATAACATTGTAAAATGTAAATCTCTCTCTCTTTTTTATCTCCACAGGTTGACGTTTATGGATACAAACGAGCAAGTATGGTATTAGAGTGGATGGGAATACACGCCTTACCGATCTACATACTCGTTGCTTGCAATCTTGTCTTTCTAATCATTCATGGATTCTACTGGAAGAAGCCTATTAACAATCTCGTAAGTTTTACTCTCTTTATTGTATTTTTTCTTATGTATTTCATTGTTCCAAGTTTTGTGTTGGATTTTAAAACGTTGTCTTTTGTTTTCAGCTTCATGTAATCGGAATCGGAAAGTAAAGAAGAGAAGGGAGATGGTGTACATTACTTTGATCTAATTCTTTGAGATGCTATTGTTTCATACTTCATCCTTCATCAACCAGAAACTTAATGTTTATGTCAGAAAGAAACAAAAGCCATACATTCATTCACTTTTGTAAATCGAGTCTTACAATACATTCACACTCTTCTCCTTGATCATTACAAATCTTTTCAAATACATCGATTCAAGATGAGTTCTTGTTAAAGCACGAGTGGAAGCTGTAAAGAAATTTAAAGTGGTACTAGAAATCAAAACAGAGTGGATAAAGACAATAAGAAATGACGACAATTGTCAACATTTTAATAATAAATAGCAAAAAAAGAAACCGAACCGCCTTTTCCGAATGATTTGCGTTTGAGATAATTCCTCCTAATTACCGTATTGTTAAACCGTTAGGATCAATGACGATCTTTGACCCTGTTTAGCTCTAAACCGTCGCAGATGCAACTTACTAATCAAACCTTATATAACTAATACAAATACATCGCATGTGACTATATTAAAAAGAGCTATTGGAAAAATAAGAAATTGTTTTCGTTAGTGTATTGGAAGATTACCAAACACTAACAAGAGTCTTACGTAGAGGTTCTAGAAGTTAAAAGGCACTAATGTTTGAAAGATGAGAGAGTGCCAAAGTCGTTAAATAACAATTAATATCAAAATCCACTTTGTATTGACCACACCAACCTCTTAGAGCCTTTTTACATATAACTTTGATTATTCCTATTGAAAATGAAATATTCACACGGTTTCATATAGCTATTTAGATTTGTTATTTTTCTCAAAAATTAAAAAAGCAATACTGAAAAAAAAAGTGCAAACCGTTGAAGGATTAAATTTCCTATATAGTCCACAAAACACAGCTAATTACACATATATACGACATACGACATTGTCTACGTATAGAAGAACAATCGACCTTCATGCATATAATTAAAAGTACGTCTTGTTGAAAATATATAATGTTTATATATGTTTACTTTTTGCTATCGGTGTTCGTTGGTTTGTTCGTATCTTGATTTGAGTCGGCGGCTTCGAGAAGTTGTTGGATGCAACCGCAAATTTAGGTCTTCGCTTTTTGGGAGATAGGTTTTCACGCTATCGGTTGATTTTGATTTTGTATAATAATTCGGTTTATTAGGTTTTCTCTAAACCGGATCTAATTTTGGAATATGGTAAACTTCGTTGATATTTACTCTTTTCAATTTGCACTGTAAGTCTAAAAAAAACCTAAAATAGATAACATATGCATGGGAGATAACAACAGAAATATTCAAACAAATTAATTGCACATGTGAAGGTTTACTGATTTAATGGAAAGCTTAGCTACGTGTGAGTCTATATAATTAATTAGTTGAAAGGTTCACATTTCTATTTTTCGTTTTCACATTTCTATTTAAGTATAGAAGATTTGTGCACATCACTAATGACACACACATTAGGCAAATTAGGTATAATCTCCAAACTATGACCAAGATGTATGACTGGTACTTTTATAAAGAACTATGTCATCCAAAAGTTTATCAATCTAACATATAAGAAAGTTTTGATGAAAAGAAATACGACAAAGACATATATATTCTGTCGTCTGCTTGTAGAATTTGGAACGACTCAAATGTCATATTGATGAGAAAAAAGGAGAGCTAGCTAACAATCAGCTGAGGAACTTGTTCCTTTAACTTTAAAAACTGTTGTTTGTATTTTTTAGAATGTGATTTCTCCTTGTTTCTTTTTCTTTTTACTTTTTCTTTATCAAATAAATTCTTCAAAATATCATGAATCATACATGAATTCATCTTGTATCATACCTTCATCTCGTATCAATTACTTAATGTTGTTTCTAAGTTATCATACCCTGTTACCAAAACATTGATCACCATTCAGAAATGAGATCTCATGTGAGTTGATGATAAACATCGTTTTCAGTTTTGTTGGATAGTACCACGTACATATTACAGTACTGTAATTTTTTTTTAGTATGGGATCAGTTTAGTTGCATGTGAACAGTTTTGATATTCATACAAAGAGCATAGCTAAGGAGGGAAGTCAAAGATTCGTCCACTAATATACTCGCAACTATTGAATATTTTCTCAGCCACCTTTCCTTCTCATCGGTCCTATTTAAAATAGGGACAAAAGAAAACCAAACCCTTTCATTTGTACTATGTGCGCTCAATTATATCTTATGTTTTGTCCCCATTCTCTCTTTTTTTTTGTTTTTTGATTTTGCTAAATTGTTTGTGTCCCGCAAACTGACTTTTCTCGTGGCGGCCTCCAAATCCAAAACTACATGTGGTTCACCAAACAAATATCTAATCTGTTCATGCCGGCTGCAATACTCTATTGCTAGTCATTTTCCTCCCATTTTTATAAGAACAATACTCTTAGATTTATCTTTATTTCGAGAATCTGCATATTTTTGTATGTTTACTGAGTTTAATGAAACTACACATTTCAAATACTTCGACACTAGAGATACAAAATATCATATTGATGACAAAAGTAAACTTTGTATTTATCTTATAACCGGTGCTTTAGATGATATTATCTATACCGGATTTAGATACGGGGTAAGGATATGGTGCCAAGACTGCTCACGTGTGTACTAGATGTGATGTAGCTAATTTTCTTATTACATGTCACTGGGGTTCACGCGTTTGGCTGAGACTAAGTAGACGTAAAGATGTCTGAAGTACCTTATTCTCAGGAGATATGACTCATTATGAAGTATCATATGCTCATGGTTTGTTAGTTTCTTTTGGGCTTGGTAGATTTCGAAGTCTGTTTAATACACTGATGCGGAAGATATGTCCTTGCATGGATTCTTACGGATCCGAAGTCCATGTGTTGCACCACGATTGGCAATAACCAAATAGATAGACTATAGATGTTAATCATGTTATGACTGACTTTTTTTTCTTTTTTGGTCAAAATAGTCTATGGCTGATTGACTTTTATTAATATAGAAAAAAAAATTTCAAATAGATACATCTCATAAGACTCACATGGAGCTGGACATGAATGATAAAATTGGTCCGGCTACAACACACTGGGTGAGGTATGTATTGAAAATAGACTCCACGTCAAATGTTGGAAGCAACATATTTATATGATTCCATAATTCCGCGTTCCAGAATAAATTATAGATTGACTTTTGGAAAATTAGATTTCTTCAAAATATTACTTTTTGGTGTAATTGCCAAACAAAGAAAATAATATGGTTTCAAGTTTAGACAAACATAAATAAATCATCTCGTTCTTCTGTAAAAAATTTAGTCTCTCTTTTTCTCTGTGAAAATTCACACGGGGTCGTTATATATAGATAAATAAATAAACTTAAAGAAAAGACATAAATGACTTGGTCTTAAAATGAATAAAAATGACTTAGGTGGAAATGTAAAGAAACAAAATACGAAGACAATGAATAAAAAGTCAAAATAAATGGTCAGTAAAGGGTTTGACCAGACCGGGGCGGTCCATCCATAGTTTCCCACTACCTTCCCAGATTTAGCACCTTATGAATTACAATTTGCATGTCCATTTATTTCATCTCTCCTTCATTTACTCTCTATATATACTTTAAGCAAAAATCAATTTCTTCCATAAGACCAAAAAATCAAACACCTTTCGGAGAGCGAAGATTTGCTCTCTCTATTGATATAGTAACCTCACAAGTATTGTTATTTCGCAGAGATCTTTGTGGTTTTTCTTGGCCAAATCATTTTTTTTTCGTTTATTAGAATTTGAAGCAAAATGAGACGAGGCAATTCAGGTACCGACCATGAACTCGGGATTCTACGAGGAGCAAACTCAGACACCAACTCTGACAACGAAAGCATAGCTAGCGACCGCACAGCGTTCAGCGGTCCGCTCGGCCGGCCGAAACGCGCGTCCAAGAAAAACGCGAGATTTGCTCCGGATCTCCCTAGGAGAAGCAACAGTATGAGCGGTGGTGGTGGTGGTGGTCGTCGTGGCGGTGAAGACGATGAGTACGTGGAGATCACGCTGGACATCAGGGACGACTCTGTGGCCGTCCACAGCGTCCAGCAAGCGAGTCCCGGAGGAGGAGCTCAGAATCTGGAGGATCCAGAGCTGACACTTCTCACGAAGAAGACGCTCGAGAGCAGCCTCAACAACTCTACCTCACTTTCCTTCTTCCGTAGCACCTCCTCGCGCATCAAGAACGCCTCACGCGAGCTCGGCCGTGTGTTCTCCAGACGGCCTTCCCCTGCCGTGCGGCGGTTTGACCGTACGAGTTCCGCCGCCGTTCACGCTCTTAAAGGTCTCAAGTTCGTCGCCACCAAGACCGCCGCGTGGCCAGCCGTCAACGAACGGTTCGATAAATTGTCTCTCGACTCCAACGGCCTCTTACTCTCTTCCAAGTTTTGGGAATGTTTAGGTACGTAATTCATTTTTGCTTAAGTATTCCCATTTTTATTTATACCATATATGTTAATTTTCATTTTTTTTGGACTTTCTTTAGGAATGAACAAGGAATCAAAAGACTTCGCAGACCAGCTCTTTAGAGCACTAGCTCGCCGGAATAACATCACCGGTGATGCAATCACCAAGGATCAGCTCAGGCTTTTCTGGGAACAGATCTCAGATGAAAGCTTCGACGCCAAACTCCAAGTCTTCTTTGACATGTAAGCTTTTTCTTATCTTCACCTAACCCATTAATATCTACGGTTTAATGGATCATCACTATGGTCGTTATATTATTGTTGAAGAATAAGTGGTCGTCAGGAATTAAGGACCGGAATAATACTAATTAATTTTTCTAATCATTTTTATTTTGAGGTTTAGTGTATTTGTAACTAACTAAACAAATGATGTCATTGTGCGGTCATCAGGGTAGACAAAGATGAAGATGGGCGAGTAACAGAAGAAGAGGTCGCTGAGGTGAGAACCACACACCATTCAATATTTATCCTTTTAACATATTTTATTTATATATTATACATATATTCTTATTAGTGACCAAAAAAATATACATATTTTTTAGTTGATTATCTTGACAAATTTGTCCACGCGCAAATCCCACTGACTTTTATCTGCTGATGTTTACTGTTAACATCACAAATCCATTAACTATATGTGAACACAACAATAATGGCTAATAGATTAGATGGAGTAGTATTTATGACTTTTGTTTAGGTTTATGACTTTTGTTTAGGTTATTAATTTAAAATACACTTTTTGGTAATTAATTGCAGATTATTAACCTTAGTGCTTCAGCAAACAAGCTCTCAACTATTCAAAAGCAGGCCAAAGAATATGCAGCGCTGATAATGGAAGAGTTGGACCCAGACAATGCTGGGTACATTATGGTACGTTTGGTCCACACCTTTCAACCACTAAGTTACTAATAATGGTATATATCATAAATTCACCACGTTTAAAATACTAGACACAACCTGAAAACAAAATAAAACACAAGGTTGTAAAAATCTTAACTGGTCAAAATTATCGGGACATCTTGATTTTCTTTTCACCAAATAAGTGAACAAAAAAAGTCGACAAGCTTATATGGGCGTCTACCTAATATATTTTACATAAAAACAAGAAAAATCGTAACAAATGACATATTAATGTCCGAGTATTAGTTAAATATTGGAAAAAAACTTAAAAACCTGTGTAAAATGTGAAAAGAATCATTTGTATCATTAATGTTATATTTTGTAATATATAGTTAAATAATATGAAACGGAAACTGCTGTAACAGATCGAACACTTGGAAATGTTGCTGTTGCAAGCACCAAATCAGTCGGTACGGATGGGAGACAGTAGGATACTAAGCCAAATGCTAAGCCAGAAGCTGAAACCGGCTATAGAGAGCAACCCTCTGGTGAGATGGTCGGAGAAAATCAAATATTTCGTAGTTGACAACTGGCAGAGATTATGGATCATGATGCTATGGCTTGGCATCTGCGCCGGCCTATTCACCTACAAGTTCATTCAGTATCGGAACAAAGCGGCCTATGACGTGATGGGTTATTGCGTCTGTGTCGCCAAAGGAGGCGCAGAGACTCTCAAATTCAACATGGCTCTTATATTGCTGCCTGTTTGTCGCAATACCATCACCTGGCTTAGGAACAAGACCAAGCTAGGTGTTGTCGTTCCGTTCGATGATAATCTCAACTTCCATAAGGTTATTGCAAGCGGCATTGTGGTCGGGGTTTTGCTCCATGCGATTGCGCATTTAACGTGTGATTTTCCACGTATAATTGCCGCGGATGAGGACACCTATGAGCCGATGATTCCCTACTTTGGGGAGCAACCGGAGAGCTATTGGTGGTTTGTGAAGGGAGTGGAAGGATGGACTGGTATTGTGATGGTTGTGCTAATGGCTATAGCTTTCACACTCGCTACGCCTTGGTTCCGTCGTAACAGGCTCAACTTACCTAATTTCCTCAAGAAGCTTACCGGTTTCAATGCCTTTTGGTACTCTCACCATTTGTTCATCATTGTTTATGCTCTTCTCATTGTCCATGGTATCAAGCTCTACCTCACAAAGATTTGGTATCAGAAAACGGTATAATACTCTTCAAACCTGATTGCTCTGTTTTCTTTCGTTTTCGGGTTAGTTAACACTTCTTGTTTGTGTGATTCTTGCAGACATGGATGTATCTCGCTGTACCCATCCTTCTCTATGCATCTGAGAGGCTTATCCGTGCTTTCAGGTCAAGCATCAAACCGGTTAAGATTATCAAGGTCAGATATATTTCTATTTATAAACAAAAACAAAAATGTATTTCTCTCTTTCAACTAACTAACAAGACGTATGTATGTAACAACAGGTGGCTGTTTATCCCGGGAACGTTTTGTCTCTACACATGACGAAGCCACAAGGATTCAAATACAAAAGTGGACAGTACATGTTCGTGAATTGTAGAGCCGTCTCTCCTTTCGAATGGCATCCTTTCTCCATCACATCTGCTCCAGGAGACGACTACGTGAGCGTACACATCCGCACGCTTGGCGACTGGACACGTAAGCTCAGGACAGTCTTCTCCGAGGTATGCAAACCTCCTACCGCTGGTAAAAGCGGTCTGCTCAGAGCAGATGGAGGAGACTCCATCGCGTTCCCAAAGATCCTTATAGACGGTCCCTACGGTGCTCCCGCGCAAGACTATAAAAAGTATGACGTTGTACTACTCGTGGGTCTCGGCATAGGAGCCACGCCCATGATAAGCATCCTCAAGGACATCATCAGCAACAGGAAATCTCATGACCGCGACAACGACATAGAGAACAACAACGGTAATGGGAACAGTAAAGGTTTTACGACGAAGAAAGCTTATTTCTACTGGGTGACTAGAGAGCAAGGATCGTTCGAGTGGTTTAAGGGAGTAATGGACGAGGTTTCTGAGCTGGACGAGGAAGGAGTGATTGAGCTCCACAATTATTGCACGAGTGTGTACGAGGAAGGAGATGCTAGGGTGGCTCTCATTACCATGCTCCAGTCGTTGCAGCATGCTAAGAACGGTGTGGATGTCGTCTCTGGGACACGTGTCAAGTCCCACTTTGCCAAACCCAACTGGAGACAAGTGTACAAGAGGATCGCTGTTCAACATCCCGGCAAACGAATCGGTAACTATCTAATCTTAACCGTTTTAATCTTGTCATTAATTATGTGACATATATATATATATATATATATATATATTATTAATTATTAGGGAATTTTGATGATTTAAAAAAAATACTAATATGAATTTGATCGCAGGAGTCTTCTATTGTGGGGCACCAGCACCGGTAAAGGAACTGAAAAATCTGGCTTTGGATTTCTCTCGAAAGACAACCACCAAGTTTGACTTCCACAAAGAGAACTTCTAATCCCAATTATATAAGTTGGAGGGAAATTAAGTAGAAAAAAATGAAATAAGAAACTGCAGATAGATATTAATTTTGAATTCTTTTCCTTTTATTAAAAAAATATATATCATACGAGCTGTATTCTTTCGTTTCATTTTCTTTTCCTACTTTTTTATTATTATTTTTACGGAACTTAATTAGTTTAATGCCGAATTAAGTATAAGATAGTAGAAGTTTACGTAGTTGCAGATATGGTATTGTAAAGATGTAATTAAGGAGTTACTGCAACATAATTTTCTACTCGTAATCATACTTTTAACGAGTAAAAATGGTTTTGATTTTGATTTTGGATACTCCTCTCGACACACTTTATAGAAATATTAGCACAATATAGGTCTCGATTATTTACGCATGCATGCATTTTGTGTTTGGTCTTCTTGTTTATAATTTGCAAAAATATTATCAAAAATGAAATATATTATTTTTAAAAATATCAATTTAAAATCTTTTTTTAAAACATAGTTTTTTATTAATTTAATATAGAAATAATAAATTAATAAAAAAATCAGGCCGTGATATAAGGCTAAGAAAGAAAGAAAAAAAGAGTGATGGTTGTTGTAGAAGGAGAATGCCACTTGTTTTGTTAATGAGTGAGAAGTCGTAGTACCGTGTCAACAAGCATTACCCACGCCCCACGGTACTTTACGACAATTCTTGTTTCAACGCCGTCTACTGTGCCCCACGTCCACCAAACCCGTCTTTGGTTTCTTGGGATGTCGGAATGAGACAAATTAATAGTATTAATTAATAAAACGTTGTTTTCGAATTGAACCAAAAAAATGTATTTTTGTTTTTTTAACTATTATCTTCTAATCTTCTAGAGATCTATGGAAGAACCTGTTTCTATTTCAATTCCTCAGTTTCTATACCATGTTTTTTTAACTAACCTTACGTATACTTTTTGTAACTTTATAATATGAAGTGTTACATTGTTATATACTTATGTTGATTTAGTTTTCCAATAACACTCACTTTCACTTCATAGTGCAAACATTTATTTACTAAATCATTTAAAAATATGTATTCTTACGGATTTCTCAAGTCTGTTGATAATCTCAAATTCTACCAACTTCAATTTCTTGTGATTCGACACATGTTCTTAAAAACATATAGACGATTTAGTGACATCTGCAACAACAGAAATTTTACGGACTTCCATTCTTTTTCAGTTACCTTACCGACAAAAACTACAAGTATAGTAATATACGACCCAAAATTGTTATCCCACCTTTTAAATGTTTTTTTTATACTTTTCACTAGGTATGACAAAACAAATCTTTAGAGCATCTCTGTTTAGAAAATAAAATAACAAAAAATAAAAAGTAAGTAAGAAAGAAAGAAAAATGGACTTATCAAACAAAATATTTTGAGAATTCTACGAGAATCTCCAATGACATATGTTTGTTTCTGATGGTTATTTAAATATTAAAATTTAATTATTTGACTATATATATAGATTAAAAAATTATTATTGTTTACATAAAAACTTTGTTATATTCTACCATTGTAGATATTTTTCAATAAACTTCTTTTATTCAATAATAATAAAAAAGTAAAAATATGAAAAGAAAAATTCTTAAATAGGAACTTTTAAAATATTTATTAGATACCATCAAACTATTTGTTATTTTTTAAATTTTTTTCTTAATCTAATAATAAAAATTAAATATATAATTTAATTATATTAAAATATAATATATATTTGTGTTTAGATGTTTATTTTAAAATACTCAAACATTGGAAATGCTCTTATAAAATAATAGAATTATATTATCGATATCTAATCAATATATTGTTGTTGGTTCCATATCTCGGGTTTAATAAACCGATATCGATCAGTCATTAAGGTATCCAGCACCCTAATTTCATATTAACTACATAGTATGTTTCATCTTATTATCTATTCATCAAAATTTTCATAATTGAAATTCAAAGTCTCGATCATCTTTTGACATAATTATGTGGTCTTATATTTATTTACTTGAACTCCACATCTACGGTTTATCAAACTTTTCATGAATGAATTCTGCATCTTTAGCTTACCGAACATTCTTTAAATATCTTCTATTTATACGTTTATCCTTCCATAAATGGATCATGCATTCATCTTGACCAATCATTCGTAAAATAGGTATTGATTAAGTCATTTATCCGAAATTCGTTCTTCTTATTTTAATATATATATTATAATTAAAAAACATGTTTATAAACTTTTCTTTATATAAACATGTTTGTAAGAAAACTTAAAAACTAATTAAATGATTAACATAAAATCAAAAATTCAAAGTGACTCGGATAAACCAAGAAAAATGAATATAAATATCATAAAATATTTCTGTTGAGTCGAGTAAATGAAACGAATGGACCGAGAATAATTAAAAACTTGAGTAAGTTAGATATAAACCCAACAAAAAAAAGATGAAGAGTGCCCAATATTACATCAAAGATCTCCCAATATTATATCAAAGATCTTAGACATAGCACACCTCGAGGAAGACGAAACACACATATTGCAAAACAGATCCTTCCTTTAATCCAACTTGATAACTGAAAACACATTATAGAGATCATAATATTTTATCCTAGAAAATAAGAGGCTCGATGGATTTATGATCGACAACACAAAATATGAACGTTAAAAATATCGTAATATGAATCTATTCTTCATATTTATGCCAACATGCATATATATATATGAGTATGAGTTTATGTGCCTCGGGCTAGCATTTCTTGATACCTCTTGAAGGACAAGAGTTTTTGAAGCTTCATCTGCTTATGAAACCTTGAAATGAAGAGATCTGCGACATGGTCGATCTCATCTTCTAGCTTGAAACTCTCTCCTTCTTCTTCCTTCGAGTTCCTCACCATATCTATCACCGAACTTCCTTGACCTTCCTCCAAGTCCCCAAAATCCTCCTCACCTTCGAACAACGTGTGCCTCAGATCAGGATACTTGTCGTTTTCCTCCTCTTGTACGTCGTAAATCTCATGATGAGCCATTGTGGATTCCCCGCTGTTGTAGAGGACTATAGCCTTGCCCTTGTCTTCGTCTTGATCGTAGTCTTGGTCTTGATCTGCATGGCCCAGGAGGTTGTGGATCTTGTTGGAAATTGAACGGAACCCGAGCTTCTTGTGTTTCACGAGGGACAGCATGAGGAGTCTTGTTTTCAAGGCACTTGTTTTGTCCTTTATGGCTATAGATTTAGCCTTTGCAACGGAGCTCAACAAGGCAACGATCTGTTTCATCAATGCCATAGCTTTCTTCATACTTTCTCTTTGTAAGGAGCTATAAGCACTAATCAATAAACGTTAATAGTGTTTCGTCTACGATGAATAATAATGTATAAGAGGATGTTGCTTAATTAGAATGGAAAGGAACATTGGTGGTGAGAGCCTTGATGGGTTTATATAGGAGTGTACGTACTCAAAAGGTACGGTCACGATCGAGTCATGGCTTTATGAGTCTTGTCGTATTGTTTAATTAACGGCTACATGGTTTACTTAATGGCGGAGCAAGCTTCTCACAATTCGACACGTGGAGATATACGATTTGATATAGTGGATCACTTACTTTTTCTGTCTAACCTTTATGGCTTTATGTCACGTTCCCTTTCATCAAATTGCATCGTGCCTACATTTCGCGAACTTATGCAATTGAAAATGTATTTTATTTGTTAAAGAATCTCGAGATACTGATTTTGTGTTAGTTTGATTTATAAATGTGACCTAACGAGTTACTTTGGCGATGAGTCGTCCGGTAGGTTTTTTCCTTAAAAAGTATCAGACCTACCATTAAATTGAAAACCAATAAAAAATTTGTTAACTTTCGATTATAAATTTATGTTCGAAATCAATAACAATATTTGGTAATTAGAAAATTAATTATAATAGGTTAACTAGGTAGATAAATTTTTTTCTGTAAACTAATGATTATCTACGGTAAAATTTATTATGTTAATATTTTGATATGTTAATTAAGTAGATAATTTTTTAAAAAAAATATTTGCACGAATGACCGTAAATAATAGATAATTAATTTTTTTATTTACGATTTTTCCAACGCATCGTACTTCCAATTATATGTGCCAAAAAGAGGCTAAGTAATGCAATTTATAACAAAATTATTTATTCAATAAATCCAGAAGCTTGTCCAAATCAATTTCCACTTCTATTCAAAGATTTGATTGAACTATGACTTTTGTTATTAAATGTATTTAACTTTACATACGAAAGCAACTTGACAACTAAATTATCGAAACAAAAGTGTCATTTGTTACCCAAAAAAAGTTCCATTAAATTTTTTTAAAAAAATATCAGAATGAGGAAGATGCTTCACTAAAGTTACAGACAACTTAAGAGATCCAGGGGCGACGTAAATTCATTGTACTTCATTACTTCTCTTAAAAACTACTTTAATAATTACTTTGCTATTTTTTTTCTTCTTAAAGTTATTCTTTATTTACTTTTCTAAAATCCGGAGGAAAACAAAAAAGAAGAGATGGAAACTGAATGCATGTGATGGTTGTGTATAATTGGAAAGTGTTTACGCACTTGGTCTCTCATTTCAAGGCGCCGCGAAATTTCGTGCTCATGATATTTCTTAGCTTTATAAGATTCTCTCTCACTTATAGCCACACTTTGATCCTTACTCTAGATATCTAGATATTAAAGATTTTAGACATTGTATACTTTGTCTAGTCGTTTATCAACATTAGTAAAAGTGTGATTCCAAATTCAAATCTCACACTCAATAAGATGTTTAGACGATATCTCTTGGATCGTTTCAATAATTCAAATGTAACTTTCATCTCTTATATTAGCATGTGTTTTAATATATGAAGTACCATAGTTTACCCAAGATTAAAAAACGGACACGTCATTTGTGACAGAAAATATGAAAATTTCTCAGGAGCTCAAGTTATTGATTTCAAACCCTAAAACATACTTCCAGTAGCATGTTCGAGAAGTCGACAAGAACATCGATGTAAGGTAACCTATAAATAACTACGGTATTTGCGCCTCAAGTTAACGGGTTCGAAACTCGACGGTGGGAAGGTAAAATGATTTACATGCTAGTCTTGGGCTCAAAGGGATTATGGCCCAAAGGCCCATAACTCTGTAGAAAAAAGGGCCATCTGATCTGAGATTGCTGAGAAGCCATCACTCAAGTCTTAAGGACTCAACCACTCGAGACAAATGTGGGAGTTTCAAAAGTGCATACAATACAATGCTTTTGGACAAGCCATTCAAAAGTGCATATAGAAGTAGTAAACTTCCGTCACATATAATAATGGCTGATTATTCAACGAATGACAAAACCACCAAACATGCAGACAATGAACAAGAAACCAAACAGCTGATGAAACTCAAGAATGATAAGAACTTAATGAGAGCAGAGGATTAAGAACTCAACTAGTACTTTGATGCCTTGAAAATCTTCTCATAAGCAAAATAAAAAGAAAGTCATAAGACAATAAGTACTACTAAGCAAAAAAAAAAACCCTGAATAAAGAACTGATTTCTCTCACAGCAACATTTGTGAAAAGATTGATGATTTATGGGAATCTCATTCTCACTTCTTCCTGAAAGAGCATCCCTCCGTGAGCCTCGCTTTACCACCGGTGGGCTGGCACAGAACTGTCTGACAGTTTCCACACACTACAACTGTTTGAGAGTGGCTAAACACAGTGGTTCTGCAATAAATAATACACAAACAATGGGTTAGTTAAGTCATAAGTGTAAACTCTTCATATCACTACTGATTCTCAAAGCTCGACAGCAATTTCTTCCTAATACCAATCTCTCTAGTCAATAAAACAGCATCAATCATCATTCAACTCTGTAGGAGTAGTTGTACAGGATTAAACTTTCAACTACTTACAATACTGGACTGATTCTTCCTAATATTGTAATACAAATCTATATTTAACATTCAAATCTACACCCAACAAACATTTTTCGACTCTACAGAAGAATCAGTGACGATAAAATAAAACAACTCACATGTTGAAGCATCCCTGGCACTTAACATCCTGAATCACACAGAGAAAAAACGGAAAATCAGACTTATTGCATCGAATCAAAATTGTGTCTTACGGACTTCAGAGGGGAAAAAAAGAAAAAAAACGTACCATGAAGAATGAGTTAGGAGATTGCACGAGACGCTTGAGCTTGTGCTTTCTCTTCTCGAGCTCAGCAGGAGGATTGAGAAGATCGATATCGTTTTGGAGAACCTGAGCGAGAGATCCAAACGTAAAACAAAATTTCAGAAATTCCAGAGAAACAAAAGAGAGATAGAGAGAGTAAAGTCATAAACAAGGAGTAACAAAGCCAGGATGATTCACCATGATTGCTTGCGGAAATGCGAAGAAGATGACTTGGTGAAAACCCTAGACGGAGGATGCAGCTCTAATTCACTCTACAATGCGGCTGCGCAGGAATATTTTGGAGGAATATATATATGTCTGTGTGCGACAAAACGTTGGGCCCAATAGACCCAGCCCATTTACATATTTGAACCCAGCCCATTTACATATTTGAGTGGAGCTTCCGATTTTACAAATTGGCTTCAAACCAATCGCAAAAGATAGTTTGAGTGATCTAATTATATTTTGGAGACTCGGAGAATTGGTCAAGTCTGTATAAACATCATTAAAGCTTACAAATTCTTTCAATATTCACAACTTACACTAGTAGTTTCTGCTGAGTGATAGATATGACATTTAAAAAAGACTTTGAGAGCAAAAACGTCTAAGAAAATCGAATGTGGACTTTATTGCCGCATTCAATTTTTCCTTTTATATCAGACTTGCTGTTGATATCTCAGCATTCAACGGTGACTGCATCTCGTTCATCTCATAGTGATCCATCTCCAGAGACGAAAGGGTATCTGTTGGTGGGCCTTTTAGTTCTTCATCTTCCACTGAGACCAGGTTATCATCACCAAAAGCTTCGTTGTTGCAATCTACAACATTCTTATATTCTTCCGTGAAGAATGCCTCAAAGAAACACTTGCTGTCTGGGACCTTTTTCTCAGAACTAAATTTCACATCCAGAACAGGAGTTAGGAAATCGACCGAAGAAGTAGTAGGTTGAAAACCGAGAACACTCTTCAAAACATCATCAATTTTGCGCTCTTCTTCGGATTCTTTAATAGCCACGAAGCTAGAACTTCCACAATCAGTAGTTACACTTGGATTCTCAAGCTCGTGAACCAAGGAATCGGGATTCCTGGGCTCATACCTGAGGTTCTCCCTTTCTGTGTAACAATCAGCTTTTGTGCTGGATGTCACCGTCTCTTCATCTAACTCATGGTTCCTGATGCTATCCACTGTCTCAGCATCGTCATATCCTCCCACACCATCATCCAACGTTTCAGAAACTCCTTTAACCGTCTCTTGAGGATCGTCTTCAATACATAGAGTAATTCCAAGCTCTTTCTGTGAAAAAGTTGGGCTCTCCAAAGCAGAGTATGTGTTCCCCAACTCCTCTGCTGCAACTTGGTTTTTGTCTGAACGGGTACCAGTCTGAGGTTTCTCTTCCGTCTCCATGTCATCTTCATTTGAAAATTCAGGGGCTGTAACTACGAGGGCTTGGCTGTATTTTCCATCTGTGATAGAAGTTGAAGACAGTAATCCAGCAAGGGCAGATGCTAAAGCATCATTTACAGACAGCGACCGTTTTGGAGTCTCTTCAAAAGATTCTCTCGCAAGAGAATGACCAACCTCCTTATCACAGATCTCAGATTCAGCAGAAATCATCTCATTTCCTGAGATTGAGTTGTTTTCACTCCCCTGTTCTACGAACTTTGTAAACCTACTATCCAGCCTGTTTTCCAGTAGTACGACAGCATAATCTTCACTGTTCTCTATACTACAGGAGTCGGGGACAACTATTTTAGTACAAGAGGACAATTGTGGATTATCTCTCGTTTTGGTCGATCCAGCCAACTCATCGGTTTTTGGAGGTCTATCTGTATCACTACCCAGAGAATCTGGATTGTGTATCTTTGTTTCAACAAACAATTCAGAATCAAATGGTTTCTTGTCTATATGTTCGAGTTTCTTCTCTACTATCTGGAGCCTTGCATCAATACTATTGATAGGTTTCAACATCTGATCTTCAAATCTTGTCAAGATAGTTTCTATTCTGCTCACCTTGTAAACAAGCTGATGCAGGATAGTCTCCACATTACTGCAAGATATAGCAGGTTTGATTTCTGCTCCCGATACTCCCGTTGCTGCATCAACCCGCTTTGCAAGAGTATCGACTAAAACTGGTGAGCTAACTCCAGTGTGATCAGGTTTACTGAAATCTGTCTTCTGCTGCATTTCATTCTCGATCTTATCTGAATCATTCGAATTTCCTAAACTTCCTGGATTACTGCTATTGGACTTGTTGGAAACTTGTCTATCCTGATCTTTTCTGACATCTTTTCCTCGGGATAGCTGCAACAGAGTGGGCATAAACATAGCCATCAGCGCACTACTCGATGAATTTCCTGTTCCACTTGCTTCTTCCTTCTCTGACTCACTTTGATCAATAGGATCAGCAAATACATAAACTTCATCAACAAGTGCACATCTTTTATCCTGAAGGGAGAGAAGACGGAGCGTAATTGAAATGCAAGGTTCTGCATCATTGATCTCTGCAGTAGCTTCAAAAAAATCCTGAAAAGCATTTCCCCATTAACACAAACCATTATTTAAAGGAACAAAAAAAATCAAGGACATGAGAACAAATATGTCCCTGAGATTCGCCCAAATTTCAACAGCTTCTTATATCTCAGGGAGTTTCCATCAGTTTTCTTTTGCTATCATGTGATTTTGCTCCAAAACTAAAAGTAAAGAGATCCTACAGTCAGCTTCCTCAAAAACCTGTTACCTGCTGTCCTAATTGTGGCATTGAAAGTAGATCTTTTTCATTATTCAGCAGAGAAGCATCGCCAGATTTCACTTCAACCCAATCATCTTCGTTGGTCCGTCCATTGCCATTATCTTTTACCTTCCTCTCTATCGGATCATCCTTACTCTTAGAAGCAGCTGTGTCAGTGAGAGGGATTATCTGAAGCACTTCTTCTTCTCTTATTGCAACGCCACAACGAACTGTACACAGGTATTCTTTATCATCTCGCTGCTTTTTGTTGTAGTATACTTCGTATACCCGTGCAGTACTTCGGATATAGATTTGCCTTAACTCATGTTCTTGTGCAAATGTAACTGCAAGCAAAATCAGATTTTACCAAACATCATCGACGCTAGACATCCACAAGCACATAAACTCCCACCGGTTTCATCGTATAACATTATTGATCTACTTCAAACTAACAAATCAGAGGTTTATAACCAGATCGGAGCTTTTTAACAAAGAAGGGAATCATGCACCGTACTGGTAATATCACAAGGCTCGCCGTTGGGAATCGGAGGGAGCAGAAGCATCGGTGACTTGGAAGCATGATCGACGGCGGCGGGGATGATTCCGTCGTCAGATTCGTGGTTTGAGGTGGTAGTGGAGAAGGATGACTCAAAGGAGATGGAGTCTGTGAGGGAACCGCCGGCGAGTCTCCAGTTCGTAGTAGAATTGATAACGTCGTCATGGTTGGTCGCACCCATCACTCTTTCTCGCTCTGATTCGGGAAGATTTTGGGTTTATTTTCTGGAAAGATTTTGGATCCAAATGGATATAAATGAATATATACTGTACCTCTTTTTTTTCCGTCGTCTAATTTTAAAATGAAGTTGTGTAGTCAAGTTTTTGGTTGAAAATGTAATATAACTCAAAGTTGATAAAAAAAAAATTTAGTCTAGACACTACAGAAATATCACGAAGACAAGTTACACAAATTATGTCGGTTTTGCTCTAACCAAGACTGAATATGGGATTTTCCTGAAGCAAACTCGTACCATGACCCATGAAGCAAGATTCATGATTGGAAGAAGTGGAGACAAGCTTTTTGGATGAAGAGATAAGTTATTTACAGACGAACAATCACAAGTATACAGACACCCAATCAACATAACTACATAAGTACCTATTGAATCCAAGTGGATTATCAAAAATAAAGCTGGGATTTCATGTGTTGCAAGAACCAAGATTCAAAGCTCATCTAGTAGCTACCGTATACTCTCAAAATGACAATAGAGATATTCTCCAATGTGATAAAAACATGTTGATGGCATTAAGAAAAATAACTGATTCATAATCATACGTTGAAGAAACTGCTAGATAGAGAATTGTAATGAAAAATACGGATAATATCCTTTTGTTATATGAGCCTATACATTAAGCAGCTTGAGGACAAAGACGTATAACAGAGAGAGAAGAAAAAAAAATGAGATTTGTCATTCCTCATCAAGAATTACAGGTCCCTTTGGCAGACTTTTCAACTCTTTGGGCGATTCTCTTTCGTAAGATGGGGGCAACAAGCGTCGTACGTCCGCAAAGAGATCTTCACGTCCAGTAGCCTCCTTGACAACAGATAAATCGAGGACAAAGTCCGGTATTGCTGGTAACACCTCATCCAAGAAGGATTTCATTGTCTGCAACACAAGAGGTGAGTGAACAAGGTGACAAGTTTTTGGTAGCAGGTAATAACAAAGAAGAGTGTCAGCGAATTGACTAACGGTGCAATGCAAGAGAGCAGCATCGGTTCTACGTTTCCACTGGCCATTTCCAGACTCTGAGTGGAACAGATTGATCAATGGCTGCAATAAGATTTTCCTTCTGTTAAAACGCATGTGTCATCGTATAGATAATAACTTGAGAAATAGAGCATTGGAAACACCATTACCCTCACTATATCACGAAGATTTGGTCGCCCTTTTCCATATTTCCCCAGAACTGACTCCCCATAGACTTTATATTTTTCAAGAACCTAAAAATCATGACAACAAAACACATCACAAATTTCAAAACAGATGTTAATTAAAATTGTGGAAGAAGTTATTTCAGAACATCCATCGTTCTCAAAACCTGTCGTCTTGTAATCCCACTGCTTGGAGATCCATAAATTACAGTATCGACATGTCCCAAAATGTGCCAAGGACTGTTACGAAGCCAGCATAGAATTCCATAAAACAGTCAAAAGAGAAAAACAGAAACAAATCCTCATATGATGTTTAACAGGAATGTAAATTATACAGGAGAAGGCTTTCACATACTTGTAGTATGCAGCACGCCCAAGCATAACGCCATGAGCTCCAGACCTTAGTGCGGCATCTGCCTACAGGTCAAAGGAAGAAGTAATGATTTGGCCTAATGTTGCAACTTTGGAATCAAAACAAAGATCCGTTTTTTAGAAACCTCACCTCAACCACAGAGTGTATGCCTCCATTTATTGTGAACTTCAAGTCTGGGAAATCACGCAAAAGGGCAAAGAAATACTCGTATCTGCATTTGAGAAGCAGAAGTGCAGATGAAAATGTGAGAGATTCTTTGGAACCAAGCTGTGCTAGAGCATATATCTTCCAAATAGAATACCATAAGAGAAACATAAGCCAGCACGCACTTTAAGGGCGGAATGCGACGGTTATCTGATGGGCTAAGTCCAGACAATAACGCCTTTCGCGAATGTATGATGAAATGTTTAGTAGGAGATAATGAAGAAACTATATGAACGAAATCACCTGAATACAAATAAAGAATTGAAAAGGTAAAGGAAGCCAGTCCGATATGCCATAAATGAAGTCTCCAAATTGTTATTTGCCATTATTTAAAGATAAACACGAGAAATGTCTGGGCATGTGTGAACGCCGAGTAACATCAATCTCTCTCTCGTACACATATAACTTGAAAGATAGGTGTAAGGAAAAACTTACAAAGCTCATTATATGAATCGTGATCATCAACACCTATTCGACATTTAACTGTGACAGATGCATTGGTATTGGCAGCAATGACAGACATAGCCTCACCAACAAACTTTGGGTTAAGCATATGAACAGCACCAAAACAACCTCGTCCACTTACTTTTGGGCTTGGACATCCACAGCTACAGAAAGAACCAGCATGTCAGTAAACGAAAGCGCAGTTGGATGAAAATGGCACCAGCTGTTATAATAATTTGGTGGAAAGGAGACATAGAAACAGACGCTCATACTTGAAATTAATTTCATCATAGCCGTAAGCATTAGCAAGCTTGGTTGCTTTCGCCAAATTGTCCAAGTTTCTTCCACCAATTTGTAGAACAATGGGATGCTGGTCAGGAGAGTATGCCAAAAAGCTGTCCTAAGCAGTACAAGAGTAAACACACAAACCAATGCGTCATAAACTCATGAAGGATTTGCAGAGTTAAGTAAAAGAAAAGAAGAAAAAGAAACCCTTATAATTAGTTACCAGGTTTTCTTCTTGATAGACAATGGTTTCAGCTGCTAACATTTCCGTGTAGAGCCAAGCATGTTTTGTTATAAGACGTGCTAGGGTTCTATAGTGATTGTCTGTCCATCCCATCATCGGGGCAATACTGAATATGAATAATAAAAAGAGAGGAAGCTCAAGATCATTCGCTACAGATGAACATACTTATCAAAAAGAGAAAAACTGAAACCTCGGGCACATACCTGAACAGAGGAGGACGATAAACATCTGACACTGTCATGGCTTCGTACAACCTAATATTTCAGGTCTAGATAATGAACTATACAAAGAATGTAAAAATTAGCTTCACAACAAAATAAATGAGTTTTTGGTACCATACCAGTAGAATGACACAAAATTTTAAACAACAATTGCCTTTAATCTCTCACTAGTATACTAATTTACCATATATGAGCTTTAACATGCCACAAAACGTTAGTTTGGGTCTCAGGTACGTTCTCATGGATTGATCAGATCAAGGAGCATTTGTATCATAACATTACATAATCAAGATAACGTCTCACCAAGTTTATCTAACTCAAACTAATCGCAAATTGAAGGCAGAATTTAAACCCAGAAGATGTCTGAATATCTTCCCTGCCACAAAACATTGTTCAAGCAGGTAGAAAGTAAACTATAAAACATCAATCTCGGACCTAAATGCTGCAAAATTTGAATCTATTTTTTACTAATTATTTGAATAACAGCCAATCTCCAAGAAAAAAAACCGATCACACAAGTAGATTGAGTTAAGCAAATTTTTATAGCAGGTGAGAAACCACAGATTTCACAATGAATTAAGCACAATTTTAGCGGTAATTGTAGCGAGAATTTCTTTTGTGCGAGCAGCGAGAAGCATCTAAAGAAGAAGAGGACTAGCTTCTAAAGCAAAGGAGCATCGAAAGAGGACTCACGGTGGTAGAGACGTATACGGCGAGACGAGTGGAGGTGATGAGCACGCGACAGAACAGAGGGTGATTTTTGTTATTGTCGTCGCGATTGTTCTTCTACCCCGGTCTTTAGGTTTGTCGTAAATCAATGTTCTAAAAACCGGACCGGAATACGGACCGGAAAGTTTTTTCTCTAGTTTTTATCAATAGATGATCGGATCGGTCCGGTCCGACCGTGGATTATTGAGTAAGATTTGGTGCTATGCTCGTATACAATGGCATAGCTTTTTTTTGTTGCATTATTAAATATAAATATTGCAAGAGCCCATATGTTTTACATAATACCACTCTCGAAATGAAGCCCAGTAGCAGAATACATTTGGACCAAAGATAGAAGATAAAGCCCAATGGCACCTCTATCTATATTTTCTTGACTAATTTTTGCATTAGTATATCAAGAAATTACATATATAAGAACAAATCTAATGTTAGTATGATCTAACCAAAAGAATATTAATAAAACAATGATACTTAATTTTTAATCTATTTGAGAGGCAAGAATAAACCTCTAAACCAAACTTGTTAGACTTGGTACATTTGCGAATGGTTAGTGAACATAATCATGACGTTTACAATTTGGCCACCCCTAATCCCTATTATTACGAGTTTCTCCGTGATATACTCAAAATAATTTTTAAAAATAAAATGAAAAGGTACAAAGGCGGGACCCACTTGGTTTGCGTTCCCTCCTCGTTTCTTCCTCTCACGTCTACCGAATGCTCACAAGTCACAACCCACTTTCTACTTTATAATCGGAGTCAAATCTTTTTTTCCCGGTCATTCTCTCCAACGTGCTGACCCAAACTGGATCTCGAGTCTCTGTTTATCATCAGGTGCATCAAGAGATCTTCCGCTAAAATATTTTCTTCATCGACTGTAAGTTTCATTCGATCGTTTCTTCGAGCTAAGTAAGCTGTGATTTAGTGGTGCGGGAGGATGTCAAATTTGCAGAGTAATTTCAATCAGAAGATAGATTATGTGTTCAAAGTAGTCTTGATTGGCGACTCTGCGGTCGGAAAATCTCAGCTTCTCGCTAGGTTCTCTAGAAACGAGTTCAGTATCGAATCCAAGGCAACGATCGGTGTCGAGTTTCAGACAAGAACACTTACAATCGATAAAAAAACTGTCAAAGCTCAGATATGGGACACCGCTGGTCAAGAACGGTATATATTGATTCCTTTATTTTGTTTTTCTGATTGTTTATCCACTGATGTGTGTTCAAAGCAAAGAATCGTAGATTCTTGTTGGAGATCTATAAACACTTCGTTAACGTTTTAGGTCTTGAAGAATAGAAGACTTTTGTTGAGTTTTTTGGGGTTTTCTAGGAACATAATCTCTGATTGTGGAGATTTTTTTTGTTTTTTTTTTAAGGTATCGAGCGGTGACGAGTGCATACTACAGAGGTGCAGTAGGGGCTATGCTTGTTTACGACATAACAAAACGACAGACATTTGATCATGTTGCGAGGTGGTTAGAAGAATTGAGAGGACACGCAGACAAAAACATTGTGATTATGCTCATAGGAAACAAGACTGATCTCGGCCCGCTTCGAGCTGTACCCACCGAGGATGCCAAAGAGTTTGCTCAAAGAGAAAACCTCTTCTTCATGGAGACATCAGCCCTGGATTCCATCAACGTCGAGCCATCTTTTCTCACGGTTCTGACTGAAATCTACCGAATAGTGAGCAAAAAGAATCTTGTTGCCAATGAGGAAATAGAATCTGAAGGGGACTCTTCACTCTTGCAAGGAACTAAGATTCTTGTTCCTGGTGAAGAGGCTGAATCTAAAGGAAAAGGTTGTTGTGGAACATCATAGAGTCATCGTCTCTTTTTTTCCTTCTCTTGTGATTTCGTTTCCTCTTCTCTTTTGACTGCATAAATAAGCTGTGGATGATAGAGTTGAAAGAGTTAAACGTCATATACTGAATTGAGTTGCGTTGATTCCGTAAACACATATAAGTATTTCGGTTATGACAATTGAAGCTAAAACCTTGTCAGATTGTCATATAAACAGGGACATGGTTTAACAAATTGTGATATCATGTGTCTAATTGGACCTGGAGATTTTGGTTTTAACTGGCATGCCTAGCCAACATTACTAAAACGCAATAGATAAAAAAACATGTGAAGCGTTTAAAACTAAACAAATATAATTCCCAAATTCGACCGAACTCTCGAGTTATCAAGACTCAGCTGCTTCAACAACATGTGAGGTTTTAAACCTTCAGAATCAGCAGGATGTAGAATATAACCGGTTCGTGGTTGAAAAATCAAAGTTATGAAAATGCGTTCTTTCCTTTTAGATTGATGACCGAGAGCTCTTGTTCAACATACTCTCCTGCAGGTATAGCCGGATAATTACTTGCCAGTGATGATTCTGCAAAGTGTCCCAAAGGTTTCAGCTCCGCATCAGAGGCAATGTGCGCAAATAACTGCAAGAGAGACACAAACAAACTTTTCAGATAAGTGAAAGGGCAGAGTTTGTCGGGAAACTTATAAGGATATTGATTAGGACTTACAGTCGAGGATACTCTCCATAAGCTTCGGTTTTGTTCTTTTGCTAATTTGATTGCATCTATAGTCTTGCTCGTGACAACAACTTCATGCATTCCAGCAATGCATTCTCCAGCAGTCAACCATTCTATCTGTGCACACATGAGTACCAAGATTTTAGCAAATGTAGCAACACCTCAAAGAAGTGGTTAGCACAGTTTCTCTGATTACATAATTCAAGATACTTCCCAGCACTTACTTGTATTGGCTGACAAAAAGTAAGTATCTAATTGTTTTCTTCCCCTACTCTACTCAATATCAAGTAAACAGAACGCAGTAACATCTCCATACCTGCTTTCCAGTTTGAATCAAGAGGCAGCCCACGGGAACTTTAACCGGAACCTTTTCCCCATTCCTTAACCAAATATATAGACCAGGGAATCTGCTTCTTCCATGAATTGTTAGAAAATTGAGGTCATAGTGATATCCTGCAAATATGGTGCCCTCCTCATTGTAGCAGCTAAGATCACTCCCCGTTGGAGCAAGAAGATGAGGACCCTGAAATTCACAAGAAGGGTAAGTTATGAAATCACAATCCATGAATGACCCCTGTTTCCACTTTAACGATTCATCCAAAACTGTTCTGAACAACGATTTTTCCTTTTGTTTTCACAAAAATCTAACATAGCTGAAGGAAATTGAAAAAAAGGCCAATATTAGAAGGCAGGCCTAAGAATTTACCTGTTTCATGACTGATGTAAACGCATCCTTGGGCAAACCAAACCCGATTGCTGCCATTTCAGCAACAACCTGAAAAAATTAAAGAAAAAAAAACATCACCTCATGAATTTCAAAACTGAACAAGCATCAGATGCAAACTCTGAAGCAGTGCCTCACCTCCACAGCTGATATCATCTTGTAACCCCATGAGTCCATTATTTCTTTCCATTCCGGAAAACCTTCTGGTATGACCGGCTCAGAGTTGAGCTCCTGAACATGGTCACATGTGATGAACACAGCTCATATATATACATAAAATGACAATCTAGTGAGATGTATCGAGAACACACCTTAAAGCGTGTATTTGATGGCCGAGGACCTACTCTCCACATGTATCTCCACTTGTGATCTGGTCCTTTAGGAGTGTGTGGTTTGTATTCTTTGGGCATTGTCTTGAACTTTTCTTGCATTTCTTCATCAACCAAGCTTCTTGGAACTTCAACTCCTTCAGGTGTCACACCAACCTGTTACATTCCACCATAGCCGATTAAAACTTGCTTATCCACACAGCACTGGAAACTGGTGTAGACTTTAACAAGATTGAATATTTCAACCAAATCAACAAATTGAGCAATAGTGATAAAACTCAAATTAGCTTCAGTGGATCATCCACAGTGAAGTGGAAGATTGACTTTGTCTTAATTCCATTTCTAGTAGTAAAGAAAATTACAGACTGATTCGATTATCGACGGTCGGGGAAGACCCAATTCAAAGGAAGACTCAATTTTTGATGGTGTAACCTTAGATTCGATTGGAAGGGAAGATCTAATCACCTGATAGTGGAGATTAGGTCTCTCTTGCAATCGTTTAAAATTATCGGGCATCGAGAAATACGTCTCCATCATATCGATGAATCGATCGTTGTCTTCGGCGCTGCATCTCGGATCCTTGACCAGTAGAGCTCCGGTTTCCCTCAGGATCCGACTCACCTCTCGGCACGAGTCGAGAAGATCAGTTTCCAAATGAGAATCCGACTCACCGCCGGCGATTTGTAGGTAACGCGACAGATCTACAACCGGCAACTCCATTACGATTGTTCCGACAAAAGAGAGGGAGAAGAGAGAAGTGGCCCCTTTTTTTTGCTTTCGGTTTCTCTTTGTTGTTCGTGTGATATGGCGGGAGATAGAGTAGATTTGATGTCCAGATACGATCCTCCATGTTCATTGTATCCAGAGAAAATGGTTCAGGAAAACAAATTGTTACTTTTAGAAAGTAATATTGAAATCGTTCAATAATTAAAATTGCCCATTTTCTCTTTTCAAATTTGTTTTTTCTGAGCACATAGTGATTATTTATTTATAAGTTATTACTGTGAAATATTAATCGATTTCACTATATCATGCATATGTTTGATTATATAATAATTTGTTCAAATTTTCATACGAACGATTTCAATATTAATGAATAGTGCTTAAAGTAACATTCCACACTAAATAAAATAACTGATGAATTATGAGTCTTGATTGTTTTGAAAGTGTTGAGGTTATAACTGTATTTTTTTATTTACCTGTCAAAAATTTAGCTGTTAAATAATGATTGTGATTTTAAAAATAATAAAGATTATGAATTAGTGACTTTAAAAAAAAACATTAGTGTGAAATATTTTAAAATAGTTTTAGAGCTTAAAAAAATTTAAAGCCTGATTGAAATAAGATTAATTTTTGTATAGCCATTAAAGTTAAAACCCCAATTGGAACGATGGTTAAATTAAACAAAAACCTTAACCAAAAGACATAGGATATTAACCGCAACCGCAATTTTATTGACAAAACTTGAATGTTAAGTTATACATTTCTCTGTCGTGAAGTTAGAAAACACTTCCAACAAGATAGTAGTTGCAGAAACGTTTGAGAAAAGCCTGTCCACATGGAAAATTCGATACTTGAAAAAGAAATATGAAAAGGGATCGACGACAATCAAAAGATGAACCGTATCTATAAATCACGAACTTTGAGAAGCAAAAACTGGCAATAACAGCACACGTTTCTTCTTCTTTTATCTACTAGCATTGTAGAATTAGTTAAGAGGAAAAACAAAACAATACTTTCACTAATCCTACAACATAATCTCAATCATGTCCGATTGATATATCCATTAAGAAGATGATCGAAGGTTTCCTGATACTGCCATAAAAATATTGTTTTAGCTATAGCTTTTGTAGCTTTTTCATTGGGAAGATCCAGAAGCCGTGCGCTTTTCATATTCACCTTGTTCTTCTTTAATGAATTCTTCAAGCAGCTCACGCTGTCTCTGCGTTATATTTCTGCCAAAGAACACAAACATAACATAAGAGGTTACGATGTGTCACCTGAAAAACTATACAATTTACTTGGGGCTGCATGGGACTTACGCAGGGATGCTGACGTTGAAATGCACATATTGATCCCCAAATTTAGTCGACTTTCTTGCTCTAATACCTGTTTGTATCGTAAACAAAAGGATGTGATTTGATAAGAAAACAAACAAGAATCTACTTAACACTTAATTTTCTCAATCTGTCCCCAGCTTTCAAATGGATTTGAGGAACTATATAATGAGCTCAACTTAAGAAGATCGTACTCAAAAGTTTCTCTCATCTTTCAATTATTCTACAACTGAACTTATCGACACAAGCAAAAAAGCTCACCTTTATTTCTTAGCACTACCTTCTGACCAGGTTGGGTTCCAGGACGGACCTGCAACAAAAAGAGTTTCCAAGTTAGATTGCCGGAGAAGTTCCAAAACCAGCCCTAAACTACACCGAGTGGAAAAAGAAACCCGAAACTGTAATAAACTATCAACCAAAAATATGATCCTCTTTTTCAATGAATAAGATTATCTGAAGTTGGGAATCTGGCTGGTGGCCAATGCTATTTCATGTCGTAGAAATTGTTCACTTAGCGGGTAAGCATTTTTGGCCGTCCATATAACTACCGTAACGTTTAAAATATGTAAAAAATGTGAAAAGTATTCAGAAACCTTCACGACAACATCACCGGTGAGGGTCGGAACTTGAATGGTTCCCCCAAGAATGGCCTGACAAAAGATGGAAGAACAAAACAAAAATGGTAAAGAGCTCAAGTATGCAAATGCTGAAAGCAAGAGCACCTATGAAATTTTAGAGATAGGATCGACAAGAGCATGTTATTTCACCTGGGTAACACTGAGAACCGAATCCACATGAATATCTGATCCATCTCTGCGGAACACAGGATCTTCACGAACCTGAAAAGAAATACAGCCGAGGTTTTTGAGAACCGCAATGAAACTTTTAAATATGGCTGTGCATTAGAAAGTTGACTTCAGTAAGTCACCTTGAAAATGACATAAAGATCTCCAGGTTGGTCACCTTCAGGATCAGCCCCACCCACCCTTGCCACCTTTAGTGTTTCACTATTGTCAACCCCTGAAAGATTTAAGAAATGGGTACAATTGAAGAGGTTGAAGGGATAAAAACTACCCAACTTTTTTTATTACCTATAGATATCGAAAAAAAAATACCTGGATCAATATTGACTTTCACTGACTTCTGTCCTCGAACCACTCTAGCCCCTCTACAGGATTTGCAAATACTCTAGTAATACCCAAACACAAGAAATTGATGAGCGATCCAATCGTTATAGAAACCTACTTAAAGACCAAACATTTGTGACGAATCTAAGAGAAGATGGTGTCTATCTTCAGATATATCTAGACATACACATATAAAGCACTATGCATATATGAAATAAAAAGAGCAGTAATCATATATATGACATACTGAGAACGTTTGTCCAGCTCCACCACACTGCTGGCAAGTTCGTTGGATGCTTAATATACCCCTTCTCATTGTTGTCTGAAAAACGTAACCATCTCACCTTAAACCCATTAAAAAAATCATAATAACAGTGTTCAAGCTAGAGTTTTGTTACATGATACTGACCATCCCAGAGCCGTTACAAGCTTTGCATCTTTCACGTTTGGTACCAGGTGGAACACCTTGTCCACCTTAATGTGAGAGGAAGAAAGAAAACAACAGACAGTAACTTGAGATTGAGAAAATACCAACATGTAAAGCTATTTGATCGTAAGAATATATACATACCGCAAGTACTACAAGCCACATCGGTTTGAAAAGTCACAGTTTTGGAGCATCCTTGAACAGCTTCCATGAAAGAAAGTTCAAGCAAAACCTTAAAACAGCACAGAAAGGAAAACAAGAAAAACGTATTAATCTTGGGAGCAAAAAAATTATCTTGCAGAAAATAAGCTGATCGTAATACCTTGACATCTTGACCTCCGAAATCTTGCTTGGTCCTGTTGAAGATCTGATATTTTAAAAGAATTAGCGTGTAAACAATGGAGGTTGATAGGTTAAACATTTCCATTCTAAAGGACATATGACTTGGGTATCCTTATCAATATATCAACGAATATGAACTGTAGATAATATTATTTTGAGTGCAATATATTAGTTGAAAACCAAGAAAGAAAAGTATTACATCGAAGATATCAAATGGGTTATCAAACGGGTTAAACCCTCCACCGAAGCCTCCATCATTTGGAAACCCACCACTAGCATTTTGCTCAAATGCTTCATGCCCAACCTGCCGACATTTCAACAAACTTAAATCACATCTGTGATAGGCAATCAAGGGGGCAGCAATGCAAAAATATTCCAGCTTGCAATAATGAAATCCAAAAGATATCATGAGGCCTATGTACCTGGTCATAAAGGTCACGCTTCTCCTTATCTTTCAAAATCTGATCCAAAAAAACCACAAATCCGTTCAGTATAAGATTCTAACAGATCATACCAAACAATTTCGTCCAAGATGTCAAACTCACTTCATATGCTTTTGAGACCTCCTGGAACTTCTTCTCAGCTTCTGGATCATCTTTATTCATATCAGGATGGAGTTTCTTAGCAAGCTGGAAAAAAGTTAAAAACAATAGCATCAATCAATGCGAAACCAGCAGGCCTATCGAATGAACATATTCGATCCCATCCACGAACGAACGAAACGATGCAAGCACTCAACCATAGGGTCCGTACCCCGTAATAAGCCTTCTTGATTTCACTTTCTGGGGCATTCTTGGTCACTCCAAGAAGTTCATAGTAGTCCTTAGCGGACATAGACGAAGAACCTGGTATTAAAAAAAACGCAAAATATAATGTCACGAGATTCAATTGTAAAACAATCAAACAAATGTCAGAATTAAGGAAGCTCCGATGCTACCTGTTCCATGAATAGACCTTGTTGGACCAAAATTAGAATTAAAAGCTCCAAAGTTGATCCATTTCCGATCATGCCCTACATCAGGAGAACATAATGTTAACCCTCTGGCAATACTCAGTGCGACTCATAACACACAAAACAATTCATAAATTTACATTTTCATATGGCAATTATAAAGCAAATTTACCAGATTTCGAAGCGTAATCTCCAAGCACTTTGGCAGGATTGCCAGTACCCGTATTCAAGCTCCTATAACTCCCACCAGCTACTCCCCTGAGTTTCTGCAGATTCCCATAGAACACAATTTAAATTTGAGAGAGGGAGAGATTGAAAGAGAACGCTATTGAGCGAGAGAGAGAGAGAGAAGAATCAACCTGATTGGCAAAATCTTGTACAAGTGTTGAGGAGAGACATCGACGAGTTAACAAGCGAAGAACCTTTGCGCCATTAGTAGGGACCATTTTTCTCGAGGCTTTTTAGGATTCGATGTTTTAAGTTCTGCTCGAATTCAATGGATATTTACTGCATCAGGCAGAGCAGCCAAGTTAAAACCCTAGCAAAACCCTGTTTTTGATGCTGCTTGAGAACTGTGTAGAAGACGCAGTTTCTGTTGTTCGCCACACAAGACCGGGTTTGACCATTTCCCACAACCCGCTAAATCTGATCCGACCCGCCAATATTTAGCTTAAATGGGCCCATCGGCCCATTAAAGATAAGAAAGAAAAAACAAATCAGAACTAGTAGTGTTTTCTTCTTAATTTGCAATCGGGAAAGTTTGTAATCTAACACTCACTGTAATCCATTGATAAATTTTCGCACTCAACATGCTTTTTTGGTGCTGTAGACTTGATATTATTTTCTCAATCATCTAATTTCAATTTGTTCATCGTCCTATGATTTCAACTTTTTGCTGCTTTTTTCCATACCCAATTTACACGAAAGATTGAAAATTTGTGACCAATTTAGCTCTAAATTCACGCAGATTTTTGGTCTTAATCTCGTGGAGCATCGATATTAGGGTTTCTCTCCATCTAGGCGTAGTGGACTAATGCGGTGGTTGCTCCAGCGAAGGGTTAGTTTCTCTACTACTTTGTGCAAATGCAGACAAGGGTTTGATTTTGTGCAGAAATGTGGTTTAGTTAATGTAAAGTTGAAATGGGTAAAAGATAAGGAACTGGATGCTGTTGTGGTTCGTGAGAAGCATCTTAGAGCAGTTTGCAATCTTGTTTCGGTTATCTCGTCTGCTCATGATTCAAGATCACCAATCTTCCATCTTAATACTCACCGCGGTCAGCTAGGTCTGCCTCAAGAGCTTAAGCTTGCCGCTTTTATTCGGAGATATCCCAACATTTTCGTGGAGCATTGTTATCGTGATAGCGCGGGTACTCGTGTTCCTTGTTTCGGTTTAACCCCTGAGGCAACAGACCTTTACCGTGAACAAGCTAATGTTCTACGGCTGAACAAAGAGGATGTTCTTTCGAGGTTGTGCAAGCTTCTTATGCTTACCCGTGAACGAACACTTCCTCTACACTCCATTGACCATCTCAGATGGGATATGGGTCTGCCATATGATTATCAAGGTTCATTGATTCGTAATCACCCGGATTTGTTCTGTTTGGTTAAGTTGTCCAGTGATCTTGTTGGTTTGAAATTGATACATTGGGATGAACACCTCGCTCTTTCCCAATGGCAACTGAAAGAGGATACGAGGAATGATATGGCCTTTCCGGTTAAATTTACAAGGGGGTTTGGATTGAAGAGGAAGAGCATGGAGTGGCTCCAAGAATGGCAGAGACTCCCTTATACGTCACCTTATGTCGACGCATCTCATTTGGATCCAAGAACTGATTTGTCAGAGAAGAGAAATGTCGGAGTGTTTCATGAACTTCTTCATCTAACAATTGGGAAAAAGATGGAGAGGAAAAACGTGAGCAATTTACGTAAACCGTTTGCACTTCCCCAGAAGTTCACCAAAGTATTTGAGCGCCACCCGGGCATCTTCTACATTTCTATGAAATGTGATACTCAGACAGTGATCCTTAGAGAAGCTTATGAGAGGCGGCATCTCCTTGAAAGGCACCCTCTTGTTGAAATCAGGGAAAAATTCGCAAATATGATGAATGAAGGGTTTCTAGATAGAAGTAGGGGGCTGTATCGAAATTCTGTTGACGCTGATTTGTGGAAGAAGAGTAGCAAGATTATTTATCCAGTTTGGTCATCAGAAGAAGAAGAGTCAGAAAATTATCAGAGATCCAAATACGACTCTGATTGTCCTGTTAGTTGAAGACATTGATATGGTGCCGGCGGGTCAGATACAAAGGTGGTAGTAGTAAGTTGGGCTGCAATTTTTGCTACAGTGAAACCAAACAGGACATTGCGGAGAGAGTGTAAAGGGTTAAAGATCACATTCTGCATTTGACTTAGCAGCCTGAGCTTCCGGCATCGAATGTGATTTTCCATCTAAATCTATTAATCTTGGTTTTGCCAACATTAATGTTATTCTCGTCCCAAACCAGAAACGTGAATTTCATTCGATTGAACGCTACACACGACATTCTCAAGTTAGCTTTTAGCATTTTCGTTGCAATCGAACAAAAGATGGTCTATTGTTGCTGGACCTCCAAAAGCACGGCACAGCGAGGACACAGGCATAAGAAAGATTGAGAAATTACTTGGACTTGTCATGTTTGACTGTTTGAAGTGAGCACGCACCTTTAGTCAATCTGAGTCATGATGTTTTCCTGAAGACATGCTACGGGTTTGATTGAGGTACACATTCAATATTTCATTGTGAGGTTACTTCATATTGTCATTTGACTGAGTCTCTCAACATAGAACAAAGCCAAGACTTTGTTATCTTCCATTCCAGAAATAATTTTACCATTCTAGTCTAATTAATAAAATTAGATGAAGTTTCGAAATTTTTTATTTGCTTTGAGCTTTACAAACAAACAATCATGTTAAAGTTATAAGAAACGCAATAGTGAATTTTCCCATGAATTATACAATTTGATCTGTCTTGGTAAAAAAGTTCACATTTCATGTTAAAGTCTCCAGAATCAGCCAAAGTTCACTTGCACGACTTGTAATCATTTGCAGAGGCCCAAAAAGACTTTACACTTGAAAAGCTTTATACTTTTCCTCCAAATTCATCTTCCTAGAGAGAATCATACAAAAGCTTGTAGCTCAATCAGAGACACAAGGCAGCTTCTTCGTAATCCCATTCTTTACTTCAACCAACAAACAAGCTTTCTTCCTGATAGTTTAATCAGAATAAATTCCTTTCTTCCCAGTTGGGTTTCTCCTCTAGATTCTTTCCCTTTTAAATCTCCCTTGGCACCCAAGAAACCAAGAAAACCCACCATGAGAAACACCACCAAACTGGTCGTGCACGTGGTTGATGCTCAAAACCTTATGCCCAGAGATGGCCAAGGCTCAGCAAGTCCTTTTGTAGAAGTTGATTTTCGTAATCAGTTGAGCAAAACCAGAACCGTACCAAAGAGCCTTAACCCTGTTTGGAACCAAAAACTCTACTTCGATTACGATCATACAGTACTAAACCATCACAACCAACACATTGAAGTGTCTGTTTACCACGAAAGAAGACCAGTTCCCGGTAGAAGTTTCCTCGGTAGAGTCAAGATTTCTTTCTCTAACATTGTTTACCAAGGCGACCAAGTGTACCAGCGCTTCACATTGGAGAAGAAATCGCTTCTCTCTTCTGTTAAAGGTGAGATTGGCCTCAAATTCTACATTTCATTATCCGAACAAGACCAAAGCTTTCCTCTTTCTTTTCCTTCCAAACCTTTCACCAGCCCAACACAAGTCTCTCTTGTTGCTGCTGCTGGAACAGAACAAGATATTACTTATTCTGAAACAGAAGATTCTCGAGAGAGTTTTGCATCAGCAGAGCAAGAACATCTTTCTGATTCTGCCAGAGATAGTGTTGAAAGCAAAAAGAAAGAAGAAGAAACTGAACAAGTTCAAGAAGCTGTTCAAAAACTACATAGACAAGAAGTCTTCGCTCGGCCTGCACCAATGCATTCCATTCGCCTGCGTTCTCGTGAAAACCCGCAAGAAGCCAACAAACCGCAGTCTCGTGGGGCAAACCAACTTCACCCACAGCAGCCTCGTGGAACTAACCAACTTCACCCTCACGACACCAACCACTTGCAATCATATGGTGACACTGACCCAGATGACTTTAAGGTGAAAGACATGAACCTCGAACTTGGAGAGAGATGGCCAAACACAAATGTTGGAGAGAGATTCACAGGCACATACGATCTAGTGGAACAGATGTTTTATCTCTATGTTCGAGTTGTTAGAGCCAAAGAACTTCCACCTGGTTTGATCACTGGCGGATGTGATCCATACGTGGAGGTGAAGCTTGGGAACTACAAGGGAAGAACGAAGCACTTTGATAGGAAGACAACTCTTCCTGAATGGAACCAAGTTTTCGCATTTACTAAAGAACGGATTCAATCATCGGTTCTTGAAGTCTTTGTGAAGGACAAGGAAACGCTAGGCCGAGATGATTTTCTTGGAAAAGTAGTGTTTGATCTTAACGAGATCCCAACAAGGGTTCCACCAAACAGTCCTTTAGCTCCGCAGTGGTACCGATTAGAGGATTGGAGAGGAGAAGGAAAAGTAGTACGAGGAGAGATAATGCTTGCTGTCTGGATGGGAACTCAAGCCGATGAAGCTTTTCCTGAAGCATGGCATGCTGACTCTGCTTCTGTTCATGGAGAAGGCGTGTTCAACATCAGATCCAAGGTATATGTATCTCCTAAGTTGTGGTATTTAAGAGTCAATGTTATCGAAGCTCAAGACATGATCCCGAGTGACAGAAACCGGCTTCCTGATGTTTTCGTCAAAGCAAATGTTGGAATGCAAACTCTCAAGACCAAGATCTGTCCCGTTAAGACAACAAATCCGCTCTGGAATGAAGATATTGTCTTTGTGGTTGCTGAACCATTTGAAGAGCAGCTAGTGATCTCGGTGGAAGACCGCGTTCACACGTCCAAAGATGAAGTAATTGGCAAGATCAGCTTGCCGATGAACATGTTCGAGAAGCGGTTAGATCACCGTTCTGTTCATTCTCGTTGGTTCAATCTTGATAAGTACGGTACCGGAGTTCTTGAGGGAGACTCAAGGAGGAAAGAACATAAATTCTCGAGCCGGATTCACCTTCGAATCTGTCTTGAAGGAGGCTACCATGTGATGGACGAGTCGACAATGTACATTAGTGACACAAGACCGACCGCTAGACAGTTGTGGAAGCAACCGGTGGGGATGTTAGAGATTGGGATTCTCGGAGCAAAAGGGTTGGTGCCGATGAAGTTGAAAGATGGTAGAGGAAGCACAGACGCGTATTGTGTGGCCAAGTTTGGGCAAAAATGGGTGAGAACCAGAACCATTCTTGACTCACTGAGTCCAAGATGGAACGAGCAGTACACATGGGAAGTCTATGATCCTTGTACTGTTGTCACTCTTGGTGTTTTCGACAACTGTCATTTGGGTACTGTACAGTCTGGAAATGTCGTCTCTAGAGATGCAAGAATTGGAAAGGTGATCTCTTTTTCTCTATAATGTTAAGAGTGCCAATAGCTTTTTCCCTTTGGTTCCATGTTACATTTTGGTCCTTGGAACAGGTTCGGATCAGGCTGTCTACACTAGAAGCTCACAAGATCTACACACATTCATTTCCACTTCTTGTTCTTCAACCGCACGGCCTCAAGAAAACGGGCGACCTCCAGATATCAATCCGTTTTACAACCCTTTCTTTGGCCAACATCATCTACAATTATGGCCACCCACTTCTCCCCAAAATGCACTATCTCTTCCCTTTCACGGTTAATCAAGTAGATGGCTTAAGGTACCAAGCCATGAATATCGTTGCAGCCCGCCTCGGCCGAGCTGAGCCACCACTTAGGAAAGAGGTCGTTGAGTACATGTTAGATGTAGACTCTCACCTATGGAGCATGAGACGAAGCAAAGCCAACTTTTTTTCGCATAATGTCGCTTCTCTCGGGTTATTTCTTAGTCGGGAAGTGGCTTGAGGATGTCTGCAACTGGAGATACCCAGTTACTTCAGTTCTGGTTCATGCCTTGTTCTTCATTTTGGTCATGTACCCTGAACTTATTTTGCCCACAATGTTTCTGTACATGTTCTTCATCGGATTGTGGAACTTCAAGTCCAGGCCGAGACACCCTCCTCACATGGATATGAAGCTCTCATGGGCCGAGGCTGTTGTTCCTGATGAGCTTGATGAAGAGTTTGACACATTCCCAACATCTCGGTCACAGGACTTAGTGCGGCTGAGGTATGACCGGCTCAGAAGCGTGGCAGGTAGGATCCAGACTGTGGTTGGAGATATTGCGGCTCAGGGAGAGAGAATTCAGTCACTTTTGAATTGGCGAGACCCCAGGGCTACAAGCCTCTTCATCTTCTTCTGCTTGGCTGCATCAGTGGTCCTTTACGCAATGCCGTTCAAAGCAATAACACTGGCTGGTGGGCTATACTATCTAAGGCACCCAAAGTTTAGAAGCAAGTTACCTTCTTTGCCAAGTAACTTCTTCAAGAGATTGCCGTCTCGCATAGACAGTCTTCTTTAACCCTAAACTCTTTCTTAAGCAAGCTTTATAATAAATGTATTTGTTAAAACTTTTTCTTCCATGTTCTACTGTCAGTTCGCAATACTTACAGAGAATCCTAATTACATGTCTTTTAAACATTGTCAGTTTTAATGAAATAACTAATAACAAATGATGGAATTTTTAGATGTTAACCATGTTTCTTTTGTGTACAGCTTTACTTATTCAAATTATGTAAACAAACTAGGGATTCAAAAACTACAGAAGGACTACTTCCTTATATTAGATAAGTTGCATTAGCTAACCAACCAAGTTTTAAGATTATAGTCATGGCAAACATGATCGACTTTCTTTAAATATATTCGCACAACCCTAAGTAGAAGGTGACTTGACATTCTCAAAGCCATTCGTAAATCAGGAACATTATATGATCTGCAACGTCAATTTTCCATACTTTTATAATTTACAAATTAATCAACAATCCTGCATATGATCAATCATTTCAAACCTAACCAGAGAGTCAGACAGAGAGAGCGTTTAATGAACCAAATTGATCGAAAAGTCAGAAACTTTTACCAAAGCAGGAAAAAGCATGAGAATTTAAACCATAACATTGTTGATAAATTTGAAAATTTCAAAGGGTTATGAAAAAAAAACGCAAACTTTGATAACAATTAGGTGACAGCGAGAGAGAAAGACGGCTAGTGAGATGAAAAAGTTAGGATTTTTATATTATTTTGGAGAAGAAGAAAACGGTTTTAGTTGGCGCGGAAAATATTTACTGGCGCGGATGTTAAAATAGTGAGAGAACAATTAACCTCTCGACTTTAAATAAGAAGACTAAAATGCCCTTTTTCTCAACCTATTGACGATATTTGCCACCGCTTTATTTCAACCGGAATCTCTTACCTTCTCGGCGGCGATCAAGAGGGCCAAAACTGGAAAAGGAGCCACTCAGCTTCAAGCGACGGTGGTGGTGAATTTGTCCTTCTTGGGCCAATTAGGAACCCGAGTGAAAGCCCGTAATTAATTTAAATGTGATGGGTTTTTAGTCATTTCCTCGGTAAAAACAAAATATGTATTTTTTTTACTTTTTTTCAGTTTTTGCCTAAAACGGTTTTAAATCGTACGAAGCAACAACGTCATCACTCCCAGCATCTTCTTCGTCTTCTTCCTATTAAAGGAAAATACACCTCTCTGGCTCTCTCACACAGTCACACTTCTTCGTCTTCCTTCGGTTTGCGAACGCAAAAAGGTTTTAGGGTCTAATCAGCGAGCAAGCGTCCGTACGGCATCTCCGGCTCAACCAGGGTCGCGGTGCGTTCAGACTGTCGTTCCTTCTCTTTTGACGTTTTACTGCTCTGTATTTGTGCGTTGCTCTTTTGTGGAGAAACTAAGGGAAGATGGAAGAAAAAGTTAAAATATTTGTGGGTTTTACTGCTACAATGAGTTGTTTTCCTCCCATTTTTCTCTCGCTACATTAGCCTGACGAAGTAGCTTAGTAGCTAGGTGAAGATGTGGTTGTTTGTCAACGTCCTTCTTCTTTTGTTTCTTTGAGAGTTTTTTGGCTGCTTGTTTTGGTTATCCGAGAAAATGCTGGAAAATTTCAGATCAGACCATAAATATCGAATTAAAATATGTTTGATGCTCTGCTCTGTATCATCTCCCTGTTATCCCCAGATTATATGCTAATTTCTCCTTAAAGTTGCAGGATTCCTTCATGATCTAAGGTTTATCAAATTTATTCTTTTTCGTAGTTGGATTATTTAGTGTTTTGTTATGTGGATTGGTTCGCTTAGTGAGATAAGGAGCTAGAAAAACTGTAAAATATGATGTTTTCTTCTTCAGCTATCTTATGGATTCGTCGGACGAAGAGGGAGAGATTCTACCTGACTACGTTGATGAATACTATTTCGTTGACCAAAGTGAAATACCTATCAAGTTTTGTGTTCTTCCGGTCAAATGGGATGACGAAGATTCGACTGGTCGCTCGGGACTGCCTGAGTATTTGCGTGGCAACACTGACTGTGGAAACGAACAATTTTGTAAGCTCGGCAAAGCGTGGAAGTTTGATCTGACTGATGAACATCCCAAGATCCAAGTGCTTCTACATGGGAATCACTGGATAACTCTACGAAAAGCAGCAAAGAGTTATGAAGCTGTAATTAGAACAACTCTGGCCACCCTTCAGTGTCTTCACTTTGTTAAAAGGAATCTAAAAGCATCAAGCGCCGATGTGTGGAACAGTTTACGCGAAGTGGATGGGTATGCTTAGATTTTCATTCAGTTTACCTTGCTGTGTTTTCCTTTTTTGTCATCTTTGAATCAATCTTGATGTTTACTCAGGATCCAACCTTCAGAGCATGACTTAGCAGATAATGTTTCTTTGGTATGTCAAGCTATGAAAAGGGATGACGATCTAACAAAATCAAAGGTCTGTTTTTCTCTTTGGTCTATCTTATCTTCGTTGGAAGGATTTGATATTGGGTTGGCTTAGTTACTTCTACGTAGTTACATATTTTCTTGTGTGCCAGTGTTTGCGTAGTTTTCTGGAGAAGACTTCACAAACATCACCTATCGAAGTGGTGAGTGACCTAGTTAGAAGTGGCTTCCTTGTTCTCTGCTTCCTTACTTGTTCTCCTTCTACTGAGGTTCATTGCTCTTTTCTCTTATAAGGAAATCCCTACGCAACCAAATGCCCAGACACCAAAGGAAAAGAACTTCACTGTTGATAATAGGACAGACGAGGAAAATAGCAGCGATGATGATTCTGAGATGAACTTGCAGTTTGATAATGTATGTTCTATCTGTGACAATGGTGGTTATATTCTGTGGTATGTCAAGCTTCATTGTTGTTGAATATTTGATGCTATTTCTAGAGCTCCTCCCAAGCTGCAATGATTTCATTCAATTTTTTTTTTTTGAACTCAGTTGTGAAGGAAGCTGCTTGAGAGCTTTCCACCCAACTATAGCTGATGGAATTGACACACCGTGCGAATCACTAGGATTCCCTGATGGGACTCAAGTTCATGTAATGTGAATCGGCTTTAGAGTTTCTCTTTAATATGCTATTATGGTCAGGCTTCATGCTAAAGTCAACTTGCTACATATGTAGGCACTTGGGACGTATTTGTGTAACAACTGTCTCTACAAACAGCACCAGTGCTATGCCTGTGGCCAATTGGGATCCTCTGACGAAAATTCTTCTCAAGAGGTATTATAACCTTGCAACATTTTATTGTTTATTTGTAATGAGTACTTGAAATCTTCAATTTGGGATTCAACTGTTTACTTCTCTGAAGGTCTTCCCTTGTTCCGCCTCAAATTGCGGTCATTTCTATCATCCACTGTGTGTTGCAAAACTTCTGTACGCTGGTGATCAAATCAAAACAGAAGAATTTCAGGCCAAGATTGCTGCCAGAGATCCCTTTTACTCTCCTCTACACATCTGCAAAGTCTGTAAGAAAAGTGAAAACAAGAATCTATATGCGTTGCATTTTGCTGTATGCAGACGCTGCCCAACGGCTTATCACAGAATATGTTTACCTAGGTAAACCATTTTTCATTTGACTTTTTCCTCAAGCTTCTAATGGCTATATCTATATCAGCTTCAGATTTTTGATTTTTTTTTATACCCAGGGAGATTACTTCTGAACTCAACTGTGACGAGGAAACACCACAAAGGACCTGGGAAAGACTGCTTCCATACAACCGCATTCTGATATACTGCTTGTAAGTTTTTGAATTTCTAATTGGTTCAGAGTGCATTTAAAGCAACTCTTTCTGTCATGATCAGCATGATGTATATCTTTTCATATTCTTTTAAACAGGAACCATGAGATAGTAGGTCATCTTGGTACTCCAGCTAGAGACCACTTAGTTTTTCCTGATATATCTGGCCCAAGAAGAACACTAAGTCATGGGTTGCACCTGTCAAAGAGGATGTTCCAAGTAAGGTGACGGCTTTTAAGCATCATGAGGGTATCAATGAATCTAGGAAACCAAAGATGAATTTTTGTGTCAATGATTATCTTATGAAACGAAAGATGGATAACATTGGAGAAAGGTTGTCGATAGAAGAAGGCCGTTCCGTCTATGCCGAGCGGCCCAAGCCTAAGGAACTAGAGGACGAGGATCTGGAAGTAGACGATGAGGATGTGGAACAGAGGTGATGTTATTTTTGGCGACTCAACAATGATACAAAAGAAGTATTACATTATTGATAGTTTCAACTAATCATTTTATTTGTTCGGGGTTACACAGGGTGATGTCTATAAGAGACGAAGTGAACTCTTCGTTTGACTTTGATGAGTTTGTCAAGTCTCATGGGGCAACCCACGTGAAATCCTACAATTCAGGATATGATATCGGCAAGAACATCACGATGGGATTGGTTAAGACTCATGTCAATGTATGTCACTGCAGCTTTTTACGTGAAACAAAGAGTATATTATTTTGTTAGCTGTGTGGTCTCTCTGAATCCTAACAATTGTTCTGTAGGCTGCTCGAGCTGCATTAAAGATGTTTGAAGAAGGCCGTGACGAAGATGCGAGAGCTATATTTGATCCAGATCTCCTACTCCAACTCATGAAGCATAAGGTTTTACAATAAATTTAGTTATTAATTCCTACTATCTTTATTATGTAAGATATGCGTTCTATGAGAGTCACTTAGCTTTACGGTACGCAGATTCCTCCACGTGAACATTCATGTTTTTTTACTGCAGACGAAGCTTGAAATTTATCTTTCGCCTTTTCTCCACGGTATGCGCTACACATCGTTTGGTCGTCACTTCACAAAGCTAGATAAGCTTGAAGAGGTGCACTGGTTATCTCCTTTGATTTATTAACTTATGCTTAGCTTGATACATTAAAGTTTACTGTCTAGTGATCTGGTTTCAATGAAAGTCATAATGCAGATAGTAGAGAGGCTCCACTGGTATGTGCAAAGTGGAGATACGGTAAAACAAATTAATCTCTTGAACCCGTACCGCCTCTAATAGGTAAATTATGAAACATAACATTCTCGTTGGTTTCAGGTAGTCGACTTTTGCTGTGGTTCTAATGACTTCAGTTGTTTGATGCAAGAAAAGCTAGAGAAAACGGGAAAACCATGCTTCTTTAAAAACTTTGATCTCATTTTACCTAAGGTACAGCACTCACTCTCGTACTTTTGTGTTTGAAGCTGTTTCTGAAACATGACGTTCCCATTGCAGAATAACTTCAATTTTGAGGAGAGAGACTGGTTTAGTGTGAAGAAAGAAGAGCTACCCGACGGCTCTCAATTGGTAAAGAATCAAACAACATCCTTAAGGTGAGATGCACTTCTTGAATCCACTAACTGAGATCTTTGTCATGGATAAAAGCAGATAATGGGATTGAACCCGCCTTTCGGTTACAAATCCAGTCTTGCTAACAATTTCATCAGGAAGGCCCTCGAGTTTAAACCGAGATTTTAATCCTCATCGTACCAAGTGAAACAAAAAGGTAAATAGCAAATATATATACAGAGCCTCAATAACAAACTTTTCATAACTCTGGCTTCATCTATTACAATCAGGGTCGATGAGATAGCTGATTATGAGTTGATTTGGGAGGACAGAAATCTACTTTCAGGAATGGTACGTTAATGAATCCAACTCTCCATTTATCATACCAATAGCTTTCGTTTACACTCTGTTTTTTGCTCTGCAGTCGTTTTACTTGCCGGGGTCCATAGGTGACGATGATAAAACGATAGAACAATGGAACAACATACCACCACCTCTGTACCTTTGGAGCCGAAGGGACTGGAGTAGAAGCCACAAGGCTATAGCACTTCAACAGAGCCACATAACACACATGCATCACTCCACTTACACCGAGGGTTTCCACCATGCAGAGATTCCTCAAGACAATGAGGATGATGATAATGGAATGGTTCAGGACATGGATATATCTCCTGTTGAGTGACTTATCAGTGTGGAAGAGGGAATCATATCACACCATATCCATAGCCTCTGAAGATATTATGACATGGACATTATTGTTCCATGTGGCCTATATGACCCTAATATTAATTAAGGAACGTAAAGAGACAGAAACAGAAGGGCTCGGAGTTAAAAATTAACGGTTTTGTTTTGTATTATCATCACCCTTTTGTTTGGTAAATCTAGTTTATTACATCGATATGATAATGATTTTACATATACTCCAATTGGTAACAATGAAATTATTTTTCACAAAGCGGCAAGCCAGGCGGTGGAGGCAGAATCTGCTGGTTTGGTCCTCTTCCATTCTTGACAATGAAGACAACATTCATACCCCACGATTGATGTCTGTCAAAGTGACAGTGCATGAACCAAACTCCTACAAAAGCAATTACAAACGTCACTGTCATTATAATCATCATCTTCAAAATTAATTGGTTTGGTTCATTATTTTGATTTTAGGTTTTATTTTATTTATAGAATTGATGACCCGACTGATATTATCTGTTGAAAACCGGTTTAGTTATAAAATAAATCTTTTAGTGTAGTTTTTTTTCCTTAGATAAAAATAGTGTGTTCGTTACAACACATTTTAAAAAGAGATTTGAACAAAGTCAAAGCTAAGTGGTTGAATGATGACACTTAGAAGAAACTATCATCAGCTCTCCCTCAGCTCTTGTCCATTTATTTAGGTTTATATAAACTAGGGTTCTATTATGTAAGAGGTACGTACCAGGATTGTCAGCTATGAATCTGATAGCGACCCAGCCGTTTCTTGGCACAGTCGCCGTATTTCTGTACGGAGGATCGTTGAGATTATAGTTGGACAACGGATCTTCATTTACGTTAAAGTTACCAAACCCGAAACCAACCACATAGAAGCTAAAACCATGGAGATGCATGGGATGATCGATTCCACCACCAACTAAACTCGTTCCTTGGAAAACAACTTCGACCACTTCCCCAAACTCAATCACTTTTACCTCCGTAGCAAGTCTCGGAGTCTGCAAAAACAACGGTTGGTTCTCCGCGGTGAAGTTGAAAACTATCGGTGGAAACGCCGGAAACCGCGTTCCATAAACACCGTTAATGTGGAGGTAATAAGCTTTTAGTATGTCCACGTGACTCGGCGTGACGAACGATATGTTGCTCATACTCGCTGCTAGTCTCGACCCATTTGGACCTTCGCACGAGTTATCGGGACACATGAGCAGGTTTATTGAGAGCGTCGTGATTATTCTACGCGAGATTTTGACGGGAACATGTCCTGAGTATAGGCTTTTGATATTGTCAAAGAATCCGAAAGCTGCTGAAGAGTCATTGTAACTAGGAAGTTTTGGGTAACGTTTTGAAGCCGACGACGTTTTGGCGTTGTATGAAGAGATGTAACGTAAGGTCCCGACGGTGGTGGAGTTGTTGAAGCTGATACCGGTGTTACTTGTGTAAGCTCTGGCCGCCATGTGATAAGTGCGTTTTGGGTTTTGGTCGGCGTGTAATAACAAGTCTAGCGTTTGGCCTGGAGATATAGCGATGTAAGTAGCCTTTAGAGGTTTGGTGTAGTGGCCATCGGCTGCAACCACGGTGAGGCTGTGCTTTGCGATTGCGAAGAAGAGAATTAAGTTCATCGCGGCGTTTACCATCCGAATGCGGTAGGTTTTGCCCTTTTCTACCGTGAGCTTGAAGGTATCTGTTTAAACATACAGATATGATACTGTAATGTTTTATTATATTTTCATATTACAATTATACAGAAAGGTAACACTTTTGGGTGTATACAAAATTGATACTTTGTTTGTTTATATATATAATTAAAGTCAATTTTTTTCACTTAGTTGACATTCGAGTGTCTCTAAAAGGAAATTACATATGCATATTTATTCAAATTAAAAAAAACACAAAAATCATTGTGGGAATAGTTATTTAAAGTATACAACGTTTTAAGCTAACTAATTTTGCTTGATCAAAAATTATGTTTAAATAATTAGATGAGTAAGATCGACTGGAAAAAACGAGGAAAAACAACTTTAAAATTGTTTACTGAAAAACAAATGCTCATTTGAATCATTTTACTTATTTTTAAAAAAATTATATCACATGATTGTTTCCAAATTTTAATTTCACAGTTATATACTGGTGAATATATATCAGTAAATTTCCTTTCATCTCCATATTAAGTTTTTTTATCCCAAAGTTGTTATTAAAAAAAATCAAGAAATTACTCTCATTAAGGAGAAAGAGAATGATAAGAAACCTGATTTAGAGCAAGGATACAAGAAACCAGGATGTCCATTGATGGTCAAAGCATCGGACACATTCGGATCACCTCCTGTCCTCGTGAACAGCTTCACTACTTCTCTCACATCCTTCTTCCACCACTCTCCTAAACAGTTTTTTTTAAAATTATAAGAGAACAAAAAGACGCAACTTATATAGTTTTTTCAAAACATATAGAAACACACACACACACATATATGATGTTTTGTACCAAGGGTTAAGGGGACTTCGTGGTCCGGCTTTGGAAAAGGGAGTGATTCCCCGAGCCGAGGATACACGAAAATAAGACCGTGTACAGTGGCACGCGTCCAAGAGCTATGCGCATGCCACCAAATAGTCGCCTCTTCAATGGAAAATATGACTTCATACAGAAAATCCGACCCAGGTTGAATCGGACATTGTGTGATGTATTCGGGTCCATCTGACCACGGGTTTCTTGGCTGCTCTACACCATGCCTACGACCACCACAGAAAGTTCGTTATATGATTGTAATCATTTACATAACAAGGGAGAAAAAATGGTTTTAGATTACCAATGCATTGTGATATTTTCACTAGCTCGGTTACGAACGTTAACGTAAATGGTGTCTCCTTTGTAAACCTTTAGAACTGGTCCAGGAAACTGACCATTAACGGTCAAGATCTTCTTCGTGCTACACAGTTTGTTATATGGAACTTCCTTAACCTGCCATTGATTAACTCTTATTTTATGAGATTAATTACTTTTCATCTGTCCAAGTTAGTTTACTCAAGCCCTACTGAAATGATTAAGTTATTTTGGAAAACTCACCGTGAATGTATAGCGATGCGCAAGGCAACTGTTGTAGAGGAAAAGAGAAATTATAAAGAAAATGAAGAAGAAATGTGACATTTTGGGAGGGTTTTAGTAAAATTAGTTATTCGGACAAAGGTTATTCAAAGAAGATAGAGGCATATGTGTGTATTTATAATTTTATATACATCCTCTCTCCACGTCTTTCTCAAGTTAGTTAATTTCGGATATAAGAACTACAGATTTACAAGATACGTTGTACATGTTCATTCACAAAATCATGTCTTTATATCGTAAACTTAAAAAATAATATATATATATATATACTCCATGACTACATACATATATATATAGTACTCTTGAATAACAAAAAATTATCGTAATATTTAAAAAGTAATTAAATTATGGTAATTTTTAAAACATTTTACTATTTATAAAATGAATAAGAACATATTTTATTTATCGTGCATATCTAATTATTAAATAAAAATAAACAAAAAAAGAAAAGAAGAAAGACTGAGAATTATTTTTTATTTAAGAAACTTGTAGATAAGTTTCTGATATTTCACTGCTATATAGCTTTATTATTATAGATTCATTTTTTAAATCTAATTACAATAAAAATATGAGTATTTTAGATGTTAGATATTAAAAAAAAAATCCGTTGAAGGTGCTCGAAGTTTTAATTTGGTCGACAATGACAATAAATGTAGACATCTCTCTTTGGTCCAATTTTGACTAATGGGTTCACAAATTCACATTGTCCAACAAAGATGTAACTACTTCACTTGGTCAAACGAAACGTTCAGCTTAACGAAAACAGTATATATATAGTTGTTAAGAGTAAATATATTCTACATAATATAGATATATAGTAAATAAACTTGGTATCATTCCATCGAGGCCAACAATAGTCGGTAAAGATCGAAAACGAGTGATTCAAACATTTAAATGCATTATTAAAATACATTGAATAAAATACTGGATAGAAAAATTTAGGTAAATGGGTTGAAATAATTTTGGTACCTATTCTCACTATTTGAATTTTCATTAATTCGGATAATAGTTAAAATTCCAGATAATTGAGCTAGTTTGAAGAATTTTATTTGTATATTTAAAAAATAAATTACTCAACCTATTTATATACCCGTTTAAATAGCTTAAATTTCCTCAAACAGATCATTATTAATTATTTTACCTATTTATATGTGACGAAAAAAATTCAAAAGTTGAAATAGACAACTCTGGATTTTAGTAAAACTTAGAGTTTTTTTTTGTTAAAATAAAACTCAATGAGTTTAGTTAGGTGAAGCGTTCCTTCTAAATCCAAACCAAAAATATTCCGAAACTCGTTACCTTTAGTGTTGATTTAGTATTTTAGTTTCTTACGTGCATGGTTTGACGTTTCTTTAGATTAATCTTTTAAAATTGCTCAAACGTGTTTAATTAATATAGAAGGAGTTATTGTCCAATCCGATATCAGTGAGCTACCATTCCACCAAAGCTTTTCTAACGAAAGTGATGTTTATTTATTGTTTATACCGAAAGAATGTTTTAAAGTTATCTTTGCGAATATATGTCCAAGTTAATGTATATAAACTTTAACTTTGAAAATTCTAAAATTGTGACTGGTGAAATGTCCATCTCTAATCCATTACGATCTTCGAAGAAACTTTTCTTCTAAACTTGTGAATTCTGTTATAACCGGAAAAAAATATGAACACTTTGAATTTTGTTATGACTTTTCGACTCCATATTAAGTCTTTTTCGAGTAGTTTGATTCCACGTAATTTCAATTCTCTTGCTGATTTTTTTACTAAAATTAAAATTATTCTTACTATTTCTCTCATGTAATAAACATGTGCATGTTTTGATGACAAAAACAAGATAACGCACCTTAAATATAACAGACTGGTTTGTTTTTTTTTGAATGAGGATAAAGTTATATTCAATGAAAGGTGTGTTACATCAAATGCTTTATAGTTTAACGGTTTAACCAAAGAATAAAAGAATTAAGAATAAAAAAAATACTAGTTACTTATTCTAGAAACGAATCAGACAATGAGTCCATCTTCATAAGCTCGGTTCGCTAGAAACCTAATCATACTCAACCGGTTTCTAACTGTTTTGTCAATGAGCTTTATCAATGCTGTGGGAGGAGAAGGATCATTACCTTGTCGAGTCTTTTACTGAGCTATATAAGGAATTAGCTGTCACAATTATTGTTTAGAGAACTTTGTGTCCTTTTATATAAACGAATAACAAAGTGTCATAAATTCAAAGATCCAAATTAAGACTTAAGAGTTGGGACTCAAGAGGGCCTTAAATGTGTCAGTGCTGGTAAGGAAACTAACTCTAAATGAATACAGTAAAGATACTACACTGCTTCAAGGAAGACAACTTGGCTTCATGAATCTCTGAATTCAACTTTAGAAAGGGGTACTTGAGGATGTGATTGACGTCCTGCTTTTGATAATTATCAGAATCATTTCATATGATAGTGACTAAAAAACCTGCAATTACGAGTCATAAAAAGACTATGATCAATTTAATGTGACTTACCAAGCCTGTCTGCATCTAATCGCCTCTTCCCGAACTCTCCGTTTTGGATCATCGAGTGCCTTTGTTACTGCTTGTAAAACCTTTAGCAAAATTTCGAAGTCATGAGACTCATTTTCTTACTCTTCATACTAAAACCTGTGTTCTAGATCTTTTAACTAACCTCTCTTCTGAAAGGAAAAATCCTTCCATGGGGCAATTCCAATAGGGTAACAAGACACTGAATCGCCGTCTCCCTGACAACCTGAATACCATTTTAATATGGAAAAATCTCCTTAGAAGATTAGAATCGATTCCAGTGGAAAAAGAAGATATAGAAGATGCTACTGCAGAGAAAATGATGTGTTACCATTAGATGTGGATATGATGTAAGATTGACCAGGCATTCTATGATTCTGTGTGCATTATCACTGACAGATTGTTTTCCTGCAAACAGAGCAACCATTAGTAACTTAGTATGCAATATAAAAAACTGTTGTTTTAACGGGAAAAAATGAATATGAAATGCCTTTTTTGAGATTTAACAACCATTAAATTGACTCAACCATCTGACCATAATCCAGTATATCATTTCGTAAATGTTGGCACAAACGAATGAAGCTAGATTTTATACTGCAATAGCTTTCGCATTCCAGCATCTAACTTTTCTTACCTTTAATATCAGTAAGCATTCCAGATAAAACCAGTAATAGACTGAAAAGACTTTCTTTATCCACCGAGTCGATGCTTAAGACAGACAAGCCTTCCAGTATCATCGGGTGTAGCTGAACAGACAAATGTCTTTTAAGAGATTGTTTATAAAAATATAAAACACAAAGTCTATCTTGAGGCTCACCTTTTTGGTATTGTCCAATATGACCGTTACTGGAACATTGGATATAATATGCGTGAGAGCGACATGCAACATTTTTCTGAAACCATGACGAAACTAGTCAGCTGATAATCTGGAATTGGTTGTCACAATAAACAGAAACTTGCCTATTTATGATGGGTACTTAAACATGGTGTCCAACAAAATAGCCTAAACTATTAGGACTTTATGTGCTAGCTACACAAAACCCAAATTAAACAAGCAATCTTCAAGATGTCTTCCTATTCTTCCAAAAAGGTTCTTGTGGGTGCAGTTGCACCCTCTCTAGGAAAATGACATAGAAGGACCGAATGGTGAAGAAAGAGCTACAAGATAGACCACAACACAAAAGCATCTTAGCTAATGAGCAAACATTTTTTCTATGAAAAGGAGCAGTAGAAAATGCTGGTCGACGCAATCAGATCTAACCGTATTTTCAGAATCAAACTGACTAAAAATATGTCCAACGCAAGTTGACTGGGTAATTCAAACCTACAGCATATAAAGAGTGACTATAAATATGGTTAAAAGATATGTCTACCTCGAGAGTGGAGTCTGGGAATTCCTAATCAAAGACTCCAAAATGGGAACTGTTATAGAGAAAAATCGTTGCTTATAGAGTGGCCGTACAATTGCGTGAAATTTTCTGTTCAGACACACTCCCGAATCAGACATTAGTATGAAGAATGCATCTGCTGCATGTTTCATGGCAGAAGGATGCAGAGCCTTTCCGGAACAGTTCGTGGATTTTAAGCATTCCATTAGTACCAGAGCTATTTCTTTTGCTCTTCCATCACCCCGCATGAGTAAACCTTTCCCAATCCATGCTAGTCCTGTGGTAGCGCAGGTTTGAAGGTCCAGGGAACCATAGAAACCTAAACATATCCTTGACAACATTGTCTCACTTCCACAGATCATTTTACCAGATTCATCAGAAGAAATATTTTTTCCAGATGCAAAAGTCTCCTCAAATATTATACCACATGCTTCATCCAAGGAACAATCGCTTAAGATATTTTTTCCACCGGAACCCGAGCCCAATTTGTTAACCATTGAACCTAAAGCTTGAGCTGCTGGGATATAACCCTTAAGAAAGGAGATCAAAAACAGACGTATAAGCGATTTCACATCTGGAATGGATGCCAGGGGAGATGCAGCTACAATAACTGATGCAAAGAGTGAAAGTATCAATTCATCCCTACTGGACAGGTCACGTTGTAGACCCTCTAATGCAGCAAAGGTCATAGGAATAGACTCCATAGCTGGAAGCGTGCTTGATGAGATCACATTATAAGCTTTTTGGATTATACTATTCTGTGAATCTACCAGAGCAACTCCTACAATTTGCCCCATTGTTTTCATTGCTGCCTCAACAAACTCCTGTAGTAGACGAGCAATACATTCATAACATCAACAATAGATGAATCAAATCTACTTTGACGAGAAACAATGGGTATAAAGTTCATCTGAGCACTTACCCTAACATTAAAATCATGACTGGAAACACCAGAGCATTCAATTTGATTCCACATAGTGATAGCAAAATGCACCAAGATTTTCTCGACACCATCCATCTCTGCCACACTATTGGAGGTCAAAATAATATACCATGAGTCAAAGGGGGAACAAAGAATACTGTTCACGGCAGAAAGTAGGTATAGAGAGAAATAATCTTGAACCAGGTGAAAAACAGTGAAACTGTACTCATGGGTGTACCACGAGCATTTTCAGGTTTTCATATTCTGAACCATAAGATGTGTAAATGAGTAGAAAAGACACAAAGAGGTCAAGATCACATCTTTATAAGGTTATAATAGTTATCATCTCTACATGTACATGTGTAATAACGGTTATCATCTTCTCCTCTCACAAAGTAATCATAGTTATCATCTCTACTCTGTAATCATAGTTATCATCTCTTCTGAACCTTGCTTGTTTTTTTCCATGTGAATCTCGAACTAGAGTATCTAGATTCTCTCACTTTTATAAGTCTAACATTATCTCTGTTAGGTTTATAAGTGACATGTATAATTGTTTATATTTGTTGTCTATTATAAAACTTTGACGCACACTACAGAGTTAGGAGGGCTGATAATGGGGGATAACACACATTGAACCGTAACCGAGAGACCCTAGATACTCTACGAGAATACAATATAGATTCACATTAAAACCAACAAGCAAGGCAACTGACAAGTTGTATCATCAAGGAAAGTTGGCTCTTTATAAACAACTAAGAGTCTAATACACACGCATGAAAGCTAGTTTATCTACAAGATATAAGAAATTCAAGAAAGGATTGGGTACCGTGGAAGCAATTTACTGGTCAAACAATCCAGGAGCTGAGAACAATTTTCGATCGACTTGAAGTTTCCATTGACCTGACAAGTGTTGTCCAAATAGTAGTTAGATACAAGGAAGCTCTCGATCCCTTGCTTGTTGGAGATAGAAACCAGTTGGCGAAAATATCAAGATCTTAGGACCGAGATGGAAATAGTAACTTTTAGCTCAAATATAATGAAAACATTATGATCTAGAGTCACTGGGGCAAGACATACATAGAAATCAGACAAACTAGAAGAGAAAGCTTCTTCAAATCCTTGAACCATTTTCTGTACATACTTTGGCCCAGTGGAGCAAACTTCTGAAATTGCTTCTAATATCATTGGATATGGAAGACCACAATGACTAGAGCAGGTCAATGAGATCAAATTTTCGACAACTATTCCCATGTAACTCATACCCTTGTCACCCTCATGATATTGATCAATAAATGAGCCAATGCCGACCAGCGCTTTCAATGCCAGTTCCCACTTTACTGTTTTGTCACTCTTGGCTGTGATGATTGATGTCAAGGTCGTCAAAATCTTCTCGAATTCGGATCTCGATACAGGGGAAGAGCCACCCCAGAACGTACTCATAACCAACAAACCCTTAACTGGATATTGATTAAGGAAAAAAAGAATTAGAGAACATGAATAAGAACAAGGTAACCTAGAAAAATATGTAGCACGAGTTCAGTATTACATTAGAGTCAAGACAAGATTATTGAGATGTAAGATATCTGTTTAAGTAAGCACATGCATTCACCTCCAAGATATGCATTTACACCACAATCGTCATTAGAGCTTTGTACTGCAGAAGTGAACGCCCCAATCAGTGAAACTGAGAACCTGTTAAGCATAGAGCAGCATGACTCCTGTGCGGATCCAGGCGTTGAAGAACATTCCTTGGAATCCAGAATAAGATCTTTTGATGCTGTAAGAAGTTCAATGCAAAGATGAAGACCTCCATGGGAGAGTCTGGTAGAGACTGTAGAATTTTGGTTGTGAACAAGATTGCCAGTTGAAGTCTTCGCTACAATCCCTAGAATATTCATAAGGCGGACGAAAAAGGTTTCAAAGATTATATTGCATGACTCAACCGAAGCTCTGGCAGACACAGACAGTATCTGACTGATAACAAGAACCTCCAGTTTGCTTGTGACAGGCATTTCTTTATACTGCGAGTATCTAGAAATGGCATCAAAGACCGTGTTCATACTTATATCATCAACAACAAAACCCAAAAACGAGATATCTTGCTTAACAAGCCTCTGAAGAAGATTAACAGCTTCTCTGTGGATCTCATCCATTTCAAATCCTGGACTAGTGAGGGATTCTAGAGCAAAGGACAAATCTGTCCCAGTGGAAGAATAAAATGCCTCTTTTAAAGCAGACCAAAGACCTCCATAGTGCTTCTTCATTCTGCTTACTCCATATTTCATAGCGCAATCTTTCAGATATTTCAAAGAATCAACCTAGACAGATTTTAGTGGAACAAAAATAATCACACTTGTTCAGCATCCAGAGTAGCAAATACGCTAGATGTATCAGAACAGAAATTAAATGTTAAACAAACCTTTGCGACTGGTAGAGAAGAAGAAAGTTTTTCAAGAAGCAATGGAATAGCATACGGTTCAAAAAAAGGTGTTGAAGAGAATGCCAGCTGCAAAATCGAACGAAGTACATCAGTGAATTCAATCTAATCATATTATTACCTTGAGGATCCAAACCCTTGAGCAACAATAAGACAGCAAGAACTTATGGAAATAGCAAATACTGAGAAAATACTCACCAATAGTCCCCTTGAGAGATCTTCTCTTGCAATATTAGCTTCATCACCTTTCGTCTAAAAACCCAAAAAAGAGAAAACCAACAGTTTAACGAAAGAGAGATAAATCCATCAATAAATCACATCATAAAAAGGATAAGGCTTTAAACTCACATGCGTAAAATGAAGTGGGAAGTAGCAACCAATAATATCAAAAAGATCAGATGCCTCAGAAGCAACTGGACCAGATGGACTGGGGAACAATGGAGCCAAAAGCTCTACTATATGAAAAGCTACCATTAAGCATTGAGGGTCTTTTTCTCCGTCGATGGCTTCGCATGTAGCAAAAACAAGTAAATTGCCCTAGGAAATGGTCATTTTGTCAATAGGATTACGAGAAAAATGAGGAAAGGCCCTCAGTAGATATTAAAAAGGAAGAAGACCAAAACATAAAACTAAGAAGTTCTTTGTTTCTATAGCCTAATAAAATTAAGTGCACTAGGATAAACTGACCATGAAGCTACTGACGAGCTGAGAGCATGTATTACATATTTGCAAATTTAAATAATTACTTGTCTCCCCACTCAGCTGATGCAAATAGATTTGCAATAAAACATTCCCCATACGCTAGTTTGAACTTTCCAATTCTGAACTATGTATCCTCAAGTAGAGAGCATTAACATACCATATTCATAATAGCTTCAGAGTATTGTTGTAGAAGGCACTCCAGAAGTTCAAAAGAGAGCTGCAAAGTCATTGTAAGAATATTATGTAACATTTCAATGAAAAGAAAACATCCAGTGCAGAACATAGTCATTTACAAAACAGAATACTACTAGTGATAGTTCTATACCTTCCGATCATGCAGTGCTAAAGACTGCACTTGCACATTCTGAATCAATGACTTTGCCATAGCTTCTGCATCGACAGCAGTGACCACACCAGCGATGTTTTTCCTCTTCATCAGGGCCAAGCAACCAACAAGTGCCCCACGCACCGTTCTCCAGTCTGCCTGATACAAGACCAACATTGTTTTTCTTTTCTTTCTAATTCTTAAGAAACCGAATAGTTACTGTAACACATATTGGAATGTATTACAGTTGCTGTAAAACTAGAAGTATCAAATCACCAGCTTTTCGGTAAAGAACCCAATGAGGCTATGGACGCTCGAATTGTCCAACGGCTTTGCTTTTAGATAATTAAGGACCTCCGCAAGCAGGAGGATACCTACAAAGACAACCCATGTCCCGGTATGCTTATTGTTTGTTTCACATTCTCCGTTCAGATTGGGCGAAACAATCCAAGAAAATAGAAGTACCTCGTGCTCGGACAACATTATCAGTTGTCGTCAAATACATTTCCATCTCCACGACCTACACTTTTGAAAATATAGAGATTAACAGCACAAAAGGGATTACAGAAGATGAAAAAGTGAATGGCTATGTTACCAATTCGTTCATCGACAAGAAATCCTCCTCCAAGGAAGAAGCAATTGCTTTCAGACTATCAGCCTAAAGTTTCAAAGGAAAAAAATCAGACTTCGTATATTGCATGAAACTGATTCAAATCGATTCTCACCAATTTTCTGGGTTGCACAGTGAACACTTAGGCGGAAACAAATTTCTCAAAGGATAGAAGGAGACAAAGAAAAAAGGGTACCTGTTGAGTAGGAGAACGAGTAACGTCAACAAAAGTCTCGAGATGCTCAGTGAGCTGATTTGTTGCTGCCATCTTTGCGCACAATAAAGGCTTTCTCTTTACAATTTTAGGACCTGGAGGAATCTGATACAAGCTAAGCAAAGTGTTACAAGGAGTGTGCAAATTTTACTTAGAGCGCCCCGATGATGACCTTACAAAGAAAAAATCGGAACAAAGTCGCGGCGGCAATATCGTTACAGTAGACAAACTGCGGAGAAGAGAGATAGTCGGCGTGGCCTAAATCTTAGTTCAACCTTTAAATTGTCCACATACAATTTTAAACAATTAATAATATTATTTTATATTAATAACATTGAAAATCAAAAAAACTTTTTAAAATTTTAAAATTATAATATTAACAAAAACAAAAACAAAATTAAAATTACTAGATTAGAAAGAAAAAAATCTAATTTAAAATAATAGTTTATGATCTCAGAAATTTGATTTCTTACATGAATAATTTGGTTGTAGTCAAAAGGTCGAAAGCTCAAATTTAAATCCGTACGAGACTAATCAGAGCTTCGTTTTTCTCATTTGCTAGATCGAATGGAGTGAAACTCAGTTACTCATTATATTAGACTTTTTTACAAGAGTGATGCATTTTATACAATATAGCTACGAAAAATAGGGTGTACATTTACATTGTGTACAAGTATATAATAGTATATACACTCCGAGCTTCTATTGGCCTGGTGGCTTCGTCACTGGACTGCTACAAGCTTTAGGAATCTGAGTTCCCATCAGCTTCGGAGAAACGTTGGAGCATTGGAACGTCGCTGGACCTTCAGCTCCGGTATACTTAAAGTTAATGTCACCGATCTCCACGTTCTTACACGGATATCCCTTGCTGCACAAAAGCTTAACCGCGTCTTTATTCCCTGACGTTCCTCTGATATTCTTGAAGCTTATGTCCACCAGCTTGATTGATGATGGTTTCTACAAACGAAACAAAACAAAAAGAAAAACATGTTGGAATCATTTGGTTTTCTTGAAAAAAAAAATATATATATATATGCATTTTTGTATGCACCTGCTTGTTGCATTGGTTCCAAGGGCAGTACTCTTGGTCAATGAGGATGGGGTTGCTGACGTTCTTGAGGAGGATATTCTCAAAATGGATATTGGAGGCGGTGGTGGAGCAAGCTGCAGATGGCCATGTCTTGATCCTTACACCATTGTCTGTATGTTGGAGGGTGCAGTTGATTACCTTGATGCCACTGACGTCTTCCTCGTGCCCGTACTTTCCGAGGCTTTCAACACTGATTCCGTGTCCCGGACCGCATGTAACTCTTTCCACAAGAAGGTTTTTCATACCGTCCCCAACAGAGACACAGTCATCTCCCGTGGCGATGATCGTGTTTTTGATCGTGATCCCATCACTCCTTCCCACGTGGATTCCATCGGTATTGGGACTACCTTCAGGGGCTATGATCTTGACACCTTGGAATGTCATGTTCTTTGCCCCAATCACGTTAATGTGGAAGTTCTTTGAATCTAACGAGGTTATGCCCCTTATCTTTGCGTCAGTCACGAAATCAAACCGTATGCTCTGTTCAACAATGACACAAAACATCAAACAAATTAACAACACTATTTGCTATTTACAGGAGTTATTATACATATATATATAGAGACATACGATGGGGAGTTTCTTGCATTCAAATGTCTTGTGGCAATTGTTAGCCCTCCATGCACTGTTACCTTCACCGTCGAAGACTCCACCTCCGTTCAATTTAAACCCATTAATGTAGCGGAAAGCGACCCAAAACTCCTTATTATTAACGTTTCCGTCAGCCTTCACAGTGTCTCGAAGAGCAATTCTTATCGGAGCTTTGCATGGACCCTTCATCTCTATTTCCCGAAGCTTGTATTCACCTTTTGGGATCAAAACGGTGCTCCTCGTCGGGAACTGGCATGCCTCGTTGAATGTTTTCAACAAATCCTGTCTCACAAAGATAGTTAACCTGACTTGGAGAACAAGAAAACTAATGTCGATCAAACGGGATGGTTATTTTACTTATTAGAAACTTACGTTGGTGATGTCAGACCCTGGAGGAGAACTGATTTTGAATTCTTTAGCATTTGCTGATAAACCTAATAAGCAAAAAACAAAGAATGTGGATACTCCAAAATATACACCCATTATTGAAATTTATTTTAGTCACTAGTGATTACAGTTTTTTCTTTTCTTTTTTGGGTAAATCACTAGTTATTATTTTACTATGATTATTTGAAAAGTTATTTTTCTTATTTATGTTTTGTTCCTTGGTTTGGTTGCCATTATATATAGTCTCTAGGAGGAGATAGTTTTGAATGCTAACTTTCTTATCCACCATTCCCTTCAGCTTTTCTTATCGATATTTTTGGAAACTTTTTAGGATATGTTTGACGTAAACACTAATACCATTGTTTTCAGATAAAAGATCCTTCATTTTTAGAAAACAGAGACCTTTTCTCTCGTCCTGTTAAGGTTTAAATATCGATTGTGGGATTTGTGGAGTACATGTGTGATCTTTTTTAACAGGTGCTTATGTCAGAAGACAACTATAAAAATAGCTAGGTATACGTATATAATACGCATAATGTACTTTTATCATGTATGTCTTAATTTTTGGGTGTACGTGCACTTATATAGTATAGAATGTGCTTCCACAAAGCGCTTTTATTAACTAGCAGTTCAAGACCAGTCCTGTCCTGCTAGAAGGCTGTAAAACCTACGGCATTGGTCTACTTACTTTACTATACAAAAACTTTTGTGCACTTGTGCAATCTCCGCTGGTCTCTAATAGTAGACATAAGTTTCTTCTAATGTTTTGAAGATTCAAATGAGCGACTAAATTGCATATAAGTAGAAACACTTTGATTGCGATTACAATATAGAATGTTCTCCGTGTCATTTCCAGGCACAGGAGGCGACCAAATCTCGTTTCATCCAACCAAGATACAAGGCTCCTTCTCTTTCTTCCAGCCTATATTTGTCCGAATAGTTCCTGAGCAGACTTTTAATAGTGGAATTAACCAGGGGGCTCAACGGGTAAGGAGTGAAACCGGCCATCCCAAACCGTGACCTCCATTTCCCTAGCAACTCGTGCCGCTCCACCCGATCAGCTCCTTCGCATGCGATGATGTTCACGACATCTCTTGCTAGACAATGCTGCTCCACATTAATCCTCTGTTTGTGATTCCTTGGGAGAGTCACATCAATCGACTCGAACATGGCGTCATAGTAATCCATTGTCTCCTTGAACCTCGGGAAGAAGGCAGCCGTGTTTGTGTTTGATTCTTGCTCAACTAGAGTCACCACTTTGGGAGATAAGCTCTTCACCATTCTCAGTAACCGGTCCCTGAAAAAATATACCCAGTCAACGGAAAGTAAACGCACAAGAATCATCCTATGTTCTTAACAAATTTCAAAAACAAACTGTACCGGTGATTCTCGGTGCTCACGCTTTCGTCCGGCATATGATGAAGCACAAAGGCAAAGTTGACGGCTAGAGCTTCCCCTGATCGGACTCCGAGGTTCTTAGGTTTAACCTCGGATACTGACACTGATACCGAGTTGAACTCAAATGGAACGTTGAACTGCTTAGCAAGCTTGGCGAGTCTGTTTCCGACAATGCTTAAGCCACCTCCACGTGCATACGCTGAAGTTGTATCGTCAATACCCGTTATCCGTATCCGAGGAGGGCCACCGGGCCTCGCTGCAAAAGCCTGGATAAGAGTGACCCATTGACTCCCTTGACCGATTTGGAAATCGATAATGTGAACTCGGTTTTCTTCCTTCATGGCTTCAGCAATGGCACCATTTGCTGACATGTATCCGAACTTGAAGTAAGGGCAAACCTCATAGAGGATGTGCATGTAGGAGAGAAGCTCGGTGCTTGCGGGTTCAGGGCACCTGTTAAGTGCTCTGTATATGGAACTACCCGATGAAGCTAATTGAGCCACTAGGCCTTCCAGTAAGTAAGCTCCCAAACGTTCGATAGGCTCACCAGAAACGGAGACCATCAGACGCAGCTTCTCCATCATGGAACGTGCCATCATAAGATCGTTTTCAGACATAGCTTTTGCACATGAAACAAGATCAGCTCTTAGATCACGTCTCGAGACGGCCTCTAGAGTTGATCTCCAGGTATTAGTCTCTTGACACGACGTTGAATCAAAGGAGTCATTGTAATCGAAAACTAAGTCAAAGGAGTCTGGCCCCATCATCACTGTTTCCAGTTCCTTTATCTTGTCATTAAAATCGTCCGTCACACAAGAGCCAGACGTATCCTCATATACAGAGTTGTTATGTGATACCAAAACCGTAGCGGTTGACACAAGATCGTAAGCAGGAGAATCAGGTGATGATGACTCGGGCGTGCAATACCGTTTACGGGAGTTGTGAACCGGTATGTACCTACGCTTCCCAACAGAGTTGGCATCAAAAGGAGGCAAAGAGTAAGCCTCAATCTCTTGTCTTGGATGCTTGTACATTTCTTCTCACTTGTATAATTCACACTTTAAAATGATCTGCACAACTACAAGTAGCAACAATCAGACTTGACTCATCTGAATACATCCAAAAGAAGCTCTAGCTCATGTCAAGACTTAAACATATAGTTTTGTAACTCAGATCCACAAGATCTCTCTATATGCAAGGAACCCAATAAGGGAAATATGTAATCCAATTCTATGTAACCAAATTGAAGAATATCTGATAAACAAATCAAATCTACCAATATAGTTCTGCAGTCACTCATAAAAAAACAGAGATTTAGAACCTCAACAGAGAAGTAAATTCATACCTTTTTGTGGTTAAGTGAGCAACATAAGGTCCGAATCAAAGAATTTTCCGACAGGATCAAGAGAGAGGGTTTAGGATCTTCGGTGTGACTATATATCAAGGTTGATCATAACAAAGTTAGAAAACTCAAGGGACATAAAGATCGAACAGAATTGCTCGTGTGAAGAAGAAATCCAATTTTGGTAGTACCCACCTGACTTTTCTGAGAAGAAACAGAAAAAACCTTAAAAACTAGTGAATCTTATTGAAGTACCATGTGAACCAGAGCCGAGAGCAAGAAGAGAGATAAAGTTGTCGGAGACAAGGCACATGGGAATGACTTTAAAACAGAAGTCACTCTTCTTATGAGAGAGAGAATAGAATCTCAATCAATGAGGCGTGTTATTTACGAGAATGCCACTCAAACATGTCTCGACCACCACCACAACATTTTATTCGAAACCCTCAATTATCGAAGATACATGTCCCTGAACCAATATTTGTCTCAGTCCGTTTTTCAACTTTCACCATCTCGAATCTATATTATAAGGCAAAAGGTATGAAAAGATATGTTTAGTTCTAATACAAATAATATAATAGACAACAACAAAAAAAAAGTAGTTGGCTTTTCACAAGCAAGACGACGAGAACACCATAGAAAATCAAAGTCAAAGAATGTTGACCGGGTAGAGAAAGACTACAATGTATAATTCAAATATTGTGATTCCATGCCACACACGACTGTAGAAAACACAACTATGATGATGTGATTCCATGCCACACACAACTGTAGAAAACACAACTATGATGATGTGATTCCATGCCACACACGACTGTAGAAAACACAACCGTGTTGATTTGTATCGCTTTCATGCGTTTGTAAGAAGTTTAAAGTTTTCTACTCATTTTGTTGATCAAACCGAAGCGACCGATGATAAATCCATTGTCGGAAAACTGTTGGATCATAAGGAAAAATACGAAAAAAAATACTAGTATAAAGTGGTCAAATATAAACAGCCCTGCTTGTATATTGAACTTTAAGCTATTAAATTCTTAAATACTCTAAAAACCCAAATACTTAGAGCTGAAAATATATATTCAGGTTTCTCTGGTAGATATAGTCTTTTGTAGATCCAAAACTTGACACACACAGAAAAATGTGATAGATTTTTTTATAAATTAATAATGCGTTTAAATGAACCACCATATAATAATTACAAAACATTGTCTGCCGATTTTGCAAATAACAAATTATTCAACTTATTTAGTACAATTACTCTAAAGCACCAAGAAATAATCAAATCATCAATTTTTAGAATATCAGCTTTCTTTTCACCTTTAATCTTTTTTTATGTTAAGTGAATGTTGTGTCATTATGACCCCACAACACAAATCCAACCCCCTTGCCGTTCTTTATTCTTTTCTTTTTTACAACTCTCCCATTATAATATGGAGATGTCACTTTTTTACAAAATATTTGTATGGAATGTTTTTATAAACTTATTTACATGAAATCTTTCTTTTTGTCGTTCTCTAAACTTCATACAAAGAGCGATTCATTCTTATCTCCATGGCTTAACTAGTTAACTCTATCAGGTACTTTTTCAACGAAAGTCATCATCGAACTATATCTTTTTTTGGTGTGATGGAAACTGAATTGCAGAATCTTTTAGGAACTTCCTAATCCACTATTATAAAATTAATACCTCTAGTTCTTAAATTAGAAATAACTAAAATATATTGCACACAATTGTTTTTGAAAACATAATTGCCTTTTTTCTTTTTATTCTATTTCAAAATTATAAATATTATTTTAAGTAATAATCCTAACTCATTGCATATTGTTGACAAAAAAAAATCCATCTCTAACACATTAGTATACATGTGACGTCAAAAAATTAAAAATCAAACTCAAATAAGAACTAATGTTTTATTATTATCTAGTTATTAATTAAATTACTATCTTTATTTAAATAGTGTTAAATTAATTTATAGTTAATTTGGTCAACGTCAAGAAAAATATATTTTTAAAAATTAATGGCAATCGAAATCAAGTTTTAAGCTATGGGTGCAAACAAATATCTAAAATTATTATTTTTGCTATTCTTTTTCTTGTGATCCTTACCTTTTTTCTCTTTGAAATTAATCTAGACGATTAAACAAAATATCTTTGCCACTTTTATCAATTTTGATAATCTATATTGCCATAAAAACTATATATTAATCTACTAGATACTTAGATAGTACCAAAAGATAAAAGTATTATGATTCAATCGAGCGAGCCATTTTATTTAAATTAAATTGATTTGTGTTCCCCGAGTTCAAAACCCAAGAGGGAATATCCAAACTTTTGGTTTCTCTGTTTCGATACAAATAGAAATGATGGTTCCTGACACCGAGCATATGTGAACAAAGGTCACACAGATGTGAACAAGCACACACATATAGACATTAATTTTCAAAGTCAAGTTAGGAAAAAATAAGAAGAGTTAGATAGCTCAAAGCCAATGTAAAAGTTGTCGAAAAACATAAAAATATCATTCAGACTCCGTTGTTTGCACAATCAACTCTCTCTGCATTTCATCGTCACTCAGCTAATCAACCAATGAAGAAACCACATAATAGAACAAAGTGAGAACACACAAATTAGAAAATATCAGTAAATAGAGTTATTAAGTCTACAAACACACTCGTTTGACAAAACAAAGTGATAAATTTTAGGATATGAAACTACATACATAAGAGAAGAAGCATTAAGGATTGGATCTGAAAGGATGACGCTCGTTTGATTGAGGATCTACTTTGGGTGAGAGGTTGTATCCGTGAAGAAGATCCCGGATCTTTGAGTACATCAACACCTGTGACGGGTCTCCTCCACCACCACGGCTCTGTGATGCTACCCTCGAATTTTCCTGCAGCTTAATCTTCTCAAATAGGTACTGCTTCTCAGCCTCGGCCTCGCTCAGCCTCTGTTTCAGATAGTTACTTGCGTATTCCTCCTCAGACTTGTCCATTTTCGCTAGTACAATCCTTTGCAACCTCTCAGCCTCCCGCTTTGCTTCGTTGGCTTTAAGCTGGAACATGTCTGCCTCTGCTTGCTTCAGCCTCACGATTCTCTCTAGCTCATCTATCTGAAGTTTTTTCTTCTGCCTCTCCGCTTTCAGTTCTGCTACTTCCTTGGCTTTGTCTTCAAGCTCTCTATCACAAGTCTCGAGAGCCATGCGTGCCTTCTTGAACATCCTCATCTTCTCCTCAGACACTATTTCCATTTTCCTCAGTGTCTCTTGTACAACTTCAGCGATTCTGCTGCATGCATCCTGAGGTGCTATCAGACCTCCGCCTTCTCCATTTTCAAAGCTCTTTGCAGCGTCGAATTCTATCTCTTCAGTGATATGATAATGAAAAGGATTAGACTAGATAGACAGTAATTTTTCTTCATAGATGAATCAAATGCATACACTTGCCAGCAGTAATTTACCTTGGAAAAACATTAATATTAATTTGGCCGCTGTTGCTTCTGCCAAACCACCCTTAATCTTCTCAATAAGCTCCTCGCACTTCCAGAATAGTTTCCTACCTCGTTGATCTTCGCTTCCTCGGAAAATCCTACTAACAAAATCAAGTTCCTTCATCAACGATTCCCGATCCCAGTTTGGTGCACATTGCTGAAATACATCTTTAACCCAACCCAGCAGCTCAGACGTGTGATTGCATGCCCGGCACTTGAACAACATTTCTCCTGGACCTGATGTATTCTTAGAAGAAGATCCTGTGGTGATCTGTCCATCTCGGATAGCGCAATCTGTATGAGTCCAGTGGGAACACAAGTCGCATCCAATCCAGCGGCAGGTATTGACAGAAAAATCAAACTTGCTACAAATCACACACATGCAAAGGTTGCAGAATCCTTTCCTGTTGGTGCATACTTCGCAGTAGCAATCATCAGCTGGTAGTTGGTTTTGGCAGGCTATATTTCTGCATCTCTTGTACACAAAAATCTCAACGAGAGATGTCTGAGACAGACTGATGTTTGGGTGCAAAAACGCCTGGATTCCAGTATTTATAGCTACAAGAATTTCAAGCTGCGTCCGATGGGCCCTCGCAAGTGCTGCAGAGGTCAAATCAGATCTACTCTGAACAAGCTTCTGCAGGAACATGAATTCATCTACGCTGTGCGGTGCGTTTCCCTCCAGGATAGATTTAAGGCCACTCTTTAACTCCTCAAGAAAATCATCGGGCAATCTGTGCATTCTCTCGGCGACTATATCGACTCTTTCCCTAGCTATGTCACGTACCGATACTTGATCTGCACTAGACACATGGTGCATCACGGCTTGCTCCTGAGAATCAGGCTCTGTCTTTTGTTTCACCGTCTTCTTTGCCACAGCAGTATCTCCAAGTGGCCATGTCTCTTGAGAGCTCGCACTCTCGGCTGGAGACTCGCGCATAACATCAGAGTTAGACCGTGGCTCCTGACCTTCATGTGACAAGTGGGGATCCGAGGATACCAGTGAAAGAGTCGTTTCCAGACCACCAGTCCGTAGTTGCTGTCGTGGAGGCAACATCTGGTGAGGATGATTGGACCCAGATGATGTGCCCATCAATAATAAACTAACAAGTCAAGGCTGCATCAAAAGAAAACCTATATAAATGCAACAATCATCTCAAAGTAGTGACTAACACAACAACGAAAGTAAAATAAGATTTACAATAAAAACAAAAAAAATGAATCCAAGACCTGAAAGTAATGTAATTAGACACATCTTAGTTTGATTTTGACATTAATCATAAGCATACTTCTATAGCTTGACTTTAACCCATCCCAAATTATTCGTCAAAATCCCTAGAAATCCCAGCAAAATTATCTAAAATACAAGAGCACGTTTGAGACGCCAAATCAAGAGTAATTGTATCTCTAAACCATAAATACGAGACACGTTTATAACATCAATGAGACGCGAAACCTATTTGATTAAACAAATCCCAAGTCAAACACGAAAACGCAAAAAACGGAGAATCTTACAAATTCATAGCAAAAAAAAAATAGATAAATGTCAACTAAATCAAGCTAAGAAACTGTATACCCAACTCAATGGTAACTTAAATAGACTCATCTAGCACCGATTTTCAAACTAGCCTCAAAATTTCAGCAACTCGATCATGAAAAGTTTCCTTCGTTTTACTCAAGTGAACAAAAACTGAGAGAGAGAGAAAACAGATCCGGGAATAACAAAAGGAGGAGGACTCACCGGAACGGAGAAGACGCCGGGAGCTGTATCCGATGAACAAGGGAGAGTGTGAGCAAAGACAAAATGTAACGCGAGGAAGAAGAATAATTACTTTTCACTTGTTTTTTTTGTTTAAGGAGAAAATAAAGAAGGAGAAGAATTTTGGGACTTTTGACGGAAATAGTTTAAAAGTTCCAACCGCTCCACACAGCTGCCGGTTTTTTACCATATATAGGTAACCGAGCCAGCCGGTGACCTCTGCGTCGTGTTGACTGTTGACTTCATTTTTTTGTCTAAGTCGTATGTATTATATATCATACTACAAATCCCATTTGATTTTCCTGCATTTGTTGACTATCAGGAAACATAAATTAGTTATTTCTCTGGAAGCGCAAAGACATTAGTTCAATTAGGATTTCGAATGTCTTTTTTTTACTATTATTATCTGAAATTTTATTATTAGAAGACTTTAACGGATCATGGTCGAATACATGATAGAATATATATATTGGAGTCACAAGCCCAAGCAAGACATAATTAAAAAAAAAACTAAAACACACAAACTACATTACCATGATCCACAAAGGATGTACTTTTGTTAGTAAAATTAAGCTTAAAAATAGCAAAATGAGGGAAAATAAACAAAAGATGAATGTACTGTATATGGGCCAATGTAGATGTGGGAATGTCAAAATCAAGGCAGGCTGTATTTTTTTGTAGATGGGCCTTTAGTATGTTTTGATAGGGATTATTAACAAAGAAAAATTGTATGCCTTTGTAACGAATCTATACTACAACAAAAGTACATACAAAGGTATCCAATTCATCCCATTCCTAGCTTATCGTATTTGCGATATACTTATAATTTGAGACTCTAATTTCTCGCTTTTAGGATGTCAAGTAATATCTAGTAAGATATATAAAGTATACCAATAACCATAATTTTTATGCATTGCTACAAAATAATCATGTTTTAGCTATGCTATCCGTGTAAAATAAATAAAATCCAACTCCATTGATTTAATTGTTTAGAGTTCTTAATGTAAAGATAGAAACAATATGTATATAGCGAGCGAAACAGCAAAAAGAAAATGTAGGAGAGCTCACTCTTCTAGGCTCCGGCATAAAGATTCTTCCAAGAGACGACGATGAGGGCGACAAGTACTATATAAATAAAAAGTAAAATTATATAAATTATTTAAAAGAAACATACCAAGCAAATGGCTGATGAGGGTAGAGCCCATTAAGAGAAACTCATGGGCAAACGATGGGATATGTTGAGCTGGTGGCCGGAGGAGCGAAGAAGACCGGTCAGAGAGTCCCTCCGGTTAAGGAAAAGGAAATCTTGACCGGAGAAAGGTCGACCTGAGCTTCGAATGGATCCGTCGGTTCGGCGAGTTGCATCACACGAGAAGCGGAGAGGGGAAGTTTCTTTGGTTGCTCACCAAAGGAAGGTCGCGTGTATACGAGCCTTTATTGGCTCCAAATGTCAAATCTTTTCTCACTTCTTATCATTTAAATATCACTTCCAAAATAGAAAGAAATAAAAGATATATACGCACTAGTCCACACAACTATGCTTTAGTCGTCTTTGACAATGCAAACAGAACAATTCGAGACAAGATCTCCCCAATTAGGATAACACAATTTTATGGTTTTTTCACTGTATAGCTTCGGCTAATCCATTACAACTAAACTGATTTCCTAAAATTCTTCTAAGATTTTTGGTAAATTAGTGACATTAGTTATTTACGGTTTTCTCGCATACACATGTTTTTGTTGGTTGATGAAAATTCACATTCCACAATGATATCCACTTTTATTGTTATTAATTACTTCAGAAGATTCAAACAATTAAAATTAGTAATTTTTGTTGATTTTATTATCGTGTATTTTTGCAAATTTCGGTTTTATAAGACGGTATAGAGATTTTTTATATGAAACGGTATTAAAGCATTATTTTCTTCTTCCACCCTAAAAATAAGTGGAAGAGACAAATGTTTCAATGAAACAGTATAATTTCTCTAAAAATTGTTTTATTTTTTTCACATTAAATCAAAAAGTGAGATTAATGATATGGGAGATGGAGTCTTCTTTCATATTAAACCAAAAAGTGAAATAATGAAGTTGGAGCTTAGATTTATTTATTTTTCTTTACAAAAAGAAAAAAGCAGAAGAGACAAACAGCTACACGTTGGCAGTATCTAGGAAGAAAAGAAACCAAAGAGAAAGAAAAAAAATCCCACGTTTATTAATAAAAATCTTGTAATGAAATTTCGTAAGCGTAACAAATCGAAGTAAATAATAATACGATAAAGAATTCAATAATGGGAACTAATAATTTATTAATGGCCGCCGTTCCGGCAAAAGGCGAATCAGACGACGTTGACGGGTTTGCGAAGGAAGATGAGCGAAGAAGGTGGCGCGTCTTCAAGCCACGCGCCGACGTAAAGGCGCTCGTAATAGTGGACACAGTAAAGGGAGAGTGAGAGCTGAAGTTGGTCTCGGCTCCAAAGGATCTTGGGGAGTCGTGCGAGGACCGGACGGATACAGAGGAAGTAGAGACATCGGTAGCCACCAAGAGCCGACACAACGGAGCGAAGGGAAAGTGAAGGTCGTGGTGATACTTGTCGGAAACAAAGCTCTTCCCATATTGAGTCGTTGCGAGCCACGGCCGACCAAAGACGGCACACGCAAGCGGCTGAACAGAGAGAAGGGCCGTCTAGTCGCCTGAGGATCTCTACGAGCACGTCGTGGTGGTCGTTGATGGAAAACTCGGGAACAAGTTTCACTCGCTGTCTCTTGTTGTTACTTTTCTCGACCATCCCGATTCGTTTCTCCGACATGGTACTAGAAAGAGAGAAACAGAGAGAGAGAGAGAGGTTTGTGTTTCAAAGAGAGAAAATTGATACAGCTGTTGAAATCACACGGGCGCAGGTAATATATATATATGTAAAAATATTGTGTGTGAGTGAGAAGCAGAGAGGGAGTGATGTTTATATTCAATCTGTAAAGAATAAAAATTAATGTTGGTTGGGTGGTTCTTGTTGCTTTTAAAACCTTAGTCTATATCATTACTTGTTGTCTTTTTGTTTTAAAAGCTACTGGTAGAACATATAACTATTTGTTTATTTGTTTCACTAATCTTACATATCTTTTTATCCTCTAGTGTATATTGACCAATAAAATTACCTAACACCGATACAAAACTACATATGTATATCCAATTATTGATTGAACAGAATTGGATAGTAATATACGTGTAGTAGTTCACATATATGGTAAGAGCGAATGGAGTATTGGAATGATAACAAAAATATAAGTTTAAAATGAATTTTTTAAAGTTTGTTTTTGGAGACGAGATAATTTCCATGTATAAATATTATTTTCTTTGTGACTCTAAAGTCTCTAATATGTAATTGGTTAATATATTAGTGATCTGTGATTGCCTTTAGAAAGTGAATTAGAAACAGGCCTGAAACTTCAAACCTAATCTTGTGTACTCACTGTACTGTGTAAATTTGAAGTATATTATTTATGAATATAGTATTACGAATACTAAAAGTGACGACGTGTGAAAATAAAACATACTTGTGATTTAATAGATATTGGTGGGTATTGGGTAACGTAGAAAGTTTAAATGGGTTTGGAACGACGAGTATTTTCTTTGTTTCCTCCACGCTTAAGATAGACAGTTCGTGACTCCTTTGATCCTTCTTTGCTCTTTGAACAGTAGTGATAGTCAAACCTCTCGCTGACTATTTTTAACCAACCAATTACACCTAAAAAATAATTAAGAAAATCTTTTTACACGAAGAATAGTTGTTTTCTCCATTTTCTTGCATAGCAAAAGAATCACAACCACAAATACACAAAATCTATACGCATTTACATAGGTAGAGAAAAATAGACTATTCATTTTAATATCTTATTAATCAGTCTACTTTTTAGACTATACTCAAAAACCAAAAAAACAATAGACAAATTGCCATTCAAATTTGTTTTTAAAAGGAAAATAAAATCTTGTTGACAAAAAAAAGAAAAGAAACTAAAACCTACAACAAAGCTCAAACAATTGAAAACTAGAAACCAAAAAACTAAAATCCAAAAACTAAAACTCCATGATAAAAACTATTGCCATTCAAGCCAAAGTTTTTTCTTTTGACATTTTCCCAAATATATATATTTTATTACATGAAAATTGCATTCAACTATACGTGATCACTCCCAACTGAATATTTTACACCTATAAAAATAATATCTACAAACACTAAACCATGGCGTTAGTCTATTTTAGAGATTATATCTCACAGCAAAGCTTTCACACCCTTCATACTATCTTCTATATAACACCAATCTATACATTGATATTGATGTTTGACTGGATAAGGAAATTATCAAATTTTATGTAAAATCATACATATATATATCTAATGTATGCATGTGAACATCTATACAGAGAGAGAAGATTTGTGACTTGTGAATGGGAATCAAGGTGAAGTGAGGAAGGGTCCAAGGGAAAGAATCCACGAGAGAGAACTGCAAATCCGATGCTCTTCCAATTTCCATATTCTTTTTACAAATTTCTTTCTCTTCTTTTAAATATACCTAAAAATTATGTATATTCACCAAGACACGCATGTACACAACTTCGTAATTTCTAATTAAAAGGTTGCACTTGTAGATATGCCGTATATATGCGTGTCTTAGTGTATATATTTATTACAGTTTATTTTCTCGAGGTAAAAGAGACATAGTTGATCGTTCTTCTTGTTGTTTTTGTTGTTTTTTTATACTTATGTTTATTATTTTTGAGTTCTTCCATATGTCTTCTTCACATTCTCGTCTTTCTTGTTTCAGGACCGTTGTACAATTATGTACACAGTGTACATTCATGCATGTGTATGTACACGTAGATGTAATAACATTTTTCGAAAATATTTTCTTTTTTGGTCATCATGTAAACGGTTCGTGCAGGTGCAGTTGAAAAAACAAAGATTTGATTAAGTCAGAAGGAGTGGTTTTCCATTACTTAAAGCTTTTTGGTTTGGTCAAATTTGCGCTTTTAGTTTTTTTTTCCCCCATTATATTACACTTACCATATTTGTTCTGTCCAAGATCTTCATTTCCGCAAGTTTATAAAGTTTATTGATGAACTATAATATATGTTTTGTCTCACAAAAAAATGAAATATGTATCAAACAAAATTTAAAACGCATATCTTTGTATCCTTTTCAACGAACAATAGCCGTACGCTATCATCCAAATGCAAAGACAAAAGAAAAGACTGCCACCCAAACAGAAAAATAAAAAATAAAACGACATGAAAAATGAAGGGAAAATTAAAAAACAGAAGTAATTATTTGAGAAGCCAAAAAAAAAAAATCAACAAACATTTAGTCAGTAAGCAACTATTTAGTTGTCTTTATGGCGTTGGGATTTCGCCAAAAATAGCAAACCCAAAATTCGTTCTAATATTCAGCTGTCGTAGCCTCCTTATATGTTACATTATGTATAATCAAAATGTATTCACTATACAAAATTATTGAAGAAGAAAATATGAAATGTGAGAGATGGTTACTTTTGTTTTCTAATTATGGAAATGTTGAATCCATGCAGGAAATAACAAGAACATAATCATGAAATATCAACATATCATATAATTGAGACGTTTGATGTTCTTTCGTTTAGTTTCTTTCAAATATTTACTTACTCTTTCGACGACTAGCGTTTGTACTTTGTAAAAAGTGTGACATGTGCAGCATCCAATTGGTCAACCTTATATAATTATCGTATTGACTCAGATTTATTAATATAATTTTCCGGGAAATAGGGGAATACAGTAAACATTTTATTTTATTGCTTTTATGAAAATAACACTAACGTCTCTCTCCTCGTTTTTGCAAGATTGATTCGTTTAAGATAGAAATTGGGATCTAGACAAAAATCATTAAATTACTAAACAACAAATGTTAGTGCTGCTAAACTTTGTTGAGTCGATCATGTTAGGAAATTTACGAGATTATGAGCAGAAAATAACCGAGATTACGAAAAAACTATAGAAAATATTATATGTATTGTAAATATATTATTTAGATTCTATCATAACGTAAAATTTTTGACGTTATTAACAAAAAGAAACTTGACGTCGAGAAAAAAAAATAATACTTGCTTGTTTTAACATAAGCTTATATTTATTAATATCTATATATATGCGTTTTATAACTTCATTGTTATTAGAGTTTCTTACAATTATTTCATAACTGTTTGTGCTTATACTTTGTAAAAAAACTCACAGAATACTACTTAAATTGAGAAAACTTTTGAACTTATACTTTTGATAAATATTACTTTATTGTATGAAAATACTCAAAAGAAGATTTTTTAAAAATTTCACTTTCATATTCATTATCAACACATGTTCTAGTTTTATAAAAAAGTAACCACGTCTGAATATAGAAAAGTTAGAATATTAAACAGAAAAAACAATAGTTGACAAAAGAAAAAAAAAAGAAGTAGTAGTTGACAAAAAAGGAATACAATGTCAATTGAAAGAACTGGTATCCAATGTATAAGTAGTTCCAAATCAACTAGCTAGACTTTCTGATATAATTAAAACAACATACTGAATCTATTGTAATAGTATAATAAGAAATTACTGGGATCGAGAGGCAAGCACGGAACAAAAGGCAACCATTTGGTCAACCCTAATGCTAAAACAACTAAACAAGTGAAAAAACAAGAATGACACATAAACCCTCCATCAAATCTTTGATAACGTTGTAGACTTGAAGGTACAGCTCATGCACATATTAGTAATTGAATACAATATTGAAATTTAAAGAATAATTAAGAAGGATTTGGTAATGATTAAAAGGAGTAAAGAAGGTTAAGGAGGGATAAAGAGATAAAAGCTCAAGTACAATGATAAAGAAAACAAAGAGGAAAAATGGTGAACACAAACATCCCCTCTGATAAACAAACAAACACTCACACTCACTGCCATATTTGTCCAAATCCCATCTCACCTACACATATACTTACACCTACATATACATTCAGGCTTTAATATAATGTCTTTTTCAACCATTCTTATATTTGTACAATATTCTTTATATTTGAATATAAATTCAGAAAAATTCATCCCGGGCGTTTAAACTTCATCTAGTTCTCTAGTTGTTCTTTAACCAAAAAAAAAAACTTCATCTAGTTATTTTTTTTCCATCGAAGCACCAAATAATTTATATGAATATGTAAAATTAGTATAGCTATAGATGCTAAAATTTATTAGTATGAAAAACTTGCATCAGTTGTTAAATTAATGTTGCTAAAATTAGCCTGTAGTTGATAACCAACACTTAAAGTGTATTGTTGGTCATTCTAAATATAAAAGCCCACGAAACGAAGTCCTTTCACTCAAGGGCCTGTTCAGTAATGATAAGAAAAACAACGATATGGGCTTATAAGTGGTCAAGATATTATCAAAGTAAACAAGCATATTTAATCAGGACTACCATATCTTCAGAGAACAATTTTAAAAGCATCTCCACACTTCATCTATATGGATATTAGTCGTTCCATTGTCTCAGATCGTAATGAAATCAACCCGCGCTACACAATCCCTAAAACGATTACAACATGGATGACATACATGGAGTACTGTCAATACAAAACTTAAGAAATGTAAATTCGTTCCAATATACTTTAGGAAAAAAGTTAGTGATGTGTCAAAAAAATTTGTGTGCATTTTTTTTAAAGGAACATGTTAAGGCGTTTGTAGGTCAACATGAACAGAACTTGCGATGTAATGATGAGTAAGACAACATGAATTTTGAAAAAATAGCAATAAGTCGGTGAGGTTTTACGATGAAAATTAAATCTAACGGTCATTACAAGAAATATGTGTTAAAGCCAAAGATTTTCCGTGGATGAGTCACAATATTCGAAGTACCTATTCTGCCACGAGTTTTCATCAGACATATAGCCATTTATCTTTTCCAAGGCCATACATATTCAACTAATGGCTGTGGGATATGTCCCTGATCAATTTGTGACCAATTTTGAAACTAGTTCCAGACAAGTGTTTGATTGTCAGTTCGTAGGTGTGAGATTCGAGGATAGTGTGTGTGAGCCAAGCATTGCTAATATCGCCCAGTCAATTCACAACAGAGATCTTTATTATTACATTATCAGAGGTCCAAAACACCAAACTTGATAAAATATTTGGAACAGGTAGCAAATTTTCACTCAATACACACCTCCTTAACACTCAAGACACCACCATATAACTCCTTAAACAACGCACACTAAGCAGTTTTACATACGAAAAGACACATAAGTAACTCATTGATAATTGACATTAAGACGAGAAACCCCAAAACACCAAATCATCAAGCCGCTCGTTGGTCGGACTATTCCCACCGTGAACCAGCAAACCTTTCTCACCATTCTTGTCCGCGACCGCAAACGCGCACCACCCGCGTGAGCTTGGTTTCTTCTCCTCCTCAGTACCATCCACAAGCTTCTCCCACACTAAAGTCTCTGTATCAAACTTGTAGATCTCTCCAGATAACTTCCCAGCTCCCATATGCATCAGCTCATGCGGCTCTTCCTCTCCACCATATATCACAATGTATTTCCCGGAAGAAACCGCCGGAAACACGCTTCTCGCAGGCGGTACATCCCCGGTGGTTTCCACGGGGGTCCATTGGCCACTAGCCAAATCAAAGCAATGGATATCACCCAATTCGTTGCCATCGAACCCAAACAAAACCCAAACTTTCCCTTCAACAACCACAAGCCCCGGTGCTCCTCTCCCTTTACAAGCTTCCCCAGCCGCCGGATACTCAACCCAATTCCGATCAACCACATCGTAAGCGTGTAGCGTGTTCACACGCCCTTTGGCAGTAACACCACCAAAGACGTAAACTTTCCGATCATCACCAGCCATAGAGTGATAGCTACGACCGGGAAGGCCTTCTTCGACCGGAGATAACATTTCCCATTTGTTTGCAAGAGTGTCGTAGGAATATAAGCCGTTGTATTTCCGAGAGTCGTCACGGCCACCGTAGACGTAGATCGTGGTGCCGATTGGGACCATCGAGACACCGAAACAGGGGAAAGGAGCGTCTCCTGTTGCAGGAGCTATGGACCATTCTTGAGTATCGAGATCGAAAACGTACAGATCGTTGTCGATCGGGATCGTCGGTTTTAGCTCACCGCCGAAACAATAGACTTTGTTCCCCACGACGGCGATTGCGTGCGAGCTTCTCGGTCCAGGGCCTGCTCCTTTCTGACCCACCTGAATAACAAAATCAAGATTATAAATTTAATCGGCGTTTCGATTAAACAAATCGTATTTGGAGGATCAAAGAAGCAAGTTGATAAAAAGGAGAAACTTTTACCTTAACCCATTTGTTCTCAGCCACAGGACTCATACTGGCAATTTCGTTCCTCACAAAGAAAAAGATTTCAGTGAATAATTTTTTTTGTTTGTTGATAAAAGTTAAAAGAACTTGATGTTGGGGTTGGGTTTACTTATAGGCAAATGTGGGTATCAACATCAGCACAAGTTAAAATTCAAAGTAAAATTAAAATTTCTTAAGACACGTTCCATTGTTGCCAAAAAAAATGGAGATACGTTACCATCTATAACACTAATTCTTTTTATTCAATTATTATTAAAAATCGGTAAAGAAAAATTTGATCACGCAAGTGCAATACTTGCAATGCATTTTTATTGGTTAAAGAGAACACGGCAACGCATGTTCTTTTGTTACTTATTAAGTAAGAAAATCTTGATTACAATTTGGAGTATCAAAATTTTTTTTCTTTCTATAATAGCTGTCATAATCATGGACATATATAGTCATAGTTTTATTTTTTCCTTGTTATTTTAATCATTCATATATAGTCATAATTCGGATAAGAACAAACGAAGATATCACAACAAATTATTGAAAAAAAAAAGAGAAGGTCAAACTAATAACAAAGTCTTGCCCATTCATGATCTTTCTTTTTTGTTTATCTGGTAGATTTATTTAACTAAAAAGAACCATAAAAAGTCTTGGCCCATTCATGATCTCTAATGACTGGTTATGTATATTACTATGCACATTGAGTAAATAGATGAAAGAAGATATGATTTGACAGAGGTGAGTCACGTGTCATGTGGGGTTCCTTATCTTCATGGCTCCACTTCGGGCAAGAGTCACATGCGAACTTTTATGTTTCCGAAAACAAGCAGAGAACAAAAGCTGAAGGTAAAAGAAAACAAGAGGGTTGAGTCATGAGATGAACGTGGACAGTGTTAACTAGAATCTGGTCGACAATCCAGACTACATTCGAGCCAAATTTTGTGGTTTCACACTTTTACTAGTACCTTCTAATAAGCCATAGTTTTCTGTTGGTACTTCTATGAGCACCATCCTCTCTAACTCTTAGGGCTTCTAGTCTTTTTCATAACATCGATTAACTATTGTTTCTTCAGTATTATATTTAGTATGATTTCTGATGTAGGAGGATCTAAGACCTCCAAGGATTGTTGACTGCGGGATCTAGCGGCATCAAATCACTATTTGATGCTGATATACTTACCGCTTAATTTGAATCATGTTGCTTTTTTTATCATAAATTAGTTTAATCAAATGTGGAAATGATAACCTGAGCTATCTTAACTTTTTCTTACAATTCGTTGGTTATCAAAGAAAAAAAACATCACTGGATTTTTTCGTGATTGTAAGAAAAGACAACGGATGATATTTGAAAGTCTTAGATCAAGATTATCATGAGGTGTTTACCGAGTTCCTTGAGGAAATTGTCAATGTACAATTTTTGAAAGGACAAATAAATTAAAATACGACAAGTTAAACATCACTTCAAAAAAAAAGAATGATAATAATTAGAAGATATTCTATTTTGACATAGTTTTGTGAATTTAAAAAAAAACATTCGTAGAATCAAAAGAGAAGTAGTAATGAATTATCAAGAGGAATGAAATAAAATAAATAATAGGAACCACCAACAAAAAATGAAACAAACTGTCGATCTTTACTTGGGATCATCCCAAGAGTGCCTATGTGAATTCACAACACAAAATGCAATATAGCGAAAATTCACATTTATTATTCATCCTATATAAATCCAGCCATTGAGTAGCATTAGCTTCATATTAGATACACAATTCGATAACTCATTCCAATACTCTAGCCAAAATGTGGATCAACAAGTTGTTTTTGCTTCTTCCAGTTGTATGCATGGCCATGTCCTGTACATCTCAAACGTTGCCTTCGCAACCTATCCCTGGACAGGACCAAGCAGATTGTTTGTCATCACTAGAAGTTATTCCCGACTGTATCCCCGAAATGTTCCGATCGATAATAAATGGACAAATCGGGAATGTTGGTCCTTCTTGCTGCCATGCCTTTTTGGGTCTCAGTGCCGAATGTGTCACTCAGATGTTTGCCTTCGCTCCCCTTTTTCCTCCGACTTTAAGGGACCATTGTTCCCGACAATGAGTATTGTTCCTTTTGAGTCTTTGTTTCAAGGAGTTTGTTATTCTACATATTTTATGTTATGAATGTGCTAATAAGACTGTTATGTTTCTCCTTAAAATAACAAGTCTCTCTACTAGAGATCAATATTAACTTATACGTAAACAGTATCTATGACCATCTTTATCCATATGACCATTTATGTACAAACGTCTTGCGTGATAATCGTACCACAAAAACAAAGGAAAAAAAACGTTAAAAGGATAAGCCTAAGCCCTCATGGACTTTATTGGGCCAATCTCGGACGAGCACGAGGCCCAAAACCAACAATTATGTTTCTCGTTGGAATGTTGGAAGTACAAAACAAACGTTCGTTGATCGAAGTGGGACCCAGCTTTGTCTTTGCAAGTGATTATCCGCCGCACAAAAAAAAGTCTCTCCGCCACATACAAGCAAGCATTTCCCGGCGAGAGCTGAGGAATAAAACTCAGAAAAATGGAAGGACTTCTCTCTCTTCAGCCCTTCCCTTCCTCCGCCATTCAACGGCGGTTCTCTACGTTTAGCCTCCGTAGACTGACCAGACCCTCTTCCTCTTGTGCTCCTCTTCGTGCTCAACAGGTTTTCCATTTCTTCCAATTCCACATATCTTAGCGTTTGGAATGTGTACATCTTCTTATTCTATAGTTGCGATTTGCAAATTTCAGTGCGAATTCGTTGATTACAAATTGATGAAAATCTTAAGCTGAGTCTATATTCGAGCTTGTTGGTATCAATAGCTTTCAGCTTCAGGAGTGTTCCCGAATTCGGATAGAAACTCAGAATCGATGGTAGGTAGGTCTACTGAAATTTACAAGTCTCTCCTGGAAGCGTTTCGTTACTTATTAAACATTGAAGACTTCTGCCATTGGGATTCTGTGATGATTGAAGAAACTATGTAATTATTATTGTTAAGAACTAAGCAGCTCGTGTTTGTTTTTTTTTGTTTAAGTCTGGAATCACGGAAGGTTCTGAAAGTGTTTCTTCGGCATTGGAGGGTAAAGTAAGTGATCTCAAGATCAATGAGCAAGAAGTGGGTATGTACCAGAATGAAGTAGTTGCTAGTCAGGGTATAAGGATAAGGAGAAGACCACCCACTGGACCTCCATTGCATTACGTGGGACCTTTTGAGTTCAGGCTCCAGAACGAGGGAAATACACCTCGCAACATCTTGGAAGAGATCGTATGGCACAAGGATAAAGAAGTTGCTCAGGTAACTTCTTTCTTTAGTCTCCGTATTTCGTATTGAATTGGTCTGATTCAAAAGGTGGCCACCACATTTACAGATGAAGGAGAAAAGGCCTCTCTATACTCTGAAGAAGGCTCTAGAAAATGTTCCTCCTCCTAGAGACTTCATTGGTGCTCTTAAATCTGCCCATCAAAGAACCGGGATGCCTGGTTTAATAGCTGAGGTAAAGAAAGCTTCTCCAAGCAGAGGAATCCTGAGAGAGGATTTTGACCCAGTAAGAATTCACCCCCTTTCTTGCTCATCTTGACACGTCGTGAATAAGTTTCGGAAATAGAAGAATTACCTTCTGAAGGCTTGAAATCTTAGGTTGAAATCGCAAAAGCTTATGAGAAGGGCGGCGCAGCATGTCTTAGTGTTTTGACAGATGAGAAATACTTCAAGGTAATACCTTTAGACCAACTATATCTTTATTTTGTTTCCCCCTCCTTCAAGTATGAAGTACTATGTTCGTAATAACGCCATAATATGTCTTCTTTGTCATGATTCTGTTTCCATATAGGGAAGCTTTGAGAACCTGCAAGCTATAAGAAATGCTGGTGTAAAGGTTTTTGCTTCCTCCTTTTATTTCCGGTTTCTCTGTATAATCCTGTTCAGATACGTTGTCATACAATTGTGACATGCAAGTTCTGATGTATTTTCATAAAAAAATATAGTGCCCTTTGCTATGCAAAGAGTTCATCGTAGAGGCATGGCAGATATACTATGGTAGAAGCAAAGGGGCAGACGCAGTTCTGTTGATCGCTTCTGTGTTACCGGACCTTGACATTAAATACATGATTAAGATTTGCAATATTCTTGGAATGGCTACACTTGTGGAGGTTTGTATGAGGGAATCCCAGTTAGATATTCCTCAACTAATGCTTCTGGCTCTTCCTAATCCAATTAATGCTTCTCTGATTTGCTTGATTACCACTTGCCACTAGGTACACGATGAACGGGAGATGGATCGCGTTCTTGCAATCGAAGGTGTTGAGCTCATTGGCATTAATAACCGTAACCTAGGTACAATCTTGAACGAGACATCTTTGAAAACTAGAGGTACAATCCTTTTTGATCTGTGTAATCACCCTTTCTTTCAGAAACATTTGAGGTAGATATTGGTATCACAAAGAGGCTCCTGGAAGGAGAGCGTGGTGAATTGATTCGTCAAAAAGACATCCTCGTAAGCACTACTCACATCCCCTGTTTCTCTTACCCTTTACAGTCTTGCGCACACCTCACTCAACTTGTCTTTACATTGTAGGTGGTTGGAGAATCTGGGTTGTTCACTCCTGAAGACATTGCATTTGTACAAGAAGCCGGTGTCAAAGCAGTAAGCTTTCACAAGCTTAATGGTTGAAGATACTCGCTCAAAATGCTAATGGTTTATTTGATCATAGCTCCATTGTGATTTTCTTTGTGTTGTTAGGTTCTGGTCGGTGAATCTCTTGTTAAACAAAGCGATCCTGGGAAGGGAATCAGCGGACTATTTGGAAGAGATGTCTCAGAGTGAGTTTCGAGTTTAAACTTTTTGTATAGAGAAAAGCTTCATTGTTTCTCCATTTAAGTCCCCCTCTTCTTTCTGTAAGTGCCTCTCAAGCTTTACAGAAATGTCCAACTATTTTTGCCTTCAATACATATACATTACAGAAATGTAATAGTGACATTTTGATCAATTCTCCAAAAGTACATCCTGGACAAACCATTAACTACGATAAATCGGTTCATAATTTAGAACTGAGGCCACCAAGTACGAAATAGAAACCGAGTTCATATATTAATAAACTTAACAACATCAAAGATCACTCGTTTATTGAGAGACCAACAAATATCAAACTTGAAGTGTAATTACTGGCTCTTGGAATTGGAAGAGAGATAGATACGTCTATTTAGTTCACCAACCTGAACAATAAAAACGCTCATTGGAGAAGATCATGAGTTTTAGAGGTTCCTTTATCCCACATTCTATGTTTTTGATCGATAAACACTACTTAGAATGTGAGTTACCTGGATTCATAATGCATCAAACAAGTTCAAGAACAAGAGCAGAGGCACCTCCTCCTCCGTTGCACACTCCTCCCACACCATACTTGCCGTTTCTCTTCTTTAGTATCCCAAGCAATGTGATTAGAATACGAGCCCCACTGCAGCCTAGAGGATGTCCTAAAGAGACAGCTCCTCCATTTACATTCACTTTCTCCTGTTAATGTCAAAAAGGAACAAAACCCATGTTTATGAAACCACTTGAGTAAGTTGATTTAGAATTCAAGAGACTCAATGATGCAAAATACTGACCGGACTAATCCCAAGTAGCTTTTGATTTGCGAGTGCTACAACCTGCGAAAAAAGTCAGTTCAGTCAAATTAGCCATTACAAATGTTTGTCTATTCTTTAGGGGAAGAAGACGGATTTTCTTACTGCAAATGCTTCATTGATCTCATAGTAATTGATTTGAGAAGATTCCAAACCAGCATGTGCAATAGCTTTTGGTATCGCAAGAGAAGGAGCAGTAGTGAAAAACTCTGGTTCCTGCAGGGTTTGGGTCTCACTTAGTGAATGTAAGAAGACATCCAAAATGTTGTATATAAGAAGGGAAGGAAATATTATACAAGTAATGTACCTGAGCTGCATCGCCATAACCTTTAACTTTTGCTAATACTTGAAGTCCTAGCTGACGCGCCTTCTCTCCACTCACTAGGACAAGGGCAGCTGCACCATCACTGTCAAATGGAGACGAACTCTACTTAAGCAAAAGAGAAGTTGCAAGCATAACCAAGATCCATGTAAAAGGTTACATTGTCATCTAAGAAAAAGACCTTATGCTAGACGCATTTCCAGCTGTAACAGTGCCTCCATTCTCCTTGAAACTTGGACGGAGTTTCCTCAGTTTTGCAGCATCAAACTGAGATATTAAGACATCATACATGTAGCAAGGCATACCAATTTAGTTCTTAGTCATTGGAATGATCTAATCAGTATTTCCATTTTCTGACGTGCAATGCCACATACAGTAAAAGACACAAATGACTAAAATATACATGAAAATGGACGGAATTTCTCAGTAAGTAGTCGATCAAAATACTTTATTGTTTAACTTAGTCCACTTAGACATGTAAAAAAGCATGCAACCGGTGAGTAACAAGAAAAACAAAAGTTCAGGTTCACTGGAGAACAGAAATCAGGGCATAAATGCATAGGTTCACTGGAAAACATATATCAGGGCATAAGTGCATAATCTATAACCATAAGGGAACCAAAATCACCTTTCCAAGACCTTCGTCCTTGTCAACAATGGTTGACGGCCTACCCCTTCCTCCAGAAACTTCAACCTGTATGACCAACTTCCCGTTACTATATTCAGCATGTATAAATCAACAAAAAACGATACAAAAATATACTAACCGGGACGATTTCCCATGTGAAGGCGCCAGCTTCCTGGGCTGCAATACCACGCTCAAAACTCTGAACAGCGTAGTCATCCTGCATATTCATCAGTAGGAGACCAATCAACCAGTTAACGTATTGAGTTTCTAACTTTCTATAAACAATGAAACCTACTAACCTATTCTTGTATTTCACAGTTTCGGAGAGAAAGGTGAACTATGAAGGTTATTAACAAGGCATCAAGAACAAAAAATAAGACAAGAGGGTTGATGCAGTACCTAGCAATAATAAGTAAATGGGACACATACACAAAATGCAATAAGCATCATGATTGTTAATTCAAGAAAAATGAAGAAACAACATACTTGCTGCTCCCTCGTTATCTCAAATTTCTCAGCGCATAATTCTGCACAACTTCCCATCCCACAGTCGTTATAGACATCCCATAGCCCATCCTTTAGCATTCCATCTACTAGAGAATCATGACCGAATCGAGAACCTTTCCTGCATAAATTTTTTTAAATAAGAAACTATGAAATGGATATATGCATAGAGTACAAAGACCAACGGATTGCATAACCACATTATCTTACCTTGCTTCTGCCAGATATTTTGGTGTATTAGACATGCTTTCCATGCCACCCGCCACGACGACGTCATTGATCCCCAACTGGATACTCTGAGCAGCAAGCATTACCGCTGAAACCACCCAGAAAATAATGTCTCCCTCATCTTAAAAGCGTTAAAATGGAGTAAAACCAGAGCCCATAAGCCAAAAGTTCTCACCTTTCATGCCTGATGCACAGACCTTGTTAACTGTGGTACAGACAACAGAGTTAGAGATTCCTGCACCTAAAGCAGCCTGACGAGCAGGAGCTTGACCCAAATTGGCACTAAGAACATTGCCAAATACAACTTCTTGGACGAGAGATGGGTCAACATTTGCCCTCTTCAGAGCAGCTGGAACAGTAAAAGCAAAAGGAAAGTCAATTATATAAGCTTACACAGAGAAAGGATCTGTTTTAAGGAATCAGACCTGCAATAGCTACGGATCCAAGCTTTGTGGCGGGTAAGGATGAGAGAGATCCGAGAAAGCCGCCCATTGGTGTGCGTGCAACACCCACGATGCAAACATCTGTTTCAACATTCTTGGATAAAACATTCTTCCCACATCATGAATCAGGAAGAGAAGAGTGTGATAAAGAAATACCTCTGGGATTGACGGAATCTGCTGTATGGGCCATCAGAAATCTACAGAATGGTGTCGAAAGATGAAAACTTTCAATGCAGTGAAAGTCAACGAGAAACCCATCTCATCAAAGAGCCAGATCCATATAAGCGTTTGGGAATTCGAATAAGATTCACGAGAAATGCAGAGATCTAAGGGATCGCTTACCTGATTCTTCAATTCAGAGAGCGCGCGAAGAATGGAGGAAGCTGAAAGAAGTGACTCGTTCTGTATATGATGACGACAATTAATTCTACAATATAACTGGAACAGAGAGAATGAGAGAGAGTAACGAGAAATGAGAGTCCTATAAAAACAGAACGTTTTCGTTGGTGAATCAGCGACGATAACTACGATGAAGAGCAACACGACGGCTATGTGATCTCTACATAAAATCTTTATTTTTTAAATTAAAATCTTGTATATTTATTCGATCAACCCCTTCTTTTACATAAATCCTAACAAATAGCAACCACTTTCAAAATAATTGGGAAACTAACCCGAAACTTTTAGCTATTTACAAAACTATAATGTGGTACCCAAAAACAGAGAGAGAGAGAGTTAATTGAATTAATAATTTTTTAAAAAGGGCCCGTACAAAACCCTATTTCTGGGTTCTCCTCTCCCTAACTCCTGCCTTGAAAGTTCGCAGAGCCGCCGTCAAAACCAAAATTATCGACGAAGAAGCGACTAAAAATGTCTACCGGAGAGGAAGGTCACATGGCAGTGGCCGAGAGAGGCACTAGAAAAAGGAGGGTAGGCGCAAAGAATGGTGGAAAGTCGAAGAATAAGAAGTTTAAGACATTACCTGCTTCCTCTGACAGGTTTAAGCCTACCATGAAGGACAAAAAGCTCTTTCAGAAGAGAAGGCGAGACTACAACTCCGATGAAGATGAATCGACGAAGCCACCAGAGGTAACCATTCGTGAGAAGATATTCACTGATGCTAACATGGGGCCGAATTACGACGAAATTGAAGAGGAAGACGGCTCGGACAAGGACGAGAATTCGGATGGGGAAGACCACGGGGAGATTCAATCTGGGATCACCAGGTTTGCCACTGATGGATGCAACGCCTTCAGAATCGCTTTCAAAGCTATCATGAAGAAGACCAAAGGAGAAGATGTATTGGTAAGCTCTTATCCTATTGACCTTTCCTGATTCAGATGGGATGAGTATTAAAGTAGTGTTGGGTTTGTGTAACAGGGTCCAGTTTTATCCGCACATAAGCATCTTATTGCTCAGAAGCTAGCCGAAGAGGAAGCTGAAAAGAAGGCCAAGGGTCAGGCCAGAAAGGCAAAACATTTGGTATGATTTTGGTTGTATTCACTCACCATTCTTGTTTCTATGTTTTGTGCTTTAGAATGACTCGCTGCAATGCCTTAAGGTTGCTGAGAAAGGACATGTGAAACCTGCAAGCTATTTGGACTCCCATGAGAAGATTCTTATAGGTGTTGCCACCAAAGGAGGTATGGTTTCCTCAATGCTAAATTCAGTTAACTCTCTTTTTCAGATTGTTTGGTGTGTTTTCGTTTTAATACTGACTCAGCTTTCCCCCATGAACTCCTGGAATCACAGTGGTCAAGCTTTTTAATGCTGTAAGTTTGTTTCTACTTCTGTTTTCGCTTGTTTAGTCTCTGAGAGTGATTCCTCTGATTCAAAACTTGGGTTTTTTTTCAAACAGGTAAACAAGGCTCAACATGCTCAGAAGGGCTTGAATGCTTCAAGGTCAAAAGACGCTAAAGGTAGAGGCTTTAGATATTGATCTTTGGCATAATTCTATCTGTGACCATTGTCTTATTTTTGGCTTCTAAATCTGTTCTTTTTTTTAATTGTTCTGTTGGAACATCCATCAGTGTTAAAGAAGCGAAGAAAAGAAGCATTCTTCTCGGAGTTAGGGAAAACATCAAAAACAGATACCAAGGTTTGGCATTGTCGACATATCTCTTATTCCTCCCCGACTATGGCTCTTGACAATTCTCGGTGTTTTTAAACCTTTCACCTTTCGATGAACGAATTAACCGAACGAATTACCTTCATTAGTGAGAGCTGTTAGCTATAAGTCGAAAGTATTCTTGGTAATTTACTAGTGAGATTCTGTCGGATGGTGCAGGCGCAAAAATCTTCAAATTCACATGAAAACGAAGCTCCTGCTTGGGCTCCTCTACGTGATAATTACATGTTAGCAAACCCAAAGCTGAAAGACTGGGACAAAAAACAGGTATAATTCATTCTTGTCCACAGTTTTGGAACCACCTTGCTGGCATACACTCTTTCACTGAAACTTGAAACTGAATGTCTGCAGGAAACAAGTGAGAGAGATGATTTTGCTGCTATGTCAGGAGATGAAAGTTATGAAGACTGAGCTACCAGTAGTTTGTAGTACGGGCCAACTTTTGTTTACTTTTTGTATCATGCAGCTTTCGTTTGATCAGAATATGAATGAAGTCAGTAGTTTTATAGTGCAAAAGGAACGATAGCAAGATAATATATCAAAAAAAAACAAAGGTTATGATTCTTGTGGTTGGCTTTTGAAAACAACTCTTTCTAGTATCAATAACCGAAACCGAAATATATATAGAACATGGCCTCTCTGGTACTCTAATCTCCTACATTATTGATAAATAGTCCAATCAGATTACAAACGCATATGCGGATTTACATATAAGTAAGTAATAAGAAATATACATTCGTGGTCTTGCCTTGGCTACAATAGAACAAAATTTTAAGGATCCTACTCTCTATGTTGAATAGATTCACTGTCAAGTCATATGCTTAAGCAGCAAATGACAGAAGATAACAACTTTATGCAAAAGAGGCAGAATCATGAGCCCTCTAAGCACGAATGAAGCTTATGGGGCCAAAAAACTGATGATCCTAAACTGCACTTTAGTTACATCTCTTCGTCTAATATCTCCACATTGTGTTCTTCATTGTTTTGTGTTTATGGCATCCTCAGTAGCTTCTCGCCGGGCTCAGCGGGTCGTAATCGTAAGCTTCACCCGACTTGACGAACCTTCCCTTCACACGCCGTCTCACATCAGCTCTTTCTTTCCTAGAGACATACCTCACTCGCTTATCAAACCTATTTATACAAAACATCTACAATATTAGCAATGATAATGTTCACTGATGATGAATGAAATCACATTTCGAAGTGGTTTATACTTACTTGCGAGCCTTCTTCTTTTCTTTGTAACGAATAACAGCGTTGTTACGCGTTGTTGCATGTGAGGTAGCCTTAATCTCCTGTGAAGTTGGAGGGCACCATGGTGGTGGCTCTCTTGAAAGCTGCTGTGCCGATGACGCTCCACAATCTTGGACATCTCCAGCATTACTTTCTCCCGTGATACCGGAGAAGGATATATTCGAATGAGCTGGCTGTGATGAGAAGCAAATTATTGGCTCGGTTCTACAACTCACGAACGAATCTCCAGATGCAGCATTGCTTCCTGCTGGCTGCTGCATTGCGTTTCCATGGATTGATCCCTGAATTGAGAAAAAAGACAGAGAGAGAGAGCATAAGAACCACAGAAAAATTCATCCTTCACTTTAGTGATACTAGTCTTATAGAAGAAGAATGTTGAAAGAACCTCATGTTTCTCGAAAAGACTTCCAATTCCACCATGTTCAAAGAGATCTTTTGAAGAGTTGTAGGCTGTACCAAAGAGTTCTTCGTACTTCTCGAAAGCCAAGTCCACTTCATCCATAACGAGATTGTCACAGAAGTCATCCTCGCATACTCCAAGGTCCTGCAACCAAAAAAAATAATAAGAAACATTTAGAAGCCAGTTGCTTTCAAGATTCTACCACAATATGAAGAAAATTGTGTAAATTACCTTTGGCAATGTGGTATTTTCTGGAACACTAGACCGATCCATACCAGAACTGGTTCCAGGCTGATCTTCATTGACATTCTGTACGCCTGGTTTTTCTACTGGGCCCTCATCTATAGTCATCAAACCCATTTCTTGCTCACACGCAGATTGTCCAGCAGAAGAGAAATCCAAATCCATACAGAAAGACCATATCGAGGCAAGTTCGTCACTCGAAGGGCAACCAGAATAACAATTGATGGTTTGCCTTTTATGATGCGAAGTTTCGCCGTTGTGCCCTGACCAATCACAGTTTTGACAGAGAGAAACCCTCTCGTCGCTACACCGAACAGATGCTGGCTGTGCATTGCACCGCTCACATATCAAAGTCCTCGAATGACGTTTGGATAAAGCATTAGCCGAATGAACATTACGGTCACACGAGAGGCACAAACACGCTGCATCAGACCGGCAATACACCATTGATCTTTGTTCACCACAGAAGTCACACATATAGCCCATTTTCAACTGAACCAATCTGATGTTTGGCTCAACCGTCACGCTAAAGAAAGCAGGCTCCTTTCACTGACCAAGAATGAAACCGTTTCTGTTAGTTCTCTTGGAAGAATTTTTTTTCTTTTTTACCACAATACATTATATAACTAACAACTTCTTGACTTAGATTTTGGTCTTTGATATTAGAGGAGAAAAGCTTGAAACTTGGTATCAAAAAAAGCAAGTCCAGATATAGAAGAAAGATCCAATCTTTTGAGCATTTATTTACTAGACGTTGTAGCTTCTATAAACGAAAAAAGACAAACGAACGAGGTATGAGACTGCTAGAAAGCAAAACAAATCGAAGGAGAGAACAGAGCAACCAATAAAAAGTCAGAGAAAAAGATTAGCTCTAAGCTTCAAATTCAAGATCAACGCAGTGAACTCAAAATTCTTAGATTTAATAGGAATAATCAGATATTCTAATTACTATAAATTCTCAATCTTGCAACCCATCAGAAGAGAAGATATATCTAAAAAGAGAACCAGAAAGAAGAGCAACATAGATCCATTTCGAGATCAGCCAAATAAGAATGGATAAATCAAAGAACACAAGGGTTTTAAGATAAAAAAAGAACCTACATATGGGAGATCGTCAAGTATCTTCTGAAGCAGAAACAAGAATGTTTTCAAAACGAAGAAGCTTGAGAAGCTTGAGAAGAGAAGTGATTAATGTTCTGCGTGTGAAAAAGGGCAAAGAGAGATGGATAGATAGACAATGGGTTGTGGGTTGTCCTCAAAGAGACATGTAGGCATGTGACATAAGCTGATAAAAACTATAAAATTTTAGGGGAAAAGTGCAAAAAGTCTCAGTTTTTGGCGGACCCCACAGATATTTTAGGAGCGTTACATCACACGCTCGCGCGTAAGGAAAGAGTGTACTCGCGATCTAGAATACACACGTAAACCTTTTTGTACTCTTTCCCGATTCTGGATTCTCAAAGCGTCACTCGACGCCCTATCACACAGCATGAGTCTTTGCTTTGACCTTACAAAACCAAAATATCTTTTCTGTCTTTTTTTTTTAAACACAATCGCATGAATAAATAAATATATTTTGCCTAAAGAGGAGATATTTTTATTTTTATAGGGTAAAATAAAGGAAAACCAAAAAAATATCTGGCAAGTTAGATACGTGTTCACAAAAAGATATTTCTTTGTAATCTGTAACACTGACACGCAGTCGGTATCCACTTTTTAATTATTTGTCTACTCTTTCCCTTTTTTTACCAATAAATTATTGTGTAAAAGTGGTTTTATTTCTTTCAGTTCTAGGAAACAAAAACATTCAAATTTCGTCTTCCTAGTTTTAACTAAAACCTTCAATGTTTTGGATTTTTATAAACAAAACTTATGACTCAATGAAACATTCCACAAAAAAACCTTCATATTTTTGGATTGTTTGTTGTCTCTGCAACACTTTTTTCTTTGTTACCTATTAAATCAGTGACACTGGAGAGTAAGAATATAACTTTAAAAGGCTTTCCTATATTTGATTGTCCTAACTCCTAACTCCTAAGCCATCGCTTAAATGCTATCGACAGGCCGGGCCTTGATTAGCTGTCTGCTGTCACAGTACAAAATAATCAGATTTGCCAAATTTTCTACTGTGACATTTATAGGATTTATTTTGTTTTTCACTGGGCTACATGTTGGAGGATCTAAGTTCAATTAACATCATGCTAACACAATTACAGTTCAAATCCATATCACCATATAACTAGTTAGGGACCAATCTCACCATATCCAAAAATTGTTGTGATTCGTCTTAGCTATTGTAGACATCTTAAATGACACAAATATCCGAACATTTACTAATCTCGTAGATTAGTCTTGATTTTGGCCAAATAGTTTATCAAAAGAGATTTAAATTAGAAAGCACTAAAAATTTGCTATGGTATTATTAATATTCCCTTCACTCAAGTTTCCAAGCATAAAGAAATAAAGAAAAGTCATGCAATGGGCCATAACCACTTGATGCCGAATTGTATCGACTCAAAGGACTACTCCCTCCTCCGCTGTCTCCTTCTTCCGCATCGCTAAAGTACTCGTCTACCATCGCTCCGACCGCAACGGGCTTAAACAAAAACAACCCTGAACTCGCTGTCGACTCTGAACTTCCGAATAACCAATCGTGCACATCGTAGTACACCATTACAGGAGTTCTGTCCACCAACACCATCTGATTCCCTCTAAATTTCCACTGCAGATTCTTCACGTGCACGACCACGATCCCATCCACGCTTATCCACATCTCTGGATCTTTCTCCTCCGTAACTCCACCGTTTGAGCTCTCCACCACCACTTCATGCTCTTTTCTCTGCTCGTCGAATCTTGCTCGAGTCGAAAACGTTTTCTTCCCAAAGATGCTCTCTTTCTTGAAATATATGAACCCTTCGACCAATGCAGGTCTTGATTTCGTCCGCTTGTAAGCTTTCTGCTTTAGGTCTCCCAACATTAAAACAACCTCTTCATCGGAAACTACTGCGACGTAATAGTCTGACATTGGCTCGGGGCTACCATTTCCCGACAATTTCGCCGACCGGAGATCCCAGAAGACTTCCACGAAGTTTCCCTCTACGTCGAATGACTTTGATCCTCTTTTGCTCCAGAATTGCCATGGCTTCACGAGATCGATCTTGCAGCAATAGTTCATGTCGTTGTCTAAACTCGAGACCATGACGGTGAGGGAATGGTTCATGAGATTCTTGGACCATAAAACGGTGACGTTACGGAAGAAGCCGGCCACGTGAACTTGGTAACCGCACGTGACTGTGCTATGCGGCGTGGGCGTTGCAGCCGACTTGAGTTGTGCCACGGTCTTTGTGTTGTCTGTTATTTTAGCTGTAAATGCCGTCGGGTGGCTTCCGATAGATGGGATTCGAAAAGATAACATCTTTGTTAGAATCAAAACCTAAATATCCTAAAGAAAATTTAACAAAGACTTTTGCTCAACAATTGCAAAAATTATTGAGCAAACTGCATAAGAGTTTCGCAAAAATGGTCTACTAAAAACAAAATGGCTTTGGCGTATATGATTGTTCAATTGACAAACGATTCAGTTTGTTTGATTCAGTTGAGAGAATAGACAGAAACGTTTTTGAGTTTTGGCAAGAGAAAGAGCAAAGAGAGAGAGAGGAAGAAAATGTTGAGAGGTTATTTGATGGAACACCGAGAAAGAAGGAGCCTATATTTGACATGTTATAATATTGGCGAAGTAGATAAAAATGGCTTTGTGAAGTTCAAAGAAAACGTGTGTAAACATACCATTTTAATAAATTCCTTATTTAGCTTTTCAAAACCTCAACGGTTTCAGCATCCCCTCTCTTAACTCTCTTTCATAGATATCTCTCTTACATACACAAATTGAACATGAAGATGAATCAAATCCACGAGAGAGATTGTGATATGTATCACAAGATTAGAATTAGGAGTAGGCACAAAAATCGAATCCAATTTCACAATAGCTCGAACGTATAAAAGATTATATTGTTTTAGTTCAAATATATAGGAAACATACATTTAAATAAACCAAAAACTATGTAATGCCTTTTTTGTTTTTTCTTTATTTTCTTAGTTCATTAAAATTTTAATTAAATGTATGTTTTTAACTCAAATTTGCTATAATAATGCTCAATATGTATATCTTGCTTCGAAGGGTTAGATGTTCAAGAGGAAACTAATTTCCGGAGTGGCCATGTCACAATCACTTATTCTCTGAAAGAACCAGCTTCTCAACAACATGGAACCCAAAAAAACAACAAGATTTACCTAAAAATGTTGACACTTGGAAGAGAGATGAGAAGAAGCGGCGCACAGCAGTAGAAGAATGGTTTGAGAAGTTAATGAAGGTGGCTCTATTGTCCTTCTTTTATCTATATGACATAGCTGAAATGTTACAGAACAAAACTTAAAAGAACAGGCCACTTGATGACTCTGAATTTCCAAAAACCGAGTGGAAATACAAAAACTTTAGCCAAAACTTTGATGCCTTGGCTCAGGCGAAAAGGGACTCGACATGTTTGGTGGTTGATCACTCTGCCCTTTGTTCCACCGAGAGAGGGAAGCCAATTTGATCGGTAATAGTAGTTGAAGTAAGTAATAACCAATCATCCTTTTCTGTTTCTTTTGACAAGAACTTTCCTATTAATTTGTACAAGGGTTTATCTATACCCTTCTTTTTTTCTTGTTATGATTGTTTCTTTAGATGTTTCATTATTTGGCATATGAATATTTCATGTGTAGTAATACCTTTTTTGAGATGTGGTAGGGATGAATATATGAGAGATACACTTAAGTAAAGAAGATTTGGTTTTTCTTGTGTGGCATGGTTTAGATGATCTGAAAAAGATCATCTTTGACTTGATTTCTCTTGTTGTTTTGTCATACCGAGCAGTTTGGTCGCTATTTACATAGCCTTTGTTCGTGTGAACATGCTTTTTTTTACGTCGTAACATTACATGTCGTGGAACCATAAGAGCTTAATATTCGTATATGTATCATTCGTTGACACACTACCTAACTATTATCAATCGTCGCCACATGACCCGACCACCATCTTTGAGAGTTGTATAACCGAATTTTTTTTTGTTGCCGGCTAAACAAAAAAGAGAAAGTTTTTCCTATTTTCCTACGATCACGGTGACAATTTTATATTAGGTCAATTGTTGTGACATGTCTGATAATCGGAAAGTTGGTTATAAGATGACAGCTTACGCAATGCAAGTCAATCATCCAATAATTGCTTACAATATCATTATTTCTGTCGTTTTTCATTTATTTTATTATGAATATAGAGGGAACAATGGACTTCCTAGTTCTAAGCAACAAGAAGCAAACCCCATAATTTTTTTATACTTACTCAAACAGAGTATTTTGCACATCTTTACAGAAGATAATGTGTTTTGTCTTTAGAGAAGAAATTTTTGTTCAATATTTTCGTATGATACATCTTTTTCATATGTTTTATCAATTTATATAAGCTGTTATCGTTCAAGGAAATTAAAATAAATATTCTTCAATAAAGATAGTTAAGAAAACAATGGATGTGTTGGTAAGAGTTACAAAAAATTTATAGGGTATTTTTAATATATAATCTACCAATGTTTTAAGAGTTGTAGGTACACATTCCCACTATAAAGTCACAATTTATATTCTGTTCTTCCAAATAAATTATTTTAAACTCAACAGAAAATAAAATTACAACCTAAGAATCTACAAACTAGTGGGGTTTTTTTACTTCTTTTGTTTTGGCCTTATTTACAAATTAGTTTTTACAAAAGTTAATCTATAGGTATGTTACAATTCTAACCAATCGGGTCATATTATATGTTTATGATAATATAAAAATACGTTATCGCGCCGACGCTTCTGTGTTCCTTCGTCCCTAATTTACCAAAGGAATAAAAATGTGTGATTTTAAAATATTATAGCCAAAGACTTATGAATAAGCTTGTACGAATAAGCAACTAGCTGGTTTTATATGCTTTTGTTAACAACGAACTGAAAATGAAATCCTAACTATCGACAACGACTCATATATCAGAAGAAAATTGACCAAAGAAAAGACATTTCTTCAGAATTGCTTCTTTGATCAAAGCAATTCTCTCGTATGCATTTGTCTTCGACTACAGATCCATAAATCAAGCGAGAACAATTAAAGCTATTCTCTCGAGCAAACAAGATGATGAAGGCAAGTATATGTACAACAGGTGTTATGCATGTATGTATGTGTTCATATGGCTTCTTTGATTGACGTTATGATATTATCATTTTCAAATGCAGCAAAAGATCCTGATAAGAGTGACTATGACTGATGACAAAACCAGAGCAAAAGCAATGACAGAAGCAGTTCAGTTCAAAGGTAAGAAGACCTTCTCACAAGTAACCAACCTATGTTGGATCTAACGCTTTATGCTATGGTTTATAGGCGTGTCAGCCGTGGAAATAAAAGGTGATCACAGGAACCAGATAGAGGTAATTGGTACTGAAGTTGATCTGATCACCCTCACCAAAAAATCTCAGAAAGAAGGTAGCCTTTGCAGAGCTTGTTAGCGTGAGCAAAGTCGAACCTCCAAAGAAACCAGATGAGAAGGACGGGGACAAAAAGGATGAGGGGAAAAAAGACGGTGACAAAAAAGATGGCGATAAGAAAGATGGAGACAAGAAAGATGGCGATAAGAAAGATGGAGACAAAAAGCAAGACGATGAGAAAAAACACATGCCGTGTTATCCATGGCCTCACGGATATGGTGTGCCTTCCTCCTTCCCCTACCCGTGCCATCCCCAGAATACTATAGGGGAACCCGTCTACAATCACGAACCCAATTGCACAATCATGTGAAATGGGGTTTGCAAGAGGAAGATTGATGGGGGAAGAGAGCAGAGCACAGTTTGTGACCATGATGACCAGATGTAAAGACTAAAGAATCAATGCGTTTAATATTTAGTCACATGAATAAAGCTCTAAGCCAAATCAAATTACTGCTATCACTACATGCTCTTATAACATGATACTCTTTATGCATTGCCAGCTAAATATTCGTATGAGCACAATCATAGCATTTGGCCAACAATTTTTTTCCTTCATTGCATAAATTGCTAGAAGCATAACTTAGTATATTCTCCTATAAATGAACAGCATGGGGTTCGTTTTCTTCTACAAAACTAAGTCACTGACCTTAAAGTTTTTCTCCAGTAGATAACAAAGGTTATATGCAACAGAAAATACATCTAACGACCTCCTCTGCCACGACCACGTCCACGGCCTCGTCCTCTGCCACGCCCAACAGCCTTACCTGGTAAAGACCATAAGAAAAAAAAGTAAATCAAGGTGAATGAATGAACGAACGAACGAGAAGATGATAAGATCATACCAGCAGCAGCAGCCTTCTTGGGCTTAACCCTGGGAGTGTCCTCTACAAGTAAAGTCTCAAGGTTCAAGCTATCGGGAAGAATGTAGTAGCGGATATTGTTACCCCTCAAGCTTAGATGATCGAGAGTCACTGGGTTCTTCCCCTTCAGAGTCAGTTTAACAGTCTTTAAGTGCGTATTCATGCTCACATCAACACCTTCAGGCAGATATCAAAACAAAACTATTTTAGGGAATGTCTTTAACTTAGTTTAGCTAAGAACTGAGCCAAAAGTGAATCAAATCGAATCGACATTCGGGATTTACGAATCTATCAAGACCCAGAAATAAAGTAATCGACAGAGGAAGAGAGCGTAGCGTACCAGTGATAGTGCCATGGACAACAGTACCGTTCTTCAGCTCGATCGATACAGTTTCGTTGTTCAACTTCATCAGGAACCTGATCCGTCCAAAACAAAGGAAGATCAGTCCAAGAATGGAATGAATTTTAAAATAGGAGGAAGAAAATTTACCTGACGAGCTTCATCTTCTTTTTTTGGAATCTGGGGGAGAAGAAGCAAAGAAGCAGAAACCAAAACCCTCAAATTCTTTCCTTGCTCAGTGCTGCTCAATGGTATATCGAGCTGATTGGCGGGTGGGTGAGGAACCCGACCCAAGATTGGCCCAGAGGCTCTCAAAAAGGCCCGTTACTACGTTTATAAACTACTCCGCATCAACATGCTAATTATCTCTTAAAACAATCTTTTTTCCAGAGTTTGAATTTAATTTTGTTCATTTACACCATCAAGTCCGTTTTACGATCTCACAAGTCGAACTTTAAGTCAATTTTTTTTTTTTGTCGTCTGACTTTGATATTAGAACTAAAAAGATGCAGTACATGAACTTTAAGTCAATTATCAATCGAATTTTTCATTATTATATTTTTCTCTGAATCCGGCTCCAAAATAATTGCTTTCTCCCTCACTTCTGAGTTTTGAAAACTGGGGAATAGACAAATTTGAAATTCCCAAAACACCCTTCACTTTCTTGACCCGCCAGAAAAAGACGTAACTTCCATAAAAGGGTCTTTAACGTAATTTCAAGTTAAGGAATTAGCCGAAAAGCTAACGGTTCCCGAGACCCCATCGCAAACTAAAAAAGAAATAAAATAATTACGTCTTTTTTTACTTTCCTACAATAACAAGACAAAGCAGAGTCCGACTCCTACTCCAATTCTCTGCTATTTAGCCTTTTGATCCTGTAGCAAATTCAGATTTGATCTCAATAAGCCAAAGTTGATTCTCAGAGACTCGGAGAAAGAGAGACTACAATGGCGTCTATGGGTGCAATTGGAGTTCTAAAGGTTCCTACTGCTTCCAGCTCCGATTCCGGCGGGATAGTCACGGAAGCTGTTCCGTCGAGAACTCTTTCCTTCTCCTCCTCTGTAGGTTTACCCGACGACAAAGTTTCTCTCAGAGCCACCGTCTCCCGTCACCGCGAATCCGTTGTTCGTGGGCGAGTGAGGAATCCGATGATCGTGTCTCCTAAGGCCGTCTCGGATTCTCAGAATTCGCAGACTTGTCTCGATCCTGATGCCAGCAGGGTAAGTATCGTTTTACTCGTCTCCTTGAGCTGATTGTTATTGCTCAAGTAAGGAAGACATTTTTCTTTTAGCTTTGAGGAATGCAACTAATATTTACGGAATTGTGAGTATCATTGATCATGCGCATCGACGCGATGTGATCTTGTCGCTTGAATAAACCGGAGAAACACTGATCTTTTGCAGCTAATATTGTAATGGTATTGTTCCATGGCAGAGTGTGTTGGGGATCATCTTAGGAGGTGGTGCTGGTACTCGTCTCTATCCTCTTACCAAAAAGAGAGCGAAACCTGCTGTTCCTCTTGGTGCGAACTATAGGTTGATTGATATTCCTGTCAGCAACTGTCTCAACAGCAACATAAACAAAATCTACGTCCTTACACAGTTCAATTCCGCGTCGCTAAATCGCCATCTTTCACGAGCGTATGCTACTAACATGGGAGGTTACAAGAACGAAGGCTTTGTCGAAGTCCTTGCGGCTCAACAAAGTCCCGAAAACCCAAACTGGTTTCAGGTAATCAGTGCAGGATTTTCGTCTTGGATATATCGGTACTGATGTTGTGGCCGCTTATGTATGTATACATGTAACCTGTGGTTGTGTAGGGAACAGCTGATGCAGTGAGGCAATACTTGTGGTTGTTTGAGGAGCACAATGTTCTGGAATATCTGATTCTTGCTGGGGATCACTTGTATCGAATGGACTATGAGAAGTTCATTCAAGCACACAGGGAGACTGATGCTGATATCACGGTAGCTGCACTACCAATGGACGAGGAACGAGCCACTGCTTTTGGGTTGATGAAGATTGATGAGGAAGGGCGCATAGTTGAATTTGCCGAAAAACCAAAGGGGGAGCAACTAAAGGCCATGAAGGTAAAGAATTATAAATTACACTAGTTCTCTGGTTCATCATTAGGGCGTGCGACCCCATTGTAAATAAGATTTTGATTTCCTGGCTTCTACTAGGTTGACACAACAATTCTAGGCCTTGATGATAAGAGAGCCAAGGAGATGCCTTACATCGCTAGTATGGGTATTTATGTTGTTAGCAAAGATGTAATGCTAGAACTACTACGAAACAAGTTTCCCGGAGCTAATGACTTTGGAAGCGAAGTCATTCCCGGTGCCACTTCTCTTGGAGTGAGGGTAAGTGTTTTGTCTACTGCTTGCTAGCTTTAAAATCCATGTGTATAACATGTAGTTTGTATTCTAATTGTTAAATCTGTTACCCTGTTGTTTGCTTTCGGATTCAACAGCTTCTTTGTCGCTGATGATGCTATGCAGAAGCAAAACCTGCTAACTCTTGTGATGTTCTGCAGGTGCAAGCTTACCTATATGATGGCTACTGGGAAGACATCGGTACCATAGAGGCATTCTATAACGCAAATCTCGGAATCACCAAAAAACCTGTTCCTGATTTTAGGTACAGCAATCACATTACCAGTGGAATATTCGTACACTGTTTTATCTGAATGATATCTTAACTTTTTCTGAATTCTTGATGCAGTTTCTATGATCGCTCTGCTCCGATCTACACACAGCCACGCTATCTACCACCGTCTAAGATGCTCGATGCTGATGTGACAGACAGTGTAATCGGAGAGGGCTGCGTTATCAAGGTAAAATCAAATAGCTCGTTTTCGATATGCTTTGGAACAGGTTGAATCACCAAAATCTTATGAATTTTGGATGCAGAACTGCAAAATTCATCACTCCGTGGTAGGACTCCGTTCCTGCATATCCGAAGGTGCTATTATTGAAGATTCGTTACTAATGGGAGCTGACTATTACGAGGTAAATGCAGCAGCCCCATGTCTGTATTGCAACCCACTTGATAAATTATTGTGATAATATCAGCCTTTTTGATCTGATGGCTTATTTCATTATTGTGTTTTGTCTAGACTGCTTCGGAAAAGAGCCTCCTAACAGCGAAAGGGAGTGTACCCATAGGTATCGGGAAAAACTCGCACATCAAAAGAGCCATCATTGACAAAAACGCACGTATCGGTGACAATGTCAAGGTTAGGTTTTGCATTTGGAACACACTTTCCAAGTTCATATACACATAATATTTGTTTATACTTGCTCTGGTCTGAAAAGGGGTTTGGTCTGAACTTGGCACAGATCATAAACAGCGACAATGTGCAAGAGGCAGCGAGAGAGACTGAAGGATATTTCATAAAGAGTGGAATTGTAACCGTTATCAAGGACGCCTTAATCCCAACCGGCACTCTTATCTAAACACACACATAATGCTCCCTTTCTATTTCTCTTTCTTCCTATAAAAACAGGCAGAGACAGACTTCGATGATGTATTCGCCTATGAAATAAGTTATCCTTTATGGCTTTTAAGCCCCAAGTTGCAAATGTTATTCTCTAAGTCCATTACTTTATTTTTGTTTTGCCTATGTCGAAAAGATGCACTGAAAGAAAGCAACTTAGACAAATTACGTATTCCTCTCAGCATATGAGATATATGGAGAGACTAGAGAGGGCTCTAAATTTAACTTTCTTCAAAATCTGGCACACGGAAAAGGACTAGGAGATCTTTAAGCGGAAGTCAGTACATGTAAATGAGGTACTTTTGTATAATACAGCTCAACTTCCATTTCTTCTTCACTAGGCCTGACTTCATCTCCTATATGAGTCACTAATTGTTGGGTATACGTACCAGTATCAGGATAAAAGTGTCGTCTAGTTCATTTGTTTTCCTAATCTTCCGCCAGTCATGTTCCTCCATTTGTCCTTGAGGTCCGCCGGAGTACGTGTTTCATGGAACACCTTCTCTCCCATCTCCAGAATTTTCCTCCATGGCATGTTCTTATTTGCTTCTGCTGAAAATTTCTCCACTCCTACCTGAGTCATCACATGTCAACAACAATTCTTATCCAATTCATGAAAAGGTACAAATAGTGTTTTTTATACCTTCAGCATTTCTTCTTCTTCGGACGTCCAAAATAGCCTCCTTCTCTGATCACTCTTGAAAAATGAAATGTCCCTGCAAATCGATGCGGTAACTCTCTATATTTATGTGGAACTGACATGAGATACTCTTTATGTTCAAGTAAATGAAGACAAAGGAATAACCTCACTGGCTTTGACTTAGCTACTCTGGTTGTTCCAATAAGTTTTCTCTGCTGGTTCTTCATCTTCCCTGACGGGGAGGTTACTACTTGGGCCGATGAAGTTATCTGCTCTGTTACATCTTCTCCATTTCGTTCGTTAGTTGATTCATTTGATGAGATTTCACTATCCATATCATTCAATAGTAACCGCCGTCTTCTTCTTCCTCGCTTCTCATTCTGTTGAACTTGGTCGTGCTCTTTTCCTGAAAACGATTCTTGCATAGACAAAAACGGAAAACAAATCCCGTTTGCCCTGCACCTGTATTGACTTTAGTTTGATCTTTTGCTGTTTCGTCATCCTCAGCATCTTGAAATTTTTCTATATCTTCGGCTCCAGATGCTTCAACCTTGTCTATCACTTTATCTTCTTTCATGTCTTCTGATTTATCAGTATTCACTTCAAACTTCTCTGTATCCTCTTCGGGTTGATAACTGGTGTCCTCAATTAACGGCATGTCCGCTTCTCTTGATTTATCAGAACCTTTCTCCACTTGCAATTGTTCCTTTTCAGATGAACAGGCATCCTTCTCTCTTCGTAACTCTTGATCACTCACAATGTCTGTACTGTCCACTGAATGATCTTGGTTCCCATTTTCATCACCGTATAAGTTTGTATCCTCTTGACTTCTGGGAACACTCTCCTTTACCTCATTCCTGCTATCAATCTCTTTATCTAGATACTTGAAGACTGCCTTTTCCGCCCCAACGACTTTCTCTCTCGCAGATATGTGTTTCAGCACTAGAATTTTGAACCAGCAATAAGGACAGTAGGCATTTGCAAGATCCTCACTACTACCCGACTTGGAATTCAAACACTCCCCGTGAAATGAAAGAAGACAATCAATCCCAGAACAACGGGATACCCGCCTGTCTGAAATTTCACATACAATACAAGCATACAAGTTCAGCTGCTCCGATCTTCCTCTACCAGTCTCACTTGTACCACGACAATGACGCTTCTTGTGTGGCACATCTCGTTCATCAAAAGTATCTCGAACAATCTCAACATCGGCATCACCGTTATCACACTGCGGATCACAGCGTCTGGTGCTCACTCCAGAGCCAAATCTTTCATTAGCTTCATCCTGTGAGAGGAAATGATGATATTTATGCACAAAACATCAACTTACCTTCACAATAAGATTCTAAATTCAAGCTCTACAGCTACACAAATACATCCAAAGCTAGAAATTCACAAACAACTACAACTGAAGCTAGCGGGAGAGATCAACAAAGAATTATTATCCGAACTTAATAAACAAAATAGTTCGAATTTACCAAGTGGTAAACATTCACGAATCAGACGCTTATAAGTTTTTAGTTCACAAACCAAATAAAGAGCCAGAAGAGTTGATGAAACTACCAAGCTTTCATCATAACCTCGAATTTCGATTCTAAAGGAGATTATTCTTAGAAACAAAACAGAAATAAAAGACGATATAGCGTTACCGGAAGAGATGCTGGGGATGTATAGGGATCGAGAGACTTGCGCGAAGCCCTATGCCAAGACCTAACAGGAAATGATTTTGTTCTCATCTTAATCTTCTTCTGCTTCTACTGTTTCTCATCAGTCTCGCTTCCTTTTCGCCTGAGAGCTTTGAAATCGTCCAGTTAACAGTGTATTATCTCACATTTTATAGTGTTGACGACGAAAAGCGTATGGAAGAAGATGATTGGTTTTCTCTCCGTGCCTTTGAAACCCAGGAGCGTTGGGAAAAAATGAGCCAACTTAATTACCATTTGGTAATTCAATTTATTCCAATTTTGTTGACTTGCGAAGGTTTTGGTTACTTTGTAGCCATCTCATATCAAAAAAGTACATTGTAGTGTGTATCTAAAAAGATACTAACTTGGATCAAATGGGATACACATTGTATATTGCTTATGATTAGGAACAGTTATATATACGATATATCAAAACAATTGAATAAAAAAAAAGAATGAGATCTGTGTGTAATATTGGACTAGACATAAAAGTAAGAAGAGTGATTGGTCGTGTCTCTCGAGAGAATGGAACGTGCCTCAATCACCGAACGAGGAGCCTCCATATCTTTCTCCTGCAGCGAGTTCCCTTGCAGCCTCTGCATCTCTGATGCGAACGTGTCCTCCACTATCTGCACACATTTTTATCACAACTCAATTTCAACCCCAAAAGATTTGTCTGTTTTATGGTTTAGTGTTTTAAAGTTTTCATTATTACCCCAAGTGCATAGTAAGAGCCTTTGTAGCCTACTTCATTCTCCTTCCTTCCCTCAAGAAACTTCAACACCACTTGTGCCATTCTATCCCAGAAAAGACGGCACGAAGCCACAAATACCTGACTTGTGAAGACATCGTGCAGATTTGAGATTGAATCTGTGATTTGTGAGCATAACATCTTCATACGTTCACGGACTTCGACTTCTCTCTCATTTTCTTTTATCTCCTCCAAGATTCTCTTCAGCCTTGTGCTTTTGTTTGATTGCGTCTGAAACATTGATCCACACACACACACAGATTGTTAAAACAAGCATGGATTCATATGCAGGCAGATCGTACGTGGCGTTAAACAACTTACGTTGCTAACAAGTTTATCAACCGCTGCCTGCATGCAGTTTCTGTATTTTGTCCTGAGCAAGACCGTGATTACATTCATCTGCTCTCCAAAGAGTGACTTCTTTTCTTCAACAACAGGAAGGCACGATGCCCATTGTCTCAAGATATCCTCAACTCTGCGATGTAGAACATCAAGAATTCTCTTTATTGTGTTGACGAAAGTTCCCAGCTGCATTCAACAAGAGATTCACATAATCCTTATAAGTTAGAAACGTAAAAAAATTATATTAAACATGATCGATGGGTTGCTCTTACTTGAGTTGGAACAGAGTAGAGAGCTGATGATTGCCTTCTAGTCAGCTTCTGAACATGCATATTTAGCCTCTTTGGAATGCTGTCTTTTAAAGGAGTCAATATGTCATTGTATTGTCTCTCTAATGATTTAACAATGGCTCTCTCCACAGTTGAAGCAGTCTTCCAAAAGAGTACATGAAAAAAAAGTGAAGCCAAGTTAGTCTTGGTAAAAATCCAGGAAGCTGCAAACTTATCACTCATATAACTTTGTAGCTCACATTTTCCAAAATTAATGTGTATTGTGGCCATCTACTAATCACCACTTCGTACTCTATAAGAGAATCTTTTATTCTCTCATACATGTCCTCAGCAAACGGTGATGTTGAGTGGTTTGTTATTACACCAGACCAGGGAACCTGCCAACACAAGCCATCACTTGTTAATTACAGTCAAATGATAGACTTTGTTATTTTAAGGATCAACCCAAAATGATCAGAGATAGTACCTTTTCTGCTCTGCATCGGTCAAGTAGCCTGAGTTCCATATCATGTATCCAAACCATTATGTAGTTATGGAATAACCCCCTAGAGTCCATACCACCCTGTACTGGACTGAACAAAATAAAATAAATAGTTCAGGAGAATGAATGAGGGTGCCATCATATTTTGATTCCCAGAAGCTAATGTCAAACGTCTCAAACCTGATGCCCCATGAATCGAGTTTTCTTTCAAAATCAGAAACAGCAATCAGAAGCTCATTGACATGAGGCAGTGGGCAAGATGGTGGTATTGCTGACAGAAATGCTCTGAGCCGGTTACATAGCTGAGTACTGTATACGACAGCGGCTATGTTTGATAGGTCGATTGAGCTTGAATGATATAACAAGGTATGAGAAAACAACACCAAATCAATATCAAGATGCGGAGATAATCTCAAGATGAAAACCAGATGACAAATCTAAGTTCTTTGTTCAGATTAAATCATTTTACCTTGGGAGTACATGCTCGTTGGTGATCTTTATATCAGTCTCTATTTCGTTGCTTATATTTAGACAGAGTTTCTTCATTTTCTGGTAGGCTGTAGAGATTGTGACGGAATCCAAAAGAAAACCTTCAGAGTTGGAGGAAACATATTCATCGGTCTCAGCCATGTGCTTCCTGCACCTCTTCTTTGCTGCAGTCTGCAATAGGTTTTCCGTCAGCCATAGTCTTGATTAATCAAGAAAACCAAAAGGTATGAGCCGTAGAACATTGAAGATTGTTGAAATAGCTTACCTGAAGGTAATTTCTCATAATTTCTTGTCCTTCAGTAGACAATATATCATGAAGGAGGCTAAAAATCTGAACAGCTGGAGAAAGTGCTACTGAAGCCGTCTCTTGTACCGGACCAGATATGTCTGCCAGCCCTGACGGGCAGCTTTCATCTAAGGACTTGTAGTTTTCAAAAACATTTGCCAAGAGTTTTTCGATCTCTATTTCACAATCCATTAAGATACTTTTCTGCAAGATTAGAACAAGTCGTCAATAACTAGTAGGCCTGTGGAGCCATAAAGATAACCAAACAAGAAAATTTCAAACTAAAAGGTGATAACTCGGATCCAAGTCTATGAATTTGGTGAGATGGCATCAGCTTTTCTCAATTTGCAAAATAAAAAAGGGAATTACCTCCTGCCTGGTCAAACTCCTTTCACTTCGAGCGCTTAGGGTGGGCACAAGTAACTCATGCACAAGTTGTAGGCAGGTATTCGTAGGAGTTGCCACGTTCATTACATGTGAGAGATATCTGCAACGTTTGATGAAATATACGTGAGTTAATAGATCTTGTGCTAATAAATACAAGGCAGTCTTAACTAAATATTTCTATGAGTACCTCAACTTGGTATATGAATCGGAAACTCCATAATATTCTGCGAATTCACTCAACAACCATTTCCAAGATCCATTCAGTCTTAAGTTTTGAGAATGAAATTTTTGGGCACGTGTAGCAGCTTCTAGTAGCAAATCGTATGCTAGTGTCTCCACAACAGGTGCACTCTGTAACAGAAAAAAATGCAAAACATTAGTGGGGGCATTATCTCACAGAATGAAACATAAATATTCTGAGAATTGTTGGAGAAAGAACATACCTTTATGTGACAGTCTTCATCGGATGAGGTCGTGCTACCAATAAAGAGCTGGATCTTTCCAACACAGTCTTGTTCACCATGGAATATTGGCCACCATCTAACATTTTCATTCTGAACAAGTGTAGAATTTTCTTCAATATATTTAATTTTTGAAAACACTATAACATATTCGCTGAAGCAAATTGGAAGAGAGGGAGGACTGACACCTAAAGGCATATTTACCGGATTGTCAGTTAGGGATGCCATAGGAATCTTTACTTTTCCTTGAACTGATTTCTTCTTATCTTGAACTTCTATCAGAAGAGCGTCGCCTTCAGACTCGGGAAAGCTAAAGGAGGAGTTGTGAGTAAAACACTCTGTACTCGGAAAACTATAAGACTAAATTCTGGAGTTTTCATTTATCCAAACAGTTTGGCATAGTTACAGGTAAATTTGAAATTTTCTCAGACAACTCCTTGCAGACATATTTTGTTAAAAACTATCCTAGCTCTAGAACGCACATTATTGATTTTCAAGAGAAAGAAATGGCTTACAAGACATGGTAACTTCCAGTTCCTGATTCCAAACAAACAGAAGATCCTTGTTCGATTTGACCTCCTTCTGATGTGCTCTGCATTTGAAGGTAGCAGGAGAATTGTTCTGCAGGTACAATCACAAGAATAAATCGTGTCATCATATCAATAGAGGTGTTATCTACCATTTAGTAAACTGTATCGAACTAGTGAAATTTAGCCAGTATTAGAAGCAAATTAACCGGCCTAGACAAATTAAATTCACAACCAAATATCATGCAAACGGTTGGATAAATGTTTGGTTTTTCATGTAACCAAAGAAAACCTTCTGAAACTGCTGAAATGGTGGCTGATTTAATAGAATTCATCCCAGTCTTCACAAGCGATGAAACTTGTCGGCAATACTCTGCCCCCATTGGCATATTCATTAAACTCCGCAGTGAATCTATGCCTTTAAGTTTGCGTTGTGGTATCAATCGAAGTCTCTTTACTACAATCAAAATTGAAGAAGTATAATCAATATCTGATTCATTTCAGGCAGCTACAAAGCTTATTTTTGTATTTAAGTTTTAGCTCATGAGAAAAATTATAGTTTACCTTCCACCCTTAACTTTCTGACCACGTTTTTATTCTTCAATGGTGTCTTTTGCTCTGCTTTCACATTTTTGTTTTCTTCAGTTGATCGAACACCCCGAGGTTGCAAGAGAAACTTATGCAAACTATAACAACACATATTCAAAGGAATGGTTCAATAACTCAATATAAGATAAATAGTATATCCCAGAAACCATATAGAAACACATGTCCTACCCAAATGCACCTCGAAGAAGACGACATTCATCACGCAGAAACTCAGGTGCCTCTGAAGAACCCCTTGACCAGGCATACAAACATAGTCTTACGCAAGCATCATATGCCAGAAGACTTTGCCACGCATATTGACCACTGCCGTTGGAAGATTAGAAAATGAAAATGAAAAACATTATGTAAGCAGCCACAATAAAGTTCAATAATTCTTCTCTTAGAACCTCTTTCACTCTAAATTGTGAAGAAAATTAAGTACTAAACCTGATGCTAGGGCAATTTAATTCATCCGAGCTGATTTCCTGGGTTTGCGCATCTTCCCCGGTTTTAGTCTCCTTCACACTGCACCAAACCATGGTTATAAACACATCAAGACTGGTCAGCCGAACAAAGCTAGAAAGCTCGATGAAATCGGGAATACCTTTCCCCATATTCTGCATCTCTATACAAATGAGAACTGATATCACCAGCTATGCCTCCAATGTTTCCTTGATGATTACTCTCTACTTCTGCTTCTCTGCAAATTTCATCCTCAATCTGCTCAATTTCCTTTTCTATTTCCAAGGTGTTGTCTTCTTGTCCAATTTCCATCATAGGTGGTGCACTTGGCGTTCCAATATCTTCTATGTCCCAATACACCGATCCCTACAACAAAAAAAATTTTCCTAAATTTAGATTATACCTAAAATGACTCGATTCAAAACTTCAGATGCGTACCTTGGAGCTCAGAGTATGCGGCCGTTCCTCGCGGAGATAGCTACCTGGAGTTGAATTCTTCAGGGCGAATTTCCGGAGACCGAGATCTCCATCCGTTACTCTTCTGTTCCCAAATGGAACTTCAATTCTCAGATTCTTATCCTTCAACATTCCTCTGTTCAATTTCGAGCTGGACTTATCCCCAAACACTTCTTCTTCATCGTAATAACGCCTCCCAACCTTCATCGCCTCTTCCTCGTCATCTTCGAGATCGTAATCGGATAATAATTCGTTGCCTCCTCCTCCTATGGCGTCGGAAACCGATGAAATACTCATTTCATCATCGTCTTCTATGTTGGAAGCATCGTCATTATCGTGAACAGTAGTGGGAGTTACTAGCGCAGGAGATAATTGGCCGGAACTCCACTTCAACGGAGGCAAGCTGTGAGGAGAAATGAAGGAGAGAGGAGATCGTGGGAAGGTGGAAGGAGAAAGGTTCTCGGAGAGAGGAGATCTGGCGTGAGGTTGAAGCTGCGATTCCGAATTGGATGATCGTTTTCTGATACAAGTCGTCATGAGGCCTGGGTAGCTGAAAGAGAGAGATCAGAAAATGTCCAGCTGAGTGTGTGTGTGAGAGAGAGAAGACGAGGAAGAAGAAGAAGGAGCGGCTGTTTCGAAGAAAGAAAGAATGGCAACGGCTAGTTTTGACATGTGTGGGTCACTCCTTTTCGTATAATTGAAGGAGACTATCGGCCAATTAGTTTATTATATTTAAAGCCTAATAAATCTTCTACAGAAAACCCAAAAAAAAGGAAAAAAAACCGTCATTTTTGTTGTTGTTTAATGTTTATTCACTGGAAATTGAACCCCGCCCGAGAAAGAGTAATTTTGATATCTTTTAGCCATAAGCGTCAATAACTTTAAAAGGCCAATTGATGCATATAGCAGTAAATTGGGCTTTTCGTTGGTGAAAACATATTTTTATTTTAAACAACAATTATGTTTCGTTTTTATTCGGCCCAAAATTACTCCTATCTGTTTGTTTGTTATTCCCCACTACGTCACCGTCCAGTTAGTTTAATATTCCCCAAGTAAACCTAGCATCCTACCGTAAGCTAATCGTGACCGTCGATTAGCATCAGAGGATACACTAGGGTTTTAGTATTTTATATCGCTTTCTCTTTTCAACCTCTTCTCGCCAAGGCTCGTAACGATTGTTCGGCGGCCACTGATCTTCCAGCCATGGTGAGTACCTTCTTTTAGCTGTGTTAATCATCTTCTGCTTCGATTTTCCTCTTATCCCGTTCGTTTTTTCTGGCCGTATACGAGCTTCAGCTGATTAGTTGGTGCAATTTTCCTTTGTTTTCGCGATTTCATCAATAAAATGTAGTTGCGTACGCATAATGTTGATATCGAGCTAGTTCATGTATGGATTATAACATCTAAGCTAATCTGGATACATAGATCTGTGAACCAGCTGTTTTCGCCGGCACTTAGTATCTCTTGTTTAAGTATTGACACGACGTGACTTAGTTAATGTTCTCTCGACTAGTAGTTTATAAGCTTTCAATAGAGCCACATTTGCTTTGATTGATCCTTATCCTCTTCCACTGCTTTATTTTAGGTGTTCGTGAAACCCCAGAAGAAGCAGGCTTACTTCAAGAGATACCAAGTCAAGTTCAGGAGAAGGCGTGGTATGTTATCGATATGCTAAGTATCTTGTACGTTTCTGTTCTAATCATTACTGAGTTAAAAATGTATCTGATTTGTATGTCTTTCTTAGAGGGAAAGACCGATTACCGTGCAAGGATCCGTCTCATCAATCAGGACAAGAATAAGTATAACACCCCCAAGTACCGCTATGTCGTGAGATTTGTAAGTATTGTTGACTTCTCTGCGTTGTTTATCCATGTCAATGCTGTTTTCTGCTGGGACTCCATTTCAGATTCTTTACCTTTGCCTGTAATAGACCAACAAGGACATCGTTGCTCAGATAGTGTCTGCCACTATCACTGGTGACATTGTTCTTGCATCTGCCTATGCGCATGAACTGCCCCGTTATGGCCTCAAAGCAGGTCTTACAAACTATGCTGCAGGTAAAGAAATTAGCCCTTTTAACTGCTTGATAATCGTATCTTTTTTTACAGTGTTACATTAATGCTTACGAATATCATTTTTTTCCCTATTCCAGCTTATTGTACTGGTCTCCTTTTGGCTCGCCGTGTCCTTAAGATGCTTGAGATGGATGCTGAGTACGAGGGTAATGCTGAGGTACAAGTCATTGATTGCCTATATTGTTATTGTATTGTGTCGGCTTCTTCTCTGTTTCTATTAGGGGTAACTTAGAGACTATTTTTATTCTCATACAGGCCACTGGAGAAGACTACTCTGTCGAGCCGACTGACACCAGAAGGCCATTCCGTGCTCTTCTCGATGTTGGACTTGTTATGACCACCACCGGAAACCGTGTGTTTGGTGCCCTCAAGGTACTTTTGTCAACCTTTTTGTTATTCACCCACATGTGTCTAAATTTCAGTTTTACCCTGCAAGATTAGACAGTCTGATATCTAGGTGTAGAGATTTCATCATATCTTAGAGGAATCTTTTGTTTTGTTATAGTGGCGGAGTGTGAGTTAATGTTTTCTTATTTAGGGTGCTTTGGATGGTGGCCTTGACATCCCACACAGTGACAAGCGTTTTGCTGGGTTCAACAAGGAAGGAAAGAACCTTGATGCTGAAATTCACCGGAAGTACATTTTTGGTGGTCATGTCGCTGATTACATGAAGGTATTTCTTCTTAACACCGTTTCCAGTTATACAGCTGATTTCTTAAGTGTTTGTGGGATGTCCTTAGCCATATCCAATTGTATCATAATGTGCAGCTGTTGATGGAGGATGAGCCAGAGAAATACCAGAGTCAATTCAGCAACTACTTGAAGTCGGATCTTGCACCCGAAAACATGGAAGAGATGTACAAGAATGTACACGCAGCAATTAGGGCTGATCCATCGATCAAGAAATCTGACAAAGCTCCTCCTAAGGAGCACAAGAGGTAAAAAAGTCATGACCTGTGATGGATTCAGTAGTATCAAGACATTATGGTGTTTTGCTTTAATCTGAAAGTCTGAAAATTTGATTTTGGATGATGTGATAATAGGTACAACCCGAAGAAGCTGACTTATGATGAGAGGAAAGCTAGTCTGATCCAGCGGGTAAAGGCCTTGAATTCTGCTGGTGGGGATGATGATGATGAGGACGAGGATGACGAGTAAACTATGTTGCTTCATCAATAATCTCTTTATCTTTATATTATTAGTGTTTCAAACAGAACAAAGTTTATTCGTTTGGAATATGTAGTGTGCGTGAAGTTTTGGAACACCCTTTGTTTTCAATCGAATTTAATTAAACCTAAACGTCTTTTAGAACTGTTTTCAGCGAGATTGGAGTCAAATATATATATCTAAATAGGATAGGAGTTGTGAAGCTATCATATGAAAAAAACTGAACTAAATAGCTTAGAGAAAAAATTAACATGTAAAAATATTAATGTCAAGAAAGAGATAAAACGACGATGAAGCGATCGGAGAGAGACTTTGACCTTCGAAAGGATTTAAAGCTTACAAGTAACAGAGTCTATAGCCCATAACTCTTGTTACTGCAATCTTTCGTTGATGTACCAAAGAGTTCACACGTTCATTGCTCAGGAAAAATAACTACAGGAGCCTTGGCTTTATAGATATTTAAGCAATTTTCCTTGAACAACTTAATGGCTTTCTTTAGCTAGCAATTTTGTCCGCTTGTGTTATCATATGAAAATACCGAACCAGAAGCAGCTCGGTCATACAGTCATATGCAAAAAAATACAGATGGCTTGAGCTTTCTCCTTTTCAGTTTTCTCGCGACCCCGACGAGGCGACGACGAACTAGATTGGTACTCTTCTTTCTCGTATCTGAATAGAGATTTTCTATGTCAATCTTTATAACTGGAGTGATTTAGGGCTTCAAAGTTCTGATTTTTGTATGGATTGGTGTTTCTTCGTCCCTCTGATTCAATACAACTCATGTCTGTTTCTTCGTCCCTCTGATTCAATACAACTCATGTCTGGGCATTGCTCTCATACGCTGCGTGGAGATTCATATATAGTCTATGATCCTTCACTTGGAACCTTCAATTGCAGTTTTCTCATGCTTTGTGTTGATTTCTCATCAAACCCATATCGTATTGTTGTCAGATAAAGTTGAATATCGAGCACGAACGATGGTGAATTTGTTCTTGTCCGATTCCCAGTGGAATGATGATGCTCACAACAGTAGCAACAACATCGATGTGATTTTGCCTCAGTTGAACAAATTGAGCTCTCACATCCAATCATTGGTGACTCGTGGAGCGAGATCAGAAGCTAGACTTTGGCTTTGTAGTGCTCTTTCTGCTATATCTATATCCCCTAGAAGGCAACTCAATATTTTCATGAGGTTACTGAGATCAAAACCCAGAAAGACGCAGCTTGTGTCTCAGCTCCTGCAATTGATGTTTGAAAAGAGGCCGGGGAAACTTGGATCTGTCTTAGCCAAAAGAAGTTATTTACTCGAGAAATTTTTTGAAGGTGAACTCTGGTTGATTTTTTGCTCCCTTATTTGTTGTGATCTTCAAAGTAAAATTTTTTGTTTTTACATTATCTTGAGATCTTGCTTCATGTTGTTGAGTTTTTGAAATATGCAGGGAATCCGAAGCATATACTAGAGTGGTTTTCTGAATTTGCTTTTGATGGCGGGTCTGATCACAAAAGAGGTGCAAGAGCATTGGCGCAGTTTGCATTTGCAAACCGGGATATTTGTTGGGATGAGCTTGAGTGGCGGGGCAAACACGGGCAATCGCCTGCGGTTGTTGCTACGAAGCCTCATTACCTTCTTGATCTGGACATCGAACGAACCATTGAGAATTTTCTCGACAATGTTCCTGACTTCTGGTCATCCAACGAGTTTGCTGAGTCACTCAAAGATGGCCAGATTCTATTCCTTGACACCAAATTCTTTCTAGATCTCTTTGGCCGTTTCATGTATGAAGAAGATATGAATGATGTGTGGGATGCTGTAGAGGAGTTTCTTACGGAGGAGTCTTTCTACTCCTTAACCCAGCATCTCCTTATCACTCTCGAAGAACATGACTTGTGTCAGTTTCTTGCATTGCTTGGCAACTGTTTCCATCCAAGAATTGAATCCTGGGACATTGGTGATTCATCTTCCTGGCTCGGGGTTGTTATATCAAGATACGGTGATACAGAATCTATTGATGAGCTGCTGCTGCTGAATTCTATTATCAACCAAGGTCGACAGCTACTACGGCTTGTACGCGATGAGAACGTCAATGATGAGAGAGAAACGTTGAAAGAAACCATAGCAGGTGTCTGCAGAGGTTTGGAAAACGGCAGTAGCTTTTCTCTAATTCTGAGAGAGCTTTTGAAGATGAAACACACAGAGGTGATAAAAATACTGGGGCTACTTTCTTGGACTATTCACTTCAGATTATCAGAGGAATGTCAGACTCCAGATTCATGGGAATCTCTGTTTAGAGAAAACGGAATTGAGTTCCGCAGGTCAAGTGACCACTCGCTGCTAAGTCATAACGGATTCTCTGAAGAAAGCGAATCTGACTCTGATGGTAGAAGGTGTGTTTCTAGAAAGAGGCACAAGAAGGGGAAGAAGAAAAGAAAGAAGAAAAAGATGAAAGCTATCGGTTATGATGATGATGTTCTCAATGATGATGAGCTTTTAGGTCTGAATCAAATAAGTCGAAGTTGGTTGCTATCTACTGATGGATTTTCGGGAACATGGACCAGTGTGAGTTTCATGTTCTTGTTTTTTCTTCTTCTTATAATAATAGATGTGTTTCTTATTTGTGTTGTTTTCAACTGAGATTGTTTTTTTATCAGGTGGACTTACCGGAATACATGGCAAGATATTCGTTGTCCACATGGATGAAGTGGTTACTAGCTAGACAAAAATGATTCACAACTTAGAAACAAAATGGTAAGGTTACTGCTTACAACCTTGGCTTGTGCGTTTACTCAACACAAGAGATTTCAAAGATGATCAGCCTCATCGTTTCTACTTGCTTTTGTTACCGTCTTGTATGCAGATCCTAAAAAGCGAAATTCAATTTATTCACCGTAGGTATAACATATGTTCATGAAGAAGTCATCACTCATTAGAGGTTGATTGAAGACGATACAAATGAGAAGTTACAAAAGAATGTTGAAGTTAGGAAATAGCTAAAGAGAAGATGTATGAAACTGAATCATGATCTCTCAGTAAAAAAAAGGTTAGTATTTAGCCAACAATTCTTTTGTGCACATCTTTATCTCGTGATTCATTTTAATACCAAGCAGTTCAATTAATTCTAGCTGCTGCATAATAAATTCCAATTTGTGACGAATCATTTGAATAACAAAAAGAAACTGTAAATGAAAAATAGAATGCGGTTTGTAATCTGAATAATATTTTCAAAGAGTTCTTAAAATTTCGATCAGAGTATCAAAAGAAAGTTCTGAAAAACAATCCGATCCAAAAGAAAGTAAATCATAATTCGTTGTTGCATTTTCATAGATATCATTTGTGTTCAAATGCCGGTTTTAAATATCGGTTGGATTGGTAAACAATGAAACTCAAAATCTGAAAAGATAAGAAGAGTTTGTGCTAAAAAAAGAGATGGGCTTTTTGAATATTTAAAATGCCAAGTACTGTACAAATTGTTTGATGTTTTCCATGAAAAAAAAGTAAAAAAAAAAGTGAATCATAGAGTGGGTGCAGAAAAAGTCAAGAAGATTCTTTTGAAAGACGGGTAACTTCAGAGTCCAAGTAATTATTACATTTATCAAATACAGTCTTCTCCTGGATTCACTAAATATATATATTTGAATACAAATTCGTATAAGTAAATAGTTACTTTGGTAAAAAATAAACTAATGATATGCCCTAGATTGCGATATACACACCAACCATAATGAGCCACGTGACTGCTACCAAAAAAAAAAGGTCAAATGGCAGAATTACCCGCGCTAATAATCATTAAACCAACGGATAGATGCAAATACCTAAATTATTTCACAACTAACTTTCGAATTATCAATATGCAATATTTTATCCTCATCTTTAAAAAAAAAAGATTTGTATGGTTTGCTATTAAACTTTTTTTATTAGTTAATATTACATTTTAACCCATCACGGGATAACACCTAGTTATAAATATAAATAGCTACGTTTGGTTGGTAAAAGTAAAATGGTTCGAGTGTAATATTATTATAATTATTATCACTCTCATATGTCACAAGTCACAAGGACAGAGCCATAATAGAGCCATTTACTCCTTTCCTCTGGTAGTGTGTGTGTGTGAACAGAGACTTTGCAGAAACCCAGAAGAATGCAGACCTTTTGTTGGTTCTCCATCTTCTTCCTGCTATCCTGCGCACCTTTCCCTTTATCCTGCGCATCCGCCGCTCTCAGTCTCGGCCGTCGTTACCTCTACGACGACGCAGCAGCTCTGCCTACTCCTCTTTCCCCTATAAGTCCTCCTTTCTTCCCTCTCGAGTCCTCCGCTCCCCCTCCGCCGCAGCCTCCGACCACTTTTGCCGCCTTCCCTACTTTTCCCGCCAACATCTCCGCCCTCGTCCTTCCTCGTTCTCCTAAACCACATTCCACTTCACCTACACTTCTTGTCCCGGCCATCTCCGCCGTGCTCGTCGTCGCCACAGTCATCGGCGTCGCCTTGTTTCTCTACGGCCGGTGGCGAGGGCAACACCGTCATTTCAAGGACACTAACAGTAATAATAGTAGTACTAGTAGTAGTACTAGTAGTAGTAGCCATGGATATGATGAACCGAGAAACATTATCACCAACAGCTTCTCTGTGGCTGCTTCTACTCCTACCTCGGAGGTTTTGTACCTCGGTGCCGGAGAACCTGACCGTGTTATAACGAGTTTCGTGAAGCCTGATTCGCCGGAGATACGGCCCCTCCCACCGTTGCCGCCTCGTAGTTTCCAGCACAACTATGATGCTGATTTTCACTATCAGGAAAACGACGAAGAAGAAGAAGAATTCTTCTCACCTCTGGCGTCTTTGGCTGGTTCCGAGAACTCAAGTCCATCTCGTTCTGGGTTCGAAGCGGAAGGTCCGTACATTACTAGCTCCTGCTCCTCCTCCTCCGGTTGGGTTTCTCCGGCAAAGTCATTCTCCATGACTATGTCTCCAGTTCAACAGCAGCGCTCATACCTTAGACTCTCAGATGTCTCTTCGGATCAAAATCTTCAGTCTCCGTCGCCGGAGAGACTGCGAGTAAGGAAAAATAACGTAAATGGGTCGTCTTCTCTAAGAATGTTTAGCTTCTGGAATCAAAATCTGGGGTTTCCTCGTATTTCCTCTGCTTCTACCTCACCGGACAGAGGATACACCATACGAACGCCGCTTTCTTCTCTCTACTCTTCAGTTTCCAACTCCCCCGACGGATTATTTCGGAAGTTTCTGAACAGTTCGCCGCCGATTTGGAACGACTTTAGTCGGAATGTGAAGTCGGTGTTGCTGTCCTCTGATTCCGTTTCATCAAGAAGAGATTTTGTTATCAACATCGGTGAATCTTCTTCTCGAATTTGGAATCAACAGAGCCAAGCTGCAGCTGCAGCTCCTCCTCCTCCTCCGACGAGACCACCTCCTCTTGTCCCACCGTCACAGTCTTTTGTGGTCCAAAACGATGGGAAAAAACCATCTTTTTCGGATAAACTCCAACAGGGTTCTTGTCAGAAAACTGCTTGGGATTGTCTTAAATCGAGCTCATTCAAGTAAGAGAAGTGTAGATTATATTTTTTGTTCTTTCTTTGCGTCTCCATTCTTGATAAGATTTGAACATAAGTTTCTTTCTGTGGCTGTGTGGTTCAGATTGAACAAAGAAACTGTAGAGACTCTCTTCATTGCAAACTCGTCAGATCCAAACATAAAACAGAGAGGTCTAAGCTATGATCCTCCGATCCAAAATAAAGAAAGCAAAGTTTTATATCCGAGAAAGGCTCAGAATATCGCTACTCTGCTACAACTACTTAACTTAACCACAAAGGATGTTTGTAAAGCTCTTCTTGAAGGTAATCACCAGTTAGTTTTATTTTCATTTATTGCCATTCCTTTTTGTAATGTTATTGATCTGTATTCTTTGAGTTATTGATTCAGGTGACTATGATGCACTTGGAGTTGAACTTCTTGAGTGTTTATCGAGATTGGCTCCTAGTAAAGAAGAACAGATGAAGTTGAGGAGCTTTATTGATGATTCAGTGATCACCAAGCTTGGTCCAGCTGAGAGGTTTCTTAAGGAATTGCTCCATGTGCCTTTCATGTTCGAACGGGTTGATGCATTGCTCTCTTTGGCTAATTTCCACGCTGAGGTCGAAAACCTTAGAAGATTATTTGGTCTTGTTCAGGTAAATATTGATACCGAAGATAGCAGATTTACATATATGTGTCCGATGTTGTAAACTTATGTCTCATAAGCCCATCTGCTTTTGCAGGCTGCTTGTGAAGAACTAAGGAACAATAGAATGTTCTCGAGACTTCTGGAAGCTATACTGAAGACAGGATACAAGATGAATGTTATAACAAACCGCTGCGGTGATGCTCATCCTTTCAAACTTGATGCGCTCCTCAAGCTCGTTGAGGTCGAGGGATTAGATGGAAGAAGCAGTCTCTTGCATTTCGTTGTTCAGGAAATGATAAAATCAGAAGGCACTGTGAAAGCTATCAGAACTCTGAATTCAGAGCTAGGCAAAGTCAAGAAATCTGCAGACATTGAGTATGCTGTCCTAAGAAGCGATGTCTCGAAGCTTGATCAAGGAATCAAGCACATCGATGAGCTTCTGTTACTGAGCTCGGAGAGTGGTACTAGTGGAGATCAATGGCTGAAGTTCAGGGAGAGGATGTCCCGATTCTTGGAAACTGCTGCAGAGGAGATTGTGATGATCAAAACACAAGAAAGTTCAACGCTCTCTGCATTGGAAGAGGTCACACAGCAATTCCTTGGAGGTGCTTCCAAGGAAGGTCACACATTGAGAATTTTCATGATTGTGAGAGACTTCCTGTCTATTCTAGACGAAGCATGTAGCGAAATGGGAGACCGATTCCCATCTTAAGATTTAAAATGTAGTGAAGTAGATCAACAAACTTGCTGATTAGGAAGCCTTCATTGTTTCTGTTATCTCGAGAAACCTATAAAATCAAGGGATCTTGTAATCTGTAACCTGCTGTTTTCGCTTGAAGTAGTATTAGATGTATGAATTTTAAGACAATTCTTATTGTACTTTCTCAACTTTAAACCTTTTTCTCCCAAGACATAAGCCTAGATTTTTTAGTGTTTTCTTCTGGTAACTGCCTCCTCTAGTTCAACTTCTTGTCTTCTGCAGCATCGGCTGTAGCGTTGAATGTTCTTTCATTCATACATGGTTTTCTGCCAGTGGCAGCTATAATTAAGCACCCAAAAGGGTAACACGCTTCGGGACATCCATAAACCAATGCATAAGCCAAATCTTGGATTATATTAGTAAATCGTTAGATACAACAGAAATGCGTTTACATATCTAGTTAATTTGTGGTCAGAGGATAGGATATGATAAGCAAAGTCTTTTATAACAGAAACACGTAGCCATTACTGTATAATCATGTGTACACTTGTTTGTTTGCTTGAGTTCAAAGCTTATGCATCCATGCGCTCGAGGATATGACGAGCTTCTTCCTCGGTGGCAGGAACTACGTTTCGAAGCTTAAACCCATTGTTTCTGGCCTTTGCCTCTGGTCGTACAGTGAATTTGAAGTAGAATGTATTTGAAACCTATATCATATATAACATACAAAGAGACTTCAGATTGACATAATGAGCTTCAAATTTGATATGGTTCGAAAAATTGGCATGAAGATGTATCTTTTCCAAAGAGTCATCGTTTAAGAACTCTCCCATCATCTAGTTAGAATTTTACCTCACTAGAACGAATCTCTGGACTTGTAACATGGGCAACAACTTCGATATTGATGAGCGGACAATCCAGTTTATCCAGTTGAGTGTAAAGCACACAGGATTTGAATCGTAAGAAATCCCCAACGTCCACCTGTCATGCAAGTCCATTCAACAATAGTTACATACAGAAGGAGAACATAAACATGAAGAGGACAATAAGAAGTGATTTGGATACAAACTGGTCTTAGGAAATCGACGTGATCAACTTCTAAGAAGTAGGGCACTAGACCCGCAAATGTATAAGCTGTGGAGAAGGCCAACTCAAATGCTCTGTGCATCAAAAACCCTCCAAAGATCCTGCCATGGATGTTCCTCTGTTGCGGTTGGCATATTAGCGAATTCTCGAGGCGGGTATCTTTCAGAAGGATGCTGTTTCTGTCTGCAAGAGCCGGCATGTCAGAGAAGATCCTTCCTTCAGCCAACAAAGCCTCGAGCTTCTTATACTCTCCCTGATCGAATTCCCTTCTCTCACCTCCCCTTTTCTTTTTCCTCAAGTTATTCCTAGCTTCAGCTTCCTCACATAGAAGCTTTTCGAGCTCAATTTCTGGAGAAAGCCGGTTGATAGGAGCAGCCTTACCAGTCTTAGAGTCACGCGCCACAAAAATAAAGTTGGCAGTTAGCGCAACTGAATCTGAAGAAGCATCAACATCTTCTGAAAATAACAACAGCAGCAAAATGTTTCATTATTCGTTTTGAGTTTCAGGACATGGCCGTAGTTGAATTTGTAGGGAATATGTACATACCAAGTTCGGATTGTATAACTTCGAGTTGAACCTCGATAGATGAGCGGCCAACCCAAATGACAGAAGCAACAATCTTGAGATCAATGTTAACACTAATGGGCTTCTTTAAGACAATCTTATCAACAGAAGCTGTAACCAGCAACAGTGGCCTCGTTGTGCTATCATCATCTAAACAGTGCTGAATCACAATGGTACACGAAATATTCAGATTTTGGTTGTATATGATAGCAAATTGACGATAAGATCACAAATCCAAGCTAAAACGACGTGATTTGAAGCAATACCTAATTGACCAAACAACCATCAATTTTTCACCATACTAAGAAATCATAGAATCCTAAAATGCATCAAAACACTACTACGAAAATTGGCACCTAAGTTTGATCAATAAACGATCGGAGCAATACGAAAGAGGCAAAATCAATTGGGGATCGACGCAGCCTCAGACATACCTTGACGGAGATAGTGCCGGCTAAAGCATCGAGATCTTCAAGCAAAATCCCGATGCGGACCTCGTTCCAGGGATCTCTGTACTGCTCGCGGAGAATGTAATCAGTGGAGAAGGGGTAGAAAATGGTGGTTCGGCTATGCGACGGCGTCCTGGTGAGAAGCTCGCTCTGAGGAGGCGCGTCTTTGGGAGGGTCGAGAAGTGACTCGAAGATCTTAGACCTGGCCTCCCAGAGAGCGATGGTGACGGGCGAGTGGTACATACCAGGCCACAAACTAAGGGGTTTCCGAGTTGAGTCAGTGACGGAGGACGCCGGAGTCACGTCAAACGGCGAGGCAAAGGTGGAGACGACAGGAATGGATTTCGGGGAATTCGACTTCATTATTCCCGCAAATTTATAAAAAATGGAATTGGATGAAGAAGGAAGTGAGAAGCGAGAAGCTTTCTCAATTTTGAAAAATGTGGGAAGCTGAAGAGAAGCCGGTGAATCATTCAAAGGACAGCCATTAGTTGATTTGTTCCCTTGACTTTGGAGCTTCGACTGTTCCTCCTTCCGTGTTTTATAAGGTTAACTTGAGAAATCCTCTCTAATTCTCATCGAACATTTCTTTTGCTTTTCACCTTTCTTTCTTTTTTCCTAACTTTTATATTGGTTACTAGTATTTTCAAATTAATCACACCTTAGTTGTTAGGAGAGAACTATCAGACAATCATATAAATTACATTAGTCTATTGTTCTTGTTTAAATCAGACAACGAGAAGAGTGATACTGTATACTATTTAGCTTTGAGCGTAAGAAAAAACGAGGGACATTGTTCAGATTGTTTAGGGATCATTAAAAGAGGCATATTGGTCGCAGCATGATGCTAACACGAGTATGTCAAACAATAATTTGAAAAAAACAGCAAAGCTGCAGTGACAAAACCAAACCAATGGCTGTACTGAAACACCCAAAAGCTCAGTGTAGTAATAAGAGGGAGTGCATCTAACAATATTTTACATTACAACCACACCATCGACGAGGAGAAACCAAAAAAAAAAACTTAATATATATATGTATATCTTGGGACTGCTAGGACTAAAGATGTTCGCTTCACAAGTCTTACCCTTCCTCTTGATCAGCAAACTATGAGCTCTTCGACGAAATCGGCTTCTCCTGATTCAGAGGGAACTTGGATATCACCGTCGGTGGTGAAGTCGTAGCTCTCTCCAATGGCCCTCAGAAACTGATACACTTCAAACATGGTTGGCCTCTGCTTTGCTACTTCCGGCAGAACACAGTTGCATGCTACTTTGAGCACTTTGAATATCTCATCATCCACGCCTTTCCCAAGTAAGGACCTATCAATCGCTTCCTGAAGTTTTGATTCGCTCGACAGCTTTGTAATCCACTCCACAAGGTTACCCTTGAAACTTTCTTCCTCGGCGTCTTCAGATCCTCTTGTCACACTCGTCGCTTTTTGCCCTGTTACTAGCTCTAGGAGCACAACCCCGAAGCTGTAGACATCTCCTTTCGGAGTTGCCACCATGGTTCTTGAATACTCTGGAGCAACATAACCGAAATCCCCAAATTCCCCATTGACGAATGTGCTTAAATGAGTATCGATAGGGTTCATCAGCCTAGCTAGACCGAAATCCGAGATCTTAGGCTCAAATTCTGCAGTCAACAATATGCATTTCGAGCTTATGTTGCGATGGATGATCCTCGGGTTGCAGCTGTGGTGAAGCCACGCTAGTCCTTTTGCCGCCCCAATCGCAACTTTCAGCCTTGAAGGCCAATCCATGGGCTTGAAGGATTCTTCGTCTGCAGGATGTAACTGGTCATAAAGGTAACCGTTTGGCATGTACTCGTATATCAGAAGCCTCTCCTTCTTCGCAATGCAATAGCCCAAGAGAGGGACCAAGTTTCTGTGTTTTACAGATCCCAAAGTCTTCATCTCTGAATCAAGCTCTTTTTCAGAGCGTTGAGAATCCTGCAACCTCTTTATCATAAGAGGAGTCTCGTCTTCAAGCACTCCTTTGTACATAGTTCCTAATCTTCCTTTTCCGATGATGTTATCTTTTTTGAATTCCTCTGTTGCCTTCATAAGATCGCTTAATTTCATCTTTGAAACCGACTTCTTAAACATGAAAACCTGAAAACAAACACCAAACATATAATCATAAATCAAGAAAAATAACAACATACATCAAAATATTATGCGGTTTTTACCTTAACGCCTTTCTGTCCTTTTAAGCTCTTTGCCCATCTGTTTTCTTCAGGATCATCCTTCATCTTCTTCCGAACAACAGCCATTCTACGGAAGTAGAAGAACAAGACAATCCCAACGACTACTGCAGCCACGGTCAATCCACCAACTGCAGCTATAATAATAACTTTACCACGAGAGCCAGTAGCACTCTTACATGGATCCAGAGGCTTACCACACAAATCCAAGTTATTAGCAAAGTCATTTGCTCCAATTTTCACGATGGTTTCGTTGAAAGTTGGGATAGGACCTACGAGACGATTGTCGGCCACGGAGAACTTTTTGAGCCGTCCGAGTAGCACTAGCTCGGGAGGAAGACGACCCGTGAACTCGTTTTGCTGAAGCATAAGAGTGTTCAAAAAGGTAATGTTGGAGATACCGACAGGGATTTCACCAGAGAAGCGATTGTCGGAAAGGTCGAAAATTGTAACAAGTGGAATCAAGGAGGAAATGTTGGATGGTAAAGGCCCAGAGAAGTTGTTTCTTGAAAGGTCAAGACCTGTCAAATCAGAACATTCCTTAACCGCAAGAGGAAACTCTCCTCTGAGACCAAAACCAGAAAGCTTAATGCTCAAAACTCTATTCTCATCATCATGCCAGCAATACACACCATTGAAATTGCAGATATAACCTGCGGTCTCATTGCCAAAGACCCAGCTCGTTAAATAATCATTTGGATCCTTAACTGCAGATTTTATGTTCCTCAAGCAATTTACGTTGGCCTCATTTGCATCGATCAAGCTAGACAGGAGCAGCAGCCAGAGACTAGTCCCTAGGAAAATTGCATAGACTAACCTAATCACCATCATATCACTCCCCTCCAAAATCCACAAAAAGGTTGTAATATCGCTAGAAGCAAACGGCTAGAAACTACAGAACAAAAGTCTAGGATTCCCTCTGATGAGCATCAAAATCCTGGAAGCAAAAATGATAAATAGCGACAAATCAACTTAAAATTCACCACAGAACTAAGAAGAGAAGCGATCTTGAAATGAGTTGACTTAAAAAAAACTCATTAAGAATTCACAAACTCTTGTGGGGAAAATCTTAGGAACTCACAAAGGAAAATCAGAAATACAAAACGGGAGCTTTGGTCTTGCTCTTGCTGCTGCTATTCATGAGTGTTGAGCAGAATGAAGAAGAAGAAGAAGAAGAAATTCGCATCTGTTCTAAGTGTTTATGAAAGAAGTAAGAAAAGCGTGAATGATGAAAGGACTCTTTTAATAATAATTATAAGAACAAAAATGAAAAGAGAGAGAGAGAGAGATGAGTCGTGTGTCTGTCTAGTGTGTCGTTGACTCAAGACTTGGATCGTTTTTGTGGAAGAATCAAAACATCGTGAAGATTGGGGCAAAGAAAATACTGACTCTGATGAGAACGCAATGACCCAAACCAACCCGGTCTTTGCGCGTTAAATGTTTCTTTCCTTTTCGCTTTTGACTTTTCAACCATCATATCTTATATATTATTATCTCATCAAATTATTATAAATTTGGTATTCTCTAGGCTTTTTAACATGCTATTTAACAATTCTTGATATTTGCAACGTCGGCCCAACACTATTAGGGCCTTATATAAATTTTCTCAATACAATTTTGACGAAAAATACATATACATATGTACAACCTATTCATTAGTTCTTGCAACATGAATACATTACAAGCAATATTTTGGTGATAATCTTGTAATACATTGCCATATTGGACGGTTTCCATAACCTTTTTAGTCTATGTTTTTTTTAGAATGAATTTCAAATGAGTTTCATTCACTTTTTTTTTTGACATATAACTGTATTTGAAAAACCGTTTATTTTTTGTTTATTATATGATGGTAGATAAAACTATAGAATATATAACCAAAGTTATTGATAAATGTTTTAGAACATAGCATTAGGCAACAATATATGTTTTATTCTATAACCTATAATAATATATTATAGTTTAGTTAGTAAATATAGTGACAAAAAAAAAAACATAGAGAGTGAAGATACCAATTCATGGTAAGAGAAAATAAAGGGTAAAGAGTAAATTACAAGGAAGTGAAGTTCCCGGCAGCTTCAGACAAACTCACGTGACAAAGCTTTTTAAACTTTAAAGGACACTCCACTTCTTGACTCGAGCCACTCCGTTCGTCTCGTCGAGCCGGAAGGTGGAGAATGAGCCACACCACACTCTCTAATCTCTATCTCTCACTTTCTCTCTCACGTGCCTCCACTTATTAGTAAAAAAAAAACAAAAGCCAACGAAGAAAGTGTCTGTTATAAATCACTTTGCTTTTGCCTCCCTTCAACTTTCCTCTTTCCTTCCTCGCTGCCTTTAGGGATTTCACTTTCCTCTTCTTCTCTCGCCTACCCAAAATTTCTCGATCGCTCAAGATGGATCTACCATCTTTCGGTGCTTCTTGAAAATTTATCGTCTCTTTTTTTCAGGGATTACTTCGTCTGATTTTCCGGGTATAGTTGTTTTCTTCCGTGCTGTGTTATTATTGCCTTTGTTTGCTCATGTTTCGTGTTCCTTTTGTATCCACTGTAGCTAGGGTTTGCTGATTTTTTGTCCAATAGTAGCTCGATTTGGTGAAATTTTTCTGCTAAGACTTTGAATTTTGCTCTCGAAGATCGCTTGTGTGATGGATTGAGTGGGGTTATATCATAGAATCATTGAATCAGCTGGCTTTTCCTCTCCCATTTTCGTCTCATCTACTGTTTACTTAATCTATATCCTTGCTCATATTCGTGTTGTTTTAGCTTAGTTTTTGTGTAATTCCTTCGGATTGAGAGGGGGGATATCACAGAGTTGTCTCTGTGGCTAACTTTAGGAAATTTTATTTTCCTTGAATCGCTAAAATTTTGTGGGGTTTTCCTGTTCGTTTGTCTGGACTCGCTTGCAAGGTTCGCTCTTCTTCACGTAAAAGTTGCTTTTTTTTGTTTTCCTTTTTTTCTTCAACGAGTGAAGACAACACTGGACTCTTAAATCTGTGATAGTCTTGACTGATCTTTATTCCCCTGGTGTGATGATTTATTTTGTAGTTGTTTGTTGTTTGGGAGTTAAGGATATCTTGGAGCTGTATTCGCAGCTTGGAGATTGGACTTTTTTTAATTGGTAACCTTTTGTGTCTGAATTTTTACTATTCCCGTATCTGTGTGGATATATTATTCTTCAATATGGTAAAGTGAATATTATGTAGTTCTGACATGTGTGATTGCTATGCAGTATTGAGATTCTCTAGCCGCTAATGATGGAATCTTAATTTGTTTGTTTACCATACTCATGTTTATTTTTTGTTTTCATACTGGTTTTTATTTGTTCGAGACTTTTTATTTTATACTAAAATTTCCACCTACTTTAGCTCTTTCATGATGGAGGATACCCGGTCAGTTGCTTCGCTGATGGACTCTACATCATCCAAGATTCAGCAGCTTCAGAAGGCGTTTGCTGAACTTGAAAGCCAGCGTGCCGTAACACTTAATCTGAAGTGGAAGGAACTTGAGGAGCATTTTCATGGGCTTGAGAGGTCCTTGAAGAGACGGTTTCATGAGCTTGAAGATCAAGAAAAGGAGTATGAAACAAAAACAAGGAAAGCCCAAGAATTATTGGAAAAAAAGAAGGCAGCTGTGGAGGCCAAGGAGAAGGCATTGCTAGAAAGGCTTCAGAAGAAGAGAGATGCAGCTATGTTTGCTATAAACAGTGCTTTGGATAAGTACAACAACGCTCCCATCAGTATCACTTCTGTTGGTGAACGTTGGGCACAAAATCCTTTAGGGGATTCAACCAATGCCTTTGCTGCTGAGGGTATTACTGATGATAATCCGGATGGCACTGTGCAAGATGTTGAGGTCTCACCTGTGATGGGAAATTTTGAGGTGAAGGCTTATCCACAGTTACTGAAACTGTGCGGGGATATGGACTCAACAGGGCTCCATAAGTTTGTATCAGATAACCGCAAGAACCTTGCATCACTAAAGGAGGAGATTCCTATGGCGCTAAAGGCTGCAGCAAACCCAGCCAGCTTAGTGTTAGACTCTTTGGACGGTTTTTACCCCATGGAGGCGCCAACCGCTGATGGAAAGAAAGACGCTAACCTCTTGGGCATGCGCAGGACCTGTATCATGTTGATGGAGTGCCTTAGCATACTGTTATCTGGTCTGGACTCCAACTCCCTTGCTGCTGTTCTCTCAGAAAATGTTAAGGATAGAGCAAAAACTATTGCAGAGGGATGGAATCCACTGCTGGAAACTCTTGACATGGATGCTTGCAATGGTAATTCTTTGGAGGCTCATGCATTCCTGCAACTACTGGCAACTTTTGCTATTGTTTCCGACTTTAAAGAGGATGGACTCTTGAAGCTGATCCCCATGGTTTCACGTCGCCGTCAGGCAGCTGAGCTTTGCCGTTCTCTTGGATTGTCAGAGAAAATGCATGGTTTGTTCTCTAATCCTAAAGACATGTTGTGACATTTTGATGTGAATAGCTAGATGGAGTCTCTGGTCAAGAACCTAATCATGACATGGATTTCTATGTTTTAATTTTTTTGGTGCACATTCAAATTATCTACCCCATTGATCTTAATTGTTGATGTGCTGCTCCTTTTATTACAGGTGTGATTGAAGTTCTCGTGAGCAGTGGAAAGCAGATCGATGCGGTTAACCTGGCATTTGCGTTTGAGCTCACGGAACAGTTCACACCTGTCTTGTTGCTGAAATCTTACTTGACTGAGGCAAGGAGATCTTCCTCCCAAGGCAGACCTGGCAATGCATCTTCTGCTGTTCAGGCAAGTGTTCCCGGACTTGATTCATTACGTGTAAGAGAAAATGAAGGATGATGTTAATGCCTGTTGCGTAGGACAAGTGGTCTGATCTTTTATTGAGCTCGTTACCTTTTTTGAGCATCTGGCTATTTGGCCTAGTAAATCTTACCTAGCTGGAACATCTTTGACCTCTGTTCAGTTAACTGTCATCTTTTTACTTTAGATACACCCTTTGAAATATAAAACTGAGGCATTCATTATCAATTACTTTTAAGAGAATTATGTATCATCTTCCTGATGCGAGACTCAGGCTGATATTGTCGCACTTAATGATATGTATGTACCGAATGCAGGACGAATTCAATGAGAGGGAGCTTACAGGCCTTAAATCTGTGATAAAGTGTATCGAAGAGCATAACCTGGAAGAGCAGTACCCAGTTGAGCCGCTTCACAAGCGGATTCTGCAGTTGGAGAAGGCCAAAGCAGAGAAAAAGAGAGCAACAGAACCCACAAAGCCTCAGCCAAAGCGACCACGTGGTGCTCAACCCCGTGTGAGTGACAACAACAACAACAAGACAGGCTATGGTAGAGTCGTTCCTGAGAGGTATCCGCAGTATGTGTATGACAACAGACCTTTCCTTAGCGGTCCAATCATGGCAGCACAAGCTCCGCCTCCTCCTCAGACTTACACATTCAGTCCCGCCGCTGCTCACGGGAACTTCTACGGGAACTGCTATCAGTACCAGGCTCCCCCTCCTCCTTACTTTCACTAGTGATAAAAAAAGGTGATGGTGAATGTGACTGTGACTCTCTCTCTCCCTATGGTGTTAACTTGTGGCAGCTCTTTAACCCCTCTCCTACTAGTCGTTTTCCTTTGATGTTGTTGTTGTGTACGGATGATTTTAGTATTTTTAAGGATCAACCCTACCCAAAACAAAAACAAAAAATACTCAGAATTTCTATAAATTATTATCTTCAATGTTGTATTTTTTTTATTTCTTGCTCTCCCTCAAAAAAGAACAAAATAATCCATCAAGAGGTAGTAATTACAATACTAAGCCCGTTATTAGTGTAAATATGGAAAACTTCATGTTATTTCCTTGGACCTTTTGAATTTTGAAATATCTCCATTCCTTAATCCCTAGTTCTCTCTCTCGCTCTGATATCTCCCGCCAAATACTAGGTGTCTTCGAGATGAGAATCGCCGAGATCACCACGCCGGACCTTCGCTTGCTTCGCCGGGATACCGAGTCTCACACTCACCATCCTCTTCTCTCCGAGATCGAGCTCTTAATCCAGCAATCTGAATCCATTTCTAAAGATCAGCCGCTATCACAAGCTCTCCCTACTTCTCTTAGACAATCCTTGACTCGGCTGAGTCAACTCGCCCCTTTTCCCAGTAACTCCTTCAAGCTCACCATATGGAAGCTAAGCTTTCGCCTCTGGAACGCCTGCGTTGATCTCTCCAACGCCGCTACTCTCCAAGCCTGTTCATCCTCCGCCGAGAGCATCGCGAATCTCAGACATGTTGCCGCCGATATGCTATTCCTCGCCAGAGACGTCACCGGGGTCCCATCTCCGACGATCAAGTCCTCCCTCTTCTACCACCGGACGGGCCTCGTATGGCACAGTCTCAAAAAATTCGATCTCGCCTCCGATTGCTTCGAGCGAGCCACCGAAATCCTCTCGAACATGGATATCGCGAAAATTTCCGATGCTGGAGAAAGGAAACTGTTTCTGGATCTAAATCTAGCGCGATCTCGAACTTCCTGGGAAATTTCTGACAGGAATCTGGCTGTGACGCTGCTCAATCGGGCGAAGAGTATGCTGTTTGGCTCACCGGATCACTACAAGTCGCTCTCAAATCAATTCCTTGCGTTTGGTAAAAGCGCCTTGTCCAGAGATGACGACGATTGCAGTCTAAACGATGCTCTGAGGCTCATGAATGAGGCGCTGGATCTTTGCGAGAAGGGTCTGGGTACTGCCAAATCTCGGGAAGACACCATGGAGTTCACGAGCATGAGAACCAAAACTCTCCGTTTTATATCAGCAGTCCACTTGCAAAAGGGAGAGTACGAGAGTGTGATCAAATGCGTGAAAGTTCTCAGGAATGGAGGCAGCGGAGGAAATGGCAGTGATGGAGCAGATCAACACGCTTCATTACCTGTGCTGGCGATGAAGGCATGGTTAGGGCTCGGGAGGCATAGCGAAGCAGAGAAAGAACTGAGAGGTATGGTGGGAAACAAAGACATCCCAGAGGCAGTGTGGGTATCTGCTGTGGAGGCATATTTTGAGGTGGTGGGAACTGCTGGCGCAGAAACTACAAAAGGTGTCTTCTTAGGTCTGCTGGGAAGGTGTCATGTCAGCGCAAAGGCGGCGCTTAGAGTGGCTCATCGGGTCCTTGGTGAGAGCAGGGGCGGAGATAATGGTTCGAGAATAAGGGCGAATGTTGTGGCTCAGCTCGTATCAGACGAGAGGGTTGTTGCTCTCTTTGCTGGTGAAGCAGTGACTAAGGAGAGGAAGGCAATACACTCTGTTCTGTGGAACAGGTATGTTTTTTTCCATTCATGTAACATTCATCTCATGTTGATTACATTTGTGATTATACTACAGCATTTCTGTTTGTATCAAATGTAATACATCCTAGTTTACTGAATGATTCAATTTGGCCACAGCAATAGTTTCCTTTGTTGTTTTCCTGAATGCATGTCGTGGGGATCTAATTTGGGTATCTCCTGCTGTTTACAGTGCTTCAGATCATTTCCTTGCTAAAGACTTTGAGACAAGCGCAGAGATGTTTGAGAAATCGATGCTCTATATTCCACATGATATAGAGAATAGAGTTTTCAGGGCCAAAGGCTTCAGGGTTTTGGGTCTTTGCTACCTCGGGCTCTCTCAGCTTGATCGAGCTCATGAATACATAGAAGAAGCTGAAAAGGTACATTTCTAGGAAGAACTTGTATGTCCTGCGGTTCTTTTAGTTGGATTTTTCAACTCCGAACTGCTAACTAGATTTGTCTCTGCAGCTTGAGCCCAATATTCATTGCTCTTTTCTTAAGGTAATGTTTTCCAAAGTGATTGAGATCATGCCATTTTATGGTCAACCCTAAGATGTCTGGATATTGTTTGACAAAAACCTCTTAAGCAACTTCTTTTTCCTTCTGATTCTTGCAGTTCAAGATCTATCTGCAGAAGAAGGAACACAGTTTTGCCATCGGTCAGATCGATGCAATGATGTCCTGCCTTGATTTCTCTCCACATTATCTGTCCCTTTCAGCTCATGAAGCTATTTCTTGCCAGGCGCTTCCAGTTGCTGTTGCATCTCTTTCCAAGTTTCTCAGTTTCTATATCTCAGGAAAAACCATGCCAACAACAGAGGTCGTGGTGTTCCGTACACTAGTCACTATACTGGTTCAAGACATTGGCAGCGAAACCGAAGCTCTTAACTTTATGTTGCAAGCTCAGAGCAGGGCATCTAAGCTTGGGACAGAGTGTTTCTTTGGATCAGGAGAGACTGGAAAACGAGAACAGGCCTGGTTTGCTGTGACTTCCTGGAATCTAGGGTCAAGATGTGGGAATGCAAAGAAGTATGAGCTCTGTGGTGAATTCTGTAGGCTGGCATCAGAATTTTATCGCTATATGGATACTGGTGAGTCTGGAGAAAACGCATTGATGGTTTTCAGGTCCCTAATACTAAGTGTCACCGCTATCATTGCTTTGGAGAAGACAAACAAGAGCACACTGACTGAAACCCAAGTGAAGCTCGCTGCAGAATTGCTCATGAGAGCCGGAAAGGTCTTATCCTCTTCTTTGTCATATAATAGCACCATTCCTTGCTGATTTTGTAACTTTCAGTTCGCTGATGTTCGTTGAAATGCAGATTATGCCGTCTTTGCTCTCAGATGGTAGAGATTGTATCATGGAGCCAGAACTCATCTTCATGTACACCTTAACTGCCTATGACATACACGGAAGGCTCAACAATGCAGCACTCCAGCTACTTGTGGTAAAGACGTTTGCTGGTTCGAAGTCTTGTAATTACAACTATCTTCTCCAGCTTGGGATTTTTGCCTCTCAAAGCCCACGGTCCAATTCAGACGTGTCAACATTTGCTCTTAACGAATGCCTATCCGCCCTGATCGCATCTGCTTCACCAGATTACCCAACCATAGCTCTCATAATCCGGAAGCTGATCACCATATCCAGTGTCCACAAAGGCGATACAGAGGACGAAGAAGCAATCCAAAAGATGTATAAACAAGCATACAGAATCATGGTTGGGTTAAAGGAAGGTGAATACCCAACTGATGAAGGGAAATGGCTTGCAATGACAGCTTGGAATCGAGCAGCATTGCCCGTGAGGCTAGGACAGCTTGAGACCGCTAAAAAATGGCTGAGTATCGGTTTGGAAATCGCTGAGAAGGTTTCGGGTATGGATACTTACACAGCATGTATGGAAGATTTCTTGGCTGGTTTTCAGACCAAAGTTTCTTCTGCAGCAGCTGACAGGATTTAGCTTCAATCCATAGTAACGGTCTACATAGTTTAACAGCTACATCACACCCAAACCTATGGCTACTATATACATGATCTGCTCACAAATCCTTAAAAGACCCAACAAGGCAACAATGGTAATGTTAACACTAAACCCCAGGGAAATATAAATCTGAACTAGGAGGTACTATAACCTAATTTTCAAGAATCAAGACCCGTCCACACAAAATCCACTAGAAAATCTTATTATAATCGCGATTAATAAGATACTAAACATCTTTCTCTGTTTGATACTAAGTTGTTTCTCCTAGCATCTAGCAAATATAATCTCCAATTAGATCAATTCATTCATTTCTCAAGGGGGTTATATGCAATTCTTAATAAGAACAAATTTAATCTATTAGTTAAGCTACGTAGCCGGTCTTGTGATAGAAAGACGATTGGGTGGCCTGGAGTTTCGGCCGGCCTAAACTGACGGAAGGACAAAGGATGTTGACCAAGTTTTGATCATATATAAGTGATCGTTTACTTTTGAGATGAGACCATCGAGACTTCACCATTTTGTCTTTACTTCTAGATTTATATATCTTTGACCTAGTCTCATTCCCCTCTATGTACTTCTTCAATAGTTCTTGCCGATAAAAGTTAATACAATCCAAAACGGGCTTATATCAAATCAGATTAATACGTCAACACAAAAATTGTTTTTGCTATAATTGGTTTACAATTTTTTGTACTATAGAATCCTCATTGTCCTGATTTTTCTTTCACCAAAAGGTCCAAAACATTAGAAAAATGAAGATATAATCGAATTCCGTAGAATAATGACTTGAGTGACAAAAGAGTAGCCAACCTCAGAAACTTACACCGAATTTTCCTTTTGAATTGTAATCCAAAGTAAAATAACTTTCTCTCGCCGCCGTTGACTAATGTTAAATTCCTAGAATCATACAGTCCAACGGAAAATCTGAAACTTTGGAATTTTATTACTATACGAATATTAGTGGAACAGTTCTATAGATGAAAAGCAATACACGGCATGGCAAGCGTTGGCTAAAATTGTTTATATAATAAAAAAATTTTTAAAAATGATTAAGCAGACGTGTGTGTTTCTCCTCTGTAATTGGAAACTTTTTTTTAATGGAGATTCAAAACCCGATTCGGGTGTCGTTTCTTCTTCTGCTTCTCTTCACCTCCAACTGTTTTGCTTCGAGTCAAAACGACGACGTCGATGAAAGCTCCGGGTCGGGGAACGAACGTGTTCAGGTTCGGGTCGGGTTAGTTTTGGATTTGGGTTCCGTGGAGGGAAAAATGGTGGGAAGCTCTGTTCCCATGGCGCTTTCCGAGTTCTACGCCAAGAACAGTGATTACAAAACAAGAGTCTCTTTATCAGTCAGAAACTCTCACGGAGATCATCTCCTTGCTCTCGCTTCTGGTACTTACTTCATTCTTCCAACTTCTTCTCTGTCTTTATTCTTTCACTCACAATCTATGTGTTTCTCTCTTTCTGCGAATGAAACAGCTGTACAACTACTGCAAACTGTAGGAGTGGAGGCCATTATTGGCGGGAATTCGTTGCTGGAAACGAAGCTTTTCGGGGAGATTGGGGAGAAAGTTAAGGTTCCTGTGATTTCACTTAGCTCTCCGATTTCACTGTCATTGAGCAAATACAGTCATTTAATCCAAGCGACACATGATTCTTCTTCCGAGGCAAAGGGAATTACAGCTTTCCTCCATGGGTTTGATTGGAACAGTGTTGCTCTTGTTTATGAGGATGACGATGACTGGAGAGAGAGTATGCAGCTCATGGTGGACCATTTCCATGAGAACGGCGTTCGTATACACTCCAAGGTTGGTTTTACAGTATCTTCAAGTGAGGATGTTATGATGGATCAGTTAAGGAACCTGAAAGACTTGGGAACAACTGTCTTTGTGGTCCACTTGTCTGAATCCATTGCAACTCATCTTTTCCCATGTGCTGAGAAATTAGGGATGATGGGTGAAGGATTTGCTTGGATCCTCACAGCCAAAAGCATGAACAGCTTCCGTGGGAGCAATGGCGACGATTTTGCAAAAGAGGCAATGGAAGGTGTGGTTGGTTTCAAGTCTTACATTCCAATGTCAAAAGAGCTTCACAATTTCACTTGGAGGTGGAGAAAATCACTGCCTGTTGAAGAAACTGTTGGCTCTGAGATAACTCGGTTGAGCATCTCCGGCGTATGGGCTCACGATATAGCTTGGGCACTAGCGAGAGCAGCGGAAGTTGCAAGGATGCCAAATGTATCATCAACTCTCCTCGAGGCAATCACAGAGATTAGGTTTAAAGGTTTGAGTGGTGACTTCCAACTGGATGATAAAAGATTGTTGTCAGACAAGTTTGAGATTGTGAATTTGATAGGATCAGGGGAGAGAAGGGTAGGGTTCTGGAATTCTAATGGTAGTTTCAGCAATAGAAGACATTTATCTTCTTCTACTCATAACAAGCTGGAGACAATAATATGGCCTGGTGGGTCTGCTCAAAGTCCGAAAGGGCGCAAGCTAGGAGAAAGAAAGATAAAGAAGCTGAGGGTTTTGGTTACATCTAGCAACAGATTCCCAACACTGATGAAGGTGGAGACTGATCAGGTAACAAATGTTACAACTGCTGAAGGCTTCTGCATAGACGTCTTTCGGGCTTCCATTGGACCTTTCGACTATGAATTGGAGTTCATACCTTGGCGCAATGGAAGTAACTACGACAAACTTGCATATGCACTTTATAGCCAGGTACTAACCATGGCTCAGTTTACGATCACAAGTATCTTTTCATGTGGAGTGTGTCGAAACTGAATCATTTGCGTTGAAATGTGGTGTTGCGTCCCACAGAAAGACAAATATGATGCGGCCGTGGGAGATATTACAATCACTTCCAATAGATCGATGTATGTTGATTTTGCGATGCCATTCACCGAAATGGGTCTTGGAATTGTAGCACCAAAGGAGAGAAGTATGTGGGTGTTCTTCAAGCCTCTAACACCAGACCTTTGGATAACAAGTGCAGCTTTCTTTGTTTTAACAGGCAGTATAGTTTGGTTGATAGAAAGACATGAGAACAAGGAGTTCCAGGGATCTTGGTCGAAACAGATTGGAGTTATCTTTTGGTTTGGCTTCTCTACCCTTGTTTATGCGCACAGTAAGTACCGCCTTTTCACAGTCTTATATTCCAATCTTGGTCAGAAGAGATGGAAGTGATGGTTTAACTAGTTTTTCACCTTTGGCTGCTTACTATTTGTGTAGGGGAGAGGCTAAAACACAACTTATCAAGATTTGTAGTTACAGTTTGGATATTTGCAGTACTCATATTGACTGCAAGCTATACTGCAACATTGACATCAATGATGACGGTGCAACAGATACGATTCAACGCCAATGAAGACTTCGTGGGTCACCTTTCGGGGTCCCTCATCGCAAATACGGCCCTCACTAGTTCCAGCCTCCGAGCAATGAGATCCAAGGGTCTCAATAGTTCTAAAGATTATGCTCAAGCCTTGTTGAACAAAACTGTCTCATTTGTTGTCGATGAGTTGCCATACCTCAAAGTCCTCCTTGGCGAGAATCCTGCACAATTTCTCATGGTCAAGACACAATGTACCACCAATGGTTTCGGCATTGTATGTATCCCTCTTCATCATCATCAGTTTTCTTAGCATTCATCTTTTTGTTACTTGCTGACACTAACAAAAAGTGTTGGTTTGCTAAACCACGTTTCAGATGTTTCAAAAGGGATCCGAGTTGGTGCCTAATGTGTCCAGGGAAATCGTGAAGCTAAGGACGAGCGAGAGGCTAAACGAGATGGAGAAAAGATGGTTCGAGAATCAACTTCCATACACAACAGATGATACATCAAATCCTATAAACCTTTACAGATTTCGTGGTTTGTTTATGATCACGGGAGTTTCATTCGCTTTCGCTCTTGCGGTACTTCTCATTCTCTGGCTCCGAGACAACTGGAAAGTTCTTGTGAATTCGGTCAACATATTCTTCTCGCGACATCTTGTACAATTTAGGATCCTCTTCGCAAGAACTATCCATCCCAGTCCCCTCGATGGTCCCATTGACGAGAATGCAGTTCAAATGGCTCAACGTAACATACAATAGGAACTGATTCAAACATAACAAAAGGTCCATTATACTATAGTCGTAGCATCACTAATACTAAGTAGTTCTTCTTGTTCTTGTAGTCTAGCTCATTAGCTTATACAATTGTTGTTATGTCGTACGTCTCTTAAATCTGGACCCAAACCGGCTTCAGGATAAAAACAAATATAAAGGATGTTTAGACCAACCCAATATAAATTGTGTGGATGTAATTTTGACACTGATAAATCTGTGGCTAGTGGTGTCTTGTCTTCCAAATAGTTTTGGTTCTCTTATTGGGTATTCTTTTGGGTTGGGCCGACAAAAACTATGAGCCCATAACTGAAGGGAAGAACAAAGAAACCCTAATCTCTACCCCCTCCAGTTCCCAATATAAACTCCTCCTCTTTCTCTTCTCGGATAACGCCTCTCATCTCTATCCATTAGCTAAATCTTTTAAACCTTTTGCAGCTTTATTTTGACGGGTTTTATAAATTTCGATTATTCCTGTTTTTTGTTTCTTTGGTCGATAAAGATATTTTGTTGAAAAAGAATGAAGAAAAAAAAGCAAGTTCAGCTTCTTTGGTTGGGTTTAAAGACTACCATGATCCAATCAATTATAAAACAACAAACCTTGCGAAATAGAAATCGCCAGTGTCACTCGCCTGGATCTGATAGATCTCATGATTATCTAGGCCCTTTATCTACTGGCAAATCTCTTCTCTTTTTGGAACTTTTCTTCATATGTTTTCTGCAAACGCACTCTGTCCCAAGACCATTAATTCCATGTTTTGGTGCAATTTCTTCGTTTGCTAAATTGAGTATCCAATTTTAACTCGTCCTCGGGATCATTCTCAGTGATCCCTATATGGGCACATGATTGGCTAACAATTGCTCATTATTTGGATACGATTATCATTAAAGCAATCCCATTTATTGATACTTTATCAGGAACAAGTCAGCTACTTGAATTGCTATGTATATCTCAGAAGAAAAATAAACTCAGAAAGGGTTTAGGATATTAGTGGAGAAAAAAGAGATTGAGATTGGAGAAGATGAAGACAGAAAATCTGTTGTTTTTCTTAGTAGTCAACGTTTCCATTATGGACCTCTCTTATATGTAGCTTAGTCTTATCATTCACGGACAAGGAAGTTTATAAACGGACCAGTCTTATCTACAGACCAGTTACAACAGAAGTGGTGCAGAGCATGTGACGACGGAGTCTACCTCTTAATGTTTTCATGTTAACATAGCGGCTGATCTGAATCCTTTGAAACAACTTGTCAACTTCACATTAATGGATTTGGGTATTTTTGAGTTATATAATGGGCCTGGGCCTGGGCTTCGCCCTACCTCCTTTGTACCATCTTGTTGTTCTCACTTTTAAGAACATCTAAGAATAAGGTCATTAGCGTTAGACAAACAAATGTCACTAGGGAAGAAAACAAGCAAATACAAACAATACTTGTTGAATAACAACATTTCAGGAAACTTGGATTATATATAAATTGGTGTAGATTATATGTAATGCGTTTCTTTTACATAATATAATATCCAATGATTTCTATATCTTAATAATGATTTTTGATGACAAATTCTACAGATTAATGCAACAAATGTACAATAAAAAAAAACTCATGAATATTTTTCATCACCGGTCCAAGTGAACTTGGCTTTGGGACCCGTTGGACCATCTTCACCAAGCATTTCCACAGGAATCTTGCCAATAAATTTTCGGAAAGTATTCCGTATAAATATAGGCAAAATCTTAGCGAAAGATTTAAGAGACTTGTCGAAGTTGTAACGTACACGAGGTCCCCATTTCCTAAAATAGTTCGTCCACGGTGGCTCAACCACGCCTGAAGCTCCTGCAATCACCTCATATCCCACACCACAGTCCAACAACTTGTCACTCCTTGCCATGTCGTTTCTTATTCCGTTCTTGCCGTTGCCTTGCAACACAAGTCCAGGTTTTGAAAACATTGCGTGACCGTGAAGTGACGAGTATATTACTGGTTTGTTTCCACCTTCAGAGTACTCTAGATCACATGCCTCCATTAACGTTCCTCCACTGTGCTGAGAAAAGTAGACGCGCCATAACTCGCCGTTGAAGTTGCTGATGCGCAACGTAACGTGTTCCCAGTCTCCAATATGTTCGCCGATATCTCCTAAAGAAAGGCTCTTGATGAATAAAAACTTGAGCCGGGCATTTCCGTTGAAAGGACAGAATATCCAGACGACAATGTCGGTGAAAGTGCCTCCAAACATTGGTTTGATGTGTAGATACACTTTGGTGCTACCTAAATCTCCTCTCTTGACCTTTTCCTTTGCGGTTTTATCGACCGGATAATCTAACCAGAACAAGTCATCATTGGAACCGCCTTGTGGAAGATTTGTACCGTTTGGCTGTACTGGGACAGGGTTTGATTCGTTTCCTTTCTGGTACAACAATGCACCATTGGCGAAAAACCAATCGAGGGAGGAAGGAAGAAAATCTTCTTTTGGGTGGAAATATATCAAAGGAGAATACGTTTGAAACAAAACTCTAGTTTGAGCTTCGCTTGGCATGTTAGACATGTTAAGTTTCGTGTTTTTCAAGCAGAATAAAGAAGGAAGAGGAGTAGAATTAAGTTCTTGAAAGCTGAATGTTCCGGTGTACACACCTGTTGCTTGTGTTCCTCTGTTGATTGGTCTCAAATTAAAAACACTAATTCCTTTTGATCCCCACACCAATGTATCAGCTTCACTCTGTTCCGTAAACTCGAATCTAACACAACTTATAGATTCTTGTTTCAGAGTGGGCTTTTGAGGGGAAGTAGTGACAAACATACCAACCGCTTGATATCCATTGAGACATACCGGCTGCCAAAAATATGCAGGCCCGTCTTGTTTGATATCCAGCGATGTAGTGTTCCCGACTGCAATGTAGTCGACTGGTGGTCTTAAATTACTTCCAGAGACGTCTCTTGCAACAAGAATCCAACCAAAAAGCTTCTGGTTGTTTGGTTGTGCATAGAAGCCAATTTTGAAGAAGTTAGGAGGAAGTTTTACAGGTTCAAAGATGCTGAATCCTATGTTGTCTCGTCCTCCTTCATATGTTCTCCAGACTCTCTGTGCTGTTAAGTTGGAGATGGAGACTTGTGTAACCTCAAGACCTCCCAAGTCTATGGTCCCTTTGCCAAAATGTCCCTTATCGGGAAGTATAGTAGGCAAAGGACGTGGAAATGTAAAGATTGTTTCCACAGGTAAACCATTAGTTTGAGTTTCCGCCCATGACAATTGGTTGACAAACAGATAAAGAAAAAACAATAGAGGTTTGAAGTATGTATTGCTATACATTTAGAATCATATGTATTCAACTTTTATTCTCCAGATATATATAAATTATAATGTTATGTCAGAAAAGGACAAATGAACCATTGATGACTACAGAATACTACTATGTAAATATACAATGGATATAAATATATTTTTCTGTACACTAAACCTAATAGATCTTTTTCAAATGTATTTGATAATTTTAGTAAAAAATCTAAAAATACCATACTTTTTATGATACGCAAAGAAACGTGAAACCATTGACAATCTTATTTGGTAGCAATGTGATTACTATAAGGATCTGATTAGTACCGCAAATGATAAAGCAGTAGCTCCAGTATGCAATAGAATCAATATGCAGTTGAAGCTTTATAATCTGATTAATTAATATGCACAATTTAAGTGATTGATGGAGTTGTAAGTGATTATATATAAAAGTATAAAATTTTTTTACTAGATTACTCATAATGCAGTAGATCTATAATAACATTTATAATAAAAGAAACTAATTTCTTTAAACACTTTTTAAAATACTTTTCATATTTAAAATTTTTATTAATATTTATTAAATTATAAGCTTATTTTTTACTATTTTAAATCTACTAGAAAAAATATATTTATGGTATATATTTGTTTTAAGTTTTTAAATATTATAATTTAATATAAACATAATTTTTATACTATTTTAAAAGGTAGATTAATTATATATAATTATTTTAAATTTTTATATATTTTTATATATTTTTAAAATTAAAGTTCTGCCAAAAACTCTAAATGCTTTATTAACAAAGTTGATTGGCTTTTAAAATGTTTAGTACTCTTCTAAAAGAACTACTAATTAAGTCCTAAGTCTCTAACTATGATCATACAAACGATTGGTAAACTGAATTGACTGCGATCCGATTCATCAATTGTTAATGGGCAAATAGCTTAAATAATCGTATATTACTCAAATCATACTTGAAACACACGAGTATATGATACCATTATGGTATTTCATTTGGCAAATTAACCCATTCTTTTTTTCTTTTCTTTTTTTGTTAATGGATATACCCATTCTTTATTGACTAGAGAATTTAAAACCACGACAGGAAAATTACAAAACAATTGAAGCGAGTACCTAGTAACAATAACAAACAATAGATAATCAATCACATCAATCCACAGGCGAATGTCAACTATCAAGTTCTTTTGACTTATTTTATGTCCTCGTTTGAAAGTCACCGCACGAAGCGTTGACCAAACCCAAAGAACTGCTAAATCCAAAAGCAGATCTTCCAACGTCAAACTCCAACAAAGTGTTTTCCATCTGATGCATTCCGATCACCACCGCCTGCTCCGCCGCATCTCCTCCGTTGAGGAAAGCCAAGCAAGCCACGTCATCACTGACTTTCTTCATCGAGTTTGCGGGAAACACTTTCCAAATCTTCCCACCAGCTAACTTCAGATCGATCCGAGGCACTTGGAAATATTTCGTTGACTTAAGACAAAACTCCAAGGGTGTTGTGCTGTTGACACGTGGAATATATGATGTGGCTTTTGAGAATGCTTCAATAAAGACTTTGTATATATCGCTTCGTAACGTAGTGAAAGGGGTTACGGTGCTCAGAGTCACGCCTCCGTCACCCTTGCGGTTGAAAGCAAAAGCGTTTTGAGCAAGCAAGATCTTTTTCCCATTGACGGAAATACCCTTGAGTCCCAAGAAATAGTTGTTGAGTTTTCTAGGGTTCCTGATCAATTTAGTGTAAGAGAGCATGGATCTTGCATCAATGTTACCGAGCTTGTACGGACCTCCTCCAAAGAATATAGCACCTTTGTTCATAGGGTTTTCATCGGAAGGCAGACACAACGCGAACTTCTTCTGGAGCCGGAGTCTTGGTCGAGTCAGCTGATTCCATGTGGCGAGAGCCGTGGGTGCAAGCCCCGCGAGTCCCAAAACGCCAGGAGGGAAGTCGGGGAGGAACGGCTTGGGGATGCAAAGGTAATACACGTTATTGAACGTGACCGAGGGAGATCTAGGGTTTAGGGTAGATATTTCAAAATTTCCATAGGTAAATTGGTTTGACGAACATAAACGTTGGAACGGCTCAAAGGCGGTTGCTTGACAAGCACATCTTCCATTGATGATTGTGTTTTGGGGAGGAGAACATTGGTGAGGGTTGACTCTACGAGTGAGAGCACACGTGGCGGAGCCGCAAGGGACGATGGGACGAGGACGACCATCATTGCAGCTGCGGACGAGGTAGGGCCCTCCGATGTGGATGAAGTACTCTTCGTTTTTGTTGAGTGTAAAGGTGAAGATGGGTAAGACGGTGTTCTTGGTCACGCTTGATACTAGGGTACTTTTGGGTGGATAATAATGAGCCAAGACGTAACTATAAGCGGAAAACAAAAGGAGGAGGCAGAGGAGAAGATTATTTCTCATCTTTTGAGAGGTTCTTTTAAGAAATTGTTGGGAAGTTTAGGGTTTAGAGATATGACTAGAAGAAGGAGAAGAAACAAGTATATATATATGGAATCATGGTTGACATTTTCGACTTATAGACGTCACACACGCTAATATGTAAGAGCATGTAAACCCGACGGCATGGTCGTAACCCTACAACTAGATATAAAAAAAGGTTTAATCTTTGGATGCCAGACCATAACCACCTTTAGATGTATGTCAAGTTGAAAGGTGAACTTAAAAAAGATTATGTATGGGTATATATATGGTCAAACATTAATAAAGTAATAAGAATTACCATCACTACTTGTGATATAATTTGATAATATATACAAGCAAGCAAAAATTTGAAACTTGAAAGATAACGTCAAGCAAATAATTTCACCTAGATGTTTGTCTACGAGCATGTGGATATAAATTGTGTAGCCTCTTGTCAATTTGTTATACTAAAAGTGGTCCTCCCGCATAATGGCTTGCTTATATAGCAAACTTAAACAGGGTGCTTGTATAATGTTGACAAGTTGTGACACTTTCGTAACTAAACCTACATTTTTTTCTACTTCCATTAAAATTGAAAAAGAGCAATGACTTTTCGTTATTTATTCAAGATATGAAGAAACAAATTTGCGGGTAATTTATTTTTTGAAGGGTGTTGAGTAATCATTTTTCTTTTCTTTTATCAACTATTGACTAGGAATCTTGAATACATCTAAAAATTTTCACAACGCAGGAAATGTAACTGGGATACTGATCTTGCATAGGTATATTGATTTGGTTCCCTTAAACGTCATTGTGTGCCGCCGCCTTGTGTGCCGCCGCCTTGTGTGTGTTAATATAATAATATGATATTTCACATTGTATGTTTCAAATTTACCATGCGATATTTGGCATTAAGTAATTTTTTTTCTTTGTTTAATTAGTATACAATATTCGAAATTTCAAGTGTAAGTAATTCTAGTCAGGGACACAAAAAAAGTGAAACAAAAACTAAGGGCTTTTTATTCAAAAATCAAAAGCAAAACTAAGGGCTTGATTGCTTATGGTTTTCAAAATATTTTTTGGCTTTTGGCTTTTGGTTTTTGGTTGTTAGTTTTTGTTTTTTTGTTTTTTGATTTTTGTGTAGATTTTTTCTTTAAGAACTTGAATGGTAGTTTATTTAGTTTTTGGTTTTTGTCTATAATATTTTTTCAAAACCTTTTAATGTTTTTTAGGTTCTGTTTTATGTGGTTAAAATTTAACAAAATAAATAAATTGAATTTTAGTAATAAAACATAACCCACAAAAATTTAGTAGTAAAATTTCAATGAAACTTTTTTTTGTAGAAGATAAAGCAGATTCTATAAAATGATTTGAAGAGATTCTTTTGGTGAAAATAGTATTAATATAATTATTATACCCAATATTATAGGTAATACAATATTCAAAAGTTTGAAAAAATCTATTTAATATTTCAATAGCCATTCGAAATAGGTAATAATATTTTTGAAACCACAACTAATCAAAATTTAGAATGGCTATAAGATAAATTTCTGTAAAAAATAAAATCAAAACCACTTTGGAAAATCTCCTACATATTAATTGAGAAGTTTGAGAAACCTAAGAACAATTACTGAACAAACAAAACGACTTCCGTTGATGTCTCATTGCATGAGCATTGTTTTCAAAACTACTAACTTGTAGTTAGTAAAAACTATTTATACTTCTGTCATGAACAAGCCACATCGACAGATAAATTTATTTATTATGATCGGTGGTGACAATCCTCATCCTCTAGTGGATGTTTTTCACCAGTTAACAATTTTTAGAAGCAAAATCTATCATGATTTGTTGAGTCCATATGAATCATAGAAAACGAAAAAAAGGTAAGATCCTAGACAAAAGCTTCCTGAGACGAAGAAAACTCCTGCAAAACATTTAGACCATTAGTAACAACAATGCTCAAGAGGGTGCAGTCCCTTAGTAACTAAACTGTACTGCTTCTATTTCCTCAGCAACAACGTCCTTTGACCTCAAACGCTGAAATATCTGCCTGCGATGGTTTCCCCAATACCATATCCGATACCATTTCCGCTGTTCCTAGAGCCTAAACGATTTCAAAAAACATGGAATCATGATCAGGTTCTTGAAATAGGTTTAAGAACATTAGGATGAATCTTGCTTACCATGGAAAGTCCACCTCCTTCATGCCCAGCTGCCAAGTACAGGTTTTGTAATCCTGGCACCGATCCTATCATTGGCTTCCCATCAGGCACTATGATCAGTTAAACGAGAAGTTCAGGTTTTGGGATCGTTCCAAAGGCTGGTTTCAAGAAGGTTATGGAGCATTAGAAGCAAGAGCTTACTGTAAGGGCGCAACCCAACTCTCACATTCCTGTTACGGTGAAAGTCTTCAAGGGATATATCTCGTAACTTAGGGAAGAATTCTCCTGCACGCTCCCATATGCTGCGGATTATAGACTCATCAGCTACAGTGTCGAACCCGACAAACTCACGGCTGCTTCCTGGAAATGGAGATGACTAATTGAAGATATCGTTCATGACTGATAAACATTTTTACCACACAAAATAAGAATAACATGGATTTTACTGGTTCCAGGAGTTTAAGAGGTGGGCATAGATAGATTGATGAAAATGTTACTAACAAAAATATTACCGAGAACAAGGTTTCCTGTTGTGTCCATTGTCGCTGTCATGGAAATAGATAACATCCTTTCCTCGACATCAGATCCTGGAGCTGAAGCACTTTGATGATCAATGTAACCAGCCTCCATTATCCCATGATTTAAATGGAACGAATCAAAATTCTCTACCACAAGCAGATGCCCCTGCAAGGAATAAAGTTGCATTTTTAAAGTTCCAAAGCAGTCCATTTCCAGAGTCTGCATTGTAGATGATCAACTCAAAAAATAAAGATATGATTGTTTCTCTTCAACAATAATATCCTCAAGAACTCGGTTTGCCACAATTTGTAGACCTCATGATGACGATAATGATACACTTCCTTATAGAGGTTTGAAAATGCCAACATTTTTTGTGCTGGCAAAGAATGATTACTGGAATAAAATGCAAGGATGAGCAACCAGAGGAGAGCTCAACCTTTCTTGGTCTCACAGGAATCTCCGCCGAAATGTTGCAGACTTTAAGCAATTCATGCATCAGAGATCCACTCCAGCAACCAGCAGCGACTATAGTAGCCTTCTTACCATACAAGTTACGTTTCGAAGTCTGAACACCTGCGACCCCCTTGCTAAGCGCATCAGACCTGAATAAGAGATACGATTAACATACTAATAGAAACTCTAGCGGAAGAAGAATTAAGTACTGCGTACGTCCAAGATTTACAGAGACTTGGATTAGCTCGTTTTTGAGTTTCAGCCTCTTAAGGTACCAAAATTAGGAAATTTCTCAGTCGCTTGCGACGACTGCAAACTAGACACAAAATCAACCTCAATTTTCGAGTATACAGTTATGAATATTTATGTCATATTGATCCCTAGATTAGAGAAAGCATTTATATTTCTAGTTCAGAAGAGTTCAGATTCAGCTAAACAAAGATTAGCAACCTTATTAAACCTGTAACTGGTTCATGATAGAACTCTGCATATCTTCCTTGTGTTGCAAACTCTCTGTTACCCTGAATGACGCAAAGAAAGCTAAGTAAACCGCAAAGAAAATGAGTCAGATGAGACAGTCAGCCATCCCAGGATAGCAACCTTCTCGATATAGGCAACCGCACGATGAGCATCTAACTGCGAATCATCGGGAAGAAAGGCAGCCCCAGAATCATCATCCACAAGGATTGCAGGCTCCTTCAGAAACAAATCAGCGCTAGACAAATACTCAGCTCTCAACCCAGCTTCAGATAGCACATGAACCTTTCGTTTCAGAGCAGCACATTCCTGAGAAGTCCTTCCAACGAGCAAGCTTCCTGCGTATCACAATAATATATCACCTACAAGAAAGTGCCGTTGATGGAAAACGATGAAAAGAACCTAACAATTGTGTAAAGAACCTAATTGGCTAAACGGAGGAACTATTTAGCTGGAGTTGGACTGTTGGAGCCATCTTATAAAGACCAATCCAAGTTAATCAAATAAACAAAGTAGCTCAAAAAGCTCTAGACTGTCTAGAGAAGAAATCAAATTCACCAAGTTCTAAACTAACGGAAGTGGGAAGACAGAAAAAAAACCTGTCTTTTTCCAACCGAGCATCTCTTCAGGATCAAGGCCTTCATCGTTTAAGCTCTGTGCAAGGTTGTGCCAGAGCTGATGGCTTCTCATGGCCAAGTCCCATATATCACTGCCTGGTTTCTTATGTGTCATCCATATATATCCTTGTCCTAAATCCCAAAAACCACAAATTTCATGTTAAGTCAACTCCATGGACTTCCAATTCTCCACGATCACATCAATACAAAGCTAAGAATATGTAATGTCAGATGCAATTTACAACTGCTAGTGAATGAAGTAAGAAAAAGGGCAAAAGATTACCGGCACCGGTGGCGCCGGAGCAAGGGACGGCCTTATCGACAACGGCGACTGATAAATCCGACCCGGTCAGGAACTGACGGGCAATGGTCAACCCGATGATCCCACCACCAACAACTACAACATCGAAAGAGCTGCGAGAAGCAGTGACACGAAGCGACGGAAAAGCTCCATGCCGGGCCCTACGGGACGCCGGAGACGAAAAAGGGGAGTTTAAAAAGGTAAGTGATTGAGCGGAGATGGAAACCATGACAGATGTTTTTGGTCAACGGCTTCTCGTATCGTTTGAGATTTTTATAACTTTCAACAGACTAAACAGCGACGAAACGGTGGTGAAGCGGCTAAGCCACCGCGACGCAGAGAGGAATCATAAAGTTGTTATTTTTCCAAGTTTTGGAAACGGATCAATAATTACTGAACTCAGTGGTTCGTTAAAGTTATTACAAATATGATCGGCTTGCAGTCTCATCACCAAGTTCTTCCATCCACCACAGTCAGCTGCAACTTGAGAATAATATTCTATTAAAAAGCAAGCTTTACAGCATGAACACATATTTTGATGCCTTTGGCTGAATAATCTCTACAGCATAAATAACAAAACAGCATCTGCGATCTTCCAATCTTCTACAGCTACTACACCAACACTATCAACTTCTGAAAATGATGGTAGTGGCAGCAATCCTACAGTGCGGCTTGTAAAAGCTCTAAATCTTCATTTGGTTAAACTACTAATTAAGATTGCAAAAAGAGCTAGGAGGATCTCTCTGCTTGTCGCGAATATGGATCTCGGTGATCCTGAGAAGTTTACCCTCTCTGACTGATCCCTGCAGAAAAAACAAGACACCGGTTAATGCAAACAATGTTTATCTGCATCAACTAGTCCATGTAACCTACGATTTCTAAAGAGAAACATAGTCTCCAACTAAATTGTCTCACGCAAGCACCAATTGAAATAATAAAATAAGAATCCGGCGATTTTACAGAGTAGATATGGTTCCAACTGATGAAATAGCATGTTGCATGAGAAAATGAGGGAACACAACCACGACTGAGAAGGCCAGTAAAACCGAATTCACATCTGAATGTCAGAAATGTCCATATGAACCAGCTTTTTAATTACTGTTCTACACAATAGGTGCTGTTCTACACAATAGGTGCTTCCAGTTCCTTTTTTTTTCATCTTGAATCAAATTTGGAATTGTTTGCTTGTTTGGGACCAACAAAAGAAGGAAAGAGAAGAAAACGATGCTCTTTCTATCGTATTTATGGAACATTCTTTTTCCAACTTTTAGAAATATTATGAGAGCATCTTGTGTTTCTCAGAATCTTACTTCTGTAAAGGTGAGAGCCGACCACAATATATGGTGTTTTCAGGAATGGAATTCTCAGATGTGTCAATCTCGGGATTAATCACATTCAAGTACACTTCTTGACCCAGATACCATGAGGCGAGATTGTCTATTCGAAGGTTCCACAAGCCAGCATTGTCCAAATAAACTAAGATGGCCGTCCATGCACCAGGAAACACCTGTAAACCCAAGAGCCGTTTAGAACCACGTAGAAACGAATGTAACATATCGGTTTTAGGTGTTCAGACAAAATACCTGCGTAGTAGATCGAGCAACCCCATCCCCCTTGTTGTATGTGCTTCTGCTATTCTCTGTCCACAGACCAAAGTCCATCCTTCAAGACAAACTCATTCTTTTTTTATAAACACATTTTCCCTGACGTCCAGACATGTAGATGGATCAAATATAACTAATGCAACCTTACCCGACAACAAAAAATGCATAACCATCCATGTGATAGCTCTTAACAGTGGTGTCACTATTCTGAAATATGATTTCCATGAATCCCTTGTACGTGCCGTTCATGACAGAGGTATCAACCTTGGGATGCCTGTTCATCGGTCTTTTTGGGAAATCCAACTTGTATACCCCTGAGATGTTGTATTGCTGAGCAAGCTTTATGGGTGTTGAAGGAGGTAAGTACGATATACCATTAAGAGTGGCACGCAATCGCCCATCTATCAGCTCTGGTGGTCGGTTGACAATCACATAGACATCAGTTACTGTAATCTGGCCATATTTGAAAGAACCCTGAGGGTTCGGGCGGGCAGCTCCAGCTGAGACATTCAACCTACCAAATAACACTTCCATCAGCAACTACAAAAAATAAAAGAGGGGTACAACCATTTTGTGCTTCATACAGAATACCATTCTGGCCACTAATATTTCATAGTATGAAACATAACTATACATAGTCGCTAACAACCTTATGGATCGTGCTTGGTTCATTGAGAAATATGTGTCCAACTCAATAGGAGGTTCAGGGAGTGGACCTGAAGCGGGTCCTTGGGAATTAGAGTAGCGCAAGATACCGACTCCGGTAGCTTTGGCAGACAAAGATGATTTAGCAAACCTTGTGCTGGCAACAATGTAGTAGTCATTACTACCAGATTGATCCATAGTGACCAGAAATGAGAAAGATTGACCCACATGAATGTCCATATTCGTATAATTCTGCTGAACTGTGTATGAACCTTCTGTCTCAACAAGAAGTAGGTTATGATTCTGTATTCTAAAATTCAAGCTGGTTGCAATGCCACTGTTATGAACACGGAAACGGTATGTTCTTCCTGGTAAAGATAAAGATATGGAAGTGGTCAAGACGCGAGAAGAATCAAACTATAAACTGTACCACATTATGAGATTGAACTACGTTAGACACATCAAGATGAAACCAAGTGAAGATTCAAAAATTATGGAGATTTTTGAAGGATACCTGGTTCAACACTTATCGTCCCATAAGGAATACCATCCGAAGCGAGCTCGCGAGTGTAAGGAAACGGTCCAAATCCATTAATGACAACGCCGTCCGGAGCCTTTAAGTCAATCTTACTTTCAGCATCCTTCCTCAGCTTCTGATTACCCCCAGATGTTATAAAACAAAGATGTTAAAATAACCGTAGGGAAAAGAGTCAATAAAACAACAAATAAAGATTAGATTTTTGTGTAAACCTTATGGCTCTTAGTGAACCAATCACTGATAAAGAGTGTAACATCTCCATCAGGCAAGGCAAAAGGAAGTGGAATGATGGCTCGATTGTTGATAATGATCCCTCCGTATCCACCAGCAGCTCTCTGAAAGTTTGTAGAAGGGAAATAAAAGAAACTCCCAATCTGGTCTTTGACCTGAAACTCATAAGTCCAGTTCCAACCAGAAGGAATCGGACAATTAGTGCCCAAAACACCATCTTGCCACGAGTTTTTCCTATGTTGGACTCCATTCCTACAAACCACCAGAATAAATTTCAGTAACTCAAAACCACAAAAAAAAAGTAGAAATGAACAAATCACCACCATACCATGTGAGAAGCAACGGCTCATCAAGATTATTCTTCACGTTCATAACAACATTCCAATTCGTGGTTACGTTAAGAATGGGACCAGGGAATTGCCCATTTATTCCAATAACCTACACGAGATCTGAGAATTGGAACAAAACCAGTACATTCCTAATCAGAATTGAAGTTACAAATCGAAAGATGGAGAGAAGAAAGGAACCTGTTGGCGAGTGCCAAGAGGAGAAGCGGTGAGGTAAGAGACGGTCCAGTCGAAGAAGACGTAAGGGTCGGCGGCTAAACAGCCAGTAGCCGACAGCAATAGGACCAGTGAAGTGCACGATAACTGCGGTGGAGGGCAGCGCATCGGATCTCTCCCTCTCTTCCTCTCTGTCGGTGAAACCTTCCCTTACTTGAGAGTCGAGCAGTGACAGTGAGTGAAGTCGGAGAAGACATGTGCGCAAATTGGGAAAGCTTTTAACCGTGTCTGCGAGATGAAAGAATGTGTGATTACAGCCCGAGGCGCCAAAAGAGCACAATACTTATTGGGTCCTACTTTTTCAGAGAAACTATTAAAATGCCCACAATCTTTAAAAAGATGTTCAAACCAACCACAAGACCTTTCCTCTTTTTTCTTTTAATTTTGAATCTACAATTCGAATGTTTTAAAGTTAAGGCTTCAGAGTTAAGAGTCAACGTTCTCCGGACCCGAACGTTAATAAATATATATAAATATATATATACCCTTTACTTCTAGCTCAAATTGTCTTTTGTCAAGTTGTTCATATTAAGAAAACAACATGATCTGCTCAATTAAAAGTCTAAAGTTTTGTTTTTTTTATGATTAAAAGCATAAAGTAAGGTAGAAGAGCTTTACGACTGCTGTGTGTTCTTGTTTTCAAATGTTAGATCATTCAAATGTTCTTGTTTGCTTACTTGAATATACCTATTTTTTATTTTCTGTATTTCCTTGTCTTGTAGATTAATGTTTAATGTTTTGTGATTAAACAAACCTTGTTAACGGTTACTCATAAATTATGTTTGTTTTGGTTGCATAATCTATCTTTTATGTTTATTATATGGACATTCGTATGTTCATTGTCTAAATTAGACTGCTTATCTATGGAACGAAATAAAGTGCATGTGTGCGTTAACTTGCTGCATGTAACTTGATCGGAGCTTGCTATATTATATTGTCTTATATAACGTAGATTATAGCCTAGGCCGATTCACGCCCAACTTGCTTGCTGGACAACGGAAACTAACAATTGACAACTAATTAGAAATGACTTAATTTTACTGTGTGCTTTGCGACAGCTGATAGCAATGGATGTAGGATCAGCGAAGACTGGACAAATTAGGATCAGGGTCCTTGTGAATGCAGAGACATGGACCAGGACTACGAAAGGACCAGTCTAGCTATTGTCATCTCATTCTTCAAGACCATTAAGTTTAGGAATAAGTTCATTGCAAAACAACTTAGCATGTATGTAAAGTATCCCTAAACCATCGACTTAAATACCATAGGAACCTTTTACTATATATCTTCCGTCTTCTTTTTGTTTATTTGTTGTTAATCTAATTTTATCTTGTCGCCTGTTTCACCCAAACGAAACTCAAAATACCAAACTTTGTACCTTGTTTTGTACAAATGAACATCTTCAGAGTAAACTTAAAAGTAATCTTTGTTCTTTGATACAAATCTACATTCTAACTAATACAAGGAAAGCTAGGATTGAGTTTTGATATAGGTTTTAAGCGTTTGCTAAACTTTGTGCGTGCGTCACTTGTGGATATATGCTAAGTAAGAATTTGAGGAATATCTTGAAAAAAAAAAGATGATTAGAGAGAAAGAAATCAAACAACTGTTTTCGAATTAGTAATGAATAGAGTTTTTGACTTTTAAGTTTATATAACAACTACTTCAAAAGACAAAACAATCTTTTCCAGAGACGACGCACATGCAGGTGAAATATTATCTTTGGGTTTTGGTTACTGATATTTTTTGAAAAGATCGTTGTTTTGGATCCATTCGTCAGAAAATAAGAGCTTCTTCCTCTCTCTCGCAGTTGTAACCACGCGCCTCCCGATTTGGTCTTTTTAGCCAAGCATCTCAGGCTTTAGCGTTTGTTTCCCACGCCCAGTTTACACGCGCGTCGTGATTCTACTACTGCTCACTTCCCATGTGACACGGTCCATTAATTATCCAGCGTCTAGGCCCAATCATCCTTCAGGACAGACAGATCATAAATGTACCCTCATATTCCAAGGCAATTTACAGTATTCGCATTACACGTGGTGCAATATAATTGGGTAAACCGTTTTTCAACATGGAGAACACAGAAGCAGAGGATCTTACCTCCATCGAAATTTTGCCTTCAATAATTTTGATCCACTCTGTTTCAAGCTGTCATCAATGTCTTCTTCTTCTTCTTCTCCACCGTTTAAACCCTAATCTCTAATCTCCTGATCGCGAAGCAAAAACAGATCGGGGATAAACAGTTTCATGAATTGAGGAGCTTCCCAGTATATATTTTTTTGTTTTGTTTTATCAAAGCGATGATGCATCGTGTTGCTCAGCTTCTTATTATCGCCGCCATTGCGATCTCGATCCCTGTGGTTTTCGCCGAGAATGATTCGATATACGAGGTCCTTCGAGCACACGCGTTACCGATGGGGCTATTGCCAAAGGGCGTCAAGGAATTCAACGTTGACATCGAGACAGGACAATTCTCGGTTTTTCTAAACCAATCCTGCAAGGCCAAGTACGAGAGCGAGCTGCATTACGAAGCCAACATCACGGGAACGATAGGTTACGGAAGCATCGGAGGTTTATCTGGTATATCGGCGCAGGAACTCTTCCTGTGGTTTCCGGTTAAAGGGATCCGAGTGGACATACCTAGCTCCGGCGTTATATACTTCGACGTCGGAGTTGTTCGTAAGCAGTACTCCATGTCTTTGTTCGAGACACCCAAGGATTGTGTTGCTGTCGAGAACGAGGCTGAGTTTCGTGGGGATAATAAGGTATGGATTTTGAAATTCCCGAAATTTGAATCGACTGTTGATTCGTGGAACTTGTCACCATTGTTATAGCTTCGTGTTTTTGAAGTTTGTGTAGCTATATTACACTCTTCAGTCACAATCTTGGGGATTTTTGGTCATTTCTGCAATCTAGATTTTGGATAGTGTTGAAAACTGTCAGATTCACTGTTGGATATGTAGGACATGAGTAAATTGTGAAACTAATGTGTTTATGTTTATGGTGTTTTGTGTGCAGATTCAGTCATCTATGTTGCAATTCAATGAAGTAGATCAAAGTGTTGGGAGGAACACTGTGTAACCAAAAGGGTCGACGAATGTTGTAATGAAGATGTGTTTTACAGTATACAAGTTAGAAACTTTTAGCTGCTCATGGATTTTTGAAGACACAGATACACAGACACATACACCTTCCAATTTGAGGTCAGATGCTCCTTTCTTCCCCCAATTGCATTTTTTTCACTCTGGTTGAAGTGAAAGATGAGAGAAATCTGTGAGCGCAAGTTAGATGGGAAGAACAAGTGTGGGAGGGTTTTGTTTGGAATGTCCAGATTCGGTTGTTGAAGCGATCACAGGTGAGATTGAATGGTTTGTGAATTTTTTGTTTTTATGTTTTGCACTTTGGCATCTGTGTCATGTCTCTCTTCTCGTTGTAGCATAATACATAATAATATATATGTATAATATATGTCCATGTGTAATCATATTTTTTTTAGCTCAATAAGATTATTTACAGTTTGCAATATTTTCCCTCCTCCAACAAATTGTTCTTGTTGGTTACAAAACTGTTATCTAGTAATATTATTTTTGTACATAAAGTAACAACCTCGATTGTACATCTATCATGTGTACACACATTTCTAGTGTTGAAATCTGAACATGTCGTTTCAAGAGTGATTAGCTGGAAAATGCACATTCAATTGTTGAATGTGAACGTTATGTGTATGCATTCCGTAAATGAGAACATATACAAGATTCACACTCGACGAGGAATCAAAGACTTTTATAATTCCAATATTGTTTTTCCACTCACAGAAAACATATAAGGGAATAATTTATACCATGATTTATAAAATTTTGAAAATTATAATAATTTCACCATAGAACAAAAACATATTTATTCTAAAGAAGAATCGGAAGTAGAATCGTCGAGTAGACTTTCATTGTGGCTATCCGGAGATCCGGTAGACTTAATCAGTTGAAGAGGTTGTTTGAGAGTCCAGTGCATTATACTGGCCGTCAATGTCAGAATCATCTTCTGGTTCACCTGTTCATGTATTATATAGGACATAATATATCCAAAAAAAATTTTAATTGTTAATGGAAACAAAGAAAGAAAGAGGCTTTAAAGTTACCTCAGTTATGTCTTCTGGGAGTAAAAATATAGAGCAACCCAGCTTCCTGGCTATGCTAATGACGTAAGTGGCATTCATCTTCTTCTCTTCGTCTGTATTATCAAAGTGTCTCCATTAAATTATTATGTTCAAAACACATGAACAAATGAATATTAACAGATCAATTACCTGTTACTCCGTTTGTAACAAGACTCCAGTTTACGGCTCTTGGCTGCACTGAACTCAACAGCTCCAGAAAAAATATTCCATCGGACAAGCTCTTGTCCTGTCATATTAAGACATCCTTTTGTCACTAACACAGGTTCTGTGTATGTTAAATACCCCACAACGGTTAAGAGTGAGACTAACTGATGCCTTGTTAAGTCATATATAGGCATCCTCACTCATAAGGAGAGTACTTACCCTGAAACTGTACATGCGGGTTTGACTTCCGTTCTTTCTCACTTTAGCATTTGCCCACTCCAATATATCAACATCTGTTATTTCTTTGCCGTTGGAATGAGATCTCAAGTTCTTAAGGAGTTGCAGGATGTTGTATCTCATCAATTGCCATAAGTATGCTGGAAAACGTTTTTTAAGAAATCATTATTTATGTTCGCCATGTGTGTGATTCATAAAACACACAATCATAGAATTGGGAAATTACCCAGTATGAGCTTCTTGTTGCCTTGAACAATGTCATTTCCAGCAATGTTGACCAAAGAGAACTTGAGCTGCTTCCCTAATTTCACAACCTGATTACAGTTTTCTACTTTCTTGAATGGCAATTTGATGGGAGGCTTGCTTGCTATTTTCCAATAAACAATTCCTGGAGACACCTTGTCGAGTGTCTGCAACAGTATCCACCTGTTGCCAAAACCAAAACTCAGTGTCAAAAATTCATTTCACACTATTAATATTGCCCAGACTCACTGCACTCATACTAACCCATCTCTGAGATCTTCAAAGACGTTGTTTATGTATACGGAACTATCAAAGCTGTTAATCCAAAACCGGAATGCTTTTTCTTCTCTTGATATTTGAGTGTCATCGGCTAGAGTTTCGAGAAAAGATATCTGTTTTGTTTTGGTTGAAAGCCCGTTCCTGCAAAAAAGCAAAACATAGTTCTCATTTGTTAAATTTTCAAGAAGGGTGGATATGTTCAATCCTTAGGATATGAGCTACATTTGACATTCAAGTGTTTATTTCACCTGTGCTGGAAAATATGTGCTACAAAAGCAAGATTAAGATTCGGGGAACCTTCAACAATATCCTTCGCGGTCAAGTATCTCCTGCATCCCATTCTGTCTGCATGTTCGAGAACAAGTTTTGCTCTCTCAAATGGGTTTTTAACTGCTAATTTCGATGAATTCTTGTGCTCTGGCGCTAGGACATTTAATAGATGAGTGTAAGCTTCAGCATCCTGCAGAAAACCATATCATAAGCCATATGCATATTACTACAAAAAATTCTACGGAGCATTTACTAGAAAAAGTTTGTATAAACTAACCAATTGGAGAACTTATAACTTGACATTGTATACCTTTACATCAGATGAGAAGTTTGTGACGGTTTTCTTGTATTCAGATTTTCTTAACTGAAAATTCATCCATCTCAATAAGATCTTATCAGGTGGTAAACTCATCAACTCTTCCACATCCTGTTGATCCCAAAAATTGGAACAAAGTCGTTATTTTTAATGAAGATCGGCCTTCAATATTTGTTTTAAACAACAGGTTATGCCAACTGTCAACAGAGTAGTTAGTATTTACCTTGCTATCATCAACCAACTCCACCAGCTGGGGAGTTTTCTTCAAGTTCAGGTCTGCTAGCAATTGTATCTAGACAGGACAGTCACAAAGAAGATTTAATTACACGTCCTCTTAGCAAAAAAACAAACAGCAGTAGCAGCATTAGAGCCTCACCTTGATGATTTGAGAAATCACACCGAGCACAAGATGACGCTGAATCAGAGAAACAAGTGTTAAGTCACATAACCATTACCAAAATGTAAGGAAATGCGAGTTACTGATTCACATACCCTTCCTTCAATGATATCTTGGGTTCCTATATTAACCACGGTACACCCAATCGCCTTGGCGGAGTTGAGGCAAAGCGTATGGTTTTCGTTTCTCTCCCAAGGATTAAGCATACTCTTAGTGTTAATTGCTCGTTCATCTATCGTCCCAGGAACCGCAACATTTATAAGCTTACTACATCACAACAGAGATAAAGCCAGAACATTTATCATTAAGAGAAGGAAGAAGACATTCATGAAACGTAGAACCTGAGAAGGGAGGAAGCCTTACCAAAGTAAAACACCATCTTTCGCCACTTCGAAGAGATCATTAGAGGAAGGGTTAATGGGAAGGTACTTGTTTAAGAATTCATCTCCAGAGAGGTAATTATTGATATGAGAAACATAAGAGGACTTCTCAGAATCGCTGATAGTATGCAACAAAGTGGTTGTAGCTGCCTTGAGAAACGCAGACGAGTTCTTTACGCCGCTTCCGATTATGGCGTTCACATGCGCTTGAAGATTAAGATAAATCTGCAATTATGATCCCAAGCAAGAAAAATTTAGCAATCACATCACCAGAAATCTTCCACACAAAGACTTGTTTGAAGTGGAAGCAGAATTTTCAGAGAAACGATACTGACCCTCAAGTAAAACTCGAAATCTACTTCATCACTCGAGTTCGGATGGAAACTTTGGATCAGAGACGCCCTTTCTTCATCGCTGAGGTTCTGATCTCCGACCACCTTTGATCTCCCCATCCTTGACGCGAGGTCCGACACAGTCAGCTTCCCACTCTCCCTCCTCATGCTCGTGAACTATATTACACAAGTTTTACTTTTTCAGTAATCAGATCGAAAATCAATGAGAAATCAAACGAAATACCAAAACTCCTGTTAGGAGATTTCTTTTCTTCCAGTGGATCGAACGTACGTACGTGAGATTTCAAACTCCGGAGCTCCACTTGCGTGAATTGGTTCTGTAGCCATGGATCCGACACAAGAATCCCGACGAAACCTGACATTTCTCTAGTTTTCCCGAGCTAATCTCGAAAGCGAACGTGATCTTCTTCTTTCTTCCCTTTGTGACTGTGAAACGAAGAAGAAGAAGAAGAAGTAGAGAAGCTAAGCAGAGCTGGCAGTGGGAAGGGAAGAGAAAGAAATTCAAAATTGTGACGAAATTGCCCCTTTTGAGCTTTTTCATTTTAAATTTCACAATCACCTTTTATTTGTGTGGGCAAGAAACTGTGACCTGTGAGGGGCCCATCTCACTTGCGCATGGTGGGGTCCATATTGTCGTCTGAGATTTTGTGTAATTTCTAGTTATACCCTTACATCCAACGACTCCTTCGTGACTCTCATGAGGGTAAATTCGGGATTACGAAGTTAGGCCTAATTACTAGTTGGAGCCAAATGTAACGGTCGTTTCGAGTAAATTGTTATTTCATCCTAATTACTAGGTGGATTTCATTTAAAAGTTCAAACCTAAGTTCACTAAATTCAAACTTTCTTGACTTTAGCTTTTAACTCGTTACAATTAAGACTGTATATAAAACATTGTTATAAGATAACGTGTGTGTTATCTATAGGCATGAAAAAAATATTTGATTGCAATGGTGTGCTATAAAGCTAGACCTAAAAGAGGATTTGGAAATAAAGCATGTACTCGACATAGTGAATGGGAAAGATAGAGATAGTCTTGTAATAATTGATCCAATATGAAGCAATCCTTGCCATGCTTTTTTTGGCTTGCTCACTTCATGAACGAAATAATATTGACAAGCGATTATGTCGTACCTAGAATCAGAGTTAGATTGATTATAGTATAAACATTAATACATAGCTTTTCATCTTAATAGTTTATCAAAATATTAACAGAAATTTATCGAGAAATTTATATGGCATTATTAATATGTTCACTCAACCTTTCCTAAATATGCAATGAGCTTCTTTAATAAGAATGATAAAACACCATTATGTCATTTGGACCCCTCCATGCTTCTTCCACATGGTTGCTGATCAGCTCTGAAGATTTCCATAATTGAAACTTGATTTTCTGTATCAAACCAATATTGATTACCAATCTTTATTAGTTGTTTGGTTTCATTTTTAATAAATATATTTGATTATTAGTAATATACAGTCATGTAAGCCGTCTTAGCTCAGTGGTAGAGCGCGTGACTTTTAATCCCGTGGCCGTGGGTTCGATCCCCACAGACGGCGGTTACGTTTTTCACCGGTAGTCTTTTTCTATCACAACTTTTTTTTTCCTAATTAATATTTATCCTTTATCCTCGTCGTCTTCTTCGACTCTTCATCATTTCTTCCTTTGCTTAAACCCAGAACCTCAAAATTTTGAATCCGAAACAGGGACACAAAGTATGTTACAGTCTATTCATCTTCGATTTTCCTCCTTTCCATCACCTTCGAAAGGAGAATCTCTGACTCCATCGATTATTTGCTCATTTCCTTTCCCATCTTGTTCACTCCATCCAAAGCAAACTCAGAAATTAAAGCGTTGGGTTCAATTTTTGCGCTCCTTACGAGGTTGGAGGCGGATATTCTGAGGAGGAACTGTTCGAAAAATACGGAACCCATCAAAGTAAAACTAATGTAGAGGACAAGCTAGATCCATCTGAGTATGAGGCTCTACTAAAAGGAGGCGAACAAGTAACCTCCGTTCTCGAAGAAATGATTACACTTGTATGTATTTTGACGTTTCCATCGAGTTATGTTTCATATGAGCTTTGCTTTTGTGTCGTTCCTAAGCTTAGCATTTCGTCGAACAAGTTATGGGCGTTAGGCTTTGTATTTTTCCGGGGAAACTCTTCACAGAATCGTGTATCACACATAGAATTGTTACTTGTTATCTATTTGAACTCTTGGTTCGTCAATGACTTGACATGTAAATGCGCCTTATGTGTAGTTGCAAGATATGAAGATGAATGAAGCATCTGAAAATGTTGCTGTAGAATTGGCGGCACAAGGAGTTATAGGGAAAAGGGTTGATGAAATGGAGTCAGGGTTTATGATGGCTCTCGATTACATGATCCAACTCGCCGACAAAGACCAAGACGATAAGGTAATCCTTTCTGCATTTTCCTACTGAATATACACAAAGATCTCGTTGCCGGTAGAAAAACAACCAGAAGTGACCTTAGTTTTTTTTAACTAAGATTGCCTTTCTATGTGATTTAGCAATCTCTTACATATTTTCAGGCTGTTGTTACGTTTGCCTTTCTGTTAGTTCTGTAACTTAAGCTGGGAAAGAAGATTCTAAGAAATTAACTTTTGTTTTGAGCTCAGAGGAAGTCCCTCCTAGAGGTCGTCAAGGAGACTGTCTTATCTCATCTCACTAAAAAATGTCCTCCTCATGTGAGTAATATTTAAATCAGTTTCTTCTTGCTTTAAAGACTTTCCACTAGCTTCTGATCCATGTTTTATTTTTTACATGTGTATTGCTGATTCTTTAGGTCCAAGTGATTGGTTTACTCTGTAGAACTCCTAAAAAAGAAAGTAGACAAGAGCTGCTGCGTAGGGTAGCTGCAGGTGGTGGGGCTTTTGAAAGTAAGGACGGTACTAAAGTTCATCTACCCGGAGCAAATCTGAATGACATAGCTAATCAAGCTGATGACTTGCTAGAGGTACAGTGTTTGCTTAGGTATATATATTTATATTCGAGATCCCATGTCTGGAAAATGTGAACAAGTCTGAGGAATTTGGCAGACTATGGAAACAAGGCCAGTTGTTCCTGATCGAAAACTACTAGCGAGGCTTGTTTTGATCAGAGAGGAAGCACGAAACATGATGGGAGGAGGTATACTTGATGAGAGAAATGACCGCGGTTTCTCTACTCTGCCTGAATCCGAGGTTTCTGAGACGAACTAGTATGCCCATTATATGGTGTTTATGAGCATAATTTCAAACAATGATATACAATGACTTGTTGCATTATCATTGAACAGGTGAACTTCTTAACCAAATTGGTAGCCCTCAAACCTGGAAAGACTGTGCAACAAATGATCCACAATGTCATGCAAGGGAAAGATGAAGGTGCAGATGATCTTAGCAATGGAGAGGATTCTTCTACCCAAGGAACAAGACCGAGTGGATTAAATGGAAGGGTAAGTATGATCAACTAACAAGTTTTCTGTTAAAAGGAAGAATTTTTAGTACGCACTGAACCAAATTTCAAACTTGGCCTGCTTGATGAGATCCAGGGAAGCGTTACAGGAAGAAAACCGTTACCAGTCAGGCCAGGAATGTTTCTGGAGACTGTCACAAAGGTGTGTTTCAACGTTGATCGAAAGATGATAGGAATTAGAATATTGGGCAATTTGTGTGATGTTTTAAATCAATCTCAATAGGTTATGGGCAGCATATACTCGGGTAATGCATCCGGTATCACGGCACAACATCTGGAATGGGTGAGTTCCTTAAAACACCAAATATTTGCATACAAAGTCTCTTTTGTTTGCGTTCATTAGAGCTCCTGTTCGTATTTTTTTCACTCGAGGTTAGGTACACCAGAAGACGCTTCAAGTTCTTGAAGAAATCGCGTATTAGTATCTTCATTGTCACAAGCTATGAAAGATTTGCAGGTAGAGGTTTTGTGTCCATAGATGTTGTTCACTATATGTAATTGTAATTTGGTTGGTTGATACGACAAATATTGTCCTATCTCCTTCATTTGGTTATATATAGCATTAGCCCCAACATTCATTAACCATGCACATCCATTAAACTTCAAACTTTAGATTATTTGAAGAATAAATAATATTTATATTAGACTGGACGCCAGAAGGTTGTGACCGGATGCGAGAAACTGTTACTTGTCTCATGTACCATTGGGTTGGATACGGAACAGTAGATAATAATAAACTAAACTATTTGATTCCAACAAAAAATGGCATAAACTTTATTAAAATTAATATTCGAATGAATTTTTAATTATAATTTTTGCAAACGGTTTAATTGAAGAAACACGCGGACGAGACACATAGCCTTATAGGGTAGGCAAAGAGAGACTAATAAATGAAATGGACAATAGGGGCATGAGGTCGTAAATAAAAGAAAAAGTAAGGGTAAATCTCCGGACGTGAAAGCAATTGTTATATCCGTTTAGAATCCTCGTCAGGTTACAAAACGATTCCGCTTCTCCGCTTCCAAAATAAATATCTACCATCCGTCTCTAGATTGTTCCTTCACACGCCATTTCCATTTTTCTTTTCCCTTTGCTAACGAACGAATCTTTTCTCCTTTTGCTCTTTTCTTCTCTAGTGATTTTTCTCTCTCTAACGATGGCTCAGGAAGACGCTTCTGCTAATGGTGCTGCTAATGGTGCTACGACGGTGGAGAAGTCTGTTACCTTCACCGCGTACAAGCCACAGCTGATCGTGGAGGCACAAAAGGTCGACGACGCCGTCGCCTTCTACAAGGCCGTGTTTGGTGCGGAGGAGACCGGACACTCTCTCTACCCTAAGCGTAAGGCTGACCAAGAGCTCCCTCACCTTGTCTCTGCCGAGCTCAAGCTCGCTGGCACTACCGTCGTTGTCTCTGACATCTCCGTTAACTCTGGTTCTAAGTAAGCCCTTTCTCCCTCTCGCTCTTCAACGTTTCGCAACTGGATCTCCATGTTTTCTCACTTTGTTTTAGGTTGTGCTTGTTTAGCGTTCGATTTCGTTTTAGATCTGGGTTTAACTTGTGATAGGAGTTTCTCAGAGTGTAATATGGTCCGTTAAACACTTTTTTTTTGCTGTTTTCATTGTGTTGATGTGTTTGGCTTTTAGAGAAATTGTCTCTTCTTTCGCTAGATTTGACTTGATTTTTAACACATTGAACAGTGCGAAGACGGGGACTGTGCCTGGAATCCTCGAAACTGATGACGTCGAAGCTGCCGTTGCGAAAGCCGTAGCTGCCGGAGCTGTCAAAGTGGAGGAGGTAGACTCTGAGGTTGAAGGTGACGGTGGAGTCAAGGGGAAAGTGACGGATCCTTTCGGTTTCACCTGGGTCTTCATTTCTCCGGCGAAGAAGAGTGAGAAGGACGAAAACAAAGAGGTCTAACTGTCGTCGTCGTTGGATCTGTTTTTTTCGTCGGTTTCTGAACAAACTTCCTATTATCCTATTTCCTATCTTTTTATGCTTTTAGTTTGTCTTTTGTGGAATCTCCGGTATCAGTAAACCGGATCGATTAGCTAATGACATTTGTTCAGTTCTAATTTCACCCCTTTTGACAAAATATTTGGTGAAAGAAAACAAGATTCTCGGATCAATGCTCTGATGTTCTTAATGTTTCGGTTATTATGCTTCTCAACTATTTTCCTTAATCGTATTATTCGTCTATCTGGTAGATATGTTTTCTCTGTAATTTTGCTGGTTTCATATTAGGGATATAATCGTCTTTTTGAAATTGAAATGAATGGTTAGATTAGAGGTAAGGTGTTTAAGAACAACAAGGAATTTCTGATTATTTTATCAGTAATTAATATTCGTATGGTGTCAGTATGTTGAAAACTGTGTCGGGGGGGGTCATGAAACCATAAGCTTCTGATTTTGTTTTTTTTTTCTGGTTGAGCTTATTGGTTCTATTTTCGAAATTGCCATTATGTGGTCTTGTTTAGCACACATTGCTTTTGGGCCTTGTGAAGTTTTCAATTTGGTTATCTTATCTTTTGACCACTTTTTGGTAGATATTATACGGTGATTCCAACGCAGAAATTTTTTTTTATAAATTGTTGATAATCAATAAAATATAAAAGCGAACATTCAACAAACGATATTAGACAAAAGAAAAAAAAAAAAAAGCACACAAGCTTAACAAGTTGGAGCGTTGGGTAGGCCACATTTGCTGGGGAGTCCAACAGCGAGCGCGGGATCGATACCGAACGAACCGAGCCACGGAGAGTTCTTGTAGCCACAGAGACAGTTGTAGTCAGCGTGTTTAAGAGCGTCGCAGCAAAGCTGTGATGGGCTCGTCGGGTTCTCCTTGGTCACTGCTGGTTTGCACTCTTGCAACTCTGTCTCGGTCATGCCACAGAGGTCAATCGCCATTGACCTCTCGGCTAACATAGCCATCACCACCACCGTCATCACCATCAAAGCTACCTTCTTGCTCGCCATTTTATCCTCCTTTCTTGTTTTTATAATATGTATTTGTTGTGTTTAGTGGTGTCAAAGTGAATGTGCATGAGAAGATTGTATATATAATAAAGTGTTGGAGAGACCCGTGAACCAGATTGTTGGATTATTCGTAGTCACGGGGTTGGAATATTTATTTCACTTTTGTGATAATTGAACCCTTATTGCGACTATTAATATATCAATCATCCGTTACAAAAATTTCAAAGCCCACTGATTTTGTACTGCAAATGGAAGAAGAGAAATCCACAGTATTAACTACACATTGTAAATTTCTTTTAATAAATTGAAAAAGGAACAATAATTAACATCGATCAGTAATATAATGGGCTTGGTTTGAGCCCAGTAAGCTTACCTTCTTTTTGTTCCCTATTGTCACCAACAGTTAGTAGCTACTTTAAGCACAAAGCAAATAAGAATATCAGTTCGTGTATAAGTAATAGGACAAAATATGGAAGGAAGAAAGAGAATATATGATGTTAAGCTCTCTCATTGATCTTTTTACCCATCGACGTTTGAAATAAAAAGAAGCGTAAAAGTTGACTGCACATTTCAGACTTTGCTCACAAATGTTAAGGAAAAAATAAAAGAGAAAGAAACAAAGAAGTTGAAGAAGAAGAAGAAGAAAAATTAGCCTTTGACCATATGCTTTAGAGGCACGTAGATGTAGCCTTTTCCCTTCATTCTCTGTAGGGGGAGTGTTGAGAGAATCAAGATCTCTACATTCTCAATTTCCTTTTCTCTTACTCTATTCTTTTATTTTATAATTTCAGTCCCTATAGTCATACATATTCGTCCACGACGATTCTTTGGTCTAGGAATCGTTTTATTCAATGGTTCACTGGTTTTATAGTATATTGTATCCATCTTTAATGGTTAATATTTTGCAACATCTCATCTTGTTCAGATTTGATGGGCTGATAGACTATATATCGATTTTAGGCTTGCATAGAGAAGCACAATAGTAATGTGTGTTGACCGAAACTAAAACTTGTGACCTCTAGAACCTTAGCTAATAATACTATTTGGCAAAAAGAAAAAGCAATTACATGAAACTAAAAAGGTGAAGGATATGGTAAGAAGTAGATACAATACAAAAGAAAAAGAAAAACACTAATTAAACCCGATGGATTAATGATAGAGACATGGATGGAAAGGACTAATGATAGAAATGTCTAACGTTTAGACTTAAGAATAAGAGTAGGACAAAGCAAATTAGACACTAGGCTGAAACTCAAACACCACGTACGATATCCATCGAAAATGCTCATCCCATTTGGTATAAGAACTTCAAATTACTTTTTCCAAAAAAACAATTATAAATAAATACTTTATGAATCAAAATGCACTTTTGGCTAATTTATACTACCAAATTTTAAGGTTAACCTGCCCTAAAAACAAACATTTATTACATCGATGAAAAGCCATTCCGTTGATAATATGTTTTTAACTACTTTCTCAACTTTCAAAGGCTGCAATGAGCAGTCGCAATTGAATTATACTGGTATGAACAGTTTCAGTAATTTTGACCTAACCCCACCTGTCCTCTGTCAAAAATATATTTTTTAAAAAAATTAGAGACATATTTATTGTAAAGATGGAATTTTATAAGCAAAAAGGGAGAGAAATTGACAAAAGATAATAAATAGGATTGCTTGGAATCGTGGCAATGTTGGTTGCACACTGCACAGAGCACAAAGTTTCATTACAGAGGTAATGTTGCATGTGGCCCCTTCTCTCTAAAGCTCCTTTATTAACTCTTTTGTCTCCAAATTTTTTCTACTTTTTTTTTCAACAAAATTTCACTTTCTTTTACAAATTGGATATTCTGGTAAATGATTATTAATGGTATCTGCTCCACAAAATGAAATTATAGGAGTATATATTTTTTCCCAACACAAAACGGTAATATAAGTAAAGAATCAATAAAATTGAATGCTTATAAGTCAGCTTTAGAGGCCAATAAAACTAGGTCAATTTCATAACTTTTCTTATTTATTAGTTTTATATTGAAAGTTACGTTAAGTCTTTTTTGGTTTGTCAACCATGAAAAATAAAATGTTTTTCTTTGTTTCTTGTTAACCCCATGTAAAAACAAAGTCTAAAGCCAACAAAACTTAAAATATTTAAAGTAATACAGAAGACAATACAAAAAAGAAATAAGAGAACAAAAAAAACAGTAAAATTTTGTAAAAGTAAAAAAAAAGAAGAGTAGTAGCTAAGCCAAGTTATTTATTTATTTTTCACTTACCCTACTGAAAATTTTAAAAACACACTCTCTTTCTCTCTCTCTGCTCAGACACACACAGTCTCTCTAACTCTCTCTCTAACCTATACTCTCGCTCTCCTACAAGTAGACTTTAAGACAACTTTTGTCTCAGTGTTGAGTAATGTAAAAAACCCATCTGGCCATTTAATACAAACCCAATCTTTCTCTCTCTCTCTCACTCTCTATTTAGATTACTTGAAGCAGAGAGATCTAACATCATCAAACTCATATTCACCACTACAGCCATGGACTACGTAAGCTTCTTCTCTTTCTTCTTCTACTTCTTCTATTGGGTATACCAATGTTTTAACGATTGTTTTTATTACTCAGGAGTACGGAGGAGGAGAGTACTGCAGGAGAGGACACGTGCCGGCGTTTGGGAGCTGGGATTGGAACGACGCCGTTCCATTCACTCAGTGCTTCGAGACAGCGACCACTCAACAACCTGCTTTTCTCCACTACGCTCCTTACCCTCAAGATCGTGATCTTTACCTCGCTGGCGATCTTTACGACAGCCACCACCTTGTCGCTCCCGCCGTGATCCTCCTCCCTCGACGCCGGGTACTTTCTTTCTTCCCTCTCAAGTTTAACACTTCCCCTCGACGCCGTGACCTAACATGTTCCCCTGGACAAACCTGGTTTCTCAGACTAAGGTGGGGCAGGAGCCGCCGAAAAGAACCAGCTCCAAGGAGCAGCAACACAAATCCAAGACGGATGCGCGTGAGTCTTACGCGCCGACGAGTTGTCCAACACCGGTGGTGAAGCGGAGGACGAAGACGCCGAAGCCCGTGGACGAAGACTTGTACAAGGTGTCCCCTCAACTTGTCTCGGTCAGATCAATGAAGGTAGAGTAATGTTTTCTTGAGATTATTGTTGGTTTAAAGAACTGGGTTAAAATGAGTTTGTTAATAATTGAAATTGCAGAAGAAGGGAGGTGGGTTTGGGTGCATTTCAAGGTGTTTTTTGCCAACACGGGTGCTTTGAAGCCACAAGCGTGAGAGATTTGCGTCAGACAACACTTTGTTTTCTTTTCATTTTTTTTTCTTTCGAGTTCTAGTATTACTATTATCTAAAGACGACCGTATGGTTGTGAAATTATGTATGTATTTAAATCATGCGTAGGAAAAAAGGAGATGAATTCCAGAAGATAAGATAAGATAATGTAGCAGCTTTGGTAAAAGCGAGCCATATTGTATTACGTAAACTACTAAAAGAAATGAGACTTGTTTTGAAACTTTTTCAAAGTATATATGTCTAAACTTGTACTGTGTTTGGTAGTGTAACTTAAAACTGTTGGATTTGGTGAGAGATTAAGGATGAGAAAGGAGTTAAAAGGCTGAGAAGGAAGAGGAATGTTGAATAGTAGTATACTTTATCTTCTTCATCTTCTTCAACTTGTGGCAGAGCTACTACATCTTCTACTTTTTTCTTATATTTTTGTGATATGAAAAAAGAGTGGACTATATTAAGAGTTTATGAAAATCAGATAGTGGACCTAAATGATTGGTCAGGAAGACAGAAAAAATGATGGAATTTAGCAGAATATCTAATGGTAGATTTGTTAAAATCCATTCAAGCATATTTGAGATATTCAGCCAAATTTTAAATTTTTGAAGTGGTAATTAAAACTTGTATGACCAATTATTTAACTACCCGATTAGTTAAAAACGAATACTATTAAGATTATGAGTTTTGACAATTAGGTTGTTCTCTATCAAAACCATATATATGAATTACTTGGATATCAAATTGATGTCTAACATGGTGATTGATAATATCCACTTCAGTGCTACACTTTATAACATATAACAACGTTGTCGAAATCTCCTTCATTTATTTTTTACTTTTCACTGTGGTATTCTGAAATACTGATGGTACATTTTTTGGATGAATCTTGTTGAAGATGTGCTAATAATACCAAAGTTTCATTCATTTCTTTGTAGAGTAAAGCCTTTTTCTTTTTCTAGCTAAAAATCATTCTTTTTTTTCTTGGCATTTTTCTCCTTTAGTTCTCAAATAACTTTTCTATGGTATATGTTTTTTTCTTAGTTTCAAATTTTGTCTCAAAAAATGAAAATTGAGTTTGTAGAACCAAATGCTTTTGTTTTGTTTTGGTTTGGACAGCATAATCAAATGACTTTATATAAGGTTAAAGAATCACATTAATTGTTGGGCGTGACTCTAAAGGAATCATGATAGCCATGTCGTTCATCTTGGATTACAACTATTAAAATCCACGTTATAAAAACACAAAACTATTAATTTCCTTATGAAATTTTATCGTCTTTTTATTATCTTTTAGAAAAACAAAAGAAAATACACGTTCATATAAAGGGAAAAAGTGGGTGTTTAAAAGAAAGAAAGAAAAAAAGAGACAGAGTGGTGGAATTATGACAATCAAATGGTATTAAAGCTTAGAAATAGATCCACGCTTTAAAATTAGGGAAAAATAAGGCTTTAAAAAAGCCATCATGCCACTAGCTTGATTAAATTAGCTTATATTTTGTTGCTCGAATAGGATGTGTTAATATATTTTACATAATTTCTACTATGATGATGGAGTGAAAATTTAAAAATTGAGAATCATAGTGAACAGATAATTTAACGGATTAAAATTCTACTTTTATAATCAGAATTTATAACTTAGAGGTTTGTGATAACAATATCACTCTTTGACTTCGACATCAGTTTAATATGCACATAATTGAATTGTTTAACAGAAAAAAAATAACAAAATGTACTACACATATCTTTCCAGCAATGTTATATACATCATAATTTACAATAAATAAATTCATTTTGTATACACGGTAACACATAATTGTGATAATTATTTGCATCATGTTTAATATTTTGATAAGTCTAATTTTAGTACATTAACCAACAGTGTAAATTAAAGTGTAATACGAAATGTATGGTAACATATGAGAGTCGAGAGATCAAATCTACAAAGAGTTAAGGCAATCATACACTATTAATATGTGATTCGGATTAACAAAGATAAGCAATCAAAAGGAAGGAAATAGTAAATTAAGCTATAAACAAAAACACTAAACGATGAAGCAGTGAAGGAAAACATTCGATCAAAGATCTAATTAAAATTAACAAGAATTAACAATCAAACAAATAAAGTTTTTAAGAAAAACAATCAAACAATAATGTAAGATGTCGAATCAAGCATTATCGTAAAACACGCCATCACAGCGTGAGTGTGGATTATGTAGACATAATGAATGTGTAAGTACTTTTGTCTATATGTGACATTAGATAGTTCTTTATGCGTTTGGTTAATTTTAGACCTTGCTTGATTGATTGATGTAGGACAACATTCTCTCCATTATATGGAGTATTACGTTATGATTGTTGAATATATGATAAATTTCCAACATAACGCATATAAATTTATATAATACGGTCTATGTAATATTTACTTAAACGATAGTTTACTTTTTTTCCAAATATATGCATTTTCATTAAGTTCATCATTTCGTATTAATGGTGTGAGAAAATTATTGAAATCAAACGCAATTTTTCCACATAACATTTCAAAAAAAAAAGGTAACCACCATCTAAAGAGATGACACAATGAATTTCAAATTTAATTTCGAGGCATCGTATATCCACGACCACCGGGGCTGAAAAAAAGTTGCGATCTGACCGGCGGAAGAAGCAATTTCGGACATGAGCGGTGCGAGACTGTGCTCTCTGGTGGCGGAGCTAGGTTATGAAGGCGCCGGAAAGTTGGACCCCGACAGCTTTGAATGGCCGTTCCAGTACGACGATGCCCGCCCTATCCTCGAGTGGATCTGTTCCTCTCTGCGCCCCTCCAATGTCCTCTCCCTCCCTGAACTCTCCCTGTGTGTTTTCTTTTCCGCTCCCATTCTCAATTCACAGTCTTTCCGATTCCAGAACTTAATTGTTTCACTTCTCAATGTTGCTTTTTTTTCCGGATTCGGTCGAACTTGTGTTGGTTTTTAGTGAATTAGGTATATGCCAGTCTGACGAAGCTGTTATTGTCGTAATTAGAACAAGCCTTGTGATTATACTTTCGATTACTGTTGCTAGCTAGCTAGTTTTTCTCATTGATCAATGCTTTTCGTGCATTTTAGCTTTGAGGAACATATTAACAATGAATCAGATATAATTCCTCTGCCGTTAAAGTCCATGTACTCTCTGGCATGCACACATTCTCAGCTGCGTATCAAAGTCCCTTTAATATTGAGGTTTTCAATTGTATATGCCATGAAGAATTTTGTGAATGGAAAGCTCTTCCATTCTAGCTATTCTTTCACTGTGTAATTTGGTAGTTATATTGCAAGATACTTCTTCCTAAGTAGTTAGTTCAGATAGGGTGGCTAATGGGTTGTTCTCTTGTTTCTGGATCCAGATACGAGCAATTTCAAAGAGAAGGGAAGCTCTTAGAGGTAACTCCTTGTGCCATTCTGCTTATTTTTTCTTTCTCGGCTTTGACAGTTCATCAAACCTATATGCGTTTCTTTCTTTTCATGGATTCAGGGCGAGGATCTAGACCAGGCCTATGATAGCATATCGGCATTTTCTTCCAGGAGAAATAATCAGGAGGCAGTTTTTGGAGCAGAAGAAAGCATAAAAGAAGTAAGGTTAGATCTTCATATCACAGATGCGATTCTGTACTTTCTGTTTCATGTTTCATGGGAAAGTTGTACTTTCTGTACAAATGTATTTTGCTTTCCCTATGAGAAATTTTTGGGGACTTTGTTTCACGTCACTTGGATTTTCAAGTATGACTACATTCAGGTTCCTATTGTGTGAGATCTCCTTATATCAGAGGTGTTCATAAGTGGACTGGATTTTGTTGACCTAGCCGTGTATACCAATCATTACATCAGCTTTAATGTCAGCTTCTTTTTAAACGACAGAGATGCAACTTTGGCGCATAAGGCTGAAGCCTTGGAGTTGCAGAGGCAGCTAAGGCGGTTACAGACTCAATATGATTTACTCACTGGCCAATCTTCAGCTCTGATTCAAGGGAGACGTGCTCGAGTTGCTGCAACTTCTGCTGTTACTGGACAGATAGCAGCTATAGAAGACCGCCTATCTGCTAGAAATTTGCAGGTTTGATACATGCCCTTTGCAATTCTTTTGGTCTTTGATAAGTCTGTGATGTTTCCTTTCGGTATTTTCCTGTGATTTAGATGAATGGAGTTCTAGGAAGATTGGCTTCCACTTCTCAAGAGCTGGCGCAGTATCATTCTGGTGAAGGTATTCTCTTAATCCCTTGTCTGTCTATCTTTTGGTATATCTTTTCCATATCTGGTGAACTACTGGAAATCTGCTTTGATGTTGAATTCTCTAATTGGCCTAAATGCATATACTTTTAAATTAGCATCATTTAGGTGAGGAACTTTAGCTGCATAAGATAGTTGCGTATTAGTTAATTTGAAATATTGATTAGTTAGCTTGGGTTTCTATTTGTAGCAGGATTTCATTTATGGAACTTTCTTGTAGTTATCTGTGTAAGAGTCTCTTGGAGGTAATAAGTTGTCTTTTTCTGTAGACATTTCTTCTGGTTGATAGTCGAGGAATTGGGTTTTGTATGTTAGCAAACAGTTTTGTAACTGATTATTTTCGTGGAATATGTATAATAGTAAATTGCCATCAGTTATTTTTTAGCCAACTTAATTGGTTGTTTCATATGTGCAGAGGTTGGAATCTACTTAGCATACTCCGATTTTCATGCCTACTTGGCTGGAGATTCAGCCTGCACAAAGGAGCTAAATCAGTGGTTCGCTAAGCAGCTAGACACAGTAAGTGGATGGCATTAGCAGTGAATAATTTGCTGATGATTTCAATTTCTCTTCATCATATAGAAAATTTAAGCTAGTTGGGATCTTATTCTTAGTACCTAGTGAGAAATCCTATGGTTTGAAGATTTCTGAGAATGGAGATATTCATCCTGCACCTGTTTATGTACACAGTTTGATGTAATTTGCTATCATGTCAGGGGCCATACCGTTTAGTTGCAGAGGAAGGAAAATCTAAATGCTCATGGGTTAGTCTTGATGATACATCAAACATGTTGCGAGGTAACTTTCCGACAATGTGATTTTTGTTTCGATATACTATTGTTTTGCCTGCAATGAGTATATCCTAGTGCAGTTATCTAAATTCTCTCCCTATGATAGAAATCCTATGTTTGTTATGGTGCATAAATTCTTACTTCTTTGAGGGTATTGTGCATCTATAACTTGTGTGTTTACAATGCAGCAGATTTGGAAAAGTCACAACATCAACGTGTATCTGAACTGCAGCGGCTTCGATCCATGTATGTATCATGTGATACTCAGGCAGTATCTTTTCAGCTTTCACTTTTAGCGTTACTCTGGATTTAAATAAAGTATTTTAGTCCAGAAGAAATGTATACGTGCAAGGGTCTCTCTTGCTACTTGGCCAGACTAAAGATTTACTGGAGACCATTTATCGCATAAATGTTTTTGAATCCGCATACTAGTTTTTTCAGTCTCAAAGACATTTTCCTGTTATTCACAGCTTTGGAACAAGTGAGAGACAATGGATTGAAGCACAGGTCGAGAACGCCAAGCAACAAGCTATTCTCTTGACACTCAAATCTCAAGTAACATCAGTTGAAGCTCATATTCATTTTGATCTACATTCTCTGAGGTAGAAAAGATTGAAACATCAAACCAAGATAGATATTGACAAAACCATTGTAGAATATGTAAAGTCTTCCACTTGTCATACCTAATTCCTGTGGTCATATTCTTACCTGTGCAGGAGAAAACATGCAGATCTAGTCGAAGAAATCTCGACCCTTTATCAGAAAGAAGAAAAGCTCTTAATTGAGGTCTGTTCATGTACACAATTCTTAACGTTTCAAGTTTCACAAAACTATAAGATGTAGGCACTTCTTTGAGTAAATACATATTTCCGTAATCTGTTCTTCTTTTTAGACTATTCCTGAACTATGTTGGGAGCTCGCTCAACTCCAGGACACCTATATCTTGCAAGGTATTCAGCATGTATTCTATGCTCTTTACCTGTAGCTTTTGGATGATTTTGGGCTTTCATATGATTTACTCATCATAACCTTGTAGGTGACTACGATTTAAAAGTCATGCGGCAAGAACTGTATATTAGTAAACAGAAAGTGGTATGATGGCTTTAAGTTTTCTTTGTGGTCAGCACAAGACTGCGTGTTTTCCACGTTTGAGATACCAAGATCTACTTTTCATTCCGTCTTTGATAGTCTGAATATTCTGCCGCAGTTTATCAATCACCTAGTTAATCAGCTTTCAAGACACCAGTTCTTGAAATTAGCATGTCAGCTAGAAAAGAAAAACATGTTTGGAGCATTCTCTCTGCTAAAAGTAATCGAATCCGAACTCCAGGGTTACCTCTCCGCCACAAGAAGCCGTGTGGTATGGTCATATCCATAGTTACGGCCCATGCTTTCCTGCAATTATGGGATAATGAACTAATTTATCTTTCACTATATATACAGGGACGGTGTTTGTCACTGATCCAAGCGGCATCCGATGTCCAAGAACAGGGAGCAGTGGATGATCGTGACAGCTTTTTACATGGAGTTAGAGATCTCTTGAGCATTCACTCAAGTAGTCAACATTACCGTTTAACACAATTACTTTCTCGTCTGATATTTCCCAGGCTAATGATTTTCACCTCTCCCTGTTATAGATGTCCAAGCCGGGTTATCAACTTATGTCTCAGCTCCAGCCATCATTCAGCAGATAGTTGCTCTTCAGTCAGATCTATCATCTCTTCAGTCTGACCTCGAAAATTCCCTTCCAGATGACAGAAACAGATGCATTAACGAGCTGTGAGTCCAAAATCCTCAAATTACTTTTCAAGTTCTTCCACAGAAACAAGTATTTACTACGATTATACATCACTGTTGCCTCTCTCTATTTCTCAGGTGTACCCTTATTCAGAATCTGCAGCAATTACTCTTTGCATCTTCAACTACGGCGCAGCCCATATTGACACCATGGGTAAAAGAAACCTCAGTTCTCTGTTACCAATTTTAGTCGTTAATTTAAAACAAGACCTGGGGTTTAACCCATGTTGTTTCTCCCATGTAACATTAGCCGCTGATGAAAGAACTTGATGAAATGGGGAAAATCAACTCCAAACTCTCTGCATCAGTGGAAGAGGTAACACTAGAGCACCGCGAGAAAAGAGAGGTGAGTCTTAATCTACTCATTTTGGTTCCTCTCCCACGAATCAAGATATATGTATCATAGTGAAATAGAAAATTTGAACAAAGCCAGCTTTTTTTAATATACTACTTATTGCTGCAGATCGTGAAGCATCACTCCAAGGACGTGGAACTTCAAAGGCGGGTGTTTGTGGACTTTTTCTGCAACCCCGAGCGATTAAGAAGCCAAGTGAGGGAACTCAATGCACTCGTTCGTGCTCGCCAAGCCTCATCATAGGTCCTCAACACAAGTATATAGCACAAGTGATCTCTCTTCGCTTTTAGCTTTTTCAAGTTTGCCATTTCACTTATGTTTGTATACAGAAGGGTTTTTCACTTAACAGTTGATTGCTTCTTCAGGATGGTCTATTGATTGTTACGTATCTTCTTCTCTTTGGGGTTATTTAAGATTTTACTCTACTTTTCTTCTTTCGTTTTAAAGTACTTCACACTCGGTCCATCTTACAGAAGGAAATAAATTGAGAATAAAAGAGAGGGTAGCATTCAGTTGACTGTTGCAACTATAGTTAAGCTAATCAAACTTTGTAGTACAAATACTTATGTAATAACTTACTTTACGGTTAGTTGGAAAACCTATCGGCTTTCCAAATTGAACTGAAATGGTCAGTGTGAAAGAAGGGCCAGACAGATGCAAATGAACTAGTAGCCATAGTCAATACACTCTTGGTGGAGAAGAGGGTTACGACTCGTGAGCCGTTCGCTATGGAAATGATCGAAAAACGTCTAGTTTAGGAAGTGTAGTCACACACTGTCGTGCAGCACGGTTTCTCCAAGTGTATTGTCGTTGACGGTCAGATATGCCAAGCCGTATTGTGCCAGATAAGCTACTACTTCTGCGGATACTGTGAACAGATCAGGACTCGACCATCTGCTACATCAACATTTTCAGAACACACTGAGATAGATAGTGCCAAAATGATCAGTTCAATCCCGAGAATATCTCTCAGCATCAAATGGCTGTCTCTGTGCATTCCAATTCAAGTCTCTTGAGTCAGGTGCGGCGTTCATTGGTGCAAAGGCTGCAACATAAGAGAGAGTTTAAAAAACACAACTTGGGATTGAGGTGTATTCAAAATAGTATAAGATGCATGCATATCGGTCCACAGAAATCAGAGATGGTCTATATGACAGAGAGATCAACAACTGTATAATTATGCAATGCAACTCAAACACAAATTACCACACCCTCTAGCGCAGATGGTGAACAATAAAAGATAATCCCTCTAATTTCATATATTCACCTCTCAGCTGAAGGCTGAAAATACTAAACAATTCCTCCACTTATAATATATCCCAGTATCAGACTCATATGCAACAAAAAAGGATCAATATGCTTGGCTTAAAGCTTGCCTCAAGTGCAAACTGATGCCTCATCTTTAGTTTCACACTACTAGCAAGAACTTTGACATCACATTAAAAGCTCAACATTTGTTCATGCAGAGATAAAGGAAAATCATGGAATCCAAAAAGAAGTTGGCGATGTATAACTCACCTTTTTCTCTCATTCTCCTTTCTCTGTCATATTCAAATTTGTCACGGATTTGATTGACTTTCTCCCAGTTACCATCACCTTGTGTTGTTCTATTAAACCCCTGCTCCTGCTGTCATATTAGATTATCAAATGCCCACATAATGTCAGATTACAAGAAACCAACCACACAAAATCAAACTTAGTCAGTAACATTAATTCATTCAATACCTTTGTTGGATCATTATATGGCCGCCTGTTCCTGCAATGACAAGGGAACCAAATCCATTGATATACCATAAACTGGCGACTAAGCACTGTAGATGTTATCCATCATGGTTAAGAGAAAACACCTGTATGGATTAAAATCCTCATCGTCTTCTTCAGCAGACTCGTAATTTGCATGATCTCTTGCAATTTTCTTCGAGTAGCCTTCATCCCAGTAAAGCCTCTCCCAGTTTTCTCGAAGCTCGTTATACAATTCCATGTACTTTTTGCACCATGGCTCATGCTCCTATCGATAAACCCGTAGAAAAATCAGAATACTAATCCCAACCAGTACTTCTCGCAGGATACAATTCCACTTCGCTTTCAGCACCATTTTCAATCGCAATACGATTAGGAATGTCGTAAAACCCTAAAATCGTGAACGAGATAGACATAGACTGACCGCTTCTTTAAGGACGAGGCGAGTGCGGCGCATGAACTGCTCGCGGAGCTGCTTGCGGCGCCTGTTGGGAATATTGTCTCTAGGTATAGTGAAACGCTCACGGAGAGGGACGTGATCACCGATCTCGTGCATCTCTCCGTCGACGATCCACCACTCCGACTTCTCTTCCTTTTTCTTCAGCGGCGAAGAGGCGGGCTTGTTTCGCCGTCTCGGCTGACCTGCATCCGTTCTGAAGAACTGGAGTAGGGGAGCACCGTTGTGGAGCGACGGCATAGCGGAACCTAGCCGTCTAGCGACGAGGAGCATAGCTGTATTTCCCGGCAGCTGGTAAAATGGTAAGTGAGAGCCGTCGCGAGTGAAGAAATCTGTGACGACCTATTTGGGTATATTTAAGTACAAACCGGCCGTCCAAAAAAATAAATACAAAACTGGTTTTCATAAACCAACCGGTATATTCGGGTTGGAAAAAAAAAAAACTTTCTATGAGTTGTAGACAGTTTGAACTATATACTAGAGATTTTCACCTAATGAACTAATGAGTGTTGATCTCTATTTCGATCAACTAAAAGATGTATACCAAAAAAAAAAAATTTCATGAACATATAATTATGAAACAATGTGGAAGTTGTAAATGCAACATTTAGTATATGATCAGTGTGATGTAACTAGAGTCTTTTTTTTGTTTTGCGTTTTACATATCGTCGGTAAATGCTGATTTCTATTCTATATTTTGGTCTACAGAAAAAATTGTATCACTACGAGGATGCAGAACGAAGTAGCTTGAAAGTTAATATGTGTAGAATGTTGACATGGTTTTGGAGAACACCATCATAAAACGCTGAAAACTTTTTGTATATTATTGAATTTTCATTTTTTTAGTGAAAGTTTTAAGCGTAATCATTCTTTTAAAGCGTGTAAAAGCCTAAACATTTGATGAAGGTTGTAAATGGTAACAGATACCAAAATCATGTTCAACAACTGGTAGACCATTGTATGAAAATTCTAAAAACAAGAAACAAATGGAGTATTAGTTTCTTTTGGATAAAGAATATTAATAGAATCCAATGATTTGTACACATGCTGGAATCTTGAGCACAAATAACTTTGGCAAGTTAATTGTTTACACCTTCAAGAAGAAACCAAAGGAAATAGCTTTATTTATTGCAGAATATTGGTACGTACATACATATATATGTGTATTCTTTTGGAATCAAACTCACTTACTTAATGAGTGACTAAGGAGAGAGCCTAACGGAAGTAATAGTTCCAACACTAGGGCCGGTTTTAGCCGGATCAAGAGGAAAGTAAAACGGATAAAACTCGTACCGGACATAGCAACTACTATACAAAACACGACATCCCTTCTTGTTGTGGCAAGCCTTCATGAAGCTCCCGATCGCAGTTGCAAAGCACTGAGCGCAATCTAATTCGGATAAGTCCCTTGTGCACTGAACCAAACCGTTTAGTGTCACAAAAGGTGTCAGCTTTGTCTTTCCTTTACCTAAACCTTGACTCTTAGGCAAAACCGCCTCAGACCTGATTCTGTCAAAGAGCGTGCCTAGCTCGTTATCGAACGTTTTGGAGTCGGTTTCGGTTACGTTAGCGACGTTGTAGTATATAAGACCAGCACCCGTGTCGAGCTTCCCTATGAAATTCTCTTGGCTGTAACGTAAGAAGCAAAAGTCGTACAAGATCCTCGAGTCGGATTGGTTCGGACAGACTTGGCGGATTTTCTTGGCAGCGTCTTGGATGCAGCTCGAACAATCGGTCTTGCTGATATCTCCTCTGCATTGAGCAAGCCCGTACACATTGTCTTTGTTGTTGTAACTCGAGGAAGTTGTGGTCATGAAACCTTTTGAAGGAGTCTTTGAGACGAGCGTTGCGAGAAGAGAATCAATGTTCTTGGAGATTTGGCTGCTTTTTGAGATGTTTGAATTGTTGTTGCAGAGGTCCCATATTGAATCCGCTGCTCTGCAGCTGCATACAAGGGCCAATAGAAGGAGACATTTGACAAATAATGTCCTCATTTTTTTTATATAAAATACTTTGTTTTTGATGTGTGTATGTATCTTGAATTGTTCATTAGAACGAGGAGAGTCTGATTTTATAGCGAAAAGAGTTGAAGAAACCAAAAAACATATATATTCTAGAACGTGATATCTTTAGAAGTCGGTCAAAACGCACATCAGCAAGTGGAGAATTATTGTTTATGAAATTAAATACAAAAATCATAGACCGAGAAGTTTATATAGCAGCCAAAATACTTGTGACCAATCAAACTAGTATATAAACATGACTTGGTCAACTTACGAAATCAGTAGCCATTGGTATTGATTTTGTTATTTTTACTGGCAAAATAGAACCAAAAAAAAGAAATTTCAGCTGGAAGATTCCAAGATGGCATCACGTGAGGGTCAAAATGAATGGAGCAGAAATTGTTGACTATGGATGTTGCTTCTTAATTTGTTTTTCAAACGTCAACGTTAACGCGATAGTGGAGCAACGTCGACCACTTCTCTTTTCTTTAAAAAAAGTCTCCACGGCTAATACATAACATCCCTACCATTGAGGGACGATGTTTTTTCTAGCTTTTTGTGGTGAGATGAAGTCGAACGCTTGTGCATAGAGGAACCAGTAACTGTAAAAGTGGTAACGTAATGAATCTGAACGAGGAACTATGCTTCTATATATCGGTTTGAGTTGAACATAGATTGTTTGGTTTATGATAAAACTGGTATTCTTTAAGAATTATGCTAGTTTATGCTCGAGACTGGACAGTAATTTTAAGTTTGCCATGGTTTGGTCATATCGTTTTTAATGTAATAGGTTTAATCATATCTTTCAATCTCCAAATTGCTTATTTCTTTGGAATTATGTCATTCACTGAAATCTTGAGTCATGTTCCATTATCTCTTGTTTTGTATTTGACTATTGTCCATTATAAAGCCTTCCATTTGGATTGGATACTGTAAAAGGCTAATAATACAAATAATCCATTTAGACATATTCTTTTTTTTTTCTTTTTCTTTTTGGGCAATCCATTTAGACATATCTATCATTGATTTATAGGTCAAAAATAATGTTTTAATAGAATTACAGGAAAACCATAGCAGGCCCAAAGGTATGGTTTCATGGGCCTCAAGAGAGTTCAGATGAGTGGTAAGATAGATAAATGTAGTAGAATTAATAAGAATAAATATTTTAGCTGAGTATGAGTTTTTTTCTTTTTATGAATGATCATAAAATGCTATAAAGTTGCAGTAGACAACCACTATCAAATTTCCTAGTTCTAATTTTAGCACAACCATTATATAGAACGAAATTCTTTTTCAAAAGTATTAAATTTTGAAAATTTAATGAATATAAATGGTAAGAATAAGTGAAATTTTGAAAACATGAAAAAACTGATATACAATTCATTTCTGTATATTTGTTTATATTAGTTTTTACAGAACACACATAAATTATAAACTATAAACTATAAATCTATCATTAAATGATCATAGTCATTGTTAATTTTTTATTTAGTGATTTTTTTGTGTGTGTGTGATTGCTGGCAACTAATTGTTAAATGTGAAAGCCATATTTGGGGATTATCTGATTGTTAATGAATAAAAAGAGACGACAGAGTCATCACATGGATGGTTGTGGATAAAACAAAAGACCACTCCATACACGATCCACTCTTCTCCTCTCAATCTAATCTTCATCCTCATTTTAACAAAGATACAAGAATTCATTATTTGCGAGGTTCGACATCAAAAGAATCGTCTTGTTCAATTCAAATTTTTAATTTTTCGTTCCGGATAATGGAAGCTAGAAGGCTCGCAATCCTCTGTTCCCATCTCAACCCAGCTGGTCCTTACCCGACCCGAGACTCGATTCTCAGGGTTTCCGATTGTAGCTCCGGCGACGAAAAGGTCGAATCTTCCAATCTCCAAAACGACTGCGTTTTCTGCAAGATTATCCGTGGCGAGTCTCCATGTCTCAAGGTCTAAACTTTCTCTTCCTGCTTCTTCCATTTCCTTACATAGAACAGAACATAACTAACTAATCTCTTTTCTGATGCAGTTGTACGAGGATGATACGTGCTTGTGTATTTTGGATACGAGTCCACTTATCCATGGGTAATCAAATCTCATTCTCTGTTAATTTCTGTGATTCTCTATGTAGCTTCTTGTGACTATGCTTAAGTTAAGTCCTCGAATACTTAGTGCAAATTGGTCAGGAATAGTGGATTGCATTATCAACATGTATTGCTTTGTTGTTTGTTGTTCTTGAATTCTAAAAGCTGTGAACTTTTTTATCTGGGCATTTCAGGCACTCACTTATCATTCCAAAGTTACATTATCCAACATTGGAGGAAACTCCTCCCTCAGTAAGTTCCTCTTCCTACCTTGTAATGTTTTTAATTTGCTCATGGATTTTGCGTATTTTGAATCTACTCAACCGCAGAAATAAGTTGCTAGTTTCATTTGTAAACTTGTATGTGGGCATATGCCTTCTTGGTTGGAAAGTTTTTATTATATCAAAAAGTATGTATCTGCGTATAAGATTTTGATTATATGTCTCCTCCAAGGAGCATGCAGATAGTTGCTGCCATGTGTTCCAAAGTGCCTCTTATCAGTAATGCCATCGTGAAAGCTACCAACAGTGGTATGTTCTATACATATTCTCAATACATCGCATTTCTGCATCCATCTCTGATACCATCAGACTTCATGTATATATATATATATATATATATATATATATATATATATATATATCTGTGCTGGAACTGAAAAGAGCCTATTTTAATAGTGGAGCTCCTCAAATCCCAAAATCATCGATGTTTCGAGTCCCGTTTCTCTGTACATCATCTATAGATGGACCGCATAACCTTTTTAACCCATTGTTACTCGTTTAGTTTAGAAGAGTAGAAGCCTTAAAGCTCGAGACTGTAAAGTTTCATCCTTTGTTTATGCAACCACTGGACTAGGTTTATTATTTTTGTGACATAGTGTGATCTGGTTTTGCAAATGAAATAAGAGTTTGAATACGTTTTAGACATTCTTTTTGGAAATAAACATTTCAAGGTAGATTCATTACTGAACCATTATTCTGATTCTCATTTGGCTTTTCTACACTGTTTGATCAGATTCATTTAACTTATTGGTTAACAACGGAGCAGCAGCTGGGCAAGTCATATTTCACGTAGGCACATACTGATTTTTCTATTTCTCTTCATTTCTGAGGAGGAAGTTTCTGTGTTAACAGTTCTTTTTCTTTTTTGCTGCACTTTAGACACACATTCACATAATCCCGCGTAAGGAACGCGACTGCTTATGGGCTTCCGAGGTACAAAACATAATCGAAACATCAGATTTTGAAAGGTTTGTGAAAGTTGTCTGATTTGGTAGGTTTTTCGTTTTATGACAGAGCATGCGGAGACAGACACTGAAACTGGACAAGGAAGCATCTCAATTGGCGTTGCGTGTTCGAGAACAATTGTGCAGAGTTCCTGAAGAACAATTGGTTCAGCCCTCATAAGTCTCTTTTCAAGAGACCCATTGTTGTAAACTTTAGACAAACTGTATCAAACCAAAAGTATATTCTGTATAGTTCATATTCAGTTTCATTTTCATTTATAGATATTCTTCAATCTGTTGGTTAGTTTATCAGGATTGAATTGTAGAGTTACGTAGAAGAGTTATTTAGTCTCATACAAATCAGAGGCTTATGTTAGGTCTATCAAATAAGTTACTTTAATTTGATTGTTATGTATGTCTCCATAGAAAATAAGTTAGCAACAGATTAAAGGTGTAGTGGTCTAGATGTTAGGACCAAAAAAATGGTTCTATTGTGTCTTAGGTTTAACCTATTTAGAAGATATAATGTCATCGTATAGTATTATTAATCGGACCGCCTAGTTTCAACTCTAAAAAGATATAGAGACCAGGGCTCCGAACTTTATAATTAAGATCATCACAAGAAAAGAAAATAATCGCAATGGAGATCGTGTCTGAAAACCCTATCCAGTATCCAATACATTGTCAAACTTTAGTCTCTTTGTTAGCTGAATTGTGAAATTTATTTATTAACAACAAAAAAAGAGTACAAGATTGAACAAACCAATCTTGTCCAACTGGAAAATTTGAAAAAAAAAATACAGAGCATAACTAAACATTTTTCATCTGAAAACATTTGTCAAACTTTACTTTACCAAACCTACTTCCCTCAATGTTATCAATATGAGTCGTTAGGCAAAAATTACATCAATGTGTTTCCTAGATGTAACCAATTGCATTCATACATGTACATGCATATATCCAACTTAACCACAATTAATTTCATAAAATGTAAAAACATATTTAATTTATTTGTCTTACTTGTTCTTCTTGTTAACCTCTAACCTATAAATGTAGCCGCTTAGGCTATCTGTCACCAGCAATTCGAGTCAAGCGATGCATGTACATGTATGATAATCTATGAATGTAGCGGCTATCTATAAACCTATATTAAGATATGAGTTCAAACTCAAGAATTCACTAGAGAGCCATGGAGACAAAGCTCACGTTACGTCATCCGTATTTTATCATATAGTATCCAATATGAGTATACTCAATGTTAAATTCTTATTGATGCAATAAAGAGAGATAATGTTTTATAGTCCTTTATTTATATATATATATATATAAAATTATTACTACAAGGTCGGTCTCATTACTTAACTCGACCAAACCCAAGTTAACCGGCAAGGCTGATGTGGAATTTAATGCGATTATTGACCAAGTGGCGTGAACTTTGCTCATTCAAGTTGATTTTGTTACGTCGAAACCTTTTTTGTTTTTTTTGTCATCCTTACATCGATTCTAAATCTCGCTTATTTAGTACTAATTTATGAAGTTATTATCTTTATATATTTACTAAAAACAAATTTAATACCCCATGTATATATAAAAAACTACCTAAATAGCGAGGTAGTTTTGTCGACCAGTAAGTGAAATAACTTTTGTTTTCATTTCGTTTGGCTTTCAATCCCACACTTGTTGACTCCAATGATTGTTCCTTTAGTAAGAACGAGTGAGACCGTGAGGCAAAGGCAAAAAAACACAAATTTTTAAGGCAAAGAGAAGCCTTACCAGAACTAGGAGAGATCGACGACACGATCCACCATTGGTCGCAAGGACGACAGAAAAGAAAACCTGATGTTCATGTAGTTCCTTATAGTAGACTTTCTACATTTGATATTTTTTTATTTTAATAATTATCCCCCACAAAGAGAGAGACATAAAAAAAATTGATGTTCGTTCATGTAGAATTTTACGTAGATAATATTGTAAAACAATTACATATTTATTAGCAAAATCGCTCAACGTCAAAGGCCCGGCAACAACTCCTAATCTCCGCCCGTTACGGTGCGACACACAAATTGATATTGATTTTTACTTCTTCTTTTTTAATGAATTATATCTAATAAATGATTATCGATAAAAAATAATTTACTGTGTAATCTATTATACAACTACATAAAGCTCGTTTAGACCATTTGAGCATTTCCCTACCATTTACGCTCTTCTTCTCCTCCGGCACACTTCAATCTTCCTCTTGTTGAAGAACCTCTGATGTGAATATTGACTATTCTTGCGTGATTTAGGATCTGTTCTCGTTTTCTGCGTTATTTAGATCTCTGATTTTATATTAACTCTTCAGAAATTGTGAGAATGGACAACGAGCTGTTTATGAACACAGAGCTTCCGCCACCGCCAGAGATGCCGGTCCATTTTGAACCACCGTCTTCTTCATCGGCTATGCTTAACTGGGCGTTATTGGATCCCAATCTCGCTCGAAATTCGCCGCCGCAGGATTGCTTTATGTGGGAAAAGTCAACGGAATTACAACAACAACAGAGCATCTTCGACTCTGCTTTGAGCTCTCTAGTCTCCTCACCGACGCCGTCGAGTTCTAACTTCTCCGGTGGAGGAGGCGACGGATTTATTATCAGAGAGCTCATCGGAAAGCTTGGTAACATCGGGAATAGCTCCGGTGAGATCTACGGAGCTCCGATGGGAAATAACAATGGGAAGGTTTCTCGCTCCGGCTCATGCTACGCAACTCCGATGAGCTCTCCACCGCCGATGATGAACAGAACGACGCCGTTAACGGAATTCTCAGGGGATCCGGGATTTGCGGAGAGGGCAGCGAGATTCTCTTGCTTCGGTAGCCGGAGTTTTAACGGAAGAACTAATGCCGGCCTCCCCGTTAACAACGGCAAGATCATCAACTCCGGGAAGCTGACACGTGTCTCCAGCACACCTGCTCTCAACGCCCTTGTTTCTCCGGAATTCGCGTCTGCCTCCAGACCGATGATTCCCGCCGGCGATCCAACTCCGAAACTCGCCGGAGAATTTTCCCGGAAGAGAAAATCTGTTTCTAAAGCGAAATCCAAGGAAAATCCGCTTTCCAACGCTTCCCCATCACCCAATTTCTCACAGGTACATCAATTTTCCCGGAAATTTTCTTAATTTTCCCGCAAAGTTTAAACTTTTTTCCTCAGCCTTTCAAATTAAAGTCACCCTACTAAAAAAGTAATCATTTTTCGAAGAACCCAATTCTCTGAAAAGTCAGATTTTACATAAAGTAAGCAAAAGTAATCAACTTTTTTAATATTTTTTAATTTCTCAGACGGCGGAAAGGAAGGAAGATTGGGATGGAAAAGGAAGCAAAGCTTCAGAAGAAAAGGGAGCGAAAAGGAGAAGAGAAGACGAAGACGAAGAAGAAGAAGAAGAAGGGAACAAAAGCAATAACACAAAACCACCTGAGCCTCCTAAAGATTACATCCATGTTCGAGCTCGACGAGGCCAAGCCACCGACAGTCACAGTCTCGCCGAAAGAGTAATAAATCCTCTTTCTTTTACTTTGAGCATTTGCTGAGTTTTTCAGTTAATTATGATTAAAATTAAATCGCATTTATATTTAGTTGTGCTAATTGTGTTTTAAATGAGATTATACTTTGGGTTTGATTAGTTCTCTTATGTGGGTTTAGGTTCGGAGGGAGAAAATTGGCGAAAGAATGAAGCTGCTTCAAGATCTTGTGCCTGGCTGCAATAAGGTAAGAACTTTTATTTAATTTTAGTTCTAGACTTAATTGTTAATTAGCATAATTAAGATCAGTAATGTCTTTGTTTTCGTTTTTCTTTTCATTTGATTATACGATGAAAAGGTAACTGGAAAGGCACTGATGCTGGATGAAATTATAAACTATGTACAATCATTGCAAAGACAAGTTGAGGTATTTGGTTTCTTCATCTAAATCTAATTAATTGTTTCATTAGTCACCGAATTTAATTATATGCAATTAATTTTCTAATATATCTTGTTTAAATAATTGGCAGTTCTTGTCAATGAAGTTATCATCAGTGAACGACACCAGGCTGGAATTTAACGTGGACGCTCTAGTGTCAAAGGATGTTGTAAGTCTCCTTAAACATTAACATCAATTAACAACCATTAATTATGATCATTTGAAATTTAAAGTTATTATTTCTAATCCTATTTTCTTTTTGTTTGTCGTCATGTTTAAAAAAAAACTTTTTTCAATCGGCCCATTAGCATTAATCGTGATTACTTTAAGAAAACTTCTCGAATATCTTTTAGAAAGGACCTTTTGTATTTTTTTATTGATTATTAATATGAATTTCTTCAGATGATTCCATCAAGCAGCAAGGGGTTGCATGAACTCCAATCAGAGTCTTTAACTCATCATAATTACAATAATAATTCACAATTACATACCAACATTTCTTCCAATAGCATGATGCTCCAGTCACCTATGAACTCAATGGAAACCTCTAGCTTAGCAAGAAGCTTCACCCACTTACCAACACTTACACAATTCACTGACTCAATTTCTCAGGTTTTTAAAATTTTCTTCTCTTTTTCTTTCTTGATTCCATTTTTATATAGCAAAGATGATTATAACATATATTTGTTTGTTTTCAGTATCAAATGTTTAGCGAAGAAGATTTACAAAGCATTGTAGGAATGGGAGTGGCACATAACCCCAATCATGAATCTCAAAACATGAAAATTGAGCTTTGATCAACAATTTTTTCTTTTCAAGTTCTCGAGGAAGAAAATAAGAAAAAAAAAGATTGATGAGGGGTGTACATAACCATACAAATCTCTGTAATTTATTTATATACTCTTCTCCACATTTATATATAACACATTTATGCAAGTAACCTATTTTTTACTTTACTTCTCTGTTAATTATATTATGTCATTTTCCAATTCATACTCTTCATCGTTAGGGTTCAATTGTACTGTTATCTTTGGATTCCTTTTGCTTTTCTGATGTAATATCATTGTAAGTTCATAACCTCCACTACAATCCAAGATAATTACTCCACTCAAATTAGGCTTTTTAAAAAAACCCACATATATATATATATATATATATATATATATATATATATTCTAGATATATATATATATATATATATATATATATATATATATTTCAGTTAGAGTAAGTGATCGGCGATACTAACACTATTCCACATAATTATAATTTTTGTAGTAAATTGAAATCGAGTGTTCTGGTTTACAATAAATAGTATGCAATTTTATCTACAACTAATTGTTTTACCACATACACTTTACCTCATACATTTCAAGACAAAAAACTTTTTTCTTTTTTATCGCACAAACTCCATATATTAAACCAAATTTAGTTGATAGGAGACACGTGGTTTCTTTCCATTCGATGTGATCTATATAGGAAAATATATAATTTTGAACTCTCGCATTTTTCACCAATATACTTAGAAACAAAGAACTTTAGAACAAATATCATGAAACTAAAAATAACCTTTGCATAATTAATCAAGTTTGTAATGATGGACTATAATCCATATTAGAGAAACCTGAATTTCATATTTTTTACCTCTAAATTGGTCGACATCACTTTCATACCTAGATTTTTTTTTTTTTTGATATTTGCTAATGTTAACCAGCTGGGTGCGGTGTTATGTCTTTATCTCTAGTGATAATTGTCTTTGGAGTAGAGGAGTGATTTGAAAAACAAACTTATCATGGGGTTAAGTTGTTATTTCTTGAAATTAAATGGACCGCTTGTAATTATTTGTAGGTATATCTCTCTTGAGAAAACGCAGAAGCTTCTGCTTCTTCTTGTTTTCTTTCAATTCGATCACTCAAATATATTTCTCTAATCAATAATTACTTCAATTTTTTGTAGTAATATATTTTTATAGCTCAATATCATTATGTTTTTGTTAAGATTGATCATCAGATATTTATTCAATATTCAATTAGGCGTTAGGTACCAATCAGATTAAACATCTACTTTGCAGATTGATTAATCAACCACGTACATCTTCAATTTTTTCAGAGAAAAATAAATGGTGTTTGATAGTTTGAATATTATACAATATTACCTTTTAAGATACAATGATAAGTATAATTTATCTTCAGGTTCTATTTGGTTCATTTAGCTCTTAGGTTTCATTATATATTTTTTTCATCATTTCTCTTTTTATCTTTATGGTTTGTGTTTTATGTATATTCTTTTTATGTTTTCTTTCAGTTTATGTATTTTTATTTTCTCTCTTGTTTAGGCGCTTGGTTTCGGATGGGATTTCGTTCCGATCTTTGTGTAATTTAACGTTTGAAATTTCTATATAATCTACCATATGATAAAAAATATGTAAATATAATTGTTTCTGAATATGATAGATGAACTATATAAAGTGTGAAATGCAATTAAAAAACTAGTAATCACATGGGTATAGACTCTGATTCGTGGACTTAGCTCACGGAATAATGATAATGGATTAAATTAATCACCAACTACTTTCAAGTTCATAATTGAAAAGTTAATAATTAAAAAATTCTAAAGTAATTTATAAACCTTTCTGCTTTTATTAGTCTTCAGATGCAGCTTTAATCGTATACATTTAAAATTAAGGACTGAATTATTTGGACATAGGAATAGGTAGGGTGAATTAATTTGTTTAATTTACTAATAATACTTTAATCTATTGTATTTTGAAAGCTAAGAAACAAACAGAAAAGAAGAAGAAGAAGATGCTTTGAATGTGGCTTGTCTATTTATTCCATAATTTTATTATTCAAGAGTAGTTGCATCATCTCACACGGAAATTTAACGACATTAAATAATCGTTAGAGGAGTAATTGCAATCTTCATGTGACAAACTTTTTTTTTGTTATCCCTAAACATGTTGCATAGTGGCAAATCACTTATTAGTGTTATATCGAACAAAGGCCTATTTTTTATTTTTTAACATTTTGACAAATCCATTAGGATGGTCCATTCCTCTAATTATCTACTGTTAAAATTCTCTACGGCTTTGGTAACATAAATTTTTTTTGAATATAAAACGTCTGGCTGAGATGTTTGACCCGGTTTATTTATAGTAATGTATACAAGAAAATATGGGATTCTTAAATATTTATTTTGCTGGATTTGTACACTGATTTTGATAGTCAATCTATCACCATTAAAACCATCAAACTATTAGTCTATTACATATTTCTTAACCTCAAAAGATTACATAAAATTTATTTCTTTCGGCGGCGATTATATAAAATACAGAAGAGCTCATTAGTTAAATCGATATCCCATAGTATTTCTTTTTTTTAAAATACACTTTAGTGGCGATGTATATAATTTAATCGCCTTTTCTAAGGACACGTTAATTACTTAGTGGAACCATAGGTTGTGCCACGGAACTTCCTTAATTGCCATGTAAAAACGAATATCAAACCAGTGGACATTTCATTTGCATTCGTATATTTCTATTTATTGGTTCATGCATCTGTAGATACGCATGTTTCATTGCATATATACGACGAAATTTATAGTCTAAACAAGTCTGTGGTTGATTCGTATGGATTTGTTACTGATTTTCAAGTTAAAATTTTTTGCTGCAAATTATTTATACTTCAAGAGTTGCATACACAAAACTGTGTACCTAACTTTTGAGAAAATTGCAACAAATAAAATAGAAACTGGTTAGGTTAATAATAAAAAAGATTATACAAGTCACGTTCATTCGTAGCGCTTTTATTTCTAGCTCCATGTATCTATAGAGATACACTCCAAAAATGCGACCAAAATTTATGTTTAACCCGATAATGCGATTTTTGGTTTATCCACTGTTATACGTCAAAATTTATGTCAGATTCACATTTGGAACTCGTGCGAATATGAAAATTCTCAGAGCCCATCTAAACAGTCCATTAACATGGGCCAATAGTTTCAACTGTAAGGCTGAGTTGGTTTAAGAACTTGGAGTCTGTTTTATTATAAGAGCAAAGTCATCTAAAACAGTCGTACACACCAAGATTGTTTTACAAGTGGAGTAAACAGAAATTTGTAATTACATTTTTTGTCCCAAATGATTCGACTCATGCCTTGGCGTCAATACTCATCGCTTGTGCTTCCTTCTTAGCTTCTTTCTGCAGAATCGCATTTAATACAAATAACAATAATGATCATTTCAGCATAAGGCCTCTCCTACTTTTTACACATTGATTCCTATATTAAACACAACTTACATGTGGCTCAAGCATTCTCGCCAGCATGTTGCTGTAGAACTTAGCATCCTTCCTGTTGTACTCCTTCACTTTCTCCTTCAATTTCTTATATTCTATCTTCACCTCCCTGTAGAGACAGGATGTTAGAACACATTGCAGAATAGAACAACAATTTACATATAAAGAGCCACTAAATCTTTTTTTCTTTTTACTCACTTGTTGTCAGGATCAATTTCAAGGGCTTTCTTGATATCAAGCTCAGCCAAATCAAGATCAGCCGTCTCCATGTATGCATGTGCTCTTCTATACATCGCCTTCACATTGCTTCCGTCCATCTCCAATACCTATTCACATTCGTTTCACTCGCTACTCAAGTCTTTCTGTATTTAAAAGAGTATCCAAAATTTCTGAATCTCAAAATCCTTTGCTTTACCTTTGTTGACAATTTTGCTGCCTCCTTGTAATCTTTCAGTTTCAGCTTGCAAGCTGCATTGTTCAGGTTACAAGCAATCTTCAGAACTTTTGCTTTCTTTTTATTCTCTTCGTCAAAAGTTGAGTCATAATCTATGTATTTGACAGCCTGCAACCAAAATTTGATGTTAAATCTAAACCCAACCATGATTTTTTTCTTTTCTTTTTACGAAGATCAAAAGAGGCACAAGGATCGAATCCAAACCCTCTCATATCTCTTTGAAGCTCTTGCATATTTTCCAGCCTTGAAAAGCGTATTCCCCTCTTCCTTCTTCTTGCCAGCAGCTTCTATCTTTTCCTGTGTGTTCATGTCCCAAGACTCTTTCTCCTGCAACAATTTAAATGAAGCCGATCTCCTTAAGCACACAAATGATTTGTTTTTCATAAGGAAGGGGGTGACACTCAAGAAGTCAATGCTCTCACCTTAATGAAGGATACCAGCTCGATCTCGTAGCATATAGTCGAGTCTGGCGGTATTACAGCTAGCTCCTGTTTTGATTCAGAGGAACCAAAAGCATATTCCGGTGAAATGGTGATGAGTGCCACCTCACCCTTTTTCATGCCCATCACACCTTTCTCAAGCCCTTCAATAACTTGCTCTGCACAAAACATCAATGCTTTGCGCCTTCAATATGATATCATCACTGTGACCCTCAAAATAGGGAACGAGATTTCTACTTCTCTGTTTATACCTTCATCGGTCTTGAACTCAAATGGCTCCTCATCTTTTTCATGACCTTTCTTCAAGAACACAGTTCCATCTTGAAGTTTACCAATCAACTTCACTGCAATAAATCAGCATAACTTGGTCATCAGATCATATAAAGTTAATTCAGCATCTGTAAGCTCTTATCATCAGACCCTTAAAAATACTGACGTTTGACAACTGCTCCTTCATTTGGACGATCATATCCTTCTCCTTCCTTCAGTATTTTCTTAATGACTTTCTTGTCATCAGTTACTTCCACCACTGTCCTCCAAGAAACCAACTCAAGGTCAATCTGAAGGGTCGCATTTGGTGGGATTGCAGCTTGAAGACCATCAGACACTGGTCTTCCAGTTTCCCCAAAGCCATCTACATCAGATATGTACACAAGTCAGACGATATCTAAATTCACTGCATTGCTGCTAACGAAAGACAAACAATAAATAAATAAAAACTCACATTGCGGCTTCACAGTGAGGAGCACCTTTTCCCCTCTTTTCATGGTTTTGACAGTCTTAGCAAACGCAGGACAGAAATGGCCTGTTTCATAAAGGTGCATTAGATCCTTTAGTCCAAGTGCATAACCCTTAAATAACAAAACATGTTCAGTAAAGAAAATATAATACTGACCCTCCTTGACAGTGAACTCCGCACCATCACATCTTCCAACAACAGTGCCATCCTCAAGCCGAGCTTCATACTTGACTGCAACAGTATCAAACCACAAAACCAATGGGAATCAATATCGATAATGTTCCAGAGCGAAGAAACAAACGCTAATCATGGGAACCAAAGAAGACTCACCGCACACTTCATCAAGGTCCTTCGGCTTCTCCCATTTTTCTCCTTCCGCGATTATTTTCTTGAACAAACCACCATCGCCACATATATCCTTAACACTCCTCCATGACAGCAACTCCACATCAAACTGAAGAGTGGCATTCGGAGGAATGGTTGGCGGTGAACCGGTCTCACCATACGCCAGCTCGGGAGGGATGGTAAAAATGGCGTTTTCGCCTTTCTTCATCGTCTTGATACCTATGTCCCATCCTTTGATCACATGTCCTGACCAAGCCAAACGAGAGAAATTCAGGACTCGGAAAGGTCCATACAAAGTACTACTGAATAATGAGCCATTTTCAGGCCAAATAACAGCAATTTGCGAACAGTAACTAGCTCATTACTCGAACGTAGTTGTTGATTTCGATACAAAATTGCCCAATCAGTATCTATCAGATCTAACAGGGACATGCAATTTCACAGAACAAACTCTCACTCAGAAACAGAACAGTAACTCTCACACAAGCCATCCTACGCCGAGCCTCAATCTAACAGCAGAACATATAAAAAAGCCTTCCCACGATACAAAAATTACCTTGGCCGAGAGTAAATTTGAATGGAGTTCCTCTGTCACGGCTTGAATCAAACTTCGTCCCGTCTAACAAAGTTCCGGTATAATGCACTGCAAGAGAACACCACGAAGGAGCCTCAGAAGCTGAATAGATATACATCATCAGATACCACAAAGACGGAGTAAGTGAAAAAACGGTACCTTCAACTTCGTCTCCGTTCTCAGGGGTGTCCCATTTTTCACCCTCTTTGACAAGCTTCTTTTTCAATCCCAATTCTCCGATCTCCTTCTCCTCGCCAACTTTCAGGTAAGGATCCGATTCGGCATCGTCGGCGAGATCCAAATCCATATCTTCCGGCTCCTCTGCCGGAAGCTGCATATCGAAGTCGTCTGCCATTTCTGATCAGATTGAAAGGCGCAGAGAGATGTCAAAACTACGAGAGAAGTCTAGAGTGTGGAGAAGCGTTTGAGAGATTTTCACAGGAAATGTTGAGAAATTGTGATGAGATTTATAGGGTGAGAGTTAACGAGTGTGTGTTGATTTCTGGAGAATTCTGATTTTTTTTATGCTCATAGTCAAGAGCCGTTGGCGTTGAAACCATAGCACCTAAAGATGTGTCCCGATGTTTCCAGATACCGTTACGTAATTCTTTTTTTTTTTTTGCGGGTCTCGCTTTTAAAGTAAACTTTTTCTCTTACGTCGCTTTTATTTTTTTGTATGAGGAAAAATTAATAAAATAAAACTAAGATGCAAATACTTTTGTATGTTGATGATAAAAGGGATTATTGCCGGATTAATTGTTAATAGTTTGCCATTGAAAATAGATTTTTAAGTTGGCGACAATTTTTTTTGTTTGAAGCATTGCTCAATTTCAGTCTTTCTTTTTGTTTAATTACTCAAAAAGCCAAAACCAAAATGAAGTCGTAGTTAATAACTTATAAAGAAGGCAAACTAAAGTATCCAAGGATTAGAAACAAACGCTCATAGACCGGTTCTTCGTTACACCTATAGAACTGTGAAGTAAAAGCCGTTGGAGAACGGAGATCGAATCATAGCTCATCATCTCCATATCCGTCTACATCTCCTCCGTCCTCTTCTTCTCCACCAGCTGGTTTTTCATTTACCGCAATAAGCTCTGTGTCAAATATCAATGTTGCACCACCTGAAGTTTGCAAGATTGTTTTAGGTTATAAAGTCTGAATACACGTATCCTTCACAAAGTAACAACATCGAATACGCATACAAAAAGCTTAGAGATGAACGATATTTATACCGGGGATAGTTGGCGGAGAGCCTTGTTCCCCATATCCAAGTTTTGCAGGTATCTTTAACTTCCGCTTCTCGCCAACACACGCACCTAGCAAACCTTGATCCCAACCTGCACCAAAAACCGAGTATTACCATTAGAGGTGCTTAAGAGAATGGAGCAAAAAGGAGAGATTCAAAAGTCAAAAGCAGGTTGATAGAACCAAACCACCACCTTTAATAACCTGACCACTTCCTAATTCAAACTCGAACGGATCACCCCTTTCAAAGCTGGAATCGAATACGGTTCCATCAGTAAGTTTCCCCTGCCACATAACACTAAGTTAAACAAGAAAGCAACAACATCGCCATTCTTTATAACAGAACATCCTGCGCATATATTTCTTTAGGACGATGATGAATCCGATTCTGTCGTAAGATCTGGTCAAGCTTACCCTGTAGTGCACCTTGATCATATCACCTTTGTGAGCCTTAAGTTCACACGTTTTTGGCTTATACTGCGAAAACAAAAAACAAGTGAAGAAGATATGAATGAAAGATAAATCTCTCTTTATCATCTTTGAAACAAGGATTACAATCCTGGAGATTTGTTGAAAGAGATCTCTAAACTATTCGACTTCCTATCAGAAGAAGAAACCAAAACAGAAGACAACACAATCAGACAAAAGAAAGAATGTAGATTAGATCGAGCAAAGCTAAAGGTTAGAAACTCGAAATTTTAGATTCACATTTATAGTAATCTGATGACGAAAATAACAAAAATTTACAATGATGGTCTCCAACGTCATTATTATAGCTAAATTTCCTCTATATTCGGGGGAAAAAAGAGCTAGAACCGTACGATCGAGCTTAACAAAAGAGACTAGATCGTTCATTTGCTGATCGGCGAACATAATAAATTTACCTTAACGCCGATCTGCAATTCCGACACGTCACCCGTCTTCTTAGCAAAACCTATATACATGAAAAAACACGAAAACTTACAGATCCAATACAAAGATTTAGATAGAAAACCTGAAATTAGGTTGAAGGAAAGAGATGATGGTGTAGCAATTTGTCAGCCATCTGATAAATGAGTAGAAACAAAATTTTGAGAAGAAGCGGATCGAAACAGGTGATAATAAGAATAAGAACCTTGAAGTGAAATGAGGGAGAAGAAGATCAAGAAAAGGGAGTAACGGAGACACATCTTGCTCGCCAAAAATCGCCTCACTCACTCTTTCAGTTTTTTTTTCTTCTACTTCTTCAGTGTGTCTGTTTTGTTTTAGCTCGGAGAAAATCGAGTACAGGCAATCTTATTGGGCCATCCACATGGGCCTACATTTAATGGGCTTATTTTGTTTTGTCTTCTAGCCCATCTTGTTCTTTTAAAAATGAAAACGACAAAATGAGGGTGAAATTACAAAAAAAAAGAATGAAGAAGTAAATATCCTATCCTAATCACATCGCTTTACTAGTCAACTTGCAGAGGCAGCAATAACCACACAAGGCAATATCGAAAGCCGTATCGAATCAAAGTTTTAGACAAATAAATAAAACTTAATAGGTAAAATTTTATTGCTCGCTTACCTTATCCAATCTGCTCCCACTGACTCTTCAATCTTTCTGCTCTGTAATCTCTTCACAATCCGAAATCTTCGATTTTGCTTTCTCTGCTTCGTTTACATGGACAGCTGCCTCTCCCACCAGGGATCCCTCCCGTTTCTCCCGTCGCGTCGCGGTTTTATGAGACGAAGAAGCGGCGGCGATTGTGTTTTCATCCCCTCGCGGCGTAAGGTCCGGTACGATTCGATGGTGGTGGTTGCGGCTGCGGGAGCGAGTCTCGACGCTCCTCTTATACCACGCTCGGCTCAGGGCAGGTTTCTAAGCTGCGTCTTGTCGAAAAAGCGGCCGCTCTTTCACTTCGCTGTCGCCGATTTGCTCAAGCAGCTCGCCGAAGATAAGGAAGCCGCTTTATCTCGCATGTTCCTCAGTTCTGGATCCGACGAAGCTTCTCTCCACAGGTTTCTTTAAACCTTCCCTCTTCCTCAATCATACAATTCAATTACCAACACACACACATCGAATTTGCATAAATCAGTAGATATATGGCGATTCCGTAGCATATGGTTCAAACAATTTCATCTGATTTTAGCTTACATCTGCTGTTCTGTCCATTTTATATTCAAATTGCTTCTTCACATTTGGCTTTTCTATGGACGCTGATTCTCTGATTTTGACTCCATTGTTTCCAGAAGGATAGCTCAGCTCAAGGAGAGCAATTCCCAAACTGCTGTTGAAGACATAATGTACATGTTGATTTTGTACAAATTCTCAGAGATAAGAGTGCCTCTTGTTCCAAAGCTCTCCAGTTGCATCTACAATGGAAGACTCGAGATCTGGCCTTCAAAAGACTGGGAGCTTGAATCGATTCACAGCTGCGACGTTCTAGAGCTCATCAGAGAACACAGTAACGCAGTCATCAGTTTAAGAGTGAATTCAACTTTGACGGACAATTTGGAAACAACCGAGATAGATAAGCATCATCTCAGTAGAGTATACACCGCTTCGATCTTGTATGGATACTTTTTGAAATCCGCTTCCCTCAGGCACCAACTCGAATGCTCCCTGCCGGAACACCATGGAAGCATCACTAAGCAACTTAGACATTACATTTCACGGTTCGACCCTAAGATATTACAGAGATGCGCAAAGCCGAGGTCACGTGAAGCCAAGAGCCTGATAGACAGGCAGAGTCTAGCTCTATTCGGTCCCAAGGAAAGCGAAGAGAGCATCGTGACATCGTTTTCAAGCTTGAAGAGGCTGCTTCTCGAAGCTGTGGCGTTTGGTACGTTTCTATGGGACACGGAGGAGTATGTAGATGGCGCGTTTAAGCTCAAGGAGAGTGAGAATGCAGAAGAAGAAGAGAATAGCAGCGTCTGAAATGAACCAAGTTTGGTTGAAGAAGAAAGTTTGAAATATCTTTTTGGTGCACACTGCACATATATATATAGAGACAGACGAAAGGTTTATACCGGTTCTGTGGATTTGGAAACTAATTTGGTCTATAGTTTGCTTAAACCGTATGTATAGCGTATAATGATGATTTACAGAGAGACTTGGTGGTTTATTTTGGTCGCTGATATGTCCTTGCTTTCGAATCGTCAGCGAACTGTACAAAACTAAAAAGACGATAAACTAAGAAATGAGAATCAGAATACAGTAGTCAATATAGGGCTAAGCCCAAATTTAGAAATCGCACAAAAAAGCCCATTGCAGTATGAGAATGTTTATACTATGACACGTGTCTTTCTTCTTTCTCTTCCTTTATAAATTCCAATTTGCCATTCTCCGTCCGAACTTTTCTCATTCCTTGGCTGGGGTTTTGAGAGAGAGAGAAAGAACGGAGAGAGAGAGTTTCTTCTTCTCATCAAGAGCCAACCCATCAAAATTAGCCTGTATAGTTTTTTCATCTTTATTTTGTTTTAAATTTAAACCTCATAGAAGAACATTACAGATATATATACAGAAAGAGAAGGTATATACAACCCATATGCTAACACATGTAGATTGGAAGAGAGATGGGAGAGAGAGAGAGAGAGAGATGTTTCTTACTTTCTTCATTTTCATTTTTGTTCCCTCTCTCTTTCTCACAGATTTTTCGAATTGCTCGTTTTCTTTACTTTTTGATTTTCATTAAAACAAAGCTGTATTCTAGCGATTTCTTCTGCTTCTTAGCTGAAAATCTTAGATTTTGGAGTGATTTTTTGTTGAAAGTTTTGAAATTGGATCCGCTGATACTAAAGCTGATTTTCGCTTCGCTATTGGGTTTCTCGATATTTTCGGTTTCCTTTCTACTTCCCACATGGAGAATTGTTGCATAGCTTTGAGTTTACGTTCCTTGGATATAGATATTTTTCTTTCTCTTTCAAAACTGGTGACTCTACTTGACATTTTGCTTTCAATTGATATTTTTTTTAGGGTTTTGATTGGATCCCCCTTGGAATCGACCCTATACCATTGGAGTGTGAGGATTGAATTGGGTTTCTTCACATTCAATCTGAGCCAGAGACCACTGGTTGGCACCTCCCACGGAGTTGATATTTTGATCAATTAAGCTAATAAGGTGCTTTTTGAGATGCTCGTATAAGAGTATTTTCTCCGAAATCTTCTTACAATACGGATGCTTGTGAAAGTGGTTCTTTATCTTCATTTCTGGTGGCAGGCTATAATAAATCTTGAAAGACCAATCTTTTTGGGGGGTACCACTCTTATTCAATCCAAGTTGACCCCTTATCAGAGTTCTGAGGTGTATATTTTGCTAAGTTATAAGGAATTCAGAATTTGTGGACTTTGGATTTGATTTTACTGGAGGTGATTATTGCCGGTCGTAAAGTAAAATTCCGAGCTGGAATGGTGTACTGGATCATAGATTCTGATCTGGTCAAGTGTTGGCGTAAAGGAGCAAAAACGTTGGAGTGTGGTGAAAGTGTGCCACTTTACAGTTCGCACGGACAAGTGCCATGTCTCGCTGCTTCCCATTTCCTCCACCAGGATATGAGAAGAAGATTAAAACTGACGAGGCAGACCTTCTTGTAAAGGTTCATATGTTTAAATCTTGGAACTTGTTCTACTTTGAATCATAGTCATTATGGTGTTTCTTTCTTGGAGGAAACTCAAGCATAGCATGAGACTGGAGTCTAATGGGTTCATGGAACTCTTTGTATCGTGGAATCTTTTGCGTTCAATTCCAGGACATTAGACCTACTTGGGAAACCCTTTTGATTAGGGGAATTTTAGACTCTGTACAATTAGTCTCTCGTTACTAAATTCATTGCTAAGTGGTCAAACCTTGAGTATTATTACCTAACTATTATTGATAGAAAGGATTTGGCTACCTCTTATGAGACCATCGCTGGCTATGTTGATGCTTCTGCCATGTACAGTCTGTTTTATGTGGAACTATATGCTGCTGCCTCGTAAGTTTATATGAAATCTTGTGATCCTACCTTATGTGTATCTGTTTTTCTTTATGAATTGTGAATTGCAGGAGAAGTACAAAGAAAAGAAACACAAGAAGGATAAAGAAAAGAAAGAGGGTAAAGAGAAGAGGAATAAAGATAGAAGCAAAGACAAACATAAGGAAAGAAAGGAGAAAAAAGAGAAACGTAAAGATCGTAAAGACAAGGAGAAGGATAAAGAAAAAAGCAAACCGTTGGAGGAGCAGAAAGCCGAAGTGCTGACAAAAACAGGGCGCATTTTTGAACAGCAGTTTCTGCCCAATTCAAGAAACAAACCATAGGGAAAATGACGATAAGAGAATTGGTACCCAGAAGAACTTTGCAGTGGCAACAAGTTCTGAAAATACAGTTGCTCGAGTATTATTTGGTGCAGGTCAAAAAAGAGCTGAGGCTATGGATAAACCAATGGAGAACAGAGACCAGGCGAGGCATACAGAATCACCTGAGAAGAGTCATCGTAAGGAAAGTGCTACCAAGACTGATAAATCAAGGGATGAAGAAGGGGTAAAGAAAAACAAAGCAAAACATAAATACGTCAATAAAGAGAAGAAAACAGAGTCAATACATAAAAATCATCAGGAGATACCAAAATTGATAGAAGGGTCCAAATTAGAGGAGAGGGAAAAGGACTCTATGGATATTAAGAACTGCAGACCGCCTGACATTTCACAGGCGAGCGTCAAGAACCTTATTGCTGAGAGAAATCTTGGCAAGCGGAAGGATCTTGAGACAAATGGATTCTTGTATGGTGAGTTACCCGATTCAATTCCCTGTCTGGTGAATGAGGAGGGATATAGGTGTGTAGTTGCCATATTAACCATAATATGATGCATGGTTCGGTACTTAAAAGCACCTTATAGTTTTATCCAATCGTGGTATGTTTTCTTACCTTAAAAGATTATTTGAATCTTTTGTTTCTGAGTAGTGCGGTTGTTATTTGGAATAATGATGCAAGTTCATTCATTTTTTGTTGGTACTTTTCTTTGACGTTGACACTGTATTTTCTTCCTGGAACACTGTTCATTTAACACTAGTCTTTAATTCTTTTGCAGAGAATGGAACCACATCAAGCAAGTCACAGAGGCACTCAGCATCTGTATCATCTGTGGAAAATGGAAGAATGTTAGGTGCACACCGATCTCCTCCAATACCTGCTTCTGGGGTGCAAGGAACGACTTGCAAGCCAGAAGTCAAGGAGGTTAAAATTAACGGTTTTGTTGCCCCTGGAGAAAAACAAAGAATCTGTCCACCGAACCCTTTGGCTGCAACAATGAAAGCTAAAGTCAAAGAAAATGGTGAAGCATCCGCAAAGCCGCCTCATCCGGACCTAAAATACTTGAATCAGATACTCAGTGTACCGAAAAGGGGGCTGTTTCTGGAGGTTGATGATGACCCAGAATGGCTATATGGTCCGTTAGGTGTCAAGTTAAAAAAGGCTAGAACAGATTCTCCTAATTCTCGTGAATCCTTGCAGGTCTGGAACCAAGCTGTCAGTATAGAATCTGCCGGTATTTCAGCGCTTCCATATGTTGTTCCATTTTAGCTGTGACTGTATATTCTGATGTTCCTACGCCACAACACATGAGGAGAACTATCCCTCAAACAACGCCACTCTGCCGTTATCCTCTGTTAGCAGCATCAGTGATGGCGCTTAAAGGAGGCTGACACATCACTCCGTAGCTCCCGAAGTATATAAGCAGGGATAAAAAATACATTACATGGCCATAAATGCACACGTACAAAGCTCTGCATGGGTGGGGTAATGAACAAATGAGGAAGATGTAAGTAGAGTAGATCCATAGAGGTTGATTGTTGTTAACCATGTGTTTGAGATGTTGTGTCATAAGGACAAGGATATGTGTGGCATTTGGTTCTGCACACAATTTTGATTCTCTGCTTGGATTGTACATTACGGGGGTTTCGTGTGTGTGTGTTACGGCAGATATGTGAATCTAATGTAACCCTAGCTTCTTATTAACTCCATATCCAGTGGTGTGCAGTACTCGTTTGTATCTATTTTGTTAAGGAGAAATAAGTGATAATGCCCCTCTTTTTCTCCTATAAATCCACTTACCCAGAGGATCAGAGACCAACACTTCCTCTGTTGTCTTTCACACTACATTTTTCTTTTCATACAAGACATTGGGTGATTATGCTCCCTTTTCTTTTGATCCTTAAGTTTGAACCTTGAAGTAAGCCAAGAAACCCTGTAGGAGGAATTATGTATACGAATTCTAAGGTTGAAATTGTGTATCATAATCAGAAAAGCAAATATTACTTCAAAGCCAAAACCAATGAAAAAGTTAGGCATGAGAAATCAGAACAATGGTCGAAAAAGGAACAATTCAGAACCATGAAAGGCAATAAACATGGGACACTGATTTGTCTTGATCCCCAAATCTAAAGATCTATCTAATCCTGTGAGAGACAATATGCCTCTTCTACTCTGTTTTCTGAATACTCTCTAGGAACTTCGTTCTTGCAGAAAGGTCACTCGAAAACCGACCTAATACCGCAACTGTAGCTGTGCTACTTCCAAACTTCTCAATTCCCCTAGAGATCATACAAGTATGCCCAGCTTCTGCCACCACGATAATATCGCCTCCAACCTGCGGCGACAATGTTTCTGCGATTTGCCGAGTCATCCTTTCTTGCACTTGGAGCTTAAACCCATAAAACTGTACAATCGACTCTACTAGCGGCCTCCCAATGGGTTTGGATCCATCAGCACAGAAGTAGCCAATATGCACAACTCCATAGAAAGGAAGCAAATGATGCTCACACATTGACAAAAACTGGATGTTTGTCTCGCAACTTAGTCTTTTCTCCCTGAATTTGCAGTCAAATCTGTTCAGCTTCATCTCCAAGTTAACGTTCTGGAAGTTCATCATCCATTTTAGGAACCGGGTTGGAGTGGAAATTAGTTCTTTCCTTGAGGGATCTTCTCCTAAAGATTTCAGAATGGAGACAACAGCAGAAACCATTTCCGAGTCTGCAGGTGAAACTTTGGATGAGTTTTCAACAACGATAGGGCACCAGTCTTTCATAGAGACTTTACTATGCAGTTTTACGCCTTTGAACTTCAAAAGACTTAGAAATTCACACCAAATATCCGAACTCTCATCTTCAAAATCCCCTGAACCTGAGGTAACCGTTAACTCCACAAAACCATGGTGGCGAAAGCTGGGAAAGTCGAGGTCTAAACACGGGAAGTGGATATGCGAGCATTGGAGAACAACAGCGACTCCAGATGGTTTGACCCAATGTTGTAGAGCTGAACATATATCGTCAGCTAAACGCTGAGGCTCTTGGAGCCGCTTTGCAAAAACATCGGTGACTCTAGAGAACTTGCTTAGTCCAAGAACCCGTTGACCAGAAGGGACATATCCTATATGACACTTCACTTGAAAAGGAAGCAAGCAAGATTCACAGTATGAGTAATGATCGAGATCTCGGACAACAACAAGACCTCCCACTCCTCCTGCTTGCCCATCATCCAATCCTGTCTCTGGAAACAGAGCACTCTGCACAAAGTCCTTCACCTTTTGTTTATAACCTGAGATACAAGAACACCATTAACATAAGCTGAATAAAAAGTCTTGGAAGAAATGAAAGAACAAAAAGCATACATAGAAACTAATTAAGTCACTGACAGTTACTTACTCCATCAAACCCACTAAACAAAAACTACACTTTTCATCAGTTGAAGCCACCAGAAATACTAACCAAATAAGACAAATCAGATTCAAGACCACACGTATATACCTCTGGTTCCTTCTCGAAGAGCCTTGGCAACACGATAGGGAGTTTTTTTTATGCCTTCACGATTGACATCTTCACCAAGACCTTGTAATATAACTTTGACAGCTTCCTGGATCGCAATGGTCTCTGGTTGCTGCTCGAAAGCAAGCGCAAAGCAACCATTTTTCATCCCATTCTCCACCTCGTTGAAATACCCTTCATCTAATGTGCTCATTGGCAACTAATACCACAACAAAACTCAAATCTCCAATCAGAACACCACTTAAAATTCAAATCGACAAAAAGGGCAAACCGACTGGTTATTATGCCGTAAGCCCAGATTAAAAATAGACACCAAAGTCAACGAATCGTGTCGGTAATCGTCAAAACCAGCAGAGTAGAGCAAAACCCATTATTACAAAGAATCTCCCCCAGGAAAAGGAAACTTAAAAATTCTGTCTTTGGATAATACGCGGAAGGTGTAAGAGAGAGTGGGAGGACGAGTGGGTCAACGTTGATCCACTCAGGAATGTGTGGATTCGTTAAATCAGTAAAGGATGGAATATCTATAAATTTTCCGACTCAAAACTTTTTTTGACGGATCTGAAAGGTTAGCCCATCACATCAGCAAAAAGAAAGTGTCCCTTTTTTTGAACGTAGAGGCGGCGAAGACCTTTCTTTGTCCCTCTCCATGCCCTTTTATCCAATTTTTTTTTTACCCAACCCTATTTCGAAAATCCTCTCTCGAATCGGACAGAAAGACTCTTTGATTCGGACAGGATTTTTGTGAAAGACTTTCCTTAATTAAAACATTTGAATGATCGTTTTGTGAAGAAATCTTTCAAACCGCTACACTATCATGAATATAAAATAAGCTTCTGGCTCAACTAGAAGGTCTTGGTTTATCTCAAAACCGAAAAGATTGCAGATTAAGTCACGGTTAAGAGTAAAACATTAAACTGCGGTTAAGTTTGGTGACGGATGTGGAAGACTCTAGACGATTTAGAAGGTTGCTATATCGAATAACCCAAAGAACATTGAATCCGGTTTGGTTTGGTTGAAGAGTTTGTTGGAGTCATTAAGCTCATCTTCTTCATTTTCTCTTCAAAAGAAATCTTGTAATTGCGATTGAGATAAAGTAGATTACCTAATTGTAGTTTAGACGTAGGGTTCCATATTGGAATCGGAACTCGGTAAAACGTGTGTGGTCTTTGTTCTTTAGTTCAATTTAGAGTGTAAGTGGTATTTGATTCCGGATATTCACTTTAATAGTAAAACAAATTTACAGTCTTATATTTTATAATTTGTAAGCATACAAAATTATCAAACGAGTAATGAATAAACATGTTCTTTTGGGTTGAAATTTCAAATTCAACAAAAATTGTGATCATTTACTACTAATGAATATTATGAGAAAAAAATGATAAAGAAGATTGAAAAACAAAGCTATATATATTCACTAAACAAAGTGCGATCCATTTCATATCAAACTGATTTCAAACTAGTGTTTGAAAAGAAGTTCAAAATTATGTTGAGCTTTGTAATAAAATGAAACTACCTGGAATAACTTCTTCGGTGAAATGAGTTAGGGGCTAATCATCTAGCTATGCTGATGATGATGATGTATGTTTCTCTTTCTCCATATATAACAGACTATCGATCGATTCAGTACTTTTTTTTTTAATTTTCATAAACACTTTTGTTTCTGATTTTTATTAACATTACTAAAATAAAAAACATAAAGAATACAAAATTGGTCGTAAAAGAAAAAAGTTTATGATCATAAGAGTGATAACCCCAAACGATGAATCTAAATAAGAGAAGCATTATAAAAAAACTAAAGAATTAACAACTAACTAAGAATCTGTAGACACCGATATTGAACTTAAAAGGCACTAATCCATAATAAACACCCTTAAAAGTATATTTTTGGTAATTAGTCTAGTTGAATTACTAAAATCATATTCTTACATCTGTTTTAATTATTTTGCATTTTTTAAATGTTTGTTGCTTTCAACCAGCAATAGCCACGCCTTTTGTTGGAATCAAATACGTATGTGTATATACGTCATCACTAAACATGGAAGATTTTTTTAAAAAATTATTTTGGAACTATTTAAGTATATACTTTTTAGTTTTCAACGAGCAATATTCACGCCTTGCAGCCAAAAAAAGGAAAAATAATAATAACAATACCTACCATATTCTCTTCTCCTTTCTCCTTGTCAGTTTGTTATATAATCACTCACTCCCCGCCAGCTTTTGAATATCCATCTTGAGTAATACAAAAAATCCAAAACATCAAACTCCTATTATAAAGCTAATTGGTAATTACTATGGTGATGGGTGCATCGACGTCGTTGGATGAGATCAGAAAGGCACAAAGAGCGGATGGACCCGCAAGCATCTTGGCCATCGGCACGGCGAACCCTGCTCACTATGTGATGCAGGAGGACTATCCAGACTACTACTTCCGCATCACCAACAGTGAACACATGACCGACCTTAAGGCCAAGTTTAAGCGCATGTGTACGTTTTCATTATTTCATACTTTATTTTCTCATTTTTGCATATATATTCACATTTATAGTTTTAGGTAATGTGAACTTTAACTATTACTATAACAGGCGACAAATCGACAATACGGAAACGTCACATGCAATTGACTGAGGAGTTTCTGAAGGACAACCAAAACTTATGCGCCCACATGGCTCCTTCCTTGAACACTAGGCAGGACATCTTGGTGGCTGAGGTCCCTAAGCTAGGCAAAGAGGCGGCAGTGAAGGCCATCAAGGAGTGGGGTCAGCCTAAGTCCACTATCACTCATCTCATCTTCTGTACCACCTCTGGCGTCGACATGCCTGGTGCTGACTACCAGCTTATCAAGCTCCTCGACCTCTGTCCTTCCGTTAAGCGTATCATGATGTACCAGCAAGGTTGCTTCGTCGGTGGAACTGTCCTCCGTCTAGCCAAGGACCTCGCTGAGAACAACCGTGGCGCTCGAGTCCTTATTGTTTGCTCTGAGCTTACTGCAGTCACCTTCCGTGGCCCCTCAGAGACACACTTCGACTCCCTCGTCGGACAATCACTCTTTTCTGATGGCGCTGCTGCAGTCATTGTGGGTTCAGACCCGGATACCTCTGTGGGAGAGAAACCAATCTTCGAGATGGTGTCTGCCGCGCAGACTCTCCTTCCTGACTCGGAAGGAGCCATAGAAGGACATCTGAGGGAGGTGGGACTCACCTTCCATCTCTTGAAGAGTGTCCCCGAGCTCATCTCCAAGAACATTGAGATGAGTCTAGAAGAAGCGTTTAAACCACTGGGGATAAGCGACTGGAACTCTATCTTCTGGATAGCTCACCCTGGAGGTCCAGCGATCTTGGACCAGGTTGAGAAAAAGCTAGGACTAAAGGCAGAGAAGATGAGGGCGACTCGTCACATGTTGAGCGAGTACGGAAACATGTCGAGCGCGAGCGTCATGTTCATACTTGACGAGATGAGGAGGAAGGCAGCAGAGGATGGTGCAGCGACGACAGGAGAAGGCTTGGAGTGGGGTGTCTTGTTTGGTTTTGGACCAGGTCTCACTGTAGACACAGTCGTCTTGCACAGCGTTCCTCTCTGAACATAACGCTTTTCCTCTTGTCCTGCACAAGTTTGTTTTTTCATCGTGTTATATTTTCAATTTTGTTTGTACGCAATAACGAAGGAAGAACTCTGTTTCTCCGTTATCATCGAATAAAACTTTCAACTTTTGATCTAAAACAAAAACAATCGTGTCAGTTGATAAAGTTATATTTTTTTTGTTGGCGAGCCAAAGTTTTATTTATAGACAACTGTCAAACATTACATTTGGTTGAAAACCTGACATTAAAGTTAAAACTTACATATCACACAAGCTTTAAGACCAGACTCTTCAAAAGGAACCATCCTTAGTTCTTTATTTATTACATAACTTTGATCCAAAACACCAAACACATATCTCCTAACAATCCAGAGAGTCATGGGTTCATGCCAAAAGAAGGAGGAGCAGTTTTTTTCAGGCATTTATCTCTTCTTAAGAGAGCTTCTCTTGTTGTTCTTAATATGGGAACTGTGAACTCGGGGCACTTTTGGCAGTTTCTAAATGGATAAAATGCAGATTGTGCAGTTGTGGTAGAGCTTTGCCGCGAAGACTGTGCCTCTTCAGGAAACGGCGTTGGTCTCATCTATCAACGATGTGGGACAAATGTTAGATCTAAGTCATAAAAATGATCATAGAAGAATAAAAGTTTGTGTAGGGAACCTGTATTTGATGGTTTTTGAGTAGCGGATGATCAAAAGCCGGTTGGTCGGTGATTCGAACACAATCTATTATGTCTCCGTTTGGAAGCTGTTGATTTCAGAACAATCATACAACAATCAATATTACATTCTAACACACACACAAGAAACAAGATTTGGAGAGTTTTTTTATATTTATTTATGTAAATGTATACATGGAAGGACTTAACGGCTGGCTTGTTAAGTTGCTTTAATCGGAGTTCAATCTCTTCTTCCCGGAGATCGGAAAACTTGTCTTTTTCAGCCAAACCGTCCATTTTGCCTTCAAGTCATTCATTGACAAATTATAAATCAAAATTTTCCGATTCTTCTCAAATACTAGATTGAATACATAATAATGATATAAATATGTCGATTCCTAAATAAATGATACATGTTTTTACTTATTTTATTTTAGTTTTGTTTCATTGTACTTTCAAGACAAATTTTTTATTTTAACAAGACGTTTAATGGAACCTGATAAGATTGTAAACGAGTTCATCCATGGGACTATAACACCAAGATTGGTATCGATCTAATTTCTAGAATTTTCGAAGATAACTTACCTAGAATATGATATTTTGAATATCTAGCACACGAAAGTATCTAGAATTACTGGAAGTTTGTATTTAGATAGTTAGAGACATGAATATATGTCTTAGTTAAAATGCTTTAATGAATGAAATGAAAAATATAAAGATGTTATAGACCATTGTAGTAGATATATGCAATAAGAAAGACGATGAGATATACCTAAAAGCACAGAAGTTTAGGAATCGGAAGCAGAAAATTAACACGATCCAGTAACAGGTAAGATTGGAAGTGCAGTGAGGAGAAGTTGATGGAAAAAAAGACTAGATTTTAAGGAGGCAAAGAAGAAGAGAAGCTAAACAAATGACAGATACTTTATCTTCTTCTTCTTTTTTTATGCTAAAGAAAGAAAAAAAATATAAAACCAAATTTCAGTTTCTGGGTTTTATGGTTGTCACTTGTCAGTATTAAAAGACTTGTAAGACGTAACGTAAGCAGTGAATTTATCACTTTGTGGTTAGAAAATGAATGTATCCAAAAAATTTGATTTTGAATTGGTGGTTAGAAAATGGAATCCTTGTAATACGAAAGATAATCCACGTGACTATTATATCTTAATCAATATTTAATCCAACACCACTTCATGAAAAAAATAGTCTTGTTTTTTAATAGTTTAATCTTAATCTTATATTTTAAAATCTTTGATGTAAAAGAAATATTACATATTTACTTTATTTGCACTAACAAAAAATTTAATACCGGATTTTATTGATTTAAAACAATATTTTAAAACTTATGTTTTTAGGTAAATTTCTATCTACTGATAATTAGGAAATTTATCTTTTATATTTGATGTTTGCATCTAGAGAAGAGAAAAAAACGAAACAATTTAAAAAAAGTAAACCCATTTAACCTAGAAAACTGTATGGTAATTAGGATTTTTTTTGTCACTAATTTCTATTGTCAAATAAATATATAAAATAAATAAAGATTCTAGTTGATTGTAAAGAACCCAATATTTAATATATAGATGGACAAAAATCAAACTTTTACATTATTTAGTTGTTCACGTATTTTTTTACGTAAGAAAGGAACAATGAAATACGCAAGATCTTCTATATTTTTCTTTTTCCTTATACTAGCTAAGTACAAATAGAATAATATTCATATATATTAAATGAATTCTTTTCAAAGGAAAACTTAAAATCAACGAATTACTATATAAAAAAAAATTAGCTTTACATATGCTGCAAGAAAGTTATAATTATGTTATAAGTCATTGTCCATATTGAATGAGTTCAAATATAATAAAATGGTTATTCAGTCATGAATTTTAATATAATTTAAATCCAGCTACAATGCAATGTTATTTAATTAATAATTCTAAATCATGTTTTGTTATTGGATTTTTTATTTGTAAATCATTTTAAAAATATTTTAAAATTTGGTGTTATTCAATTAAGATTTCAAGTACCCAATTAAAATTACTGATTTTAAAATCTAGTGTTATTGGATCTTTTATATGAAGAATTTTAAAGTTGGTGTTATTCAAAACTAAATAATTTTAAAAATCTTTGTATATATAATCATTTGAAATAAATTTTAAGGGAGTTTCATGAGTAAATAATTAAAAAGTTCAAGCTATATTGCAAAGATTTTAGAATTCACATACATGAATTAAAAAAATAATATCAAAATTTTAAATCTTGAAAAATGTATACAAAACTTAGTGAGTTTAAATAATTATTGAATAACAGCACGTATGATTCTAAAGTTCTGTACTAGTGATAGGGTCATTGGCATATTCCGAATCTGAAATCTTAGCTAATATAATTTTATTTCCGTACATGTTTTTTTTTAATTTACAGGGTTGTATTATATTAGTAAGAAATCTTATATGTTTAAAAAAATTTCCAGGAGAATTATATTACTCCCTCCGTATTAGTAAGAACCAAAAATGTACCTGTCCACCTAACCTACCACACTCCCTTATCATTTGTCAATTTGTTATACAAATCACTCAGTCCCCGCCAGCTTTGTCTAGAAGAAGCGCTTACACCGCTTGGGATAAGCGACTGGAACTCTCTCTTCTGGATAGCTCATCCTGGAGGTCCGGCGATCTTGGACGAGGTTGAGATAAAGCTAGGACTAAAGGCAGAGAAAATGAGAGCGACTCGTCACGTGTTGAGCGAGTATGGAAACATGTCCAGCGCGTGCGTCCTCGTCATACTTGACGAGATGAGGAGGAAGGCTGCGCAGGATGGTGCAGCGACCACAGGAGAAGGGTTGGAGTGGGGTGTCTTGTTTGGTTTTGGACCGGTCTCACTGTAGAGAGTCGTCTTGCACAGCGTTCCTCTCTGAACAGAACGCTTTCCTCCTACATTCCTTCTCTTTTGCTCTCTTGTCTTCCCCTTAGGTGGGCGCTTCCCCTCTTCCCTCAGTCACAGGTGATTCTTGGATAATCGGCACATCTCGTTATCAAGAACCAAAGCAAAGTTTGAAAACAATGTCAAATGCTCTCTTGATATTCTCATTTGCCAATTTAACTAAATGTCAAAAGAATTGTATTATGTTTTCTGTTTGTAATTCGACTAGTTTTCTCTTTGTGCAATTTTGCCACCACTTTTACTGTGAGTAGTCAAGACATGGTTGAACCAAGACAAACAAAAATAATGTACAATAAACGAAATGATCCCATTCTCATGTCAGAAACTTCTGGCAAAACATAGTTTTTCTCAGGGGAACAATACCCATAGACAAATCGACTAAGATTCCCGTCAAAACTTTATGGGTTTGTAGCAAGTTTGCTGAAGGCAGCATGCACTCTCTCTTCTGTGAACATTCTGTGGTTTTCATAGAACTCTAATATCTCCATTGCGATATTCTTCACCTGCCAATTTTCAGAACATACGGGTGAATGATTAAAGAAGATCTGATTTTGGAGATATGCCAGGTTCTAGTAACAACAAGAGCTTACTATGTTCATGTCCACAGACAGCTCTTCAAACCATGTCCTTATGTCTTTCTCTTTGTATACAGAAGCAATGTAAATGCAAGCGAGAGTGATGAGATAAGGCGGATGTATAAGGATGAGGTCCATTCTGTAAGTGTCGTTGACAAGACCCCTATAGTTTCCACAAAAAAATTAGAATCAAGAGAGCATTTTACTTTTGCTTGCAGATCAAAAACCTGTTTTAACTGTTGTTCAATTAGAAAATTTGTCAGATGCTGGTAACTGTTCCAAGAAGAAATGCAATTGACTTTTTATTACAACACTTCGTTCATCCCCAAGCTTAATAAAGGACAAAAACTTTAGATACTTACCAAGTTAAATGCGTCATATTTGTGTCATTGATTCCAGAATCCTGCAAGAATCTGTAAAGCAAGAAAAACAATCAAAAGGGTATGCATAGTATAGAATAAAGTAAAAGATTTTGCGTCTGGTTGATTTGGAAGATCTCAAGCAAAGATATGCAAAAGACTTACTCAGGCAGAGATCGGTATGGGTGGAATACAACAAGATAGAAGTTCAATGCTTCCAAGATCTTCATCTCCATTTCCAGAATATCTTTAATCTCATATCTAAACTTTTCTTCAACATCTGCAAAGTGAGAAGCATCCAAATTCCATCAGAAACTCAGACAACGCTTGAGCAAATTAAGAAAGTTTGAAGCAGAACATGAAAACGAATTACACAATTTTTTTATGTAGAAGACAAGAATTTTGGCATGCACCACACTCTCCTCTGCTTTGCAAGCCAAATACAAGCAGGTGGGAGCAACAAGCCGAGGCTCATATTCTGTCAAACTCTTTCTGTCAACAACCGTAGACATAAGTCAATGACCGAGCTTCGTCGTGCTACACAAGATCATCAATCATAAGAAACTAGAGCAGCCATACCTTGTGTAAACACGGCGCATATAGGTTACCGCAGTTGCCACAACTCTGAAACATATTGAATAAGAAGTACTAAATCAATCAGCATTGTTCAAAGATTATCAAAGGGTGGTTGCACATTTCATATCTCTTAAAGATCATTAAAGGGTGATATTCTCGTAAAAGACCTCACCTTTGCCTAATCTTAATGTGTTGTGCCAGTTTCGATATATCTGAAATGAACAAGAATGTGAATTGATGATCATTAGACTACTGTGCCATTTATTAGAGCTCAAAGTATTCAAATGAAAGCTCAAAAGCAGAACAAGATTCAGGAAATACAGATGATCAGTTCAAGGAAAATCTGGAAAAAAAGCCAATAATAGTTTGAACTTTGAAGTCGGATGATATGAAAACTAAGTAGATAATCAAAACATACAATTAGACATATGAAGCTTAATGAGCCTGAAATCTTCGGTCGAGATTCCTCTCTGAGCATCAAGAGGATGAACAACATTAATCTCTTCTGGGTCCTTAAGCTCTTTGCTGTAAACCCAGAAAAAAAAGGATGTAAGGAATCAGGAAAACAGAAATTGAACAACATCACTTAAGAAGATCTGTAATATTGATTGAAAGTTTGAAACTTACTAGTGCGACGATGTCCAGAAATTGGAAGCCATAGTATTTTTCCTTTTTTTCTTTGATCCCTCAACTTGGAATAGAAGACGATGGCTTTCCTTCAAAACAAACAAAATGGCTTTCCTTTTCCTTTCTCTTTCTTTTTTTAATTTTGTGGTAGAAAATGAAATGAGCATAAAGAATCTAACATGTCATGTATTGGCCTCTTTATTTCGGATATATAAAGATCAGGTAATATTGGATAAATAATAATTATTGGGTATTTTTAGTAGTATCTCCAATAGTTACAGAATTTTAAATGTTGTCTTCTACAGATTTTTGTAAGAAAGTTTTTTAAGTTTGTAGTATATCATCTTAAACAACCGCATTATCTTAAACCTTATCTGAAGCTGTTTAAACACTGGTTTCAGACTCGTTCTGAAACAAGTTGCACTGTTTGCTCATCTTGAATCTTATTCAAGTAGGTCAACATCTAAAATTCACTGTGTATAATCCATTCTGATTATAAATTCAAGAATGACCATAAGTAGTTTCTATTGGAATTACCCATTAATCTCTACCTAATCCCAATAGTTTCTCCATTTCCAGGTCTATCCTCCTTTCTACATTTGAAGCATTGTGTCGTACTTATCTTTCTCATCTTCATCAATATGACCTTTGCGTTCATAACTTTTCTTGGAAAGAGAGGTTTAGATAATTCTTGTTTTTCTAAAAAAAAATTAGGAAACAAGCCCATACTTTTGGGTTGGATAATATGTGATCAACGTATCACTTTAAGATTTATGTTTGGTAGAATTAACAACAATGTTACATGTCTGCCACAAAACTAAGATGGGCAACTGAGAGTCTAATCTTTTTTTCCTGTCAGAGAGCATCAGATTTTGGAGATGGAGGCGATTCCCGGCTTGCTACGGCTTCAAAGCCAATTTTCTGAACGCAGAATTCACTTTTTCCTCAGTGATCGTTCTGTAGTTTTCGTAGAAATCCAGAATCTCCATGGCAATGTTCTTCACCTGCAACACATTGCCCCATGTTTAACACTAATCCAGTAAGGATTCAACGTCAACGGTAACAAAACCACACAAAAGAGCAGCATTTAGCTGGACATATATTTGGATAAATGCAAAAGCCAGAACACGTATGTTGGGTCTTTTTGGAAGTATGACTGACCAAGTTCATGTCCTCATGAAGATCTTCAAACCATGCAGTGATATCTTTCTCTGTGTGGACACTTGCTATGTATATGCACGCTAGCGCTATGCGATAGGGAGGGTGTACAAGAATGAGGTCCATCTTATAAGTATCGTTTACAATTCCCCTGAAACACCGGGGAGAAAAAAAGAATCTCGGCTTTAGATGATGTTTACACAGGTCAGAGATTTTAGATGTAGGGTTCGAACTAGGAAATGAATTCTAAGCAGACAGGAAGACTTTACCATGTAATCTGGTTCATATTTACATCGTTTATTGCAGCATCTTGCAAAAACCTGAGAAATCAAAAGAATGAGTTTTTGAAATGAAAATGTTCAATTATAGACGCCTACTATGAATTCAATTCCAGAATAGAGAAATGCATTGGTTTAGATACCATCAAGACAGACAAAACTCTGAACAAAGAATAAAAGACCAGTCCAAACTATCACTGGATATAATGACAGAAAAAATAAGGCATGTCAAGAACTACGAATGGGAAGACTGCAAGGTTTTACATGTATTATCACTTACACTTCCACTCATCTCTTCTCTGTTAGCAATCGCAGAAAATAAGACAAAACATGATCAAAGTATATATGCTTTGGAAAGGCAGTAAAGAGAGATAAACACATACTCCGATAATGAACGGTAAGGGTGAAAGACAACCAGATAATAGTTCAGTGCTTCTAAGACCTTCATCTCCATTCCTAATATATCTTTTAGTTCATATTTATACTCATCCGGATCTGCAAAGACATAAGAGTCGGTGTTGACCTGTCAAAAAATTCCATATTGAAGGGGATCTCATATAACTTATAGCACAGAGAAAGGTCAAAACATCAAAACACAATAGAAGATATTACACAATCTTTTGATGTAAAAAACGAAATTCCTGGCCTGCACTATGCTTTCCTCTGCTTTGGATGCCAGGTACAAGCATGTAAGAGCAACAAGACGGGGCTCAAACTCTACCATGCTCTTTCTGAGACAATATAACGTCAAAGGAAGATATTAGAGGCTAAATCTGAAAACTTTTGCTATGCATTTTATGGTCTTAATTGCAAAAAACCAACAGAAGACATAATATGCCTGTAGAGACGTTGTCATGGTAGTGCAAAGTTTTTATCAGTATTGTCAATAACTAATTAGTTGGTTTGTTGATTAAATGAGAAAGAAACAGGGAGAAACTGGAATTGTTGGCAAACTACGTTGATAAGATCATAAAGAAACAACGTTGCACACCTGATATATACCCGTCTCATATACGTAATTGCGGTAGCCACAACCCTTCATAAGTAAACAACAAAGGCAAGGATTCACATAATATTCCAGGTTACAAAGATAAAGCTCTTTCTTTCCACAGAACAAAAAGTGATGTAAGAAATGCAACAATCGAATATCTGATAAGCAAAGTGCATCCCAAAATGCAAAACCAACCTTTGCCTCACTTTAATTTGCTGAGCCAATTTCATTATATCTGAAACAACAATAAGGAAAAAAAAACAAAGAGGCATAAACTCAACAGCAAATAATTCCTAGAAAACACTTCCTTTGATAGATCTCTAAAATTTTCAAACCTATGGATTTCTGGTTAGCTCTGAAACTCTGTGCTTATTAATCTAGAATCAATTAAAGAGACAAAGGAGACGAATAAAAATTTATCTATATTTGCTAAATTGTGCATACAGAGAGAACCCTATGTAACAAAAAATTCAAACGGAGAAGTAACAATCGAGAGACCAAAATTGCAAAAACGAAGAAGAGAGCAGCTACGTACGAGTGGACATATGGAACTTGATGAGCTTGAAATCCTCAATGGAAATCCCACGTTGTTTATCGAGAGCATGAACTACATCGACTTCTTCTGGGTCCAAAAGCTGTTTGCTGCTCGTACAACCCAAACCAAACAAAAATTCGAAATTGAAATCAAAGTTGCATAGGAGAAGAAGAAGAAGAAGTAATTTTTCACTGGGTAAAAGGCAAAAGAATGTTACTACTGAGACGAATCCCAGAAATTGGCAGCCATTTTCTCGGGATCTCCGGGAAGGGGCAAGCAAGAGAAGCTTAATGATCTCTCATAAAGCTTTCAAGTTTCAACCTTTTTCTGTTATCTGTCAAATCTTTTCTCTCATGATCTATCAAATCGCTACTTTTGCTTTAAAACATAAACTAAGGTTCGGCCCATAATCGGCCCATAATCGGCCCATAATCGGCCCATAATCGGCCCAACACTCATAGCCTTCTCTTCCTGAAAAAACAGTGTCATTGATTGTTAGCCCGAAACACAATTAGGAAATACGCGGCAAATGATTCATAATATTGCTTTACGAGTTAGAACAAGACGTATAAATGATCTTAAGAAACTTCATATTTAAAAAAACAGAAATCAAAATTTGTTGAAACAAATGATTTGTAATATTACTTTAGGGTATTTAAATGATAGGACCATTTGGTTTGAAAAATTAAACGACTGGGTCAATTGTGTCACATTAGGTCTTTGTTGTTCGTTTTCTCATGATACACCAATCTCTAACAATATCTAAAAATCATTTAAATGATAGGACCTTTGGTATTTTTATGGAAATGACCCCAATGGTTCTATGAGTAAATGTAGTCTAATTAAATCTTCTTTTAATAAACGTTCGTGCGGAGAAAAAAATCTTCTGGAAGAATTTGGAGGAAGCGGAACGGACCCTGTTAGCACGTGAGTGTGTAAAAAGTCGTCAAACATCTTTCCTCCGTCTATATAAACCCACTAAAGCTACCTCCTTTCCGTTCACCTTTTCGCTTTCCGTACACTTGGCTTCTCCTCTCTCTCTCTCGCGATCAAACCCTAGATAGGACCCGCCATTTGCCTTCTGAGCTTCGGGACCAAATCGGACCACTGAATCACCACTCCAACTTCTCTCTCACTCTAATTTCTTCAGGTGAGTCGTCGTCTTCCATAATTTCGCTTCATTTTCGTTACGAGTGATGATTTTTTTCGCTAAATGTGATCTACAGTGTTTTTTTCCCCCTGTGTATGCGAAATGTGAAGTAGATTTTCTTTCCTCTTAGCTCGTTTGTCGCTAATTGTATGTTTTTCCCGAGGTTATCGCTCTCTGTAGTGTAGTTCATGAGTTACGTCTACGGAAAATCGACCGCGATGTTGAGAACTAGTCTGTGTGTTAGATGTTTGCTGTTTACTTTTCAAGGGTCTCTGGGTTGTTCTGTGATGAGATAGATTTCTAACAGCTATTTTATGAATCAAAGGCATTGCTTATTTTCCGTAGGTTGGCGATATAATACAATGGATTCTGCTCCACGAGTACTTTCTCCTGTTGTTGACCCACGCGCTGTATGGGTTTCTTCTCCTTTCACAAGTTTTACTGTGAATTTTTGTTTGTTTCTCCCTTTTTGTGTATTAGCAGAGCTCGTTTTGGGTTGGTAAATGTAGGTTGGGAAAGCATTTGTCATGCAGTACTACGAGATTTTGTATAAGATGCCTGAGCATCTGTACCGGTTCTATCAAGAAATCAGTAAGGTTGGGCGTGTGGGGCAGGATGGAGTCATGCGCGTCTTCTCCACCTTACAAGTAAGTGTTGTAAGTAGTTTAGCTCGTGGGTATGGAATGAGATTTTTCTTTTGTTCCATGGTGTAAGGAATGACCATTTAATTGAGCTAATAACATGGGATTGAGCTAGAGAGTCAATTGTATGTCAGTTTAAGTAAACTTGCCAAATATTTTCTCATTGATCCCTATTCTTGAGCAGGGTATACGTGAGGAGCTTAACGCAGTGTCTTATGGAGATTCCAAATCGGCTGCGATAACCAGTTTTCATACCCAAGAGTCTCTCAATGGGGGTTTTCTCCTTGTGGTCACTGGCTGCTTCACTCTAAACGAGGGGCTTAAACGGAAATTCACACAAACCTTTTTCCTTGCTCCGCAAGAAAATGGGTACTTTGTTCTGAATGACATCCTCATATTTGTCAATGAACCTTGGAAAGACTCTGATTCACACAGTCCTATTACTGGTAGGTAAAATGTATACTCATTTTCCATCACTTTTCTAACTTCCTCTAACGCACATTATATTACCGATCCTTTACAGGCATTCAGGGTTCTGAGCAAGCTGCATGTGTTTCCGTGAATCCTGTCTGTAAGGAAATGTCTAAGCCCTTGAATAATGAGAATGCTTCAGTTGCCAAGGAGAATGTTCTGGTACCTGAGGTCGTCAATGAAGAAGTTCCAGAAATTGAGATAACTGACCCAGATAATGGACTGGAAGATGTTCCCAAGAAATCTTATGCCTCTGTGGTAAGTAGAAATCAATATACTCGATCTGTTTTCATCTTATTGTAATCCTAATCATATCACTTCCAGAGTTTTCTGTTGATAGTTAATGACTTTCATAATAGTTGAAGGTTGCAAAGGATAATTATGGAGTTTCAGCTGGCTCTTCACTGTCTCCAAAGCAGATACCCAAAGACCACCAACATCAAGTGACTACAGATGTTTCTACAGAGCAGATACTCAAAGATCAAGGTCCTCAAGCGTCTTCAGATGCTTCTCCAGTGGTAAAATCTGATGCAGTCTCTGAGGCTGTGGATGCTACCGAATATGGGCCCAATCAGGATTTTGAAGGTAGGAGTTTCATAGAAAAGCTGACCCTCAAGTTTTCTTCAATTATTACATTTGGCGGTTTGTTTTCTCTTAAATCCATTTATGACATGGTTAAGTTTTAACCATCTTTTGACTTTTTTTTATTAGCTGTAGCTGAGGGTACATCTATCTATGTAAAACATCTTCCTGCAAATGCAACCATTGACATGCTTGAGACTGAATTCAAGAAATTTGGAGCTATTAGCAATGATGGGATTCAAGTTGTAAGCCAAAGGGTAAGATTGACCAATCAACTAATAGTTCAGCATTGGCAGTTTGAATCCCTTTGCCAGGGATGAAGAAACACTGATTTTTTTGTTCTTTTTTCCTTATGACTGATAGTTTATTGTATGACTGTAGGGCCTTGGTTTTCCTTATGGTTTTGTTGAGTTTAAGGAAGCAGAAGCGGCCCAGAAAGCAATGGAGGTACACCTCCTGACCTGCATATAGTTTTCACTTTCTTGTTTAGCACAATAGAAAAATCAAGTTAAGGTCACAGGAACCAGTCCTAGTCACTTAAAACGATAATATAGGGCAATGAGAAACGTAACGTTTAAACAAATACCATCTCCATGGGACAGGCTTCACCTCTGAGGATAGGCGGACAGAAAGCTTTCGTGGAGGAGAAGCGATCTACAGCAAGAGGTGAGTTGGTGTGAGAAGGAAAAGTCTGATAATGGTTATGTGAAGAAGAGGAGGATGATTGTTTGTTTGTTTGCTTGACTAACAGGTAACAGAGGAAGTGGTAGCGGATATGGATACGGAAACAGAAATGTGGGAGGAAGGGGAGGAGGAAGTTATGGATATGGGAACAATTACAGGAGGGGAGGAGCAGGAAGGTCTTTTAATCGTAGAGGCTATCAATACGTCCCCAGCATCAACACATACTAAACTGGATTGAGCTTTTGTTGTGGAGGTAAAAACGGATGATCTAATAATTTGATTTCTGGAGCGTTGACTAGACGTCTCTCCTTGACTTGATAGTTGTATCTCTCAGGTATTTATGAAATATTTGTAGGACGAAAAAAAAACAATGATTTGTCAGGATATTAGTGTAAAAAACATTTATAATTATTGGGGATTATGTGGAAGGTTCTAAATAGTAATGAATGTTCTAAAAACTCAGGCTTTTTGTTGCTTTTGAGTTCTGATTCTGATCGTGGGGTACTTGACAAACTAAAGCGTGTTGGAAGATAAAACACGTGAGAGTTTAAAAAAAAAATAATAATAAACAGAAAAAAGAGGGAAATCTCGAAGAGAATTTATATGTTGTTCAGAACTGCGTGCTGTTTGCGTCCAGGAGGTTCAAAAAGCTTTCTATTCTTTTTACGTACGCTCTTCTCATTGATTTATATTCATTTTTCTGTTTGGTCAAACTACACATCCTTCACGCTCATGAGAGGAAAAAAACTTAAATAAAAACCAAGAGACTAGCTGCAGCCCGTGTTCAAACCCAAAATAAGAGATGGGAAGCACCATCCAAATCTAATCTCTGACACTATCTTATTTACAAAAAAAAAGTAGGGAACTTCCTTCAAAACATTTTTTCTGCACTAACAAACACATTGATTTGTATCATCTTGGTATGTGGTTTCACTTGATGTTCAAGAAAAAAAAAGAGATGTGGTTTCACGAGAGAAGCGAGACAAGGGAGACAAACTCAAGAGTGACCCTGCCCTTTGACCTCGTGTTGATAACAAAATGCTCTGGGTATTTACTCAGCAGCATCAGCAGTCCATACCATGCTTTACCCTTTGCTTCCGGAATTGCCCACTCCTCATGTGTCAGGTATCTCCTTACACGACTGTGATGCCATACGTTCCCATAATTCTCCAGTATCTGCCACAGACAGGCAAATATTTATGCATCAGCACAATGAATCTCCCAAGCAAATCCGAAAACCACAGAAAATGTTCAGTAATACAAAACAGGATTCAAGCAAAATGTGAGAACACAGTAAACACTAAGGCGGATACCGAAAGAATTATAGTGATCAATCACTTAATGTGTTTCGCTTCCATTAGCTAGCGTTTTCTCGAACTAGATAGTGCAAATCCTGAGAAAACTGATCAGAGCCCAATGAACCCTCACAAAACCTTTATTGAAATTAGCTTTTTTTTTTCAAATTCACTGACAGAAGATATTCTCGTGACAAAAAAAATATGGTATTGTGAGGATGTATAAGCTAGAAGTGGTTGCATGTAGTACTCAAAATACAGAAGATGCTCTCCTGATGAATCTATAGAAGACCTGGTACAAACATCTAAATTAAAAACAAGAGACTGTATTGAACGTAAAGACTAACCACAGAATGAAGCTTCTCCATAGCCATCCACTCTCCTGGACCACACAAATCAGAAAGCACAGTGGCAACAGATGACACAACATCTTTCTCCTCCAGCTGTAAAACTTGCTGATCATCAGCTTCACGATCTACCCTTGTTCTTCCCTCCCCCTTCCTCTCTGCGGACATTAAGTGGATTTAGTCTCCCAATTAAAAAGAATAACCTTTATCGGTCTGAATCATTGACCAGTAAATCCAAACTCAGGGAACTAGATAGCATGTTCAAAGTAGAACAAAGATATGTATCCAAATAGGAAACTTTTCTTAAGAGTCAGTGATGCAATCCAACGATATAAACGAAGACAAGAACCACAAAAACAATCCAACACCGATTATGAAAATTTTAGCATTAAAACTATCCCAAACCACAGTAACCACAATTGTCTCGCAGTTTTCATCAACTTCAGTGCTGATTGTTCATACTCAAAACACATAATTTGATCAAATAAGCATTTTAAGTTCATACGATCCACATTTTGAGTAAAGCATCATAGAGTAATGCTGAAACCTAGAACCTACTAATCGTTGCAAACAGAAATTAAGCTAAAGTCTCAATAGAAATCTGGATTTACCAACGGAAGCAGGTGCAGACCCGCCATATCCTTCATATTCTCTCCTTGATTTTTTTACCACTGCTCCTGATATTATTATCATCATCATCGTCATCTTCTTCATCATCATCATCATCATCATACTCTTCAAAGTACTCCCTTCCTCGCCCGCCTTTCTTGCCTGAACTGGAACCCGGCCCGGAATTGTATTGATGGTAAGGCACGACTGCCGCGGCGCTAGTATGCCCTGAGGTGACGTGCCTGGGTCCCACCGGTCCGCCAAGGATGCTCCGGACAGGAAGCAAAAAGTAAAACTCCTTGTCTCCGATCTGGAGTAGGTCTTGCGAGTCGAGCTTAACGGTAGGGTTTCCCGGGAGATGGAGAACACCTTCGACGAGGCAGCCATTTTTCCCGAGGACCTCGAGGGCGAATCGGCGGCGCGTGAAATCGTAGAAGATCCGAGCGTGGTTCCGGGAGATGTTCATTCCACCGCCGAGGGAAGAGAGATCGACATCTACGGTTGATTTCTTAGAGTTTCGGCCAAGCATAATGGAGTATGTCTGCATGTAGTACTCAAAATCCTCTCCCTGAAGCTTCGCAAATCCCACCTCCACGTCGCTACCTGCAACGGCTGTCCCCATTCTAGAAATTCTTCAGGAGAACAAATCGGCTTTACGCAGAGATCTCGAGAACAGGAGCCAAGAGAGGCAGGAACCGCGGCCGATGATCTGCTCGTGCTTTCGGAGACGAAGGAGATGTGTTTGGTTCAAAGGATTAGTTAATCCGAGGTCTTCATAGGAAGGAGCGAACCCCGTTTGATCCGGTTCTTCAGTCCAACATTGGAGATAGACAGATTGAACGAATCAAAATCTTCACCATAAGTATGTTATTTGCCTTATTTGTGATACAAAATAAGATGTTCATGCTCTACTCTTATGGTTATTTCAGATTAGCCAACATTAACACGTCAACTGGAATCTGATTGCGTAATGACAATGATGATGGGAACAAGGTCGAGAGACTAATGGAACAAGGTCGAGAGACTAATGGAACAAGCTCTACTCTCCAACTTGGTATTCAAAAATGGATAATCTCCACTTCTGTCTAGAGACGACGACCGTTGGGAGCAAGCAGTAGATAACCAACACTATAAGCAAGACTGATGGATGAAAACGTGAAAACCAAGAACCATTTAGTTTTAATCCCAAGACTTGGGGTCAAGCCCCAAAAGCAATCAGTGGTTCTGAGTCCCTAAAAAAGTTATGATAGTAAGTTCTTTTTGGATCATAGTCGTTAGCATATACTTTACCAAACCAAACAGCGGATCATCTTCCCGATATATGACATGTCACCAGAATCATGCAGTTGGTAGAAGAAATAGAACTAAGCTAACGATCAGCAACACAGTGCAATACCGATCTTATCCCGTGATTAGACGATTCAAGACTCTTTAGGTGAGTGGTGTGCTTGAAATGTTTGTTAACAGTGGGTTTTCTGGGAATTACCTACCATTAGAACAATCCTAATCACACAACAGTTCAAAGACAATGACAGAATTTAATTGGAAAAGACCACCACTCCAAAAGGATCAAAAACTATAATGCATACACCATTTAACATTCCTCACAAAGAAGGAAAACTAGACAACCACCACTTCACCACCTTGGCCTATAAAATCCAGCTACCAGTTTTCAGTATCACCACCAAGCAAACAGAGGAATCTAAGTAGAAAAGTGTATAGTATATACAATCACCATGGAGAAGATTAACTCCAAAGCTAAGCTTCTTCTGGCACTATTTTTGATGGCACTTCTACTCTCCGGCGCTGAAGGAGGGAGGTATGTACCTGAGAGGCCCACCAACGGCGAGGACCTCGGCAACAATCAGCAGCTGTGGGGGTGGTTTGGTTTTCCACATTATGGCTGGCCCTTTTATAGAGGATGGTTTGGTCATTTTCCTCTCAAAGCTGACCTCAACAAACAGAACCCCGTGCCTGGATCTCAGACTACAGGTTATGCCGGTGCTGATGCATCCACTGTGTTTCCATAACATTGCGAAGAATGATGATGCATACTAGTTCAAGGTATCCTTAATAAAATGACTAAATAATGCAGAGCAATAGAGCATCGATTGAAACCCTGTCTATTAGCTTCTGTAATCTATCTTCTGCTACCATTGCACTCTAGTTCCAGTGAATGGAATTCTAATAAAATCCCGTCTAGTTCCCGCTAATTGCTCATACTGACCACACAAGATACTTTATGCATTTATCTGTAATGTGAGACTGAGAGCTGGCATACACATAAGATAATGATGAAACACTATAGTTGAGATTCAGTATTAAATTTTCTTTTTCCATATATATTTTTCATCTGTAAGAGAGAAAGGCATTGGCTGAAAGGTTTGCAGAGACCTAAATTACATAAAACAGCAACAAGGAAACAACAGGTTACTTAAAAATTTGATATTACGAATGATATCCACTAAATGATAGGGCCTTCTTGAACAATGAATATTTCTCTTCCAACAAAGTGACATATTCAAACTAAAAATGCCAAGTCACTGAAGTCCCTTCAATGTTCCAAAGCGAATATGAGGATAGAGTTTGACAAACATTAGACCTGTGACAAACCGTTCCCTTGTTTACTAAATCAAATCTAATAAATTGTACAATCATAGAAGGAAAAATTATCATTAGTAAGCCTTACAAGGTGGCTGGTGGTGTTGATATATCATTCATCTGGTGGTTGGAAGGAATACTCGAATCAGCTCTCTTGCAGTCACCTTCTTCCTACAAGTAGGGCATTTGCCTTGGCGAGATATTGCCATCTTTATACATCCCTTGCAGAAGATGTGACCGCATTTGGTTGACATCTCCTCGGTAAATGGGCACATACAAATTGGACAAGAAAATTTAGGCTCCTCTGGTGGAGGAGCTGGAGCCTTAGAGGTAGACACTCTCTGCACAAGAAAAAACGAAAGAGGTGAGCCTCAGGCTAAATAGCAAAAACTGCACGGTACATGCTTTCAGAAATTCACGTGTCTCACTTCAACAACAACAGGGACTTTCTCACAGTCGATGACAGGTTGATTAGGAGGAACCCTTCGGCGTTTGTTGCTTATGTTGGCAGGCAATCTAGTCGTACCACCTGCACTTACCCGTCCAAGTAAGCAAGTAAGAAACAAACACAAAAGTGTAAAAAATATTTTTCATATCCCTCCGCAATAGATAAGCTCACCTGACTCTACATCAACCATCAAAGGCCTCCGACGTCCACCTGTCGATTTGCTTTTAGCCTGGTATCAAAATGAAACAAAATCAGTGAACCTTTTACACAAAACACAGCCTATCCACCAATCCATCACTGCAAAAGGAAGGTTAGAAGATAACAAGGAGCACACTTCAGCAAAAGCACTTGCGGATGATTCGATAACATCATCTTCAATAGCATCGACATCGATCATGGTAGGGACAGGCTGAGAAGGTACATAATCCCCTTGAAGGTTACCACTAGGCACCGTAGGAGCTGCTCTTACAGAAGCGGAGGTCCCTTCATGATCTCTGGGTTCCTCATTCAGATCAATCACCGCTTTCCTTCGTCGGATTCCTCGATTTGCTCTCAACTCCTGCGTGTTCATCTTTCAACTCAGAGTGGCCAACCTTAGTTCCTGTAAGTGGACCCACAGACAATCTGATTCACTCCTCAACGTGTGTATTGAACTTTAAATCATTCAAGAGAAACAAAACCCGTGAACAATGAATCATCTTCTGAAACTATGTAAACAAAAAACAAAAAAAACAAAATTTTGGCAGATTTTCGAGTAACGTTTTGTTCAGGGAAGAAGCAATTTCAAATTCAAAAGTATTCAATTTTACAGCCAAATGGAAAAAAAATAAACCTATCAAAATTCTAACGAGGCTGCAAAAGAAATTACAATTGAAAAAATAACAGAGAAACGACTAATCCGATTCTAAAATTCGAAAATTATCATCGGTAATCAACAACAAAAGATTGGTAGAAAATAGGTTTGAAAGTAACTGAAGGAGCTCTTCGATCAAGTTGATTGGAGGTTCGTTGTTCTCACCGTGAGTCGAATTTTTCACGAAGAAAATCACCGGAGAGAATTAGGAACTCAAATCTCTTTGTTGTACCTAGGGTTTTTGAAAGTTGCAGGATCGTTTTTTCCAAGAGAGAGAAAACACGAAAGAGGAGAGAAACGGAAAAACTGAGAAATTTAAGTTTCATAATAAAAAAAAAGGCACGGGGTCGGTGAGTCAATGTGGTCATGACACGTGTCTCAAAAGAAGGTTGTGGTCTTGTGGGTACCCACAATTACGAAACGGCAGGGTTTTATCGTACTTGCCTTTTTCACATCCGCACTTCCTGGTGTTTTCGTCGTACTCACAAATGCTGTTTCCTCGAAAATGTTAAAGTTGACCCGCTGCGGATGCTGAAATAGCCCATTGGGTTTAGATTATTTAACTCTTATGATTTATTGAGCCCATTTTGTTTTACAAGAAGTAAATGATTATACGTCCGATTCTAGACCATTTTCAAGTTAGTTTCCTAACTAAAACAGATTAAATATAATGAGTTCGGAGTTAACACTTCCGCTGAACTAAAGTTTGTAGTATCTTCTCATAACACCAAAATATTATTATTTAGTAAACATAATATGGAATATTCGAGTTGTCCATGCGCAACATTACATGTACAAAATTGGGTATACGTTTAATTTGAAAGTAACGCAGTTATAGCCTATAAACTCCGGTCCATTACAGTAACTTAAAAGCTTCCAATTTATACATAATATATACGTAATGTTTGTTGTGTAGTGTCGACTCGTAACGTAGCTAGCCAATCGCATATCATGCAACTCATACAACCAAAATTTTCAATTCTTATTAAAGAGACATATTTTTTTTTGGATGTTGTTTCTATATCGAAAAGCTCCCACACTCAAATTAGAAACACACAGAAAAAAAAGAGTAACAGCAGCAAAAACCGCTGCTTACGTCTCTAGTATATAAGAAGAAACAGAAAGAAATTAAAGAAAACAAAAAATTATACGAAAGCAAACAACAAACAAGGGATTTAAGAGAAAGAAGGAATGAATTATATTCAGTGGCTTCTCTTTCGGCTCCACGAAGGAAAGCAGCAACCCTGCACATCACAATTTACATTGAACATCAAGTTAACCAAATATGATAGATAACCCCAAATTTGTACATATATGATGATGTACATGTGCAGATTTTGGCTGAAAACGTATATGATATTATATGGTTTAACCTATCTCATGCTCAGATCTGCGGCAATAGGGCAGGTAGGTGTCCTAAGTGTTAAAAAACTTAAGAACCTAATTTTGACCACATGACAACAAAGTGTACATTACTAAAATATTATGTTAATCAAATCAAATTTGAAACATTACTACGTCTTGTTTCAGATCACATTAGAAGTCTTTAATCATAAGAATGTTCTTCGTGTTGACAAAGAAACAACAATGTTCCTTGCATTCGATTTCTTTTTCCCATTAAGATACTACACTACTTAGTCTTGATCGATGCTATTTGCAATAGAACGAATAATAAATTAGCTTGTCATTGGATCTCAAGGCCATTTGTATTCCATAGAAACAGAAAGATATAAATGCGGAAAAAAAAATTCGTGATCTTAAAACCAAAAGTAATTTATGATCAATATTTTTGAAAGTTTTCGTTTCTAATTTAAATTTGTATATGTATCTAATTAATTCATGAGTTATGAAAATATAAAAATAAATAAACAAATGCATAATACCTTGGGGCTAGAAGGTAGCGGTTGATGATGTTGGTCGTTGATGGGTTGAGCCGTGGTGCTATGAGCGGTTCCATTGTTGTAAGAGCTCACAGTCGCACTTTGTCTCCTGCTTTCCTTCACTTTGTCAAAAATGAGTGTGTAACTCTGATTCTCTGAACCCGATCCAGGAAACGGAGGAATAGTTGCCACCTTGAAAAATAAATACAATTATTTTTGTAATAAAAATGGTAAAAAAAATATGATCTCATGTCGAGAGAGTGGCTGCATTTTGGTCCAAGTTGGAACAGTTCGAGACGATTAAAGATTCAGTCTTATGAGTTCGAATTAATCTAATAAATTAAAACGAATAATAGCATACCAGTAGAAACTTGTTGCTTTCTTTTATTAGCACTTATGTTCCATTTTAGTTCATTGCGTATGTATGAAACGTTTTTGATTAAATCAATGAAAGATCAGTGCATACCCTTTCGCTGCTACGACCTCTAAGATTGCGTATCGGCTTAGGTTGCACCATTGGAGGATGATCATATGTTTGGCATCTTTTTGTTTCCGATGTATTGCCAACGGATCTACCTCCACCGCCATATGATTGATAGTTGTACGTTCCTGCTGTGGGTCTTTCATTGTGTGCGGGAGACGGCGTGAACGGTCTGAATTCAGTTTCGTCTCTGCTACTGAATCTTTCGTGTCTTGGTCTTACATGTTGGTTTGGTGATTGGTCGTGTCCAGCGTTTGGATTCATATCGGGATACTCGTTGGGATTAGACATGTTTGTATTTTTCTTCGACCTACTGGCTTTATCGAACACGACCGTGAATGGAGCATCTTCAGTCCAGTCTCCGAATTTGGGCACGTGTGTACGGTTCTGTAACCACAACCAAAACACAAAGAGTTGCATTTAAACTGTAAGGAAGAGACATCACTATTCATAATTATGACTGAGCATAATATTGTATCTGAGGGTTATATTGTTCGCCACTCCATTTGTTCTTTTGATTAGTTTTGAATGAAGACCATACAAGTATTAACTATTAAGAGTTGGTGTGGAGATTAAGAGCTGAAATTTAAGGCACATGAAACAAAAATCTCTATGAATTGCTAATCATAATCACATTCAACATGTTTTCTTTTGATAAAAGAATCATAGTCGACATGTTGGTATTAACAAAACAATAAGAATGTGATGTTCACACACACACAAAAGAAACGTTAACAGAGTCAAACAGAAAGATCTGGATTCTAAAGAATCTTAAGATCATAACATGTTATACAGTTTGCAGATTTAGGAAAAAAAAAGCAATCTATTGGATATTTCTTTGTGAAACTATTGGACATCTTTTTTAGCAATAAAGCATATTTGATATTTACTATCCATTGACAGAAAGTATAATACACAGAGAAAGATAAGACCCAATAACAAAAACAAATTGACTTACTGCTGCCATGTTCTTAATCTCGAGCAGCAAGAAATGAAGAAACTGCTTCAATGGCTCTGAAAAGAAAGAGATATTATCCTGAGAGAGAGATGCAGAGATATATAAGAGACGTGTACACACGAAGGTGTTGACGATTCATCAACGTTGACTTGTCTTTCTTGTGACTGCGTACAGCGACGACTCCTTCTACGCTGACTTACCTGGTTCGCATTTGAATGATTAATGATGAATATGTCTAACACACGACGCGCTTCATGCGTGTCTATATATAAAACTGATGTTGACAAAAGAAAATGCAAATGAAATAAGCACCAAACTGATTTTTGGGTCTGTCTTATGAAATAATTGCATAATAAGTGCCAACATTACAAATGGTTGGTCTTCACCAACTCGAAAGGTTTCGCACAAATTAGCTTTGTTTAAAATTATACACGAACAACTGAATGTAATTCTCTAAGTAGTTAGTTTACATAGAGTTATTTGAAACAACACTTATTTCGAAATTGTCCCTAATAGTAAAAAATAGATGCATCTTTCTCTAAAGTTAACGCAAAAAAATAAAAAAATTTATGTCTGGCAAAAGCAAGCGAAAAGGCATGAGTAGTTTAGACTTAAAGAGTAGAGTTCACTGTTGAATCTTAATACTTTACATAATTACACCATTAATCACAGCCCTTGATCTCTCTCTTTCTCTCTCTCTAGTATAGTAAACAACTTTTCGACTTTCTACTGAAGTCCTCTCAGATCCTTTTCTTAGCTCTTCAGTGTTAGTCATCTCTCCTTCTGAAACATCGATAAGCCTTCTTAGTCCTCTCCATTTTATGATTTCTTGGTGGTATCAGGAATGAGTGATCTGTCTTTAGTCCACTGATTTATTCAAGTAGCAAATGGGTTTTAGTTAATTCGCTGATTTCTTCTCTTTGTCTTCCGATCTGGGTTTTGGTTTTTTATTTCATACCCAAGTAGCAAAACAGAAGAAGAGAGCTAGTAATTAGGGTCTAGGGTGTTTATCTTCTTCTTCAAATTGTGGTAAAGGAACAAACTTTTTGGGGGGGGGAATCGGACATGATTCAGCTACTGTTTCTGGTTCTTTTTGTGGAGGGTGCGATTGCATTCTTACTGCTGGTTAAGATTGGTCCTTTGAGGGAGCTTGTGATTAAAAGCCTTGACCAGCTGAAGATGGGGAAAGGTCCTGCCACTGTGAAAACTATCGCTGGAACCATGTCTGTTATCCTCTTCTCCAATCTCATGAGCATCGTGAAGATCCAGAACAAAGGTGCGAAGCTCGGGACAATGTCTCCCATGGATCAGGTCCTTTGGAGAACACACTTGCTTGAAGCTTCTCTAATGGGTCAGTTTGTCGCTTCTTTCTTGCTTCTAAGACTAGCCTTTACCTATGGTTTCTGAACAAAAGTTGAAATCTTGGCTGCACTTTGTGCTGATAATCTAGCTGTTCTGCTTCGTCCACGAGTTTCCAAGGCTGATTCAACTTTTACTGACTTCGTCTCTACACATGCACCGTGGTTCTATACATTGTTGTAGCTAGAGGAATGATCCGAATAACAAAAAATCGCAGGCTTAAATTATTGAATGAGTGGGAAATAAATTGGTTGGTTTCCGCAGGCTTGAATTATCAATGTATAGAACCACTGTGGCCTGTATTATCATATCACATGTATGAATATCTCTGTAGCTTTATCCTATGCTCTATTCTGCTGGTGTTTACCAGATTTTAGTAGCTGCCTTGATACTTGATCGGTTCAGAACTTGATAATTTGATGCACTCTCTTACCAATACTTATTTTGGTTGTTTGAAGTCTTCCTTTTGGGTTTGAAAGAGCTTTGGAAATTCTTGATGTTTTCTGAAAAAATTGAGCTTGGCATAGTGTACATGATGAATTTACATCTGAAACTCAAAACCTTAATGATCTTGCAGGAGTCGTACTTTTCCTCGGCTTCATAATTGACAGGATGCATCATTACATGAGAAAGCTAATCAACTTAAGGGGCAATGTCGGGTCATCGAAAGAAGAACTTGAACAGCTCCAGAAAGAGAGAACCGAACTGAAGGAGAAAGAGGACAAGGGATCGAAGGAAATCAAGCAGCTGCAAGAAAAACTGTCATCTATTTCAGAGAGGCTTAAGAAAGCAGAGACCGAGTCGAAAGAGAAAGAGAGGAAGCTGGAAACCGCTGAAACCCATGTTACTGCTCTCCAGAAACAGTCTGCAGAGCTGCTTCTGGAGTATGATAGATTGCTAGAAGACAACCAAAAGCTCCAAAGCCAAATTTTGGGGAAAACAAAGAGCTGATGTAAGTTTGTTGGGTTTGTTATTTAACAAGGTTTTTTTTGTAGTGCTGTTAACATTGATGATTGAGAAGAGAGTTTTTCTTTAATGGAGGATTGGAGTTGCAGGAGTTCTTGCAGCATTTTTGTTTTCAGTATATGGGATGGATGTTGAATGTCTTCTGAAATCCTTTCTTGTTATCTCTATCGACTTTTTGGAATGTGTTTGTCGAGTGTTACATCACAATCCATGTTGAGTATGACAAAGAAAGAGAGCTGCAAAGATCAGTTTAAGATAATGATAATGAAACCCGAAACAAAAATTACTATAATGGAGATTAAAAAGAAAATTGCGAAAAGACGCCGTCTGTGGGGATCGAACCCACGGCCACGGGATTAAAAGTCACGCGCTCTACCACTGAGCTAAGACGGCTGGTGTTCAATGTGGTTTCTTTTATTAGAATTGTTCCAGTTTTAATTTGTTCAAACTGAAGGAAGTTGTCTCGGTATCTCTGAAGGCGAATAACAAACACATGGTTACAAGCTATACATGCAAAACAGTCCTCAAGCGCACCCTCAGGATGATTTATTTACCAAAGAGAACAAGTTTGTTTCCACCCTTCTTGTCCCCTTTGCTTCTACAAGGTTCATCAAGAGAAGCAAGATCGGAAGCTCAAAACCTTTTTTTTTCTCATTCCAACATTGCTACTCAGTCTTTCAATATCAGGCTCTTCTTTGTGTTAAAAGGCTACAACTGTTTAATCTTAAAACCCTACCTACTTTCTGTCTCTAGAGATACAGATGAGAAAGAAAAGAGACAATAAAAAAGTCAAATGCAGGATCTTCTGACAATCATTCACCCTAAGCTTGAGGCAACAAGCATATCTATCCACGTTTAGATCCCAAAGCAAGAAGTATCTTCTTCCTAGGGCCCTGAAAAATGAACATACCTTGTATGAATATTATATTATATGGACGTCAAACAGAGAACTCCAATCTAAGCATGGCGATGGATGAATATTATATTATTCGTGGTCATCATATCATGAGTTGATTGAACCGGAGAGAGCGACTATTCTACAGGACTAGTAAGGCAAGCTAAAATTAAGCATAATAAAAATAAATGCTGTGGCAGCTTATTATGGATTTTACCATTGGTATGAGCAGAGCTTTGAGGTCATCATCTGTCATATGCATTAGAGCATCCATATCAACCTGGAAAAGACAGAAAAAAAGTAAGAAGAGAACCCAGGAATTAATCTAACAGTAAACACATTTACATACCTCTTCCACTTGAAATGAGGTCGAATATTTCTCGAGACCCAATGATTCCAGGAAGCTATCAACCGACATATCAGCCTGAACCAAAATACAACAAACTGAGAGCTAGTAATGGTGAAACATCCATTTAGGCGAAGAGATGCAAAGCTATACGGCATAAAATACTGACAGGGAACTATAGTTGGAGAAAATGAATTATATTGCCTGCTGTGATTTCTTCTTGGTAGCTTTGTTAGGAGCTGCTCTGGGATCAGATTTGGTTTCACCTGAAACTTTCTTTATGGCTGGTCTAGCAGCATCCCTTCTAGATTTTGATAGGTTATTGTTCCTTGATTGTGGATTCGTTGTCCCAGATAGCTTTTCTCGCAGGTCGTGCTCGCCCAAACTAGCTCCTAGTCGACTTTGCAAGCCGTGATGTTTCTTTTGGAGCTTCAAGCGGAGATCTCTAGGGTCAACTCTGCGATCTTGGTTAGTGAAATAGCACAAAGTCAGCAACCAAACAGAGATATTTTGTAAATTTAAGCAAGGAAGGAAAAGTTACAGCTAGAAATATACTTGAACTTCGAGGCTTGTCATCATCGAAAAGATCATGCTCCCACTTATCGTCATCCTGCCTTCCTCTGAAAGCATTAGGTTAATACATAACATTAGACTTTTTTTCCAACCTTATGCTAGGAAAAGGTAGAAACAAAATGGAGTGAATGTGAAATATGCGATTTAGACTAGAGAAGGAGAAAATAGAAAATAGTAGTACATCACACCATCTCAAATCACCTAACGGTGACATAAAAATCTCCGTAATTAACTATCCATGCTGAAACTCGAAGATGACAAAACTAAACTGGTTGAAATTGTAAAGAAGTAGTAAAGCTGCGTAAAATTGAAGAAATTAGAGAATCAGCTAGTCTTCCTACAAAGTGAGATTCAAAACAAGGATCGATACATAGAGCTGCCCAATAGAGTATAAAACCTAAACAGCAAACGAAAGGACCACGCACCAACTCGAAGGATCCTTGGCCAAAGCAAGTTTAATTACGATATGAAACAAAAGAGAATGCAATATGAAGGGGGAAGAATGAGAGAAAGAATTAACCTCTTCTTCGTGACTTGTCTCCCGCGAGAAGAGAAGTCGCCGGAACCGCCACTGAGACGGTTCTTTACCGCTTTCCTGCTTACAGTCTCAGCCTCCACTCGATCAGAATACATCTGAATTCCTTATTGGATGGGAAGAAAACACCCTAAATCCACAATAGTGCAAACCTAAAATCGAAGTCACAGTGAGTAAGAGGGAGAAGACCGAAAATATAAACTCCAGCTCTATTATCAGTCTCCAAGTTACATACCGAGAAAACTGGAAACCCTAGTTCTATTCCCAAAATCAACAGATAGAGGTGACACCTCGAACGAAAACGATCTTTCCAATTCCGATTTCGACGCGAGGGCAGGTATCGGCAGCTTCACGATATTATCGTCAGTACTCAGTACAATCAAACATAACCGGGTTGAATCGGGTCGGTTCGAATCGGATCGGACAGGTCGGGTAGGAATATTTTTTTTTTGAAGGAAGAAGATATTAATCTATTATGATTGGGCCCTGGCCTTTTTGTTCAGTATTTTATTGAGATTGGCCTGTAAACACTTTTATTAACGGTGGTTAAGATTACCATCAATTTGGTATTTAACGAACCGGAAACATTTTGTTGCTAATTATTTCATCTTGGAGTTACATAAAACCATTTTCTAACAGACCATTTTCAATCCAAACTACTTTTATGTGTTAATCAATTATTCTAGGAGCGGGAAGAGATAATAGTTCAGTTATTTATATGTTGATGGAACATAACATTTGTGGAAGACAAAGTTCATAAGGCTTCAGCTTCATTGGAGAGAAGACCGAAGAACGGATTGGTAATCGCAGATTGCAATTGAAACGCAGCGTCACGAAGCCGCGATATGTCTGTGTCATGGTTAGACAGAGACAAAAACTCTGATCCTTCTTCTCTCTTGAATCCACAAAGCTCCATGAACTCGATACCTTCTTTGAATCTCCCAACTCTCTCCTTAAACAAGCGGTTCGTGAGACGGATTCTTCTGTATTTTTCTTCATTTGGATTCTTCGCTGCGTTCCTCACAATCGTCAGAAGTGTTTCAAATGTCTTCCTCATTATTCTTTGATCTTCATCCTGTAACAACAACAAAAACAAAACAAGTTTCCATGTGCTCTCTTGTTTCTTTTATTACAGATCATCCTCGTGGGATTAAAAAGTTTTTTTTACTTTGTGGTTTCGTCTTAGTGATCTTAAGCATTCTCTCATCTCCTCTGCTTTCGAGGCTGAGCTTGGAGGTGACATTAATATCCTCTGTAATTTTAGTGTTAAGGGAAATATTATCACTTTCTTCATAGAGTAAAGGTAACAAACAATGGAGAACGAAACTGAGTACCTTAGTGTCAAGTGGAGCAACTGGAGTTGAAGTCGAAGTAGATTCAGTTTCCATTGGCAATCCGAGCCTCCGCTTTCTCTCCAGCTACACACATACATGTAATCCAAAAAATGTTGATAGAGATCATCAAATTTCAATGAGTGAAAAAAAAAAAAATCAAGATTTCACCTTGTCTGCTTTTACTTTTTGCATGATTTTCTCCCTAGATTTCTTCTCCTCATCTTTTTCAGCTTTCCTCAAAGCTATATTCCTGTTTGATAGTATCAAACACCGTTTCATTGAATTCAAAGGGAGAATGTGAGAAACAAACCCTCTCTCTGTCTCTCATACCGTTTTCTTGCATTTTCTTCTGCGATTTGCTTTGTCTCCATCATCTCTTTTCCTGCTCGTATCCTTTCCTGCAAGAAAGTTAGAGCTGTTTTAGTATTCTTCATGTTCACACTATGTAATGCAATCTATTCCTTTGTACCTTTTCTCTTTCTCTTTCGCGTTTACTTTCTTCTTCTTCTCTAAGCTTACGACCTCGTTCCCTGAGAATACATAAAGAAGTCATGTTCCCATGTGGAGGATGAAGTTTAAGAATTATGCATATATGTTAAAACGGGAGAATAACTAACTTTAGTTCCTTTGCTCTTGCCTGAGCAGTTTCTGCCGCATCATCAGGTGGATTTGGAGAGTCAATCTCAATGTTAAATTCCACCTGTAAAGACCACCCTTGATCAAAGTTTCTATGGAATCTATGAAAAAGAAATGAAGATGAATACGAACCAAAGGCATTTTGTCAAACTGCGAATCATTCTCATGGTCTATGATCCAATGCACAGCTGTTTCAAGGCTAGAGTTGCCTGGAGATGAAGAGAAGCAAAGTATGAGTGATCCATGACAATAATCTGGGATTGTTCTGAAGTGGTTTTATACATACCAGAATGATGTAGAGCCCAAGCTGCTCGGGCCATCGAGAATCCCATATCTTCAAGCTCCTTAAGCAATCCACGATTAACCTCAACTGCATCACTTTCTGTTCAACCAAAATCCATCAAAACTTACTTTTATTTATGAACAAGAACAACAGAACTCTGATCTGGTTTGACATAGAAACAGAGAAGGACGATTATTGTTACCAGTTTCTGCTGGCATATTTCGAAATATTTGAGAGATTTCTTGATCTCTTTAATTGGTGAGAGAAGCCGATGCAAGAATGGTATAATGGTATTTGTATAGGATATTGCATTATTGAACATTATATTAGATTCTTTAACTGAATTTGTAATACAGAAAATATCTTCCTTTTGTTACTTTCGTCTCCTCAAAGTTTCCAACTTTTGATTCTATTCAAATCTTGTAACAGAAGCAACAGATCTTGTTCTTTTCTTACATATAATCAACTATGAGGCATTTATTGATATAAGAAATCTAAATCTGTGTACTGTTACATTCGACACAAAAACTCAAATTCTAAATGATATAGAACACGGACAAAGACTGCATCTTTGATGCAACATTGCATCGATTTGATCTCCATCCTTAAGCTCCAGCTAATAAACACAGTGAAGCAAGTTCATTCATAAGTTTTATGAATGACTTAATTCTATAGATGATAAGGATCTCTATACATTACCTCATCAGGTGTATGATACTCTCGAATCCTCGAGCCATCCACCGATATGAAGACAAATGTGTCCCACTTCACACCTCTCGCATCATTGTACTGTTCTATCACTTTACGCATCTCAGCATTCCTTCTTATCTTAAACACTCTAACTTCCTCCTCGTCCTATACATCCACACATATGTATATTATATAGTCATGTAACTTTAGTTGATATGAAAATTCAGTTACCAAATCTTACCTGGCCCTGCACTCTCAGAGTAACATGAGTGGACGCCGACGCAACTTTATTCTTTTTCTTCTTCACCCCACTGCTTCCACAAGCTTTCCGCGTGGTCGACATTACCTCAATCGGTCTGATCAGATCATTGAGTTCTCAAGTACTGATAATCTAGAAAGGATGCATTGCATAATTTATACAGCAAACTGACGAAGATGAAAAGACGGAGACACACTACTCCAAAAGTATTTAATTGTAGTGTGGACCCATCAGTCAAAGATTTATGGTAGTAATTGCCATGAACGAGTCCTACCCATTTCCAATGTGAGTCCATGTCAACACATAAGATTGGTTCTAATACCAAATAGGAAGAAGACCAAATCAACACCATAAAAGCCCATTGGATTAACTATAAATTGCAAGTTATAAACTAATCCTAGTCTTGCAGAGTACAAATACCCTCGTTGATACATCTTGTGTGACTCTTCTCCAAGTACAAACCTAATTATACTTCTCTCAGTAAAAATGTTGCCATGCTGTAGCAATTCCTACAACTAATACAATTGTGGAGAGATATGTAGAAGACAAGACCGATGATCTAGCTTCTGGTCTCCCTGATTTTGGCCGTTATTCCTGGTAAAAACTGCTTAAGCCCACCTGTTTTCTTCTTTCCTGCTGAAGAAAGATAAAAATGGACTTGTTAAGAGAATTTAGCCTCAAATGGTCTTTTAGCCTATCTTGGAAGGATTGTAACATATTACCTTGGCTTTTAAGGAATCTTCCTTCTTCACCTACACGTCTGTGGAGGAGACAAAGCAGTTCTTAGAAATACAGATAACAAATCAGGCTTGTGAACAAGATCATGTTGTAAGGCATGCTAGGATCAGGGGTTGTCAAAGGCACGAGCAAGACTTCTGTGTAGGAACGCACTAACGATTTTTCCTGCAACAAAACCAGACAAAGTGAATTATTGTATTCGAGTAGGCAACTACAATGGCAAATCTTCTGTTACATAGAGTGTCTCCACCTTGAGTTTTGATAACAAAGGCGAGTTGCTGGATTTTTCTTGGAAATCTAATCTTGTATGATGATTTGGAAAGCTGATCAGAGCTGATGGAATGTCAAATCCTTGATTAGCATCCGGAGGATATTCATCAATATGTAGGAACCCCTGTTGACCAATTTTCATAACATTCCAATCGATCTGAGATACTTTCGATCAGATTATGATATACGTAAGAAGGTAGGAAAATAAAAATGGAGACAGACGAACAAGAGATTATTACCTTATCAAATTCTAATGATATTGCGGCAGATTTCAATCCGCATGGTAGTTCCAGCATCATCTCTATCACACCAAGTGACATCTTATCTGTAGATGGCGAGACTTTGATCTTCTTTATGACATGACTTACTGTCTTCTGTTTCTGGTCCACAAAGACTTGCAGAGTATGATAATAGACCTTAATATACCATGGGAAAACCTGGAAAAAGTTAGCCTGTACCGTACAGGGACCATCAGAGAGATCTCTGCTCGATAATTTCTGAAACGTTCGAGTCGATTTCAATGAGATAGCAATTGCACCCCTTTCATTCCCACTTCCCACCAAGAAGCAACTTGCAAGTAATGGAGCTTGCTGGCATGACCATTTAAAAGGAAGCTTCCAAGTAAGAGCGAGATCAAACAGCTCGCTGTCACCATATCTGTCGATATCAAACATAAAGAGAAAGCTGTTGGTTTCCTGAAGAATACTGTCTGGCTCAACAGAAAATTCGAAGTCTGCATTCTTCCAGAGCCTATATATTTCTCTTCCATGATCTGTAAAACCCTCTAATTGAACATAAACTTTACTTGACTTTGCAACAACACATTTTCTAACAACATTTCTCCCGAAAAGAGAACTAAGAGACCAGCTTGGCTGTATATTTGTTTCACCAGAACCAGTATCAGGCTGTAGAACAGCAGTCAGTGTCTGCTCGAGCAGGATAACAGAATCCAATCCATCTTGTCCAGGTTTAACGGTAGTTAAATGTAATCTATGAGAATGATAAAACGCTCGGTAAATAGATGGCCTATGCATTTAGGCAGATATCCCATCCTTGTCTCTACACGGAAGCAGTTTGAGCCAAGGTGTCAAGTTCTCAGTACAAACGGCTTCACGTGGCAGCGAACCATATCTCAGCTTGTTTGAATTTGGACCAAACCCCTAAGACGGGGAAGCATATAAAGCTGGAGACTCCAGAAAGTTGATAGAAGCACAGAAAAGCCCTGAGAGTGCATTGGTTAAGTTCTTCCAACAAATATCAACCTGAGACACAGGACCATCAAACTCCGCCAAAAGCTCGACCCCAACAGGTTTTGCATTCGTACTTGATAACGGGTCAAATCCGCCCCAGTTTTCGTGGTTCCAACGACCCTGAGTAAAAGATAGCTCCATCTCTTTGACCCGAAACTTCTGAACCTGTTCCAGAATTTAAGGTAACAGAGGGTAAGAACAAAAAAAAAAAGGTCCAAAACATGTTCATTAAAAACAGGAACATGTTACTTCCACTATAAAAAAAAAGAAATGAAACTTTCTCCCTACTTTTCCAACCTCAACAAGATTAATAATTATAATGTATTTTACCAGCTGAGACATAGCTTTGGGGAAGAGATGGTGATGGTGGCCATGGGAGTTTGACGGCAGAGGAGCTCGACTCTCGAAATGGAAGTGAGCTACCACTTTTCGATCAGGCAACGGCTTTAACAACAATTCCTCATTGAATTCTTCAACATCTTTCGACTTAACCAAAAATGCTTGGAAGAGTAACAAAATCAGCAGGGAGATCGATAGTCTGGCCATAGACGGATCCATGGATGATGACTCTGGTACAATTCAATTAGTTCCGACGCAGACTGATCCTGTGTGGCCTAAAAGCTGTAAGCTATAGCCATAGCGAATCTAGTTACAAAAAAGAAGAAAAAAACTGACGCTTTATGATTTTCAACCCAATTCTAAGACCGAAGACAGTTTCTGTTGGTCATTTTGTCGAACAACTTATGCGGGTCTGTAAAAATGTGAACTTTACCATAAAAATCTCATGAGCTGAACGTTCGTTTTCGTGATCGACGGAGACCAGCGATAGCGACGGCGAAGGAACTACGTTATTTTCTTTACCGTTATTTCAGCGTCAAAACGCGGCGCTTAATTCCAGCGTCAAAACGCGGCGCTTAATTCCAGCGTCCAAACGACAAAAGTTTTGTGTCACAGATTCCAGCGTTTCGGACGAAGTTCGGCGAGAAACCGACGGTTAAGGAAGATCACGTGCTAACTAAAAACAACCACGTGACACTGACGGCGTTAGTCACTCTCGTGGGTCTCGTGAGTTTACGGCGTTAGTTTGGGCCCATACTTGTTTCAAATTTTTAATTCAGGCCCATTATATTTGTTTTTTTTCTTCTCAGAATTTTGTTACTTTTGGACCTGTCATACGCTTGCCATTTGTTTATGCAGGAGATTTATACCCCATGGCATTCGAATCCAATCGAATTATTTTATTATACCTTTAACGAATTTTTTGATCACATATTGAATCATAGACGCAAATTGAAATCATTTGAAAAACAAAATTTGAATAAACTTAGTAGGAGAAATCATTCTAAGTTAGATGAGTTTTAACAAAAGAAAAATTGAATAAAAAGTAAAATGGTAAAGTACACAATTGAATATTAAAAAATACTGGTGTTGTTAATAACAAAAATGAACAATAAATAACGAATGGTGGTTATACCTTGAAGGCTTGAACGATATGTCGATATCGTCATTATTCATTTATTTAGTCATCACTGACTATTGACTTTGAGAATTTGATTACTTTTTTTTAATTATTTCTTCCTTTTTATATAGTTAACGTTTGACAGAAAACTTAACGATGCAGTTGACAGAGTAAGGGTGAGATGTAATCTAAAAACTAAAAAGCGAATATCGAAATATCCAAAAATAACGATATGAAAAGTGATTATTGTTATAAGTAATTGACAATTAAGGAGAAAATCGCGAGAAAAGAGGAGGCACGACATAGAAACTAGAAACTAGAAAGCGTGCTTCGCAATGGTCTTTTCTTTTCTCTACACACAAAAAAAAATAAAATAAAAGAGAAAGCCATCTCTCTCTCTCCTCATAAATAGAGATGCAGAGATTATATAAATATTGACCAGTGTCCTATAGAGAGAGAGAGACTCGCCGCTTTTACTTTTTTTTGTTTTTTTTCTCTCTGAAGGTAGCAGTAAGCACTAAGCACATATCTCGAGCGCACAAAGGTCAGTGAAAACTGCTCTAAACTATTTATATACGCTCTTCGTCTTCTATTGTAGGCGTGCATGTGTTTTGATTTTACAGTGGTGTTGATTTTTACTTTTCATTTTTCTGGGCAACGGCTAGTTATTCGGAGTGGAAAGTGGAAGAAGATCGATGGATTACGGAGAAGATCGGTAGATTCTCTTTCGTTTTGCTGCTTATTCATCTCGATTTGGTGCTTTTTGATTGTGTTGTGTTCATGGGCTTTTTTGTTCTCGTTTGGATTTGTGTATTTTATTTTGCTGGGGGCTTTGATTTAGTATTGTGTGTGTTTGCTTTATGATTGATTGGTTTGATTAGCTTATTTCGCATTCTTCGATTTTCTGGGTTTTTCATATTCGTTAGTGTAAATAGAGTCAAAGTGTTCTGATTCGCGTGCTCTCTAGTCTGGGTTTTACTTAAATCGTTATGTTCCGCTTAAATTTGGTGGTGATTTTTGGCTCAATGCTGGGTTTTGGGTTTGATTGATTTCTGGGTTTAGTGTGAGGATGAAATGTGGGATTTGCTGTAAATGTGATTTAAGAATGTTGTGAATCTGGTGTTTGCAATGTGCTACTCTATGTGCATAGTTTGAGCTATTGGGTAGTATGCTTGTTCATGATGCATCTAGATTTGTTTGATCACTGGGAATGTACAAAGATATGGTTAAAAGACGGATCAGTCTTTACAAAGCTTCCAAGTGATTAGTCTCTTAATAATATACTGTGGGCTTGATCATCTGATGTCTAATAATTTGCAGTAGCCCCTCATGGAATTGGCAAGTGCAGAACTACAATCACCAGCCACAGTCTAATTTCTGTAAGTTTGTACACCATTTTAATCTTACAAAACTCTGACAAAATGACTAAATCGTTCTCTAACTCCAGCTGATGTGCCGGAGTGTACGATGACTGAAGTCACATTAAACCAAGAAGATCACTCATATATGTTTGATGATGAATCCACCCCAGTGAAGGCCTGTAGCGAGTTGGGTTATCATGTCACAACAGGTTGTGCTTTTTTTTTCAACTTATCATTTCAATTCCCGTTGTCTATTCAATGATGGTTTCTAATCTAAAGAGTTGGGCTTCAGATGAGACGATCAAGAAAATGGAAGTGCAGACTGAGACACGCTCTGCTGTAAAGAGACGTCGGATGTTACAATTCGAAGACCAGCCTATGGAAACATCCCTTTTCAGCAGTGAGAGTTTCTCTTCAATCTTAAAATCAAGCGTGAGTACACAAAACCAAAATCTCGCCTTTAGCTATGCACTCAGACGCATTGCCACATATATATTCTTAATATCCAAATCCATTGGTCACTTATTAGGATTTCGGATGCAGATCTCTATGTTACTGTTTGCTAGGATCAGTTATTAGTATTTATTTTGGCCAAACACTAATATTAGAGATCTGTTAGACATTCTAGATCATTGAGCCAATCTTAAGATGTGTTTCTTTCAAACGTTTCAAGCTTCGTGGTATACCTAATTCAGTTGTTAGGTACTTACCATGGCAAGTTACGTTACTAATGCTATGCATCTAAACAACATTTGCTAGCTTAGGAGGCTGCATGAGATTCTAATACTATCTTTGATGCCCCAATTTTGTTATTTCTTTTATGAATGTTCAGGCTAGAGAGGAAACATTTGATGAGCTTTTACCCCAAGGATCGCAGCTTATAGAAGGGTTTTCAGGTTGAGCTCTTTTAAATTCTTCCAAGTCAGTCTGGCCAATGCTTCATCTATTCAAGAACATTGTCTCTTTTGCAGAAGATGCTTCGGCCTCCAGCTTTGAGGGCCTTGATCTATATGCCGAAGAGTGGTATGCTGAATGCTTAAATGATGCTGAGACTCCAACCCTACCTGATGACCTGTATGTTTCAATCTTTCTGTTTTGCTTATTTTCAGCTTAAGAATCCTATTTATTTTACTAAGTGATTACTAATGTTGTTTTTCTTTCAGAAGCTTTGGTTCCCCTGATGTCCCAGTAGATATATCAGGTCAGATTTCTTTGTTTTGGTCTCTTCTTTAGTTTGCTTGCTCTAGCTCTTGCTTTTTCTTGCTAAAATCCCTGTGTTTGCCGCAGAGTATTTAAATGTACCACCAGAAAGAGAACCTAGGGAAGTTAAGCGGCCTGTGACTCGATCTTCTCCGAATGTTATCTTTAAAGGTAAAATAATCTGTAGAGTCACAAATGAGGTCTCATAGTTACACACTGATTAAGTGACAAAATGGAAAACAAAAACATTGCCATATAATGTTAAGTGGGATATAGCAGGCAGGAAGTCTTTTGCAAGGCCGGTTCCAAAGCTACCGTCTTCAATCATCTATCCATTTGCATTCATCAAACCATGTGGGGTTCACGGCGACATGACTCTCAAGGACATAAACCAGAAAATCCGAACACCACCAGCAAAACCAAAGGAAGACAAAGTAGAGCCTCCAGTGATCCAAACTTCAGCATTCTCTGGGAAACCCGTTGTTGGGAAGACTAAAATCCGCACAGAAGGAGGGAAAGGAAGCATCACGATAATGAGGACGAGAGGCTAAGCTTTTAGTTAAGTAAGTAGAAAGTATTCAAGTTTTATTCAATTCACTGCGGAAAACTCTAAACTTTTTGCCTTATTCTCAGAGGCCCTTAAATCATTTTTACCGGAAATAGTTCCAATCAAGGGCCTTTAATCAAGTACAGCGGCTAATACTCTTGAAGATGTTATCATGAATCATGTTCTTTGTTTCGTTTTGGTATCTGTAGTAAGAAAGTGAAGTTTAAAGATCTGTACCCAAAATGTGGTTGGATATTTTTGTTTGTATAAAGTCTCTGTTTCTTAATGTAGCTGAAAACTGGAAGCCAAAACTATCTTATGTCTCTGAAGTCTCTGGTTGGATTGGGCTTATATAAAGTTGAAGAAGCAATTCTTGTCTCCTTTTACATTTTACAAATAGGTATTTGAATTTTTATTAAATGGAATTTAATGATTAAAATTGGAATTTAGTCATTTACTCTCAAATCCCTGCAAATTCTGTCATGTGAGACCCGTTTTTAACAGGGGTCACGTGAAAACATACTGAAATCAATAAAACCATCAATAAATAAAAATCACGTCGTTGATGTAATGATATTTGATTATATCTTCAAGTTATCTGTAATTTTTCAAATACGGATTGATTTGATTGATATATCATGTCGATCTCGTGGTACGGGGTTGTTATGATCCTCTTAGCCTCTAGGCCCTTTTGGATATTTGGGCCTGGCCCAATAAGTTTTTTGATAAGCAGTTCCGTTTTCCTTATATCAAGTATGTCTGATCCTTGAAGATTTTCTCGGGATGGTCCAAATGGTTTCGCTCTCCACCTCCACGAGCCACGCTCACCCACTCCCGTCGGCGTATAACCGCCGGCCGGCGGAGAGAACTGTTACAGTGCGATGTGTCTCTATCTCGCCCCGCGAACCCAAACGTACAACTTCTTCTGATAGCAATTACTCCTCCTTGGCGCTTAGAGAGACGAGGCAGAGGAAATGGGTGATGAGCGAGGAGGTGAAGGAGAGAGAGTCGAAGGAGAGTAAAGAGGAAATGAACACTAAGGTCGCGTCTAGGAAAGCGATATCGATAATACTCCGAAGAGAGGCTACAAAGGCGATAATCGAGAAGAAGAAAGGACCGACCAACTCGAAGAAGCTGCTTCCAAGAACGGTGCTTGAGGCTCTTCACGAGAGAATCACAGCTCTCCGATGGGAATCTGCTCTTCAGGTAGATTTCTTCTGCTCAGAAACTATCTCGAATTTTTTTTGTTTTTGGTTAATCTTGGCTTTGCTTCTGTAGTAGTTAAGAAAATGGAGAAATTTTACGATCTCGTATCTTTAAAAGTTGCTGTTTAAGGACGTCAAATTAATTTTTATGGCCAAAGTTGTCCGTTGTATATCCTTGAGTGAAGTGTTGAGTTTGTCCCTGTAACTACAAGATAACGTTGGTGTATCTGTTGTGTAGGTGTTTGAACTACTGCGCGAACAGCTTTGGTACAAACCAAACGTTGGCATCTATGTAAAGCTCATTGTCATGCTCGGAAAATGCAAACAGCCGGAGAAGGCTCATCAACTCTTTCAGGCAATGATCAGTGAAGGCTGTGTGGTGAATCATGAAGTGTACACCGCACTTGTATCTGCTTATAGCAGGAGCGGTCGCTTTGACGATGCGTTTACCCTTCTGGAACGTATGAAAAGTAGTCATAACTGTCAGCCGGATGTGCACACCTATTCCATCCTCGTTAAGTCGTTTCTTCAGGTTTTTGCCTTTGATAAGATTCAGGATCTGCTTTCTGATATGAGAAGACAGGGTATTAGGCCCAATACAATCACATATAATACCCTCATCGATGCATATGGGAAAGCAAAAATGTACCTAGCACCCTCTCCTGTTCTTTGTATTTTCATTTTGTTATATCAATATGTACTCACTTACTCAATCCCATGTGATGTTCCATGTTTTCCTTTCGTTCCAATCAACCAAGAACTTTAAAGATGCTGGGATGGAGAGAACGATTGAATTTGACAATTATTTGGTTCCAATTTCAAAGCATCCATAAACTGGCATAATTTTTTCTTTTTCTTTTGGAAGGTTTGTGGAGATGGAATCAACACTTATCCAAATGCTTGGAGAGGACGATTGCAAGCCTGATTCTTGGACCATGAATTCAACCCTTAGAGCCTTTGGTGGAAACGGACAGATAGAAATGATGGAGAATTGTTATGAGAAGTTTCAGAGCTCTGGGATTGAACCCAACATCAGAACATTCAATATCCTCCTTGATTCATATGGGAAAACAGGAAACTACAAGAAGATGAGCGCCGTGATGGAATTCATGCAGAAGTATCACTATTCATGGACCATAGTCACCTACAATGTGGTCATTGACGCGTTCGGGAGGGCAGGAGACTTGAAACAAATGGAATACTTATTTAGGCTAATGCAATCAGAGAGAATAAAACCAAGCTGTGTTACACTTTGTTCTCTTGTTCGTGCCTATGGAAGAGCTGGTAAAGCGGATAAAATTGGAGGAGTCTTGCGTTTCATCGAGAACTCAGACATAAGGTTAGACCTTGTGTTCTTTAACTGTCTGGTAGATGCCTACGGGAGGATGGAAAAGTTTGCAGAGATGAAAGGTGTTCTCGAACTAATGGGGAAGAAGGGATTTAAACCTGATAAGATTACATACAGGACAATGGTTAAGGCTTACAGAATTAGTGGGATGACTAGCCATGTAAAGGAACTTCATGTTGTGGTCGAGTCCGTTGGTGAAGCCCAATTTGCGTTAAAGAAGCCTGATTTTTAGCAGATGAATGTAACTCGATATTCTGGTATATATCTAGTATCTATCTCGTGTTTTAGGTAGTTAGCATGAGAGTGTATTCATTTTTCAGTTCGCTTACAAAACTTTGTAACACAAAAACAAAAAGCAAAAAAAAATGATACAAGTATAGTTCTTTACTCGTGTTTCTGTCGTATGTTCATCAGTCTGTATGTGCTGAAGCAGCTAGATATGCGAGTTGAAGGCTGTACGCGTCTTTAAGTTGAGTAAAAACTTCTGCGATAGACGGTCTGCCTGATGCATCTCTGCCCACGCATCTTATAGCAACCGAAGCAGCTTTTCTCATGCTCTCTGGATCAAATGTATCCTTCAAAATATCGTCCACAATCTCAAATGCTCCTGCTTGTAAGTTTGGCCTAGCCTGCATTTAAGTATTTTGATATTATATGACATTGTGTACTCGGATACTGGGAGATGATAAAACAAAGACAAATGATCAAGTTTCTCTCACCCATAAGACCAAGTTAAATGAATCTGGTGATCCTAAGTGACTTAAGGGTTCTCTTCCACAGATGAGCTCCAACAGAACCACACCAAAGCTATAGACATCGCTTTTCTCTGTCAGCTGCAGGGTAGAATAATATCTGGAATGACAAAGTGTGATTAATGATTAGCAAATGAAGCTGTTAATCCGTCACACGAATGCTGAGATTAATTACAGAAGAGTTTACTCAGGGTCAAGGTAGCCTGCGGTGCCTTTAACAACAGTAGTAACATGAGATGCATCTGCTTTTGTAAACTGTTTTGACAGGCCAAAGTCAGAAACTTTTCCGTTCATATTCTTGTCCAGAAGTATGTTACTGCACTTTACATCCCGATGTATAATTCTTGGCTCACTTCCATTATGCAGATAGTCCAACCCTTCATGAATAAGACAAACTATTACTATCTGCCAGAATTAAATGTGTTTTATTATAGTAATACCAATGACAGATGTTGAAGGTGTACCTTTTGCGGCATCAACTGCAACTTTAAGTCTTGAAACCCAGTTCAATGAAAGCCTTTTGCTACTTGGCCCTGCAGAAGCAAGATAGCACAAGAAGCTATAGCGTTGTAGGAAGATGACTTTGAAGAAGGATGATAAGCAATTGCTAGATACTTGGGGATTTGCATACCGTAAAGGCGATCAGCTAATGATCCATTAGGCAGATACTCATAAACCAGTATTTGCTGTTTTGGTTCATAGCAGAAGCCCTCGAAGGAAACTAGATTTTGGTGGCGGATCTGAGACAAAAGGTGCACCTAGAAGTAGATAGTACAAAGGGAGACTTTAGAACTCACTACTCAGCACTCAGATCACTGAAGATAATTACATTCTTGACCATGGATTGTGAATGCATGATATTCAATTATGGAGTAATTATGGGAAAAATGTGTAGGCCCTTAACCTCATTGATAAAAGAATCAGCTCCAAGTTGTGTTCTATCAAATCGCACTTTGACGGCAACTTGTTTTCCATCTGGTAGTTTTCCATGGTATACAGATCCAAAACTTCCACGGCCAATCACCTCCTTGAAATTTCTTGTAGCTGATTTGATCTCTTTGTGAGAAAAGATTCTTGAAGTGTTCCAGTTCTGCATCTTCAGTTGTACTCCTGATCCAGATTTTAATACACTATAAGAATCACAAATCAGACACAACGTTTTAGGGGCAAAGAGAAAGCATTAGTTCCCATACTGGTTATATCTCTCTCTTTATTTCTCTGTCTCCTCGCGAAGATTGACATGAAAACAAAGATGAGGACTGTGGCAAACAAGGCTCCACCAAAAACTCCAAGCAAGATCGCTATATGGTTTTGGTTCTTGTGTTTCTTATTGATAGGGATAGTGACTTGTGGTGTGTCAATCGTTGAAGACACATTGTTGCACGATGATGAAGTGAACGAAAGGCATGGATTTCCCGTTTTCCTGATAGACAGCAAATAAGTAACACTAGAGCAGAATATTATAGCAAATGGCTAGACAGAAATTGTATACCTTACTTCCAGACCCGTTCTGTTAAGTGACTGTGGCAAGGGGCCAACTAAGTTATTGTTTTCCAGATTCCTGAGCAGAAATAACAGCAATGTTCTTCTTTATGTAAGGTGGAGAGTGAATATGGTAAGTACAGGCTACTTCTTTGGTCTAAATGTTTACTTACAGGAGACGAAGTTTCTTCAGCTTTCCTAAAGTTTCAGGAACTGATCCTTGTAAGCTGTTGTTTTGCAGGTCCCTTCAAGGAATAGAGACTTTAAATTTTCAGAAAAGAACAAACACAATTTCAGAAAATCTCAGTATAAGATAACTTACAGAACTTCAAGGTTAATCAGATCTTCCAGTTCGGAGCCGAAAGACTTTAACTGATTGAAGCTCAAGTTCCTGGATATACCGTCATAAGATTTTTAATACTACAGGAAACCTAAAACATGTATTTCGTCAATGTTCTATGGATGAGTATTACAGTTGCTGGAGATGCTGAAGGCTGCCTACATTCTGTATTGCTCCAGTAACTGATGTATTATGCAAGTCGCTGCAGGAGAACACTCAGATGAACACACATGTATACATGAGACACTAGGAATGTTGAAGAATTGCTGACTTACAGTGTCCTGAGATCGAGCAGGTCTCCAAATGTTGGACTAATGGACCTCAGCTTGATTTGTGAAAGAAACCTGGACAACCAGAAGTAATCTGAGCTGAGATCAAGAAATGTGAAAATGAATGACCGTAATTAGGATTGTCTTACAATGATGTAACGCGGCTTCCTTCACATTCAATGTGGTTCCAAGGAATCGGAGTGCATGGGTCGTCTTGCCATCCAAGGTCTTGCCCGGTAAATTGCTCTATGACTTTAAGTGCTGAAACTGCAAAGTTAACTTAAAAAGGTGAACTTTGGCTGGTGGAATTTGCTCTATCCAATCCAAGTAAAATCAAACAGAGAGTACCTGTGGTAGAAGAAGCTTCTGGAGGGATTTGGAGGGTTTCATACACCTCAAGAGCGTTCACTTGAGGACTGAACTTGATTTTTTCGAAGGTGATGTTTAACTTATTGACTCTTTTTTGCGTAAAGTATAAAGTACCTGCTTCTGAACTGGTCACGGTATAATCAGATTGCTTTACTTCGTTATTGATCGTCACATTAAAAGAAGGAGAGAGTGAGAGTATCCCAGCGAAGTAGAGGATAATGTAGTAGTCCCCTAGTTTATCTAGAGAAAGTGCATATGAGAGCCTGTCTTTGCGAGTAAGAATTCTTGCAGTCTGAAGAACAGAAGCTGGCGGATTCTCAGTAATGTTGAAGGAAGACAATCTTGTGAGTCTATTGTAGCTCCAAGAGGCGTGAAACGGTACAAAACTTTGATCCGGATCCCATATTCGATCAAATGGATCTGAAGGGTACCTGCCATTTAACAAAATTCACCAAGTAAATCCAACAAAACACACAAAACATGAAAGATCAGATACGGTGATGGAGTTATGAGCCTGAGACTCATACCGGATAGTCCCCTTTGTGTATCCGCTATTGATTCGGTAACTTCTCCTGAGGATTACATTTGGTGAACCCTCCAGGCTATTTCTGTAAGCACCTAAAGGAAGCGGCCGTACTTCTAGAGAAGAGATAACCGGAATGCCTCTTCCTTTAACCGCAAGCAAACAAAGCGAAAGAGAATCCTTGTTGACCGGCCAAGCCAACTCTTCAGTCCAAGGATCATTGGTTCTGAGATCAACAGTACTAGTGATTCTCCTTCCCAAAGAGACACGAAATGCTGGAGGCTGGTTCTGGCTATCATAGTTTCTATAAACGAATTTGGCCCGGATCAGAACCGATGACAAGTCATTCCTCACAGGTACCTTATAACATTGGCGACTTTGAGAGTTCGGGAAGAATCTGATGGGAACACTTGAAGTTGAAGTTCCCTCGATGTAAGTAACCGTACTAGTATTACCTGTTTCGATATAATCGTTATCTGAGACCCAAGAGATGTTATAAGCAGTGGTGTAACTTGAGCCACCACAGGACAAACTCAAGAAACCTGTTCCATCACAAAGATTCAATCAAACAGTTGAAGGCAAAAGAATGAAAAAAGTATTGGAAATGACGTTAGACAAAGTCCAGGATTTGCATACCATCTGGGTTGGAGAAACCAAACACCCAGAAGCCACTGAACAAAACCAAATCGACCCAAAACAGCATCATCTAATTTCCTGATTGTAATCTTAAAAACGTATACTACTAATTGTTCTATTGTTTCTTTAGTTTGTGTATGAGATCAATCTTTATTTATATGAATGTATGTGTATGTGTGAAGGTTCAATGATGATAATTCGTAGGTTCTTTACTCAGCGGTCATAATGCACTAACAGTCTACGAACTTAATAATGCAATTAACAATTTAACTATAGTGAAATGTTTTACTAAGTTTCCTTACATATAACACAATAAAAAAATTATATATTTATATATATTATATCGTCTTTTTTTTCTTTTAAACATCTAGAGATGTTGTCAAATATGTATTTTATGTGAAAATTTAAAAGGAAAAAATATATAATTTTGGTTTCTCAATTGCTCAATTCTTAAGAATGATTATGAGAATGATGCTTGTGGGAGAATCTTCAAATGTAATGATATTGCGTTTTGCTTGGCTTCAACACTAATCCTCAATGGATCCTCCTTAAGCTTTCTCGTAAAGGGAAAACTTTTTTGGACAAAAATATTTCCATACTAAAGTCTCCCAAATTTTGAATTTTTATTTTTAGTTAATGCCTGATAAAGTTCAATATTATTTCTATTTGATTTGCTCAAATAAAGTCTTCCATATATTTGCTCAATTTAGCCAGTAATAAAATTCCAAATTTTCTTTTATATAATTTTTCTGTTGAAATTTTTGATTCGGAAGTAATATTCTTCTACAACTAAACGCAAAGAATGGCAAACATATCTTAGCAATGTAAAAGCCAATTTTTTTTTAATATCAATAAAATAAATGATGTCTAAAAGCAAATCATCTCCAAGTGAAAACAAAGAATGACAAACTCGTCTTAGCAATATAAAGACAAAGGGACACATGAATGCCTTTATTACTACCAAAACCTTTTAAAAGGAAAACTAGACATCAATGGAAGCTGTTGTTTGATCAGCTTCTAGGTCTTTAGATTTCTTGAAGCACAAGCCACCCCATCTCTTTTCAAATTGCAAAATCGCCATCATAACCGCAAACAATCCAATGACACCGATGATGGTAGTGTAAGCAATCTTCCATGAGCTTCCTGGTTGCAAGATGGCTAAGCCTTTGTAGATGTTGTAGATGCTTAGTACAATCACCACATATCCAAAAGTGTGATGGTACCAATTCCAATATTTTCTGTACTTATGGTCCTTGTCCGGTCTTGCTTTGAGCGCAAGTATCTGCAGAAGCCCTAGACCGTAGAGAAACATCCCTATTACGGTATGCAGGCTAGCTCTCATTCCGGTATGCCTTGCCATATAGATTGCAGTTCCTAGTCCTCCAAGTAAACCAGCGAGATGACCGGTGGTTTGACAAATGATGTGCACGTAGAACCACATGGGATCCAGTCCTTGGTAGGTCCTCATGTACCTCGCAGCCATGGCTTCAATGGGCATCAAAATCCCCCAACTCACCGCGTTCACTACTGCATGGATTTGCTTGGCTAGTAACATGTTGCCGTTACCTGGTTTTGTGGCCGTGACTTATCCGGAGAGCAAATCCAAAGTAGCCATGGATTTGAGATGATCTCCACCTATGGCGTGCATCCCAAGTCTATCTACTCCCTTCAATGGACCGTCTTGCCTTAGATGATCACGACGGTTGTGTTAGAAGGCAACACTATAGCGGCGAATATAGTCATCTCTCCATTGAGATACTCGGCGGATAGCTGCGTCACACGGAAGGTGAGAGGACCTTCTTGAAGCATAGTTGAGTAGCTATTGACTGAGGAAGTATATGCGCGTATAAGCCCGGAGGTGGAGTTACGGTAAGCCAGGAGAGTTTGAGCACCTAACATGCCTTTGCTCGTCGGATTTATGCCCCAAGCGACCCAACTAGAAGACTCGATGTTGGTGTGACGATATGCAACTTCAAGCACTCCGGATTCACGGACATAACTGAAGTGTAGAAACGAGTCTAACACCGGAAAGTCGATGCAAGAACGAAAGTGTTTGCCGTTGTTAAAGTTGTGAGAGTCGCATAGACTGAACTTCGATTCTTGAGGAGAAAGACATGATGATGATAGCGTTTTTACTCAGGAGACACGAAGGTTAAAAGAGAAGACGAAGGTTAAATCTTCCGAAGTCGGTGAGTCTTGCTTTGATTTGGAAGAAAGAGATTTTATGACAATTCGACTACGAAGAGTAGCATATTTACAGCGATATAAAAGTCAAGTTGGAAACCGTTATGTCGGCAACAAATATCTATTTTGATCCTTTTTACCAAAAACCGCAAGTAAACGCGTCTTATTCTATTAGTTTAATTATTTCAATTAAGTGATAATCCCACGCTAAAGTAAAAGGATAAACTCTGACAAAGGAAAAGGGAGAATAGAGATATAAATAAATTGGAACTCAAGAAAATAAAACATTACGTCAAAATCCGATACAACACCTAAGTAAAAGTAAGAAAAAAGTATTATAGGTCGGCCCAAAACATGCAAAGACAAACTACTAGTGATAAGTTCAGTACTTAACTGGTGCAAGAATTTCAAGCTGTGCTCCGAGCTTCTCCTCAGCGACCTTCTCGGCCTTGGCTCTAAGTTTGTTAAGTTGTTTCTTTCGCTCGTAAACCACTTGAGATCTCTCTTTCCTCTTCGTCTCCAGCTCCTGTTCATTCACATTATCATTATATCAAACGCATTAACAACTCACAAAACTTCATAAGCGACCTTCAACCAAAAATGTATGCTTGCTGTATCTATTACTTTTATGAGAACAAAAATTGACACATTCTAGTAGCTAAAATATAGGAACATCAATAGAAAATAAAAATAAACTGGTGCAGGCAACCAAGGGCAAAAGAAAGAAGGCAATGCATATGTACCTTGATGGTGTCATAATGGTTCCACCCGACTTCAGAAGAAAGGCGGCCCAACAGGCAGTATTTGTGGCCAGCTTGAAGCCTCAAGACCCTGAAATGAGAAAAGATGATGATTATGATGCAAACGTAGAAAGTTGTAAAACTGGAAAAAAAATAGGGAGAGAAGTGGGTAAAGGGACGAACTTGAGGGCATCGGGGATAACCATCCTCTTGATCTTGTCATATGGTGGAGGCACACCTTCAAAAACCTTCATGCGGGCAAGTGCAGCAGCTCCACGCTTTGTTTTGTGTGGAATCATACTGCAATCAAACCACACAGAGACTTTTCACTCAGCTAAATTCACTTCAAAACCAGAACTTTCATAACTTATCAATTGACATAAATCCTTCAAAACTCTAGTATTCACTCAATGTTTTTCATGGATATCTCAGGATTATAAATACGATTACAATGCACAGGCACACTGAGATCTAAATTAGTAGCAGGAGTGAAACACAAAATGTAATATCTTCCATGTTACGCGACACAATTAACAAGCAAAAAAATTGATAGCTAAATTTTTCAGAGCTGCCGACAGAGGAAATGTAAAATGTAAATCTCTCGGTAGATTTACTAACCCGCGAACAGTGCGCCAGAAGATTTTGGAGGGAGCACGGAAGTGAATGGGTCCGTGCGAGGGCTTGGTGTTCATACGTTTGCGAAGGAACCTCATGTACTTCATTTTCTGGCGGACAAGTCCACCGGAGAGGCAAATCTCCTCGCACCGCACAATGACAACCTTCTGGCCATTGAGCAGCTCCTTGGCGACGATCGACGCCAAACGTCCCAGCATGTGGTGACGCGCGTCCACGACCACGCGCTTCGAGCATATTCCTGATCCTGACACCATTTTTCTCCCCTTCTGTGTGTAAGCGGCTGTTAATTTCCCCTCGCGAAATTATATTCGAGCAGTCTTTTCGACCTAGGGTTTTGGGGGTATTTTCGTCTCTTTCGTATGCAATTTTAGTAATGGGCCCGAATAATTCTTGTTCATAAAGGCCCATTATCGTACGGGCCCATAAGAAAAAACTAAAATCAAATCCATCTCATAGAAGATTTCAACTCAGCGCTCTGATACTTTATTTAGCTTTAGAGGTATGAATTGTTTATAAGCTATGGATGACTATAACTCATGTAACCAAAACTTTCATCAGTTTTAACTTGTACTTTACAAGATGATGTAAACAAAAAAATGTACTTTACAAGTGGATACATGAAGAAGTTTCAATACAGGAATCTCAAGCAGACGCAAGAATGTTTTGCGCAACTTCCTTCAGAGAAGGCATGGTTTCTTGCTGGTGAACGCAGATGCAACTGTTCCTTGTTCTCCTAAGGACTTGCCATGGACCTGGATAACATCTATATCGATTCGAAATACAACAACAATTCAGCTAAAGATCAAGAAACAAGAGGAAATCAATTTGCAGGTAAAGATAAGGTTTTCTTTCGGAAGAAAAACCTGAAAAGGACACCTCCTTTCTGACCCTTGAAATTGTGGATGTAGTACACTGTCTCCATCTTCGGAAGAAGTGTTTCGGTCAGTGCAGCCAGTTTCGGGTAAAAGAACTTTGGATAGTCTTTTGTTTTTGTTTTTTGTTAAAGGAAACAATAGTCTCTCTCTCTTGAGTGTAGGTTTCTCTTTCTGACTCTCGAGTTGTGATGCAAATGGAAAAAGAGTCTACTTTGTTTCATTTGGTGAGAAGAAAAAGGATACAGCCTGATCTTATGCGGTCAAGTTCTCCATTGAAGATGATTAGTTTTCGGTCAGTATTCACAACAGCTTCCTCGTATAGCTCTTCCACTACGAGCATCTCTGAGTGGCAAAAGAGGAACACACAAAGGAATGAGTGAGATGCATATATTGTTAACAAGATGATAAGTGAGTTTCAGGGAATTACCGTTGACATTAAAATATGGGTATGCGACAAGGAACAGCTCGTCTTCTGACTTCACTCGATCCACCATTTTTACTCTCTCAAAGAAACCAAAGTCCTCAAAAAGAGAGGGTTTTGTCAAATAGTCCAACTTAAAGTAAGTTCCTCCAAAGACAGTCTTTTGAGCAAATTTGACTTCGTTTGCCTCCGGGAAGAACTGAAAGCAAGCTCTTTCAAGAATGATTTTGGTAGATGTTGAATCTTTTCAATATTTGGATAAGGATAAGTAGAATACATACAATTCTTGTGGTTCGAGCCTTCTCAGGAGATAATAGGCGGTCACAGAACTCGCGAATCATATTTATACTCTCTGTCATTTCTGTGGCTCCTTCACCATCACCTAACACAAGTAAAATGGAACAGAAGAAAAATAATATATAATAAGCAAGAGAGAAAGGCCTTCACTGAAAAAAATACATAAGATGAAAGTATTACCTGGCACAGATGCAAGACCAGATGTTGGGAACTCAATTTCCTGTAAAAGGGTTCCCTTGGATCACGAATAATAACATGTTTCGTAGATCCTTTTTAAAACAACCATTGCAAAACTCACCATTAACTGCTGCTCGTCCTTCAAAGCCACTTCAACTGCTTGTTTGGCCTGTATTTTTCATGCACAAAACAACACATCCCCTAATGTTTTTAGCTTTACAGGCAATTTTGCATAGGAAACCTGAAAGTTATAAACTTTCGCTGCTTTTTTTACCAGAAGACTAATATGTCTTCAGAAGGGAAGTATACAGTTGTCATGACAAGATGTAGTGATACATAACTCATTTTTTCCTAGCTGCTTTGAGACTCGAAAATAGATAAGATATCCACAAACCACAACATAAGAAGAGGAAATAAAAAAAGGGCTTACTTGGTTAATGAGCTCGAAGTAATCACGAGGAAATGGTACATTCTCAACAGATGTGTTAGACCCTCCAGAAACAGAAGAAACTCTATACTTGAGATTCCTATTCGTCTTGGTAGCATCATTGTTCTTCCAATATATACTACTACCCAAAACAGTCTACAAAACCAAAATTGAAACGAGGAGAAACAGTCAACTCGATTTTCAAAAACAACACAGAACGGTGATTGGATAAATCAAAATTCTCTCAAGGAAAGCATTTTCTAAATGAAAGTTTCAACCAGAAAAACATTCAAGCTGATCCGTTTGTGACTTGATCTTTCAATTGAGAATTATTCTAAACGAAAAATGTAGGATTATCACACAACAAACAACAGATACGGCCACGAACTAAAGACACTCCTCACTGGTTCTTCACTAATCAACGGAATTGAATTTCCGAGCACATCACGTAATCTCTCAGATAACACGAAATTTTAAGACAGTTACAAAGCCGAAACCAAGCAAATACAAGCAATCTAGAATTTATGGGCATATGAAGATAACAGGAGACTGTGAAGAGGCCGGCGATGAAAAAGCTAAAAATTTGGAAATTGGAGACACAGAAACTCGTCAACATATCTGATGTACCTTTGAGTTAGAGACTAGTGTTGCGGCGAGAGACGAAGCCAGTGAGACGGTGGTTGCGATGGAGAAGGACGGTGACATATGGACCATACACTATATTTTTCTGCTTCACAATTTTGTGGAGTTTGGGGAATATCGCCGAAATATTTGTGGAGGGAAATTGACGGCCCGATCAATTTATCTAAACAGCTGATTATTATATTTATAATTTTTTTCTTCTAGTATAAAAGTAACGTCATCATTTTTAGTTAATCAAAATACTAACGATAAAATAAAACGAACAACAAATTAGCTTTAGACATCTGATTTATTAAGCCTATCACTCAACCAACCAGACACTTGCCTAGACCGAGAAGGAAAAAAGCGGTTGGTGAAACGTGAAAGGCCCAATTTCAGATTTCCAAATAAAACCTTCTTCGTCTGAAAATTCTCTTTCAGATTTTACTTCATCGGAGATGGGCGGAGACGGCAAAGTTTTCACCTTGGCGGAGGTTTCTCAGCACAGTAGCACCCAGGATTGTTGGATCGTCATCGACGGCAAGGTCTCACAACTCCGATCTCTTCTTCTTCTACTCTCTCTCAGTTTCATCCAAAACTCTGATCCGATTTTCCTTAGTATTCTCGCTGGCTATTTCATTCGCGCCTAGATAGATCCCTGAGTTTTTTCTGCATCCCGCTATAAGCATGTCTCTCCTTGTCTGATCCGATTTTGAATCTGTTTGTTTTTCACCGCACTATCTGTTTTTTTTTTGTTGCTGTAACGTAGATCTGATCTACTGTGAATTGGATCCGTTTGCTAAATCGTACTCTTCGTAGATTCTTGATCGAATGTGACTGTTGACGCTGCCTAAGAAGAAACTACGTCATGTTAGTTTGACCTCGTATCTGTGGATAAGCTAGTAACGTTTCCTGTATGTTTTATGATAGGTGAAATGTTGAAACCCGCTTAATGTAGCTCTCTAATCCAGTGGAATTGGGGACGATAATGTGATAGATCCTTCGCATGTGGATCAAAGTTTACAGTTTTTTTTTCTTTTTCATTTTGATGGTTTATAGGTCTATGATGTGACGAAGTTCTTGGACGACCATCCTGGTGGTGACGAGGTGATCTTGACTGCTACAGGTACCATACAGATCACTAGATGATTATGTCTCTCAACTCGTACAGATCTTTCGTGGTTTGTTGTTTCTTGTTTTGCACATAAACCACACAGTTTATGTTAAAGCAAAAGCTACTTATGGAGATGAGTAATGAGGTCAGCAATTTCATGGCTCAACAATGTGTTGCTTTTCAGGGAAAGACGCCACGGATGATTTTGAGGATGTGGGACACAGTTCGACTGCAAAAGCCATGCTAGATGAGTACTATGTGGGTGATATTGACTCAGCCACTGTCCCAGCTAAAACCAAGTTTGTTCCTCCTTCAAAGCAGACCGAGTCTAACCAGAACCAGAGCTCGGAATTTGTCATTAAGATCCTTCAGTTCCTTGTTCCTCTTCTAATCTTAGGCTTGGCTCTGGGTATCCGTTCCTACACCAAGACTTCTTCTTCCTGAGGACTCAATTGGGGCTTGAGTGTATGCCACTGCACTAAGTAGTTACACTCTTTGCCATTATCTCTGCCTGTCTTGTAAGACTTCAGATATTATATTCTCTTTTTGCAGTCAAGTGGATCTGTTGATGTGAGAAACCTTTGATTTCAAATCAGCTATCTTTGTTGTCTTATATCATCAATCAAATCCATTTACAAGGTTGAACTCGATAACTCAAAATATCACTCACTCGCAGACTATTCTCTCTAGCCTTGTCTTAGCACTCACTTGAAAAGCAGCAACAGGTAAGAAGATAAGAAGAAAAAGATAAAATTGATGAAACCTTAAACTGATCTAATCCATACTTGCACAAGTTCTCTCCATCACCTTTGAATCAGTTCTGAAAGACTGCTTTGATGGAGAGCTTGATCCTCTTGAAGAACTATGCCCAAAGAAGCTAAATTTCCCCATTTTCTTTGAGAAACTGCTCATGAATTTGCGCGAATGAGACCTCTGCATATCTCTCTTCATACAGATATGCTCCTTCTCTAGATCGTTAAGTCTCATTCTCAACCTAGCTAATTCGAGTTTCAGTTCCCGGTTTTCTCTCCTCAGGGATGCGTAGTTGTCTTTTGGCGACATTGCTGCGCTGAGAGCTCCACTGTTTATTCTCCATGACTGCTGTTGCTGCTGCTTTGGCTTTGTCTCGTCGTCCGAGTAAGAAGAGCACAAGGAGCTTCTGAGCTTAAGCTGCTCAAAGTAGAGAACTTGAACTATGGATTGCAGAGGAAGCCGCTCGTTTTGCGCAGCGTGTGCCCCAGCCTCTTGTGAGAGTTTCTGGAAGTCAATAAGTTTTGACAGCTTCTTCTTATCTGAATCTGATAATCCTTGATGTGCCTGACAGGCAAGAGCATAAACCTAGAATAAGTATCAACAAGATAAGAAAAAGTAAAACTATCTTGAAGCAAGTAAGTTACCTTAAGATAGAGATCAATGGCGCGGTATAAGCCATCATGAAGGGTACGAGCATGAAGCGGTAATGCTTCTGCAATGAGCAAGAATTTGGGAAGATCAAGGTTAGCATCGGGAGCAATCTCAGCCAGATAACTGTCTACTAGCTTTGCAACTTTAAACATGGCGCTTTGAGAAGGTGAATCTGGACTATCGCATTCAAACACTGACTCTTCATCTTCGCTATCATCTCCTCCTTGCTGTGAGAAATTCACCAAGATTCTGTGTACCGTGTCAATTTCGAACAAAGTGTCTCCTGCATGACGAAATGACGGGATCAAGAGATCGTCTAGAGTCGCCATATCAAGCTGAGAACCGATCCTCCTCTCTAGATCAAGCCTGCAGGAAACTGAGGTATCAAGCATCACTGCCCTTCTAAGTAACCCAAAGAGAAAACTTATGGGAACCACGAGTTTTTCGACAGGCAAAAGAGTAACAATTGTCTCAACAATGGTTTGTTCATGTTCATGATGTCCGGTCTCAGATCTCCTTGTCAGCTCTCTCTCGGCGTAACTCACCAAAGAAGCTCCTATACTCTCTGGACGCACGCCACGACACTTCATTGCATTCATTACTCTCTGATACAAATCAATCCTAAGAACCGAAAGATCCTCAATCCACCAATCTCCTCCATCGCTGCTTTTGGCTTGCCTGCTCATGTGAAGCCTCCCTGAGCTACTATACTCCAACCGTGAGAAGCTCGAAGCGATCTGCTCAGCGCAGGCCTTTGAGGCAATGGCATCGATGCATCTAGTTATGATATTGAGTTCGTCTGCAAGAGGGAGAAGATTCTCGGATTGTTTCAAGACTTCAACACACATCTCAAGGTTCTTGCATACAATGCTCTCTAGATACTCCTCTGTTCTTGAAGCCAAGTTGTCTTTGGAATACTCTTCTGTCATCTCGAGGTAATCAGAGACGCAACAGAGCTGTGCAACGTTTGATGAGGTGATCTCAAAGTTAATCCCATAGCAGAATTTGGCTGCTAGCTCGAATATCTCTGCTCCTCCTGGGAGATTGAGAAGCTCCACTCTGGAGATATCTGAATCTCTATGTTCTGCGACGATTCTTCGGATTCTTCCACTTCTAGAGACTAATGGGAACTGAGAAATGGAGAATCAACCATTGGTTCAATAACTGCACATATTAAGGAAGATAGAATTGTTATATGTCTAAAGAATGACAATACCTTATGCAGAGCAAAGTTTCCTCCGTTTACTTCTATGGTTATATCACTTGGAACGTCCCGAAAGATCCTGAAACGTTGCAGGAAAGAACATCATTGGAAAGAAAAATTGTATTTATGCGTGCGATCAAGACTGAGAGAGAGCCATATAAAGACACTGAGCCAAGACCAGAATCCAAATCAGTCAAGTCGCCAGAGAAACTTAAAGGGTTTCAGTTGGTAAAAAAACTGATCAAGAGAATAACAGTGAAAACAAAAAAAAGAACAGAACAGAACATACCATTCACTACAGCTTTGGCGCGAAGATTTAGCAAGCGAGAGCTTCTGGTGATGGTGGAGATGTTGATGATGATGTAGCAGAAGATGCTGATGATGCTTGTCCATGAAGAAAGAATTATGTTCAAGAACCAGAGAAAGATGAAGAACCAATTAAGTGGAGTAGTTTGGTGATGGCTAGTTTTTCACTCGCAATCTCCAAAACCAGAGTAAGAGAGAGAGAGAGAGAGATGGTAATGGTAGTGTCGAATGAGCATTAATCATAACATTTGGTAATGTTTGTTCAAGTCCAAACTTTTTGTCTTTGCCTATAATTGGGTCCCTTTTCGTGTCCCTCCATATTTTTCTCCCTCTTTTGAAATTTCAAGATCAAACCTTTTTCAAGCAACATTGTCAAACGTGAATAATCTCCGTTTTCTTTGGGATATCCAAAGATTCTATGCAAACTTGGAATAGAGAAACATGTTTGAGATGAGCAAAAAAGAAAGCAAAATACTGATAAAGGTGTTAGAAAAAAAAGAAAAAGGGTCAAAAGGCTTAAATCCAAAGGGACAATGATTTGAGAGTGGGAAAAGTTAAAGCAGAAACAAAAAAGGAGTGTTTATTCTGGAATTTTATTACATTCTTGAAAGTCTCTTGTCATCATATTGTATTATCGTCTTCTTACGGTAATAGACTCAAAGAATACGATAGTGTTTCAAACCATGTGTTTTATTGTATCATATTACGGTATTTTATTAATTTAACTAATTGTTTTTACCACGCTTTATAAGCATAGCACATACTACACAATATTTTGAAGTTATTTTACATAATCATCAAGAAGGGCTAGATGAATCCAATCGTTTGACTTCTACACCAAAACATCATCTAGATTCTCAAGAGGCCTCCTCACCAATACTGATGTATCTGATCTATAGATCTGCCACCAAGTACCAATGATCGGCTGCTAAACTCATTCTCATCATGGTACCTCGTGTAGTTTAACCTTGTTATGAGCTCAAAACGCAGCACGCAAGACGAACCACAAGGTTGATTTACAAGAAATTAATGAAGATTATGGAAATTGAATACTTAGCAGTCTCCAATCATACGTTTTCTATGTTCATGAATCCTGTAAACTGTAAAGCAACAGAACACAGCTCTCAATCTGTCATGTATAAGTTTTTAACACTCGTATGTCTCTTGTACTCATATGAACAATTCCACACGACTCATCCCTTTATTTTGAACATATGCAACACAATGGTCAAGTCATAAATCTCTTCTTAACTATTGCAAATCATTGATACATAAATTTTATATTCGAAAAAAAGACTTACTATTAAAGTCACGCTCTCCCCTATATAGTAACGATATATTTATTCTAAATCAGACAAATTTAGTGTTTGTTGGTTTGGTTGTGTTGCGGCTTGCGTGTGATGTCGATTAGTGTTATTGCTTGAACCAAGTAGGGCCCTAATCACGTTCTTTCATTACTTCTTTCACATTCACATTCTTATTAATTCTTTTGAAAAATGCTTAATGGAAATACATGTTCACATAGGAGAAACTTTCTAAGGATAGACCAAGTTATATTTATAGTAAAATAATTTCAATCATCCCCGGAGGGGAAAAAAACGTTAATCCGATGATGGATGGGTCTAAAGAGGGTTAATTAAAGGGTGGATTAAATTAATCTCAAAAGCTGAGTATGCGGAGATGATTATGTGAGAATGATGTCTTCTCCACCTCCATTATTACTTTTTGAATTTGATTAGTGCTTTTAGATACAAATAAAACCATTTTACCTTTTTTACTTATACCAACAAGTCAAATCTTTCTTAAGCCCACTTGTTGTTTTGGATAGCTTAACCAATACTCAATATTGAGTTTTGTTTTATGTGTCTTCGTTTTACAAATTTCTAACTGAAATTTTAGATATTCAATTTGTATTCTGATGTTTAGTTCTTTTTCATAATTTGGATTTTAATATAAATTGGTATCAATTACTTAATTTTGTAAAATTAAAATTGCATTTTAACCCTCTTCATTACCGTATGTGTTACTCCTGCAAACCAAACCAATAGCATAGTTAGTCCATCATTTCAATCAAAACTTGACAGTTTCAGTTATATATGGTTTGCATTTTCATATGAAAAAAGTTCACATCTTCACTATTTTAAAAATTTCTTTTGTTAAAGAAGAAAAAAATAACAATTTTTCTTTTTGTTAAAATTTTTAATAAAACAATTTAGTAGACTACAGACGCAAACACCAAACAAGAACAGAAAATAAAAAAAATGTCGTTTGCGTTTACAAATATCAAAAAATAGATTCCTTAAAGTTGTTTAAGTATTTTAATGTAAATATATGGATGTGTAAATGCAAACAAACAATAAGTGCCGTGTTCTGAACAAATTAAAACATCCTTTTCTAATTATTAAAAATGTTAAAAACATAATCTTTCAAACGAATCTGAGATTAGGGGTCCTCCCGGTGATTATGGGAATTTAAAAAGGAAAATGATATTATAAAAGAAATAGAATATCATAAAATTGGAAATAGGAAAATAAAGAGTATTCTTTATAGAGGGTAAAACTTGTGAAAGACAATAAATATTGGGGTTAAAAATAGAAAATAAAAAACAAAAACAATTGACATGAAACGAAAGGGAGATTAGATCCTTTATGAACGCATCATCTGTCTGTTTGCACGCGCTTTGATTGCTTCGTGCATTTAACGCTTTTGATTGTCATTAATCATTATTGTTGTTTGGTCTCTCCTCTTCTATAAAAAAAACAAATAATAATATTTTTCTTTTTGTGGGCTAACCAATAACAACAACCTATACAAATACAAGCATCCTATGCAACACACAATTTTTTGTTTCTAATTTCTTTTTATAGAGATTGAAGTTATCTTAACCATATCTGTTGGACCGGCCTTATTCTCCAAGCTCAAAGCTTAGCCCAACCCAGTTTGATTTTTTAACTGGCCTATATTAAAATTGGCAAGTTCGAATTATACTCGAGCTATTTTCTCAAATGAAACTTGATAATTGGGGAAAGTGTACTACTTGTTCAACAAATTCATTTACGAAAAAACTACTTGTCAATAGCTGTTCACGAAAATATTCACTTATAACCTTTTGTACGAGTAAAGTTCATGAGCTTTAAAACAGAGTTTATAGACTTTTAAGACAGAGTTTATATGTTTATCTCTAATACGGTCTCTCGCTCGCATTGACATGCCTATGGGAGGCTATATGGTAGTGATGAGAAAAGGATGAAGCCATAGAGCTGAGCGAACGGGACTTCGAGAAGAAGAAACGAAAAGACAAGAAAAGGCTTTCGTAGTCTGTGCTCATCTTTTTTTTATTGCCATTTTACTGAACAAGCTTTAGCCCAACACAAGTGTGCATTGGTTAAAGAGATGACGTAAGCGAATCTAAGTGTCCCAAAATATGATGCGTAATAGTCAGCGAGCCCGTGATCAAACAACACCCCCGTGTGTTTGTGTTTGTGAGTATATACATCACCATATGTGTATCTGTGCAGGTAAGTGTACGTACGTATGTTAACTTTTAATTGGTTCATTCACTTTCAATCCCATTCACTTTTTTCATTTCAAGTGATTAAAGAAAACAAAGAACAATGATTGGTTTCGGGATAACATTTCACAGTTTCATCACATGGGACTTGCCAATTTCCCAGAGACGTTAAAAAAGTTAAAAAGAAATAACAACAGAGATCTTCTCAGTGAACACTGTTAATATATTTTCTGTCTCATCTTTTGTCTGTTTCTGTTAAAACTCTGTTGTAATAATTAGAGATGTCCACTTTTAAGTATCGGGACAAGTATGATTTGGAAACGGGTATTTGGGAATTTATATGTATCAATATTTCAAATAATCTTAATAAAAATACGGGGCTTGAGAACATAATTGTATACCTCAAATTACACTAACACACACATTCACGTGGTGCAGATCCTACGTGAGATTTATGTCAAGAGAAAAAAAAAGAGTATGCAAAAGGAGGGACCAATCTGTATGTAGTTGAACGAAGAGGATATGATTCAGATTTCAGAGTAAGACTCAACTACCAAATTCACACGTGAAACCTCCATTGGGTTTCTTCTGCCATTAAGTCTACATCTGAATCACTTTCTCACAATATGCCAAGCTTCAACATGCTTAAACACATCCCCATCAATCATCATCACCATGTACACATAGCTTAGAAAAAAGCATGAGAAAAGCAAAAAGACTTGACAGAAACAGATGAGCAAACAAATTCACTAGGCATCTAAATCCTCAAAAGAGGTTCGTACAAATGGTGTGAGGTTCAGGTCCCTAACCTACTTTCCAACTTGTTTTCTAACAACATTATTACTTAAGATTACACTCCTGTTTAAGGATTTTTGATGTTCCGTTAGTCTGTTAAATCATCACATTCTGACTTCACACCATATCATTGGAGCTTGCTTCTTTTGAAGTTCATGGAATGACTTGTACCCACTCGTAGCGTCCAGTGAGGGGCATATCATTCACAATGTCGAAGTTGTACCTGAAGATTTTAGAAGCACATGAGTGTTTATCCTCCCGAAATGCAGCAAAACAAAACAAACCCAATTAAAAAAAAACTTACTTCTCCATGAATAGCCTCTGTTCTTGCTGCTCTGCATAGGCAAAGAACTCCTCCAGTTCACTAGTGGTTGGGACGGTACTATCTCGGTCCCTTGCGTAATCTTTGGTTGCTGTGCGCATCGACCTTGTGCTAGAGCCTGGTGTAACAATGATCTCCAGATCCTCAACAAAGTTACAAGGCGTGCTCTCCCTTGTGCTGAATAAAAATCATTAGGAAGTTCAATTAACATTTTCACCACAAATACACTCAATCGAGAAATGAATATAGACATCCAGAGAAAAAAAAAGAGGCTTGATTTAAGTAAAAAACAAAAGCCAGACTTTGTGAAGTATATGGTCCCATGCGATACGCTATGGCTATGCAATAAATAACAAAGAGAAGGAAAACACATTGTCCTCTACTGAAAGATGTTGCCCAAAAAACAGAGAATCCTACAAAAGTATTCCCCAAGTTTGCAAAAACCACTAGGTCCCATGAACATGACACCACACTACAGTACTTGCATTACACTTATGAGGAAAGTCTCCATTTTCAAATGATCTTACATATTAAAAGCTTCTGACATTTATACAACAACCACTTTTGCGAAAACGAAAACCATGTTTTAAAAAATAATAGTGGATGTCCCAAGGACCAAACCCCAGAATTCTAGCCCCAAACCATAATGTCATTAGCCCATTAACGAGTGCACTCAAAAGGTACCATCAGCTGCTTATACTAAAATGCACAAAATAGTTTCACCACCTTAGGAAGCTGAACCAAATTAGTTACAAATATACATAAAGAAAATAGCTTTGTTACATTGATAACCTCTGCAATGAGGTACACATGGGACAGACAACAATAACTCTGAAATATCTAATCTAACACCAAAAAGAGGCAGATAGTGAGCAGTAATAATAACATCAGTATATCAGAAGAGAGTAAAGTCGTAAACAAAATAAAACCAATAAGGGAAACATGAGAAAGTAAAAAGACTTATTTTTAGTTGTACTAAAGCGATTTTCAAAGAAGCATAACGCTCTTCACATTTTGGGCAAAAGAAAAAGTAAAATCAATCTCATTCATCTGGATTCAGATTAATTTGCACTAGACTCAGACTAACATTTTTTTGATAAGACAAAAAAAAACGACAGAAACTTTCGTCTAATTGGTAAGAAGAAGAAAACTAGGGCACAAAAGACGAACCTGTGTCTGGACTCAAAATCAGGGCTGTTCTCTCCACAAAATGCTTCTGCACTCACAGAGTTGCCAAAACATTCATCTCCGTTGCAGCTCTGAGCTACAGGAACCGAATCCGAAGCAGCTGTCTTCGAGCTAACCGAGTCAACGCGAGCTCTCGAACCAGACTCTTTAATTCCCGATTTATGTTGTCTCGCCGGCTGCTTCGGCTCGGCCAGCGACGGTGGTTTCTCGAGACGGCGGCTGCGGAGCTGAAGGTAGCAAGAAGAGTCACCAGCTATAGCGGAATCAGAGGCGGAGGAGTTAAGCCTCTTCAAGGCTAGGGTTTTAGCGGCCCTGGTGCGAACACCCAAAGAAGTTGGCTCAGTGACCTCCATAACGCCGACGTCGCCAGTAATCTTCGATTTCTTCATGTATTTCCCCATTTTCGGATCCCAATTTTGCGAGAGGCAAAGCTCGAAAGGAAGCGGAAAGAGAAAATGGGAGGGAAAATCTTCAAGGAGGGAGAAGAGGAGGGAAGGTGAGAAAAAAAATGGACAAAAGATTTTGAGATTTGTGGGCTTAAATAATATAAAGAACATGAGAAAAAGGTGAAACCTTTTTTATATATATAATCAAATTTTATATTTATAATATTTTAAAATATAACCCCACAAATTAATCATTATTATTCTTCAAGGCCATGTTTTTATATTAGCCTCATTTGTCCGTGTGAGTACCCTAATTTCTTTTTATTCCTCTTGTATTTTTTCTTCTTACGTCATTTGCTAATTAGCATTTTTTCAGTTTATTTTTAAAAATACACACTTATATTGAAAAAATTCTCAATTTTGGGACAGTTTTCAGGATAGATGACTCATGTAGCTAAAAATTAGTATATGAACTCTTTGTACGATCGGTTGTGTTGCTTTTTCAACCACACTAATCAAATTGAATAACTAAAGTATTACAACGATCAAATGAATCATAGGCAACAGTGCAAATAGCAAATTGAACAATTAGTAACTAAACGTTAAGAGTTCGAATTTGAGGATTTAGATAACACGAAGTCAAGAGCAATCATCATCTCCAGGCCGGTGTATGAGATATTTGTTTCGTTGAAGATGGTATTATCAAGAGTGGTTCTCACTTTACTACTTGGCTTTCTGACGAAGATACAGTCTTTGTCACGTTTCCTGTTACACTCGAACCCTCGGAGACCAAAACACTCTTTGGTGACTCGTCACACGAAATAAGAAACAAAAACAAGAGAGAAAAAGAACAAAAAACAAAAAAAAACACAAATAGTGAAGAGACAAGTTTCTGATACCATGTAAAAGTAAAGATGATTTGGGAAAATATCTCGTGTGTTGTGTTGCTAGGTCTCATGGTCAAAACATGAGTAAATTCAAATCAGAATTAATAAGTTATTCATCTCCCTGCAACTTAGATTTGCATATAAATCTCATAACTTTTGTCACAGTACATCTACGTATACTAACACTTGGCACGAAAGCTCTCAACAACAGTTATGGGAAAGGTAAATAGTTGTGAATGGTAGTTAAACTCGGAAAAGCTCTACAGTTTTGCGAAATCCTTATCTCATATATATGAGTGAATATAAATGTAATTTTTTAAAAATATCATTTTTGGTCATATTTTCCTGTGATGCATGCGTGATGTTAGCTTCTAGAATTGATTTAGGGTTGTGGATTGTGATGCATTAACTTTAAGCTTATTGGATTGAGAAACTGTTGCAATCAATCAAGTTTAGATTATTGCATGTTTGTATTTTCTAATTAAAACGATTCTCGCTTCATTTTGTTTGGTAATCAGAGTTGATAAAATTACATGGAACTAAGTCTAAGAGCTACTACGTATAACACTTATGCAATTGGTGGTTCAAGTTTAACGATTTATAGATTAGTTAGTTAGTAGTAGTACTTACCCTAAAGAAGTAAGAGGGAACTTAGATACGAAAGAACGGTTTTAAATTGGTGTTTCAGTGACAGATGTTGTAGGTTGGATTAATAGCCACTACTCTAGTCCTAAAATGGATTTATGTCCTAAGGAAAAAATTAGGTATTTCTTAATCACCATTTGAGCAAGGTTTGTATTAGCTAGCGTTGTTGTTGTGTCACCAAAAGAATTCATGTTGTTGACAAAAAAAGAAAAAAAAAATGACCGAAAAGAGAAGAAATCAAGAGGCACTCGGATTATGGGAATGCAAAGTGGAAGCAACACCCCTCTCCATGGCCTCAGCCACGGACCGTTCACTGTCCTCCTCTGCGACCACCACATTTTCAGAGCATTTTGTAGCGGTTGCCAGAAAACCTAGTGCGGTTACGACATCACTCATAAGCGGTCGGACGGAGTCTTCCTCTTGTAGACACATGGCAGCTACTGCCACCGCCTGATTCAAAGACTTCTCCGGGAACTCTCTCTTCATATTTGGATCCGCTAATTCCGACAATCTGCTCGGTTCCTTGAACACAGGTTGTGCCTAAACATAAGATAAATATTATATAACTTTCTAGTCACTAAACCAACTATTGTGATCCAGTCAAGATTCACACTACTTCCACCGTGCTTTAGATGTTGACCATTGTAGAAAACGTGTAGTATTCGACCCATCCATGATTTTACTCGATATAACACAGAGAAATCAATTGTCTAAAGTTGAAGAACTCACCCATGTCACTAGATTTTGTTCGTCTGTGGCTCTGGTCGTATCAATCACTCTTCGTCCTGTAATCAACTCTAACAACACAACTCCGAAGCTGTAAACATCGGACTTTGTGGTTAACTGGCCGGTTCTCTGATACTCTGGAGCGCAGTATCCATAAGTTCCCATAACTCTGGAAGACACGTGCTGTTTGTCTCCCACAGGACCAAGTTTTGCTAGTCCAAAATCTGATAGCTTTGCGTTGAAGTCATCGTCCAGAAGGATATTAGCTGCCTTCATATCTCTGTATATCACTGGAGGATTCGCCTTGTCGTGCAAGTATTCTAAACCCTTGGCCGTTCCTAGTGCGATTCTCATCCTCGAGTTCCACTCCAACGGTTCTTGATCCGGCATTAAATCTGAAGCATATTTCGACCAATGAGTTAGATTGAAAATAGATTGATCTGGAGATGATAATATGAATTTGGTTACAGACCGAGGAGATGATCTTCGAGTGACCCACGAGACATGTAGTCATAGACGAGAAGTCTCTGATCTCCATCAGCACAATAGCCAACGAGATTAACGAGATGCTTATGGTGCAGAAGACTCAACATCAATACCTCTACAATGAACTCTCTGTTGCCTTGCAATCCGTCTCGATCTAATTGCTTCACAGCCACAATCTGAAATCCGAAAAACAGTACCTTGTACTACAAATTTTGTAGGATGCCTAGAAACAGAGTAAATCAAACCCTACAAAGAATTGTTACTTAGTTAGTTTACCTGCCCTGTTTTCTCGAGTTTTCCCTTATAAACTCTACCAAAACCGCCTTCACCGATCAAACATTCTCGTCTAAAGTTGTTAGTAGCAGTTGCTAGCTCCCTGAAGGTGAATGTTAGCGCCGCGATTTTGTTTGTATCAATGTTCTTGCTCTCTTCCTTTGCAGTCTCTAGTGTGGCATTATGAAGAAGAAGATCACAACTTTGATTTAAAACCCCTACGAAAACTGAATCTAGAAATAAAAATGTATACAAGCTTACCGGAGTGTGGTTTTTGTGGCTTCTTGTCTTCTTTATTGGCCAATTCACCATTCCTTTGGCAGCTGATACTTCTCGTAACACTCTTCTTCTCGTAGAAATAAAAACACGAGAAACAACTCATTTCTTTAAATCTTCCCCAGCACATATAGAACTAGGACAGCAAATCCCAATCAAATTGGGTCTTCTTCATTTGAATAAGCCTCCAGTACAGGAATTCAATCTAACTCCTAAAAACGACAATAAAATATCAAAACATTTCCAGATTAAAAGAGCTTTTAAGCTATCTGGAGTTTTCATTGAAGCAAAACTACTACACTTACCCCTTTCCCAAGAAAGCCTTAGGATTCTTGTTTCTACCAAGATCTACAAACAAAAATGAGCTCCGAGAAAGTTCTTGTTTTACTTGACCGTCTTTTCTTTTGGCATTTTTAAGTGTTGATCCTTGTATCAACTGCAACATATTGACTTTCCATTCTTGTTCAAAACTGAAAACAAGCTATGACATGGAGATCATTAAGTCTATAAACTATATTACAACAGAGAGTTTGACGTGTTGTCGATTGGTTTTTGCCGTGTCTTAACGTGACACGAACTATTATATGTTTTAAAATTCGGATGTCCCAGCTAAAAATTTATATAAATTGATAAACAAACAAGTACTAATTGTTTCTAAGAAAAGCCAACGATTTCAAAGATACTATATGCAGACACTAGACAGCGGGATAGCTCGATTGATAGGTAAAGAGATTTATGTGTATTTTTTTTTTAAGCTGACTGAATAATTTTAAAATAATGGGAAAAATATGTTTTGCCATTGCACGATGCGCCAATCTTGATAATCATCTTGCAATGACTTCTACAATTTATTTTTCAACTCTTCATGATCGATTTCGTAATTCTACTTGAAAATCATCTTCCAATCTTTTTTCTATGCCGGTTCACTGTACAACACAAAAGCACAGAACGAAACCAACCAACCTAATTTACAAAGGAAGACTATAGTATTTGTCATTTTGGTCTAAATATATTTGTCATGAACGTTCATTGAATGTTTTATCATGTCCATAGTTATAACTTTAATGGATTACTGATGACAATGATCTTGCATCTCTGATTAGATTTTTCATGAAAGAACATAGTTTTCCAATTTGCAGAAGACAAAAATACTCTTTTGCAGATAAAAAAACAGAACCATCAAGGACAATGGCAATGTTGTTGAATCAATGGAGTCAATGCCAAAACTAGAAGTTGATATTATATTTCACCAGCTTATCACTTACCAACAAGAATCATCAAAAGGGCACCAAAAAAATTGAGGTCGACGGAAAAAAATTACAATCCCAGTTATGAGAGTTCACTTCCACCGGAGAGATTGTCTAATCCCCGTGAAGATGAGCCCGACTGATCTACCGATCAAGGTGACAAGAAAGAAGGATATGATGCTACTCACTTTATCCAAGACCACTCTGATGATAGGCATTCCGATATCTGATAACTCCAGAAACAGACTGAAGTAGTACCTCCTGTACACATCAAACACTTTCTCATGTGAATTTCCTGTATTTTCAGTCTTGTGATCAAGGTAAAAGAAGTGAGAGGTTTTACCATCCCGATAGAGCCTTAAGCTCCTTTGTTCGTTTAACAGGTAATGAGAAATCGTTTATAATGGAGTATCGCAAAGGTGATGATGAGGCAGCTTTAGCTTTTCCCGGTGTGAACTTTCTCCACCAACTACGCCTCTCTGTATTGTCACCACTATCAGGGTTGTTGATAACCTGGGTTTGAAGAGTGTTGAGGTCAAAACGATCCTCATACATCGACACAACTGCTTCCATGTTCTGATGCAACCACTGGTATAAAGCTACCTATCAAGTAGAAACGAAATCTGTGTCCATGAGAGGTGAAACGTAAGGTGGAACAATTACAAGGGAATATTATTCTTTTACCTCGTTACGTAGTTTTTGGAGTGCTCGACTAGAAAGGTTACAGATATCTAATCCTCCACTATTCATTTCATCTGAAAATTTACTGTCTACAGAAATGAGCTCTAGATAGACGCTAGCGATCCCATCTGCTAAAGTTATCACAAAGTCTTCCAAAATGGCAACTCCGTGAGTGCGAAACAAGCTAAGATCGTAGCAAGAGGCTTTCCGGGAAGATCCAAATCTATGAAAATATAAGAATTCTGCAAACAGATCTTCCTTGCCTGATTTTCTTATTTTATCAAAAATAGCGTCCTTTTCATTCAGCATTTTTATCAGCAAAGGAGTAATCGCCTGCACATCACCGGATAGATTCTGGAATTCATTTCAAATCTAGTATTCTAAAATGAAAGAAGCAAAGTAGAAAACAGTTTTGCAGTCACTAAAAGCTATATATGCTGTCGACTTACCTTGTCAGTGTTTTCCACACATAGTTCCCTTTTTAGCCAAGCCGTGCATGCTCCTTCATATGCTTCGCGGACAATATCAGTAAAACTAACAATCCACTCATCCGAATTGATCGTGTTAGATATCTTATTTGTCTGCAGAGCAAATACAATAGCTGTATTAGCTGATCACAAGGTAAGGAGAATCACAGCAAACTAGTGTGTCGGATGTTAGGGTAGAAAATAACAGATCTTGCTACTGTTCAAGCTGAAATACAGAAGAAAGCAGGTGCGAGCTGACCTCTTGTTCAAGTTTCTGAAAACATGACCAGAGCAAGTACAACTGGGGCCCTTCAGATATCGCATACAAGCTCAGTGGGGGCTTCCCTTGGGCCGGTTTGGCTTTGAGGACTCTGCTTCCAAGTGTACTCTCACGCTTGATGGCGTCTAACGAATCTAAAAGCTTTCCTTTCACTACATCCCATACAGACTTCAAATCACCCTCAAAATCTGTGTCCCTAAAGTGAGAGTCAAGAAGAAACGGGGCTGTGTGAATACACAACAGTTTGCTATACTGATACCATACAGCTACTGAACAATTAAAGTGAAATGGAGTAGACTTCATTCTCATTTTTGAATCTTTTCAAATGACTACTCTTACCTACCAGAAGATTCTGAAGTTCCAACATCTGGATTTTCCTCCACCGTGTTGTTTCTGGAAGAGTAACCAGAGTTTTGAACAGGAATCACTCGAGCCATATATGTAAGGAAAATGCTGGCCATCAGGAAAACTTGGTCACCAATAGGCACCCAACCGGAACCAGCAACAGCATCAAAATCTGCGAGAGATGCCAAGCAGGTACACTTACAAGAAGACTCTCCCCCAGAAAGATACGCTCCAAGATTCAAGGGAGTAGAAACATAACGTTTGCGAGCTTCCCATGATGCTTTCCATGTGATGTTGCAACTCCCAAAAGGCTTCCTACAAAAAAGGCATTGACTTTTAAAAAAAAATTCATATGGTCAAGAACAACAGCAAAAACAAAGTCGCTTTGTAGTTAGCTAAAAGAGAAGAGATTGAGAATCAACCTTTGGGCAATATTTAGACGAGGACCCCTGGAGAGACAGCTTATTTTACTAAAGTGAACCTCAGGCATCCGCAGCTGAATGCACGATGATGAAGACACAACATGTCCAACCATTGGTAAAACCATAGAACTCACGACTAAAACATGCCTAATCTCGCAAGGAGATCCCCGAGGCCAATCTCTACATCACAAGAAGAAAAACAAAAAAATTGAATTCCAGAACCTGATTGCAACAAGACTTAGTTAGCTAGGCAGAAATAAGTTTGTATCTACGACATTCAATTTGAGGTTCGAATCCAGTGTCAGTGTCAGATGACATAGATACAATCCTAAGAAACACCAAATAAGTTCATTTTTCTAACAAATATAGATTAAGGAAGCCAATCTACATTGAGATTCAAGAGTCAAAAAGCAGCTTGAGGGAGAGAGATATAAAACTCACATTAGCTACAGTGAGAAAAGCTAGCGAACAAACCTGAAATTAGCAGGAAACCAAGAAAGGAGAAAAATACGCAAAGACGAATTGAGAAAGAGCAGGGAGATGAAGCGGATTGGGGTTGTGCGTACCTGAAAGGAGTTCTCTCTCGTCGTCACCCCAACGACAGAGACAAAACGGGAACGGAAGTATCAAATTTCTTTCTATTTAAATCAATTTTCTGAGGAAATTGAACAACGGGGTGGTGGCGCAGTTGGCTAGCGCGTAGGTCTCATAGCTTTCTGAGTAATCCTGAGGTCGAGAGTTCGAGCCTCTCTCACCCCACAATATATATTTTCCTTCTTTAAAGTCCCACATCGGTTCTTAAGTCCTTTTAGTTTGGGTATATATATAGCGAAGAGAGAGCAAAAAGTTGTGTTCGTAGAAAGGAGAGATGGTTGGCATCTCCTCTGACAGAGACGGGATTGACCTTCGGGTCTTTGAACACATCTGGTTAAGGCTCTCCACCCTCGGGTGGATCTAAACCAATTTTTTGGGCTTTTATTTTTCTCATATTGGGCCATTTCTCTATTTAGGACATTTTTCTACTGCGAAGTGTGTGCTTTGGTTTTGGATATTCTTTCTGTTAATTTGATCTGTCCACTGTCTCTACAAGGGAGCTTGTCAAAGTGGTTGAATCTCTCATATGATTCTTGACGCTCGCGATCCTCTTGGTACTCATTGTATCGATGATATGGAGAGGATAGCGATGCAGACGGATCCGGGGAAGTACCTCGTGCTGTTGTTATACATGATTGGTAAGTGCTACATAATTCACCTTATTTGCTGCAGAAGTTTTCTTGTGCTCTTCCAGAGGATCTGAGTACATACTTGCGTCAAGTCATTACAAAAGTCTACAGTTTTCTGGTTTGGTCAGATATATATATAAATTTTTTTTTGTTGGTCGTGAACAAATTATATGTGTAAGATGAATCTCTGGCATAGCCAACCTGTCAAGTATAATTTATTCTTATTTGCGTAGAGACCAACAAATTGGGTCTAAAATCAAATTCAAACACTCAGGTTTGGGATTAAAGAGGGAGACACGGAGAACTTGCAAAATATCACTAGTGCTACCATACCTGTCTCTTTCAAACAAAACATGGTAAAGCTGATAGCTTGCCCTCAGTTCTCATCATTCTTCTCTGTTTGCCGGGGCTTCAGATGCATTTTCTCATTCAAATTCATTAAGCTTACGAGCTTCCAAGATTTTCCAATGGACGAGAGATGAAATTTGATGCGGACAGTTAGATCTAGACGACATTGATCTCCATGTTGTCTATGAGCCTGACTGTTCCAAACCAGGCAGCAACACAAACCACTACTCCACTCTTTATCTCTTCGACTCCTTCAAGAGTTTCTTGATCAACAATCTGCATTGACACATGATCATTCACTTACAAATTGAATCGTATTTTTGGAGTCTTCTTTTTTTGGAAACAGATTTTTCCAAATCCAATTCCACTTCCAGTATATTTTGCTAGTTCAGCTACAGTATGTTCCTATATCATCAAGGTACATGATGTGATGCTTACCTCGACATAATCGACTCGTCCTGCAGCTCCAACAAGCTCTGAGATGATCATATCCTTCAGCTCTGTACAACTGGTTTGCCCTTGTGCTGCAGAAGCTTTAGCCTTTGCCAGTGACCTACTTATCGACAAAGCCTGCCATATCATAAAAATAACAGAACCGTTCAATCAGCAATTAGAAGCAATGTAATGTGAGTATACTACTATCTGATGCTTGTTCAAATTGAAAAAAGACATGGGATGTTAACTGTACCCTTTGCCTTTCTTCACCAGAGAGATGAACATTCCTAGAACTCATCGCAAGTCCATCCTTTTCTCTAGCTATATCTGATCCTACTATCTCAATCCCAAAATCAAGATCTCGAACCTGTATATGAGACGGACATAACAAAGGATGCAAAACGAGAGAGACATTCAGTCTGAACTTAAGTCGAGAACTAAAAGAGGAGTTGGTGAGTAAATCGTAGATTTTGCTCAAATCTTTCCTAAAATCAATCAGAATCTTAGGAAAAAGAGATTCTTTTTATGTTCTCACCATTCTCTGGATAAGCCGCCATTGCTGATAATCCTTTTTCCCAAACACAGCAACGTCAGGCTCAACGATATTAAAAAGCTTGGTAACAATGGTGGCAACGCCTCTGAAGAAGACAGGCCTGCTCTTCCCACACAAACCTTTCTCCAATCTCTCAACTCTAACCCATGTCTCGTGCCCTAACCCACCCTCCTCCACACAACTCACCACTTTCCCGCCGCCGTTTGTCTTCTTCCTCCCGCTTTCGTCTCCGTCGTAGTCGTAGAGGTTTATCGGGTTGAATACGACTATGACATGGGAATCGGAGGAGGGAATGGCGGCGAGTTTGGCGAGATCGCCGGAGAAATCAGAAGGGTAAGAAGAGAGGTCTTCGGTGGGAGAAAACTGGCCAGGGTTGACGTAGATTGAGACGACGGTGACGTCAGCGAGGGTAAGGGATTGACGGACGAGGGACAAGTGACCGTCGTGGAGGAAACCCATTGTGGGCACCAAACCAATTGTCTTACCTTGCGATCTCACGCCTCTTGACCATCTTCTCATCGCTTCTTTATCTCTGATAACCTCTGGTTCTCTGGTTTCCATTGTTGGACGATTTCGATCACCTTACTGAACTGACAGATTTGAGGAATTCCGACAGGATTCGATGTCTGTAATGTGTTTGTCGCTGTTCCCGAGCAGATAAAATTGGAAATTTATCTTTTCCGATATGGCTTTTCGTATAGGCTGAACCAAGAACACACACACAAAAATTAGAGGATTTGATACATTTGTAACGAATTTCAATTTTTTAAGTTTCCCGGTTTGATAGATTTCTCGAACCAAGCTTGTCAAATTTATTCAGTTAATCCCATTAGCTTGATTTATTGGTTTAGTGCAGCCATCCATAACTGGTTTTCCGATTCAAACTTCCGAACCCAATTGATTTAAACCGAATGAACCGAACCTTAATCGACCAGAACCTAACACTCAACCACTGACGTCAGCCGTATAAAAGTCATCACCAAGACATTATTATTGTTGTATATGTACACATAAGAAAAACAAAACATATATATAACACATATTTTATAATCCATCAAAACTATGAAACAGAAACTATATAAGAAACACAAAATCAGATCGCTAACAAACTAATTGATTTCTAAAAGAAGAGATCTGTTCGAAGATTGGGAGTCTCTTGGATTTAAAGTTAGTGGTCGTCATATGTTCAAGTCCAAGAACAAAGTCATCGTCTAAGATATTTCCCAATACATCCTCCATCTCAGAATCTCGTCCAAGTGGCAGCGAAGCCTCTAACTCATTCAGAAGCTCATCCGCTCGTTGCCTTGTTCTACAATCATCTGCACCGAATACCCTAGACTCAAACACATCCTCAAGAACCGATCTTGCCTCTTCAAACCTGCCTTGCTTGATAAGGCACATCGCGAGGTTGCACGATTTGTTTGCGTCTGGCTCCACGATCTGGGCTTTTCTGTATACCGCTTCTGCTGACAAGTACTTGGCTTGTTGCATATATGCCCACCCCAAGTTCCCCTGTATATTTATTCCAGTTAAATCGAGATCAGTCCATTGCGGAAAAGAAACAAAACATAGATCTAGACACAAATCAAAACTGGAGCACTAATCGTGTACCAGTAATCTTGAGATTTCTTGCTGAACGGTCACTTGAAACTTCTTGCCGTGGGATCGGGCGGTCTTGGTGGGCTTACCGTTGAAAGCCTCTCCTTGATAGATCTGCCTTAGTTTCCTCTTCAACAGCTCAACTTGCTCCTCCATTCTCCCACATTTCTATTCATTGTAAGAAATCACGCCATGTGAGTGTTTTGATAACTCAACTTGGCTTGTTGCATGTTTCTATTAGAGTTAAAGTAGATAAATGTATGGTTATAGTAAGACCTTGTATAAGTCGATGAGGACATTGTCGAGGGAATCTTGGGAGTTCTTGGAGCAACGAGGACGAAAAGATTTGATGGCTTCGATGGCTTCTTCGGAACGGTCAAGTTGTTTCATTACAACAGCCATGTCCTTTAAAGCACTGTCTACTCTGTCCCCTGAGTTAATTGCTTTCCAAAACCACACTATCGCCATCTCCGGGTTCTTCTCTATCAACTGCAACCAACAATATAACATAATTTTGATTACTAATAATCTTACTTCACTCTTTCCCATCTGAACATATACACTAATATATGAGCAAGTGTGATGTAATGTGCTTATCAAAAGTATGAGAGGATGTGCCAATATAAAAGTTGTAAAGAAGAATATGCTTTTGGGACGTAAAGACTTTTTTTTTTGCACCATTCTGAGGAAAAGTAATTGCGTATATTAATGCGAGAATCCGGACCATTTGGTGCAAGTAGTGACGCTCATACGTACGCACACCGCAACATCTACTTTCTATATCGTAACAAATTATTTTGGTTTTATTGCATTATCAGCTAACAAACAAAAAAATAAAAGTGGACTAAGTGTGACAAATTATTTGTGATAAATTTAACAAACTTGCTTTTTTGTTCAATCGATAAAGTTCAATCTTATAACATCATTGCCTTTTTCCAAAAAAAACAAAAAGAATGGAACAACATTCAATCCAGATTGCACCAAAAATTAACACTAAAAGTAGGTATCATTTACATACTTATATCTTACACTACGAATAGTTTCCATTAGAGACTCCACTAAAACAATAAATGAAATTGACAGAAACTAACATATGAAAGAATGTGTAATCTTGTTAAATTGGATTAACCAAAAACAAAAAGCTCAAAGAAGAAGAAGAAGAAGAATATGTACCTGAGCATGTTTGGCTTTGACATAAGGAGTATCTCCACAAGGAACTTTGTGAACGACATGAAACAGTTCATTATCTTTCATCAGATTGCTCCTTTTTGAGTTGGTGTAATTATTGTTATTATTCTTCATCTTCTTCAAGCTCATCTCTTTCCCTCTCGCTTTCTCTCTGAATAATTAAGTAAACAGAGATGTCTTTTAATTAGACAGGATGGGAGATATTTCGTCTGCGTTCAACTTGCTCCTCCATTCTTATATATGCGTACGGTTGTAACTTTAACAAATGAATTTGGACGATATTTCGTCTGCGTTCATAGGATCTGCCACATCACCTTGAGATTTCTTACCACGTAGGTGAACGAGCTAAACGTGTGTCACTTTACCATTTCCATTGTGTCTCTCTCTACATGTAGTTTTTACACCTTTTATTAATACATTAGTATAAGTAATTAACCGCTTACGTTACATATAAGTTAGTCAAATATTGTAACTAAACTTATCGATTTTACCTATTAATTTAAGTTAAAACGATTTTACCTATTAATTTATATCGGAGACTAAATCCGAATGAATTATAGGAGACAAAGTTGATAAAACGTACATTTCTATGGATTCAATCCGATAATTTACAAGAGTATATTTGTTAAAAAGAGAACGAAAAAAAAACTTACAAGAGTTTTTTCTTTGTCAACCGTTTGCGAACAACAACACTATAACACATAATTTTACAATAGTATGTGAAGTTATATGTGTTTTGTAAGAGTGCTAACACGTGTTGTGGTTATACCTTATTGGATTACAGTTACGACATGTGTCTGCTAAGTAAGTAAATCGTATTTGGATATATTGATTCATATCAGATTTTATTGTATAAATTGATCATTTCTCATATCATAATACTAAAAGATATATTTACATATACATATAATACATAAATATATAAGTAGATTTATTAACATTTATGGAACTGATACATTCTTTATATTTTTATATAATTAAGTTTAACTAAATTTATAGATAGCTACTTTTAGCTAATAGTTTAAAATCTTTATGCGATTGTTATCATGTCCACCATTTCAGTTTTTAGACTTTGTTTTTATAAGTATATATATCCAGATTTTGTTCAGTTGCATATAACCTAATATTTCACAATCAGATAACTTTAATTTAGAATTATGGCTTATTAGTTATTTCACTATTTATTTAGGTGTTTCACTTTACGTTTTCATAGGTTAAATATCAATTCGTGTTCCAAATTAGGTGAAACAAAAAGTTCATGTCCATTCATGTACAATCTTCTTTCTATTTAATAAGTCTGCTGAATTATCGTTTCAAGATGTCTAAGGGGTACTCAGTAAAAGCATAGTAGAGTATAAGCAGATTAGATACCAAGTGGGTGCAATGCATTTTGCAACCTTCATTACAAAAGATAAAAATTCACAAAAGAAATCTCAAAACCTTTTTTTTTCTGTCAACAATTTCATAACCTAATCTCAATGATCCCATCGTTATTTGAACAATTGAACTATTTTAAAGGATAAGTGGTAAAAATATCAAAGTGATTACCACATGAATAAAACAAAACATAAAGGGTAAAGAATCATCGTCACTCTTAGGCGCAAAGAAGCCTAATGATTGTGGACAATAAGGGAGGTAATATTCAGTAGTTAACAAGGGTTGCCGCTTACACCAAAGGAATCGCTCTCAGCATACTGATATGCCATAGGACCACAAATAATCAGGCAATACTGTTTTGGATTTTGTGAAATATAATATTACTCTATTAGGGGCAAGTTTGTTGACAAAAGAAAAAGAAACAAGGGCAAGTTTAACAAAAACAAATATTCCAATCTGAGAAACAATATGCAAAAGTACCATCTACCTAACTAAAGACCTTACTAGCATGTATATAACCCATTTACAGTAACTCTCCGTTTTAACTCGACGAAATAACCATAGTAAATTCGAAATTGATATCGGGTAAATAGTTTAGAAAAAATCTAAATAATATATAATGATATAGAATTCTTTTTCCTTTTTAGTGAGATATAAATTTGTAACTTATATTTTTTTTCTTTCAATTTTGACTAATTATTACTCCACGGACCTAAGATTAATGTATTAGTCGACATTGAATAATATATATATATATATATGAATCCGAGAGTAGGGAAGAGATGACATGAATCTGGACGACTTTTCAGCAAGATTCGAGATTTGATTTGGTTGCTGTGGTCTATTCAAGTTTTACATAATTAATATTATTTTCTTTTTATTAAGCAGCAACATTGATTCATTCCTTAGAGTGTGGATGCTTCCATTTTAATATTTACAACTTGTTCGATTCATTCGAAGCATTTTTGTTTTGTTTTTATCACTTTCTTATTTTTATTTTTTTGGGTTGCCGACAATTGTCTTTCATTTATGTTTGGTAGGGTTAAATTCATGAACAAACCACATAAAAAACGAATCATATCAATTTTGTCAGTACATAAATCTTTGAACACAATAATAGAGAAAGCTCGTCAAAGTGGGGTTTCTTGAAGCAGTGTAATGAACTCACGTGGCGCACTTAAACATTCTGTCCCGCTTCTCACTCACTGAGAACGAGTCTTTTAGCTCGATATGCTTTTCTTTGTTTACGATGAATAAATTAAAATGTTAGCTTATATTTTGTTTGAGGATATGCTACACATTTAAGTTATGGTCGTGATGTTTGATAAAAAAAAGGAGTCTCATATTCGCCGAGAAACGTCATATATATTCACCAAGAAAATACAAGTAGCTAGGCGAGTAAAATCTTGAAAGAATAATTGGGCCATAACCACTATATGAAAAAAAAAATTGATGATTTTTTGACACTCAAATTAAAAGAAGAAAAATATCACTTGTTGATTGGTCAATGAAAGTCAGAAACCCTAAAGTGTTGGAGTTATCTAACTAGAAGAAGATTAAGACATATAATTGGTTCTCTCGAAATGGAATCGAATAGTTTCGAGATTCAAGTTTGATTATGAAAATTGGTGTCGTCCGACCAAAGTTATAGACAAAGGCAAAAAGAAAAAGAAACAAGATTTCAAATCTAACATATGAATGTTTTGTGAATAATACATGTGAAAATTGTGAGCATTCACCAACTTTCATGATAGATATAAAGTTTTTCTCTCCACTATATGCAGTGAAAGTAGATGTCTTATTTATAAAATAGTCATAACTTGGTTAGGTCAATCTAGTTTTTGGGTGGATATGTTATAATACTGATAGTTCTGGCATGAGAAAGCGTGTCTTAAAGAACTGAGATTGTTAAAAGCCGATAACTAATACATTTTGAGAAACGTAATATGCTCGGTCATATAATATGTTACGGGTGTTGTATAATAAGACAACTCTTTAAAATAATACATGTTGAAACTTTTTATTCTAGACTTTGCATTATTAGCATTTTTAATACCATAAACTTAATATTAAAATGACTCAGAACTTCTTTCTATTTAGAGATAAATAAACTCTAAATTGAAAGGAAAAATCGAAACATAATATTTTTTTTTGCTTGTAATTTATTTAGAGTAAACAAATATTTTCACATAGTACTTGTTATATTTTAAAATATCTCTCCATATTTAAAATATTCTCTCTATATTTTTTTTCTGGATCAGAACAATAAATCAAGGTTTTTATTCTTACCATACCAGGCCGGTGTTGAAGTTCGAGATAGACTTGATTGCGTACATTTAACTAATTAGATGGAATGGAAGGTTTTATATATAAAGTTTCTAAAGTTGAAAGTCAATCTTGCAAAAAAGGATACTTTGAGGGTTTTCTTGCATATTTCTTAAAAGTAAAAACACTGTACGATTATCGTCTAAAATACCCTAAAAATCCGAAAAAGCTTTGGAGCTACAAAGAGCAGAGAAAATCAAAACGCTTCACTTGCCGCACTGCTCTCCGTAATGGCGAATAACAATCCGTCGCAGCTTCTTCCATCAGGTATGCACTTCTATCTTCACATCTCTCACTTCTCGTCTTGTACACAGAAGAAAATCGAAGAACTGGATCTGATAATTTGGTCCCCAATTTCTCTGCGCGATTCGTGTGTTGTGCAGAGCTAATCGACAGGTGCATAGGCTCGAAGATATGGGTGATTATGAAAGGAGATAAGGAGCTCGTAGGTATTCTCAAAGGGTTCGACGTTTACGTCAACATGGTCCTTGAGGATGTCACCGAGTAGTAAGTCTGATTTAGAGTTTATGTGTTTTTTTTCTTTCCCCAATTTTGTCCGGAAAATCTATTGCTTGATCTATTTTGCTAATGTTTAGGTGGTGAAAACACAAACATTATCGAACTATAGATGCGATGTTCAGAACTAAGCCTTAGATGTTGTTTCTCAGTACCAATTTTTTCAGTAATTTGATTGCAATGATGTCAATTTCAAGTATCATTGAACTGATTTCTACGCAGTCTAGTTCGTCAATTTCCATCAAAGGTCATTGCTCTGTTGAAGAATGAAATGAGGGTCAGATCTTTTTGTTTATATATATGTTACATACAGAGCCTATTTAGACCGGATCATATGTGTGGATTAGTGGTTTTATGCTTTAGCACCTTGCTACTTTGGAGATATGAACTCATAGATTCGTGCTGTAACATTCTCCTGATTAGATATGTAACCAACGTGTGGCTCTAAGTTAAGCATCATTGTGCAGTGAGATTACAGCAGAAGGAAGACGGGTAACGAAGCTTGATCAGATTCTGCTCAATGGCAACAACATCGCTATTGTAAGTCAAATTACTCACTGATAAAAATATGTTTATGTTCCGAAGATTCAACCAATATCTGAATTGGTTACACGTTATTAGTTGGACAATTCTAAGAGAAGCCATTGGTAGAACTTCGATGTGATTTATTTCAATACCAATAAAAAGAACATTTCAAATGCTAAGAAACCGGTATTGAAAATGTTGCGATGCAGTTGGTGCCAGGTGGAAGTCCAGAAGATGCAGAATGAGATTTGCGATAACTGATTGGTAACGTAAGGACTTGTGTGAGGAAGGATGTAACTTTCTTTTGATGTTTAACTCTTTGTTCACAGAAGAAAAGTACTAGTTGATAATGTTAAACTCAGAATGACAAATTGTTCATTGTTCAACAATGTGAAAGAGCTGAAGCTTCACATTTTTTTCATTAGACTCAACGCTTCAATGCTTCAATGCTTCAATGCTTCAATGCTTCTACTTATTCAACCTCTTTACGTTGATTTAATGACCGGTCCCATTAGCCACTCGGGCATTGGACAAGTCATCAACAGAGTCTCCTCTCTCAAAAACAGCTGCAGCTCCCATGCCAGTGCCTGTTGCATTCACATTTTACATATACCATCAATATCAAGGTAATCATTGGGCTGATATTATCTAGCAAGAAAAAATCATAATATATACCTATGCACATTGAAATTACTCCAAAGCGGCAGTCTGTCCCTCTCCGTTTCATCTCATGCAACAATGTCGCAACACATCGAGCTCCTGAACATTAAAGATAAACTCTGTTAGCTTGTATACATTCTGCATATTGTCTGGTAAGAGAAGCTTGTGCAAGTAAGTAACCTGTAGCACCCAGAGGATGACCGATAGCAATGGCTCCTCCATTGACATTGACCTTTTTCATATCCAACTCTAGCTTCTTGCAACAGTACACATACTGAGATGCAAATGCCTGTTTAACAATTTATCAATAGAGATTCACAAGTATGAATTATTCTGAAAAAGAAGAAACCAATGTCGATCACTTTACTACCTCATTGATCTCAAATAGATCAATATCGCTAACTTTGAGTCCTGCGAGGTTGGTTGCAGCGGGAATGGCGAAAGCTGGACCAACACCCATTACAGCCGGATCCACACCAGTAACAGCAAAACTCCTGCATTGTTTTGGTACCAGAATACTCAGGTTTCTTGAATCGTCAACATGTTGACAAGTCTGTCCATACTCAATTCACCTGAATACTCCCAGAATGGGAAGTCCCTTCTTCATCGCTAAACTCCTCTTCATTAGCAGTACGGCTCCAGCACCGTCACTGATCTGACTAGCATTGCCTACACAATACACATACAGTATATATAAAAAATCTTCAATCCATGATCTTACTTATGTCTGGAAAGTGGAAAATTCTTTCTCACCTGCTGTGGTAGAACCATCTGGTTTAAAGACGGTCTTCAGCTTTGCCAGATCTGCCATGTTTGAGTTTGGACGTACACCATCATCAATAGAGACGATGATCGCCTTCTCTGCTTTAGTCGCAGGGTCAACAATCTGTCTCAAGAACAATCGTTTATATAGAAAGCTTAACCAAAAAGGAGTTTCGAGAAAGTTGGGAGCTTCTTTGTTTCTACCTTAGTAGCAACAGGAACTATTTCATCCTTGAGTTTACCAGAAGCGATTGCAGCTGCAGCGCGCTTGTGAGACTCCACCTGTTTTTTAACTAAATCAGTATGAATATGAGAGAGAAGAGTGAGTAAAAAGGGGAAAGACTAACCGCAGCCATATCTTGCTCTTCTCTTGTGACACCGTATCTTTCTGCAACGTTTTCAGAAGTCATGCCCATTGGAAGCAAACAGTCACGAGCTTTTGGAAAATCTTGTGCCTGTTCCCAAATTGGAGATTACAAAATCATCAGAAAGCTCTCCTTGTTGAGTGAATTTATTATACATTCATTGAGATAACATACTCTCGGGTTCGTGGTGTGAAAGCCGCCTCCAGGAATATGATCAACTGACATTGATTCCACTCCAGCACCAATACCTGTGCAATTGACATTAGAGACAAAGCTGAGAGAATCAATCTCGACTAGACTACAAAATCTGATTAAGCTGCGTCTTCGTACCAATGTCGTAATATCCAGCTCTAATGGAAGCAGCAACATCAGCAACAGCTTGTAAACCCGATGAGCATTGTCTGTTGACAGTTCTAATTGGCACGGAGTCTAGCTCGTAAAAGAAGAGTGAAGCAACATATCAACCAGACATCAACAAATGTTTTGCTGTGATATATTAGCTTCTATTTACTGTAAGAAAGAATCTGATTTAGTAGTACCAGGGAAACCAGCAAAATATGCTGCTACTCTACATTCCATGGCTCTCTGAGAACCAGGCGCTATAACGGTACCAACAACTATATCCCCAACTTCACTTGGATCCAAAGATGTTCTCTCCACCACAGCCTAATCAGAATTAACAAAAAATGAGAAACCATAGATACTACTCAATGTCGAATCTAAAAGATCCTCTGAAATTATATAACTACCTTGAGAACAGAAGCTAGAAGATCATCTGGAAGAGTATCTTTGAAACCTCCACGTTTCGCTTTGCAAATGGCGGTGCGATAGGCCCTGACAGAAATCAAGGAAGAATCAACAAACAAGAAAAATCTCAAGGGAAAGTGCAGCGTTTGAAGTAACTCAAAAGGGTCAATGACTTACGCTACGATCACAACATCGTCTCCAAAAGCAGCCATTGGTGAAAGCTCAGCAGAACAATTCACAGCCTATCAAACAAGTTCCAGCAAACAATTTAAGAATCTATGATTTATATCAAATGAAATCTCTCATTAATAGGAAGTCAACACAAAGCTCGAAGATGATTAAAAATGTATGTAGGAAGCGGAAGCCCGAAGATCCACTGAAACTCGGGATCAAAAAAAACTAAACTTACAGAGAGAAGTGTGTGTTCATGATTAATACGAGGAAGAGAAGAAGAAGAAGAAGAAGAAGAAGAAGAAGAAGAAGAAGAAGAGGAAAGTGGATTGAGATGTCGAAGCAAAATCTTCTGTCTTTCAGTGGCTTTCTCCATCTTTACTGACTGTCAAGCTAAAAACTTGTGTTGCAGCTGAATTCAAATGGGGAAGACAGACTTAAGAGTCTATGAAGAATTCAAAAAAAAAAAAAACTTTCTGGGAAAACTCAATTTGGGTTCATTTTGATGGAAGACTTAAGAGTATATGAAGGCTTCAGGGTGCTCATTTCTCTCGTGGGTGATCTTTCTCTTCTCGCCATTCCAGTCTGATTAGTGATTAGCTGGCTCGCAATTTGCCAACCCTTTGTCGTTTGGTAAAGAAAGTTAACGGCGTTACAAATCTATCCGTCTGTATTTCATGCATTTCTCCCCGACAGAAACTCACGCCGTTAAGAGTGAAACCGGACATAAGACAGCGATGACCACCAAACCAGCCACGAAGGAAAAGAAAACTACGCGTCGTTTGCAGTAGAAAGAAGGCAACAACATCATGTTTTTTTGTAGATTCATTGACCACATGGCACGGGGATGGTTTGTTTAGAAGAAAAATTTTTAGTATCCAAAGATTATCGAAGAAAAATTAATTGCCATTCTAAGCCCACTTAAGTCCAAATCAGTTACAAACAAAGACTATAACGGACTGGTTCTAAGAAATAGCTTTGCGTATAGAATATAGTACCATCTCAATATATGTATTCAATTTTCAGATACAAACAAACAGAATCTCTTTAGTTGAGTATAGTCTTAGAGCTTCCCGTGATATGTGGCAAAGATTGCATGTTTCAAGACTTGTTAAACATAAAAGAAAAAAGCTTTGAGAAAATTACCCGACGTGACGAGTGAACTTAGTACGAGTCTCTTCTACTATAATTAAGAGTCAAAAAAGATAGATAAATATATATAAAAGCAGACAATGCTGAGAGAAGAGAAGACAGTAGCTAGTAGCTACCACACCAACTGTTCAAAGTTAAAGAGAGAGAGAGAAAGAAGTAACGTGGCATTAGCCTTAAACACTACTCACACACTCTTTTGCTCCTCCACCACTCTTCTTACCTAACCTCCTCTTTAATGTCTTTTCATCGTTTCATGCTACCTAACCTTCCCTTCTTGGCTACTTGACTTCTAACGGTACGTATTGTTAGATTTTCTTGCAAACTACTTAACTTTTTTTTTGTTTGTTCTTGATTATCTACTATTCGAAAGAAAAGTTTCATTCAAAGGTAGAAGGTTTCTACAAGGGTAACTTTCAAGGTTTTGTCATACTTGGACCCGATCCAGTTTCATTGTTATTGTCGACAAAGTTTCTATTCCTCAAAATATGGATTATAACATATAGAGGACTAGGAGCGAAGCTAAACCCAACGTATAACGCCGACCATGGAAATATCATATACTACAATGTAAGAAAACTAAATGGGCCGAGACAGATCCATAAACATAAAGCCCAATAGTTTACTATGGTTTGGGTGAATGAGAAGTAGCCAACTAGGTGGAGACAAGTTGCAAGGGGAAGTGGGCGGTGCGACCAGTCAGAACCCATCACAATCTTTATGACTACCCATTTGCATCTCAAGTTATGGAGCATCCTTCCTTTTTCTTACACCAATTTGGCATCACTTTCCCAATCCTTGTTTAAGGAGACTAGTGTCCTTGATGTGTTTTGTTAGTGTTTGTCTCAGTTACACCTTTTCAACAAGAACTAATCTTGTGTTTCTTATCTGTGCCAAATTGACATACAAAGGAAACGTATAAGTTCATTAAAGTCTAAGGTCAACATTAACAAAGGAGGAAGTTCTGATTAGTCCAATAGCAAAATATGTATGCCATTTAAAGAAGAAGCAAAACCCAAAAACTGCTGATCTCAAGAGAGACGTAAGAAAGGTTCCATTTCCCAATTCAAAAGTCTCTTTCTTTCTCACCAATCATTCTCCTTCTCATCAACATGCACCACCTTTTACTCATTCCCTTCTCTCTCTTTATCTCTGACTCTCTCTTATCTCCTCTGTTCCCAAGCCCATACGGGTAAAAGAACCTGCTCCCAATGTTGGCTCTGCAACAGAACAGAACACTTAATAGTAACAACACTAATGAATCCACTCACAGATACAGATTCTTCACAGTTTCCAACTCTCCTCAAACACCATTCTAACTTGACTTCTCTTCTACTTCTCATCTTCTCCCTTGTCCTTTTAAACTCATCTTCTCAAACTCACAAACACACATTCTCTCCCTTGGTATTCGGCTTAAGGTATATAAATAGTCATATATATCCTTTTCATTTTGATTATCGGTTTAGGGCTGGCTCTCCAGGCAGCAATTGGAAGTTAATCTTATGTTTAGTACCTTTTTGGTTTGTATAGATAACATAGAATGGAAGATGATCATCACCATCAAGTAGAAGAGGAGGAAAAAGAAGAAGAAATCATCAAAACTAAAGAAGGCAACAAGATAGACGAAGATACATCTTCATCAAGAGTATTCCCCTGCCTCTTTTGTTCTAGAAAGTTCCATAGTTCCCAAGCACTAGGAGGCCACCAGAATGCCCACAAGAAGGAAAGAACCGCTGCTAGAAGAGCGAAAAGGGCTTATGATTTCGTCAACAACAACAATGACTTTCTTCACACGTTACCTGTATTCTTATCCTCTCCTTCTCCACACCACTTAACCATCTTAAGCTACCCTTCTTCTGCTTCCGTTGGCTGCTTTCAAGCGATTCATCCCGACCATCCAATCATCAGATCCAGCGGTGCTCATGTCGTGCTGGCGACATCCCACCAAGGTAGAGATAGCAAAGGAGGGTATCTTGGTCAACAACGTGTGATGAACTGTGACAAAGTCCAAGATCAGTGTCTCGATCTGTCCCTCCATTTGTAATCATAGGGTTTATATATTGTTAGATCAGTGGGAAATGATCCGATTTTTCACGCTTTCTCTCCCTCTCGACTGAGACAAGGTGTCTACTTAATTTTGATTTACGAAAAAATATCCTCATATCAATATTTTGTCAGGTTTCCAACTAAATCACTTAATATCATATGTATTTGACTAACTTGAACATCAAAGAGTACTTAGAAAAATATATCACATCGATATTCCCACACTTGACACTTCTACGTATATGTTTCTTACTCGCATGAGAATCGCCCTATCGTGAACCGATCTGTAGATTTTTATGTGCACCCCGACGTATGTGGTTATAATGCATAGCGGAGAAGCTAATCTGCACCGAATAGAAGATAATAAGCTGCCAAAAAAAAACGAATATATGTTCATGCATGTGGACACTGGACAATGTATATATAATATAAGACCTAGCTACAACTTAATTACTTTAGCTGTAACCATGTTATTTATATTTTTTTTCTTTTCGCTCAGAACTATTATCCAGCAAATTGCTATTGGATGAAGAAAGGACAAGAACAAGATGTACCAAAAAGAAAAAAGAAGAATGGACAAGAACACTCACACATGACACAATCCGTTGTTGGCCGAACTCATTAATTATTGTTTTCATAATATCATTGAACATCTATACATATTTCATAATATCATTGTTTTGTTAATTAATGTTAGTCAGTCTGGAAGCCTAATCACTGTCCAACATGTGGAAATTAATGAATAAGCTGAACTGTGTGAGTGTACTTCTGAAAAATGGAAATTATTGAGATTTTGTATTTTTTAAAAAAATATCTTCTGTTGAATTATTAATTATAATAAAATAAAATAAAATAAAATAAAATAAAAGTATCAGACGTTAACTTAAAGACTAATTACTTGACTTGGTTCAAATCTAAGAAAAACTACACTGACCCCGAAAGACATACATTAATTGATGCTAGTGTGCTAAGCTATGTTAAATTTGCATGGTTTGACAAACCCATATTTTTCTTATACTTATGTTTTGTATTCATATAAATCTATTATTCTAAAATAAAATGTGGATTTAAAAGTAATAGAAAAATGAGTGGTCCAAAGCCATGACTAAACTCTTGGGTTTGGCCTGATTATGACGACAAACTTATTTCTTAAATATATATAATATACAGTAGCAAAAATACGCATACATAATATTTTTATGTTAATGTAAAAGGTGTACAATTGTTGCATATAATATTTACCTGTAGATCATAACTTTTTCTTTACATCACTTTATCTTTAAACCGTTTAACTGTTTCTTTCTTGGCATTATTATCATTATATAAAACTGTATATTATATGTATGTGTAGTTATACTAAACAGTGGCCGAATCTTAACGTTTTCTTGTAAATAAAGTATATAGTAGAAAATATATACATAGGATGGTGATTGGGTCTTGAAGGCAAGTTTGATTAGTTAAATCTGTCACGTTGAGCTAATCACCGGCGTGTTTTCCGGACATTCGACGCCGACGATCTATATACCATTTATTTATTATGTTGACGTGGAGACTTTTCTGAGAAGAACGTGTCGGAATGAGCAGCCGTCCGGCACGTGATCCACCTGGCCTACCGCACGTGATAGAGAGAGAGAGATGGCAGTAAAAGAAACTTAAATTGTGTTTGTTCTGTGATTATTAAAGATTTGGATAAGAAGATTAGGCAATAAACAAAGAACAAATTAAGTGGCTCATCCTTAATTATTAGCTAAACGTAAGAAAATAAATCCCACTGAAAATTACTACCCCAATACCTAGACTAAGGAAATCAATTGTATCACATCAACTTTCTATCTTTTTATATTTCAATTAATCCGTTTAATTATATTATTTTTTGCTTAACCATTTAAAAACTACAATTCTTAAAATCGCGATTTTAAAATGATAAATTTTTAATATATTTGTCATGACTATATTACATGGAACAAAGTTTAATATCATAAATGCCAACTAAATTTTAAAAATTATGATTTCGAAATAATAATTTTTTAGTAAATAAGTTACTGATATCATAAAATTTAAGATATACCATACACCTCTGATTCTATATAATTATTCTGTTTGCCAACATTTAAACTCCAATTACAGAGATTTGAATCCACCATTTTAATGGTGAGAAGTATGAAAGTGCAAAAAACCACTAAACCTTTTATCTTCTATGATTGTAGTTTATTTTAACAATTGCACTGTACCTCTTTTTTGTAACAACAGTTGTATATATTAAACTGTATATTATACGTGAAACATAAATTGTTTATTTAGCAGGTACAAAATATGAAAGATTTGCAATAATAACATCAGTTCTCATAAGAATTTCCGTTTTTATTGACAAAAAGAGTTTATATAACCCACCTACCTGTTTGTATAATTTGTCTCTTGTCGCATCACCTACATTTTCAACCATGGGCGTTATAAATGCGAAAAATAACTCCAAAACTATGGTGAAAAGATTATGTCATTATCCAGCCATTTCGAGCTATGTTCATGATAGTATTTTAACAAAATAAAAATGAAAATAATGAATAAGTTGTGTTTGATCTTTTTCTAAATAATTAATAAAGCCAAAATATGTCACGCCCAATTTCTCTTATAAAACTCCTCCCACTAGAGAGCCCTTCTTAAACACTTTTCATCTTTCTTCTTCTTCTTCTTCCGACACAGTAGACCGACAAAAGTCTCTGGTTAGGACAGAGACAAAGAAACACCACAGAGCAGAGCAAGAGTAATGGCTTCTATCACGCACGTTCTTGTCCTCTTGGCTTCTGCATTACTCCTATCAATGCTCTTCGCTGGCGTCGATTCCACCAGGTATCATCGATTAATTGTTATTACATCTGAATGTTTTTAGCTCAGCTTCTGGAGTTAACTGTGTTTACGTGATCTGGTTCTTAGAACAGAGCGTTGAAGCTCCAGTAACAACTTTGAAAATCCTGATTCTTACTTAAAATTACTGATCAGCATAACTTGATTTTGTATTGTAGATCTCAGAATTTTTGTAGTTTAGGATCTTTTTATTGACCATGTACAGATCCGTAAGCTCAAACAAAAGTTTGTTGTTATTGGTAATGCAACAATTTAGTGTGTATTAGTAGTGATTAGCGAGTTCGTATATTGTTTTTATTTTTATAATTGAGTTGTTTCATTTCGGGTTTAGAGATAGTAACTGTAGTTCTGTTTTAATAATTGTGTTTCAGGTCTAATGAAACATGGCATGAACATGCAGTTGAGAATCCAGACGAAATAGCTGCCATGGTGGACATGTGAGTTTTTATATTGCTTAATTAATACTTAATTTTATTTTATTTTATATATAGGTGGTGGTGTTTTAGCTTTATTAGAATTAACGATTATAATGTCTGTTTGCTAATTAGTAAAACAATAAATTACAATTAACTCTAAGGACCAGCATCTCGTGACATATAATTGGATAAATTCCTGTGATTTTCTTTTGAAATTAATTTTTTTTTAAAGAATTCAGAAAACTGGTAAGATTGTATTTATGTGGAGCAGGGACTCACATGGTGCTTCTGTAAGAATTTTTATACATTCTGGTCAAAGGGTCAACCCATAGGGCCAAACACCAGACCTCGATTCCATTTTCTTTTACTACTTTTTCACTTTATATATATTTTTTTCAATTCTTATGCTAAATATATATTTTCTACAAAAAGATAAAGATTTATTATTTTTATGCAATTTAACCGTTTTTAACTAGAAGTATTTTTCTTGGTTCTCGCTCACAGAAAAAACACACAAAAATGAAAAGTTTGGATTTCACATATAGATACATTTGGAGATAACTATATATATACATAGTATGTATATGAAAAGTGAAAGATCAGATAGGTGTGAGTAAAATAATAAGTAGTTAAGAATAAATTCTTTATGCTCATTCTTACTGAGCGTTTCAGAGTTTTGGGTGGACCAAAAACATCAAACATCATGTACATGGATGGGCTCATTTAGTTGAGTTAGATTTGGATGATATTTTTTCATTTAATGCAATGCACCAGATCATGTAGTTGAATCATTGAAATAATTATAAATATTATTATTGGTTGCCAAAATCTTATGGAATTATTACACATTGGTCCAGAAGAACACGTGTGATGTTTTTGTTTTGAAAAATCATGTGTTAATGTTCCAACAAACGCCTAATCTCTAGGAACAATGAGTTGCGACCAGCCCATGCATATGCCTCGTGTAGTGTTCATTTGAATAGTTTCGGTCTTATCTCGTTATTTGTTTGTCATGTATATAATAATAACATTATAACCAATAGCGTGAAACTTATTTATTCAATTATCTAAATTACAAATAGTAAAAATGTTTCAGTGATATATCGGATTAAACTAATGACACATAGCATTTTGGATTATAACTCATAAACATATTCCATTGTTATACCGTTATTTATCAGATATTTTAGCACTTTTATTTTGTATTGCTTCTAGAAATTAAAAATGATAGGATTCTTGATTGTGCAGTGTTTGTGAATTTTAAATAATTACTGCGTAAATCATACCATTAGAATGTTCCCACCGACGCAAATATCGACAAATGACCCTTTATATTCGCATTAAGTGGCCCACCGAGAAATATTGGTTTGGTTTCGGTTAATCATGATTTATGTCAAAATGATTTTTGGGATGATTCTGGTTTGACATAACCGGTTTTGATTTCAGGAGCATTCGGAACAGCACAGCGCGGAGAAGATTAGGATATTTCTCTTGCTCCACCGGCAATCCGGTCGATGATTGCTGGCGTTGTGACCGGAAATGGCAATTTCGGCGAAAACATCTTGCCGATTGCTCAATCGGATTCGGTCGCAACGCAGTTGGCGGTCGAGACGGTCGTTACTATGTCGTGAGCGACCCTGGCGACGATAACCCGGTTAACCCGAGACCCGGGACACTTCGTCACGCCGTGATACAAGATGAGCCTCTATGGATCGTCTTCAAGCGCGACATGGTCATAACATTGAAGGAAGAGCTCATCATGAACAGCTTCAAGACAATCGATGGTCGTGGCGTCAATGTACACATCGCTAATGGCGCATGCATCACGATCCAGTTCGTGACGAACATCATTATCCATGGGATCCATATTCACGACTGTAAGCCGACTGGTAACGCCATGGTTAGAAGCTCTCCGTCGCATTACGGGTGGAGGACGATGGCTGACGGTGATGGGATCTCGATTTTTGGGTCGAGTCATATTTGGATTGATCACAATTCGCTTTCTAGTTGCGCTGATGGGCTCATAGATGCTGTTATGGCTTCCACAGCCATTACTATCACTAACAATTACTTCACCCACCACAATGAGGTAAGACTAGAAGAAGCTTCAATTGGTTTGTAATTTGTCTCAAATTCTCACAATTTAGAGTTTTGGTAGTGAGGATAATGGATTGTGCTTGACAGGTTATGCTACTGGGGCATAGTGATACCTACACAAGGGACAAAGTGATGCAGGTTACAATTGCTTACAACCATTTTGGTGAAGGTCTTATCCAGAGAATGCCAAGGTACATGCTTTGAAGTATTTAGGATCTTACTTCTCAGAAAAGTCGAAAAATCAGCTAGATTCTTCTCAGTTCTCATCAGATAGCTTGTTAGATTTGAAAAAGATGAACCTTTTTTTATTACAGGTGTAGGCATGGATATTTCCATGTAGTAAACAATGACTACACGCACTGGGAAATGTATGCAATTGGTGGCAGTGCGAGTCCCACCATCAACAGCCAGGGAAACAGATATCTTGCCCCGAGAAACCGGTTTGCTAAAGAGGTGCTTACTCTCTTCAGTTCACTAAAAACTCTCGACTTTGCACTCTTACGAGATTAGCTCGATTCAAAGGACGGATCTTTCTCGTCTTTTGTCGTAACTTATTGTCGAAAGATGATGATGGTAGCCAAATAGAACCTGTCTGCTAATATTGGAAATGGCTCTGATTGCATTCAGAAACACAGATTAATCATTGCGCTTTCCTATACAGTTTCATCTAAATTTTGACTGCGAAAACTAATGGGATCTATGTATGATGGGCAGGTGACAAAGAGAGACTATGCAGGGCACGGGCACTGGAAGAATTGGAACTGGAGATCAGAAGGAGACCTTTTCCTAAACGGAGCTTTTTTCACACGCTCTGGATCAGGACGTGGAGCCAGCTACGCTAGAGCATCAAGTTTAGCAGCCAAATCATCATCCCTTGTTGGCTCCATCACCTCCAATGCCGGTGCTCTTAATTGCAGAGGTGGTCGCCGGTGTTAATACTTACTGATTAATCTTCTTTTGAGGTTCTTTGCATTTATACATGGCAATAGCACTATTGAAATGTCGAGGCATGATTTAAAAACTGCCTCAACTGTATTATAAAAAGTTGTATGGTTATATTCTTGTTTCACCACCCTCTTATATTTGATATATCTATAAAGGAAAACAAAGTTGGGACTCTTCCTTTACTATCTCATCTTAATTTCTTCTTACAGCGATGAGAACAGAAACTCAAATCATCGGTCTTAAGAACTACAAAACATAGCACTTATTTGGAGAATGCTTTGATATTTATCAATTGTAATGCTTAATGTTAGTGAAGTCATCTTCGGCTGGCCAGTCGCCGTTTTTAGGCTAAGCCTACTACATGTTGGTCGGGCACGGCTAAGCCCGACCAACCCATAAAAATCCATAGACCGAGATCAAAAAAAAATTGTGGGGAGCCAGAGTAAGAGCGGTCCGTGGACTCTATGGGTCGATGAGAACATCCTTATAATAATGATGGGATAGGTGTGGGGTATCATCTCAATGGGAATAAGATCGGATGTGAAGGTGGTGAAACCACGTGAGAGGAGACAAGAAGCACATGAGAGCATATGAGGGAATAAAAGAAAGGGCCTTAATATCATTGTCAATGTCATGTTATGTTGTTGATAAGATTGGTTTGGCTAATGGCTTGCTTCTCTTTCATTAAATATTTGCTTCACCAGACGCTCCTTTCTCTTCTCCCTACATGCCACCCTACCTTAACTAATTTAATTTGTTTCTAAGTGGCTAAGCGGTGTAATTTTTTAGACTATTTGAACAGTGGGTTCGATAAAAAATGCCAAGAAAATACATAAATTGGGACTGAATGATGTAAAATATTGTTAAGGCAAATCCTCCAGGTCAACAAGAGTGTTTCAAAGAAGACCAACTCTCAGCCCAAAAGAAGAATGAAGAGTTGAGACTGAGTACACTTAATAGCGCGAACATCTTCAACGGCTCTAAATAAAAGTGTTGTGGTCAACACTCGAAATTGATGATAAAATGAATTGATGATGTATCTATCTGTTGGCCGCCACATGTAATTTAGTTGTTGAGAAAAATTTTCTTTCTTAAACAAGTACAGATTATACTGATCTTGTGCTAAACACCCATATACAAAACCACATGTATTTAGAGTTATGACTAAGAACAACGAATTTATCCTTACAAAAAATAATACAATATCATATTTAATGATTTAGTTCACAATGCTTTTAGATTTGCATGAAATTATTTGGTCAACAAATAATTTCCAGAGTTGTAATGGTCAAGCATTTAAAACTTATTCAAAATGAATAATTTCAATTAATATAGTTTTTACTACCATAGCATGGTTTGACTCTCAGGTAGTATATAAGACAAATGATTTGGCAAAAGAAAAACAGAATACGGCATACATCATAAGAAATAATAAGAAAATATAAAAAGAAAAAAAGTCTTTCACCATGTCCAAGCAATTTGTTTCCTATTGTATGGTTTTGATGGTTCTCTTCTCAGGTAACTTAACTTTACTTTGTTTATTTATTTGTACCATTGTCTATATTGGACGATACAATATGTCGATATAGAAGCAATCGTTTTTGAATTGTGAGCACTTATCTACAATTGGTTTGCAGTGTCATTGGTCATTCCTAAAACTGAGGCACAGAAGAGATGCAGACAAGAACTGATGCCGGGGACGCAATGTGTGCTGTCAAAGTGTAGGGAAGTGTGTTTGAAGACGTTAAATGGATTCGGAACTTGCATTGAGAAGCCACCAGGCTCTGATAAATATACCTGTAATTGTCTCTACAATTGTGGGGCACTATGATTTTCTACAACTGTCGATTTTGTAATACCATTTAAATTTTAATAATTCTTCTATGGATAATTTACAAAAATTATAAAATATCTCGGATCGAAACGCATCTCAGGTCCCGGATACTAATTCTACCGCATGAATATGGAAACGCTGACTAAAAATATTCAATTGTTATCATTGTTAAGCGAGTAAAGAAATAAACAGAGCTTGTGTATACACACTATGAACAATGAAGTAGTTTGTTTACTTTCACCAATAATCCATGCAGGAGCATGAGCCATCTTGGAAATGGTGAAAGCGTTTCCGGTCCCTTACAGTTATCTTTCTCTCGTAAACCTTGGAGATGAGTTTGATGGACGAATGACAATCCTCACAGATGCGTAGGTTCTTAACAATGCGTATTGGTTTGCCAGGCTTTGTGCTTATTAACCCAAACGCAACAGCGATCTTCTCGCTGTGGTAATGTAGAGCGTTTTCTTTATCCTCTTCCTCCAAGTTTAACAAAACCTGTGTGGTGATCGGTCTATACCCTGCCTGTCTCAGTTTGTCTGACATTCCTACAAGCATCGAGTTGATTTCTTTTGCTCGTGGATGAGAATCATCTTCCACAAGAAATTCATGAAGCACACCATCAATGTCGATCCAACTACACCCAGGATCTTTTCTTATATCCATCTCTTTCATTCTCAGCCTCATCTCTGAAACCTCTGACCAGTTTCCTTGAGAAGCATACATGTTCGAGAGGGCGACATAAGCTCCGCTGTCCTGAGGAACCATATCCATCAGAATGTTGGCCACGCGCTTGCCCATCTCCACGTTTCCGTGCATTCTGCAAGCACCTAAAAGAGCTTTCCATATCACGTCATCTGGTTTTATAGGCATGTTAAGTATGAACTGCTCAGCCTCTTCAAGAAGACCCGAGCGACCCAATATATCAACCATACACCCGTAGTGTTCGATCCTAGGATCTAAACCATCCACATTCACCATCTGACTGAAATATCTCCTTCCTTCTTCTACCAGCCCAGCATGGCTACATGCGGTCAAAAGATTGATGTATGCAACATCACTAGGCCGAACTCCGACCTCCCTCATTCTACAGAAACAGTCAATGGCATCACCTGCCTGGCCGTGTATAGCAAACCCGTTTATCATTGAACTCCACGTAATCACGTTCTTTCGAGGTAATCTCTCAAACACCTGAATTGCTTTCTCGATGATTCCACATTTAGAGTACATATCAATCAAAGCAGAGCCAAGCACATCATCGATCTCGATTCTGTTATTCTCTGCATACAAATGCAGCCATTCACCTAATTCTAGCGACCCGATACGCGAAATGGCAGGAAGAACGCTGACCAAAGTAACGTAACTGGGGCGAAAATCTACTTTCTTCATGTCACAGAAAAGCTCTACTGCATCCTTGAAAAAACCGTTCTTTGAATAACCGGATATCATCGTGTTCCACGAAACAACGCTTCTTTGACGCATTTGATCAAACAGCATTCTCGCAGCTTTACAATCTCCAAGTCTCATATAACCATCAATCATGACATTCCATAAAACCACTTCACCATCTCTCTTTCTTCTATCCATCACCATATCTCGCTCTATAATGTTCTTGTAAAACAACACGCAAGCATCTCTCATCAAACCACACACCACATACATCCTCACGAGATTGCTCATCACGAATTCGTCACCACCAAACCCAAGCTTCAAAGCCAACCCGTGAATCTGCTTACCTTCTTCAATCTTCCCGGATTTAGCGCAGGCCTTAAGCAGAGACGGAAACGTGAACCGGTTCGGTTCCACAGACTCATCGCTCATCATCTCGCAGAATAGCGTGACTGCGATTACCGCTTTTTCCTCGTCGCTCTCGCTGAAACCCCTGATTATGGTATTCCAAGAGAAGCAATTCCGTTGAGGCATCTGATTAAAGATCTTCTGAGCGTAATCCAGGTCGCGGTGAAGAAGATCGGAGGTAGCACAGAAACGGAGCATCTCTGCGGCAGCGAGAGTGTCTCGCATTTGACCCGATTTGACGAATATAGCATGGATTTGGGAGAGGTCTCGCGTAGTTCGACATCTGTTGATTTGAGGAAAGAGGGAAGAAGGGTGCGCCGCCTGAGATGACGGCGAGCTCCCGCCGGTCAAGTGAAGCGTCTGTGTTGGGTTCATGGTGGTGACTCGCGAGTGCGTTAAGGAAAGAAGAATGGATCGTGTGGCTCATAAACAAGATAGTATAGCGATACTCTTAACACTTGTCCAATTCTGTTTTTTTTTTTTTTTTCTTTCAGTACAAACGACATTATGACTTTTCATTTCCCTCTCAGTATGAGACGATATATATATTTATTTTTGTTTATTTATTTATTTAATCTAAATATACCATCAACATACTTTACTTGATTTGTTTTTTAAGATGATCCTAACTCTGTCTCTTCTTATTATCACTTCAAGTCTCATAAATCTTTCCCCAAAATCTGAAGGTTATGTTTGATGAAAATCTAAAAAGCATAGATCACTCATAATTTTTATAAATTCCATAACAACCAAGGGAATGTTGTACAACTCTAATGGGTTCATTCAAACTTGGGTCTGAACATTCAGACAGATTGAGCCAACCACGATATTGTGCATCATTCAAAGCCCAATATCCATATTCCAAATAGTAAAAGCCATTCTGGTTTATAAATTGTTCATATTTCAATACAAAAGAAGTTCAGACTAATTTAAAAAAATAATTCATGACATTGAACTAAGTGAAAAGTGATATTTTGATATAAAAATCCATCACTATTCAAACTTATTTATTATTAACAATTATTTTTTCTTTTAGTTAAGAAATGAACATTAGTGTATTAATACAGTAATACACGGAGTTTACTTCAAACGAGGAAGAATCTTAAACGCTCGGCTCAGGTCTCGAAAACAAACCAACTCACAATCCTGACTAATTTGAGGAAAACTATGCAAAAGCACATGCTCTCTTTTTTTTTTTTCTATCTTAATCTTGTCATTATGGTATTTCAAGTTCCGATTTTGTATTTTTATCCTAAACTATTTTTTCATTCAACAAATCACATAAAGTTAATAAAACTATTACTATTTGGTTATTCGTGGTTACGTTCTAACATTTCTTCTTTTGGGTCAAAATTGCTTTAACATTATTTCCCAAAGATACTAAAGATGAAGACGGTGAGTTTTAAATCATCAATACGTACTATATGTGAAACATCTATTGACTATTGTTATGGATAGTGTTTCAGAAAACAGATTTCGAAAAAAAGTTAGTGACTATAATTAATTATTTAGCTAACCCTAGAACAGAACCCCGAGGTAAAAGAAAAAGACAGAGCATATGAAGTTTATTACTTTTATATAATTTTCTTTCTTCTCTCTCGCTTCTTTCTAAAGTACACTTCCCTAAAACCTTACGCCAAAGTGTGTGTGTGTGTGAGAGAGAGAGAGAGACTCAAATCGATGCAGAACCGGGAAGGCTGGTTTTGGATTTGAGAGCCAAAGGGAAAAAAATCTTGTCTTGCAAATGCCGATTCCAAGAAAAGCCTTACCTGTTTCTCGTTTTCTCATTACCTTCTTCTCTCTGTTTCTACCTTTCTTCATTTCCTCGGCCTCTGCATCGAGCAATGAAGTCGCAGCGTTGCTTTCTTGGCTTCACAGCTCGAACTCGCCACCGACGGCATTTTCTGGCTGGAATCCTTCTGATTCCGACCCATGTCAATGGCCTTACATTACTTGTTCTTCTTCCGACAAACTCGTTACAGAGATCAATGTCGTCTCTGTTCTGCTTGCTTTACCTTTCCCTCCCAACATCTCTTCGTTTACTTCACTCCAGAAACTCGTTATCTCCAACACCAATCTTTCCGGAACTATATCGTCCGATATTGGAGATTGCTCTGAACTCAGAGTTATCGATTTAAGCTCAAACAGTCTCGTTGGTGAAATACCTTCGGCTCTAGGGAAGCTCAAAAATCTCCAAGAACTCAGCTTAAATTCCAATGGCCTCACCGGAACGATCCCACCGGAACTCGGAGACTGCGTTTCCCTCAAGGATCTTGATATTTTCGACAATTACTTATCGGGAAATCTCCCGCCTGAGATCGGAAAGATCTCGACTCTCGAGAGCATAAGAGCCGGAGGAAACACAGAGCTTTCAGGGAAGATCCCGGATGAGATCGGAAACTGTGGGAACCTGACGGTTCTAGGGCTGGCCGCCACGAAAATATCCGGTAATTTACCTGTCTCGTTGGGTAAACTAAGCAAGCTCGAGACTATATCGGTCTATTCGACAATGCTGTCAGGTGAGATCCCTAAAGAGCTTGGAAACTGCTCTGAGCTTATCAATCTGTTTCTATACGACAATGACTTGTCCGGCACGCTTCCAAGAGAACTTGGACAGCTTCAAAACCTAGAGAAGATGCTTCTATGGCAGAATGATCTTCATGGACCCATCCCTGAAGAGATTGGATTCATGAAAAGCTTAAACGCCATTGATCTCTCCATGAACTCTTTCTCAGGAACCATCCCTAAATCGTTCGGTAACTTGTCGAACCTCCAAGAGCTTATGCTTAGCAGTAACAACATCACAGGGTCAATACCTTCCGTTCTAAGCAACTGCACAAGGCTCGTTCAGTTGCAGATTGACGCCAATCAGATTTCGGGTTTGATTCCGCCGGAGATTGGATTACTCAAGGAGCTCAATATCTTTTTAGGATGGCAGAATAAGCTAGAAGGGAATATTCCGGCCGAGTTAGCCGGTTGTCAGAATCTTCAAGCTCTTGACTTGTCTCAGAATTATCTCACCGGAGCTTTACCTGCCGGTTTGTTCCAGCTTCGCAATCTGACTAAGCTCTTGCTTATCTCTAACGCCATCTCCGGTGCTATCCCATCTGAGATCGGAAATTGCACTTCGCTTGTCAGATTAAGGCTTGTCAATAACAGGATCACTGGAGAAATCCCTAAAGAATTCGGATTTCTTCAAAACCTCAGCTTCCTCGACTTGTCTGAGAACTATCTTTCTGGTCCAGTTCCTTTGGAGATAAGCAACTGCAGACAACTCCAAATGCTAAACTTGAGCAACAACACTCTTCGGGGTTATCTTCCTCTCTCTTTATCTTCTCTAACAAAGCTTCAGGTAATTGATGTCTCTTCAAATGACTTGACTGGTAAGATTCCTGATAGTCTTGGTCAGCTCATTTCGCTTAACCGGCTCATTCTTAGAAAGAATTCCTTTAATGGAGGAATCCCTCCATCTCTCGGTCACTGCAAGAATCTTCAGCTTCTTGATCTCAGCAGTAATAACATTTCTGGAACCATACCAGAGGAACTCTTTGACATTGAAGATCTAGACATTGCCTTAAACTTGAGCTGGAATTTATTAGATGGCTTTATTCCCGCGAGGATTTCAGCGCTTAACCGATTATCCGTGCTTGATATTTCGCACAACATGCTTTCAGGCGACCTCTTTTCGCTGTCAGGTGTAGAAAACTTAGTTTCCCTGAACATCTCTCACAACAGATTCTCGGGTTATCTTCCAGACAGTAAAGTTTTCAGACAGCTAACAGCACAAGAGATGGAAGGAAACAATGGACTCTGTTCAAAAGGTTTCAGGTCTTGTTTTGTCAGTAACAGTTCACGGCTCAATACACAACAGGGTGAAGATTTTGTGCATTCACAGAGACTCAAGATAGCTATTGGATTGCTAATCAGCGTGACAGCGGTTCTAGCGGTATTAGGCGTGTTGGCGGTTTTACGGGCAAGGCAGATGATTCAGGACGATAACGATTCAGAGAAGGGAGAAAATCTATGGACATGGCAATTCACACCTTTTCAGAAACTCAACTTCACAGTCGAACATGTACTCAAGTGTTTGGTAGAAGGTAATGTTATAGGGAAAGGTTGCTCTGGAGTAGTGTACAGAGCAGAAATGCCTAACCAAGAAGTCATCGCAGTGAAAAAGCTCTGGCCAGCGACAGTGGCGGTTGCTAATCTAAATGAGAAATCTAAGACATCAGGAGTTCGAGACTCATTCTCAGCTGAAGTCAAGACACTTGGTTCGATCAGACACAAGAACATTGTACGGTTCTTGGGCTGTTGTTGGAACAAGAACACTAGACTTCTTATGTATGATTATATGTCGAATGGGAGTTTGGGAAGTTTGCTTCACGAGAGGAGTGGTGAATGTTGCTTAGGATGGGAGGTTAGGTACGGGATTATACTTGGTGCAGCTCAGGGTTTGGCTTACTTGCATCATGACTGTGCTCCTCCCATTGTTCATAGAGACATCAAGGCTAATAATATTCTCATTGGCCCGGATTTTGAACCTTACATCGGAGATTTCGGGCTTGCCAAGCTTGTTGACGATGGCGACTTCGCTCGTTCTTCCAAAACCATTGCTGGTTCCTATGGTTACATAGCTCCAGGTACTTTCCAAATCTCTATATCACATTCCAGATTACATGTCCATCTCTAGTTAACAGCAACATATACCAATCGGGCATAACAGATTTTGTATGACACAGTCTTTTACTACTCTACTATGCAGAATACGGATATTCATTGAAAATAACAGAGAAAAGCGACGTATATAGCTACGGAGTCGTGGTCCTAGAGGTACTAACGGGGAAGCAACCGATCGATCCAACGATACAAGAGGGACTCCACATAGTAGACTGGGTCAAGAAAACCAGAGATATACAAGTAATCGACCAAGGATTACAAGCGAGGCCAGAGTCAGAGGTGGAAGAGATGATGCAGACGCTAGGAGTCGCGCTTCTCTGCGTTAACCCAATACCTGAAGACAGGCCTACGATGAAAGATGTGGCTGCAATGCTCAGTGAGATACGTCAAGAAAGAGAGGAAACGATGAAAGGTGTTGAGAACAATGGTTGCTCGGGAAGTTGTAATAACAATGGAGGAGAACGGAGAGATGATTCTTCGCCTTCCTCTGTTATGCAGCAAGCGGCTAAGTATTTAAGAAGCAGTAGCACGAGTTTCTCTGCGTCTTCTTTGCTATACTCTTCTTCTTCTTCTACTTCTAATGCTAGACCGAATCTGAAGTAGATGGGTAATTAAGTTTCTAAAGGAACAAGTTTTCTACTTCTAAAGAATGTGTTTATCTATGTTACGTTGTCGTGAGCTCTGTATTTCAAACCAAGAAATATAAACGGAACAATAATCTCGTTTTACTTTTTCCCATTTTCTTCCCTCACGTTAAAACAAAATTAAAACAAAATCTTAAAATTAATACTAAAATAACGCAAAATGGTATATTGTTGACTTCGATTTTGTTGGTTGGAGTTAATTTTGGATTTAAATATTACACATTATCCGTTTAGATTAAGTATCGTTTAAAATTTTTTTTTTCAAATTAAGTATTTTTTTAGTTGTTTGAAGTTAAACTTTAAAGCTTTATTAGTGTTTATTTCAAAAGATAAAAGAGCAATCCATCGACATTAACAAACAATTAAAATTAAGCAAGAGGAATATTTGAAGATTTAGAGGGTTTTGGTTTGCAGCAACACGTTAATCCTTTACAGTAGCCTCCAGGAAACCCTAAGCTAACACAGAGTGTGTTGCAGTCTGGTACAATTCCAGGTGAACATATGCCCGGACACTTCGGATCATATATCTCTGATCTTGCTTCTAATCCTGTAATTTTTTTTTTTAATGTTCATAACCCAAAAACAGACATTATCATCAATGTGATGTAATTAATATGAGCAAGAACGTTCCTTTTATATGTGGAAAGAGAAAGAATTTTCGTTATGTTTTTTCCAAACTTTGAAACTTTGATTGTGAATAATCGTTGATCATATCTTTATAATATGAGCATTAATATTGTTTTGTGTTAGCTGACTAACCTGTGATCAAGAACATTACAATGACAGAAACAACAATGAAAGCATATGGAGATCTCCGAATATCCATTATTTTTTTATTATATATAATTATTTTTATGGTATCTGTAAAATCTTGTGAATCTTTTTTACTTGGATGCTTTAGTTCTAGAGATTTGAAGCTCATATAGGACCAACTCTGAAATCTTAGTCATCACTGGTCAAACTCAAACCAATCAAGTTTGGTGGAAATATGAATTCGTATTAATTGTTTTTTTGGCAAAAGAATGAATTAGTATACAATAAACTTTGACTTTTTGTAATATAAATCTTTATACCTCAATAGACTAGGAATTTTATTTCTCTATATTAACATCTGAATTTAATATTAGTCAAATGTTATAAAAGAGAATAGTAATCCAATGACATTTTCCCTCATTATTTTAAAAGTATATATCTATACATAAGGAGAAAACCAAAATTAGTAATTAGATTTATAATTTTTATTTCAAAACATAAGGTATATTTCAAAAATGAAATGAAAATGATTATGAGTTTCAATCAAACTAAATAATTAGATTTATAATTTTTGTTTGCTTGGATGATCTAAATCATTATATAATTCTTCCAAAAACTAATATACCTTATGTTAAAGCTTTTTAATAGATATTAGTATCATGTCATCGAACTTAATTCACAACTATCTTTTAATCCATAAAACATGTCAATCGTAATAATGTGTGAACTAAATTTATTTATTATCATCTTTTACTCTTTTTATTTATATAACTCCGATGCAAACTTTTCTGATTTATTTTGTTTATATATTAACCTCGCGTACAAGTGCACATGACAATACGTAGTGACATATTTTGTAATTTCTCCCTAACTTCTCAAATATTTGTATAGGGTTCTAAATTAGATAAAATGTTATCTAATATAAACAAACTAATTTATATCAAAACTTTTGAACAAGATCACTGTATAACTGTCAAACAAAAATCTATTTTATGGAAGTATATCTGTTAATTATTAATAATAACAAATATGGAAGATCTACTAAATATGTATATGAAAAGCACAAACATTTATCAGAAAGTGTTTGTATACCATAAATTAGAGAAAATGTCACCAGGTTATAAATCTATCTGTATTTAATTTTGTAACAATATGTTAAAAGTTTTTATTAAAAAAAGTCAACAATTTATTTTTTACCAAACTGTGAAAGAATCGTTAATAAATCCTCGAATATTTCTTGCCATAACAGAAAGATTTGCGAATCATGACGTAACTAATAGTTTATATATATCGTAACCATCCATGTTCTTGTGATATAAGAACTTCCTCTAACATTGATTTCGAATTTTACTTTTCCTTAAAACTTTTTTGTCCCCAGTGAGATTGGAGTACGTATAACAACTTCTATCAACATAAATAATGGCAAACAATAAATTTTCATTTCTTCTATTTTCTTTGTTCATGATGTTTGCTCTCTTCCTGGTGCCAATAATTTCAGGTAAACTTTTGTATATTAATGTTCAAAAAACATTTATATTAGATTATTTCAAGCGTAAAATATATGTATTTTCTCTATATTTCTATGCTAGAAACTTAAAGAACAGTGTGATTGTATTTATATTTACACGTTCACAGTTTAAAGGTAAACATGATATTTGAATATAAACAAGAATTTACAAATTAAAAAGTAAATACATTAAACAGTGTTTAAAATCTTGTCAATGTGTTTGTTTATGAACAAAACAGGACAAATGATACCATGTCTACCTGTGGAATGTACAAACTCAGCAGAATGCGACGCAGCTTGCAAATCTAAAGGCTACAAAGGAGGGGCTTGTGTAAAGATCGATGTTAGCGCAAAAACCGGAGCTTGTTGCTGCAAACCTAATTTTGAATCTCAAGATTCTTCCATATCTGATGACGCTAATGTCCTTATCACTAACTAATTCTTCATTTTATAGATGTGTACTTTTTTATTATATCAATAAAATAAAAGCATATGTTCAAATATGCTTGACAGTATGGATTCTATATTCATAAGTCCATAAGGCCTCAAACAAGCGTTTAGATGATATTCATGTTAATTATACTTGTGTGAAATATGTTTATCTCAATCTTGCCATACCAGACTTAAGAAGATTGTCGTTTAAAACACATACACATGACGTTACATTTGTCCGAATTCAAAAGACGTTGCACCATTCCATTTGTATTGTGACACAACGTAACTATTTGTTGGAGAACAACTTCTAAGTTCTAAACCGTGAAAATATTCATCACAAATGGCCCTATAAATATGAAAGTCCCAAAATATATAAGAAAACTAGAGATGGGCTTTTCGTACCAAAGGCCCAATAAAATAAACAAGCCCAATAATCCTCTTTTTTACTTTTCTTTTCTTCGTTGACGCGAACACTTGAAAAGACCATAAACAACAAACAAACGAGATTCCATCGAAGAGAAAAATAAAATCGCTGAATAGCATCGATCGTTAAATCCTAAGAATGGATCCAAAATCGCCGGATTTCATCATGGATCATCCGCTTCACATCTTAGGATTCGTGTTCGAAGATGTATCCGCCACCAGAGTCTCCGGCCGCCTCACCGTAACTGCCGAATGCTGCCAGCCGTTCAAGGTCTTGCACGGCGGCGTATCCGCTCTGATCGCGGAGGGAATCGCCAGTATCGGCGCCGGAATCGCCTCTGGTTATAAACGTATCGCCGGTATTCATCTCTCCATTCACCATATCCGACCTGCTGCCCTCGGCGATTCCGTCTTCGCCGAATCTTTTCCGGTCTCCGTCGGCAAAAATATCCAGGTAACCTACCTATGCATATACTGATCACTCGTATATGAAAATACGTATCTTTGTTTAGATGTTTACTTTTTTTGGGTCAACGATATATATAGAACCAGTTTTAGTATAATATATACAAGTATTAAATTTTGTTTTTTTAACAATTTTACCGAAACATGAGATAAATTTTTCTGCTATTGATTGGTAAAAAAAGTGTCAAGCTAGTAATTTATTCATCAACTCTTTTTTATTATTAAACCAAATATGTTTTATAACCAAGTTAATTATTAAAAATTGAAATACTTTTTGAGGTAATTAAAAATTGAAAAGGGAAAACAATTTTTAGGTAAATGAAAAGACTAGTAAATTGTTATAAATCAGGCACTTTGATTTTTGTTAACATGCAATTGACTAAACGAGCGAAACCATATTTATTTTTTGTTTTCTTTCAAATTTATGAATAAAAATATCATCGTAGACTTGACCTATCGGTTGAAAAGTAAAAGGGAGACTTAATAGAGAAGAAGAGAAAAATTAGATGACTTTTGGGATGTATCCAAAATAGGTATGGGAGGTTCGGTTATGGAAAACCAAGGAAACTGAGAAGAAGAAAATGGTATCAACATCCCGTGTTACTCTCTTATGTGGTTTACCTATACCGGACCATGCTAAAGATGCTTTGGACCAGGTCAAGAAGCTTGTATCAAAGTTGTAATTCGAAGTGTATCTCTCTCACGGCCATGTTTGTTTGGGAATAAAAACGCTTTTAGTTTGGTTTTATTGTATTGTATCTACCAAACGATTACAGAAATTGCCGCAAGTAGCAGACAGAGAAGATTATTGTGGGTTTTATTTGTCTATCATTTATTTTCTATGAGTTTAGTATTAATAGAATATATATATCTTGTTAGAAGGTCCAAATCGATAAATATATTCGTCTAAACTAAGTTACATGTGATGTTTAGTGATACGTTTAATTAAAGTTACATATGTGATGCTAAGTACTGACTCGACCAACAAACCTAACTAATAATACTTGGTCCAAACAAATACGTCCTATTTTCTAAATTATTTTGGAGTCTCCGACTTGATACTAATGACTAGTTTCATAATTTCATCTAAATTTATTTTGATTAATTTTTAGGAATTAATGAATTGTGTTAACGAGAGGAAAATAAAAGTTGTTTGTGAGCGATTCGAACGTATAGATTCTGATGCCAAATTTGGATTGCGTCACATTTTTTTATCCGCACATGTTCCTCCTTTTATCGTGTCATTATATGAGAGAGGGCATATTTAATTTTTAAGAGGCTAAAACATCACGCCATTTTGTAAACCCAGACGTCGATGGTTTGTCGTTTGTTTTTTTCTCATACACTGGAGTCTGGAGTGTAGTAGCGATGCCTAATTTTTCCGTTAACGTTCCCCAACTCTCATCCCTTTGCAGTATAAAAACGCCAAAAGTGAAGATGAATCTATGCGCCGATCGAGTGTTCGATAGAATGCTTCTGTGCGGAGATATGGCAAGGAAGATGAGTTTCGCTTCTTCTTCTTCTCCGGTTTTAATGGCGGAATTATCTGACTTGAGGAAAAGAAACAAGAGGAGATCTATAAGGATGGTCAAGTGTAGAGCCGCCGGAGCTGACGGTGGACGTGTGACCGTCGGAGACGACGTGTTTTCAGTTACGACTTCTTCTAAGTACGAAGTGGACTATCTGGGTCAAAGCACCAAGGGAGATTTGAATCTCAAGCTTGACCCTCTCGAGTCATTTGGTATATCTTCCATTTCCTTAACTAGTTTTCGAAATTCAATTGGTTTTTCAGGGAACTGTGGAAGAAAGTTTCGGTGCCTGGTTCGGGAAAATTAATTTTTGGTTGCTGTTTGTTTATTGAGATGAAAAAGAGCTAAAGGTGGAACCTTGTTGTTATGGGTGTCCCGTTTACTTGTCTCGCTGTAGGAGCAAAAGCAAAAGCTTACATTTTTTTTCCTTTGTTTCGTTAGGTAGTGTAGTCTCGTGACTGGAAAATGTTAACTTTGTATATCCATGTAGGAAATGGGCAGGCTACGTTGGAGGGTCCGATTGAGGAGGTAGCGAGGACAGAGGCTCAAGCGGCTGAAAATTTGATTAGAGAATTGGGTATCCAAGTTCGTTATCTAATCCTTGTAATTTGTGTGTTATGTATTCTCTTCATTTGGAGTCTAAGGATAGCTTTATTGCGAAGATATGTATCTACTGGGTTATTTGTATCTGGTTCGATAAGGACTTTCCACTTTCTGATGATCATTCACTGGTCTCACACAGTCATGCCTGATATTGTAGGGTCCTTTCTCTGCGCAACACTCTCCCCGTGGTATTTTTTGTAGTCGTACATTGAATCTACGGTCCATTAGTGCAATCGGATATGATATGGATTACACGTTGATGCACTACAATGTCATGGTGGGTTCTTCGTTTCTCATACTTAAGTAGGCAAGATGTATGCAGAAGATACATACACCCATGATTGACGCATATTTCTGGTCTTGTTCAGGCTTGGGAAGGAAAGGCTTACGACTATTGCATGGAAAATCTAAAGAACATGGGCTTCCCTGTCGATGGACTTTCTTTTGACCCAGAACTGGTGATGTGTTTATTCTTGTGATAGTTAAAAAGGTTCCACATTGTAGTATCCTCTCTAGGTTTCTTAGTGCTAACCCCAAAATATGTCTTTTCTTATTATAGGTTATCAGGGGCCTCATGATCGACAAAGAGAAAGGTAATTTAGTCAAGGCTGATAGATTTGGTTATGTGAAGAGAGCCATGCACGGTACAAAGATGTTATCAAATAAAGCTGTCAGGTATGGTTGACTTCTTAAACACCCTTGTTAACCATGTGAAGCTAAAGACAGTTGTATAGCCTTTGATCTTTATTTTAAGGGAGTCTTATTCTCTTATTGCCTTTATATGGATGAAAGTGAGATCTATGGAAGGGAGTTAGTTGATCTTCGGAACCAGAGTCGTTGGGAGTTCCTCAATACATTTTTTTCTGTTTCAGAGGCTCTGGCTTATGCGCAGGTACATTCATTTATAATGAGAAATGGTTGCTGAATAATTGGTGGTTTATGTTGGGCACAATTTGTTCTTTTTTTTATTATAACTTAAATAATGTTCACATTCCTGTTCTCAACTGTTGCTTCTTCACCCCCGTGAACTTTCTTTTTCCCAAACTTTCCAGACGGGTTTCTGTTGAGCAATTATAGTTTCAAATTGTTTCAGATGGTTGATAGATTGGATGACGGACATATTTCGGCAGATCTTGGCACTCTTGATTACAAAGGACTGTACAAGGTTTCCGTGTTTCACAGCACCTAAAACTTATTGAAATGAAAGCTTTGCATATTATTTATCTGTAATCAATGTTTTCAGGCTGTCGCAAAAGCCCTCTTCAGAGCACATGTTGAAGGACAACTTAAGGTTGATAGTTTGTCCACTCCGTAAGCATTTCTGAAAACACATCGGGCTTTCTCAGGTCCCTAATTAAAGACAACTACTTTGCAGAGTGAGATAATGTCCAAGCCGGAACTATTTGTCGAGCCAGACCCAGAATTACCTTTAGCTCTTTTGGATCAGAAAGAGGTAATGTTTCAGTCTTGACAGAAAATGTCTATTTTATGATGGTTTTAGTTTTTAATATCGTAGTGTTTGCTCACAGGCTGGTAAAAAGCTCTTGCTTATCACAAACTCTGATTATCACTACACAGACAAAATGATGAAGCATTCATTTAATAAATTCCTTCCCAATGACATGGACTGGAGAGATCTTTTTGACATGGTGAGCAAACTCTTCATTGTAAAGTAGTTGTTTAAATAGAGAGAAGTTTGCATAAGAATTTTCTGCTTTTAAATTTATGTTTCCACATTTGACCGAAAGAAAATCATGTTTCGACATAGGTGATAGTTTCTGCGAGGAAACCAGAGTTCTTCCAGATGTCACACCCTTTGTACGAGGTTGTGACTGGAGAGGGTTTAATGCGTCCATGCTTCAAGGCTGAAACAGGTACTTTCTGAACTTTTATACTGAATGTAAGTTGATAATATTTCTGTGGAGAAAGCGAAAAAATTTGCCTCTCTCCGTGTTTATCTCCCATAGGAGGTTTGTACTCAGGAGGAAGTGCTCAGATGGTAGAGAGTTCACTCAACGTTCATGGAGATGAGATTTTGTATGTCGGTGACCATATCTACACTGATGTCAGCGTATCCAAAGTCCATCTGAGGTGGCGAACTGCACTGATTTGCCGTGAACTGGAAGAAGAGGTTTGCATAAACTATGTTCTGAACTAGAATCATAGATGACAGAACTTGGACGGCTTTTCGTTTGTTAAAGTAACAGAAAAAAACCCGGTTTGGTCTTGTTACTCTGCAGTATATGGCTCTTATTGGTAGCCGTGGTCACCGAGAAGAGCTAATAGAACTTATAAATCAAAAAGAGGTTGTTGGGGATCTCTTTAATCAGCTTCGGCTTGCTCTTCAAAGACGAAGCAAAGGTCGTCCTGCTCAGGTTTGTTTATCTCCTTACAAGATCTAGAGTTCCTGTTCTATCCCTTTGTTGAACACAATGGCTGGTATGATCAGATAAGAGAATAGAGGTTCGTGATGAAAATTGCTGATAAAGGTGTCAGTTTCTCTTTTCTTTTTAGACCCTCGCTGCTACCAACTTGGATGATCAAGAACTGACAGAGACCATGCAGAAGCTTCTCATTGTGATGCAAAGACTAGATGACAAGATTGGTCTAATGCTGGAATCAGACGGCGAGCTCTTCAACAAAAGGTTTTAAAAAAAGAAGACATATTAATCTTAGTTAGATGACTCGGTAATTGCAGAAACAGATCTGTCTGACCCATAATTGTTTGGTTGTTTACCAGGTGGGGCTTCCTTTCACGTGCGGGTTTGTGGGACAAAAGCCACTTGATGAGACAAATTGAAAAGTATTCATCCCTCTTTCTCTGCATTCCTTAGCAACTTGCAAGCTCTCACATTTTAACAACACTTGCTATCCTCAAAATTGGTTTCAGGTATGCTGATATATACACATCAAGAGTCTCCAACTTCCTCAACTACACACCTTTCATGTATTTCCGCTCACAAGAGCAGTCACTGGCTCACGATTCTCCGCTTCCTGATGCGGATATGGAAAACTAGCGGTGGTGCCAAAACTGGAGGCAGATTTATGTGTTGTAATCTTATTAGATGAGAAAAACTGTCGATAGAAGTGTAACAATAGAAATTCTGATGCCAAGTCTCATTTATGTATAAAATGTGTAATTCCTATTCTCTGAACGAAGTTAAATCTGGCCTTGGTTGGTATAATGCTTTTGTTTTTGATTTCTTGTTTATCCTATGTTTTCTTCTCAGTTTCTGCTTCAGTTTTGACATCAAAAGCAAGTTGTATTTGTATAAAAACATCTGGTGAATATTTTGAATTCGTGGTTTTTGGTAGAGAAGATGGAAGTTACGAAATAAGGGACAAACTTCAGTCAACGGTTATATCATTCACCACCAGAGAATCTATTTCCTTCCATTGTGTTAAAAGTTTAGAAAACACACCAAAAACGCTGCGTTTTCCCACTTCAGTTTTTTTTTTTTTCATTAGTTGAAAGCTTGCCGTCTCTTCTCTGTCTTTCGGAGTTGCTGGATTCGTTTCTCGAAGCAAAAACTCCGACTTTCACACCAGAACTCAGTAAGTGGTCTCTCTGTTTCTCCCTGGCCTTATGAAAGGTGCCCTTTTTGATCCTCCATATTTTATCAAACTCCGACGCTCTAGTTTGGTTCAATTTAGTTTTTTTTTCTTCTCCATAGCGTCTTAATTTAGTTAATGTGATAGCATTCTATCTTATTCTTTACCGGCTTCGTTTATAGAAATTTAGTAAAGTTTCAATTTTAGATCTTAAGGTCTCGTTGTTTGTGGCCTTTGGTTAGGTGAGAGGATTGGTATCCCAATTTTGAAAAAATTTCGTGTTTACGCAAGAGTTTGATGTTTTTTGCTTCTCCTAAAATCAGATTCTTTTTTATGTTTCTTGCAGATTTTAATGTTTTAGTGATGGCGATGAAGAAAGTCATAGCTATATGTCAGTCAGGCGGACATTTTGTGACTAATAAAGATGGATCATTAGCTTATAATAATGGAGAGGCTTATGCCATAGACATCGATCAGGACACTTGTATGAGCGATTTCAAGTCTGAATTAGCCGAGAATTTCGGGTTTTGTTGGGAGACTATGACCCTTAAGTACTTCCTCCCTGGAAACAGGAAAACCCTTATTACCATCTCTAAGGATAAGGACTTCAAACGTATGGTCAGCTTTTCCGCAGACGCACCTAATGTCGAAGTATTTGTCTTACCTGAGGAAGCTGATGCTAGGAATGTGTCCAACATGCCAGCTAGTAGGTATGTGTTTCTTTTTTCGATAATGTCAGCATTAGTGATGTAGAGCATAAACGTTTCTGTGATTGTCTAGTTTTTACTATTGTTAAAGAAGCTACATCTAGTTTTTTAGCAGATTCCAATGTCATTCTATACTCACACCTAACGGTTTATCGAGACATTGTTGAAGAATCATAACAACTGATGTGTGACTTTCTTTTTTTGACAGGTCAAGTAGGACAACAGCATCGGAAGCAGTGGTTCCTGTTGTTTCTGCAGGCGATATTGTGATGGGAGATGATGAGAAAACAACAAATGATTTTCATATCGATATGGGAGTAATGCCTGAGGAAAGCAGCCCTTTACCGTGCGATTTTGTTTTGACTGACGAAAAACAACATGTAAAACCCGCACAGCAGTGGGAAAATACTATCACGGGTGTCGATCAAAGGTTCAACAGCTTTACCGAATTCCGAGATGCATTGCACAAGTACTCGATCGCACACGGGTTCACTTACAAGTACAAGAAAAATGATAGCCATCGTGTTTCGGTCAAATGCAAAGCTCAGGGCTGTCCATGGCGTATCACTGCATCGAGGCTTTTGACCACGCAACTAATATTCATCAAGAAAATGAACCCAAGGCACACATGTGAGAGAGCGGTTGTGAAAGCCGGTTACCGTGCAACAAGAGGTTGGGTTGGAAGTATTATAAAGGAGAAGTTGAAAGCTTTTCCGGATTACAAGCCTAAGGATATTGCAGAGGATATAAAAAGAGAGTATGGGATTCAACTGAATTACTCACAGGCATGGAGAGCTAAAAAGATTGCTAGAGAGCAGCTTCAAGGTTCTTATAAAGAGGCGTATAGTCAACTTCCCTTTTTGTGCGAGAAGATTAAGGAGACAAATCCTGGAAGTATTGCCACTTTCTTGACAAAAGAAGATTCCAGCTTCCATCGTCTTTTCATATCGTTCTATGCGTCCATATCTGGGTTTAGACAAGGTTGTCGCCCTCTCCTTTTCCTTGACAGCGCCGTCTTAAACTCTAAGTACCAAGGGATTATGCTTGTTGCTACAGCTCCTGATGCCGAAGATGGAATATTTCCAGTAGCTTTTGCAGTTGTGGATTCTGATACGGAAGAGAACTGGGTTTGGTTTTTGGAGAATCTCAAATTGGCACTGACTGATTCTCGGAGAATCACATTTGTTGCAGATTTCCAAAATGGTCTGAAGAATGCATTGCCTCTGGTATTTGGAAATGAACACCATCATGCCTATTGCCTACGCCACCTCGCCGAGAAACTAAATATGGACTTGAAGGCTCAGTTTTCTCATGAAGCAAGACGGTTTATGCTCAACGATTTCTATGCTGCTGCTTATGCGACACGTCCAGAGGGATACTACCGTTCCTTGGAGAATATAAAAAATATTTCCCCTGATGCTTACGCTTGGGTAATTGAAAGTGAACCTCACCATTGGGCAAATGCTTTGTTCGAAGGAGAGAGATATAACCACATGAACTCCACTTTTGGGCTAGATTTCTACAGCTGGGTTTCGGAAGCACACGAGTTGCCCATAACCCAAATGATAGACGAACTCAGAGCAAAGTTGATGCAATCGATCTATACCCATCAGGTACAATCCCGGGAATGGGTTGTTACAGTGCTAACACCAACTAACGAGGAGAAGCTACAGAAAGAAATAGAACTTGCAAGGTCACTTCAGGTTTCACGGCCTCATGATAGTGTATTCGAGGTTCATGGTGAATCCATCAACATAGTTGATATCAATCAGTGTGATTGTGACTGTAAGCTATGGAGACTAACGGGTTTACCGTGTAGCCACGCGATTGCAGTGATTGAATGCATCGAGAAAAGCGCTTATGAATACTGCTCCAGATACTTTACCTCAGAGAGTTACCGGTTAATGTATGCTGAGTCCATTAACCCTGTCCCTAACGGAATGATGATGGTGACGATGGCGGAGGAGCCACCCATTGAGGGGGTTGTTTCAGTAACGCCTCCGCCCACGAGAAGGACTCCGGGGAAGCCAAAGAGTAAGCAAGTGGAACCGATAGACATGATCAAACGTCAACTTCAGTGTAGCAACTGCAAGGGGTTAGGACATAACAAGAAGACCTGCAAATCTGTGTCCTAAGTATTGACAGTGAGGCAGGGTTAGGACAAATTGTAGTTATGGTAGCTGATTTTGCCCAACATTTTGGTTTTGGTTCTTCTCTTTGTTGGTTTTAGGAGTGTGATCCTAAAGGGTTGTGAGATCAAGCGAACAGAGAACAAGCAGTACAGGATCTCTGTTCGTTGCGAGATCAAGCGAACAGAGAACAAGCAGCACAGGATCTCAGAAATTGATGCGAGATTTTACAGCAACTGTGTAATGCAGCTTATTGTACTTTATATAAGAGAGAGCTTCTTTTAAGAATGATCTGAAACTATCAATTTCATAAGAGTTTAATTTTCTTTCCCATCTTATCACATTTTTGGAATTACCGTAGCATTTTTCCTTATTTTGCGAAATATTTGCTGGAACATGATAAATTGGATTCACTACACAGCTTTTATAATCGCACTTTACATAATCAGCCACACTGGTTAGAAACTCTCCACAATTGCCGAGAACACTTGATGTTTACTTGTATAATTCCCACAATAATCAATGATCATAAGATATGCGCTTAATACACCCGTGAATAGGGCCGGAAGATCGAGCCTATAATAAATGCTAGACACAGAAAGATATAAAATGTGTAAAAGAGTAAAATCTCTACCAAGAAATTGATTCCAACCAGTCGGAGGTAAACTCATAGGCCACAAAGGTTACAGCACCAGCCGGAGCAGCTTTCACAGTGGATGGCACAATGCCTTTGTACAGACCGTGCCACCCTTCCGACATCAAAATCTGTCTTAGACCATCTAACATGTTTCTGTATGCAAGTCGCTCCACTCGGGCTCCATATCTCGGATGTCTCTGTAAACCTTCAACCTGCAACAAAAAGAGTCTTTCAAATGTTATTGACATTTCTATCATTTCATTCCATGTTTGACGGCAACTGCATTTCCATTGCAATGCGATTCACTGGGAAGTTAAAGAAGATTTTCTCATTTTTTACGAAATGTTTTACACAGATTTTGAGTTTTAGTTCTATAGATACGAAGACAGAACAAGAATGGGGACAACCAAGAAACAGGAAGTAAAATCTGCAAGCAATACCATAGCCAGCAAATATGATATTCTAGTCTGAGATATATACAAGGATAGAACCAAAACCTGGAACCAAGTGATTATGATAAGTACTTGTGTTAGTTCAGTTAGGAGCATCGTATTTACCCTAGCTAGTTTGTAGTAGATTGTAGATGTGTTGACAGCTCAACAACTGTAGGTGAGTCAGTTAGCTAGAGAGCTTACAGGCTAAAAGGAAGTTTAGGATAATCAATTGAGATTTTCAGGATTTGTCTAGGGTTTGGGGTTGGTTATTGGGTCGAGAGTAGAGATTCTTTCGTTAATCAAGTCTCTCTATGATGTGTGTAGTTCTTGCTGAAGTGAATAAAGAAGGGAAACACCGATTTGGATCCTATCAGAATATCTTTGTAGATAATCCTTTCGGTAAGATTAACTGACCTGGAATCTCTTTTTAACCACATCAAGAGGATGGCAGACGAGTTTGGCGCTAGTCCCCGCCCCAAGCCCACAAACAAAAAGCTGGAAGCTAGAAAGGTTGGTGTCCACGTTGATCGGGTTTTTGGAGGATAAAATGTATTGATTCCAGTCCTGGTGAAAAATAAAATGACAGTCATCAGAATAAAATAAAAAATCAGATTTTTAAGAAAACACAAAGAAAATATATATTCTCATACTCTTACCATCATCCAACGCTTGAACATATCGTAAGTGCCAAATTGCAGGCCAGCGTAAGGCACAATTTCAACAAGTGTTGGTGTTAATCCATTATACAATCCTTTTATACCACGAGATTGGATAATATCGACAAATGCAGACCTCATTGTTGGATATATCTGTAGACAGTCATCTATTAAATGTCCCTTGCATGAATAAGGTAGAAAAACAAGAAAACACCCGGACGAAAAAGTTTTTAACTATATTACAGGCTTCATAAGTCAAGAACCAAACCTTAGGCTCCCCTTGTGAGGCCAATATTGTCCTTAGAAGATCAAACGGATAAGATCCTAGTGTAGCAGCACATCCTGCTAAAGCTCCACTGACGAAGGATAGATAAGGGCTCAAATGTATATGATCCTCTGCATTCGAAAAGATTACAACCAGCTAACACTTCAGGAAACACATTGATCTCCGAATCATAACATTCATTTACAAATGCTATTATAAGAAACACATTCAACAAATACAATCTGAAGACTTTTCCCCAAAAAAAATTCTCTTTCACCAATGACAAGAAACACAACACGGTGTTAGAAAAAGCAGGATCATCTACCCCTAAGATAGCCACGGAATAACAACAACAACAAAAAAAAGGCACTGACACTCTACCAAGAACCATATCTAGAGAGGCTCTACTCAGTAGAGTCATTACCTGTTTTAGTGGAACCAGATGCAAAAGATTTCAACTTATGTAGTACTGTAAACTGAATTGAAGTATAAGGCATGACCATGAGCAAAGCTGGAACATTACCACGCCAAAAACCCTGAGAAACAGAACAGAGAACCTCAGGACAGACCTGAAACTATAACATTGTAACAAAAAAAAGTAATGGTTTTAGGACAAGGAAGCGTTCAAGAGACAGACCCGAAAACCCTCTTCTCTAAATATGTCTTTGGTTGCTTGTACCATTCCAGTATACTTTGATGCTCCTGACAAGTTTCCCCGGACCACAGACCATGAAGTTGTAGGTTCTAGTTGAACCTGCCATCAAAAATAGAAATTTCTTCAGCAATCTCTACACAGCATAAAGGATAACTCCACAGATAAAGCTAATCAATTTCTTAAGCTACAAATCTATCAACGGCGACCACAATACACGTGTATCCGAAGCGACGACAACAGACAATGGTTCCAAAATGAATACGAAATTCAAATCAAATATTCCTGAGCTAAAGCAAAAAAAAAGCTAAGCTTTATCAATCGCGATGAAAGAAGAGAAAAAAAAAAGCAAATAAGAAATACCTGAAATCTAATCTTAATAACATCAAGCGGAGAAGTAACGGTGCGAGAAACAGCACCGGAGATAGCGCCGGCTGAAGCATCAATCAGGGCACGTTTAATCTGGCTCGGATCGTCGACCGCCGCCGTGGAACTCATTTTTCTAGGGTTTCTTCGTCTCTACAAGCTAATCAATTTAAAATTGTTTCCAAAACCCTCTCATCAATATAAACCTCAAAAAAAAGGGAAAGAGATCAATTCACGGCAACAAAAAGATATCACGCACTATACAGAGCCGTAACAAGAGATTGAACAAAAGAAAAACAAAAAGGAAACTTTTTTCCCAAAATTTACCAGATAACGCGAGAAACGAAAAGGCGCAGCGACATTGATGACCCCTTATAGGTTTGCCGCGGAATTGAGAGGGTTGGGTGGTGAGAGAAAATTATTTGACTTGAAAAAGGATTAAAAAAGCTGTGAGATTCTTCGCCGTCAACGTTCGTGCCCTCCGATATTTAGCATACACAATTAAAGTCGACTTCTTTACAGAACTTTGCCCCTTTTAGAGCTTTGTCGGTTTTGATGAGATATCAATTCATGACTCACCAAAGTAAAAATCAATTTTTTTAAAAGGTTGTTAGCTCTTACACATATGCCTTTACGTTCTTTGAAAGGATAGATTATAATGCTTGCTTCTTTCTCGAATGTTATGTAACATATTGACCATAGAAGTAGAAGAAAAGGTTTATGTAACACATTGACCATAGAAGTACAAGAAAAACTACAAATTTGTGAAGATCAAAAACCTTAGCACCCTTCGTCTTATGACGGTTTTACGAGAACTAAACTCGGTCTAGTTCTCGAAACCATTGAGGTTGAGGGCACAACATCTCGTTGTTATCTCTGCAGAAGTTGAAGAAAGCTACTTCAGTGAAACTGTTTTGTGTCACCACACGCTAGAAAGGTTCATGCAATTGTCAATAAGGTGTTGTCTATTCCTGAAAGGCCACACCTGACTGCACTTGCCTCCGGGACGCATTAACTCCATTAGAAAGGTCCGTTTATTCATCCTAAAACCACTTCCAAAGTCACAAGACTCACCATCCAACATATTGGGCTTATGATCACCTGTTTATGTTTTGCTCAACTTATGTATTCTTTGAGAAATCGTATGTGTTTTTATTGTGATTTGAGTATTTAAAACCTTCAGAAAGACAATCCGCATTTTTTTTTCTGTAACCATGCTAGTCGATCTAGTACATCTCCATATCGAACGAGGTGCTTCACACACGCCTATTCTTGAGGTTAAACTAATTCTAAGACATGTAAAAACCGACTTTTATCTCTTAAACATCCGGTGATACAATTCGTAGTAGGGAGGATTCAAATTCCGGTCACCACAATTTAGTTTTAATTCGAATATTTTTAAGAAGAACTTATTCCACATTCCAAAATGATTGGTATGAAGTACTTTATTATAAGTTGTAACATAGTAACGACAATTTTTTACGTTCTTTTTTTAAAAGGAATGTGAAAACATTTAAGATCGGGATTAAACTATTCACTAATTAAATATACATATATATTTGCATTCAGCCTGTTCACATTCTAGTGGACGTCTAGATAGAATGGTACTTCTTATGCCCCAAGCGACCCAATTTCCATCATGTGAGACTCGGCTTTATTTCTAAAATATTTAAGTATTTGTTCTTATTTGGAACTAGAGATTTAATCCGCTAAATAAACTTTTAAAAGTTCGTTAGAGGTACATTAGATGATGAAACAATATATAAACGAATAGTATCTTGTTTTCATAATCTTCTTTCAGAATAATATTTGGGTCATGCACAATCAAATTCATATATAACCAAGTTAGGGATAATATCTTATTTTTTGTTTAGCAAAAAGGGTTTGTGGTCTATGTATGTCTTGTCTTTCTTGTAATCCTTGTAATGATTCGAAACCACTTTACAGTAAACTAATCATATCATAATACCATTAGGGATTATGTCAAAATATTGATTGTTTTTACTTCTATATTTTTTTCTTGAGATAAGCAAATTGTTTAACACATTTTCTAACACTTAAATTTTCATTTTTAATGATATTTACAATTTACCCCAAAAATTATCATTAAATTAGATGTGCTTTCACGTTTTAGACAATATAAAATTACATCATCTAATTGAGTTAGATGTGATTTCTCACGTGTTTTATACAATAGTGCTACATCATATAATTAAGTGTGTTGTTTACTTGTAACATACACAAAACTCATACTATTATGTACATCACACTCCACTTCTTTGCATTTTGACAACATATCATTTTTGAAAATAAACTCCCACCATATGGTTTATATATTCATATACATACACATTGTCGCCTTTAGCGTTTTAGCATGGGAGCTGATGCCATCCCTCCTTTTGTTATTGTGCCACTTTATAAATATATATATGTGTGTGTGTGTCGAGCTAGATGATCTAGTGTGTGATATACATAATTTTCATACCTATATTCATTCTTGACATGTATTTTCATGCAATCTAGATAAACTTATCTTCTTTGACAAATCAGGCACAAAGCTGAAGCTTTTTTGCACTTATCCTCATAAGATAATAAAACTAAAAGGTAGAATATGTATATAACATAGTTATTGTTCAAAGGAAGAAAAAAGGTCGGTTTCATATGTACAAATTACAGACTGTTTATTAACATACATGACTCCCACATAGTACATCCAACATTCAACATTCAAACACAAAATTAGCTTCACAGGAGACATAGCACATATATATCAAACCACACCATTAGACACACTTCACGAGGACACACAGCGCATTACCATTTAGATCTTGAAAGAAAGCCGCCAAAAATATAGCTACATGTCCCTGACTTGGAACATGTTGCGGTTCTTGACGACGATGTCGTACATGTGCATCGACTTGAACCTGGAGAAATCAATAGGGAGTGAGATGAGATGAACGGTGGATGCTTTGTGGAACTGAAGGAGATGAGGCTCCTCGTGGTAACGTTCCCAGCCAAGTGCGTAGAGATGTCGCTGGAGATGTGAGTAAGAGGTTATGACCTCGTTGCTTGGAGTGTAAACCAGAACCTTTCGCTTTGCCTTCTCAATGTTCGTCTCAGCTCCAGGATTCTCCACTAGCCGGACGACGCCATTCTTGAACACCCACACTCCCGACATCTCCAGATCTTGATCTTTTGAAGTATATATTGAAGTTGTTCTTGGGATAGGATATCAGGTAAGAGAAGGCCTGGTTATATATAAATGCAAAGCTCATTATCTTTTTTTGTTTCTTTCAATTATTGTATTTTCTTTATATATTTTCTGTAGATTTTCTGACAGAGAATGTTGTTACCACAGCGAAACTTACAAAGGTTTTTAGAAGCAACAGTTATTTTGTAAGAAATGACAACTTATGCCATACTGAAATATATATGTAAACTATAATACATGGACAAATTTGGCAACTTAATTAGGATTTTGTTGCTACCAAATATATATAGGATATGCGACTTAGTTAATGTAACAATACGTAATAAAAACCAAATAGTGACCTTTCTATAACAATATGATAGTAATATGATAATTAACAAAAATATAATTGTGTCCATGATTTGAATATAGAATTAACCGTTTAGTGTATTGATTTGAACCGTAACTAAAATTACATTCTACGTTTATTAATGTTCTACATAGTTAAAAAATTTTTTAACCAAATATGAATACTGTATCTTAACAGTTGGCCCTTGTGAATAATTATGTGAAGCCATTCCTGAATCATGATCATCGACATGGGCATTCCTCACTTTCTTGGACTGGCAAGTCCTTTCAAAGTGCTTCTGGTATGTATATGGATATATAAATTTCCTTTTTTAGCAAAACAATTGATATATATATAAGCTGAAATAAAGAAAGAAAGAAAGAAAGAGTAATGGGGGAGAAAAGTCTACACAACAAAATTATAAATTCAAAATCTTTATCTCACAGGGATGGGCAAAGGGCTGAATCCATACAGTAGAATATGGGCTGAATCACAACTTCATAAATAATTATAATAAAATTAGTTTTTTTCTAGAAAAAGACATATATATGGCAAACTATCTATCATAGGTAACGATTTTGAAATAACATCATTCGTTACAAATTTTACTTAAAAAATCATTAATCAAAAGTAGTCTTTTTGGTCGTAGGCATATATCACTAATGACAAACATTTTTCAGTTGTGCTCAGACCTCATTGTGGACTCATGAGATAGATTACGATTCCATTTTTGACGTTTTAAAGAAACGCATGCATCATGGATTAAGCCATCCATCTGCAAACGTTGATCCTTGCTGCTCTTCACATTTGAAGACGGCATGTCAATCCGCATACATTTATATTCATATTAAAAAAAAATATATATATATGTTTTAGATTTAAAAATTAGATACACATATGTTTTTTTAAAATTCAATTTAGTAAGAAAAGGCTTTTATAAGGTTGTGGTGGTCATTCGCAAGCTGATTCAACAAAATTACAAAGAAAAAACCTTCTTAGAATAGAGCTACATCAACAATAATTATAAAATAAGAAAAAATCCAAACAAAGTTCATGTTCTATATCGTTGAACTTTTTTTTACATTAATATTTTCTAACATATCAATATATATAACTAACTTATTTTTGAAGATGGAATCCCATAAAACGAGGACTCAATACTTAAAATTTAGTTTCAAATAAATTTTAGCTATTTATTTTGTATTTTCTTTTGATTTTTCACTTAATTAACTTTTTAGATGTTTTATTCTAATATGTCAAAGTCCGGCTCTACTTGCCAGATAGATCAAATTAGTAGACTTGTTCAGCTCCACATGTTTGCATACAAATTTACTTAAATACTAGTACCAAAAAGAAATTTACAGAATTGGGTTATAACTTTCTTAATAAGAAAATATATAAAGAGAGAGATATTTTGCTTAAAATTGAAAACTTAGTTATTTACAAATTGATCCAAATCAATTGAGTTTTTTTTATGTCCTTGTGATCACAGTTTTCGACAGTTAATATAGTATGGGCTAAGCCCACTATTTGCTTAAGGCTCAATCCGAGCCCTTAAATTTGGCGCCGAATCCTGAGTCATTTTCTATTTGCCGCTCGATTCACCTTGACGGCATCTGAAACTTTTCCGGTATCTATTAGCAGAGTGATTTAGCGTAATCAGCAGAGAGAGAGAGAGGGTAAGCTGATCTAATGGCGTCGAATTCGGATCTGGGATCGGCGGATTTTGAAACATTGGCGTCGACATCAGACGTCGAGCTTTTGAAGAGGGCGTGGCGTAACGAGAAGGCGGCGCCGGAGATTCTTCCGTATGAAGGTGCTCTTGTCGAAAGAGCCAAAGGGCAGATTGAATTAGTGGTGAATTGTCTAAAACCCCTAATTATTTCTATTTGGGATTTCCAGAAATTTTGGTTCGTGATGATCCTAGTTAATCTTCCAATCACGATGTTACCCAGAAAAATTTCAGAATAGTACTGCTCTTGTTTAATCTTCGATAAATATCATCAATTAAGAAAATGATATCCTTTACAGATTCTGTTAAAATCATTGTCTTGTCACTTCCAATTCCTAGTGGAGGAGTTATATTTACTGGTTGCATCGCAGCTTTTGTAAAGTTTCTGTTTTTTTTTTTTGTAATTACAGGAAGAAAATATTGAAGATTATGTGGAAAATGGGATTGACCCTCTGGTGGTGTCACTTTATCAGATGGATTTGGACAGAACTCAGTTTCTACTGAGATCATATCTCAGGGTCAGGCTTCTCAAGGTGTGGTGTTTTGATTTATTTCCTCCTCAATGTCTATATTCATGCTTCTTCCATTTCCACAAGTGTCAGATTAACTGTATGAGTCTATTAAAGTTTTCTGAAGTGTTCATTGGAACGAAAATGTTGCTTAATAAACTTTGTTTTTATGACTTCTCTAATGGTGAGTGTTGGCTGCAGATAGAGAAGTTTATGTTCCACAGCCTGAAGTCAGAAGAAGCTGAAAGTCGGCTTTCTGAGCAAGAGAAAGTGTTTGCTAGAAGGTTTGTTTTGTTGCATAATTTGTCTGGTTTTATATTAAATTGGCTGGTATCGTGAGACATATAATGAATGATTGCAGCTGTGCTGATGATTTGGCAAAGCATTTTGAAGAGAGCGTACTGCTTAAGTTGCCGGAGAATTATCAGTCGGTTCTCAAGCAATCCCTTATAAGTGAAGTGGATGATATGGGTACCTACCTAAAAACCTCATGTTCTGTCTCCGAAACATGGAATCTCAGTTGGTTTAGATTGTCCTTAATAGTCGAACAATTCCTTCACAGTAGCTAGAGTTGCTTGTGTTAGTGATGACTATGATTGTGTATTGTTTTCATGTTCAGTGCCGCAGCCGCATTTGGACACCTTTGTTGTTTGTAGAAGCACAAACTTTGTCTCCCTTAATCTATACGAAGAGTAAGAACTCCGTAACATTTTGTCTCCATACACAACCTTTCTTGTAATCTAAGTGGATTAGCTCTTATTTTGGCAGAGGAGAGAGCCCCGAGACTGTGGAGATGGAGCGTGGTGATCTCTACTTCATACGTTACAAGATTGTAAAAGGAGCAATCGAATCTGGGAAAATTGACTTGATCTGAGTTCAAAAGCTAGAGGTTACAATAGATTTTCACTCAAGTCTCTTTCCATAGCATAAGCATTAGTGGTGCTACCACTGTTCATTCTCTATGATCTTAAGTTGCTTGAGTTGTATAGTGAATTTATATATTGTTTGAGTTTCCTAAATGTCAAAATAGTAACTTAGCATTCCTTGTGGCTTGTGCAGTTGTCTCTAGCATAGCTATTCTTTTGCCTAATTACTTAGTGATAATCATAACTAAACTAATTACTTTTGGTCCAAAAGTAAGGCCTTAACCACGATTTAACTAATTTATGTGCCTAGTTTTATTCACATAGAAGAGATAGACAAAGCAAGCATACATGTTTAGATAGAAGAAAAGATCTTTAGCTTACCTAAAGCTAAACAAAGTCTCATGAAAGCATACATGGAAACATCTGGAGGATAGTAGTCGATAATTCATAAATCTCTTTCTTCCAAAGAAAATTTATCTATATCCCAATCCCTTCTACTCTCTTTAAACCAACAGAATAAGACGCGTTTCCGTTTTTGATAACTACTTGGGATTTTTCGAACATAACGGTTTCCAACTTGACTTGGATATTGGAATACATATCGCTATAAATATGCAACCTCTTCGCTGTCGAATATTCATAAAATCTATTTTCTTCCAAAGCAAAGCAAGACTCGCCGACTTCGGAAGATTTAACCTTCGTCTTATCTTTTAACCTTCGTGTGTCTCCTGAGTAAAAACGCTGTCATCATCATGTCTTTCTCCTCAAGAATCGCTTTTGTGGTGGAGTTCAGTCTAGATGCGACTCTCACAACTTTAACAACGGCAAACACTTTCGTTCTTGCATCGACCTTCCGGTGTTAGACTCGTTTCTACACTTCAGTTATGTCCGTGACACCGGAGTGCTTGGAGTTGCTTATCGTCACACCAACATCGAGTCTTCGAGTTGGGTCGCTTGGGGCATAAATCCGACGAGCAAAGGCATGTTAGGTGCTCAAACTCTCCTGGCTTACCGTAACTCCACCTCCGGGCTTATACGCGCATATACTTCCTCAGTCAATAGCTACTCAACTATGCTTCAAGAAGGTCCTCTCAGCTTCCGTGTGACGCAGCTATCCGCCGAGTATCTCAATGGAGAGATGACTATATTCGCCACTATACTGTTGCCTTCTAACACAACCGTCGTGAATCATCTATGGCAAGACGGTCCATTGAAGGGAGGAGATAGACTTGGGATGCACGCCATGGGTGGAGATCATCTCAAATCCATGGCTACTTTGGATTTGCTCTCCGGACAAGTCACGGCCACAAAACCAGGTAACGGCAACATCTTACTAGTCAAGCAAATCCATGGATTAGTGAACGCGGTGAGTTGGGGGATTTTGATGCCCATTGGAGCCATGGCAGCGAGGTACATGAGGACCTACCAAGGACTGGATCCCATGTGGTTATCTCGCTGGTTTACTTGGAGGACTAGGAACTGCAATCTATATGGCAATGCATACCGGAATGAGAGCTACGCCGCATACCGTGATAGGGATGCTTCTCTACGGCCTAGGGCTTCTGCAGATACTTGCGCTCAAAGCAAGACCGGACAAGGACCATAAGTACAGAAAATATTGGAATTGGTACCATCACACTTTTGGGTATGTAGTGATTGTACTAAGCATCTACAACATCTACAAAGGGTTAGCCATCTTGCAACCAGGAAGCTCATGGAAGATTGCTTACATTTCCATCATCGGTGTCATTGGATTGTTTGCGGTTGTGATGGAGATTTTGCAATTTGACAAGAGATGGGGTGGCTTGTGCTTCAAGAAATCTAAATACCTAGAATCTGATCAAACTGCTTCCATTAGTGTCTAGTTTTTCTTAGGCTTTTCGTAGCTATATAAACATTCATGTGTCGTCCCTTAGTCATGAAACTCTATTGAAATTATTCATGGATTTTATTTTTAATAATTTATTCATGAAACTCTATTGAAATTCATTTCAAATTATTCAATATACATATACTTTAAAAGTTATTTAGTTTTGAATTACACTAATTTTTAATAGAAGATTTGAAATCTTAATTGAATAACAACAAACTTTAAAATATCTTAAATGTGATAACATTAAAGTTTTAAATATGATTTAAAATCATTAACTAAATAATTTAGATTGTGGTTGGATTAAAATTCTATCAAAATCTATGATGGAATCTATCAGAGTAGTTCAGATATGATATATTCAAATCATATGTAATATCTCAAGTATACAACATACAAACCCTAAACATATAAACTACTGTGTAAACGTTTTTTGTATTCAATAAACAGAGCTGTTTCTTTAGCTTGTCATAAAGAATTATGTATTATCATTTGTAAGCACTCATTGGCCATATTAGTTAGATGCAAGTGTAGCTGACATTTTTGGCTAAATAACAACGCGTACGGAGTAACTCTTTGGAATGCATATTAGATTAAGGATTTTGATTATTTGGATATATTTCAAATCTTAGAAAGATTTTAAATACTTTAAGATTTAAGTGATTTCTTAATTTTGCATTCCAATTTTTTTCAAATACTATCATTTGAGGTGGGATTTCTATCCATTCATTTTTAATTATTAATAGTCACTCAAAATATTTCAAATCCTTTTTTATATCTATATTTTTTTAAATCTCTGTTTCCAGTAAGAGAAGATTTATTTGAATAATTTTGGATTTAAATAATTTTGGATTTAAATAATTTTAGATAATCGAATAACCCCAAGATTCGCCGTAAATATAAACTATGAAAAATCTTCGACAAAAAGAAAAAATAAATATGAAATTTTGTAACTTTTGTTTGTTTGTAAAAGGCTATCAAAATATCTATAACGTTACGTGTGCCGGCCAATAAAAAAACAAATGTTATGTGCTCACTGCAGAGTCTTGGATAGAGCATAGAGGTGAGAGATCCCAAAGTTTTCGCCTTTCAGCCTCGTGGCGTACTGTAAGTCTCCCCCTTTCGATCTCTGTGAATTTAGCATCTTGATTTCTTCTGTGCTGCTTGCACTTCTTAGATAAAGTTTGGATCTTGGTGTTTTGGTTTTCCCTATATATCTTCTGTTGAAATCTCTCTTATTAGTGTGTGTTTTTGGTTTAAATTATCCTTTGGCATCTTTGTTTCTCCAGAAACTATACGAATAGGGCTGTAAATTTTCGTCAATTTTCAGTTTAAAATCGTCATTACTGTGAATTCATTTGGGATGTAGCAGTTCGATGATAAAAGTGACACGCATGAGATTTGAGATGAATCTCTTCTCTGGTGAATTCATAGAGATTAGAAGATTAATGTTTCTTGCTTATCTGAGAACGGCAAAAGTCATCGTCCTTTGAGTTTGGTGTCGTGTAACTTTGAAGTTAGCAAATAGGTGAATATCTCTATTGAGTCTGTTGTTTCTTGCTTGAATTACTCTGCTTTTATTATTTCTCTTTGTTCTTGAAATGTCAAAATTGTTTCTTTTTTTCTTTCTTCTTCTGCTATGTTGATTCCCTTGTTAGCCTTTGACAAGAGAGCGAGGTGTGTTTTTGGTGTAGTAGAAGATCTGCTGAGAACTCGGAAGATACTGACAGCAAATGGGTTTAGTGGCATAAAAGCTCGAGATTGGTGTGCATGTGCTTTTTTCTGCTGTTTAACCCGACAATTCGTCTTCAACTTTGGAGAAGAAGATGCATCTGTGGCCATCGTTGAAACTTCGAAATTCGTTCAAGAGCACTAGCCCGAAGAGATATCAAAGGACCAACAGTGGGAAACATACTCAAAGCAATCAAAAGAAACTCCTAGTCGGCGAAACAGAAGCTGGTCCTGAGATTCCATTTGGTTGGTTTGATGTTGTTTGTAGAGATCTTGCCTTGATTCTCTCTTGCTGCTTCTGCTGTTTCTGCTGCGGAGGTACACCTTGTCGACACTTTTTTCTTTCCCTTTTTAGCTATTTCCTCTTTTGTATCTGTGTGCGATCTCCGGATGAAACTAGGTTGTGAAACCTAACCAGCTCCTAAATCTGAACCAAACTAGTTTAGAATACAAGCTCAGCTATGAAACTATCTCTTTCAAGAGGATTGTTGATTATTCTTCGTCTTCAATTACTCTGGTTCTGATTCCTTTGATTTTAAATCATATACTCTTTCTTTGTTCAACTTTTGTTCAGCTTGCATTGGTGAAGAAGAGGATTGATGCAAGCTCCCACTGGAGTAGCAAGTGAAAGATATTATAGTCTTTAGAAAACACAGTCTCTCAAAATGTAACTAGAAATAATGTTTCTATTGACTTTCTGAAATTCTATCTCTAGCTTTCCCAAATCAAGTATATAAAGTTATCTGATTAGTCGTTAAAGTGCTGATTAAGAAGTCTTAATCAATCTCAAAAGCACACACATTTGTTAGTCCGTAGCTTTCCACTATGATTAAACTATATTGATTATATCTTATTTCTATTAACCTCTATTGATTATAACTTTACAAAACTTTATAATCTACTAAATTATATGATCCATTAGATCTAATTTCCTTGGATTAAAACATTGTAGAATTCAAACTTTAGGCCCAACATTCAAATAAATCTGTTTAAAAAGCCCAAAACGTGAGAAGCACAAAAGTCCAAAGTCAAAACGGTAGATACTAAGGTGAAAAGAGGAATCAGCCGACCAGTGTACATCTGCCACGTAATAATATCAGAAAACCCAAAAAAGATAAAAAAACTCATTGAAGTGCTCTAAATACGGAAACAGACTCCACTATCCGACTAAATTACAGAAATACCACTCAGTGGCGTTTCCTTCCTTTGGGCTTTGGCGGCTCTTTTTCTCTTCTCGTCGGCTCTCGCTCGCTCGTTACTCCTCCCTCTCGTATTTCCTCGGAGCTCGTGAAAGCTCTCCTCTTTAAAAAGAACCCTAAAACTCTTTGCTCCATCTATACATACACAGACTGTCTGTACCTATTCATTCGTTAGTCTCTCAAATAATGGAGGCTCCTTGTATGAATAAGCTTAAGCAGCAGGAGTTCACTCTAGCTTCCGTCACTGATCTCATATCCTCTTCCTCGTCTCTTTCGTCCTCCCCTGTTGTAGCTACGTTTTCCTGCGTTAACGAGGTCACGGAGCTCCGATTTAAGGAATCTGAATCGGCCGATGGTTTCAGTTTTGATCTTAGCTCGGCTCAGGTGGCTGTCGATTCGCTTTCATTTAGCTTTTCTTTTGGTTCCGTATCGTTCTTTCATCTCAATCTTGAATCTTTTCTATGCTTTAATTAAGTAATGTAGCTTTCAATGATTCTTGGAACCAGTTGCTGATAAAATGCATTGATCGTAATTGTGTTTTCCATCTGTGTTTTGCTCAGTTGTTCAAGTTGGGGCCGCTTCAGTTCATCTGTGTATCTGATTGTTCGGATTCCACCAAAGAGGTATGTGAAAGCTCTCTTTTTGTTCATTACTTTCCCTTTCTTCTGATTGTTTATGAGATTGCTTTTAATAGTTGGTTTTGGGAGATGATTTGTTTGGTTCTGCATCCTTGGTCATACTACCCGATTGTGTAATTGATACAAGTGTTACCTTTTATCTGATATATATATTTCTGATTTTAACCAGAATTCATCCTCTCGAGGAGTTGTAATAAAATTTAGAGATGAGAAGGAAAGCAAGGATTTTTCTGATTCGTTTGAGGATTGGAAAAAGGATGCTGTTCAAAAAGGTGCTTCCTTGGAGATGTTTATGTGTTCCTATACGTTCTTGAAAAAAAGGATTTTTAGATGCACGTGCCTTTATATAAGAGAGTTTATTTTCATTTTCTTCATTAATTTACTTGAGAAATGTTTATACTGCATGGGATAGTTTTGGGGTTGTTCTCATCTTTCCCAAAGAATCAAATGTCTCTTAGTGGTGTCTATCGCCTAAATCTCATTTTATCGATCACAAGGTATTCATGACTGTTGCATGGCCACGTTTGTATAAAATGTCTGCTCTATGCCTTTCTCGTTTACCAAATCCCAATTTTATGATTCACAATGTATTAATGACTATTGTTCGTATTCATCCTTTGATGCCTTCTCATTCTTTTGTTTCAAGGATCATCCTTGTTGAACGGAACAGTTTCAGATAGTAAAAGCAAGTTCGACAATAAGATAGAAGCTGCTTCAGCCAAAATGTATTTCCATTATTACGGACAACTTCTACATCAGCAAAACATGCTACAGGATTATGTGAGGACAGGTAAGACGTCTGGCCTTTGTGCATCGGTTACCTCAGATTTTTTTAAAAAAATTTTGTTGGTTTGGAAGTATGTCCATCCACCGGAGGAGGAATTTCTTTAGTTTTCTTCACACAACCATTTGACTCATGATATAGCTTTTTTTATATCATATTACTGTCTTCAGGTACTTATCACGCTGCAGTTATGGAGAATCGTTCAGATTTTTCTGGGCGTGTTGTGGTCGATGTGGGTGCTGGAAGTGGCATTTTGTCAATGTTTGCTGCACTGGTATGCAAATATTTAAGACACTTTGGGCCCAAAGGTTCTAGAACTACTTTAGATCTGCATTGTGCTTCTACTATTATAAATCTTCATTATTTTATCCCTAATCTAGGCTGGTGCCAAGCATGTGTATGCTGTGGAAGCGTCCGAAATGGCTGATTATGCCCGTAAGCTGATTGCTGGAAATCCATTGCTTGCTGAAAGGATCACAGTAAGACCTGTAGTCCAGCTTTGTTAGTGCATTTTCTCATGTATATCCATTTTTCTGATGTTCTTCAATTTGGCACAAATGTAGGTCATCAAGGGAAAAATCGAGGATATTGAGTTGCCTGAGAAGGCCGATGTTTTGATCTCTGAACCAATGGGTATGTGTTTCAGAGATGGATTCTTTTCACATGCTCTTCATGAGAATCAGAATTTTTCAGAAAGCAAACTTCGGTCTGTGAGAAAATAAATGGAGAAAAATCATTACTGATTTAAAGTCTTAGTGATTCATTTGGAACGATATGTCTTATAATAAAACATGTAGGCACTCTATTGGTCAATGAGAGGATGTTGGAAACATATGTAATTGCTAGGGACCGTTTTCTATCTCCAAACGGAAAGATGTTTCCAACAGTTGGAAGGTAAAGTTGATCTTTGATAGTTTTACTTGTCTATTTCATATATCTTCTTTCTCATGTTACTTTCTCGCTATAGGATCCACATGGCACCTTTCTCCGATGAATTCTTATTTGTTGAAATGGCAAATAAGGTACATAATGCTCATCTTATAAGGAAGATATTTTCTGAAATTGCTTATAACATACATAAAAAGATATCGCTGGGTTAAGTATGTGATGTTAAGCTTTCACTAATTAGGTTTTCCACCTCTTGTAGGCTTTGTTTTGGCAGCAACAGAACTATTATGGAGTGGATTTGACACCTCTATATGGATCAGCACAGCAGGGTTATTTCTCGCAGGTATATCCATTTACAACTAGTGGATCATTGATTAGTTTGTTTGTTTTCTTTCCTTTTACACAGAGTCATATCAATTGATTTTGTAGCCCGTGGTTGATGCATTTGATCCGAGGTTATTGGTGGCTCCCCCGATGTTTCACCTGATAGATTTCACTCAGATGAAGGTATAGCTACTCCCTACGTGAGATTCGATTCCACGATGTTTCACTAACATTGAGGACATTTTTCAGTCATGCTGTTTCATATATGTGGAATTTGTATGTACAGTGTTCCCTGTCTGGTGAATGACATTATCCAAACTCATTTAGCTGTCAATTCATTTTCACAGGAAGAACAATTTTACGAGATTGATGTCCCGTTGAAGTTCACAGCGTCTGTGTGTGGCAGAGTGCATGGGCTTGCGTGCTGGTTCGACGTTCTTTTTGATGGGAGGTATCAAGCCGTCACAACTTATATGTGTTATCTTGTACTTAAAATTAATGCTCCTTTGCTGTCATACAAAGGAATACAATAAAGCTGATCTGCTCTGTATATACAACAGCACGGTGCAAAGATGGTTTACGACGGCGCCTGGTGCACCAACAACCCATTGGTACCAAATAAGATGTGTTCTCTCGCAGCCAATTCATGTCATGGCAGGACAAGAGATCACTGGCAGACTTCATTTGGTTGCCCATAGTGCTCAGAGCTACACTATAAATTTAACTCTCTCAGGTCAATTTTGCTCTCTTACATTTCTGCTTTTGAATCATACCATCTTCTTTCTTACTTTGTTTCAAATTGGCTTTTTAAACAGCTAAAATGTGGGGGCCCGGTGCCAGTCAAGGTGGAATCCTCCAGACATCATCGTGCAAACTAGATCTGAAGGAGCCCTACTATAGGATGTCTCAGCCACAGGTATACCCTGTTGCACAAGAACCAGCAGCACAACCGCAAGTAAGCGTTTGTTATTGTCTTGATTAGACAATTAGGATATAATCACACTGTTGTGTATAATAATTGGGCGCTCTATCATCTCGATAAGTGTGAAATACCGTCAGACGTAGCTATATCACCACTTTTGAAGCCATCTTTCTTGGAATTTTGCATCTATATAGAAGTATATCTCAGCATTACAACATGTGTTTACATTTTCTCGGTGCAGGACATACAGATACAGAGCGATGACTTGGATGAAGTGGAGTTACTACAACAGAACGCAAACGCTCAGCTTTAGAACCATTGCTTCCATAATGCTATATCTCTGTACTTTGTGTTTGGTTCACATCGTTTTAGCTCCAAACACTTGACTTTTAGACACTAAATCTTTACGTATTTGTGTTGGTTTCGAGTCCATTTAAACTATGCATCGCCACATGGTTTTGATCCTCTCTTAGGATACACGAGGTTAATTGAGTTTTTGCCCCGTACTAATTTGTAAAATTGAACTTTACGATCATCGGACAGAACAAGGCCGCTCATGTGTCCAGAACAGGCTCCAAAAATATTCCAATTTAAGAACTTATATAATTATCAAGTTTACGGAAACAAGAATGAATTGGAGAATGTACAGAGTGCATTGGACAATCCAATTGTTTAACAGTATGGAGCAAATTTCAGGCTCAGCTGCTCACGGCTGCAACCACAGGCTCAGGCGGATTAGCAACAATGACATTGAAGCAGCGTCCACAGAGAGTAGGATGGTCAGAAAACGACCCGACCTGGCCTGAATAGTTCCAGCACCTCTCACACTTGGATCCCTCGGCTCGTGACACACCAATCCACACTTTGTTTTCTCCCTCCACATACTCTCCCGTGTGCGGTACACTACTTACCATCTCCTTCTCCATTGACGACAATACCTCAACCTGTATACATCCACAGCAGTTTAATGGCTAAACTCTCATAGAAATGAACTCACTATCATCAAATCTCAACTTTAACCTAAATTGTGTGGACCCTGGACACACACGCCATCAAAAGGCTACAATCCATCTCTTAGGCGTTTAGGAGGTTTTCTGGGATGTATTCTCATACATGCAATCACTACACCTCCTTACTGCTATAAAATTACTCTTCCTTTTACCTCTAACTACTTAGCTTTTCTCCTGAGGTCCCAAACTATATCTAGGATGCGCAGAAACTCCCCTAGATATCAAAATCTGGGTAGAAAGAACCAGACAGGATCAGAAATTTTCCACTTTGTGCCTAATCCCATTTAAGGTACGTGTTTAATTAGTTGTTCTGTAATAAGTCTTATGGAGTGGCTATTATGATCTAATTAAGCACAAGTTTCTAACCCCCTAGAGATTTAGTGCTTACCTGTGATGTTATGAATATGCGTTGCAATGTATCTGCTTCATTCTGAGCTTCACACATCTCTAATAATTTTGAAGCCATGCCTGCATCTTCGCTATGCAGATACACCTTTGCTTCTAAACTGGAACCGATTAATTTCTCATGACGTGCGAGCTCCAGCACTTTATTCACCTCGGTCCTCAACTGTCACAAACGCCATAAGCCTTTTTAAGATCCTCATTACATATGGCATCAAGAAAAGGCTGTCTAGAGGAAGAGGAAACAAGATTAAAATCTTATCACACAGATCTTTTAATAGCTATATCCTAATTGGGTCGAATATTGTGATTTTGTGTAACATTTCATCTGCTTCATCTCCACTAAGAAGCTAAGAAACTGTAATTCTTAAGTATAAGACGTGTAGATGGAAGAAATTGCCGATAGTTAGTTCGCTATAATTTTAGGAGATTTTTGATACCTCGAGAAGCCTTTCCCAGAAGAGAACATCTTCAGCAGGAAATGCAAGCCATTGTTCGTTCAACATAGGCCATTTAAGTTCAAAGACAAATCCTGCTGCAGAGCCATCTTCATTCCTGTACTCAAATGGGAGATTTTGCCAAACATCTTCTGCTAGGTGAGGTACTATCGGCGCGATCACTCTCAATATGGATACCAGATGTGTTGAAAGAACTGTTTGACAGCTTCGTCTGGTAAAACTCGAAGTTCCCCTGAGATTAAGTTGAATAGCACAGACATCGGAATCAAAGATTGGTAAGTCAAGGTCTACATAGGTTGCAGCAAATATCAACCTGAACAAGATGAAAAAAAAACTTACCCAGTATACAGTCTATCTTTAGCAATATCGAAGTAGAAATTTGACAGATCCACAATTGTGAATCGTTGTATGATCTGAAATAAAGAGAGCTCACTTAATAACAGGGATCATCTAAAACATGAAATTCAGCCTACTCAGTGGCACATAATACCAATATGAAACCAAATAGCATAACACAACACACAAAACCAGTAATCAAATAAAAAAGGAAGCGCAGTATTTGTAAGATGCATTGCTTTACGAGGTTCAATGTCGATCTGAAAGTATATCAACTTCGCTCTCACCTCAATGGATATAGATCCAATTGCTCAAATCTGAATTATGGTTTCTTAGATATATTCGAGCTTCTAATCAATAAACCAAGTTTTATACTGGTAATCTATCTATGTTCTCTGTCACAGGCAAAAGAAAACTTATGTGAATGAAGTAGATCATTTAATGGTTTTTCCAATTACTGTTGCCTCGCTGCGCTATCACATTTAAGCAGATAAAAGAAATAGCCCCAATCATAAAACGTGACACATTTAAAGAGACTACTTCGTAGATACTGCTCCCTTCAAGTGTACCTGGAATATTTTGAAAAACTGGTAGTTCTCGTAACACTCTTTTATGTTCTTTACAACATTCTCAAGCTGGAAGAGAGCATGTTGATCAATAATGGGCAAATCCTGGTACGGAACAGCATTATCATCCTGCAAACAGCCACAACTTAAATATTGAAAGATTGTCGTCGACGCCAAAATATCAAACAGAAGCAAGAAATCTTGAAAAGTGGACAAGGCGAAAAAAATACTACTCTATAAGCTTAGAGCTAGAGACATACTCTCCAATCATGAAGATTGCCCAAAAGATATCTCAACGTTCCTCTCAACTTCCTATATATATCAGACATTTGCCGAAGAATCTGTGGCCCTATCAGTACATCCCCTGTGTAATCTACACTAGAAACCCAGAGACGCATAACATCAGCTCCGTAAGCAGGTGCGTCCTGGCATAAGGAGACAAACCCTTGTCAAGAAACAGATTGGATGGATTATAAAGATGTTCTTACACAATGAGCATGGTTGCTATTCTACTGACGAACCTTTGAATTTTTCCCTCCTTCAATGACCATACGTGGGTCAACCACATTACCCAAAGACTTGCTCATTTTCATACCCTTCTCATCCAGTACAAAACCATGTGTTATAACGGCAGAATAGGGGGCCTTGCCTATACACAATAATAAAAATATGTGAAGAAAAAAATGAAAACCAACTTACAACAAGAAAGCTAAGATCTGTGTAATAATCTCAATTTATATAGGCAGTTATCATGGCGTGCATTTATCACCTTTTGTTGCGATGCTTGTTAACAAAGAACTCTGGAACCATCCACGATGCTGATCTGTACCTTCTAGATATACATCTGCAGGGAAAGTAAGACCCTCGCGTTTCCCCAATACACCAGCCCAAGAGGAACCTAACATACAGATGAGAAAGAAAGTGTACACAAAATACTTGTTGGTGCTTTGTTCTATTTGATTTTAGTTAGCATTCTTTTATTATAGTACCTGAGTCGAACCAGACATCCATTGTATCAGTCCCTTTTTCATAATCAGCGGCTTTATCACGATATTTTTCAGGAAGGAGGTCTTCTACCGACATATACCACCATGCATCACTACCCTTTTGGGAAATTATAGCTGCCGGACAAAGAATTTAAATAATGTTACAGAAAATCAATAGCTACTACATCGAAAGGAATAACAGAAACCTCAGACAGTAAATAACAACAAAGAAAGAGACAGTATAGGCCCTTACATTTAACATGGCCAATTGTCTCTTCATTCATGAGGGGCTCTTTTGTCTGAACATGATAAAAGACAGGAATAGGGACACCCCATGTCCTTTGTCTCGATATGCACCAATCAGATCGACTGGAAGTCATGGCAGATATTCTGTTTACTGCCTGCACGACAATTACCAAAATATACCAAATAAAACTTCGAATAATATACCATGCAGCTCTTAGAAAATTAATATAAGGAAAGACGGTACGTCACGAGGACAGCAAGCGGTATGATATCATCCCACAATGAGAAAATCCGAGACCAAGATGGATCAAATCATGTGATTCATGTGCTGTGAGTCTCCTTTCACAGCTAACATCCACACATGATATTTTCAACCCGCATGCTTAAGAAAAAATATCAACATATAAACTCAGCATGAAGTTAACTGGGTACCTGATGTGGTATCCATTTTACATTGTCGATTGCATCCATAGTGGCCTTGCGAAACCCTTCAACCGATGCAAACCATTGCTCAGTGGCTCTAAATATAGTAGGTTTTTTAGTTCGCCAATCATATGGGTATTTATGAGCTACATGGAAAAGAAGGAAATCAAATCACGAGACTTTGAAGCAAATGTTTCCTCAAATAGTTGGTCAAAAAACATCTGAAGCAAACTCACCATAAGATTCTTCCATTACCAGAGACATATTTTCATCCAGGTAACTGACAACAGCACTATTCCCTTCTCCAAGGACAGAGAGCCCTCTAAACTGTCCAGCTTCTTCAGTAAAGTTTCCTCCATCATCCACAGGAGAGACGATAGGCAGCCCATACTTCAGGCCGGTTGCATAATCCTCCTGACCATGACCAGGGGCAGTGTGGACCAACCCTGTTCCTGATTCCGTAGTTATGTAATCACCTCCTACAACGACTGGACAGTCCCTGTTGTCAACTGGATGCGTGTACCTACAACCATGATGACACACTATAAACCAAGGGGTTGAATTTATAGCATCACATGGGGTTCTTTTTATTCTTTAACAAAAAATGTAACCTGCAGTTTTCAAGATCTGAACCGAGGAATGTTTTAGTAATGATAAGCTTCACATCCCATTTCGCTTCTAATGTTGGCACAAGGTCGGTCGCTACAATCACAAAAAGCTTTTGTTGATTCTTTAGAACTTTCCCCGGCATTTTCTTTTTATTGCTTGTCGACGCAGGTTCATCTCCTGAGGATGACTGCACTTCAACAACAGAGTACTGAAGCTTTGCATTCACCGCAACAGCTGAGAGTTAGACAAGAAGGAAACTAAGAAGAGTCACTAAATGTTCTTGTATAGCATTCAAATACAGAAAACCAGGCAGAAATAAAAGTAATTATCCTTGTATCTACGTGGACAAGAGAGGTGGGACAGAACAGAAACAAAGTAAGGTAGGATGCATTTTGGCAGCTGAGAGTAACATCAGGATGCATTTCCTAATACGACACTTACCAGCATTAGCAGGAATAGTCCAAGGTGTAGTTGTCCATACTGCCAAGCATATATTAGGAATGAACTCTTCTAAAAGGCTTGTTTTCGCTCCGCCAACCAATTTGAAAATAGCATATATGCTTCTTGAAATATGACCCTCCGGATACTACATATAAAGGGATATACAGGTGGGACTGACGTAAGATAACCGAGGTAAAGTGTGGAAACGTCTAAACATTCATTCATGAAAGCGGCTTGCAATAAGAAGAGGAATAGATAATTACATTAAATTAGGGTGCATCGAGGATATATAAAGCAATTATCTGGGTCTAATGGACCACAGATCCCATTATGGTAAAATGTCAACAGAAGGAAGAAAAAGAATAGCAAGACTGGTATGGTTCATAGCTGACTTAGTTTTGCTCTGAGCTGTCAATAATATTATTTTTTCTTCTTTAGATAATTTGAGATGAAAACGGGAATTTTACCTCTAGCTCAGCTTCTGCAAGGGCAGTACGAGATGAAGGGCTCCAGTGAACTGGTTTCCTACCTCTATAGATGTACCCTTGCAAGGCCATCTGGCCAAATACTTCAATCTACAATATATAATATACGATAAGAAGATATTTTAGACTTTATCAGGCTTTTGAAACCTTACAGAACTCTATTGATCATAATCTCCTGCATGGTTATTTAACCTAGTACATAATAATGTGGGAGATAGGACCATTACCTGGGCCGCTTCATACTCCGGATCAAGAGTTAGATAAGGATTGTTCCAGTCTGCCCATACACCAAACCGCTGTAAACACCAAGTGTATGTCATATGTGCTATATATCAATTGGATGACCTAATAAATTATCTTTCATAACTTTAACGTCCTAAAAGATCTAAATAGCATAATGACTGATGCATTTATAATTAGAACTCAGGTATGGAAATAAAACGTGATAGCCACCTTAAATGATTCCATTTGTGTTTTGACTGTTGCTTTCGCAAATTTCGCTGCCTTTGCCCTTAACTTTAGTGGTGTAAGTTCCTTTCTCACTTCCTGATCCAGGGACTGCAGAACTGAAATTTTGACAGTTACAGCCAGATTACTCAGGCAAGTTACAAACTGGCAAAATAACAAAAGCAGAGTTACTTTCTCGGTGTAATATTCTCAAAGGTCCATAACCTATTATATACTTGCCTTTTAACTCAATGGGAAGACCATGGCAATCCCACCCAGGAATGTACTGAACTTTATAGTTTTGTAGCAGCTGATGAAGAAGCAGACAATTTGATGAGAAGAAACTCCTTAATTTGATGTGTAAGCAAAAATAGAGAACCCAGATAGACAGTAAATGCATCTCCAAGTAAGGAAAGGTGAAATACCTTATAGCGATTAATGATATCCTTCAGTATCTTGTTAAGAGCATGACCCATATGCAGGTCACCATTGGCATAAGGAGGACCATCATGAAGAATGAAACTTCCCTGACAATCCAATTAACGATCTCAGACACCATATTCAAGAAGCAAAGTTTGATATGAGAGAATTTTGAGAAACTCACTCCATTGTTATTATCAGAAACTCTCTTAAAGACCTGGTTCTCGTCCCACAACTTCTGGAGTTCAGGTTCCCTCGTCAAAGAATTCGCTCTCATACCAAAAGCTGTCTTTGGCAAATCAACTGTGTGCTTGTATTTTCCTTCTTCTTGCTTTTCGCCTAACCAAACACAATAGCAAATGAGTGCCAAACATTGCATAACAGTATTAGGTAAGAAGTAAAAGCAGGGAAATGCAAACCTCCAGATGCTTTCTTTGCTGCCATTACAGGCCCACGAGACCTACGCTTTGATGAATGACCAAACTCGTTGTTTGCTTGAGTTGAATACCGTGAGACATATAGGAAAGAAAATGCCTTGACTGGACACCTGCCCTTGGCCAGAAAGGAATCCAACGGTGTGGTTCTCCTTAAATTTGAACAGCGTCTACCTGACAATACCTGAACGGGCACAAAGCAGAATCTCAAAACCATTTCCACGCCAGCAAGGTACAAGAATTTCTGTCAGAATAAAAGGTGAAGTAATTTTTTTTCCAAAGCAAGTTCGACAACACGTATTTTAAAAAAGAACAGAGCGCGGAAGTCGAATTAGTTAAAAAAAGTCATGAGATGCTAAAAAAGTCAGAACTCAAGTGAACTACTTGCAATTTCTTTCTTTTTTCTCCTGTAAAAGTAATATGCTCTTATTTATTCGAAGATATAAGCAACGGATAAAGATCACCCCAGAAGCCTCTGAAATTTTATCGAACAACTGGTGTGCAATACGAAAACCCTCTAATGTACTCGAAATCCGGCCTGTGAAATATATACCTACCTTTTAAGTTATAATAAAAGTCAAACTAATTTGACGAAACCCACAAACCAAAATGCCATTGCGTTGACACGATGGACCAATTCAGAGAAAATGTATTTTAGAAACTGAGCTTGAAAGAAAGGCAATCACTTTCCCAGTACCCAAAACAAATGCAATAAACAGAGAAGACGGATTTGAAGTAATCCTTATACTTTCACGTACTCTGTAAGATGAAGATTGCACCATTGCCATGGCAGCTGCCTCCCTGGGATTTCCCGCAAAAGATTTGAAGAAAGACGACATCTTCTTCACTTTTCTATCTGGAGCTTCGATTTATCAGCTCATTTTCATGCCACTGGGTTCGCTATCGGCAAAACAAGGAAGAGAAACTTCGACAAACTCAGAAAGACTATGTGCGTATGTGTGCGTATGGATAAACAGAACGTGTTGAAACTAAAACCAAACCTCAGAACATGAGCTTCACTTTTGGGTTTTATCCCTTGATCCCTAAATTTTCTGTTTTCTTCCACAAAATACCTTTTCTCGAATAACTATTACGTATATGGCCCGTTATTACACATTTATGGGTTGGACTTTGGTCCAATATTATATCGCGATTTGATAAAGGGATCGGTTGCTTTTTTAGTAAAAAATTGAAAATCATAATGTTGGTTATATTTGGATTGGAGTTTTCTCGTATTGTGATTTGGATAATCAATTAGTTTAAGACAGAAAAAAAACTTTTACATTTCTTAGAACATTTTCGAAAAGAGCTTCTTAAAATCCTATTATCATTTTTTCTCTCAACCTCGGTGTCTCAATCAAAACATTAAGAAAATAAAAACTATGAGAATGAGTGACTAAACCCACAAACCCAAAACAAATAAATTAAAAACAATGAGAAAATGTGTGAACAAACCCACAAACCCAAAAAAGGACCCATTAAATGAAGTGGGTCACTTTTAGTAACGTAACGAGACCCTTGGCCCAATTTATAGGATTCATCAGTAATGCAAGACATAACAGTTATACTCAACCGTGGCATCACCAGTCTTGAGATCGAACCACTTGGTCCGAGCCTCCACATAACCTCTAGCAAACCGGAACAGTCCACTGCCTCCAACCACCGGCATCTCCCTAACTTTCGACATAACTGAATTCCGACCAAGAATCGTGATCGTACTCCCATTATACTTGCCAGTCTTGAAAGCAAAGTTCATCGCCATCAACATTCCTAGCTCCTTTTGGGCTGCTCCGGCGTACATCCCTTGGGCCTGACCCACCACAGTCGAGTTAATGGGCACATCTAATGTTAGTGCGTTGTCGATCATGGTGACTGATCCGAAGAAGGAGGAGTCGGAGTAGTTCAAAACCGGAGGTTGGATCCTGATGGAACTTGGGTTCCGACCACTTAAAATGTCGTGCCAGTAAACTCGAAGATGTGTGAGTTTCTCCTTTTTAACGAGGCCGATGTGTTTTCTGTGCATTGTTCTTGCGAAGTTACCATCATTTTTTCCGGCGTAGGCAACCGCGACAGCGACAAGGAGGATTTGTGCGGCGAGGGTGAGGAGGAGCTTTGCCATGTTAATACTTTTGTGGTATTTTGTTTTATTTCTTGTTGATAGATCATGTAACTTGAGGGTGTATATATATAGTGCAATTTGTGTACTATATACAGCGAACGAGTGTATATAAAGATGAGATAACGACTGTGAAAAAAAGGACAAAAAAGATAAATGAGAGTGTATATATAGAAGAAGGCGTGCTATTTGAGAAATCTTCTAGAAAAATAGAAATGGTTCTTCATTCTTGGTTATTTGATTTCTTTGGATGAATAAAGTGGGAACTATTGTATTGACGAAAAAACTTGGTAAGTATTGTATTTTATGGGGAAAAATGCAAAAAGTCAATATCAGTTTCTAAAAGTGTGATGATTGACAAGTTATTCAATCAACTTTGATAAATAGCACAAAGATGAGATTATTTGAGGCAATAATTTGGGGAAATTACAAATACTCACTCTCTTTCCATGTAAAGTGTTTCTTAACAATAAAAACTAAATAATTACTACATATATATAGCTATAAAGTATATATAGTAAATGGCTAAACTGTGGAAGGTTATTTGCAAAAAAAAATGGCTATATATATGCACTAGATAGCCATATTTTACCTTCTTAATAGTTGCAAAACGACGGAGGATAAGTTGTTGGCAAATTTTTGATTTATAATAAATACATACTTTAACAATGAATAGAAATATAGATAATATTTGAAGGTTTTATTCAACTCTATTGATACCAAATTGAAAGCAAACGAAATCGAAAATAGATAAAGAAAGAAAAAGACTTTTGGTCAAACTCTTTACAAACCAAAAAGACCGATATTTTCGGAAAAGCATACATAAGACTACAGAGGTTATAGAAGAAGTGTACCAAAGCATACACAAGACTGCGGAATTGGTTAAGAAGAAGTGTACCGAAGTGTGCTCGGCTAAATCTGTTGAGATCACGTCTACGGAGGTTATAGAAGGAGATCCGAGGAACATAATGTTGGAAGCAGCGGAGAGACATCATGCATCTGTTCTTGTTCTTGGAAGCCACGGTTATGGAGCTGTGAAGAGGGTGTTTTTGGGGAGCGTTAGTGACTATTTAGCTCATCATGCTCATTGCTCCGTTATGATCGTCAAGAAGCCTAAGGCTAAACATACTTCTAACGATAAACAATGATGAGATGAACAATTAACAAGACGTCACTTTGTAACTTTGTATACTCTTAATCTTAATTTTTTTGATCATCTAGTTTTTTTTGTTAAATTTAAAATAATACAATAGTCCAAAAAAAAATATAGAACCGGCAGAACAACTAAACCGACAAAAAATTAATTTATCGCAAACCAAAACCTATTATTATCATATTGTTGGGTCAAAATATCAATTTTATTACATATGTATTATTCTTTCATTTTATAGGTAAAAATATTTTAGATGCCGTGAAAAACTCTTCAATGAGCTTTCCTGGTTCATCATCATCTCCGACTTGACTTAACTCTCTTCCCGACGACAAGCAAGCAGTGAATGAAACCATCAACCCTCTTTCTGATTAGCTTTACCTCCACTTTTTATGGCAACTCTCGTCGTCTGAATCCGGTACTTTTTCAGTTTCTCTTAATTTTATTGAGTATGCGGAATCGACTCGTTGTTTGGTAATTGTTTAATTGTGTCTCCGACGTTCTTGGGTCCTTGCTTTGATCGTCTTCACCTAGATGTACGGAAATTCAAATTTAAGCTCTATTTTGGATTTGATTCACTGCGTGTCATGTTAATATTACTGGTTCTGATTTAGCCTCATTTTTTTTTTTGGAATTCGCTTAGGGTGTGGAATCGAAGTGTAGAGGGAAGATTTTGTATTAAGGGTTTGAAAAGTTATGGATGGTAATAAGGATGATGCGTTGAGGTGTCTGAGGATTGCCGAAGACGCCATTGCTGCTGGTGATAAGGAACGGGCATTGAAATTCATCAAGATGGCGAAACGGCTTAATCCAAGCCTCTCTATCGATGAACTTACTGCTGCTTGTGAGAATCTGGATTCAGTTTCGGAGAATCAGTCTTTTAGTGAAAAACTCAAAACTGTGGATGATGATCAGCTCGAGCCTGGGAAGACTAACGAGAGGAAGATATATACTAAGGAAAATGTGGAGTTGGTAAGGAATATAAAAAGGAACAATGATTACTACACGATTTTGGGTTTACAGAAGAACTGCTCGGTTGAAGAGATCAGAAAAGCTTATAGGAAGTTGTCCTTGAAAGTTCACCCGGATAAGAACAAGGCACCAGGCTCAGAGGAAGCCTTTAAGAAAGTTTCTAAAGCATTTACATGTTTGAGTGATGGTAACTCGAGAAGCAAGTATGATCAGGTGGGTTTTGTTGATGAGTTCGACCATATCCAGAGGCAAAGTAATCGCAGGCCGAGGAGGAGATATAATACGCGGAACGATTTTTTCGATGATGAGTTTGATCCCGACGAGATATTCAGGGCATTTTTTGGTCAGCAACGTGACATGTTCCGTTCTTCCCATGCGTATAGAACTAGACAAGCGCGTCACCAACCCCGAGAGGAGGAGCCTAATGTGGCTGGACCAAGTTGTTTGACGATTATTCAGATACTACCATTCTTGCTGCTTTTGCTGCTGGCTTATCTACCCCTTTCTGAGCCTGACTATTCTCTGCACAAGAACCAGTCTTATCAGATACCAAAGACGACACAGAATATGGAGATTAGCTTTTATGTTAGATCAGCATCGGCCTTTGATGAGAAGTTTCCTCTTGGTAGCTCTGCTCGTGCTAACCTTGAGGGCAGCGTGATCAAAGAATACAGAAGCTTTCTCTTCCAGTCATGTCGCATTGAGCTCCAAAAAAGGAGGTGGAACAAGAAAATGCCAACCCCTCGCTGCAATGAACTCCACGACCGCGGATTTGTTGATAGGTAACAGCTTTCTTTTTTCCTCCTCATTTGTGCTTTGGATTTCTGTCATGTACTGGTTACCTGTGATTCCCGTGTACCATGTTTACTAAGCTCCTCAACAATTAGAAGCTGGATTTTCCAATCTATAAGATCTTCACTGAATGACTCCTTTTTGACTAATGAAGATCTTAAAGATGACCCTCGCTCAAATCTAACCTTAGAACCCATATGTTGTGGAAAATGCTAGTGTTAGTTTTTTATTTATGGTCACACGACAAATTTTAATGCTTAATCTTTTGTTTGTATGACACAAAACAGGCAAATACCGATATGAAATCAGCTCAAAGCTGTCCAAGATTTTACGAAAACTGCCAGATTTTGGCGTTCCGGAGGTTCTTGGGGCTGAACATGGAAATTGTAATGTGTCATGTGTGTAGGGAAGATAACTACAATCTCTTTTTCTTTCTTTTTGGCATATGGATTTGGAGATAATAATTCTTTAGGAGAATATTGAGAACAACAAAGAAGAAGGTACTGACAACAGAGTTACCACTTGTTATACTCATATTATGATTCAAAAAAATAAAAAAATTTACTACAACAATTATCGCCGGAAGATGCAGCAAATAATAGTTCTATTCATTTCTAAATGACAATAGGGCTCTGATTTGTTTCAATCAGATCAAAGCTCTATTGATTACTTCACCGGTAAAATTTTTTGGTTCAAGAATTTATATTATGCAAATATTTCAAATACTTTTGTTGCTACTAGATTATGAAACTTCAGCGATCATGTGAAGAGTAACATAACAAGTTTCAATGTCTTAAGAGGATGAAGATGAGACCAAACAACATTCCAAAACCTTTGAAAAGTGGTTTTTGTGTTCGTAGAGAATGAATTGAATAAATATAACTCAGAGCCCTACTGACTTATATTCTTCACTTGCATGTGCTAGCGTGGTCTGATATTTATAGAGTTAGGTACGTCTACAGGATACAATTCGATAAAGTCGAGCCATTTATTTTCTGTCTCGGGCTCCACTTCTCGAATGCATCTCCACACCGCACTGTTACACTTGAACCCACTTCCTAATGCAATCTGCAAGACCCTATCGCCTTTTTTCATTCTCCGTTTTGCTTCCAAGTAAGAGAGTTCGTACCAAATTGATGACGAAGAAGTATTCCCAAACCTATGAAGAGTCATCTTTGATGGTTCGATGTCTTCTTTTGTCAAGTTCAGGTTCATCTCCATTGCTTGAATCACAGCTCTTCCTCCTGTATGAATGCAGAAATGCTCAAATGCTGTCTTGAAGTTCGGTATATAAGAAGAGCTCGACTTATAGATCTTTAGTTTCGTGCAAAGAATGTATTGTATCACATATTGCAGTTGCTCTAGGTAAGGTAATACCGAAGGCCCCAGTGAAGTTAGATTCATCTTCAACATATCTCCAGCCACGCTGATTACATCTTTGGTTATCGACACGCCTTGCTTTTCCTCAGAGTCTATGTCTTGATAGATACATCGGTAAGCTCGATCATCTTTCGCTTTATTTGTCCTAACAACATGCAAGAGTTCATACTTTGCATTTCCTTTGTCGTGTTCATTGTTAGACATCAATACTGCAGCTGCTCCCATTCGAAAGAGACAGTTGGTAAGAAGCATGGATCTGTCTTTGCCAATATACCAATGTGTATTCAGCGCTTCAGTGCTAAGAATAAGAGCCAAGGAGCCTCGGTGAACCTTTAGCAAGTCGTTAGCCAAACCGACTGATAGAATCCCAGCTGCACAACCCATCCCTGACAGGTTATAGCTCTTGATATCGCTTCTCATGTGGAATTTGTTAATCACCATTGCACTAAGAGACGGTGTAGGCGCATGCAAACTGCAGTTTGTTATCAGTATATCTATGCTTCTTGGGCTTAGTTTGTTTTTCTTCAGAAGATCCTCGACAGAGGCGAAGAGAGTGGTCATGGTTTCGACTTTGACCGAGGAGAGACTTTTCTTGAGGGGTACCTCCATCAGGGAAGGAGGAATGCTGGTATGGTTGCTTAACCAGGACCTCTCAAGAACCCGGGCTTGGAAATCGATACTCTCTTGATCAATCTGGTTATCTAGGTAGATGGTCTCGAGAAGAGTAGACATCGGGAGGCGGTTTGAGTCAGGGGCTCGGTAACAAGTGAAGTCAAGTAAGTAGACTTTGTCTCTCCTCCTAATTATATGGTAGATCAAATGCAATACTAACAAACTAGCAAAGATAGAACCACCTGAGCTGAGAAGCGTTGTCAGCTCTGACATGGTCAAGGAGATTGGTGGAACTTTGTGTATGGTTTGGTTCATTTCACTTTACTCTTTTAAGTTTAGTTTCTTTCATGGATTTTTGATTCGCCCACTATGGTGGTTTCAATTAAGATATAAGATAGAATGAAATTATCATCATGTGGAAGTTGTTGTAGAGGATTTCACTGCGTTAGGTAATGTTCAACTTTTCAGCATTCTTTATGTGCTTTTGTAACAATTAGTCTCAACACGTCTCTTGCTTATCTGATTAATTAGGTTGTAACTAGGGGTGGTAAGGGTTTAGGTTGAACCAGCCACATGTTGATTAATCGTTTGACAATTTTCACTATAAAATTTGGTCTAATCCAACTGTCAAATCAATAATTGTCGTGTTAATTATGTCCGAGATAGATCATTTACAGTTTAGGAATATCAAATCATTTCGTATCTTCCATATACACCAACAAAAGGAAAGAGAATAGGGCCAAATGGTTTGTAATTTTCTTATTGTGCTTTAGAAAAAAATGCAAAAGTTTCATGAAGAGAAATTATTAAAAATCTGACAAGACGAGGGGTCCGAGATCAGAAAATTATAGTACATTATTTTTATTTTTGTAATTTTGTTGCTTTTCCGAATCATTACGTTTCAGAATTATGCGAACGACACGGTGTTTTCAGCAAACGAAGATAAACTGCACGGCGTTCTAATAAACGTAGCGAAACATCATGCTTTTCAGGGGCTTGGCCTTCATTAATGACACAACAAGTAGGTTTCGGGAATTACAGACACTTTAGATTCTGTGGTTAGCTTTGGTAATAACTATGAAAACGAAAGACGAAACTCACAACGCAACACATGAGCATATGAAGTCATAGAGGTATTAAATGTATGGGGTTTGACCCATCATGAACAGTATTTATATAGACCCAACATGTTCTTGTCACAAAACATGATTGAATCAGATGGGTCGGCAAAACCATTAAATTCTTCTCCGGGTAGAGATTATTAACAAATCTATGGACTATAAATACTTGTAAGTTTATTATTTTGAGTTGATTACACTCATCTTCGTGATATTAATCATTCTAGAGACTAGAGTGTCGAGTAGTGGACCGTGAATCCGTGATTTGTTCAGATTACGACTTCTACTGTTTCACTACTTTCTTTTTTGCGTTTACATATCATATATATAATGATTTTATTTTTTTGCAAATAAAATTGCAACTTTTTGTGTGTTGTAAATAGTTATGTTTGTTATTTGTTAAAGTAAACGTCAAACGCAAACGACTTAATTACATTTTACTAAAAAAACAAATTAATGAAAAAATTGAAAGAGTATTTTTTTTTTAATGTTAGAAAAGTTGTGATTTTCTTCTTCAAATGCATCTGCATACACAGAAATTTGCATTTTTTAAAACTATATATACATAGCCTACATTAACGTTTAAGATATTTCCCAAAAACAGCAATTCATCACAACTTAAAAGTTAAAACCAAAGAAAATCATTACTGCTTACAAGTAATTGTTATTTAATTTATGGATCTAGACCGCCATTTTTCTTATTTTATTTGTGTTCTCGTTTCCATGTTACAATGATTCTTATATAGGCAAAACGTTTTCATGCTAGCGTGTGGCGATTTCTAGGCTCTAAAAAGATGAAGCAAGTCAAGAACATGCCTATGATCTCTTATCGAGATCTTGATCTCTTGAACGATCCTACTAAATTGATCCAATAACACATGATCAGCTTTTAAATAATCTATTATTATACATAGTTTTGGTCTTTGGAACGTGTATAAAGTCCACATGGAAAAATACAAGAACAAAAAAAAAGAGTAAATGAGGAGTTCCTTTTTTCCCTGTCTCTTTGGCTTTGCAGAATCCTTCATATGTAGTTTCATCTCATGGACCCCTTTATGTCATCTTCTACACGTTATACAATAACAAAATCTTCTGTTTTGTATGTCCTTGATCAACCACTTAACAATCTCAATGTGAATCCAAAATTTGCACTGTTTTGGGTTTTTATAAGATTAGAGGTGATCACTATCAGTGATATATGTAGCAGTACAACCGTTGTTAATGCCTTAATTTTGTGGGTCACAAGATATAAAAACAAAACAAAACAAATTTCATTTTGGGGACCATGGAATCATAATGCATGTGCAAAGGCATGTGCCTTTTGATTCACTCATTTAACACAAAACTCACACTTTAAAAGCCAGTCAAACCCTCACAAAACCTCCTCTTTGACTGGCTTTTCCAGTGAGGTTTTTTTCTTAATAATTTAATCAACACTTCTAATAAACACATTATAATGACAACGTAAAGCAGGACAGATGATTATTCTAAGTAAAGATTATAGACACAAAACAAGGATTCAAAATATCAAAATAATCAAGAGAAAAAGACAAATAAACAGAAGAAAGTAGCTCAAGTATCCTAAGTTCCCCTCTTCTCCTTATTTGACAAAAAGATGATAATTAACATAGAAAGATTAGTATGACATTACAATACTATTAGGATATGAAAAGATCAACCAATGTTCAAGAACACCTAAAATGATGAAAGATGAAACTAGCTTTTAATGTATTTTCTTGTTTAAGATTAAAAAAACACTTATTGAAACGCAAGATTGAAGTTTATTAATTCAGCTTCTGACGGCCAACAATGAAGGAATTGCATCCAAGTTTGGAGTTGTGTTCTCGCTTGTAGAATCTGAAATTGTACGGCCTCTCTTCCCAGAGGAAGAAGAAGTGAAAGCTCTCATTGGACTTGCAAATGCCCATCCCCAGCTTCTGTTCCTTCCACCATGAGCCATGTTGTTTTGATGATGATGATGATGATGCTGTTCAGCTGATGACGATGATACCCATGATGATGATGATGAGGAAGATGACGATGAAGTCATTATCATAAACCCACCAAAGATCCCACCACATCTCACCATTTCCCTCACACCACCATTGCTACTAGGGTTATTACTACTAACTTTACCTTTGTTGTTACCTTCTCTCTGTGACTCCACTCTTCTCAAAGTACAATCTCCAAACCCATTTGTGATCCTCTCAAAGAAATCTCCTGAGAAGCTTCTGCTTCCACACCCAACAGATCTGGATCTCGATACTTTTCTTTCGCTAGGTGTGACTGTTGTTGCTGCTGCTGGTGTAACCACAACGTTAGGGCTTCCATCTTCCTCTACAATCACATCAATGCCGTTTCTGTTACTACTTCCACCTCCATTCACTCTCTTTGACATCGAAGAAGAAGAAGACGACGAAGACGAAGATCCCACCGTTGTCGTCTCTGTCGTCAAATCGCTCTTCTCTGTTTTCAACAAAGCGTTTTCAGTACGTTTTGTCGATTCTGGCCTGGTCGTCGTCTTCAAGGAATCATGAAAGTTTCCGACTTTCTTACTGTTGCTATGGTGTTTGTAAGAATGTAGATGTAGAAAAGACCAAAACCCATTCCGCTTCCTCGGACTGAAATCAGGACCTCCGTAGGCAGAGGTCGTCGTCGATTGGCTTCTCTTGTAGACAATGTTCGGCGCCGATGAGGAGGAAGTCGAAGCAGTCAGCATCTTCTTCTTCTTCTTCGCTAGCAAAAACGGAAGCTTGTTGTTGTTGTTGTTGTTGCTGTCTGCGACATTTCTGGGTCCGGCGACGGAAAGGGAGAGAGAAGCTGAGAGATTAGCGGCGGAGGCGGTGGTGGTGCTACCTACAGAGTCAGATCTGAAGGAAGGAGATGAAGAAGAAGAAGAGGAAGAGAGGTGTTTTGGGAGTGGGAAGGAGGAAGTGACGAGCTTTCCAAGCTTTTCTTGGAGACAGAAAGCACAGATCCCACCTGGGTTCTTAGTGAAAGGGTGGTTTATGCATTGCATCCCATCACCCATGTCTTGATCCTTTGCCTCCACCATTGACGACCAAATCTTTTGCTCTTTAGTTCCTTTAGATTATTGTGGATGATGTTTCTCTGTTTCTGTTTGTATGAGAGAGAGATTCACGGCATCTAAATGAAGAAGGAGAAAACAACTTTCAGTTTTATTTGCTCTCTTCTTTTGAGAGAGAGAGAGAAAGAGAGAGATTGCTTGAGAATGAGAATGGAGGAAATGAAGGAGTGGGTTTGTGCAGAGTGAGAGGAGGAGGAGGGGTCGAGTTCCCAGGTGCACGTGGGATACTGACTTCTTTGTGGCCTCTCTCTCTCTCTCTAGGTTTGTTTCTCTCTCTCTCTCCTTTCTTTTTTCTTTTGTATAAATAAATAATATCAGGGCTCTTCAAATCTTCCAAAAGTTCTTTTTTTCTCTCTATAATCACATTTAGGGATGGACTTAAAACACTAATGGTCCATTATGCAACCCCACATCCACGTGGCTTTTTTTACTATTTCTATAACTATTACTAAATCCACCCATTTGTTGCTTTAAACACCATGCTCCATTACTAAGATGTTAAAAAGGGTTCAAAAAAATTAGGGCTCTTCGTAGCCCATCTAAATAATTATAAATTTTGGCTCTTGATTCATTTAACTTAAAGCATTTTGGGTTAATTTAGGGTTTTGTTTTAAAATTCAGGACTTAAACAGGATTGAGTCTTATCAAATAATTTTATCTTTGGATGCAATATTTATTTTATACCAATAATTTTTTATATGTCTTTAATAATAAATTATTATAGGGTCAGAGGTTTGTAGGATTTAAACCCTGTTATTTAAATTTGAACAAGTATTTTAAAAATCGACTCATTTAAAACTGAATTTTAATTAAATAGGGTTATGACAGGTTGGAAAACCCTTAGTAACATCCTTATCCATTACTAATTTACTTTTTACTATTTACTATACACTAGTTACTAGACCAATACGAGGAGATTTCATTTGCATTCATAAGAGAAAGGTATGAAAATAAACTTAACATAAAGCAGCAAATGAATAATCAATAAAATATACACAAACACCCATTTTGTTATAAACTATAGTTTAGTGGTACATGCACTGATGCACACCTATAAATTGATTTCCAAACTGTTGTAAGATTGTTGAGAGCTAGCTTTTTTGAAAATATGAATCTGTGATTTGTTAAATTTCTAACGGGTATTAGATTTTACACTTTGTTGAATTTAGCTCGGTATGTTTATGATTATGATCTAGATATTCTGAAACAAAGTGGGGATAGATACTTTAAAATGAATCGGAATAGATAACGAATTGAAACAGACATTATGAATATTTATTATTACAACAGAAGACGACATTTTCTTGGCTTTAGCCTCTGTTTTTTGTTGAATAATCTCTGTTTTTTGTTGAATAATCTTGATTGTAATTTGTAAAATGACCAAAAGGTTGTGACCATGTATGGAGAAGAAGAAGAAAGAGTGGTCCAAAACAACATTGAATGATCATGTCTTTTTGAGCTGATTGCACCATTGACCATTGTCTCGTCTCTCTCATAGACACGTCTTCTCTTTATTTGTTTATTTTTTTCTTTCAATTTTTTACACTTATTTTACATACAGTTTTTTTTCTATATGATAAAAGGTTATATTGTTATCCTATAATAATTATGGGGACAGTTGCGAAAATAGAGAACTAAATTCGTTGACGTAATGAACAAGCATCCAACTTAAATGAATAAGTGAATACTTTCTTGTTGGAATTAGCGAACTTGGTACAATTGGCAAATTGAAAACAGAAGAAAAGTGAGTACCAATTCAAATGTTTATGCCATTTTAAACAAATTGCAAATCCCTTCTCATGGAACTTCTTCTACCTTTTTATAGGAATTTTAACTCATTTTAGCTTCAAGATCTTTGTTAACAGTTTACACCTTTAAACTAAATCTAAATGGAATTAACCAAATTTTGGTTCGGTCTAATACAGCTGGTTTAGTTAGATAACAATACCCATTTTCATTTTCATAAATCTTCTAATTCAAAAACTCTTCTAATTTTCCATTTTCATAAATCTTGACTTTGTGAACCGGAGATTCTATTACAATAGGTGTTTGCAGTATCCCTATCATCCCACTTATTAATAGAAGGATTCTAATACAATGGGTGAACCGGAGAATGAATCCAATGGTGGCTGTTACGCTAACCGTGAGATTACAATTAGAGCCGTTGGATCGATAAGAGGAGATGCTCACAACATGCACATCCTTCAACTTCTGTTTTGTCTTTATTCTAAACATACGGAGAGAGAGAGTAAAGAGACGGGAAAGATGTCACGCCACCTTGGGAGCACACTACCTACGAACTACATTAGTAAAGAGACTTTCGATATTTTATTTGATTTATCATTGATTGACTACATAGCTACAAATATACTATATAGTAGTATAGGTTGTATAATGAGTGGGTTATGTATAATACTAGTAAAATAAAGAAGCTTCACGTAATAATGTAACTTGATAGAGAGACCAAGATGGATTAAATAATTTTCTGCCTACATTAAAGGCTGATTTGCATGGATACATGACCGCCACTTCATCTGTTTATTTAATGCTTAATTTCAAAGTATTCACATTAGTCGAAAAGAAAGAAAACAAAAAATCACCAAACACACACAATTAGATATACTTTATTAGAGAACTCGCGAATTACGGTTTCGATTGTTAATATGTGAAATAGTTAAATTAAGTTTAGAAACATAATTCTGCAAATTTTTTACCAATTAAATATAATTTATTTGAGAAATTTGTGAATTATTGTTTTGATTTGTAAGATATGAAATTCCAGAATTGCGTTCAAATATTTTACTATTAAAAAAAATTAAGCAATGGAAAATAAAACGTATATTACGTTTTAGATAAAAAAATACAAAAAAATCATTACATAGTTAAGTGAGTCTTGAGTTGATTTTAGTAGAATAGTTGAATTAATTACATTTTTACATTATTATGTTATATAATGAATAGTATAGTTGATTTTTTAAAAATAGGTAAAACTCTTTTTACTTTTTTTTGTTAATTACATTAAAATTGTAGTGCTTTGCATAACATTTTTCAAAATGCTCCATTTGCTTTCTTATATCGGTATTACTTGTTAAATCCTCATCGCACATTCATTTCATATATTATGTTCTTGATGATCAGTCTTTCTATAAAAATTAAAAAGGTTTTTGTCTTGAAGATACTTGTTTCGATTACATTGTAGATAAACTTATATAATATGTTTTCGGTCTTTGAAAATTTTGAATGATCTACCGTGCCGTCCAGATTCCTTAGGCCTATAGGCCCAGATAAACTAAGGCCCAAATAATTTATCCCGCGTAAACGACTCACCATGCTCAGAGACCTTTCACCGATAACGACATCGTGCGTTTGGCCCAGTACCACCATTGTGAGTTGTAACGCAGGAGGCGAAGATGGAGGAAACCAGGCAGAGACAGAGACACAGAACAATAACATTGGCGCTAACGCACATGATTTGGGAGAAGAGTCAGAAGATGATTCAGAGAAAATATTGTCCTCCCGTAATGCTAGTTCGGGATCATCACAGGGCTTAGATTTGGATAAAGCGATAGCAGCAGAAGAGGACGATGAAGAAGAAGGTGAAGGAAGTGGCTTTAGACGTTCGAAAAAGATAGCAAAGAAGAGTTGTGTTGTGGAAGATTCTCATGAAGATTCTGAAACATTTTAGGTTCATGTTTGTATATAACACTTGCTAGCTCGGAGAAGGAACATAAGGCATTGTACTTAAATAGCTCCCACGTTTCTTGAACAGCAAGTCTTCATGGCAGGTCAGCTCAATCCCATCTCCACAAATTTTTGTATTAGCACTAATGCTTATGGACACATTCTATGTTCAACACAGTCAATAAAAAAATGTCTGTGTGTAATATAATCAAAAAAACCATTTTACGAATTTGTTTTTTCATTGTGGATTCTACGCTACAGTCTTTCGAATATTTAAATTGTCAAAAGGTAGATTTTGCATAAATAATCATGTGGCCTCCTGACCTTCATTTATTAATGTAATTTAAATCCACTTTTTCAGTATAATACCACAGCCTTATCCAAGTTTTAGGTTTTATGCTTGTAAATGCATAGTTGGGATTATGATAATTAAAGCGGTTATTATATTTTCAAGTTCCAAAAGATAATCTTTTTTAATAAACTACATAATAATATGCATATACGTGACGTATGTATGAGTTGATGAGCTTTTTACAGGCATGCAATATAAGAAGAGCCATTGTTAAATGAATGAAGCAGGTGTTATGGGAAAGGGGCAGTCTTATTGCATTAATATAAAGAGCATTGGATGTGTTTCAACTAAAAGACGAGATTCTCTAATCTCAAAGTCTTATTGCATTAAATTAAATTTAAGGCTGATCACAAAAGTAATATTAAACCCCACCCCCAATACAAGCAAGAGATTTTAACTCACTTTGAAAAGTGAGAGAGACAGGTAAGGGACCTCACTATCTCTTTACAGTCGGATCCTATGAATATGGAGTACTAATCAATAACATTTCATGGGACCATAATATTTCACACAAAGACAAAGTGTAAAAATGTCATAATTAATTTGGCCCACATCATTCCCAAAAACCTAAAGAACACTTATTAAGAATCTAGCCAGTCTTTGACCAAGTGATAATAATACTCCTAGTGTCAACACTAGAAATTGTTTTTTTTCCTTTTCTTTTAAAGACCTTTCTATTGCAATGTGAAACTCACATTAACTAGGTTTGTGCAATGAGTATGGACTCTTCTCTGTTCCTAAACCCACACCATTCGATAACCTAAAATCAAAGGTTGCACGAACTTATCGGGTTGGTTTTGCCGAACGTTTCTTATGCTTTGAGAACTTACATAAACTTTTGATGATAGTCATCTACAAAAACGTACTTTCTGACACGAGAACCAGAAAATCCATTCTCATCATTTTGGAAAAATATTGGGTTGACTGAAAGATCGTTAATATATAAACATGCTAATGTTGTGTAGTATTTTTTATTTTTGGACACTATACAAGATGATGCTTTGCCTTTATGAACAAAACAAAGTAACTAATCTAAAAGAGTTTCCAAAGAGTTCATTTCTTCTTGTCATGAGGTGCATAAATTTGATTAAAACAAATAAGTTTCTCAAATTTTATTATTCAGTAAAGAACTAATATTCAGAATAGTTTAGTTGAAATCCAATATTCGTCCAATTGTGAAAAAAAATTGTGTAGAAATGTATGTCCGTTAAAGGTAAAGATTCTCCCACACGTTGAAGCTAATTCGCATGAAACCAAGAGAATATTTTTATTTGTATATAATTAAAAAGCATATAGTAGTATTCTTTTTGACCAAAAAAGAAATAGTAGTATTCTTATTACGTGTCCTTTTGTTTGGCACTTTGTGGATTAGATCCACAAAGTCTATCACTAATAACTATTTGACCCTTTTCTCCCGAAATTCATCTTCTTTAAAGTGTTATATCATATTTTATAAACGAAATAAATAAACCTCAACTCTTAAGTTAGTTCCATCAAACATTAACTATAATGGTGATAATACGTTGATAATGTAGGCAAAAAAGGTATAATCAAATATTAATCGGAACCTACTAAAATAAATAAAAACTAGGGGGCTCTCCCATAGATATGCAAAGCTCGAAGTACCCAAAATGTCCTTTTGGTTTTACACCTTATATAACAAAACGACAAAAATTAGCCTAAGGGTAATAAAGTCAAATCACAGTTTCAGTTTGCGATGTTGCTCTCTCTTTCTCTGTGTTTCAGTAAGCGAAACCGCCTGCTCGGTTTCTCGGATCACGACGGTGACGGTGATGACCGCCTGTAGCCGACTTCGCCGTCCCCGGAGATTCAGGCTTCGTCGTTTTGGCAGCCATGAATGAACAGTTCTCTCTCCTTAAGCTTTCTTCTTCGTCCATGATCATCTGCTTCGATCTACACTCCACGCTACAGAACGCTCTATCACCTCTGATAGATTCGAAAGAAAAAGAAAAAGAAACATCCCAGAAAAATTAACACAAATCTGAAGTAAAAGTCTTGATTCTCGCCATTGTAATCACCATCGGAAAGGAAAAAACGACTTCTTTATGTTTGGTTCTTACTTGTACATGTAGATATCTTTCGCTGGAAGAAGTTTCCTTCTGCAGAGAAAACAATGTTCGAGAAACCCGGAATCTGGATAACAATTTCCACGGCGGAGATCGGAAGCGGCGGAGACGATGGCGGTGACCATGACGGAGGATTTGTTGACGACCTGATGCGGTTTAGGACTAGTTAAGCCATCGCTGAGAGTGTTGTTAGTCGACTCCAAAACAATACTTAGTCCCACCATTTTCTCTTATCTCATTATCTAAATTGTCTTTTATGCTTTTGAGATTTTCAGGTGTACAATGGCGAAAGAGGAAGAAGAAGAAGGAGAAGAAGAAGTTTTCTTTGTTGGGTTTTCGCAGGGGAAAAATGAAAAAATGAAATTAAAATTTAAAATGTATAGAGGATAGGTGGGACCTACGAGTGTACTGTGCGAGGACGATTGATTTGATTTCTTTTGCTTGATACTCGCCACGTGTATCCTCCTCTTCATTACTTGTGTAACCCTTTTTCTTTTACCCAATTTTATTTTCTGATAATTGTGAAAAAGTTATCGAGTTTGATTTTGTCGTCTTGTGTGTGTTTCATAATACAACTTGAAATTCAATAAACTCAGAAGGATTTTCTAAACAAAATTGTGTTGTTCACAAAAAAAAACATTGTGTTCTTATTTTTAAACACTCATACTAAAATCAGATTAATCAAATCTTCATAATACGTAAATTGTTGAGAATCTTTTAACGTTCTATTCGTGTTACGTTTCAAAAGGTCTTCTCACTAATGCTGTTGAATTTAAAAGAATAAAGAGCATATCTTTCTCAAATAATGGTAAACAAAAGGGCTGTTTCTTTCTTGTATAATGAGATAAAAGGCTGATTATATATAATATGAAGTGGGTCTGAATGTTTTTATATAGCCCATATAGTTAAAAGGCTACAAGCACACTGTTTTATTAAAGGCCCAAACCTAGATCTACTTAAATCACAAATATTGTATTTACTGAACAAATTCAGCTAATTTATGGACTAATCTATTCCGCATAATTTTTTTTGTTTGTATCAACATGCATTACTATATTAATTAAAGGTTATGGTATAATCTTCCCTTTATTTCTTGAACCACTTTTTTTCATTATGTACGTTAACAACTTGACAGGATTTTATGTTTCAAATAATGTGTCTTCTCATATTACTTTTGTTTATCTAAGGAGATGTGGGGTTATTGGTTTAGATACAAGCAAAGGTTGATTGTGAAAAGCATCACTCTTATCGTTCATGATTAGACTATTAAACATCATGACTCTAAACAAACACACATAAACATAATTAAACTTTCACGTGGATATTCTTGCAAATATGATTCTAATGAATCTAATCCTTTAATTTGGAAATGATTTTTGTAATGTGAACTTTCAATTTTCTTATTTCGTTTATATTATTGAATTTTCAAAGACACGCATCACAACAAACTGTTCTCGGGGAGAAAAAAAAGACAAAGTTCCATTGTATTAGGATTATTTTTCGTTATCTTAATTATATAGAAAATTTTGGCATTGCATGCATGGTCGGTCCAACTCTATAACATACAGAAACAAGTTACAAATAGTCGTTTTTTTACCAATCATCTACATCTCCTTTCAGTTTATAATTTAAAATTTGATTTCGTTAAATATTATTTAAAATGTTCCAGAGTAATTTAAAAGTTTACTTATGATTGAACATGTAACTAGTCGCCAAGATTACATCGTAGACAAGACACAGTAACTAAGAAGATATATAGTTGCCAATTATTTCCGAGATTAGGACCCAATTGCTGTCGGTTTTACTTTACACAAATTGCCTTTCCTTTTCTATTTCATTCGTTTTATTCTAATTATTTTTACAGTAACTTTAAAAAGTAGTATATTAACAATGTCTTTTTTCTTAATTTTCTTTCTTCTGTAATTCTATATAATATTGTGTTTTCTCGTTTGAAATGCTAATCAAAACAATAGAAAAACCAATAATTCCTTTTTGTTTTCCTGAAAAGATTCACGTTACATATGATAACTATGGAGAAGGGTAATGCGTCAACTCGAACATGGTTTCAAGTCGTCACGATGAATATAGGTCAATCTAGAAGATTAGTTCGATGAACGGTAAGGGTTAACGAAGGGATAGTGAACTATTTATAAATAATGTAACATTTAGTCTGGTAAATTAATTTAAGAGAGAATACTTTAGTCTATAATATTTTTGAATTTAAAGAGAAGACATTATATCAAACAAATTTGATCGAAAAAATCGAGATAGCTTATTTTAAATTTGGATGAGAGCGAAACTTGAATTTTTTTTGTCTAATTCTTACCTATTTTTGTATAAAGATTTCTAAGTTTTTTAAAATTTTTTGTTAGTTTTTGCAATGATTTAATTCAAAATAGATAAAATTAATGATTTATTATGTTTTTTAATTTATCAAATATAAACTTGATTATGAAAAGAAATATCTCAAATCAAGATCTGAATATTTGTTTTTCATTTTGCTTTTACAAAGATATTCCATCAACTACTGCATGATTAGTTAGGGTGAATGGATTCAAACTAAAATGGTCAAATTATAGGAACTAGTAAGCCACAATGTGGACAATAACATGTTGAACAAGAATTTATGTTTCCATTATAGAAATTTGTTGAATATCGAATAATTATGTCATTATGCTAGAGTCTAAAAAGCACATTTATAATTGTCGGAGATGTAAATAACAAAGCAGAACTTAAGTGCTATATCTAGTGAGTAATGTCTAACTATGAACGATTCCATTTACAAGATACTATTATCCAACAAAATTCACTAACTTCAAATATTTTTTTTATAAAAAAATCTAAGACTTTGACTATTAATTTGGTATCACGTACATATTTGTATGCTTTTAAATTGTGTGTCATTATTTATGGTTAACCAAAATTGACTCGAAATCTATTTGTTTAGATTCAAAGAATGTTTAGTCAAATAGAGGCTGGTCACAGTTGAAGTATTCTTTTATTTATAATTTATACTATATTTGGACATAAAATGGTTGTGTAAACCACTTTCAAAACATTTTTTTTGTATAAAAAGAATCGATCACAAATTATTATAGTGGTTCTATAAATGAATGTGAATTATGCACAAAAGTCTTTCGCTTTGATAGATTCCAACTAAATCCAATGGGACTGGTAGATTTATCAAATTTAGATGTCGGAAGTGGTCGTCATTTTCTGATTTTCAAACTTATTATAATAGAAACAAATTTTAACAAAAATGTTTTTAATGGAAATTATTATATGTAGAAAAGCTAATTCACATAACATTTAGCGAAACAGAAAGTATAAATCATATAAATATAAAGAGATTCACTTTCACCATATTATTCTATTTGTCATTATTCAATCACAGATTCTTTATAAAAAGTTCGTATAATTATATATTCTATTATTTTTTAGCATTTGAAATGTGTTTTGTATTCTTTTTATTTTTTACCGACTAAAACTCATTTGATTATAAATATCATATTTTAATTTTAATGTTTTAACTAAATTTTAATTTTATATCCATTATCTTGTTTTATTAATAAAAATATAAGTATGCAATCTATTAAATATAGTAGAAAATTGACTATTTCTTTATAATATATGCGGGAAAACGTTCAACGATACTTAAATATGAAATTCTATTTAAGGTAGACTGAAATTGTGTTTTTACCAGTTTTCAGTTAAAAAGTCACGATTAGATATTAGGTTTCGTTATTGCCAATCTTTGGACAGTAAATTAATTTTAATATTTCAAAGTTGCTTTTTTTTAACGAACGATTTAAAACATAATCAAAATTTGATTGTTTGACAACTTGGGCTTGAAGCGTTGAAAACTTTCAAACAAAAATTATTTGCACTTTTTTCTTCTCGGAAGTCTTCCCAACATTATTCGTGTGTCTTGAACAGTTTAAGAGCAGCTTCATCGATACAAAAACGTACGTATCTTACCAATTACAAAACAGAAAAAAAGAAAAACAAATAAGAGAGAAAGTAAAAAATTTCTCATTTGAGAAATTTGAGATAAGTATTATAACCCCTCTTTACATTTGTCATTTTACAATTGACTCAATCGTTTTCAAAATATTTTGATTTAATTAAATAATTAAAATATTATTTTTATTTGGTTTAGAAACCCATTTAAAATACTTTATCAATAGAGCTGCTCTAATTAACCAGAAATCGATGTGCGTATCCCAATTAAACAAAGATGTAAGTTAAGTTTGTTTCCAAGGGTTTAAACGGTTTATTGTGCTCACATAAAAATAATTAGAAAAAAAACACGTCCACCGACAAAGGATCCCAAAATCAATATCTTATGAGTTCCAAAAATCCGTCCCGAACAAAACATGAAACTAGATTTTAATTTCGAACTTTTGACATCTCAAATAAACAAGAGCTACTTGTATGTTTTTCTAACATTAAATTAAGCTGAACTGATAATACATGTAGATTAAGTAACATAAATCAGGTTTTCTGAGTCATCTTCAGAATGTTATATATGTAAAAATATATTCAGAATGTTATGAGTCATCTTTTACATTTCCTACGTAGGACGTCATCAGTATTATTTTATATTAATACTATATTGTAATATTAGTGAAAGGAAAGTTAATAATCGGCAATCATCTAGTTTAGAAAACAAATGAATAGCGAGAGCTAGGTGATCCAATAATTAAAGTGGATCAGTGGAAAGCGATCGGTAACATGAGCGAGGAAGCAAAAAACCGATGGCTTGCTATGGGAGATTATGACGTAGACGTAGATACACACACGATACATCACAAACTAAACGATGTGTAGACAGATATAGGTTAGGCATATGTCTATGCATGCATGTGTTAGTGTGTTACGTGTACAGTGAGAGACATCGAGATCAACGGTGGAGATGGAAGTAAGAGTAAATAGGCACGTTCGGGAAAAGCAAAAGAAGAGAACAAGTGTATATTGGTGAGGAAAGGAGAGATGATATGTTTCCTATGTATTGGGAACATTACGAGTCTTTCTCTATGTGTACTTCTGCTAGCTTCAGTGCTTGTGTTTTTTTTTTCAGTTAGTTTCGCCACGATTTACACAATTTTCTTCTGCTCGTATTTACGATTCAGCTACTATTTACACATCCTTTTTGTTTGAAAATTGTTTACAGACAGACACTCATACATGTAGTACATCATCGTATCACGCATGCAAAATGCATCTGTGAAGATTGACGGTAGGAATTAGAATGTACTCATTACCCGTCCAAATTAAATAGCGTCTTATTCGTATATATTGGAAATGCGTCTTGCAAATTTTTGGAAATGATATGCAAATCTGACTACATATTTCTATAAAATATTGACAATAATAAACATATTCTTACTAAACTACTCGATGACTTCTTAATTGTTATGCACTGTTAGTAACCTATTGGCATATTTTTATATAAACACAAGAAAAATAAATTTTGTATATTCATATTACCTCTTCAAATGTCATAAGTTTGATATCTTAGCTGATATTTGTATAACGACTGACATGAATACTATACTATTTTTTTTATTTAATTATTAACAAAATAATCGTGACAAACAAAATAAAATAAATGGTCTAAAAGATTGAAACTAATCACTAATAATACGCTAATTTCGCTTAAACTTACTGAAAAAGATTCTAACAAATAAAAAAAGAATCAATATCATATTTTCAGTATATATGTTTAAAAAGTATGACATCAAAACTCCTCATATTATATGGAAACCCACAAATGTGTTACATAAATATTTCAATTGTCATGATGATCATTTTTCCACGTAAGCAAGATGTAATTAGTTATAGAAGGAGTGGAGTGGGAACAAGAAGGAAAAGGGGAAAAAAGAGAAAGGAAAGGTATACATAATTTTCAAATCGATTCTATGTTGATAATTACAGTGAGAAGGAGACAAGACATTGCGCAATACCTAATTCTAACTAGTTTCATTTCTAGACTGATGGACCAATCATATCACTTTCTACTAATGTCCTTAGTTTGAGCTCCATAAATATCTTTATCAACATTTTATTTTTGAAAGAAAAAGAAATCAAAAGTCACTGTTAGTTCTATGCATAACTTTCTAAAACCATAAAGGTTATTTTTTAAAAAAATTTCTTATATAGCCACGAAAATTTTAGGCTGAAACCTACAAAGTTGAATTTTCTTATTATTTCAATATTTAAATTTTCAGACTCAAGTTCGGGTGCATGTTCAAATTTCAAAAAATAAAAAATCCATAAAGTGATTTTTTCTTCTAAATTATTTTACTTTTATCAAGAATCAAACGAAAAAACTGTTCTGTCAAAATGCAGACAACTGTTCACAAAATCAAGTAATAATAATACACTTTTGTTTATAGATTGACACGGTTAAACTGAAGAGATATTTACGTTATTTGGCAGATCGTTTTTTGATTACTGTGCATAATAATTGTTAAGATTCTAGAAGTTAGTATAGACTTCAATATATGATTGTGGAAGCTGTGAACTAAATGTTTATAGTTAATGTTTCTATATAAAAAATGTTGAAGTTTGAATATCAAAATTGCGTATTATCATTTATACATATTAATGGAAATAAAAATATAGGAGATTTTTAATATAAACCATGCAAATTGTTTGTCGTGAATTTTGATAATAATTTTGGTTGTAATTAGAAATGTTCATATAAAAATATTTATAATTTATAATAAAATAATAAATTAGTATTTAAAAAAGTTTAATATGATATTTTTTTAGTTATAAAAAAACTATGTTCCTTAACAAAGTTACTTTTAGGAGATTTGAAGAGTAGAAAAAGACATTATCATATAGTGGAACTTTGTACTAAGTTGATCAGCATGTTGTGAAGAATTTGATTTGAGTTTTTGTTCTGATTATTTTAAATTGCCACATACCTATACTTTCGTTTGTTTATGTGACGCTTTTGTACGAAAAAAATCTGATTCCGATTCGTACTTTTGTGGTCAAGAAAATCTGTTATTTAATCAAATATGTGATAGAGTCGTCTCGAATTTTATTAAAAACAGGTTGATTTAAATTAATTCCGTTTGTACATTATTTCTTCTGACTATACTTAAGTTTGTATTTATATTTATAGATTAGAATTCCACAATGTCCAGACAAAGAAAATAAATAACAAATAATGAAATAAATATATTTGAAATCCCCACCATGCCAAACTAGGAACCATGTTACTAAAAAAACAAAAAAAAAGTCTTTATAAAAAGGCATCTTCTCTTCATATTTAAAATCTCTCATCTCAATCAAAACAAACTCTAACAATGGTGGCTGAAGAAGATTCACGTCTCATAAATCTCCAACACAAGTACAACCCGACAATGCCAGAGGTATTTAATTTTATCTAAAATATCTATTATCAGTATACTTCTGCTTCAGCCAGAGTCTTCAAATATCTCCCCTTATATTATTTAATTGGGAATATTCTTTCAATTTATATTGAAAAAGGTGGTGGAGGAGATGAAGAAAATTTGGGACATAAGTTTTCCGGTGGCCGCCATGAGCATACTAAACTACCTTAAGAACATGACCTCCGTCGTTTGTATGGGCCGACTAGGTAGCCTCGAGCTAGCCGGAGGAGCCTTAGCCGTTGGATTCACCAACATAACCGGTTACTCCGTTCTCTCCGGTTTAGCCACCGGTATGGAACCACTTTGCGGTCAAGCCATCGGCTCCAAAAACCCTTCAGTCGCTTACTTAACCCTCAAGCGAACCATATTTCTCCTTCTCTTAGCTTCTCTTCCCATTTCTATCCTATGGCTAAACCTCCAACCTCTAATGCTAATCGTCCGCCAACAACAAGACATCACAAGTGTCGCATCTCTCTATTGCTCCTTCTCTTTGCCTGATCTTCTAGCTAATAGCTTCCTTCATCCTTTACGTATTTACTTACGTTGTAAAGGCACCACGTGGCCTTTGATGTGGTGCACGTTAGTCTCCGTCCTTCTTCATCTCCCCATTACCGCTTTTTTCACGTTTTACATCTCTCTCGGCGTTGCTGGAGTCGCAGTCTCATCTTTTCTCACCAACTTCATCTCCTTGTTACTTCTCCTTTGCTACATCTACTTGGAAGAAAATAACAACGACAAACCCAGTTCCCCACTTTGTCTTAAAACGCCGTTGGTGCTGTCTGGTTCGAGAGACCCTGGTAATGATGAGGTGTGGTCAACGCTGCTCAAATTCGCGGTTCCGAGCTGTATAGCGGTTTGTTTGGAGTGGTGGTGGTACGAGTTCATGACGGTTCTTGCCGGATATCTCCCGGAGCCAAGGGTGGCGTTAGCGGCGGCCGCCATCGTGATTCAGACGACATCATTGATGTACACAATCCCGACGGCGCTCTCCGCCGCGGTTTCCACGAGGGTGAGCAACGAGTTGGGAGCAGGACGGCCGGAGAAAGCAAGGACGGCGGCGGCAGTAGCGGTCGGAGCCGCCGTGGTCGTGTCCGTGTTCGGGCTTGTGGGGACCACCGTTGGTCGACAGGCTTGGGGGAGGGTTTTCACGGCGGACGGAGTTGTCCTCGAGCTGACGGCGGCGGTTCTTCCGGTGATAGGAGCTTGTGAGCTTGCCAACTGTCCTCAGACGACAAGCTGTGGGATCCTACGTGGCAGTGCGAGGCCACGTGTAGGGGCGAAGATTAACTTCTACGCCTTTTATGTAGTTGGAGCACCAGTGGCTGTTGTTTTAGCGTTTATGTGGGGCCTAGACTTCATGGGCCTATGCTATGGCTTACTTGGAGCCCAGCTCGTTTGTGCAATCTCCATTTTGACCGTTGTCTATAAGACAGATTGGAACAAAGAGTCCTTGAAGGCTCATGACCTGGTGGGCAAAAACGTCATTCCACCTGATGTTGATCAAATTATTGTAAAATGCGAAGATGGTCTACTACACTAACATCATTTTATTTTGTTGTTCATACTATCTCTATTTCTGTTTGTTTCTAAAATTTTCCATATATATATTTTTTACATGATACACATACACACACATGAGGAAACTAGGTACATTGCAATGAAAAAAATGAAAATGAAATTAAGTGAAGTCAATGACGTGACTTGTTTCTATCAAATAGTGTTTTTTTTCTTTTGAAATATTACATTTAACGTGCTGTTTTGTTGAATGCATTTTTAAAAATTTATTCATTGGAGCTTCTTGCCAATGAGCATAACAATATTTAATGTGCTGAGCAATAATACATAACTCCAAGAAGATTTATTATACGTTAATAAAATGAAGATACAAACCTATTAATTGCTATCAACTTAAGCTGTCTCAAAATAATTCATTCCACGTAATCATTCTAGATACATTTATGTAAGTGTCTTCATTGGACAAGGAGAGAATGTAAAACTTTATGGAAACAAAAAAAAATGCTGAAGATTTTGCATTATTGAAGCGAGTGGATCGTCATGGATTGCATGATGACGACTTGGATGAATGCGATTGGCAATGACCATGACGTGAATATATATGGGGTGCGTGAGTGTATATAGAGCTACCGAACCACATGGAAAACAAGAGCTAATTGGCCGGAACACATGTGCAAGCATGTGCATGTGTACCCATACCAAAATAGGCATCATATAGTGTCCTTGTGGCTTCTCGCTTCCTTTTTCTTCACCTTAATTATCTTTCACAACAACTAAAGCTTTTAAGCTCATACATACATTCGACTTATAGAATCTTTAAATGGAAATATATTATTCTCATTTTCTTTCAATTCACTCCAACCTAAAGTTCATGTACATGCTGGTAGTGGAATAAGCGGTGGCCGATCAAGCGAAATGAGTTTAGTTAATATGATTAGTGCGGTAAAAAATGCAAACATTTACAGTCACAATCTTTGAAAGACGAAGTGAAATATTATAAAACTTAAATATTATCATTGAGATACAAGAAAAAAACTGTTTGACTGAAATATTAACTATTAGCCAACAAAAAACCCATAGTGTTTTCAATCTCTTTACAGTGAAAACAAATTGGTGTAAAACTAGCAAAGAGGTGTAAAACTGCACCGGTTACCGGTAAAGTCTGCAACTCTACTACCCATTTCTCTGTAAATTGTCTAAAAGAAAGGACAACAAGCGCCATGAAACTGGCAAAGAAAAACGCTAGGAAGGAGAGGTTATCAGGGGTTAAATCAGATGTATCTAAGGTCGGTGCTGCTTTTTCTGCACTTGAAATCCCGATACCTGGCGTCCAGATTTCTAGCCTGCCTACTAATGCATCTGAGCAGGGTCAGTCGAGCAGAAGCAGATCGGCTGTTTTCACCATAGATAAGTCTGGTAAGAGGCAGATTCCTAAGGCTGCTGATCAGTCTTTAAAGGAAAATGGTATTTTTTTGCATGATTCTGAAGTTGAGCAAGACTCCTCAGATGTTTCTTCCTATTGTCTGTAGTGAGGAGGGTCTTTTAAGTGATGTTGAAGCTAAATTCACAAAGGTTCTGTCTAGAAAGCAGAACAAGGTATCAGGAGCAAGGGCTCCAAACTTCAGTAAGCTTCTTTTATGTGTATAGACATTTTTTGCTGGAATGTTCGCGGGTTTAATATATCTACTCACCGCAGAGGTTTTAAGAAATGGATAAAGGTTAATAAACCTATTTTTGGGAGTCTAATTGAGAATCATGTGAAGCAGCCAAAGCATATTAAGTTAATTGCGGATATTCTGCCTGGTTGGACCGTTGATAATAATTATTAGCATTCGGAGCTAGGGAAAATCTGGGTTTTGTGGCACCCGAGTGTAAAGGTTGACATTATCTCTAAGTCTTTTCAAATGATAACTTGTGAAGTGCTACTCCCTAGCCAACATGACCTGGTAATTGTCTCTTTTGTTTATGCGGCAACAGACGAAGGTACAAGGAAATCTCTTTGGGAGGAGATTGTTCATACTTCTACAAGTCCGAGGGTAAGAGGAAAACCATGGGCTGTTTTGGGAGATTTTAACCAGGTTCTTAGCCCGGACGAGCACTCATCTCCGGCTACTTTAAATGTGGACAGACCAACAAGAGTTTTCAGAGATTTTTTGATGGGAGCAGGACTTTCGGACCTAACGTTTAGAGGTTGCACGTTCACATAGTGGAACAGAAGAGGAAGAAATCCTATTGCAAAGAAGCTGGACAGACTTTTGGTAAATGACAGTTGGGGGTGCGGTTCCAATCATCTTTTGGACTGTTAGGGGAGCCTGATTTTTCGGATCATGCCTCGGTTGGTTTGGTTTTAAGTATGAATTATGTAAGATCTAAAAGATCTTTCAAATTCTACAATTTCTTGCTGAAGAATGAGAACTTTGTTCCTCTTATTGCCCATCTTTGGCTCTCTCATCAGGTGGTTGGCTTAGATATGTTCAGAGTCTCAGCAAAACTTAAAGCTCTGAAAAAAGAGATTAGAGCTTTCAGCAAGGATAATTATTCGGATCTTGAAAAAAGGGTGGCAGAGGCGCATAGTAAAATGATTTCACTGCAGAGGAGGGTTCTATCTAATCCTTCTATGTTCGTTGCTATGCAGGAAAGTGAAGCCCATAAGAAGTGGCATATCCTTGTGGAGGCCGAAGAATTTTTTTTCCGACAAAGAGCGTGCATAAATTGGCTTAAGGAAGGGGATGCAAACACGGCATATTTTCATAGAATGGCTACAGCCAGAAAGTCAATTAACCACATCCACTATCTTCAAGATAGAAATGGTCTCAAGATTGAGTCTCAAGCAGCTATTCAAGAGCATTGTGTTGCGTTCTTCAAGGATCTTCTTGGTAGCAATGTTGAGACTTCTCAATTCATGCACGAGGATATCAACTCTCTTCTGAATTTTCAGTGCTCCACAAGCCAGGTAACTAGTTTGGAAAGGTCATTCTCAGCTGAGAACATAAAAAATGCTTTCTTCTCTCTTCCGAGAAATAAATGCAGTGGCCCAGACGGTTATCCAGCGGAGTTCTTTACTGGTTGTTGGAGTGTGATAGGACATGAAGTCACAGCGGCTGTGGCAGAATTCTTTGTCTCTGGTAAGCTGCTTACGCAGTGGAATGCAACAACGCTTGTTCTGATCCCTAAGATTCCGAATGCGGTTTCCATAAATGAGTTCAGACCCATCTCTTGCCTCAACACAATCTACAAAGTAGTTTCCAAGTTGCTGGTCACCAGATTAAAAGAGGTTCTTAAAAGTGTTATTTCTCATGCGCAATCGGCTTTTATGCCAGGGAGACTGCTAACTGAGAATGTCCTGCTTGCGACGGAGATTGTTCATGGATACAATAGGCAGAACACGTTAACCCGCGCAATGCTGAAAGTGGATTTGAAGAAAGCGTTTGATTCGGTCAAGTGGGACTTCATTATGGCTGCTCTAAAGGCCATCGGCCTTCCTTTGAAATTTCAGAGCTGGATTTATCAGTGTATTGCAACACCTACGTTCTCAGTGTTCATAAATGGTAGCTCTAGCGGTTTTTTTAAAAGCACAAAGGGCCTCAGACAGGGTGACCCCCTCTCTCCCTACCTTTTTGTGCTTTCCATGGAGGTGTTCTCAAGGCTGATTAAGAGTAGATATCAGTTGGGGTATATAAGATACCACCCAAAAACAGAGGACCTGGATATTTCTCATCTGATGTTTGCCGACGATGTGATGATATTTTTTGATGGCCAGTGCAACTTCCTCCATGGCATTGTTGAGACTTTGGACGTGTTTTCTTCTTGGTCTGGGTTAAGAATGAACCAGGAAAAAACAGAGCTTTTTCATTCGGGTTTGAGCCAAAATGAATCCACCGCTATCGCTAGATTTGGATTCAACGTTGGCTCTCTTCCCATAAGGTATCTAGGTTTGCCCTTGATGCATCGAAAACTCAGGATTGGTGAATATACTCCTCTCATTGAGAAGATTGTAGGGAGATTTCGAGCATGGGCGGCAAAGGCCCTCTCTTTCGCAGGAAGAACGCAGCTCTTGGCATCTGTTATCGCAAGCACGGTAAACTTCTGGATTTCAACATTTACCCTTCCAAAAGGCTGTATCAGAAAGATTGAATTCTTATGCTCGAGCTACCTCTGGTCGGGCGATATAGAAAAACCAAAGGTTGGAAAAGTGGCTTGGAAGAGAGTTTGTTTACCTAAAAGCGAAGGAGGTTTGGGTCTTCGGAGAGTCTCCGAGTGGAATAAGACGCTGTCTCTTCGGCTAATTTAGTTACTTTTCTCAGGGAGCGGCTCATTGTGGGTTGCTTGGCACCACCATCACCGGTTGAGAAATACGAGTTTCTGGACAGTTCTGGCAAAGAAAGGAGACCCTTGGACTTGGAAAACTCTGCTGAACTTAAGACCTCTAGCATCAAAATTCATCAAATGTGTTGTTGGAAGCGGAAAAGCAGCAAGTTTTTGGCAAGACTTGTGGACTCCTTTTGGCCCGTTGATTGATTATATTGGTGGTATGGGGCCAAGCGCAATGTGTATTCCCTTGGATGCCACTGTCTCCGACACTGTCACCGATTTGGGATGGAACCTGCCTTCCCCAAGATCAGACCGGGCGTTTAGCCTCCACGCTCATCTCACAACAGTAAGCCCACCTACGCCTTCCTGTCCTCCTGATTCATATGACTGGTATGCTGCAAATGTGAAATGTGCAGGTTTCTCTTCCTTAATGACTTGAGAGATTCTAAGACCTCGGGCTTCACCAAATTCTTGGTCGCAGCTTATTTGGTTTAAGGGTGCTACTCCAAAGTATGCTTTTATAATGTGGATTGCACAGCTGGATAGATTGCCTACGCGGGCCAGGCTAGCTTCTTGGGGTATGGTCATCCGAAAAGCTTGCGTTTTCTGCTCTATTCATGACAAGACTAGAGACCATCTTCTATTGCAGTGTGGGTTCAGCTCGGTTATCTGGACATCTATCCAACTTAGACTCCGCCTCTCTCCGACGGGATTCAATTCGTGGGACTCTCTCATCTCATGGGCTAAGTCTTCGTCTTCTTCAGCTCCTTCAACGTTGAGGGGATTGGCAACGCATGCTCCTGTTTATGCCTTATGGAAACAGAGAAACAACATTGTTCACAACTCTCAATTTTTATCGCCAGCAACGGTCTTTTTGGATATTGACCGTCTCATCCGAAATTCCATTCTCGCAAGAAGACAACGCAAACGGTTCAGAGATCTAATGCCCAAATGGCTCAATTAAGGAAAATCTAGTTTTTTTTCCTGTTTAATTCTTATCTTGTTTTTATTCTTTTTTTGCTTTGGTAAGAAGTATATAGGTAGATGCTTTTGTATAACCTCAACTTTTCATTCCTAATGATATTTACATTCGTAGCAAAAAAAAAACCCATAGTTATATATTTTAAGAAATTTTGTATGAGAAAATATTTTATTTTTAAAACTAGAGGAGGTTAAATAACGAGAATGCAGTATATGGTAACATTTGTAAGTGTAAATGTTTTTTATCAAAAAAGGGTACGTGTAAATGTATTAGCGAAGAATCTATTTGGGTGTAATGGAAGAAAACCAAAAGGAGATGGGTAGGGAAGGGATAAGGAGAGAGACACATCATGTTTTGTTTCCTTTGTTGTTAACAAGTACTTAAGATCTTTGAGGTGTGACGTTTTTTACCTCTCAACCTTCATTATCTTCCCTTTTCGTACCATGACGTGTCCTGCTGAACACGTTTCCCCTTCATTTTTTGAAACGAAATTCCAAATAAACGATTTGCGAAGGATGTGTAATGCTTTCCATGGGGCTTAATACTATTTCGTTACAGTAAGTTTTAAACTGATAAATACGACTGAAAAATGCTATTTTGCTTGAAATAAAAATGTCCATGAGACTAAAATTTTCTTCAGTTTCTTGAAAACCTTTTTGTATTCCTTCTCTTAAAATAAAGAATAAAGACGTACTCTGAATAAAAACTTTTGAGATGTATATACACCTTAAAAAACCTTTTTGTCGTTCGGCTCCCAACAGTTGGCTGGACATTCGCAAAGCCTTGATGTTTCATGGCTGCTGGTGTGCACTGCAGGTCGTTTTTTTATATTAAAAAGCGATAACAATAAAAATCAGTTTAGAGTCGTTACCCTAATTTTCCTCTACGACCCGCCTTAACCGCAACAATGAAATCAAACGGTTGGTATTGCACGAACGACACGTGTTCTTATCTTTCGATTGATCAAAATAGTTATTTCAAACTCCCAAAAATCATAGTAGCACTGTAGCAGTTGGCGCTTTTCTTCCCCAAATTTCAATCGACAGTGTTCCTCTCTACCATGGCGATCAAATGCGCTTCACTCTTGACTCTCTTCTTATTCTTTTTCTTCTTCTTCTTCACTGCTGTTTCAAATTCCCAATCTACAGGTTCGTTTTCTATGTTTTTTGTTGTTTTCTCCACTATCACTTACACAGAACAGGAAGATACGCTTTGGTTTTTATTAGTGTTTCTCCTTAATCGTAGATGAATCTCGGCTCCCGAAATTTTCTTTCAGTTGGTCGGATGATAAGAACAAGTTTAAATCTGGGGAAATCGCGGGAATTATGATAAAAGTCCTGGGAAATTTTGAAAACCAAGGCAACGCTACGTTGCAGCAGGGAGCATTCAAGCCTACACTTACCGTGAATGGCAAAATTGGGAACAGTTCGTACATCTCTGGGGTTTCGCTGGATCTTGGTGACGATATTAGCACCTGGAAGATCTCTTTTACTCCCATCATGGTTGGGGTTTTCAACATCGTTATAGACGACGAGAGCTTCAAAGTCCTGGATTCGTCGCTCCATTTCAATGTCGAACCAGGTTCAGTTTGATCCTCGACATTTTGATGTTCCTCAACCTGTTCTGCTTCATCGTTTGTTTAGTATCAGAAAAAAATAACGACTTTTGATTAGTATTGTGTTCTTTTTCTTTATTCGTTTGTGAAGGGTTAATGTACCCATCTGTCTGTGTTGTTTCTTGGATGGGTCTGAACAACGTGTTTGAAGCCGGGATGAATGCATCGATATTGATTCTTCCGATGGATGCATTTGGAAACAACCTTTCGTTCGCCGGGAAGGAGATGGAGCTGCAGGGGTTTTCCGTGTCCCTTCTCAATGAAAATGGTTCATTTGCTAGTGATTTGAATATCACACACTCCAGATGGATTGAATCTGGTTATATTGCCATTGAGTTTGTTCTTGTGACCTCTGGAAAATTCTTACTGCTTGTGGAGAAGGAAAGCCAAACCCTTAATGGTGTTCCTCTACCTCTCCAGGTTAACTCAGGTGATTAGGTTTTGTCCCATAAACCTTTTAGTTTTCAGAACGTCATTTTAAGCTGATCAATCTTTTGCCATATTTGTTGGTTTTAAGCAGGGCCTTTGGATGTTTCCAATTGCGTGAGCATATGGAAGTCAGAGCTAAACACATGGCAGATATTTTCCAAAATGGAGATTTTGCTGCACCAGAAGGATCGATTCGGAAACCTGGTTTCTGGATTTTACGAATTCGATGCTGATGTGGTGCGGAAAGAGACAGGTTTGTCCATACCGGTAGCAGATTTCCAGTTTAAGTATGTCGAGCCAGGGATCCAGTTGATGTCTTTCAGCCTGTCTGAGCCAGGAAATTTCTTGCTCGCTCTCTCTGATATGGAGCACAATAAGAGCATCTCTGGTATGCCATATGAGTATACAGTGTATATAGGTCAGTGTTTGCCAAAACTACATGGTGTCATGCTGCTTTTTGCTTCTTTGGTGAATGTTCTCTGCAGCACCATTCTCATTTCTTTTCTTGACAGGTTATTGTGATGGATCAAGAAGTATAGTAAATGGTTCAGGGATCAATGCTTCTATCGCCGGGGAGACTCTTGGCTTCTCTATATACTTGAAAGATGCTTATGGTTATCCCTCACCAATCCAAGTGAATAGACTTCAGGTTCGAATCATACAAGAGGCTGATTCCTCATATGTTCTGCCAACCATACAGCCGAGAGAGACCCTCAATGGTACAGAAGTGTTTTCCAGATTTGCTTACTTCCAAAATTGGTTAATGTTTTCAGTTGTGCCTTATATTAGCCAAATGATTTAACAGGGACTAGATCAAGTTACCGAACTGCTACCCCATTGTATGAGAAACATGACGCAGGAGTAAGAAGTCTCTCTGCATATGTGCTTATGCATACCCTATTACACACCTGGTGACTTAAGGGGGCTTTCCTTCTTGCAGGCTCCGGGCACCATATTGGCTCAGGCCAGTACTTTTGACGTAACTTATACTCCAAAAGGGAGTGGAATTTATAAAATATTTATATCCTCTGGAAACATAGTCCTTAATGGAGGCCAACCATTCATCAAGGAAGTAAATGCAGGTATCATGCTCTATACCGTAGACAACTAGATACTTTATGTGTAAAAAGTGTCTATCAATTGGGAAATTTCCGTCATTCTTGTATGTGCTCACTACACTCTTGCTTCTCTCAGGTGAAGTGAATGTGGCAGCGTGTAGTGTGACTCAATTCAATGCAAAAGTGCCAAAGGAAATCAAGAATGATATTGTGGTCTTGCTCTTAGACGGCTTCAACAATCCTGTGCCTTCACAGCCATCTCGCTTAAAGCTGGAGATCACCTCGGCTAACACATCAAGTTTCACTACATGGAACTTTGTCGATAATAATGATGGGACATATACGGCTAGCTATCTTGCCATGGAGGTTGATACTTACCGAATGTGTGTATCTTTCGACAATAAACATATCCAACCTTGCCCCTTTGACGTAAATGTGTATAGCAGTAAGTCCATTACTTTTTTTCTTTCACCATTATTTTATGCTTCTATTTAATTGCATGTTTTTGAGCTGCTCTCATGGTTAGGTGGATACTTTCCAAGAGCCTACGATGATGCAGTTAACGTGATGGAAGATGAGTCAATCTCTTTCTATTCGCTGGAAAACGACTACTTTGCTGGCGACAATGCGAGCATTCTTGGTTTCTCACAAGTGAGTGGCATTTCTTCTATGTTTTGGCAGAGAGTTCAAGAATCTGATAGTAACAAAAATCTTGTCTTCGATTTAAACGGATTTTTTTCTGGATGTTAGCCAGGTCATGGTTCTCTTCTGAGGAATGAGAACCTCCTTAGATACACACCAATCAAGGATTTCTCGGGAAACGACTCCTTTCTTTATACAATAGTTGATGTCAATGGGAACTTAGCCGCAGCTAAAGTATACATCTTTGTTCTTACTGCTCCTCCTCAGTTTGTCTCGTTTACCGGGGGATTGCAAGCAACTGAAGATCTAATCAGTCCTAGATCGGGGCAAGTATTCTTCATTTTTGTTTTAGGATAAGTTTATCTTAAGCTATCGTAATCTTGTTCTTGAATGTTATTATTACAGTGGCTTCTCTGGTCTGGAGATAAGCTACTCAGACCTGCTGGAGAACATTTCAGTGACCGTACAAGCACTTTCGGGATCGGTCATTCTGTCTCCAATGCTGATGCATTTTAGGCTGCCTTCTAGTGGAAGACTCTCAGTTAGAAACGAAGGTGAAGATGGAAGGCTCTTAGTCTTAGAAGGACAAATAGGAGTTATCAATTCTGCACTTCAGTCGATTCAGTATCTCGGGTATATATATATATGGAATCACAGAATACTCTTTGTTGCATCACTAGAAAGTTTCAAAACTCTCTCTCATTTCAACTTATTTTTTCTTTGGCCCTGCTTGCCTCAGAAACGAGAATTTTGCTGGTGTTGATACTCTTCGGCTATCCACAAGGAACAAGAATGGGATCAATCAACTGGATGTTCCCGTTTTCGTTGAACCTGTCAACGATCCACCGTTTATTACTGTTCCTCACTATATAATGCTCGAGAGTAACGGGGATGAATCACTCATCTTTCACAAGGAAACGGATAAATTCAACTTCTCAGTTGGAGATCCGGATCTTGCTAATTTTCCCGGTAACATTGACGATTCACTGTCGATCACTTCAAAGCTAGCAACAATCCTTTTTTGACTGATGAAAGCAAAATGTCAGGTGGTGAATCTCATTTCTTACTAACGTTTTCCGTGGAAGTTACTGACGGGCTTCTGCTGACAAACTTACCGTCCGAGCTTATAAACTCAACAGAACTAAAGTTCAAAAACATATTCCGGTGGCAGCCAATTCAGACTTACACTGCCATTTCTAAACACGTGAATGTCAAAGCCAGTGGGATAAGGTTTCGTGGATCAATAAAGCAATGCAACGACCTCATGCAACAGCTGCTCCATCACGTAAAGTCGATCATCTATCTTTCGAAATTGAATGTTTTTGGTTCTTGATATCATCATCACAAAAATATCGTGTAGGGAGGAGAGAACGGGGCTATCTTGACCCTGAAACTGAGTGACATGGGGAATTACGGGTGCGTCCTTGATTGCACTGAGAGAATTTCACTGCCCCTACACGCGGAGGCTCGGGTAAACCTCATTAGAAAGAGACCCTTAAGTTCCCTTGCAGCTCACGGTATGTGTATTAAACACTTAAAGTGGTTTCGATTTGTTTTCGACATGTCTATATCTTTGTGACTTTGTCACTTGGTCGCAGTTTTAGGATCTGTGATTGTGGTGGAGTCTCTCGTGGTATTCTCTCTCGCTACTGTGCTTCTGTTCTTCACTTGTAAATGCGCATTTATTCTTGTACACGAGAGAAGAAGCGAACAATATATTCACAGAAATTCGCAGAAACCAACGGTGGTAATTAAAGACACATCTCTCTTGTGTTTTCTTACAGCCAATTGTGTCCAAACATAAACAAGGTATTGACTCTCTTCTGGACCAGGACAATGCCGAATTGTTAAATGACAATGTTTCAACAAGAACAATCACTGGTTGTTTCCGGGAGAGTATCTGGAATACCCATGCGCCGAGTAGGTATGACAATATATTTTATGTTTTGGGGGAAATTTTTTTAATTGGATAAATAATCTCTTCTTGTAAATGTATGTATTTTTGTGTTTGTTTGTTGGCATAGACAAGTCGGCGAAACTTCTGGCAAGCAGAACAAGGAGTTACCAGAGATTAACATTTTTCCGCTCAAGCTAGAGAAGGCTAGAGGTTGATGAGCTAAGTTGATCAATCTGAGCCATCATGATTACATACATTCATGATTTTAGGTTATTTAAAATCTCATTATTTTGTAAATACAGTCCTCATATCACAAAACATTCCTTTGTAAAGTTCCTTTAACCAACCATTCCTTGTTTTGTTAATGCTACCTGTTGTAACGTTCATTGATTCTGTGATGTTACCAAATTTAACATAGATAAGATAAGTTGATTAAATATATTTCCCGAGTAATATGGAAAATTGATCAAGGTCGAACCGGATCCTTCCTTACATCATAAAACCGTGGCAAACTCGTTAAAATTATCACCGAACCTGAGATTATCTTCATCTAAAGCTTCGTCTTCAATACCTTCAGAGTCAGAGATCAAAGGATTTGGATTCGTGGAGACATCATTAGCAGCTTCCAAATTCATCAAAAATTTCCAAAAACGCACCATCAAATACTGAACTTTCAAAATCTACCAGTTCATCAGTATCCATCTCTTTGTCATTCCCTACCTCTATGAGTTGATCCATCACTGGAACTGACCCATCCAAACTTCCAGTTAAAGCGTTTGTGTTGTTGTTGCTGTTCTCCGCATCACAAAAGCTATCACAAATCGCCAGGATCTGATCCTGCTCTTCAGTGATCTCGTTGTTCTTCAGGTCTTCACCATTGACGAAAGCTTGATTTGGAGCATCTCGTTGATTATTTTTATCAACGAAGTCTCCCGAACGCAGTTCCTTCTACATCCCCGACATGGAGCTGATGGCGTCCGTCAGTTCTTCGGGATTCTCCGATCTAACAAGTCGCTCGTCCTCCCACCACAACCCTAACCCTAGATCCTTGCGAGCCAAGCAGATACCAATGTCCTCCTCCCTCGTCTCTTCCGGAACAGGAACAGGACGCTGTCCCGTGAGAAAAGCCGAGACGACAGCATCGACGGAAGAGTGACCGAATGAGTAGAAAGAGACGTTGGATTGCGAAGAAGCAGGAGTGGCTAAGATGGCTATTTGTGCGCCAGAGAGAAGACAGAGCTGAGAGGCTTTGCTGTAGAGTCCGCCACTTCGTTTGGTGAAAGCAGTCGCGAGATAGTCTCTCCTCGTGATCTTTTCGATCTTAATCTTTTTCTTAGTGCCTCCGCTTTTCACCATTCTCGTTTTCTAAATTTCACTACTAACAGGAGAGGCTTTTGCCTTAATTTGTTATGCGTGTGGAGAAGACGAACGTGAGGTGATCGATGGCCTCTCCCTCTGCATATATATAGGTTATGGAGTAGTGCTTTACAAAAAAGGAAATACTCGACGTTGCAACCCTAATCAAACCGATTTCGGTTTAACTAAACCAATTATATATGTTGAGTTGTTGGTTCTTTGGTTTTCCTAGTTAAACATTATAAAGCCGAATTACTTACTCACCGACAGTCGAAAACCAAACTAAACTTCGATTTCTTCGGCTTACATAATTACTAAAATCGATTAAACCATAGCTTAAGTCGATCCAAATCAGAGTCAAACTATTTCAAACCATAATTATTTGGTTTGGATCCTTCATTCTTTCCCGATCTTAATTTGGCGCCAAACCTCCAGTCGATCAAACTTGATACTAGCTGAACCTTACATTATCATCACACATAGACTAATCAACTTTTTCTATATAAAAATATATAATTTTTTTGGGGGTCTTTCTACTATTACAATAAAAAATGCATAACGCACTTCATATAAAAATACGACGTACCTAACTAAAATAAAAAGAGTTTTCAACCATCTCGCGTCGACGTGCCTTTAGCAGTCCCATCCATACATGCTCCTTATGTAATGGATACATCAGCCCATCTTAAAATTAATAGGGCCAGATGGGCCCCAACAAAAAAACAATTTGGTAGCTTTTCTTATTATATAAATTAAATAAAACCACATATCTCAAATATTCTATCTTTTTATTCGATCCTGATAAATCGTATCTTCCCTAAGGATAAAGACTCTGTAAATTGATGTTTAATATCACGTGACCAAGTAGAGAGGACCAGACATAGAAGAACGGGTAGTGATCCTCTGTTGCCGCTCCATGTTAAGCTCCCGTAGACTCAGATACGGAATCGCTGGCGTCAGCGTCGTCAACGTAGTAGGAGGTCTTATCGTTCGGTACGGCGTGCTCGAACCACTCCGGCTCTCCGTCACGTAAACCGGACCAGATATCGAACCAGCTCCGACTGAGGCGCGAAAGTTTCTAGCCCTCGCCATGTGAACGTCGTGATCCGTTTCCACGTCTCTGTTACCGGAGGAGAATCGCCATTTGCGCCAGTTGAAGAAGAGCAAAGCGTTTCTCCAGAACGAAAGCTTCTTCTCCTTCTTCTTGTTGTGGAGAGCGGTTCGAATCAGATCGTCCTTCGATAAAGGTTTCTGGAGCTTGAATTGATGAAAACTGTCAATGGAGGATTTCGACGAGTTTTCTTTCTTGTGCTTCCTCGCTTCTTCTAAAACCTTTAAACCCCAAAAACAAAATAACAGAAAGGAAAAAGCTTGAATTCGAAACCAGAGAATCGAGGAGGAAGAAGAAGAAGAAAAACCTGAAAGTAGTCGACTTGGGGATCGAAGCCATAGTCGCTGAAATGTTGAGATTGAGGCATTGGGAAGATATTCGACATTCTTACTTACTTACTGTGAGAGAGAAGCGTGAGAAATGAGTTTCGGGTTCGAGAGAGAGAGAAATGAGTTTAGGCTTTGATTCAATGCTCTTTCACTGTATCTTGTCCCTTTCCATCTTCTTTTTCGGTTATTACATCTCCAAATACTTTCCAACTATATATTTTGGACATTCGTAATTTAACTAAACTAAGAACTTGTATCCTCTTAGTCATAACACTGTAAATGATTTCTTTGTTATATGGTCGTCATGAATGATCATCACAATCTTTTACTAAACTTTTAAAAAAAAATTCAAATGATGATTTCTTGTTAACTATTCAATATTATACAGTATACTTTTTTTTTGGTTTTTAAAAAGAGAATCTCAAGATCCATTGAACATTTAATAGTACCAAGGAATGCTCTCTCATGGGCCCTTCCTATAATTATTCTCCCGCATTTACTAGTCACAAACGGCATATGACTTTTCCTGTCAAAATTTTACGAAACCAGAAGTTTATTTATTACGAGCTACAAGAAACTTCACCGACGCCAGAATTTTCTTTTTTAGATTACTGGTTTTATAAAGTGTTTTATATTTGTAGGCAATTAAATATACATTCAGTTTTTTTCTTCTAATATTTACATATTGAATTCTGGTTTAAAATCTTTTTTTAGAAGTGTTGATAACACTTTGACGGGAGAAAAGAGTGTTTCAACAACCCGAGAAAGAGATCTTATGACAAGCGTGTGCATAACTACTCGAGTGGCAGTTCCGTAATGATTTGAAGTAACAAAGAAAGGATGTGTTATTGAATAATCGTGTTCACGAAAATGTTATCTTTAGTTAGGTTTTCAAACGAGACGGAGATGAGATACGTAGAGATTACGAAATGTGGAATCTAGTGCAAATTAGCAGTATAAGGCACACGAGCTTGTGGAATCCACAAGTTGCCACGTAAAAATCTAGCCGGAGTAAATCGAAGAGCCTGCTTAGGCGAAAGCTTCTTGATTCCAGCCCATTTAACACGTTGGGCTTGGTTTGACCCAGGCCCACTATTCTCATACTCAACGTAGTAAAGCGTCTTGAGCGCAAACTCACCATCCCAAGGAAGCCATCCCGCCGGATCAATAACGTTGTCTATGGTCGTTCTCATTATGATGGTCCTTGAGAACTCCTTCCATGGCCTTCCAAGATATGCCTTGTTTACGGTTTTCACCGGAATGTACGCCGGTTCTCCGGTGATGCGGCAGTTGTGTAGCACGATCCCGGTGGACTCACGCTCGTCGGTGCGCCCTTGTGCAGTCACCATGCAAGATTGACCTCCCATGGGCTTTCTCACCACGATGTTGCAGTTTTGAAAGACGGTTTTTGCGTCGCCGAAGATGAAATCCACGGTGCCGGAGATCGTGCAGTCACGGTAGAACTGACGATGGGAATGCACGTAGAGTGTGTCTTGGTAACCATCGATTTGACAGTTAAAGAAAACGGCATAGTCCGCAGAGACTCTCAAGGCCACAGCTTGATGTCCTTCGGGACCGGCGGTGTTCTCAAACCCGATGTTCTTGGCCGTGAAGTTATCACCGTTGATCGCTACAAAACAAATGGTATGAATGTCAACAAATTTGACTCTGTTCTTCTTTTTTTACTATCTTTATGGTTGATATATTTGGGAATTTAAGTTTAGATTTGGACTCACCGACAGTGGCAGTCTGGTAGGTCTTGACCTTGCCGATGGCAAAGTTGAGACTGCCAGTGATCTTAGTTTTGGTGGGTCCATCACCAATGAAAGTGACATGAGTCATCTTCTTGGTAACGTCAACTTTCTCCTTGTAGACACCTTGCTTGATGTAGATAACGAATTGCCTTCTGTTGTTCTTAGGCACAACGTTCAAGGCCTCGTTGATACTTTTGTACTGACCACTTCCGTCTTGCGCCACCACCACATCAGCTTTCCCACCTCCTTGCGTCGTTGCCATGAGCCGTCGAGTGTTTACTCCTACCCAGCTTGGGATACCGTCTTCAGCCGACAAAAGCTTTCTGGCATAGTTTCCTAGATCTCCGGGTGCTCCTGTTACCCAAAATGTTAGTATCATTCATTCATACAACTTGCGTAAGAACTAGACATGCGTACATGTGATCATCTGAAAAAACTACCTGTGATGTTGAATTTTCCAAGAAGGCTGGAGATATTGGTAATCATGGCAAGGCCATTACTTGTGAGTTCTTTGGATGTTTTAAAGATTTTTTTCATGTCTTGTGCAAAATTCGACTTAACTTCCTCAAAAGCATCCATGCATGTCTGCTGATACGCAATGGAGCCACTGAGCCATACACGAAGATCCTCAACGAAGTCCTCAATCTGTGTAATTGAGAACCCATCAAAGTTATCAAAACACTTCTTCAAATCGTCTGTAGCGTCATTCATAAGCTTCTCACATAACTCTAAAGCCCCTTTGGTCTCATGGTCTTTGGCTGCCTTGGCTTTCAGCTCCCCCGAAGCTTTCTTGATGCCATCTTTGATGGATTTAATGGTGATGTCGAAGCCGAGCTTGATGAGATCAAATGGCTCGGTGGAGTTAGGAGAAGCTTTCATGAGGCTGTTGACACATGTGTCTTTGAAGTCAGTGGGTGCACAGACCGCTTGGACTGCCTTCGTGGTCGTTTTAATATTCACGTCGGCGACTTTTTCTGAAGCATCGCCATTTTTGGACATTATGATGCCCACAGAGACTACCATGACAACGAGCAAAGCCGACATAACCCCAGCAATGATGCATTTCTTCTTTTTGCATTCTCCATCGAAGCTCATTTTTTTTTCCTCTGACCTCTAAATTTCAAGAAATCAGAGAAGATAATTTAGTTCTATGTTTACAATTTGTATGTTATTATTCTACATATAAAAACAGAGTAGGAGGGGCATGTAACTGTGGCATAAGCCCCTTCCGACTCTGATTTTTTTCTTTTCTTTTCGGGTTTGTGTATATGATTGTTGGTTTGGATGGAGTTAATATAATGGAGATACAAAATGCTATTATTGGGTTTTAGGAAGAACATGAGGCTATGAATTAAAATGTCATTTAAGATGTTCTGTCTTTAGAGATTTGTTTTTCCGACAAGTTATGGGTCCAGCTCTTGGACCGTTATATAGCAAGGTTGATCATCTTTGTGTCTTCGACTCTGGAAATAGTAACTATTGTTAGATCTTAGATACCAGCCAGACAAGCATATTTGTTATTGACATCAAGAAAACAACCGAAACAAGTCCAAAACCAAACCACTCATGGAAACAAAAGCCGACAATAGCTTCTTTATTCAAGATAACAGAAACATAAACGCAGCAGAGAGTGCAGCAGATAGATCCAACCATTGCTTTCTCAGTGCTCATCCATTGCCAGCGGAATTGAATTGGCCTGCAAACCGAAAAAAATGATCATGTAAGTAAACTAGGCGAAGAAATCGAAAAAAGAAGAGTGAGTTACACCGACCAGATCACGAAACTTCAGAGAGTAAAACATCTCTAGGTAACGCCGTGTTTCTCTCCTTTCGAGCTTTGAAACATGTTTCCAGAATGCATAGACTCCAGCCAGAGAAAGCAGCCTCTCTGAGTACTTCTTCCAGGTGTACCTATACACGGACAAACCCTTAATAAAGCAATCATCTTGGTGAAGCGATTAGGGTTCTTTTGTTGAGCCTGTCAAGAAAAGAGAATCAACCTTTCATAGATTCGCGTGAGCCCTCCTTCAGAGATTTTCCCCCAATGATTTGGATTGGTGTTGCAGGTCTCGAAGAATCTGACCAGAGTAGCTGCAACCTGGTCTGGATGGTATGGGTCGATGTGGAACCCCGAAACTCCGTTCTCGATGATCTCTGCAGGTCCACCATGACAGGTAGCAAACGTTGGGAGCCCACAAGTCATTGATTCCACAACTGTGAGCCCAAAAGCTTCATAGAATGCAGGCTGTGGGTGGAAAAAGAGAGAAAGATGAGTCTGTAAGCCTTGCAAAGATTTCAAATGTTGACGTCTTTATCAACGGAATTTATCTTCATGTTACCTGAACAAAAACACCTTTTGTGTCTGCGATATAACGGTAAAGCTCACCATTACGAGCACGGTTCATTTGAGCAGCTATCCACCTGAATTCACCGTGTAAATCATACTGCTTGATCAGGCTGTGCATCTTTTGTATCTCAGCCATTTCCTCTCTGTCCCTGGACTGATTCACGTCGACGTAGCCACCGACCACAACAAGATTCGCAACCTCTCTCAGCTTGCTATTCTTGGCATAGCACTCAACTAGCCCAGTCAAGTTTTTCACTCTGTCAAGTCTTGCCATGGAGAAGATGATCGGCTTCGAATGGTCGTGCAGTAAACCACTGCAACAACACAACCAGATTGAGTCATGCAACAAATCCAATTATTATGTGGTTGTCTGATATTTTGTTTTACTTTGCAAAATCAGAATTGTTGTAGAAGGACTTACACATGTTCATCATTCTGTTCGCTGCTAAACAGGAGTTCTTCAATTGACTCATGAAGGGCAGTGAGTCTTCTTTCCATGTCAGAATATGGAAAGTATATGGTCATATCGGCTCCTGGAGAGACTATATTAAACTTGGGATCAAAGACATCGATTCCATGAACAACTCTGTAAAGACCAGGAAGAGTGAAAGCTGTGTGGCTCTCATATTGCCCCACATTGTTTTTGCTGCGACAATAGCCAAACAGTTTATGTTGACATCAAACCACAGTTCCCAGTGACAATAGCATGCATTTGAATATTGGATGACAATTTTTTACCTTCCAGCGATCTCTTGGTATGTGCTGGTGATGATGAAATCAGCATTATTCATGGCAATTAGATCTGCAGTGAACTGACTTGCAAAATGATACTTATCTTCGTGGTTTCTCCAGTAAATGTCAGACTCGGGGTACTTGGTTTTCTCTAAAGCATGAGCAATATTACACTGCATCTCAGATGGTAAGGGAAAGATCAGAACAAAAGTTAAGAAATCTTATGAACAAAACTGAATTTAATAATATAGAGAAGTGTTAGCATAAAAACCCATCAACCTGTATGACGCCTAGCTTACAAGCTAACAAAGAAGCCACTAGATTTCCATCGCTGTAGTTACCAATGATGAGGTTTGGCACACCCTGCAACTCCGCTGCAATTTCGTTTGATGCATCCTAGTCACATAGAAGTAAAGTGTTAGCCAATACATAGAAGCTATGCGTAGACAGCTGAAAATGATTGTCCTACATCATACGTGCAAGTATATTCTTTAGTTCACCCTAACTTTAAGCTAATCCCATTGGAATGAAGAAGCAAGAAGAAACTGCTATTGGTGTGTACTAACCTCGGCAAAAGTCTCCAGGTATGGCCAGACATCAAACCTCGAGATCCACTTCCGAAGAATGCCTTTTTCAGTCCTAAAAGGTATTCGCAGAATATGTGCGTGTTCTGTACCACTAACTTTTTCCAACCTCTGGTTGCACGTTGTTCCTTTTGCTTCTGGTATCAACCTTGTTACCTACATAAGCCAGCATGGAAATATTAACATAACAACAGAGACTTATATGCCAATATTTTTCAAAGGAGAAGAACAAAGTAGACAGTCAGCAAGAAAATATACAATGAGAATCTTTGGAATAACATCCAGTCCTTGCTTCTGTATCCTAAGGAGCATCTCGTTTTCCAAAGCACGTACTTGATCAAGAATGTAGACAACCTGCAAATCTCAAAAGCAGAGTATGAGTTGAATCGAACAGAGAACCACCAAGTTCCCACATATAAACATGGACCAAATCTACCTGTCCTCCAGTATCAGGAAGACCTAAGACATTAGCTTGGCCAAAGTAACCATGTGGAGACAAAATAACAACATTAAACACCATAGGAATCCTTCCTAGAAACGTCTCCAAGACAGAAGGATCAGGTGCCTGGAGTATGTCCAGAAGGAGATGCACCATTTCTGAAATCTTCTGTGCTGTGTCACCCCACCCTCTTTCAAATCCCATCCCTTGTAGTCTTCATAAACGAACAATGTCCGAAGAAGGAAAAGGGTAACATAATCAGTTAGCTAACAAATACGAAAAAAACGGACATGCGGCTGGCGCAAGATCTTACTCAAATTCGAATTCAGAGTATGGTGTAGCCAGAGGCAGTTTAGAAAGGAACTCCTCTGCCCTCGCCAAAGCTTCCTGAAGTGTGCGGATACTCTGTATCCGATCATTCAGCATCATGGCCTGCATTATACATAGATAGTACAGAATCAGTGTTATATACTAAGTACACATTTTTTCCGACACAAACTACATTTAAGTATAGAAAAAACTAACACGCCCATCATGTTTGTGAGTGCGGAGAAACTCAAGCAAAGGCTCCAGGCTATCTTTGTTACGGAACATAATTGATGAGAGGTGTCGATTGAGGAACTGAACCCCATTCCCAATGGATGATGACCGAGTTGGGCGAGGAAATGTTGCATTGAAAGGTTCGAAATCAAGCTCAAGAAGATAATTTCCATTGGCACTGATGAAAAAGGTTGAGACTTTAGGCATATAAGCAGAGAAGTATCTACATCTACACAAAAAGAACTTTACACATATGATACACTTACTGGCCATTAACGAGCTCTTCCTTAAACCGAAGATATTCAGAAACAGTTAAATGATCTACACTCAGCTCGTACACATTCACACGGACATATTCCCTAACACCAGGTCTGGGACGAATAGCCAGCGCAACAAAGGGAGGCAAAACTATTGCTTCCTGAATGCGAAAACTTCAGTTTATCACACTTGAAGATATATAAACCGAGAAAATTACATAACTGAAAATGGTACAGTCATGATATTCTCATGCTATGATTTCACCTCTGAAGATTGCAGAACTTTCATGAATGGACGATTGTTAAGATCTTCTGTTGTTCCATCTACTTTCACAGTCTTAAGAAACTCGTCGATCAGCTGGTGAGACTGCAATATCCCCTTTCCCTGAGCTACATATCTAAATATAACAACCAAACCATTACTCCGGAGACTAATCACAACATACATGCAAGTAAAACGACCAAACCCGCTCTGCTCTCAATGACTCATGAAAAGTTTCAAGATATTTTGAAAAGAAAGTTTATATATTGACAAATCACCCAAAAAAAATGACCTGCAGGATCATGCATGACAGAGAGAAAGATAAAGACCTGGAGAAAAGAGAGAGGAGCTCATTGCGTTGAGCAGAGATGGCGTCGTGAACCCATTCACGCATAGTCTCGAACCTACCGGTAGGCATGGTTTTGTCTCAGAGACAACAACACAAACACTTACAAGGCAAACCCAGAAGACCCAGATCGGAAGAGGGAAATTGTGGAAGAAACCAGTCCAGCATATGTATACAGGACTGAAGAAAAACGCCATTTTTAGGGTCCCTGTAACTTGGTGAGAGGTGGCGAACGAAGACGACAGTTGGCGCCAGAAGTAAAGAAAACCATGGGCGAGCTTCTTCTCCGCTTAATCCGCCTTAGAGCGTATCGCCCGCTGTGGTGGGCCTCCGGTACGTGAAAGCCACGATCCAATAGGAGTCCCATGCTCTGATTTTACGCTAGACGACAAGCTAGTGGTTCGTTAAACCAAAGCGACACACATGAATACCCGCCAAAATCGACCCTTTATTTGGTGACCATCGCAAAAGAATACTATTTTATATCTTTCATGAGTTTGAGATTTTTGTATTTTATATCTTTTTTTTACTAAATGAGTTATGAGATAATTAAGTTGGTAAGTTTTAGTATAAGCGTTACGTCACTCCAATGCGTTATGAGTTAGCTCATGAACACACACAAAAAACAAATAAGAATAATCATAATAAAGGTTGTTGATAGATTGATTTTAAAAGATTTATGGAAAATTGGAAAAACAAAGTCTTGAACTTTCAAATTTTTGCAAATCTAGTTTCTACTTGTAGAAAATGCAGAAGTACCATCCAACCACGAGAAATCTGCAACATAGCCCACCCCATTGACATATTACTTATAAGGTTGTTAAACTTTTTTTTTAATGGAGAACATTTTTGTGTAACTTGTGCCAAAAAAATGTAGACATGTATATCTAAAAATTCTAGAGATTTAGTCGAATAAATTATTTGTTGTTAATGAATGATTTTCATAAGTTTTATTTAAGAATTTAATTTTTCTTAACTCAGTTTGGTATTTCTTGAACAGCCAAACATTTAAAGTAGTTGAGCATTAATAGGGTTTTAGATTATTTTGATGATATTGGATAAAGTTTGAAAAGTTGTTAGAATTTATTAGTTGATTTTTTTACGGAGGAGAAAAGTGAATATTGGATTAGTGATTTGATTTTATTTTGGATATACTCTATATTTTAAGAGATTTTAAGAGTTTCAAAATTTGTTGAATGATTTTAACAACTTTATTGGATTGCTGGCAAACATTTTTTTTTTCAGTTAGAAACTATAGACTGTATCTTCTAAAATAGTTCGTGATTTTGATCCAAGCGTTTTTAACTACAAATATCTTCTAAAAAAAAGTTCAAAATAATTTTTTATTTAGTTTTGAAAAATATGTCTCAGATTTCAATAAGAAGAGATTTGAAAGCATTTTTATAAATAGCTTATCCTATAACTCTGGACTTCAAACAATTTTGACATATACTAAACCCAATAAGATATTAAAGAATATATTTTCTCTTCAGTTAGAAAAAACATTAGGTCACAAGTTTTCTTCTCACTTTCTATTTTTCTAATATAATTTCGAATGATTTTGATTTAATTTTATAAAGAAATCTCAGATTTTCAATGAGGGGAGATTTCAAAGTAGTTTTATAACTGGCTAATCCAAGAATTCTAGATTTATAATAATTTTTACATGTACTCATTCTAATAAAATGAGGTTTTAAATTATTTTAGAGAATCATCAACTGTATAATAGGTGGTTCAAACAATATAGAATAAAATATCCCAAATCATTGATCCAACAAACAAAAATATTAATATTTCCAACAACACTCATCAATTTAATATTATTTTTTGAATTATTAGTTCAATAACATTATATTTAAGAAGGATTTACAAATCATATAACCAACAATATTAAATTTTACAAGATTTTTTAGAATTATGATTAAATCATATGAGATTTGTTATTTAACATCATTAGAAATTTTTGATCGAATTTTTTGTCCAATATGTTTTTGAAAAAAACCTAAATATTTTGACAAAAAAAATATACTCAACTATTCATTGAACAGATAAATCATAACCTTTTTTTTGTCAACCAGATAAATCATAACTTTGTATTGATTGGGTATAATTAGACTCGACGTTAATGAAATTTCACTCTCTATTAAAAAAATGTTAAATATGAATAAAATTAGGACTAACTCAGCAAAGTCAATGCAAAATTAGAACTTTTTGGGAGCTAAATTGGTAAGTGAATAAACTGCTTGACTTTTTCTAAAATTCATTCTTCATAAAATACAAGGTAACTGCTTGACTTTATCTTCCCTATAAAATCAAGCCCATGCATTAATTAAAAGAAAAGCTCACACATATCTAACAAGATTTTATCACAATGAAGATTGATTATAATAGTGTCATTGTCGTTAAGTTCTTGGTCTTTTCTTTACTCTTTATTTCTTCAAAGACAATATCAGCTTCTTATGATGAATTCAAAGGAGATGATGACGAACATCTGGATCTATCATCTCAATATGAAATGATCTCACCGTTCGAATCTCGTTCGGGAAATTCAGACGACAGAGTTTTTGATGTCTCCGACTTCGGAGCCAGCCCCGATGCCGACTCAGATAGCACTTCTGTCAGTTTATTTAGTTCCTTTAAGACACATGCATGAATAATTCTATATATTGTCAAACATAAATTTCATAAGCATGCTGTCCATTACGAAATATTTATTCAATAACTTGGCTAGTTAAGTAACAATATTAAACTAACCAAGTCTTAAGAACCAAAAATCATATAGTTATGTTTATTAATTTATAAATGGTAAAGAATAAATATTTATTCAATAACTTGTCTAATCGCTTTGATCTAGTAGTGGACCAGCTTTAGTTATGTTTTAAGAGCACTGTATATAGGTTACTTATGCATTATTTTGGGATGAATAATATATATAAGTTGAATCTAATTGAACAGGCATTTAAGAAGACATGGCAGGCAGCTTGCAAACACAAGGGAAGAACAAGATTTTACGTCCCAGAAGGAAAATTCTTAGTGGGAGCGATCGTGTTCAAGGGTCCTTGTCGAACTAAATCAACTATGGAAATAAAGATTACAGGAAATCTAATTGCTCCAACGAGCATTGAGGTGTTTCCTTTGAATCAATGGATTACTTTTAAGCAACTAAATAACATTTTATTGTACGGATTTACTAAATTAGACGGTAAAGGCGAGGCTGAAGGCTGGAAACAAGAAAGTTGCAAGAGCGCCTCCAAATGTGACAAACTCATAACGGTCAGTAAATATTTGCGTGTTTTGAATATTGATGTGCATATGCTTAATACTTAGTAATAGTATGTGAATGTGTTTTGATGTCAAACGTACGTACAGTCGTTGAAATTGCGCAATGTGTCAAATGCAATAATCAGAGACATTTCGTTATCGAATGCGAAAGGATTTCATTTGGGGTTACAATTTTCTCAAAACGTTACGGTCCACAACGTCAGTATCAGCTCCCCACGGGACAGTCCTAACACCGACGGGATCCACGTTCACAGTTCTTCTTCCATCAACATCATTAACTCAACCATTGGCGTGGGAGACGATTGCGTCTCCATCTCAACTGGGAGCTTAGATGTGCTGGTTTCAGGCACACGTTGTGGCCCAGGCCATGGAATCAGGTTTTCAATTTCGCTTTTATTACAATATGCCATTTTTTGGTTGCGATTAGTTTGTCCACTCCTACTTTGGATGGTCTGATAAAGTTTAGAGGTGATTAAAAAATGGTGAGCAGTATAGGGAGCTTGGGGAAGAATAAGGAGGAGGAGGAAGTGAGAGGGATTAAGGTTCAAAACTGCACCATTAACGGAACTGATAACGGAGTTAGAATTAAGACATGGCCTGCATCGCCGCCGAGCCAAGCTAGTGATATCACATTCGAGGACATTGTGATGATTAACGTCTCCAACCCCATTATCATTAATCAAGAGTATTGTCCTTCTAATAGCTGCAACACTACCTTTGTAAGTACATAAAAGTCTATGCTTATTAGCTTCTTTTTTTTGACAAAAAAATATGGAGAAATGAAAACGCAGGCATCGATGGTGAAACTGAGCAACATAGAGTTCAAGAACATAAGAGGAACGTACAACACCGAGTTCGGGGTGACTCTGAGATGCAGCTCCCTCGTGGCATGTGAGAATATAACGCTTATCGACGTCAATCTTAACGGTACTAAGACGCCGGAGGAGAGGCAGCAAGAGAGGTTTAGTATGAAGGGTAGTTTTTGTGGCTTAGCAGTTTTTAACTCAACCTTTAACTAGTTAAATTAAAGTTCACAAACAAATATTAAAAGATATATAGGGAGTGGTCTTTGAGGCAGCAATTTATGTTCTTGTTTTCTGAGAGATCGGAGAATGTTCCAACTGGCTCAACGAGCCGACAATAAGATTTTAATCTAGTTCTGAGGAGATCTATAGATGTGCCACTTGGCATCTTGCATGGGAGCTAAAAGGGTTCTTGCTTCTAGAAAAAAAAAACCCATAGCGCTTCAGTTTCCTCCTCCCTCTGTCGCTTCATATTCGTGAAGTTTTCGTTTTTGCTTCCAATCGCTTTGGAGTACAAATGGGAGAAGCGAGGCGATGGAGATCTCCTGATGCTCGCTCATCCTCTTCATCTGAAGCTTTTGGCAAGTGACAACCGTTCGGTCACCGTCGTAGACAACTAAGGTACAGCAGCATCGACGGCGATTTGGTAGGTGTCATCGGAGATTCATGGGTTTTGAGACCAGACCCTGTTACAGTGACGTGGCACTCTATCAAAGGAGTCAAACAAAAATCGCACCAAGAGATCATCATCGCTCTCATCAAAGACGTAAACGCCTTAAATTCATCAGTTCCGGTTACGAGTTCGTCGTATTTTTACGGCAAATTAATCGCGAGAGCAGCAAGGTTGGCTTTAATCGCGGAAGAAGTTTGCTATCTCGACGTGATTCCGGCGATTGAGAAGTATCTGAAGAAGATGATTGAGCCGTGGTTAGATGGGAGTTTTAAACCGAACGGGTTTTTGTATGATCCGACATGGGGAGGGTTAATCACGAAGCAAGGATCGAGAAACTCAGGAGCAGATTTCGGATTCGGTATTTACAATGACCACCATTACCATCTAGGTTACTTCCTCTACGCGATCGCTGTGCTCGCCAAGATCGAACCTTCGTGGGGAGAGAGGCACAGGCCTCAGGCGTACACTCTCATGGCAGATTTCATGACATTGAGGAACTCCGATTCCAATTTCCCGCGTTTGAGATGCTTCGATTTTTTCAAGCTCCACTCTTGGGCTGGAGGGCTAACGGAGTTTTTTGATGGGAGGAATCAGGAGAGCACGAGCGAGGCGGTGAACGCTTACTACTCCGCCGCTTTGTTAGGGTTAGCGTACGGCGACACACCACTGGTGGAGGTGGCTTCGACGATCTTGACGCTTGAGATCCACGCCGCAAAGATGTGGTGGCAGGTAACTCTAATACTCTCAGCCAAATCACTTTATTAAACTGAACCGAACCCAAAAAAAAGATCTTGACTTAAAACAGTGAATTGGGATTTTGTTCGGTTTTCATTTTTGGGGTTCGGATTAGATTTTCTGAAATATTGCATGAAGAATTTTAAATAAATTAAGTTTTTAGGGGCTGATTGTGAAACTAATTTTTCTAATCTCAGCCCAAAAATACCATGTTATCAAATCAAAACTATAATTGGTTTAAAAATTCTCGATGGTCAGATCTGGAATTTAACAAGAAAAACTTATTAGCCCACAAATACTCGGTTCGGTTTGGGTTTTTTTTTATGTTTCTAAAAATGATTTTTTATGCTTTTGCTTTTGGATATGCTACTGATGAAATTGAATCGGTGTTTTTTTGTTGTTCCTACGAGATTGAATCGGTTTATTCTCTTTTGTTACGGTTGCTGGGTTACTTTTTGGTGCGATTCTGATTTGATTAAACCGGATTGGAAACCCCCATTCTGAAAAACCAAAATGAAATCTTACACTAACCCAAAAATAAGAACACCAAACCAGAGAATAATTTTACCTAAGAAATGAAGATAGTTTTGATAACCAAAATTAAAACCAAAACATACTAATCCTATCCCTGCTACAAATACAATAGTTTTAACTTTTAATTTGATTACTGTTAATCCTTCTTGGTGGTGTCAGGTTAAAGAAGCTGACGCTCTTTATCCAGAAGATTTCACGAGAGAGAATCGAATGGTTGGGGTTTTATGGTCGACAAAGAGAGACAGTGGCTTATGGTTCGGGCCTAAGGAGTGGAAAGAGTGTCGGCTTGGGATACAATTGTTACCGTTACTTCCGGTGTCGGAAACTCTGTTCTCCGATGAGAATTACGTGAAGCAGCTCGTGAAGTGGACTTTGCCGGCGTTGCGGAGACACGACGTTGGAGAAGGATGGAAAGGGTTCGTTTACGCGTTGGAAAGTGTTTACGACAATGATGGAGCCAGCGAGAAGATTCGGAGGTTAAAGAAGTTTGATGATGGAAACTCTTTGACTAATCTATTCTGGTGGATTCACAGTAGACACGGTGACGATGATGGAGACGATGGTGATGATGGAGATGATGATGATGATGATGATGATGAAGAAGAAGGTGGGCACCGGAAGTCTTGCTGGTTTTTTCATTATTGTCGTTCGCTTCTTGGTTATTAAATCAGTGTCGAATAATAAAACTAAACTTAGTTCACCTCATCACATATTGGGATTTAGATGCCTCTTGGTTATTGATTTTGCTGCTGCTATAAAGATTAGTCTTTTGAAACCTGAAATTTATTTTGTGTTTATTTAATCAGTTCGGGTTTATTAGTGTTTGCGATGATCCTGGTTCTGTCCCAAAGGTCTTGTACTTAAAGGAACAGAGACAACTTTTTGAGAATTTGAAGATTCCAAATAAAATATATTCTGTGATCCTCAAATGAAATAAATTTTCTTCGTGGCAAAATGAAATGGTAACACTTAATATATTACAATAATTTAACCGTACAACAGTTTTTTGTTAGTGGATATTTTTTTTTGTCATCTGAAATAATATTAAAATACTTAAAAGGATACAATGTTTTAATACAAAACCCGTTACTAATCCATTAGTGAATAAAGGATAATATCAGAGACAAAACCCAAACAAAGGAGACCAAAGTCCGAACAACGGGAACTAAACAACCGTTAAAAAAATTAAAAACTTTGAGAAGAGGAAATTATTCGAAAGAATCCAAAGCTCAAAATCCTAAATTTAAGCAAAAGCTCTAAAACAATCCCATGAACACTAAAAAAAAACGGTAAACGCTGAAGCTGAGTCAAACAACAAGGAAATGACACAAACCGAAAAATGCTCGAGCCAAACGAAAATCAAAAACATCGAAACAGGCCGCATCCAACACCAACCAACAACAGCATCGACACAGATGAACACATAACCGAGAAGGAGCAAAGCAGAAGAGCCACACCACATCCAACACTCCAAAGGAAAAAAGCAGTCGAACAGAAAAAGGTTCAAAGGAAAAGACCTTTGATCTCCGACTGGAAACCCGCCAAAAAAGACGAACAGCTCACACACGCGGACACTCGCAGACCAACCAGACAAAGAACTGCCTACCTCCTCGCAAGACGAACCAGTGGATTTGGCTCTCAGTTAGTGGATATTTTATTCATCTACACATGGTTAGGAAATAAAATTCACATACAGTATATTAAAAATAAATATACAATACGTAAAAATAAAATAAGATAAATAATCATACAATACGTTGTTCGTTTTTTTGTTCTCCCTGCCCTAAAACGCTTCACGCCGTTCTTCTCTAACGTTGCACCGCCGTTATCTTGTTCTGGCCGCGCCGCTCTCTCAGGTCTCTCTGAAACTCGCTAATCTCGGTCGACTCATTCCTCCCAGGTAAGCTTCTCCCTCGTAGACCAATCGTACTTTCGCATTTCATTTCTAAACGCAACTTTTCTGCCATTTCCAAAAGGTTTGTGTCAATCTCAATCCACAACAGATGGCAGAGATTGATTAACCCTAGCTGTTTCCGTCCTACACTAAGAATTTCAAGATTTTTCAGGATTTAACCGGAATTTTCAGGGATTTTAATTGTTGCTGTGCGTAGAAACACTAATTTCGGATGTGCCCTGTGTGTCTTGGATCTAAATCTCTAGATGAGTTTTTCGTTTTTTTCCTTATGTAGAATCAGAATCAGTAAAATGGCTTTCTGCAATAAACTAAGCCGCCTCGTGAGGCAAGGAGCTTCTCGGAGCGAGAACGCCTCCATGATTGGCTCTCTCGACTCTTCTCTCACCAGACAAACCTTCAAGTGTTTCTCTTCAGAAGCCACTCACCACAGATACCACCAGGAGACACACAGTTTCCTGGAGCCAGAGAGCTATATCGGTAGCTGGGAAACTCCGAAAGATCCCAAAGACGCTGAGAGAAAGCTTGCACAGCTAAGGAGAGATTATGCAAAGAAAGTGAAGGTGTTTCGTAAAGAGTACATCCATGAGATTGAGATGCTTCGGGTCGAGAAGCAGCGTAAGGACGAGGCCAGATTACAGGCTGAACGAGCCGCCAACGAGGAGAGGCGGCGATTGAAAGCAGAGGCAGCTAAGGTCAGGGCTGAGGAACGCAAGATCTTCGAGGAAGAGTTCAGGAAGACCCTGGTACATTCGCTTTCTTTCTTCTCAATTCTTCTTTCTTGTATATATTCCATACAAACTCTGTGTAGTAGAAACCAGGGTGAATGTTTAATCAAGTAGTTAGTTTAGTTTGTTAGATGATACTTGAATAAAATGGGGGAAAGGGTTTGTCTGGCATGTGAAGAATCAAAGCTGTTGTTCTGGTTAAACCTTTGGCATCTTAGTCAATCAAACATAAGATGGATCTTGATGCTTTCAATGGGAGTTCTTTTGAGGGCAGTGAAACTTATTACTTAGGGGTTCCATTTATTCGAGCTGGAGCTTGAGGAACACTGTACACACACACACACACGCGCTCTTGCAAAAGGAGTATTTACTGATTCATAAATCTATTCATATACTCGTGGCTGCAAAGCAACTACTCCCAAGTTTATGATTCTAGTTTGAGTTCCTTATGTCTCTTGGTCCCAGCCGCAGTGCAGTAATGGTCTATGTTTTTTTTGTAAGTTGTAAAACGATTCAAGAAATGCCTGAGTCATAGACCTGTTTTGTGTTTAAAAATTGCAGATGAAAGAAAGAGCTGAGAAGCTGGAGTTCTGGAGAGTGACGGGATTAAAAAGGGAGGAGAAGAAGAATGAGAAAAAGAAGCTATTGCATGCGCAAAGTTCATTGTGGATCGAGCCAAAGGAACTGGAGAAGAAGATTACGGAAGCCCTGGTTGACTCCACTACTCTCTAAACCAAGTCCCCCTCTTCTGAATCTTTGTTTGAGAAACAATCACTTTAGTAATTTTGTCGGAGACGGAGACGACTCTGTTTTTTCTTCAAATATAGAAGAAAGCGAATGCGTTTTTAGCCTTTTTGCATTATAGCACATAATGAGTATTGGTGGATAAGTCTAAAATTGGTCGGTCTGATCAATCTTGTTTGTGGTTTTGGTGTCGTAATATCATTAATAAGAACTTTTCTTTTTATTGTTCTCGCTTATAACATGCTTCTTCTCTAACACACGAATTACCCACAAACGAGGAGGGATCGCATTTCTTTGGCTCAGCTTCACACTCTGAATTTGTGCTTATCGAAATCTTTCTTGATCAGCGGAGGAGAGACTCTGAATCTGTAAGAGTGTCTTGGAACATTCATTCCAGTCGTGATTAAACTCTGAAGAGTATCTTAGAACCTTTATTTGAGTCATAGCCTGAGACCTGAGAGGTGTTTCTTGTGTGTTTTGTGGTTTCCATTGTTCCTCTGCTTTTTTGACTTCTTCGGTATGGGTTATGTTATACCTACACTATATATTATATCGATTTGAGAGAGACGGTTCAAATTTACTCAAGATAATTAAAAATCCATTTGATTGGTCTTCTTTCAAATCGGAATCAAATAATCATTATAATCTTATACAATTTTTTAAGATTTGTAATTTATATTTAATTTATCGTCTTATTAATGTACATTTTAGATACGTTTGTTAAAAACACCTGAATACAAAACTTTTTATTTTTTGTATCAATTGTACCGAACCAATAAAAATTACTTATTCGGATAATCATTTTATTCACTAAATTTGATTTAATATATAATGTTTGTTGACAAAAAAAATATAATTAATTTTTTTATGCAGAACATTAATGCTATATTGTTTTAACTAATGTTATAACTAATATACTTTTTTCTCTTATTTTTTTGTATATATATATATATATATATATATATCGGTTTTTATATATATATATATATATATATATCGGGTTTTTGTAACTGGAACAAAACTAATTTTATATTAGTAAAAATAAAGAACTAACCAAAAATCCTGTAGTACATGAAAACAATTCAAATGTTGAATTTGAAACAAATGCGATTTAGATTCCAATTAGTTTTGGGATGTAATTGAGTAAAATATTGTTCATCCCTGTCGTACGTATGGTTTTATGTTTTTTCAGTAACATGGTATCAAAAACAAAATTGAAAACCATCTGATGTCAAAAGAACATAAAAACAAAAACTGAACTGTCGTATGAATGAATATAATTCTGATGAAATGAGGAGATTAGAAAGAAAAAAAGAGTATTAGAGGAAAAAACACACAAAATGACAGGCTGGCAAATTAGAAGACTGATAGAAGTGGGGCCCATTTACTATTCAGCCACATGGGCTTTGAGTCTTCCCCTTCTTCTTCCCCTCTCGCTATTTCCTTTCTTGTTTATATTCCCTCATTTAGTGCATCTCTTTCTATATATTTCAAAATTTACTCGATTTAATTCTCTTGTTTTTTTTCATTGACCGCTCATTCTCTTATTTCTTTTAAATTTCAAAAGTTGATCCTTATGGCATAATAATATATTCATATTAGATACTGCTTTGTCAAAATTTGTCAGTATTAATTCTTAAACATATATACCACATATTTACATAAAAGTCTCCTAGCATATATAATTCTTTGAACAAGAATTTAAATCATATCTTCATTATATCTGCGTTTTAAAACTGAGAATAATTATTTGATTCTGACCAAAGAATATTACAAATTGTTGGATGGAACACATACAACATATAGACTCATGAATAAAAATAAAGATTTTATATAAAAAAGAAAAAAATTTATCAACAAAAAATAAAATAAAATTTGTTTAAATTTTTTTTATCGGTTTAAGATCATTTGTGTAGATTTTCGAAAATATATCACAAAAACATTTAGTTGGTGAAAAAAATGTATGTTTAAAAGCATCTTAAACCCCACCTTATTTTATGTTTCAAACTCTATTTTAAAAAACTCTATTTTCAAATATTTTATCTAATTGTTGCATATTAACTAACAAATTTTTGTCTTAATTTTGTGTCATATATAACTATATTGATTAATAATATTTTTGACCATGTTAAAATTTCGATAACCAATATATCAATGTGGACCGACGAACTAGACATCCAAACAATAAGAGTAAACCACTGACCGTGACGAAACAATGAAAAAGACATAATAAAACCAAAACACTGGAAAAGATCAAACATTAAAAAAGTCATTTATAATTACAAAAAAAAGTAAAACCAAACACATGCACTCTCTAAATAAAACACAAAAATATCAATTTCAGACAACCATTTTTGTCTCTTCGTTCTCTCTCTCGCCGGTGTCAAGAAGATCTGTCGGCGATAATACGTTACGATTATTCTTAAACTTTTAGTAGCCAAACAGGTATTAATTGCAAATTAGTGGAAATTAATGATAAAATTCATAGCGCTAATTAAAAATTACTCTTATTGTCTTTTTTTTAATTTCCTTCTTCTATATTATTTTCTTTTTACCACCTGCCATGTTTCTATTCTTGTCTATTTTTTTCTTGATATGCCCAATAATGTTATACGCATAAAAAAGGCTGTCATTTTGGCGTTAATTTTTTCCTACCTTATTTTGCTTCTTTCTTCTTTTTATGGAATTATTTTATACTATAAAAAATAATAATTCTTCTTTTTCCACTATCATTTATACTGTTCACTCAATCAGAAGAAAAAAACTCTCGTCTCTGTGGTCATAACTCTTCTCCTTCTTCTCTCACTTCTTCTTCTTCTTCTTCTTCTTCTTCGCTCTTCTGCTTCTGCTTCTGCTTCTTTCTCACTATCGGGTTGCATTTGGCGCGAAAAGTTCCTCGCTTTTCCTGCTTTTCTTTTTCTGTTTCTGACAGCTTTTTTTGTTACAAATAAAGATGCCAGTAAGTACGTGTTCTTAGTATGTTTACTTCTTAAGTCCTTGTCCTTCTTCTTCCCTCTCTTGTCCGAGACTGGTTGATTTCGATTGATTGAACTTTCATTCGAAGCTTAAAAACTCGAATCCATCAGTCGTTGCTTCCTCGATTTCACACAGTTCGTTATAGTTTCTGAGTCTCCGTCATTCCGCTGGATCCATTTGAAAAATTGTTACTTCCTTGATTTATTGTGTATCGACTTGGATCTGAACTTGGAATCAGATTGTGCTATTTTGATATTTTCTTTTGTATTTCTTTTGTCAGGTGGCACTAGTTTTGCTGCTGGCATTGAGCTGTCTGATTCCGATTTACGCGAGGAGTTACGGCGCCGGAAACGTATGCGATCTCAGTCGGAGACCGAACACGAGACCACACAGTGTCTCAATTTCGGAGTTTGGTGCTGTGGGAGATGGGAAAACGTTGAACACACTTGCGTTTCAGAATGCTGTCTTCTATCTAAAATCTTTCGCTGACAAAGGTGGTGCTCAGCTCTATGTTCCTCCGGGACGGTGGCTCACCGGAAGTTTCAATCTCACCAGTCATCTCACTCTCTTTCTCGAGAGAGACGCCGTCATTCTTGCCTCGCAGGTTTGTAGTGTGTGCCTCCTCTCTTTTTCTAATGTTTCGATCATTCTAAAGAGTGAGATCAGAGTTTGTGGCTTCACTTTTCGTAGGGATTCCTGATTAGGTGCACAGATTCCTGTCTTTTCCTGATTGTTTGAATCAAAGTCTGTTGCTTTCACATTCATGTGGAAAGGATTTGATGTGTAGGAAACCCCAAACTTGGTTCAGTAATTACGCATTTTTAGCTTAGGATTGTTGCTAAGCTGCGTAGTGATTCTGTAACTCTGCAGGAATTTACCAATCACAAATATGTCAGTCCGCATTCTGCATTATTTCCAATCAGAACAGTTGTGAATTTGTTTCTCATTTTGTCTCCTTACCTCAAATAAAAATGTATGAAGGATCCATCGCATTGGGAAGTCGTGGATCCATTACCGTCCTATGGACGAGGCATTGATCTACCTGGGAAGCGATACATGAGTTTAATAAACGGTGATATGCTGCATGATGTAGTCGTAACAGGTTATATATGATTTGATCCTTTCCTTTCGTTTTGTTTGTTACTGCTAAATAGAAAACTCACAGTTATATTCTATGTTCATCGGTTTTAGGTGATAACGGTACTATAGATGGGCAAGGCCTGCTTTGGTGGGATCGGTTTAATTCTCATTCTTTAGAGTACAGTCGACCGCATCTTGTCGAGTTTGTCTCTTCCAAAAATGTCATTGTGTCAAATCTAACGTTCTTGAATGCTCCAGCTTATACCATCCATTCGGTTTATTGTAGGTAAAGATAGTCTGAAAATCACCTTACTATTATAATAGCTCCTGTTGGTTTATAAAATTTTGGTAAAATCTTGACTCTGGTCACTAACATTGTGCAGCCATGTGTACATTCATAAAGTAACAGCTAATAGTTCTCCAGAATCTCCTTATACCATCGGCATTGTTCCAGGTTAGTCGTTATGTTTTCTGCCTAATGAAAATGAAATGGCTTCACTTGTTTGTTTGCGTTTGCTTTTCCAAATGAATATACCAATCCATTTGCGTTCTACACTTTTTCAAAATATGACGAAATAAAATATCCTATTTTCTCTGGTTTTGTTTTTTTTCAGATTCTTCTGATAATGTGTGCATCCAAGATTCTAGCTTCAACATGGGCTATGATGCCATTTCCCTAAAAAGTGGTTGGGACGAATACGGTATATCATATGCAAGACCTACTGCAAATGTGGATATTAGAAATGTTTACCTCCGAGCAGCTTCTGGTTCCTCCATTTCCTTTGGCAGTGAAATGTCTGGTGGCATATCTGACGTTGTGGTACGCGATGCTCACATACACAACTCGTTATCCGGGATTGCCTTTAGAACAACAAAAGGAAGAGGTGGTTACATGAAAGAGATTGATGTTTCCAACATCCATATGGTTAATGTTGGTACTGCCTTTCTAGCAAATGGTAGCTTTGGAACTCACCCGGATTCCGGTTTCGATGCAAATGCTTTCCCGCTCGTGAGTCATATCAGTTTACATGACATTGTTGGAGAAAACATAAGCATCGCAGGAGATTTCTTTGGAACCAAAGAGTCTCCTTTCACATCGGTTTTGCTATCTAATATCTCTCTGTCGATGACGAACTCGGGCTCTCCTACTGATAATTCTTGGCAATGCTCATATGTCGACGGTTCTTCAGAATCTGTGGTCCCTGAACCGTGTTCCGAGCTGAAGAGTTTTGAAAGTTCCTATGGCATAGCTGTGGCTATATGAAACCAAACTTCGTCGTAAAAAACAAGAAGCTCCTTTTCGAATGTCTCCATGAATTCATAGTTGTTTAAGTTAGCAAAAGGTCAGATTCTTTTCTTTTCTCAAAATAAACTACAGTGTGTAGAATTTACCTGTTCCAGTCCCCGTTGTTGGTGTTTTCTCTTGTCATTGCAGCTTGTGAGATTCATATATCTGTACAGGTTCATTTCTTCATTCATGTGTAACCGAAAAAATTTTGTTCAGTGGAGATTCTTCACATGGCTTAAGAAAAGATCTTTCATCATCAGCTTTTCTTTTGTTATTCTCTGCAGAATTCTCTTGTCAAACTTTAAACTTCCACGTCTCTTTGCTTGTTTCTTAGAGTCGTAGCTCATAACAATTATCAAACAAACAATGCTTTTAACTTCATTCTGTTTTAAAGAGAAACTATGTTTATTACCAAAAAATTGTGTTTCATTGTATGGGAGCTATTCAGTCGCATTCGCAGTACCTGAATGTTTTAGAATGATATGGTGTACTTATGTCGGCCTGTTAATAAAGCCCGGCCCAATAGCAAAGAGCTTCTTTTGTGGCCCAATAGTGAAGAGCGGCTTCTCGTCAAGGGACGAAACCATTCGCTACCAAACACACCCCTTCACTTCGCACCATCTTCCTCTTTTCGCCACATCTGTAATTTTTTTTTTCCACTGTTTCAACTAAATTTTTATTAATAATATAATAAAACTAATGAGTGTATGCCACTAGAAATTGATATTAATTCCATGATTTTTTTTCTTCCCTTTTTTCGTTGGTGATAAATAATATAATCGAAATTTCGCATCCTTCATCTTCCCAATCTCCAAAACCCTAGACTCACTTCGAGAGTTTCGAACTCAAGCAGACAGACCCTAAGAAGCATATATATTTACCCTCCTCTTCTTCTTTTTTTTTCCCCCCGGAGGAGAAATCACTTTTACTGATTTTTTTTTTTTGTTCGATTTTGCTTCATCTATTTTTTGTTTGTTTGGAGCTATCGATTTTGCAATTAGCACAATGTCGGGTTCTGGAGGAGTTTCAATCGCACGAACAGCGATCCGTGGTGAGAATCGGTTCTACAATCCGCCGGCGATGCGGAGGATGCAGCAAGAGGCGCAATTGCAGCAGCAGTTGAGGGAGAAGCAGCGACGGGAGGAAGAAGAAGGGATGTTGGTGGATAAGGAGCGTAGGGCGGCTGCTACTGCCGCGATGCCGCCGCCTCGTACCAGGAAAGGCCAGGCGGAGAGTAAGAGTCGGGTAGTTCCCGGGTCGGAAGTATGCGTCGGCTCATCTGAATCATCCGGGTCGGGTCGGGTTCAGAGCGACGGGTCCAACTTGGATCGGTTCTTGGAGCACACCACTCCTGTTGTTTCTGCCCGGTTTCTTCCCATGGTAAGACGATAAATTTCAAATCTTTCTGGTAGAAGAAATTAGAAATGTCACTTATTGCTGCTTTAACCGGAGAGATTATATAGTGTATTCTGTTCACTTTAGTGGAAAGTTAATATGTTTGCTGCTCTGATACAGCTCTTTTGTTTGCTTTAACACCCTTTTTGTATTGTTGATCTAACGAAGTTCATAAGAGTTTTGGTCATATCTGGATTTGAATTGGAAAGACATGAGTTTTATCATGTGATCAGTGTAGAACTCATTGTAAGATAAGTTTATTTTTCTGTCTTTTGAGCATTGCTTATTGCTGCAATTCGTTTTCCAGAGAAGCAGTTGGGAACTTAAAACCCGTGAATCGGAGTGTCATACATATTTTGTTCTTGAGGATCTGTGGGAGTCGTTTGCAGAATGGAGTGCGTACGGTGCTGGTGTTCCTCTACAAATGCATGGGAGCGACTCCACCGTGCAGTATTATGTGCCTTACTTATCCGGCATTCAGTTATATGTAGACCCATCAAAGAAGGCCAGGTTAGTTGTTTGAAATGTTGTGTTTCATACACGAGAGACGTTCTCTCCTTGTATCAGCCAACAAGAACTCTTCTGTTTTCCTATTTCACAGTTTTGATTAATTCCTTTTGAAACAGAAGTCCAGTTGAAGATAATGGAGGAAGTAGTGAAGGAGGCAGCAACAGTAGGCTTGATAAGTTATCTAATCATGCTAAGACTCTGCAGAATCCGGTGGACTTGAGTGTCAGCGAACTGAATAGAATCAGTCTGAGAGATCAATCTGTTGCTGGTTCGTTGTCAAGTGTAGAGTCTGAGATCAGCAGTCCTGAGAGACGATTAGTATTTGAGTACTTGGAGTATGAACCTCCGTTTGGCCGTGAACCTCTGGCTAACAAAGTAAAATTTCCTCCTAAGAAAAGACAGCTCTTTCCGTTGTTTTATTTTCCAATTTCTTACAACATTTTCATACACCAGATCTCGGATCTCGCATCAAGATTTCCTGAGCTAATGACATACCGGAGCTGTGATCTTTCTTCATCAAGTTGGATCTCTGTGTCATGGTATGTTTAGTTTTAACCCTCTCGTGAGTCCTTTAGATTGTTACTTTTGGAGTATATGTGGATGGACCTGATATGGTGATCTTTTCATTATTTGGTGTAGGTATCCAATATATAGAATACCGGTTGGTCCAACATTACAAAATCTCGATGCCTGCTTTATAACTTTCCACTCTCTCTCAACACCACCTCAAAGTAAGTAACATATGTTTTTAGTGTTAGCAAAATATTCTTCTTTTTGTCTTGATTTTCACGACCTAGCGGGATTCCTTACACAATATTATGTATGTACTGAAGCAGCAGGTGCTGTGGGTTGTAGTGATCCGGAGCCATCCATAAAGCTGCCGTTGCCTACTTTTGGACTCGCATCTTATAAGCTTAAAGTATCTGTGTGGAACCAAAACAGAGCTGAAGAGTACCAAAAGATATCTTCTTTGCAACAAGCTGCAGACAAATGGCTTAAACGCCTGCAAGTCAATCATCCGGATTACGGATTCTTTACTTCTAAAATCCCGCAAATGAGGTGAAAATGAAAGATGCTTTCTTGACCATCGCTTTGGCTCTGGTCTGATCAAAAGACCCAATATCCGCTACTTTGCTTCACATATAAAGTCTCGCTTACACCAAAGTACCACCAAATACTAGCCAGACTCTTGCGTGTTTTTCAGGCGATTTAAGAGTCTGCTGTTTGATATCCAGAAGATGCTTTGTGAATTGTAGCCTAACTTCCCTTTTCTTCTACTGAAATCAGTCTTTTCCTTTTCCCTGAATAAGGATTTGAGGAGCTCAAATAGTGAAATTTGCGAGGAGTGATTTTGTAATTTTGAGATGCAACACTTTTTGTGATACAATTTGATTGCTGAACTGAAACACAGCTTGGCTTATATATCAATTTTTAACAGGTTTTAAGTAATGAAAAGTTCAAAGCTTATATTTTGAGTTGTGAGTAGAGTAAAAGTACTTTCATTTCCTGCATATGCACATAAGGTTCCCGAGAACATTCCATTACAACATATACTCATAAACTACGAGACTTTGCTACATACATTGAGACTAGTGTAATGATTCCTTGTCTTCTTGTCTTCATGTCTTTAGTGAGAGATCAGAACTTGTCTTCAAGCATGGTTGACCATATTAAGTCCCGCATAAACGCACTCTTTCTCGCCTTCTCTTGATCTTCATTCGAAAGTGATACTTGTCGTATGCCGCTGTGAGGGAAACAGGGTCAAATATGAAATAAAACCAAAGCGACGTATCTCTTCAGATCTTAGTGAGAAATTATACCTTTTAGGGAGTTCCTTAGGTGAGACTTTTGTTACCGAGTCCCCTCCAGTGACGGGTATAGCAAATTCATTAGCCGAGGGAGGATTAAACATAAAGGATGAGAGCAAAGGATCAGAATCTATATTGGATGAGGGAATGAAAGTGGAATATCCTCCAACTCCAAGAGACTGTAAGTTTGCTTCTCGGAGCTCCTTCTTAAGCGTAAGATACGCAGAGCCATATCCACTTTTACGCAACCTTCTCCTTCGCTGCACGTAAAATCTCATACATCAAGGAATACCAAAATGACTCCTCAAACTCTAGCAATGATGGTACGATTAAGAACAAAACAAAAACATAGAAGAGAGATCCAAATTTCAAAAGGATATCTTAAAAACGTTCCCGTGTTGCGCTGTAATATGGCCAACGATGTCCAATCCCACCCTCTTTGTGCAGACAGGACAAACCTAGTAAAAGACAAAGCAAACTGTTTTAAAATTTACCATTTCAAGCACTCTGTTCTTACATCAAAGATAGCACATAGGAGAACCTAAATTACTAAATAGAGAATTGTGAACAATTTCAGGAGAGAGATTGAAATGGTAATTACGGATTACAATGCTCACTTGATAAAGCTAAGAAATGCTTTAAAAAAGCAACCTTTTTTCCATTCGAAGCAAGCATCAAACTCAAAGTTAATCAACCTAAGAATCATGTAAAAGAGTGAAGATGATTACCCCATTCTTGGCCTCAACAGGATGCTCTTCATCAATATGACAACAAAGCCCCACAATATCAAACTCATCTGCACAAAAAGGGCAGATGAACTCTGCTTTCAAATCGTCTTCTCCTTTCACAACATCTTCTTCCAAATACAAATCTGCCCCCAAAGTTTATTCACCATTAAATTAGAAAAGAAAAAATGGTAACTTTACATATATAATCAACGACATGCACGTTTTTGTTACCCAAAACAAAATAAAACCTGATCGAGATTGGTAACGCCGCGAAGAAGACGATGATGAAAACACGGAGGGGCAATTGGTCCACGAATTAGATTCCATTTTACCTCTTATTGTTAAAGGTTAGAATAGAAAAATGCAAACTTTACAGGAAAAAACTATTGAGATCAGGAAGAAATCGAATCGAAATTAACGAAACCCTAGAACGATGAGAGAGAGAGAGAGAGAGTGAGTGGAAGCAAGAGCTGTGTGAGAACTCGGATGGGTCGGAGTTTAGTTCGTATTTACAGTCTTCACTAAACCAAACAAGTGGTTGTGTTGTACCGCGTCTATGTTTTCACTTTCACACGTGTGGCTTTTGTCGCTCGTGTGTTTTTCTTTTTCTTTTCGCATCTTACTTCCTTTTCCTTTTGATACAAATTTGGGTACCTTTTTTAATCCAAACTGTGTTTCAATACAAAGAGCAACATATAAGAATAATTTACATAAATTATGGTAGCTTAATAAAATGTTTTAAAACATAATCAACAGAAAAATTATAAATAAGATAATAAATAAAATTTTGGTGCAATTTGATAGATATATGCTTGGATGATTTGATTAATATCAAAAAGATGCATATCACTAAAAAATTAGAGCTTTTTTTGTTAGATATTGTTGGAGATTTGAAGTCATTGGTAAATAATATCTCCCTAACCGTTTTCAGAAAGTCGATTTTATATTTGGTTTTTTCCCGACATTTTATTGATAATTTTTTTAAACATTAAATGTGATTACTTAAAAAAGAAAGCATACGATTAAAAGGGAAAATGAATAGAAAAAAATTTTGAACAGAAAATATTTTTACCTGAATTTTGTGAATCAAAGATATTATTGCAACAATAATGTTGTTGTAATTTGAGTAGGTATGGGCATTTTACCCGGACCCGAAATCCTGAACCGGAACCAATCCGAAAAATTCGGTTCGGATTGGGTTCGGATCTATATATTTTATTCCATTGGATTTTACACCTCTTAGATCTGTGGGTACAAGTTCGGATCCGGTTCCTATCCGAGAACCGATTGGATACTCGAAAGACCCAAAAATATTAATTATGTTAGTTATTTTCGGATATTACGGGTATATTTTCAGTATTTTGGATTTTTTTTTTGGTTTTTTGGGTTTCGGATATTTTTTTGGTATTTCGGTATATTTTAAAAAAAAATCAGGTTTTCGTGTATATTTTTAGATTTTCGGGTAAATTTTGAATATTTCGGATAGTAAATACTCTAACCAATCCAGAACAAAAAATTTCAGGTATTTACCGGTTCTCTAAATCAAGAACCGAACCGACCTGGAACCAAAAGTAACCAACCCGAACCCGATCCAAAAAATATACGGGTACTTATATGGATATAAAACTCTTCTACCCGAAAAACTCGGAACCGATTAGAATAATACCCAAATGTCTAGGGTTAATTTTGAGCGGGAAAATGAATACCCACCACAAAATTCAGGTAAAACAAAATTTCCCGCTCAAAATTATTTTATATAATCAACAATCAAACACGTGACAAAGAACCATAACAAGAAAAAAAAGAAGCATGGCCCTTAACGGAAAAGCCAACGAGGTGGATCGAGAGCATGATCGTGATTCCAACACCAAGAAAAGGCGAGTAGTGTGGGATAAAGAGCTTCACAACAAGTTTCTCAAAGCAGTAGATGAGATTGGCAGCAGTAGTAAGTCACGTACATTACGGTTCATAGTTACTAGGAGTTATCATTTTAGATTATCTATATATGTATATTTATTTGAACGATGTGGTTTCATGCAGAAGCTGTTCCCACTACAATTTTAGAGAAGATGAATGTTGGTGGCATCACTCGAGAAAACGTAGCCAGCCATCTCCAGGTAACTTTTTTCTTATACTACCACCACAGACATGCTTAATTCGATTTTAGAAAAGCCCAAACAAAAATAAAATAAACATGATTCTAATACAATGTTTTAGATCAAAATAGACGTTGTATGTATATAGGATACATAAAATTGCACCTTAGACACGGATTCAGATTTGACAACATGAACGGATGCCCTAGTTCATGCCCAACTTTAATAGTAGGGGATATACATAAGTTTTCGATGATCCTCATCCACAAATCTTTAACACTAATTAATATGACATCCATATCTATTTGTGGTTAAGTCGTGGTTTATAGCTATGGATGGCCACATAATATATATTGTTACCAAAGACATGACTGACTTGATCGAACAAGACATGTAGAGGCTAAATTACAGAAATAAGTATGGGATATTATTTTAATTTCTCGTGAATATAATGGAAATTAACATCTAAATAACATAGCTAAAAAATGCTAACAAAATAAAGTAAGTTGAAATGAATTTCTAAATTGTGTTACATATGTGTAGAAACACCGGGTGAATCTGGAGAAGGAGAAAGAAAAAAAAACGATAGAAGAAAGGAATCGATCTTTAGCACCTCCGCAAAGAGGAGGAATGTATAATGGAGGAAGATCAAACGATTACAACGAGGAGGTGGATGCGATTTCAAACTTGATTAGCAGGTTCTCTCAAAACTCAGAAATGGTGAGTTTGTTCCACTTACTGGAGCCGGTGATGGCGACTACAATGCTTCCTGAACCATCTAGGTTGCATGTACCTTCGTTTCCTTCATCTCTCACAGATATCTCCTCTCTCAATCAGGTGGCCAGGCTTATGTTTTTTATGATATTTATTATTCTTTAATAGACCTTATGCGGAGCCATATCTTTATTGCTTTGTGTGTGTATGTGTTTGGTGTGCAGAATAAAAAACCTGTACTGATGGTGGATGTGACTAGAGGATTTAACTACAACAATAGTTATTCCGTGCACGAACAGCAACAAGGTTAACCTAACCGACTAGAATAGGTTTATTGAGTATTAATCCAAGATTTGCAATAAGGGATCAGGATGGATCAAGATTGGTGATGCCTTCTCTTTTCTCTCTTTTTTTAGATGTTTGCGTTAGGATGCATGAACTGCTTGTGATGCATTTTAACAACAATTTTATTTAATAATCACCCGAAATAAAACTTGAATCCTTTGTCAGTGGATTCAATCTTTTGTCCTACTCCAACAGTTGATTAAGATCTTGGTCGTTGTAGCTCATACTTTGCCCATTCCTTGCTTTCTATCTGTGAATGGATTAATGAACGAGAAAACATACATTTCAAAGTTATAAGAAGATGCAAACATTCATGTTCTAGACAACTATTAAATTTCGCTTTAATAACTAGTGATTTGAAACCATCAAAAATAATTTTAAATCTAATAATCAACCAAATATTAAAAAAACAAAATTTGTTTATGTTTATGAGAACAACATGAATCACTTGTCTCATAAAGAATGGTTTATGTTTGTTTTTTTTGAAAAGTAAAATTTAGTTATATAACTAATATATTAAAATATCAAAAAAAAATTGAGAAATTTTTAAAGATTTTAAGTAATGGAGATACTCTACTAATGATCTAAATATAACCAAAAGCATAAAAATGAGACTAAAAACGAAAGTTTTTTTTACAGAGACTATGTAATAAAATGTTCATGGTTAAAAGCAAAACCTATTTTCTGTTTATCGAATTGTATATTAATCTTGTCATATATAGTATTTGATAAGTTAATTATAAAGAGGTATAACGGTTAAAAAATATGGCTACACTATCACCATAAAATATATAGTAAGTTTTTAAAAACAAAGGTACAGAACATGTTGTTTTTGCCACATAATTTTCATATGACACAAAATCTGTGGCTAGAATATGACCATATAAATATTTTGTGGGTCAATGACCGTAACCAATAATCCGTTTTTATCGATTGCCAATTTGACCACGGATTAGCTAGCACTCACTATTTTGTGGCCAAATAATGATCATTAATTTTTTAATGATGAAACTTATGTTTTGCATTATACCACAAACACTTCTCAATGATAATAATTTAACCAATATTTTTCTCGTGTCTATACAGCTACGAACCAACTTTTGTGGTACTAAAAAGCAAAACAAAAAACAAATCTACAATATTTGTTATTTCAAACCACTGATGCGAGTAAAGATCAACTTTATTTTACAAAACGAATTAATCAATCAAGACTCAAGAGAGCAGCGTACAAAACCCTAAAAGATTACAATTAAATTATAAACGCCATAACAAAAAATGCGGTACAAGACAAAACCATTGTAATAAAACCATTTCTTCTCCCACCACTTGCAATCGGAAGCACATCGGGAAGCAAACACTCCTCGCCGTTGAATATCACTTTTGCCGGAAACCCGTCGCGTTCCGGAACGTTAATCCCTCGCGTGAGCTTCTTGCTAAACTGTATCACCGATTGCTGTTTACCCGGAACCCTAAGATTCTTCTTTGGATCTAGTTCATCACGTTCCGCCACAAGATATTCCAAACCCGGAAGGCCTTCCATGAAAATGGTATTGTTGACACCTCCGTCCACGCTCAAGAGGCTCGCGTTGAAGGAATACGCTTTCTCGAATCCGCGAATCGCCGGTTTCTTCATCTGAACCGCTAAAAACCAATCGGGGAAATCGATTTCTCCCCAGTTGAAAATCGTGATCCTCACAGTCCAGCCACCTCTGTAATCCGTCGCTATGTGCCAATTGATCGAGACGCCACAATTGTCGCCGCACGGCATCGGGTTGGGGATGGTATTGTGATTGAGTGCGTTCCACGCTACCGTAAGAGAGGTTCTGTTCTCGAAAGGTAAGAGAAGAGCGTTTGGAGGAATGAGAAGCGACGGAGTCTCAGCGCTACAGGTGCGTCGCGTTTCGGAAACGCAACCGCAAGCGCATGTGTTACAAGGGACGATCGAGTCGTTGAAGAAAGCAGAGAAGGAAACGCAACATTTGGGTATCTCTGTTTTGACCTGCGTGATGTTGCATACGATCTGCCAGCTGGCGAAAGATGATTTGTTGGTGGGCATACCGCTCGGATCCGGATACATACTAGGGCTGACCCGAATGGGTCGCCCGCATGAGTAATCCGGGTTAAGGGTCCCTTTGATCCTCCAGTTTTGAGGCGGGAAAAGCGCGGACTGGTTGAAATCGGGAGGCATTTTGGAGACTTGCATGGTGAAGACGGAGGCTGATTTCGAAGGGTCCATGATACGTGGCAAGATCGTACCGTTTCTGCAGCAAGAAGGGATATTGCCAAAAGTCGGGTCCTCTGCTTTGGTCGGAGGTAAGTCCACGATGATGGGCCGTCTCTCGCAGGTAAGAACGTCGGCGAAATCGAGTCCGGGGTAGATCTTGGCCTGTGGACCGAAGATGCATTTCGTCGCGTCCACAACCTTTGGGTACGCACCTTGCATTTTCTGTATGAACTCGTCTCGCTTCCAGTCGAAACTTAGTTCCCAGTTGTCGAGCCGGCCTAGTGGATTGTGGTTCTCCATGGTTACTTCGGCTAGGTAGTTCTGGTCGTAGGCTCGGACCACGTCGTACATTATGGTCAAGTCTCCGGATTGTCGTGGATGGAACTTGTCAATGATTGTTGTGTTGACCTTAATGCTCGGGTCTCTCGTGCAGCACGTCGTTATTTCTCTTTTGCCTAATAGGCCAATAAAATTTGGTGAATCAGAAACATAATATTTTCACTTTAAAACCATTGAGTCTAAAACATCTTATAAAACGGACCAAACAGATGATGGGTTATGTTAAAAAGAAATAAAAGCACTAAATGAAATATCAAAACAACCATAATAAAAAATGGAAATTTAGTGGAGTAATTACTTAGCGGAGTAGGAGGAGTAGGCTCAGGGCAGAGCCAACCATCGTTAACAAGCGATATGTTGGATGGCATAGGAACTGCCGGAGGAGTCACCATGAATTGAGTCCCGACGAGCTCAATCATAGCCGTCATCTGTTCTAAATCTCCGGCGGTTTGAATGGCTGTTTTGAGGTCGGAGACAGGATATCCACCGAAGATGGTGCCGTTTCCTACCGGAGCAGGGAGCTCTGTTCCGTTGACGATGAGCGCATCGGTGGCGGAAATAAGGATCTCGCGGTGGCGGAATCCGACGAACACTCTCCACTCTTTGAGCTCTTCACGGCCGTTGTTGAGAACCGTTAGGACAGACTCGAACCGATACGGCTGATCAGTTGTGTCGTTTGGAGGGATCTTGCGACCGAGTTTGAATGCGTAGGAGAGGAATATTCCGTTGCATAGTTCTGAGGGACTCGGTTCAGGCGACGGAGCCGGAGCCATTACTATCGGAGGAAGCTGAGACAGAGATGGTGGTGTAGCGATGAACAAGAGAAACACTCGGAATAATATCGGAAGGAGAAAACCCATTGTGCTTTTCTCCAATGACAAGTTTGATTCTTTTGGAGCAAAGAAAAAAAAGCTAAACAATAAACCCAAATGACGAAGAGGGTTTTTAGTTTTATTTTGTTTATTTGAAACTATTAATGTAACGCGAGTCTATAATCTTAGGAGGATATGGTATAACGTTGTAGGATACATGGACGCACGTCGAGATGATGATTTGAATTTGAAACTCGTGCCACGCACGTTGGTAGGTCGGTTTTGAAGTAGAGAATAGCGTAGCCGTGGACGCAAATTAAAAATTATTAGTTTTCACAACATTAGCATGACTTGATCATTCCAACAATATGCTAACATATTTCCAAGAAAATTTATATACTATGAATTTGAAACCGAACAGAGTGTCTGCAACATTTTACCAATTCCCATCCCCTAAGGCCCAAACTCAGACCAACATTCATGATTCAACTATACTATATAATGAGACAAAACTATGATCTTTGTTTCACAACTTCAACATTTGCTTTTCGTTAATTGGGTCTACCTAAACAGTAACTCTCTTTATTTTCGATATTCATACAATATAACTTCTATAAATTAATTTTTTATCTAATTTATTTAATAAAATAATATAGTCTAAAATTATTGATAAATATTTTATTTTATTTTTAATGTTTTCTAGGTTTTACTGCTTATAAAAGGTAAAAATGAAGGTCACGTATATATAAATTTCCTTGGTCGCAGGCTCAGCGAAACAAAGGGGAATTAATATTATTTATATCAAATAAATAATTTAGCCTGTTAGGAAAACAGAAAGATAAATGTGTTGGAGCAAAGCTGGCCATTTAATTTTCTTGCATGTGTATTAAGAATTTCCAACGGTGCGATTGCACAATAATTGAAATAATATATTGTCTGATTTAACGACAATCACATGTGAAATGTAAACTAATACAATGATTAAACATATACTACTGCCCGTGAATTTTGCTGATTAATAAATATTGTTACAGTAATTATTTGACTATAACTCAACTAGTCGTGAAAAACGACGTAATTAGTTAATTAACGAATAATGAGATAAGAAATCGAATTTTCATCATAAATAAAGCTCAACCGACAACATAGTGCTAAGATGAATTAATTGAGTGTAAACCACTAAAAGAGAGCATAGAAAGTAACAATTCTTTATTTCTGAATAAGCAAGTAATCAAAAAGTTAATTAAGAAGAAAAATTAAATACAAATTGTCTAAACAAAGAAAAAAAGGTTAAACAGATCGAAGAAAGTAAAAGATAATCATTTGATACAACATCTGGTTTCCACTTTTCATGATCAAAGATATCTAAAACCTTCAAAGACTATTGTAGATCTACCGATCTGCCACATTATTTAGAACTTTTCTTCGTAATTTTCCGGCGAAACTCCGACGATTTTCCGTCACACTAAACAGAGGAAGACGGCGAAAATAGCAAACATGATAGAACAAGAACACATAAACCGATCTGATCCAGAACCTGGTGGTGGCGTATGATAGTAAAACGGGAAATAAGGGACGATCGGATTCGGCGGAGGCGGCGTAGGATAGTTTCCCGAATACGGCGGAGGATAGTAATAGCCTTGACCGCCGTCACCGTAAGGAGGAGGGTATTTGCTACCACCGGACTGAGAAGGAGGAGGGTAATAGTAAGAACTACCGCCACCGCTGCCGCCGGAGCTGGGAGGAGAAGGAGGCGGAGGACATGCGGTGGTTGTTGATGGTGACGGTGGTGGAGGAGAAGGCGACGGAGGAGGAGGAGAAGGCGACGGAGGAGGAGGAGATGATTGGACGGGATTACAAGGATTGTCGCAAGAAGAACACATTGTACAGGAAACAACCTCGTCTTTAGATGTTACTGTCGAAGTCACTGATAGTAGCAGCAGAGTAACAACAAGTGTAGACAAACCGTATACTTGGTTTGCTTCCATTGTCAGAAATTGGACTCAGAAACTTAAAGTTTGGAAATCTACAGAAGTATAAAGAGGAAAGATGATGAGAAAAGAGTGAGAGAATAGGAAAGAAAGAAGAAGAAGAAGCACATTCAGAGGAGGAGTGTTCTTCTTTTTATCGAGGATTTTTAAAATGTATTTTCTTTTTGTTTCAGTAAGAAAAAGGTGTTTTAAATAAAGAAATGAATAGTGAAAATTGAAGAAAAGAAAGATGACGCGGACACGTTAACCTTTTGAACCGAAGGTCTTGTAATAAAGCACCGGAAATACGCGGATGTCGGGGGTAAATGCGTCATTATATATTTTACGGAATGTAATGATATTACGAGAATACCCCTGGTCCCTGTTTTACTATGAGCCATCTCGTGGCGGCTGCGTCGACGAGCAACGGAGCAAGTAGTAAAGGTTTTGGGAGAAATTAAAAAAAAGAATCTTCAATGAAAATAAATGTTACAATATGTGGTGGTCATTATCGTGGGGCTTGACTCTTTTGCAAGCTTTCACACGTGGACTTATTTCATTGGTTTTTTGGTTTATGACGTGGCAGCTGTCGAAGAGTAAACGTGAAGATGACGGAAGTCATAACTGAGTGTGAGCGACTGTTTTTTTTTTTTCAACAACATTTTGAAATAATATGAGAAATTTCGGTGAGTAAGCTTGAAATTCAAAAGTGTGTTAGGATTTGAAGCATTTTCTTTTGGTGCGAAATGTTGATAGAATCTAAGCTTTTGCAAATTTAAAAACATTCTTCCTATATAATATTTAACATGACCAGAAATTTCATAACAAAATTTCATCTCCATGTTAGCTTTTTATCAGAATTATCATAGTAATTCAGGGAAAATCAGAATATAACGTTTCCAATTTTCTGTTATCTTGTAGAATTTTTACTTAAAAGTTATTCCAACCACAAAGGTGAGCAAGCTCATATTTTAGTCAAAATGAACAGGCAATTGAAGATGGTCACACAATGCTTTTGATAAGCTAAATAAAAGCTCATGATTAATTAAAGCTAGTTAGTCTGATTTTAAATGACTGATATTTTGTTTGCTTTAGTGACTCAAACAACTGTGAATGCTGCAACAGTTCTATATACTGTATGTTTTAATATATATATATATATATATCAAATCCTAAACTAATATTCAAAGTTTGGAATTGCTGTCTGAATTTTTCAATGGTTAAAGTGAAGATGCATCTAGTGCGAGTTGAAAAGTAAACATGTTAGATATTTCGGGATTTTGTGTTTTTAGCTCTGCGATTTTAACTATAAGAAAATAAAACTTTTGAATCGTATTCAAATAATTGGTGATCATGCTTTCTTGTCATTATGGATGGTTTTGTAGCATTATTAATCCAAATAGAAAGTTGAGAAGGAAGCACCGACGAGATTAGTATCCTCATATCATACATTCACTTATAAATCTATGCTATCTTTTTAATTTCTTGGATTTATGGATTCTTGAAATCCTGAGTTTTGTTATTGAAGGGTCATTGATGATTCGAGAACGAATGCAAAGTAGACTAAAGACAAACACAATGACTTAAAAAAAAAACATTTTGCAATGCATATTGCAAAGCTCCAGGTTTAAATTGTAAACATTAAATTAACAGGTTTTTTTGTCACTGAAATAGACAAAACAAAATCTTATCACTGTTCTTGTGGAAATTAACATCGCAAATAAAGGAGAAGAAAAGTCAAAATAATAAAGCCAATGAGGAATGCAAAATGAAAACCAAAGATAATCATCAAATATTAACCCGTGATTTACACGTGCCCAAACATCAAATTTCTCAAAACAATCGTGTTGCGTTGAACGGCCAAGACAACTCAATGAGACGATTTGGAGTCGCAGCTGCCGAAACTCACGAGTTACTCATTCGCCACACAATCAAATCTTCTAATTTTTTGTTTTTGTTAAAAGTAAAAATGAGGAGGAAATATTAGCTGTAGAGCACGTGTCTTTAATAGCGTGCCACGGGCCCACCAACCCCAACCCAGATTCTCCGCACCTATCCAAACACTATTTCGGTATAGTTCGGAATAAACTAGCTTACCGGACGGTCTATTTTATAACCGAAGGTGATGATCAAATCCGGTTACGAAGGATTTACAATTAATACAGAATGAATTTAATTATCTCGGTATAATTCGAGCAAACATACAATTTAGTTTATAACTATGAGTGAGATAATCATATAATAAAAATTGATATCTACAGGCCCAAATGATTCAAATGCGATGGATACTTTTTTCCGGAGAGTACACAAATCGGGTAACGGGTCAGAGTCGGATAACGAACGATCCTACGATATTGTCTAATTCTTTATTTTGGTGATATCGGCCCAAATTAAAGAACCGTACCAACAAGGTTCAAAGATTGTCTAGATTTTTATGGTTGAAAATAAATTTTTTAAAATCATCATTTTTGGGCTAGGCCCTCTACACCTTGTAACATGAGATTCATCGACAAACCAATTCAAATTTTCTTCTTGGATTTCAAATCTGAAGAGTTTAACTCATTTCTTTTAATTTCTTTGTAAAAAACGTCAAAACACGTGGCCAAAACATACAAACAAATATTTGTAATTTTTTTGCTGTGTAAATGAATTTGGTCGCATGTGTTATGTCATTCAACATGTGATATGTAATTTCTCAAAAAATCTAAACATTCATGGTTTTAGTACTAGTTTGATATAGAGACGACTGGACTTGATTTATATATGATTAAAAGAAGGACATTTAACTGGGTGGACTACTAGTAGCACACATGAATAAAGGAAAAAACATTTTTCTTGTGGTCAGACAAAGATCTGTGTGTTAGCTAATTACGGGACATGTAATAATGATACGGTTTTTATGTTAATTCATAATAATAAATGTGACGATCATCATCAAATCATCATTGTTAAGATTATTGTTTTTACTAAATCTAAATACTAATGATGGTGAAGTCAAAACACTGGTCCAGAAAGAAACCTAACAAGTGGGCTTGACGATGAAAAGAAGCGGGCAAACTCAAAAACATTACCATTTTGAAGAAATTCAAAACTATTTTTCGTTAATAACTTTTATATTATTATTTTTGACTTGACAAGATTGTGCTTAACAGATAGGCAAGTCCCATTCCTGTCCTAAGTAAAGACAAAATTTCAACACAGAACAATAATTTTAAACTAATAATGATAATAAACTAACGACCACCGAAAGTTTTTTTCTTTCTTACAAATTCCAAAACTTTTTGATGTCCAAATCGCAGCATCGACATACCCAGAATTTAAAAGAAAATAAAAATTGATTGAAGAACACAAAGCAAACAATTTTTTCCGAAGAAGAAAAGGAAAATTTCACATTCGTTTGTTAGTCTGAATCAAAGAAAAACCTAATAGTATTTTTTTTCTTTTGTTGATTTCTTCTTTAGCCACCGTCTTCAATGGTGGGATCTAGAAACCGCTAAGCGTACACTGATCCATATGAGAGAGCCATGAGAAGCACGGCGGCTTGCTCTTCCTCGCCAAGCTTCCGTCGTTGCTTCTCCACCGTCGATTTATTTCTCATCCCCAAATCCATCATCCTCTGTTTCAGTGATTCACTAAATTTAGGGTTTCTTTTGAGATCGCCGCCGGAATGTGATTTCTTCGGCTTCTTATCATCTACTCCTCGTCTTTTCTTCCTGTTTCTGATCCCACATGCGTTACAAAGCGACTGTAATAATAATAAAAAAAACATATCAGATTCGGATCAGACCAAACGATCAAACTCGGTTTTCCCCAAATCGAATGTCCTTAGGGTTTATTGCTCTGACCTTTGGACCGGCAGGACCTCCACGCCAAAGAGGGGTTTTGCTAGTACCACAGTCAGCGCAAGTCTTCTTGTCGTTACTGCTACTTTTGTTCTGCTCGATCATATCTTCAACTCTTGTTTTCATTGTTTCCGAATCTACCGAGACCTGAAAACAAGACAGAGTCGTTCAGCTTTAAAAACAGATAATCGCCGGTGAAAGAAATAGAGAGATCGGGAAGAGTGGATCACTCACCGTCTCGCAGTGATCTAGCATTATTTTTTACTTCCGATTCGATAAATTTAATCGAAGTCGTCGCCGCGATCGGAAACCTAGTTAAAGGAACAGAATCTGGATTTAGGGGTTTGAGATTATCACGTCTCTTCGGGAAACAGAAGATAAGAGAGAGAGAAAATTTGAAAATCCGGAAATGGAACCGACATGCAGCAGAGGATTTTTGAAAAGCAGCAAAAGAGTGAAGAAGAGTGTCGGAGAGAGAGAGATTTATTTAGAGAACCGAACCGACATACACCGCACGGTGGATGACGATCATATCACAAAACCAACGCGATTATAAATTGGTTCGAACTAAACCCTAGCATTTTGATTAAATGACGAAAATACCCTCGACCTCTTCCTTTATTATCATGAGGAAGCCACCCGCCAAAATTGGAGAAACATTGGCATTTTCAGGAAAAGGTTTTTTCTCATATATGTGATTTGGTGAAAAGAAAAGGGCGCCACCTTTACCGGTGTGATCAGGTACGGTATAGAGTACGGTTTCTCGAGTGGTCGCTCAATGATTCACGAGTATTAGATTGTAGCCGTCGATTAATTAAGATCTCTACGAATTTGACTTTTGGGTATCTAAGGAGGTTGAGTGAGTGTGAGTGCACTCAAATCTTACATTTCAGTTTCCCATTGATAGTTGATCTCTATGTAAATATCAATTTGCTGTTTGTAATATTACATACAACTTGACATCTTCGTATAAATGTAGCTTTGATTCGGTAGCTTTAACACTTGTAGACATTGAAAGCTTGGTAAAATCTATTGATGGATCTTTCATTTTCCAAAAATATTTGGTTATAACCCGAAGATGATGATGATGATCCATTGCAAAACACAAAAAAAAAAGAAAAAATTAGTGCAAAAATTGAGATACTAATGATAGATTCATTATTTAGTGAAACAAACAAACAAACAAAAGATATGGGACTAGTGGTAATGAGTATGGCCAGGTAGATAGGGATTCAGACCATATATTATTATTCTTCTGCATGGTTCCAAATAAGACAGTGCTTTTTGTATGTAATGTTGAATTATCAATTCCTGGTTAAAAAGTGACAATACTCGAAATAGTTTTGAAATATTGAAAGGCATATCTTAAAGTTGCAGAAAATAAGAGATAAGTCATCTTGCGGTTTATATAATTGACAGAGAAGAAAGAAAGGGACTGATTGTCCCCAATGGAACCACGTACATACATTTTCCTGGACTACCTCTCTTCTCTTTTCCTAATTGTGTAGGAGTACAAATTATTTATGTGTTTATTAGAATTATGCAGGAAGTTTCTGTAAGTTGAGCTGAGCATAGTAATCACTCGGGAATCATGATTCCAGAGATCCTAGCTTAACTCTTCTTTGTTCTATATTCAATCACCAAGCAGATTTCAAGATTTTGAGCAAACATCTCTAATAGCCCTAAAACTTAAAACAAAACAAAACAAAACAAAACAAAGTAGGCTTGAAAACCTGAATCCCTTTTATATTGACACCAGTTACTTACAATTGACGACCAAGTCAGCAGTGAGAAACCATGATCAAGAGACCAAAATGTAACCAAGAACTTGACTCTTTGAGATCCTCCATCAAAGGTGCAAGCTTTTAATTATATGTCAGGTTTTTTTTTCTGTTTAATCAAAACTAATATCAGACTGTATGGGATCTCATCCTATAGAAGAAGACCTTTAACAGTTTGAAAGTTTGAATTACCTTCAACCAAAGTTGAATCCTCCAGGAGGTGCTGGAACTTGGTTCCTTCCAAATTGGAAGCTCAGATGAGAACCATCATCACCTGCAGGTTGTTGTTGTGTCTCCGCATCTTCCTCTTCAACCCAGTATGTCTCCAGTATCTTCACAGCCCTCTCGTAAATCTCATTGTGGTCGTTGTTCTGCAGGTTCTCAATCTTTTCTAGCCCTTCTGCATCTTCAATCAGCTGGGAATAGTTCATGTGTCCCTTATACTTCTCTGCCTCTCCGACCTTCAGAATGTTTTCCAATGCGTCCAGAGACTGTGAGATGAGTTTTAGATCTGGACATACCAGGATATCACATAGGGGTTTTATGCAATTCTGCTCCACCAAGTATCTGAATCAAACCAAGAGGAGATTGTGAATTAATGATCAATAAGCAAGAATAAAAGTGAAAAAAAAACAGAGAGAGAAGAAGGGGACGTACTTGATTTGATCATGAGAACCACCTGTGATGGCGTTTGATATTGCCCATAAAGCTTCTTTCTTTATGTCAAATTGAGCATTTTGAGCCAGATGGACCAAGCTTGGAATCAGATTTGCATCAATAACTGACTGTTGTCGTCAGGAGGAAGAGAGGCAATTAGAAAACAATTTTAGTTCTGTTTATATTTGTTTATGTCCTGTAGCATTAATAAGCAAAAACTCATGCATGTGATGAAGCAACAAAAACTTCCTCACCTGAATTTGTTCTTCAATGCCTGCAGTGATGTTTGAAATTGTCCAACAAGCTTCCCTCGTTATGTGTTTGTTATTGTTTTGAGTAAGCAGGTTGGCAAGAATGGGTAAAGCACCATAATTAATCACACACTGAAAAATAAGTTCAAAGAGTTTTTATGCAGAGACCAAGTGAAGATGTCGTAAGGCAGAGGACTGTATACAAAAAAAAATAAGCTTCCGAGAGTCCTATCATTTTGAAAAATGTTATATTATCACATCTACAAGGTGGACAACTGAAGTGTTTTAAGAGGATTTATAAATGGAATATGAGTTACATACCTGGGTCTGCTGAGTATTTCCACAAACTATGCTCCCAATGGTACGAAGTGCAGGATTAACCACAAATGGTGAAGGATGCCTGCAAAAAGAAAATGTTTGCCAGAGTTCATTATCCAAATTCCAAACATGCAACAAAGGGTTAAAGTTTTTTGAGAAGTACTAACAGGAGAAGTTCAACTAGTCTTGGGACAACACCAGCCTCGATCACACTTTGAATCTCTCCTTCACCACCATCAGACAGATACGCAAATGCCCAGCAAGCATCTCTCAAGACTTCTTCATCATTCGTATGAATAAGTCGTTCTAATGCAGGGAGAGCAGGTTTCACCTGTTAATCATGCTTCATATGTTAAATTATTGTACGTTTACAAACTGAATAAATAGAGCTTGCAAACAGAGAGAGAAAGAAGTAAAGAGACCTGTTCAAATGCTGGCGGAGGCTTGCCATGGCAGAAGTTTAACAAAATCCAAGAGGAGTTTCTAAGTATCGACAACTTAGAGTGCTCATTCAGCTGAGCCAACAGAGGCATCAATGCCCCACACTCGAGTACAAAGTCACGGCACCGTGTTGAATTACCAGCAAAGTTAGCCAATGCCCATACAGCCTGCAAATTTAAGGTGTGAACATCAGGCTTTCACAAAAAAATTTCAACTCGTTTTATTTATGAGAAGCATTCATATTCACAGAAGTACAATACCTGTTCACGGACATCATCATTAGGGGAAGCAAGAAGGTGGATAAATATTTGAACAGCGCCGTGATCAATTACCGCTTTGGTGTGCTCCCATGTCCCAGAAGCAATGGTTGTCAGAATCCAAGCCGCTTCAAGCTAGAGAAAACAAAGATGATCAAAAATCGGAATCAGAGATTACACTAATCATCATGATGTTAAACTGATGAGTGACTTTTCTTATAACCTGAAGCCAGGGGGAATCGTCCTTCTTAAGAAACTCAACGAAACGAGGCACAACACCAAGTTCTACCACTTCTTCATTGGGAGGATTCTCTAGATAAATATAAGAGCACAAAGTAAAGAAACTATTCGAGTAATGATAAAGAAGTATCAGTGAAATCGATCAAGAATATAAATTCACTTTTGGAAAGAATCTTCCGGAACTGGACAGTGGACTCGAGCTGCAATGAAGGGTCATCCGACCAAACATCAGAGACCATAGCCAAAAGATTTATCAACTACATCACAATAACAGAAGCAAACCAGTCAAGACTTGCCAACCCAAAGCCTAAATTGTATAAAGAACGTGAGAAGATCATGAAAACTCCGGCTTACCGTCTCCTCACCAACGGAGGCGGAGGAATCTTGATGAGCTTGCAAACCATGGCGCCGCTTCTTCATCAAGCTTTCCTCGCGCTTGTTTTTGCGGATTTCGACCAAATTGTCCTCTCTCCTTTTTCGGCCTTCCTCCGCATTCGCAGCCACCTTGTAACTGTTTCTACGGACCTGTGTCTTCTCGTTCGGTCTCAGCGACATTGCGTTCTCTCTTCTCCGAAGAAACCTTAGAAAGGATGTGAAAGAGGGCAAAGGGATTCTTGCAGATGAGCAGAATTGAAGACAGAGCCAAGGAGCGAAAACTCTTCAATTTGAAAAGCATTATGTATATATCCTTCTTTTTTTACTTAACCATAAATAATAAATAAAAAAATGTCCTTAACAGTTTTTCTTAATTTTTTTTTTTTTATTGAATGTGTTACATTTTCCAATTTTTCGTTATGTGGTCCAAAACATAACCAAAACCACGTAGTTAATTATAATCTTAATAATAAAGTTTCGTTTTATTTACACAAGACGAAATTTTAATTTGGTATAATATTTAGAATGTTAAATAAAATTACCACTTCATCTTGCATTAATATTTTGATCGAATGTGTTAATTAAATATTTCTTATATACGATATAAATATACATTGTACACTATACTATATATGCAAGTTGCTTTAGAGTAACAAGATATTCCAAAGACGTCGACTCATCTCTCACCGTAGCAGGACCTTCTCGAGCCACCGTAGCCATCCGATTGGTGGGCGATCTTGGAGGAGATGCATATAGAACTGATGCCTCCAGAATTTCTCTATGTGTACTTTCTAGATCTTTTGAGATTCTATGTGCTTGAAGAGCTGTTAGGTAAAGTCCCGTGGCTAGAAAGACGGTTAGAAGTGAGAACACACCCGCGGCGGAGAACAAGCCTTGTCGAATTACTAGACAACTAGGTTTTGGCTTAGACCAGTTCTTTAGATGTCCTGATTCCACACTAAGTCCCACCAACAGTAGAACCTCTCCAACACCAAAGCAGAGCCTTGAAGGAAGAAAAGGTTATAGTAAGGGATTTTAATGTTGTTTTCAACATGACGTTAATTGTTGCGTTAGAATAAGTCTAATTACCACGTTGAGGTGAAGAAGAAGGCTGCTTGAAAAGTGAGTGTCTTTGCAGGAACAGAGTCAGGATCCCATGTAACCAGAACAAGCGGTGGCGATGTGGTGACTGCGATAAGTAAGTACATGTGCAAGCCAACCATCGCCACCGCTAGTCCCACGAACGCAATCGTACCGCACAACAACGGAGTTTTACCGCTACCGTTGTACACGCACGTGCTGCTTCCCCATGTCGCCTAGATGAAAATGCGAGTCATTGAAAACATATTTTTGGACCGACCATGAGAAGACTCTAATGGCAATGATATACTATGGACTAAAACATAATTATAGAACCATATCGCAAAAAAATAGGTTATATCGATGACTGCTTTATTTTGAAAATATATATATATGATCAAAATAAAAGAGAAGTCTAGTATATTGATCCATAAGAATGTACCTGAGATCTCGTGGCTTCGGCATAGAGACAGAGAATAAAGCAGGAGAGGCCAAAGATTATGGTCAAAACCACGACGAAAATACCGGTTTTGCTGCTGAGATCGGTGGTTTTAGGGTTTGGAACAAGATCTTGATGGGTCACAGCTCGTACTCTTGTTGTCGACATGCCTCTTGTTAATGTCTCATATATAAACATCGACGTTTCATAATTTGAAAGTAAAATATACTTTGCATTGTTTTACATCTATATATGAGTGAGAGGCATTGAAAGTGGGAAGAAAAGTAAAAGGTGGGTATATTTAATAAATAAAATAAAAAGAAGAGGAGAATGGTAGAATCGCTTCGGCCAAAGGTTGCTTAAAGGCCAAAGTTTCGAAGGTTCCTTTTCGGATCTCTTTTTTAAGTACTGTGAATTGTTTTGGTATCCACTGAACGGTGATGATGTGTAAAATATGTAATTTGACGAGAGTTGTTAATGGTCCTAGGTGGATGATTCTTTTCATAACGTACTATTAGAACATTATCTTCTTTTTATTTATCTTGTGTTCATACATGAACATCGCACAGTACATTTTCATTATCTTGAAAACTAAATCATGCGATTTAAATAAAAATAAACTACCAACCAAGTCTAATGACCAATAATTGTTAGTGTTTTTTCCACTAATATAGTTGATTCCTTATTTATACAATGACGATATTATTTTTTGTTAACAGAAATTTTTTTCTTTTTTTTAAATTACCCACTTAAGAATAGCTCTTCCATCGAATACATAACATTTCGTTTTATGAACTGACTGTATAACAAAGTAAGAATGTATGTAGAACAACTAATGTATCATGAAATTGTAAGAATTAATACAAATTTCAAAGAAATAACTATCTAATACAATTTGTTTTTCCCAAGTTAGCTCTTCTATTTTGGAATATTACCTTCAAACATATGATTGACTAAGTTCTATTCAAATTTCTACTATTTCTTATATCTCTCACGAAAAATTTCTTGTACATAATATATTTTTTGAAGAAAAATATTAACATAAAAGTTTTTAATAAATAATTTTTAAAAGTTAAAAAATATTTTAAAAAATCATTACAAATTATCAAAATATTGGTAACTTTAACATTTAAACGTGAACTCACTTGATATTTATGACGTCCTTATTGAGAAACAAGAATGAATGACGGAGATACTTTTGCTGGATTATTGTAGAAAGGAGAACATATTCCTCTTATCTATTGTGGAGTTAGTTATCTTTTTTGAATTGAAAATCTAAAAAATTTAATAGGTATTAGAACCCAATCCACATACTTTTGTAATTTGGTATAGAAATGGTCCGTGTTTCCAAATCAGAAATTAATGGTACGATAAGCTTAATAAATTAATGACTAGAAAAACTATTATCTCGAAACAAAATATAAAAATTATATAAGGATTAATAAGTTACGAATCTTAATCTCTAAAAAATAAGTTAACATCCTCTTATAAAACAATATTTTTCTTCTATTATCGTCGTTTTTCTTTTTTGGTTATTAAAAATTGTTTTATACATGTACAATATTAGATAATCTTTGTTACAAGTAAAAAGGTTATCTTCTTTGGAATTAGTTTTAAATTGAAAACTAAATTGGAAATCCATACGCAAATCCTGATCTGATATAGTAAAATATACTTCTGAATTTGTTCCCAATATGTTCATTATTATTTCACAATATTATCACTGAAACATAAAAACAAATAAAAACTATAAATGGCAACGAAACAGAGTAAAAGAATCACGAAAAAGGAGAGCATAACGTACTTCAAACTGGTCTAGACTAGAGGCTACACTTATCCTAATTAACTCGCTTTAACACACTCCAACAAGCAACTACATAACCTCAAGATCCACTATAACCAAACAAAACACTAGACTTTACAATCAAAAGATCCATGTTTTATGGGGTTAATACGCGTTCTCATGTACGATCCACTGCTGGTAATATCACTTGATTGTTATCCCTCCAATATCTGAGAGATCCCAGAGATCATCACTTTGACAAGCCACACTACCTTGAAACTCCCAATCAAGCAACTCCTCATCAATCCCGAACCCAACTTCTGAAGAATCACACAGACCAACCCACCAATCTTTATCACCATTTTCATTTGAATTCGAACTCAAAACACTTCCCTCTCTTTCTTTTCCCACACTCATGTCATGATCAATCTCTCTGTTGCCAAGATTTCCTTGTTCTTCCTCAAACAAATCCACACAACAACTACTATTGTCCCCACTCTCACACACCTTGTTCTGATCGGACTCATCATCCTTCACTTCAATCACAGCCTCTTCACTAGAACATTCCCATACGAAGCTACTCATGAGCCGCTCTATCTCACCATCCAACCACTCATATGGCCACAAAGACTCTCCGTCGAAACTACCCTTTTGTCCTCCGTCACTGATCTTACTCTCGAGCTCTTTTGCTTGTGGGAGACATTGCGAGGCCGTCACCATTTGCTTGTGTTTCTTCATGGATGACCTACTAGTTCTTCCCTTCTTCTTCTTCTTGGTCTTGTCATTGTTATTCGCTCCAGAGGAAGAAGATGAAGAAGAAGACTTCTTTAGGACTAAATCATTGGCGTTAAGATTGTGTTCATCTCCGGAAACGGCAGTGAAAGCGTAGATTTTGCGGCTGAGATGTGAGTTCCAATAATTTTTAATTTCGTTGTCTGTTCTGCCTGGTAGATGTGTTGCAATAAGCGACCATCTACACACAAAAAAGAAAAGCCCAATGTACCCACGTGAGACAATTAATATTTTTTTTGTCGACGTGAGACAACTAATATAAATTTCAAAAATCAATAAAATTATATATTCTGTCACAACTTGGCTTTTAATTAATTTAATAGTATATATATGGATGGTTTAGTTATTGTATATATAATTTTTTTCTTTAAAAGGTGGGACCGTTCTAACAACGAATGATCAACCTCTAATTGTTACAGTGAGAGAGGCAAGTAATAATCACAACACAGATGAGACAAGGTCACAAGATTAACTAGAGAAATCAATTCAGCTTGGCCTTTAGCAGCATAGTGCCAATGCTAATTATTGACAAAAGTCAAACTGGATATATATATATATATATAATTTCTTTTGTCGGTATATATATATTATTTTTTAATGGATGAATTTTTTTTTTTTTTGAGGAAAAAGTTGGATTGTTCCAAGAGCGATCAACCGCTGCATTGTTATGATGGTCACAAGATCAGGGCAGTACACATTTGATAGTTTTGATCACTTTTTTTTTCATTTTAATTTTTGAAAGGTTGGATCGGAGTCTGACCATTTCTATATGTATTCTAAGTTGACAAGACATGAAAAGAATTGTACTGTACCGACCCCGCCCTCTTTACTAGTCACTAATCAGACAGTGGCAAAGTTGTAATATAAACACAAAATTCTGAATCACATATAAACGATAATTTTTTTAATATGTAAATATGTGATTTGAGGTGATATGGAGAAAAATTGGTTTATTATTTACCGGTTGCCGAGAAGGGAATGCAACTTGACGATTGTGTCTTCTTCCTCAGCCGTAATATTGCCTCTTTTCAAGTCCCTTCTCAAATAGTTTATCCACCTTAGTCTACAGCTCTTCCCACATCTCAACAATCCTTCACATTTTGTAAGCAGTTTCTTCTTCTATTAATTAGAATTTACAATCAAACATAACATCACAAGTTTTTTCTTCAGAGATTAGCACATTTTTCCATTTTTCCATCAACAACTTCTATTTCTATTATATTTGCCAAGAACCACTAAGTTGTGATATGTATGTATGAAAAGAAAGGATAAAATCTAAAGGTATACATACCGGCTTTCTTAGGCAAAGACCGCCAAGAACCTTCACCATTGGTTTGGATATAGTTAGTGAGGATCTCATCTTCTTCGGTGGTCCATCTTCCTCTCTTCAACCCTATTTTCTCACAACATGGAGCCCTTCCCATCTCTTCTCGATCTCTTCTCTCAAAGAAGAGAAAAGAGAAAGAACAAGAAATAAAAAAGAGAAAACACTTTTTGGACCCTTGAGTGGGAGAGGGTTACTGAGTTAGTGAAATGGAGAAATCATCCAGGTGATTAATATAGAGAGAGAGGACAAAAGAGAAAGAGAGAGTTGCGGTTTGAAAACGACGCCGATTTGGTGAATGAATGAGCCACGTTGCGGTGGAATTAAAAGTTCTGTATTGTGTACATCCTCAAAACTATCGCATAAAAGACAATCCACGTACCTCTCCTTCGAACCTTTGGTCCCTCTTTCTACTCTTTTCCGTGCTTACAAGATATTTATCACTATGTATACTTATATACATCTATTATACGTACTCGCATATACATGTACATGTACTCTAGCGATATGCATATACCCACTTGTATATGCATTTAATGAATGTCTTAAAGCGCTAAGTACAAATCTCATCAACAAGATTTACTTCATTTGTTTAATTAAATAATGTTCAAGACTACAATTAATAAGTTGGTGTGTATACACTTCCTAAGATATTTGATTGAAGCCCTAGACACAAATATAAGGCCAAACAACATTAGCGCAACACCTTTATAAAATCTTAACAAGAGTCAATGAAACGAACACGTCTAATGACTTTAGAGTCGGCGATATTGGCTATGTTAGTACGAAGACTTTTATGTGGAAGATGTTGGACCATATTCATAAATGAGCATGTATTGATTTGTGGTAGGCCATAATTTTTTGTTGGTGTAAATGTTGAATAATAGTTACATCGATCGGTTAATTCCGTTACCATCCAGAAGATCCTGAGGTGAATAGAATGTAAACTAAAAACAAAATGTCAGCAATAGAAAACAACATCAAAAATCAATGAGCATAAGATAAAATTAAAGTATACGTTTAAAGAGATGAACGCTGAGACCAGCCACTTATTTAATCAGATTAAAATACATGAGGTAAAAGAATGTATGTATATATACACCATGAGGTAAACGGAATGTATATATATTAGAATTTAGTGGAATAAGATAGTGCAAACTAATAACAAAGTATCAACATTATAAGATAGATTACAAAAAAAAATCGACTATAATGAGCATATTATAACTAAATTAAATTAAAGCATTATGCCATACTTATATTAGTGAGATGGATGACTAAGACCAGCCATTATTTAATAAACGACAAACTCATCATTTCATTATACACATATATCTCATACATTATTGTTACATATATTTTTCTTTGCAAATAAATTTCACTGAATACGAAAAGAGAACAAAAATTTTGCTTACGTTTTCGTGGCAGATTATAATCTAATTTAATAAAACAAGTTCATTTAGTGAAAATTTTCTTAATATATAGAAAAGGGTAAACCGAATAGTTCATTTAAATGATGCTTTCAGTGTAGTTACACATTCCATGTTCATTTTTTTCGTCAACTCATAATAATTTAACAAAAAAAGCTCATAATAACTATACAATTTAACTACTGTGATGGGTTCATACGCATCATGAAGAACAATGAAATGAAGTATGGCAGTCATATATTAGTATGAAAATGAATATTGAATGTAAAAAGAGTGAATGGCAAAAGGATGATGACATTATATACGAGCCAGTCACGTATACATCACGAGTCTCTTTAGAAACAACGAGCAAAAGCTTTGCCATTAAAGGCACTGCTCTAAATTCCTTTTGTCCTTTGTCTCTTCACATCTCTCTCTTTCCCTTCACCTCTATTTAATCGTAAAATTCATAGAACAATCCAATATATTGAATACTCACCGATTTTCAGCTCACTGAAATATATTTGTTGTTGATAAAAATATTATATTTCTTATTTTGCTGGATTATATGCATGTAATATACTTGTTGATTGTTTTATTAAAACTTACATCTCATCATAATTTTTGCAGATGATTCGAAATACAAAATTTTGTGAACGTAAATTGAGTTAAAACACGCGATGATGAAGTCTACTCAAACTAGGAATTGAGTTTTGAGGATAATTACCATGAACGTAGGTGTTGTTTGTTTATTTTATAACCATGTTTTGGGATCTTTTTCATTTTTTTAATCAAATTTTACTAAGAGAATTTTTAAAACGCATTTTAGAAATTAGACTTTTAAACAAAATAAGATTTCAAATTCTAAACTGAAGAAAAAAATGAATGGTGGTATTCACATTATTCACCCGCAATTTAGTTGCGGTCGGTGATGTGTTCGTATTCGCTATTTTTTATTCAATAACTAAGACAGCAGGAAAATGTATTTATTTAAAATATACTTTTAATATTATATATTAAAACAATTGAATTAACTAATGTTTTTTCCCTCTTTTCATTTATGCTCACTTTTTAATTACATAGTCTTCCTGAAGAAAAATTGTAGAAAAAAAATTTCAGATCATTGGAATATAATGGTATTAGTATATATACGCAGATTTCTAAATCTTATAATATATATATATAGTTTAATATTTTCATTCTTTAAATTAAATTTTTGGGTCCACGCCTAAGGGTCCGTTGGTATAAGTAAAATATATAAAGAAGGAAGTTATTATAATGGCCATGCATGTCCATAAGAATCCTGCGATCCTCTCACCAACTTACATAAATCTGACCTTTGACATAAATACGCTTTGTTTTGCATATGAGCACTTGAGCAATCAATAACCCTACCTATTTCATTCATCGACATGTCCTGCATGTAACCATATATCGTATACACTTGTACTCCCTTCCTCTAGAAAGCAAAATTATTTTTGTCTTAAAAATGAATTTTTTTTTGTGACGAAAAAGAAATTAATTTTTCCTGTTTTTAAAATCTTAAAAAATTAAAATTCCAATAACACTACCAAACAAGATAATTAAATGTTTATTCTTTGTGGAACTTTCTAATTTTGAATTCTCTTTTTGTGTTATAGTAACTTCTGTCCAAGAAAATTTATAGGATACGAATTAGGCAAATAGCAGATCTTTAGGATGATATAACATTTAAATCGTCCCTTCATAGCGGAAGCAATCGCCATGCTGCTAGAAAAAACCATCATAGACATTCAGAGGAAAGGCCAAGGCAATCGAGTGGTTCACATAAACTGTAATAAATTTACAGTATACTCATCGGAAATGAATACCCTCAATATATATATCAACTTGAGCTGTTGATTTCATTAATTGTATATCCTGCAAAACTAGCATTTATGCGGATTTGTTTTATCAGAGCTTTCGAATTTATCAAATTTGGTTTAATTTTGTTTCCAATTTTTGTTTGAACTAAAAATTAGTTTAAAAAATGTAAATGAATACACAAAAAGTCACAAACAAAACCAATAATTTGTGACAAAGCACCCAAAAATGGATCACCAAAACAAAACTCAAAGAAAAAATGTCCAAAAATATTATTATTTTTAAAAAGAAAAAGACAACAAAAAGGATTGGTTCAACAACTTTCAATTCTTTAATGTTTTATATTGTGGACCGTTATAACAATGAAACATCATAGTTATAAATTAAGAAGAGAATAAAAAAATAACTAGGATATTTCCTCACAAAATTGGCACATGATTACATACTACATACATTTAAGCAGAAATTACTTTATGCCAGAAAACTACTAGTAGTACTAGTGGTGGTGAAACTATATGGTTCTCTGTGTATAGTTTGGAAACAAACTTATTTACGAGAAGCTCCTATAACCGAGTTTTGAGTGGCTAACCAAAAAAAGAAGAAAGACACCATCTCACAAGAGAGTTCCAAGTGACTTGTAAGATAAGGAACCACGTGAAACTAGCAGAGTAGCATAGAGAAGCTGGTTCCATGAGTCAGGAACTCCAGGTAGGCACCAATGGCTACAATCTTGGAACAGTCCGGTTGCAGGAGAGCTTCCTCGGACCTCCACAGGCTGTCTGTAAACCGAAGGGTGACCATCGGTTCGATACCAAGTCATCTTCGTGATGTTCATGTAAAACACTGGCGTTTTCATATCTGAGATCACTGATTCCACCACTTTCATCATCCATGGATACCCTCCTGTGTACGTCTCGTTCTGTATCGGCCTTGTTTCGCCATCGCATTGCCCTCCTGCGTTCCACGCCCCTTTTCTGCAGTTAAAAGAGAGAGATTGCTTGAGCTACAATAAAACCCTTCAACACACTAAACCCTAAACCCTGTTTCATCCCCCTTCTGCAGTCAAACCATACCCCAAAACAAAAGTAAAATAGAGATTGCCTAAACGGAAAGTTAGCTAACCTCACCTGAAATGGGAAGAGGAATAACCGACGAAGAAGACTCTGGTCTTGGTGCTGTTGATATTGGAATCAACCCAATCAGCCCATGTATGTAGAGCTTTTGTGTAAGCTTCTTTAACTTCTAACTTTTCGTAAACTCGATTTCCCTCCTGGAAATAATCTTTCCTGAAAACCAAAACCTGTTAAAGAGAATGGATAGAAAAAAGCAGAAGAAAGTTATATTATGTTCGTACCCTTCGTAGGTTTTTGGTGAGTCCACCAATGACCAGTGTTGAATATGACAATGTCTGCGTTTTTGTATATCTTCGCGATCGATCGTTGGATCATGTCAAGCCTCAGTGTCTCTTTTCTCTTCCCATATCCATCTAAAACCTCTGATTCTTGAACGAGGAACGGAGATTTGATGAAGTCTATAGAGCATGCGAAGTCCTTTACCAAAATATAAAAGTAATCAACAAATTAAAATGATCTAAACTAATAATAGAGAGCTGTGAGATTACATACTTTGAATCTGAAACCGTAAAAGCCTTCGTTATGTAGATTACTCTGTCTTCCAGCAACCTTAGACACTCTGTTCTTGTCTTCTAATGTTGATCTAAGTAAACAAACCAGAGACTCCCACATGTTTCTATTCAACGAGTCCCCAACGAAAACAAGTCTTTTACCTCTCAGAATCTTGAGCATCTTCTTCCCATCGAATCTACAGACCCAAATTTGAAACATCTTACGGAAAAAACAGAGTCGCGAAGGAATGGTGGAATTGTAATTAACTGGAAACAAGAACTGACCTTGGAATCGAGCATCCGTGAGGTTGCCATCGATGACGGAGGAAACCAGAATCGGGTCTGCCATTTTTGAAGCAGTTGAATTTATCTTCAACGAAAGGACAGTAACCAGGAGAATAAACCGGCTCGGAATCGTCGAAGACCCAGCTTCCGTCAAATATGTCGCAAGACGTAAGTTCTTTGCTCGCCAAATCCATATTCATCGACTCGTTCTTGACTCGGATTCTTCTGGGAGAAACGTAGTATATCTTGTTTGTGTCTGAAGCAGCCGAAGTGTACGAAGGAGAAGAGAAGAAATTTGCCGCCGTGAGAAGACGAGAGGTGAAGCTCGAGACGATCAGTGAGGGAGAGAAATCTGAGAGAGATGAAGAAGAGAGGAGAAAGATAGAGAGAAAGAAGAGGGTAGTTAGAAAAATTTGTGTCGTTGATGGGTGTTTCGTGATGAGAAAGAGATTCTTCAGATCCGCCATTGTAACGTCTCCGGATCTTGTTCTTCTCTCTGTTTCTTTCTTCTCCTCTGTTTTCTGGGAAACGAAAACGATCTCTTTGGAGGGAAAAGAAAGATCCAACGGTTGGAAATTAAACAGCTTTTAAATTTTTGTTTTTCCTCTCTCGTAATCAGATTCCTCAAAACGTAAAATTCCGAGATAATTAAATTAATTATGTACTTTTAATATATTTTTTCAGGCGCGCATGTATATAAAGCGTATACCTAAATTCAGTAGAAATATAGTTTGACTTGTGTGTCAAGCTTAACAATTTAGTAGAATAAGAAACATTTAAAACTGAGTATGTTTGCCCAAAATCATCACAACGCTAAAAGTGGTTTTAGAATATTACAAACATTTCGTTTCTTGTAGTTGCTATTTTTAACACAGAATCAATTTTTTGAATAAGAAAATATATATGTATAAAAAGCACTCATCGATTAGATAGTCTCTATTGATACAAAGAGATCAGTTTATTATATCTATTGTAAGAGAATTAAGCAACATATATATGATAATAGCTAAGATTAAAAATTAAGAAAGCTCTTAAAGAAGCAAGGCAATGGTGAACAACACAGTCCCAAATAACGGTCCAGACCTTGACTTCATTCTCTCACTTCCATTTTCTTCATCTTCGATGTGCTCGAGAACGTTGAAATCACCTGCATACAAGTTTTAGCTCAACATTAAACCAAAAACAACATAACCAGTCTAAACCAGATCAAGAACCGGTCTTTAGAATCAAACCTCGTTCAGGTCCGTAGCTGCAGCCGGACTTGAGGGTTTCACGGATGTCGTGAACGGTGGCTCTGTTGAAGAATCTGAAGTGGTGAAGAATCTCGTCAATGCAATTCAAAGCCAAATGTGTTTCCGAGTAGCATGGTCCTCCGCAGAACTCCTCCGTCCTCGCCACAGGAATGTTCAGTTCTCCGGTTAACTTTAGCCTCCATGCTTCCTCGCACTCTCTGAAAATCTGTTTTTCATTTGAGAGTTTTTGAGTGGAAATTTGTAATCAATTAAAATATTCAAGGCTGAGATGTATAATATTAGAGTGGTTAGCTGTTTTTGTCAATCAATCAAAACCTAGGAGTATTCCATCCGGATTAAAACTAATCTGATATAAACCTAGCTTGGAAAAAGTAGCTAGTTCAAAAATCGAAATATGCTTTTATAGTTTAAAATTTTGTAGATATTAAAAAATTTCAAAACAAAAAATCTGCTTTGTAACGCACAAAGTTTGTGGAAACCAAAATTTTGTTTTCTTTGAAAATATCTATTTGATTAAAAACCGAATTCAAACAGAAACCAAAAGTGTATTAAATCATTATGATATAGACTCTGTTTGCAATTGTTACTGTTTTATAAAAGCGAGTTGTGAAACTGAATTATCCGACAAAAATCAGGAAGTAACATAAAATCAAGGTTTCGCAGTTTCTTATATCGCAAGTAAATGATAATAGTTACGTGTTTCTCGTTTAAGCACTCCAAAGCTTTCGCAACTATCTCCGGTGGATTTTCTCCACCTAAGCCGCCGCCGCCGCCTAATCCTCCTCCAATGCCTCCGATGCCTCCGCTGCCAGTGCCACCCAATCCTCCTCCGCCAAAACCTGACCCTCCACCGCCACTGCCACCCAATCCTCCTCCACCAAAACCCGTCCCTCCGCCGCCAAATCCTGGCCCTCCACCGCCTATCCCTCCACCTCCAACACCTGTGCCTCCACCGCCTATCCCTCCGCCTCCAACACCTGTGCCACCACCGCCTATCCCTCCGCCTCCCACACCTGTCCCACCACCGCCAAATCCTGGCCCTCCACCTGCATCTCCTTCCTCTGAATCGTCTTCTTCACCGTAAGTGATCCCTATCAAACAAACATTCGTAAATAAAGTAATGAAGGCCTGCGTTTGGAAAATGTAACATGTGTGTGTGTGTGTGTGTGTGTGTGTGCGCGCGCGCCTGTGTGTGTATAAAATGAACACAAACCTGGTATGGAAACTAAGAGGAAGAAAAATAGGATAAGGGTGACCGAACTCCGGAGGTCTCTAATGTGTGAAAACGCCATTGTTAGAGTTCAGAACATGATTAGTAAAGTGTTTTATATAATTCTATTTAGGCGTTTCTGGAAAATTTAAAGACTTGTGGTGCAAGTAAGAAGAGTCTAGTTTCTAATAGAGAGTCAAAAATATAGAGGAGAATTTAGTAGCAGTTGAGTACAAGTCACCAACCCCTCTTGTTCCGTTTTCACTTTGCCCACTGTCATATATTGACTGCCATGAAATGTTACCATACTGAGAAGGAAAAATAAAAATCAAACCTAAAAGTGATCACAAGACTCGACACGAAAGAAGTTGTTTTGTCATAACCAAGAAAGGATCTCGAAAGCTTTAACAAAAACCGAGTTAGATACGAATGAATGTGCATTTTGCATAATATCCCATCCACCACACCAACATGCTCACAGGCTGTTTGTTTTCAAATGATTTTACTAATTAATCGATGAAGAAATTACTAATTAGGCCAGGTTCCTCCAATATGTGATTTAAACGGATAAATATCACCATTTTATGCAGTTTTCGCAGACCTTCCTTGAGACTTAAATATTTGACAAAGGATAAACACTCTCTACAAGCATATTATTAATACATGTTACATATTCATTATACTCAAAACAGAGTGTTTTGTTCTGCGTTTTAAGGAAACGAGTGAGATTTGTCATCTATGTCTTACCTAGAAATAGCAGCAGTAGTCAGTGGATAGACCAACAGAGAGAAAAATTACATTGACAATATATCAAAACCAAATCAACTATATGATATAAAGATAAAAACGGTATTTATATCAAATTTGTCATTTATTTTCATTTTTCTTTAGTTTCAACATCTTACAAGGGCTCCTTTTAGATTTTGGGAGCCACAAGTTACAATATCTTTGGCAATTGATACGAAAATAAAATCAAAAGGAAAATACACATCCAAGAAGCTACCCTTTGGTGCTTCTTTACAGATTGAAACCTTTCTTTGAGTAATTTCACAAGAAAATAACCTATCTCTCTATATTATAATGTAAATAAGAGGGAAACACTCGACTTCACTTAGAGGTTGTCCTTATTTGCTGTTTTTTTTCTTTTATATATATATGCCTCCGTCAAAGTTGCGGTTGGACCAAAATAGTATGTTTAAGGTCACCAATGTGTAACGTATGTTCACCCATTGGGATCCTCCTCTTTCCATACTCGTCCACTACACCAAGATGCTTGCAAGCATCAACATCGAGTTGAACGGTCTGTTTTGCCCCTGCCGTGACATGAACCTTCTCAAACGCTATCAATTGTTTGTTCACATCCAATCCTTTCATCCCGTTTTTCGGCGGCTCGGCGAAGACGAACACAGTGTGGGTTCCGTCGAAGTCACCTGTGTTTGACACTTCGAGATGGAGAGCCATTTTTGGAAACGTTTCGCAGTTGGCATGAGACACTTTGATGGAGTTAGATGAGGAGTTGAAAATGGCAGAGTTGAGTTTGTAGGGTGAAACTGATAATTGGGCTAATGGGCTTTGGGCCAAACTGTGAGTGAAAGTAGTGTAACTTAAACCAAACCCAAATGGAAATACCACTGGACCTTTGTAGAATCTGTAGGTCCTTCCTGGGTAATTTCCAGATGCTCTCATGGCCATTATCGTCATTGGCACTTTCGCCACGTAATCTTGTGGATACCATGTCATTGGTAATTTTCCTCCTATCATAAGATATACATCAAGTATTCAGTATCAGTTTTGGTAAATTATGATTTTTTTTATATTGAATATGTGATTATGAATGATATAAATCATAAATAAAATTATGTAATTGGATCACGGACGTACCGGGATTAGCAGCACCAAAAATGATATCGGCGATGGCAGCTCCACCCGCTTGACCCGGATACCCGGCCCATATGATGGCAGCAACACGTGGATTGTTCTTAGCGAAAGATACATCGATGGGCCCACCACTCATAAGTACCAGGATGACTGGACCTCTGGAGGCCTGAGCCACACGTGTCACGAGATCTTGCTGATAACCCGGTAAGAGCAGCCCGGTTCGATCTCTTGTTTCTGCCTCTATCGACTGGTCCAATCCCATCACAAGAACCGTCGCGTCTGCTTCACGCGCTGCCGCCTCGGCTGCACCAAATCCTTGTTTCCCTGCGCAAGCCACACCGGCACAACCAGCTTGGTGATGTGTTTTCGCGTATCTTGAGATTCCTTGTAATGGCGTTGTATAGGCGCAAGCTTTCCCTGATAAAACCAAAAATTAATAAACAAATATTCTTTAATTAATAATGGTATAACTTTTTAATGAATTATCGTATCCACCTGCATAGTTTCCGATCATGGTCTCAGTGACGTCGGAGTTGGGTCCAATCACGGCGACGGTGCGGTGGCGTCTAGGGGACAACGGAAGAGAGCGGCCAGAGTTTTTGAGAAGAACAATTCCTTGATGAGCCGCTTCAAGAGCTAAATGTTTATGGGCTGGAGTACAAACATCTCTAGGCCCAAGATTAGCATACGGCCCAAGATTACCATCAAACATGCCAAGTCTCATCTGGACTGTTATCGTATTAGCAAGTGCTAAATTGATATCGTTGTCCGTTAACAATCCTTTCTTCACAGCTCCTTCAGTGAAAATCGCCAAAAACGGCCCGCAGTCTAAATCCAAACCTACAAACGTCACGATGTTTTTTGTCATCAAAGTGAACAATTATCTGTGGATTGAAAATATCAACGCTGAGAAACAACCCACCAGCTTTAATGGAGGCGGCGGCGGCTTCCTCCGGAGTTGTGGTATAGTGTTGTTGGTTAAAGAAAACATCGACCGAGTCACAATCTGATACAATGTACCTGCATGGATCGATATTAAGTTCATGTGTGAAAAAAAGAGAAAATGAATCTAAACCGTTGATTATGATGACTTTTAGTCTCACCCGTTGAGACGCCATTCACCACGAATAGTGTTCTTTAAAAGATTTTCATCAGCACAAGTTGGCTTTCCGTTGACTTGGTTGTACGAACACATAACACTTGCGACTTTTCCCTCGTAAACACAGGATTTGAATGGTACATTGTATGTGTCCTCTAAATCTTGTTTGGTGACCTATATCCATCATAAACTTATTAAATAATTAAGCCTTTTAACTACTCTATTATATAGCTATCTATGTTAACAAAAGCATATTATATATATCTCGAAGTGTACACATCATTCATGAGTTTTCTTTTTGAGATTATTGTGTTTTAGACTATTATGTTAGAGAAACGAATCTTTTATTTTGTTATGATTTAATTTAAAGTATAAATTTGGAAAAACAAGATAAAAGGCAAGGAGGTTGGTCCAAGTTGGTCCACATGACCAATAAGGATAAGATTCTCCACCACTATAACGTAAGACTACGCATATGCCACATCACTCAAAGTCACGCTGCCTATTGGCTTAGCTGGTATATAGTGTTAGGCAAGTGTTTTTGTTTGTGTCTCACTGTGACATGTATACATATATATATACATATTTACATACTTGATAATAAATTTCAATTCAGTCGAATGTAAAGTCTTTTGCAAGATTACGAAGTGACGCATGTTCTACGGAACTATAAATGACTAACGACTAATGATAGAAATATATCTAGTTATAAGCCATTTTCTGAATCTAACGAATCTCATCATGAAACGAGATAAAAGACGATAAGCCCTGCAAGAAAACGTATCCAGTCACATCCAAGTCGTTACGTGGAGCTATAACTAACAGAAAGCGATATAAAGTAGAGCTTTCTAATTTGAGAAAGTAAATTTATATGTTTCAGCAGAAAATCCATTTTTTTTTCATTTTCATTTTTTTTAAAAACGAAACACTAAATTTTGAAAATTTATTAACTTAAAAACCAATAAGGTGTAAGAAAATTAGAGACTCACGGGTTCTTTTATTTCCACACATTTTTTTGCGGCCATTTCCACACAATAAAAAATTATCTAAATTCTAAGAATAAATGGGCATTATTTGACCAATAAAAAAGAAGAAGTTAAGCATTTATTTCTAACCAATTATATATGTGTACATAGGTCATTAATGCTCTTCACATTTTTTAAACGTGAAAATATAGAATTGAAATTAAACATGCAGTCAAAACACACATACATAGACATATATATATATATATATATATAATTAGACAGGGATGTGTATAAGATTTACCTTAGCGTTGAAATGGAAACGGTCGACGCCATTCCAGTTATCAAGATCATAAGCAGTGTAATGTTTGCAACATGCGGCGACTTTGAGGCGGTTACCGGCGCCGTTGCCCTGAAGTCCCCGGACGTAGCTGGCAGCGTATTTTCCGGCGACAACAGGATCTTCTCCGGGAGTTTCTTGGCCTCGGCCCCACCGTGGGTCCCTCAGTATATTCACATTTGGGCTCCAATACGTCAAACCGGCCACGCCTCCATTGTACATAGCTCTTGCCTCATCAGACACCACCTTTTATATTTTAAATAATGTCAATTTTAACTAGTTTATCCTCCATACACCTTTGTTTTGTTGAAATAAATATAGACATTCTCCGTATATACAACATGTGATTAAAAAAACATTATAAGTTATTTTATTCACTGGTTAAATCTAGCTTGCCCATCATCATATTAATTATATATATTAAATATCGCAGATATATAGATGATAGTATAACATATATATACCACGTACGTAATGTATAAAAAACTGTATGTATATACATGCATAAATATATATATATATATATATATATATATATATTATTTTATTTTGGATTTTTTGTCTAACTTACTTGTCTGCCTTATTCGATAGACTCATGTCGTAGTCAGATAAAAAAAATCTATGTGAATTATAATTTTTTGAAAAAAAAAATTATATAATAATATAAACCGTCCCACTAATCAAACTGTATTGTATTGACCGCTCTGATGTCGATGTTGTTTTTTCACGTAAGGAAATCACAAATTTTGGTATTCTCATTTTTTAAAATGTCCTTTCAGTTAGCATAATATTCCGAATTTATTCTCACCCGTCCGATCTCTTCCCAGAGAGACTGGTTGAAAGAAGCTGCGGTGGTGATGACCTGAGGGAAGCTGGTGGCACCGGGAAAAGCACCACCGAACTTAGCGCCTGGACCGACGTCAGAAACGCCGTGGAGAGCCTCGGACCACCACTCATAGCCTCCAATACCGAGGCGTGGCACGGCGGCAGCATTGTTGACGAGGAGGCGGATCTTCTCCTGCAATGTGAGCCGTCCGATCAAGTCTTGAACCCTCACGTGGACCGGCACGTTTACCCGACAGAACCGGAGCGTCCGGGTTAACCCGTTTGCCGGGTCGCATGCAAATAGTGGGCGAAGTGACTCTGAAGAGTGAACCAAACATAGGAGGAAAACAAGTATAACTACGGCTTTGTTGCCGATTAATAATGCTTTCTTACAAGACATCTTTATGTGTGTTGTTTATGTGTGTTTTGTAAATATATGTATTGTATATGTGATGTTTGTGTTTTTTAGTTTTCATGGGAGAGAAAGTGCATGGGGTATTTATATAGAAGTTTTTCAGGGAAATTGATGACAAAGGATAAGAGACTCTTGTTATGAACAAATAATAAGATAAAGATAAAACAATCAGTTGGACAGGTTACGGAATAGAGATATTTCAAACACTTTAAAAAAAAGAAATAATATATATATCTCAAACATTTTTAAATACTTTTTATTAAGGCTATTATTATTTTTTTGGATAAAACATATTAGAAAAAATTCTAATTTATTTTCCTTTTTTTAACGAAATCTTTATTTTCTTCAACATAATTCTACGTTTGCTCCGTGATTACATTGGTCAGCGTATATGTGGTTATTTACATTTAATCCAATACCAAATTACCGTTGATGATAAGAAGTTTTAACAGAACTCTTAGAACTTCTCAACGACTTATCATAATTTCATCGTGACTTAAATATATCAAATATGAAAGCAATTACAATAATTGTGCAATATTATTACATACTCTGATAGTAATAAAATTTGTACTGAATTTCAACGAAAAGTTTAAAATTGATAGTCAAACTCTGTTAGATATATTTATTCAAGATAAAAAAAGTTATGGCTAACTCGAAAATAACAAAATAGGAATATATCTGTGACTATAAAGTTTTAATTTCTCAAAGACGGGTCCAAAAAATTTTAATTTCTCAAAGTCATGTCCATCCTTGGACCCGTCTGCCACTGCCGTCAAACTACTCGCCATTGCAGCAGCCACTACAGCCTCTTTAGAAATTTGATACAAATATGCTTAAAATAAAATATTTAAATCTATGATAAGAATTGTTAGCCAGTGGAATTAAAACAAGGTTATGTTTGGTGTCATGAAATATTATTTAGATGTGATTTGATGCATAGGCATGGAAACAAGCATCGCGAACAAGGTCATGGTCAGATGAGAAGAGGACATTTGAGGCAAATAAATAAATAGAAAGAAGAATATTATAACATGTATATAGAAACATATACACATTTTAGTTATACACCCAAACAAAAATGAAAATTCTAAAATGAAACGTAAGACTTAAAAAAGCTGAGAGACAGAGAGAGAAGGTTGTCACGGGCTCGACTCTCCACCAAATAATAGTCACTGAGCATCCAGTTATGTTGCCCACACTTTCTTTTTATTTTTTTCCGAATTGTTATTAATTATTTGTCTCTTTACGTCAATTTACCTTTAACATTTTTAGACATTGACCCATCAATTTGAACTACGCTTGTTTTTGTTTCTTGGATTATATTATATTTGTGGTCTAATACAACCAAATACCTGCTGTTGTGATGATGAACACAAAACAACAAACTAACTTGTACTTATTTTGGGTTATTAAAAAACATGTAATTATTGGAGTTTTGATAATTAAGAAGTTTTTCGTTCGAGTTAAATCGGCTACGCAACTTTATATACATAGAGAAAAGATTTTTCAATTCTTTCTAACAACTCATTTGTTCGTTGAAAAAGAAGTGTCAGTAATATGAACGATAGCGATCAAATTGATAGTTCATCTAGTACTCAATTCATATTAGTTTAAGTAAACCATGATTTTATTTATAAATCATTGTGCAACTGCTACTTATAGATTTTAGTACAAAAGATATGACATGGTAATTTGCAACACCATTTTATAGTCTGTTACATAAGTGGTACAAGCTTATTTACATCATTCGATTATTGGGTAAAAAAAGAATGGCACTAATTAACACGCATATACATATGTATGTTTTAGTGAAATGTACTATGTTAATCTTTATACTTTCCAACTAATTTCTCAGAGTTCTCGAAACTTTTTTCTTGCTAAAATTAGCATTTCAAACAAAATTAGTTCAGTGTAGAATTGGTTGTATGTTGCTTGTCTATATACTTAACAACCAAATATTTTTAATTATGTATCTAATTATATTTCCTCTATGAACAATAATTTTAGTGTTTGTTTACGATAAAATCATAAGAAAAATTTCAAAAAATATCACATCTATGTTCTAGCATATTTTAGCCTATATAATTATGATAAGTATGTACCAGTGTATATAAAATTTATACCAAAAATAATTATTTTCTTTAATATTTATTGAAAAGTGATTTCTAATATTTTAAAGCTGTTGACAAAAAAATATTTTAAAGCTACAAAATTACATAAGAAAAAAATAATGAAGAATATGCCATCTAGACATAAAGGCCACCTAGACATAAGGGTCGAGGTTAATTAAATATGCATTTCTAAACTAATAAGCAATGGTATGCCTTTTTATGGACGTTAGGCTCTATATACATAGACTCTGGTACGTGAGACATAGTATGTGCTGCTCATATATTCTTTTGTTTTTGGGATTAAATTGTACTACTTACATTCGTATATCAATTTAAGCTTCTACGCTGTTTACCCCTAAAATGTTCGTCTTACCTATTTAAGACAAAAGAGCAAATTGCAGAAGCTTGGTAAGGTCGAATCAAACAAAAGCCACACAAAAAAAAGCTACGAGGAGAACAAACAAAAGTTACTTAATTATGTTTGTAACAACTTCAGAAAAATAAATTATGAAAAATTGGAATCTGAAATGCGATTGGTGGAATGCTTTTAACTGCACGATTCACAAGTGGTCTGAGCAACCCAAGAACTGTCAGACACGTGATGCTCAAAGAACACTCTCTCGTGAGTATTCATTTGACTTTGGTTAAAATAGAAGAATTGTTTTCTTTTTAGATACAAATCTCAATATTATGATATTACTTAATAAAAATATAATTGCACTGACACTAATTCGAACTTGATTTCCCACGGCAAATAAAACTATCCGGATTATAAATTTCAAAGAATTATAGATGAATTACCCAAGCTTCTAGTCAACAAAACCCATAAACTTGAAATGATGGAGAACAAAGAAAAATATATAACATGTATGCAAGTAATCAAAAAGAAAACGCGCCGGTAATAACTCATGAAAGGTACTTCAAATAATATTTCACGATAACAAATGACTAAGCTCCATCAACCAAATAAAAAAGATAAAAATTGATTAAGCAACTAATATATAATGATTTAATATAAAAACTATATCAGAGTTAGTGTTTTTAAAAGCACTGTCCATTATACAATCATAATTATCTCTCATTTGAGTATAACACAATCAAAATTATAATAATTTTCAACGATCATAAACAATTATTATATATTAGTTCTAATTTTTAAAAATATAATTATCTAATGTATTAAAATATATTTATTTTATGAATTTTAAATTCTAAGTTGTTATGAGAATTATTATATGTTGTTTGATACATATATAATTGGTTTGACGGTTTATACTGACTTTAATATATATAAATTTTTGATTGGATTTATAGATATTATGTTATGTTTGATAAATGTTTTTTGAATTTATTTTTTGAACGATAACGTTTTAATTTTTTATATGGGTATTTTTTCTATGTATTTTTCTAATGTGTTAGTATTGGTTTTTTAAAAAAGTTTTTTTATTTATAACGTAGTTTGAATTCTAAAAATATTTTAAAAATTGATTTAATAATATAATTTCATTATATTATACTGTATATCTAATATATATTTCGATATCTTATACATATCCAAAACACCTAAATCTATTAGACTCCAACAATGCATTTTGAGCGCTAGGTTTTAGTTCACTGTACTTGTAGTGGTGGGTGACTGCACGTTCAACTTCTGCGAGAGCATCGATCAAAATCAAATTTACATATTCTTTTCCAAAGTCTTATATTTTAACTTCCAGCAACGTATTGAGTATTTTACATGGCAGTCTCAAATATTGAGATTTGTCTTCTATAGAAAAAGTTATTACCAATTATTTTGTTTTGCTTTTTTTTTTAAATGATTAGAAGCTTTGAACTGATATATTATTGTAAGCACAAGATCTGAACATGAAATGTGGTTTATTTCTAAATATTACTCGATTATGTGATCTTGAAATATCACCTTCAATATTTCTTAGTTGAGTTAATGGTCTTTGATCTATTATTTATTAGTTAAATCTAATTTAAAGTTATATGATTTTTTTACAAAATGGTAAGTTTTCGAAAAGTAATTCAGATAGATTAATAGTCTATGACGTTGAATTTTTTTTTGAAGAAAACCGTAAACTTAAATCTCACTATAGTTTTTATGTTTATGCAAGCAAAGAATCAAACTCTTTTTATCAATCAAATTTGTACATCCTTGTGTTCTATCTAAAGTTGGTTTGTAAGAAAAAAAAATTGCCAATAAATATGCTCAAGCTTTATGACAAAAGAAAGAAGAAAAAAATCTGCTCAAACCTATGAGCATCATGCCGTTAAAGTAAACGTACATTTCTACCAATATAAATGAGGTATGGTTTTAATCATATTTGTGCTCGTATATATATATATATATAAGTTGGTTATTGGATGATGTGAGGAGACGTATTTACTTTATACTTTCTCAATTATACATGTTTTTTCGAGAAAAATCAGTAAACAAAAAAAAAATCTATTCCGTTAACTTCCTTCTCTGGATTTGATTAAGACATTTATTTGCCACGTCAGCACTCGCAATCCAGTTCAATTCGTGTTAATCCACCCAAACAAATCATTTTCTTTCAAGAAAAAAAATAGTGCTGAAGACGTATCGTATCTAGTACATCATTTAATTTGGGATGATTAATTATCGTAATTTATTTTAAGAAAACTGAAGAGTGAGAATTTTAAACCAAGAAAAAAACTGTAGAAATTTATACTAACAAGGCAAAAAATATGTCGAATAGATCTGACCAACCAATAAATAATGTTAGAAGAGAGCATCTAATCTTTCTCAGATCCAATAATTCGGTCGGTTATTAGTCTATTAAAACTCAATAGTTCGAATCTCAATATGAATTAGTGATGCATGCATGTTATATAATTTGAAACGAGCGTTATATATAGATGTGGCAGATATAAAATATATCTCCAGACAATCGCATTAATGATGAATGGCTAATATCTCCAGACAAACTTATACAAGTTGAAACAAATTTTAAGAAGATATACAATGGGAATCACAAAATAACAGAAAAAGCAAAAAAAATGATAATTTTAAGATAAAAAGATTTGTGGTTTGTTTTGAGTCATTGCCAACTAACAATATCTGTCTCTATGTATTCCTATTCATATACTCGTATATACATGCACATATACATTTCATATAGTATATTATACACATATATATATATAATAACAATAATTATATACAATTAATATGTTGATTAAATTGGCAAGGTAACGTGACTTTGATGCAAGAATGCGTCTTCTTGTTTCCAACCTTGCAATGATATTAGACAGCTCTATACATATCTCTCTATCTTAACTACTCATTCCCTTTTTCGGATTGTCTTGCACTCTATCCACACAACCATCTCATCTAATCATGCATATTCTATATATATAATATGTATCAAAATTTCTAATAATTTTTAGAGAATTTGAACTATCAAGATCATATACTAAGTCATTATTTATGAAACGAATAGATATACTGTTCGTTGTGGACTTTGATCTTCAGAAGATAGTATCTTTTTTCTCACTTTAGTTTCGAGATTAGTAAGCTGAAAAGTTATAATTTAATACAGTTTGTAGAAGAATAAAATTGAAAAACAAAAGAGATAAGGCCAATGCTGGGGCCAAGACAAGCCTAATTTGATAACAAATCTCAAATTTGATCCAATCCATAAGACTTCGAAAAGTTTTGCCGTCTGCGGGTAACATCAGTTGCAGGGTCGTGTCATCACACAAATCCGATCCGAATTATTTGATGGTTTCTTCTATTTCACGAAACGTCATAATTCTGGAATAATTGCTTCGTATGATATTTACAAGTTATCAAGAACGGTTCTAAAACCAACACAAATTAAGAAAAAACTAAAGTAATTTGATGATTTTTTTGTTTTGTTTTTAAATGAGAATTAGATCATCTAGATGGTTACTCTATCAATGATTTAATGTCAATTTCATATGTTAATATATATTTTTTAAGGATTAATCATATGTCTATAGATTTAATATATTATATAAGATATTTATGATAATTTACGGAAGATTCATAATAGATATATAAAATCTTAATTGAAAATATATTAATATAATGAAAATCTGTTTAGTCGATTAATTCTAGTTATCGTTGATGTTTGTGAAACGAATAAAATTGTCTGTTCAAATATGTTTTTTTGTAGTTGATATTATAATTTGTAATTGAATAATATCATCCAAACGATAAAAAAAAGGTTTGAAATGAATGAATTTGGAAAAATAAATTAACATTGTAAATGAATGATATGACGTATAAATTATTTACACAATGATAATTAGTCTCTAATCTTGGTTCTCATTTAATATAGGGACTTTTTTCTTCTTCCATAGTTCTCTTGTTTTGTACTTGATGAAGAACATTACTGGGCTTTTTTAGGAAACGGGCTCCATTAAAAAGCCTAGATATTCGATTAATTAGAGAAGGCCCATTATGTAATGGGTATCGAAATAAGTCTCTCAATTGTCTTAACAAGAGTCTCTCAATTGTCTTAACACTCTTGTTTGGTGATCCATTTTAATCGTACTTATAAAAACATTTAACTAAAATATCGCCTAAAAAAATTTATGTGTGTTTTGCATTAGTCAAAGATTCTTCAAAATCTTCTAATCAATGATATCAGCTCTTTTTTTGTTTATTGAATAAAAGCTCCTTAGCATGACGACATTCGCCAGTTTCTCTCATATCACTGCTCTTTGTAATCTACATATAGGGGATTCGTAAATTCATAATCTTAGATGAATAAAGTCTTTAAACTATATTTGGCAATAAACCCTGATCTACTTTCAAACTAAAGCATAATTAACAATAGCTACGATACGAAGTTTATGTTTTGACCATAATATTTTTAGTTTGTTGACAAAACATTCTTATTTGAAAATTGAAATGTGGAAAAACTTGACAGCAGAGTGACTAAAAACAAAAAGTACAGGTAAGCATCTTCGGTTTTTTATAGAAAAAAAACATTTCTCAATCAATTAATGTAGGCTTGTTTAGCCAAACTAATGTATTTTTTTTATATCGTGATAAGTTTTTTAAAATTCATTCCTTAATTGTGCAAACAAATTACACGAAGCCAAAGACAGTTGATATATAAGCCTTTTTTTCGCGTGAGTGTAATAATATTTCTGCTTAATTTTGTTTTCTTTTTCGTTTTTTTTCTTTTTTTTTCTTCACTGGTCTTCTGCGTTACGAAGGTCATACAGAAGAAAAGCTTGTGCGCAGGAAAAATAATAGAGAAAAAAAGAAAACACTTACAGTACCAGAGAGAAACTAGAGAGAAGAAGAATGTCAAGGTTTCTTTGTTCAACGTTAATGGCAGTTAGAAGTTTCTGTTGATTTCCTTCGTCACCTCAACAAAGTAATTTCCCGCGTCTTTCTACTCCGTCTCTTCTCTTTTGCTCCAAGAACCCTAATTTTGCTTCGGTGTTCGACCTTTCGACCTCCGTACTGACTTCGGCTGCTCGTTTCGGGATCTACGGTGGGGAAAGATAGCTATGGCCGCACCGGAAAACGCGCGATCTAACACCAATTCGATGCAGGTTATCTTCTTTCTTTTCGTTCGTTAGCCTGCGCGGGAAATATAACTGAGAAATGAGAATTGGGTGCTCGTGAATCGCGACTAGTATGTATTGGATTTTCTTGGTTTTTGATTCTTAGTTGTGTCGTAGTTACGCAGCAATTGCAAATCAAATTTACTATTGAAGTGGGGTTTTTGGAGGATCTCAGAGATGAGATTCACTGGATTTGCGCTCTGTTGGGTAGTGTAGCAGAATCTAATAGTCGGACAATGTAATATAACTGATAATAACGTGCTTAGGAATCTCAATGTACATCAGAAAACAGTATATAAGTTTCATAAGTTCACATTTTGCGGTATCAGTAACCGTAAGCCCACAAGAACGTCGACATTGTTATTATAAAAAAAATGATTCTACTTGGGGAGAGCTCTATACTTGCCATAGTGAGTTCTCCTCTCACTGTTGTAGCCATCTCATACTTGTCCCTGTTGCTCAGAGAGTGAAGGTTTATTGTTTGAATGAAGATGGTAAATGGGATGATCGAGGAACTGGAAGCGTCAGTTTGGACTACATCGAGGTTTGTTCTAAATCCTGGATCTCTCCTACTGTCAGATTTCTGCCGGTGTGTGTTCTGGAAATAAACTTGTAAAGACTTGTAGCTAAATGGAAACGCTATCCAATGCAGCGATCAGAAGAACTCGGTCTGTATGTGATTGATGAAGATGATAATGAGACATTGCTTGTACACCGGATAAGCACTGAGGATATCTACAGGAAGCAAGAAGGTAGCCATTGTGTATTGTGGCTTTGTGTCAACTAGTTATAAGTTTGGTTTTCTGTTTGTTTGGATAAGTGGTTTCTGGGTCAATGTACAGACACAATTATCTCATGGAGAGACCCAGAGCGCTCAACAGAATTAGCTTTGAGCTTTCAAGAGACTGCGGGATGCTCTCATCTATGGTGAGCGACAAAAAAAATTATTTTGTATTCTTTTAACTGAGCTTCTATTTTACAGAGCATTCTGCTGACTACAAAAACGGTGCTTCATTCTATGCAGGAATCAAATATGCAATATGCAACAGAATCTGCATTTCAATTCTATGAACAGTAATTTCTCCTGACCATATATATAGTATTTGTCAAACTTTTGTACTAGTCTGATTTTCTGCTTATTTTTAACATATCCTTTTTTTCTTTTCTTATTATATTAAATATTATATGTTCTTTTCTTATTATATTAAATATTATATGTTATCATAGGACTGAATTTGAAGTTTGCATTTTGATTTTTCGGTAAAAGTAGTTTTAGGGGTTTACCGACATAGAGTTGTCTTCGTGTGTGGAAACTTTCTCATTTACCATCTGTCAACATTAAGACTTTATTATATTTGAAAATAACTAATTTGTGTCACCACTTTCATGATGATGAAACTTCTGAGCGTCGAAGCATTTTTTTTCATGTTGTTTATATGCACTGTCACAAATTTTGTATATGACAGTGTAATCATCTTTGCTTGAGCAGGCGAAACATTTCACAACGTGAACAGTGAGTTGAGGAAGCTTCCTGATGTCGATATTTCTAGTCTTCCCCAAATACTCAAGGTTCTAAGATAATAGTGATTTTGTCCTTTCTTTGCATTGTGGTAGTTTAGATGCTCTACAATTCTCATTTGTGTTAATAACTTAACAGCCATAACTGTAATATCTATTGTAGATTACTTTTGATGCCTACATTTTTTGTACTCCCTTTGGTTTTTCATCGTCTGGAGTACTACTGATTTTTTCAACTTTTCTTTTGATAAGTTATATCTCCTAGAACCACAACGGTTTGTTCTCATCTTTACTTATACTGTAAGTGTTTGTGCAATTATGTGGTCTTTATCTGTGGAAGTTTTCTTGTGTTAAGCAGTGCCCGTTAATGTCCTGGATTTGCATTTGGGATCTCTATTTGTCGAGGATTTGAAGTATTTGTCTCCACATTCCCTGCAGATTGTTACTGGAGGTGGCATTACAGATCAGACGCGGTTAATCGAACTTATGTTGAAGGATGTAAGTAATAAGTGCCTTCCAAAGTTCTACTGTTTCTTTTTATACGAAAGAAGTGGGTATTTATTCTTGTCCTTTCCAATTTATTTAGTGTAATACCTCATTGCTTTCTCTCTAGGCATACTTTTTCTAAGCTCATGTTTTTGTTAACTGAGTTGTAGTTTTGTAATGCTTTCAAACAAGCACTTTTTTCTGTTGTTGTACTGATGAGTTATTATTCTTGTTACTTTTGTTAAGGAATTGGCACTTAAAACCCTTAACCTACTTTCTTTCCTGATACTTGATGCAGCTTCAATTCTTTGGGAAATTGATGAAGGTATTTGAAATCTGTGAGGACAAGAAAAATGTTAATAGCCTTCACATGATGTTCAATATTGTCAAAGGCATCTGTTAGTATTCGCATACATCTCAACATCATTTCTTTCTTACTCGAGTTTCTTAATTTTATGTAATAAGCAGCATTTCTTGTTTCTAATCTTATGCAGTTTCACTCAACAGTCCTCAGATCCTGGAGAGAATCTTAGAGGATAACCTGATCATGAAAATTGTCGGGTGCCTTGAGTGTGAGTTTAATGCCTTTGATTATCTTAACTTTCAGTGATGAAGGGGGTGACCAGTAGATAGTAGCTGTTGTGTACATATGGCGTATACCATTTTGGAAACATATTATATGCTATTACTATTTTGTAGCTTTTACAGAGTTTAATTATACGTCATGTGGACTTATACTGGGAACTTCTCACCTGTGGAGAGTAAAGAATTTACGTCCTCTTGGTTTTGTAAAGATTAGGTGGACGGTTCCTTGCTGTTTGCTCTAATTAACATGTTAGCTAGGGCATGCATCTGGCACCGCAAAGAATATAGACCAATGTATGCATTTGTTTCTTGTCCAATTCCTAATCTTTTAATGATCAAGGTTGCTGCGTATTTTGTTTAATCCTCACAGATGATCCTGATGTTCCTGAGTTTCCACAACACCGGCTTTATCTGAGTCAGCATGTTGTTTTTAAGGAGGTAATACAATGCTCGTATGTTCATGGTTCCATGTGGTTCTGGACCAGTTATCATAGACTGAGCTCAGGGTACATAGGAGACACATTATGTAGGATTTTATTTGGAAAGGTTGAGACTTGAAAACATTTGATCAAATCCCAATTCTGTCTGCAGGCTATGCCAATACAGAATCCCCTGGTCCTGTCGAAGATACACCGAATTTATAGACTTGGTTATCTGAAGGTTCAATTCCATGAACTCTTGAAAACATTTTATTCTTCAGAAACAGGTCATTTCTTCAGAAAACATTTCTCATTTCTTGCAGGATTTTGTTTTGACTAGAGTACTAGATGATGCTACAGCTGCAAGCCTAACATCATTAATCAATGTAAACAAAGCTACTGTAAGTCATTCAAATAAGTGTTATTTAATTTACTGACAATGGATACAATATGCATGCACCTTATATTTTGCTTTACCAATGACTATCTTCTGCAGCTTGTTACACTGCTGAAGAATGACAGCTCCTTTATCCAAGAATTATTTGCAAGGTTACAGTCACCTATTACATCTGCGGAATCCAGAAAAAATTTGGTATTTCCTGGCATAATGAACCATGATTCAATTTCTTAAGATTTTTTTTTCTTTTTCTTTTTTGATCCATGGAGTACTGTATGCAAAAGGTTATTTTAGTTGAGATCCTTAAATGTGGCCCTGCTGGTAAGATTCTCCGATTTTGGTCATGGTCATGTCAGTAAGATTCTTAGATAAAAGAGTTCCAAACCTTTGTGTCTGTACATGTATTCAGCTATTGAGGCAGTGGCCCTCGCCAAAATCCGCTGAAGGAAATTCAGCTTTATTAAGAGATTTTTTTGTTGGGAGAGCAGTGATGTCTCTATTGGGATATTAGAGTCGTTTTTGTCTAGCCTGATAGTAGATGATCTTGATATTCAATATATCTTCACAAAAATCATATTGTTTCTTGGGTGAGTTAGACTGATGTGTTTTAATTCTCCGAAAACAGGTACATTTCTTGCACGAATTTTGTAGTCTATGCAAGAGCCTCCAAATGGCGCCGCAGGTCTTTAGGTACGTAGTTTTCAGATGCTAAATCTATTGGTACTGAGAGTGTCTTCCGAAATGGATCACATGTATAGCAGCTATTGCATTATAATTTCTGTATTATAATTCATGTTATCAGTTTTCTGTATCTTACGTCTGGTGCTTCACTATTTAATGATCTTGTAGGGACCTTAGTAATGACGGAATTTTTGACATCATAGCTGAGGTCTTGCAGACTCCAGATAAGAAACTCATATTAGTCGGGTATATTATTATACCTTTAGCTAATTATACATGATAGATTTGGTCGTGATTCTTTAGTTCTTATGCCCTCGATCTCATCTGATGGGTTTTTGAGAAAGACCCAATGCATAATTTCACTTATATACTCAAGATAAATATTGTATAATGGATGCAGGACAGATATCCTCCTTTTTTTCTTGACTTCAGATTCCAACCTCTTACGCTCTTATGTTGTTCAACCGGGAACTCCTCTCCTTGGTCTCTTGGTAATTGTTCTTTAATTCTTGTTCTCTTTTGGATTGTTTTTCTTCTCAGCAGCGAGGCTTTCCTTGTTTCTTTTCTATGTTAGACGGGCGTAATAATTGGTTGTCATTAGGTTAAGGGAATGATGGAAGATTTTGGTGACGAGAACTGCCAGTTTTTAGAAATTTTTCGAATCTTACTGCATTCAAATGCATTATCTAGTGGAGCTCAGGTGCGTCTATGTTCCCTTTGATCATTTTTTTCCCTAATAAGCAGAAGAAGATGGTATTCTCCTCTTTTAATAAGTACCTTTGTACAAAGAAGTCATCAAGAAAAAGTTGTATCTTTCTTCTGACTTCAGCATTTCTGCTCTGATTGGTTAAAGTTGCATGTAAAACTGTTTTCCTGAAGTCCCCACGACGTTAGTTTTTCAAGCCTTGTATCAATTATTCTTCACTGCATAACTGCTAGAATGTTGGGTACATGACCCTTTATTCGCCTTTCTCTTTTATCTTGTAGACATCTTGATTTGTATTAAACAGATTCTTCCATTAATTTTTCATAATTGCAGCGAGCAAATGTTATGGATATTTTCTGTGAGAAGCATCTACCTGAGTTAGTTGATTTCATAACTGCCGCATGTCCTAAAAGGCCTGGCGATACATGTGAAAGTGCATCCAGAAGGATTGGCAGCCATTGTGGGACAACGCAAGTTCTATTGGACATTTGTGAATTGCTGTGCATTTGTGTTCTGCAGGATTCATCAAGGACAATGTAACCTTTATGATGATTACCAGTTTACTTTTCTGTGTTATCTACACTATAGTAGCCATCTAATATTCTTGTGCATTTTCTTCCCTTGTCTGCAACGTGCAGTTTTCTCCTTGAAAATGTGACAGAAAAGGTTTTGTTTCTCACACGAAGAAAAGAAAAATCCGTAGTTGCTGCGGCTATTCGATTTTTCCGCACTCTCCTCTCTGTCCATGTAAGTAGTCTTCGTTCAGCATTTCTCTTGAGATCTGACTAGGTGAAAATTGGTAATCAGGATTAGTTGAAAACTGAGGCTCAGATGTTTTTTCGTAATTAAAAGAATTGATATTAACTAGTAGTTCAAGATTCTTGTAAACATGTACTCGAAGTCATTACATTAATTTTACTCTGGTAAGTTGTAGTTCAGTGTCACATGTCATATTTTAATAGAAAACTGGTATTTAACTTGCGCTAACATGAAAATAGATTCTACAATGGCCACGAAAGCTTCTCGGATGACAATAAGTCATTAGGGATGGTATGCAATTTCTAAAAAAGATTGTTCTATTTCAGGATGATAATGTCCATAGTTACGTTGTTAGGAACGACATGCTGAGACCTATTATAGATGTTCTTGTTGCCGGTGGTAAGCGGGACAATCTGCTGATCTCTGCTGTCTTGGAGCTTCTTGAGCACATACGCAAGGTTTCTATTTTTCATCCCTTTCTCCATTTGTTTCTTAGGGGGTGTTCCTCTGTATACATTACGGTGTTGTATGCAGGCAAATACAACTGTGTTGCTCAAATACGTAGTTGATACATTTTGGGACCAGTTAGCTCCATTTGAGCAACTGACCTCGATCCAGGCTTTAAAAACGAAATATGAACAGGTAACATTCCTCGATCTAACTTATACGTTGGAAAGTTTTCCCCTACAATATTCTTTCTTTAACAATGTGTGTGTCTCCAGTGCTTAAGAAGTTGGGGACCAAAGAGCACCACTGATCCAGTTGTGAGAGAAAATGAGCGTGTTCTGGATAAAGAAGAGGATAATTACGTCAAAGGAAACAGGTGCATCTCCTAGGGTGTTAACACTATCAATGGATTTTTTTTTTCCTTTTTCTTTTCCTCTTGACCTTTTCTCATCACGTTCTATACTGACAGCGATGAAGAAAAGTCAGCTCCTGCTTCTAATGCACAGAAAGTAGAAGCTAAGCCCCATAATTCCAATGTAGCAGCTGCAAGTTCTGCTTCTCCGAGGTACTTCTTTATAGATTGTCTCGATAGAAATCAATCAATGAAAGGTGTATCGTAAGCAACAACTAAGGTTAATGGGTTTGCTTGGCTTGCTGCTTTCTATTAGTCATAGGTCTGGAGGTTTGGTTGATTATGAGGATGACGAAGATGATGATGAGAATAAAATTGTTGCTCAGAAACAGCCAGAAGCTTCGGCGGAGGAAAGGAAGGAGCACGTTAGGCTGAAAAACAGATCCCGTTGCAGAGAGGATGAGCAGGAGCAGTGTAATAAAAAACCGAAGCTCTGTTCAACAATTGAAGGAAACAAGAACTCGGCAGAGGAAGACGGCAAAGCTAAGGACGGCAATGGAAATAGTTTAGATGAAGAAAAGTACAGCAAACTTGGAACAGCAGAGGATGGAGGTGATGAATTTGCGTTGACACCTTCAGAATCATCATCAACGGAAATGGATGTAAATGATTCCTGAGATATTAACACATTCTCTGACATTAGGATTTTGGTATGAGAAACTGTATAGCCACAAAAAGAAAAGAGATGTTTTCAAGACAATTCAATACTCTGTGTTAACGAGTAATCTGAAATTGCATTTTGTAAAAACGCAATCTATCATCGAAAAATGTGTTCTTTATTTTTCTTTTTCTTTTGTTGATAAAAATGAAGGTGTGTGTGATGGGCTTGAGAAAAAAAAACAATCAAGGCCTTTATCTGTTTCTTCTTCCTCGCTCACCGCCTTCTCACTTCTGACTTCTCACTCTCGTCTATCAAATTTGCTCATCCTCTCGATTAGTTAGTTTTATCACAACCCAGCTGCTTCGATTTTCCTCCTCTTCCTGGTGCTCTCGCTTCTTATTGTAAGTTTCTTTTTGCTCCTTTTTTCAAGGTTTGTGTAGATCTCGAATTGAGATAATATATCGATAAACCTAGTTGCTTGCTCCCGTTCTTCACCTTGATTTCTCGGGAATATAATCGCAAAGACTTTGAATTTTTATGAATCCAACTTTATCGCGACGCTTAGGTAACTGAGCACAGTTCAACTGCATCGAGTAGAAACCCTAATTTCGAAGTTCCCTGTTTAGTGTTTCAACTGTATCCCGAGATTTGTCTCGAAATTCCCTTCTTTTTCAGATTCGTACTGATTATATTAGTTGAAGATGCAGATTTTCTTTTCCATCTGTGTGCGAGGAGACTCGCTGAAATTGTCTTAATACTTTTGGTCTAAGTTTGGGTGGTGTTTTCGTTGAATGCAGATAATAAAGGATCTCTCTGATTGGCTCAAGAGACAGACATGTCTGATGCAAAGGAAGAGAAAGCACAGGTTGCAGCTGACAGGATCAAGGCTGCAGCACTCACTGCTGCCAAAGGTCTGAGCCGTACCCAAGCTGAGCGAGCAGCGACTGCAGCTGCAAGAAACGTCAACGCTTATGGGCAGAAGGAAGAAGGTCCAAGCCGATGGCAGGAGAAAAGGGAAGCCAAGAGGCAAATGTATCTGATGAGTACTGAGAAAGCGGTCAGGCTTGGCGAGAGGAAAGATAAGTCAATGGCTGCATCAGTCGTGGGAAGCAGCTCAGCGGCTTCACAGTGCCAGAAATGTTTCCAGACTGGGCACTGGACCTATGAGTGCAAGAACGAAAGGGTTTACATCTCGAGGCCTTCGAGAACCCAGCAGCTTAAGAACCCTAAACTGAGAATGAAGCCTTCTATTGATGATCTTGATGGTGATGACGATGATGAGAAGCCAGACGCAGCAAATGGGAAAGAAGAAGGTGAGAGGCGTTTCAAGAAGAGCAAGAGAAAACACCGGTCAAAATCTGATTCTGGCAGTGACAGTGAAGCCTCTGTGTTTGAAACAGATAGTGACGGCTCTGAATCATCTGGAGAGAGTAGTTCAGAATACAGTTCATCGTCGGACTCAGAGGAGGAAAGGAGGAGGAGAAGGAATAAGAGGAAGAGCAAGAAGAAGCAAAAGCACAGGAAGGAAAGGCGTAGAAGAAGATACAGCTCTTCGTCATCTGAGTCATCTGATTCAGAATCAGCTTCTGACTCAGATTCTGATGAAGACAGAAGTAGTAGAAAGAAGAAGAGCAAGAGGCACAGCAACAACAAACGTCGTTGAATTGGTTTTAGGAAAATCAGAAGTGGATGAATTTTTTTAAATGCCTATTTAGAGTGAATCATATTGAGCTACATGAAGAAACTCACACTGCTTCTGTTCTTTTTTCTCAAGTTCAACTTTTCCTTTTCTCAGCCAGTTATGGCTTTGTGTTGTATCACACTGATGGATTTGAGAATCATCCCCTTAGTTTTCAGAGTTCAATAGCTCTTGGAGAAAGTTGTAAACCCAGAAGAAAATCTCAAAAGTATCCACCTTTTACAACATTATATCATGTTAGCTCCAGCGATAGATATACAAATTTTGAGTAAAATGAGGGGCTTGTTTTGTAAATATCCGTAAATGATGCTTCTTGCATATAGTTTGCGTTACGTTAGTAGTAAAAAATTCGCTCCACTACCACAGAGTCGAAGCTCTCCCCAGTCTTCTTCCTCACAGACTTACCTCTCTATATCTGGAAACTCAGCTGCTTCACCTTGTTGTGTTCATCTTGTTGAGTTTCTTTCTCTGTGTAGTCTCTGTGGTTTATATACTATAAACCTTATATTGTACTTAAGGTGTTCGATCAAATGTCTAGCTGAGACTGGAGCTGGAAAAATTGCAAATAACCGGTTTGTTTCTCACTCTATTGCTTACGATCTTGATTTTTTTTCTCTACTTCTGTTGGCTAATTGGGTAAGAATTCTCTAGAGTCGTAACTGGGTTGTTAGTTTAAGTTTTCGGTTTTATCTCAACAAGAATCTTTCGTAAAAGTGATTCGAGTTAAAAGTGTTCTTCATTTTGTAGCTGCTGAGAAAACACGTAAAGAAAAATCTAAGCATGTTGCGGAACGTGATGCCTTGGAACAGAAGAGACCACAATGTAGTTGGATTGTTAATAAGGCATTTTGCAACGAAACCAAAACCTAAGATGAAACCGATCGAGCTGAACACACCACCAGAGCAAACCCAGACGATCACCCGAGTTATCTTTGATATTTTGAAGGAGCATGGACCTCTCACCATTGCTGAAACTTGGGATCGTGTCAAGGTACTCTTTGTTACATTACAAGATGCTTTCTTTTTTCCATTTCCTTTTCTTAGGTTCTGAACAAGTGGAACGAATGTGACTAGATCTGCTTAAGGTAGAGACTGTTAAGTTAAATAGAGTGATATCTCAAAACCGATTTGAGATATCACTCATCTTCGGTAACTCTAAATTCTTATTAGGTCAAGAACTGGAATATTAGATTTTTTGCTTTCGAACAAATTGTCCAAGTAACAGCAATTCTATTCAACAAAAGGTGTAACCTTCATCTGATCATTGTTATAAAAAAATTGGAACAGGAAGTGGGATTAAGAGGTTTAACGAGCAAGCGTCACATGAAGATAATACTAAGGTGGATGAGAGAGAGACAGAAGCTGAAGCTAATATGTAACCATGTTGGTCCTCACAAGCAGTTTTTGTACACTACTTGGTTCACTAAACACAACCCTTCTAAATTCCACAAGTTGCCGGAAAATCTCACCGGAAAATCTTCCGGTCACCCTAAACTTCCATGAGCCGACACTGTTTTTCTAAGGCTTTGTTTCTTGAATCTTCGTTTTTACTTAAACGTAATTAATATGTCGTTCTTGACAAGTTTCTATCGATGTTTACGCTTCTAAACACTATTGTCACTCTTTTACATTAAGCAGTGACTCTGTAGTTGTTCTATTTATCTACTCGTAGATTTACATAACAGACAAAATTTATATATTGTTCTGTCCATTTTTTGCATGTAATGTCCAATTTTTTTTTTAATCTTTTCCGTACTATTAAGCAGAAGAGAAAATAATTCTGAAGTTGGATTGAATCATTCAACGGAAGATGGTTCTCTGTTTCCTAAGGAACAAATGTCGTTGACCTCTCCAATCTCTTTCTACTTACAATGAAAAAGATTCTCTCCAACTAACCCTAAACCTAAAAATATCTAACAAAGAAAAAAATTCCTAAAGTTCTCTTCATTCATTAGAACCAGAGTTTTAAAAAACAATAGCAGAAACCCTAACTAAAAATTTGGGGACATGAGAAAGATAAAAAAGAACACTTTGTATCTACATGGGGACTAACTACTACTAGGGAAGAAATGCTACAAGGAAGGTAGCGTGCGGTCAAACCAGTTAGATAGATGTGAGATTTTGGCCGCTATGCTTTTATTTCGACCAAAGAAAGTTTCTGCATTGGACAACATAACTGCTACGTCGTGTCTTAATGCTTCCACACTCCGGTAATAGTTGTTCTCAAGCCTTGATCTGATTACTTCAAGAGACAAAGGAACTGGGAACCTGCATATGAATCCATAGAACAAAACCATGTCAGCTTCATCTCCATTAAAATCCTCTTCCAGAGTGTTGAAGGATCTTACCTGTTGGTGTAGCTGGAGCTTCTCACAGTCTGGTTCAGTTTTTGGAGGCCGTAAGAATCCTGAAACGAATTAGTAGAGATTATGTCATATTATTACGTTCTTGGGATAGTGTTGTATCTTTGACTCCTCCTAATCCACTTGGAGTGGACTAACTAAAAAAACCTAACTAATATAAACATGTGCCTAAGCTCATCAGGTGAAGTTGGAACTTGGTGACTAGGATAGTCTGAATTAACACCATGAGATATTAAATTTGATTAGAATTGCATACCTTGGTTCTTTTATCTGAAGCCTCTAACTTTGTTAAGGCCAAGAGAAGACGATTTCGTTTCTCATCATCCATGTGAGGCTGCTCCCACTTGGTATCAGCATCAAAAAGCTCCCAGGGACTGTGAAGATGTGTCTCGGCTGGGTCACTCTTGTATTTAACTGTGTACCTCTCCCACGGACTATCAGGAAAATCAGGTGATTTGGCTTTCACAGCTAGAATCCGTCCTTCCCACCAACTTCCATCTTCTTCGCCTTCGTCTCTCCACCAAACCTTACACTTATCCCTGAAAGTCCAGTTCCTCTGTATTGCTGCTTCATACCGACCTCTTTCCACAAGAAAATCTGGAAAGCTCACCACCTCAGGCAATGTAAGTTTGAAAGTTTTGCTGAACACTTCGGAGTTCGGATCAATGACTTTAAGTATCATTTTGCAGCAGCTATCCCCAGAACCAGGAAGTGTTGCATATTCCAGACTTTCCACTTTACAAATTTCCACCGCCTTTATATTTCCTCCCTTTATTGAAGTCCACGGAGCCACTTCCCTCAGGGAGCTAAAGTTTAAGTATTCTTGATGCCCCTGAAAAGATATGAGTAACAGCCGCAGGTAAGAAAATTAATACCAGAGGTTGACTAAACGAGACAACAGACATGATCACCACAAACACTTACCTGTCGCAAATACGCAACTTCATCCCCCTTTTGTGGAATATAACGAGAACCCTCTTCATGTGTCGATAATGTCAACCAGGATACCTTTTCTATTGACTGCTGAGGCTTCTTTGTTTCAACAGGTTTAGTTTCACTAAAAGGATAAGTAGACCTTCTATTCCTTGTGGATCTCAACCGAAGTGTTGCCCCAGAAGTCGATCTCCATTCTTCCTGAGAGTTTTGGTTTCCACGTAAATCACTCAGTTTATTTCGGATGTGTATCAAACTTCCTTCCGACTTCTCCAATCCATTCGACTCTGTCCCATGGAACGCATTAGGGACACCTTCATGGGAATTAGCGCCACTATTCTGATCCTGACTACAAGAACCTGGACTTCTTTCTTGAGTAAGAGTAGCACCCCCATCTGAGTTATTCTTATGCTTTCGTGACTTCGATCGTCTATAGACATAATCAAACATCCGTTTAGGATGTGATACAGGATCAGAATTCGCGATTGAGACAGGATCACTGATCAGCGGATTTGATTCATGCACACAATCATTTCTCAGAGATAGCTGTGTTCCAACCACACCATCGTTTTGACTGTCCAATGCCAAATCACATCTACTGTCTGCAGAACCATCATTTAATGCATCAGAGCCACTGCTCTCCTGATTTATTGATGATAATTTTAATTCTTGCTTCAAAGATGTATCGGGAGCTCTTGAAACCCTCTTGGAGCGTATCCTCAACGTCCTAGAGATAGGTGGAAGGCTATCTTTTAGATCATGCAGGCGACCGGTAACATCCTGAGAACAGTTAGAGGCACGATCATCAACCACTCGACTTGGCGACCCATCCACTCTAAGGCACAGTTCCTCATCATTTGGCAAACCATTAGAGATCACCGTGTCAGTGCCAACTGCAATGCCATCTATATCTCCCCTTAATTCAAAACAACTAGGTGCTGTAACACCATTATCATGGTGATTTGCATCTTCGTTAACATTATTTTCTTTTCCCTCTGGCTCAGAGCCCATAAGTCCATGCGATAACATTGCTTCACCTCTCATTCGCTTTGATGTACGAGCCTTAACCATTCCCCATTTGACTTTGCTTGCATCTAATCCATTGAAATGATTTGTTTTAATTTCAAGGTTCCTAGGAACCCTTGAGTCTTCAGCACAGCCATTCCCTAAAGTTGGAATTGGAACATGAGAAGACGTACCAGGTAGGTTCTCCAGCAAGGTAAGCTTATCTGAACTCTTAACAGGAAACCTAACAACCAATCTCCTCCGTTCAGCAGGATGACCTTCTCTAATATCAAACTGTTGAGCCTCATCATCTGAATCACATATGAGAATATTTTTCCCCTTTGATTGCTTGCCATGCCCATTTAACAACGCTACATCAAGTTCACTATCCTCAGTGCCTGAGTCGTGTGTTGTCGATTCACTTTCTGATGACCCACTTAATTCAGAGACATCCTCCTCTTCGGCATCTTTAGATGTACCTGTAATCTTAGAAAACCAAGAGAGGGCATTTTGTGCAGCCGCTCGCCTAGGTCTGGACAATTTAGATTTTGAAGATTTCCTCTTTGATTCTTTACGACCTCTCCTAGACTTCCTGGTATGTTTGTTCTTGTTTGTAGCACCTTCAACCTCATCAAAGTTTCTCTTTTTAACACGCCTACCCGAAGAAGTCATGATCCCAGCCTGGTAAAGAGGTAAAAAGGAATAAGTAGCATATTTAGGCACAAGATCAAAGCAATATTACAAAATACTCACTCCTGTCTTATGTTTTTCCTTTTGGATCTTCTAAGGCTATTCTGATGATCACCATCCTCATCGCTTTCACTAGAACTGGAACCTGACTCACCAGAGGTTGAAGAATTTAAACATTCTTGCTCTTTTCCAGACGAATACTCTTCTGGCACATTGTATTCGGAGTCATTTTCATCGCTTAAGATATCGACTTCTGGTTCCCACTCCATTACATCTACAAATTCTGGCAACGGTTCAGCTAAGTCTAGATCTGCCAGAGGTGGCATTTGGTAATCTTGATCTAAAGTGATATCTGGCCCTATAGCAAGCTTTAAAGAAGATGGTCGCCATTCTTTGCCTAAGGCGCCAAGTCGCCGTTTCTGAAACATGGTCTGATATGGCTCTTCATATGGAATCATCGCTAGAATTTGAAAGATAGAGAGTGAATAATATGCCCATCCTGAGTAGAAGGATCCACAAAGCACTTGTAACCATAGTAAAAGAAAGTAAAACCTGAATCACAAAGAGGATCCTCCATATTTCGGCGATAAGGTGGAAGCTGAGATTCCTGAATCAAAGTTTCCAAATGCCTATTAGTGATCACACTATGCCTATAACGAGCAGAATCACAGCAATGATTTATAAGTAGAATCACTAGAAGGTTAAAAAACATGAGCCATTTACCTGGTCAAGCACATTACCATATATGTCCTGGATTAATGGCCGATAATCCCCCAGGAAGAACTGCAAGATGCACAGAGAAACTATAAGGAAATTCCATTTTAGCATTAGATGTTGATAAATGCCGACTTGCTTGGCGGAGGGAACGTGGAGCAACTAGAATTAAGATATTTCTATAATATTTAGTAGGAATTTATGGATGTTCAAATGCTTCCTATATATTATCTAGGCTTTGACCTTTAACGTTTAATAAGGATTATTGAATATTTTGATCGAAAAGGAGATTTCTGTTCTCTCCGAGCAACAGAACCAGGAGATATGTCGGTCTCTCAAAGCACCGACAAACTTATCCTGATAGAATCCTACCTAGGGTATCTATCAGAATGTAGTCAGTGGAAGTACAGTAATGAAGCTTTCTCCGCAACTGAAGATATATGGGTACCTGATCATATTTAGCGTCCTTTTGAGAATCCCCCTGGCCTGTGCTTAATACGTAAAGTTGGCCCACATCATCTGAAAGTATAATTGATGTTCCATCCCTACATTATGAAGATACAGATTAGCAATCAGATGTCGTAGGAACATAATGAGTACGAAACAAAACTACTTGCTTACGGTGAAAATTTCCCATCGACCAACTTGAAGTGTGAAATCTCGTATATTTGGATAGGTATGCCTTCCCATATCTGGAAGAAGAATACAAAAGCTTTAGTAGATATGAAGAAGAAGCGCTTAGACAGCAGAGAAAGTAAAACTTACATCCCACACTATTGTTTTTCCATCATAGCCGGCACTCATTGCTATCCGAGGATTGAAAGGATGGACGTCCATAACATATGTCTACAGACAATAAGTACATCATGTTGATAACGGTAATACAAGGTACTAAGAGGAAGTCATGCCTCGAAAACTAAAACAGGAACCAGACAAAATAACAAGGCACAAATGGCATTAGGCAGAGTTGGGAGTGATTTATTATGCTTGAAACAATAAATAGTCTTCGAACATTTTTTAGGCATGGGCAGCGAATTTCTTTTTCTTTCTTGCTTTAAGTACAGAGGTCAAAAGTTTTTAGCAATTCCGAAAACTGCCTTAAGATAGTCAACCAAATCTATGACAGGAACAGACGTATACAGAAGGGATCAAGCACTCACAGATGCTGTATGGCCAGTCAAAGAATGTACCAAGCTACCATCAGATGCATTCCACACGCATATTCTACAATCTTTACATAGAAAGTGATTCTAGTTAGCAAGAGTCGAGCGCTCTAAGAAATCGGCATGGATAAACTCTTAGCCATTAAGCGTGTCAAAATAGTGTTACCCATGATAGCGGCAAGGACAAAACGATTATCCAGACTCCAAGCAATCATGTTAACCCCACGGGGAGTAGGCAGGATCCTTTGACGTGGCCCACCTCTAGGAGGTTGAGGAGGCATGGGCGGAGGTGGAACCTTGAGATGATATGCTCGTGTCCATCGGCAGCTTTTTCCCTGAAAGACATAAATAGAGATCTGGGATTCTGCTCCAATGAAAATGTACTGAATCAGGTGAAGCTAGTAGTTATCTTAGCGAAATTGAATATTACATGTGATCTCCGTGATCTTGGGATCCAAATGATTGCACTACCATCACGAGAGCATGTAACTATGTTATCATGACAGAACCTAATAAACACATGTGTTATTGAATGTCAAACACAAAATAAAACATAGGAAAAGGTGAATATTAACAGTAATTGCAAGATTTTCTAATTGCAGCAGTGAACACACACCAGGAATTCTTAAATTTTGGAACACTATTGTCTTTCGAGTAGTCAGTTACGGCAAATTTAGATCCTGCAGCACAACCACTGGAAAGCACCACAGCAAATGACTAGGATAAGACATTTAGGATCTCATAAGAAATTTAATTTCACAAAATATTGGCTAACCTGAACTGAACATAATTAACATCATTCTCATGTCCAGCCAAAACATCCATCTCATGATTTGGCTGGTCTGAGTCATCATTACTGGTCCTATTAGCACTCCAAACCTGTGACCAAGGAAACACCTTTTGTAATTAAGTGAACCCTAAAAAATTCGGCAGAAAGTGTAGATTGGCCATTATTAACTCAAACCAAGATACAGTCATAACACATTTATCAGTACCGAATATACTCTGGCAAGAGTGTCAGAGCTGCCAGTGACAAAGACAGATCCACTGGCATTGAATGCGCAGCAAAAGATTTGGTGACTCTGCTGAGCATTACTAGAAGAAGGACCATTGTTCTTTCCTGGAATAAGTTTCCATTGTCAGTCCTACAGCTTCCAGTAGATCAAAGCAAAAACCAATCAACTAAGAACATAGAGCAATCACCATCAGGACTAGGAGGCCTAGGGACATATATCCGCGGAGTAAATTGAGGACCCCGAGCATCCCATATCCTACATGTACCATCATCTGACGATCTGCAGAGATTTAATAAATAGCTCAAGCAGCTTATAAAGATGCCAGATAAAATAAAACACCGTTTCCAGACACGCAAATAAAGTCACAACCAGCATAAAGACATGAGTAATGACAACATCATAAACTCCATCTAAAGGAGAGAATGAATCAGAGTGCTTATAACCTTCCAGCTTTGTGACAAAAAGGTAAATTAATTTGAAATTTCAAAGCCATACTACGTAGGCAATAAACTGAAATTCCACAAAATGAATAGCATCAACCAAATGAAAACAACTGATCAAACATAATGATTTTCAATTATTATCCAAAAGGTAGAGGAAAAATAATGCCTCAGATTGCGTACATGATGCCAAAAAGAACTATTTGAGAAAAATTCTTACGAAAGAAGCTGGTACGGGGATCCAGGTCTGGGACTAAACGCAATAGCAGTAACCGCTCCAGTATGTCCGCGAAGTACCGAAACTGGTAGGCCATCTGGCAATCGCCACTAGATAAATCCAGATGGTGAACTCATCAAGGAGACTAATAAATGGAAGTCATAGTGGAAACATATACAGAGGAAATACAAGAAACTTACAACACGGATCACACAATCATTTGATGCGGATGCTATGAAAGTGTTGTTCGAACTCACAGCAAGATCAGTTATGTCACCCTTACATATGCACCAAAAACACAAATTTTAAGCGCCACTTCAGAATACAGTAAGAAGATTATAGTATTCTCATAGAGTACTTGGAACTCACTTCATGCCCTCGACAGCTGGCCAGGCAGTATGCAGTCTCCATTGACCATACTTTTACAAGGCGATCATCTGAGCCAGTGATTACATACCTTCCTGAGCGGTCAAATATAGCTGCAGTATATTCATATAGGTATCCAGTTCATCCAAATGATTAGTATATTATTTGAAAACGAGACATGATATAAAGATTCACCCCCTAAACAAGTAAATAACTTACCACAGTACACAGCATTTCTATGTCCACGTAGCCTCTTGATGTTCTGCATCTTTTGTACCATTGTAGATGGTTTTGCAATGACATAACATGCTGCACGAATTGATGGGGCTCGATGATGTCTGGCAAAACCACCACCAATTTCTCTCAAATTTAAACCACGCACCTGATCAGCATGCATATGAGGCCAACGCATGCCAATAGCTGGTGGTTTGAGATCACTTCCAACGATGTCCTTGTCATCTGCAAAACCAAACGGGGCAGCTTTACCAAGATTTCGAAAGAAAACTTAGCAAACGCAAAATAAAGTCCTAAGTAATTTTTTAGAGAAATTGGTTTATTATAGTTTGTGTTTATATATGTATGCAAATATATATATATATATGGGTGTGAGTGTGTGTGTGTGCGTGCATGTGACAGAGTTTGTGTCTATATTGAGCACAAAAGACAACACTACACTCGCCAATAAGAAAAACAAATTATAGAAATCACCTACAGCTCAAAAGGGAGAACGAGCCAGTCCCTAAAAGTGTTGGGACACCAGCTGCAACCAGTTTATTTCCATCACCGAGCCCTCGAGAGGGAGTAGGCCTACTTGAAACAAAGACCAATTGCTTCAGAAGCTCCACCAAGTGATCTTTTTTTATGTGAGAATACCTGAAAGTGCACATACAATCCCATGAAAACGTAAGAAATCTCTGCTGGGAAAAACCTCTAATCCAGTCGTTAACAACAAAATACAACGACAACATAATTTGGAAAAAAATGAATAACCAATTATTAACTTCTTCACATAAAAATTCCGATAAGTACAACAATCAGTGAGAGAAACTCTACTAGTTACCTCTTAGCCAACTCAGCATAGTTCAAAGGAAAGGAACTTCCATCATCATTTTCATCCCCACTAGGCACTCCACTCCTCGAGTACCAAGCATGATATCTTCGAGGAAGAAGCTCGTTTTCAAGAAGTTCATGTCGCAACAGTGCATAAGTTCTCTGGCAAGGCCCAGAGGAAAGTAAGTGGAGCATCAAAAAGTAAACTTCCCGCAGGTCCAAGTCGATGTTAGGCACAACATTTTGAGCAATATCTGGATCTGCAATCTGCACATTCCCTGGCAATTTTCTGGATAAATTCAAAGGCTTCATAGGGAGAGAGACCGAATCCGCTTTCGGAGTATTTTTCCTAAGAGCCATTAGACCCTGTCAATTTTCCAGATATTAACGTCAATTATCAAAGCAAAGACAATAGCTACAACATGAAAAGACAGACAAAAAACATCATGAAGATTTAATATTTCCAACCAATAAGAGGAGTGAAAATAAGATCCTAAGCGATTTTCTGTTAGTTCTACTCTCTGGAAAATTACAGATAACATCGAAACAGATGCATCTCTAAGCTTTGAGCTTTCTGAAAACATCCATAACCAAGGAGTTCCTATTTAATTCTTCGCAGAAAACTATCTAAAACACTACAGGATAATGAAAACGTGAACAATTTGGCGCAGTATCATCCTTGCACTAATGCTTAAATATGTCTACTCTATCCCTGTACTAATGGCTGCTAATCTGTCTACCTCATCATTGTACTGATGTTAAAAATACAATCTTTGTCGATCAAAAGGATCACTGGCACCAGAAGGGACTTATAACTACATAGCTCAAGTATCTAAGATCATTAACTCCAATGAATAAACTTCTAAAGTATATTAGTTAAAATATCTAATGAAAAGACTTCTAATTATCCTAATTAATATATCTAAGGTTCAATAACATATACCCTTTTTCCACAGCATACATATAAATACATGCCAAAGGTTTTCATGAACAACCGTACACGAATTTGGCTAGTATTTTCACCAAATCTACAACCAATCAAATGCAAGTTAACTTTCAAATAAATAACAGAGCTTAGGAAGTGGACCTCCGCGATGCGCCGTGAGGCAAGGAGAAGTACGATCACAGAGCAAAAGAAACAGTCTTCGACAGAGATGAAGAAACTCCAAACCCATAACACATTGTATCTGCAACATCAAAAACAAAAAACAAAAACAAAAACCCTAAATTTGAAATGCCCGATCTCTAAACACCAATAATCCAAACGCAAATTCAATCAAACATTGCAACACAGAATTAAGATTGACCACAGCACATGCACAATGCCAGCAACAGTTTCTCTAGGCAACAGCTTCACAAAAATTTCCCCCCAAAAAGGGGAAAAAATGAACTTTTTGTCGAACCTCTTGAAGTGTTCTCTGTTAGAGAAAAGGTGGCGGTTAGTGAGTCGACGAAAGCTTCAGCTTCGTTTGGATTCAGGAGGATGAAGAAGAGACAGTTTGATGTCGGGGAAGAATCTAGATTCTGAGAGAGTCAATTAGGATTTGTGGATTATAGGAAGAAAGAGGATCAGAAATCAAAACAAGCAGAAATTTTCAATCTTGTGAAGCTCCTCTACTAGTTATGGCTTTATTCGGTTATTAGTGTTGTTGGGCAAACAAAAGTTCGGCAGAAGGTGAAGGATTTTTTTTGTAGAGAAACGCACTGGATAGAAAGAGAAGGAAGAAACAGAACCCACTAAAACGCTGCGTTTTTCCGATATTCTTAAGACCAAGGTAGAAGGGCCCGCTCTGGTCACGTGCCATGGCCCATAGATAGAGACATTTATTTGTTATTAAATATGTTTCAACCTCTAAGTATCAGAGTGGCTGTAGTTTAGTGGTGAGAATTCCACGTTGTGGCCGTGGAGACCTGGGCTCGAATCCCAGCAGCCACATTATTGTTTTTTGTTATTGCAGTTATCTAAGAAGTCGAGGTTTTGGATTTGTCTCTAGGCCCATGGGGTTTTTTTGGTAGTCTACTTTTAAACGGGTCTATCATACCCATTTATGGTTGATGATTAATGAAGCTTTGAAATTTTGTTTGCTTTTTTTTAAATTCTTTTTTCCATGTTTCTAGTAATCGTAGATGAGAAATTAATTTAGTACACATTTGAGGTATTCTTTTTTTATGATGAATTCTAAAAACACTAAGACGACATAACAAACCACAATAATATATAGTGAATGTTGTACAAAAGAGAAAACACATCGTATATATATTATATATATATCTGTTATTTTTTTTCTTGTGATTTGCAGTAATACCAATGATAGTTATATGAACAAGAAAAAAATGAATTGACTTATATGAACACATTTTTGTAGAGTTTCATTTTTCAATTTGCATATATATTCTAACAACAAAGGTTGGTTGAAATGTAATAGTTGTAAATGAGTAATCTAGTAGAATGTAAATTTCAATATATAAGTGAATAATTACAAGAACATACCAAGAAATAGAATGCAAGTTTAGATAAAAAGACCAATAGATATGTGTGGACCTTTACAAAACAATGAAAAATGAAAATTTTTAAAATCATTTTACAAGTCATTGAGGCAGTGAAGCACATTCTCAAGTTTAAATTGGGATTATGACACAGTAACTAACACTAAGACAAAACCACTAAATAATAGTCTCAGTTAAAACTAGGATTATGTATAAAAAATATTGAGAAAGAAGATACAATGTATTGGCAAGCAAAAGAAGATTATGAGTGGTTTAATGTTTTTTATAATTTTAATTTAATTATACAATAAAATTCTATAAATAAATTAATGTTATATTTGTGAGATATTTTTTGAAGTTTACGAGATGATCTATGGATCTCAAAAATTCTAAACTAGCAAACCAACCAAGTGGCGGCATCTAAAAATATACATTATTTTATATGTGGTTGATAATAATATATAAAGTAATAGGTGAGCAGATAAGGATGCTGCATTTTCAACTATATACTAATATATTTATTTTCTATTTTCATTTGGAAAAAAAAAGTAGGCTGGCTTACCAATACAGACCTCTTTACTTTATATTCTTAATTTTTTCCATTTGAAAATCATTTGGGATAAAGACCTCAAATGGACATTACAGTATATACTTTTAAGATGGATAATTTTATTTATTAATAAAATTGTCAACCAATTTTAAGCGTAATCTCCAAAACCCACGAAGTAAAATAGTCGTCATTGCTCCACGTTTAAACTTTAAAAGTCTAAATAAAGGAATCTAGTGTTTTTAGTTAACGATATAGCTTACGTGTGGTTCTTTCTGAATAGTGTAATTTTTTTTGTCTCATTAACAATTAAAATGTTTTTTTCGTCCTTTATAATGTTTAGTAAAGGATACAACTAAATACAAGAAACTAAAAATGCATTCCATCGCTAGATTTTGTTCATGGTGAATAACGAGATGTAGCTAGTCTTAAACAATGTAACTAAATAAAAGAGTTTGAATATAATTTACATTTAACTGGAGTTGAATACAAGTAACTTAATTAGAACAAACGAGGAATTAAATTTGGACAAGGACATAGAAAGGTTACATAATCCATGTTTCTTGGATATTTCTAGACTGACCCATATGACTGTGACAAAAATAGTTTAGCTAAAATTTGTAATTACTGGTCTGCCCATTAAGGCACAACACCAACACATATTTAGCTGTTATGTCCAAAAAAAGTAAAGAATAAAATTTATGTGTTATTGACTAAAATCTCCAATATTTATTTTATTTCTATACAGTATACAATTTTTTTTGTTCTCTTTCCTTTCTGATCCGTCATTCGATGAATCTTCCCTTTTTTCGGATAAATATTTTGTAATGTAATAGAGACACCTTCGAGAATTTCTTTTTTGTTTATGATATATTAATCTATAAATATGGGCAACCTAAGACGAACAGCATCTCCATTTCTCATTTTCGATCTTATCCTTATCTTCTTCCTTGTTCTATTTCGCTTCTAATCTCTGTCTCTAAACATCTTCCAAAGAGTCGATAACCATTAATCTCTCGAGCTCTTCGTCTGATTTATAGATTCTTGAAATTCTAGAGTTTATTATTAATTGACCAAAGACAAATGTCATCAATGGACGGAGTTATGAAATGAGAAATCTCAATCAATTCTCTCGATTCCTTGTTTATCATTCCGTATCCGTCGTGATTCTTCACTGGTTTTACGTCTTTTCTTGAATCAAATTTTAAATTTTTTTTTCCGAAAGTATTAGGACAGAACATGGCCAACGCAGAGAGGACAAGTTCAGGTTCCGACATAGATGAGAAGAAGAGGAAACGCAAGTTGTCAAACCGCGAATCAGCTAGGAGATCGCGTTTGAAGAAACAGAAATTAATGGAAGACACGATTCATGAGATCTCGACTCTTGAGAGACGAATCAAAGAGAACAGCGAGAGATTCAGAGCGGCGAGACAGAGGCTTGACTCGGTCGAGTCGGAAAACGCGGTTTTAAGGTCGGAGAAGACGTGGCTTTCGAGCTATGTCAGCGATTTGGAGAACATGATCGCCACAACTACGTTAACGCTGACGCAGAGTGGCGGCGATGATCAGAACGCAAACGCGGAAGTAGCGGCTGGAGATTGTAGGCGTAGACCATGGCAGCAATACTGTTCTAATTCTCTACAACCACTTGCGTCCTTCAAGACATGAGCTTAACTTCATTTGTGTATTTAGTTTGTAACTTTTGGCCATTTTATAATTTGTATCTTCCATATTGAATTGTTTTATCCTCATGCATACTGATTTTACTAGACTCTTCGTGGAGATACAATTGTTTTTTTTCTTTTACTTATAATCTAAACATTTCATTTTTTTGCTGAATGTATTCATATTTTCAAAGTAAATTTATATGCATAACGAACTAGGAGGAGACATGCTGATGGAGACCAGGATCTTTAGACAAGCGAGAGAGTTCGTTACTTGTTTATGTTGTAACATCACAACTCTTTTCTCACAAATTCTTCAAAGTGAAATGTTGGATTAGGTCTAATCAACGTAATACTTGTATTCCTAATTGTATTTGCGTTTTATTGTTCTTCCTCATTCTCAACGCTCTGTTTTACAATGTCGAGAGCAAAAGGTTTGCAAGCAGCGGATGCAAGATCCTCAACATACTTGTATTTTTTTTATTCGAAACTATTACATTTAAAATTGAATACTGTTATTGATTTCGTTGAAAAAACGAAAGGCATAACATATAATGCCAATAAAAAAACATGGTTGAATCAAACGTTGCTGAATCTTGAAGACAAAAACGAAACAGCCCTTTACCACACCACCAGCAAGGTGGTCAGCCTCGCTTAACTAGAACGGCGACATTTTAACGACCATATTTTACGTCTTCAAGGACAAATCATATTTGTTGTAATTAATAAACAAACAAATGATAGAACAAACAATTTTTTAGTCATTAATTTGTATTTACTGATACTAATCAGACATTTCATTAGAAATGTTATTGTCAAGGATAGAAAATGAATTTCGGGTAGAAGTTGTGATCTAACTACCTACCAAGACGCCATGATCACTGAGAGCTCATTGTTTCCCTCCCATTTTCTATATTAACCATTCCTTCCCTACCACCATTTATTAGTTTCTCCCAATCCTTCCTCCGCACTGACTCGACTCGCTCGACTCGGGTCGTGACTAGGTCTGTTCTCCTTTCTTCCTCTTTTGGATCGAACATTTCGTAAGCTTTTCTAGATCTGTCTTGATTCCGATCCGTGTTTTTTTTATATTTGATACCAAAGTTTCGATATTTACGAGGAGGGTGCGTAAATTTCGAAACTTTCTCTGTTTTTGAATCCTAGATTCGTTAATGTAGCAAACGAGGGTGAGATCTGTAATGTTACTGATTACGAACTGAAAATTTGTAATTTCCGAGTTCGATTAGTGTAAAGTAGCCAAATTTTAATACCGAATTTGTAAAATTTATTGTTCCTAAATGTCTATTCGTCTTCGATTCGGGTCTTCAACATTGAAAGAGGAACAAATAATAGTTGATGCATTGCTTGAGTCTATTCGTTTAACCCATCTCTGGATCTGATCATTGTCTATTTGATTTTTGTGATTCTCAGTTTCCCTTTTGAGCTCTTCCAAAATGGCAACCGGACAACTATTTTCTCGGACCACTCAAGCTTTATTCTACAACTATAAGCAGCTTCCTGTTCAACGAATGCTTGATTTCGACTTCCTCTGTGGTAAATTAACAAATTGCAGTGTCCTGTATTGGTTGGTTTTGATCAATTTTGACCGTTGGATTTTGATATCAAAGATAAATTTGCTTTTACAGGACGTGAAACGCCTTCTGTTGCTGGAATCATTAACCCTGGTTCTGAAGGGTTTCAAAAACTCTTCTTCGGGCAGGAGGAAATCGCTATCCCTGTTCATGCTGCGTAAGTTCAGAAATATCATATAGATCTGAGAAAAACTAACTATGAATGCAAATTCTGTTTTTTTTTCTTAATATTTGCTTTAACTTGTTTTGTTATACAGCATTGAAGCAGCGTGTGCTGCACATCCAACCGCGGATGTATTCATCAACTTTGCATCTTTCAGGAGGTTTGTATGAAAATTCTATGTAACAAACTTGGCATTGTCTCTTGTGGTAGTTTTGTTAATAGGTTTCTCCTTCTTGTAATCTATAGTGCTGCTGCTTCATCAATGGCTGCTTTGAAACAGCCAACTATTAAAGTTGTGGCAATAATAGCGGAAGGTGTTCCGGAATCAGACACCAAGCAGCTGATTGCTTATGCTCGTGCAAACAATAAGGTGTCTTGTGGTTAATAATTAGCTTCAGGTTTTTTTCCTTTTTTTGTTGTAACCGTATTATAAACTAATCTTCTGAGACTGATTACGTTGTTGCAGGTTGTAATTGGACCGGCTACTGTTGGAGGTATTCAAGCCGGAGCCTTTAAAATTGGTGACACTGCAGGAACAATTGATAACATTATCCAGTGCAAACTGTACAGGCCTGGATCTGTTGGTTTTGTCTCCAAATCTGTATGTGATGATTTTCAGAACTTGATAATCTGCCTAAAGCTCGCTGTGATGTATGAGAGTTTTATTTATCACTCTTCTTTTCCCGCAGGGTGGAATGTCTAATGAAATGTACAACACTGTCGCCCGTGTGACTGATGGCATCTATGAAGGTGAGTTTTGAAATGTTAAATAATCTACTAATCACATACATATTCAGCTGAAGATTGTTAAGACTTTTGTTTTCGGGGATGTTGTTATAGGCATTGCTATTGGTGGAGACGTGTTCCCAGGATCCACTTTATCTGACCACATCCTACGGTTTAACAACATCCCACAAGTATATATACCAATTGTCAACTGTTTAACATGTTCATCGCTCATCTAGCGGAGTTTCGATGTTTCAAACTGATCTTATATTTTGCTTTTTCAATTCAACTGTGACTTAATTCAAGAGCTATATTGCAGATAAAAATGATGGTTGTACTTGGAGAGCTTGGAGGAAGAGATGAATACTCTCTTGTTGAAGCTTTGAAAGAGGGAAAAGTCAACAAACCTGTCGTTGCTTGGGTCAGTGGAACTTGTGCACGGCTCTTCAAGTCTGAAGTACAATTTGGTCATGCAGTAAGTGGCACGCAATAAGTTTTAAGCTAAATGCCTCTTTATCTGTTATCCAAATGAAAATAGTTCTTGAACATGAATATGAATAGGGTGCCAAAAGTGGTGGGGAGATGGAGTCTGCACAAGCCAAGAATCAAGCTCTCATGGATGCTGGAGCCATCGTTCCCACCTCATTTGAAGCCCTCGAATCTGCAATCAAAGAGACTTTTGAGAAACTGGTCAGTTTCCCCGTTTTCTTCTCTAGCTGGCATTGTCTTTTGTTGCAAGCTTATGTGTTTGTTTCGATTCCTCTTAAAAGGTTGAAGAAGGAAAGGTCTCTGCTATCAAGGAAGTCACTCCTCCACAAATCCCCGAGGATCTCAGTTCTGCAATCAAGAGTGGGAAAGTCCGAGCTCCTACTCACATCATCTCCACCATTTCTGATGACAGAGGTATTATTATGGAAACTAAACCATAATCGGCTGGAGTTGAAACACATAGAAATTAAAAAATGAGTTACACAGATACTAGATTCCTCTGCCTCCTTAAGCCCATTTCCTGATACTTGACAACACAAAATTTCTTCACATATTAATTTGCAGGGGAGGAACCATGCTATGCTGGTGTTCCAATGTCTTCCATCATTGAACAAGGCTATGGAGTGGGTGATGTCATTTCCCTTCTTTGGTTCAAACGTAGTCTTCCTCGTTACTGTACAAAATTCATTGAGGTCTCGGTTTCTCTCTATGCTTTTAAATCTATTATTTCTCAATATACAATGATCTCACCTCATACTATTGCATAGTGAGATTAACTCGCCACTTTTGAAAATTGCTCTGAATTAGATATGCATCATGCTGTGTGCTGATCATGGTCCATGCGTCTCCGGCGCTCACAACACCATTGTAACAGCCAGAGCAGGCAAAGACCTTGTCTCAAGTCTTGTCTCAGGTCAGTCAACATATTTTTTCCCCAACAAACACATTGGTTTTATTTGCCCGTGCAGTATATAACTTCTAAGGCCGTTAAACCTTCCAACAGGTTTGTTAACTATTGGTCCTCGATTTGGTGGTGCCATTGATGACGCTGCTCGATACTTCAAGGACGCGTGTGACAGGGTAAAAGGCAATTTCATTTTCCCCCAACTGCAACTGCCACAAATGACAGAAATTCTTGAATCTGATCTTAAGTGGTTGGTTGTTTCAGAATCTCACACCTTATGAATTCGTTGAGGGAATGAAGAAGAAGGGAATCCGAGTGCCCGGGATCGGACATAGGTAAAAGAGCACGTTGTAATAAAGAAACAAAAAAAATCCCCACAGGTTCTGTTGTCTGAAACCTGTTCTCTTTATCATCTTCTTCTTGGTAGGATCAAGAGCAGAGACAACAGAGACAAGAGAGTGGAGCTGCTTCAGAAATTTGCTCGGTCTAACTTTCCATCAGTGAAGTACATGGAGTATGCAGTGGAAGTGGAAAGCTACACGCTCTCAAAGGCAAACAACCTCGTACTCAATGTTGATGGAGCCATTGGATCTCTTTTCTTGGACCTTCTAGCTGGAAGTGGGATGTTCACTAAGCAAGAGATCGACGAAATTGTTCAGATTGGTTACCTCAACGGTCTCTTTGTTCTTGCTCGCTCAATCGGTTTGATCGGGCACACATTTGATCAGAAGAGATTGAAGCAGCCACTGTATCGTCACCCATGGGAAGATGTGTTGTACACCAAGTAAACTCATCTCAGCCTATTTTTTTATTATTCCAATTAATTAGCTTTTACATTCTTCTGAGAGATGTTACTAAACATGCATATCTACTTCTCTTCTTCTCTTCTGTTTCTTTTGTCGTGATGTTATGTTTACTTATTTTTTTCTTTTTCCCTTTTGTCTAAACTCTCTTTGTCTACCTTTCTCTGTTACATCCAAGTCACCAACTTTTGGTATCCTTAAATTTCCAACAGTTTCTCTTGTTGAATTATGGACCACATTTTATCACTTGAGATGCCACTTGTTCTTACCTTCTATGTAGTGACTGGCTAGAGATCTTAAACCAATCTTACATATGGAAGTTTTGTAGCTTACTAGCTTTGTTGGACTTTTAAGTTTCTCAAAAAGACATATTTTACTTCCATTAACTGTAAGAAATGAATGTTTCCAATTACTAATTTAGTGGGAAACGAATTTACAACCCATTAGCCCTACTCATTGCTCAATGAAAAAGTTGGAGATGCATCAAAGAAGTTGTTTATCCTTTCTGTATTATGATTTAACGAGACATCATAGTGCAAGAACGTAATCGAACATAACAAAGTTTAGATTAAGTCTCGTCTCATAGAACAAACTTGTTGCCGGAGCCTAAAAGAGTGAGCTCTCCCACATTTTTTATGTTTTGCTCGCTATATGCATATTGTTTTTATCTTTACATTGAGAACACTAAACAATTAAATCAATCGATTTGGATGTTATTTTCATTTACACGAATAGCTTTAACTAAAACATGTTTATATGGTAGCAATGCATACAAATTATGGTTATTGGTAATACTTTATATATCTTATTAGATATTGCTCCTCGTGTGTATGCGAGATAAAGTTTATATAATTACAATAAATAAAAAGACGATCAAAACTTTGATCTTATGACTTTAATTATGTTGGTTATCTACCAACTATCAACTTGTAGTCCAATATCAAGGCGAGAAGATATATATTACCAACTCAAAGAATCTATAACCTCTCTTCTATTTATGGATATAAATGCATCAACGTAATTCTTTATATATCTCACATATGTGGCAATACTACAACCATCAAACAATTTTGTGTTCTGATTTTTCAAGTGATGATTAGGTTTTTATTTTGCCTAATCTAAGTATAAATTATATATATGAAGAAAACAAAACATCACACCTTTTCTTTTATTAGGTTAAAAATTCGGTCCAAGTTTCTATTTTTAGACACGTAATGACAATTTGTTTGGTGCCATACCTTTTTGATTTTTTTTTACGAGCTACTTTATTAATACATAAAGCCTAATAAATACTCATATATATCTTGTTATTTTCTCACCACGAAAATTATAAATTTTTGATTATGATGGGTGTCGAACTGTCGAATCTTCTAAGTATCCGTGACTTGATTTAAAAAAAATAAAAATTGGTTGTGTATAGATTTTACAATGACATTATTGTGGCTCATAAAATATGAAACATGAAAGGTTACGGATTATTCATAAGGGTTCTGATGCAAACGATCACGAGATTTTAATTAAGTTATGGTTTATGTGTATTCTTTCTGTGAATTAAGCATGTTCGTTATAGTGCACATCAGAGAACTAATGTTTCATCAAAAGGAAAAAAAACAAAACAAAAAACAGAAATTTTGCATATCAAAGCTAAATCGTTGGAGAACAAATAGTTAGTCTAAAGAAATCGATATTAATCAAGTTTATAGAAATAATTAAATATAAAGAAAGACCTAGAATATGTCATACATATTTATGAGTATATTACTTACATTAATTACTAAATCTCTCTATGTATAAGTGAATCTATCTATTCTTTTGTTAGTGAAAGTCAAATTTCTATTACAAACAAAAGTTAGTGGTTATACATAAAAGAAAACGTAAGTGGTTACGAAAGAACATGAACATAAAGAAAAAGAAACAAAAACTTCACATCGATGATGATTGTACGGTTATAATGAATCAAATTAAAGTCCAACCAATGGGAGACTTTAAATTGAGCTTACCAAAAAGATAACCTTTTTCTTGAGAAATTAATGGAATGGGTTGCATGCAAAATAAATTACGTGGGGTCTGTTTTTATAGAGAGCACTAACATTTAATGATGCCTCCTTCATCTCAATCAAGATCTAATACATTTGAAAATTGCATTGAAAACTCCAAATATTTAAATAGTATGAACTTACAATTTTTGAATAACATACGCAAAATTACGTGTATCATTACTCTTTTAGTTCCTTAATAAGATGATCTTTAAATTTTTTATCTTGTTCCATGAAAATTATTTTTTAGTTGTTCTATATATATTATTTTAGTTTATGTTACTAATTGTAAATTTTTTAAAAATGATAGTGGATATTTGAATTTATTGAATTCTTATTTGTTTGTATATATGTAATAGTGTTTGGAAACATGGTGCATGGTTAACAAAGGATTTATTTTTGTACAACCGTATAATTAAGTCAATGTTTTTTGCAAGTTAGTGTGAATTTTTTTTTTTTAAATATCAATCTTCAAACACTGAGGGAATAGATAATCAAGTTAGTGTGAAAATTAAAATAAAGTTTAGATAGATGGATAATTAATTTTTAGAAAACAAAGAAACATACATTGATGATTAAGAAAAAAATTATATGCTTTTAGCATCATTTTTACAATTTATCCCCTCAAAGTTTAAAATAAAAGTATTTTGATACATTTGATTTTATATGGAAAATGAATTCTTAATTTTTTTTGCCATTTTTTTTCAAAAATAAGCTGCCTAACAAATATAGGACAAATCACAATCTATTTCCATCTTATCTGGATATTTTTCTTTTAAGTCTTTCACTTTTTCTTAATTTGGTCTTGCAGAGGAAAAACCCAAAAAAACCTGCTTACACCGAACAAGCAAGCAGCCAAACTTAATTAATTTGAAAATTATCATTTATCACGCTACTAATCTAAAAACTGCCTCAATCAAACATTTATAATCAAGCAGGTGATTATTTACATTTTTGTATTTTGAAATAGATATATATATATGTATATATATTATATAAAATCCCTCTCATTATAAGAATAAGCACTAAAATGATCAACAAAATAAAATGAGAAACAAGCAAAAGAAAAAGGTGAAGAAGAAGAGGAGCAAAAGTAGTAAAAATTGAAAATTAGAAGAAAAAAGTAAGAACAAAACGAGAAACCTAAAATCAGAAAAAAAGGAATCATAAGAAGCAAAGATAAGCAGAGAAGGTTTCTTCCATCATTGTTGACTCCCTTTTAGAAGAACATACAACAACAACAACAAAGCTTCCTCTCTTTCACCATTTCGCCGTGATTCAGCTTCTTGGTCTCCGATTCAACTCACTTTTAGCTTCAGATTCGATCTCCGTTCTAGAGAGATAGTATTGTTTCCGTGTATACTCTATTTTGACTGCGTTTTGCGGGTTCTCCTCGTTCGCAATGGAGACTCCACCGGCGGAGGAGCTGCTGAAGAAGATACGGGAGCTAGAAGAAAGCCAAGAGCATCTGAAGCGTGAGATGTCCAGGCTCAAGGTATCGGCGGAGGTTAAGCAGCGTTCGCATTCGATGTCTCCGCAACGGCCTGTGAGGAGACACAGTGGTGAAGGAAATCCGATGTGGAGAAAGACCGCCGCGGCGTCGTTCCGTCACGCTTCCCCGTTGCGTAAGGAGAGCCGTGCACATGCGAAAGCCGCCGGAGCTAGTGGCGAGGGAAACTCGGCAGGCAAGTTCACCGATAAACAGTATTTGAATATTTTGCAGTCTATGGCACAAGCTGTTCATGTCTTCGATCTAAATGGGCAAATAATCTTTTGGTGAGTAGTTAGATTTTGCGAATCCACTTTTTCTTTTTTCAATTTCTTCCTATATCCGTTTGCACATTTTTGGGATCGAGCAAGTCAGATGCTAGGATTGTGGATTTGATTCCTATGGTTTAGGAACCTTTTAAGGAAATGCGATTTCGTGGGTCGATTATGGTAGTTTCTGCTTAACTCGCTACGTTTGTAATAGGAAGAATCTAGTATCTGATATGTCCCAACTAATATTCAGATTCAAAATTCGATGGCATGGTTGTTCCAGGAACTCAATGGCGGAAAAGCTTTATGGCTTCTCAGCTGCAGAAGCACTTGGGAAGGACCCGATTGATATTCTTGTAGATAAACAGGACGCGGCAGTTGCACAGAATATCACTCGGCGTTGCTGCTGCGGAGAGAGTTGGACTGGTGAGTTTCCTGTCAAAAACAAAGCAGGAGACAGGTTTTCGGTCGTGACTACGATGTCTCCCTTCTATGACGATGATGGTTCTCTTATTGGGATCATATGCATTACAAATGATTCGACTCTTTTTCAAGACCCGAGAGTCTCTCCAGCTAACACGAGGGGGCAAGAAGGGGAAACAAGCTTTAGCCGGGCGACTAATAGTGTTGCATCTAAGCTTGGTCTTGACTCCAAAGAGGCTGTTGTATCGAAACTTGGCCTTGATTCTCAGCAACCTATACAAGTTGCTATAGCATCCAAGATATCAGATTTGGTTAGTTCAATTGTATGTTCTCATCTTTTAATTATACTCTTGCTTCCTTTGAACAGTGTAGTAAAAATTACAGGCATCCAAGGTGGGCAACAAGGTCAGGTCGAAAATGCAAGCAGGTGATAATAACAATGCACACCTTGAGGGTGGAAGTGGGGACAGTCATCAGTCGGATCAGGGCTTTTTCGACGCTGCTTTCTCTGAACGGAGGGAGGATGCAGCTGCTAGCACAGCTAGTGGGGATTTTATCCAATCTCCTTTTGGTGTGTTCTTACATAGCGATGAGAAGTCTTCTCCAAAGCCCTTCAGAGATTCCAGTGATGATATGCCTAAGACACTTGCCTCAAAAGCTGAAGAATGGATGGTAAAGAAAGGATTGTCATGGCCATGGAAAGGGAATGAACAAGAAGGTTTGGAAGGAAGGCGTGCTCATTCTGTGTGGCCTTGGGTGCAGAATGAACCACAAAAAGAACAGGCTCATCAAAGTAATTCCTTTCACAGTGCTAAGTCTGAAAACCAGGCATCTGAAAGTAATAAGGCTGCTAATAACGAGGCTATGGGATCTTGGTCTTCCTCTGTTAACGTGAACAGCACAAGCAGTGCTAGCAGCTGTGGAAGTACTAGCAGCAGTGTCATGAACAAGGTCGATATGGATAGTGATTGCTTGGACTATGAAATATTATGGGAGGATTTGACAATTGGAGAACAAATTGGGCAAGGTGATGAACTCCTTTTGCAATGGACAGATCCATCCTTCAAGACATCATGCAGTTTATTTAGTTTTCTGGTCTCTGTTCCGCTAACATGCTCTGATAATTTTCCTCGTTATGCATACAGGTTCATGTGGAACTGTCTATCATGGTCTATGGTTTGGATCTGTACGTTCTTGCCTTCTGTTGATGTTGTAGAATATGAATTGTCGATTTTTACTAGCCAATCATGAACAAATTGTCATTTACTGAGAGTTGCTAATGTCACTGCAGGATGTGGCTGTAAAGGTGTTCTCCAAACAAGAATATTCAGAAGAAATCATAACATCTTTTAGACAAGAGGTATTATGTATGCTATCACTTCCCTAAGCGTGTTTGGTAAAAGACAATTGATATTCTAAATGGTTTTTGGTGATTGATGCCTGTCTTCAGCCTTTCATATGTTCGTTTGAACAGTTATTCCCAAAACTAACTTCATTTTCCCGTACAAAATCTTCTTAATCATTTCAGAGATCAGCTAGCTACTCGTTGAAGTACCTATGCTGTACTTGCTTTATTCTGATTTTGAAGTACCTATGCTGACTTGTTTTATTCTGAAGGTATCGTTGATGAAAAGACTTAGACATCCAAATGTTCTACTGTTTATGGGAGCTGTGACATCACCCCAGCGTCTCTGTATCGTGACAGAGTTCCTTCCACGGTTCGGTCTCATCTCTTTGGCTAATACTACACTTCCTTTAAATTTTTTTGAACTGCGGGACTAAAACTCTGACTCACTCTAAGTCGATCGAAATAACATTTGCAGTGGAAGTCTCTTCCGTTTGCTGCAGAGGAACACATCAAAACTGGATTGGAGGCGACGTATCCATATGGCATCGGACATTGTGAGTATTAGTTAAACACATGATTTTCTAGATCATTGATAGTTGTATGCCCACAGTTTTGTAAGTATAAATTAAATCTTCCCACAGGCTCGTGGCATGAATTATCTTCACCATTGTAGTCCACCCATCATTCACCGGGATCTGAAGTCGTCAAATCTATTGGTTGATCGAAACTGGACAGTGAAGGTATTGTTTTCATTCTTAAATCCATAAACTGTAGTTTCCTTAATCCTGCGTCCTGACAAGTAACAAGTATCTATCATGTCTTTGGTAATTTCGATGGACCTTAAAAAAAGATATTTTTATACCTATTACCTACAAAATGCTGTCCACTTTCATCTGATTTCAGAGATTACATCATTTCAGTAAATGAATCAGACATGCATGTCTCCAATATAATTTCGATTTATTTCATTTTATTTCATTTGATTTGTGACACGGGTTGAGAATATTAGCTTAGGTAACAAAAGAATGTTATTAGATCTAGTAATTCCTCTGCGTCAGAACTAGGAAGTACGAGAAAACATAAATCAAAATGTAAAGAGAGGCTATGATTTTCATTGCAGAAGTGGAAACTAGTATTGAACTTAATATGGCTCTATTTTTCATAGTTAACTTACCATCATCTGAAACAGGTTGCTGACTTTGGTCTCTCGCGTATCAAGCATGAGACATACCTCACTACAAAGACCGGAAGGGGAACGGTATTCAACATACTCTTATCGAAGTGATTGCTCTTTTTCTTGTGAAGTCGATTCTTCACATGATGAATTGAGTTTTTACCTGTTTTGCAGCCTCAATGGATGGCACCGGAGGTTCTTCGAAATGAGGCTGCTGATGAAAAGTATATCATTTTTTTCTTCGTTAAATTCCTTTGCTTATTGCTTTCTGGCCTTCATCTCTAACGATGCTTCTTCTCTTTAAACTGCAGGTCTGACGTTTACAGCTTTGGAGTAGTACTATGGGAGCTTGTGACTGAGAAGATTCCGTGGGAAAATCTAAATGCTATGCAGGTATGATTTCCGCATTTAGGAAAAATAAAAATCTAAAGAATTGTTCCCAGATGAAAAGGAGAGTAGAAAATCTATATATTAGCCATATCTTAAAGCTATACAAGGCCATATTAGTCCAAGGAAAAATGTCAATGTTACAAATACTGCAGCTATTTGGTCGTTGTTAAAATGGATATAGTTTCGATTACTTAGAGAAGTATGTTAGGAAACCACACTACCCATTTTGGCTATTGTAATATTAATGTAAAAGAATACAGTGAATTGTGTTACAGTAAAAACACTACCTATAACTGGCAACTTCAGTGAGTCAATGACCTTTCTTGGTCAAGTCAAAGGGGTTGTTCTGCAATTTTCTTTTACAAATTAGAGGTCTTGTGTTCATCGCAAAACATCCCTTCTGCTTAAGAAAGTTTGCATTTTCTGTCTCTTAGTTCCTTTGTAAATGTATAGAATCCGCATGCACATGTGAACCAAATATGAAGAGATGTCTATTTAGGATACTTGCAGGTGATTGGAGCTGTGGGGTTTATGAACCAGAGGCTGGAACTCCCAAAGGATGTTGATCCTCAGTGGATTTCTCTAATGGAAAGCTGCTGGCATAGGTACGTATAGCATAATATAACATTACATCTTCAAAAAATATTCTAAGCTATATTTTGATCTTTGATAGTGGTTGCATAAAATAACATTACTTTTATGAAGTAAAGTACACTTGGATATAGTTGACTATTGTAAAGAACTCTTTTAAGTAAAACAAAAGTTTAATGAAATATATACTCCACAGTTCAATCCTTTAGTTTCCATAGATCCCATAACAAATACTAGTCAAGGTTTATTCTTTTGTTTAATGAAAACTTTCGGCAAATTCCATCTTTTAGTTATCCCATAAATTTTGTTACAATGATTATTGTAAGTTTAGTGTCATTTTGGTTCCTTTTTAGTTTTCTTTCAACGAATACGACCAACTGGTAAGAAATTAGTAGGTTCTTTGACAGTTGGATTTTGACTAATATGTCTTTGACGTAGATGAAGTAGCAGCTAACGCGAGTGAGATATTTTGTGCAGCGAACCACAGCGCAGACCGACGTTCCAACAAGTGATGGAAAAACTAAGAGAGCTTCAGAGAAAGTACACTATACAGTTCCAAGCAGCTCGTGCTGCATCTATAGACAACTCTTCCCTCAAGGAAAAATAGTCTCTTAAACCCACAGAACAGAGTCTTATTCGCGTTAAACAAGACAGAAGAAGAAGAAGCTTAGCTTCAGAAGCAGAAGAAAGGTCTGAGTTTGTGTTGAAGCGCAATGAAGAGGAGCAGCAAGAAGAAGCTTTGGTAAGCTGGATCGATAATCCCTCTCATTCCAAGAGGCATTCTTTTTTTCGGGATACATTTCAATATGTCATGTGCTTGCGAGGCGAGCTAGAGAGGATAAATATATAGAACTATGCCCGAGACAGACCCAGCCTTTTTGTTTTTGTTTTTAAGAATAGGCTGTACAGGTGAACAAAAACGAGAAAGAATCAAAGATTTGGAACACTGATTTTGAGTAAATATTGTCTCATTTTATTGGATGAGGCCTTGTTATTGTCTTATTGTTTGCATTGGAGTCAAGGAAGTTCTGTTTCTTCCTCGAACACGTAGTAATCGAAGAAACCCCACAAAATTCACTACACGATCTCAAATTGTTATCACAAGATACAAAATTACAAGTCATCTGTATTGGTTTAAAAGAAAGCATATCTTGAAAGCAGTTTTCTGGTAAAACTTCTCTCAACCACATTCATTTTTTTCACACAATTTATAACAAAATCAAATAAGAATATTCCTATATCTCTTCGGGTAATATTTCTAAATAGCTATTATGTGGTTGTAAGGAAAAAACATTATGTGGCTAGCAGCCGAAGTATCTAAGAATCCTTATGAATAATTAAAAAAAACAAATTATATCGTGCATGTGGTAGAACTAGAAGCCTAATAATATTGAGACGTAATGAAACTATATGAACACGTAAAAAAGGTTTAGTATTTTGCAAGTTCTGGTCCTCCCTCCGCATAATATAATATAATTCGCCAAGAAAAAGAGTCTACTAGTGGTCTTCTTTACTATTGTTCGCACATTTTCACTTTTTCGACGAAGGTTAATCAAAAGACAAAAATCAAATCAACTTTCTCTTCGAATCAATAGAGACTTTTAAAACTTTGCTTCCAAATTTAGTGATGTCATGCACTACGTACTTCATCCCCACGAATCCAAATATGTCACTAAATTTTAGTTCCATTAAATGTTATGTATTCGTAACCGACTCTTTTTAAAAGATCCTCATTAATATCTTTTTTGTTGTTTTGGGCTTTGTAAAATTTTCGGACAATGCTTCTTATTGGGTCTTATAATTTATTTTATATTTTTTCATGTTTAATATAAATATCTTTTAAACAAAAAAAATGTAAGATCGATAGCACACTTACCCCTAGATACTTTCATTTCTTCTTATTTTAATGTACAGTATATCTAAATTTGTATTTGTTTATTCAAAATCTATTTTTAAAATATTTTGTAGAAAGTATATGTAATCAAAGTCAAACTAATGCCTCCACATTCCCTTATATATATACCCCTACGCTCCCACACGTCTATAACGCTTTAAGCTTCTTCCTTCACAAACTTGAGACCACAAATTTTAAATTTTCCTCACGACTTACAGAGACGAGCGAGAGAGATGTGTCCTTCTGGCAGGATTGCGAGTTCGATAACCGCCGCGAATCCAGATTTCCGGCCGGCGTTCGAGATCATCGACGCGGATCGCGACGGTAAGATCAGCAGAGACGACCTCCGGGCATTTTACGCCGGCATCCCGAGATCTTCTTCTCCGTATTCCGGTGGAGAGCACAGCGACGAAGAGATGATGATCGGGACGATGATATCCATGGCGGACGCGAACAAGGATGGGTTCGTGGAGTTCGCCGAGTTCGAGAAAGTTCTGGAGACGGCGCCGCCTCCGTGCAGATCTGGTAACGGATTGATGAAGGATGTGTTCAAGGTGATGGATAAAGACGGAGATGGAAGATTGAGCTACGGAGATCTGAAGAGTTACATGGAATCGGCTGGTTTGGCTGCTAACGACGACGAGATCAAGGCCATGATTAGATTGGGCGGTGGTGATTCAAACGGCGGCGTTTCGTTCGACGGTTTGCTGAGGATTTTCGGAGGCTGCTGCTGAAACCAGTGTTCTTTTCCACCATCCATTTTCCAACAAAAAAATTTCAGTAATTCAGTTTTGTCTGTTTGCAGGGATATTTGTGTCCACCCATATTTGTCTTTTTTTTTTTGAAAATAATTCGTATAATTGTGATTGAGCATCTCCTCTCTAATGAACGCATAAATATAATCTCAAAGATCCTTTAAAAAAAAGTTAAAATGCTACAAGTCGTCCAGAGTCTTAATCATCTACATGGAATATCATTTTCATAGTGATTGGGAAAATGTTTGTTAAATTATTAAATTTCACTATATTTATTATTCAAGATCTTAGATTATATTAGCTTAAGAAGTGTGTAAAACTATATTAACTATATTTTATAAACAATAAAATGTATTCCCAAAATATAACCACTATAATTGGTCAGTCTCATGTTGCGACTGGTAAACCAAACCTCTTCCCATAGTTCTTGAATTTTTGCACCGGTATAGACTCTCTGAATCAAAACGACACCGAAGCACTAAGTCGAATTGTAATTATTTCTGGCTTTTCCGACCAAGGATTTGTATGGATTTCTTGTCCTTAATATCATTAATGGGTCTGCTTCATTATTCACGAACGAGGCCTTAAGCCCACTTCAAAATTTTGGAAACGTCGTCGTTTGAGTGCTTCTGGTTCGACCGAGGACGACGACGTCGTGTTGCCGATCCTTGGTCCGTCGCTGGTTTCACACTCTCTCTCCCTCCCAAGGCTTGTCAGACTCGAAGAAAACCCTAAATCTCCAAAGAGGAAACGGAGACTTCGATTCGATTCCGGTATTGTAAATGTCGTCGTCTTCTCCGAGTGGTAGCGGTGGCGATTTGACTGAGAGAAGGGGGATTCCGGCGGCTAAATTCATCCAAGATGTTGAGACTTATCTTTCTCAGTCCGGCCTCGATTCTAACTCTGCCCTCGCTTTCCATCAAGAAAGGTTTCTACTTTCATTCATCCCCGTTCTCAATTTTACTCTTATTTATACGCGTTTGTCTTTGTTTCTTCTTAGCTCAATCCCAGATCTCCTCTACTACTAATCTACGAGCAAATTTGTGATCAATTTACATCAGCTTCTTTTTGTTTCTTATAATTGTGACTATAATAGAGTCATACATGCTTGAACATTGTACTCTTTAGTGATTTGTTTCCCGTGGGATGATTCTGTTTAGGCTTCAGCAATATAAAGTTGTTGAAATGAAGCTTCTTGCCCAGCAAAGGGATCTTCAGGTATGCTCTCCTCCTTTTCTATGTAGATTGGAACCTTTTTGTTATTAACACGTATATAAGTGTATACATGATCAATGGGCAGGCTAAAATCCCAGATATTGAGAAGTGCTTAGAGGTTGTTGCCACTTTGGAAGCAAGGAAGGGTACTGGTGAGGTTCGTTGTTAATTTTTGAACAATCTCTACAAGTTATACTTAGATAGCCTTTCCTCTTCACTGGTTTTTCATAAACACTCTTCTGTTTCTACGTTTGCTCTTGATGTTGTGATCAGTCTCTCGCTGCTTTTTTATTTGAGGTGGATGGTGACTGAATATAAATTTTATTTGAACTTTCTAAAATCCTAGATCCTGACTTTTAATTTCATAAGGTTGAGAACTTGGTTGTGCTTTAATTTCTTACCAATGTTTGTATGCAAACTTTTTATCCATGTGAAGATTTTTCTCTTATCTTTGCGCGAGCCAGGCATTCTTAAAAAAATTTCTTAGAACTTGATGAGCATGTTTGCATTTGAAATTCTGTTTTTGAGGATCAAGGTTGATTGGTTGGAAAGACAATAGGGTGCTGTTGATTGTGACAGCAGAACATGTTGTGTCGCAGAACATAGTTCTAGCTTCACTGGAAGAATCAACTGACAAATAGATTGTGATAGGCACGATATTTCATCTTTTTATATGAAAGTTCCTTTGATATACAGTCTTACTGGTGATTCTTGTGTTCATCATCTTCTTTTTTTCACATGGAATTCTTCTTTCATTGCAGGCGCTATTAGCCGATTTTGAAGTGTCTGAAGGAATATATTCACGGGCCTGTATTGAAGACACAGACTCGGTGTGTTTGTGGTTAGGAGCAAATGTCATGCTGGAATATTCCTGTGAAGAGGTCCAGTTCGCTGGAAACATATTCTCTTCGATGTTTAAAATTTCTTGCACCGGGGACCATAGAAGAAGTTCTTATAATCTTTGTTGTTCCAACAGGCTACAGCACTTCTTAAAAACAATCTGGAAAATGCTAAAGCCAGCCTGGAGGTTCTTGTAGCTGATTTACAGTTCTTGAGGGATCAAGTCACAGTTACTCAGGTACAGAGATTCTCACTCCATTTGAGTCATCGCCTAATTTCTAGTAAAGGCCTGGATTTACTTTATATAACTGTGAATTTCAAACACCTGATATTGCAATTGAGGCAACCCGTAAAATCTAAGAATGTAGATACAAACACAGAGATTGAGTAAAGAGTAGCTTATCTTTCTTGACTTGGATTTTTTTATGATGGACAGGTAACTATTGCGCGTATTTACAACTATGATGTTCATCAAAGGAGGGTTAAACAAGTTACCCCTACTGCTATTACTGCCGCAGACTCTTGAGTCACAGCTCCAAATTATAGTTGCGTGGGCTTAAAAGGATGTAATATGATTTCTGCAACACCGATTACCCTAGTCGGTTGTTTGTAACTCCTGACTTTTGCTATCTTGATGAAATTTTGTTTCCGCGACGAACCTATTCATAGAATATTAGCATTGTTACCATCGTTTTGTCTTATGTGTTTTTGCTACATATTTGTCGGAGTTTTGAGACCAGCTTATGTTTTTCGCGATTGAAGTACAACTTGTTTAAGGATGTGATAGATATATCAAACTATTTACAGAATCTCATGGTCTTGATCAATGTTCTACCTTGTAAGTGTTATTAATCATATATGTTTCTAGAAGTTTAAAAAAAAAAAATTACCAAAAGTGGAGTTGTCATTTTTTTCTCGGAAAGTTAGGTTCAATATTGGTGATAAGGGTCAAGACGGCAAACAGTGGAAATGAAAAACAAATATGATCAAACCGAACATATTTATTAGCTTTTCTCATTAGTGCATCTGCATTTAAAGGAATGAGATTTCGTTTTCTTAATAAAAACTTTTTTTTTCTTGTCGCTGACTGATGACATTTTATAATTAATCTTTGGGAGGATTCAACCGACCATTATACATATAAATCAGTGTAAATTTAGTGTTTGATGTTTCGGAGAAGTACTAATAAGGATAAAGATCTTTGCAATATTCAAATATTTGGGTATACAATTGTTCAGTACCTTTTTAGAAAATTGTAACATCATGTTCTGTAAAATGCCCGGACCATCAAGTCGACAGTATTTATGAACATTTTGAGATTTCCGTCGTTTCCAAATAAAGAATATTACCTGAGAAGAAAAAAAGGAATTAATATAACGAAAAGTAATTGGAGAATAGTTTTTTTTTTGATGGTTAGGGCTTGAGTTGACCCTTAGAAAATGGACCTTTCAATTAATGATGGTCCATGTTTCATTTATTGACTTTCACTTCTTCTTCTTTTGTTTAATCTGTTAATTTAATTTTCTTGTTACTCCAAACACATCCTTCGTATACATTTCTTTGACAAACCACATGCCAATATTTTCTGGTATTACACTAGCATCTATATTAGATAATGTATATTTTAAATCACCAATATATATTGGTGATTGGTTATAAAAAGAGTTGTTTAGGAATACATGGTAACCTTTTTTTTTATTAAGAAGATTTAGGGATGTAATATACATGTTGATACTTGATAATGACATGTAAATGCATTTATCAGTCGTCCACAAAAGACATTTTCTTGGTCTAACAACTTTCATATACGGCCATGAATTCTCAACCCTCCAATTTACAATATAAAGAATTTGTGGTTCTTTTGGTATTTTCTGAATTTTAGTTCAACGTTGGATGCATTAGACTTATTTAGGATTTGAATAGACTCAAGTTGACTTTCTTATAGGCTTTATGCTATACTATGATATAAGTTTGTAATCGATATGTAACTATATATATACAAGATCGAGACGATAATGCATGATGCGTATCCTTCGTGATTGTTAAGAATCAATATCTACGTACGTATAAATTATTCGCATCACATTAAGCTTTGATTATATTATTTTTTTGTGATGCCTTAAGTACTATATTGAAAATTAGTTTGTTTACTTCAGATAAACCATATTGAAAATTAGTTTCAGTGACTTAATTATATATTGAAAATTACTTACCTATATTTATTTGATTTTACAAAACGGAAGTGTCTGTAAAAAAACATCTAAAATATTAAAAGATACATATATAAAGAAAAAAGAATATAATCCATGAACTTCATGTAAAAAAAATAATTAAAAAATTCATAAATTCGTTTAAAATTTGTAGTTTTTTAGAAATAGATTGTATATATCTATCATTATCTAAAAATAGGAGAGATGGAGAAACGTATACGGAAAACGAGGGGGATTTTTTTTAAATGTTTTTTTTAAAAATTTTTGGTTTGGAGAAGAAGAGAAGCAAGCCCAAGCAGCTGTCTGTCCCCTCTCAGAGTTATTAAAGTGAGTTTGTCTGTTAGTGACAAATAACGCGTTTTAGGGTTTAGCGTTACAATATTCCATTTTAATCATAATAATACTTTCTCTCATCTCTCTTTGACTTTGACCTTTTCTTCTTCTAAATCTTCTTGGGACATCCCTCTCAAAATTAAACTAATATTGCATTATTAATAATATTGGGAATAAATAACTTTTATTTTTATTTTTGTTTGTAAAAAAAAAATCACCAAAGCCGCAATCATCGGTAGATGTTCTCACTCGGCATAAGAAAACTCCATTTCTTAAGTCAACAGGTTGTTTTCCTTCCTCCTGCATGTCACCCAGAACGAATCTTGACCTTTTTTCATTCTTCTCCCTCAAAATATATATTCTTTAATTTTACAATTATCGATTACAGATCTACATTTTTAGTTTATTTATATCCTTATAACCAAATCTACACTAGTCTATCGTTCATTTCGATACCAGCTGATATATATTATACAAAGACCATGCACGCTTTGTTTATCTAAAGATAAAGATCAGAGGGGAAAACAATCTTTTATGTTTGATAGTTGAAACCACTTTATTTTTAGTTTAATTACTTGTATTGTTTGGTTTAGGTTGGTAATTAAATTTCTTTCACTCTGACCATAAACAATAGTACTTTCCTCAAATCATTTTATGTTTTGATGTCGTTTTATATTTTGAAATTTGAGTGTCGCCAATCTCTCTCTAGCTTGAGTAAGTCTGCTCCGATGAGAGTTTCATATAATCACCGACTCGTCGAAAATACATAAAACTTCAGTCAATGAAAACGTTTATATATATACACACCTTGTAATTATACGAACGCACACCTGGCTCTTTTGGCTTGGACCGACGATAGCTAACTCTTTTGACATTTTTCTTCTTTTCAGCATTGATAAGTGACATGACAATAATATGTTCAAATCTTTCCAAATTTAATCTTTGAGCATTTGAGTTTTGAATTTCATTATGGTCAAAGGATATTGTATCATTATTGATAAGTCAGCTGGACATTTTCTCTAATTGAGTCGATAATCTTTTTAGCTGGACATAAACGTTTACGATTATTACTTATCTACAAATTTATTTTACATAACGTTTAAAAACATTATCCATACTATAATGTTAAATGAAGCTGATAGACAAATCAATTAAGGAACAAACAAAAAATCAAGAATAGTTTCTAAATAATACCTACGAATAGCTTAGAACATTACACTCTTAATCGAAATAAAAAAATTGACTGATCATGATAACTCGACTTTTTAAGCTTGGTTGAACAACTGATGGTCAACACCTTTGACTTTTGACTACTTCGTCTATCTATATTGAAATATATACACATTTATTTAGATCTGGTCTCGTGAACTTTAGCAGTTAGCTAGCTATAATCCTGTGGTCAGTCATATCCATTTCTTTATTTGTTTGAGTTATAAAAGCAATAATTTTATTCGCGGCGATATAATAACTCTACAATTCAATCTTAGCAAAACCCGATCTCATCCATGTGCACAACACATGTATACGACATACATGCTACAGATCTATCTAACATACGTATATATATGCAAACATAGTTTCGAAAAGTGAGATTTAAGTCAGAATAGCACTAAAATAGTATGTTTTAAAAATATCATACCGAAGTATTAGACCTTTTTAGTCTAACTAATCGCACTACACTTACATAGTTACATATATCTGCGTGTGAAAGCTATTATATTACTAATGAAATATATTTCCTTTTTAAACACTTTAGAATACTTCCTACGAAAAAGAATAATCAAAAGGTTAATTAATTATGTACGAATTGGAGTCGTTGTGACCTAGTTTTCGTATAGATGCATACAAAGATGTTGATATGCGTGTACAAAGTAAAGAAAGACCGAGTGGTTATTGTGGTAGCAAGTATTTTTATTCGCAATTTGGCGATATTGAAAAAAAATTAAAGTAAAACGTAGGAAAAAGGGACTGTGTGGACGTACGTCCTTAGTTTGCGGCTATTAAACTTTTTACGAGTGGACCATGTCAAACCTAGTTTTTATATTAGTCAGGACAGTACATCACATTACACAACATTGCACGCCGATACACACGAAAGCCTCACATGTGCATCTCGTACGTATGCGTGAAATCAACCTTTTGAATTGGGTCGATGGGTAAGTAAGTATTGGTAGCACTGTATCAGCAACGTAGCATTTCTTGTTTTTGTTTTGTGGTAAAGTATTAGCAATTTAGCATAGTAGTAGGATATGATCACGCGTTTTCCTAATTTTCACCGAGTGTTATCAACTATAATTAATTAATCATTCATGTCGATGGTCCATTATCATTAACCTATCATAAGTAAAAAACAAAGTAACGTGTTTACTGAAAAGGTGTTGCGAGAGGATAAAACAATAAAAAGAGAGTGGCTTGAGACGGAAGCAACCGACATGAGGGTAAGGGGAAATAAAACAGCTAATAATACCGCGTTAAAAACCACACGTGCTTATGACAATCTTCTCCTTTCTGATGTATTGGCCGTTCGATAGACTATGTGTCGTCGTATAAACAGCTGCTTCATATAAGATTTTACAGTGTTGCTACTTTGGGTCACAAGAGACGGGTCGGGTCGGGTGGGTCCATGACCATGACACTTCATTCTCCTCATACACAAAAGTTTATGTACTGAGAAAAGCGTGTAACCCCCACGTCAATTTTATTTTTTAAAGGAATCGGAACTTGAGATAGAGAAATGAAAATGAAATTGTAAGGAAGAAAATAAAATTGAAAATGAAATTGCGATAAAGATTTTATGAATATCTGATATTTCTCAGTCTTCTTTAGCATGTTTGGTAAAAAAACTTCCCTTTATGTCCACTAAAATAAAATAAAAAAATTGTGGGAAAAATAGCGTATTTGTATGACAATGAAAAATATACTGCCGAAGAAAATAACAGAATATTGTTGTTCAGCGAACAAAAGTGAATTTTGATCATTTAGCACGATATTGTTCATAATATTGTTTTAATCAGAGGAGTATTTTTTTTTACATAATATGTTATCTTCGTACGTGAGTATTTAATATATCAAATGAAATTCTTATACAGTTTTTCTTCTATCACCACAAGTATTTCCGGAAGAGTGATTTTTTTTTGTACCATGCTATTTTTATATAGACAAATCTACTATTATTGAGTAGTTTCATTTAATTATTATTTAGTACAAAAATACCAAAAACATAGTTTACAAAATTCATTTTTATAAAAATTGTGTTACATTTTTATAAAAATATTGTTTTACACTTTTCAATTAAATTTTTTTGATAATCCTTTTTGCTAGTTTTAATAGAATTTTGATTAATGATCATTTACGTAAATATATTATTATTCTTTTGCTATTTAAGCATCTAATACAATGGCAATTTATTAGTAATGAAATTTGAATTTAGATCAACTAAAATACTAAGAAACTTTTAAAATTATAACATTTAAAATCATCTTTGTATTTCTTTCACTGCATTTATTCTATGAGTTTCACAAGCTTTGTACCATTTGTTCAACTATCACTATTTGAATCCTTTTAACGAATTCCAACTTAGCCATTGAAATGTATATGGAGTTTCTGAAAAATAATAAAATGATTGGAAAAAATGAAATATCGAGTTGATTTTCTTATATATATTAAAATTTACGGAAAATATATAATTGGCTGTAACAAACAAAAATGGAAATGATGGGTGGAGCAATAAAAAGTTAAGAGGATTTGATGACCGATTACTTGTCGGAGAAGAAGCAAACTCTCTGCTGACGTATGCTTTGTGTCAGCTTATTTTCGAAGCTTCTATTTTCTTATTTTCTTACGCGTTTACTCCTTATTTTAATTGTTATTTTTTATTACTTTCCTGCTTTTTACTGTTTCTCAATTTATTCAATTCATTATTAATTTACTAACTATGAATTTCCTTAATTTTGTCTCTTTCTGTTGGTTTTATCTTTGCCTCGGAGCATTTTTCTCATCTTATATTCTCTATCTACATGAAACTATGTGCTCACTGCTCATACTGTTTTCAGTTTTTTTTTATATAGCTTGGAATTGTTATTAACGTAGCATTATATTATAATTGCTGTGAGCATAATATATTTATTTACCATTGGAATATTCATTTTGAAAAGAAAATATGTACTCAGATTTATTTAGTATGATCTCTCACTTTGGTAAATGCGCTAAAAAAAAGTTATAAACTAGATGTTTATGACTAGTGAGCAATTTCAGAGTTATAAATTGAAGTGCATACTTTAAACATAGTTGGACTTTAAATTAATCTTTACTTTACGAATAGTTAACGGCGAAATTAACACAATAAACAAAATCGTTTAAACTATTGCAACATGTAATCTGAAAAGAATCGGCGACAAGACATTCAAGTCAAAATAGAATTAGGCGAAATGTAAGAAAAAAAAAATGTCAGGATCAGAGATTTTGTTTGTTTTCCCGTAAAACAATAAACATTTTATAATGGAAAAGACAAGTTGCCGTTAAAAAGTTAAAAAAATGAAGGAAAGCCGCGAGGAGTTTAAAATTGAATAGAGGATGTGGCAGACCCACATCTTCCTACGTGTCTCCTTTCACGCGCCACTCCTCGTATCTCTCGGTCTACCATGTTCTCACCGGTTTCACTTGTACATTTACGCGTAAAACACAAGACATTATTACTATGTGAGTCTTGCCCAAACAAAATCATTTAAATCAAAATTCTCTCAAAATAATTTTTTTTTCAAAATGGGGTAATATTCATTTTTTAAAAATATACTTTCTTCGTATGATGTTAAGTAATATTTTAAAGAGAACTGTTTATATCAAAATCAGATGATGTTTTTTAATTTTCAGTGCAAATTAAATAGTTTTTTAATTTAATTTGATTATTTGTATTCTGCTAATTATTTTATTATTAGTTAAATTACGTTTAAGTAGATGATATATGATTTTTTGTCCAGAAAAAATAGAGAATAATTGATTTTCTAATATATGTGTTAAAATCTTAAACGTCATTTATTTATTCTGATACGAAATGAATATTTGTTAAAGCAATTAAAAGGAGAACAAAAAACCATTGATACTTATAATAATTATGCAAAATTTGTTATAAAATGTCACATACGTCGAGAAAACATGCAAGCATAGCCGGGGCTTACGTTGGTGTAATAGATGCATACTCAAATCCATGTAAGAAATTATGAAAATTGTGAAAATGATTGTAAGTTAAGTAAGAATCCGGGTTTAAAATTATTATGATCCAAAAAAAAATTATTTGTTTGAAAAGACAAATCTAGTACTGCGACCTTTTTTTTCTTTCTTATGTGGGTCATACTAGTCATTTGGGAAGTCAGCTGGTTCGTCGGGTTTTTGTGGACAATACCAACTAATATATTATACATGTATCACATATAAAGTTTTGCGCTAAATCTTCATGTAACATTGTTTATTGAATTCTTAGCTCCATTTTGAATTACATTATTACAATATGAAAAATACAATATCTAACCGTCTGGAATACTTGAAAGCTCATCAAACGATAATCCATCCAGCTTAAGTAAAGAGTTATCTTTTTCAGGCTTATGTAAAAATGTAAAATCTGAATAATGTCAAGTAGTTTGTAAAATTTGAGACCAAACTGTAACCATGCCGTTAGGAGACACGACACAATGTGGGAATAAAAGAACGGACGAAAATTAAATGCCCGGCAGAGGACGGCACCGTCCCGATGGCATTCACAACCAGTGTTTTTCTCCTTTTTATTATATTTTAATTCTCTCTTTATTTTTAATATTCTTGCCCGCGTAAATGAGAGGACATCAAATAAAAAAAATATAAAAAAGAAATGGGAAACCTCCTAAATCCAAGCTGTTTTCCAGAAGAACCCAAAACTCCTCAAAAGTTATATTCACACCTCTCTCTCTCTTTCCCCTTCTTATCTCAAATCACACAAACCATTACAAAATAAAAAACATATATCATCAAATCACCCAGAAAGCTAAAGAAAAGTTCTCCTTTTTCTTCCTCACGAAATCTCAGAAGATGACAATGATGATGATATCTCTATAAAGTATCCTCTCAGAGATTCCATCTTTTATATTACATGGAGAAGAAGATAGAAGAGGATCATCATCATCATCAACAACAACAACAACAAAAGGAGGAGGAGCTCAAGAACACAGAGACGAAGATCGAGCACCAACAACAACAACAAAAGCAACAACTCTCTCAAGCATCATCATCTTCATCATCATCACACATGGCGAATCTGGTTACGTCATCAGATCATCATCATCAGTTGGAGCTAGCTGGGAACAACATCAATCTCTCAAGCATCTTCGATACTCCAATACCTTTACCTTTTCCTTATTCTTATTTCGAAGATCACTCCTCAAACAATCCCAATTCTTTCCTTGACTTGCTCAGACAAGACCAACATCAATTTGCTTCCTCCTCCAATTCATCTTCTTTTTCATTCGATGCCTTTCCTCTCCAAAGCAACAACAACACCAACCTTTTTTTTACCGATATACCCTTGCCTCAACCTGCAACGACAACAAAGGCTGAGTCATCAGAAGTTGTGAACACAGCACCGACATCTCCAAACTCAGCCTCAGTCTCCTCTTCATCCAACGAAGCTGCAAATGATAATACTAATAAAGAGGTTACTGTTAAAGATCAAGAAGAAGGAGATCAACAAGAGCAAAAGGGTACTAAGCCACAGTAAGTAATTAATTTTTTTTTTGGTCAAACACCACAGTAAGTAGTTAATAAACCTTCCATTTTATTGACTTATTGATTTATGTTTGGGTTTGGGTTTTATTAATTAGATTTTTTTTGTGATTGTCTTGTTGAAGGTTGAAAGCAAAGAAGAAGAACCAGAAGAAGGCAAGAGAGGCTAGGTTTGCATTTCTGACAAAGAGCGATATTGATAATCTTGACGACGGTTATAGGTGGAGAAAGTATGGCCAAAAAGCTGTCAAAAACAGTCCTTATCCCAGGTAAGATAGATTACTCTGTACATATATATTGCAGCCCTAGCTAGATCCATACAGATCATTGTCGCTTTATACATGCATCTGTGTTTTTTTCTTTTTTTTTTAAAGGGCCAAACATGCATCTGTGTCTACATATACTTAATATATACATATGTACATATAGTTCACTAGATCCGGTTTTCCCTATTTCTAAGGATCATTTACATTTGCTACATGTTTTTTTTTGGTTTCATAAAACAGTTGCTATATGTTGTGTTATATTTGCTATAGATACATGTTCGTTCAAATTATCATATCAATAACACACTATATATGTATTGTATGAGGGCAGTGTGTGTATAGACTAACCCTAGATTCAGTGTGCTCAATACATGCCGAGTCTATATGCATCACATGACTCTGACTATATAACTATTCACTATGATAATATATATAGACGACTATATATACCTAATACGCGTGTGTGTAGGGTCCAAAATGTTTGAATTTTCGTTTCCAAGAATATCTTTTCTTTTGATTTATTCCATGAGGTTTCTGTGTTTTTTTTTCTTCCCTTGATTTGTGTTGCTTGTGTCGGAAGACTTCTATATCAGCTTGTTCCAAACTCCATCTCAGATCTCGAGATCTTCTGTTCCTCATATCTTCGAAATTTCAGTTTTTTTCCGAAGTTTAAGAAAATATTAAATACATCTAATTTGTAAATGTATTAGTATTTAATATAAATTCTTTTAATGTGCAGAAGCTATTACCGTTGCACCACAGTGGGTTGTGGAGTGAAGAAGAGAGTGGAGAGATCCTCCGATGATCCTACCATCGTCATGACAACCTACGAAGGTCAACACTCTCACCCTTTCCCCATGACGCCACGTGGACACATCGGAATGCTTACGTCACCAATCCTCGACCATGGTGCAACCACCGCGTCATCGTCATCATTCTCCATCCCTCAGCCACGCTACTTGCTGACTCAGCATCATCAACCCTACAACAACATGTACAACAACTCTCTAAGCATGATCAATAGAAGCTCCTCTGATGGCAGTTTCGTAAATCCAGGGTCATCATCATTCCCTGGATTTGGTTATGATATGTCACAAGCTTCTAATTCAACTACTTCTGCCATTAGAGATCATGGATTACTTCAAGATATTCTTCCTTCGCAGATCAGATCGGATTCGATTAACACCCGAACCAACGAAGAGGATAAGAAATGAACAACTTTTTTTTTCCCGGGGCAATTTTTTGCCGAACCGGTTGATAGGTTTTATGAGGAGTTTTTGGCCGGTTTAGATCATTAAACCGATACTGCTGGCTGGCTTTCTAATGTTTTTTCTTCATCAATATTTAGCATCGTTTTTTCGGAATCACGATGAAACAAACAAGCGATGCTAAACTAGGAACAGAGGTTTGTAGCATATGTGATATAGATATAACTTCATTTTTTGCTTTGAGTATTAATAAAATTGTATCATTTTCTTCGAAGACTACGGACAGAGGAGGGTCTAATCAATATTATTTAAAATTTTATTTTTATATTGGTTTATGTCTATGGTTATATATCTAGGAGTATGAGTATGCATGCGTTTGGAGTTTGGTTAAATAATATATATATAGACTTTGCAGACCATTTTAATTTGTAATCATGCTATCAACTAGTCCGGCTCTCGTACATTTTTATTCAAATCTTTATATACATTTTGTTTTATTTCTATCAATCCCAATGGATGTGTATTAACATATTAATATGTTTATTTGTTGAAGTATGTAGATCGATCATCAATCTAGATATATGCCTAAAACCATACGAAATTCATTCATAATCACGATTCTTATAGTTATAACAGAATACGTCAATTCAATATTTATTTTCGATTTGGTTCCATGAAATATAATTAAGTAGTGGACATACAGTTCTTATATGACCTGGTCGCCTTAGAGTATCCTTGGCTAGATTATATGAAACTAGTACTTCGTTGATTGTTCATATGCTTTCAAGTTTCATTACTACTAGCTATACTATCCCTTCATACTTATTCACACACACATAATTAATTCACAACCAGCATCTACTATAATTTCAACAATGATGACAAATAGCTAAAATTATACACGAAAAGATATATTAATATCTAATTAGCCACAAGGATGCTAAAATGTTAGCTTTTTGGTAAGCAGATAAACGTAAATTCATATTCATCTTTATAAAAAGATTAAAGAGAGATCTTTTGGCCTTAAACTCAAAGTCTCTTTTATAGTTTTCTTCGCAGCGACTTTTTATGTTAGTCTTCAATCATCACAGGCAATATTCAAAAAGACTTTTAGGATAATAACCACACCGTTTGTGTCTACATTTTGACTTGACCCACCATTAGTTGTAGACATGGCCGTATGGACCATATTTTAACATAAGCAACATCATTTTTATTTTTATTCTCCTTTTCCTTCCAAATTTAAACTGTATTGTATCTATCTTAAGTTTTTTCAAGTACTTACAAGATATATAAAAAAACTGGATTGTTATGGTATGTAATTCTATTAATGTCTTCTTATATTTGATTATATCCGTTTATCTAAGTCATCATTTGACATTAATTAAAAAACACAAACCTAAACCCACACACACACCGAGATATTCATATACGTATATATAATATATGTATGTATATATCGATCATAAAGTTGATGCATGGAGCTATATATGCGTGCATATATGCTTTAGGTCTTTTTCAGGAAGCCGATAGCTACGCAAATGATGTATGGCTGATATTAAATATAAAAGTAAATGCAAAAAGCATAGAGTTAGTAATGTCCATAATGGACTGTCTTTTAATCACTAAAAAAATAGAAACAGAAGGAGTTCTAACAGGCTACTCATCAACCCTACTCCATCACCAACTAAGTATCAAAACAAAGCATGTTTGTATATTATGGAGAGTAAATACTAATTAATGGGTTTTTTTAATCGCACCATTCCCGTACGTAAAGCTGCACATACATGTATACATATATATACATGTATATATAAGTTAAACTCTCTCTATATATACATGTATATTACGAAATATATACGTTAGTCTACTTTTTATTGCCGCCGATTATGTTAGGATCTTAAATGTTGACAGTATTACACGTATTGTATATCAAACTAATCCATTTTTTTTCTTTTTGTTTTCTTAAGCTAGAGCACTACGTGGCAAATGAGGTGTGAAATGTTGACCGCTCGTACTGAAAATCCAGAGTTCAACTGATCACAGGGTTATAAACATGTTTTCTAATAAGGAGGTCTCTGTAAAGTCACTTTGGTAGCTCACTGAATCAAAATTCATAATGGAGAAAGTTAAATAACATTCTTTGCATATACTGGACAACGTACGTGTCAACTCTAAATACGTATGTATATTTGTGTATATCTGCAACTACATCTACGTAATTGTGGTGTACAAGAAAGAAAACGAGGTGGGGTTGGCCACAACCACTTAGTTATCATAACATCGTTTAATTTATAATTGTTATGATATACTTATGATTGGTTTAATAATGTTACTCATTGCAACCTAGTTTTGATTTTCTTATAAACATCTATACAAGTCCGTGAAAGTATGGGTTTATTTTTGTTAGTTTAAAATTGAGTATTACGTAATGAGATTAATAAATTTAAATTTGATTACTCAATCTTCTTAGATACCGTAATGGTGGGTTTCACGAAATCAATGAAGAGTTTGATCTGTTTATTAGATAGATTTAAAGATTGACGTAAAGATTCCAAGAATGTAGAATAAAAGTGATCGTATCTTTCGAAATGTTTAACCATTTTCTATTTTTTCCCAGCCGCCAAGTCATGCTCAATCAATCTTTGGTTTGATTGAGAATTTTAATGTGCTTTTTTTTAGCATTTTTCCTCCAAAATTTATTTGTTTCTTTTTTTATTCATAGTGGCTACATATGAAAAATATATGTTATTCGTGTTGTAATATATTTTTTGTATAATATTAAAAATAACTTTAACTTATAGGAAGATAGTTTTTTTTCTTTTTTTGATATATCGTATCGGCTGATCCAGTTGGTTCCGGTAGGAATGCACTGAAATGCTACAAAGTGGACTGGTTACCACACTGCTCGGCCCGAATTTAACGTCTTCCGACTAATGCCAAGGAATAGTCAGGCCGCCTGCATTGCTGACTACCAAATAAACTAATTGGGCCAAGACCCAACTGACAGACTTCCCAAACAAATGTGATATTTTGTTTCTGGGGAGGATGAAACCTAGGTTTGAAAATTTCACCGTTTCCCCAAGCTTCCCCTACCACCAGACCAGAAGTGCTTGGGCACAATATACATAGACCACAAGTGCTTTAACTTACTGTTAGTTATTGAACTGAGCATCAAAACATAGCATATTGTATTTGTATACATAGTCGAGCTCGAATTATTGCGAAATCTATTCCCAAATCGAGGTGTGTGGTCTAGTTCTGATGTATGGAGTCTGTTGTTGTTTCTAGATTGAGTAGAGACAAACTTGCACTCCAACTTGGTTGTGTCATATATATTATATATATCGAGAAATCGAACGATATCTATTTTCGCTTAAGGATATAAATGTAGTGTCATATAAATTAAAATATTGAAAATTAGTTGAAACTAGTTGATTTCTTTAGTGGTACTTTTAGTAGTTATGCATATTTTTTCTTGTGAAGAAAATGTTTGCATTTCTGCCTGGGTGGTTAGAAGAAAAAGAAATAACTTTACCAAAAAATAAACTTACCCACTTGTGTTTACATCAGATAAACTTACGATAATTAAATACATAATATGTTTTAAGAAAACATAATATTTGTGGAAACTTGAACACATACATAATCTTTCGTGAATGTTTAAAACCACACATGCTATCTTCAATACAGGCCTGAAATTTGGGAGGCCCCAAGGCCCCCAACCCCACGATGTTTTGGCTTTATAAAAAATAATAGAGCAAAAGAAATTGATTTGATCAACAACTATTGCAACTTTTCAAAATATCCTAAAACCTCATATATATTTGTGTGGGCCAAGCCCAAACTATCTTCATTAAATCAATCACAAAGAAAAAATTAGAAAACAAGCAAAACAAATTGATTTGAGAATATGAACTTTGGCCTAACGAGAGTTTAAAAGCTAACATTGCTATGTAGTTGCAGTAACCATTCAACTATGTAACTGTTTTCCCAAAACACTTACACGTAATAGTGAACTTGATTGCAGTCACGTTCATACATACAATACAAATGTCTCTTACATATTGCTAAGATATATCGAACTCAAATGGTTTGATACCTTTAATTTCAATACCGTAGTAAACCGAACTAACCGGTACCAAATTAAACGGAAATGTCTATCCACCTAGTAAACATAAATCTATAGAGTATATAATTGAGTACTAGATAGTACTTGAGATCAGGTACTCAAGAAACATTTGACAAAAATTGTACTAAAATAATCTCATAGCAAAACTTGGAAGAGGATGTTAGTTATAACCAAAAACCAAATTGATCTTTGTTTTCTTTCGTTTTTTTTTAATTTTATAATTGAAGCCTCAAGAAATCAATTTATTATATTTACAGAGATTTCAATTGGTAACTAAACACGGAATAAAATTTGGAAAATTAAAGAATGCAAAAAAAAAGTAATTATTAGAGGGTACAACCACAAAACAAGAAGTAGCAACAGATGGTAGCGACAATAGCCATAGATTCAACGATCGAGATCAAACTCCACAAGAGATCATCGATGATTGAGAAATTACCCGACAACGACAACACTCTCATGTTCCAACCGGAGCTCAGGTAAGATAGATTCACCTCTGGCCACCGGAATACCCACGATGACGACAAGTACGACGGAAGATCCATCAACGTCCACCGGGAAGATGACATCACCAACGTTTTTGCTCCCTTTTCTTCTTCTTTTCTCTGATTTTGGGCTCTTTTGATTTATACCGTCTGAGTTTTCAAAGAGGATATTATCTCTTTTATGTTTTCCTTGAAGAGAAACACAAAAGATGATAATTTGTTAATATAATAATTTTGGAAAATGATGTGTGTTACTGTTTTGACAAGTGGTTATGATTTAGAGGTCATTTCTTTAATAATTTTCTATGTTAAGTTCGGATCTAGTCGACAAAATATATTAAGTTGGTGGGACCAGATAAAAGAAATTAAATCCACGAATCAATAATATATGCTGTGCTATCCACTTTGATCCCTTCTGAAAATTTTGGATACTCGATAATACTTTGAAAAAACAAATATCAAGTATTTAAAAAGCACGAAACGAAACTCTAACTCTTACACACTTAATATTATTCTATACAAGTTTAAATTTAAAACTTTGCATCTCACAAGTGGTTAATCTTATAAAAATAAATCATAAATAAAACCATAAGACAAAACTTCTTATTCATCTAAACTAAAAGAAGGTACAATGAAACTAACTTCAAAGATTCAATTAATTGATAGAAAAAAAACTAACAGCAAACTATTCTATATCAGGTAATTATTTTAAAAAGATCCTTATATCTCGTATTTTAATATTCATAACTTTATATGCAGAATGTATCTACATTGTATATATGGTTGTGGAATTTTTGGTTTGGGTTCAACCTCTTATATATAAGCATCATCAGTGCATTTGAATGTTTTCACCGTTTTATAACAAACTACTATATACTATTCTTTTCTCGTTTCTTTTTGTTTTGCGAGGACGAAAGTTAAAAACTTGTTTGATATTTTGGTCCCATATATCATATATGATCGCACGTGTTTCACGCTTGGGTTCTTTTTGTGTTTGTAATTGTCCCACACTCGGACACTCCCACTATTATTATTTTTTTAATTGCTTTGGTCATCAATTATGCAATGGTCATTGTTTTTTTTGTTTGTTTGTTGATACTACATATATGTCCAATTCACTATAGGATCTTTAGGCATAGCGTCGATTAGACTTTTGAATGTATGTTCACTGCTCAGGTTTTATCTGCACAAATTTTTTGTCCGTTTATATTTGAGCTTAATTAACAAGTTGAAAATGGTGTTCATTCCAATTCCAACTAAGGACGACAACACACAATCTGCTCTTTACTTATCACATATTCTCCTTAGAATCATCTCTTTTGGTTAAGATCATCTCTCATTTTATGTGCACGGTGGAAACTAATTAAAGTTTTGACTGTTATGCAATATTCTAAAAAGATCATGTTATAGTGTTATACTCTTATGCAACAAGAGTGAGAAATAATTAAATTAGTTTTTTTTGAAAGAATGGAAAATATCTTTTTATTTTGACAATGTTTTGGCTATTTATATGTATGCACATATGAGACATTTTCTGAAAATATTGCATAGTTATGTATAAGAACTTTTAATTTGGTGTTTCTGAAAATATATAAATTGTTAAAAATATTAGTCTCCGAATATTTCTTTGTGACTCGTTAGGTCTGACCGTCTGTGCCGCCCCGCCCAATTCACGTCTAGCTCATTCCGAACAGACGATCAATCTATCAAGTCTCTGTTCCGAGCCTTCCCCGACGCGTTTTTTTTCCCCCGTTCGCTGAAAACTTATTTCGTCGCCTCTCGCTGATATCTTTTGTTCCGGAGGAGCGACAATACTTCATCTTTCTCCTTGCCCTCCTAATTGATTTCTCAGGTTTCTTGCCCTGTTGAGCTCCTATTTCTTTCTTCACTTCGTTCGTAAGATTAGTTTCAGTCAAGATTTTGTCGATTAGGATTTATGAATACTGGGTTTTATTAGTGATGCAAGAAAGTTTTAATTCTTGAAAGTGATATGATCACGTTTTGGGTTTTGTTGAAATCCCAGTGAAATCAAAATCCCTTAATCGAATCATATTTCTGACTTGCATTGTTGACAGGAAGAAAAAGATGGACTTTGATGACGAAGACAAACCAAAAGAGGTTTCCAAAACCCGGAGATTTGCACCTGGTCGTGCCGGAAAGCCCAAACCCAAACCAAAACCCGAACCGACTGCAGAGAAAGCGGAGCCGCCGTCACAAACCGATGCTTCTCCTTCGGAGTCTGTGAGCAAGAGTGAGCACGACGTTGATGCAAAATTCGCTGGCCCCAAGGTTGAACCTGAGGTCTGTAATGCTGTTAAAATGGAGATTGATTCAAAAGTAGACAAGGAGCCGCAGAATACGGAAGTTGAGTTGATGGAGGAAGATCAGCTTCCACTGCAGGAGGAGGAGAAGAAAGAAGAAGAAGAAGAAGAAGACGTTGTTGTTCGTGAAATTGACGTTTTCTTCAATCCGTCTATTGATGCCAACACTAAGGTTTGCTAGAGATTACCTTCACCTATTAGATTAGATTCTCAAAAGATTTGATTTTGCTAATGATTTAAGCGTTTTGATTTCTCAATGATGTCAGCTTTATGTTCTACAATATCCCCTAAGACCTTCTTGGCGTGCATACGATATGGATGAACGATGCGAAGAAGTGAGTGTTCCCTTTGTTTTTTTGCTTTTACTCTCTCCATTTTTTGTGTTCTAATCTATTGTTTATTGATGTGTCTTTAAGGTTAGAGTGAATCCTTCTACCTGCCAGGTGGAAATTGATTTGTCTATGGATGTCCATTCTAGCAACTATGATTCCGAATTTGGAAGTAAATTACGTATGACTAAGCAGGTCAGATTTTTATTCCAGTCCTAGCTTCAAGTTTGATGTTTTGATGCAACTTCATTTTTCCTTTCTTTTGTTGTTGTTTTTGGTAGACCTTGACAACAACATGGAAGCAGCCTCCTACGGTGGATTATGCAGTTGGGATTCTTTCAGGTGACAAGGTATTTTCTTCCCTCTTTTCGAGGTTTGATGACATTGGTCTAGCATGTGGATATATTATTAAATTGGACTTTGTTGACTTGCAGTTACACTTGAATCCTGTTCATGCTGTTGCTCAGCTCCGACCGTCCATGGAGTATCTTTCATCCAAAAAGAAACAAGCAGAAGCTACTGAAGAATCTGTCGGAACATCCAAAAAGCAGGTACATTGATGATCTAACATTGCTACAGATTTTGGTTCAATTTTAAAGCACTGCAGGTTTAGCATGATTGCTCCTGTCGAGTTTAGCTTTCTTGATCTTATTTCATTGCTTCGTTCTGTTTTGTCAAAGATTGGCCTACCTAGTTTGGCTACTTATGCCACCGTTTACATGATTCTAATTTTGAGTCTATTTATTTCGTTTGTGGCAGAACAAGGGAGCGCAGGCTTTGACGGATCAGAAATCAGTTAATGAAGAAGTATGAGAACTGGTTCTACTTAGTTTTTATTTGATCCTTTCTTCTCTTTGAGCTGTTGTTAGATATGGCTTGGTAAACTTATGCTGTTATCTGTCATCTTTCTTCTTCCTTTAGAAGTGGGTTTCACTCAAGTATCATGGACTTCAATCCGAATTTTGCTCCAGATATCTTGAGGGAATGATGGCCAATGAGAATTCTTCAATAGACTTCAACATGAGCCCGTATGGTGTCTTTCTTTTCACTGAGTTTGCTTGTGGCAATTTGTGTTTTTTTCCTGCTTACCTTAAAAGTTTTTATCTTTCTAATATCTTGTATTTCGTTGAAGGGACGATTATATCAACTCACTGTGCCGTGGGGAAAGCAACAGAAACTCCGAATCGAAAGAGTCATCGAAAAGGTGCAGCCCCTCTTATTTTCGATATACCCCTTTACCTTATTTTACCAATTGTCTGGTCTCGTGTGTCACCGAGTCAACCTTTGCAGCCTTTCTAACATGTTCCTTAAAGATATAGTCTTCTGCTTTCAGGGTCTTGACCTCCCTACCGCTTGAAGAACGTGTGCAAAAGTTGCTCTGCCAGGTTGGTAGCTATTATAATCAGCATTATATTTTTCGTATATGGATGCTGCTCCTAAGATATGAAGAAAATGTTAAGTATAAACCGTCTAACTAACTTGTTCAATCATAACAGGGACCTTCGTTATTTCGATACAGTGTTCTTAAGCATTATGCCCCAGAGTTCTCAGACAGGGATTTCTTAAGGGTCCTCCAGCAATATGCCTGGTTAGTTCAAGGCTTATGGACTCCCAAAACTAGGCTACTAAAACTAGACGGCCCCCTGGAGGCTTCAAGGGATTATGTCCTGGTGCTGTTCAACAAGGGTTCAACTATAAAGTACTCTGACGTTGAAGCAACTGGTCGCCTTAGGGATAAGATGAAAACTATGTTGACTGTATTTGCCAAGGAAAGGCCTCTGCTATGTGATTGGAAGTTCAAAGAGCCCACTGATGTTTCCTTCATAAAATCCTTCCCGGAGATTACCGAGGAGCAAGCAATTTTTTGGAAGGGAATGGACGACAAGCTTACGTCAAAGATAACCCAAGGAGGAAAAAGTAGAGCTGAGAACTGGAGGAATGTTGTAGGCAAAAATCCTTCAGTTACAGCTAAACCGGAGATCCCAACAACTCTCTCTGCCAAAGGAGGAAGTTCAAGAAATACTATACCTCGTGCTGTTAGACAAGAAATGCCAGAAGATATTAAGAGGGCAATACCGAAGGCATTGAAAAAGGTGTTTCAGACTCACAAAGTTTGCAGGTGAGATTTTTGGAAACTATATTGTAATTATCTGAACTTGTGGAATTTGAAGTACATTGGATTTCATATGGTTCCTATGTGTGCAGCTACGAGACGATCTGCCAAAGCCTTAGGGATCTTGCAGTTTCCACATCGAATAATCCAAAAGCTGATTCAGGCATGGCACAGCAAGTGGCACTAGCTGTGGATGCTCACCAAGAAGAGCTCCAAAGTGTTATCAGTAAAGTGACCGTTAACATTCATGGCTCTATTGTCTCCGTGTCGTCTCCTGACCATCCAGAATATGATCCTCTCAGGTTTTTGTTGTTGGAACATAATATAACATTAGTTCTTTTATGTTATTTCTAGTTGAAGCTGTAATGTCGATGTTTTTCTCATCAGGGGCGTGGTGATCAAACTCTTACTCGGGAATGTACCTGGAGCGAAGCTTATGAAAGCTGATGTATTTGCAGCAGGCAGGAGCGTACTTGAACGTGAAATCACCAACAATGAATACTTAAAGGTGTCACTTTGAGTACTTTTTCCTTTTTCCATGTTTTCACCAAAAGGTGGTTTTAGTCTTACTCTCTTAGGGTTTTGCAGGTGATGCACGACCTATGTGAAACCAATTCTTCAGGGTGGGTTTTGCAGAAAGCTCGATGATTATACATTAGAGAAAAGGGCTTAATGATTTCAAAGTTTTGATAGATCCAAGAGATTCATCTTGTAATCGTTTTACGGTTTAGTAATTTTGAGATATTTGAGTGGACTTGCGTTGTCCTACGTTTTTACTTGGCTAGCAAAATTAGCTTCGGTTCATGTAGGGAACCTATTTTGTCTACTTCACCATCGAGAACTTATCTCAATAGGTATCTTCATGCGAAAAAAGGATGAAAATATGAAATTTCAAGAGAGGGAAATAAAAAAACTTTGAACTATTGAAACAAAAGGTTTCACAACTGACGTGATCTCAAGTAAATTTGAAACAACAAAAGTAATAGAGATTCATAATCTGTTGTTCACATAAGGAAGACAGAAACATTGTCCAATCTATCAAGTTACTTGAAGAGGCTGCAAATACCAAACTCACAAATTAAGTAATTTCTTCTTCTCTCGGTTCACCATCCTCATTTGCAGCTGAAGATCCCTCAGAATATGTGCACCAAGTCATACGCAAATCTACTCCACGGTTAAGGAAACATACTGGGAGAAACAGAGACAAGACAGAGCTGTTTTCGAATGTGCATATATTTCATTATCTTTTTCTTTAAAAGTTACCGCTTACTAAACCAAAAAAGCCATTTCCAGGTTAATCACAGATATTGAAGAAGCTGATCATTTGACCTACACTATTTCCAGGTTGATGAGATGTTCTTTCATAAAGCTAATCAAAGATCTACTTTTCAAATTTTCATTAAAAGAGTGTGACCACCAGAGATTGAGATTAAAAGGATACGTCCAGAACAACACGAAGGACTGCCAAAAAGAGAAAACAAGACCGTAATTAGTATGAGCTTGACAGGTCGATAAAAGCACATAAAAGGACTAACTGAGAATAGCTTAGGTTTAACCGAATTAACATAATATGCAAGAAAAGGAAATAATGGCATACCATAAGGCCACCAAGAAAGCCGTCAAAAAGGACCCGGTTCCATGAATCAAAGTACAAGTCTGCTGAGAATCCTGCCTTGGCCATGAGCCCAACTGATGTGATCAACATCACTGCGAAGTAAAATACAAAACCGGTCAAGCCTGTGAATCCAATTATTCCTGCGAGGACTCCAGCGATAATAGACAGGAACGTCCGGCTGCAAACAGGAAATTGGGGAGACACAACATCGTCAAAACGAGAATGATCATTTTCTGAAAACGAGAGAGAACTGTGTATTGAATCAGACCTGTTCTGTATGACTTTCAAATTGTTCTGCAGATTCTCTGCACTGAAGGTAGGTATGTCACTCATGACATCCTTTGATCTCTTCTCAGATGAACCCATTTAAGCTAGCAAACAATCTGACACATGAATTTCAGATTATACCAAATGTCTTTGTATTGGATTTTACATTATCAGCAAGAAAAAGGGAGAAGTTGCTTGTCCACCTTATAGTTTTAAAGTAGAGCAAAAGTGAGAACTTTTTTTTTTTTGAACTTGTGTTGTGCTGAAAGTCCAGATCAAAAACGCTAAAAGTATTGAATTGAGCTAATAAAAGTGGAGAATCTCCCCCGAAAAATTAGGAATTTCTACTCGATGCAACGATTCCATAACCTGGGTTCCACTACTTAAACATCAGAACGAATTTCGATTCCTAAATCTTAAGACTTTACTACGAAACAACAGAGAAGGAAGATCGATCTGTTTTATCGATTCCATGGTCAATGCAACTATGGTTTGTCGATCTCTTAAGTCAATTCCGATCTACTCGGAGATCTACACAAACATTTAAATACGAATAACAAACCTTACGATTAGAAACGAGCTCAGGAAGATTAAAGCAGCTTGCTTTTCTGCGAGGAATTGGTCGAGACTCGAGAGTATGAGCGAATTTGAGAGAGAGCGAGGAACAACAACGAGACGAGCTACCCTTAACTAAATCACACTAAGGTTTCTAAAGCCCATCAGAGCCTCTTTAACCAAAAATATATTGTTTTTTGTTGTAAAAAAATATTCCCTTTTTTAATTAAATATTTTCTTTGTAAACAGATTTTGATTTACAAAGAATTTAGTCTTGTAGAAATTGAATTAATTTTTTTAGTTATATGAATATTGCATTAAATAAAAATGATATTTTTATCTATATGTTGTTTATAATTTATATTTGTTCGAATTGATAATTTGATTTAGTAACTGTTATTTGAGTCGTGAATGATGCTGTAATAGATCAAAAAGGTGTTGTTCGACTTTAGTACAAATTAGAGAATAGTGAAAAAAAGTTAAACCAATTTTGTAGGATAATATCATCACATAATAGTTTTTGGTTTTAATAAAAAAAAATTTGTTCACAAAAATCACAAGGCTTTTACAAATAGACTGTACAATTAATGAATAAGAAGAACGATTGAAAACTTTTAATCACATCCAAGAAACTCAAAATTGTGATCCACTGTGAATATCGTACCTTGTGTAGTTAGCTAAATCAAAACTAGCTTTGGATTATAGACCCATAAGCTAATACTTTGCTCGCCAATTTAAAACTGCCTCATGAAGAAACTGCAAAATAGACGAAAGTCACATATTACTGATCTCACATCACGTCAAATTCGTTTTCTGTATTCTCCATTAGAAATCTACAGAGAGTTGTTCTTTGGAAGGTGTATAAGAGATGAGAAACAACAATCGGTTTGCTTCAGACACTGAATGAAAACCAGACTAATCAAATGTTAGTTTCTGCAATCTCGTAAAATTACAGCTTGGTTAAACTTAAACTGAATGGAGACGAGTCTTTCCTATTTTATGCATTCGTTAAGATTCCACATTTCGATTCCATCAATCTCAGTAACGTTTGAGAAAAGAAACGAAAAAGTCACAAGGATGATGATGATTATTTGATTGTTTACAGTGGGGAATCAATCAGTAACAGAGTCATTGGAGCGACGATGATGATGACGATTACGATAATCAGCTCGGATTTTGGATTCGAGGACAGAGACATATCGATCGAGAACAGAGATGACAGCTTCAAACTCCGACACTTGTTTCTCGATTGCGTCCATCTGTCCCACGAATTCATCCAAGCCGCCACTTTTGGACTTCATCTGCTCCGCAAAAACTCTGAGACCAGCTGCCACGTCACCCAAATCCTCGTACTCCGACGCAACTCTCAGATTCATCTTCTCCAACAGATCCAGCTGATTGTTCGTTCCCTTAACCAAACAAACGACCACGAAACTCAGTTTCAGATCTGGGAAATATAAAAATGGGAAAATTTGATACTTATAATCTGCAAATTTCGGATTTTTGTCTTTTGTTTCACCTGGAGCTCGGATTTCACCATGGATGATACACTCGTGAAGAGATTCTGTAGCGATTCAGCTAGATCATCACCGCGCGCATCCGCCATAGATAGATGCTTCTTCTCGAAAGACAGAAAGACTCTTTCTTCTGTTGTCGTCTTATCAATTGAGAGAAGGTGAGCGGGTTTTGACAGCGATGGCGAAGGAAGAAGAAGAAACAGACGAGAGGATTCGTAAACTCTCTTCTCTGTTCTCTAAAAGCCCATTAAGAGCTTCTTCTTTAACAAACAAAAAGGACCCTCTTTTCTAATTTTTTTTAATTAAATTCTTTTACTCTTCACCATCTTCAGAAACAGAGACAAGACACAAGGACACAAGAGGACAAGAGAGAGGTGTTATTTGGTCTCGTGAAGTTGCTCCTTAACAATAACAAGATCTTTCAGTTGCACATTGAACAACAAAGACGAATAATGATTATGTAACAGTTATACATAAAGTACATTTGATGTACATTCCCTCACAAATGGTGGCTTCTGTACAGATCGATCCTCCCTAGTTGTAGTCTGGAGTTCGAATTCGCGTCTCGTACACACAAAAACCGGAACCTGCAACATTACATCCAATTCAAACACATTTGTGATTATGACTCAACCAGTCTGTGTAGTGTACATCAGAAAAGACAATTTAATATTACCTGAATAGATTTGCTTGGAATCCGGGTGATGTTATTTTGTAGGATTTCCGTTGGAACCGCTCCTCGAATACCTGACTTGTTTGCTTGTCTAGAACATGCCATGTCGAGCCACCGTCGCTACTTCCTTCAAGAACCCTGGGAAAGGTAACAACAACCCGCAAAAATACAGTGAGGACTAATAGCGAAATGTATATGTTTAGACTTATAGAAAAAAGAAAAGAAAAAGACATTACCAATCTTTGGGGTCTCTCTCTGGGGCATCATTTGCAGACATGAGCTCGTATACTATAAGTTGTTGCATCTGGTTGTAGAGTGTTTTGTACATGATCCAACAGCCTTTAAGAGAAGAGACGGGTATTTCTCATCATATCATGTAACACATTTCAGAATACTGAATCAGGCTTTATTTATTTCATACCTTTTGCACCATTTGGTTCCTCCCATTTGGATTCCTGGATTCCATCAAAGGCTGCGGTTGCCTGAGGTAATGAGGCATGCTTATTTAGGAATAACCAAATACGGGTTTATAATAATGGTAAGATAAGAGCTGTAATAGTGTACCACTTACAATGCCAGAAGGAAGCTCTTCACCACTTGCGAGGACAGAACCAGAGCATACCCTGTTCTGTTTCAGGATCGGAAAAGATAGTATATCTTTGTTCAAGTTTTGGCATTTTCTGAGTTCAGTGACCAGTTCCCTTAAAGCGTCCAATGCAACTGGCAATGCTAAAGCCGTTTTTGTAGGTTTACCCACCAAGCCTATTGTGAGACTTTTATCGTCTGTGTCTTTCTCGCTCTTCAAAGAAAGAGCACGAAGCAAACCTTCCAGTGCGGGGAGAAACTGCTCCAGGAACGAACTTGAGCTATCTGAATCTAAAGTCAAGCGAGCCTTCCTCGTTTTAAAAGACGCCTTCTTCAGATCCACTAGGACTTGCTTGATCATAATAAGGACCTCAATTGCTCGTGCTACAGGTATATCATCCTCAACTAACTGAGTCAGGATAGGCAGAAACGAGTCATAGATATTGGTCACATGGTCATCAACGCATGTGCGAACTGGGCAAGACGAAGAGCTGATAGAGCTGTTTTCGTCTGAGCCAAATTCTGATCTCAGAATGCGCCATTCCTTGTCCCCACTTTGCCTTCCGGGTAAAGAAACCGATGCATCATCTGGGGAATGCAGATTTCTCTCAAGTTCTTCCCGCTCATTGCTGTCTCGGAGTTCAAGCGCAGATAAAAGTCGGGACATAATCCGCCGTTCACTTGTAAGGGTTCGAAGAACAGCTTGCAAAGATGATTCAGTTGTGAGAGTTCTTCTAGACAAAACCTAAAGTGGAAAGCAACAGCAAGACCATGAGTGAGGAACGGAAATGCAGTTACTGATTCTTAAACAAACAGAACATTCACTGTTTTCCTATAGCATTACCTCATGCCATTTCTTTGTATATCGCTTAGTGACGTCACAAACCCCGTCCTTGGAAATTGCAATAACATAATTCAATTTTTTACCCCATCTACAAGGCAGAGATTTTGTGAGAAATATGGCAGTCCATTATGGGGATTGTTCAAAGACAATCATGGAAGTGGCAAGGATGAAAACTTACCCTTTCTCATATAGCATGGGTTTGTCATACACTCCTTCACAAGGGTCAAGATGGATCCATCTGTAGAAAGACAAAAAAATGGGCACAGATTACTCGGTTGAAATTGCTTCACGATGATAGTTCCTATAAAGGAAATCACTAGACGTTTGTTTGCCATATGAAGTTTACCTTCCCAATGAGTGAGAGAAGCATTCCGTCCAGACGTGATCTGTTAAGTCCAGTATCTGTGAATGAATAAAAAGATTATAAAAACACCTTACAAAAATAAAAGCAATACCAACATTTTAGCGGGAAGTGACGATGTTGTTTAGCAGAATACCAAACGAGAATCATAGCCAAACGAGCGGCAGTATAGCGTAAAGCAGTTGGCCCACTCCCCGCAACGACCTCTCTTTGTTTCGACGAGCTGCATGAAAAGGAAAGAAAAATGGAACCTATAAATGAAGTCAAGTTCATATATCTTCCAATCTACAAGCTAATTAGTTACCTTTAGCGGATCATTGTACCGAGGGAATCGAGTTGTTGTTGGACACAAGGTACAGCTGTATAAGTTATAGCGAAACAAACAAAACAGTAAGTCAAAATTAGAGTTCGACAACAGAAAATAATCAAAATTACTGTAAGAATCGAGTAATTCTTGCTCTCAATCCAATACATAATTTAAAATATGACTTAATTAAGCATATACAGTACTACAATTTTCTCGACTTCACAATAAAAATGTTACACTTGTTAGATTTCCTTCACAAAAGAAACTATAACAGAATTGCAAAGTCACGTACCGATATAGTTCCACACGATTTGCTCCATAAGCAAGCTCTGAGCTAAGTGGCTTTCCCATCCCTTGGCCTATGGTTTTGTTACCACAACAGTCACAAGGAGGTTCATTGACCCATCTGCATTATGACCCAGTCAACAACAGACAAAGACGTTCTTTGAAACTACTGTGCCTATATATATATATATATATTCTCACAACTAGATATGCTGCATAGATAGAACAAATAACAGTACAAACCAATGATAAAATTATGTGAAGTCATTTTATCTTCTGTTCTAAATCCCATCAAGGATTTGAATGCTGTAAATTATAATTTAGATTTGGGCTCAATATATGAACCAAATTTCAGTACAACGAGATGTTATCTTTCTGTGGTTCTTTTGCAACTTTACACTTTTGGATTACGAGAAGAGATCAGTTAGGGGAGCATAGAAAAACCTGAAAGATCTTTTGAACCAGAAAAGTAGCTGAAGCAGGAAAGCGTAGCCTTTTTCCTCTTTCGATGGCTCAAAATTCCCCTCCTACATTTTTTGTTATAAGAACTTGGATCAGTAAAAAATTTCGCACAAGATCTAGAGCTCAAGTAAACCTCAACCTAAAACCTTTTAGTCTAAATCCCAGATTTCAATTTCAGAACTTATAATTCTATTCATCAGTGAATATAAGCTCAAACCTTGGCCAGAGAAACCAAAGCTTTCTCCTCCAGCTCGTCTTTGGGAACAGTCTTTTGAGCAGCTTCTTGACGGACTGGATCTTCATACTGAAACAAAACTTGCAATCATACATCAACACATAAACAAATATACAAAACTCTTTTAGAAAAGATTCAAAGAATCTAGTCCATCACCATGAGGACTTGGCTGACATAAGGCCTTATTCTCCTCTCGAATTCGCCGCTATCTTGTGCAGCAACATACTGTTGAAACATTATCGCCTCTTCTTCTGCCTATAAGCAGGAAACCCAAAATCAAAAGAGCAACCAAAATTAGTTCATCATCATCATCAATCAGTTCACAAATGCCAGCGAAAAAAGCGATCAGATACATATTTTAACCAAAACCTGCAACATTCGTGCCAATTCTTCGTCTGATTTCAGCATTTCCGCATCGGATTGCTCAGACTTACCAGAGGTTCCTTCTGACTTCTCCTCAGAGTTTCCTCCAATAGAGAGCAATCGAAGCTTATTGGATATAGAAGCGAGATCAGTCTCATCCGATACCAGTCGATCATCATCTTCCGCAACGATCTATCGACCATAATTGACCAAATTAGATAACATAGATTCCACCCATCACCGAATAAAGCAAAAGCAGATTAGAAAAAAATTACCTTTTGGTCATCAGGAGGAACAAAAGTGAGGGAGAAAATTTGAAACCGTAAAACCTGCATAGAAACATGACAGCATCGGTTTATGTCGGAAGATCACGTAATCAAATCGGAAACGAATATAGATAGAGAGAAAGAGAGAGACCTCAAGACCATCTTCAGTGTCGTAGTCGACATCAAAGCTTGAATCTTCGTGGCGGACGACAAACTTCCGAGATACCATTTTCCCAGACGACTGAAATTCCAAAATGATCGATTGCTTTCTGTTAAGGACGAGGAACGAGACAGTGCTGAAGAAGTGACTTGTTCCGCTAACGAGCGTTTGTTTTCTTTAATAAACCACGAACCGTCCGGTTCCTTTGTAATTCTAAAAACCCTGAAATCGTACCATTGGTTTGGTACGATTTGATTTCGTAACATGATTCAACAACAATTACTTGTAGTTTGCTCCTTTCAAAAAAAAAATTCGAATCTATACCTCCCATGTGTGGTAGCTTTTTACACAGTGTGTGGAGCTTGAACCTATCAAATGCCCTTTTCAATAACCGATGTTACATGATCTTGTAAAACCCAAATAAATTTGCAATCTGTAACAGAGATCAAATGGATTGTCAAGCACATTTTGCAACTAATGAAATTAAAAGACACAGATTATGCGATCAAAGTTGGATGATACAGTTGAAAATAAACTGTGTAAAAAAGCTACCAACGCATACCAGATTGTTAACTCTATTGATTGTAATACTACTCGTTGATTTTATAATTATGTTTTTGGATAGCTACCAAATTACTATACAAGATAAGATCAGCCATAAGTCTGTTAAAGATATTCCCTTCTGTTTTCTGAGTAGATTCAAAAAAAGCCATGACTTTATATTTGAAACTATATCACAATACATGATATCTATTGAACGCTATAAAACACGTTTAGCAGTCATTGAAAATTGTCAAGAAGAACATGTTCACAATGCATTTTTACATAGTGATCTTAAAGAAGAAATATATATATATGATACCTTTTTTGGGATTCACATTTTTAGATCCATCTCTCGTTTGTCGTCTACACAAGTCTCTATATGGGCTACACTAAGCACCAATTGTTGGTTTTCCAAGCTTTCCAACGCATTTCTCGGATATGGATTTGTTCAACGTCGTAAAGACTAACTCTCTTTTCACTCGGGTTTGTTGAAATACGGTTCTCCATATCCTCATATATATAGATGATTTGGTGATCATTGGTAACGATTATGAAGTTATTACTCAATTCAAAAACTAAATAAACTCTTGTTTTCGCATGAAAGATCTCGAGCTTTGAAATATTTATTAGAAATTGAAGTTGCCTGTGGATCTTTCGCTAGCTGATCTTCAGTTTACATATCTACTTGGCAAGTTAGACATTTGTGATCTCCAAGCTGCAACTTGAGAGAATGTAATAAAAGATATCGGATATATTCCATTTTTGTTATAGTAGTTATCATATCTTCCTATTCCTTTCCGTTTTAGGATTTAACCTAAACTCTTGTAATATATATATATATATATATATATATAGTCTAGGTCTTTAAATAAAATAATATATATATATATATATATATATATGGTCTAGGTCTTTAATAAAACGCAACCTCTTCTCTCACTTTAGCAGAAACTGTAAATACAAAACATATAACCACAATTCAAAATTTTATCATTAACAAACCAAGCCGAAGTCGAACCGGTTTGAGTTCATACAATTTCCATAATATGGAAAACTGATCGAGGTCAAACCGAACCCTTCATTACATCGATAAGACATATCACAAACAAAAATTAACCGAACCAAATCCCTACACATAATCAGAAGTTATCAATAATAACTATTAACTAAGAAACCTTGATATATCTTCAAACTGCAGCAACGGTGGTTAAGTCGTTAAAATAATCAGAAAGCAGAGAGTATCTTCATCAAAAGCTCTGTTCTGAAACACAAAAGCTTCGTCTTCAACACCTCGGAATCAGAGGTCGGATGTGGATTGGTGGGGACATCATTAGCAGCTTCAAAATTCATCAAAAAAGCTTCCCACAGTCTCCCCAAGCTCTTGAAAACTCTCCAAAAACTCTTCATCGAATACTGAACTTTCAAAAGTCGTCTCGAAATCTATGAGCTGATCCATCACTCGATCGAACCCATCGAAGCTTCCAGTTAAAGCATTGTTGTTGTTATCCGTAACACAAAAACTTTCACAAATGGCCAGGATCTGCTCTTGCTCTTCAGTGCACTTGTTAAAACTCGCAGGTAAATCATCATCGGGTACAACAATATTATCAGGGATGGAACAAACTGCAGACTCCGATTCAAGACTTAGGAAGTGGTCCGGCTCTTGAGTTCCGTACTGTGAAAGGATCTTCGTCATCTCGTTGTTCTTCAGGTCTTCATCATTAACGAAAGCTCGATGATGAGGATCTCTTCGATCATTATTAACGACGTACGTCTCCCGAACGCAGTTCCTTCAACATCCTCGACGTGGAGCTGATCGCGTCCGTCAATTCTTCGGGATTTTCCGATCTAAAAAGACGCTCGTCCTCCCACCACAACTGTAACCCTAGATCCTTGCGAGCCAAGCATATACCAATGTCCTCCTCCCTCGTCTCTTCCGGAACAGGAATAACACCGGTGAGAAAAGCCGAGACCACGGCATCGACAGAAGAGTGACCGAAGGAGTAGAAAGAGACGTTGGACTGCGAAGAAGGGGGAGTCGATAAGATGGCCATTTGTGCGCTGGAGAGAAGACAAAGCTGCGAGGCTTTGCTTAAAGCTCTTGTAGTCCCTCTGCTAGCTTTTCACCATTCTAATGAACCTAAACCCTAAACTCTCAATTTTGCGAATTATATAGACAAGTCGAGAGGCTTTTGAGTATGCAATGTTCTTGCGTTTTGGAGAAGAAACCAGCTACACTCTTTTTGTCTAATATATATAGGGTTTGCTTTAATGAACTCGGTTCAAGTAGATCTATGTTCTTTCCTTTTCCTGAAAATCCGCTAATCACTAACTAAAATGTTTCGTGCGATCAACCAATATTGATATATTATTACTCGCTTCAAGTTACACTAGAAAAAAAAATGGAAAGCCATTTACACTAAAAAAAGGAAAGATGCCTTGGGTTGCAAGTAGGAAAACATCAATATAAACACATCAGACGATTCTCTAACAATCAGCAAATATCTTTTTCACTAGAAATCCTAAATATATACACAGAGGTAGAGACTGGGATAAACAAAATACCGTTATTTTTGTTTAGTGTAAATGGATTTCCATTTTTTATTTTAATGTGATTGTGTGATTATTATTATTATTATTATTTTTTTACATCAAATGTGAAATCATCAAAAAGAATTTTTTAAAAAAATTGTATCATGCCAAGATAATAGAAAAACTTATTATAACGAAATAATTATATAATAGTGTTTTAATTAAATTTAGAAAAATTGTATCTTGAAACAAATGATACGATTAATTTAACTTAATCGATTAAACGTATAATATTATTTTTGGGTTAGTTAACTTTTATTTTTTTGTTTACCATATATAATGGTATTAATCAAAAAATAAAAATACAAACTATTTTTTTAAAATATTATAGAGGGTATTGTCTCATTGTCAAATAGAAGTTAAGAAAAATTGCCATATAAAACTCTCCATTTTTTGACTAAAATCTTTTTAAAAAAATTTCTACTTAATAGTCAAATAATTATTTTTTAAACTATGTATCAATGTATCCAATTCAAAGCTGTCACTTTGAGTGATGGAAAATACATCATCATTTCATTTAAATAAAAGTAAAATGTGAAAAAATAAATAAAATATGGGAAGTTTTTCTGGTTGTGGTCAAAAACGGAATATAATCTGCAATTTTGTTTTGTGTGGTCAAAACATAACTATATTCAAAGTTTTATCATATCATAAAATGGAAACATGCATGTACAGTGCATACAACATTTTGGCCAGCCATACTTTCTAAAACGTAAAAGAGATTCGTAAAAAAGTTTTAGCGCCGTTTGTTGCCACGCGTCGTGGCTTGTCTCGCTCCTTGTCTATATACTCACTAAGCCTCTCAATCATATCCCACCAAACCCTATCACATAAGCTTACTCGTTCATCTGTCTTCAGTCTTTCTTGGATTTCTCTCTTCAGATCTATTTCACTTCTCAACGTAAGTATTCTTTGTAGATCTCAAAGTAGGGTGATTGTTAAACCTTAGCTCTTCTTGCTCTAGTATTGTTCAACATTTTCACCTAGATCTCAACGATATAACTGAATATTTCTAGGGTTTTAATCAATTGTTTGGCGTCGATATAATCGATGTGATGTAGAAACACTAGTATCTAGGGTTTGGATTTACATATCATTCGAAAAATTGTATTTCAGTCGGATGATAATGATTCTTGTGTAAATTTTGCTTCAAGATAGTTTTGGAAATGGAGAAAAATGGAGCCACAGATCCAAAGGCTAGCGATGGGAAGCAAAAGAAGAGAACTCTTCCAGAGAACATAGAGCCATCAGATGATGTCTCTACGAGGAGACCAAAGCGAGCTGCAGCATGTACAAACTTCAAGGAAAGATCTTTCCGCATCTCCGGAAAATCTGCTACCGTTCAAGCAACGAAACAGCAGATTGTGGAAGACGAGATTGGAGCTCTAGACTTGACTTCTCTGCCGAGCAATGAACGTCGTAAAACCAGGAGGCTAACTGACTTCAATTTCCATGACACCAATGGAGTTCTACAGCCTGTGGAGATGTTGGAAGTCAGTGAACTTTACATCGGAGGTGTGATCTTACCTTTAGATGAATGTTCAGACAAGGAGAAAGCAAAGGGCGTGAGGTGCGAATCTTTTGGACGAGTGGAGAGTTGGAATATAGCTGGATATGAAGATGGCTCCCCGGTGATATGGATCTCAACTGAGTTGGCAGATTATGATTGCCTAAAACCGGCGACTAACTACAAGAAGATCTATGATTACTTCTTTGCGAAGGCGTGTGCTTCGTTAGCGGTTTACAAAAAGTTGTCAAAGTCTGCGGGTGGGAATCCTGACACGAGTTTTGACGAGTTGGTTGCAGCGGTTGTTAGGTCTATGAGCGGAAGAAAGTGCCTTCCTATCAATGTGGCCAATCAAGACTTTGTTATAACTCAAGGAGGGTTCATATATAACCAGCTCGCTGGTTTGGACACGACGCCAAAGAAAGATGATGCAAGGTTTGCTGAGATTCCTGTTCTCGTTGCTCTCCGAGATAAGAGTGGACATAAACTTGGCAAGGCTGTGCGGTCGGAAGGAAGATCTTCTGATGGGACCCTGAGGATTGGTGGAGTTTCTGAGGTGGCCTCGACATCTGATCAACTTGTTGATGACAAGGACATACGATATGCGAAAATCATACAAGATGAAGAGTATAGGACATCTATGGAACGGCCAAGGAAAAACAGCAGCTCAGCTTCTTCTTCAAAACGTTTTTACATAAACATCAACGAAGATGAGATTGCCAATGATTATCCTCTGCCATCCTATTATAAGAATTCCAAAGAAGAGACAGATGAGCTTCTACTTTATGAGGCTGACTATGTGGACCACACCGAGGAGCTGCCTCGCAGGATGCTTCACAATTGGGCTCTTTACAACTATGATTCAAGGTTGATATCCCTTGAACTGCTTCCCATGAAGTCCTGTGCGGACGCTGACGTAACTGTCTTTGGATCTGGTTTGGTGACCGAGGATGATGGAAGCTGGTTATGTCTTGATGACCCTCACACCTCTACGCCGTCACAGGATCATGATGGCTTGCCCATATTCCTAAGTCAGATAAAGGAATGGATGTTTGAGTATGGTTCGTCAATGGTCTCAATTTCAATACGAACGGATGTCGCCTGGTAAGCTGTCTATTCTACTTATACCCCTACGTTAAATTCTTATGTTGCATGAAAACACCCTCCGAGATCAGTTTCCCTTTTTCGGAAACTCTAAGAAACGCGCTGGAAGTGCGATCTTTTAACGTTTCAATTTGAAAACACTACGAAAATTTGATTATTGTTCTGGAAACATAGTAACTAAATATTTTTTTTTAAAAAAGCATTAAGATTTATTTAGTTGTTTTAGTAACTTAAAAGACTAATTAAATTAGTGTGGATAGTTTTTTCTAATCGTTAACATCTAACAGTTAAACTCCGATTTATAAAGTTATAATTTAGGGAGAACATGAAAAATGTAATAGCTAAATATTTTAAAAAACATTGAGATTTATTTTGTTAAAATTTAACTGTATCTAAGTTATTAATGTGAGGATTTTTTTTTAATTGAGTAACATCCCAACTTTCAACCTAGGAAGTTAAAAAACATTGAAAAAGTGTAAAAAAGTCAAGTCATAAAGTTGTATATAAACAAGTTATATTATTTCTCCAATAAAATTCGATTTTGCTCTCTATAAAAGATATATTTTGATTAAATGTTAATACTTTTTTGACTTTAATGTATTTTTTGTATCCAAAATATACGCTGTTTTTTTTTTGCAAGAATTTGGTGGTATATGCATTTTTTTTTCAAACTAAAATTTGTTTCTTTTCCAAGTGTATGTTTCCGTTTCCATGCAGCTTGTTGCCCTAGTTTTTCTCTGGTTGCTGACGTATCAGGTATATGCAGGTATCGACTTGGGAAACCGTCAAAGCAATACGCCCCTTGGCAAGAACCTGTTCTGAAAACAGCTAGGGTTGCGATAAGCATTATTGCCTTGCTGGAGAAGCAAACTAGAGTGGGTAAGCTTTCATTTGGAGATGTCACCAAAAGAGTGTCGGAGTTCGACCGGAACGACAGAGCTTACATTTCGTCCGATCCCTCGGCTGTCGAGAGATATGTGGTCGTGCATGGACAAATCATCTTGCAGATTTTTGCAGAATTTCCCAAAAAGGAGATCGCAAAGTGTGCATTTATTAATGATCTTGCAAGTAAAATGGAGGAAAGGCACCACACAAAATGGCTCATCAAGAAGAAGAAAACATCGCAAAAGAAACTGAATCTGAATCTGAATCCAAGGGCAGGTATGGCACCAGCGGCATCCAAGCGGAAAGTTATGCGAGTAACAAGAACTCGCCTGATCAACAGAATATGGGGCGAGTATTTCTCAATTCACTCTCCAGAGTATTTAACGGAGGAAACTGGTGCAGAAAACGGCGAGGAAGAGGTTGAAGAGGAGGAAGAAAATGAAGAAGAAGAGGAGGGAGAAAATGAAGAAGAAGATGACGCAGAGGAAAATGAAGAAGACGACGCAGAGGAACCTGCTGAGGTTCAGAAGCCTCAAACTCATCCAAAGAAAATCCGAGGCAGTTCTGAAAACATGGAAATAAGATGGGAAGGTGAGATCTTGGGAAAAACTTCTGCTGGTGGGCCTCTCTATAGACAAGCCCTCGTTGGAGAAGAAATGGTGGCTGTAGGTGGTGCTGTCATCTTGGAGGTTGATGATACAGATGAAACTCCGGTCATCTACTTTGTGGAGTACATGTTCCAAAGTCAAGATCACAAAATGCTACATGGAAGACTCCTCCAAAGAGGATGCGAGACTGTTCTGGGGACTGCTGCTACCAAGAGGGAGCTATTCATGACTAATGAATGCGTCACTGTTCAGCTTAAAGACATAAAAGGAACAGCCTGTTTTGAGATTCGACAAAGGCCTTGGGGACATCAGTATAGAAAAGAGAACGCCGCCGCAGATAAGCTTGACCGGGCTAGGGCGGAGGAACGAAAATCTCAAGATTTGCCAACGGAATATTATTGCAGATCCTTGTATTCACCTGAGAGAGGGGGTTTCTTTAGTCTTCTCAGTGATATTGGTCGTGGTTCTGGATCCTGCAGTTCGTGTAGGATCAGGGAGGAGGAAGAGAAACGGTCAATAATCAAACTCAATGTTTCACAGACAGGGTTTTCCTATGACGGGGTTGATTATTCTGCGGAAGATTATGTCTATGTCTACCCTCAATATTTTAATATTGATCGACTGAAAAAAAGGGTAAAGCAAAAGTTAAGTATGGGAACAACATTGGGTTGAGAGCTTTTGTTGTTTGCCAGTTTCTCGAAATTATCGTCGCGGAGGAATCTAGAGAGGGTTCCTTTGAGGTCAAACTGAGAAGGTTCTATAGGCCAGAGGATATTTCTGCAGACAAGGCCTATGCTTCAGACATCCGAGAGGTAACAACTATTTCTTATGTAATATATCTAGTGATGTTTGGTTTCTTGATAAGTTTAATTATCTTACAGTCCTTTTTTTTTTAGCTGTATTACAGCGAGGATACATATGTTCTCCCTCCAGAGGCTATAGAGGGAAAGTGTGAAGTAAGGAAGAAATCTGACATGCCTTTACGCCTTGAATTTCCAATAGTAGACAATATCTTCTTCTGTGAATATTTCTATGAGTCCTCCAGTGGTTCTCTCAAGCAGGTATGTAATTAATTTGTTAACATTTATTGCTGTTTCCGACACAAACAAGTTGAAGTGTTTCTCTTAATTGTCTTGTAACAGATGCCCGTCAATATCAAACCCAAGTTCTCTACCATTAGGGACGACACGCTTCTAAGAAAGCAAAAGGGGAAAGAAGTAGTGAATGAAACTGATCCTGAAGTACCTAAAGAGATGCGTCTGGCAACTCTAGATATTTTTGCTGGTTGTGGTGGCCTGACTAAGGGACTGGACGAATCAGGTATGTATTATCTCGAGTCAACACTTTAGTCTTTATATATCCACCAAAACGCTTTGAACAAGCTTTACTCATTTCCATGTTTATACGCACAAGGTGTATCTGCAACAAACTGGGCGATCGAGTTCGAAGAACCAGCAGCGCAAGCTTTTAAACAAAACCATCCAGAGTCAACAGTTTTTGTTAACAACTGCAACGTGATTCTAAGGTAAAAATATACAACAATATAAAACCCTTACTCTTCCAATGTTGGTTCCTTACTATGTTTTGTGAGTTATATGTAGAGCTATAATGGAGAAATGTGGAGATCAAGATGACTGTATCTCCACTAAAGTGGCGAATGAGGGCGCAGCTAAACTTGATGAGGAACAGAAACGTATTCTGCCACTGCCTGGTCAAGTGGATTTCATCAACGGAGGACCTCCTTGCCAAGTATATATATATATATATATATGTCAAGATTATTGCTATACTTTGTCTACAATCCTTGTTGAAGAAATGAAAAAGCTCTTAACCTGTGCAATTTTGGCAGGGATTTTCTGGTTTGAACAGGTACAAGGAAGGCCCTTGGAGTATGGTTCAGCGTCACATGATATTAGCATTCTTGTCCTATGCTGATTATTTCCGGCCACGGTACTTTCTTCTGGAGAATGTGAAGAACTTCGTGACGTTCAAAAACGGGCAGTCATTCCATCTTACTTTGGCTTCTCTCCTCGAAATGGGTTACCAGGTAAAACATCCTAGTGCTATTATTTAGTCTCATGTTCTCTGTGTTCCACACATGATTGCTCTTTACTAGAAGTTGGCATGGCATGTGAAACAGAACTCAACATCTGTTTGATGTTTTGCAGGTGAGATATGGAATCTTGGAAGCAGGCGCATATGGAGTTTCCCAATCTAGAAAAAGAGCTTTTATTTGGGCAGCTGCACCAGGAGAAGTTCTTCCCGAATGGCCCGAGCCTATGCATGTCTTTGGTGATCCGGAGTTGAGAATCAGCCAATCCAGATATTCACAGTATGCTGCTGTTCGTAGTACTCGACATGGTGCACCTTTCCGCTCAGTCACTGTGAAAGACGCGATTGGTGATCTTCCACCAGTAAAAAGCGGAGAATCCACGACGATCAGAGAGGTATGTACACACATAGATGTTAACACAATGACGTTATCCCACCATTTAAATTATTTTTGTGTCTTGTAGTATGAAGCTGATCCAGTCTCATGGTTCCAAAAGGCGATAAGAGAAAACATGATGGTTCTCACTGATCATATATGCAAAAGCATGAATGAATTAAACAGTATTCGATGTGAGATGATCCCGAAGATTCCAGGTGCTGATTGGCATGACCTCCCAAAGGAAAAGGTCAGTCTCATACATCCGACTTTAAGGGAATAATGAAAAGGAATGCCATTTAAAACTATAGATCAACTTAAATTCTTACTTTCACTATATTACAGGTGAAGTTATCAAATGGGCTGCAGGTAGATTTGATTCCAGACTGTCTGCGAAAAGATAAGCCCTACAAAGGACTCTTTGGGAGGGTAGATTGGCAAGGAAACTTTCCAACTTCCACCACCGTTCCTAACCCACTGGGTCTGGTGGGAATGTGCTTCCATCCAGACCAAGACAGAATCCTCACTGTCCGTGAAATCGCCCGGTCTCAGGTAATAAAAATCCTTCTGTTCCTTAGTCAGTCCTCTAGCATCAGTAACACTCTTAGAGATGGCAAAGCACTTGTTCAGTTGTTTGTATGGAAAGTTATTTCAGATCTCATATCGAGCGTTTTTGGAAATACAGTAATTGTTAGCTTACGGATATGGCTTTTAAGAATTGATTAGTATATGAAAATTGTGCAGGGGTTTCCGGACAGCTATGAGTTCGTAGGGAAAATAGGACATAAGCATAAGCAGATTGGGAATGCAGTTCCTCCACCATTGGCCTTTGCCCTCGGCCGTAAGCTTAAAGAAGCCGTCCTTCTCAAGAAACCTCCTCAGCAGCAACCCTAAAAGCATCAATTATATGAGCCATTGTATCCCTCCTCTTAAAACTCATTGTTATTGCCTTGATGGTTTACTAAGACTTTTGCATTATTTGGTGATTGTTAAATTGAATTTTCCGTTAAAGACAATTAAGTTGAATCTATCAGTCGGCTTTCTTTCCAGAGCTTTTTCTCTGTATGAATAAAAAGTTTAATTTCTTAAAAAAAAAAGGTACAAAATTTTCACCATGTTAATAGTAGTATGAAACAACATTGATCTGCGTTTTTCACCATTGCTTCTTTCCCTTTTTCTTCTTCTTGCTGCTACTACTAGTGCTAGTGCTACTGGCAGTTGCTGAAGAAGGGCTCTCGGGAACATTATCAAACATACCGGCTTGCGCGGCGTTCTGCAACCACTCATAGAACTCTTCTTCCGTCATTGTTTCATCCATGTTAGCATTTGGCATTCTCTGGTTTCCTCTTTGCCCTGATGAACCACTTGTTCCTCGTTTTGCACCTGCCACGTTTGTGTTCACATGGAAGCTCGGCTTGTGGGTGTTCGCAGGACATCTCATTCCCTTGCAACAATTCAAGCAAAAAAAATTCAATCCTTCCGAGACAAAACCAAGCGAATCTCTTTATGAAATGCCAAAAGCAAAAGCGATTGGTTTTTGGGTACCTGACAGATATACCACTGCGAAGCTTCATATATTTTGCTGTCTGCACAAACATAAGCACGCGGCAGATCAACCTGCGTTACAACAACAAACCTTTCACATGAGTATGAGAAACCATATCAATCTAGTCATCCAATAGTACAAATTGCCTTCTTGTTCATCAACTGGCACAGAGTGTCTATTTCTATTCTCAATCTTTTCCAATATAGTGCATTTACCATATCTGAAACGAAATCTTTTGTGTATAAAATACCTTCTGAAACAACCCGAACAAGACGTGCTGTGAAGATTGTTCAACCCAACCATCTCCATCTTTTGCTAGATGAAAGTCCTTGCAATCCTTTAGATACAAAACCGGAGCTAGCGTAAATCAATTGAGTACTAGAAATTATACTTCCTCAAAGAAAGTTTCCTCATTGGTTCGAATATATAGTATCTCTAAGATGCAGATGAAGAATTGGAAAAAAACCTGGCACCATCGCGCTCTAGATTTTGTTTTCTTTGTTAGAAACCAGGCATGGAGATTGCCACATTTTTTACATGCTATCTGTCTACACTCTCTTAAAGCATCATCTCCTTCACCTTCTGAGCTTCCAAAACCAGAGCCAGAGAAACCATGTCCCCGAGTGTCCTGGTTGTAGATGATGTATTACATTATCAGCGTTAAATAAAGACAAATATCCAAGTAGAGGGTTCCAAAAGGAAGATATTGAGGAATTAAGCAAAGAGAGAAAGATAAAAAAAAAGTGACACTTTTAGCAACAAAGATGTATTTCAGCTGATGAAATAACAGCCAAACAACTATTAAATATACCTTCTGAGAAGAATTCTGAAACCTCCGGAAGTAGTTCACCAGTTCTTCCTTCTTTAATTCATCGTCATATGATTTCCGTTGTATAGAATCAAGCAACACCTAGAGGCCAGCTAGGGAGATCAGAGATGTGGGAACTTAATGTACCGATACAAATTGATGAAACGTAAAATAAATAATTACCTCATATGCGTTCTGAAGTTTCTTAAAAGCTTCAGCTGCTCTCTCATTCCCCATATTCTTATCAGGATGGACCAGCATTGCCTATCAAAGTATTTACATTCCTCAAAAAACTCAAAATACGTTTCGTTGCTCGTGACTATCCAGCAATTGACACAGGCAGAGAGACATTCACTTCAAAGAGAGAAATAAACAGCATTACCTTTTTCCTATATTCTCGCTTGAGATAAGCCATGTCAACATTCCCATACCGAGGTAAGCCCAACGCTGAGTAGTGGTCAGCGCAATTCAGTAATCGAGCAACTTCATCTTCCGATGTTAACTCAGAGTCTGTTCCGCTAGTTGACGCGACTCCTGGGCCACGGTCTCCCGGAAAGCCAGAGCCGTTTTCAAAAGACGAACCATTTAAAGGTTCAGTGGGTCCATCAGCTGTGCTCTGCTGGTTTAATTTGTTCTTAAAAAAATATATAAGAGCATCGGTTGAGATGAAAGCAAGATTAAAAGCCAATAGAAGGCCCAGCCATCCGATATAACTCCATGCACTATAGACTGAATACACTGTGATGATAAACAGTGCAATGCGCTCGTGCTTCATCATGAATGCCAGACCTTCATATCAATAAACATTGCACATTGTATCAGACAAAGTAATGCAAGAGTCCGGTTGTTACTACGAGATTGAGACAGGAAGGACTTACCTCCCAAGAAAAGGAAGAGTAGAGTTGTCCAAAAGCTACCATAGAGCCATAGCAAAACCAAACCGGAAATGGCAAGGGTGATGGATCCAACAACAAATCCAATGAACAACGCCACCAGAACAGTTGCAACCTGTGATTATATCAACAGTGACATATGCATGAAAAAAGATAAACATATAAGCAGTAATATTTTAGATTCTTACCGTCATCACTATAAATTTGGTCATGCCGATCATTGAAAACGCTGAAAAGAGACCACACCACATAATTGAGAAAAAGGATGCTGTTCCCATCCGGATGAAAGAATCAAAACCTCGGATTGCACAGTCCAACCAAACCAGAGATAGAAGAAGAATTATGCTGCCGAAGTGCATAAGCCATCTGAAGACAACTGGGCATGCTTGCCGAATTTTCTTTGTAACAAGGTCACGGGCTTTATATACTCGTGATCTGAGAGAAACTATCAAAGGCCTGTTTCTTTCCATCCACTGATTCAATTCCCTTGATATAGTAGCAGTGGGCATCCTCAGTTTCCTGAGTGCTGCATTGTATGCTAGCGCAATATTCTCCGAGGGGCTGTTTGTGCTCAATATATCCAGCAAGCTTCTCATAACACCATTGATGTGTTCACGGCCAAATGGAATATATCTAGTCTCTTCAGTCGTAGAACCAGGTAAATTCTGAGGTCGATTATCTCCAGCTAAATCTGTCTCTGAAGCAACAGGCTGATCTATATCCTTGACAGAAGAAGCGCCTTTTACTGCATCCATGTCTCTTTCTGAAGTTTCACAAACTGGACTACTTCTTGTCTGTTTATCACCTTGGCAATTCTCTTTCAGGACACTCTCAGCCTCAATAGTTTTCCCTTGTCCGTTTTTGGACAGCAAAGAATCAGAAGTTTTCTTTTTTTGCTTCGTTTGGTGATCCAATCCATTCTTCTGCTGGCTCCCTTTCCGAGCCATTACTAATTCACACAAGTACGTAAAAAGCGAAATCAACTGAAACTTTCTCTAGCATTTCCTGCCACTGAAGAAGGAAGAGCAATCAAGTCAAGCGACATGTATAGCAATCTCGAAGAATTAATAATAAAAAAAGTGACTGTTATATACAAACGTCTAGCTAACGATGAAATTACAGTAGCCCAAGCAAAGTGGAAGTGATCACATCGAATAACTTTCACCAAGCTTTGGGCATGGAAGCAAAAAACCAACTTCAAATTTTTGAATAAAAAGACGTAATTGAGATCAAATCCATGAAAACGCTTTCGGGTTTCGTGGGGTTGGAGGAAATTAAGCAATACTAACCCAGAATAGTTAAAAGGTCGTATTTTTCAGGGAGAGGAGATTACGAGAATACGAATGCTAAAAGCAAATTGGGGAAGAAACAAAAAAAGGGTACCTGAAACTCTGATTCCAAAGGAGAGGCGGAGCGAATGGAGGAGGAGGAGATTCCATGAGAAGAAGAAAAGTCAATTAAAGGTCGGAGAAGAAGGGCCCACAAGAAAATAACGAAACCAGTGTGCCCTAGAGAGCATCTCAATTCCTGCTCACAAATCAATGTGCCAAATTGAGATTTATCTGCGAATTTGGTGAGTGATTGAAAGAAACTAGGAACACGAACACACAAGAAAAAGCCTGTGAAGAAGAAGCACGCTTTCAATTTGCAATTTTGGAGTAAAAGACCGAACCGATCAGAAATCGGAGCTTTCGACCGGCGGTGTCACTGTTTTAAGATGAGCTGGTGAATATTCGGTCTTTTTGTAAAATCACAGATATTATAAGGATATACATTTAAAAAAAAAATCATGGTTAAATGTTAGAATCATTTTAATTTTGGTGTCCAGTGAAATTAAAGTGTTCAAAAGCACAGTTTCGGCGATAGACCTTTGACAATTACATCCCTAGATGTCTGTTGGAATTATGCGTTTTTGTTATTAAGCCAAATTATGCGGTTTTAGATGGTTCTATGCAGATTTAAAAGCCTTTACGGTTTTAGATAGCCTTATACAATCGTTATTTTTCAACTTTTATTTGTTTTGTTGTAATTTTACAATTTCTAATTACATGAAATAAATTTATAATTTTTGGATTGACTAAAATTTTATAAAGTTTGACTTCATGATATGATTTCATGTAAACTGAACTAATTTGGTAGATACATTTATGATGAAACCTAATACAATAAATAGTTTGATAAAATTATTTTCAACGAAAATTAGTTTGACAAAATGACAATTGTTTGTGTTTGTTTTCAAATTTTGCTTCTCCTAAAGCTTTATATCAAATAAAGGTTTTGTCTAACTCCCATTTATGATAGATTATTAGTGTTTTAGTGTTGATATTTCTAATATTTATTTTGAAACTATTTTCAAAAAAAAAGATTTGTTAATACTATTATTTATGAATTATAATATTTTTATTTGTTATATTATGTATATAATATATATATTGTTTTGTTTTATTCATGTTTAGGCCGACTAAAATCATTATTGGTCCCATAAATCTTGAAAACATTTTGACAAAAATAAATTTTGACTATGGGCTATAGATTCGTTCAGACTTTTGTTAGCTACTTACAACTATTTAGCTTAGGCCCAAAGGCCACAAAGTTTATCATATTTATTATGTGTAGTATCGTTTGTATTCTTATAATTTGGTTTTCTGTACATCATATTCTTGTTATACCGTTGATGCAATTGTTATAATAAATTATGTAAGAAATGAAGATAATAATAAGTTAGGAAAAATATGAAGCTTGATATCACTATTTATAAAATCAATATTTGATACTCTTTGAAAAATTATATAAATAAATAGATGTTATTATCACATATCGTAAGACTTTATCTATCGTTATCTATACCTTACCTTACCGCATAAATAACAGAAAATTATGAATTTTATTTGTTGTTTTAGATATTTAACCCGTATATAGGTATAACTCATTATTAAATCTATTTAATTTTCAATATTTTGTGCGTTTGGTGAGGGTCACCATCTAGTTAAATATAACTCAGTTACGTGCAAGTGAGCCAAACTACGAAACATGGGTTAACAAAATATGGTCTAGAACAAGAAAAGGATATCCTTTGGGTATATATAATTAAAAAGACAGAGACAAAAAAGGAGTTTCTTCAATTTGCAAGGAAGAAGACACGAGAGAGATCCTCTTGAGAACGCATATTCCTAAACTTCCAAAACATTTGAAACACATTAAAAGTACCAAAAGACAACTTTGAAAACCTCATTGCCTCAAAAACATTCTTAACTCTTATCCAAACACCATCATATAATCGTTATGGTGACAGAAGCCATGAAAGCCAAGGCAGAGGTGTTCCATGGAGATAAGACATGCAGAGAGAAATTTGGTTCGCTTTTGTCCGAGATCGGTTTACCAAACCGACTCCTAAGTAACCAGGAGATTGAAGAATGTGGTTACGTGAAGGATACGGGTTTCGTGTGGTTAAAGCACAAGAAGAAGAATGAAGAGAAAAAGAGATATCAAGACTTGTTTAGATTTGATAACGTTGTGGTATGTTTCGAAGATGAAGTCACTGCATATTTCGAGCAAAACAAGATCAAGAAACTCACTGGGGTTAAGGCCAAGGAGTTTGTGGTTTGGATTTCGCTGGGTGAGATTCATGTAAACCGTTCCACTGGTTTGATTACCTTCAAGACTCAAGTCGGTTTATTGTCTAAGTCGTTGCCTTTGTCGGTGTTTGAAGACATTCAAGCTGATCATGATGTCAAGGAGAAGCCAAAAACGGCTCAACAAAAATTCAACACCACCAAAATCTATTTATACTAAAAGAAAACAGAAGAAATAAGATGTATATATGTATTTGTTTTCATTTGTTCTTTTATATTAATCGATTTCTTATGTTAAAGGAAATCGAAATCTGATTCTTTTTATATACAAAAAAGAACAAATATGAAAGAATAGAAATAAAAACAAATTGGCTTTACTTATCCTATATCTGTAACAAACCGTAACAACATTTAAACCAAACAACAAACAAACCGGTTAGAGCCTATTTTGAAGTTGGTTAGCTATATGTACAACTTTTTGGAAGTGAAGATTGAGGCTCTTCATTTCCTTTTGTTTTAATAAGCTGAAACATTGAATGATGTGAAAGATAATAGATACATCATATAAGAGAAAGTCTGTTGGTAAGAAGTTGAGTAAGAGGTGTATGCTACTATTGGGATCTCTATGGTAATATAATAACATAATGTATATACATAAATATTCATTTAACCGATTCTATTTAAGTATTTCAAAACTTTGAACCAAATTTTCACAAGCTCAAAAGGATTAAACAAAAAAATTGTAGAAAATGCAACATAAACATATGTATAGAGCTTAACTACAGGGTATTATGGTGCTGCGAAAGGCGTGGGCTGAGAACCACAAAGGCAGAGAAGAGCTTCCTTTTACAGAAAACATCTCTTTCCATAACTTACTTCGTCTCTGATAAACCAAAACTTGTTTATGAGTAGCCAAGAACACATACTCGCGGTTCTGACAAATAGGGAAGATTCCAGGTACCAATCCTTTGATGCACCTTAAACTTATGCTATCAACAACACTCCAAGTTTCAGTCTCATAGTCTTTCATCATCCAAATCCTCATCCAACCATCTGATAGTTGGATCACCGACAAAAACCCGTTGGATTCCAAGAGATAAACCCTATTACCACCATCTCCACATCTGATATCATCAGGCAAAGAAATCTTTCTCCACACATCGTGTTCAAGATCAAGTGCAAGTATATAACACAAACCACTCATCAACCAGTGCAGCTTCCCGTTGACAAACACCACTTGGTTCTTGCTCATGTGAGTGAAACCACAATCTTCTAGCACCGAAACAAACTTCCTCCATCTGTTGGTCTCAGAATCAAACACCAAGCAAATAAAAGTCCCGTCGGGTCTCTGACCAAACGACCTGTGGTAACCAGCCATGACCACATAGAACTTCTTCTTGGCTATATCACAAGCCAAGCCAACAAGAGTTGCCTCACCGTCTGGATAAAACCGAGTGACGGGTCTCTCTCTGCTCTTAGGCAATGTCCTATACTCTCTAGTCGATGGATTACAGACGTAATAAACGCCCTTTTCAGGAATGCTAGAGCAACACAATAAGCCATTACACGAAACCCTGACTCTCACCCTATCTCTAAGGAAATCCAATGACAACTCAGAAACACCTCTCAGATTATCAACGCAGATCAAGCTAGACTTCGATTCCGATGAATCTGATACTTCGGCGACAAGCATTTGCTCTTTCACAGACACTTGGTTGTACAAAGTCGTGAAATAACTGTCGGAGGGCAATCTGTACCAAGCTTTGCAAACGCATTTGAACCTAAACAGCGATTTAACAGGTAATCTAGCCAGAATCAGAAGAAACACCTCATCGGGAAAGAGAGCACCTTTACGGTTATCCATTACGAGATCAACAAACTACCGAGGAGAAGAGAAATCTATAATGGTAAAAAAACTAAACTTTCTCGTCTTACCGCATCAGATAAGACCTAGACTTGAAACATGGTCTCTGTATTTCGATTACCCATCGATGGAATCAGGAGTATGGAGCATCGATTCAAATTTTCATTTTGACAAAAAAAAAATATTAACAATTTCAGAGATCAGGGAGGAAAGATATAGCTAAAATGGAGAAACGGATAAAACGAATTGCGCGAGCGTTGAACAAGTATGCTGGGGAAGAAGAGCGCGTGTTTCCGACTACCCAATAAACAAAGACCAGATGCATCTTACCGCTTCGTTTATTTTAGGCCCAAGGCCCATCTATTTTGTGAACAAACATAAATGAAAAGTTTTTTTGTTTAATATTTATAAACAACGGTTCATAATGTTTAATGGTTCTTAGTTGTTTAAATCCTCCATCTATTATATCTCTTAAACAGTAACGAGAAGAAGTTAAAGCTAACTATATTAGAAACTAATGTTCAAAAGTTTACTATAACCAGGTGTTCGGAATAGACCTAGTCTATAACTGATTAATCGAAGATAAATTGAAGATTAATCGTTGATTTGTTTTTTCTTTTTTTCCTCTTAACATTGTAAGCTAAACCTACACTTATCAACAAAAATTAGAGAAAAAAAACTAGATTTATCATTTTGTATATAAAGCAAATAATTTATTACTATCTAATTGTAAACAAGAAAACCTTTTACTATATCATTAACAAACAAAAAAACAGCGATTTCAGTTTCAACCACTCTTTAAAATGTTTTAAAGGGTTTGCGATAATAGTCAATAGGTTTTACAGTACATATCTAGACCATTTAGGCAAACAGCTTGCAGTTAAACTTCTTAGTTTAATGTAATATTTCATATATTTATTTATAACTATGTTTTACAAAAGAAAATATGACCTTTTTTCTTCAGTTGTAGTAGCTAGAATAGTAGAAGTGCCGAGTTATATAACTTAGGATTCTTCCACCAATGAAGGATATTTTGACGTCTTGCTTCTTCTTGGGCCAACCTTAGAGGAAACTCTTTTATATGTAGCCCTTACGTATACACAAAATGTCTAGTCGTCTACGTATATACATTTACATGCATGGTATAAAAATATAAACTCACACATACATGTATATGTATATAATGGAGAGAAATTATTAAAGGGAATGGAAAGTGTAGTTGAGGAGAAGGATTTTGTCGTAACTCGGTAGCTTTGTCTCAATGATTTGTGTCTTTGGTCACATCAGTTTCCCTATCTTCCTCAGGCAACTTAAGTTTGCTTCTTTACTTCTTCAATTTTGTCTCCCTTTTGCCATTTTCCATATATTTTCTCTTTTTGCTTTCTTATTGTCTTCTGTTCCATTTTAACTGATTGGCCATATTTTTCACATCCCTTTATCTTTCCCGAGACTTGCTAAATGTTTTCGTCGCTAGCTGATACTTTAATTGACGTCTACATAAACATTACGATAATCTTTAATTAAAGGCCATGGCGCACGCGTGACTTTTCTTTGTCCGCAAGGGCTCCCTACAAGAAGATTCATGCTAGAAGATATGATGCAAAACATTTTCAGAGTCCGACATTTTCCGATTGTTTCTCTCTCATCAAATTTTACCTTGTGTCCGACATTTTGAACATTTTTATGGCATTATAATTGATTTGTATCAAATGCTTTATCTGCCATAACCTTAAAATGAGCAATGCATTATGATTTGTCACAAAATGAAAATTTTGCAAATGCACCTTCAGATGAAATTTTCAGTCATAAACCTAGTGACCAAAATGGAAAAGAACTAGCTACTAATTTACAACACATGGTTTCATTAATTATATATGATTATAGGTGTAAGATTTTTGTTTATTTACTTTTTGTCAACATAGGTATGTGTTTTTTTCGATAGATAGACTTCATGTCAAATGTATGACGAAAAAATATATAACCTCTTTCTTTTTTATTTATAGATAAAACAAAAATTATATATATGTATATTTATCTTTATATATAGCTACGTCCGTGCGTGTATTGAACATATATCTTTATAAATATATACAAATCATGCAAACCACTCTCTGTCTTTCACTCAAGCGATGGATGAATTTAAAAGCCTTTCATGGATTGAAGAGCTATCAAAATGTCATGATCAAGGTATATACACACACAGACACGAATGTTAATTAATTATGTATATAACTTATGTAGTTATATAAATTTTTATAGGAGAAAAAGGCTATTTCAAGAAGAAGAAGATGGTGATCATGAGTTGTTGGTCTTCTTCATGATCAAATCAATGACGCTATCTTACTCTGAGCTTTTTTATATCTATTAGTATTTCATATTTCCTCCTTTTTTCTTGACCTTGTAAGACCTTTTCTCCACTCTTTTCTGTCTTCTTACTATTTCCATCATCTCGATTTCTCGATTCTGTCCAGTTTCTACATTAGTTGTTTGTCTCTGCTAAATCGTTCAAGATTTTGTTGTATACTCATAGGGTTCTTATTCTCTCTCCTTTATTTGTCCCTCCTGAGCTACGTAATTTCTTCACTAATCTCTTGTACTATGTAGTTGCTTTAATTAAGAGATCCTAGAGATGTTTGTAAACTCATTCTAATGCAATAAACAATACAATTGTGACTAATATTTTAATTTGATCATATATATGTAACTCTGTTTTAAACCCCCAAGTTATGATAACCCAACTAACGACGGGTTAGAGATAACTTAATTTAATATATTAGAGAATAATCACATGATTACGAATGACAAAATAATGTTTTAACAGTAGATAACTATTGATAATTATGTATATTTAGGACATCGTTTACTTTTAGAAAAGAACTACAGATGAGAAGACGACACCAATTGAATGACGTGTTACAGTGTGAAGAAGGTATTTTCTGGATAATGGTGGGGATCGTCCGTACAATAATGGGGTTCAATTAAAAAATTAAGATTTGCACGCGTTAATGGTGGAATTATCATCACTAAAGCATATATTTTAACTCCATAACTAAGCTGATAATTGTTACATTCCCCGAAGAATAATAATAATTCCCTTAATGGCCACCTTAAAAGTCAGCCATTAGCCATTGAGATATCGCCACGTCAAAATACAATAATAATAATAAAAAGCAAATTTTGGATTGTCTACTTTTGAACCCAAAGCCTTTCACACACTTCGGTCCCCTTTTTTTCCCATATACAGGTCCCATAGACATGCTTCCTAAAAGCATTATGAATTGGATATCGGATTATCCATTTTTTCTCATTTTTCATGCCAAAGTCATTATAATATATACTTTTTGTTTGCTTGTGTGACATATCCTACTAAGTTAATCAAGTAGTATGAAACATTGTGGAACCAATTATGCTTTTTCTTTGGCAAAAACATATAGAATAAAAGGAATTGTGTTTATATAACAGCATGCTTCCATGAAGGAAGTCACTAAACACTTTTAGTTTCAAAACATCTTTTAAATGAATTCACAAAAGACCATAAAGAAAAAGAGATTCAATTATTCATTTGATTCCGGTTGTTCTAGAAATTACTAGATTAACTATATAGTATCAAAATCCCAAAGGAACACAAACCAATCAAATTTACTTTAAAATTAAACGAACTCCTAATTGCCCCCAATAAATCTAAAGTTGCTAACATTTAACAAACCCTCCTTTTTCAAATGGGAGCTTTTTTTTTCTTTCCTTTAACACAAATTCCTTTCACACACTAATTAATCCACTTTCCTATTCTTTTTCTTCCTTTTTAGTTTCTTTATAAACAATTATTTACTTGGTCTATTCAGAAGCTTCCATTGTTGACGAGCTGTTGTTGTTGTTGTTGCTGTAAGAGCCAAAAGTCTTCATCACTTCCAATATTGCTCCAAAAACTGTCCGAATAAGAAGGTATTATTCCATTAATATCTTCAAACCAGTTAAGATAACTCTGCTCCTGCATCGCCGTTAAATAATCTCCGTTTAATAGTCCACCGTTATCCTCCTGATAATTCTGCGACGGCGACATGATTTGTGGACCTACCATATTCTGATTCGGATTATAACTACTCTCAATCTTTCCCACTTCACCACCCATGTGATACTCCGTCAAAACGGAAGCCGGAGATACTGCCACGCTGGAAGTTTCCGGCGTGAGGTAACCATTAGGGTTGCTCATTAAACCAAAGTGGTCCATGTTGATGTTGTTGACTCCGTCGTCGTACGATGTTATCACGAACTGATCTGAAGGGGTTGTCACGCAAGATGATGTGGCAGCAGAACCAGTGGAGGTTGTTGAAGTGGAGGCGGCTTGGATCCGCTCTACGAGACGAGGCATCCAAAGATACCTCATGGTGTCTTTAAACTGTTGACTGTTTACGTCGCATCTAAGCTGTTTTGCATGCTTTTGCACACGTGTTCTCCAATAGTTTTTGACCTCGTTATCTGTTCTTCCCGGCAAATATTGTGCAATCTTAGACCATCTGAAACCACAGAAAATGAAATTGTACTAATGCCAAAGTTGTGACGATCGAAAATAAAATAAAATGTTTTGATGATGACTAAATATGTGATCTTGTATACATAAAAATTGAACAGTACCTATTTCCCCAACGGGAGTGAAGTTCAAGAATCAAGAGTTGTTCTTCAAGGGTAATGTTTCCACGGCGGACGTCTGGCCGGAGATAGTTCAACCACCGTAGTCTGCAGCTTTTTCCTGTCCGTTTGAGTCCTGCTTGTTTCAAATCGGAAGAGACTATTGTTTAGACATCACCATGTGCACGTATATTGTATGTTGATTTCATACGCAAGAAACTCATCATAATTCTCCTATTTTGTAAAGTTATCAAATTTACTCTATAAATTATATGGACCGTTCCTATGAGGCAAATTGTCTAAAAGGGTCTTTTTCTCCAGCAACCTTTCTTCCATTGCCTTAGTGCTCTCCCCATTTAGATGTTGATCATTTATTAGCCTTAGTTGTTTTCTCTTTATTTCACGAATATACTTAACTTTACTTAAAACCTATAGGTTAAATAATTAAATACATATTCGAAAATAGATAATAATTGAGTCCATATAACGAAAAAAATGAATAAAGTCATATCTTGGAGGGTGTATACGTGTAAGTAGAAGGTAGTGTGTATCATACCGGCGCAACGAGCGAGAGAGTTCCATCGGCCATCACCATGAGTAGAAATGTAATTGATGAGCTTAAGATCTTCTTCAACGGTCCATGGACCTCTCCTCAAGTCCATCTCGTCATCCACGTTCTTCTCGAAATCCCCAATGTTCTTGTTGATCTCTAAGCTTCTTTTGTCATCCATATTGAAACAGAGAGACCCACAAAGAGAGATACAGAGAAAAGATCGAGACGTTGTACTTTTTCTCTGTGTGGGTGTGTTAAACGAGAGAGAATGACTTTATGTTGGAGTTATGCGTAGAGAGAGAAAGGATGTTGTGTGTATCCACAGGGGATGGAGAAGTTAATGGTTTTTATAGATGAACAAAAAATACTTCTTTAGATTTATTTGCAACATGTGGGAAGAAGGCATAAACGGCCGCAATATAAGAACTTGTTTTTTTCAGTAACTTATATATTATAATAGCAAGAATCTCATAATATAATCCCAAACTATTTTCAAATTATACACACGTATTATTTTTATTTTATTTTGAATTTCTATGCAAATACACGAACAAAAGTATTTTCACAGTTTAATACTCAATTTGTTGGTCAACATGGGTTTCCAAGAGTGCATTAGCCACTCATCCGGAAATGTTCCATTTTTTTTTCAAAAATGCGAATTTAGGACCTTCAACATAGAATATCTTTTAGAAATCTAAAATCAACGTTTTAGATATTCTAATTTGTAAAACAACTCTCCATACTAAAACAGAACTAAATTCGAAACATGAAAAAATAACCTCTTTGTATTACCACTAAATTATTATTTTTGATAAATTATTTATCATCTTAAACTGCCTTTTTCAGAAATATAGCATTGACAGATGCCGTCAGGGATTCGATTTTTTTAATTGCTTAACCTTTTGGTAGATTCGAGATCAAATAGCCTAGGTTTAATTAGCTTGATAGACTAGCAAATAACTTATACGTGGATTTACAAATTTCGTCAACATTAATTTTATATACCGCTAAATAATTCGTTCCCAAACAAGATATATTACTTCTGTTTGTTGTAGATTTATGTTTTGCTCTCTATGCTTTTGGTATGTCTTAGAAAGCACAAATACATATAGAGCATTTGAAAACGCGAACGGATATTTCACATTTTATCATTATTACTGCTTGAAATTTAAAATATACATGGGAAATAAAAGGAGATTTTTTAAAAAATGTAAATGAGACATTAATTAACCGATTTATTTAGTGTACTAGAACTGCGTTAGCAGAAGATATATATTTTTTACTGAAAACTCATACATGCATGATATTATTAATAGTCCAAATTGACTTAAATAGAGAACGTTACAGATTATAAAGTAAAAATAGAGAACATTTTTATGATGTTGATCTCTAGATTTCGTCACTGAAATCTTAATTGAGATCATAATCGAGGTCGCACATTGTTAATAAAAATAAACTATGTAGATAGTAATAAAATATCTAATTTGACTTTTTCTCTCTTTTTTTCTTTCACCAAATGCGTTATCCTAATGAACAAAATTTAATATTGCCGCAAATTGAACATTAGTTAAAGGATTGTAGTAAGAATTTATTAATGTTTTAAGGGTCAATGAGTGTACTTAGCTTAGCACTTACTTCGTGACATTTGACTAGAGCTTTAAAGGTTGACATTTGACTTCCATGCGTGTAACTCTGCTTCTTGATTTAATAAGATTTTTGTAGATTTGTACTCTTTACAATTTTTATTTTCCGTACTCTTTTCCAATTTCAACCAAGTTGCCAATAATATACAATATGTATAATTTTCACGCGAAAGCTTTTTATTTTTCACTTACGTTTTGTATTTCTCCACTTCTCATTTCCCATAAAAACCCAAGTTGTGTAGTCAACATTTATGCATGTGGTGCATTTAAATATTTAGGACAATATAACGTTATGTAATATGTTTGAAGCTAACCACATTACCAGAAGTTAATTCATCATTGCAGTACATCTTGTAGATCTAGCGATAAATTTTTACAGTTACCAACGATAAATCATGATGACAGAGTTTTGGCCTTTGGGTGCTGCAACCGGTACTGCCAGAGATAAGAAGTTAGTGTACGTGGCCATAATTAATCACATTACTAGGGGTTAACAATTTAACAAAAAATCTTAGATAGCCATATAACATTACCAAATAAATAAATAAACACCATAAGTGACAGGAGTAATTTAGAAGATGACATGAGTAAAAAGAATGTGCAGGAGTGTGTGAAAATGCACTAAATTTCCGCAAACTTACAATCATTCTTCTGTTACAATAATGATCTGCTTTTTTAATGTTTAATTTATTTGCAAAAATGAGAAAATATTACATATTAATTTACTATATAACTAAACCATTATCTCTTTAAGGAAATATACATCGGAACGAAAATTGTCACATATAACGGATGCGAAAAATAAGACAAAATAAAATTCAAGTAGAAAAGGAAAAGCAATAATGATCTGTTGTAATCAAAACTAAGCAACACCTACTTTTTTCTGTGATAATAATTCAAAGCTACTCAAATTTTATTTTGATAAAAAGTAGATTGTAGGTATTCAAATTCAGCTTCTTGCAGCTCCCCATTATGCGTACACGATCCTACTCAAGCTATAACTAGGACCGTTATTCACCCTTTAATTTTTTCTCATCTCTAATTAGTTACTATGAATCATTTCAACATATATTTAAATTAATTGAATTTGGACCAATCTCTAAACAACCCTAAAAAAATTACCCACGCTCAAAGTAATTGTATAATTAATTTGATGACAATTAAATTTAATAACGTGACTACACTAAAACGACTCCTAATTCTTGTAATAAAATAGCCCAACCCCTACATTGATACGTTTGTTGCACGTATCTACGTATAACCAGAATGCACAAGCACGTATCCTTACAGGAGCATGAAAGGAATACACATTATTTGTACAATCATTTCTAAGTTTGCATTAAATTTCCGTTAATAAAAATAAAAATGTGCATTGCAAATATATATAAACAAGAATGTGCATTGCAACTTGCTGTTAATTCGGAGTTCGGGCCAACCAAGATCTGTGGTCTAGCAATTAGACACGTACACACAACCTAAAACATACGGCGTTTTTTATTGAGAATATTCTTTTCCCAGAAGTTTCTAATAATGATTGTTACAAACGACACGAATCTTAAATCTTAATTATCTATGCAAATTTTATAATCCAAATCATGAAGGCTTACGCGTATCGCGTATTCTTTTGGAAAGCTTCTAACTTCTTTATATATTCTGAAGAATCAATGCATGCATAGAATTTCATGTTAAAATATCGTTTGCAAGAAAGGTTAATGTTTAAATAATATGGTACTACTATAAGATAAAAGTCATTTTCAGAACTCAGATCCACAACACAAGAAAAATGGGATTATTCGAACACTTTCCCATAATTATTAGGAGAAATGATATTGTCGTTACAGCCACGATTAGTGGTTAGGAAAATAGTAAAATTTCATGGTTATAAAAGTTAAAGATTATCTGTAATCTCGAAAGAGTCTTCGTATATGGTTCATATCAAATAGCGTAAACACTAGGAAGAATATGTTTTGACAGATTATTAATCTTTGTTAGATATCATACATCTTAATGACGTTTGGATTTGGGATATATAGAAAAGACTTACCGGTCTTATAAACCAATGAAATTATCCACTTTAAGTATGCTAGTCATTTTCGAATTTATAGTATGAAAATATTCTTCTTGACAATTTTTATTTGTAAGGTTAACAGACGCAATTGTAAAAACAACTTGACTTAGAAAAAAATACTTTACCAACTTTTGAAATAAAACCATTGTCGTACTTCTTACAAGTTAATTATGCACTGTATACGGCTAACATTAACTTAGCTCTCCCTACTATTCTTGTCTTACAATGAAGTACATGGTGAAACAAGTTCGTTTTTAGGAGAACAAAAAAAACTAACATTAAAATATAGAAAATTGAATCTAAGTATGTATATTGAACACATCTGACATGTGGCCACGTATAGTTTCGATAATCTTTTTCTTCCAAGTTGAAATCTAATTAATTCCAGTTGGTGGGTGAACATCATAATCTGATTTTAAAAATGATATGATTTTTAGAAAAATAATTATAATTTATGTGTAGGTGGTTTCATGTAAGTTATGTGATTAGGCCAACTGTTGAAACATTAAACTATGTGCCAAAGGATACTTGTGGGCATCATTAGTAGGAACATTTGCAAAGGAACCACTAAGAACCAAACACACTAGAGATACATATGGTGTATTTGTTTATTAGATAATTTATCTGACCAAGTTATATATGTATATATATATATATGTTTTTAAAATAGGAATTACATATATTTTGATAGAAAATATGAATATCTCTATATATAAGTGAAGAGAGATAAAGCTGAAACAAGATATTGGTTTAGCCGATAAAATACATATAAAATGTATAAATTATGTAAATTATATGGAAAATATGACCATATATTCTATATGGCCACAGACTTTAACTAAAGTTATTTTTATGGGTTATATAGCCCAAGATTGTAAATATAAACGATTCACGTATGATTTCTAAAATATCATAATTTAGCTCAACCAAAAAGACTATCACTTAATATTGCATAAATGAGGAGAATTCATATGATAAAATGTAGATGATGAACTGAATGCATCAGAAATTAGGGAACATATTACTCTATTTTTATTTCTTTGTGAACGTCGTGCAGTGCTTAGATACATCTATTGAACGACACAGTGTCAATGTACGCATTTCTGGTTTCTGGCCACTGTCATAAAACGTCACGCTGTTTATATGATTAATAAACGGCATGTAGTTTTTTTGAAACGTGTAGCAGTTGTTTCGACCGTCCGATCAAATTGAAACTGTCCCAAGTCCAGATCAGCATCATCATCTCTATTCCTTTGAAATCTCTCCTTATCTAACCCAACGATAAAACGCCGGAAGAGCCATAGAAGAGAAGAAGAAGAAGAAAAAAAAAAACTCTGGGAGTGGAGTGAGTGAGACTCTTCGAGTATAGGAAACAATGGCGTCTTTGGCTCAGCAATTCACGGGGCTGAGATGCTCTCCACTCTCTTCCTCTTCTAGGTTATCGAGGAGAGCGGCGAAGAACTTCCCGCAGAACAAATCCGCCTCCGTTTCTCCGACGATTGTCGCAGCGGTTGCGATGTCTAGCGGGCAGACTAGAGAGCGTCTCGAGCTGAAGAAGATGTTCGAGGACGCTTATGAGCGATGCAGAACTGCTCCCATGGAAGGTGTCGCTTTTACTGTCGACGATTTCGCAGCTGCTATTGAACAATACGACTTCAATTCCGAAATCGGCACTAGGGTTTGTCTAATATTTTTATTTTCTTAATTCAGTTTTACTCTCGTTTTACAAATTTTCTTGTGGGATTTGAGAAAGTTTCGAAATTTGAGCTGTAATCGCTACTTGAGTTTGGGTCGAGAAACTTGGGTATATGCCTAATCATCCAATTTGACAATGGGAAACGCTTTCTTCTGTAATCTGTTGTTGTATAGACAAAACTAAGACGATAACCGACGGCAATGTTGATTCTATAGAATTCTGTGTCATTTGTGGTTATATGACATTGTTCAGGTAAAAGGAACGGTGTTCAAGACTGAAGCAAATGGTGCATTAGTCGACATTTCCGCAAAGTCGTCGGCTTACTTGTCAGTCGAACAGGCGTGCATTCATAGAATCAAGCATGTGGAAGAAGCCGGTATAGTTCCTGGTATGGTAGAAGAGTTTGTCATCATAGGTGAAAACGAAAGTGACGACAGTTTGCTATTGAGCTTAAGGATGATCCAGTACGAGCTTGCTTGGGAACGGTGCAGGCAGCTTCAGGCTGAGGATGTCATTGTCAAGGCTAAGGTACGTTTGGAACTTCTTTGCTACTCTTTTGGTCTCTCTGGGTAACGATGTCAGCAATTGGATTATATATGTAGGTTATTGGTGCTAACAAAGGTGGATTGGTGGCTCTTGTGGAGGGTCTTCGTGGATTTGTGCCATTTTCGCAAATATCATCGGTTAGTAGCTGTCTCAGAACACTTACAAATTGAATGAGAATCAACAAGCAGATTTCTAGCCGGAATCTTATTTGCTTTTAAGTCAAAAACACAACCTGATTAACGATGTGTTTTTTCTACATTTTTTTTTGTCAGAAAGCAGCAGCTGAAGAGCTTCTTGAAAAAGAAATACCTCTCAAGTTTGTGGAGGTTGATGAGGAACAAACAAAGCTTGTCCTCAGCAACCGTAAAGCTGTAGCAGACAGCCAGGCTCAGCTTGGAATTGGCTCTGTGGTCCTTGGAGTTGTTCAGAGCTTGAAACCCTATGGTGCCTTCATTGACATTGGCGGAATCAATGGGCTTCTCCATGTCAGTCAGATCAGTCATGACCGTGTCTCAGATATCGCAACTGTTCTTCAGCCTGGCGACACTCTGAAGGTCTCTACCATGGATATTCTTAGAACTTTTTGATTCGTATGTTAGAGCAATAATACCTAACTTATAATGTTACAGGTTATGATACTGAGCCACGACCGTGACAGAGGAAGAGTAAGTCTCTCCACCAAGAAGCTGGAGCCAACACCTGGTGATATGATTCGCAACCCAAAACTTGTTTTCGAGAAGGTAACACTATTTCCACTGTAATACTCTCTCGATTCACTCCATGGTCTCTCAATCCTGTTTTCTACTTTTCTGTTGTCTCAAGGCTGAGGAGATGGCTCAGACTTTCAGACAGAGAATCGCCCAAGCAGAAGCTATGGCCCGTGCAGACATGCTTCGTTTCCAACCTGAGGTATGATTATTCACTTGCTTGATCTCGTTTTATCCATGCTACTCGATGTTTTATCCCATGCATTTAAGCTCCAAAAACTAGTGTGCATATATAGTAAGCATCTTGAAATTTGCATTTATCAGCCAACAGTTCACCACAAATGAGTTCTTTTCAAGAATTATGTGGTTCTTTCCGTACAGTTTTCGTCTAGGTCTTAGTTCCCTACCGGCATTGGTTCTTTTCAAGAATTATTGTTGTTGGTTTGGTTTGTTCACCAAATTGCACTGTCATCGATAACTGGAGATAACCAGAGAAGCTTTGGTTTTCCTGGAGGATAATAATAACTGTTGATGTATATTTGAGCAGAGTGGACTGACGCTGAGTTCTGAAGGGATACTAGGACCACTCGGATCTGAGTTGCCAGATGATGGAGTAGATCTCACCGTCGGCGACATTCCTCCTGCCGATGGTCTTTAGATTCAAAAGTTTTTTTTTACGTTTTCATAGACAAAGTCACAAAAACACATCCTTGAGCGTAATGTAATATGTAATAACTCATGTGTATTTTTTTGTTTAATCGATAATTCTATTGCAATGTCCAAAAGTTCATCAGAGCGCTTCGCCCGAGTCCAGAAACCTTAACAAATTAAGCATGATATTAAGAAAAGAGTCTTAAATTACTTCGATATGCAACGATGTTTAGAAGATATATCAAACTATATTGATAATTTTCATAGTTGTATAATTAAATTAAATTCCATATCAAAAGAAAATACTCAACATGGAACACACTAGATATACAAAATCTCGGAATATACTAAAGCGAGAATTAGGCCAATGGCAAGTTATGTTGCACCGAGACAGAAACGGAGACATATACAGGAACGGGTATGGGGACGGGAAACGGTAAAAGTAAAATTTATAAGAAACAGGTACGGCGTAGATATGGCAATATATATGAACAAGATTATCTAAGTATATACTCCAGTAACAAAATTACCTAAGTTCAATACTCTAATATAGCCAATTTTTAATAGAACTAACTAAAAATATGGGTTATACGTAATTTTTTTTGATGATAATTGAGTATTATATGATAATAATAGAGTATTGTTTTAAAAAAATTTGGAAACGTCCGGGGACGTTTCAAAGCTGTCCCTGTGTTGTCCCCGTCTCAGAAACGTCCCCGGTACGTGGGACGGCTACAAAAAGACGTACCCGTGCAACATAAGTTATCGGACCCTTCAAAGATTTTGGTAAAATCATTTTAGAAACTGCTACGAGGTTTGGTAAGATAAGAACACACTTCTCTACATACCAGAATTAAAGATTACTTACAGCAGAAGAAGAAGAACGCTAAAAGAGTCTCGCATTCAGACATCATCGTGTCTTCTCTTGGACTGAAGAGCTAAACGAGCGTCTCTCTCTTTTTCAAACTGTCTGTAATCAGCTCTCTCCAAGAAAGAAACTTTGTCCAGATACTGGTCCGAGCTCTTCTTGTACTTATCTAGCTCATCTTCAACACCTTTGTTCTCTTCCTTGTACTCTCCCCAATCTTTCCTCGTCTTGTCCAAAACACTCAACTTCTGTTTCTTTTTTATCTGCTCAAGAACTGCATCAACGGCTGAAGGCGTCGCCGCAGAGGAGGAGGCTTTGTTTCCCCTCTCCAATGCTTCCTTTGAATCCGCTTCCACTAACCGCCTTACTTCGATTTCTTGACCAGCAAAATCTTTGACCTCGGTTATCTGCAATATGCAGATGAAGAAAAGGTACAGTCTTGGGACAAAGATTCAAGTCCTACACAATCCATTTTCCTAATACTAAACAGCTGGGAGATCTTAGATTCTAACGTTACCGAGGGAAAGCATAATATTTAGCTGGTCTTGCGACGAAGATTTGTGAATATTGACTTGTGACAGAGGTTTTATTCCAACACAATCTACCTTCCTAACTCCAAAACAGCTGAGAGATCTATGATTCTAACTAGACCCGAGTCAAAACACACAAAAAATCAAACAAAAGGTAAGCTTTTTCTGACCTCAATCTTGCCACGGCTAGATGCAGCTGCAGCGGTTGCGGTTGCGTTTCTAACAGCAGCTAGAGCGGCTGCAGCAATGCTCTTAGCCTCCTCGCTACAGCTATTATCCAAAACGATATCTTCCTTTTGTACAAGTTTGTGAGCTTTCTGCTTCTTCGCATCCACACCAAGATAACTTCTCCAGTTCTGCGAATCGACAAGAACCAAACATTTGAAATCTCAGACGACAATATAACAAAGAAAAATCAAAACGCGAGAGAAGATACAACTCACGTCGTTATTAGCTGAGTTGTGAGCGGGCAAAGCGGTTGAGCTCTTTGAGACGAAGTTGAATCGCTTATTTGGGACTCCCTCATTCATTCGCTCCCACATCTCCGCAACTTTCTTAGACACACTGCTCGAGTCACTTTTCTCAGGCGACTTTCGTCTCTCTGATTGCTCTTGAGACCCCATGCCCCCTTGTCTTTGTCTAAATTCTTAATACGATCACCACTTGATTGTAAGAAAGCACGGCGGCGGAGCTGCAAGGGAAGCAAGGAAGGAGGAGAAGCAATTAGGGATTTCAAGTTACACGTGTCTTTTTACTTTCACTTTTAACTTTTTAATTTGAATTTATTTTTAATAAATTTTATAGGAAATAAAGAAACCTATGGATTTCATATCATTCGTGTTATTCTCCATAATGATAACGCTATGGAAAGTAAATAACACTTAACTTTTAAAATATATATATACATATCTTCAAATACATATAGTTATCTGTATATTTATGATATTAATAGGAAAATTTTAGATATTTATAATTCTATTTTATGTATCTAAAACAACAATTTTTATATTTTACATTAGATATATATGTATATTATAACGTTTTTAATACGCTATATTTTAAAAAAAAGCTTCGCTTTTGCGTGTCCCTTTCCTAGTCGATAAAACTGTTTGAAACTCTACATTGCTAACAAATTATACACCCCCTTGGTTTTAGGATCCAATATGGTGATGAATCATATATTCGTATCACCCCAATAACAAATTGTATAATTTCGCTTTTCCATCTATAGTATAAAAACTTCAGTACTTCATAATCTATGATAAGAAGATTATTTCTTTTATAATATGTATGTTTCTACAACTTTCTATGCTTTCGTGATTCTTTCATTCAGATAAATATTACTGGATGTGAGTCATACGAAACCTTAAACCATTTTGACTCTGTTAAGGGACTTGGCATGGCAGATGAAAGTACGAACAATCTAGACACGGTTAAGTTAAGTTATTTGACAACACAACCAGATGAAAATACTCTATGATCTATTCAATTTCATGAAAGCATCAGACATGTAAACAACAAAAACCAGCCTTTAAAGAAGGCCATAAACAACAACAGTCATTACAAGGTAAAAGTGTACCACAACTGCAATCATATTCTCCAATAAATGTAATTCAGTTCCTTTTATGTTTTGTGTGCTTGGAGTCCTTTCCCTTCCTCTTCCATTTCTTATCTTGAGAAGCTCTGTTCTTCTCTTCAATCTCCCTGACTTTACGCTTCCTGTAATAACACAACCAACACAATAACTAAGCAAACTTTTCACTCATGTCTTAGCTGCAACATCTCTCAATTCTCTAGAAAACAATTCTAAATCACAATTCTTGACAGAGACGTAACATTCATGCAATCCATAGATAAAACAAACAATATGCACACCATGACATCTAACAACGGCTCGTGATGCAACTTCTGCAATCAACAGGGGCCCAATTCCATCATTAAAACCAAGTTTAGATGCGTTTAACTAGATGTATCACCTCCTAAATGTTTTTCAATCAACTAACCTCAAAAGACAAGAACTTTTTTTTTCATTCTTATGATACAGAACCTAAGCACCTTTATACACCCTTTCTTAAAAGACAATGGAAGTAACTTACCTGTAGTTAGAAGCTTTGGGATCTGACACCAAATCCTCAGCAAGAGTTGTTTTTCTATTCTTCTTTGTCAGTCTCCCATAGAACTCTTCAGCTGGTTCAATTACTGTGCCAACCTGGTTTTTGAGACAAAAAAAAAACGACACGAGTTGGTGTAAGACAGAGGACGAGACAAAAATTTATTGTCTTGATCTAGTTTGCCGCTGGGAGTTTACTTGCCTGGAAATATTTTTCACCTAATTTTGATTGGGACGCAACTCTCTTGTAGTGTTGGGAAGGATCCATTACATTTCTCAGCTGAAATAGAGATTAAATTAGAATGGAGTTAGGACTTTCAAACCAAAATCAGAGAACAACAACAACCAAAAAAGAGAAACAAACGAAGAACCCATTACCTTAAGCAACTGAAGATCCCTTTTCAACTCGGGAGTCATTGTTGGTGCTGGCATATCAAACCTATCCACAGTAGCAGGACAATGTGACTCTCGCATGATACAATACATATAAAACAAAAAGGGTATATAATTAGAGTGGTGAAAAGCAAGTTACCAGTTTGATCCAGTGGTGTCTTTGAGTTGCTTTCTAATCATCTTGTTAATCTTCCTTGGATCAGTAGGAGGAAGACAAAGTCCATCAACGAGCTCTGTCTTAGACGTCCACAGAGAACCGTTTTCGTGTCTCTCAGCTCCTTTGCTTAAAGTGGAACCAGTTTTCGACTCTAGAGATACGCCTGGAAGCTTTGGTTCCCATTTAAGACCGATCAATGATTTACTTTCTGCCATTAATCTAAAATTGATGTTGTTTCTGTGACAAGGTGATTTCAAAAAATTCCAGAAAAATTAGAGAAATATAAAGAAATCAATACAAACGCTAATAACTCGAAAGTATTTTGAGAGTACCTAGTATAACAAACAAAAGATGAAGTCTTTTTATGGTGTGGAGCTTCGTGGTCTGATTTTAGCTTGAAGAGTAGACGAGTCTAAATAATGTTACACAAGTAACAAAAAATAAGAATCACGACGCTTATAAGAAAAGCTAAAAGACATTCTGCAGCCACTAAACCCAGTGAGATAGCAAAATTAAGAGCAAAACCAGAAAATTGAATATATATAATGGTATATATAGTAAGCGAGAGCTCTAGGGTTTACCAGAACTATAGATTCACTATCACCCAAACTATGCATCTCGTAAGGTATTAACAAAATAAAAGCAAAATATCCAGAAAATTTATAAATCAAAGATGTGAAAAATTACACACCCAAAAGATTTCTGAGGAGTAGCTTATCAGATATCGAGGTAATTACGATAGCTTAGAAACGAAGAACGGAGACGACGAAGAAAGGAGATGACGAGAAGTGTTTACCTGTGAAGAAGCAAACCGAAGTGCGGCTACGGCGGTCACCACAAAACTCAAAACCCCCCCGAAGTCATGAAACGTACTTGGCACAAAATCATTATTTCTTCTTGGCCCATTAGGCCCATCAAAGCCTGTATTAATATCTTCTCAAAGAAAAAAAATTGATGATGATCCTAATTGGCTTGTTGGGCTTCGTATTTAGAAGGTTAAATTAAGGCTTTTAAATTAATAATTTGATGTATTTTATTGTTCTCTACAAAAAACCATTTCATCATATTCAATACTATATCTGTTCGTTTCTTTTTGTTCGTTTAGGGTTATTCATTTTTTGTATTAAAAAAATCTCAGCTCTTTCTGGTGGGCTATTAATATCATGACAATATATAGGTCAAGCTAAGGACGAAACATATGGTTCTGCAAAAACACATTCCGATCTAGTTTGCTGTGTTGATATACTTCAAGCAACGCAGTTGCCAAAATACAGAAACTTGAACATTCCAAAAAGAAAAAACAAAGATGAGAAAGTAGCAAAATGTTACGATCTGATTCGTGTTTTCGGTTAAGAGACTAAACAAAGGTTACTGAAGACATTAACTGCCCAGAAAGTAAGAAAACAGTAAACGTGTCATCAAGCAGCCTTTTTAACAGAGGCTCTCGACTTGGCGCAATAGTCGAACAAGCTCCCATCGAAGCATCTCCTAACAGCCTCTTTGGATAAATAACCATTCTCGTCTTTAGCCAGAAAGTACAATACTCCCCACTCCATTTTACTCGCTGCCCTGTTTCCATTTTCACACACCATGAAGAGACACATAGATCAGAGAGAGGCCATATGCATAAGAGAGAGAGGCAGAGAAGAGAGGTGGGACGGACCAGCCAAAGAAATCGAATGCGTTGCGGTTGGCCTCAGTCATTTGCCAGAGCTCGTAACGGGTTAGCTTATCAGGCACTGTACGTGCGTACTTACTGAACATGTTCTCCAGATTTGCAGGAATGTACCTGAGAGTCTCAAGTTTACAATCGAAAAGTCCAACCAAGTTTAATGGACAAGGGCTTGTTACTTATGGAAAGACGTACCTTCCTTCTGTGTCGTAAGTAGAGGTGTCGCTTCCATGTTTGGCTCTGTGGATATTTTTGATGTGAATCGGGAAGGTAAAAGAAGGCATCCAAGTCTGGTTCATGAGGAGAAAATAAAACAGAGAAGACATGTTGAAGAACCAAAAGAGATAAAAAGATACTACGTACTCTACATCTTAACTGAAATGTAGATGAGAGATTTACAGGCAATGTGGCGTAACTCATCGTAAGATGCACGATGAATGTCAGAAAGAAACTAGAGACAACGTTGAAACCAAGTGCTCTAAATCCTGCACCAGAGGAACGTAGAGGATAATCTAATGATATATAATTGTTCTTCAATTGTTCTAACGACTTTATAGATACCTCTGAATGTCTCCGATGGGTAGATGATACCATCACCGTCCTGGTCGAAGAAAGCTACGTGCTGCTGAAGGACAGACATGTCCTGGTGCTTGTGTCCCCTTGTCCCGTTAACGTTTTCCGTGTCAGGAGCAACCATGGCTCGAGGCACATCTGTTTTTTTTAATACACCACAAACAACCAGTGTTGAGAAGAAAAACGAATTTCGCATTTGTGTAGCCATATGAAAGCAAACATTAGGACAAAACTGATCAGAGAGTCCAAAAGAAAAGAAGCACAGATCTGGTTATAAATTTTGGAAACTCGCATAGGCGAAAATGATAAAGAAACACATAACGAGAATGTGAAAATGTACGAACATGGTTTGGGAAGACGATCGTCGAGATCAGTCCGGACCTTCCTCTCGGTCGTCACCGGAGCTTTCGAAGCCACCGTCGCAATAGACTCTGATCCTGCATCTGTCGCCATCTCTGTTTCTTTCTCTCTGTCTCTCTCGTTGGTGTATTGTGGGAGAGAGTGTGGAGAGGCCTTTTATTATAATAACTACTATAGAGAGAACAAGTATAACTGATTCCCAATTACTTCGCCTTGAACAACCACCTCTTTTGCTGACACGTGCTCGACTTTCCACGTGTTTCTATGACTAAGCATTTTTGTTTGTCCTACTTTTAATTAAGCATAAGCATCCCTTAATTTTCTTTTTATTCTTTTGATTTAAAGGTAAAGCATCTCTCTTAAAATTAAAATAGAAATATAGTTTTTTTTCCTAATAATTTGAGTGTCAAATTTTTTTCATTTGGTTTTTGTAGAATGATATTGATGACTCCATATATAATTCATAATCTTTTTTGTATCACATATTAATGATTTTAAATCAAAATTTTCTAAATTATTACTTATCTAAAAAAATAAGAATCTTATAAAGTAAAATCAAAAATATAACATCATCTTAACACAGACCATTCCAAATAGTTATCGAATAAAAATGCTTATCTAATACTAATCTTCTCCATTGCAATCACCTAAACATATATATTTGGTGTCATAAAAAAAAAATTGAGCTTATAAATTATTCTCATTCACATCTTTCCTTCCTTGTGGTCCAATTAATCCATTGTACTTGTGACAAAACTAAAAATGAAAGTACGCAGCATTTGACCAAATCATATGGGCCCCCTCTTTGGTCATGGGCCCCACCTTGATTCTTTTCGTTTTGTACTTTGCAAGCCCACCATAGATCTTCTACAACAGATACCAGATAATTTTGGTACTCCGCGAAAATCTCATCCGTTGGTACACAACACAAGTTGAATCCAGCGGTCAGGAGAAAACCAAATTAATCTGGGGACAACAACGACGTACAAGGCAGAAGCCAAAATCCGTTTAGGGAAAATAAAGAAAAGCAGAGTTTTTTGGAAACCGAGAAGACACTAAAACCAAAAAGGCCTTGCTAAATCTTTCATTCAATACTCATCATCAGTATCGATTCTCGTGCCGCCGTTGCTGAGTTCGAGTAAGATTCTCTCTATTCGGTGTGTTTTCTCAATCTTGTTCTCGGATTTAGTCTAAACTTGGAATTAACGAGTTTGATGGGTCGATTCTTGTGTCCCTGACTTTTCCTACGGATTAGCTGATTATTGGGTTTGATCTTCATGTTCACTTTGCTTATGTTTTAAAGAAGAGACAGATTCTTATGTTAAACTTAAAACCCATCTAGCTTTAGATCCTATGAGTTGCCAGTAATTGAAAAGATTCTCCTTTTATTGTGTTCGTTGAGTTTACAATGTTGATGGAGTTATGTTTATATGCTCATGTTGGCTCCTTGTTTACACGTCTCTCTGGCTCATCAAAAGCCATATATTAATTTAACTTTGATAAAGTGGGCGTAAATTTCATTCCTTAAGCACTGATTCCATATCTTATGTAATGGCCTTTCACTATCCAGATGTAGATGCCTCTATCATCTCCATTTCTCTTGGTTTCATAGGTTTATGGATTAAAAAAAACCACACTAGATTTGTCTTCTCATCTTTTCTTTTTTAGTGGTGTGTTTGTTGATGATTGAAGGAGAATTCTCAGAAGCAGAAATAAAGGGTAGAACAAGGGAGAGAAGAGATACAGAGCTAAGAGTTTGTGTTTCTAAAGCAAAATAATAAAGTTTGGAATATTCCTGAGAGTGTTTTTGACTGGGGAAAAAAAAGATAGAATCAGAATGATGTGAAAAGAATTTATTCAATGGTTTCATGTCCTCTGCATAAAGTTATATTCTGTATATTAGTTAACTTGCCGGATGCGAGTCTCATATCTCGTTGTTGATTCATGCATCAAAGTTTCCCTCACTGCAAAGCTATTTTTTTAGGATACTGTGTGGTGTTGAGCAAAACTGATCTTCTTCAATGACTCTGGCTAATGATTTCGGATATTCAACCGCTATGTCTTCATCTTTTTCAGCTCTGCATACTACTGCAGAAGACAGATACCGCAAGTTGTCTAACTCGTTCTGGAGTTCGTCGGGGCAGGAACTGATGAACAACCCCGTCCCCCATCAGGTACTCTCTGGTGGAAATTCTGGTGGGTATTTATTTTCGTCTCCCTCCGGATTCTGCAATGTTTCAGCTGTCTCAACTCATGGAAGGAGTTCCCAAATCCAGCCACACGTTTCTGCCTTGCCAAGCGGCAGATTGGCTATGCAGGACTGCCTTTTAGAAGCAGAGTCCCCGTCATTGACTAATTATCACCCTCAAGAGTTCACAGATCCACTTGAGGAGTTCTTTGATTTTTCTGACCATGTTCCTGTTCCGAATCCACAAGCAGAGAGTAGCGTAGTAAGGGTGGTCTCATCCGTGGTTTCCCATGAGAAAAGCGAATGGCAAACTTGGGCAGATCAGCTGATTTCTGTTGACGATGGTTCCGAGCCGAATTGGTCTGAACTTCTTGGAGATCCAAGTCCCCACAATCCAAACTCACAGGTTCAGTTTCTCTCTCCATATATGATCTCTATATCCGTTCATATGTCAATTTAGTCAGTGTACGCATGATATGTAACAGATACCGATACCTTCTTCGGATGTACCAAGGCAAGAGATAATAGCTAACCAGCAGCATCAGGTGGTTTCGTTGGAGGAGAAGCTCAGTGCCAGAAACTCATCAGTTTGTGCAGCAACATCTAAACAACGAATGCGTTGGACACCAGAACTTCATGAGGCCTTTGTTGAAGCTGTGAATCAGCTAGGTGGTAGTGAACGTGCGTAAGCTTTCTTCTTCTCTTTGTTCCTGAGAATAATATCTCAGAGGCTGTTAGTTGTAAACAGTGGAACTTATTCTTATCTCGACTTCTATAATTTCTACCATAGGAGCCACGCCTAAAGCTGTTTTGAAGCTCTTGAATAACCCTGGCTTGACCATCTACCATGTAAAAAGCCATTTGCAGGTTTGTTCTTACCCATATGTTTATTTCTTTTTGCACCTCATGCCTGTTTCTCTGCTACGCTTACCCATTTCTTATTATCTACCATCTTTATATTAAACTCTTTTCTTACAGAAATACAGAACGGCCAGGTATAAACCGGAGACTTCAGAAGCTACAGGTTAGGATTTTATATACTTTCACAGAATACTTATGTGCTTTTATCTCTGTATTAATTTTGTTTCTTGCTTGCACAGGAGAAGCTCAAGGGAAGAAGATGACATCTATCGAAGATATCAAATCTCTCGACATGAAAACGTAAGAAAATTCAGTTTTATGGCTGCATATCAAACCAGGAATCTTGTTCTTCGTATTTGTTCAGAGTTTTGATTGTATTAGGGTTAAGTACTTATATGTGTTTCTTGCTAGTTAATTTTGTCACTATTTATTTTACCAGGAGCGTTGAGATCACACAAGCTCTAAGGTTACAGATGGAAGTTCAGAAACGTCTCCATGAGCAGCTCGAGGTAATGATTTCTTTCACTTGCGTATTCACTAATCCTTCTTTGCCTTATTTCTAACCAGAACGAATAGTATTCTTCGATATCATGAGTATTGTCTGATGTTTTGCAAAAATTATATGCCTCAGATTCAACGATCGCTGCAGTTACAGATTGAAAAACAGGGCCGATACCTACAGAGAATGTTCGAGAAACAAGAAAAGTTACAAGAGAACAAGAGCTCTTCCCCAGAAGTCGAATTTGTTCTTGGGACACAAACAGGAGACCAAACTGGATCTGCTTCAGCATCAAGGAAACGTTCCAGAGAAGAAGATTAAACAGTTATTAAGAGTTGATTTGATTGGCGCAAACATTGTTTATTTGGAGTTTAGTTAGGTGTTTTGTGGAAACCCCAAAGAGGGAATGACTCCAGTTTTGTTAAAAGAAGAATTGTTTCTTCCTAGCTTTGTGTTCTGTTCAGTTGAAGAGGCAGTTGCTTTGAAGGCACTGCAACACTAACTAACTGAAGATGATTTTGCAGATGTTCTTGTGTACATAGAAATCTAGCAATATGGGTTAATCTGATTATGGTTCACTTATCAGCAGCTCTTAGTCTTATTATCACTCGAGACACTAGCTATTCTACTTCCAATCGATTCTTTTACATGAATATCAAAGCATTTACAGTGAAAAAGAAAAATAAAGTTTTGAAATACAAAAAGGGAAGAAGAGAATTGTTTATGAAGGCGTTGGGATCTTTTTTTAAATGATAAAAAAAAGTACAGAAGCAAAAGGGAACAAAAGAGTTTACGCACAACTCATCTTTGCCCTCATTTTTGATTAAAAAGAAAAAGGCATAAAGTAAGAGTTTTTGTCGAGGAATCTTTTTTACTATCATTAGATTGATTTTGGATCCTTTGTTTGCTCTTCCCAACATTTTCCAAATCTAGATTTTATGTCTATTCATTTTTAATTTGGTTTGATAAATTGTGGTCAATCACACTAAAATTGGTGAATTAGTTATTGATAAATTGTTTTCAAGATTTCGCCATTATGACTAAGTACATAGGTGAATAGAGAAGTCATTCCTCGTTTTTAGATTATGGTTTAATAAATTACAAACTTAGGTTAGAGAGATCAATGATAGTAGTACTTTGAGGCACCGACATTTTATAATATTTAGTTTCACTTCCTCTCACTCAAGTGAGTCCGCCTCTGCTCTACTGTCGCCAGCTGTCAGTCAATATTTAATTTTTATTACAAAGAATAAAAAATTAATATGAAAAAATGACACTTTTAGAGTTTTGGTATAGTAACTAAAGAGATGTATATATAGTAGTTGATTCAACTTTTAGTAGTGACGTGAAGAATACATCAACCAAATGATCCCATCATGATCATATGATGTATGATGTCTTATACACCTAATCTATGTAGAAATAAATACAAATTTGTTTAACACCGTTCGCATGATTGACCAAACATAAAATATCAATACAATTATCATTGTTATCCCGTGTTTTATACTACACTTTTAATTCAAGTCACTACTACTTTTTCAAGCACCACAAAAAAATAGTAGTTAATTTGCTTCACTAAACATCAAAGATAATAATTAAACAATAATAATACTAACCGACAAAAAAAATACAAAAAAAAACAAACTTGAAACAGTGTGATGGATAATATATTACTTTAATAACACAACACAACCTCGCTCACATCAAACTCTCACTTCTATGTCCTAAGAGACCGAGCTTTAGGGTTAGACTCTCAATGCTTTTTCTCTTTTCTCTCCCTTTCCATTGAAACTTCATGAACTTTTTTTTGGGTTCTCTTTCTTGAACTTTGATTTATTTCAAAAAAAGAAGAATTACAAGTAAACAGTGTCGATAAATATTATCTTTCTGTGTGGATTCTTTGCTTGTATTGAGTGGATTTGTGTTATGATTCTCTGCCTCATTTTCACACCAACTGCTTATAAAAAAGGCATTTTGTTCTTTCTCTCTTTATAATCCGTGTGTCGTTTTTTTCATCTTATGTATCAAAAAAAAGAGAATAGATTTTCTACAATTCATAATGTTTTTTTTTAAATAACTGAGTTTAAATACGATCAACAGGTATACTCTTCTCTCCTTTAATATCTCCATAATTATGTAACAAATCCGTTTCATGGGTTTATTATTTCTCCTCTCTCTCTTCCTCTTTACTTCATTTTCTTGTCAAAGTGATTTTCAATTTGTGCGTATTCAGCTCATTTATTAGGTAGAAAAGTGATTTGAAACTTTCTAGAGGTTCATCAGATTTTGAAGCTGCGTTTTTCGTTTTTTTTCTTCTTCTCATTTTCATTTGATTTGATCTGTTTTTTTGAGAATTCTAATTTATTTTTGTTGTTTTCTCCGATGCAGGGGATGAGGAAATGGACCACTTGATGAAGAAAGGAAACAAGTATATTATAATCGAAGCATCTTGATCTAATCTTCTTTTTTTTCCTCAAAATATACATTTTTATCTTATAAAAGAAATCGAAAATATCTTGTTTATTTCTGGTTGATAGTTGGCAAAGTTGTGGCTATAAACAACACTAGTTTCCTGAGAAAATTAATAGGTAGGAAAAAATAGGATTTTCTCGGGAAAATCATTTTATCTTGTCGGGGAAAAAGTTTTCAGTCTTAAAGAGAAGTAAAAGACAAAGAGAAAGAAGTAACAAGTGGGTTTGGTTATAAGTGGTAAAAAGAAATTCAAAGGAATGGAAGCAAAAGGTAGTAGTATAAGCATGAAGTCATTAGAGAGAGTGGTTTCAGATAAAGTAATAAAGCTTGGAAACTCATTTCCATGTCAAATCTGTGTGGTTGGGTTTCTGTGTGGGATCTGTCTCACTTCACTCTTCTTAGCTGCTCTCACTTCCCTTGGCACCTTCGAGCTCGCCCCCTTCTCCTCTGTTTTTCTTCCTTGCAATTCCACTTCTCAAGTCATCAGTGAGTTTGAAGAAAAACTTTTTGGTCTTAATTTAGTAACTTGCTTGTGTTGATAAATTTGTTTGATGCAGATGTGGTTGCAAGCATAGACCGTAAACTGGAATGGAAGAGCAAAGCAGAGACAGAAGAAGAAAATGATGATGATCAGGTGAGACTTTTGGTCTCTGCTTGGGGCAACTTATTACTAAACAATGAAGACTACTTCAAGAAACAAGGGATGAACAAATCTGATGTCCCAAACGCTCCACATCTGGAGAACTGTGAGGAGAAGACACGAGTTAGGGAGCGTTTGGATACACGAATAGCGAATCAGACGTTTCCTTCTTGGGTATGCTTTCTTCTTCTTCTTCTTGTTTGTCATCATCAAGAAACTATTATGATGAATGAATGATCACAAAAGCTTGTTTCAGATCAATGGAGGAGATGAAGAGAATTATCCATTAACGAGGCGAGTGCAAAGGGAGATATGGTATCATCAGCATCCTTTGGACTGTGAAAACAAGAGTCTCAAGTTCCTTGTAGCTGACTGGGAAACGCTTCCTGGTTTCGGAATCGGAGCTCAGATCGCTGGAATGACTGGTCTTCTCGCAATCGCTATAAACGAAAACCGAGTGCTCGTTGCAAAACACTATAACCGAGCAGATCATGATGGTTGCAAAGGTAGCAACTTTTTTAGTCTACAAAGCCTTGGTTAATCTTCTTTCTGAAGATCTTTTAAACGCAGATATGTCTAAAACGTGTATGGAGTTTGATTTTGATGAATATCTGATTTGGTTGCAGGTTCTTCCCGAGCAAGCTGGTCTTGCTATTTTCTACCGGAAACATCGAAAGAGTGTCGAAAACGAGCGTTTGAGGAAATGAAGAAGAGAGAAGCGTGGGAGAGTGGGATTGTTACAGGGAAACAAAACTACAGCACCAAGGAGATTTGGACTGGACATATACCCAAGCTATGGGGTAAGCCTTGGAGTCATATGAAGCCTACTACAGAGATCAACGGAACTTTTATCTCCAGTCACCGGAAAATGGATCGGAGGTGGTGGAGAGCACAGGCGGTGAGATACTTGATGAGGTTTCAAACAGAATATACTTGCGGTTTGATGAACGCTGCTCGACATTCTGCTTTTGGGAAGGAAGCTGCCAAGATTGTTCTCTCTGCAGGAGGATGGAGAAAGAAGAAGAAGGAGATTAGGTCTGAGATGGAGGAAGACGTGTGGTCGAATCATAAGCCATGGATTCCGAGGCCAATGCTGAGCGTGCATGTCCGAATGGGAGATAAAGCGTGCGAGATGAGAGTTGCGGCTTTAGAAGAATACATGCATTTAGCTGATCGGATCAGAGATCGGTTTCCGGAGCTCAACAAGATTTGGCTCTCTACAGAGATGAAGGAAGTTGTGAACAGAAGTAAAGACTATGCTCACTGGAGATTCTATTACACGGAAGTGGCAAGACAAGTCGGTAATAAATCGATGGCTGAGTATGAAGCTAGCCTCGGGAGAGAGATGAGCACGAACTATCCTCTAGTTAACTTCTTAATGGCGTCAGAGGCTGATTTCTTCGTCGGAGCATTAGGCTCCACTTGGTGTTTCCTCATTGACGGTATGAGGAATACCGGTGGTAAAGTCATGTCCGGTTATCTCAGTGTCAATAAAGACCGGTTCTGGTAACTTTACCAGTTCCGCTTTGTACAGAACTACCAGCTCTAATCTTAGGACTCCTCTCCTTGTTTCTTCATCTTCTTGTTTCTTCATCTGTTGTGCAGAGAGTTTTCAGAGTACTGTACTGTATAATAAAGGAAAGGTTTATTGCGGTTTGGTTTACAAACAATTTAGAGCAACCGTGAACCAGCTGAACCGATTCTAAAATGGCTTCATCGTGTGAAGTGAAAACTGAAGATTAACTGAACTGAACAGCGCAAAATGGCTGTTCCTTATATAGCAAACGTGTTCCTTAAGAATTTCACAAATAAGTTACATACTACAACACAATCAATAGCAGTAACACGACCAACCTTTTCTCATCTAAGTGACATCCTGTTATTCTTCCGGTTCTTGGTTGGAACGGGAACCTGAGTGACCGGGTTTCGGAGCACCATGTTTCCTGTTCTTCCTGATTCTAGCTTTCTTGGCTTTCATTCTGCGTTTTTTCTCAGCTGAGTCGACCCAAGTGTAATCAGACGGTATGACGAAAGGGTCAACTTCATTGTCCTTGTACCGATTACTGTCGCTGTCACCTGATTGGCCACCACCACGAGTACCTTTCATCCACGACACCCATGATGCTGATGATGAATTATCTGATGACTTTGCATCATGAAAAACGGGGCTAGAAGGAGGCGTTGAGAATTCCTCAGATGGCTGGAGCTCTTCAAATTTAGTAAAAGTGACAAGAACACGGACGGTTGGAATAATGGGGATCGCAAGCTGCACAATGAGAAGACAAGACCTCATAAGCAAAACATAAGATTACCTGGAAGAGAATTTATAAAGGGGGGAAATAATTTACTTTGACAGGAAATGTCCCTGTGGGAAGTTTTGTGGTAAGGAGCTCTCTGAGTCTCCTCACGGCTTTAACCTTATTGGCTAATATGTCGAGTAGCGGAAGAAGCTCTTCTGTCTTAAGAGGGAAATCAGGTGTCAACCACAATACAGGTCTTAACCCTTTCTTGTATTCGCTCTCAATCTTTTTCTTCTTGGCACCGGCTTTCTCTTTTGCCTTCTTGCCATCTCCAACATCCTCCTTGGTGCTATCAGATAGTGATGACGATCTTTGGCTTTTCCCTTTCTCTTTCTGGTTTCCCTCTTCTGGTGCCAACTTTGAGCCTTTCCTAAGCTTTGTTGTTGTATCTTCAGTACCATCATGGCCAGGTTTTGAGCCTTTCTTATTCCAGTCAAACCATCCTTTCTTCTCCTTGAGAGCAGTACCACTGGCTTCTCCTGCTGAACCATTTTCCTGGTGGTCGTTAGCGACATTTTCTTCATCTTCAGCACCACCAGAGTTCCCCATGCGCAGGGCAGAATCTAATTGCATTCTTTCCTCGGACGTTAATACATCCTCAAAGCCATCATTCCCGGCACCATTTGCCATTCTGTCTTCATCAACAGCAAACAGTTCCTCATCAGTCATTGCACCTGGAACTCTTCTTGATTTCACGCTCACCATCACATGAAGCATGTCATAAACTTTTGCTTTCCAACTCCCGACCGTTTCTGTCCTCTCTTGCCGTCTCCAATTCGATTGAGGAACTAAATCAGCCTGAGTGACATCAATGCCAGGCCTATACATGTTAGTCTGAGACATTTGTTTCACTTCATGAGCAACTTCAGTTTCTGTTGGTTGGGTACCTGCCCCCTCCAAAGCGTTTGTCACTTCTTTTTCCTTGTGAGAAAGAACAATCAAGGAACCAGGAGATAGTGACATTTTCCCATCGTCGGACGTGTAACCCTCTCCCAGAAAAAGAAATGTCTGATCTGATCGTTGAATGCGGAACCCATCGAAACCTGCAAGGGTCATATCAGCACGGAGATTTGAACCGCGCTTCCATATCCGGTATGTATCTGAGGGAGCAATACGACCAATAAAAGGAATAACCGTGCTCTCGAAATGAAAGGTTATCTCCATGTAAAAATCACGGATGCGAGATGCTGAAGCAGTAATCCGGGGAAGTCTCCGACACCATTTTGCCCAAGCAAGGGGCTGGTAGTGCCGTGCGATTATCGTAGCAATCGCCTCCTCTCTAGTGCAAACGGCTTCCTGTAATGCACTCCAACCATTCTCGTTCTGCAGGCTCCAATCTGCTCCGGCAGACATCAAAATCTCAGCAGAGACTGGATCCCGCAGTCGAACAGCAAGATGCAGAGGAGTTTCACGCCCAGGAACGTCGCGGCGATCAATGACAGCAGTGACAGCATCAGCACGAGCCTCAGCTTCCAAAGACTCCGCCTCGTTAGTAACCTCACCAGCCTTGGCTAAGTGGGGAAGGGCCATCACGATTCGCCTAAGAGCCGCATGATCATGAAGCACAACTGCCAGATGGGCAGGGCTATGGGTATACTTTGAGTAATCTTCCATAAGCTCACTTCTTTATCTAAAATCTGCCTTTTTTCTTCAAGTTTTACTTCCCTTCATTTCCCAGAAATAATTCAGGGAGATTGGTACACTTTGCTCACCTAATCTCCTTCAAGTAAATGTACAAGACTAAGAAACGAGAAGTTGCCTTATCTTCTTCAACCACAAAAAATTCTCTATGAACTCCGCGCTAAGCTCGGATAGGAATTAAAACAACCTATAGATTCCGAAGAAAAGAAACCATCAGTTTAATTGCAAGGTCAAAACAAAAGAAGAAAGTTTTCAATTTAGCGGAAACAGAAGAATATTTCAAACTCAATCCACCAACCCCAACCGGAAACAAATCTCAAAATGAAACACCAAATTAACGCAAAACGTAATGCCATTCCTGTATTCGATCTCTTTTTAGCAAAAGCTATGTGTTTTATCAGAGATTCAGAATAAGCTATAAGCCTCTACTTTCCCTTTTATCTATATTTTAAATTAATTTTGTTTCCTTTGTAAGAAAAATATGAAGAGGAAAGGTAACCAGAAAAGCAAGCACCTGTGGAGGCTCTGAGGAATCCGAAACCGGAGCGCCTTGAGTCTCTCCCCACAGTACTCCGATCCCAAAACACGGAGGAGGAGACAAAAAGAGGCAGAGGAAGAGAATGCGAGCGGTTGACAATGATCGTCCAGCGACGGTTCGATCTAGCGGCTAGGAGGAACTTACATCGCCATTAATGCCTTTATAAAAGCTTAACTCAGATCTCTCTCTCTCAAATTTACAAATTTTTGGTTGCGACCATTTGGTTTTTTGCTTTTACGGTTCTCTGGAGGGAGGACTAGTGATTACCCTTGGATTTGGATTTATTTACGAGTCCACCATCTGATTTCTCCTTTTAAATGCTTTACGTCTCTCTCTCTACATTTCCAGGGTGGCTTGTTCAGCTTTCAATTTTTTTCCCACTCGACTCGACATATTATTTTTTTCTTTCTTTTTAATAGCTTAGCTAAGACCATCACTCTTTTATAAATCTGAAAATTATCAGATCGAAAAATTCGAATTTAATGCTCTCTCCACAAAAAAATTACAATAATCTACCACGAGCCCATATCTCAGAGAGCTGTACGGTTCTGTGGCTCCTTGTCTTGTGACTGAGAGAAATCATAGTTGTGGCCTGTGGGGTTACAACTCTTAGCCATATTGGTGCCATGTGATATATAAAACAACCAAAACCTGAAAACTACTTTCTTGGATTCCTCTTAAAACAGAACCAACCAAAAACAAAAAAACAAAAGACAATGGCATTGGTTTTTCACAATTCTCAACACTTGTAAATGATGAAGTACCACATCTACAAAGTACAGACAAACCCAGATATAGAAACAACATCAGCACAGTGAAAAGCGATGAGATAGACGATTATTATTCATTAGTAAATACAACTCTGTAATTTGGCTAAAAATGAAACTTATGGTTTCAACAGAGAGAAGATATAGTCTTTTCTTTTCCTTCCTCCACTAAGCTCCAAAGATTCTTCCCAATGACTGTGTTTTCTTTTCTGCATGATCAACCAATATGATGAAATGACAGCCTTCGACTTCTAAATTTGCTCTTTTTTCTTATCCATCCCACTGATTTTAGTTTCTGTAGCTTCTAAGACAATATGATTTTCCATTGGCTCGGATCAACATAACGGTTTATAAAGAGGAGAGTGAATCCAGGGGGGATTACCTGGATGAACTCAGAAGGGAGCCTCAAGTGACTCATCCCAAACCTCAGCACTTCCATTGGATGCATCTTCAACATCTTCTTCCATTGAAAGCCTAATGTACTCTCTATGTGCAAAACGGTCCCACTCTGTCAATGTAGGGTTTTCGCGTTCCTGTTTCCATTTGGCATTTTAAAAAAAAACTTATACAAGAGTCCCGCACCAAGGAGCAGCAGCGTTAAAATATCAGGCAAGAAGTACCTGACGAATGAGGAATGGATCCCGTGTTTCAAATGCCATAAATTTGTTAAGATTAAAAAGGATGTTGAAGACGTTTCCGGAGAGCTTGGACCCCTTCAGGTCATGCAGCATTATAAGGCTTTCGTTCTGCAGAAGGAAACAAGAAAACAATCAAACACAAAACAAAATCGCAGGAGTCAGAAAGAAAAACTGGGAACATCAACTACTTCTGAGATCTTCCTATATCTTCCTTTTTAAATACTAGAAGGGCTTAAGCATATAATAACCACTATCATGAGACATATTGTTCAACCTCTGGCCCGATCATATCAATTATCTGGCATAAGATATCCTCAAAAAGAACAGCCTCTTGCGCCATGCATTCCATTCGATGCAACTGCTCCTCATAAAAGAACTGCATCTCATTTCGTGTAAGAATCCCATTCGCATCCAAGTCTATGCACTTAAACCTGGTACGATATATCATTATGTCAGATAAAAAAACACCTGAAATGCTATCTGTCTGGCACCTTTGGATCCTTACGTCAGAACTTACCAATATTCTAGGCTATGCTCTGATGATTTATCTTCTTCCGCAAGTATGAAATAGACATAATCCTCATACCCCATTTTCCCGTCAACTTTGCTAGTAAACTTCCTAGCAACCTGAGTAGAAACCCAATGCATTATCCATGATGACAGCCATCTTAAAGAAAAGCTAATAACTTGGAACAAGAAGAACAGAAGTCTTGAAAGAGAAGCATATATGAATCACATCATCGCATAGTAGGCATCAAAATCATTCTAAAGATAAAGAACTTTTAGACAAAACCTGGGAGAATATTCTGTCGACAATCCGGAAAGTAAGAGCATGGTTTCCATATCTCATAAGATTTTCTTTGTCAATCAGGAAATCGTGATCCGTATCTAGCTCCCAGAACTTGCAGTATATGACATAAAAATGCTCATATGAGAAGTACCTAGTTGCCAGAGGTAATAGAAAAGTGTTGATGTCAAATGAAGTGAAACAAAACCATATATACAACAATACTACGACTTCTCTTTTTTTTCAGTACCTCAACACTTTGTTGATATCTTCTTCTTGGTCGGCATGAATCATTGCATCAATTAAGTTTCCCCGCCTAAGCTCCCTAAATGTAATTCGACCATTTCCAGATCTATTTATGTAGTAAAATATTCTGTAGGTGACAGTTTCAGCTGGCCAGCAAAATACAAATATTGTATCAGAACAAACTGCATCCTTAAAAAGACAACGTTGATTCCCACCATCTTCAATAGTAGCAGCAAATACCAAAGAATACGGACACCAGAAATAGCAAACAATAATACTGTGGACCTGATCTTGTTACTAACTGACACATGATTTATAAAGCACTTCCACTAGAAAATCTTAATAAGAGAGACACGGGGGATTCTGTCTAACACAACAAAGAAACCTTACCTTATAAAATATCTCAAATCCATACAGAGTAATGCCATATTAGTATCTAGTAATACGATGTGGCAACTATCTAACAGATTTAGATAAGACATCATTCGAGACCACAGAGTTGGGTAGCTAACCAACTACTACGAAGAATAAATTCTACAACTAAACTCCCGCTCAATTATTAAACACCATAACTCAGACAAAACCAAGAGGGGAAAGAAAACATGAGATAAGATATGATACTAACTAAAATGAATACGAAGTTGAGACCTAACCATATCTTTCTTGGAATTCAGGTGTGGTTTGCAGGAACTCTAGCCCAGGATGTGTTGCCAACAGTTCTTTAAGTAGTGGTTTGAAATCATCCTGCCAGAAGAAAAAGAAAAAAAATAAAGGTTAAAAAACTGGAAATGTGTAACATATGAGCAAGGAGATTGGCAAATTAACTCGCTATCATGACTGAATATGTCAATCAAAAGAAAATTACCTTAACAATGAAATTCTGATTTTGCTGCTTTAGTATCTTAAAGATTTGTGTTGTTGTATCCATTATCAACATGTTCCCGTTTACCCAATAATCAATAAATGCTTCTCTGCATAATCAAACACTAAAAGACTGTTATACTGGGTTGCTCAATACTGTGATCCCCAAACTTGTGGCTATAAAATGAGCTAGAAAGCTTGAAATATGCTGCAAACTATGCGCATGTCAGATTCCACCATACAAAGAGCACAGAGGCACACACCTAGTGACAAAACCTGTATTATTGACATCAATCTTCCTGAAAAGTGAAGTGGAGAAGAAAGACGGGAGCTTGCAGATTTCTCGGGTGACTAATTTGAACTCTGAGTGCGAAAAAAGTGTTAAGAGTCGATAAGGCAGCCCGTGTAAGTGTTACCTATAAATATTAGTATGACTAGTTACCTTGTATCTGCAGTCCATCCATGTGACCATAGAAAAAGTGGTTGATTCTAAACATACATTGCTCTTTCATCTCGCTTGGTGGTGGGCGACCATTTTGAAAATAAAACTGCAGTCGTGGTTATACTTCCGTAAGTATATAAACGAGCAAAAAAAGAAAGAATGCACTTAATAAAAAAATTGAAGAAGCAGTTCAAGAACCTGTGGCATTAGCTCTTTAACAGGCTCGCTGGTTACTTTTAGCGAAGAACCCAAGTTAGAAGGGCCAGCTCTCTGCTTCGTCATCCGTGGTGAACCACAACTCCTTGGTGAAAGCGGAGGAGCACTTCCCGCAGTAAACATGGATGGTATAGAACTGCTGGTGGCAGAATTTGAACCAGAAGCACTTCCAGTTACAGCGTTCAAAGGAGCTCCAGCCAAAGTATCATGAAGCAATGATGCAATCTAAGAAACCGATTAGGAAAACACAATTTAGACTTCAGATTCAAGTACAATAATGCAAATTCTAGACGAAGCATATTGGGCAATGAAAGATATCCTAACTTACAGCAATCTTCAACAAACCCATGTAACAAAGCAGTAAAGCTAAAATGAAGGCAGAGCAGAGTTGAGATACAAAGAAGTGGAAAGCTCGGAAATCGAATTTACCTGTCGATGAGCTTCGGGAAGAGAAAGCCACTGGTCGAAGAGCTTCTGAGTGAATCCGGGTTTTGAGGTGAGCACAAACGGAGACATCTCTTGTAGCTGCAACAAATCCGCATCAAGGCAAGCCATGTCTCCGGGAGCAATAACATCGACCACACTCATTTTTCACCGTAAAATCAATCGCATCAAACACAAACCAAACGAGAAGGAATTCTGATGTGGAGAAGAAGGAAATGTAACAGGCCCAATCGGAAAAATAAACCAAATCGAGCGGTGTGACGAAAGCTCCAGATCTTCAAGAACAAAGAGAATCAGATTCTAGCCTCTTGCGTAAGGAGCGTAAAAAGTGATCGGGGGTAACGAAAATGTTTTTTAAGAAAATGTACAACTTTTTTTTTCTTGTTTAAGAGAGCGATCCGAAATACTGATAGAAATAGAAATAAATTAATATTTCGTTGACAAAAAGAAAACATAACCAACAAGTATATCAGTCTGTACACTGTACTACTGTAACTTACAGTCTGTAAGTAGAGTTGCATAAGATGGGGTCGATTCAGTTTGATCTTAGATCTTTTAGGTGAATATATCCACACCAATGTTTTAGCTCATAAAAAAAATTTTGGTTAGATAATTGAAACTGCAATCTACAATAGAGTTCAATAATCCGGATGTGCAACAGCTCGGGTAATTGAGTGGATCTTAAACAGTAGCAAAAATTGTTGGGTCACAAGAATGTTTGTCTTGTTTGCCTTTGTTTGAGATTAGGATTTTATTCGGAGGTAAACAAAAAAGTTACTAAAAATACATGTTTTGAATCGATGATCATTCATCACGAAGTCATCTATGTATTGCATTGCAGGTCACTTGAGGAAAATCTGTTTTCGTCCTAAAATACAGAAGGTAGAAGTAGTTGAGATACTCTTAAAGTAGATTTATATAACTTGCGCCAAAATTTTCTTTGATCATATCTACAAACCTCAAGATTAAACCCTGATGGTATACGAAACTATGAATAAACCTACTACTTCCTAGGATGCATCGGAAAGAAAAAGACACCAGGCAATTGATTAAAGGCACATTAACAATTCTGAACAACAGAAGATGGGGAAGTACCATAGCTACAAAGTACATATAGAGATCAACAAAAGCGTGAGAAAATAAAATACGGATGAACAAGTGCAATTGTGTAACGTGCACAATCACCATCGCTGATTATAAATAAATGAAACTCGTGTATAACAACATCTAACTGAAAGCAATTTCCGGTTTCAGACCTGGATTCCAATTGTAAACCCTGAGGAATATACCTCCCCAAGATGACCAAACAACGAATGTTGAAGCAGAGAGGATACTTCGTCTGTTCCTTTCGTTACTCCAAAAAGCTCTCATGATTTTTCTCAATGATTTTGATATTTCTGTTCAGTAATAATGGAACACCCTGCACGATTAACCAATATGATGAAATAAAAGCAATTGCAAAAATCGGAGATTTTTTTTAGCTTTTAAGCTTTTCTTTTCTTGTTTCTTTTCTTGTTTCTTTTCCCACTGATTTTAGTTTCTGTTGATTCTAAGACAACGTGATTTTCCGTTAGATGAACATTGGCTCGGATCAACATAAGGGTTTATAAAGAGGAAAGTGAATCCAGGAGGGGTTACCTGGATGAACTCAGAAGGGAGCCTCAAGTGACTCATCCCAAACCTCAGCACTTCCATTGGATGCATCTTCAACATCTTCTTCCATTGAAAGCCTAATGTACTCTCTATGTGCAAAACGGTCCCACTCTGTCAATGTAGGGTTTTCACGTTCCTGTTTCCATTTGATTTTTAGAAATCTATAAGAGTCACGCACCACGACGCAGCAATGTTAAAATATCAGACAAGAAGTACCTGACGAATGAGGAATGGATCCCGTGTTTCAAATGCCATAAATTTATTAAGATTGAAAAGGATGTTGAAGACGTTCCCAGAGAGTTTGGAGCCCTTCAGGTCATGCAGAGTTATATAGCTTTCATTCTGTGGCAAGCAACAAGAAACAATGAAACACAAACAAAAAATTGTAAGAGTCAGCAACGACTAGAAAAATCAGCTAAATCATCCAACTTCCTATATATTTCTTTTATATAAAAGAGCATAAGCATATAATATCCACAGTGAGAGGCGACGTTGTTGAACCTCTGGTCCGATCATATCAATTATCTGGCATAAGATATCCTCAAAAAGAACAGCCTCTTGCGCCATGCACTCCATTCGATGCAACTGTTCCTCATAAAAGAATTGCATCTCATTTCGCGTAAGAATCCCATTTGCATCCAAGTCAATGCACTTAAACCTAGTCCAATAAGTACTTGGGTCAGATAAAAACACCAAAATGCTATCTGTTTGCCCCCTTTGACTCCTTATACCACGGCTTACCAATATTCTAGGCTAGGCTCTGACGATTTATCTTCTTCTGCAAGTATGAAATAGACAAAATCCTCATACCCCATTTTCCCTTCAATTTTGCTAGTAAACTTCCTGGCAACCTGAGTACAATAAATGCATCCATGATGACAGTCATCTTTCGAGAAGTAATAACTCTGCAAAAAGAAGCATGCAAAACTCATGCTAACAGATCAATATTTTTTTAGACGAAACCTGGGAGAATATTCTGTCGACAATCCGGTAAGTAAGAGCATGGTTGCCATATTTCATAAGGTTCTCTTTGTCAATCAGGAAATCATGATCTGTATCGAGCTCCCAGAACTTGCAGTATATGACATAGAAATGCTCATATGAGAAGTACCTAGTTTACAGAAATAGAAAAAAAGTTAACAGAAAACTATAATTTGCAAATCCGCGCACCTTAAAGCTTGATTAAATATTACAACAATTGAAAGTCGTTTTATCAGTACCTCAACACTTTGTTGATATCTTCTTCTTCATCAGCATGAAGCATAGCATCGATTAAGTTGCCACGTTTAAGCTCCCTAAATGTAAGTCTACCATTTCCCGATCTATTAATGTAGTAAAAAATTCTGTATGTAACAGTTTCAGCTGGCCCATCAAAATACAAACTGTATCAGAAAGCAATACTAATTGAAAGTTAAAACAAGATGTCTAACACAACAAAGAGATCTTAGCTTAGAAACTACATATGCGAGCTTGTCAGAATCCTAAACAGTAATGCCACTGCCTAACCAATGATATAAACAGGAGTGACCACTCGCCAGATCTAGACTCATTCTTCCTAACTAGCACAGTAGCTATTAGCTAACCATATACATCTAAGGATAAGATGTACTACTCAATTCCAGCTCAACTTTCAGAAAAGTGAACACATAACTCAACGAATGCGCATGAGGGGAAAGCCAAGATTATGAAATAAGAAACTGACTTAAATGTAACTGAAGTTAAGACCTAACCATATCTTTCTTGGAATTCAGGTGTGCCTTGCAAAAACTCCAGCCCAGGATGTGTGGCCAAAAGTTCTTTAAGTAGTGGCTTGAAATCATCCTGCCAGAGCAAAAGAAAGCTGAGAACGAAAATGTAAACAGAAGAGAAAGAAGGTTGGAGAAAGAAATTAACTGTCATTTTTGAATAAGTCGATCAAAAGAAAATTACCTTCACAAGGAAATTTTGATTTTGCTGCTTTAGTATCTTAAATATTTGGGTTGTTGTATCCATTATCAACATGTTCCCATTTATCCAATAATCAATAAATGCTTCTCTGCATAAACAAAAATAAATCAAACAGTAAAAGTCTGTCATAACGGGTTTTACAATATTGTCATCACCAAATTCATGAACAAGCGGCTGTAGAATGAGAAGCAAGCTTGAAGCACACAGCAAACTATGTGCATATCAGATGCCACCATACAAGGAGCATAGAGTCACACACCTAGTAACAAAACCTGTATTATTGACATCGATCTTCCTGAATAGTGAAGTGGAGAAGAAAGATGGGAGCTTGCAGATTTCTCTGGTGACTAATTTGAATTCTGCGTATTGAAAAGGGAATAAAGTTAATAAGACAATTCGTATAAGTTTCAGTTTAGATATTAGAAAATTCATGATTCTTTTACCTTGTATTTGCAGTCCATCCATGTGGCCGTAGAAAAAGTGGTTGACTCTAAACATACATTGCTCTTTCATTTCGCTTGGAGGTGGGCGACCATTTTGAAAATAAAACTACACCCAAATCAATATCCATCATAAATAAATGACTCCTTTAGAACATAAAAAGGGAATATTGAAAAAAGGATGCAATTTATTGAAATTTGCAGTGGCAGTTCAGAACCTGAGGTATCGACTCTTTAACAGGCTCATTGAGTACTTTTAGAGGAGAGCCTAGATTAGAAGGGGCCCTCTGTTTCATTGTACGCGGTGAACCGCAACTTCTTGGTGAAATTGGAGGAGCACTTCCCGCTGGAAACATGGATGGTAAAGAATTGCTGGTGCCAGGACCTGAACCAGATGCACTTCCAGGAACATTCAAAGGAGCTCCGGCTATCGCATCATGAAGCAATGATGTAACCTAGAAAACAGATTAGGGAAAGAGTAGAAATTAGTTTGCACTTCAGGTTTAAGTGAAGAAAACAAAAGCAAGCAGTCTCGTCTTTTTTCAGAACAAATCTGCTCTGCACAGAACTGCCCAAAAAAAACACAGTAGCAAAACATAGTAATTTAGCAAGCAAAATCCCATCATCTTCCTAGTGCTCACATAACAACGAAAGACACATAGCTACGGATTAAAGTTAAAGCTGAAAGTCTGAAACCGATGGAAAACCAATGAAGCATAAGCGAAATTCAGAAGAAAGCCCGAATCGAATTTTACCTGTCGATGAGCTTCGGGGAGCGAAAGCCACTGTTCGAAGAGCTTCTGCGTGAATTCGGGTCTCGATTTTAGCACAAACGTAGACATCTCCTGCAGCTGCAACAAATCGGCATCGAGAGAAGCCATGTCTGCGGAAACAACAGCGTCCACCATACTCAATTTTCACGTAAATCGAAATCAACACCGACGAGCTAAAGCTGGAAAGAGAGACTGAATTTTTGACGTGGACGAGGAAATTCAAAAGGGGCAAATCGGAAAATTATAGAAATCGGAGCAGAGAAAAACGTGAAGAAACCCTAGATCTTAAAAGAACGGAAAGAATCTGCTTCCAATAACCCTTGTCTCCGATTTTAGAGATTTTTAGAATAAAAGGTGCGTAAAAAGTGAATGGGTATCGAGAAAGTGAGGGAAAGTGTAGAGTATTTTTCTCTCTTTTACGACTAATAAAAAAGTAAAAGAAAAATATTATATACATATATGTATTATACGTTCGAAAAATTAGTCTGTGTGGTCGGAAAAATAGGAGTTATTGTGTTGGATTTGGCTTATTTTCTTAGGGTTTTCTTTTTGAAGTCATTTATTATTTGTTGATTTCAACCAAAATGAACTGTTATAGATGAACTTCATGCAGAGGTTCAAATTGAAAAGGGGATCAATTAGTCAAAACTTAAAGATTAATCGATAATTTTTTGAAAAGATGTCATGCAAAAAAAGAAATAGTTGTTGAAATTTTTTCATTGAAAATAGTAAAATAGATTTGAAGTTATCAAAATCTAAACGGTTAAAGTAAAATTGAATTATTATTTTGAGATATCTTCAGATTTCTTTTTTAATATTTAAATATCAACTAAATATGTTTTAGTATTTATGGTAGTAACGTTTGGTGGATATTCAAAAGTGTTTTTCGCATTTTGATTTAAGTATATTTGATCGTTGGTAAATACAACATGTTTAAGAAAGTCATTATTCATTTTGATTTAAGTATATTTTTATATTAAATTATAAATACAATTTTGAATTTTTTTCTTCAGAAACATCCAAATAATTTGTATGAGAAAGTCATTATTCATTTTTGTGCTGGGATATTTTAGATGCTTCCCATTTGTTCTTCCTCTCCCTACTATATTTTTATAGTAATGTATTACTATCCAGCTATAACAATAATATAATACCTTTGATTGATGATACAAATTAGAAAATAAAACAATCCTAAAATAATTAAAAATATAGAGAATATAGTTGAAAATAACTATAAAATTGTGAATATTTTTTGGCATTTTTTGTGATTGATAATTATTAGAGCAAGAAAATACATGTTATGAAACTTAATACGAAGCTGGCGCATAAAAAGATAAAGAAAGTATCTGACTAAGAGGAAAAAATATCATAAATAAGACCGGTGGGTTTTATTTAATGGTTATAGTAACGCTGACTGGTTGGTTTTTCTTTTTCCTCAATTGGTCCTAAATATTGATAATTGATTCTTTTTTTTGTTCCTGATTCAAATAGAGTTAATAACAGAAGGAAAAATCAATTTATGAAAAGCATAAAACATATGGCGAGTGAGAGTAACTATTAAAGATATCACTAATTTTCTAATGTTAATTAAAATCTGAATCCATAATTTAATTATGATATTTTTTAAGATATTTGATCTAGCTATATTATTATCAATTATGATCAGTCGATCAAAATAAATTCCACGAAGGGTATAGTAGTCATTTGAAAAATAAAAAGGGTAAAACACAGAGAGGCAAATCCGAATAGAAGATGGAGAAAAGAGAACGAGTGGTGTTGCTCTGTTGAGCTTCCTCGTCTCCTTCTGCTATATATATACAAGACACAATTACTCTCCCTCCTTCCCCTCTAATCCTTTACCTTTATCGCTTCCTTCACTTCTCTCTCTCTCTCTCCTTTTTGCATTCCTTATCTCTTCTTCACCGTCTCCACGCTTTCTCAGGTAAAGATCTAATCCTGTTTTTTCTTCATAGTTTCTGTTTTTGTTTTTTTCTGATTCCTTCGTGTAATCTAGGGTTTAAAAAAATCAATGTTTAGACTTCGGATTTCGTAACACTTGGTTGTTTTTTTGGCAATTTAATTTGGTTTGAGATTGCGAAATTTTGAATATCTTCTTTGTGTTTCTGGGTATATGGCTAAATCACGTCGAATCCAATGCGCCAATCTGAGATTTGTTAAAACTATTTATATCCTTATTTTTTAATCGAATCATCAGATTACGAAATTCTACCGACGTAGTGCGGCAAATTCTGAATCAGTTTTGTGCATATAATTAATCTAAAGCTTGTCATTTGCATGAGATCTCACTGTTCCGGAGTTGTAGGATAAAGTTGTTCACTTTAGGTCCAATTGGTTTTGTCGGTTTTAATTTTGATTTAGAGATTATAAAAAATTTAGCTCCTTTGTTTGCTAGATTAGTGAAATAACAAGTCTCTTTGTTTCTTTCATTTTTTTAATTTTTTTTCTGATTAGATTTGTGTGTTTTCTTTGCTGCAGAATGACAACAACCAATGGAACAGACTATGGTGCCTACACATACAAGGAGCTTGAGAGAGAGCTCTACTGGCCCTCTGAGAAGCTGAAGATATCAATCACCGGCGCTGGAGGTTTCATTGCCTCCCACATTGCTCGCCGTTTGAAGCACGAGGGCCATTACGTCATTGCTTCTGACTGGAAGAAGAATGAGCACATGACTGAAGACATGTTCTGCGATGAGTTCCACCTTGTTGATCTCAGGGTCATGGACAATTGCCTCAAGGTCACTAATGAAGTTGATCACGTCTTTAACTTAGCCGCTGATATGGGTGGTATGGGTTTCATCCAGTCCAACCACTCGGTTATCATGTACAACAACACCATGATTAGCTTCAACATGATAGAGGCTGCTAGGATCAATGGGATTAAGAGGTCAGATTGCGTTTTTCTTTTTCTTTTTTATTAGTAAACAGAGTTAAAGATTGAAACTTTTTTGTCTTTCTCTGTGTGTGTTTCAGGTTCTTCTATGCTTCTAGTGCATGTATCTATCCGGAGTTCAAGCAGCTGGAAACTACTAGTGTGAGCCTGAAGGAGTCAGATGCTTGGCCTGCAGAGGTTTGTGTCACCCTGATGATTATTATTCATATGTTCTTGCAAAAGATAACGAGTTTTTCTTACGTGAAGATATACTTGAATATCTAATGTTGTATACAGCCTCAAGATGCTTATGGTTTGGAGAAACTTGCAACGGAGGAGCTGTGCAAACATTACAACAAAGATTTTGGGATTGAGTGCCGCATTGGAAGGTTCCATAACATTTACGGTCCTTTTGGAACATGGAAAGGTAAACAGACAAAAAAACAGTTTCCAGGCTTTGCGCTAACTATTATTTGCTTAGCACTGGTTTAATATTTGGTTTACATATTGGTCACTTCAGGTGGAAGAGAGAAAGCTCCAGCTGCTTTCTGCAGAAAGGCTCTCACCTCCACAGATAAGTTTGAGATGTGGGGAGACGGGCTTCAAACCCGTTCTTTTACCTTCATTGATGAGTGCGTTGAAGGTGTACTCAGGTGAAAGCATTAGTCCCAAATTAGAAATGATATAATTTGTATGTTTAAAACATGCAATTTTTCTGAATTTTTTTTCCTCATCATCGCATTTAGGTTGACAAAATCAGATTTCCGTGAGCCAGTCAACATTGGAAGCGATGAGATGGTGAGCATGAATGAGATGGCTGAAATGGTTCTCAGCTTTGAGGAAAAGAAGCTTCCAATTCACCACATTCCTGGTCCAGAAGGTGTTCGTGGCCGTAACTCAGACAACAATCTGATAAAAGAAAAGCTTGGTTGGGCTCCTACAATGAGATTGAAGGTACCAAACATTATTATTTAAAATAGCTCAAAGATAGGATGAGAATTTGAATCTTACGTGAGAGTAATGACTGATTTTGCGTGATCACAATGGTTAATCAGGAGGGGCTTCGAATAACCTACTTCTGGATAAAGGAACAGATTGAGAAAGAGAAAGCAAAAGGCAGCGACACATCGCTTTACGGGTCATCAAAAGTGGTTGGGACTCAAGCACCGGTTCAGCTGGGCTCACTCCGCGCGGCTGATGGAAAAGAGTGAATGGATGATGTACTACTATCAAGCTCAAATATGGCCTTACTTAATAAATAAGGTCAGGAAAATGTTTAGATACACGTTTAGGTAGCTTTCCTATGAAAAAAAAAGCAATAATAAGTGTTTTGGATTTGAGTGTCCTTCTCTTCTGCTGCTGATCTTTCTTTCTGTAGTAAACCCCTAATTCTTGTTTTTATTTTTTCCTAGTTGAAAAAGTTTTTTAAGCCGATTATTCTTGTGGTAATTTCACAATATGTTCACCATCATCATCAACTTGATGTTGTGGTACCACCAACAATCAAGTGGCCAAGTTCTGAAATTTTCTTTCATCTTATCATGTCTTCACACATCTCTAGGTAGGGATCAGAGATCAGTCGCCATTCTTTCTCTGCCCTCTACTTCTTTTTCCCCATTCCTCGGCCAAAACAGTCACACGTGACTATCTCACTATAAGAAGTTAAACTAAAAGAAGTCACATGGTTAAGAATAAGATTAAGTTAAACTAAAAGAAGTCACATGGCACTATCATTTTCAAACTAGCTTTTGTGGTATGTATCTGCAGGGTTTTTTTTAGTTTGGTTATGGGTCTATTATGACATAACTTCATATACACCATCAGAAATTTTCAAAAAGTTACCGACACCTTAAGTGCTTTCCGTCTGAAGAAATCATTTATCATCCATATTCAACAACAATTTCAATCAGACCAAATGACAGAATTTTGGGGTATGACTGAAGTTCTCAGATATACAATAATATAACACAAAAGATTAAGTGAATCTTCTTTTTCTTTTTATCTTTTAGTTAATGATGGATTTACGGAGAATAGTTCCCCGCTTTAGAGATTGGTAGCAGAACATACCGGTGTGGATTCGAGCAACTCCTCAAATTTCCTGAGTGCATCCTTTAGATCATCCATAAACCCATCTTCTGAGGAAGCGTCAGAGGTTTCTTTCTCTCTCTTATTATTCAACTGAGAAAATATGGTCTCATAGAGAAGAGCCACTGATTCATTATCTGTAGATACCGGAGGCAATCCCAACTCTTTTCCGTTCTTTATTATCAAAGTCTTTATAAGATCTGCCCGTCCTTGGTTGTCTTTCCTGTTTGACTCTTCCGGAACCATTTTCTCTACGATACTCTTGAGTGTCTTCTCGTCTGCCAGAATCTGAGAAAATAATTTGATCGAGCTGGTCAAAGATCCATGCATTTTTACAGAACACAATCCAAAAAAATATATTGAAAGTTTCTGTACGTGTTCTCTGGAAATTCTAAAAATTTAAACGCGAAGGAGAGTGTGGACTAACCTTACGAAGCCTTGACCCGGTGAAAATCTCAACGTTCTGGACGATGGTTATCGGTTTTTCATGTAGCACATCTGCTATTTCTTGTAGAACTGGCTGCAGTAGTTCAGCAAACTGTGCTTGTCCTAGTTCCTCATCACCATCAGCATCATGCTTCTTAATGATGTCATCTAACAGGGGAAATTCTGTTCCAAACAAGCCTTACTGAATTAAAACACCAATGAGAATGAAACGATTCGAAGAGCAAAAGAATTGCCAGAGTGTAGAATCCAAACCACAAATACCAAAAGCAGACAAAAATCATGACAACTCAAATTTTGTAAATCACGTGAATGAAGGAAATATGGAAAAAAGAAAAACTTGAAAACTCAAATTTTGTAAATCCTTTAGGAGACCCATTTAACAGGACAAACTATGTAATTGCTAGAAAATTTCTATGACGTCTAAGACCAAACAAAATGGTCAATGCTAAAACTTATGTCAAAAGGCTTGATTTCAGGGCTCACATAATAAATCCATGCACTTGCTCAACGGTTAAAATTAAGTGACACTAAGAGAAATATGCCATCTCCAGGAGATTTCATAAAGATGACCAAGATCATAACTGTAAAAGCCAAAAAAAGCAGCAAGAAAGAACAAAAACCTGAGAGTGGAGGGACACCCATCTCAACACCCATCTCTGAAAGAGCTTTTCGTATCTGGCTCTTGGGAAGCTTTCCTTTATCTTCTTCATCCAAATCGGTGAACAGATTCTCTGCCAACATTGCAAAATCATCCTCATCCTCCAAAAATAGCTTCAACGTACTCCCATCCAGAACCGAGACCACAATCGGAGTATCTGTAGAAAAATCTCACTCTACGACATTCAATAAACAAAGCCTATTCTCGTTCTTTCAGCAGCAAAGTAGGCTAAAGTCCATGATCGACATCAATCAGCGAACACAGCAGCTTCATCTACGCATCCAATTTCCCATGATCCCCTCGATGTAAATCTATTTGATTCAGATATGATTTCTAGAGTTGATTTATCGCTAATACACAAAAGTGAAGGGCTTATCCGGTACCTGTAAGAGCATCGGCAACGGCGGAGATGAATACTCCGAGTTTCTCAGATGCTTGTTCGCGGTTAAGCTTCGTACGGCGGAAATCGACGTCATCTCCTGCGGAGACTCGGGAGATCGCAGCTTCTTTGATATGTGGCGGCAGTGAGAGCCCCGAGAGAGATTCAGAAACTTTAGATTCAGAAATTTCAAGAAGCTGAGCTCCGGTGACACCATGTTCGAGCTCTGGAAGGTTGAGATCGATGGATCTAAGCACCGCACCGTCGAAAATCGTCAATCCCGCGTTCGACATTTCTCGAGAGAGAGATCACCTGTGACTTGAGAGGTTAGGTGACGGAGAAACACCGTTTTTAAACTTTTTTGTCCTTTTTTTCTTCTTAGTCAACGAAAGTCAGCGAGAAAACGCGGACTCTCTCCCCCTAACGTTACAGTTAAAGCCTGGCATTTCCAAACTATTACAGTAATGCCATTATTAGGGGCCTGTTATAGTGGATTATAATGGGCTACCAAAGTCATCATGAGCCCAAAGTCCAATAAGCTTCTGAACTACAAACATCAAAGCTCAAAGAGCTGAAGTTTGAAGATTGAAGATTGAAGTTTGAAGAGCCTAACGTTACAGTTAAAGCCTAATATACATACATATGATTTTTCCTTTTCCTCCTTATTCTTTTTATTGTTTTACATGTTCGCCAATGGAACTTGTAATTTAATACTGACGGGATAAAAGCATGGTTATTAATGGATCTTGATACTGATTTCAAAATCATTACATACTAACAGAATATTCAAATTACTACAACGTTCAATTATAGTATTTACAACTACAAACCAATGTAGCGTAAGTGACTATTATATAATTTGTATCCACACAAAAATATGAATAGTAGTGTTCAATTTTATGTGAAAAGTCCAAAATATTGGGACCAAGAAAATGTGGAGCGAATGAAATTCAAAGTATTGCTCGTGGAAAAACATGAACAAATATTTAATGTGGTTTCTAAAGCAAGGAAACCTGTGGGGGCCCATGAGGCCTTGTTGCTCACAAAATGGGGCCTACTATATATATCCAAAATGAATGAGCCATCACTTTTCATCTTGGCCCATTAACATACCCCACCGGCAAGGAAATTTATAATTTATATTTGAAACAAAAATTGGCGGTATTTTTTATAATATGTATTTTTAACAATACTATAAATGATTGTGTGAACTTGTTTTATCCTAAATGAATTGAAAAAAAATATATTATGTTTGGATTTTCTTTACAATTGAAGGTTAAGTTTTTCACTATTAAAAAAGTTTTAATCATTTTAATATTTGATTTTGTGGGAATATTAGAAAAGAAAACTAGCGGTAGTAGGTTTAGAATAAAAACTTAAAAGTAAAATATTTTACAAAATTATTCTAAAACATAGAAATCATCAGCGATATAACTATTCATCAGAAGAAATTAAAATCAATAAAAACTAAAACCTAAGAGATAAACAGAAAAAATGCTAATTTAATTTGTTTGAAGTACTTGAAGTTAACAAATTTTTTTTTCAAAGATTAAATTCTCAAGTATTAGTTGAATGCATAAAATTAGATTCCAAAAACTCAAGTTTTAGTTTCTAAAATTGAGACACTAATTAAAGTAGAATATGTATCATAAATTTACTCATAAAATAAACATATACACTCGTTTACATAGAATAAGATAAATCCCATACGAAAGTAACGAAATTAAAAGTTATGGAACTGAACAGATAATTTGGACTTAACAAATGAAATGTTAACGAAATGAAGTGTTATTTTCCATCTCCCACTATATATTCTCTCGACAAGTGTAACAATTAAATGGACCCACGAAAATGCAACTTGAGTTTTGATAGATTCTTATCCAAAAACGATAAGTTTAGTACATTTCTCTAATCTAACTTCACTAAATTTAAAAAAATCAATATCTCATGTCCCTTTCGGATCTCTCCTTATTTGTAGAATGCAAATGGGAATATTAAATATTTAACTGGACACATCACACACGAGATGAAGTAAGTTACAAAAACAACGACGACTATTACTATTTTATTTCTTATTCGACGCCGATCAATTTCTATATTTAATAAAATACCCCTCTTGCCACGTCTGTCTGACTTGGATTTGACCCAAAAAGCGTTGGAAAACAATTATTAAATCCAATAAGGCAAAAACAAAAACAAAAACGTGTAGGCTTGTGATAGAATCAACGATATTACTAGAAACCCCCTCAAATCTTATGTTTTCATCAAATATTCCGAAATTTTGTTTGATTCAAATAGCCCCCTTACCATCCACTTCCAAACGTGGATTCAGACTGTTAAAAGAAAGTTGATACATAAATACATTTTTTCTTCATCGCATCACATTTGAAACCTAATTTTGAGGTCGCTTTATTTTTTTAAACTAAAAATCTAGACACTAAAATAATAAAGAAAAACTCGTAGATCATGTGGAATTGCACATCTTGCACAAACCTTCCTCAGCTTTGAGACGGATTCATGTTTATTTTTGTAGTCATACAATGATAAAAATAGTGACCTTATAGAATAAATCAAAAGTTTTTGGCGCGAATAGGAAATATACTAATTATTGTCGGGGGGCTTTGGGGGTAATCTGATAATTACATATCTTTACGGAAAAAAAAGAACATATTAAATGCAAAAGACTGCCCAATCGGATAAGAAGAAATTTGTAGGGAGAAGTTGAAGCAAACTTAAATTAACAAAAATGGAAAAGGTTTTCTCTGTCGAAGAAATCTCCGGTAACCATCTTTGGTCGGAGCTTGCGAAAGATACCGGTGGAACGACGGCGATTAATCGTAGTGCCTCCGAGTGGGCATTTCATCGCTTCATACAAGAATCATCCGCCGCCGCAGACGTTGCTAGTGGCGGAGAAACTGCGACGGCGTGTGGCGTTTCCGTCTCTGGACCTCCTTCTCCGAGTGTTCCCATCGATTCAGAAGAGTACAGGGAGTTTCTGAAGAATAAACTTAATCTAGCTTGTGCTGCTGTCGCCATGAAAAGGGTAAAAACTACTCTCTCTGCTCACGCTTCATTTTTAGTTTTCGATTTTGGAATTTTTTTTGCTTTCTTTTTATGGTCCTTACTGAGAATATTTTCTGACGATAAAGAGAGCTTATGGATACATACACGAAATCATTAGCTCTGGACGATCCAAATAATTGCAGATGGGAAATGTAGTTTTCACACGAAAAAGGAAAAATCAAACCTTTTTGAACCACATGCTTGGGTTTCAAACTTGAAGTTTCTGTAAAATTGATGAATTTTTCGAAAAGCTGACTTTTTCAACAGCTAACTGATCGTGTTCTTTATGAGTAGTGGGATCTATTGATCTCTGGGATTGATTTGAGTCTGTGAACTTTTATCATTTCTTCGAGTTGGAAGAAAAAAAGAGAACGCTTTGCTATTATCTCCCTGAAGACTACACTCTCTTGAATATTGTTTGTGTTGATAGGGAGATTTCATCAAACTTCAGGATACCTCTGGTAGATCTGAGAATGGTGGAGCACATACATCCAGTGCATCCGAACAAGGCTCTCTAGCTTCTTCCAAAGGTTTTCATACAATCCTCTAAATGTTTTCTGAATCCGATTATTCGTGCCTGTATAGATTTTCAAAAGCTATGATGTGTGTTGTTTCATTTACCTCTATGATGAGACTTTAAGATGTTCTTGATAGTTATTGTGTTTGCTCGTGCGGTGTTTAAGAGTTCTTGCAAATGCGTATGTTAACAAATCCCAAACCCAATCATGCTAATGAAACAAACTTGAATGGTTTTCATTTGCAGCTACAACAGTGATGAGCAATGCCATAACAAGTGGATCTGAGCTCTCTGGTGATGAAGAAGAAGCTGATGGTGAAACAAATATGAATCCTACCCATGTTAAGCGTGTGAAAAGGTAACACATTTACAGCCTTTCTTCGGTTAAAAACTACTTCCCGTTTTCTTAGAATTCCCTCTCAGAAGACAAAATCTTGCTTGAACATGGACATAAACATTTATTTGTTTACTTTTGTAATTACAGGATGCTCTCTAACAGGGAATCAGCTAGACGGTCCAGAAGAAGAAAACAAGCACACCTGAGTGAGCTAGAGACACAAGTATGTTAGTCTCACCACATTCGTTTCTTTCTCCTTAACTCTCATAGCTCACTCATTACAATCTCCATCTTGTTTTTTTCTCTCTCTGGTAGGTTTCACAGCTGCGTGGAGAGAATTCCAAGCTCTTGAAGGGTCTCACTGATGTAACTCAGACATTCAACGACGCAGCTGTAGAAAACAGAGTTTTAAAGGCCAATATCGAGACATTACGAGCAAAAGTAAATCCATTTTCCTCTCCTCTCGTATTGAAGAGTAACCAAAACTCATTAAGCAAGGCCATAACAAGACTGTTGAAACATCTTTTTTTTTCAGGTGAAAATGGCTGAGGAGACAGTGAAGAGAATCACCGGCTTCAACCCAATGGTCCACACTATACCTCGGGTTTCAACTGTCTCTCTTCCTTCAGAGACATCAAATTCTCTAGACACAAGCATCCAAGTATCCAAACCGGAGATCAGCTCAGGCAACAAAAGCAAAGCCTTGATCGGGTGCAAGATGAACAGAACAGATTCCATGCGTAGAGTTGCGAGTTTGGAACATCTGCAGAAACGTATTCGCAGCGTTGGGGATCAGTAGATACTTGATTTGTATAACATTATCACAAGAGAGAGAGACATTGAGACAAAAGTTTTACGTTCTGTAAAGAATTGTCTGCCTTTTTTTTAACCCTTCTGAATTTACTTAGTTCTGATTCTGTCTTCTGTTATCAATATATCTGCAACATCTGCAGTTTGTATCTTGTAAATACTACAAAGTTAACGCATTTTAATCAGCTCAAGCCCCATCTACTTTATCTAGTGAATGATGCTGAGGTATATTAGTTTTTTTTGTTGTAATGTAAAAATTGATTAAGCGACAAAAAGAAACCATTTACAAAGAATTGTTTGAGTTATATAATTCTTGTTACTTGTTAGTGAGAACATGGTAGAAATAATAATGTTTATCTGCAAATTGATACAAATAAAAGATTTAGATGTTACTCTATATGATAGAAAATTTGAGGGAATTTTTTAATTTATGAGATGAGTTTTGTATGTCGAACTGAGAAAATATTAACTAAGAAAATGAATATAGTTTATATTTTATTTTAGATAGAATATGAATATCTGGTGTTTTGGATAAAAGGAAGAAAAAAACACAGAGCATTAGAACCAGAAGAAAAAAAAAAACTAGAGCAGTAATGGCGACATCTGTTGCGACTCTATCTTCTCCGCCACCAGTTTCTTTGCCTCTCTCGTCATCTCGCTCTTCCTTATTCTCCAACTGCTTCACAGTGACGACCCGACTAGACACCCGTTCTCTGGTGGCGATTCGACCCAGAATCCGATCGGAGCCGAAGAGAAAGCCACTCACTTGTAATGCCCTGTTTGGTCTCGGTGTCCCTGAGCTTGCTGTAATTGCTGGCGTCGCTGCGTTGCTTTTTGGACCTAAGAAGCTTCCTGAGATTGGCAAGAGTATTGGGAAGACGGTCAAGAGCTTTCAACAGGTTTGCTGATTAGAAACGGATATAATCTTGGAATTTGTAAAATCTCAGTTAAAGCTTCTATACTTTTGATGTGTCTTCACTTTAATCAAAGAAGATTATATGAAATTCTGGAGCTTATTTTGCCAATTCATGTGAAAAGCTTGTTGATTGTAGTTGGAACTGATGTTAAAAGTGCTCAAGGAGAAATGTGTTTTTTCGGAATTTTATGTGTCGAGTGCTTATTTGTTGTATGAGTTCTGTCTGCAATTGTGAGGAATTGATAAGAACACTGAAAGATTGGAATAGTTCACCATGAAACAGTAAGCTCATTGACAACTTTGATGTATAATTTATAGGTTTAATCTCTTTCCAAAAACCGGTCACACGGGCTGCTGGTTATTCGATAATTGGAGTGATATTAGCTTTCTATTTTCTATAGAACTTACTGGTGATTGTTATGGCTCGTGATCTTCTCAGATGTTTAGCTTCTACTTATATGTTTTGTGTTCCTTTTAGCTCTTGTCTTTTATATTTTGCATTGAGGAAGGGCTTATAGGGCTTTTGTAATGATGCAGGCTGCAAAAGAGTTTGAGTCTGAGCTTAAGACGGAACCTGAAGATTCTACTGCTGACTCATCTCCGGTAGCAATGAGCAACAAGGCAGAGGAAAAAACTGAGGCTTCGTCAAACTCAAAGGACAGTGTATGAAGAATGATGAGACTTTAGGCTTGGTTTTTTCCTGTAGCTACAATGAAATGAGTTTAGATCAAATACTCTTGTTGAAGGAAGCAGAGTAATCTTCTTATGATAATTGACTTTATGGTATTTGAATCGATAAAGCTCTTCTTCTTAAACAGAAAGACAAGTAGACAACCTTGCAGAACATTCAATTTTTAACACCAAATACTGCACAAGCAGAGTGACGATGTAATTCTAGTTAGGACCAAGGAAATGGAAAGAGCACAGAGACAAACTCCGCAGCAAGCAATTGGTGGAATTGAGACAAAAACAAAAATACAAAATTTCTCATGATGACACTTTAAGATCGTGTTCTGGATATTACAATTCCAATCTGTAGCACAAGAGTAATTTGTCTACAGGATTTATTCACTGAGCTAGCTTCTGTCTCTTTATCCTCTCTAGCGCACCCAGAGTCTTGGCTGCACCGTTTTCACCGCCTTCCTCAGCTTCTTTGCCGTCTTCCTCTCTCTTTCTGGCAAGTCCTCCAAACACAGCAGCAGGGACTTCTTTCTGAGCGATCTCTACTTTGTCTTCTCCATCAGACTCATCATCATCACTCTCTTCTGGAAGCTCGATATCTTCTCCATTTCCAGTCACTGGTTTCCCCTCATTCATACCTGACTGTGATATGACTCCTGCGCTCACAAACCCAACTCGTCTTCCACCATCTTTTGATGTAACCGTGGTGGACATTGGAGCCATAAGCTGCCTCTCCAGAGCTGCCATTTCGTCCTCTGGCAAACCTGCTTTTTTCAGCTCATCTTTCGCCTCTTCCACATCTACCATCTTGTCTTTTTGCATCATGTTCTCTGGCAGAATGAAATGAGTCTGAAACAAAAATATCAAATACAGGCAGTCAGCTTCCAATTGTCAAAACTAAAATAAATGGATTCTCAGAATTGACAACAAAAAGTTGCTTCCTTGAGAGATGAAAACAATGGAGACCAATGCAAAAACACCTTTATGAAATATACATGGATAAGAGAGCTAACCTGACTGTAACTTGCGGAAACACTTCGTTTGATCCGAAGCATTTCTCTATACGTGTCTTCATTCCCATGCTGCACCTCAAACTCGTGCCACTTGTTCCAGAAGTCAGGGTCGGACCTTGGGTCAGCAAACTGAGAGGCATACTTGTATAGTGCACGAGCACGATCAATTTCTCCCAAACTTCTCTCCAGCTCTGCAAATTTTATGCACATGATCTTTACATCCTTGTGCGGGAGCCCGGATTCTATTGCTTGCTCATATATCTCCCTTGTTCTAGGAACTCCAAATATCTCTGCTGCACGGGATATGTATATCTCATACATCTCGAGCTTCTGGCCTTCTGGAACCTTTTTGGTGGCTTCCTCATAAACCTTCATGGCTCGCTTGGCCAGACCATAATCCTCTTCTAGCTTAGCATACTGAAGGTATAAGGTCCTGACAGCATCAGATGGAGCCTGAAAGAAAGATAAGACAAGTTAGATCAAACAAAATATCACCACACCAATAGACAATACAAAAACAGTCTTTTAACCAGAAAGAATGTGTAAGAAGATAAATTAGCTTACCATTGAAACAGCATGCTCAAACAACTCTCTCGCCCGCTCCAGCTTTGTCTTCCCATATCTCTTGACAAACTTTGTAAGATAAGTTACCCATATGTCTTTCACATGAGGATACTTGAAAATCTTGACACCTCTTTCATACACCTTGAAAGCATCTTCGAAGTACTTATTTTCCTCAAGAAGGAAAGCATAATTCAGAATGATCTGAGGCGTAGCTATCCTCAAATCCAATATCTTTTCATAGACTGCTCTTGTTGATTCTAGCGTTCCGAGGCTTTCCTCCAAATCAACATAAAAGGACCAAAGCCTCAAGGATCTATGCAGCTTCATCTGGACTGGTTCATTCCCGTCAGCTGCGACTCTCCGTCTGACCTCTACTGTTGGTACAGCTGTAGCACGCCTCATCAGCTCTAATGCTCCTTTAAAATTCTTGTGCCTCAACTCCATCTCAGCCCACTCACACCACACGCTGGCAAGATGGTCCACGTTTTTGTAGTTTACCTGGACTGCCTTGTCCAAAATCACTCTCGTATTGATCAGGTCTTTGTGGGTTTCATACAACTTGGCAAAAGCAACCCACAACGTGTGAGGCTTCCCAACCGCTTTCATAGGATCCACAGTCCTCACTGCTTCTGTGTATGTGAGAATCTGCTTTGCTGCGTTTCCCTCAAATATTTTGACCCTACGATGCCATTGTTCAACATTGTGCGGGTTTTGCCTAAGGAGCACGCTGTTCGCTAGTGCAGGCCTTCTGTTCATCAATTCTTCCAAGCGAGCCAATCTGAGATCAACATCATTATCATCGTTCAACCAAAACCCATTCAGTATCTTCCTCTGCAGCTCTTTTACTGACAGAGAAAAATTGAGGCGGACATCCTCATCATCCTCTACGTTATTCTCTTCAGCCTCATCTTCTTCATCACTTGAGCTCATCATCTCCATCCTTTTGGCAACAGTACTTTCCTCAAATCTTGAATAAACATCAAATATAACACTGAAGTCTCTCACAGTAACGACTTTCATCATGCCCTCCTCATAGATATCCCTGGCTTTCTCCAGCAAATTCTTCCTAATGTAGTAATCCGCAAGAGAAGTCCACAGCATTCCCACTTCGTCAGTGAACTTCCTAATGCCTCCCCTTATGATAGCATCGACATTGAGACCCGAAATAACATTAGCATGGTGCACAAGAAGCTCACACAACTCCATCCACAGCTTGTGCTTCGTCTTCCCTTTAATAGAATAAAACTTATCATCATTTAGAACAGAGGCCAATCGCTCTGCAGATTCTTGCCAGCGAGCAGACTTCACTAGAAACTCAATAAAATCCTCAATGTGAGAAGGATCATACATGAGATATCTCCGATAAACCCGAAGCGAAGTCTCAATCGGAATACCTTCCTGACTCACAAACACAAGATACGGCTCCCAGATCCTATCATGTTGTGTAACAGGCAGAGCACAAAGCGCGCGGTCAAAAGTTCTGCGGGTTCGAGTAATTAGTTTCTGCACCGTAAGAGTCTGTAGATACATGACCCAAATCCTGGGCATCTTATGCATAGTGACTAGAGCTCTCTCAAAAGTATTGTTGAGCGAATCGTACTGAGGATGAGTAACAGGCAGATTCCTAACGATATCGAGTCGTTCCCGAAGATAAGCGTACCATAACTTATAGCTTCCAGGAAGAGCTTTAAGAGCTCTCTCGTAGATAATGAATCGTTTTTTGAAAGGAGACTCAGCTTTGGCAATCAAATACCTCCACCAAAGCTTCAAGCTAAAGGGATTCCGCAGAATCTCCTCCTCGTATACGAGATCTTCCTGAGAAGGATAAAGGTCTTTGGCAATAGCCATATCCTTAGATCTACGATAGAACAAAAAAGGGCAGTGACTTGAGAGCTTGTTCAACGAATCCACAGAGAATTTCCAATGCAGAATGAGTCAGATAAGCTTACCTGGGACTAGGAGGAACTAATTTCGACGGCGCGGTGCTGAAGAACAGAAAACGACGGTGAAGGTTTTTTTCTTTCCCGGCGTGAAGGTTTTTATTAGGGTTGGGGAAAGAGAATAAAAAAAAAGATGCGTCCTTTGTTTGTTTTTAAGTTTTAGCGAAAGTGTTAATAAAAATTACATTATCTTGTAATATTACCAAGTTACCCCTAATGTGATTCACTCAAATGCCCAATCGGATTCAGATACGAGCTTCATGTGTAATTTCCATTTCTTGTAAACACACCAAGTCGCAAATTTAAGGAAATCCAAGCTCTACTCTCTAGCAATAAAGGAATCTTGGCCATACAATTTATGTATTTATTTAAGAGAAAAGCTTAATGAAACTAAAACAATTTTTTTTTAATAAAAACCAATCTCAGCTAATCAAAAAAGATATTATTATTAAACACGGTACAATACTGTCAAAAATTCTTATGAACTCAATCATAGAGCATTTGCATGATAAATGTAAGCTTCTTATGAAAAACATACTTGAAAAAAGAGAGAGTTTCACCGTATAACCATCAAATCCACGACCATATATTAAAAGTTTATATGCATACAGTACATGAATAAGAAAGGGCTTCCTCTCTTCATCTTGTTCCCTTTTCACAAGTATGTAGAGAGAGCCATAATCTCTTACTCTCTCTATTTTTCTTTTTCTTTTTTTCTCCCAAAACTTTTCTATCTTTTTTGTTCTTCCCTCTTTCAGAGAGATCCTACTTGGTAGGATTCTTCCTCTGTCCTATCTCACCAACAAAAGTAAAAAAACATGTGCTTCAAGTTGAAACTTAGAGTCACAACGTCAACGTATACGCTCATTAGTGAGATTGCATCACAGAACATGCAACGGCTTGTGCCCAATGCCTTAATCTTTGTTTCACCTGTTGAGGATTGTCCCCTGCACAACTCAAATTCACAATGATTGGTTTATGTATATTTCTATATGGACCAAATGTGAAGATGAAATGGAATTTTGGTTTTACCTGGGCATAAGATCTTTAATGAATCCGAGTCGGTTTTGGGGCTACAAGGTATGCTGCTTGAGGAAGCAGAAGTAGAAGACAAGGAGCCATCTCCTCCATTGCTGCTACGGCTGCTACCAGGTGAAGGGAGAGGTGAAAGCTGTCTATTCACAGCAAAGTAAAGATCTAATGCTGGTAATGTGTTGCACAACTTCAGTCCTGCTTCTTCCTTGAAACCAAACCCTAACTCGATTGACCCTTTGAGCTCCCTTAAGTCTTCATCAGTTAGATCCGTCGGATCGTAATCGGATTCGGAGACGCTTTTTTGCTTCTTCTCTTGGATCTTCAACATCTGACGGCGCCTTTTTTCCCAAGCTACATCTCGCGGTGTCTCACGCATTGATAGTTGCTTTGATAACCGCTGTTTTGGTTTCTGCGAGGCTAATGGCGCCCCTATTTTAACATCAGGTAGCGGCTCAGGAAGTGATGGCGTTGAAGAAGAGATTGGTAAGGTAAGGCCTTCTCTTCTCCTCACCATTTTTTATAACTTTGAAGAGATGGCTTGAAACGCAAGGCAGAGGTTTTTGAACTTAGAATTGGGAAAGATTCCTTGTGGTGCAAATTAGGGCTTTCGTTGATGGTTTTCCTTAGGAGAATACCAAAGCTTTAGCGTTGCTTATGGGTCTAGATGTATGTTCTTCATCTGCTGGCCGCGTGTGACACCAATTAACACGGCCAACGAAGAAGCTTCTACGGGTCGGGCTGATCAGAAAATCTTCTGTATGCCCTTTTCTACCTAAAAATTTTGCCGACCCGACCACATAAACTCTCACAAAAGAGACTCAAGGAGCTTTAATGGAGGATTGGAAAAAGTAGTTTTCACCATTGATTTATGCAGTGGAGACCTGTGCTATTTTCCTCCATTGTTTAAATTTGATACAAAGACTCATCCCATATATTTAGGGACCTTTCTTTGTTTAGATTCTTGACCTCCTAAAAGAAAACGAGTTTCAGAACTCTAGAAGAACATACATTGACCAAACTTGTTAATTTTCCTATTTTAAGGATCAAGTCAAATTTCGAAATTCTACTATGTCTTCGAAACAGTATAGTTTAAGAGTTTCTATATATTTGGACTACAACGAAAAAATATAAAAGGCATGAATAAAAACTCAAAAGGTATATTTTTCATCTTCTAACCAATTTGCTAAACATAGCTTTCTTCGATTAATCCTCTCCTTCATAGATTTTCTAACAACTTTCTGTTTCTCTTTCCAACACAACACCGAAAAATGAGAAAAAACCAATAACCCCTTTGCAGAAAAGAAAAAAGAGAAAGAAAACGAACAGTTTTTGTCTTGTTGGGGTTTCTGCTTGTGTTTCCATGACTTTGATCATACATTGTTAGGTTGCAGAGAGGAGAAGAAACAAGCCTCCAGTTTTCTCTGCTGGTGCTTGAGGTAAGGCCTGCAGATAAAAGTAACATTCTCTCTTTCAATCTTTCTCTTGAACGCCTGAGAATTTTAAAACCGTTTTTCAATGTTTCAGCCATGAACGAGAAAACAAGGATTCTGTGTTCCCTCCTCTGTTTCTTCTCTGTTCTTCTGGTTTCTCCTTCTCGATCTAACGGCCAAGATTTTGCATTGAGCTGCGGGGCGTCAGAACCATCTGCTGATCCAGACAAGAAAAAATGGGAACCCGACACCAAATTCTTGAAAACGGCAAACACGGTTCACGCAACAGCAACTTATCAAGATCCTTCGCTTCTCTCGACGGTTCCTTACATGACAGCAAGAATCTTTACAGCTCCTGCAACTTATGAAATCACGGTTAAAGGAGACAAAAGACATTTGCTCCGGTTACACTTCTACCCATCAACATACACGGGACTCAACATTACCGACTCTTACTTCTCTGTGGCAGCTAACGATGTTACCCTTCTAAGCAACTTTAGTGCGGCCATCACATGTCAAGCCTTGACACAGGCATACCTTGTTCGAGAATATTCTCTTGCACCAACCGAAAAAGATGTTTTGACCATTACGTTTACTCCCTCTGATAAACATCCGAAGGCGTTTGCTTTCATAAACGGTATCGAGGTCATTCAGATGCCAGAATTGTTTGATTCGGCTGTTCTTGTTGGGTTCACAGACCAGACAGCGGATGCTAAGACTGCGAATCTTCAGACGATGTTTAGGCTTAATGTCGGTGGTCAGGATATTCCCGGAAGCCAAGACTCTGGCGGATTAACCAGAACTTGGTACAACGACGCGCCTTACATATTCAGCGCAGGTCTCGGTGTTACCCTTCAAGCAAGCAACAATTTCAGGATTGATTACCAGAAAATGCCGGTTTCTACCGCTCCAGCTGATGTCTACAAAACAGCTCGATCACAGGGACCAAACGGAGATATCAACGTCAAATCAAATCTCACATGGATGTTTCAAGTCGATACGAATTTCACATACATCATGAGACTCCATTTCTGTGAATTTCAGCTTTCCAAAATCAACCAGAAAGCTTTCAACATTTACATCAACAACAGAACCGCACAAGCGGATACCACCCCCGCAGATATAATCGCATGGTCAGGAGGGAAAGGTATCCCGACATACAAAGATTATGCAATGTACGTTGATGCTAATAACGGAGGAGCAGGAGGCGAGGAGATTTCGCTTCAGATGACTCCATCCACATTTGATAAACCAGAATATCTCGATTCGCAGTTAAACGGACTAGAGATTTTCAAGATGGACACAATGAAAAACCTCGCGGGTCCAAACCCGATGCCATCGCCTATGCAAGCCAACGAAGATGGTAAAAAGGAATTTCGAAGCGACAAAAGAATCACAGCTTTCGTCATCGGTTCCGCTGGAGGAGTTGCAGCGGTTTTACTTTGCGCATTGTGTTTCACAATGTATCAGAGGAAACGACAGTTCCCGGGAAGCGAATCTTACACATCAAGCTGGCTTCCTATCTACGGAAACTCCCACACATCTGCAACAAAATCTACTATATCGGGCAAGAGCAACAACGGAAGCCACCTATCTAATCTTGCAGCGGGTTTATGCCGAAGATTCTCATTGCCTGAAATCAAACACGGAACTCAAAACTTCGATGAGTCAAACGTAATCGGAGTGGGAGGGTTCGGTAAAGTTTACAAAGGAGTTATAGACGGAGGCACAAAAGTGGCGATCAAGAAATCAAACCCGAATTCAGAACAAGGTCTTAACGAATTCGAGACGGAAATCGAACTTCTATCGAGACTAAGGCACAAACACTTAGTGTCCTTGATCGGATACTGCGACGACGGAGGAGAAATGTGTCTGATATACGATTACATGTCCCTCGGAACACTCAGGGAACATCTATACAACACGAAGAGACCTCAGTTGACTTGGAAACGACGGCTAGAGATCGCCATTGGTGCTGCAAGAGGATTGCATTACCTTCACACAGGTGCGAAGTACACGATCATACACCGTGACGTGAAAACGACAAACATATTGCTCGACGAAAATTGGGTTGCGAAAGTTTCGGACTTCGGGTTATCCAAAACCGGACCAAACATGAACGGAGGTCATGTGACGACCGTCGTGAAAGGAAGTTTCGGGTACTTAGATCCGGAATACTTCAGAAGACAACAGTTGACTGAGAAATCAGATGTTTACTCTTTCGGAGTTGTTCTGTTCGAGATATTATGCGCTAGGCCGGCGTTAAATCCTAGCTTGCCTAAAGAACAAGTGAGTCTCGGAGATTGGGCGATGAATTGCAAACGAAAAGGGACTCTAAAAGACATAGTCGATCCTAATCTGAAAGGGAAGATCAATCCAGAATGTTTGAAGAAGTTTGCAGATACGGCGGAGAAGTGTCTCTCCGACAGCGGATTAGATCGGCCGACGATGGGCGATGTCTTGTGGAATCTCGAGTTCGCGCTTCAGTTACAGGAAACTGCTGACGGATCGCGTCACCGGACGCCTAGAAATGGCGGCGGATCCGAGGATTCAGGCGGAGGAGGAGGAGGCATGGCGGTAAACGTCGGCGCCGGAGAAAACGACGTCAGTGACCTGTCCTCGGAAGAAAACAGTGGAATCTTTTCTCAAATTGTAAATCCTAAAGGGCGATAAGGTAATTTCACAACCAAACAAAAAAAACCATAGCCGCATTTTTTTTTGTTTCCTGATATGAAAAGTTAAAAGGAAATGGTGTATTATTATTCCCTTTTTATTTTGTTTTCTTTATGTAATGTGATAGGCAAAGACAAAACTAGATCTTTCTTTCGTTTTAATTTGCCCGTACTTTATCAATTAAATCAAAAGTCAAAAACACTTGTAAAATTATATATCTATGTGTTGTTATATGTTATCAACAATATTGTATAATGCTTCGGAGTTAGAATTTTAAATCATTTTCCCCCCTATTTGTTACTTTAGTTTATAATAATGCTATAGAATTTGGACAAATTTAGGCTAATAAGAGGCTGAAACCGAAGTAGCTTAAGGAGTTGTATTAGGCCTCTTTGATATTTGGGTTCTCTCTCTATTTGCAATATGAGATTTTCTTATATTCTTGTTAGTAAAAATAAGTTCTTTTCAACATTGTAATCTCGAGAAAAATAGTATAAATTTTAACATTCAGGGTTTATAAAAAAAGAAGAATCCTATAAATTTGTAAGCATATAATAAAGAAACTATTCGGGCAGAGTTTGGTTCCTTAGAATTAAATATTTCAAAAGCCATTTCATAGTGGCTTAGGAATTTGTCGTTTGTCAGATGGCACGGAAGTCAAATCATAATCACTATAACAGGCGTGATTTCTATTAAACTAATCATAGTTACAATATTTATCATACTCTTGTCACATTTTCTTCTTTTTTAACATCATGTTTATTTTAATTGATATATATATATACCAATAATGTAATATGCTATTTCTTACAATTTTTTTTGACACAATCACCCTGCTTTGTTGCTTGTGACTTGTGAATGGGCATACTGTTAAGGATTTACCTGAATTTCCAAATTGCAGTTTCTCAATTGGAGCAAAAAGGGAAACTACTTAAATTATATAGCTTATTCTCCAGCAAAGCTGTATGTACATTTATATACTTTTCATATAATTTTCCATATATGCGGTTAAAAATAAAATATGACAAACAAACAAAATCTTTACGGTTGGTGAATATTCAAAAAATTTATAGGCTATAATACAAAAAAAATCATTTTAAATAAGTGATTCTTTTGAAAAACTCTGAATAAAAATAAAGAAAAATGGACACATTTGCGGACTAAAAATCATAACATTAGCTACGAGTGTATACATATATTTATTATGATATTGCGTAATATATTAGATAATGGCTCGATGATTTTGTGTTGGGGATCATATTCACATTCCATAATGGATCCAGGTGGAACTAGAGGTCACTACCAAAGTGGACGATGGTACTAAAATCATTATTTTTATTATGTCAGCAATTCTTTATTAGCTTTGCAATCATCCTATGTATCATTATAGTACACATGTTTTTATTTATGATGCACTCTATAATATTTTCTAGCATTTTTTAGAATCTCAATATCAAAATTGTTGTAGCTTGTCGTTCGTTTTATGGTATCATCAAAGCCATCCACAACAAGATGACTAGCTAAGTATTCTCGACTGTCAATTAATTATAACCTAAAACATAACTAGTTCAACTGGTAATAAAAAAGATGATAACGTTCTAACATTTCAATATTTGGTTCTTATCAGCTTGTTGTTTTGTTTTCATATTATAGTTTCGTCATTCTTAAGAAACTTCACCTTTTTTTATCAACTCTATAGACCAATACTGTCATATTTCTGCAAATGTTAGAAAATATAATTTTTCAAAAGGTCATTCATTTTGAAACTATATATACCGGTTAAAGATGTTTAGTTATTGGATTAAAACAAAAGGGTTTAAAAAGGATTTAATGTGAAATTTCGTGACATAGATTGAGGTAACCATTTTTATAAGTTGAATTTGAAATCTACGTTCAAAAGATAATAAGTTTTATTTATATCTTACAAGTTCAACGCATATATCACTAAAAGTACTAACATCTTAATAACTTGGGAATTTTGGTATTGTATTTATCCTTGTATAGTGAACACAATCTTTGTTAAATATAACTTTTTATTCATCGTAAAAACAAAAAAATTAACATGGTATTATTTTATTTTAATAAAGTATAGATCCTATCTTCATATACAAAAAAACAACTTCGTCCTAATCGGATAACCCAACTTGGTTATTATAGTTTGATTTTCGAACTAAGTACAATTGATGACACAGTACGAGACACGTCACTGTTAAAGTTGCACATGAACATATACATGTATATGATTGGATAGGAGTAAAATCAAAGAAAGGAATGGCGATAAGATATGAATCGTGGGCTTGATACGATATCCAAATTTTTAAAAAGAAGAAAAGAAAAGCTTGATGCGTCAGAAAGATAATTTGTCAACCAAATAATCGATTTGCTTTTTGGCTTTTCCTCCTAATGTTTTCGACGGTTTCGAGAACCTTAGTGGATGCTCCTTTTTTTCTCACTGAAATGATAATATTTTATAGAAAAAAAACAGTGAAATGATAATAACAAAACATCGAAACCATCTTAGTGGATGATCAATATATTATAATTTAAATTAATAAATCTAATTGAAACTTGTAAAAAGAGGTGGAGTTGGCTAATCTAGTGTGATGATGATAGTGGCTTTGTAGGTGTGAAAATTGACGAAAACGAATCGGCCATGCCTACTTGACCTAACGCGTAGAGGACGAACATACAACGACAAAGAAAACGACTATAAGACATTATAATATTGCTTTGATAAAACAACAGTTGGATTTTTAAAATAGATCGGCTCTATACAAATGAAACACACATGAAATAAAACTAATCTCTCAAATCGTAGTTAAGGCAAAACATATGTCATCGCTACAAGTATATATATTTACTAATAAATGAACAAAATCGAAACTACTAACGAACAAATATATATGATCGTTCCAACACAGTCGTGTGAAGAAACAAACAGTTCATTATTACATGATAAGAGGCAAGGAGAATCTTTGCCAGGTCAACTCTGTGTCTCTGTCTCACTTAGGGTCCACTTTTTGTAATTGAAATTTAACTTTTTTTTTGTGTATGTGTGTATTGTTTGCGAGACATGTCTCGTTCAATAAACGTGAGATATTAACATCATAATAACATGTAGCTCTCACTCTTAGAGACTTAAATATTTTTGAAATCGGAAAAAAAAGAAAATTAAATATTTTAGATGCGCTTCCTCGACTTTTGTATAAATTAAATGCAATGTAAAATAGCAGACAGAAAAGCAAAAAACTTTGAACGATGAAAATATTCAGATTGTTAGTTTAATGAAAAACTTGAAAATGAAATCATGTGAGTTGTTGGGAAAAACTGTAATTAAGTTTTATTACTTTTTATTTTATGGTCAAACAGATTGTACTATTTTTTAATTAGATATTAGAACATTTTTAAAAATAAAATAAAATAAATAGTATGATTTGTGAAGTGATATGTTAAATAAGTTACCATTTTCAAGATAAGACAAGAAACAGACAACAGTGCATGTTCAGTCAACATTCCTACTACACGTGTCACGATGAAGACAGAGACATCTGAAAACGTGTCATAATCTTAGCCGTCATTTTCCGAGTTGCATGCTCGAGATTCTGAAGGATACATAGCTGGATGGGCCAATAGACGACTGTTTCCTAGTTTCGTTTTATTTTAACTTTTTGCGTAATTATCATGCTAAATACATGGTTATATTGTTGATAAAAAAGAATATACGTGGTTATGTAAATTTTGTTGCTACAAAAGATATAAAATAAAGAGAAAACATTTATTCAGAAGTAAACTATTTTTAATATATTTTTGCTGAAGCTATCTAAAATTTTGAAGTTTTTTTGTTGATAAGTTTAGTTAGAAGTAATCTAATTACATTTTTATAACTCAGAAAAATTAGTTTGTAAATTCATGTAGTTATACTTATAAATTCTGTCAGAAAAGAATATGTATATGTTATGTTGTTTATATATTGATATTTATAGTATATTAAAGTTTAATAGATAATAAATTATTTTACTATACAAAATTTAAAAATTAAATAATTTCAATTTATCTGTAAAATCTTTAAATATCGATTCTGTATTTATTGTGGTTTCCACTATAAAACATTAATATTTTGTGAATATTTTGATATTTCCTTTTCCTTATTTAAGTAAAGGAAAAACTTTATTTATTAAAAAACAAAAGTAGATGCGAGTAGGTCCAGTAGTGGGACCTACCACGAAATCTTTTACAGAGGACTCTGTTTTTCTCTCCTTCCTCTGTGACTGCGACGACCATCTCGCAAGACCCAACTCCACTCCACTCTCTCTTCTCTGTACCTCTATGTTTTTTTTTAACTTTTTAAAATTCGAAAATCATATTGACAAAGTGGAAGGAAAGATTTGTATTTTAATGGGGGTGAGGGAATATAGTGAAAGAATCTCTTCCTCTCAGATGGAGGAAGCAAAGTCATAACCTTTGTACTTCTTTCTTCTTACACTGAGATAAGAAAAACATCTGCTTTTAAACCCTTTAACTTCTGGGGTAGATTTCTTGTTCATGAGCTTTTTTCTTTCTTCTTCTTAATTCGTAAGGAGATCTGAGTTTTCGATTCCTCCTAAATTTGGTCTCTTTAGTTCTCAAGAGATTTGAGTGTCCAGGATTTTGAATTCATAAGAAATTAGGGTTTTTTATATTTTGTTGTTTCTTCCTCTGAAGCTTTTGTGGAAGGAAATGGAGGAAGTTGAAGCTGCAAACAAAGCAGCAGTGGAAAGCTGTCATGGAGTCTTGAATCTCTTGTCACAACAAACCAATGATCACAAATCCATATTGGTTGAAACAACGGAAGCAGTTTCCAAGTTCAGGAGAGTCGCCTCTCTATTGTCTAGAGGGTTAGGTCAAAGGAAGATTAGGAAACTCAACAACAACTACTACAACTTTAGGTCTCCTTTAATGCCCCAACACATTTTCTTGGAAAGTCCTATTTGCAGTCAAAATGCTATAAGTGGTTGCATTCCGATTCTAGCACCAAAGCCTCTTCAGATTGTACCACCTGCTGCTGCTAGTTATGGTGACATTGACCCAAAACAGAGACCGGGCCATCCTCCATTGATGATGCTTAACCAGAAAATGTGTGTGGACAAGTCGTTTCTGGAGCTAAAGCCTCCGTCTTTTCGACCTGTCGATCAAAAACCATATCAGTTTATCCGTCACCACCAGCAAGGAGTGTACCCTCGGAGCAATAGTGGTTTAAATCTGAAGTTTGATGGGTCCGGTGGTGGTAGTTGCTATTCCCCGAGTGTGTCAAACGGATCAAGATCGTTTGTTTCTTCTCTTAGTATGGATGCTAGTGTGACGGATTACGATAGAAACTCGTTTCATTTGATCGGATTACCTCAGGGATCCGATCATATATCGCAACATTCCAGGAGGACGAGCTGCTCTGGTAGCTTGAAATGTGGAAGTAGAAGCAAATGTCACTGTTCCAAGAAAAGGTGCGTGTTGTTTTTATTCTTATCTGCGAAAACTTGTTTGTTTGGTTCTCTTGTTTATGAGATGTGTGCTATTTGTTTGCTCTTTACAGGAAGTTGAGGGTGAAGCGATCCATTAAAGTACCTGCAATCAGTAACAAGATTGCGGATATACCTCCCGATGAGTATTCATGGAGGAAGTACGGACAAAAGCCAATAAAGGGTTCTCCTCATCCTAGGTAGTAATATTTACATGCTTAGCCATTAGACTTGCTTATATGGTTGGTTTACAATATGCTTCTTGTTGCAGGGGGTACTATAAATGCAGCAGCGTGCGAGGTTGTCCAGCAAGGAAGCATGTTGAACGATGCGTAGACGAAACTTCGATGCTAATTGTGACTTACGAAGGCGAGCATAACCATTCGAGAATACTCTCTTCGCAATCAGCTCAAACTTGATTAAGTTGCTGCGGTCTGCAATTGTATATTCCATTTAACATGAGGGTACTTACTTCGGATTACTCGTGAACTTAGATTCTCTTGCATCAAAAATTTGGCTTCAGCCCTATCTACATATAGATATATATGGCATAATCTAGAAGGGTTTTTTGGTTTGCATCAGATTTTGAGCTTTGTTGAGCAAATGCAATATGATTTGGTTCCTCTGTTCTCTTTAACAAGTCCATCACAAGATAAATCAATGGCAAACTCTTCAAGACACTGGTTCTTTACATGAAGCAAATATTGAAACTACGGAATCAATGAATCCAAAAATGAAATTACAACATCAATTATCAAAAAATGTTGCTACTTTTGGCGGTTGACGAAAGGGAAGAAGACAGAGGAATAAGCCAGTGAGGTAAGAATTGCCATTTTGTACTTTCTTAATTCTCTAATTGCAACTAACGAAATAGTTCGCACAAATCAACGATCGATATAATGGATGTAATCTTTAGCTCCAAGATTCCTCAACACTTAAAATATACAATTTCAGATTTAAACGTTACGTAAAATTAAAACCGTAATCAAGTAGAGACAGACGTGAAAAGGAAAAAAACAAGCAATAATCGCTCGAGGAGAACGATTGTGAAACTGAATGAATACCGGAAATAACCAGAAATGGAAGTTTGGTTTTCTCCGGTAGTAATCAAATTAGTTTATGAAAACCTCTTCCTTCATGGAAGCTTCTTCAGAGCGCTCATTCACACTCACAGGCTTCGATCCTATTCTACCGACGCTGTGTCGGTTCTGTGCAGAGACTGACTTCGCATTCTCTTCACCGGAAGAGTTAACCGCATCGCCACAGCTTTTTCTCCGAGACAGATTGAGTTTTGGCGACTTAGGACGCGTCAAAGGGAACTACAAAAGAACATTTCATAAGTTTGCTTGTTACACAAGAAAAATGTGAGATAATCGTGAATCATAACAAAAAGGTGACTTTTTTTTCTTAAAACAGTTGATACCTTCTTAAGCTCTGGTTTTACGGGTGGTCCTTGGTAATAGAATTCAGGAACGGGATTAGCCTTAAACTTGAGGTTTTTTCTTAGCTGTCTAATGGCTGCTTCTTGTTCTTCCTGCATTATTATTTATGTTCCCATTTAGATTTTCAGAAGGCAAAGAATCATTACTTTTTATGAACTGATTAACAAAAACAGTTCTTGCCTTTTGCCTTTGTTCAAGCTCGTTCCTTTCAGCTTCCAGGGCTTGGTGTTTCTCTTCAAGTTTTTGGTAATACTAAACCCACAACAACAACAAAAAGACTTAAAATCAGTGAACAGAACAGATTGTCTATTTGATTATGAGTGTTATGCAACACAATTGAAGTTACCTCCTTGCGTTTCTCAGCGCGTTGAGCACTTCTAAACCGTGGAGCGGTTCCATGAGTTACCCTAGATTTAGCATTCCTCAGCGATGTTGCAGCGCTGGAATAGAATATCGTCAAGAATCACAGATACTAATAACGATCACAAATAAGTAGATTTTTGTTAAGTAGTTATTCGCATAAAAGGATACGAAGAAGCTTGAGAACAATCATCTTCTTCATCCAAATGCTTCTGGTTCTTAGGTTGCAATGGCTTCTTCACATCATTCTGATATATAATACAAATAACAAAAGAGTCAAAAACACTTGTTCACATCTCAATCAATTACCATCTCCCTCTATACAATACCTCTGTGATTACGTTAGGAGACTTATGATGCTGAGAGAGAAAATCCTCGTCAGTGCATTCTTTGACCTCATAATCCTCTTCTGCAGCTATCTTGGGAGCCACGTGAACCCTTCCATTGGATGCATCTGTGTTCACCGACTCAACAACTTCTCTTCCCATTCCAACTACTGCCAAATTTCACCAAAATTACACGTAAATCCAGATGACAATGTTATTTTCAACACATTCTTTTTCTTTTTTTTTGCAAATCAGAATTTTTTATTGGTTGATGCAGAGTGCAAAATACACATAGAAAATAGACATTGGATAATAAAACCCACATGGACTTTCAAAGAATAAATTTGAGAAAAAAAGGAATTATAAACCAAAGTTGTGTACAAAGGTAGAAATGGAATCACATTTTTGTCGAAGAATATACAGAAACAGGGGAAAAACAAAAGTAAAATGAAGAACTGTGAGATAATCTTCTTACATATCTTGTCTGACTGAACAATTATTTTTGAGAACTAGTCTTCGTTGCTACTCTTTCCGATCTGCCGTAAGTTTTTTTATTTTTTTCAAGACAAGATTTTTCTTTTACCGTCTCTCCCTCTCTCTCTCTCTCTCTAAGAAAAGAAAAGAAAGATTGCTTCTGTTTTTTGGCGGTGACTGTTTTGGAACTGTGATTCGTTTGTTAAGCTGGTGGATATTTATCGACTCTGTTTTGTTTTTTACACTATTAATTAATTCTGACTGTTTTCCCATTTATTTCTGTAAACAAGCTTCTTCTAATTTTAGTAGTTCCTTTTTGGCAAACTAATTCTTCGTCTTGGCAATTAAATATTCGATAAAGAATATTTGTCCAGCTAAAAAAGAAAGTCGTTCGTTGTCCGCTGATGAGTTGAACAAAGGAATAAACAAAAAACAAAAAAAACTCACGTTTTCTTATCTAAATTGATATTGTATATTAAAAATCAAATTTGCATCTTTATCTTCGACGACTACAAAAGTATAAAGTCTTTTGTTATATACACTAACTTATATATGTGTCGACAAATTTGAACAGAAAAAAATGTCGTGTAAAATAAAAACATCCTCGGATAACACGTGAATCGTCTTTTTGGCTATTGTCGCGCTTTTAAAACTCGCGTCGTCAATGTTGACGACGTTATTAATTAACGCCGACACGGGAAAGAACACTCTCCGACCCAACTCTTCTGATTTCGAATCAATCTCTGGGTCCTCTTGTCTCTCTATCTTTTTATAACTTTCTCCTTTATCTTTTTGGGGAACAACTGTTATGTAATGTTTTACATTTTGTTTTCCCTTTATATCGTGTGACGTTGATATGAGAGGTTTAATTTATGGACACAAGAAAGATATCTATGCATAATCCCTCGTTATTTCTTTGACAAATTATGACTATTATAACCAATTATAAATCCGTTGGCAAATCGTCAGTACATACATATCTACAATATGCAGATTCATGTTTCCAAAAATCATTGCTCTTTTTAAATAAATATGTGCCTTGCTTTTTTTTAACTCACGATTCACAAACTTCTATAGAATAATACTGTACATTAACTTTTAAAGTTTTTTCAAACCAAACACTTGCTAACTCATAATAAAAAGATTACGTTTCTCTTCAAAATGGATCTAAAGTTTAATATTCGTAGAAAATTTCTTAAAATTGGGTTTATCTAGTAGCATTACGTACATGTATATTATATGGTTTGAAAAGTCTTCCCACTTTCTTATGTTCAACGTTCAACAAGGGAAAAGTGAGTGGTATCCACTTTGGGAAAAGGCCTTATTCTTTAAACTTTTGCAGCTTTACTGATCTCTTGGGTTTTATAGTATCACCATAAATGAGAAAATCCCGTATTAATCTATATTAAAACACGCACAGCGACGGCACAATTATGCTTCCACGTGTCGTCTGAGTATACATATCTATATGGATATTCATGTTTTAAGGTAGGACCAGTATTTGCACCGATCACTTCATTCATATTTCTCATTTCTAGTTTATTTTCTACTGAATGTGACGACGTGCGTGCATGCATGGGCCAAGAAGAAGATGAGACCAATATAGAGATTCTCTCACTCTAGGCAGACTGGGCTCATTAACAGTTTCTTCAAGGGCCCAGGTTGTTCCTCATAATTCAAACCCAATAAGCCCAAGATTCTGAAATTACCAATCACAGTGTACACTTTTAGACCAAAGTTTCAGGGAAAAAAACTACGATTTCAATTTTGTTACATTTTACATTTTTGTAGATGAATTAATGTTCCTCTAATGTTTTAAGGTTTTATTCATTTCTTCTGATTCTATTTTTTATTTTAAATAATAATTACGGAGGCCTGAGAGTAGACATCGTGAGACAAGCAAAGAAGAATAATATACTTGGAACCGAGAGGATCCGGTTTTTTCTCACTTACTCGGTCAACTAACAAACCGGCGACGAACACGCGTCACTTTTCTATTAGCTTTCTTACAATCGCCTCGAAGCGTTTAAAACGCTTGCACGCCTCTTCAACTGTTTTCTAATTTCATTTTCCCAAAAAAGAAGAAAAGACTTTTTCCCGCTATCAAGACAAGAAAGCAAAGTCTGGTTCAAACTAAAAGATCGAGAATTGAGATTAAAAATGGCGATGGAAATAGCAACTCCGATTCATGCGCCGGCGCCATCTCCGGTGAGCAACATGATCGTGTCAGCAACAACCGCCGTGGAAACTCAGAAGAAGAACAGGATTCAAGTTTCCAACACCAAGAAACCCTTGTTCTTTTACGTTAATCTCGCCAAGGTAAATACATCGTTGATTATCACAACAACGGTTTCTTGGTGTCAATCAACCGATTCTATACATGAATCTAGTAACTGTACACTGATCATGATTTCATCTTTTGTGTGTGTGTGTCGTATGATGTAGAGGTACATTCAACAGCACAACGAGGTTGAACTCTCTGCACTTGGAATGGGTAGGTTTCTTTATAATCATTCAGTTTTTATCTCATTTGTTTCGTTCCTGTGTATTAATAAATACTATTGATACATACATACACTGATTGATTGTGTATTTGCAGCGATCACAACAGTGGTTACGATCGCAGAAATATTGAAGAACAATGGACTTGCAAGAGAGAAGAGTGAGTATTAAAATAAAGCATGTCTCTTGTTCTTCATGAACATTGGTTTGTTTCTTCCTTCTTTCTTGTTTTTGTCCTGAAAATTTTCATTTGTGTGAAACAACCAAACAGAAGTTCTGACATCGACAGTGGGAATGAAAGACGAGAACAAAGGGAAAATAGTTCAGAAGGCAAAGGTCAGTTTTTTTTTTTTCAAAAAGCTAAGCTAAGAAGTTATATATATGTATTGTGGATTTCATTCTTTCGCCATCTGACATGTACAGATTGAGATTGTATTGGGGAAATCAGACAAATTTGATTCTCTGATGACTCCGGTGACCAACGATACGGCCAATGAGGAGAAACCAATAGAAGCCGAAGCTGAAGCTGAAGGCAAGAAGGAGTGACCATCTAAACAAATTTCTTTCTACATGTTTCGAGGATTAGTATCATTTTCTTTATCCTCGTTATAAGAAGAAAAAACAAAAAGATTTAACCAAAACGAGCAAATTCTGCTTGTGCGACACATAACAAAGAACACTTCATTACTAACTCAAAAAACAAAAAATAAAGGTGGAACTATGGAAAGACAAATGAAATGTTGTGCTGATTGTTTTTTTTATTTTTTATCTCATCTCCTTTGTTTAACAATATTACAATGCTTTCTCCGAGTCAATATCTATTATAGGATTACAAGTTTTTCATCACGATATTTCTGAGTAGGCTTTGAAAGCCGAAGATTAACTCTTCTAAGGCCCTATTTACTAGGCCTGCGAGGTTCAACTATTACAAATGTTTTTTGTCCAGGACTATAGTGCAATATATAGTCATTTACTAGAGCGTAAATTCCTGGTAAATTTAAAAAAGAATAAAAGTCTAAAAAACGGCACGAAGTTAGAAGGTGAAACGGATGGATAGAGCGATGGGTCATTTAACGTCTTTGAATTTCATGAAAATGGAAATGAAGATGTGACGTTTCATTGGAAGAGGGAAAAAAGCTTCACCCAAACCAACATGGCATGTGAATTTTATGTCTTTTCTCTTTTTTTTTCTTTCTTTCTTTTTTCTCCGAATCCAGTCACATGTTCCCTCTATCATAGCCTCCAATTTCCTTAAACAAGATAAGATATGTCTAATTATTCTCAATTATTCTTGTGAATAGTTAGGCATGATGGTCAATTATTAAATATAGTTTACCTTTTTTTAGTTTCCGATCTTTGTTATAAGTTTCAAAGGCTACAAATTGTACTTGTATTAACTTTTTTGTTTTGTTATTCAATTGTAAGAAGAAAATTACAAAACTGATTGAATGACTTACAAGAAGAAAGATAACTTTCTAAAGCCTAACAATCTAATTATCACTATTAAAATGCAAATGATGTTAGATCTTTTTTAGAATAATATATCGACTCAAATTGTTAATAACTTCATGATAACAGTTACAAAACTTTGATCGAATGATGCAAGAAGTTATTAACTTTCAGTTCAATAACTAAAGAAAATAAAATATAGTAAATATTATATCGAGTAAATACAGATTTAATACAATTTGTGTCCACCATGTTTACCAAACATTGATTGAAACATAAGAAATTTTATCACAACCATCAAAAATGGCAAGAGTATTTTGAAGAAAGGGAGACAGATTGAAACTTTTATCAAAAAAAAATGAAAGGTGTGAAAGAGAAGAGGGATGGGTTGAAAAGTAGAGTATGTTTCCTTATAGAGATCCTAAAATGATTTTGATCTTAGTAGCTAATCATTAATGCCTTCATACCCACCCACATGTTTCCTCTTCATGTAATTCCAATCAATTTGGTTGGACAAAACACAAACACAAAGCATAAATCAATGTGGCCACTTTTCTCAAATCATTGTTTATCTTAAGACTCATTCACTTTCTTTGCTCTTTCATCATTACCATTATCGATATTACTTTTTCCTAACCCTTCACATCATGTCTATGCAAGTTTGGTTCAACTTCTATATTTGTGTGTTTTCAAGCCACAAACAGCAACACAATGATATAAAGTTTGTCTACAATTACTACATCGCTTTTTCTTAACCCTTCACATTATGTCTATGCAGATTTGGATCAAGTTCTATATTTGTGTGTTTTCAAGTTATCGACATCAGTTTGTACCAGCCACAAACACCAAGAAAATAATATAATTCTATCTACAGTGCCGCTACTGAAAAGTTAATAACATTTTACCAAACCAACCAGAATAATCAGCTATTTTTTTGGGACGTCAACGACTAGTAATCTTATTTTATAAATGACAATTTTATTAAATATTATACTTTTAAGATTTTATTCTAAGCGTACCACCATTACTTTTTTATAAATAATATCACAAAGTTAATAACAAAATGATTCATAATTCTTTTTTAGTGGAGGATCTAAACCTTAAATTGTAAAAGGAGAATCCAGGTATATAATTTTAAAAATTTTGAACAAAAACTTTAAAAGTAGAAAAGTAATTGTAATATGTTTCGAACAAAACCTTAAAATATGTATCTTATATATTTCCGAAATAAATACCAATGTAATTTTAAACCCATGCATATGTGTTAGACAAAAGAGGAATAGAAATGAGAGCGAGTGTCTTCATACCCAGCCATCATCTATAGGTCCCATCCTGTAAACTTTTTTTAACTTCTTCTATTTTTCGTTCAAAGAACATTTACAATTATTATCCATGGATCCAGTTGGTTAAAATTTGTTTTTAGTGTTATCAAGAAAATGGTAAAAAAGTAATGATAAAAATGTGGTTAGGTTAAAATTAATTTATAGTTATAAAAAACAAATATAAATAACATAAACTAATCAAGAATGTGATTTGGCAAACTAAATGTGCATGAATATTTTTTATAATTTTATTCATTAATTTTAAATCATAAGAAAATAAAGATAAATTATATTTTTATAAAATTAATAAAAAATCAAAAAGGATGTTTGGCATACAAAACTTTGTAAATAAAATAATTTTAAAATTGGACTTAAGGTTTTATTATTGGAGAAAAATATCATCAAACTTCATAATTTGAGGTTTAGCAAACTTTTGAAAATAAAAATGTTTTTGAAGATGTCCTAAGAGAAGTGAAAGCAAACACATGGAATTCTATTTCGCTAAGGATTTTCTCGTCTTCAGTTTCTTCTTCTATAACTATTCGCTCCGCTCTTGATCGTTTGGTTCGCGACATGCTTCTCTTCTTTCCAGTTAGAAATCTTCTCCGTCCTTCGCTTTTAGAATTCTATTTCTCGTGTTTTCGCATTTATTAAGGTGTCTCTGTATTGGGTTGTATTTGTTTTTTGTATTTCGTTAAATAAGTTGTTACCAACATTGTAAAATCTTAAAATGGTATAAATTTTAGCATTATTACCAAAAAAAAAGTGAAAGCAAACTTACATCACGTATAAGCTAATTTATAAGTGTAAATTCACTTGTTGCTCGAGCAGTTTACAAATGTTTTATTTCAACTTCTAACTGACTCTTTCAATCACATGTTTGAACCATCCATTTTAACAGTTCGTTTTATCAGCATGTATGATTTGTAACAATTGAATTATCACATGGTTAGAAATCAAAAACGCCTTTAACTGGTTGCTTACTAATCTTTAATTTATATAATTATTTATCCAACTTCTTATAATTGTCTCGTCCGATCTTTTACTTAATTGATAATCTTCAACATAGTTTAACTCTAACCGTGACTATTAAATGTTCTCAATCGAATCCATTGTATATGTTGACCATTTATCTTACAAAAAAAACTATTTAAATCACACTACCTTTATAATATAAGTATATAGCTTTCTCTCGTAAAACAAGAAGATATAAAAAAAAATTATAGCATATGTTTTCTTTTTACAAATATTAAAGAAATATTAAAAATAAGTACGTGTGCTCGAATTTATTATGGAGTCAATATTGTCTATTTATATCGTAATATTATTAAATAATAAATGTTCACATAACGTTTGTTTCTTGGTCCAAAGACATCGCATACAAGAATTCGAAGTTGGGAGCAGTGCCAGTGGATAAGTTATGTTTATAAATTTGAATATTGTTATATTTTAGGAATCTTATTGTAAGCATCAACTTTTAAAGAGGAGTCTTGTCGCTAAAAAAAACAAAGAAAAAGAAGAGTCTTGTCAAACCAGCTTATTGCAAATTTTAAGAGATGGATTGGACATGACTTTCAGAGATCATGTGAGCTTTTGGGACCCAAGCCCTTCATTATTGATCCTCCATTTCTCTTCTCACATATATATATATAAATTAAATTTTCTTGTATTTAAAACCTTTTGACAAATAGCACTACGATTCTTTCTGTCATAGGATTGCGAATATCGTAAATCCAATATTGTGACAGAAATATCACAAGGTCCTCTTTATTTTGTTATGAATAGTGATATCAGTCAAACTAAATCTTTTTTGGATATCCAGATTCGTCGTTTAACTATTTAGATCAATATTTGTGATATTTTAGTTTTTATTTTATTAATATTTCTTATTTTTTAAAGTTACTTTGATACTATGTAATTTTTTCTATTTTCTCTCAATCATAATCATAAGTATCTTAACAGTTTTAAACAATTAAAATATAACTGATAATTATATATATTATTACCGTTATATATGATTTATAATATTTATAAGTTTTCAAAAACAAACAAAAAAACTGTCGAATTGTACGAAATAAACCAACCTAGCATATACCAAATTTTACGAAAGTAATATGAAAACCTTAAGATTAGATTTACAATTTATATTTTTCAGTTTAATGAAAAAATTAAAAATTTATCACTATATGGTTTTGGGTTTATAAATTGTATTTCATATTTTTAGTATTTTATCTAATAGTTTTGAGTTTGTTATATTTCTAAAGAATTTTATCGTTGAAATTAAGATGTTTTTTGTAGTATTTTTATGTATGTTTCAAAAATATATTTATTTTTGGTGAAAAAAGTTACACATTTAGTCTATAATTTTTTTATGAGTCTTGAATTAATTTTTGGAGTGTAAAACGTAAATCAACTTTGAATTTTTTTTAAGCGGTAATTGAAATCAAAGATTCAATCTTCCTTCCAAAGAAATCTTTGTAATAGCAGATAAACCTATTGCCATGTACACGAAAAATCAGGATTATTTAGTTTAGTTTACTTAAGGCATTAAACATTCGAGAGTGACATATTGCCAAACGTATATCCATTTTTTTAAAAAAATTCAATCAAATTAAGTAGAGAAGAGAGGGATAAATTGTTGGTAGGTGGAAACCAAAAGTTTTATTTCCATAACATTATTTGAGTGAGATATTACTATTCAATATAGAGCACGTTTGCATATATTTCTTGTCAGATGTAGAATCTAACATTTGGTAAAGACATATCTAAATACTTTTAAAACATCAACAAGATATATGAAAGAAAAACATAAAAAAGTTTTCTTGTTTTTATTAGAAACTGAAACCCAAATAGTACTGTCACTTGCCATTAAGCATTTTGTCAAAAGTTAATTTATAAACCGACAATTAACAAAAATTGCCAAATTTTAGGCGAGAAAAGACATAAAATATACGTGGACATCACATGTTTGACACATCGGAGTTGTGTTGTTATGGCTCGTTTGCATGTAAAATGTGTCTTTGTCATTTATTTTTCGTGCTCACTTTAAAGTTGTATTCTAAAGAATTTATTTGCTGTCAATAAAAAGGTTTATAAGTTTCAACTTATCGTTCTGGTTTTATATGGCAGAAGAAATCTATTTTGGTTGAGTAAAATATATATGATACAACACATTTTTGGTATTACTACGTTAATGATTTTTCACTATATATTTTGAACAAGTGCTAAAGAGAAAGTAGCTTCAGTTCTTTCTAACTCTCTTTCAGAATAACACATCAGAATCATTATTTTCTGAAATAGCGTAATCATTGGAAAAAGAAACGAAAGTAGAAAATAAAAGCGCGTGTAGAGATTGCAATTCAAACCAAGTCGAATCTCAAAATGACGTCATAAACCTGCATAACTGACAAAAAGTGTTTTTTTTTTTATAAAAAAAGACCGACGCATATATTCTTCTTCAACGTGACTCCACCTTACACGTACAACATTCATTTATTGTTAGTCGTAAATTTTCGGTAGCTAATTAACCACAAATGATCTCAGCTCAATAACTACAACTTTCATTATTGGTTATTTAACTTATAAATCGTTCAAATATAGCAAAATAAACATATGGAGGAAGATTCTACATGAACCTCAATACAATTTATTTCAGTCTCCGATTAATTTTATAAAACAAGTGTAACTTGACCAAAATCATAATCATAACACCATTTTACACTAACAAAATATGATAAAAACAAAATTCTGAACAAAAATGAAACAATAAAAAAACGAATTTACATCATGTCCTTACACTTTTTTTTATCACCTTCAATAAAAAAGGTTTGTTCTTACTGTGTTCTTTGGTTTGCTTTTAGTGTAAAATTTGCGTGTTAACACTATTGCTTTGGTTATGGTCTCTTAGGCATATAATTTAATCGGGAAAACAAAACAATTCATTTATCGTTGCAGATTAATATAATGTTCATAATACGATAGTTTTGGGTTGCTAATATTTAAACAAACAAACATTAAAAGTCGAGCCTCCGTGGTTCATATATGCAGAAGGAATATCTCGGATCCATTTTTTTGGTTAATTTATATTTAATTACAACTAGGAGAGTGCTTAACGTGGAATTAACCACGCAAAAAGATAAGTTAGCTGTTAAATCCTTTTTTTTTAATTTACCGACCATCGATACGTACTTCAAGAATTCGAACGAAAGATAATGCGAGGGACTCTTATAAACTCCAAACTAATTATTATTTCTTTTACCAAAGCATTTCAAAAACTTTAGAGATCTTTTTAGTTAAACGTCATCAATATCAAAACTTCAAACCAGAGGCAAGTGGTGCTACCGGTAGTGTTCTCGTCAGGAAGTGTGCATTCGATTTGATTCGAACCCGTATTTTTGAGTTTTCTTTTTCAGTTTTTAGAAAATAGTTTTCCATATAATTAGGTTAAATTTTAAATTTAGTAGTATAAAACAGTAAACTATCATACAGTCTTATGCATTATATAAGACACTAAACTATAAATCCGATTTATTAATAAAATTGTAATTACCTTTAAATTGTATTTGTATTTATAACTACTTTTTTTTGCACTGATAAGTTATGTATAACGTCATTAAAATGTTTTTTTGGCTAAAAAAACTTTTAATATAAAAGGGAGAAAATACATATTTTGAAAAATATAAGAAATATACACGCGAAATGATCCGCATGTAATAAAATATTAGGAAGGAGTTAAAGTAGGCTTGTTTGGAAAAAGCTCTTCGATAAAACAAGAAGCTCACTATAGTTAAGGGTTCAAACTTCAAAGTAAGAAAAATTTAAACGATACACACATATAGAATATAGTATATGAGAAGAGTAGTGTATGTAAAGGTCTCACGTCTCTATAATAAGCATGACTCGTCACGTGACCTCCTCTTCTTCGCAGGGACAGAGATAGGATGGGACAGAAAGAAACCAACAAAACCAAACCCCAAAACCCCAAGAAAAAAGAGAAAAAAAGACTCTCTCTCTCTCTCTCTTAGGAGAGAAACGAGATAACACACACACAGAGATACACATCTTCAATAGTTAAGAGTTTTCTATATACAGTAGAAGTGCGTGAGAGAGAGACAGATACAAAAAGTTTAATATCTCCCTCTCTCTCTCTATCTGTCTTGGTGACTTCTCTTTTTCCTTTGGGTTTAGTGGTGGGGGTTCTCTCTATAAAACATTTTTGCAGCATATATATAAATAAAAATAAATAAGAATAATCAGGTTTTATATAAAATAGCAAAAGAAATGCAACAGCACCTGATGCAGATGCAGCCCATGATGGCTGGTTACTACCCCAGCAATGTAACCTCTGATCATATCCAGCAGGTTCTCTTCTTCTTCTTCTCCTTCTTCTGCTACTTCTATTATATTATCTCTTTATTGTTCTTTGAATTTAAAATAACATAACTCGCTTGCAAGAACCAGAGAGACCCTTTTCTTTAGCTCTCACAACACATCTAAATGATAGATTCTCTCATGGGTGTAATTAAAATGAGATTTTTATTTTTAGTGGGTTCGTTTTGTTCTTGTTTCCATGTATTTTTATAGATAAATTAGTTTTAGCTTTAGTACATCTGTGTAGTACTGTCTGATAAATTGGTTGGTAGATGTTTCGATCTTCTGTATTCTGCATCAGCTTCTATTTCTTTTACTATGTCACTAGATGCTATTTACTTGTCCGTAAAGATTCGGTGTATTTTTCTTTGCCGGTTTTGACAGAAATGATTTATCTAAACCGGGCAAGCTTGAAAAGTAATCAAATAAATCTAAGATTTTTGAGGCCTATATGTCCTTTCAATGGTTGAAGAGATTCTCTCTATGAAAAACCAAATTTAGGGTCCAGCTGTTTTGAGTTCTTGAAACATGTAATGAAAAATAATGCTTCAAAACAGACAAATCTTGGGAACTGAAGATTGTTCACATTTCTCGTTTTCTTTCTTTGTCTTGGTTTTCGGGTTCTGGAAGTTTCATTGATGGCAAAGACCACAAAGCCATTTATGTGAATGTGGTGGTCCTGTTTAGATTGTTATCATTAGATCTATGTGTATTTGCAGTCCAAGTGTTTCTATTTTTGCTTACATGACCAGATATACTTTGTGGTCCGAGACGACATCTGGTCCTAATCTCACTCTTGTGGTCCTCAAATCTTTTCGAAAGAAAATCTTTCATACTCTTTCGTGATGTTTCAACGTTTTTGTCTTTTGATGAGTCGGAATCTAAAGTACTGGGGTCTCCTTGAGCTTTTTATGTCTTAATTCCAGCAAAAAATATCAAACTTTTTAACCGATTCTGTTTGTACCATACTCTCTACTGATTAAGGAAGATAATGATATTATTAATCTGTAGTACTTGGACGAGAACAAATCGTTGATTCTGAAGATAGTTGAGTCTCAAAACTCGGGAAAGCTCAGCGAGTGTGCCGAGTAAGAGCAAATATATCTCTTTGATAGCAGTTGTGTTCTGTTGAATAATAGGAATAATGAAAAATGGTAAAACCTAATGATTACAGGAACCAGGCAAGGCTTCAACGCAACCTAATGTACTTAGCTGCAATTGCAGATTCTCAGCCTCAACCTCCAAGCGTGCATAGCCAGGTAAATCAGAAAAGTTTTGAAAATTGTTGTTTTTGGAAATTGAAAAAACTTATTGGTATTGTGGGTTATCTACGAGCAGTATGGATCTGCTGGTGGTGGGTTGATTCAGGGAGAAGGAGGGTCACACTATTTGCAGCAGCAACAAGCAACTCAACAGCAGCAGATGACTCAGCAGTCTCTAATGGCGGCTCGATCTTCCATGTTGTATGCTCAGCAGCAACAGCAACAGCAACAGCCTTATGCAACGCTTCAGCATCAGCAGTTGCACCATAGCCAGCTCGGGATGAGCTCGAGCAGCGGAGGAGGAAGCAGCGGTCTCCATATCCTTCAGGGAGAGGCCGGTGGGTTTCATGAATTCGGCCGTGGGAAGCCAGAAATGGGAAGTGGTGAAGGCAGAGGAGGGAGCTCAGGGGATGGTGGAGAAACCCTCTACTTGAAATCATCAGACGATGGGAATTGAAAGAGTGTGGCACAAGGAACTTAAATGATGAAGTAGCAGCAGCAGAAGTAGTAATAGTAAGAGTCTGAAGTTAGTGTGTTTTGGTTAAGTTACTTGTCGAAGAAGCAAAGAACTCTTATTTACTTTTTTTTGTGTTTTCGATTTTCTCTATGTTTGTGCCCTAAAAAAAGTGAACTCTTTCGTGGTAGTGTACCATGTAAATCTGCTCGCTCTAAGTTGTGTCGTAATCTTAGTATGTTATTTCTCGAAAAGTTAAACCTGAGTCGACTCGTCTTGCTTTAACTAGGAGCTTTGGAATTTGAAGTTGGTTCGGTTTAGTAGGCTGGGAGGAGGAAGCCGTGGAGGCAGAAGTGAAAGATTCAAGAATTTCGCTGCTTCCACACTAAGTAGATGGTAGCTTGCAACATGAGCCTGATGAAGATGGATGTTGGAGAGAGACGTTGTTGATTGACCTTGGAAATCAAGAAGGCAGTTGAATGTAAGTCCAATGGTGGTTTTGTAGAAGCAAAGCGACACCAAATGTTAGAGGAGAAATTACACTCCAAGAAGAGATGGTCATGGTTTTCACTTCTCAATACGATGGGAACAGAGAACACAACCTGCTGTCACGTTTAGACGACGTCATCTTTTTAGCATGTCCTCCATTGCTAAGCCTTGTTAGCATTGTCAGCCAAATTATAAATGAGCAACGTGGAACATAATTTAACGTAGAGGCTAGTCTTGACCTGGAGAGATATCAAACCGCGAAGAAACAATCTCCTTAACCACTAATGGATGCGAGATCTCATCGTAGTTTCCGCGAGCAACCGTAATCGTAGGCAAGCCCTCAAATCCTTAGATAGAAGGCGCCTACGACTTCTCATGTAGATGTCAATAAATATATTTGGTATGATCAATCCGTCATATGTACAAATCGACTAAAAAGTCAATCAGTTTCAATCAATTAAGAAGTTACATACATTTTTCTATAAAGAATATTTCCTTTATTTGCAATTACTTCTTTATTGATTTTATTACTACAAGAAAAACACTTGGAGTATATATTTCTTTTATTTCTATATTACAAAAAATTAGTACAAGCCGCGAAGTGTTTATTTTACTGTATAAAAATTTTTTTGCTAGATAACAAATTCGTTTCACGTATCTTTTGCGTGTGATTTTTTTAAAAATAGCATAATGTTATAAAAAAACTCATAAAATTTGCGCGAAAAAAGCATACGTAAAATAAATCAAATTTATTTATCTATTTTGCTATCCAGTTTTTTTTTTGGAAGTTAAAAGATGTAATTTTGCTAACTAGTGCATATGATCATGACACTTTTCTTCATTTTGTAATTCACCGTCACATATAAAAATTTGGAAAGAACAGAAAAGTACAAATGCTAAATTTGATAGCAAGTTTAAATCGAAATACAACGAAGTGATCACAGAATAAAATCTTTATTCTTCTAATGCTCCAGCGATCATGGCAATGAAAGCACGAAACTTGCCTCCCTCTTCCTCCTCCTCCTCCTCTTCTTCTTCTTCTGCTTCTTCTTCTGCTGCTCCTCCTGCTCCTCCTCCTCCTCCTCCTTCTTCTGCTGCTGCTCCTCCTCCTCCTCCTTCTTCTGCTGCTGCTCCTCCTCCTTCCTCTTTTCCACCACCTTCGTGGTGGCCCTTATGCTTCATCTTCTTAAGGGTAGCTCTGAGACCAACCATCGCTGCAGCTATCTTCTCTCTCTTTGATCCTTCTTTCTTCTTGTCTTCCTCTTTCTCATCTTTTGAGTGACGGTGGAGGTGGAATATTCTTCTATGCTTATGGGATTTTTCCTTCTCTTTTTCCGGCGATGACTCTCGGATGGCTGGTTCGACGTGAGCAGCCTCCACGGTTCCATGCAACTGTTTCTCCATCCTCTCTCACTCTCTTTGCCTTTGTGTCTTTTTGCTTCTTCGAAATCTTGCTTGGAGGTATATTGTGTTTAATATGCACACTTATAAGCACAGTCCATGATCCACCACTTGTTAAATTTATCATATAATATGTTGTTAATCATTCTAGTTGCTAATTTTGGCACCAAAAGCTTTGACTTTCATCCAATCTTGACCGAGCAAAGTAGACTGGAACAATAATTAGTGCTTTTTGATTGGAACATACGTTAAATTAATCTTTTAAAACGAATGGTGTTATATAGTTTTTCATTTCTTGCTAACATTATTTTAACCGAGTGGCGATGATGAAATTTAAAGGCTCCAAACAAAGTTTTTTTAAGACTTTATTTATTAATAGTTGTAACATTTGAAAAATGACAAATAAAAAGTTGCCAAATAATAAATGAAAACGGTGCCAAAAGAGTAAAATTCGCCATCTCTAGTGCTAGAAGATGACTTAATTGACTCGAGTAATGAGATTTTGTTACAAGAAATGGCCCTCTTGGTTGGACTCCGTCTCTGCTTTTTTCACATTGTTCCAAATCCAAAGACTCAATTTGAAATGAGGATTGATGAGACTTGCTCATGAAAGCACAATTAATGAATTAACATTAAATATGATAATGTTGACCTTCATCCACTTGGACTTGTATAAATGTTGACCTTCATCCACTTGGACTTGTATATATGTGTGGTAGTGATACTTAATAGTTATTGGTGAGTGATAGTAAATGACTATATAAACAAATATGCATATATACTGGTTGTAAAGCATAACAAGAAAACAATCTATGTGAAGAGAAGTACGTAATAATGATAGAACAAACCAAATAAGTGCGATTTACGCAAAATGGAAAGAAAGAGAAAACTGGAATTTTCTCATAATGCCACAAAGACATCTTAGCAACGATAGTCATTCTTGTCTCATTGTTACATTTGTAAATGTGGATTTGACTGCTAGTGAGAACAAGCCTTTTCTCTTTGCTCTTTTAAACCTCTGAGCACAATTGTATTTGTAGTGACTTTCTTTTGACACATAACCAACAAGTCTTTACATCCATTACACTTGGATCTTCTTTTCAAACTGGTTTGATCCCTATTGTTTGTCCTTTAGTCTCCTTCCATGCATATTAACCCTCTGCATTGTTCTTGTTGTTTTACTATTATGTGTCGACTTTATTTCTTTAGAGCTAATGGCTTAAGGGTTAGGTTTACCTTAGTCGATCGTATTGTCTTTGTAAAGACATTAACAAGAGACTTGAATAACTTAATCCTCGTTTAATGTTACTAAGAACTTTCAAGCTGTCTATATCCGCTATCACTACAAAAGGCATGCTAATTCTGATGGGAAAATCCGTTGAAAATCCATTATATATAATTTTTCAATTTCAGATTATAATTTGTTGCTTTAAACAAATCATATTTGATGTTAAATACAAGTTGATCTAATAAGTTCTTTGCATGTTGCGTTTAGATATGATCAACATCTTTGTTTACATGATGTTTTCGCAAATTCCAAAAAAAAATTCTAAGGTAAAAAGCCACTCGAAACGTCGAAAATTGTAGATATACATACACTAAACCATTAGAGGACTGGTTATAATATCAACGCCTAACCACAAATGTGACCTCTACACCCTCATTGTAGAGTGAAAACAAAAAAAACCTAAAACCTGAATCCAAATCTAAACCGAATCAAACCAAAGAAAAAAAACCGAATGTCCACCCACCCTATCCACAGATGGTAGGTCTACTCGAATTGCAAAATAGAATTAAAGAAGAAGGAAAAACAAAAAGGAAAGTATATGATATCTCTGTTTAATAAATTACTAACCAAAAAGAGGAAAAAACAAAGCATCCGCCGAGCCAAAAGTCAAAGATACTGAAGTCAAAAGTTTGATCCAACGGCTGAGAACACATCAAAATCCCAGACGACGACAACACGATAACCTTTCTTTTATGGAAAAAAATTAATATCTGTAAAGCATAAAACCCTAAAAGAAACTAAAAGAAAAAGAAAATTAAGAGAAAAGGAAAAAAAAAAGAAATTTATTTTCTCTCTATCTAAAAAGGAATGGAACCTCACGAAAGGCACCACCACCAAGAGCAGCAGCAGCAGCATCTCACTTCTCCTTACTACCATCCTTTCCACCACCACAACCCGACCACCGTCTCCGCCGCACCGCCAACCACTTCCGCCGGAAACTCGATTCCATCCTCCAACAATGGTAATTTGCCGCCACTATCAAACGATGGGTCTTCTTCTTCTCTCGCGGTTTACCCTCACTCGGTGCCGTCTTCGGCTGTGACGGTTCCGATTGATCCAGTCAAGAGAAAGAGAGGGCGTCCCAGGAAGTACGAGACGCCTGCGCAAGCTTTAGCGGCTAAGAAACTGGCATCTTCTGCTAGCAATTCCTCCGCAAGAGAAAGGAGAGAGCAAGCTGCCGCTGCTGCCGTCGCCGGCGTTTCGCCTCTGCCTAAATCCGGGTCCAAAAAATCCCTTTCGGGCTCTTTCGGTTCGTAATTCTCTCTCTTTCTGGGGAATACAAAAACCTTTTTCGCTTTCTCATCTAGTTGTTGTAAAATTTGATGCAAATAATTGAATTTTCGTTGATCTGAAAATAGAAAGTTCTTCGAGTTCTTTGTGAATTGTCCCGGTATTGGTGGTAAGTAATCCAAATCCTTTCTAGTTATTGATATCTTGTTTCACCTACTTAGCTCCGAACTCCTTTCTAACAATGATCTGCAAAGAATGTTTCCAGTTTTGGTATATCACTCTTCATCTTTATATATGGAAATTTCATACTCGAGTTTCCATAGACACAATCTGTGCTTCCAAATGTGTCATATCTTGGAAAAAAATTTGTTTTTGAGGACAGATTGAAAAATGGGTAGAATTGTTATTTCTAAGATTGCATCAGTTTCGCTGAAACTTGTCTCTCTGATTGATGGCCTTTCTTTCCATTTAAACTTGTGGTATCACCAATCATATAAATCTTGCAATAACAATGATTTGCTCTTGGCTGGTGCGTTCATTTTTTGAGCTTCACATAATTTGTTTCTTGTTACAGGGAAAAGTGGGCAAAGTTTTACTCCGCACATTGTTAATATAACTCCTGGTGAGGTGAGTATTTTTCTATGAGACTATCTTAAAGGCCTTCGTTTGAGATTATGATGTGGTTAAAACTGCAAATCTGTTGGTCTAAACGCAATCTAACATCATTTGAAATCGAATTTGCTATAGAGCTCGCTCAAAGGTGTTGTGTTCTTTCACTGATGCTAATAAAAATTGGATCGATTTAGCTGTCTTCTTATGTGCTTTGCGGATTAATTTGATAGGATGTGGCCCAGAAAATTATCCTTTTCGCTGAGCAAAGCAAGCATGAGTTATGCATTCTTTCTGCATCTGGCGCCATCTCTAATGCATCCTTGTCTCACCTTGCAACAGGAACCAGTGTATCTTATCAGGTGATTCTCTTGTTGCTATCTCTATTCCTTCTAAACTAATTCTTGAACTGGCTTCCGAAAAAAAAAGTTTGGACTTTAGAAAGGGATATCTGGTTTACTCTGAAAGAAATGAGACATTTTTTCTTATCTTATTGGCTGAGCTGATGATGACCTAATTCTCGGTTCACTATATTTTTAGAGCCTATGAAATTGGTTTCTTATAGGAACTGTTTAATTTCAGGACCCTTTTGTTAAGTGCAGTATGTGTTTGAGCAGTAAATATCTTTTTTATTACAATCAAACTTCCATCACAGTTAAAGAATCTTATGTACTTCTGACATACAATGCTTGAGAGTTGCGTATGATTATCAACTTGCTTCAGAATTATAACTTTTATTCAGGGTCAGTACGAAATCCTCTCACTGAGTGGGTCTTATATCCGGGGGGAGAATGGTGGTAAATCTGGTGGCCTTAGCGTTTGTTTATCTAGTTCTGATGGTCAGATCTTCGGTGGAGGTGTTGGTGGAGTCCTAAAGGCTGCTGGTCCAGTTCAGGTACTGAACCTTTCCTCTTGTCTTTGTTTAATTTACATGTGTGCCAACTATCACTCAGTTTAAGAACATTCGCATGCCTCCTCCTATACTACTAAACTAATATCACAGACTTGGTTGAAATATGAAATGGGATTCCTTTAATTTATATGCGAAGTTCGAGAAGATAGTCTCTTATTCTGGCTTTCGTTTCCCCTACAGGTGATTCTTGGTACGTTTCAGCTAGAGAGAAAAAAGGATGGGAGAAATGGTGTGAAAGGAGAAGATGCTTCGGGAAGTGGAAACTTGTTACCTTCTCCTTCTGGCACAGAATCTTTGCATGGCTTCCATCCTGGTATGGAATCTTCGGGACGAAATCCAAACGATGAGCATCATACTATGACTAGTAGCGCATTGGGTGGTGGAGCTCATTTCATGATGCAACCGCCTCAGGGCATGCACATGACACATGCACGGCCTTCTGAATGGGGCGGTGGTGGGTATGATTTGTCAGGTAACCACTTTTTTTCTTTTCATTTGTATCTTTGGGCATCTCCTTGGTTTTTGTCAATACTTGGCTTACAAAGACTGTTTTTGTTTCTGGTTGGACTATTATGGTGGCCTTGTGGATGTTATGTTGTTCAGGACTGAGAGGAAATGGGTCATCAGAAAATGGAGATTACGAGTAAATTGCAGATTAGTACTGATTCAAGTTTCTGAAAAAGTGTGTAGAGAGGTGGTTTACGATCGAAACTGAAGTTGAGCATGAATCAAGGTGAGAGTGGACTTATCATCATATAATGTCTGACGGATTTTTTCATTGCAAAGGCAGAGAGAGAGGGAGAGGCAAACAAGACAGTGATGCTTTTGTTCTTGGTTCAGTGTAATATGATAATAACTTCACATCCTTTTCTGGATTCTCTTCTTTTTTTTTCTTTTTTTTCTTTTTTTTCTTTTTTTTTCATTTTCATAAAGGAATCACTTGTTTTAGAAATATAGACAAATTGTTTTGATAATGGTCTTTGAAGATTTACTTTTTCTAGTCATGCTCTTTCCTTTTATTCTTATGGTAAATTATATGAAACTCACTCTTACTAATGTTAATTAGGGCATATATGTGTTTTTTCACTGTTCGGTAAAGCACTATAAGTGCATTTAGGTGGCGGCGTTTTTCTTCTCAAACAGTAGAAATGTAGAATAATGCGTAATTGTTGGCAACTGGCAAGTGTAATTTAAATGAGGGATTAATTTTTGAACTGAAAAACAAAGGAGATGGAAAATTGTGAGAGCGAAAACCCAGATGTCGCGAGTTCGAAACCAGAAGCAGAGAGTGTTTGTATCACCCAGAAGAAGCCTAATTCGAAGAGATGTCCAATCGCTCCTTAGGGATTTATTCTCTAATTCTCCTTTCCCGATTGTTCTACTCCGGCCAAAGTGGTAGATGGTCGTTCTGGTAGCGTAATCTGAGAAGCAAGCACAGATGTCGACAACCTTCTGAAGAGACTCTTTATCAGCTCAATTTTTGTGGCGATGGCGTCGAAGCCGTTGAACAATATCTGGATTAGGCGTCAGCAATGCCCTTGTGGCGATTGGAAGTGCTATATTAGGGTTGAAGGAGATGAGTCAAGCTACCAGGTAACTAAGAGTGAGATGGAAACAACAACATCAACATCAACAACAAGAACATCAGCATCATCATCACCATATGATGCTGTCTTCATGCCTTACGTCGGTCAGATATTCAGAACCGACGACGAGGCGTTTGAATATTACAGCAAGTTCGCTAGGAAGAGCGGTTTCTCCATTCGGAAAGCACGCTCGACGGAAAGCCAGAACTTAGGAGTGTATAGGCGAGATTTCGTTTGTTATCGTTCCGGTTTCAATCAGCCTAGGAAGAAAGCAAATGTCGAGCACCCTCGCGAACGCAAGTCCGTGCGGTGCGGATGCGACGCCAAGCTCTATCTGACTAAGGAGATCCTTGACGGAGGAGTGACTCAGTGGTATGTTTCACAGTTCAGCAATGTTCATAACCATGAGCTTCTTGAAGATGACCAAGTGAGGCTTCTCCCAGCATATAGGAAGATCAAGCAAGCTGATCAGGAGAGGATCCTTTTGCTCTCGAAAGCTGGATTCCCCGTGAATCGGATAGTTAAGTTGTTGGAGCTTGAAAATGGTGTTCAGGCTGGGCAGTTGCCTTTTATAGAGAAGGATGTTAGAAACTTTGTTAGGGCGTGTAAGAAGACTGTTCAAGAGAACGATGCTTTCCTTACTGAGAAACGAGAGACTGACCTGCTGGAGCTATTTGACTCATGTAAAGCATTAGCTGAGAGAGACATGAATTTTGCTTATGACTGTACCTCGGATGAAAACCAGAAAGTTGAAAACCTTGCGTGGGCTTACGGAGATTCTATCCAGGCGTACTCTATATTTGGCGATGTTGTTGTTTTCGACACCACTTATAGGTCAATCACTTATGGCTTGCTCCTTGGGATGTTTTTTGGCATAGACAACAATGGAAAGGCGATTCTTTTGGGGTGTGTTTTGCTGCAAGATGAGAGCTGCCGCTCTTTTACATGGGCTTTACAGGTTTGTGCATTCAGTTTCATTGTAATTGTCAAGATGGAAGTACATATATGTTTATGTAATGTTGTGGTCATGCTCTCCTCTATTATAATTTTGGACAGACTTTTGTTCGTTTCGTGAGGGGAGGACATCCTCAGACAATTTTGACGGATATAGATACAGGACTTAAAGATGCTATTGCGAGGGAACTGCCAAATACCAACCATGTTGTATCTATGTGGCACGTTGTCTCCAAACTATCAAGCTGGTTTTCTCAGACTCTTGGCTCGCACTATGATGATTTTAGAGCTGGGTTTGAGATGTTATGCCGTGCAGGGAATGTAGATGAATTTGAACAGCAGTGGGATCTCCTTATCACTCGGTTTGGTCTTGTTCCAGATAGGCATGCAGCTTTGCTTTATTCGTGCCGAGCAACCTGGTCACCTTGTTACATCAGACAACATTTTTTAGCTCAAACTATGACCGCTGAGTTTAATCTATCTGTAGATTCTTTCTTGAAAAGAATTGTTGCTGGACCGACATGCATGCAACTATTACTTGAAGAGGTTTGTGAACTCTATTACAATTTTATTCAGTTTCAATATCATTTCATTGCTTCCTAGAATTCATTATTCTAGAGAGCATGCAGGTCAGTGCTGCTGCAAGTCTAGCCAAGCAAATCGTGCCACGAGTTCCTTATCCGGGCATGAAAACATGTATGCCTATGGAAGATCATGCAAGGGCAGTCCTGACGCCTTATGCCTTTAGCTTATTACAGAACGAAATGGTTTTATCTGTTCAGTATGCGGTATCTGAGATGGCCAATGGTCCGTACATCGTGCATCACTTTAAGAAAATGGAAGGGGAATGTTGTGTGTTCTGGAACCCGGAAAATGAGGAGATCCATTGTTCATGCAAGGAATTTGAGCATTCAGGAACCCTGTGCAGGCATTCTCTTCGTGTGCTGGCCGTGAAGAACTGCTTCCATATACCTGAACAGTACTTTCTGGTACGATGGAGACAGGAAAGTCCCCTTGTTACTGAAGATAATCAAAATGGCCTGGGCAATGGCGATGACTGTGCTCAAACGTTTCATTCGCTCACAGAAACTCTCCTAACAGAGTCTATGATCTCAAAGGATCGGCTCGATTACACTAACCAAGAACTTTCTGCACTTATCGATCGTGTAAGAAATATTGCAGCTGCTAATACTTATATCAGCCATGACTGCTAATTTAACAAATGAAATGTTTCGAGGAGGGCAGATATGTTTTTCTCGTCTTCTTTTTGTTTTTCGAGACTACTTTTAAAGCTTGTATTGGATGCATTTCTTGCGTGATGTCAGTTGATTAGCTAGGTATTGCCAATCATGCTATAACGCTTCAGGGCATAACGCTTCAGGGCATAACGCTTCAGGGCATAACAGTTGAAGTAGACCGCCAAGGAAAAGTTTCTACTCTGCTCAATCACTGATGATGTATTTACTAGACTTGTAAACTGCGTTTTTGCCTCAAGAGTCTCCAAAGTTGTCATTTTTGGGATACCCTTCTCGTTTCATTCCTTTGTACCTGTGTTGTTTTGGTTTAATGGTCTTACAAAATGCAATATTTGACTCATTGTATCCCATAAGCTGCAATGTCATCACCACCTACTCCTTGCACCTTATTCTTAGCTGCACAAAATGTAGCTCAAGTCTAGACTATGGTGAGAGTCATATGCAGATTCGTATTTAAAAGAGGCTGGAAATACAAATTAACATAGCTAGACAACACAAAAAAAACGGAATGATTTATGTGATAAAGCATCAAACAAAGAATTACATATTTGCCAAAAACATGAGTATTGTTTTATGGAAGTTACTTAGTAACTACTGTTCTCTAATGTACTCTTCTAATCCCAGTCTTCGTCATTTATCTGCCAATCATCATCATCATCTCTCGGTGGCCTCACCACCAACACAACCATCCCTAAACTCTCTTCCACTCCTCTCTCCTTCAACACCGATCCTTTCTCCATCTTCATCCCACTTTCGGTCACAACTAGATAGTATCCATCTTCAGCTTCCACCGTCTTATTCTCCCTATCCGTCACAACCATTATCGCCTCTTCTTTCCCGTTCCATGGCAACACTTTCCGATCATCTCTAAACGAAACCGCCACTCCTCCTTTCCTAACCGCTACAACCGGATCCCAACCCGGTAAAACCACCCATCGACTCCATTCTTTCTCAGCTTCAACAACACCAAACTCTCCTCCTGCTTCAAACTCCATCGGAGCTTCGTTAAGCTTCTCCTCTCCTTCCTCTGCTCTGCATACGGGTAAAACAACAACAGAACTCGCTCCTGCTACTTCTCCGAACTTCAACCTCACCACAGGAACACGAATGATTTTGGTATCCTCTTCCTTTGCTCTCTCCTCATTGCTCTCTCCATGTAGCTCCCTCGCCACAGCTTTCTTGGCTTTCTCTGTTACAGCCACTTCAAGGGCTTGTTCGAGCAATGTGGTTCGAAGCTCTGATGTGCTCTTATGTTCTCTGCTTTTCCTATAAAGCATGAAAGACAGACAATCTCCTGGTAAATTGTAATTGAAATCTGTCCATCCAACGTCTCCACGACGGTGAGGATAATCTTTAATGGCCCGCGCAAGATCCTGAGCTCCTTTAGCGTCGAATCCGTGATCGACGATGTATTCAGCAGCAGCGATACGCTGGATTGTGCTCAGAAGCCGGATTTCGTAGAGAAGCTCTGCGCCTCCGGTATCGAAAGCGGCGATGAGCTCCGGTTTGGCGCCGGATTGGACTATAGAGTCACGAACCTGTGCGCCGACGATGAGAGAGTTCTGCTCGACGCCGGTGATTCCGGTGAGTTCCTCGATGGTGGGAGGAGTGAAGCCTTCGGTGTAGAGGGAGGAAATAAGTGGAGCGTATTCGAACCAGAGACCCATCCGATCGGCGAGGACTTCGATTTTTCCGGCGGCGTCGAGAGATCGGAATTTGGGAGGAATTGGTGACGGAGGAGGACGGAAAGGCTGATAGAGCTGCTGTTTCGCCGGGGCTTGTCGGTTTGAAGCGGGTATCAAGGCGGCGTTTACGGTGAAGAGTTTCGGGTTAACGGGTCGAGTATTCGGGTGAGAAGATAATCCATAGGTTTTGGATTGAGTGAAAGGAGAGAAGATTGAGGATTTGAGAGTAGTTGCAGCGAGAGAAAGCATGGTGGTGTGTGAGTGGTGAGAGCGAGTCAGAGAGGACGATGATGGTTTATAAATTTGCCTTATCATCATCATCATCTTCGTCTAAAAAAAGAGATAAGACCCGAAATAAATAGAAATTCGAACCGGATGAAAACCGGATTGGTTAACGCATATTCCTTCCTCTATATCAATTTTCCCGCCAACAGTTAGTCCTCCTTTTTTTTAAAACCAATCTAAAATGAGTGATAGATGCTTGTTTTAAAGTTTGATTCTGTTTTATTGTGTTCCGTTTGAGACAGAACTATGTCTCGATATTTTTTCTCGCAAAGAGATTCAAAACTCTAAAAAAACTGGCAAAATTAAACATGAATTTATAATTTTCGGGTTCCGTTAGTTCACTAAAATCACGTTCTTAAGCTCAGTTATATGTTATGTAAACATTTCGCCAATACTCAAATATCATTCTGAGATCTAGTATGTATACTCTATGAATCTCTAAACGTGTCTTTTAAATAGTTTTTATTCACCACCAGATCAAAGGGTGTTTGGAAACACAAATGTTTTTCCACCATTTTTATAAGTCACATGCAATTGATCGTTTATCAGCTTATCTTCAAGCAAAAATGGAGTACTTGTAGCGAAAGATGTTGCGGCAACGTGTATTTGATATGCGCAGTCTCCAAACTGTTATTTCACTATCCACATTTGGCATAAGACAGTTTTTTATCTTTTTCTTTTGATGAGATTTCTATAAGCTCTTAATGGATATAGCTAATATATGTACATATTACATATTACTATCACATGTTTGATTTGTGCTTTATCACAATCATTGAACGAGCACAAATTTGGTTATAACATGAAAAACGTACTCATTCTACCAAAAAATAAAAATAAATTGTGGATATACCACTCTCTCGCAAATTAGTAATATACATTAGCAAGCTTTCCTATTTGTCTATGAAAACTTGTCCATAATATGTTTTTGAATTTGATCTATCAAAACTTAACACCTGAAATTGGTAAATACGTAAACGCTTAAGTGTAGGCTATATAAAGTTTAGTTTATTACCAGTGTTATACAAACAAACATATTTTATTTACAAACAAATCATTTGGAGACAAGATTTAAGATGTCGATAGACCAAAACATATTTTATGGACAAGATTTGATAAACAACGAAAACTTGGCAATTTCTGTTACCAAAAAATGGTGGATCTGAAAGAAAAAAAATCTTTTAGAAAATGATAGAATGATTAAAAAGTTCTTGTTCTATTTCGTTACCGTTTTTTTGTTTGTCAACAATATTGTGCGACCTTGAACATTTATTTGTCTGCGGATAGGTCGTGTTTTCTTCTTACGCCTGCGTGTAACATCTATTCTCGCGTCTCTGTCATACGTTGTTTGTTGCTTCCTTCGTTCTAAAAGTAATGCTTTCATGTGTATCTATACACTTTAAAATTTTCTTTTGATGTCCGAGGACGAGTAAATAAATATGTCTCTTCATAATAATCATTTAATGGTGGTACGCATATTTATGTACGTAAATGTCAAGTATGTATGTATAGAAACATGGGATGTGTACCAATACTTTTGTTTCGGCTTGGGAAAATGTCGGTAACTCTTTAACATAAAAAAAAGAAGATTAATAAAAAAAACAATCAAGTGATTAATGCACCCTGAGAGAGACAGAAGAAGGGAAGAAGGGAATCATAAGGACATGTGAAGAGCCTAGACTACTTGTACGTACTCCTTTGCCAAATATGGACCGATTGTATTTTGCTACAAAAGGGAACGACAATTTTTGAATTCTTTTAGATGAAAATGAAAGAATAAATAGTCTTGGTTTAACCAAAAAATGTGTCTTAAAAGCTTAACCCTATATAGATCCATGGTAGTATCATATTCGTAGGGCTTTAGTTTCCAAATGCTGGAACTCTGTTCCCCGTATAATGTCCTCTCTCTCTCTCTATTATCATTGCATATATACTATGGAGATCTCAAAATATATAAACAACATGTATGTTTCGTGATTTAGGGGAAGATTGAATGATAGAAAACAGTAAAATCTATTTTAAAAGGTTAGAATTAGTGGTACAATAAGATATAACAATCAAACTACAACTAAAAGGTATCGAGTATCCACATCAATATGTAACGTTTTGTAAAAAGTAACCAAAAGAGATATTACAATACAATGACACATGGTCGAGGAGCATATGTACCTGGAAATATCTGTTTAGGCAAAACATCACATGTATGAATAGAGATTAACGGAGTTTGTATGTATATATACAGAGATCAATAAACGTGACGTTGGTGTCAAATCATAAACACTGTTGTTTCTTGCTTTCCACTGACAGAGATGGATTCCAAACGCGTGATTTCTCACGCGCCATTTCATGGCTCTACCTCTCATTTAAAAGACGCCCATGTTTGATGTTTACTTTTATTATTATCATATTATATATTCTTTATCTATTGATAATTCCTTTGTTTTTGATCTTTTCACTCTAATCTTACGTTTTCCCTCTTGTAGATGCCACACTTGTCTTGGATGATGATATCGTTGTAAATTATGTGAACGCATGTACATCATTTGTTAGTGATTTTCACATCAAAAATAAGATGAAATTTTGAGTAAAATAAAAAATAAACAAACATGAGTTAATCCATGTATTGGTGACTGATATTAAGTTAAAAGCTTATAAAATTTGATCATAGTTTTATATTGTGATCATATGTGAGTAAGCGTAAAAGCAAAAAAAAACATATATTGGTTCAAATCTAAACTAAAACTGATCCAACCCAGAATTTTTCTAACTAATTCTGTTTATTTAGTGACGATTGGTTTTAAATTAGAAATATAAAATAAAATATGGATGAATAATTCTATTTTATCACAAACAAATGATATATTTTCTACATTCTCTCAATTGGTTTTTATAATTGTCGGATTTTCGGTCGAGATCAGTATATCCCACTAGATCGGCAACATTTATATATATAAAAATTCTAGATTTCGTTTATAATTATTTCAAGTGTCACTCAATCATAAAAATTCTAGATTTCGTTTATAATTATTTCGTAGTCAAACTAGCAGCCTTTAATCTTTATTATTTTCTTTTTTCTACCATTAATGTACAAACATGTGCAAATGATAATGTTATCGCCATTTTTCAGAAAAAAAAAAAGTTTATGACTTTGTGTTACGATACAAACATTTCATCAATACATAAGTATGCTTGTGACACTCTAGCGACAATGCCTATGCTTTTTTCTTATTGTGAGGTCACATTTTATTTGTTTTATTCTGATCGACCTTACAGAACAAATATACAAAAGGATAAATTTCAGTATAATATATTTTCTAGAAATCTAGCATATTATAAATCTTCTAGAAATTCTAAGTAATCACGCCATCAACTCTGATTGAAAATTGTCCGTTTATCTTCTCCCGCATACCATATCAAATTAAGCTTTCATTTCATAAATATAGGATAGAAATCGTTGGATACATAGGCAAAAATCAAAGCTGATTAGATTTGTAACCGATATTCAACATATTTGATGCAAATTATCAAGTAAACTCTTATTTATTTATGTACACGAAACATTTTTAAAATTGTCAAATCTCTAACTATAGTGTTGTATTTATATAAAAAAATAATATAAATATATCAAAAAAATTTGGTACGGTATTTAATTTTTACTATAGAAAATTGGGTTTTGAGACATCATACATATAAGACATGAAATTCATAATTTATTTAATTAATTTTAAACAATATTTTGATCTAATAAAAAAAGAATCTAATTGTTTTTTTTTCTTATTGATTCGATTTAAAATCACAACATATAAGAATTTCGAAAATTCGCTAACCCTCTTAAACTTTAAAAGTGCCCAACCTTCGTTTTAAACTAAAATGTTAACATTTCTTCTTGTAAATACACCTTGATTCTCGCTGTTCTTAGGAGGTTGAATTGAACTTAGACATTAATTTGTCAGTAAGGAACGACAAGAAAAAGAAGTATGAAGAAACGAGGTTATTGATGTGGATACTCGATATTTGTAGAAGAGACAAACGCTCGATCAAAACAAAATTGTAGACTATTGAATCATCGCTACCAAAACCAATAACTGAAGATCTCTCGGCAATGATTTTTTCCAACAAACCAAGCTTTCTCATTATGGAGAACTTCAATATTCGACGCCAAAGTCTTTAACAAAATCTTTTCTCTAGCGACTGTTTTATTCAATTTATTGTTGTTCAAATATTGTTCTATGAAGTATATATATATATTATCATCGTTCTATACAATATACTTAGATAAAAAAAAGCTTGTTAAATTGGTCCAAATAGTTTGGTGCTAAAATTACTGTCGGAGTTATTGCCAAATTTAACACGATTGCTAATATTGCTGCTGAACTGGCAGCTTTTACCACTGAGATGAAGCTGTACATATAAAAACTTTAGTCGACTTGAAGCAAACAAATACGAATTTCTTATTTGGACATGGACACTAACGCATGTTATTGTATTGTCAAGAAGGAGGTGTTGTTTGTTTTCCTCTCTTAAGAAATTTGATTTAAGAAACGACCGGGTTTTTTTAAAAAAGGTGTTATTCCGAGTTTATAACCCATGATTTCCGGGAAAAGAAAAGATATATATTATGTTAATGAGGTCGTTTTCAAAGTGAAAAAAATAAAAATAAAGTGAAGGAAGGAAACAAGAATAATGCGAAAACAAAGTAAATAAATGCAACGCAACGCATAAAGTAATGAAGAAAAACAAAAATAACAATAATAAAAATAAAAATGAAAAATTGTCGCTGCAAATTGCAGGCAAAGAACACAGACTCTTCCTCCTCATGTCATGTCAATGTTCAACTTCAAGTTCCCCACTTGACCCATTGGTCACTCTCTCTTTCTCTCTCTTCACCTATGAGATTACCCTTTTCTACGCTGTGTAACACTCAGTTCCCTTTCTTCTTCTCTCTCTCCTATATTGTACTCATCTGCTTAGTCTCTCTCTCTCTTTCTTCAAATGACCTCATAATGCTCTTCTTGAGTCTTGAAGCTACTTACACTCTTGATTCTTGACAAGTGTGATTTTGTGTATTGTCTCTCCATCGTCTCCCAAAGTAGAAAAGCTATAAAATAATAAAATGGAAAAAAAAGAATCCCACTTTTGATCTCTTCCACTTATATACCATACACCCCTTCTCTCATCTTCTATAAGCAGAAACAAACTTTCACTTCTCTCTCTCTTTTTTCTTTCTTTCAGTTTATTCTCTCTTTGCCTCACCATTTCTGCTCATATGTGTTTATTGGATTTGATCTGCCCAAAGTTGAATCTATCCCTTTTATAGTATCATTCTCACCATGACAAGCAGCTAAGTCCCTCTTTCTCTCTGTTTGGTTTAATTAATGATCTAAAGATCCCTATTCTCTTTGATCCATAAAAAAAAGGCAGAAACCCTAGATCAGATTCTATCTTCCTCTTCCTACATCCTAAATTCAAAAACAAAGTAAGCTATGGAATTGATCTCTCACCAAGCAAACAAGAACCCTAATACCTCCGCGCAGTTAACACCTCCTTCCTCAAGCCGGTACGAGAACCAGAAACGCCGTGACTGGAACACCTTCTGCCAATACCTCCGGAACCACCGTCCTCCGCTCTCTCTTCCGTCGTGCAGCGGCGCACACGTGCTCGAGTTCCTCCGCTACCTCGACCAGTTCGGGAAAACAAAGGTTCACCACCAAAACTGCGCCTTCTTCGGCCTCCCTAACCCTCCCGCGCCTTGCCCTTGCCCTCTCCGACAAGCCTGGGGCTCACTCGACGCCCTCATCGGCCGTCTCCGTGCCGCCTACGAAGAGAACGGTGGCCCTCCCGAGGCTAACCCCTTCGGCTCACGGGCAGTCAGGTTATACCTCCGTGAAGTCAGAGACTTCCAGGCCAAAGCTCGCGGTGTTAGCTACGAGAAGAAGAGAAAGAGAGTTAACAGGCAGAAAACGCAAACGCTATCGCAGACGCAGCCGCCTCTGCCGCTGCAGCAGCAGCCACAGCAAGGTCAGTCTGTGATGGCTAATTACTCGGGTGCAACTGTCTGATCATATATATATAAATTTCCCAACTTTTTATGTATTGTTTCGTATTTGCTTCTCTATATGTTTATTGTAATGACTTATTTTGCATTATCCACTGTTGCTCTAGTAGTTGTTTATGAATAATATAAAATTATAAATTATTGACGCTAAAGTGTTTGATCCTTTATGTTTTTGGAGTTTTATTTTAATATAAGTTCTAACCATTAGCTTGAGGATTATTTGATGCTGTTTCCTGAAACAATTAGGGTTCATGTGTCCTATGTTAGTATGTTTTATGAAGGCACCTTAATATATAAATCTGCTAGACTTTAGATCATTCTTTCCATGCGATGATGGTTGAGGTTTTTATCAGGATACAATTGTATATGCTCATATCATTATCAATGATTCAGATATGAATCTGCTGTATATGAAAGAACAGATACATATAAATTGACATATTTTTACATGAATGTTTGTGTGTATATGATTGATTACTTTATTGGCTAGTCATTGTGATATTTACAAATAACGCGTCTCACTGTCAAAGACAAAACCCTGATGTGTTGACACTTAAAATTGTGAATGAAACGCCTTTGTAAATGTATGCTTCTTAATCAATTCCAGATACTCTTAATTGAGAATTGTAGATTGGTCGATGATAGTTATTGTAGTCCCAAAATTTTGATGAGCAAAGCCATGTCACATGTTTTCTCATTAAATGCTTACTATTGTTTTCCTTGTCATGAGCATGAATTCACTATTTTGACTTTCAAGGCCACTTAGTATAGAGTCACCTCATAAATTATTGATTCTACTTTTATTCTTTGGATTATTCATTCATTTATACAAACTTTCTTACAAAGATTTTACTAAAAGGTAGCAGCACATTAGGAGAATAAAGCCATGACTTAATTGACAAAACGATAAGTAGAATATTGGCCTAATTATTAAGATAAGTCTAACATCAGAAAGTTTCGTCTAAGCCCAGAGAATCACGATTCACGAGCCAAGACTATGCAAACTTTTATTTCATTTATGCGCAAAAATCTGTATCTCCATTTTATCTCACTTAATGAGTCATGACCAAATGATATTTTATTAGATTAAGATACACTAAATAAAATATTAATCTTTTGGTGTATAATTTAAACGATTTAAATTTGAAATATCAATCAGATTGTACGGTATAGTGTTCGAATTTCTCACTTATGTTTTTCAAATGAACAACTTTCTAACATGTAAAAAAGGGGGGTAAAGTGCACTATAAAGTTGGTAAGTTGCAAAAAAATTTTTTTCCGTGTTTTTGTCACTAACACAAATATTCAAAACCAAAATCAATCATTTATTTTAAAAATGTTCCGACTCAAACATGTTTAACTATAGAATGAATAGAACGAAGAAGAAAGCAAGGGACCGTAACAATTTTTAAAGCCGTTTTTATGCATATTCATTGGTATTGTTTAGAAGAGAACATATTTTCGAGCCACTTTGGAAATTCAAAAGAACTGTTGTGAATGATTAGGCCCATCAGTCTTGTAATCGATCTCCCTTTTAATCCAATACAGAAGTTAAATGGAGACAAGTGTAGGGGATAGTGGGCTTAGTCGCAGGCGCACTGTAGATCCAACGAAAACAATTTTGTGAAATTCTTAACGTGAAGACTTTATGGGTTTTTTTATTTAATTTTGTTTTAGTGGAATTGGTTGATAAAAAAAATTATAGAGAATATTTCTGTAGAAAGGGAATACAAGTTCTATTCTAGTACTAACTAGAATTTTATAGAATTATGAAATCATTAATAATTTTTTTGTTTGTTGATAATAGCAATTTTTGAATGAAATCATGTAAGCAATGAAACCAAAATTTATCTAATCTAGTAAAAAATATCAGTAGAATCTGAAAACTATCAAACTCTTATAAAATACCGATAATCCTTTTGTAATAATGTCTAAGAAATAGATTAAAGAAAAAAAGAAACGCAACCTCTAACTAGTAAAAGGAAGACAAAAAAGTGATTAACCACTTAACTAAAAATCTCTATTGTCCTTATTGGTCTCAGTGACAAACCTGGAAGCAAAGAACCTAAAATAGAGCAGATTCACGACTTGAACGCCGCCTATTATGAAAAAATAGTTTTCGAGCCTGTTCTTGTTCATGTCTTTATCTCCTAACCACGAATGTCCATTCTTGCGCGTCACGTTATCGATCACATTAATAAGTAGCGTGCATATGTAACTCGCAATCGACGAGCTCAAGAAGAAGATCGCTCCCGCGATGGCTCTCATATGCTCAGGCATCTTAACCGTCAGAAACTCCATCAGAGCCACCGCGGAAAACGCTTCGGTTAGACCCGCAAGCACGAACTGAGGAAGCAGCATTACAATCGAAACGGGAGACACAAACGAACCTTTCTTTAGAGCAGATGCTCTTCGCTTCTTCTCCAAGAAACCTGCGACGATCATACAAGCGATCCCCATCACGATACCTATCTGGATCCTCTGTTTCATCGTTAACCTTTGTTTGCGTCCTGTGATTTGCCTCGCTATTGGTAGGATGACGCATTCGTATAGTGAGATCCAGACGGCAAGAGTGATCATGGAAACAAGATTCATCCATCCTGCTGGGACTTGGAAATTATGTCCGAACGTTTTCTCCATCTGAATCGCTTGAAGGATCCCGTAAATGTTCTGTTGGTCAGTTATCATGAAACAAGCGATTCCCGTGACCCAAACCGGTAAAACCGCGGTCACGCACTTGAGGTTCTTCACCTGCTGCACACTGCATAATCTCCAGTTGTTCTTCGCCTTACCTTCTTCGTTTAGCTCGTTCGGATCCGTTATCACCGCTGCTTTGTCAAAAAACCTTAAACTGACACAACGTAATATCAAAAAGAAGAAAATGTTATGAGACTTTAGATTTCATTAAAAAGTGAGAGAGAATATTCATATTTTTCGAAAGTGAGATTTTATTGTTTAGATTTCATTAAAAAGTGAGAAAGAATATTCATATTTTTCGAAAAAGAGTAACTCAATTAATTATAACATATTTTTGTACATTGTAATCGCAAACATTAAACATAAAGGAAGTTCTTCTCTCTGTTTGCGTTAGCATTTTGAATTAATAAGAAAAATCTTTCAAATACCAAATTTGTTTTGTTCATTTGGAAAAAAAAATACTACAAGATGAAATCTTTCTTTAATAATTTTTCTTTGTCTAATAATACTAAAAGTTGTGGATTGATTTAGAAAGAAACAAGCCATTTTAAGAAGCATTCAGCAAATAATATGTATTTGTAACAAACTACAAACCTTTGTCTATTTTGGACCAAAGTGGTGGATGATCCATCATTAGAAGGGCCTAAGTAGAATGTTACACCTTCTCCAGATTTCACCTTACGTTTCTTACAAGCCGCGGCAACAACTTTAACCATGTCTGCGAACACACTGCCCTTAGGCTTTGCACATATATATGTATGCTGACCGATGAGGAAGCTAGTGATAGAAAGTCCAAGACAAGCCGTGGGAATCACGAAACCAATGACCCAACTGATGTTAGTCTGTATATAGACGACACCTGTCAGTGCAATGACAAGAGCCACGGTGAAGGAGAAGTACCACCAGTTAAAGAATGTTTCAAGCTGAGCTTTGCCTTTTTTAGTGCTTGTATCGAATTGATCTGCTCCAAATGCGATGTTGCACGGTCTGATTCCTCCTGCTCCAATGGCTAGCAAACCTAGACTACAGTAAAGAACCGCGAGCTGCCAACGCGCTGGCGGGTTTGAACAATTTGATGGATCTTTGCAAGCCTCGGGTCTTAAACGCGGGAGAGCCGCGGTTAGAGCCATTACTCCCATTCCCTATAAAGTGGAAAGAAAAAAAAGAGCTTTTAACCCTATTTAATTAATGTTTGAAATATGAATCTCATATTTTAGAGAAAAAAAAAGATTTTGGACACAAAAATACATCAGTTTGTTTATGGTTTATCGCACGTACACTTCTAGATACGTCCTATTTGGAATGAAGAGAGGAAGGAAAAGTTACGAGGAAAGAGGAGATGGAACCGAGTAGAAGGGTCCAAAATCTTCCGAGATAAGCATCAGAGACAAAAGCACCTGGGATACTAAGAAAGTTGCACGAACCAAACCAGATGTTAACGATGTTCACCAAGAAAACACCACCAAGATTGTATTTTGTCGTGAGATACACCGATAGGTTCCCTATCAAGCTCATCGACGCTAGCTTCTCGAACGACTCGTTTGCTTCAAAAATCCGATATAGAGTGTTAACTTCGATCAATCAATAATATTCCATAAGAACAAACCCCAAGAAAATCAGAAAATAAGAAAGAACCGTACGAACCAATAATGTATTTGATAGCTCTCCATCCTCCTCTCTGCTTCATGAGAAGGGCTTGGTTTCTGGATTCTTGATGAACAGGTGGTGAAAGGGATGTAGAAGGTTCGATGTCCATTTTGTTCTGTTTGTTTGAGACGAAATGAAAAAAATGTTTTGATGGTGTTTAATTATAGATTTATTGCAGAGAAGAAGTAAAATGAAAAAGTCATACAGTGTGTATGTACTACGTTCAAGCTGATTACTAGCGAATAGGGATTGTCTTGCGAGTTTGTTATAGATACTGTTAAAAACTATTTTCTTTTATCAAAGTCAAAATGGGGCTTGGGTTTCGTAACCCCTTTCCTAATTTGCTTTTCAATAAAATTATTCTGATAACTTTTAGAACTGGAATATGCTTACGTGGACATACTAAAAAAGTCAATTAGGTAAATAACAAAAAATAGAGAGATTAGCAAATTTGGGATAAAATTTGTTGTGTGTTTACTGATTAGAAAAATATGATTCAAACCTTCGCAAAATCATCACGATAAGAATGTATATAAAATTTTAAATGTAAAATTTATTAAGAATAATTATACATGAAAATGTTTAAAATGAAGAATGATAATATTTTACTGAAATTTCGAAAAACAATCCATAATTGATATAGTTAAAAACAACAAAATAATAAAAATAAAAATTATTATTTTGTAAAGAAATATCGAGATTTTAAAAATTAATTATAAATGAAAAGTACAAATAAAAATATAATGCAAAGATGCATTCTTTTGACAATTTTCTAGATTTAGTATGGATAATAAATATTAAAAATGATGCTAACAAAAAAACGTTTTTCTAAGACTACGTACAAAAAGTATTGGGTTGCATATGTGTGTGTAATAATGAATATGAATCGGATATCCATATTTGAATGAGTTGGAGTGGACCCTAATTTTGGTATTTGGATTCAGATATATTAAATTTGTAAAACTATTATCCAGATCGAAATCTCTCGTATCCGTAGATATTTGGATCCCAGTCACATCCATTAATAGTAGCTAAAATAATATCTCGGATTATCCAATTTTTCAAAGTTCTATGTAGTTTGTCCACCCCTAATCAATGTGTGTCTTGCGTCTTCTAATTTGATTGGGCAGGTACTTCTGAATTTATATATTATGGGCAGGTGATTATGAATTTATTATCATGGTTGACGTTAACGTTGGTGGTGTTGACTCTTGGGATGTCATCAAACACAAGTTTTTATATATTTTTATAACTCGTAAAATAGCACATTTAAAAAAAAATACAAAGCCATCATCTTAACCTTAATAATGATATTACGTTTTAAAAGATCCTTCTTATAAATCACTTCACACCGTTTAGAATAATCTTAGGCTCCAAACGAAGGATTTCTTGATCCGAAAGTAACTTCGACATCTCCTCCTCCGGCAAAGTCACCGCAACTGTCCTCCCAAGCCCTTTCTCCGGCGAAGGCATCACCGTTATCACCCCTTCTCCGCCTATGTTTCCGATCCGGTAACTCACATGCACAGGCTTAACGCCGTCCTCGAACACAGCCTCGTACATCAACGGCTCTCCTTCCACGATCATATGTTCCATGTTCACAATCGTCAAATCTCTGCCGTACATCTTCCCTTCGGACCCGGTTGGATTCAGACCCGACCGGATTTTCTCCACGTCTAGACTCGTGACGTGTTCGTTCACCAAACGTGCAACGTGTCCGATCCCCATGTCCACCACGTCAGCCATGTCAAGACACGAAAAGTTCAAAGCGTTTCCGAAGAAACCGTAAGGAAGCGGATTAGGCAGTAGCCTCCTGATATCCACAACCACACAGACTCGATCGCTCTTGGTGCGCTTCGCCAGAGCGACACGTGTCCAGAAAAGAGCGGCAAACACATCGAACGGCGAAGCTTTCGGTGATACTCGGTGGATGGAATGTTCCTTGACACATCTCGTGAAGGCGGAGTCAGAGAATCTAAACGTGGCGGTGGCTGTTTTGGTTGAAATGGGCCCTGCGATGGGCTTTGGGAAGTACTCACCGCCGGAGATAAGGGCGTCTGAATCCGTTAAACTGGAGGGCAGAGGTGAAAAGGAAGGAGGATGGACGATGCACTGACGGCGTCGAGCTTCCGTCCATGACTTTAACAGAACTGTTAGTGACGTTGCGTCTGCTTGCCTGTGTGGGCAGCTCAGGCCTATCGCTACTCCTCCTCCTTCGAATTCATTTATCTGCCCAAATCGTTATAAAAAAAAGTTATATAATTTAAGAAAAACATGTCAAATATTAAAAAAAAAGTATTTTGAAATATTCATATATTTTTGTACCTGTAACCGAAACGGCGACCAAGTACTGGGATCTTCTGGGATGTCTTCCCAAGCCGTTAGATGAGATTCCTCATGTCCATCGGCTGATCTCAGCCATTCGTCAATACCAACAGAAACTTTGGCTCTCAAGGTTCGAAGTCCCGCGTCGTTGCACCTGACCTCCCAGTTCCCATCCGGGTTTTTGGTGACCCGACCAATAGCGGGCGGGTAGAGAGAGAGGAGCTCCGATAACGGGATCCGGACCGAGTCGAGGTCAAAGAATCCGAATGGACTACGAGTGTAGTATAAAATGACATGAACCGTATGGGTTCTCAAGGCGTTGTCTAACGCAGTAAACTTGTGTACCCGACCCCATCGAGATGGCTTGCTGGATACCGCGGTTAGCATCGACTTGACTTCGACCCGGTTCTCTCGGGAAACACCCATCTTTTTTCTTTTTCGTAAAGTTATTTTTCGGGAAGAGTATAGAGAGAAAAGAAGCTGTATATTGGTTTGGTATATGTGTCTATGAGGAAATCAGCAACACACATACTTATAGATAAAGAAAAATAATTAAAAATGGTTTTAACATTTTAATTAACTGTAAAATACTATAAGAAAAGACTTTAGTTGTGAAAGAAGGAAATAAATAGAGGAGAAGACTGAGAGTTTGTTGAGGTTGCATTGATTGTAAGGAGATACGTATGAATGTAGGTGGTAGTTGTATGTCCAATAAACTCCCATCACACCATAAATGTTCATACAAAAACCACCGAAAATGAAATTTAATAACTAATTTGTTGTACTTTACAATGCAGTGGACATATAGCACGCCAAATTTGTAAAACCACATAAGCATTTTATCTTCAAAATGTATCAACGAACTTTTATTTATTGATGATTTTTTTAATTAAATTTCTTGAGAAAAAAATGGAGTTAATAGATCGAATTATGGATGAAGATAAATGAAGTTTGTCTACATCTAGTGCCCCACGGTCTACGGAAGCATCTGCTTATGAAAGTGGTTCTTAATTACTTTATCTTATATAGATTATATACCTAATTATTGCACCACATTAAATCCGTTTTTTTGTAATATCCTAAATTTCTATAAATTTCAATTTGTAAACATTTTTTTATTTATTTTTTGTTTGAAAACGCAAAATCAGTCTTTTTTGAGTTGGAACTATACTATAAAGGGAAAAGAATCATTGCAAATGTACAAAGTACAATAACAAATCTCTGGGCTTATCATCACATTGAGAAATTGTTGTTGTAACAACTTTGGTTACCCACCAACCAACGCAGGACATCCTTAAAACTTGCTTTCCAAATATACCCCACAACTATCTCAAAATTTTAAAGCTACCCTTACATTCTTCTACCCCACAAATTAAAGTTGTCAATTTTAATAAGTTCGTCAATTTCGATTTCAAGTATCTACAGAGACTGATATGAAAATGCAGCTTTATCACTTTATCATATCACTCGCAAGTAGCAACAATATATGTTATGATATGGGCTTCAGAGGAGGCCCAATCTGTTTTCTTCATCTTCTCGTTCAAAAGGTTATGATATGGGCTTCAGTAGCTCTGTATTTCTGAAACTCTCAAGGTATTTTTTTATCCACATTAACAAATCATAATTAAAAATAATAAATAAAAACATAAATCTAAACTCCTTTTTTTTGTCGGCAAATGTAACCTTCTGAAGACGAACTTTTTGCCGACAAAAAAAAAGACTTTTTAACTATGGGATCAGCATAAATTGGTTTTTTTGTGGTAAAATATTTTTCTAATATAAGAATTCAAATGTTACAAAGCCTAGAGGCCCAATTGGTTAAATAGCGTACACACAAAACGAAAACCAAATTGAAACAATTTTTTGCAGCCCACCATAAATTAGTTAGCAATATGCATGTTTGTCAAACACGTTATTCATATTTAATCCATTAGTTAGACAGTTTATTTCTGTTTACGTATGTTAAAATGCATATTTTTCGATCGCATTACTATCTTAAACATCTCAATCAAATTTTCCCCAAAAGCAAAACTTAATCTAACAAATTTATTGATGATAAATGTAAACGTTATACACAAACAAAATTAAGAGTTTTATTTCTATTTGCATTTAAATTTTATAAATATTGTGAAAACTGGAAATGTTTGAGTATATACCGAACGTGAATTTTAAATATATATACCTTTATGTAAAGCAGTATAATTGCGTTTGAAATGCTTGAATCTCTAGAAATTTATGTATTTTAGGGATCTCATCATACTAAAAGAAATGAAATACTATATATATATAAACAAGATCAACTATTTGGGATCTAACTTGCGACATGAGAGATTTAGATTCAAAATTGAACACATTTAAATCTATTAATGTTTTTTTGGTAAAAAATATATTAATGTTATTTGTTAGAAATTAATCGTTGGATACAAGAACGGATTATGCTAACTCATGTATACGTTTTATTAAACAATATTGTATGATTTATCAGTCATAGTTTTCTTTACAACCTTTGAACGAAAAAAGAAGAAAAAAAAAAAAAAACAAGAAGTTGCACGTACCTCGTCCGAATAGTATTCCACGATCCAATGGAAAAGTGGTGACGCAATAGCGACAAGAGAAAGAAAGAGAGAGGTGTGCACCATAAATACGGTGGACCTGAGGAGCAGGTGAGTAAAACCAAAAAGACAAATGGGGACATAAATTAAAATAAAAAAATAGTAATAAATAAAAAGAGGACCCAGTTCCTGCATGTATTCACGTGCCCTGCCATTCCCGCTTGCCGTTTATTACACTATCATCTGCATCTGCTTCTGCATAGGATTCTAATGTACCTCCAAAACTAAATTCTATATATATATTTTTTTTTTCAATATTTTTATAAAGACAAGAACAATTGATGTAAATATAAGACAAGCACAGATTTATTTTAATATAAATAAATAAGCGGAAATTTTGGTACTCTCTAGATATTTATGGAAATAAATGAGCTGACAAAGAATCCATTTACATTAAGCCCGTTAACAAAAAAAATAAAATATGAAAATAATATATTTACACATTTCATCTACGTTCTTGATTACTACTATGATAATAAAAAAAAACAACTCTTGGTTGTTGTCGACTATAACTATAGCATTTAGATTTTCTTTACCAAATTTTTCATTTATAGAAAACACAGTTACAACAATCAAATTACACATATATAAAACAACATTTAGAGCTCAAACCAAGTTAAAAAGCTACAAAAAATATAGGAGATTAATATTTTAAACATACATGATAATACGTTGAATTAGGAAGCGAGTACTCTGTCCTGAAAAAGATAGAAAAATTAATATTCAACTCCACAAATTAAATACACAGACGATGGTAAAAGAAGAGGGCAAGATTGAAAGAGGCTCATACGATGACGAGAGCATGGCTTGCCGAACCATAACGAAGCAGTACAACACACATTCGAGAACATTTAGATTTCGATATTTGATCTTCTATTTATTTCAAAATTTTTAATAATAAATCACTATTAATTGGTCATTTATAACTATAACATTTAGATTTTGAATATATAACCATCCATTTATACTAAATTTTAATAAGCTATTACTAATTAGTTGTTGGTCAATTTTTTTTCTTATTTTTATATTTATAAAGCAACATATAACTTATGCTTTCATAATATTTTTTAGTCATAATTAATTCAATATCGTGATCATGCCAATATTTTTCCTATGAACTTACGACAACAAATATAAATTATGAATCTGAAAAAAGCAGATTTGTAGAAATTATTTACTTAACATGTATAGTATTCGAATTATACAAGTTTTCTTCCTAACACTTCTTTATTTTACTCCTAACGCTTAAGTTTCATCTAATTTGTTTGAGCATAAGGGGTGGGTATAACATGGGCTAAATGATTCGTTTTATTGTATTTGGACAAAGTGTCAGTGATAAATGAGAGAGAGGTGATGTTTGGCTTTTGTAGTAATATTGTCTGTCTTTGCCATTTTGTAAATTCAATCTAAAATATTTTCATACAAATAATAGCACTCACTATCAGTCAATTATTATGCAAGGATAAACAAAATAAACTTGGATTGTATACGCGTGTTTATACACACGGCAGATTTTGGGTAAAAAAATAGACTAGTAATTTCATTATTGCTAAATATTATATTATAGAGAACGATAAGAACATGCAAAACAAATTTTGCTAGTGTTAGTAAATATATTTTGATTTGACGAGAGACCAAATTTGTAGACATTTATTTCATGTAAAAAAGCATATGAAAATTTTAGTCAGAAAACGAATTGGATGGACCGCGGTTCAAAAATATCCTTGGAGTCTCAATTTTTTTATTTCGCAACTATATATTCAGAATAATTTGAGATTAATGGTTCCAATACTCTGTATAAAGTTAATAGAACAAAAACAGGAAAAGTATATATGTCGTATTCTCTTTTATTCTTGTAATTTACTATAATTTTTTTACATCAAATATTATAATCTGTTATAAGAATTGTTTTTTTCTATAAAGAGCTTAATAACTACCAATATAGTCTAAAATCAAAGAAAAAAACAGTCTATCACTAATATTTTAAGATTTTCTATAAGTACAATTTATGATAAATTGCCACATATCATTTTTTAAAAATTGGTTTAAAAAATTATATTTATCAAAACCAAACTAACTATAATTATTATTCGAGACGTTAATTAGTTTTAAAAATCATGGTGTAAAGAAACTTGAATTTTGATTAGATTTTTCCTATTTATATTTTCAAATAAAAAATTCGTTTATAAATCTATTTTTCTCAAAACAAATAAAGTAAATATATATATTTTTAAGACAATCTTATTTAATATTTTTAAAATTTTATATAGACACAATATATGAGAAACACATATTATTTTTAAAATTTTGTAAAGTTTTCTATAGACATAAATTATGAGAAACTGCCACATATTTTTTTTCAAAATTTTAGTTTAAATAAATATATATTTACCTAAACTGAACCAGCCACAATTATTATTGGAGACAATAATTAGTTTTAAAAATCATGGTTTAGAGAAACTTATGTTTTAATTAGTTTTTTTTCATTTACATCTTCATATCAAAGTTTTCACTTATAAATCTATATTTCTCAATATTAAATTAGTAATTTTTTTTAAGACAACCTTATTTTAAAATTTTTATAAAACACAATGTATAAAAGGCTGGCACATGGAGTTCTTCTATTTTATAAAATAAGATATGTTTATTTTTTCTTGAATTAGAATAAAATATTAAAGTTTATAATTTTTATAATTTCTTATCATATATAATAAAATATGTTTTTTCCAAAACACAAGTGGTGAAAGTTTGCCACTGCTAATAGTAAAGTTTTTAAAAAACAAACTTTGAGATAAATTTACATATTTTTAGGTACAAATTATTATATATATTTTTTATTATCTTAATTTGGAATCCATGAACAATATCTAGTTACTAATAAACAATAATTTTTCATCATTAATAGCTTAATATGAACCTTATATAATATATGTTTTTGTCTTCTAAAATTCAATTTGTATCCCTCGAAATTAATAAAATAGCAATATAAAAAGAGAGACTAGTCGACAAACTAAAAAAAAAGAAGAGACTAAAAGGAGAGAGAAAAGAGAGATTTCGATGTGAATATAGCTAAGTGAAACAAAAGAAGAAGAAGAAGAAGAATAGAAAAAAATGTTTAATGGTGGAGTACCGGAGCAGATCCACCGGTTCATAGCATCTCCACAGCCACCTCCTCCGCTTCCGCCGCATCAACCGGCGACGGAAAGATCACTCCCTTTTCCTGTCTCATTCGCTTCCTTTAACTCCAACCAACAAGCCCAACATATGTTGAGCCTCGACAATCGTAAGATCATTCACCATCATCATCACCATGACATCAAAGAAGGTGGTGCTACTTCTGAGTGGATGGGTCATACGGATCATGATAGCGATACTCCTCGTCACCATCATCATCATCCATGGTGTAGTGATGAAGTCCTTGCCCTTCTTAGGTTCAGATCTACGGTGGAGAATTGGTTCCCTGAATTCACTTGGGAGCACACCTCAAGGTAATACATGTTCACACACAAATATGTGAATATAATTCTATATATATGCATTAACAATTATTTTAATATTTCCATATATGAATATGAACATGAAGATTTTAATCTCTTTAGTGTTTTTATATGTGTACATATGTTTAACTAATATTTTAAAATATACGCTCAATTACAAGTGGGAATTCAACTAGCAATCTGATTTGATATATAGAGTACTAGATCTTGTTTCTTTCGAATAAACTCTTTTGAGAAATTTAAATTTTGATGTTAAAAAATGATTGGCCATTAATACGTATTTATACATAATTGGTATTTTTATGAAATTTTGTAATATTTTTTAAAATAAACTGAACTTTATTGTTACATTATATCTCTGCATATAGGAAAAACTTCAAATGATATACTTGTATATTTTTTTTGGCATAAGTATATGTATATTCGCATTATTAATGATGCTATGTGTCGTTTGTGAAATTATGATGGCTGTAGAAAGTTGGCAGAAGTTGGGTTTAAGAGGAGTCCACAAGAATGCAAAGAGAAATTCGAAGAAGAAGAGAGAAGATATTTCAACAGTAATAACAACACTAATGATCATCACATGAGCAATTACAACAACAAGGGAAATTATAGGATATATAGTGAGGTTGAAGAGTTTTATCATCATGGCCATGATGATGATGAGCATGTCGTCTCATCAGAAGTTGGGGATAACCAAAATAAGAGGAACGATTCGCTAGAGGGAAAAGGAAACGCTGAGGAAACGGGACAAGACTTATTGGAGGAGGGCAAAAGTGATCATCAGGATCAGGGTCAAGTAGAAGAATCATCAATGGGGAATAATATAAACTCCAACACTGATAATGTTGGAAAAGTTGGAAACGTTGAAGATGGTTCGAAGTCATCATCATCATCAAGCTTGAGGGACAAGAAGAAGAGGAAGAGGAAGAAAAAGAAGGAGAGGTTTGGTGTGTTGAAAGGGTTTTGTGAGGGTCTTGTGAGGAACATGATAGCCCAACAAGAGGAGATGCATAAGAAGCTTCTTGAAGATATGGTGAAGAAGGAAGAAGAAAAAATGGTAAGAGAGGAAGCTTGGAAGAAGCAAGAGATGGATAGGCTTAACAAAGAGGTCGAGATTAGAGCACACGAACATGCTATGGCTAGTGATAGAAACACCAACATCATCGAGTTCATATCCAAGTTCACAGACAATGATAATCATGATGATGGGAATTATAAGCTCCAAAGCCCAAGCCCTTCTCAAGATTCATCTTCCTTACTTCTACCAAAACCCCAAGGCAACATGAAGTTTCATACTTCGTCATCACTCTTACCTCAAACCCTAACTCCACATAACCCTTTACATTCTCTACAAACCAATCACGAATCAGTTGAACCCATTTCAACTAAAACCCTAAAAACGAAAACCCAAAACCCAAAACCTCCAAAAAGTGATGACAAAAGTGATCTTGGCAAGAGATGGCCTAGGGATGAGGTGTTGGCTCTTATCAACATCAGACGCAGTATCAGTAGCATGAATGATGATGATCTTCACAAAGATGGGATCTCATTATCATCCTCAAAAGCTGTTCCTTTGTGGGAAAGAATATCCAAGAAAATGTTGGAGACTGGGTACAAGAGAAGTGCCAAGAGATGCAAAGAGAAATGGGAAAACATCAACAAGTATTTTAGGAAGACAAAAGATGTTCACAAGAAGAGACCACTTGACTCAAGGACTTGTCCTTATTTTCACCAACTTACAGCTTTGTACAGCCAACCCTCCACTGGGACCACCACCACCGTCACCGACACGTCAGCCGGAGAGCTGGAAACCCGACCCGAGGAAAACCGGGTTGGATCCGGAGATCCTGATATTCCTGCAGTCATGCATGTAGATGCAGATGGTGCCGGCGAAAAAAAGCAATGTACAATTTTCAGGTTTCGATCTTGCGTTCTAATAAAACTCAAATAGTCAATACTATCTATATATATATTACCAGTATAATTTCCTTTTTCTTGCTTTTTTTCCGCCTCTAAAACCTCATTTTTGGTTATCATGAAAGAGTTAAATAATAAATATATGAATAGTTTCATTTAATGTTTTGACGCATTAGTGGAAACGTATATTTACTATCTTGATTGGACCGTACACGTGCACCGACAAACAGTGAAATTCCGTTGTACGTGAATAAACTACTGGTTAAATTCTAATTCTGCCTTTTTTCATGAATTTCACATATATGTGACGATATCAGGTTTTTTTAATAAGAAATGTTGTAAGAAAATAAAATAAACCAATATATTTTCGTGAATTTACTCAAATCCATCCGTACGTTTTCATTCGGAGCTAGATGGGTCGGTGAAACGAAAATTCAGAATTATAACAAATTACTAATGTCTCATTTTAATTCAAATCGAAATAGGCCGAGGATCAAAGAGAATACACGTTGTTTCAGGCAGGATTAATAATGATCAAAATATCAAAGATCAAGAAAGAAATTGGACAAAAACAACAACACATTGTTTATAATTTTTTTCTGCTCAATTTATTGTCTTAATTTCATATGTAATTTTTATATCTTTTTAATATTCTAAGTATTCGTGTGATGTTTTTTACATTCTTCTTTTATAGGATAACGATAAAGGTAATTTTTTTTTCCGATTTTCAAGTTCTATTTACAAACACAATTTGAAGCTTTGTTCCATTCAAAAATGTATTTTTTTCATACAGAACTACTAGTTTGATTTAAATCATACGAAATTTGTTTATCCTCGTATTTTTGTAATTTTGGGACAATTTACTATAGATTTGCGATTGACTTGCTACTTAGTTTAGCAGTCGCTAATTCGTATCTATTTTGTCACTACAGTTACAACTTGGATGTGTTCATATTTCACAGTTCACACACAGTGTATTACTTAGCTGTGATCAATTGTTCTTTTATAGAATCAATAGTACTTGTAGGAACCTCGAAGCTCAATGATAGAGACGGTACTGTTGATGTTAGAGATATTAGATATATATAGAAATATTCTATTCACTTTGAACAAAGTCGTATGATTCATATCCACAACACGTAATTCATACACCTAACAAAAGTATGAAAACAGTAGAAAAAAAACAATTATTCTTAATGCACGACCGACGAGATGTATATTATCCAGAGACGAACTTGATTTTTCTTTTTTATCTCTGCCAAAAATATAGAACTGATGAATAATTAACATCATATTGATAAGACATAAGAACTGAAGAAAAGATCATCCTAAAATATTTTTTTTTCTGATATTTCACCAAATGGTTGCATTGTCATTCGCTTAAAAATTAAAAATAATGGACATATGTTACAAACATACGAAATCCTATTTAATTTTTCTTTATAGAGAAAAATTGTTTGACATTCAACTAATAGGGAAAAAAGGTTTTTCTTGTTTCTTTTTTTCTTTTGCAACACGAGTAAAATTAAGTTGTTTAGTAATTTTACCATAACAAAATCTATCTTAAACAAAATACTCACATTTATTCGTGTTGCAAAGGAAAAGAAAAAAAATTCTTGCCCAAACAATTACTATCTATATTAGATTTTATATTTTAAATTCACAAGTATGTGTTATTTTAAAATGAATGCTTTACACATAATATTTAATCATTATCATGAACGATTAAAACAAAATATTTAATCATCATAAAATTTGATATAGTATTACCATTTTAACAAAATTCAAATCAATATAAAAGTTTATTATATTTTATACAAGTCATTAAGACATACTAAACGTAGGTAAATGAATATTGTATCGTCGTAATATCTTACAATTTAAAGATTACAACGCACCGCGACCACACATCAACTAAAAGTTTTATTTTTTTCTTTTTATCAAAAGTTTTATTTTTTTATTTGATAAAAAACAACTTTATTTTCATGATTTCTTTTGAATTATTCCTCTTCGGTTGAATAGAGCGATGTCTACTGCTTACCTTTGAAAATTATATGTTGACCAATTATTTAAGAAAACATTATATTATAGAAAAATATTTTCGGCGTAATATTAAATAATTAAAGATGGACATTAAATTAAATAAAGTGTCAGGATATTTTTATTTATATAAAGAAATAAGAAAGTCGATTTACGTCTCTCACGGTAACTCTGTCGTTTTCCTCACTGAGAGAGAGAGAGAGAGAAGCAGGTCTCATGGCGAAGCAACTTCTTTCCCAGCTTCCGATGCCTTTTCCTCTCCACCGTCACTGCTTCCTCCGCAACGGTGCCGTTTTGTAGCTTCTTCTCGGAAAATGCCGTAACCACATTCCTCCAATCTCTCACCGACGCTTTTATAGGTTTGCTCCTCTCTCTCTCTCTGCTTTCGAACTCAAAAAGACTTCCTTTTTTGTTTGTTTCTGTGGTGTTTAATCGGCATGAACATTTCATAGGTGTTATCATTTTCGCAAATGTGACTAGAAGAGATTCGTAAATTTCCTCAATTATTGCAAATAAAGGTTTGAGCTTTAACAAGACAAAAAAAAGGAAGACGAAGCAATTCAAGATTTTCTTTTTTTTTTGTTATTTGGGCATGTGTTATTAGAAAGAGTCAGTTTTCATGATGTGGATACCTTTCTTTTCTAAGCTTTACCCCTAAAATTTCATTTTCGTGGCAAATTGACTTTATTTAGTTTGGTGGGTCGGCAGGCGATTTTCACAAAAAAAAGAATGAAGAAAAAAAAACGTTGATGATTCGTGCAGAGTTCACTTTATTAGCTTACTAAATTTTTCACCTTTTTAGACTACTTTTCCTCCTCAAATCTTTATGTCCGGAAAGGTACGGTTAGTATTGCTTACGAGAACCATGGTTTTAGAATTGAGATAAACTGATCATTGCTGCTTCTGTTTATCTTCATTTGGCTTCAGATTCTATTACAGGAAGATAATAATTGTTAAGGAGCTTGTCAATGGAGCATTACGAGGTTCTTGAGCAAATTGGGAAAGGGTCCTTTGGCTCAGCTCTTCTTGTGAGGCATAAGCATGAGAAGAAACTGTAAGAACGTGTGATCAATAAAATGGAAAGTAGAAAGAGACTTTAGTTCTTTAATGTTTTCATCTTGTGTATAATTAAGCTGTCTGCAATTGATTCTGTGTTGTGTTCTGTTCTTTTGTGTTTTTGATGTCTGAAAGGTATGTTTTGAAGAAAATCCGGTTGGCGCGACAGACTGGTAGAACAAGAAGGTCTGCTCATCAAGAGGTTAATTTTAATCTCAGTGTGTTACACACACACTTGCATATTTAGTTTCATGAGGCCAAATCTGTATATAGAATTTGAACCGAAATGAACATAATGTGGCTCCTTTGGGAATATTTTTGGATCAAGCAAGTTTTCCTAGTGTTGCTGTTATTGAGCGAAGAATTTGACATCTTAGAAGAGTCTTGTTATAGTTACAGATGAAGGCCCACGATGACGCTTTGTTGTTTGTGGCTCAAACTCTTATCCCAGTAGTCAATTATGAATAATATTTATTTACGGTATCAACTTGAAACACAGTCTACAGCCATTAGACCGTTAATTAAGCTGGTTAAACTATACCATTACAGATGAAAGCTTGAAATATGGGTGTGTGCTGGTGGTTAAATGCCATGGTGTTATTGGACTTCAAAGAAATGCCACAGAATATGGTTTTGTGATTAACGGTTTTCCTTGTTATCTCCCTGTAGATGGAATTAATCTCAAAGATACGAAATCCATTTATCGTGGAATATAAAGATTCTTGGGTCGAAAAAGTACGTCCTTTAAGCCTCTATGTTACTGAATTAGAGATTTATTTGTGCACATGTAAATGTATATAATCGGGTCTCTGGTGTGTGTTTTCAGGGCTGCTATGTCTGCATCGTTATAGGCTATTGCAAAGGCGGTGACATGTAATATGTTGTTTCCTTCTCAGAAACTTTTGCCCATTCTTGACTCTGAAGGGGTTTCTGATGAATTGCTTCCTTTGCATTACAGGGCCGAAGCAATAAAGAAAGCCAACGGCTTAGAATTCTCTGAAGAGGTGCTTCACACATCTTATCTAAAATCTGCTTTCCAAAAGGCTGTAAGTACATAAAGTTCTGAATCTCTTTTCTTGCTTTGTTTCAGAAACTCTGCAAGTGGCTGGTACAACTCTTGATGGCTCTTGAATACCTGCACGCCAGTCACATTCTCCATCGCGATGTCAAGGTTGGTTGTGATGTCTGGTTCCGAGCATAACATAACTACTGATAATCTCCGCCTTTGAAACTTACTTATACAAAATCTATTGGTTTGATCCAGTGTTCAAACATATTCTTGACAAAGGATCATGATATACGTCTAGGTAAGATGCTTAGCAAATATGCCAAGTTCTATCAGTTTTCCAAATCGTGTGAAAAAATTGAGTTTAATGGCTTCTGCAGGTGATTTCGGACTTGCCAAGATCTTGACATCAGACGACCTTGCTTCTTCAGTAAGCATAGATTTCAGACTTCTTCAATGATTTGTTTCTTGTCTCTGGCTCTGAAATGATTTGTTATCAGGTGGTCGGAACGCCAAGCTACATGTGCCCTGAGCTTCTTGCTGATATTCCCTACGGGTCAAAGTCTGACATTTGGTCGCTGGGCAAGTTTCTCATCCATGGCTAAGAAACTAACTTCGCTCTAGATAGCGAAAATGTTAATCTGAGTCTATTCTTCTTTCAATTTCGTTCAGGATGTTGTATGTATGAGATGACGGCTCTGAAACCAGCATTCAAAGCCTTCGTAAATTCTTCTCCATCCCCACCTTCAAGATCATGTTCCTTTGTCTTATGTTCATGATTCTGATATTCATTGCATTTTAGGACATGCAAGGGCTGATCAACAGGATAAACAGATCGATTGTTGCTCCACTTCCTGTGCAATATTCTACTGGCCTGTAAGTATCGATTCTTATTAGTAACTTGAACATATTAGAGCTTACTGAATCGTGAAAGAACTTCCATATGATTTGCGTTCCTGCTTTCTCCAGCCGGGGTCTGGTTAAAAGCATGCTCAGGAAGAATCCAGAACTCAGACCAAGCGTACGCACAATTCTGTGGCATTTGTGATCATTTAACCGGAGCTGTACAAACCTGATGATTACATTTATCTTCTTCTGTGTAGGCTTCTGATCTTCTCAGGCATCCGGTGCTTCAACCTTATGTTCAAAAGGTTCTTCTCAAGCTGAGCTACCGCGGACACGATACATTATCTGCCCAACTCCCAGAATCTGAATCTGCAAGGAGAAGAAGCTTTCCTGAGCAGCGAAGGCGTTCTTCTGGCAAAAGCAAAAGCTTTGGTCCAAGCAGGTTCATGGTTGACGAGGAAGATTCTGTATCTTCTGTTAAACCCGTGCACACTTATTTGAACCGGCATAGGCCAGTGGATTTGTCTGCCAATGACAATGCTAGAGGAATTGCTCGTAGACCAGCTGTTTCAAAATATTCAGGGGTTTCTAACAGTTCAAAATATGTGCCAGCGAGATCAAGCCAGCCTAAGAGCGGTGGTGTGGTAAGTCATTTGTCCAGATGCTCCTTATCTTACTAATCGCTGAATTGATTCAGTCTGTTTATATTTTCCATCTGATGTGTCAGAAACCAACGGCAACTATCCGTAGGGCCTCCTTGCCTGTCTCACATAAACCTGCAAAAGAAACAAAAGAGACTCTATACACCCCGAGCATCGGTATACTCTATCAGCTATCTCCAGATGTGTCTGTAAACTCGCCAAGAATCGACACGATCAAATTCCCGCTAGCTTCATATGAAGAAATGCCTTTCACTCCCGTTGTGCGTAAGAAGAAAGGATCGTCCAGAGGATCATACAGCCCCCCTCCAGAGCCACCACTAGACTGCTCAATTACAAAAGACAAATTCACACTTGAACCAGAACGAGAAGCCAAAAGCGATTTGTCTGATCAGAATGCGACTGCTGGAGCATCAAGCAGAGCTTCCTCAGGTGCATCAAGGAGACAAAGATTTGACCCTAGCTCATATCGACAACGTGCTGAGGCACTTGAGGGACTGCTTGAATTCAGCGCAAGATTGCTTCTAGACGAGAGGTACGATGAGCTGAATGTGTTACTGAAACCGTTTGGTCCGGGAAAAGTATCGCCCAGAGAAACCGCAATATGGTTGTCCAAGAGCTACAAGGAAACTAGTACTAGCAAGCAGGAAGGTTAAGAAACAGGGTTTTAAGTCGTTTTTGAAACTTGTTGAGGGCATGGTGCTTCTTCCACAATTTGATAGAAATTGTTTTGACACTTTGGCTGTGTTCTTTGAAGCTAACCCCTGTATCTGATGATACAATGATATCCAAGAAAGACTGACCAAAAGATACAGCTTTCTGTTATCTCTGTAATCGTTATTCCAATCAGAATTTATGAACCACGCAGTTCAAGTAAAAAGTATAAATTGCAGTTTAAGTCTCTGATTGCCATTATTGTATAAACAAGATGGAAGCGAGGGTGGTTTTCAACAAACCATGGTTGCAAATGTTTCTTGAAGACAAAGCAAAATTTGGACATTGACATCGAGTTAGATTTTTCACTGTAAAGATAATACTTTTCTGGCGTAAAGGTGACTGTAAATCAGTTTTCCATAAGCTGCCCAAAGCGCCAATCTAATTGTCTCGAGTTTAGATAATAAAATCCACATCAACGGGAAGCACAAAAATTGATTGTTTTTTTTCTTTCTTCCTCATCATCGACTTTGAGCCGCTTATTGAGTTTAATCCGGATTGGTATAATTATAAACCGAACCTGTCTGATGTTTTCATCTTTGCAAAACTGCATTAAGGCTTTACAGAAGAAATTTCCTTAGAGCAAAAGGGTTGGTAAGTAAAAATGTATCAGCAATGATCAAGAACTATATCATCGTTTGCTCATCTCTACTCTATAGGCTTTCTAGAACAGATGATTTCTTGCATTGATAACTAGGTCCCTGAACAAGAATGTAAACATTCACATGTTTATTTTACTGTCTAGTTTTTGTCTAGTTGTTCATTGTTGGGTCCTTTGAATGTATATGTTCATACTCTTTATGTATTCTTTGGTTATTTTTAAAACTGATGATTCTTTCGAGTGTTGATTACATTTGATCCCAGCCTAAGACATATTTTAGCAAGAAATTTCAGGGAGGCTGGAGGCATTGCTGCTTGGATCGAAGGGATTATGAGGAGAGGCTGAGAAAGCATATTCAAGTTCAACTTCCTCAAAGAGACCACATTTGATCAAATTTGAATTTTGTTGTTTTTATTTATGGTCTTTCATTTGTGTAAAATTACAAATCAGGTTCTCTACACAATAGGTGGATTAAGAAACCTTATCTCAGCAAAAAAATACTATGCAGCCACCATAGACTTAAAAGGCGGCAAAAACAACAGAGCTCCACTCTCTGGCTGCAGCTGCAGTAGAGAAAGAGTACAAGCAAAAAGCTCCAGCCGAACTCCAGGTCGTCTCTTCCGTATTACGAAGCTTGAAACTTTGATAGCAAGCAAGCAAACACTTTCTTACATGGTTAACAAGAAGCAAAACGCTATTGTTCTGGCTTATATTTATTTGTTCACTTCAAATCATAAAATGAGACAGTGGGTGTAGTGTTATGTATGGACGATAGATTAACTGTTTCACAAAAAACTCGTTACAGAATATCCCTAATCTATACACAACTTTTAAGACAGTTTCTCCAACTCTAGCATTCATCAGGATTTGCGATTTCCATGCTTGCGCTTTCAGCGGCTTGAGTGTCCATACGAATGCGCTCAACGTACAATGGAAGACGAATAATCTCTTTGATCTCTTGCAGCAAAACATCTTGCGTTATGTTGTCATTAATGGATTTTATCACGCCATGAGCGGTTTTGATACCATTTGGTGTAGATTTATCAACTCTGACCCGCATAGTAACCCATACTTTCTTCTCCTTATCCCAAAAACACTCTAAAAGCTTCCCAGAGTAACTAGCCGGGTGGTCCCAACCATCACCTCTAAACTCAACCGCATAGCCTTCCATAAGCTTCTTCCTCCCATGTTCATAGAAGAAGAGCATTCTACGCCCATCTTTGCTCATCTCAAACAGAAAGTCGAGCGAATCCACAAACTTCCACTTCAGTAACCCTTGGTTTCTCTGGAAAACATAAGGGTCGTCCCAACCTTGGAGTATTATGCCATCGACTCATGAGAAAGCGAAGGAATCAATTCCTTGAAAACCTTCTTCTCCATAGCAGAGAGTAGACAAAACGCCTTTATCCTCACCCCAAAAGGCTCCATCTCGTATCTGTACCAATGATTTGTCACCTCATCATTTCGGGGTCTGATCACTTCTCTATCCAGAATATTCCATCTTTCACTGAAAGGCCGATCCGCCACTGATTCCCCGTTGTCTGCTACCAAATCATACACGAGGTACCTCCTCGCCTGGCAAGGCAACCTTTGTCCATCCAGAAAGTTATCTACAACCATCTCTCCATCAAGCAATGTGTAATGATGCACTTGATGATAATCGTTTGGATCGTGAGGCCTACAAGGGAACCGCATTTGTATCCTTCTGAATCTGAACATCCTTCCCTAGTCAAGAGCATCATGTACCACGTCCCATCTGCCTTCCATGTCGCGTAATAGTACCTCTGCCTCAAGAGTTTAAATCCTTCCCTGTCTAAGGATACAGGGTGCGAGCGTGGAAAGTGCATAGATCTTCCTTGTACCTTAATATTCATCATCTCGTAACAAAATTCCTGGTAACACACCTCCTGACTATAAGGTATCTCATCTCCCAAAACGTCATTATTTGACATCTTCTTCACATTCTCCTCCTCCTCCTGATTGTTTCCATGCACCGAAGAAGGGTGACACGGAGGCTCGTTTTCAGACCTCTTCCATTCAGGAGTCGGTGGGAAGATTGCACTCTCGGGCTTGATCTCGTGGTAAAAACTGTACAGAGCATCGATGTAAACCGGTTTGTAGATCCCTGGCGGACGGGCATCGAAAAACGCTTTCAGGGCCTGTGTAACGCTCATCATCGGCCTAGAGCGCATAAGGTAATGAACAATCATGAACCCTGTGCGGTTATGTCCGTGCGTACAGTGAACGAGAAGATGCTTCTTTGAGAAATTGTGTCTCTCGACTTCATTAACCTCGTGGACGAAGGTGTTTACAGAGACATTATCTGGAACAGCATCACGACCACTGCAGCGAATCTTAACGTGCTTGACACCTTCCCGCCTTAAATCTGTGCTAGGATTATGTAACGTGTTGTGTTGGTGAGATCAATCACGAGACCAAGCTTCTTCCTTCCATTAGCTAACCACTGTTTCAAAGTGTATCTTTTGTCAAGAGGAAGATGGACGTTATAAGATTCACTGAGAGGGACCTTCGAAGGAATAATGCATCCGATTTCCTGACCGAAACGAGGACAATCTAGCCAACCATGAGGGATTATGATTGTGTTCTGAAATTGATCACGAGGACAATCTCTCATTTTTTTCCTTTCTTCTTCACACATTTCTTCTGGGTTTTGTTCGACATGTCTCTTACGAGGAAATGCACAAATCCGTCCTGCGTCTTCTGAGTGCATCGCAATCATTCTCTAAAGGGAAGCAGAACAACAAACCGAATCCTCTGTCTTTAACTGTCTGGTTTCTCTATCAACTAAACTGCATCTCTATCTTCTTTTGTCTTTATCTGATTTCTCTAAGCAAGAAAAACCTTGATGTGATCGAGTAACTGAGTTCTTTGTCTGATTGAAATTGCGATCGAAAGTCGCCAACACGAAGAGAGATTGAAACTGAAAGGAGAAGAGAGTCGTCTTGTAATAGGACGCCGTGTTTTCATTGCGTCAATTTATATTATTATGTGGTCGATGGACTTGGGCCCCATCTTTTTTACTAATGGGCCAAAGCTGTTCGATATCGGGGCCACATGATATGTTTTTGTTATTACTTCTTAAAGAAAGCAAACATGTGAATGATGATGTCACAAAAGAATGTTGCAGTAATACAAAAGAGACATTCTTCGTCACTTTGACTCTTCTCATGAACTTCTCCTGACCCAAAAAGACAGAGGCCATTAAACGGCAAGCAGTTTGCAGAGATTCTCGGTTAAACAGCGTGCAGTTTGACATATAAAGCTGCTTGATCCCTCACAGAAAGTTTCTGTGACGCTGACAATTCCAAATTTTTTAAACTTCTTATTAAGTAGAATCTCTCTGATATGCTGCAAATCGCAATTCACATTTTCTCATGCTTACATCAGACTGATGTAAAATTGGTACGAATTTTTTTGAAGAATCAAAAGTTAAAAAAAGGTTTAAAGAGTTGAGCTTTAAACAAGTATTGTGATCATATTCAAGTAATTCATGTTTTAAAGAGGTAAGCTAAATTTGACACAATAGCATTTTTCTTTCGCAATGTTTAAAGAACAACTTAGGACTAACTGGGTTTGTATGAACACTGAGAAGAGACTCCAATATGATCAATCTTTATTGAAACTGAAAACTTCGTCGATCTTGTGTGATTAAAGAAGCAGGCCAAAGTAAGTCGGAAAACGAAATGTGAAAGCTAAGAAACATCTTACTTACTAATTCACAATTTAGGAATTCTTCATTTCATACAAATTTAGTGTCTATGTATGCCTCTCTATAAACAAATAAACAATCTTTATGAGGCAATCTGTTATTAGAAAGAAGGTAAGCAAAGTTTGATAAGCATCTAATAAAAAAGTGCTCAAGCTACAAATCAGAGAGCTGCGTAATAAGCTAACAAAGAAACAGCAGAACATCAAAATGAAGAAAGACTGCAAGGCAAACAAAGCATACTTGTATTCGCATTATCAACCTGGAGAGCATAACAGATTGTAGGACATATATGCAAGTAACGTATACAGAGATCACGTTTCGTCAAGACTGATCTCATTGCAGCATTTTTGCTTAAGGAATTAAAACTGCAGATCTATTATGAATCAACCCATTAATCATGCTATAGATAACCAATGTCGATAAGGAATCAACAGACTCTTTTTAAGGTTTTTGTTAGCACCCAGGAAAAAACTCTCTTTCTCTACTCGTTCTTCCAAGCATACAGAATCAACGAAAAACCAAAACTTTGAGACTTGGAGTTTGTTCTTGTCATTTCCTGTGAGAAAGTCAAGCTCTTCTCCGAAGACTGACAAGTCCTGAACATAAACACTGCGTTTCCCGCTGAAGGCATTCCAAAGAGCCAACTATGAACATCCCAGAGAACTTCCACAGCCATTCTATTAACAACTATTGTATCGTTGCCGCGAAACTTCCACTTAAGCCGCTTCACCTGCAACAACGTCTTCCCATCCACACGAACAATGAGACAAGGATCAGTGACAGTCGTGTCACATTCAATCACAAGATCATGGATTTTCCCATCCGCACAAAGCTGAGCTTTTGTTGCAAACACTCTCTTACCAAAGACATGCTCTTTCTTGGCGATGAACACCGCACCTAGAGACGAAGGTGAAGCGTTGGTCTTCTTGAAAGCTTCCTTTTTCATATCACCAAGAAGCAGAACCATTTCCTTGTCTACAACAACACCCACATAGAATCCTCCCAAAGCTTCAGGTCCTGATCCGAATTTTGCGGATGAGAGATCCCAGAAAACATTGATGTTACACGAATACGCCTCTAGACTTTTTGACCCTTTTCGTTTGGTGAACAGCCACGGCTTAATCTCGACTTTACACAGACTTTGGTTACAAGAATCATCAACACCAACGGTCACACTTTGACCCATCAGATTTTTAGTCCATGTAACAGTGATCAAGCAATTCCTTCCCCGGATTCGGCACTGGTAGATGCAAGTTACCAGATTCTGGGCATTTTTACCAGAGCTTGAAGACGATGAATCCGCAACTTGAACGCCACTTTCACCAAAGCAAGAAGGAAAATCCTTCATCTCTATAAACTTCCAAAATTCCAGCCTCTCTTTCTCACTCTCTCTCTCTCTCCGGAATTTCAACAAACACTTGGCGGCCAAACTGCGCAACGCTAAGAATTTTACACAACCGGAATTGAACTAAGACAATGACGGAAGCTGTAAGTTGAGAAGAAGAAACCCAGAAATAAAAACTGAAACTTTTACCTGAAGAGACCGATGAATCAGTTTAGAGAAGGAGAAGCTGCATCTTCTAAAAAATGCATCGAAGTCTGAAGAATCCTCAAGATGGATATAGTTTGAGAGTTTCGTCGATTAGATCCGTTGTCTCCAAGAAAAAATCAAGGAAAGAGATTTGATAAAGCCGGAGAATAAGGAGAGAGAGAGAGAGGTAGCAAATCGCCAAAGTAAAGGGGGAATATGTGTGTTGTTACTCGAAAAACAAAACGGAGACAGAAACATACAAAAAGGAGACTCCTTTCACTCTCAGAATTATTACCATATTTAAAACCGGAAAATAAAAACCTAACCAGAATTGAGTCGGCATAAATTGACATCGAGAAGGATTGCCAAAAAATCAAAAAACAAACCAAATGATTTAATATAAATTATGAAGACTTTTATTTTTGTATGAATGATTTTGGTAAACAATTTGGGTTCACATATCTTTAAAATTCATGGTATGTGTTTACATCCTCATAACGTTGATATAAAAAAATACAAAATTACTTTTAAATGCTAATTCGCTAAAAATCACAATGGTCAAATAAATAAATAAAATTACAGGTATATCTAATTTCACATTTATGAACAACAAAATTTATCACAAAATGCTTATTACGTAAGAAAAATGCTTGCAAATCCATTATTAGACTTTGGATTCTATTTCGCACATCTTTTTTTCCTGCTATCTTTGATCAGTTCTCCGATGATAATTTTTCACAAATAATTTAATAACTTGAGGATTCAAATGGGTCCATCGAATATTCGAAAATGCAAGCACGACTTATTATTATACAATTCATTAAATTGTTTTATTTCCGAACATAGAGCCGGTGTTATAAATTTGGCGATTGGATATGATTTTTAAGACATTAGGGCATCATTATTCTTATAATTCGTTATTAATAGTATGGACTCTATACGAGACAAACATAACAGCTTAAGGTTTTCATCTTTTTATGCTACGTATCCATAGCTTTCACACACAAAAAATGCGACGTATTCATAAGAAACACTAGAAACAGTAACGTATGTGGATCATGATAGTGCAAAATGCTGTGTTTTTGTTCGACCAAATATTATGCTTTAGCTACAAGTATTCATCATAACAAGAAAAAATAAGGAAAAATAGAAGCAATATTTTTCTTAATAAAGAAATATGAAAAAGGAATAAAATACTAATTTAAATTTCAGAAATTGCCAGCTTCATCATCATCACTACAGCCATTAATTCTCTATCTAAATATAATCCCTTTTTCTCTCTCTAGTTGTATTTTTTGTTAATATTCTAATAAAAAAAGCTATGTTGTTTGGTTGGATCCGGAGATTGTATGGTGAATAGTTTTATTATTTTTGGGATTTTGAATAATGTGGTTTAATGACAAAAGCTCCAAGACTATGTTGTTTGCCGTATTCACCATGTACCTTTGTCGATAGATCCAAATTCATTAAATTGGAAAAAAATAAAATAAAAGAGATAATCAAATTGGTCATTATTGATTTATTTGCATGAAATTATTTCTTACAAAAAAGTCTAAGAAAGTAATAAAGCTAAGAATAATTTTGAGGAAAATAATTTGGTTTTATACGTATGGAAGGAAATGGTATTCACGTGTACTTGTCCATGAGTAGTTGTCATGCATTACAACCCAAAATTTGGGCCCATCTTTCTTGGACTTTTTAAGCCTTTTTACTGAATACCGTTATTCTTTTTTATTCCTTTTATACATAGATGCACATGAAAACAAAAGAGTTTGTCTAAAACGAAAAAAATAAAATAATAATTGGGTTATTGGGGTTAAATTATTTCAAATCAGACCCAAATATTTTCATAAAATGTAGTATTTTAACATTCTACTAGCAAAAATAATCCGCAGCTAAATGTTTTTACTGGCTAAAACTGAAAGTAACTAATCTGTGATGATATTTAATAACAATAATGAACGTAGAGTATCTTCAGTGATGCATAAAATTCGGACACATGGATTGATGGTTTCCTTGAAATCTTAGACAACCCAATTTTAACATATGCCACGTCATCTTTGCATGTATCATAAACTATCTGAGTTATCAGTATGCTTTGCACCGATCAACCGACATTAACGTGATCTTTATCTTTAATTTTGTATTTTTATAAACAACGTGATAGGTCTCAATTTTGTATCAATTTTTATGGGGATCCGGTTATCTTGTGATTTTATTTTCTTTATTGATTTATATACTCAATGATCTATCTCTCTCCCGGCCCCTCACCCACTTTGCGTGTAAAAGCCCTTTCTTTCGGGATAATCAAAATTTAAATTTAAAGATGTTTGAGAAATGCATGTTTATTTTGTTTATTGATACTTTCTTCAGTGTATAGTCTAACCTATTTAACCTATTTTAATTTTAACATGGAAGAGTCGTAATTGTTTCAAGACGTCAAAGCATCATTTAAACAAAACAAAACAAAAAGTCTTGTATGTGTCCAGTATGTGATTCAGTGCTACGATAGTTTACCCAAAAACTAAAAACTGTTATTATCTTACAAGCTCCATTTCTCACTGCGTCTTAGTTGTAACTAACATTGTTCTTGCTTGTGGTATACTTCCATACTTGAACACCCGAGACATGTCAATACTCAATACTATAAAAAATGAAGATTCACATCAAGATTTTATATAGTCAAAGAGATTTCTCTTTTTCTTTTTTTAATTGCTCCATTCCCTCGACACTAGTTCAGTTTATCCCCTAAAAGTAGCGCTTGAAGTATAAAATGACCATTGAAATGTCAGTGGAAGTTGGAATTTTGGTTGCAGTTTTACAATAAACAAGTTTTGATGATCGAAATCGTCGGTCTTGCTTTCACCGCTTCAGTGAATTGGTAATAAAATATTGGTCATGCAAGGCCGTGCTCACCATTGTAAAATAATGGCAACCTTCAGGCCCATATATTATTTGTTTGGGCTCATTACTTGTCAAATTTAGCAACCATAGGTGGTTAAGCTCATCTCTTGACTCAAATAATGAGGCGATCGACAAATTCAAGATGATGATCTCGCAACTCCAAGTTCGGCGGTCCATGTGTAGCGGAGATGTTGATTGAGCGCAAGAATCATAATGAGCTACAAGTGCAAGCAGAGATCTCGACTTGGACATCGCCTATATATGAAAGGAACAAGTCTCACCTTTGAGAAGGGATCCACATTTTTCTCAAAGAGCTTACTTACTAGCAGCTCTCATTGCTATTTTCATCATGTGCTGTTCAACGCTTGTATTTAGATCTCTTCAATATCAATAAACAAATTGCAGTTACTCTTTTTCGATTTATCCAAATTCTTGTTCATTCTAACGAAGATCTTGCAATACGAATAGGTTAAAGTTGATATATACCATATAATTATATATTGTCATGTTTCTAAATTTGTCCCTAAACCTAATTGTCTCTCTAGCTCTTTCATTTTATGAATAACTTTGACAAACTTATAAAAGGTTGTGAAATTTCTAAATGATAGTGTAGGTCAGTCTTTACTTTTTTTTTCTGATATATAATGTAATCGTGGAGTATAATATAACAATAATTGGTAACAAAAAACAAAAGCATGGTGGTGAAGAAAAAAAAAGTGTTTGTGTTGTGTCTTGGTGGTGCGATTACTTTCTGGATTTCATAATTTGATTACTTATTTGTCGTACGGAGACAACCACGGAATCGCCGACGGAGTTGTCAAACAAAAGTAAAACCCGAATAATTTAAATTAATTGTTTTCTTGAATCATCCAAGATAAATCAATTATTTAATTTATGATTAACTGTAAAGTCTAAAGTGTCTTTTTCCGTCTTGATACTTATCTTAATCATATCAACTTTGTCATTTACGACAAAGTTTAGCATAGAAAAAAATGAAATTAACATAAAGAATTTACAGAAATATCTCGTAGTTGTTGGACAGCGTGTTGATCGACGTGATTCCACTATCGCATTTCATGAAAAGGTATCTCAATTATATCTATAGAAACCCTTTGAAAGATCAGTGATGTTTTATTTTAATCTTGTAGAGGAGATAACGGACGATAATTTGTTGTTTTAGAACTCGTTTTAAAAAATTAACAGGATATATGATGGTGCTGCCGACCAAAAGAAAAAAAAGATTACTGTTTACTATACAAATTTTAAAGTTACTACATGTATCATATATGAGTATAATTTGTAATAAATTTTAAGAAAATTGTTTTAGTATGAACATAAATGTTAAGAAAGCTTTTTCGTATAACCGTAAAGTTTTAATTATTTTATAAGTTTACGGATTTCTACGTCACGCATGTCAATTACAAGGTTCTATCATTCGAGTGTAATAAAACGAAAGTGTAACAATCCGGCATATGAACCTGAGTCATATAAGCTTTATGCATTATTTCACTATTTTACATATTGAAGGAGTTCAATTTTTTTTTTAAGACATTAAGCTTTTGATTGTCGTTCTATAGTGGTTTTAGTTGGAGTTCTTACAATTTTTTTTTGCCTTTAAAAAAAACTGTATTTTTAAAAATAGGTTCAAAAACCTTTTTTTTTGTTTTGGGTAAAAAATCATGTCGCACCGATTCTATGATTTGATATTTTCATCTCGGTTATTAGCAAACAACATAAATACATAATCAACGATTTAGAATATACATATTCTCTTCCTTTTTTTTCTGGATTTAAGGACAATAACATGGTCTAGTAAAAACCATACAACAGCAAAGTCAGAGAGATGCATCTTGTTGTCTTCCACCAACGAATCACCAGGGAACCTCAACGTGGTCCAAGTCCAAGATCAATGACTGCCATCGAACGCACAGCATCTGAGGATCCCTTCGTACTTGCCCACACAAAGAAGGACTAAATCTATGCAAACGATTATTAGTTACCAAGTTTTAGTTATATGTATTGTATTGCATATTCTTTAGAAGTAATCTAGTATCGGTATATACGTTTTAGGTTAACCTTTGATTTGTAGTAACAAAATATTATAAATGAAAATATTCAACAAAACTAAGAACATTTATTTAATTGAATAATTACATTGGTTTATTAGCATCTTGTTTGAAAATGATATCTATTATTATTTGTTTATCCAATCATAACTACTGTTTTATAGATTCTATATTTTTTATTTCTTTATAATTGATCTGATATGCATAAAATTTTCATTTTAATCACAAAATTAATTACTTATAGTTACATTATATGGTTTTAAAAAAATCAAGATATGCCTCCTTTTAATCAACAAAGTGTATTATACGAATTTAGTATGACAACATAATAACAATAACACTAACATTTATGCTAGTCATTAATACGCAGCTTATTATAATCTAATAAGATTAAACGTGTCTCTCATTAAAACTTTTCTGTCAGATCTTTGATATAAAGATAGGTAGATAACTTAGGAAAATGTGTTTTAATATGAAGATGGGTAGATATTTTAAGAAAATGTATGTTCACCAAACAATTTTTTGTTGTAAAATAGAAAGAAAACAAAAATCAAACATTTGTTTACTCGTCTGGACCACGCTCTCTGCGTCTTGTAACTGCCTTTGTGTGCAGCTTTCATGAGATAGTTATGTTTCCATGTTTTGGGAAAATAAAATTAATGTTTTTAATTGTAAGAAAAATATACAACTCAAAAAAGAAAAAAGAAAAAAAGAAAAGAAAAAAAGAAAAAGAAAAAAGAAAGAAAAAAGAGAAAAAAAGAAAGAAAAGAATCTGGTTTTCTTTGTCTTCCAAGCTCAAAAGAACCTCTCTCCTCTTTTACACGAGTTTAATGTTTATTTGCTTAACTTATTATGTCAGAGGTACAAAGATGATTTTTTTATAAATGAAAAAGGCTACAAGAGAAACCTACAAAACTAAAACTAAAAACGAGAGAATCCTTTTATTAATAAAAACATTACCATATTTTGCTCTTTTCTTCTTCTGGGATTTTTCTTAATTATCTTTTTTGCTCTTTTGATTCTGCTTGGGGAAATGATGAACAACAAGCTCAACCATCTTGAACAAGATTACTCTGAGTTTGTTGAAGTTGATCCTACTGGAAGATACGGAAGAGTAACTTTCTCTTGTCTCTTCTCTCTCAATCTCAATAATTTGATTAATCTCTTTTGTTTTGTTAAGGTATTAGTGTGTTCTTGTTATTTCAGTACAGTGAAGTTCTGGGTAAAGGATCTTCAAAGACCGTGTAAGAATCCCATCTCTATCTCTTTAAATTTCTTATTCTTTTCATCTCTCCAACTTAAAAATTCTTGTTCTTACATTTCTTTGAGTTTGGTTTTGGAGTTTCCTGCCTACCAAAACCTGTTTTTTATTTTTATTTTCAACTTATCTTTAGTATAGTTTGATTATTTTTCGTTTCCTAATCCATCAAGTTCCATAACTATTCCTTTGAAATTTTTGGGTTTTTAGTGGTGGTCGATTTATGATTTGAGAAAAAATAAAAAAAGGCTGTACCTTTTCTGTTTCCTTAATGACTTCCCACTTGATAGAAAAATAATTCACTTTGCTCTGTTGGCTTAAACCACTTTAAAGGCATCTTGATCATAGATTAAAAAAACTGGCTTTAATGATTCTGAATTATACAAAACTATATTTGTGGTTCTATTATTTGGATTTGCAGTTACAAAGGATTTGATGAGTATGAAGGTATAGAAGTAGCATGGAACCAAGTAAAGCTCTATGATTTCTTGCAGAGTCCTCAGGAACTGGAGAGGCTCTACTGTGAGATCCATCTCCTCAAAACCTTAAAACACCACAGCATCATGAAATTCTACACTTCTTGGGTCGATACCGATAATCGAAACATTAACTTTATCACTGAAATGTTTACTTCTGGTAACCTGAGACAGTAAGCTACTATGTCTATCTATCTCATATCTAACTTATGTTCTCTTGATTACTTAATCATAATGTAACATGAAAGATGACATTGGTTCTTATAATCTGGTGGATGCAGGTATAGGCTAAAGCACAAGAGAGTGAACATGAGAGCGGTCAAGCATTGGTGTAGACAAATCTTGGAAGGCTTAAACTATCTGCATACCCATGACCCTCCTGTGATTCACAGAGATCTCAAGTGTGACAACATTTTCGTTAACGGGAACCAAGGAGAAGTCAAGATTGGGGATCTTGGTCTTGCTGCTATCTTACGAAACTCTCACGCTGCTCATTGTGTTGGTATGCAATATGTTCAGTGCCTTTGCTTTGCTGAGTTCGTAATTGGTTTGTGATACTGAAAGTTTTTCTTGTCCTCTTAGGGACACCAGAGTTCATGGCTCCTGAAATCTATGAAGAAGAATATAACGAATTAGTCGATATTTACTCGTTTGGGATGTGCGTTTTGGAAATGGTAACGTTTGATTACCCGTATAGCGAATGTACTCACCCTGCTCAGATTTACAAGAGAGTTATATCGGTGAGAATCAATCCGCTATTACCGCGATTATAAGCTTTTCTATCACAAGACTTTAGTTTTAGTTTAAGACTGTTCAATTCTCTTTCCCAGGGCAAGAAACCAGACTCATTAGACAAGGTGAAGGATCGCGAGGTTAGATGCTTTATAGAGAAATGTCTGGCCAGTGCGTCCCTTAGGCTCTCAGCTCGTGAACTACTAGAGGACCATTTTCTTTGTATCGATGAAGGTGAATACAATGTAAAACCAGTAGAGAGCGAAAGGGGTCAGATGGTTGACTATTACTGTAATGACCAAATCAAAGAAAACTCTTTTGATCATCTTCACTACTCAAGCGATGATTACAGCCACAATGATCGACACCAATGGGCTTACAATGGAGATGAGAGTGTGGAGTCACACGGAATAGAGGTCTTTGAGTTTCAAAATGACGATCATGAAGGAGCAGAAGAAGACGATAATGAGTTTGACAATGTCCATATAAGCATAAAAGGGAAGAGAAGAGACAATGGTGATGGACTGTTCCTACGACTCAGAATCGCCGACAAGGAAGGTTGGTGACGACACTATACAAATTCGTTCTTCCTCCCTAGTTTGGTTTAACAAGTGTTAAAAATCGGATCTTTAAAGTTCCCAAGTCGAAAAGACACAACCTTTTTTCGGTTCTAGATTAGAGAAGACAGGAAGTTTCTATGTTTCGGACCATATAAAGTTTCCTTTGATTTCAAATTTTGCAGGGCTTGTGAGAAACATATACTTCCCGTTTGACATCGGAACTGACACAGCAATTAGCGTCGCAAGAGAGATGGTGGAAGAGCTGGAGATGGACGACCGCAATGTGACAAAGATAGCCAACATGATCGATGGAGAGATTGCTTCTCTGGTTCCCAATTGGAGTTCAGGCCTCGAGTTTGAGAGCATCTTCTGCAATTGCGCTTCAAATCGCTCAGTCAGAAACTTCAACGTGATGCAGTGTTGCAGAAAGGGGTGTGGAGAGAAGCATAGACGGTTTGAGGAGATCACTTCGGGACTAAACCACTCTGACGAAGATGAGGCGTTTTCTTGTAGGTCAAGTGACGTGATACACTAACTACATATGTGGTTCCAGAATCCAGATGCCTTCTCTTTTGACACCTTCCATACGCTGCGATGAGCTATCCGATGAAACTGGTATTCATAGTCAACAGCTGAAAATTGAAATAAGGGAGATTGAAGGACAAAAGCTGAAAAATCTAGCGGGAGGAGATGTTAAACGAGAGGATATATCGAGCTTTAGCTTTGAGAAAGCTTTACACTACCAAGAAAGAAAAAGGAGGACATTTTTCGCGTTTTGTTGATGCTTTTCATAAGTTTTTTGTTAATATGTATAGAAATATTTACAGGAATGTTGTGTTGACGAACAAAAAAAATCACAGTAATTCTTAAACTCAATTCTGACTCTCATTTTTGAAAATGCAAAAAAAAAACATTTTCACTTCATCATAAAATATTTTTTGTAAACAAACTTGTGACGCAAACGCATGCAGAACGGATTTTTCCCATTTGCGTTTGATGCTAATATTTACAAATAAGAAATATATTTTGTTTGAAATATATAAAATTGTAAGGTTTTTTTTGGGTTAAAATATAAAATTGTAAGTTAACTTGGCAAAAATAAAGTAAAACACAAATTCAGACGCAAAAAAAATAAATAAATATTTATGGCTCAAATCCCAATGCGCTTTATCGTCCCTTTTTTATATCTCAACTCAAACTCGAAACAAACATCCATATCAATATGTTATCTTTAAATGCTGACCATAAAGTACTGTTGAGGCCCAATGGGCTTTGTCGTCCCTTTTTTTATCTGGATTCTAACCCGAAACAAACCAAATATACTTTCTCAGCTTGGATTTAATAAGAACCCATTAAAATGAATATGGCCCATCAAACTAGAAACAGTAAGAAAAGAAACCCTAAAGACTTGAAAGTGAGAGCTATATATAATCAGCTAGGGTTTTGACTGCTGCTTCTCTTTCTTTAAAGGCCGCTGCGAGAGAACACCCGTCGAGTTTCATAATCCGGAGAGCTCAGTTTGATCTCGGAGCCAATCGCAGCCATGGCGGAGAAAGCTGTCACCATCAGGACCAGGAAGTTCATGACCAACAGGCTTCTCGCCAGGAAGCAGTTTGTGAGTTTCAATCCTTACACTTCATCTTTCTGTCTCTATGATTCATATGATTTTCCAGTGTATTGACGTCGCCGTGAAATGATAAACTAGAGAGAGATAAAAAATCTTGTTAAGCAGATTCATAGGTTGGGTTCTTCTGTTTTCCCCTGAGAGATTAAAAGTTTATTACTTTTGATGTGTAAAGTGAAGAATGCGAGGAAGCAGGTCATATGTTTAGTGTATTTAGCAGCTTGATTTTTACTTTATGTATTCCAGGATTAATATCAATGCATTTGATCCCACTGTTCGAATTGTGCAGCTCGAGTTTTACAGACATAAAACTTTCACGAAGCATGTTGTTGTCGTAAACACATGTCTTTTGATATTTTGGTGTTTTCATCCATTTCATTTCATAAGATTATGTTCGAAGTAGTGACGGTGGCTTATGAATGCAGGTTATTGATGTTCTTCACCCAGGAAGAGCCAATGTCTCAAAGGTATGCTCTTTACTTCCCATTGGCTTGACAATTACAATTAAGCTATTCTAGCTATGCACTCTTCAGTTTCTCTTAGTGCCTTGAGAAGCTTCTGATTGTTAATTTTGATTGGAATCTTCTTGAAGGCTGAGCTTAAAGAGAAGTTGGCAAGGATGTACGAGGTTAAGGATCCAAATGCTATCTTTGTTTTCGAATTCAGAACCCACTTTGGAGGTGGTAAATCTACTGGATTTGGTTTGATCTATGACAATGTTGAGAGTGCGAAGAAGTTCGAGCCAAAGTACAGGCTGATCAGGGTAAATGCTCTTTCCGTTATTATTTATTTGATTCTAGTGGTCCTTCCTCTCTAGTAAAACTTCGGGTCTATGTCTAATATACTCTTGGTGTTTCGATTTTGGCCTGCTTTGCTGCAAAACTGTGTTGGTTTGATATTAAAACATGTGGCTATCATCAGTCGTAAATCATTGCAATTTTCCTAGAAGTTTGGACTACCTTTGATTTCATAGTAAAATAATTCCCTATGTGATTGACAGAATGGACTGGACACCAAGATTGAGAGATCAAGGAAACAGATGAAGGAGAGGAAGAACAGGGCCAAGAAAATCCGTGGTGTCAAGAAGGTGAGAGTCAAACACTATCTGTAATCTATATTTGCAATTGTTTGTTTTGTTTTCTGCGCTTTTGTGACTCCAGTTGGTGTTTTTGTGTGTGTAGACCAAGGCTGGTGACCCCAAGAAGAAGTGAGATGTTGAAGATAGCAGCAGCAATTTGGGTTTTATTCTGCATCACCCCTTCTTTATGGCCATGTTTGCTATTAGACTTCTTCTAATTACATCTCGATTTTGTGCTTCCCCTTGTGACACTCGCTCTGTCTCGGTTTGGACTATGCTTTAAGCGTTAGAGAACCATGTGCTAAGATTTTGCTGAATACATTTATTTAAACTTCATCTCCTTTGTTTCATCTTGATAATCAATTGGTAAGCATCCAGCACACTAGAACACTATTCCTTAATTGTCACCATTTGGATGTCACCCAAAGTTTTATGTTGTAATCAGTTACGAAAAAGAAAAACGTATACCAATTAACACTTTTCGTACCAAAACCGAATTGATGAAACCTCGGTTCGGTTTTTTACTCGTAGGGCTCACACAACAAGTAATATACAATTTTACGATCTCCACAATGGAATCACGGTAAATGTAATTTGGCTCGATGTACTTGTTACTCAAAGAGCAAGTGCTTTAGTTTCAACTCGATTTGAAAGTAAAATTGTCCTTTTTTCTTGATGAGATTCGCCGAAAGTGTGGAATAAAATAGGTTAAGATATTATTATCATTTGCTTTATTTCATCGGAATCTTCTTTTAACTATATTAGTTTTACACTGAAAATTTTGCCATGTGTTAAATACGTTAGAATTGTTAACTAAAAAAGATGAAGTTATAATTTGTTTGACAGAAAATGTTGCGCAAGTGCGATTTTATTATTGATTAGTCCCGATTATTATGTTTGGAATCTTCCATTGTTACGTTAAAACAAGAGCTTTCACACTTTCTTTTTAGGTCCATTAGTTTTTCTTACTATCTTCTTATAAAAAGGAAGGCAATAAGGAAGATTTGGAAAGAGTGGAAGACGTACACGCGAGAAATGCCTATGCTTGAGCTCTATAATTAATTTTATTTTATTCGATTGCGTAAATTAAAAATTTGGATTCGTGAAGGACGAAAAATAATGTTGCTCTTTTATTTGTGTAACGAAACTTGTTTTTAAAGGTATTTATTTTCTTTACCGAACCACTGTTAGTTTGTAACGCATAACAGTTTAAAATATGGTTAAATCCATTATAATGTATTATTTTAGAAAGGTGCGTTTCCATGTGAAGGTCAACAAAGATGGCCAATTCAATTCCTTTTTTACATATATTTTTTTTGATTCTGTTATTCGTTTAAGTAAGTCATATATTGGTGACGTGCATCTCTCTGGTTCAATAATTGAATGCATAAATACACTTTACATACCGTTTAAATCGCATGTAAAGTAAAAGATAACACGCATAACATGTATTCGTCTATTAAAAGACCTTTGTCCTTTTCTCATACTAATTTGGCACTTCATGGTTGTGATTTTAGAATATATATATATATATATATATGTTTTTTGTAGAGGTACCCACTCTAACATTATCATTATTTTTGCATATATATTTTTATTGAAGATGATGAGTCTTATCTACCAAAAATGCTAACGTGCTCCTGAGTCCTCATCCCAGTTTGTGTATAATAATATGATTTTAGTCATTTGACTTATCCCGGTTCTATCGTTATTGTGCCATTTTTTTCTTCAAGCTAAAATCAATAACTCATTACGGAATATTTGATGTTTTACTGGTGAATAATCAGTATTTTGTGAATGATATATGTTAACAGTACTTGGGAGAACTTTATCAATTCGTGAAAAAGTATGTAAAATGATTATAACTTCTGATGTATCTCATGTTTTTTCCCAACTTTGAAATCTTATACTAAGAAAGGTACCAGAAATTAAATTCTGATAATCTACAATACTTAAAAACACACAGAATTGCCCAGTTACTGGATTACTTTGGGCCTTTGCGTATTTAATTAAGGAAACTTTAGTTCAATATTACTAACAATTCGTTTAGTGAAAAGTATCCTCATAAAGTTACCTATTTCGTTCGCGTTTCAAAAAAATAAAAAATAATATATATATATATATATATCACTTTTTTTTAGTTTAATTCGATCTTTTGGCTAATAAACACAATTGTTTTTGCTTGGGTTGCTTCCTCGCAGATTCAATTTCTAATATATATCTCAGACTCTCTCTCTTTCACACATCAGCTTCTGTGTTCGTCTCTATCTCCCAAATCTCAACCTTCTTTTTCGACCCCTCTCTCTGGTTTGTTTACAAACACATCAATTGGCTCTCGTCTTCTTCAATTCTTCACCCACCACACAATCGCCTCCGAATCATCGTCCCTCAAATTCTCAGTCATGGAAGAAGCTAAGGGTAAAACATTAACGATCTTCTCACATTTATCATCTCTGCTCCTTGCATTATGCTCATAATCACCGTTGATTCCGTGGATCGAGATCGGAGTTTTTTTTAGAAAAACTTTGATTATTAATGGCAGCTTTTTGGTTTTGGATTGTAGTACCAAATCGATCGTCTTATCGAATCTTTTGCTTTCCCAGATCAAACTCTCTCCTCCGATTTTGGATTCTTTTCCTGAATCGAACTTTCTCACCAGTTTATCCAACGTTGAATAGTTTTTTTTTCACCAGATAGGGAATCTAGAAACTTCCTTCGATTTTGACCATTGCTTCATATGTTTTCGTCATTTTTTTACACATGCAGATGAAAAATTAGCTAGAATTTTAGCCATCACATGTTACCACTGTTTATTGACACAAGTATGCTCGTTGTTGACCACAGACGTCATGTGACAGAGCCGCTTCACTGTTGTAGATCATCACACTTTACAATTACATATGCTTGACGGTTTGATTATGCTTAGATTATCCTGCTTTGCGAATTTAGCTTTTCGTTCGACTTTGAGGTGATTTTGACTTGTATCACAAGTAATGTTATATATCTCTTTCGTCTGCTAGCTTGTACTCTGAGTAAGTATGAGCTGTTGGTGACCAATGGCTGTTATTGTGCCTAGAACAGAAGCTGTGTGGACTTGCCTTTTTTTCTTCTTTGCTCTTTGATGTTTCGTGTTTGGATGATCTGATTGCTCTCTCATTGAACTGTGTAGTGGAAGCAAAAGACGGAACCATCTCCGTCGCTACTGCATTTGCCGGGCACCAACAAGGTATGGACCTTAACATTTTTATCCGCACTTATTTATACAGATGGCTATGTTATATTCCCCCAATTCTTGTTCCACTTAAATTTTCTGAAGAGCTTAAATTATTTCTGGTCTTGTAAAGATTAATGCATCAATTTTGAGGCGCCCTTGGTCATATCCCACGAATTCGATCACAGATACCTTTCATTATAGCAAAATTAAGATCTCGTTTCTTTCACTCACAGGAACCTTTGGCTTTGTGATATGCCCTTGTCATAGTTCGTCCTGTTTTCCACATTCTTAGTGAGTTGAAATTGTAGATGCTTGCAAAAGTTAGTCATGGGTTTATGTTTCTATTTTGTCTTTGATCAGCTGTGCATGACAGCGACCACAAATTCCTAACCCAAGCTGTTGAAGAAGCCTACAAGGGAGTTGACTGTGGTGATGGTGGCCCGTTTGGCGCGGTCATTGTGCATAAGAACGAGGTCGTCGCTAGCTGCCACAATATGGTTTTGAAATACACGGACCCAACTGCACATGCTGAAGTCACAGCCATCAGAGAGGTAAAAGAGAGTATTCGATGGATTGAACAAATATGTTGCAGTCATACTACACATTGCAAAAATCAGAATTTTCTAACATGATATGGATCCATTTGTGAACACGCAGGCATGCAAGAAACTTAACCAAATCGAGCTATCAGAGTGCGAGATTTATGCATCCTGTGAGCCGTGCCCCATGTGCTTCGGAGCCATCCATCTCTCGAGACTTAAGGTAAAATATAGAAACATGTCTGCACGAACCCGTATTTCTTCTCTCTACATTACTATGTGGTGTAATTGATCAGTACTCATGAACAGAGATTGGTTTATGGAGCCAAAGCTGAAGCAGCCATAGCCATCGGGTTTGATGACTTCATAGCTGATGCTCTGAGAGGCACCGGTGTTTACCAGAAATCTAACCTGGAGATCAAGAAAGCAGATGGGAATGGCGCTATGATTGCTGAACAAGTATTTCAGAACACTAAGGAGAAGTTCCGTTTATACTAAAGCTCTTCTCCTTCATCACGTTCTTCTTCTTCATGATGGCAATTAGAAGAAGAAATGCAGTTTGCTTTAACCAAATAAATCTCTGTTTCAAATTGTTAATTTTTAAAAGAGAAGGAAAAAAGAAGAAGAAAAACTCAATTTCGGTTCTTGTTGACTTGCTTTGTATTCTTTTCTCCAATTTGAATTGAACTGGTACATATACTTCTCTATTCTCTGTCAATTGTCTTGGTGTATATCTTTATATTTTAAAATTTCTGTGCAATACTAAGTTTATTATTCGTTCGTGGAACAATAAGTAAAGTCGTTACAGACACATACATGCACACGACGTTTTCTACACAGCAAAAGCGTTCCTCTAACGCGATTTTGTGAGCTGTGGTTGCGGTTGACTTTTTGACTTTTGAGACATGATCTGGCTTCAACTAAACCGCAACAACCAAGCACAAGAACGAGTCTGGACCACTTGCATGCAGTGTCCAGTCATAACAATTGTATTCGTGAATTCCGAAACTACCCCTGCTAGGGTCGAAGATTCTCATGCCCTACCACCAAAAACACAAGCGTATCAATCCTCGTGAACCCAATTCCTCTTTCTCCATCTGCATCTGGTTCTTCTCCTTGTGTCCCTGATTCGGTCGGAGCTACAACGATTCGAAATTCCACTTTGCGTTTGTGATTTTGTGGAGATGGCATCGGATGAGCGTGACGCTGTTTTCTCTGTTGAATCTCCTGAGCTGGAGGAAGACGGCAGCGCTGGTGGCGGCGGAGGAGGAGGAGGAGGAGGAGGAGGAGAGACTGATTCCGACGAAGATTTGCAGGAAAACGAAGATGTTGTTATTCCTGAGCCGAACGAGGCCGACGACGACGATCCTGAATATGAAGATCTGAATTCTCCGTCTATGGTATCTGCGGTTTCTACGGCTCCGTTGGTTTCAGCGACGGCGAATTCCTCCTCGACAGGCACCGTGACTGTCGCTCTACCTGCCGGATCTGCCGTACCCGTCGCCGCGATTCCCGTTGATTCCGATCCGAAATGGCACCGTACGACGGAGATCGTCCATCTGAGACCACCGATTGATGACTCCAGACGGCTTTTCCAGAGACTATGGACCGATGAGGATGAGATTGAGCTCCTCCGTGGCTTCCTTGACTACATTACGAGCCACCGTGGTAGCAGCTCGCATCCGCCCGACACGGCGCCGTTTTACGAGCAGATCAAATCGAAGCTTCAGCTGGATTTCAATAAGAACCAGCTGGTGGAGAAGCTCCGTCGGCTGAAGAAGAAGTACCGGAATGTGATGAGCAAGATCAGCTCCGGTAAAGAGGTATTCTTCAAAAGCCCTCATGATCAAGCCACTTTCGATATCTCTAGGAAAATTTGGAATCAGACCGGGAAAATCATAGGGTTTGAAGATAACAACGTGATGGATTTCGAGGAAGCTAATAACCACCACCATGTAAATAACACCAACGGTAGCTCAACTTTCAACGTCTCCATTGCTAATTCGAATGTGGACATTGATTCTGAGAACGGGTTGGAGAAGAAAGTGACGATGAGTAGCATTAGTGGGTCGAGAAAACGATCACGATCAAGGATAGGGAAGATTGATGAAGACAAACCCATCGCTCCATGTGACGGGCCAATGCCAAATGCAGCTACAAATGTTAACCTCAACGAGAATGTGGCTGCCATTGGTGATTTCGGTGAGGGAAGAAATCTAGGTGGGTTGATAGAAGAGACGGTGAGGAATTGTGTATCGCCCATGATCAAAGAGATGATGAATGGTACAACGGGAATGATGATGGCTGCGGTAGGAGGATTCCCAGGTGGTGGTGCTCATGCTATGGGTGTGTTAAGCCCAATGCTAATGCCGTCGGTGAATCTAGGGTTTGGTGGAGGAGGAGGAGGTAAGGGAGTAAGGGACGAACGGTGGAGGAGACAGCAGATTCTTGAGTTGGAAGTGTACTCGAGGAGATTAGACTTGGTTCAAGAGCAGATTAGAGCCACAGTGAATGAGCTGAAGACAATGCCCAATGGAGGATGATGCATTTGGAAAGACTATAATCGGATCTAAGTCATGAGCAAGGAGAAGAAGATGAAGGTGTGTTGTGGTATGGTGGTATAGTATAGCACAAGTTATAAACTAATAATCTGAGTACTAAAATTCTGATGGTGATGAAATCTCTCTAGGTTTTTTTTAGTTTTTTTTTCCTTCTTTTTTTTTGTAGATTGAATCTGTTTTTTTGGTCCATTAGGGGTGAATGAAGGTGGGGGTTGTGCATAACCTTTGTATTAGTCTATTAGATTATAGTTTTTGGTAGAGTCAATTAGTTAAATAAAAAACAAAAACTCTCTCAGCTATTTATATAAAACAAAGTAAGCAAATAATGTTTGTGTGATGCATGTATGATATATCTAATGAACATTATTAACACGTCTTTCTTTAATCTATGTTGCAGTTGCTACTAGAACTCTTTGTTATATTTAATTTTGATGACCAACTATAGATTTATGTGTATAGCTATATCCAAGAGGTTTCGAGCCGTGGCTCATAAGGTTCCTCACGTAAACAGGAAGGAAAGTGAAGGAGATTACAACTTATTCCCCTTTTATACATAAAAGATGAAAATCTAAAACCCTAATGTATCCTCCGTACTCTTCCTCGTCATGGAACTCTGCATCTCCTTCGTCTTCTTTCGGAGGTGATGACCGTTGCTGTTAACGGATTTGATCAGAGGTGACTTCAGTTTGGGCTTTTGAAGCATTTTGGCCCAATGACTGAAGAGTAGATTGCATTGCTTTGGGCTTCCACACGGTTTTGGGCAATGAATTAGATTGCATTGCTTTGGACTTCCTCTCTTAGAAACGCAAAAACAAATAAAGAAGAAGCATGGCTCGTAATAGGCGGTTGTCTCACAGCTTTGTCTCATTTCAAACACAGTCCTTATATGTTGTCTCCATTCAAGTACAACGTTAATTAGATATTGTCCCCATTCAAGCATAGCCTTAATTACATGTTGTCTCCATTCAGTCGTAGCCTTTGATGTCCATTCAAGCATAGCTTTATATGTTGTCTCCATTCATGCCTAGCCTTAGATGTCTTCTTCATCCTTCACAATTTCACATCGCCTAGTGAACGTGTTCACCACATGTGAAAGTTGGTTACATTTCCTTCTCAATCGCCATTTTGGAAGACAGTTTCTTTGTTTTGCTTTTTTAATGACACTCCATTTCCAACTCTAATTTGGAATTTTGAACAGTTACTTAAATAAAAAGTGAATATAATTTTAAAATTTGATAAATCAAGAACACAGCTAAAATTTAACAAAAAAAAGTGAACAATACAACAATACCACCACTCATTTCTGTAATGATGATAACAATGGCGACAAAGATTGTAACACAACTTGTGATCAGGGCGGTGATGTTGTTTATCATAAATTTTAGATATATATTATGTTTGAGTATTAGTAACAACATGTACCAATACAGTTGGTAATGATTCTTTTGTGAGATTAGGAGTTAGTTTCACAGATGATCTTACAAAAATAATTGGTAAAGTTTTCGATCGAGTGTTTTCATTCCATTTTTTTTCAAACTAATTAACCAGATATAGATAATACTATTCAATTGTACATCCACTCAATACTAATCTATATACAACATATATAATATATGTATATGTCTGTGTATATATATAGTCTGGTGTGGATTTAGACTTAGTGGTCTTTTGTCTCATTTTCATTGATACAACTTTCCTCTAAGCCTTTAACGTATGACATTTTTTTCTTGTTCTTTCTAGTTTATCCGTTTATGCTTAAAAACATCATATTGTTCAAATTATTAGAAATTGTAGTTCTGAGAGAAAAGTCACTGTGCTTTTCGCTTAGACATTAGTCCCACTTGCTAAATTTTCTCCTGAATCTTACTTGCCATTGTCAATAGACCCTTGAAGTAGATTGTGGCCAATTCGTGCAGGAGTTCCAAAGACAGACCAAACATGGAAGACCGCTTAGACCGCTACATGATCAAGAACGATGTCACTGAAGTAAAGCTCTCTAATTTCTTCTAATCAATTTGCTTTCTTTGAATAAAAGAACATGCTTAAACACCTATGCTCGTGTTGTTATTTGAGGCATTACTAGAAATGTTTTTACATTTCGTGCAGTTGATTGGTAAAACACCAATGGTGTATCTGAACAACGTTGTGGATGGTTGCGTAGCCCGTATCGCTGCGAAGCTTGAGATGATGGAGCCTTGCTCTAGCATCAAAGACAGGATCGCTTATAGTATGATCAATGATGCAGAAGAGAAAGGTTTGATTACTCCTGGAAAGGTAAATATATAGAAACACTTAGAAAAACCTTTTACTTTTTTTTTATTCGTCTACAATTTGTACCTTCCTGAACTTAAACCTGTGTGATGACACTAGTACAAACCACTAGTTACAAGGCCAAAATCAAAAAGCCATACAATCTTTCCATATTTCATTAGTTTGAAGTGAAAATGTTTGTTTATTTGTTTGTGTTGGATTAAAGAGTACATTGATTGAGGCAACGGGCGGTAACACCGGGATTGGTTTAGCCAGCATTGGGGCTGCAAGAGGCTATAAAGTGATCCTTTTGATGCCTTCAACGATGAGCTTAGAGAGGAGAATCATTCTGAGAGCATTAGGTGCAGAGGTTCATCTCACAGACATGCACGTAGGCATTAAAGGAATGTTGGAGAAAGCTGAAGAGATATTAACCAAAACGCCTGGTGGTTACATACCACACCAGTTTATAAATCCTGAAAACCCAGAGGTTATATACAAGATCATGCGTCCACAACAATCCTCTGTTCTTTTGAATCTCTCTGTTTCTTCTTGTTTTTATGGTTGAAATTCAAAATTTTGTTTCTTGAAGATTCATTACCGAACCACGGGTCCAGAGATATGGAGAGATTCAGGAGGGAAAGTAGAAATATTAGTCGCTGGTGTCGGAACTGGTGGAACGGTTACCGGAACAGGGAAGTTCCTTAAGAAGATGAATAAAGACATTAAGGTACAAGAACTTCACTAAAGCCAACTCAATTCTTGAAAAAAACCGTAAAAATCGCAATCCATAAATCTGTTACAATCTTGATCAAAAGGTTTGTGTAGTTGAACCTACAGAAAGTGCAGTACTCAGCGGAGGAGAAGCAGGTGAATCAATAAACATAACTCTCTCGTGCAAGTTCTTGGTTATCTCTATACATAATAAATAATACTTGGTTTCATATTTTGTAGGTCCACATTTGATCCAAGGAATTGGTTCTGGTGTCATTCCAACCAATTTGGAGTTAAACATTGTTGATGAGATCATTCAAGTAAGTAGCCTAGATTTATCTAACTTCTCGATCATGAAACAATAATCTGAGAGCTACAATGAAATTTGATTTTAGGTGACAGGTGAAGAAGCCATTGAAACAGCCAAGCTTCTTGCTCTCAAAGAAGGATTGTTGGTACACTTGGTTTAAACGTGCCTTTTTTTCTTTAGATAAAAACAAAACAATGACATTATAATTATGGTAGGTGGGAATATCCTCAGGGGCTGCAGCAGCCGCTGCATTAAAGGTTGCGAAGCGGCCAGAAAACGCAGGCAAACTCATTGTGGTAAGCATCGAACCATTTCACTTGACCGAAATTAAACCGAGATTATATGTATTTAAGTATCCCGGTTATCTACAGGTGGTTTTTCCCAGTGGAGGGGAACGTTATTTATCGACTGAACTGTTCGAGTCGGTCAGATTAGAAGCAGAGAATTTGTCAATTGAATGAGTGGCAAAATGTGTGATTTAAGTTTGGTTTGGTTCGGTAAGAGATGTTGGTACAGGATAACGGTTTGGTTACAGCAGGTCATTGTTAAAATCTGTACTATTTTTATAGACGATTCCTAATCTATCTTACTAAGCTTCATCACGTATCTTATCTTATCTTATCTTAAACATCTTTATCATTGGCAAAAACAATTACATTCCCCAAAAAAAAAAAAGCATATGCGCATCTTGATTACATAAGATTAGTAATTTATTCAGAGAAAAAGATCCATAACGCTTTTAAAGCTTTTAAATAATAGTGTTTCGATGTTATCTTTATATTAAACAAATATATATAGATCCATAACGCTTTTAAAGCTTCTAAATAATAGTGTTCGATGTTATCTTGATATTAATCAAATATATATAGAGTGCTTGATGTTATTTTCACACTAGGGAACATGACAATAACTTGCAGATGTTATTATTTCTCACTTAACATTATGCAAGATGACACAAACTCGTCTTCATACTTCACATCGTGCATTGTGTATCACATGTCCACATGTGAAAGTAAGTAACGTACAAATCTTTTTAGCCATATTTTACACATTATTGTACTACTGTATACAATATATATTTTACAGTCTGGTGTGGATTTATAGACTAATCGGTTCTTTGTTCTCTTAGCCATTCATACTTTCATTCAAACTTTAGAGGTATGACTTTTTCTTAACGTTCTTTCTGGTTTATCTTTAAAAACATCATGTAGTTCTGCTTTGTTTAGATTGAATCTCAGATTAAATCTGCAGGAGTTTCAAAGAGAGACCAACATGGAGGATCGTTGCTTGATCAAGAACGATGTGACTGAAGTAAAAACTCTCTACTTTCTCTTTTTCCTTTTTCTGAATCAATCTGCTTTCTTGCAAAAATGAACATGTCTAAAAGTCTTTGCTCTGTTTTTGCATTTTGTACAGCTGATCGGTAACACACCAATGGTGTATCTGAACAAAATTGTGGATGGTTGCGTGGCCCGTATCGCTGCCAAGCTTGAGATGATGGAGCCTTGCTCTAGCGTGAAAGACAGAATCGCTTATAGTATGATCAAGGATGCAGAAGACAAAGGGTTGATTACTCCTGGAGAGGTTTCATTAATAGATACACCTTGAAAAAAATCTATCCATATTTCATTTAAGAGTTCATAGATGAAACTAAACTATATTTCTTGGTTAGAGCACATTGATAGAGCCAACGGCTGGTAACACCGGGATCGGTTTAGCCTGCATGGGTGCTGCAAGAGGCTATAAAGTGATACTTTTGATGCCCTCGACGATGAGCTTAGAGAGGAGAATCATTCTAAGAGCATTAGGTGCAGAGCTTCATCTCACAGATATGAGCATAGGCATTAAAGGAATGCTGGCGAAAAGTGAAGAGATATTAAGCAAAACTCCTGGTGGTTTCATTCCACAACAATTTGAAAATCCTGCAAACCCTGAGGTTTATATAATAATATCATGCATCCACCCCAATTCTTTGTTCTTTGAGTCTCTCTTTCTCTTTCTATAATGATGTGTTTCTTGAAGATTCATTACCGAGCCACGGGTCCGGAGATATGGAGAGATTCAGCAGGGAAAGTAGATATATTGGTTGCTGGAGTTGGAACTGGTGGAACAATTAGTGGAGTGGGGAAGTTTCTCAAGGAGATGAATAAAGACATTAAGGTTCAAAAACTTCACTGCACTGATTCTTGAAAACCAGTAGGTGTTTTTTCAAGAAACGCATAGAAGTCTGTTACAATCTTGATCAACAGGTTTGTGCGGTGGAGCCTGTAGAAAGTCCGGTACTCAGCGGAGGAGAACCAGGTGAGGCAATAAACATAGTTTTTTTTCTCATCCTCCACAAGTGCCTTGCATTTCCAATCATAATATATGTTTCTTGGGGATATAATATTTGTAGGTCGACACTTGATTCAAGGAATTGGCTCTGGTATCGTCCCAACCAATTTGGATTTAACCATTGTTGATGAAATCATTCAAGTTAAGTAGCCGTGGTTTACCTACTTCTTGAATAGTGAAACAATGTTCTGAGACCTGCAATCTTTTGAATCAGGTGACAGGCGAGGAAGCCATTGAAACAGCCAAGCTTCTTGCTCTCAAAGAAGGATTACTGGTACGATCAGTTAATGTTCTTTTCTCGGTGTATAAACTATGAAACATAGGAGTTTATGATCAATGAGATAATCTGGCAGGTGGGAATATCCTCTGGAGCCGCAGCAGCGGCAGCGTTAAAGGTTGGAAAGAGGCCAGAAAACGCAGGGAAACTCATTGTGGTAAAGCTTTGTTTCTGACTCACCATGAGCATTGATCATAATGAGATTATTAAATATAGGTTCTCGTCTGGTTTGCACTTTGCAGGTGGTTTTTCCCAGTGGGGGAGAACGTTATTTATCGACTCAACTGTTCGATTCTGTTAGATATGAAGCAGAGAATTTGCCGATTGAATGAGTGACGATTTGTGACTCGATTTGGTTTGGGAAAAGTAAGAGATGTTCGTACCAAGATCATAGTTTGATTGTTCCTTGTCATTGTAAAATCTATAAAAGTTCCATACTCGATGATGAATAATGGTAAGCAAAGCATGAATTGGTGTATCCATGTGTGTATTTTTCTTTCTTTCTTCATCTATGAACTTCATTAAAACAAGATTAAATCACATGAAAGAAAGTTTGAAGGAATATTAATAGCATGACTTAGATACCATGTTTTGAGCATGAGCGAAATTGTGAATTGTTGCGTAACCCGTACTGCTGCCAAGATTTGAGATGATGGAGCCTTGCTCTAGCGTCAAGAATTGAATGGTGTTAAAAGTATGATCAAAGCTACAGAATAAGAGGGATTGATTACTCACGGAAAGGTTATAAAGTAATCTTCTGTAATGTCTCAACAGTGAACCTATTTAGTATAAAAATAAAACAAACCAAAACTGTTAACATTACACACCACCATTGGAACCTAAACCGTTTAATTCCTCTTGCCCTTGTTTTTTCTACATGGAACAACCGTCCAGCCATCATCAGCTTTTGGTTCATCAACCGGCATGGCTTCTGGTTTCCGGTTTGAGCAGTCCTCAGATGCATCCACCATCATGTCTGTGCTTTGATCATTGTTCATGTGAGCATCCTCATCCTCATCATCGCTTTCCTCATCTTCGTCATCATTACCCGTTGAAACCTGCAAAACCAAGAGAGCCTCAATTCTAACACTCGGAAGTAATCCTACCTAGAAAGATAGGAGGAACCAAACCAACGTATAAAGTTTGAAATATTCTCACAATCACCAAACCTCCTCAAGTAATGAAATCAAACAGACATGGGTTACCCAAAACTCTACTGTAAATACATGAAATCTGAATCTCATGTGTGCCTTCACAGCAGCCAATATCTGGCTTTAGCATGAGCTTAAGGATTGAGTCAACCTCAGATTCATGCAAAAAGGAAACTAGATAGAATATCTAACAATACAAACCTTCACAACATTTGCACTTGTTTTAGAACTAGTTGCTCTCAGTTTCTCAACCCTTTGGTAGTTGCCTTCAAGGCACTCATAATACAAATCTAGTAGCGTCTCTGTCACCTTTGAGTTGCATCACAAAGGAAACACTATCAGTAACCCCAAAATAAAAAGGGAATCAAGCAGTAAAATCCAAAAAAATGTATTACCTCCTCAAGGCTTCCATCATCAGCCACAGTATTGAGCTCATTAAGACCACTCTCTAGAATGTCAGCTAATCCGTCAAAGTCCGTCGTTGGATCTACAAGAAGCATTGCAAGAAAGAGGAATATACAAGAGGGAAGTAATCAGAAAGCCAACATATTTAATCGCGAATTCAGAATCCCAGGAAACTAAAGTAATCATCCATTGGAGGAACAGAACAAGTTTGTTTGATAGATTTAAAATCAAAGATCAAAACTAGAATGTAAGTGCATTTCAACAAGAGCCCAATCAAAGAGATTAACCTTTTAAATGGATCAAATAATCGACAACATTGGAAACAGTGCGCTCGGCTTTCTCATGAGAATCTCGGCCGCCCCAACCATTATCGACAGCGGCTCGCATGGCAGTCCACCGTGAAAGTATCAAACCAGTTCCTTCGTTTAGAACGGCCTCCTCCTCCGCCGTCAACGCCACTGGTCCACTGGGTCTCGATTCCATTCTCCTTCTCTATTGATCAAACAAAAACACTTTGAACCTTCCGATTTGAATGTTTGCTCAGCTATGGATATCAATGAGCTAACAAAGTCCAAATTTAGAAGAGTTTTTTAAATTTACTTCTTTTTTTTTAGGGGTTCCAGAAGTTTCAAACGACTGAAAAATTCAGTATAAAGAGATTCAACCAGACAAGAAAAGCATAAAAATAGAAAGCACTGATTCAATTGAAAAGCCTAAGTCGCCAGAATTTGATCCGTGCAGAATTTTGTGAGATATGAAAAAGAGAGAGAAAGAGAAAAACCTGTGAGACGGAAACAACTATGGAGTATTGTCGAAACGCCGGTCAGACGGTGAGAAAAGCAGGTGGATCGGCGATGTGGGCGAGTAAAGGAAGATTTTTCTTTTCACGATTTTCTGATCACCAGTGTTGTGGATGGGAAAAGAAGCAGGAAGTGAGTGAAGCTAAAACTTTCGAAACCCTAGTTAAGACCCTATTTGATTGATCGAGTAAGCTAAACCGGATAATATTAACTGGTTCAGCCGGACTCAATATATTGGGTGGTTTAGTCAAACCGAACCGACTGTTATCGAAAGCTATACGTCAGCTTTCTATTTGCTAAGTTTGGAGGGAAAAAATGAGGAGAGAATATAGAGAAAGTGGAGGAGAACCCTTCTTCTTGTTGTGTAAGAGGATCACAGATTTGAATGGCTCCTGCAAAACTATATAAATTCCAAACATTACAATATTTGTATTGCGTAGAACAAAAGTAAAAGAGAGAAATTTAGGTTGACCCCCCAAAAAAAAGAAAGAAAAAAAATGAGTGAACAACAGCTGGAGAAACCTATAACTTATGACGTAAAAGAAGAGGCCGAAAAGATTCCGGCGACGGAGAGAGGCATTGATGAGGCGGAGGACAAAGAGAAAGGTGTTGTCGCCGAAGCCTCCAGTGGACAGGTCCAAATATATATTCCGAATAACATATGTAAGACTACCAAAACATAGTGAATAATCGTATAAATAGAGCCTTAAATTTGTAGGCGGAAGGAGAAGTAAACCAGAAAAGGGTGGTAACATCATCGGAAGGATCCATAACGATCGGAGAGGCTCTAGAGGCGGCGGTTCTCACGGCAGGGAATAAGCCTGTGGAGTGGAGTGACGCAGCCGCCATACAAGCGGCCGAGGTTAGAGCCACGGGACGAACCAATATCATGCCCGGTGGTGTTGCCGCTTCGGCTCAATCAGCTGCCACTCTCAACGCTCGAGCTAACTCCGACGACGACAAGACTACGCTCGCTGATGTTCTCACTGTGAGTGAAATGCTAGAATCCAAATTTCTTGTTAAATTCTGTTTGCGGATTTTAACGATAGTGTTATTATGTTTGTCCTTTATGGGGACACAATGGTTCTGAAAGGGAGCGAGTGGCAAATTACCGTCGGACAAACCAGCAACGAGGAAAGACGCGGAGGGAGTGACAGGCGCAGAGATGAGGAACGATCCCCATCTCACTACTCACCCAACCGGCGTGGCTGCATCTGTCGCTGCGGCTGCTCGGATTAATCAAGCCAAGTGACACCATTCTTCTTTCTTGGGAACTACGTAATTAATGGTATTCAGAAGCCAAGTATGTAAATTAACTATATGTATATACATATGTCGATGTATATAAGATTTTGAAGCTTTTCTATTGTACCTATTTAAGATAAGAAGTAAGCTACATTAGTTCAACGAATATCCAAGAAGCTCAGAATGAGAGGCATAAGTTAAACAAACATGGTAAAATATGGGAATCAAGTAAACGACCAGCAATATGGAAGCAGGTAGGACTGGTCCAGACCGGTTTTAACGATCAAATCATGGTTCTTATAATCAGTTAACAGAAGACTTTGTTAGACAGGAGTCCGGACCAACACAGAATCTCGGAGAATGGCGTATTGTATCTTCAGCGGTAAAGAATGAAGAACAATCCCATGAACAAAGAGAGATAAAACCACACACAGAATAAACCGGCACAAGCTAAAACAAAGAAACAACCTAAGTGGTAGACAACCAAAATTTCTCAAGAATCTACTGTACGAGAAAGTTTAAAGCTCAAATCTTCTGAGAAACATTGCCATGTGTTGCCATCAACTGGATAGGCTAACCTTTTCCAGACCTAGCTCCGACGCAACTGCTCGTAATAAAACTTGCACCAGCTCTCTCACCCGCGTTTCCCTGGCAAAGACAGAACTCTCAGAATCAAAATTTGGTAGGTCTTGTCTGTTTTTAGTTACAGATTTTCCTCCCTTTCTAATTTGATGGGTCGATTCCCAAGTTTCTAGGGACCATACAGAGATTATGTCACCCTTTTAGATATCAAGAACTCCAAAATGGTGTGTTTCGAACGACAAACTGTAAATGAAGAAGTAATATTACCTTGATAACACAATCTCGCACAGTGAGGGGAAAAGGACAAGTAGATGTGCACGGGTGTCACGGTTATCTTTTCGTAGGATGGTTTTCAAATAGGGTTGCAATGGAAGAACCGAAGCAGCCTCGGGGTGAATGGTGAGGTGGTCAAGTTCTTGGAGCGCAAAGATAATCTCTTCAATTCTAGCTGTTGGGATTGGACGGTTGCCTGCCAAAAGAGTAACAACATTAAAGAATGACAAGCAAAGAACATGTTAGGGTTCATAAGAAAATGGAGGCCCTTACCTATATTATTTTCGTCCATCAAAAATCTACTTAAAATGAATTCACATCTTTCCATTAGGGTGATGATAGAGATCCTGCTCACTTCTGCTCTTGTTGAGTGCCAGTTCTCAGTTTCAGAGCTGAAACTAAAAATTTATTGATGTCGGTATGTTAAACGTCGGAGTAGGAATCCGTACTCTCTCTCTCTCTATGATATGTATAAGCCAATAACGTATGATTATGCATATTATTATATGTGTTTTGATGCAAAATATGCAACTAAACCGATGAGGGACTCTTAGGATGAGCTGGCTGCATCACATTATGAAGTATGAGATGCTTGTCTCTTTGCAGAAGAAGCAAGCAAGAAAGCAAAGGAATAGGCTAATGATCCTGGACATGCTCAACGTGAGATTACCTGCTCAAGGAAAACAATTTTTGTAAGCATGTCAAGGAGAATCTGCTACAGTGGGCAGGCATCAGCTCGACAGTCTCAATAGGCAACGAGCATGTACGTGATGCACAGCGGTCTAAGGTTAAAACAAGCCGCTCCAAGACCTGTTGATTCAACATATGGAAAATCATATTACAAATCAAGACATTAGGATAACAGAGAACATTTTACATGAATCCAAGCTGCTCACTTCTCGGGGTGCATCAACGGTCGACTTAAGAATAATATCACCAAGACCGTTTAACAAGGCCATCTCAAGGGTTTCATTGGCCTTAAGCGCTGCAGCAGGGAGAGAATTAGAAGAAAGTGCACGTCCACAATAACCAACCAGGAAGATCTCGTAAACATCTCCAATTTCTTTCCAAATGCGTATTCGAGCAGTTTTGCTAATTTTCAGGTCTGTATCACCACCCACAGAACATATTTTCACATCTTCAACTAGTAAACGGTTGAAGCCCTCAGCTGCTACCTTCCAGAGTGAACCATCTGGATTGTCTCGTCTTGTCATCATGCACCTGAAGAACAATATGATTCTATAAGTTGATTGTACACACTTTCCCAGACACAACTGGAGATAGTAAATAGGCATGTTAACTCAACCACTACAAAAAAATGAGGAACTTTTTCCTTTTGCAATTCTAGGCAGGAACGTGGAACTTGAAAGAGGGAAAAGGGGTTGGGTTGACCGCATATAAATAGATTAACCAAATAACCTGTGTCCCAATTACCCGGTCTTATGTTATGAGACAATTGAGCTGAAAAGAGCCACGGTATCTGCACAATGACAGCATACAATGAGAGTTGAGTTTACCTTCTCAGGTTCTGGATGACTTCAGGAAACAGGATATACTTTTCAACTGCAGGAGCCCGAAGGAGAAGCTCCACCAGAGCAGGGATCAGCTTTTCTGCAAACATATTACTTGTAACTCTTGTGGTTGGAATTGTTTTGTCAGACAAAGCATCAGCTTTATCTTCTGATACTTCATTGCCTGGTGTAAGATGAGAAACGAATATCAGAATTAACAAATTGCTAAGAGTAATAACATTACGTGCTTACTTGCACGGTGACCTGTGGTGCTCTGTTCAATCTCACCTTCTTCATTTGGCAGTGCAGAATCAACCCGTGGAAGATAATGCAAAAATTCTCTTAGCAGGTTTAGCCACATTGATGAAAGGTGCTCAGGGGGACCCAAAGAGGGCAAGATCTCCAAAACATGACGTAGTACAGGAGGGACATGTCCCTTCAAATCAGCAATATAATACGCATAAGGTTGACGCAGGAGCCAGATTTTGAAACTTAGTATTTAAGGGGGAGAAGATAAAGAATAATGATGGGATAACAGACTTACAAATTCAGTTTCGAAATTTTCGCTACTTATGATGGCCTGCTTTATAGCCAAGTCTACAATTCCCAACAATTGCATGTACATTTTATCATCAAACATCTTCAGTGATTGCACATATAGTTCACCTGTCAAAACATTGGACAAGAATGAAAAGGACAGAGTAAATCCAGGTGTTACAGCAGAGACGACCACCATTGTTTCAGCCATGTCTATTCATTGAAATTGTTCATCTAATTCAACAGAAAGGCTCTCCAAATATGCAGAGAAATCATTGAAAAAAAAGAATTACCTAAACCATGCAAAATCTCTTGTTTCACCTTGGTTGCTGTGTCACCTGTGTAACTCGATGACTTTTGGAAAACAAGCTCATACACATCCATGACCGAGTTAAGGTATCGAAGTTGCAAGTTTCCCTGATTCATAAAAAAAGAAAAAAGTTAAGTTAAAAAAACTGAAACTTGGATATGACAGAGTCAATAGCAGCTCGTAGATAGTTAACGTAGCTGTGCTGTTACCTTGACACAGTGGGACACAACAGCTGTCTGCAGACAATTTATCGCTGCAAGTGATACTTCTTTACTCCCATTGAAAATGCTATTCTTAACAAAAGCAAGCAAAGACTCCCATCCTACAAAAGTAGAAGTTCCATGATATTTCAGTTTTTCCTAAACCATAAAGGACGGCATTCCAGGCAAATTGGAAGTCACTCACCTGACCAGAAATTGGGTAAGCTTTCAAGAAGAGGAAAGTAGGACCGGAAGAGGCGCGCTATTCCTCCAAGGACAAGCACAAATGTTTCATCCCACTGCTTTTGGGCTGTATTGCGACTGCAAATCAGAAAGTGGATGGCAAGATTAAATGGTAGGAAGAGTGGTAAGACTTTTAAAACAATTAAGTGATATCAAAGACTATCAGAGCGAGATGGACAATGTAAAAGACTTCCATGCATGGAAAATTCCTTTTATCACCTATGATGTATAAGCATGTGCACTGCTTTCCCTCCTCGAGTACCTATTTCTTTCCCTTGCCATTCATCCTTTGATGATGTTGCAGCCTACAAAAGAAGATTCACCTGTCATAAGAGTCTCCTAAAGTGGATGTATTGAACCACTTTCCTCACCTTGTGAGAGGCGCCATCCAACATCGGGAAGATATAGTTCCACAGACAATCCTCCCACATGCTTTTTGAAAGTTTGTTCCCATGACTTCCCAAAATCTGAAAAAACGTCCGGACGGCTGAATTTCTGACCTGTAAAATTAAATAGCAACGAAAAAATTAGATAGAGTAAGACCAACTTACCAAGTAAATAAAAAATTCACATTGAAAAGACAGTGGTGGTCTATGACGAATACCTCTGGTCGCTCGTCATCCACGAGTTTCTGAATTAATGAAAAGACTAAAAACAACAATTTCTCATGATTGACTACTTGTATTCGAGCTTCATAATCTGGCTTGTTAGAATTCCTAACCATATGCTCTTCCCCGTCCTCACCATTTGTTTGCTGTGGAGTGGTATCAACATTATTGAAGCCTGCAGGGACAGAACAGATTACTAAATATCTTATATAGAGCTTATCTTGAGGAGATTATTGCCGACTACGATTTGGTGAAGTTATTTACCCGATCCTTTCTCCACTAGAGATCCATGGTGGAGCCCCTTTGCTACGAAATCAGTCAAAGTCCACAACAGGCCAATGGCTGTTAAACTTATATTCAAATCAGTCTTCTGTGCACTATAAGCTCCAGTAACGTCTATGCACCTGAAATTTTAGAATCATTAACTAACATCCCATAGATACAAGGTAAACTGTCGACATCTCTGACAGCTAAGTATTAACAGGTAAAGTAAGGAACACAGTAATGAAAACGGAGATAGGATCTTACACATGGAGACAGTCTTCCGGAAGAGTAGGAAGTCCATCACTCATAACAACCCGGAGACTCTGTGAAGAACATACAAGGTATCCTTAACAAGAGCATCAGTAAGCAATGGACTCAGGTTATTATACACTGCTGCTAACTGTTATGAAACTCAGGGCAGCCATCCTTTACTAACCTGGAACCCAAGGGTCGCCACATCCTTCTCTGATGCATCCGCAACAGACCTTAAGAGAATAGGTGAGGAATAGGATCAGTACATGGAATGGAAATTAAATTTCACATACGTGGAAGAAATGCAGAAACCGAGCAAAACATACCTCAACATTTCAAGAATGCCTGGCCAGCTATAGTACAACTTTTCCCCACATCTCTGATGAGATAAGAATGATGCAGGAGCAAAACATTAGATATGAAAGGTAAACGAAGTTTGATCTCAGAATGTTCATATCGTATATATACCTCCAGTACATGAAGGAGAATTTTTAATGACCCAACTCGAACATCGGCCTTTTGAGCAGAAAAGTAAAGAACCCTGAGAGAAGATAGTACAGCACACTCGACTGACTTTAACTCAGATGACGTTGATTCTACCTAAGGATAAGAACAGAAAAAAGGAAAAGAGCAATAAAAGCAAGATCCTTTTTGCATGAGATGGAAAACGCTCAAACTCAAGCAAGGACAGTGAAGAGAGATCTCACATCCAGAGTTGCATCTCTTGATCTGGGCGGATCTTCTCCAAACTGTTCTGAACCTAAGACAGCACAGATGGATTGATCAAGAGCATCAAGCGCCATATTTCTCAAGTTCTGATTTGAATGTTCAGCGAGCTGCAATATGCAGTTGAAGTGTAAGTAAAGCCAAAAACAATGTCAGGATATCCCTGCAAATAAACAGAATATTGAATGCCGCGTCACCTCAAGAAAATGGCCAACCACTTGGTCCCATAGTGGTTCCACCCCTGTCATACGGAAAAAAATCATAATGCGAACAAAATGATCCAGAGACTAGACCAATATACTAGGCGACAGCATAGACAAGAGAGACTATACTCTGAATATGAACTTATATAATCAATAAAGAACATACTGTGAAGATTATTTACGAGAATAGATATCATTCTGTCCACTGAAAAACTGATGCTCCCAATTTTTTTACTTGAAGCTGATGAAACACTGCCCGAAGTTTCTGTCATGGATTGATGGGATAACATATGGAGCGCAGATAGAAGTGATTTAACAGCAGACACTTGCATCAGCGCTGAGCTCTCAAACAACTTGCAAGACGAAAGCAATGAGTCAAGAATTCAGCTAATCCCAAACAAACTAGAGATAAATAGTCTAGGGAAAGAAATCTCAGCAAAAGAAATTAACAAGAGCAATCCAAGGGCATAGATTACAGGAGAAAACTGATTCGGCTTACCTGAGAATTTAAAGAAGAGAGAATGCTAAAATCAGCGTACTGCCTAGAAGGCTCTCTGGTAAGCTTTGGGACTGCAGTTGCGACCTCCTACAAGTAAAAGATAATGTTATACTGCCCTAGAATCATCGTAAGAGTACTTCCATATCAAAGAGAAAGGTATACTACAATAATAAAGATCAAGCTATGTTATACAACAAAAAAGACACTCCTGCACGGAAGTTTTGCCAAATTTACCTGGGTGGTTGCATGAGGAGAATGAATAGCTCGATCTAGGGCTGCCAGAGTTTCAAGAACCTGTATTTGTTTGGGATTTCCCGTTATCATGAGATAGTTTACTTGAACATACTTAAAGCAAAACACTCACCAACACCCATGATGGGCCCAATACATTATGCAACCTATGAGCGATGTTGAAGAGTGTTCTCAATGCCTGAGCAATAATCAGAGGGTTTGTCAGTCAAGCACGTTTAACGAAATCATTTTAAATGGACAAATTGCGAAGGCGATTTTTTCGTTCAAGATGTGCATGAGAATAAAGAATTATCAAATTAAATACCTGAACATTCTTGGGTGTCAGGACAATGACATCTTTCTGATCAACCTGTACTTCAGAACGTTTGGACACAGGAGACTGTACGAGGCTGCTGGAATCACAAATGAAATCCCCAAAAGTTAACCAACTAGCATTATTAAGTATCTTTGAAATGATATTTATAGCAAAATTTTCACGATACCTTTTTCTTTCGGCATCAGTTGGCAAAACGATGGTAAATTTACAAAGTGATGCAAGAAAAGAGTTCAAGGGTTCAACAGCATGAAGAACGCCACATGCCTGAGACAAAAAAAATTGAGGATAGCCATCAATTCTTCTAGATAGGTAAACATAAGGTTAATTAGCAATGTCAAAACTATTAAGCAGGGACATTTTTATTCCGCACATCGCCAATTAGCAGCCACATCGCGTATGGAAACTTTGAACCTGGTTTGCATTTACCTGAGTAAATGCTTGATATCCTTTCAATATTTCTAATACGATTGCCTCTCCTTGTGACCTTCAAGAACGGTTAGATTAAACAAAGTTTCGGCGTTTGCCTCTTCACAATCAATGTATAGTCTAACAAAAGGGCTATTATACCTTGATAAAATAAGGGAAAATGCGTCAAGTATGGTCAACCACAATGAATCTACCATTGAGAGACAGAGATGTGAAGTTTTCCCAGTATAATCAGACGAAGGATGATTCTCGTATCTGGGGGATTCAAGCTGGTGGTTTGTAGAAAGGAATGTAAGAATAACAAGAGACAAGCAGGCAAAGAGTAAAAAGATTATGTTAGACAAACATTGAAATGGCATAACGAAGGAGAACCCTGCATCAATTACCTCTCCAACGTCTACTGCTTCATCTGTTAACGTGGCGACTGTAAAGACAACTCCAAGCAAACCTTCAATTGCCAAAGTGATTGCATGAGCTTCACTTGCAACGAGAACAGCCGCACTGGAAGCATCGTTATCAAGAATCCATTCAATCCCTACAGCAATAGAGAAAATATTTATAACGACATCTTTCTAAATTGAAATAAAATTTAACTGAATTTTGAGATCCTCAAAGGTAATAAATAATTATTATAGCAACAAAATAATTGATTACCTTTAGCTTTGCTACTAAACATCCCAGCGACAGCTGCTAGACTTTCCTCACTCGTCTCCTGAAACTACTTTCAAGAAAACCAACCCGAGAATTAAGCCATGTTAAAAGTTTTTCCTCCTGTTATGAGATGTCAATTCTTAAGCTAAATAAGTCACTTTATAGTTCCTTAAGTTCTTTCAGAAAATCTTTCCTGGTACACAGAATAAGTAAAAACTAAATGTACATCTAAAACCAACCGCAGCGACTACGAGAACTCAAGCAAATCAAGACTACAGAAAACCTTACAGGCGACCTACCCTACAAACCCACCTGTATGCTAGAAACAACTCGAGCAAGTGCTTTGACCATGCTCTCCACGACATTTGTATTTTTAGGGTGCCTTGAAAGAATAAGTTACTATTAGATCACAGAAGGAACATGATCTGGAAAAAACGGACGAACAGAGAACTTCTATAGCAAAGTCATAAGACATAGCATTACAATCTTTATCAAATGTCCATAGATAAATTGGGTAGAATTACAAGAAAGTTCTTTAAGAGTTGAAAACTTATTCAACTGCACAATATGAAGAAAGAATAAGACGGGGAGATTAGTTTCCTGAACGGGCAACATTGAGTGCATCCCAAGGACAAAAAATAGAAGTAGCCTTACATATCAAAGTTCTGGAAGAGAATCCGTAATGTTCTTGCCTCAACACAGAAACCCTATTTAATGCACAGACACAAGAGATCATAGAAATGTGAAAACTGAGAAGAGATTTGAGGCACAAAAGATCATACACGTGCAAGTAGTATTGATGGAATGTAATGATTACCCTCAAAATCTCAAGAACAAGAATGCGATGCCACAACGGCAAATCTAAAAATGTAGCTTTCACGAGCATACTTAGGAACACCTGCAGAGAGAGAATGGAAAGGACGCCCGTCAGTAAAGAAAACTTGCAAATATCATAGTCAACAGGAAAACATGTTTTATGTGTCTATTCCTTTGCAGACAATAGCACAAAAATATTGAGGAATCTAGTAAAGTTGTGTACACTGTACCTCGCATTCTGTAACAAGAGACGAACTATACAGTCGAATAATATGAGCAACTGACCGCAGCACCAACCGGCGAAAATAAGGTTCAACCATTTCTCCCTCGAGCTAAGCAGTAACAAACTTAATTCCATGAGTAAATGCATTTAGATATGCTTCAATGCTAATTCATATTTTATTCCAGATCGTGTGGAAGTATACATATATACAAAAGACAGTGAGGCACGATATTACCTCTGAGCTGGTCCGAAGAGATGTCATCAGAAGGGAACAGATTTGGTGACGCAAAACCTGATGAACAAACAGGTAAACTATCATACTTAGGTCAGCACGTTATGGAAGGATGAAAAATAAGTGCCCATTTGATAAAAGCTTTGCATTACCTGTTCATATGGAATTAGTATCTTAAAAACTGAGATATAGTTCGACAAAACAAACCTGCAAAGTAAAATGATAACCATACATTTAAAACATGATTTTCAGTCCATTGCAACAAGTGCAACTACATTTAAAAAAAGCCTTCCAACTCACTCAATTAATTCGAGGGAAAAGGTCCTTGGAAGAGAAGTAACATGCAACCAAGCTGCCTGTAAAAGCATGAATATAACAATCAACCTCTGTGAAATACCTTTAATGACATTTAGCTGGAAAAGGGATACAGAGAATCAATATAGTTGAATTAACACATACAGATCCACCTGCAGCTGAGGCTGTCAGGTCCTCAAGCAACCGCAGACCAAGTTTACCGGTTTCACTCAAGGTGTCTCTCATTGTCAATCGACCAGAGGTAACATCTTTCTCCAAGGGCCTGGTTTCATATTTCTGTTAGTCTATTAAATAATAGTAACACCAAATACCAAAAGTTCCAATTGGACAAAGCACGAGTTCTAAATGGAGAGCCTATGTCTCTCATTTTACTAGAAAAAACACAAATCAACCAGCATATAATGATTGCAGCACCCACTGGGTATTAAATTCATCAAAACTCCACAAACGTACAAAAAAAATATGTGGACAGTAAAGACAGTGCAAAAGATGAGTTAAAAGAGTAAGTGTGACAGAAACGATCAGGACTGACATACTCTGAATTATTGATATTCTGACTCAGATCTCCAGTAACTGAGCCAGTCCTTGCTGTTTGACTGCTAGATCCAAATTTAGGCATAGGAAGGGACTCAGCTGAAACCACTTGCTCAAAAATCAATGCAACTGCTTGCCTGAAGGTAGCTGCAGCAGTACTGGGAGACCAAAAAACAGAACCATGGTTTTTGATTTTGACAAAGTAACAAATGTTTGAAGAGGAAAATATTATAGCAGTAGGTAATGAGGTAAGGTTTGCATGAAAGCAACTTACTTGTAAACACTAGGAAGTCGGTTGTTATCAAGAAGCCTGAGACAGATACTTAGTCCCAGAACCATATTTTCCTGGAATTAAGAAAGATGCTAACGCCTCACGAATAGCAAAGCCATAAGGAAGCAAATCTATGGAGAACTAATAACTTTACATTAGCACAAAACATTTTGGTTTATGCTCTTGATTAAAGGGCCACTCCAAAAAAACCAATTTCCTGACATCATTCTATTGGTATATGCATAAAACCATTTATATTTCATTTACGTCAATGACCAGGATCAGGGTTGAATTTAGTCTACCAGCATTTTTGCTTTAGAGTTCCATTCTTACTAGACCAAGCTTGTCGTATTCACCTCAGTTTCTGGATGTAGGCGAGATTGAAATATTATTAAAATAGTTTGTAGAGTCTTTAGTTGGATATTTTCTTCTGCCATTTCTGAATGCTGCAAGTGAGGAAACACCACATCAGGTAGTGTTTTGCAATAAAATTCATCAAGTAAAAATGTAAATCTGTTTCGCCCTTTTCATACTATAAACCAAAGAAGGCATGCCTCTCGCAGAAATTCATGTATGAGAAAGACCTAAGTTTGTCAGAAGGTATCTACAGATATACATGAATGTTAGAATTCAACAACCTAAATAAATAAATAAATGAAAGAGATGGAGAGCTGAACTTTTATTCTCAGGTAAATTCAAAGGCTTTGCGTTGCAATACAGAACAATTGCACAAATTTCTATTTAATTTAGAGAAGTTACAGAAGCTCTCACTTACATCTTTCAAGGTATTAAGTATCTCCTTTAGAGACGATGGTTCAACAGCATCATGAGATATAAGCTTCTGCAAGCATGAAAGTCCTATAACACTTAGTTTTGTATTCCTGACTCCACAGGCCATCAGAAAGATCCGAAGAATGTCCTCATTGCTTGAAAGATCACTTGCACTCGATGACGAACGAAGCTGAAAAACAAGAAGAGGTCAGCTATTTTACAGGAAATCTAATGAGCAAATTGAGTCTCACGGCTTGAACTGTAAGGCACTTACAGTTCAATTCACTAACTACATTCTAACAAAGATTCTCAGAATGTAGATGCTACCAAACCCAAGTTGCCGAAAACAGACATAGCTGTCGACTCGTTTGAAAACAAGAAATTATTGCTCATTCAGTTCAACAATAATTAGTTTTGGCAGAAAGGAGTGACCAATATCAGAATTTCAAAACGATAGTTTTCTCTACCGCTCTAAATTTTCGGTGAGAACATAAAGAACTATGCGTAGTAAGCCACTCTTCACATGACCAATCGGATGCACACATAATCTTAGAGTTTCAGTTGAAAAGCATAGTGCGAGCTTTCTAAAACAAACACCAACTGAAAGGCGCCATAATATCTCCTTGTTCACAGTAAATTCAAGCTCGAACAGCAGCCGTCTGCATTACTGTAAAAAAACCTAACCTTTAAGATTGCGTGCTCCGCTCCGTCTTTCACGGCGGGATACCTCCGCCGTGCCTCCGCAGAGAGCGCACGAAGATCCGCCTCCAAAGCCGCCACCAAAGCCATTTTCGTTACTTGAACCTCTCGAGATTTTTGGGAGAGAACAACTCAGATGTTGCCAGGAAAATAACTAAATCGGGAAGTCTAGCATCGAGATCGGATACAAAGCTCCGATCGAGATGATACTTGGAACGAAGGAAGAAATGGAAATCAAAGGTAAGATCTTTGAGATAGTGAAAAAAAAAAAATTACTCAGATTCGAGTTGTGTATGTTATCACGCGCATGTCACGTGCCTCAAATCGCTTCACGAGATTATAGTACTCAACTTTTAACGCTTATGAAATTTGAGAGAACCAAAACAGCAATACTCAAGAACAACCAACATTTTCTTAGCCTTTTGAATTAGGAAAAACTTTTCTTAAACAATGTAACTCGAATTATAAACAGTATACAAAACATAACAATATAACTCTCTGAAATAAACAAATAAATAAATATATAGCCATCTTAGATCATTTGACTAAAATATAAAATAATACATGAGTCTCCATCACCATTCGTGTATCAATGGTTTGTGAGATTATCTTGGTCCAGAGACTCGTAACTACTCCACAACACAATTTATCAACATATCACCCCAACTATTGTAAAACTCTTCTGTTAAGACAATCGATCCAGTCCTCTCTTAGGATGGAGCACCGACATGCCGTGGAATCAATCAACGAGTACCTACATAAAACTACAGCTTATCCTTTGATCCGCCTAAACCCGAACCAGATCTCGTAGTGATTAAACAGCAAACTGTCATGTGTTTGTCTTCCAAGGGATTCGAGTCCTAAGCTTGCTAGTCTCTCTGTGCATTTGTCTCCTCCTAAACGAGTACAGAACTTTATGTTATGTGACACAAAGATTCTCCCCTCATAAGGCTTCAACTTATCTACCAGCCTTTCGAGTCCAGTCCAAACGAGCTCGTCAGGCATATGCAGGAAGACTGCACTAGCATATATCAGATCGTAGGCTACATCTGAGCCAAACTTGCTGAATTCCATGTCTTCACCTCTGACTATAAGAGGCCGTTTATGGAGAAGACCTTGAGAAGGAAGCTCGTACCTTAAGGCAGCCATTAGCGAAAGCTCATCCTTTTCGAGGCAGTGAAATTTCCCAGGGTTGAGATAGCGGATGAAATGCAAACCAACACGGAGGGTACCACATCCTATTTCAAGAACTCTAGCACTGGGTTTAAGCTTGGCTGCTTCAGCCAAAAACTCAAACACGTCACGACCACCGGCCCATGGTTCACCGTAGTTGCTGTGATGCTCCTCGACAAGTAACTCACCAGGGCATGGAAGAGCTGTGTGGTTGGTTGCTTCATTTCCTTCGTAATGCGAAATACCTTTGTACCTGAATCCCAAAACCAGCGTAAATTCAGAAAGTGATTCAACCAATTTACAGAAGACAACATAATGGATAGCCAAATTTCTACACACAACATGGTTGTTACTATTTGTAATTATCCTAGATAATGTTCTCAAGATTCGATTTACTTGTTAGGAGTCTCTTAGGTAGATCAGCACTATATCACCATGTATATATAATTGATGCAAACCAAGAGTTAATGAAAAATGGATTATAAGTTCTACATGAAATCTGAAAACTCCTTTTGAAAAAGCTTCCAACACTTGAATCAGTTTGATTTCTGGAGAGATTTTGAATCTCAGCGAAAAGTGAGAGAGTGGAGATGATTACTGTATGAGATCCTGAAATTGCTGTTCCCTTGTGCGAGGATTAATCCCTTTCCGGAGCACATTCTCCTGCATATGCAAACCGTTCGACCTAATCAGATCTTTAACCCAATCTATATCCTCTTGCGACGTCGAAATCCTCTCCTCCGGCCTCACATCACCGCCGCCGACGGTAGCGAAAATAGCTCCGTTCTGGGAGGATATAGATGACGGACATGAGCAGAAAGACAATGAAGACGATAGTATGAAGAAGATAACCGCCGATAACGACGCAGTTAGAATCAGAATTGGTACAGTAACAACAATTCCTTTCTGCATCGCCGATGATGAAGAAGAAGAAGAAGAAGACGATAGAATCGCCATTAACGCACAAATCTCTGCAGCTCTCACAGATTACGATGGAATCAACCGGGTCAAACCGGGTTTTATTGGTCTGTTCTGTCTAATATAACATGGAAGCTGGATAGTTCGAGTGAAATAACGCGGTTTAACGAAACTTCAATGTTTTTGGAGGGAAAATTCTTAAAAATACCTGAAATAATTTTAATTTGCTAATAAAATACATTAACTATTTAGGGTTCCTTTTTAATATATAACCTAATTCTAGATACCTAATTACTATCCGAATATTTGGAAATCGTAAATTTGACACTACAAAATTAACGGCGTTAAATATTTTAATTGGATTAATAAGACGTCGTTATAGACGAAGTTAACCTAATAAAAAATGATGTTGAAACCCTTAATTGTTTTTTTCTCAAATCGATAAAGCCTCAATTTGAAAGCCCTAATTTTATTTCACCATTTTTCTTCTTCTCTAGATTATGTCACCAAAACTTCAAAGGATCGATTTGGCGACAAAATCTAAAGAGAAGAAAAATTGTGAAATGAAATTAAGACTTTCAAATTGGAGCTAAATCCCAAATTCTTTTACTCCATTCAGAAAGTCTTTTCCGCCGGACCACGCTTTGTCCCTTAAGGTATTCAGTACTAGGATCAGAGGATTTTGGGAAAATCATTTAAGGGTAACAATATCATTTTTAATTAGGTTAACCCGTCTTTAACAACATATTATCGATCCCGTTAAAATGTTTAACGTTATTAATTTTGTAGTGTGAAACTTGCGATTTTTAAATATCCGGCTACTAATTAGATATCAAGAAATAGGTTATGTATTAAACAGAAGCCTAAATAGTTGGTATATTTTTTTGGCAAATTCAAATTACTTCAGATATTTTAAAGGAATTTTTCCTTTGAAGGAATACAATGTTAACGGATCTTCGACTAATTGCTCAAACTTTTTTGTTGTTGTATTTTTCAGATGAGTAACAAACATAAAATAATATACAGTATTTAAACGAGTTTATAGAGGAGAAAGAAAAAAAAAGTGTAAAAGAAATACTATAATCCATTAATCTATTAAATGTTATAAAGACTTGTTACAGAAAGAGTAAGAATATTGTATTGTGTCATTAAGAACTTCAAAAGATTACAAAACAAAACCATCAAAAACCTTTCACACTTCTCTCTTTGAAACCCCCAAAGAAGATCGAATCTGGAATATTAATTATGATCCAGTTTCCATGAACCCCAACGAAAGATCTGAGAAACAGTCACACACAAAACATATGGGCAAGCTCTAAGATGTAAAAAAAAAGTAACTTGAGTGCTGTGTCCTTTTAAAACCAGAACTGCAACATCCACTAGTGCAAATGGTCCTAAAAACGCAACTGGACCATCACCCTACTGGGGCTCAAACCAGAACTCCGCCCAAACAAAAAAAAACAAAAAACTCGCGCATTGACAAGAGATAGAAAAGAAAGAAAAAAAGACTTAGTTCTTGATTTACCGCTGTTAGATCATGTCAAACTTGACATTCGTCGCCTATGATGACAAAGTTTGGCTCTCACATTTGGGTCTGATGAAGTAACCATCTTGCTCCTTGGCAAAGAAGTATCATTGATATTCTTTTTCTGTAAAGGGGTATCTTTGATCATCCTTTTAGGCGTTTCTGGTGTTCCACTATTAGCTGCAGCTTGAAGCGGCTTTGTGAATGATCTTCGAAGGAGACCTCTGCTACGTGAGTCAGAGAGGCTAAGCGACTGAGAAGTGGACAACTGAGTAAGAGTTTTAGCCACTGATCGTATGCTCTGAGGCTTTGCGTTGATTTCCTTCTCTGACATTGTTTGCCTTAGGCGACTAGCAACAGTTGAAGTCATGAAACGTGGGACAAACCCAGAACTCTTGCTTATTTTGACAAGTTTATCAGATGATTTTGGTGTTGCATCGGTCTCTTTCAAATGATCTAAAGGCGAAAGAACTTTCTTTTCGATGTCTTCTTGATAGCTATCATGAGTGTTCCACAAGAGTTTCTTGTTTTCACTGAGCAGACACTCTGCTTCCTGTAGCCGCGCTTTGATCTTCTTGCAACTTTCTTGAGTGTCTTGCATTTCTTCTTCAAGTTCTGATATTTTCTTTTCTCTTAGCTTTCGAAGTTCCTAAGCAATGACGGTGAGAACATTCAGCAATCAGTGAAATGGATATGAATGCAAATACTGCCTGCAGTACATGTGCTTACTTCTGTTAATCCTCTGTTAGACTCTACCGCTCTCGCACGTTTTGTAAAGCTCAGAGAGCAAATTGTTTCACCGGCATCTTCATCACGTGGACTTATGTGCACAAGCATCAAAACCTTTGATCTAGTACCTAAAAAGGTTAAATCACATATCCATTAAACTCATGAAAGCAATCAAACTTAGATAACGTCAGTATACGCTAATCCCAAAAAACTTTAAAGAGATTATTATTATAAGCAACCATATGCCTTTACCTAGAGAATCTTTAAGGATTTGAGTTAGCTTGCTGTTTCTGCAAACAAGAAAGAGTAAGAAAAAGTAAAACTCAGTAGCATGACCAAAGCTAGATATATTTCGCTTCTGCCAGATAGATGTCTCTGTTTCAACGGCATATGTGTGAAAAGATATAAAAAGCTGAGAGCTTGCCTGTAAGGCACATGTCCCTTCTTTCTTCTTAAAGCTGCAATCACGTCTCCAAGAGCGGAAAGTGAGAGGTTTATAGCCCTTCCTTCATCCAGAGTTTGCCCTATTGCCCCGGTTTTCAAGAGCCTCTCGCTTCCTCCGAGATCTATCATCCAAAGCTTGCTAACTTCAGTTTTTGACCCCACAGCATCCCCACGACGAAAGATCGTAATCCTTGTTAAACTAGAGATAAACTAATTGAATTAGGGTAACTACCAAACTGAAATAACAAATGATTCGGGATTGACAATACAGTGGAAACCATCAAGAACCTACCAATGAGATCTGCTCGAAGCTTCATTCACATTTGTGCAAGAAGTTGATCTGACTCGTCTTCCTTTGTTGTACCACCATCTAGCTTTGGTAAAATCCGCTACTTCCACTTCAGTCAACCCCTCAATTTCGACTGAACCCTTTGAGTCTACTTGAATATTGAGGTTGCTGCAGTAAAGTTCAGGCAGACAACACGAAGTACTTAGAAGAATGTTTGAGCTTTTAGATACAGGCCTTTGGATACAAAATCTGGTTACTTACCATTTAGTTGAGGTTTCATTTGACCTCAGGGGTTGTCTTGCAGACAACAGATCTTTCAGGTTACCCATGTAGATTTCCAAGATACTCATCGTAAAAGTCACGGAATGTGTATGATCCATTGAAGCTTCATTGAAGAGTTCTTCAATAGCTCTAGGAGCAAGGCCTGGTTGCTCGTTTGTGCCATCCTACACAAGGCAAAAGACAAAAATTCTTCCTTAGCTTAGGAATAAAGCAACTCTTCGAATTAGATGTTTCAATTAAAATCTGGGTTTCAAGAATGACTAACCATGGTGAAAGTCTTTCCTGTCCCAGTTTGACCGTATGCCAAGACACATACATTGTGACCATCAAGGGCAGATCTAAGAATCGGTTTTACTTCTCCGAAAACGTCTTCTACAGAGTTTTTTTTCAACCAGGAGAATGCCTCATTTACTCACAACTGGAAGGAAACAGAAAGCTAAGATACAAAAAAGAGGGGAATCACTAAAGCCTAACAGGAGACTAACCTTGAGTTGCTGATTGATGGAAAACTTTATCAAACTCAAATTCCTTTCTGGCTCCAGCAAATCTAACAACAACTTTGTCTTGTCCAAACGAAACAGGTTCCCTAATCGGTCTCCTTTCTGTCAATAGAAATGGCCTAACTCTACAAAACACACGTATACTTCCTGCAAATTGAAGCCAATCCTTAAGATAACAATCAAATTTAAACCCAAAAAGGGAGTTTCAACATTGTGGAGTAACAACCTTTAGTGTCTATAATCTTATTCAGAACTTCCTTTCTCTGTTCATCCAATGACTTTAGCTTCGACTTCAACTCCAAAACTTCCACTGTACCCAGATCAATTTAAATTCGTGTTTTAACAATACAACAAAAAAACTTGAGCTCGGATTCGTTTTAAACTTATTGATCAAATAGAAAGCATACTTTGAAAAGATATGGGGTTAAGAAAACTAGAGGAAAAGTATATCAAGATACCTTCAAGGCTCGATATTGACTTTTCAAGCTCATTCCTTTCCTGCTCAGGAACAACATTTACATCGGTGTAAACCAAAGGAACAGGTTGTGGCGATTCCATAGATTCTGGAACTGAAAATGAGCTAACTGGAGATTGAGAGATCAAGATCTCTTCTTTTTCAGCTGAAATTAACATATTCCTTAGCTGACGTGAACGAGATCCAATTTCTGACAAAAACAAAACAAAAAACAAAGAGGAAGTGCGAGTGGAATGGAGGGAGACGACGACAACTCAATGTATGCAATGTAGAATGGTAGTTAGGAACAAAGAAAAAAGAACACTAAAAACTTATTCATTATTATAATTAATTACAGAACTCTCAACAAGAAGACAACTTGAGTTGTCATAAAACTCAGGAAAGATAATTGATTATTGAAAGTTTCCAGCAGAGAGAAAAGAAAAGGTTTTCTTTGTCAGAAACAAGAAAAACCCTTCGGGAAAATAAATATTTAAAAGAAAAGAGGAAGGCAAAAGTGAAGATGAAGCAAAGTACTAATACAGAAGAATTCTAGGAGAAGAAAAGAAAAGTAAAATCCAAACTTTGAAGAATCTCAAACTCGTGAAGTGTTAACCAGAGAAACAGAACCAGATTCGCACATATATGTGTATATATGGATTTAAAGCTAGAAATCAAAAGAAACCAGATACCTTCTCAGAGGCATAAGATCGAGCAAGTGGGAGACAATACAACAACTCAAGCGAGATTAGGGGAAAAAGGAGGAAGCATTGAGAACCAAAGTTTTGATTTTTGGAAAAAAGGTATGGATTTGAAAGTGGAAGGCTTTGTCAAATGATTGAACACTGTTATGCTGGTGATGAATGATGATGGTCTTGATTTCAGAAATGAAACATCTTCCACTCTCTCTCTTACTCTGTTTCTTCTTCTGACGAAATAGTGGATTAGTACGACTTCTGAGCATCATGGGATCAAAATAATTAAAAAAGGAAAATGATTGGAGGATATCAGGTTCAGTGTAGGTCCATTCCTAGACAAAAGTTGGTGCCTTTTGTTCCTCGACGAGCGGCTTGCCATTATCCATATCCAAGTTCCTTACTGTTTCATGATGAACGGACAACGGAGACGTGTTAAATTTGAATATACTCATTAAATTTGATAAAACCGTGGATTTATGATAATCTTAAGTTCACATTTATTGTCAGTGCAAGAAACCAAAAAAAATGTATATCTTTTTTCCTTTGTCAACAGATGTATTTTTGTCTTATTATATTAGTTTGGAATAAATTACAACGGCAAAAACATCGATGGATATAATGCAAAGTTTCTTTTGCACCAATAATTTAGTGAAGACGGATTTTTTTTCATGACATGATTAGTTTTCTTTTTAATCTTAAGAAGATCAACACAAAGACAAATTAAAAAGTTCTCTACCATAATGGCAGACGTACAACAAATGTATATCTATTAGTTGTATTGTTATATAGTTATTTATTTGAATATTTGGTCAAATGGCAATCAAATAGATATACAAAAAAGAAGAAGATAACCATGCTTTGAAAACAAATGCATTTATGGACAGTACGTATGATGTTTTTTCAATATATAACATATTATTTATCTATTACAAACGTCTAATTGAACAAATTGAGATTATTTTTTTCTTTATATCATCTTATTTATACTAGGCAGACCTGAAATTCAACATTATCCTACGAACGAAGTCCCTTGATATTCCTTTCGTGCGGGGATATACACCTGTTTGGTAAATCTAGAACACATAAAAAAAAATTGATTATTTATCTGCATCTTACTATGTTGAATGTATCTGCAGCATGAAACAGACATGCTGATGCGATCATATCTAAGTTGGTTATAATAGGTAGCTTTCTCCTTGTTCTAGCAGGAGTTAAGGTGTATGAAAATCAATACCTCTATACTTTGTCAACTCTTTACTTTGTCAAACGTGAAGAATAACCTAAGCATTGTCACGGAATAGGAGAAATGCTGTTGTCCACAAGCTCAGTCTTTTTTATCCATTCGGGTAAGTAACTATAACAGCAAAAGTTTTGATTTAAAAAACCCGTAACAATCGATATTATGTGGCTCTGACTTGTAAAAGACAATTATATGATGTTACTTGTTCAATATGGACTAGATAAACACAGATATCTTCTTGAAAAAAAGAATAAGCTTTTTGGAGATTTGATGCCATTTGATTTACTATTAGTCAAATCCTAGGTCAATATCAATGGCATGTCAGTTAAAAAAAGAAAAAGAAAAAAGAATCCTTGGGAACTGCAAGGGGCCACGACCGGGTTTTTTTATTTTTCCAAAAATTTTGCTCGTTAAGTAGGACGATGGTAATGAGCCATTCCAAATTCACTTTTAGACCAGTTCTCGTTTTGTTTGGTTCGAAACAACTTCCAAATGGTAGACACTCTCCATTTTTCCATGGCAATAGCTTTCCTTTTAGCTATCTTTGCCTTCTTATTCAAGTCACGGCGTCTTCTCTGGTTCAAGAAGGGTGCGTATGGGAGAGGGTTTTCTGAGTCACGACGGCATGTGCGTCCTCTGGTAGCTGCAGCTTCGTCGTCTCCCTCTCTCCCGAACTACCACGTGTTCCTCAGTTTCAGAGGAAAGGATGTCCGCAAAGGATTCGTTAGCCATCTCTATAAAGCTCTTAGCGATGCAAATATCATTGTGTTCCATGACGACAAGAAGCTCCAGCGAGGGGAGAAGATCTGGGAAGGACTCACAGAAGCCATCGAAAAGTCAAGCTTCGCCATCGTCGTGATCTCGGAAAATTACGCTTCCTCTCGCTGGTGTTTGGAAGAACTTTTGCGAATCACCGAGTGCGCCAAGAAGAAACGTCTGCAGTTGATTCCAGTTTTCTATGACGTCAACCCGTCAGACGTGAAAACACAGATTGGGAGATTCAGAGAGGCCTTTGCAAATCATGAAAAAAAGTATGATCACAAGACGGTGAGAAGATGGAGAACGGTTTTAGCTGAAGTAGGTATGACTTCTGGATGGGATTCAAGAAACTGGTACAGTCAATACCTTCTTCTTTAACATCCACTGCTCATATTCATCTACTAGATCAGTTCATCCCTCACGGAAAAAGTGTTGCTAGTGGTTTTATCTACAAAATATCTCTTTATTTGTTGCAGGAGTGAGGACTCAAAGCTTATCGTTGAAATTGTTCGCGATCTTCTGGACAAATTGTTTTCGAAGTTATCAAGTGACAAAGGCGGTAGATTAGTCGGAATGGGTTCTCACATGAGAAACATATATCCTTTGTTGGGCATGGATTCGGTAGATGTCCGAATGGTAGGAATCTGGGGCATGGGTGGCATAGGTAAAACTACTATAGCAAAGTTCGTCCATAAACACCTCTTGAGTGAGTTTCAAGGCGTTTGCTTTTTAGAAAACGTGAAAATGGAATTCAACGAGCATGGCGCATCACATTTACGAGAAAAAATCTTATCAAGAATCCAAAAGGAGTACCTGCATGTAAGAGGTGATGATTCTGAAGTCATGAAGCAACGGCTCTGTGGGAAAAAAATTCTTCTTGTCCTTGACGATGTTGACAACGTAGAACAGCTACAAGAATTGGTAGGAAGCATCACATGGTTTGGACCAGGAAGCAGAATCATAATAACCACTCGGGACAAGCGTGTGCTAGATCAGCATGATGTGGAACACATATATGAAGTTAAGCCTCTGAAGACTACACAAGCACTTGAGCTCTTTAGTAAGCATGCCTTCAAACAGCCTCATCCGCACGAGGAATTTAGACAGCTTTCGATCAATGTTGTCTTGCAGCTCGGTTGTCTCCCTTTGGCTCTTAAAGTTGTTGGTGAGTCTCTATATCGTCGGGACATAGTATTCTGGGAACACCACTTGCTTCTATTGAAAAGTGGTCTAAATAGTTCTATCTCAAATGCTTTCCGTGCAAGTTACGAGGCGTTGAATGAGCATGAAAAGATGATTTTTCTTTATGTTGCCTGTTATTTCAATGGGGAGTATATGGACAGGGCTACAGCAGTGTTAGACCTTTTTTCTGTGTCTTCTTGGTACAAACCATTGCCTTCCTTTCCGAGCATCATTGCCCTGACTGAAAAATGTCTGATAAGCATGTCCAGACACAAGAGGCTCAGAGTTCATGATCTACTCCAAGGGATGGCTAGGGGAGTTATTTGTACAGGAAAAGAAGAAAATCCATGGAAACGCAAGATGTTGTGGAATTTTAATGACATTAGTAACGTATTCCACGGTAGTATGGTGAGTTAAGAATCGTTTTCGGTCTATTTCGAAAAGCTTCTCTATCTTTGCCTGACTCACTGAGTCGTACTTTTCTCTGTCAACAGGGGACTGAAGCAATCGAAGTGGAGAGTATTTTTGTTGACATGAATGCAGGGAAGGAGCTTCTCATGAGCCCTAACATCTTTCAGAAGATGTTCAATCTGAAGCTGCTAAAATTTTACAACAATTCCAATGCTGGAGGGAGTAAGACGAGCATGCCTGATGGACTTCTCTACCTCCCTATGCTGAGATATCTTCATTGGCAAGCTTACCCTCTCAAATCATTGCCTTCTCAGTTTTGTACATCTTGTCTAGTTAAGCTCAATCTTTCTGACAGTCCAGTGGAAACACTTTGGAGCGGAACTCAGGTAGCCTTTTTTTTAATCTGTTATGGTCACTAGAGTATGTTATGATGCTATCTCAAACCCATACTTAAAAAGAAAGAAGAAACAACATGAATCGAGTCTTGGTGATTTCTGATGCTCCTGTGGCTTAACTTAATGGATACAGCTATCTTCTTTCTATGGCAGGATACTGGAAATCTAAACCGTTTGATCCTCAACAGATGCAGACGCCTTGTTGAAATTCCAGACCTTTCCAAGGCGATAAATCTTCAGAGTATACACATATCAAACTGCGAGAGCTTGCTTGAGCTCCCTTCTTCTCTTAGGTATCTGAATAAGCTCGTTGAACTATCAGCGAGAGGCTGCAAGAAGCTGAAGAACCTCCCCAGAGACATCAACTTGAAATCACTTAGATTTCTCGACCTTGACGGTTGCTCAAGTCTGAATGAATTTCCATACATTTCAGAGAAGATTGAGAGGTTGGGGCTGAACAACACGTCAATTGAGGAAGTGCCACCAAAGATTGAGAATCTCTCCTGTCTCGGATATCTACGGTTATCTGGATGCAAGAGATTGAAGAATCTTCCAAACACCGTTAAGAATTTGAGTTCGTTGAGATATCTTTGGCTTGCTAACTGTCCTAACATCACAGTGTTTCCACAGGTAGTTAATGAAATAAAGATGCTGCACCTAAATGGAACAGCCATTGAAGAAGTCCCTCCGACCATAGGGGATAAAAAGAGACTCATTGTTCTTGACATGTCAAGGTGCCAGAGACTCCGAAACCTCCCTCAAACGTTGAGGAACGCGCAAAGCCTAAAGTTCCTATATCTCAGTGGCTGCACAAATGTCACGCTATATCCCCAAACTGCAGGACCATTAAGAGCTCTCGATTTGTATGGGACATCAATCGAGCAATATCAATCTTTGTCTAAGGAGGAAGAACTTAAGATTCATCGACGTCAAGTAGACATTTCAAGGGGATGTCTTCTTCGCTATGCTCAGAGATACATGGAAGAACGGAGATCTGGCTAGTGGTTAAACTCCTTTCATAAGAGTTAAGATTTTGAATGACATTATATAACAAGTAGACGGTTTATGACATGTAGTGTGGTGATTTTTGTTACATCATCATCGAATTAGTATATGTTGGAAACAAAAATGCAAAATCATAAAAAATCGATACTTATATATGATTGACAAAATACCAAAAATTGAAAAATTTACAGTTACGCATTAAGACCATTTTCTGCAGTTCTGTACAATTTACAGTTACGCATTTTAATTTGTTTGGTATAACATTAATAAAAAGTCTTATCCTTTTATCAATTATTTCCGATTTTTTTTTTCTTTCTGCGAGACTTGTGCTGATGCTATGTGATCTAATCATTTTACCAAGTCGAGTCTCAAAGTTTGTGTTCATTCCTGAAGATCTTCTTCATCATCTCTCAAAAGGCGATCACGCTACGAACAAAACCTTTACAATTCACTTTCACGATATATTCCTTCTAATCTTCTCAAATTCTCAAACTTTCGAGTTGCTAAAGCAACCTGATTTTCAAATTTCTTTTATTTTATTCGAGGAAGAAAAGCTCTAGGTTTTCTGTGAGTTCTATGGGTGTGTTGGGTTCTTGAATCTCGTAGTCGATTACATCTGAAGTTTAAGATAGCGGGTATGGCGATGGTCTCGTTCGTTGCTTCTTTAGATAATTGATTTGTTCCTATCGCTGTCTTTTGTTCTACGGTTTTTATTGTTGAGACTTCAGTATAAAGTGGCTCACTTTTTATTTGGAGATGTTCAAAAGGATGTATCAAAATTTGGCAGTCTAGAGTTATGAAGTGGTGATTCTGTAATATGTATTTTGGATAGCGAAATTGAGATTGCCCCTTGATTATGGATATTGGATAATGAGACAAGAAAAACACAACCAGAAAATGAGAAAGAGAGAGTGACCGTTCTGCTTGATGAAGATGATGCTTATTCTTCAGTTTCTGTTTTATATATTTTCGGGTTTTTCTTTTCAAGGTAATTTGAAATGCACCGCGTGGGAAGTGCTGGAAGTAATGGTGGCTCAGTTCGCTCACGCAAAGAGAAAAGGCTGACTTATGTGCTAGGTTCCAATGACACCAAGGTGGGGTTTGTATTACTGCCATCTGGATTGTTATCCTGTCTTTCATTTCTGTGTTACCTTGTTTGTGTAGTTGTTTCTTGTAGACTTAGCAAGATATAGACCTCTTTCAATGCAATCCTGACATGTTCCTTTTTGTCAATATGCATTTTCCAGCATTGTGCTGGCGTAAATTGTTTGGATGTATTGAAGTCGCCTGTTTCTAGTGACCAACATTACCTTTTCACCGGAAGCCGTGATGGTACACTCAAGAGATGGGAATTTAACAAAGATGCGGCCTTTTGCTCAGCTACCTTTGAGTCTCACGTCGATTGGGTATTAATTTATGATACTGCTATTCAGTTTGAGTAGGTATAAGTAATCAGCTCTCCAGAGTGGGGTGTGCTTGGGGGTAAATGTGTTCATATATCACTTTGGACTTACTCTTTCTCGTGGGGCGATGAAATCATACGTAAATAAGAGTATTCCATGGCTGTATAAGATATGTTTATGCTACACCTTGGACCTTTGAAAATAAACTGTTGTTCTGTAACTCAGTTTGTACAAGGTTATTTGATTCTCTTGAATTAGCTTATATTATTAATGAAACAGCGTGATTTGTTTTCGTGCTGGTCTACTTGTTTGAATAATAAAAGCTTCTGTCTGTTGTTTAGGTAAATGATGCTGCCCTGGCTGGTGAAAGCACTCTTGTTTCTTGTTCTTCAGACACTACCGTCAAGGTTTGCTACTTTGTTACAATAACTTGCAGTATCTATCCAAAATGTTTCCTTGTTTTCTTTGTGCACTTCCATATTAGTTACTTAATGCGGATTAATTTCATGTAACACACCAGACATGGGATGGTTTGTCAGATGGGGTTTGTACCAGAACTCTACGCCAGCACTCTGACTACGTTACTTGTCTAGCTGTTGCGGCAAAAAATGTAATTTCCCTATCATTCTTTTTAGGCAGTAGAAAATTGATATGTTAGAGCAAATTTTGTAGAGCATCTGGCTTCGTTTTTTTATTTCACTTTCTGATCCTGTCCTGGTGTTAACTTTAGAGTAATGTCGTTGCATCTGGTGGCCTTGGTGGGGAGGTTTTTATATGGGATATTGAAGCTGCTCTTTCACCTGTTACAAAATGTAATGATGCAATGGAAGATAGCTCTCCAAATCGTGCCAATGGAGCTGCAAACTCTTTACCTGTTACGAGTCTAAGGACAATTGATTCAAGCAACAATATCTCTGTTCAGTCATCTCCGTCACAGGGATACACACCAATAGTTGCCAAAGGACATAAAGAGTCTGTCTATGCTTTGGCGATGAATGATATTGGAACCATGCTCGTCTCTGGTGGAACAGAAAAGGTATTCATACAATTTAGGTTGTTGGAGTAACCTTAGAAACCGCCTCAGACGATCCTCAGATTTTATATTTTGTGAATACTATGAAGGTTTTACGTATCTGGGATCCAAGAACTGGTTCAAAAACTATGAAGCTGAGGGGTCATACTGATAATGTCAGAGTGCTACTACTGGACCCAACCGGCAGGTAAGTTTCTTTGATTGGTCAGACGACCAATGATTTATTTGGGGCTTTGTGGTGCCTAGATTCTTCTCTGACTGATAGGCGTCCTTTTGTTTCTCATATTGAGTCTGCAGGTTTTGCTTGTCTGGGTCCTCTGATTCAATGATAAGGTCACTTTTCTCATCTTTGTTCCGTTTTATGTAACCATGAACACAACAGATGTAGTCATTACAATCATAATAGTTCTAAGTGGTTATTAATTCAATTGATAGGCTCTGGGATCTAGGTCAGCAGCGATGTCTTCATACTTATGCGGTGCATACAGATTCCGTTTGGGCACTTGCATGCACCCCGTCATTTAATCATGTTTATAGTGGTGGAAGAGATTATTCTGTGAGTAGACAACAAACCTTTTTCTCCCTTTTCTCGCTTTCAGTCCAGTGTATAACTTCCTTCTGCAATTCTGATGATTTGTTATACTCCCCTCAGTTATACTTAACTGACTTGACAACAAGAGAGAGCGTTTTGCTGTGCACTAAGGAACATCCAATTCAGCAATTGGCTTTGCAAAATGATAGTATTTGGGTTGCAACAACGGATTCCTCTGTTGACAGATGGCCTGCCGAAGTACAGAGTCCTCAAAAGGTCTTTCAACGAGGTGGCTGTTTCTTGGCTGGAAATTTGTCTTTTAACAGAGCAAGGGTTTCCCTGGAAGGGCTGAGTCCAGTAAGAAAAAAAAATCCTGCTGCAACTACTTTACCTATCTAAGCATTTTTCAATCGTCTGGTTAATTTCGCTTATCAACAGCTCCCTGCCTACAAGGAACCTTCCTTGACCATTCCTGGAACTCAACCAATTGTGCAACATGAGATTTTGAATAATAAAAGGCAAATTTTGAGTAAGGTGAAATATCTCCAGACGCTTTGGTGTGATAGCCATAAGTTATACTTATGAGTTTAACGAAACAGAAAAATTAGACTTATGAGGGGTCGTGTATTTATTTGCTTCTTCACTGGCAGGACGCTTGTGGCTCAGTGAAACTGTGGGATATGACTAAGGGTACTGTGGCTGAGGATTATGGGAAGGTCTCTTTTGGAACTTTCAGTGTTCTTTTTATACAGAAGTGATAGTGCTTTATGTTTCTCTTAATGTTAATTCTTTGTTTCTGCTGCGGTATTTATGGAAGTTTTTTAAAATCCATCGCTAATGTGTTCATGGAGAGCTACTAAGTCAAATAAATATTCCTATTTTCATGTTTGCAGATTTCGTTTGAAGAGAAGAAAGAAGAACTGTTTGAGATGGTAAACTTGTTGGTTAATTACTGAATTTGCAAGAGTGAAGCATAATGTTATCCAAGAATGAGTTCAGTAGTTTTCATTGCCTATATAGCGTTGATCATCACTTTTGTTGTTCCAGGTAAGCATTCCATCATGGTTTACTGTGGATACTAGACTGGGATGCTTGTCTGTACATTTAGAGACACCACAATGCTTCTCCGCCGAGATGTATTCAGCAGACGCTAAAGTTTCGGGACGACCTGAAGATGATAAGGTAGTTAATTTCCTAAATTTTGTTTTTTCGAACTAGACCGGAGAAATTATTCATTGTTGACTGTTGTATATGACTTCTGTATCTCTTAGTCAGCACTTGACTCATTTCTGTCCTTATGTTCCCCCTTTTGATACTTTGATATTCTTAAAGTAAAATTATCACCAAGGCTGGTATTTCTTCTTTCTGCAAGGTATTAGGACGTTGAATCTTTGTTTTGTTTAGACAATTCCTGCACTTTTTATATGATTTCTGCACTATAATTGAATGCTATAACCGTTTCTTTCGTTAATCTATTCGAGCTAAACCCATTATTGTCTTCAATTATGTGATTTATAGATTAATCTAGCTCGTGAAACCCTCAAAGGATTGTTGGATCATTGGTTGGCCAGAAGACAGCCCAAACCAAAATCCCAACCTCCTATCACTGGAGATACTTTATCCATGAAAGAGACAACGAAAAATCTTATCCCATCCAAAGCTGAAGAAGGTAGTGCTGCAAATGATCCAGTCTATCTTCCATTTGAGTTTTCTTCCATTTCCCCTCCTTCCATCATCACTGGAGGCTCTCAAGGAGACGTGTGGAGAAAGAAGATAACTGACTTTACCGGTGCTGAAGACGAGAAAGTCTTCCCATGGTGGTCTTTAGACGCTGTCTTGAACAATCGCCTTCCACCCAAAGAAAATACAAAGTATTTGGCATTACCTTGTTCTCTAAACATCAAATAGTTTGTAGTTTTCACTTTGTCCTTTTATGAAGAAAAAATGTACCTTTTATCCTTGATTTCTTAACGTGAGTTTCTTCAAATTTTCAGATTAAGCTTTTTCTTGCACCCATATGAAGGTTCAACATTGGAGGTCGTCACACAAGGGAAGCTTAGTGCACCCAGGATCTTAAGAATTCATAAGGTTGCGTTATTATCCTTCTCTTGGTGATGCTGATGGAAAAAAACTCAGTATGTGCTAATTTCTGGTATTCATATATTTTGCACATGTCTAATGGTCTATGCAGGTTATCAATTATGTCGTGGAAAAGGTGGTCCTTGACAAACCATTGGATAGTCTAGCCACTGATGGGCTATTGCAGCAATCGGTTGCTGGAAATGGTTCTCTCCAATCTGGATTAAAGCCTTGGCAGAAGCTTAGGCCTTCCATCGAGATCTTATGCAATAACCAGGCAAGTCAAAACAAATCTGCATGTTTTTGTGTCAAGTAGACCAGATATCTTGGGAGAATTGTCTAAAAGGCATTGTGATCATACCAGAACAATTCTCAGATTGATACGCTGATCAAAGAAAAGTGGATCAAGATTTAATTTGATTTCCATCTTCCAAGAACATGTTGACTCTGGTCTTAACAAGCTGATTCTGCGATTTCCAGGTCTTGTCTCCAGATATGAGCCTAGCCACTGTACGGGCATATATTTGGAAGAAACATGAGGACATAATCCTTAATTACAGAGTGGCTTTAGATAGGTAACACAAGGTAAACCCTGACGAAATGCATTATGTTGATGTTTTCAAGCTAAATTTGCACAACTCTCAGGCTCCAACAACTTTATGGGTTTTTGTTGTAAAGGTGATTGGTTTTACAGTATCATTTAGCATTCTAGAAATTTTGCATTCTTCTCTTCCCATTTTTCATCATAAAGAAAGTAATGATGATTGAGATTAAACATCGAGGGTTTCTGTCATGCCTGATGCATGATCTTCACTAATGAGCTTTTATGAGGCTGACATTAAATTTATGTATGTTGCTCTTTGCATCCAAAAGTTGTTAAGAACACAGTGTAATGCTGATCAAAATGATTAGGAGAAGGGACGTTGAGATGAATGTCACCCTCTGTCCTCATTCCTTACAGATTGCTCCTGGATAAGTAGCTCAAGCCTCCATGATGGGATCTTCGATGCAATATTTCACATGAAAGGCCAGAAAGTCATTAATTAGGTAAAGAACTCGGCATCTAACTTAGTCTTCACTCAGGTTACTTTGGAAATAGTCATGTTCTTGGAGTCCTGAATCACCATAAGCTGCATGAGTTTGGAGCAATCAACAAGGGACACGTTAGGGTAAATGATGTTGGAAGCCTTAATTGAGTTTGTATGATAATAGGTTGACTTTTGGAATACTTACTGTGGAATATACTTCTGGACTGTTTCCTGAATCAATAAGAATCCAGTATTGTTTTTAGAACACCAGCATTCTTGTCGTAAAGCTTGAAACGGCTCGAGTCCATGACTTCGCACCAAATTCACTGTCTGTGTTACTTGGACAGCCTGAGATGCTGTTTCCGTGGGACAAATGAAACAATATAAGAATCATTGACCAGCTTCAATGTGACCACTTAAAAGGGCAAGACACTCATAAACGTTCTCTGCTTGTGGATGAGACCTGTCCTCAGCAAAAAAAGTGGCACACTTGTTCATTAACCTCAATCCAACTGCAGCCCGGTTTCTGCCTCAGTCCCACTTCTTTCATCTTCAATTTAACTTGCCTTGCTGCATCCCATGACTCACCAGAAGCATACAAATTGAACAAGGCAATGTGGGTTGATGTATCATCTGGATATTTCTCCAAAAGCAATCTTGCGATTCTATCCCCCAATGAATGATCCCGGTGCAAGCAACAGGCGGAGAAGAGAGTTCTGAGAAGCTCTGCATTGTCTCTTGTCTCTGGTTTGAACTGAAGAATGTTGTAAGCTTCAAGCAACCGACCTGATCGGCCAAGAATGTCTATCAAGCACGAGTAGTGTTCAATACTAGGCTTGATTCCGTACTTGGATCTCATTTGACCGAAAAACGTGACACCTTCATCAATAAATCCAGCATGACCACAAGCTGACAAAATAGCAAGAAAAGTAACACCATCAGGTTTTACCCCAAACTTCTGCATTTCATCAAAATGGTAAAGCGCTTCTCTGGGTTGACCATGAGATCCGTACGCAGAGATCATTACTGTCCATGACACAACATCCTTGTTTGGTATACTATTGAAAATTCTAGAAGCCTCTTTTACATCGCCGCATTTAGAATACATGTCAAGAAGTGCACCCATCAGCAACTCGTCTGTTTCGAGCCTACTCTCACTAATGGACAAATGAATCTGCTTGCCTTTCTCTAACACAGCCAGTTGCGAACAAGCAGGTAAAACACTTGTAAAAGTAACTGCGTCTGGCTTCACACCAACACTCACCATTTGGTCATACACTTCAATAGCCTTAAACCAATTACCTACACTGACGTAACCAGAGATCATAATATTCCATGACTCAACTACGGCTTTCTGTGTCTTTGCAAAGATGGTTTCAGCCAACTTAACTTCACCACACTTGAAGTAAAGATCAATCAGGGAACAGTTTATAAAGATATCTGCATCTACAAGGCTCCTAATCACATAACCGTGTGCGAATTTTCCATGTTGGAGATTCGATGACCGAGAGCACGCCATTAGAATGCTGGTCAAGGTTGTCTGACTAGGTCGAGTTCCTTCTATGACCATTCTATTCAAAAGCTCAATGCATGACTTACTATTTCCTTTAGCGACAAAACCTCTGATCATAGAATTCCAAGCAACCAAACTCTTTCTAGGCATGTGCTCAAAAACTCCTCTAGCCATCTCCAAACAGTCACAATTCCCATACATATCAACGAGGGCAGAGTTTACATACTCATCTGACTCGAATCCTTTCTGCACATATTTTCTGTGAATCTCCTTCCCTCTCTCCAAATACAACAGCCTCGAGCACGCTGATATGGCTACCGTCAGTGACACTGAGTTTGGTTCAAAGCCAGAGCTTTCCATTCTTCCGAATAACTCCAGAACCTTCTCTGCCTCCCCGCTTTGATAAAAACAAGACATAATCGTGTTCCAAGACGCAATATCTCTCTCAGGCATTTCATCGAACAGTTGTACTGAATTCTCAGACGAGTTAAACTTTGTGTACATGCCGACCAAAGAGCTCGCCACGACCACGTCACAGACGTGCCCACTCTTCAACAGAAGAGTATGAATCATCCTACCATGAAATTTTCTACCCAGCGCACCATAAGCCTTAGTCACATTTGGATATGTGTAACAATCAGAGACGCAAATTGGGCAATTCAGCAATCTCCTGAAAACCTCAAGAGCTTCATGGAACATGGAGTTCTTTGCATAACCGGACATGAGGGAGTTCCAGATGTAGACATCCGATTGGACCTCGATGTTCTCGAAGACCAGTCTCGCCGAGCAATGGTCCTTACAAGCGAAGTAGACATTGATGAGACTTTTGCTGAGAACGACGTCGTTCCGCAACCCCACCGAGAGTATTCTCTGGTGAAGAAGCTTGGCTTGTCTTAGAGACTTGGCACTGGTGCATTCTCGCAGTAAAGACAACAACTTCAAAGATTCCATCTCAGGGTCGTTAAAAAATTTTGGTTATAAAGATTCCATCTTTCGTAACATTCTCAACTTCATGTCGTTGCATTAATTTAGCAAGTAACTATGTGATATTCGACAAGATTCCACTTAATGGGCCGAGTTTGATCAGGCCCAAAAATGCGTTTAAAACCCTAGATACCAAAGTTACAAAAGCCCCCTTTGCAATACAACGCAGCGTTTTGACAATCTCCGACTCTTGTTCAACAACTACTATAATACCCTGTTAAACCCTAGCAAATTCGCGGCTCCTGACTTCTCCCTCTTTTCTCTGTCCTTCCAACGCTGCAGCTGTTGTAAACTCTTCGAGGTACTGGATCATTCTCGCCCTCTCTCACTTTCATTAGTGTTACATGATTTCAAGTTCATGATTTTAGCTTAGTATAGTTCTGGTCATGGTGGGGGGGTTTTCAAGACTTTGACAGAGTATCGGCCTTAACTCGTGTTCTGTTCCTGTATTTTCCACGAATATTATGGTATGTAGACGAAGGAAAGGAAAAAAAGGGTTTCACTTGAAAGGTGTTTCTTACTAGCTTAGTAGCTTCAGCTCTAAAAACATTAGCTTTTTTTTTGTAGTTCTAAGTGTATGCTGAGCTGATTTGACAGTTTCCTTTCATTTTATTTTTTCAGGTGTTGACTTAAGCCTTTGAAAATGCTCGTACTGTTTGAGACTCCGGGTGGCTTCGCCCTTTTTAAAGTATTAGATGAAGGAAAACTGTCCAACGTTGAGGTTATTATCTTCACCTGCTGGAGATTTTTTTGTTTTTTTTGTTACTCAGGCTTTGCTTATATAAATCTGTGTTTGGATAGTTTTTATTCTAAGTATGTCAATTTGGTGCTTGTAGGATTTGGGTAATCAGTTCTCTTCTGCAGAGTTAGCCAGAAAGGTGATATTTCTGTTTTGGATATAGTTCATGTCCAGTCTGTGGCTTATATGTTTCGTATAGGTTTCTTATAGCATTTTGGTGTTAGTACAGATGGTCAAGCTTAAAGCTTTTGACAAGTTTGACAACACGTCTGAAGCTCTTGAAGCAGTGGCTAAGTTGCTGGAGGGAGCTCCCAGCAAGGGTCTCCGCAAATTTCTGAAAGCTAACTGTGAAGGTGAAGCCTTAGCTGTGGCTGATTCGAAGCTTGGAAATATTATCAAGGAGAAACTGGTGTGTATTTCATTTGGATATTTTTGTTTTTCCTCTGTTATTTTTGGATATGAGTCTTTCTTACGGATTTGCTTCACTCCTATAGAAAATAGACTGTGTTCACAACAACGCTGTTATGGAGCTGTTACGAGGTGTGAGAAGCCAGCTTACCGAACTTATATCAGGATTGGGGGATCAAGATTTAGCTCCAATGAGCTTGGGGTTGTCTCACAGCCTTGCAAGATATAAACTAAAGTTCAGTTCTGACAAGGTAGTCTTTCTCAGTGCATTTTTTATTATGAAACTTCTATATAGCCCTCTGGATTATGATTTGTTAGGTTCTGCTAAATTTTGATAAATTATGAAACTTTTGTATTGAACTCGCATCTCTTTTTTTGACTTCCAACATTACTGTCTGAAATGCTGTTGAGTTTCTGTGTGTTTCCTTCTCTTGCATCTCCTAATGCTGTAGTATTTGGCCAGGTTGATACCATGATAATCCAGGCTATTGGTCTACTTGATGATCTTGACAAAGAGCTCAACACTTACGCTATGAGGGTTCGTGAATGGTATGGTTGGCATTTTCCCGAGCTTGCTAAGATCATACAGGACAATATCCTATATGCTAAGTCTGTAAAATTAATGGGAAATCGGATTAATGCTGCAAAACTAGACTTCTCTGAGGTTAAGCCCTGTTTGCCATTCTCTGTGTATTTTTTTTTGGTTTTAGGATCTGACTTGCTCAGTTCTCGGATCTAATTATGCCTTCTTTCTAAAAAAATTCTGTTTCTGGTCCAATCTCAGATATTGGCTGATGAAGTTGAAGCGGAACTTAAAGAGGCTGCTGTTATATCTATGGGGACTGAAGTCAGTGATCTTGATTTGATGCACATCCGGGAACTCTGTGACCAAGTTCTTTCTCTTGCTGAGTACAGAGCTCAGCTTTATGACTACTTGAAGAGTAGAATGAACACAATTGCACCAAATCTGACTGCCCTTGTTGGGGAGCTGGTCGGTGCTCGCCTAATTTCTCATGGTGGTAGTTTATTGAACCTCTCAAAGCAACCTGGGAGCACGGTTCAGATTCTTGGAGCTGAGAAAGCCCTATTTAGAGCCCTCAAGACCAAACATGCTACTCCAAAGTACGGTCTAATTTACCATGCATCTGTGGTTGGCCAAGCTGCACCAAAGCACAAGGGTAAAATCTCACGGTCACTAGCTGCAAAGGCTGCTCTTGCTATCCGTTGTGATGCTCTTGGTGATGGCCAAGACAACACTATGGGAGTGGAAAACCGTTTAAAGGTACTCTTCAATATTTTTCTTCTGTCCTGTCGATCTGAATTACCTTTTTCTTCCTTCACTAATTGTTACCTTGTGGTGTTATTTTTTTCTGGACAGCTTGAAGCACGGTTGAGAAATCTCGAAGGAAAAGATTTAGGACGTTTGTCGGGCTCAGCTAAAGGCAAACCAAAGATTGAAGTTTATGACAAGGATAAAAAGATGGGATATGGAGGTCTGATCACTCCTGCTAAGGTCAGATTAGACCTCTACTTATTTATTTCTTCAACTTTCTTGTGTAAACATCTGAAATTATGTATTTGTGCAAACACAGTTGGATATATTGCTTGTAGTTTTGTTTAAAGGGTTAAGCTTTTTTTGCAGACTTACAACACTGCCGCAGACTCTCTTCTTGGACAAACTCCCACAGCGAATTCAGCTGAGAATGGTGTCAAAGAGAAGAAAGATAAAAAGAAGAAAAAGAAGGCTGACGCAGAGGAAGAACCCAAAACTGAGGAACCATCAAAGAAGAAGACGAAGAAGAATAAAACAGAAGTAGAACCTGAAAGCGAAGAACCTCTAAAGAAAGAGAAAAAGAAGAAGAGAAAACACGAGGAAGAAGAAACCGAAATGCCAGCCAAGAAGAAAGAAAAGAAAGAGAAGAAGAAAAAGAAGAGTGAGGTCTGAAGAGAGGTTTAAAAATTTTGAATGAGTACGTTTATCTCATCTTTTAGCGTTTTATCAGGAAAAAGAAAAACCACAAAAAAATGTTTGTTTTGCTTTTGCATTAGGTGTTTAAGATTAGTGATCTTAAACGTTAAGAACTGTTCATCGTTTTCTATGGTAATGTGGTTTAGTCGATTTCCCATAAACTTGCCTTTCTGACGGATCTAACAAGGTTCAATAGTTTCAAAGATCAACACTTGATCCAAGATTCAGTAAGAACTATTCAAAATGAGTGGACAGATAAGATAAATGAAACACTCAACATTATAAGATAAAGAGACTTTGATGGCTTGTCTTGAGATTTGTGGCGGATACCATCATTGAAGAAGACGATTACTTGATCGACACAGGAAAATTTCACAACAATGACGAGATGGAATATAGTCAGTTTACAGCTTAAACTGTTCATTGTGTGGTTAATTAGAGTTTCAAACTTAAAACTCTAACTTGTCCTACTCCTTTATTAGGTGTTACCATCTATTAGTGTATATGTAACGACGATGTTAAAGGGAATTATATCAAAGCTAATATTCATTCAGATTTTGTCTCGTTGAAAACAGAGGTTCTTGATCCACCACATATAGGTCTGTTAAAAGCCCAACAAAAATTCTTAAATTGTTGATTACGTAAGCTCTTGTATTTTTCCAGAGTATTTGTATATTTCGTCCTTGACATTTTTCCAATGTTATTTTTCTTTATTCAAAAGACAGAATGTATCACTAATTTCTTAGCTTTTGTCCCCTGTTTGGTCAACACTGCTGTCTTAATAATTGCGCTTCTTTCGATTCGGAAAGATGGAAAATAAACTCATTTCTCGACCAAGTACTGTATCTTACAGTAATGGAGAGATGAAAATGTATTGTTTAGACCCATTAACACAGTCGTTATATCTCAATATTGTTGTTTAAAGAGATAGAAAACAGGTTTGTGATTTCATTGAGTGAGGGAGAGATGGAGAGATGGAGAGATGGAGAGAGAACAAACCAAGAACAAACCAAAGACCAGGCTGGTGGAGTAATTAATATTTTAAAACAAAACTACAGCTATGAGCACGCACATATTGGGCTGTTTCTAGAAGCACAAAATCAGAAAAATAAAAAATAAAAAGATTTTTGAGGATGAAGAAGAAGGCTTCTGCAGTTTAACCAAATCCTCCTTTTATTTGTTTATGTAAGTAAAAATCTTTTTCTCAATTTGTTTTAGGAAAGTTGGTTTCTTTCCCCTTAATTAATGGAGGGTTTGTGTTTTGGTCTGTTGACTCTTATGTCTTTTTTGTGTGAATCAATCAATCACCTTCCCTTTCCCCAAAGCCGTTATTGATTTTGATTTTGTTTGCTTTAAATGTTTCTTTATTAAATTCCTTTAATTTAAAACAGAGAACTTCTGATTCACATTTTCCTCTTCTCTTTTACTCTCTCCCTCGCTCCGAACATTTGTGCCTTTGAAGATGTTTCTAATTACTACTTTTAGATCCTTTCATTCCCTTGACTGACACAGTTCCTGCCTGAAAACTAAAGCTCCATTTTGTTTTGAAGCTGTTTTTCTCTTGTTCGAGTTCCAGAATTTGATCATCTGGGTCGCGAATTCTGCTCCTCCTCCATCATAAAGTAAGTACATTTCTTGTACCCATTTCACTGTTTGCTCTTTACGTGCTTTATTTTCACTCTGATCCGTGAAATATGAAACCTTTTCAAGTTCTGGGTTTCGAGTTGGATTTATTTTTTCCCAAAAAATAATTTCATGTTGTAAAGCCGTTGAATTTCCATTGGTGGGTCTTTGTTTTGTGTATGTCAGTTGAGTGAATCGAAGATTGTAGAACATGTTGAGCCAATGAAGCTTAGTTTCATGAAATGGGTTGTGTATTGGGGAGACCTGTTTCATCATCAGACTCAGTTTCTGGGTCTAGACATAAAATCAGCACGAGGTTCGAGTCTAATCGAAAAGAAGTGAAGGAGAATGTGTCCGTGAAGACGTCTACTAGACTCGAACCTGAGACCATTAGTAGTATTGTTGTTCCTGTTGCTAGAGTTGAGACAAAGGAGAATGAAAATTCAAAAAGGGAAGGGAAAAGGTCTAGTAAGGCCGACCCGAGGCTGAGTAATCCGCCAAAGCATTTGATTGGTGAGCAGGTCGTTGCAGGTTGGCCATCTTGGTTATCTGAAGTCTGTGGAGAAGCTCTGAATGGTTGGCTTCCACGAAAGGCCGATTCGTTTGAGAAGATTGAGAAAGTGAGAGCTGTTTTTTTATCTTTGTCATCTCTTTCTGTGCAGGTTTTTGTTTTTGGGTGGTTATATTGAATTTTTGTTTTTGGTGAATGTTGGTATAGATTGGATCCGGAACATATAGCAATGTGTACAAAGCGAAAGATTTGTTGACAGGGAATATTGTAGCGTTAAAGAAAGTGCGGTGCGATGTAATGGAACGAGAGAGCTTGAGGTTTATGGCCAGAGAGATTTTGATACTGAGGAGATTGGATCATCCTAATGTCATCAAATTGGAAGGTTTGGTTACTTCGAGAATGTCAAGCAGTTTATACTTGGTGTTCCGTTATATGCACCATGATCTTGCTGGTCTTGTCGCAAGCCCTGATATAAAATTCACCAAGCAACAGGTTAGTTTAGACGTTTCAAATTAAAACTAGTGCTTCCTGGTGTTTCAAAATGTTTGACTCTTGAGTTTCAGGTTAAATGCTATATGAAACAATTGCTCTCAGGCCTTGAGCATTGTCACAGCCGAGGTGTGCTTCACCGTGATATCAAAGGATCAAACCTTCTTATAGACGATGAAGGAGTTCTTAAAATTGGGGATTTTGGTCTGGCAACTTTTTTTGATCCAAGAAGAAGGCAACAAATGACAAACCGTGTGGTTACATTATGGTATAGAGCACCAGAGCTTCTTCATGGTGTTGTCGAGTATGGTGCCGGCATTGATTTATGGAGCGCCGGTTGCATTTTGTGCGAGTTATTTACTGGTAGACCGATAATGCCAGGTCGAACCGAGGTTAAGCTCTCTAACTTTGAATGACTCCGATTTTCATTTCAACTAGAGAAAGTTTAATATGTTATCTTTATCTAATAGGTAGAGCAACTGCATAAGATCTACAAACTATGTGGATCGCCTTCAGAGGAATATTGGAGGAAAATTAAATTACCGTCCACTCATAAGCCTGCTCAACACAGGCCCTTACCGCAGTATAAAAGGCGTGTAAGAGAGGTTTATAAAGATTTCTCGCCCGAGGCACTTTCTCTTGTTGATACCCTCCTTGCACTTGACCCTGCTGAGCGTAAGACGGCCACATCTGCATTGATGAGTGATGTAAGTATCTCTGAACTTACACTGAAAAGAAAGATTGAATAGCTAATCAAATTGATATAATGGATGATCATGTATGGACTAAGATGGCGGAAATAGAAACTCGAGGAGATACTAAAAAAGTTTGAAACTTTTGTGTATTATTTGTTGTCCCAGTTCTTCACAACGGATCCTCTTCCATGTCAACCTTTCGATCTTCCCAAATATCCTCCAACTAAAGAGATTGATGCCAAGAGACGAGACGAAGAGTATCGAAGGTATACGTTTCTGTTTCAGTTCACTGAATGTCTTTTGATAAATGTATTGAGCTCTTGCTGCCAATATGCTTCTGCAGACGAAGAGAAACCCGTAAAGCACATGAGAGTGGAAGAAGAAGGAGACCCCGAGAACGAGCTGCTAGAGCAATGCCGGTTCCAGAGGCTAATGCGGAGATTCAGTCTAACATTGATGTAAGAGAGTACTATTCAAAATGAAAATCTTTTCTTTTTCTTCCTCTTATCATGTTCTCAAAACATATCTGAACTCTTCGTTTCACAGAGAATGCGTATGATCACGCACGCTAACGCAAAGAGCAAGAGTGAAAAGTTCCCTCCTCCACACCAAGACGGTTTGCTCGGTTATCCGATGGGATTGTCTCGGCGTTTCGAACCATCTGAGATACCTTTTAGCCAAACCTCATTTACTTCTTACGCCAATGAGCCTCTCCAGATGTGGTCTGGCCCTTTAGCGCCAGTGGAATTTTCTGATATTGCGGTTGAAACGTGGAGGAATGGTGGCAGTGGCAGCGGCAGTAGACGGATGGATGTAAAGGTTGATGGAAAGAGAGCCATTTTATGAAAATTTCTTCTTCATCTGCAAAGTTTCAATTTTTTAAAAATTGTTAGGTTACTATTCGAATTTCTTATATAAATATGGTATTGAATGTTTCAAATTACGTAGAGAGTTGACAACATTTGAATTTGAATGACGAACTTATTTATATCATACACACTTTTTCCTAGCGTATAGAATCTGTATTTCTTCTCCATTTTGGACAAAAGTAAACCTTTTGTTTTCTTGGACGAAGAAAGAATCTTATATATTTCTATGACTTTATTTAGTACATTGTAGATTAGTCTATTATTTAAAAAAAAAAAAATTGAACGTCGTAATTAACTGTAAATACAAAATTAATAAAATACTGTAAAAGATTTGACCAAAAAATTGACCAAAGAAAAAAGAAAACAAGGTAATGATTTTGAGGTTTACGACAAAAAAAAAAGAATTTTGAGGTTTATAAATGCATTTATTTTCGAATGGAAGCTTTTATACGCTAAATTAAAATCCCCAAAGCCGAGTTTCTTCGAGTCGGCTTATATTAGCTTTAAAAACCATTACAGATTCTCTCTCTCTCTTGCGAGCTGTGAATTTTGAAACAAGTCGAAGACGACTAGGAGGAGAATCTTCTTAGGTATCAGCAGACGAGTTTCTAAAAAGGGGAAGCATTTAACTCTTTTTCGCCGGAAACAATGGAGGATAGCAACAACAGCAATAGCACCGCGAGTAATGTGGCTCAAGCGATTGTCGCCGTCCTCGATTATAACTCCACTCCCGATGCTCGCAAAGCGGCCGTTGCATTCCTCGAATCTGTAAGCTCTTTTCAGTTTTACTTAATCTCTTCTCCAATCTGTCCTGTGATCGATTTGCGTGTGAGTATGGAGTTATGTGCTGTTATAAGTGTTAGTAGCTATGTTTTGCTTTGGCGGTTTTGAAGAATTTGTGTTGCGATACCCTGAGGTTTATATGGGAACGCTGAGGTTCTGCTATTTGAGATTTTATAAAGTTTGAAACTTTACCAGTGATCCTGCCTAAAAAATTTAAGATTAAGGGTGTTGCTTTACTTTTTCTGGTTTTAGGGTTTGGTGTTCTGATTCCTGTTGTTGCGTTTTTTCGTGTGGCCCTGCTATTTGATTGCGTGTTTAAGGTTTGTTACTAGTGATCCTGCTTTAAAAATTCTTTGAAGCTCTTGTTTAGCTTGTGGATCCTTTCATACCCCGTGAGATATTTCCTGGGATGCTTCATTCACTCCAATAAGGACATCTTACTGGTTGGAGACAGTTATTTCTTTTGCTAAACTCATACGACTTGAGTTTATTTCCCATTTGTGGTTCAAAATTGATGACGGCTTTTTGGTTGAGGTTTTAATAAGCGGAAATAAATTCCAAAATCTGTCTTGAACCTAAATTCCGTGCATCTATCACTGTTTCGGACAGCGCGGATGTTGTTCAATTTATTAGATTATTTTTTGAATATCTGAGGAGTTGTATGAACGTCTTTTCATTTGTTTTGATTGAGTTATTCGTGTTCTGTTTTCTTATATTAATTGCAGATTAAATCTGGAGATATCAGGGTTCTAGCACACATTTCCTTACTTCTAGTGAAAAAGGACTTCTCTTCAGAAATTCGACTGCATGCCTTCAAAATGCTACAGGTATTGCTTTGGAATATCATTGTATTATGCATTAACAGTTATTGCTGAATTAAACTGGGAAAATTTAGATGTTAAGGCGAAGACATAGAATGCATGCTAATTTGAAGGTCATTTGCTGGCGTTTTGTTTTTTTTTGTTTTTAGTTCAAAATTTAATATCAATTGTTAGTTTCCTAATAGTTGGGAGGGAGGTACCATTCAGCTTGAAAATATCATCGTACAAAATGAGATAGTACAGACTCTTTTCTCGTGAAGTATTTGGATAGAAGTAAAAATTGGATGGGTTTCTTCAACACTCTTGAAAGCCTTCTTTGACCTTATAATGTGCCAGTACAGCATATCAGGAAAAGCATAGCAACCTTGTGATGTAGCTATCTTTCTCTTTTTGCAGCATTTGGTTAGACTACGATGGGAGGAATTAAGCCCCTCCGAACGCAGGGATTTTGCTAAGGTCTCTGTTGAACTAATGTCAGAGATTGCTAGTCCATGTGAGGAATGGTCTCTGAAGAGTCAGTCAGCGGCTCTTGTAGCTGAGGTAGGAGTTCAAATTTGTTTGTGTTTCACCTGCAGTCATCGTGAGTGTTTGCTTCACTCTATTTTTGTAGATTAATAATGTGTCCATGTTACAGATAGTTAGAAGAGAAGGCCCCGATCTTTGGCAGGAGTTGTTTCCTTCAATGGCTTCCTTGTCTACACAGGGGCCGTTACAAGTAAATGCTTTCTCATTTCTATAATTTGTTCATCTCTTTAAGGCAGACATATAAAGTGTTGTCGAATTATCTTAAAACCAGGCTGAAGTGGTCGCAATGATGCTCAGATGGCTTCCCGAAGATATTACAGTTCACAATGAGGACTTGGAAGGTATTTAAGGGTGGTGTTGTTTTATTTGTTCTCGCATTTTTCTATCTGTGGAGTGTAGCTCTTTAAGTTTTGTAGTTTTGCTCATACTATAATTAGTGACGTTGTGACAATGCATATTTGCTAACCTTTGAAACATTGTTTTATTCTAAATGCACACTTTCGGCTGTTAATTCAGTTGCGCATTATTTTTCAAAATGGCACCTTAATCGAAGTTTTTAATTTCCGTATATGATTTATTTCACACATAAGTTTTTAGGGAAATGTGCTCTTTTTTCCTCAGTAACTTTTGGCTTCGACTTTCTCTTCAGGTGACAGGCGTCGGCTATTGTTGCGGGGACTTACTCAATCTTTGCCTGAGATTTTGCCTTTATTGTATAATGTATGCCACAACTTTTTCCACTGATATATGTTGTTTGTTGTAGCGGTAATTTGATGCATTACTGAAAATGCAGCTTCTCGAGAGACACTTTGGAGCTGCAAATAATGAAGCTAGTAGGCGACAAGTTGACTTGGCAAAACAGCATGCGACTGTGGTTATAGCTTGTTTAAATGCCATCAATGCATATGCCGAATGGGCTCCTGTTTTAGATCTTTCTAGATATGGAATTATTAACGGGTAAGATTACTCATGCAGAAAATACTTTACACATCATCAACTTACATAGATTTCTTGCTAAATGTGCTCCCCAAATACGTAACAGGTGCGGAGCGTTACTTTCTTCTCCTGACTTCCGTCTCCATGCTTCTGAGTTTTTCAAACTTGTCTGCTCAAGGTATGCAACTGAGCTGTTTAACCTGATATCCTTAAATTATGGCAAGTAGACATCTGAAAAAACCTTTCTATTTTTGCAGAAAAAGACCCAATGATGTTTCGGGTACTGAATTCGATTCTGCGATTAGCAGTCTGTTTCAGAGCCTGATGAATGTCTCCAGAGAATTTCTATACAGATCAGCCTCATGTGCTGGGGTAATAGATGAAAGTGATTATGAGTTTGCCGAGTGTATATGTGAAAGTTTGGTTTCTTTAGGCTCAACAAACTTGCAATGTATTGCTACTGATGGTGGTGTACTGGCTTCATACCTTCAACAGGTACTGACATCGTTCTGTGATTGATCACGTTCCAAATTAATGATGAGGCTAAATTGCCCTATTATGCTCAGCTAGGATGCAGTTGCAGTTTAGTTCATGACGGGCATGTCCTTAGATAACATAGATCGTTTTTTTCTCATTTTGAGCAAGCCTTTCGAAAGATTGATTTTATCCTAAATCTTGTTCCGCAATGAGCCTAGTCCGATTACTTTACTCCTGTTCTGTTACTATGTGGTTTAAGGCATCTATGTTTTATTTTGGGCTATCTTCATCTGTTAGTTTGAACACGTTTGTTTGACCTTTTTTTACTGTAGATGCTTGATTTCTTTCAACACTTTAAGTTGGGTCTTCATTTTGAAGCAATGCTCTTCTGGCTGGTATGTGAGATTCTCTAATAATGATCTTTTCCAGTCCTGCCATCCATGGGAGATATCAAGCATAGAGATAATATAGACTTTTGGGTTACTCTCCGTTGCTTTGTTTTGTAGGCATTAATGAAGGATTTACTTTCAAAGCCAAAGGCTGCCGCTTATCCAAGTGGAGAGGGACCAGCAGTTGGTGGTGTTTCAAGCCAAGTTGTTAACGAAAAGAAAAGGATTCTAGGTCTTATTAGTGATGATATATCTAGCACAATCTTGAATGTATCTTTCCAGCGAATGCTCAAGAAAGAAAAAGTCCCTCCTCGAATTGCTCTGTCTCTTGGGCCTCTAGAACTGTGGAGTGATGAGTTCGAAGGAAAGGGAGACTTTGGCCAATACCGATCAAGGCTTGTATGTTCTCGAGCCAAATGCACTGAATGATACTTCGCAGACAACAAATTAACCAGACGCTTGTTTCTTTGGTGCAGTTAGACTTGGTCAAGTTTATTGCTTCTCACAAGCCCCTCGTTGCCAGTTCTAAAATATCTGAAAGGATTATCACTCTCATTAAGGATCTGTTGGCTTCTCCAGTGCCTCTTCAGGTTTTGTCACAAATTCTTCCTTTTGTCTGTTGAGTTCTTTAACAACATGCAACCTTAAATAGCAGTGGTATTCAATAATTTATGTGTTCATGTTACAAACATGCAATTCAGGATGTAGCAGTGATGGAAAGCCAGCAATTGGCATTTGATTGTATTGTGGCAACGGTTTTTGATGGTACCAATGAGTTTGCTGGTGGTAGTTCTGAAGTTCATTTTTCATTGCGTGGAATATTTGAGGGTATGTAGTAGCATATTTTATATCCTTCCAGCTTTTCTCTATTTTGACATTTTCTAGATCTCATTCATTCATTTTTGGGTTGTTGACGAGCAGGCTTGCTTCAGCAGCTCCTCTCTTTGAAATGGACTGAGCCTGAACTTATAAAAATGCATGGGCACTATCTGGATGCAATGGGTCCCTTTCTCAAGTACTTTCCAGATGCAGCTGGAAGTGTGATCAACAAATTGTTTGAACTTCTTACCTCTCTTCCACACATTGTCAAGGTTTCCTTCTGTTACGTATTTTCAGTGGTGGAATTTATCCACGGACAGATGCACATATCCATGGACATATGCATATGCATACATATACAAATAATTATTATTTACGGTGCCTAGAATTAAGAAGTGAATGAGTTTTCTTATAGCTTCTTTCCTTTGCAGGATCCAGCAACTAGTACTTCAAGAATTGCAAGATTGCAGATTTGTACATCTTTTATACATATAGCTAAAGCTGCTGATAAAAGTGTTCTGCCTCACATGAAGGTAAATCTGATCTCTCATTCCATCCCTTTAGCGACTCATATACAAAACAATGCACCTATAATTACTTAAATATAAGGCTGGAAAGTTACCCTGTGATTTGATAATCTTGTCCGCTCTCATACAAGGATATATAATGGAGACCATGTGTAGGCAAATTTTTTAGCTGCTTGTTCATTTGCATGAATTTCAATCAGAGCTGTCTAGTTTGTTCATTTTGTTCAAATTAAAGTAACATAATATGATGGTTGATGAACTTATATATTGTGAAGCTCGCTTATTTATGATTATGTGGACTATGACTTTATTTGTGTGCTAGAAACTAATGAACTTATATTGTGAAGGTGGCCTATTCATAATTATGTAAACTATGACTTATATGACCATTTGTTCATTGGGACATCCTTACTGCACAGTTTTTCTTGTGTCGTTTCACATTTGCTGTTCGGAATTATCATTTTCATGTGTTACAGTTTCATGTTAACCCTTATTCTAACTTCATGTTTTTGCAGTCTATTGCTGATACAATGGCATATTTGCAAAGAGAGGGAACTTTGCTCCGTGGGGAGCATAATATTCTGGGTGAAGCATTTCTTGTTATGGCTTCTGCAGCAGGGTAATATGAAGTTTCATTTGTTGCATTTATCCAGCATATGATTTATCATGTTCTTAGATAAGATCTGAACTTGGTGCAGAGCTCAACAGCAGCAAGAAGTTCTTGTTTGGTTACTGGAGCCATTGAGCCAACAGTGGATCCAATCAGAATGGCAGAATTGCTATCTATCAGACCCTACTGGTCTTGTTCGTTTGTGCTCCAACACACCCTTCATGTGGTCTTTGTTCCATACAGTTACATTCTTTGAAAAGGCACTCAAGAGAAGTGGACATAGAAAAAGCAACTTGAATACGACCTCTGTAACAAGTCAAGATTTGCATCCTATGGCTCATCATCTTTCCTGGATGTTGCCACCTCTCTTAAAAGTAGGCATATATTTCCTCAAAACTTGGATATCCATAGTCAAAACGTAATTAAACTTGGTTGCTGCCAAAACCTGGTCAGGATTTCTTCTGAGACTAACATGATAACACTCATTTATCTTGTTTCGACAGCTTCTCCGTGCTGTCCATTCACTTTGGTCTCCCTTAGTATATCAAACTCTACCCGCAGAGATGAGGGCAGCTATGACAATGGCTGATGTTGAGCGATACAGTCTCCTTGGTGAAACAATACCTAAACTGTCAAAAGTCTCGTCAGTTTATGCTGATGGATCTTTTGATGGTGGTAAAGAAGGACAATCTGCGGCAAACGAATCCGATGTGCGAAATTGGTTGAAAGGTATCCGAGATAGTGGGTAAGCGCCTACTAACCTCCTTTAGGCCGCAGACAGGGCATTTTTATCTTTCTTCTCATCTCCTGGTTATCTTAAACTTCATAAATTCTGTGTGTGACAAATGTTGTCGACATATGCAGATACTATGTGTTGGGTCTATCAGCAACAATCGGAGATACATTCTTCAAATGCCTAGATGCTAACTATGTTGCAGTAGCACTCATGGAGAACTTACAGTCAATGGAGTTCAGGCACATGCGACAGCTTATTCATTCCTTTGTAGTTTATGTAGTAAAATCTTGTCCAGCAGATATGTGGGAGTCATGGCTTGAAGTGCTCCTGCACCCATTATTTGTTCATTGTCAGAAAGCTACTAGCTCCTCTTGGCCCAGTCTTATCCGTGAGGGCAGAGCACAAGTTCCAGATTCGTTCGGCGTACAAAATGGGCCAGACATGAAACTTGAAGTAATGGAAGAAAAACTGCTGAGGGATTTAACTAGGGAGATTGCCAACCTCCTTTCAACAATGGCTTCTCCTGGTTTAAACCATGGGCTTCCTGTTTTGGAGCATTCAGGCCATGTGGGACGTATTGACGTGTCTGCTCTCAAAGATTTGCTTGCATTCAAATCCAACTCTATGGTGGGGTATGTGTAGAGTTCTCTGTCTCTTAACTTCTTTTCTTTGTTACTTTTGGATGAAAAGAGAGTTTTAATAATGTATCATGTTTGCAGTTTCCTCCTAAATCACAAAAACGTGGCTCTCCCCGCACTGCAGATCTGTTTGGAAGTATTTACATGGACAGATGGGGAAGCAACCACCAAAGTCTGTTGCTTTTGTGGTGTTGTTGTTCTTCTAGCGATTCTAACAAATAACGTTGAGCTCAGAGAATTTGTGTCAAAAGATTTGTTTTCTGCGGTCATTAGAGGCTTAGCCCTGGAGTCAAATGCCGTTAACAGTGCTGATCTAGTTAATTTGTGCCGTGAAATATTTATTTATCTCTCTGATAGAGACCCAGCTACCCGTCAGGTCAGTTTTTATATAGAACTAGCCATCTCACAAGCCCTTTTGCATGCTGCACAGTAAAAGCTGGCTCTATAGTATCTTGGTTTGATCATTTTCCCGATGGTATCAGGTTTTGCTTTCACTTCCTTGTCTCGCACACAACGACTTGCGTGCTTTTGAAGAAGCTGTTGCGAAAACTCCAAGTCCCAAAGAGCAGAAACAACTAATGAGGAGCTTGTTGCTGTTAGGTACAGGGAACAACTTAAGAGCACTTGCGGCTCAAAAAACCATGAATGTCATCACCAATGTCACTTGTAAGCATCCCTAACTCTTCTACACGGTGCAATTTTCATATAAATCCTCTAACTTTTTGACATTCTTAAAAACTTTTCCTACCTCTAGTAAGGACACGCGGACCAGCAAATACTTCCGAACCTAAAGAAGACGAAGGGGAAACAATCGGGTTGGCCAATGTTTTGTGAGTAGAAACCATTATAGTATGAAGTTAAAGAGAAGCAGGAGGATGGATTCTTACAACGAGATCGAAGTTGTACAAATATGTAAATTACTCAAGAAAGAAGATTTTACGAGAGAGGCAACAAGAAGCAGTTTTTTTTTTTGGCACACAGGTGATGATCAGATACTCTGAGCTTATGATACGTAAACGAGGTTTGTAATGTCAAACTTGCTACCGATAATGCGATGCTACTTCTGTCTTCCTTTTTGTGGTCTACAGAGTTACAGAATCATGGACATATCTATTAATTAATAAAGAAGTAGCTATCATGGTGTTGTCCGTAGTTTACCCTTCAAGATTTTATATCTATCTTCACTTTTTCAACATCGAACTTTATGTTTTGTACTACAACCATCTTTTGCTTGAATAACAATCTAACAAATATCAGATAAAAATAAATAAACTTTTGTAAGAAATGAGAATTGTCTGCCATCTTTAACAAAAAAACAAAAAAAGGAGAAAGCAAATCTTTTCCAAATTGAACGTTTTAAACTTTTGAATTTTTTTTTTATTTCAGCTTATGGACTCTTTTGTTTTTTTCTATAGCCTTTGGTGATGGGGTCGTGAATAGGTAGAATCAAGAATATGATAGTAGTATATTTTTATGTATAGATGATGCATTTGTACATGATCTTTAATTCCAAAATAACAGGAATACGTACTTTATTATTATATGAATTTGACCCTACTTTATTTGACATCACACATTTTTCTTGCAGAAGTATCACTTGACCTTCAAATATTCGAAAAGCCAATTCATGTTTGATAACCGTGATAATGAAAACAAACAATTTGTTTGTCAAAATATTATTGCTACACTTGTCTAAGTTAGTCTCGTCAAGCTGTATGTATGTTAATTATCTCTTTTGATTGACACTAAATTGCACGTTAAATATTTGACAACTGTATATATTCAGAATCATAATCCAATATTATCTTTGGTCAGATTTTTTTATTTATATATAACAATTTCTACGACGTGCACATAATTTGTAGCTTGTATGATTAGACTAAGACCGTTGTATATTATCCTAACGAGATTGAATCTTGGTCTGACTTTATTATTTTTCTTTGACAGTATATAATGACTTCATAATTGGGGATTATTTATCTCTCTTAACATTTTTTTGTTTGCTTGAGGATCCCTCTTACAAATTAAAAATATTGTTAGGTGAATTAAACTCGAGAATATTAAAAAAAAAACACAAAGAAAAAGACACGAGAAAATCTGTAATATCTCTGATGATTTTAAAAAGTTTAGATTTTTATAATTGTTGTGTTTGTTTCTGAAATATATGATTGATACAATATAAATGGTAGAAGCACGATTAATAACTAGTTGATTCTATGATCATGAAATATTTTCTAGGACAAATTCGACATTAATATAATGATTTTATGGGTTTCTAATTAAACTAATTAACAATTAACAGAATGACTCGTACTTTTTTATATATCATAGGGTACATCATTGGCTATTTCGCACTGAGATTCAGATCCTAAAACTTATTTTATTTTTATATTTGTAAGTATCACTCTGCACATTTTTTTAAAAATTAGGTTGAATGAATCCAAAACGTCCGATGTACAATATTGTTAATGTATATTATTAATTCTGAGTACCTTAAGAAGTTGTAATCACACAAATATATAATGATATATATTAGACAAAACATTTCCAAAACAATTGACACTTGGAGCCAGTTAACAAATATCTGAATAAAATTTGTCTAAAATAATTTTCTTTTGTTTTATGTTTGTCCATTTAAATGTTTGAATAAAAATAGATAAAATAAAGAAATATATAGAATATCAATAATTCTAAATGAATTAGTATAAAGAAATTACTTTAAATGATAAATTTTACCTTACACCTAATTTTAATACTAACACATAATAATTTAATAATTTTGTGAATTCCCAACATATTTAGACATAGTATTGCATCTATGCGTAGAAACTTGCCTACAGTATATTGCATCAAAATTCAAAAGATAAAATAGAAAAATAAAATGAAAAAAGAAAGAAGGTGAATGAAAAACATAAATCTCCAGAAACAGAAGTAAAATAAAAAATAAAAGGAAAAATCATAGACCAATGTATGAATGAACAGTACATAAATAGTAGAGGTCGGTCGTTGTTACTCAGGGTTAATCACATACGATGAGTTCCACAATAACCCCATACACCTTAGCTGTTTAGATCATAGACAGTAGTTTAAATCGACGGTTGTGATTTGACCATTTGTGTTATTTAGAATATTCTCTCTCCTATTTGTTTCTCTCTCTGTCTCCACTGTGTTTTAGAAATTAGAATCTTCCCTCTCTCTCTCTCTTTCGCCACACAGGGGACCGTACACGTCTCTCTCTATTTTCAGAAAAGATCGAATTCGTATAATTCTCAGTCGCGTAATTTTCTCTCCTGTTTTCTGCTCGATTCCTTCATTTTCTCTTTCGTGAGACTCTTCTATCTCGTTCTGGTCATCGAATCACGTCTCTGTTCCTGTGTTTTTACATTTGACGCTCGTAAAAGAATCTCAGGCTTCAGCTTTTTCGGAGCTTCGAAAGTTGAATTTTCGATTTCTTTTCTTCTCGTGTTCTTAGACTTTGTTATTATTCGCGTCTCTTCCTGGAGATAATAGTTAAGATCACGCGGAAGCTTTTGAGGTAAGCAATTCAGATCCACCATTTTTTTTTCTGGGTAGCTTCGGGTTAAAGTTGTGTTTTTTTATTTTGGTGCTGGGAGAAAAGGAGGAAACAAAATCTGGGCGATCTAAGCTCAACCTAATTCCTGTCATGCTAAGATGGGTTATTACCAAAAGTGGAAAATTTTGAGAATTTGGTTTTGTGCTGTATCATTTATAGATTAGCCCTTTCGAGATTTGACCCTTTTTTATGCGTTAAAGAGTTTTCAGATTTGGATTCACTTTTTGAACTCTGCATTTTTATAATGTTTTAGGTATAAAAAAGTTAAAAAGCTAAGTCAAAGCTAAACAGCTTCACTGATTTTTGCAAGCTGAAATAGTTTTTGCTTTTTGGCTTGGTCTCAGCTCTGTTTTTATAATCTAAACATGCTATATTTTCTAATTTACGTGTAGAAATTAATTAGATTTTTTTGTTGCGTGCTGTTTGTAGATTGTGAATGCTATATGTATCTTAAGAGTACTCTTGTATACAGAGGTAGATGAGAATCTAGAGGCAATATTAAGACAGTAATTGACAAGCGTAATTACGGGGATTGGTTTCCTTACACTAATATCCTTAATACCGTTATTACAGGAAAAATGTTTCAATGGACAGCACGGAAAGATAAGAGATTTCCGGTTTGCTGATCCAAATCTGAATGTTGTACTTGTTGATGTCTCAATAGCTTCTTGTGTTGTACTTGATCGGCGATAAATTCTGGGGAGTGCAAAAGGAAATTGGTAGATCTATAAGATGACAATGCTGGCATCCCTTTTCGATCATTTCATACCTAATATGCCTTCGTTATCGACCTCTGATCACGCCTCTGTGGTTTCACTGAATCTCTTTGTTGCACTTCTTTGTGCTTGTATTGTGCTTGGCCATCTTTTGGAAGAGAACCGATGGATGAACGAGTCCATCACCGCCTTATTGATTGTAAGTTCACTGCATTGCCTATTATCTTGAATAGAAGTGAATCACAGGACGTTAGTGTTTGTGCATATATCATTGATTACTGAGTTAAACTTCAGGTAGCGTCACACATGTTTCATCTTGAATGACATTTTAGCGATGTGGTTGCAGGGGCTGGGCACTGGTGTTGTCATTTTGTTGATTAGTAATGGAAAAAGCTCACATCTTCTGGTCTTCAGTGAAGATCTCTTCTTCATATATCTTTTGCCACCCATAATTTTCAATGCAGGGTCAGTTTTTGCATCCATTTGAATCCTTTGCTCTGTGTTTGGATAATAGTTGCATTGTTTTTCTTCACCGTCAGATAATCTTTTTATTGTTACTTTGGTAGGGTTTTGTGCTATAGAGGAAGATTTTACTAAATGATATACGAACGATCTGACATATTTAGTAGCACGAGTTTTACCTTTAAAAAGTTACATAAAAGATGTAAAACAAAACTTTTACACCAAATTAAGTTTTTGAAAACAGGCATTATGTGATTCTAGGAGATATAAGTAGAAAGCTTTACAGATGTTGATTAGAAAGGTCTGCTTCTATAAATACCTGTCATATATCAACTTTTGTAGTACTTGTGATTGTTGAAAAGTAAGAGGGCGTGATATGTTTGGTCAATTAGTTAGATTTATCCACGTGCAAATAGGTGGTCCTGCTTTGTGGTCGTCATCGATTTACTCTTTTCAGCATCAATTTTCCCTATATGCTTTCCAGATATTTCTCAGATCGATAAATTTATTATTGTTGGTGCCTATTTCAGGTTTCAAGTAAAAAAGAAGCAATTTTTCCGCAATTTCGTGACCATTATGCTTTTTGGTGCTATTGGAACTGTTATTTCTTGCACTGTCATAACTCTAGGTACTTCACTTCCGATTTCGTTTGGCTGAAATGCCGTTGAAAGCTGCTAACGGATAGGTCCTGTGGATCATTCAATCTGTTAGGTTGCCAGATAATTTTTTTATATCAGCTGATAATCTGGTGGTGCTTGAAACAGGTGTAACTCAGTTCTTTAAGAAATTAGACATTGGGACCTTTGATTTGGGTGATTATCTTGGTAATGCCTCCGAACCAATGGTTTTTGTTCCTTTTGCTTTGCTTTCTCGGTTTTCGCTCCAGGGGACTTAATTTTTTTTTGCTGCTATAATTCTCAGCAATTGGTGCCATATTTGCTGCAACAGATTCTGTGTGCACTCTGCAGGTAAGCTGTTTTCTCAGATTACTGAAACTTACAGACCCGTAAACATAGTGGACCAAAAGTTCTTGTTCCTATTGTGTTGTGATATAGGTTCTGAATCAAGATGAGACACCTTTGCTTTACAGTCTTGTATTCGGAGAGGGTGTTGTGAATGATGCCACATCAGTTGTAGTCTTTAACGCAATTCAGAGCTTTGATCTCACCCACCTTAACCATGAAGCTGCTTTTCATCTTCTTGGAAACTTCTTGTATTTGTTTCTCCTGAGCACTTTGCTTGGTGTTGCAGTAAGTATATTGTTTTCTTTGTCTGCCATTCTTTCTTGTGACTGGTATTTGCATGCTCATGTGTTGACACCATCTACAACCTTCGTTATTTATCTTGCAGACTGGTCTGATAAGTGCATATGTTATCAAAAAGCTATATTTTGGAAGGTACATATTCGGTGTAATATATGTGGCTCTGTTTCTTTAAGTTGTTTCCTGTTTGCTCTAAAGTAGATGTCCCCACATGGCATGTCTCAGACACTCAACTGACCGAGAAGTTGCCCTGATGATGCTTATGGCGTATCTTTCTTATATGCTTGCTGAGGTTGGATTCCATAAAATATTATACCAGTATATTTGATTGCATTCAAAGACAAAGTTTATTGATGTTGTATTGTTTGGATTGCAGCTTTTCGACTTGAGTGGTATTCTCACTGTGTTTTTCTGTGGGATTGTGATGTCCCATTACACCTGGCACAATGTAACCGAGAGCTCAAGAATAACGACCAAGTATGAAATCTCCATTTTCGTCACCTTTTGCTGAGATTAACTCATTCCAAAACACTTTGTACCTCCCGATGCTTATTTTATGCATTTTCAATGATACAGGCATACCTTTGCAACTTTGTCGTTTCTTGCGGAAACATTTATTTTCTTGTATGTCGGAATGGATGCCTTGGACATTGACAAGTGGAGATCCGTAAGTGACAGCCCGGGAACATCAGTCGCAGTGAGCTCAATCCTAATAGGTTTGCTCATGCTTGGAAGAGCAGCATTTGTCTTTCCGTTATCATTTCTGTCAAACTTAGCCAAGAAGAACCAAAGCGAGAGAATCAACTTTAAGATGCAAGTATGAATCATTCCTACTTGGTTCTAAAGGATTTAATAACTTTTCTGGGCCTCAGCTGTTTATGTCTATCCCTTTTTCCCCCATCCTCTAGGTTGTTATTTGGTGGGCTGGTCTCATGAGAGGTGCTGTATCAATGGCTCTTGCATACAACAAGGTATAAAGAGATTTGTCTTTATTTACTCTCTACGAAGCTTTCAATGAATAGATCATCAATTAAGGCTTGCTTCTATTGCAGTTTACAAGGGCTGGGCACACGGATTTGCGTGGGAATGCAATCATGATCACCAGTACTATAACCGTGTGTCTTTTTAGCACCGTGGTAAGATATCTCTGGATGTTCATTGAGTGAGTTAACATATTCCTTTATTGGATTGGGCATTTGGTTAATATATTCTCTTGAACCGGGTTTTCAGGTGTTTGGTATGCTGACAAAACCGCTCATAAGACACCTATTGCCGCATCAGAAAGCCACCACGAGCATGTTATCTGATGACAACACCCCAAAATCCATCCAGATCCCTTTGCTGGACCAAGACTCATTCATTGAGTTTGCAGGGAACCACAATATACCTCGGCCTGACAGTATACGTGGCTTCTTGACACGGCCCACTAGAACCGTTCATTACTACTGGAGACAATTTGATGACTCCTTCATGCGACCCGTCTTTGGAGGCCGTGGCTTTGTCCCCTTCGTCCCTGGTTCTCCAACTGAGAGAGACCCTCCTGATCTCAGTAGAGCTTGACAGAAAACGTGGAAGAAACAAACAGAAGAAAAAAGCTTTTTGTAGAAAAAGGTGATTCAAATTATGCTCCCTGTGTAATTTTTATTTGTAATGTTGTTTGTGAGGACAGAAAGCTGTCCCTACGTTTTGAGAGCAGAAAGCAAAAATGGCAAAACTTTGAAAGGCTTTTGATTGATGTATATTCATTCATACATTTGTTTTGTTGTAAGTTGGAATAAAACTACACATTTGTTTATGTATTTGAATTTTGTTAGTGGTTCGTATTCGACAGGATACGGTTTAATTTGATTTTCAACAATTGAAAAAAAAAAAAGGACTTTCTTTGTTTGTTGTTTGACTTTGGTCAAAACATATATGACAAACATTCCGATCTCCGAGAATAGTTAGTTGGGCTGAAACATGATGTACGAGTTTCCGTAATAAGCCCTACAAGAGCCCAGATAGTGTGTTGTGTGAAATCGGTGATATGCATTAATACGATGTCGTTTACGCTGGACCAGCTTTGTATAAATAAAATTCCATTAGTGCCATCAGTACCACTGCAAATCACACTCCTTGTACAATCCGCCATCTCTCCCTCTCGATCAGATCAGGCGTGAAGATCGATAATGGCTACAAGTTTCAGCTCCTCGATCTCCATGCAAGCTCGTGTCTCGGTACATCTCTCTCTTCTTCTTCTTCTTCCTCTTCTTATAGTCGATATATAGCTTTGCTTTGGCAATACTTTAATTTGCTCGTATAGTTAAAGATCATTTGCCTTGATTATGATAATGATCGTTTCCACATTGTAAGCATAGAATGTTGCCTCGTTTTTTGAGACTATGAATGAATGAAATCGTAAAATTTCTCTTGTCTAAATAATCAGACCCATTTGCATTTGAAATCTGTCAGATGCTTGAATCACACATTTCTAGCTATAGCTGTAATCTTTAGACTACCTCATTGATTCTTGGTCTCTGAATGAAATCTTTGTCTTCGTTGTGAATGCATGATGAAAAAAGGCTACAACAACAAGATTCAGTCTCCCGAAACCGGCTTCGATTTTTAACAATGGAAAGGCTAACCTCTCATTCAGTCTACGACGTTCGATCCCTGCTTGCTTTGCAATATCTTGTGCAGTATGTTGATTTTTAACTCCACTTTCATTGAGTTCTGAACTTTTTTGATGTTTAAGTTTCAAAGAAAAATTATAACGTGAGGTACTTATGTGGTTGAAGGCCAAGCAAGAGACAGTAGAGAAAGTGTCTGAGATTGTGAAGAAACAATTGTCGCTCTCTGAGGATCAAAAAGTTACAGCCGGAACCAAATTTACCGAACTTGGTGCCGATTCTCTCGACACGGTATCCACCACATTGCTCCGTCCATTGTCTTTTTCTTTATCTCAAAACTCATTGGCCATCATGAACAAAGTCTGATCTGTGAGAGTTTATTTTGCAGGTTGAGATAGTAATGGGCTTGGAGGAAGAGTTTGGGATAACAATGGCAGAAGAACGAGCAAAGGAAATTGCTACAGTCCAACAGGCTGCTGAACTCATTGAAGAACTCGTCGAAGAGAAACCCGCTTAATCAAGGAAACAACCGAATGAAGTAGAAGAAGAAAACAGAGGCTTTTGTCTTTGTTCTTGTCTTTTCTCAAGTGTGTCTTGCGTTGTATGTCTTTGCCCTAGTGGTTTATTGTGTCAATTTGGACTACCACTACAAAACCTCTTTTAGATTATCAGTTTGAGCAACAGAGAAATTCACAAGAAACTTAGATTTATAAAAGACAAGCAAGCATGATGCTAGATGTTTTTCCGGGTACAGACGGACACATACTACATAGTTTCATAATACAAGACTAAAACACTAAAAAGTAAACCCTAGCCTTAAAAAGCGGCAATACCTTGAATCCTACGAGATTGTGCCAAGCTTCTATTTACAGTTTCATAAGATCAGGAAGATGTTTGTTACTCTAGTCCTATTCCCAATCAGCATCGAAAAATCCAGCATCCTTCATCTCTGAGTAGTATACATTCTCCAAGTTCAGATCTTCTCCCTGCAGCAAAGCCATTCGCATTAGAGAGAGCGAGAGAGAAGATGAATGATGATGAGGTATTATACCTGGAAAAAGTCTGCGAGAAAAGTAATGTAAAGAAGAGGAAGGTATAACGCGTGGTAACAGACACTCATGATCCCATACAACCTGTAAGCATTTTGAATTTTTTTAGCTTTTCCTTGAGTGTTAAAAGGCAGATAAAAGCTGAACATAGTTTTCTCTGTTGACATGCTTTGAGATAGAGTTACCAGAATCCAAAACGAGCGCCATTTGCAGTAAACACAGATGCAACTAGGTAAAGTCCGTATAACGCGAACATGATGGTTATGTACTTGTAAAATGAAGGCCTTGCTGTTTAAACAAGAAGATATGAAGGATGAGAACTAGAAGAAACCAGTGAAGGCTATTATGGGCTAGTGCGACTATAAAGAAGATGGAAGTGTCTGATCAACTTACCGGGCAATCTTTCTCTCCACCTAGAGTTGTATATCAAGAATATCATTCCATAAACGCCAGTGAGTAGAAGCTTGTGAATGATCCATAATCCCCATTTGAACTTTTGTATGTTTTCATTGTTGTCAATAAACAACGGGACGCCAAACACAACGAGGAAAATTGCCTGAAAAGGGTAACAACCCGGAAGGATTGTGGAGATGGTAAGGCCTAAACTTATGTCAGGAAGTTTTGCTAGCCATTAACACTCTTAAACTTTTATGATTTCTCGATTTGTTATTTCAGAAGGTTATAAGAGTCGAAAAAGAAGAGAAATGTAGTAGTCATGGTGATACCTTGAGAAGCAGATCCAGACCAATAATAAACCCCGAGATTAGGAAAGTTCTAGTTAATGCTTCTGCACCGCTTGCATAGTTTCCTTGGAAGAGAAAAGCCACCAAGCTTACTTCCAGGAACAACATTCCAGATGTTGTGAACAAAGTTAACAGATTCCAAACTACATCCTTCCCAGGACTGCATTCCCAACCCTAGACCATGCAAAATACAAAAATTTACCAAACAGGAAACAAAAGCTAAATGGATAGAAGGTGACTGCGTAAAACATTTGCTCATTTAGGAAAACTTTCCATAAACAGAGATTACAGTTATGATCTTCCTAACAAACACCAATCTAGTGACCGTCAATTTACAACTGTATGAAACAAACCGTGTCAAATTGATTACACGTATGTTCCTCCCTAAGAAGTAGAGTTTCATCCTAAAGATCAGTGCCCATGAACAAGTTAAGACCAAACAGTTTCTAGAATGAGTTTCACCGAGCCTAAAATAGTCTTAATAAGCTCATCCAATTCAATTAAAGTTCTGATCTTTTCATCACTCAATAACCGAATCGACATCATACAAACCTGGAGGCAGCACCAAGCAAGATTGAGCAAGCTAACGAGCCAAAGACAGCCATAATAAGCGATCATGATGTAAGATCTCCGATTCGAGAGCTTGGAGAAGCTCTTCTTAGCCTCGTAAGCTAAGTAAGCGACGAAGAAGAGAGAAGCAGGAACGAGAACCGTGTTATGTAAGAATCCATGGCACCTATCGACCCATCCGACGATAAACCCGCCGCCGCCTCCGTATCCTTTGGCCGTCGAGTTTGGGTTGAGCCGTGAAATCAGAAAAGGTGACTCCGCTAATCCCTCGAGGACTCGCATTTCATAAATTGGGCACGAATCAGAATAGAGAAAGCTAGCATAAAGTAAAATGAGAGAAACCTTTGAATCCGATAGCAGCGAGACTGATTTTGGAAATTTGGTGGAATCTAGGATGGATTGTGAAAATTTGCAACGTAAAATGGTTTCTGATCAAATCCTAACAGTGAGGTTACAATAGCAAATATATGATAGTTATCAGGCCTTAACGTAATTATTATAAAATATTGAAGAGAAAAATAAGAACCCTTGTCGCATCAAGATCATTAAAAGCTTACAAATTTTGTTTTACATATATATACATACTCAGAGTGTGAGTCTCTACTTAAATCATCATAGAGAATCTTCTTCATATCACATATATATATTAAAGATGGATAGTCAACGCATCATCTATGTAACGAGTTGAGAAAATTTGTTTTGCTATGAATTGATATAATAAGGTATATCGAGTAGCACAAGGAATGTAATAAGATCCAAACTGAGAAGAAAGAAAAAAATATATGAACAGTGCGAAATCAAAAACTTGGATACAACCTTGAATCAAAAACAATTGATTCTAAAAGAGGAGAGTTCGGATATCAACAGGTAGCAACTTCGTGTAGCAAACAGGACACTTAGGGATACGCAACAAGTGACTTGAGATGCAAGTAGCATGAAATATGTGATTGCATACTGTTTTGTAAACAATCTCCTCTTCTTTTGGATACCCTTTTTCACAAAGACAGCATAATTCTTGACTTCGGTAACAATCTACAATCTCCGTCGTGGTTGAAGCTATCGGCACAAACCTATTTCCGACATCATTTCTATCCAAGATAGTGTCTTCGATTCTCAACACATCCATAACAGCCTGTGTGATATCAATCTGAGGAACAGGATCTTTGTGATGTATCTCTCTGATATGGAAGTAAAAACGAGGACGGGACACGCGGGAGGTACGATTTCAAGACCCTTGAAAGAGAAGTTTGAGACTAAGTAAGTGAAGATCTGATTAGTTATGTTGGAATATTTCTTGTTGTAGAAGAAGAAACGATCAAGTAAGTCTACAAAAGATTGGGACAATCCAGCTTTCGAATCTGTACGTGCTTGTCCCGTATAATGCGTCAACTGAAATCGAGAACCCGTGTCTCCATCTTCTTGAGTTACTAATATAACTCCGACGTTGGAGTGATAAGGCACATCGAACTTGTAAAGCCTAAGATTGCCGAGACGAGATGTCATAGTTCTCTAAATATATTATCTAGATACCAATAGGGTTTTGTTCAAAGGTATATATATATATTTAGTTTTTTTCCCTTTATATTTGTACTCCTACTCCGAATCTGATTAAAGGATTTTCTTGTTTTCGAATACCCTAAAAATAGCCTTTCAGTTAAGAAAATTACTCGTACTTCTATGATACTATCTTAGACACAAAGCAATGATAATTAGGGTTGGCGATTAGGTTACCTCGTGATTTTGTGTGTAAATGGGCTTTTCTAGTTAACACAAGATATTTTATTCTATTTTTGAATTTTCTTTTACTATAGTAACAATTTAATAGACATAGTACTTGAGCTATGCATGTGACCAAAGTGGCAGAAGATTTTATTCAAAAAGAGAAAGCAAAAAGAAATCATCTAATTGGCTTAAAACCCAAATAAGTCAAATACATCCAAGTGATATGTCTCTTGGAGTTTTTCGGTTTTTATGGATTGATTTGTCACATTCTGCCAAGAGACATCGTTTTCTCATTTTTTTAGTTTATGTAAGAGATAGTACTATATGTGATATAGACAGACACCAACAATATATCCAGAAAGTATACAATTGAGTTAACATGTGAAAATCATTGAAATAAATCTTGAATCGTTCGTTAATCATCAAGTGAAACAATTTTATTGAACATGCCACACAAAAACATGCTACATTCTTTAAAGCTATAAAATTTGATGAAGGCAGTGGAGGAGAAAGCTATGGATACTAACTTTGCTAGATATATGAACATTGGAGCCATATGCTTAACATAGGACATAAATGTACTAAATTCATAGTACATATAACTCAAATAGATAAAAAAAAATTGTTTGTGAAAAGAACTAGATATGTATATCCAATATATACAACTTGTGATTTGTATTCTTCGGCCAGAACATTCTCTTTACTAATATCATCTACCCTCACTAGCTAGTCTTTTTGAGCAATTCGTTTTTTTTTTCGTTGATCACATTGCTTTGCTATGAACATGACGTGGCATATCGTTATTGGTTAGGACTTTGGTATTTTCTTGGTCATCATGACACTCCTAATAGGGAAAAAAACAAGTCATTTTATATGTAAAAGAGTTAATTGTCATTATCATCGTAAATATTAAATCTGCTATATTGGCCATAATTGGCAATTTTCTGGAGTTGATGATTAGTTTGAACCACCACAAGGTTCATCCTTTTTTATTTATTCTTAAACCACTTATCACTGCATATATTTCTATTTTTGTAGTTTTATGAATAGCTTTTCTATACATGCAGATCATACGCAAAACACATATATGCAGTGATAGTGTTAGTGAAGTTTCGTGTTTTGAAAAAAGAAAAGCTTGTTAATGTTAGCGAAGTTTTTTTTAAATGTAATTTTACTGAACATTGACATAATCGACTGATTTGACATTAGAGACAAGGCAGCATGTCATGATTGTAAATCCCATATGACATGTGAGAACATAATAAATTTATACTAATATAAACTGAACTGATCTGTTGATTGATAAATGAATTGCTATATTGATTAGTGTATATGAAAGTTTTTGTTTTTGTTTTTGTCAGTTTGGTTTAGTAGAATTCGAACAGACTTAATCTAATAATTAGAAAAGGGATTAATTAATGAAATTGGGACGTGTCTCTGTCAAAACTGCAAAAGAAGGACGACACAACGTTGATGCTCGTCGTCGTCGTACAACTTTCAAAGGGTCTTTCTCTTTACTCTTCTCGGACGCTTTGTAAGTTGAATCCTTCCCTTCGCTTTTGGTCTTTAATTTTTCGATTGCGATCATTTGTCTTCCAAATTGTTGGTTCCAACACTCACTTCGTCTTCCAAATTTTTTTTTTTTTAACTCGTTTTCGCTGACCCTTGGCTGTTTTCGTACGGAAACTTTAGAAAAAAGACGGTGTCTTTAGGGTTTTTTGTTCGTCTTCTCCTGTTCTCTGTTGTGGGTTTTTTTTCTTCTCTCGCTTATTCGTAATTTGGCAGAGAGTTTCGTAGAAGGGTAGTTAGGTTTTCTTCTCTGTTTGATTTTTCCGTTTTTAGGAAACTCTTCCGTGGAGTTGAAGAAATTGTAGGCGATGGAGGAGATTGGGGTGGAAAACGACTTGAGGCTCTGTGGTGTGAAGAGAGAGAATCTCGGTAAACAGTTGGACAAGGTTCACTCTCATTCCTCCGATATACTTCTCTTCAGTCTTCAGTGGAGAGATTTAGAGGATTATCTGAAACTTGCCGAAGCGAAAGTGGAGAAGAGGTTCAGGGAATTAGCGTTGAAGGAGACGGAGTTGCGAGATGAAAGCTTTGCACTTGAAGAAAGGGCTGAAGTGGTTGAAGCAGCGGAAGCTGAGGTTGATGGTTTACAGATAAAATCTGATGGGTTTCGGATGGGAATTGAAACAATGAGCGAAGAATTGGATTTTCTTAGGAATCAGGTTGGAATTTTTCTAGCTAAGTCCAATGCAGAGGAAGTGAGATTGACTCAGCTTAGGAAATCAGTGGAAGAGAGTACGGCAGAGCAAATGTCAAAGGCAAGTCAACTTAATGAGATGGTGGAATCGTTGAGAAAGACTCAGGTTGAGCTTGAGCTGAAAGGGAAAGAGTTAGCACAGATGGAGATTGATCTTGAGAGGCATCGTGTTGAGGTCAGCGCAGAGATGGAGCATTTGGGTAGAACTCAAACTCTCAGGAGACAATTGGATGAGGAAGTTGAGAGAAAGACGAAAGATCTCACATTGCTTCAGGATAGAACTGCGGAATGTGGGAAGCTGCTTCAGACACGATCCTCGGAATTAGTAAAGACTCAGGGTGAGCTTGAGTTGAAGGTGGAACAGTTAGGACAGATGGAAACTGATCTTGAGAGGCATCATGTCGAGGTCAGCGCAGAGAAGGAACATTTGAAAAAGACTCAAGCTCACAGTAGAGAATTAGAGGAGGAGATAGTGAGAAAGCGGAAGGATCTTACAGCGGTTCTTGATAAAATTGCGGAATGTGGGAAGCAGCTTGAATCGGTGGAAGAACAACTAGATTCCCAGCAGAAGCGGATTGAGGTAAGGTCCTCGGAACTTGTTTCTAAAGAGAAAGAGTTGGAAGTACTGAGTCTGGACCTTGACTTGAGGGAACAAACGGTCATAACACTAAATAATGACATGAAGGAGACTTGCCAACAGATGGAATCAAAAGCCAAGGAGTTGGAGGACATTGAAAGGCTAATTGAGGAAAGGAATGCACATTGTGGATCAATCAAGTTGTTGATTGAGGAACACAATGAAGAACTTGCTTCCAAAGAGAAGCGACAGAATGAGATAACGGAGGCTATTCGTAAATTATCATTGGAGATTGTCTCTGAAGAGAAGACGTTAGAAAGAGCTAAACTTTTTATCCAGCAGCTCTCTGACAAACAACATTCAAAAGAGAAAAAACTGGAATTGACTGAAAGAAATCTAGAAAGATGCATTGCAGAGTATGATTCAAAGAAAAAGGAACTTTGCTCTGTGAAAGATACATTCAAAGAGTGCCTCCAAAACCTGGATATCAAAGAGAAGGAGTTAAAGTCTTTACAATCAATATTCACTGAGAGAAATAAACAAGTTGAGGAAGGAGAGAAGAAAGTGCAACATTTGAATAACTCCAATGAGGAATTTGTCAGACAACTCAAGCTGAAACAAGAAGAGGTCTGTTCAATCAACAAAGCGATCAGAGAATGCTCAGGTGAATTGGAGGCTAAGAAGAAACATCGTGATCAGGTTCAAAGCTCAATTACTGACCTTACTGCTCAGCTCAAGTCAAAAGAAAGCAATCTTTCTTATGTGAAGAAAAAGATTAAAGACAAGCTGAACGACTTCCAATCTAAAGAGGAGCAGCAAGTCAGATTTAAAGCATTGTTGGTGGAACGAGAGCAAGCAGTTGAACTGAAAGAGAAGGATCTTGATGCTCGGGAGAAAAGTATAAATAAAAAGGACCAGCAACTGAAATCGACAGAACATAAGTTGGCTAAATCTTATAAGGAAATTGAGCTGAAAGCAAAGCAATTGTCCAACTTTTGTCAACAACGCAACCTGGATCAACATGTTGACTTGGTACGAGACGCTAATGTATGCGATGAGAAAACTTTGCAGTTGCTCTTACGTGGGCATCTGAAGAAATGTCCTCAGCTTCACCTCGATGTTTTGCATTCTCTAAAAGCATCTTCTGACCCGGCAAAGCTTGTGTTAGACACAATACAAGGGCTTTACTCCGCTCATCAAAGGATGGCAGTAGCAAGTGTTGATCCAAATAGTGCTAGAAGGAGTAGCATCTGCTTGCTGGAATGCTTAATGGATTTGTCACCCAAACCTAATACTGAAGTACAAGGAGAAGCTATCAAATTTGCCACCGAATGGAAGAACACAACTCTGGTTAAAGCAGAGAATCTTGTGGAGGTATTGGGTTTTCTGCACTTCCTAGCTGCATTCAGTTTGGCATACACTTTTGATGCCGAGAAAGTTCAGAATATTTTTGATGTCACCTTTCTTTGCAAATACACTCCAAGTCTATGCGAGGCTCTTGGAGTAACAGCTTTAGCACCTGGTATGTTTTCTAAGTAAAAAGGTTCACTTTTTCCCGCTTGTTTCTCACTCTAACGTATCTGAAAATCAATTGTGTCTTAAGTAACATAAAGATACTTCTCCCGATCTTTTTGTGTTGCCATAAAGTTATTTTACAAACCTGCTGTATAGTCCGTTACTAGCAAAACAATACCAAAACTTTTAGACCTTTAAGAAATAACAGTTAAGTTCTTTTATAGTTTTGTGATGCTTATTGAAGTTTTTTTTTGGACAGTCAACAATGTGCTATCATTGGTGCCTGAACAGCAGCCCCCTGAAGCACCAATCAGCAACAGTAGTGATTTTCACCCCCCGGATGTCCAAGAAAACATAGCATCATGTCATTTGGCTAAGGAAGATGCTCTGAGGGACATTGTAGGCTCTCCTTCTTTTTCACTGAATGAAGTCTCTAATGAACTTCCATTGTTCAAAGATCCAGGCAGGTTTGTTCTAACTCTGTCGAGGATGCACTCATGGGTGCTCGTCAGAGAGGGGAATTGAGTTTAGCAGAGCCTATAATTCAGACTTTGGTTCCCCTTTTGGAGGAGCTGACTCGGGTTGTAAGCTCTACCGACCCTGGTCTACAGTCAGATGCAACAAAAGTGGCACATCGATGGAGCTTGATGATGGGAGCCAATGGTCAAAAGTCACAGCTCGAGGCTTGGGCTTTTCTGCAATTCATTGTGGCGTATGGACTGGTGAAACAAACCAATCAAGATGAAACTTTACAATTTGCCTCGTATATTGCTCACTTTAGACAGGCTCCAAAACTCTTTCAATCTCTTGGTCTATGTTATGCTATCCCAAGTAAGTTGTATTTCTACAACACATTGTTGTCTTTGCTTCGGTTTTTTTTTTGGAACATTTTCTGCTTAACATTTCTGATACACAGAAGACTAACGAAGTATATTTTACTCTTTTTATCTCTGCAGATTTTGTTAAACAGCTCCTAAACAAAGCCCTATATTTTCCGGCAATGCGGTTTATGTTTACCTTCAACGTGAAGAACAACTTTTCTCCCCTGGATTTCTTAAAGGAAGAGATCACCAACCTTAGACGCTCTGCCAAGGAAAAGAGAAGATTTGATTCACAGGTTAAAGCTTGCTCCGATCCATCTCTTGGTAAATTGTATAATTCCATCATCATTGATGGTTAAATTTGTGTAATCTATGTTTGCTTATAGGGTGAAGCTAACAGAGATGCTGCTATAATGAGAGACATAATGGAACTCGTTGAAGACTTCAAGCTGGACATTGATCTTCCTGTGGATCTTATCCTCAAATTCATGGTTCCTCGGGAAATTCAAAATCAGAACCAACGTATTGTGTCATCATCATCTGTCCCGGTTCAATCAACGCAGATTCTTCCACGGTTTCATATACAGGCTTCACACACAGTCATTCAGAACTCATACATTGCCACTCATGGCTCAAACCCGTTTCTTCCAATAAGCTTAGGTGCGGCACCGAACCCACAGGTCGTAGACGTGGAAACATATCAAGCTGGTGGTTCAACTGCGTTCCAAGGTCAATCTTCATACCACGCTGGTTTTAAACGTCCAAGAGTGGATCCTCAGGGTCCTAGACCGGCAATTAGACCTTGCTTCAATCCACCCTCATGCTATGGCAGATTCTAGTGTTTCTGTCTCGAGGCTAAGGCTTAAAGCTAGCTAGCTAAGTAAGAGGAAATAACAAAGAATTTTTTTTTCTTTAACATAGAATCTAAATAGGTTTAGGTTATGGTTAATAGCTGCACCATCTGTCTCTTAATCTCTCATCTATCTGGTAATTGTGTAAAGAATATGAAGAGGAGAAGCCTTTTGTTTCAGAATATGCTCAAGGTCATTTGAGTATCTCTAATCTGAGTAATGTGAATTTAAGGCCTCTACATTTTTCGATAATCAAAATCATTTTCATATGAGTTCAAAACTAGTTGCAAGTTAGAGAAGAATTAGGTACATAGATACAAATTGATAAGATTCTAAGCGACAAAATAATAAAATAAAATAGTATAAACATTAGTTTTCTGGCGAGGCGGTAGGGTTTTACTTTACGAAATTTTCTTTCGCTTTTTTCCATCATTCTCGATATTCAGACGACGAGGTGAGAACAATGAATCAGACGTGAAGAAGATTTATCAAGTTTGTTCCTATTTGAAAATTTTGATTTTCTTTGGGGTGAACTTAGGGCTGTTGTGCGTTAGTCAGTTTATGGGTAGCTTGATGGAGAAGGCAACGAGTGGCCTAGAGCTTGTTGATTTGAGGAAGCAGAACTTCCGGCGAACCCTAGATTCTCTACAAGAAGGCGCTCATTCGCTTCTTCTGCTCACGGTTCAATGGAAGGAAATCGAGGCATATTTCGATTCCACGAAAAGCGTTCTCAAGGAGCGAGCCAAGGAACTAGAAGCACTGGAGCAATCGATCAAGGGCCAAGCTTTGGAACTGGAGACGAAGGAGAAAGAGCTTAGCTCGATTCATGAGTCGTTTAAAGCGAAACTGAGCGATTTGGAGAAGAAGGAGGAGGATCTCCTTTTGGAACAGAAGGCAGCGATGGAGAAAAGGAGGGGAGAAGTTGAACAGTTGGACGGATTTACGAAGAGAATCGAGTCGATGGAGAAATTTTTCGATGAGAAGGTTAAGGAACTCGGTGAGAAAGAAAGAGAGATCGGATTGAAGGTTAAAGAAATACAGCAACAGAAAGACGAGATTAGCGCCGGAGAAAAGTTGAGTCATGAATTTGAGCCAGTAATTTCATTGTTGGCGAAAAACATAGGCTCAAGTGCTGCAATGCCTACAAGCTGTTCGACTTTTTACCTGAATGATAACGCAACAGATTCTGCGGATGATTTGGTTAAGAAAAACCTAACAATGGCTAGAATGATTCCATATTTGGACCCTGCAAAGCTTGTTTTGGATGCTATAGAAGGGTCTTTTAAGGAATACTCGAATAAAGATTTTGGAGAAGCTGATGATAGATTTGATAGTGTTGTTAATAGTTGCATCGTTCTGTTAGAGAAACTGATACAGATGAAGCTACAAATCACGCGGAAGGTGAAACAGGAAGCTACTCAACTTGGGATTGACTGGATAGGAAAGGCAAAGACCAATCCGAACAATTACTCACGGGTTTTAGGTTGCTTGTTGTTTCTGGCTGCTTACGGTTTGGCCTCTGTGACTACACGTGAGGTGCTCTTAACCCTTTCAGAGCGCTTCCTTTTGTATGAACAGGCCCCGAAACTGTTTCGGCTTCTGGGGTTAGAAGATAAGGTTTCAGGTAATGCCTGCTTCTTGTTTTAGACTGATTAACAGTAGTTGTTACCCTCAATGTGAAACGTCATGTGAATTGCTCTGCAGGCACGGTTGAAACTCTAAAGAAAAAGGATGAGTACCTCGCAACACTCAGATTCATCTGTGAATTCCGGTTAACAAGCTTTGTCCGGGTGGGCGACCAGGAGCCCTTTTGCATGAGTACTTGAATTCCTCAGAAAGAGCTGCCCGAGTAATTGCTGGGACTGGAAACTCAATGGAGGCGAAGGTAAGCTAACATCTCTCTCTCTGGTTCTATTCATTCTGGCTTATCATGTGTGTTCATGTGTGATTTAAGTCGATTAAGCTTGTTCACTTGTTGTAGAAAGCGAGGTGGGAGAAGAGAAAAGCTGATGCAGTCATGGCCCTTGACTGTATCAGAGAGAAGAAAGCCGAGTCCATGTTTCCTGCTAGAGCTCTTAAACAGCTGAGTGTATTGACGAACAATGCATCAGCCCTGAGATCGATGGAACCAGTTCATAAAAGTTATGAAAAAAAAAGAGCACGCCCAATGCTGTTGAGAAATCTAAAGCTGATTCTTTTATTCCGTATGAACAGAAGAATGAAGCCAAACGTCAAAAATTAACTGAACCAATAAGTCCTTTTCAGAATTCAACAGGTATGTTGATTCTGTATCAGGCTCGCAAATTAGCAGCTAGACCCTACATTTCTATGCCATTCATTTTCATTTGCTTGCATCATATTTCATGTAACACTTCATTTAAGGTTCTCTTTCCTGTGGCTTTTGTTTTGCTTTATGAAATGCACAGAAAACATACCTCCGTGACTTCTTTCCAATTTGTCTTTGGGAAAATTTGAGACGTCATTTTATTTCTTGTTGTGTTTAAGATAAGTGATTAGCCATCAATGGACATTTTTCTTATGCCTTTGAAACATCCAGTGAATCAGCTCAAGGTTGTGTCCGTTCCTTCTGGGGAGAAGATTGAGGAATCAGGAGTAAATCATCATCAGCCAGATGCCAAAGAAACTTATCCATCAAGCACCGAAACTGAGCCAAACATTCTCTCTGGTGCCATTAACGCGAACATGCTAAGGGAGCTAGTAGAGAAGCAACCTCTAGAGGAGAGTGATCTCTCTGATCTTATCAAATGCACCCCAGATCCAGCAAAGCTTGTTCTAGACACATCCATGGCTCTGTGTCCTAAAAACCCCGAAGGGGGCTACAAGTTCCAACTTCTGGTTACTTTAGATAGCTGCTCCTTCTTGTTGGATCAGCTGAAGAAGCTCCCGCTTCAAATTGGACGTCCTGTGAAAGGCGATGCAAAGAAACTTGCGGTTTACTGGAAAGATAAGATTTCAAAGAGTAAGACGGATGAATTGGAAGTCGTTTGTTTCCTAAAGTTTCTAGGTGTCTTCGGAATTGTGTCAGAGTTCAAGGCTAATGACCTTCTAGGTCTACTGGACAATTCTTATTGGCAAACTGTATCTCCTGATCTGTGCCAGTTTCTCGGGTTGGACAACGCCATTCCAGGTGATTCCCATCTCTTTACTCTCCCACTATTGTAAATCTCTAAGCGTAAAGATTTAAATTGAAATCACAGTCGATTCAGAGAAATGCCTTTTTACCTAAAATGCCTGAACTTTATGGACTTGTTGATATGGCTTTTTTTCGACAGGTTTCATTCAAAAGCTCATAAAAACTGGGCATCGTCTCAAGGCAGTCGACTACATATACTCATTTGGCATGGTCCATAGATTCAATCCTGTTTCCGCTATTATAAACGATTCCTTGAGGATTACAAAGGAATCTGCAGAGAAGTCGTTTAGAGACGCCAAGAACGAATCTGCACCACAGGTAAATTCTCGTCCTTTCTTTGTTTTAACTTCTTAGCACAAGAAAACTCAAAGAGAGTATGTTGTAACACAAAGCAGACATTACAGGTTGCAGCCATAGACAGGCAGATCAAATCACTAAGAGCCGCCATTAGATGCATATCGTGTCACAAACTCGAATCAGAGTTCCAACTCGGAAACCTCGAGGAACAAATCAAGTCACTTTTGAAGCTTAGAAAAAGCTTATCTGATGGATCTGGATCCAGATCAAAACCCGATTTGACAATCAATCAATCCCAGACGGCAATACCACCAAATTTGGCAGAGGCTGATTCTGTCACCAGCAACACACCTTTGGAAACTTCAACGGCAGATACTTCCTCCTCCGTGAGCAAACGGGGTTCAATGTAGGAGAGAGGACAAAAACGCAGCCTTTCTGGAAACAAACAGAGCTTAGGACAACTTGCTTCGCACCCAAGCAATGACTTTCCCGGCCATGGCTATTCCTTGAATCAAAGTCAGACTTGGCCGATCGATCATTACAGCCGAGGTTTCACTGGAACTCCAGACTCCGAGTACAATCATAACCAGTGGACACAACCAGAGGGACGCCCCCTATATTACCAATTTTATCAACATTTCAATCCTTTTTACAGGAATCGTTTTTAGTGGAAGATTATAGGCTTCTTGGGATTTTTTTTTCTTTTGGGTTTTTGCAGGTCATGATGGTTGTTATGTGAAAGTGGTTACGGAAACAAAAACTTACATAAATGATCAATAAATGTTTAGACGTTCGATTTTGTATTTCCTTTGTTGTGGTTAATTTGAACAAAAGAAAACCTTAATTTTAGCCTTAGCAATAACGTTTAGACGGATTTGTGTTCGTATTCCCCAAATTGCTAATGTAGATCTTTCTTATCGAACATCTATGTAATGAAATGATGATTTGTCGGATCTCTAAAAATCACTCCTAGCTTAGTAGTACCGTGTGCATATAGTTCTTTTTTTTTCTGCAAAAGAAATCATTATTTGAAATAAGAAGATTTTCTTATGATTATGCACTTTCTTATATACGTAAATTCTATTTAGTATTTTTTTATAGAATTGTAACTAACGATTGTGTTTGATCAAAATAAGAAAATTTGGTTGAAAGAAGAAAAAAACATGAATTTAGGCAAAACTCTTTTAGCAAAAGAACAGGAAAAGCAAAAAACACAGAAACAAGCCTTTAAACTGTTCCGTTTTAGTTCCCTTTCTCGATTATCGATTTCTCCTCTTCACTCGGAATTTAGGTCTTTTTTTTAGTTTTTCTGCTCTTCTCCTGAGCAATCTGACTTTCGGGCTTCAAGCTTCTAGGTATGTTAAACTTTTGGGTTTTTTTCTTTCCCGTCGTCTAGGTTAGTTTTGCATATGCATTGGAAATTCGCGTTTTACAGTTGTACTTGTGTCATTGTCGTGCTTTTTCTCGCCGATGGAAAATGTTTTTGTTTTCAATTTCGCCTCTAAGAAAGCAATCGGTGCTCTGCTTAGATTGTATTGATGATATCTTCTATCTGTATGATTCTGCATTAACCAAAAAATTAAACTTTATTTTTTAAGATCTCAGCATTGCAATTAAACTAGACATGACTTATGCTTTCTTCTTGTTACTTATTGAATTTTGGTTTGCAGGTCTATATTGTGGAACTATCACACTGATTTACTCCCTGCCTTCGAGGTAGAGGATTGCTTTATCTGGTGAAGGATGAAGTACATTGTTTAAAGATCTCGCAATTCTTGTCTCTTATATGGTAAGCTGTGTTTTGTTTTAACAGTCGCTTTTTTTTTGGGATGACAAGTCAGGATTATGAATTGACATTGTTATTGACTTTGTTTTTGCAGAATGAGATATTGGTTCCTTAGCGTCTTTGTTGTTCTGATCTCTGAACTTTAGCGGATATTTGGTGGAGAGAATGGACTGTAACAAGGAAGAGGCCTCTAGGGCAAAGACATTGGCAGAGAATCTGATGCGGAATGGTGATTTTTTCAGGGCTCAGAAGCTTGTTATGAAGGCTCAGAGACTCTTCTCAGGTCTTGAGAGCTTACCACAAATGTTAGCCGTCTGTGATGTCCATTGCTCTGCTGAAAATAAAATCAACGGTCTTGAGAACTGGTACGGTATTCTTCAAGTTAAGCATTTTTCTGACGATGCTACAATCAAGAAGCAGTACAAGAAGCTCGCGTTGCTTCTTCATCCTGATAAAAACCAGTTCGCCGGTGGAGAGGCTGCTTTCAAGCTGATTGGGGAAGCAAACAGATTGCTCGCTGACAAGGAAAAACGGACTCAGTATGATATCAAGCACAGAATCTATTCACGGGTTGCTAACAGACAGTTCAATGCAAACTCAAGTCTACAATGTGCAGCTGCAAACAATGCCAGTGAAAGTACTGTTAACAATGCTACATTTTGGACATGTTGTGAGCATTGTGGCTATAGGTATAAATACTTGAGAAAAGATGTGAACAAGGATGTGTACTGTACCAGTTGTCAAAGATCCTTCATGGTCTACGACACTGGATTTAATGGAGTGGCACCTAAATCAAGTACTGGTAAAAAAAAGTTCAAAATCAGGGGCCGTGTAACACACCGGTGAATAAAAATCTGGAGTCTACTTGTGCTCAACCAGGAAGTGTAGCAGCTGAGTTGGATAAGAAAGAAACTTCCGAAGAAAAAGCCGACAAGAATTTTGGAGGAGGTGAGAACGAATATACTGATGTAAGAAAACCAAAAATAAAGGAAGGATTGATGAAAGCTGAGCTACCCGAAGCTGATGGTTTGAAGCCACAACCTGAGGTTACAGAACCAGAAAAAAGGTGCATCAAAATCTGTACCTGATGAATCATTTTCAACGTGTGATCAAGCGCCCTCACTGAGTAAGGACAAAAAAAGGAGGAGAAAGATTGTTGAGGAGCCGACTGAGAGTATGCATGTTGAACTTTCTGATGTTTTTGAGGATAAAGCATATTCAGAAGATAATAATCGCAGGACATCTCCAAGGAAAAGTCAGCAGGTTTCCTGCGCAAAAAAGGGAAGCAGTGATGATGCTATAAGCCCTCCAACCAAAAAGTCAAGATCAGGTGTTGGATCAAAATCTGAGCGAACTAGGAAAAAACAAAATATAGGTGTTGGACCATCCAAACGTCTAAATTGTGATGGTTCGTCTACGCCTTCATGTGTTTATAATGGAAAAGCTAAGAAAAATGTGGATTCTGGATCAGCAACCGCACGTGGAGAAGGGATGTGTATAGCGGGGAAGATTAACAATAACCAGAAACCTAGTGATAAGCCTATTACGCAGGATTCACCTGATCCAGACTTCAATAATTTTGAACCGACAACAAGCTCTTTTGCTGTCAACCAGGTGTGGTCTCTGTATGATCCGACTGACGGTATGCCTCGGTTTTATGCTCTGATTGAAAAAGTGATTGATTCTGAGTTCAAGCTGTGGATTAAGTGGCTTGACCCCTTTCAAGATAATAAAGATAACTCTATTCCCATCGCTTGTGGAATCTTCCAAGATGGAGAATTACAGGAAGTAGATGACCATTTGATATTTTCTTGTCAGATGCTTCACAGACCTCGTGACAATAACATCGTCATTTACCCAGGAACAGGAGAAGTTTGGGCAGTTTTCAGAGGCTGGGATATCAGTTGTAGTGCTAGCTTAGAAAAACATAAACAGACTTATGAATATGACTATGTTGAAGTTTTGTCTGATTTTAAAGATGTGGATGGCCTTGAAGTGGCCTATCTGGTGAAAGTGGAAGGGTTTGTTTCCCTATTTTGCCGAGATGCAAAGTATGGAGTTCTCCAACTTCAAATTCCACCAAACGAGATGCTTAGATTCTCTCACAAAGTCCCGTCATTCAAAATGACTGGAAGGGAGAGAGAAGGTGTTCCTCCTGGGTGCTTCGAATTAGACACTGCTGCTTTACCAAACGATATGTTTGAGGTTGCTAATTGTAAAGCTGATGTTGGGTTGAATGGAGAAAGGCCAAATGGCAAAACTGGTGGTCCTATTCCTGAGGTTTCGAAGGTTGAAGCGCAGGCAAATACTACGCTAGAGAGCAGATTATCTCCAAAAAAAACGTCAAAAAAATCCATGACAATCACAGTTCATTCTCCAAAGCATCTGAAAGAACATGCTCTAATCATGAAATGAAACCAGTGAAGAAGTCCAGAAAGAGTGTCAAAGCAGGGAATGACTTAAAACTTAAACTGCGAAAATCCCCTGGTCTTCTGAGTGAAACAAACATCCAAGCATCTTCAAGGTCAGGCCAAGAAAAATCTGAGAAGAAGACTGCTAAAGATGGTGAATCCTTGGATCTAGAGACTCATGGGCCATCCAGTTACACAACCGGGCAAGAGAACAATTTTAACTTTGAGAACCAGAGATCTAGTGATAAGTTCCAGATTGATCAAGTATGGGCTATTTATAGCAATGACAAAGGGATGCCCAGAAAGTATGCTCAGATAAAAAGAATCGACACAAGTCCTGAATTCAAGCTACATGTAGCACCTCTAGTGCTGTATCGCCCTCCAAATCTCATGACACATCCCGTGTGCTGTGGCTGCTTTAAGTTGAAAACAGGTAAAGCAGATGTCCTTGTACCTCGCAGCTTCTCGCATCAGGTTAAAGCTGTGAAGACTAATATAAACAGATACGAAGTATACCCAGGAAAGAATGAGATATGGGCTCTGTACAAGAACTGGAATACCACAGATTGTGCTGAGACTGAAGAACTTGAGATTGTAGAAGTAGTGAAAACCAACGAGAAGAGCATACAAGTGATGCTATTGACTGCTAATGTGTTTAGCAAGCTTCTCTACGGAAGGAGTCAAGAGTTAAAAACAGATTTTGTAGACATTCCAAGGGCGGAAGTGAGTAGATTCTCGCATCAGATTCCTGCGTTCAAACACGAGAGAAGAGCGACTCGGTTTGGAGATAGCGAATGCTGGGAGCTTGACCCTAAAGCAGTTGTTGATCTCAACTCAAAGAAGCCATAAGTCTCTTGCTTTCGTTAATCTGTCTATTTGCGACATAACTTATAAGATGTGACGTGAAGTTAGATATTAAACGTTTAGTATTTAGGAAGATCAGACTACTGAAGCAATAATATCAGCAGATTATATTATATGTATTTGTGGCTATCCATTGTGCTGTCAATTTCGTTCCATAACGTAACTGAGACAAACTCCTGGAATAATCATCATAAACCCCAAATAAATCTAATTGATGGTTGGCAGTAAACCGACTTAACCCGATAATCCAAGAAAATAATCTTCTTTTTTGTTTGTTTTTTGATATAGGATATAGTATTGAAAAGCATGAGAAAAAAAAGTTTCACGCAGCCTTTTAAAGGCCACTTTGGTCAAGTATCACACACGAAAAGAAAACCAATTTTGAATCACAAAATGCCCTCGAAAATCACTTTTTTCTTCTTCTTTTTTTACGCGCGCTAAGTTTTCACCACTTGGTACTTGGTAGTAACATTTTATGCTATTTGATTATTGATTTTAATTTATTTTTTTAATCCCAAAATTCTAGCTGAAATATGTAGCGATTCTGTATAAAAAAATGTTGAAATTTTGGGTTAAAAATACAAAGATACAAATCTAAAATTTATTTTGCGAAAACTTTGTTAAAAAAAAAACTTAAACCGAAAATTTACGCATAGATTATCTGGTTTGTACTTCATTATGTGGTGAAATTAAAAGCCAATATAAGGTGTGATGATAATTAGAAAAATTAAAGTCAGGCGGGGCGGTGCCACTGAATGAATGGAAAGGTTTAGGCCTGATTCGTTGAATATAAAAGAAAGAGAATACTGTACTACTATAGGTATTCCCTCTCTCTCCCTACACCCAAATTTTATCGAGAAGGAAGCAGTTTCAGATCCTAATTTCTTCTCTCTCTCGAGCGTCCCTCTTATTTTCTAGGGTTTCTGATTACTCACGTTTGTGTTGTTTTGATTCGGAATCTTCTTCGTCTTCCTCACTAATCTCTTCGTGAAATTTTCATATCTTCGTCTTCCTCAGTGATCTCTTCGTGGGTTTCCGCAGATTTTGAAAATTTGTGTGAGAAACAATTAGAAAATCAGAGTCGAGCTTATGAATATGTTCTCAGAGAGAAAGCTCTGATAATCAATTTCATCCATCTCATAAGCGTCATTTACCAAATCCCATCAATACCACTTTTTCGAGAAAGCTATAAAAGTCATCCAAATTAAAAAAAAAATACATTTGCCAAGAAAAAAGGTGAGCGTTGGTGGTTAGATTGATGATAGATAATGGAATGTCGCGAATGAGCATATGATATATATCTAGTTTAGGGTTTAATAAGTATTTTTTCTTTTTTTCTGAAACCCTTCCGTGCAGTTGAAGATATTGTTAGGCAATGGACGAAACTAAGGTTGAAGACGAGTTAAAGCTCTGTCGGGTGAAGAGAGTTAATCTCGGTAAAGCATTGGACAAGTTTCACTCTCAAGCTTCTGAACTACTTCTCTTCAGTCTTCAGTGGAGAGATTTAGAGGATTATTTGAAATCGGTTTTAGGTAGAGTAGAGAATAGGTTCAGGGAACTAGAGTCGAAAGAGGCGGAGTTGCGAAACAGAAGCTTTGCTCTTGATGAAAGGGCTAAAGTGGTTGAAGCAGCGGAAGCTGAGGTGTGTGATTTAGAGATGAAAGCTGATGGATTTAGGAGTGTAATCGAAGAACGAGAAGAGGAATTGGGTGTTCTTGGGATGTTGGTGGAAGAGTGTACGGTAAAGCAGAGGTCAACGGCAAGTCAACTTAATGAGATGATGGAGTCATTGAGAAAGACTCAGGTTGAGCTTGACTCGAAAGGGCAACAGTTAGCACATATAGGGACTGATCTCGAGAGACACCGTGTTGAAGTCAGTGCAGAGATGGAGCATTTGTGCAGGGCTAAAACTCTCAGGAGAGAATTGGATGAGGAAATTGAGAGAAAGACAAAAGATCTCACATTGGTTCATGGTGAAATTGCGGAATGTGGGAAGCTGCTTGAGACACGGTCCTCAGAACTAGTAAAGACTCGGGTTGAGCTTGAATTGAAGGAGGAACAGTTAAGACAGTTGTAGATTGATCTTGAGAGGCATCCCGGTCAGCTTAGTGCAGAGATGGAGCATCTTGATAGGAGTCAAAAACGCAAAAGAGAATTGGAAGAGGATATAGAGAGAAAGAGGAAGGATCTTACAGCGTTTGTTGATAAAACCTCAGAATGTGGGAAGCTGCTTGAGACACGGTCCTCAGAAGTTGTTTCTAAAGAGAAAGAGTTGCAAGTACTTAGTCTAGACCTTAACCTGAGGGAACAGATGGTCAAATCACAAAATAACGAAATGGAGGAGACTTGTCAAAAGATGGAATCAAAAGCTATAGAGTTGGAGGACATTGAGAGGCTGATTGATGAACGGAGTGGACATTATGAATCAATCAAGTTTTTGACTGAGGACCACACTGAAGAACTTGCTTCTCAAGAGAAGAGACATGATGAGATAAAAGAAGCTATTTGTAAAGTATCCTCGGAGATTGTCTTTAAAGAGAAGAAATTGGAAAGAGCTAAAGTTCTCATCAAGCAGCTCCCTAAGAAACAACATTCAAAAGAGGAAAAACCGGATTCGACAAAAACACATCTACAAAGATGCATTGCAGAGCACAATTCAACGAAAAAGGAACTTCGCTCTGTCAAGGATACATTCAGAGAGTGCCTCCAAAACCTGGATATCAAAGAGAAGGAGTTAAAGTCTTTCCAATCAATACTCACTGAGAGAAATAAACAAGTTGAGGAAGGAGAGAAGAGAATGCAACATTTGAGTAAGTACAATAAAGAACTTATCAGACAACTTAAGGTGAGACAAGAACAGGTTTTCTCAATCAACGAGGGGACGAAACACCGTGAACAGGTTCAAAGCTCAATTACTGGTCTTACTGCTGAGCTCAAATCAAAAGAATGCCATCTTAATTCTGTCAAGAAAAAGATACAAGACAGCTTGAAAGACTTGCAATCTAAAGAGGACCAGCAAATCAGGTTAAAAGCATCATTGATAGAACGTGAGCAAGGACTTGAACTGAGAGAGAAAGATCTTGATGCTTGGGAGGAAAGGATAAATAAAAAGGATCAGCAACTGAAATTCATAGAACAGGAGTTGGCTAAATGGGTTAGGGATTATGAGCTGAAAGCAAAGCAACTGTGTAACTTTTGTCAACAGAGAAACCCCGATCAACATGTTGCTCTAGCACCTCGGGATATACACAAACCGACAGGGAACTCAAGGAAACGTGAGAGATATGATGAGCCATTGTCTCAGTCCAGAGATAAAGGTTCGGATGGTGCTATAAAATACTTAGATCCAGAGACTCATGGGCTAACCCGTTGCACAACTGGGAAAGAAAACACTTGTAACTTCGAGAACCAGAGATCTGTGGACAAATTTCAGATTGATCAAATATGGGCTATATATAGCAATAATGACAAAGGGACGCCCAGAAGGTATGCTCAGATAAAGAGAATCGACGCAAGCCCTGAATTCAAGTTACATGTAGCACCTCTAGAGCTGTATCGCCCTCCGAATCTCATGACACATCCCATGTGCTGTGGCCGCTTCAAGTTAAAAACCGGTAAAGCAGAAGTCCTTGTACCTAGAAGCTTCTCACATCAGGTTAAAGCCGTGAAGAGTAGTATAAACAGATTCGACGTATATCCAAGAAAGGGTGAGATCTGGGCTCTGTACAAAAACTGGAATATTACAGACTATGCTGAGAGTGAAGAACTTGAGATTGTAAAAGTAGTGGAAGCTGACGAGCAGAGCATACAAGCAGTGCTTTTGACTGCTAAAGTGTTTAACAAGCTTCTCTATGGAAGGTGTATGGAGTCAATGGTGGGTTTTGTAGATATTCCAAAGACGGAAGTGAGTAGATTTTCGCATCAGATTCCAGCGTTCAGACACGAGAGAAGTGCGTCTCGGTTTGGAGATTGGGAATGGTGGGAGCTTGACTCTAAAGCAGTTCTTGATCTTGACTCAAAGAAGCCATAACTCTCTTTTTTCTTTTGGTAATCGCATATATCTGTTTAGTTTCGACATAACCTGTGTAATGTGATGCTAAGTAGAACTTAACGGTAATGTTTAGGAAGCAACAATTCGTAAAATTTTCGGCTGTTGGTATAATATTTAGGCCTCTGTGGTTTTCAATTTCATATGTTTACCAAAAAAACTAGAGTAACAGAACAGAGTAATAGAAATGAAGAAGAGACTGAATAGAAAATCAAGAGGGAAAAAAATGTTAGACCATTGAGAAAGAACAAGGAAGGCTTTTGATACCATTTCATAACTGAAAACAAACTCAGACGAACAATCAATCATAAACCGGCAATAAAGCTAATTTATGGTTGGAGATAAACAGAAACCACCTTAACCGAATTAAACCGGATAATCCATGGTCTACATAAGGAGACTGACTCTGAAAGTTGCTGATACGGCGAGGTTCTGGCCGGTAACTATGAAGAGTGACTTCCTCACTTCCACAACTCACCTCCATCCTTCAATATTTCTTCCCAAAATGCCCTCGAGGAAGTCGAGAATAACGATAACGTGCTCTTCTGCGCCCGGAGTCCGACCCGACCCGTGGTCTCTCAGCGACGGGAACCCGGAGAGACCGAAGCCGAGATACGAGAGGCCGAAACACCCGTTATCCGACGACGACGCGAGGCGAATCATAAAGAAGAAGGCACAGTACCTGAGCACGTTAAGAAGGAACCAAGGCTCTCACGCTATGACTCCCAAATGGATTAAGCGCACCCCTGAGCAGATGGTTCAGTATTTGGAGGATGATCGGAACGGTCAGATGTACGGGAAGCATGTGGTGGCTGCGATTAAGACGGTGAGAGGTTTGTCTCAGAAGAGAGAAGGTAGTGCAGATATGAGGGTCGTGATGGGTAGCTTCGTCGCGAAGCTGACTTTCAGAGATATGTGCGTTGTGTTGAAAGAGCAGAGAGGTTGGAGACAAGTCAGAGACTTCTTCGCCTGGATGAAATTTCAGGTTCTCTCCTGTTCCATCCTTGATTTTTGCTTGTTGTATAATTGGTCCGCTGCTTGTATTGAGGATTTTTGGATAGTTTCATCTAGCTTGAAAAGCTGTTTAATTGATTGCTTTTAGCTTTGACAGGAAAAATTAGTTGAGTTGTTTTGTTTATTGCAGAAGATTCTAAGTGTGGTATAGAGATCTTGCATCCATTTATGGGGTTTGCTTGCTTGCTGCGTGTCTGGGAAATTTAGCTAGTAATACGCATGGTGAAGAGTCTGGATTTAAGATAAAACCATTAAGATATAGGACAACGTAATAATTGATTGGTCGAATTGTGTGTCACTGCTTCTTTGTCTCCTAAGGAGCTGTTTACCTGGTCAACAACAGTGTGTCATTTCTATTACTTTGATCTTGGTTGAGAATTTTTTATACAGATTAATGAAGTTTTGGTGATAGATTTTTGTGTCAACAGTTAAGCTACCGTCCAAGCGTAGTTGTCTACACGATTGTGCTTCGTTTGTATGGACAAGTCGGGAAGATAAAGCTGGCCGAAGAAATCTTTCTGGAAATGCTCGAAGTGGGATGTGAACCAGATGCAGTAGCCTGTGGTACCATGTTGTGCACATATGCCAGATGGGGACGCCATAACGCTATGTTGACGTTCTACAAAGCTGTTCAAGAAAGGCGAATAATCCTCTCTACTTCGGTGTACAATTTCATGCTCTCGTCTCTTCAGAAGAAGTCACTTCATGAGAAAGTGATAGATCTATGGTTAGAAATGGTGGAGGAAGGTGTGCCACCGACTGAATTCACATATACATTAGTTGTGAGCTCGTATGCCAAACAGGGTTTCAACGAGGATGCATTGCAGGCTTTCGGTGAAATGAAGAGCTTAGGTTTTGTCCCAGAGGAAGTAACTTACAGTTCAGTTATTAGCTTAAGTGTGAAGGCTGGTGATTGGGATCAGGCTGTTACATTGTATGAGGATATGAGATCTCAAGGAATCACTCCGAGTAACTATACTTGTGCTTCTATGTTAAATTTATATTACAAAACTGAGAATTATCCGAAAGCGCTTTCTCTCTTTGCAGACATGGAAAGAAATAAAATTCCAGCTGATGAGGTCATACGTGGGTTGATCATCAGAATATATGGGAAGCTTGGACTTTTCCATGATGCACAGACTATATTTGAGGAGACTGAACGCCTGAATATACTGTCTGATGAGAAAACGTATTTGGCAATGTCTCAAGTTCATTTAAATTCCGGGAATGTTGCCAAAGCGTTAGATGTCATTGAAATGATGAAGATCAGAGATATTCCCATTTCTAGATTTGCCTATATTGTCATGTTACAGTGTTATGCTAGGATACAGAATGTAGACTGCGCGGAGGATGTATTTCGAGCTTTATCAAATACTGGACTTCCTGATGCCAGTTCTTGCAACGACATGCTGAATTTGTATACCAGACTCAATTTAGGAGATAAAGCTAAGTGTTTTATCAAGCAGATAATAGATGATCAAGTGCAGTTTGATATAGAGCTTTACAAGACGGCTATGAGAGTGTATTGCAAGGAGGGAATGGTAGCAAAAGCTCAAGAGCTGGTAGAGAAAATGGGTAGAGAGGCTGTGGTTAAGGATAATAGATTTGTACAAACACTTGCAGAGGCTATGCATATCGAGAGAGATAAGCAGGGTAAACACGATGCAGTAATAAACGTAAGTCGGCTTGATGTCACGGCTCTTGGAATGCTGCTCAATCTGCGACTAAAAGAGGGAAATTTGAATGAGACTAAAGTAATCTTGAATTTAATGTTCAAGACTGATCTTGGTTCAGCGACTGTAAATCGAGTTATAAGTAGCTTTGTGAGAGAAGGTAGAAAAACTTAATTTGGTTTTGTTGTCCCTTATAGATGGGTGTTTGTTAACAAGCTATGGGTATATTTGTTGAAGGTTAAACCCATTTTTTGATGCAGGTGATATATCTAAAGCAGAAATTCTTGCCGATTTGATTATCAGACTAGGACTCAGTATAGAGGAGAAAACAATCGCAACTTTGATTGCTGTATACGGGAGGCAAAATAATCTTAAAGAGGCGAAACGGCTTTACCTTGCAGCAGGAGAGTCTAAAACTCGGGGAAAATCTGTTATCAACTCAATGATTGATGCTTATGTCAGATGTGGCTGGCTTGAAGCTGCGTATGGTCTCTTCATGGAATCAGCAGATAGGGGCTCTGACCCTAGTGCTGTAACCATCAGCATACTTGTGAATGCCCTAACAAATCGAGGTACGTCAAATTGAAAGTTGCATCTCCTTGCTTCCAAGGAACTTAAAGAAATTCAGGGCCGTAACTGTGAATAATCTAATTGCACATGATTGGAAATTTGAGCTAAAGAATCTCGAATTGCTTTGAAAATTAAGGAGTGATATAGAAGTGTCACATTTCAACCAACTAGTTGCAGAGTTCACTTATAATAGACTTTCTAAATTCTTATTAATTATAATATTAACAATGTTTTGTAAGAAAACTGAATTATCCTAATCACAGGGAAACACCGAGAAGCAGAAGAAATATCACGGGCCTGCCTTGGAAAAAATATGGAGCTTGACACCGTGGGCTATAATACTCTTATCAAGGCAATGCTTGAAGCAGGTAAACAGGTGGTTTATTAATTCCAGTTGAAGTATATGATGCAGGAAACCAGCACTCAAATATCTGTTGTCACAGGAAAACTGCATTGTGCATCTGAAATTTATGAGCGGATGCGTAACTCGGGTGTTCCTTGTTCGATTCAGACCTACAACACAATGATCAGGTAAAAGGCACTAAATCTGGGTTCCTTATGTTTAAGGCTCGTGTAGGTCGGTTGTCCTGTAATATTCCAGCAATCTTGGTTGTGTGATGCAGTGTGTACGGGCGGGGTCTGCAGCTCGACAAAGCAATTGAGGTTTTTAGCCATGCTTGCCGATCGGCATTGTATTTGGACGAGAAAATATACACAAATATGATTATGCATTATGGGAAGGCTGGTATGTATTTAATCGAGATAATTATACTTATGTTTCGGTTCCTGTTTAATATAATTCACAACTTCACGCACACATGGGATACTAGTTAACATTGGCTGGCATTGATTCTGGTTAGTAACAGTAACAAATATAACTCTCTCTTGCTGTTCCAGGAAAGATGAGTGAGGCATTGGCGTTGTTCAGTGAAATGCGAAAGAAAGGGATTAAACCTGGAACGGTAGGTTTTATGTTTTTCAGCCAAACTGTTCGTAAGGACTATCCAATGGCTTAACATTTTAAATCTGGTGAAATAAATCTAACAATGTATATTGTCAATGCTGGGGAATATTTGCAGACTAGTTACAACATGCTGGTAAAAATATGTGCAACTAGAGGACTCCATCGTGACGTTGATAAACTTTTGCAAGCAATGGAGAGAAATGGCCACTTTATTGACGACTCATCCACATACCTCTCCTTGATTCAAACCTATGCTGAGAGTTCACAGTACGCAGAAGCAGAGAAGATGATAACTCTCATGCAAGAGAAAGGCATTCCGCTATCTCAAAGCCATTTGAGTCCATTACTCTCTGCTTTTGCCAAAGCTGGAATGATGGACGAGGCCGAAAGGATCTACTGCAAGATGTCCGAAGCTGGTATAAATCCAGACAGTGCTTGCAGGCGCACAATCCTAAAGGGATACATGACTGTGGTGAAGTCGAGAAGGGAATATTGTTCTATGAGAAAATGATAAGAAACTCTGTGGAAGATGACAGATTTGTTACCAGCGTTGTCAACGATCTTTATAAAGCTGTAGGTCAAGAACAATAGTTTCAATAAACACTTTTTTCTTGAAGTTAAGCGGATGTATCAAGATGTGTAAAAAGTTTTGAACTGGGACCTATTTCACTATATAAAGACTAGAGCTATTCAGATTTACTATATGGTTTCTGGAAAGCTTGTCTTGAAGATAATGGAAAAACAATCTCGGAAATGTTCTGGAAAGTTCCTTTATCATACATATTCCGCTTGGCAATGATGGCCTCAGCTTTGGCCTCGGATCTTCTCCAAAGTCCTCTCCATTTGCTCTGCGGTGGACGTTCAAGCTCAATGTTGGTCATGCCTGCCTTGAGAGCAGCAGCACTTGCCTTTGCTTCACTTATCTTCTTCTGCAAACTTATGTACTCTCTCCACTTGAATTTCTGTTAAAAAACAAAAAAACAACCGTTAAGGAAGAGATCACAGAGTGAGGACTCTGAGCCAAGATAAGATAATTTCAAGAGGTGACAAAGTTTACCTCGTTAGTTGTTGTGTTGGTTAAGCAGAGATTGAGGTGATAGGCGAAGAAGCCAGCAAGAAGGAGAGAGATAAGGGCAAAAAACACCATTAGAAGTATCTGGGTATTGTATGTACCAACTAGCCACTGTTTCGAAGACAACCACACAAGCCATTAGATCACTCTTTCCGTGTGCACACAAGCGAGGAAGACGGGGGCCTGTTTAGTTGTTAGTTACCTGTAAGATACGTGGAGCTAAGCTGCGGAAAGAGTTCTCTATCCCGTAATAGACTGTAGAGAGAGAATCCAGATTCTACAAATTAGCTTCAGATATCAAAAGCTTTAAGATACCATTTGGGGACAAGCGCATGGTCTCATACTTACTGGTTAAAACATGTACAATGCGTAGTTCTTTTACTCTCCCGGCAAGAATAAACCCAATGGCTATTGTTCCGTAGAGACAGAGAAGGAGATGCCTAAAAAACACTAAAGAACCTTTTAAGATCAAGACAAAGGAAGGGAATAAATGTAAACAATTACTTTGCTCTTATTTCCTCAGAATACCAAGTTTCATGAAGCATCCAAATTTCATGGTTCTGAAAATGTTAAAAGACGGGTGAAGTATTAGAATGAGAGCTCACCATAAAAGAAAGGCCATGAAATATTTGGTGTTCTTTTCGCCGATACAGTTATTCTGCAATAGGAAGCTTGGTATCAATCAAATTATCAACAAGTACAATTAGAGAGATTCGAAAAGAGCTTGTGGGCAGTACAAACCATCCACCCACAATGATGATCAAACCGTGCCACACAACGATTGCAGATGCTGCAATGCTTGGATCTAGCTGGTCTGAATGAGAAACAAACTGTTAAGAGACATCATAACTCGAACAACTCAAAGCAAGGGTCGTTCTCTGAGATTACTATAGGGTTTTGAATGTACTCACTTTGGAATTTTACACGTTGAGCATTCTTTCTCTGAGTATATGATATCATCATAAGGGTAAGCAGAAATGTACTCCGAAACATTCTTAGCGTTCACGGTCCCTGGATCACAAAAGCTTGTCAACAGGAAAAGGAGGACACCAATAATAACAGCCACGAAGCTCATATACCTACAAAATAAAATTGAATGACCTGAAAGCGTTATCATACGGAATTTTAAAAAGATAAATAAGAGAACCATGCCTTACTTGTGAACTTCGCCGATATAATATCCAGGTATATAGGCAAAGGAAGATTTCGCAGTCAAAAAGTATGTTGATCCAATAATGGATAGATATATGATCTGCGATATGTGGAACAAGTCAACATTTCAGACACAGTAACTACAACCGATAAGGATTTAAGAATATCTCTAAACGAATGACGATGATCCTCCGGGGAAAGATGCAGCATGTCATTCACAATTAGCTAAGTTTCCAAGCTTAAAATCTGAAACTTGCTTTCCACATAGCTCACAAGACTAGTTCAGGGATAGGAACTCAAAACATTTCACTTGAGTTGTTAGAAATCAAAATCAAATCTTCACCAATGGATTAGCTACTTCGATCCGTCAACTGATCACATGTAACCCTCACAAACCCCTAATCAAAAAAATTGGCTTTCAATGGACTCACACATAAACCACATAAAAGCAAGAAGAAGAAGTACTGACTTGCAGGAATGGATTAGGCCGATCACAGCAGAAATACTCCACCGACAGAATCATGTCTGTACCCTTCGAACCAAACACAAACCCAACAAACCGACTACAAGGAAACAACAACACAGCACGATCACGAACCCCTAAAGCGATAGAAGTTATTCGCAATACAAACGGAGTTTTTTAGTGGAGGAGGAAGTACAGTAAGTAATCGTAAGCGCCGTAAGTGAGGAAGTAGTGAATCCATTGAATGGGTGTGCCTTTGAAGATAGGCGATTGGCCACAGAGGAAGGAGACAACCACCGTTAACGTCACCATCCCGTGACACACCAGAACCCATTGTACCTCCATGGTCGTCCCTTTTTTCGAGAAGACAAGAAATATCCGATGGTGGGTTTTGACTGATTTGAGGATTCAAAACGGAAAGTTGAGATCTTTTTTTCTCTCTCTTGAAACTTGCTTCCTTTAAGGAAATTTTTCCAACTATATATTTCGAGGGATTTGAGTTTGGGGAAAAGGTTTACTATTTTATTATGTAGGGATCGAATTGATCGAAGATCATTGCAACATTTGTGTTGAAATGTCTATTACATAGGGTTAGTAGTTGAAATGTCTTAATGGTATTGCTCTTTATTTGTGTGTATCAAAAAGTGCTTCTTTATATGATGGAGCTTTGAACAGAATATATCCAAAAGAGAAGAAGAAGACATTTGGTTTTCTAGCTAGATATCAGAAGGGTCGATAGAATCTTCAATGATTTGGATACAGGATCCAACAGACTCTCCCTTTGACATAGCCTCCGCAAGCTTGGATCGAGCCATCTCATGGCGACGTAGTAGCAGTATAGTGTTGAGGACTGACCATCTCACCTGCGAGTCGGCTTTCTTCTGTGTGAAGCCCAAACTTTTCACCAAACCATCTAACTGTTCCATCGACAAAACAAAACCATTTAGCATGTACACATCCACATGTGTGATTATTTATCTACATTCTCTTGAGTATACATTGATAATCAGAAGAGCTTTCAGCGGTAAAAAGAATAAGGGACCTTGCCAATATCGTCAAGGCCACCTTCAGCATAGCCATAGAGGAGATATTCGGTTGCTACACCAGCAAGAGCAATGCATGAGAATCTGTTCAGCATCTGGTTTTGGAAAAGCAAAAACGCTCGTTTTGTTAGCCTGTGGATTTCAAAAAGGTTTAGAACTTTTTGCTGAGAAGCAATAGAAACCATACTGTAGCCGAGACTTTTCCAGCATTAACCTGCGTTTTGAGGTTGAGAAAACAAGTTTTAAAAGCTTGGATTTTGAATGAGTTTTTCTACTAGTTTAGGGAATGGGAAAGAAGAGAGAGAGGTTATGTACTTCTTCAAGGAATTCAAAGTCCACAAAGGCTGAGCCAGCTTGAATGTTGAGAGATCCTTCTTTCTGAAATGCGTCAAGGCTTGAAAGCGTGTATCCTCGCGGGAGAATCCCGACCAAGTAGGCCACCAAGAAATGACCTGCTTCATGCTTCATTACAGAAGATCTCATTTGGCGTTATAATGTTGATTTTCAAGTGTTGGTTAATTCACAGTAAACAAAAAAAAAGACAGAAATATCTAATCCAAATACTGAAGATGTTTCTTATAGAGTGTATCAGGCTGATACATTGAAGCAGAGTAAAGAGGCAGGTCTTACTTGAACAACTCTGTTATGGTATCGTTGGCTGAACGTATGACCAATAGTATCAAGGACCAAACTCCCAATTCCGCCACTAAACGAGACCTACTATTAAGAGGGTTGCATCATTAAGGACATATGAAGAGACAGTATGTGAGTGTTTCATCTGAAGTCAGAGCTTTGAATTACCAAGTCCAAAGTCCACAGGAACATAAACCCAAGAGAAATAAACAAAAGCTGTTGAGAGCTTAAATCAAAGGCTTTCCAAGCAACTATCCCTCCTGAGACACCTGCGATCTGAAGGTTTCTTTCGATAGAACCAAGTGTTGCATCTGTTGGTGAGAGAAGTGAAGCAGCGTTAATACCATTCAGCTTCAACTCATCCAGCGTGTAGAGTCTCTGAGGCACCTAAAACACACACACACACAGCCAACGAAGAGAAAAGACAAGAAATGAGAATCATTGGTACATTCTAAGGGACCAATATCCAAGGCTAGACCTATCCATAGCATGATGATTATGACACAAAAGGCTAAACATAGCTCAATCACTTCCGTCAAAGATCCAGAGAAGGAGGTTCACATTGACATGATGCTATGAAGAACACAGCACGTACCTGCCTTGCGGCTCCAAAACATCGAAGCCCGCCAGATTTTCCTTGGAGATCTTTGACAAGGGACAGTGCAGCTCTCTCGTCTCCACTAGACAACCCCAAATCCACTTGCTCCAACACTTGTCTTCTTCTGGACAACCCTGTTTCGGATGAACCAACTATGCATCTGTAATAACTATTGAAGACAATATACTTTTGCGGGTTTGAACATTGAGCTAGTGCCACACTATGGAACAACATAACCATTCAGCAACAACGATTGGTTCTGTGAAACTAAAGCTGACACAGATGAGGGTTTGCAACAATGATACTGATTCAGCGACGAATTCATCAAATGGGAAAGAGAATTGGAGATTATTTTTTGTAACAGCTGCGAATATCAACCACTGGTTCTGGATAAAGCAATTTTTATTGTAATATTTATTAAGTAAAGTGTTTAAATTTTTGCAGATTACTCCTAAGAACAAAAAAAATAGAGAGAAATTGACATCATTTTAGTGATTCAGATGTTAAAATAACGTCTTTGATTCATAGCCATAGCTTTGGAAAGATTTCTCATAAGTTTCGTCGGCGAAGAAAGACTTTAAAGCTCTGGCGGGAACTTTTCCGACGTTCTCACATAGTTTAGTTAATTCGTTAGCTGCTTACACCGCAAACGTCACCGTATGAAAACAGCTCAATTTGATTGGGCCATGATAAATTTAAAAGCCCGGTAAAAAAACAGCCTTGGTCCAAATGAAAAAAGCTATATATAACCCAACATCATGTATGAATCATGTATCTCCGTATAATTTTTTTTTTAAAGAGGCTGAAAAGTGAGGAAACAAATTTTAGTAAAAAATATATAGAAAAGAGTAATGTATCCATGGACCCAAAAATTATTATATTTCAAGATTCATCCCCTCTAATGGTATGGATGTCCGAATGGACAATGACTCATATAGATTGACTCAACGTAATTTATTTATTAAATACTAAAATATATGAGCTTTTTGTATTCCTTTCTATCCATTTAATATATGAGTTGTTTAACTTTATACTTTACTTGAACCGTAATTAGAGTCTATATTATATGTTCATTGATATAGAATGAGTTTAGTTCTTCATAACTTGATCATTTTAGAACAATGTCAAACAATGGTTTTCCAAATTTTATAGAATTGGGCAAAACATGTATTAGAGTGATTGAGGAAAGTGTAGAGAGTAAGGACCTATGCAGGGGAAAAGACAAAGGAGATAAAAGAGGAAATGGACAGATGAGGTGGTGATATTATAATAAAACCCATAAGGACAACAAGCACTCATTATATTTAGAAATTAAAAACTAAATAATCTAGAAATTGAGAAAAGGGTTTTTAAAAAGTACAAAAAATATTACAAGAAAAGCTGTTTTCCATAGATGTTGACCCCTAAACCCTAATGCTTCCAAATATCCTTTATATTTTTTTGGCAGGAAACACTTTTGTTTAAAAACCATACGTATCTTCTGTATATTGTCGTGATATAAAGTTTCTCACCAAGTTTAAGGGTCTATATCCTCGATGTTAAAGATGTTGATAACATTAGGGCAAAAACTAAAGCTGTTTCAAACAAGAAATGTAAACCAAAAAAGACTTGTATATAAGCGACTTTATGGTTTGTGCAATAGGAATGATATTAAATTAAGCTAGACAAAAAAAGAAGAAGGTTGCAAGTCCTACATTGTATTTCATGTTTATAGGTTTTAATTATTAAACTTTGTTTGAGAAAACCACCTAAAGTAAACCTTATTTTTAGGGTTTAAAATGACAAACCATACATGTTGAATTGTAACCACAGAAGTTTCTAAAAATAGAAAAGTACATTAGTATCTAAAGAAGAAAACAAATAAATACACTACTAGCAACGAAATAAATAAATAAAAACAAAGACAGGGACGGAGTAGTAATTTAGAAAATGGAAAAACAAAGATAGGGACAAAACAGTAATTTAAAAGTGAAAAACTGTCGAGGAACGGATCCCGTTCCAACCTCACGTGTCCTCTGGGGGCGGCTTCGATCTCTCTCTCTCTAACCTATTCTCTTCGTTTTGCCTTTTGTCGTTTTCCTTCTCCCATTATGTTTTTCTTTTAAATTGGCTCTGCAAGTTTAAAATCAACTAAAACAACCTTTTGTAACATTTTTATCCTCACTAAAATCAACCAAAAACCAATAACATTATTTAGAATTCTTTAGCTAAAAATATATGATAAACTTCTTAGCTCAAAATCAATTACCGTTAAACATATATATATAAATAAATCGTTAACTAATGACTGCGTGCAGCTTAATCATAAACATTTTTTGTTAATTTTTCATTGATATATTATAAATATATTTTTGACGAACAATCTGTCCACGAAATTAATAATGTATTTGGCAATTATGGTGTTTACAAAAAAAACCTAAAGAAATCTGGACTTTTTATATAATTTTCTTTCGAAAGTTTCGTTTAAAAATAAAAGGAAAGTGAAAACAGACGTTTTGTTTTATTTTCTTGAGGACCCACCCAACAGTCGTCACACCTCTCCACTTCTTCCTCGACGCGTTGGACTTAGTGTGCGCAGGTTATAGTCTGTTAGACACGCTCATGCTAAACTACGCTGATATTCTTATCCACCACCTCTTTGAGCTCAAATTTCATTTAACCTCTTTGTGCTTATGCTTCTCCGTATTAATCAGCTAAACCATTTGTTGATCTGCAGTTTTTAAAAGCAGGTATCTTTCTATTTCCAGATAAAAAGCTTAACTCGCTCAGACTCGTTTAGTGATGTGAGCTTTCCCTTCTCGGCTGATTTCTTTTTTTTAATCCTTTCTTCTCGAAATCGTGAGAGATAATTCGATCTGAGCTTTCGTGTCTCTGTGTGTTTGATTGGTAATATAAAGGGACGTTTTTTTTCTTTCTTTCCATGTCTGGGAGCGATGAAGTTAACCTTATTGAGAGCAAGGTGAGACCTTTTTGTTTTAATTTTTGCTTCTGATTTTCTTCTACTTTTTTTGTTTGGATCGACTTGACTTCTGATTTGGTGATTTTGGTGTCAATTCGTGATCTGACTTGGAGTTGTTCAATTACGATTTTGGGTTTTCAATTATTCGTTCATTGATCAGATATGGCTTTGCTTTTGTTCTCGAAGTTAGAACCTTAATTTTTTGGTGTTTGATTTGATACAATATGTGTTGCTTTCTTCTTCTTCTTCTTCTTTTTTTATTTTTATCAAAGCTTAGAGCTTTCATCGTTTGGGGTGATGAAACGTGTCGGTTGCTTGATGGGTTTTTTCTAATATCCGAGCTTCTTGGCTTTATTTGGCTATAGGTTTCTCTGATTATCTCTTTAATTGACCTACCCTTGTGGATTGATCCTGGGGAACTTAGTTTTTTTTTGTATTTCTAAACGAATTTTCAGGTGCAATCAACTGATTCCCAAATTGGGTTTGTCACCTCGATTTGTCCTTTTGATCATGTTATTCCATTTCTGAACCGTTTCTCTGTCAAGTGTTGGATTCTTGTCAAATCAGCTTTTGCTATTACTTGGAAAAATAGTTGTTTGCTTAGATAATTAGACTTTGGAGTTTTTTAATCGAACTTGAAGAAGCTTTTGTATCTCTTGTAACGTTTTGTTGGTTTGTGAATTGTTGCCTGTTCTGGGGGGTTCGGTAAATTTAAAAGAAAGCTCTTAAATCTCTCACAATCTCCTTTTTTTGTATGTCCTTTTTGCTTATTGTCTGTTGACGGTGTTTATTGAGAATCATCAGGTTTCAAAGACTGTTAGAAAATTCTCTGATATATTATTTGTCTGGGTTGTGTTGTTGCTGCAGACAGTGGTTCCTCTCAATACATGGGTTTTGATATCCAACTTTAAGCTAGCCTACAATCTCCTGCGCCGCCCTGACGGAACCTTTAACCGACACCTTGCAGAGTTTCTAGACCGGAAAGTCCCTGCAAACGCCAATCCCGTTAATGGGGTCTTCTCATTCGATGTTATCATCGATCGCCAAACCAATCTCCTTAGCCGAGTATACAGACCCGCTTGTGCGGGCGATCCACCAAGTATTACCGATCTTCAGAATCCCGTTGATGGTGAAACAGTGCCTGTTATTGTCTTCTTCCATGGTGGAAGCTTTGCACATTCTTCTGCAAACAGTGCTATCTATGATACTCTTTGCCGTAGGCTTGTTTGTTTGTGCGGTTCTGTTGTTGTCTCTGTGAACTATCGCCGCGCACCAGAGAATCGATACCCTTGTGCTTATGATGATGGCTGGGCTGCTCTGAATTGGGTCAACTCGAGTTCTTGGCTGAAAAGCAAGAAAGACTCAAAGGTTCATATTTTCTTGGCTGGTGATAGCTCTGGGGGTAACATCGCACATAATGTCGCGGTAAGAGCGGTTGAGTCAGGGATTGATGTTTTGGGGAACATTTTGCTCAACCCTATGTTTGGAGGGACAGAGAGGACGGAATCTGAGACACGTTTGGATGGGAAATACTTTGTGACGGTCAGAGACCGCGATTGGTATTGGAGAGCGTTTCTACCCGAGGGAGAAGGCAGAGAGCATCCAGCTTGTAGCCCATTTGGCCCGAGAAGCAAGAGTTTAGAAGGTTTGAGTTTCCCCAAGAGTCTGGTTGTTGTAGCGGGTTTAGACTTGATTCAAGATTGGCAATTGAAGTACGCGGAAGGGCTCAAGAAAGCAGGTCAAGAAGTGAAGCTTCTTTACTTGGAGCAAGCCACCATTGGCTTCTACCTATTGCCTAATAACAATCACTTCCATACCGTTATGGAGGAGATAGCTGCGTTTGTAAACGCAGAATGCCAATGAAAACGCTCTTATCTCTCACCATAATTTCTTCACTAACAAACGGGTGAAATCCACCGCGGAAGGTGAAGGCCCGAGATTCTCGTTTTTGAAGCTCTTTGTAGTGAGTCTAAAGTATGGCGTTTAACTAGTACCGTGTCCGTTGTGTAGGCGTCTGCTTTTGTTAACCGTGCGAAGCTGGATTCTGAGAGCAAAGCAGGAAGAAGAACAGTGAAGCCGGTAATATTTGGCTTTTAGCGTTAGCGTTTGACTTTAACTAGAGCTGAGTTTTTTCCAGCTTGCGGTTGATAGTAACTCCGGTTATGTTGCTATTATAATATTTTCCGTAAATATCTTATTTACATACATCAAAAATATATGTTTATAAGTTGTTGCAACTTGAGAAATGTGGTGGTGTGTTTCCTTAATCTGCAAGTGATTTTATTCTCTTAATGTATTGTATTAGAGATATCTAAGAATGTGTTGTATTAGAGATATCTAAGCATTCATTTGAAAAGTGAAGATATATTCCTTTTGACATCTCATGACAGAAATCAGAAATAAAAGATATAGTTCGAGTGATCAAACTTGTTCGTTATCTAAAACTAAATGTCTCAGAGATACGGATAATCGTTATTGTAATGTAATCATTGACAAAGAAAAATAAGATTTGATGTATAAGCCTTTTAATTCTTCTTTTAAGTGTAAAACCAAATTGTCTCCAAGTATGAAAGTGCATTGCATTTGGACCACCACAAGGAAACAAAAAGGTAAATAATTGGCTCTGATATAGATAAATCAACATGTCTTCACATGCTTATAAATTATACAATCTTCACACCAAAAGTTTTTTTTTGTATGTTTGAACACATAATTCCATTCAACATATTCACAGATTGTCACAGAAATTACAAATGATGATGGACATGAATTGATTTGTATTTGTATATGAAAGCTATAATAATGTAATATGTTACATAATAAATGGTACTTGAGGAAGTAGAAAACGCAATCTCTTCAGCTAGATACCAAAAGTTGCAATCTATTATCTATATAGCTTAATAAATGAAATATGAAACAAATAAGTTTATTAGACTTTCTGGGGATCAGCTACATGTTCTGAGAGAATAGTAGCAGAATCACAGATATGAAAGGAAAAAGTTTTACATCATAGTTGCTTAAACCAACTTCATAGAGAGGTTACGAATAAAAAGCTCATAAGATGCTCAAATGGTTTAGAAGTTAAACAGCGGAAGATAGAAAACTCGGATACGGTAATGTTGTCTGAGAGTTAAAAGGCTAGTACCATCTTCAGGTGTTCACTTAATCGCAGCTGCATAAGCAACAGAGGCAGCCAGAAAGAGAGTAGTAACAGATGACACAAGGGTCCAAAAGCTCTTCTTATTGTGTGCATCTTTGACCGAATGCTTCATTATCTCTACTTCCTTTTTCATTTCCTCAACCATGCTATCTTTGTTTTTCAAAGCTTTCTTGATCGCTTCTAGCTCCACCGAGTACGAATCCATTCCCTTTTCTCCTCGCTTCTGCTCGCCTTTTTTGTTCTCCAGTCCACATACTAGAGAGGACACAGTCTTTAGCATTGTTAGACCACGTTTTGCATTGGTTCCAGCAGATTCTAGTTCTGTTTTCAAAACACCCATTGCTCTTTTGAGCTCCACAGTATCCTTCTGAAGAATGCCCTTTTCCTTTCTCAATGACTCAGAACGATTCTCCAATTCCTTTTTCTCTTTAATCAATCTCCCTCGCTCAGCCTTAATCTTCTCAAGTTCTTTACCAGTACCTTCAATCAATTTCTCTAGTCCAACAACCTTATCCTTGAGTGCCAACCGGCTTCTCCTCTCCTCATCAAGAGCCTTTCCGGCATTGTCTCTCTCGGCCCCAGCCAGCGCCAGAGCATCCTTAAGCTGGCTAACGTTGCAGCTAAGCTTCTCATTAGTCTTGGTTTGATCGTTATATTCCTTTCGCAACTGCACTGCAACAAGCTTTTGCTCATCCGCGAGTTTACTCATCTCAACAAACTCAGCTGCCTGGTTAGCAATACGCTCCACAAGCTCGTTCTTCTCGCACAACAATTGGTCGACCAGTTTCTCCTTAGCAGAGGATTGCGCGAGAGCCATCTCCATCTGTTTCTTGATTGAAGTATTATCCACCAGTAAACCCTCAAGCTCGGATTCCTTGATAGATTTCTCCTTCACCAGTGCATTGATGTGCTCCGCCCTTGCTTTTGCTTTCTCTGTAACCTCATCAAGATTCTTCTCTAACCCCATAACCTGATCACGTAAACCTTTCTCTTCCTTTGTCAAACTCTGCACAGTCTCATTCAAATTTTCCAACTTTTTCTCTAACTTCACGATCATTTCCTTTTGTTCACGTTTAGCCATCGCTGTCTCCATCTTTTCCTTCACAAGCCCTTTGATTTCTCTCTTTAGCTCGTCTATTTCCCTAACCTTCCCCTCAAGGGTCTTCTCCAAGTTAGTCCTCTCCTTGTTAACCCTTTCAATCAACTCCTCTCTCTTCCTCCCCTCCTTCACCATTCTATCGTTTTCAGATTTCAGTTGACCAACTTCTTCTGCCAAACTCGTTTGTTTCATCTCCATCCTAACCACACTCTCCTTCAATCGATTCGCCTCCTCACGCTGCGAATCAAACTCACTCTTAATCGAGTCCCTCTCATCACAAACCCTACTCAACTCTTCTCTTTCTTTCTCTAGCTTACGCATCAGATCATTAGCTTCTCTTTTCAAATCCCTAATCTCACACTCCCTATCACTCTTCTCCTTAACCAACCCATCTACTCCAACACCCATTTCCTTGAGCTGGCTCTCGACAATTCCCATAAACAGATCCATTTCAAGCTTCAGCATGAAATTATCGTCACCCGAACCACGCAGCTCGTCCCGCAGCAGAGTCTTCTCCGCGCCGTAAAGAGCCAATTCGGCCTCCAACGCATCCTTCGCCTGGAAGAGAGATTCGATCAGCTGTCTCTTCTCCATAGTCTGCTTGAGAAGAATCGCGTTGAGAGACTTCAGGTTCTGAAACTTCTCCTCCGACGAGTCGTGGTCCTCCATTGAAGACTGTCGGCTGAGCTCGGCAGATTTCTGGTAAGACGCCGGGACTGTCTGGTTCTGCATCTTTTGCTCATTGGAAGCTCCGTTGGAGTTGCGGGACGCTTTCTTCTTCGCCATTTTCCGCAAATCCTCACACTGTGCAAAAGGAACAAAGTGGCGGCTGAGATTTTAGGGCTTTAGGGTTGGGGGATTACAAAGCGTCAGGGTTTTTGGGTACGGCTTTTTAACGGCGAAGCGAGAAAGAGACAAGACTAGAGGCGAAGTTTGGGGGTAAATTTCGCAATATTCAAACGTTGGGGCCCAATTTGTATTTTTCTGCGAGTTTTTGAATGTTTTTTGATTTCAGTGATTGGATTTCTTACATATATAACGGAACTAACATTTGATACGTTTCACTTAACAAACATCATCATGACAATGTACATAATTACAATTATTCAAATTTAGATTATATATCAATAAATTAGCTAAATTTGGACAAATGTTATAAATTAATATATAGTAAATAAATTAAATATTATTATTTAAACAGTTGTTAACTTAAAATTAGATATGTTTCACTAAAAGTTCAACATAAGTCATAATTAGTTTTTTTGCTAAAGACAACAATACATTTAATCAAATTTGGATACATATCAGTAATTGATTAAATTTTGACATATATAGGTAACAAATTGAATTTTGATATATCTTAATATATTATAGTATATATATACATACATATCAATAGAGTTAAGCATTATAGCCTAAAATAAAATTATTAAGTATTATTTTGTAACTATATTTGTTTTATTACAATTTGAAATTTTTTTTGCTTAATCATATTGTGAAAAATTTGACGTTTGACTACATAATTTAGCATATTTCAATATGTATTTGTAAATTGTATTTTAATATTTTTAACTATTAATAGTTTAAGTTTTAAATTTTTTATGTATTTCTTATTTTAAAACATCTTTTTCCATTTCAAATAGTAGTTGTTTGGGATCAATATATATTTTTAGGATACACAAATTAATTATTTAATGACATATGATATAAACATTATTTCAAAATTTATGATTTTATTGGGAAATGTGTGAGCGAAACCTTATCTATATTCTTAAATATAAAAAACTAGATTGAAAAATGTACTTACTTAGTTTCTTAAGTAATTGAAAAAGAATAAACATTATTTTTAAAGACTTGGAACGAATGATAGTCCTCTTAGAGTCAACAACTTGGGAAAAACATCATTTTTTCAATCATTGATACTTTAAAAGCATTGCATAAACTGCAAGCTTAACTAATTATTGGGAGATTAAAAAGAAATAAGTTGATCCACTTGGGCTTAAAAGGATCAAGATGAAGCTTATCACCACTTAATGCAGAGTTGGAATCAATTTTGTGAGTAATGAGGTGTTTGAAATCGGTATCTTTGATTAGAATTGTTTTTGCATCAGACTGTACTAGTTTCATAACAATGATAGATAATCTGTCAGAGTTGTCAACTTTTGCTTCGGAACTAGAAGACTTCACGTTTTGTAGGATCTTGTATATGTTGTTTCAAACTTTTATATTCCTCGTCATGGTAATGTACGTGCGGATAACCTGAATCCTTACTGTACTAGCTCCCTACGACTATTGAGTTACCTTACTTACATTTTAATTTCTTACCAAAAGACATATAAGATGCGGATTGATCTTTAGTATGATTTGGAACTCGACCCTTTACATTATCTTTTTGATTCTTCATTATTTTGACAAGTCTTGTGGACTTAATTAGCATTCAGTTGATTGCATATACATTTGAACTAGCTTCTACATTGCCGATGAATATGTCGTAGCTTATAGCCACAGATTTAACGATCATATAAAACAAGAACTCGAATTATGCGTTTTATTTTCTTCATATCCAAGACGGACTCTTTAGCTGAAGAAGCCCAAAACAAAAGTTGTGACCCATTGAACAAAGCAAAAATTGGCTACAAGCCTATGAGACACAGAAAATGACCCAACTCCTACAACTTCTACTCCAAAATTTTAATATTTTTCGTTTTATACTCGCCCACAGTATACCCGAAAAATGAAGAACAAGAAAAGCTAAACATAAATACTTCTATCGATATGGCGACCAACCTTTTTTTTTTAATTTACTGCATACATATGCTGGTGTTGAGCAACCAGACTTGGATAATCACTTTCTTTTAAATATTTATTCATTCCTTTGATATTTCAAGACCAACAAATTTAATGCATGTGTGTTTTACTTATGGTGTTTTTACCTGAACATAGGTATCTGTTAGGACATTTTTCCGACTAGGTTCAATGTATATGTCTATTTCAAGATTTTTTTTTATATATGTATTTCAAGAATTTTCGTTTTGTTATACAAAACAGAAAATGAAGAAAAATGCGCGATTTTGATAGTTCGAATTATGAAAAATACTGCTAAAACAACTGTTTAATTTAGTATGAAAATCAATCTTTGAAATAAAACAAGTTAATTCTTGATTTTCTATTTTATATCTTTTATTTTCATATTTAAATTATATATTTTATTTTAATATGTACTTTGAAAATTTAAAACAAATTTCTGAATTTCTAACCCAAAACCAGTTGGCAATTAATAAATTGACCAAATCATTTATATATTATTCAAAATCCTTTTTAATTTTCAATGTCGATTCATACACTCTTTAAAGATTAAACTATAATCCATTAATCTATATATAATCTCAATATTCTTTTTTGAGATAATGTTTTTCTAGTCATTAGTCTCGCCAGACCATCAATTTTGAACCGAAAAACACAGGCCCATTGTAGATCGGACTCGGATACCATATTAAAATTTATGAGCTTCCAACCAAAATCAATTAGCAATGAATAGATTAGCTCAAATCGCTTATATACTATTAAAGATCCCTTTTAACTTCGAGTATAGATTCACACATTTTTTAAAAATTAAGATTTATAACTTATTAAGTTTTACTTAATCTCAATACAAATAAATTTAAAACAGAAAAATAATAATAATGTAACGTTTAATTTCAACCACAGAAAAATACTAGTAGTTATGGTTTATGTACACATATTAAATACTCAAATTTGTGTACTTTAAGCTGTAATTCGTGTCTCAGTAACATCAAATGCGTGGATTACTTTATAAATTCGTGTGGATTCATGTCTTTTAGTTAGTTCTCATTACTTTACTTTATCATTTTTTTTAATCTTTCTTCTGTCTACATTCAATGAATCTGCTGGTCAGTAAGTACAGAGCTGTTTTGCCACCACACTTCAAGAAGTGGATAAGTGAAAGAATAATTTTTACTTAATATACCTGAGTAGTTTAGTTTATTTTAATCAAATTCCAAACACCTATGTGCTTTCTAAAACATAAAATAAAATAAGATTAACTAATCTAGTGCTTTCGTTCAATTATTTTACTAGTTAAGTTTTGTTTTTTAGTGTATGCGTAAATTTTGTGTCACTATTAAAGAGAATTTACATGAAGTATTAAAAACTTCTTCTCCTTGTCCAATAAAAGTAGTTCTCGTCACTTAATATCAGTACGTAAATACGCATAGATAAGTCACCAAGAAAGATTATTATATTGCCATGAAAGTTAGTAATACAATGTAGGGACCAAAACGTGGGTCGGAGAGATGTCCCCAAATCTATTTGGTAACGTGACTCCTTTGATTACTCGCATCTAGCATTTCGTCATCGTCTATACTAATTTACTAAAATTAATACGCTACATATATATGTATACATTTTTTTTGTTATCTCACGATTGAAAAGTGGAGTTCAAGTACTAAGGACACAACCATAAACACAATGTTTTAAATTAAATATCTTATTATCTTAATTACACCACCTACAAAATCCAACCGTTAATCCTATAGTCTAACTGTTTTGGAACAGCATGTCTAATCTAACAACTGCATGCAGATCCAAATTCATTAATCCCAACCCACAACCACTAATTAATTTGCTCGTCCAAACTAGATTTATATGATAAAACACGTCAATTTCCAAAGAGATACCAAAAGTCAAACCGAAATTGGCGGTTTGAACAATGATTGTGGATTTAAACGGAGTGCATCGTAGTCTTTTAACAGTAGTTCAGTTAGGAGTTTCCAATAGCTCTATTTAATGGATTAAAAATCGCATTTATTCATTTCTTTTGATGATTGTGTAAAATAGTTTATGGTTTCAAATTTTAAAGCAACTATGTATATAAAGTTATGAATTTTACTGTGAGAGAACCTATTGGATTCTAATTAGTTCTTGTCAATAAGACGTTGGCTTAGAATAGTTTATAGAAAACTTAATTTTGTATTATATGTCAAATGTTTAAAACAGTATTGTTAGTTTAGGTATGTTGTATAATTAAATTAATCCTTGCCCCACGTATGGGTAGGTGGTAGTTGGATGAAAATGTAACTTTTAATTATTAGTTTTTTTTCATGGTAGAACAGAGATCTAACTGTAAGTATATAAAATATGCTTTTTATAAAATATATTATTATTCCATTTTAGGAAATCTTACAAGAGGATCTAAATGACCAATAAATATAAAACAAATGTCCAAGAGAAAATTTTATAAGTGAAATGAGTAAAAATTTCCGAAAATAAAGCTGATAAAAACATATTTTTCTTCAAAGATAAAATCTTTTAAAAATATACCTTTGAAAACAACTAAAAAAAATGCTCTAGTATTTGATATTATTATTATGTTATTAAAGAAAAACAAAGCATTTAATATTATAGCTCAGCCATACGAAATTGGTATTTGTAGTTTTGACTTTTTTATATTTAATCTTCGAATATTTCATAAATGAAGTTAAATAGCATGACTGAATAATTGAAAGGCCAACTATTTGGCATGGTTCCATTCAAAGCCGGTTTTGAGTTTTGAATATGAACATACTAGAAAAAAGTTGTTTAACTATAAAAAGAATATTGAACTTAAAATCTTTTAGGCGATTTTTTATTTTACTATTAAATTAAAAATATTTTAAAATTTTAATAACTGAAATTATATTAATAAAAATGAAAGCTGCAAATATGGACTTGATTTGCTTGGATTCAGAATCTAGACTTCCATTCGTAAATGGTAATATGTGTATAAATCTTAACCTTTTTTATCATTGAAAACCTTAAACTATTAAACACATAAACTTCAGCTACGAGTATTAATAACAAATAAAGCATTACATCATACAAGCACTACTGTAAAAAAATAACATTAATTTATAGGTTCAATACGGATTTTGAAATCTAATATGGATTTTTTTTTGTTTGTGCAAATCCAATGTGGATTATTTTAAAATCCAATAATAAATTACTAAACTAATAACATTAAAATTTAACAAGTATTTGAAAATCATTGAATAAATAACACATAATTTAACCCCAAAAAATAATATCATTGATATATTGACAGAAGCTTTACTTGAATTTATAATTTAATTAAAATTTATTAATTAATGACCTTGGTAATTTGTAGATTCGGTAAATTTCTATAGTAGAGCCGGAAGATATTTACAAAATAGTTTTTGGTTAAACAAAACAAAATCAATCTTTAAAGGAAACCCTTATATAATCCAAGTTCTTGTAGGCTCCGGACATTTTTTGTACCGCTATTACTATATACAATTATATTATCATTGATATAAAATTACGTAAACAAAATCTAACTCATTTACTGTTTTATATATATTATATAATAAAAAACTGTGTATAACTTACCATCCATGATAAATTAATATAAAATTTTTACAATTTATTATATAATTAAATATTGATAATTTATTATTAAATAATAATTTATTATTAAATCATTTATGATAATTTACCATAAAAAATAATGTATTATTAAATAATTTTATAACTATTTCTACGTAAAAAATAGTTTTCTATCTATTTTACACCAGTTTTAAGATTATCAGTTACATTAAACCGATCTAAAAGTATCGATCTGATCTTTTTTTTCATCTTTCATCTGTAAATTTATTTAATGAAAATTTTTGTAATGCAACATGTGAGTTTAATCTAAAAACTATTATAAAATTGAAAAATAACTGGATACCGTTAAGATATAAGAAAATAAAAGTGATACTGCCTAACACTTACGTTTGACTGTTGTAAGTTGTAAATGGGTTTGGTTTAGTTTGGGAAGACATCATATAAAATGTTATACCGGCCATTGGTTCGGTTAGAAAGAAAATAAATGTTTTATCGTATGTGTTGCATGTCAAAATAATTAAGAATGTGACGTGTGGATGAATACATAATGATTAAAATATATTTTACCTTAATTGTTTTTGCTTCTATAAAACCAATAAAACATAGAAATTGGATAAAGTCTTATTCGAAATTTTCTATAAAATTAGAAAAGAATAGAGAATCACATCCGCATCAGCATTCTAATCCAAGGCCATGTAAGAGTAAACCAAAATAATTACTATGTAGGAAAGGAAGGAAATAATACTTTGTCACACCACCCTCCTCTTATCATATACATAACATAAGAAGCCCACTTTGACAAAAACAAAAACACACCACTCTCTCTCTCTCAATATATATATATATATATATATATATATATATATGTCGATTTGCAGAAGATAAAAATATATTTTACCAAAACTTGAGTTAATAAATATTATTTGTCAAATATAGATTCAACTCATTTTAATTAATTTAGAGTTAAAATTTAGCATAATATTTTGATCCAAACATACACCAATCCAAAAAAGTCTCTTAAATTTAAACTTTTTGTCAGTATAATTTAAAATTAGTATGTCCGATCTATCTAAATAGATACAAATTTAATCCAATATGTCCACCATAATTCTTAAAATTATATTTTTCATATAATCGGAGAATTTCAATCGAAACTCAAATTAATATCCAGAACTTGAAAGAAAAATTTAGTTTTTTTTGTTATGAGTATTGACCCTTTTAAAATTTTGGGTGACTAATTATTAGCTTCTTCAAAACTCTGGACTCGCCATGGTTTATTTCTTTGGGGATTTCGTCAATTGGAGGATAATTGCTTTACTAGGTAAGAATAATTTTTATTTTATAAGTTAAAAGAACGGGGAAAATCTCTGTCTTTTTTCAACGGTGGACAAATTAACTGATAAAAAATATAATATGTTCCCGGTTTAGGTGCTGTACCATGCTTCATTCAAGGAATCGGTTTATTCTTCGTACCAGAATCCCCAAGATGGCTGGTTCGTTAATTTTTTATATTTCTTAAGAAAACCCCTTACATAATCTAACTAACAGAAGAAATGAATTTTCAATTTTGAAGGCAAAAGCTGGTGCGGATAAAGAACTCGAAAATTCACTGCTTCGGCTTAGAGGGAGAGATGCTGATATTTCACGTGAAGCCTCAGAGATTCAAGTGAGATTTATAAATAGTGTTGAATGTATATTCATTCCTTGAGATTAAGATAATGTAGAGCCTGAATGATGATTTTTGTTTTGTTTTCAGGCTATGAACAAAATGATAGAAAGTGATTCAAAGTCGAGTTTTTGTGATTTGTTCCAAAGAAAGTATAGACACACCATCGTGGTAAAGTGTTAAATACTCGTATTAAATATAACTATACAAATTAATTTTCAGACTATATAATCTTCATATTTATTTGCACAAGCATTTTTATTACTCAGGTAGGAGTGGGGTTAATGTTTATACAACAATTCTCAGGAAGTTCGGCTGTAATATGTTATGCAAGTACCATTTTCAGAAAAGCTGGTAAGATTACGTTTATAATTTTATACACACACATATGAACATATACCACTCTATTTTTTAACTCTAAAGAAAAAACATGCAACAGTCTATTTGTATTTGCACAGAATTTCAAAATTTCAGAATTTCAAAATTTCAAGTGTTTCTGTTTTTTTTTCTCTTAAGAAATGGTTATACTTTCTTCTGCGAATCAATTTATTATTGATTTTGCATGATGACGACACTAATTAAGTCATCAGTACTTTAGGAGAAACAAGTTAAACCAGACATTTACCATGAGTTATCTTTTCAATTTTTATTTTATTTCTTTAATAATTAATTTTTGGTTGAAACAGGGTTTTCGGTGACCATTGGATCGACATTGTTAGGCCTCTTTATGGTAAGTATATACATTTGGGTTTTCAATTTTTTTTACTGACTACATTCACTATTTATGAAATCAAACTAAATTCTTGTAAATCCATCGTCTTTTTTAACTACTAAACTATTGTGAATTTTGGTGATTTAATCGACATTTGTTTTTTTTGTTTTTGTTTTATTGAACATTCGAACTTCAATGAACCTTTTAAACTAAGAATTTACATTATATATATTAAAAAAATTCCATTTGTTTGTACTCTTCTTAGCATTTATTCGTGGCTATTGGCAGATACCAAAAGCCATGATTGGTCTAATTCTTGTTGATAAATGGGGCAGACGGCCACTCTTGTTGGTGAGCACGTTTTCTGGATTACTTTTTCTAATTACACAATCATTTATCAATTAATAGAAATTACAAAGTTGTTTATATTTGTTACAATTCGGACATTATAGACTTCTGCGTGTGGGATGAGCATAACTTGCATGCTTCTCGGGCTCGCCTTCACATTACAGGTGGTTTTTTGACGCTTTATATATATATATAATATATTTTGTTATATATTCTAGTTCTTAACCAATGTTTTTGTATATTTGGTATGAGCAGAAAATGCAATTGCTTCCAGAACTAACTCCAGTATTCACGTTTATATGCGTTACGGTAAAACAATTGTTCTACTTTCACACTGTATCTTTAAAAAAATATTTTTGGTCTCTATACGAGTAAAACGTAATAAACAATTTTCTTCTTCTTCTTCTTCTTTATTGATAAAAATTGAATTTATTTTTTGGCAGACGTATATTGCAACTTATGCAATAGGCGTGGGAGGCCTCCCTTGGGTAATTATGTCTGAGGTACATAAATCATCTCAAACTTTTATTTTTTTATTTTTCAAATAGTATGCTTTTTTCGACAAACGAAGTAATTAACAATTGTATGATTTGTGTGTGTGTGCAGATATTTCCGATGAATATAAAAGTAACAGCAGGGAGTTTAGTTACGTTAGCCTCATGGTCAAGTAGTTCCATCGTCACTTACGCTTTCAACTTTCTATTCGAATGGAGCACTCAAGGTATATATCTTTCGTTATTTTTTATTCGATTTTTTTGTTTCAATTAGGTTATAATTTCTAAGTTATCTACTTAAAGAAAAAAATAAAACTCAAACCAATGATCAAGCACTGTCCTATACATTTTTAACGTAATTTAAATATAAAAAAATGATTGTGCTGATTTGTTAGCAAAATATAGCTTATAAATGATTTATAACATAATAAGTTTAGTTTATGTTAGGTTTTCTTATTAAATATCTATCATATAGATTTTGTAAACAGTGCTTAGTCTTTAATATAATGATGATAAAAAAAACTCAATTATTCAGTTTTTTCATGACTAGAAAAAATTTCAGAAAAAATTGTAAATGTTAACTGACAAAAACAACATTGTAACTGTATAACAAAATCAATTAAACTATATATGCAGAACCAAACAATATTTAAGAATCAGTTGAATTTCTAGAGAGTTTTATAATTTAACATTAATTATATAAATTATATAACAGGAACATTTTACATATTCGGAGTTATCGGAGGAGCAGCGCTGATTTTTATTTGGTTGCTCGTTCCAGAAACGAAAGGATTATCACTTGAAGAAATACAAATTTCACTTACTCATCAGTCCGACGAGATAAACCATATGTAAATTAAAATGTTTATATAAATTATTAATTTCAGTTTATGATGGATTTATGCTCATCGACAAAAACATATTTTTTTATTATGTGATTATTATTTTAGGTTTTTAATATTTCATAATTTTTATTAGTTTTTTTATGTGTGTTTTCTGTTATGTAAAAGCGGCCTATATTCATGTATATCGTAAGATTCTAGATATATGTATCATTCGACATTTTTTACATATCAAAATGTAAGAAGATATTGTTACTCTATTTAAAAACAAAAAACTATTGATATCCTAATTGATATGGTTAAAATAATAACAGTAATGTTTTAAAAGAATATTATATTGGGTTCTATATTTTTGTACAGATTTTCATGAGAAAGAAAAAAAAATATTTGTTTTGGTAACTGGAGATTATTGGCAGTAAATATCAGAGTAAAATCGAAAAGAATTGATTGCTTTAACCTGCCTTCAATGTATGTGGGTAAGACGAAAAATCAATAAATTATTGGATTTTCTCATGCCCCTTATTTCACGGTATGTTTTATGGATTAGGGACCACGTTAGTGATTGACACAGCACTGCACAGAACAACATTAAACACACCATTATTTTTCAAATTATGATAGTCACTTTCACAACACGACACCGATCAAAACCTAACTGATGGAACCGCTTCAATCTTTTTTCTGTTTTTCGACGTCTTCTTCTTGTTCTTGTTATAATAAATGCAGTTTCCAGAATCCAATGTCTAAGTGTCTTATATCACTTTCAATTACGCTAAATAAACACCAATGTTACAATATGACCAATAGTAAAAATTTGTCTTAAAATATTGTGGTATGAGGCATCTTTGGAGATAGAAATAGCCAAAATCTTCCAGGATAGTCAAGTAATGAAGAATCTGAAAGCACAATTTCATGGGCCTTGCGATACCTAAACGTTTTTTTATTTTCTCATGTAACAAAACCAATTTGGGCTGCCAAATCAGCCTGCCATGTATTAGTTTTTTCATTTTTGGGGCAACATGAACTTCAAATGTAGTTTAGGTTTAGAACATATTTTAATCAAAGGTTATAGTCAGGAATGCTATTATTAGTTTTGTTTACGCAGCATCTGGTTGTTTATAAAAAACACACTAGATATTGTTTGTTTGACCGAACTAACCTATTCGTTCGTATGCTTTGCTTGAATGCAATAAACAATTATTAATGTTTTAAGAAAATTGCAAATTTTGTATGTAACAAATTCTAAGTTCGTAGTCCAAATTATTTGAACACCAAAATTTCTTTGCAACAATGATTAAAGAAGTAAGATTTCTTCCAACAGTAACCATAAATTCACTAGAAAATTGTGTTGAAAAGGTCCTTACCTGGGTCCCAAGAAAGTAAAAAAACAAGAAACAAACAGTTATTATATAGAAAACTCACAATCACGTTTATAGTATATGATTATTTAAACGGATAGAGCAATCAAAGAACTTAAGAAGGAAAAAGAAAAAAAAAGGAAAGTAAAGAGAGAGAGAGAGAGATATGATGAAAGAAGAAGGGTTTATGGAGAAGCCTCTGTTGGATACAGAAAGGAATCAAAACGACGAAGAAGATTGTCGTAGCATCACCGGCGTTGTTATCTTCAGCACAGTGGTCTCCGTGCTCGCCTCTTTCTGCTCCGGTTGCTCTGTAAAGTCTTTTATTTTTCTTTATTTTTGCATGCTTTTTATTGATTCTTTTGTTTGGTTAATTAAAACTTTAGTTCGTGGCATTTAATTAAGGTGTGTCTTTGATTGCATCAACAGGTAGGGTTTTCGTCGGCTTCTCAATCTGGGATCATCAAGGACCTGAACCTCTCCATTGCTGACGTAACCACATCTTATCAAATACTCAACTTTGATAATTTTATTACAACACTTTTTTTTGTTTTTTTAATGACATCTGACTTGTGCAAATTGTTTTATTTTTATTTTTGTTAAACGAATCAAAGTTTCCTTGTTAGCAAAAGAAAGCTTTGACACTTTCAAACAATTTTTGATATAGTATTCGCTGTTTGGGTCCATCATGACATTTGGTGGGATCATTGGGGCCGTCTTTAGTGGCAATCTTTCTGATCTTCTCGGTCGAAAAAGAGTAAGAACTTTATAATAATTTTTTTTGGAACTTTATAATAATTTTTTTGTTAAATTATTGGTATTAACTTTTGTCTTGAAATCTTGCATTTTCGTGGTGTTGGTATTAACTAGGCGATGTGGTTCTCTGAGATATTTTGTGTCACTGGTTGGACATCAATTGCCTTTGCCAAGGTTTTTTTTCTCATCTTCTATTAAATTTATATCATCGAAAATAAAAAATAATAAACCAATTCAACGTCACATGTCATGAATAATAGTATAATTTGATAGGAACAAAAAAGTATAAAGCTACCTACCTACTATTGTTTTAATTATGTGATATTTATATATTGTCATTTTTAAAGGATTACTGGTGGTTAGATGCTGGAAGACTTTCCTTAGGAATTGGAATTGGGATTATTAGTTATGTGGTAAGTCAGAAACTTGTGGAATTATTTTCACTTTCAAAAAAAAAACTTGTGACATTATTTTGAAACTAAAAAAGTAATTAAAATTTTCTGTGATGAAAAAGATACCAGTATACCTCGCAGAGATAACACCAAAGCACGTACGAGGAGCTTTTATTTTTGCAAACCAGGTATTGATCAACAACGATTTGTATCCTTACATTTATAAAGTTTTGTAAACTTTCATTTACATGGATTTATACGTTTTTCAGCTACTACAAAATTGCGGGATTTCGTTTGCATATATCGTTGGAAATGTTATCCACTGGCGTAAATTGGCGATACTTTGTAAGATTTTTTTTTTCATTGGTTCTCAAATATCAAACTTAACAAACTCAAGGATACAAAAGTTACGATAATTTAACAATTAATTTTATGGTACTAAAAAAACTTAACATGCTACGAACTCATCAGGTTTGGTACCTTGTGTTTTGCAAGTCATTGGTCTATTTCTCATCCCCGAGTCACCTAGGTGGCTGGTAAGTCTTTTGCGCGAGGAGACATTTGATTCTCTAAATTTATATTTTCCATTTTAACCAATTAAAACCAAAGTCAGGCAAGTAATGGGGACGAAACAGAGTTCGAATCCGCTTTACAACAGCTTAGGGGACAAGAAACTGATATCTCCAACGAGGCAAAAGCCATAAAGGTACAAACATTATTTCACCTGGTTATCCTCATGTCTAATTCGTAACCGGGGTTTAAGACATTGAACCGGATTTTCTTGCTTTCAGGAAATGATAGAGAAAAGTCCGAAAAGCCGAACTTTAGACTTGTTTCAGAGAAGATACGCTCCTCCTGTTATTGTAAGTTCTTAATTACTATTCAACATGTATAGACATGTTTTATGGTCAGTTTTGAGCTCCAAAACAAAATCTTAGTTATATATATATTTTTTTATTATAGATTGGAGTTGGTTTAATGCTACTGCAACAACTATCGGGGAGCACGGGAATCACATATTATGCCAGTTCCATATTTGAAAGAGGCGGTCAGTAAACCGCTATGAATTTTATTTGTCAGTCAAAAACCAATCTAAACCAGTATATACATATAACCTTTTTTAGGTTTGGTTTAGGTTTTCCAAGCAATATTGGGACAACAGTCTTAGCCGTCGTTATGGTACGGTAAAGCAGGCTCAATTTTTGGTTTAAAGCTTAGGTTACTTTAGTTTAGATAACTTTGGACTTGTTTGTTATGAAATTGAACCGGTTTCGTTAAATTTTTCAACCCAAAGAATGGATTGACTTATATATATGTTTTTAATATATCTATGTCTTATCTCATTTTTGGTGTTGGATTTCTAACAATGTCTTTTTTATTGCCTATAGGTACCAAAATCTCTGATGGGTTTGATGTTGGTTGACAAGTTAGGTCGCCGTCCGCTCCTTATAGTACGTTAAACCTAGAAAACTAAAACCACTCTCTTTCAAATTGTTAAACCGGTTGATTTAACAAGAAGCCGGTTTTCTAAATCGATAAAAGTTGTTCACGAAACTGTTCTTGCAGTTCTCGGCTGTTTCACTTTGTTTATTTTCCCTACTACTGAGCTTCTGCTTCACCATGCAGGTAAAAATTATCGACACCTGAAAAATACCATATTTTATATCGATTTAATTATTGAACCGGACATCAAGATTGGTTCATTTACTAACTGGTGTTTAACTACTTTACAATCAGACATTTCACCTTTTGGAAGATCTTACACCAATACTGACATTCATCGGCGTATTGGTATGTCCACCTTCTCGTATATAACATCTTTTTCAGTTTACGTACAAATTTTGCTAGTAAGTTTAACGTTTTTCGAATTTCTCGTAAATCCAGGGTTCGATCGTTATGTTTGCAATAGGCTTAGGTGGCTTACCATGGATCATAATGTCTGAGGTAAGTTACAACTTAATCTATAATATCCGTTACCGAAAACAATTTACAACTTACATAATCAAAAAATTACAACTTATTGACTTGACCATATTATATAATATAGGATAAGTTTTATCTTCTTAATGAAAGACCATTAGATGTTACACTCACATGTATTTTGGGAATTTTGCAGATATTGCCGATAAATCTAAAAGTTTCAGCCGGTAGTCTTGTGACTTTCACCAATTGGTTTGCCGGTTGGGTCATCGCATATACATTTAATTTTCTTCTTGAATGGAATGCCGCCGGTATGCATCTAAATATTTGAACAAACTAAACCGGTTTCAATTATCTAACCATAAAAAAAATTTGGTTAGGGAGTTATTGAGAAACTCGAACGTTTTTTTTTTGTTGAATTTGATTCTTTTCTAGGGACGTTTTTTGTTTTTGCGGTAGTATCGGCGATGGCGGTTCTTTTTGTGTGGGCGTTGGTGCCGGAGACGAAAGGCCGAACCCTCGAAGAAATTCAATCTTCATTCTCTAATTTTATTCAATGAGAGATTATATATTTTTCTAATGATATTACTCTTGTTATTATCGTTGTAATCATGATGTAAAAATGAAGATATTGGTTATGCTATACTAGCATATGTACCGTATTTTATCATCAATCTTGTATATAATATATACTTTTAATATCAGATTCACGTACAAAATATCTATGTTAACTTTGATGTATTTTCTTAGACCGAGTCACCGAAAGGAGTTAGGTCCAACCGTGCAAGATATAGCTTAATGGACTCAATTTCATAGAACATGCACATTGTCCCATGAGTACGTTTTATGTTTTGTCTTACTTAGATTCTTTTATTTTCTGGCAGATGATTGATTGATCTAAGCATGCGAACGTTTCTTTGTGACGATTTTATGCTTTTAAAACATGTCTCTTTACAAAAAAAGAAATATGTTTTTTTCATGAGTTAAGATGTGTGTGACGATATATGATCGCGTGTCGTCGTTTGTTTGTTTGCGTTTTTTCTTTGGTTGTTAAACGTTTGTTTGCTTTTCAATCCCAATAAAAGTCAATAGGCCAATAATAGACACACATTAAAATTGATGTAGGTTTTATTCCCTTTTATTGTCATGGGAAAGCATAATTATGTTAAACTATTATGATATATAGTTATAGTATGTAGAGAAAGGATATAAATGTGTAGACAGTGCCGAATGCACTGATATTTCTATGCATATGTCATAATCTTTATTTCATGGTATTATTTTCGGCCAAAAGCCAAACAACTTCTTAAGAAAAATATTTTCATCATTCTGTAAATACTAAAAAACCATACTTTAAATATTATCGTATACCATGCATCGTTATCATCCCTAATAATAGTTTCTATTTCTTTTTAAACGTTTAACCAAATGTGTGTATATATATTACATTTTAAGATACCAAACAAAAGTAGATTCAATTAAGAAATGTTTATAAAGACGCATCAAACGTATCCCCACGCATGCATTACATAGAGAAGGACATACAAAACACTCCCTTTCTCCATATTATAACAAAAGTTTTACCTCCCCCTACCAAAAAGTACGTAATGGAGGCGTTCACTAGATCTCTACTGGCCGCCGGAAACTTTGCCAACCTCTTTCCGACCGGAACCGCCCTCATGTTCGAAACCCTAATCCCGTCTTTCTCCAACGGCGGCGCGTGCACAGATAAACCCGCCAACAAACTCCTCACCATTTCCCTCATCTCCCTTTGCGCCGCCGCTTGCTTCTTCTCCTCCTTCACCGACTCTTTCATAGGAGAAGACGGCCGCATTTACTACGGAGTCGCCACTGCAAACGATCTTTACATCCTCAACGACTATCCGGGCGATGGTTATGATCCGGAATCCGGCTTAACGAGCGACAAGAAACGGAGATACAAGCTGAGTTTTGCGGATTTCGTGCATGCTTTTGTGTCCGTGGTTGTGTTCTTGGCGTTAGCCGAAGAGAGTTCGGATTTTCGTAGGTGTTTGCTCCCGGAGAACGACGGCGACGATTGGGGTGGTATTATGGTAATCTTGATTAGATATTTTGGGGTTATGGTGGGGACAGTTGCGACCTTCTTGTTAGCTATCTTTCCCACAAAACGGAGAGGCATCGGATTTAAGGGTATTGGCAATATTCCTTAATATGTATATGCATTTTTATGAATATACATATGTTCGTGTGGTCTAACCTAAACACTTGTGAAGAAAGTGTGAAAAATAATTATATATGTTGGTTATTTTATGTGGTATATATATATTATGGTAAGTAGTTACTAAAACTCACGTTTATTCATATATGGTTTGATTACAACTTACAACGACCGGTCTAGGGATCGATGGTTTCATTATGATGAAGTGTCTGATGGAATGCAATTATTACAAAACCGTATTGAAAACGCATTCTACTTTTTATTTAGCAAGTTTCAAACAAATTGCATTAATTTTCATCATTCTCCCTTAATGCTTAACCAAAATGCAGTAAACCTAAAGTGAAATTGTTGCTTAATAATTTATCCGAAAACACTAATTAAAGCCATACAAACACTATTTAGGACAACCTATTATACCACTTTAGAGTTGGGCAAATCGAATGAGTGATGAAATTAAATTATTATATTATATGGTTAGAATAGTAGGCCGTAAAATAAATTTATAACAAGGTTCAATCAAGAAAATTTATTCGTGAGATGATAAAGGACTTTCAACTTCAGCAGAACATCTATTCCAAACTTGTTGAGTTCTGAAATAAACTTGAGAAGCAAAGCGTTTGAGTTGATAACTTCGAAACATAAACTTTCTTAGCTCCATGTAGCATTCTTTTCCAGCTTTTACTATCTTGAGACAGCAATCTCTCATAACAGGTTTCTTAGTAAGTATCTCTTCAATAACATCGCTAATACATTTCTGAGTACCTTGTCCCATCTTCATTATGCAGTTTCCTAGATAGGATTCATATTTTGGTGAGAGGTTCTCGAGAATATCCAAATCGTATTCTTCCGAAGCTGGCGATATCGCCTCCACTGCATCCATCTCGCGATCGGATTTGATCAATGGTTCGTCGTCAACATCTTCTCGGGCCAAACTTGGATACGCAAATGATACCATAGTGGTGATTATGAAAAATGCCATGAAAATTGTCTTCATCTCCATTCTGTGTAATTGTAAGTAACTATCGGAATCCTGGATCTATGTTTCTTGAAATCTTTTCATGGTCTAATTAAACATAGTGATCATCTCACAAAGCCTAAGAAAAATTGTTAGAAGAAGCATATATGCTTTGTGCAAAGAATGGTAAAAAGCTTTGTCTAGTCTTGTCTTATAGATCTTCATGAATTAGTACACAAGTCTTTAACAAGCAAGGAGAAGAAGAAGAAGAAAAAGGGAATGAACCAGCTTACACATGAATCAGGATGATTGTGAATGTAATCCATCTCAGTTTAAATAAATGCTGTCCAGGACGGCAAAACCAGCTGCAACACCGCCTTCATTTGATGACGAGACCTTTGTGCGCATTAAATAACCACTCTGCTCGTTTATGATAACTCTCTCCTTGTTCCTACACATTTCATTTGACAAAGATTATGCCACAGTTTTAAGTAGAGACTGAATTAAGCATACCATATTCTTCTTCTTTCTGCTCTGTACCTAAGGTAAGCACCGTAGACTCCCAGTTCTGATATAGCTTGATCTTTATGGTAAACGCCTTCTCGCACCAAGAACACATTTGAGACTTTTGGGAATATCCTCTGCATTAGGATATAGGCAGCGTTTTCTTCCTCTCCTTCTTTCTGCAATTTCAGAAGATTTTCCCTAACATCATCTCCATAGATATTGTTTCCTGAAAGAATCCAAGAACTTATGCTTAGAATATGACGAGAAAAGTAGAAGACTTAGGGGACTTCAATTGGGTTCTAACCTCCGCCTTCTCTCTGAGGCTTCATAACGAACAATTCGGGTTTTTCAATTGCTTTCTTGATGATTTCTGGATCATCCAAGCTCCAAAGCCCAGCAAAGCATTTTCTCAGCTTAGCAATGTCCTCTTTGTCGTCCAGAAACCTGCTTATCGTATTTTAAAGTTAGCAAAAATTATCGCTTTCTAGAAATTTGGAAACTGCTCTTCAGTTTTGGCATCTCTGCAAGATAAAAGGCGCTCCATTTACCTCTCGAGAACACCTGGTTTTGCGAGTTCTTGCTGGATTTTCTTGGTGCCAGTTAAATGATAAGCTATAGACGGGCATTTGACTGCTGAAGACTGCTCTATAAGCAACCTAGCATTCCATTCCTTCAAATCACAATATGGATTCAGAATACTCTCAAAAGTTAAGCCACAATACGGGAAAGAAGATAGTTACTTACTGATTCAGACGGATAATCTGCGGGAGAATAGCCTGATCTGAAGTAAACCACCGCCACTGCTTGGCCGCCACTGCAACAACAAAAACTCTCTACATGATTTTCAAGAATAAAAGAAGTTCTGAAAACAGCAAGGCAAACTACCACTTACACGATAAGAGTTCCGTCCTCTTGTACACGCCCCTCATTTTCGACTTCTGCTAAAGTCTTCCTGATGGTTACAATATTGTGCGTGTTTTGAAGTCAAGGAAGAACAGCACTTTTTTGGGGGGTATAAAATATACGATAACAGTCGAGATCAACCTCGGTAAGCGGAGAAACAAGATAAAAAAGGATATTTTTCTCTCAATACACTGCTTTGCCAATGTTGATCGTACATGTTGCGTTCTTCCGGCTGCACAACTACCATGACTACCGCACTGAAACAAAAAAAACTTCTATCTTACAACATAATACCTTTGGAAACTAGGTAGTTGATTCTTGATTCCAGTATTTTTATCACAGTCAAAAACACGATCTTTGGCTAAGGCTAACCTTGGGTTATTGTACTCCAACCAAGCTTTAGCCATTGCGTCAGCAAATTGGCTTGTGGATGTATTTGTGGGTACACGTCCAGAGTCTAGGCCAAGATGATCCCCATAAGATCGAAGCAAAGACCTGCAAACGAGGAAAGAAGTAAAAATGCAACCTTTTAGCTAATTTTGCTGTATAATGCAATAAAAATAAACTGATTCAGAAGATGGTGTATGGATGCACGTACTGGTGTAGCTCGCTAACAAGACGACCAAGGCCTGAAAACGAAGTTGAAATAGTATTCATCTCTATCTGAAGAAGTGATTTTGTTTGTTCGTCAAGCATATAATCTGACCGGTGTAAACCCAAACGAATGTCCTGCGAACACAAACACAGCCAAATGAATAAAATCCAGAACATTGTTACCCAAGAATGGAGATTAAAATGACATCAGAGACAATGCAACAGACCTCTTTCTTGTTGCTTTCTAGCATCTTGGAGTGAATGTCTAGAAGTCTAGATGTAAAGATGTCAACTTTTTTCGTTCTACACCATAGAGAATCAATCAAAGGGCATGGTTGTTATTAGACGAGATGTGGGACACAGCTACTTAAAACGCAAACAGATAGAGACTTAAGATTAGCTAACCTGGAGAGACTATCCTGTATGAATTTCCCATCCAAGCTCACACGATCAACCAATTCATTGAAAATAGGAGCAACTTCACAAGCTTGCTTCCAGTAACTTTCTGGGAATGGAGTCGGTAGCAATGCAATCGGGGCGTGCATCATCCCAACCCCTGGAACTTTTCCTGATTTCTGTAATTAAAATTCTCATAAGAAAACATTAAAATAAAACCAGATTTCACTTCTCAATTCTATATACTCATTCCCATTTTCTATCATCCATAACAAGTGATATGAGCTTAATTCATACCAAGTGCGGCGATGAGTATGATCAGGAAAATTAGATGAATGCAGAATTTTGTAATGGTAATGGCATCAAAAGGTAAGACCATGAGATTAACACAACTCAGGACGACGACAATGATTGATCAGCAAAACACGATTTAGCTAGATCATCAATTTGAAAAAATTCTCCAACTCTACCGGAACAGATGACCAAACAAACTCCTGGTATCTGATTGGAACATCAAAAGACAGGAACTTGAGTGGCGCAACAAACCTGATAAGTTTTGTCACCGACGACAAGCCCGTGAAGGGAAGACCAAACGATAGCATCATAGACCAGCTTCTGAACAAACTCATCGTCAAAGTTTTCGACATCGAACATGGGTTTCTGTGATTCCATCGCCAGAGATCTCCCACAGCTCAAAGGTGCCTGATTTCTCAGATTTCTAGGTTTCTGGAAAAGGAAGCTTCTTGGATTGAGTTTAAGAGAAGAGGAGGAAGATGGAGGAGAAGAAGTAGAGAAAGCAGTGGCAATGAAAGTGGAAGAAGAGTAAGAGAGAGATGAGCAGCCACTGCCCATTTGCAACCTTAAGCGTTTTGGAGGATCACATCACGTTAAGGCATATCCGTCAAACAAAGATCACTACGACTTTCTTTTTCTTTTTTAATCCTCAAGAAAGAATATATTCCTTTATTATCTGGATCTCTCAATAAAAAGTAACAATTTAGAGGAAAAAAAACATTTAACTGTTTGAACAAATTTGAATGAAACTGTTCAATATGGCATGACAAAAAAAATTAAAAAAAAGTGTTTGAAATGGCAGAATGTATTAATCACATTAGAGATTCTCTTTAAACGTTGTCCATTTATTAAATTAACAAACTTAAAAGAAAATTCAAAGTTTTTTGTTCTCCTACCATCCATTAAAGACATTGTTTTGGCAATATGTAAAACATTTTCTTTATTTCCTGAAGTGGTGAAGTAGGTGAGACTGGCTAGTAGTTGAAGCTTGTCTTCTTTTATCTGTAGGACCTTGTTGTATACAAATTGAATAACAATGGGGGCATTTTGGGAATAAGAAAATCTGTATTTTTTTTCCCTCCAACAACACAACACGATTCTATCTTCTACAAGGTCCTAGCTTTTCTATTAAGGAATCCACCAAAAACTTTACAGTTTGAAGAGATCAAACTAAGCGACAGAAGCAACAAAACCTTTCTCTGTTAATGGAACCACACAAAAAAAAATCTGGTCTCAACGAGGTCTTTACAAGGCCATTATTTCTTTCTGATCTTTGAACTTATCAATGAATTACCTCGGAAAATCGCAAAGTGAATATATCTAGGGCCTAATCAGATAACATTCAGGCTCAAATTGCAAGATATTATAGAAGAAATCCAATTGTATAGAGAATACTGACTCAGCAAAAATCAGAGGGCAGGTTGGGTTTTATCCTTCGTCGGAAATTCAATCCGGCCACAGAGTCGCCAGTAAGCTCCTGTATGGAATAAAGACTTCTCAAAGACCCAGATGTCACGTACAAGAACCTGCAGAAGCAACAAACTTGTAATTCACTTGCAGGTAAGAGAGAAATTCTCAAATTTCCAAATTGGTTAACCACTAAGTTGAATAAAATTTTCATCGATCCAGGCCAAATATTACTTTTAAAGTATTGCCAATTAGTTTAGTCCAGAAACAATCATAGATTCCTCCTGGTGCCTATGTTGCAAAATGAAGAGAAAGTAACAATTCAAGTATACTTTACCTCTTTGTTCTTGTCTCCAGCTACTACATTGCCTTTCGAATCGTATGCTTCAAATTTCTGAAGATAGAAAGGATCTCCAGAACTCAGTACAGCTTCCAATGAACTATGACAAACTGATGACTGAAGATAACACTGACCTGTTTTGTCAGAAACTCAAGTGTCAGTTGTATGAATGCTTTACTAAGGTCCGTCCTGTCAATGCCGATCTGAGGAGTTGTGAAAATGATGAAAAAAATAAGAATGAGCTTGAAAATCCACTAGTGATTCCTTGCTTCAGATTCAACAACTGTAATTCGTTAGATAACAAAATGTTGAATGTATAAACAAAAATCAAGCTTTTCAAAGAACTTGCCAGCCGAGCTTGCAAAGTTTTGATTTTGGTGACCGGCTCAACCATTTCCCAGTAAACACTACCCCACCTGGCTTCTCTTTGTTTAATTTCGTTCTTCAATGCCTACATTAAAAAGAAACCAAAAACTGAATAATACTTGACCACAGTCTCTTATATACCAAAAATGATAGCCAATTCGTTGGAAAGCTTACAGAATACATCCTTTCAGTTACATTTTTCCTTATTGCTTTCTTGTCACCATTGGCCATCATAATGTTAATCTGAAGAAAACACGAGTAGATAACTCAAGATGATTTGTAAAATTTTTAGCTATAAGAACCACAACCAAGTGTACAAGTAAATACCTCTTTGTATAACTCTAGTGCTTCTACGTAGAACTTATTCTTTGAATACCCAGTCTTTCTTAACTTTGCAATAGCGTAGGCACTTCTTAGCTGAAATTTACAGATTTGACATGTTAGTAGTATAACTTCGGGATATATATTCCACTCTAGATAATGAGTGAAGATGTTTCAACCTCCCGTATAAAATCCTCTTTCGTTCTTTTCCAACCTTTTCTTGTGAAACATCTACATCCAAAAGAAAGTAGTTACAAACTTAACTCTAGAAGAAAAACAACATTCTGCCTTCCAATGTTGAATAACTAGATTATACTTGGGGATTCCCATCGTGATTACCAGTGAAAAAATATGACTTTTTGGCATTAGAAACAGCATTTTCAAATTAAATACATCAAAAAAGTTCTTCTACTGCCAAACTTACCTCCGCCAAAATGGAATTTTCTCGTGGAGTGCATAGGGTTCATAAACAAATCCAGGACTTACCATTGACACTCTAACCGCACCCTGCACTCATAAATAGTGATGTGAGACATAAAATCATAGGAAGCAACTAAGATTTGAAACAAAAATGCAAGAGTGAGCAATTGAAATCAAGTTACTTAACACACCGTTTTCTGTAGCTGAGGTGGAGCCTTTACTTGGGTTGTAGCATACCTTTTGTCATTCGTAAACGGAACAGACTCTGCAATCTAAGAAACACAAGAAGAAACAACAAAAATTATGTCTATGATCAGACCAAAAATTGGTTAATAAGACGCAGATAAAACAACAGCCAAGCCAATGATAAATAAATCTGGTGATTACCATTGTAGATCGAAGCAAATGTGTGTTGGCGTTGTGGCTCTCATATAAGCGTGAACACAAGCTTTTTCCATGAGTGTCAGGAACTGAACATGACAATTACATTACTAAATTACTCAAAAGCACTAGATTAGAGTCAAACTAATGGAGAAATGGATCTAAATTCACAAAATGAGAAAATTACCGTGACAAAGAGAAGAATGATAGCTCCTCCAACACCCGAATCTGAAATCATCTCCTTTTTGAATCCAAGAGAACTCACTTCCACTCCGGAAACTGGAAAACAAATGATGAAGAAGATAAAAGTTGATTCTTTTGTAGCTATTTTAAGTTATAAATCAAAGCGAGACAATGGATATTGGATGCAGAAGATTTTGCGTGTTCAATTTCACGGATTTCCCTAAAACTCAGTCAAAGGAGGAAGAAGCTAAAAGTTGAATCATTTTGCGTTAAATTGAACTACGCAAATTCCAAAAGGTTTTCGAGCAGCTTATGGTAGCAGAAACGATTCAGAGTTGTAAGTCTAAGCGAGGCAATGTAACCATAAATCTTCCTAGTTCAATTTCACGCATTTTCCTGAAACGCAATCAAAGGAAAAACAATTAAGTTAGGAAACTGCTTACGGAAGAGAAGAAGATTCTCTTGATCCAGCTGCTCTCAACAAAGAACGAGCTGCCTGAAACCTCCTCACGAGCGCCATTATTGATAACCAAGAAGAAATCTCAAAGAAAAACCCTAGCTTTCATTCAATTCAATCAAAGGGATTTCTCACTGTTCGACTTCGATCGACAGGGTTTAAGGAGGATAAGATTCACTACATCGAGAGCACTGTATCTCGATGTACCTCTCTTCTAGACTGGAAACGTGTCAGAAGCTCCGGAATCGCAGACGCGCGGTTCTAACGATTGGCTAAAAACATGAGCAGGTTGCAACAGCACAACCGCAGAAAAACATAGATTTTGATGACCAAACCGCAACCACGTGAAAATGAACACAAACGGAAACGCCTATGGGGCAAAATGGCGTTCTAGGACGCTGCTGTACAAGAAAACTAGAACTTTCGCGTTTCAATGAATCTTAATTTCTTTTGTTCATTACAGTATACACAGTACATTAACGAACATCACATCACCCAAGGCCAAAAAACAGAAACCGAAAATGAATGACGAAACAATGTCCATTTGCCCCGTTTGGTCTTGATTCTACATTTCTGGTCGGAATAAAAAAGCGTTTCACGTTTTCTGTTAGAAGAAGAAGAAGAAGATGCTTTTCAATTATAGGACCGCCAGAGAAATGGCAGCAGATCGAAGCTTCAATTCATCTTCTTTCCATTTGGATTCCGGCGCAGCTGCTCCAGCAATAAAAACCTTTTAAAGAATAAGAAAGAAACAAATGGTTCGATGAGTTATGAATCTGGAACTAAGAATCTCAAAGAGTAATCTGAGTTTGCAGCAGAGACCCTCCCCCTGTTCACAGCGGCTACTAGAGCAATGCGTTCTTCATCTCTCCCAAACTCGTAGAGGTAGTAATTTCTGCAGACGATAATAACAAGATTCCTTTGATCCAATCAAAAATACGAAATCCCCGTACTGATGAGAGTATAGTTTGAAGCAGACTTGCCTTAAACCTTCTTCTTCCTTAACCTTGATTGTACGAGCAGAGTAAATCGTTGCCGCACCTGCTTGGGGTTAAAGAATTTTACAATGACCAGAATAAAAAAAGCTAGAAGAATGAAAGTGTTTCAAAGGCAAAAGATTGTAAGCGATTTTCCATTATGCATATGATTTAGAGAACCTGGAACAAAGATTCTTGCAGCTTCCTTTAATGATCCCAGTTCGGATATATCTTTAGCCTATTTGAATCGAAGAGCATTTGATGAGCTCTCCGGACAAGTAAACTTCACAAATAGCGAAAACGTAAAACTTGTAAAGGAAATATTTTTGTTGTGGAAACCTCTAAGAAAGTGATCTTGAGTGAATTTGAAGGGCGAATGACTACGCTCAATACTTCTAATCTGCATTAACACATGATTTGTCACACAAGTTCTCGAACGGGCAACTTGTGATTGAATCCAACAGGTTACGAGGAAAGAGGGGCAACAATACCCATCAGGAGATGCGAAACGGGCGCCGAAAGTCTTTGGCTTTGCCTTGTCCCCATAGAGAGACAGCCCCGCAGAGTAATCCTAGAGCATGAGGTAACACACAATGTCAATAGCAATGATCATTTCGTCCACTTTTCTATTACAGATTTCATAACTAGGATTTTACAGGTCATGAAACGCACAATTTTTTTGTTACAAAAACTCTTCAACGCCAAAATCAAATTGGCTGCTAAATAAGTTTTCTCACTGCTAATCAATCAGAGAATACCAAAGTAAAAGCTAAATTTCCACCACGAATCATAATTCGTCCTTGAACTTTGTCAAGCCAACTCTTATTCAGCCAGAAACCAAGGAAGTCTACAACTTTGACCAAACGAGCAGTCTTTGCAAATGTTGTCGTCCAATGTCAGATTGAGTAAGATACTAAACGAAATTACACTCATTAATTCATATTTCCAAGAGATTGGCGACACAGATACACACCTCAGGCTCCATGATGTCAACAAACTGAGGAGGAACCCTGATTGAGAACCCATCGCCAAAAAACTGGAACCAAGACTTAGTGTTGGCAATGCCCAGTCTTCCCGGTTTTGGGGACTTAGACGGATCGGCTAAAGACTCTGGAAGTGGGTTTTGAAAGACGAAAGAGACGAAGCAGAGAGATGCTGTTCTAAGTACCACATCTCTCCTAAAGGTAGGACTTTTAAGAGTTGCAGAAGGTTCGAGCTGAGAAAGAATCCTGGTTCGATCACGGTTTCGGGTTTTAGGGTTTGGTGGATGAAGAGAGAGGGAGTGAAGTAGAATGGCCATGAGGAGAGGAAGAAGATAGAAGAAGACCTCATGGTTTGTAATGGATAAGAAGTCCAGTACTAAGCTGAAGGTAAAAAAACTAAGAAGACAAAAGCGATGCAAGGTGGGGGTATTTTAGGAGTTTAAAGGTTTATTGAAGGGTCATTTAGTCATTTTCAAGGCTTTATATCTGTTTATGAGCCAACTGAGGCCCATCAGGCCCAAAATTTCACAATTGCTAGGCGATCCTCCGACCTTGATACGGCGAAGTCATGGCGGCGAGCGAGTACTCAACGGGACTGGACTCGGCGGAGGCGGAGTCGGAGTCTAAGTACCTTTATGTTCACTCTGCTTTCCTCGCCATGGAACCGGTGGACTCCGTCATTGCTCTCGCGAGGTATACACAACTATCACTTCGGCCGCCGCCGCCGTGAGCTTCTTTGTTACATTTGTCCGGCGTTTGACTTTGCTTCTGTATGTCCTTTTCGTGTAGAGGGTGTGCCGGAGGATCCATCACTGATAGCATCCAAAGACTTTTCTGGGAATTTTGCGTAAAAGCTGTAAGTAAATTATACTCTTCTCCTCTGCTCGAAATAGTACTAGAAAATTAGAAAACTCAGAAAAATTTGGAAGCTTTATGGAATTTTATCAAGATTTTGGTTGTCACTTCATTCATTTGGGAGCTGTTAGTGTGTTGCCAAATTAAGTACGATATCCCTATCAGTTTTCTCGGGGAAAAATTGAATCTTAGTAGTAGTAATGTGTACTTTACTGTCTTTTAAACTCTCTTTCACCGGTGCAGGCTGCGAATGGTAACGCATCATACGCGAAAAAGTTACTGAAGAAACTCATAAATGAAGTTGAGTTGAAGAATGGTGAAGTATTAGATGAAGTGTATGAAGAGTATGCTCTTCACATGTCGGCGGCTTCGAAGGTGTAATTTTTTTGTTATTAAAGTTTCCTTATTTTTCATAGTTTATGGAAAATAAAACTAAGTTTAGTTGGGTGTTTAGGAAGATGCATTGGTGAGAGAAAACATAAGGATCACCAAATTCATTTCTTTCCTTTTCCCAGAAGGTAAGACCATGTCTTTGCTGTGTATTTTTGTTCATTATTCATACAAACTTTTCTATGGGGATGTGTTTGAGGACTCATCTGTGGATTATTATAGTAGGTTTAGACAAGCATCCAAGTTGTCCAAGGTCAAGGAAATTAGTTGTTCCGCTGCAATGTTCATTGAACATGCTTGAAGGAGATACCGGGTACGAGTCTTTTATATGATCATTTGACTGCGACAGATTCATTTACATGCACGAGTCTCCTTCAGCTTGGGTCATGTGTTTCGAGCAGGTGTTCAATCTGGCCATCAAGTCTGTTTCTGTCGGAGTTTGTTCTGTCATATCCAGAATTATTCACCGATAAATCCTGTTTTGAGGTTGGTTTGACATCTTGAAGTTTATTGACTGGTGAATTTTACGTTCTGATCTATTCTATTCACTTCATGATTCAATGGAGCCCTGTTTAGGTTGGTTCTGGAGTTGGTATGGTCGGAATTTGTCTTGCACATGTAAAGGCAAAGAAGGTAGCCTTAATTGCTTATCACCAACCTTCTCATCATACGTGCAAAGCTATGTTGAGTCACATATTTTTCTTGTGCAGGTGATACTAACAGACGGAGATCTTTTAACTCTGTCTAACATGAAGCTTAATTTGGAGAGGAATCACTTAAACTATGATGATGAGCTGCTCAAACAACCTGGGGAAACTCAGAGTACAGTGAGTAGGAGTTTTTTGTGTACTTTCTGATTCAGAGTATGTATGATAAACTAAACTGATTCAGAACTGATTGTTTCTCCATTAGCAGCGAGTTAAATGCATTCATCTCCCATGGGAAACGGCATCGGAAAGTGAACTGAGCAAATATCGTCCAGATATCGTGTGAGTAAACCGAGAACCATGCGGTAGAAGATGTTGCTTATGTCACTAAACTTACGTTCTTATCAGTCTTGGCGCAGATGTAATCTATGACCCGTCATGTCTCCCTCACCTACTTCGGGTTCTAGTAGCCCTTATAAGGAGACCACCCAAAAGAGACAATGGCTCTCGCGGGAGTGATGACAGAGACAAGGCACAGCAAAGATGCAGTCCCGTGGTGGCTTATATTGCATCTGTAATCCGTAACGCAGACACTTTCAGTGCGTTCTTGACACTTACGGATCAAATGGACCTTTCCATCACAGACGTGACCACAGAACGCAGGCCTCACTTCGAGCTAATACCGTATATGCATTCGTATGACCGCTCAAGCGTCCGGCTCTTCTCCATATCCTCCCGATAATGTGTTTCTGTTCGAACAGTTTAATTTCTTTACAAATGAAACTAAAGATTCTTGGACCGTTAATTGAAAACATTTCGGAGATGTTAGTTGGTTGGTCTGGTCTAAAGGTTGGGGTGGAAATCGTGGTGAGGGTTTCATGTGGTTGCGGTTGCGGTTGCGATTGTGATTGCAGATCAGTTTAAGGCTTCACAGAACAACCGATAATCGCTTTCACTGTTTGTTACTACAAAACGCATCTACCCCTCCTGACATCCTTTGTGATCTTCTACATTTATTTATTTATTTAATTGCTTTAATTTATTTTTGGATAAACCCATTTACTCTTACTTTTTTCTGTGACAGTGATCTGATATCATTTTCGATATAAACTATTTGATTAATGGTTTTACAGAAATTGGAGAATCTCGATTTAGATAACGTATTTTATTTAGATTATCACTCACCAACTTCGATGTGGCAAGAGATAAGATAAGATACTAGTGAAGATTAAACTAATCGAAAAACATCTAAAGCTTATAATCCATCGGCCAAAGCTGGTAAATTATTTGAAAAAGAAAAAAAAATTTATCTTTTTAACATGACTCCAAGATTCTCTCTTGTTAATATATAAAGAGAAACAGGGACAGAGGCAATAATTTTAGTTGAAGTTGAAGTTGAAGTTGAGTGGAGTGATCAGAGAGAAGCAGGACCGGTAACAAGAAGATTGCAAAGCGCTTACAAGAAACTGACGGATGATTGGGGCGTCCCAATACCTACTTACCAAGGTCCTTGAAACCATGTTTTTGATCATAGAACACAAAAAGTACTTTTATGTTGCTAAAAATGTGTTACTTCAAGATTTTTGGGTGTGAATCACATGCTTTAGCTATTTACAAATCTCGATAAAACGTCATTGGTTTTAAAACTCTAACCAGAACGTTGAACAAAAGGAAGCTTCGTTTTTAAATAATATTCAACTTTAACATGAGTCATTAATCATCGTTGGTTTTGACTTTTGATTTTGGATACATATGAAGTCAAAAACTCAAAAAGGATTTTATATCTTTCCAGAGTGAAAAACATGGCATAGGAACAAACGGCACGTAGTTTATACCCGGGCGAAGAAGGGTGGGTAGTTACGTAAGTCCTAGAAAACGATGCGTTGTTTTCATTTTACGAATAGAAAGTGCATGATGTTTTTAGGTCATTCTGGTATGGTGATCAATGTAATAACAGTTGGTCGCGACCAAGTCAAGTCAGCCTCTCCTTGTTTGAATTTTTTTTATTCACAAGAATGATCTTAATGTTTGACCCAAAAATAAAACTATGATAACAATATTATCTGCTTTGAATTTTTTTTTTCGCTAAACTATTTGTCTTGAAAATTCAAATTAGTTTAAAATTATATAAGCTTCTCCCGGTGATAAATACTATTGCGGGATAGTGGAAAACAAGTAAAAAGGTAGAGTAAAATTGAAAGACTATACTTAATTTACAAATACAACACGTTCTTTTAAAATTAATTAATGTGTTATAACAGCTATAATTAAACTTAAACACATATTTGAGTTAGTGATCACGATTGACCTATGAAGCTAATGATGGCTAAAGGTTATCTAGAAGGATGTGAATATTAACGTAGGACCTACGAATGATGGCTAAGATTAGTAAAGAGGAAGCTTTTTTTTTTTGAAAGTTTGGTTATTCAATGTTTTGTCCTCGCCATCACATTTCATTATCATGTTTAAGTTTGATGGTCTTCCCTTCTCGTGTGGCAACTGGCAAGTAAAAATTTCCATTATATTTTTCTTTTTTCTTTATCCCCATAACCATCATTTGGTGACATTTCAAAATGTAAAAAAGTTTGTTTAGTACCAATTCATGTATTTTAGTAGATAATCAGTTATAAGAAAAGTCGTAAAGGTAGCTGAAGATGACAAAAATTTGATAGTTCTTGGAATCTTGGTGATTGGTATTTTTTTGCAACAGTGATTTCTTATATCTTTGTACCAATAATGGAAGAGAGAAACTAGGTGATTATCTTTATATATATACTGTAAATGATTACCTACAGTTAAAAAAATACTTTAAATTTAAATAGTGATAAATATGTTTTCACGATTAAAAGTAAAAAAACATCATCATTTTTAATTTAAATTACGTACACAATCTTTTTTTTTAAATATCACTAAACTTGTTCCACTGCTGATGTAATCTGAACAAAAAAAATAAGAAGCAACTTATTAATTATTTATGCTTTTGTCAAAGTAAAATGGAAAATCTCTAAGAGATTTAATAAAGAATGAATGAAACTTACCGGTGAAAGGGTAAGATAATATGAAAATGACCATTAGGAAAAAAAATGATACCTTCAAAAAAAAAGATTTCTTTCATATATATAATTGATAAATGAAATAAGACCATGTCAACATATTCAGAGTCAACCGAAATTATATAATGACTTTTCACTGCCACCTCAAATGGAAAATTCTCTCTGTCCACGTGGCGTTGCAAAAGTGACACATTTGCTGATGACATAGCCCCTAAACTGGTCCCACCGTCCTTCTTGAGTCATCTCTCCTCTCTTCTTTTCCAAGACTTCAACTTTTCAAATATCTTTCTCTATAAACTTCAGATTCTTCTCCTCTCATGTGAGAGTAAACCAATTTCATTTTTTTTAAATAACAAAATAAACTTGACTGTGCTTTTGGGTTTCCAGAAGCATGAAGAGCTCCCATCATACCGATATTCTCGCCGGCTTACCATTTTTCCGGTTGACCAGAAAGCAACTCGCTTTACCAGCTGTTGTCTTGTGTCTACTATTAGCCGGGTCGGAGCTAGCGTCGGGTCAACCAAATCAACCCGGACAACCTGACCCGAGAAATGACCCGTATGCTTACAACGGCAGTCTAAGTCCCGCCATGTCTGTGGTCGTAGTGGTCGTAATCGCCCTTCTCTTCTTCATGGGTTTCATCACCGTCTACATCCGCCACTGCACGAGTGCAGCCGACGGTAGCGTTAACCCAAGGGTAGGAGCGAGGAGATTGGCGAATGCCACGGCGACGCGTGGTCTCGATGCGTCGACGATTGAGACGTTCCCGACTTTCGTGTACTCGGAAGTGAAGACGCAGAAGATCGGGAAAGGTGCGCTGGAGTGTGCCATCTGCCTGAACGAGTTCGAGGACGACGAAACGCTGCGTTTGCTACCTAAATGCGATCACGTGTTCCACCCTCACTGCATCGGCGCGTGGCTCCAAGGTCATGTCACTTGTCCGGTTTGCCGCACGAATCTAGCTGAACAGCAGCAGCAGCAGCCAGCTGAACCGGTCGAACCGGAAGTCATAAACGAAACGGATCTCGAGTCGCAGCAATCGGTGATTCCTGCAGTGGAACACGGTGGGAGTGCTGCACGTGTCAAATTCTCGAGGTCGCACACGACGGGGCACTCTCTGGTATTGCCTGGAGAATGTACTGAGCGGTTTACGCTAAGGTTACCGGAAGATTTAAGGAAGAAGATAATGTCGAGTTGGAAGATGAACCGGTCGAATAGTCTTTTGGTTCTACCGAGGGGAGGAAGCTCGAGGAGTGGTAAACCGGTTGACCGGTTAACAGCTCAATCGGACCGGTGGCTGTTCCGCAAAACAGCGTCGTTTATGTGGCGGAGTCGGGACGATGGTTCGATTAGGCTAGGTAGTACCGGTAGCATTAGAGCGAATGCAGTAACAAGTCCGACGGGTGACTCGGTACGAGCAGACCGATGGAGTTTTCTTAGAAACCCGTCGTTTCTGTGGAGTAATACGTCGGTTCCTTCGCCAAAGGTTGAAGTAAATAACAAGAACGGTGAAGGAACATCGTCGGTTCAAGATCAACATACCGGTACAGCTGGTTTATCTAGCGGTTCCGTTAGGTTACCGGTTTAGTTGGTTTCTCTCATGTTCTATCACAACTACTTTTTCTCGCTTTTTTTTTTCCAAATTTTTTGTGCATTGTTCATACAAAAGATTTAACGAAATTCTTTAATTTTCTTTTCTCTTTGTAAGATATTAAATGTCAATCCCACGGACAAGGAGATTGTTTTATTTTATTTTAATATTTTTCTTCCAAAAGAAAATGGATTTTATTAGTTAAACAAGAGTCGAATATTGGGTAGAGATTGGCCTCTCTATTCTTAAAAAAAAGAAGGAAAAAGTCTTATTCGTCGACCAAGAATACATAAAAGTTTTTAATAGTTAGGAATGTTATAGTTTGGTTTCATCGTGTATTATTCGTACTTATGTAGTTGATTTGATCGTCTGTATAATCTCTTATATGCTACGGATTATATCATATGTTTGTTTATGGTTAAAATAATCTGTCTGTCAATCATAAATATCATTTGTAAACTATGAAAAAAGTCATGAATATGATAGTCTTTTACTCAACGAATACGATAAATCATAATTAATAAACTTGTAAGCAACGATTAGCTTAAACTTCTTATATAGCGTTGTAGAGGGATATAATACAAACAAATTTGTAAATACTCTTGACATATGACCAAAAAATAGTTTGAGAATATCTTAATTTAATATAACGTGGAGTCATATAACTTGGAGTATAAAACATGGCAACTTCGTTTTCATTTCTCAATGTATATCATATAAGAAAAATGACGACTGCTGACCAAAAAAAAAAAAGATGGACCACGATCAAGTCGCCTTTGTACGGATCCATAAGGTTACTTGTTCAACAATTTGAACAGTGACGTTGAAAAATTGCCATTAGTCAACTTTGTTCTAGAAAGATAATAATCTGTAAAATTACCAAAAGTCATGATAACGGGAACGCAATAATTCTATAAATTCAATTTTGAAAGGAAGGTGCCATTGTATATAAAATAATTCAAATTTGACAACTTTCGTATCATTTGCTTTGCCACAAGAAGATAAAGAAGCTCATTTTCTACCTGCAAAATTCCAAATAATCAAGTTCTTAGATTGAATTAGACTGAATCAATGATCATTTTTCACCACTAATTAATTTTCCCGCCAAATACTCTTTCACAGTTCCATATATATATATATATAAAGACAACTCTTCCACAGTTCCACGCCTAGTTTTTCATCACAGAGACATAACCGATCAATCAATTTTCATTACAGAGACATAACCGATCAATCAATTTCTAAACCGGAATACCGGTTCTATCACATTAGTGTTATACGTGGCTCGGCCAATCACATTACAGCGACGATATCAGTCAGTGAAGGGAATAAATAAAATATTAATGAATTCTAAGAAAAAAGGGAAAAAAAAACAAAAAACGTTCTTCTTCTTCCTCCGAGTGGAACGAAGACGGATCGAGACCAGCTCCGGAGAACGAAAGACCCAATAGAAGAGTGATTCAAAGAGGATGCATTCTTTCGGCTATAGAGCGAATGCTCTGCTCACATTCGCCGTCACGATACTGGCCTTCATTTGCGCGATTGCGTCCTTCTCTGATAACTTCAGTAACCAAACTCCCTCTGCTCAGATCCAGGTATGCCTTTGTTTAGCTGCCTCTAGAGATATTTTAGTGTAATCCTGGATCTATATGTGCATGCTTTATTTTGTGATATGGTTAAGTTGTTTAGATCCCTAAATTTTTTTGGATTCTGGCCTTCTGGTGGCAAACTGATAAAGGTTGAGTTTTTTTTATTTTTGGGAAATATAAGGAGAATTCTGAAAATTTTGTTCTATGGGTTTTGAGAAGCTTGAATTTTATATTTGGGTTAATGGTTGTGCTCTGTTGTGCAGATATTGAATATCAATTGGTTTCAGAAGCAACCCCATGGAAATGATGAGGTTAGGTTTCATGGTCTTCCCCTTCATTATGTTCATTCTACTTCATCAGATGTGTCTATGGTTTTCTTAATTGCTTGGTTTGAGCCCACAATGTATGATTAAGTGTACCCATGGTTCTGAGTTATGTTTATATTGGTGGGTGAATCGATGCTGATTTCATAATCAATTCCTGCCTTGTCTATCCAAAGCCTATCCATTGCGAATTCAAGTTCAGGTCTTGGGATTGTGTTTCGTTTCATACAGCTCTTTAGTTTTGCACCCGATATGGCCTTCGTTAAAGAAGGTTTCCTTCGAAGCAGGAAACAAAAAATTGGCTTTTTTTTCTTGATGGTTGAATAATGTCAAGAGTCATGACCTCTAACTTTGTGCTTTTGGTATGAGATTTCATAATGAGTCATCTTAAGCTTAGTATTTATTGTGTTTCTTGAATTTGATGGCCATAGGGGTTCAGATGCGACTGTTTCTTTGATCATTGTAATAAAATATAATGATTTTTCATTAGCCTACTCTTGAAAGTCATATTGAACTCAAACTGTCGAAGTTGATTAATATACCCCTGATGTGATATTGGTTCATAAGTATATACTCGGTTTTTGTTTAAGCTAATGCACATACCGGTACTTTTATCTTCTTTATTGAGTCGTTAGGCTGCCCTTTATCTGTTGCATATATTCTAAATGCTTAGCATTTTACGTGTTTTCAGGTCAGCTTGACACTGAACATAACAGCGGACTTGCAGTCACTATTTACCTGGAACACAAAGCAGGTATGGCATCTGAATATACACCAATGCACCTGAGGTCTTCCCAGTTTCATACTGTCTTGTGTGATACTTCTTTTATATTATTCGGATGAACATAGAACCAACAAAAACGAAATTTTTTCAGGTATTCGCTTTTGTAGCAGCAGAGTATGAAACATCAAAGAATACCCTGAATCAGGTATAAATCTACTTTGCTTCAAACGATTTAATTTATAGCCTACTGTTCTATTTGGGGATAAGAACAAGTTCAGAGATATGTGGTTCTAGTGTTGCTGCCTTCTTTATGCACCTGATCGGCATTAGGATCTGATTGTTGTTATACCATGAACTTAACAATTTCGCAGGTTTCTCTATGGGATGCCATAATACCCGAGAAAGAGCATGCTAAATTCTGGATTCAAATCTCAAACAAGTACCGTTTCATAGACCAGGTATATGAAAAGAAATTTACGTGATTCTCTGTAAAATTTATCCTTCCGTGTCACTCGTGCCGGCAAAAGGATCTGATTGTTGTTAATGCGATCTTTCTAGGGACACAACCTCCGAGGGAAAGACTTCAACTTGACATTGCACTGGCATGTCATGCCCAAGACTGGCAAGATGTTTGCTGACAAAATAGTTATGTCTGGTTATCGCTTACCCGATGCATATAGATGATTATGAAGAGCCTCATACATTATCTAGGAAAGAAGAGAGTTATGTTTCAGGTGTTCAGTTAGACTTGAGACACGTCAATGGCTGATCTGTAAACTGGGAATATGTTAACTGATATGAAGTTGTAACATTGTTTTGGAATGAAACTTTGAGCCAATAGACTTCTAGACTAATCATTTGCCTCTTCATCGACTCTTTACTAACCTCATACCATTACTGTGCACATCCTAACTTCATCCTTTGCGTCAGTCAAATTTATGATTTCGGCTTAGAGGGATGAAGTTTCTGATCATTTTTAAGCCATGGAGTTGCTTCAGCTCCGCCATTGTTTTTGAAGTGCTTTTTTCATTCAGTTCCTCTCATCTGATTGCAGATTATTCGTCAAAGTTTAGACATTTTTGGATATATATATATATATATCTCAGCTGAGAGATAATGGATGAAAACAACAGAATCCTCGAGAAAGAATAAATTAGAAACAAACCCATAATCTTCCTTTCTTATTAAACTCTTCTACGAGATCTCCTTTTACGAAGGAGAGCTGAAGAACAAGACCTAACTCCCGAAGCCAATTTCACGAAATTCTCTCTCTTAAATCCAATAACCAGTGAAGCAACCAAACAGAGAAACCCAAAGACCAAATATCTAGCTTCTCTCTTCAACTCTTTCACCATAGTGACACCAAATAAGCAAAGCCCTAAAACCTTCAAAACCTCATCACTCTTTATCTCTTTCCCAGAGATTTTGCAGAAACCATAAATCCATAGAACTACACAAACGAAAATCAAAATTGGTACTCTGTTCCGTTTCCTTCTCCATCCATCAAATCTACCCCACCCTCTCCAAAACCCTTTTCCCCCTCCTCCTCCTCCATCTACGCCGCCCAAATCAGCAATGACAAGATCCAACGGCTGCGGTAAAATCTGGACATGGGACAATAGAGACAGTGACTTGAACAGAAACTTCGCGATTCGCTGATGCCCGACTCGTTTTTTCCTCCTCCTTGCACAAACAACCAAACTTTGGAACTGGGTTCGATGTGAAATCGAAGGGAGCGACACAGAGACTTGAGATATTGATGAAAGTCTCGGACTTTGTGGATTAATCAAATGAAACCCATTGAGATGCGATGTTAGACGAAGAGTCATCAGCGCAATTTCTGTCTTCGTGTTTCTCGTCTAATAGAAATAGCCGTTGCTAAATGCGTAAGGGATTGTGTGTGTCTTTCAGGTTTCTTCGAACCTGTTCTTCTTTAAGCACGTTTGTAAAAACAATACCAAACCGAACCGAAAACTGAAAATTAAGACTGACAAAATTCGAACTGAAACTGAAATTTTCTTCAAGAAAGCTCACATGAAGCAGATATGATTAGAGAAATCGAGAGAAATCGTGGAAACCTGCCGTAATTGAGTCTCGTCACATTCTATGCTGCGTATTCATTAATATTTTTTAAAACCGGAAAAGTTTAACCACGATTTTTTTCCACACAATTGCTAATGAAGCAGAGGTTTTCTTTAAAGACTTGTTTTCAACTTCAAGACCGGAGATATGAGCAGAGCACTACGAAACATTCATCATGTTGTCACGCCAGAAATGAACTTACTATTAACAAGAAGTGTCTCCCATGAAGAAGTTAAGCAAGCACTTTTTTCCATCGGCCCAACTCGAGCCCCTGGGCCAGACGGTTTTACTGCCAGCTTCTATCAAACCTACTGGGATCTTGTCGGTCCAGCTATAACACAGGAGGTACAGAATTTTTTCATCACTGGTCAAATGCCTCAAGAATTGAATCACACAAACCTCTGCCTCATACCAAAAATAGAGTCTCCCAACAGCATGAAAGATTTTAGGTCTATCGCATTATGTAATGTGCTATACAAAGTTATTTCTAAACTTCTGGTTATGCGCCTAAAACCAATCCTTGCATCGGTAGTTTCGGAGAATCAGGCAGCTTTCATTCCAGGACGTCAGATCACAGATAACGTCCTCTTAGCTCACGAGGCCTTACACTCTCTCCGAGTTCGACGTCGGTGTGCAAAATCCTACATGGCCGTGAAAACAGATATAAGCAAAGCTTACGATTGTATAGAATGGAAATTTCTGGAGGAGGTAATGCGTAAAAAAGGATTTAGTGAAAGATGGATTAGACTAATTATGGAATGTATGTCATCGGTGTCTTTCTCAGTTCTTATTAACGGAAGTCCTTATGGCCATTTCCGAGCAAGCAGAGGAATCAGACAAGGTGATCCGTTGTCGCCATATTTGTTTATACTTTGTGCTGATGTGTTAAACTCACTCATGACTGAAGGTGAACGTAATTGCGACATTAAGCCTATTCGTCTAAGCATTAGTGGTCCTCCAATTTCGCACCTTCTTTTTGCTGATGACTCCCTCTTCTTCCTCAAGGCTGATCTATCTAATAGTCGTAATCTGTTTCAGATTTTCACCATTTATGAGAAAGCTTCAGGATAGGTCATTAATTTGGAAAAATCGTGTATCACTTTTGGAGAAGAAGTATATCAGCATACACGGGAAGGAATACAACGCAACCTCAAGATATTTAATGTTGGTGGTGGAGGTAAATATCTCGGATTACCAGAACAGTTTGGGCGGAAGAAAAAGGAAATGTTTCAGTATATTAAAGATAAAGTTCTGCAGAGAATAACCGGGTGGCAAACTCGTTTCCTTTCTACCGCCGGCAAGGAAATTCTTGTCAAATCAGTAGCTTTTGCTATGCCAGTGTATTCTATGAATTGCTTTCAACTCCCAAAGGAACTGTGTGGTGAATTGGATAGTTTGATTGCACGGTTCTGGTGCGGGTCGACTACCGGAAAAAGAAAAATGTCTTAGGTTGCTTGGCGAAAATTGGTTGTTTCCAAACAAAATGGAGGTCTTGGCTTTCGCGATTTACACAAGTTTAACCAGTCTCTTCTTGGTAATCAGGTCTGGAAAATCTTACAACGCCCACATTGTTTACTATCTCGAGTTTTGAAGAGCCGATATTTTCGGCATACATCGATTCTCAATGCCACACGGGGCACTCAACCATCCTATGGCTGGCAATCTCTACTGTTTGGCCGTGATCTTTTAATAAAAGGCCTTCAAATATCAATCGGAGATGGGGCGAATACAAATCTATCAGACCCTTGGCTTCCGCTAACAACTCCTCAAGCACCGAAACTGCTCCCTTATACAAACCCGTCACTACCGGTGGAATTCCTTGTCGACAACGAAACAGGACAGTGGGACGTGGAGAAACTAAATGATTTTATAGAACAAGATGACCACCATTTAATTCAGAAAGTCTTCCTGCCTCCCAAGCGAGTTCCAGATTCCTACTACTGGCGACTAACTAAGGATGGGTTATATACAGTTAAAACAGCTTACCATCTAGCTCAGGAATTATCCTCTACTGAGAATGGACAACCGCCTTTGGCTACCTTACATGACATCGCTAGAAGTATCTGGAAAACAGAAGTTACGCCTAAAATTAAACATTTTCTATGGAAAGTGGCATCACAGGCAATTGCAGTTAAAGCAAATCTCCATCACAGAAGAATAAATGTTGATCCTATGTGTCCGAAATGCTGCAACACTGAAGAAACAAGCGATCATGTTTTTTTCACATGTCCATCAGCAATAAGTGTATGGCGCCTCTCATCCTTACCTCTCACATTCATTACTAACCCCAATATGGTTTTCGAAGATAAATTACGGGCCGTATTAGAATTCCAATTCAATACGCAAACGAATGTTGAAAACAGCACATTACCATTTTGGATAATGTGGCGTCTTTGGAAAGGATGAAACGAATTAGTTTTTGCTAATAGGATATCTCCTGCTCCGGAAATCTTTCTTAAAAGTCTTGAGGACTCAAAAGAATGGGTTGATAATTCAAAAACACCAACAGTTGTTTCACGGGCTACAACAACTGGAAATCTTCGGCCGAGATAGACAAGACCGCGATTGGGATGGGTTAAATGTAACTATGATGCATCTCACAAACAAGGACAACTTTCTTCTGGAATGGGGTGGGTTATACGAAATAGCAATGGAATACATCTAGTTAGTGGAATGGGAAGATATCAAGGCCGTTTGACTATCGAAGAAGCAGAATGCAATGCTTTAATATGGGGAATGCAAGCAGCTTGGAGTTTGGGATACAAAACCATTGAATTCGAGGGGGACAATTCTGTTATCAACAAGATTATAAATGAAGATAAAGAGAACCTAAGGCTGGTACACTATGTTAATACTATCAGACAATGGCAAGGGATGTTCGATCAAGTGAAGTTCGTACATCGACCGCGTTTACATAACCAATGTGCTGATAAGTTAGCTCGTTATGCCATTCAGAATCTAGAACAATGGTGTATTTTTCATTCATGCCCTTCTTTTATACAAGATATTGTATGTAATGACAATGATTATTGAATGAAAACAGTTTAGCGGAAAAAAAAAATGGTTAATTAAATACGCAGCTCGTGCGTGGCTTCAGACATTGTCCACCTTCTAGGGTTCTTTTCTTGGCAATTCCAGGTAAGATCGTCCTGTCTATAGAATTTCTGCTACAGATTTGATTTGTTTTGATTTTTGCTGAACTGTTATTGGGTGAGCTAAGAATATGAAGTCACGAAGAAGAAGAACGAATTTTGTAGTTTCATTTTTCCATTTCTTAGCTTCTGTTCGATCCGAGCAGCTTTGATCTGGTTCACATTTACCATTTTGGTTATAAAATTCTAAAGTTCTGGCCTTTAGTTTGATTCAGATCCGTATCAGACCCCAATTATGCAAATGCCCTCTGATCTGATTCACGTTTTGTAACAATGTCACTGTTACATTTTTCTTCCTGCGATGATGTTCAATTCGTAGTTGCTAGAATTTGGATTCTCAACTCATTTGTTGTCGGTTAATCTGTCTGTTTCCTTGACATTCTGTTAATGTGAATCAATTTAGAAACTTTTTTTCAGTTTACGTTTGATTTAGAAAAAATGGAAGTGAAATCGAGAGCTCCAGGGAAGATCATACTTGCAGGCGAACATGCGGTTGTCCATGGATCAACAGCAGTAGCAGCCGCCATTGATCTCTACACTTACGTCACTCTCCGCCGTCCTCTTCAATCAGGTTCCTTTTTTTCTTACAGATTCTGGATTTGGTTTCTTTTTCTGGTTGTTAATGCTCCTTGAGATCACCAAAACTGTGATTACTGGATTGAAGTCACAGTATTCAAATTAGAGATTGATTAGTAGAAGATCTAAGCTTTTTATAATTCACTTGGGAATATAGCGTTTCTGGTTTCTCTAGCTAACTGGGAATCTTGCAGGATAGTCATTAGTTTGCATTTGTTCAAATCTGATCTGGTTCTAGACTTGGTTGTTCATGTACCAAATAAAAGTAATATCAAAGGGATTGAAGTTGCATTTAGATAGTAGAGTATCTCGCCTTCTACCGACTACAGGTTAATTCATTCTCGGCGTGCCTGCTTGCTGGATTTGAGTTTAGCATCTTTTGGACATTGTGTTTCTTTAAGAGTAAAGAGGCATATCTATAGCAAAGGACTTGACCTTAGTAGTGAATAGATTCATATCAAATGTGGAAGAAGTAAATTGATGGTTGTTCCTAATGTAGTAACAAATCTGAAAGCATTTACATTTCCTTTTTCTGACAGATGAGAACAATGATAGGCTTACACTTCAGCTCAAAGACCTTTCCTTGGAGTTTTCGTGGTCATTAGCCAGACTCAAAGAGGCAATTCCTTATGATTCAAGCACTTTGTCCCCTTCTACGCCGACTTCATGTTCAGGCGAGACCCTTAAATTAATTGCGGTTTTGGTCGAAGAGCAAAATATTCCAGAGGCAAAGATCTGGCTCTCCTCTGGGATCTCCACCTTTCTCTGGTTATACACCAGCATCCTAGGGTAAAGAAACACTCCAAAACAGTTTGAGCTCAAAGAGATTTCCAGACCTTATGTTCATAGTTTTTAAATTTTGCTGTTGTGCTTTTTAGATTTAACCCGGCCACGGTTATCATTACAACCGAGCTTCCGTATGGATCTGGCCTCGGTTCATCAGCAGCTTTCTGTGTAGCTCTCACAGCTGCCCTCATCGCATCTTCTAGTTCAGACAAAACCCAAGGTGGAGGATGGACTTCTCTCGATGAAACCAATCTCGAGTTACTGAATAAATGGGCGTTTGAAGGCGAAAAGATCATCCATGGGAAACCTTCTGGGATCGACAACACCGTCAGTGCATATGGTTTGTTTTAACTGTAAAACATTCAAATCAGCTCATCAAAATTCTATATGTTAGAGAAAACCACTTCTCTTTTGTGGTTGTTGCAGGCAACATGATCAAGTTCTGCTCAGGCGAAATAACCCGGTTACAGTCAAACATGCCTCTGAGAATGCTTATCACCAACACTAAAGTTGGGCGGAACACGAAAGCTCTGGTCTCTGGTGTGTCAGAGAGAACGGTCAGACATCCAGATGCGATGAATTCGGTGTTCAGTGCCGTGGACTTTATAAGCAAAGAGCTTGCTGCCATCATCCAATCTAAAGACGAGATCTCGGTTACAGAGAAAGAAGAGAGTATAAAAGAACTCATGGAGGTGAACCAAGGCTTGCTGCAGTCAATGGGGGTTAGCCACAGCTCGATCGATACTGTGATCCGAACCACGCTCAAGCACAATCTTACCTCAAAACTGACCGGAGCTGGTGGTGGGGGCTGTGTCCTCACTCTATTACCTTCACGTATCCTTTTTCAGAGATTTTCAATCATTCATTTGTGAATTTGGGTCTTGATCCTTGAATCTTTATTTTTGTTTGTCCCTTGATGTTGAATCTCTCCCTGGCAAACGAAGTGGTTTCAGGGACAGTGGTGAAAAAAGTGGTGGAGGAGCTCGAGTCCAGCGGTTTTCAGTGCTTCACTGCGTCAATTGGTGGTAACGGAGCTGAGATTTGCTTTTGTCCAGACCGGAGTATCCTGATGCCATATGGTTAACAAAATCATATTTGGCCTCTCACCATTCTTAAACTTGCTCACATCTACGAGAAGAAGGCAATTAGAAATTGAAAGAGTCGATTTTTTTAGTACTGATGTGTTTGAATGTAAAAATGCTTTATTACCATGTGAAAAATGATTGAAAAAAAAAAGTTTCTTTTTTTCTTTCCTTTTTTTTGGGTTGAAATTGTTGGGTTTTCAACTTTTAATTGTAGAAATTAATGCATGGTAATGGACATGTTGAACTTGAAAGAAGTATTTACTGACCATGTTTTAGAAGTACATGTTTTAGATCTTATAACTTGTTACACAAAATAAATATTTTGTGGATGCGAAGCTTGCAGATACACGGCCAGATTATGGTTCTTTTACCATTGTCATGTCAAAGACCACAGAAAGATTTCACTTTGATCACATTCTTTGATGAGTTTTCACTTAACTTTGTCCAACTTCATCATTTCATATATGTGATAAGCTGGTCTCTGGGCATGTTTATGCATTCTAAGTAATAATCTGTATAACGGTAAGGTTGCAAGACCAAGACGATGTAAATCACTAACATATGTGTTTGCTTCCTCGATTTTCTCCTCCTTCTCAAAGTACTCAGCAATCGCCAGGACGATGTTTTGGGATGGTCTCCAATGACATCGCTGCATTAGTTCGAATGCTTTGTGCATAGCATCAATGGCTTTTTCCATACTTTGACTTTTCACCCATCCCTCCATCAAAATTTCCCAAGTCTTGTAGTTTGGATTACCTCCTCTCTCCAATACACGGTTGTGCAATGCCTCGGCTTTGAAGATCTGTCCATTACGTGAGTAAGCACCCAAAAGAACATTGGAGACCCTAACATCATAGTTACAGCATTTGGCTTCCCACTCATCGAAAACCCTTTCAGCCTCTGCAAGATCACCAATTTTCACCAAGGATGACAATATGCATATGTAGTTTGCACAAGTAATCCTTCCAGAAACAGATTTCGAAGCTTCCCACAGACGAACGACTCCTTCCTTATTTCCGAAAGAGGCATAAAGTGTTATGAGGAAGAAATATCCGAGCCTATTGCTTCTATTCAACTTCTTCTCTGCGCTCTCAAGCACCAAATTGGCCTTCTCATCAAAACCAGCCTTAACATAGACATTTGCCAGAGTACATAATGAGCTCCAGCCAACTTGGACACTTTTATCACCAATCATCTCCCTGTAAACAGATTCCACAGCTGCAACACCGGATATTTCGCAGCATGCGTTCATCCAGAGGTTGTAAGAGAGAACATTTCTCGGTATCTTGTTCCTCTTCATCAACGAAATCACCATAATTACTTTATCATATTGGTAAGTTGTTTCGTAAAGCTTCATCATCTCATTGAATGGGTGTGGAGTTACAAGAAACCCCAATCCGTTCAACTTCTCCATAAGAGCTTCCGCTTCCTTAACCAATTTATTCTTGACATAAGCACGAAGGAGAGGAAGATACGTTGATTTTGCTGCTTTCATCGAAGCAGAACTTTGTAGCTGCTCAAAATATTCCTCAGCTTCTTTCAAGCCATGGTTTTTGATAATCAATTCCAATCTAAGAGCAGTGTCATAGGCAGATAAGTGACCATCTTTTTGAGTCTCCATCCACTCCACCATCTGTACATTAATGGCAAATCTGAACTTCCGTACCAAATTTTTTACCAATTCCTACTTCTTTCTCAGTTTAATAAAGCGAGAATTACAAACCTGGAGTGCGAGATCGTAGCGATTCGAGCTAATGAGGCGCTTGGAGATGAACCGGAGCTCCGATAACGTGACGGAGTGGCCCGAGTCGACGCGTTCTTGTAGCAGGGAGGCAACGCTGCGTCGTGGACCGCTCTTTCTCAGTATCTCCTTCAAGCCACTCCCTTGTGCTACGGATGACGTATCCGTGGACGCGCGTGAAGACACGAGCCTCGCTGCGCCGGTGCCGGAGAAACTCGTCTTCACAACCAAACGAAACCTGCTGTACATTGTACCTGGATGTTGCAGACGCGAAGAAGGAGAAAAGTAGCTCAAAGTGTCAGAGTGACGGGTGGGGCTCGAATCACCATTGGAACCGAGAGAGTCTGGTTCGCTCTCTTCTCTTGCTCGATAAACTCAAAAACTCTCTACTGTCTATATTTTTTAGCTCTAATATATTGGGCTTCTGATGGGCTAAGCTCAAAAGTAAATGTATAACCAACACAAGTGTCATGGTAAGTGAATGATAACTAATTTTTTCAACTTTTGTTTATGTCTGCTGTCAGAATTACAGATGGACAATCAGATTAATTTAAGATTCCATAATTTCTTTAAATGTATCTCTATCTCGGTCGTAATGCCACGACGTGGAATAGTTTAGTAGATTACTAAGATTACAATAATAATAAGACCTGAAGATTGTTAACGAATCGGAGTGACGGAATGAGGAGCTTCTCTAACAAATCTAAAAGTTTTGGGGCATTTCTATGATTTAGAAAACAAGTGGGGATATTTCGGTTATTTGTTTATTTAATAAACAAAATCAATTTACAAAGAACACAAAAACCCTAGAGAGATTTTCTTTGTTGCAGAGGTAGAATCGACGGCGCTGATAAGTCTATTTTCTTCTACACATTCCTAAGTACGTTATTGCTTCTCTGTCTCTTCAATATCTGATCACAAGTTGTTTCTCCCTTTCTGTTCATTTCCAAATCCATTGAAAAAGTTTGTTTGAGCTTTTTGAGATTTTTATCTTGTTTATGCTTTCATTTCACAGAGAAGAGCTCAAAAATGTTGGATATCAATCTGTTTCGAGAAGAGAAGGGGAACAATCCGGAGATCATCCGGGAATCTCAACGCCGGAGATTTGCCAACGTTGAAGTCGTCGATGAGATCATCAAGCTCGACAAAGAATGGCGCCAGCGTAAGTATCCCATTTTATCGATCCCTTTACTCGCATTGTTTCTGTCCTTACGAATTGAGCTTTGATTGCTAACACATTTCTGTGTTTCAGGTCAATTTGAAGTAGATAACTTCCGAAAGGAGTTCAACAAGCTCAACAAGCAAGTAGCCAAGCTCAAAATTGTTAGTCCAATAAGTTATAGGAACCTTCTTCTAGATCCAAATGATTTTAGCTCGTTTGACTGAAATTGATGGAAGTAAGTATTGATCCGATTGTGATGATAATTTTGTTTTCTTCTTTGCAATAGTCTGGTGCTGATGCGACTGAGGTGATTCAGCAAACAGAGAAAAACAAACAAGACGCTACCGAGAAGGAGGCGGAAGTTCGTGAAGCTTATGCTGCTTTGAAAGCCAAATTGGAGACAGTTGGGAATCTCATCCACGACTCAGTTCCAATTAATAAAGATGAGGTTGGTTCCATTTCTCTTTCCCTTTTGGTTTTTCTGCATTGTGGTGACCGAAAAGGAGAGTGATTTATAAGTGTATGGTGTTTTCATTTGCAGGCAAATAATGCTGTGACTAAACTTTGGGGTGAGAAGCGGGTTGCTTCGCCTGGTCAGAAGCTGAAAAACCATGTGGATCTCGTTGAGCTTCTTGACATTGCAGATACCAAGAGGGGTATCATTGGCTGACACTTTTGGTCTCCTCCTGAATCCATGTTTTGGGTTTTTTTGTGCTTTTGGATTTCATTAAAATGCTATATTGACCTCAGGTGCTGAAATTGCTGGAGCAAGAGGCTTTTTCCTGAAAGGAGATGGTTTGCTACTTAACCAAGCTCTTATCAACTTTGGACTAACCTTCTTGAAAAAGAGAGGATTCACAGGATTGCAACCTCCTTTTTTCATGAGGAAGGATGTCATGGCCAAGTGCGCACAATTGGCACAGTTTGATGAAGAACTTTACAAGGTCTTTAACTGTTGTAAAAATATTTTCTAATTATGTTGTTAGACTTGTTTTAAGCTTTGATTCTGAAAGACTGTTCTTTTGTTCAGGTGACTGGTGAAGGAGATGACAAATACCTTATCGCAACTGCTGAGCAACCTCTTTGTGCATACCATATTGATGAATGGATCCATCCGACCGAGCTTCCCATAAGGTATATATATAATCGCAGTGTTTAGACTACTGTTTCTTTATGTATTAAAAACTATTCATTGACATCATTATTTTTGGTCCAGATATGCTGGTTACTCGTCCTGCTTTAGAAAAGAAGCTGGTTCCCATGGAAGAGATACACTTGGTATTTTCCGTGTTCACCAGTTTGAGAAAATTGAGCAGTTCTGCATCACTGGTCCTAATGATAATGATTCGTGGGCAATGCTCGATGAGATGATGAAGAACTCGGAAGATTTTTACCAAGCGGTAATTTTGATATTCAAAGTTAGGAAACCTTATGAATTCTCAATGTTTCCTAATTAGCCAATCGTATGATGATTCCTCGGCAGCTAAAACTTCCATACCAAATCGTGTCGATCGTCTCTGGAGCATTGAACGATGCAGCAGCAAAAAAGTATGACTTGGAAGCTTGGTTTCCTTCTTCGGGGACTTACAGAGAGCTTGTGTCCTGTTCCAACTGTACAGATTACCAAGCTCGAAGGCTTGAGATCAGATACGGTCAGAAAAAGGTAAATCTCTCAGTTCTTTTCATTTCATTAGCAATGATATTCGATCTTGTGTAATTTCTTTTACGTGGTTTTTGATGCAGAGCAATGAGCAGACGAAGCAGTATGTGCATATGCTGAATTCGACTCTTACAGCGACAGAGAGGACCATTTGCTGCATTCTCGAGAACTACCAGCGAGAGGATGGTGTGGACATCCCTGAGGTTTTGCAGCCGTTTATGGGCGGAGAGACGTTTTTGCCCTTCAAGGCTAAGCCCGTAGTTGCCGATACCAAAGGCAAAAAGCCTAAAGCTTGATTAATATATTACGACTTTCATGAAACTGATGAAAAGTTTCCAACGTTATTTTTCTTTATTCTGTGGATCTTTTTTGGGACTAGCTTTGTGTTACCTTTTCATTCATTATCGGATTGTTTTCTTGGCGATTGCTTGTTCTCAGTTATTCATTCGTCTTAAACTTTGCGTCAAGAATATCAAACTTCAAGTACAACAATTATGGATTATGTTATTCGTTCATGTTACTTCGGAGAAAAATACGCAAAATCTGAGTTTAGATATATAGGTGAAGCACAGCCAAAAAAAGACTCGTAAAAGGTCGCATATTAGTTTAATATACGATCTCTACATGTTTGAGGTACATTCATAAAGTACGTTTATGTTGATGATAACTTATGAAAGAATCATGCAACACGGATTCAATGTCTACTAGTTTTACAAAATTTGGACAATCTGCGAAGTAAAGAAAAGAACTCTTTCCCTTCATGATCTACAGATTCGGATTTTAAAACTGTACCTTTGTTAAACACTTCAAAAACACACACCTTCAGTCATCTGAAGGAATGATTTATACGGTGACAGTGAACAGATACAGCTTCAGCACGACGGCAAGCGCGAGCTGTAGAAGAAAAATGCTGACGACAATCAAGAACCATCTCTCTCCTGCGGAGTTAATATGTGCTTTGAGGTTCAAAGCCACAAATGTAGCAGACATGAATCCAGCTAAACCCGCAATCACCCATCTGAAGATTTCTAGTGGCACAACAGAGAGACACTGCAGAGAGAGAGAAAAGAAAAAACTCGGGTTTTCAGATTCGATGTCTCAATTGAGAGTCAAAGAGGCATTGTAAAGTAACTTACCAGTGCAGGGATAAAGATGAATAAGGAATATCCGTAGAGACAGAAGAGTTGAACTAAGCCTGACGGTGCAGAGAAGTACTTGAGAACGACATATAATGCGAGAGGGACAATGGTTACATAACCGTAGAACACTCCCGCAGACCAAGTCACGAGATTAATGTCGTAGTTCCATTCTTGTTTCTTCCATTTGTGCGCTATATATGTAACAAATGTTCCTATTGATGCTGCTACAAAGATCAAGGTTGTGCATATCCAGAATGGCCCATACCTGTAAAAACAACTTATTCCGTTAAGATTTACTCTTGTGAAAATTAGAGAAGCAAATACCATATTCCTTCTAAAATCAGTCCATTTATCCCCAAGTTGCGAAAAAAAAAAAACTGTGAAGACGAGAGTCATACAGATCAGGGTTATCGGCTGTCTTTTCTGTAAATGTTCCTCTGAACGGAAAGAGCGATTCTTTGAGTCTCTCTACAACATCTGAGGTGTCGACGTCAAAGTAAGGTTTGTAAGCACCAACAGTGAATTTATGGAGCCAGCCACCAGACTGAGGTTCATCCGTACCATTCACGGGCCTCGAAAATGTATCTGCATCGGTTGAAAGTTAGTAATATAAGCCGAAAGGCATAAAAAATTCAAAAGACCTGCACCAGCCAATCAACGTAAAGAAAGTTGAAGAACAAGTCTACACATCTTACACTTCTCAATCGACTGGGAGAATTCTTAACTAATGAAGTAGCAAAACTCCATAGAATCTTAAAGCAAAAATCTAAAGATGAATTACCGTCAGCATCTCGAGGGGGATTAGTACCACCAGAAATCTTTCCCTGAGTTGCAGATGGAGGAAACGTTTGTAGATTTGATTCTGCATACAATGTATACCTCAATCAAAATTTGATCACACAACAAAAGTGAACAATATACACATATGCAGTCACATATATCCTAACTTATATAAACTAGATTCCAGCAATTCCTCACGACAACATTGAAATTCCTTCATCTTTGACATACAAACTTACTCATAAAAAAATGCATCTAACTCGAAATGCAAAAGGAGTTCGTTTTTCCTACTTCGTTCTATCACCAATTCAAATTTCACGAGGTACGACGATGTTTACCTGCGAATTTGACGGTGACATGGCCAGGATCTGAAACAGCCTACAATCGATAGGTGAAAAAAAAACATGGAAACCAGATCTGATCAGTTGAGATGGCAAACGAGAATCGAAAAAATCTAATCCAATGAGAACACAATCAGTGCAAAGAAGTAAGAACACAATCACAGAGCAAAGATAGACATTCATGCGAAGGAAAGAGAACGTGGAACGAATCAGAAAAGGAAAGAGAGCTTACAGGTACAGATCCAGAGACTTGCTGGTGATCGATGTTTGAGTAGCTCCCACCGGACATCATCTTCGTTCTCTTTTCCGTTCTCACGTCCGTCTCGCAGCTGTTTCCCTCTTTTTCTGAGAAACGATAAATATTACACAAAAGCCTCTTTTTCGTTTAGAAGCAATCGAATGAATTAAAGCATCGCCCCGTACATACGTGCTTGCTAATATAATTTATTTTATTTTACGGTATGGTTTTAAAAAGAATGAAATTAATGTGTAGACTAATATTGCATATCAAAAATTATTGGAGCTAGAGATCCGAGATTCGATCTCATCTAACATTGAATAAGATTGTATGAATTATGGGATTCTTAAAGTCCTAATATTAAGCATATCAGATCAAATAAAAGCAAGTGAAATCAAGCAATATTGAAACATGTAACATCAAATGAAACAAAAACAAAGATAAAGAAAGCATTAGATCGTAGGTTCAACAAAGATCAGCAATTGTAAATATCAAATCGTGATATAGTGATTCTAAAAATGGTTTAAATATTGTAAGTATTGGATTGGTCTATGTTCAATCTAGCAAACCAACCGATCAAGACATTACTGCCAACTATTCACTACACGCATTTTACTATCCAAACTTTGATATAAACTTTTATCGTTTGGCTAGCTGTACTTCAAATGGCACAAAAGACTCCAAACACAGCCAAAGATACTTAAACACAAGGATATATAAGAGAGCAAAAAAAAATATAAAGCGGAAATGGAACAAAGCCAAAAACAGTACACATCACTTTTGTATTTGGCGTTGCGATTACGATTCACAAAAATATTTTTTAATTCAGATGCCTAAGATTGTAGACTCAAAAGGACATGTTTTTATCAAAGTCACATGATCCTGCACCCTTGCTTTTATTACAACTGAAGAAAACAAACAGAACTACACAATAAGCAGAAAGTTATCTATGACCAGAAACTCAATCTGGCAACAATACGAAGCTTCATGCGACCCTACAATCAGATCCTTACTCATAATCAATTGTTCTTAAAATGAGAAAGGCTACATACTTGCCTGCTCGAAAATCTTTCAATAACAAACTTCCAAACCAAAGTCTTTGCTCTTGCTTGGCCTTGGGACACTTGCGGAAGGGCATTCTCTATGGACTTTTCAACCTACCTTTTGTGACAAACAGAGATCTCTTAATTGCTAGAATGAGAATCCATGTGGTTGCAGTGATTTTCTCTTTGATCATTAATAGCAACGCCGAGCTCAGAACTGTCTTTAAGATCTGAGCCTGCAAACCTTTGAAGAACCCTAAGACCCCTTCTTTTTTCATTATGGCATAGACTACCCCGGGAATTGTTTTCCTGACTCTTTTTCGGGGCTTCTTCGCTTCATTTTCCTTCGAGTCATCTGCTGCTTGAATCATGACTTTGCACCTACAAAACCCATGAATGTATATAGATCAATATCCCCAAAAAGAGTCTGGATCGATGCACATCTGTAAGATTTCATGAGAAGAGTAATTCACTGGAAGCTCTAATACCTGATTGCTGGATATGTGATGACAGTGGCAGCACTTTTTGAGACTGCACCTAACAAGAACGCCATAAAGGCTGAGAGGACTATAGGGGACGAATCTTTATTGCCTTTTGGCTTGCTTTTTTCAAGGAGGTGCTGTTTCAGCTGATCAAACACTGTATACTACAAAGAGAAGCTTTTTGTTCAGGTAGTCACGTTATTGCAGATAACACCTAGCAAAGTTAAGACTGTAAATATGTAGTTGATGGTTTAAAATGACAATGGTACCTGAATTGCAGGATTCGAAGTCAGTAAAAGAGAAATCCCAAGGCCATCAAATGCATTTCCCCATGTACCCTCGGTTAAGGTCTTCCACAACCCTTTTGCCTTTCCAAACTCGCTTGTTTGCATCCTTGATGAAGCTGTATCTAGAGGCTACACAAACATAGAACTTGAAGTTATTATGCATAGAGAAGATAGGCCACCAAGTAGAAAACAAGTCCCTGAGTTGACACTCCACAAAAGAAACTAAATTTTTGACCAATAGAAAAAGAAGACACAAAACAGTCAAACATAGCACAGTTTTAAGCAGATCTGAGTGTAAAATAAACGTACTTGGGTCAATACAGAGGTACAAGCTCCAGCAGCAGCAGCAATGAGCAGGTTCGCCTTTGTCCCAATTGACTTTGAACCTATTCTTTCAGTATGTAACCTCTTGAAATAGCTATAACTATAGAAGTAAATGAACGACGAAATGAAGGACTGAAAATTCTTAGTCCCCAAGCCTTGATACAGCGAGAGAACATTTCCTGAAGAAACTGCTTCCCAAAAGACATCTGACAGGTATCTGAAAATGTTACAAAACAGCCTTAGGGATTCGACAAACTCAAAAGACAAGCACAGATGAATTATTAATATACTACCTAAAAACTCTGTCCAGAATACAGCTTCGAACACTTATAATATCTACATTTTTGATAGAAATAGCTTCTCATTGTGGATTATAATGAAAAGTCATAGATTCCACATCACTATTACGAACTGTAATATGGATCTGTTAAATATGCGTGGAAACAAGAATAAAAGTGCTTCGAGTCCGAATCTAATTAAAAAAAAAGGATGCTGCTTTAAACTTATTCAGATGAGAAAATCAAACGCAGCACCCAAGAAAAAAGAAAATCAAACGCAGCATCCAAGAAAAAAGAAATCAAAAGCTTGAGCTCAGTGAAAAGCTTGATCAAAGAAGTGAAATTTCTGGGCTAAACTATATCTACGTCATGATCCAGACGAGGATCTACAAGGGACCAACACTAAAAAAAAGCCAAAGAGAGAAGACCCGTATACGAAACCAATTTCATCATCATTTCAGCAGATATCCAGCTTCTCAAGCGCGAAGCCGAGACACAAACAATAAACACGCAATCGAAATTTCCTGATCATCATGGCTTAACAATCAAAGGACGATGAGCTGACCGAAGAAGAAGATAGGAACCTGTATTTCTGCTGACCGCGAACGCGAATCTCGGCCTGGAACTTGGATTTACAAGTATCAAGAGGGTATAAAATGGTTGTGCTGAGAAGCGATCCTATAGCTCCGGAAGTGGCCTCCGAGATAGATTCCAAATCCAAATCAACACCCATCTTTCTCACGAATCAGCTGCAGAAAGAGAGGATTTTTTTTTTGTTTCTCTCCCGAAGAAGAGATGAAGGTATGGGTATGGGCAGGATCACAATGAAAATGTTTTTTCCGTCTTGGGATTTTAAACAGCCGTGTGAGTTGTTTAACGACGTTGACATCACTTTTCTTTTTCTGGTTTCGTCGGTCAAATGACAAATCCAACGATGAAAAGTGGCGCCACGTGGTTTTCATGTTTTAAACAGGCTTGTCGAGCCAATACTCACCAAAATATTAGGTTTTGAATGGATTGTTTCACAAAAGCAGAAAAACCTTGTTGTTAAAAACTTAATGTTAAATTCATCCTAAGTGTATGTTAACTAATATCATTTTCATATTTAATAACTAAACAATTTTACAAAAATTGATTAGAACTTAAAACATCATATAACATCTTCAACTGAGAGTTCTAATACACATTTGTTACTTTAATAAACTGATATTACATGAAAAACCATTATTTATGAGTTAAACTATGGTTTTTTTTTATCAACTGATAGTAGTAAAATACAAATACGATTCATTTTCTACAAAATTTAACGGAAAACTAGGCTTATCCAGATAGCCTACTCAAATACCAATTTTTTTTTGTTACACTCTTCTCTGTTTTTTTACTGTTGTTCCATTCCATTTATATTTTATCTACTATGATAATTTTCTTTATTTTCTCAATTTTAGAATAAGTAATATATCTTTTTGTTGTGACTTTCTATGTGTGTGCTTTCTATATAAGATGTAGGCGTAAATGAGAGTTTTTTTTTAATACACTGTACTTGTGTGTCAAACTTTTATACATTGTACATTCATTCATCTATACGTCATAGAAATTAATTCACGTAGCCGTAAAAAAAAAGATCCAAGTAAATGGTAAAATACAACAAAACACTTTCACTAAATACTAAAAAAATGGAAAATTCGTTTTATAAAAATTACTTATGCGTGGTCGTAAAAAAAACGAAAAACAAAATTACTTGCGTTAAAGGACACAGTGCTGTTGTCAAAAAAGAAAAAGAAAAAAAACACAGAGCTGGTTTTTACGGAAATGCCACCAGAATAGAAGCAAAGCAAAGCTTTCTATTTTTCTCCTCCTTCATTGCAATCGTCACCGCCACATTCCTCCGAACTCTAGGGTTTTCCAAGGGTTTTCAACCTTCGTCTCTCCCTCTCTCTCTATCACTCTCATTCTCTAGCTTAGGCCAGGTCTAATTTCTCGTTTCTGTATCTAATCTTTGATCCTAGTTTACTTTTCTTATCGTTGATATTATTTCTATTGTTATTATGTATGGTTCTGAACAGTTCGGCTTGTTCGCGTCATTTTCTTCACGTCCATGCTCTCTCTTGTTGCTCGATTTCTAAATCTGGTTGCAAAGTTTCGGTTTCAAACTTCCAAAGATCCCTTTTTTATAAGCTTGATGTACTTATATCCTGAATTCGAGCCTCTGATTCTTTAGTTTGTACTTTCCTTTTTTCTTTCTTCTTCTAAATTTCGATTGCTAATCTTCTGTTCATACGTATTGCGTGTTGTTTGGAGAGTCCGTAAGAATTAGGTTCATCGTTTTCATTCGGATTCTGGGCATGACTTCAATTTTAATTTGATGTCAGATGGCGAGATACTCGGCTGGTACGGTTGATTGTCCTGGCTCACCCAAATCTGTACGTATCGTTGTGGTTGGTGACAAGGGCACTGGAAAATCCAGCTTGATTGTCGCTGCAGCTACCGACTCTTTCCCTCCCAATGTCCCTCCTGTTCTGCCTGATACCAAGCTGCCTTTTGAATTCTTCCCTGACGGTATACCCGTCACCATTGTTGACACTTCCTCGAGGTATATGTCTCGTTATATATGTTTTGACATGAAGAAGAGCATTGCTGGATGATTTCTCGTTTGGATAAGAGTAATTGAAGGATAGTGATGCTAGCGTAGACTGTAGAAAAAGAATGTGGCTTATGGTGATGGCAGAGGAAAGTGACCTTTTTGCATATGAGTGTCATATCTTTAGGGGGTTTAAGCAATACATGAACTGGAAAGAATACTACTAGCCTATTTGATATCGTTGTTGTCGGGTTAGCACTGTGCCAATCGTTTAGTTACTGTTCATGGGGTTTCCAAAAGAAGGCTTTAGGCTATTCATGCTTTGCAGCTATGTTGATGTGCTTGAAGTATCTTTTGATATCTCTGCTCGTGGGTTCAGGCCAGAAGATAGGGACATGGTTGCCGAGGAATTGAAGCACGCTGATGCAGTGGTTTTGACATATGCCTGTGACCGACCTGAGACTCTCGAAGGTTTGAGTACATACTGGCTTCCAGAGCTCCGGCGTTTAGAGGTTAGATATTCCTCTCTGTGTTTTAAGTTTGGTCATGTCAATCTTGTTGTTGTAGTAGGCATACAGTTTCCCTCCTGGTGGTCATTATATCATCGTTTTTATGCTAAAATGTGTAAAAGATTTGTTGTTTCCTAACCTCTAGCTGTTTCTTATTAAGATTGCTTGTGATTTTTTTTAACAGGTAAAAGTTCCTATAATAGTAGCAGGGTGTAAGCTTGACTTCAGAGACGACAACAACCAGGTCAGCCTCGAACAAGTGATGTCACCTATAATGCAGCAGTTTCGGGAGATCGAGACTTGTATCGAGTGTTCTGCCCTGAAGCAACTCCAGGTTTCATGACTTCTGTTATTCCTCTTAAGATTTAATATTTGTCTTAGCTTAAACATGGTACAAAATTTGGTTCAGGGTAGCTTAGGCATGTGATTATCTTACTAAGGAATCTCAACGACTTAAGTTGTGCTAATTTTATGCTTGAAAGTGGTTACTATCGTGATTGGCTTGCACTTTATCAGGGATAAAATGGAATGCCTAGTCAGAAACCAACGCTAGAATTATAAATTATATTTCAGGCCTGAACTATCATGCTAATAAAAAAGCTTTCCTGTAGGCACAAGAAGTTTTCTATTACGCACAAAAAACTGTCCTTCACCCAACAGGACCTCTGTTCGATCAAGAATCGCAGGCATTGAAACCGCGGTGTGTAAGGGCCTTGAAGCGTATCTTTATACTCTGTGACCATGACAGAGATGGTGCTCTTAGCGAGGCTGAGTTAAATGATTTTCAGGTTCTATTTTCTCTTCTTGTGTTTCATATGTATTGGCTATTTCTTCATTGAATTGGCTCTGGCCTACCCTTCAGATTTTTTTAAAAGTAGTTATGATTCTGTTATCCCGTGACGCACCTAATAGATGTTTCAAATTAGGTCAAGTGCTTTCATGCACCATTGCAGCCTTCTGAAATTGAAGGTGTAAAGAGAGTTGTGCAAGAAAAGTTGCCGGAAGGTGTGAATGAAAGAGGACTGACAGTGACTGGCTTCCTGTTTCTACATGCACTTTTTATTGAGAAAGGGAGGCTCGAGACCACATGGACTGTACTTAGGAAGTTTGGGTATAACAATGATATAAGACTCGCTGATGAATTGCTTCCACAGTCATTATTCAAGCGAGCACCTGATCAGGTAAATTGCAGAAACAGAATCCACCGTGGGTTCATTACTGTATTTATTGGTTTTTTCAGTCATCTACAACTGGATGAGCTGTATGTCGAATTTTTGTTTTGAATTTTAACAGCAATAAGAATTTGGATGCTTACAAGTTACATTGCTGGGATACAGGGTTGCCTTCTTAGCATTGTGCAGCTAATAGCTGTTTATTGTTTTTGTAGACTGTTGAGTTGACAGATATAGCAATCGAATTCCTGAAAGGAATGTATATGTTGTTTGATGATGATGAGGTAAGTCTCCTTTTTTTTAAGTAGTGGCTTAGGCTGCAGTTTTTATTGTTGTCATGATGAATTTTCACTTTGCAGGATAATAATCTGAGACCTCAAGAGATCGAGGATCTTTTTTCAACTGCACCTGAAAGGTACCTTTTCCACCTCCAGAAAGTAAAGAACGTGTAATTTTGATTATAATAATATCCATTACATTAAAACGCCATAATAAATTATGAATGGCAGTCCTTGGAAGGAAGCTCCTTATGAGGATGCTGCAGAGAAAACTGCCCTTGGAGGACTATCGTTTGACGCTTTCCTGTCACTGGTAATCAATAGTCTCCGCTTCACATGCTCAACAACTTGAGGAAACATTTTGGATGCATGCAAATACATATTCTCATACTTCTTTGTTTCATTATTGCTTTGTATTTGTTGATTGACAGACTACAATGTCATGCAATTCTTTCTGACAGACATAATTGTTTATGTATCTTTATTGTTTGGGAGCTATACATCTTATCATTGGATTTTATTTGGTTTTGCAATTTTGAGTGGATTTTTTTATCAAGACCTAGTTTTACTAAGTTGTTCATTGAACCAGTTCAAATTTCATGTTTTTCTTAATCTTTGAATTTTATCCTTGCAGTGGTCGCTGATGACATTATTAGAACCAGCTCGGAGTGTGGAACATTTGATTTACATTGGATTCCCGGGTGATCCATCTTCTGCCATTCGTCTTACTAGGAGAAGACGTTTAGATCGCAAAAAGCAGCAATGTGAAAGAAAAGTTTTCCAGTGCTTTGTTTTTGGACCCAATAACGCTGGAAAATCTGCATTACTGAATTGCTTTCTTGGAAGGTTTGTCATATTAGCTCGTACCGAAACTTATTGCATTTCCAAAATACAAACAGAAAAGAGTATAATCCTTTCCATTTGTTTATGCATGGAGATGTTTGCATATTGTCAAAGCAGAAAATTTTCCTCTTTTTCAGATGAACTCTCCATTTGGTTTATAGTTATGTCTCTTCATGATCTAGGTCATATGCTGATAACCAGGGATCAACCGCTGATGAGCGGTATGCAGTAAATATGGTCGATGAATCTGGGGTGAGTGGAAATACTTATGCAATTTGTCTCATTATGTGAGTGTTTTTCTGTGCATAAGTATACGTATTTATTTTGGATAAATATGTCCTCGCAAATAATGTCCTATGTGCAAAATACTAAACAAAACATTTTAGACCTTTTTTGGCATCTTTTGACGCTATTTTCTCTAAGTTTTCTGTATGTAATTTGCTCACTGATCTGATAATTGCAAATCTCTGGGTGTAGAGTGCAAAGAAAACTCTTGTGATGAGAGAAATTCCAGAAGATGGGGCTCAAGGGCTATTTTCATCCAAGGAGTCGTTGGCTGCATGTGACATAGCTGTCTTCGTGTATGACAGGTATTTTTCATTCTGTTTGATTGGTTGAAATATGCTTAAGTAGATGCCTTGTCATTCTCCACTTGTAGTTTGTGTGTAACAATTGCGTTCATTGGGTGTAAATGTCTGACGTACCTTGAAGAGGCTTTGAGTTGCTGTTTGCATCCCTGATTTTTTTTCCTCCAGTTCCGATGAGTCGTCATGGAAGAGAGCTACTGAATTGCTTGTAGAAGTTGCAACTCATGGTGAGGCCACTGGATATGAGGTCCCTTGCCTCATGGTTTCAGCGAAAGACGATCTTGACTCATTCCCAATTTCCATACAAGAATCGACCAGGGTAGGGTTCTTATTGATCTCTGAGTCAGTGAAAATAGCTTGAATAAATTGTAAAGCACCTTACATATATATTATACATATTTATGCACACGGATCTTTTTGCAGGTGACACAAGACATGGGAATAGAGCCTCCGGTATCCATTAGCTCCAAATTGGGGGATTTCAACAACTTATTCCGCAAAATCTTAACTGCTGCGCAACATCCTCATCTGAGTATTCCAGAGACGGAAGCAGGAAAAAGCCGCAAACATTACAACAGGCTAATCAACCGGTCTCTTATGGCTGTTTCAAGTAAGTTTCCTTCCATAGAATCTTGAATCTTGACACAAGTTTTCTCACAAACAAACAAACCCATAACAAAAAAAAATTCAGACTCATGTTTGGTGAAATTTCTTTTCAATTTGTAAACAGTTGGAGCTGCTGCTGTGGTGGTTGGGCTGGCTGCATACCGTGTGTATGCCACAAGGAAGAGCGCTTCTGGCTGAGAAGAACAATTCAATCTCTTGAGGTGTGAACACGAAAAGAAGATAGCAAATCTCTTGTTCTGAGTTTGTTTATCATTTCCGAGTTTTAACCAGAGTACTTGTTTTTTAGAAGTTGGATGGAAAGGGGCGTTGAAGTAATGGTTGAAGAAGTTCTGTAGGAACACAAACATTTAGGGACAAAAAAAGAAAAGAAAAGAGAACATTGTCAATAGACATTGTGTTGAGTTTCTTCAATAACAAATGAACTTTGGTACCCTTGATGTGGAATCTTGTTTTTGTTTGCTCTGTTCTCCATATTAACAAGCACCAGGTTTAGCTTCAAAGGAAAAAAAGAAAAAATAATAATCGGAACTCAGTTGTGTGTGCTCTTTTCATCTTTATGAGATAAATGACGATCTTGTTCTCTCAAATGCAAGATACATTTGGTATGACATACAACAACGAAACTATAGTTCTCTTGATCAAAACTTTCCCATCGAAAGTCTTTGGAAGCAAAACTGGAACCGCTTGTCATAATTTTATCGTTCTTCCCAGTACTATTCCGGCTTTTCAATGGCGAAACTAGCTTTGACGCCAATCCTTGGCTTTGCTGCAGTTGATAGCTTACCGAGTTTAGCCGGTGATATCGTTGCTTTAGGCGAAGAAATGGAATTTTAAGAGGCTCCCTGACCAAGTTACCATTTCGACTTTAGGCCGGCTCTTGACCTTGACCTGAAACCTGGAAGCTGATGAAGCCTGAGGAGACTTTATCAAGAACGTATGTGGCGTCTGTTTACTGTTCTTGTTGCTGCTTATGACTGAGACCCTGTCCCTCTGAACTTGGCTTGTTGCGTAGAAGAAGCCGAAATAAACAGAGGGTTAGGAAAGATAACCGCTTTTCTATCCCGATGTATTATTGTTTCTGCTATGCATTTAAGCCGAGAATTAAATTTCATCACATATATCAATACCATAGCACAAGGTCTCCTTGGAGTCAGTTAACAAATCGAACGAAGTTAAGAGAAAGCAACAGACATCCTATTTTAGAGTTTTAACAAAAACAACAAAGGTTCTAACAGACGACCTGAATGTAAACAATTTCACAAAGACAGTGAATAAAAGATCCTGAGTAAGAAGGTCACTATTGTTCCCTCCGGACCAAATCAGTGGCAGAAGAAGACGAAGAAGCTCGCATCGCAATGAAGGATGGTCTTCTGTTCTTGAACTTAAGCGGACTCCACACCACAGTCTTCTTCTGCAATGCAACCACCGTGGGATGGCTCGGCTTCCATGAGCTGCCTCCTCCTCCGACAGGGCTCTTCTTGAATCTGCTGCTTTTCATTGCATTTGGAGTCACCAGATTGCGGTCTGGAGAGAAAAGGTTTGAGTATCTCCCCCTTCTCGGGTCACCACCCCCACCGCGGAAGGAAGAAATAGAAGGGCGTGATGGAGTGGTCATGTTCATGTAAGACGACGATGATGATGGTTCTGGTCTCAACGTTGCAATAGAGACTCTCCTTCTCGGCTGGAGGGACTTCTTATTACCTGATGCAATGGCTAATGGAGGAGGAGCTGGTCTGAATGCGATGGAGCTTCTTCTCGGTTTCATTAGTGTATGGATGTCCATAGATGATGATCTTCTAAGGCTGTTATTATTATTATTCTCTTTGCTTGTTGCGTCTGAGAATCTCTTGGTAGGACCCTGAGATGGTTGTTGGGGCATGAAGTTTGTAATTCTTCTCAGTGGCATTCGCATTCTTGTTGGAGCCAAAGGCGGCTTTTTCTCCGTGATTGTCGGTAGTGTCTCTCTCAGTTGTCTAGATGTTGTTGATGATGATACAGTCGCTAGAGCTCGTGTCTCCTGCTTGATTCTGGTTTTCCTTTCTTCGGCTAGTTGAAATTCCAGATCACGGACCTGAAGCATGATTTGGGTTTAAATATTAGAGCTTAAGAAGATAACACTATACACATCGAATCTGTTAGTTAAAGCTGACTACCTTATCTTGAAGTCCTTTGGTTATGTGTTCTCTAGCAGTGAGGCGTAGCTGCAGGGACTGCACATAGTCTTGCAGCTTCTTCGTTTCCTTCTCCTCTTGTTTTAGCTTCTCAGCCTGTTAATTGTTACAAAGGAGACAACAAAAAGAAAATCAGCTTAAGATATGTCAAAGCTTAGGTGAATAGGACTTCAGTGGAATCATGTTACCATTTGTTTTAACTTGAGGAGTTCAGACACATCTGCCTGTTTTCGGGCAGGACCACTTTCGATTCCGCGGACTCTGCTTGCGAAGTTTAAAGAACAAAGCGTCTCTCCTTGATCAGTGGAACTTGGGCTAATCTGAACAAACATCAATGTCTTGCAATCTCCACCTGTATAAGTCACAGTGAAATGAACACACCATGGAGATGAAAAACAGTCGAATGGCTCATGTAAACACGGAAATATAGGACAAATTTTACTTACCCAAAGAGTTTTGTAGCATATGAGTGAGCTTTGAGTTTCTAGCGTTGCACAAAAAGGAGAGAAAATTTTGTCAAGAACATAAATCAGTAAAGCTCAAATGAAAATGTTTTGACAGAGGGGAAGAAGGGGAAACCTGTAAGGAATGTGGCTTGTTTTGGATGCAAGGGCAGATATAACATCACCGAGTGCCGAAAGCGACTTATTGATAAATTGAGATTCTTTCAGCCTTTCTCCTTCAACTTCTACCTTTCCTACTCGCTCACTTCCAGCCAAGTCCACCAACCAAAGATGGCTTCTGGTTCTCTGGCCATTGATCAAATTCTCTCCCTTCACGGTCACTCGCAACAAGCTGCACGAAAAGAAAACTTTAGCTGTATGAATAAGATTTCTTTTCACGTGACTTTTGTTTCCAAACCCTCTTTAGCTTACCAATGAGAGCGGCTGCTTTGCTCGTTTGCAGCTGTTGATCCTACAGATCTAACACAATATCCTCTCTTGAGAAGATCCCACACTTCATCTGTGTTAAAAACTTGTGCTTCGACTAATCCAGGGACTTCTTGTGTTCCTTCAGCAGATTGCTTAACTTCCAACCTTCATTAATTTAGCACCGACAGTTATTTTGTTTATTTCAGCAAAAAGAGAGAAAAAGTGAGGCGATTTTATTCTATTACCAAGCAACAGAAGGAGGGACCTACTTTTTAGGAGGATGGTTTGAGTTATCAACCAAGAGGTCCCTTATCTTCTCATTGTAAACCTCCAACATGCTGACAGATAGCTCAAACTTCATGAGATGACTTCTACTTTCTGAAGAGCGAAACAATTCTTCTAATGTCCTGTAGTTCACTCCTCTATTCTCTGGTGTTCCCTCCATGGTAAATGTCTTTCCAGTTCCAGTTTGGCCATAGGCAAATATGCAAACATTGTAACCATCCAGCACAGAAGTAACTACAGGTCTCGTCTGTGCAAAAACAGTCTCTGCACATAAAGGTACAGTCAGATAAGAAGACTCATTGGTGTAGCGTTCGAAGAGCAGGTTTCTCCAAATTAAGTTAAAACAGGTAACACCTCAATTTACCTTGGCCGTCCTCAGGCTTAAAAACATGGTCAAACTTAAAATGTTTCTTGGAGGAATCGGTTGAAAGTATTTGAAGCTCGTTTTCATGGGGTCCATCAAACTCAACCACAGAAGCACAGCCATTTGCTATTTCAGCTTGGTTTAGAGGCCTGCATCTGCAAAAGACCCTGATATTTCCCTTGAGCTCGATGTTTTCATTGTATAATCGCTTCCTCTCTGATGACTCTTCCAAGTACTGCTTTTTCAGAGTTCCAAGCTCAGTAGCTGCCATTGAACACGTTGACGCATATCAAAACAAAATCTAAAATTAAAGCAAACAAGTTTTGTATATAGAAAATAAAGGTACTGACTCAGTAGCTGGAGAGCCTTTGACATTTCTGGTTCTACAAAGGAACAGTTCTTGATTTCTTTCACTTGGTTGGATACCATTGCATGTTCATCCTTCAAGACCTATGAAATGAAGTGGAAAGGGTGAAATAAAACACCAGCAGAAGGAAGGGATTGAAAGGAGATCTATGGAAAATTCATAAGTCACTTCATTGCATTCAAAAGCAACTGTTGTAATTGTGTTATTCCATAGTAGGACAAAGAAAAGGAGTACCTTGACTTTGTTACTCAAATCAATAATTTTCTGCAAAATTGGAAGTGTTGGTCCATTTGCGGGAGAAACTTCTTGGCTTCCACTTGTAACAGTATCCTCACTTTCTTCCGCCATTTCTGTCAAATCACCAATGCCATCATATCAGTCATTGAATCAAGAAGTAAAATGCTTTACCTTCCTCCCAGTAAGTTTACTGGTCAGACACATACTTTAGTCTACTAAAAAAAACTAAGGAAGCACAAAGAATCAATTTCATTCTACTTTCTGACCGAGTTTCAGATTAATAAAAAGTCAGAAATTGAAGGAGAACCAATCTTCTAAATTCCAAGCAAAATGATAAGATCTAATCGGAATCCCATCACAAATAAAACATCCAAAACAACCGGGGAATCTGGGAAACAGTGGTTTGAGATAACTACAATCAATGAAGGCTCAAGCAATCAAAAGAAAACTCAGTTTTGCTTGTGAGTTCTTTACCAAATCCGCAATTCACGGCGAGAAAAACCCAAGTGAACCCTTACCAGCGTCGGGATCGTGATTGTCGGCAGAATATTCCTTCGATTCACACGGCAAAACACCATCGTTGCAATTTTCTGGATGTTGATCTGACAGAAACCGCAGATGATCAGCGAATTGTTTTGTTTTTCATCAAGAAAACAAATAAAAAACACAGATCAATCAAGAAATCACGAATCTGTAAGCATAATTAGATGTGCGAGTATAGTACCTTCCATGGCGGATTCGCTTAAGAACCCAATGAACTAGAATCGAAAATTCTGGAGCAAGAGAGCGAGAGAGAAAGAGCGATTGAGAGATTGACTGAAAGAGATTGAGAGGAGAGAGAGAGAGAGATGGCGACGAGTGTAGGTAAAACGGGGGAATTTGAATTTAGATGAATAAGAGCCGTTGGATGTGAGGAGCTTTGTAACGTCTATATATTATCACATTCATCAAAGGGGAGCGTCAGAAAACGGATCCGGATATGGGTTACCGAAACGGATCCAAAAGCCCCTTTAACTTGAAAGTTTCATACCTCTTGTTCACCGTGGAGGGTCTCCAACCAAAAAAAGGATAAACGTTTTCACTAATTAAGATAAACCCTTAAACTTACGGTTATTTTACACAAAGATCCCAAAATATGCTAATTTACGATAGACGGCCCTGTGTTTCAACTGTTTGAACAAATCTACTTCAATTTCATTGATTTCGATATCAGGATTGCCAGAACCGGGCTATGGCTTATTCTTCAGTACCAAGCTGTTTCCATGGTTATCTCCACAGTTGTTCCTTCTCCTCCACCCAATCATTCCCGCGTTCTCTCGCTTGCGGCTTTTCTGCTTCTCCCACTTCGAGACTGAGAACATGCGTCAAATTCGAGAAGTTTCAGGGCGAGTCTCCCCTTGAACAGACCACGTCAGCTTCTACTTCCTCTGCTTCACAGGAAATACCATTAGAAGCTGAAGAGAAACCAGATGAAGAAGAAGAAGACGATAGGTTCGGTAATTTGTCGACTTGTTTTTTTTTTAATTCGATAACACTTTATGTTACGGGGGAATTGGGTCTTCTTCTGTTTTTGTGATCATTCTGAAGGAAAAGCATTTAGTTCAATTCAAAGTTGATCAATTTCCTCAGTTTTCTTAAGATTTTTGTGTGTCTATTGGAATAATAAGGGAACGCGTGGTTAAAAATGATGTCTTTTTTGCAAGTGAATGATTGGAATACCTTCGGAGAAAATACGATTTACATATTTGTTATTATTTCCAGCTGTTTGCCTAATGATTTGGTGGGAGCTGTTAGGCAGTCAGGTGAAGCAAGTGCCTCGTTTGTGAACTCGGGAGGTACAAGAGCTATCGTAAGGGCTAGTGAATAAATCTGTAATCTTTACTGGAAACAGACTTGGTACAGTTTCATTCACTAGCTCAGTTATTTGCAAAGACTCTGACACTGAAATCTCGTAGGTGGAGCTCTTAATTCCTCAGCTGCAGTTCTTAGACGATGAAGGTGCGCAAGCTGAACTGTGGGAGCTTTCGCGTGTTTTTTTGGAGACACTCAGTAAAGAAACAGGTTGCGAGGTTAGTTAACAGTTTGTGAAACTTCTTTACATGATTCGGTGGACCAAGTTAGTCTGATGGTTTTGAAATGTTGTTGTCAGAGAGTTAAAGCCGTATTTCCAGATGCTGGAGCTGCTGCATTGCTAAAATATCAGTGGAAGGATGCAGCTTTTGGATTTGCTAGGTAAGTTCGCTTCATCATGAGAGCTTAATAGCTCAAAGAGTCTGTAAAAGGGAATATGCAGTCATGTTCCTTGTTGTGATGCAGCTTAAGTGACCGGAAACCAGTGGAGAAAGAAGATGAGATCATTGTCATGGTCGTTCCTGATTACCAAATGCTGGAATATGTTGAGAAAATTGCGAAAGGGCTTGCCGATGACCCGGTAACTAAATCTGTCATATCTTAATTTTGCCTTTATTAAGACTCATTTTTTCTAACATCAAGAAGATATTTCTTTGTGCTCTTTCAAGCCAAGGCCCCTCGTTATGTGGAACCCTCGTCTTATAAGCGAGGAAGTTGGGGTTGGGTTTAATGTGAGAAAACTAAGGCGTTACTTCCTCAGGTAAAAGGCGAGATCCTTATTGAGACTTGATAAGGTGATTGACTTAACATCAACAACTTTTTTACCATTTTGGCTCTTGTAGTTCTTTTACTACGGTTTACTCCATGAGACCTCTGGCTGCTGGTGCTGTTTTCAGATGTTATCCTGGGTAAGACTAAGGCTTGAATTTTCTTATCTGATTAAGTCTATGTGGATGCTATTTAATGATTACAACGCTGATCAATTTTTTTTCCCTGATTTAATTTCTAGTAAATGGAAAGTCTTCTACGACGATAAAGACAGACCTGGCCGGTATCTACTCGCCAAAGAACTCATTGGTCGACCTGATGCTGAGGATCTTGAGGTTAGTTGAATACTAAATCTGACTATCTGAGTCCTATTTTTTATTGAGTTGTCATACCTGCACTGAAAAAAGAACTGAACGCAAATGATAGCAGATCCTAGTTAGTTAGCTGATTGCGCTCCATTTCTCTTTTATGTAATGTTTCTTCTTGCAGATAATATATGGGAACGTAGAAGAGAAATCAGATGAAGAACCTTCTTTATTGAGTCAAGCTGCTGGAATTTTTTCATCCATTAACAGGTTCATGAAAGCTATGTGAAGATGATTCCTTCTCCTCAGTGTAATTCTGTTCACTGGTCTGGTATTATAACTATAACCAAAGGGTATGCTGTATATCTTTGTATGCTATTACATCATAACGAATAGAATACATACTCGTAAAGAGGTCTGTTTCTTCTGTGCGTCAGTGAACCTCTCTGGCCAGATAATACGTACAAATGCACAAACCATGAAGATTAGATACAATGTTTTCTCTTCGGTTTATAGCTATGATGACAACCTCATGGAGATGTTTGTGTTTGTTATTGCTCACAAGAGTGGTATGCCTTTACTATTAAATCCTACATGACTTCCGATTATATGGAGTGATGACAGAAAGGTGAACCATCTGTAGAATCTTGCATTGTCATTAATGCTGCGAATTCGTGTCCATGGCGCTCAAATGCTGAGTTCTATGCCGCCATGCGTTTGTTTATTACATTTTAACGAGTCCTTTAGGGGATTTGTAACTACAGCATGGACTTGCTTGCTTGCCTAGACCAAAACAAGTATCAACAAACGAAACTCCGACAAGACAACAGGTGAAACTCATCTCTGAAAAATTGCTTAGGGAGAGAGTCGCTCTTGTCTGCTGTGCCATGTAATAATTCAATGAATTGACTTTTATTGGCACAAAATGCAAATAGTTAAGTTTACGGGGACCCAAATAATAAAATTTTGAAAATGGTAAATTATCCACATAGAAAAGGGTGCCTGATCTTGTGGATGCTCTCTTCCCTTCTTCTCAGAGAAAATGACGTAAGCATAGTATTATTATGAGAAAGCTGCATATAATATGACTCTGTTTAAACATAAATGTTTAACACCTCTCGTCTCGCTCTCGTCTTTACCGTATCATCACAAGTCCACTCCCACCAAAATTTAGCATTAATCTTCATTAAATCCAACTTTGATCTTCTTCCATAACTGTTTGATCAACATATTATATCGCCATTTTCCTCTGTTTTATTTTTATTTTACCTTAAAATGTTTATTTATTTAATCTGTGATGTCACTCTCAAAGAACCAGTTGAGTTTTGACAGAATGGTATTTAAGCTGTGAAGTAATCGGTGGTTTATTTCGTATTCCTTCAAATTTTCTGAAGAGAGAAAAAAAGAACATCAACGATGGAATTTTCTTCGCCGGCACAACGTCGTCTCGAAACCGTTCGATCTCACTTCGATTCTTCTCCGGCCATCGATCCAACTTCTCTCTTCTTCAACGCCACCGCTTCTGCTTCCCCTTTCTTCACCGGTAAGCACCTGAATTAGCTTTTTAGTCCATATTTTTCTGCATTTAACACTTGATTTATCTCTCTTGTGTTTACCTTTGAGATTGAGCTTTCAATTGTTTTTTTTTCTATTTTCTCTAGAGGATAGCTACAGTGTTGTGCTTCCAGAGAAGCTAGACACTGGAAAATGGAATGTGTACAGGTCAAAAACTATGCTTTCTTTTCATCTTTACTACCTTAGAGATATTGTTTTTGGTTTTAACAAGTGTGTGATTATGGTGCAAATTCTCTTTTTTTTTCCGTGCCAGATCTGCAAAGTCGCCTACGAAGCTCGTTAGCAGATTCCCTGATCATCCTGAAATCGCGACTTTACATGACAACTTTGTGTAAGTTTGATTACTTCTTTAACCTTTGTTCATTGATCGTTAGTTTATGAATCTAATGCTCTTTCTTTTTGTGTGTGGAATCACAGACATGCTGTTGAAACGTATCCTGATAACAAGTATCTGGGTACACGAGTTCGTCCTGATGGAACCGTTGGAGAGTGAGTTAAAAAAACAGCTCTTTAGCTAACTTTTCACCTGAGGTAGGTTTATGTTTATGTGATATGTTTTTTTTGAAGGTACACATGGATGACATATGCGGAAACAGCTTCTGCACGACAAGCCATAGGCTCAGGACTTCTATATAATGGAATTAAGCAAGCAAGTTTTCTTTTTTCCTCAACCATTCTTCTTGAATATGAAATAGTGCAAGCATCCCCACCAAATTTCTCTAGCTAGGTTTTAGTTTATAGATACATATGTTTCCTTTTTTCTTTCCCAAAAAGAAGACTTTGAATTAATGCAACAGGGAGCTTGCATTGGACTCTATTTTATCAACAGGCCAGAGTGGTTGGTTGTGGATCATGCTTGTGCAGCATATTCATTCATCTCTGTTCCTTTATACGATACACTTGGTACCCATCTTAAAGTTTGATTTTTTTTCTCTTGAAGTTTGCAAGCAATTGTCTTTTCTTTTAATATGATTTTCTGGTTACGCAGGTCCAGATGCTGTTAAGTTTGTTGTGAATCATGCTACTCTTCAGGGCATATTTTGTGTACCGCAAACCTTAAATACTGTAAGTGTGTTTTGGTTTGTTCCATTATCTTATGATGATCAGTCGTAGTGGTCTAAAATTGCAGCACTTTCAATTTTCTTCAATACTTTTGTATTTTTGGGGAACTGTGCAGTTGCTAAGCTTTCTAGCCGAAATCCCATCCATTCATCTCGTTGTGGTATGTACTTCTCAAATGTGTAATTCACTGTAAGTTTTTCTTATATACATTGTAGTATCTTTCACTTATATATCTTCTTTTACATTGTGATAAGGTGGTGGGAGGCGCGGATGAGAATTTGCCATCGCTTCCTCCAGGATCTGGAGTCAAAATTGTATCATACCAAAAGCTATTGAGTCAGGTAGCCTTCTACAATGGGATTTTAACTAAACGTGCGCTGTTTATCTTGGTCTACAATGGGTTCCTTGTTTGGTAGTTGGAGAGTTTTCATGTTGCTACTGATTATCTTTTAGGGTCGCAGTAGCTTACATCCATTTTCCCCTCCAAAGCCTGAAGACATTGCAACCATATGCTACACAAGTGGAACCACAGGAACACCAAAGGTAAGTTGTTTCCAGTTTCTTAAGCTTGGTGTGTGTTTTCGTGTTCTTCTTGTTGAACTGATGCTGACAATATGGTGAATCAATCACTTTTGAAGCTACACACACTTCACTATATAATGGTTTTATATGTTCTTTGTTTTGAAGGGTGCTCTGTTGACTCATGAAAACTTGATCGCAAATGTCGCCGGTTCCAGCTTGGCAATAAATTTTTTACCTCAAGATATGTGAGTTGAAAATTTCCCTTCAGAAGTGAGAAACATAAATAATGGTACTCTATAGTTTTATAATTTCATATAGTGTTAAAATCCTTAACTCAGATATCTTCTATCTTTAGTTACATATCATATCTTCCTTTGGCGCACATATATGAACGTGCAAACCAGATTATGGGGGTGTATGGTGGTGTTGCTATCGGGTTCTATCAGGGGGTATGTAAGCTCCTCTCGTATTATGACATGTTAGATGAACTTGGAGTACGCAATCAGGCAAATTTATATATTTATTTTGACAGGATATCTTGAAACTAATGGATGATTTGGCTGTGTTAAGGCCAACAGTATTCTGCAGTGTCCCTCGGTTATATAATCGAATATATGATGGGTAAGTCACTCTTTTGCTTCAACGTACTACTATTATTATTGAATTATTTGGCTCTATGTGTTAATGTTTTTCCCCACAGGATTACAAGTGCGGTAAAATCATCCGGGGTTATGAAAAAAAGGCTTTTCCAAGTTGCCTATAATTCAAAGAAGCAAGCCATCGTCAATGGTAGTGTCTGCTAAAATGAATCAAGTATACCTTTGTTAAGCTTTCTGCATTATCATTTCTTTTCTCATGTGTTCTTTAGGCCGTAATCCGTCTCCACTTTGGGACAAACTTGTCTTCAACAAAATAAAAGAAAAGCTTGGTGGACGTGTTCGCTTCATGGGGTCTGGTGCTTCGCCATTGTCACCTGATGTCATGGACTTCTTGAGAGTGTAACTTTTCTTTTCGGTTGTAACTTTTCTTCCGTGATTCCACTCTGACTGATTTCTGAGAATCTGAAACTCTTCTACCGTAATATAAGTCGACAAATAAAAGTATGGTGTTTGCTTCATCATGATGTACAGATGCTTTGGATGTGCGGTGCGCGAAGGGTATGGTATGACCGAGACTTCTTGTGTCATAAGCTCTATGGATGAAGGTGACAACTTATCTGGTCATGTCGGATCCCCTAATCCAGCTTGTGGTAAGAAGCAATGTGCTATTTTTAAAGACAGAGAAGATAGTATTAGTGAAGACCTTTCAATCCAATATGTCTGAGTACTGGATTTTGTTTTTGAAAATGTTTTTTCAGAGGTGAAACTTGTGGACGTTCCTGAAATGAATTACACTTCGGAAGATCAACCATACCCTCGTGGTGAAATTTGTGTAAGAGGGCCAATCATCTTCAAAGGCTACTACAAAGATGAAGAACAAACGTAACTCATTTCCAGTATTACTTAAGGCTCTGGTTATATGTATAGATAGCTAGATAATGAGTCTCACACACATTTTATTTGAGCAGGAGAGAAATTATTGATGAGGATGGCTGGCTACACTCGGGAGATATCGGGTTATGGTTACCTGGTGGTCGACTCAAGATCATTGACAGGTTTTATAAATCAAAACAAACATCATTTATTTTTTCTCTGTTTTGATTTATCTTTGCTGGAAACAAGAATTGAAATGTTTGTTAAAACTACAATGTTCATGACAGGAAGAAAAACATATTTAAGCTGGCACAAGGGGAATATATAGCACCAGAGAAAATCGAAAATGTTTATACTAAATGTAAATTTGTTTCCCAATGTTTCATATACGGTAAGCAAAAAAAAGACTCTGCTCTCTACAAACAAAACACATATGCTTCTTCACTAGTGCTACCTCTCAACCGAGTCAGAAACGTCTATTGTAGGTGATAGCTTCAATTCCTCTCTAGTAGCTATAGTTTCAGTTGACCAAGATGTTATGAAAGATTGGGCTGCATCAGAAGGCATCAAGGTATTATTTTTAACTCTCAATGATATGATGAGAGACTTGTTATTCAACTGAGTTTTGCAGCTAATGAAGTTTCTCAATTTGTTTTAATCTCTTCTTGGTGATTGCAGTATGAGAATCTAGGACAGCTCTGTAAAGATCCAAGAGTTAGAAAGGCTGTTCTTGCCGAGATGGACAACGTTGGAAGGGAAGCTCAGGTAAAAAAATGAAACAAAATCTGCTTTAACAATCTCACATGTCATAAAAATAAACAATGTGTGGTAATACAGTTGAGAGGATTTGAGTTTGCAAAGGCTGTGACTTTGGTGCCAGAACCATTCACCTTAGAGAATGGACTTCTAACACCAACATTCAAGGTAAACCAACAATGTGTAGCAGTACTTGAATCTCTAATTTGTTACCTAACCTCGGAATCTCTAATCTCATGTGTGTTTTATCTTACAAACAGGTAAAGAGACCTCAAGCAAAAGCTTACTTTGCAGAGGCAATATCCAATATGTATGCGGAAATCGCAGCCTGTGACCCCATGCCTTCTAAACTGTGATGATGGTATACATTTCTCAAAAGTGTTTGTTGTATTACGAGGGCAATTATAGAACTTTAAAAGATGTGATTGGAGGTAGATTTACAAGAAATAAAATCAAACTTTTTTTTATGCTGTAACTTTCGTTTATACTATCAAAATAAAAGAAGCAGAGAATGGTTCTAATCTTGTAATGTGGCCGTATGTAAAGAAACCAGTGCATGTCCGTACAGTTTTGGTTTGGCTAACGCAAGTAAGGCTATTGTTATGTTATAGGCAACAAACTTCTTGCACACCCAAACCTGAACGATGAAAAATAAAATGTAGTAAAATATTTACTGGTCGTACACAGTATGCCAAACGAAAATATAACTAAATTCAATTCAATTACTTCAATTTGTATTAACTATTTAAAATGCTTATTCAATTCATTATATAATGAAACAGATGGATCACAACCCTTCATGTTCTAAGAGACTATTGGCATTTAATCACAATGATGATTATCAAATAAGATGTTCATATTATACCGAAAACAATGATGGATAAAGCATAACGTGTAATTTTTTGTTTATTCCATTTTAAAGTTCTTTATAAACAATGTGTTCATTGTATTTATTTTTTTGGTTGACCAATGTAATTTTTGATTTAAACTAAGTTAATGAATAGATGTAAAAATAAAATCATCCATTGAGATATTTGACCATCTATCTCTTACTATTGTAAATATTTTGCTATATTTTTCTTTTGCTAAAAGACTCTTACCGTTTCTGTCACTAATCCTAGTCAAAATTATTATGGTGATTAATGTATCTACTATATGAAATATATAATATAATGCGAGTTGACCATAAAAAAACAAACAAAGTATATGAGCCGTCGCTAGTTTATTTTTATTTTGTTATTAAGAAAATTGGGTATTTTCAAATATAATCGCATGTTGCCGTTACTACAAACCCTAAATGAACCTCAATAATATCTAACGGTACATATTACTGAGAAGCCACGTGTCGTTTTCAGATCACAAATTTTTGATATTCAGAGTGGAAACAAAATAAGGAAATTGAAAATAACCATGAATAATAAAATGGAATGCCTATTGGCTCTCAAGTCTCAAGTCTCAAGTCGTCCTTTTATTCAAGTTTCGCGGCAACGCCTCTCTCCTCCCTCTCTCTCTATCTTCATCTAAATAATCCTTTTTCTCTTTTCTCTTTATTTTTTTTAAAACCTCTTTCGAATTTCTCACCGATCTCTCGAAGAAGGTTTTTCGAGCTTTCTCTCATCGGAGTTCTTCTCTGTGTGATTCAACGCCGATTCTCTTTGAGCTGCGTAGTGAGTGGATCTGATCTGTTTTAGGGTTTTAAAAGGGGTTTTACCACAACTAATTGGGATTTTTTTTGAACTTCACTTTATCGGGATAGCCTTATGGGAAATTGGACTCCGATTTTGTGGAGGATTCTGCTATATCATTCGTTGATGATTTCTGGCTCGACGATGCGATTTTTGATTTCGAAGCTTTTCTTTTACTTTCAAAGTACAAATTCTCGGAAACTTGGATTCGAAAAATTGTGATTTATGCTTCTTCGTGGTTAGATTTTTAAATAAGTATTGGTATCTGAATCTGGGTCATTTTTTTTCTTTTGCTACTTTCGAATTCCCCAAAGTTTGATTCCGAATTCGGATTTTGTTTTCGTTATCGATGCTGCAAATTGTAAGAGATTTGGAAGCAAAGTTGTTGTCTTTCTAACTCACAATCGACGTTGCTGATCTTCCTGTGGTGAAACTAAATTCGGCTTTTTTTGAACGGAGCAAAATTTTGCTCTTCACTATAAAGTCGTATCGTGATCAGATCAGTTTCACGGTTTCCTTAGTTTCTAACTATTTAAAATTCTTTCGAATCACTGCGCAGAGAAATCAGAATATGGCGCCCAGTAGGAAGTCGAAGAATGTGAACAAGCGCTTCACCAGTGAAGCCGCTCCAGAAATAGATTTAAGGAACTCGAGCAAAATCAAGCAACGAGTGAGTTTTGCCGTCATTGACCAGATCTTATCTTGGATGCTCTTTGTTATCTTATTCAGAGTGAATTGAATTAAAAAGAAGCTCTTTGTGACTTGTTGCACGTGATGGAAATCGTATGTATCGCCTGTTAGGAATAGGGAGACTGAGAGATTGTCCAGTTTTCCTTTGGTTGACTATGGTTTTTCTCATCCCAGATGAAGAAATTGACTGACAAGCTGGGACCTCAGTGGACGAAAGGAGAGCTTGAGCGTTTCTATGACGCCTATCGAAAGCATGGGAGAGACTGGAAAAAGGTAAACTGTGTTGCACAGTATGGTTTTATGTGAGTAAGTTCTCAACTTTTGTATGACTTCAGTCTTAAGACTAGTTCTTCCCTGGAACCTGCTTAGGTAGCTGCTGCAATGCGAAATAGCCGGTCTGTTGACATGGTGGAAGCCCTTTTTTATATGAATCGGGTATGAATACAAGAATATCTAACTTTTCAGTTTCACTTACTATTTTGATTGGATATGTTTTTCTAGGCTTCATTCTAACCTTTACAACGACATTATATACAAACATGAATACCTTTTTTATCCATTTGATTTTGCCTTTTCTTTCCAGGCATATTTATCCCTGCCCGAGGGAACTGCTTCTGTAGCTGGGCTCATTGCAATGATGACTGATCATTACAGCGTCATAGTGAGTCACTTATTTTATTAACACCTTAAACTTCATGTTAAATGACTTCCTGCTTGAAAATTCTGTGGGAAAGCTGAAGCCAATGTCCATACACAGTATAGTCGCTCACAGTAGTGAAACTTTAGTTTTATATTTTCGTGGAAACAAGGAAGAGATATGTTTTGGTTGGGTCAGATTGTCTGTTTAGTAAAGCTGTGTGGTCCAGTTGTTACATGCGTATGGTAATATTTATAGGAGGGGAGCGAAAGCGAAGGAGAAGGCCATGGTGCTTCTGGAGTATCAAGGAAAAATCAGAACCGCAAACTTGCTAAAGTTCTGTCCAGTGATTTTCTAGAAGAAGCTATTCCACCACAATCAATTGCATCAGCGGAAGGATGCCTCTCATTTTTGAAGCTGACACAAGCTTATGGTACATCATTATTTTCTGCAAATAAGTTTCCTAAAATTGATGGCTTAATAGATGCTAAACAAATGATTAGTCTGTGGTTAAATGAGTAGATTAACAACAAGCTGCCTTTTATGTTAATTCTGTAGTTCACAATATTTATAGGGTAACCATCTGTCTTGTGTAATTATGCGGCATCGTAACAAATAAATGTGTAATTTGTTACTCTACGTTATGCAGGCAATGAGCGACGTGCCACTGGTAAACGTACACCCCGGTTTCCTGTACCAAGTGCCGACCAGAGGAATGATAGGGAAGGTTCTGCGCCACCAATTAAAAGAGCCAAGAAACAATTTGAGGCCGATGATGATGATTATGATGATGCACTAGCATTAGCATTTGCAAATGCATCGAGAAGGGTCGGAGGGTCTCCATATAGAAGAACAGAACTCAATGACAGCACCCCAAATGGAAAAAGGGTATCTTTGTAGCTCTAGCAATTTAATGTTATCATCATGTCATTTCGTTGAAAACACATTTCTACTTTTTTTTGCTTTTGCCAGTCACAAGCAAAGGAAGCTCAATCCAACCACTCTCCTAGCTCCATGTTTGAGAATGTGGTGAGACTAAGCCGAGATAGGAGGCATAAAAAGGGAGCTCCAGATAGAGATGGTGCCTTGTTGATGGATATGGAAGGGGTTGGTACCGTGGAGGTTCCCCAGAAGAAGAAAACTGTGAGATTTGAAGAAGCAGAAGGAGATGCTTCTGATGACAGCGGAGAAGCATGCATTGCCAATGAGAGACTCAAATCTAAACCGCAGGAAGGATTGGTAGATATTGTAGCCTCAACAGGTAATATTCAGTAAATAGCCCCCAAAAAGCTAATAAGAGACTTTTTTATGGAAGTAAAACCCAATTATAAGTTAACGTGGGAAAGAATTATAGGTCAAATAGTAGTCCTTTTTGTATAGTTTTATCACAGTGATATTTTGATTATTATCTATACCACATTGTCTTATTAACTTTGGGGCCTTCATGTTTTCCTGTGTAGATGAATTAGATGCTCTATGTGCATTGGCTGAATTGTCACGTTCACAGCGTCCGGCTGGTTTGATGGAATCAGGTGAGCGTCGAATGGTTTTATATTCTGGGTTTTATTTTTCCAGTGACGATGTATACTGTCTGGGTTAGATAGGAAAGACCCACTAATACATATCTGCAGCTTTCCCATTTTACCCCTCTTTATTTATTTCTAATGTTTTGTGTTGGATCCAGAATCATCTGCACAGTTGAAAGAAGAAAGAGTAGCTAACACTCGGGAAACCGTATCCACTAGCCATCACACAGAAAAAGCAAAACAAGCAGGACCAGAAGATTGTCTCCTACATGCAGTTTCAGCTGCTGATAATAGAAAACCGAAGTCTGCGCAGGAACTTGTTGATGGTAATGCTGTTTTAATAGGGGAATCTGACACTTCAAGAAGAAAACGTAAACATCTACGTAGTAAGGTATTTGAATCTATATATATGCAAAACCCGCTTCTCTCCTACTTGTCTTTTTTTTTTCTTTTTGCTTGGATTTAATCTTACTATGTGATCTGTGGTTGGTCATCCACAATGCAATCGTAGGATCCTTCACAAAGTAGTTCCATCAAAAAGCTTATGCTTATGATTAAATAATTTTTTGTTTGTGCTTCCTCTCATGATTTTTGTTTATCGCATTGCAGGAATCGGCTGAAGATGAAAATGTGAAGACTCTAATCAAACCGAGACGTGCTGGTCAAGGTCCAGCAAAACAGCTGAGAACTGAAAAGACCTCAGAAGAATCTTCTTCAACTAGTGATAAGAAAATAACTGGACCAGATGCAGTAGTGTCAGCTACACAAGTTTCAGGTTTGAGTCCAGCGAGTTTGCCGCAGAAACAACCAAACAGGCGTAAGATGAGTTTGAAGAAAAGTTTTCAAGAAAGATCTAAATCTTCTGAAACCACTCATGACAAGCCACATAGTTACGAAATTTATTCAGAACATGAATTATTAAAGGTGGAGTCTTTAACTTTTCTCTTACGCGCATTCAAAATCTGGTAACTCATTTGCTTATTCCATATACAGGAGAAGGTTTCGACTTGTCTGTCATATCCATTGGTACGTCGAAGGTGCATATATGAATGGTTCTACAGTGCTATTGATTATCCCTGGTTTGCAAAGATGGAGTTCATTGATTACCTAAATCATGTGGGGCTTGGTCACGTTCCAAGACTTACTCGTCTTGAATGGAGCGTTATTAAAAGGTTTGCATAAGTTCCTGTTTGTATTTTAATGGCAATGGGCTCATAATATATATAAATATTACTCATTCTGTATAATTTCAGTTCTCTTGGTAGACCTCGAAGATTCTCTGAGAGATTCATACAGGAAGAGCGGGATAAACTCAAACAATATCGTGAAAATGTGAGAAAGCATTATACAGAGCTACGTACGGGTGCTAGGGAAGGGCTTCCTACAGATTTGGCCCAGCCTTTATCAGTCGGTAATAGAATCGTTGCCATCCATCCTAAAACACGGGAAATTCATGATGGCAAGATTCTTACTGTGGATCATAACAAATGCAACGTTCTGTTTGATGAATTGGGTGTCGACTTAGTTATGGTAAATCGCTAACTATACCAATTCTGTTGACACAATTCTCTTCTTGTAACTTGTAGATATTTTATTACACTTTAATCCTATCTCAGATGATTGAACAAATCCTTTTTCTTTTACAGGACATTGATTGCATGCCTTTAAATCCGTTGGAATACATGCTAGACGGTCTGAGGCAAATCGACAACTGTTTGTCAATAAGCAAAGAAGCACAACTTAACAGACACCTAAGCTCTGATGCATCTGTTCTGTTCCCTCCTTCTGTGCTTGAAAATGTCAGCTTTTCGATTAATCCTCCTAAGAAACAGGTAAACAATGACGTTTGACTGATCTGTCAAAGCTTTGATCTTCTTTTTTTCTTTCAGTACAAATTTGGTAAACTCTATGCATAATTCAATAAGTCTCTACAGGATGATAAGGACAGGCGAGTCACTACTGATCAATCATATAACACAGCCAATAGCAAAACAAGAATAGCTGAAATTAAACGAGATATGATGCTGAGGCGTACTACAGATGCACAGGTAATGACTTTGTATGCCTTATTTGTGGGTATTGGTAACTAAATAGGCTCAGTTTAATGCAAACTTAGATGCCCATGGAAACTCTGCTTCAGATTGATAATTTTTTTTAAGTATGAAGTCATTCTGTTTCTCCTGTCATAATTCTGTTTGCAGGAAATGGAGCCAAAAATGCTTGGAATTGTCAGTGGTTCAAGGTCAATAGCACAAACAATGGTGGATGCAGCTATGAAGGTAGTTATGATATATGTTTTGGTTTGTTGAATGCCCAGCAATCAACTACATCCAGAGAATTTAGAGCATCTAAATACAGAGAACACTCAAAGTCATACAACTCAATCTTTTGTGCGGTTGTAGGCTGCATCTTTGGTGAAGGATGAAGAAGATGTAGGGAATATGGTCCAACAAGCTTTAGACTCAATGGGCGAACATCAGCCATTAGATAACTCTATAGTGTCTGCTATGAAGCATCAAGACCAATCCAGTGGCAGCTTGGATCGTCGTAGTCATCAAAGCCAGCCTCCCTCAAACACAGGAGAGCTAATGACTAAAGGATTTATCGGATCAGGAAAAAACGAAACGCAAATGGCTTCAGAGCTTATCAGATCTTGTGTTTCAACTTGGCTCATGATTCAGGTAAATTAAAAGGAAAATATCTTGGACTAAAGCAAGAATACAAACTTTTTCACTTGAGTTAATGGTGTTGGTTTGAACCTTTTTTTATGTTTTGTTCCTGCAGATGTGCACAGAGAAGCAGTACCCACCAGCTGACGTGGCTCAGGTGATGGAGACAGCAGTGAGTAGCTTGCAGCCGCGGTGTCCCCAGAACATGCCGATCTACAGAGAAATACAGACTTGTATGGGATGGATCACGAATCAAATCATGGCTCTTCTAAAAACATAAAAATTAATTTGGACTTTTTATATAATTAACATGACCTTCATCTGAAAAAAAAAAAAATCAGATTTAGGGTTTGGATTATAGAGGTTAGTTTAGTTATAGTTAGCTAATAACCGAACAGATTAAGAGTTTGGATTCTGTCACTTTGGAGCAATATTTGTTATATTTTTAATATATTTTAAATAGTGGTAGTCGTTTGTTTCCCTTTATTCTTTTTAATCACTTGCTTTATTAGATATTTCAAGCTTTAATTTTATTACAAAAATCTAATAGTTTTAAAAATAAAAATTAGCGAGAACAAACATTAATATTTGTTTTTATCAACTATAGTCACATTACATATACTTTTATCTATTTTTTATTTAAAAAATTTAAATAGATAAATACACGTGATCTAATTGTTTGATCCGTTACATAGATTCTGAAAGTTTTAATTAAAATACTAAAATTAATATATATGTATAGACTAAGCTGATCTGTACCCGCTCACTCGGTGATCCAAGCAAAATTCCGAGTCATTATTCGGATCGGCTTTAAGAAAAAAAAAGCTTTTAACAAATAAAATAAAAATAAAAAAGCGTGGTTCTTTATTTGGGCCCGTTCGGTCTTAATAAAAGCCTTCAAAATAAAGTACCTAAGCCCTAAAATCATAATCAAACTCTGAAAGCCCAGCAGAGCCGACACCATCTAAACCCATCAAAAGAAATTACGTATTTTAAATAATTACGAAAAAAAATTAAAGCCGTAAAATTGAAATTGAGACGCTGGTTCATGCATTTTTTCCACTGGTTCCATCTAATTCAGAAGGAGTATCGCTGTCGACGGCGTGTGTTGAATTTGATCGGCAATAACACACTGTTTGATAAAGAGGTATAGTTTTTTTGGGTTTTCGTAAGGAGAGACACTTTGTACTCGGAAGTTTACATTTTCGATTTCGAATCACTGGAACTGTTAAGTCGCTCTAGTAATGGCGGATTTCCAGACATCGACTCAACGGGCCAAGTGGATTTTCACTCCCCAGAAACTGGTATCCTGCTTCCCTTTCCATCTCCGTTGTGCCACTACGTCTGATTGCTTTTTGTGTTCTTTTGGATTCCCGAGATATCATGTGAAATTGGGGAGCAACTGCGATATCATTTGGTCTATTGCATCTTAGAGACTGCCTTCATCTGTGTTTTTTTTCTCTTCTTAAGTTAATGGAAGTGAAATTGTTCATTGTTGAAATGATCGTCTATTTTGTTTGCTTCCTCTTAGATACGTTTTTATATGTAGAAAGGAAATACAATTTGATGGGCTTTGTTTGACGCAATAGAGTCGGATTGACCGAGCATTTGAGGCTTAGTGCTAGCTTTTCGAACTTTCTGCTGCTTAGTTATGTGTGTTATTTTTGTTCTACTTCTTTTCTAGGTATTGGTATTGCAACTAAGCTGTAGTGTTGTAATTGTAGGCAGAAAGATATAAAGCTGCTAACCAGAGGGCAGTGCAATTGCTGGAGAAGGTGCGTGTTAAGTGTTGATATGGAACTTTAGTCTGTATTCATGATAGATTTTAACTTGTTCTTATTCATAGTGTGGAACAACTCAAGTTGAAGTAGATGCCAGTGGATCACTAACATATCCTACAGATAAAGGTGGTGCAGGAGATCAAGGTAAGTTTTAGATTTATCCAATATCTTCATACGTATCATCATAGTTTTGCTGGTCAAATTTTGATATATCTTTTTTGCTACTTATACTACGCTACTTTATTCTCAGCTGATAAGAAGCTTAAGCCTTTGAGTGTTGATGAAGAACGGTTCATGAGAGCATTTTATGAGGCAAAGGTCCAAGAAGTGTGCAGTGCCTTTGAATTTCCTCACAAGATTCAGGTGCATTTCTCTCTTTCCAGATGAAAGTTAAATATCCGATCTTTTTAGATCTCTGAATCCATGTTTTCCTTCTAATCTTTTGCAGGCAACTGCCCTCCAATACTTTAAAAGGTTTTATCTGCAATGGTCTGTTATGCAACATCATCCAAAAGAAATAATGTATAGTTCTTTCAAATCCTTACAAATGCGCACAGGCTATACCTGCTTTCCCATAAGAAAATGTGTTTTGAAAGTGTTTATCAAATTCAGTCAAGTATTTTCTTGTTTTTCTGACAGGCTTATTTAGGCAGTTTGCCCCTTTGTTGAAAGTTGTAATTGGGACTAATTGATACCTTTCGTTGAACAGGTTAACCTGCGTGTATGCGGCTTGTAAAATAGAGGAGAATCATGTATCTGCTGAGGAAATAGGGAAGGGTATTAAACAAGATCACCACATAATTCTCAAGTATGAGATGGCTGTTCTTCAGGCATGATATGAGTCAATTAATCTGAAGCAACTTCCCTATGTTAATTTATCCCTGATGTTTTATTCTCTCTCTCTCTGTTCTTCTATTCATATTAGATTAACTTTATGTGCAGAGTTTGGAATTTGATCTGATTGTTTATGCACCATATCGTGCAATCGAAGGCTTTGTCAGTAACATGGAGGTAAATCGTGGCTGTCTAAATTTTTCGTAGATTTTCTCATGCCAGCTTGGTTTTCTCTCTTTTACATCTTTACAATGATGAGACTCCTTTTGAGTCGATAGGCAATTTTTATGTTGCAAGCAAAATTCTGAATTTTTACTCAAGGGAAAAATTAGGAGATTTTAAGGTTTTCAATACTTTCTGTTCATTGTGTAATTTTTCATCCTTGTTTAACTTCACGCTGTCTCCAAAAGTGACATCATCTTTTCATCCTCTAGGAATTTCTTCAAGCTAGAGATGATGCAATCCAAAAGCTGGAGGTAGATCTCTCTTCGTAACTGCAAATATTTTTGTACTTAACGGGCCTTAGTGAAGTGTCATTTTCTCGTACTGGCATAACATTTCAATTACTTTTGCAGAATTTGCTCAAAGCGGCAACAGCAGAAGCAGATAAAGTTATGCTCACTGATGCTCCACTCCTCTTTCCTCCTGGCCAGGTGATAGTTTCTTTTTGTCTCCCTAGCCTTTGTTTTGATCAGGTTGAAGATACTTGATAACATAAACCCATCAAGGAATCTGGTTGAACTCATGGTTTGGGATATTTCAGTAAAGCTCATAAATGCTGCATAAGACATAAAGTTTAGGACGAAAGTTGGTACTTTTTTATCTTTTTTTACAGATATATAGAGTAGGTGAAAACTGCATTAGTGAACATTTGTACTATTGTAGTTTAGCTTATCGAAATAGACTCACCATGTTCCTTCTTTCTTTTGCTGATATCTAACAGAAGAAGTATGACAACTTGCTTTATTGTTTCTCAGTTGGCGTTGGCTGCTTTGCGTATGGCAAATGGAATTGTTGGAGTGGTTGATTTTGATAGGTTATTTCCCTTTTGCCACCATATGGTCCTCGCACAATTATATTCCCCCATTATTTAATCTCTTGATCTCTGTTTCCGTTATATGAAAACTATTACTGGTTAGATTTTTCAACTAAACTGCATGTAATGCAGGTACCTAGAGAACATTGTTTCTCAACCAAGCTCTGAGCACACAACTTCAGAGCTCATAATATTACTTGATGATATAGAATCTTTGGTATGCACTAACTTTTTTAATATTTCCACAGATGCATGAAACTTTCATTTCTTTCTAAAAGGCAGTTCTCTTTCTGTCTTTGCAGGTAAAGAACTACAAGTACCCAAGTGAAAAGGACATGAAGCATATCAACCGGAAGCTAAAATCTTGTCTAGGACATAGTTCTTCACATGACGAGTACAATCAACCTTCCTGCTTTTGGTTCTTCCAACCACTTAAATTAGATATGTCTCATAGATTTTGCTTCTTCAGTTGACTCTCTTCTCTATTCATTTTCCTCAGGAGTAAGAAACGGGAGAAGAGATCGAAGCACAAGTCACATAGGAGCTCCAATGATGCACCAAAGGGGGCACCAATAGGTTGAGTTTCTCGTTTTGCCTATGCAATACTTTCTTGGCACGTTAGTTTTAATCTAATTGAATGTGAAAATCCTCTTGAGAGTTTCTTTTTTCCCCTGTTGTTGTTCTTATTAGTAAATTTGAAGAATCTTAAATTGGAAATTTATATCATAAACGTTATACTCGGCAAACATTATTTGTCATAAGTTTGTTTATTTCTGAGATGTCAATGAACCTTCAAATACAAAACTATCATTTTAATTTGGGCAATGGTGTGTTACAAAACTACCATATAAACAATAATGTTTAAAAAAAAAAGACTAATTTAAAATACTTGAAAAAGTTAATGAGTATTTCTTCTAACACAAGTAAATTTAACTGTTTCCTATATTGGTACGAGTTTGATTTTCTCAATTTACTTGTGTAGAAAAAATACTCATTTAATTTTTCAATTATTTTCAATTAGTCTTAAATTTTGTTATAAACATTATTGTTTTGAGACGATTTTTTGTTGAGCTTAATACTTATAAAATATAGTGACATGCATTTCATACAATTTGTTTATTTCAAAAGTATTATATTTGATGGTTTCGTAAAATTTTACAAAAATTTCCTTTTTCCAATAATCTATGCTACAGAATTCAAATTATTATTTAGGATAATTTTGTTTTTCGTCATTTTAGTAGATATTACTAATCAAAACATTAAATTTAATGATTAGAATGTATTGTTGTGGTTGTGGAGTTTTAACATTCGGGACAAAGCATTTCGTAATTACAAAATCGTCTTTTTGATTTTGGTGCAAGCAAATAGCAACATGTCGTTCTTCATCGCGCAGCTATATAAACTCTGCATCGATGATTCATATATTTGTAATTAATGTTAATTAATTGATCCGAAAACTTGAAATCACCTGTTTGGCTCCTTTGCCTTGCTCTCCATCTTTCGATCAAATCTGTGAAAAAGGAAACAAAATGGCGAGTATGAGGACGAGCTCTGGCCTTGCTTACCCTGAGAGGTTCTACGCCGCCGCATCGTACGTCGGACTCGACGGATCTGCATCGTCGGTGAAAAGACTCAGCTCCAAATTCTCCAATGATACCGCTTTGCTTCTCTATGCACTGCACCAGCAGGTCCGGATAAAAATTTTGTATTTCTTATCTTCTCTAATGCTAAACTCGCGTGTTTTTCGAATTCCACGAGATCTGGTGATTCAACAACACGTTGATTTCTACTTTGTTTGGGAGATGATCCCACATTATTTCCATTGCTACGAATCTAAGGATCATGATGCTTTTCGCATCCATTGATTCTTACTCAAGATGAGAATTGTGGTAGACGATTATGATATGCATGATGCTGAAACTTGTTTATCTTTTTTCCTGTGAGAGAATTTTCTTTCTTACCAATTTATTGGCGAGTCAACATATTCATCATCCTTGTGATAAAGAAGCTTGCCTTTGACATGTTAACAGGCTACTGTAGGACCATGCAATATACGAAAACCTAGTGCGCGGAATCCAGTAGAGCAAAGCAAGTGGAAAAGGTTAGATGTCCGTCAATAACTATCTACCATTCCACACTAGGAGAGGCTTTAGATCCCATCAAATTAACTTCATAATGCAAGGATCATCAAGATATCTCAAAGATCAGGGCAATGGCAAAAAGTATTGTAGATGTAAGATGATAGGGAGGCTTTAGTGTGTATGCGACGGGAATGGCAAAAAGTATTGTAGATGTAAGATCATCAAGTGGTACTTTTGTTACCTTAACTTTAGTGTGTATGCGAAATGCCGATCACATGCCAGGGGAAGTCATATTAGAGAATGCCATCATGCAAAGGCACACCTACTTCGCACAACTCGTTACCTTAATTAGGATATGTTCTATGAACATTATGCACCGAACGTGGTCCTTGTGAATTTTCCTAAGAGAAGTATATGTTTACTAGTTGGCAGGGGCTTGGAACCATGCCATCCATTGAAGCAATGCGTCTCTTTGTGAAAATTCTAGAGGTAACCAACAGAGAAATTTATGCTCATTTTTCGTAATCTGTGGATCATCGGCTAAATTCGTCTTATTACTCACTTGTAAAAGGAAGAAAATCCTAGTTGGTATCCAAGGTCATCGAACTCTGCTGTCGATGTCCATGTTAATGTAAGTGAACCCCAAATTAAGAAATTTCATTTCTTATACACAGGATCAAGTTTCAGTTTGTGTATGTATCGCTAGCAAATACCAAAGCATCGTCTTAGGTGTTTGATCCTTGTGTATAACACCATTCCATGTTTAGGTTCATACTTTTCATTCCTTTTCCTAAAGAGGATCGTATCTTACTCATTTAGTAAAGGGGATTGATTCTCTTTCGCAGAGCACAAAGGCCGAACCTAGTATAGAGAATGGTGCTTCATTTGGTGAGACAATGGCAATTTCTACCGAAGATGGGCTCTTAACGGAAACCCAAGATAAAGACGTAGTATTGGAAGACCCAAATACTATTTATGTGTATAACCAGTGGACTGCACCAGTAACATCAGGTCAGCTACCAAAAGCCCGGTATGAGGTAATAGGTTTTATCTAAATCTTGTGGAACATGAAAGAAAAAGATCTCTTTGTGTATCTTCTCTCTTTTCTAATTCTTGTTTATTATATTAATCGTTTCAGCATGGAGCAGCAGTTATCCAAGATAAGATGTATATATATGGTGGAAATCACAACGGGCGTTATCTAGGTGATCTTCATGTAAGCAGCTTATAGCATTCTTTGCGTAGCATTGTGTTCTCTAATCAAAATATTTGGTTTCTGTTTTTCCTACCTTCAACAATCTTCTCCTATTATTCTTCGGTGACATAGAAGCATGTTTTCTGTAAATTGTGTTTGAAATATAGGTTCTAGATTTTAAAAAATGGACTTGGTCAAGAGTTGAAACCAAGGTTGTGACTGAATCACAGGAAACATCATCTCCAGCAACACTAACTCGCTGTGCTGGTCGTTCTTTGGTTTGTCTTTAACTTGCGTTTTCTTTTGATTTCTAGCCTTTGATATATCAAAGACAGGTTTCAGGGAAAGTACAGTAATCTCCTCATGAAATCCATATGCTGCTAGTTCATAGCAGAAAAGAATCTAGCTATAAGTTATTCTCACTGGCCTTCTTTGTTTATTATGCAGATAACATGGGACAACAAGCTTCTCTCTATCGGTGGTCATACAAAGGATCGCTCAGAATCAATGCCAGGTAGGAGTTAAAACACTTTTGAAATGGCTAATTTCAGTTAAGTTGTAGTTTCTGGAGCATTCCAATTTTTGTATCACTTTTTCTTCTGTTTTCTCATCACAGTGAAGGTCTTTGATCTGCATACCTGTACATGGTCAATCTTAAAGACATATGGGAAGCCACCCGTAAATCATCTTTTCTCCTAAGTTTTCTAATCTTTATATGGGAAAGATTTCTATTTAGTAAACTAGTAAAACATTTTGACCATCGGAAAGAAAAACATGAAAGTTGCTCTACTTCTTCCTTCGTAGTATTCCAGGGTGTTAAGTTGCATCTGAATCCAATTTATTGATCTCCTTTCTGATATTTGAAATTGAGAATGTAGTTGGCTTCTTCGACACTATGTTTATCACTCTCTCTTGCTTGCAGATTTCGCGTGGAGGCCAGTCAGTGACTCTTGTGGGAAAAAAATTGGTGATATTTGGCGGCCAGGATGCAAATAAATCGCTTCTGAATGATTTGCATATACTTGATCTGGATACCATGACCTGGGATGAGATAGATACCGTGTAAGATCTTATGATGTTTCTGTATTTTTTTCTCTCTTTTGAAGCAGTCAGGTCTGCTCAAAGACTAGATAAGAATTCAGAAAACGAAGGAGATTGTACAAAGCTGCCAACTATCTACTACTATACCTTAGTTGTCAATGAAAAATCAGCAGTTTAGGGTTTAAACTTCTGTCAACTTGCAGGGGTTCTCCTCCATCTCCAAGGTCTGGTCATGCTGCTGCAATGCATGCGGAGCGTTACCTTCTTATCTTTGGCGGAGGATCACATGCAACTTGTTTTGATGATCTTCACGTCCTTGATCTGCAAACTGTATGTTAGGCTTATTTTGTTCCAGCAACGCTCTTTGTCAGCTTCTTGACATATCTGTTTCCATATTATAGATGGAGTGGTCAAGACATACACAACAAGGTGAAGCACCAACATCACGTGCTGGACATGCTGGTGTGACGATTGGGGAGAACTGGTTTCTTGTTGGTGGTGGAGATAACAAGAGCGGTAAGTTTCTACACTTTTCCCTTGGAAAGTCTCTTTATCTTCCCAACAAGCATGTGTTGCCTCTGTTACATCACTGGAACCTTTCCTGGGAACAAAAAAAAACTTAATTTTAACTTTTCTTCTTGTACAGTGTGATTAATTGTGATGCTTGCTGATACTTTTACCGCAGGGGCATCTGAGACTGTTGTATTAAATATGTCAACTCTTGCGTGGTCAGTACTCACATCAGTCCAAGGGCGTGTAACTCTCGCTAGTGAGGTAGTTAACAACACATCCCCATTTTATCTTTTGTCCATATAAGTTTACTACTCATTATTCCTGAAACATGAAACTTGAGTAAATATCTTGTGATTTCTTTTTCACTCTTTCAGAATTGAGCTGCAAAATGTTACTTTGATAACAGGGATTGAGTTTAGTTGTGAGCTCATATAATGGCGAAGACGTAATCGTTGCTTTTGGTGGATACAACGGACGTTATAACAACGAGGTACCCATAAACAATTTTTTTCCTGATTTGGCTTTTCAACTCGGTTATTAATTCTGATTTTTGTCAATCACAGGTGAGTGTTCTTAAACCAAGCCACAAATCAAGCTTGAAATCAAAGATTATGGAAGCTTCTCCTTTGCCAGATAGTGTTTCTGCTGTTAATAACGCCACGACCAGAGATATTGTGTCTGAGATCGAGGTGAGCCAAGCAAGCAAAGTACGGGAAATTGTCATGGATAATGTCAACTCCGGATCAAAGGTATCTTCTCAAAGTAGACTAAGATAATCACATAAAATATGAAGAGATTTGAAAATTTATCTCATATATTTTTCCTTTGTGCCTCGAATACTAAATCCACAGGTTGAAGGAAAAAGCGAGCGCATTATCACATCCCTTAAATCCGAGAAGGAAGAACTGGAGGCATCACTCAGCAAGGAGAAGATACAAATTCTTCAGCTAAATGAAGAGTTAACAGAGACAGAAACTCGAAACACTGAGTTATACAAGGTAAAAAATAATACGTTGCCTTCATGGATCTCTCTTAACTTTTTATCTCGATTTTACCAGAACAAAAGCCAACAGAAAACAATATGTACTATTGGTTTTCTGAGAATTGGTTCTTACTTGGAAAGTTTAAATAAAACGTGGAAACGGGTAGTAAGCAAGACGCATGAGTTGACAGAATATTTTCGAGATTGTTTTGTCATATCAACATTTTTCTTGTATTTGATATATAGGAAGTTCAATCTGTACGGAGTCAACTTGCAGCTGAACAATCAAGGTGTTTCAAATTAGAGGTATATAGATCCGTTACCAAGATTATCACCTTGCCTTTCCCTTTTGAAAGCTTATTGTAAGTTCAGGGTTGATATCTGAATCTCTCTAGTCCCAAATCCTAACAAAACTCGGTCTATGTGCCCGCAGGTCGAAGTTGCAGAGCTAAGACAAAAACTTCAGACAATGGAAACACTTCAAAAGGAACTCGCGCTCCTACACCGTCAAAGAGCGGTTGCGTCTGAACAAGCCGCCAATGTGAATGCCAAACGACAGAGCTCTGGTGGCGTCTGGGGCTGGCTTGCTGGAACTCCTCCGCCAAAAACATGATTGCCCACTAAAATATTTTTTCCGGTACTTTTTTTTTCATTACCAATCTCCTCTTCTATATTAGTATTTTTACTTTTAGAAAAAAAAAAGAGAAATATCATACAGAGCAAAGTTTTGTCCCCTTGTCAGGCATGGTTCTCACTGAAAATAAGGTGTAAATGGCTATTTCTACAAACGTATGATTGAGCTTTAGTATCGCCATTGAAGATTATATATATGCTGCCGAATAGTGTTTATGTTATGTTATGTTACTGTTAAGAGTATAGATATGATTTCATTATAGGTTTTTGTAATGGCAAGTTTGTTTACCATTAACCATTACATGTGATGTGATTTTTACATACTTCATCAACCAATGTCTTTTTAACTTCTAAAACTTGGTAACTACCATACATTTGATTCATGGAGTAACACCTAGCTTTTATAAATACTTTATATAACTCTTTTTTATTGATTACAGCTACGAAGGCATAATCTATATGGTGTGTTTGGTTTTCTTCTCATAATTAGATGTGAGTTAACCAAGACTAATAAAAAAAATCTAAAGCAATTTTTCTTTTGAAGACAAAAATCCGAAACAAATACATATGTAGAAGAATTTATCGTTCAGTATAGAGGATTGGTATCAATTTTCAGACGAGTCACAAAAAAAGAAAAAAAAACAGATTATCTTGTAAAGACAATGTGAATGCCAAACAATATGACGTCATTCACTTCTTATGATGTATGTGGCAATTCAATAATCGGTAGATTTTCTTTCAAATATATTTTATATTTTATATTTTATGCATTTTTAATGTCTTTTTTTTTTGATGTATGACTCTTTTCTCTCGATTTACAGTACATTTTTGTTTGTTCAAATCCGTCTCTTTCATTTTCTCCTCTAGAACCGATACGGATAATCTCGCAGGATTGCTAACAGAACTGCTAGGGTTTGTCTCGATTGTGATTTGCGAAGCTCCATTCGTTCGGTGGTGTACGTGTGATGGAAGAGGATGCTGAGATTGCCCAACAAACGAATTCGATTGAGGATCCTGAGGTGAGTCCATCGGTTTCGGGTGATGCTGATGTTGATTCGAGCGTGGATGTTCATGAGGGATTACAAGCCATTGATGCTGCAGCTTTACCTAGGGAGCTCGATTCGTCCGTTACTAATGACGATGGCGATGGCGATGGCGGTCCTAGGGTTTCTGAGAGTGAGAGACCAGAGGAGGCTGATCTCATTGCGTGTAATGGGAGCGAGGAAGATGATATAAGTGAAACGGACCCTAGATTTTCTGAGATTAAGAGCAAGGATATAATAACTGATAGCCAGATTGAGAGGTCTGATGACAGTCCTGAGGTTACTAAAGAAGATGACTCCGATGATGATCAATCTAGTGAGCTTGGCTCCGAAGCTGATGATGAGAAGAAATCAGATGTGGCTTTCGAGGAAGAAAAGCGAGGAGATTTGGAGAAACATGCGGCGGTTTCTGATTACAAATCTCTCTTATCTGAGTTTGATGATTATGTTGCAAGCGAGAAAATGGGTTCTGGAGTTTCGAGGGCATTGAGTTACGGGTTCGAAGTGGGCGATTTGGTCTGGGGAAAAGTAAAGTCTCATCCATGGTGGCCCGGTCATATATTCAATGAAGCTTTTGCGTCTCCCTCTGTTCGTCGCATGAGGAGGATGGACCATGTTCTTGTCGCATTTTTCGGGGATAGTAGTTACGGTTGGTTTGATCCTGCTGAGCTTATTCCCTTTGAACCGCATTTAGCAGAAAAATCACAGCAGACTGCTTCCAGGCACTTTGTGAGGGCTGTGGAGGAAGGCATGGATGAGGCTAGTAGAAGGTCAGCTCTTGGGCTGACTTGTAAATGCCGGAATCCTTATAACTTTAGGCCTACTAATGTTCAAGATTACTTTGCTGTTGATGTGCCGGATTACGAGCTTCAAGCCGTTTACTCTGCTGAGCAGATTAAAAAATCTAGGGATAAGTTTTCACCGGTTGAGACTCTCTCTTTTGTGAAGCAATTGGCTTTAGCACCTCAAGAGTGTGATTCAGACAATTTGATGTTTTTGAAGAAGAAAGCAGTGGTTTCTGCTTTCCGGAAGGCGGTGTACGAGGAGTTTGATGAAACGTATGCACAGGCATTCGGGACGAAATCTGTGCGCAATTCAGTGAGTACGCATGAACCTCATAATAGAGCACCCCCTCGAGGTATTGTGACTTTCAGATATCATGTGAATTTTGTCTATTCAGACCTGAAACAGCTATCATATGTGTTACAGAGATGTGAGATACTATGACTTGGTGGTTTTTTGAGTGTTAGATCCTCTGATCTCACCTTTTCTTGGCTCGTTGTTGTTAGGATTTTTTATCTTTGTAGTTTTACACTTTATATTAGCACGCGTGAAAGAAGCACATAGTAACTTGATGTTGAAACCTGCACTGCAAAAGGTGGTCTAAGAACAATTCTGCGCCGCTTTCTTTTCTATTATGGAGAGTCCCCCATACGTTTACCTTGTTTGCTTTGTTGTTTATTGTCTTGGTGGTTGATGAGCTCTTCCAACTTCTCATGTTTCCAGCTCCCTTGAGTGGCCCGCTGGTCATAGCAGAAACTCTAGGTGTCCTGAATAGTTCTAAAAAACCCACAACGGTTAAGGATTCAAAGAAACAAGACAAGTATCTTCTCAAACGAAGAGATGAAGCTAGTGATAAGACTGTTCCATTTGGCCAAGTTGAAGCAAGTTCAAGCACGGGCTTTGGTGGATCTTCAGACGGGGATTTTGTACTACAGAGAAGAGTGCCGACGCTTCAAAGTCCAATGAAAGATGAGCAGCCTGGGATTGTGAGCATGGCTGGTAAACAAAATTCTGTTTCAAAGCTCTCTCTTGATGAAATAAAGGATTTAGCTGAAGAATCAGCGGAGAAAATGGAAGAAAAAACTGTAGAATTTCCAGAGCATGGGAAATCTGAAGCTATGGCGCCTCTTAAGCAAGAAGCTGGACCAGATTCTGGACCAGCTGGAAGCTCTCTCCACCCCCTGATTGAGTCTCCTCGAGGTTTTCATACCTCATCAGCTGAGGGGAAAAGTTCCACAGGGTCTTTTATCAAGAAAGTCAAAGTTACTAAACGATCTTCAAGCGAAATGGGCTCTGAGAATCCTCCTTCAGAGCCGGTAAAGAAAAAGAAAAAGAAGAAAGAGCCTATTGCTGATCTTCCGAAAAAGAGAAAGCTTTTATCTTCTGGGGAAGCTGGAGCCAAGAAATTGTCCAAGCTTGGTTCAGCACATTCACATTCCTATATGGAAGTTGATGTGCCGAAGCTATTCGGTCATCTGCAAGATCTCTCTCTTGACCCTTTCTCTGGTTCATCAGTTGCTTCTTTTGGAGCGGCTAGGAAATTCTTTCTCCGTTTCCGTTCACTTAATTACCAGAAAAGCTTGGCTGTATCTTCATCTGATGCTAGTACTGAAAATGCCAGAGACACAAAACCCTCAAAACTTGCCAAGACTGTGAACAGAACCGAAGACCCATCAAAAGCTGGAAGAAAACGCCTCTCTTCTGATCGTCAAGACGAAATCCCATCAGCTAAGAAGCTGAAGAAAACTAATCAGTTGAAACCAATGGCTTCTGAGAAGAAGATCAGACGAGAAGGAAAAGATAGTATAAAACCAGTAAGAGAGCAAAGCGGTGCAGTTCAACCAAAACCAGCAAAAGCTCAAACGGGGAAGAAAACGGCTCCATCAGTGAAGGTGGTTGAGCCCACGATGCTGGTCATGAAGTTTCCACCTGGCACATCTCTCCCATCAGCTGCATTGCTAAAGGCGAGGTTTGGCCGGTTCGGGCTGTTAGATCAATCCGCCATCAGGGTTTTCTGGAAATCCTCGACCTGCCGTGTTGTCTTTCTGTATAAAGCCGATGCACAGACTGCTTTTAGATATGCAACAGGAAACAACTCTCTCTTTGGAAATGTGAACGTAAGGTACTTTCTCCGTGACGTGGATGCTCCTAAAGCCGAGCCTCATGAACCAGAAAACGTAAAAGAAGATGATGAATCACAGAGCCAATGGTTAGACCAAGCACCGCCACTTCACCAACCAAAATTACCACCACCAAACATCAACCTCAAATCCTGCTTGAAGAAACCGGGCGATGACCCAAGCGGTAGTAGCAACAACGGAAATGGTAACCGCGGAACCGCAAGAGTAAAATTCATGTTAGGAGGTGAAGAAAACTCGAGTAAAGCAACCACAGAGCCACCATTAACAACGACCTTGAATAGAAACAGTGGACCTTCTTCATCGTCATCATCATCATCTGTTGCAATGGAATTTGTTAGTAAGAAGTTTCAAAATGTTGTTCATCATCAACAGCTTCCTCCTTCAACATTGCCTCCAATTCTTCCTATCCCTCAACAATATTCAAAACCCATTAACCATGTCGAACCACATATGCCGGCACCTTCCAGAAACATCCGTGGCCCGACCCCAGCGGTTGGTGCAGGAGACATCTCTCACCAGATGCTCAACCTTTTGTCAAAATGTAACGACGTTGTGGCTAACGTCACGGGCTTGTTGGGCTACGTTCCTTATCACCCATTGTGACAAAACAAAGCCCGTTGAGAGAAAATGTTGTGTTTTTAGTATCCGTGTTTGGTTTTGGTGATATATTATTGTATGTTAGACATTAGTCAACTTTGTTATCCATCATGTATTACAATTCATAATGGACCTCTCTGTTCCTCTCTCTCTCCTTGTTTCAGGTTTTCGTGTTTACATCAGTAAGTTATATGCTATTTGATACACTATGTGTTAGATCGCATGCCCAGGTTTCTCTATAATGTACTTGGTGTATGCTAGGCCCGCCTCTTTGGCTGAGTCAGATTTAAACCAAACCAATAAAAGAAAGATGTGTGAAGAAAAACTATAAGCCATGCACTGAAAATTGTGGTGTAAGCAAAACGAGTTTTGTGGACCAAAATTTGGGTTGGGCGTATCTGTGGTCTGATCCACTCGCGGTTCGTGCACGTGCTAATTCTATTCAATTTTCTTTTATTTTTTCAGAAAAGCAAATTGACCCCAAAAACAATTGTTGACAAAAAAGGTAATTAATATTAACTTGCTTTTATGAAATGACGTCGTCATTGTTGTGTGTGAAGAAACAGAGAGAGAGGAGGAGGAGGTACCAAAGCTGTTTCGAACACTGGAGCCCAAGTGATGGGAGGACATAACCACAACCAGCTGGACCAGGTTCGATTTGGTACCAGAATTTTCAGTTGTGTAAGTTTTTACTTAAAGGCACATATATGAGTGGCCAGTTTCAGTCAATGGAAGACACAGTAAAACACTCGAATAAAATCGACTAACTTTTTTATAAAAAAATATATACCAATCAACTCAAACTCTTTGGTTAACGTTATATGAAACGAAACAATTAGTAAGGATTTTTGTCCTAGATGACATCGACTTAGGTTTTTCACTTACTTCCATTGGAAAAGTAAAAGAGGAAAGCAAATCCCATGAAATCAAAGAAAAGAAACCAAAGTAAGCAAAATGAACTGCAGCTTTAGTTAATAGATCTGAAGTTTTGATTTGAAGTCTCACATATCAGGATTAGCCTCCTCAGGAATGACTTCTACTGTGACCGTTTCTTTATTTGATCTCTCCACAACTACTCGCACCCGCTTCCCAACTCTATCGTCCATTATCTCTATTATCTGCAATTAAAAACCTCATTCACACATGAATTTCTTCTACTATAAGACGAAGAGGAAGAAGGTAGATTGAGAGATGATACATGCCTCTCTGATGGTCTCAACCGGCTTCCCGTCAAATCCCACAACAACATCCCCTGGTTTGAATCCAGCTCGATCAGCCGGTGATCCTGGAATCACCTGCAAAACAGTGATCATGGAATTATACTGGTGTATTCAAAAATTTGACACGACTATGATTATATAATGGATCTTCTTTATGGATGGGGTAACTCACCGTAGGGACAAGAATGCCTTTTTTCACATCAGGAAACATCGGGTCTCGTTCTTTTAGCTGAGCAATGATCATTTTGTTGAGTTCGATCATTTTTAACCCAATCCATGGACGTATAACTCTACTGCAACAATATATTTTATATTACCATTCCTCCCAACCTTCATATGATTTCATACAAGCAAAGCCAATGAACGGGTATTGAGATTACTAACATACCCGCTCTTCTTGAAATGCTGGATGATTTTGGAGACCGAGTCAATCGGCACAGAAAATCCGAGCCCATCTGCAGCTAAAACTTTCATGATGTTTACACCCACCACTTCTCCATCCAAATTCACAAGTGGCCCGCCAGAGTTTCCCTGCCACACAATAAGCACAAGGATATAAAAATGAGAGACATGCAAAAGACAATGGGTAACAACATCTCAATCCATAGAGAAGGAAAGATGTAGATTACAGCATTGATGGCACAGTCTGTTTGGAGATATTCTCTACGTATGCCTCCTAAACCCAAATCACTGCTTTTGCGGTCAACACAACTGCACCGAAAAACAGCAAAAACCGAAGTAAGAAGGAAATTGTAACTATACGAACTTATCAAATTAAAAAGAATATTGCATTATAGGTATGTCTGTTTCTTTACCTAACAATACCGGCGGTTATTGTATTCTGAAGAGAAAGAGGACAACCCACAGCTATTACCCAGTCCCCTGGACGAAGCTTATTTGAAAGACCAAGTTTAGCAGTTGGCAATGGCGTCTTTGAATTTATCTTCACTAATGCAATGTCAGACTGTAAATCAGCATTCAGCACCACACCTTCAAACGTCCTACCATCTTGCAATGTCACATCAACCTATAATTCAAAACCTCTAAAATTCACATATGTTAAACAAGATAGATACCATCCAGGTATTGGACTAACCAAATTTTATCATAAGCTATAATCCGAGTGTCATTTCAAGATCCTTGCCAAGATCGTATGAACAAAACTACATAGTTTATTAACTTCTTGAGGGTAATGAGAGAATGCACTGTAATTCATTCACTAGTCCCACATGCTCTTTTCAAACCAGAATATGAGCTGATCACCTTTTGAACTTACCCTTCCTTTAGATGATTGGCGAATGCTCTGAAAATCGACTACAACGTGAGCACAAGTCAATATTGTGCCATCAGCATCAATGATCGTTCCAGAACCGATACTTTTTCCCGTCGAAATCCCATGAAAACCTTGAAAAAATCCAAAAGATCACCCAACAATGAATCCTACAGCCAATGTATTTGCACGGATAACAGAAGAAATTAAATCAAAAGAAAAAACGAAAATAAGAAAGAAGGGTTAAACCTTGAGGAACAGATAGATTGACAACTGCTGGTCCTATCCTTGCAGCCGCGTTGGCGATTGTATCCCTTCCCAAAAAGGCGCTACTTGGTGGTTTCACACTATCTGAATCTTCAACAGGAACTTTCTTCTCATCATCATTTGCAGCTGCTTCTGATTTTGGGTCGACTCTGGAAGAAAACGCCGTGAAATTTCCTGCACATATAATAAGGAAAATAAAATTACAAAGCTGCAGCTCCATCTTAAAAATGACATAGGTAGAGAGATCAGATTTTCATTACGAACCAAATAAGCTTTGCTCTGGGCGATGAATCAGGTCCTGTGAAATCTGCCAAGGTAATGAGATAGATTCCCGAACAGATTCTGGAATAGCCAACGACATTCTCGTTCCTAGAAATACATATTACATCAAGATAACAATGATGAGATCACATTTGCCACAGCACATTAACCTTACGGCAAAGAAAGCATGGAAACAAAACAAAATCGTGGAAAATATGTTGGAGCTTCGTTTACCTGCATCTGTACCGTATACAATTCCAGAAGTGGCGGCAGCAACAGCGACGATGCGAATAAGCGAGCTTCGTTTAGAAGATGAGACGGCTCTCTTCTGCCAACCAAAACAAAAACAAAAAATACATCAAAAAGTTTGTAAATTTTTAATCAATTAATCAAAGAGTCGTTCATCATAATCAGATACCAGAAAATTCATCATCGCTAAATCCAAGATTGAAGCACTTTGATTGCTAAACCCCGCTGGAAGTCAAAAACGTCTCCATCTGTTTCACAGAATCATCGCATAGAGAGAGAGACAACACTGAAGAACAGTATTAATGGACCTCCTCATTTGGGCCCAATGAAAGCCCAAACTGAATAAACACACGAAATACCTTTATTCAGCTAACAGAAGTACAATAATTAATAATAGTTAGTACAAACTAGATTGATTAATGTCATTAATGCTACTGACTTCGTCCAAGTAAAATATACAATTTAGAAATACCTTATCTTAAAAATATCTGACTAATATATACATTCAATTTCTATGTAAAACAAGTGGATAAAAATACGAAATCCAGAAAGAGATTATTTATTTGATTAGACCGAAACTGAGAGAGAGAACAATACTCAGAAATTAGTTTTTTCTTTACAAAATGGTAAAAGACATGATAATCTTCCCTTGATTTCCAAAGACAAACCAAACGAAGATAAACATAGAAGAAACCTACACAATCACTAAACCAACAAAAAAAACAAGATGTTCTTCTAGATGGATATAATTAAAAGCAACAACCGTGAACAAAGGCATTTTAAGCCTTCTTGGGAGATTTGGTAGCTTGTGAAAATTTCTCTTGACCAGGAGCTCTCTTGGGAAGAAGAATCGGGTTGATGTTTGGAAGAACTCCTCCACTTGCGATGGTCACTCCGTGTAGTAGTTTCCCCAATTCTTCGTCGTTCCTTATCGCCAAGCAAAGATGCCTTGGGTTTATCCTGTTCTTCTTGTTGTCTCTCGCTGCGTTCCCAGCTAGCTCAAGAACCTGACCGAGAGAGAGAGTTAGATCAGAATGAAAACGGAAAAGGAAGCTCGAAACTAAGCAGATCCATAGATTAAATAAGAATTCCAATTATCAGGTCAGAAACGTTGCGATCAATTTAACAAGAAACCAGCTGAAATTGACTGTTTTCCCTTACACGAACCCTAATTCCATTTCCCATTTCTACAAACCAATTGGAGATAATGCACATCCGGAAAACAAAATCCACGGAGGGAAAAAAGATCTACCTCGGCGGCAAGGTACTCAAGAACGGCGGCGAGGTAAACCGGAGCACCGGAGCCGTACCTAATCGCATAACGGCCTTTCTTTAAGTAACGAGCGATACGACCGACGGGAAACTGGAGACCAGCCTTAGCTGACTTGGTGACACTCTTCTTCCTATCTCCTCCTCTTCTTCCTCCTGCACCTCTCGCCGGCTTCGCTGCTGCTGCTGGTGACTCCATTGGAAACAAAACGGATTCTTAACACACGGATCTATAATAAGAAACTATTAGTGTGTGTTTCTTTTCTTCTTTTTCGGTTTTGTGGCGGTTTACGAGTTGCGTAAAATGAGGACTCAACAATTTGTATGTATATACCATGATACTGCCACGCTGGCAATCCGAGTATTAATGAAGTTACCCGTCCAGATTGTATTTCGTTGCTTTTGATCCAACGGTCACTCTTACACGATGATGGAGTCGACGTATATAATTACTACACGTGCAAAGGAAGGAGTATATCAAACATTCGAGTAATCTCAGCCGTTAGATTCATCCCCCACGTTAAACAAGCTCTATCATTCTGTTGTCTTTTCCTAAATCAATCAATACTCAAGTAAAGAATTAATCCAATGTTCAATTTAATCTTGGTTAATATATTCTACTTGCCATAAATACGTGTCAATTACAAAAACGAAACAACAAAAAAACTTGCGGAAGTATCAAAAATTGATCAAGAAAGAGAGTTTAAAATATTCAACTGTAATCTTCTAAGCACCATGACAAAACCAGAAGCAACATCAATGGCTGAGCGAGCTGCAACCAAAGCCTCTTGGAGCTCGGAGTTAACGAGATAGTAAGAACATATCTCTTTGAGAATCTGATCATGGCGCTCTTGAAGCCTCCCCACATTCTCTTCCGCAGCAACCAAAGCCTCATTCACTAGCCTCAGCTTCTCGATGGCTCGACGTCTCTGCCTCAAGATGGGACTGAGGGCAAACAAGAAGGACCCCGAAAGAGCAATTGTAGAAAGAATTATTATGCTTCCATAAAGATCCATGAATGGAATGGAGTTTGGTAAAAGAGAGGGAATATTGAAGATATGATATATAAAGTGGATTCATTACTTGAGAGGGTTGAGAGATTATTCTTTGCTTTTCCACGGAACATTCTTCTGGAACTTCAAAGGACGTTGTCGTGATCGTTCTCTTCGGGGTTTCTTTTCTCTCGGGCGTTTCATTGTCTCTAACCGCTGCCGCCGGATCTCTGGATCTGCCCATCCTTTACCCCAATCAGAGAATCCGCTGTATGTTCTGCGTTGAGTCAACGAAACCAGCATGTCGGCTTCTGGGTATACATATGGCGGCTTGTCTTCTTGGAAATCTAGTTGCTTCTTCCCTTTTTCTGTTGGTTCTATAAATGCAATCTCAACTCGACGAGCCTGCAACACAAACCAGCAACAGATCTTCAACAATTTAAACTGAATATGTGACATAAAGCTTGGTTTTTTTTTGTTACTACTGTACCTACCTTGTTATCCTACTGTACCTTTCCACCAAAGACGATCTATCTCCATGAATTTTTGGAGCTGCACCAACCAAAGCATCACATGAAGAACAAAATGCGCTATGTAATTTGTTGAAATAGAAACCTGTTCCCTGATTCTACTAATGAAGAACAGAAGATTTGGCTTGTCGGATAGTATCTTCCTTTTGATGTTGCCGAGTCCATAATCTTCATATGATGCATGCTCAGAGTTATTCTCCACCTGCAACTGATCCACTAGCAACTTAAGAGCCCGAAAGAACGGTTATAATATAAAACCTTAATTACTAAATAGAAAAATGTTTGATTGTATATCCGTCACTAAAAATAGCAAACTTTCAAATAAAATTCTGGAATTACTCAAAAGACTTACATGAAAAGCAGCGATTACTTGAAACAAATGATTAGCTTCCTCTCGTACATTTACTTGTTCCGGAGGCCCTTTAGTGCAAACATCGCATCTGTTCCATAGATTGGAAAGGTATTGCGACAGTTTGCTAGTTTGCTAGTTTTTACCTTAATGGTTTTTCTAAAAGAAGGATAGGACTTACAAGCTACACTTGTTGCAACTAAACTCCTCCCCAAAGTACTCCACGAGTATTTTCGCTCGACATTGTGAAGTGTTCATTCCGTATCTGCATGAGAAAAGGAGAACGAATGTAAGAGAATACAGAAAGAAAAGTGTTCAGATGCACACACACGTATTTGACTAGTATACAGACCTGAAGCACTCAGATAGCATCTTGTAAGCTTGCTGTGTCTGTTCTTTGCTCCTACGGCTTGGTAAAAGTGTTGGTACTCTTGATAGATTAGCATAGAGCACTGTACATCTCAGATTATTTCAGGCATGACAGAAAGGACGAAAGTTAGACTGCTAAAAGAAAATCAATATTAATCAACACACCGCACTTGGCTGATTCCCCGTCTCTTCCAGCTCGACCAGCTCGACCAGCTTCTTGGTAGTATGCTTCCAGGCTCTGCAGTTTCATTATTTCAATGACATGTATGTAGAAGAGAAAAGAAAAAATTTGCATAGCACGTGATTCACAGAGATGGAAATGTTAAGTGTAAGTGTCGTAAAAAGAGCTTTGAGAGACCTGCGGCCAACCATAATGGATGATTCTCCGGACATTTTTCTTGTCAATTCCCATTCCAAACGCAATTGTGGCGACAACAACCTGAAGAGGAGTACCATAATGTCATAATCTTCCGACAAAAAGAAGCAGGAACAGCAAAGTGGATAACAGAGTAGATCATTAAGTTAAGCCATAACACATACGAACATAAAGGTTCCATGTAAATACCTGCAGCTTATCTTCGTGAAATTCCTGGTGAACTTGTCTGAGATGCTTTTTTGGCAACTGTGAAATGTAACAAATTGTTAAAACAGCCATAACACATTTGAAAAAAGAGCAGCATTTAATTCAGAATACAAAATTTTGCCATCATAAATTGGAAACAAAAGATTTCTATAATAGCTGCTTGGTTGACATATTGTGACTTGCTACCAAGTTTACAAAGGTTGACAATTTTCAGGAAGGGGTCAGATTCTTCTTAGAAACAGTTCACAAGGCTTCATAAGGCAAGAAAAAGTACGATTTTTCAGTCCATACCGATGCATTATACGCTGCAGCCTTCAGTCCAACCCCACACAGATATTTTGCAATGTTGACACTCTCCTTTCTTGTAGGAACGTAAATGATCGTCGGTCCTTCACGATCCTCCTGCTGAAAACTATTATTATGTCCAGATTCATCAGGTATTTGCTTTCTGGAACGGACAGCCATATCCAGGATTTCACAAGGAGACATTGCACAGAACTCGCCACAAGCAACTGCAATGATTAAAACTGATCTAAACCACCATTCCTCAACACAACAGTGATATTTTTTTAAAAAAATAGAAAATCATCCAAGAATTTACTTCTGTTGTCAGCATATCCACTTGGATCAGAGATTTTTTCTCCAATTTAATTTGCACATGAGGTGACAACTTAACCAAGCGAAACTTGGTCAGATGCCAAGCTTATATATTTTACTAACACTGTCATCAATTTAGTTACATGCAGTCACCAATATTCTAATCAAAGTTATGTCATTTTTATCAGCAGTTTCAGATCAATCTCTGTTTTCAAACAAAATAAAAGGAGCATACCATCCCAATCATCAACACTCCGGAAGATGTCAGTTTCATCCTCCAGATACTCTTCTGACATTTCTTTCTCATCTGAACTGTTTTGCTTTGCAAAAGAGTTTTCTGGCTCCTCTTCATCATCATCGTTATCTGTCTCATGGATGTTTTCAGCATCGTGATAATCAAATTCATTCTGCTCTTCCGGCTCTCGTGAGATTACTGCTAGCTTTTTCCCGATAGCCTTTTTCTTTTCAGAGTATAAGTCAATTAAGTTTTTGAAGTCCTTTGCATATGAAGCTGAAGACTTGGTTCGACTATGTTTAACCTGTGAATGACAGAAAAATATCAGCTTCAGCTGTACATCTCATGACCCTATATCAGCGTCAATAGAAAGTTACAGAATAATCTGCTAATCTTATTCCTAAAGTTTATGGATATAAAAAGAGTTCCATAAATGTGAAGTAAAATGAAATCCGGGCCAGAAACTCACTGAAAATTGTAAATTTGGCCTGAAAAATGAAGTAAGCACAGTTTTTGTTTCCTTTGACAGGTGAAGTGACTCAAGAATATCTTTCTGCACGTGAGCTGTGGCTGTTGCAGTCAATGCCATTATCGGTACATCGTATTCCAAGAATTCCGAATTACTGGCACAGAAGTTTTCTCACAACACAGATAGTCTCCTGAAAATCAGGCAGCGAGAAATCTGTTTAGAAAACTGAGATTAGCCACAAAAGCACTTGAAAGCAATAACACTAGTTTTGACTCAAAATCATACCTGTAGTCCGGACGAAAACCATGTCCCCACTTTGATACGCAATGCGCTTCATCAATCGCAAAAAGAGCAATTCCATGAGTTTTTGCAAGCTTCTGGAGTGGTTTAATCAGTCTGCAATCAAGTTTTAAATCTGTCTTTAAGCAATAACAAAACAATATACATGCGTTTAAGAGAATTTCAGAAGTTGTACTGTGTACCGAACCACTGTCTCAGGGCAAACGTATATGATCTGATACATTCCCTGCATCGCCTTCTGTTCGATGCGTTTATCAAGTTGTCCTGAACCAAGAAAACAAGCAGAGATTTTGTGCATTGAAATCTTGAGGCATTGATCATGCATCAGGCTTATCAAAGGTGAGATTACGACAACAACCTTTCCCGTCAACAGTGCAGGAATCTGGAAGCAAAGAGATTTCCCTGAGTGGTGAAAACAGAGAAACCTCAATTAGAATATTATCGACCCCATGTGGGAATGAAGAAGGCATCGGCGACGAAGAAAAAGAAACTACCAGATCCCGTTGCAGCTAGAACAAGACAGTCTTTGTGAGCAGCCCACGTTGACAAAGCCTCCCGTTGGAAACTTTTCAGGGATGAAATACCAAACCGGATTCGTAGTATAGAATTAATTCTTTTCTCCCAAGTCGATGAAGCCTCTGAGCAACCATTTGGCAATTGTGTATCAGGAAAACAGCTAGACACTGAAGGGGAAGACTTTCTCATCTCTTCTGAAGTATCAGACAGCGTTTCTAACTGAGAGCCCGCTACTGCAGTCGCAAAGCTGGCTCCTTCAAAATATACTCCACAGCGTCATCACATGACTCACCTACAGCTTTTACAGCCTCCACAGCATCCAATTTTGCAAAACCCATTTCAACAAGCTTCATCACAACCTCATCAGAAGACGAATCTAGTTTATCCATCGAATTCAAACTGTTTGGCCGACTAAAAAGACAGTTCTTTATATGGATTTAGGCTTTTGAGCAAAGGATGATACAACAAAATGATTCTAGTAACGCATTGTGCATAACTACCGGATAATCCCAAATTCAGAACTCCAAACACTAGTAAGGAAAAAAAATCAAATTAACTAACAATGCTCCGCCGCCAATTTCTGGGCAAACACACAGAGCTTTGGAACTTAATCACTCACCTTGGTCGACAATTTTTCTGGGAACCCGCGAGCGAGAAGATACAAAGGAGTTAGAAATCGGAAATAAGAGTCATAGGCGCCAAAATAAATCACTGAACAAATCATTTGGCAATTTCATGAACGACGAAAGTGCATCAAATTTGCCGCTCACTTGCCCCCGAATGACGTCGTTTTATATTTGTAAGCTGATACATTTTATTTTCTTGTTATTTTCTTATTATCCTACAACAAGAAAATAAAAAACCAAAGAGAAAATAAGATTGAGGAAGAGGATATACGCTATTCCATTTAGTGAACATAATAATGTTCTTTTCGTCATTGTGATGAAGGGATAGGATGCAGTTGGTGGTCTCTTTTGTGAATTGCGTACGTAGATGCAAAACCCATGGGTTGATCCAAGCCCTAAGAATACCCATGCACAACGTAGTCCAAAGCCTATAAAACTATAAAGTGTTATATTAATTTAAAAAGTAAAATATACTTTTATATCAAAACAATGAAAATATATATTTATCCTAAGTGAAAAATCAACTGCCAAACAGGGTGAGAGGTTAATATGGTTTAAGAAACCATCTCTCCCAAAAGAAAAGATGTTTTATCGACAAATAATATAGTATTTTATCCTAAATGAAAATGACCAAGAAGTCACTAGAATGAAGGTGACCAAGAAGTCACTGGAATGAAGGCCGGGCCATGGACACTATCGGCGCTACACGGCGAAATGAGTGGACTACTGTGGGCGATGACGTGTATCCAGAACTTAGGCATCACGTCAGTATAGATTGAGATGAATTGCATAGATTTAATCTGGATGATCGACAAACCAACAGAATGGCCACCTTTTACATCAGAATTAGATGAATTCTTCCACTTTAGGGAGTGTTTTACCGCGTGTGACATATGCTACATCTCGAGATCTTATAATGTAAGGGCTGACGCCTTTGCCAAACATGCTCGGGCTCGAAACTATCTTTTTTTCATGTAAATCACACTGAGCCGGTGAGAACCATGATTCAAAATGGAACTCATCGACAGAACTTGGTTTAATAGATAGAGTTTGTTGACAAAAAAAATAATAATAATATAGTATTTTATTTTCTTAAAATTAAAAGATAATGGAGAATATTATCGGCTAAAAAAGACTCCCAAAAAGATATAGAAGCGAAGACTTTGTTTCTATATTACACATGAAGTTGCATCAATTCCTTCTCCCCTCTGTTTCGCTCTATTTCTCTCTCAAATGGACCTAGGAACACAGATCGGAAACGAGATCAAAACAGAGACAAGACATGTCTTTGAAGAATACCCTGAACCTCTCAGATACACCGTAAGATAATTTAAAATATAATCAGTTCTTCTTCATATATACAATTGTCTCCTAAAAACACACTTGTTCGTCTTCCTTATTTTTCGTTGCAGACATGGGTTTTGAGGGTTTCTATCCATTGCGAAGGATGCAAGAGAAAAATCAAGAAGCTATTGAGCAAAATCGAGGGTAAAACTTTTATCTCTTCATGTGTGTTTCTTCTTCTTCTTTAACTATTATTCGTAGACGTTGAGAGACATTTTCTTCTTCTTTTCTTTACTAATTAACTGATTAGGCTAAACTGTATGACTTGTTTAGGTGTGTATACAACGAATATCGACGTGAAGCAACAGAAAGTAACAGTGATTGGAAACGTCGAGCCGGAGATTCTGATAAAAAAGATCATGAAAGCCGGTAGACACGCCGAGCTATGGCCGACGTCAATGGATAACAACGATTGTAATTACCAGAGAGAGAAAAAACCAAAGAAACCTAAAAACGAAGACGACGATAGCAGCGAAGATGATGACGAAGACGACGAAAACAACAACAACGGTGGCATGTGCATTGCCACGCCTCCTGGAGGAGGTGGTGGAGGCGGAGGAGGAGGTGGTTGTGATCAGGTGAAACAAGTTGTGACGTTTGTCAACGGTCAACCTCAACCTCCGTCTGGAGATGGAGCTCCGAAGAAGAAGAAGAAGAAAAAGAAAAAGAAGAAGAAGAGCTCAGCGAGCACGACAGTGGTGATGGAAGGAGGTGGTGGCGGTGGTGGTCCTCCGCCGCAGAACGATGGACCACCAGAGACTGTGATATACTCTGCTCCACCAGATCAATATCATCCTCATCACCATCAGCAGCAGCAGCAGCATCCGTATCCGATGGCTCACAGTCCTCCACGTCATCATCAACAGAAAATGTACGGACCTCCTCCTCCTACGTATTATCACGCGCAGCCTCAGACGGCGACGTCTTATACGGTGAGCTACAACACGGCGCACGAGCCGAGTAACGGCGGGAATGAGACGGCGTCATATTACGCGGCTCCTCCTCCTCCTCCGACGTCGTATTATTCTTATGAGTACGTGGACACGGGCTACGAATCTCCACCGCCCGAATTTTATTCGTATAGATCTCAGCCGTCGGATTCGTTTGAGGCACTCAGCGAAGGCAATCCAAACGCTTGTTGCGTCATGTGATTGGTTTATAATTTTAGATTCAAATGACATATTTGGGCTTGGAATGGCACCTTGTTAACGCCGAACGAAGTGTTATTAGAGTGGCATTTTCGTAAAACAATTACTAAAAATTAAATTAAATATATACCTTGAATAAGAGACTTATTTATTTCGTATTGTAGTCGATAATTTATTGTAAATGAAATGTGAAAATGTAGATGGATGGGAAATTCAATTTTTCGTCAACCTAAATTTTGTACAAATCTCTAACTGATGATATTGCGATATCACGAAATTATTAAGGAAAATGAAGAACAAAATATTAATTGTGCCAATATTATATTTATCCAAGTTGGGAATGCTTTAAACTATAATAATATACGGAAGAGGTGAGGTATACTATTTTCGAATATCTTTTTTTTCTGGTGTGCAAATTTTAGAATAACATTGAGGAGAATTGTTGGACTTTGAGAAGAATAAACCTTTTTACGAGAGAAACAAAAAAAAAGAGAGAAAGAGAGATTTAGGTGAAAGGGAATAAGAATAATGGGGAAAGAAAGATAAATTTGAAAAGAAAGATAAATTTGAAAGAGAAAGGACGGCTTTTGCGGGTTTTGAGATGCTCTTGGAAAAGCATATTTGGTGACAAAGAATTGTGTAATAATGTCCTCATGGAATCGTATTGTTGGATTGGTCGTACTTGTTTTAGTTTAATACAAACAAACTATTGTATTTTTCCATATAAAAACATATCATTTTCACGTGTGGAATCAAAATCCTAACCTACATACCACGAACGTAAAACGTTTCAGTGATCCTTTATTTCTTCAATGGTTTAAAGAGCTTAGCAAAAAAAAAAAATGGTTTAAAGAGAACCGACCGAGAATGACAGAATCTGATTCTAGTTAAGAAAACCAATCAACATTAAGGCATTACAAGAGAAACAAATACAGATGTAGATGTAATTTACATTAACTCTTGAGTTTTCTTATAAAAATGTTCATCGTTCTACTTGCTTAATTGGTTGATAGCGCAGATTCCGGTTGAGATGATTTGGAAAATTATAAGTTAATACGAACCTGGCGAATAATCAAAGAAAAACATGTTTATTTTCTCGAAATGTAGAACTTGAGAACGAGAAAGGTTCGACAAACTGAAGATAATTATCTTAATTCTTAGTAGAAGAATATCAGAACAAGCAAGTGCACAAGAGCTTTAAATCCAAGAGTCAAGCAAAAATCATTACTTCAGTATGTCCGATGATCTTTTTAATTAAATAACAAAAAAAGGCAGCTAAAGGTCTTAGATTTGTTTGGCTTCGACCTTCTTCTTCTGCCAAAGCCTGTCCACGCCACTGTCTGCATCTCCCTGCAATAGTTCATCATTGATTAACAGAATGCTAACTCGAAAAAGCTTTTGATAACTTATAAGGTTGCACAAAACATCTCAACCGAAATCTAGAGCCTATGGATAAGTGTATTATTACAAACCTGGGCACGAACAAAACCGCAGAGAGCAAAGGTTGAGAATTGTCCGGTGTAGATGCCATCGGCATCTAGATGACCAACGTTGAGCTGCACAGAGGCATGATCCTTTGATGTGATCAAACGGTTAGTAGCAGAGCTGTAGTATCAGTCAACAAAAAAGAACCAATTTGTTAGTAAATATGTCTATGAGGCTACAAATCAATTAAAGAATCAGAATAAGAAGAAAAAAGTTGTATTACCATTTCCTAGGAATGTATAGCTCTGTGATCTGACCCTCTTCGTTTTGCATCTTGAAGATTAGCTTAGACGATTCTAAATCCAAAAGACTATAAAAAAAAAACAGAACAAAGAACATCTTATGTTAGACTAGTACCAGCAATGGCGAATCACTACATTGTGTAAAAAAATCTGAGATCAGAATGATTGCATGAAAATACACTCTTAGCATTTATCGGTCTCAAAGTTACGGAAGGATTCAAGAACAACAACAGCAGTAATGAATGGAATGTACAAGCAAAGTGTCAAACAATACACTATCATGAAAATATTCGAAGTTGTTGAGAAGAAATAGGTTGACAAAACCATTACATCCAACACCACAACGATTCAAAGGTCATAGTGAAGTTAGCAGCTAAAGATACAGATTAGCAGCACCCGTGATAGAAACTCTAACGCACGGGGACTAAACTCAGTGGATGGTATTTATAGTAAGCGAGAGAGCTCTAGGATTCACCAAAACTATAGATTCACCTATTCGCTTGCAGGAAATTCCACAAAATTAACAAATCAAAGGTAAGAAAACTACAAATCGAAAACTTAGCTAGAAACAATAGAAATCCATACTTCCTCACAGCTAGTCAGATCGGAAAAACGAAATTACAATGGCGTAGGAGCAAAACAGAAACGAAGAAGAGTGTGCTAAGTTTTACCTGAGGAGAAGCAAAGCAAGTGCGGCAACGGAAGAGAAACCACGCGGCTGAGAAGCCACAGCGTTTATACTTGCGAAAAAACCCTAAGCTCTTTAATGGGCCTAGGGAAAAAATCGTAATACATTCGGCCCATTAAGGCCCATGTTTTTATTTTTTAAAAGGCTTTGCAACATAGTCTCACACTAGTTTTTATGATGCAATATACCAAATCAAATGGCATGTGGACGAACCACACAGCAACAACTTCTTAAACTCTTGTTTTAACCAACAAAATGACACATATTAACATGGTTTACTTGGCTTGATTGGTATGTAATTTGTCAACCCTAGGGGTGAATTGATCGTGTAGTTGTGTAGGTGGTGATACTTATGAGGAGTGACCTACACGTCTTCATATGGATACCTTAAAAAACAAAACAAAATAGACGGCGAACAAGTTTTTTTAATGGATAATTATAAAAAAAAAATGTCTGAAGATGTCAACGGAACGAACCAGTTGCAGCCAAACCATGCCCATGGTTCTACTACTAAATTACCGATCTTCCATTATGTATATATATTTGTCGGCTGTTTGAAGTTCTGTGTGTTTTTTTATATAACAAAACTGAAAAAGTCTTCCCTTTGAGCAATAGTGGTCTACATGATTTTAACAGATTTTAAAAAAAAAATTCATAAAATAGAAATTAATAAAATGCAATTAAGAGAATAACATAATGTACGCGTCTAGATGTGTTCAAACAAAATCGATGTTTTTCCGTAAATAAAACTAGGTCATAATAGTCATTTCCTATAATTATAAAAGGACAATCACTAAGCCTTGTTTGTCTTCAACACAACAAACCATTCAGAGAAACTCAAAGAAGACCAGAAGAAGCCAAAGAAAAGCCTCTGGTTTAATCAGAGGTGTCTCTGAAAGGAAAAATGATGAGCTCTCGTATGATTTACGCCGTCGTCGCGATTCTCGTGATCGTAATCGCAACCGTGGAAGCCGGCGGTTACAAGGAGATCGTATTCGATTCTGAGATCAGCAGACGCATGTTAGACTCGGAGAATTACATTAGCTACGGTGCGTTGTTACAGAACGTTATTCCTTGTTCCCGACGCGGCGCATCTTACTACAACTGCATTCTTGGGGCTCAAGCTAACCCTTACAGCCGTGGCTGCAGCACTATCACGAGGTGCAGACGTGAACTTTGAATTTCCTGTTTTACCCTTTTCGTTCTTGTTTGTTTTGAGCTCGTTATGATGTTCTCTCTTTTTGTGTGATTATCTATTATACTTTTTTACTTATTTCACTTACTGTATTGGTTTCGTTGTTGAACAAAACGTTGTTGTTAAGTTATATATACTCTGATACAGATAATAATATATCCAACTCGGACTTTCGTTTATTAAAATAGTTATTTACCCCGAAATGATCAAGTCTTGTTCGTTAGTTACTACTGTTAGGGCAATTAGTTTTGCTTTTTGTAATCTCAAACTTTGCCAAAATGGTAATCTTTTTTCGATGTACAGCTTCATATATACTTACTGAATCAATCTCATAAGCTCTTTCTATCAAAAAGTCTTGAATGGATTATGGATCAAAGTAGCTAACAATATAATAATCATCTTTGAATGAGATGATTTCTACTTAGAGATACACCTTTCGCAATTTAGGCGCTTAGCCAACTAGACTCGTTGCATATGTCTACACCTTAATCGAACATAATGTCTAGGCAATTACCTTACCTGCGCGCCATGTAAATGCGATTATTTTAGGAAATTCAGATTTGTCAATGCTAAAGAAGTTGACAGGACTTAATAAAAAGAGTAAAATGTATAGAGATCAAAACAAAAGGTCACTCAAATCGTTTCTTCATTTGGTCGTTGGTGACATGTTTGTTTATCATGGGGCCATCACAGCCTCACACACAAAAAATAGATATTTATTTTTATTTTATTTATATTGTGACAATAAATCTTTGGATTAACATTGGTAAACAATCCAAATTTTGAAAAGTAACTTTCCGCCAGCTGATTCGGTTTGAGGCAGATTATGCGGTTTGCTGAAAATGGCCAATTTTTTTTTGTTTGTGATCTTAAAAATTGATTTGAGGATTTTAACATATTTTTAATTTCACATACAGATTTTTGTTTGTCAAAGAGACACAAGTACAATACTAGTTATTTTCTATATAAATCATCATTAGTAGGTAATAACAATTTATCAGATTAATCGTTTTACCGATCAAATTTGATTTAATATATAGAATTAGTTAGTAAAAAAAACTGCACTGTAAAAATAAATTCAGTTGTATACACACCAATTTTTTAAAATTGTATTATTATGGAAAAATATTAAGATAGAGCAGCATCATAGAAATCAGAGTGTTCTGCTTTGTTGTGGGCTATGCAATGAGCCAATGACTTAGGGATTAATATACTAAATATTAAGATCTAAAAAAAATAACTTTATAATCAATAGATTAATCAGAACAAATTTTTTTGTCTATAGCATCATATAGAAGCAATAAAAAAGTATGCAAATAAATACACAATCAGAAGAAAAATAAAAACAAAAAATTTAAGAAACTCTTCATATTTATTATAATTCGTTAAACTGTGACGTTTTCCGTTAAATTACCGCGATTTTCCTAAATTAAGTCCGAGAGGCAAATTTTTATTTTGGTCTCAAAACTGGAAATCATGACGACGAAGATTGGCTTCTGTTAATTAAAGAAACTGCAGAGAGAAGAGGAAACTGCAGAGAGAAGAAACTACGGTTTCATTCACTTGAAGTAAATTACTGCAATTACAAAGTTTAAATAGCAGAAGCAAACTAACAACAACTTCTAAAGAACGTGGAACTAACGTGAGACTAACGTGAGACTAACGTGAGACTAACGTGAGACTAACGTGAGACTAACGTGAGACTAACGTGGGACTATTAGTGGAAAGGTAGCCCACTAATCTGATTTCTAAAGACTAGGACAACTCTAAAACCAAATAAACTTACGATAGATTCTAACAGCTTCCACCTGCTCCGTATAAAGTCTTCTCCATTCTCCAATCTCTCGGACAAGTGCAAGATAATGTCGATAAACCAAAAAAACTAAACCCATCAGAGGGAGGACGCGACGATGGTGAATTCGTGCATACCTCTTCGTTTCACCATTTTCATCTCCTTCTCCCTCGCAGCTGTCTCTTCCTTCAAGCTCTCCGCTTCCCATTCTCCGTCATCGCTTCCGAAAGCCACCGCCGACGATCTGCTCTCTGTTCTAGGACCACCCTCCGCTGCGTCGACTGTTAACCCTATCGTCTCTCGAGAAATCCGTTCGTGTCTCAAATTCCTCGTCCCCTTTAAATCGGGACCCGAATTGGGACGATGTTCGCTCCGCACTGGACTCTGTTCAGGGAAAATTGACGTCGTTGAGAGGCAGAGCAAGTTTGAAGAGGATAATTCACTCGTCTGGTGGCCACCGGCGGCGGTTCTCGAGCTTGCTCGTCTAGCTGTTGACTCCGGTGGCGATCCCGGCGCAATTCAGCGAACCCTTGATCCAAAAATGATCCCGGTTCGTCCTGCGATTGACGCTTAGTTTGAATTGAATAGTGTTGAATTGCTTAACTCGGTTTCCTGTAGGTTCCTGATATCGATTTATCAAAAAAACACAAATGTCAACTCACAAGAACTCCATACGGCCGTCACTTCATATCGGAGGTAAAGCTACTTTGAACATTATCTGTGTTTACTTATCAGAGATTCTGGTCTTGTGATCTGATTGGTGATATCATTGAACAGGAAGTGAACTCATACTTCGAGTTCTTATTTCATCTAATTGAAGCTAGGGGACCAAGTTTGGGATTCAATGTTTCCTTGACTCGATATGATTTGTTCCATGGCCATCTATTCCTTGCCTTAGAATCTGGACGCCTTGGAATATTGTAAGTCCCCTCGTCTTCTCATTATACACTAGAGTTCTAGAAATAGTCTTGTGATTGAAGTAAACAAGGGTCATGTTCTGTTAAGAGTTTGTTTGGTGTATGAGCAGTTTGTGTGTATTATTTTTGTGAGGAATTGAGACCCTTGTTGCAATATCAATTTATAGAAAGGTTAAACATAAATAGTGATCAGTATCTTTTGCTGATGAAAAAAAAATGGCAGGTTTCATGCTAAAGAGTATCCAGCCTATGACAAGAAAGTCTTTCCTTACAACATGGGATATTGCCAGAGAGGTAATCTGCGCGCTTGTCCGTGTGACTAGGCTTTTCTTGCAATCTCTTGAAACAGAGAATTGGTCACAGAAATCCTCCATCGTTCTAAGTTATATGATTGTATCTCCTTTCTGTTAGGATCTGATGTGAAGTACGATGATTCAATGAACTTGAGAAATATCCTCTGGCTTGCACCATTACCCAGCAAATCAACTCCAGGCTGGCTTGCTCCAGGTATCATTTCTGAGTAGTTTAAAAGAAATCAACGCTCCTTAACGATCTGAACACTTTATAGTTCCTCAAGAAAAAAATCTTGCCGTTGACTCAAACGTATCCGAGACTACTCTTGTTCATTTCAGAACTTTGTATTGTGTTATGCTCATTTGAACGGTGAGAAGCAAATGTGATTTTACCTTTTCTCTGATTGATCCGTAGGTGTACTTGTGGTGCTTGATGCGCATCCAGGTGGAATCATATACCAAGATCTCATCCCTAACTATGTTAAGTTTGTAAGAACTATCTATGAAGGTTTGAACAACTCTCTAAGCTTACTTCTTATCTTCGATTTGTTTCATTAAAGTTCACATGAATGATAAACTCAAAATCTCATAAAGATTTAAGATTTTTCTTGTCTTATTCTTCCCCACCAGATGATTTGGGAACTACTGCGGTTGATGTCAATTACTTGAATGTCGGAGCTGAGGAACCTGATTATCAGCTTTTCATTTGCTGAAACCATACACACGTTCATAATTCTGGATTTGTATATGATTGAGATTATGCTCAAGATTTAGTTACTGGAGATGTTCGAGGTTCAAGAACTTTGGATGCTAATTTAGACATGTGAGAAGTATTTGTGGGCTGCAACCTGCAAAATAGCTTTAACAAGCTCTGAGATGACCGCAAGTGAAATTACTGAGGGTATAAGGTTAACTGGCAAGGTTTAGTAGTAGATGTTTACATATCGCTTGGCTTTGATTCACACATTTTGTGTTGGCGATATAGGTTAAATAACTGCTGAAGCATCCATAAGTAAGTTTTTCATCCGATAGCTATTAGCAACGGCTACAGAATACAGATAGGCTTGAATGGATATGAAAATACGGTTTAAAGTTAAAATAAAAAAGCTCCGATGCCGGGAATCGAACCCGGGTCTCCTGGGTGAAAGCCAGATATCCTAACCGCTGGAAGACATCGGATTTGTTGAATACATAACCTAAAAAGACAATTAGAGGCTATACGAATGCAAAACGCTGAAGTTCCTATTTGACCTAAAAGACCCCTCACTGTCAGAACCCAAGAAGAGTTAGAAAAAGGAAACCGATTTCGAAAATTTCGCAGCCTCCGTCGTCTTCGATTTCTAACTTTCTCCTCAAAACCTTCTTGTTGCAAAAAGGAAGTTAAGCTCCTGAATAGCTAGGTTTCTCTCTTTGTTTCAGATTTGGTAGGGTTTTGTTCTGGTTCCTCTATTGGTTCTTCCGCACGGGTTTAATGTTATGTTCTCTGATGTCACCAGGTTCTTGACGGATCTCTAAATCTTCTGATTCGAGAAGATGGTAAGTTGCTTGCTGGGCATATACTGTATCTTGGGTTTCTCGTTCTGTCTTGTTTTCGGTATAACTTCGAATTTGTGTCTCTTAGCTTTTATTTTGATTTTGTAGCTTCCTCTTTCGCTGCTCAAGACTGCTCAAGGGCATCCTATGGTAAGGGCAATTTTTCGACTTTAAATTTGCGATGTTGCGTTAGGAGTTTATATGTAATTGCATCATGAAAGTTGTGGACATATGAACTTCTTTTTCTCTTAAAGTTTACTTCTTTTTGATGATTGAGTCGTTGTGTTAGCTTGTGGAGCTCAAGAATGGAGAGACCTACAATGGGCATTTAGTAAATTGTGATACATGGATGAACATTCATCTGCGTGAAGTAATCTGTACATCAAAGGTTGACTTCTATTTTCGTATATTGATACAAAAAAATTCATATTTTATGCTTCTATTGCGTCATGAATTTTGTGTAGTTGGCACTTAGATGTGTTGGCTTGCCTCTTGATTACACTGTAGGACGGAGATAGGTTTTGGAGAATGCCGGAATGTTATATCCGTGGTAACACAATCAAATACCTTCGAGTTCCAGATGAGGTAAATATTCTTTTGTGTATATGCCTCTTGATTGATCTAGTCTTTTTCGTTTTTTTTTGAGCTCTGGAGTGATGATGCTTAGCCAAATCAGATATGTGCTCCAAGAGGCATGTCCTGAAAATGGCATATTCCTCTTGTTGTAGCGTGTCTCAGACGATATCACAGAGAATGGTTTTTGCCTGACCAGATCATTGACTTAGTTGTGTTGTGTTTCTGATGCCAGTAACTCCATATCTGAAAATTTCTCTTTTATATTTCCGTTTTCGATCGCTCTATGATCAGATATATTCACTTAACATTCACGATCGTAAGCTCTCACTATTTACGTTCTAGAAGATGCGTCAACCTTAGATTGGGTTTACTTATATTTGTTTATTCTCTCTTCAGGTGATTGATAAAGTACAGGAGGAGAAGACCCGCACAGGTATAGTTTTCTCATGTCTATATTGTGCCTTCTCCAAACAGAAGCAAGCTGTTCCTGATAATAATCATATATCAACAATGGTAAAATATGTGCAGATAGAAAACCACCAGGGGTTGGGCGTGGAAGAGGACGTGGTATGGATGATGGAGGGGCTAGAGGCAGAGGCCGAGGAGCTTCCATGTCGAAAATGAGTGGAAACAGAGGTAAAATACACCACAGAAGTCTAAAGCTGTCACAAAATTCTGATTTTACTAGATTACACCAAAAATCTTTGATTATCTTTTACGTATTATTGTCTGCTACAGTGAGATTTAAGCTAAAGTCTGTTATATGTTGTGAAAACAGGAGCAGGTCGTGGGCGTGGTTAATGCAACAACTTATAAGACTACCTCTGTTTTTGGCTTGCACCAATCGCTGCTAGCTTCTCTTGCTGCTACTACACTAGTTTGATTGTAGAGAAAACCAAAGTTACATACTAAGGGGATTGAGAATTTAAACACATAAACAATGTGATTGTTCTTTTTTTCTTCTGTATAATGTTTCCTTACCGTTAGACCAGTGAAGAATCCTACGAAGTTTTTTTTTTGGTATTTCTTTTCATTTGTAAGCCATAGGAAGAGTGTTTTTTGGTTCTTCCTTTGATCATTCAGTTTGTTCCCTTTAAAAAAAATGGCTTATTGTGCGTAATTTGAATCTTTGATGGTATATGAGATGAGCGTGAAACTTTGTTAGCTGTCTTATTTGCTCTAGAGTGAATCTGTCCGGTCAAAGACAGTTTTTGCAGTATTCTGTTAAATTCGTTTATGCTGATAAGATTTTCCTTTACATTCTTTAATTCAACTAACAATAACAAAATTGTTAATTTTTTTATCCACAGAACTTTGATTTTATGATTTCTCTAGACGATATTATATTAGTTTTCCATATCCACATAAAAATTCATTGAGATAAAATGATGTAAAATATATACATTCAGCTCATTATGATTAATTTGATTTTGAGCTATGTTAAGCTCTGCTCTTGTCAGTTTTATTTTCTTCAAATTAGACATCTACAAAACCTGTTTAAACGCTCCACAGCTTTGTAGAGAGTGATCTCTTCCAAAGAAGAAACTTGAAAGTGATGGCGGAAATCAAACTGGTGGATATCAGTCACGATCAACGCCTCCTCGTGCCCGAAGAAGCTGCTTCCACTCGTAGCCTCGCCGGAAAGACACGGCTTGCTTCTCTCGACATCTTCCGTGGCCTCACTGTCGCCGTATCTTTCTCTTTCTCTATCTCTCTACTCCTGTGAATTTCGAACTTAAAGCTTTTCAATTTCTACTTAAAACTTTCGGGTTCTGAGTGGAACAGTTGATGATTCTCGTGGATGATGCCGGAGGAGACTGGCCCGCGATTGCTCACGCTCCGTGGGAAGGCTGCAATTTAGCGGATTTCGTCATGCCTTTCTTTCTGTTCATCGTCGGCGTCTCCGTCGCGCTTGCCTTCAAGGTTTTCTTGCCACCCATGTCTCCATTTCAGTTTCGAACTAGAAAGCTCTCATAATTCCAAAGTTGTTGAATAGAAAGCGAATTACGCACTTGCTCAATTTCGTAGTCTGATGGCTCAAACATACACAATACGTATAATTTTCAGCGGGCTTCTAACAAATTTGAAGCTTGCAAGAAGGTAGGTTTTAGGACCTGCAAGCTCCTCTTCTGGGGTCTTCTATTACAAGGTAATGTTCGTTGTCGTGTAACCTTGTAGCCTCGAAACATGATAACATTCATGTTGTTCATCTTCGTATTTAATAATGGACACTCCATCTGCGAAGGGGGTTTCTCTCATGCTCCTGACGAATTAACTTATGGCGTTGATGTGACTATGATGAGGTTTTGTGGGATCCTCCAGGTGTTGTCTCGGGCTCAATATTCATTCTGTGTACATAACTCACGGCCTTAAAGGTTCATGTTTGTCTTCAGAAAGATATTTCTGTTTTCATGTAGAGAATAGCTTTATCCTACTTGGTAGTAGCATTGGTGGAAATCTTCACAAAGAATTTACATGAAGAGAATGTGTCAACCGGAAGGTTCTCAATATTCAAGTCATATTTTTGGCATTGGTAAACCTGAAATTTGAGTTACTCAGAGTATAATAAATTCATGAAAACCAGATCCGAGAGTTTCAGATTATTATTCTTTTACATTCACAGGATTGTGGGTGCATCAGTTCTTCTGATTTATCTCGCCACACTCTATGGAACTTACGTTCCTGATTGGGAATTCGTTGTCTATGATAAAGATAGCATTCTCTATGGGAAAATACAATCTGTAAGTCTCGATGTTGCACGTTATAACCATGACTAAGTGTTGTGTTAACGTCTGTGATAGATAATATAAGAAATTCTGTGAATTCTTTCTTAGGTATCATGTGGAGTGAGAGGAAAGTTAAATCCTCCTTGCAATGCTGTTGGATATGTTGACAGACAGGTTTTAGGGATTAATCATATGTATCACCATCCTGCGTGGAGACGATCCAAGGTACGTACCTATTTTCCCTCTATGCTAGCCTCTGTAGACTGAGCATGTTAGCAATTTGAGACTGCAAAATGTTAATCTCATTTCCTAATGTGTTTTTGAGTTTTATGTCATAGAAGATAGAGGAAGAGTTGATTACTACAAATGTTTCTTGTCCATCGACTCAATAGTCAATCCTAATATGTTCTTTTGTTTTTTAGGCATGCACCGATGATTCCCCCTATGAAGGATCTTTACGCCAAGATGCACCGTCATGGTGCCATGCTTCGTTTGAGCCTGAAGGAGTCCTAAGGTCTAATCTTATCACTAACCGAGCATCATCATCCTCTTCAGAAGTTTATAACACTCAGAAACTTGTCTGATGTAGCTCCATATCTGCTATTCTTTCGACAATCATCGGAGTCCATTTTGGACATGTTATCTTACACTTGAAGGTCAACTTGATGAAACTAAGCCTCATGCTCGTATGAACTATCACCGTTTTGTCTTTTTCAATATCATCAGTTCAACATTTCCAAATTTTCAGGGGCATTCAGCTCGGCTGAAACATTGGATCTCCACGGGTCTAGCTCTCCTTGCTCTTGGACTAACTCTACATTTCACCCACTGTGAGTAACACCTTGTCTTCCAACTCAAAACATTATCTTCTCTTAACATATGCCACAAACTGTAAATGTTTGCAGTGATGCCTTTGAACAAACAACTCTACAGTTTCAGCTACATATGCGTGACCTCCGGTGCAGCAGCACTCGTCTTCTCTGCCTTGTATTCTCTGGTGATTCTTGTTCCACCACATTGACAAGCAATAGACACTGTTTAACAAACTTCGCACAAAGCAAGTTTATTGCTTCTTTCTTTTTTTTCCCGGATTTTTGCAGGTGGATATATTGGAGTGGAAGCACATGTTTCTGCCGCTAAAATGGATAGGAATGAATGCAATGCTGGTCTACGTGATGGGAGCTGAAGGCATTTTGGCTGCTTTCTTCAACGGTTGGTACTATCGCCACCCACGCAATACACTGGTAAAAACACCAGTTATACTTCACTCTTAAATCTTAAACGGACCTTAATTGTAATGGAGGTTTTTGTTTTCTTAATGGTCCAATTGAAGTTTACTAACAGTGTTATGTTGATACCTGGTCTAGATAAATTGGATTCGGGAGCATGTTTTTATCGGAGTTTGGCATTCAAGAAGAGTTGGTGTCCTAATGTATGTCATATTCGCGGAGATTCTCTTCTGGGGTTTGGTCACTGGTGTTTTCCACAGATTCAAGATCTATTGGAAACTCTAAGCAGACCGTGAAAAGAAACGGGAAGTTGTAATAGTAATAGTTAAGATATGAAAATCACATTCGCAATAACTTATATGTATTTTATTTCTACTCATAACTCTTTGTAATGAATATCCTTTGTTGATGATATGTGTTACTTGCAACGTTTGGGGTTAGAGGTGGTCACAAAAATACCCGCGATTTTGGATCTATTTGACCCGTTTTATAAGGATAATGAAATTTAAGTGAACCACTGTAAGACTCCAAGAGAAAAAGAGGGTTCGGTTTTGCTAGGCATCGACGTGGGGAAAGCGTAAGCGAAGAAAGATCTAAAGACGTTTTCACAAATAAGCTGCCGAGTGCGGAGGAAGAGGAAGACTTATTCACTTCTTTCCCGCCACTTCCAATACCTTCTCCAAACTCCTCCGGTGGTGAGCAAAATGTTGTGGGTCGACAAATACAGGCCGAAATCGCTCGACAAGGTCATCGTTCATGAGGATATCGCTCAAAATCTGAAGAAATTGGTACGCCTTTTGTTCGAGCCGTAGGGCAAAATTTTCGTTGTTTTATTTTTTTGGGGTTTTTTCCGATGGATACGGGAGCTGATTTTTTATTCTCCCCGTAGGTTACGGAGCAAGATTGTCCGCATTTGCTTTTCTATGGGCCGTCAGGTTCGGGTAAGAAAACCCTAATCATGGCGCTTCTCAAGCAGATATATGGTGCTAGTGCAGAGAAGGTTTCCTTCTTTCCCTTTGTTTTTTCTTTGGGTATAGTTTGGTAATTGAAAAAGATGACGACTTTGCACCCAATGCTGTTGAGCAAAGTAAACTGTCTGTTTTGGCATGTTGAGATGTGGTGAAGTTACTCTCTCACTAGCTCTAACTCTTTATTTTATCTTTAGATTGATGTTCATCTTCTGAGATACTTTTTTCCATTTTCATTCTGCAGGTGAAAGTGGAGAACAGGGCATGGAAAGTTGATGTGAGTTGCACATGGTTTTCTGTTTTCATTTTTTTAACTTCTAAACTTCTGTCTGCATATTCGTTGTTGGATCAGTAAATCGTGTTTCGGTATCTTCTTGTACTTTTGAACGGATAGGTGTGAATTGTGTTTGCTATAGTTTTCTTTTGGTGGTTCTTCTAGGTCGATCCTTCTTCTAAACATGACAACATTGTGAGAATTGACAACATTGACAACATTGTCGCTAATCTTTAGTATATGAACTCCAGTAAGCCAAACCCAGTGAAGTCTTGGGGTCCTTCGTAGTTGCTCTAATAATATTTACACCCTTAATCAGCTTCTACCTTTTTTTCTTCTTTCAAGTTCATATCTTTTTTTATGTGAACTTCGAACATTGCAGGCTGGGAGTAGAACTCTTGATCTGGAGCTCACTACGTTATCAAGCACCAATCATGTGGAACTTACTCCAAGTGATGCAGGCTTTCAGGACAGATACATCGTTCAAGAGATAATAAAAGAAATGGCTAAGAACAGACCAATAGACACAAAAGGAAAGAAGGGATATAAGGGTAAGAATTAGTGTTTCGCCTGACTATTACACTACAATATCACTAGTGGAGACTTTTGGGATGTCTAGGACTGATAATAGTTCTTTGAGGAATCTACAAAGAGTAAGGCTTTTATAAGGGCATATGTCTTCTTCAATCTATATGCTGCTGTGGTTGACTTGGTCTACATTATATGGTTCATAATATAGTTTTTTCTTTTCTTTTTCGTAGAATGAGATGGTTGCTTCATATATCTAAACTTAAGGCTTCATGTTCAACTTAATGTCTTCAATATACATTTACATGGTTCTATGTTCTCGCCTCTCGGTTATCAACTTATCTCTCGTCTCTTACCATTGTTTCTAATCTAAGTTTTGCTCCATGCCCTGCTTAATTAGTTCAACTTTTTCACATAATGATTGTGGATGATGGCTGATATATGCAAAAAGGATTAGGCTGTGCCCAAACGCATGATTTTGTGTTTTCTTTTTTTTTGGTTTTGGCAGTGTTGGTACTAAATGAAGTTGACAAGCTCTCACGAGAAGCACAACATTCTCTGCGAAGAACAATGGAGAAATATAGCTCATCTTGCCGTCTGATCTTATGCTGTAACAGTTCTTCAAAGGTTACAGAAGCCATTAAGTCTCGTTGTCTCAATGTGCGGATAAATGCACCTTCGCAGGAAGAGGTACAGAAGCTGTTTCCCTCTGTTTTTGTAGAATAGTCGCTGAAATAACCAGCCAACCAAGTCCTCTTTAAAATGCACATCCTATGGGAGATCTCGAATTACATTTCATTTTTCCTTTATATCAACTCAATATTGAAATCAATTCTTATATATCCATGTCTTCTTCTGTGTACTTCTAACTAGATTGGCAAGTTAAAACCTGTACCTATGTATCTGCTTTTGTCCTTTATGAGACATCTTTCAGGATTACCTGTCCTGTAGAATCTCTGTGAGGTGTAATTTAAAAATATAATATAAAACTCTGTAGTTGCTATCAGGAAGATGATGTAAGATCCAGTGTTTGCTTTGTTTGGCCTGTTCAAACTTTCTTGTAAAAACAATTAGATTTTTGTTTACAAAAATGTACTTTTCTGTTTCCAGATAATGAAAGTGTTGGAGTTCATTGCAAAGAAAGAAAGTCTGCAACTACCCCATGGTTTTGCGGCTCGTATTGCCGAAAAATCAAACCGTAGTCTTAGAAGAGCTATTTTGTCGCTTGAGACTTGTCGTGTCCAAAAGTAAGCTTCTTCGCAGTCAATCAATGAGTCTGGTTGATCCTTTTGTTTTTCATGTTTTGAAAAATAACTAACATATTTTCTTCGTAGCTATCCATTCACAGATAACCAAGCGATATCTCCCATGGATTGGGAAGAGTATGTTGCTGAAATATCAACTGACATGATGAGGGAACAGAGCCCTAAAAGGTCACACTTTAGTGAATAATTTACTTTTACAATTTATAGGTTTAAACATCCCTTTATTTAATCATCTCTTGTGTGCTTCTTCAGTTTGTTTCAGGTGCGCGGGAAGGTATACGAGTTGCTAGTTAATTGCATTCCACCAGAAGTCATACTGAAGGTTTCAAACAAAACTCATTCCTATTTTCAATTTTTGTATTCGTGTCCGTATCTCTTTCCTTTTTACCCATAGTTTATACTTTTCCAGAGGCTTCTTCACGAATTGCTGAAGAAACTTGACTCAGAGCTAAAGCTTGAAGTCTGCCACTGGGCCGCATATTATGTAAGATTATTGTATACCGCTCGTCTTAGCTTGAGAATTTTATTTCTCCTAAGGATTATCTCAACATCTGTGTTCTCATTTGAGACTGAGCTCTGGTCATTTGATTGATTCGATGGCTTTCTTGTTGATATGTCTTTGGCCCTTCTTACAGGAACATCGGATGAGATTAGGTCAGAAAGCCATATTTCACATAGAAGGTATATAAACTGTTTATTGCATTTCGGAAAGAAAAAAACATCTTCTTACATTTATATGGGTGTTACAATGCAGCATTTGTGGCCAAGTTTATGAGCATATACAAGAACTTCCTCATTTCAGCATTTGGGTAGAGAAGGATGGCTCCAAATCCAGGAAAAGAGGACAGTCTTGTACTGTTTTTAGTTTATAATCTTTATGCGATGATTCTGTTCTGAAATTACGGTTTAGTGGGTCTTAAGACTCTTCGTAACTTGGATGTTTATTTTTCCCTCTTCGTTAGACTTCTAACTTTTTCAATTTTCAATATCTATGGAAGCGGTTTGGTTTATCAGTCGCAACATGAGCCTAACTAATTCGTGGATCTGGGCAACTCAATGCTAAATGCTCCACGTGGTTCCGCTTTTATTTAGACTAATCCAATTCTTAAAATAATTCAAATAAAATAAAAGATCCCTGTCTTGTGGTTTTAATGGACCGCTTTGACGGTTTTACTTCCGCCTTGGTTTAAAGAACAATGGTTTTGAATTGATTCTTGGGTTGACCAACAGTTGGTCAAAGCTTGACTCTTGAATTAACAACTATAAAGCTTTCTCATTAAGCAAAATCTAACAACTATAAAATCTATAAGAGCATTTTAATTTGTTTGTTGTTGAATAACTCTATTATTAGTATAAAATATCAAATAGCGTTGTTTGTAGTTATGTAATAATGTTAAAGAGCATTATTCTACAATAATTAGCAAATCATATATCTATTCGCCCGAAGAAAATACGACAACTGACCGCACAAGCATGAATCGTGTTTTTGGAATGAGACATTATATGTCACAATCTTATCATACGGTCCAGAAATTTGTTACCATAACTAGACTAACCATAACCACTGCAAAAATCGGAACTATAATTAGCGAAAATTTTAAAATTGATTACACTTAATTAAAAATACATATCTCCGGAGACGTAGGCGCATGTTAGCAAATTGGCTTTCTCTTCCACAGAATTTTCCGCCCCGCTTTAAAACCACCGCCAAACGCACTTTTTCTCAACTCTTCAATCCTTTTTTTTCCCCTGTCTCTCTCTCTATCTCTCCTTCCGAATTTGGTTTTCAGCAATGGCGGAATCAAAGACAAAATTTGCAGAAATCAGAGAATGGATCGTAGAACACAAGCTTCGTACCGTTGGTAATCAATCTCCTTTTTTGTTCCGTCTGTTCATCTTCCATCAAAATTTTTGCTCCTGGTTCGTTTTGGCGTAATAAAAAATAATTCACGATTCTGGGTTATTCACGTTGGTTCATCGTTAGTATAGATCTGGGTTATGTCTGGATGATTTTGATTCTGGGTCATCTCAATTTTGACAAATCCAATATCGAATTTCCTTTTTGCTTCAGATTATTGGTGCTCCGATGATGTGATTGGTGTTTACGGTTTCGTAACATTTGAATTTGTGTTTGTTCTGATATCTACAATTCGACTCTGTATAGGTTGTTTATGGCTTAGTGGTATCTCTGGTTCAATCGCCTATAACTGGTCAAAACCTGGTATGAAAACCAGTGTCAGAATCATCCACGCTAGGTAAATTTTCTATTTCCTAAATTTTTCTTATACTTTTGGGTTTTATAGACTTCGCTCTATGCTACAAGATATCTCAAAGTTAGATTATTCCAATTGAAGACTCTGTCAAGAAACCTGCATCTAAGTAATTTAGTAATTGCATATAGACAAACTCTGCATAGTCACAAACAATTTCGCTGCAGAAAACTAATGCTCGAGGAAACATGAGCTTCAAATCATCGTTACTCTATCTTTGTGTGTGGGATTAAGATTCTTCAAATCAATTATAATCGTTTTTTCTTTCATTCTCAAAATGAAGCATGCCCATTCTAATAACATTGAGTCGTCTCAAATATGATGGTGTTAATCTTTTCAATTCTTTGTGGGTTGTTTCATTTTAACATTTACCATGCATGATGATGATCTTCGATTCTTCTTCACCACTACATCTCTCACACATCTCTGGATTGAATTATATTCTCAGACTACACGCTCAGGCGCTGACATTAGCCGCTCTAGCTGGAGCAGCCGCAGTGGAGTACTATGATCACAAAACTGGAGCCACTGATCGGTACCCCAAGTTTCTCAAGCCTGAAAACTTGAATAAGGACTAATACTCAAATCATGGCTGATGCCTATTCTGTTCTAGGCATATTATTATAGCTAGTGAAATTTTTTTTAATGTTTCTTGAATCCTTCTTCTGTACTTTGAAATGGATTAATTATGGGTTATATAATCCCTACGCCTTGCAGATTGTTTCGCAGAATACGGTATGCGAAAATGTAAGTGATAAGTTCAGAAATTATAATGAATAAATTTGTACTTCTATTCAGTTTATGAGTCTGATCATTTTGTTTTTAGCCCAAGTCCTGACTACTCCTATCCCTAATTCAAATTATTCATTAGTTGTGTGTCCCTCGTCGGAGATTGGCTTTTTTCAGTAACACTATTGATTTATAGATGATCCAAATTCTTCTTAAGGTTCTTTGGCTATGAAATTTTTTTTTTAAAACATATGATCTAATATATATTTTCTATTTGTAAAGAATGTCTGATGGTTGATTATTTAAATTTGAAACCTATTATACAATAAGGTTCATTCTCTCTTCTGGAATTCTTCTTTCTTTGAACACATTCCACCTGGGCCTATAGCATCCGGCCCATGTGTATAACACCCAGCAAGTTGCCGTTTCAATAAGTGAGATGTGTAACTAAACTATCCCACATCGATTACAAATAAAGAGACGGACTCACAAAAGAGACTATAAAAAGGGAAGTGGAGCTTTCGAGCTAATTACTTACCTGGACGGGGTCGACTCGTGATCAAGAAGACGAGTGGCCTAGGCTAGTGACCTCCATTGCACATAACGGAGGGGTGCTTAGCCTAAGGTCTCCCCAAGTGGGAGAGCCTGCGTCATTATTTGTGGCAGAGGGGGCCTGCGTTCGCGCGGCCCCTACCAACCATAGACTTTCAAACTTTTATATGCAATCAATACTGATTATTTAATTGAATAATAAAAAAACAAAAACTTTAATGAATTGTTTTTCTGGGCAGAAATGAGAACAATCATATAAATGTAGAAATCAAAAGTTGAGAAATAATCTTGGTAATGCCGATCAAAAACTACGTTTCCACATCGGAACTGTATATCAAGTTGGTTGGATTTTGATTGGGTATAAAATAAAGAGGCTTTATATTTTTAGAACCCATCTTTGCGCTTGGGGCAATGACGCAGCTAATGAGGTACTAACCGAGGCGCGTCTATTGCTGGTTGAAAACTATTTCCAAACCCCCTCCTGGGCCTTTGCTTGTCTTGGGCCTTCGAGAATTTCTGGAAGGGCTCCCTTCGGGGTAAAGCCTTACAAATCTCATAGTTCAATATTTTATCTCAAATATGACTTTGTTAGAATTCCAGAATGACGTGTACCGCCCATCAAATATGATTTTGTTTGTGATATTACCTTCCTATTAAAAAAAGAGAATCTGTAATTTACCGAATTATAATTACCTAATCTAATTTTACCCCACAAAAAAAGATTGATATTAATCACATTGGATAATAGAAATTTCACTTTCTTCTTATAAATTATATATATCATAACAATGTTTTGTCGACTTCGACCCAATAAAAAAAGAAAAAACTAACATTAAAACCCAAAAAAAGAAGAAGAACCATAACTGTTTTATTATGTGAGATTGCATGTCGAATTATCTAAAGCCCAAACCAATTCAGCTAGTTTAAAACTCGGATAAGACAGGCTTTCGGCCCATTAGAAGATAGTGCGTGCGAATTACATATCGAAGTTTCTAATCTAAATTCTAAAAACCCTAGAAGTAGAACCATCCTCTTCTTCTCTCTTTCAAGACCAGAAGACGCCGCTCGTCGCTTCGTACAGCTCCATCTTCTCGAAATTTTACTTTGCAGCTACAGGTACCCTATTATCGCCCGTCTATAATATGAAACAATGTTCAAAACTCATCTTCCACAGATTTGATTTGTTGTTGTTGTTGTTAAACTCTTACTTTTATGAATCCCCTGAGATTTGAATATGAAGAGGAACACAAGGAACGATTTTTAGTTTTATCATTATCTTACTTAGTTCAGTTTCCTTTTTGCTGGAAATGTACTTGACGGACTTAGGTAGACCATATCATCTACAGGAATGTAGATCGAATTTTGCAGATTTTTTTTTAGTATGGCGTAACATAATCAATGAATGGCCAATCTGTTCTTGGGTTGCAGAAAATGACTCGTGGAAGTGCAGCAGCTCCAAAGGGGAAGAAGAAGGGAGTTTCCTTCACCATTGATTGTTCGAAGCCTGTTGATGACAAGATCATGGAGATTGCTTCGCTAGAGAAGTTTCTTCAGGAGAGGATTAAGGTTGGTGGTAAAGCAGGTGCACTTGGTGATTCTGTCTCAATCACTCGTGACAAGAACAAGATTACCGTCACCTCTGATGGCCAATTCTCAAAGAGGTATAATAGAATCTAAACCTATAGTTCTGGTGATGCTCATGTTCGTTTTGTTAGGTTTTGTATTGCTGCTAATATCGTGGTAAAATCTGAATGTTTGATTATTGAATACAGAGTATAGTTAGGACAGTGTTTGATTATCCGGTTTAGTCAATCTCTTAGTAAACTTATTTGTTTTCTGTATTTGTAGATATCTCAAGTACTTGACAAAGAAGTACCTGAAGAAGCACAATGTGAGGGATTGGCTCAGAGTGATTGCAGCGAACAAGGACCGTAACCTCTATGAGCTGAGGTACTTCAACATTGCCGAGAATGAAGCCGAGGAAGAAGACTAAAACCAAGATTTTTCTGTTCCTCTCTTGCTGTTGGTTTTGTTTTTATTCTACAATTATCCCTTTTTTTTGTTAGAAATTATCATAGTTTGATTGAAGTAATACACTTTCTTTTGCTATTGCGCACTTGAGCTTCTATGGAGTCTTCTATTTTCCTGACATTTTTTGGGTAAACCGAGTGGAGTTTGCAAATCATTCCTTCAGAAATATTGTCTAGTTGATGAAGATTGATGATGCTACAAGGTGAAAGAAAGATGAATTGGACTTGTATGGTTTGGTTATGTTCTTCGGTGAAGAAATAAAATCTTGTCGACATCGACATCAATATTCTTAAATATCAAATTTGCTTTAATTAGACCATTGTTTGGATTATCACTACGTTAGACCAGAACAAGACGCTTGTCTTGAAAAATAGTATGGGCCGTATAATTTGTTTGGGCCTTGAGGAGATTGTATCACTGTGACACAAATCACACGCGCAGATGTTGCGTGTTAATCACACGGTAGACAGCTACTTTTTGTGTTGTTATCTCAAGCGCGTGACCATATTTTATCGAAAGTTCACGAAATAAAAAAAAGGTTTGATTGGTAATGGCACAATGTGCAACTATTTTTTAAACTTACCAATCGAAATATAAATGAACTGCCATCTATTGGCCTGTCTTTACTTCTCACACGTATCATAATCTCTAATGTAATAATCACATGCATGTTGACCATCTTCATTTTGCAAATTAGTTATTAGGGATAGTAAGGATTGTACCTTGATGAATTATAAACTCGAGGTGTGGTGTGGTGTGGTGTGTGAGATGTATATAAATTAAAAAAAAATGTAAATATTGAAATGAGAGAGAGTGTTAAAAGCAACGACGTCAGAGGGGAAAACCCAAACCCATAAAACATGGGGGAACGATTCACTTCAATTTCGTCAGAAGTAAGTGACAGTCAACTGCAGAATCCTTTTTTCTTTTCGATTTCTTTTTCACATATAATCAAAATCTATCATCTAAGATTCGATGCTTATGCTTTTAAACATGTAACAATGATTGAATTGACCAATGTAGATATGATTTTCTTTACTTCAATTTTAGTTAGCCCAAGAACTTTACACTGCTTTCTTTGAACGGCAGATGAAGATCATTGTGTACATAAGTTAAGTTTTCAAAGGACAATAAACAAATAGAATATGTCAAATTAACTCCTAGCACTTTTTAACACCACATAGATTATTGCATGTATCCCATTGTATATAGGCTACAAAGTTTATTAATGTTATAAGATACAGAGATCATAAAGGGTTTGATTTAGTTTAAACTAAAATGGGTGAAGAGGAGAAGAACAATAAATGATTGAGAGAGAAAAAGAATTGCATTGGAACTCTTCAATATATTCATCAAGTCTCTGTCTCTCTATCTATGGACTAAGATTGTGGATTTTCTTCTTTTTTTGGCTGTGAGGGTAAAAAAAAAAGGTGAGAGAGAAAAAGGAAAGAAACTCGCGAGGAACACGCAACCCACTCCTCTCTCTGTTACTGTCTCAATCACTTTCATCATCATCTTTCATTTCTCTTCACCATCCTTCTTCTTCTTCTCTTCTTTTTTTTCTTTTTGTTTTGTCAAAAAATATAACCCTTTATTATATTTATCTCCCTTTTCAAACTAAATTATGCGGTAGTCAAAAGTAAAAAATATATCAAATAATGCGATTTTCGTATTAGAGAAAGTCAGCCACATATAAATTTTGATTATTATCCCTACTGATTATTACTTTATTGGGAAAATTATAGTAAGTGGTTTTCATTTTACTGTATGCAAACACTACTCCGCATGAACTACTGTCACTTGTGTTTCATCGACTGTGTTACTAGTAATGGGATTGCACCAACTATTTTGTCACTTGGCTTTGATCGAATGTGCTATTAGTAATGAGATTGCATGAACTACCTTGTCGATATCCGAGACTAGTCGGACGCTTCACCATAATTCGTATATTCGGTGGAGATCTACAAAAATATATGTACCAACATTTACTTTGTTGGATATAGTCTGCATTAACTTATAGTCATTAGTGAATGTAGTAGCTACACTTAATCGTGCCCTACTTTTCTTATCACTGCGTTTTCGACCAGTTTGATTGAACCAAACTGTGTTTGATTCAAACAAGAAACGTTCTGTAATATTTTGAACTCCTAGTTTAATAATACGTTATATATAATTTGTTGTTGATAAATATATTTGTGGTGACGTCACGATGAAGTAAAAAACTGGGATAAAATAGTGAGACTTGAACTTGGATTCGGCGGCAGGAAGTAGACATAAACTGACCCAAGCTCGTCACCTATCTTTACTGTCTGTCTCTATTACATACATTGCGTAATAAAGTATTTCATTATTTATTAACAATGTTTAAAAAATGTTATTACTATTCTTACAAGCTACCCAACTTTGTCCAAATGTAATTCGATTATCTGATCCTCCTGTCATGGTCAAAGGTCAATTCTTTTTATTTATGCATAATCAATATGTAATTCTCTACCAACAAAAATAAGTTAGCCTGTTTCTTTACTTCTGTTTTCTATAGAATATTAAGAATAAATATTTTCTATATAGTTGTTAACTGCGAATCTCGTTTTCCGAATCTATGTAGACATGCGTGTTGTATATACATCTCTCTGAGATAAATTTGAAAGAGAAACAAAACAAAAAAAATCATTTAAAGCAATGAAAGACTTGGTGATATGATTGCCATTTTACTTCTTATCCACATTTAAAGAAATCCCACTTCAAGACTCAATCACTTTACTTCCACTCCCATTTATTTTTTAGTTAATACTTTCTGATTTTTTTTCGAATTTATCTTATTCAAGACTTATGCCTCATTTTATCGAACACGTGAAGCCCACTATATATGCACGTAAACGAGCAAGCAGAAGTTCTTGTCCTGCCTCCTCGCTCTAAGTTGTATATTTTATTCTTAACTCTCCTCTTCTACACAAACAAAATCTCTCTCTCTCTATATATATACACTGTAAGTAGCTATGTATACGTAGCCATGAAAGCTATATGGAGGTGATGTAAGAGAAATGTAATGGGTGAGTAACACTTGCTGGAGAAGCAGGGCACGTGCGAACAAATGAGATTGATAAGAAGATGCATATTGATCATATTTTTGCACGTGTTCTACTCCTCCAACACGTGTATCTCCTCCCTCCCGATTATGCAATCGTCCACGGTGAGGAGATAATTTTTACATAATAGAGATCTGAGTTCTTCATATTTGTTGGACTACTTCATGAATACATTTCCTACATTTTACTCCATATATCATCGATACATATATAAGAACGATGTGAAGTAAACATTGATAGTTAATCCAATTATATGTCACGTTTGTCTGTAATTGAATGGTATGGAATAATTATGCACACGAATGGGCATGTACACATGTGATATTGATGCATCAATAATTATAGACAACGCAAATGTCTATATTAGTTTGTTCTTATAAATATGTTACTGTAACAGTCGTCATGGTAAAACTAGAAGATAGGTTATAGAACTAAATATTTTTGTTACAAATCTTCCTCCCGAATTACTGATAAGGTCTTAGTAGAACTATTTTACTTAATAATATGAATGATGGAATATTCAAGTTTCAAGACCGGTGTAAACTCTGACAGACTAAATCTGTTTCTTTCTTAAATCTATCAGTAACCTTGTTTATTTCTTGGAAAAGAGTTAATGGAGAATGTAGTAATTACAGTAGAAAAGACAATGATATGCTTACGTCATTGTTATAAAAATGGATGCAAGCGTGTAAATGTGTGTTAGGTTAAAAAGAAGAAAAGGTTGTTGAGGCAAAGTTCCCTTAGAAAGCGGGGGACTTTCTCTCTTTCACTCACTGCCATTAACTCCTACTTCTGTCTCTTTCCTCTGTAACAGTTTCATAAAGTCTGAAAATAAAATTAAAATTACAGTTAAGTTACGCAAGTAATATTGTCGTGTACTTGTGTGGACAGAAAAAAAATAACACTGGAGAGTTCGACTTTGTAACGAAATTTTGTATAATATAAAAAACAAAAATCATAATTCACATTATGTTACAAACAAAATTGATAAATGATAACCCCTTTATCTTTTGGTAACCGAACATTAATCTTTGACTTGGAGTCATATACCAAAGACTGACCAGATCAAAGTGAACTAAACTGATATCAAGTTAACTGATTCGGTATTCTTTGATATATAATGAAATTTCAAAACTACCACGAGTCAGCAAAAAAAAAAGGAGTTGATTTGGTATGCGTCTAATAATAAAATACAAACGAATACGATTAAGAGAAAAATGTTGGAAAAAAAAAGAGTTGCTTTGATGGGCCACTAATGGGCTCACATTTTTTGTCTGATCAAAACCCAATTTCTCGTCCTAGGTTTTTTTTCACCTGTCATCCTCGTCGGCGTTTTAGCTCAGACCCTCCTTCGCCGTACTCCGTCGCTTTCTATTTTCCTGGTAAGCTAAAAATCTTCTAACCTCTTCCATTTCGACACATCTCCATCTCTTCGCAAGGATTCTTCTAGTGTTTCAAAGTAGAATAACTCTGTCTCATTCAGAGAACTGAAATTTACGGTAGATTTGTTGCTATCGAGCTTCAACCTTGAGAATTTGGATTTCAGTTTCGTCTTGATAAAAATACCTTTTTTTGGTGGGTAATCGGTGAAAGTTATTGACTTGAAGCTCCGTATTAGAATTCCTAATGAAAGCAGGTTCCTCCATTTGCCTTATATTGATGAGAAATTAAGGAAATTGATTCATCTGTAGCACAATTTCGTTTTGGAATGTGTTTACTTGGTCTCGATCTCATCAGAAATGTTATCCAAGAAAGCATTTGTTCAATTTTCAATCCCGGTTATGGTTGTTACATGGGCAATGTTGCACTGTTGATTGTTCGAGTAGCAAGGAATGGGAACTTTTCAGGTTTCAGTGATTCCATTGACACGTTTGGACTATCGTCAGTGAATATGGTTGTCGGAAATTGATTCCACCAGCTGTTTGATGAAATGTCTGAAAGAAGCCAAATGCTGGAGAGCAAAAATGTAGGAACTTGATTCTTCGAGGTTTAGTTTTGGTTCAACAAGCAGTCGAATTATATAAAACGAGGAGTGTCAACATTACACATCGTCTTTGTCTGATATGTGTTGTACGTGAAGATTTAGATGGAAAAGTCATTTCTAAATATGCTATATTCGTAACTGGAGTTGTCACTGGTTATGTATCTTTTGCTCTTTTCCACTTCACTATAATACAATTTCGTGTTACTCTGGCTTTCATCATTTACGTGTTTCCACAGGTGTGAATCTTGGTCATAGGCTGGGTTAATACTTAGTGAAAGTTAGAGTTTTCTTCTTACTTCTTTCAAATCCCTCTAAATGGTTTATTAGATTCTCTCTCTTTCAAGGGTTTTACACTTTGTTTCTCCTTGCAGACTTTCAGAGAGAGAGAGAGAAGGATGGTGATTCCACCGGCAGTGAGACCACCACGTCTCTTCGACTACCTCAAACCTTACGTCCTGAAAATGCATTTCACCAACAAGTTTGTTCATGCTCAAGTCATCCACTCACCAACGGCCACAGTGGCTTGCTCAGCGAGCTCACAGGAGAAAGCATTGAGAGAAACAATGGAGATCACACGCGACGTGGCTGCTGCTGCAAAGATTGGTAAAATCCTTGGGGAAAGACTCAGGATGAAAGATATTCCAGCTGTTACTATTCACATGAAGAAAGAGCAGAGGTACCATGGTAAAGTCAAGGCTGTGATCGATTCGGTCAGGGAAGCTGGCGTCAAGTTGCTTTGAGGATTATTCAACAATCCATGAAGCCAAATCAATTCCATGTTGTTACTTTAGAACATTGTCGGTTTTTCAGCTTATCGGACGGATTGAGATCAGATTGGTGCCACAATGAAACTCTTGCTTAGTTCATGTTTCTTCTTCTTCCTCTTCTTCTAAGGGTTACGAAGAAAATTGTTCAGAGAAAGAATGTTATAAGCTTTGACTAAATAAAATAGATTATTTTTATTACCAATCTCACTTCTTTAAATTCCGACATGTACAAAGCAATATTTTTATTAATGGACAATAGTATAATTATTGTAAGGGGCTGAATCTTTTCAAGAGTGACGACAAGAAAAAACAAAAGTTCTCAGAGAGAAAGAAATCGATATAAAGAGGGAGATTCTATTCTAAAAACCAAATTAGACGGAGTCTATACAAGCGGGTATTCGGGTCGACCCATATTTGTCTTCCTCGCGGGCTAGACTTGTTGAACTTTAGTCACGACTACTCTCGTCTCCGTCTTTATCTTTCTTAGATCAATCGAGAAATATGGGAAGATGTTTAACGAAAAGGGTGTTTCTGATTCAGAATTCGATCCTGTTTCTTCATCTCCTGATCTCCTACTCGTCCGGTTAGTATCAAAGCTTAGCGTTCTTCTGTTGACATTTTCATTTGATCTGTTGGTTAGATTTCAGAAAATGGGTATCGGCTATATCCGATTTTACCACTCAAAGTCTCAATCTTTTTTTGTTCTCGTCATTTGGATCACCTTGACTCGTCTGATGCAAACCAAATTGATTAGAAAAATTGAGTTTTGCGATTGTTCCTCAGCTTTATTGTGCGTTCATGTGGGTTCAATGTTTTGCTAGCTTCATTTTGAGATTGTTCTATTCATGAAGAGGAATAGAACTGTTAGCAATAAAAAGTTATCAAAATTGTTCAATTTGAGTGGAATGCTCGGTTTTTGGGGGTGTACTTGCTTAAGAATGGTTGTAGAACAATGTTTTCAGGTGCAATGAAACCAGATTCAAAAGGAGTATGCGTGTCTAAAGGAGGGCGGTTTCCGCCATATGAATCAGAAGGAAAGCCTCCTAAATCTGTTGGTCGAGGATCAAAGGATCTAACTCTGTGCCGGTTGTTCCGTAAAAGGACTTGTTGCTCTCCTGCTCAGACAAACCCGGCCTTCGTAGCCGTCAGAAACTTGGCTACTTATGGGGAGGCTAGTCAAGATTGCCTGCATTTATTCGAGTTATTGGAGTGTTCAATCTGTAATCCGAATGTTGGAACTCAACCGGGTCCTCCTCGCATTTGCGCCTCGTTTTGTAACAGAGTCTTTGAAGCTTGCAAAGATGCATATTTCGCCAGTAATGCACTTACACGGGTAAGAAAATCCTCGCTGATTAGAAGGAAAGTAAGAAACAAACACAAGGACTTTATTTTCTGTGGGTTTGTGGAAGCTAATGGTTTCCATATGTGGTTAGATGATTGGCCCCTGTGGAGTAAACGACGACATCATCTGCGTTAAGGCCTCAAATTGGGAGTCCAATGGCACAGCATTCTGCGAAGCAGCTGGTTTCTCCGTTCAAACAAATGATGATTCCAGAGAAGAACCATGTTACGGAAGCAAGGCAAGTTTAGAATCGGTGGTGGAATCATGGTCGAGAGACTCAAAAAAGAAGACCCCCTTGAAGACTGAAACTTTGTCATGTTTTAAAGATCTTCTGCAATGGGTTCGCGTAATGACAATGATTCAGAAGATTTCTTTGGGAGTGTCGTTTCTTGTAGCAGGAATGTTCTTGATCAGGTTTCGCCTTTCTCTCTTCTCTTTAAGCAAGTCTCTAAGTAACACCTTATTTTTACTTACGCTTGCTTTCGGTGCTACAGGCAATGGAATAACCGTAATCAGAAGCAGAGGCTAGCTGCGATCCAGAGGTCAGCGAGACGGTTGGGAGGGAATGTGAACGGGTATTCATACAATGCAGCCATAAATAGGAAAGTAGTTCAAAGTTGATTTCTTTTCACCAGTGAACAAGCTGTGTAAGCTTATGGAAGGATATTTTACAGCAGTAGTTGCAAAAGGCATGAATCAACCATTTTCAAAGTCAAATTTTGCCAAATGCGAGAAGTACTGTGTTTTTACTGTTTGTCTCTTCATCTGGAGAGAGCTAAAAATTGAAGAAATGTGGTACCTTGATGATATGCAAAAGGGTTTGTAGAACAAGAAAAATAAATAAGCAAGAAACAAAAATCTAAGAGAGGCACTCTAACTTAAAACTAAAAGGGTCAAAAGAAAAAAGAACAGAGACAATCAAGGAGATAAAAATCTCCAGAAGCAGAAGACAGATCATTCTGCCTCTATACACAGAAAACGAAGTGTGTTTTTGCTTTCTCACTTTTTTTTACAGAAGTTGTTTGATGATGACTAAGGACCCTTTGGGTTCTTCATTGCATTCAACCCATAACAGAAGACAGACACAGTTATAATGGAAGTCCGAACTCTGAGCCTAGCTTGAGCTACGAAATCGTTATCTTGAGAGAGAAGACTTCACTTCCCCATTTTCGGTACCTGATACGAAAATAGTTGTTAAGTGTACGGAAACATACGAAAAAAAAAATTTACATGGCCCAACAACATGATACTCCTACTGCTTAAGATTGTGGATTTAAGTCCATGCTAAGATCTCAAATTGAAACCTTCTTGTTGCAAAGAGTCGAATAAGGTTTTTCATCCTTTTCAGAGGGTTCCAAGTTTCAGTTTGTTATAGATGAACAATTGTGTTACAAGATAGGAATGAATATATATTTTCTTGGTAGAAACAAACCTTCTTGAGAGGATGACTGCTGCTAGAAGCTGGGGCGGGTTTCATAATCTCGAAAGAGCAAACAAGAGACTCGTCCACGCTCAATAATGCACCAGCGTTGTCAAACTCCCCACCATAGTTTGGAGCTGAGAATATCGTGACTAATCTCCGTTTTGCGAAAAACTCGTACCCATCTTCCACTACCTGCAACACGAAACCATCACAAATGTCCAAAATGGTGAGGAAGTTCGCATAAAGTCTCTGGCTTTATGACACAAGCTAATTTCAATTGTTCATATTCTCTACTTAAGAACAAATTTTACAGGGTCCCATTTCGAATCTTTGATCTCGTGGAGGTTTGTTTGTTTTACCTGATGGCCTCGGCAAATGAGGTCAAGATCATTCTTATCCAAGAACTCAGCGACTTTATCAGCTCCAAAAGTGCAAGAGATGCCTCGATCACTATCAGCAAACCCTTCAATCTTCTGATCAGGGTCTGACCAAAGTAAATCACAAAGAAGACCATTGTCTGGAATCTCTGTAGGCCTTTGAATCTCTCGAATCTGATTCAAGTTGTCCAATTCTGGTGACAACCCACCGTGCATACACAAGATCTTGTCGTCAATGAGTGCGGCTACGGGCAAACAGTTGAAGCAATCAGTAAATACCTTCCAAAGGCGTACATTGAATCTCCTTTTACACTCGTCGTAGAATCCGTAAATCCTGTTGATCTTAGCGTCCTCGTGATTCCCTCGCAAGAGATATATCTTTGATGGGTAGCGAATCTTGTAAGCCAGAAGCAAACATATGGTCTCGAGACTTTGCTTGCCTCTGTCAACGTAATCGCCGAGGAAGAGAAAGTTTGCTGAAGGAGGATAGCCTCCGTATTCGAATAGCCTCAGAAGATCTTGATATTGGCCATGGATATCACCTGAGATCCCCCGAAATTGAACAAAAAAATTTAAGATAATTACTACACACGAGAAATCACGATAGCCAGATGCTCAAATATTCATAATGAAGCTCAAATTTTGCAAATTTCGCACCGAATTATGCAATTTCATCATCAATCGAGAGAGAGATGGAGATTACCGCAGATGCGAATTGGGGCATGGAGCTCGACGAGATTGGGTTGAGAGAGGAAGATTTGACGGGCGTTGAAGCAGAGTTGACGAATCTCGCTCTCCGATAGCTGAACCTGTTTCCCTCCTTTACCTTCCAACAATCTCCTTATTATATCATCCAATACTCCTTTCTCCACCATCCCTTCCATACTCGTCATCATCGTCTTCTCTCAGATCCCAAATTTTCTCACCAGAATCCAAAATCGATAAAAGGGTTTGCCCAAAAGCAGACAAGGAATAACGGGTCGTGTTTAGGTACCGATCAAATAAAGAGCTGATCGGAGAAATGGAAAAACAAAAATTCCCCTTTGAATTTTCCCGAGAAAATGTGGGAAACATGAAATGGGGGAAAGAATAGGAGGGTCAAACAATGATATTCAGAGGAGAGGAAAGTAGATTAAATGGTAGAGAGAGATGATAAAAGAACAATCCGAAAGAATGATTAATAATACGGAAAATGAAAACAAAAAATCCAAAACTTTAACAGCATTTTCAGAAATCAACATTGATTTATAGAAAGTCAATATGCACCCTCAAAATTTTCAAATAAAATAATCATGGAACTATGCAAATATTTTTACTAAAACGACAGTAATCTATGCAAATTTTCTTATCTTAACAAAATATGTTTTACCTATTTTTCAAACCACGAAAAAAAAGTTTGATTTTTTTTTTGTTATTGAAACCATAATAGCTGTCGGTTTATATTGCATTCTCGAGATTTTAAATTGTTGCAAACTCTATGGGGCGATGATATGGGATGTAACATCAACAACTTCTTACCTACGTCAACCGACGAAGACCAGATCCTTACATACCAAAGCCAATCATCAAACTAAATATTGTGTTGTTATCACTGCTAAATAAGATCTCAGTAACATGCAACGTGAATTGCGAAGTATTCAACGCCAACATGATACAAATATTTGTGTTGAGACATATTCTAGTTATAATTTATCAGAAAATAGAGTTTCACGGTTAGTTAATTACAAATGATGATGATCTTTGATGTGCTACCACGATCGACATTAACGAATTAAAAAAGCTCGTGCAAGAGTAGGATTTGAGACAAGAACAAATGCGAGAATTTGGAGGCATGAATCTTTTGACAGTGGGATATATTAATATTACCTAAAAAACAACAACATGCCTTAATGACTGATTGATTACAGAAAGTCATAGATGGTGTTATGGCTTTGTGATGTTGAGAGGAGGCACACTGCCTAAGATCCATAAATATAAATTAATACTCTTTTATTATTCTTCTATGTTTTATTCAGTCTCGTCCATAGTATTTTCGAGACTTAAAGTAATGTTTGACAACATTTTTATTTAAGTATATCTTCAATGAAAATATAATTGATATAACAGCATATTATATTAAAATATAATAATAAAGCTTCAATATGTAAATTGATATAAGAGATTGTGTGAATATCTTCATCATTTATGTTAATTTAAATATATTAAATGTAACCGTAAAGTTATAAATAAATATAACTAATGCAGAAAATACAATACTAATTACGACAAATATTTAATAAAAATATGGATAAAATAAAAAAGAACAACGAAAACATAGTAAAAAGATAGTGAAGTTATGATAATGGATGAGTTTAAAATATGAGATTTTATAAGACAAGTATTTTATTCTATTCTATCCATGTGGTTTGCCTCATGAATGTATTTTTATCATAATGGATCATTTGTATTTTGTGGTGGACTCTATTGTTATCAAGCCCGTTGGACATTTAATGAATCACAGAATTAAGAGAGAAAAAAACAAATGGGCTTGTGGTTTGGGCCGAAAGACCCTAAAATCGAAGATGAAACCTAAGCTTGCTCCTATAAATTTATAAACCCTAACCCTCATTTTCGTCTTCCTTCCCTAGCAGACACTCGACAGCACAAGCCATGGTACTTGCTCATCTCCGCCGCTCAATCTTCGTTTCCTATTATTTAACGATCATTTTTTTCCATTTTACGAGATTGATCTGCTGGTTTTAGCGGATGATTATTCCTTAGGTTTCTTCGTTTCGATAGCGGAATCTAACTTTGTAGATTTGCGCGATAGTTTATTGTCCTTTTCCTTTTTCCATTTATTGTTTGAGGTTTAGTTCTGATTCATTTGCTTTCGAGGTTGATTCATGTGTCTTCTCGTTGTTGTAGGGTATCGATCTTATCGCCGGAGGTAAGAGCAAGAAGACCAAAAGGACAGCTCCAAAGTCTGATGATGTCTACCTCAAGCTTCTCGTCAAGGTAATAACATGGAAGTCCTATTATTCTACTGTTTCTGTCTCTGTCCCGTTATCTAAATCTCTACGACTTGTAGGCTGAATCATGTGGTAGATTGGTTTATTGAGATTTGCTCCTTTGTTTGGTAAACTTGGCAGCTATACCGGTTTTTGGTAAGGAGAACCGGCAGCAAGTTTGATGCTGTGATCCTTAAGAGGCTTTTCATGAGCAAAGTCAACAAGGCCCCTCTTTCGCTCTCGAGACTCGCGGAATTCATGAAGGGCAAGGTTCGTTCCGCTGAGACCCTCTCTATTACTCATGTGTGGAAACTCTATTCTAATTTGGCAAAGTTTAGTTTTTTTTATATTGCCCTATTATGTTAGGAAGAGAGAATAAATCGTACTGTATAATTTGTTTTTGTTTCTCTGGATCCGCTTTAATGGTGTGTTTTTTTCTCTTACTTTAGGATGGTAAGATTGCTGTGTTGGTTGGGACAATAACTGATGATTTGAGAGTGCACGAGATTCCTGCCATGAAGGTTACTGCCTTGAGATTTACAGAGAGGGCTAGGGCTAGGATTGAGAAAGCTGGTGGAGAGTGCTTAACCTTTGACCAACTTGCTCTCTTAGCTCCATTGGGCCAGAACACGGTGAGTAATTTGGAAATGAATCACCTTTATCAGAATGCTTTGTATTTGTTAGGTTTTTGTTATGAAATTGAGTATTGTATGTTGATGTGTTGTGACAGGTTCTCCTTAGAGGACCAAAGAACTCTCGTGAAGCAGTGAAGCACTTTGGTCCTGCTCCTGGTGTGCCACACAGCCACTCCAAGCCCTATGTTAGGTCCAAGGGAAGGAAGTTTGAGAAAGCTAGAGGAAGGCGAAAGAGTCGTGGATTCAAGGTCTAAGAAATCTCTGCTGTTTCAAGAGTTGTTTTGTTATGGTTGGTTTCAGAATCGAAATTTTCGTAGAGAACTCTTGTTCCTCTTTGCCTACTGCAGACATTGTTTTAAGTTTTCTATCTTTTTGTTCCCATCGACAATTAAATGTTTTGCTTAATAACCTTTTAAGAATTTACTTCTGCCAGTCCTCGTTGAGATTGTCTTGGAGTATGAGAATTATATAGCATCCATCACGTACAAGGTTGATTTTTTAGTGCTTCTTCAATGTGTTGCTTAACCAGTGGCCTTTGCCGTTCTTATCAAAAAAATTTCTCATTCTACTTCTGTTTTTGTTTTCTTCTATTGTTGATTCTCTTTTCTATAAATTTTGATTATCCCGTTGAATGATATTTTTGTGTTTGTCGCAATTTGTACGCATATAATTTCATGATAACAACAATGCATACAGATCAATTATTGAACGCGTATAAAGAAACACAGCGCTGCAAAATAGTTTGAACAAAACACAAAACTCCATGTTTTTTACCTTGCTTCACTTGGAGTCTTTACAGAACCACAAATTCCGCAAGAAGAGGACGTATTCTATATAGCCAGTATGTCTTTATTCTAATTAGAACCGGTTATATATTAGAAGGGACTTGACCAATTGGTGTAGCCGTGAAGAAGAAAAGCCATTGGATTTATCATTGCAGAGACTGTTTTGTGAAACTCTCTTTATAAAACTTAATTCATTTTCTCGTTACAATATACCTCTGAACTCCTTTTTCCCATGAATCTTTAATGGTTAATAATCAAACACAGTATACTTCTATGTACAGAATAAGTCTCTTAGACCACCACCTACATAGCAAAAGGGATGAGATTACAAATCCCTTTCCACAAAATCTATAACTCTTCCCCAATTACCTAAGAAGTAAGGGAGGCTGAAAATGAGGTTATTGCATAAATGATCTGCTAACGAATTTTCCATAATCATAGTGAAGCTTGTCAAAATAAGAACAGGCTAAGATTTTTCAGTACAAATGTACGGACTCCAACAACATTGGAACACAACTCCACGGTAACAGGAGGTGGCTCAAACGTTCCATATTGGACCTTGGAAGTCGGAACTGGTCTGATATACGCATCGATAAAATCTCGGTAGCCATTTCCAAGAAGAACGATGTGCGAAAGCGGAAGAGTCTTGAGACCAAAAAAAAATATATAATAGAGATTAAAAACAAAAATTCAACATGCTATAATATGACTCAATTTCATGACAGATTGGTCCTCTGGATAAACAAAACGAGAATCTTAATCACCAGACAACTGCGCAAACTAGAATCTTATTAAAGAGGGTCTTACATTTTTGTTATTTAGAAAAAAACTAGTCGAAACTTGCATTCAAGAACTTAAGCAGTTCATTTCTCTTGCTCTCTGCAGCTTTGTCCTCTTTGGACTTGTCAACCTTCAGCAGAATCTGTAGCCAAAACACAGAAGAAGCATGTGAGCAACAAAACAAATTTTGCTGTGGAACGTTTATGCCTCACAACACAAAAAGAGTCTTGACTGACTTTTTTCCCAGAGACAGCACTTCTACGCTCACCATCGTCCTTGTCACGGCCCAAAAACTGAATTAGAAAATAGAGGAGTCACGGTGAAACTCATGGCAAAGAAACAGGGACTTTCATGTATAGCTCTAGTACCTTCGATAGTTTAACAGGCCCGCTGCTTCCTTCTCCTTCCCCATTCTATACAACACTCACATTGCCAGGACCAAAAATGAAAAACAAATCGAAGAAAACAAAAACCAGGAAAATCAACAATGTCACCGGTTCATCATGTCACCAACCCCAGCTCCAAGTACGAAGAGGCCACAGAAAAAGGCAAAAGAAGTATTATAAGTAACTTGTCATTTTGATGAACATAATTTATGTGAGGCAAAGGAAGAGTTTATCTAAGAACATATCGTAATGAGAAAAAAAAATGTTCCACCTTTCTGTCTCTGTTCTTATGCCGTTTATGACGACGACTCTTGCTTCGCTCCTTATCCTTAGCCTATAAACGGAAAAGGTACTTTTAAGCAGAAAAATCATAAGAGAGACATCACATGATTATGAATTTGTGCAGACGAGTGACCTTCTTTGGCTTTTCATGCCTCTTGTGCCTTCGTGACCTCTCGAGCTCACTATCTGAGCCCTCACTTCTGCGAAAATTTAATCGCAAGTTAGAGAGAGAAGCTTATATAATATCCGCATCTAGTTTCAATTAAGCCAAAAACCCTTTAAACGATTAACAAAATCAAAAATGTGAAAACAGGTTCATCGATCCAGAAATGAAAAGCAAGTAAAAAGCTTTAAACACCAAACACGAAATTATGGTTTTCAATCGTATTTATCGGCGAGAGATAGTTGATAGCATTTTCTAAAAAAAGCTATGGACCTGGAGGAATCGGAGTAAGAAGAATCAGAGGAATCGGAAGGGTGCTGGCGTCTACGGCGTCGTTTCGAGCTGGAACGGCTCTTCTTCCGTACCTTGAGCGAGTCCCTGTCTCGGTCGCTTCTACGGTGGCGACGGCGATCATTACGGCGGCGATGAGAGTCTGAAGAATCGGAGGACACATCTGAGGAGGACGAAGAGGAAGAAGACGATGAAGCCGCCATTGTTCAGAAGAAAATCAAACAGGAAAATTAGATCTTAAGGGTTTTGCTTGAATATGTTAAAGAAAGAAGAGATATTTGGAATAATTATGGGCTTAATTGTAGCAAAATACTTCAATGGCACTTAGTATAACAAGATAAAAGATTGAGGAGTTTTATGCAATTTGACAATCCCCGTTTACAAGTTACAACCCGAATCTGGATAGCAGTTAAACATCTCAGGCCCAAATCCGCTGTCCGGCCCAAACGTAAGAACATTTAATTTGATTGGTTGCGAAAGAAAAAAACTAAAAAAACCGTATGAAACCTTTTATACTATACCATTGGGGTTACGAAAGAAAAACCCTCACATATATATACATCGCAAAGAAGATGTACTAATAATTTTAACAACATATTTACCTGAAGATTTTACATGAATTTACAAAGCTACTCTCATGAACTCATTTACAAAGTCCTCCTCATCAAGGTTTGTCAAAAATATTTTTCTTTTTTTCTTGAGTAGAAAACACAGATAGATACACACACGACCTCTAGTTAGACGCAGTCTTAACCGAGCTTTCCGGGGAAGCTGAAGGTGAAAGTGAAGGGGAGGCCGAAGGTGAGACTGAAGGAGAAGCTGAAGGAGAAGATGAAGGTGAAGCTGAAGGTGAAGCTGATGGTGAAGCTGAAGGAGAAGCTGAAGGTGAAGCTGAAGGTGAAGCTGAAGGAGAAGCTGAAGGAGAAGCTGAAGGAGAAGCTGATGGTGAAGCTGATGGAGATCCTGAAGGTGACCCTAAGCCGTTGTTTTTAGTGAAGGTGGAGGCTCCTGGGGCAGCGGCAGGAGAATCGGTCAAACCAGGCTTGATTTCAGAATTACCTGACCCTAACGTTGTGTTAGAACTGGAACCGGTTTCTGTAGAACCGGACCCGGTTGGACCGGACGTTGTGGAATTGGAGGAAGCGGCATCAGATGCTGATGAACCGTTTGCGGCGAAAAGACCGGGGGTGTAGGGAACACCTTTACCCGGAATCCAAGTATCACCTTGGATGTACTGAGCTGGAGTGAATTCAAGTATTTCTTCTTCACTCAACTTCTTGATTCCAGGCCAAGTAACCCGGCTCATGACAGGTGCACCTGGCCCAGTGTTCCGGACCTCCGAGTAAAAGAGCGTGTCAAGGCCGAAGTTTCCTTGCCACGGCTGCCATCCTTCCGGCGGAACAAAATCAGGGATGAACGTATTCATGATGATAGTTTTTGAATACTCTTTCCATGGCCTTCCAAGATAAGCCTTGCTAGTTTCCTTCACTGCCAAGTAATCCGGTTCGCCAGCAATCGTACACCCTTGGAGCACAAATCCCGTGGATTCTCGCGGATCTTTACGTCCGTGGGCGGTAATAGGGCATGCTTGGTTTGGTAGTGGCTTCCTCACCAGTAAAGTACAGTTTTGAAATACCGCGGCTGCGTCTCCAAAGAGAAAATCAATGGTGCCTGAGATAGTACAGTCACGGTAAAATTGACGGTGGGAATGTGCGTAGAGAGTGTCTTGGTAACCATCAAATCTACAATTGTAGAATATGGACTCGTCTGACAGAACCCTAATCGCAACCGCTTGATGCTTTATCGCCCCGGCCGTGTTCTCGAAACCCATGTTCTTGGCAATGAAGCGGTCTCCAACGATTGCTGCAATAACCATAAGGCTCATTCAGATACATATATATTGGTAATAACAAAAACCACGAAAGCAGATATCATAAAAATCATTACCAACGGTGGCGGTACGGTAGGTTGTAATACCGTCCTTGTAACTTTTTTTCGCCGGAAATGACGGTTTTGTCGGGGCCATCACCGATGAAAACCAGATCCGGCATGCTTCTGTTCACCTGGACATATTCTTTATAGAGTCCACCCTTAATGTGAACCACGAAAGTCGCATTCTTCTTCTTTGGGACATTTTGCAATGCGTCGTTGATGGTCTTGTACTGACCGCTTCCGTCCTGCGCCACAACCATATCTGGTTTGACCTCAGACAATGGAGCGGTCAAGAGCCTACGAAGACGCCCATCCACCCACGAAGGGGACTCTTGGGACAGCAGACGGCGACTATTCAGCTCCGGAAACTGCATTTGTCCCAAATAATTCGACATCTCGCTGATCATTGCAAGCCCGTTATGCGTTAGCTGCACCGCGGTTTTCAATGCCTTCTTCATTGTCTCACCTGCATCCCCTTGTGTACCTTGAAACCCATCGAGACAAGTTTGCTCATGGCTAATCGTTGCGCTGAGCCAAATCTTTAGCTTAATCAACGCTTCGTCAACCTTGTGAAGCTCGAACCTTCCCAATTCCTCAAACGAGTTACTAAGCTCACCAATCGCGTAATCCATTAGCTCCTTGCATTGATCCAAAGCCATCTTTGTCCTCGGATCCTTTTGTAGCTCAATCATAGTCTGTGACTTCTTGGCCACGTCACTTATCTGTTTCATTGTCACGTTAAACGCTGCCTTCACAAGCTCCAACGGGTCCGATGTGTCTTTCGCATCTTTCCTCAAAGTATCTTCACAAGTCTTCTTGTAATCCGTTGGCGCGCAAACATCCTTGATGGCTTTAACGGAAGCCGTGATTTCTTCTTTACCTCCGTTATCGTTATTATTGACGCTAACGCCGATGGTAACGGCGACAACCATAGAAATGAGAAGAACAGAGGAGATGGAGATAATTACGTACCTCCTTTTCCTCTTCGAGTCATCGTCATATGATCCGTATGCCATTTTTATTTTGTTTTGTCAATTTTTTTTGTTTTTTTTGTATAAATTGAACAGCTCCTTTTTGTAGGTTTTTTATATTTTTTTATTAATAAGAGCTGTTTATTGTTTTTTGTTTAGACTCCTCTATCGAAGCTTACGTAGCCTCCTCAGGAGTGTCAATTTTGCATATTTTAAAAAATATTTAAATTGGTAGTTTTGTTTCCGACAGATAAAGAGGTTCGTAGTTTTGGTTGCTCTGTTTTATGAGGTTTGGCGAGAAAGTCTCGGCTCAAGAGCGTGAGAGACAGAGACAAAATTAGGTTTGTAGTTTTGGCTTCTTTTTTTTGTCTCTTATTTTTCTTTATGAGTTACTAAACATGGATAATTAATCAATTAATAATATTAGTTTAAGGCTAGGTTGCATGGAAACTCCATCCCAGTCGTTTTATTTGGTTTGGAATCAAAATGTTTTAAAAACACAATGAAAATCCTTTTTCCGTTTTAGAATATATATATTTTTGAAAATATAGTACATACGCCATAAAATCATGAATCTTAAAAATTTCAATTTGAAAACATAATGAAAATATACACTTCCATTTTAGAAGCGGAAACCTAATTTTTAATTTGAAAACATTAAAGCTGAATATTTAGAAAAATTACTATTTATTTTGTTATTTTAGTATTTAAAATTTTAATTAAATAATTAGCGTGAATTCTTTTAGACAATTAATATCATAATTTTAAACTCTATTTTTAAAAATTAGAACTCATAATACTCAAAATATTAAAATATTCAAACCATAAATAAAATCTACTTTTAATAATAATATATTTTAATTTTTAGCTAAATTATTTTTGATCATTCGTTAAGATAATTTTAATTTTAAATGTTTTTAACATATTTTAGTATTTTTATATACATCTACGTTTTCATAACATATCAAATTTCTTTTTTTAAAAAAAATATGTTATTGCGTTTCTTAACATTTTTTCTAATATCAATTTCTATTTTTCTTTTTATTTTAAATGTAAAATTTATAAGCGAATTAAATTATAAATAATATAGAATTTTGTTCACGTTGTCTGGTAGACAAAATAATAATGGGATATTTGATTATATATATTATACATAGGCCAATTTTTCTTTGAATGTGAAAAAAATGTGTAAATAAAAATCAATTTATATGTTTTCTTTCTGAAAGGCTGAAATACACATTTTGGATTTTCTTTAACTTACCATACTGATGTTCGATATAAGTTTTTCAGTCATTGACAAAAAAACAAGTCTTACAGTTGTCAATTTAACTTAATTTGAATACCGTGATTCGGAAAGGGACATTTATGTTAGTAGAAACGACCATGATATTTATACATTTAGTTTAGGAGATCTCCGATGTTATTCGATTTGGTTCACTGTTTAATTTTATTGTTTTAGTCTACCATTTGAACTATATAATTTGTATCAAAATACTGTGGTGATCCTGGGAAAGTGGAAAATTTTAAAACAAATGGTCGGGTAGAAATTTCAAATTCTGATTTATGCTGATTTTATGAATTTTCTTAGGTAGAAATTCTCTTAGATAATGATAAAATTGCAATAAAAAGAGTTGGTATTAACCCCTCCCCTCCCCCAAAAAAAAGATTTGGTTTAACCATAATTGACACAAACAAACTTGTATTCAATATAAAATTTAGAGTTATTTGTATTATAATGACAAAATCATATGTTATTAAAATATAAATTTTAATATTTTTTAAAAAATCCAATGCCAATATTATTCAATTTGTGATTTTATAATTTATTCTAAAATTTACTATTATTGAAAATATTTAAATTAGTGGATTTTATAAGATTGTTGTGATTCTTAGTTGAATAAATACCAAATCATATGATATTAAATGGGAATTTTAGAGTGTTTCTATGAAAATTATAGATTTTCCTAATTCACCTAGAATTATATAAAAATTGGTGTCAAGTAGATTTATACATAAAATCGCACAATAATAAATTTAGACATATATATGCATAGGGAATGGGGTTTACAGTTACAATCCTTAGACATAAGGGTAAGCTTTACTTTCACTAGATAGCAATAAAGGTACTAAATAAGATCTGTCAAATAGAAAACTCTTACGAACAGCCGCAAATTTCCTCCTTAAAGCTTTTATTCCCTTAGGTTGTTCATATTTGTATATAATTTTAATGGAATTATCATTTTGAATTCAATTATTTACAGACATATAATTTGCAAAAGGAAAAAGATACAACGTTGGTAATTGCCCTCAGAATAATGCTGTTATGTTTTAGTGAATACAGGATAAATTCAAAACAGCATATTATGTAGTAATAAATCAGTATTCATGAATGTATCTTGGATATTTTGTACCAATAGATCTATAGTCTATTTTTAAGACAAAAATGTCACTAAAGGTATTCAAGCTTTTTTTTCCTGGATATACATATCGGAAAATATTATATTAGGAATAAATATGTTATTCTTTCTAGTTCATGCACCATATTTGTCATTTTGTTTCCTCTTAACATAGAAAGTAAAAGTTGATTACGACTGAAAAAACTAATTATAGAAATCTCACAATTTTTTTACTAATTTTTTTCTCACGGCTAAGAAGCATCTGTAGTCAACTAGGTTAAGACAAAGCTGTCTAAGTTAATTTTTCCATATAATAACATTTCAATTTCTTTATATTTGAAATGATTAAATATCTTCTATAAAATTAGTGAAGAATAACATCATCCTTCCATAAAAGTGAAAGATACTACTTTGACTAGTTAGCTTCTTAATTGACATCTTATTTTTATTTATATTTTTGTTAGGCAAACAAATTTAAATATATTTAATTACAAAAATAGCATGTGTTTAAAAAAATTAATAGTTTATAGTTATTGTTTATGAATTTTCGCATGCTGTTATTTTATGTAAATCCTATATCATAAAATAATATTAATTTTAATATTCTTAAAATGTCAATATATAAAGTAAATACATGTATTTTATATCATAAATTAATATTAATTCATAGTATTTGTGTAGTTTACGCATACGCATATCTGAAAGACTATATAAATATTAGGATATTTATTGATATAAATTTTGGATGGATATTATTTTCGAAGATTTTTTTGTAAAATCAAGATACTTAGAAAATAACTCGAACTTTTAAACATATAGATTTCTATAATAGCACTATATTATATACATAACATAGATAATATAAATGAAATAATTGAAATGCGTAAATAATTTAGTTATATAACTTCTATTGGTACATATTTCACATAAAATGTCATTTTGAAAGACAAAATAGTAAAAAATGATCATACATTTCAAAAATATGGATTCACAGTAGCTAAATACGAGAACTAAGTATATTGGTACACTTTCACACAAGAATATCATTTTGTAAGGCAAAACGAGAAAAATCAGTATGATTAAAGAAAGAACCATAACTTCTGAGATATGAATTCAAAGTAGTTCTGATTTTAATTATTTTCACCCTTGTAGATTTTTTACCATAATAGTAAGCGAACAGTAAGGTTGTCTTGTCAATAAATAGGGTCCTCACTTCTCCGAATCTAACACAAAGAGATAAAGATCACTTCTCAATCCAAAAAAATTAAAGAAAAAGATTTTGTTATGGAGAACCAAGTTATGTCTTCTTCAAGCTCTTCCACACCCCATCCCGAAAAGCTCAAAGACGTTGTCGTGGCCGTGGAGGAGTCCAAGGAGAAGGCAGCGGAGAGCAACGATCTGAGAATAGGGTCTCCTCAGGACGCTATGTGGAGGAGTGAGAACCCTAGTTTCAGATCTGGTGCTGTCCAAACAGGAAGAGAGATCATGAAGCTTTACCCATCAAGATCGAATAAGACCTACACTTGTCAATTTTGCAGGAAAGGATTCTCAACCTCTCAAGCCCTAGGTGGTCACCAGAACGCACATAAGCAAGAGCGAGAATGGGAGAAGAAGCGCAAGGAGATGGAAGCAGACTACCCCGGCCTCTCCTTTTTGAACCCTTACCTAGACAAGCCTCACTTGCTCTTAGGTGGGTATTCACAAGATGCTTTATCAAATGATAATCATCTTGGGATCACTCTTGAACCTTTCAAACGCGTTTATCCATCCTTCAACAGGGGTTTCCCTAGAGGAATCGCGGACATGAACATGACCGTCCTTCCTCGCATAACTCCTACTCCCTTCTTCAACGGGACCACTTTTACCTATGGTTCTTCTCCAAGGGTGACAGATCCAAGACCTTCCTTCAACAATAATCCCTCGATGATCCCCAGAAACGTTCCCCCATTTCCTCCTCCTCGAACCACCAATCTCTCTAGCGCGCAAGAGGATGTATTGAGTGAGGAGAATTTAATCTCAAAGATTGGAAATGACAAGGTTGTGGAGATTGTTGATGATGATGACGACGATGATCAGCCAGAAGAAGGGAAATCTAAAAGCTGGGGCATTGATTTATCTCTATCCCTTTGAGTATTGTTTATTCCTATGTGTTTTTTACTTGTCTTTATTGAGGTATCATAGCTATTAGAGACCTCTCTCCATGCATCACATCTCTCTCTCTCTCTCTCTCTTTTTTTTTGTTGTATTTCATTTTGAATGTTCCTTTGTCTGGAGCGTCTTTTCTTATATTTACATGTAATCGTGTTTGGTTGATTTTGTTTTTCTAATTTTTCATTCCCTTTTTTTCTTTTCTTGTTGCCATGCCATCTATATATATTATGAGTCTTCTACATTTCAGCACTTGTCAAAAGTCCTGGTTGAATATTCATTAATTAGCTAATTAGATTCAGCAAGATTATGGAGGTTATGTATCTTGATTTCAAACCTTTCGATAAATCAGATCTATTCCTCTCTATTAATTTTTTTTACATATCTCATGATCACAAAAACTAATTATCCAAATATATATTCTTGATTAAGTTATCGAGTTATTAGTAATGGTGTTGAATCTAAGGGAACGTGTGAAGAAATTTGAGTCTAGAGTACCTTTGGATCTACAATGATATGTTAGTGGTTTCACGTAAGATCATAAACTTATTCGAGTTTCAGGATGGATGTTCATTACATGACACGCACCACAATGCTGTAGATGAAGAAGATCTTCGTTATGAAAAGTAAATGACATGCATCAATTGAATTATATTCGAGAGAGAGCATGATGCTAAATGATTATTTTATTAGAGCAAATATCCAAAAATAGTCTTGCATTTAGGATGGAGCGTTTTGAATATTTTAAAAAGTAATTTGAAGAGATCATGTTGACTCACACTTCCAAAAAGTAGATTCATATGTTTACCAGAAAATATGTCCTAAAAATGTATTGTACATTTTTATTAAAACAAAACAAAAGTACATGAAATTTTGCCTTTATGGGAACCAATGAGTACAGAGAATGTTACCGAATAAACGTATGTAAGAACAACGTATATTCCATATCAGTCTTAAAGCCAGTTGAATAAGAACCAATGCTTGACTCCATGATTTGAGCTGTAACTTTCCAACTAATCTTCCTCGGGTTTTGTTTTGCAGATGTTCTTAATTATAAATGGACAAAAAATTAGTTCTATATAAAGTTAAGTATCAGAGCACGCACAATAGCAATATAGTTCTATGAAAAGAAAATGGCCATGCATCAACTGGATTTTCATACTCTAAACAAAGAGCATAACATTATGCGAAGTGAGTCTTTATTTAGGGGTATATCTAAAAGGTTACGTTGGACGGCATGGACATGCATCCCCAATAGGGATATATACAAATCACGGCTTTGATTGATAAGTCAATATTACTTGGGAGACAATATATAGTTACGACTTACGACAGCCTTGTCATAAGCTGATGGTATTAACATCGACTCTATTAGCTCTGCCAGTTCTTTTTTTTTATACTGTTTTAATGCTTTCTATTGTATACATTATGTCGACTTAGTATCAAAACATATCAAAAATATTGCATTCATTGTACATCAAGTTTTTGTTGTTGAATAACTCTAGATTCTAATAAAAAAATACGTTAGAGCGATTTCTAAAAATATATTTGCATTTACAATGAAGCGTTTTAAATCTTTAAAAAGTAATTCGAGTAGATCATTTTACCTAATATATATATATATATATATATATATATATATATTATACTATTACTATATATATATATATATATATATATATATATATATTTATTTATCGTAGGAAATGTCCAAAAAAAACTATCATCTATGTATAGAAAAAAGAATTTAATGTTGTTTTAGAAATAATGAATACATTGTCTACGGATAAACACTATTTATATTAGCGCGTGGAATGATAATAAACCGTATTTATTTTAACGAATGAAACAACATATTTTTACTATCAGTTCTGAAACCAGTTGAATATAGAAACCGATTCTCGTCACTCCAGGAGATGATGGGTATGATGAAAAAAAATTATGATTTCTTCATTTTTTACTTAAAGTATGAATACCTGATATTTATAAATAAATAAAATAATTTGATACGATGTATTTTTTTGGCTCTAAATTCAATTCAGCGAGGAACTTGGAAACTATAATTACAACGGCCTCATCATAAACTTATTTGGTACAAGCTAAATAGTTAACACTGGCTCAACTAATTCAGCTTCACCCTCTTCCCCTATAATTTTGCATTGTTTTAAAAACAAAACATATAAAAAGAGTGATGCATTCACTGTAAATATAATTTTTTTGTTTAGTAAGTTTTATATTCTAACAAAAAAGTAAGTTAGAATGATGCCAAAAAATATATGATGTTACAATAAAACGTTTTGACTTAAAATATTTTTTTAATAATAGAAATGTCTAAAACAGATTATTATCTATCTATAGAAAAAACAACTAACGTCGTTTTGGAAATAATAAGTACATTAACTTCGAATAATTCTATTTTTTAGTAAGTAGAATCGTCGTTTTGGATATAATAAATACATTAACTTCGAATAAACTCTATTTGTTTTAGTGAGTAAAATGATGTTATACATCTTATTTTAGTCAGTGGAATAACGTATTATCACCACCGAATCTGAAACAATTTAATTATAGAAATCAGTTTTCTATACTTCATTATATTATGGGTAACTTTGGTAACAAAAAAGTTGAATTTTTATTTAAAATATAAATGATTTAAAGTTTTAAAAATAGTAATTGACTAGAAATATAGTTGTTTGTGTTCAATTCTACACATGAGATCTAGCCAACGAAATCTATTAAAAAAAATGGGCGCAAACTCATTCAAGCTGCAAAATATCAAAGAAGTCTTGAGGATTGCTCATCCTTAAATATGTCATATCCGAAATTCACATAGTAAAAAGCCAATCTGAACTGAGTTCATGCTATCAACTCATAAACTCATGATATCAAATCATGAACTCTATTAATTAAAAAAATAATGTCATGATAATTAATCTCAGCATAATTTAGTTTAATAAATTTTCTTTTATGTTTTTTTATAACATTTGTTTTCATGTAAATAAAATTGAATTAGATTTAATGTAATTGTTGGTGTTAGATTTTACAAGTGAGATCTGGCCAGTGGAATACACTGAAAAATCGGCTCAAGTTCATTGGACCTGATCAACTGTCAAAGAAGTCTTGAGAAAGTCCAGCCCCGACTCGTCATATTTTAACGTCTAAAGAAAAATCATTTTGTACTTATATAAAAGACATTCTTTTTACAAAAAATTCAAAAATAAAGGTTCGAACTCGCCACCTATAAGGCACCATTGGTAAGTGTTAACCACTCAGCCACAATAAACTTTCTGTAATTATCGTCCTTTAATTAAATAATATTTTTATGACTTCTAAAGCATCAGCTTCAGGAGTTTTGGTCCAAGACCGACTTTGAAGAAGCTCATCTTTCAACATGTCATTTCGAAGATTCAAATAAAAAAAAATTCAATTTCAACGTAATCTCATCAACTTGCAAACTCCATGAACTAAATAATCTTTATAAAATAAATTATTTCATGATAATTATTCTCAATAGAAATATAATTTAATTGGATATATTTTCCTTTTAAGAAATTAAAAATTTTTTATGTACATAAAAATAATTTAACGCATATATATTATTTTTTACTAAATTAATTCAATCATGTATTTAGAAAACCACGGCACAAAAAGTTAACATTGGCTCCGTTAACTCTCCTCCACCGTTTTTCCTCTATATTTTCTTGCAGTATTTTAATTTCTTCCGCATTATTAAACTAACTAAACATATCCAAACCACTCTTTTCATTGTAAATAAGATTTTATTTTTTTGAATAATTTTTTTACGTTGACAAAAGAAAGGAGGAATAATTTTGTTTACGTTGACAAAAAAGGAATAATTTTACAAATTCTTTTAAAGTACATTTGAGCATTCCAAAATATGTATTAGATTTACATAGAATGTTTCAAATATTTTAATATATAATTTGAAAGGATAGTTTTTCCTAAATTATAATTAGTATTTTGTTTATCATAAGAAATGTCCCTAAAACATATTGTCTATGTCCCAAAGAAAAAAAATTAGAAACAAGCAGTACATTAACTTTGAATAAATTTTATTTATTTAAAAATAATATAATAGATTATAATTATAGCAAGTATAATAATACATTTTTACCCGTGGTTCTAAAACCAATTAACTATAGAACCGATTCTCGTCACTCCACAGTTTGATAGATATCTCTAATAACTTAATTTTTTCAATTAGTTTCGAAACGTTTAAAAATAAGAAATTAGTGATTCATTCATTTTAGAAATATATTTGTTGATATTAAATTTTATCTATAAAATATAGCCCATAAAAATCCGTTAAAATAAATTTTAACTCATTTAAACCAATCGACTGTGAAAAAGTTTTCTGGATGCTCAGCTATAAACATGTTACTTTGATGATTAACATCACAAAACTCATCTCAAGATAATCATATGAATTTGCAAACTCTTTATATTTAGTTAAAAAAGTTATGTCATAATAATTACTCTCTACAAAAACGTAATTTAAATGGATTTTGTCTTTAAAAAAGTTATAACATTTGTTAATGAGTAAGTAAAGATTATTCCATTTAATGTACCTTTAGTTTTGCTGAATAATTAGATTCTCTGGAGTTAGTGAACATTATGTGACTTTTATTATGTGTATCAGAAACCTTTAAACAAAAGTAGTAAAAACCTACCTTTTTATTGGTTACTTTTCTTTGACCAAAATATTTATATATGTCCGCCAACAAATCATTTATTTTTCTTAACGAACAAATCAATTTTCGGTTACTAAATAGTCCAGATTTTTACCAGGCCCAAAAATTAATTTTCGGACATAAATTACATGCATGTTAATATTAATTCTTATGACTCATTTTGAAAAATATGTAATTAATTATTGGGTATTAATTTGCTGTACATGTAATTTACCAAACTTTAAGAGAGCAATAAAAGCACATAAAATATCATTTAAGGAAGAAAGTTAATATTGGGCATTATCTGTTCCCTTATAATTTGAAAATAACTTTTTCTAGTTTCACGACATTAATGTATTTGTCAAACCCTAGAAATATTATACCATAAATACTTAGATAAGCTTAATAAAGACCGTTAACTTCTTACCACAAAATAATTAGGACAGTCTTTCTGTCATCACTTGTGCAACTGCAAAAGCAGACAGAAAGAAAAAAATAGCCCTCTATAAAAGCCAATCAGTGGGTTTGAGTGTCTGATAAAAGATTTTGCAAGAAGAGTTTTCTCAATATACAAAAGCCACAAAACTTGTGCTCACACCAAAGAGAGATGGAGATGAAAGGCAAAGAGACGAGGCCGGAGCATCCTAGCCCCTTCCTCTCTGATCGGTACTCGAACAGTTCTAAGTTTCCAAAAGCTTGTCAATCTTTAATTGACTATTCAGTGAATAACTGTTGTACTAGTGTTCGTTTCTTTGATTCTTCTATACGCAAACCAGATCATGTCCAGCAATTTAAGAACATTCGTTATAGTTCTGAGCATGGTTGTTTGACCATGAACGTTGAAGCATCTTCTTCAACTAACTCAACCTCATTTTTAAGTGATTTATCGCAAAAACTTGTTCGTGGCGACACTCAGATTCCGGAGATTTACACAAAAGATCTCATTTCAGTCATTGGAAATCGTGACCATAACTCGGTCGATCTTATTCCAAACATCGGAGAAAAAAGTTCCATCATCAATGGTTCTAAAGATTGGGAAATCGATCTGTCTCTCCAGATGTAATCCTACCTTTTTATATAATTAATCAGAATAATTATTGCTTATGTATTTTAATTTCAAGTTATGTAATAATAATAAAAATTTGCTATTTCAACGCTCTTAATATACATATACATAAAGTATATATTAAATTAAATGAATAGTTACTAAACTATATAATAATGTACAAATATTTGCAGTCTATATCATTTTAGAAAAATTATATACTAATATACATGTTAAAAGAAATATTTTCCTATCTATATCATATGTATGTCCAAATGCACCGAATATCACCAAATAGTACATATTTCATCCTAAAACTGTAAATATAGATTAGTTTACGTCACAAAAATCAGATTGTATAACAACATTTATATGATAGTTTGATCTCTTCGTCCAAAAAAAAATTAGGATTGTTTCACAATCTCTTAATTTTAATACAAAAAAGTAAAAAAAAAAATGTGTTGAAAATTCTAAAAGTTAAAGCTACTCATTTCCCCCCCTCCCCAACGCCCACCCCATAATTTTAGATGTTTGGCATATTATCTAGGAAGAATTTCAAAGAAACCAACTAATAATGAGTAATTATTGTAAATCTTTATGGGTGAACGCAGTAAATATTTTGATAATTTTTTATTATTATAAGTATATTTTCTATGATTATGTTTTATTGGAAAATGAGAATCAAATAATGTATTTTTCTAATAATATTTCAAAAACATATATAAATAACAGTTTGAAAACAATTATAATTTTTTATTCGTATCACTACCACCAATAAAAAACCTCTGAATTATATATTTCTTTTGTGTTGTAACTTTTTCTGTCATAACTTCTTCTACTTTTGTTTTAATTTTAATTAAAATATGTAAGATACACATATATCCCATGATATATAAATATATGCACACAAACATATATATATATATATATGTATATATATTGTACTTCTGAAAATGTATACATTTGTTACTACTTATATTTGTTCAAATATAAGGAAAATATAATTAAAGCTGTACACAGATAAGATATCTTAATATAACAAATCATAAATAATAGTCAAAGAGAGAAAAAATGGTAAATTTGTTTTCTATACTTTCCAACCAATATAAAAATGACTGGTATAATATTATCCTTTTAAATAGATAAATAGCTATGTTTTAAACAAAATTAAATTAAACTTTCCTATTAAATTATTCAATTTTTCTGTATATCAGCATTTATTTATAAATTAATTATTACTTTTCATTTAACTTATATAAAACAAATAAAATGTAAAACATAAATATTTCATATGACCCATGAAAAATAATATGACAATAAAATTTGTAAGATTTAATAAGACTATAATTATACTCAAATATTTACAAATAAGTATTATATTGTGAAAATAATCTTTATTTTATAATCAAACGAAAAAAGATATTATGATTAATAATTGTTGATTGGGTAATCATATGATTAATCAAATTTAAATTATATTTAAGTAACCAAATAAGAATTTTTATGTTTTGTGATAAATTATTAATATGTTTTCCAGTAAATTATTACTCCATCCGTTTCAAAAAAATGTCGTTATAGAGTTTTTCACACATATTAAGAAATTAATCTAAAACTCTATTTTACCCTTTATTCATACACTAAATATATTTTTTCTCTAATTAATACATTAAAACAACAAGGTTAAATATATTTTTGTTTAGAATTTTGCATTGGAAATATAAAGTGACACTATTTGTGAAACAAAATTAAAATCTTAAAATGACACTCTATTTTTTTAAATCTTAAATTTTATATCTGCTAATATTTCTAATAACCATGTAACTCTGTTTCCAGCTCATTGTCCAAAATAATATATTTATTGGCATTGTGTATCAGAATGTGGAAATATAAATTTGTAAAATATTATAACAAAAAAATAAGTATTCTCTAACGTCAAAAAAAGATATATTTCGTTATACCATAATTTTAAGTAAATTATATTTAAAATTATAGTGATTGTCATCCTATAGGCGAGAGTGTATTGTGGAAGTACAGAACCACAAAATAAGTTTATTATACAAAAGAAAAGAACACATAACATGAGCTTACACTTAAAGACAAAGCAGTGATAAATTTTGCTCTTGATATTTTATTTGAAAATAAAAGAAAGGTGAACATAAACTTACATATGTCATGTTCTTACACCGAATAAAAACAAAAGTTACACTTACCCCTCATTATACATATATCGCACGTGTTCAAGACTAAATACATAGCTACAATTTGAATAGACGCTCTAAGACCTGTTTTAAACCGATTTCACATTAAAGTGTTAACAATAAAGTTGCACTGATCGTCGTCACCAGTCTACCAACGTGAGAAACTAGGTATTATTGTCTTCAGTTCCATCTAATGCGGCAACCACGAGCATGAAGCATCTCGAGCAACTCCGATGAGAGCAAGAATCTGAGAGGTGCGAGAAGTTTAAGCTTCTTGAGCCTGTTGCAACAGGCTCTTAGAGCAAACTCAAATCCTTCGACAGTCACACGGTTCAAATGGACTATGTCAACGTCTTGAACCCGACTCAGATTGCTCATCAACATGCATAGAGCCGTATCAGAGATCGAGCAGTTGCACAAGTTTATCTGCCAAACCAAACACAACAAATAATAATCAAATATGTTTCCAATTGATGATGCTTCTCCATTTACCAAACCGATCAGTTTACAATACCAATGCCTTTCCTTTTTACCTGTCTCAGGTTTCTTGAAAAATACGCGAGCGCCCAGAAGCCTGAGTCATCGATATTCTCGCAGAGTTTGAGGTCCAGGTAAGCCAATTTATTGCAGCCGCACGCAATTGCTGCTAGACCAACACCGGTTATATTCTTTAGCCCTCGGAGTTCAAGGTGACTTAGATGTTTTAGCTGGCGTATTTGTTCAACACCACTGTCCGTTAGTTCACTACAGTATGATATAATGAGTCGGTTCAGGCTCTTGCAACCTCGGGATAAAGCTGCTAAACCGTCATCTCCAAAACCAGCACAGCTGCACTCAAAAACCAGAATCATTTAGAAAACCAAACATGTATTAAAACATGTTCCACCGAGAAATTGCACATCTTCTTGGAAAAGTTTAGCTCAAATCAGTTCAAGGAAAGAGACTGGTCTGAGGGAAGAAACTTTACCGGTATAGATCAAGTTCTAGAAGCTTCGAACATTTGGAGCCTATATGAAAAATCCCTTTGTCTGAGATATTTGCGCAGAGCCCAAGTTTCAATCTAAGAAGATTCAAACACTTTGAGATATATTCGAGCCCTGCAATAAATTTCCCAACGGAACCAAAAAACAAGTAAAATTCCTTTACTGATAAGATCTAAACACACAAATGGAGTTTGCATTCACATGTATCTTCTTTTTACCTCTGTCATTTACACCATAACAGTCGGTAAGATCGAGTTCCTGAAGAAGCTTCGAGTAACATCCAAGCGATTGAAGACCTTTTTCGGTTATCATATGACAAGACTCTAACTTTAAAGTCTCCAGATTCCGGCAAGACTCAGCTATAGAAGAGATGGCTGCATCCGTCACAAATTCGCAGCACGCCAGATTAAGGGTTTTGAGGTTTAAGCAGTTGCGCGCAAGTCCCATCATCCCAACATCCGTCACATCAACGCATCTGCTCACTCCGATTTCTGTTAAGGATCTACAGCTAGAGCTTAACGTTAAAAGAGAGAAGTCAGAGACACGAGCTCCATCAATCCATAGAGTCTTGAGATGCTTCAAAGCTTTTATGTGATGTAACAAGCTCACAGAGATCTCCTGTGAATCACACAATTTAACGAGTAAATACAGATTCCGCAGAGAGTTTCATCCATTATTGTATCAAACTTTTTTGAGCAATTAGACAAGCTTAAGGAAGCGATATAAACTTACGGGTACACAGTGACTGGCTTTAAGGTGTTGAATATCAGGATGGCCTCTGACTATGGAGACCAAGCTGGACAAACTCACGCGCTCACACCTTGTGACATCAATCTCCTGTCCATCGTTCCTAACCGTTAATAAAGAATCTTAAATTGATAAAAGCTTTCTGTGTGAAGACAAAATAGTACCTGTAATGATGGAGAACCATTCTCAAGATACTGTAACCCAGCATCATCTATCAACGGGCAGCTTACCATATCCAAAACCTCGAGCTTTGGCAGTAAAGCTATGGAGCGAATTGAATCATTCGTGATCTGAATCGAAATCAAAACCATTATGCAATCTCACATTGATCTACAAGATAGAAACTTGTATTTCCATCAAATTCCAATAATCAATCAAAAAGTTTTCAAATTTATCCAATTAGATGCCGAAACAGAGACGAGAGAGAAAGAATTTTAAGACCAACCTTAAGATATGAGACATCGAGAGATTTCAAATCCTTGCATTTCTTACAGAGAAGATCGATCCCAAGATCAGAGATCTCCATACACCATTTCAAGCTAATCTTGTTTAGATTACTACATCCGACGACGATCCTCGCCAATCCTACGTCGCTTAGGCTCAAACATTTGTCCATCCTCAGCTCCCTAAGCCCCGCCGCAGCAGAAAGCGCTGCCGCTTCCCTGTCGCCGAATCCCCAGCAGTGAGACACGTCGACGCGCTCGAGAGCATGGCACAAACGCGCCAGCGTCTCCAATCCCCTGGCTCGGACTGCGGTGGCCCGGCTCAGGTTGAGTGACCTCAAGCGCGACGTCGAAACAGTGCCGTCGAGTGCCAGGCGCAAAACGACGTTGTCGTCGAGTTTGGGGCAGACGGAGAGGTCGAGGGAGGAGATATTCGGGTACTTGAAGAGAAGCACCGGGAGGAACTCGACCCGGAGGATTCGGATTGAGGTTCGACTCAGCGAGTCGACTCTGAAAAAATCTCTGCTGACGAGTCGCCAAATTTTCCGACACGGCGGGTCCAAAAAGCCGTAGACCCGAACCAGAAGATCTTCGGACAAAACAGACAAAATGAATGGGGACGGCGACATTTGCAACAGAAAAAGAAATGTGTTTCCTTGGTTCGGTTTGGAATCAGAAAGCTACGGATCTTTCACGGTGAAAACTTAAATCTCTGAAGCTTCTTCTTTTTTTATTAAGTCGGAATGAAGAGGAACACAGCTCGGAGATAGAGTAGACTGTGGTGAACTGATTCTTCGAGGATCCAAATTCGATTACGGGTTTCTATTTTCGTTTTCATCACTCCGGTTAATCGCACCTTCGGAATTTTCCGGTGGGAAAAAAAAACCGAACCTCTCTAATTTTCAATTTTCTCTTTTTTCCGGTGTCACATATAAAGGAGACGAGTAAACGAGGAAGAGGAAGTAAGAAGCGTGAAGGGAGTAAACAAAATGACGGAAACACCCCTGACATTAATTTCAGTACGGAACCAAAGTGTTGGTGTTTACGGCTGCTAATAAATCACGTGGCAAAATTTCACCGGCTTATGATGGCCTCTATCGTAGGATCAAGAGCAGAGGATCCCTACTCAACTGTACCGAAGTTAGGTCTGTACCCTTTGTGGGTCCCAGGTAACGTGCATCGACCGTACCTATCTGTTTGACCCAAACTATATCATAAAACAAAACAAAAATAGCATCTTCCTTTGGTCTGACGTGGAAATACGCGAGATCGACGTGGCAGATACAATCTGGACCCTTTGAGTTAAGTGGGATCAGCAAATTGCGACTATTTTAAAACGCTAATAGTTAAATTAACATTAAAACAATAAGGCATTCTCTTAAATCATTATAATCTGAGTTTATTGCAAGTTTCAAACGTCATGTATTAGCACACATCCCATGACGGCTCACGTTGGGACTTTCGCTGGTTATATCAGAATTATCTGCTTTTCATTTATTTTTTTTACTATTTTATTGCATGCAAGCCTATCTTATTGATAAGTGCTAAAAACAAGTAATTAATACTATTCCAGCTCTAAATTAAGTGTTTGCATTCTGAAGATTTATGTACTTTGTGTACGGTTCTTCACAAGTTGACAAATTTTAGACAAAAGACATGCATTAGTGACGAAACTTCTTTCCGAATTTTTCTCTTTTGATTATCGATATAAAACTATGCTTTTAGAAAATACATTAGCCTAATTATATTCATTAGATAGAAAATATTGTATGTATTCTATTTTCTTTAGTTTTTTGGCTGAATAAAATTATTTCAATCTGTTGGTATTGTACATTCACTGAACTAGTTCCTTCATAAATTCCAAAATTTTGATTGAACTAAACGAACTTACTATACTAGTTAATGGCAATGAAAAACATCAGGGTCCGATTTAAACAAATTAGTTGTAAATGAAATTGCTCATATAGATAACTTTTATAAATATATTGTAGAGGCTTTTTTTCATGTTCCATATAAATTTTATAACTCTAATTAACGGAGTATGTATAGACTGATATAAGAGATTTGTTGACATGTTTGATTTTTTCGTTTCAGTTTTTATTGTTAATTTTATCTAAGATTTATGCATTATATATATATATATTTAGAGATCTTTTTGGGTTTGATGTCAAAATAAGCAAAAAAATAGTTTTGAATACGCATTTGTTGCTAATGAGCTTACATATATATGGGCATGTAACGTAAGTTCTTGGTATATATAACAAACAGTAATATAAGAATGTGTGCGTGTGTGTGTGAATGTGAAGAAATCTTATTCAGATTAATGTGGGCTTCAGCAGGAGGTAGAACTAATATGAGTTTATTTTGTTTGACTAATATACAAACTCATATTTGTTCCACCACCTGTCAATACACACTTAATCTTAAAATAAGATAGATCTTTTGACTTTTGTTCTTATATTTCGAATTGTTTTGATTAATCTTATACACAATAGCAGACTGGCCGTTCACAAATTGAAAATTAAAAGAAAAAAAAACTTAGATGTGATGATGCTTAGTCTAAATATGTTGGTTTATAGTGTCACTTATAAAAGGTGAATAGTCGAGACTTTTTCAATAAACTAAGTAATAGCTAGTCATTAAAGTTTAAAATATGAATGGATGACATCAGGGAAATAAATATGTGATTTGTTGGGACTTTTTTTATCTTTTAAGAAGCAGATCCAAGAAGTATATTCGTTCATAAAAGTCAACGTTTCAACCACTCAAACCTTAAAGAGTTTTAAAAACTTGGGTTTCAATCAATTACACTATTGATCTTTCGTTCATTTAATTTGCTTTTCATCAAGCTTTGAATATTAAAATTGAAATACTGTACCAAATTTTATGTCCTGTTTTTCTTTTAAATCTACAACCAAAATCCTAAAATTCTAAAAGATAGCACTTGCCTTTGATTTAGGAAGGGTTTATACACACATTACCTAAATGATTTAGGAACTCTTCTTATATCAAACACATTAGTTGTTTGAGAATATTTAAAAAAAATTTGTGGTACTTTTCTTTAACAGAAAAACTAAAAGTACCTAAATGATCATTGTCTATCTCAAATTGTTTATTGTATGTACACCCAATGTTAGAGAGTTTGGATATTGTTAGATATCATTAAATCTCAAAATCAAAGAATCAGTTTCATTTCTAGGAAATCTATTAAAATGTTGCTGCTAACTATAGGCCGTTCCAGGGAATATATAGTTTAAGTTTCAAATCATGATTAGCTGAGCTCTATTTATTTTATTAAACTTCAAAAACTAATTTTATACATTTAAAAATTAATATAATGTTTTGCGTTTCTTCGTTATCGTTAAAAAAAAATGTTTGAAAATTTGAGCACAGTCGAATAAGAATTTCAAATTCTTTGGACCATGAATATTAGTAGATCACTACAATATGTATCAATTTAGTTAAGCTAGTTAGTTTGCCTGATATGGATTATGATAATTTACGTATTAACTGATTTGAACATTTTTCGTGTTAATTCGTATGTATATTGTGGCTATAGTTGTTTGTAGATTATTTTTTTTTTAAATCAATATATTTTTTAAGCCCTCAATGTTAAATAATGGTGTATATATAGATAGATAAATAAATAAATTATATTTAAATGTAGATTGTTGGGTGTGATATACCTGACCAGAATAAGATCTACCCGACTTGAGCCTCGAAGAAAAGATAACAAAAAGGTGAAAAAAAAGACTAACCTTCATCTACAAGTTGCGAGATTCTCGCTCCTCACGTTCTTCTACTTCGTTGACCAATGGCTTTGGGAGGACCGATGGACACACATCTTTTTATCCCTTTTATCTTCTCTTTTAAATACTATATAGTCACGTAAAATATATTTATGCTTTTGTCATATTAATAAAAAAATCAAATAAAATTCTTGTTTTATGCAACTTAATGATAGCTTCTTCTTATAAGACTCGACAATGTCGAAAAAAATAGAGAAAATAAATATATATATTCACGTGCAGGTTTTCATAGAAATCAAGAAGATAAGAGTAAGTGATAGAGATTTTTAAATAACTAAGATATATATAAAGAAGATTGTGAACCGTGGAGAAATATAAACGTACGTGGTGATATGACGACGAGTTTCTTTTTCATATGATATAACATTGATTGATTTAAAAGAAGGTGAAGAGTTGTGGAGGTTTTATATAGAGCAAACTTTATGATGATGATCACATTTTACTGGTCTTAGACTACATCGAATATGTAGATTTTGTTCATATGATGACATCAAATGCACAGATGAGTTCATTGTCTTCCCAAACAAAGAATACGAATCTATGCTCATATGTCACCTCAAATATTATGGTCCATATATATACAACTTTAGAACAATTACCATACACTATACATGTGTATTTATATGTTTATTTTGTTCTACTATTTCAATTTGGTATCGAATCTACCGCATATGTTCTTTACTTACCATTTTGATGTCACCATATCATGTGTTAAGGTTAGAGTCATCGTCTATTTACATTTGCTGTTTTAAGAAAAAGGGATCACATATTCAAGAATTTCAATTACAAATAATTGAAACTAAATAAAAAATTGGGCCAAGCCCATTTAATAAGAATTACCACCCAACATTGCAGAACTCGACACTTTAGTCCGTAAGAACATTCCTGTTTTTTTTTTTTAACAAAAAATAGAAATAAAGAATAAATAATTAATAATTTGTCATCGTTAATTTTTTTCTAAACTATCAATTACATTAGATTTTTAAAAAATTATGAATAATACGTAAATGAATGATAAAAAAAGATATGAAGATATTTAAAAATAGGAATTTGTCTTTTTATTTATTTATCAAGATGTGTTATATACTGTAAGGAAGTTTGTTCTTATGGTTATTCGTTGTTCCGTTTTATTTTATTTTAGTTTTTTGGCTTATAGCTCGATCAAAAACAATGAGACTTATGAATCAACACATGATGGCTGCGACCAAAAAACGCGTTTCAAATTCCAAAATGAATGTTACAAACGCAACGCTATCGCTGATCTATTTACAACGCAATTTTTTACTTAAAACTGGTGACATGATGAACGTGTTGTGAGAAAGATGACGGCGAAGAAGAGGAATGGAGGAAGAGGCAGACGACAGACATATCGTCCATGGCGATTCCTCGTCTCTTCTTCTTCCAAGCCCGAACCGCTTGCTCCACTAATCGCTTAGCCGCCTTAGGCTGCTCACTCGTCGAAGATATGATCTCTATAGCTTCTTGGTTTGAGATCACATCCCATATCTTTCATATTCAAACCAAAACAGAAAAAGATTGGTCAATAATTTTCCCAATAAATGATTAAAGTAGGAGTCAATTCAAACCGACCAAAATGTTTAATCACTAAATCAAAGACAGAACATTCCAGTTTCAAATGTTTTTTTTCTCACATTTGGCTTTTAAAAACTTTTGACTATCTTAAGTGTGTGGAATGTGAATGAGTATTGTTTGTTTGTTTATAAGGTTTATAGATATTTACCCCATCACTAGCCAAGATGATGAAGTGGTCTTTAGCAGAGATATGCCGTTGCGTGACTTCAGGGACTGAGACCAATCCATACTCTTTGATACAATAGTCTCCGAACGCTCTCGACATTGCGAGCCCTGGTGTTTCTGCGTCCGGTTGCCACACACGGTGGACTCCTGGCTCATCTTTGAGGCAGAAAACCCTCCCGTTGCATCCGATTATCCGCTCCTTCTCCTCTGTTTATTGCACAACACAAGAATCAAGATTCAAGAGTTTACTAGAACAAGATCTAGTAAGGTATATTGAAGAGGGATTGAGAGAACTAACGAGGCAGATTCGGTTTGAAATCGAGGGTGAGCTGAACAGCTACCAAGCTACCTTCATCTGAAACCGTGGCTAGTACCGCTCGTGAATCGCCTACATTTGATACATAAATAACTTCGCCCTACATACAACAAGAAACCATTGATCAGTGAACATGTATTAACTCTCAAAAAAACTTTAATAACAATAGGAAACCGAACTTCTCTTATGTTTTTTACCTGTCTGACAATGGTTATAGCGGTTGTTCCGCTGTTGTAAGAATCGATCTTACGGTGATGTTCAAGCTCCTGATCAACCGATGCACATGTCTTGAGATACGAATGTTTCCATATGTCAAATCTCGAGAGTTTCTCGTTAGAGCCTTCGAGCTCTAGCTCGGGCTCTATTAGTGTGGCTTGAGCAAGAGTCTTTTGCCAGTTACAGAGAAGCGATAAAGGCATTGAGTTTCTTACATGTTTGCTAACATAGTGACCCCAAGGACCATGTCCGTCGAAGATTCCGCAGAAGATCATGTCTTCTTGGCACCCAAATCCCTGTTTACCAAAGATAAATTGTCGAAACGTCACTGGTTAACACTGCGTTTGAAGAAATCGCAAACGCAGAAAAGAGATTACATATTTCTACCAAATTTAATGCAGAACCCACGAGATACCGTACCAAAACATTGATACAAAAACCAAATCGAAGAGATGCACCGATTCAATTTCATTCTTCTTTACCAGAACAAACTATAATTGTAATCGAAAAAATAAACCAAAAAGACTGATCCATAAACGAGAACCAAGCTATAAAACATAGTCAAAACGCAGTAAAATCGCATAAACGACATGAATCTAGCTGCTGTAACGATGCTATCATCTAAAATAACCAAGCAGCCTAACAAAACAAACGCAAACGTAACGTAAGAGAGTTGTAAATATACCTCCCAGACGATTGCACAGTCCTGGTTAACGCCTTTTTCTCCGCGTTTCGAGAAAACAGAGGCCGAGTTATTAGATCCTTCTGCATAAACGTAACCACATGATTTCAGAATCATCTCCTTCTTCTTCGCATCTTTCGCCATCTCATCAGCAGCTTCCTTAGCGTCGCTATTTCCATTGTTGTTCTTCACTTTCTTGATCGAGAAGGATCGAGCTAACCCATTGAACATCGACGAAAAATGTCCCATTTTTTAACTAAATAGAAGATGCAAATATCAAGCAACAACGAGTAACGTTCTTGTTAAGCTTAAGATGATCCTGAATCTGCTGAAAAAAAAACATAAAACTTTTAGATTTGGTCCACTTGGATGGTTTAAGAGCTAAAGGGAAATAATTTAATCTCAGGAAAGTTTTTTTAAGATCGGTTTAAACTTAAAAGTAAGAAGATGAGTCATAGTGTTAAGAATCTAAAGGATTTAAAAGACAATATATGTATTTATACACTGAACTTTTAGCAGAATATTCATAAGTCTGACATGGAATTCCATTGAAACAAGCTTCTGAGATTATGAATGGTTATCTTTTGAGAAAAGTTCAAAAATATAGATATGAGTATGATTTTGACTATAAGGGAAATCAAGTTTCTCTTTATAGAAAACACACTTGGAGATATTTCTTAATAGGGAAATGGAAAACAAGTTGCAAGATCCCAAGATTCTCTCTTTTGCTTTTTTCCGGGAAAACTAACAAGAAAAGAAAAAAAAGATCTATCACAGTCTCAAAACTTTCTGAGCATGCTGTTGTTTAATATAATATATTTTAATACCTAAAAGGCTAAAGAAGCAAACACAGTTAATCTCCATAGATTTGCTTGAAAAATACGTTAAGCCTTTCCAATTTGTAACCAATAAATAAGATAAAAATAAAATTTCCAATATGAGATAAAGGTGCAAAAATCTTCATTTCCCCCGAAATGACAAAGGGAAACCAATTTTACTACAAAAGTTTTACTTTTTATATCAAAAACTAAAAAGCTTAGTTTTCAGAATTCAGAAATGGAAAAAAATATTGAAGATCTAAAAATAATAAAGGTTTAAAAAAAACAAGAACCCAGTAAAGCGTTTCTCTTCAGATTCTTTAATTTTGATTTGGATCTTTATTTTCAGTTTAAACGTCCTCAATTTGTCACAGACCAATCAGATTCTACTTAAGATGTATAAAGAGAGAGAGATATAGATAGAAAGAGAGACCTTTGAGTTGGCTCAGAGACTCTCTGGAGAGATGGCGTAAGCTCGGAGAAGCTAGCTGTAGCACCCAACGGAGAAGAAGAATTAGCTAAACGAACGAGAGAAAAATATCAGAATCCATTTTAATGCTCCAAAGAGAACGAAGCAGATTAAATGGAACAATTAAGGAAAGGAATTGAAATTATTTATAAATAAAGTTAATTTTTTCTGGTACGGTGTTCTAATAGTTCTCTCTGTCATTTATCTTATGGGCAAGAGAAGGACAAAGAAATGGACGACATTGTCTTTGGTCTTTTGTGGATGATATAAAATCAGAAACTCAATAATTACATTTTTTTTATTCATAAACTCTCCACGGTATTTGTTGATCATGTTTTAAAATAAATTTTGGTTGATTAAGAGAGCAAATTTTAAAATATAGTTTGGGATTATAAGAAACAGCGACGACTGCGATATATATATTTATGTTTTCTTCATAAATTTAAAAAATTATCTTGTCAACCATAATATTTATTTTCTGTATCGTTACAAAGCTTAAATAAACAAACTATTGTCAGAAACAAAACAATAATAGAATAAGAATATTGTATACATTGTGAAATCAAATGGGTTACGCGATGAGTGTGTCCCAATCGTTGCATCAAACGTCAAATAAAGCAGATCCAACAAATAAAGTTCAGTAAATATCTCAGTAACAAATAATAAATCAAATATTTTTTCTTCACCACCAAAAAGAAAAGTCAAAAGAAACAAAACAAAACAAAAGTTTCTGATAAAAATTAGCTACTCTTATTAACAAAAAAGATAAATAAGATAAGAAATTAGCATGATATTATTTTGCATTATCCGTAGAAAGAGAATGTCAACAGTTCTGTTGTGGTTTTGCAATTTTTTTTTTCAACTGAAGCTTGCGCAATTATTATACGAATAATAGCAAAAACGATTTATAAAATCAAATTTAATTGGCATAAATTAGGTAAGCGAGAGGCATAAAATAATATATGGGCAAGCGAGTAAAGAAATCAAATTGATATTGCTACTTTTATTTTGCATTGCGTCATGTGATTATCGTGGTAACTATATTTTTTCCGTATGTCAACGACATCGTTTCAAGAAAAATATACAAATATTGTTTTAAAAGTGAATATCTAAATACGCGACTGTAGTTGATGTATTATATACGTATGGTTTAAATATATCAATTAATTTTCTAAACATAATATACTTGGAGGTCAGTTTATTCAAATTAATTTTGTAAATTACATTTTAGAAATTAGATTAGGTAAATTTTCGGTTTAAAATCATTTTTGGTTACGGATTTTGACTACCGACCATACAAGATGGGTAAGAAAAAGCATGAAATTGATAGAAATGACTAGACAATAATGCTCTCTAACTTTAAATAAAGTCAAGCAAAAGGCAATGCACTGATTGTTATTTGGCTTAACTCAAACTTTGATAAGTGTCCCATCATTAACAAACGCTTGTAATTCCATAAAAATTACAAAAATAGTCCCTACGTTTTTTTTTAATCGAGTAGATGATGGATCGAACTCAGAGTAATTTTTATTACATGGAAAATATATACTATGCTATGAGATGATGTCATATGTTTAAACCTTTTTCTTTTTCCTGATTATTTTTACTGAAAAGCTTGATACCCCAATAAAAAGGATATGTGTCTAAAAGAAGAAATATCCAAAGGCAATCTAAAAATTACTCGACACTATTTACATTTTCACTCTTCGTGGACCGGTTACTAGTAAACAGAAATAGCTTAATATTTATATTTATATATATATATACTGTTTTTTTATAAAAAAAATTGAGTGATTTCTATAAGATTCTACTAAAATTAATAATACAGAAGTGCCAAAAGTCGGGAGAAAAAATGTAAATATGCCACAGCCGAAAAATATATATATATATATATATTAATCCACAAAACGTGTGAGTTCTCTATCTCTAAATTTACTATACAGATTCTGAATAATTCCGTTCTCAAATAAATCATTGAATTATTCGAAGTAATTGGTTGCATACTATATTTCGTATCAATTGTTTGACGTGATTCTCTAATTTATGCATAAGATATCGAATTGAATGCTTAATACAGCTCATGCTGATTTAATTAACAATGTAGTGGTTTAGTAATTATTATTTTCAACAAGCACGTTACTGACATGTGGTTACTAGTAAAGTCTCCAATAATGGAGAATACTTTCTTAAAAGGGTAAATCCATAATGGAAAAAAAAAGTCTGAGCATGCAAAATACATATAAAGTACGTAAGTCATAGCCACCATATACACGTTTAACATAAGAATGCTAAAAGTATGGATAAACAGATTTTTTTATAATATATGCTATTACAAATTAACAGTTATATAAATATTATAACATGTGAATATGGCCCATGTATAAAAGAAAGATACTTTACAAAGGTGCATGCATATATTATTAATAGATAGATCGATTGAGATGTTTTGTGTACTATCTCAAACAAAAAGCAATATAAAATAATCATTAAATCGCATACAAATATCTATCGTGAAGAAAAATAGTACACATAAATATCTCGAATAGTATTAGTTGTTAGATCGTTGCTGTAATTTATTATTTTATACAATAGACACAGCTCACGATTAAAGAGTCGATTGGTCTGGTTCGATTCGTTATATATTCCGGTTTGATCAAAGATATTTTTTTGTTAGTAAATTACAAAAAGTGAGTGAACCGGATCGATGACCGTAGTGTGTCAGGTCGCAATAATCAGACGCCGTGAGGAAACTTGACATGAACCTTCGAGTTTCACAGTCCTCGAGGGAACAGTCAGTGGGACCCATTTTATGGGGACTATGTGTGACGGAGTCTTTTGGTGGGACCGAACACGCATAAGAAAACAACAAACACTGATTTTATGTATTGGTTCGTTGGATGAATCCCCAATATGTCGGCAACAATCATGCACACAAAATCTTTTTTTTTCTATTTTCTTCAATTCTTATTTTTGGGTTGAGGAAGGTTAAAAGTTTATGATAATATAATAAAGACAGGTTGGATATTTGAAATTCACATCATAAAAAATGGATAATTTTGTAGCTAGTGTATTTTTTAAAACAGTGACTACTAGAATAGACTAATAGATCTTGGCATCTTTCCAATTTTTGCGGAACTAAAACGTTTTACCATTAGATATTAGAGCCAACGTTGTAATGAGTCATACGAGCCATGCATGAACACGTGACGAGAGTGAATCAGAAGGTCACTAAACTAATCAAGCAGGAGACTTTTGGTTTGGTCTCTCTCTCTCTCTTCCCAATTTTGAAGGGCAAAGTTCCAATTTGGCAACCAAACCTAAGTCGAGAGATTTGAATTCGATTATCACGGACCCACACGCAAGCCCGATATTTGGATCAAAAGTTCCAATCCACGGTCAACACGTGGCGAGAAGCAGTCACATGTGTGACGGTGCACTATAAGTCTTCTCTTTATTTCCAAACGAACCTATTTATTACTTTGGTGTCGTGTGCAAAAAAACACTAGAGAATTCGTGAATATAAAAAGTTTATGGAAATTTACTGTTTGAGTGATTTTTTATTTTATTTTTATCAACTGCTTCGGTTTTTGTGTGTGTGTGTGACAGCCTGTTGAATTAATTTTAATTGGCTGGTTTCTATAGTGTGTGTATTATTGAGTAAGCACACACACGTACTAAGGCTTTTAGAAAGTTTCCGTTGCAGTGGAAAACTCGAATGTTGCAAGATTTTGGGGCAAAAGGAGCCCATTAAGTTGGAAATAAAGGGCCAAAACGAAGGTTATGGTCAATTTTTCCAGAAACCCGGTTCAATAAACCCGATTCACATTCATGATAGTGAAAGTGATATTCTATTTGGTTCGGTTTATACGAGGCACAGAAAAAAATCACGAAACAAAGAGGAAATGATCTTATGAAACTAATCAACCGGGGAGAGAGAGAGAGAGAGAGATGAAAACAAACTTACCTGACTCGACGAATCCGAGATTCTTTGAGTCTATCTCCGGTTCCCGACAAATTCAGATGTGTGTATATGTTCAGCAGGAAAGAAATGAGAACTTACAGTCATTATAAAACAAGAGAGAGAGAGAGAGAAGGAACGATGAAGAAGCAAAAGATCTTCCATAATTAGGTTAAAAAGAGAAAGAAAAATCGAGGAAAAAACCGACAATAAACCTGAACCCACCTGATTGTTGTTGGTACCGACAAGATTTGGTAATGACCTTGGTCAGAGGGCAATAACAATATTTAAATTACGTTATAAACAAAGCTCAAGAAAACATCATCATCACCATCATAGATATTTAACATTAATCAAAATTAAAATTACGCTGGGAATGGTAAGTCTCAATCTGATAATCGACCTTGACCTAAAAGTTCACTATTTAGCGGTCAACAGAATATGATTTGGCAAGTTCTAGATCGTCTAGGCAATTCAAGGAGATCCATGAAGACACGACACCCTTGTTCTACCATGGAACATATCTGGCATTGGTAAGTCAACCAAATCAAAAACAATCTACCAGATTAAAGGCGCCAACCGACATTAACCAAATACTAATGATTTTACTCTCTGATATATCATCTTCGAGATTCAAATACTTAACTTGAGTTTGTGCAAGCATGAATCCCTAGAGAAATCTAGAAACCTATCTACAAAACTCACATCATAAATCTCGAGCCTGTAATTTGTAATTCAGACGAAAATTCAAATTTGTGGGACGTTCCGTGTACACCACACTTGATTCTATTCCATTCCACAACATCCCATTAAAGAAAATTCAATAAAAGTTAATAGGTTGGGTCAGTTTTCGGTTGACTTTAATGGGCCAGGCCTTAAGAAGCCTTGCTTCTATATGTTGGTTCTGAAATTATACGAGATAGTTACGAAGATAGCCTTGAGTCCAAACAGTCCTCGAATAACAGGCACATGAAGAATAATAAATAACCAAAGCTGGAGAAGAAAAAGGTGGCATTAATACTCCACTCTAAATTAGCTCGTTTTAAAGTTTTGTTTGTTACACTTGCCATAATGTATACAGCCAAAACTGAAAATATTTGGCTAAAAATCTGTTCAATAAATATGTCAATTACTTATAGTATATATTCAATTTGCTGTTTTGTTTTTTTGTTAGATTTTGATATCTGTTTATGGTTTTTTGTCCTTACCAATGACTGTGTATTGAATATTTTTGGTTTTATTAATGTTTTCTAAAACCAAACGAAAAACAATTTAATTACGAATTTGCTACTCATTCTTCTTTTTTTTCTAGAAATTGTCTAACATGTATACACCCAAAAACTAAAAGTATTTTTTAATTAAATAGTCTGTATTAATGTTTATACATTCATGTTGTTGTAAAACATAAATTTTTAACAGAAATCTTTCGTTATTATGGTTTTAAGATAGACAAGAACAAAATTTTGAGGGTGTTGGCGTGAGAGATATACTAACGCCTTGTTAAAAAATATACTAAGTTAATTATTATTTGCAGATGTGACTTGTAAGATGTTGAATTGTCCACCGTGTAATTGCCACGTTGGCAGAGTTAAAAATCGCGGAAAAGGAGATGTTAATATATATATTATCGCGATAAAAAAGGTTGAGAAAATGAAAAAGCCAAAACAACAAGAGCGCGCATCGAAAGCTGAGATTGAGAGCGACATCACAAGAGAGAGAAAACGTGGGGACCAGACTGGACGTGTGCACAGAATATTCACAGTATTTGAATTTTGTTTACGAATCCGCCACTCCATCTCCAACTTCGCTTATCACTCATATTTAACGATAGCCTAACTCACTTCTCTTATAAGCAAGTCTGCATATCACCGATGCTTCCTCCGCTTATATCTGATAAGTCGGTAAATGAAGAAAGACCTTCTCTCTGGAAGAAGAACGCGTCCAAGAAAGCGAGGTCAAGTTTCTCTCTCTCTCTCTCCTCTCTCTCTCTCTCTCTCTCTCTCTCTCTCTCTCTCTCTCTCTCTCTCTCTCTCTCTTCCCCAATCTCCTCTTTTATCTATTCTCTCCATTTCTCTAAAAAGCAGCTCTTCAAAACCCTAGAAATTCTCGAAACCCGAGTCGTGGAATCAGTTTCGTCAGGCTTGTATAGATCTCCGGAGCTGTCACCGAGCTCGGATTCGTACGTAATCGTGTATTTTTGGGTGTTTTCTCATCGTTTGACGTTAGATTTGAGATTCCAAGCTTCAAAAGAATGTCGTTAAGCCGAGAGTTGGTGTTTCTCGTACTGCAATTTCTCGACGAAGAGAAATTTAAGGAGTCTGTGCACAGGTTAGTCTATTTGTATATATGTATATATACATATTTATTTTGTTTCTTGAATTATATTACTCTGTTTGAAAGATTGTTGCTGAATATTGATTAGTATTAAAACTGCAGTTTCGTAAAAAGAATTATGTCGATTAAAAAAAAAATGTTCTTCTAGTAAACATGGATGGTTCTGGAGTTTGAATCATTTTTATTTGAATCAGAGTAGAGCGAAAAAGAAAGAGCTAATTTGATTTTTATCTGAATAAATTTGATTCAGTCAAGATCAATCTTGCTAATTAGCCTGATTTTTTGATCGGGTTTTTGCTGCTGATTTGTAATTGTTCCTGTTGTCCTATAGGCTCGAGAAAGAGTCTGGATTCTTCTTCAACACAAAGTATTTCGACGAGAAAGTTCTGGCTGGTGAATGGGATGAAGTTGAGAAGTACTTGTCTGGGTTTACCAAGCTTGATGATAACAGATATTCGATGAAGATATTCTTTGAAATTAGGAAACAGAAGTATCTCGAGGCTCTTGACAAGTATACGCATAACCTACGTCTATTTGTTTTACTCCTGTCGATTTCTTGTTGTGGTTTCGGAGTGTGACATCAACTCATGTCTCTTTCTACAGGAAAGATAAGGCCAAAGCAGTTGAGATATTGGTGCAGGACTTGAGAGTCTTTTCCAGTTTCAACCAGGATCTCTACAAAGAAATTACTCAACTTTTAACTTTGCACAACTTCAGGTATGAGATATGGAGTCTACTTAATCTAGAAATTTCTGTTGTGATGGAAGAGGAATTTTGGAAACTAGGAAAATGAAACCTAGTTTCAAAGAATATCAATAGGAATGTGATACTCCAGTTGCACCCTCGATTGTTTGGCTTTTTGGATTCAATTTGACATCAATGATATTCAAGAATTTGATTCTCTATCAAAACGCAGGGAAAATGAGCAGCTTTCCAAATACGGAGACACTAAAACTGCTCGGACCATAATGCTCGCAGAACTGAAAAAACTAATCGAAGCAAATCCTCTGTTTCGTAATAAATTGATGTTCCCTACATTGAGGTCTTCGAGACTGCGGACTCTGATTAATCAAAGGTGTGTTTCTTTTCTTTTTTTCTCCTCACGACCACAATATATGTTGCTGGCTAGGTTTGCATGACTTTCTTGTTGAGTGATTCGTTGTACTCATGTTCTCTTGTAGCCTTAATTGGCAGCACCAGTTGTGCAAGAATCCTAGGCCAAACCCAGATATCAGAACATTATTCACAGACCACACGTGCGCAGTTCCTAATGGTCCTCTGGCATTTTCACCAGTCAATCAGCCTGTTACAACCTTGACAAAGCCAACAGTTTTTCCGTCTCTTGGAGCTCACGGTGTAAGAAATTTTAATGTCTGACTGCTTTATTCATGTTTTTTAAAACTAAAAAATCTTAATATTGAGGAAATCTGTATTAAATGTAGCCCTTTCCTCCTGGTGCTGCTGTTGCTGCTGCTAATGCTGGTGGTTTAGCTAGTTGGATGGCTGCTGCCTCTGGTGCTTCTGCTGTCCAAGCTGCCGTTATCAGACCTGCGTCTATGCCTCTACCTCAGAATCAAGGTTAGCCATTTTCTGGACTCATAAGTAACTTCCTTGTTTATTGCCTTCTAAGACTGATTACTTTTCTTCCAAAAAGTGTCAATCTTGAAGCGACCAAGAACACCACCAGCAACTTCAGGTATAATAGATTATCAGAATCCTGATCATGAAGTAATGAAGCGTCTCCGCCCTGCCCCATCTGTAGAAGAGGTAACGTAAAATTCTTTTTATTTTCCTGGAAATCTGTTTGTATGATGATTCCTGCATTTTTCTCAAAATCCTAAGCATTTATCATTTTTCCAGGTGACATATCCTGCTCCTAGGCAGCAAGCTCCATGGTCGCTGGAAGACTTGCCACTAAAGGCGGCTCTAGCGTTGCATCAAGGGTCCACTGTGACAAGCATGGAGTTCCACCCTATGCAAAATACGTTACTTCTTGGTATCGGGGTTTGAAACTTAGAATATAAATTCTGTACTCATTTTGAAGTTATATTTCTTTTATTGGTTCTTTGGCTTTCTGAATAACCATTTGAGCTCCATCAGTGGGATCTGCGACCGGAGAAATCACATTGTGGGAACTCGCGGTTCGAGAGAGGTTGGTTTCAAGCCCATTTAAAATATGGGATATGGCTAATTGCTCACTTCAGTTTCAGGTTCGTTGTTACAGCTAATATTTTTTTAGTTTATTTATGTGATCTTAAAGTCTTGATTTCAACAATATGGGTGTGAAAAGTGATTGAGACAAAACCTATCAGCAAACTATTTGTTGTGCAAGAATCTTGTACTTATCATTTTTGGGATTCATTCAGGCTTTGATAGCTAAGGAAACACCAATATCTGTCACCCGTGTTGCGTGGAGTCCAGATGGAAATTTCATTGGTAAGTTTTTCCTTCATGCACTGTGGGATTTTAATGTGTCTCTGGTCTCAGTCTCTTCTTGTGCAGGGGTTGCATATACGAAATATCTTATTCACTTGTATGCTTTCTCTGGACCTCATGATCTTCGCCAGCATACTGAGGTGAGCATACGTTTGATCCATACAATAAGCAAGGTGATGAAGTAATATCTCATAAAATTATATCACTTTTCTCACAGATTGATGCTCATGTGGGTGCTGTGAACGACTTGGCTTTCGCTAATCCAAACAGACAACTATGCGTAGTTACTTGCGGAGATGATAAGCTCATTAAGGTGAGACAAAGAATCACATGGTTTCACTATTAGACGTCTCTGCAGCTGTCTTATTTGATTAATGTGGAACAGGTATGGGATGTTTCAGGTAGGAAGCATTTTACCTTTGAAGGTCACGATGCTCCTGTTTATTCCATTTGCCCTCATCACAAAGAGAACATTCAGGTGTGGCATTCTATCATCTATTATAGTTTTTTTTTTCATCTGTTTGAAGAACACTTAATTTAGATGACAGATTTCATACAGTAGATCCTGGCTATGGAATTCTGCTCTTTTCCAAAATTCTTTTCTTATTTGGATTTCAGTTCATATTTTCAACGGCCATTGATGGGAAAATAAAGGCCTGGCTTTATGATAATATGGGTTCCAGAGTTGACTATGATGCTCCTGGTAAATGGTGTACTACATTGCTTTACAGCGCTGATGGGACTAGGTACGATCCAAAAATTCATTAAAAAAATTCCCTCTTCTAATTCTTTTAACCCGCTTATCAAATCATTCTTTATTCTTCGTACCTAGTTTCTAAAATGTTTAAGTTCGGCGTTACAAATTATTTATTCCTGAAGATACTGAGTTTTCTCCTTGAGTTTCCCCTAAACTTATTTTCTCTTCCAAATGTCCTGCATTTTTTTTTGCTGATTTTCAGTAACAACTCAAATCTACGCGTTTTTTAAAATACCTTATTCATTGCTCTTTCTGATATTATGTAATTTTGATGTATTTTATTCTTCAGATTGTTCTCCTGTGGAAAGAGTAAAGATGGTGAACTTTTCCTAGTTGAGTGGAACGAAAGTGAAGGATCAATTAAAAGGACCTATCTTGGGTTTCAGAAAAAGTTGGCAGGTATGGTTCAGTTCGAGACCGCAAAGAACCACTTTCTGGCTGTTGGTGAAGATGGGCTAATCAAGTTCTGGGATATGGACAACATCAATGTTTTGACTAGCACTGATGCTGAGGGTGGACTTCCGGTTAGTCCCACAGATTATTTCCCTTTTCCCATGGCTTGTTGCTTAGGTGTTCGTCTTTTCAGATTTGGATGCTAACTTGTCTCAATTTCAGGCTCTTCCTCGTTTGAGATTTAATAGGGAAGGCAATCTTCTAGCCGTTTCTACGGCAGACAACGGATTTAAGATCCTAGCAAACCCAGCTGGTTTCCGTTCTCTGAGAGCCATGGAAACTTCTGCTTTTGAAACGATGAGGATTCCAGTCGATTCTTCCTTAATCAAAGCTGTAATGTTTCCCTACTTTGTAGTATATTTTCCTTTATTTATGTCCACTGTTGTAGCAAGCTGTCTCGGTTTACACATTATGGTATTCTGTTAGGTTCCTGGTGCTCCTGTTGCATCTGTCAGCTGTAAAGTTGAACGAGGTTCTCCTGTTAGACTCTCACCAATGCTGGTAAATTGCCCATCAAATATTATGTTTCTAGCCTTTTTAATAAATCATAATTTTTCTGTTCTGGATTTTTCGTTAGAAAATGAAATGAAATCCCAATTGTTGAAATCCTGGCTATAGCAGTTGTCTGTTTTATTATAATGTTTAAGAATAATAACTTATCTTTTTTTTGTTGTTGTGGCGAATCCTCAAGAATGGAGTTGATCCCTCAAAGCCAAGAATCGACGACTCAACAGACAAACCAAGACCTTGGCAATTAGCTGAAATCTTGGACCCAGCCCAGTGTCGCCAGGCTACTTTGCCCGATACTGCTGGTTCTTCCACAAAGGTTTCCGCAATTAACTTTCCCAGAAATTTGTTTTATAAAGTCAAAAATCCTAAGGCTTATGTTTCTCCTGTTGCATGGCAAAGCAGGTCGTTCGGCTTCTGTATACTAATTCCGGCGCTGGAATCTTGGCACTAGGTTTGAACGGTATTCAGAGGCTCTGGAAGTGGGTTTGCAATGAGCAGAACCCTAGTGGAAAGGTAAGCGTAAAAGAGGGTTAGAGAGCGCCCAATGCAGGCTGTGTGGGGCTTTATTTAAGTGCCATTTATCATGCAGGCAACTGCTGCTGTTGTTCCTCAACATTGGCAACCAAACAGTGGTCTTCTCATGACCAACGATGTCTCTGGAGTAAACCTTGAAGAGGCTAACCCATGCATTGCTCTCTCTAAGAACGACTCATATGTCATGTCGGCAGCTGGAGGAAAAGTCTCGTTGTTCAACATGGTGAATTTTAAGGTAATATATCTACATGGACTTAAAAAAGCCACAAGCTCTAGCTGAAAATGTTCTCACACTCATCCTAGAAAACTCCCTTGGTGATTCTAATATCTAAAGAAACCTGTTGGCCTTATAGTTGATGGCAACATTCATGCCACCTCCACCGGCATCAACATTTTTGGCGTTCCATCCTCAGGACAACAACTTCATTGCCATTGGAATGGAGGACTCCACTATTCACATCTACAATGTCCGAGGAGATGAGGTAAGCAGTCGATAGTAACAACCATTGCCAGTTATGTACTTTTTTATGATCTATGACGAGGAAAATCTTGTCAACCATTTCTTTAGGAAGTGGTTGTGACAGCTTCACATTTTAATTCTTCCCCTCTATATGAACGAGCTCACTCCACTTGCATCTGTGTTTCACCAGGTCAAATCAAAGCTAAAGGGTCACCAGAAACGCATCACTGGCTTAGCATTTTCTACAACCCTCAATATCTTGGTTTCATCTGGTGCTGATGCACAGGTGTGTTATGCTGCGTCTTGCTGTTCTACTGTTCGATTGTCTAATTTTGGGAGGATGCTAACTCTTGTTGTCTTCTCTTAGATATGCTTTTGGAGCATTGACACATGGGAGAAGAGGAAATCCGTTGCAATACAAATGCCAGCAGGAAAAGCCGCCAATGGAGAAACGCGTGTACAGTTTCATGTGGATCAGATCCGTATCCTGGCAGTCCACGAGACACAACTAGCAATATTTGATGCTTCCAAGATGGAATGTACGCGACAAGTACGTATGAGATCACCTCTCTAAATCCACAGATATATAAACGCCAAAAATGGAAATGCAAGATCGTAGATACCTGAATTCTTAATTATTGTTCTGAATTTTGCAGTGACTTAAGTTTTCTTGTTTCCATGTCTCAGTGGATTCCTCAAGACTTGTTGTCTGCTCCTATATCTTCAGCAGTGTATGCAAGCAACAGCCAGTTGATCTACACAGCTTTCCGTGATGGTAATATTGGAGTGTTCGATGCAGACAGTCTTAGATTAAGATGTCGTATCTTTCCATCTGCCTACTTTCCTCAAGGGTAAGTGTTATCCAATATTTCACTAGATTCTTAATTCTAAATCAATATAAGATTCCGTCTTGAATCTGCTTAATCGACTTAAAAGGACTTCTGAAACATGAAAAATTGGTATATTTTCCATAAGCCAAAGAATTATAAAGATTAACTCTCTTTGCTTTTGCAGAAACCAAGGCTTGTCCCCTCTAGTTGTGGCAGCTAACCCGCAAGAGCCAAACCAGTTTGCAGTCGGTTTAAATGACGGGTCAGTTAAGGTGATAGAACCGACCGAGGCTGAAGGCAAGTGGGGGATGATGGTTACACCCTCTGAAGCCATCAACACTTCACCATCCACCACAAACAACCAAACTCCAGAACAGTTACAAAGATGAACAAACTACAATGGCAATGCATGTAATTAATCTCAAATCTCTTCATAATTGTTCCTTCAGGTTAGTTAGTTAGTGGTGTTGTTGATTATGTATAAAGGATTAGGGAGTGTTATTAGATCTTCAGATTGTAGCCTCAGTTTCAATATTGTTAAGATATTGAAATTGGTTAGAAATAAAGTTTGTATAACTATCTGCAAATCTCAAGAATGAACTGAGCAACAAGACTGACTATTTAGTGAAGTGAATCGGCAAAACTACACCAACATGAACCACATGAACCGATCAAGGGTCATGGCTCGGGGAGGAGAATCCCGTCACAATCATACCGCAAAACTCCTGACCTGTTCAACGGTTTGCACCTTTCGCCCATTAGTATCCTCTTCTTGCACAACTCCTGTTCTCCCAAACCCTCGCTTAAGCTGCTGCTGCTTCTTCTTCTTATTCTCGTCTTCAGTCTTTGCCCTAAGATGAGTATCTTCAGGCGAACTCTTGCACCTTCCCAAAAACTCTCCTTCTTCTGAAGTGGATTTGGCTTGGGTTTAGCTTTACTAACAGCCAAGGTATCATCAACTTCATTAGTCTCATCTGCAGAATCATCTCTGTTTCCTCTGTTTTCACCTGCAAGTGTTTTCTTGTGGCCGAAGACACCGTAAATCACAGAAGTCATCTTTTTAACTGGAAACAGTAACCTGGGACTGATGAAATCTCTCTTCCCTTTCTCTTCTTTCATCTTCGTCTCTTTATTCCTCCTGGCTTTTTCCTCTGATGTTTTAGGTAGTTTGATATTGGTCGTTTCTTGCACGACGTGGACATGGACGCAGGCACGATCCTTGGCAAATCCTTGTTCGTCTCAGGGATAATTTGAGGTTAAGGAGAGTTTGGTGATGATACTAATAGCGTCGTTGATTCGATGAAATGATAAAAGAGAGAGTAGTGGTGTTGTGTATTTGTAATTAGGAATCGGAGTGATTCTAGAAAACGTGGGCTTACTATACACTTCATCTAGTGGTTACTGGTTGGTTACTTTAGTTAACTGCTGTGTCGTGTTTTTTTTTCACTTTTATTTCCAAAAATGCAAAATGAATAGTTCAAGTGGGTTTACTATACACCCCTTTGCTTGGCCGCCCTGTAGATCCGAATGCCAAACCTAAGGAATTTGGAGGAGGTAATGTCCTCGGCGATGTGGAATTATTGGAAGAAAGTGAGGACGACGACTCAAAGTCGAGTGGGAGTGGTGATTTAGGACCTGATGATTGCGAGAGAGAGGATGATGCTGACGACAGCGATGAAGGTGACACGGAATCGTGAGAAGCTTTTGGTGGAAAGAGAGGGAAGAAAATGAAGAGAATAGATTGTGATGAGACAAGCCTGCGGAGGCTGAAGCGACTCGCAAAAACGAAGCAAGAAGAGGTGTATTCGCTGCAAAGAGGTCCAAGGTGGCCAAATGTAAACAAGCCAACAAGAGAAAACAGAGCAAATAGTTCAGAGGAAGGAAAGCATGGAAATGATAATAATTTAACAAAATATCGATATGTTTCTTTTCTTTATTTAGTTTCTGATATTTTAAGTTTGAACTATTATATAATTTCTCTATGTGAAACTTGATTTATCTGCTCCGTCTGGGTGTGTTTGCTTCCCCAAAAACTTTCCTTCTGTAATAGGTTTTGCTTTGCAAACAGCCAAGGTCTCATCAATGTCAGTAGTCTCTTCTGCAGAATCATTTCTCTTTTCACCTGCAAGTGTTTTCTTGCAGATGAAGACACCAGAAAACACACAACTCATCTTCTTAACTGGAAAAAACAATCTGGATCGTCTGATGAAATCTCTCTTCCCTTTCTCTTCTTTCATCTTCTTCTTCTTCCATGTATTCGTTTCGTCCTTTTCTTGGTTCTCTCTGATACTTAGGTAATTTGATCTTGATCGTCCCTTGATCCATGGAAACCAGGATGTGGACGTGGGCGCAGGCACAGTCCTTGGGAAAACATTTGCTCGTCTCACTGATGAACGTACGAGCAATATTGTGGTTGATGTTGTTAAGAAAAAAATCTAATTAGATATGCATACGCATAAGTTTAAGATCCAAAAGAAGATTGTACAATAAGGAATCATTTTTTATTTGTACACTCAAAGCAACAAATTTGAGATTTTTCTTTTTGGAACAAAACAGAGAGAGCTTGTTCACAATATACAGAGACAGAGATTATGTTTTGTCTCCTTCATTTAACTCTTTACAAAACTGGTGAAAACATGTTCACTTGCCTAAACTCAGTCTGCGTTTTCCATCTCTGGTTGGTCGTTGCGGCTGCGAAGTCAGAGTATAAGGAGATCTCTTGCTTGGTGCTGGGATCAGCGATGGAATTAAACTTCTGCCACAAGAATAGACAAAGACTTTCTGATCAAATCAATAAGAACTATTGCAAATACTTTTAGTTTAAAACTATAGATATATTACCTGGTTTCTGAGAGTTTAGTAGTTCTGGGCTGAATTTTCTTTGGTTTAGGATTTGCTGAACTTTGGATATTAGAAACTCTGGGCACATTCACTTGAACGCTCAATCGCCACATCAAATCAGAATCCGAGCAATCGCTTGTTACGCCTTCCTCAGATTCGTTATCTGTAATACTCTGCACTTCGAAATCTTGTTTCCCACTGTTTCTGACATTTGAAAAAGTTGGTAGAGATCAAGAGTAAGAAGATGCAAAGATACATGTTTTTGGTTTAATGGAATGTGAGTAACATACAGTGATTGTTGCTGTGGAGTTATTGGCTGGTAGAATTTATCGGGAGAATTTGAATTCTCATCTTGATTTAACTCTTCGTGCTTATCTATCCACTCTCCTGACTTAGATTCTCTATCCTCTTCTTTTTCGTTGAGCGATTGCCTTGGCCAAGATGGAGAAGAAGATTTCATAAGCTCATGGAGATCTAAGCTGTGTCTTCTTGAAGATGCAGTATCGCTAAAAGCCTGCATATAAAGTACATATATACACAAATGACATGAATTTGTTAATTCTAGTTTGTTTAATTCAGCAACTTTGGTTGCTACTGGAAGAAATCAAAGCATACCTCTGGTCCACTTAGATCCATTATCTGGGGCCTAAGGTTGCTTGGTGCGTTTCCCATGGTAGAAAGTTTGGGTCGAACGGAAGGAGTTTCAAGTGATCTTCTTCGCGATATTCTCTCACGGTTGTGTGGTAAAGTGGTTGTTTGTGCATCATTACCATTTCCTTTCCTCGCTAGAGCCATTTTAAGATTAGCAATCTGAAATCCCCGGAACATTATCAGACTGGTGATAAGATACTTATGGCGAGAATGAAGGAAAACAGCAAATGAGTATTTGAAGGACAACCAAAGTATGGTCGTAGTGTATGGTTTACAAACCTGTTCTTTAAGCTCCTTGACCTCTGAGTTATCTTTGTTCACACGAGCAGCGCCTAGCTCAACACTCCCCACTCGTTCAGCAAACTTAAGAGTGCTAATAGTTTCTCCGAGAGTTTCAGCTTCTGGACTAACGTGGACAAACATAAGCGTCTTGGCTGATCCTCCTGATAACATACAAACAGAAGTTGAAAACAAAATATACTTGTATAAGATTCGAGTGTCAGTATATACATAAGTGCAACGAGTTATGAGGGTTTTGAGAATTTCACCGAGGGAGTCCTGCAGCAGCTGGGTGAGTTTACTATTTCTGTAAGGCACATGAGAAGTCTTCTGGGAAAGCGAAGAGATAACATCTCCAAGAGCCGAGAGGGACTTGTTGATGTGTTGAGCCTCCTTCAGCCTGTCCCCAGTCACCTCGGACTTATCCACTCTCTCGCTTCCTGCAAGATCAACCAAATGCATAGAACCATGGAGGATAGTCCCAGATGTGAGGTCTCTGCCTTGAACATGAACAGTGACACAGCTGCGAGCGATATGAAGAATTGGGGTTAGAAAGATCTATGAAACGGAGTACAACGAAGTTCTCATGAAAGAATAGAAGGAAAAGTAAACCTGTGAGATCGACTACTTCTGTCATTCATGGCTGTAGAGCTCACCGCACGGTTCATTTGTCCCAGATCCATCAGCTGTATTACGTCAGCCGTCGATGAGACAGGTACTAGACTTGCTTCCGGAACGTTAATTCCATTGTGAGAGCTGTTCTTGATTTCCAACGTGATCAAGAGTTAAGGATAAAAATAAAATCAAACTATCTTCTTGAAAGATGAAGACACAGTAAAACTTTTATTAATCGAAAGGATATCTTTTAGTTTGGCCATCTGTGGCAAGTAGATCTCTGACTTGCTCGTTGTAAATTTCCAGCATCTGTACCGAGATTTCGTAGCTGGTCGTGTCTTTTCTTTGATTTGATAGAAGAAACAGATCTGCCAGTGCCCTGTAGTTCACACCTAGGCTTTCTTCAGTTAGTTCCTTAGGCCCTGTCTGGAGTAATTAGGCAAATTAGGAATTATATGTTGCATAAAGATTCAAAAAAATCCATAGTATAGAATCAACAACCATCTCATCATCTGCGAAAAATCACAACAACAGCATAGTAACAGTTCTTACCATGGTAAACGTTTTCCCGGACCCGGTTTGGCCGTAAGCAAAGATACATACATTGTAGCCATCAAGAACCGATCGTACCAAAGGCTGCATGTCTGAAAACACTTCCTCTGAAGAACAAAGGATTCATTCACTAATATTATTCACAGAGAAACAGACTCAAATAAACATTATAGGGACACAAAATGAAAGCCTTCTATTGTAACCTTGTGTTGCAGAAGGACCAAAGACTTTGTTGAACATAAATGGTTTATGTCCTTCTTTTCCATGCTTTGATGGCACTCTGATCGTGATAGTCCCTTCGTCTATGTGTTCCACGGTACTCAAAGTAGTTGGTTGCCCCGGCAAAAATGGCCTAACCCGGCAGTACACCCTTATGTTTCCTAATAATTACCAAGCGTGAGGTTTTTACGCACATACAAAGGACTAAGAAGAACTGATTCAAGATCCTCCAAGTATGACTAACAAATCATTATTTTTTCTGTGAAGTTACCTTTTAGGTCCTGCACTATATTGTACAATTTTCGGTTTTCTTCAAGAACTCTTTTGTATCCCGTAGCCGCATAAGCTAAACCATTTAAATGCTTGCCTGTGTGACAAAACGCAAAACGATAACACATTTATATTTTCATTGATTACACATTGAGGCCTGAACAATGACATAGCAAGAACATGATCCTAGTTGACACCTAGGTGAAAGAAGTCTTCTTGATACTTCTTCTGCAGTAATTGCATTCCCGCTTTTGTAGTGATTAAAGTTTGCTTCAACTCCTGCAGGCAATATAACAAAGTTAAAAACTTTCTCTAACTTGTATTTACTGTAGTATAGAATAGAAGATACAAAAAAGCAACCCTTTTCACAATATAGTGTTAAATTCTCCAACGCCATAAGGTTGCACCACAGAAAAGATACCTGGATGTGTTTTTGTTGATTTAGAAGAATCTCCTGTTCTTCGTAGTGTTCAGAATTTATCCTTTGAATCTTTTCTTCTACGACCTCTGACAGACTGTTTTCTTCTGCTTCCTCGTGTTGTCTTAACTCGCATTGCTGAGAAGGTACTGCTGTCTCGCAGGATGAATTATCTTCTGGAATAGGCTTCGATCTTGATTTCATCTGAAAAAACATGAAAACCAGTTTTATAACATCAACGAACCAGATCAAAACCTTGGACTGACTGAACTTATTCACTCCAAAGAAAATGACATCATGATTGACCTCCCTTTCCCTCACCATTTCATTGTGGATTGACAACCGCTGCTGGACTTCTTCCATAACTTTGTGCAACACAGACTCTACAACCTGAGCAGGGTGAAGTAGGAAAGAAATCAGATTTCTCAATAAGAATTTGTGAAATAGTGTCTACTAGTCTTGCTAACAATTGCTTAGCCTAGCATATCAATGCCAAGAAGAAAGCTTTCATTCAACAAAGACATGTAAATTATACAAGCAGAATTCTTACACTTGGAATCTCTTCATGCTTTCTTTCTGAAATAAATGAGCGGACAAGTGCGTTGATAGATCTAGAATCTCCCTGCAAAGTAGAACAGAGATACTTTTCTATAACAACCAGAAACGATGCCATAGAAACAAACACTCCCACTTTTTGACTTACTTTTTCATTAAGATCTTGCCCAACATCAGAACACGCAGGTTGATCACTTGATGTGATATCTCTAGAGTGAGTTCTTGACATGGAACTCATGAACGGCTCGGAATTTTTTTCTCAGAAATGGTTTTCTTGATCCAAAATTACTCTTCATGTTCGATCCATATCTCCACGGACCAATTCCACCTTTCAATTTCCACTCGCTGTAAGATTTAAGTGCAAGAATGCAGTTCACTATCCTTATAGACTTTCCTCCCTGAAAAATATATGTTACAACAAAATTAATGATGGAAAAGCCACACGTCTGTATCTTCTTTGAGTCTTCACTTTTTCTACCTTCTCCATGTCTGAAGCTTCAAATGATGGCAGACCCATTTCCTCTATAGCAACTAAAAAGTTCCTGATGTTTTCAAAGTATTGAAAAGCAGAGAGTGCAGCTCCATCTGCAACATCATCAGGCGCTTCAACAACCTGTAAGAAGATGTTGATTCTCCACATAAATCAATACATTGTATTAAAGTAGATCGACCTGAGATATCCATCATCTGTATCCCCAAATTTACTCTTTGGTTTATCTTCTCTATAGTGTTTACTATGTAACACTAAGAACAAACCCCAGAAACTAATGGTCAACATTTAAAAGATGTGCAAGTGCGGGAAATTTACCTTTGACACAGACCCTGGATTAACTTTGTTAAGAACATTGCAAAGTACGATCCCGCTTCGCAATCCAAGCCTAAAATCTTCTTCAGAAGGTTCCGCCGGAAAATCTCTACCACCAGAAACTCCGACCATTTCTCTAAGCCACCCGGCAGCTTCATATCTTCTTAAAGCTGCACACCACATATCAGTGTAAATTGAGAGTCAGCAACATTGAGACTTTCAAATTTCGATGATACCAATACGTGAAGAGAATTTGCCTAGAGGATCGCTAAACAAAGGCAATTTCATCGTTTATCTGTTAAACTCGAGATCATTGCGAACCCATTTCGTGGATAAATCAGAATTTCAGCATTACAAAAAATCGAAGCACACCTTCCCAGATTTTGTTTAAAAACCAAAATTGAACGATAAAGGATCTAGGAAGCGAATAAGATCGGCAAACTCACCAGATTCCTCGACTTTCCGGGGAACCAACCCAGCGTCGCTTGATCGGCTACTATGCTGTTGAAGAACATCTTCAACAATGGATACTACGGAAAATGAAAAATCATTCGTCTCCGATGTCGCCATCTGCAGGGATTATTCTGTCAAAAAATTAACCCAGAGCAAAACGAAAGGGTTCCTGTATGTAACTCGAGCGATGGAAAATAAAAGTTCGTGAAATTGTGAGGTTTGTTTGTTCTTTAGTTAAGGGATCACAGAGAAATTTGCGGTTTATATAAAGGAGAAGAAGAAGAAGAAGCGCAACGGAAGAGAGAAGGGTCTTTTGAAATGATTTTTTTCCCTCACTTTCTCGCTCACACTTTTTCTCTCTCTTTCTCTATGATTAAACAAACGAACAAAAAAAAAAAAATCTAGCGGAGGGAGAGAAAGAGGCGCAATACGCTCCGAACCTATCTCCCAATCGTCTCGGTTCGATTCGGTTCGGTTCATTTTCTTTATTTCAAGTCGAATTAATATTGTCAAATATAATACGTAATTTGTCTCTCTTTATTTAATTAACATGAATCATAGGTTTTTAATTTAACAATGATAAATATATATATATATATATTCAGCTAGCTCGTGAATTGAATACATATGTAAACTGCACACCTGTAAATTGAATAATTGATGTAACATAAAATGTGATTGGTGCATCTGAACTGAGTTAATTATATGATTACTTATACGATTGGTGCATTGTGAATATTACTGCGATGTTTTATTTTTAATGTCGTTTAAATGTTTATGTTTGGAAATGTGTGATTGTAGAATCTTATCTTACATATTTATACATCTATAGCTAAGAATTAACTATAGTTATAAAGTATTGATATCCATATATAGATTCTCCAGATTTAGCTCACTTTAGATCATGAAAATATTTTTATTGCTCTTGTAAATGACAAGTGTATATTTTATTACTATAAATATTATGAATTATTGTGAGGTGAAAAAAGCTCTATATCATAATTTCTTACTAATTTAAAAAATTTTGACGTGCATTTACACTAAAATTTGAATAAAAAATGGTATTGAAGCCGTTTTGCCTATTATTCAAAACGGAGCTTCGGATCCGACCCAAAAAAAAGGCGCGCATTTCCGGTTTACGTGCTAATAAGAATCGTAATTAATTATTTTAGCTTAAGGATTAAATCAATTATTGGGCCGAAATTGAATGGGCCCACTTTTAAAAGGCGGCCCAGAAACATGCTGGCTAAAGTGAAGATTAGGCACGCAGGTTCAGATCAAAAAGCACACATCAACTTTGAAAACTGTAATTACCTTTGCACTAACTAACATTCACTGTAAATGATCAAAATTTGAATTGTTTTCATGTTCTAGAATTAAATTTGTTGTAGATTTTTTTTAGCCGGTACTAATATTAATACCTAAAACTGAACTTTAAATCGAATTTAAGGTCTAACCTTCGAAGATTATGTGTCAAACGAACTTAACCCTACTGCATTAATTATACTATTATCATCCAGTCTTATAGAAAAATCAATGTCTCTTTATTGGCATTGAAGATTAATATTTAATATTAAGAATTTATAAGTATCAACTTTTAGAAGTGAACAGGGCCCTTTTGCCAAACACACCAACCTGTAAAAGTATAACTTTGATTAGATAGTTCTTTTGATATATATGCATGTATTAATTAATGTGTATGGTATGTGTCGTACGACGTGTGTATTTTTGTTTGAATGGTCCAATTCAATGGATCTTAATAATAAATGGATTATTGCCTCTGAACTGGGGCCATTTATTATAATTTGTAACATTAAGACCCTTAAGTGCCTCTAGTTTTAATAGTTGAGGCAGTTATTAGCTTTTCTAGGGGAACTTAGATTCTTAATTAAGTGTCAAGTGGACGAAATCATTGCATTTGCTTCCCAATTAGTAAGAAACACAGACCAAATATCACTTTCAGTTTTTTTTTTCACAAAGGACATTTTTACTATATATATTTCAACAAAATGCATTTATATTGAAACAACTGTCTGACCAGGAATAGATAATTAAAAATATGTTGAACAATTAACATAATTAATAGATAATTAACCCCGTCGACGAAACACGACAAAAGAGGTTAGAGGATAATGATTTGATGTACTTGAAAAACACTTTTGATCCTCAAGTGTATACTTTCTCGTTGGGATTGGAACATTTTAAATAGCAAATAAGGTCTAATGTCTCTCCCGACCTAAACACTTTGGCCTTGAATAGATGTTGTGGTATAACACTCTCACATCATAACAGCGATTGTTCTGATAGCAACTAAGCATATGATATTGACTTTTGGATTGTAATTTTGGGGATTTTTCTTTTTTCTATCTCTAAACTTTATAATGATCGGTTTCGAAAATATTAGAAAACACGCATGTTTTTAGATGTAATCCAATCCACCCACAACCTTTTTAAAGTTGATTTGATGGAAAATGTTTATGAAAAAATGTACACACATACAAATTTATATAGTTTTCACTAGTCACACCTTAAGTTGATAAATTTGTATATGTGTACATTCTTTCATAAATAAACTTCAATTTTTTTATAATTTTATCTCTCTCTCTTCTTTCAAATAAAAAAAATATTTTATATATATACATCAAAATAAAAAAACGAGCTAAACCGTGAATCACTTCCAAACATAAAAAAAAGTTGTGGCATTAATACAATTATACTCTCTTTTATCTCTCACTCCCAAATCTATACAATTTTTCTGAATTTTTTAGTTAATTGGCATGGCCTAGAAATCTATAGTTTTGTTTATTTTTACCAAAAGAAATAATATGGTTCTGTCTCTGTTTTTTTTCTTTCTTTTTGCATAACGTTTGGTGGGAAGATTTAATGAAGATTTCAATGCATATATCTACTGCTATGTCCTCTTTCAGGTTGATTCTCACTTCAAGAGCATTAGTGTTTTGATTGTTTAAGTGTATGATGCCAATTTTTTTTGTTTTGATTCTCTAATTTCACCAATCTCTTACCTTCAACTTTGTACACTCAAACGTTAGACTTAAAGAGATCTGTTTTTTTGTTCGCAGATGCCCAAACACTTAAATGGGCCTATAGCGTCTGGCCCATCTGTATAAGACCCAGCAATTTTGCCGTTTCAAGTAGGAGATGTGTAACTATATTATCCCACATCGGTTACAAATAAAGAGAAGGACTCACAAAAGAGACTATAAAAAGGGAAGTGGAGCTCTCTTGCAAATTACTTACCTGGACGGGGTCGACTCGTGATCAAGAAGACGAGTGGCCTAGGCTAGTGACCTCCATTGCACATAACGGAGGGGTGCTCAGCCTAAGGTCTCCCCAAGTGGGAGAGCCTGCGTCATTATTTGTGGCAGAGGGGGCCTGCGTTCGCGCGGCCCCTACCATTCTTAGTCCTTGAATCATTAATATGCAATCAATAGTGATTATTTAAACTATAATCTTGTAATCGTACTAGTTAAATGAACAATAAAAAAAAAACTTCAATGAATTATTTTTCTGGGCAGAAATGAGAACAATTATGTAAAATGTAGAAATCAAAAGTTGATAAATAATCTTGGTAATGCCAAGCTAATACTATGGTTCCACATCGGAAATATACATCAAGTTGGTCGGATTTCGTTTGAGTATAAAAGAAAGAGGCTTTACATTGTTAAAACTCATCTTTGCGCTTGGGGCAATGACGCAGCTAATGAGGTACTAACCGAGGCGCGTCTATTGCTGGTTGAAAACTATTTCCAAACCCCCTCCTGGGCCTTTGCTTGTCTTGGGCCTTCGAGAATTTCTGGAAGGGCTCCCTTTGGGGTAAAGCCCTACAAATCTCATAGTTCAATATTTGTTTTTGTGTCCAAGTATTGTAAGGACCTTTTATTTTTGTTCTTTTAAAATAGCAAAGAGATCTATCTTTTTATAAGATTCAAGAATAATGTTCATAACTTTTTTCGAAACCTTTTAACTTCACATTCCAAAACCGTACTGAAAAATCATAAGAACAGAACGCAGTGCTAATAAATCATCAAATCTAAAATACGTTTTTGTTGTTGTTACTTTACGACTCTACAGACAATTCGGGTTTTTATGAGAGCAAATATGTAAATCATAAGTTAACAACACTCATTATCATGTCTCTCTTGACTCTTCATTAAGAGGCTCTTCAACATTGTTCTGCTTATCTTGAACCCTTTCCCATATCACTTGTCGCTATATATGCAACAACTCCAATTGTATTTTGTTTGTCACATCGGTGAATGATCTAACAATCGTACCGGAATGTCTCTGCTTTTATAAATCGCGATGGAGCTCAAAATCCCTGCACGAACGTGCTCTGTTTCAACTTTTATCTGTTATCCTCTGCTTAAAGTGACTGCTTCTCAACATCCTTGTAAGATCCATCCGGTCAAGAGAAGAATGATTCGAGCATCTGTAATTTGTATTTTCGAGAATAACGGTCTATAGCATCCGGGCCAATGCGCATAACACGAAAGAAACTTTTGCCGTTTCAAGCGTTATGTGAGTGAGATATATTAATAAACAAACAGTCCCACATCGGTTACACATAAAAAGAAGGACTCATGGAGCAGAGTATAAGAAGAGAAGTGGAGAGAACGAGCAAATTACTTACCTGGACGGGGTCAACTCGTGATCAAGAAGACGAGTGGCCTAGGCTAGTGACTTCCATTGCACATAAAGGAAGGGTGCTTAGCTTAAGGTCTTCCCAAGTGGAAGAGCCTGCGTCATTATTTGTGGCAGAGGGGGCCTGCGTTCGCGCGGTCCCTACCATACATTACTAGTCTTTAACGATTTATCAATATTGTTTTTCCTTTCAGGGTAGAGTCTAACAATTTTCTAGTTCAATTAAAATACAAAAACTTAACTACAAACACCATAGCAAAAACTTGAGTAAACCGAAACTATACTGAAGATCTTAAGAACAGAACTCAAGGCAGATATATTGATCAAATACGTAACATTTCTGTTGTTGTTGTTTTCTTCGACCTTACAGTCTACAGACAATTCGAGTGTTCCTTAGAGAAAATATGTATTCAATAAGAGAATAATACTCATTATTCATGTCTCTCTTGACTATTCATTACGAAGCTCTTTAACATTGTTCTGGTTTTTCCAATCGCTGAATGATCTAATAACCGTAGAGAACTTATGTTTCTCATTTATAAATCGTCATTAAGAATCGTAGAGCTGAGAATCCCTTGAACGAACTCGCTCTGTTTCAACTTTTCTCTGTGATCCTCTGCTGAAAGTGATTTCTTTTCAACCTTCCTGTAAAATCCGGTCAAGACAAGAATCATCAGAGGGCTATGCAGAGAGAATATCCAGATCCGTAAGTAATCTGACGATGAGGAAGCATACCGTTCAGGCAAACTCTGATTCGATGTTTTCTTGGCAGAACTTGTTTCTGCACAAAGACTTGACTCGGAATTGAAAAATTCATCGGCCATTGGCGTAATGAACGAAGACAGCAAAGGGTCAGCTGCTATATTGGACGACGATGAAGATACAACACGCGACGTTCCTTCAAATAAGCTCTGAAAATTCCCATCAGGAAACTCTCTCTTCAAGATCGATAGCATAGATTGAGCCCCGCCCCTTCTTGGTTTCCTTTTCCGCGTCACGTAATATTTCGTTAAGTAATGAATCAAAACACACTCATTTGAGGAATCACATAAGAAAATGATCAACTAGCTGGTAAGAAAGAAAACAAAGGATATCTTGAACATATTTGCATGTTGAAGGGTTATATGAGCAACCATATCAGAGCTCACTCTCACCGCACAAACGGGGCATACCTACAAGGAGAAAAATGACAATCTCAGGATTCAAACACAAGTTGGGAAAGGTCTTCTTCGCAGAATCAACAACAAATCTTCTCTAAAGCAAACCAGGAGGCAATGCCAATCCTATTCCGACAAATCTCATTAGGCTACTTTCACTTCCTTATTATATATCCAAGGTGAGAAACTACTAAAATAAAAGAGCAGTAGTCTCCCTTAACTACCACGAATCATGTGATGAAACACATTAAAAAGATTTTGCCACATGAGAAAAAGGTTAATTACAGAATGATATCGAAGAAATATTTACCCCGTTTATTGTGTCCATAGGATGATCTTCGTCTATGTGGCAGCACAAAGACACGATATCAAAATAGTCTGAGCAGAACGGGCAAGCAAAATCATCTTCTCCCTCTATCTCCTCAAATCCCAAGAAATTGTCTGCGTTTTCATTTAAAAAAATAGCAGTCAAATACCGTAAAACTACATTGCGAAGGGAAACAATCAGAAATGGTACAACGATGAAAACAGAGCCTAGAAAAAAAAGTAGGACTACTAAAAATGCGTTCCATTCTTGCGGTTACAATATATGGCGACAAATATAAGTGGGGTTTAGAAGGAACATCAAGATATGTAATAAACGATGGAAACAAGCATTTCATTACATTCCCTGGCAAAGATGTCTAGGTTTGAGACGAAACTAGCATTGAACGTTTTACCAACAACAAGTTTTTGCATTTCTTATGCTGGTCAAACAAGAATCAGATTCCAACTTTTGAGAAGTTCATACAAAAACCCAAATACAAAGTCTTCGGATGAGCTAGCACACAAAGTTTTATTCCCTAAAGCCCCACATTAGTCAAATACCTTAAAGACAGACACTTTTTAATCAGAAAACGAGTAAAACAAAATTCAACATTGAGAAAATCTCCACTTTGGGTATACAAATGTCAGAAAAAGGCAAACGATGAAAAGCTCTATCATTCAACCTCGATCTTTGATCAACTAAACGAAAAGAAAAAACTGAGTTCTCGATTTTGGGTATAACAAATGTCAGGAAAAGTAATTAACTTTCGCATAGGATCGAGATAATCGCAACAATATAGTGTCTTTCTCCTTCGTGTATTAATTTTAGGCAGCAAAAGATCAAATCTCAAATAAAACAAAGAACAAATGAGGAAGAGAGAATCCACATATATATATATTTTTTTCAACTCACCAGATCGCGACATGAAATCAAGCTGGTATCTTCTCGAAGCCGATGCGAGACGATTACTCCAGGAATCGGAATCCATTTTCTCAATCGCAAACAAAGAAAATTAAATTAAATTCGAAGAATCCAGGCAGATCAAACAATTGATTCCCGAGAAAGTTGATTCTCAATGAAAATACGGATATTCCGATTAACGAATCAAATAGATTCCGGCGAAATGCAAAGACGTATTAAGAAGACGAAGAAGAAGAAGAAGACGACGACGACGATTCTGCGTCGGTTTTCCGGAATTTGTCTTTTTTTTATGGCCTTCTATTTTTTTTATTCTTTGGATAGAGAGTGAGAGACATAGGAGACGAGACGGGGTCTATATATTGTAATAAACTATTATGAGTTTTATTACATGTCTTTACGAATTTAATTAGATTTTAAAAATTTTAATCTCTCGCTTTCAACAGCCCGCACGAATGCATGCCGTTTAAACCTTTTACCCGCCGTGTATTTCCCTTGGTTAATATAAACTGGCACGATTTTCCCTATCAAAAAAACGTCATGCTGTTCGCTAGACGCATACGTGTCGAAACATTACTCGTTTAGTTATGGTATGTTGGTGAAGCAGGTGAAATTAACCGCGCAACAGTGTTTTCACTGTTTCAAAGATTTTGGCATTTTTTTTGTAACTTTTTTTTTTACTTCTGGAAAATTTGTGAAAAAACTTCAGTTTGTAAATCTGAACGTTTTTTTTCTTTCTCGCCGGAAAGTTTTGATCCCGCCGGTGATCGGAGCACTCTGATGTGTTACTAATCCTTCACACGCTTTAGGTGTCACTGTTTTGGCGCCGCAATTCTCGGTCGATGACGAAGCATCGATCCGGCCCAGATCTATAGCGAAGCTGCATTTCGAAATTGGATGTAAGAACTGAGATTTCTACGGATTTCAAAGTTTCGCGATCATGGCGACGAGGAGTCGTACGCTTCTGTTCAGGAAGTACAGGAACTCTCTGAGGACCGTCCGAGCTCCATTGGCGTCATCTTCAGCGACGGGCGGCGTAGGACCGGTTATCGAGATGACGAGCACTTCTTTATTGAATCGGAGTCGCCCCTACGCTCCTGTTAGTACAGAGGATCCTGGAAATTCGAGGTACTTTTCTCCCTTTTTGGCCGGTGACCGTGAAATGTCGAAAAAATCATCAGTTAGGCTTGGTGCTCTCTTGAGTAAATCGTATATTAGCGTAGGTTCTTGAGCTACGATGTTTATTTAGCAGAAGATTGTTATTACCTTGAGCTAATTTGTGTGTAACGAAAGCCAGTATCTTTTCGATTCTGATAAAACGCCGAGATCGGCGACTAGCATGTAAAGAATTAGCAATGAAAATTATTTTCATGGATAACTGATTAAATATATCACATAGTTGTCGAATGGGGATCTGTGAAGATATCTTTTGAAAGATCTGTGAGTAATAGAGATGAAGCAGTTGGGCCTACCCTCAATCCTTGATCATGCAGTGGAAGTACATGACTTTGGCCCTATGTTAAGCTAAAAGTTCGTATTTACCATGTTCCAGTAAAGGTGCATTAACAGTGGGCTTACCACCAGCTTGGGTTGATGTCTCTGAGGAGATCTCTGTGAACATACAGCGTGCAAGGACCAGAATGGCCGAGTTGGGTAAGGCTCATGCCAAGGCATTAATGCCCTCGTTTGGGGATGGTAAAGAGGATCAACATAATATTGAGTCTTTGACCCAGGAGATCACTTTTCTATTGAAGAAGTCCGAGAAGCAACTTCAGAGACTCTCTGCAGCTGGGCCTTCCGAAGATTCCAATGTTAAGAAAAACGTTCAGGCAAGTCTTCACTTTATGTGGGCTGCTCATAAATCTCCTTTCTTTTCGCAACATTTACCATGGCTATCTGAGCTTCGTCGTATGTGGTTTGTAACAGCGGTCTCTTGCCACAGATCTCCAACTTCTCTCTATGGAGCTCCGCAAAAAGCAGTCAACGTATTTGAAACGCTTGAGACAACAAAAAGAGGTATGCAACTTTAGCTCTTTGAAACTAACTAATTTAACATTCTGATTATTAATTAAGCTGGGAGCTTTGTGATGTTGCAGTTTCTTCTTCTTTGAAGTTTTTGTTTGTGTTCTAATAAAACTTGTTTGCATGGATTTCGTAAATGATAGATTCTTTTGATACTTGTTTTTTCAATTACGGGAGTTCATATTTTCTGTCTTACAAGAAGCTTTGGCTTGACATGTATTATCAGGATGGGGTGGATTTAGAGATGAATCTGAGCAGAAACAGTTATAGACCTGAAGAAGATGACTTTGGCGATATGGTCTGACTCCTATATCAGTTCAATTCTTTCAATGCAGAGTCATCATTCGTCGTATGTACTTTATTGATGCAATTTATACTTGCATTTCTTTTTCAGTTAAACGAGCATCAAATGGCCAAGATAAAAAAGGGCGAGGAATTATCAGTAGAGAGGGAGAAAGAGATACAGCAGGCAAGTGCTTACACTTCCTCTATGTTCTTAGTTTTTTGTTGCTCACTGATGTTTTTTTCTTTTTGTGTTTTTGTCCAGGTTGTAGAATCAGTAAGTGATCTTGCTCAAATCATGAAGGATCTTTCTGCACTTGTGATAGATCAGGTAAAACTTGCTACATCTATCTTCTTCCTCTGGGAAAACAAACTCAGAGCATTTCAATTCACTGCAGGGTACAATAGTTGATCGGATAGACTACAATATCCAAAACGTTGCTACTACTGTTGAAGATGGCCTCAAACAACTGCAGAAGGTAAACACTTCCGAACTAAATGTACTCTCTTCAATCAATTAGTTCCCCCGATTTTACTTAAATGGCTCGCTTAAAACTTTCACAGGCAGAGCGCACGCAGAGACATGGAGGAACGGTGATGTGCGCGTCTGTGCTTGTAATCCTCTGTTTCATCATGCTGCTACTCTTAATCCTTAAGGAAATACTCTTGTGATCGAGAACGACTTCTCTTTCACCGGGTGTTTAATCACACAAGAGCTGAGTTCAACGGACCGTCATCCCCGGTTAAATCAATAAGAAAAGTCCGATCCCTAATTCTTTCATTCTTTCATTCTTTGGAACCGGAACATCGCATGTTTTCTGCTTGCGATTGTTTCTCTATGGTGTCGAAAACACTGATTCAGATATCTTTAAGGGAAGAAAAACAGCTCATTGTGTTCTGCCTCCGCGGCTTTTGTTTTGCAACTTCTATCTCCAAAACCTGTATAGCCAGCTATAAAACAGTCATGTTAACAGTGGTCGTATGAAATTTTGTTGATCTCTGCACCTCTATCAAAAAATCTGACATTTGTAAATTTTGTCAAAAATAATTTATTGCATATCTCATCATTATGATCAATCAATATCTTAATCCGAATGCAATATTTATTGCATAACTAATGTTGAGAAGTTTTGTAACTACAATTGGGTAGTATGTGACATAACATTGATTTGATTTCAAAATTGATACGTTTGCTTTTGATACAATCAAATATACATATGTTTTAGTGACAAGAAACTATTTCAAATACGAAGATTGAAAGTATAACTTTTTCTACTGTAGATAAACTACAAAAATAAAACATTAAAAACTGTATGAAAGTATAACTTTGACCAATAAATACTGTAATCGGTATTTTATATAAGCAATTTTAATATCAAAATTGACTCGGAAGTTTTAAGTTTTGGGCAGTTGTCACAACTCTAAAAATGGGCTCTAAGAATATAACTAAAGAATAACGTATCGATTTGAGTTTGCAATGACCAAGTTGATCTGATTATTAAAATTTTAGAAATAACTAATTATTTCTGTAGTTATATTTTTAGATTCCTAACCTCAGATTCGCGTTCTATATCGATTTAAACAAAAGTTAAATTTTTTGATTAGTGTATATAACTATAGAATAACAAATTAACTTTCTATTCTACTAATGAAATTTTTCTTTTTTTTTGGTACAGCGGGATCTAGTATACCTAATACAAGGTACAAAAATTACCAAAAGTTGAAGTAGTGATTACTTTATCAATTAAATTAAAAAGGATTAGTCCATAACCATAAACACAAGCTAAGTCGTTGAATTGTTCATACGTACAGATTTATATTTATTATATTTCTTATTTTAGGATTAGATTTTGTTCCTGCGAAGACAAATCTCATGTCAGAGAGCTGCAACTCTCGGCACTTCTCATGGCTCATGAAATCTTGCTTACCGAATCCCTCCGATGCCAAATCACTCGTTCCCATCCACCACTCCTCTACGGTAGCCAATTCTCCGGCCACTGTCACGCCGGTCTCTTCTCTGCCGGACGATTTGTTGCTCGAATGTCTCTCCAGAGTCCCTTCCTCTTCCATTCCTTCTCTCGCCGCCGTATGCCGCCGCTGGTCTCGCCTCCTTCTCTCTCCTTACTTCCTTCAACTCCGTCGTCGTCTAGGCCTGCTCCGACATTCTCTCTTAGCCATCTCCGCCGTCGACTCCGGACTTTTCGCCGCGGTTTTGCAGTTTCAGTCTGAGATTCCATCCTGGAGAGTCTCGCTAGCGGTTTCCAGTAGCTCCGTTTGCGCCGACGGTGGTCAGGGAACTCTTTCTCACGCTCGCGCCGCGGCGATTGGACCTAGGGTTTATGTTGTCAGCAGAAATGCGGTTTTGAGATACGATTCGTGGATGGGAACTCTAACCTTGAGGTCGCCGATGCTTTTCCCTCGCAAAAAATTCGCAATCGCCGTCATTTCCGGTAAGATCTACGTTGCTGGTGGAGGTAGTGGTTCAGAAGTCACGGCGGCGGTGGAAGAGTACGATCCGGAGAAAAATCGGTGGGAAGTGGTCACTCAAGCGGCACGGAAGAGGTACGGATGCATCGGAGCAGCCGTGGACGGAGTTTTTTACGTGATCGGTGGACTGAAAATCGGAAACGAGACCTCAATCACCTCACGCGGCGCGGCGGCGCACGTTTACGCAAGCTCCATGGATCTTTTCGATGTGGAATCGCGTCAGTGGCTGAGAAGTCGTTCCGTTCCCGGCGGTGGATGCGTCGTGGCGGCGTGCGCGGCGGTAGGACACGTGTACGTGCTCAGCAGTCATGCGGTGGAGCTCTCGTTCTGGCGATTCGACGCGCGTCGCGGCGGCGGCGGATTCGGGGAGTGGAAAAGGCTGAAAAGCCCGCCGTTGCCGGCACAGGTAAGACTAGACGGAACCGTGAGGTTTAGCTGCGTCGGAGTGGAAGACAAAGTTGCGGTGGTTCAGGTGGTGGGATGCATCGACGATTTGCTACGGCGGAGTGGGAGGAGCGAGAGAGGGCTGAGAGAGAGCCTCGTCTTGTTGTATGATACGGTGGATGGAGATTGGAGGAGAGCGGCGGATCTACCGGAGATGATTACACGCGCCGCCTGCGCGTGTGTGGAGTGGTAGAGTGGAAACCACGGCGCAGGATTAAGGGTAAGAGAAGTGGCAAGAGGCTAACGTACGCAAGATTAAAAGGGGACAAAAACGAATCATTATGATAGGTGCATGTTACTTTCTATAAGTGGTTTGAATATCGAGGAGGAAGAAAAAGCAAACGAAGTCTTGAGCTCGTGACCTTATTGGCTAATTTTGTTCGCCAATTAATCAGAACTTTATCACTTTAGATTTGATTAGTTTGAATTTGGAGAAATAATTAACAAACTAATCTTTCTTAAAGATTGTTGTTTTTTTTTTTGCGTTTGTGATTTGTTAGAGTTGTGATCAAATTGAAGCAGTAAAGCTTATTACTTTAATGTATGGAATGTTTATTACTTAATGAAATGATTACATCTGTTGTTCACTTCATTGATTCTACGATAAATTAAGTAATCGGTTACATGGCTGAGATCTTTTGATGAGTTACATACACTATATAGCCAAACAATAGAATCAGAGATCAATATTAAAAAAAAGAAGCTACGAGATCAATGGTTGTAAAATGTTTCAGGCCTTCTTGTTCTTTGCCATGGCAGCAGTAAGGTCGGATGCGGTGTAAGAGCGGAGGACAAGATCAGAGAGTGAAAGCTTGAGATCAATGGTGAGTCTCTGAAACACCTGAGATAAGAGTAAGACATCCGACAAGGCTCTGTGAGCTTGACCATCCCTTGAGAGATTGTAGTAATCCCCTAGAGCTGATAATGACGCTTTTAGCTTAATTGTTGCCTCTGCGAAAGCGAAGAAGAACCCATTTCAGTTTCTGAACTTTATAGACCAAACCAATCAATATACACTAAACAAGAAAACATGATTGTTCTGTTTTGCCAACTCAAATTGCTAAATAAATTGCTTACAAGCAGAGATCAGAACTATCCAGTGTAATAAACAGGCTTATTTTTTCTTATCTCAGTGATGTAGAGGCAGAGGAATTATACCTACAGACTTCATGCTCTCTCTGGCAAGTGGGAGTGAGTCAAAAAACAGCCAGTTATGAGGAATCTCGTACGAGCAACGGTTAAACTCGTTGATCAGGAATGGGAAATCAAATGTTTTGCCGTTGTGTGCAACAATCATCACATAACCTCCAGGCTTCTGCCGACTCTGAACATACCGCAGAAATATCGGTATCATCTCTTCCATCCTACCAACAGAAACGGATAGTTAGTTTTGATCCAATGGAAGCTGCGTGACCAATAAACAATCGGGTCGACAAACCATATCATTCCTCCCAACACATTTGGTATATAAATCACAAAAATTTAAAGAGAACTAAGCTGGAAAAAAGACTCTACATAATGCCATTTTATCTAAAGACATGTATAAATGTATACCTTGGAACCTCGGGTCGACAAACCATATCATTCCTGATTCCATGGATACTGGCATTTAGTATAGGTACACCTGGGTTGATGAGAGTCTGAAATGTGCTGTTTTCACCACCAGCTAGATCCTGAGCTGCAATTTCGATAATCCGCTCTTTTACCCTACTCAAGCCGGTTGTCTCGAGATCAGAGACTAGAACAGTGACGAGTTTAGACAGATCTTTGTTTTCCGCAAGCCGTTGCTGAAGATTTTCAAAAGGCTGTTGTATCTTGGTCGTGCTCTCTGCATCTATTATCCTGGTAACGGGAACTGCTCCTCCCAACACACTGCTCTTGGTGTTGCTCCTACTACCTTGTGTAGTTGTACTCACGTTTCGTCTGATCCATCTGCTCTTATTACCATTAACCGATGAAGCTCTTACATCAAGCAGCCTCGGGCTTGAGTTGTTTTTGAGCCAGCCATGGACACGTTCACAACAAGAATTTCCCAATAAATGGATTCTGCTGAATCTAGAGACTTGCGAGATTGAGACACACATCAGATCTCCCTCTCTTTTTCTCTCCCCCCCAGATAAGCTCAAGAATCAAAATAACAACGTTCCTGAAGAAAATTCCCTCTAGAAACCACTGCTCCGATCTGTAGATCCAGAGAATGAAAGTTAGAAGTAGGAAATTTGATAACTTTCGAGAGTTATCAATGATATAAGGGAACAAGCCAAAGACAATCGAACACAGTTTACTCCTAATTTTCAGCATAGGAAAAAAGAAAGCAAGCAGAGAAAACGATATCACTGAAATATTTAAAAATCCAATCTAAAAATTCAATAAACAGTCTTTTGAAAATGCTTCGATGACACGATTAAAGCCAATAAGTATCGGTGAACCTCATTTTCTCAGCATCCAAACAAATCAAAGAGGGGAACAAAAGAACAATTCAGAATCAATAGAAACGAATTTCTGGTTTTGGATCGAAAACAAGTGATGAAATTTATAAATGACGAAAGGAATCGAACAAAATCTGAGCTTTTTATAATCTTCCTGCTCGTAATGACCGGAAAAGAGCGAAATTTCTCTAAGCGGTTCAGCATTTACACTGACCCAAAACGAGAAACGATTCGAAGAGGAGAAGACACTTGCCTGGGGTAATCAAAACTCGAAACAAAACTTGCATTTGCACGAAACTGAGACGTTTTAAGAATCGACTGTATATAGAGAAAAAGAGAGAGCGGAATGGAGGAGATTGAAGTTAACCCGCTTGCGTGAGAGGGAGACCCGTTTGATTCGGATCTGTGACCCGATCCGACAAATACGGATCTACGATCCGAGCTGGCTTTTTAGTAGGAGTGTCATACATGTTTCCACTTACGGCAAATTTCATCCCACTTTTGGCACTTCAGTTGGTAAATTCTGAAATTATTGTTCAAATTATTCAAATTTCTTACGTTGATACCATAAACTGATCTTAGTATAAAACATTTATGAATCAAACTTACTTAGACATTTAAATTATGATAATCCAACCATCGACTTTATTAGAGAATCTTTTTCGTTTTTTTTAATATCCCGGTGATTAAAATATCAGTGTTATCTAGCAAAGAAACGAATATTCCTTTTTTTTATAAGGAAAAACATCCCAGCAAGTCATGTAGTTCAACTTGCGTATATGACCTTTTTTAGATAACTTGTTTCTAATGTATTTCTTCTTCTTTTTTTCCTGACACCTAAATAATAGAGCAATTGTTTTTTTTTTACAACAATAATGGAGCAATTAGAGATATCGTAAACGTCTGTTATATCTTTGTTACACGTAATTAAATAAGAGAAATTTTGGTCAAAGAGATACAGACATGTTCTAAGTTCTAACTTAATTCGCAGGAAAAAAAACCATGTTTTGGTTCGGTCAACCCGTAAATGTAATTCGTTGTGGACAGACAAAGAAAATGTGTTTAATATGGAGGCCCATACACGAGTTCTATGACAATTTAGACCCATTTGTAACCAGGCTTTAAAATTTGTTAGAAATATAATAATTTATTTTGTTAGCATATTTTATAAAACGATTTATACATCAAAACTTAATTATTATTATTTTTGGTCTTCTTAATTTTTTTTGTTGTATATAGAATAAAACCTGAACCAAATTTGAGTAGGAACTAGAGTCAATGCAAAGCCAAAACCGAAATGCTCCGGTCTAAATTCCATTTCATCTGACATTTGACCAATTATCTTTACGGATCAGGCCGTTGACAAAAATTTAGGCCCAAATATGGGCCTCAAAAGAGTGGCCCAAAGAGCGTCGACAAACTAAAGGGCAAAACTGTCTTTTCAACGAGATACTCTGTTTTTCTCTCAGGCGAAAACAGAGCTACAAGACAATAATAGTAGACAAAGAGCAGCTTGTTCTTCCTCCTTTAGACTCCGTCGTTTCTTCAAAGCCACGCCACCATGTGATGATGATAGTGATGATGGGGATGGTGAAGATGTTGATGACACTGATGGGTTTATCTTCTTGTAGGCTTTGTGGCTGTGAATAATACGAATACCCAATAACTCGGATCGTCTCTGTTTCCTAAATCTGATCCCACATGCATTGCAAAGTGACTGCAAATTCCACCAAAAAAGAAAAACTTTAAAATGCTTCTTGAGTTATCCAATTTGCTTAAAGATCAAATAAAGTTATAAGTAAAGTAATAAAAAGGTAGAAGAAGAGACCTTGGGACCAGATGGTCCACCTCTCCACATTGGTGTCATGGTGGTCTTGCAATCACTGCAACACCTAATTGTCTTCTTATCTTCTTCCATTTCTCTATTTAAATTCAGAACCGCAACATTGACGCAGTTAGAGAATGAACAAGATCATAGTTTTTCTTGGATCCATCAAATCAAAAGAACCAACCTTTGTTTCAAGAGCTCCTTTTGGATACCACAGTAGCCAAGAACTATCTGAGCAAAAGAAAGCGCCTTTTTTTTCTTTTTTGAGGGGTCTGATCACTAGAAAACCCAAGTGAACTGATATGGAGAAACTGTGGCAAGATTGCTTCCTTTCTTTTGTGTGGTATGGGTCAGGTATCAAGAGAAGCTTAAGAGCTCCTTAAAAACCCTTACAAAACCAAGGCGACTGAGGTAAGAAGACACAAATGCCCTTGGCCCTACTTTTGATCAACAATGATTATGGCCTTTCTGGTAGATTGATGACACAAAACAAAACATTTGCCAAATCATTGTCGGGTGGAAAGCCAAGTGGCAGTACGCACGACCGGGATCTGTGGAATTGTTTTTAATAATTACGATTGTGTGTGTGTGTGTATTAGAGAAAAAGTAAAAAAACCATAGTTTCTGCAAACTTGTTCACATGAAGACAGAAAAAAGATTGAAGCAAAAGCCACCAATGTTTTCTCTCATAGACTTTTTTTTTGTGATTAGGAAGCCAATAGCCTTCTTCCTAAATCAATTCAAGGAAAAGCAAAAAGAACATATATTATAAAAACACAAGGCATCCCAACCGATTATTTTCTAAGTTCTAACCAAGTGAAATCAAACTTTTTGATTAAGATAATAAGTGGGGATTTGATTTGAATTATGGTTTGAGAGCTTATAGAATTAGTTAATTTTGGTATACCTTATGATGCTGTGTTTAATACTTGTTTGAGCACTCTCATATGGCTTTTCTTTTTCTTAAAATATATCAAACATGGTATACACAAAGACTAATCCCCGTAATTTATTAAACCATTTGAAACAGTCAATGGCCGGGATCCATTTATCTAACCCTATTCTATCAAAACAAAGAACACACACATATATACCCACATTTCTTAAGCCGCAAGAAACCTCTGAATCTAATACGGCAGACAAGGCTTCTTACAAGCCTTCCCTCGTTTTCTGGCAGTTGTGTGTCTCCAGACTTCTCGGAGCTTGAAAGCTGCCTTAAGCTTGCACCACCTTGCTCTCGGAGATCCCACAATGTCTGCAATACGAACATCATACATACCAGCTTCTTGCGTGCCAGACACGCTAACACACAAACTGTTAGACGCTTGTCGCTCCCAATCCGCCGCACCAGGTGACCAGTTCGAGGGCATCTCATGATGGTGATGACAAGCGAAATCGTTCTCATCCTCGTTATTCTTGATATAACCTCTTGTCCCTAAACTTTGTGATTCGCCTTGTACCAGATCGTGTTCACTTACCCTAAAGCTGTTTCTGAAAGTCTGTGCGAATTTCCCGTCGATATGAAACGTTGTCGCTGGCGAGCTTTCGAAACTCATCAGCGTTTCGGGTTGGACCGTGGAGCTTGCAGCTGTGAAGTAAACAGGCATTGAAGAGTCTGATGGCCCAGAAGTTCCCAAGTATCCAAAAGATGTAATCAGTTAAGCCTATGTTAATCTATATTTTTGTACCGGGACAAGAATAAAATTTATACCTTGAAAGTCGATGTGATGCAGTCCAGGACAGGCAATGCCAAATCCGGGATTTTGCGGGCTCTGTAAGGACCTCTGTGGATAATCCACAAAGGTCCTACCGTCCCTAAAGCGGTTCAGGTTTTGATAAGCTTCAAGCTTTAATTGGTCCAGCTGATAGCTAGCTATCTGATCCGCGTTTCGAAGGGCACCGCCACTGAGCACTTTGGTCACTTCATAAACAGAGTTAAAGAGAAGTGATACGTCATAAGCGCTTGCGTCGTAGATGTAACACTCTGTTTCATCCAAAACGCAACACATCGCGTGGGATACAATTGCGTCCCATGATTTCTTTGAGATCCCTTCACCAAGTATCTATTTAAACCAAAAAAAAAAATTAGATTTGTGAATGATTAATTTGGAGATTAATTTGGAGATTACATTAAGATTCATTTCAACCATTTTTAAGGTTTAATTAATCTTACCCTGTATAACGCATCTGGAGCCGTTGCATACCAACGGCGGAAGTCTTTGACGGTATAAATATTCCGTTCAGCCAAACGCATCGCTGAAACGCCATCTTTCGCGATTTTCTCCAGCCTCCAAACCTCGTCACCGGGATACGGAGGATGATGTTTTCTATAAGCTGAAACATGCACACACAAAAAAACGATTAATAATTCACCCTAAACGCAATAACCGCGACTGTAACCTCTCTGACCAAACGCTGTAAAGGTTACTTACATTCCCCTCGTTGGTCTTTACACCCAAAAGCTTCGCTTCTCGCCTCCACGGCTCCATCTCCGGTTAACCTAGCACCTAACCGGAACTTCCGACTCCTAGTCCAGCTCGAATTATCCGAGAAAGCGACGGCGATCACTCCGACTCCGTCTTTAAGCGTCAACGTTATGTCTCCGGTGAGTAACGGACGTTTCCCTTCACGTTGCTTGAGAATATTACGTTTGAACACGTCAACGGTCCAGCTTTCCTCCGTGAAATCAGCGTTCAGCGGCACGATCTCGACCCGAGAAGACGAGAGCGGTCCAGAAACGACCCGAACGTTCGTGACTGCATCCACGAGCTCTATCGCTACAGGGGAGCCGTCATTGGCTTGGATCTTGGCTCCCGTGAATATGGACGACGGCGGCGAGTTTATGTATAGCAGCTTAAATCGTGAACGCGAAGACGGCGTTTCCGAACGCGATCGCTCGATTGGGGACCACGACGAAGAGGGATCAGGTTGTTGAAAATGTCGACCAAACTCTTCTCGAACCTAAATCATAAACGTTAAGATAATTAATCACTAGTTTATTGAATATATAACTAAGCAAACGTTTGCAAGTTGCAACGAACTGCATATAATCACGTTCATATGCATACAAAAGATATAAAGACACATGTATTTTAGTTATATTATTCAATCATTAAGACTACTTAGTTATATGTTTATGATCATTTGATAATACTCTAGTAACTAGACTCGGTGACCATTCATTGTTGATGTCGGAGCCCACAAGATTTAAAACCATAGAAACTAAAACGGGACACAAGAGAAGAAGAAGTGGGTCAAAGTTGGCGGCTATGTAGTTAAATTCGTGATTAATTAAGATTTTAATTAATTGTTTTAAGTGAAGACGATGAGAAAACTCACAATTCTTCTGAGCATCTTCTCCATCTGAACCATGAATTGATTATTTGACCGATCTCTCATCACTTTCTTCACGGCTCTGTGGTTTACACGAGAAAAACATAACTCAACAAATTAAAACCCTTGTTCAAATATCAACGGGAGAAAGAAAAAAAACATTTGTCTTGTAAGATAGAAGAAACTCACTTCTTGAATGTTAATTTGTGAGCTTCTAAACCACTGCACCCACTAGCCCCATGAAAAGGGCTGTTTCGCATCTTCATTTATCACTTTTGGCTTTAAAGAAAATTTATCAGATTTCAAAAGATTTTGTTTTAAGTCTTTTACAAGAAAAGAAATGGAACTTCGTGTGTGTGTTTGAGAGAGAAGAGAGAGCAAAGAGATGAGTTTGAGAAGGAGTAAACGATGGAATATAAAGGGAGATAGGCCTTGACGAAGTAGCACTTGCAATTTCCTCGAAGATTCGCTTTGCTCTCCCGAGTTTAGTAGTGCTATTCATTAACCACGCTAAAGTTAAATATTTTGTTTTTTTGTTAATTAATTAAAACTATATATTAAGATACTTGTGTAGTGTCATATGTTCATTCGTCACTTAATCAATTGCTGGTTGAATCATTTCGTACAAACTAAAATTCAGCTTGTAATAATCTAGAATATACACTCTATCTTGCTCAACATGTACATGTATTTTAATCCATATATAACGGTCTTTCTTTGTACAAAAATCCCCACATTTTGGAAAAGTCGGATATAAAGTGGAACAATTTAAAAATTCAGTCTATACATAAGTTTTTATCTGCGGGAGATCAGCCGAATGTCGAAAACAAGAACGAGTTTCACAAGTGAATAAGCAAAAACCTAATTCATCTTTTTTTTTCTGTTTAACTCATTTTTATTTATCTCATTTAGTTAATTTGACGCATACAAGCCTTCAGATATATCAAATGAAATAAAATAGATATGACATTTTTTTAGTTTATTACAAGAAAGATAAAAATATCATTGACCTACTTAAAACAAAAAGACACACCCATGTTTAACTAAGAGAAAAATTAGAGTTTCTGATTTATGTAATTAGTAGCTTGTCCTTAAAGATATGTAATTAAATATCATCAAATACATTAAACTTGAGAAAAACGTATATATGATAGTGTCAATTGTAAAATTAGCAACCATATCAATAAGAAAATTGATGATGACTACGGTCTTGATTTTATACATATTAAAAACGCTCACTTGTATAGTTTATGGTCAGAGATCATATGAGTCTGCATTTTTGTTGTTGTTGTCAGATAAGATCCTGCATTTATGTGAGTATCTTAATTATAGATGTTGCAATCTACGCGTTTTAGAATTATTACTCGTAAGCTTTTGTCAGTTTCTCAATCATTGACTAGACCCGACAAGTAGTAACTCTGATGGTGCTAATAGCAACGTGCTAGCATGCATAATCAAACTCTACTCGGCTACTCATGCACTCATTCAATTCCATTTGATAATAAGTATAAATTTCGTATTTTCTAAATTTAGGAGTAGTTCATATGATCCCTAAAGTAGTTTGATCATGTTATCAAATATAGTATTTCCGTTTTCGTTAGTTTTTTTTTGTTTTACAAAAGTGTGGTTTACGGTTTTGTCTAAAAAAAAAAAAAAAAAAAAAAAAACTAAAACTGCCGTTTTATATGTTTTGAGTTAAACTTATTAAGTAGGAGCAATAATCTCTTAGGCAACCGGTTCAAGATCGAAAACACGACTTAATATAATATGAACATTCAAAATGGCTATAACAATATTAGATATTTATGTTTTGGTAATGAAGATTTGGTGTTTTCTTTTTTCAAAAAGCACTTTCCAGTTTTTCAATTTTATACAATTGCAAAAATTATTTTTGGAATTATCTATATATTGTTATTTATAAAAGTTAATAGGAATTTTTTTAAAACCGATTCGATAATTCACCAAAATTTTATCCATAACATCTAAAACATTGGATCATTAACAAAAAAACTAAAAAAAAAAAAAATTAAAAATCTAAACATGTAAAACTACAATCGAATCTTCACCTACACTAAAAACTGGACTAATTAGCTTGATGAATATTTTGAATTTTAGAACATTTGAAGATTAAAAACTTACAAAACAGCCAAAGAAGGTGTTGACATAAGCGTTGACAAAGCTAGATCGTCAGCTAAAAGCATATTGACCCCAAAAAAAAACCACGCTTAGGTGGTGCCGTAACGCGTTTTTATGGTCATTTAATAACATTCAACACATAAATATATATCTTTTAACAAAAACAATTGGAAGGACAATATCAGAAAAAGTATTTGAACATTTTTTTCTTCATTAACGCGTTCTGCTGATGGACAATGTCACTCTTTGATGGAAACCAAGTAAATCAAAACGCCAAATACAGTATTATGTTTATAATTTAAAGGAAAATTACTCATGGAGGAAAAAGTCTACACGTCGATTTTTTTTGGCCAATAAACAACGTTTAGTTGTGAAGATTCAAAACTTATAATAACTGAGATAAAATAATTTATTCTTTATAAATAAAACAAGTAAGATACTTCTTTATTCTTGATCAGTTGATTCATCATTTGATAGGATATGATCCAATTTGACATATTGTATTTACATAGGCAAATAGTGTAATGATATCTTTAAAAGAAACATTTACTTTAATATGATTTTTGCGAAAACTTTGAACAACCATAACTTGACGTACTGAATCATGTATAGCTAGGACTGGATTAATCAGATATAATTAGACATGGGTCGTGGCTAATAACATTTATCGTATTTAATTGTTTATTTGTCATGTTCACAAAATGTGAGATATTGATCCGGACATGACATATAGCCTATTAGTTTATAATATCGTAATCTAATATTATTATTTAGATTAAAGTTTAATTTAATACATATTATTAAATTGTTAACAAAAATTCTTTTAGATATTATGATAGGGATTTAACTTTGTACATATCTAACTAAAATCATATTAGGCCTAATAAAATTAATTAAATTGAAGTACCATGCATAGTTGTGCGGACATGACCAGTCTCGGACTCCTGGTTGTCCCTGCCCACACTGATGTATATGCGGTCGCATATCTGATAGTTCATTTTAGATAACTTTTGAAAAATTTTAATTTTATAAATACTTTTGTAGAAACTTTCCTTCCATATTCGACGAAGACCGAAAGGAAGCTAAGAGTGGCCGAATAAGTCAAACTAACTGTTGATTGATATCTAAGTTTGATCATCGAGCCATTTCGTAAACCAATAATAACCTTTGACATGTCTTTCATATTTTTTTCATTATATTGTTCACTTGTAATATTTAATGTGCTTTGTTAATTTTTATTTTTTTGTATCATGGTATAGCAAAGTTGAACAAAATAAAATGTTAAGTTGTGATCAGAACTATATTTGAGTTCTTTTGTGAAATTTGATTCGCAAATGAGATATTGAAGGTCTTGATTATTTTCTACATTTATGTTTGCATCTGGTTCTAACATGGAAATGACAACACAAACACACAGTCGAGAACTATATATACATGTTTCAGTGTTGAGTTCATAATTTTCTACTTTGAAGTTAAGCACTACAAAAAAAATCACTTGAATCTAAAGTCTAAAAGTGAAGTTCACTTATTTGTTCTCCTAAATTGTCCTTTTTAAGAGGTCTTTTGTAGTGTTCTCCTCCACAATAGAAATATTAAACTCTTTAATTTCAGACTAGCTTTTTTTTTAAAAAAAAGAAGAATTTTGGACGTATTGCAGTAATAGAAGTTTTAAAAGACGCCTTTGTAATTATCGTATTATAAATCTTTTTTTCTTCATGTATGAGTCAGAGTACATGTAGATGTACGTAAGATTTTCTTTTAATTTTAAAATCAAATATTAATTAGTGAAGCAAGCATCCAGGAATTTTCTGAACTAAAGATATAGGACGTTAGATTGTCTTTTAGGTACTAACTTTGAAACTTGTTGCACATATACTTGTATGATATATCTTTTAAGAAAAGAAATGTACTTGTATGATATATCTTTTAACAAAAGAAATGTACTTGTATGATAGTGAAACTTGTTGCACAAATATTAGTGAACCAAGCATCAGGTTTTTTCTTTTTTAATACATTGTGGAAGACAATGTTCTGAATGTGCTGTGAAAACCCGTAAAAAGTTTTCTGTAATTCTTACTAATTACATCCTTAGAAATAAAATCTGAGAGAAAATGTTAATAATATATTTTCTTAAGAGATCATATATTTTGTTTATCTTAGATATGGTTTTGTTTCCGTGAATTAATATTCTGTCTTAAAATAATTGTCAGAAGAGAGAATTCATGTTTATATATCTTCCCTAATCAACTTCTTTACGATATTCTTCTCGTAGCTGCATTGTTTTTTTTTTTAAGTTGTGTTATATTTTATTTTGTATCGCTATTTTTAAAATTCAGTATATTTATAAACGTTTTTTAATTCGACGACAGTAGATATGATCATAATCTAAGATCGATTTTGATTGAGTACTACATATGTGGAGTAAAATGTAATTCTTGGATATTTTACTATCACAATACATGCATGCATATATGTCTATATATAAATAGAAAGCGAGATGAGTTTTTTTTTTCATATTCATGAATCCAAACTTCCGAAGAAGCAAGATTTTATCTTAGACATATACACACATAAACAAGCATACACGAAAAATATGCAACAACGTAGTTTCGTTCATCGCATCACCTTTGTTTCTTCTACCTCTTCTTGGCCAAGACTATATTGGTTCATTCACATTCTCTTCTTCTTCGTAACAACCACAAACGCTCTGGTGAAACTGCCGCCAAACACGACAATTCCGGCGTTGTTAGTATTTGGAGATTCTATCGGCGACGCCGGGAATAACGATGACTTGTTAGTGGCAGCTAGGTGCGATTATCCTCCTTACGGTGTTGATTTCGATGGCGGAGTTCCTACCGGAAGATTCTCCAATGGCAAAGTTCCTACTGATATTCTTGGTTCACCTCTCCATCTCTTTTCTTCTTTCCTTGATTCATCTATCTATCACTATCTCTTTTGCATCATGTTATTTCACTCCCTTTATTACATAAAGATAGATGTTTTAAAACTCTATTTCAGTTTAATACAAATGCAAAGTTAGATGGTTTATTAAAATCTACTAAGAAATAGATCAAAAGAATATGTTTTGAACTTGAAGTACTATAAATCCTCAAAAAAAAATCAAATTCTTATATAAAATATCAAGATACATCTTGTAATCCTTTTTTTTTCTTAATATGGTTTATCTAACAGCGGAAGAATTAGGAATTAAGCCAACTATACCAGCATATCGAGATCCTAATCTTAAACCGAATGATCTTCTAACCGGTGTAACATTTGCTTCTGGTGGTTCTGGCTACCATCCTTTGACATCCCGTTTATCGGTAATATTTCGTCAAAATATTTGTATATGAATGATCTTATATTAAAACATCTAACAATCTTCTCAAAGTAACAATGTTAAATTGTTGTTATTAAAGGGCACAATACCATTATCACAACAATTGCAATACTTCGAGGAGTATATAGAGAAGCTGAAGGGAATGGTTGGAGAAGAAAAGACAAATCTGATCATTGAGAATAGCTTGTTCACTATTGTGTGTGGTAGTAGTGATATATCACCAACACCTATTTTGGCATTCCCGCTATGCAACTCAAATACGACGTCGATTCTTTCACCTCTCTTTTAGCAGAATATGCTCGTTCTTTTGTTCAAGTAAGATATAAGCAACAATCATCATTTTTTCTTCTTTCTTTTGTCGACTGTACTAACGTTCCGTCCTCGCATGACATTTTCAGACACTATATGAACATGGAGCAAGAAGAATACTCGTGTTCGGTTTGCCACCTTTAGGATGTATCCCATCACAGAGAACCATTGCAGGAGGAGTCTTTAGAGATTGTGTCGTTAGGTATAATGATGCATCGAAACTTTACAATGACAAGCTCTCAGCAAAAATTGATTTGCTTTCAAAAACTCTTCGGGACAGAACTTTGATCTACATCGACATCTATAATCCTCTTCTTGAGATCATTTTAAAACCTAGAAGCTACGGTAATTATTTTTTATTTCTTGGATTATACAACCTCAATTTTTAACCTTTTTTTTGTTTCGCATGATAAGAATGTATGTTTTGTCATGGATGCTACACGATTTAAGGTGGTGGATTTAGGATGTTGTGGTACTGGACTATTTGAAGTGACTGTGTTCTGCAACAAATACACAGCTACGATATGTTCTTCAAGATCTGATTATGTGTTTTGGGATAGTTATCATCCAACTGAAAAGACTTATGGAATCATTGTCACTAAAGTTTTAGACAAATATCTCGACAAATTCTTTTGATTGATGACTATCTCTTGTATCCCTTTTTAACATTTTAATTTCGCTTAAAATAAATTTTAGTGTACCAGTAAAACAACATACAATAATCACAAATGTGATTAACTATATAATACGAGTACTCTACAACGTATGATTAAATAAAAATTGAATATAATAGAAAGTGGAGCCCGAAAACCCATTTTGTGGCTCCCAAAATCCATGGGAAATTAAGTATTGCGATTTGGCATATTAGACCTATGCATTGTTTACTATAAAGTTTTTGCCTTTTTCAATAACTGAAAATAAGAAAACGTATGTATGTCCCATTTCTCATTTTGCTATAGATTCAGCTAACTAGACTGAATATAAATTCAACTTTTTTTTTCTTGAAATGATTATTGTTCATTCCTTTAAAAAATTAATACTAGATCGTCGCCTAAGATAAATACAAGATTTTAACTATATTGTATTTGGATTATATGCAGAAGAAATTTACTGAAAGCTGTAAACAATAAATTCGACACAAAATAAATAGATAAAATTATTCTGTATATTTAATTTAATTTAATGTAATTTAATTTTACAAGTGAGAGAAGAGTGGAAAATTCAAACGCAGTTTTTCCTCTGTCCTCACTCTTCTTCGGCTCTCTTCTCTCTCTCGTCACATCAATCCACACTGTGTAGTATCTTTGTTTTTTTTTTTTCTAAGTTCTCTGCTGCTTCTGCACTTTCTATTGGTCCCTTCTCTTCTCAAATCCCAAATCTTAAATCTACCTTACTTCGTCTTCTCTGAATTTTTAACCTTTACTGATCTGTCCCATTTCTCAAGAATCTCTTTTTTTTGTTTCTCTCTCTCTCTTCTGATTCATTGGTGTTTGAACTTTTATCGATTTCAATTCTCAATTGTTGTGGTTTTGAGGAACACAAGACCACTACTCCCCTCTAGTGAGATAAATTGTTGGTCGCTTTTAGTGCTAGATCTTCTGGTACCTCCACTAGGTTTTTGTTCGATTTAGTGCGTAAAAACTCCGCAGCATTTCTGGGTTTTTGTTCCCGTTGCTACATTTTACTCTTAACGTGTCAAAATCTTCGAATCCGGTCGATTCCCTTTCACAATGATTTCTGGAATTAACCCAAATGGAATGAGCTCATAAGTGAAAGTTGAGGTCTTTGGGATCCTAAGTTAACCGATAGGTAAATTGGTTCACGTTTTGATTTGATTTCTACAAGTTTTTTTAAACAAAGATCAAGTCTTTGCTATGTCTACATTGTTTGAGTGGTCTTGTCTTAACAGCTCCGTTCTGTATTATCCTGTGGTGTCCACTTTTGAATATAGCTTTAAACTGTCTTAATCTCCATTTACTTCTGATAAAAGTTGGGTCAATCATTGAGGTTTATACAGTTTTTGGTCCGGCTTGTTTTGGTAATCTTCTACAGTTCTCGAATCAAGATCCCATTTTGCTGCATCTTGCAAGTTGCATTCCAGGAAAGTGATTCAGCGTTTTTGTAATGTGTAGATGGAATAGTTATACATAATGGAGGTTGTTGAGAGGAAACGATCCAGAGGAGGGTTTTTAAATCTATTTGATTGGCCTGGAAAGTCCCGGAAGAAGCTCTTCTCCTCCAGCAGCTCGGAACTCCCAGGTAGGTGTGACTGCAGTATTGCCTTTGAAATGCTCACAAATGATTATAAATGTTGTCGTGTCAACTCTCTGTGGAATGTAGAAATGTCTGGTCTAGGACAATGTAACAATGCTGTTCTTATTTTCATGATGTTCTGGTTGTAACATGTTTTGGTTCTTCGATTTTTTATTGCTTTGTAATATACAAGAATTCTGTTTCTACCTCGTTTTGTTCTTCTAACCAGTGATCTCAAGTTCGATCTTCTTCTTGTTTTTGTACCAGAAGAACCAAAGCAGACAAAACAGAATGCTCAAAACCTCTCGAAGTCGAGGCTTTCTCTCGTGAGTTTTCTCAATACTAATTTTCCTTGTTTATGTCAAGTGGCTTTCGTCATCTTTAATTATGTTTCATGTTAGTCTAGTGCATGACAGGAAGCATATTTTGTTTGATGTGATCTTTTCTACAGACTGAAGTTGATGAGGTTGGCAAGAATTCGAGTTATAACCCAAGAAGTGACTCGAGCTGTTGTGCATCTTCTGTTACCAGCGATGAGGGGCAGGGGACAAGAGCCCCGAGTGTGGTTGCTAGGCTCATGGGTTTAGAGTCTTTACCGGTACCAAATGTCCAGGAACCTCGGCTTAATCCCGATCTTGATCCATTCTTCCTCAGACCTTCACGAAAGACAAGCAAATGGAATGCATATGAGAATCTTGGTTATGTAAATCTCCGTAGCGACTATGATGGAATTTCCTGGGAACATTTGGATTCAAGAACGAATGATGGCCGCAACCGACCAATTGAGCGATTTCAATCTGAAACTTTTCCTCCCAGGTGCGCTAAACCAATCTCTGTTGCCAACAATAGACTCTTGTCTCCTATCCGGAGTCCTGGATTTGTCCCATCCAGGAACCCCATTTATGTAATGGAAGCAGCTTCAAGAATGATTGAACCAAGTCCTAGGATGGTTGCTAGAACACGGTTTTCTCCATCTGATTCTCCTTCATCAGTTCCTATGAGAATTCGAGATTTAAGAGAGAGACTAGAAGCTGCACAGAAAGTGTCAAACCGACAAATCTCCAATGATACCTTCAACCTTAAGTACACAAGTGGAAAGCACAACGAGAAGAGAGCATCACCATCAGTCACGACACCATCAACTAGTAAGTTCATGGGAAAAAGCAGTTCTGATGGTTTGAGGAGTAAAACGAAGCCACCTTATGTATCTGCACAAGCAAAGGCCAGCACAACGCCCCTAAGTGTCACCAGAAATTCTGCAATCCAAAAGGAGAAAGCAGAAGCTAAAAAATGCATAGTCAAAATCCAGGGTGGTCTCAAAGGACCTCCCATTAGCACGGGAAAGAGTGTGCTTAAACAGAATTACCAGAAGCAGAACTGCAGAGACAACCAACCTTCGACCTCTGTTTCAAACAAAAAAAGCAGCAGAGTAAATAACAAAGTTGTAAACAAGGTTCCAGTGGAGAGTGGATCGATATCAAAGCAGCCGGGTTTAACAACTGCTTCGGCAGGAAAGAATACTTCTTTATCTCTGACCCGCAAAAAGACTCTTCCCGGGAGCAAAAAACCCCCAAATGGGATGCAAAAATCTGGAGTCTCTGATGATAAACGGATCAAAAGGGGTGAAAATTTGATCAAATGTAACATTACCATTGATGGTGGCTTGAACACAGGAAAAGATGATCGAGAAAAGGAAATGGATGTGATTTCATTCACATTCTCATCCCCCATCAAAGGTTTATCATCTGATTCACTATCTTCCACTCAAGGAATTGATCAAGACACAGGCTCTGCAGTTAGTTTTGATATGTTTGGTGGTAGTTCTTTAAATGTTCTGTTAGAACAAAAGCTCAGAGATCTGACTTCTAAGCTTGAGTCTTCTAGCTGTAGCCTGACCCAAGAAGAGTCTTCGCGTTCCAGAGCGAAGGATGGGATGAACGGGATGATTTCATCTTCATCAGAGTATGAAAAGTCGACCCAAAAAGGTCTGGATAAAGCTTTATCAGAAACTGAATCTGTTTCTGACTGCACTTCATGTTACAACAAACAAAAATTCCAGGTTAGTTCCTTCCTGATGCAGCTAAGAGATGAAGTATCCAATCTATATGCAATTTCTTGTTTGTCATATTTAGCATTCTATAGTTTTAGTATCTTGGCACTTTTTCTTCTCTTTACATTATTTAAGGCTTTCTAACTGGTTATGTTTTGTATAATTTCGTTTCTTCTGAAAACAAAAAAGATAATACAAGCAGAAGAGCACGAAGTCAGCAGCATTAGCACTGTGACAGAAGCAGATGATCTCAGAAGCTCCTGCAGCAAGGGTTTCTCAGACTGCAGACCGACCACAGAATATGGTTCGTTTTCTTATTACTTCACAAGGCAAAAATAGACTTACTTTTCTTTCTCCCACTTCTTTTAATCCATGAATTTCCACCGAAGAATCCATAAGATCAATGCATATTACGAAGTCCACACTCGTCCTACAAAACTTGAATCTTTTTAAGATACATGTATCATGCCAGAAATCTTTTTGCATTCAATAGGATCGAGGCACTGAAAATTAATGGCTTAAAAGGAAGCTTGATTGCAGCTAATTTTACCCTGTCTAACGCTTTGGGCTGTACAGGGATTAAACAGTCATCAGATCAAGAATTCACCTGGGTTTCATCAACTGAGTCGCACCTAGCACAAGATGAGTCCGAGCTCTCAGAATCCGTAATAACACTGACTTATTCAGAAGACGAAGAAAGGCTCGACTGGGAGTTTGAGTACATATCTGAGATCCTCGATTCTGACCAACTGATGGTGAAAGAATTCGCTTTGGGAATGGCTACTGACATATTACCTGCGAGCCTCTTTATTGAAATGGAAGGGCGTGGAGAAGCAACAGCAGCCAAGCTCAAGAGGAAGACACTGTTTGATTTTGTCAATAAGTGCTTAGCGGTCAAATGTGAGCAGATGTTTAGGGGTAGCTGCAGAGGGCTATTGGGGAAAGACGGGATTTTGTTTGAACATAGAGATTGGTTAGCAGAAGAACTGAACAGAGAGATTCACGGTTTGAAGAAGATGAGAGAGATGATGATGGACGAGCTTGTTGATAAAGACATGAGCAGTTTTGAAGGGAAATGGCTTGATTTCGAGAGAGAGACTTATGAAGAAGGCATTGACATTGAGGGAGAGATAGTCTCTACATTGGTTGATGATTTAGTTAATGATCTTGTCTCGGTGTTCAAAGAAGAACATTGAAGCTAAGCAAAAGGGTTAGTTCTGCTTCTGGATCTTCTTCGCTCGGCATTCTAGAAGCTTCTGGTCTGTGTTTCTGAAAGCTTCTTTTGATAGTTTTTCTGACATGAGAAGTGAGATAAAGTGAAAAGTAGCCAATATTTGAGGAGCATTCTCACAATGTAGCATCCTTTCTTTTTTACCTCTTCTACAGTTTTTTTTTGTCTACATGAGTACATGGGTAAAATCTTATTAAAGATCGAATGAAATGCAAATAATATGATAATTGTCCTTCATTGTGATGAAATAGTCTTGTTTATGAACGTATGAACGAGTCTTGCTTCCCTCCCAGAAAAAGGAGTTGCTTAAAGGAAATGGGAAAAAATGGTAATAAGTTTTCTCGTTCGGAACAACAAAACGAGGCGAAGTTCCTGTCTATTATTTGAAAACAGCATAGAGTTTCACTGTGTTTCCATTCTTTCTCCTTTTGTTCGACAATGGCTTCTAGCAACAGTGCTAGTTATACGCCAATATGTTCATGAAATAACAAGCAGATACCAAAAAGATCCAACCACAAAATAAACTAACCTAATCATAAAAAGTTGTTACAGAATAACTCTTCTTCTTGAAAGGAAAAAAGAGTAAAGAAAAACAAAGAAAGAATCAAGAATGGTCTACTTGTTTAGATGGAGACAACAACACCAGCAGAGGGTGAATGAGACTTCTGTGTTCTCTCAGTCCTGTTGTTTGTCACAGCCAAAGGCAAGCTCGAAGATCTTTTCATAGTCATCCACAAAGTGAACATCAAGCCCTTCTTTCACATTCTCCGCCAGCTCTTCAAAGTCTCTCCGGTTTGCCTCCGGAAATATTATAGTCTTCACCTGACTCCGCCTTGCCGCTATGGTTTTCTCCTTCACCTGATATATTTTGTGTAAGAAACTTGCAGCACATTCTGTAATATGTCTCCAAAAAAAAAGCTTTAATAGAGTGACAGAAGTCCGGAGTAACTAACTTACCCCACCAATAGGAAGAATTCTACCGGTTAAAGTGACTTCTCCAGTCATTGCAAGATCTTTTTTAACAGGTTTCTTCATGGCAAGTGATAGCAATGACGTGATCATGGTGCAGCCTGCACTTGGACCGTCCTTGGGTGTGGCTCCTGCAGGAACATGGAGATGAAGCTTGGAGTTTGCAAAGAACTGATTCTCTGGTTCTTTATCTAACATGATCTTTCTGGCAACTGTGTGAGCGATTTGTGCGCTTTCTTTCATTACATCACCGAGCTGACCCGTTACATTCAAGCATCCTTTACCTTCACCGTCCTCCACAACAGTTGTCTCAATGTACAATGTTGAACCACCCATTGATGTCCAAGCTAGACCCATCACAACTCCTACCGGAGTGGGCTCATAGATCTTTTCTGCATGGAAAACAGGTTTGCCTACATAATCTGCAAGGTTTGATTCATCAATCATAACCTTTTCAATCGCTGTCTTCTCAGTTTGAGCCTCTTCTTTTGATTCTTTAGCAGAGGACACAGGGTTTTCCTGGGCAGTGTGGTTCTCTGGGGATTCTACGTCAATCTTGGCCACAGTTTCAGCTTCTTCGGCATCAATTGCAACCGCAGGCTCTTCTGGGACTGCTCCTTGACGCACTAATTTAAGAGCAATCTACAAAAGAAAAGTAAATAATGTTGGATTTTGAGGGCTTGAGGTAACAAATTAAGAGTAATGTAGCAAAAATTACCTTACGATATATCTTCTCGATCTGTTTCTGGAGATTCCTAACACCTGCTTCTCTGCAATAATTTTCTATCAACGAAAGAAGAGCTGCATCACTCACATCAACCTGCAAATAGTACAAAAAAAATGAAAGTACGTGATTCCTTGACAATTACTCGAACTCTTTTGTTCTCCTCAAAGATAAAGCCAGAGACAACTGGAAAATAGGATGAGACTGAGACCTGTTCAGGCTTGATGCCACAGTCAAGTCGTGCGGTTTTTTCCAAATAGTCTCTTGCGATATGTACTTTCTCATCAGTGATATACCCAGCAATACTAATTACCTCCATTCTGTCTAGCAGAGGATTTGGAATCATGTCTATCACATTTGCTGTGCACACAAATAAAACCTGTAGGGAAATGGATCAGCAATTAAATTCAAACAGCCTAGGATCAGATGAAACAAAATGGTATCCATCTCCATTAATTGGTGGATCGGAACATCAAGAAGAAAAGAAAGAAGAAATCTGGCCATTGATGACATTAATAACCTTTGATAGATCAATAGTAACATCAAGATAGTGATCCAGAAAATTTGCATTTTGCTCTGGATCCAGAAGCTCCAACAAAGCACTGGCTGGGTCACCAGCATGGCCTCTCCCGAGCTGCCGAGGAACAATAAAAAAATTATTATCGGAGGGAAATTTGACTTCATTAACTAGTGGTTGTACACTTTTGAATCAATAAATGAAAGAAGCTAAACATATGATGACTATGAGTTTCAAGAAACTAATCCCAATACTAACATGATTTTACCTTATCAATCTCGTCGATTAGAACAAGAGGATTTGCTGTCCCCACGCTCTTGAGACACTGCACCATCTTTCCTGGCATGGCGCCAACGTATGTTCGGCGATGCCCCTATATATGTTATTACAAGAATGGTTTATTGTTTCTACGAAAGAATTCAGTCATACATCTTTGACTAAGATTTGCAAGTGAAGAAAAAGTGTTATACCTTGATCTCAGCGACATCTGCTAACCCTCCAACAGAGAACCGGAAGAATTTGCGATTAAGAGCACGTGCAATGGAACGACCAATACTCGTTTTACCTACTCCAGGAGGGCCCGAGAGGCAAATGATTTTCCCTGGTGACACATTTACTCAAGTTTCAGAAGCAGAGCTTGTAAACCGGGACAGGTTCCTTTTCATCATTCAAGATCAAATCAGAAAGAGGCCACAACTACTGGGTAAGTATCAAACCTTGTGAAGTGCCTCTAAGTCTTCCGACCGCAATAAATTCTAGTATTCTTTCCTTTACGTCAGATAACCCATAGTGATCCTCGTCAAGAATTTGTTGTGCACGAACAACATCAAAATTTTCATCACTGCAGATTAATAAACAGATTCCTCAAGCAGTTAACACAAAGCAAATACAATGCCATGAGATGAGGATGGCTGCTCTCCATGTTCATCCCTCTCTTTATCGGTCTCTCTCGTACCCCAAGACCTATACTGAAACAAATAACAATATAAAATAAAGCAAGAGTAGATTACCTGTAATTTCCCCAAGGCAATATGGTCAACCAATCAAGGTAGTTACGGGTCACGTTAAACTCGCTTGAACTCGCCTCTAACAGCTGCAGTTTTGTAAGCTCTTCTTCTATAACTTGTAATACATGCGCTGGGATTTTTTTCCCTGTTAGGCTCAATCCTTTCCTTAAACTTTTCTGCAGTAAAGAACGGACGATAAGTTGCAGCTGTCTTACAAAAACAGTACACGGCTCTCGGAAATCATACCAAAGACACTGACGCCTCATGAATGCATGGCAATCGATGAGGCAGTAAGATTATAAATCTTTTATGAGGATATAAAATGACTACATGGAATTAGTTTAAGTTAGTACTCACCAGAGAGTGCAGATTTGTCATCTGTCTCCACACCGAGCTCCTGCATTGGATCGCTAACAAATTAAAATGAATCTACCAAATACGCTATATAACATACAGACCTGGTATGTGGCGGAAAATAGCAACAAGAATTTTTGAAGCAGGATGAAGAATACCTTTTTTATAGCCTTGAGCTGCTCATTTAGCAAGTAACGCCGTTGCTCACCGCTAATTTTTTCTTCAATTGCTTTCGCTATGGTTTCCTGTAAGAGGTTCAAAAGATAAGTATCTATTCTCATTCAAACAGCTATTTGAATACGTAGCCCCTTAGTTGGAAAGACTCAAGAAAGCAAGAAAATAAAGTACCTGAATCTTGCTAATTTCCATTTCTTTTTTCATCAATTCCAGCGTCAACCGCAGACGTTTATGAACCTGGGTCGAGAAAAAAAAGAGATGAGAGATTGACCAAAGCATGGAATACCATATAATTTCAGTAATAGTGAAGCTACTTACATCCAGTTCTTCAAGAACTTCTTGAGCTTGATGCCTATTTGCACCACATATTGCCGCTCCAAAATCGGCTAATCGTGGATAAGTGAAATCACCTATATGCTACAAAAGTTTGAAGATATCTACTAAGATACTTGTATCCTGAGACATTTTACCTACGCAAGTGAAAATCATGAAGATTACATACCTGAGTATATGTCTGGACGTGATCTCTCCAAAGTGAGCTTGTCTTTAGTACATCCCTAAGCGTTGAAATAACTTCAAAGGAAGTTGCCTTGATGACATCATCGTCCATGTCAAACGGCTTATCCTGCACAGAGAGCAAGAAAAAAGGTTCATGCCTTCAGAATTTCAGAAAGGAAAATCAAACAAAAGTTTTACATCAGACGAGGAAAAGCATAGAAGCAGAAATGTACCTTAAGATGATCGACTTTGACGGTAAGTGGTTCTTCACTCACCTGAATAAAGGACATAAATTTCTCCCTTAGAGAAAAGTGTCTTGATAAACCAAAGAACATATGTGAAGAATCGCCAAGCTTTTGGAACTATAAAATCATCCGAAACATAAAATTCTACAATTTATAAACCCTGTTACTCTGCGGGCTTACCATCTCTGTTATGTGAAGCCGTCTGTGACCAACAAGGATAACTTGGTCCCCTTGAATACTTGAAATCTGGAAAATCAGCACGAAAATCATAATGCTAGTCATGTCTTTCGAATTTATCACACGGACACCAAACAGACGCTCAAGAGCACTAGCAGCAACACATACCTGAGCTAGTGTGCCAACTTCGTGAAGCCGTTTAAGCAAATCTTTCCCTTTCAGCTCATTTATGTTTTTCTCTATGTCAGTGGTTGATGATGAATCAGTTGAAGGGTCATCCTTCAGAAGGAAAGCTCCTGCATATGGAGCTTGTCGTCTTCTGCTTTCTTGTAAGGCTGCGAGTACTTTAGGATCCTGCACACAGCAAAACGCACATGCTGGTCAGAGACGCAAAATCTGACATCTCCCAAACCAAAGATGATGTTATCGCTATGGTTGGACGTAAGTAGTTGTACCTAATTGTCCAAAGTCATCAAATGACCCATGTAGGAAAGATTACAATACACGAAACAACGAGGTTGCAAATCAAAATTTGTGCATCCAGTGCAGCTACGATTTATCTATATACAGAAATACAACCAGCAGGTATTCAAAGCATAAGTGGTGTCCAGTTTGATGACTCATTTCTGTCCAGTTTTATCTAACTAGGTAATCAATGATCATGGCTCTACTAAACACCAAAAAGTAAAATATCAACTGTAATACTATAATTATATACAGTTCAATTCAGAGAGAATTCCATGAGATTATTGAGGGCTAAACAAGACCAAGTTTTGGATAATGTATAGGATGAATTGACATACCTTGACATAGATTGGCATGTAAAAACCAGGAAAAAGGGGCCTATGTGCCACCGGCAATGCTAGAACCTGAAATGCTCCATCAAGACAAACATAAGTCCACTGAAATGGTATAATTCCAATGTATAATGCTCCCAAGAGCCACTAGTTTTGCTTGAACCCAAATTTAAAGATACTATAAGCAAAACAAAACCACCGTGGGGAAGCTTCAAAGTTCAGCACTAACGAAACAAATATGAAAAGCATCTCATAAGCAACATGCACTCAAGTCATTACAATTACTAACACACATTCTAGACCACTGAATACAACTGAAGTTTACAACTTGTAATCATTTCAACAAGAATAAGATTTGCCCTATACAGCTGAATTGCCAACAATCCAATAACCTTATGCACTTCCCAGGGAACAAAAACAAAAAATTGAGCTTGAATACAATTGAACTAACCGTTAAACAATCTTCGGGTCTAGGGTTAGTCGGCACAATCGCTGATGAAGATTTCGAGTCCGACCCTTCGGAATCGGGCTCGACTGCCTTGGCCTCGACCTCAGCCGCCGCCTCTGAGTCGGACGCCCTATCGGAGCAGAAAAAAACACGGTGACCCAGCGAGCTAGATCGCCGATTCAAACCAGTGAGCTGACTCAGCGCTTTGAACAACGGAGAATCCACTGTGCGAGGCCCGACCCGAATTGCCGGAGTCAAATTGTGGACTCGGGGAGCGGTGGAAGAGAAGAGCTTCAACATTGCGGGTGAGGAAGATCTGTGGTAACAATTTCTGAAATTAAGGTTATTTACAGCTTGCCTTTTAGGCAAGAAACCATTGGAAAATTCTGGAGAAAGTGAAGAAGCCTGTAGACGGAAATTAGTATCAAAGCCCTTCATAAACCCCGACGAAGCAAAACCCCAAAATTAAAGGGGGAGAGAGAACCACCATTTGCCTCACAGTGAAACGACATCGTTTTTTAGATCGGTATCATTCACCGTCAATAGTAAAAAGATACGGCCTTTACAGTGCCGATCTTGTTTGATGATTGATTAAACTTCAAAACTTTTACGTTGAAGCTTAAAATATTTCGGATTAGAGCCTTTCACAGAAGAAAGCAAATGGTTCTCTACTAATCATTCATAACAACAAAAACAGAGATTCTTGCCCTAATGAAACAAGCACTACTACTGATTCTAGATCATTACAAGCTATCTGTCTTTAAACAGTGAAGAGAAGCATCGTGCTTGGCCTGGAGTTAGCTCTACAAACCCAATAACAACAATAGGATTACACTACACACACACAATACTGCTTTTTCTACAGAGACTTAATATCATCAAGTTAGTTGAATCATCTTCCGGCTCCCGCTGCTTTAAGGAAATTGTCAAAGGGACTAGCTGGAGGCAGACTCATCATGGACCACGAATCCTGCAGCACAACAGAATCTCTCCCATAGATATTCCCATCTTCGGTTACCTGCAGCGATTAGGACATGTAAGACTCATATGATCAAGTTTCAACCTTTCTCATTTTTACTCAGGGCAAGGGCAGATTAACAATTTGCAGTTCTTATCTATGTACTGTAGCAAGACTGAAGTAGGTTTTCGGTATGCAAAAAGTTAACATTTGACCTCAAAATCTTGCTGCTTTGAAGGTAAAAAAAAAATACACGACTCAGCTGGTTACGACGTACCTTCTCAAGTGCAGATGATTCCTCGAGTAAGTTTCTGTAGAGCCCATTCATCTGGCAGTTCTCAGTGGCCAACCACCTTGAGAGCTTCTGTCTTGTCCCAGTTCCAAAGGTTTCGCAGCAGTTTGTCATTGTGTCGTAAGGAAGTGGAGAAGTGGAGACAGATGACACAACCACTTGACCAGCCACCTCAAGCGCCTAGACAACAAATCACATACCAATCATAAGAAGACAAAAATCTACATTAACCAATTTCTTTGTTGTGTTGAATGTGGTCTGCGCTTACCGATTCCATAAGCTGGCCAATGCTGATAACTTGAGGAATAGATGGTGAAGGGGACCCTTTTGGATGAAAACGTACAGAGAGTTCACTCGTCACTTCGTCCTCAACCATTGATGCTGCAGGTACGTCCTGTAATAAACGAATCACAAGGACATACATACTATTTACTATCGAAGTCCCAACGAAAAAGCGAATCTGGGTCTTGAGAGAATAGTTTACCTCATCGAAGGACAGTGATTCCTTAGAGATACTTCGGTTTGGTTCAGGCTCAACTATTGGCCGTGATCCAAACATAAAAGCATCATCAGGTGTGAATGGCTCAGAGAGTTGCATCTTTACATCAGCTTCCTCGAGCTCAACAAGAGAATTAATAAAATTAACTCAGCACAAGAAACACAAGGTTTTTTATTTTTTTTGGGCAAAGAAACACAAGGTTTATACTCTTTTTTCGGTGTCAAAAGCCATTGATCACTAAAATCTTGGGCAATTACATGTAAGAAAATCGAACTCTGGGGCCTCGAGCTAATGTTCACTGAGAAAGAAAAAAAAAGTTAAAAGCTTTACCTTTGAAATCTTAGATAGGTTTTTTGCCACAATATCGGTTATGATACTGTTGGATAGTTCTACTTTACTTCGCATCTCAAACAGCATTGAAGTAGCCATCTGGCTATCGCCTGAGGACCCGAAATCTTTCATATTTGCCTGCGGTCTTATGTGAAGTTGTAAGTCATCGCCAATGAACAGATAAGGATCTGCCTGAAAAATTTGAGCACATAATCAAGTTAGACACAACCTCCACGGAAAAAAAAGTAATTGATATAACACACAGAGAACTCACATCACCAGGAAGTTGAGCTTTCAGCATTTCGAAAATATAAGGAATTTGGTATATTTTGGCAGCGAACATCAGCGTACTTGTGGATAACGCAAGGATCAACCGCTTGCAAACAGTGGGTAATGTGCCTGGCAATGAGGAAAATTTGATTGCACATAAGCGATTTCTAAATCTTCGATTAGATTAGGAGAGCAGAATCAATCAGTACCGTTATTAAGATCCAAAGAAAGATTCCTCAGTGAGAAGAGAAGCTGAAAGGCTCGAACAACAAGCCCTTCATCAGGATTCTGCAATTAAAATGATCATGAGAAGCTTAAGTATAGCATCACGAAGGTGTAGACTTTTCCTCAGAAAGCCAAAATATTAAGAGAGCCAGACAAGAGGAGAAATTTTTATATTGACCTTCAGTCGCAAGGAAAGAAGCATTAAACTGAAAGAATGAGCAATAGCCTCAATGTTTGAAGGTGAAATATCGGGAAGAGTCGATTGCGTCCAAAATGCAGATAATAATTGCCCGATTTGATCTTCAGTGAACTTCATCATTGATGGTAACTGCATCACCAGATAGTATTAGACGATTGCATAAACATGTTATGGTCCATTGGCATATAACATCAAATTCTGTAAACAAAGAAAATGTTACCATATCAGCTAGACTGATAAACCCAGCAGTTTTGTCAATTATGGAATTCAACTTGTGAAAGTTTGGGGAAGATTTATAGTTCTTAAGATCCTCCTGAGTACTATTATAACCGTTCTTCTCAATCTTGACACCATCCTTCTCCTTTCTCAGCTTGTCTAATCGAGCTGCGATTGACGTGAATGCTGAGGTTGTATCGCTCCTCAAATTCCTGGATTCATGAAGATAACCAGAAGCTCTCACTGATGCAAGTCCAGTCTGAGATTGACCAGAACTTGGCAAGAGAATTACAGAGAATATTTCATGCGCTCCTACACGGGTTTCCACATTTGGATGCAGCATTGCTTTTAGAAGAGCATCAAGCAGTGTGTCTGGGAAAACCTGTATGAAAATAAAAAGGCTTAAAAACACTGTAAAGATAATGTTAAACACTGAGAGGAAACACAAAGTTATAGTTCACCTGTTGTGAATGCATAGATGGCGATAATGCTGACGACATTGCATGAGCCAATATTAACAGTGATCCAACCGCTGCACGTGAAACAACTCCTGAAGAAGGAAGCCCCTCAACTGAACCAGCCATCATATCGAACAATGGCTGCGTATTTCCAATTCCTTTGGCGATCTCCCGCAGACAATCTTCAATAGAGTTTTGAAGCATCACGTTCGAGTTGAGTTCCTCATCTCCAATTGATCTAGCTGCCGCCTGAAAACTTTTCCTCAGATGCCGACACAAGTCATTAACAAAGCTTATGTCTCTTAGATACGAGCTGGTCCTGATCAGCTTTGCTAGACAACCAGCAACTTGTATGATATAAGCCTTGAGTTCAGGATCATTGGCAACATGCTTATTGTCAAGGTGGCGTACAACAGTAGACAACACCAACTGCTGACTCCCTAATATATAAAGAAACATAACAGTGAGTACACATACATGTCTAGACACCTATGTTCTAATAGAAAAGACGAGAGACAAAGAAGATACCAGAGGTTTCCATCAAGTATGTTGCATCAGACAGAACTACCATGGCCAGCCCATTTGGAGGCGTCCATTGGTGTCTAGAACTAAAATAGCTGAACATAGGATCCAAAATTCGCCGCAGAGTTGTGCTTTCTTTAGCCAGATCAACCATCCTCTGGAGACAAATCTGTGCCCAAACTTTGGGCATCTCGGTCTCTTCTCTGAAACAATTAATAATTAAGTAAATTCAGAGACGATGAGTGACCTGCCAAACAGAAAAAAAAATGACAGCCAAGATAAGAGGAATAAGTCAGTTACTTAGTCAATAGAGTCGGATCTTTTCTTGCAGTTCTCGGTCTGACAATCATGTAGCTAGGGCTATTACAACCGCTGACTGCTGTTCCTCGGCCTTCACATCTGATCACTTCGTTTACCCAGTTACAATTTTGCTCTGCTCTGTCTTCATTGGTCTGAACCGTCATGTTTGCCTCGTAATTATCAAGAATGGCATGTACAATCTCATCAACAGTAGCAAAGATATGCGAAAACTCTCCCATAAACCACATCTGATTAAGAATAAACATAAGAAACACTGAATAAAACCGGACAGAAACTTTTGGAAAGTAAGATTGATTGAATTTGGAAGATAAAAGAACCAATTTTAGTACCATCGCTGAAAGGCATTGCAGGCCAGATGCTCTCAGACACCGCTTTTGATGCTCGTCACCTTCTTCACGAGCCAACGAGCATACTTTGTGCGCAAATTTTTCAATGCTGTGCGTGTAAGTTCCATCAACCTGTTCATACCAGATGACAAGTGAAATATTTCACGTATCTAACATGGACTAGCATATGCGTAGAAGCCATTAACTGTATCAATTATTAAATTTGTCGAAGTCTCCAACTTAGGGCTACATACAAAGGGATAAAACATAGATACTAGAAATCCAAAGTTGTTAACCCTTCTTCTTCCATTAATTTTCTTCAACAACATTTTACCTGACTGTAAATGAATCTGGTCAATGTTTGGCATCCAAGAATGGTAGGTGTGTCCTGCTTTGAATTTTCAAGTAGTTCTGTAACCACAGTCAGCAAACTTGTTGCAAAATAAGCCCTTACACAAGAGAAACAAAAACGTGCAAATGTTAGTGAAAAGTTAAGAATGATCAAAGGAATGCTGCAATATATGTTTCTATGACTTTGCATTGGTAATAGAAAGCTTACATCTGATCCTTGCAATGGCAAAGCATTTTGTTGTAGGTCTCTGTGACAATGTTGATGAACTTCATCTGCTCAGATCGAAGGTCCTTGTAACACCTCTCTTCAAGAAACTTAGCAATCTGTGACAGCCAAATACCACATAGCTGGACTTATGCACAAGACTCCTCCTCACCAACTAAGTCAAAAGAGAAACTATACCTTAGGGATACGAATTGGGTTTTTCGCAGCATACTCGCACAATTTGACAATCTTTCTCTCATTTGGTGCACCATCCTACAGAAAAGTCATAAAGTAAGTTGAAAATATACACAAGTACGTTTTAAAATACACAAATCAAAACCTATATGGAATGAAACTGGGGTATTTTAAGTTGTTAAAATGGAACACATATCTCTGTGTCTTAATCCACAAAGAGAGATGCTCAGAAGCAAAGATTACACAAATTTACAAGTGAAAAGTGGAAACTTTAACAAGGTAGCTTCAAGGAGACACTTACAGGGGATTTGGAGAAGATTTCACCGAGCAATTTCTTGTAACGCTTAACGGGCTGTCGAGATCTCGACCTAAGAGCAGGACAACAAACGCACATACTCTCGCACGCTGGAAAAACATTCCTCGAGATAAACCCCATTTCTTCTGCAAACACTAAGAAGAAAAAAAGTGATGTTACTACACTAAAGAGGAGGACAAAAGCTTCAATCTTTTTGAAAACCCTAGAGGACACAAAGTTGCCAAACCAAGGCAAACACAGAACAAGTACTGCCCAGGATTAAAAAAAAAACATATTTTGTTAGAATAAAAAATCAAACTTTCTAGTCTGCAAAAAGAAAAAAAAGTAGAAACCAGACATCATTACAGAAACACACAGCTTTGGAAATTCAAAATTCAAAATTTAACAAAGAAAATTGTCGAGGTTAAAACATCAAAGCCTTAGAAATGTTGAAGATAATAAAAGCAAGAACAAAACTGGGTATGAATTAGAGAAGAAGGATGCGTTTGGAGACAGAGGAACAAGATCAAACACAAAATGTGCATACCGAACAAACCCTAACCAAAATGCAGGTTAACTTCCAAGGTAATCGAGCAAGCGAAACAAAAAAAACCTCGAGAAATCACGAAAGAAACACAAGAGATAAGAGATTTGAGGATACACACAGAGCTCCCGGAGACGGATCTGGAGAGAGGCGAAGTGAAACTGCAAACTGGTTTGATTAATCTAGAGAGAGAGAGGAAAAAGGCGCGTGGTTTTGGATACAAACTGCAATTAGAGAGGGGAGAGAGAGAGAGCACGTGAGATGTCACAGATTTTAATGTTTTTTTCCTTTTAGTAGAAAAGCAGAAGAACTAGGTCCTGTCTTGTGTCAGAAGCTCCATCGATTAAATCCACAAATTAACAATTTTGTTGTTGCCAACAAAAAGAAATAGAATTCGAACAATTTTGGTTTTTGAAAATGCTCGTAAATTTCGAAGTGTAGACATAAAAAAAACCAACGAAGTTTAGCAACTAGACAAATTTAAGAACACATTTATTTGCCTCTCTTTTTTCCATATTTCTTACACCTGAAGGAGAAGATAGGAAACAAAATCGCTCGAGGAACCAGAAGCAACAAAACTTTGATTATGGTCTAATGACAAAAGATAAGTAAACACTTCAATCTGGGCTGACTCTTCTAGTTTGCAAAACAAAAACTAAAAACAGTATGTATCAGAACAAATTCAAATTTGAACTTAAAGAATCGGCTCTCATTGGTATTCGGCAGTCTTGGTCTTGAATTCTTGCAGCAAATCCTCAATGCTCTTCACCGAGTGGGCTGCACTGTCTCTTATCCGAACACTCACCTGAAACGAAACAAAATGGTCTTAATTTGTTTAGACAAAACAAAATTAGTTAAAAGGAATAGGCCAATCGCTAACCTGTCCTGTAGCAGCTTCAGTTTCACCAACTACAAGTATGTAGTTGTACTGAGCAAGCTGAGCTTCTCGCACCTACACACACCACAATCATCACTCAAGTCAATATTAGTAAACCAGCCAACCACAGAACAAACTGGAACATGAACCTTAAAACTGTTACCTTTTTATCAATCTTTCTGTCTGTTATGTCCGCATCAACATAGTACCCAGCTTTATGAATTTGTTCTTTCACCTGTTTGAATGTATGAGCGAAAAGAAAAGCCATAGATTAGAAGCTGCAAGTATGTCATACGAATCACCGTTGCTCACAAAAGAGTGCAGCCATGAACGTAACCTCTAATGCATATTTCTCAGATTTCTTTGATATAGGGCAGACTATGGCCTGGCGTGGACTAAGCCAGAAAGGCCATTTTCCTTTGTAATGCTCCAACAATATGGCAAACATACGTTCCACAGATCCCAACACGGCTCTATGTATCATTACAGGTCTCTGTCTCTTTGCTTCGTCGTCAGCTGAGTACTCCAGTTTGAAGCGATCAGGAAGTTGAAAATCAAGCTGATATGAGGCAACAAGAAACATACAATCAACTCCTGCATGACATTGCATCAAAAGAGAAACAAGGAAAACAAAAAGAGTTTCGGAACAATAACCTGTAAAGTAGCACACTGGAATTTCCTATTCATTGCATCAGAAACTGTGATGTCTATCTTTGGGCCATAAAATGCACCATCTCCTTCGTTCAACTGCCAAAACAACATTTTTTAGAATGAATGCGGACTAGTGGACAAACTTGAGTATTCATTCATCAATAAGAGCCAATACCAGCCATTTCTTTCCAAAAGCATCTAGGGCTACTTTGAGATCACTTTCAGCTTTATCCCAAGTTTCCAAATCTCCAAGGTACTTTTCTGGCCTCTGAAATTTAAATTAACATGAAAATAATGGGCCATAGGAACATATCACGCGAAGTTTATAAAACTTGGTAGATACACTGGTGAAGAATCTTCAGATATGGTACCGTTGAAAGCTTTAGCTCATAGGTAAACCCAAAAATTGTATATGCATAGTCAATAAACTCCAACACAGCCTTCACTTCATCCGTAACCTGCAAAAAGATAACATTAACAACAACAAAAAGGGAGCAAAAGGAGCTCCATCATTATCCGAGACAAGTATATCACAAACCTGATCCTCTGTACAGAATATGTGTGCATCATCCTGAAATAAGAATGTGATCATTATGTTAAGTAACAAATATGTAATATGGAGCCGGGAAAAACATAAATAAGTGAAGTAAACAAAGACCTAAAATACCTGCTGGAACCGTCGGACACGAGTCAACCCACTAAGTGCTCCACTTGCCTCATTACGGTGTAACACTCCAAAGTCAGCCAGTCTAATAGGTAACTCTACATACCATATAAGCCGTACAAAGATGGTGTCAGCAAAGATAAATGATAGGCTTGAAAACTTCTTCAGTAAGATTTATAAAAGGGAAACATTATCTATATTGTAGTTCACTATAGCTTATAAAACATGAATTATACTTTAAAGCAAAGTTTCCTGTTACAGAAAAACAAACATAAAGTAATCCACTAGAGAGCTATGCAGAGAACTTTAAATTCTAAAACTAATATCATTCCTAGATCCGTTTTCGAAGATATCAAACTGAACTACAGGAACAGAGTCGTACCTCTGTATGAGCGAACCCTGTGTTGGAACATCAAGCAGTGACCAGGGCAATTCATAGGTTTGAGCCCGAACTCTTGCTTCTCAATCTGCATAGGATTATTCACAAAATTCATTCACACGTAGAATCGAACTTAGGCCATACATTGGCTTCTTAGGGAGCTGTTGCTTGCTAGTAATAGAGTGAAGGGGACTCTTAAGCATTCCATGTACTCTTACATCAAAAGTAAACATATTCTCTTTGTAATTTGCAGCATGTCCAGAAGTTTCCCACAGATTCATATTGTACATATTTGGTGTTATAACCTGCCAGTGCAAGGTTAATTTAGCGATCCCCACTCATCAAGTAAATTAAATTTCAGATGAGAGCTTAGAAAAACCTCAGTGTAACCCCTTTTCCAATATTGCTCCTTAATGAACTCCATCAATTTGTTATATACACGAGTGCCGAGTGGAAGGAAGAACCAACTCCCAGGGCTGAAGCTCAATGATGGTGAGTATATATTAGTATAGTGAAACACAAAGAGGAAAGCACAGTATATTAGCGCTGAAAGAACCTGAGTGGATGACAAAAGAAAAGTTCCTGCTTCTGGCCCAATAGTCTGTGGTCATACTTTTTGGCTTCTTCAAGAAATTGAAGATATTTCTGCAACAACCAAGACAAAGACAAAAGATATTATGCACACTCAGAACCCTGGGTAGCAGTCAGAATATTTTAAGAAATATGAGCACCTTTAGCTGTTTCTGATCTGGATAAGATATCCCATAAACTCTCTGCAAGCTCTCGCGGTCTTTGCTACCCCTCCAGTAAGCTGATGAGGCCTGCGAAATGTATATTGGTCAACACAAGAAACAAAACTAGAATCTGCATAGATGGAACTCCTAGAGACATAGAAGCAACTCACCCTCAAACACTTGAATGCTTTCACAAAAGAAGTGTTTGGTATGTGCGGTCCACGACACAAATCAACGAGAGGGCCACATCTGTACACAGTAATGGTATTGTCCGCAGGCAAAGCATTGATGATTTCAACCTAGATGGTAAACAGCAGAAGTATGAGTTCAAACAACAAAAAACAGGACGTATATGAATGTGGGGTTACGGGAGCATAACAGATTCCATGATACTAATACGTAGCTTAACACACCTTAAAATTATTGTCAGAAAACATATCGAGTGCCTGATCCTTCGTCACTTCAATTCTTTCAAATGGTTGCGCTTCCTGAGATGTAAATAAAATATAATCAGGGCAAAAGAAAATATGACTAGATGTTCGGTGACATATTTCATAAGATTTGCACTTAAAAGGTTTGAAAAAAGAAGCAAATAGTTTACATAACATATATTGTAAGAAAGCTCTAAATTATCAAATAAAATATCAGATTAAAGAAGAAATAAAACCTTAGCAGCTTTTGCAGCACCTGCTTCGATGTTGGAGAAGTGATTGTCGTTCAGCCCCAAGTCACCATAATATGCATCATAGTAGAAACCCTGCAATTACAATCCACAACTAAGCCACCTTTGCATAGCATTATAGTGAAATACCAAGAACCAGAAAAATGGTTCCATCCTTTCTTGTTCTACTCTTATAGCCAAAAAAACATCCAAAAACAGAAACGGGTCTTCATACAAAGAACGGAAACTTAGCTACATGTTAAAATGGAGTAACAATCAGCATAAATAATCTGTCTTACCTCCCCTCTCGTTGTACATGGTCCTATGCATAGCTGACACCCATACTCCTGCTCAAGAGCCTGCACCCAAGACAAACCCATATTAACAGTAAACGAATCATTCGCCACGACCAGGAATTTCCCCAATCAGATAAGATTAAGTCAAACACTCTTTACCTGACCAAGAATGTGAGCACTAGAATGCCAGAGAGTATCCCGGCCTTTGTCGCTATCAAATTTGAATAGCTCAAGCTTACAATCACCTTCCAGTGGCCTACTCATGTCCCAGAGCTCATCGTTGACAGCTGAAATCAGCGCAGAATTAGCCAGGCCCTTTGAAATCTGACTAGCGATATCCATTGGAGTGGTTTCCCATTTCTTCCCTTCTTTCACGTTCCCATCTGGCAATGTAATCCTAAATACACAGCACAATAAATCTCTGTAAGAATGGAAACCTTAGATAAACAAAACACAGTGATATACATATAAACACCCGCATCGTAATTACTTGATCGGATCGTGTGGCAGAGACTTGAGCTTCTCGAGCTGATAGGCTTGGATCTGCTCGAAAAGGTTGATTCGCTTGGGGATGACAGCGGTAAGATACGCCTCATCCTTTGGATGGTTAGCTACCATTGCTGGAACAGTACAAAAGGAAAACGCAGACGCTAAGCGAGAAGGTGGAGACGACGACGAATAAGAGTAAGAAGTGCAACGACGAATTGAGCGAGCTGAAAGACGGAGGAGCATCAAAGGGCAAATGCGGTTCCCGTTGAAATGGTAGGTTTTTGTTATCTGACTGAAGCTAGGGTTTTTTCATTAGGAAAAAAACAAAACAAAATTAAACCGGGAAAGTCAAAACAAACCGTGCTGAAATTGAGTGGTTAATTTCGGTTTTATTAAACTTAAAAATTACGTCCGGTTGCACAATTACTGAAATGTTTAAAATCATTTGATTTCGGGTTTTTTTGGTATCTGAATATAATTTGAATATTATCGTGTCAATTCTTGGTTTAGAAATTTAAACAAGGATTTGCTGGCTAAAATCTTGGTTTAGAGTTTAACTTCAACCTCACAACTGCAAGTCATTTCTGAGTTTTGAGCTTGAATTTATACACCAGGGAGATTATATAACTCATGTTTTCTTTTACTTTAAATAAATAAATAATTTATACACCGAAAGTGAAACTAACTATACAAGACACTTCAATGTATACTTCAAATCAATTCGAAAGAGGGTCGAAGGAGAAGAGCCGTCTTTGTTCATCAGTGGGGTTTCTCAGCAATCTGCAGAATATCAAAGAGGCCGCAACAACTGATAAAAGAGACAGAACCGCAAGGAACCCGAAATGGGAAGCGTCATTTGCGGCTATGGCTACTCCGAGCATCAGTGATTCAGCTAAACTAGCCACTGATATCTCGGTCGCACCAATGAGATTAGCTTTCGACGATGGAATCCCGGTTTGAAGAATCTGAGCTCCCACAACGCCGTAAGACATGTGACCTAGCCTCGACAATACCTGCATTTGTTCACTCCTGGTCAAACCAAACTGTATTTTACTGGTAGAGAGAGAGAAGAAGAAGAAACTTACGATCATGGACAAGAAGAAGAAGAGTGGGCTTTTCTGGGATAGAGAAGAGCTCCAATACACGGCAACAGCAACACCAAGGAGTGAAGCTTGGAAAAACAATCCTACTGCACCTGCCTGTATCGTTTTAAAACGTAAGCGCAACAACATTAACCAGCTTGAACGCAATACATGCTTAAAAGACTAAGTGGCGGAAAAAAATTCGACCTTTAGAATGCCGAATCGTTTGACCAAGTTTGCTGATAAGAAAGTTGCAGCGACTCCCATAACAGCGCATAATCCACTGAAACCCCCAATAACTGATGGATTCACACCTGTTGGAAAGACATGGTGATGGTTCGAATGAGTCATATATGGCAAAAACTCTCACTTGGGTATAACTTTGATATGAATCATTGCGAATCAAGGTTTAAAGAAACATACAACGTTGTGTTAGAAATGCGGTCATCAAACTGCCTGGGGTGAGGACGATGTTGAAGTAGAGAAGAACATATGCGAGGCTAGCGGGAAGAACTGGCTGATGAATATATTCTTTCCATCCAAGCTTGATAGCTTCCATGCCATTATCAACTGATGGACACACCAAATGGTATTTGATGAACAAAGCAAATGGTATTTTTATGTCTACGTGCTCAGTCATATAATATGTATCCAAGTATTATAAAGTAATAGGTCTTCTTACAAATATTGTTGGTATCAGAACGAGACCCTTCGGCAGCACAGCTGCTCTGGGAGCATTTAGGACGATCCAGAACTCCAGAGGAGAACTTGTTGGTCAGCCATATAAGAGCTGTCTGAAAATGAAAAAGAAAAAAACCCTTTTTGTCTGTTAGAAATGCAAGACAGAAAGAAGTCCTAGTACGATTTATACTGAGCAAGTGGAATTGCTTCTAGGATCTCAAGCACTGGGTTCGCGCTTGTGTGGGGATGATGCAGATGAGCATCACTCCAATGTTGATAACAACACATTTATCCAGTTAAAAAGAACTAATATCTAGTTTGCTCCACACTTAACAAATAGGAATAATTCCCTTATACATGTTCAGTCTCGGACAACACAGCAGCTTTTGTGTTTCCTTTATTAAATTTCAAAGACCGTGCTTTTCAGTCTTGGACGAGAGAAGCCTAACCAAAAGTTTATAGGGCATTGCTACTTACCATAGTTGGCAAAGAACCCATCATTAGTGTTGCAGCAAACTTTAAGCAGGTTACAGGGTCATATTTGGATAGGAGGATGCCAAATAACATAGTCCCAGCAATCTGTTTAAGGTTACAATTTTATATTACTGGTGTTCAAAGGGTATAAAGTACATAAAATTTGAAGAGAAATTATTATACCTCACAAAGCAGATCAATCCTGTTGAGGACAGCATTTGCTTGTGCAAGAGCAATTGGTCTATTTATGCCAGCCAACTACCAAATGATAAATTAGTCACTTCAGTCGGTCTTTATTCTGATAAAAATAGGTATTGGACGGCATCACAAAGAAAGCATACCAATACAACCCAATCACGTTCTATGGCGACTCCAGATGCAATTCCACATAGTGTGTCAATGGCCCCTACGAATATCAATGCAAAAAACCAAGGCTGCAGAAGAATTGATGACCCCACTGTGGAAGGAACCGTGTATGCATGAATTATCATTCCTGCAGATAGCACTTGAGCGGCTGCCTGAAATGTTGATATAAAAGATATTTATCACACTTAATTGCGGTAACAGATGTTGAAGGAAGGTAACCAAGAAGTCATTTGTGATCCTTTTATAAAATTGTACTGTGCTGAATAATCCGGCATTCTTCAAGAGCTTACCTGAACGACATTCAACGAGATATATGTAGGAACTCTAGGACTATGATCCATAAACTTCCCAACGACTGGACCCCCAATAATTATCGCCAATTTGGTGACGAAGCCCATGACTGCCACAGGTAGTAAGCTGGGATGGAGCATTGCAATGGCGGACGGCCAAGCAAAATTCCAAAGTTGTTCAACCAAATTCCCGACCAGACAGCTTGCATATAAGACTGATAAGTCAAGTAAACATCATCATGTTGGTAAATGCCATGTAAGATACGATCATGGTCTTTAACATGATGATGAACTAATAAGAGCTCTAACCATATAATCCTTCAGGGTGAGCGGGCGTGGCTGCAAGTGCAGTCTGCTCTTCCTCAGACAAGACCTAAGAAACAGAAGATTGATTTGGCTTAAGCAATACTGTAGAAAATGTTGGATCTTGATCAAGAAAGATTTAAACACTTGAACGTGACATACGGGCAACGCTGTCAAAACGGTATCTACGTAACTACACTCCGTGAGCAAGCTCAGAGATTCGGTTACAGCGATATTGGTATCGAGATGAACAATTGGAATCGGATGATCCTCAGCTGGAGTTGGCAATTCCTCATGAATGTTATCATCAGCAGTGACAAACTCGTGACACACATCAGTGTTTATAATCGAACACCTTGAACTAAAGCTGTTCAACCTATCATCATGAGTAAAGGAAAATTTTGCAATTAGCAAATTTGGTATTTCATTTCGAAAAAGTCACACCTAAACAAACCCAGTTCGAATATCACTTCTTATCTCCAAAACATAGACGAATCGAATGCAAACCTGCGAGAACATGAGGCTGATGAGCTGAGACTTAACCATCTGCAAGAAGGGAAGCGATAGCGAACTCCACAAAAAGCCGCCGGCGATACATAACGGTTTCTCTCGACCGGAAAATGGAACAGAAAGTCGAAAGACGGCGATTGCCTGAGCAGAGCCATGGAAACAACCATTCTAGGAATTGATTCTCCTCTCCTTTCTTCAAGCAATCGAACTTTAAGGAGTCGTGGTTCGTTCTCCTCGGCTTCTCCAAACTCATGCAGCCTCCAAAAGAAGAATCAAAATGAAGGTGAACTTACCTCTAATCTTCTCTGGATTTTCCCCCCTATGGCTTAATCGCCACTTGATTTTCTTCAATCTGAGGGGAAAAAAAAAGGAGCAGAGAGGTTTTTGGTTTTGAATTAAAAGAAGAAACAAAAAAAACCTTATCTATGGTGGTTCGTCGCGAAGCACACCGTTACGCGAAAGAGCTCTCAAGTGGGCAAAAAGGCACAGAGGGTTTGTGTAAGGGAGATTAAGCCACGTAGATTTACAATTTAACCAGTATATAGCCACGTGACTAACCAAATCGTCTAAAACGTTAAGAACGATACAAAACGATCAGAACGTTTTAGTAGAAGAATATGGCGGTCAAAAAAAACATGCGGTTTGGAGTTATCAATCAAGTCTTATAAATTATCCGCGGAAATAACAGTCTTCAACACAATAATATTGAACAAGATTAGAAAATAAAAATGATTATCATCTAACAAAATGAAATAAAATTTCATTAAGAACGAGGAATATTAGAGAGCCATCCATCTTGGTCGATGAAAGAGTAGATAGAGAATTGTTGTTTAGTGTACAAAGACTCAAGTTTGTTAATCCAAGGAACTCTTCCAGAGATATTCGATCCGGCTCCTTTACATTCAATTTCTGCGTATGTGAAACTCACTCTAAATAAAAAAAAAATTATCAATACAGTTTTCATCATCACATATAATACGATAATGTTTGGAAAAAAAATGAAGGGGAGATATATATGTATGTAAAGATGAGCTTACTCGTGGCCAGCGTAGTGCCAAGGGAACCAGCCCTGAGGGACTACGATCGAAGCGAGATCGGTTTGTATGAAAATGACTCGGCTGAATGGACCGTAGGCTCGTCCAAGATAAACATTGATGGACCCTGAAACTTTGCCACGTAGGAATACGAACCCACTCGGGTCCATAACACTCCATCTTCCTTGAGCCGTTATGTACCCATACGTCACTTTTGATGCCAATGCTCCGGCCGTTGCGTTTATATGACAGTCCTGTCAAAACATTTTTTTATGTTTTACTAATTAGATCTTCTTAATCAAAACATTGTACTAGTTCTTTCTATCAAGAAAACATTGTATTATACTAGCAAAAATTTAAGTATTTTTGTACGATCGTTTTTTTTTCACAAAAGACAGCAATAATACTACTAAACAAAAAGGCTTTTATTTTTAGCTAATATTTTCTGTAAAAAAGAAGTCGTTTTCCTTTTCTTCAACAAAAAAAGGTTTTTATGAAAAGTGTGTTTTTCACTTTTTGTGTGAATGTAACAGTTCTTGTGTAAACAGTGATAAAAGTGCGGTTTATGCGGCCGTGCTACAACAGTATAGTAGCAAACGCACTCTACCATTCGAAATCTAACAAGTGTATAATCATAGAGATAGGTTCAAGTATATAGATACATACCTCGTAGATAGATTGGCCACCACCAAAAATGAAATCTATAGCACCTTCGATGTAACAATTTTTGAAGTGGTGTCTACCTTGAACATCCCACAATGTGTCTTGTAACCCCAAGAAATCGCAGTTGTAAAACGCTGATTTATCCCCATAAACCGCAACCGCTACCGCTGGCTTTATATCCCAACTCGGTTTACCTCGAAAACTCAAACGATTATACGTATTCTGCCACACCAAACGTATAAAATGACCATTATATATTAGTATATTGTTAGGTCATAATAAATAAATAAAAAGATTGTATATAGTCAAAGATAATATTGAGGTTCCGTTCCGTTACGTAACCATGATTGTTAAGTTTCGGACGACAATGTGGGATGGATAGGAAGTGAAAGTGGAGCTGACGTCAGTGGCTTTGTGAGCATCATACGTGATGGTCGTGACTCTTTGTCCCTCTCCTTCTACTATTATGCACGGTTTTGTCAACGGTATTCTCACCTTCTCTCTGTTCCATCACAAAAACGTAACTATGTGTGTTATGTTAACGTTTTAGAGGATTCAAGAACTTTTATAAACCAAAAGCCAACACAAACTTGAAGATCTTCCCGACTAATTCAACGGATTCGAGTTTTCTTACAAGAGTATTATATGTAGAATTGATCAGGAGAGACCTAAGATGAAGTCAAATACTACTACTAGGTCTTCTCTTCTTTTGGAAATAATCAAACGCTATAAAATAGCGGCTGCGTTCTAAAACTGTAATAATAAAAGGAAGAACAAAAACAGTAGAGAGTTTGGTCTTTACTTACACGTAGACACCTCGTTTTACTTTGATTTTGATCCATTGAGAATTCCATTCACCAACCGAATCAATGGCAGCTTGAACCGTGTGGAACTTTGCTGAACCGGTTTGGTCGACGAAGATTGTGCTCACTACTTCGTTGCCACAAGTTGAATCAGTTGCTGTCGACGATCCAGTACAAGAACTCAGAAGGAAAGCTACGAAGATGAACAAACAAGACATGGTTCTCTTTTCTTGTAAAAGTTTTATTTCGTTTGTGAAAATATTGAAGAAGGAGGAAGAAGAGAATGATATTGTAATATGATTATGGTGAGGCTTGAATTATTTGTTGCTTTAAGTAGATAATGATATTTTTCCTATTTAATATAGGATATATTCTGAATCTAATCTTGCACGTTATAGAAACATAAGATACTACCATTTTATTGATTGACGTTTAAATTTATTGAAAATAGGCCTAATTGAACTGCTGATTGCTGACTCTACTTTGTTTACAGAAACTTTATCATGATAAAATTGCGTATGCCAAAATAAAATGATCTTAATATACTAAAAATTTAAGCTGAAATATGAATTTTTATCATATTAAGTTTGATTATTTGATTATAGATTTTATCATATTAAGTTTGACGCCTCTATTTTTACACATGTAGATTTTCATTTTTTAAACTTCGAAATGATAAATTTGAAATTGTTCAATATAAAAACTGTTAATTACAATAGTGGAAAATTTACTATAATACATTTTCCATTTTTTTCTTATAAAATGGAAATTCAGCTATATTGGACTAAATAATTATTGTTTTATTTGTTCCAATTCTCTTATTCAAATTGGAAATTCCAATATTATTATAAGCCAAACAGTTTACTACGTACCTTTGGTGTACATGCGTTGCAGTACATAAGCCAAATAATTTACCATCTCATTAATCAATAAAGATGGAACGATCCAAAAAAATGAAATAGAAAATACCTGTTTGATAATTGAACTGTATGTTAGACGAAATTTTATTAGGAGTTATCGGAAAAAAAATCTGATTAATATCAAAACAAATTTGTAACTATATAACAATCTAGATTTCTACTTAACATGTAATAAAATATATTACAGGGAGAGCATCATTTTGATTTTATGTAGAATCGATAGGAATTGAAACAATATGTTGTCAAAATTGATGTGACTGTGACAAGTATAATTTTGTTAAAATAGTTTAAAATTCTTAGTATCTCAAAATTTCAAGACCAAATATGAACCAGAATGATATGATTGAAATTTTAACCGGGTTTGGTTTTATTTTAAAAACAGAGCTATTAATTAATACCGCTGCTGAGTTGTACATTTAACAACCTTTTTTGGTGCAACTAATTTTACATTTAACAACTGTTTTGTAAGAATCACAGGAAAAGAAAGAACTTGCTGATAAGGAAAATAGAGAAATATTTTTGGGTGTAAATGTTTAGCCTTTAACTTGTGATAGTGCCATAAACAGATCTACTAAATGATATAATTAAATTTTAGACAGATAGTATCAAACATTAAAAAAAATTAATCCAAACATAGGCAATTATATTACAGGATGTTTAATAAAAAAAAACAGCCATAAGTAATTATAATTTAAATTTTTTTTCCAAAAATTTTTTTTTCTGAAATATATATAATTGTACTAGAATTAAAATTTCTTAAAAAATAATTTTTATTATTTGATAAATTGTATTTAACTAATAAAATTACTACAAACTAAAAAGTATTATGTGGAAATATATGATTGAACCAGATCTAGTTAATATTACTTTCTTTCTCATAGTAGAGATAGAATCAAATTTAAATTTTTATTTCTTTCTTAAGTTAGGTAGCTTTTTTTCATTATGTTTTCCACAAAAAGTCCAGCTGTTTTAAATTTGGATATGGAAAATAACTTAATTCATATTCATGCATCATAAAAGTTTATATACAGTAAAAAATCTGCATGATAATTATTTCTAAAACCTAAAATATATTACAGTTTTAATTGTTTCAAATGAAAACTTTTATATTTTTATATTTTTGAATTATGGATTTATGATTACCAACAAATTTAACTATAATATTTTTCACGTTATCACTAAAAATTTTAAATAATAAATTTATAAATAAAAGAAATTTGTTAGCATTAAAATTTTATAAATAAACTATAATATATAAAAATACTAAATACTTGTGGATTGTGGTTTATTTGAAGATACATAATTAAATATATATATCGTATGTACTTAAAGATAAAATTTTCATGTCAAAGCAATTTAGATTCATACGACTAATATTAAGTTTTAAAAGACCGTAAAAAACTAATCGTTTTGTCCATAAATAAATGGGCCGCTGTACCTTATTACTTTTTATATATAAAACCCGTAATCTCATATTTGGTTTAATTGGATTTTGAATCGGTCCTAAAATTCATATGCATTCTTTTTCAACAATCATTTGACAGTTTTTTTTACATTTATCATCTGACAATTAGTTAAAACGATATAGTATGAATATTTTCATCGATTTTTTGAGGCTTTTGCAACAATGTTAAGCAAATCTGAATCATATGGTTACATTCCAATGGAAAAGAAAATCATGTATACACCCAAAGAGAATGAAGAGTACACACTGATATTCCCCTGCTTCCACAACTCATATATAACGAAAAAACAAGTTCTATCCCACACCACCCCCAAAACATTAAAATAAACAAATCAATTTAAATATCAAGAACTATTTTTATTTAATGAACATATCAATTTGAACCTATTCACTCACTCACTTCCCTCCAACACCGAGAAACAAAGCATGTGAACATCGAAATCCCAGTACATACCAACCACCATGCCAGCCACAAGCATCCTTCTCCACACAAATTCTTCGATCCAGGATTCGCGCATATAGAAAGCATCTTCATGCGGGTACTTCCACACTACAACGTTGTGGAATGTGTTTGTATCGAGATCATTCACCTGTATTTGGAAAGAACTAACCAGCACATTTGTGAAAGACATGAGATCTCGTGGTTCGTGTCTCAGCATAGTATCCCAGACTGTCTCCACTGGAAGTTCGAACTTACCTCCGGTACATAGTTCATCCAACGATAAGGTTTTGACGATGTGCCAAGGGGAAAGAGTTATGGGTCGGATCTCGATTTCTTGAGGATCACAATCTGTTGAATTGGCGTTTTCTTCTTGGTCTTTTGTTTTAAGGAAGGTGTAGAACAACGTTTTGATCATCTTTGAAGTAGCTAGAAGAGAAAACTTACAAAAAGATCTTTTTTCTTGTGTGTTTTCTTGTGACAAAGTTGGATGATTATATAAGCACAAAAACTAGAGGTTTGGATGATTTGGATTGATAGATTAGCTATTACTTATTAGAAGAAGGTGATGTGTTCTTTTATAGTGGTGAGAGTTAAATTACATTTATTGATTTACGTTCCGATTAGTTAGTTTTTTTCTTATTTAACAATGGGCATTTTATTGGTTTTAAATTTCGGTGATCAAACACAGTTTTTATTTATATAAGAAAATTTTTATATGGATTCTATAAATTTTGTTATAAGTGTAAATAAAACCCAAACACAAAAAAAAATTATTTTTCCGTTTGCATTTAAGTTTTACATTTATAACTTTTTATACATCTCAATGTCTCACTTAATTCTATGTTTAGTCATGAGTAATTGAGGTAAATGATAGATATTGGTTATTTTTATTTAATTTTGAACGTCTTTCAGTTACTAATATATATAATATATACTTCTTTTAGCTTTTTTCTTTACTGTTCCTTATAATTTTGAAGGATTTATAATTAAATTGTAATAAAAATTTACTCCTTCCCTCCTACTTGATCCCCATTAGTCAATTTTGTAATGAACAATACATGGCAAATAACTAAGCTTTTCTAAAAACCAAACAACAACGATCAAGTTCAGTAAAACGTTAATACTATATCTCTTGGTTGGTCGCGAAACTCCAAAAAGACAAAAACTGGTCAATGGTTTGGTTTCTTAACAACTCGGACACCAATCCACTTGTGAGCCTCTAGAACCAAGACTCTCTTTCCCGTGAGCTCGAAGAAGTCATACGACACATAACTTGAACTAAACCCAAAACAGAAAGCAAGACTGGACACTTCTGTTCATGTAGCCTTTTACCCACGAAACCATAACTAGTTTTGATTTTAAGAGTCAACAGTCTTCTGAACCCAAATTGGACTATTCTCAGATAGCTAAAAATGGCCGATATTTACTATTCTTTACAAACCGATGGTTATGTTCTTCCGGATGAAAGAATTATGATGGACAAAGTCTCGATTTTTCATGACCAATTCAGTATTAGAATGAGACTGAGCATATTCGACATGGCAAAAAGGGAACTTTCAAGGCAGTATTGCTATATGGAGAGCCCCAAAACAATACATTCAACACTCCGAAAACTACTGCTTTAGGATTTCAAGCCTGGCTTTATTGTTTCTAGACACATGGAGTGAAAAAAGTACATGAATGCAGAAAATAAGAACGGTGTTTCATTGCTATGCCTAGATCATTCTGAGAACAACTCGTTTCAGTAGTAAAACCACGAATGAAAGAGACTCACACTTCGACTAGGAAAGGAACCACTCACGCCTTTATAGCGTCAGCTCTAGGTCTCCATAGCCCTAGCCTGTATTTCTGGCTATATTTCAGTATCAGTTTCCTCTGCAAAACCAGAATTCAGAATTGTCAAAAAAAAAAAAAATTTGATCGAGCGATGTGAAGAATTGAGTCGACAAATCAAAAAAAATTGATGGTGCTGTTCACCAAACCTAGTAACATTTACATGAAAGGATAGTGGAGTGAGTGACAGAAAGTGTGAACAAGCCTACATTTCGAGTTTATTTTGGGTGATAACAATGAGACAGAGACTCCCCATTAGCAAGCAAAACTCAAGTTCCGGGACCAGAAAATACAACTATAGATACATCTCTATCAATCTCTTCGTGCATGAAAAAGTTCAAGAACTCAACTTTTTTCTTCTTTTCTCCATGACTTGTATAGTTCACTAAATTACGTAATGGAACAAGTTCAAGGTAGCAGATTGTTTTCATAACCCTTCGAAACCTCGGACCCTAATTATCCCGTTTTTCTGCAACAACAGTATAACTGAATGCCCATTGAAATCTGAGTTAACTAGTATACAGCAATACTTACATGTTTGCAAGGGATGCCAAACTTCTTGAGTCTGAGCGTACGAGTCACGAGCAGTTTCGGAAGATCACCTAACTCAGTTTCAAGTTTGGCAATGTGGGTCTCAACTCCTCCCCCAATCCCACTCAAGAACTCAGGGATTCCAACCTTGACTGCAAACGTCACAAAGATCAATCGAAATCCAGTATCCAGATTTTGGCTCAGTCCAAATACAATTCACATTTAACAAGCTGACTATAAGGTGATCCAGAGATGTCTCAATGGTCTCCTATAAATGTGTCATTTCAAACGAATGTCACACATCTCTACAGTTAGTCCTTTACAAATATTTCAGACTAGAATGGCATGTGATGAACACTGACAATGAAACTACACAGAGAAATGAAACTACAGAGATTAAGTCACTCTCGGATTAAAAAATTATTCCTTTTCATTTGCTCAGCTGATTTGATCCATAGAAAACCAAAGAGTTTCGAAGGACTGAAACCAGAGAAAGCCCACTAATTCTTAAATGATTTTTTCAGTAGCATTCGCAGCCTAGGCTCACTCATGAACCTCCATAGGTCCACACCACTGAAACCCAAATCGATACAGAAGGGAAGAAGCAAAATCGAAACTTAAGAAAAACCGGTTACCAGCATAAGGAGCTGGATTGGAATAGAATCTAGAGAGGCTTAGAGCCGAAGAAGGTTGTGTTGTCCTTAGAAGAGATCTCGCGCTATGTATCATTTGCATCCACGCCATCATCGGAGCTTTTCTTCAACAGTCAGGCGCCGACGAATCTTCTTCTTTTGTACAAACTTACTTGGTCTCGCGCTATGTATTGTTTGTTTTTAGCGGCTAAGCCCATTAGATCATTGGCCCATTAGCCCAAATCAAACTTTTATCATATTGAAAAGGATTGTGTATTTTCCCGCGTGGTCCCCGATTTAAATTTTTTAACATTAGATTTTGCCTGAAAGAAAGTTGGTTCATAAGAAAAAAAAATCAAAAATCGTTGAAGAATCAGATTACTAGTTTTTGGGGTTATGTAGAAAACGAAGTCATATGGATGAACAAATATATTTGTATCGGTTAAGACGATTCGAACATAAACTTCCCAAACATAACATGATCAAAAACTAAACAAACGATCGTGAGAACTGAGACGCGAGTGAGCTTCACGCGCATCTTTGAACACAGCATCAGTTTCTCCGCCGTTGCATACGGTGGAGAAGCAGAGCAACGGAATATAAAAATTACAAGAAAAAGAAAATCCAAAAACCTCTCCGGCAATTAACACCGTTCACCAAAAAAAAGGAAATTAAAAAAAAAATTCAAAATCAGACGGTGCAGCCACAGAAGAGGAAGAAGAAACAGAGCATCGAGACCAACGCCACCGACTCGAACGCCGTAACTACTTTCCACAAAACGTCGTCGACGACCACGGACAAGAAACTCAGCTCCGGTCGACGCCAGCTCAGCCACCGTCCGTAACCACCGCCTGAAAACCACATCGAATCAGATCCAAATGAAGCCAAGCGGATCCGCCACCACCTGGTCGCTGAAGGCATCGGAATCTCAAGCTTGATTCGAGGGCAGCGAAGTGAAATGAGTGTGCTTGTGGCGAATGATGTTAGTTAATTGCGGAAAAAGGAAGAAACTTTTGTGGCGGAAATGATGGGGAGAATTAAATCTAATGCATATTTTAATTCAACGGTGTTAGATTAATTTAGTGGCATTACATTTTGGAGATGTGCGGCTGTGATGTGATATAATGGGATCTCCTTCGAAAAGAAAAGGTTAATAGTTCCCTCCATCATTGTGGCTAGTTGAGACTTGAGATGTGTATGTACTTCACAGAATTTTGAAAACATGTTTTAAATAAATAAAAAATGGATTTATAACGATTTAAAACACTATAAAACGGAATAGAATAGTAATTTTTTTTATTGTTCGTATCAAACGGGTGCAACTCTCAAATAATATGATGAACTAGAATGTTTATCTGTCACTTGTCCGGTTGTACAACTTATAAACGTCAAAATAATTATTGATCCTTCGAAAGCTCTATAGCCTAGTGAGTTATATATGGAGCTGCCAACATGCTCTATAGCTTATTCCTTTCTGTCTCTTCCATAGTAAGAGATTCAGATTGGTTTTGTCAACTGCTTCGAGTCGTTTTGATTTAAGAGCTTTAGCATGAAAGAAACTCATCATTCACTTTAAACGGATCGAGATGATGAAGAAGATTCAAACGACAGTTCTGAAGATAACAAGATGATGTGCCTAAAACACAGATGACGATTCACCACAAAGTGACAACGATGGTGTAAAGGAGATCGAGAAAAGCAAGGAAGAATCAGAGGGAAATATCGAGTTAGGTGCCAAAAAGAGGCTGAAAATTGTGACAACAAAACAAAGCAGCAAAAATATAATTATTTAAGAATTTGCATTTTACTAATTTATAATATAATTTTTTTTATTAAATGCCAAGTTTGAAGATTACACTGGTAAACTTTAAACCCAACAAGATTTTACTTTGCTTATAGTTAGAATTCAAAACTTCAATATTTGTAAACATTGCTGAATTCCTTTGTGTTCAATGCATATTAATTTTGAAACTTAAATGAAAATTAAATGGGGAATGGTAATACATCTTTGACCAAAAACCAAAAAAGTGGATTAATACTTAAACGAAACTAAGAAACTATGATGAACGTGTTAAGACCAAATAAAAGATACAGAAATGAAGACAATCACATTAAACGAAAAAGTTTTTCAATAAACAATTAAAAAAATAACTCGCCAAATACAAATATAAGATCATGACTTTCGTGTTACATTTTATCAACTTGTATATATATAGAGAAATTCAATCTGTATGATTAGGCTAATTCAATATTAATCTGGATCAAATATGTAAAACCATGATTTTTTAGAGAAACTCATTCTCAAGCAATCCAACTCATTGAGATTATAGAATATATGCTATTGTGTAACCAATTCAATAAGTCTATATAAAAATTAGGCGGTGCAAATTAAGTCTGTTGTGTGTCATTTTTTATTAACTACGTCAATTTATTACATTTTGGCCTTCAATTATCAAATTAGGGCACACGGATATGACCTATATTAACAGTTTTTTTTTTGGGTTCAGGTACGCTAATTAATCATATGGTCCATAATTACTTTAAGTCAACAAAAGTGTTTGCTCTAATTTTGCTTCTGATTATATCGAATTAATATCCACTAATCACCTTTTCTAAAATCAATAAAACAAACAATATAAAGATCTAGATCTTTACCAAATTAGAAAATAATCAATTAGCAATCATTGTGATGGTTGCGGTCAAAATAAATGTTGATAGTGTTTGAACATTTCTTTCTCTCTTTCGTATAGATCACTAAGTCTAATTACATTTAAAAAACTTCATCTTGTTCTCCCATCCTCGGTTCTCTTTTTTTCTTTCATCGTTTGTTGTTTCTCATATGTTTTACAATTTCAAAACATGATAGAATAGGGCCAAATATACATGATCCCGTCAGCCCAAAAATGTTATGACTTATAATGTCTATACTTTGTGCGATTTGTTTTTTAGGGTTTGGAATCTTCTAAACCTACAAACAGATCAAAACCTTAACTGAAAAACACTCAGTCGCACAAGCACCTAACGTGAAGTTGGTGTATGTGATAAACTTTTTGCGAGAAAAGCAACTACGCTAGAATTCAACATTTATCAGTGTAATATTTTAAGTTTGGCATGTAAGAAAATATTTTTAAATAAACAATATACAAATTACTTTTAAATTTATCTATTCAACTATTTTTTGTGATTATATAGTAATTTAACTTACCTATCAACTAAAAGTTTATCTGAAAACTTAATCAATAAATTATAAAATGTGTCTCCATAACATTTTAAGTAATACATTCGAAATACACTTTTGATTATACATTCGATATACACTTTTAATTATTCTATTTGTTGATTTTCTCCAATTCAAAAGAATAGAGTAGTTATACTACAAGAATGAACAGATTTTCATGTTATGGGACTGAGGTCTTACTGCAACCTATTCCTGTCATGTTGCTGTGTAGATTTCTCAATCCTAAAATATAGAATATTTTTATCGTATTTATTAATTCAGACTGATATTTTAGCATTTGTGTTGAGTTCTAATATAAAAAGGGATAATACTCTTTTTAATTAAAAATATGGATAAAACGAAACATTTACTAATATCACCCAGAAGACAGTAGCGTTACCGCCTATCTCTAACTTTATCCACATGAAATCTCAGAGAAAGAACTAGTTTTCGTAAAATTTATTCTGAAAGTTTTTGGGGTTTATATAATGTAATTTTTCTGTGCAAAACATTAAAAAAAAATGGCTTATGTAATATTATGTTGTTGTCTTTGTCTGGACTTCTGGAGCCAGAGAGGCTCGGAAACACCGAACCGAAGGTATTTAACTCTGAACCTAAAACCACTTTGCCCTTTCCACGTTTCTTCTATTTTTGTCACTTGTGTCGACATTGTTCCTTAATTACAGCCATAATCCCAACCGATAAACTAATTAATATATTCCAAATATTTTCGTATTTGAACCATATTTTTGGGTGCTATCTTTCTCCTTTTGCTTCCTATCGCTGTGTTTTCTTGGGTTAAATAGTTAACAGTTAGCAATCTTTATTCATTTATCACAAGCAAAGATAAACATTAAAACAAGAAATAAAAACTATTATTATGGATTATAAAACAAAACAAAAAATTACGTAGAATGCTTTTGTTTAGAGATGATAACTATAACATGTGTAAAAGGAATTTCTGAAAGGAGAAATGTGGATTTACATATATTGTTCCCATCTTTTTCATTCCGTTCGTTTCTAGCATTTTTAGCTAAGAATCAAAACATGCTAAGTGTTTATGAAAAATTGTGTTTTGTATACTAAGAAAAACAAAAAACTCATCGTCCTGTTAATCAGAATAATCTAAACGACAGCCATAGTTTTGAAAGTCTAGTTTGGTTTTTTTTAAAGAACAAAAATAAAAAAACTCATAGATGATCAATCTCATATCGTGTTGTTTACCTCATGTTTCCCAAACATTATATGATCAAATGCGAGCAAGTCCGAAAGAGAACTCAAGTGTTTGACTGTTCGTCGTTTGTTTGGCATCTTGAAATCTTGAACAACGTTGGTCAGTCGTAAAGGAATGTTTCATTTAACCTTAAGAATGATCCAATTATATCAAAGTTTCAAGATTATCTTCGTGGGACCTAAAAGGCTTGTAGACTTTGTTTTCATACTGCCTGATTATAATAAAATGTAATGTTACTACTATTAGCAGTCAAACAAAAATCAAAATTAAAGTATTTTGGGATATTTTCACTTCTCCCACCAATATTATTTGATTCTTTTTCTCTTTTTGAAATATATATTAATATTTTATTTGGAGAAAATTCTCCCTTTTTCATTGGTCTTTCTCTCCGTGGGTTTGCAAGTACCGAGGAATTTGGAGGGAAATCATTTGTTATTGAAGTTCTTTAAAAAAAAAAAATCTCTCTTATTTTATTTTCATAAAAAAATAAATGTAATAACCCATAATTAGTGGAAAATAATAATCATGTTTTTAGAAAACACTTATATTCCAGATGTATCTGTCTCTCTCACATCACAAATAAGCCAAATTCATTTATTTCCAAATTCATTGACTGCGTGTTAGCCTTCTCTACGTGTTTCTCGTTCTCTCTCCTATGTCACGGAAAGAAAAATGAAAATGAAGATTTCATTTTCTCTGACGATTTTTTTTCCGAGAAAATAAAACCCAGAAGACTCAGCTTCTGTTTCACTCTCTCCTCTTGTTCAATCTCCACAGCGAATTCGTAGAGTCGCCGACTTTTTAACTCATTTGCTGTTTTTTATTTCTTCTTCATCTTCTTCTATATCTCTAATTGTCTGAAGATATATTTTAATTTTTTATTCACTAAAAGTTCTTAAATGGTCAACTGTGTTTTCTTCAAATTTGTTAATAATTTACGATTTGTTCACATGCATGAATAGATTTTTTTTTCCTTCTTCTTCTTCTTCATTTCAGAGTTCTGAGATTTGATCTGTTGCAGGAAACAGATTCACAAATTTCATGAGAGATTCGACAAAACCCTGATGTCTGATTCCGTCAAAACGACGGTGGATCCACTTTTGAAAGATCTGGATGGGAAGAAAGAGAGTTTCCGGCGGAACGTAGTGTCTATGGCTGCTGAGCTAAAGCAAGTGAGAGGCCGTTTGGTTTCTCAAGAACAACTCGTTGTTAAAGAAAGCCTTAGTAGAAAAGTAAACTCCTTTTTCTAAAGTGTTCATTGTGTTTGATTCATTCTTTATTCTCTGATTGATTCTTCCTTTTTGTTGCTGCCATGGGTTGTGGGGTCAATTTTGGGTTTCAGATTTTTATTTGTTTGTATCAGAGAAGAAATGATTTGTTTTTTTTGTTTGGTTTCTTCTTGGTTTTTGTTTCATTCAGGAAGCAGAGACAAAAGCTAAGAACATGGAAATGGAGATCTATAAATTGCAGAAGAAATTGGAGGATAGAGATTGTCAGCTTGAAGCTTCAACTTCTGCTGCTGAAAAGGTTTAATTTTTATCAGACCCTTTTTGCTCTATAATGTATAACCTAAGACTTCAAATTTGATATTATTATCTGAAAAGTTTGGGGCTTTGAGTTGTATGGTCTTGAAAAAGTATATGTGGTTGCAACTTTCTGAATTAATCATTTACCTTTGGTATCTATTGGATCAATGGCCCTTTAGATCATCAGTAAAAGCAGATGAAGCTGAGTGTGGAAAGTTGACTGTGTTCAATCTCAAATATATTATATAATAAATGTCTAGTGAAGCTTGACCTATTCAAAAAGATTTCCTTGATTGATTTTAGAATCTTAACTGGGTCAAGGGAACAAGCTGATGTGAAGATATAATGGGTCTCTAGCTTTGCCTAAAAAGTTGCATTCTTGTAATGAAATAAACTAATTTGATCAGTTCCCTTCTCGGATGTATCGAAATCCAAAATCTGAGATGTGCAAACGGACAATGATACTGATGTTAAGTTTCAATTTCTTTCATTTGGATCAAAAGAGTTCACTCAATGCATCTCGGGAACCGTTACTTTCTTGAGCACTCAATGCATTTACTTAGGAGTCCTGCTCGGTTATTGATTGGTTTGCATAGCGCTTTATTGAATATTTCTCGACTAAGTTTGAATTCTTGTGAACATAAGATAGCTTTAGTCACTCAGCCAACATAATCTAGGAATCATTAAAAGTATTGGGGAAAGCGTTATTCATTCTAAAGAATGTTTCTCTTTTGTGGTTTTAAATTTTGTTTTTTGTTTTGTTGAGAAAACAGTTTCTCGAAGAAGTGGACGACCTGAGATCGCAGCTAACTTTAACTAAGGAAACTGTGGAAACAACCGCTGCTTCTGCTCAATCCGCACAGCTTCAGTGCTCAATGCTTGCAGAACAACTCGACGACAAAACACGTTCTCTAAGGGAACACGAAGACCGTGTAACTCAGCTCGGTCACCAGCTTGATCATCTTCAGAGAGATCTAAGGACAAGAGAGTTTTCTCAGAAACAGCTGAGAGACGAAGTTATGAGAATCGAACGTGAGATAAACGAAGCTGTTGCAAAATCAGGGAAAGACACAGAATGTGAGCTCCAGAAACTTCTGGAAGAGGTTTCTCCAAAAAACTTTGAGAGAATGAATAGGCTATTGGGTGTAAAAGACGAAGAGATTGCAAAACTAAAAGATGAGATAAGATTGATATCAGCTCACTGGAAACTCAAAACTAAGGAACTTGAATCCCAGGTGCAACATCCATATCTCTGTCTTTATTCTTGTATTCTCTTATTGTCGGAAAGTTTCAATCTTTGACTGATAAATGGCCATTTTCACCTGTGGAAAAATCAGTTGGAGAAACAAAGAAGAACAGATCAAGAGTTGAAGAAGAAAGTGCTGAGATTGGAGTTTTGTCTGCAAGAAGCTCGCAGCCAGACAAGAAAGCTACAGAGGGTAAAAGACCAAGATTGTGGCTTTCAATATATTTAGTTTTTCTTGACTTATATGTTAAAACCAAATGATTTATTGTATGATTGATGGATGGCAATGCAGATGGGAGAGAGGCGAGACAAGGCGATCAAAGAGCTAAGAGATGAGATTACTGGAAAACAGCGGAACGAATCGGTTTCTAGGGAGAAACCAAACTTTTGGGATACTTCAGGGTTCAAGATCGTCGTGTCAATGTCGATGTTGATATTAGTGATTGTCTCCAAAAGATGAGTTCTTGTGTTTATTTGATCTTGAACTCTTTTTTTTGTCTGTGTAAATGTAATAGTTGCCAGATAGTAGCAAATTAGCATATTAGAACAGTCATGCTGAAGCTAATGATGCAGCGACAGTAGAAAAACTCTTCACATATTTCTGCACTAGAACACAAATGTGTAGAGAAAAGTTTGTGGTCGTTGCTTTGTTTCAATGAAGCAAACACAGGAGACGTGTCTGTTTGGGAACTGAACAAACAACTACTGCAAAATCAATGTGCTAAACCAGTAACACAGAAACTTAGATTAACACAAGTGTTAATTTCTCGGCCCATAGTATAGCCCAAATTCTCAGCCCAATAATTTGAACCGCCTTAAACCGGAATTCGTGAAGTAGCTATATTTGTTTAGGTGTTTCGGATTTTCGCAGACTCCTCAGTTTTGGCCTTTGCGTATAGATAAACTCAAGAATCTGAGTCGCGATTTTTTGGAGAAAGTGATTACGTTGTAGAAACCCTAATTCCTTTTTGCTACAGCTGATTCTGATTTGACCAATTTTGTTGATTTTTCGGGATTTTCCTTTCACTGCTAGCTTTTTCCGAAGATGGCAAGGGACCAAGTAATCGCCATTAACGATGCTGTTCACAAGCTTCAGCTCGCGATGCTCGACGGCATCACTGATCAGAAGCAGCTCTTCGCGGCGGGGACATTGATGTCTCGGTCAGACTACGAGGATGTCGTCACGGAACGCACCATCGCTAAGCTTTGCGGTTACCCTCTCTGCCGAGCATCCCTCCCTTCCGATGTTTCTAGAAGGGGCAAGTATCGGATATCGCTGAAGGAGCACAAGGTTTATGATTTACAGGAGACCAGAAAGTTCTGCTCGGCGGGTTGTCTTATTAATAGCCAAGCGTTCTCGAAGACTTTGGAAGAGGTTCGCACCTCGGAGTTTGATACGGTGAAACTCAATGGGATTCTGTGTTTGTTTGGTGATCCGAACGTGAGTGATTCTTTAGATGTGAAAGTGGATTTAGGATTGTCTAAGCTCACCATTCATGAGAACACTGATGTGAGAGGCGGAGAGTTGTCTCTAGAGCAGTGGATGGGTCCTTCTAGTGCCGTTGAAGGTTATGTTCCTTTCGATCGAAGCAATTGCAAATCCAGAAATGACAAACAGGGTAAGTTCGATGATGAAAGCATAGTCTTCAGTTACCAAAAAATAGATCAACGATGTGATTGAAATTGAACCGAGTTAAACTTCTTGGAAGACAACGAATTTAACTGATGTTTAAGAATTCTAACTGGAAAGCTTATCTGTTTGATTTCTTTCCCAGGTTTCTATATAGTTTGGTCTCTGTCTGTGCTGCTTATAATATGAGCTTGGTTTTGACAGATTCCAAGGCTACTCAAAAGAAGCACGAGGACCCGCCTTTTAGCGAGATGAATTTCACTAGCACGGTTATTACTCCTGATGAATGCACTGTTTCAAAGCTTCCACCACAGACCAAACAACCTTCTCCTAAAGGGAAATCTGAGGATGGCCAAGGGACAAAGGTTCCGAAAGAACAAACTGCAGTTCCTCCCACACAAAAAAAATCGAGTAAGCACTAAGCAGGTGTTAAGAGTAGTAGGCCTTACGACCAAGATATCTCTAAGAACTGTAGCTGTATATGTTACTTATTCTTGCTTAAAGGTATTTGGCTGGTATCCTGAATGATTATATTTATACCTAGGTAGAGCCTGAGATCTTGTGATGGTTATTAGGCTATTTCTGCTGATGTGTGAGCAATACATACCGTTGTTGCCCATGCTCTCTGTTTGTCTAGATGGTTTTGAAGTCTACTGTGCATATGCAGGGTTTCTTCATGAAAAAGTAAGAGACAGGAAGAATTCCGGGTTTGATGGGATCGATTTTGCGAGCTTTGGGTTTGATGGGATGGGTTGTGTGAGCTCTGTTACTGCGAATGATGGATACAGTGTAGAATATAGTGTGTCTAAGCAGCCACCATGTTCAGTGGAAGATCCTCGAGGTGGAAACCTAGAGGGTCTTCAGACTTTAGACAGGAAGAATGCTCTACTAGGATCCTCCTCTGGTTCTAATACGAAGGGCTTGAGGAAAAAGCCAGAAGATTTGGGAAAGAAAGCTATTTCTGTAGCATACCATACTGATTCTTGTGAAGATGGTGACAAAATCCTTACAGCTGAATCTTACGAGGGACTTAAAGCTCATCACGAGATATGTTCATCAAGTGAAACAGTCACTAAATCATGCCTTAAAGTTTCTGGCTCTAAGAAGCTTAGTCGTTCAGTCACTTGGGCCGATCAGAATGATGGCCGTGGTGATCTTTGTGAGGTTCAAAACAATGATGTCAAATCAGGTCTTGACCTGTCTTCTACTGATACAGATGATGTGATTAGTGTATCACGCCTTGCATTAGCAGAAGCCTGCGCTACGGCATTGAGCCAGGCTGCCGAGGCTGTTTCTTTAGGAGATTTAGATGCAAGTGATGCCAGTAAGTACATTGGAGGTGTTAGTTATGCTATGACACGCTTTGAGTGTCCATACGTTTTGGACTCCTATGAATTCCTGAATTTTGCACTTTGTCATGTTTTGTATAGCTGCGAAAGCTGGAATCGTTTTGTTGCCAAGTACCCATCAACTTGATGAAGAGGTTTCGGAGGAGCATGTCGAGGAGGAAATGGCTGAGGAGGAAGCAACTCTTCTGAAGTGGCCAAATAAGCCCGGGATTCCAGATTCTGATTTGTTTGACCGTGATCAATCTTGGTTTGATGGAGCTCCGGAGGGCTTCAATCTAACTGTAAGTCTCTTGTAAGCATTTATACAGACTCACCCATTAGGACTTCATGGAACTAACGTCACTGGTCCACCACCTTCCTCAGTTATCAACTTTTGCTATGATGTGGGATTCACTGTTTGGCTGGGTATCTTCGTCTTCTCTGGCATACATATATGGGAAGGATGAATCTGCTCATGAGGAGTTCTTATCAGCTAACGGGAAGGAGTACCCCCGGAGGATTGTCCTGGCAGACGGGCTTTCCTCAGAGATCAAAGAGACAATTGCGGGATGTCTTGCAAGAGCTTTACCTAGAGTCGCCACTGATCTCAGACTGCCAATAGCGATATCCGAGTTGGAAAAGGGACTGGTAACTCTCCAAACTTTTTCATCGGATTTGTCTATTATCGATCTAACTTTGAAACTACATAGCCCGGCTCTAGCAAAGTTCGTGATTTGTTTCCATCTATCTTTGTCAAAAATGTAATAAGGACTCCTAGAAGGAAAATGTAGTATATAAAGGATGGAACCATATATGAAAATCCAAGCTCTTTATCAGGTATACTTATGAGAATATAGTTCTCAGCAATGTGCTTGTGATTTGTTGTTGAGCAGGGAAGCTTGTTGGAGACAATGTCGTTGACAGGGGCGGTTCCATCTTTTAGGGTTGAACAATGGCTAGTGGTTGTTCTTCTGTTCCTGGACGCGTTGTCTGTGTCCCGTGTTCCTCAGATTGCACCATATATATTCAACAGAAACAAGGTTAGTCGAGGTTACCTTGAACATAATAAGGTGAGATCTAATAAGTTGATATTTAATCTGTGGATTGTGTTGGCGAAACAAAAATAAGGTTTTGGAAGGAAGTGGAATTGGAAATGAAGAGTATGAGGCAATGAAGGATATTCTGCTACCGCTTGGCCGTATTCCCCATTTTGCTATCCGCAGCGGGGCGTAGTCAAAACCCGGTTTAAGGTTCATATGAGTATATCATCGGGAGATGCCATAAGCCATTGTTTGGAGTTATGGATGTTAACTAGAAGAATGTACGAAAAATCTTAATTCAGGCTTGGCTTTATTTTTTACCTAGAACAAAGATTTTAATATATGATATGATAAAGTTGGTCAGATACAGTGTGTTGTTCCTTTTTTTGTGTGTAAATTTTGTTATAGATGAAAACTTTCTCAAGTCGTCATTCGTGAGTTACAGTTGAATTGAAATGTCAAATTTTATTGACTAGGACTTGTTTTAGTCTAAGGTCTTGATTATTGACGGTGCGTCTCATGAGCTTTGTCTATGCATGTGAGAAGAAAATTATGATATTGACTTAGCAATTTTACTTAATTTTTTGTTTTGCATTCATTCGCCTTGTTGTAAGATCTTGATTCCCTGTTTGTTGTAAAAATATTAAAATAAACTTGTTTCATAATAAATTCAGACCCCCTTGTGTTTCTACATGAATGTCCTTTGAATTAAAAAAAAATATAGAAGAATTGTCTAAACATTTGTTGTTTTTATTCCTCACCAAAAATTTGTATTTTTTTATTTTCCAAGTTTATTTAGTGTTGTAGGGATAAAATCCAATAATTGGATGAATTATTGAGATAGCTTACTAGATAGGGTCTCTCACCTTATAAAAGTGGTCGTTGATTATTTCGATTTTCCTTTTCCTTTTTTCTTATTTTGCCTCTCCGACACGTTTGACCCAACGGCCCATTTTCAGCTAATGGTCTCTTTGGTATATAGTATACACACATTAGGATAAGACAAAGTTGCCCTCACTCAGAAAATGGTTTGATTAAATTTTATCAAGACCAATAGAATCCTATTGTAAATAGTGATTTTCTGCTAAAGAATTCAAACATATGAAATGATGGCTTTTTTTTCTTCTTATAAATCGCATTTTAAGATAATGGGCTCTATGTGTTGTTTCTCATCCTTATCTCTCTTTTGTTGTGTTTGTATGTCAAAAGAAAGTTTGAATGGTCAAAACTCAAAAAGAGGCAAAGCCAAAACCAATGTAACTTTTCAAAATCTTCTTACTAACTTCAAAGCCTCTCCATATAATACTTTTTTCTCACTTGAAGACTCTCCATTTGCCTTTTTTATTTTTATTTTATTCTATAGTCCAATGTTGTATCAATATGAGACTTTTAAATATTTATTTATTTGTAACAATATAAAAAATGTCTCCAACGCATCATAGCATACGTATCACGAGAGCCAGCTTTAGAGAAGAGAGAGAGATTAGAGAGAAGCAACACAAATACATTAAAATAAAAAATTTCATAATTCGTCTCACCAAAAAAATAATAAAGCGAGAGAGAGAGAACGAGAAATTCATCATCAAACCCACAAATCCCTTAATCGTACGGATCCCTTCATATCTTAATTCTTCTTCTCTCTAAAGATCTTCTTCTTCTTCATTTTCCTCGATCTGGGATTGTAGGTTTTTATCGGTACGTTTAAAGATCTCTTTCTTCAAATATTTTTCTTTTTCTGATGCTCACGTTGCTCATCTCGAATTCTGGGTCTCTGTTTCTTTTTGGAACTACCAAAAATTTGAGGTGTTTAGCTCCAGATCTGCTTCTATAGCACTCTGATTTTTTTCATGAACATTTCCATTTTGATCGGTGGATTCTCTACGCAACTTAATTTGATTTAGGTGGTCTTCGTCTAGATCTTCTTACTTTGATGTTTAAGGTCTTTTGAAACTGCAAAACTTTTTTTTTGCTTTACTCGTCGAAAAGTTTCCTATTTGGGTTTCTCTTGTTGTTGTTGTTATCTCCTGCGTTTTCTGGTAATTAAGTGTTCAAGAATTTTGTGAAGCTTGTTTTGTTTTATTATTCAGATTTTTTTAAAAAAAATTTATTGAAGTTTTCTGAATAAAAGTTTGTTTTTTTCTCTGTTGAAATTCAAGTTTTCTGCTATGAAACTTATTAAACGAGTGGGTTCTTAATAAGTACTAATTTAGTAAAGCAACAAAATTTTACACATTGGACTCATCCCCATTTCTCCGTCGAGCTAATTACTAACTTGCTTCTCTGTTGTTATATTGCTGCAGGCTCGAGAGCTTGAAGAGTGAGAGATAAAAGAAGAAAACTTGTTTTGTAGCCTGAAAATGGCATCCGTAGGCATAGCTCCAGTTCCTGGGGCGAGAGACTCTACTGCACACGCTACTGGTGTCGATAAATTGCCTGAAGAAATGAATGACATGAAAATTAGAGACGATAAAGTAGGTTTTGATGCGTTTGTTTTTGTATATATAGTTTTCTGCTTTTGGTATGTTCGTAGAAAACTAAAATGGATATTGGTTGCTAGGAAATGGAAGCGACAGTGGTAGATGGCAATGGTACAGAGACTGGCCACATAATCGTGACTACTATCGGTGGAAGAAACGGCCAACCAAAACAGGTTTTTTGCTTCTAACTTTCAACTTAGTTATGAAAAATCTGGTCTTTCTAATCTCGTAAGTTGGTTGATTCTTGAGATTGTTCTGTTTGATTTTAATTTCCTCAAATGTGAATGCAGACGATCAGCTACATGGCCGAACGTGTTGTTGGGCACGGATCTTTTGGCGTTGTGTTCCAAGTGAGTTTTGTTCTTTTATCTCTCGCTCTCTCTCTACATTATGCAATATATGATAATTTATTAGTCAATCGACTGACTTGGATCTTTTTTCTTTCTTCTGCAATTCAGGCGAAATGCCTTGAGACAGGAGAAACTGTTGCAATAAAGAAAGTACTACAAGATCGGAGGTACAAGAACCGTGAGCTTCAGACCATGAGGTTACTGGACCATCCAAATGCTGTGTCTCTGAAACATTGCTTCTTCTCAACCACCGAAAAAGACGAGCTTTACCTGAACCTGGTTCTTGAATACGTCCCAGAAACAGTTCATCGCGTTATCAAACACTACAACAAACTTAACCAGCGAATGCCTCTCATATACGTCAAACTTTACACGTATCAGGTATCAATTATTGCATTTATAATTGATTTTAGAGCTTTTTGTGGATCACTGATCGGTTTCTTCTATGTTTGGCAGATCTTTAGGGCCTTATCTTACATTCACCGTTGTATTGGCGTGTGTCATCGCGACATAAAACCTCAAAACTTGTTGGTATGTAAAAGAATTCACGGTTCGCCTCACTATTCCAGAATTACTTGTCAACTCTGTTTTGACACTTTTGCTACTTTTTTTTCCATCTATGATGAAACAGGTAAATCCACACACTCATCAAGTAAAATTATGTGATTTTGGAAGTGCAAAAGTATTGGTACGTTTGATAAATCTCTTCTGGGTACCTTTTTCTTGGAAAGAAAAGATTTGAATATTTAGTAATCATTGTAACTCCTGAAACAGGTAAAAGGGGAACCAAACATCTCGTACATTTGCTCGAGGTATTACAGAGCACCGGAACTTATTTTTGGAGCAACCGAGTATACAACAGCCATCGATGTCTGGTCTGCGGGATGTGTTCTTGCTGAGCTCTTGCTTGGACAGGTAATGCAAGAAAATCTAATTCAAACATTTCTGTTCTACTCAAACTGAAATTTTGTGACTTGACAAAATCTATCCTCTGCTCATGGCAGCCATTGTTCCCTGGTGAAAGCGGGGTGGATCAACTTGTAGAAATTATCAAGGTATAGGCTTTGCACTTTTTCACTTAAATAACAATTTCTTCTTTATAATATCATATTTGATTTTATGTTTTATGCTTTGCATTGCGTAGGTTTTGGGAACGCCTACTAGGGAAGAAATCAAGTGCATGAACCCTAATTACACGGAATTTAAATTCCCTCAGATTAAAGCTCATCCATGGCACAAGGTAAAAAGATCAACAACATCTTCACTGTCTTCTTTGGTAGCAGTTACAGTCAGTTTGACATATCTTCTCATCATATATTCACAGATTTTCCACAAACGCATGCCTCCGGAGGCTGTTGATTTGGTCTCAAGACTTCTTCAATACTCTCCCAATCTGCGATCTGCCGCTGTGAGTGTTACAAGTCGACATTTTTCTGTGAAACTTTTTCATTTCTATGTTTTTTTTTAAATCTGAGATGCTAGCGTGAATTGTAAATCTGGTCTCAGCTCGACACATTGGTCCATCCGTTCTTTGATGAGCTAAGAGATCCAAATGCGCGTCTGCCTAATGGACGGTTCCTTCCACCACTTTTCAACTTCAAGCCTCACGGTAAGACATCTTCCTTTCCTAATTCTTTGGCTCTAAATTTACCTTGGCCTATAAAATCCATCTAGTTTTTGGGAACTCACTAAAATTCCTCCTGTCATTGCTATGAAACAGAGCTGAAAGGTGTGGCGGTGGAGATGGTAGCCAAGTTAGTACCTGAGCATGCGAGGAAGCAGTGTCCTTGGCTCGGTTTGTGATTTCCTCAAAAACCCTAAATGTAGCACAACACACAAACACTTCTATAGTTTGCCTATCTCTTCTCTGTATCCACAATCTGATATGTACCCTTTGTTTGTTGTATTAGTAGAGAACAAAAAAAAGAGTTATTATTATTACCGTGGATGGTTTATAATGTAAAAGCCATCAAGTATTTTTAATCAAGAGTTTTGTACTTATCCTTTTGTGAATCTTTCTTCCTCATCTCTAGTCTAGTTGATCATCATAGTAGCAAATTGCTGAAAAAACCCAAACCGAAATAAACCGAAAAAACTATAATATGTATGAAACGATGAATGAAGCCTGACGCGCCAATGGGTGCGCGTGTAAGTCATTTCCCAAACTTGGTTAAAAAAGCCACACCTTTTGTTTTTTTTATACGAGTCGTCGTCGATCACTGATGGTGATAACTAGATTAAGAGAAGATCATGCCGTCGGGGAAATATTACTGCGACTACTGCGAGAAGGAGTTTCAAGACACTCAAGTCGCTAGAAAACGACATCTTCAGAGCAAACCTCATCTTCGAGCTAAGGCCCTTTGGTTTAGCTCTACTACCTCAGGTCTCACTTTCTCTTTCTTCTCTCTGATTCGCTTCTGTTTCTTATGGGATAATTTTTAACTCTCCGTTTTTTCTTAAGATCTTAATCCACAAGTCTCCAATTTTGTGCCGAGGGGTCTCTGCAATCGATTCGTTACTTCGGTATGTCTTCAATCGATTCGATGGATATTTTTACCCAAATTAGTTCGTCGCTTCGTCTCTGTTCATCTTCCTAGCAATCTCTGGATGTAAAAGTCTTCTTCCTTCGTTGATTTTTCTGGTTGGATCAGTAAATTGTTAACCCAAGTACACATTTTCATTGCTTGTGAGTTTTGTACTAATTTGATTCTGGCTCATCTTTGTGTTCCTGTCCTTTTTGTTTTTAGATAATATCAAAATCTGAAACCCATTTGCCTATGTCTTCTCTTAATGGGATTTTGCAGAACTTTTTCCCATACGGTGATTCTTGCAGATACTTACACCCTAAGAACACTCCAGGAAACACAGGTATGTATAATGTATCTCAAAACTTTTCAAACCAGCTTTGATTGTGGCTTGTTGCTCCACATCTCTGTGATTTGGTCTCGCTTTAGCTTCTTAAAAAAACTCTAAAGAAGTCTCCATTACACGCATTCAAAAACATCATCCCTTCATCAAATGTAGGATTCACCAATAATAATAATAATGCACAATCTCTTGCTGGCCTGCCTAACCAACACATCCAAGGAAGTAGTCTAAACCGTATGCTTTATCTTCTTTTTTTTGTGTCATTCAAATTCTCTCAATCTTTAAGCATAATCATACCTAGTCCCTAAACTTATAGAAGAAATCTGATGCAGGAAGTTTTAATTGTCCAAAAACAGGTAATTTCGTAAGTGGGAGACCAGGAACAGGTTGGTTCGATCTTCCGCCATCTCTGAGACCGCCTCCCGAGCAAGGCTATCCTCAACTTCACTCCATAGACTGGGGATAGGACTTCCTTTCTTTCTCTGCATACTGCTTAGATTCAACTTTGATCTTTATACACACTTTATTTTTATATTTTCCGCGATTTCTTATCGAAAAAAGATCCTCGAGTTTCATATGCTCATCAACATCTATTGCGTGAGCGTCTCGCACCTTTCTAAGCCAGAATAACTGCGCCTTTTCTGTTTGAAATTCTCCCAATGGACCATATATAGTATTCAGACACAGTAGGAGCAAAGATTTAATCCACTTGGGTACAGATTCTAACTTATAGCGAGAAAAGTAAGCATTTAGCAAAGTGCGATTAAAACTTGACGATGCCTGAAAGAAAAGAAACATGACTGACTACACATCTGGATGTTGAAGTCAATAAGAGAAGCAAAACCAATTTGAGAATCTTAAGTTCGATGGAGTTCACCAACAATAATAAGCTACTGACACTTGGTTATACCATAAAACAAATAAAAAGTATCATCGTGCAATGTAAACAAACATCGTCACTCAAAGCTTTGAGTCTTTTTCGTCCTAATTCATGTTTTTTTTTGTTGCTAATAAACCTCAAAATTCTTCCTTTTCATCTTTTTTCCCTCTTTTATTTCGGTAAAAATATGATAAGTCAAGTTGTTTGGTTTATTGGAGTTTGTCGGTTTGGATCAATCGCTATGGCGATTTTCTTTTCATATTAAATAGACTCTGTTTTGATATTTTTATACAAGAGGATATAACTTATAACTTAAAAGACTGATTATTCTAAGCTGTGCTTAGTCAGAGTTACGAATTGCTGAGCTGTAGTATGGACCAAAGTTGGTGGTAGGTTTGGGTCAAAGACTCTCAGTTCAGAGTTGTAAAACGTTGCGAACATGCAACTGAGTTTAAGAATCATTTCAATCAGACAACGACCAAATTAATTATTCTTATTTGTATTCAAATGTTCAAATGTTTTGATAGACGATTTTAACGACTTTTTTGTAAAAATGTCTCCGAGTCAAATATTTGCTATACTATAAACGTTTTACATATTTTCCCGTTTTGAATGTTTCCAAATGAATCTGACCCAAAAAAAAATGTTTCCAAAACAAATTTCACTATCAGATCAACGTTTTCCCGTTTTTAGGTTTTGTGTGAGCCAAACTTTTGACACGCTGCAGATTTGGACTAGCTTAACCATAGTTTTATTCGAATCATTATAAACGTAACAAATTAGGGATTTCATTTTTTCTACGACCGTGACATCGATCCACGAACCAACAACAATGAATGTGCCCGGTGTTACTTTATTACCGACCTTGCTAACTGCTAATGTGCAAAAGGGAGATTTGAACAAGCGATTCGAGCAAAGGAAATAGAAGAAAGCTTTCAGAGTCTTCTCATACATCATTACTATATGAGAAGAAGTTTATGACTGAGGACAAAGAGAGATGGAGGCTACTTCACTTCTTCCATATCTCATGAAGCTTCATGGTACCTAAACCATGGTAACTTTCAGGATGATTCATTCCCCCGGAAAGCTTGATGCCCTGATAAACATGTTAGTATATTAGTATTGCGACGTTTCTAGTAACATTGAGTCTGAGCTTGGTTAGTAAAGATACAAAGATGAAGAGCGAATCATGTTCCTAGTGCCTCACAAATGCTTATTACCAACAATATAAATACTCTTCACTTTTCTAATAACATTGCGACCAAGTCAATGATAAAGATGAATAATCAGGTTTACCGGAAAAGAAATGACTATCCAGCAAACAAAATGATGAATTGGTGACTGAAACCTAAAGGGAAAACCAGACTTCGAGTAGATGATACATACCTTATTCAACCAGATAGAGACGTGCATTTAAACCCATCTCTAACAAGTTCCTTTATTGCGTCCCTGAGCCTATGATAATCCTCAGGTTTGTTGTAAACTTGAAAAGAAATGCGCACATATCCTGCAATCGGATCAATCTCTCTCTCTCCAGGTGGTCTAAAGTAGACAGGGATTTCAATGCTGAACCTTTCTCTCAAAAGGGTTCTAAGCTTCAAAACATCTGAATCACTCGACACACCTAAGCACACTGGCAACCCCACCATGACCATACTCGCGCACATCTCGGGAGGGCAACCGAGCTGAGTCCCCCAAGACTTAACCAGCATTTGACCCATCTCAACCACAGACTCATGATTCCTCTTCTTTATACCATCGATTCCGCCTTCAAACCGATTCACAAACTCCAAAATCGAAGGTACAACCAACTGAGCACTGTAATCTCTAGTTCCAACCCACGAGCTCTCAACGGCCAAACCGTTCCCATACTCATTCGACACGACGGGATGATGCAAATCACGAGCACCGCTATTCGATTTCCTACAATACAAGAAAGCAACCGAAGGCGGCGCGAAGAACCACTTGTGAAGATTACTAGTGTAGAAATCAGCACCAATCTCCTTCATGTCAACGTCAACACACCCAATCCCATGAGCAGCATCAACAAATACCTGATCAACACCTTCTTCTCTACAGATTTTCACAAGCTCTTTGATTGGGATCACAACACTAGGCATAGATGTCACATGGTCGATCAAAGCTAACCTAACCCTTCTACCATTCGCCTTACCCGACTCTAAAGCGTTCCTAAACCGGCCGACGATTTCGTCAGCTGAGATAACCGGGAAAGGTAACTGTACCTCGATGACCTGACCGCCGGAGCGTGTAACGTACGCTTCAACGGATTTCTTAACGGAGCCGTACGCGTAGTGGAGCATCACCACCGCGTCGCCTTTTTCGAACCGTCCTTCGCGGAAGGCCCAAGCGGTTTGCTGAAGAACGATCGCTGCTGCTGTGGTTGCATTATCGACGAGGGAGACCTCATCTTCGTGTTCGGCGTTGATGAGACGTTTGATTACGGCTCTCGATTCGGAGATATTGGGTTTGAGATCGTCGAAGTAGAATCGATCCGGCTGACGGAGGAACCGGAGCTGCCAATCTCGCTGGAGAGCCAGGATAGACGACGGGCAGCAGCCGAAGCTGCCGTTGTTAATCCGCGCGAAGTCCGGATCGTGATGCGAAAACTCTGATTCGATCTCAGAGGAAGAAATGAAATTCGAGGATTGCGGAGGAGGAGAAGAGAGTTTGGGGCGTTTGGCGAAATCGGAAACCGATTCGACGCCGTTGGAGGAGGAATACCTTTTAGAGTGACGGTGGTGATAAGAAGCAGCAGCCTCTTCCGGCGGAGACAGAGACGCCATGGATTTGACGAAGAGTTTCGAGTGATAGATAATAATCAAAAATTGAGAAGAGAAGACGAGAAAAAAATTGAGGGAATGGCGTAGCTTTCATTATTAAAGAAGATAAAGACAAGTTGTGAAAGTGCGGTTGGACGACGACATAGGGAAGTGGCGGAAAAAAAAAAAAGGCTTTTTGTCGTGTAACTCGAGTATCACGTGACTGGCGCGTGCGTGATGAGGAAGATATCACCTACCAAGTTACCAACACAAAAACTTCACTCACGTGTTAAATGGTCTTAAAAAGCTGTTGTTGCATCCGTAACATCCTTTAATAGAGTCACAAGTTGACACACTTTTAACGGTTACTTTCAACGGTCAGATTGATAAAGCCAAATAGTCTTTGAGATTTAAGACAATGTTGTTTCCCGGAAATGTGGAGACTTTTTTTCAGACCATGTTCTATTTTTAATCTGTGAAAGGAAGAACCATAATATAGAAGAATTACATAAGAGTACAATATTTCTGATCATGATGTGACTTTGACACCTTAATCTTCGTCGCTGTCGTTGCCAAAAACAGATGCAATTGCTACTTTCGGCTTCTTGAAGCTGCTCGTGGGTTGGCTCTACAAAGAATATAGAAACTACCTTAGTGACCAGTGAGTTAGGGAAGTTGTAGCAGGCTAACAACCAATCCCGGACAGTATTGGTATATAGCTCATAGTGTATAGTGGTTTTTAAATACCTTTGATACACTCCCACTTTTTGAAGAAAAGCCAAACTTCAATGTTTTTCGTTGATCTTGGACAGTAAGTGGTGCAACCGTGGTCTTAGCCGGTAATGAAACTGGGACGTTCTCTGGGTCTTCTTGCTGGTTCTGTTGCATCTGCTGTTGTTTACGAGCATCAGCCCTGAGTAAAAATGAAAAAAAATACCCTGGGTTAAGTCCAGCGGGAACACAATATTTCCAAACATACTAAAAACGTTTGAGCACATTTTAGTCATCTCCCTCTCTTGACGCTGCTGCTCTCGCTTCTTCCTATCATCGCGGCTGCTTGTGCCGTGCATTTCTTTCATTTCTTTGAATCGCTGCATAATCCCAACACTTGATGTTTTAGGCTTCGAAAAGCTATTAAATAAGAATAAGGGTTTAGGTATTTGTTTACCTTCTTATGGTTGTGATCGTATGAGCTCAAGTGACCTTCAAACTCCATTACGGTTCTATACTGTTTGCTGCAGAGTTCACAATAGAAGACTTTACGGATTTCTTTTACATCGCTCTGGATCTTCTGCTCACGTTCTGCTAGGACCTGGATTGTCATAATGGGCACGAAGCGGGCAGTAGAAAGCCACCAACCAGGTAATAAAAAACTGCTGATTTTTTTTCTTTCCCCTTTATGATAGTACCGCCCCCGTCAAAAGACACGCATATACACTATACATTGCCTTCTGCTCTTTTGGGTATCGGGTTTTCAGAAAGTTAAAGGCATCATTTCCAAATATGTTTTGAGCGCATACCTCCCGTTTTTTTGCGATTTCCTCAGTCTCCTCGATCTCAATATCAAGTTTCCTCCGCTGGATGTTTTCCTCTGCAGTGAAATAATCGTCCTCTTCTTGTTTTCCTAACCCAAGCCTTCGATCCCTGATACCGGATTTTATGGGCTCCGTTATGCCTGAGAGAATAGATGCAAACAGCAATACAAATGATCAATGTTGACGCAGTTTCTAAACACTCTAAATAACCAGTTGTGAATTCGGGATACACAGACCTTGCTCCTGCTTTCCGAGGCCTTTTCCTTTCCAACCCATTTTCTGAAGAAGACGAAACCCGACATTCGATGATGATATCTTTGTGTCTAGTGACGCTTGCTCCACATGCTCCAGATCAACATTCTCAGTCACCCTGTGTGTAATCGGCAATCGAAACTCTTCTGCCAGCTCCTCAATAAAAGACTCTTGATTCATCTATACGACGAGTCCAAGGCAGGCACAAAATCGATAAAGCAAAGACCAAAACACAGAAACTTCAGTAAAAAAACCAGTAATGAAGTCGTGTGAATTGACCTGATCCTTCTCATACATCCGTTTCTCTCTACTACTTGCTTCCGTCTTATTTTCACGCCGCCTAATATCCATTCCGCTATTTCACCTTAAACCCAATCTACTGTGTTAAGGCCGGTTCTGAAAAATTGCAACAGAGCCCACGAAATTAGGGTTTCTGCGTCATTTCAATCAAGTCGATGCAGAATATATACGACTGAATCCCAGAATAACCTTTATAGGTTCTACAAGGTCGAAAATTTAGAGATTTCTCAAATCTAATGTGTATTAAGATCGACACGAACATCGGAAAATAAATATAAGAAATTTACATTTAGACATAAAACTACAAGCAGGGGGACGAAAGCACTATATGATCTAAGAGGATAATTGAAGGAGCTTACCTGAGAGTGCGAGAGAGAGAAAACACGGCGCACAGCGATGAGGAAGAAGAACAATAATGGCCGCTTGAAGTTTTTTTCTTTTTCCCTTGTTTTTGTTTTTCACTCGTTTTTTACCAGGCCCAAAACTTCTGAGAGGATTGGGCCCAGAAAAAAAACATCTTGGCTAAAATGAACATGATAATAATAAAATATTAAAAATTATCAACATTCTGCTTTAAGAATTTTTCTAAACAGTTAATTTTTCGAAATAATATTACAAAATATTTCATCTCGATTGCATTTTTCATCTCGTAATTTTCCTATGATCCCTAGGATTGAAAAATATTTCGTTGAAATACATTACAAAATATGATTGGTCATGATATTGCATGTTTTGAAAAATATTTTTCATCTCGTATTTTTCAACCAATCTACTGTGTTTCCTATAAATTGCATTTTTCATCTCGTATTTTTATTTACAAAGTATAAAAGGTTGTAATTACATTCGAACATATGATTGGTCATGATAAAAAGATGAGTGACTTTTGTAATGGCATATATGGTGCTAGTGAGCTTAGTGGATGACATTTACTTGGAAACATATACTATGTTTGGAGTATGCATTTAAATATCGTAACTAAAAAGTATAAACTATATGTTATATTAAACAAAATTATACTACTTTTACAACAACTTTTGGAGTAATAATTTTCCAAAACCATATTGATAACAAGGAGAGTTTCTTTTTTTACGTTTAATAATGTTTTGACTTTTTCGAATAGGTCAACATTTTTTTGTGGCATGTAGGAATATTAACCCCAAATGATTTCATCTTTTATTAATCAGATCCAAACGGTTATGGTGTGATCATTTATACTTATGATTATTATTTTTCATATAAACAATCAATAAGTCGTTAATCTATTGGAAATATACTAACGCCGAAGCCTACAAATTGCATGATTAAATGGCATTTGTGACAGACTATGTTACATATTATAATCCACAAAATATACAGGTCTCGATCCTAACTATAAGAAATAAAATAAAAAATCGATAAAGACTAACTCATTCAAATCCAAAAAGAATCAATCAAACTTTTTTTCTCTTATATTCCTTAGCAAATTTGATAACGATCTTTGTTGTTAGTGGATTGGTGATGCTTAAATTATAGCTTAAAATATCTAGTTTATATTAAAAATTACTATAGAAGATATTAGCATATTTGTATGAAAAGGGTCTACTAAAAATTAATTAACAACTAATTATTATAATGAAGCTGTTGAATATATTCTTCAAAGATGGAAAACGAAAGAAGAAGAGCTCTTTGTCATATATATAAAAAAACACATTTGAGTGTTTTATTCTTCAACAAATTCCTTTTCATTTTTCTTTTGACTGTTTCCTCTTCTATCTTCTTTGATCTAACTACTGTAATACTGTAATTATTAAATAGTGGAAGTGTAGTTAAGACATTTGAAGTCTAACGTGTTTACCAATTTTTGCAACATATATATTTAGTATAAACCATATGTTCTTAATCTCTATTTATATTAAAATGTGGAACATATTACAAATTCAGGAAAAAAAAGAGTAATTAAATTCAGAATTTGCATATTAAGTGCTGATATACCAATGAGCTACAAAATTAATACGATTACTTAAAATATACAAATGTTTTTTCTGTAAAGCCAAAAGAAAATCGTAGCACTAATATTATAGTTTTCTTATTTACATTGACTAAGTTTTAGGCAGATGAATCGAAAAGTGGTAAAGAGTTTGGCAGTTCGTTGAAATTTGAAAGAGAGATATCTAGAAGCATAACTAAGAGAAGAAAGCAAGAACCAACAAAGAAACACTACAGTGTTTGGACTTTTATAACAATAATTCTATCTTGTTATATAAAAATAATACACACTTTTTGTTTGATTCGATCACTCTAATAAAAAGTTTGAAGAAAATTCAAAAGGAAAGACTTAAAGAGACAGAGAACTTGGATGCCTTTGGAGAGGAATTAAGAAAAATAAAATAAACTAAAATAGACAGAGCAAAAGACCCTTAAGTTAAAGTTAACACAGACCCATTTGATTTGAGTTTAGGCTTCTCCGATACAAATCTCTACAACCGTCCGATTGTAATACCAGATTCCACGTTTCTTCATCTTCATCCTCCATTTCAGATTCTCGAATAATATCTCCATTAGTACGATTTTCTTTGCATTAATTTTCTATGATTAAACGTGGAAAAATAATTATGCAAAATAGCTCATCATCTGATGGATGAATTGGACACAAAAAAATAATTATACCACAGTCTTTAAAAAAAAAAATTACAAACGACACAAAAAAGATCAATCCCACAAAGGAGTAGGTCCAAATAATTACAGGCGACACATACATATGCGTGGGTCAGACAATGTAGCTAACAACACTGAACCAAACTTTATTTCGCTTTGATAATTTCTAATCAGAACCAACCAAGATTCGAACCAAACCGGACCGAGAAAAAACCCCACAAAAAGCTGTTTTGCTCAGTCATCCTATATAAACATCCTCAAAACCCATCTCTCCACATAAACACAAACACATAACATCGAAACAACCTTAAACAAATTTACAGGTTCTTTTTCTTGAATCTTGGTGTGCTCTTGTTCTGTCTAATGGGAGGCAACAGCAGAAAGAAGTTCTCGCTCTTCAGCTTCTTTAAAACACGACGGTCTTCGTCTCATAGAGTTGAAACAGACGCTTCATGGGACGACGGGATATACACAAGAAAGGCATGGGCCAGCGACGAGGATAAGCGTTATTGGGTGGCTGAGCCAGGTATTGACCGTAAAGCTTCTGCCTTTATCGCCAAGTTCCATGCCTCTCGTGTCTGTGAATCCGAACGCCAAACTCTCCCTCCTTGTCAATCTCATCATGATCACTAGCCATGCATCATCATAATTTGGTATTATGTCAAGTGTAAGAAGAACAATGGCTTATTTAGTTTGGTTCTATGTATATTCTCTTTTCTTTTGTGCCCTCATGATGTCTTTACGATGATTTGTTTATTTAATGTCTTATTTGTAGTTTAACGTCATAATATTATAGATTATAAATGGAATTGACAAGTCTATAGCATGCAAATTTTCACCGATACGTCTAAGTGTTGAACATGATATATCTGATCCATCAAAATTCAACTATACACTAAAAAGAAATAGGAATCCCTAAGAAATGACATATGATCCAGAACAACATGTCAAGACGTACGCAGTACTATCGTACTAAGATGATTACATTGGTATGATTCGAGTCTAGCTAGTGAAAATTAAGATCTTACACTATTGTTTCATGTATATATATCGATCTCTGGGAAGTACTTGCACGAATAACTTCGCAGTAACGTATATTTTTCGGTTTGTTAAACAGTTTAGCTACTACGTCTAAGTAACCATCGCAAAATGCAAAAAATCAAAGTCCTTGAATTTACAAAATCTGAAGACGGACTATGGATTTTCGTAGCCAATATGTAACATTTTGCATCTTTTTGGTTACTTTTATACGTTTTATTTTATAGTAACCAACTAGCAAGTACAAAATTATTGTATTAAACGAGATTAATTAAATAAGAAGAAAGATTTGGAGCCAGCTGTAGAATATAGAACAATATGTGGATGATATTATTGTAGTTTGTGTACACAAAGGTACATTTCTAAGAGTACATTTATTCTTTGCTTTTCGTTCCTCCTCCTCCTTCTCACCTTCTTGTGCCTATTATTTTTAGTTATTTACATCCTTTTTGTTCTCCTTTTTTTTAATAATGATAATCACTTCATATCCTTTTTAACTTTTTTTGGTCATCCATTTTAACTCTTTTGCAATTTTTTTTTCAAAATAAGGAAAGAGATAATTCAGAGTAGAATCCTAGTTATTACATTTGGGAATGGACGTTTTACGATTGTGAACACAATTATTAATATCAGATCTTAATCCTGAACCTAATTTAAAAGAGAAAGGTTCACAATCCCGATACATTAATTTAGGTTATATATGTGGAAAGCTATATTATTGTTATTATAGTCATATATAAAAGGCAATTTTTAAAAAATAGTTTGATTTTTGTTTTTCAATCAAATCACTGTAATAATTGAAAAAAAATTAGTTCAATTTTTATTTGTTAGATAAATCACCATAATAATTATTCCAAAAAAAATTACTTCGATTTTTGTTTGTCAGATTAATCACTGTAACTTCTTATTATATACTTTTTGACTTCATGATACTAACATGCAACTAAACAAATACAATTTGAGTTTTTAAAATCACAATGAGGGTTAAGTGGATAATATTAGCCACAAGTTTCAATTTACTAAAAGTAATTAACATTGGAATCATAATAGGCCATCGGAGTTTTAGCTGCAGTATCTTTGCAAAATGATTCGGTCGTACCCAAATCTCTTTCTCAATTGGCTAATCGATTTTATAGATTTGCTGTTCTACTCAATCACATCGGTCAAGTATTCCAACCGGGGTTGTCACGATATGGTTCAACAATATTTCAGTCCGGTTCAACCTCAAGAATTTTGAGCAAGATATTGATTGGCCCAAACCAGGTCTACTATTTTGGCGTACATTATGTGAATAACAAATGGGAAATAATCCGAACCAAATTGTCAAATAATATAGTCATAGCTGGTTATTAGATCAAACCGGTTACAAAAAAGGTTTGAGAGCCATTCAGTCACATGGAAAAGTCCGGTACATTCTAAACCGAAATATACCAAGGTTGATTTCTTTTTCGAACTTTGAGTCGTAATGCACACACAACAAATTAAGGAGCAGAAACAATAAAATTGATATTATGATCATAAAGAGAATAATGGATGATTCTCCCAATGCAAGTAAGTAAAGCTAAGTTTTACTCAATCTGTTGATTATATCAACAACGCACAATGCTAGATGATCAAAAGCCACACATTTGACAAGAATATGTCTTAGTAATTACAAATAAAATCTGTAACTTATTAACTTTTTTATGGGTTGGATTCTTATTAGTTTGCAAGTCTCAACAAGTGAAAGAGATTCAGTTAAATCAAGAAAATTTCATTGACAAGTCATTGAGTATGATAATATCAAAATATTCGAAATTATCTATGGAAGATATTAAACTAGCTCACCAAAAATGCGAAAAGTTAAACTCTCTATAGAATCCACAATTAGTTATAAATTTTCGAAACATGTACACTTTCAGAAAAAAGTTTTGCATTTGAAAATAGCATTATATGTTTTGGGAACCCGTTAATTATATCTATCATATTGGATATTGTATCCAAACTATTATGTGTTATAATTTATTTTGCTTTTCCATCGTTATGGTTATAGTTATAATTTTGAGACAAAAATAAATAAATAAAACTCGAAAATCATATTTTTTCTTTTTATTTTCGCTTACATCCCAAGTATGATCCATCACACATAAACCGAAATTTAGGTTGTTAATAAGTGGTCGTAGTTGGGTAATATGAGTTTGGCCTAACTTGAAGATCAAGCGATCAAGTAGACAATATAGAGATTCATGTTTTTGTGTCTAGCTATGGATGGTTTTGAGTTGTTTTAGATTTGAAAGATAATCTACGATTCACTTTTAAATAGTGATATTCGCAATGCCTAGGTGATTTTTTGTCTGATGCATTGAGAAAGTGTCCATGTCCAGAGACTCTACTACAAGATATTTAGAATATGGTGCTTAACTTTATCAATCATGTAGATTTTTACCCAAAATAAGTTTTTTTAAGCTATATCTAATTCAAAATGTTACTAAAGTGGAACATCAATGGAGCTAACCTTTTAATTGCTCAACATTTCGTGAGGACGACGACGGATCAATCATTATAATTAAAATTTTGCTATTACCTCATTTAGCTAAGACCATATAATAGTTTATCATACTCCATAATCATCTACTGAAAGTCAATTTTAGGGATGCATTATTGCTATATATATATATATATTTTATTTTTTTTGGGGGCAAAATATTGGTATATAATTTTATTCTTTTTAATTCGTATATGAAATTGATTTTTTTTTACTAGTATATGAAATTGAATTTTAAAGTAAACAATTTTACTAAAAAGCAAAAGAAAAAAGAAGAAAGATTGGCAAATTTTCAAAAAGACATCAGTTTATAAGTCTTTTATATTTGTCATTAATTTTTGTACAGTAATCAATATTCGTTACTCGTTGTTTACGTGTTCAATACGATCATGAACCCGAATAGGAATGTAATTTCTCGATCAATGCTATTAACCATCCGTTCAAAACTCAACACATTTTTGAAAAACCAAGACACATAATCATCCAAGAAGAGTGCTATCTCCTATTTCAAGATTTAGTCTATAGATTCTTCAGTAGGGTTTATTTATGCTTAGACCTACAAGAAACAAAAGACAAAAGCTAGATGAGTACAAGTAGGCTATATAATTGTTAATAAAAGTTGTTCTGAATAAACAGATTCATGATTTAAAGATCAAGTCAAGCCCATCAATTTGGCTTTGAAACACTTTCTGTCAAAATGGACAAGACATGACTTCCTTCGTGTCTTTCGTATTAGAACCAACCATCTAAAATCTCTTTTCCTCTTTCTATTAAATTTTTATTTCTACTTAAACTTTTTGTCTGCTAGTTGATCTTTTTTTTCTTGGGGTATCTATTTACATATATTACTGAATCATAGGAAATTAATAATTAGATGAATAAAGGATCGGAATAAAAAGTTTCTACCGCACAGTGTAAAAGCAAAAAGAAGACTGAAGTCTTGATAGAAATTGTTGCTGAAATATAGCCTTCACGTGTTAATTACTTTCTTTCGAATCGAAAAAATCTTAATGTATTGACTGACATGATGATCTTTAGTAATCAAAATCACAAAATGTAGTAATACAAAAAATAAAGCAAAAGAAAAAAAGAGGATGATACAAACCATTATCGCGTCTAAATTCTCGACTTGAGAACTTTGATTTTGGCGAGAAATTTTCTGCAATTCATTATGAATATCGAAAATTACGTTAGATCAATGCAATTAACCTAAATGCCAAAAAAAAAAACGAAAGAGAACACAGTCTGTCAATAACAACTGTATGTTGTTATTTGATGATACTCTAATTCTCCTAACCAAAAGCTTAAACTAATTCACTTCCCGGTTTATATCGGTATACATAAAACCGAGAATTTGGCTAAATATAATATGAAGTATATATATATATATATATGTATACTTCATATTATATTTAATTTGATTTAATACGCGTTATTTCAAAGTTTCAACTTTCAAGTATATATACTTGAATAGGGAGAAAGAAAACGTTGATTAACTAAACAAATCAAGACATATATTATATATAGTCTATGGTTTTGTGTTACTACATTATTGTTTCACCACTTCAATTTAAATTCGCATAATTTATGTTATTGACAAAGAAAATAAAGCTAGAGAAAAAGAAATTTCATTCAAGATCAAATACAACTACATGTCAAACCAACGAAAACATGTAATTAAAACAAAACAAAAGTGCATAAATATATTTTTATTGATAGTCTAAATGACAGAAACATTAACATGATCAGAGACCCCTAACGATGTTCTCACCACTGTTTCTGATTCAGATCCAAATCCTTAACCTCAGGCTGTTTCAAATTGAGATTAATCTCAATTTGTTCCCGGATCTTGTCGTAAAATCCGGCTGAAGAAGAACCCATCTCAACGAGAGGCATGACAACAGTTGTTGTAGCAGCAGCAGGAACAGAGGAGGAAGACGATGATCCTTCGTTCCTCTTAAGAATCTCGACCCTACGGTTAAGATCTTTGAGATACTGCTCAATGACAGAACCAAAATCTCGAAGATCAGTTTTCTCAATACGAGAAGGCGAAGTCTTGCCACTGAAACAGTCGAACATAATCTCCTTCATCCGCAACTCTTTGTTCTCTTTCCACAGTTTCCTGCAAGTCTCAGTCGCTTTGGAGATCCTCTGTTGGAGATAAGTCTCTTGGTTCACCATCTTCTTGGACTTTTCCATCACCGACATCATCTTCCACTGGGACACAACCTTTTCCGCCGCTTCTCTCGACGGCCACACCTCCGGGCTCGCTTCGTACGCACTACCGATGATTACGGCGATTGGGACGTCACAGAGAGTTCCTAACTCGTAGGCTTTCTTCAAAAGACCTCTTTTTCTCTTCTTGAATGTTGATTTCCTTGACGACTCGTTTTCTATGTAAGCCATTTTCACCTTGTGTCTTGTCATGGCGACTCTCTTGTTTTTTTTTTCTTTTACTTCTTCTTCTCTATGTATTAAAATTTTCAAATGTAGTATTGTTTATATATACATATCAATGCTTGAATTTTATATCTAAGGAGATATAGATTATCTAAATCTAAACATATGCATCTATATATATCAATATCATACCATTTCAGAGATATTATACTTAAGTTGGAAATTTTTTTTTTTTTTGGGAAGTAAGTTTAGCATTCAATTATAAAGTATAGTCAAAGGTTCATAGCAAATATTGCATAATAAGAAATCAAGAACTGATAGTTGTATTAAAAAGATTTTAGTCCTGAATGTCGATTGGCAAGTGGTACAGTCAAAAAAGAAAATTGGACTATTTAGGAGAAAGATGATTTATATGGAAACATAAAATTCACAAGAAAATTATTAGATACTATAGTTTGTATATATCTACATAGTATAGAAATCTAGAACAAAAATGGTAGACAATCTTTTGAATACAAAATAACTAAAAAGGGATTTTCTTCCTTATCCAAAAAGTTATAAGACAATATTTTTTCTAACAACAATAATTAAAATGTCAAAAAATAGCAAAAGAAAAAAAAATCATTTTGATCAATTTCATGACTAAGTTAAGTTTTATTTTATTTTCGTTGTTGTTGACTAAAAAAGATGTTGCTAACAGAGCCCATATGGGTTTTAAGCCCAATTTTATTCAAAGCCCATTAACTTAATCAATTCGCGTCTTCTTCCGTTCCCTTCTCGCCGCTTTGGCACTTTCCCGGTCGCATTTCGCATCTCCGTCGTCGCCGGTGAGTTTTTGATTGTTGTGATTGCTTTATGTTCTCTGGGTATTCCAGAACGAATTTGATACTGGAGTCCCGAGATTTGTCCTCAATCATCTGATTGTTATAGTTACACCTTTGATTTGATTTTAGGGAATTAATTGTTTTTTGCTTATTTTCATTACAGTGTTAGACTATCTTTAATCGTGAGAACAAGATTTGATTAGAAGTTTGGTTTCGACCTACCAGTTGTTCGATCAAATGTCTGACAGAAATAAATAATCAGTGACACATTTTCTTTATCATGTCAATCTGGCTTTTAATTTCTCCGTTTTTCTCGATTTTGATGGAAGCTTGTCTTCTGGGATTATTTGTGGTCTGTTGAAACTATTGAACTTTTGTTGGTGAAAATGAGAGGTACATTCAGTCTTTGTGTTTTGTAATCTCTTTTCTAATCTCGTGTATGCGTGCTTACTGCTTAGTAGTAACTTGTCTTTGTGTTTACTCTTTTGGGGGTTTGGAAAGCTGATATAAGTTTTTTCGTTTTCTTCAGAAGGAAGCCATGAAAGTCAAGCTCTTGCGTATCCTTCTACTTCATTTTTTCTGCTTATCATGCATTCAAGTTGATAATGGGATTTATTTAGGTGCAGCTTTGGTAATAAGGATCCCTAGGATTGTCTGTAATGATCTTTCGAGCTGTGTTCAAAACATGATTTATTAAGATGCAGCTTAGTTTCGTGATTCATGATATCTAAAATTGTTCGCTTTTCATGGAGTTTCAGTTTTGATTACTGATGTTGATGACTTTCTAATAGTTTTTTGATGAGGATTCTTGTTATCAACTCTCTAGCTCATATATGATAAACTAGGATGAGGTCAAAGTTCCTAATTTTGATTTTTGTTTCCAAAGAACTGTTTTTTTTCCTTGACGCTCAGTGCTACAATGTCTCCTGACTTCGAATAACAGAGTAAGTTTCTTTGTCCCACTAACACATGTATTATATGCATCCTCAATTCCAATACATGAACTCTTACATTGTGAAAAAACTGTAGGTGGCATGCGGTTGCGTCATGGACATGGGATGCTCAAGATGAGACATGTGGGATATGTCGTATGCCATTTGACGGTTGTTGTCCCGACTGCAAACTCCCTGGAGATAATTGCCCTCTAAGTAAGTTCCTCTCTTTTCATGTCTCTACACACTGTGGTTGTTTGATGAAAAATCTTGTTAAGCTTTTTTTGTTTATTTCAAAAGTTGGCTAAAGTAAAACATTGCTTTGTTTTCTTACGCATGGATCGTTATGGTTATTGAGCAGTTTGGGGAGCTTGCAACCATTCGTTCCATCTCCATTGTATATTGAAATGGGTTAACTCACAGACGAGTCAAGCTCATTGCCCCATGTGCCGTAGAGAATGGCAATTCAAAGAGTAATGGAGAGAGAAAGAGAGAGAAAGAGAGAGAGAGACACTTTGTGTCGTGCCTTGACTAGAGATGTGTTGGGTCATTGTTCCGAATGTAGTACGACCCTTGATCGATTTTTAATGGATGCAAAATACAAGTAACCACAAAAATGTACCTAGAGATTTTGGTCCATACTATGTTTCACGTGTATATGTTTTCTGAGAGTCTGATACGTTTGATTACGTTCGGTTTATGATGTTCCACGTTTGAAAACTTAACTCCATTATTAAGTAACTTACCACATTTATTAATAAGTTTATATCACCAACAAACAAGAAATCATCAAATTTACACACCACCGTTTATTCATCATATATACAAACACCAAATAATTTGTAACTGTTACAAATAACCTTACACGGTGATGTGATAGGAGGAGGAGAAAGAGAGAGAGATCACTAGTTCTTGGTGATGGCATAGATAGCATATATGATCCCTGGAATGTACCCTAAGAACGTCAACACCAAACATATCCAAAACTCCACCTGCGATTATTGATTTTCCCCGTTGTATGTTGTTAGAAAAAATAAGTAAAAGAAACAAGAAATTATAATATAAAGTAAGATATATTGCAGACAAATTAAGAGAAACAAACATTGCAGCCAAATTTGAGGAAGACGCCAAGTGGAGGCAAGAGAATAGCAAGCAGAATATCTATGCAATTCGCTGTTCCTTCGTCCGCCATTTTTCTCTCTTCAAAGTTGTAAATACTTGTTTATATGAACCAACCAACTACTTCTTCATCATGCGATCACGCTACATATATATAGTATAGACCTACTTTTGGAGTTTTGGGATTTGAGATACTCATGAACCACGTGGACATAGATATATTTTCCACGTGGACATAGATATATTTTCCACGTGGATTACCTAATGTTCTAACCATCGTGTACGCGTTTTTTTCGTCAGAGTTTGAAGATTGCGTTCCACTCGATTGTTTTTTAGTAACTGTTGAAACTTGAAAGTAATTTATAGAGACGTATATTAATTCAATGTTTGAATATTCATTAGACATATCTTCCGTCTCCTCTACGACTCCATTAATTCTAATGACGGTAAAAATATAAAATATTATACCCGTTTTGTAATGTCTTCAAACAAAAATGAAAAGATCAGTTTATATTTTCAATTTAATATGTTTTTCTTTTTTAATTTTTTAATTTCCTGCAATTAACATGTAAAATATAACAAACTTCAAAAAAAAAACGAAAATATAATGAATTTTTAACTAATTGTTTATCAATACTAAGTACTTTTATGTTAAAAACTTAGAGTAGTTTTGATAACTAAATCGGTGGTAGGTAATCAAAAACATATTTATGTTAAACCAGATGAAATACTAAAAAATATGTTTGTTGAATAATATTAAAAACTTAGAATATGTTTGTTCTATATCTGTGTAACAAAATCCAGAGAAACAATCTTAATCAATTATTAACTTAATGCGGACCAATAATTTAGGCGAAGTAAAGAATGGTGGTGGCCGAGGCAATCGCCGCCGTGGATTCTGACGAGAGGTCTCATGAAAAAGATGTCTCTAGGAACTTGATGACGATACGTAGACCTCTCATATGCCCTTAGATATTTGAAACATATCCATAAGCACTATTAGAGTAAATCTAGTGTTTGTTTAGCATCATAATTCATTTGTTGATAAAGCTGTTTCTTTAATGTTTACATTTGTTATCATTTCATAATAAAACAAAAGTCGTCAAATTCAACATTAGTGGTCAACACTGATGTTATCTTAACTAATTTGCATATTTTATATCCTAATCACAGTGCTCTTGTCTAAAGCTTTTGGAGTTTTATCATTAGAAGACTTCAAACATTTTGTTCTTATCCTTTCCAATCTTAAACTTACCGATAAGGTTTTGTCCGTTTTTCACCCAATAAAAAATATGGAAATCATACACAACCAAACAAAATATCTAAAAACAAAAATCAAATGGTTGCATGATTTAATAAATTTATATGAATCTTTTATTCGACAATTAATTTGTAATTTTCAGATTTTTCATAAATTATTTGAACCAATCGTAAAAAGACTTGCGTGGTCTGCACACATCTTGTTTAAAAGAAAATCTGATAATTTCAGAAAAAGTTGCATATAAATATTTTTTTGTGCAAACTCCCAGTTACGGACGAGAACCATTTTTTAAGGAAACAACAAACAGTTGTCATCTTTGAAACATGCGCATTCTATATATAATTATTACAATAACTAATAATTTTCAGAAGAGACATCAAATCGTCTATTGAAATGAAAAATTCATAAACAAAAATGATAATTCAATCCAAATCAATTTTTATAAACCAAATATTATTGTTAATGTTATGAGCAGAAAGATCAGCATTGACACTGATGATGTTGGTAATGATGGCGGTGACAATGGGGCGAAATAAAAAATTTCTATATGTTTTCTGCAAATTTTGTACGATTTGTTTTTTTATATACAGAAATCTATAAACCGTTAAAAACATTATTTTTTTAAAATAGTTAAAAATTTTAAATAAAATTAAAGTTTCCCGCGCTATGATGCAAACACATTACCTGATAACAAAAATAACATAACTGATTTAAAGGTAAGACCTTTAATTATTACAATATGCAACTAGTAAAAACTTTAGAAAAGACTTCAAATCGTCTTTGAAAATGAAAAATTCAAAAACACAAATAAATTTTTTTAGTTCAAACCAATCCTTGTAGGCCAACGATTATTGTTGATGCTATCAGCAGAAAGATCAGTGGTGGTGGCATCGGCGGTGATAGCAGTGGTGGTGCTGGTGGTGGTGGTGACGGCAGTGGCGATGGTGTCAATAGGGATGGTGGTGGTGGAGATGAAAGACATATGATTGGTGATTGGTAGTTGGTGGTAGTGATTGTCCATGGAAGCAATGCTTACAAGCTCTTCAACAAAACTCATCTGTCGAGGTTGGGCCATCAACTGATTCATAAATGGTTGATGCAGATTTGGATACTGGTTCGGAATGTGTCTTTGATTATGATTCAAATCCATATTCATATCATGGCTCAAATCATAGAATCTCTGTTGATTCTGATCATAAAAATTAGCAGAAGCTTGGTATTGAAATTGCTGATGATCTATATTCTGATTTTGAATATAATCATTAAAATTTGGAGGAGCATGCTGATTCATATGCATATTCATATTTTGATATTGAAGAATATGATCATAAAATCCAATAGAAGTAGTTACCGAGGTCGCAGGTGCAACAACATGATTCACGTCTCCAACAGTAGGATGAGCTGATTCACCGTTGGTCTCGAGGATCTCGATCCTGTGAGTTAGCTCATTGATATAATGATCAATGAAAAAACTCAAATCTTGAATAAGAGCTGCATCATAACAATGATTTTCTATCATCGTCTTCTTTCTGAAAATATCGAACATAAGTTCTCTAAGTTCAGATTCTCGGTTCTCATCGTGGAGTTTCGTGACTTTTTCTTTTTCTTTTTTGATTCTCTCCAACGTATAAGTTGCTTGATCGTACATCTTCTTGGTTCGTTCCATCTCTGGAATCTTCATAAACTCTGAAAGCACTTCTGTGGCACCTTCTTGGGATGGCCAAACCTCTGGATTCACATCATCAGGACTGTAAATAACCCCACAAGCTTTGACGCCACAAAGAGTGGCCAGCTCATTGAGTTTCTTCATAAACCCTCTTTTTCTTTTCTTGAAAGTTGTTTTTCTTGATGTTTTATTAGCTATGAGTGATAATTTCACCCTTGCCCTTGCCATTATTATCTTTTTTTAGTGAAGGTGAGAAAAAATTGTTACCACTTGATCGTTTATATAGTCTAATGAAAAGTGGGTTTAAGCGTAGGTGTGTAGTCACTAATTAATACTGAATTGCAGTCACTAATTTGCAGTAAAATCTACAGATAATCGTTATGCTAGTGTGTGTAGCTGGTGCTGTGGTGCATCTACTTCCTATGACTTACAATTCTATTTTTTAACTTTTCTATAACTAAATTATCTTAGTATTAGTCTTTGTTTTTTTTTGTTGCTAAAATTAATTTTTAGTTTGGTTCATAAAATTTGGAATTCTATAATGTTTATTTTCTGTTACTATTAATATAAATATAAAATGAAAGATCTAATTTTACGCGGGAATATGTAACGTGAATCTCACCAAAACATTTTTGCGCGCCAAAATAATTTGAAATTTTATTTTGAACATATCTTTCTAAAATAAAGTTTATAACAAAAAGATTTTGAATATATGAATAAGATCATAATATATTAACTCTAAAAACAATTACTTAGAGTTAGTTAGAAAACAAATAATTTAACTATGTCTTCATGCATAAAAATAGATTTTACTAGAAATTACATCCATGAATATTTTTTCTTTTTTCTGATTAAAACATAGAAAAATATATAATTTGAGTTAATTAGCTAATAATATAGAAGAAAGTGGAATGGTAAAGTTAACTGTTTAATTTGAACAAAAATAAAAAATAACCATTTAGTATATTAATAAGATTTATTTCCTTTTTTCTTGTACATACACGATTACTCCGTTTCATGCATGTAGTACTCGTGTAAGGATGATAACCAATTAAAAATTTAGAGATAATTTGTAAATTGTAGATACTATTCCTTTTGTGGCAGTAGCCAGTAAGACCAGCTATGTTAATTAAAGAAGAAAAAGGTATTCTTCAATTCAATTTTAGAAAAATAAAATATTGCCACCTAATTCTGCTTAGTTAGTTTGACGGAAAAAAAAATCTGCATAATTAGTTGGCGTTACAGTTATTATTACTCTTTTTTACAAGGAAATACAGCTCATGACATCCAAAAAGAGAAATGGTAAATAAGAAATTACATTTTGAGTAACATTTCGTTTTGACGGTGCTCCTCTTATCAAAACTACATTTATTTTTGAAATATAAAAAATCATGTATTGGGCCTCAAGCATGAATTCAAGCCCATTGGGCTTCAAGGGTAAGAGCTAAAGCTAAGAAATATTAGGAATGGAGCAAGTTCAAATTAGGCTTCTACCAAATTTGGGCTGATAATATTCTATCGGTTATTTACGAAATCTTCAGGACTTATTTTGTGACTGCAATATATATAAAAAAATATTTTTATAATTTTTCTTTTTTACAAAAGAAAGCGACTTGCTGGTTTTGTTTCTTTCTTTCGTGTGGACCAGTAAACTAATGATTTAAACGCAAGTATTTTGTGGTTGACAGAAGAAAACGTAAGAAGCTCAAGTTATATCAAAATTAAACATCTAAACGTGTGAATTATTAAAGTTAAAATACTGAAATTAGAGAAAAGGATCAAATAAGGAGCTGATACGCGTCACATTTGCATAATAATTATTACTATTGGAAAATAATTAAAGGATAGAAAAAGACATGTTACATTGGAGAAAGTAGAGTTTGATCCCTAAACTTGAGACATAAACTTACAGAAAGAAAAATAAAAGGAGTGACTGATGGGAAGGTTTAAGAAAGTGAGGATGCATAAAATAATTAATTAACAAAAGAGTGTGGCTAATCAGAGATTTGACTATTATTTCTCCTCTTCGACTTTTATTATTAATTACCAAACACATGATGTAATTATTCATTTGATGGCTCATGTTCTTTCAACCAGACAGAATACCTTTTTTATTATTCCTCTAAAAGTAATAGTTGTAAATGAGGATTAAAATTTAACTGATTTACAATTTTTTTTCTTTTTTGAGTAATTACCGACTGCAACAATAAGTGAATGAAGTAATAAACCTGATTAGAATGAAAAATTTTATACCTAAATTTTTAAAATAAATAACAAACGTAGAGAGAATGTATTGAGGCTCAAATTTTATAAATTTGACTGCTTGTTTCAACTAAAAAAGCAGTCATATATATGAGTTATATGATTTTCATCAATATGGATATAAATACTTAAAATAAGAAGTCGATTAGAAAGAAAACAATAAAAGGAAAAGATGTGGAAAATGAGTTTAGGTCCTACTTAATGTAATTATGCATGAGTAGGATCATGGGTCATACTTTTCAACTAGACAAAAACACTTTTTATTATTACTTCTTTTTATCTTTTGAAAATCCATGTCACCTCCTTAAAATATCTTTCTAACTTTTTTATTATAATTGTTGCCGTTAATTAAAACTCAAACTGCTCTTTAAATTTCATAATTATTGCTTTTGCTTTACTTAGAACTAAAGATTTATACTGTACCATTACAGAGACATGAAAATCTTCCCGAATCACTTGGGAGCTTGACAAAAAAAAAGTTACAATTTAAACTTGAAACTAATATATCAATGAGGTTTCAGATTTTTCTCTTAAAACCTTGTAAATTCGAAATGATTTTTGTTGATAGCATTTGTGGCGGTTTAATAATAAAAATAAAAGAAGAAATCATCTATTAAATTTTTAAATATAATATAACTTGATTAAAATAACATTTTAAGGATTGCTTTAACGTGGACCCAATTGTCCAAAAGAGACGAGAAATGCCTATTTCGTTATATGTGCTGAAATCAAGTAAAGTCGAACACCTTTTCTTATATAAAAAAAAATTGGGAATAATAATTAATAAACACTAACTGAATGGTTTTCATTTAAAAGTAGATATAATTAATAATTATTACTTAACCTCCGTGATTTAAAAAGCGATGATCAGTGATCATGTTTCATGGTAATTTTGATTTTCGGCGATTTGGTTCCTCATGTAAATCAGTAAATGTAATTATGACATTTGACCTCTGCTAATATCTCTCCGTCGGCGAACACCTCCATCTTTGTCTTGCTAACGTGGACTAACGTCAACTGTATAATTACTAAATAGTAGTTGTGTTATACAATCGAAACTTCAAAGATTTAGAAGTTTAAAACAACACGTGCTTATTGTTTTGTCATAAACCTAAATTAACCGAAAGAATAGAGCTTCATAGATCATTTTGCTACTACAGTACATGCGAATATTGCTAATTGTGAATCAGGCACAATTGTTTTGTTTGCGTTTCCATGTTATACTAGTCTAAACACTGTAACATAGAAACACAAACAAAGACATAAACACAAACAAACATTAATAGTCGGTTTGTATTCCATTAAAACTTATTGAATATCAAAATCACAATATGGTTTTAATATATTTTCTTACAGATATGTAACATATAAAACAAAAACAATCACTGCAAAAACAGACGAATGCTGCAGAATAATAATTATAATAAGAAGATGAAACAATAGTGAATCGTAGTATTCATGTGAAGAATACGAGGAAACAAAAGCCTGGTGCCACACACGTTGTGGAATAATTGGACGCGAGAGTGATGTTTCAACAATCTCTTTCGTCACTTCTTTCGTATAGTATTGCCTCTCTAAGCAAGCTTTCTTTTGGTACTTAGAACAAGCAAAATATATATATTCTTGTGACCAAATCATGAGTTTTCTGTTTTTGTCCCACTTTTGCAATCATCATTCTACTACAAAATGATGCTCTCTCACTTTTAATATCCGTCTTTTTATTCGTCTCCAATTTTTTTATTTTCCTATTTGTGAGTGTTTGAAAACAAGTAACTATTGAGTCATTGACATGTTGATTTGAATGTTAAAATTTATTGAAATATATTGTTTTGACTTTGCATCCAATATTTTTTTTTTGCTACCATCCAACACATGAAGATTTCTATTATGAATATAATTTAATAAACAACATAAAGATATATAGATGTGAAAATATATTTTATTAACCATATAATTTTTTACGCATTTTGAGATATTTTAAACAAAATTCCTTTTTTGCTAAAAATTTTTTATACCGATAAAAATTTTTGTCAATTCTTTTAGTTTGTTATTGGATATTCGGATTTCGTCAAAGTGTCTAATTAATCTTGGCAACAAGCCGAATCTTTATATTCTTATGCATTATTGTTAATGATAAGCTAAAGAATATCAATGCATTGGGTCTAAAACCTTCATTACTACTTTTTCCTGCAACAGATTGCATGATTAATCACAGCTCATTTCTCGTAATGGTCTACTTGACCGCTATAGCAAAACTATTGGACCATACGGCTACTTGATGGCCAAACATTCGAACTCAAAATTATATATCCCTTTTAATCCTTCTTCCTTTTGTCTTCTTGTTGATTCTCTAGCTATATTGATCATCTTCCACCTTTCTTCTTCCATTCTTTCATTTCGTGTTATAGTCCTCTCTAGTGTCTAGGATTTTGAATGAGGCAAGTCCTACTATCATGAACATGGCTTCTCGAAGATAAAACCAAAGTCAACGTCAACCTCTTTGCAACTTGAAAATTTTAAATGCCCAATCATTTGGAAGGCGGCCATTCTTTTGTATTTCCATTAGAAACTATACAAAACACCACCGTGACTTTCTATGCACATAAACATAAATATATACACATACCAATTAAGTCCAATTTCGACTAACGCAAAAAAAAAGGATACTCCTATTCTTGTTTTAACGACGGCTAATTTTTTTAACTTCATGTTATATTTTAATTTATTCAGCGCATTTAGTTTTTTTATTAGTTCATAACTTCATAACTTCATATACTTACTGTACGTCAATATGGTTATATATGTACATCGTCTGGTTCCTACTTCTGATGTTTTAAATTATTTTTTTAAATGAATTGTATAAAGTTAATCTATTTGTGCAATTATATCTATCACGATGCATCACAACTTGTAAGTTCTGCCGCCGTATTATAATTAAAAATTAAACCTATGAATGTGGGTGTATTGTAGAGGAGAAATGTATATATACAACGAATTATATGTCAATTTAAATAATTGAAGGGGAAAACAATAAAAAGACTGGATTTAATTAAAAAATTTGTAGGACTGCAAAATACTAAAGGAACTTAGTGTTAGTAGATAAATAAAAATATGCAAATGATATACGTAGGACAAAATCACATTTCAATTAAAATTCGAGTATATTCGTCATGCTATGATTAGATTGAGGTAAAGTATGCGATTTCTTCTTGTTACAACAATATGTCAAAGGAGACAGGTTGGATGTATAAGGGATTGAGTGTTCAATTATGCTGATGAATATATAATTTCTTAAGACTCGACTTAAGCAACTAGCATTACATATATATATATATATATATATATATCTTTGTTTTAAACTAATCATGATATTATTTATAAAAACAGCTCTCTTTCCTATACTACGATAATAATGAGAACGCATCTGCTCTTTTATATACGTTTCTAAACAGTCATTGTTATTCTCATGTAGAAACATGCTCAAAATTAATCAAACTTTAGGTTTTTTTTCTTTTCTCTTCACACGTTAGATCAAACTCATCAATTTAAGATCAAATAACGCTTAGAAGTTAACAGTCGGTAACTATTAAAATTAATTAATGTCTATATGAATTACAAGAATATTAGTGGTTGTGCGACCAAATTATTGCATAGTGGAAACATTTATGGTTATTTTTTCCACTATCACTTTGCGTACTTAAATTGAACAACTCTTTTACATTCTCTGAACATCAAGGTGTCTCTTTTGAGAACAAAGTCGGAAAATATAATAAAACTAAAAACACCAAATATATTAAACTTTCTTTGTCAAAAAAAATAATAATAATTTCCGTATTTTTTGGGGACCAAATAATTTTAGAGTCGTACAATGCTTTCATGGAAATGAGTCTGTTGTTGACCGATAGCTTCCACTTTAACTCTATTTCTCTTTTTTTTTTGCTAATTAGAACATTTGAATTTTTTGGGTCATAGTTTTTTGGGGGGGTTTTAATGAATCTTAGTGATATTTATGTCGCATGTATAAAACGTAGATCATCATACTAAACCTAGCAAATGACCGTTCGAACTAGATTATTGTATCCCAGAACAACAGTCATATAATCAACTGGACTAATTGCACTTTTCTCTTAATTTTTGTCCTTATTTAATTTAATCATAAAATCTGATACTACCTTGTCTGACATTTATAAGATTTTTTTCTTTCCCAAAATTTTTTTTTGTATAACTAATAATATAATATATTCTACTTTTATCCATACTATTTTAGGTTATTAGTTTAGGAAATTATTTTGTTATAAGTATATTAATGGGTGTGAAAAAAAAACTACATTGTATTATAAATAATTAGTTTTTCAAAACTAATAATTAACATAATTATGAATATGTTCGTCAATTGATCAAATCTTAATATGTATATAAAAATATTTTTAATTACCTAATATAACAAAAAGAGAGAAAAAATTGTTTTTCTTGATTTTGATCCATAGAAAGATATGTAAAAAATAGACTAAAGAACACAAATATGTGAATCAATTCATTGAAATTAAATCTATATATATCTTTATTTTACTTTTTGTGATTTTTTCTGAATCATAAAATATTAAAAATACAAACCTGATGGCTTAATCTAATTTATAATACAATAAAACTTCAGAATAAAACAGTATTTATTTGATAAATTTCATACAAGATGATTTTTTCAGCTACTCTATGTCTATTTTGTTTATCTACCTCTCGATAAAAAGTAATAACAATTTAAGAGTTTTATCTCTAAAGTATAACCACGATTTAAATATATTTTATATATAAAGGAATCAAATAGTTTTTTCACTAGGTTTTTAGTTCATCTCTTGACTTTTCTGTATATTGTGGTCCCATAAATGTTGTCAATTAATTCACCCAAATAATTATAAAACAAAAGTGTTACACCAGAATCGCCCATCACATTTTCTCTCATTTTATAATAATTTTCCTTATCACCTTCCTTCCTCTTCAGCCTTATAGAACCTTCATAGATCATCGAACTCTCTTTCTTTCTGCAACGATCCATAGCTTCTTGTTTCTTCATTACACCCATAAATCGATTGCTACACATCCATATTACATATAAAATGGGAAGACATTCTTGTTGTTATAAGCAAAAGCTTAGAAAAGGCCTTTGGTCTCCTGAAGAAGATGAAAAACTTCTCAATTACATAACTAGACATGGTCATGGCTGTTGGAGTTCTGTTCCCAAACTCGCAGGTTTGGTTTTCATCATGTGCTCTTATCTTTGAAAAAGTTAAAAAAAATTGTATATATCTTTTACAATGTTTATATGTATGCATTGGTATGATCATATAGGTTTGCAGAGATGTGGAAAAAGTTGTAGGCTTAGGTGGATAAACTATTTGAGACCAGACTTAAAGAGAGGAGCCTTCTCTCAAGACGAAGAAAGCTTGATCATTGAGCTCCATGCTGCGTTAGGAAACAGGTTAACAAATTAGCAACTGATTAGCGACATATTTATATAGAGTTTATGAATACATAATAATGTAGATTTTGAAAAATGATTCATTAATTCTTCCAATCTATTTTGAACTTGCGTAGGTGGTCTCAGATCGCAACTCGATTACCAGGAAGAACAGACAACGAGATTAAAAACTTTTGGAACTCATGTCTTAAGAAGAAGCTACGAAGAAAAGGCATTGACCCAACAACACATAAACCCTTAGTAAGCGACCTTCAAACTCTTAACGTCATAGATCAGAAGCTGGCGTCATCAAACATTTCAGAGGTAATAAAGTCAACGGGTTCGATAAACAACCCACATGATCAGTCTATGGTCGTCTCTTCGCAACCAGGTCCGTGGTGGTTTCCGATGACCACGACGACCGCTAATCAAAACGCTACGTTTTGCTTCAGTTCAAGTAATAATACTCCAACGGTTTCAGACCAGATCGTATCTTTAATCTCATCAATGTCCACGTCATCATCTCCGACACCAATGACTTCAAACTTCAATCCTGTTCCAAACAACTGGGAACTCAACTACTGCAACAACACAGTTCCATCTCCGAGCAACAGTATCTTCAGTGCTTTCTTTGGTAATAATTACGGAGAAGCTAGCCAAATGATGAGTAATAATAATAATAATTCAGTGGTGGATCATGATCATCGTCAAGATATGAAGTCATGGGCATCAGAGATTCTTCATTATTCAGAACATAACCAAAGCTCAGAAACTTGTTTAGAAGCAGAAGTGAAGCCAGACATTGCCAAGTACTACTGGAGATCAACATCATCGTTGCCATCTCCAAACGAAAGCGCTGCGACATTACTAAATGATGCTGACGTGGATTTGTACGGTAAAAATCTTCAAAAGCTTAATAACATGGCGTTTGATCAGAACCTTTAGAGATTATTAACATGTGCTAGAGAGTTTCTAATCAGTATTTCTTCATTTTCAATCCACATTCACGGACCCAAATATATTTGATTGATACATACATATATAAAATATATTTTGCATGTGTTTTCAGTATATATATGTTTTTTGGTTGTGTAAATTTTCTCCTCGTGTATTTTTTTTGTTTGCGCTAAGATGTAATTCCTTTTTCTCCTCTTCTTGCTTGTCATCACTTTGACTTTAATAGAGTTTCACATCATTTTTTATATAAATCTATACTTACTTTATAAAAGTTATTTAACTGGTTATGAAATTTAAAAGAACAAACCAAAACCTAGAAAATAAAGTAAACATGTCCCGGTCGAGACGGATGGTGTTTTTTTCTTTAAGGAGAGGTAAAAATAGATCCTAAGTTGGAGTCGAGACTTCTTCGGAAAAGTGATTCCGGACAACGAGATGCATGCGTGAACAGTGAACCGAAACACCTATAATATTTTTCTTTTGTATTAAAACATATATGTAGTGTGTTTAAAATATAAAATTCATTTTTTCCTATTTTATTTTTATATTATAAATATACCGACCATGTCATATTTTAAGAAATTATGAATAGTTTATGCATACGATAATATTCAGAAATTGATTTAAAAATAAAATTACTATATAGTACAACAAGACCAATTAGAGTATGCTTTTTGTAAATACTAGGAATTCAATATATATTGGAATTACTATTTAATTTATTGAGTTTACCTTAAATATGGAATGTTTTATCTTATAACACAGTATATTTTAAGAGGAATTATATCATTTTGAAAAATAATATAGTTGTTATTTAACACCAACGAAAAAGTAATAAAATATCAAAGCAGTTGTTTATACTTAATTTTATCATACAACGTAAAAGAGATGCCATTAAAAATAATTTTTAATTTTTGATCAAGAAATTTTGATTTTACTACTTATAGTTTTGTCTGTCTTCAGAAATTGAATTTAAGACCTGGTCTGTCTCTTTCCCAACTTCTCTAGATTTAGTCGTTTGAGCTATTTATTGACATCAAATTACAATTGTGTGAATGGGACAATTCATCTTAGAATGGAAGTCCATCGTAGTCTCCTTTAGAAAGAGAGATCGATGTGTGCTTCACTTGTGAACAGTTCTCCTACTCATTCTTGTTACTTCGCAGAATATCCATTTTTACACAGTTTTGAAAGTAACGTGTGAAAATTGGAAGATGTAATATTCAAAACGAGGAGAAAACATGTGAAAAAGACCAATCTATGAGTTCAAAGTTTAGGTGCATGAAAGAAGACTAATATACATGTTCTTGTTTCCTGAACTTTAGGTAATTAATTTAGTTAAAAATTTTCAAATTATTTTTATTTATAACTGAGTTTGCAATCATCTTTCTTTTTATGAGACTGTCATTCTTCAGTTTATAAAAGAAAGGAAAAAATATTGATATATTACAAATGATTAGAGGTCTTTTACAAGTCTCAGACTCTCGGTTTTAAGATATTAACATAACAATTACAAGTTCCACTACTTAGTTAGATTTATGGTCATCGTTTACCAAAAAAAGAAAGAAGTCATGCGCGTTGATCTTGTAAGGTGGTGAAATACGAAAGCCGAAGGTGTGTACTCTTCTGACAATATCCCAATACAATTCACACGAGGGCAGCTTTTGAGTTGGATTGTTTATTTTTATTATTTTGAGGTGGACCAAAAGTCCTATGCTTGCAGAAGAAGGGACCCCTAGTGTTCGAGAAAACTGGAAAAGCCATGCAAGAGATAAGAAGAGAAAGCGAATAAAGAAAAAACAATAAGAACCAAACGTTGTTAGATTTAAGATTTTATTATTAGTTAAGGACAAATCAGTTTAACCCAATCTAACTTGTCAAATTTAGAAGAGTAGTGTAAATATGTTGCATTGATGGTAATTTTGACATACTTTTGGCCTTTATATAGTGAAGATGGTCATGATCATGGACTTATTGGATATGTGAGTATCGAGCCTGATGAAAATGATGTGACTCTGTGGGCAATTATATAGTTTTTTGTAAGCCGAAATCAAAAGAAGAGATGAAAGTTACTTACATATATTGTCGGCTATTATTAGATAGACTGACGCCTATATGGGTTCTCTCTTCGATAATTGATAAGGAATACCTATATTTTCGGTCCGGCTCGATTAATTCTTCAAAAACTATCACAACTACTATCATGAAAACTAAATAATCAAATCTGATATATATATTTTGTTTTTTAACTTGTTTGTAAATCTATTTGCTTTTTCAGGATTAAAACGAAATTTTTTAGACGATTTGAATTCAAATGTATTTATGTAATCTTTTCTGTAAAAGATATTGTCTTTGATAAATAGGATATATTTAAATAAAAATTTCAATAATGTTATACGGAACATTGCCATTTAATAGTAATTTTATGCATTTCATTTTTATTATGATTAGAGACAAACCAATGTTATACAAAGCCAACAAGGACTATTAATTTAATATTTCGTCCAAAGTTGATTGTTGAATGAGAATATAAATACAAAGGACTCTCTAGAATTTCCAAAGCAAACGTTTATGAGTTGATCATTTGTATTTTGAAGACTTATAAAAAAAGGTATTTTTTATCCTTACACCTCATAATTTGCATGTGAGCCAAAATAATTGAGGCCCTACTTTAATCATAACTTTCATTTCTATATCACAATAAAAAAATATCAATATAGCTCTATTGTTTTATTCGATCATTTTTGTTTTTTAAATAAAAGGCATATTGTATATATAACATATATATATATATATCTTATAATGTATGGAGTTCTTTTTGTATCGAATATATCAAAAGGATCGTTGTCGTTTTAATATGGAGATAACGATCACGTAGACAAAAAAACTAGCTTATTGATAAAGACAACGATGTGGCGGCGTAAATGCAATATTTTAAAGTTGCATTATCAACCAGTCATGGGAACTTAATATTTAAAACGTGAGATAACTATTTCCTGTATAAAAAAATATTTGAGAAAACAATGATCCGAGGTCCGTTAAATTTTTATTTGTGAAACTTTGTAACATATAATTCTACATAAAACGTTTTGGTTACAATTCAAATTACAACAACCAAAAATTACCTATGAATTGATCAAACTTGTTGAAAGATCTTAGCAAAAAAAAAAAACTTGTTGAAAGATTTCCAAAAACGTACGCTCTTTATTTCTTAAAATATTATACGCATAATTAAAATGTAATTCATATCAAAATGTGTGTTTGTGTTTAATTTATGAAAAAAATTGGTTAAAAAAAAACTTACAAATTCATTTGAATTTTGTTGGTTATCAACACTACTTCTAAAGACGATTATGTTCATGGTCGGTCCAATATTTCCAGGGCATTAAGGCAACTATTATAAAAAACAATTAATAATAATGAAACACTTAGAAGAACTATGTGTATGCATTTGCATGGTTCTGACCACGAATGGTTGACAAAGAAAAAAAACAATGAAAACGAGTATTTTTAAAAATGATTTTCACTTCTTCAGTACCTGTCCAATATTAAGGGTTCCTACCTATGGGACAAAAATCAAAAATAATATAAATAAATGCAATGGTTATCAACACGAATACTCTTGGTTGGTTATGTTCTGAACCGGTCCAATTTTTTTTTAAAAAAATAAATAAAGAAGGGCCCTGAACTAGATTTTTTTTTGATTTTTTTACAATGTTAACGAGATTCAAGTATGGGCCTCATATTAAAAATATATATGTATGCATGGGCTTTTGACCTTCGCAACCATTGTCTCACCTACTTGGGTCAGACCTGTTATGTCATGTAATCGAAATTGATCTTACATAAGACCGATGGTCTAATCTTATATATCTTTCACAACAAGAACCTTGATTCGTAGGTCTATGGAATAGCGTAGTGTCCATTTTGATGACCGTGCTGGATTGGTCAGATTAACATCTGTTAATATCACCAAACTTATTGCAAACAGAAACATTATAGTAAAAGAAAAGCCTTTCTTCATTATATTTCATTCTCTTTAGGAAAACCTTTTTTTCCAATGAGGAATTGGTACGTAGGAAAGGATACAATACAACAAGATCACTGAAATATGAAAAAAATGAAACTTTTTTTTTTCATTTCAACTTTGTATATGAAAAGAAAAAAAGAGAAGATCATTCATCTGAAGACCAGATTGTGGCAGCTCCTATCACATGGGTATGGACAATCTATTAGCTTCACTTCCGCTCTATCAAAATACCAATCTCCAACCGCTATCGCTACCGCCTAACCTCAGTTTCAAAAAGTTCAAATAATCAGTTGTTTCATAATTGTAAGGAACATGCAAACGCAAAAGCATAAATTGAACGTCTTAAGACAATAAGAGGCTTCTCAAGGCTAAAGAACATTAAGTGCTTACCTTTTTGTGGATAACAGGAGAATCATCGGCGAACCAAGTGTCTTGCCTTTCGGTTTGGCAATGAGAGAAACAGGAGTTTATAAACAAACCGTTCTTTCTTGACTTTGAGAATCCATTTACAGCTCTCAACATTTGATTTCTAAACCCTGTTAAAGAAAAAAACATAAAAAGTGGTCAGGTCGGGTCATTTCGTTTGAAAGAAGATTGGAATTTTCAGATGATTCGACCTTGCAAGAACCGGATCTGTGCTGGACTGCATCTTCCATGGTTTAACCTGCATTCGTGCCAATAACCACTAGGATCTGCACTTGGTGGAGCGATACTGCTTTGAATCTTTTAACAACAAATCAGTAAACAAGAAGATTACTGTTAATAATCTCAGTTAGCATAAAAAATGGGAGTTTCAATAACATGGAAGAAGAAGTAATGTCACCTGCCAAATATCATATGCTGCATTCACAATAAAAAGAGGGGTTTTCATCTGACTGATCAAGTTTTGAGGGAAGAAACACTGTCCCCAAATCAAAGATAAAGAATTTACAGGTCAGCGTTTGCGCTTATATACAAAAGAGAAGCGATTCGATTAAAGGAGGAAGAGCTTACAGAAGTTGGATTGAGATGGTTTGTGCACATACGTGGCAGATTGTTCCTCACTCCCTGCCATATTCATTACCATAAAGGCAAAATTTTGTAAAGCAAAAATGTTTTTTTCAAACTTATGAAGTTTATAATATGAAGATGAGGTGAAAAACAACACACCTGCAACTTCACAACACCGTTATATAGCTTCCTGATGGTGTGGCCACCGGACACATCAGGCCTTTAATCATGGAAAACAAGTGGTTCAATCACGGATACAAGGCTGACTTTGAGAAGAACTAGAAAAAAGGAAATCTTCATGAGAACTAACTTACGTGTCCAAGAACAAGCCTGCATCACTTAAGCACTTGATTTTGGTTGATCTTGAAAACAAGTTTCTGAACTCGTCACAGCGTAAGATCACTGCTAGACCACCTGCAGAGCATCCAGATAGAAGTGCCTGAAGAGTATTAAACAAATTAAAGGAAAAAACTGTTTGATCGATGTAAAGACGAGACTATAAGGAAGGGAGGACAAAGTGAACACACCTGTTTGGCATATCGCATTCCCTTTGCTTTTAAATCTTCCATTGCTGCTCTCCATATCCGCTCTCCTCTAAACTGAAGCCCTGCAGCCTGAAAAATATCTAACTTTAGAGAGAACGAAAAGAAGAACAACTCAAAACCTCAAAACTAAGAAGCCTAAAACCAAGAAAATGACATGTATGATCTCTTAGACGAAGTTCTACGCTTCTTAAAACAAACCTTGTTCTGATTATCCCCACTGAAGGAACCACCATCGCAGTAACGAAGCTTGACTCTATTCCAGTTGAAAAAGTCTGAAGGACATTACCAAAAAGAGGTTAACAAAAAATAGTGCTCGTTGAAACTTCAAAAATTTTACTGAAAAAGAGCATGAAGATAAAAAAGACCTGGATTTTGTTGAGCTTTATCGCTAAGTATTCCTGTAAACAGTATCTGTTTCTCCATGTAGTTAGAGGATCCACGACGACTCTTCTTTCGGTATACACAGTTCCTAATGTTGTCACACCATCCTCCTCCCTTTCCATGTTTTCAATATCAACACGCATTCGAATTTTTGAAACTAAAATAAGACTTAGAAAACCAGAAGATTGATTATTGATGCATCGGAAAACAAATCTTCTTTGCTAACCTCTAATTGAATTAGCCAGCTATTGGCTCCGGATCCATGTCCTCGATGTAAATGATATCCAGGCAAAGTTCCATCCAGACAAACTGTAATGAAAGACACAAACAAGATTTCTCTTTTATAGATCTTAGATTCCAAACACTGTTCTGTTTTTACTTCTTTTTTTTTTCTCCCGGGACATAATGCTAATGTTTTATACCTTTATAGCCATATTTCATTTACATATACATAATGTGCTTCGCTTTCCAAAATCAGAAAGTAGCTTTAAAATGCAACAATCTTCGACACTGGGTAATATTAATATTTAGTTTTATGTCATACAACTCTGATTAAAATCTGAGAATGTCATTCGATTGAATATATGTATGATAAACAAAAAAACAAAGAAACCATTTTTATGGAAATGAATTGAAGTAAAGCAGAGAGAGAGAGTACCAGCTCCTTTGGCACCAGCTCCTCTGATAAGTGTGAGGCCGACCATTAATGGGTTGAAGCCAGCTTTGGAGAAACCATACTCTAATTCCTCAATGCGATCTAAATCTGTGATATTGAACTCTAGATACCCATTTGCCTCAGTCCCCAGAATCAGTCCTGCCACTACAAACCCTAACAAGAAAAGCTTCATCATTTCTCGTACTCTCTCTTTCTAAGAGTCGGAAATGCTTATAGTAGAAAAGAGGAACAGGCTTTATAAGGATTTCAGACAAATGCAAGGACTTGCATGTGTTACAGTGAAAGAATCGATCACTGTTTTTGCTTTTAATGAGAAAGAAGAAGAAGAAGAAAGACACAGAGCAGAGCAGTGGAGAAGTGAGTGAAGAAGACTGTTTAAAAAGGAAAAAAAAAAGAATTTAATGGCTGGATTCACGTTTGGAATCTCATTACCTTGATTTTCTTAATTAATTGATTATAGTATTAATCAAAAACTATACTCCTAATAATCGTAATTTGTGCCCAAAAATGATTATAAAATATCCATAACTAAGACAGGGAGACCATTTTTTCTTTGTTTACGAGATGTTGGTACGTACTTTAAAAGCACACATCATCAAATAAAACATGAAACCATACAAATAAGTGCAATTAATATTTATGGTAATTTATATATCACGCATTGGAAATTAGTAATAGTATTTACTCAATTAATATCTTTAAATTGTATTATCAATCTATGATTTTTCCTCCCGCACCTACTTATCTACCTGTCTTAGTGTTTTTTCAAGAATGCACAACAAAATCATGAGCGATGATTACGGAATTGGTAATCATGTAATGCGGTTGTAATGCGGTTTACCCATTTGGATTTAAAAACATTCTTTAACATTTCAAACATACCATTATTGTTTTGATTGAGTCTGAAGTAAATAAAGATGTCAAATTAATACACAAGAAAAAACACTAAATCCTGTTTTGTCTAAGAGTGGCAAATAAAAGCCAAAATAAGAAATTCAAAATGTTTTCTCTGCATTAAAAGATCCTTCACAAGAAAGTAGATCTCTTGACATGAATCATTGTTTTCAAAATATTAATAATTTACATATTTCCCCATCCAAAATAAGCATAGGCCAGCATAAGTCCAAAAATGTCTTTGACTAACCAAGAAAATGCCATAATTTATGGGGAAAAGGAAAAAAAATGATAAGCTAAATGTCTTATTGTATGATCGGTTTAAAAGTAATGGCTGGTAGAGAGAAAGAGAAAGAAAGTGGTGGGTCTATTTATAAATCCGATGCACATGTTACGCTACCACAAAACAAACAGCCCTATACGGTACGGTGCTTATCTTCTTCCACTCAACTCTATTTCTTTTTATTTTTGTAAGAAGGACCTTTATTTCACTTTTATTTGCGTATGACCCGAAAGATTTGTTAACATTTCTACCTTCATTTAATGCTTCATAGTTTTAAACATTTTTCTTTCTTTTCGTGGTTTTAATAGTTTTTAATCTTTTAATAGGCAAGGCTTTATTGTTTCTCTTTTTTTCACATGATTTTCGATCTTTTTTTGTTTGGTTATATCTGTTTTTACTCAAGTAAACCCCTATTTTATACTAATGACTATTATTTAAATAATTTAAACATGACATTTTTAACAAAAACAAAAAAACGCAAGCTTTAAACGAGAAGTTGTAGTTCTTTTCTTAAGTTTCTTGATATAATATTTGCTAACGATGTATAAAGCTTTTTTTGTGTAAAGAGAATAAGGTGTTAAATTATTAGTTTAAACACAATAAGATGGTTGTATATAGAGTAAAACTTGAGGATATATGGTTAGTCTAGTGGCGTTTTGGTGGTTCTCCAAGTCCAAAGAAAGTTGAACCTTGTATCTCTAACTAGCTAATTTAAACATTGTTTGGAAGAGAGACCATTTCTTATAATAGCAGAAATGGGCAAAAAGATAAATAAAGAATATTACGGGACTTGGCCTGAAACTTCTTTACAAAAAGTTTTGAGGAGTTAATTGTGAAATTTGGAAATATGAAGGACACCGTTATTCCCTTTGTATTTTTCCGTGGGGGTAATTAATATGTACGTTTCTCCATAAAATCGTGTCGGTGTAAGTTTAGAGCGTAAAATATAATTGAAGTCATCACGTACACACCACCGTTTCTCGATGACAATCAATATAACGTAGACATTAGAGAACGATCACGTAGCACCACCGTTGCGTTCTTTGCTTTTTACTCCCTTGCCCCATACGATTCCCATGCACGAGTAATGAAACGTCTCGTATCTTTATAGTTTTTTTTTATTAATTTGGTAACTCAAAAGTACATTTTCGTTTGCTCCCACATCTCCGTATGTTTTTTTTTCCTTAAATTCAAAATAAGAAACTCAAATTATATATCTCTAAAAAAAAGATCCTTCACAGGAAAATTTATTTCTTAATTTGAATCATTGTTTTCAAATTTTAATTATTTACATATTTCCTCAAAAATAAGCATAGACTAAAGCTATTAATAGATTGATTATGCGTGAGTAAATATAGCCCATGGGCCTTAACTACTTGTTGAGCTCATTTGTGTTAACAGGCCTGACAACACCAAGCCTCATAACGTATTATAATACAATTTAAATGACGTATTATAATAGACATTGCGTGAGTAAATATAGCCCATGGGCCTTAACGTATTATAATAGACATTGCGTGAGTAAATATAGCCCATAGGCCTTAACGTATTATAATAGACAATGCGTGAGTAAATATAGCCCATAAGCCTTAACTACTTGCTGAGCTCATTTGTGTTAACAGGCCTGACAACACTTAGCCTCATAACGTGTCAAGGAGGCGGGAAAACAAAGATCATCGGCGCCGGAGAGACCAAAAGTCCCCTGAGAGAGAGATAGAAACCGTCGCTTGCTAATTCGGTGCTTTCTCTGTCATCGCCATGGGTATTAAGGTCTGATGGGTTTACTATGAACGAAAGATTACATATTTTTATTTGCGATTGCTGAATTCGATCTAAATGCCTTTGTTTTGTTTGGGTGTGTGGAAATGTCTATTTTTTTTTAGGGTTTAACGAAGCTTTTAGCTGACAATGCGCCTAATGCCATGAAAGAGCAGAAATTCGAGAGCTATTTCGGTCGGAAAATAGCCGTTGATGCTAGCATGAGCATTTACCAGTTCCTTGTTCGTTCCTTCTTCCTTTGTATATCCCTCTTATTTCGCAATAATCACTCAAAGAGAGTATCTTTCTGAAAAATAAAAATGAGAATTGAAAATGACGCAGATTGTGGTGGGGAGGACTGGGACTGAAATGCTCACGAATGAAGCTGGTGAAGTCACTAGGTTGATAATTATTACTCTCTCTGTTTCCACATTTGTGTAGCGATTTGGATCTTTCGATCTGACGTGTTGCGCTCTTTGCTTCTTTTAGCATCTCTTTTTTTTATACAAAGTGTTAATGCCGTATCTCTGTTTTTGTACGTCTAGCCATTTGCAAGGGATGTTTAATCGAACGATTCGTCTTCTCGAAGCTGGAATTAAGCCTGTGTAACGTTCTTCTCCCACATTCTTTTTTTTTCACTCTCTCTGTGGGTAGTGCCACTGGGTTGCCGTTTTCTATTACTTTTGCTAAGTTAGTTCTGAATGTTTTCTATAGCTATGTTTTCGACGGAAAGCCCCCAGAGTTGAAGAGACAAGAACTGGCAAAACGGTAAATTTGATTGTCCCGAATGCTACTCAAATTGATTTCTAGCTTGAATTTGCTAACATGAGTTTCTGAACTATGGTTTTACCTATTCCAATCTTAATTCAGTTACTCCAAGAGAGCGGATGCAACTGCAGATTTGAGTGGTGCCATTGAGGTTTGCCATTCTTACTTGCCTTTCGAGTTACTTACTTATCCATCTATATTTAACTACCGAAAGAGCATAACTTTAGAAGCTATTCCATGCTGACAGGCAGGAAACAAGGAGGACATTGAGAAGTACAGCAAACGAACTGTGAAGGTAGTCTATAGTTTTCCATCTATGAATAACTGGACTCCTTAATTTTTATACCATCCACTTCAAAGCAAGTGAATCTAGTACTCTTATTTATACATGTATAATCTCCCACTCTCCAGGTGACAAAACAGCACAATGACGACTGCAAAAGACTCTTAAGACTCATGGGGGTGCCTGTTGTTGAGGTACTTCTTGCGGAGAAGCCCCAGAGCCTAAACCTCTGCTATTATTTCTGTCTCTCTGTTATAATTGAATTGGCTAAATTTCCGAAAGGGAGACTGATGATTTTTTACATACAGGCCACTTCCGAAGCAGAAGCGCAGTGTGCTGCTCTATGCAAATCAGGAAAGGTCTGTATTCTTTTTTATGTTCTCTTTCCAGGTGTTTTGCTGACAGTTTAGAGTGACCAGCTGCAATGTTTCATTATGATATGCCTCATCTGTTTAGGTGTATGGTGTGGCTTCTGAAGATATGGATTCCTTAACTTTTGGAGCTCCTAAGTTTCTTCGCCACCTGATGGATCCTAGCTCCAGAAAGATCCCTGTCATGGAATTTGACATTACTAAGGTTTCCCTCTCACACACACACTATCCTTTCTTCGACTTGCTAAGTAAATGAGATAATCTCTGATCTTGTGGTCTTGTTTCAGATTTTAGAAGAGCTTCAACTTACGATGGATCAGTTCATCGACTTGTGCATATTGTCGGGATGTGACTATTGTGATAGCATCCGAGGTATCTAGAGATTTTACTTTTATCTCTTTGTATCTTTCAACTGTGGGTGATATAGATCAACATTGTGTGTTTTTTTTCTCTGTTACGCATGTTAGAATCTAATATGCATTTTGTGCCTCAGGTATCGGAGGGCAGACTGCCCTAAAGCTCATTCGCCAGCATGGATCTATTGAGACGATACTCGAAAATATAAACAAAGAAAGGTTTAACTCTGTTTAATTATCAAGTAGTGTTTTGATTTGGTGACGGTATATGGGATTTATGATATAAGAGTTCAAACCAACCAACATAACTGAAGGATATATGGAATTTATTATCTAAGAGTTCAAACCAACCAATATAACTGAAGGTTAGAACTTTCAAATTTCGTCTAGTTGCTGCACATTACCTATTTCTTTTACTGAAAACTTATCTCTATCCGATGCATTACCATTACCACATATCTAAGAAGCATTTCTCTGTCAATTTGTCTAAACTAAATAAATCCATTCTGTCGCCTTTGTTGAGTTTTTACTTATAACATGTGCTTTTCCAAGAAAAAAATAGCCACACTTCGCTAAAGACTTTTACCATTTTGGTATTTTATGTAGGTATCAAATACCTGAGGAATGGCCATATAATGAAGCTCGTAAACTTTTTAAAGAACCAGATGTCTTAACAGATGAAGAGCAGCTTGATATCAAGTGGACCTCTCCAGATGAAGAGGTATAAACCTACTTCTCCCATTTTCTTCTCCACCCATTCTTTGGATTCTTCAGGACATTTTCTTCATTACCTCTATTTTTTCTTCTTTGTCACCAGGGTATAGTTCAATTTTTGGTGAATGAAAATGGATTCAACATAGATAGGGTAACCAAGGTATGATATCATATTTTGTTCGGTATTGCCATATAGATGCAGTTGTTTATTCTGACAAAATATTGTGGATTATCTGATTTTCATAGGCTGTAGAGAAAATAAAATCTGCAAAGAACAAGTCATCCCAGGGAAGGTTTGCATCTTTCGAACAAATGAGTGGTGATTTAAGCGTGTACCTCTCCTTCCACTCATTTCTTTCTTAAACATTTCACAGGCTGGAGTCATTTTTCAAGCCAGTCGCTAACTCATCCGTGCCTGCTAAGAGAAAGGTTTGTCTCTTACAATTTTGTATATATGGTTGAACCCAGAACTACTTGTACATGAATGTGTACGTCCTGTCATCGAGTGCAAAAGAAACACTAGTTAGTACATTAATTGGTAGCTTAAACTCTTTCTAAGCAGATGTTAAATCAATGCTCTGATTCTTGGTTCTTGAAACATTGATTTTTTTCATGCTCTCTGGCTGCATCTTGTGATTATGCATTAATTGCTTCCATGTTCATGTCCTAGCTGCCATAAACTCTTAAGTCGTAACACATGTCCACAAAAAGTGGATTGAAATATATGTGCCTTTTGCACACTTTAGGTAAACTTTATATCCCTAGTTCTCTCTGAGGTGATTCCTGCATATACTGGATCACAGGGTGCCAAATGCTTTCTCCAGCAGTATAAACCAGCTATCAGCAATAAAGTGATCTCTATGCATGCTTTTGGATGGAACACCTCCAATAACATTGTTAGTGTTAGGCTGTTCTCTCTGTCCCTGGGTTCCAATCTTTCTGTTCAAATGGCTGGAGTTGGCATAGGCAGAAGAATCTAAATATCACGGTGAACATTTAAAATCAATCTGCCATAATTTCTGTATGTTTCGCATATAGCTTAGAGCTGAAAACTAACTTACATAGACTAAGCGCCTCCATTCTTAAGATTTCTGGGATCAATAAAGCACTCTGGTTTGTGTTTCACATGTTTCTATATATTCATTGATCATCTGGTGCTTACGAACTGTTTTTTACTTGGTAATAGGAAATCCCGGAGAATAACACTAAAGGAGCAACAAATAAGAAAACCAAGGGAGGTGGTGGGAGGAAGAAGAAGTAAATCACAGTCCCAGTTGTTACAAGGGTGTATAAGTTAGCACGCTTTCTGCTACAACGATCTGAGGGAAAAGATCAATAAACTGTGATGGTTTTTCTTAGGTCTAAGTAGTCTTTTTGCTATTTTGCTTTTCTTTCTCTGTTTCTGTAACAATTATTTGTCTCTGCTTTCTCAGTGGTAGAAAATTAGTCAGATCTGGACTTCATTTCATCATTATGGTCTATGTGAAGGAAAAACTTGTTCTTGTGTATTCGCATGCTAATATCAGAACTCTTGTGATGAAGCAAGGCTCCATGTGAAATTATGTCTTTTCAAATGATATTAACACTTGGATCAGAAACAGAAGAGGTGCCGATAACAAAGATTTATCACATGATAAAACGATATGAAACATGATAACATAAAGGAATTTTGTCTTGACTACAGATTGCATGATTTACATGAAGGCTAAGATAAGAGATGGAGAGGATTCAAACAATGGTGCAGCCACTTCCGCTGTCATAGGTATTAACTGTTACCATGTCACAGGTGTTGTAGTATGGAAAGCAAGGCTTAGGACACTCTGGCTTCTCTTCTTTTTTGGGAGGAGGTTGTGGTGGTCCAATGATGACTACTACTGGTTTCTGTTTGATCTTCCTTAGCTTTTCTGCAACGCAGAGCGGATCCATCGTACCCACCACCGTAAGCAAGCTCTTCTCGCCATCCAGTACAACCTGATTCACACCTGCATTCAAATCTCTTATCTTTTTATTGCATGTCTCTGTACATATGTGGATTTGGACCGGTAACACGTTTTTTTTTAACCATACCTTCTATCTCTGTTACAGCCTGCATGATTTGGCCTCTGCATTTCTCACAGTTGATGTCCACTTTCATCTCGACTTTCTGCTCAAAACCGAAACAAACAAAACCGAATGAGTCATGAAAAGAAAAATCTAGATATATTTTCAGTATGACCATGGTTTGTTTTTACCTTAACCGTCATGGTGGAGATTGTTTGGGAAGAATATGGATTGTGGACTTTAGAAATGAATGGAGGAGAGGAAGAAACTTCGAAATATATAAAGAGAAAGATGGTTGAAGCAGTCAAATTTTGTATCTTATTGTTCTCATTTCTTCTCAAAATCTTTCTTTTAATATACGAGTCGTCTTTGATAACAGTTTGAGGAGTTACTTGACTTCGACGATTAAGTCTTTTGATCCCAAGCTCTTGCGTCAACGAAACTGTAGCTACATACGTATCTCTCTATGCATATGTGATACGTGGGTGTACATATAATATTAATATGTTTACATTTTTAAATTATTCAATTAGGGATTTTCGTCGTGGCTTTTACCTGGTTGATAGATAACAACATCTCATATGGACTCAACTTGAAGTTGTGAATATTTTATTCAAGAGGGATTTTGTTTAGTCCTAAGTCTTATCAACTTGTGGTCGACCGTTTATTTTGTATTTATTAACATATTAATATGTTGTGCACTTGACAAATGACACTTTAGCAGACAATACTTGTCGGCCTTTATCAAGATTCCGGTTCAGTTTGGACCGGACATAAAATAAACCTTATAGAAAACCGGACCGTGATTCAGCAGATCTCTCCGGTTTGGTTATTTAAGGTAGATCAATCAGTTTGGATTCAGTTGACCAAAACAAAAAAACTTGCTGAGTTATTTTATTTATAAACGAAATAACTAGCCAACTTCCACCTTTCTATTTATTTATTTATGCAATTTATAATTTGAGTTTTGGTGATTACCAGAAAGATAAAGTTATTTTAGGTTAAGTTTCCTCGTACGGTACTAACTACAGCCTAATGATGTGTTAGATTAGATGTCTCTATTCTCCATTAAACAATCCTGTTAATTACAACCGCCCTAGATATTAACTAACAATTAAACACTAAAAACTTAATCTTAGCTAAATTAAGGCCTAACCCCACATTTCGCAATCGTCCTAATAATAAACCTTGAATGTCTCTCAATATATATATAAGAACACCCATTTTTTAAGTTTTTGTATCCGTTGATATATTCTTAATTACAAATTCATCAAGAACAAACTCTTTCAAGAAGAAAAAAACAATAACAACAGTAATGGCGTCTATTGCGACCCATCTTGTTGTTGTTGTTACCATGTTGGTTTCAGCCATGGCCGTCGTAGAATCCAACATGCTTCAAGATGTTTGTGTTGCTGATTTGTCCAATGGTATTTAACTTCAACATTATATTTTGTGTTTGAGTTAGTTTTGTTTTATGTTTTGTTTTAAAGTCTCGTTTCGTTTTCAGTCTCTTTCTTTATTCATCGTTAGGGTAAAGAAAAACGAGCCATTAATTTATCGTTTCAATTTCCACAGTATAATAGTATAAATTTTCCATACCTAACTTGAAATTACATCATTAAGAAGAATTATAGCACCTTGAAACCAATCGTCATAATTTGAAACCAAATGTGGTTATTATTTTCATTGAATGTTCACATCTTGAAAGTTAACAAATATTTACTTGTTAAAACATATCTTCTGAGACATTGTCTCTTGTTAAAAAATTTAAAAAATTGGAAAAGTATGATTGAATCTTCAAACATTCTTTTCAAATAGCATAATCTGATTTTCAAAATTATTATAATTCCTTTTTCCTTTCAATTATTAATTTTCTCTCAATCCTAAATTAACATTTTGTGTGTGTTCGATTTTTGACAAATGAAGCGGTCAAGGTCAACGGATACACTTGCAAGGACTCAACACAAGTAACACCGGAAGACTTCTATTTCCAAGGCTTAGCATCCGCCGCAGCCGTCGGAAACACCAGCACCGGCGCCGTCGTAACCGGAGCCAACGTGGAGAAGGTACCAGGACTCAACACTCTTGACCTCTCCATGTCCCGTATCGATTACGCACCAAACGGCCTAAACCCACCGCACGTGCACCCACGTGCCTCCGAGATCATCTTCGTCCTCGAGGGTCAGCTCTACGTCGGCTTCGTAACAACCGCCGGAAAACTCATCGCCAAATACGTTAACAAAGGAGAAGTATTCGTTTTCCCCAGAGGGCTTCTCCATTTCCAGAAGAACATTGCTAAGTCGGCTCCAGCTTCTGTAATCGCAGCTTTCGATAGCCAGTTTCCCGGAACACAATCGCTCGTCGCATCTCTCTTTGGAGCTCTTCCCGATAACATTCTTGTTGAATCATTCCAGATCAAACCCAAACAGGTTAAGAGGATCAAGTCCAGATACCAACCAAAGAAATGAGAATGAACAACAAAAATCTTTTTCTTCTGTTTTTTTTTTGGGTCTCAACTGTAAACACTAAGCAAAGAAGAAAAGATAAAGTTCGCAACTTTAAATGAAATGCAAAGAAGATTTCCTTGTCTTAACAGAGATTTTTTTTTAACCTAAAGAGCAAATTCTCAACAGAATGTCATAAAACGGGAAGAATCAAAAAGAGCAAATTCTTCAATTAGCCGACAATGGCTGGTGTTGCCTTCCATCTGGAATAGAGAACAAGACAATAGGTTTCGATGGTTTGACAAATGGGACATCACATCTGAAATAGCCTTTCCTCTCAAGCTGAATCACATCTCCACGTTGTAGATTCCTCATATTCGAATCACCAAGTGCCAATGTTTCCTTCTTCGTGTAAGGATTCACAAAAGTAGCAACCTCATCATCTTCTTCCAGCTGTGTATGCAGCAAACACAGAAAGAAAGAGATATTAGTGATTTTGAGAGAGAAAACAACGCAGAAATGGCATCAACTGATTCTTACCTTCTTCTTGGTGATTAAATAATCAAAATCGGTCAATGTGAGTTTCACTAATTCATTAGTCTCGGGAAGCCATGTGAGCTTCAGCTTTGTGGTCTTCACAGATCCTTGGAGATTCAGAACGCCAGATAACGCAGTCACACGACCATCCTCGTCCTTTGTAATTTCCTTTACAATGGCATTTCCCCAATCCATCAAAGTTACTTCCTCATTAACAGAGATGGCACTCGCATCAGCTTCCTCGATCCAAATACTCTTTGTGAAAGTGGTTGCCTTTTCTCCAGCACCTTCAAATTTCTTGTGCTTTGGTATTAGGCGGACAAAAGGCTCATCAGGACCATCCGTTAATGTCAACAGTACACGCCGCTCTTCAATCACAGCCGTATGTCTAGGGCACACAGGATCAACTATTTTCTTATTAATGGACCACAGTTTGTCCCATTCCATCAAATTTAGATTCTTCGAAGCACCCTGGAAACGTAAAAGTCAAAAGAATTATATTACAGAACATTCGAAAGAGGCAACCAACAACGAGAAGAAAGGTTTACCTGTTCCAGAATGAATTGAATCAGAGCTTCGATTTTCAAACCTCTGCGAACAATTCCTTGGACTGTCGGGAAGCGTGGATCATCCCACCCGCCAACCAATCCCTGCTGGACAAACCAGAGAAGCTTGCGCTTACTGAGAAGAGTGTAAACCAAATTTAACCGGCTGAATTCGTAAATTTCAACCCTTCGCATTCCCATGTCCTCCAGAACTTTATAGTACTGAGCATTCCGGTCATGATACTCACTAGAACGAAGGGCATGCGTTATACCTTCAAGAGAATCAACAAACGGGCAAGCAAAGTCATATGTCGGATATATCTTATACTTATTCCCGATACGGTGGTGGGGCATAGGGTTGCATCGATAATAAACCGGGTCTCGCATGGCTTTGTTAGGATCTTGCATGTCTAATTTCCCCCGAACACAGCACTGTAAACCTCTCTCAGTTCCCGCAATCATTTCCTTCCATAGCTTTAAATTCTCCTCGACACTGTGATTCCTACATTTTGAGTCAATCCCATCCATCCTCTCTTTCTGCATATCTTCCCTCGGTGTGTCATCAACATATGCCTTACCCTCGCGCATCAGTTTTTCCGCCATTTCCATCAGGTCAGGAAAATAATCAGATGTGTACGTCACTTTCTCATACTTGATCCCCAAGGTCCCAATATCCTTTACAAGATTATCTACAAACTCGTTGCTCTCTTTAGCTGGGTTAGTGTCATCAAAACGCACAATCACTTCCCCTTGGTATCGCTCGGCAAAATACTTGTTCAGCAACGCAGCCTTAGCATGCCCAATATGAAGATAACCACTTGGTTCTGGAGCAAACCGGAGTCGGACCTTTCCAACTTCTGCACCCGGCAAGTCCACTTCAGGTTTTCCTTTATCATTTGCATCTGCTTTCAGAGCTTGTTGTTGGTCTTTGGACCTGGGTGCAGCAGTAGGCTTCCCTGAACCTTTTTTCACAGTATATGTTGCTGCCTTGTTAAGAGGCTCGGGGTACTCGAGCAATGTCGAATTGAACCATCTAACCAAATTCTGATACTTTTTCGATTTCCTCAAACTTTCCCATCTTGGGCCGGATCCTAATAACAGAGTGTTAAAACTATAGTAAAGACTATAACTAACGAGCTTTCAAATCATCAGAATTTCATCTCGAGTCAGCTAAATTCATAGCAAGTTATTGAATATTACCAGCAAGAGCTGACCAGATAGCAACATCGGCAATGGAAAGAGAATGGCCAACAAGAAACGTGCCACTCTCAAGGTACTTATCGACGCGAGTGCAAGCGTTCTCAAACTCTGATCCAGAGGAGAAGACAGGAGCGTAATCTACCCACTCATCAATCTGATAATGATGAAGAAGAAGAAACAAACCAAAAGAAAGGGTCTTTAAAAATTACATCAGAAGATTCGTGCTATGATGAAAAAAAGGTTGATAATCCCACGAATAGAGACCTGGGCAGATTCAAAAGCATCGCGGCCGTAGAAATCAGGAAGCGAGGTCGCTGATCGACCAACATAGCGAAGAAGAACGGAAGTCCCACTCAATTTCCGCCTAAATCCAGAATTCGATGACAATGGGTTTTAGTTTCATAGGGACAGAACAAAAAGAAGGAATTAGACCGGAAAAGGAAAGTACCCGTCGGAGAAGACAAAAATAGGGACGGTAGTTGCGGCGGCGGCGGAGTCAATAGTCACTGGAGAGGCTGAGAGAGAGAGAGCAACGATTACTGAAAGCGGTGGAGTGTCAGCTGGGAAACAAAGCTTAATCCCTTCCATTTTCTTCCTCTTCCTTTGGGCAGAACGGATCTGAATCCAAATTCCTCCAAAATCAAAGAAACGCAGATCAGAAAAGAATTGGGCAATGTGCAGAGTTTGTGAGATGAGAGCAGGAAAAATGGGCGGCGATAAACCGATTAAAAAGTCTGTATTTTTGGTCGTAGGGTTAGGTTTTAGACTGAAGGGGTTTTCTTTTTTCTTTTTTGACCTTTTTTCACTTCACTTGGAGGGTTTTGATTGGGAACACTCAATTTGCAAACTTTTCCCACTATAGTCCATAAAAGTATCAATCTTTTACATTATTTATCCCAACTTGGATTGAGTTAGTGTAGATAAAGTCTTCTATAGACAACTTGTGTTTAATTCTAGCCTTTCAGATATTTCCACAAGACAGAGAGAGATCAAATGTTTTGAGTTCATTAGAATCTACTGCAGGTAACACTGTCTACAAGAGTTTTTTCATGTTTCAGGTGTTAGGCAAGTGCATGAGCAGAAGAGTGCTTTGCTTAGCAAAAAATCACAAGGGTATCCAACAAAAGAGCATCACGCAGGTTGATAAATAAGGTAAGCATATATGCTTCATTCTTTATACATCATTTGGAGAATGACAACTACATCCTTGGTTATGACTAGTTTTTATGTATCAGTGTCTAAAGAGTAAATGCGACTATTATGGAAGATGAGCGTTGAACTCCATACGCTGTAACGCAGAGGCGGTTCAGATACGTTAGCAGGCATTACAAATCGTTGAGCTCAGTGTGTCATAGACTCATAGGAAACAATCAAAACAAACAAACTCCACTCCAATAGACCTAAAAAATGGGCAGTAGGTACCATACTCATTCAGCAAAATCTTGCGAATGGTCCTTCTTCTTTGTACACATGATAAGAACTTAAGCTGTTAAAAACTACTCTTCTTCTTCTTCAATTCACGAAACCAGAACGAATGTCACTAATGAGAAGACAATTTTAAGTCACAGCAGACCATTAACTATAATCTGGCTACATTCATGAGCACCTGAATCTTCTTCAGATAGAGCCACAGTTTGTCTTGAATGATCATCTTACCATTTGACAAAAATCATCCAAATTTATTTTGACCATAAGACAATCTAAACCTATACAGTGAACTTATCATGAGCTTGATCTCCTACAAAGCTAAAGATAACTCAATTCAATGAGAACTGTGTAACCTAACCGTAGCAATCACACTCTGCTATACAAATCAGATTCAATACACAATTGCTTATCAAACTGGTAAATGATGATGATGCTATGCACAGAGCTTTTTTAAGAATAATCATTGGTCTGGAACATAAGAAAAACAACACTCATATCCATTGATGGATTTAAAGCAGAAGAATAATATCTATACAGATTGAGCAAAAAACCATAAATGAAAACATCTTGAACAAGAATCACACCCCCTAATTTATCAAACTTACACAAATCACCGATGTGGGTTGCACTCATTAGAGCAGAAATCATTGGTTTCTAACATAACTCTTAGCATCTCATGAGTGAAGCTTTCATCGTTAGGGTCAGAAAGTGGGGAAGAAGGAGAATCCTCCTCCTCTGCTCTGCGAGGTCTCATCAAAGAAAAGCAGCCTCCTTTACGCGACCCAGAACGCGAAGAAGAAGAAGAAGAAGGTCGCTTCGGTGATTTGGGCCTCTTTCTGATCTTGTCAACAAAACGCTTCCTGGATTTCGGAATCGAGGGCATTACCAATTGATTCGCGTTCTCAAAATCATCCACGATTCCAATCTCCTTCACATCATTATCCTTCTTCTTCTTCTTCTTCTTCTTCTTCCTCGTCTCCTTGTTAGCGTTACCGACTCCGTTCTGTTCATTCACCGGAATCTCCCCGTGGTTTCCAGGCATTAACCAGACGCCGTCTCAGAGTCGCAGATAGCAAAAAGATCGGAATCGAACGCAGAGATCGATCCGTGGTTGAGAAATCGAGAGGAGTTTGATATTCTGCTCCGTTCTCCTCCACGGCTTCACTAGGTTTCGTTTCCAATCAAAAACCTTCGCTGGCTCTTCTCTCTCTCTCTCACAATTTGTTGCGTGTTTAACGACTTTATTAATTTTACTAATTAATTTAGTAGATTCGGTATCGCTGGTTTTTCTTTTCAACTCAATATCGCTCCGATTATAATTACTGTTTTTTTAAGTATATTTTCAATACATAAACCTTCACATATATATATATATATGTGAAAAAAAAACCTTCATGTATATTTTGTTTATGCCGAGCAATAAAAATACATACTTAAAACATTTGTTTATGCCGTTGAGCTTATAGTTCCCCTGTAAATCGAAGAGGTCTTAGACAAAACAGGTCACAGTTTGTGTATTCTTGAAGCTCTTTAAATCTCAATCGTAAGTATTCATTCTAGCATTTCATATTGAAACTCGACTGTTGCATAATTGTGTTCAGTAAAATAATCAATATTTTTTTGCATTTTTTTGCATCACTTTGTGTTCATTTTATACTCCTTAATTTAATATTCGTTTTGAAAATTTCAATGCGAATCCTCATAAATCCACATTGACGTCTACTAAAACTGAACCTAATTTTTGATAAAGGAGTTACCTTTAGCCAACTTTGTTTTGTTCGGTTTCACTTTAGTATTCAAAATAGAAAACCTCAATATTATTTGAATTAATCTATAATATTGTTCAGATTCGTTTTTTTTTTAAATATAGTTTGGTTAGATCTGAAAAAGTGCTATTCAGTCTGAAATTTTTGAAAATTTGATTTGTTTGTATCTTATTTTGCTCGTTTTTTTCCGATACAAATCATACAAAAAAGCACATAAATTTGTGGAAATGTCGACATTTCATTAATATACAATTCAGCATGTAATTAATTGATCATAAGAAAAATCGTATTTCTTATGTAAAGCGTAAAAATGTTTTGAGAAAAAAAAGAGTAGACATGTCTGTTTCAACTACTTAGGAAAACGATTTAATAATTGAAGAAATCATTTTAATATATTGGTTGATTGAATGATTTAGGAAAATGGACATAGAGGGTGAATTATTAAGCCACTTTCTTCGGAAAATACAAATATCCAACAACATAGTCTAGAGTTTAATGGTCACAATGCAACTCTTGTACATGACTTTGAGAAATGTACAACTCTTATTTTTTTTTAACATTACAAGATCCTCACACCCTTTAAATTTGATGAGACAAGAGAAGCTTTAGTGCTTAGACGAAGTGATTCTTCCATGAAGTGATGATAACATTTTTTTAGGTGATAACATTGCCTTTGGAAATGAGTCTTCGGTGAATGTAATAACATTGCTGATTCCGTGGCAAGATATGCGAGAATTCTGACATGTTGGGAGAAACAATCCTCGCATTGTTCACAAAAAGCCCTGAACCACCAGATTTTGTGATGGTGAACATTTTATCAGAGAGGCTACAAGGAACAAGAGTTTTGTTTGGGAATCGAAGCATGTGGTTGATCATAAGCCAAGCAGGGATCGTATGTCTTAGGATAAATGTCTCAAGACTCTCTTGACTCATGTCTGCCTGAGAAATATCTTCGTCGCTAGGCATCAAGAAAGTAATCTCTTGGTTCTTGAAGAAATTTGTATCGTTGAGGAGATGAAGAAGGGTGACAAAACCGTAGTAAGATTCCCTACTCATGTCGGTAATGGCAGAGACGAGGTCGCTGCTTTGGTTGTCATGTCTCAATATCGGAGTCGGACGTGGCTCGGTGGATGCAAGAATCGTAAGAAGAGAGAAAAAAAAGGGAGCCATAATTAGAAAAATAAATCTCATACTAGCTGATATTAGAATCATCACTCATATCAATTCTAAAACTTTAGAAACAAACTTATATACTACTATCAGAAGTTCATGAATTTTAGGAGTTAATACTAAACCGGTATAAGCCTCGTGGTGATTAGTTGATGCATGGTTGATTCGTGACTTCACCTTTGTTTTCATCTAGGAAGTGTGACAAAAATATATGACTTACATAAAGGAATACTCTACCAGAGAAAAAAAAGAATCTAAAAAAAGAAAAACACAAAACTGCATTACACGACCGAGATAAATACACACATATATACATCCACAGTCAATAAAAGGAAACAAAACTCAAGAAGTATGAGAGGATTTAGTGAAGAACAAGATCATTAAAACCACGTTTAGAGGTTAACCCAATAACACACAACATGTAAAACACTTTCCCACTCTTCGCTTTTGCTTTTACTATTGCCTTTCCCTTCTCCACTTTCATCTTAGCCTTAACCAACATTGGTTTCTGCGATTCTCCTGACCACTCTCGCTCTTCTGCTTCCGGTTCCTCCTCTATCGTCTCTAGCCTCCCCTTTAGTATCTCCTCCAAGTCTTTTCCCAACTCACATATCCTCTTATTCTGTCAAATCACAACACTTTTAAAAAAACGTTCCCATGTCTAATATTGAAAATATATGAATCCGAATGGTACATATATATATATATACCTCACAGTCGCGGTGTAAGTTCCTCTTGTTCGTCCTTCGATGTACAACCCACCACATCTTCCTATACACCAAACTCCTCATAGAACCTCCTCCTTAAAAATCGTTTCTTCTTGTCACATCAGCTTCTCTGAAAGATTTTAGAAAATGTGATGGCTTTCACCAACCCTTTTACAGCTTTATAAGGATACTTCATGATTCTCTCAAAGTGACCAAAAAAGTTTGTTACTTTACAGACAAGCTTCAATCTTTAAATGTGTTGCTTCTCATTATAGCACATATAGAAAAAACGAGGTGGTTGTCACAAATCATCACATTCTGTTTTGTAAAGTCTTTATGTCCTGTAAAGTGGTCATCTCCTTTATCATGCTATCTCTCTTCATGCCTTTTTTTTCTCTCCCTTAATCGATGCTTTATCGGTCACGCTTAATCTCAAGAAATTATATTAAATAATATGTTTGTAGTGGGTTTAGTAGTCTATTTCCTTTATTTTTAACGACTAACCCCAGACAAAATAATGCTATGTAATGTACTTGGAACTTGAGTTCGAGTTTCACTGGCCATTACAATTAGCTTGGAGGTCGAGATGTGTAACTTGTGGACCAAGTACGAGAAACGTTAAATCGTTTAAATTACTGGGACGGAAACAAACATATAATTTGGAGTTTTTTTTCTCTCATAAATATTGCTAAGCATACAACAGAGTAGATAGGACTCACTCTTCCACTTGTATTTTCGCCTATCTCAAAACATCACGACTACAATAACATCATAAGTAACATTTGGTTTAACAAAATATTTAGCATTTGGTTGCAGTTTCATCGTTCCTGTTCTTTTGATATCTTCTTGTCTATACGAAGTCACAAACGTCAAAATCTGAGCTTATTCTCTAATACGATAGGGAATCCCCAGTGAGAAGAGAGTACGAGATTGGGATAGAAACCTTCTCTGTTCATTTTATCTGTGACCCGGGCGTAAATGCTCAAGATCCTTCTTGGTAAAACTAGTGCCTTAAGAACCAGTCTCCTTGGTCGGTTTAGTCTGAACCCTTTTGACCTACCCTCGAGCTTCTTCCCCCAGTTATGTCTTATAGTTCTTGTCTCAAACTTCTCGTAATGATGACTTAGCTTCTGGTACCGGCATGATGATCTTGATCGGTACTTACCAACAATCTGCAGCATCTTGAGCTTACTTTTTGTTGTTTGGAAGATACAAAACAGAGAAAAGAAGATTCTTTCAAAAGATTTTGTGTGACGAAGTGGTTGAAAGTAGTTCTAAAACAAAGAAAACACTTAAAAGAGTAACGAATCAAAAGAGAAACAGTTGAGTTACAAACAAAGAACAGTTTGATGATAATAGATGTGAGAAAGGGGCTCCATTAAATGATAAGAGAGTGAGGGAAAAAGATTCTAAAAGCACATGGCTATATTCTTCTTTTGTATTTATTAAAAACCACAAATCCCCAAATCTTCTGAAAATTTTGCAGTACTTGTTTAACCACATAAGTCAGACAGAGACTGCAGCTGCCATGTAATATCATCTATGTGGCTATGGCTGTCACATAGCAGAAGGAGAGAAAATAAAGAATTGATGTCTCTAGTGAATAAGAAAATTGAGAGCCATGTGCAATGATTGGATAAGAGGTTTTATATCTAAATAAGAGATTAAGGAGAAGAGAAGCCACTAATTGAGCCAGCGGCGTAATCATTTGGCAACATGAATAGAAGAGAGGATAACTTTTTTTGAAGCAAACGGAAAAAAAAAACTAATGATGTTTTTAAAAATATTTTGTGAAAAAGAACCTATTGCAATGTAGTTTAATATTTTCAAGTTAAAATAGAAAATAAATTTTACTTAGACATGTCATAGCTTGTAAGTTGTAAACCCAAATACAAGTATTATTGGTTGCAACAAAATGGAAAAAGAAACAAAAACAAGAAAAAGTTGTTTACTAGGTAACAAACGAAATTGAATGGATCCAACAAATGGAACAAATTTACAAGAGAATCATTAGTCACAATGAGTTGAGCCACATCTACATTTTTGGCATATTTTGCTTAGGACTAAAGCCCATTAAAGGCCCATTATAAGGAAACTGGCACCAAAACGAGACGGAAACGCAAATTTGACATGTTGACGAAGGGACACGCAAAAAGAGGAACACTCTCACACGCCTTCGCGTCTTAACTGTGATTCAACGCCAAGTTCACGTTTCTTGCATGATTCTCTCGGTACACATAATAAACCTTCTTTTGACTTTCCCATTACCCATAATCAAATTTTGATTAAAAAAAACTTACAAGATAGAAAAAAAATGATAAATCCAAACTTCAATTTAAAAGCTTATTATTAATCTGATCAAATAACGAGATTATACAGTGATTTAATCTGAGCATAACAAAACATAATCAAAGACTGGAACAAACAAACACACACACTGAAGAAGAGTTTGCCAAATCTAAAACCTTTAGAAGCAGTAAGAAGGTTCGTCGTGTAAGTGAAGGAGGCGGAAAAAGCGTCTCCGGCGGTAGAGAAACGCCGATCTGAGTCGAGACCAGACAACGCGTTTCAACCTCCTCGCTGATCTCAACCTCGTCCAGACAAATCTCTTCACTCTCCTCACAGATCCCGTGAGCTTCTCGGAGAAGCTCTGTTTCCTGGAGAACCGGTAGCTCCTTAGAAACATCTGTCTCTTCTCAAAATACTCTCCATATGCTCCATGGCAGTAACAGTCGCCGCCAGTGCTGCTTCTCAAGAGGAGCTTCTCACTCATCGGAATCTGAGATCAGTGGAGGCTGAGAAAATGGGTATTTTCTTTTTTTCTTTAGGGAGTTTTATGTTTCCAAGTTTGGAAAAAGGAACCCTTCAAGTGAAAAAGGGTCTTATTGAAATCCCTAAACGCTCTTGTCGCCGCCGCTAACGCAGTCGCGTAATAGCCAAGATTTTTGGTTTAAGCGTGTGCTTATAAATACTGTTCTTGCTTTATGTTTAAGCACTGTGTTCTTATTGGCGCAAACCTTTGTGCTTCTCTCTATCTCTCTCTCTCGGTAATCTGAAAGTCTTCTCCTCGTTAATCCATCCAAAAATCTGGTGAGACTTTAATTTTAATCTTTTCCCGATAACTAACAACATTCCACCATCAGAAAAATATTAGTGAAAACAGTGAATGAAACCATTTGTTTCGAGAATGAATGTGTATTTTAATTATCAATATAAAACGATGCGCTCATAAAGTTACATGGTTTACACGTACTTGATTCTTTTACTATACAAATCCTCTAGTGCCGTATTTTTATAGTTTTATTATAGTATTAACTTTTTGTTCCTTTTGTTGTCACACAAGACTATATGAAAGACCTAATTAGTTTATGTTTGGTGGACCAAAGGAGTTAGGTGTGTGAAGATGTGACATCGGGCATTAAAGAATGATACACCAACTCTTATGCATTTACTTTGCTTGCTTTCCGTCAAAACCAAAAGTACTAAGAACAGTGTCTCCACAGTTCACAAGTAATACGACTCAATTGTTTCCCTAGTAAAGGAACAGAAGCTCATCATCTGTTCCTTAGCCTTAGCTACTAAGAGTTTCACTCAAGGCATTTGTTTCTTACTATGCTCTCAAACTTAAGAAGAAACTGATGCCAAGAACACGCAAAATGTAATCTTTCAAAGAATCTGCAACTCATCTAGTTACATGTATATATGAAAAACGTTTCTCGCTACGAAGCATTTTCACAAGCTTGAGAAAGCAATTAACGAATAGTTTCATATCCTATTGTATCTACAAAGCAGGCAAGAACGAGAAAAAATGCCAGTAGAGGACTCATCATATAAAGATACAAGAGTTGAAGGCAAACGGGTTTATAAGCTTTTTCATTTATCTTCAAGTTTCCTACTAACATCGTCCAACTAAGAACACACCTGAGAAGATTCATCTGAATCCAACTATTTAGGAGCATGTTTTGTACCTCGAAATGGTGCTTTCTACATCTTTTTTTCTGCTCCTATCTAGGCCCACTTTCATTTGCTGCGGGGACATTGCTGGGGAAACTAGATAAATCAATGTCAATGAGAGACATGTCATACATTGTATCAAGAGAATCCGAAGCATCAACAAGCAAGGAAGATTTCACAGCATCAGGGCGTGCAGGATCAGACGTTACGCTGGAGCTTTTCGGTGAGCTTGCCCCTGAAGATAGACTACTTGAGACCGAAACACCATCTATCTTGTTTGCATACACGGGTTTGTTCTTTCTCATTGCATCCATCTCTTGGCCAGTTGGCACAAAAGTTCTCGACCGGTACTTCTTTGTCCCCTCATCGCCACCATCGTTATGATTATAGAGTACATAATCGTGATAAGTAGGAGCAAACTATAATAACCAATCATCAGGAAACCAAAACGACCAAGCTATTATTTGAAATGGAGATGTGGTTTTAAAACGAAATAAGATACCTGGTGAACAGTGTCATGGTAGAAGTCATTTAGTTTGACAGCATGTGATAGGCTCCCTGAGAAACTGCCAGATCCACCAACATTGGCACCGGCGTACTCCTTGTATGGAAAAGCATAGAAATGGCACGCTGCAGCAATAAGCATCTCGACACATATTATAAAATTTTGAAAATGAGCCGCTTCCTCGGCGCCCTTTATAAATCCAGATTTTGCAGCAAGAAAAACTAGAACACCCTGTACAAAGAAGAGGTCATGGGAACATAATTATTTTAATAAAAAAGCAACTATATGTGGAAGATCGCAAAAGTCAAGAGTTAAATGTCAACATACTTTAAGTTAGAACGCAAATTTACCTGCCAATAGGTTAGAAAGACCACAGACTTAATGATCACAAACTTTGGGACTGGATTGAATGGCTGAAGCAGATCTCTGCATGCCATGTAAAATAGCACAAGTGCGTACAAAGCCACTGTGTAGGATATGGTATAGATGATGGTAAGATAGAGATATGCTTGATCAGGGTTAAAATTTCCGTCCTTGTACTTCCCTTTTGCGTAGAGCACAAGAGTGACAGCAACTAGGATAGGCTTTAGGATTACAAACTGCAGACAACCTTGCTTGCATCGTCGGATAAAACGCCTGCAACAGAAGACCATGGCGCATACGTCAATAGATTGCAGAGGGTTGTAAAAATGCAACATAGAAAGAAATTATCATGAGACCGAGGCATTTAAACAGCACTTTCAGCATCTCTCGGTCTCTGATGAAACTTAAAGTGTGTTCAACCATATAATTGTCTCTAGTGACAAGCACTCATAATGATTATTAATGTGATTATAGTGAATCTAAAAATCCGCATATGTTGTATGGCTAGCACAGAAAATGGTGCGGAAATGATAGGATACACTGGGAAAAGACTATGTAAACACTGCCTTTATTAAGAAGTACAAAAAGATTGGTTTTGTTCCGCAAACTCACCCGTCCAATGTCAGTGGCGGAAAACAACATGTCATGAGAGACCATGATGGTTTCAGAGACCGACCACTTAGACTAAGCACTACTGCTCCTGGACCTCCAACCCATGCCAATAACAGCGATAGGAAATTGTAAATGACCCATGCTTCATAACTGAAACAACAAAAAAAGTCATTAGAAATATAAATGTCTCAAGGCCATTGACTTTAAACGAAAACGAGCCAAACTCTATGAACTATTGAGACACTCTAAACGTAGACAAGGACACATTTAACATCGTCTACGTTCAAGTTTTAGGGGTTTTAGTTATCAAAGGAAGCACATTAACCAGCACAGCCCGAAATTTAGGAACACTCACACTTCTCGTATGGAATCAAAATATATCGAGCTTCTGGGTAGCACGAGAGACAAGAATGACATGAAGGCATATACCTGGACCATCAAGAACATGTCAGGTAAACAGAAATTCAACATGTTAAGGACTAAACAATCGAACAAGTTAGAGAGATAATAATACTGACCGGGACCATGAAGATGATGCGTACGATATATCTCTGATAAGTTGGTTCCGTGTAATTCAGGAGATGCCTGTAGATATGAAATATTGCCAAAGCAACAGCTCCAACAGTACATAGAAATGCCACGATATTGAGATAAAATGGTATCAAATCCGCCATTCTGCAAAAAAGAAAGAAGAAACATAAATCGCTATGAACAAACTCCTCAACCTCTGTAACTGAGCAAATGTAAAAGGAGCCAAACCTCTACAAGAGCTAAGACGGATCTAGAAAAAGTTCAAATTGCTCCAAAAGGGTATCAAGAGGCTGGTGAAATCGAAGGATCACAGCGAAATGGGAGCGGAAACAAGAACCATAAACACGAGCCCAATCTCGCGATTTAGTAAAGTTGGAGAATTTTCGGCAAGTGAGAGTGGAGGATTTGATGTTTCGTATGAATCGAAGAAATGACGCGAGCCCAGAACTGAGAGACACGATCCGCAATCGGAAAGAGCGTACCTTGAATTGAAGGAGGAAGAGGAGAGAACAATGTAACACAAGCAAAAAAACAGAAGGAAGGAACAGAGAAAACCCTTTCGAGCGAGAGAAAGAGAGGTTTGCGGGCAAAGAGCAGTTTAATTGGATATTGTGAAGAGGGTTTTGATAAGCCTTCGTCCTTGTTCTTCCTTCCTTAGGAAAGGAGCAAACTCGAAAAGCAAAGAAAAATTTAAGATTTTTAGATCAAAGCAAAGAGTTGGAATCCGTTCGACGTCCATCCAATCCAGCCTGTGAACTTCAACCCCTAAATTATTTCGCTTTCGTAACGTTTATTTATTTATTTATTTTTGGAATAATCTATTTTCCTTAATCCAATGATTTTTAATTTACAATCTATAAACTACACTATGGTTTGTCGGCAAAGCCAGAGCTCAAGCCTAAAACATTCTATTTAGCAAATCATACTAAATTAACAAGAGATAAATTGTGAGACAACTAGTCAAAAGTGTGAGCCTGAAAACGAATCCATCTTAGTTTTGGGGTGGATCTCTCTTGATATGTGGATAATTAATATTTTTTTACTTTATACCAAATGCTAAAGAAAGAGTTTCGTGCCTCTCTGTTTTTTTCTTTTATATACTATTTATAGAGATCTTAAAGCATTTCAGTGATGAAATTTTTATTCCGTAAGAGGATAAAGCCGTAAGATGGACCAGAATATACATAAGACCGGCCCATTAAAGGCCCATCTTATCTGATATTATTACACCACTTGGAGAGAAACAAATAAATAAGATAGGGCAGAGCAGAGAAGCAAAAGCGTGGAAGGTTGCAAAGCCTTTCAAAAACACTCACTCTCACCTTATCCTTCTCCTTCTCCTTCTCCTTCTCCTTCTCCTTCTCCTTCCTTCTTCCTCTTTCTCTCCGGCGAGTATCTAGAAATGGCGTCGACGGTGGGAGTTCAATCTCTTTACCAGGTTCCTCACCTGGAAATCTCTAAACCCAATTCAAAGAAGAGGTCTGGTTGCTTAGCTCTCTCTCTGGATAAGCCTTTCTTCTCTCCCATCTCTCTTCGAAGAACTCGTCTTATCCACTCCTCTTCCTCTTCTATTCTTATTCCCTCCGCCGTCGCAACCCCTAACTCTGTTCTCAGCGAGGAAGCTTTCAAAAGCCTTGGTCTTTCCGACGAGTTCGACCTCGACGGCGACAACAACGACTCCTCCGACGATGCTGAAGAACTCGCTATCTCAAAACTCGGCTTGCCTCAGCGTCTCGGCGAGTCTCTGGAGAAGCGTGGTATCACTCACCTCTTCCCCATCCAGGTTCGTCTCTTTTCTCTGCCTCGATAATATTTTAATCTTAGGTTTCCGTTTCTTTCATTTCCCAATTCCAAATTGTAAACATGGTTCGTTTGTGGATATTAATCTGAAAACTGTTAAGAGTTATGCTTTATGCTCACGAGAAGACTTAAGGCAACAATCTATTATATGTTGAGTCTCTATTGACAATGTTTTTGGTATCTGTGTCTGAAGAGGGCTGTTCTGGTTCCTGCACTGCAAGGACGAGACATCATAGCTCGTGCAAAGACAGGAACTGGAAAGACTTTAGCTTTCGGTATCCCTATCATCAAACGCCTCACTGAACAAGCTGGAGACTACTCTGCTTTCAGGTCTTTCTTCTTTTACGTTACGTACCCTTTGTTTACACTGACCTTTCCATTGGATTTTTCTAAATGTTTAGCTTTCTCTTATTGAGCAGGAGGTCTGGTCGTCTTCCTAAATTCCTTGTCCTTGCGCCTACCAGAGAACTGGCTAAGCAAGTGGAGAAAGAGATTAAGGAGTCTGCGCCTTATTTGAGCACTGTTTGTGTATATGGAGGTGTTTCTTATACAATTCAGCAGAGTGCTCTTACTCGTGGTGTTGATGTTGTTGTCGGAACTCCTGGAAGGATCATTGACTTGATCGAAGGAAGGAGCCTCAAATTGGGAGAAGTTGAGTATTTAGTACTCGATGAAGCTGATCAGATGCTTGCTGTTGGGTTTGAGGAGGCCGTGGAATCCATTCTTGAGAATCTCCCACAGAAGCGACAAAGCATGCTTTTCTCTGCAACTATGCCTACTTGGGTGAAGAAGTTGGCAAGGAAGTACCTTGACAATCCCTTGAATATCGATCTGGTAAAAGCTTTCCTTTGCTTGCCCCATTCTTCCTTCTCATTATCTCGGTTAGACTCAGATGCCTAAGGCTATCTTCTTGTTTGGTTTACTGGATTTGCAGGTTGGAGACCAAGATGAGAAGCTCGCGGAGGGGATCAAACTCTATGCAATCTCAGCCACATCGACATCAAAGCGAACTATTCTAAGCGACCTTATAACAGTATGACTCAATTGATAGTTTGCTATTTCCTAAACCTGGTTGATGATTGATTGGTGTCTTTAGCTCTATATTGATTATTCCTATTTTCAAAACATGAAGGTGTATGCCAAGGGTGGCAAGACCATTGTTTTTACCCAGACAAAAAGAGATGCAGACGAGGTCTCTCTAGCATTATCAAACAGTATAGCTTCTGAAGCACTTCATGGAGATATTTCTCAGCATCAAAGAGAGAGAACACTCAATGGTTTTCGCCAAGGAAAGTTCACAGTTCTAGTTGCCACTGATGTCGCATCTCGTGGACTTGACATCCCGAATGTAGATCTAGTAAGTTTTCAAAGTTTCAGTACGTACCTTATCCTCTTTTGTGGCATGTTTTTCTGTTTGTTCTGAAATTTTCTTTTACAGGTTATCCACTATGAACTTCCCAATGACCCAGAGACTTTTGTGCACCGTTCTGGTCGTACTGGGCGTGCAGGAAAAGAAGGGTCTGCCATTCTCATGCACAGCAACAGCCAAAAGAGAACAGTGAGGTCTCTTGAGCGTGATGTAGGCTGCAGATTTGAATTTATTAGCCCACCAACCGTTGGAGACTTGTTGGAAGCGTCAGCAGACCATGTGGTGGCCACTCTAAACGGTGTTCACCCTGAGTCTATAAAGTTTTTTTCAGCAACTGCTCAAAAACTATTTGAGGAAAAAGGTACAGATGCTTTAGCTGCAGCTCTAGCTCACCTGAGCGGTTTCTCTCAGCCACCTTCATCGAGATCTCTCCTCAGTCATGAGCAGGTTTAATTCTCAACCATGCCTACCATGCTTAAAGATTCAGGAAAACAAATAAGAGGTTACTAACATTTTTTAGAGTGCTAATTGAGAGTCCTATAAACTTCAGCATCCACTACAATAGCAACTTTTTTCACTCGAGTGGATCTAAGTCCTCTATATAGATTTGATAATCTGACAATCTTGAACTGAAGTTAAATTTTTGGACTGCAGGGATGGGTGACTTTGCAAATGATTCGAGATCCAACGAACTCTAGAGGGTTCTTGTCTGCTAGGTCTGTCACTGGTTTTCTTTCCGATGTTTACCGTCCAGCTGCAGATTCAGTTGGAAAAATCTTCTTGATCGCAGATGACAGGGTCAGTATCATTGAAATGTTCGTAATATCAGCAGTTTGTCAAAAACTACATTCTTTTGTAAATCTATGGTTCTGCTATATATCAGGTGCAAGGAGCTGTTTTTGATCTACCAGAGGACATCGCGAAAGAGCTGCTAGAGAATGAAGTGCCAGAAGGAAACAGTTTATCCTTGATAACGAAGGTATTGATCCGGGCTTCTTGTAGTTTCTGCTGGCTTTCACTCTTTTGATACAACATAACATATTCACAATAAGACCCTTTTTGACTAACAACACTTGGCATGTTTTGGGTTCTGATTGTAGTTGCCTCCGCTGCAAGACGATGGACCGTCTAGTGATAACTATGGACGGTTCTCTAGCAGAGACAGGATGCCTAGAGGAGGAGGAGGTTCTAGAGGGTCAAGATATGGTGGTAGAGGAGGAGGGTCATCACGAGGACGTGATAGTTGGGGAGGTGATGATGACAGAAGAAGTCGAAGCAGTGGTGGCGGAGGAAGCGGCTGGTCCCGTGCTGGTGGTTCCAGAGGAAGTTCTGATGATTGGTTGATTGGCGGCGGTAGTGACAGAAGATCATCAAGCAGCAGAGCTCCTTCCCGGAAGAGGTGAGACATTTTGAGCTTGAAACAAATCTACGTTAATATCTGCGAGCTTGCCCATTCAACTGATTGATTTATGTCGGTAAAACAGGAGTTTTGGAGGTTCTTGCTTCAGTTGTGGAAGTTCAGGTCACATGGCAGCAGATTGTCCTGACAAGAGAATGTTTTAAAGTGTTCTTAGTTGATGGTTTCTGCTCTTGAGAGAGAGTGAGATCCTTGTCCTTTTTGGTGTTCTTCATGATTCGTGCTTGCGTAAACCGTTTGTTTCAGACGGTAGAGTGCAATTGTGGAGGATGTATGCTTCAGACAAGGTTTAACTACAAGCATAGTGCAGAAGAAAAGAGAGGCAGAAAGTAAGTAAAGGAGAAGGTTTTCCTCAGTTGGCATTTTCAGAGATTGCTTCAGAGAAGGAAAAGCTGATGGATCCTTTTATTTTTAGGTTATTATAATGATCAGATTCCATGTTTCTGAGTTTTGTATGATTTAAGTTAGTCTATCGACACTACTCTTTTTGTTTTTGTTTTTTGTACGTTTCTATTATTATATGTGAATCGTGATCACATGTGTTTTGTTTTGACAGAAAGAACTGTGTCATTACAATAGAATCGTTTCGTCTTAATTTAATCGAAATTCTTTGTTTAGTAGTTTTATTTGAAAGAAACCAATCGAGTCTTGAATCTTTTTATGCGGGCAACAAGCTAAACTAGTTTCTCTAGGTCAAGATAAATTTGCTGCAAATCATTCGTGCGAGTAATGACATATTTGGTCAATAGTGGGACAAAACTTATGTATAGGCTTGTGTAAGTGTCGAGTTTGACAAATACATTCGTTTCGTTTACAATTTTATCGATGAGATCGGTTTCAAAATAACAATAATTTTCTTTTATTTGCAAAATTAACTTTGAGAGGTTTACATTACAATTCTCAAAAAACAAATTCATAATAAACAAATATAGAAGACATCCTTAGCAGTTAGCTTAGTCGTCGTTATAGATAGAACTTCGTACATACAAAAGACACAAATCACAAACAGAAATAAATAAGACTAAACGGTGGAGGAAGGTGATGGAGACGATGCTTGTTTAGCAGGTCCTTGTGGGAGACCACATTTAGTCAAACAATCTTGGTAACAAGATTTGTTTTGTTTGCCACAATTTATGGAACAGTTTTTGAAGCACTCGAGTTTTGGATTAAGCGTTGGCTTGCTATCATCAACACTCATTCCATTGCATGCCTGTAAAACACATCCCATCATTATCAATGCCATCACCATACACGCTTTTCCCGCCATTTTCTCTTCGCAAAGTTTATTTTGTTCAAAACAAAATATTACGACTTGTGTTTATTGTTTGATAGATATGAGATGTGTGTATATGATCGAGAGTAAGGGGTTTATATATTGAGTTTTTGCCTCTATATATAGTTCATTTGTTATTTCTGTGTGTGTGTTTTGTTTTTGTTGTTTACTATTTTAGATTGGTTTGACTTTAATAGAAATGTGTTATTTTCGTCTGATTTGACTTAAATAGAGTTGGCTAATTTTTTATTTTTTTTGCTGAAATTATAATATTAAAACGAACAAACAAGAGTTACACTCGGAGAAACAGTTCCAATGGCTAATTATTGTTCGAATTGCATTCACGTTATTTTTTTTTTCATGTAATTTAGTGATTTGAAAAAGTATGAGGTATATGTTATTATTATTGATTTTATTTCTTTCTACTTACGAAGACTAAGTGATTTACTGATTAGGAGTCTTTTTTTTAATTTATAATTACATGCCATCAAATATATTTGTATATTTGTTTTTTTTTGTTTTTTTGTTCATTTGGTATATCATCAGAGATATGTGATATGATCTAATTATTACAAGCCATCAGTTTTCAACTATTTTCAACATATGTACAATATCTGAGAGCATGACAGAAAGCTCCACGGACAACACTTGAAATATTTGGTAAGTCTTGTATCACTTTATTTGTAGAAATTATATTCTCTGGAAATCAAATATCTAGTGTAAAATTTTTTTAATCTTAAAACCATTTGGCCAAAAAAACTTCCACAAATATGTTAGTATATTAATACGTTAAATATTCATGTATATATCATTCAATAACTAAACATTTATAAAATTTATATTGGACCAAGATTGTAACCCAATTGTTTGTAATAGTAGTGAGATCGTATTATATACAACCAAGGTTCAATCGAATCCGATAGTTGTATATGGTAGACGACAAAATAAAAGAAGAGTATATATATACACATTATTTGTGTGTTTTCTGATAATATGAACGACAAAAAAAATACCAGAGCATTCCAATAATCTAGTATATTAAAAATACCATGAATTCAAGACAAAAAAAAATACCATGAATTCAAATTTTATGAAATTACAGAAAATCAATATCGGATTGGCAAGGCAAAAGTTACCAATCACAAAATCCCATCAAGTACAAAAACAAAAACAAAAACAAAAATTATATAATAGGTAAAAAGGTGTATAATAATAATAACAGTAATCATATGGTTATATAGAAAAAAAATACGGCCAGGCAGAGACTTCCTGTTAAAGATGCAAAAAATCCAAGCTACCTGCAAATTTTAAAAGAAAGCAGACATTAATCAATCACATACATACTCCTTTTGTCCTAACAGAACTAGATACCATTAACAAGCATCAGCTTCCACACCCTTTATTCCATATTCTTAAGTTACCTTTTTTTACTATTATAGATCAAAACTTGAGTTTGGTTTGAACATAAATAAAGAAAAAATGATCATCGTTGGCTGCTTCACATACATACCTGATCAATTTATCGGGTTTTTCGGTATCTCCTTACGATGTTGCTGCCTAGGCTTCAACCTAAATAAAACGATCATAGATTCGTCAAGAATCTACCATTAGCTTAAGTGATAATAATCATGGCATCATTGCTGTGGAGCTAGCTACTTGGCCTCTATAGTCTAAACGATATCACCGTGCCAAGCTATTTGGCATTGTTTGTTTGAAATGGAATCGCAGGAAACAAAAAAACTTGGATAAAAGTTTATGCAAGTGCATTATTCTTTATCTTACAGAACAATCATGCATCCATGATTCAAAGCTGTAAACATTAGTTACAAGCTTCTATGTTAGAGGTGTTTCATAGGAATCTTTTGTTTCCTCCTTTTGACTACTAGAGATTAGAGAACAGCACAGCTATTGGTTTTTACCTTCTCAGCTTCAGGAGAAAAGACTGCCTTCACCTCCTGAAATACATCTTCAATGGGCTTTGCGGCTTGAATCTGAAGACAAGTAGAAACAACAAAACTTTGTTACAACTTATAATTGCTGGACCTTAATGCAATGAAAATAAGAAAAAGATTTTACCTTCCTAACTTTCCCCTTAGCTTCATAGTACTGAATCACTGGTAAGCTGGATTCAAGAAACACCTTGAAACGCTTCCTTATAGTCTCGATATTGTCATCCTCTCTCCCCTTCAACAACAGAAATAGAGGCAACGATCAACAATTGGAAAAAGAGCCTAGACAGCATAAAATTTCAGAGATTTTCATATCATACTAACCTGGTTTCGGCCCAAAAGGCGCCTCTCCATCTCTTCCTCAGGACAATCAAAGAACAAGACAAACTTGGGTTCGATCTCAGTCTACAAAACAAACAAAGGAATGTAATTAAGCCATTGTATTACAAAAGAAAAAAGTACAGAAATATCTGTTAGAAACCTCTAATGTACTTACAACTTTTTCAAATGCTGCTCGGTTTTCCTCATTGCGAGGGAAACCATCAATGAGGAATTTGTCATTCCCGTTTTCCTGAATTGCTTTCTGCAGAAGCTTGATCGTAACCTCAGAAGGTACAATCTTCCCCTCTTTAATCATATTCTGGATCATAGTTCTGCCAAACCATTGGATACGACAAAACAATTACAAAAATAATGTCGAACCGCTTCAATAAACGATCTCAAAAATGTGAAAAAGCTGACTCCTCATGCTTTGAGCAAGCCAAATCAGTAATGTTTATGCATATATAAGACAACGCCAGAAAGTTAAAGGGCATACCCGTTTTCAGAACCTGATTTAATTTCAGCCCTAAGAAGGTCTCCAGCACTCAGATGTGTGTAACCAAAATGTTCAACAATATAGGCACATTGTGTACCTTTCCCACTGCCGGGACCACCTGTTCAACATATACATGAAATAAAACTCAGAAGACCTACAATTAACTTTCAATAAGTCCACCAAGGAGCACTTCTCATTGATCATAAGGCCAATGCAGTCTGCTGACAACATCGCATAAAGAAAACCAAGAAGATGATTGCTGGAAAATCAACACAGATAAAGCCCTGGACTTACCCAATACAAAAATAACGGTGGGTTTCTTCGCACTTGCGGTTCCATTTACTTCCTGAAAAAAATACACCAAAAATAAACTTCAAATAGGTCTAAGGGTGTGTATTCCAAGCAGAATAAGCACTGTAAGTAGAGCATAATAGTATTCATGGTGTTTATTTGCTGAAAATTTTCTCCTTGATTAGGATTCCTTTAACAATAAATAGTCACCTTAAAGAGGCCAAAATTAAAAAAACTCTTCAACATATATTTTGATTTATATAATCCATAGGACCATTACCTTGTTTGCAGCATCAACAATGGATCCCATGGTACTAAGCAATTCGTTCAAATATCACCTGCGAAGAAGAATCTAAATCATTTAAGAGAGAACCATTTCATTAAGAAAAATCTTCATAAATGGACCAAAATTGCGCAGATGTAAGTGCTAAGCATATCGAAGAACATCAAAGTTAGATCCAAAAGGAATAAAAAGTTGGAAATTTCAAAACAGCTCTATTGCTTTTCCAGTTTCTACAACACATGCGAAACAAAAGATCAAGTGATGTAAGTACATGTAAATGCTGACGTATATAGATCAACACACAAGGAACCAGATCCGACAGAACCAAAAAAATGAGAATTTTGGAACAATTTAATCTAGAAAAATCCGAATTCAAGTGATTGAAGCGCAGATCTAAATGGTAAGCATGTAGATCGAAAGCGTCAATCAGATCCGATGAGAAGAACAATGGACAAAGGCAACAAATTTCATAAACTTTCTTAACAATTTCTCAGAAGAACCCAACAAAAATCGAAACCCAGAATTAGAATTAAAGAGCTGAAGAAGGAATCCAGGATCTAATTAAGATGCAAACTTTGGACGAAATGTAAGATCGAGCATTGGTGGAGAGAATGACATGAATGAAAGACACAAACCCATTACACATGTTTTTTTAGATTCACAGGCAATTTTCAGACAAGAATATAAGAAACTGTGAAAGAGACATTGTAGAAAAACGGAAGAAAGATCTGAGAACAAAAAAAAAACGAACCTGAAGCAAAGGGAGCTTTGATTAAGCGCTGAAAAGTGAGAAATGGGGAAGGAGAGGCAAAGCGGTATAAATAAGCACACACACACATATATATTTATATATTATTAACATTCCTTTGTAATTATTTTTCTAAACTTCTGTTGGTTACTTTCTAAGGGCCGTCCATGTGTCTGTTACTTTTAATTTAAGCCAAGTTTTTTTTTTAATATTGCATTTAAGAATTTACGGTCAATTAAAAATCACTAGTCTCTGCAATTAACAAGCACTTGTGACTCCTTGATAGTACAGTATTTTAAAGTAAAAAAAAAAACTTGACCATAAATTCTTAAATGCAGAAAACACAGAACTACAATGTCGGAAGAATAAATTCAGAACAATATATGTTGGTAATCAATATATGCTAATCATATATCGAAATCGAAAAATTATTGAAATTAAACAGAGATTAATGGATTATAAACTTTAATCTCTAAAAAATATTTAAGTAATATCTTATATTATAAATTGAAGGGACTTTGAGTAATTTGGACCAACTAATTTATTGTCAAATCATAAATTCAAAAAAATTAACAGAAATTATAGGATTATCCCCTTTTTATATGGCTCTTTCTTAATGAAAAAATCCCACAAAAGTTGACATTTTTATTTTGCTTGTTCGTTTCTTTCTTAGGTCTAAGCGCCAAATGAGCCTAACACATGGGACTTGCGTATAATTGTAATAGTGTATGAGTAATTAAGTTATACTTGTAGATTTGATACATTAGTTTTTGTTTTTGTGTCACACTTTTTCATAAGCCAAGACACTTCGGATTTAACGATACAAGTTAGCTGTATTCACGGATTTAGCGTTTATTCGTCTAGCCACATAGCATCCGATTGGTTAACATTTGTAAAAATGGCAGAGGTGATGATCTCGTGATAAAACCTGACCTATTTTTGAATCACAAACCTAAAATATTAAACAACTAAACCAGCTGAGAAACATTATCGAATTGGTATTGGCAATTAATATTTTGAAGTATGAATATTAGTTAAGACTAAGTATGTAATAGCAAAGAACAAATAATGGAGATTATTAACTAGGTTTAGACGTAAAAGTCAAGTTTATGAAGAATAGAGACAAGTTTAGAGATGGTGAGAGGTTTCTCTTCAAAGTCATTAAGGCCAGCTTCCATAAACTCTTTCATCTCTCCTTCCTTAGCTCTAGTTGTTACTCCTGCTATCTTGCTCTCTATCCCCATCTCTCTTAGTCTCTTTGTCGCCTAATTAAAACGAAAAAAAGAAAAGTCCATTAGTTATTATAGAATAACGAAGAATTATTTAATGAGTGAAAGATAAATTAAGATTACCTGAATACCGTTCATAATAGGCATGTCCATGTCCATGAGAATGAGATCATAGTTTCTGCCGGAACAATGAACGTCGACGGCTTCTTGGCCGTTGCAAACGATGTCGTTTTCAATCCCTAGACGGTCCAACAGTTTGTGATGCATGCTTTGGTTTACGAAATTGTCATCCACGACCAAAGCTGTTAACTTTGATTTTGCCAAATTTTGAACTTCATCAGCTATCATCTCTCTCGTCATCTTTCTTTTATTCTTTCTTGAGAGCAAAAGTATTATGAAGTTCTAAGAAAATATGTTTTTGTGATGGAAACTCAAAAATTTGGTTGCAGTCTCTATTTAAAGGAGAAGACATTGAGAAAAAGAAGAATCAGCAATTACAGAACTCAAAAACAGTATCAGCTGGATTGTATTTTAGATTCGAGGAGATCTAGTGCTCTTTGTACTTTTTTCTATTTTCGGTAATAAATCTCATACGTTGCTTTCTCTTACATGATTTTTACATTTTTTCACGAGATTGACCAAGATCCTTTAACTTTTCATTATACTTAGGGTTTAGATTCAGATCAATTAATGTTGATCAAGAGACGTGAATAGCAAATAATCAATATATGATTACAATTATAAAGATGTTCTGCCAATACGATATTTATATCATATACATACTTTTAGCAAGAAATATCACATTATATTTTGATTCAGTTGTAATTTATAAATGAAAAAAAATCTACATTTTTTGAAGTTACAAGATTTTTTTTTTAACACAAGTAGTGATACAGTGTGATATGACAAAATCTTGTACGTATTATTATTCTCCTCAATTATAAGATCATCTATTGTTTACGTTAATAAAACTGAAATCTGATAAATTTCACAAACTTTACTAAAAATATTGTAAATATATAGCATTATCAAACATACCTTTACATATGGTAATGATGCAAATGCAGATTTGATTTCTGACATTTTCTTTTTTATTCGCTTTATAGAACGAAAATTAAAAGGGATTGATTCTACAGAGGTTGTGGCCTCGACTGAACAATGTAAACATCTTCACCAACCAAACAACCTTCAACGTCTTGTGCACATCCAAAGTTTCTTTCCAAGAAGAAACCAACCGAACCGAGCCTCTGACCGAGTTTCTGTCTAAACACCGAGTCAACCGTTAACCGTTTCTTGCTATAGTCAACGGTTAACCGAAGGTATTTTCCATCGGCACGACCTGTTCCTGACACAAGAAGCTCTTCACTGAAGTTTGCAAACGCTAAGGTTTGCACAATCCCATCGAGCTTACCGGAAGCGAGTCTCCATGGTGTTCCTCTTGTCCCTGAAGCTAAAGTCTCACCTAAGCCAGGAGCAATCTCGGCTTCCACGAGGTTACTGTCTGGATCAGCTGGACTCACCGTGTGAAGAACAAAAGATAAGTCCGGAGAAAGCATTTCTTGAACGAGAACCGCCATTGAAGCTTCTCTTTGAGAGACACCAGCAGCTCTACGGCTTAGAACAGCTCTTCTTGTGTAGAGAGAAGCCCAAACTTGACAAACCGAGTCCGAAAACACTAAAGGATCTGAGGGACTCACATTGGGGATTGATTCATAGAGTCCTGCTGCTGACATTCCGGCTAAGTCCTCGACATTGGCGCTTGAACGAACAATGAGACGACCGTCTTTGGAAAACGCTTTGCTTATGCTGTCGATTGTTTCTCTAGGCACTTGCAATGATTTCATCACTTCATGGATCTGATCACATATGCCGTCTAGTTCACCGCCTTCGGGTCTGGCGGTTTCTAACTTTTCTAGCAAAGATGCAAACTTTTCTTCTGAATTACTTTGCTTTAAAGCTAATTCCATTGATCCAAAAGGTATGACAACTCCAGTTGGAACCTTAAATGATGCCGGAACTCCGTGTTCGCTGTCCACTACACATTCATTTTAAAACCAGATAAAGTAATTTAGAAAGAAACTAGATTTGGTTCCAGTCAATTTAATCCCCTGAAGACATTAAGAAAACTTTACCTCTAGTAGAGGCTGCTGCTAAAGACGCAAGAAGACCACATGCAGCAGCTTTTGAACCAGAGGTTGATGCATCTGAATCAGCAAGTGCTATGATTCCTCCACTAGGAATATCCTGTGGACGAACCTTTATATATCAGAATGCGATCTGAGTGTGAAGTGTAGGGAATCACAGAGATACCAAAACTTTACCTTGGATAAGTAACCGAGGCTATCAGAAGATGAAGAAACAGGCTTTGACTCTTCTTCATCATCGACAGATAAACTTTTCTTGTCTGTTTTTTTGTTAGCACTGGATTTGGGAGTACGACTCCTATCTTCAGTTGAAAGTATTAGATTTACATGGCTTGGAGATGCTTCCAGCCTGTAAAGTTCATATTAGAGAAGAGATACGAGCTTCTCCTTTCACGAGAAATTGAAAGATTAGCTACTTCTCCAAATGCATAACGTTAGAAAAATTACCTCACATATTGTCCCACAAGTCGCCGTATATCAGCCACCTTGTCATCGTCATCACATGTCACAAAGACAATTTTTTCCTGTGGACAAATTATGTGAACTGAAGAGCTTCAACAATGTATTTTTCTTTAGTAAAAATTTCGGGAATTAAATTAGGGGGAAAAGGGTAATGCCTGCCGTGCTCTAACGCCAAGGTGAGACAAGTGAGGTAATTCCTGGAGAAGCATGACTCCGGCTATATTCCCATTAGCAGCACTTACCTGTCAAAGCATGTTATAAGGTAACCTTTAGTATGATATTACGAATCATGGTGAGGTTAAATGTAAGTCAAAAACCTCTTCATCGCCATCAGCTTTGTTGACCAATAGAATAATAGGACCACCACCAGTTGACGGTAATGATCCCGGCACAATGCTCTCAACCTACAGTTGCAAAAGCCAGCGAAAAAATTGTAATTGTGAATTCTCATCAAATTACAAAGCCTAAGGCATAGCTAACTCGAAATTTCCATCATTGCAATACAACCAAGCATATGGTGCATTGTCAGCCAGTCTAAATACACACACACAAAAAAAGAGATTATAGTTGTTTCATCTGTAGCCTGTATTATGAGAGTAATTTGCGAATAAATTGATAAATTCATAAGAAGGTGTTAAAATTACAGTTTCACTGCTATAGAAAACTGGAAAATTATAGCATTGAAACCAGAAATTATGAGTTGATATCTGAGTTTTGAAATAATTGTTCCATCTAAGAAACAAAAAAGTATCGCATAGTAAATGCAAAATCTCAGCTATCTTTTCATTTGCTTGCTCCAAGTACCTGAACTAATGTCCCAGAAGTCGATCCAGGTACAATGACGTCCCAGCCCTCAGAACCAAGTGAATTTCTTACAGCTTTTAGAAGAACAGTGCAGAGCTTTGAAATCTGAAAAATTATGCTGTGCGGCAGAACCACGGGTATGGTCAGAGGAAAATACAGAAAGATAACTAAATTTGAGAAAAATAAGCAAGAAAAGAATCTGAAACATTCTCAAAAGGTTGCTTATACCGCTCAAGTTACGTACTAGGACGTAAAGGCCTGACTTACCCTGCACGAATCTCTGCTTCTGTATAGGTCTTGACACTGTTCTCTGGAATTCCTAGAGCTCTTCCTAATATCTGAAATGATAAGCACGTTTTATTTAGATTAGCAGCAGAGTGAAAGTTGGTCTAATATCTCCCTTTTTCGGGTGGAAGGAAAAAAAATGTGCCCAAACGAATTTGACCTACAATAGAAGTTGCATCACTAACTTTAGAATGTAAGGCATGGGATAATGTGTACCTCCACATTAGGAGGAAATATTTGAAGAAGTAAATCAGAATACTCTGCTGTTAATCTCCGTGCTCGATCGAGAGTTGCTTTCAGCCTCATGGCCCAAATGATTTTTCCATCCTCTTCCCCTTCATGAAAAAAGGAAGGACCATAATCAGCTTTTTATAGCTTGCAAATTCTTTACAACCCAATCTAGCCTTACACGTCAAAAGTTACATAGAACGAGATGACAAGAGCGAGAGAAGGAAATAACCTTCTTTTTCAAGTAGGTCTCTCTCTCGCCAAGCAAGAAGTTCATTTCCAATGGCTAAACATTCTTCTTGCTTCCAACCAGATAGACCTACTTGGTGAACACCCAAGACCAAAGCATCTAGAGGATCATTCCACGAGGCAACATTTCTTGATTTCACATCTTTTGCCAGTTGAACTGCTCCTCCCATAGTTTCAAGAGCATTGAGGAATCTACATAAAATCATTGAAGGCGGGGAAATAAAGCAGGAGTTAAATTAACTTCCAAAGGAAGTATTGCCCCCAAAAAAATAAAAATCTTATGCACACCTGCTTAGTAGAACAAAAAAGTAGTCCTCGAGGCCAATCTCACAAAGGCGCCACTAATCAGACGAGCAAACTATATAAATAAATAAATTGCTACATGATAATGCTGACTTGTGTAGAAAAAGCTCACCTTCTGGCGCATTGCAATGGCAGCATCAGGAGCATCATTGCGCAAGCCGCTATTAAGTTCCTTAATAATTGTTTCTCTTAGAGAAGCCAGAGAATGCATAGTTTTAATCAACTCCAAAACATTGCTTGATTCTCCGGATGTGTCAAGGCGCTGGAAATATAAATTTCGCAGTCAGACTCATGAAGAGACTACAATAACAGACTTTGCAATGATGGTGTTTAATATGGGCAATCTATCAAATACTGTGATTGTATGGACACAGATCAGAATGCCATAGTCATTTCTTTTTTTGGTGCCTTTATGATTTTCTTTCCTTTTCTTAGAACAGAAAATGCAACCAAGGATGGGGTGATTATCAATTTGAACTGCATCTTTATGCTGGCTAATAATTGTACCCAAACATTGTTGTGTATAAGGCATACCACTTCAGAAGATCATGCAAGCAAACCATATGAGCCAGTAGTTCACAAGAAAAAGAAAAGTGAGAGCTTACCCCTTTACATTCAAAAAACAAATTGAGAGCAGAAAGACCTCTCTCATCCATAGAAATTTTCATAGAATCAAGTTGTTCGGTGAGGCTGCAACAAGATACAAGCGTTATATAATTATAGCACGTATATGATATAGCACGTATATGATGAAAGAATAGGGTTGGCTTCATAAATATAGTACCTTCCAGCATTAAAGAAATCCTTAAGCTCATTATGGAATATTTTGAATTGCTCCACAAATTCTCCACTGTATTTTCCTGGGGTCTCAGTAATTCTTTCAAGCATTGCTTCTGTTGAAATTAGATCTTCTGGACCCGCATTCCGGTGAAGCTTATTTTGTATGGTATGCTTGATTTCTTGCTGGTACAAAGATGGGTAATATGAATACTATGACAGTAACTGATCTAATGACAAAAGAGCTAAAAAGAGTACTATTACCTTGAGATCATGAGGAATATCATTGCGATGGGCGATGTCCCTAATTCTAGTTAGAGGGACAGATGCGGTAAACTCTGCTTTGAAAGAAGGCAAACACGGATGGATTTTCCGAGCAACAAGCACTTCCTAAAATATAAAAGCATATCCAACTTAGAGAAGCTACTAAGTCAACAACAGCTAGAGATTTTTGAAAGGGAGGCCGTGAAAACAGAGAACTTTAAAGCGCTTAGTAGATGGTAAAAAATGTGTCACCTCTGCCGTAGCATCTTTCTTGCTGCAAATGTGCTCCAGCTCACGGAATATAAGCCTGGAAATCTCAGCATGCCGGTTTGGACGGTGATGCCCTCCATCTTCAAAACACGGAATCTGACCTGTGTTTATCCACTGCATAAACAAACAAAATCGAAGAGAACCAAGGTGAACTCCCAAATATACGAGAAAAGATAGATTAGGCTATAAAGAAAAAAGGATAAACCTTCAAATAAACTGCAGCGTATATGAGCGCCTTTAAGCGTTCCTCCCTCTCAAGACTTCCAACTATAACCTCGCGCACCATCTCAAGCTTGAACACACGAACACATTAAAGAATAAGAGATGCATCATCCTTCGCCAGTTTCAAAGGAAAACAATAAGGAGGAAACCAAAAGTCCAAAAGTGAAATCTTTAAGGAAAAAGTACACATCCAATTCATAGAGATACCTTTCTCCACCAGTTCCTAGAGTTGCGATCACCTTCCACCATCTTGAGAGCTGAGCCGTCGAGACCATTAGTGTCCCAATTCCTGCCGACTTCTCTGTTGCCGTGCTCATTGGAGCGCATGAAGGAAGCGTCCTTGCCTTGCCATTGCCCCGCCAATGTGCTTTTCTGAAGCTGCGCACCATTTTCACTACCCACTACTCTATCTTCACCGACGTCGTGGTTATCGCTGATCTCGTGCTTACCAGCATCATTGGCGACCTCCTGAGGGAAATCAAGGGTTTCTCCGGTGGCATCCCAGTGGCAGACGACGGAGAAACTCCCGGAATTGGGAAGCCTAAGGAGGCGATTGTCACCGGATTCCCATGAGAGTGAACCGTCTTCCTGGACGATGACGAACTTATACTCCAAAACCTGACCTCCGGTAAGCTGAAGCTCACAAACCCATCCATTCTCAGTCCAAGTAAGAGGCGATTTCTTCTTCCAGGATCCAATCTCTTTGGCTGATCCAAACATAGCCACGTGCTCACCGAATTTAACTTGATGATTGAGCCTCACATTCAACTTCACCTTCGTTTCCGACCCTTCCTTCTTCCTCCGCTGTTCCTCACTAGCTCAGATCAAAATTCGAAATTCAAAAATTATAAACCCATCTCGATCGGAACGAACAGAGAAAGTAAAAAAAAGTCATACATGGTGGAGGAAGAAGAAGCAGCGCAAGTGAGACGAGAAGGGGAGTTTCTGAGTCGCTCCGATTGGCGGCGAATATGAACTCTGCGAGTGAAGTTAATGAGTCTGGGAAGAGAGGAGTTTCTGGTGATGAAGGTGAAAGGAGAGCCGCAACAATGGCTGCCAATGCTCTCCATTGGAGTTGTTGTGGGTACGACGACGACGATAAGAGATTTTTTTTTGTCAGTCTTCAAGTCTCGAAAAAGCCATTAACAATCAAATTATAGGAGTTTCGCTTTTTCCTTTTGGAAATTGCCAAAACATGTCCAAAAAATATCTTCTGTGACTGTGAGAGAGATAATTTTCGTCGATTTTATTAATACTCTTAAACCGATGAGGCGATTAAAAAAAAAGAAGAGAAAATAATTTAAAAACTTACGTCTTAAACCATTCTTTTCTTAAAAAGTACGTAAAGATAGATCACCATAATTTTCCTAGGAATACGATTCATCTCTAAAGTAGTTGCCAATTAATAGCATTTTAATCAATTTAACATGTAATTTATTACTATTATGTTTTGAACATCACAAAGTATAGTAGAAAAATATGTAAATAATTTTCAAAGTTAAAATGACCGAAAAAAACAATCTTATCAAATTCAAAATGATTAGAGCTTATAGCATACAGATTTGTATGTGTTTTTTACTTTGGATCTAAATTCGAAAACGTGCGTGTATTCCTATTTCTAAGTCCATTGATTAGGAAAAATATTTGTATGATACGACGGGGAAGAAGAGATCTTATGGGCTTTAATATATACAAGTTAATGGGCTTCACGGGTGGGCTTCTAAACCTCATGAAGAAGAAGCGAGATGGAGAGAAATCGGAAGATTTTCCAGTTGCCGCCCTTTGAATTTACTCTGCCGCGACTCCGCCGTCTCTCAGCTTCTCTTCACTGTGAACGCTTAGATCGCGAATATGCACGCACCGGTTCTCGTTCTAAGTGAGTATCTCGCTCTTCCTCCAGATCTCATCATTTCTTCGAATCCGATGCCTGATTTGTTTGTTTCAGTCTACTTCAGTGTTCGAAGTTTGTATAACATGAAACTTCTTCTGAAATGTTTCAGACGATTCGTTGAAGCGTGAATCTGGAACTAAGGTTCATCATGCTAATATCCAGGCTTCCAAGGTAATGATGTATCTTATGGCTTTTTTTTTTGAGATGCTGCTTCTCTCTCGCAACTGTCTCTGGTTCCGATCATGGCGGCGTCATCGCAGTTTTTGTGTCCCTTTTACAGGCTGTGGCTGATATCCTCCGTACGACATTGGGTCCTCGCTCTATGTTGAAGATGCTTCTTGACGCTGGAGGAGGTATTTCCTATATACTGTTTTTAGGGTTTCCTCTTCTATGAATGTGTGGGTAGATCTTCCCTAGGGGCCGGCATTAGGTTTGATGTTTTTAGCTCTGGAGGATGTTCTCATGTACTCTGTTTCTTGTTGAAGTTTCAGCTTTCTGTCGTAGCGTTATATAAACCCTGAATAATTGTGGGTTTCTGTTTGTCTTGGGGTTATACTACAGTATCTTTTAAGTTTCAGCCTCTTCGTTTCTTGCGTTTTTCAGGGATTGTTGTTACCAATGATGGAAATGCTATCCTTCGTGAACTAGATGTTGCCCATCCTGCAGCTAAGGTTTTATTTCTACCGTATTCTCGATTGATCTTGTTCTCCTCATGTTGTTTGTTTTTCAGTTTTTTTTTAAATTTCGGTAACTGCAGTCAATGATTGAGCTGAGCCGTACACAAGACGAAGAAGTTGGTGATGGGACAACCTCAGTTATTGTTCTAGGTATTGATATCTTTCGTGGATACAATCAGCGTGCTAATAGCTTTGCTTGGATGAGTGTTTTGTTTCGTAGCTTATAGTGAATGAGTTTATTTAGGGAATCTTTGTTAGGTGTTGCGGTTTTTTTGTTGAAACATGTGTTCTCTTCCAATATTTTTACCCACTGTGACTCTTTTCTTTTCTTTTTTTTTCCAACAGCTGGTGAAATGCTTCACGTTGCAGAAGCATTTATTGAGAAAAGTTACCATCCCACAGTCATATGCCGAGGTACAGTTTGGACTATGTATTGCTTATTGTTGTCATGTAACTTGGGGTTTCCACCTAAACAATGCTTTCTTTTGTGTAGCTTACATTAAGGCTCTTGAAGATTCTATAGCTGTTCTTGACAAAATTGCGATGACAATCGATGTCAATGACCGTAAGTTCATTTCTATTATCTAATTGTTCACTTGAGGTAAATGTTGCATCTACTTTTGTTGCTGATGTTGGGTTTTCGCCCATGTCTATACTGATGGAAGAGTGTCCATGTTGCAGGTGCAACAGTACTAGGACTAGTCAAGAGCTGCGTAGGGACAAAGTTCACTAGCCAATTTGGCGATTTAATTGCTGTGAGTAGCTTAATTACTTTAGCTTCTTACATCTGCATTGCCTGGTCAGGTTCCGGCATTTAACATTCATTTTGACACAGATTTTTCAATAACATGAACGAATTCTTACAAAGGACTGTACTCACATAATTTTTCATGACTTATGTGCGCTATTAGGATTTGGCTATTGATGCCACTACTACTGTTGGTGTTGATCTTGGTCAAGGTTTGAGGGAGGTAGACATTAAAAAGTACATCAAGGTTGAGAAGGTTCCTGGTGGTCAGTTGGAGGACTCGAAGGTTCTTAAAGGAGTTATGTTTAACAAAGATGTTATCGCTCCTGGTAAAATGAAAAGAAAGATTGTCAACCCACGGATTATTCTTCTTGACTGCCCCCTTGAGTATAAGAAAGGTGAAAATCAAACCAATGCTGAGTTGGTTAGAGAAGAGGACTGGGAAGTGCTTTTGAAGCTGGAAGAGGAATACATTGAGAACATTTGCGTGCAAATTCTGAAGTTCAAACCTGATTTAGTTATTACAGAGAAGGGGCTTAGTGACTTGGCTTGTCACTATTTCAGTAAAGCTGGTGTTAGTGCAATCCGAAGGTTGAGAAAGACAGACAATAACAGAATTGCCAAGGCTTGTGGAGCAGTAATTGTGAACAGGCCCGATGAACTACAGGAGTCTGATATTGGTACTGGAGCTGGCTTGTTTGAGGTCAAGAAAATAGGAGATGATTTCTTTGCTTTCGTAGTTGATTGTAAAGAACCGAAAGCATGTACTGTACTCTTAAGGGGACCAAGTAAAGATCTCCTCAATGAAGTGGAACGAAACTTACAGGTTCGTTAGTGTTATTTACAAAGAGTAATTCTCAGTCATTCGTTGTCATGCTTGAGACATTCTTCCTACAGGATGCCATGTCTGTTGCAAGAAACATTATCAAAAACCCAAAGCTCGTTCCTGGTGGAGGAGCCACAGAATTAACCGTTTCTGCCACATTGAAACAGAAGAGTGCAACAATTGAAGGCATAGAAAAGGTCAGCTTTGCTTTGATGACAATGTGTTTTTTTGCTTGGATTACTGAATTGTTATCAAAGTTATACCGGGATTGTAAACCAAGGATGCAATTCCCCCGCTGATACGACGTTTTTGTTTTCTGAATCTTATTGAAACAGTGGCCATATGAAGCAGCTGCTATTGCTTTTGAGGTTATTCCACGTACCCTGGCTCAAAACTGTGGTGTTAATGTGATCCGTACTATGACAGCATTGCAAGGGAAGGTAATGTCTTGCACCATGAACCTGGACTGCCTTCTCTTTCCTATTGTTTAGTAATACCAACTCTTTTTTTCTCTCTGCTTCAATCGCTGCTTTTGTCGCAGCACGCAAACGGTGAAAATGCATGGACCGGTATTGATGGTAACTCTGGTGCAATAGCTGATATGAAAGAGAGCAAGGTAAGGGTTAAAGCTTGGTCTCTTGGTGTGATTCTCACTACATGAGACCAATATTACTCAGAGAGTGACTATAATTTGAAAATGTTGCAGATATGGGACGCGTACAATGTGAAGGCACAAACTTTCAAGACGGCAATAGAAGCTGCGTGCATGCTTCTAAGGATCGATGATATAGTGAGTGGTATCAAGAAGAAGCAAGCTCCTGGAGCTGGACCTTCAAAGCCGACTATTGAGACAGAAGGAGACGCAGACAACGAGCAAATTCTTCCGGACTAAGAGATGATAAACTCTTTGGTCTCAGAAACCCAATCGTTGATATCTCTGTTCTCACTTGGCTACAATCTTTTCTTTCTTTTTGGGATTTTATCTTCTAATTTTGAAATGACTTAGTGAGATAAGATTTTTCAGGATGGGTTTATATTTATTTTTGTCTTTTTCTAAAATGTAAGCTTCATTTTTGAATTTTCGTTGCCACTTGGTTTTTAGAGTGCTAGTTGTTATGTCTTTTTGAAATTTCTGCCACAAAGACTTTTATAAGATTGTGTTGTTTTTCTTCTGTAATATCAAATACTTACTTTCGATGGAAGTTTTAGTTTGACCTTCAGTGTCGGTATATCTTTGTCTGAACACCATTAATTTCATTTCATAGCATAATTGACTTTCGAGTCGAATCGATTTGTTTTAACTTATTCATAATTATGATTAAACGTTACACATATTTTTATTAATATATACAGTTTTTTTTCTTTGGTAAGACGTATATACAGTGTTAGCGGATTCTTTTCTTACCGTTTTCTAAAATCATCGTCACGTTTTATTATTTGTTTCTTTCATCTGTTGTTCGTCAAATTAGAACGTTGACTCCAACGCTTAACAGGATAATGATGATGTTTGAAAAGTAAAAGACACACTTTTTTGGTCCTAGCAAGATTTTTTTGTTACGTAGATAATTTTACCTGTATGTCAAGTGGATATAATTTTCTTGCACGTCTAAACACATTATATCCGTGGTATGATATTTCAACAATAAATTATACACAACTAATATTCAATTCTGAATTTGCATGTGTTATTATCCCTTAATTAAGTCCATCACTGATTGAAAACTCATCCACAAATTAATAAGAAATCATACTTATATCTAAAAGCCAAATATTATATATATATATATATATATATATATATATATAATATATATATAGTTGTTGTTGTTGCATAAGTGCATTCCAACGCGCCCAAAATTATTGAGTAGCAGCAGTGAGCAAATGTGGTTATTGGCTTTTAAAGATATGGACCCATAAACAATACAAAAGTGACAATTAAGAAGATATACACAAATAACGTGACAGCAACTGAGAAACCAATAGGAAATGACAAACAAAGACAAAAACCAAATAAACAATTTAGAGTGAGTAATAGCATATGTTTAGGGATCAAATATGGTTACATATATATAGACTGTTAAGATTTGGATCCATATTCTCAAGAAAGTTTGGTGGGTTGGATTTTTTTGGAGGGTTCCACTAATCACTACTTAACTAGTCAAACGCAAAACAACAATTTTAAACCACTTGGTTATCCCGATTTGGTTCTGCAATACTGCGAACTGCATATTTAAATCGAATTAATTGACCTATACTGTTTTAGAATTTTGTCATTTGGATCGGTCCGTAGACTGAATCGATCTGGTCCCGTAGGCTTTTAACACCATATAGTATAATAAACAATACAAATGGGACAATAATTACTATTTAAGAAGACATCCACAAGCGACATGACAGCAAATTTGTATGACCTACACACAATGTTAACGGCCCGAATCGTTCATATTCTAAAAGGTATGATATATCTTTCAATCCGGTAGCAAGATTCTCACAACACGTTGATAGCGATATATAAAATTTGTAACAATATCTCTCTAATAAGAGAGGAGAATCATATAGGTGAGCATAACAACAAGTATACTATTCGAGGATAATAATATAACAAGAAAGAGAAGACTTATGACTTGTGATGATAGGCATATTGTATTTTCAACTTAAGGACTAAGGAGACGCCACATAAAGCACAAGGAAACGTTTGTTGACCAATGACTTGATGACTCAGGAGCATGTGAACATAAAAAGAGACGTGTATGCATCACATTGGCTGCAGACATTTCTCTTTCTGATTCACTGCCTCTTCTTTTCTATATAAAGAAGTAAACACCCCAATGGTCTCTTTAACTAAGTGTTCCTTTTTAACTCGTTAGAGAAAATAAATTTTAAATTTTAGTTTCTGAAGATAAGTAAGGATGGCCGGAGGAGGATTTGCGACCGCTCCGGCAAACGGAGTAGAGTTTGAGGCAAAGATAACTCCTATAGTTATCATCTCTTGCATCATGGCTGCAACCGGCGGCCTCATGTTTGGCTACGACGTTGGTGTCTCCGGTATGAATACAATATTTCTTTCATAGCTTCTAATGAAATGAAGATGTTAAAAAAAAAGTTGAAACTTTTTGATTTCAAGGATACATAAGCTTTTGTTAGTGAAAGATTTCTCAAGCGATGATATTTAAGTAGGACTTGGTTATGTTCTCACCTACCATAAGCAACTTCTAGGTGAAAACATTACACCTAAAATATAGAGGACTAGTAGAAGACACTTGATCAACATGAAATTTCACTAACTAGTTGAATGATAATTAATTAGTATAAGTAAATAATCTAAAATCACAGCTTACAAAAGTTTGGCAACTATGGATCTAGATCCGCCTTGGGTCTAGATCGTCCTTGTTTTAAGTTTTAATAGCATAGTGACAAAACAAATGTCATAGCTAGGTTTTAGTTTTTCTTTTTGCTTTAGAATAACTAATTCTTTTCTGTATCGTCTACATATGCACGCTCAAAGTACATCCGTGGCATTAGTAAAATATATTATGAACATGCATGAAATCATCAGTATCTTACAAGTTGTAGATGAGATTGAACTGTAAATAATAGCAAGGTCGAATAAATGATTTTCCATCATCAATATGGCTATGTAGGCGGAGTGACATCGATGCCGGACTTTCTGAAAAAGTTTTTTCCGGTGGTTCACCGGAAAGTAGAAGCTGGCGCCGACAAGAACAATTACTGTAAATACGACAACCAAGGACTACAACTCTTCACATCATCTCTATACTTAGCTGGTCTAACGGCGACGTTCTTCGCTTCATACACGACGAGAACGCTCGGACGCAGACCAACAATGCTCATAGCCGGGCTTTTCTTCATCGTCGGTGTGGTTCTCAACGCCGCGGCTCAAGACTTAGCCATGCTTATTGCAGGACGGATATTGCTCGGTTGTGGAGTTGGGTTCGCTAATCAAGCCGTGCCGTTGTTCCTGTCGGAGATTGCACCTACTAGGATCCGTGGTGGTCTTAATATTCTGTTTCAACTTAACGTCACTATTGGTATCCTCTTCGCCAATCTTGTCAACTATGGGACCGCCAAGTAAATATCTCCTTCCTCACATCTTCTTCTTTTTTTCTTCTTCTTTTTTTGATAAAGTAATTAAAGTGTTTGAAAATAAGCCTTAGGGTCCTTTAGCAAAAAATTAATAAATAATAATAACCCTAGGGTTTGAGATTTTTAAACAAAACTACTAAAGATCCAAATAAATATATGGTGGTAACGATTTTACTAATTTTTTTTTTAAAGGGAACTATTGAAAATATCCACATGAATGTCTCTTTCAAAAAAAGAGACTTCTTTATATGTACTTTCCAAAGTATTCCAGTTTTTTCGTTATCCTATTTATCACACTTTTGGCTATCACAGTTTTTCTTTATCCTGAAATATCGTTTTGCTTACCAACCTAAAAAAAAAGTTTTCTCCATATCTCATAAATATATATTCAAATTACCATAAGAAAATCATTTTAACTTTTATAGAGTAGATTAATAAGTCTTCCGTGATTTCAGCAAATACTATCCACATGCCTACGTCTCTCATAATACATGGAACGTAGTCGTATCCCATTTTTCACGTCATGCCCTAACAGTTCTTTTTCCTCCGTTGACTTTTAATGCGGCTATGATGATCTGTCACTTTAATGGGCTTCATTTACTTAAGCCCATACTGGAGTTAAATATGGGCCCACTAAATAAATTAATAAATGTTTGTAGGATCACTGGCGGTTGGGGATGGAGGTTGTCGTTAGGTTTGGCCGGAATCCCGGCGCTTCTCCTGACGGTGGGAGCTTTATTGGTGACAGAGACGCCGAACAGTCTTGTCGAAAGAGGTCGTCTCGATGAAGGCAAAGCCGTTCTCCGTCGGATTCGCGGCACCGATAATGTCGAGCCAGAGTTCGCCGATCTCCTCGAAGCTAGCCGTCTTGCTAAAGAAGTTAAACACCCTTTCAGAAACCTTCTTCAACGCAGGAATCGGCCTCAGCTCGTTATCGCCGTCTTTTTGCAGGTCAGTGCCACCACTTCCCTCTTTACTCAATTATGCATTTCGGTGATCGGAAAAAGTCATCTCCGAGCTATTTGAACGGAAAATTGAAGCGAAACTGTTAGAAGCTCTCAGTTTAGGATCCAAAAATCCTACATTGTCTGCTCAGTTTCTGGAAGTTTGAGTCCGTTGTGTTCAATTTGAAAGTTTAGGTTTTGCTGTTAATTTCTCCGATTGTAATGCTGATCCTTTGTTGTGTGTTGATTACACGAAAACTGCAGATCTTTCAGCAATGCACTGGAATCAACGCCATTATGTTCTACGCTCCTGTGCTTTTCAGCACTTTAGGCTTTGGCAGTGACGCTGCTCTCTACTCTGCAGTGGTCACTGGAGCAGTCAACGTCCTCTCGACTTTAGTCTCGATCTATTCCGTTGATAAAGTCGGTCGTCGGGTTCTTCTCCTCGAAGCCGGTGTCCAAATGTTCTTCTCTCAGGTCGTAATCGCCATTATCCTCGGCATCAAAGTCAAAGACCACTCTGAACACCTCTCCAAAGGGTTTGCGATTCTAGTCGTGGTGATGATCTGCACATATGTAGCTGCTTTCGCCTGGTCTTGGGGACCGCTCGGGTGGCTAATCCCTAGTGAGACTTTCCCTCTAGAGACACGTTCTGCGGGACAGAGTGTGACGGTCTGCGTCAACTTGCTCTTCACTTTCATTATTGCTCAGGCTTTCCTCTCAATGTTGTGCCATTTCAAGTTCGGGATATTTATCTTCTTTTCGTCGTGGGTCTTGGTCATGTCTCTGTTTGTGATGTTCCTCCTTCCCGAGACCAAGAACGTGCCTATCGAGGAGATGACAGAGAGAGTGTGGAAGAAGCACTGGTTCTGGGCTAGATTCATGGATGATCACAATGATCAAGTGTTCGTAAGCGGTGATTTGACCGGAAAGAAGAGTAACGGTAAATCTAACGGCTTTGATCCTTCAACACGGCTCTAAATTGGTTTAAGCCAAAACCAAAGTAGAAGCAGAAGAGAGAGAACAACAGGTGGTATAAACACCTTATAGATAGATAAATGGCAGATACAGTTTTTATACACTTCTTAATTTCATTACTTCAAAATGCCTTTGTGTATAGGTTAAGTCTTTTTTTTCCCTTTGTTGTGGTTCCCCGACAGTAAAGTACCTTTAAAGTCATTCAACAAGTGCTCTGTTTTTTTTTCCCTATAAGAGAATGGCAATGTATATCTCAAAGTCCAAATTTGCATTGTTGACTTAGCCACTTAGCCTATGTTAATGGGCCTAAAAATGGGTTTACTACGAGCCTAGTACCCCGTTTGTTCCCACACGAACAAATGCGTTTTATTTCCTAACCAGATTTTTCCAGTTGACTCAGAGTATAGACTAATTTTGAAGTTAAAATCGCTGCTGAATGCTGCAGTGATCAAATCGATAGGTTGGCAAAAAAAAAAGCTCATATAATTATAATCTAAATTATTATAGAAATCCCTTTACCAAGTTGTAGGAGGAAAGAGTAACTACGAAGTATAAATATGAAAAATGATATAAAAAAATTAGCATACCAACCAACTAGACATTCTTTCCTTACAAGCCTTCCAAACTTTAAATCATGTGAACACATTACAACTGATAAGTTGTAACTAATATACTCTTTATGGTTATTTTTGTGTTTTTTTCGTTTTTGTTTACTTTCTCCAGAGCATAGTTTTTTATTTTATTTAAAATTTGTTAAGAGTTTGACCAATTTATGTGTTTTCAAGTCAAGACCCGTTATTAGTAGATAGATTGACCTTATTTCTTATATATTAGACTATATCCCAATTGTGAGATTCTAACACCAGTTTTCAAAGTTATATTTTTTCTATTATTCGTGTCATTAAAGTTCCATTATAAACTAATTTCGGGTCAGATGGATTTCCAGTTCGGATAATCAATGTCTTTGTTTGTTTGGCCTGTGATATTATGTTAAGAAGCATAAGCTTCAAATTGCAAAATTTTGGTAATGAGTGGGTTAATTTTACGGTCATGTGACCACAAAAATAGTTTGCATAGAAATAATGTATTTAATTATATAAAAAAAGAAAACATAACTCCTTCTCTCCATTTTTCGTCTTATCGACTTCAGCCAAATATATAAATGTCTATATAGTCTTCCAATTTTCTCAAGTCAGTATTAGAAATTAAATGCAAGACTAATAAAATATTGACAACTAAAGTAAGCAATCTTTGTCAGTATTTTGCTTTTTAGTCACTCCTTTCTCCAAATTTAGCCAACTAACCAAAAAGAAGATAAAGTGGCCTCCTCATACATATACACACCACTCACATTCATACCTCCTTGTATATATACACATACACAAAAAACGAGAGAAGTTTAAGGAGAAAAACTTGTGGGGTTCTGGACCAAAGAAGAAGAAGAAGAAGCAGAGATAGCTAGAGAACGTTGGCCGATGGCTGCGAAGATAGTGGCGGCTTTGCTGTGTATGGTGGTGATGCAACGGCTGAATGAAGCGGCGGTGTACAAAGTCGGCGACTCAGCTGGCTGGACAACCATAGCCAACGTTGACTATAAGCTATGGTCCTCTACCAAAACTTTCCACATTGGTGATACTGTCTGTGAGTTCCTTAATTTTCTGACCACATTAATCATACAACAAGGATCTTGATTCTAAATGTAAGTGTTCGTTTTAGTTATGTCCGAAATGGGTCCTTCTCCAGCAATCTTAATTCTTAAGTGCGTAAGCTTTTGGTGCAAAGTAAAAGTACCACTCACGCCCTAATCATTATGACTTTATGGTTTTTCTAACAAAAATTAGAATAAATCAATGGATAAACATAGAAAACATGCTCTCTTTATTTTCATGGTATGCACGTATATAAAATGTTATTAAATTTTATTAAAATGGGAATAAAAACGAAACTAATTTTATTCTAAACAGTGTTCGAATACAACCCACAATTCCACAACGTGATGAGAGTGACGCACGCAATGTACAGAAGCTGCAACAGCTCAAAGCCAATCTCCACCTTCACCACCGGTAATGACTCGATCACACTCACCAACCACGGCCACCACTTTTTCTTCTGCGGCGTTCCCGGCCACTGCCTCGCCGGTCAGAAGCTCGACCTCAACGTTATTCACCCCGCCTCCTCCTCGCCACTATCTGATCCACCGATCTCCTCCTCTTCCTCCTCCTCCTCTTCTCCTCCATCGCCTTCTACGATTCCTGCAGCCGGAGTCCCCGGTCCATCTCCTAGCCATGCAGCCGCTTCTCTCCCGAGTGCGGCGGCCGCGGTGGTGGCTATCCTTGTCTCTTTGGTTATTGCAAATTTCGCTTCTTGATTAGGATTATATATACGTTGCAATTATTGCATATATTGTTTTCTTCTTTCTACCTTATTGTTCTTTTCTTTTGCTCAATTGATTCAAAATGTAGAGAAGCTCCGTCAATAATAAAAGTAAAAAAAAAAAGTGTACTAACATTTCGTTAGAAATTCTATTTTTATTTCCATCATCTCGTTTATATTTTTGTATTTCTTTTTGTCATATCTATACGCATATTCTTAGGTTTTGAATCTAAATTATGATGACAAAAAAAAAGAATCTAAATTATATGATACGGTGGCGTCACTAATAATTATAGGCAAAGTACGGATCATTTTTCTTTTTAAAGAATTAGCTAGGACTAATCCTGTAATTACATCATAAACTGTCTATCATGTTGGATTTTGTTTTTCCTTTTCGAAATTTGCTTGTGACTTATAAAATACATACCCAATACTTGGGCCCGGCCCAACTGATAGCCTCGTGACTTGTTACCCGATTTCCATATGGTTGATAAGATTAAATAATAATAGAGACCTGGGAGAACAAACTTACAGGATTTTACCACTCTTCATCACTTTTACCTAAGACGTTCAACCTAGATTTTAGTTAATTAGGTTTATTTTGTTTGTGTTATTCGATTTTATAATTATAGGAAGTAATATGAAATCAAATCTAAGTTGTATCATACATGGCTATTTTTATCACAATTAAAAAGAAAAATGATTCATATTTGTTTTTTTTGGAGATTCTGTTTTAATTCGGCTATAAAGAATATTGAAATGTAAATCAAACTAGAAAAATATTTTTGTTTTTCAACAGGTTGAGTTTATCCATATAATTAAACACTCCAACTTAAGTTTCCTAACATCAATCTTTCAGATATACTTAAACGAGGAGAGTTTTATTTTTGTTGATAAAAAAACATAAAAAAACTCAAAAATATCAGAAATAACGATTACAACACAAACATCAACAATTCCATCTTACTTATTGCATACCCATTAAACGTCTCTTTATTCATAAGATTGTTTGATCGATGACAAAGAAATTAAAATCACTAAACAGAGACAATATTGGTCACAGAGACTTTAACCATTTCAGCTTCAAAGATAATGGCATCATTCACCAAATATCCTTTCGATGGATCTTTCAACTCTGTAAACAATATGATATTGTTCACTCCAACACCATAACCGCTTCGAATCGGATACCAAGCTGCAGCTGAACAAAAATGATATCAACTATTAATTTCATTCACTAAGTGTTTTACATTATTATTTTGTTTGATTTTCTTAATTCTTACAATATAATTGTTTGTGGTTGGAGGTTCGTTGATTCTTTAACCGCAGATTAACCGCTCCCCAAGTGTTTGTAGCGACTGCGTTTGACCTAAAGCCTTGAGCATATAGGAAGAGTGGAAGTGCATGTGGTCTTCCTCCTCCATCTCCTTTAGGGTTAAATCCTAATCTCCTGATTATATATTAACCAAAACAAGTTAATTATTACACTTGACCACTACATAATTCAAATGATAGTTGCAAGCTTAGAGATTAATTTGGACTTTGGTTTACAAGATACAGTTACCAAAAACATGCAACTATATAATATATATAGAAAGAAATCAAGTACTAACCAGTATCGGTCTCCAACAAGAAAATCATCAGAGTAGTAGAATTTATCTTCCAAGGTAGAGAAATGGAGTATCTTCCAAGTGAAAACATTGTCCGGAGGGTTTGATATAAAGGTCACTTTCTCTTGTTGTTGGGCTGGTTTAACAATGAGGATCTCAGCACCAAAAGAACAAGTGTCCTGAACAATGTATCCTTGGTTCGTGTTTTCGAATGTTGAAAGAGAAATCAATTGTCCGAATCCCCACTCTTTTTTCGCTGCATCGAATCGTTTCACTGTTCCATCTACAATCCACAAGTGAGGAAAATAAACTCCAATCACTAATCAACTCGGTTTAAAGACTAATCTCTAAAATCTTCTACAGCCTCCAAATAGATAGCTATCAAAATATGAAAATGGAGGATGAATGATGAAAACATACCTGTGACAGTCAAGTACTTGTGTTGCTTCGGATTGTGGACGAAGAGTTTGAGATCAACGTTGACTTCCCAACCATAGGGAAGAGATTCGGTCTCTTCCATCCTCACGTAAAGTGAGATATAGCCAGCTCCACCATCGTTCTTATTACCAGTCACGTACAAAACCAATCTCCTGATCATTTTTTTTCCATCAAAGAATCTTAATTAATAAATAAGGACATCACACAAATGAAAAGAATGTAAGATCTTTTTTACCATTTGTAACCAGCAGCTTCAAAAACAGAGGATTCGTAGGGTTCTGATCTTCCCTTAATCACGGAGTAGCCTGCTATTGTCACGATCTTACTCGATGGTCGCTCTTCTCTCAACACTCTTGTCACTCCTGTCAACAACGAAATTTACCATGAAAAATCAAGATTTGAGTTTCAGTCTTTTACCAAGAAAAACGGTTTCAGACAACAAAGCTTACCAAGATTCGACTCGAGACTGTAAGAACTGTTGTTCTCTGTTCCTCTGCCTTGTGTGACCTGGATTCGTTTTTCATTGTCAAAACCTAGTTGTAGTAAAAAGCCGATCGATCGAGAAAGTGCTTTAAAGACAAAAAAAACAAAAGAAGGAAAGAAAAAAGAAGAACCTGTTGAATGATGAACTCAGCAGAAGAGCAAGTGATGAAGAGAAAAGCGAGAGATATTAAACCCAATCTCCTTTTTTGACTATCCATTTTGTGAGATCTGGTTTTGGGTTTTGGGAAGACTTACGTTTATTTAGACTGATGCATCATTGAGTTAGTTACAAATATAAAATACTGAAAGTGGTTTCGTCGTGGAAAAGAAAACGTTTTTTTTGTTTAAAACTAGGAAACTTATTTTCTTCAAAATGATGAGGAGGCTTTACAAAAGGGATGATGACAGGTAGAGAGTTTAAGAAGTGGCATTAAATGAAAAGATCTTTGGATTTTAGTTGAATATTTCATAAGAAAATTGAAGGATCAAAATAATCGAAACCAAATCGTGCGGAGAGAGTTTTATTTTTCTTAAATTGATTATTATTATTTCTGGTTGCTTATAGTGCAAAGTATCATGACCACACACACACAAAATAGTGCAAAGAATCAGATTCGATTTGGTTATTGTATTTTTTATGCTTTTCCAGTCTATTATCAAACAATATGTGTCTGGATTTGTCGCAGAACATTTTACGCAAGAGTACTTAAATAATTGCATGATGGACCCAATGTCAAAGGTAATATCACTATCATTGAAGAATTCATGTAGAAAACGATTTTATAAACATACAAGTAGAAATTCATATTTTAATTTCAATTACTTTCACCAATTAATCAAATTTTGTATGAAAATATTCAACGTGTGTTTACACATGTCATATGTGTCGATGTAAAGCTGACATGCTGTTACGTTTAAGAGCTGCTTTGATTGGTAATGAGTAAATGAGCCACATGCATTACTTAACAACGTTCAATTTTTTTGTGTGGAAATTTAAAGAAATGTAACACAGTTTCATCTGAATGTTTATATATGACCACTCATATCAAGTGGCTTAACAGTTAACACACATGCTCATCCTCATATAACTGGATGAATCATGGAGTTTTCTTCAACGATAACAAACCTAAAGAAGCATATTAACTATAAGATAAGAATCAACAAATTGGTTTCTTATTACCCTATAGTGTTCTCCATATGAAAAAGAAAAAAAAAACAGAGAGTTAAGTGTGATTGATGCTCAAGCCATCCTTCTCTCTACGTCATGTTCATCCTCCTGAAGCATAAACCTCTTCCAGTACCAATGCGGCTTCCACACACTATCCCTCATGTCATTGATCGAGACTCCTTTCGTCTCCGGCACGAAGAACAAAGCGAAAAGTCCCATCACAACGATCCAAGCACTGAAGAAGAAGAATATCCCTGACTTCATCCCGCAAAGCATCGATAGGAAGGCCTGAGCGATCACGAACGTGAAGAACATGTTGCACGACATCGCCAATGCGAACCCTTCGGTTCGAGTCTCCACGGGAAAGGTCTCGCTAGGGATTAGCCATCCTAGTGGGCCCCATGACCAAGCGAAACCCATCACGTATGCGCACACGAAGATGACCACTACTATTGCTTCTGGCCGCCCTAGCGTACCCGTCACGCCTAGGTCCTTTGCTAGAATGACTCCGATGACCAACTGTTTGGAAAAATTTGTTAGTTTAGGAGGGTTACTTGCGAGACAAATAAGTTTAACTTAACTAAATGTTTCTTTTCTTGGGGAATAATAAACAAATCAAAATACCTGGCAAACGAGCATGTGAACTGAAGATTGGAGCAAGAGAAATCTCCGGCCGGTTTTGTCGACAAGGAAAATCCCGACAAAGGTGCTGAGAACATTGATCGTTCCTGTGATAACGGCAGAAAGCAGAGCGGCATCATTTCCAAAGCCTACTGTCTGGAACAAGACCGGGGCGTAAAACATGATGGCATTGATTCCAGTGAACTGTTGGAACAGCTGGAGCAACATTCCGATCACAAGAGGCGGTCGGCTTGCGGGCTTCATCAGTTTCCTGTAAGGATCCTTGACTTGCCTAGCGAAATCGCAAGCTTGGACGATTGATTCATACTCCTCATCAACATCTTCGACACCTCTGATCTTCTTGAGCGTTGCTTTGCCTTCCTCGTTCTTGTTCCGCTCGATGAGACTCGTAGGTGTTTCACAGATGAGAAGCGATCCGAAGAGGAGGATGAGGGCAGGGATTCCGGCGCCACCGAGGGCGATTCGCCATCCGTAAGGGTGAATATAAGAAGTGAAGTAGTTGACTATGTTGGCGATTAGGATTCCGATTGTAACCATTAGTTGGAAAACAATGTTGAGACCTCCACGAAGCTTCGCTGGAGCGATCTCTGATAAGAAAAGCGGTACCGCCTGCAAATTATTTCGACACATTCGATAATGTTTAGTCGTTGAAGGATTCAAGATCTCATACAAACTAGGAAGCATATATAAACTTGACCAACCCCAAGTTTTTGAAAATGGAGCTAAACCAAGTATAGTAGAATAATTAGTAAATGCAAAAGTTGCTAAATTTCGTACCTGATTACCAAAGCCAACGCCAAATCCGAGTAAGATTCTGCCGATGATCAACATGTACATGTTAACAGCTCCGGCGGCGAGGCCAACGCCGATCAAGAAGAAGATGGAAGCGAACTGCATTGTGGGTTTCCGGCCGAGCTTAGAGCACGTGGCAGAGGCGAAGAAACTAGCCACGAGAGCCGCGAGGTAGAGAGAGGAGGTGAAGAGCTGCAAGAACTGATTGTCGTACTTGCAGTAGTTATCCTCGTGCGCATGCTTCTTTCTCTCGTACACAGCTGGAAAAAATTTCTTCAAGAAATCGTCCATCGCCGTTACCCCGCCTGTTGTTTTAACATTAGTACCATTAGGCCCGATTGTATATACTATGGTTTGGTTCACTATCTAATGCTGATCTTGGGGTTCCAATATATCTAAGGTGATTATATATCTTTAGACGGATTCACAAGTTACGTTTTTATACGTAGCATCCAAATGGCAAAAGAGCTAATGAAATTTGGTTACGGATATGCACATTTCTTGATCCAATAGGAACATCTCTTAAACAACCAATAAGCTGGATACAGTTTCTTGATTCTACAAGTAACGCAAAAATAAAATAAAAAAGAACAAACGATATTGATAGAGAAGAGAATCGTACCAGAGATTCCAATGTCATAACCAAAGATCAAACCGCCTACAGCCGCGATAATGACACAGATGAAGACGTAAACAGTCATCTTCCCCTTGAAAGCCGGGGAATCACCACTAGACGATATAACTACAGCCATTGTTTAACTTCAAGATAATCTCTCAAAATGTTAGTCTGTCTTTTATGTGTGCATGTGCTTCTCTATCTTGTAAAGAATGGCGAGAGAAGCAGAGACAGAGATCTTTACTTAATAATGAGACAAAGAAAGGTTCAGACATTTATACAGAGAGGAAGATACAGAAATCAAAGAGAAGATACGGATTGATGTCTTAAAATGGAAGATTGGTTGTACGGATGGATATGTTTGGTCAATATGTTTGGATCAGTTTCTTACAGTCAGCATATCGCCGTCATAAATTCAGTTATTCGCTTTCAGTTTTTTTTGTTTGATCTGTTTGAGATAAGGTTTTGTTATTGTTAGCATATATGACAACGGATTTATTACGTCTGGATTTGGTTTAATCCAAAGCACAATCGGCGTGGATAAGTTGTTTCCGTTAACTCGGTTGTATGTTTCAATGAGTTAATAATATACTATACACACGAAAAAATATAAAGAATAAATAACTCGTCCCTTTTCTTCTTTTTATTAGATAATATAAGTTGTTTGGTTATATTGAACAAATTCTTATCGAGTATATTTTCTAGCTATGGTTACTACTATGATGTTTAGATATGGCTTTCATTTTAATTTTTTTTTTTTAAGAACCCATTGAAATATTCACTCAACCTCTGTAATACTCTTTGTTTCCTAATATTATAATTTCCGATGATCATGTTTGACCACGTTCGTTGTAGAAAAACTTTGTCGTAACTAAACAACAAAAGGTTCATAATTTTAGTTTTCTTTCAAAATTCACAAAAACGTTTGAATTGTATTAGTGGCAGTTTGCAAACCAAATTATTTCCCGACTCGCCGAAAGTATTATTTCTTGCCATTTTGTCGAATTGTCTCATTAAACCGATTCAATGAGTTGACAAAAAAAAAGATTCAATGAACCACCAACACAAACCGCTTATTTGATTAGTGACAGTCAAAAGATCACCAGTGAGCTCAAATACTTTTAACAAATACAAGAAAAATATATTTCTTGGTCTGGTTTAATAATTAGGTAATATATCATTATTTTACAATGACCAAGAAATAATCAAAGATTGCACAATTACAACAATCAAACTCTACATGTATCTTTCTATTCCCTGTGAAGAGCCAATGAGACCGTTAACGAACGACACAATCCCATCTCAAGAGATGATTATATATCCTTCAAACCGGTTTTGGGCCAAAGCTCCTCAAATCCAAAACGGGGGAAAAGCATGTCGTTTCGTGGTATGGACGAAGAATTGGCTCGAGTAAAGATCTTATATAACTGACTTCAACTGCTTGTATACGTCGACTGTTTTTCTAGCCTAAAAGATCGTCTAGGAGCGGACGTGCAGCGTCTGTCCACGTTGTTGTCTCATTGTACCGACCTCTGCAACCAAAACAATGGACAATAATCAGGGTTTTTGCTAAAGGGCGAAGACATTAAATTACACTCTAAAAACTTCAATGAGTCTTATATGAGGGTTTAGACTAAAGGATCGTAACACCAGACTTGAGAGACTCCCAAGGCTTTTGTGATTAGACACAAGAATAGCAGCAAGCTAGAGACCTTACACTAGTTGACTGTTGGAGCTCCACAGCTGATGATTCCCCGTTTTCCTGCATAACGGACCAGAAACATCACTAATGTGATTCCTATATCGGATATTGTTAACAGAATATTTTGTATAACTCTCTACTGACGTAAAACAAAGGATACCTCAATTAGCAAATCCTTTCTTGTGATCAAGCCTATTACACGGGAAGGACGGGGAACAACGAATAGATGTCTCAATCCAAGTTGCCGGAAAAGGTTGTATACCTGATTCAAAAACGGATAAAATTCTCAACCAATGATGCTGGATATTGGTGTATCAATAAAACAAAACTAGAGCTTTTACTCACCTTTGTCAATGACATGTCTTCAGGAACAACGTATGGAGACGGATTCAAAAATGGAGCAAGATCTATGTACATCTCTAAATCATCTGAAGTTAGATGTATATCCTCTATGCATAATCCTTTGGACGAAACAGGTTTAGCAAACTCGCTAAAACTGTGCCTGGCGATTGCATAATCAAATTATTTCTCAGACAAAATATGACCCCCTGTGGCAAAGAAGAGGGTGGAACATTAGTTTACCTGATCGCTCTGGCACTTGGATCACAAGGTAGAGGACTATGTTGAAAATCAACCTTCGATTGAAGGAGAACAAGCAAGTGACTGCATGGTGAAAAAAAACGCAGAATTATAATTTTCTTTAGAAATAACTCTTTTTTCAGTTGGTTCACAAATGTACAATCACATACCTCCGAAGAACTAATCCGATGACAAGTGTTTCACCACTTCTCGTGTGGTCGATCACCTGGTACAGTGTCAAAAAGCAAAACCATCAGTACAAAGGACTATAGCAGTAACGAGTCAAACCTGTGTGGGATAAAGCAATGCTTACCGGAAATCCATTGTGTTTATTGCTGCGCAAAATTGAAGCAACATCTGCAACCCTGATAACTCGAGGTAAAGAGATTACCTGCAAAGATGAAAAATTAAGTTAGCATAATACAAGCATGTGACACAAGCTCCATCCAGTGGTTGACTGATGATAGAACATAGCTCTCTCTCTTTGATGATGAAGATAAATCATAAAAACCTTCTGACTTTGACATGCTTCCTTTGCCATCATTTGCCGCAAATGATACTTGGGTCTGGATTCCAGTAACGGAATGCCTTTCAGGCGTGCTTGTACTTCATACAATCCCTCATTGAAAGCATCACCCACGGCCTAGAAACAGAATAAATTTTTTTTAAAAAAGGTGCCACAAGAATCAAGAGAAATGATAATGGTTGGTAACTCATACCTTTGAAATGAGAAGAACCAACATTATAAGAGGCAGAAGTTTCAAGTTGTTTGTGATTTCAACCATGATAACACATAAAGATACAGTCATCCGCATAGAGCCTCCAAGAAATGAAGCAGCTCCCAGCAACGCATAACTAAGGTTCAAAGACTTTTTGTATCAAAGGCCTAAAGTTCAACCAACAAATTAAAAAAAGAAGCTGCAAGGCACTGCACAGAGAGACTCACGTTCCCTCCTCAATGTTGAGCTTCTTGTAAAACCTGACCACAAACATGCCTACAAGGCGCCCATAAGTTGATCCTATCATTATTCCAGGAACAAATTGGCCAGCGGGAACAGCAGTGCCGAAGGTCACCACTGCTAATGTATAAAACATAGCCTGTAGATCATTAAAAAAAAAAGACAATAAATCAGAAAAATAAACAAATAGAATGATGGTCCTATAGATAACGAGATGGAACAATATTAAGAGTCAAAGCAGCATGTTCCCTATCCTGTTGATAACATGCACACTATTCATGCTCAAACCCGCCAAGGACTATAGACCAAAGTCAAGGACGACCAGGTTGATCAGGATAAGAGCTTTTAGGACGAGCCAAGTAGAACTTTTTCATACCAAAAACGTAAGTAGACTCTGAGCACTGAATTCTCGCATTGTTTTTGCACTGAATAAATTCCTTATAGCATCATCCTGCCGCCAAAAAGTAAAGCAAAAGGATTCAATTGTAACAGTCGGGCTTCAAGATAAAGCAAAGTAGAAATTGAAATAATTTTTTTAATTATTCTAGAAGAAAAAACCTGGGTATTGAAGAAAATTGTGGCAAGATCATTGTATTCGTTATCCGTCTTGCAGTAGAACTGCAATGATTGACGCAAAAAAATATAAATAAATAAATATATAAATAAATGAAAATAGGCTACAAGAATGCAGCAATGTTAAGAGGCAGAAATGTCAGTAAAGTCAGAAAGCTCAGCAGACAATGTCATTGCTAAAGTCTGGGGCCTGATTATTTTGGTTTTTTTAGAAAACACCAAACACCATTGCAGGAATTCCACATAAGCATCTAACAAGAGTGTTCAAATTTCACAAGGTATAATTAACAAAACTTATAAGTTTATGGCTGGACATTTTTTTCCAACGAAGAATCAGTTAAAACAATGGGTAAATATCATCATAAAATATCGGCATTGTCAAGAATATGCAACAGATCTCAAAGATACTCTATAAGAGTGTCTTACATTTACGTAATTTCCATACATGCCTGGAGGCCTTGGACATTCAATACCAGAGTCAGGAACCGATTCAGGGCAAGGGCTGCATTTCCTTAGGAGTGGCAGCCCAAATGAGATTGCTGAAGTTATGCAAGAGATGATGCATGCTTCATATATCTGCATTTTGTAGCAGTTATTTAAATCCAGCAACGAGACAATCAATCTTCAGAAGATAAACATAACCAAATAAATGAAGAACTTTTTGTGAATCATTCATAGATTACCTTCACTCGATTTCCTTTCTTGTGCAAAGAATTCCGACGCCAAGATGTCATATAGAATGTAAGTTGGTTAAATAATGCCCCTGGAGGAAAATGCGATGAGAAATGAAACAGTTAGAGAAATATAAATAGAACCAAGAGTGCAGCAGGAAAAGAAAAAGCCTTACCAAGCAGGCCTCCAATAACTCCAATTACAGCCATTGGCAGTAGCTCCTTGAAGTAGTAGTCATCTTGACCACTAAACGAGTGAAAGAAAAGTTTCAAGTCAATACTAGCACTCTTAACCTTGAACGATATAAGTGAGCACTGAAGTTGGAACCTTACTCTGATACATCCCATATAATGAAACCACCTCCACCAAAGTGTCCACATATTCCACTCTTGCACAATCCCATGGCAGTACGCACCACAACAGCGACGATAGCAGAAGTGAAAAAGACACGCCACATGAGTTGACTTCTCCACCTTTAATACCACACGCAAATTAAATTACATGGACAGACGACATAGAATCCCAGACTCACACTAGCTAAGGCATCCGAAGGATAAATGCGCTCATGTCAAGTGACACCAGTTGCTAAGGAAACAATAGAATAGAAGACAGAAATTCCTCAAATGGTTGTCTCCAGAACAGAATAAGCGCAGCCGCTGACACAGGGTAAGGGAAGGAACCTACCAAGATGTGACCTCCTCTAATGCAAATAATACTCCACCAACTGGAGCTCTAAAAGCGGCAGCAACTCCAGCTGCACACCCACAAGTGACCTTTCAAGGCATCGAAAAGTGAAGGAATAAGATCTCTCAAGAGATTTGGACCTAATCTAAAACCAAAAGAATTCAGATAGCATTATTCACAGGGAGCATCTAGGAGCTTACAAGATCACGACGATCTCTGTCACTCTTGAAAAGTTGTGGCCATCTAGAATGCAAATGATATTTTGTGGATCCACCCTGATACAACAGAAGCAATAGGAACGTATAATATAAGTATCCTGGTGAATGATGGAGAAGACAGAAGTACTAAGAAAAGCAACATTGTCATCTCTATGCGTTAATAACAGAAAACCAAGATGTTCACCTGACCAAGCAAAGATGCAATGCAGGCACCTGTATGTACAAGGGGACCTTCTTTCCCCAAGGCTAAGCCACCCCCAACAGAACCAATGCTTCCAAATATCTATGAGAGAGCAAACTATAAAAAAAGTGTCTTCAAGAGAGAATAAAAAAGCAAACTTTCAAGATAACAGAACGTTCCAGAAAAGTTAACGCACCTTTCCGATGAGGGTTCTAAAGAGCAATGTGCCAGGAATATCAATTCCTGCACCAATCCAACGCATAAACATTATAGTCAATGAAGAGAGTGGACTACAAACTCTCAGCTAAAAACAAAACAAAAAAGGAGAGTAAGAAAAAAATGGATGTACCATTGAGATAACCCTTGATCTCAGGAATGCCGGAGCCAGCCGCAGCAGGAGCGAATTGGGTAATGATATACGCGGAAGAAAATACTAAGACTAGATTGATGACAAGGTAAACTATAAAACCCGCAAAATAAGACTTTTGGATGATAGCAAAAGTGAGAGCAAATTTCCATCCAGCGAAATTCTCGACCGAGAGATTGATGAAAACAGCAGCCAATCCCGTTCCTAGGAAGAACCAACAAAGAAAACAAAATCAAGGGATCTGATTCGGGAAAAAGGTATCATCAGACAAATGAAAAAGTGAATAACGAAGTAGTAGTAGTAGTACCGATCCCGATGAGTAAAGAGAAGAACCATTTGACGGCAACGTAGTAACCCACATAAAGCTTCCCTCGATGCGCCTGACGAGAGGAGTCAAAGATCATGAGAGAGAGGAGCAAAAAGGAGAGAGAGATAGAGAGGGAGATAAGAGCAGAAGTGTTAACCTGTTCTTCTCTATAAGCGTAATTCTCGATGACCTCGTAGTCGAGACTATCAACCCCACCGCCGTCAGGGGAAGAGCTGAGTAGGCCAACGCCGTCGGTAGAAGCATCATCGGATTCAGGGACACGAGACCAGATCAGGTTATCGGATTCGATCCCGTTCTGTAGATGATTCGAGAGCATGATGGATTATCGAATCGAAAAGCTTGCTGGATTTAGGGATTCGATCACGGAGACTGGTTTTTAAACTTGCACTACTACCTTAGCTTTATTTACATTCATTTTGGGGCTTACCCAATCTTATAAACTCTGGTTATATTCTGTTTCTCAGTTTGTTATATCAGAGTATTTTGCAATTACTTTACATAGTATAGGGGAGAGTAAAAAAACAATTATTACTTACTATGTCTGTACATCTTTGGTCAGAGTAAATAATGGCAATTGGTAATTTAGTGAATAAAATGTCTACAACTATAAAAAAATAAATGAAAAAATACATCTTTGGTCAGAGTAAATGATATACATGAAAAAAATCATTGTTTCGTAACAGCTTAAAGAGGAAAAGTAAAATTCGTCTTAAATTATTTACTAATATTATTGTAACCTTAATAATTAACTAGAAATATATAATTTTCTTAGGAAAAGTTAATTTAGATTTGTCACTAACCGATTTTTTTATATTAAATATTCTTTTTATACACTGTATTTCGGCGAGGATTCGAAAACATATACAACAATTATAATCTTTTTTACTGTTTCGAAGTGTGGTAATTTTTTTGTGTGGTTGTAGGTGGCTGATTCGTTTAAAATTTTCTATCGATAATAAATTTTTAATTTAATAGATATGAAAATAGATAAATGTATTATTTATAAGGGATCACTAGCTCCAATGATCCCGACTTCTTCATATTTCTTCGAAACGTAGTGAAAACTTCTCAGCATTTATGATGGTTTTGGTAACGTTTTATGCTCAACAGATTTCAATTAATTTGTAAACTTTTACGTTTGATTATTTATGTTTCCCTAAACGAGTTATTTAAGAGATTGGGTTAGAGTTTTATTCTATTTATTTGTTTTGCTTATTTTATCTGAGGCATAAAGAAAATTAATATGAAAACCTTTTTTTTTAGAATAATTAAATCAGTGCTTTTCTTATTTTCTGTCATAAAAAAGTATCCCCAAACTATGACTTAAATGCTAATTTTTTTTAAATCCTGACAGCGGCTCAAACGCTATTAGTGGCCTTAAAAAAAAAATACAAGTGACACCAACGTTAAAGAGAAAAAAAATGATTTCTCTATTTAACTTCTGAAATCGACGATTAACGACGTTTATGAATTTTGTGTTTGTAGGTTTCGACTAAAGCTAGTGTAGAAGAATAAATAGGAGAGGAAATGGATGTATGTATATAGATCGAAGAAAATTTCATGTGGCGATAAAATATTTTCCTATTTATTATTGGGAGTGTATAAACTAATACATGAATAGTATATATTAATATTTTCGACCAAAAAAAACTAATTTTAACATAGCACGTCTATTAGACTTCAATAAAAATGCAACCAAAAGAGAAAGGCAAAAAAAAAGAATAAATTTTGGAGTGGACGTTATGACTTAAAGTGCCTCCTTCGCCTTCATGCTTTGATTAATCCCACAAAAAACAACTTCATAAAACTTTAGTGGGAGTGGGATCAAACGCAGCAAGCTGCTTGTACATATTTGCTATTGCTTCTTCAAAATATCCCTTTAATTTGCTTATCTGCAACATTCATCCACACCTTTTTTCTGCCTCAATACCTTTCCATAATGGTCCTTGAGCTTAACGTATAAGACCATACCAATCGTTTTAAGCTTTTCTTCTTTCTGATATATAAAAGAACAAGTACATATACCAAACTTTCCCACTAATACAAGTAGAAGTATATCTATACATTTTGAAACCAACTAGCTGTTATCAATAAGTAAATATTATATATTCCTATATTCTGACATATACCAACATTATTGAGTTTTGGAGGGCAAAAAAAATGTTTAGGGCTACAAGGATCATAAAACAAAATTTGGTGCCTTCAGCAACTTATGAATCTAACTGACAATTACCATAAAGTGTGGTCTCATTCAGATTTAGTAAGATAGCAATTGGCATTTGTATTTTCTCGACTACAAATCGATGGTAGGATCAGACAATGCGAAATGAACATTCAGAAAACAATGAACTAAAACTATTTGGTGGGTTCTAGTTGAAATTGTTGATTGAATTAATAACTCGCCAAGGAAGAAAAAGGAACGCAAGTAATGGGCTTGGAGACTCAAATAACCTAATCAAAGAAAGCCCCATAACCCAAATTTGCTTCTTGACTATATATATGTCTAAGTCAAAAACGAAAAAAATGTTTTGAAAAAAAAGAAAAATGGCTCCAACAGCACCATGAGTCGACCAACAATATAAACGGCGTAATCGTGAATTAATTGAGAGTATAATAATAATACGAAACTGATAGAGAATCTATTAGTAATCGCCACCCATGGCGTTAGCGTCACGTGATAGAATCACTATTCCTAAACTTTCCCGACAAGACGCGACGATGACGTTTTCATCCTCAATATAAATATATCACCATAGTTATATCACCATTTCTTACCAAAGTTCTAAATTTCTAAACTCCTAAGTTAAGTTAACATCGATGTTCTAAAAAGGTTTGTATACAAGTTTGTTTTTTCACAAAAAAATGGTGACCAAATAAATGAGAAAGAACAATGAATATCAATAGTTCACACAATACTGGACAAACCCTCTCATATTATTTCTCCAATTCACTATTCAAACTACTATTAACCAATCATATTCATCACTAAATCTTCTTTTTTTAAAACTATAGACATCCGATAATGAAAGACTAAAAAAAATTAAACTAGTTAATACGATTTTTGTTAGGCTGGATTTATGGTCTCGCATATTGTATTAAATTTATATTTTGTCTTTTATAGAAAGGGAGAAAATAAAAACTAAGAACAGCTCCAATGAAGGTTTTTAAACCAGTTTCTTGTATTCAAAAATTAATAAAATTAGAAAAAATGAAGAAAGAGAATGAAGAAAATCTCTTAATTGAGAGATTTAGAAACAGAGAGACCCATATAACACTTGTTTAGATATAATTGGTCTAATTTACTTTTATTAATTAAATTTAAATTGTATAATTAAATTATATTAAAAATATGAATATTATATTTATAAGAAACTTTGAAAGAGTATCTTTAGGATGGAGGTGCTCTAAAAATACCATAATTTCCGGGATGAAGAGAGATCGGACCACAAGGTCACAAGTCGCAACTAGCTTTGCTCACTCCTCACTCCTACAAACTGATTATTATAATTACGTCATTAAACAATTCTCTAATCCTACGGTCCACTTAACACTATTTAATTGCATTGCATGTGACTACAGCTTCAATCTGGCGATCATCGTGGGCTTTTCTCATGATATCAAACTGCACTGCAGTAGTCTCTTTAATATATAAACAAAATAAACGTTATCATAACAATCATTTTAAAACATTGCATTCTATTATTTACATCGAAGCCAAAATTTAAGACAAAACAGAGAGAAACATTACAAAAGAAGAGATAGAGAGAGAGAGAGAGATAAGAACGCGATGAGACGTCAACCACGTCCACGCAACTCGCCACCGCAATCTCACTCATCTCCGTCGTCTTCTTCGTCGGAGTTTGAATTCAACATCTCGATCTCGCCGCGGAAAGCTTCTTCTTCGCTTTGTCCCGCCGATGAGCTCTTCTACAAAGGCCAGCTTCTTCCTCTTCAGCTTTCCCCTCGCCTCTCTCTCGTCCGTACACTATGCTCTTCTTCTTCCTCCGACTACGCTTCTTCTTCCTCCGCCACATCCGCCGCACGTGACTCCACCGAATCTTCCTCCTCCACTGATTCCACCGCCTCTTTTCCTCTCCTCCACCCTCCGCCGCTCGATTGCTGTGAATCTTCCCGTCCTAGCTCCGTGACCGACGAAGAAGATTTCTTCTTTAAGCCGACAAAGAAGAACCCTAATTACAAAACTTCAGGTGGTGGTTTCTCACTCTCTAGATTCTCCTCTGTATTCAAGAAAGATCCCAAAACCGTCTCCGCCGCAGCAACCGCCGCTCCGTCGTCGGTGAAGAGAATGAGCTCCACAGCTAAAGAGGTTATTCGCAAATACATGAAAAAAGTCAAACCTTTATACGACAAGTTATCTCAGAAACAGAGCACCACCGTGACAACTTTAAAAACAGAGTCATCTCTCAAAGATTCCGGCAACATCCGTGGAATCTCCGCAGCCTCCTCTTCCAATCCCACTGCCCTTCCAGCCGTTGTCTCCGGCGGCGGGATATCGATCTCTTTCTCAGGAAACCTAATGAAATACACAAAACGGGGAAGATGCGCGGCGAGTTGTCCGTCGTCGATGAGGTCATCTCCGAGTCACTCCGGCGTACTGACACGTGGAGGCTTTCCGGGTCAAGGAGGTGGTGGCAGCTGCAGCAGTAGCAGCAACAACAGTATGTCTTCTTCAATGGAAGAGTTGCAGAGTGCTATTCAAGGAGCTATTGCTCATTGCAAGAACTCAATGTTGCAGAAGAATATGGTTAGTAGTCTCGAGATCTAGCAATAAATCGATCGATCCACCTAATGTATGTTTTTAATGTTTTTTTTTCTAGTCATTTTAAAATTTGAATCTACTCTTTTTGTCTTAGAATTGCCAGTGTGATCCAAACATCATATCTAATTAACGATGTTTGTTATTGGTTGATTTAATACGGATGTTATACAAGTAGAACTCTGTTTTTAACTTAACTCAGAATAAGACATTGTAGTTGGTGGGTCATTTCAAGATTCATCTTGATTTCAGTTCCTTTTCAAATTATGGTGTTAATTAATTTTATATTCCGAGTTTGATGGATCAAAACAATAATCCAAACTTATAAGTTTATTATGGTCATTGTATAAATTTCATGGTAGCTAAAAAATGCATCCAACGAAAATCGTTTCCTTTGTTTCGATCTTGTGGTTTGTTGGATATGATTAATAGATAAATAAATTCGAGTCTATATAGTTATACGTTGTGAAATAATTGAGGGAAACAAGAAAACGACGGTGGGGTTTATATTTTAAAAATAATTGAAGAATTGGATTATTGAGTACTCATCACCACTCTTCTGCGAAACTGTTCACTTCTTCATACCTTATCGTCTCTCTGTCTCTCTCTCTCTCGTTATTGTCGGTGTTCTCCATTTTAATATCTCAATCCTTGAAAATATCTATTATTAAGATTTTCAATGGACATTTGTGTGTGTGTTTTTTTTAAGTCCCAGCCAAATATAAATTGGCGGAATATATAATGTTACGAGTTGAACCAAAGGTTTGATAAAGTTCCAAAAAAAAATGTTTGATGACATCTGTATGCCAAAATATTAGTCATTGTTCTAAGAATGGTTTAGACATGATGTAACCTACGAAACGATAAAAGTCAGTGAAAGTAATGTTACTGAGTGGGTGCACATAACGCACTTTTTCATATTTTACGAAAACAACACTTAGCTCGAATTGATTGATTGAAAATATGAAGTATATAGAAAGCAATCGTAATACGTATGAATTTTCCATCTTTAATTAGTTTATAATACGAATCTTCTAATCTACAAACGAGGATAGAGGACCTAAGAATTTTCTTTATCTTTAGTGCATAATTAAAATTTTCAAATTTACGAATGAGGAAAAGAACCAAGCACAGAACCACCACTTCAAATGGTGACAGCAGAACAAGTTATATGTGATGGTAGTAGACTGATCAATGTAAATGTAATGTAAGTAAATAGTTGAAATATTTAAACAAAAAGGGTAAAATAGGTGAAAGGAGAAATAAGCAAAAATAAAATAAAACAATGGTTAACTTTTACTTTTGAAAAATGGTGATTTTATAAATGGTATAATAACTAAAAATTCTAAATAGAATATAGTGATATCCCAGTACTGGTGAAAGATTCCTATGTTGATTTAGACCACGATTCGAATCTTACCATCTATGGACATTTATTGTTGGCAATTTTCTTGGCTATTATATACGTTTAAACAGCAAAATTAGTCTGAATTGGATTAAGAATCGGTTACAAAATCAGTCTTAAATAGAAATATAAAATTATCTTGTACGTATACCATCAATTGGTTAATCTAATTACATGAAAATACACATGTTTCAATAGATTTTATTAGGGTATTTTGAAAATATATTATGATGGTAGTACGATTAATCGAATACGTGGAGTAGAAGCTCAAAAACATTAATCACATATGCATATGTTTGGCTCTAAGTGGATGCATGTGCTTCTTTGCATTGAGAACCGTTGAGTACGTAATAAAGATTCCTATGTGGTCAAAGTCAAAACTTCTATACACTTTGTTTAGCTACAAACTAAAATATTTACTTCTATCATTTTAATCATAACCAATAATGTCTTCATGTAATGATGGGGCTCTTCATTTTTTTTCTTGACCGTCTTCATGCTTATATAAATACAAGCACAGTGAAATTCAATTATTATTATTTATGGGGGACCTCTTCATCATTATCATCATTTAAACTAAAAACAAATTATATGTATACATTTTTTCTTCAGCGTCCTGAGCCTTATTTCGTGTATGTATGTATAAATATTAGATTCAGATTTAACTAAACACGAATTAATTATATTATGGTTGTTTATTGTAATTCTAGTCAAGGGACACTTATGGGGTATTTTAAGGCCGTTGATGATTAATACTGTACCATAGTTATTTATTCATATATTTGTAAATGACTTACATATATCCAAGAAATCATCAGTTTATGTTCCTAGTTTGTGTAACTTTGGTTTAACAATGTATGAATAGTTTCCAAAAAAACGTTAAACATATTATTGTTTATGTCATTTTATTAATGATCTATAATCAATATAAATATTTTAGATGCTTCACATATCATATAAAATTCTGATTACTATTAGAACAGGGATAGAGGATACATAATTAATATTTAATGAACTTACATGGATATTTAGTTTCTTCTGTGATTTTATTCTCGACTGTTTGTATGTGAAATAAAGTTTGATGTAGGGTTGAGTTAATAAATAGCAATTAGAGTGATTGGTGATTAGTCGAAACAAGCAGTAAATAAGTAAGAGGGTAGGTTGGAAAGTTGTGTTTGCGTTGCATGGATATGGAGAGTTAATGACAAACAGTGACATGTGTTTAGTAAAAGATCTTTTGTAGCATCGCTGTCCTCTCTCTCACTTCTATTCCTATCAACGTCAAAGATTAATACTTGCACCGTAGCAGAGTTACTAGCTATGACTATATGGTGAGACCTAAGGTTATCTCCATCGGTTAGAGATCCAAAAAAGTATTTCAAAAGTTAAATATTAATATTAATAATATAATTAAATTATTTAATTAAATAAAAATATGAACTAATAACAATTCTACACATAATAAATGAGTTTTTAGAGAGGTTTTCAAAATTTCTTATTTGAGAAACGAATCTCGAATTTTTCCACTCTCTTTTTTTTAATATTTTTATTATTTTAATCAGTAGATATCTTTTTAGATACCAACCGATAGAGATAATCTAATTAGGTGAATGATTATATACTAGATCTTTTTTATCTCCAAAAATTACAATAAAAGAAAGTTGTGATATTATATGACATGGTTTCTTTATAAAAAAACACCATATTTTTACTTTAAATAACATGTAATCAACTCTAAATATAGTTTTGTTGTAGTTATTTATCTAATTAGCTCTCTTCCCGTACGAGTATATACCAAATTGAAGGATGAATAAATAACAAACGAAGCAGACTGTACTTGTAATGTGGATATAGCCAGTGAGAAATATCTGCGCCATAACCAAAACGAGTGATCCAACACGAAGAAACTCGATCGCAGCTCAAGTACTCAACGTGCGTCCAAGCTAATATTGCCTATCGGGGTTGAAGCTAGAGAACCCTAAATTTAACCAGTCAAGCTTTTGTATTTCTTTTTTAAATTCACGTCTATTTATTTATTTCTTTCGCCATAGAGACCATTTTTTCCACAGCTTCGAAAGCTCTCAAAACACTCTTCACTCTTCCCACATACGTCTATAATACATGAAACAAACATTTTGATTTTGTTTTTACTTTTTTATTTTACGAGTAGCATTCTTTTTTGAAAAGGATAACCGAAAATTGTTTTGTTCACTTTTATATGGTAGGTCTAGAATAATATTATTACTTAAAAACTTTTGAATATTATAAACTGATGCTTGTTCACCATCTAATACTTTTTCTTAAGTATTCTTATTTCTTACATTACTAACATCGCAAAGCAACAAAATTGTAAGCGATTTGAAGATTATAGCATCATAGGCAGTGAAATTAGAGGGCTTTGTTTGGCCATCCAATATGCGACCTGATTCGCTTGGCTAGGGCAAAAAGATAGAGAGATTAGGTCGAATTCTGATTTCTTGAGATACAATTCTTAAGGAGGTCTAACAATTCTCCACCATAACGTTTGGAACAAAATCGTTGCAATAAGAGATAGATTCAATCTATGTAAAAGCACAAACTTGCATATAGAAAATGCAACCCATATCTAATAAAGGCATCGGCTTATCGTAGCTAACGCTGAAGAAAGTTTAGCAATCGATTTGGTTTGTCTAACACTTCTCCATGATTATTTCTCGCAACCCAACAAATACTGCAACCATCTCTTCTGATATGGCCACGGAGTGTCGACACTACAATCTTAGAGAATCAAATTATGGAGTAATCCAAACGTCCATAGACATTAAGTCAGAAAAACCTACCTAGAAGTATTAACCGGTTATATATTAGTCAATCGACATGCCAATAAGCTCTCATTCTATACAAAGTAAAAGACTAAACTACATTTAACTACAAACCTATGGTAATACACTAGATCAACAGAAAAAAAGGAGAGAGATTTTTGTGAGGACAAAATTTGACTTTTTTGCCCCGAAAAATAAAACGTGGGCTTGGGCTAGGCTATGCTGGACCAATGACATTTGTGTCTGTATTTGCTAAGAATAACAAAAAAATGTCTAGATTCAATGTATCTAAAGAGAAGAAACAAAAAAAAAATCACGAAAAATAAAGCGTTAGAGGTACGGGAAAAAAAACGAATAAAGCCTAAAAGCCGTCTATATTCAACCATAATCCCAAGCATTCCGGGATACTTTGTCTGTCTCTACTCTTCCTCTGTATTAATATCCGATTCTCTCTTCCAAAAAAGTATCACAATTTCTTTTTTTTGCTAATTCATCGCTTCTTCTTCTTCTCCTTCTTCTTTGTAAAACGAAGCTGAAATAATCAAGATGGTTTTGTGGGTATTCGGTTATGGATCTTTAATCTGGAACCCAGGTTTCGATTTTGACGAGAAACTCATTGGCTATATCAAAGACTACAAACGCGTCTTCGATCTCGGTTTCTTTCCAACACACTTAACTTGTCCTTTTGTTCAATGTTTCACAAAGAAATCAATCAATGTTGCTTACAAAATTTCCCAAAACACTTTTTTTTTCTGCAGCGTGTATTGATCATAGAGGCACGCCTGAACATCCTGCAAGAACTTGCACGTTGGAGCAATCTACTGGAGCAATATGCGTAAGCAAATACATTTTTGTTTCTCTTATTAAGAAAAATAAGTACTCCGATGTTCAAATCTCGTTGATATTTTGGCAGTGGGGTGCTGCTTATTGTGTTCGTGGAGGACCCGAGAAGGAGAAACTAGCCATGGAGGTAAAAAAAGATTATTCCTTTTATTGATTTTTACACACTTTCATTGGATCTGATTCTTGTTTTTGTTTTTTTCTTTTCTTTTTGCAGTACTTGGAACGAAGAGAGTGTGAATACGACTCAAAAACACTTGTAGAGTTTTACACTGTAAGAAACTTTTGTTGTTGTATGTTCCAGATTTAGAAAGTTTTTCTTTTTAATTCACTATAGTTTCTTCTAATCATTGGATGCAGGAAACTGACACATCCAAACCAATCCTGACCGAAGTTATAGTGTATGTTTGGATTTGAAAATCTCTCTTTTTTGTCTCTTGATGTTTTTTATTTGGAAGATTCAATGTTAAAAAGCAGTTTGTGTGCAGCTTCACGTCAACACCAGACAAAGTGTCGAACAAATACTACTTGGGACCAGCTCCATTGGAGGAGATGGCGAAGCAAATCGCCACAGCTTCTGGACCTTGTGGAAACAACCGGGAGTATCTTTTCAAGCTGGAGAAAGCAATGCACGACATTGGTGAGAGAGAGAGAGAGAGAGCTTTCTTAATGACTTTTATATAAAAAGCACAAAACTATCACATGTTTGGCATTGATGTTGATGTTTGATGAATGTTGTGTAACAGAGCACGAGGAAGAGTATGTGATTGAATTGGCGAACGAGGTGAGGAAACATCTGGACTTACCAAATGAAGTGAAGGCATTGTTGAAGCCTGTGGTTTCTCGTGTATCCATCAAATCTCAATCTCAAGCTCATGTTTCTCCTCTTCAACGGGTCTTTGCATCATGAGAGAGACAAGCCACAAGTCATGGAGCCAACTAACAACGTTGGTGGTGATGAGGAATTTGCGGATTTAGAATTCTTCTTATCCTTCGATTTTTATTTTGATATCACATTTTAACTTTCAAATGTTTGAACTAGAAAACCGAACCTTCCTCTGTATTCAATTAGAATTCATGACTATATATGAGATTTAATTTATGCGAATAACAACAAATCTTTCGCTCACGTCTGCAATTTTTCTAGCCATTTAATCACAAAATTACCTCCAATAATACGACTACAACTTCTTCAAACGCATAATTACATTATTGCATTGCAAGCATATACTATGAACTGGTATTATTGGCAAGATTTTTGTAAAGTTTCATCCATGTTCAATTTACTTTCTACTCAAAAACAATTGATAATAAAAAATTAGTTCATACCACTTATATAATATTTAGTTATTTTCTAAATTTTTTGATATGATATCCTAACAAGCCATGACAACTCTTGAGTCCCATTTGAATTAGACCCTATTCAAGAACCAACAATAAATCATACTCGGCCTAGTTTTGGACCACAATCAACAAACTAAAATGAGTGGATTATGGTACCATGTTAAATTTCATGAAATTCTCATCTTAAAATCAATTGGTGATAAATCAATAAGTCTATATCACTTCTCTATTGCTTGAGTCCCTTCGAAGTTTCAAATGTGAAATCCTAAAAAATTCTCTCTACGAAACAAGATTACTTAACAACGACAGTGAATAAAGTAAATGAGCCGTGAGATAATCAGTAGTCGGTCTCAAAGCTAAGAACATCTCCATCTCTTAAATACTTTAAGAGTTTCTCAAACAAAAAAAGAACATTAATATTTAAATATAGTTTAATATTTTAATTAAATTTTAAGCTAAAAAAAATGAAACCAATCTATAAAAGACAAGTATCTTATGTGAATCTCATGATTTTTTTCTTTATTATTTTTTAGTTTCATATACACTATCAGATTTAATTTGTTATAAAGCTGTTTCCAATACTTTGTATTAGTGAGTTATTCAAAACTTAAAAAGTAACTTATGTTTATCATATTTATATATAAGAGAATTGTTTACTATTATTGTTTTGTTGTTGTTTGTAGCTATTTTTCTGTTTTACTTATCAATTATTAGATGTAAGTATGGTAAGTGAGATTTGTTTTCAGTAATATGGAAATAAAAACGTATATGTTTTGAATAGTCAAAAACAAAGAAAAAATAAGTAGATTTTTTTTTTATTACAAAAGTTAGAACTAAAGAAAAAGAAAAAAATGTACAAAAAGTTATATTTTATTCAGAAATAACAAAATGTAAATTTAAATAGTTAACATGTGTCAGTTAATCAATTGGTAAGCCAGATTTGTTTCCAAAAATATGGAAATAAAACTTATGTATATATATTAAACTCTTATATATTTTAAATAGGAAAAGAATCAAAGAAAAAGAAGAAAAATAAAGAGAAAAAAAGAAAATCTATCCAAAAAGTTATATTTTATTCAAAGTAACAAAATAACACGTGTCAAAATTTAATTGATTAGTTAACATGTATTGCAGTTTTTTTATCAATAATATAATATAATTTTTTTTTCTAAAATAAGTATATTATAAATTAGAAGGAAATAAATCTTAATAAAAAGGAAATTTTTATATTGTTCAACTGTAAAAAAAACGTAAAATTAAACAGCTAACACATGTCAATAATGATTGATGTACATAAATTAAAAAGAAATGCCCATAGAATATTGAACTCACCCTGTCTTATCATTCTAGAAGCCTTTACCAATAGAGTTTTGGTAAATTTTCTCAAAAAAATTTCATTAATCAAGAACATAGTATTTAGTAATAGAACCTATCACTTTGATATCATATTAACAAACATAACTTGGAGCAAAAATATATAACTTTAGTAAGAAAATCTCTTAAATATATCACTAATAAAAGTGAGAGTACCTTAGTAGTTGGTTGGAAAAAGATCAAAAATGAAAAAATGCCGTCGAATGTATTTTTGTTATCATATTACCAAAGAAAATTTGGCGTATAAAAAACTGATGAATATGAAAGTTTACTTTAACTACACTTTTGGAAAGAAAAAACGGAAAAAACCGAAATGAAGAAACTAAAAAAACAGTCAATCGTACTGCTTGTATACCATATTTTGTTTACATACAAAAATATAACTCTGAAAACTGATGTATTGTTCACATACGATAGTAACAAAAAGTATCCAACAAAGAAAAAGCATAAAATGATAAATTTCCTTTAGTTATTATAAATAATAAACATGATATCTGAAAACCAATATCTCAAAACCCTAAAATAATGACTGATATTTTTTATTAATCAACAAAAAAAATTACTTAACAGCCAAACTTATTACTCTGATATCATATTACCAAACAATTTAAGCGCAAAAAACATAAGATTTTGGTAAAGAGTTTTCCAAATTTTTCATTGATTAAGAACAGAGTACTTAGCCGTCGAACCTGTTGCTTTGATACCATATTAACAAACATAATTGGGCGCAAAAAACATATGATTTTGATAAAAAAATATTTTGAATATATTATTATCTTTTTTCAAAAATCAAAAAGTCAAAAAAAACCGTTAAACAGATTAGTCTATTATCACATTAACAGACATATTTTGGTGCGAAATACATATACATTCAAAATTTCACATCAACTTTGATTTTTTTCGAAGAAAAAGAAGAGAAAGAAAGTCTGAATATAAAAAAACTAAAAAATCAATATAACTTATTGCTCTGATATCATATATTACCGAAAAAAATTTGGCGCGTAAAAACAGAGGATCTAGATAATCCTTCACAAACATCTGAAACACAAAACAGAAAACATAAAACATTACTATCAAAACGCTTTCTACTCGCAAAACATAACCAGGAGGTGCCGGAGTCATCGCCGGCGGTTAGTTGACGGTAAAACAAACAAAATAAACACGCGTCAAGATATAAGAGGTTTGTAGAGTAACGCTTATCGTGCTCGCTTCCCCATCCGATTCTGTCTCATCTGCGGACTCCTCCTCTTATTAAATCCGCTTTATTGTTTTTGGGTCCGCCCTTTTTCACATTTCTCTCGCACACAATTTTCAGGGCAAGTCAAATACTTCTCTCTTCTCCTCTTGTCTGTGTCTCGGTGAAGAAGCTGTTCCGTAAGATTATGGACGGAGGTGGCGCTTACAACCCACGCACGGTGGAGGAGGTTTTTAGGGATTTTAAGGGCCGTAGGGCGGGCATGATTAAGGCTTTAACCACCGGTAATATTGGTTTCAACATTTTCCCTTGTGTTTTCTCCCATTTTAACCAAAAACTCAGTATTCAGATTTCGCTTTTCGCAGATGTTCAGGAGTTTTACCGACTTTGTGATCCCGGTGAGTGTTCCTTTAGAGATTTGTTTGTGGGTTTGATTTCCGTCGATGAAAGTCACTGTTTTTTTTGTTTTTGAATTACCTTAGTTCTGTTTTGTTTCAAGCTGAGTGATGAGTGATGCATTAGGGTTGATAGTTTCTCTTCTCTGTTTGTGAATCTGTTAGATTTCTCCGAATTCTGCGTTCTAAATTTTTTAGCGAATTGAGTGGGGCGCGATAGCGGAGTAAAGTGTTGATTTTTGTTTGACTTGGTTCTAGTGAATTTTGAATACTTGTTTTCACACCAAAAAAAAAATTGTTCCTTTCGTATCTTTATGTGATTTCACGATTTCGGCTACCTTCAATTTTCTTGGGTTCTGTGATAGGCACGAGGATGTGAGATGTTTGAATAGTATAAGATATAGGGGAGATGTTTGGGAGACTTGAAAATGCTTTTTGATTCACATTCGGGTTTGTTTCTGTGTGTTCTTTGTGTTGGTCATTGATAATCGAAGATCTAAAGTCAACACAAAAACAGTTTTGATTCTATTCCTCACAATTCAGAGTCTCTGGACCTATCAGATTGGCCCTGTAATTAAGATCATGGTTGTGTTGCATTCCTTGCCTAGCTGTATTGATGAGTCCCGTTGTTTCAGATGTTGATTAGTCAGAGAGTCATTCTCTATCTGCTTTTTATGTCATTTGTCTTCTCTGCTTTTTATGTCATTTGTCTTGGTGTTTTTGGTTGCTCTTTTGAGAGATGTTTAATTTGTGACATCTTGGATGTTTTGAGAAATGACAACTTGGTTATGTACTGATTTCATAGATGTTTTATGTTTAGAGATGCAATCGCTTACTTACGGCATTGTCTTTTCCACTTAGGTCATCACATCTTAATTATTTGTTTCTTTAAATCTATGAACAGGGAATCCGTTTTGATTCTTTTGGTTTGGAAAGTTTTGGCAGGTTTATGTCAATCTAATTTTGCGATGCTGTTTCCTAATTGTCTTCATTTTTCCTTTTGTGATTATAGAGAAGGAGAACCTGTGCCTTTACGGGCACCCGAATGAGAACTGGGAAGTGAATTTACCAGCTGAAGAGGTTCCCCCGGAGCTCCCCGAGCCTGTCTTGGGTATCAACTTTGCGCGAGACGGGATGCAGGAAAAGGATTGGTTGTCCCTTGTTGCTGTCCACAGTGATGCATGGCTTCTTGCAGTTGCTTTCTTTTTTGGAGCCAGGTTTGGGTTTGACAAAGCTGATAGGTATGTATATTCTTGTCACACTACAGAACTCCTTTTGCATCTTATCTTCTTGCGTCTATATACCTTTGTGGTATATGTATGCCGTTTTTAATCTTGCATGATACCTTTCACTCTTGTCAAGCCTTGCATTGTTATTACTCCTTCACAGTTATTTTGTTTATTGCTTGCTGATATTTAAGGACCTAGGCTCAAGATTTATGCAGCTCTCTGTGATTGATCTATTTTCTCCTTTTGTTGCAGGAAACGGCTTTTCAATATGATGAATGACCTCCCATCAATATTTGAGGTTGTGGCTGGCACTGCTAAGAAGCAATCAAAGGACAAATCCTCTGTTTCCAACAATAGCAGCAACAGGTCCAAATCAAACTCCAAGGTAAAAACATTTCTTTCTGCTGTAGGTTTTCTGTCTTAAATGGTATGTTAATAGAGTCGGCAAGTTTGTTTAACATTCTCTGAGTAAGCTGGTCTCATTTACTGTTCGTCTTTTCATAAAGTTGAGTGTTCTCTTTATGGCACGAGCACTTAAGTGCACTGTTTATGTTGTCCATCTAACAAAATCCTTTCTCCTATTTCTGGATTTTCCATCTCAAATTACAGCGAGGATCAGAACCGCGGCCCAAGTTCGCAAAGGCAGAGCCCAAAGAAGAAGAGGAAGAGGAAGGCGCGGAAGAGGAGGATGAAGATGAGCAAGGGGAGACACAGTGTGGGGCATGTGGTGAGAGCTATGCCACTGATGAGTTCTGGATCTGCTGTGACCTTTGTGAGAACTGGTTCCATGGGAAGTGTGTGAAGATAACACCAGCCAGGGCTGAGCACATCAAGCAGTATAAGTGCCCATCTTGCAGCAACAAGAGGGCTCGGGCCTAAATTAATTTTAATTGGGGCCTCTGTGTATTTGCTTTGCATATGATGAACAGCCTAACTGTTTGGTTAGATCTGATTTGTTGGTAAGACTTCATGTGATTTGGTTATCTTAGGCGCAAGTTAGCCTCTTTTTTTCACCTTCTTAGGAAGACATTTAGGTATCATTGTTACAAATGGGCGATTGATGGAAACAACTCTGTGTTTAGGGTTTGATCCTCGCTCTGTTTTATGTTTGTTTATTAGAGAGGAAAACATTTTTAAACCCAATCAAAGTGTCCGGTTAGATTTTCCATTCCGTTTCTTCACCTTAACACACAAGAAAAAGGAGAAACTGAGAATATGAACGGTTTATCACATATCAGTTCTGCTTCTTTGTGGCCAGGCGCTTCAAGAATTCGTAGGTTGTGATCATCGTTGTTGCGGACATTGACATTGATACCCACCTCGGTCCTAACCCTCTGTAACAAGCTCCAAATCCTCCTTCCCTCATCAAGCTCTTCACTGTCTGCGTCACTGTCATCGCTTGTCTCCTCCCGTTCTCTTCTGCCTCCAGGACTTGTAACCGTGTTTTGATTGTGTCTACCGGCATAGTTATTAAAGCCGAGCAACCGCTGGCCGTGGCTGCACTCAGCGCTTGAACCACCATTGAGCCACGAGCATCTTCCTTGTGGCCATATGGAAGCTTGAACCGAGACCAAATCGATTTTTGAGCCAAAGAATAGGACGCCCACCATACAGCGTTTGAAGGTGCGTAAGTCAAGATCGAGAGCCCGAATCCTCTGTAGAACCCCCTTGGTCCATCTGTGTAAAGAATCTTTCTAAAAGCATCGAACCCATTAGTGTATCTGCAAGAACTGATCACTCCAGGAAGATGCCTATTCAAGGAGAGATCGCCTTGAACCATAAGCCGTTGGCTCACGACATCAATCGGGGTCCAGACAATCTGAGCAGCCACGGCGGAGGTCAAACCGGCTGCACCATTGGCAACAGCCATAGCCGTTGTATCCGACAATCCTAACCTAACAGTTGCTTGACCTACACTACTCTTGGTGATCTCTAGAGCTGTCATATAGAGAGCACGAGCCGGGATGGTTCCAATCAAAGATGTCCCAAAACCCTTGTAGAACCCTTTTAGACCCTCGAGTCTAGCGATCGCCAAAGAAATGTTGGCGCAGGAGACACGGGTGGGCGAGACTTGTTGCCTTGTTTTGAGAACTACGATAGGGTAAAGAGCGGTGGATACACCGGAGAAGAGAGCAGCGCCGAGGAAGAAAAACCTTGACTTATCAAGCATTTGCCAGTCTACGTCCTTGGGCATATGTACCCGAGAAGAAGATGATGTTGCTCTTTCCTCCTCTCTCACCAAAGCACCTAAACTCATTTCTAGCTAATTGTTTTACTTAAACCAATCAAGATTCTAACTTGAACTTCTGTTATCGAAATGCTTAAAAGCGACCTATAAAGAGGTTGACCTCAATAGTAAGTGAAGATCACTGTGAGCTAAGAAAGAGGTGAATGGGGAGTGTACATCGAGAAAGAGAGTTAAAAAAGAGAGATAGATGAGGTTCTCGTGAATTACCCTAAAACATGGCGACTTTCTTCATTCACTAGTGTTATGAAATATCTTGTGGAGAAGAGAGAAGAGTAGATATAATAAATAAACCAGCAGAAGAAGAAAATCTCTGTGGATTTATTAGCTTTTAAAACTATGAACTCGATAGAGAATATATTAGAAAAAAAAGAAGAGGAGCCAAAACGATGGGTCGTATTGGAGATAACACAAAGTAGTGGCCTTTAACAGACTCAAAAGGGTGCGAGAGAGAGAGACATGGGAAGGAATACGATTGCACACGTGGCGAAAGGTTGTTGGTTCATGTTCGAGATACTCGCCGCGTTTAAGGTTACATCAGCTTCTGAGGAGTTGGCTTCTGTCGGATCGCCCACTTGTTTCATCATTCCTATGGGTCAAATTTCCTTCTTTTTTTTTCTTTTTAAACTCAAATTCACATTTGTTTTTCTTTTCTTTGTTGCCGTTTCCTGTGGGTTTCTCATTTTAATTTTCGAGAAATAATGTTTTTATCAATAACCGTTTCTGTTGAATTTTATCGACAATTTGATTTACAAATTATCTAGTTGAATAGGATTTTTAGATATTATTGAACTGACGACTGCAAAAAAAATATGATGTTTCGTTTTAAACATTTTACGTTTGTTTCTCGAAATAAAAATCATATATGGTGGACAAACATAAACAAAATGGGTCCACAAAAATAGCCTAGATTGCAGTTGAAACTTGAAAGTTTAGTGATTTTAGATTATAAGTAAAATGGTTAGTGTATTTGTGAGAGGACTATTCAAAATCCCTTTTATCCATATTTTGGGTCAAGTCTCTCTTTCTGTGTGTATTTTCGATTTTTAATGTAAAACACCGAATGCAATATTGTTTATTTCAATGTAAAAAGTTACGACATTTCTGATTTTACCCCTCAGATGTTCCTTTCATGCCTTTGTAGCAAAATTTCAATGACAACATGATGATCAAAGGCAGAAAGAAAATTTGACAACTATTGCGTGAGAATAAGAACTTAAGACAGGTTTACCTCCTGCACCCCTGTAACCTCCCATTCCAAGCTCTGAACAACACTTAGGGCCAAAGATATGGATGAAACTGTTTGGTTCTTTGTTTGCGTCTTCGTCTACACTCTCTTTCGGGAACTTGAGATAATTCGGGAAGTTCAGATGATTTTGGATTCCCGAGTTTATTTGTCTTGGTGAACAAAGCGATGAAGAACCCTTCTTTGTCCTCGACCGGATCCATCCTGAGTAAATGTTCAGCTGCAAGCCAAAAACCAACATGATCAACTTGTTTTAGAAACAGAGTCAATCAGGTGACTGAAACCAAATGGTAAGGGCGATACTTACATCCCGCGAATACAGGGAGACCACGACGCTGCCATTGAGGAAAAGGGGTAGCGAGTTTGAAGCCGAGGGATGAAGCCAGAGGTAAAACAGATGAGACCACATCTTCGTTTTCTATCTGGTGGACGGAGCATGTGCTGTATACTACTCTCTCAACCTGTGGAACTACAGTGTATAGGCACATGATGAGTACTGATTAAACATACAATTTTATGGTTTATGCATTCACGGAGGGAAAAATTAATATGGAGAAACGTTTTTGGGTGATTCGTCAAAAGCCAAGTAATACCCTCGTAAAAAATAATGAAATCTTACGTCAGCTCACTATTTCATTCGGAATTCACAAGGAAAATTGTATAGCATTCAAAAAGATGTAGTACCGGTGACACATAAATGTCTAAGTCAGAGGAATTTATGAACTATGGATATATATTGCTTTAGCCAACATGAGGCAAGTATGTAAACTCACAGGAGAGTGCATGGGCAAGAGCCTTCTTCTGGAAAACAGCGAGCTTGTGCAGTCTCATGGAGTCATAGTTCATGTTATCTACATGGAAAGTGTCTTAAATGTTCAGTCACTACGTAACACACACACACACACACAGAAGAATCGGTTAAAACCTGCTGTATGAGAAGGAAGGAGATGGTCCAAACGATCTGTAATGGTTCCAGAGCCAGAGCAAGAAGGATCCAACAATATAGCCCGAACCTGCGATAATCAGCCACAAGTAAGTATGCAGAACAATGGCTCAAATGACTACATCTGCTTATGCTACAGGACTCTAGAGGATACTATCAGATGGTTACTATTGTTCCTTTCAGAGAGTGACTCTCTTCATGGTAGACTATCAAAACAAAAGAAATTGAAGAAATTGGACTCAAACAATATATATCCTAATTGCGGCCACCTAAAGAAGATCTAAAATCAAGTAATGATCCTAAAATAGATAGCCACGGACTAAGTAATGTTTACCTTTGCAAAAGAAGTATCTTTCGGATTTAGGCCCAAAAAATCACCATGAAAGACTTCAATATCTACAACTTGGGGTTAAGAAAAGCAATCATGGACAGACATGACTTCAGAAGCATTTATCCAATCAAATTTGTTCTTCGATTCCATGTAGTTCAAGTCACTTGGACCAAAACTATCGAACAAAAGCTGAAAGGGTATACATGAAAAAGGCCAGAGAAGGATACTGGTAGCGCCAGACAGCTTAATAGTCTGTTCCAAACGCTTTACTCGTTCTTCATTTAGCTCGCATGCTATGATTTTTCCTTGTCCTTTCATGAGAGCAGCAAGATGAACAGTTTTGTTTCCTGGGGCTGAACAGGCATCAAGAACCTTCACAAAAGAGGCAAAATTTAGCATGGTAACTAAGGAGAAAAGATACAGCAAGTGTATTCCACAATCACCATGACAACCACCAAACGGAAAATGTGGAAAAATGTGGGCGAGAACTGTGGCCTACCTCCCATCCTGCTTCTGGCTGCAGTGCTGCTGCTACCATTGAACTTGCCTTTCCCTATCATCCAAAGGAATAACTTTCAGTAAAATAAAATATATACTAAACAGAATGTACCAAGATCATTCACTGTTTACCTGCAAAAATATACGCCCATTCATAACTAAATGATGAGCATGCAAATCGCTGCCAGGGGGCATCACCAACAAGTCAGGAACTGTCTCATCCTTCTGCACCTATTTTCATTTTGAAAAAAAGAATATGAGAAATATGAAATTCTGGAAAAAAAAGCAGACTAAGACATCATAGAAAGGACAGTTCACAATCACACATGTTACACTAATCCAAGATTTTAACTTCACTAACTAAACGAGGATGGGAGAAAATTCCCTCGGTGAAAGATCTGAATTAGAGCTCCATCCCACAACCACTGATCCTAACAACTTCCTTATTATGTTAGAACTCATCCTGTGAGAACTAAACAGAACTAGCACACTAGCATTCTTCAAGGTTTATTAAAAACCTGGTACGTACCTTATACAGTTTCTCCAGTTCCTGCACTGCCGAATCTACATCCATCTTGAGTGTATTTACACGAACATAACGTGGTTTTAAATGTCCTGCATCCAATTTTCAAATCAAGATACAGGAAAGAACTCAAAAAAACAAAAAATATGTAACACGTTTTATGCTAGGGTACTATATACCATTAAGCTGAGAAAGACCCAACAGCTCCTCCACGGTTTCAACTTTCTTTCTCACTAAAAGCGTGGCTAAACCTGACAGTAGAGCATCTTTATGGCGCATGAGAAACTTCTCGGCATCACCAACTGATGGAGTATCCTGCAATAAGAAGCTGCATTGAGAAAACCAAAACAGAGCTAGAGTGTAGAGAAAGAGCACACTCTTCGTTTCCATTTTTTTGATTGAACAATGTGCTATGTTTGTTGAGTTGTCTTTGATTAAAAACCTAAAGTTAAAAAGCTACCAATTTGCACAAAATTGAGTTGAGTTGAGCTATTACCTTGCCGAAAAGGATATCGTAGCAAATAATGTAGACCAATGGCTCTTGCCTCTACAAACAAAAAGTAGGAAACCACAGAGAAAACTAAGCATTGAAGGCAAGTGAAAACAGTAACTCTAGCAATTACGACGATGAACACATACCTTCCATTTGCTATTCAAAATGTTCGCGATTTCCAGAACATCCTTTATCACAGTAAGATCTGCATACAGACAAATTAATTCATATACACGAAGCTCAAAAACCAATTAACATTGCTTAGGAATCATCAGCGATTAACCATGATTCTCTCTTAGGAATGAAGCAGGTATTGAAGAAGAGAAAGAAGTTGACATACGCTTGAGCGTCTCGCAGACGAGAGCGAAGGTGGCGCGTTTGTTGCGGACAGAAGGGCTGAAGACGAGTGACTTGATGGAGGCAACGGCTCGGCGCTCGGCGTCACCTCGGAGAACGGTCCGGAGGACATTAGCCGCCTCCCTTCTGGCGAACAAAGCTGATCTCTCGGCGCCGGAAAACTTTTGCTTGGCCGGCTGCTGCCGTGTGACTTTCGGCGGCGCGTTTGCTTTGTGACGCGCCATGATACCCTCAAATTCAAAGTCCCTTCACAAAAACTTAAACCCCTTCCTCTGACCTTCATCAGCTTCAGCTCTTTAAGCGCACCGTTTCAAGTTCCCGGTTTTAGGAGTGGACGAAATTCTCGAACCGAGAACTCGAACCAAAATTTCCCAATCTGAATTGAGCTGAATAATAAAACAACCCAAATAAAATATAAAGTTATATACGAATTTCAAATCAAACTATATAAAATCTAACCAAACTAACCAAAACTCATTCAAAAATTAGTATTTAAAAATATGTAAGGAAATATTTATTAAAAATCTATAGTTTAAGTAAAATCAGTAAATTAATTTTGATTTTTTTTTATAATTTTTTTTTGTAAAAAAATCAAAATAAAACATAATTTGATTTCAATTAAACTTATTTTCTAAAATTCAAAAAATTCAAAATGTGAAAACTTCGAATTGAACTCAATCAAATGTCCATCCCTACCCATCAAAATCTTACCGCAAAATTTTTCATATTTTTTATATTTAAATTAAAATCGAAATTTACAGTTTTATTACTAGTTTTTATTTTTTAATCTGAATTAAGATGATAATCAGGTTAATGATCGTTAATCTAAACTTATTTGGATCTCTTTTGTTTATTTGTTTGATTCTACCTATGATGTTATCCTCACAAACATATTAGGTCTAAAAAATCTGTATATCTCATATGTAATAATCTTGATCCGAATAGTGTAATATGTATATGCATTATTAAATCCTTATTCACATCTTACAACAGTTTTATTTTATTTTATTAAAACTAAAAATAGAAGAATATGACCCCGCCTTAGACTGCATAAGTTACAACTTAATAGGTCTAGGAAGTAGGAAGAAGAAAGAATCTCTACATAACAATGTCCGCTTGACTAGAAAAGTCTAATCCATAGAGAACTTCTTCTTTTATCTTTTGGAATTTCATTTCAGTCAACAATGTCTTCATCGCTTGAAAGCATTTCTTATTGATGATGATGCTGATTTGTGGTATCGTAGCTTAAGCCTTAAGTTCCATGCACGAGGAGACTTATGAAAAGACTTAAAAAAACAAAACAAGAAGTAGTCGTGGACCAAGACACAAGTCAACCACAAGTCTTTGTAAGACCAACAGCTGTTTTGAAGCATCCATCTTCTTATGTAAGTTTCCCTTATGAAATTGTACCCACAAGTACACGTTTCTATAAATATATTTAACACTTACCTTGAAGCTTCCTTTCTAAAGTTAGTCTACAGAACCCGGAAGAAGAAAGATTTATTGAAACATATAGGCACTACTCACACATTCTTTTATATGCATAAATAGTATTTTTTGAGTTATGAATGATGCAGAGACCAACTTGGCGAGGAGTTTCAGCGATGATACTCACTCAGGGTTTGAGCTTCCGGATCTATACTTTCCAGATGAATGGATGGACGGCGATTTTGTGTCTACGGTTTCCTGGATGAGTCATTCTTATGGTTATCAAACCAGTGATGATGCTCATGCTGCAGGTTTCTTCTCCGGTTCCTCTAGCAGCTTCGGTCATCCTGCATCTCCAAGTACCAACGCTTCTATTGCCGCTGCTGCTACAACCACTGCTTCTGCCGGTAAGTTTCTCTTTCGTTCTGTAGAAATCATATAAGAAAGGATCATCCGGAATGAAAATGGAATCATGATTCATATGAATCTTTGGTTGTGATCCAAAGATCTGTCAACATATATACACTCCTTTAGACATGTGTCCTTAATGATTTCATAAACCTTATGCGTCAGAAAACCAGACTATAAGAAGGTCGGGTTCAAAGACAGCCTTAGAAAAGCAAAGACATAAATCCCCTGATTATGTGTCCGTAGTGTATATTTTTACCGGTCATTCTATGCTGATTCTATTGTTTCCTTTTCTATTTCCTTATGCAAGAAAAGCAAATTAAGAAAGAAAAGAAGAAATTTAAAGAGAGAGTTGCATTCAAGACCCAGTCTGATGTGGACGTGCTTGATGACGGGTTCAAGTGGAGAAAGTATGGGAAGAAGATGGTGAAGAACAGCCCAAATCCCAGGTAGGAAACAACTTGTTCTCCATTCTTAGTGATATCTTTCAAATTCAACCCTTTCATACAGAAAGATCAGTAAAATCCCCATGATACTTAAATTACTCACATATTAAAGAAGCATACAAAATGTGAGAAAACAAAAGCAAAAAAAAGGGCATGCCTGTTAGAGCTGAGCTGTTTTTCAGACATTGGAATCTGCCCTTATGACCTGAAAGTCAAATACACCAAAAGTACCACTGGCTAACTGTAATGATTTCTATGTAATTTTCAGAAACTACTACAAATGTTCAGCTGATGGCTGTCCCGTGAAGAAAAGGGTTGAAAGAGATAGAGATGATCCGAGCTTTGTGATAACAACTTACGAGGGCTCCCACAATCACTTGAGCATGAACTAAGGTTCTTAAAATTTTTATCAATTTTTCTATTTCCCAAAATTTATGGCTGCCAATGCAAGAATACGTAGTCTGAGAAAAGATAGTGAAAGCAATGCCATTCACGGTATTTGCCTTATGAATCTGTTCTTGAGACTTATTTCCTATGGCTATTATACTTACTTGTATTGCTTCCAGTTCCTTGTATTCAATGTAAACTAGTTGACAGTTCACAAATTTCGAGAGATTTATGATATTCTGTAAATTAGCAATCTTGGAGTATCAATGCAAATATAAGCAGAAATTACCAGACTCCTGTGAACTCTATGGTTTCTTACCAGCCGGTGCATCTGAATTATAGAGGGACCACTTACCATGTAGCATACCTTGATTTTGGGCTTGACCTTCCTGGAGTGAGATGAAGACCAAGCGAGTCTGTGCTCATCACATTCCTATAGGCAGTATTTACACACAAGAATTTGAGTAACAGGAATTATATCATCAATTTTTTTATAAAGAAGCAGGCATATAGATGAAAGACGAAGACCATGATCTTGCAAATGGAGTATATTTACCAAACAAAATATTTCTAATACACATTCATGAAACTGATGACATCTGAATCTACTTCATTCAACTAGAAAAAGAGGAGATGGCGAAGCATTTTCCAATTTCCATCATGATTGGGACTGCTTTCACATCGAAATGATTGGAAACAACATATAAAATAATATGCCAATGGAAATGCTACTATCACAATCCTTTCGTTATGTCATTTGAAAAGATCACATCTGAATTTCTCGTTAATGGAACAAAGGCAGCAGAGCTACTCAAATCACCTTCTTGATTATGCCAATCGGTTGTTATACTCCACAATATCTCCAAGTTCTTTCTGGTTGCTTGTGGGTTCGATAAAATGATCGCCTTTAACTCCGAAGCTTGATACTTGATGGCTTTACCAGTATCACTGGCAAGTAACCAGCGGGATCCAGACTCTTGCTGGATTTTCGTACACCATGGATGGTCTACACCAGGCTCATTTTTTAAACCCGCAAGACCAATGTCAGTGATTCTCCACAAATGTGTATCATATCCACAGGATTCCTTAATTCTTTCTTCTGGAGCCAAACTACACACAGGTGAATTTGGGGAAACCAGAGACCTTTCAACTAGGATCAGAGCAAGCATAGATGAGCCAACAGGTTCATTATTTCGAAATGGATCCCTAAGCAACACTCGAACAGCAAGTGTCAACTTATTCCCAAAGGTATGACCCTGTCCACTAGAAGCTTGATCTTGACAGGCATGATCCTCCGAATTGTTTTCTCTCATATGCTTGCTGGTTTGATCTCCGGTGTCTGACATTCCATGGGCAAGCCTTAACCACTCATCCAATGTTAAGGAAAAACTAATTAACTCTAACGCCTCAGACTGATCCATGGGTTTTGGTGAAATGACCGAAGGTGGATCTTGGTCTGACATGCTGCATTGAATCTTTAATCCTTCTACTGAAAGAAGTTCTATCCCATCCATAGCTAAGGATGAAAGCGCTTCAAGAGGTACATAACCTGAACACATACTGGATCCAAAGCCCCCAAATTTTTCTTTTGAAGGAAACCAATTCAGCTGTCCTGATGATTTCTGAACCACTGCACCTTTACTCTTGTCAGAAAAATCATTTACAATTCTGCAATTCATGAAATCGAAGGAAAAATAAATGGCAATTATATCTTCTTTGAATAAACTTGAAAATTAGAAATATAATGCATAATATATCAACATAGAGTTTCCGAACCTCTCAAATCTGGCGTTCTCGATAACTTCATGTATTGTCTTACCCATTATATCTTCCAAAGGCATTAATGTATTAACTTCAGAGCAAAGACCTTCAATTCCAGAAGCTGCCAAACTTTGGAGTGTTTCAAGGATATCAGAACCTAATTCTGGTACTAGTACCACAGGGACTGAAACTTGCATGATCAGACGTGATGCATCCTTACACTTTCTGAACAGTGACGGATTCATGGACCGGATACACCCTCCCCTTTTTGTACAAACAAAAGGACCAATATTATCTCCAAGTGGCGGCAAATCTAATTCCTCGTCAACCGGAAGCTCTATTGGACTTCCGAACCCATCAGAGCAAACACATAGAGAGTTGTTAAAACTGTTGTCATCTAAATCCCACTCTCTCATTAAAGTTTCAGTTTCCAAGTCTTCAAGTACCTTGGCATTCCTTCTGTTTATTAACAGCTGAGATTTTCCCTCACGCTTGTTTTCCCCAACACCCAAAGAACTTGGAGAGAACGAGAAATCATTTGATTCCTCATCAATATCAGACACACATTCTGCTCCTTCATCTAAGTTTAGGAGAAAGTTTCCAGAAGCCAGAACATCCTTCTCAAACTCTTGAAGCAGATATTCACGAGGAGATGTAGGTTCACCATCTGAGGTATAAACATAAGAACATTCCTCAAGTTCAAGCATGTTTAGAAAATCATTAGCTACAGATTCAGTAATGTCATCCAAGCTTTGTGACTTCGTTGATATCTTTGCAGCTTTGTCACTAGATTTAACTTCCAAGAAATTTTCTTTCTCAGTAGAATCATCGATGGCCGATGAATATTTAATCTCAAATGACTTAGAGATCACCTGGCTGCTGAAAGTAGACTTGGGTCCTCCAAAAACTGAGTGTTCTGGCAAGATATTACTTTCTCCACTTTTTGACTCGGCCACTGATAACTGATCAATAAAATGGGTTTCCTCGAAAAAGGCTGCATCTTCATCTTTAAGTAACTCATGGACATCAATAATTTCAATTCGTGAGGACTCTGTCTTTGGATCAGTGCTTTCTTCCAGCCCAGATTTTTCTTGCTTAAATACCTCCACGCCTTTTCCAATGAAAGCAAATTCAGTGTCGTCAGAGTCATTTGCTTGCTTATCAGTCTCCGAACCTAAGTCTACCTTAGTTTTCCCCAGATGTTCATACTGGATATCAATTTCTGTTGATTTTTCTGGGTTTTGTTCGCTAAGTTTTTCATAGAGAAAATCTATTGACTGAGAAAGATCCAGACTCAGATCCGGCGAGAGTTGATGGGAGACCTTTCCATCATCAAGTGGTGCAGATCTATGGTCCATACTTGGAACACTACCAACCCGCTTCAGCATCACATTTCTATTAGTTAAATCACAGACTGAACTGGTGACAACCGAGTAATCAAAACTAAGATTCAACAATGCAGAATCTGCCAGACCAGATAGCTTGAAGCTAGTGTTCCATTTTGTTGTGCTTCTTGCACCTTCCAGCTCCTCCAGTGACAAAGGTAAGATCCTGGTGAGATCAAGCCAATGCTTCCCTAGAATAAGCCAGGGAGCATCAACAGGAGAGGCATAGACCAAGAAAAGCTTCACCTCATATTTTACAGAACAATGTGGCCCGTGTTTGCTACAGTAAACTGAACATCTGTGCATTAAGGTCTCTTCAAACTCGGCAGTTCCTTGGAAAACCTTGGAAGGTTGAGTGGACAGTACTTCATCTTTCCTCTTCCACTGCACAACTAATTTATTACCATCCAAATTTGAAGGTAGTCCTTCAATGGAATGAACATGGAGAAGAAAACAAACATCAAACCTACGCTGGCCAAAATGAGCTATGGCTTTCAAGGGTTTCTTCCAGTCCCATGCTACCGATGATTTCTTCTTCTTATTGGGCAATAACAACCCATTGTCTGTGGTTCCCTGACCGGAACTTAGCGTACTAACCGAGGCAAGAGTTCTGGAAACAGATCTAGATCGGACAGGAGGCAACGAAAGCACTGATCTTTGAGGTGCGTTGTTCAAGTAAAGTGCTGTACTTACCTCCTTAATGTCCCTCAACAGCTGCCCATTGAATGAATCTGCCGACGAATCCTCTCTATCATTAGAGGACATTGCTTAACACTCTTTGATCAAGTCATGAAATCTCAAACCGGAACTAAAAATCGAGCAATGCTGAAAACGTCAAAAAAGAAAGAAAAAAAATTTAGAATCAAATTGTGTAAATCGGAATGAAACAACCATTGCTCTAGAAACCACAAGTCTACGAATTTAAGATACAAAATCTAACATGAGGACAGTATACTTGAAAGACGAAAACTTGAAACAGGTTAGTCTCAGATGAAACTCGAATTTATGAGAACAGAAATAGCAGAACACTAACAGGTTCAAACTGAAATAGCAAATAATTCAAGGAGATTTCAACTAATTTACTTGCTTTTTGCTACTACTAGAAGCAAAGAATCTAACCCAGAAGCAGATAAATCTCTCGTTCTTCTTACCGGTTTCCAAGGATTTTGGAAGAACGCGGAAACGAAACAATCAGAGATCTTCTCGAGATTCTAAAAATAGAAATTTTTTGAACATCTTCACGGGAAAAGCGTGAATAAATTTAATGCTTGATTTCGCCGGTAGGGCTTCTTCATCTGATTTGGTGGGGTCCAAAAAAGAGTGTTGTTGTTGGTGATGCAGTGACGTAACCATGGAGGAAGATAGAAGATGAAGCTAAGCGTGAAAACTGTGTGTTGTTTTCTGTTCTGCGCTCGCACAAAAACGGCATTAGAAAAAAGTTATTCCCTGTAAGAATATAAAACAAGACGGCACGCATTTTTGTATTTTTTTTTATAGTCCAGGGACAGCACGCAGTTGCCATCTAATTTTTAAGCAAAACCTTTTTTTCCTAAATAGAAAATGTTTTTAGAGCTAAATGAGTTCTGGAACTAATTAAGAAAGTATCAAGTTGAAATCGTTCATAAGAAAAATAATTTTTTTCAGAAATACTAATAAGAAGCCAAATTTAAATAAACAAAAGGATAATTGTGTAGTCACTTACAATTAATTTTATTTCTTAAACAGCATGTTACGTTTCTACGTAGGACTCCTTAAAATAAAAAAAAAGAATGAGGAATTTAAAATATAACTAGTGAATCTGATGTAAGAAATATATATTCGTGATAGTATGCATGTCATTTGATGAAAATACAAAGAACTCTTCATAATGTAAATTATAAGTCCTTTAATAAAAGAAAAAAATGTAAATTATAAGTCACTCACTCAGTTACCATTCGACAAATGTCAGTGAAGATAAAATTTAAATTAACAAACAATTTAAATCTCAAAATCCCAATTTGATCGTTAAATAAAAAAAATCAAAATCAAATTCCCCAACATTGGAGAATTTGGTTTTGTCCAAAGGGAAGGTTGTTTTACATTTTCATAGTTCGAAGGTTAACTATGGTTATTTTGAGGATTTGTTGCAAAAATTCCCTGTAAAAACATTACATTACTAAATCTTTGCTTATTTTGAAAAAAAGTGTTTTGCAAAAGTGGTAGTCTCTTCTTTTTTCTTTGTTTTTTGTCAAAGGCAAAAGTGGCAGCTTCTTTTGTATACAACAACATATTCCGTTTTGAAATTGCTAGAATTTTTGAGTTGTTTGAACAATCAAATTCGAATGATCTGTTATAAGAAGTTTCTAGTAGTATAAATACGTATCTAAAAATACTTTTTCTTTTTTCTTTTTGACCGAAACAAAAGGTAATACGAATCAATGGTCGATAGAAACTTGATGTCTCTCGTCCATTACACAGCAAAGTTTTAGAATAATCCGTTATTCGTATTACACCAGCCGTTGAATTTGAGAGGAAAAACTTAGACCACACGCAAGAACCCTTTCTCTTCTCTTGACCCTGAGAATAATTCTGCCTTGCGTTGTACTCCACCGACGATGGCTCCGCCGTACTCCTCAGACGATAGTCATTCTCCGGTAAACTCGACAGTGATTGCCATTGACAAAGAGAAGCATAGTCATTACGCTGTTCGTTGGGCGGTCGACAATCTTCTCAATACCATTCATAATCCATTCATTATTATGCTCCATGTTCGTCTCAAAATCTCAAATCGTAGGTACCTTATACTCATTTGCATCATATATATAACGTTTTGGAATCATTTGAATCATAATGTTTCAATGTCGAAGATTTTGAATTTTGAGTGGATTGCAGATGGAGGGAATGGTGCCAACTTTAACAATGATGATCTAAATCAGCTTTTTATTCCATATCGAGGATATTGTGCACGAAAAGGGGTATATGATCCTTCTTCCATCTCGTTTTTTTTTCAAGCATTTTGTTTGTCAAGCGTAAACGAATACGTTTTAACGCACTCTTAATAGATTTCTATGACGGAGGTTGTTCTAGACGATTCGGACATGGCAAAAGCAATCTTGGAGTATGTTAATAGCAACCTGATTAACAATCTTGTCTTGGGATCATCCTCGAAGAACACCTTTGCTAGGTCTCTTCTGTTTAGTAAACCTCATGAGGTGCAAGCTACCGTACTGAAATCGGCGCCTGATTTTTGCTCGGTCTATGTAATTTCTAAAGGAAAAGTTCAGTCTTCCCGACCAGCTCAAAGACCTATCACCAATACACTTGCCCCTCCTCGTGTACCGTCGTCTGGCTTTCTAATCCAATCTTTATCGGATAGCGAGCAAGATCTTGTACCTATGTAAGTAAGCCAATCTTTGGTTTAGTATATCACTTTCTTTTTTTCAATCACATTCTAACATGGAACGACTTCTTCATACGTTTTAGCGGCCAACGTAGTGCAAGGAGAAAACCTACAGAGATGTATTCGCATAATGGCGGATTCAACACAACGCAAGAAAGGCACAAAAACACTATAAACGGGTCGAGCGATTTCAACAACGGCTTTATGCAAGTTGCGTTCCAAAGGAATCCCACAATACAAAGTTCGTTTTCTGATGAATCTGAAGTTGGTCTAGGCATGAGGAGTTCCATCGATCTCTCTGCTCATAATTTAGATTGTTATGGTGCATCGAGTTCTTCAGACGAGTCGATTCCTCAAACAACTGTACATTTTCTTGAATGATCCTTTCTTTCTGAGATAAAGAATTAAGATTAGAAGCTCTAAGTCCATGGTTGTTGCTTTATTCGCAGAAAGATATTGAAGCTGAAATGAGAAGGCTGAAGCTTGAACTCAAGCAAACAATGGATATGTACAGCTCAGCTTGTAAAGAAGCACTTACAGCAAAAAGAAAGGTACTCCCTCAGTTTTGTTTTTTCAATAAGATGTTTTGGTTAACATTACGGAAATCAAACATTTTATAACAAGAAACCGAAGATGTGGTTTAATTTTAAAAACTTGTTGCATATCGTACTCATGGCGGCTTCTGTTTTTTTTTTCCCTAGGCAAACGAGCTAAACCAATGGAAAATAGAAGAAGCTCTTAAGTTTGAGAAAGCCAAGCTTTCTGAAGAAGCAGCATTGGCAGTTGCAGAAATGGAGAAGGCAAAGTGCAGAACGGCTTTAGAAGCAGCCGAGAAAGCGCAGAGAATGGCAGAGCTAGAAGGACAAAGAAGAAAGCAAGCAGAGATGAAAGCAAGAAGTGAAACAGAGGACAAAGACCGTGCAATGAGTGCTTTGGTTCATAACGATGTTCGCTACAGAAGATATACAATAGAAGAGATCGAAGAAGCCACAGAGAGGTTTGGACATCATAGGAAAATTGGAGAAGGAGGGTATGGACCTGTGTACAATGGCGAGCTTGACCACACTCCTGTTGCCATTAAAGTCTTGAGACCTGATGCTGCTCAAGGAAAAAAGCAATTTCAACAAGAAGTAGGGATTTTTTTTCTTTTACTTTTGTTATCCGATACTGCTTAGTTTAATCTCATGGTTTTCATACTCCCCATTTTACAGGTTGAGGTTTTAAGTAGCATAAGGCATCCTCACATGGTCCTTCTCCTTGGTGCATGTCCAGAATATGGATGTTTGGTTTATGAGTTCATGGAAAATGGAAGCTTAGAGGACAGGCTCTTTTGCAGAGGAAACTCTCAACCGCTTTCGTGGAGGAAACGTTTCGAAATAGCGGCAGAGATTGCTACTGCCCTCTTATTCCTCCATCAAGCTAAACCAGAACCTCTGGTTCACCCTGACCTCAAACCGGCCAATATACTCTTAGACAAAAACTATGTGAGCAAGATCAGCGACGTTGGTTTAGCGCGGTTAGTCCCTGCATCAGTAGCTAATAGCGTCACGCAATACCATATGACATCTGCAGCAGGAACATTCTGTTACATAGACCCTGAGTACCAACAAACAGGAATGTTAACCACAAAATCAGACATATACTCATTGGGGATAATGCTGCTTCAGATCATAACCGCAAAGCCTCCCATGGGGCTGGCTCACCACGTCTCGAGGGCAATCAGTAGAGGGACTTTAAAGGAAATGCTTGATCCGGCCGTGCCGGATTGGCCTCTACAAGAGACTCAATCTTTTGCGACTGTATCGTTGAAATGCGCCGAGCTTAGAAAAAGAGATAGACCGGATCTTGGGAAGGATGTAGTCCCACAACTTATACGATTAAAAAACTTAGGAAATGATGCTGACTTATAACTCGTGTTGATGACATAACTAACGTATGGAAATGACAAAGATCTTTGTTCAATCAAATATATGATTTCAAATATTCACAAAAATATAATCCTTGAATTTCGTATAATAAACATGATGGCTTATGCTAAAACTCGAACCGAGTCTCTTTCTCATACTCCTCGTGAATTTTTCCTTATTGTTTTCACAACTTACCAAGATTATGTTGATGTTCAAGTGGAGACAGGTATATTGAGACATAGTGTGAGATCATGAACCCATAAAACATGCCTAATGTAAGAAACAAGATTATCTTATTATATAGAATATAACAATCCAATCATTTTATAGTATAATTTCAGTTTGAATATTTCATCTTCATTTGGTTTAGTTGTTTTTGATTACAATATTTTTCTTTTCCGCCACGGCAGGTCCACTAAAGAGACATTGATGTCACATGACCCCGGTAAATAGTTTCCTCTCATCTACTTTAATCAAATTCATGAGGTGGATGAAGCACATACCATAAACCAAATGAGCTAAACAATTAAATTTTTTTTTAGCATGCATAGTTATGAATTACGATGAAAGAATATAAGCAGTTTAATCGGCAATTTTCTACTTAATGATACAACTAAACCTAGGTTCGATTCTCTAATTCACAATCTAGTTTTATTTATGTATTTTTTCTCGTATTTCACATAGTACAAGTTCACAACCCACCTTTTTTATTGATCATGTGGACAAAAATTAATCGTTAATAACTATTATTTGTTTTTCTATTTGATGATATTAGTACGGTTCTTAAGGGATTTTTTTGCTTGTAATTTTTCGTCTACAATATCCGGTATATTTTATTTTTCCTTACAAATATTATATAATGCCCGTAGAAAACAATTTATAAGTCCACCCATTGGGACTAATAAGTACTTGACGGAGTCCTAAAATTATATCGCTTTGCATAATAAGAAAAGACACATGTGAAAAATTCTACAAAGGAGATATCGCGATAAATAAATTAAAAGGATCCCAGGTGAAAACTAGGGTTTTTGAAAACCTGAAGAAAAAAATTAAAACTCTTCAAACTGAAAAGATAAACAAAGCCTCACAAAAACAACGAAGCAAGGCTTGGGGAGAAGGAGATACTCAACAACGACTTTGGGGCAGGGAACGAGACAGCTAACACCTCAGATGTCGCAGCCACTTCGATTACACCGTCTCAACAACTTCATATTGCTTTACTACTTTTTTATACTATTTTCAATCTCATAACGATAGTGGACTATTTTTGAATAATCTACCAAATCGGATGCCCCATTTCGCTAGGTTAGGTGTTGATGAGACATGTTCTGTGTCTGCGCATTAGTCGCAATTAAGGCTTGAAGATGGATTATACACTTTCTAGTAAGATTTGTTGAGTAACTTGATGTCTTGACAAAACTTATGGGGCTTTCTCAATTGATTCCCACAATGGATCTCGAAACTTCATTTCTGCAAAGGCTAATTCATCAAGACCAACTTATTCCAAAAATATTTGCCTAAACAATAGCATATAAAAAGTTTTCCGAATCTTAGGGGTACAAAAAACAAAACAATAGCGTATAAAAAAATAATAGAACTAAACAAAATACTTTTTTTTTGCTGTCAAACTAAATAAAATATCTTCAATAAAAAAAATTAAATAAAATATATTTGACCAAAAAGATAGAGAGAGAGAGATTTTGGTAGGCTAATAATTGATGATTGAAAAAATCTGAATGATGATGGCATAATAATTGATAATTTTTGAATATGCTAATTCATGTTTGTAAACCAAAAGAATGGAACAAAATCTAGAATTTCAAAATAAACATAAAATATAAAACTCTAAAAATAAAAGAATGGTGAGAGAGATTTAGAGAGAGAAAGAAAGGGGTGACAGATAGAGAGTGAGCACACATAGCTTCAAGCATGAAACCTAATATGCAAGAAAGCCACCATGTGTGCTCACTCTCTTCTGTCACCAGCAATTCCTTATCACTCAAACCATCCGCATATATATATTTCATGCATCTATGTATGATCCAACCAAAAAACCTAGCCCTTGTCATGCCACTTTAAACTCAACGAATATATACGTACACACATGGTAATATTGATGTGTTCCATTAGCGTTTTATTGTATAAAGAGACTTGAAGATGGATCATACTTTCTCGTATGATTTGTTGAGTGCATATTGAATATCGAAATAACTAGAGAATAAAAATAATTGTTAGGATGTTATAGATTTAAATTATTTCTATCAGAGATGTTGAATAGATTTCATTATATCGTAAAAATTAAGTTAGATAATAATTTTAATGCAACAAAAACAATTATTCGTGAGACGAAATAAAGATTTCCAAATCTTAGGGTTACCAAAAACAAACAATATCATATCAAAAACAAAAACAATAGAACTAAATAAAATAAATTCAAACAAACAAAATATCTTTAAACCAAAAAGAGAGAGATACATTTTGAGATGCTAGTAATTGATAATTGACAAATCTACATGAAGTAATTGTTATTTTTGAATATGTTCATTCATGTTTGTAAAACCAAAAGAATGGAACAAAATCTAGAATCCTAAAATAAATATATAAAACTCTTAAGTTACAAGAAATGGTGAGAGATGTAGATAGAGAAAGAAGGAGGTGACGGACAGAGAGTGAGCACACATAGCTTCAAGCATGAACCCTTCAAATATGCAAGAAAGCCACCATGTGTGCTCACTCTCTTCTGTCACCATCGATTCCTCCTCACTCAAACCATCCGCGAATATATGTTTCGTGCATCTATATATGATCCAAACCACAAACCTTAGCCGTTGTCGTGCCACTTCAAATTATGAATATATACACACACGTATATAAATATTGATGTTCCATTAGGGAGGAACATTGCTCTAAACTCTTACAGGCATATGAAATTTTTTTTTTCTATTATTATCTTTGGCTGTGAGAAGAAATGGAGACCTGTTGTGGCTTTTATAGCCAAGAGGGGGAGAGAGGTCGAGAGAGATCTTAACAAATAAAAAAACTTATTTTCTCTCTCTTCTCTAATTATTTGGGACAGATAATCTGGAAGCAACAAGATAATAGTAATATTAGATCCCATTCTTTCTTTGTCAGATGATAACCCTAATTGATTGGGTCGTAACCGACGGGATGCAGTCAATATTTCAAGGTGTTTATAGCCAGATTTGAATTATTTTTCTGTTTCCACTTTTACCACGAAATTTTAGTTATTCAGTAGTGATTACAGATTTTTTCATTATTTTATTTGTATATAAGACTTTCCTCTTATGTAAATTTGGTGTCATAATTAGAGATATTCAGATACATTTAGAGAATATTAAGTAGGAATAACCTTAAAACCCAAACTAAACTGAACTGAATTTACATGATTTAGTTCAATTTCAGTTATACGTTAAAATTTGATTGGTTAGTTTTTTTTTAAATGGTTTTTGTTTGGTTTGGTTAAAAACTATAAACTTCAAGAATCGTATATGATTTTTATATCCGCTTTAAAGTTTTATAAAACTGATAAATCATAAACAAAAGAAAACTGAAAACTGAAGTATACCAAACCAAATTAAATCAAGTTTTATATGGTTTATTTTTTTAAAAAACGAGAAAAATTACCACTAGAAAAAGTCGACCTAAACCAAACCGTATATTATAGGATCGTCCACCCTATTTTTGACATGATTTAGGAAAGGTTAGTCCATGCAAGATATGTAAATACAAATAGATCTATACGAATAAATCAAACTAATAATTAAATAAATAAATGGCATGTGAGGTAATACCTTAAATACTCATGGTCATTCTTCTTGTAGTGAACAAACAAAAACAAAACATCAAACCTCGCTCTTATTGCCACACATAATAAACAAAAACAATGCAGGATACGAATTTTCTTATCTTATGGTTTTTTTCTTTTCGTAACACGTGTTCAACTGCTAGATGGACGTTGACAAAAGCAAAATTAAAAAGCATATTAGATTAGTGACTTGGTTTTATTTTGGAGAAAATTCAATATTTAAGATATTTTTTCAAGAGTTTTAGAAGCTTGTAAGGATTTGAGCAACCTACGAGTGATTTATAGAAATTTCATACCATTTTCAGAGGAAAAATTTTAAGAAATGACAGAAGTTCAAAACATTTTAAAAAGTTGTACTTTCCGTATGATTTTGACGAGAATTGTATCTCGATCATGGAAATTTGAAAATACAATTATTAGGGTTTATCATGGTTGAAATAGTTCTAGGAGTCCCCATGAATAATTGCTTACAATAGCCAATGTCTCATCATTAAGCACAACACGATATCACTTTGCCTTGCATCAGCAGTAGATTTAACTACAAATTTATTCATAAATAATCTGAAATATTTTTCCATATAATTTTGTGTCAAATTATCAGTTTTCCAATAAATCTAGATTTTAAACCATTTGTATAAATGGTTAATCCAATAACATTGATTTCCAACAAATTTAACAAATATTAGCTCCAATAAAATGTAATTTTAAATAATATTCGAGAATGAACGATTGAAAAAGGGTGATTTGAACAGAGGATAAAATCATTCTAGATTATTGGTTATCTATGATGAATTTTGCTAAGGCTTCTCTAAAGCGCTCTTAAAATTTATAATAAAAAAAACGGGGAAGTACTTGAAAATTAGAATTAAACCAATTTGTTTTCGTCTACAATATTTTATAACTATCATTTAGTTTTCTAATATAGTTCTTCAATTGGAGGATAACGAAAATAATTTAAATAGAATTTTCTTTACAGTGAGGTCTGTGCCAATATACACACATGCGTGTGTAAGGCTGGTAAGTCGTGGGTGCATTTATAATTCACACTTTGAAAACTTAGAGAAAAGAATTTTCTCTGGATATGCCTGTCATCTTTAGACGAGTAAATTTTTTCCCGTTTGTTCGTCACAAAAGTAAAAGATATCAATTTTACTTTGTTAAACAGTTTTCTTCTTAATTACTATGTATTAAATATTGGTTATAATATTTTTGTTAATTGTCAAACGTTTAATAAAGTCCAAAAAAAATTGGTATACAAACCATTAAACTAAGGTTCAGACAAAACATTAGACCCGTTGTGTAATCTAGTCACTATAAAAATAGCAACTTGACAGTCTTAACATTGATTAAACTTTTCCACCGCAACTACTCAACAATTAATTGCATTTTTTATCACTATCAAACTTCAATTACTAATATAACTATGATAAAATTAAGATACTTAAAATTACTATCGCCAAAAGAAGAACATTAGTATAATAACTCTATATATCAACAATTTTTTCAAAGGTATAGACTTTATTAATCAATATGATATTTTGTCAATATTTATTACACAATAATTTCTTATTTTTTAAAAGTTTTACTCGCTACGAGAGTAAACATCTGTTTTCTTTTTCTTTTGAAATCAGAAAGACAAGATAGTTCATCTAAATCCTATTATCTTCTTGATTTTAGATCTGAAAGCTGCATGGTTGCATATCAATAAAAAAGTTGTTTTAACTTTTGCTTTAGTATATATACAAAGGATATTTCAGAAACGATGCCCCAAAAAACATAAATAAATATAAGATATTTCCGAATATAGAATAACGCATATGTTTATGCTTTCTTGAGAACTTACTCTTCTGAGCGACAGCCTGATGAGCACTTATGCTTCTCAATTTTAACTTCTTTTCTTTGAGAATGTGTTTCATTTAAGCAAAACAAAAGAGCATCACGACAAATAGACAATTTTGTTTTGTTATTTACTCCTGCTCAGATAATGTATGTAACGCTGATTGAATAATGGAGGAATATGAGTGACCACACGTTATCCCAATAATATTCCATCTTGTGATGGCCATCACATTATCTTTCCACTTTCGGCAGGAAAGCATGTGGAGAATGCCCAGCCTGTCACGTGTCCAAATGGGGTTTGTCCTCGTCCGACCCTACATCCCAACTGGGACTGTGCTGTTCGCTTTATATCCACCGGTTTGTGTCCCTACTTCATTTCCCATGCAGTTTCTTTTTTTTTTAAAGCGACCAAACTATTACAACATAAATTGAATTTAGATTTGCCAAATCGTGTAGCTTTTTCTTTTGTTAACCGGATTGGTTTATATATCAATTTACATCTCTATAAATTAATAAAATATGATAATTTAAAGCAATGTTTGGCTCATGATCACTGCGATCAGCGACAATGGCAAAAAAAAACTATAACTGAAACAAATTTAATAGTGATAACAATAAAAAGCAGTCGCAACTGAATTATCAGATTCATATGTATGTGTTAAGAACATACGTGCAAGGTAATTTTGAGAGTATTTTTTAGGTAATTTTGAAAGTTATCAATTTGTGCAACTTTGTTTCACCCTATTTTATGATATCGATCCATTAAAGGCTAAAGCATTAGTAAGTTTGGCGTTCTTCCATAATTTTCTTTGCTTGACTTTCATTGTTCTAAATAAAACTTTAATAAACTACTGTCTATATCCTATTTTTGCTTAATCTATCTTAATAAGACTCTATCAGCATCGATCTATTATTGTTTTGGACAATCCAGCACCTCATAGCTCATATGATGCCCTCTAACTTTGCATAGCGCTAACAGAGTACACCAGTGATTCTTCAAGCTCAAAATGTTATGGTATATCTCCCACTTTATTCGCAAACCTAGTTTAATCCTAGCGAAATTTTATTGTATCTTAAAGAATCTTAAATACTCATAAATTTGAGAAAATGATTGATTTGTAATTTTTTGGCTCACAAGAAGTGGAATTTCAAAATTTTTAAAAAACATTAAATATATCGTTTTATAATATATGTTAATTAGCTAGTTGATATATATATATATATATATATGCGACAAAAGTATACAATATAGGTGATACAAAAGATCCTGACTACAATGAAAACAAAGATAAAAATGTGGAAATGATGTTATGTATATAAATAAAGGATGGGTGACTATATGATATGATGATTATGATCCATTTTGTGATTATTTGTACAAAAGTTGTGAAATCCTGTAAAATTTGGTTATTGCTATATTAAACAAGATTATGAAACCCTTATAGCATTACATTTATTAATTTTAGACAAAAATTGGTCCATGTTACTATTATTCCTTTATGTCCTTTTCATTTAGTAAGTACTACCCGGGATGTCACAGACTCACAACTGGATTCATTCAAATCTAATAATGAACTAAAATTTCTCGAAAATAATTTATTTTACAAAAAGATAAAAAAATAAAATAATCTGGTGCAGATTGGGCTACAAAAGTATAGTGTTAGAGCCAGACCGAATCTAAAATTTTCAAACCCAGACTTTGCAGAAGTAGATCAAAACTGGGCCTAGTGATACAGAAGAAGTCAGTAAATATGAAAGACCGGTTTACAGAATCCTGGGCTTGGGGGAAAGAAAGTGGAAAAAAAAAATTCCAAAGGGAAATGGTAAAACAAGTGATATAGGCCAGACAAGAAAAATGACAAGTGAAACAAATAGTCTTGTTCTGTTATATAGAAGCTTAATATCTTGCACAGCTGTAGCCTGTAGGGGATATAAACTTGGGTACATTGTAAAGTATTTCAAGAATCAAGATCATAATCACCATCCTTGAACATGTTATTAATTTGGTTATTTCTTTAAGGTTGATGTGAAGACAGAAAAGGAGATTAAAAATGCAGAGATGAAACAGGGTCCTCATAGGCCAAAGGTTGCTTTCAGAAGAGACAGTTTCTAATTGCTTCCATGTGAGTTGAGTAAGCTGTCGTTATTCAAACCTTAGAATCTGTCACAATTTTTTTGGAAAGAAATTGTGACAGATCATTCTGATTGATTTCCAAAAAAGAAGAAGACATCTGTATCATCCAAAGCTGAATAATAATGGCCTTAACCATACACCAAAAGCTTTATACTGTTGAATGCAAACACACATGCTGTTTCAAATGCTAAACAGATTGTTTCTTATGCACAAAAACACGAATGATTCACAAGTGTCAAAAATCTTCAGCCAGTTGCGTAACTTTCCAGCTTTGGTGAGAAGCAATGTGCTTGTGTGAAGGAGTATATAGCTGCCAAGAAGTACAAAAAAAAACTGAAATAACGAAACCACACAAAAGAAAACCTGAACGAAAGTTTTCTTGTAGGTACCTCCATTTTCTCCATAAGTTCTTTCGCGGATGGGGCAGAAACAACAATACTACGAGCGCCTGGCTTTATGAAACCTTCTTCAACTCCAGTGTCAAATAAAGCAAGCAAATTATTGTAGTAACCATCAACATTCAAAAGACCAACCTGCAGAAAAAATACCATCCCACATCATCAATATAGTATCTGTCCTCTCACAGGTTTTTGCCGGTAAAGCAAAGGGGAACATGGTGTCAAATACCGTTTTCTTATGGATACCAAGCTGTGCCCATGTTATCATCTCCAGAAGTTCCTCCATAGTTCCATAACCTCCTGATGAAACAATAAACCAAATCATCTTAAAAAGATGGAGAAACAAGAAAACTTGTATAAACTTGCTTGGGATTTTGAAATCAGAAAAAAAAAACTCACCAGGGAGGGCAATGAAAGCCTCAGCTTCCTCTGCCATTGCAGCTTTGCGCTCGTGCATGTCTGCAACGATTTTTACATCTCCAACAGTCTCACCAGATATCTGCTAGACCCCATCCGGTCCAGAAGTAAGTAACAAAAACAAATTGAAGAAATCTAATCCTCAAAGTTTTCATCAGAGCTTTTATAATAGCTAAAGATGAAAAGTTTATATAGCGTAAACATACCTCAATAGGCATCAGAGCTTTTGGAATGATCCTACATTTATAGAAAATTCATATTAAAAGCTGTTCTTAGATGGAAAATTAAAATTGCACCTAATGGAAATGAAAGAAAGTGGAAGAGACTCTTAAACTAACCCGAGTACATGACAACCACCTTCTGAGACTCTCCGAGATATCAGACCCATGAGTCCAACACTTCCTCCACCATAAACCAAATCTATCTTTCTCTTCACCTACAATTCGCACCAATCTTTAGGGAAATATATAATATATTGATACATATATAATAACTTTTAGAACACCTGTTTCAGCGCCATAAGCAGAAGCACTAAAGATGAGCAAGTTGCATTCAGACATTCATCAAATAACCAAACTTTATTCAAAGAGTTAGCAAACAAAGAAATAAAGGGTAAACACCAAATCCTAACATTGCCCACCAAAAAGATAGAATACCAAACCATATACGGTGAAAGGAAAAAAAAAACTTGAACCCATGTCTGAAATCATTGACACGAACAAGCAAACTCAAAAAAGTTGTGATTTTGCCGTTCCTTTTGCCATTAAAGTAAAAAAAGTTCATATCTTTATCATCAGACCAACGATATTTGATAGAAAAAACGTGAAAAAAGAGCAAACCAGTTCATTGCCAAGTTCGATTGCAGCATCGCTGAAAACTTCTCTGCGACCAGAGTGACTTCCGCAAAAAACACAAACTTTCCTGAATCTGCTGCTCTGGTTTTCCTCCATTAATGACCTGCAAAATCCAAACTTTTCCAGAAGCCGTTATAAAAGCAAATCGGGGTAAAGGAAGCAGAAACCAGAGTGAACAAGGCGACAAAATAAAACCTCTCTTAGATGGTACTACTATATTCGGACAAAATACCCAAATGATTTTGAAATAAAAAGGGATAGTGTAATCGCCTAACTTTAAAATTTCTTGACACATTCAAAATGTAAATTGACAAAAAAACTCATCTTTTACATTTTCACAAAATTTAGGCTAATTTTGATTTTGGTCCGGTATGTGGTTTGAGAAGGGCTTAGAAAATTAGCAATGGTAATACATTGGAATTGGACTAAAACTGTCCAATAAAAGAACTTACATTGGGTCGTTAAAAAGCCCAAAATTAATGTGTTTACTTGTTTAAAACCCTTGGCTAACAAAACACTGCTGCTCAAAGTTTGTTTTTTCTTCATTTCATGAAACTATAATTAGAAAGACTTTCAGAAACAAATCTCAACACTTGATTGAGAAACTAAAATCCCCTTAATTCCAGCAACTTAACTCGCATTACCAAAAAACTAAAAAGACTTCACCAACAGAGACCAAAAAGACAAAAAAAAAAAAGAGATCAAAACCTTTTTTTCCTTACCTTTCACACAATTTTGAATTCTATTAATCTTATGTATGTAGGAGCAAGATGGCTGCCGTCATCTCCTTATTCACCGGCCTTTGTGGCTTCCGGAGAAAAACTCGGCCACCAGAAAAGGTAGAGTCAGGAAACCAGTCATCTCCGTTTGACACCACAGAAAGAGAACAAACAAATGATAACTTGCAGAACAAGGAAAAAGATGACTTGCAGAGCAATAAAACCGATGATCGAGATACCAATGCATCTGATGACGACAGTAGCAACGCGAACCCTGACCTTCCGTTGCCTCCAGCGAGAGAAGCAGCATTGCGTGGAACATATTCGTGTAACAACATGGTGTTGCAAAAATCCAGGTCGACTAAGAAGAAACTGAGCTCGAGCCTGACGATCCAAATGCCGAGAGCGTCGTCGATGGCCTATAAACGTGACGGTGAGGAGGATAAATCTTTGAGGAAGAAGAAACTGAAGGCAGAGAATTCGATTCTAGTACGTCCAATTATACTTGGAGAGAAATGTAGGGTTCTTGATGAAAAAGAAGGAGATGAAGATCACAGAGTTTATCACCCTAGATCCTTGAGTTCGATCTCTATTTCCAGAACCAACTCAAAAATCGATACGAATGTAATTCCAATAAAAGAAACATCAGAAGATTCAATGAAAAACGAATGAAAATAATTATTAAAAAAAAATGAGATTATGTTTTTAGTGAGAAAATGAAATGAATATGCTAGAGGGAGTGATCTAAATTTAGGTGGATAGATCTTATGAAACAGAGTGGCAACATTGTGAAGAAGTCGATAGAGAGTGACATCGTCAATTTGATTTGAAGGATTATAATAGACAATCATTTGCAAGAAAAGTCCTTCATGTCTTAAGAAACTTTTGAAACGAGGCTTGGTAACCTATTCTTGAAGAATTTCACAATTAATATTTTTTTACTATTATTTACACTCAGTCAATGGTACAAGAAACTAGAATTATTGACAGTAATAATTAAAAAAAAAAAATCTTCCGAAATTTCTCTAAAATCTAAGTCTATTTGAGATAAATGTGAGGATAGCTTAAAAGTAAGAGGACTTAAGTACAATTGTTAAGGAGTTTCTTAAGAGAGAGCATCGAAGGGTTTTTAATTTTTTAGTTTGAGATTTTCTCCGTCTTCTTTCCGGCGACGTAATTTCCCCTTTCGTCTTTTACCAGATTCATTGCTTCTTGAGACAGCTCTTGGTCGGCTCACAGACATCGTTGGTTAGTCCTTCTTTCCTGTGACGTTGCTCTCTCGCTTTCTCGCCAGAATCGGCATTTTCGGGTTTTCTTGTTGGGCTATCCTCCGGCCAAACAAATTCCGACAACTCCTAGTCCTATCTATGGTTTGAGCTAGTGCCTATTTGTATTTCTCGTAATGTCCAAATTAAGAGGTTTATATCTGATATGGTTTCCGATGAGATTTAAAATGTTTTAGACCAAAAAAGTTTTTTTTTTTAACAAAAAACAGCGATGCAATTCTGGCGAGTTAGTTGTGTGTTTTGTACGAAGTTTCCGGAAAAGAATAAGTTTACTTTTGTAGTGATTTTGGTACGGTCACACAATTTGTTAGTTTCGGATTATGTTTCTTGGTATGACCATACATTGATGATATATAATCTCAACGCATTTCTTATCTGATGTGCACGTCTTTAGTTGGGGGAGAATTAAGTTAAAAGGGGACTATTGTGCGGCCTAATTGTTAGAGAGCTTCATACAATTGCTGAAGTGTCTTTCTATGTGTTGCCTTTTTTGCTTCTGCAAGCTCCCAAGAAATTTAGGATGGATTGTGAGGAAAAAGTGGGAAAGGAATCTCTCATTCTGGTAAAACAAGGAGCTGAAGCTGTAAGTGTATCTGCGCGAATCAGTGTATATGTTTATTTTTATGTGTTTTTTTTTTGACAAGATTAAGTCTTTACAGTTTTGTTTCAGAGGGTGTTCGAGTCTACATTTGTGGGAAGACGGTCCATTGTGAAAGAGCGATTCTCGAAGAAATATAGACACCCAATTTTGGATTTGAAACTCACACTCAAACGATTGAATGCTGTTGGTTTCTTTCTTCTTCATTACCTTTTGTTTTTTAAGTTGTTAAAATCCTGAGAGAAAAGCAGAAAACAATTGTTCACCTTATATGTTCTTGAATATAGGAGGCTAGGTGTATGACAAAAGCAAGAAAGCTCGGGGTTTGTACTCCAGTCCTCTATGCAGTGGATCCTCTGCTTCACTCCTTGACACTTGAGTACATCGAGGGTGTCTCTGTTAAAGATATTTTCCTTGAGTTTGGGGCCAATGGAATTGTCGAGGACCGGTTGGATGATGTTGCTGCTCAGATTGGGGAAGCCATCGCTAAGCTCCATGATGGTGGCTTGGCTCACGGTGACTTGACTACATCAAACATGTTAGTCAGAAGCGGAATAAATCAGCTGGTAAGTGTCTTCAAAGGGTCCGGATATATTCATTCTGATTAGTTAGTTACGATTCATGACCATGGATATGTCTTCCCTCAGGTGCTAATTGATTTCGGCTTGAGTTTCACATCGACATTACCCGAAGACAAAGCTGTTGATTTATATGTACTTGAAAGAGCCTTACTCTCAATGCATTCTTCATGTGGGAACGTGGTAAGAGTGATGCATATCATAACTTCACTAATTTCTGCTGGGTTGGTTTTGCTGTTGTTTCAAGTGGCGTATTTTGTTTCACAAATGTAGATGGATCGTATACTAACAGCATATAGGAAGTCCTCAAAGCAATGGTCAGCCACGTTCAACAAGCTCGCGCAAGGTTCTATCAAACTCTCTTCTGTGACCCCCCTTAAAACCAACTCTGTTTTCAAATATTAAAAAAGTGTTCTTTTTGTTATGCAGTGAGGCAACGAGGGAGAAAGCGGACTATGATTGGATGAGCGAAGATCTCTTGTGGTCCAGTCTTTGGCTTGTGACTACAAAGCCACCCAAAATGTTTCTATATGATCGAATAGAGGTGGGAAGACTGCGTTAAATATTTAAACACATGTACACTGCCCTGTTTCATTCGATTGTGATCCAATTTGTTAGTCAGTACTAAGGTTGTCAATGCTCAGGCTTCGTGGGTGTTGGCTTGTACGGTTAGGGGATGAAGAGGTATTGAATCTTTTGATGAAATGGGACATAAGACCACGTTATATGATGTGTGAATCGATTTACCAGAAAATGAAGACATCATTCTGTTTTTACTTATGATCTGAAAACCCTAAAATCTCCATGTATGTTTGTTTACCCAGCTTTGTTAATTACGGTTAATTAGTTACTATATTTATCCATCATGTCAACAAACATATGACAAATAAAGAACGTTACAGCACCACTATGTACATAACGGCATCCTTCTCTAACCGGTCACTTTTCGTATATATCCTAACAAAATAGAGATGAACCTGAAAGTAATTTTCAAAAAGAGGAAATGGAAAACAAATTATTTGTTGGTCTTGGAGCCCTATGTCTATGCCTTGTGATACAAGTCACCAGCGGCGACGACAACCCTCTGATCAACCATTATGCTGATTACGAAAACATTCATCCCAGCGAATATTACAGCTCCGATTTCGAACTCAAAGACGGAACCAATGTGATCTTCGAAGCTATCAACGAATTGAAAGGGATCAAGAAACCAAAAGCAGGCTTCGAGTGCAGCATTGGCAGAAAACAATGGACAAGGTCTCTTCCCGGAGACGTGTTTTTCGCAAAGTTCTTCTTTTACAGAGTTAACCCAAACGCAAAGGTGATTAACCGGTGCCATTTCCGGTCGAATTTGGGTTATGTCAATGTCAATATCGAGATAACTCCGGCGCTAGGACGACGGTGTCCTGGCTACAGATGCATTTTAGCGGTCAGACGTGAAGGTCTTTTGATGAAAGATACTAATGAACTTTTTCCTTGGACTCCTTGGCCTCATCGCCACACTCAACCTAAGTTGCCTGCGATGATCACCAAGTGATTCCTCTGAGAATAATAATTTACGGGAATGAGTGTGTATACATATCTCCTTTTTTTTGGTTCTCACGTCCAAAAAACTTATCTTTAGATTAGAAAAATAAAAATCAGAAATTGAAAACAATATCCACATTTCATTTGGCATCTTCTCAAAATTTCGTTTTGAAAATCGTGTTCTTGATATCGAGCTGCGCGAACATCTACAAAACACTTTTGAAATGTTATCATTTTTGCTGATGTGCTATACAATCTAGCAAATTAGACATATAAACTGTCAAACCATTTTGGAATTAAAACATATACTAATTTGGTTTTATATAATAGTGATAAGTTTAAAACTAATTCATATATTCGTAATAAGTGATCAAAGACAGATAAACTGAATCAAGGATCGAATAGGCAATGATTTTGTGAAGATATTGGCGAGCTGATGAGCATTTTCATTATTTTCTGTTAAACATTTATAATATGCATCCAAAATAAGAAGAGAGTTTAAAATAATATAAACGATACACAATCATATTTATATAATTTTAATTTGTTTGGAGTTGAAAACCATACATATATGATATCTAGACCAATTTGGTTCAAGTGGAAAGTGGAGAATGTTGCTGATTCTAAAATGAGATTCATGTTAAAATGACCACAAAGAATCTCAATCAAACGTAGTAGAAATTTTGTATTGAAAATTTAAAAATAGAATTTTAAATAAGATATAAATAGACATTTATCTTTATTGATTTGACAATTTGACATATACGAGTTATTGAATTCTATGTAAATTTTATAACTTTTTTATATAAATTTGACAATTTCCATATATAAAACTCGTGTGTTTAGTTTATGGTCGGCTTCATATGCCTACTGTAAACTAAAAAGGAAAACAAATATAGTTTGTCACTTGCTCCTTTTCTTTAACTGCAGCAACCACACACACATACACACACAAAAACACGTATTAACAAGTAAACCCGTTTTTATATTAATTATTAATTTCATTTAAAACTTACTTATTGAACCTAAAACAAAACAGTTTTATACAAACGAGTTACGAGTCCGTTAGTACTAAATTATAAATAAAGGAGAATTGTTTTAAGTTTAGTCTTGTAAAAAACCGAAAGAAACATTATAATATAAAATAGATTATTGAGACATACAACTCAAAAGATGGTGAAGATGAATCCCAAAAACATAGTTACAAATCTCCTCCTCTTACTCCTGCTGCAAATCTCCAACTTCTCCATCGTTGTCTTCTCTTTAGAGCCGTACCTTAAGAAACATTATAAATCGGAGTATAGCATACGATCAAGCACGGTCACGCGTATTGTCGTGTCCAACGAACTACATGGTCTTAAGAAAGGAAACGCTGGCTTTGTATGCGCTCACGGTCCCAAGGTTTGGCGAAAAAGCAAACCAGGAGACCGGTACGTTGTAATCGAGTTCGAACACACCGGTAGGAAGAAGTACAGATTCGTACACTGCCATCTCCGGTCGAATCGTGGGTATGTCAATGTTCCTGTCAATATTCATCCAGACACTTCTGCTAGGTGTTACCCTAGTTATATCTGTCGTTACCAAATTAGAAAAGAAGGAGTTTATTACATGCCTGAGAAGAAGCTCTTTCCATGGCTTCCATATCCACGACGCCGTCCCAAGGTTTAAAGTGATTATACATATTGATGATAATGATGATGTATGTGTCTGCATTGTAACTTATAAATAACGCATTCTCTTGGTCCGTATAGTTATAAAACATCATCACCCGATATATATAAATATATTAAATTGATAACTGATTGGAATATATTTGACCACTAAAACCACAAGACGCTAAACTATTTTTAAAACGTTAAGACATCTTTCGCAAATCGCACATATCTTGAGATATTTGTTTAAGTAAAATATGCCATCTTTATTTATGGGATATTCTCGAATCAACATCCCTGATACCTTAATTTAAAAGCGTTTTTTAAATCATTAGAGTAAAACTAATAGAAAAATGACAATTTAATTATTGAAGGACCAAATTAAGGTCAAAGATAAGAAAACAAATTACAAAAATTAATTAGAGTATAAAATAATTTTTGAAAAATAAAACGATGCCAATAAGAAGATGGAAGAAACATGGCAAAAGGTAAGTTACAAGTTTAAGGTAAGTTAAATTAAAAAATATTGATCAACCAAGTAATATAGAGTATCTGGTTCGGGTATTTGATTTTCGAGCCAATGCAAACCATTCCATCTTTTAGTTATTAAAAAGATAACACATAGATAATTTTACATTCCAAAATACAAAACTACGTGTCTTTGTAATTTCAGGTTGAAAAAAAATAAGAAAAGGAGCATATAGTGATAATCAGTTAATTTAGCTCTAAATATAGACGCAAGTTAGAAAGAAAAGTTCATATACAAATGAAAATGGAATTGTGTTAGTTGGCACTTGGCACGAACGCAGACGTAGATGTTTCATGACATTGAAACAATCAGGCTTGAATACAGTTTTCCCACTAAAAAAAGGTAAGAATTTACGAAGTACCGATTCTGTTATTCATGGCTTTTTTATCATATCAAAGCTAAATGTCCACATAAAAATAACAATCAAATAATTATACGGCATTTGCAACAGATTTCAGTTTTCAAAAAACGTTATTAAAAACTAAGCATGAAGAACAAACCATATCCCAGAATCCAAAGGTAAACGAAACGAGAGAAATCATCACAACAAAGGAAGAAAAAAAAGATGAGGATTAACATCGATAAATTTATAAAAACCCTAGCGTGGTTCCTTCTGGTGCACTTCACCGTAGTCTCCTACGCCGGGAGGTCACATTTCGTCACAACGGAGCTGAAGATACGTAACGAAATGCAAGGCTTGAAACGTCCAGAAATCGTTTACCACTGTCAAGCTATAAACAGTGGCCTTGAATACGGCTGGCGACGAGCCAAACAGCCACCGTTGGGCCACACCTTCCATGTACTCTTGGAAGGAGGCCAAAAACTGGAGGAGGAGATTCACCGCTGCCATTTCCGGTCGGTGCTCGGTACAGCGGACGTCGATATCCGTATGACTGCGATCGATGCCGAGATTTGTAACTATAGAAACGCATGTGCCGCTCATGTGGTTACACCGGAAGGGATATTGTTCGATGGTAAGGAATGGGATTTTGAGGAGAGATATCCAAGGCTGATACCGCGTAGATACATCGAAGCTAAGTGGAAACCTTGGCCACGACGCGGCAGCCGCGACCGTAGGGCCCAGGGAAGCCAACGTCGGTCCGGGGGTTCACAATGATTTAGAGCACATAAGGCTAAACTATTGAAGGAGTTTGAATCATTGGGGGTTTCATGTCTAAGAACCGATGGTAATCAAAGGAAGGGCTTTGTTATGATGTTTCCGATGAACATTACAATGGAGTTATTTAAAAGTTCGAAGAATTTTTGTTTATCTTTTCTCTAGTGTGAATTTTTTTTCGAATTACACTTTGGACTTTAGTTTGTGCTACTAATACTTGCAAAAAAGAAACAAAAGCCAAAAAATTACAAATTTAATTAGTACGATTTCAAATTTTCATCTCTCTGTTTTTTTCCTTAAAATTAGTTCTTCAATTAATGTGACGATCCTTCTAGGCTTCTACATTGAAAAAGGTGAAAACAAATTTGAACCATAGCAACACAAAAAAGACTATTTTTTTGGGTGATTTACCGGATGATGTTCGTTTTATGAAAATACTTTATGCAATTAAATACTTCATTTGGCTGGAAAATCAATTGAATAAAAAAAATCTCGATATTTTGCATAAAACGTTTGGAAGCAATTTCTGCATCCAGATCCTTCAAAAAGCCAATTATTCACAAATTCATAATATGTGTAGTTATCTGAAAATAAATATAATTCAAAATAAATAAATAAAACTAAAACTTTAGCTACTTCTTCACTATTTAGCAACCAATTAGCATTGTTTGAATCTGACAAGCGATAAAAACATTGGTCGCTAATGGGTTACAAATATGGCCGTCACTAATTTGGCTTTTTTTAGTGTTTAAAAATTTTTGAATTTATCAGTTGAAATGCATATATATGTTACCTTAGGTAAGAATACAATTTCTCCATTTAAACAAAATAAATTTCTGTAAATTATAAATTCAAACGAAGGTAAAAACAAAAAGAGAGATAGTTTTACTTTTGCGTACTTTAAGATGTTGTAATAATGTATCTTCAAAATCATATGACACTTTATATGTTGGTTGCGCTCGAAAGAAAATACATTATTACAACATGTTATTGTAAACATAACTACCAAAGACACTTGAGGCCTCTAGGTCCGTGATTATTCACACTTTACATTATTTTGATCATATAACAGAGTTTGGTTTTAACTATTTCCGATGGTAACTAACGTACACGTGGAGCAAAAGTGTACGCATCACTGGGAAATATTGTTAGAAGTTATAACAATAATGTTGTTTTCTTTTTAATGTGTGGTGTAACAAATCAATTGGTATCACTAATTACTATATTGTTGGAGATAACTTAGGTTCCTTTTATTATTATCCGACAATATACACTGTTTTTTTGGAATTGGTTATCTCGTTAGTAGCTACAAAACTAATTCCATTCCAAAACTTTTTGTTCCCTTTTGTAAATATATAAAACCAAAGGGAAATCAAAGTGTCATCAAGAAAAGAAGAAAAAAACAATAGGAGTTCAGAATTGGAGATTTTTTTTTTAATAATAAAAGAAGAAGAAAAAATGAAAGGAGAAAATAGTGTTGCCAAGAAAGCTATAGTTTGTTGCCTTGTATTGCAAGTCATCATCTTCCAAGGAGGCTCGACTGAAGTTGGAGACGTGAGTTTCACGCTAATAATGAAAAACGAAATGTACGGCTTAAAACGTCCATCGGTTGTCTACCGGTGTAAGTCGTCTGAAAAATCCCTCCGGTGGCACCAATCGTATCCCAAATCGGAGTTTTCATGGGATTTCGATGTCCCGCCGTTTGGAACCGGCGTGGTCATTCACCGGTGTCAATTCCTGTCGAGCCAAGGGACAGCGGATGTTGAGATCAAGACGTTGTCGATGACATCTATCTTGTGCGGAGGGCATTTGTGTAAATACGTCATTAGGCCGAACGGTATATATTTCGTTGGTTTTGAGACCTATTATCCGCACAATGTTTTGTTAAGGTTTTTGGAGTTCGTTAGGCCTGTTGACAGGCTTGTCGAGCCATGGAAGGCGTGGTCCCCGCGGCAGCTAAAAGCTTTACGAGCAGAACGCAACAGCACCAGTTCAGACGTTGACAAAGATTATGATGATGACCACAAGGAAGACGATGATTAGGTATAGAACAAATAATTTCTGCAATGACACTTACCAAATAGCAAATCTTAAAATAAAAAAAAAGTAGTTATTTTTTTATGTGATATGTACAAATTGATCTCTAGTGTCTTTTGGTATCTTAAGCTTTAACATAACATGTTGACCAAAAAAAAAATTAATTTATTCCTAAACATATTTAGAAACGCACTTGTCGCATTTTATGTATTTGGCATTATTATTTATTTTTTTCTTTTGTCCCTATTGATGTGGTGAACTAATTGTCTCTTTGTTTGGCCTGCGTGTGGATTTGAAAATTTTCTTTTAAATTGATGAATTGTGTTAAGGACATATTCCACATCATCTACTTTATACTTATCTCTGCACGTTCGTATATTTCCTTTCTGTGTAGATTGGTAGTTTCCTTTTCTCACACAAGTAGTAAACCTTTCTAGGCTAAGTCTAAACCTTGTGTAGAATGCTGCTTTATTTTGGTAGCGCATATATATGACTTAACAATGAACTCGTTGTTATGCTAATATTCTATGTATTGTTTCAATTTGATCGGATGTCCCTGAAGGAACAACATTGGACTCATTTGTGCTGTACTATTTTGTGTTCAATTTATTTGAACCTACTTCAATAATTAACGTGTGTCTTCTTTAGTGTTGGATGGTCATAAAGACTTTGATTTAGATGACACCCGGCCACAATATCACACAAATACTTGCAATTGGTGGAAGCCAGATAATCTGTAACAAAATTCAGATATTTAACTATATATTTCTATTAGAGTTACAAATGAATATTAAATTTGGTTATTTTTTTTTTGTAGGGGATATTATTATTCTTGTGAAAACCAAATGTGGTCGATATATTATCTTTGTGCAATTTGGACTAAAAAAATATGTCCTAATCAATCAACAAGACTGGAAAAGAAAAGTAAAAACGAAAAGGTTAAACAAACCGAATGGATAAAACTTCACATTACAAACACAAATACATCATATAGATAAAAAAAAATTTTGCCTGAACAATAAATTTAATATTCCAAAAAAAAATATATTATACAAATACCTCAAGGAAAACTAGAGATTTTAAAACCATGTTATAAACAACAGTAGGTGTACTCTTAATGCTTTAAGACATTGTAAATGTCTTGTCCTGGCTCACTTTCTACCGCCTCACAGCGCCCACCACCAAGGTTGGCTAGGAGGGGGAGGAGACTTCCTGTAGTAGAAGGCTTTGTAAGTTGGCGGAGAAAGATTAGCTTCCAAAGGTGAATAGATCGGAGCGGGAGGAGGAGGATATATTGGAGTTGGAGGAGGAGGAGAAGGAGGAGGAGGAGGATAAGTAACCGGAGGAGAATAAACCGGAGTAGGAGGTGGAGGAGCAGGAGAATATAGTAGCTGGTAGTTAGTGGGAGTTTGCAGGAGTTTTCTGTTGTTGTTGGCGTCAGCAACTGTGAATAAGATTCCCAAGAGAAATATTAGGGTGAAGGAAAGACCTAGAGACACCATTTTTCAGCTTAATGTGAAGATCCTTATACACTAAATTATGTTTATAGCTAGATTATAAATAGTCCATCGAAGTTCTCTTAGAGGCTTCCCACTAACTTTAGGATTTATTCAAGATCGTAGTTTTCAAGTATATATTAGCCGGCTTAGCTTGTTGTTTGCATTTTAAATTTCTTTTCTTTTGCTTATTGAGTCCGGCCTCTAATTAGTATGCGTGCTTAATGCTTAAGCAGTGGTATTAATTTACTAACTATTATTTATTTGTTGGAATATCAAAGTTACAAAGTATATCTTTACTTACTTATAATAAATTTTGTTGACCAAAATAATATTTTTTCCTACATGTTGTAAATACCGTTCAACGAAAGCATCTTAACAAAAAAGTTTTTTTTAATAATGGAAAAAACAAACACGCCCCTTAAATGAAGGGTAAAATCGTTCAAACGTGTCCAAAAATAGAGAAACAATCCTTTGATTAATTGCTCACCAAAATCCTGTCATTAGGTGCAAATACTAAAAAATAACCGTTCTTTCTTATAATTACAAACTTCAAATTAAATAACCTATTTTTCAAATTTATTGTAAAAAAAAATCAAAAAAGTATAGTTTAAAACCTTTGGTTAAAAAAAAAAGTGGATGTAGGAGAATGACTTGTTCCTCCCCTTGACCCGCGTAACGGCTGAGTCCTTTAGCCGTTACATTTCTAAAAATAGTAATTTCTGTAGAAGCACTATCAATGTCCCAAAAATCAAAAACGAAAAATTGAGTGAGCAAATAAAGAAAGAACAAAAACAAAATTACACATATGGGGTCAGAAATGTTTCCCAAAACCCTCAACATGCACTTTGTTCTTGTACTTATCATCACCATAATGATGGTGACTCACTCCCATGGATTTCAACTAGAGATCAGAAACGAAATCTCGGGTCGGTACAGGAGGCTTGTGTACAAATGTTGGTCTCGCGACAACGATCTCGGGTGGCGAGAAAACTGGCCAGATCAGCATAAGGACTGGTCCTTCGCCATGTCACTATTCCACACCTTCTTCCACTGCAACTTCCGTACAGGATACGGACGCGTTGACAAGCAGCTAGTTGCGTCGTGGGAGATGAAAGAGCAGTGTGGAGACAGGGCCAAATGTACTTGGGTCGTTAAGAAGGACGGACTTTACTTGAGACATTGGAAGACCATGTTTTATAGTAACAAGTACGGTAACGAAAGGTGGAATGAATATTTTCAACATGATGTCCTCCAGAAAGCTTGGAGCTAAATTAACAATTTGGCTATGTTGATCAGTGTGAAGGTTGTAACAATGTCGTGAATTTCGTCTCCGTATGTCATTATTCTTGTTAATAAAACCAAACAATGTGTAACTTTATAAATGATGAAAATGAGAAAACGTATCTATGATGATGATGTTTTGTTATATTATAATTAATAGAGTTATAGCAGGGTATACATATCAATTATAAATAAATAATGGAAAACGGAATAGCAATCTTATAAGTGAATATAGTTTTTTTTCCGATAAAAAAAGTGAATATAGTTATCAAAGAACCTTAGTGCCATGCCATTGCATACCTGATGTGGAATTGATAAAATAATTATATCTTTAACACGAGACTTATATAGTGAGATTAATTTTTGTAAATTTCAAAAGGTGAAAATTTAATTAGTGTTATGAAAGGTTAAAAAAATTGTTATAAAAAATTGATATATCATTCAATGAAAATAACGTTCTAGACTTTTCAACCGATGTAACAAAAATCTCAACGAGGATGATGAGGATTATGGTCAAAGTTTCCGAAACAGCACATTTTATTTTTCAACTTTTGGGATTTGCTTTCTGTTTTATCTCCAAAAATAGATGAAAATAGTTTCTAGTACTTCTAAAAGCGGCAACAGTAACGGTCTAGTTGCCATACAATGCACATTTATATCGTTTACATCTTCACCTGTCCAAATTTGTTCCGTGAGCCCCACGACTCGACGAAATCAACATTTAAGAAAACATAGAAATCGTTTAATCCAGATGGGGAGAAACCAAGGCTGGTGCTTCTTCGTGGCGGCGGTTGTGGCCGTGGCATTGTTACCCGTACCAACCAATGCCGGTCGTCTAGAGCTAAAGAACGAAGTCTCGGGGGTCTCTAGTGTAAAAGCGAAGCTGGCCGTGCGGTGCTGGTCGAACGAGGACGACCTCGGGTGGGAAATGCTAAAGCCAACGCAATCACGGATATGGAAGTTCACGACAATGAACATGTGGCCGTTCCAGAAAACTGAGTTCCGGTGCCAGTTTCGTAGCGGGTTCGGAACAACGAGCCAAGACGTGATGACAGTGTTCTCTGTTAAGAGCGGGTTTCGAAGGGAGTGCGGAGACGGAGGCGACGAGTGCATTTGGGTAGCGAAGAGAGACGGATTCTATCAAAGAAGGATCATAAGGGACGAAGGTGACCGCAAGGACTTTGTTGATATCCTCAAAAGCAAATGGGTTTGGAAATGGTGATTTCTTCAATCTGTTTGTCCAATTTTTATAAATAACATTCATTATACGGGTTAAATCCACGTTATAACGCAGCGACAACACGACTAAAAACAACTAAACATCTAGCCAATCAATATTTCTTATTCTTTTATTTTTTTACCTCTTTGTGTTAGACTCGGACGATAGTATCTTGAGAGAAAAATTTATGGGATTATATATACACGCATAAATATACATGAGGATTAACGTTACTATAGAAAGCAGTATCATTAATTATTTCTTAAATTACAAAAAATCTGTTTGATCACTTTGTATTTTGTTATTTTCCATTTGTTCGTGGGTCGATGTGTTAGGAAATGAATAACTGCAAGAACGCCACATAATTTTGCGATTTTAAATAAATTGTACAATATATTTAGGAATAAGTCTACTATTAACAAAATATAAAGTACACTTTGTTGCAGAAAAATATAAAGTACACATTTTTTTTGATTAACCTCTAATCCTCCATGAAATTTCGTTTTGAGGTTTGTAGCCTTAATAAAAATAAAATTCAAACAATAAAAAAAGAAAAAAAAGTACATCGCGATTACTTCTTTTTTAAATGACAAGGGAAAGTCAATGAAACGCGCGTCTTCCGCGCGTCTGGAAGTCCACTACATTAAATATCTCTCTCAGAACAGAACTCATCTCGCCGCTTCAAATCCAGTTTTGTCTGAACAAAGTCATGAAAAGTACCCGAGTCGTGTCGACCTGGACCGATTTAACTCGTGACTCAGCTGTTTACTTGCTCTTCACGTTTGTCGCCATCAAAGTCTCCCAGTTTCTCTACCGTTGCTTTCAATCATCTGAAATGTCATCGTTTTCAATGGAGACCCACCCAGAAGCTCTCCGGCGAGAGCGAATTCTATCCAGCAAACTCTACTTCAAAGTCCCCGAATCAAAGGTAATCTACATATCTTCTCACAGATTTTGTGTGTGCGTGCCCACGAGAATTCAAAATTTTGACTGCTAAATATGTTTGATCGACAGGTTTCGATTATCTATTCATCAGCATACGACATCTCCTTCTTGGGGATTGAGAAGTTGTGAGTATATATATCTTTGCAGTGTTTCTCTCCATCGAATGATTTTGGGAATCTGTTGAATATTTGTGGCTTCTTTAGTCTGAGAACATGTTAAAGTTGAAGGATTCTTCTAACTTAGAATTGTAAATTCAAATATTGGTGGTTTTTTTTCCTGATGATAATGATATTGGATATGTGCAGGCATCCATTTGATTCTACCAAGTGGCGTCGAGTTTGCAGGTTCCTTGTTTCTGATGGGTATTTGGAGGAGGAATCAATCGTTGAGCCTCTAGAAGCTTCGAACAGTGATCTTTTAGTGGTACTTGGTTTCTCTTATACATGTAAACTATACTGTTGATCAGGTTTTTCTTGCATTATATATATATATATGTATGTATCGACATCTTGACGGTTGTGTAACTTTTCTTTTGCGGTTATTCTGTATCAGGTACACTCGGTGAACTACTTAAACACCTTGAAAAGCAGTGCAACTGTCGCTAGGATAACCGAGGTGATGTGATCTAACATTAGAAAGTTTAATCTAATTTGATTCTTGTTGGACTGAAATTTTCTTTAAAATTTGAAACGTTTGCTGTGTATTACAATGTATAGGTTCCACCAGTTGCTTTGTTTCCAAATTTTCTTGTGCAGCAGAAAGTTCTCAACCCATTCCGAAAGCAGGTAGAAAAATCATTTGTTCCTTACCTCTACCATACGATTTTCAAGAAACTCTGTATCTGTGGAGTGATTACAAAGTCGGTATGTGATAGGTTGGTGGGACAATTCTGGCGGCTAAACTTGCAATAGAACGTGGATGGGCAATAAACATCGGAGGAGGTTTTCATCATTGTACTGCCGAAAGAGGAGGCGGATTTTGTGCTTTCGCTGATATTTCTCTTTGTATTCAATTTGCGTTTCTTCGTTTAAGCATAACGAGGTAACTAAATATTCTGTAATGGTTTCCATTTGCTTCCATTGGGGACTTTAACATGTTAATAATCATCTCCCACAAATGTGTCAACGATTTTAGTTCTTGACCTTGTTACATTCGAACAGGGTTATAATAATAGATCTTGATGCTCATCAAGGGAATGGCCACGAAACAGATCTCGGAGAAGACAGTAAGAGAAATTTTCATTTATTTATTTCATGATTCTTTTGCCTTAACGACGGTGTTATGGTACTAATAGTTTTTTGTCTGCAGGTCGTGTTTACATTCTTGATATGTACAATCCTGAGATATACCCTTACGTAAGCTGACATTCTCAGAACTTTTTGCTGCAGTGTAGTGAATGGCTTTTGCGTTTGCATTTAACGATTGGATTGATCTACTCTGTTTTTTTCTTACAGGATTATAGGGCTAGGAGATTTATCGATCAGAAGGTTGAGGTGGTGGTAAGCAAAGCATACCTTCTTGTCAGCTGGAACTAATTTGAATGATTTGTGTCGCATTATATAGTTCTGTTCTTTTTCTATATCAGAGCGGGACCACCACCGATGAGTATTTGAGGAAACTAGATAAAGCCCTTGAGGTATGCATTCCCTTAAATCTCTTGTTTCTTGGCAACGATAGATTAGGATCATGGAATGTAAAATCGTAGCTATGAAGCTGAAAGCTAGTAACTTGGTTCCTCGAAAAGACATGATTAGTAATAATAGTAAACTATTTGGTCTTTAGGAATATCAAGAGAAAAACTTATGATGGTTGCTGCACTTCTCAGGTTGCTTCCCGAAGCTTCCAACCAGAGTTGGTAGTTTACAATGCTGGGACTGATATCTTAGACGGAGACCCTCTGGGGCTTCTAAAGGTAAAGCTATATACTGCAGATTACTTCGTCTTTCTATCTGAGCGGAATTAATATAGTTTCTTCCTTAGTTACTAATGTCTCTGACTTGGTGACTCTGGTGGCAGATAAGCCCTGATGGCGTAACGAGTAGAGATGAGAAGGTCTTCAGATTTGCAAGGGAGAGAGAGATTCCTATTGTCATGCTGACTTCAGGTGCGAGATTGAATCCATAACCAACAACCTATGAGTAATGTGGTATAACGTGTAAAAGAGTTTATGTGATACTTTGTGCAGGCGGGTACATGAAGTCGAGCGCCAGAGTTATTGCGGATTCCATTGAGAATCTCTCACGTCAAGGGTTAATCAAGACGCGATTGGATTCAGTTTCCACGTGAACACTTCTCTAGAGCCAAAGCAGCGATGCAGAGCTTCTATGCGTTGCATACGTGTGTGTGTATATAAGGGATCCCTATACACAATCGTCTCGTGTAATGTATTCTTTTTCGTTTCTGTTTATATGGAATGTGAACTGAAAGAGCGTTTTGATGCTGAGGACTAATATAGCAATGATAGTATTCACTTTTTGTTGACAATTCTAGTTCATGGTTTGGACCAAATTTAGGCTTTTAGATTCTTCAGACATGTTTGATTCATATTAAGTTGATGAAATGTTGGAAACAAATTTTAATTTCTGTTTTAACTTTAACTCCAAAAGAAACTATGAATTGCAAAATACAAAGCTTTTTGGTTAATTCTGATTAATAAACAAACGAATGCATTAGACAACTGAGTTTGGAAACAAAAATAACTAATAGATTATATTCCCTTTCCTCATCTCTAGGAGGAACGTAGCACTATGTTTATAGCTAAAAGGCATCTTTGATCTGAAATACTTTCTATCCGGTCTCTTCCCCGAGAACAATACCCTTCTCATTATTTCCCTTCTCTAGTTTATATCTTAGTCAAATTTAATATATATAGTCCAATCTATTGAACTAATCACCCACATCAGCTCATTAGAGCTGGTGTGCTAGTACTTCAATAGATTGGACTACAAATATTAAACTTGACCAAGACATTTCTCCAAAAAGAACAAAAACAAAAGAACACAAAACCAACTTTTCATCTGAGATTCTCAATAGGTTTCTTCTAAATAAGATGGTTCCGGAATGCATGGAACATCTTTGGGGAGAGAAGCAGAGCGAAGGCTAGAATTGAGCCGAAGAACATCTTCACAATGTAACTGAAAGCGTCCGATGACTCGCTATCTTCTGAGACCCCTGCACTTGGGTTCAACATTGCTTCAGCTGAAGGAAGCGATTCTATCACTGCATCAGCCAAGTCGGTGATGAAAGACGCTGTGAGACCTAACGCCGGGACCCGCCCCCAGTTCTCTATCCCTGACTCCAAAGCTAATTCCCTATACTCCATGTCTATCTCTTCAAGAGTCTCAATGTGCTCACTCACAAAACTGAATCCAAGACAAGAAACAAATTGAGAAAGCCAAAATGGTCAATAACCATAGAATCAAAAGAGACAGCTTCCATGTTTTTAATGATGGTGACTTGGGAAGTATCTTTTTCGCAGCAAGCAAATGAGCTACACGGATTATTACATATTCTCTCACCTGACTGGAACGGCTAGTAGACTCTTAACACCTTTCTTACCAAGGTCAACAAGAACCTCATCAGTGTATGGCTTCAGCCATTGAACAGGCCCAACACGACTCTGTCAAAGAAGGGATTATTGCTAGAATCAATTACAGGACTTGAGATAAAGAGGTAATGCCAACCAGCTTTTGTGACAGGTGATAATGACCAAACCTGGTATGCCAATTTATGGTCGTTATGAACCCCTCGGGCTTTTAGCTCTTCCATTATCAAGTAAATACACTCTTCCATCTGTTTCTGGTATGGATCTCCAGAATTCTCTACATAGCTAACTGGAACACCATGGGCACTGAAGAATATCATAACCTAAATGATACAGACAAGGGGCCAGTTAAACCATAGTTTGGACTATAAATGTATAAGGAAACTGAAAAAACAGAGGAGAGAAATAACTGTACCTCCTTAGGATCAGAGAAATTTTGAAGCTCCTTCTCAATGAGGTCGGCCATGGAATTGACATAGCCTTGCCTTTGGTACCAGGACTCTATAATAGCAACTGGCACTTTAGCTAGGTATGGATCTTTCCTGAATGGTAATTCATGTTAAAGCCGCTCGTGCAACTATAAGAAATATTTTGAAAACAAATAAACAATATACTATGAATGTGCTTTGTGGTACACAAACCTGAATAAGTCTTGGAGAACGCGGATGCTTGAACCAGTCGTGGATATAGAATACTGAGGGTATAATGGTAGTACAACAAGTCTTGTAATCTTGTCCTTCTTAATCTGGTTAAATGTAATTAATTTGTTATGAAAAACATGACTAGGATGCAGGCATAAGCAAGTCCATCACAAACGGGAATGGAGCCACTGATTATGATCAAGCTGAATCATTACCTGCTGAGCAGCCTCCTCAGTGAATGGAAACCAATACCGCATTCCAACATAGACGTTAGCAGCGATGTTCTTTGTTTGCAAGGCCATCTTAATGGCATCCGCTTGCTCATCGGTTATTTTACGCAAGGGAGAACCACCACCAATAGCAGCATACCCTTCTTTCGATTTTGGGGCGCGAACTACAGATATGAACTTCGCTATAGTCCCTTGGAGAAACTGAAATGGTCTGGGTAGCCGTATAATATCCTGCAACGAAGCCACGGTGTATCATAATCAGCATTCTGAAATACTCTAAACTCAATCTGTAACATGAATTACAACAAAATGAGAGCGAAGTAGAGATTCTCACCGGGTCTGCAAACAGATTATACAAGAAGGGTTGCACATCGTTAAGCGTTTCTGGGCCACCTAAATTCAAAAGCAGGACACCGATCTTATCTTCTGCAACAGAAGAACGGGTTTTAGCTGCCATGTCATCGTAAGAGCTGTCTCCAGCTACAGAATGGGCTTGCTCGAACACATTCGTCTTGAAACTCAACCCACGGTGCGTGATCGCAATGGACCCTTCAGGTTTCGATTTGATGAATCCGCCAGATATCTCTTTTGAATGGCATCGAGCCAAAGACAACGAATTCCTCTGAGAACATGACCTGTAAAAGACATAAACCAATTGATAACTATCCAAAAATTCCCCAATCCGCAGGTATGATCGATCACTGTTACATGGCTAACCAAATCGAGCCTCAAGCAACAATTCGCGATCGTAAATCCTTAAAATAGCCAAAAAAAAATCGAATAATGAATCCTAACCTGGGGAATCTGTAACCGCTAGGCTTCAGAAGAGGACGAAATCCAGCTGAGAACGCCGTCGCCTCCATAGCTATAATTTTTCAAATTGATCAGCAAATTGCAAAAGAGAGAGAGAGAGAGAGAGAGAGAGAGAGATCGAAATCTAGCAAGGAAGAATTGGATTGTGGGTTTAGGGTTTTTGATGAGCCCTTTAAAGCGGAGATTTTTTTTGGAGAAAATGAAGTTGAGCGAAAATGCGAAGAAGGTAGGTAAATGCAAAAATCAAGACTTTTCAATTGGAGCAGATAGGCGTGTTTTTAAGTCAAAGTTTATACGTTTCCCTTATGGGGCCGGAACAAACAATTATTACAATCATTAAACGGCGGCGTTTCGTAAACAAAGTGGTTCTTTTCTTCCCGTTTCCGAATAGAACCAAAACCAAACCGGTCCATAACCGACACGTATTTGATTTTTAGAACTTTTTATATAGTTTTCTGTTTGTGGGAAGATTGGGGGCTACGTGGCCGATCATTGTCCACTTCACTAGTCAAAACAATTTGATAAAGAATATGAAACCTTTACCAAACCAAGTGATCGATTGTAATAAAATAAATAAATAATAATAATGGCAAGAAAAGTTGAATGAATAGCTTATTATATACAAGATCGTTTGTATTGTGCAAGATTGAGGATCTAGTAAAAAAAAGAAAAAGAAAGAAAGGGTAGTCGTGGAGTAGTATGAACGTTGTATCAATCTAAAACCTGAATTAAAATAAATTTTGAAAAGTCATAAAATATATAGAGATTCGACAAAACTCATGAATTCTTCGATAACTCATATGTAAGATATATTCAAGTATCTTAGTTATTAAAATATTCGGTAGCAGTAGCACACATCAAACATGTTCTTATAAGGGATATGATCTATAAGTAGAAATGCCAAATCAAAGTCAAATAATGCCAGGGTATACATACATGTATATGTGTTATAGTTGATTTCATTTTACATGTGTCATAATTGATTTCATTGAAACTAATGCCAGAACTTGCCCTTTCAAGCAAAACTCGGGCAACATGATTGTACATGCAATATTAAATACAAGTCAACATTTGCATTTAATTGAGATTTGGAACTCAAGTTGGTGCCACGTAAACTGTAATAATGTTTTCTATAGAAATTCAATAAATATACCATGGTTATATTAAATAGATAAGCTCCAGATTCAAGAAAAGGCTGTTCATATTTCATATAAGTTCTGAACGGGTCGTCTAATCAAGCTTAACAATTTGTAAGGATCTGGGATCAGATTATAACATAAGGTCTATTTTTATATAAAAAGATAAATTTCTTTCTTCCAAGTAAGTTAATTTGGTGAGAGCATGGGTCATTGCTTCTCGTTGCCTTCATCCTCATCGGAGATTCACGAGGAGAATGAACACGGTGATGGAAACGCGGTGGTGTGTTATGGCGAAGAGCTCGATTTAGATCACGACTTTCCGGTTCACCGCCTCGGTTCCGTCTGCTCTATACAAGGAAGCAAAACGCTTAACCAAGATAATGCTATTCTTTATTTGGTAGTTCATCTTGATACTTTGCTATTTTCTTGTTTATATCTTTCTATATAACGTTTTGGGGTAGATGACGAACTAATTTTTGTTTCACTAATATGGATATATAGAACAGTGGCATCACAGAGATTACTTTTTCTTTTGGTTCATTCATCTTGAGGAAAATCTATTTTTTGGATTAGTTATTGGTTTGGGCTTATGAATTGTAACATATAAGAAATACCATGTGGAGGTTGAGATAATTCCTTTTTCTTGTTTGGAGATGATTTCATTTCATAACCAATCCACCTTGACTGATTCAAATATAAATATCTTAACCAATCCACATTTTTGAATTTAGATGTGACTAATTTTGAAATTGCTTTCATTTTATGCAAACTAATAATTTTGACTTTGCGTTTAATTTTTTAAAAAAATGAACTTTGTTTAAGATGCTAATACTTTTGAACATCATGATAAGAAAATCAAATGAAAATGTAAACACAAAATCAAATCGACACCTAAACTAAGCACTTTTTATATGTTGAATATATAATAATTTCGGTGTTAAAATTTAAGTAGAGATGTGATGTAATTGTATAATCCTGTACGTAGGGATATGGAACAGGGGATGCAGAGCTATGTGGAGTGTTTGATGGGCATGGTAAAAATGGGCACATGGTGAGCAAAATGGTAAGGAATAGATTGCCACCGCTTATGTCAACACTAAAGAAGGAGCTAAACCAAGAATCTCAAGTTTGTGAAGAAGAAGAGTCTCACAAGTGGGAAAAAGCTTGTTTTTCTGCCTTCAGACTCATCGATAGAGAGCTTCTTCTCCAAGTCTTTGATTGCTCTTTCAGTGGCTCAACTGCTGTTGTTGCCATTACTCAGGTACATTTATTTCTCTGTTTTTTCCGTTAACATTTAAGGTTTTAAGGTTTTGTTTCTCTCTCTAATTGTTTTAACTAGCTCGAGCTCATTCCATTGCTTCAGGGGAATGACCTCATGATAGCGAACCTTGGTGATTCAAGGGCAGTGTTGGGGACAATGACCGAAGATGGTGAGATCAGCGCAGTTCAGTTAACATCCGACCTAACACCTGATGTCCCTGGTATGCTTTTTCACTCTTTTTTCTTTTGAAGGAATGGTTGTATCTTAGAGGTTTGATGATACTTATGTACCAAGTTCTAGCGTTGCAGGTGAAGCAGAGAGGATCAGAATGTGCAAAGGTCGTGTTCTCGCAATGAAAGCAGAACCGTGCAGCCAAAGGGTGTGGCTACCCAACCATGACATACCAGGATTAGCCATGTCAAGAGCTTTTGGAGATTTCAGACTCAAAGACCACGGCGTTATTGCGGTTCCAGAGATCTTTCACCACCGAATAACTTGTAAAGACCAGTTCCTCGTACTCGCTACAGACGGGGTAAAACCACTTATGATTCAAATTTGTAACTTTCTTCATCACTTCAAAAAGTTTAATGAAAATCCTTCGTATTTAACATGTAATCGCAGGTTTGGGATATGCTTAGCAACGATGAAGTTGTATCATTAATATGGAGTTCCGGAAAAAAGCAAGATACTGCCGCTAAACTGATTGCGGAGGCGGCTGAAGGTACCTGGAAGAAGAAGCTTAAATCTACGAAGATTGATGATATTACAGTAATATGTCTTTTCTTACAGAACAAGGAATGTGATATACTCGCAATGTAAATGTTTACGTAGACTATTATATTTGATCTTAGAGGAAATTCTTTTAAACGTCACCAAAAATATATACTAGTTTCTATTAATATATATATATACATTATACATATCTATGTACTAGTTTCTATTACTATACATATGTAATTACAAGTACTACAGATTCTCGTTTGCCTGGTCAAGTATTATTCCAAGTATGTACACACTACTGATCCATGTAACGTAATGCCCAATTATAATTGTTTGAAAGAGTAAATATACAACGATATAATAAATACGCATATACGCATATGGATCACTCTTTTGCTTGCAAAATCCAAAAACTAAATATCTATTCCCAGTCCAATTCTTTGCCACCACCTCTAATATAAAAAAAAGCTCCAAAAATCCGATAACTCTACAGAAATTACAAGCAACTCAATTCAATCCCTCGTTATCTTCGACCAAAAATCCAGAGCAATCTATGAGAAACTTTTCTTTAAAGAAGATGAGAGAGAGAAAAAAAGAAGAAGACTTACAGAAAGTAAAACACTTTTAATCGGTGGTCGTCGTATGAGCTTAAGAATTCGTGTTGAAACGTGGAGAATGAGAGAGATGAATGGAGACGATGGGCTTAAAAGGGTTTAGGCTTTCGTGTCTATTGGTGACTATTTTCAGTAAATTCAAGTTTTTTGACATTTCGAAAGCGAAGACTCCACAAGTCAGAGAAGATTTGGTTCCGACGCCGTCCTATTACAACCAACCTCTGAGTCTGAGGCATCTATCAAGACCACTAGACTTTCGTCTCTACGATGTTCAGACGAATCGGACAACTAAGACTTTAAGCCCACCCTTTGAGTGAACTAATTATTTTTTTCTTTTTTTATTCGTGAGATTTAGTTAGAGCCTGTCTTAAGGGCTAGGCTCATTAGTTAGCATCAGAAATATATTTTTTTATCATAGTCAATAATATTAGTTTGTACTTGTAGTTATATCTTGAGTTTAAGTTTTGCTATACTTGCATTAGAATTTGGCGCAAACTTCAAAGTAAAACTTCCTCGCATTAGCCCAAGTTTGAAAGTCTTATTCTTCAATTTATCAATTCTTAGCAAAAAAACAGAGATAGATAAATCTTACTCCAACCTGGACAATTCTTTTGTGGTAAGGCAAAGAAGGAACGTTAATTGCGTTAGTTAAAAAACCAACGTTGATTGGGAAAACCCGTGCTTTGTACATGGAGAGCAAGACAAAATTAATGAATTTTATTTATTCTATCAAACTTTATATATAGGCATTTTTGGTCCTTGTTGATTTGATGATATACATAATGTAATGTATATAATAAATAAATAAAATACATTTTTTATTAAAAAACAAGATAACATAAATCGCATTGAATGTGTTACTTAAAATTGGACTTGACTCGAGAATGAAAAAATTAACCAAATGAAATATTATCTGTTAACAAGTAAAGTCAAAGGAGAATCCATATACAGTATGTTAACTTAATAACATGTTGTATCGACTTAAAAGCAAAAAAAAAAGTTTAGAAAATATTGTAGTTTCTGGAGCATTCATATATGGTTACTTGACCTAAGTGTAACAGAAAAAAGAAATGAGAAATTGACCAAGCGGTTGCCAAAATCTGCAGATTGATTTTTAATTTGTAACAATTAATTAGATTTCCGTTTTTTCAATTGTGTGTGCTTATCATATTACTCTATTAGCTTCTTCTTGAAATGAAAAAAAAATATATTTTCTTTTGTAACCTCTATATATAAGTAGGGAGGTTCAAGATTAAAACCTATATCGTAGTTCTTTGTTTCAACATGGGAAAAATAAGACAAATAACCGCGATGAGATTATTCATAACCTTTGCGATTTTGTGTGGCTTTACCAATGAAGCCTATGGGAAAGATTCTTTAAAAATCGATATGAAACTGAAGACTCTTAATAAGCCAGCGTTAAAGATCATCAAGGTATGGTTGAAATCTGAATGCTAAAATATAACTTCTTGTGTATACTTTTTTGGTTTCTGAGTTCCCAAAATTGAATTGTTTTCTTTATGTATAGAGCGAAGATGGAGATATAATAGATTGTGTAGATATCTACAAACAACCTGCTTTTGATCATCCCGCTTTAAGAAACCACAAGATTCAGGTAAACCAATTCTACTCATGCATGCCATTTGGTTTACATTTCGCCCGAGATACGGTTTTTTCTTTACCCATTCTACATTTATCCATGCAGATGAAACCAAGCATTGACTTTGGTACAAAGAAAACCGGTATGCCAAACAACGGTTCTTCTAAACCAATTACGTCTCAGATTTGGTCCAAATCTGGAAACTGTCCCAAAGGGACGATTCCGGTTCGTAGAGTCACGAGAGAAGACTTAAGCAGAGCGTCTTCACTGTCTCATTTTGGGAGAAAAACTCCTCGAAAATACAACTTTCTCGACAACGCACTTCAACACAAGGCCAATTTCAATTTGACAGCTGAAAAGCTACGCTTACTCCGCCCAAAGGACCGATCGGTATGAAAAGTATAAGTTGTTTGAATAAATAACGGTTTTTATAAAAAAATTATTGTTTTTCGTTTTAAGTTTCTGAGTTATAAGTTTTCATTTTTCTGAGTTATGTAGCGCGTTTAACGTAGATATAGTTGACTAGAACAACTTGTCATTTGTTGATGATATAGGAGGCGATACTTCTTGCCCTAGCGTTCAATTATCTTGGCGCTCGATCCGATATAAATGTCTGGAACCCTCCTAGAGTTCAGGCTGGGGACTACAGCTCTGCCCAGATCTGGCTGCTTAGTGGCCTTTCAGATCAATTTGAGAGCATAGAAGCTGGTTGGGTGGTATGTTTTTGCATCCTTAGAATCACTGACTTGCGATAGAAGTAAACCGTAAACCGATCCCATCAAACTATTTTCAGGTGAATCCAAGCCTTTTCGGAGACTCCCGCACACGTCTATTCACGTACTGGACTGTAAGTAACACCTTTATATGACTACAGACTTTGGGACATCCCAATGGACTTCGATGAATGATGTTTTTGAAACTACTATTTCTATTTGTGTTGCAGAAAGATTCATACGCTACAACAGGCTGCATGAATCTCTTATGCTCAGGTTTTGTGCAAACAACAACTAAGTTCGCCCTGGGTGCAGCCATAGAACCCATTTCGACTACCTCGCATAAACAATATCACATTACCATTAGCATGTTCCAGGTAACAATCTGCTTCATGTATATATAATTATCATCCTTCATGTTCTACAAAATCACTTCAGAAAATTTCGCTCAAGATTAAAATATTGTACCTCTTTTGGTTAATGTAAAAAAAAACAAAATACCAAAAGAAAAAAAAATGGCGTTAAAAAAAATGCGAAACACGAAGCTCTGTGTTTCCTTAATATGTAAATGTTCTGGACCGGTTCTGTATACTCTCTAAGCTTTAATGTTTCATCCTCGAGAATTTTTGTAGGATCCAAACAACCAGAACTGGTGGTTGACTTGTGGAAACACCGTGGTGGGGTATTGGCCTGGGAAACTCTTCGGTTACCTCAAACACAGCGCCACCGCTGTGCAGTGGGGTGGAGAAGTCTACAGCCATAACGTGAGAAAGAAGCCACACACAAGGACTTCAATGGGAAGTGGACAATGGGCATCTTACCTCTGGGCCAAGTCTTGTTTCCACACCAACATTAGGATCAAAGACTATTCCTTGCAGATCAAGTATCCCCAGTATCTATCCGAGTACGCTGATGAATACAATTGTTATTCTACAAAGCTTCACCGGCAAACGTATAAGTCAGAGCCCTTTTTTTACTTTGGAGGACCTGGCCAGAACAGTCGTTGTCCTTGATTCTAAGCTTTATAAAGCCTAAGATATATATATATATATATCTAGATAAACTGAACTTATCTGAACTTAATGTATCAAACTATGGATTATAAAACTGAGATGAGTCCATCTTCTTATCTTCCTCCTTCTTGCTCTTAATCAAATACCAACTCTTCTTGTCTACTACTTGTGTCCCTTTTCCTCCTTTTCGTACCTAAACTCTACAAACTGTCATCTGTCCTCAAAACTAATTTTTTTTTTTTGGAAACGATATCTAACCGTATAAACTAAGAAACACAAAAAAAAGATGCGACAAGAAATGATTTAGTAGTGTTGACATATTATTTTCAAGAACACATGTCAAAAGTACTATGTGGTGAAGTAAGTTTTTCTTTATATATATATTCAAAAACAATTATACTACGGAATACTGAATTATCGTTTCTATATATTTTCTGACGATTTGAGATAATTCTCTGATCTCATGTTGACATTTATGAATTTTGGACAAGTCTTTTGTGAAACGTATGGATCCACGTGGACATAAAAAAAGCATTTTGAACTGGGAAAGTTCATATGCGCTTGTATATATTGAAAGCAAGATAACATAAATCGCATTAGATGTGTTAAAATTTGTTTTGACTGATGAGAAGGGAAGTAAATTAACCAACAGGATAAAATATTGACCGTTAACAAAGATAGTCAAAGGAGAATCCATATATGTTTGTGACGTTTTGCACCAACTTAAAAGCAAAAGAGGTTTAGAAAACATAGCAATTACTTGGGCATTTATGTTTAGTAAGTTAATCTTTCTGTCATAGCACAAAGAACTTACCTAACGTTTGCACAAAGAAGCTCTATAAGTATGAAAGCACAAGATTCAAAGCCTATATCCAAAAAGTATTCTTTGTAACGTAGGAAAAGCTAGACATAGAGCCGCAATGAGATTGATCCTAACCTTGGTGGTTTTGTGTGGCTTTTACAGTAGTGGAGCCTATGGGAAAGTTTCATTAGATATCGATGTGAAATTGAGGACTCTTAATAAGCCAGCGTTGAAGACCATCAAGGTATGTATGGAATCTGAAGAGAAAGATAAAATATTTCATGTGGAGAGTTTTTTCGGTTTCTGAGTTCACAAATCAAATTGTATTTATATGTAGAGTAAAGATAGAGATATAATAGATTGTGTAGATATCTACAAACAACATGCTTTTGATCATCCCGCCTTAAGAAACCACAAGATTCAGGTAAACAAATTCTACACATCGATCCATGCCATTTGGTTTTCATACTCTGCTATAACAGGACTCTAAGCTCTTGTTTTTTTTTGTGTGGTAAATAAGATCTGCTGTTTTGTTCTGATCAGAAATATTATTTCTTATCTGGTCTGCTGTTTTGTTCTGATCTGCTGTTTTGTTATAAATTATTTCGTTACAAGTTCTACACTGATGCATGCAGATGAAACCTAGTGTGCATTTTGGTAGAAAGAAGACCACTATTCCAAACAACGGTTCTTCTAAACCAATCACATCCCAGATTTGGTCCAAATCTGGTCGATGTCCGGTAGGGACAATACCGGTTCGTAGAGTCAGTAGAGAAGACATAATGAGAGCATCTTCGCCGTCTCATTTTGGAAGAAAATCTCACCAAAGATACAGTTTTCTCGACAACGCACTTCATCACAAGGCCAATTTCAATTTAACAGCTGAAAGATTAAACCAACCCGGCCCAAACAACCGATCGGTACGTACAATGTGAGGTGTTGAATGAAGATAACTTTTCTTTTAAGAAATGTTTATTTTTTCACTTCTGGTTTATAAGTTAACTGGAAAAATATTTAACCTTCATGTGTATATGGTTACTTAGACAAGAAACACTTCATCTTTGCTGATCTTTTAGGAAGCGGTCATTGTCGCGCTAGGGTTCAACTATGTTGGCGCTCAATCCGACATAAATGTCTGGAACCCTCCGAGAGTCCAGGCTGGAGACTACAGCTCTGCGCAAATCTGGCTGCTTGGTGGCATCTAAGATACATGAGAGCATAGAAGCTGGTTGGATGGTACGTATTTTCATCTTTATACTTTAGAAGTAAACCATAAAGTGATGGCAATTAAAACATTTCTAGGTGAATCCAAACGTTTTCGGAGACTCTCGCACACGTCTCTTCACCTATTGGACTGTAAGTAAACATCATTACATGACTACCGGCTTTGGAACATCTCCAAACACTTAGATTCCATGGGTTCATAATTACTCTTTCTATATATTTGGATTTTCAGAACGATGCATACACTAAAACAGGCTGCATCAACCTCTTATGCTCCGGATTTGTGCAAACAACTACTAAGTTCGCTCTGGGTGCAGCCATTGAACCCGTTTCCAGTACCTCGCGTGAACAATATTACATCACCGTTAGCATGTTTTTGGTAATTTTTATGGGTTCTATATGATCATCATCCTTCACATTCTGCAAAATCATTTCCGAATGTCCCATGAAATATTAAAAAAAATTTGGTTTTTCCTTGTGTTTTTTTTCTTTTAATCTCAAGAAAATATATTCAAATTTTAGTGCCCCAAAAATCTGACATTAAAAATCTGAAACCTAAATCTATGTGCTAGAATGTCCCACTTTGAATGTAGAGTTGTATCTAATATATATTATAATAGTATAAACATTTTTATTATTATTTGGTTTTAAATTGGAAATACAACTATAGCTTCTTTTGCATTTAAAACGAACCGGGACATGTATCTATACTCTGTAGCTTTAATGTTTCATCCTCGACCGTGCTTACAGGACCCAAACAGCGGGAACTGGTGGCTGACTTGCGGAAACAACGTGATGGGTTACTGGCCGGGGACACTCTTCACATACCTCAAACACAGCGCAACCGCAGTGCAGTGGGGTGGAGAAGTCAATAGCCCTAACGTGGTGATGAAGAAACCACACACAAAAACTACAATGGGGAGTGGAGAGTGGGCGTCTGACCTATGGGGCAATGCTTGTTTCCACACCAACATTAGGATCAAGGACTTTTCAATGCAGCTCAAGTATCCCCAGTATCTATCTGAGTACGCTGATGAGTACAACTGTTATTCTACAAAGCTCCACCGGGAAACGTACATGTCAGAGCCACACTTTTACTTTGGAGGACCTGGCCAAAATCGTCTATGTCCTTAATCTCATGTTGATGTTTTCAATGTTCATCCTCTTTTTTTGTTGGTCCAACTTGGAATTGCAAACGTCAACTTATATATAGGACCGTATAAAGCAAGATAAAAAGAAAAACTAATGAATTTCCACAATCAATAAAAAAAATTAGAGAGGAATATCGAAATATTAGTTTTCGAAGAGACTTGAATCTGCCTTTTAGATTTTATACAATTTGAATTTGTTCTTTTTCTTAAGTCCATCTTTTCTTGAATCGAGAACTCGGGAAAACTGAACCAAAATTTAGTTTTCTTCAAAATATTAAGATAAACTTGATCTTTTCTATAATTTTTTCTTTATAAATATGTTACAAAAAACACACAAACACAATATAATATCGAATTATGAATTTTATTTTTAACATTGTATATATTCGCCCGACTTGTGACAATTCGTTGGCAATCAAGGGAACCCAATAAATCAAAAGGATGCTTTTTCTTCCTTTTTTTGTAAGTCAATAGAAAAGCAGTTTCATCAAAAGAATGAAATTTTAAATTTCATGACGTTTTTTTGGATCAGCGTTGGTAGTCAATGCAGAATCCATCTCTGGTAAGTTTTCTTTTTTGTCAATCCATCTCTGGTAAATTTTTTTTTTGTCAATCCCTCTCTGGTAAGTTGACCTGGATTATATGTTAAATCTGAAGATTCTTAGTAATTTTTTTTTGTTTAAGAAGATTTATGTGTGTGTCTTATTAACTTATAAAGGGAACACGTGGAAAAAAAACAAATTGCTTAGTAATTAAGAACTATAAGTAATAAGAAACATTTAATTTGTACATATATACGTGTTTTGTGTTTCTTGTAAAAGTAAAAGCAAAATAGTTTTGTAAGCTCTATAAGTTATGTAGTAGGAACCATTTAAAGATATGAAATAACAAGACCCATCTTCTAAATCTTCTTTTAAACCGATAAAAACAAATGGAAAAACAAGCCGCATTGATAATGTTTTTAGCCTTTGCGATTCTATGTGTCTTCTACAACGGAGTCTACGTAACAGCTTCTCCAGAGATCGATATGAAGTTAAAGACTCTTAATAAGCCTGCATTGAAGACGATCAAAGTATGGATTGCTTCTGAATTCAGATACAATATTAATTGTATTGTAACGTATATTTTTGATATTTTGATATATAATATATTTCTATATGCATCTCAAATCGATGGTTTATATATTTATAGAGCCAAGACGGAGATATAATAGATTGTGTGGATATCTATAAACAACCTGCTTTTGATCATCCCGCTTTAAGAAATCACAAGATTCAGGTAAACAAACTTTACTCATGTGCGCCATTTAGTTCATGCACTGATGCACAAATCACAGACAAAACTCTATACGAGTACTGTTTCTTCATTCGTTCTGACATTTATGTATCCAGATGAAACCGAGTGTGGAACTTGGTTCAAAGAAGATCAATAGTCCAAACATTGGTTCTTCTAAACCGGTTACGTCCCAGATTTGGACCAAATCTGGTCGATGTCCGGTAGGGACAATACCGATTCGTAGAGTCAGTAGAGAAGACATAATGAGAGCCTCTTCACCGTCTAGTTTTGGGAGAAAAACTCCTCATTTATACAACATTCTCGACAAATCACACCAACACAAGGCTCATATCAATTTAACCGCTGATGAATTACACAAACCCCGCCCGGGGTCGGTATGTGAATTATATGATGTTGAATGGCATGAACTATTTCAAGTGTCTTTTTTCTTAGTTTTGGAGATTACGGTTTTGAAATTTTTTGTTTGCAACATATTGCTTGTGGTCTTGCTATGATTTGATTCACATACATTTTGCAACGAAAGTTATTCATGTTAAGAAAAACGAAAGCTTTTAAAAACTTGAATAGATGATACAATTAGGGTACAACTTCTATAAATTACTACTAGATAAATTAATTAAAAAAAATTTATATTAAGTTTTTGATCCGATTAATTTTTTGATAAATTAATATCTCGTTAAATTAATAAAATATCATAATTTCGATATCATTAATTTATAAAAGTGTAGTTTTTAACTTATAGATAATTTATATCCAACCAAAAAATTAATTAAAATCTTCGTATGTTTAGCTAAAAAAAGACTCTTTTCTTTGTTGATGATATAGGAGGCCGTTGTTTTCTCAGTAGGATCCAAATATCTTGGAGCTCAATCCGATATAAATGTTTGGAATCCACCCGGAGTTCAACTTGGCGATTACAGCTCTGCGCAAATTTGGCTGCTTGCTGGTCACTCGGACATATCTGAGAGCATGGAAGCTGGTTGGATGGTTAAAAACAAAAATTATCCCTAGAAATATTATAGCTTGCTTCAAAAGTAAACAGTTAACAAGTCGCCGTAAACTGATTTCCATATACCATTTCAGGTGAATCCAGGCGTTTTCAGAGACAACCGCACACGGCTTTTCACCTATTGGACTGTAAGTAGCATTATGACATGACTGTTAGACATCAAAGAAACATCGAATTCACTTTCATGAATTTACAAATTCAACTACTCTTTGGAATTGGGTTTGCAGAAAGATGGTTACAACAAAACAGGTTGCATCAACCTCTTATGCCCAGGCTTCGTGCAAACAAGTACTGATTTAGCCTTAGGTGCAACCATAAACCCTATTTCGAGTAGCTCGGATGAGCAATATCAGATCACCATTAACATATCTCTGGTAATATTTTCTGCTTTATTAATATCATTATCCTTCAAATTCTACAAAGTTATATACCTTTTTTTATATTTAGCATCGGATATTCAAGTTTCGCCAAAGCGTCTGGTGAGCAGGGTCCTTGGCAACAAAACGACGTTCTTCAAGCTCTAATGCTTTATCTTGGACCATGTTTCCAGGATCCGAAAAGCGGGAATTGGTGGCTGTCGACCAGCCATGGCGTGTGTGGATACTGGCCAAGGGAACTCTTCAAAGACCTAAGAAACAATGCCACCGCAGTGCAGTGGGGTGGAGAAGTCTATAGCCCTAACGTGAGGAAGAAGCCACACACCAAAACTCCAATGGGAAGTGGAAAGTGGCCATCTAACCTCTGGGGCAAGGCTTGTTTCCACACCAACATTCGGATCAAGGATTCTTCCATGCAGCTCAAATATCCTAATCCCCTCCCCGAGTTCTCGGATGAGTACGAGTGTTATTCTACAATGCTTGACCGGAAGACAAACAAGTCGGAGCCGTATTTTTACTTCGGAGGGCCTGGCCAGAGTCCTCGCTGTCCTTGACCTCAACCGTTTTATAGAGTTTCACTGCTTTTGTTATATTTCATAGTTTGCTCATGACTTGTCTGGTCTAGAGAAAGAATAAAAATGACCATATGAAATTTGAAAATTCTAATAAGAAAATGTTAGAAAAAAAAACAGTTTACCCTTACTTTGTTCTGAAAATCAAAACGATGAGAGAAAATATGCAAAATTAATAGACGTAGATATAAATAAAAAAAAGTTGTTGAGGGAAAATCCTATGAACTGATTCTAAAAGATATATGTTTTATTAAATACAGAATATAAGAAACTGTGGACCGTTATAAGTTAAAAAATCAAAGTCATTATTGAAGGCGAAAAATTATTGCTGCAGTATAATAATTTGACCGTAATTAACGAGAGCAGAGCAAAAAGCAAATCGCCACCCGTCTCTCTCTCTTCCTCTCCTGAAAATCGAAAGATCAAACGCGATATCTGATGGAAAACCGGTCAGAAACGGGTAACCGGAGACAGCAGAACCTCTTCATGGTCGCATCTCCGGACGAGATTGATAAGATCAGGCGAGCGGAATCCTCCCAGCAAGGTTCTCTCTTTTTTTTCCTTTTTTTTCTTTTGTGGAAAATTATTCCAAATTGATTTTGGGTGTTTTTGAATGATGGTGTAGCCGGAGCTGTTGCCGGAGCTAAAGCAGCCGCCGTTGCCGCCGTGGCTAGTGCGGTTCCCACGGTAATTTGTGTTTCTCCATCTCACTCCATAGATCGTTAAATTAGAGGTTAACAATTGAATTAGCTCGCATCTAATTGTTCCCTCTAGTGACTTAATCTCTCAAAGCATAGGCGTTTTCTCCTGATTCCATCTCTCAGATTTTGTTATCATTTTCTCAAACCTTATTTGATCATTGAAACTTATTTTAATTTGGTGATGTTGTGGAAGTCGTGGCTAAACATTGTTCGAAATTGAGATCTTAAAATGACTTCTGATCTGATTGTTCTGTTTCTTTGTTGCTGATTGTATGACAAAGGGACTTGTATAATCTTATGTTATGCATTGGTTAAGATTCTTTTTTTTCATTATCTTAAGTTTTGTTTTCCCATTCATAATATTTTTGTGGTATTTGTAATCTACTTTTTTTTCATGTGAAGCAATGGTGATTAGATTCACCAAGTAGAGAGTCACATTCTTCTTTTTGTATGTGTGTATAATATATGAACTGAAACATAAAAGCTGAGCTCGGTTCACTTTCCTAACAGCTAGCTGCGGTTCGTGTGTTCCCATGGGCGAAGGCAAACCTTAACTACACTGCTCAGGCACTCATTATATCTGCAGGTTAGCTCGATCAACTCTTTTTCTTTAAATCATAACTCTGTGTTTCTTCATCCGGGAACTAAGTAGAAAATACACAAGCTTCAACGTGAATGAACATTGTTGAAGAAACCTTAGAACTGTTGAAAACTGATACCAAATCTATCTGATTTTTTGGAGCATTGATGAGAGTATATGGTTTCTATTAGCTTTCTTCTCGACACTGTGTCTCATACGAGTTTTGTGATACTTTCTTCTGATTCCTAACCCACAAAGATTCAATCTTGTGAAATTGTGATAATCGGAACAGCATCCATCGCTGCATTCTTCATAACCGCGGACAAAACCATTCTACAAGGCGCTAGGAGAAACACCGAGGCTCAGTTAAAGAAAGCTCAGCAAAACTCTAAATAATTTCTTATTATGTAACTCGATCACTCACACATATTTTTCTCTCTGTTTGCATTTTGTCTTGTTTCAAAATAAGAGAAATCATAAGGAATAGCAAATTTTTATAAAGATCATTTTCAGTCACTTGTTCTAAACATAACACTCATCTCAAATAAGTAACAAGATGGCCGTTATCTCTTTTTTAGTTAATCAAGCCTCAAGTTTTGAACTTTGCTTTGTTTATATAACACACGAGTACAAAAAATCTAAAAAGGTTTCGAAATACATTTGTACATTTTCTATCTCCAAACAAAAACAACCTGATTATTGATTATACAAAACCTAGATCTTCCTCTTCTACCCTTTTACTTGTCCTCCGACCCGATAAACTAACTAGTAGAGGTGCCTCATGTGCCTCTGTCGCGGTCTTTTTTGTCGCCACAAGTCCTTGTTGGCGAAGAACATATAAGGTCTCCTTCATGGAAGGTCTGTGACTAGGCAATGTGTTAGTACACATTAGACCTAGCTTAAACACTGTTGTCATCTCCTCTGTGTTGGAAGCTTCTTTGATGTCCTCGTCAAAAGCCTCTGCGATCGGTTTCCCAGATTGGTAATGTCTCCATGACCAATCTGCCAAGTTCGTGTGTTCATCTCCGTTGTTTCCTTCTCTTCCAGTCACCAGCTCTAGCAAAACTACCCCGAAGCTATACACATCGATCTTCTCATCTACCTTTGATGTATATGCATATTCTGCAACATAATAATGTTAGAAATTACACAATGATATATGTAAGAGCTTAATCTTACATATCAGGGATATGAACCACAACACTCATTATCAATTGGTTTTGAGATGAAAAGCTTGTGAATTTCGACATCGAATCAGATTCTACGGGTCTATCTGAAGAATGTTTTTTTACGAGTATTACCTGGAGCAATGTAACCGAAGGATCCAGCAACAGCTGACATTGTATGAGGTTGTTGGTCTTGCTTAATCAACATTTTGGCCAGCCCAAAATCTGCAATCTTGGCGTTGAATTCATAATCAAGCAATATGTTACTTGACTTGACATCTCTGTGTATAATCGCAGGAGTGCAATCATGATGCATATAGCAAAGTCCTTGAGCTGCTCCAACAGCAATATTCAACCTCTGTTGCCAACTGAGGTTATTACTCTCTACCGTACCTCTCTTCTTGTTGCCATGTAGCCATTGATCCAGACTGCGTTTCTCCAGATACTCATACACCAGAAGCTTCGAATCCTCCCTTGAAATACAACAGAGTAGTTTCACTATATTTGCGTGCCTGATAGTTCCCAGAATCTCAACTTCAGCAAGGAACTCCTTCTCAAGGTTCTTGTCAGGTTTCTTGTTGTCCCATATCCTCTTCACCGCTATGTATTGTCCTGAGCTTTCGATGAAGATCTTGTAAACTTTGCCAGATCCGCCACTCCCGACCACATTGTGTTCCATCAGATTCGACAAGATGTCCGACTCCGCAAAATCTACTCTATGAAAGGAAGTTAGTTTCCATGTATCTAAACCTCTCCTTCTTCGTTTCCTTGTGTGATCCCGAACCACAAAGAACGTGACAAGCAGAGTGATGGCGAGGAGCAGAATGGCGATGACTAGAATCATGGCGAGGATTTTCCCCGGCAATTGTTTTGAGCTCCCGAGCACTTTCCGACAATCCGGTAAATTAAGAACCGGTTTGTCTGCACAGAGATTGGAGTTGTTCAAGAAACTCCTCTCGTAGGCAAGATTATCAAGTTGGTCCGGGATTTCCCCGGTGAGCCTGTTTGATGACAAATTAAGTGTTGTGAGCTTCAAATTCCCGATCTCCGGAGGGATTATGCCGGAGAATTGGTTCTCCGATAGATCAAGATCGAGCAAGCGTGGCAACGATCCTAGAGCTCTAGGAATTTTCCCGGAAAGTTTGTTCTTGGATAGACTTAGCGTTACCAACGACTTCCACGAGATGATTTCATCTGGTAATTCGCCGGAGAGGTTGTTCGAATGGAGGAAGATTGATATGAGTTTGGAAAGAGATGTCAATTCCTTCGGGATTCCGCCGGAGAACCGATTGTTTCTGGCCTTGAATACTTCTAGAGAAGACCAAGTACCGATTGTCCGAGGGATCTCCCCGGAAAATTCATTGTTATCTATCTCAATCCTCGAAAGGTTCCAAGCAACTTTCTCCGGTAACTTTCCGGTAAAGAAATTGTTACTCACCTGTAAACTATACATATCTGAAGCAGTCCAGATCCGGGAAGGAAATTCACCGGAGAAGCCATTGTTCTGTAGCTGAACCGTGAGGAGGGACTCACAATTCCCGAGCGAATCCGGGATTTCTCCGGTGAGATTGTTCGAGTATACAACCACGCCGAGAAGATTACCTCCCTTGCACAGATTTCCCGGCAGCTTTCCGGTTAACTTATTGTCCGACAGTTCGAACCTCTCTAGCTTTGAATAAAACCCAAAATCCGCCGGTATTTCTCCGGTTAACTTGTTGGTGAAGAGTTTCAGCTCCTTCAGTCCCGGTAATTTCCCGATACCCGCCGGGATTTCGCCGGTTAATTGGTTGTTGAACAGGTTTAAAAACTCTAATTTCGTCAGATTTCCGATTGCTTCTGGAATCGAACCGGTCAAATTGTTGGCGGAGAGATCAAGTGCCACCATGTTCGTCGCCGAAATAGATTTGGGGATCTCTCCGATTAGGTCATTTGCGTAGAGATAGAGATGGGTTAGATTCTTCAACCCGAATAAGACGTCTCGGATCCGACCCGATAGCTTGTTAGCCGCCAAGTCAACGTGCTCGAGATCCGTCATGTTCTCGAAAACAACGGCCGGGATTTCTCCGGTTAAATTCATCTCCGTCAACCATAAGTACTTCAGTTTCTTCAATTTCCCAAACTCCGACGGAATCTTCGCCGGCAAAAGCTTATCGTTGTACGCCAAACGAAGTTCTTCGAGCTCAGACAAGTCCCCGATCTGCGATGGAAACGTACCGTCGTATTCGCTCTGGTAGAGATTCAAAACTTTGAGCTTCGAAAGCAAACCGATCTTCTTCGGGATATCGCCGGAGAAGCCGTTAGCCCCGAGGTCGAGATACTCTAGTTCGCGTGAGAGGCGATCGATGTCGACGGGAAGTGTGCCGTTGAAGTTGTTCTGAGAGAGATCGAGATACCGAAGCTTCGTGCAGCTGTAAAGAATCGTCGGAAAATCGCCGGGGAAATAATTATACGACAAATCGAGGTATTCGAGATTTGGGAAATCGCATATCTTCGTCGGAACCGCCACGGTAAAGTTCTGGTTATAGAAACTAATACCGGTGACGTTTCCGGCGACGCATGTGATCTCCGACCAATCGCACGGAGAAGATGTGTCGTTCCATAGCCGGAGAGACGGTGGGTCTCCGAGATCACGTTTCAGGTTAAGAAGCGTTGACCGCTCGTTAAGCTGCGAAATTACGGCGAAGGGCATTGAGGTGAGAAAGAAGAAGAAGAGAAAGGGTAAGGGTAGAAGGGTCATTTTAAATTTTTGGTTGTTAAGGTTTTTGCCGGGAAATTCAGCAAACCAAGTTTGACTGCTAAATGGAAACAAGTTCGAAGAAGTTTGAAGTTTTATAGAGGTTAGGTGAAGTGATCGATGAGATGTTTTAATCAAAAAAGTGTCTCGAGTTTTGAGTACTAGTTACGTCACTGACTCTTGTACTGTTATAGACGTTTGACAATTTAAAACATATTGTGTTTTATCTCTTTAATTATTATGTTGATTTGATTTTTTTTTATGCAAATGATTATATATTATAAATTTTTGTTTATTTGGCTATTATGATTTAATTATCAATGGAATTCAACTATTTACAATTATTCTACAATGCCGTTCTCTATAACATGTCTACGATGTATATGACTTTCTGCAACATTTAAAATTATAATGTGTATAATTTTCTGCAAAATTTGAAATTACGACAAATGATTCTAATTGCAGTATTATATAACCTCCGATAAATTTTTGCATCTATAAATCTGGATAAATTATATTTGATAATAATCAAATTTTAAACTTAGTATAGAAACATTCAATCCTTGATCACGGGATTAAAAGGTTTTCACTATAATTATATAAGATTGTTATACAATATTTGAAATTAAAAAACATTATATACACCTATTATAAACACCTGTATACGAATTCACAAAATATTCACTTTATAAATTTATAGTAGTATAAATTAAAACGAATACATTCAATTTGGAAAAAAAATAGATTAGCCATATGATATTCGGTGCTTCTAGAAAAGTGAGATTAAAGTGCTAATATGGTGCTAATCTAGGGGCGTTAATTTCTAATTCAAACACGAGCACTATAATATTCATGGGTAATTAATATACTCTTAAATATATAAAGATCTTGCCATTTGAAAAGTCAGAAAGTAAAGTCAAAGATATCTACAATTTTGATGTGATTAGGGAGTACTAAAATTACTAACCAAATCCATTTTGCCTATCTAAAATTACTCACCAAATCTCTCATGACTTTTTTTTTCATTTCTAATCCATATTGGAGTTGAATCTAGATTATGACTCGGTAAACATATAATGCAAAATATAAGAAATCTTGAAGAAAGCATAAAATTGAACTTATAAACAAAGTTAAGAACATGTATTAACACAAAACTGGACTTTATAAGATCCATCTAATTCTACCTAGCCTGCATCAGTAATATGTTTGTAGATAATTTATTTTTTGATAAGCAATTTAACTGTTGGAATATTACTGTTAATTAATAATGATTTCTCAAAACCCAAAATATTCAAACTTACTAATGATATTAGTGGTTATTAATTTGACCAACATATTTCGATAATATGCTAATTTCTACCACTAGTTTTTTTTTTGTGGGTTTAGGGCAGAGATCGCATTAAGACTTGTACTTGTTGCAGACATGGACTAATGAGAAATTTCCCACTACCATATCATGTAATCATAACACATTTACATAAATAGTTTCTTGCTATCTTTAATCCAAAAACGGACCAAAATCATTCTCCACAATTAAAACCTTTTTTCCTTGTGCAATAAATAATTATCTCCATAATATTATATAGAAAAGAAGATATACATATATATATTGATATGTACGTATGCATCTTAAAAGTCCGTGATACATTAATTATTTTTTTGGATATTTACATATGTTGCCGATGTTGAACGTTGACTCTTCCATTCAACGGTCTGAAGTTCGAGAAGAGATTAGATGCGATACCCTTTTGTGTTCTTGACTTGTTGATATTAGTTATTCTACAACTTGTCATTGTCTAGACTATCGAATCAAATTGTTTTTGTAAAGCCTATCAAATAATGTATTCTTGTGAAGTTCTGTTTTAGTTCTTTTAAGAGTAATCGGACAAATAACACCTTTTCAATTACTTTAGAACGTTTACGCCAAACATAATATATAATTTTAAAAAATTAAGGAACTTTTGAATTCGGTTTTAACTTCTTGTAGTTTATATTTTTCTTCAACGATATGCATTATATAAGCTTCGAAATTTGAACATGAATGGTAATAGCAACATCACTAATACAAACTTGAATATAACAAAACAACCGAACCCAAAAGAGTAGTATAATATTGGGACAGTGCTGCAGTTCATCAAACAGACACAAAGTAAAACTAAAAAAAAAAAAGAAAGATCTCTTACGAAGTCCTTAGATTGATAATAGCCATGAGAGGATAGAGCTTCTGAGAGGTCAAGCCATAGGTATCCACATTCTCTTCTTCGCCATCTCTAAGCTTCCATTCAAATTCTTGAACTAATCTCCCAATGGCAATGCCTGCCATGAGAGATGCTTGTAGTGCACCAGCACAAACCCTCTTTCCCGCTCCAAACGCCATTGTCTTGTGAAGATCTGACGATTCGTATTTGTCATCCAAGAACCGCTCAGGCCACCACTCCTCTGGCCTCTCCCAACGCTTTTTATCCATGTTGCATCCATAGATGTTTATTGCTATCTACACATCAAGATTCAAACTTCAAATGTCAGATGACTAGGTTTTGAGCAAGTAGTTTTCACCTTTATTGTATGTAGAGATGGTAAAATGGAATACGGGTGGATATTGCGGGAATGATAAAGCACGGAAATTTACCTCAGTTCCTGCAGGGATATGATAGCCTCCTATTTGCGTATCTTCGTGGGCATAGCGAATGGGAACTAGAGGAGCCGGACTGTATTTCCTAAGTGTTTCATGAAACACTCCATTGACATAGGGAAGTAGAGGCAATTGCTCTTCTTTGATCTTTTCTCCTCCGCAGACACTTTGGATTTCTTTAAACAGGCGATCTTGGACACTTTGATGCTTTGCGAGTTCGTAAATCGCCCATTCAGTTGTGACTAAAGTAGTGTCAGCTGTCTCAATAATCGTCTCCCAAACCAAGATTGCAATTTGCTCCATTGTTAGTGTTTTTGCTTCCGACATCAAGAAGTTGAGATAGCAATCATCATCCTGTTTCTAAGTTGAGATCAGATCAAAAGTCTAAGGCAACAAACGAAGACAATCAAACAGAACATACCGATTCTGAATCATTTTGCTTCAGTCGATCTTGAATTAGAGCATTCATCACTGCGAGTCTACGTTTATGCTTTTGCTGGATTCTTGCTTCAAAACTTTTATTCGGAATCCATTTCAAGTATGGGAAGAAGTCTCTCCAATCAACATCAATTGCACCCTCCATCATGTCATGTACTAAAACCTTGAATATCTCCTCTTTCGACAAAGTCACACCAAGTTCCTTGACGTAAATGGATTCGACATCTTTCCCAAAGGCCTATAAAAAAAGAAAAAGAAAAAAACCATATTCATCTTTTAAGAAAAAAACCATTTTCATCTTTTCTTTTGACAAATGAATAATAGAAATTTGTATTTCCTGATGTATAGGGTAAACGAAATACTCACTTGCTTTAAAGCTACTCCAAAAAGCTCATGCTCGAATATAGCTCTGAAGTTTACAGGTTCTTGCGGATGGTTCCTTGTGTGGGCATGAAACTTGGAAGTCACATTTTCAATGAGGGCATCTCTGTAGTGTCTTTTTCGTTTCTGAAAAAGAAATCCACACAATGCACCAAAACTTGGTTCAGTTTCCCACAACGTATATCGAGGACAAGCTGCGGGGTAAATAAACTGTGAATTCACCTGTGCATTTGCACCCAATAGGCCATTCAAGATACACCGCTTCACGAATTTATGGAAGTCATCATAATCGCTTGTAGCAACCATAGATTTGTTGCAAGTGAGGACTGTCAACGCATTTGATAGCTTTCTTGTTGAGATGGATGAAAACCGAGTTACCATGGCCTGAAAAACACAACACATGAAGCGCAAAATTATTCAGAGAGTGTATCAGCTCCACTTTCCACATCCGCAAATCAGTTCAGATTAGAATCATATAACAAGAGCATAGATCACTTGTGAAGTTAGAAAATTTCTTCAACAAATCTTCGAGATACATTGAGTTCCTTCTTAAGGTCTGCTCAATGTGTTATTGATCGTTATCGACAATTCAAGATCCATAAGGAAGCATTTTTAACATTTTATTACTAACCAACAGGAATCAGGTTCCAAATCTATCAGCCAACCATTGAATTTGAGAATTTGAAATCAACAACCTCTTGTGAACGAATCTCAGTACACTCATTGAAACAATCACACAGTAAAGCTAACCTCTTTGGCGGTTTCGGTTGAACTGAGGACAATAAGAGAGGAAGAGCCCATCTTAATAGAGTAAATTGGACCATAAAGCTCTGACCATCTCGTGAAAGTCTTGTGTGGTTTCTTCTCTTTTAGTTGGAGCAAGTTCCCAATTAACGGAAACCCTGGCACCACTGCACCAAACACACATATCCAACAACTTAAGAAATCTCAAAGCTCCTTTTTTTTAAGTGCTATCTATATCGGAGTTGAATATTTTGAAACTCCAGCAAAACTAGACTAGTTCCCAAAATCATGAAAGAATCAAATCAAACCAAGTTTCAAACTTGGAAACAGTAGTGGTAGTGGCCAAAATCAGAGACTAAACAGGTGAATTTGTAACTTCTCTAAAGGTTAATCGCACGATCAGAGTTGCATGAATCGCAAAACCCAGATACTGAAAAACAAAAGGTACTAAATAACCTGGGACAGAGGGGAGTCTAGAAACTTCGGACATCCTGTGTCTGGAGAAGAAGAAGACTAATTTCTTGAAGAAGAAGATGAAGAGGAACGAAGAGACAACAAAGCCAAGGAGAAGAGAGATCATGGAGGCCATGGAAGTAGTGTGACTGGTGTGAGAAACCGGTTAAGGGGAAACTGATGAGCAAATGCATTCATTTTTCTAGTGAAGAGGTGAATGGAAAGTTTGGAGTTTTTCTCTTTTTGGCATTTTTTGTTTTGGAAGTTTATATATTTTCAATCTTCTTTATTAGTAAAAAAAAATGTTTATATATTTGCTGGATTTTACCCATTTTGGATTTCCCTCCTGCTGTAACATTTTCCTATATTATCTTCTTGTGACACGATGAGAGCTATTTGCTCCATTAAACATTTGGGCCATTTTAGAGTAGAAATTTGTATCTAACTGCATAGATTTGCTTATGGGCTTTATGGTGAAAAACAGTGAGGCCTTTTTAATTTTTACTTTCTATTCTTTAGGAAACGTTTTATGCAAAAAAAACATAAAACTACAGTTCACAAATGAATGTTTTGCATCTTTTCAATGTAGCAATTGGTTTTGATGTGTTTGCAACATTTTTGTGACTTGCCACTATATAGTATTGTGAGGTTTATGCTGAGTAGACACCAAGCATGACATATTACTTTCTATGTACGCAATTTGTCTTAAGCAAAGAAAAAATGTATGAGATATATATGGTGTTTGCTAAGTGGAAACCGGTTCGGTTTTCATTAAATAAGTTCGTTGACTCAACTGTGATGGAACTCATGAGAGTGAGACAATGGTGAAAGTTGAAGAGCGTACGTACAACAATATTTTTAGAAGCTGTTAAAACTCAAAGACCAAGCTGTGATATAACCTTTGTCTAATTAAATTTATCAATTTTCCTCAATACTTCAGCTAACATAGTCATAATAAGCAACCTCTCTATATTAATTTAACCTAGACAGACATAAGAGTGAATAATATACTCGAGTGAATAAGAGCATCTCCATTGGAGAGATACTCAATAAGAATTTCTTAATAATAAAAAATTATTACTTTAGTATAATTTAAATAAATCAAATTTTAAATTCCTACAATAAATTGAACCAATAAAAAAATAGCATGTGGTTAAAAAGTTTTTTCAAGAAGTTCTAAAAGTTCTCATTTAAAAACTTTTTCCCATCATCTCTCTTATTTCTTAAAAAAAATTCATTTGTTTTATTATTAAGAAACTTTACAAGAGCTACCCTTGGAAATGCTCCAATATACTCGAGTAAATAATATATTTATCAAAATGATTTCCAAAATATTTGTGCTTCCCAAACCTTTCTATATTAATTTAACAAAGTCATACAACCCAGCTAGATTATTTTTAAAAACAGCATATATTTACACAAAATCGTCTTCCAAGAGCAAAAACCTAGAACAGAAGTTGGAAAAAACAAAATCTAAGTCACAAAATAAAAAAAACCAGTAAATCAAGCAAAACCCCATTAATTTCCATAAATTACATTTAAAAACAATCATCGAACTGATAATTTTGGCGAACCTCACACTCTATTCCTTGCCATATTTTCGAGCTGGAAAGAAAAACAACAGAAATTATGCATAAATTTTAGATGTAGAAAAAGACATTAGTTAATGATGATATGTAATATATACCCTGAAATAAAAATGTTTAGTAAGAAAGGTAATCTTACGTGAGAGCATGGAGACATGTGAGGTCTTTAAAACGTGCAATCTCTTCACAGTTGATACAAACATCCTAACAAATATAGTATGTCATTAATTTGCTCAATGAAGTGATGAACAAACAAACCCTAATAATATATATGCACCTTCTAAAATAGAATTATATAAAAGAAATGATCAAACTTTTTTTAAGAAACTCTTTGTTTCATCAATATATTTACTTTTGTTTTGTAGAATTTAACAGATATTTTCAAGTATATATCTCTTTGTTTCTACTTATTTTCAAGTATGTTTGAGCTAAAAAAAAACGAGAAGGTAGATAGATATAAAATGATTTTCTAATAATAAATATAAAGTCAATATTAATTTTTTTTTTCAACTTACTTCCAAGGAACATCTCCAACCAGAACTTTATCTCCTTCAGTGTCTTCGTAGACCAAAGTGTATTGTCTGTTTAGATCCGACGAATCTTTCTTGGAGAAGAGTTGGTCAACGGCACATGAAAGCTGTTGGTAATTGTCAAAAGCTGAGAGGTTGACTTTTCTTCCGATGGGAACTCCTTCCATGTTGATCTTAACGTACAACTCTCTCTTTTCATCACTCTCTTCTCTCTTCTTCATCTCCTCCTTTATCTGTGCCGTTAGGTTTCGCCGAGATGATCTCACCGGTGGCCATCCCACCACTGGAGCTGCCTCAGCCCTGTTTTAGCCACATCATATTATCAAAACCAGAATAATCCTGAAATACGAAGAATCTTGAATCGAAACCAGAATAATCCTGAAATATGTGCAAAAAACCGAATTTTCTTACTATTTAGAACATCTACAGTGACACAATCATGATTAAAATCTATTGGTAAACAAGTTTCTGTTGGCGAGATTTTGGAAAACGAATCAAGAGAACCTGTTATTGGAAACAAATGATGTTTTTTTGGTGAGGCTTCTTTGTTTAGATCCATAGATGCTGTTGTTGGATGTGAGTTGGTGACAGGGAGGAGCCAGCCTAAGCTCCAATCTCTTCTCTTCTTCCATTTCTAAGTGTGTGTTGTGTTTTTGATGTTGGGGGAGTATTATTATATGGGTGGTCAGCAAGCAACTACAATCTCAGTCTTTACAAAAGTAGCCTTTTTATTTTCTAATAAAACAGACATTTTATTATGCATAAATAATCACCTCATTTTAGTAAGCATAAAAAATCACCTAACACAGATCTTACTTGTATGGATTCAGACTGTCAAGATGCCTTATATACGTGTATGAATATGAGACACATATGGATACATAAATTTTTATACAATTTAGTTGATTATTATAAGTATTTGTACAAATATATAAATAGTATATAGATTAATGAATTAGTTATACCAGAGAAAACAATCGAATATACAAATTTAGAGTTATATATTATGTTAAAGAAACTAAAAATTACAACATACTTAATATACAAACAACGAAATCTAGTAATTAAGAATTAACCATAACCTCAAAACTTTTATCAATATATTAGTTATATTAGATCTTAACGAAACGATAATCGTCAAAATGAATTACATGTAAATCATGAAATGTATTATCACTTGGATAATCATGTATTTCTGAAATAAAAGACTTATAATCTGATACTAAAAGACAATTGAAAACTTAGAATATAATATAAATAAAGAAAATGAAAACCCAGATCGAGGTCATAACCTAAGTGCATGTGTGATTCGAGTTTTTCAAAGTTCCAAAGATCTCGTAAGAAATGAAGTTTAGAAAACTCATATTTGACAATTTGGATTTAAAATTTATTGATATGTATGTAACCGTGTTTACATGTCATGACTCATCATGGTTGTTACATCATGTGATCCTCACCATCACCATCTACATGACTACATATCTCTATTCTTAAAGCATTTTCTTTATTAAAAAAAATGGAGAATGGAGGCCGACAAAAAAAAGAGAAAAAAAAGAAAGAGGAAAGAGATTCCTCGGCATGCTTAAATGAGTGCTTACCAAATAAAAGGAGAAAAGTAGTAGTAAGGTCTTCGTTTCTTCCTCGCTTACAAAACCTTCTTCTCTTTACTTTTTTAATTTCATAAGTTGTTTTATTCCTATGCTTAAATATATATATATATATATAAGAAAATTAATTGTATGTATACTTAGAATTCCACTACTTACTCTCTTTATTTTTCACAAGAATTCCACTACTAGCTTCATTTATTTTATTTTTTTGCTTTTTTTCGTTGCTGCAATTTGGCCTCCATAATCCATAATGTTTGTCCTTTTTTTCAATTTACATAATTGATGGGTTTAGGGAAAATTATCAACGACAAAATTAAAGCTAATGATACCGATACGATAATCAAGTGTAACTTAAGAAATATATCTAGAAGGTTTAAGGATCTTTCAACTCAATCTAACAAAATTACTTAAAAGAGCTATCACATATAATCAAATAAGCTTTGAATGGGTGAAAACTAAGTCCACATATAATCATTGAACACCCAAGGAGAAAACAATAGTAGGAAAGATGGAAAATAATGTGTTCCAAAGAAAAAGTTATGATGAACATTTTGATACCAATGGTCGATACACATTTAGGCATGCCTACCATTTTTTAAAGAACAATTACACACTTTATGTGTTCAATGAATGTATAACCATTTCTAACAAAAAGAAATCAAAGCCATCATCATTATCATAAATAACCATGCCACTAATGGAGGGCCATCACTTGCAATTTTACTTTTTTTTTTATCTTTCTCTTTATTTGATTTATTTATCTTTTCTTGAGTTTTTGAATTTTGTGATATGGTGGATGGGATCATTGACTTTGCAATAATTATAATTTCAGGCCCCAAATCACTTCAAGTGTTCTCTTTTAACACTCCTTTTCGCTTCATTCTTTTCTCTTTTTAATTTATTTTATAATCATTGCATTCTGTGATAGTAAAAACGGTGATATCAAAGATGAATTTATCATATTAAGACTATATTTGTAGTATGAAATTCTTCTTACAATACATCTTACAGTTTTTCAAAAATGATCTTGTCAATTATAAAAACGGTTTCATTTTTTTTTCAAAAGTCTTGATTACAAATATCTTTTTGCAGTAAACTTTTTGTAAAAAGTCAAATTATATTAGTTTGAAAAAAAACAGAACATAAAAATGGTACTTCAGAAAAATGTAACTATATATTTTATATCAACTAAACTTAGATACCACAAAATGAGTAATGGATATTTTACTGTTCATAAAGTTATATTTCATTATTTAAAGTTGAAACTCAAAAAAAAAGTAAAAACAGGAGAGAAGTTGTTGTCCTATATCGAAGCAGCAAAACCGAAGAAACAAAATGGTGCAAAGAATCTTTAACGGAAGTTTCTGTAGACAGGGCTGTACATGCAGCTCTCTGCCATCTTGACCAGGTCCTTAGGACGAGGCAGGTTCGATGCCAGTCCTACGACAAAAGCAACAAAATGAAATAAGATTTTTGCAAATAATTTTTATATGGAGAATTATGAAAAGTGAAAACTAACCGAGTTGGTAAGTTTTGGCTCCCACACTGGCTGCAATGTTAGCAGAGATCTTTCTGATGTTTGTAAAAGGCGGATAGATCAGTCCGTTGGCGAAATTCTCTTCCGTCACTTGCGAGGCCAGAGCTTCCGCTGACAAAACAGATAGAACACACACTCTCAAAAAGATTCAACATATAGTAATAACGATGAAATTTGATAGATGAACAGAGGGATCTGGTGGATCACTTATGGTGATTCCTGGCGGGTTTGAAAATGACTAACTAGCGGAATGACTGAATAATTACGTATACGACAATGCATCAGTTTCTTATAACAGTTTTTAAGGAGTTTACTGTACTTACAAGCTGCTAGAAGCATGTCATCGCGGACACGAATGGCACCGGACATGATCAAGCCAAGACCGAGACCCGGGAAAATGTAGCAGTTGTTTGCCTGCAAAAAATGGTATTATCGAAGTGAACATGTGCCTTGGTTTTTGAATTCAAATCTTACAATAAACAACAAACGAACCTGCCCAGGCAAGAATGTTTTGCCGTCATACTCAACAGGGTCAAACGGGCTTCCACTCGCAAAGATTGCACGACCCTATAATCAAACACAATTTTTTTTAGTCAAATGGAAATTCACTTTGGGGGTATCAATAAGCTTTTGATCGTTACCTTGGTCCATGTGTAAGCTTCTTCTGCCGTGCATTCGGCTTGAGAAGTTGGGTTTGAGAGAGCAAGAATCAAGGGTTTCTGTAACCAACCACATAAATATGATCATCAGAATCCAGAGCATAGATACAGAGAAAGCAGATCAAAGAACCCAGACCTCGTTCAAGGTCGCCATGGTCTCCACTACTTCTTTTGTGAAAGTCTTCCCCACACCAGAGGTTCCAATGAGCACAGTTGGCTTGATTGCCTGATTTAAGACAAGAAATATAAAGTCTTAGATATATATCTGTCATCTACTCATGAAGAGATCTTAAGATGAGTTATTTAAAGTACATTAACAGCTCCCAAGAGCTCCTTGACGGGTTCGTGGTCATGCGCCCATGGCTGCTTGAAATGCTGAAGCGATTCCTTGCGTGAGCTAACAATCAGTCCCTGCAAGATTATTCAAAGGATGTATCGTAAATTAACAAGAAAGCAATAGCTACCAGTGATGTAATCAACAATACCTTGGAGTCCACAAGCCAAATCTTCTTCCGGGTCTCATCAATTGGTTTTCCCGTCTGCAAAACATTACAGTTACAAATTCTAGACAAGGAGCAAAGGTATCAAAGAAACAGCAGGAAGGCAAAAGACTATCTAACCTCTTTCGAAATCTGAAGAGCAATTAGCTCAGCGATTCCGGTTCCAGCCTGCAAAGAGATTAGAAAAATAAAAACGCTTTAGCAGCAAAACACAAACTAGACAAAAAGAAAAGCTTATTTGGGATTTGTTTTCAGGTCTCACCTCTCCGGCACCCAAGAACAAAAAGGTGTGGTCAGCTAGGCTTTTACCGAGTACTTTCTGAGCCGCAATAAGCCCAGCAAGGACCACAGATGCAGTACCCTGCAATTTTACACAGAGAAAACAAGTTTTTGCTAGTCACCTTTCAGAAAACTCACAAAAAGTGCATTTCATATGATATCATGTTGATGACAAGATCTTACTTGGATATCATCATTGAAAACGAGATGACTGGAGCAGTACTTGGAGAGAAGCTCAAACGCGTGGTGGTTTGCAAAATCTTCAAACTGAAACCAAGTGTACTTGTAATTTTATATCACGACAATATTGGAAATACAGTTTTTAGCAGTACCCGTCATATGATTTACCTGCACCAACACTTTTTCTCCATAGTTCTGTTTAACAGCACACATGAACTCGTGCAAAAACTCTGCGTATTCCTGAATAACAGAAGCAACTACACTTCTCAGTTTCTGAAACATTGATATTTCAAACACAAGAAGTGTAGAGATTTAGGAAAGATAGTGATAAACCTCGCCAGTTGCCCTCTTCTGTTTAAGTCCAATGTAAAACTCATCATTCAGGAGCTTCTCGTTGTTTGTACCCACATCAATGGTGATTGGAAGGCACTGCATGTGAACATATATTAAGATCAGAATTATTGAGAATCAAGGATAGATGAGAATTTAGCAGCTTTTGTTTCGGAGCTTACAGCCGATGGACGGATTCCTCCCAAAGCTGTGTAAAGAGAAAGCTTCCCAACTGGGATTCCCATTCCCTGTTGAATTTCAGAGCAATTAAATCAAGAAAAGATAAAGGCATATCACAAGAAGGATTAAATTTTCCAGTGCGAAGATTTTGTTTACCTGGCAACCAAGATCTCCAAGACCCAATATACGCTCACCATCGGTGACAACAATAACCTGAATCCCTCTCTGTGGCCAATTCTTCAACACTTCAAGAATCTTTCCCCTAAAGAAATGCCACATTGTAGAAATGCAAATAATCAAATGGAAACCATGGTGTAGAAGAGAGATGAGAATGACGATTGCAGAAAGTATTAAAACGCACTTTTCTTTCAAGCTGATGTAAAGACCTTGTGGCCTCCTGAAAATGCTCCCATACTTTTGGCAAGCCTCGCCCACCGTAGGAGTGTACACAACCGGAAGCAATTCCTCCACATTATCAATCAAAAGCTTGTAAAACAATCTCTCATTCCTCTCCTGAAAGATTTCTGATTCATCAGCCGCCATTTTGCAAGAGTTTTTTTCTAGACCAAAAACAGATCTTTAGATCACCTGAAGATCCATGAGGGCCATGTAACGCTGCAGAGGAACCGTGTACTGACGGAGATTGTGCATAATCTTTCGCTCCTATTAGCCACAAACTGAAATCAGCATAACCTCAAAAAAAAACGGATGTTTGAATCATAATCGTAAACCTCAAAATCACCTGAACATCTTGAGATAAAATAACAGGAGGGAGAAGACCAGTTAAGTAATGAGCATCTCTCTCTTTATCAGTGAAAGCAAGTCCCTTATTGTAACGAGGATCGCGCATCAAAGTATAGCCACTGTAAAAAAATTCAGATAATATGTGCACAACTGTTACAGAAACCGGCTCATGCTTCCACAGCAAGGAAACAGAATGGTTAAAAATATAGTTTAGATAAAAAAATCCAAAATTTATTTTTGAATAAATATAAACAAAGCGTTTTCATCCACACACAAAAATCCAAATCAAAGGAATTTTTCTGGAATATTTTAGACTAAAATTTTGGATCTAGCGAAACTTGAATAGGATAACGCAATGTGGCGAAAGAAAATCCCAAAAAAAACAAAATTTGTGGGTCTCTCTATTCTCACCTGGCGACGGAGGTAACCCAAGGGGTGACGAGCTGATCCAGTGTGGCGCTATCCTCACCGTATACATCAGAAATCCCGCCGCCGACGCCGGACCTGTTTTCGGAGACATAGTCGTCGGAGATCTGAGTCGTATTGCTTCCCATTGTTTTTTTTTCACGATTCCGATCTGAATAACGACGCAGAGAGATAGGGAGGGAAAGAGAGATAATGAAGTGATCTCGTCGAAGGAGATTAAAGTGGATCGATCACAAAAAAACTCAGAAGAGGACAATGCGATTGATAATCGCCGATTATGTAGGCGGAGAAAATTGATCGCGAGGTCTGAAATGTTCTTTCTTTCACTCTCTCTCTGTAATTTTGTCAAAGATGAGGAAAAATAAAAACGTGGACGAAAGGTCTCATGCTCTTTCAACTGGTCTTCCTCTTTCTTTGGAAATTTCATTTTATTTAAAGTTCTATTTGTGAGAAAACAAAAAAAAGTCTTATTCAATAGCCTTATTCAATCAAACCGGTTTGGATTAGAAAGTACAGTGCAGGTTTTATGGATTTTGGACCGAGTTAACTCAATTGACATGTCTATTCATCGAAATTAAACCCATTTAGAACGTTACTATATGTTCAAAAAATGGGATTAAATGAAAAAAAATGAAAGGATTATCCTGCGTGATCTCTTTCAGAAAACACCAGTTAAGTTTTTTTTTTTTGAGAAAACACTAGTTATATTAAAAAAAATAGAATGCATTGGGCTGGATTGTGTTGAAAAATAGGTGGGAGAGAACAAATGTATTATTTCTTTAAAGTATCACGTCATTTAAATGCCAATGAATAGGTGAGCAACTTTTATTCTCTTTTTTTTTTACAATTGAAGGAAATGTAGATATTTTATGAGTTTGTCTATATAGCTTTTGTTTGCTTGGCTTCTTTTTATTTAAAGGAGGTTATCAAAAAGTTAAATTTTTTTATTGATTTTGATTCAAAGAGATACATAATTACTTTTGGCTTATACCATATATTAATTTAATTTTGTAATAATATGTTTCATTAATTGTTTTAATCCAATATACAGTATTTCAGTGCTGTATACATTTGTAATATTTACATTATAATATTATATTTAGTTTCATAAGTCTCTATTCCTCAGAACAACTGCCCTTTTTTAATATATTTACAATTTTATTCTTTTAATTATCAGTATCTTTAAAAAAGACTTATATTATTTCATTATTTCTATCTTATTTTTATCACATTTTTAATATCTTAAGAGTTGGAGCCTTCGTTTAGACGGTGGAATAAAAAATGGGTTATTAATAACTAATCAAAACTAAAAAGTTTCATCTTTCCCGCTGACAAAAAGGGAAACTTTTTTATTGGCTTTACCGTGTTGTTCAAGATATACATGTGAGGTTGGTCCTTTTTTTAGCTCATTAAATAAAAGCTAAACTGTTCATGTTTTTATTGGCAGGCGAAACACAAAAGTAGATAAGGGAAACACAACCCTCGAGACCATTCGCTTAACTCTATAAATACGCATCATAACAAGTAACAAACATATAAGCATAGATTACAAGTGACTGTTATACACAACAAAACAGGAAAAAACACCAAAAGACCGATCCTTCCCATGGACCGCCTTCAACGCACTGTCTCGGATATCTCACACCAAATATCCATAGACACCACTCTAACAAATGAGCCAACTCCAACCGCAACCGCAACCGCAACAACTTTGTTGTCCTTAGCAGCGATATCCGAAGTGGAAGATGCAAAGTGCGAGTGTTGTGGCATGTCTGAAGAGTGTACGCCAGAGTATATAAACCGCGTGCGTTCAAAATTCTCAGGGAAGCTGATTTGCGGGTTGTGCGCAGAAGCGGTGGAGCAAGAGATGGAGAAGATGAACAACAGTGAATTAGTGGTGGAGAAGCGGCGAGAGGAGGCATTACATGCACACATGTCTGCATGTGCCCGGTTCAACAGGCTAGGCCGGAGTTATCCGGCATTGTATCAAGCAGAAGCAGTTAAGGAAATTCTAAAGAAGAGGTCTAAGAAGGGGGTTATAGCCACCAAGTCTGAGAAAGGTGGTCTCACTAGGAGCTCTAGCTGTATGCCTGCTTTGGCTAAGGAGCTAAAAGATCGTCCTTTGGTTAATTAGTATATTTGTATAGTCACGTTTATTTATATGTGTTTTTATTACAAAACCGTTGACTAATATGTTACTATGTTCATATAAAGATATAAAGCTACATGTAGAGAGGGAGATGGAGGTGTTAAGTTAGTTACATGTAGAAAGAAACTGATGGAAGTTTTTCGTGTGATGTATTCTTTTTCTCTCATGTTTTATATAATTAAAATACAAAAATATCTGGTGTTAGTCATCATGAACTCTATATTGAGCACATAAGAATAGAGAATCCTTCAACTCTGTAGTTTTTTTGGGTATGAATGTTAAGAATCATGAGTTCTATACTGAGCAGTTAAATAATAAGTAGATGATCCTTCAACTCTATAACTTGAGTACTTAGATGATAACATAAGCCTAAAATAACCCTTCGCTAAAATTAAAACCATTGAAGTTTGAGCTAATAATGATTGACGGATCAAAGTAATTAAACCATATTTTGAAGTTGACCAACAATCACCTTAATTAGCACAGAGCAAAAAAAAAACATGAGCCATGAGGGGGGTTCGTTTTAGGCTCAATTAATTTTAAATGTTAGCAACACGAGTCTTTCGCTTTTGACACGTGAGGAGCACTCTCAGGCACTTCTTTTGCCACTCTCACGCACATCTCACTTCTAAGTATCCGTTATCATAATTCATAAGTTACTAGATAGAGGATAGAATAGATAACATAAACTAATTATATTGATGTAATATTCAAAAGCAAGAGTCTGGTTCAAGCGATCACTGATGTAAAAATAAGATTACTAATTAACAATACGAGATATATACATAGTGAAGAAACTAAAACCTTATCCGTTGTTTCCAAGGACGGGCTCGCGTAAGGTTTGGCGTAAAACTAAAAGCTCGGTCCCACGGAACTAGGGTCTTCTCAAGACACGTGTGTGAAATAAGCAGACAATCATGTGAAGAAAGCTACGGAAACTTTAAGTGAATCGCTTCTCTCAAAAACACACTAAAGCTTTGATTCGAAGCATTTGTAGAGGTGGTTTGGACTTGGAGGCGGTGCCTTAGCTTATACTCATTAGGAAAGAGTATATTGCTGTAGCTGCGTACAAAGCCCTTCCGCAGCAAATACGCAAACTATTGGAAGATATATAAGAACTTAAGTCCTATACATAATCAATATATATGTATATTTATATATGTTTACACATAGATATGTAGCTTTTTATTGAAGATAGGCACATATAAATTCATGTTTTACAACCAGTTGATAATCCAAAATTTCACAATCTGACTAATTTCCTAAAATGAATACAACCATCGAGTAATTTATTCACCATATTTTTAATGTGTAAAATTAACGTTATTTCGACTGGTCAAATATGAATCAAATAATTTTTAATAGAATTCAAACATAGAAAAAAACGAATATACACCACAAACCTAAACTTGGATTCTATAATACTAGTAGGTACTTGGTGGCTAGGTTAATAAGATTTAAAACTAGGTGTAAAATTAAGAGAGATTAAGACCGGTCACACTCTTTCTGATTGCCTGAGCTGGAGATTGTCGTGCCTTAAAGTGGGATTGGGAAAAAAGAATAACGAGATCTAACATGGGATTAGGAAGAACGTGTAAGATCAACAATAGCTAATGATTTGTTAACTCTTATAAATATTCTTATACAAGTCCCGAGGAATATTGTTCGATGTGGTAGATAATCGAATCAACCTATAGAATGTTTTGATTTTTACAAATTAAGTCGTATTCGATTTTCTTTTTAAAGTAACGGGACCCTATTGATATTTGCATTTTATCTATATTCCTTTTTTTTTGTCAACTTGCTACAGTGTTGACAGAGTTTTTGTGCTTTTTTTTGCATCCATTACGAATACAGTTTATGACAGATTGCTAATACAAGAGAGCTTCAGAACATCGGAGATGTTCGAGAGTTTCAAAAAAAAATTGTACACGAATGGTTAGCCTAAAGCTAAAACTATATACGACGCCAACAAAAAAAATATAATTTAACCAACAATGTTAACATATAAAGAATATTAATTCATACTAAAGTTCAAGTTCACTAGTATCTAACTAACATGAAAATCACATAATCTACAACAAACAAAAATCCGTTTGCATAAAATGTAATGACTTTGTTTCTAACGAAAATTGAATTCAGAGCAAAAGGATTCATACATTTTTCCCAAGACAATTCACCATTAGACCACGACAAATTTGGCTACCAAACTTACATTTCATATTAAAAAAATTTTATATAATACAACATGTAAATTATATTATATATATGCATACCATGATGCAATCATTTCATAAAAATAAATACATCGCATTTTTACATAACCTTGTTTGCGTTTAGCATTGAGGAATGATTTCCTAAAATCGTATGTAGCTGAAAACCCCATAATTTTTGTAAAACAAAGTAAGCATGTAATCATATGACTAGTGAATAGAATTCTAAAATATACTACAAAGCATGTATATGATTTGATAACCTTTCTCTTTTAGATATTTACCAAAACCAGTAACTCAATCCGGTTTGGAAATGTTTAAACAATATGGACAAAACCGGACCGGTTTCAACTTTCTCCTAATGGTGTTGTCGCTTATCGAGTTGTTGATAATCAACGGCGTGATCATCATCCAACACATGCACGTGAGGGGTACTTTTTGTAATTTTGAAGCAATGTTATGACTCTTTTAGTAAAGTTGTCCCCACCACTAATACCACAATTGCACATGTTTGATTCATTAGGCTTTTAATTATGTCAATAATATTTCTCAGCTTTCTGTTTGTCAACTAAGGAAAATTATACTCTTCCTGCAAATTTATGCATTAACTACCTTCCCATATATCTCAGATAAAACTATTAATTTAGGAAGAATTATTTGGAGTTTAATTTATTTAAAATTGGTTGATTTTAAAAATTAAGAGATTTGTTAGATTTTTTTAAAAAGTTTGTTATATTTAGAGAGAATTAAAAAGGTTTGTTATCCAATGGATATAGTTAGTATTGAAGTTCCAATAACACAATATATTAGTAAAATCATAAAATCATTAAAACTATTCTTTTTTGAATAAAAATAGACTTTCTATAGAATTAAAAAATCATTAAACCAATGACACTAAATTTTAGTAAAAATGTCAAAATTCAAAAATCAATAACAATAAAATCTAAAAAATTTAACAAATCATTAAAAAATGAATTTTAATAACTTTCCATTAGTGTTTATTTATAGAGAATTGTATGCATCTGGAATATACTTGTAAAACTTTTACCAGTACACATATTTACCCTTTGTAGAACAAAATCAAAGTTAACCATAAAACAAAACAAGAAACAAAATTCCATTGGTAGACTTGTAAGTTGTTTTCATTAGAGGTAAAAATTTAAAATAGAGTATTATGAAAAAAACGTGGATAAACATGTGTTTCTGTACAAGTATGTAAACAATATAAAATATGACAAAACCAGAAAAATATATATATCATTACCAGTAAAATCTCCTTTGTCCTCGTCAAACCTTCCGATTTACACGTATCTCTTGTCCCCTTCAAGCGCAAAAAAAAGTGAAATCTAAATAAATAAAAGTCTTATCTTTTTTTTGGGGTCTAAATAAATAAAAGTCTATCTTTCTACAGAAAACCATAACTTTCTCTAACTTTACTCCTTTTTAAACTCACATTTCCCCTCACTCCACTCTCTCCTCCCTCCTTCTCTCTCTCTAAAGAGCTCCGGCGACAGTTCACCGTAACAACCCCACCGGAAAAAACCAACCTTTTTAATATCATGGAAGAAGAACCTCAAGAATTCTTCCACACGGCGGATCATTTCGCCGTCGATGACCTCTTGGTTGATTTCTCTAACGATGATGACGAGGATAACGATCTCATTGCTGATTCCGACGGCGCCAACACAGCCACCGCCATAGCTGACAGCTCAAACTCTTCCTCCTTGTCCACCGCCGGTCTCCTCTCTTTCCACGGTGACGTTCAAGACGGTACCAGCTTCTCCGGCGACCTCTGCCTACCGGTATGTTTCTTAGATACGGTTGAATAATTAGGCAATTAAACAAATAAAAGAATTTGTTTATTTGGTTATTATTGAACTATAGGAAAGAAAATAAATGATATGTAATTGTGGTTAGTGAATTTCAGATAAATTAAGGAAAGTTTTATTGGTTAGTCGATTTTAATTGATATTGAAAATTTTGTTTGATTATTTCTTCGGACACAGAGTGATGAGTTGGCTGAGCTGGAATGGTTGTCGAACTTCGTGGAGGACTCGTTCTCGACCAACGATGTACAAAAGCTACAGCTAATATCCGGTCACCAGACCCGACCCGACCCGAAACCCGAATCCAGCCCGGAAAACCCGAATAGCAGCAGTCCGATTTTCACTACTGACGTCTCTGTGCCTGCCAAAGCCAGGAGCAAACGCTCACGCGCCGCCACGTGCAATTGGGCCTCGCGTGGGCTTCTCATGGAAGCAGTTTACGACAACCCGTTCACGGGAGAAACCGTTATCTCCAGCTACCACCTGTCTCCTCCGACCTCGCCGACGTCCACGGCTCAGCTCGGGAAAAAGCCAGCCATAGACGGAGGAATCCGGCGTAAGAAGGACTCCTCGCCGGACTCCGGCGGCACAGAGGAACGGCGGTGTCTCCACTGCGCCACGGACAAGACGCCGCAGTGGCGAACGGGCCCAATGGGCCCGAAGACGCTGTGCAACGCTTGTGGCGTCAGGTATAAATCGGGACGTCTGGTGCCGGAGTATCGGCCGGCGGCGAGTCCGACGTTCGTGCTGACGAAACATTCGAATTCTCATCGGAAAGTTATGGAGCTCCGGCGACAGAAGGAGATGACAAAGGCCCACCATGAGTTCATACATCACCATCACGGTACGGAGACTGCCATGATTTTCGACGTTTCATCGGACGGTGATGATTACTTGATCCACCACAACGTTGGCCCAGATTTCAGACAGCTTATCTAATTGATCCCTTTTTTTGTTTTCCAATAATTAGGGATATCTTCTTAGATCAAATTTTGCTAATCTTAATTATGATGATGACAATTTACTCTCAGCTTTTTTCTTCTTTTTTTGGAATCTGTTAGAAACTTTTGTTACTTTCTTCATGACATGAAATGGATTTTTTAGTTTCTTCTTTGGTTTAATCTACTTTTTTCTCATTTAGTTTCTGTTGATCTTGTTATCATAGATTAATTAATGTTCTTTCTGTCTCGAACATCATTGAAAATATATAACTTTAATTTACTATCTTATTACAAACTGATTATCTCAATCAATAAATGTTAGAGCTACATAATGTTTATTAAAAATTTCACATACTTATACTTATTAACTTTACCGTTACAAAAAGATAATAAGGGACAAAGTTAGACACTATTGTAATGCTAATTAGGCGTAGTGATTATAAAGGAATAACAGATTTGTTGGAGTATATGAAAAATAAAAACATACAAGATAGAGATGAAGATTCATAATGATGAAATATTGGTTGGAGAGTGTCTCAGTGTTGGTAATGTGTCACCTCAAGGATCAAAGGTCCCTCTACTCTTTTGTAGTATAGTTATTTCAAATTTTCTGCTTTATATTTGATTGTTTCCGAATTAACAATCATCCAAATTTTTGAAAGTTTAATAACAAACCAAGATATAAAATGGTATTATCTAAGCTATTTTGTTAGCTTCTTCTGTTTGATGATATAGTACTAATATGTGTTTCATGCAATTCTTATAATATATATAAGCATGGTTTACAACTATTAAATTCCTAACAATACAAAACGACAACAGGGAAAGATTAACAAGTAAATAATTGATAAATAAACATCTCGGGATTAAATCATTTTATGTTTCTGCTCTCACGATCCGATGCAGCACTAATTTACTGATTCGTAAGTTAAAAAGAGGTTCTTTATTTTTATTGTTTTAAAGAAATAAATATATAATCCCATGCATAATTATTATTAAGAAAAACACAAACTAAAACTAGAGACATACAGAAATACCATTTGGTTTTGCAAATTAAAATTTGGCAAGTGTCGACATTTCTTTTATATCCTCGTAGACATTGCCAAAAGACATGAATTAAAAAATTTAGAAGCATGTGTTGCTTGGACTATATATTACGAAGTCATGATAATTTATAAACAAAAAATCAGTTGAGGCTTAACTTAGTTTGCGGTGGTCACATGCCTCTCATGCACATAGAGAGAGAGAGAGTGTGTGTGTGTGTCATTTTCACGAACGCTCATGTATCTTAAGCACATGTATCCGACAACAACAAAAGTACATTTACTTGTGAAGCTCTATATTCATACACTCATATCTTAAGTTTAGGTTTTTGTTTCTATATTTAATTAAATCTAAAGTTTGTTCAAAGCTCAAACATCATTCTTAATTACTTAGAACTCTATGGCAGGGTAAAAGTCATATTAATTGTTTCCCTTATAAGTTCTGATAGATTAGTTTGCGAGTATTAAATTTCAATTATATCTTCTACCAAAAATTAAAGTTGGAAGTTAACGTAGAAATGCCGAAAAATGGGTTCCCATGCGCATATAAAAAAGAAAGATCGGGCACGTTAAATCGTGAAGATAGATCATTCATGTCTCCTGACAATTGAACGTTTTATATACACAATAACGAGTTTTTATTATTATTCTAGTGTACACACAAGTCGTACTTATCATGATCATAGTTTTGTCAGCTGAACTAACAAAGTAGCTAATGATTCTCCTCTTTCAAAAAACATGTGATCGAATGAAGAAAACCAAAGCAAACTGGGGAGAGATGTTACACCAAGAAGGTTTTGGTTTGGTATAGCAAATAAAGTGATCCTTTGATAGAATTTGAAGTTTGGGATGGTGAGGCATGCGTAATTGTACTAAACGTGAAAGTTATGAAGCACCAATAAATCCACCTACAAAAAAAAATCTCATTGAGCAAGTAATGACACAACAAGAAACACAAATTCGATTCATTCAGACAAATTTATTCAACATACATCCTGATTTTGATCCGTGTCAAACGAAATCGTTAACTAATTACGAAAGGAGAAACTATGAATCTCATCCCAAAAATCAAATTCATTTTTGCATGATTATGATCTCTTATCGAGGTACAGTGAGGCCAAGTTCTGCAAGACACACCACGACTACTACATTAGCATATGGTATCATAAAACGCACACCTACTGTTAAGACAAATGGAACATTAATCATGCGACGATCGATACCAAAGCTTCTCTGGATACTAAAAAGATGACAACTTTTTTTTTCTCAGAAGCTATTAATAAGTTTTGGAACTAATAAACTCCTTTTCTTTTCAATTCACCATATAAGTGTCTTGATCAAAGAGAGGTGTCTCCAAACTCTCGAATATGTCCTAGAAAACAAGACATAAGGTCTCATTTCATTCACCTCGCTGTTTCTCTTTTAGACCTCAACTAATAGACACAAGGTCTGTTTCTGAGCTGGCAAAGCTATACTTCCCTATGCACATCCTTAGGCTAGTTACAAATTTATAACAATGATAAGAAGTACACCATATAAGAGACTTGATCAACGAGAGGCGTCTCTAAGCTTTCCAACATTTCCTAAACCAATTAAGAATGCCCCAACTCATTCACCTTTCTCCATCAGCTCTCAACATATTCAACCTTGTTCCTGAGCTCGCAAAGCTACACTTTCTAGTTGCAATCAATAATCCGGCAGTAGCAGTGACAAGAACTCCTTATCAGCTATTATGTCTCTGTGTTAGAGGACAGAGGAAAGAAACTAGGTCTATAGAAGAATCACTAGAAGTCAGAAACTTCCAAGTTCTGAGAAACTCTATATCTCAACAATGTGGCTCCAAGAGACCAAATTTCATAAACCAAGCAAGAGAGAAATTCATTAAAACAACAACAACAACAAGAAAAGGAAACCATTGGCACTGACAAGTAAATTCAAAAAGATCAAGAAAAAGTATAAAAGACAACGAACTCGAGTATCTTGAGTCAATACCAAGGGACGAAGTCAGTCTAGCTGAAGAAACCGCACTGCGAAGTGGAAGCAGAGATTGAAGCGAGCCCATCTGAGGGATTGGCCTGTTTCAATCAACACAAGTATCAAAATCGACGAAAGCGAATCAGCGGAAATTTGCAGGGAATCAATACAGTAACTCAAATTAGGGGAAAAATAGAGGAGGCTTTGCCTGACAGGTCCAGGCGTTGGACGGAGGCCGAAGAACGATAAAGCTGATTTGGGTTGGGAAGAAGGTTTTGTTCACCTAGGAAGTGGCTGGTTTCTAGAAAGATCAACATCGTGAAGCCATTTTTTCCGAGAACGAAACGGACGCAATGCAGAGAAGTCGGAGCGTAGGTTCAACGAGACCTGTGTTTTTCAGAGGTGCTTAAAACGACACCGTTCCGAAAAAAGATCTAACGAATTAACAGACGTATATATATATGTAAAAAATGTTTAAAAATTCTTAACACAACTTAGCCTTATTCGTTAGTTCATCGTACTTCTGCGCTAACTTTTATTTTCTCTCCCTCTTCGAGTTTTTGATTTCGATTTTTGAAGCGATTCTTACAAGTCACAGTACGCCTAAAAACACTGTAATTTTATAAATTCTCATGTTCCCTTAGAAGCAGAGGTATATGTTTCTAGCACCTTTGATTATCCATTTGAATAGACATGTTAAATATATAATACCATTTTTTAGATGATAATTGTTTATATTCAGACAACAGTCAGCCGTGGTTTATTCCTTTCAATAATCTGTTTTGTGATTATATAGAGTTGGTGTTACAAGTCACAACAACCATTTGTAGTATTAATTCATAAACTTTGGTTTCTCAGTGAACTATCTCATATCCAAAGTTTCATTTATTTTCTAGTCTTGTTTTTGTCGTAAGTAAATTTGTATAAAATTCATTGTTTTGGGGTCCCGAAACAATCAATTTACAATTTCCGTCTCTCGATAAAAATAGTTGGAATGTAAATATTAATTGCTGCCGCAAGATGCAACTTGCAAGCAAACCTTAGTGGTATCACATTGTCCTCCTCGCAAAAGCTTACTAATAAAATGTCAATGATTTTAAATTTTTAATGCATGTAGATTACGCTCGATAATTAATCGTACGAAGAAATTGTTAAGGGTACTTTTGTCCATACAAATATAGCTATTCACTACTCTGTTTATTGATGTAAGATGACCACATAATAATGATAATGAGTAGAAACAGAACATTTGCAATTCTTTGGTCCAAATTGTTCGGTTAGGTTTTCATCAATTTGATTATATATGGTTTTATGGAAAATGCAAAGGTAATTTCGGTTTAGTTTAGTTGGATACCGTGTCACTTAAATTATCTACAGGGTTGTAAAGAAGGTTTTTTTTTTGGATTGGGTTTAGCAGAACTAAACCAAGTCAAACTACATTAATTGGACTCAATTTATTAGTGTAACCAATTCAGAGATAATTGAATGATATTAGTGTAATAACGATAGAAACAAAAATTTTAAATCCCATATTTACGTTTTTTTTAATCTTTTTATTAATTTAAAGTATCTTCGCGTGGCGGCTCAAACTCAAATTCCTCTTACCAAATTACGAAAATACCCTCTCTTTTTTTTTTATTCTCTTAATACTCTAATAATGGGTTCTTGAATCCGTTGGGTTTCTCTCGTAAACAGCGAACCAGCATAGTTACGGAGACACATAAGGAAGAAAATCTGACAAAGAATAAATTTTCTCGAGAAAATTTGTTTCCTTTTTTTTGCATCTCTCTCTGCGTCTTTGGGGGTTTATTGTTTGTGGTGTGAGTATCGTGGTCACAGAAGCCGACCAATTTCAGTTATCAGAAGTCCTTATGCCTCTTTTGATCTTTGTTTGACTTTCGATCAACTTCTCAGCTTGTAAGCTTTTTTCTAGATTCTCTCTCTCTCTCTATATATATATATCTCTGTTCTTAGTGAGGCAGAGCATAAGTTATTTTGATAATCAATCAATATGTATCATCTTTTAACATATTGCATGCAATGATGTTTTATAAAGAGATGAAAGTCAAAATAATGATGCCGATGATAGTTCAGGAGAGATGATTACAGATTTTTAGTTTTCCTCTGAAAAAGAAAAGAAAATAAATCTTTGAAATTGTTTGGTGACACAACACTTAAGTTCACAAGATTTTCTCAGTAAATTGCGTCACTTGAGCTCTGAATTTTACAACTTTAATGGGTTTTTTTCTTATCTTACATCACATTCGCTAAATAGGTGAAGACGTTGACCATATCAGAATCCACAATCATATTGGTATTATGCTTGTTTCTTAAAGTTTGATACTTTGAGTAACAACGCTTTGAATTTATAGACCGCCTCTGTAAATTGCTTCAGGTTTAGCTCTGTGAATTCACAAACTTTATAATTGAATTGGATCAAATTAGATTCAGGCGTTGACCATATTAGATCGATTCATATGATTTGTTGGATCATAAATATTGATACTTTTGAGTGTGACAGCTGACAGGTAATTGCAGGGCCTGAAAGATGAGGCAGGAGCTTCCATGGCTACGGAAGGTTGAAAGCAGACGGCTTCTATGGCTATTGGGACTCACATTTGCTCTCATCGTCACCTTTCAGTACATGGAGCTACCATACGCTATCTCCTCCCTCTTCTCTTCCACCAAGATTCCCTTTTCAAGAAACTCTTCACTTATAGGAGGCGGCGATCATCAGAATGGCAACTTGGCTCCGGCTATGGCACCGAGCTTTCCCCAAAAGAATACTACTTTGGTGGATGATTCTGGGGGAGACGATGAAGAAGTTGAAGTTGATCGGATATTTGATAGCAGTGGAAATGCGACTGCTCCCGCTATTTCGCCTACTCCTGCTACAGTCCCGCCTTCATTACCTACTTCAAACCAGTCTCCGGTAAAGGAAAACGCGACTGCGCCTGCCGCTGGTGCAGAGGCCCCTGCTGCATTAGCTGGTTTTAAACAGCCTCCGGTAAAAGGAAATGCAACTGCACCTGCTGCTAGTGCAGAGTCCCCTGCTGCATTAGCTGGTTTTAAACAGTCTCCGGTAAAGGGAAATGCAACTGCACCTGTTGCTAGTGTAGAGCCCCCTGCTGCATTACGTGATTTAAACCTGTCTCCGGTAAATGAAAACATTACCGCACCTGTGGCTAGTGCTAAGGCCCCAGCTGCCTTACCTGGTTTAAACCCGTCTCCGGTAAAGGAGAACGCAACGATGCCTGCAACTAGCCAAGTACAGGGGAGGAATTCAACTAAAACAGATGCTGGTGATGCTTCTCCTGTTGTGAGATTTGTTCCTGATGTAAAGGAGAACGAGAAAATGCCTGATTCCGGAGTGATGTCAATTTCCGAGATGAGCAAGCAGTTGCATCAAAACCGTATCTCTCATAATCGTCTAGCAAAGGTTAATCATGGTCTTGATCTGATACATTCTTCTATAAGAAGTAGCAATAGCATAACATGTTTCATCTTTTTTCGTTTTTATTTTGTATGTTTCAGAAGCCAAAATGGGTTACTAAACCTGACCTGGAGCTTTTACATGCCAAATATGAGATTGAGAATGCACCAATCGATGACAAAGACCCTCTCCTCTATGCTCCTCTTTATCGCAATGTTTCCATCTTCAAACGGTGAGTTGTTTTTTTTCTTGAAGCTGCATCAAAGCTCATATTCTTATAGTGATTTGAGTTGATATCGAATTCCTCAGGAGCTACCAGATGATGGAGAAGATGTTGAAAGTTTATATTTACAAAGAAGGAGACAGACCTATAATGCACAGTCCAATACTAAGAGGGATTTACGCGTCCGAAGGCTGGTTTATGAAACTTATTGAATCCAGCAACAACAAATTTGTCACAAAGGACGCAGCGAAAGCTCATCTTTTCTATTTACCATTCAGTTCCCGGATGCTCGAGGTGACTCTATATGTACAGGACTCCCACAGCCACCGCAATCTCATTCAGTATCTAAAAGACTATATAGACTTCATTTCCATAAAGTATCCTTTCTGGAATCGAACTTCCGGGGCCGATCATTTCCTTGCCGCCTGCCATGACTGGGTATTGTCTTCTCCTCTTTGTCAAGAGAATCTTTTGTGCCATTTCTGATTTCTCTATGAACTTTTATAAGATGTAATCTTTGAGATCGTTTAATAAAGATGCGATCTTTGAGATCATCTTTTAAAAAAACAGATAGTCTTTGTTGACATTTATCTATGAAGCTATAAAGATGTGAGCTTTGAGATCATTTTGTCTAATAAATGTATGTTGTTTTGTGACATTTTCAGGCTCCATCGGAGACCCGGAAGCATTTCGCGAAGAGTATAAGGGCGTTATGCAACTCGGATGTCAAAGAAGGCTTCGTCTTTGGAAAGGACACATCTTTACCAGAGACATTCGTGAGAGATCCCAAGAAACCCTTAAGTAACCTCGGTGGAAAATCTGCGTCTAAAAGGCCAACACTTGCTTTCTTTGCTGGGAAACCCGATCACGGGTATCTTAGGCCAATCCTACTCTCTTACTGGGGTAACAACAAAGATCCCGACTTGAAAATATTCGGGAAACTACCGCGGACTAAAGGAAACAAGAACTACCTTCAGTTCATGAAGACGAGCAAGTACTGCATTTGTGCCAAAGGCTTTGAAGTAAACAGCCCGAGAGTGGTGGAAGCTATATTCTATGATTGTGTTCCAGTCATCATATCTGATAACTTTGTGCCGCCATTTTTCGAGGTTTTGAACTGGGAATCGTTTGCGCTTTTTATCCCGGAGAAAGATATCCCAAATTTGAAGAAGATTCTGATGTCGATATCGGAACGTCGGTACCTGCAAATGCAGATGAGGGTGAAGAAAGTGCAGAAGCATTTTCTATGGCACGTGAAGCCAGAGAAGTATGATATGTTTCACATGATCCTTCACTCAGTTTGGTTTAACCGAGTTTTCCAGATTTCTGTTTAGAAGTTCAACAATTATTTGTACATTTCTTACAGTTACAATTTTTTAGGCAAAACTCAGAATACAAAAACCATATCACAAAACCAAGTGGTCTCATTTTTTTTATATATATAATCTAGTTTTCTCGATAGAAATCAAATTATCCTCGAAATCTTTTAACTCTTTTGTAAACTATGTAAGTAGCTACATCGGTATATCCAATAGTAGTAGAATTGTATATTTTATGTTTTACATTGACATGTGAATCCGGGTTTGACCGGCTGTGATTGAGTAGATTGAACCGGTATGAGTAGTTAATGATAGAGTATGTGGTTTATTACATTCAGGAGCCAAGCAGAGTGGCATGTGAGAAACAAAGCAGCAGAACTGAAACTGCCATGTTCAGAAAACCAATCTCAGTCTCTAGAATTTCTGTGGAATTATCTTTCTATATTCTTCTTCTTTTTATGAATTTTATTACAAGTTACATAACCTTCTCGGGAAAAACTTTAAAGGGAAAAGAGCAATAAATGGAGATGGTGATGTTTGACGTTACTGGAGACAATTTTTTCTTTTCAATATGTTTTGTCTGTCCCTTACATAATAAACCTCATCATTTCTAACTTTTCAGTAGTTTTTTTAACATTTCATTAAACATATACATAGAAATGTATGTTTGTTTATATACAACGCAGCATGGAACAAACGAATCGACCGAACTAGGAAAAGAAGTTTACGTATTGAACGGCGATCACTGATCAATAAATACAATATGAGTAGACTACTTTTTACAGACTACTTATTTCCTAACACTTGCGTGTGAAAAAAGAAAAAATTTTGTAGAAAATACTAAGTCATATTGTTTTTCAATTTTTTATATATTTATATACAAAAAGTTGTGCACCGCACTTGAAATAACATGCGGTTGAAAAATAGTTCATAAAGTATTACAAGAAAAAAAAGAAACTTATCAATCGCATTCGTAATAAAACTGCACTGCACATAAAATACATTTTTTTCCATGAATTCTAGAGTACTGACTGTAGAACTTTACTACAGTACTACTGCAGAACATTTTGTCTGCTCATCATTCACAACCGTAATTTTTTAACCGTCAAATTAGGAAGTTAACTGAAGAACATGTTGTGTTTCCATATTTCATTTTAATATAGTTAATTAAGTTACATCATGAACTCATTATTTAAAAGAAAAGTTTCGGCTGATTTCATTATTAAAGATATATATATATGCCGAAATCATTTGGCAACAACAAAACTGTACTGCTTTATCTTTTTTAATGTATAAAATAACAAATTATATGAAATGGTATATTGAAGTATATGTCACCGGCCAGTGGCAAGAAAATCATGATTCGATGTATTCTTGTGGCAAATACCAATTTACTCAGTATCGTTTTACCAAGAAATTGTTTTTTTCCACCAATTTTGGCATTTTAGCGATACCCATTCTAGAGCAGCACCACAAATATGGAAACATTGTTGTTTTAGAGAATATAAAGAGCATGAAATACTATTTTGTTCCAACTTAATTAGCATGACCGAGTTTTTGAAAAACAATTTGTAGAATGATTTTAACTCGCCGATTGGATTATCATCACTGATAATTTGAGTCAAGTAATATGATTCATTCCAAACATTGTTTGCTGTAAGCTAAATTCTACAAAATAACAATTATGAATATTACGCATTATAAAAACATTTTTTCTTTCTCAAATCATCATTGCAGACTGAAATTCAATTATCAGTTTAGACGCTACAATAAGTGTGATGTCTTTATTGCTAATTGGTTATACATTGTGAAAGGTGATATGCTCAGTCGTCGTTATCACTTATTTTCTACAATCAACCATAGAGACATCATTTATCGAAAACATCCACGTAACATTTATGTAAAAAAACAATCCAGTACAAACAAGAATTAGACACTGGTGGTCCAAATTTGAATAATTTCGTAGAAACATAATTGAAACTGCTCATTGAATAATATGGTCGACAATTAGCCACTTTTTGTGTTCTGACCCTAACTTTCAGAACCTTTGTAATAGTTAGACAAGTGTATTTTTGTAAGAAATTAATAAGATAACGATGAATCCCTCTTATGGTAAGATCTTTTTATCTTTAAAAATGTCATTATATGATTCCAATGTAATAAACAAGAAATAAATTTGGTGTCTAATTAAAATAAATAGAATGTATAATATTATATAAATTAAAGAGCCACAAGTTTGCAAGGGCACAATAGAAAGTTTGATTTTTTTTTTAATTCGCATGAAAATCTGATTAAACTGATAAGTAATTTGAAACAGAAAGAGTAAGTAATGCATAAGCTTTTTAAAATAATAACAAGTCAAAGAAAACAATTCATTAGTTGAATTGATGTGGACACATATTATCATATTGATGATTATCCTAAGAAATTAATTACTATACAACAAACCTGGCAGATGAAAATTAATTGTTTTGATTAGAACGGTCACTTGTTCTTCCCATTTACAAAACGTACTATCGACAAACAATAACATCGGTCGGTGAATCTCTGTAGAATGCTATCGACAAATTGCAATAATTGAGCTGGACTGTTGCATGCATGTATGAGTGGGTCCAAAACGACAACCATACGCGCGTTTCGTTGACTACCTCCTTATACTCTCCTAAGAAAAGCAAAAAAAACTTATGGGCATGTCCTACATTTCGATATGTCGCTTTGGACCACCTTTTTTGCCAATTAAATCATACAACTTGGTTCGTTTTCCAATGTTTTCCTAATCCATAATAACCCTTTTTTCTCCCGTCGACACAAAAAATGCCTTTTTCTCCCTTCTTTTTTTATTTTTCTTCACATATCTTTTTCCGTAATTTATGTTCTCATTATTATATACTTTCAGAATTATACTATTATCTACTAAAAATAACACATTCTAACCTAAATCCAATCTAATAGCTTCACCCAAAATAATACGGGAGAAAGTAAAAAGAAAATCTACATATAATGATAACAATCAAAACACTAAGTTTTGAACACATTGTTCAACATAAATTTCTCTAGTTACACAAAGAGTTAGGAGATTAATTATGATTTTGTTTGGTAGCTAATTCAAGCACAAGAATAGCAAACCTTGAAACTAAATGTTTAAACTCTCTTTGTATACCATATATATAGATAGCTGGAGATCATTTTCCATCTAATTATGTCTAGTAAGTGGAGAAACACTTAATTAACTCTTAGAATCTAAACATGTATATATATCCACTGTTTTAGACTTTTTCTCTCACATTCACCTGCCGTTATGGTTTACCTTATTATATACGTTGACCCAACTTTAGTGTTTGACAACTATCTTTTTGTGTGTGATCGATCCCTAAATTGTAAATATTACCGCTACAAAACCATGCATTGTGATTTTAATGATCACTTAATTATAAGATTCAACAATTTTAAGTTATATTTTCAAATGCATAATATAGAACCATCAAATTCTAGAACTATGAAAAATGTTGGTTTAATCTCTTCTTAGCCATCTACCAAATGAGTAGCGATTAACAACTTTTAGAACTTTGATTGCCAGTTGCCACAACCATATAAATCATTAGTTTATTTCTAATAAAAGTATTAGTAGCAATTTTGTTTCTTAAAAAATGCATGTATGCATATTGAATATGCGGTAAGGAACGCTAAACGTATTCGTCGCTGCTACTTGAATTAGTATATAATATGTCCATATTCAAATTGTAACTAACTTTGTCTTATTTTATTTCGCTAGAATTTGTCTTTAATTTGGATGTTTATATTAGACTAGTTCCAAAACATATAATTATAAAATTTATATAGATATTTTAAACAAAGAATTGTGGAAAAAGACGAATAAGTTGCCACAGGCCACGAACAAAGTTGAGAGATTTGATTTCACATGTGTGAAAACCGGTTTGTTTTTTTCTTCTACCCTCCATTTTAGTACACCAATTATCAATAACATATTAAAATTATGTTGTTTTTGGAATGCATTAAATGTTTAAGACATAATTTTTTTGTATCATTCTCTCTTTAGATAGGTCGAGTTTTGGATGAAAACGTGCATGTGGAATTTTTTTACATTTTCAGCTAATTATCTCGAATCTAAGTTTTTTGTTAAAATAGTCTTGTTAGTTTTTGACTTAAAATTCATCTGAATCATCTCTGTTGTATCTTAGAGGAACCTCATATATATGCATATACATATATAAACATATATATGCTTGAGAAAATAAATATTTAATTTTTTATATGTAGATAATGTTTCTGTAGTGACAAACATGATGATGCATTGAGATCACGACCAAGGATAATTGAACAGTAAAATTGAGTTGAAAACTTAAAATAATAAAAAACAGTTGACACACCATTTTCAACACGAAGGAGAAAATACATAAAACTTTAATAAAAAGTCAGGATCACGTATCATATAATAAAAGATTTATTCAGTCGGCACTACAACAAAATAATTTATATCGTTATATCGATGTTGTCTTGCATTCTAAAGGAAACTTTTACCTTTACTTATTTATACATTAATACATTTTTTCATCTAAAAAGAACAATAATTTTGCTTCGAGGAATCAGAAAGAGATCGTTAATTTCATAGTAGATCCTACGATTTTACATAATTGCATTAGTTCTGACCCTATTTTTATTTAATTTCAAAATTACAATCTTTCAAAACATTTTGGGTGAACATTATTGATCAAACAGCAAACGTACTTTAACTAGATAGAATTTCTAAATGCATAATCATAAAATGCGGAAATTTTGATTTAAATTGATTGGTGATGGATTTATTTCCTAATTATATTTTGACAAAAGTATAACATATATGAATGAAATTTATTCTCCCGTTTCTATAATATAATGGTACATATATAAAAATGTTTTAAAATTAATTTTGTTATCGCTATCATCAACGTATACTTATTTTTAAGCTAAATTTTTTTCATGATGGATATTTGGAAAATTAATGAATGAGAAGAAACACGAAATTTTTTGTAATGAACTACATGATTGGTAGAAAAATCTTCAGAGCCTTTCCATTCAAAGGTATGATCCATATGCATACGAGGATGAGATCCACATACCGAAAAAGAACATCGAGGTCCACATATGGTGCCGGTAGGGGTTTTACAGAGCCAGTAACAAAATGGTTATAATGAATGTGGTGTTCCCAATATCAAAATATCAAACTGTAAAGTTTAGAGATTCCTTTGAAACCCTAAAAAATCTCAACTATCTTCAAAACTTAGAAAATATATAGTTTCATCTTACAATTTTTCATCTTTTCATATTTGAATAATGTGATAATGCTATATTATTAAGTTTTCATGTTTTTGAAAACTTAATTTGCTATATACACATACGAATTAGAATTGTAACTAGCAAAAACAAATTAAAGAGTATTAATATCTTGATCATTATTAATGTTTTGTTATAGTTATGTTGATGCTCTATCAAATAAAATGTTTTCGCTATTTGATCACTGAATTGTTTTGCTATTCTACTGTTTATTAAGTAATAACTTTTTAAATAATATACAAACATGAAAACTTGATAAGTTTTAAATAATAATAATTAGAAAAACATGAAAATATTGTTTAAAAAAATGGTTGTTTATCATTATCATAACTGTCTCATCATCTTTAGAACTCAGTTTTATTTTGTTCAATAGTAAACAAACAAAATTCCCAAGGACTTATTTTTGTGTTAAAGTAAAAATTCTGTTTTGTTAAAGGCAAATATGGATTTATGCTGTTGTCATGATTAATAAAAAAATGTACGGGTCTTTTAAGAGCATCAAATCAAATTTAGCCTGTGGGTCCTTTACTCTTTTACTCACTAGACTTAGTGCAATTTTTGTCCCATATCTCCCTTTACCCTTCTTCCTACCACACCCCACAACAATTGTTGCATATAAATAAGGGAGTGATTGAGAAATGTAGACAAATACCCATCAAGCTCACTTTCTTTCATTAACTCATTCCCCAAAATAATAATACATTTTCATCAAATTCTCAAACTTCTTTTTCCTTTTAACTTCACATATACCATTTTACTAACCAAAACCTCCATATTCAAAAAAAAATGGTTAATTTGCCATTGTTGTTTTTGGTATAACAAGGCTCTTCTTGAAAGCAAGTAAGATCACCAATGATACATTTAGAGACTACGTCTAAGAACTCGGCGACTAACTCAGTGAGTCAAGAGAGCAAGGGAGAGAAGACCAAACCGGTTAGAGACTCCGGTAAGCATCCGGTTTACCGGGGAGTCCGAAAGAGGAACTGGGGAAAATGGGTGTCGGAGATACGAGAGCCGAGGAAAAAATCTCGTATATGGCTTGGAACGTTTTCTTCGCCGGAGATGGCGGCGCGTGCACACGACGTAGCCGCTCTTAGTATTAAAGGAACCTCCGCGATTCTCAACTTCCCTGACCTCGCTGGCTCTTTCCCACGGCCAAGCTCGCTCAGCCCTCGAGACATACAAGCCGCAGCTCTCAAAGCCGCACACATGGAGATCATCATGACTACCTCACAGTCTTCGTCTCCTTCTTCGTCTTTTACGTTTTCGTCCTCACAGTCTTCTTCTTCGCTGGAGTCTCTTGTGTATCCTTCCTCTGGGACTTGCTCGGAGGAGCTAGGGGAGATTGTTGAGCTGCCGAGTTTGGGATCGAGTTACGACGGTTCAACTCAACTTGGTAACGAGTTTATATTCTCTGACTCGACAGACTTTTGGGTTTATCCACCTCATCAGTTGTCAGAAGGTGATTATGACATGATTCCTTGCTCATTATCACAGGATTGGGATCTTCCAGGACTGTTTAATTATTAAGTTATAAGTATATTATATAAAAAATAACTCTATATATGGCTACGAGTAATGATGTACGTGTTTAACTACGTTTTAGTTAACTCTTCATTTTGTGGTGGGTTGAGTTTAGGGTTATTTCTCTCTGATCCTTTCTTCTCAATGTGTGTGTGTGTGTGAGGCGAGAGCTCCATATATGAATACTTGTACATAATTCTCCTTTTTATTTTGAAGTCAGTGTGGAAATTTTGAAAAATTAAAAATATTGGACTAGTAGCCAATGGAAGCCACGTACAAATCATTTTTTAATGTACGTTGTTGATTTGAGATTGCCCAATATTCCTTTTCTCCAGTGCAGATTAAAACTTTCTTCCGATTAAGCATATATTAATTAATTGTGACCAATCGTTCTTGTTGCCTTTAATTTCTTTTCTCTTCCACTATCACTACTTGTTGGATTATTTTTTTATTTTTCTTATTTGGTGATATATATTAAGATAAACAACACTTACAATAATTTTGCATTCGACTCTTATTGATCAACGTGACTTTTACTCATTGCATTTCCTTTTACGACCCAATACAAAAGAATCTCTTATTCTGTCTTCCCAGCACTATAATATTGTAATATACAAGTAGCTAGTTTGATTAGAATAAATGTGCCAAACAAACTGTAATAATTGTTTAAAAATGGATTCCAACCTTTTCTTTGGGGTCACAATCTTACGTCTCTTTTCTTTTTGTTGTTGAAAATTGGCTCTAAACTTTAATGATTAACTGTAATTAGAATCCGTCACTATCCGTTAATTTTCTTGAGTAGACATAGAAGAATCTTATTGAAATCACTTGCCTATAATTATGATTAAGATAACTAATGAATGCAATGTATTCATAAACCTAATTGTTGTAATCTTTTTGGAATTTTAACAAAATAGTGGTATGTTTAGAACTCAAACTTGTTCATAAACAACTATGAAATATAGTTTAATGATTTTGGTAAACAACTATAACATAAACTTGTGGTAATGTTGTTGGTGTGTTACAACTCAAATTTAAATCCATATATTAAATATTATTGAAGAAAAAAACACGTGTTGATGTAATCAATTTTGTGGTGTTTTTTGAAATTTTTACAAAATGGTAGTTTATTTGGAACTACGGTATTATTTATTGATTTTCTCCTACCATGCATTCATATTCACCGAGCAACAATAAAATCATGCAAACATTACGCAAAAAAAAACTACTATGCAAACATTGAGAACTAAAATGCAATTGAATAACTTCTCGAATGTGTCCGAATAAACCTTTAAAAAACAGAATGGACTTTTTGGACAAACTTTAAATATAAAACGTAACCTCTTTCTTGTTTGCCATTTCAAGGATGCTCTCAATAATTGTCTTTGTGAAAGGTATTGGATAGTGGAGTCCAAAATAGTAAGGAAAGTATATACTATGTGCAAAACCTTAATTTAATATGTTTTGTCCCGACAATGCAATATTCAGTTTTTAGCTTTACCAAAGAAGTTATAAAAGGCTGACATTTTGATTGTTGGGAAATTTTGTAATCAGCGTTCATGTAATAATAATTGATGAAAAGAATAACTACCTTAGAATAATGCAACTTTCAAAACCGTTTATTTGTATTGTTGCTTTTAGGTTATTTTTTATATAGATGTTCTAGAAAACTTAATATGATATATCAGGCATTCCAACTATCTTTTTTTATACGTATCTCCATTTGATTTGATTTCTTGTAAAATATTATATTATTCGTTCAATCATCAATATTATATTATACTTAAAATGTGTATTGTAGTCTCAAATTCGAAATCTGCAATATTTCGAGTAGTCTTCAAAGCTTTGCCGTCATATATCATGTTCCGGAAACTTGTAATTTCTATGTCTATTACATAAAGAAGGATACTTCTACTCTTGTCTATTAATGAATTTATTAAAATATTAACTTATACTTATATATCTAAAATCTGACACTTAAAAATAATCAATTAATAAGTACCTGGATTTTAGGGATATTTTAAAATTCAACGCTTCACATCAAAGAGGGGATAAATGTTAAGAAATAGTATAAATAATTAGGAGTAGAAATATATGGTCAATGACTGTTGGAAAATAAATTAGTTCAATACACAAAATATCAAAAAACAATTCATGCATATAACATCTATTATTGCAGAGAGTTGACATCAAACTAAAAATCATTACATTTTATAAAAAAAATATAAAAATTGAAATGACATTGCAACGGTTGCTGGATGATATAAGATGGCAGAGTGGCACCACTTTAATAGAATATCAAAAACAAACTTTTGGACTAATTCTAACGGAAATTAAGTTCCTCTATTTTAACAATTCCAGAGTATTATAATATTTTCATGATGAATCTGTGAAAAAATCAATTAGATCTCCCTGTGATGTGTATATATATTATATATATGTATAGAATGAAAATTTCGTTGAGTTATCTCCCTCGCAAAAAGAAAAAGAAAAATGGATGATTACTTCTCTTCATTCATAAATATTTCTGTCTTTAAATTTGTATGCATCTTCCCATATATATACATCATTATAAAATATAGCTTTTAACAAAAGAAAATATTTATATAGCTTTTAAAAACAAGCACTAATACAACAACAAGGCTTTCTTATAACCCTTTTAACATGATAGACGGTTCAAAAAGTCCAAAAGCCAAAATTTTAGTCTTTTGAAAAAAAAAGTTAACTGGATATGAATAATAAAATAAGTGACCCACTAAGCTCGTCTGCCTAGTGAATTAAGTACGAAACTTAAAAAGTAAACGCGAATTACACTCATTAATCTTCTAGTGTTTCGTCGACATGCAGCATTATTCATTTTATACTTTTGTAGTTATAGAAAACAAGACATAACATGGCTCGGTGCTAGAAATAAAGTGTATCAACCAATCAAACAATACTCAAATGATCAGTCGTTAATGGTGGCAAATAGTGACCCATTGGTGACAGTGCATAGTTGTCGGAGAGAAATCAAAGCTTTTTTCTTCAATTCATCGTACGTTATCTCAGGAAACACTCATCAAAAATAGCTTAGCATAATTGAATACACATGTTTTTGATGGCATGCCAATGATGTTGATAGAGATTAGCATTGAGTCCTTCTTCACTCCTTGTGTAATAGGTTTAATTTAGTGAGCTTTTAAAGATCCAATGTAAGCATAGTCAAGCACTTGCATGAAAGTTGTAAGCATCATGCAGCTGTTGCTTTAGCTTACTGATTGTTCTTAATTATGCTTTAATTCAGCCAAAGCACTTCTACATCTGCCAAGGGCTTTAGAAAAAAATGAATTACATGAATTGAAGACTATTAACTGATTTTCAAATTTTGGTTATTGTTTCTGGATTTTAAAAATAATAATCAAAAACATAATTTTTGTATTGGTTTCTTATATAATAAATACTTAAGATGCTAAGACGATATCGCAAAAAAAAAAAATACACAAGATGATGAAACAACATAATTCTAGTAAAAAATGTTCTTTCTAATAATTTTAGTTCAGTTATGTAACACAACATTTTATATAATTGACTCAAATCAAAAGAAAATCAAATAAGATTATCTAAGATGGAAATGAATAGATATTAATCATCTTAACAAAGTCGATCGTGGATCTTGTATATCAATAATCAAAAATATGATAAGGGAAAAAATAAAAAATACGGTGTCGTTTAGGCCGTTAATTAGTTATTGAGTTCAATAAAGTTGTTTTAACCAAATGGACCGAGTTCAATGAAGTTGATTTGAACAACTAAACCAAACTTTCTTCAAAAGTAATCGGATTCAAAAACATTAATTTATTTTCTAATGTTTTTAAGGAAGGTTGATTTATAAGGAGGAAAAAGCAATGTTTTGAGACCCGGACCGACCCGGCCGGTTAAATCGGTTAACCCGTGCTTGTTGGGACGGCTAAAGGTTGAAACCCCTTAAGTTGTCCGGCGGCGAATTAAACGGGCGACAGCGGCAGTGATTTGTGGCAATCTCTCGGTGATATTTCCGGAAAGCTTTTCTCCGTCTCAAGATGTCGTCTTCGAAGCGGAAACGCGACGCCGGAACCGCTGTGGAAGATAATCTGGATGGTGGAGAAAGTGCCGACGGTAGTGATAAAAAGAGCAATACCGAGAACAGTTTCTTCGATATATATGGACCGGAAGTAAACATCTCTTCTGAAGCTTTTTTTTATGATTTGATTGATTGTTTTATGTTGAAGTTTATGTGCTTTTGTTGCTCAAATTGTGCATCTGATTTAGATTCTTCTTTTGGGCAGGCGAAAGCTGAACTCGTTTTCAACAGTCCGGAAACAACATTGAACTTACAAGTAAGTTTCAAATGTCATAACTATTCTAGTTTGAGTTTATAATAATGTAAGATTTGTGTAATTTTTATATGGGTTTGAGCAGGATGTTCAGGGACTTGTGACATGGGTTCTTGCAGAAGGCTATATGCCCTCGTGGGTATTCATCAAGGTATGAATTACAAAAAAAATTGGAACTTGTTGGGTATATGTTGATAATTGAGCTTGGAGATGGCTTTTCTTTACATGTGTAGTTACACATATGCTGTTTTTAACGGTTTTGGTTATTAATAAGTTCAGAAGTTTAAAGCTTTTGTTAAGTATAAATGATATCCAAGGATACTGTTTGCAGAACAAGCCTCTCATTCCGAAGGTTGTGTTGCTCTACCTTCCTGGATTGGATGCAGCTTTATACCTATCACAGTCTAAAGCACTTGCCAGATTGAAATCATGTTGTGGCAATCCTATAGCGCTTTTAGCTTTGAGGTTGGTGTAAGTTTTGGTGCTTCTCTTTTCTTATGGTTTATGGAATAGAATTATTTGTGGTAATGGTTGGTAAACATCTTTTGCTTTTATTGTCATGTTAGCTGTGTAGTTGATGAGATGAAGACAATCGATACGATCCTTACTTGCAGCGGTAAAAGAAAGAAAATTGTTACTAGCTCAGTGGAATCGCCTCTCCTAGTATCTAAGCCAGGTAATGGAAATCTTGGAAATTGGATCTGATCAACCTGTTTAGATTTCCAAATTTGGCTTCATTTTTTTTTTTTGAATTTCATTGAATGATTCTTGATCATTGATAATTGCAGGTTTCCATGTTACCAGTCATAACAGCCATGCATGGAAAATATAGTTTAAGTTTTAACAATCCTTTTCCTAATATAAGGCCCTAACCAGATGACATATTTCGCTTGTAGAAGCAAGCAATCTGATGGGGAAATCGTTCACTGAGCTCACTAAAGATATACCATTCCCTGTTACATACTACACTCTAAGTCGAAAGGAAATGGAACAAAATGGATACAATTTTAAGACAGGTACGAGCTAAGATTAACAACTTAATCATGTTTAAGCTGTTAACCTTTTGACTTTGAGTCACATCGTTTGATAATTTTTTTTCGTCAAGCAGAGTTTATTTCTACACTTACTGCACCAACAGGATCATGTCCCCATGAAATTTTGGCTCTTGATTGTGAGATGGTAAACAACTATGTTCTCCAGCCTTTCAGGATGATGCTTTGTGATATTTCGTTAGAAATATAAATGGTTTTTTTAATCATCTTGTAAGCTTCGTTGAGTTTGTGTAACGACAGCTAAGTACTTTTTAGAGGTTTATTTCTTTTCTTTTCGTTTCATGCTAGTGTATTACGAAGGATGGTTTGGAATTGACAAGAGTGACACTGGTGGATATCGAAGGACAGGTATCTTCTTCCTTACCTCTTCAAGTTTGTTAGATTTCTTCTTTTCTGTAACTAAGTTGCCATGATGGTTCAGGTTCTTTTGGATAAATTAGTTAAGCCAACAAATCATATTACTGATTACAATACTAGGTAAGCCATGCTGATTTACATGGTTTGGTTTGTGTCACTTACATATTGATAATAGTATCTGTTTCTAGTACGTCTCAAAAGGCATGCCTAAAGTACGGTATTGGTATCGGTTTGCAGGTATAGTGGAATAACAGCTCACATGATGGAGGGAGTTACAACAACTATTAAAGATATTCAGGTTTCACGAGATCCTTTAACTTTTATTACATACGGGCTAGGAGGTTTGGATTGAAGACTTGTAATGGTCGTTATAATTAGAGCCATTTGCTATGTTCAGGAAGAGTTCTTAAAGCTGGTTTTCAGAGAGACAGTATTAGTCGGACATTCCTTGGAAAATGACTTGTTTTCTCTGAAGATCTCTCATAATCTGGTGATTGACACTGCAGTATTATACAAGCATCCACGGGGTGGATCTTATAAAACTAAACTTCGAATTCTAGCAAAAAAGTTTCTTGCTAGAGAGATACAGATGTCTGAATCCGGGCATGACAGCGTCGAGGATGCAAAGGCAGCCATGGATTTGGCACTAATGAAGATAAAATATGGCAAGAGATTCCTATTCTTAATCTCACTGTTTAAATCTTGTTTTTTCTCTTCTGTATCCTTTGAAGTGATTTTCTTTTCTGGCTTCCTCTAGGACCTGATTTTGGTTCACCACCGGAAATGATAAGAAAGAAGCTCCTTGCCATTTTGAATGAGAGTGGGAAAACCACTTCTATCGTTGACAATATCAACATTGTAAAGCGATATGCTTCTGAGTCATCAAATTCAATTCCAGTTTCTTCTGATGACGAAGCACTTTTAAAGGCCATGAAGGAGGTAAAAGACTTCGGAATCCAACCATGCCTTTGAAGTTCTCGCCATCATCTAAAAAGTTAGTTCATGTGTGTTGTATATGCTTATAGGTAAAGAATAGGCGGTCACAATTCGTTTGGACACAGTTCTCAGAATTAAATACGCATTTCCAGAGCAGAGCTGATGATCCACAGAAACTAAATTCCAGACTAGCAGAGATGATCTCATTGCTGACATGTAGCGATGATTCTGGCCTAAAGAAACGCCGCAAAAGCAATGTTTCACTTGAAACGAAGGAAATCTTAAAGAAAATGGATGAAAGAGTCCATGCCCTTCACACTGCTTTACCCACAAATGCAATGTTTATAGTTTGCACCGGACATGGAGACACATCCATTGTACACAGGTTTGTATCACTAAAGAAATATCTACAGTATCACTATAGATACAAGGTGACATATTGAATTTGCGATCTGATTAGATTTCTTACTCTGTTTCTTGGTGGTGGGTATGAAGAGTGCGGAAAATGCTTAGAGATGAGAGTGAAATTGGGTTTTGCCGTGAGAAAGTTGTGAAGGTTCTTGAAGAGCTTCAAGCACAAGCCGAAGTAGCTCTCTGTTTTGTAGGTATCAAGCAATAAAGCGTATAAACACTCTAAGTTTTTATTGTAAACCTTATGAGCGGCCAATAGACACACTAGTTACCTTCTTAATATCATTGGTTTATTGTATACTATGTAGGCTTTTCTATTTATGGGCTTTCATATAACGATTTACATTTTAACAGTGTTGACATTTTAAGTTCAGTTACAGTTAAGAGAAACAAAGAGACAACAATTTATCTCGACGCAGATGCAACAATCCTAGATCTTTGGTTGATAGATAGCTCTACTAAGTAACCTTGTATACAAGAGGTTTTAGCTGATGTTTTAATGAATAGTCTGTTCGTAAAAGTGATTTGAAACATACACGTATAAAACGGTCTCACCGTATCACTCGGAGAGTCTCCGTTAGCGCCAAATTCCGCTCATATCCTCGACAAAAACCTAGACCGATCTTGATCAGACGATCCAAGCCGTTGAAAATCCCTTTTCATATCAGCCGTTGATTTGGTCATCAAAATCTCAACAAAATTCAATTTTTTTTTAATTTTTTCAAAAGATCCTAAGAGACGAAGGAGGAGAAGAACGAAGGAAGAAGCTCTTCTTCAGCTGAAGCAGCGAAATCTCTGTCCTTCAATTTGAATTTTCCGTTTTATAAATTTTGTTGCTATGGAGAAATCCGATCAAGATATGGTTTCTAACCGAAACTATCTGGCGCGTCAATTGGATTTCTCCGTCCCGGCGGCGGCTGTGGAGGCGAAGATGGATTCTTCTCATGAAAGCGGGAGGAAGCAGTCGCATTCTGTTCTCGATTCGCAGTCTCCTCGGGAAGATCAGAGAGGAGAAGACTCGCCTTCGCAGCCGTCAGGCGCCGAGGAGCAACATCGATTAGGGGTAAAGTCGCTCAAACCACCGCCGCCTTCTTCTCCGGTAATATCTTCGCAGCCATCAATGACGGAAGTCAGCAGGCAAGACGTCACGCTGCCGCAGAAACCTCCGGTTTACCGGATTGGTCACGTGTTGCAGAAGAACCCATTGGGGAAGTGTCGAGTGAGGTAAATTAGATTATTTGTATCAATTTTGATTTCAAAAATCTTTGATAGTTTTTTTTGGCTTTCAGAGGATTTTGCGTTTAGCGTTTTTGATTGTTTATGCAGCAAGCAAGAACCTTTGACACCACGAGGGCAAACGGAAGTTGAGTCCAAGGATGGTACTCCAAATAGACCGAGGCGTTGCAATTGTAAAAACTCAAGATGCTTGAAGCTGTAAGTACTGTTCTCCATATTTGATATGAGAGTAAACATTCTGTAAATGTTTGTTTATAAAGCCTCCTAATTTGGTTAATCTGGTGGTTATGATATCTCAATGTCCGTTATAATGAAGACTTCATGACTTTTAATTCTTCAAGGTTGGTTGATGTTAATCGTCAAATGTCTGCTTCTTTGTTACTGTAACATGTACAGGTATTGTGAATGCTTTGCGTCGGGATCTTATTGCAATGGTTGCAACTGCTTGAATTGTCATAACAATTTGGAGAAGGAAACCTCAAGACAAGAAGCCATCACAGGGATCTTAGAGCGGAATCCGGATGCGTTCAAGCCCAAAATTGCTGGGAGTCCTCATGGAATGAAAGATTTGCAGGTGTGATCTGGTTACTTAACTACAACTAAATGACTTACCTTTTTGTCCCAAAAATGCTGTAACTTTATACTTGGCTACAATTAGTTAGGAGATGGACCCCAAAGCAAGCAGTTGAAGTTGGTTATGCATATGAAAGGAATCACTATGATAGGGCTTGAATAATGCTTTTGTGTTTCTGTCTCTGAAATAGTGAAATTTCGTTTCCTGGTTTCAACTATTATAAACTGGTTTAGCCTTTAAGCCAAAGAAAGAAAGAATCAAAAGATGATTTTGATTTATTCATTTGTAATTGTTTTATAACTTATCATCGGTGAGTTAATATCTCAAAACGACTTGTAGGAGGATGTGCGCCAACTCCTGATTCTGGGAAAACATAGCAAAGGCTGCCACTGCAAGAAATCAGGATGTCTCAAGAAGTACTGCGAGTGTTACCAGGCGAATGTCCTGTGTTCAGAGAATTGTAGATGTCAAGATTGCAAGAACTTTGACGGAAGTGAAGAAAGACATGTCCTTCTTCATGGACCTCAGGTCTCAGAAACCTACATACAACAGACGACCAATGCGGCTGTCAACCGCGCCATCGACATGTCTTGTTATCTGAACCCTCCTGAATCAAGAAAGAGAAAGAGCAAGGACGCTTCACATTCTGTAGCAGCTAGAGGTTCATCTGCGGTTCCACACGTTGTCCAGAATCAGGCGGTAGTTTCCGAATTACGCAATCCTTTGTCTATAATGTGATGGTTACATGTTGGTCTCGTGCTCTTTACATGTACTTCTTGCATGAAAAAGCATAATTCTTTGTGTGTCTTCTTGTTCCAACTAGGTAAATTACAGTATAAGGAATGGTGACACTTCTCTGTTTTCAGTCCCTAACAACAAAGGGATATCTGGATCTACCACATGTACTTACAGGTTGGTGATATCAAATCCTTCCTCTGTATGATATGCCCATTCGAAAATACCGTGATACCATCTTAAGGATTTATCTGATTGTTTACTTTTTAGGTCCTCACTGTCAAATAGTATCCAGTCGCGTCATGTGAAAGAGCTATGTTCGCTTTTGGTCACTAAATCGGTGGATGTTGCAAATAAATTTTCAGGTACATATCATGCAGCTAGATATAGATGAGATGATATCTTCCTCCTATGATAAGATGTTAAGAGAATTTCCTAATATGATATTTCAGGCGCCAAATGTGAAACAGACAAAAGGAGGAAAGATGAAAAAGACCCTTCACTTGATCCAGCCCAAAGGGATGCTAACGAGAACAATGACTCTCCAGATTGTGTCCTTGATGCTTTTAGAATGGACGAGAAGCCTCTATCTCCAGCAACACGTGCACTGATGTGTGATGATGAACACGTGATCATATCAGAGAAAGAGACATCGGCCCGAGTTAAAACAAGCCAAGAGAAAGAAGACGCAGACACAAGCTCGGAGATTTACCTAGTACAAGAGAGACAGATCTTGTCAAGCTTCAGAGACTATCTGATTCAGCTGTCGAACCGTGGGAGCATAAATGGTAAGGTGATCTTAGCTTAAGAGACCGTATCCTTGTTCCAGTAATTTATAGCTAGAGGTTATGCTAATTTAAGACATTAACTAAAGCAGGAAAAAATATCAAAACCAACACAAATCAGAGGAGACAGGAACCAGAAGATGAAGAGCAAAGGCATAGAGACTCAAGTTTGGGGTAATGCTTAGGGAACTTCTCTGACATAACTTTAGCATCTAACTCTTCCTTAACATATGGTCGATCATGTCACATGGTTTTAAAACTTTTATAGGAAGAGATCAGATAGATTAACTATTTTTCCTGATGGTCTATTAACTGTTACATTAGTGGTAACTGCCAGCGACTAGGTTTCCTAAATTGGTGTGAAGATTTGAGTATCTAATTGAATAAAAGATATCACCTAATTAATTTGCAAGTTGCAAGTTAACCCAAGCACAAGTGATTTTGGTGAGTCCTTCGAGAAGTTTGAGATATTCGAAGACAAAAAAAAATGGATTAAGAATTTGAAAGTGGGAGATTAGTATGAGATGGTGGCTGTTTAAATTGTTAATGGATGATTGCAAACCGACAAAAAAAGATAAAAAAAATAGTGTCAATGGTGGTTTTTGGATTGTGACAATACAATATAATACATATCAGCCTTTCACAAAGTCAGCACGAAACACGTTTAACCTCAAATCTTACATGGTTTGATGAAAAAGTGATTGAAAACTCTTTTATGTACGTTTATTGTTATGAGCAACATTTGCCATGTTTGTGACGGTTTCTGCTTTTTGACCTCACCACATACACTAGTCCTAAAAAAAATTGATTGGTCTTTCCAACAAAGGACATACACCAGTTACTCTTATTATTTGGTCATCCTCTAAAAAAAGCAGAAAGAGATGTGATATAAGGTAATATGGATAATATTCGTTAGGTCTACAATTTTATCCTTATAACAATATCATATAGTTTATATAAAAAAACATAAAATTTATTGCCATAAAGTACGGACTATTCTTTACGCAAAATAAATAAATAAGTATCTACGTCCTCGGTATTAAAAAAAATGGTAGATTAGGTTCACTTAAAGACGTCATTAAGTTGATAAACACAACTAGTAGCAGGTGAGCAAATTGTTCTGTTCTGCACATCACATGCATGCCGTTGACATCATAAATTTCGTATCAAAACAGAACACTAACTCTGTTTCTCGGAGAGATGGAAACGCCGACTAACGAAGCCGATGACTTTAGATCGGAGTTTCTCCGTGTTCTTCGTAGTCGACGATCATTCGAAGGTTTTTTAAAATTTTTTTATCATTTTTCTGCTGTTTTAATTAAAAAAAAAGTTCTTATTGATAATTTGATTACTTATCTCTGCTTTGCCAAAGAATAAGAACGGAAAAAAGAAGTTATAAAACATGTATATTGATTGATTCTCGCATGAATTATCTATTGTTTTTCTTTTAATTTCCAGTCTCATAATCACAGATTTGATTGATAGATAATTCGAGTCATACCTGGGTATTAATGATTTAAAAAAAAAAAATTATACATTTGAGTTTGTAAATTTATTGCCTGGGAACATTTTCAGTTCCATTGGTAGCAGATTGTTCGAAGCCAGTGGAAAATCCTATGTTTCAAGATGCTGTTCCATCTACAGAAGTGAGATATTGAATCTTTTTTTTTCTTTTCTACTGATCTTAATACAAAAGTTCATTCTTTTTTTTTTCTTTTTCTTTTTCTTTTTCTAATTTGATATGTTTTTTCATGACCAAACCAGGCAATAGAGTCTTGTCCAAAGGAACCCATAAACGACTTAAAGGAGATGCTTAAAGAGGAGAACCTTCATTTGCACACTGAGGTGACACTTCTCTTTTTAAACAGATTTATGATCTTTTTTGTATGTCTTAAAATGTTGTTTATAATATAATAAGGCTGCGGAGCAAGGAAGATTGCCTTTGCTTATCTTAAGTTTGAAGGAGAAGACTGAAGAAAGAAAGCCAGCGATTGTGTTTATGCATGGCACAAACACAAACAAAGAGTGGTTAAGGCCATGGCTTGAAGTAAACAACATCTTAACTCTTATACTTTTGATTTCTCCTAAAATCAATACGTTCCTCTGTTGAACACGATTTGCTTGTTTTTCTTCTTTAAAGGCATTTGCTTCGCGAGGATACGTAGCCATAGGTTTAGACTCTCGCTACCACGGGGAACGCGCTGACTGCAAAACTGCCTATCGAGATGTAAAATCATTGTTTATGAATCATTATCGTTCTTTAGTCTTCTGAGCTCTGACATGGTTTTTGGTGTATATCTCAACACAGGCTCTTATATCATCTTGGAAACATGGAAACACAATGCCGTTCATCTTTGATACTGTAAAAACACTCCTTCCATTCCTTCCATTTTAGCTCCATACCTTTTTTTTGTTATCGCGAATCTATTGATGTTTTCCGTTTCCAGGTCTGGGATTTGATCAAACTAGCTGAATATCTTACTCAGAGGGAAGATATAGACCCACAAAGGATAGGAATCACCGGTATTTCGCTAGGAGGTCAGTCAAAGAACAGGCTGAGTACCAGAATTAGTACTGTATATACTAACTCTGTTGATGTATGAAATCAAACACAGGGATGCATGCTTGGTTTGCTGCTGCAGTTGATACCCGCTACTCCGTGGCTGCTCCTTTGATCGGTGTTCAGGTGCAAAGTAATCCTTAGCTAATCTTGTTTTCTCTTAACCAAATAACCGATGAGCAACACCGCAAGTATGTGGACTATACTGATTTGTTTGAAGATGGTTTCCTACCTAGAAGACTCTTCAAGTTTATAAAGTTTTGTATGTCTGGCAGGGATTTAGATGGGCAATAGACAATAATGAGTGGCAAGCAAGAGTCAACAGTATAAAACCTTTATTTGAAGGTCACAATCTGAATAAACAGAGAATATGAATTAAGATTATTAAGTATGAGGATTCTAACTCCTTTGCCTTTTCATGCTTTCAGAAGCAAGGCTTGATATGGGAAAGAGCGAAATCGACAGAGAATTAGTCGAGAATGTAAGAAGCATGACAGAGACTATGAGTTCGGATTGTTGACTCAAACCATTGATTTGTAATTCTATTTATTGAAACAGGTGTGGAACAGAATAGCTCCTGGCCTGGCCTCTCAGTTTGATTCGCCCTACTCATTACCGGTGATTGCTCCACGGCCTCTTTATATCTGTAATGGTGAGCACAATCTAATCTACCTACGGCTCATTATCTACCGACAAAAAGAAAAACATACTTACCGGATTTCTTGTGCAGGTGCAAAGGATCCTCGCTGTCCTCTTGGCGGACTAGTTGTTCCTTTAAAGAGAGCTGAAAAGGCGTATAATGAAACTGCGTCTCCTGGAAATTTCAAGGTACATCACTAATCTAATCTATAGTTTTTTTGCAAGCCAGATACAGAGATCTTAAAAAGCTTATGGTGTTGGGATTTTGGCTCCGGAGAGCAGTTCGAAGCAGAAGAGGGAGTTGAACACAAAGTGACCAGTTTTATGATCAAAGAATCATCAGATTGGTTTGACAACTTCCTCAAGCAATGAGACAACTTCTGATTAAAACGGGTGGACATGTTCAAATGTAACATCAATAAAATTGTAAACTATGCTCAGAAGACGAAACATCTCCTTGTAACCTTACATGTGATTTTTTTTTAATAATGTATTCATTTTCCCAAATCATTTTCATTACAAATTCAAAGAAAAGGAATTGACTGAAGAAAGAAAGAGAAACAAGAGGATCATCCTTTCTTAGGCATAGCGGCGAGGCGTGTGTACATGCGTGCCATTGAATTGAACCCTCTCACATCCCCAGATCTTAGAAGGTTTCCTTCATTAGCAACCACAAACAAAAGAGAATTCACAAAGTATCAAAATCATATATTAGTTAAACGCAATTGCATAGTACAACACTGAATAAAGCTTTGTACCTGAGTCGCAGTTAAGAGGACTATCCGGCTCAGGATGAGCCATCAATGCTATGATCGCTCTACACACTGACTGAAGCGTCCAAGCGGGGCTCCACGCGTTCTTCAATATGTCCAGGCATATTTCCCCTGTCTACAAATACAAAAAAATGGGTAGAAAAGAAAACTCTTTCGCCAGAGTTATAAAAACACACAACATTCGAAATCGTTTTTCATTACCTTGAAATGCACATTGGGATGGAATATTTTGGTCAAGAACCGCACTTGAGGAGGTTGCAGAGGATATGGTTCAGGAACAGCAAATGCAAGCTGAAACACTCCGCCTTCATAAGGAGTCTCTGACGGTCCCTGCGTCACGAAAACAAAAAGAAAGATACAAGACCTGTTTAAAACAAACCAAGCTTTCATCTTTTTCACCAAAAATGAAGTTTCTGTGACAAACCTTGATAAGTGCAGTCCATTTGAATATGTTGGTATCATCACACACCAATTGAATATCCGGATCAGCTACTTTCTCTCGCTGAACCTCTTTGTATTCCTTGAATAGTCTCGCTCGTGATTGCTATACATTAAAGCCGATATCAGAACAAGCTTCCAGTTACAAAACATCGAAATTCTAGAAACCAGTATCGTGAATTCGACATTCAACATATCTTTTGGTAATAGAGATAAGGACAAAAAAGGTGAAACCTGCATCTTGGATTGGTGCTAGTGAGATACAATTTTCCTCAATAAGAACACGATTGCAACTGCAAAATTAATTATCAGTGTTTCCGGGAAAAATTGAAACAGCAAAGCAGAAAACTAAAACGAGCTGAAACTAATTCTTCAACAAGACCAGATTTTTCAGCAAAAACCCAACACAAGACCCAGGAAATTAGGTGTTCTACTTCAGAGGGATCGACTCGACGCAGGCAATTTTAGATCCAGATATGAATTATGATTAAGTTCCGTCGACTCTAGGTAAAGTATCGGGTTTATCAATCTCTGTACTTTGAGATCCACACAAACCTTGGCATATGGTAAAAATTGATTGTCTAGAAACGAAGACATAGGAAGTATGCAAATTGCGAAATCAAGGAAAATCAATGAAGCTTTTACCTGGAAATATGAGAGAGAGGTAGAGAACGAGGAAGAACAACAAACGGCGATGTTAAGATTCACGACGTGAAGCTTCTATAGTTGGACAAAAAAAAACAAAACCAAAAAAGAATTTAGACCAAAGTGACCAAAAATAAAATAAAATAATTGATACCAAAGTGACCCGGAAACCCGAAAGATAACCCGGTTATCGATCTTCAGTAAACCCTAGCTTAGATTGCTGTCCTTTCTCCTTGGCTTCTCTCTTCACATCTTTCCTCTTTTCATTCTTCTGAAACATCACAGTTCATCAGGAAACAAGGATGGCGAACAACTACGATTTTGAAGACGCTCCGGCAAACTACGACGACGTTCAGCGGCAGAGCGGCCAGGACACCGCCGCCTACGACCCGAATTTTGTGCCGGATTCCGTGAAATCGTTCGTGGTTCACATGTACAGACACATTAGGGAGAAGAACGTCTACAGTGGGATCAATATGGATTCGGATTGGGTCTCTATAGAACTAGATGTGATCTCACAGGTTTGGTCTGTGATTTGCTTCAGTTACTCATATACTGTTGTGGTGAAATTAAGATGCGCTTGTTGTATATTAGTCAATTAAGAGATTCAAATAGAGCAAGCTCTTGTTCTAGTTACACGGGAATTGTCGTTGGATTTAGTGTTGGAAGTTAATCCCTTCTTGCTCCGATTGTTATCCTTACTATAAGACTTATTTGAGTTAGTTTCTGGTTTGTTGTAGGTGGTGTTGCACGGCGTAGTGAATATGCAGTTGCCGAACCAGTGGTTGTGGGATATGGTGGATGAGTTTGTCTATCAGTTTCAAAGCTTCTGTCAATACAGAGCCAAGATGAAGAACAAAACAGAGCAGGAGATTGCATTGCTAAAACAGAATGACAAGGTATATCCTTCAGCTGGATGTTCTCGCGGTCATTGGTTTTTCTTTTTTCTGTTTCTCATAATGAATGTAAGTAAAGTTAGTTTCATCTGACTGCAATCTGCATAAATATCTTAGGCATGGAATGTGTATGGGGTGCTCAACTTCTTGCAAGCACTTGTGGAAAAGTCTACCATCATCCAAATTTTGGAGCAAGAGAAGGAAGGTCTTGAACAATTCACTGCCACTGATGGGTACGACTACAGTGGTGGAAGCAACGTGTTGAAGGTCCTAGGTTACTTCAGCATGGTCGGTCTGTTGCGTGTTCATTGTCTGCTGGGTGATTACCATACTGGTCTCAAATGGTTGCAGCCCATTGACATCACTCAACAAGGTGTTTACACCAGTGTCATAGGATGCCACATCGCAACTATATATCACTACGGATTTGCCAACCTTATGTTGCGTAGGTATGGCCTTACTTTTATCTGAGAACTTCTTAGCCATTTAGGGAAGATTTCTTTTGGGAGGAAGTTTCTAACGCTGTGATACCTTTGGCAGGTATGTAGATGCTGTTCGTGAGTTCAACAAGATTCTCCACTACATTTACAAGACAAAGCAGTACCACCAAAAATCAGCGCAGTATGAGCAAATACTGAAGAAGAATGAGCAGATGTATGCATTACTTGCGGTTTGCCTCTCGCTCTGCCCTCAAACAAAACTTGTCGATGAGTCTGTCAACTCTCAATTGCGAGAGAAGTATGGTGAAAAGATGATGAGGATGCAGAGGTATGACGATGAAGCATTTGGTTTATATGATGAGCTCTTCTCTTATGCATGCCCCAAGTTTATCACCCCTTCTGCACCAAGTTTCGAGGAGCCTCCTGTCAATTACAATCAGGTACTACAGTTTGATAGTTAATCAATTATGAGGACTTGTGTGTTTAACAGTTTTAACTTTCTCGACTCTGGCATCTCTCAGGATGCATACAGGCTTCAATTGAAGATGTTCCTTTATGAGGTCAAACAGCAGCAGCTGTTGTCGGGAGTACGGACATTCCTTCAAGTCTACTCCTCCATTTCTCTTGCTAAGCTCTCAAACTACATGGAAGTTGATGAACCCACTCTAAGGTGAGGAACCATGGGTAGATAGCTTTCGCTAAAACTGTCTCAGAAATTACGTTTTGACTTTGACATCTGCTAATTTCAACCGTAGGACCATATTGTTAACATACAAGCACAAGACACATTCAGTTGATTCTAATAGGAAGATCATCTCCAATGCAGACATTGATTTCTACATCAACAATGTATGTTGTTTCTACTTTCCGTATCTCTTTTCCATCGATACTTGGGGTTCTTTTAGAAGTAACTTTATGTCTTGTGAAACTGCAGGACATGATTTACGTTGTGGAATCAAAACCTGCAAAGCGTTATGGTGACTTCTTCTTGCGGCAGATTGCCAAGGTATGTAAACTGAATTTAAGATGTGTTCATAGTATGCATACCTGCAGTTGCAGACATGATAAAAGTGTCCAACTATGTTTGTTTTCACGTTTTGCAGCTTGAAGGTGTGATAAATGACATGGACCGCATCAAGCTGGAGTGAGGAATTTTCTCTGTTACCTTCATCTCTCTGCTCAATTGATATGTTTTTTTGGTGCTTTAATTTAACCATAAATTTAGTTGGAACCATAGTTTTGAGAAGCTTAGTCAAATGGTGTAACATTTTTTTCATCTTGTCAATTCAGGAGCGATCCACTTTTATTTTTGGTGTAATCATCTACGTTTTGATACTGTCATTTTTTTCATTGATTATGGCTCTGGTCATTATTTTGTGCCCAAGCATGGTCCCATCACTCGACCTTGATGTGAAACTGCTCTCAAATTAGGACTAGCTTATCATTACAAAAGTTACAGTACCCTGCTCAGGCTAACTATACAAGAAAAGCTGTACTATAGGGGCGCTTGTTAATGCCATTTTCTCTTTGATCAACGAGGTGAATCTGAATTTGGAAGAACCTAGAGTACCCACCCAGTAAAACAATAATTAAATATTTCCGCCAGACGAGTTTGAGAATCTCTGATTTCACAAACCTCTTATAGGTTGTGGTTTAGTTGTCTTTAGTGCCCAAGGGAAAATTTTGATCACTGTATTTCGTTAGCAATCGGTGAATACACAGAAAAATATGAGACTTTAGTGATGTCTTAATAAAGGATTCATGATTGTTGAAGATGGATCAATAGTCATCCTTAATTCACAGTTATAGATGTTACTGAAATATCAAAGAATTTAATCTTTATAGAGTTCGAATCAGAATCATGAAAGAAATCAGAATTTGGTGATCTCTTTTCAAAGCAGGAAGAAAAGAAAGCTCGTAACATCTTAAAGATAAAAGCTGTATCCGTTGAATCAATTGTATGATACAAATTGTATCAATAGGCAAAGATTAAAAACACATAATTGGAAAGGAGCTCGAGATCATAGTAAACAAGTGATGTTTTTAGCTTTTGAAAGATTCTGCGTAGATGTTTTATATAGCGTAAGATGATTACACCAAAAAAAAGAGTGGATCAATTTCTTGATTGAAAAGATGAGAAAAATGCTACACCATTTGACTAAATGAAGAGAGATGAAGGTAACACAGACAACTCCTCATTCCAGCTTGATGCGGTCCATGTCGTTTATCACACCTTCAAGCTGCAAAACACATAGAAACAAAGACAGTTGGACTCTTTTATCACGATGTCTGCAAGATGCGTGTGCCTATGCACACATCTTAAATCCAGTTGGCATACCTTGGCAATCTGCCGCAAGAAAAAATCGCCATAACGTTTTGCGGGTTTTGATTCTACAATGTAGATCATGTCCTGCAGTTTCACCAGCTTAAGTTACTTCTAAAGCACTAGAATACAAATGGAATTACGATATGGAATAAGTAGGAACAACATACGTTGTTGATGTAGAAATCAATGTCTGCATTGGAGATAATCCTCCCATCAGAATCAACTGAATGGGTCTTGTGCTTGTATGTTACCAGTATGGTCCTACGATTAAAATTAGTAGATGTCAAAGTCAAAACGTAATTGCTGAGACAGTTTTAGTAAAAGCTATCTACCCATGGTTCCTCACCTTAGAGTAGGTTCATCAACTTCCATGTAGTTTGCGAGCTTAGCAAGAGAAATGGAGGAGTAAACTTTAAGGAATGTTCGCACTCCCGACAACAGCTGCTGCTGTTTTACCTCATAAAGGAACATCTTTAACTGAAGCCTATATGCATCCTGAGAGATGCCAGAGCCGCAAAAGTTAGAACTGTAAAAAACACAAGTCTTCATAATTGTTTAACCGTCAAACTGTAGTACCTGGTTGTAATTGACAAGAGGTTCCTCGAAACTTGGTGCTGAAGGGGTGATAAACTTGGGGCATGCATAAGAGAAGAGCTCATCATAAATACCAAATGCTTCATCGTCGTGCCTCTGCATCCTCATCATCTTCTCACCATACTTCTCTCGCAATTGAGAGTTGACAGACTCGTCAACAAGTTTTGTTTGAGGGCAGAGCGATAGGCAAACCGCAAGTAAAGCATACATCTGCTCATTCTTCTTCAGTATTTGTTCATACTGCGCTGATTTTTGGTGGTACTGCTTTGTCTTGTAAATGTAGAGGAGAATCTTGTTGAACTCACGAACGGCATCTACATACCTGCCAAAGGTTTCACAGCGTGAGAACTTCCTCGCTAAAGAAATCTTCCTTAGCTAAGAAGTTGTCAGATAAAAGTGAGGCTATACCTTCGCAACATAAGGTTGGCAAACCCATAGTGATATATAGTTGCGATGTGGCATCCTATGACACTGGTGTAAACACCTTGTTGAGTGATGTCAATGGGCTGCAACCATTTGAGACCAGTATGGTAATCACCCAGCAGGCAGTGAACACGCAACAGACCGACCATGCTGAAGTAACCTAGGACCTTCAACACGTTGCTTCCACCACTGTAGTCGTACCCGTCAGTGGCAGTGAATTGTTCAAGACCTTCCTTCTCTTGCTCCAGAATTTGGATGATGGTAGACTTTTCCACAAGTGCTTGCAAGAAGTTGAGCACCCCATACACATTCCATGCCTGAGATATTTATGCAGATTGCAGTCAGATGAAGCTACCTTCAGTTACATTCATTATGGGAAACAGAAAAAAAAACTAATGACCGTAGCTCACTAGAACATCGAGCGGAAGAATATACCTTGTCATTCTGTTTCAGCAATGCAATCTCCTGCTCTGTTTTGTTCTTCATCTTGGCTCTGTATTGACAGAAGCTCTGGAACTGATAGACAAACTCATCCACCATATCCCACAACCACTGGTTCGGCAACTGCATATTCACTACGCCGTGCAACACCACCTACAACAAACCAGAAACTAACTCATATACATTTAATAGTAAGGATAACAATCGGAGCAAAAGAGATTAACTTCCAACACTGACTCCGACGATAATTCCCCTATAACTAGAACAAAAGCTTGCTCTATTTGAATCTCTTAATTGACTAACATACAGCAAGCGCATCTTAATCTCACCACAACAGTATATGAGTAACTGAAGCAAATCACAGACCAAACCTGTGAGACCACATCTAGTTCTATAGAGACCAAATCCGAATCCATATCGATCCCATTATAGACGTTCTTCTCCCTAATGTGTCTGTACATGTGAACCACGAACGATTTCACGGAGTCCGGCACAAAATTCGGGTCGTAGGCGGTGTCCTGGCCGCCCTGCTGCTGAACGTCGTCGAAGTTCGCCGGAGCATCTTCAAACTCGTAGTTGTTCGCCATGTTTGCAGAAATCTACCCTCCTCCACAGTCTCGCCGATGAACTGTGATTTTAGACGAAAGAACGAAAAGAGGGACGGAAAGGAGAAGACTAGAAGCTCAGCTAGGGTTACAGAGAAGATCGATAACCGGAATGTTTCCGGGTCTGATTGTAGATGTGGCCTAAGTGCCTAACCTTCCACTCGACCGGTTCTCACCCGGGTCAGATTATATTATTAAAAAAAAACAGACCGGTTTGCTCTGTCCAACCAGAAAAAGCTTGACGCCCGTAAAAGTTTCACTCCATCGCCGTAGTTCTCACTCCATATCATTCGCAAATGTCCCAGCTTCATCTTCACCGTCTCTCCCTCCCACAATCTTCTACTCGTTTCAGATTACCGCCTTTACCTTCCTTGCATCGCCACCGTGCAGCTTCGTCGCCGAAACCACTTATCAACGACTTTCGCCTCTCCTCAAATTCAGAGCTCAATTTAACTGAAGTAACCGTGTTTCGTCCTCTCACCGTCGCCAAATCTCGTATTGCTTGCAGGTTCAGCCAATCTGGTGAGATTTTTTACCTCAATTCGGTTTTTTTATTTAGTAATGATTTTCTTCATATGCCTGAAAGAGTGAAAGTCAGAAGCTCGAATTTGAATTTTGGATATTTAGAGATGAATCTTGTGGTTGTATGTATCTTAATGTGCAATGGAACTCATATGCTCAGACTTTTGAATCTTCTCTTCTATATAATGGTTCGACTTATCTATACAATCCTCTGTTGATGCATATTGTTCAGACATTACGCCACAATTTGAGCTTGGTAAAGCAGAAGACAAACGGAAACCACAGAAGCGAGCCAATGGCATCTTTTGGATCATACTTATCAATCTTGGCATTTATGTGGCAGATCACTTCTTTCAGGTATTGCATATGTGGTTTACTATACCGTAGCACATTTTTTTTATTTGATCTCTTGAATCTCCTCTTTGGATTGACCCGGTTATCAGAATGTGTTTATAGTTCTTAAAAAAAATGATGTTTTGGTGAAACATTATGTTTTGAAAAGAAGCAAGAGTTGCTATCTTTCACACTGTATCATACGTTTACATTTTTTATTCAATAGGTTCGCAGCATCAAATCGCTGTATTTGTATCACAATTTTCCCGCTTGGTACCAGTTTGTGACTGCAACATTCTGTCATGCTAACTGGTGAGAGTTCTATGCTTTCTTTGGTTTTGATCATCTGAGTTTTTTCTCTTATCTTCTTTTTTTTCTATATTCTAGGAACCATCTCTCCAGCAATCTTTTTTTCCTGTACATCTTTGGTGAGAATTCAAGATTTTCACATAGTTGGACTAAATAGTCTTATCAATTCAGAGCTAATGGACAATAGGTCTCGTTCTTGTGGTTAACAGGAAAGCTTGTTGAAGAAGAAGAAGGAAACTTTGGTTTGTGGCTGTCGTACTTGTTCACTGGTGTTGGAGCTAACCTGGTTTCTTGGTTAGTTTTACCGAGAAATGCAGTTTCTGTGGGAGCCTCGGGAGCTGTTTTTGGGTTATTTGCTATCAGTGTCCTTGTCAAGGTACTATTTTTCTCGTCTCTCCTTGTTCCAGATTCTTGAAAATCAGCTGTTAATTTTTTTTTTGACTTCTTCTCAAACCGATATTGTAGATGTCTTGGGATTGGAGGAAAATCCTTGAAGTTCTTATATTGGGTCAGTTCGTTGTTGAGAGGGTAAGAATCATTGAACATATACACACATCAGTATGGTTACAACTGTTATTGATGTCTTTACGATACAATTAATATATGGAAGAGAATATCTTAAGGATTTTACGATTGGTCATTGATTCTTTTAGTTCATTGATTTTACGAGGGGGGTGGTAATCTTTTAGTTCATTGATTCTCAATAGGTAATGGAAGCAGCTCAGGCTTCAGCTGGATTATCAGGAACTATATATGGTGGCTATTCTTTGCAGACTGTTAATCATATTGCGCATCTCTCGGGTGCTCTTGTTGGTGTTGTCTTAGTTTGGCTACTCAGCAAATTTCCCTCGGAACCTGTGAATCAAGAGGTTCAAAAGTCCCCCAAAAAGTGAGGCGAAAATCCGTGTAACATTCCTGTCAAGTACATAATAGCTGTCCAATGAACTCAAGGTTGATGAACAATTGGTAGATTGGAAAGTTCCTTGTATAACTGAAGAACAGGCTCTAAACAGAGTTTCTGTAAGTACCAATTCTCTTGCAGCAGAATTCTATCACTGATTTGTCTACGTTAAGCACAGTAGAAAGCTTTATTTTATTTTTTCAAATGCGAGTCTGCAGGTATTTGGAAACAGAAACTGTACAATAGATTTATAGGACCATTCGGTTGTAATGTACATATAGTGTGAGTTCTCATAGTATCGACTCTGAAATTTCAACAGAAGATTAGGAAATAAAAATCTGGCTTCAGCAAAGCCAGTTTAGTAGTCTTTTCAGTTCAAGAACACTGTACAAGAATGCACAAATTGCCCACTGATCCCAAACTGGGCTTGGGACTGCTTCTGGCATATAATTGGCACTCGAGCTCCAAATTTGCAAGCAGAAAGATTCATGGCTTTTGCAGTTGGAAGCTCCCGTTTCCCGACTGGAATCTGCAATAGATTAAAATTCCCGGAGGACTGTTTCTGGTAAAGCTTCTCTAACCTCTCGATCTCTATGTCTTTACATTTTAATGCATTGATCGCTTTGTTCGACTCATCAGTGAGTCCCGCAACACGCCAAGCTTCTGCTAAGAGCATGAAGGTGGAATTCTCAGGCTTGACACCAAATCCTCTCATCATCTGCAAAACCTCTTCCGCTTTCCATGGTTGCTTCACTTCTAGGTAACCCCACATCAATGTCTCAAACGTCTTTATATTTGGCGAGACCCCGAACTCGCACATCTTGTTGAAAACCCTCATCGCATCATCCATACTTCCGCTGCTACACCACCCGCTGATCACCGTGGTGAATATCACAACGTTGGGCCTGGATTCAACCATCGTCTCAAGAATCTCCTCAGCTTTCTTGGGCTCTTTTGCCCTAATGTACCCTTTGGCCAGAATGCTGTAAGCGTGAGCATCTGGTTTGACTCCTGCTTTGACCATTTCTTCAAACACTTGGGCAGCTTTCTCCATGTATCCAGCTGAGCTCCACGCGTTCATCACAGTGCTGTACGTGATTACATCTGCCTTCACCTTACATTCCTTCATCAAGGTAAGAACCTGCACTTTCATCTTTATTACCAATTCAAGCTGACCCAAACCCCATTGATGGAAAAATCAACAGTGTTAAATTACCTCGTCAATGCCATCACGGTCCATGACCTCAACGAAGCCTTTGATCAAGGAATTGAAGACCACAAGGTTCGCTTCAACTCTCATTTCCTTCATCCTTCGCACAAACCTCAGACCATCTCTCACTCTCCCTTCTCTGCAATACCCTCCCACCACTATCCCACACGTTCTTCCGTTTGGTTTAGCCTTCGCCTTCAAAACCATCTTCTCCACCACCTCTATCTCAGCTCTCTTGGTCTCTCCTTTCTGCACATAACACGTTGCAATCGTGTTATACGTAACTGCGTCCGGCTTAACTCCACACTCTTCCATCTTATGCACCACTTTCCATGCCTCCTCCACCTTCTTCTTCTTGCACCAGGCTTGCACCAGCACATTAAAAGTCCTTATATTTGGTCTAACATCAATATTATTCTCCTCCAGCATTAGATCCAACAGCTCCGATGACCTCTCAGGCCGCCCTGCAATCCCGTACCCTTTGATCAAAGTGTTGTATGTGCTTGTGGTCGGGTTCAGACCAAGTTCCTTCATTTTCAAAAGAGCCTGCACAGCGTCCTCTATGTTACCGGACTCAGAGTAAGCGTTGATGACCGCGTTGAAGAAGATGGAGTCAGGCTTCGTCCCGCTTAGTTCCACCTCTGAGACTATAGAGCTTATGGAACCGTACTGCTTCTGGACCGTCATGGCAGCAAGGAGAGTTGTGTAAGTGATCAAGGACGGCCTGTGTCCTGTCTCTGCCAATGTTTTGAAAACGGTTTGCGCCTCGTGAGGACGTCCGCGTTCAATCAAAACGTTCATCAGCTTCGTTCTTGACCTCACTGTCCTGCAACTGCTTCCTTCACCGCATGGCTTGCAGCGATTCTCTCCTCCTCTGTTAACTGTAGTCTGCAAAAAGAGTTTAAAGCAAGCCTTTTGCTCACCAGAAGGTGGACTCTAGGGATATAGCTCTAACAACTCGAAACAATAAATTGCATTTCGAACAAAAAATCATCAACAATAAAGTCGTCCAAAATTATTCTCGAGAGATAAAATCAAGTGTTCAAAATCAGACCAAAAAAAACTCGATGATTGACGAGAAGAAGATTCAGCATATCCAGATTTCATCAAACTCAAATCAAGTAACTGTATAGTGTGAATCGTTGTTCAAAATGGTTCAACTCACTTCATAGATTCTTGAGATTGCTTTACCTTAATAGGCGTGGATCTTTCTGCATCAGACATAATAATAGCTTCGTTCTCCTCGAAATCTCCCATGTTTTGTCGGGAAAGAATCTGCTTCTGCAACAATACAGTGTATAGTTTTAAGGCTTTAATCAAAAAAAGCTCTGCGAGAGCATAAACCAGTGAAACTAAGTAAGAAACGCCACCTGTCTTTCACTTCTCATGTTCTCGAGTCCATGGGAGAGAAAGAGAGAGAGGTCTTAATGGACAGAGCTAGGATCCATAGAAAAAAAAAGAAAAATATATTTATTAATTCTGATGAGGAGGACAACGATACTAGATAAGGAAACCAAAAGACAAGAACATTTTTTGAGAATTTTTGTTTTTGCTGTCCACAAATAACACACATTTTTCTTTTTCTCTTTTGTTGTGTATTATCTAAACTATAGTGTATGCCTTCAGAATTCTTTTCCACCGAGTCATGAATTCATGGGTCTAAGCAGGCCCAGCCCAATCAAAATATCTACAGCGAAACCCATTATTAGCTGGACAACACGTCGTTCAAACGAAGTATAATAACGTCACGACGTTCGTCACTGAAAGCGTTAAACGGCAAGTTGAAATAATCCATCTCAAAGCAGTAAGATATGTTCCATTTAAAAATGATCTTGTAAGGCAAGCGTTAACTCTTAATGCACTTCTACAAACAATTTTTCACTATCTCTCAGCTTCTAGCTGAATATTCAAGAGAGATCTTGTAAGGAAGCAATGAATATTCAATACCCAATACACATATTATTCTATGTTTGTTTTGGTCTTACTGCCATAAAATAAGAGTTTCATCACCTTATCCACATGAACAATACGATTTTATTGTTGAGTACACATCTTTTAGCTCATATTTCTTGTATTTCCCTTATCATTTCGACATAAGAGTGTATTTTTGAGTTTTAAACTTCTAGAGTGCACCAAGAATTAGCCTTTAGATAAATATCATCAATACGTAAAATACATATGTCAACAAGCGGGGATAGCTCAGTTGGGAGAGCGTCAGACTGAAGATCTGAAGGTCGCGTGTTCGATCCACGCTCACCGCATTTTTCTTTTAGTTTTTTTAGTTTTTTTTTAGTTTTTGAATTCATTAGTCAATTAAAATGCTGAAACAAAACTACTTTCCTCTTTCAATAGCAAAGTTTAAACTCTAACTTTCAATTAAATACATTGTGTTAAGGATTATTTCTTCTCAATATCTAGGGCATTTAAACGTATTAAGAGTTTTATAGAAAGATATAAAAAAAAGGTTTAAGAACATACGATAGTTTTACATTTTATTCAATTAAATCCAATGAAAGTGATGTTAGAAATACAACATCAATTAAAGTAATGGATACCTAATCTATATCTATACGAGTCATAACATTCATTCAATCATTCTCAAATGAAACTGAGTTGTAAATATTGGTTGGCGTATTATAGATTCTATAATGAAATCCGGTTAGAGATGGGTTATAGAAGAACTATTATATCGTATGGGTTTTAGAAATTTCACACCCTGTACAAGTTAGTATCTAAATTAATATATATTGAGTATATAGATCAATACACTAATTACCACTTAGAACCATGAACATCAAATTTTTGACATGCTTTTTCTTCTCAGGGTTTAAACATTTGAAACATTTAGCATAATATCCAAAAACAGGTTAATAACTTGCATTAGTTTCATTCTATTCAATTGATTCCATCAAACGGGAGCGAATTCTTATCAACGTCGAAGGATTCAAATGTATTAAAACATTTAAAAAAATGTATAAAAATATTTCGAAAAAGTTTTCCAAATGGAGGATGAGTGTGATCTGGTAGTCATCCACTTAACAAAACGTAATTGGTTGACTAAAACAAAAATAATAATTATAGACATAATACTAATCCGTCTAATATCTCTTACACTTCAGCGGAGTACTACTATTTAGCGAAGAGCATATTGGGTGATCTCTTAAGCCCAACGATACGACGATTCAATATTTTGTATAATGCAGAAACACAAAATATGTACGTAACCATCATCTATTATTTTGTATAAGTTGTTCTGAATATTATTATTAAACCCATTGACATCACGCTACACTATATATTTTCCATTTGACAAGACGCTGACTATTGTTTAAGGACGTGGATGTACATAGTCGTGCATGCAGACGAAGGGCTTTTGACACATCATCTTCTACTATGAACTATTTATGCTAATCAAATTATAGTCCAATGTTTAATTCGAGAACTTACGTACGTCCATGTATATTCTTGATATTAGGTCAATGACATTTGGGTTACGCAAAAGACGAAAAATATATCTTTTTAAGGATCGAAACGGATTTGCAATTAAATTTTGTTTTACTCGATTTCATGGAATTCTATAATTATAATAAGAAGTATCAATCATACTTCAAAATGTCTTTGAAATTTTTGTCCATCTACACAAAATATGTCATGTACTTCATTTTACTCCATATAACAACATGCCATTTTGCCATTTTTTGTTCCAGATGTGGTTATTCAACATAATTCCGTAAAAATGCACAAATGTTTTATGACTATTTTTATGTTCTTAGCAAAGAAAAGATTAAAAAAAGAACATAATTTTGGTCCCGATGAACAAAGAGTTTCCCAAAGTGCTTTAACAAAAACAAAAGGTTTCTTACCAAAAAAATAAAAGAGTTTCTTAAAGAAAAAACCCAAATTAATCAATTCCAAATTTAACCAAATCCAAATTATATAAAACCAATCTTAGCTAGCCAGAAATTATCAAAAAAAATTAACTCTGAATGGAATATATTTTTTAGAATCCAAAATCTCAAAAATTTGAATCGAATCAAACCGAATAATTGAAAGCATGTTTTTATCGTTCAACGTGTGTTCTAATAAAACTATATTCTGATATTATTTTGATTGACTAAGTAGAAGTGAAAATGTTCCTAATGGCAATCTTACTCGAGAAAAAAAAAAGCATCTTGTCCTTGATTGGTTTTTATAATTAGACCACCACAACCTAGTTTATTAATTAATCAGTGAAGTTGTAAATATATTTGCTTAAAATTATAATGTTGGTGGCTATAAAACAAAAAAAAGGCACATATATATGCCAATATATAGTACAATTGAATTTTTTTTCCCTTGTTTGTTTAATTTTAAGCTCCTAAAAGGGTATGTCTTTATCGAATAGATTCAGCATTATGTGCTTGCATGATATCTGATGGAACATAAAGCCTAAAGGAGATTGTCTTTGCTCATTATATTAAGAAAAATTTTCAAAGTAATCCCTCTTAGATTTTAAATATGTAGAAATAGTTCCTTTATTTTTAATTTTCCATTGACAAAATTATCTCTTAGTTATTTTGGTCTCATTGTTTATCATGCATGGTTCGGCAAAACATGTTGATGACTTTCGAATTTCTTTTAACATGTATATTATATTCAAAATATTCAAAACTTGATTTGAATAACTTCGCAAAGAGACAGAACTAACTAAAATATGCATGTTTTAATGTAATTAAGATTCCCTAATGCATTCTCTTAATAATATCTATTCATTTAGTTTGTTTGAATCAATAGAAGTTTGTTTAATGTATTTTGCGTTTTAAAACTCCTTTTATGATCTCTAAAAGTCATTTTCCACGATCAAGTTCTCATTCTTCGTCTTTAAGTTGCTAGATTTGAATATTTTCCCAAAGAGAAAGAACCAACAAAGATATGCACGTTCTAGTGCAATTAAGATTCCCTATGCCTTCACCTAGTTATATCTATTCATTTAGTTTTTTTTATTCAAAAGAAGTTTGTTTAATGTATATTGGGGTTTAAAACTCCTTTTAAGATTTCTAAAAGACTTTTTTCATGTTCTAAATAATTCAAAAAATTTTAAACATATACGGAATAAAAATACATTATACTTAGACGGATTCATAAAGTGTTCAGAAATCTAATAAAACTTACATGGTAATATGAATCCAATTTTTAAGACTAATCGACATGGAGGAGCAAACACTAGGCTATTCAACACTTTTTTCTCGAACCTAAAACATATTACTAACGATAGAAAACAAACACTTAAATAAATTATTGACAAATATACAATATATTTACATAGATTCTATATTTTAATTTCAGAACGAGAGTTTTTTAAAATATGATATCTTGAATACAATATTACATTATAAATCTCGTATGATTTAATAGATAACAGAAGTAGTATCAAGATTTTTTTAAAGTGTATCTAATAGTATTTCAGGTATATAAGTAAATTTATCTAAATCTTATAAATAAATTTGGTGAACAAAAAAATCTATTAAAAATCAAGAAAAAAAATGAATTCAAAATAGCAAAAATAGGATAAATTAAAGATAAAAATGATTGCCAGAAAATTATTAAATAACTTTAACATAATATACTTCAATCATGATTTGTGGAATATTATATAAAGATTGACGAAAAACTAACAACTGGATGGCATGAGATATAAACTTTATTGGGAATAAAGTTGGGAGGATATAAATTATAATTGTATAAGAATCTGGTTTGTTTTCGTAGATCTTCGTTGGTGCATTTCCTGTTAATTTGTCTTCTCCTATTGAGCTTTGATTTTTCATTTTAAAAGCATAATTACATTTAAACTTTAAAATAATAATAATTATATATTTTCTTTTTCAAATCTCCGAGCATCTTTCAACTAAACGTGTTCGTGGAAGTAATAAAGGAAACTGCACCAGTCTAGTATTAAAAGCAGTGTTCTTGAAAACAATTTAGACATAAAAATAAATAATAATTTGATTAATTTAAATTGTTTTTGCCGTTTTTCTTTTTTAAAATCTTCATCTTTAATACAAAAATGTAATATTGTATATTTGGTTAAAAGATCGTACACACATATTTATTACAAAGAACTTACCATACGATTAAGAATTTAGTTAAGCATGTAAATTCAATCATCATGCTAGAATCCCAACCTTTGCTTTGTTCTTTCTCACAACTCCACTTAAACTTATAATCATTAGACAGATTGGGTAATTATTAGCTACCCATTGCTATTAGAAAACTAATTAACACGATTAATTATTCATCACTTTGTTTTTCCTTTCCTTTATCGTATTTTTTAAGTAAAGCAAATGAACCGGCCAGTGTGAAATTCCCTTTAAATAGTGTTTTAATTAATCAGAAGTCATTCTTCCCCACGAATGTCTCGTGAGCGGAAAAGAAGAAATTATAAAAAGGGATATTATTAGATAAGTGGAGCTGAGTGGGCTTGGGATTACCGATAGATCCATCTTAATTGTATTCGTATTATAAACATTTATTGATTTAGCTTCTCAGAAAATGAAGTCTAGTGGTTTGTAAAAAATTGCTATAATGTCACTATCCAAATTTAATCCGCACATCTTATTGACAAAAAATGTTAATTGACTTAACAATACAGAAAATTAGTATATGCAAAGTTGATATAAAAATATCAATACTATTACAGTTTACAGCCATGAGTCAACTCAAATCCATAAAAGGGCGTCTAATCACTTCTAATTAAAAGGGTGATTATTTTAGTCAAGGTGAGAAAAATGATCAAAACGAACTAGACAAACATCGAGGGCATAGCAAATGTAATAACATAAATCTTGGTTCGGTCTTATCAACATTGGTTTACTAGCTTACAAATACATTGTAATATCTCATTTTGTGGAACATAATTGTATTTTCATAGAACCAGAAAAAAAAATGTATATGCTTCTGGAGATGGGTAAATAGATGTTATATGACAATTAAAAGCTTACAACTTCAGTAAAACTAACTTAGAACATGTTATGACATCGATTATAAACTCTAAATAAATTCGACAAAACAAAGAAGCCAAAAAACAAGCAACATATAACTTCGATATCATAGAATAATAAATAAGAAATACTCTTTTTGGTGAAAAAATAAAAAATACTCTCTGTTGGTGAAAATTTTTCCTCATATTTTAGTGTTTTTCTTCTAATTGTAACTTGCATAAAACTCATATAATCCTCACTTCAGTGGCGCAGAATGGTAAAATGTAAATCTTAATTATAGGTATCGTCGTGGGGTGTTAGGAACTCATGTAAAGATGTTCTTTTTCGCAGCCAAAAAGCATTCTCAAAAATACGATATGAGTTAGAAGTAAATATTAGAAGTTGGATATAGGCAATGAAAAGTACGGTTAGCCTTGTCTTTTGTTGTGAAGGCTGTGTTTGTCAAACCCCGAATCGTGGTCTCCGACTTGTTAGAAGCTTCTTATGCTTTGTTTCTTCGGTTATGCACTGTCTTCAGAGGAAAAACAACAAGAATAAAGTTAGATAATATATTTAAAATTTAGTGCTGAAACATTTTAAGCATAGATATTAAAATGAGTTGAGATTTAATATACTTTGAATATATTTCGTACTTTTAACTAAATATCAAAACTTCCAAGCATATCATATTTCTATTGCTGTAAAACGTTTCCTTTCGGATATTAATTAGTTATTCATTTTTCATAAAGAAAATAATAACTCGCCATAAAAGATAAACAGAATTTTGATTGCTAAAAAACGTGAAAACGGTAAGCTTTGCGCAATTACATATATGAAGACACTAATCCTACAAAACAATACAATATGGTAGAAGAATTTTTGGTAACGTGAAAACTCAATTACGTAGAAGATCATGTGAAAGACAATTCTGCATTTGTTTGACAAATTTGAAGTTCTACCGATTCATTGTTTCATTCAACAAATATTTCACATTTCCACTATCCTATAATATTACCAATTGGAGCAAGACTTTAGTACCCTATTTGTCTCTAGGGTCACTAAAGTTAAACAATAACACCACTTTGGTATAGTTTTAAGACACGATCACATAATTAAGTAAATTATAAAAGACGACGATATAAACTAACTCGTAAAGAGAAATCTAACGCCTAGGCAACATTATAGACACTGTAAAGCCTACTAACGTGTCTCCTTTATACTTTTGATTGATCTCACACTTAAAAGTCAGTTCCCATGGCCTTTTCAGATATCGGCTTGATTATATTATATTTTGTTCTTTTGCCTTATATTTTTCTAGTTTTATTTTGTTTTAAAATTTTTGCCTTATATTGGAATGCTTTAAATCAAATTCATTTTCTAATATCTTTTCTTTCTCCAACAGTATGCAATATACTGATTTAAAATAAAATAATAATATAAAGATAACACTAACACAAACCACTTAACTATCACATATCTTATTTATCCCTTATATACAAATAAAAACATTTTAAAAGCAATACCATTTATTTTGTAAGAATTTCTAGTGTCTGAGGACTAAAAAAAAACTAGGTGCCGCCATAGGAGCTACTTAAGTATTTTTTAAAAAATCTAATGAATTAAGAAATACAAATTTAATCATTTAATGTTTACTAAGAAAAAATATTATCAATTTTAAATCATTAATAAAATTTAATCTTAAATTATATGTTTACAACTAGAGATATATTTTCAAAAATAAAATATCATAAAGTAAGTATATTTAAAAAAAAATAGCAATGATAAGCCGTAGAGATACAAACTAATAGTTGTCTTAAAGCAATAATATAAAAATCCTATGCAACTTAAAATATTTATATTAGTTGATTTTTTATTAAAAAATCACTAAATATTTATCTTAAAGTTATAGGACTCAACAAACAAATAAGATTATAGTTTTAAATCTCGCCCATTATGTAAATAATAGTATAGTATATTTATAATAAAAACATGTACAAGGTACATGGTAGGGTAGGTTACTACTTAATAGATTCAACTAGGTGATGTTATTTGATTAATTTCGTTTATGCTCGAAGTGGTCAATTAAACAAAATGGATTAGGTGTGTGTATTTTTGTCTGGCTTGGGATCTTTACTCCACTCGTATCCCCATCCAATAAAGTCTCTCTCTCTCTCAGTGTGACATCCGAAATGACGATTTTTTTTGCAAATCTATATATTTAATCGAAGGCAAAGACAAAAACTATTAAATAGCAAAAGGGATTGCCAAGAATGTTAGAAAATATGGTGAGAATTTGTACGCCTTTGGTATTATTCTATTAACCAATTAGTCGGCATGCAATATAATGAGTTGATTTTTCTTCTTTAATCATGCAATCAAACCCAACATCGTGAAACTGATGTGGCGTTATTTTAGCTCCATTGAATCTCATTTGAATTATGTTTTGATATTTGCATGAGTTCATAATCATCTATATAAATATCATGTCTACTTTGGTGTTTCCTTGATTTACAATTGATTAATATTCCTAATATACTATATTTGTAGTCGATCTTACCCAAATGAGTAAGTTTATCCTAATACGTATTGGATTTTAGATATTTCAGATAACCGTTAAGTCTCAATACTAAAAATAAAATACTTTTTATTAATTAATTAGTTTTGTAATAATACTTTTTATTTAAACTTACAAATATATAATTTAATCAAAATTTGTGTATATATCTATATATATATATATATTATTTTTAATAGTTATAATACATTGATATCTATTTAAATGATATGCCTCCATTTGTAGCTTTGATCATTACATTATTAATGTACATATATCGTTGTGCAGTGTATAATGTTTCTAATTAAAGCCAAAGTTTCAGATACTGTTACTCATGATTAATCAGTCATCAACCACCTTAACTAATTTATTATTATTTCTATAACAGCTTTAAAAATAAAGTAAAAATTCCCTTGACATATAATCTAAAAGAAAATGTTATAATAATGTCCACATACGCCCAATAAAAGCTTGGAAAATAAATGATTATTTAGGAGGGCGAAAAAGAATGTATATAAAATGATACTATTTAGGAAATAAAAACAACACATGAAGTACAAAGTTGCCAAATGTACGATCTATGTGGCTGACGAAGCACGACACTTGCTTAGTACCAAGTTACTAACACTATACAATTTACACAGTTACTAACACTATACATTTTATACACAGAGAGATTACATATGACACTTTAAAAAGATGATAATTAATAAAGAAAATAATAATGAAAGGTTTGGCATAATAAACAAAAGAGGTTAAAACATATTTTAGACGGTTTTATCTATATGATTAAATATTGCGATTACTTAATTTTTTCTATATAGACATCTAATTATTTACCAAATGATTTTTTATCCTTGTCATATAAGTGTACGATTTCTTTTTCATTTTTAATAACATATTTTATTTTTAATGAAATCTTTGATATAAATGTAAATTTTTTAGTAGTTTTAGTGAGTACTTTAGATAATGGATAATAAATATTATTAATAACTCATCGAAAATAAATAAATAAATTATTAGGTGATCATATAAGTTATTTTTATTTTTTTTCGTTAAAATTAGTTTTAAAATACTTATTTCCGTTTAGTTCAGTGTTTTTTCAAAACCTTTAGCAAATTTAAAATACAAAGAGGAGAATAAATAGTTGATGAATTAACTGATTATTGGATACAGACTAAAATATATTTTTAAGAATTTATAGATTAGCCAAGTATTGTTTATGTTGTTGGCTAGATTTTATTTTTTGGAAACAATGGAATATGTTCATCGTAGATGATAGATTGTTAAATGTAAAACTATTATAATTTGATAATGGCATATAACAAAAAAATGATGTAATAGACCGAAAAAAAAATACTCATTGTTTTTTGTATTAAACTAATATTATTATTTATAGCTAAAGTTAAACTCATGTTATATGTGGAGACACTGAGTGATCATAAGACAATCAAAAGATTACTTACATCCATCTTTGAGATTTCCATGAGGTAAAGAGTCAAAAAGTGTAGTGGAACACAAAAATCTCATAGGTGGGCAAAAATAAAAAGGAGAATTCCATTAAATATATAAACTCCTATTTAAGCATTTTTAAGCACATATATATACACAGATACGAGAGATAGTCACATCACAACTAACAATTTATCTATCTCTCTCTCCTATAAGTTTTAATGGCGATTTAGAAGACCCGTAGTTCTCTGATCATCCTCCGGTTTCTACTCTCATTAAAACACAAATCAACGATTATCTCTCAATCTCTTTACTCATTCTTCTTATTTGGATAAGATCTCTCTCTATCTCTTTCTCCCTCATTTTCAGCAGATTCAATCCAAACCCTAACCTCTTTGATTCTGATCGCAGAATATTAATTATTCTCTTAAAAAAACAATTATAAATATTCTGACAAACCACTATCTTTTACCATCCCTCTTTTTTGTTTTTCTTCTTACTCCACACCATAAATGTCATATTGTTCGATCTGTCCTTTGCCCTTATTTACTATCACCACCATCACTTCTACACTTCAAACCCTTGTCGTATTTTCTTAAGAATACGTACTTAGAATACATTACAAATACACACCAGGGCCCTATATATAAAACGCAAGAGAAAGAGAGAGAAGCGATTCTTGGTTTAGCTTTCTTGATGGATTTCTGTTGGAAGAGAGAGATGGAAGGTAAACTAGCTCATGACTACTTGTCGTCCGCAAAGAGCCACCAAGGCATGATGACGTCACCACGCCGCGTCTGCGTCGTCACGGGACCGGTGATCGTAGGCGCCGGACCGTCGGGACTAGCGACGGCGGCTTGTCTGAAGGAGAGAAATATAACTTCGGTACTACTCGAGAGATCAAACTGCATAGCTTCACTATGGCAGCTCAAGACTTACGACCGGCTCCATCTCCACCTTCCTAAGCAATTCTGTGAACTTCCGCTTATACCCTTTCCCGCCGATTTCCCAACTTACCCGACGAAGCAGCAGTTTATCGAGTACCTCGAGGACTACGCCCGAAGGTTTGATATACGGCCGGAGTTTGGTCAGACGGTCGAGTCGGCGGAGTTTGATGAGAATCTCGGGATGTGGCGCGTGACGAGCGTGGGTGAAGAGGGCACGACGGAGTATGTTTGCCGGTGGTTGGTGGCTGCGACGGGAGAGAATGCGGAGCCGGTGGTCCCGAGGTTTGAGGGGATGGAGAAGTTTGAGGCCACGGGAATAGTTAAGCACACGAGTCATTATAAAACCGGCGGAGACTTCGCCGGAAAAAGGGTTTTGGTCGTCGGATGTGGAAACTCCGGCATGGAGGTTTGTTTGGATCTCTGCAATTTCGGTGCTCAGCCTTCTCTCGTTGTCAGAGACGCTGTGAGTCTCTTTTTTCTTTTCTTTTTTTGTTCCCTAATCTTTCTTTCTTCTTTTTCTTGTTTTAAGAAAAAAGCAATGTGGAGATAAATTAACTTTTTCTTAGGCGTTTTCGACATTTTCGTGGCTCTTTCATGTTTTGTAGAGTTTCTTCTATGCTACAAACAAAATCACTTTTAAAGTTTTTTTTTCATTCAAGTTGATCTTCTGATATCCCCAACTTTTTAAAAAAACTGAAGATATTACCTACTTCGTTACAAATTTTTTCTTTTGTTTTCTGAACTCTTACTATTTCGAGGATTATGAGTTTTTCCTGTAAATTTTATGCGATATTAATATACTATAATTCTTTTGATTTTAAATTGTACTAGATAATATTCCTTTCTACCAATATGTTTTGAGATGTTCTAGTTAAACGAGTTTTTGAGAGGAAAAAGGTTCTAGACAAATACTAAAAAAAATCTCTGATTGAAAAACTCATGATTCAATCTTAAAAAGAAGTTTCTTTACTGTTCTTATTCATCATCGAATGGCTTTAACAAAAACTTGTTATTACTAATAATAAGTATTTCAGAAAAATATTTCTATTTCATTGTACTATTTTCATAAACAACCCAAAAAATAATTTATACATACTAAGTATAATCTAATTCATTAATATCTCTCTAATTTACTAGCTGATTACTTCAGAAGAATAAATTATGCAATTTTGTGTCTTATTTTCTGTGCTTATAAGTAAAAATTTGGAAAATAATGTATATTTCCATTGATAAAAATTCATATTTTATTTTTTATTAACTTGTTTATAAGAGAATTAAAATTTTACTGGAAAATACAAAGGTTGGTATCATCCTAATTTTAAGAGTTTATTCTATCTTTAGGCCCTTGTGACTTCAAGTTCCAACATTTTGTTAATATAGTTTTTTAATGAATAAATAGGTTTACCTAATTTCTTTTGTAGGGAAATACTATTTTTATAATATTTTCAGAGAATGAAAACTATCAGAATACTACTTTATTGGGATTATCACGAGCACGCGCAAACATTCTCGCAAAAAAAAAAACAGTCTCTCGACATTAAAAACAAAAACAAAAATACGAAATATAATATGATTTTCATTCGAATTTTACAAATGCAATATTTGCTAATAATATTATTTGTTTTCTTTAACTGGTGAAGGTGCACGTCCTACCACGAGAGATGTTGGGTACTTCGACTTTTGGGCTGTCCATGTTGTTACTCAAATGGTTGCCCATCCGGCTCGTTGACCGTTTCCTCTTGGTTGTTTCCCGGTTCATCCTCGGGGATACCACCCTGTTAGGTCTTAACCGACCCCGGTTAGGCCCCTTACAGCTAAAAAATCTCACTGGAAAAACTCCGGTTCTCGACGTCGGAACGCTTGCGAAGATCAAAACCGGAGACATCAAGGTATCGTATATCTTAATCAAATATGATACATCGTTCATATATTTGTATATGCTAATAACCGGTTTCCTGATTGTGATATTGTTTAAATGGCAAAAGGTGTGTTCCGGGATAAGAAGGTTGAAACGGCATGAAGTTGAGTTCGATAACGGAAAAACAGAGAGATTTGACGCCATAATATTAGCAACTGGCTACAAAAGCAACGTACCCTCTTGGCTAAAGGTAGTCCAATAATGATAATATAGTTATTTCACCTTTGTCCACTTTCTTTAACACAATCATCATTAAAATCTTACACTCTTTCCTAAGAATGTAAAAGAAAATATATACATCCATTATACGAAGTCGCATTAAATGGTTATTGGAAAACAAATAATTTTGCAGGAGAATAAAATGTTTAGTAAGAAAGATGGGTTTCCAATACAAGAGTTTCCGGAAGGATGGAGAGGTGAATGTGGGCTATACGCGGTCGGATTCACAAAACGTGGGATCTTTGGAGCATCAATGGATGCAAAGAGAATAGCTCAAGACATATACGAGTGTTCAAGAAAATCTGATCAAGGCTATCGACATATACAAGTGTTCATGTCAAGAAAATCTGATCAAGCCTATAACTAGAGTATTAGATGGTTGAGAGATTTAAGGGTTTTAATCAAGAAAAACATAACTCGAAGACGCGGTCGGAGAAACGGAAATAGATGGTTTTGGTTTGAAGGAAGGATTGTTGTAAATTAAGACTTATCTCCAGCTGCAATGCAAATTGGGGAAAAAAAAGAAAGAATGAAAAGGAGTTTTAGTGAGAGTGATTGTGGTGGGAATTGATGATCAATCTGCCCAAAGGAGAGGAGGGGACCCTCTCTCTTTGCATGCTTATAACCCACTTTGTAAATCTTTTTTTTTCTATGTTTCTAATTTTTTTTTCTTTCTTTTCTTTTCCTTTTCTTTTTCTCTTTAGTTTCCTTAGTTAGGTATGCTCTTTGTTTTTCTTACCTTCTTTAGGTTCAATTTTTTTGGCAGAGTATTGTGGTGAGTTTTTTTGTTTGTTATATACATAATATTTGTTTAACTAAAGGTCTTGCTTTTTTTAAGAATAATGAAATTGTAACAAAAACAAATAGGTTAGAGAAAATGTCCAATGAATGTGTCAATGAAATTTCGTTGTCGAAATGATTTCATTCCGTAGTAGAAGTATCATATAAATTTGGACCACTGCTTGTACATTCGTCAGAAATTAAGACCTGCACATTTATAATTCTGCTGACCCATTTTTTTTTCTTCCAATTATTGCTAGATGTACGGCCTCCACATGATTTCTTGTCATATTTTTGAATTAAACTAACTAGCTAGCTATATAAATCTATACTAGATCTCATGTCAGATAGATCGTTCGGTTTAGATTCCATCTTGGATTGTTATCTTGGCCGTATTGATAGAATCTATAAAAAAAATTTAATGGAAAATGGTATAAAAATGTTGCATGTAATACGAAATGAATGATAGATTGGTACTGAATTTTTGTGAATCATTGGAAGTCTCCGCAAAAAGAGCTTCATAAAACCTATAATTATGCCCCTATGATTCTTTGGTGGCTGTTGTGGGATTTTGTGCGAAAAAAAAAATCTGTTCATAAAATTCAGCAAAGCTTAATTTTGTGAAACTGTATATTCTATGACGGCAAAACAATATTAACACGTCAGGAATGATTTGCATAACAATCCAATTTGGTAGTGATTCGTTCACATTAGTCATATGGTCACCGATATCACAACGACGCGATTCATCAAACATTCTATAGCCAAAACACGATTCCATAATCTCTTATAAACCGGAGTTTCTCAAATTTCTGTCGTTTAATTTCGAATCACATTTCTAACTAGCAGAATGTTTTTTCAACTATGGCAGTTCTAAATTCATAGCATAAACTAAGTCTCGACAAAGCTACTTATGGGGGCAGACAGATCAACTTCACCATGCAGTTTTGTCATCCAAATCATCACACATGATTTTCTGTAATCATAAGATCGCCTATATACAAAATCGTTAAGGGTGATATAACAAAACGTTAATTAAATAGATTCAAACCGGTCTAACAAAATTGTATATCTGATCTAAAGTAACTTTGGCGGATCACAATTTATAGTGATTGGTTTAGTGAAAAAAATTATGAACTATATTTTAATATCAGCCTTTTTGTTTGTTTGTAAATTTATCAATATATCAATTATTCAAATTGCGCTTACAGGGAGAACGAGTAACTTGACCATAAAATTATAAGCTTTTGGCCACAAAAGATTTGAGACTAATGAAAACGGGATTTAACAGAAAAGAAAAAAATAAACAGTACTGTTTCTGTTTCTTCGTAGTCTTTGGACCATTACGCATGTGGCTGACCTTAAAAGTCATATGATTAGAGAATGTATACTGACTTTAAAACCATGTGGGTTCATTGTTTAAATTGTCATGGGATATGAATGTTTTACTGACCGGTAACTTGTTCAAATCTAGACAAAATGATGTTTCATTAAAATTCAGAAGCTTTTATACATCAGAAGATATATATTAAAATGAAATAAAAGATTAAATTCGAGCAAACATAAGGGAAAAGGGAAAAAAGGGAACAAGGATCTTACAGAAATTTACTTTTGTAAAAAGCACATAAGTAACAAGCTGGAGCCCTACACTTTTGCCAAGCTGTTGGGGAAATTTTAGGAAACAATATCAGATATTCAGATCCCAAATCAAATCTTTCAATTTTATTTTTTGTCAACATCAAATCTTCAATTCAAAAAATCACTTTTTATTTTAATTAAAATTCTGGTGAAGTAATTAGTAGTGGCTGACCCCAAGTAGGCAAACAGATTTGATATATCCTCACAGTTCCTAGTCCCACATTGTTAACATAAGAAGCACTTGCTTTTTTCAAATCATGTATCTGCTTTTTTTCTCTGAAGCTCTTTTTCTTTAATTTTGCCTTTTTTAGTTTGTGCTTTTTCTTGGCTCTGAATTATATAGTTGGCTTGTCAACCAAATTGTGTTGGAAAGTGGTGCTCTTCGACAGTAAACGGTATAGATGATTGTGTCCATATATCTTATACATATATGACTTGCAAAAATCAGAATATGTTTGGCGATATTTTCATGCACTATACAAATGAAGTATAGCATATGTTAATATCTATATGCTTCGACCACCAACCAAAAATAAAGTAATATGTGTTCTCAGGAATATTTTTCCTTCTTTAAGATTCATATTCTTTATCACAATGATGAAGACTGCTCATAGTGGAAGTATCTTTGGGTACTAAGTAATGTGTTCAAAATTTAAATTATGCAAAATATTATATGTTATGAAAGAGTTAAAAGGAGGGAAAACTGCTACACACACGCACATCGACACACACAAAAACTAAGGTTTGGTAGTTTCACTAAGTCAAAACTTTTGGAAATAACGGAGTTAAACTACAAACGGAAATCAAAACATGGTTGTTTTAAGAGTTAAACTTGGCGATATTAAGCTAATATGTTCGAATGAGAACTAGCTACTTTGTTGTCCGCAATGGTTCATCTTGGTAATTCTCTAGTGAAGATCCTTTGAATCTGCTGCAAATTCAATTTAAGAATTGACTTTATGACATTGACAATGTGTATGTTGGTTAACTTGACAATGAATTATCCGTGGTTAGGATCTTGGAAACCAAAGTTTGAAGGTTGATGTGTCAAATGCTCTAACATTTTTGTTTTAAAAATGATAAAAAAAAATCCAGATATTGCATGGGCTTAGAACTAATATAATTAAAAGACACCTAATCTTTATCAAAAATATAACTAAAGACTGAAAAAAAAAATTGTAGCATTGACAAATAATTATAAATAAGGTGCCTCACTTGTGTAAGCTTTTTCATTTTTTCGTTCTTTATTATCTTATGTTTTGAACTACTATTTCATTCATTAGAAAAATGATGAATCTAAATGAATTAAATTTTCCTCGGGAAAGAACTATAAGTTGAATTAACCAATTAGGAAAAGCAACTATAAGTTCACATAGAAAAGGAAATAAAACTTAATAAGAAAAAATCGTTTTTCAGTATTAGTGAAAAAATGGGAAATGTGGTCCATATGAGTCTGGTAAGTGCATCTTCTTCTCCTCCACAACAAGGGAAGTGATCTCGCTGGACGATCCAGCCGCTGTCGTACATTTGGCACCGATGGGTCCTAATTCTCTCTGAACCATCCGATTCCAAAAGCTTTAAACGCTCACTGGTCCTTCGCATTCATTATCTTAACGGTCTCAAATGGACCATGTCAGTTTTTTGTCCGTTAATTTTTTTTTTAGATAAATTTAATTAGAATGGGAAAAGCAAGATCGGACGGTGAGACTAGCAGTCAAATGTGACTGGTCCTATCATCCCACGGTTATGGATCGTTGAAGCTTTGATTGATCAATGATTAAAAGACTAATCTCTGATTTTAAATATCTGTCACCAGATTTGACGTGACGATACATCTCTCCATAATTACTCACGAGGATTTTAACTAATAAAAGCCACACCAAACTTTACCAATATTTTTGTTTTCCTTCTTTTTTTTGTATGATTAAAACCTAATTTTCTTCTAATGAAGTGAAACACATGCTAATTTCAATAATTGTGTTTGCACCAAATATCGGTGTTTACAGATATAGTTATACAAATTAGGTTCGTTTTCAGCTTAATTGTTGGCCAACAAAATCAATAGTGGTGTGTCTTAATCCCACAACATGTGTTGTTTGCAACTCAAACACATGAATATAACCATTTAATCATTAACTGGAGTTACTCAAAACAAATACCATATATATTATTTGACGATATACAATTCACATACTTAATCATGGCTTGAATAGATGAGATATATAATAAATTACATGATGTATTTCGATGATACAGTTATTATATAACCGAATAATCGTGATAGGAGTGTAATAAAGGCAACATCAGATTTATTGAATATATTTTTGTCATCTTTTAGAATACATGGATTTCGATGAATTTAGTAAAAAAAAAGTATATGATGATGGATCCAGTGAAAATACGAGTTTTTCTGATGTTAATGATTTGAGTTTTTTTTTCTTAAGAGCGTAAGAGATTTTTGGTCCATAATCTACATCAACATCCCAAATTAGTTTAATTTTTTTATTTAAAAAATAACATTTAAAAAACTTTGAACCCATGGTACAAAAAACCCGACGCTCGTGTACCCATAGATCACTACACTTTTGGATTAAGTGAAAATACAAGTTTTTTTCCTTTTTTCTTTGTTCTAAATGAGTAAGTGTAGTTAATTATCTAATTTATTTATCAAAATTTGTTGCAGATTTGAAAAGCCGTTCACAATTTGTATATATTAAATTAATGCAAGGACCATATTGTTAGGTTTGATATATATATATATATATATAAATATATCTTTATACTAATATTTAAATCCAAACCCTAAACAATTGTACTTCAAATTTTGAAAAACAATCACGACCTTCGCAGCGGATTTACAACGAATCTAGACAATTGCTTATAATTATTTATTTTGCGAAAGATTCGTTCCATGGCTCACATACATGATCAACATCAACTAATACGATCCAAGGCTATCATTAGAATTTTGATTTGTGATGTACATCACATAGTGGCTACTCCATCAACATAAGACATGCATTCTGATATGTCGGAAGTCTCGACAGCAGTTTCAGAGTCGGCTACTCCCACAGAATGATAATTACCCTCGAAGAGTTTTTAATGAGCCTAGCACAGATGTTGTTCACCACCAGTCCGTATGGCACGCAAGGAAAAACAAATATCTTAATATTTTAAAATACTTATTAGAAAATTATTTTATTTCTATGTATAAAAAGCATGATATGAAGGTCATGTGTAATCATTAACCATTCTTGTTTATTTTACAAATTATAGGCTGAAATAGTTCAGTAGCTGGTAGAATTTGCTTAAAATTCCTATTAAATATTACATCTAAAAAATGAGTTAGCAAGTATGCATGCGACGGTCAGATACCAAGTTCATATAATTTGTACTGTTCTCTTGCTATATTAAAGTGGGAACCCAAATACGTTGAAAGAGTGTTTTGATATTAGGGTTACAAAATGAAACAAAAATCCTAGGGTTTGAAAAAAAATTATAAGGAAAAGAAAAATAGGGTTTACGTATTGGCATAATAGAAACATATATTACATAGTTCCCTTTTCTACGTAAGTGTGAATAAACCAATTCTACGTGGAGTTTCCGTATAACCATTTTTACAAATAATTCAGAATTGATAATCATTTCATATTGAAAAGAAAATGTAACTATATGCGGATGCATGTGTGAAAAATCAGATGAGTACACAGAAACCTCTCTCTCATACACATGCGAAGAGATGAGACAAAGATTCTATAGTGGAAGTAAGTGTGGAAATGAGGTGCAAAGAGTGGTCCTAACTAAAAGGTCTCAGAAGATACTAATGCCTTCGCAGTGAAATGCAAGCGATTAAGATTACAAAAAAAAGTGATGTCTCTTCACTTTAGGGTCCACTCTTCTTCTCTCTTTTTTTCCCTTTAATAGGTCAATCGAAGAAGACCGATCGTAATCGTGCATGCTCATTATTGGATACTTGTTTTTCTCTTATATTTTCTTTCTTAGCTTACATTACAAGAGAATATTTGCTATTAGATTCCAGTATAACACATATATACTTGGTACAAGTCAGATTTTGTTCATCCGACTCCATCTGTATTTCTTGTAAACACCAATTTCTATAAGTCATGCATGCACTTACTGAGTAACGCAGACGTGAATGTTTACTAAGATAGATATAACATAATTTTTGAAAGCCATTCTATTGTTGTACTTGTTCTCAATTGTTATCCACATTCATTCCCTTTCTTGTTGATAACGGATATTCCATTTTATTCGTTCGTTATATGATATTTTTTTTGTATAATTATTGTTGTTGGTCTGTGTCGCTAAGCCCCGTGTAAACTAGACAAAGACTTGTGATTTTTTTTTATGAAAAAAGAACCCTCTGTTCTAACCTGTATTTGCGTAATTCGTTGTCTCACATCTTATTTCGGCATTGGAAAATTAAATTTTATTATAAAAAAATCTCTTAGGCGTAGTGATAGTTGAGCTCCATCTTTTTCAATGCGTAATTACGACGTTAACCAAGGTGGATGTCAATTTATATCTGTCAACAAATTGCTTATCATATTATGGTTACGTAACTTGCATTCGTTAGATACATTATATTATAGGTTATATATCTTTTTAAATATATATACTATCACCCGTTAAACTACTTATTATATCCATTGTTTCTCGTTTCTTACTTCTTCTATTGACTTATTTAGTAATGAATAAAGAACGTTTAACCGCCAAACGTGAAACAGTCAAAGTGTTATTGTATTAGATTAGTTAAGTCAGGTAATTAAAAATTTGAGCAACCAGAAGTTGTGGGCCTAACGGTTGGTGAAAGCATGACAGTGTAATAACACACACTCTCACCCCCATTTCTCCTAAATTCTCACTTCTTTATGCTTTTGTCAAAATTAATTTTCTTTTACTAATAAGAAAGCTAGCAAATAATATCTCTCAACGTGATTGTGTAAATATTTTCATCAAGCCTCTTTTTCTGTTGAGTGTGCAAGTTCCCATTTTGATGATAACAAAACGTTACAAAAGTATTCACATGGTTTGGGTTTATATTCCTTGATGCAAATTACTTGGAGAAGGTGGGTCATACACTGTTACGTTTGACTGAAACATGTAGATGTTTTAAAATAGATTTTAAATTTAGTTTGATAAATCAAATTGGTGGTATTGGGTTTAGTCCATAAATTAATGTCGGGCCTTTTTCGATAAGGCCCATCGTCTCTTCCATACATTTGCAGTTTACATCTCTTACTCGTCTTTTTTTGTCATTGGAGTTTCAGGTTTTGCGGAACTCAATTAAATAAGTGGCAGAGATTAAGCGTGATAAATTTGAGGTTCGACACGTATATATATTTGTTCATAAATATAAGATATTTTACATGTTTAGGTAAACTCTAACTAAATAATAATATATAACATTTTAAAGTAAACTATAACTTTATTAAAACTATGTGTCTTATTGTATTTACAGTTTATTTTGTAATTGGTTGAAATATTTTTAATTTATACTTCCAATGATACTTTTTTTGTCAACACTTTCAATGATATTTTTAAAAATAATAATACATTTTTGTTAATTTTTGTGTCCATCTTACATCAGGGCATATGGACTAAAGTCAATAACATTAAATATGGTATACACTCATTTTCCAACCGTGGATAAAAATTAAATAAAGTGGAAAATAATACGAATGAAAGCGAATGTATTGGTAAGCCATAAATGAGGTAGTTGTTCGTTTTAATTTCCTCTTTGTCTGGAAAGTCTACACAAAAGTTACGATTACCATATCCTCACGGTTAACTTTGGTTTGATTTTGAAACATTTCTTGAGCGAAGTGAAAAAAATTAATGGCCACATGACCCCGAAGAACCGTCGAAACATGCCGGAGACCGTCCTTCACTGGTGGTAGTTTGATTCGGATAGAATTAATTGATTTTTAAGAAATATAAGTCTACAGATTTTATCAAAGAACGTACTCTCATGCATATGTAGATTTTTGGTCTATCGCATTACGAATATGTTTTTGGAGCTGCCAAAGTCGACTGTCGGATAATAAGGTCAATAAATAACATTCTCCAAGAGTAAGAGAGAAAATATAAAAAATATATATAGTAATTCGAGTGACTTATTATCAATTTGCATGGTGCAGATTTTACTATGGATGGTGATGACATGACACGGTTGAACTACTATCATAAACCACTAAATTACACAATTTGTTATGTCTATAATTTTGAAAATAATTGTCTGTGCCGGTAAGTGATTTTGTCTGCGTAAGATTCTTTTTATAAGGAAAATTTAATCTTTGTTCCAAACTTTTGAACCTCAGTTAAAGAGACAGTTTACGCCATTGCATGTGTTATGCACAACTGATTTTGAAACGACAAGATTGGAAATATCTTTGTAAAGAAGAAATTTTTTTTGAAGGATTTGCGTTATAAGTTTTTTCTTTTAAGAAAAACTGGAAACAATCACACCTCAAAACATAATGTGCTTGCATATAAGTAAGCAAAACAAATAGGCTTAAATTTGAAGTTATATAATTTTAGGAGACTACTACAAAGTAAAACGTCAAGATTTTATATGCTCATCAAAACTATCAATTGATTGCATATATATATAAGTATACACATTTTATATCTTACAAAAGCGTAACTCCCAACTTAATGTAGGTTTTGACCTGATGAAAACTGAATCACACAAAGAAAACATTTGAGAATGACTCTTTCTTTCTTTGCTTCTCTAAGACAACAACAGCCCGAATAAGTACCTCTATGAAAGAAAGACCCAAAACGACATCGTATGTAACATAAAAATACAGGTGAAATTAAAACACATGTCCACACATGGACACAAAGAGCATTTAAGGTGTAGAAGGCAAGTGGTGGTTAGGGAGTATGTGATAATAATTAATCGGCCCAAATAGATTGGTAAGTGTTAGCCATCTATGTCCATACTAATAACTTCAACCTCAGATCTTTCTACTAAAACCCTTTTATTATAAATTCTACGTACACTCACACTTCTTCTCCTCAATTTCATCAAAAACCCATTTCTATTCTAACTCCTACGAAAAATGGTGATTCGTCTTTCTTTGATCTGTCTTCTTGTTTCAGTCACGGCGATTGCGGCTGACTTAACACCGGAGCGTTATTGGAACACTGCCTTACCAAACACTCCCATGCCAAACTCTCTCCGCCATCTTTTTACGCCAGGTTTACTTCTTTTTACTTTACCTATACTTTATATCTGTTTCCTTCTAGTCTTGCAACACTATTCCTAATGTTAGAAACCTTTCTTTCTATTTTTTTTGCATTTTCTTCTGTATCTATATATCATGATTTTATATAGTTTTAACGGTTTTTCCAATTTAATATTTACGGCAGATACCAAAGAAACATAAAAATAACTATAGACGTAAATGCAAAGAAAAAATGTATTTGACTTGTACTTATTGCAATTTCTATATATATTTTTAATATATATTTGAAGATATGTGTCCCAAGCTGATTGGTTACACAATCTCTAATTATTTCTGATCTGTACGTTAATAGCAAATAAATGTCCTCAAATTATTTCGATTTTGCAGATTTTACCGACGAGAAAAGCACCAACGTCCAAGTAGGGAAAGGTGGTGTGAACGTTAACGCCGGACATGGTAAACCTGGCGGAGGAACCGCCGTGAACGTTGGAAAAGGAGGTGTGCACGTGGACACCGGCAAGGGTAAGGGAACGCACGTGAGCGTTAGCGGCGGAAAAGGTCACGGCGGAGGCGTCCGCGTCCACACTGGGAAACCGGGAAAGAGAACCGATGTAGGAGTGGGTAAAGGCGGCGTTATAGTGCATACGCGCCACAAGGGCAAGCCGGTCTACGTCGGTGTGAAACCAGGACCAAACCCTTTTGAGTATAACTATGCAGCAAGCGAGACTCAGCTCCACGACGACCCCAAAGCGGCTCTCTTCTTCTTGGAGAAGGACATGGTTCCCGGAAAAGCTATGAACCTCAGGTTTAATGCGGAGGACGGTTACGACGGCAAAACGGCGTTCTTGCCACGTGGGGAGGCGGAAATGGTGCCGTTTGGGTCGGAGAAGTTTTCGGAGATCTTGAACACTTTCTCGGTGAAACCCGGTTCGGGAGAAGCCGAGATGATGAAGAAGACGATTGAGGAGTGTGAAGCGAAAAGAGTCGGTGGAGAGGAGAAGTATTGTGCTACGTCTTTGGAGTCGATGGTCGATTTTAGCGTTTCTAAACTCGGTAAATATCGCGTCGGTGCTGTTTCCACTGAGGTAACAAGCTAATGTCCTTTTTTTACGGTTTAGGACTTTGACAGAAAACAAATAAATTAAGATTGATTAAATAGTATATATACAATATGTGTAATTCGGTTTGGTTACGGTTTAGATTTGATTCGGTTTGGCTGAATTGGGTTTTAGCTTCGGTTTCTTTGGTCTTGAAATAAAAGAAACACACTTAAGTTTGGTTCGGTTTTGCTTCATTTGATTAATTTGTTAACGCCCAATGGTTGATTAATGATGTAACTTTGGTTACTACAGGTGGCTGAGAAGAATGCACCGATGCAGAAATACAAAATCGCAGCGGCCGGAATAAATAAGTTGTCGGACGACAAGTCAGTGGTGTGTCACAAACAGAAGTACCCATTCGCGGTGTTCTACTGCCACAAGGCGATGATGACGAGCGTTTACGCGGTTCCACTCGAAGGAGAGAACGGTCTGAGGGCTAAAGCGGTTGCAGTATGCCACAAGAACACCTCGGCTTGGAACCCAAACCACTTGGCCTTCAAAGTGCTTAAGGTGAAGCCTGGGACCGTTCCGGTCTGCCATTTCCTCCCTGAGACCCATGTTGTTTGGTTCAGCTACTAGATATGCTTTCTATATTAGTGTGGGTTATGTAATAATGTTCGAGACAATCTATCTTTTGGGATGTTTTGGTTATGAATATACATACATATACATATAGTAATGCGTCGTTTCCATATAACCAAAGAATGAAGGCATCTATATATTTTTACTTTACGTAGCTGTCTTTTGGGCCTGCTTGCTTTTTCTTGTTTTGCAAGAATACATAACAAAGGTAGAGTTGACATGTTAACAGAGCTTGCCTTTGGGCCAATCTACTCTTGGGCTCGTGGCATAATTACAGTGCCCATTTTACCACCACTCGAATTTTAGTTTTCAAAAATATCTTTTTTTCCAACAAAGCAATTAAATTAAACAAAAAATTAAGGAAACAAATAAACTAAGGAAACTAAAACAAAACAAAAAATCTTGATTGAAAATCTAAAACCCATCAGTTTCTTAATTGAGAAACAACTTCTCAAGATTATATAACTCAATTATCACCGTTTTCTTTATAAAACAAAAAGTTTTTGCTAGCTGATTTTTTTTTCTTTCCATTTTATCAATTTAACAAACAAAATCTTGAATGTAGTCTATATGATGTGAAGTTAATGTGTAAAGGAAATGAGGAGGTTAAAATTACATACCATAAAAAGAAAAACTAAATAGAAAAATCTTACCAAGCGTAAAAATAGGAATCTAGTAAAAATTCAAATTTCAAACGTAGTTTTTGACTCACCAAAGGATCTCAACAAAAAGACTATTTGGTAGTTCACGATCAGGAGGGGTCGAAATAATCCTAATTTTGGAGGGGCTTATTCGTAAATTTCATAATTATGTGTGCTTAATTAAACACGATTAGTAAGTTTTTAAAAAAGCAACATGCAGAAGCCTTCTTCACACAAGAGCGAAGAAAAGAGGAAAAAGCAGGCGTCTTCCACATACATATATACGGCCACACTCTTCTGTCTCATTTGGGAACTGCGACAAGCAAAATAGCGAAATCGACTTCTTCTTCTTCTCTGGAGATTTTTTTTTTGGGTTGGTTTGAAATTGGAGTATAGATATCTGTAGAGCGAGAGAATATGCAGAACGGAGAAGGGAGGGTTGTGGTGGATTAACGAGGAATTAGGGTTTTTTCTCCCTTGCGATCGCCGGGAAAGTGGAAGGATCTCTGTTTCGACTTGTCTTTTGCTAGTACATTGCCGTGCTTTTTTCAACTCGCGTTGTTCAGTTTCCCGAGGTTTGGGTTTTTCCCAACTCCACTTTCTTTTTTGTTTCTCGTCTTTTCGCTCCCGAGAAAAATTTTGGTTTCACGGAAACTGCGCCTGATCGTTTGCTTAGTTGACGATGGATGATGCTGAACAACATTAGTGACGGAAAAATGTCAAATTTCTTAGGATTTATTTGCGTTTCGTTGTCATGAATCCTACTCTGTGTTTATTGCCTCGGCTTTCGCGTCGTTTTTTTTTTGAACCTTCTGAGATTGGATATTTTCCTTCTCTTCTTCGTGGAGCCTTTGTAAACCTTTTTGTCTTTGTTTCTTCCATCTTATATCTTCGTCCTCTGTATATTACAACTTTTTTTTATATATATATATATATATATAGAAAAGTGCATTTACCTTTTATTTTGACCGGTGAATTCCTGTAAAATTATGCTAAATTGTTCACCAGTGGAACTTAATTTTAGTATCGCTTAAAAGAAGCTATGATTTATGTAAAACTTATCAATGAACTTACATCTTTGTTCAAATGATGTGCGATGCTGATTTGGGGGATCTTTATTTTTCTGTTGCATTTTATAGGAGAAACCTGCTCCATAGTCCCTAGAGAATGGAGAAATCAGCAAAAGTCGATGGCTTACAGTTTAAATGGGGTAAAAAGAGAGGAACCGGTGCAGAAAACAAGGGTGTCCAGTTCTATGAATCTTTTACCTATGGTGGTTCTGAATACTGTCTTTATGACTGTGTCTCAATTGGCTATGTTAGTAGACTAGGCTCCCCAGAGTTCTTTGTTGAAAAGATCATAAACATGTGGGAATACAATGATCAGCGTCCAAACCCAAGGACAGTCGAGCTACTCTGGTTCTTCAAACCTTTTGAGCTTTCTTCCCAAATTGAAGGAGTTCAAGATGTGCTTGCGAACGAACTGTTTTTGGCTTCGGGAACAGGTCTTGGCCTCACCAATGAAAACCAATTGGTAACTGAGTTTTCTCTTTTTATTATTGTTCTTCTATGATCCCGCACGTTCCTTGTCAAACTTATGATGTGTTTTTTTAGTTGATGATGGAGTCCCATTTCATGCTGACTCCTAGTTTAGCCATAATCGACAACTGAAACATCTGATTCTGCTCTTTCTCTTTACTTATTTTCCTGATACGTCTTCTCCTCCCTGGCATTGGTTTAAAAGGGCTTATTATTGTATTAATATAACATTATTACACCAGGAAACAATTTCTGGAAAATGTAATGTTCTATGCATCTCGAAGGACGGAAGAAATCCACAACCCTCTGATGAAGAAATCAAGTCGGCCGACTTCCTGTTTCGCCAAACATTTGATGTTGGAACTTCCAGAATCTTAGAAAAGATAGATGATAAAATTGCTGGAGTTGATGGTACATATTGATTTCTTTCAGCTAATCCCTTTCATATTTAGTTATGTGGTTGATAGCTATCTTGACTCTTTATTACCTCATATTTTCATTTCGCTCTAATTGTTGCAGTTAAATTTATCTTTAACAGAACCAGCTGTGAGAAAAAAGCTAGTGTTGTGCAAAAAGTGGCAACCGACGTACAGGGGACTGCAGATACTTTGAAACCAAATCATCCTTCAACGAGCGGTTCAGTTAGGCAGAATGAACGAAATGCCAGTGATTTTCCATGTTTTTGGAAGAGCGATTATGGTTACAAGAAAGAAAAAGATAATGAACGTCATAAACAATTGGCTACGAAAAAATCTACTCGTGCAGAGGAAAGGTCTAACAAGGATTCTGGTCGGCGTGATTGTGAACTTGACTGTTTTGGCGCTTCTGGTTCTATGAGAAATGATTGCCATGTGAATAAAGACGAAGACAATGAAGCTGAAAGTCAATTGAGTAAACAAAAATCAAGGCTTGTAGAGGAAAGATGCAGTAAAGATTCTCATTGTTTGAATGACACTATTCAAAAGAAACGGAGGCTAGATGGTTCTGTTGAAGTATCAGATGGAATGACAAAAGAGTCGCAGAAAATAAGAAATGATGGTAGAAAAGACAGAAAACCTATTAGAAAAGATGTGATGGTAGAAAAATCAAGGCTTGCAGAGGAAAGATGCAGTAAAGATTCTTCTTGTTTGGATGACATGCTTCGAAAGAAACGGAGGCTAGATGGTGATATTGCAGTATCAGATAAAAGGAGGAAAGAGCCACAGAGCATAAGAAATAATGGTAGAAAAGATACAGAACCTATTAGGAAAGATGTAATGGTAGAAAAATCAAGGCTTGCAGAGGAAAGACGCTGTAAAAAATTTTACGGTTTGGATGACATGCCTCTAATGAAACGGTGGATACATGGGTCTGCTGCAGTATCAGATGGAAGGACGAAAGAGTCACAGAATATAAGTCATGATGGTAGAAAAGACATACAACGTACGAGAAAAGATGTGATGGTAGAAAAATCTAGGCTTGCAGGGGAAAGATGCAGCAAAGATTCTTACCATTTGGATTACATGCCTCAAAAGAAACTGGAGCTGAATGGTTCTGCAGCAGTATCAGATGCAAGGACAAAAAATGTCTCAGAAAATAAGTCATGATGGAAGAAAAGAACTTAGAGACAAAGTTACCAGAGGGGAAGAACATTTCCAAAAGCCTAGCTTCACTGACAAGAACCAAGATCTGCGGATACCAAGATTTTCTGAAGGAAAAGACACTAGACCTGCAACCAAGAGTGCTCTATTCAAGAAATCTAGCCTTGATTGTAAAGTCTCAAAACACCCTGAGGAGAAGATGTTGACGGATGCTGATTACAGAAGACATTACCGAGTCTTCGAAGTGACCCAAAAGCCGAATGTTGTAAGTTTGATATTACTTATAAAACCAATTTTGTATGTGAACCATGCGATATAGTTTGAATAACCTTGGTCTAGAATCGGCTGCTTACTAAATTTCACTCAGAGTATATTGTATAACTTCCTTAGATAAAAAGGGTGTGGTTGTGCAGCAACTTAAACTTCAAACTTAACTCCAAAGATGGTGTTCCTCTAACTGTTTTTTGGTTCCCTTTTTCTTGATCGCAGGAAGAAAGCAAATGGTACCGAAAACTTGTAAGTGGTTCTTCCTTCTTTACCACACCAGTTTGCTTTACCTTCATTATCGTGCTCGACATGATATTTCTATAATGTGAATAGAGTGACATGTGTATCTGTTCTAGTGATGTGTTATAAGCTCGTTAGCAAGCATTTCCGCTTCTTATCATTTTTACTCTCTGAATTAACTAAACTTGCTTCTTTGAAAAATTCAACTTTATATTTTTTTATCCACTCCTTTTGTGGCTACCTGTTGCAGCTTCATGTAGTCTGCGTCGTTATCAGATTCTGTAAATCATATCAGGAATTGCCATCTGGATTTTACATCTGCACTGACTTTAAATTGTTTAAATCATCACCAGACTTGGGAAGAAAATTTGAGGTGTGCAGAAGGGCAAGGGAATCTGGTTCTTCTCCGAAACTTGGATCCTTCTTATACATCTAATGAAGTGGAGGTATTACCCAATTTGGAGTTTTTTTTCCTTAGGTTCTACGACTATTGATATTTTTTAACTGATGTAACCGTCATCACTCAAGCTGTTGTCAGTGCACCTTTTTGGTGGTGCACCTTTCGTGTAAACCAATATCTAACAAACTTATGAATGAGAAATGTACGGCCAGGATGATAGAGCGGACGTCAGCTACTATACCTCATATTGGTAAGTACCATTATACTGGCATCACAAGGGATAATATGCTATTCAATTTGGTTTTACAGCAACGGTGGCCGACATAAATGTCAATCATAAGTCTCTGCACTTTTGATTGTCCTTACTTAAATCTTCAACTGGAATGAGGACCCTTACGAGTTACAATGTCATCTCATGTTTGCCGTTATCCAGGTGAAGCTTTGGTGATATTCAAGACAATGGATGCTGCAAAAAGGGCAATTAGAAGGCTAGATGAGGGATGCTTGGTGCTATCAAGTGGAAGGTAAGGCTTCAAATGAGATATTCCTCCTTTTCTCTTAGCTTCCAATTATTCCTTCAAAACTTTAGAAATCTGCGTACTGTGTCGTCTATTATATCCATTCATCTGATTGAGTTAGTTGATATTGACATTACCTTGTAACCTAGATATGAGTTTAGAAAGCAGTAATACTCATGATTGTTGACCATATTGTCAAGGGATTTGCTTTATGTAAAACTTCTAATGGTAATAATGCGAAAGAGAAAAAAAAGTGAATTGGAACTCATTTGCATATATTACCAGAAACATTATACTTTGAAAGTTCAAACTTTGTATGCTTATTTCATTTAGCTTCATAGCTCATATTTCTCTTCTGGAAGCGTTAGTTACTTGTATGAATTTTTGTATAAAGAACTTTTTTTTTCCTACTTGACAGGATACTTGTTGCTACTAGTGCTAAAATGAATCCTCCAGCTATGCCTCCATTGCCGTTCACTGGCCATATTAAACCCAGAACTCTAATGCGTCGAGTGAAGGTATTGTTTTCTACTTCTCTCACTAAAACACATACAAGTAAAAAGGCACCGATCCTGACACTATTCCTATGTTTGTCTTATATATTTTCCAGAGAAATACCGTGGCTATATCACATTATTCTCAGGGTAACACCATTGAATTTGAGATGGCCATGTATTGGTGCTTGCACCGAGACATATACGAGCTGACTTGGAAAAGAATATATGAGGTAAACAATTATCACCTCTGTTTCCTAAGAAATGAACTCTTCTATTTTGTTGCTGGGTAAATGTCCAAACTATGACAGTGTATATACTAAAGAAACCTTACTCTTCTACAGTGAAAGAAACCGAAATATTTTAAAAGTTTCGTCTCTAGCCATCAGGCAAAGGTTAAACGTACAGTTGACTTGTCTTAAATCGTGGTTAAGCTTGTTTGGAGCTACTAACAAAAAGTAGGATACTAAACGTAGTTCCGTCTTGGTTTTGATGGTTCGTCTTTCTTCTGATATCTTTTCTCTTGCTGATATCATTCTTTCTTTTGTCATTATGTTGTCTGTTTCGTAGGAACTCAATGCTTTCTTTGACTTCTTTAACACAAATCTTTTTACCTCTTTTGCAGCGACAAATTGAGGAGACAACGAAGTTGCAGTTGAATTTGGAGCCAAAACATGCTTAGTTTCAGCATCGTCATGTAGTGTTCTAGAGTAAGTAAAAGGGCCCCTCGAGAAACCAAGTGTGAAGAGTTTATTTTCTTGTGTTAAAGCATCAAGAATTGTACATAAGAAGAAAAACACACATAACAGTCACGAGATTTTGATGGTTGTTGTGTCCAACCCCAACCAACTTTCAACAGTAAACTCTTTTCTCCAAATGTACAACAACGATCAAAATTTGCAGGAAATCAACTTAGTTTCTTGTCTCTCTTCGCTGTTTATGCACATCTGATCAACTGTAGTCTCAAAGGGACGAAAATATTTCTTCTTTTTTGTGTGTGGGTAAAGTTGGGTTGCACAACTACAAACTATTAGATATATCAAGTGCTAATGAGTCTAAAAAGCAAAACCAAAAGATTTGATGAAGCAAAAAGAAAAAAAAGGAAACTTTTCATTCGTGTTGGTTGATTGGATACAAAAACGTTACCTGTAAAAGAAAAAGGTGTACAAAACGACGCCGTTGTGCGTTGAGATATGTGACCGTTAGGTCATCCTATTTTTAAAAAAATTAATATATAGACAAGACACCACTATACCGTGAGCGAGCGAGTACATATGATATCTCCACTCGCGGCGCGTGGTAGTTATCAGTACTTTTCTCTCTGTGCATCTTTGTCCCTCATTGTCAGTACTCTCTTTTTCATTTCTCTCTTTCTTTTCTCACAAAAATCTCACTTCTGGGGTAACAATGGGGTGTGCGCAATCTAGGGTTGATAACGAAGAGGCGGTGGCGAGATGCAAAGACCGGCGTAACGTCATCAAAGAGGCGGTTGCGGCTAGCAAAGCTTTCGCCGCCGGCCATTTCGCCTACGCCATTGCCTTGAAGAACACTGGTGCTGCTCTCAGTGACTATGGCCATGGCGAATCTGATCAAACTCTTGATGTCTTGGATCAAACCCATTATCAGCAACAGAATGACCGCACTGTGGATCCCGCTCCTCAGCCTCCTCCGCCTCCGCCTATTGAGAATCTCCCTCCTCCGCCTCCTCCTCTCCCCAAATTCTCTCCTTCTCCGATCAAGCGGGCCATTAGCTTGCCTACCATGTCGGTTAGAGGTAGGAAGCTTCGGGCTGTTGATTCCATGGCGATTGAGGAGGAAAATGAAGAGGAAGAAGACGAAGAAGAAGAGGAGGAAGTGGAGGGAGTGAAGGAAAGTGCTAGAGCCACCGCTCGTAAGGAGGAGGAGGAGCAGTCTTCGCCGCGAACTCCGGAGAATGTTGGGAACGGTAGGAAGCGACCGGAGACGCCGGAGATTGTGAGTGCGTCTCCGGCGAATAGCATGGCTTGGGATTACTTTTTCATGGTGGAGAACATGCCTGGGCCTAACTTAGACGATAGAGGAATGGGAAACGGGTATCAGGCTCAAAATAATCAGCATTTTCAGTTCAATGAAGAGGAAGAAGAAGAAGTAGATGAAAGATCTGGCATATTTCGTAAGAACTCAGGTCACAAGGCTATTAAGGAAATCGAGCCAAAAACACCGGAGAAAGTTGAAGAAGTTGAAGAAGAAGAAGAAGAAGAAGAAGAAGAGGAAGAGGAAGAGGAAGAAGATGAAGATGAAGATGAAGAAGAAGAGGATGCAGTGGCGGCAGAGGCAACGAAGAAAAAGAAAGGGAAAGCTAAGATTGAGCATTCCAGTACTGCTCCACCGGATTTCCGGCGTGCCGTCGCAAAGACCACCGCATCAAGCGTGAATCTGATGAAGATTCTGGATGAGGTTGATGATCGTTTTTTAAAAGCGTCAGAGTGCGCACAGGAGGTCTCCAAGATGCTGGAAGCAACAAGGTTACATTATCACTCAAATTTTGCAGATAACCGAGGTAATGAAATATATTTTCCTCTCAAATTAGTAATTATTCCCTTAGCTTTAGCCATAACTTTGGTTACTGGTTATTCTGCTTTTTTAGGTGATTCATGATGCATCCATGATTTAGAAAGTTTGATTCTTTGTTTCTCTAACTGAAACAAGAAAAAGAACACCAAAAGTCTGAGAAAGAGAGTTTTATTTTGTAGATCGGATCATGGTTTAGTGTCTGCAATATTCTTAAATTATGAGTCTCTGTTGCACTTTTTGTCTGTATACTTTGACATTTGTATGTGGTTTAGCTTTTGCGAGAATCCAATATGAACCTTAAATTAATAGATCTGGTGGTTTTCTAATACTCTTTTTTTCCCGTGTAAAGCCATTAAACAAATTCTGGATTTGACTAATCAACACTTTAACCTCCTTTTCTTGCTATCCCTACCATTATCTTACCAGATCTGTCCCTATCGGAGAGTGTTTCTTCTGGGGCCAAAGTCTGATGGAATTAAATTATGTTACCTGTAACTTGGACGATTGTTGCTTTCTTGCTGATAAAAAAATGAGTTCCTAACAGATTATTCTGTTCAGGATATGTTGATCATTCTGCTAGGGTAATGCGGGTTATAACGTGGAATAAATCGTTAAGAGGCATTTCCAATGGTGAGGGTGGAAAAGATGATCTAGAATCAGATGAGCATGAAACTCATGCGACGGTGTTGGACAAATTGTTAGCGTGGGAGAAGAAACTCTATGATGAAGTGAAGGTAATTAACTTAAGGCTGATCGTTCTCTATCTAAAGTGTAAGCGATGTCTAGTTGAATGCATTTTTTTATGGTGTTTCTTTTCAAAGCAAGGTGAGCTTATGAAGATAGAGTATCAGAAAAAGGTATCTTTACTCAATAGGCATAAAAAACGAGGTGCAAGTGCAGAAACCGTGGAGAAAACAAAGGCGGCCGTCAGTCATCTACACACAAGATATATCGTTGACATGCAATCCATGGATTCAACGGTCTCAGAAGTAAACCGTTTAAGGGATGACCAATTGTATCCAAGACTTGTCACCCTAGTCGAAGGGTAAGTTCTCTCCTTCAAAATGAGATTCTCTGCTAAATATTTGTATTACCAAGCTGTAACCAATTATCTCAACTTGTGAGATCTGTAGGATGGCGAAGATGTGGACGAACATGTGCATACAACATGACACACAACTAAAGATTGTTGGAGAGCTAAAATCCCTTGAAATCTCAACTTCTCACAAAGAAACCACAAAGCAACATCACCAACAGACGCGGCAGTTCTGCACCGTCTTGGAAGAATGGCATGTTCAATTCGATAGACTCGTGACACACCAAAAGCAGTACATTAACTCTCTCAACAGCTGGTTGAAGCTAAACCTTATCCCCATCGAGAGCAGTCTTAGAGAGAAGGTTTCCTCTCCTCCAAGGCCTCAGCGCCCGCCAATCCAAGCTCTTTTACACTCGTGGCATGACCGTCTTGAGAAACTTCCCGATGAGGTTGCCAAATCAGCTATCTCGTCTTTCGCAGCAGTCATCAAAACAATCTTGCTTCATCAGGATGAAGAGATGAAACTGAAGGAGAAATGCGAAGAGACACGAAGGGAGTTTATTAGGAAGAAGCAAGGCTTTGAAGAATGGTATCAGAAACACTTGCAAAAAAGAGGGCCAACGGACGAAGCTGAAGCTGGGGAAGACGCAAGCAGTAGAGATGACCATGTCACAGAGAGGAGAATAGTTGTGGAGACACTGAAGAAAAGGCTTGAAGACGAAGAAGAAGCTCACCAGAGACACTGTGTTCAGGTGAGGGAGAAATCTCTCAACAGTTTGAAGATCAGATTGCCTGAGATCTTCAGGGCATTGTCTGATTATGCTCATGCTTGTGCTGACTCGTACGAGAACCTCAGAATCATATCGCAGGCTCAGAAAGCCACTGTATCTTCTTGAACCAGTTTTAGTTTTTGTCGACCCAAAAAAAGAAAGAAAAAGATGTCTCTTTCTCCGTCTCTGCTAATGTCTTAAGAAAACTCTTGTTTGAATAGTTTTGTAGACGTTTAACTTAAAAAGACTTGGTTTCGGAAACCGTAAGACACATAACGCATTTTTTTCATCGGCCGAATGCTCGTAAATGGGGGCCCAATGTCGCAAGAGTAAAGCGATTTTCGTTTAGAAAAAACCCAAAATAATTTTAAAAAATAATAATGTCAGAAGTGGGATTTGAACCCACGCCCTCTCACGAGGACCAGAACTTGAGTCTGGCGCCTTAGACCACTCGGCCACCCTGACTATTACAACTGATGTTGTTATAAATAATATCTAAAACAAAATATGATTATTCTAATAAGTCATTACAACCGATTTTGTTTAGTAAGAACACAACTGAAGAAATAAGTACAACGAAACTTAAAAGACCTAAGTAATTTTCTAGATATAATTGAACAACAAAAAATCCTAAATGGGCCATAGTGAATAGGAGTAAGATCTACCTTGTTGGGAACAAAAGATAAACCATCCTGCTCCCAAGTCCTAAACCCTCTTAACTAATCAAAAGCTTGGTCTATCCACCAACATCCAAAATACACGAAACGATTTTTGTGTCCTTCAAAAGCTTTTACCATTTTTTCAACAACATCGACGTTTATATAAACTAGCAGAGAGCTGAGTTCCTCGTCACTCTTTGTCTCAGCCTGTTTTTGGCACTGAATTCTCTCTGTTCTTCTGGGTCTTCCTTGCTTTTCTCTATCTCCTTTACATCATCCTTGTCGCTATCAGGTGCTTCTTCCTCTGTTTTAGGCACATCCTCTGTCGACTTCATCTTGTAATCTTCAGAACTGTCGTTTGAACCCACCAATGAGGCACTTTGTTGCTCCGTTCCTTCATCATCATCTTGGTCCGTTTCCCTGATCAAGAATATAAATGAATGATGAGTTTCCTCATGCTAGAGCTCTTGAATCAGGCCAGCTCGAAGCAGTTAGTAAATCAATTTGCACCTGTTACTATGGAAGGGACAGAAAGGAATGAAGTATAGAGCATGTTGTCAGTTACATAACTCATCAGGCTATACAGGTATCCAAAGATCAATCAATAGTTTGATGTTTACTAAGTTCTACAACAGGACAGGCGAGATCAGCAGTGGTTACTTTCTAGTTCATCAGATTATATGAAGAGTTCATATGTTTATATACTTAACAGAGCAGTCAAGCTCTTACTCTGTTTCCTCCACAGCATCACCGATCATTTTGTCATACTCATCTGCATAATCAGATAAGCAAACAAATAAGCCACGCAAACTGTAAATAATATATCAAATAAGAGGAAGAAACACAAGTAAATATGATTATACCATAGGTGTAAGTAGCGGGCATGCGGTTACGACAAGATCGGGTAGTGCGGATAGGGCGGGAGAAATTGGCAATAACGACCATCTCTTGCTTCATTTTCTTTTTGATAGCCCTTTCTTTCTTCTGTTATTTCAAAAGGAACGGGAGCACCATTGTAAGAACATGATATAGCAGACGTGCGTATGCATAAAGAACGAATTCAAGGAATGCAGCTAATAGTGGAAAAAGTACTTTATGATATTTCTCAACAACGGGTATAGCATCTGTCTCAATCATCTCGCCCACAGCAGCCAAAGAGGAAGCTTTGCTTGATGATAACTCTCTCTGCCATTACAGCATATCATTAACGAATGAAAAAAAAACAATTCCACACATCTCAAAGAGTAGAAAGTACAAAATGCTTACAGCGACTCTTTGAAATTCATCTAGATTGGTTGCTTCAGTTTCCCAGCAGATACAAGATATATCTGAGCATTCATTCTTCCTTGCTTTAGCGCTCTTTGAGATTTCATTGACTTCCCTATATAATCTGTACCCCTGGATGTCATTACCATCAAACCTAGAACCGGAAAAATGACGAAGTTAATCACACCACATGCATACAAATATAGAAAGAAGTAATAAGACATGTAACTACCAGTAAGAAGCCTTCTTTCCATCTCCTCCTAGCTTCCTTTTGCGGAAAGATGAATCCAAGGATCCTTCCTTGACATTCTCTTGGATATACGTACGAGCATCATCTTGCTATACCATCCACAAAGGGAAACAAAAAGATAAACTTATAAGAAAAAAGTAACAAATGCAACTAGAAGTGATATGTAACTAAGGTGGCATGCATTGATAATACAGTTTCAACAACTAAATGGCGAGAAGAAATTACTTGGACTCGAAGCTCACAAAGTGCTTTCAGAAACTGCAGGCGATTAGTAGGGTCAAGTCCTTTGTACTCCGATATTTCCTCCCTAGCAATACAGCAGGAGAGAAGAAAGTTGTTACCAACAAAAATAATAATAATGCACAAAATTGACATCATTTCACCAATACCCTTTGTTAGCGGTTATAGGCATTTCATCCTTAGCAATCTGCAATGATGGCATTGGCATCCAAGGAGTCAATAAGGAAAAACATAACATTGTTTCAGAAGATATAAAGCTACAAAAAGGTTCAGTGTGGCCTTACCAGTGGCCACCATTGATCGAGTTTCTTACACAACACAGTGATCCATGCATCTCCATTGTCAAGCGATTTATTTACCGGTGGAATTCCCTGTGGAAGTTCAGTTTCAGAGAGGTTTCTTATAGACAATAAACACACTTGTGTGCATGATGAAAAGAGGAGAAAACATAAGAGATTCAGAAGAGTTTTATAAGCTCAAGCTTGTTCGAAATCAATTTATTGACAGCAGCAAATATGTTAAGCTCAATAACATGTAAAATCAAAACCTTCAAAAGTGCAATGTGAAGCTGAGCATTTGCAGCGTTGGAATCGATAAGACCCATCTCAATTTCTTCAGCTGTTAACTTCAATTTGTCCGAGACCAGTGGTCCAAAGACCTGTCAGAACAACAAAATCTCTTTTAGGGAAACATCCCAACGCCAAATCAATGTCAGATATGTTTAGTTTCCAGTTAAATTAATGCACCAAGCAGCAAGATCTTTCACAAATCCCTAGAATCTAAACCCGTAAATGGAAAAGATGAAAAGAAAAAAAATTCCGTCTGAGAATTTTGTTTTTTTTAAACGAAGATTCGCCTGAAAAGAAGAATCGAATAATTTGGTATATAAGACAAAGGGAGAAGCGAAAGAGATTCGAACATTCAAGAAATTAAGAACAGAAGCAAGTTCCCAGCGTCCACGCAAGTGCTTCACTGCTGAGTCGGAAGACGAATCGTCGTCCACCAGAATCGTCAAGTCGTCGTCGCCGCAGAGTCCTTCTTTTTCCAACGCCGGCTCGGCTTCTCCGGTCACCACCGTTGTCCTCTGGCGGAGCGTAACCATTTTCGGAGAGAGAGGCTGAGAGAGAGAGTGAGAGAGAGAGTGTGTAAGATGAGAAGATGAATGGGATTCTGTGGGAGTGGAGAGTGTAAAATGGAGAACTTTGGGGAAATTCTCCCGCCAAAGGAGGGATGCTTATAGAATTTACTATTTACCCTATCACACCCTAGGGTTATTATTATTTTCCTTTTTAATTCTTTTTTTCTTTCCTTTTGGTTCTTTTTGTATGTTCTATTTCCATTTTAATTCCTATTCTGAAAAATTTGGTATTTCGGCTTTAATTTCTTTTTTTTTGCTGATAAAAAGACTGTACTTGAACAATGAACAGTACACTTTCATTTTAAACTAGACTTGAACAGTACATAGTTGACTCCTATACCGTATGGTCAAATATGAATACGTAGTTTAAATTATATACCACATGATGAGCAAATTCTTGTACGTTTATTAGTGTTTCTATGAATTTTTCAATTCAATCCGAATATACTTGACCATAAGGTGTGTGTATTTTCGGAATAAACTTTAATCCTAATGAATTTCATCCACTTGTATTTTCTGAATTCACACTTCTTGATACAAGTTTCGGTATGAGCACTGTCAAAGCTAATACAAGACCGAAACAGCAATATCAAGCTAAATACAAAACCAAGCTAGTGAGTCTGATACTATAATATTTCTTTACCTGATAACGTTTTTATCTCCAGAGCATGCTTTCCCTGCTACATGAGAAATGAGGAACCGATCAGGTAATAACGAATTTCGCAATTTTATGTCAAGATAGAGAGTATCGAACCCGTGAGAGATTAACATCTGAGTACCGCATCTAGCCTCGGTTGCTAAGCATGTCTAGGATAGTGTAAGCAGCTTTCTGAAAGTGTTCTTTCTCTTCCTCGAGAACCCTTTTCTTCTTCATTGCAAAATCCTTTGATTTCTCAATCTCTTCCTTGATTCCAACAGAGTTTTGATCGATCTCACTGCAGGATTATTCAACCAAGAGAAAAGAGGCACTGGATCAGCACTGAGCAGTAAAGCCTTTAGTTGTGGTAGATAGAGAATATACTTACTTGACCAACTTGAGCATATTCTCCATTCCCATCTGAACTTGCTGTGACATTTCTGCAAATTGCAGCGTATCAGGACCATGGCTACAAGGTTGAACAACAAAATCGATATACAACGTTCAAAAAGAAATAGAGAAAAGATTAACTTTGTAATCTCAATCCACCCACTGATCTAATCCATGAAACATATCATATATGGTCTCTGCTCATGCAATTTTGCATAAGCCAAAGGGATAAGGATAGTATATCGAGCACAAACATAATCTGAATAACAATACAGAACAACTCCAAACTGATCAAAGCAACGACAATGGCCATCTTTCATTCTAATTATTTGTTTTCAGCTAATCTGTATCTTTTGAGAAACTATAGTATCACCTACAGTATGTTTTTTTATCAGTTAGAGAAGCAACTAAAAATGGCGGTTTCAAATAAACATCTCGATTGAAGTTACGATCAAGCGATTAAGCCAATAAGTATGCACAAACTCGTTAAATACCAAATCGCAGAGCATTTGATTTCATGATTTTCACAAAGAACCAGTAGGTTATTATGATTTCACTAAGATGATGAACGAGTGTCACATCGCAACTCGCGCTGATTCCTGACTTATTGCTATGAAGGAAAATGATAACAGGAAAAGGGAGAAAACAAACCGAATACGAGAGACGCCAGATCCGATTCAGCTTGCTGAGCAGGATTTTGATGAGCGAGAAGCTGCGCACCACTCTGCGACGGTGATTCCGCCATTATCGCTGAGAGAGAGAAGACGAGAGTGTGAGTGTTGTTGGCTTGGCGCGTTAAGAGACTCCGAATATATGCGAGCACTTTGGGTTGAAGTTTCGTTTTTCATCTTTTTAAGGTAATCGGTGCGAACAAAAACTATTCAATAAAAGTTTCCATTCACATCCTTGATTTACCAAAGTTTTTTTTCAATTAATGAAAGGATTGAAAATTTCATAATTCATTTTTAGACAAGATTTTTTTTTTGAAACTTTTCATTACGAAAATATGAGCACAAGAAAAAAATAGAGAAAATGCCAAAAAAAATATCTTCAATTTTTAAATGAGAATGAAGATTAGCGACTTGTCTAAAAGGTTAAAGATGTTTTTTTTGGTAAAGAAACTATAAAAGAATTTTTTTATGCTACCAATACGATATGGTGGAAAAATTATAAAAATATAAAAAAATCTAATTTTTTGGTTTTAAGAAAATAATCTAATTCATAAAATTTGACAATCTTCTACAATAAAATCAGTGTGTCTACCAAAGATAATCCAAATATGATTATTTATTTATTGGTAGAATTTGTACAAAAAACGGAATCACAATTATTCTACAGATAATTCTGAAATTAAACATTTGTTTAACATGTTAAATATTTATGAAAAACAAAAAGGTTTGTAAACATTTTCTATATTTATAATTTATTTCTTGGTAGGATTTGTACAAAAAACAGATTCACTATTATTTTATAAATAATTCTGAAATTATACATTTTTAACATGTTAAATGTTTGGGAAAAAGACGTTTCTAAATCAGTATTAAAGAGCTAAACGCAAAAATGGAAATCGAAACTTAATTACAAAGAATGTCTGAATGTTATTACTCGATGTATTTTCATGCACACAAGTTCTTTCTTCTGTGGGCTTATGCTTGATCGTTTTTTATTGCGTAGTGTTTTTATTGCTGGATTTTGTTCGTTATCTTTTTTTTTCTGGTGCTTGAACATCCTTGATTTCAGATTGAATGAATGAAACTATTCAATAATAATAACTCAGAGTTGGGACAAAGGAGACATATTCTAACGGAAAATAACTAGGGCTTCTTACAAAATACCAGCTAACAAGAGATCAGCCGGACAATATTGAAGAAGAGACTCGAGAGATGAGCCCTCAAGTGAAGGAACCAATGACTCGATTGGCTAAAGTGAATTGCTCTTAAATCCATCTGATAGCAAACAAACTTGAAAACGCCATGTTTACAAAAGCCATCTTCAGGCTCGGGTTTGGCGAGTATTGTATGATTTGCAGTTTGGGCATTTCTGAGCGACCACATGGTACTGGACCTCAGATTTTTTCCCACAGTCGTTGCAGAGAATCTGAACCTGTTTTGTGTCCATCAAAAGACTTAGTTATATAAACTGGTTTTGTTTTCTTTACTTAGTTAAGCCTGAGGTGTAAGAGTAAGTTCAGACTAACCATTTTGTTCTGGTATGGTTCTGGCATTGGTGTAGCAGCAATCTCCACGTCAAATTTCTCCCACACCTTTGACATGTCGCATACAGATTTTGAGCAAAGCGGGCACGCGTATCTGCAGGCATAGTTTACTAGTTGTCAGGTGAAAGATATCTACAATAACAACTTTTGAAAATAGGATACAAGCCCTCAGTAATTTATACTCACTGGTAATGTTCTCTCATTTCCTCCAAGCACTTCTGATGGATGGTGTGTCCGCAGGGCAAAACTGTTACATCATTGCGCGATTCAAACAGGTACTGCAAGATTACCAGACATAACAGTTTTGTTAACAAGTGTTGTTCATGTTTATCGTGGAGAAGTTGAGAAAGAACCAACAACAAAATTTACCTCAAAACAAATGGGGCAGTCGTGATGCATTGCTCCTTCAACACAAGGGTGACTGTTCTTGAGAAGAATTGAATAACAGCAGCCTGGTTGAGAGTCAGAGAGATGGTTACATTGTACAAATCAAAGATATAGTAGTTTCCAGCCTGAAAAGTTGAGGTTATCTGATGCCGAAGATGACTTACCACACTTGTAACAGTGAAAGAAATTTTCATGTCTGCCGATTCTGGAACAAAAGAAGTAATTGTTTTAGTTATGAACAAATTTCTAGCGTCTGGAGTAAATCAAACGTGATGTATGTTAAAGAGGAGTCCAAGAACGTACCTGCAAATTCCACACCCATCACAGTGATACTGTTTTTTAGATGTCTCGAAACAAGATAGCAACATAATGGTTAACGAGCAACAATAAGGAGGCCAGGAAATTTAAGGCCTAGTCTGTAGACTGTAGAATAAAGACTAAAAAAAGGAAATGGATACAATAAACAAAGCTTAGGAATAAAGTCTCATGAGAAAACTTACATCATCATCGTAGAGCTTGCACACTTCACAGAAGTACTTCCCCATGCAAACTCCGCAGTTGATACAAGTTTGGCGAACCTTGTGAAGGCCAGAGAAAACACAGAGTTAACTTTTTCATATAAAGTTAAGAAAATGTTTGATAGCATCTTTATCTTTTCTGTTAATGGGTCACTCCTTCACTGATTGCGCCAAATCTCTCATTACTAAAAGCAGCAAAATTTCATAGAAAGCATACGAGTTAGAACACACCTCTTGCTTACTGCCACAGAGTAAGCAAATAACCTGTGAACAAGAAGATAGAGATCTTGTCATCTAGGATTCGACCATAAAATAATAAATATAGAGCGACCAAGATATTACAAACTACTTTTACCTGTTCAACTTTCTGGCGAGGAATATCATGACTCTGTTTCTGATCTACGTTTATACTGTTCTGCTTCCAAGACATGATTACAAAAGTCAGCATACAAATCTCGAGAAAAATAAGAGTAGCACACAAAAGGCAGTTTCCTGAAATCTATAGCTTGAAATAAAGAACTCGACCTTCGCCTCATTATGACAGTGATGGCAACCAAAGATTTCATTACAGCAAGGAGCTCTAATGCAGCACCTTCTTCTGTAATGTGGACATCTGCAAGAACATTGGGAGAAATCAATATGAGAAACACGCTCAACTGTGAGGAAATTCAACGAGGAAGAAAAAATTACCCATGCTCCATTAGTCCTCTGCCAAGGACTTCTTTCAATAATGACTCGGCTACCTCCAATTCGAGAATTGACGACTCGGTTTCTTCACTGCTTGAATGAGGGTACAAATTTCTTGACATCTCACTCTTCTCTTGGTCAGTCTTCTGGGGTTGCTGAACGAAATGGTTGAAATGTATGCCCTCTATTACAAACTATATGTGAATGATATTGGCAGACAATGCTAGCTGATGGACAAGCTAATGAAACCTGCAAGTAAGAAAAGATTTAGAAAATATATCCATCATTTCCAAAACAACATCTGTCACCTGAAAATCCAGGAAAAAACTCGATGAACTGTTGCTTCCATCTACATTGCAGCAGACCAATCCAATCAGCACCAAGACAATCCAGTTTTGAAACGGCTCCAATCAGCTCTCTCCAAGAGGAAATATCATCAAAACAAGAAGATTTACAAATATTCTGTTAAACAACTAAACACAGTCCTCTTGGTTGAAGGAGCCTTCATAGAGAAATAAAAGCTTAGCATATTGAGTGCTCACTTCAGTCCTCGAAATATGGGGAAATCTACCCAGTATAAACCTATCGTAAAAGCAAGGGAAAGATGATCAAACAAGGTTTGGGACTGACATAAAAATGGGAATAACCGGGTTAAAGAGATGTGTTAATGTCCAAAGAGGACAGACCTACCTCCCACTGCCACTCTGCACCAATTTTTCTTCATTTAACGTACGAATCAGAAATTTCTTTAAAGGAAACAGAAGCCTGAATAGTACGCTTCGTTTACAGAACTCCATCTTTGAAGCTGGCCTGTTTTCTCTTGAGCTAAAGGGTAAACACGTAACCCACAAAACTAAAAAGATACGGGAAAATTCTGCTACCAAGTTCAAAACCACCAAATGCTCGAAGGAGCAAAAACTTCATCATGAATAACCACGTGATAGATATGCTCTAAGGAAATTCAAGGTGGGGACCATAGCTGAGATAGACAGGCTACAAAAAAAGTGAGCAACCAGAATGCCTTCTTCAAACACGACTACGAGGAACCTCTCTTCATCCACCTTAGATGAGATGACAAAATAAAGAGCACTCTTTGCCAAATCAGAGATGATTTAAGAGTTGCATGATCAAGGGAAATACTTATGTAGAATGAAGATTGCACAAGCACAAGTCTGGGTTAACGAAGAAAAATTTCCATCAAGAAGGCCAAGCAAAGGGTAGCAACTAAGCTGATAGAGGAGAATAAATTTTTCACAACCGACACAAGAAGGAATTTTTCTCAATTCTATGGATGGTTTCGTCGATAAACCAGAAGTTACTAGAACCAAGCTCTCAGGCTCACCTTGAATCTGGCTTTTACTCTGTTGAAACAGCACCTAAATCCCTTCCAATGATTCTCCAGGGAGCCCCAGAAGTGCCTTTGCCAACTCAAAGACTGCCTCGTGTTCATGGGCACGGTTCATCAAATTCAAAGAAGTGTCAGATGTATTCTGTTCATGGAAGTCCGGCTTAACACCGTCTATGAAGCACCACACTAAATCTGCTGGATGGAATATAAGGTCCTATGAAGGCCTGTGAATTATACTTTCTCTACTTGCAGAAATTTCAGAATTTGCGACACGCCCCAAGCTAAATTCTTCCAAAACAACGGTTTAAGCTACAGCTTCTACTGAAATCTTCCAGTGTTTTTTCGAAAAACTATACAGAACCCAATCGATCAAAAATAAAGTGTACGAGAAAAATCGACCACACGTTACCAAAGAAACATCAAAGGAAAGAAGGATCTAATCATGGAAACGCAGAAAAAAGAGGATTTAATGAAATCACACACTACGAATCATACTATAGATGACGAACTTTCGGTCCGGCGATCTCCACCGATTAGATCATTTCAGAGAGAGAGAGACGCTAAGATCTCCAACGATAACACTGGTAGCTCCAAGCAAGAAACTTTTCAATTGAAAGTGACGACGTCTCACGGACGAAAATCGAGTTTTCAGGTGATGAAGCTTAAGGATACCCGCGTGTGGTTTATGAAGTGAGGAAAATGAGGCTTTGAGTTTGACTTTTCCAGAGACTTCGAATTTTTGCCGTTTTTCGGCGAAGGAGACGCCAACAAAAATATGTCCTTTATTGTTTTTATTTGTGTTTAGTTGACAGCTAAAATATCTAAGACCATTAATTTTCAGAATCCGCAAGTATAACATCTAAACCCAAAATGAAAAAAAAAACTTATATTCATACACTTGTCGCCAAGTAGTTTCCAAATGTCTAAGAAAGAAGCAAATGCTGCATGATGAAAGCTGTACGAAAGCATTCGACTCGAGTAAATGGAATAGAAGTGGAAATTATTAAACTAAAAGTTTTACATTCTTATGATTCTCATTCAAACCAGTCTCACGTTGAACTAAAGTATTTAAGATTTGGTTTGAACATCTAAGAAAATCATAATATAAAATCCTTCCTTAACATAAACAAAGAAAAAGCCTTCAATAAGCTCTGAGATTCTTGGCAATGTAGGGAAAAACCATTGTTACCTGCCGTTGGTTTTGCCTAGAGACGTGAAGTTCAATTTGATTATCAGTTTTGGCTGTTGCACTGAAGCTCTATGCGTCACCTCGGGCTCTTGCAGCAGATTTTCGAGTTCGTCCACTGTTCCACTAATTAATGCTGAGCCGTTTGAAGTAGTGGCCGAGATTGCATATTTACTTGAAATCTGATCAGTCACTTGATTTCCCAAATCAAGACTGTCTTTGAGCTTCTCAGTTTCTTGACAAGGAGCTTGAGGAGTGGTTATCTTCTCTATTGGACAAGGAGCTTGAGGAGTGGTTATCTTCTCTATTGGACAAGGAGCTTGAGGAGTGGCTATCTTCTCTATTGGACAAGAACCTTTCGTAGTACTTGAACAAATGGTTCCAACAGATGAATTCGAGCTCCCGGCTTCCCCAATCTCTGTAGGCACTGAAACTGCAACGCGTTTAGAGTTCCTTAACTGGTTGTTGAGTGTCTCATCATTTCCCCGTTTTCTCTTCTTCCCATCCTCTGGACTGTTAGAGCCAGTTTTACTTTCAGAACTCGCTTCAGTATTAGTAGTAGCTGCACTTGCTGTAGACGAAGCTCTACGCTTTGAACGACGTTTGCTGTCCCATGTTCCTTTCAAAGTATGCGAAGGTCTGATTCCACCAGGAAACACAAAGCTCGGTATGCTTCTTCGCTTTATGTGGGTGACACTAATCTTCATTTCAGGACACTACAACATGTAAGCTTTAACCATGTATTTAAACTCCTCGATGGTTCTTCTTATATCGAATGGCTTGCCAGCTTCTCCTGCACGCATACCTTGTTTTCGTTGCAGACCCATGAAGTAAGAAGAATGGAGTGGCCGGGATGTGTCTTGAAACTCATTTGGATGAGGGTGGGATTGAAGCATGTCATAAGTATGTCTCTCAATCATCATTGTGAGCCTTTCTGAGACGTGACTCAACCCAGCCTTTCCATTTTTTTAGATCATCGACATTTTCAACAGAGATGTTGATATGAAGATAGTCTTTATACGCTTCAAAGAATGCAAATGGCTCAAAAAGTGTATCCCAGTCAGCTTTGTTTGCTTCCATAGCCTCACATATATCTTTGCCTCTCTGAAACTCTCCTGTCATAATCCGCAATGTACTTGCAGAGACATTATAACTAGAGTTCATACACGGATAAGCGGGAGTGATGATGGGCATTATTTGAAACCGGTCTTTTGGCTTTCTTCTAGGATCCCAAACTTGAAGACCGAAGGATCCTTCTTTCATAGGACAAAGAAGAACCGGATTCGGCCAATGCCATTGAGTGAAGACCCTAAAGAACTGAGTCGTTAACACATTTGGGAGTGCCTTCGGGTAAAGTTGACATATCCGAGCTACAAGCAATGCCCAGTTTATACCACCAAGAAATCCAGAGACATTAGAGTATACTCCACGTCGCTTGGCTCAAAACCTGATGCATCTTAAAGTTGTACTGAAATTCGGAAAGTTTGGAACCAGATGGAAGATCTGGTCAGTAACTCTACAACCGTTGAGGCTTCGAACAGTTTGCTCATCAGCGTTCTTTAGAATGGAATCATGTGATATATCCAAATCTTCAGGTATAACAAAGAGTGGAAGTCGTGCATAAAGGAGATCTATAGAAACTCCATCAAGTTTGAATCCCATGAAGGGAACATAAGCATCAGGCACAGAGTGCAGCTCAGTTACTTCAGACATTTCTGATAGCATGTTTTGTAGCTTGCCAAAGAAGTCACCTCCCCTAGTTGCATAAGAAGGTCCCGTGCATAAAATGTCTATATCAGCACCAGGTCCATGTACCTTAAGACGGTAAGAACCGAAAGTAAATATCTTCGCATTTGCTTTATCAATCAGCTCATCTCTCAACCCTTTAGCGCGGCTGATTGTTTTAATCCATGTTTTTACAATCTTATCTAGTTTCCCCAAAACCTCCTCCCTTCTAATAGATTCCTCCTTACTTTCGTACAATCCAGCATCTTGCAAGTATTTTTCGAGCTCTCTTGTTTTGATCACATCAAGCTCCGTTGATCCTCCCAAAGAGATAGGTTTTGTAATACCATACCTTTGCCCTTTCTGCTGGACAGTAGCCATCGATTTCTTTTTCTCTACTGCTTTTTTTTTTAATTATCTTTTATCCACAGAAAAAAAATTGTAGAGAGATTGTTGATCCTACAGAATACAAAAGCAAAACTTACTACTAAATAAAAACAAAAAAAAGCGGGAAGCCAACAAATTTTAAGGTTTTTTTTGGCGGGTAGCCAAAAAGTTTTAATAAAATGTCTAAAACAAATCTTTAAAAACTCACACCATGAAAAAGAAATCTAAAAGTAAATATGTTCCTGAAAAATGCGAATTAATTTTTAACATTGAGATGTTATTTAAAGGAACTTGGGAAAATTCCAAAATTACCACTAAATTGTCCATGTGTTAAATGCAAATAGACAAAAATACAATCTTGTTAATAATTAATGAAAGGTGTATTTCAATTTTTTTTTCATTTTTGGACGAACTTTTCTTTATAAAAAATATGTACATCAACATTTATTCTGGGGAATGTTTTTTTGTAGTATTGAAGCTAATATTTTTACATTATTGCGGAGAAGGGGTTTACATGTTCAACTTGATTAACTTATTGCGGAGACGCGTGTGGTGACGTGGCTTCCAAATTATTGGAACTGGAATCCTTTAAAATTTTGGATTTTGATTACTTTACGTATTTAACAAAAATTCCCAAGCATCAACGTTAGACTAATGGAGCTAATTGAATTGGTATGGAGCTGTTGATTGTAGCCTTGTAGGTGTTGAAATAACGTAGATTAATTGGTATTAAAGTTATTTAATATGTTGAAAAATAAGAACGGAGTTGATATAGTGCCACATGTTATTTTCTGATTCGCTGTTTAATTTTTTCAGATTTTTATCTATCATAATTATTTAAAATTAATGATTTCATAGTCATTTGAATAAAATATATACAAAAATCCATTATTTTGTATTCTATAAATAGAGATTTGTTTCATTTTATTTAGACACAAGAAAAAAATTATTTTTTGCCTATCATTTTTTAAATTAGAATATTAAATTTTGTTAAACAGAACCATTAAAGTGTAAAAAATAACTAGGAGATGGATTATCATGTGGTAAAAATAAAAAAATGTCAAAATGATATGCAATGTTAAAAAGTAAAAAATAGGATGTTGAATTGAAAAACTATAGTCTCTGAGATGTAACAAAAATATTTTTGTCAAAATTATGTTAAATACCAAGTATGAGACATTGATAGAATGAAATACCACGTTTCATATTACTATTATCATCCAAATACATTGTATTGACTAAAATTTAACTCTTTTAATTTGTCAGTTTTTAGATATAAAGCATATTCACACGCAACTTCGTTCTTTATTTTAGTTTATAGGAATCTTCTTTTTGTTTCAGAATTTTCAGATATTCAAAGGACCTTGGACTTTGCTTTGAATAAAACAGGTTAAATAAAACGATTCTTCTAGCATTGGTAAGGCTTAGAGATGATGTGCCGTCAAATGGTTGTTACCCTTGTTCTTATTAATGAACCTGAAAAAGGCTCAACAAACAAAAAATAGAGACTAAAGAATTATGTAAAGGTAAAAATAAACACACACAAATGCAAATCTATAAAAGGAGACAAGTCCTCCTACACTTTGTGTCCTAAATATTTCCAGCTTGATGTCTCCAATACAAACGTAGGAGATACATATCCTCTGTCTCTAAACAATCTCATTTCAACACATGCGCTTTCTCTAGTTTCTACACACAGATCAATCAGTTCATCGGTGGCTCCGAGGAAGAGTTTTGAGTAATCTGAACCGCCGGTTGTTGAGCACATGGAGACGACTGCGGCGGCGAAGGAGGTGGTGGGTATATCGGCGGACATGGTCTAGCGGGAGGCGGCGGTGACTGTGGAGGCAGAGTAGGAGATGGCGCTGATGGTGGAGAAGATGGTGATATCTGAGGTGGAGGAGGACAAAGACACGAAGTGACGGGATTACACTTGTAGGAGTCACAATTTACAGGTCTCGACAGAAACACCTTACACTCCATCATCGACCTCTGCTCCCTCACATCCTTGAGACAGTTCATCGTACTATTATAGTTCTCTAGATAACGACACGTGGGTGGTTCTCCAGTGAAGTAGTTAGATCCATATCTGAAGTCTCTAAGATTCTTAAGCAAACAGAGCTCCTCCGGTATCACACCGGAAAGCATGTTACGCTCCACGTTTAACACCTCCAGGTTCTCCATCTGCCCCATCGACTCCGGCAACTCTCCGACCAGCCAGTTGTAACTAACATCCAAAACGGTGACATTTTGAAGCAACCCAAGGTCATTTGGTAGACATGACTGTAAACCGTTATCCATCAGGATGATCTCGTTCAAAGTCTTGCCCATCTTGCCGAAACTCGTCGGTATACATCCGTCAAACCGGTTCGACGCCAAAACTAGAACGGATACCGGGGAATTTCCCATGTTAACCGGGATTTTACTAGTGAACCGGTTACTGTTCAGGAATAAAGCGTCTAGATCTTTGTCGAACAGAGATTCTGGTAATGCCCCTTCGAATTCGTTGTACCGGAGATCAAGGTACTTAAGTTTCGGTAAACCGATTACAATTTCTGGAAATTTACCAGCGAACCGGTTATTGCTGAGATCAAGTTCGAAAAGGAGACTCAACTGCGAAAACCCGAGTGGTAGAGTCCCACAGAACCGGTTCGAGTTGACATGAAACAGAGCAATGTCTGTGAGGAGGCCAAGCTCTTCGGGGAGGTGACCGGCGATATCGCCATGGTTTAGATCGACGCCGGAGACAGTTTTGATCGAAGGGTCGTCGAGGGAAGAGGAGCATACTACTCCGTTGTAGTCGCAGACACGGGATCCGAACCAGTTTGCCGTTAGATTCCACGGGTCAGAAATCATAGCCCGCTTCCACGCTTGTAACGCCACGTATGCTCTCTCGAGCCGTACGTTTTCGAAGATGAAGTACGGAGGTAACGTTGTTGGGTCGTCTCGGGCGTAAAGAAGTTGCCGGGATCCACCGGGAGAGGCGGCCACGATGGCGGATGCGTAGAGTAAGACGACGGTGGCGGTGAACGATAATAGTGTCGGTTGATAAATCCTCATCACACTCAAATGGTGTTTAGTTTTGTTAATTCACTCTTCTTCTTCGTCTTCTTTATTCCTTGTTTTTTGTTTTAGTCGTAGAAATTAAATCTGTGAAAAAGAGAGATTAGCAGTGAACGCTACTGGTTCTTAACTTCTTATTATTAGATGCGAGAGTGGATTATATGTATTGCTATTTTTAGATCTTAAATTAGTAGATTATTTACCAAAAAAATTAGTAGATTACGTCAAAAAAAAAATTCATTACAGCATTGGCTTTGACCTAGAATGTCTAAAAGCTGTATTGTTTTTTCTTCTTTACATGAGAACAGACAAAAACTGTATTTTTTTCTTTATCATTATAATTTTATTAGTGTCACATTAAAACGATTAGTTTTGTTTTTTTCGTTTCTTCAGAATAAAACGATTAGTTTCAAAAAAGACAACCTAATTTTTTAATTAAGATTAGTCTTTTTATTTGGAATTGACTTGGCAAATGTGAAATGCATAATTGTCCCACTAGTTTAGCGTCTGAGTAAACAAGGTTAAAACGAAAGCAAAGTTAAAAATATACAGACAGTATGTGATGATGCTAGTTTTTAGGGAAGAAACTTAGGGGTTTGTTTCTTGCTAAGTTACTGACAACCACTTACTTTTTTTTACCGTCAACTTTGATATAAAATTAATAGAAATGTCTAATTAACCAAACTGGAAGAGCATAACCTGTAAACGAAAAGCCTCAAGAATGTAACTTAGCATTACGGGTTAAACAGCTATTCTAAAAACTTAAAAAATGAGACATGAAAGACAAAGTGAAAGCTTAAACAAAATTCTGAGATACACAAAGTAGAAATAAAATTGTGAAAAAGTTTGGCAAATCTGAAGGTCATCATCTTCACTAAATCCAAACAATGCATATGAAAAACAGCTGAGAACATTTGATGAATTATATCATTATAACAACGTTTTACTCACTCATATTCTTTTTGAACTTGGAACTTATACGAGGATTTGAGAGTATTTGATCAGTTTTGATAAGAAAACGTTAATATGATGATTAAGCATAAAAAAGCTGTTTTGTATCCGTGGGACCATGATACTTAATAGATTGTCAATGACCATGATACTTAATAGATTGTCAATGAATTTGAGAAAACGAAGAGCAGTTACACAAATTACGAAAGCTTTTGAAAATATTTAAGAAAATACCAAAATAGCAAAATCGTAAACAAGGAGAGAAAATATGAATACCATTTGACTCTAGTGTCTATATTTGCATAATCGTAGCATGATGTTTTTGTAAATTGGTACAGATAATCTCATAGCATGATGTTTTTGTATGTAGGATGTAATAAAGTTGCATTTATTTATTAATTTCATTTATTTATTTGGATACATGGTTTAACTCCGTGGATTCGAGACTGGTTTGGGCGAACCGGCAAGAGACAGTCATTAAGGGTTTTCCGTTTTCCCTCTTTATTATGACACAGATACGACGAGTCAGCCATTTTTAATGGACACGTCAGCATACCGGATAAATTATCAGAGATTTTTGATAACCGGGTCAAGGATAAGATAATTACGTCTCCAAACAGACCCCACAGTGATGCGTCCTTCAAGTAAACGCTCGTTCTTTGGGATTCCACTTACGATATAAGTCCATTATTGAGTTGGTTTTCTTTCCTTCCCCACTTTTTTAGCGTTTTTTTAGATCTCTGCGATTACTATTGTCTCTCCTCTCGAACGATCTTCTTCAACGCCTTTGATTTTTTCTTTTCTGGTAAGCTCATTTTCTCTCTCGTTTATGCTTCTCCGTTGAACGGCGATCTTTGACGTGATCGCAACGATGGCGTCTGTTCGTGTTCTCTTTTGTTTTATTATTGAATCAGTTTCTCTCTTCGATCATCATTTTTTCTGAAGAAATTTTCAATATCTGTTTCTGTAGTCTCTTGATTTCTGCGATCTATGTTCATGTGATAGTAATAATCGCGTTTGATCGACCATGACGAAGAGGCTAGATAGTATCTCTTCTTTCGTATGTTCATATTATCTATCTCCGTTAGGTTTCCGGATTCCTTTTGATTTGTCTCGAGAAACCATGTGTAGTATTGATGACTTAGATTTTCGGCGTTCCTGTCGAAATCTAGTTGATTTGAGGGTGTCACGAAGAACAAGAGAAGCTCATCATATTATCAGCCACTTTTATATATGTACCGATTATCTCTTTGTGACATCAATTTTGATTTCCCGTGATCAATGCATTGAAGCAAACTAGTTATTAGCTGGTTCATTGATTGATTTGGATTGTTCTTCTGATTGGAATCAATCTTGTTTAGTTAGGAATGTGGTTGTTAGCGGAGATTTTGTAGCAAAAGCCTTAAATTGATTTTGTTTTACTTAGTTTGCTCTCTTCTTGTTTAGTATCACAGTTAGCAATGAAGCCAGGAGGATCAGCATTGAATCCGCATGCAGCAGCTTACGTACCAGTCTCCAAAAGAGAGGGTTCTTTGGATGATTCTGCAAAGCCTGCCGCCACACATCAAATGCAGTACCAACCCTATGTAGCTCATGATTTTGGAGTCCAAGGAAAGGGAAGTTATCCAGGTTCTCAAATGTCGATGCCAAAGACATCCTCTGACATGGCGTACAAGCAGATGAAGGATGAGGATTTGGAGATGGACATGGACATGGAGTTCCTTTTTGTCACATTCCCTGGATTGTCACATGAGTCTATCAATGATGTATACTTGGCCAACAATAGTGATCTGGATGCAACTATCGAAATGCTGAATCAGCTAGAGGTAATTCATGCATTCAGTAGCCATCTCACACACTTTTATTAAGCATTTCTGTTTGAATCCTGGGGTTTTCAGGGGATTATGAAAACCTGCTCTAACACTAGATAATCAGTCTCCCTGACATAGCTTTGTTAATTTTAAGCTTACGAATTCTGACAATGCGTAAGCTTAACAATGACTTTTGATGTTCCATTCGTACAGATTTTCAGTACTGAAGCTCAAGAATATCTCCCAGAGACACTGGACATTGGCGATGTACCTGAAACAATCGAGCCTTCAACTTCGTCAGCTCCAAAACAAAAGAACGCAAGTAATGAGGCAAGTGCATCATCATCATCATCATCATCGTCATCCGCGGGTACCACCAAGGCTCCTGTATCCTCCTCCTGATTTGATGAGCCCTTGAATGTGAAGTTTTAAAATTTCGTGGCAATGGATGATATGAAGTTGATGGTTATCTTAGGAGATCGCTTTCTATATTGCCCTCTCCCTTTGTTTCTTGGGGAAAGAGAGTACAATGTATAGATTTTTGGATTTCAATTTGGGTGTTGAGAATTGGGATTGTTTCATGGTGGAGTAAGCTACAAATCATTAGCCTCTGCTGCTCTGCTCGTTTGACCATTTTAGTCTTTTTCTCCTTCGCCCATTTTGCTGATCAATATATGAATTAAATATCGCCTCTCCTTTTTTTAAACCGTATCAACTGTTTACATTCTATTATTTTTTTCTAATCTTCTGAAGTATAACAGAAATGTCTGTTAATTATGTCAGTCAACTGAAATGTCTGTTCAACCAGCAATCATAATATTCGACGTAGACTCTCTAGAGAATATTAAAGTCAAAAGTGGTAGTAAAGTTAAACGATGGAATGTAAACACAATTTGGAACTATTTGCCTGTGACGGTCTTTAGTAAATCTATGGGTACCTACTTTTGCGGGTGCTATTATTAGAATTATCTAAATATGTGAAGAAATAAAACAGAGAGAATAGATTCCGTGAATTTCTGTGTGTGTTTAGACCTGCAAAAGCTGTCATAATTATGATTTAGAGCAATTAAGATCATCTGTTCCATTAGAAAGAAAGGGAAGTCGGTGATCTTTTGTTTTTCCTCTTTCTACAGAGCAATAAGTACCTGCTCAAATATAGGCTTATACTTCTTCTTTTCAGTTTTTTCCTTTTTTTTGTTAGACAAACTTTTCATCATCCATTGGTGATTTTGAAGATCTGATTCTTTCTTCTGGGTTTGTTTTAGGGGAAGATTATATTGAAATAAAAAAGAATATATATAAAAAATGGGTTTGGATTATTACAGTGTATTGAAAGTGAACAAGACTGCAACGGAGGATGATCTGAAGAAATCTTACAGAAAATTGGCTATGAAATGGCATCCTGACAAAAACCCTAACACCAAAACGGAAGCTGAAGCCAAATTCAAGCAGATCTCTGAGGCTTATGAGGCAAGTCTTTATCCCGAGGATATAATGTTTTTTGTTTTTTGCTAACCTTCGTTTCCTTGATCCTTTAGATCCCGAAAAATACAAAACTGTGTGTTCATTTGTCTTGCTGAGATCCATTCCTTGGGATATAAGCAAAATGTATCTCCTCAAGCATATTTTCTGAGACATATTCAGCAATGTTGCTTGCTGCATTGCTGACCAAAACATCCCATGGTTTCATTCGTTTGATTGATATGTATCCCACAAAAATAGTTTTTTTTTGGGAAAATGTTCCAGGTTCTGAGTGATCCACAGAAACGAGCTGTATATGATCAATACGGAGAAGAAGGATTGAGCGATATGCCACCTCCCGGGAGCACAGGAAACAATGGAAGAGCAGGCGGTTTTAACCCGAGAAATGCAGAAGATATATTTGCAGAGTTCTTTGGAAGTAGTCCATTTGGCTTTGGATCAGCTGGTGGCCCTGGAAGGTCGACGAGATTTCAATCCGACGGAGGAGGAATGTTTGGCGGATTTGGTGGTGGAAATAACGGTAGCGAGAACAACTTTTTCAGAAATTACAGCGATGGGACTGCGCCTAAGAAACCTCCACCGGTTGAGAGCAAATTGCCTTGTAGCCTCGAAGAGTTGTACTCTGGATCAACTAGGAAAATGAAGATCTCTAGATCTATTGTTGACGCTAACGGGTAAACTTTGTTTCGACTTTATCCCACTTCCACAGTGTCCTCTTCTTAGTTTCAAGTATCAATGTTTCATTGATGTTTCTTTGGATGCTGGAAAAACAATTTGTGTAGGAGACAGACGCAAGAGACAGAGATTTTAACGATTGTTGTGAAACCGGGATGGAAGAAAGGGACCAAGGTCAGGTTTCCGGACAAAGGAAATGAACAAGTGAAACAATTACCAGCTGATTTGGTGTTTGTAATCGATGAGAAACCGCACGATTTGTTCAAGAGAGATGGGAATGATCTCGTCACAAGCCGGAGAGTGACGCTTGCAGAAGCCATAGGAGGAACAACTGTGAGTATAAACACGCTCGATGGGCGGAATCTTCCCGTTGGTGTCACGGACATCATCAGTCCAGGGTATGAGCTTGTGGTTCCCGGAGAAGGCATGCCAATAGCTAAAGAACCAAGAAACAAAGGTGATCTAAAGATCAAATTCGATGTTCAGTTTCCAACAAGATTGACAGTGGGCCAGAAATCCGCACTTAAAAGGGTCTTAGTTGGTTGAAGAATTGAGACTTTCAATCCTCTCAATGCTCTTGAAGTCTTGATGATGATACCTTCCGTTGTTGTTCATTAGTTCTTCCTGTAAACAGTTTGTAGCATGTTCTTGATGTGTCTGAAAACAGTATGTACAAATCTTTCATTCTCTTGTTAATTACTATTGAATTCAAATTTTTATTCTTAAAAACTCCATTATCAAAAGGTCTAAAGTTTTATTGAAAAGCTACAAAAAACGATGACAGATGTCAATACACCTAAAGAAAAACACACTATAATTACAGAGGGGAACAAACAAAGAAAGATACAATAGTTTATTGTAGAGACTAGTAGTGGTCGACGTAGAGGACACATGTGGGTGTACATATAAGGCCCAATCCCAAACAAATATTTATAGATAAGACTCAAAGTCTAAATAGGCTTTGATAGTAAATGGGCCTTGGAGCACTGGTTACTTAGGATTCCTCTTACTGAATCCAACGGTTGTAGTCACGTGTCAGCGTCTTATCAAACGGACGCTATAATTGCATGCGAATTATTATATTTGTTATCGGAAAAACGGAACAAAACCGCTGTTTTTTTCGATAAAGGAAAATCCTGTCTAAAATTAAATTTGGAAGTAGTTTTTTTCTTGCAATTGCCGAGAGAAAATGCTATCATTTTTCTCAGCAATCGAGAAAGGAAAAACAATCAAGACATCCCAAGGATCATAAGTTTATTTCTTCTCGATCTAACCTCTGTTTTGTATTATACTCTTCGTTTCCATTTCCTTCTTATCGAACGACGAAGATCACTGTTTTTCTTCTTTCGCCACCAGATTTGCTTTATTTTTTTTAATTTGCTCTCTCTAGATTCAGAGTTTTTCTCCTTTTGTTAAAAATAATCAATCTTAAGGGTCTATTTCTCTCTCCTTTGTCTCTCTCTCCCTCTATCTCTAGGAATGTCCGTGGATACTGGAATCATGAGATTAAGATTTGAGGAGAAAGCAGGTAATGATTAGGGTTTCCAAGTATTGGGGATATAAAAGTGGCAACCTTTTGTTTCGGATCTAAACCACATTCCACGGGGATCTCATTACATATTCTTCTCTTGGGTTTTTCTGTCAGATCCGTCTTTGGGTCGGGGAATTTTAGGGCTCTTCGTTTCATCAAATTGATATGTGGCTTTGAGCTTGCTCACCTTCTTCGATTCCCAATTTTCATCACTGCTTTTTTTGTTGTGGGTGTGTGTGAATTTGAATTGGGGAAGAATGTTCAAGCAGTTTCTGAGTAAACTTCCTCGGAAGTCTTCAAAAGCCGACTCAGGGGAGCTGACTCGTTCAAGTTCCGGTTCGATTCCGTCCCCGGCTCAGAGATCCGGAACCAGTGGGGCCTCGGCTCCGGTTCGATCCAACTCAGGGAAGCGTATGTCATCTGCTGTTTTCCCGGCGAGCGTGGTTGCTGGAATCGAGCCGTTGGTACCATTCAAGGATGTACCGAACTCGGAGAAGCTAAACCTCTTTGTGAGTAAAGTTAGCCTCTGCTGTGTGACATTTGATTTCTCCGACCCAAGTAAAAACTCGATCGAGAAAGATGTGAAAAGGCAGACCTTGCTCGAGCTTTTGGATTTTGTAGCTTCAGGGTATATTAGATTCACTGAGCCAGCTATTCTTGCAATGTGTAGAATGTGTGCTGTTAATCTCTTTAGGGTTTTCCCTCCGAATTACCGGTCTAGTGGGGGCGGTGGTGAAAACGATGATGACGAGCCAATGTTTGACCCTGCTTGGCCGCATTTGCAAATCGTCTATGATCTACTGCTTAAGTTTATCACCTCTCCGTGTCTTGATGCCAAAATGGCAAAGAAGTATCTAGATCATGCTTTCATTGTGAGGCTGCTCGACTTGTTTGATTCGGAGGACCCTAGAGAACGGGAGTGTTTGAAGACGATTCTGCATCGGGTATATGGGAAGTTCATGGTTCACAGGCCGTTTGTCCGCAAGTCCATGAGCAATATATTCTACCGGTTTGTGTTTGAGACAGAGAAGCATAGCGGAATCGCTGAGCTTTTGGAGATTTTCGGGAGCATAGTGAGTGGATTTGCGTTGCCTTTGAAAGAAGAGCACAAGATTTTCTTGTGGAGAGTGTTGATTCCACTGCACAAGCCTAAATCTGTCGGAAACTACTTCCAGCAGCTATCTTACTGCATCACTCAGTTCATAGATAAGGAGCCAAAACTGGGCAGTGTTGTGGTAAAGGGTTTGTTGAAGTTCTGGCCTATCACAAACAGCCAGAAGGAAGTTATGTTTCTCGCAGAGGTCGAAGAGATTGTAGAAGCAATGAGCGTGATGGAATTTCAAAAGGTGATGGTCCCATTGTTCTTGCGGATTGCTTGCTGTGTCAACAGTTGCCACTTTCAGGTAGGTTTCTATTTCTTAAGAGACATTTTTAATCTCAATTGACTTGCGAATACCGTAAGTTTGTACAAATTGTTTCCTTGACGTTGATTTTGATTTTTGCAGTTATATACCTATTCATAGTTTCTAAACATGATTGATCTGCTAGAGCATAATATAAGCTTTTAAAGCTGAACCATTTTTGGCTTCTTGTGCTTCAGGTTTCTGAAAGGGCTCTTTTCTTGTGGAACAACGATCAAATTGTGAATTTGATTGCACACAACCGGCAAGCCATTCTACCAATCATGTTCACTGCCTTGGAAAAGAATGCTGAGAACCATTGGAACCAATCCGTGCTAAACTTAACCCTAAACGTTAGAAAAATGTTCTGTGAAATGGACGAGGCTCTGTTCATGTCTTGCCATGCCCGCTTTCAGGAGGACGAAGCAAAGCAATGTTCTGCAGCAGAAAAGAGGAAAGAAATCTGGGCAAGGCTAGAGACCGCAGCAAGTATGAAGCCGGTAACTGGAAAGACGGCTGTTCTTGTAACTCCCTTAGCAACCTCCATTGCCTGCTAAATTCTCAGACAGTTCACTAAAAAAAAAGGAAGCAGCAATATCAGACGAAGAAGATGATAATATGGCTGTTGCTTAAGCTATGGTCTGGGAACTTTTCATCTGGATTGATCTTTGTAATATTATATAATTTTGATGTTGTTAACCCTGTGGGTTTTATGCTAAATCTCTTGCTTCCTTTAAAAGCGAGGAAGCAATGAAACCATGCTGCAGATTTCTATATCAAACTCTTTGTATTCAATTAAGTTTATATAAAAAACCTTTTCTGTCAACAATGTGCCTATGAATACGATACCCACTTTGTACTTAACAGTATTACATTTCAAGTGTTTATGAGCTGCAAAGAGTCAGTTCTGTAGGTAAAGAAACAAAAGCACAGTTATTGTCTCTTCCACATAAAACTTCATAGACTAAGGTCATGCAGGAAGAACGTTTTCCCACGATATGCGATAGTCTTTTCTTCCGCTCCAAGGCACCATAAATGTCCGTGCAGGTTAAGAGTCTCTTTCATCCCTGCTGTTTCCCACACAAATTCATAGAGCCCCAATGCTCTATCTAAATGCTTGATCCCTCTCCCCAACATTTTCTCATCCGTCGAGGTCAAGATCCTCCCCATGCTTAAGCAAAAGAACTCGCTCTTCTCCTTGTAAAACCCTCCACAGAGATCAACGTCGATGTCACGCACACGGCCGTAAAGGAAATACATGAGGAGAGTGAACAAACACGGCGAAGGGCAGCCCAACATCTTTGAAAGCTTCCTATATACAAGGTGCTCTTGATGTCTAACCTCTCTGAATCCAATAGTGTTGTCCAAAAACACATCTTTGATCTGTAGAAGCCCTTCTTTCATCGATAAAAGCTTTTCCAGATGGTTAAGTACTGTGATTTCTTCGTCATGTTCAAGATACCTTCTCAGATCATTAACCATGTCAAGAACATCTTCCCATTTTGCAGAAGCGTTTGCTTTTGCGTATCGAGCTGGCACAGGTCGCATCCATGACGTTGAGTTCTCGGCTTCATATGAAACCGATGATTCAGATAAGAACTTGAGGCAAGACAGAATCACTTGCTTGCCCAACTTTGTTCCTTGCCTCGTCTCGCTATGTTCAAGTAACCAATCAATTTCTTCTTTGAGACCATTCAGTATATCTTCAAGGGCGCCTCTCCATATACGATACTGCGTGACCTGTGAACAAATGGTGCATCTCACTAGCTTCCGTTGTTGCGCCGAGATGTCCAGAAAGTTGCAAACTTTGGTCAATGAATTCACCAACAATGGCTCTCTTTCGCTTTCAGCCCCAAAAACTGGGAACTTGAAGCGTCCTTGTTCTCTGAGCTTCTGCTGAATTGAAGGAGACCCAATGAAGATTCTAGCCAGAGACTTGAAAGCGTGCATTTTCTGTTTGATACGATCATCATAGATGATGACGCCATTGATGTCCTCGAGCTTCCCGTCGACTAAATCGACGTCTCTCAATGCACCAGTTAGTTTTGTCAGAACTGGAAGTTTCTTTTTGTACCATTCATAAGGCAATGCTTCTTTGTAGGAATCAACAGAAGAATGATACAAAACCTGGATTGTACGGAAGAAGCGACCTGGATTTTCCCTGAAACAGATTTCAGAGTTTAGATGCCTTGTTATGTGATGCACACTACCCAACATTTGAAGCAGCTAATCAATACAGCAACGGGCTAATATTCAGATATTAAGCGATCGAATCGGACCAGAATCAAACACGGACAAGGGGAGAGAAAAGGTCAAATTCTCTGCCAGGAATTTCTACAAACAGTTTGCATGCAACTCTTGGTGACAAATAAACTCGAAGAGACTAAGGGTCTTTAACTCATCCACATGTATGACTCCCTCCGAGGAATAAAACTTGTAACGCAAGAGCATCTGTATCGTGAAAAGAAGTAAAGCGATTTGGAAGAAGAGAAGGGAAGCAACAGATGACAAGTGAAGCTGTAAAAGAGGAGACGAAGTTGGATAGCGAAGAGTATTATTGCGTTTGGATCATAAATGGGCCGATTAAACAAGAATTTTAAAAGGCCCAAGATAAGATAAATTTAGAAATGAAACCATTTGTAATTATATCTCGGGTATTGCGTTTAGACCACGAAATATCTTTTTCTGTTTTGGTTTTTTACATGCATGGTATTGAAAATCATTTCTAATATACTGTTCAACACTGTGACATTTTCTCATCAGAACTTACAAAAAGAATGTGCATATCATTTGTGTTTAATTTTTCTCGTTACACTGTTGATAGTTCCATGAAAATCAAACTTTTTAAAATTCCGATCGATGTTTAAATTTTTATGTTGTTTGTCTCTTTAGCATTTTATTCTGTAATGGATATGTATTAGAATGAATTTTTTTTATCTATCTTGTCTCTCCTACGGATTTTCAGTAACTTATTTATTTATTTTTTTAATAACTTAATCAATATCTTATTTGTTGTATATTTAATAATGTTTAGCTCCTTTTATATAATAGAGATATACTTCATACGGTAGAATTATACTACATACGGCCTACAAAAGGAAAATGAGTCTTCATCCAAATCATTGAGAATACATGCACCTTCCATGACAATTGCACACTTTGCATAAAGATATAAATTATTAGGAAGAATGTGACAAAAAAAAGGGAGCTACGAAAAAAAGGGCTTAGAAAGATGAACATGCTTACTTTCTTTTATGTGAGTTAAAGAGAAATTTTAAACTTTTTCAAAAGTTACTACAATGTTCTAAAAAATTTACGATTTTCTTTTCTAATAATAAGTTTTTTTAATTGTTTTGTGAGGGTGTTTTCTACAATGGATAAAAAGTTATCTTTGCTATTGCTTTTTGTTACGAAAATTGACTTTAACAGTATCATTTTTATTTTATTTAACAGTGGATGTACACTTTACTTAGAATGGTCATCGAGGGGTCTCTCTCATGTGATCACTAAAAGAAACACTAAGTGCTTAATTTATATTGCTTTATTTACTCCCCTTATATATGTTTTAGTTAGCATACATTATGAAACTATATATATATGATTAAAGCTATATAAAAAAAAGAGATGCACACAACTATCCTGGCTCTTATAAATAGATGTGTCATCTACATTCTCCACCAACTTAAGCAGTGACTTTATTTGATAATTTGTAATTTAAATGATCGCTTAGGTCTCTTTAAGAAATTGTGAAATTATGTAGTTAGTTAGTTGTGTGAACATGACTATGCTAGTTATAATAAAATGGTGTTTAACTTCATGTATCAATCATTTAGGATTCATATATGCAATACTATATTTGATATTCAAAACAGATTTTACTTAACTAATATTTTCTTTCTTTCTCGTCTACTATCTAAACACATATTCTATCTAAAATTAATTAGTGATAAATACAACAGCTAGTAGCAATACTAAACATTGGTCGAGCTTGTCTTTAAGAATGTACGGTATTCATTACTACAAATCAAAAGGGTTCAAATATCAATGCATGACACTAATGCAATGCATCTAAATCGAATATAATGATGGTTTTGGAATTCAAAGTGGGAAGACGTTCACCATGAATGATGCATGATAATACCTAAGACGTACTTTCACTTCACAAAAACCAAAGAAGAATAAAATGATGAATTAACTTAAAAGTGGGGAAAAAAACGAAAGATTCTTTAGTAAAAGCCAATTAGTGCAACCCTTTAACGAAAAATAAATAAATAAATAAAAGCCAAGCAATGGATTATAGTAGCAGACATTAAAGACGGGTTGTCTTCTTTTTTGACCCTTTGATGATAATCTTAAGTACAAACCTCCACGAGGTCAATGAACGAAGCATCCTATGCAAAATGCAACGTGTGTGTGGACACGTACGCACGCTTATACAGTTATACTATCTTTGGACAGAATAATGAACGGTACAAAACAGGCAAAATCTTTCGATAACGAAATAGTATAAGACATTATGCGTTGAAACATTCATTTGTGACTAAAACTCATTGCAAGGGAAAATAGAGTTTTGTAGAAAGTTCTGTGTTTTTAATTAATTTAAATTATTTCATCATTTAAGATACCACGAAAACGAATTGGTCAGCTTGCCATTCAAATAGTTAGTGACAACATAATTAGTATTCTCTTAATATTTTTAAGAAGGGAGCTCAGCATCCTCAATTTGGTGATCAATTCATCATCCTCAAGCCACATTAATAAGAATGCGTACCTATGATATGCTTCATTTTTATCAACCTTTGAAAATTTCAAATTTCATAATTAATTATTCACGCACTTTTTGAGGCATTGGAGTGAACAAAAGGTTTTGCTGTGGTCCATGCATGCATCTATCCATTTCAAACACTTGCTAGAATTGTTGTTTGGTTTAACGTCAAGAATCTCCATCTTTACTAAAATTTATATAATAAAAAAACTAATTACATAATAAGATCTGCATGCAATTTGGATTTTCTGCCACCGATGCTGCAAATCTCAGCGTGTCGTACGATCAACAACTTAAATGCTTTAAACTTAGATGAAAAATGTCATTGCGGAATAAGAAGGAAACACTTTATCAAAAATAAGTATACACTAAAACAAACGTACGTAATATGAGACCCGATATAAGAAGTCAGAACAAACCACTTCTGAATTTCTTTTGATTTGCTTACAATTTAACATAACCAGACAAAGGTTCTACGAGATACGAAGCGAGTCAAATCAAAGAAAAAAAACAAATCACGACATAAAGGGTCGTTATCTTGCTTCCATTCTTCACTATTTTATCTCTTCTGATGCAACCTGCATCAAGAAAAAAAGAACAATGGATATGTTAAAATAATTTTTCAATCATGAGGTCTTACATTTTAAAGAAAAACTTGTGTCCCTTTTCATACTTTTTTTTGTTAGTGTAGGAAAAATTCTTAACAAATATATAGGTTTCACGTTAATCATATTTAGACCAAATAAATACGAAACCATAATTTTTTTTGCATACATGTTCTGGATCAAGTCTGGTTAGTCTATATACATATAAACTTTGAGGAAATAATAGAGCCGTAAGTGTTAACAGCTCGTGTAATCCAAATATATATGTTGTGGCTTGTGAATAGAACTTTAGAATTATCGATGAAATAAAATTTACTGAAGAAAGTTCAATAACAAATAAACAAAATTACTTGAAGATCGATATGAAGAAAGTTAGGAATAGTAGGGTGGATTGGTGGCAGGTTCCTTCGGGGCGTTGCAACTGAAACACTCTGACCTACTTGCAAAGTTATGTTCATTGCAGCCTAACCTGTAGATACAAAACCAATCAGTCTCTACTCTACAAATGCATATGCAAATATGAATGTTAATATAATCTAAAACGGTCGTTAACGTTTTAGCCTGCCTACCTAGGTCCACGCACATGCCTGAGTTATAAAAATTACGTGATGAAGACGACCATGTTCGTTTTCATGAACCATGCACATGGAACAAAAAGTACCTGGAGCAAATCCAATCTCCAGATTTCCAAGGAGAACGGCCCATACCGCCGCCGCCACCACCACTGCTGCTACCGAAACCAAAAAGGCTGCGTCTTGGACTATCACTCATGTCTATAAACCCGGTGGCTGCAGCCGAGCGTGAAGACTCATCTTTTGCGGCACCACACTTGAAACAGCTGGACCTGCTTGCGAAATTGTGGGTCCCGCAGTTCCCAAGGTTGCAGTACCAATCACCGGGTCTCACGTCAGGCCCGGTGTTGAAAGCAAAAGAGCTGCTGATTGGACGGCTTGCAAAACCGTTGAGTAAGTCGGTAATGCTGCTCGGTCTGGGCTCTCTACAGCGTTGGCAAGAATCTCTTCTCTGGAAGTTGAGGTGGCTACACGATCGGCAGTTCCAATCTCCTGGCCTATTCATCTTCTTCTATGTACGGCCCCATAGAAAAAACATAATTACTCAAAGTTTAGGAGGCTTTTGTGTATACACAAATGTAACATATATAGTACTTGTTTATGATTACCTGGGGATGTTAGTTGAAAACGATTAAGGAGTGTTGAAGTGAGTATGTAAGAGATGAGATTTTTGGTGTATAGCATATAAATGTGATGTTGGACTCTCCTCACATATATATATCGGCAAAGCAAAAGGCCCTTGCTTTAAGAACCGGGAACATTTTTTGAAGTGAAATTAGGGTTTCAATTGGTTTCATAACTTTCTTATTTTCGTGTTCAGCTTTAATGCATTCCCTTTAACGTTGGGTTTCTCCGTAAACTACGTTTTCCCAAAACAAACAAAATTATCTATACATATCGAGGACTTTAAATTTCTCTATCATTTTTAGACCCCACTAGTTTAAACAAAGAAAAGAAACACAACAAGGTTAAAGCTTCCAGTTTCAGCCGTTTTCGTTATGCTTCTGCTTCACAAAAGCTAATACATATTGCCAAATTCAATATTCACTTGGTTGACGATGTGTATTTGCATATATAGTCTATATATGTAGCTTGCACAATAATTTTTTTTTAGAAAAATAAAAGCTCATAATCAAAATTTTCTAATATTATGTCTGCGGAAGAAAATTAATTTGTAAAATACGAGTCATATACTCAGAGAGTATTATTTACTAAATACCCAAAATCCTACCTTTTTTTTTTGAAAAAAACCAAAAAACTATACAATCCAAAGTTTGCAAAATGACAACCCAAGATGGTGGTGCAGGATTTAACCCAAAAAGGTGGTGTGGGACTACATTTGTTTATGTATACATGTTTGTCAATAAATTTTGAAATTCCAAGTTCTTGACCCATAATGTTTTTGATATGAGTTAGCCGTTAATAGTACTAAAAACCTCAATTACCCCTCCTACATAAGATTTTTTTTTGGGCAAAAAATGTCCTAAAATGGGTTGGACTAGAGCCCTTACCTATATAAATATCCTTGGTTCATGAACCAGCGAGAGTGAAATCCTTAGTCTCAAGAGTCAAGGATTTTAACCAGTTGAGCTGATAATGAAGAACAAAACTATATATACTATATATAAAAGCCTTACTATATTAATATAGTTTTTGACTAACATGCAGGTGAGACAAAATGAAATTCACTAAAATTCATTCAAAAATAAAAATAAATTAAATAAAAGGATTCTAAAGCCTTTTTGGGACCCTACCTCGTATATGCATATAGATTGACCAACGATAAGACGAATGCCGCTGAGGGATAAATAGTTATCATCCAATTTGAGCATGAATCACGTTCATATATTTCTCATCAGCTTCTATTTGGTGGTCACTATTTTTGGTATAAACACCCCCATTCTTTAGATTTATAAAGACACTTTTGTTAAATATATATGTTCATGCATATATTATCTCATAACTAAACCTAACTAATTTAATCAATTCTCATGTTTTTCTCTATTTTTCATTATATCAAGACATTTTATGAAATTATGTGTTTTCATTCAATCCCTTAAAATCCCGCCATTCCAATTAAGTACAGGGGCGTATAATTTGTCTCGTGCGTGTCAGTAGTTAAAAGGATGCAACAAGGAGAAAATGTTCTGATACAGCTAAAGCAAAAGTTGCATGGCAACAGTTTCAAGGAACGTATCGATTCCCTTAACCGCAGAAATTATACACTAAAGGTAATGTTTCTTCCAATATCCATCAGAACTTGTTCTTGATTCTCAAACAAAACCCAATAAAAACATCAAAAGTTTAGATTAAAGAAAACAAGAATTATCGAATGGGAAGGTATAGTCTCCGATGTTTGAAATTCAAGCATCTTTGTTTCATTTGAATATGTCGACCACGACACAGTTTCACATATATACTTAAAAAAAAAATTACATTCATTTTATTTTCAAACTACACATTGTCGCTTATGAGTTATGATGCATTGCAATCGCCTTTATTTACGGTCATTTCACCTTTTCCTCTGTGTATCATAAATTTAAATTCTCCTCCATCAAATAAGAAAAGTATCTTATTATTAGAAGTAAATATGTCTCTCTAAAGTAAAGGTCAGCTGTAAGATAATAGGACGAAAAATCACAGTAAGGTAAATGAGGCTAGTGCCCTTATCCATAAGTCTGCGTAAAAGCAAACTCGAAGTTGTAGAATAAACAGTGGGTGATTAAAAGAGGTATATATAATATAGAAGAAAAAGGGGAAATTAAATGGGAAGAATGAGAATATATAAGAATGATGATTAATAATTAGTAAACCCACCATATTGTCTCGGGGAATGGTAAAGAAAAGACTGACGAACACAAAAGAAAAGAGAGAATCTATTCGATTGTCTTTGGGAAATGCTTCCATGCATCAGTTATCTCCCATTCTCCGAATATCTATATTTTCCCACGTATACTTTTTATATTTGGGAAGCTTCAGTTATTTATACGATTACGATTAATTAATAGCGCGCAAGAATACTTAAATTAAGAGACCAAAACATAGGAGAACACAAGAACAACTTAGATAAACAAATTAAGACCGAAGGCATGTTTTTAACTAAATAAAAAGTCAACTGCATGGTCAAAATATTTAGTATTAAAAATAACATCTTGGGGAAAACTTTTTTTTTGGTCTCCCATTTTAGATAAAAGAAATCCACCTGAAATCCTTTGCACTGATTGATAAATTAATAACAACGGAAATCTATAAATTTATCAGTGCTTTTTTTATAAATTAATAACAAAATTTATATACTAATTGATAAATTTTCATTTCCTATTTTCGCAATCAAAAAAATTTATAATTTTTAAAAGTAGCTAAATACATACTTATTTAGTATAAGCAGAGTATTTAAATATTTGGTTGAAGCCCTTTTATATATACGTGATTTTTCCATCAAAGGAAAATGACAAAAAAGACTGAGAAACCATGGTTCTTATAGTAAACCGAACAAGGGCGGGTATGGTTCTACTAGTAAACCGAACCATAAATCAGAGAAAAAGAAAAACCAATTCCCTAAATGACCTGGTTAAGGCAGACAAAAAGAAGCAGCCAACAAAAAAATCCATGGCGGACAGAATCGAGGAGACGCCGTGGCGAGTTCTCGAGTTCTACAGTGGAATCGGTGGAATGGTAACACTTTCCTTCAACTTTAATTTGAATTTTCTTTTCTGGTGGAGTCTACTCTCTTAGTAAAACCCGAATTCCTTTTTTTGTTTTAGAGATACTCTTTGATGGCGTCCGGCGTCGTCGCAGAAGTTGTAGAAGCGTTTGAGATCAATGATGTTGCCAATGATGTTTATCAGCATAATTTCGGTCATCGTCCCCATCAGGTTTTCTTCTTGTTAAACTATGCAATTCGATTTATAACCCTTTGAATGCTGACTTACACCATGACTTGTTCTTGTTTTCTGAATAAGCTGTTTATGAATTGCAATCGTGGCATTGTGTTTCTCTTATACATTTTCTAGTATGATCCTCAATTTGATTCCTTTTTTTTTGTCCTGCTAATTTTTATTTTGTTCTGTTTGTTCATAGGGAAATATTCAGAGCCTCACTGCTGCTGACTTAGATAGGTATAATGCAGATGCTTGGCTTCTTTCTCCTCCTTGTCAACCTTATACTCGACAAGGTTATTCACCGTTTTCCTTTACTATCACACGACTCGCTTTTCTGTAGCCGATGTATTGAATACTAACAGTCTTTGGTTAGGCCTTCAGAAACACTCTGGTGATGCTCGGGCATATTCGTTTCTAAGAATTCTTGAGCTTATCCCGCATACGTCTAAGCCTCCAAAAATGTTATTTGTAGAGAATGTTGTTGGATTTGAGGTATGAGTTTGCCTCTTCTTCCCAGCTAGAGTAATACTCAGATTTTCAACAATCATTTGTAATTGTCTTCGATCATCTAATTGTCTATATCTTTTTGACTTATTGTTGGCGTTTATTCTTGCAGACTTCAGATACGCATATGGAAATGATTGATACACTAATGAGATTAGATTATGTCACACAAGAATTTATTTTGAGTCCGTTGCAGTTTGGTGTGCCGTATTCAAGGCCACGTTATTTTTGTCTGGTACTTGCTCTTTACCTTGTCATTATGTAATGCATTTGACGCATCTCTGTATCACTTTGTTTTGCATCGCTCCTTGTAGTTTATAATAGTTGTTGTATTATGTACCCAGAACGGTTATTTCTAGTACGCCAATAATGTATAAGTACATGCTAGATTATTCAGCTATACGAACTTTCTCCTATATTGTGGTCTTTCTCTCCTTAGTAATCTATGGTTTTCCGTTTTCTTTCTCTTTTTCAGCTTTATTTTTGTTGTTTGTGGTTAAAGCATCTCATAAACCTGGAATTCATTTCATTTATCTCGTTACTTTGTAGGCCAAAAGAAAGCCTCTGACATTTCAGTCCCAACACAATAATAACAAGCTAGTCTGGTCTCCAGGCCCATTACATGGGCGTGATGACGAAGTAGAGTTTGGCAAATGTCAAGCAGAAGAGGGACTTGAAAATTTACTTCAGTCTTGCGAACCAGTAGAGAAATTTCTCGACTTAACAGCACAATTAGACGGCGAGCAAAGTGGTTTTGATGAGTCTGAGGATGGACCCAAAGATTCTTATGGACAAGAAGAAGATTGTGTCCCAGACTCTGTACACCGGTATCTAGTACCATTAAGTTTGATCGAGAGATGGGGAAACGCAATGGGTATCCTTTGATGATTTCATCTTCTTCTTTTTTTCTTTCAAATATACCGTTTATGGGACAGTTGTTTTGTTCATAAGAAATCGATCATCTATCTGTTTATATTTCCTGAGCTGTTTCTAGACATTGTTTACCCTGATTCAAGGAGATGCTGTTGTTTCACAAAGAGTTATTACCGATACGTGAAGGGCACTGGTTCCCTCTTGGCAACTGTCCAGGTATGTTCTTCCATGGAGTATACAATATTATGTTCCTCACTTCGCAAGCGCAAAGAAATGCTTATCGTAAATCTGTGATTACGCAGCCAAAAATCAAGGGAAAGGAATCTTGTTTGAAAGAGCAACGGCTTAGATACTTCACCCCAAGAGAGGTTAAGCACAGTCCTTTACTTTTACTACCAATGCATCACTGGAAAGAGTGATTCGCTTTATTTCAGTGAAAGATGATGCTCGGTTTCTATTTGATTAGGTAGCTAACTTTCACTCGTTCCCTGAAGATTTTGAGTTCCCCAAACAGATAAGCCTTCGACAGAGGTATGCTTCTTCATGCCGTAAACACTACTTAAAACAGAAAACGCTACTGTATATATAGATTATATGAACCCAAGTATAACAGAGGCACCGTTTTAATTCCCATATAAAATTGAAACCTGATAATATACCCTTCCTTCCTCACTACTTAGTGTTTGAAATTTGGAGATAGTTGAAACTCATCTTCAATTGTGAATATGTTAAAAAAAGCACAAGAATAATAACTACATTTTAAAACTCATGAACTCCTCTTCTTGTGCAGATATGCAATGCTTGGTAACAGTTTAAGTGTAGCAGTCGTGGCTCCTCTGCTTCGGTATCTATTCGTTTCTTCTCCGTCGTGACTGCAGAATAGGAAGCAGCAAGTGACGCGACCAATGATGGTCCGGTTTTTGCGACATGGCATTGGCATAACCATGCATCCGTTTTGTAGTTTAGGAAAATTTATATCATTAATATGTTTGCTGAATCGAATTTGTTTCTCTGTGACCTCTCTGTCCTCGGATATAGTGGCATAGACATAAGTTATGTTTTGTTGATGACGTTTGTGTGCTTTTTCTCAGTTACCTTATCGATTTTACACTGTTATAGCCCACTTTTATAATGGGCCTCTTCCGGCCCAGTAATAATGTTTGAATAACTTTTCCCGTACTCGTTTAAGTGACAGTACAATTGGCAAGTTTACGTGATCCGTTTCTCTCTCTCTCTTCTCTGTGGGCAGAGAGAGACTCGAACGGACGTTAGAGAGAACAGCAAGCCGAAGCGAGGGGAAGCTTCTTCTACTGTGCCGGAACGTGCATTTCACGCTCCGGCGATTACCTTTTAGGTCTTCGGCGAAGTTGCTTTTAAGAAATTACTTGCATTTTACGCATTTATTTGTTTTTTTCCTGAAAATAAAAACTCTAATCCCCAATTCCAACCTAGGGATTTTCCCCCATTGTCCGTACACATTGTCTGATTTTCTAACAGTTAGGGGGTTAACATCTTTGTCTTTACTTTCAAACCCTAATTTCAGGGCAGATCCAGCTTTGAAGCTGAAGGAAAAACCAATAAAATGGCACCCAAGAGTGTTTTTGATATGCTTCACGAAAATGTGAGCAAGCCTCGCTTCTGCAAGTCTCTGCCTTTGGGAGAAAATTGGAGTTCCAAGTCCATGGTAACTCACTTTTAGTCTCTCCTCTTTTTTTTTTATATATATCCTTAGTTTCCTCAAAAACAGAGCTACTCTAGTCTCATGTTTTCTTTCTCTGTTCTTTGTTGTTGTCAACTGTTTTGATTTCCTGGTTTATGAAGAGAGTTATTCCGGAAGAGTTTGTGAGAAGCACACCGGGGGCTTTTGAACACAGAGTGGTGTTAAGTGTTCGTTGGGGAAATTCCTGGCAAGTCTGGCTCCAGCGAGACAAGAAAGGTCTGTTTATGGAAGAAGAAGATTGGGACGAGTTTGTGAATGACAATTTTTTAGGTCCAAATGATGTGTTGTTCTTCACACACGAAGACACAATGTTCATTGAAGTGCAAATCCATAAAAAGGATTTGCACCTCTTCAAAGAGATCAACTCAACATCTTTTGAAGCTGAGCCCGAACCTGAACTGCTTAACCCTAAGCCCCAGAATTCTCACCCGGAAACCCCTGCTTCTGCTTCTGCCTCTGCCTCTGGTAAGAGCATTCATATCGAACGAATCATCTTCACTTTTCTCAGACTCAAAAACTATTCTTTTCTAAGTTTGATTCTTTTGGTTCTGTTTCGGCGGATATTTCAGCAAGTGGAGCGAGACAGGGTGGTGCTCCTGTCCAAAACCCTGAGCAGTACCTCTTAAATCACAAAAGCCCGTACTTTGTGAAAACGCTGACGAAAAAGATTGATGTTCTGGTAATAAAGCAGCGTAATCATCAGTTTCTTTGCAGACTCAGCCTTTCTAGATGTGATTTAGTTAACGTTTGTTGCCTTCAAAGCTAAGACTTGTTTCTTTCCTCCCATTTTCCATGTCTAGTATGTGAACCATTCGGTGATTAAGAAGTATGACTTGAAGTTTGGTCCCCATAAATCCACCATGTATTACCTTTTTCCCAATGAAAAACACGAGGCTCTCACTAAGATCTATGGCGGTAGCCCTTGTTTCAGTGGCTGGGCAGCTATATGTCGAAAGTACAACCTGAAGCAAGGAGACAATGTGGTTTGCGAACTTGAATGCTCAGGAGGTGTGGTCACGGCTGTTAGAGTGCATTTCACTAATGAATGAAGAGACCGAGTTCTCTCTAGTCTCCTTCCTACGAGTTAGCTTTCTAAACTTGGTGTTTACCAACTTACTATTGTGTTGCTAAATTTGGAGAAGACTTACTCTTATGATAAACTTGGTTGAACCAACTTGCGTGCTAAATTTCTTATTCTTCTTTTGATTCAGAGAACAATTGCTCTTGGGGTAAGTTTCTCCTAGTGCTGTATTTGAGTAGTCATCTTACAGGTCAAACTTAAGCAAAGAGTAACACAATCAACTTGATGATGCTGATCGCCCGTTACCATGTTTATTTAGAGTAAACAAAAAAAACTAACTCTGGGGGAAGATGAAACAGTTGCAGCAAAACTGAAAAATCTCTGAAATCATCCAATTAAGTATTCGTCGGTGTGATATAGATGTTTAGTAGTTTAACTTAAGAGCTTTCTTCAGAGAACAATTGCTCTTAAGAGCTTGTTATGAATTTCCCTTATAAGTGTGATATATACGTGTGATTTGAATTTAGTTATATATATAAGATATGCGTACACTTTTATTCTTGCAAGGTTGTAAAGAACTCTTCCATAAAGGCCTACATACATAAGAAAGCGACAACGTTTTTTTTGCCTTCTCATACAGGAAAATACAATATAAGCAAGACATATCTGCCTATATAATCGCCCTACCTCGTAAATAGACCTCTCCGTTTTCACCATTTCTTTTTGAATAAAATCAAAAACACACCAAAAGACAATATATATAAATAAAGCCCACACATGATTTCCTGTAATAGATTCATTTTTCTACGCCTTACGAACGCTTAAAAGCTTGACATCATCGATCACAGGACCACACAAAGACGAGAAATCATCGCTCCTCATAGCATAAAATGTGCTGTAAAACATAACTCTAGTTCGGGTCGAGACCGCCACAAACCTTATTGAAGCTCGTTTAAACCCTCCCGTGCCACGAGACTCGTAAGGCACCTTAAGCGTATCTTTTCCTGCAAAAGCCTCAACCACCATTGATCCCTTGCAAGCGTTGTTGGCGTCTCCAACCGCAAATGACAGGACGTAAGTCTTCCCAATAACGGTCCGAGCCACTTGAGCGATGGCGCTCTCTTTGCCCGCCACAAGCTCAATGGCTCGGCGACCCTGTGGGATTGAGAAGTGTTCAGTGTCTACGTACTTGACGGCTTTGAGAGACTCGACCATCCAACCGGGTAAAGGAGAGTGGTCGTCTTCTATGAACGGTGGGATCAAAACTCCTGTCGTTGCACCCGGTAGTACTAGTGGACCTTCTTCAAATCCTCCGTTTTTCAAAATATTCTCTGTCAAACCAAACATTGAAAATCATCACTGTTCCATTCGATCACGGCTTTTGGAATTATTATAACTAGGAGTGTTCAATATGGATAAGCCAATCTAATCCAAAGCCGAAAAAGAAACATTAACTCAGAAACCGAACCAAATCTGAATTAATTATTAATCCCATCCCTAATAATTTTGATAACATGACATGTTCAAGAATCAGAAAAACAGAGTATATACTTGTACTTACTGTTGGTTGGTCGGGGAGGGTAAAGAGCTCTCATGGCAATACCATCAATGAGTGGTCCACAAGCTGGATCCTCTTCTTCACCCGGATTATGAATCACTATTTCAGCGATCTCACTTTCCGCCTGAAACGCCCAAGCGTAAAGATCCCAACCACTGCTACTGTACACCGTCTGCACCGGAATCACACCTGAATCAGGTGCCACCGAGATGTTGAGACGTTCGTCTTGAGCGCAAGTCCTCGCGGCGCTGAAAGTGAGCGAGTAATACATTCCTTTGACAACTTTGAGTCTCTGCTTGATCGATGCTTCGTTTCCGAGCCTAACTGCGAATTTTCCGGCAGGTACAACGAGAAGCATGTCTCCTTGTTTGTGTCCTGAGCTTATGTACTCGACGAACCCTGTGACTTCCCAATTCGGGATTGCCATTTTGTTCAACACTTCAGTTCCTTTCAGGTCCGATGGTTTTGGTCCTAGCTCGAAGTCACCATTCGGTAACATTCCTGTAAGAAATTACCAAATTATCCTTTTGAATAACAGGAAATTAAAAAAAGAAAAAAGTAAAAAGTAATAGACACGTGAGGTGTGTCCGAGAGACAGCCTAACCCTGGACCTGTAAAATAACATGGATTAGCTTTGGCCATGGACCCACTTAACTTGACTGATTGGAAATGTCCAAAAACTTTTTATTGCCGGTGTGTTTGTGTCAGAAACGTGGTTTCAAATTTTGTAACTTTAACATTCAAGCTTATGATAAAAAAGTTAAATAGTATTGAAGCGAAAATAATGACAATTTTTAGTTACCAGCATTAATTACACTAATTACTTTGACTTAACTTTTTTTTTTAGAATTCTGAATTAAATGGGTTTCATAATTAACTGTACACAACGGTTCTCTATAACAGTAAATTTGAATTGGGGGAAGAAGAATAAAAAATGTATTATGTAATGAAACGATTATAATTGTGTATGCATAGGTCTGTGGAAAAACAAACTTACCGTCGCGGAAAGAGACGGCAGCGGAATTGACGGTGGCGATGAGAAGAAGCAAGAGAGTGACGACGGTTACGCCTCCCATTTTAATGGAAGCCATAGAGAGAAAAAGAGATAAAGTGTGTTTAGTGTAAAATAGGTATCTAACGAAGAGTGTTGGAACATTTGCTTATAAGGAGCTCGAGCTATGAAATTACCCTTGGAGGTTGCTATATATTACGAGTGTATGCCACTTATGTAGTTTCGCGTATCCCACGTGGGGGTAGTGACCTCACTCCTTTCCAGAGATTTGGAACCTTATTGACATATCAGAGGGTACTTCCGGCATTAAAATTTATGACAAGTTTTAGTTAAATCTTTAATGATATGTTTAGTACTGTTCAGTCATATGGCTCGGTGAGGCGGTGACTGGGACTACCAAAAGACCACAACCAAATTTAAAAAAAAAGAGAAAACACTAAACGTAATTATGCAACGATAATCTCTTATCCACATGCCATAAACACTGAAGTCTAAGATTGTGAAAATAATTGAGATATTTGTTAAACTAATATAACATCTTTAAATCTACGTGACATATCTGATTAATTTATGAAGACCTATTTTGTCGTTTTGTTAGAATATCGGTGGAGATATACTACGAGGAGAATCGTTTAGCGTGGCGTGGCATGCGTTACACCAAAAACAAAGTTCAAAGAGTTTTATTTTTTTCTTCTTGTTAAGACATTTTTCAAAGCTTTTTTTTGTGTCTTCTTTGATTTGTCTTTTCGTGCGTTTTTTATTTCATTCTTGGATGTATTTTTGATTTTAGAAATGAGAAATGTGTAAGCTATGAAGGGCGCCGTTCAGTGGCTAAGAATGCGGTTTCCAAAGTCGGCCAGGAAAGTGGCCACAGTAATTCAGAATGGCGTTGTCTTCTCATCTTTATGAGCCCAAGAAAGGCCAACTAATTTGCGTGCCATTTCTTATTATTTCCATTTATCTAAAGGATAGTATTTTTCTATACCACATGGTGTTTAAGGGCATTAGGTTTTGTTGATTTTTTAACTATATGAACTTCTCACCTTTCTCAGTAGCCAAAGAAATTTATTTATATCAGATGTAAATTATTTTTACCATTCAAATTTGACGTGTATCAGGTATTTTCTATTAAAAGAAACTTAAATTGTCACTAATTGTAAAATACTTTAAACCCTATCCATCATAACTTATAACTAACTGAACTATAACAAGAAAGTCTTTCAATAGAAAAAAGCGAATACACAAAAAAAAGGAGAATGCTGCATTCGGCAATATTCTAGCTGTTCATAGATTCGTTCTCAATTTACAAGGTTTAGTAGAGAATAAATTGAAAAAATAAAATAAAGAATCTTTAAAAAAAATAGAAATAAAAAAATGGAATAGTTAGAAAGTTTAACTGATATATCAATAGAATAATAGAATAATAGAATAACGGGTGATGTTTATTAGCTGAGACAGATTTTGTTTAAATTAGTTATGAAGTTTATGGATTTTGTGACATCGAATCAGCAAAGAATTATAAGATTAATTAACGGGTGATGTTGTTTGGATTAAAACTAAGTAATAGTAAGTTAGTTAATTAGAATTCGATTCTAGGAATAATTCGATTTTTTTGGTTCCTTTTACTTTTCCTTGTTTGAAGCATTTGATGTGCTTAAACTATTGTGGATCAGGAGAAAAATATTGATTAAGAATTTAAGGGCAAATTCGAACAAACCACAATCGCTATTTGATAGACGATGAAAGAGAAGAGTCGAAAAAAGAAAGACGTGGGTGGGGCCAGTAGGTGACGAACGAGTAGGGCCCATATAGAAAAAAGAGAGCAAAAGGCAGGATCATGCATTTGTCTCCTGCTCTTTGTACATTTCTTTTACTCTTTTACGGGCCCATCATTGGCCTCATCACTCTTATCTCCACAAAAACCATCCATAACCTTTTAGTACTGCTATTATTAGGTTAATTTTTCTAGTAAAAAAGACAAAAATATTCGAGGTACCTTATATTTACGTTATTACATGTTATATTAGATCAATTAATAGTTCAAAGCCAAAGTTAATCATTGTAATAACCTAGTGCGCCGTGCCTGAATTTTTAGTTATTGAAAACCTTTTTTTTTTAACGAAGAGTTTTAAAAGCCGAAGTTCTCAAGTTTTTGAATCATGCGTAATCTTAGTTGGGCCGGTCGTCTAAGTTCGAAGTTAACCCCACGTGAGATGTTCACAAAGACGCATGATAGAATCACTTGTCAACTTAAGATTTGCTTTTGGTAAAACGAGACAAAACCGTATATATTGAAATAATTGGACTCCCATGCAAAAAAGATCTATAATTTTATTTTTATAGTAGTAAAATTTATATTTTTAAAAAATTATATAAAACTAAGAAACATAATTTAAAGAATATTAAAATGAAAAGACGAAAACAAAAAATATATTTATTAATTTTTTTATATTATATTACCTTTTATTTTCTTACAACTCACATAGTTTTATAATTATTATGTATATATTATTTATAAATTTTATTTTTTTGTCATATGAAACATATGGAGAATATCTACTTTTTTCATAAATTAGATATATTTCTTTTTTTGAAAATTTGAAGTTTTTATAATTGTACAAAATGGGACTCCGTTAAAACGCTTCATAAAACCGGGCTAAAACCCGACTCTAAACTGAGGATCCGAAACCATTTAGGCTTTTGATTGTGCAGCTACAATTATATCAAGTATTCAGAAATAATCAAATGAAGCAGCACGCAAAAGAAAAAAAAGGTTTCTCAAAAGCTTGTTTAGTCTCCACAAGAAAAAGAAAAAGAAAAATTATCTAAGTAATCAACAATAATAGTTGGCAATTGAGAGAAAAGATTAGGAGGACGTTATTCACATTTAATTCCAACATTGTCTCTTTTTTGTTTTGTTTTGTTAAGTTATCCATTAATAGTTAGGCCCGCCTCTCCTGTGCCAATGTGACTCACATGGAAATGTCTTCAAATCAAAGTCCAATATCGTTTTCTACTGACAAGTCTATTAAATATAATACCTTATCTTATTATTCTAATCTACCTCAGACTTATTCACCAGACCCGTTGCAAAGCCTGGCAGTATATGATTCATGTAAAAAATGTTTGAAAGTGGCATCTTTCAGAACTGTGTTTTTAACTTCAACATAAACACTATTTGACTCCTTTTTTTTTGTCACACCATGACTCCCTTTCTTCAATCTATTGCTCAACCAAGCTTACATTATACATCAATATCGTACAATCTTATACATAAGTACAGTGTTTAGACGAACCCTACATAACCATACAAAGCAAATTGTGTGGCAGATGGAAGCCTAAAGAGTAATAAAACAGCGATAAAGATTAGGATCTGTTTTGTTAAGTTGGCTTTATATAAGCACAATAGAGACTAACATGCTTAAGGAATGGTCCTTTGGTAGAGAGGTAGAGCTCCCAAAGCTTCTCGCTCAGCTCTCTCTCGCTTCACCTGCACGTAAGTGCCCCGTGTAAGAACTTTGCTATAGGATTCCTCTAATATCAAAAGATAATAAAAACCAAAATTCATGATACAAGTTCAGTAGAGTAGTAGAGTTATAAAGTGGATGGAGAAAACATCTTCACTTTTCATCATTATAATCTAGCAGCAGAAGATACAAATATGAAGGTGACTATTTGTGCAGATGACTATTTGTGCAGAGAGAGAGAGAGAGAGAGAGAGAGAGAGAGAGAGAGAGGTACCGTATCCGCGGAGGCGGCTAGAGACGGACTTCATGTGCAGACGAGCCAAGAAATACTAAACTCTGGAGAAGCGACGACATAACTTCTTCATCTTCTTCTTCTGCTGCCTTCTCTGCAATACATTTGAAATGCGGTTGCCGTGGAGCGCGCTAGTTTTATTTTACCCGGGAAGAGGAAGGAAGGAACAAGAAGAATCCAGAGACATGTATCCCAAAAACGGCGTCGTTTACGGAACTGTCCAAAAAAATATCGTCAATCACATTCACATGTTGACCAGGTTAGTCGTCCCAAGAAGTTACGTTATCTCCGGCGAAGAGAGGGCTTGGCATGAGCTAGCCGTCGCCGTTAAGATATGTTACTTACCCGATTAACAAGCTTTGCAAGAGTGGCTTGTAAGTCATTATGATTTACAAGACAGATTCATGTATAAACTCACCATCTATATGTAATATTTTGTTGTGTGCTTAAAATTCGAGCTGAGATTTGTAGGTTGACTTTGAGTTTCCACGACTCAAAACCTCTCATCCAAGCTTGGTGAAGCTCATTGGCTACGGTTTAGAGAATAGCTATCCTCTTGAAGACAAGGGATGCGAATGTGCGAGATAATTTGAATGGGATAGCCAAAATTTTGAGGACAAAAATTATAATTGCTGAAAACATATTTCCACTATAAGACAGTTATGACATAGTCGATGTATGCATATGCACAATCGCATTTGTATACAACAACAACAAAAACAACTGCAAACGATTGTGTTCTCAGTGTGGTTCAAAGGTTACACGCCTCTCTTCATGCTCCGTTTGCACCTGAAACAGAATTATTTTCTGGTATTGTGGTTTGATCAAACTGCGAAAACTGTGAGGAATATAATATATGAAAGACTTTGATTACCTCCTTGAAACTTATGGTTCGGATTCTGATTTCGCCTCTACTAGTGGTCATCTCGTCCAATATCTCTGCGTCGTGAAATTCATCTTCACCTTCTGATAAACGACGAGAAGATCCCAGTTTCTGCTAAAGAAATGGTTTAAAAGCTATCACACACTTGTTGACAAGAACAAGAAGCCTCTGACTAGATTGAGACTCATTAAGACAAAAGAGAAAATTTACCCGGTACGCAAAACTTGAGTGTTGTATAGGTGCTGCTACTACTTCTTCATAGTCAGAAGCATCTAGCACTTGAAGATGTTGGAGATCGAAAAACTTGGGGAGCAAGTGCTCTCTTATACTTATGAGTAGAAAGAAGAGCGCCGGGAAAAATATCCCGGCCATTGGAATCCATGTCATGCCATAACACAAGAGAAAATAAACCAACTGGAAAAGTGTGAATGTCACAATGACTTTGTATGGTACCAACTCTACGAACGAAGCGTGTACTCCTTCCAAGACTCTGCATTAGAAGAAACCTGTGGTTGAGAAAGCTCTCTCTGCAAATTAACTAAAGGTTAAAGAAAAAGCGTTTTAACTAACTTGAAAAGCCGGCTTGGAGGAATGAAGAGAAGCAATAGTCTCTCCCAGAATTGGTTTCCCGGGAGACTGTCTATTGCCATATAAGCAAAGTAACCCCAAAGAACAGAACTTGGGATCATTTTGATGACTGGCACAGCAAGAAGTGTTAACCCCACTAGGACTGATTGTAACAAATTGCTCACTCTTTGCTCGTTTACTCTGACCGGCAAGTGAGCCTCGATATGCACATCTGGATCAAAATTTCCTTTTGTATCTTCTCCTTCGTCCGTGTTCATCACAACTTCTTTCAAGTCCTTCAAATCCGCAGCTACTGAACAAACCTGCATAATGTTTAATTCTTTTTAGCGGATTTGTCAGATTATTCTATAGATATAGAGAGGCCATTACTAACCTGAGGTGAACATGTCTCCATCTCTATAAATACTGTTTGCATTCTCCCATATATTTCTGATTTGCTGGCTTTCATCTTCATACATTCTTTTGCACTCTTCACCATTTTCTTGCGTGTCAGCTGCAAAACAAGCCACACTTTGAAGTTGTAAGAATATATCATCTCTATTTTCAACTCTTCTTCTTCTTCTCATATATATTTGATCTAACCTGACGATTGAGAATCGCGAGACTCTTTGTGTGCATTGGAGCCTGAGGAATAACACCGTTCGAAGGAGGAAGCCCAAGTAGTCCACATATCAAAGTCTATAAATCACCATAACAACAAAGTCTCAAACTTTTCGCTATACCTTGAAAAAACATATTTGAATTTTTGAAATATCAAAACACACCATAATTCCCAGCAAGAAGATGTCGTAGTGGTAAGCGGAAGGGTTCTTTAGATTAAACTCTTTCTGCTGTGCCATTTGTGAAGCTACACTATGGTCGAAGAAGTAAAGTCCAGCTATCATCACAGCTGGTATAAATGCAGCAAAGATATACATTACTGGTACCTTCACCATGTCCTGTATATAAATAAGTTTTGCATAATTCTTATAAGTACATATTTTTGCCTTGCATTTAGATTAATCATATAGCATTTTTGCAACTTAGATCTTACCTTGATTACAGTCCAATGGTATAACGAAGCTGGCTCCCACGGAAGAGGACAGAACAGTCTCCGAGGAACACTTGACGGGACTTTGCTAGGAATTGTGTAAGACAATGCAGTCCAGAACAAGACCATTAAGGGAACACCATAATCTCCAATGAAACTCCGAAGCCACCCTGTTGTTTAGTAGTTAAAAATGAATATCTATTTACACATCTTAAGGAGCTAATGTAATATCAGAAAATGACGTACCAAAACCATATTTCCAAGATTTCGCTCTCCTGCTCTTCAGCGCCGTGATTACAAGGCCTAGCGAGAAAATTACCGCAAGCAATCCATTTGTATAGAGCCAGAGGGAATGTGACTCTCCTGATTCATGATTTTCACTCTCGGAGGCATGAAACTCACTGATCAATCCCTGCATATATGTATAACTAAGCATGTTAATTGCAACATATATATATACATGACCTAACCTTGAAAAATGAATTGGCTTGTACCTTGATAGCTTCTTGCAAAAACAGAACAGCAATCAACATGCCAAAGAGTTCCCCAGCGATTCTAGTAAATCTCGTGATGATTGTGCACGCGTTAAATATCGAAAGAAAGATAAGCAAAACTGCAGTCCATACAGAAACCCTGCAGAAATTATCCCAAAACAAAAAATAAACTCTCAAAAACCAGACACATTCCGTAGTAATCAACAAGTTTAGTTATTTGTTTGGTTATCACTAGTTACCATGCGACCCAAGCCAGGTAAAGCTCCCGACCGATATCCGGTCTACTAATGCAGAAACTGTAAAGATAAGTATACATCATGATGGTTGGCTCTGCAACCCCAAGTATCAACAATGGCTGTCCACCAAAAATCGCGTGGATGATTCCGCAAATAGAAGTAGAAGCTAATGTTTCCACTGCGCTCAGAGCTCCGCCTTTTCACCACAAGTTGAATAGAAACCATCAAAGGTTAATTCTCTAGGAGATATACAATCTGGATTCATAAATAGCAATATACGTATTATACCTGTATGTTTACTTAATTGCTCACCAAAGGCAACTACAGGAAGAGACGAGGCAAAGAAAATATAGCAAGTCGGAGCCAAAATTCTGGTTAAAACAGAGCAAAAATTTAACTTGGATTCAGTACTTAACATCAATAAATATAGATATCAACAGAAAGATTAATAATTTGAAAGTTTGTGTTGTTACCTTATACCGGTTTTAATGCCAAGAATCCAATCTTGTTTGTAGCATTTGCGTCTACCTTCAATATCTTGGAGTATCCCCTGAAACGGACCTCCTTCACTCTCCATTGCTGCAGCAATTCAGAGGTATCATAACGTGTTATGTAATAACACACACACAAAGACACACACATTTACAGTTAAAATCGCTTCTAAACATGCATTGAATCGAGATCAACATACCTGGAGGGAGAGCTCAAGATTTCGGCTACGGTGCTTTGCCTTTCTCTCTGTCTCTCTCACTAGAATCGACGAATATGTTGGGAAATTCTAGAGAGAGAGGGAAGAAATGGGAGGAAATTCAAAAGACAAGACAGAGAGAATCGTTGAGGAGAAAAGAAAGGGAAGGACTTATTTGCTGAGATGGCAGAATCTGATTGGCTGTATCATCTAACAAAGGGGGACGAAACTTAGAGAGCAAAACTTGGTTTGCAATACGAGTTTATAGACATAATAATTACAGAGTAAACCGCGTAATTTATTCTCCACCGATGATTCTAACTGTTTAACAATAATCGAGGTTTAAACAGCTCATTAAAACTCCATGACAAATTTGGCGCGATATATAGTTTGTTAATTCATATTCCATAAAAACATAAAAAGTACAGCAACACATAGTGAAGCTATTGCATGAACTGTATTACATATCTAGGATATAATGAATATTATAAAACATCGACCAACTATAAAGGTAACGTTTCGTACTTTTTTCTGATTTTTGCATGAACTTGCTATAGATATTAATCTTAAATAGTCTTTTGCACAATAATAACTAAACTTTGACTAATTTAACATTTAATAGAAAGAGAAATTTACTAAGTGTATTAAATAAGGGTATAACAGAAATTTACAGATCATTTTATGGTATTAGAAAAAACATTAACCAACATTTATAATGAAATTCGTTTCAACCGTTAGTAATAGCCATTTTTCAAAAAGTCATAATAGTTCGATAATTTTATTCTAAAATATATAATTAGTTTAAGACACATGTCTTCATGCGTTGTTCAAAAACATATTTAGAAAATGTCGTGTGCTTGTAAAGTCGCTATCAAACAAACAATCCATTGTTTGTCAAAGAGTGTAAATGGATGGTTTAGTTAATAATACAAGACTATTTGAATTATAAATCCATTAAAATGAAAGAACCATTCCTAAGACTAGTCTTTAACAAAACAAAACAAAAAAAGTAATAATTGCGAAACAAAAAAAATGAAATAGGGAGAAAAGAACGCGGTAGATCTTTCTTGAAAATTTACAAGGTTTGGTTAAATTAAGACGAATTGGTATATATGATTCTATTTCCATCAAGACGAATTGGTTAAATTATTGTAGTTAATATTGATCTTGGGTGACAAAACCTTGATTCCTAGCTACCAGAATATCAATAGTATTGCATAATTAAACCCACTAATTACTATGTAATGAAGAATAAACTTAATACACATAAGAATATATAGTACTATTACTTTTTAAGTTCTTTTAACTTATAAAAAAATTGTTAATGAGAAACACAAGTTGAACCGGACGCGAGCTTCGAAAATCCCAACCATCTCTCTGAAAGGTACTCCTTCACCTTCTTTTCGTCCTTTTCAAATACATTGCACAACGTTTTGACGTAGTGAGATGGGAACTTTCTGTTCAGCCTCACATAGAACATGATGGCACGGCCCGCGTCTCTGCAAAATTGGTCCGCAAGAATGTCGAACTTTGATCTCTTGGGCTCGGCTGAAGAGCTTGGTGGTTGCCACCGGGCCATGTTTCTTCTTATGCAAGCTTCCTCAGGGTTTATTTTCCTGCCCGTAGAGGCAACAAAGACTGCAAATAAGATCACGAAGAAGAAGATAATCATGCTCATGGAGGTTCTCATTGTTGCTCGCTTCTTCATCTTAGTGTTTTTGGGAGGATACAAGTGCAGATACTTTTTATATACTAATGTTTTAAGAACTTAAGACGAAACTGTTATTTAAGAGAGACTTGAAATTCATTTGGTATTTATTTCTTAGGTTTCATTATGCGATTACGTTGTTTCAAAATTTGGGTTTAAATGTTTCTTTCAGTTTTCACTTGGTCTCAGTTTTGGATTTTAGTTAAAATTGGATCCTTTACCAATTACCATAATGAGAAGAACGAGTAGATTTATTCCGAAAAGGGTTTGATTAGAGTCTCTTTTGAAATGTCGAGTTGAGTGCTGGTCACACAAAGAATCTGACCTTATAGGAATTGGGCTTACAAGAGATCCAATTCCATTGTTATTTTACGACAATGCCGAACATAAGAGAAAAGTGTCTTAATTCTAATTAGTCAAACATTCGTTTTGATTTCAAAATTTCTCTTTCAATTAATAATAAATCATTTTATTTTTCAGATCAAATCAATGGGAAATTTTCAAAATCTCTGGATCTCCTACGGTCAATTAAATATCAAACGATTTGTATTTCAAATTTCACATATCAAAACTGACATTATTAAGACTTTTATTACTACATTAATTGAAAAAACTGTACTAATTTAATTACTTTTTTTTGTTTAAAAATAATAGTTGGGGAAAGGTTAAGAGTTTTAGTTCAAACCTTTCTGACTTCTTCTTCTTCACTCTACACCTGCTTCACCATCTCTTTAAAATTCTCTCAAGCCTTCGACTAGATTCTCCCAAACGAAGAAAGCATCTTCTACCTTCCTTTTTAAAAGTAAGTTTTCTCTATCTTGTTTATTTAACGGTATTCTTTTCTTTGCCAAGTTGTGTGAGATCAACGAAGCCTCTTATGGGATGACATTACATATTTAAAAGATTCATAAACATGTTCTATTGATGTAGATACAATATCTTCACTAAAAGATACAAATTGATCGATACCCTTTATTGATTGGTTTACTTTGAACAAAGAAGACAAAAGAAGTAACCACGTCCATGGCAAACGGCGGCAGCAACGGCGGTGGCGGAAACACAAACAACAGTGGAGGATTTAATAGGACGGTGGAGTTACAGCCCCATCCGGTGAAAGAACAACTCCCCGGAATTCAGTATTGCGTCAACAGTCCTCCCCCTTGGCGTAATGTTTCTTGAAAAGAAACAAAAAATTGATATTTATTAATTTAGTGTGTTTATGTTTAATCAATTTTTATATGTAAAATAATATTATTTCGGTGTTGCAGTTGAAGCGGTAGTGTTGGGTTTCCAGCATTATTTGTTGAGTCTTGGCATCACGGTTCTTATTCCAAGTCTCTTAGTTCCACTCATGGGAGGTGGTGATGTACGTTTTGATCTAACTTCATTTTTTATGTGGTGTTTAATCTTTTTGTTTCAAATAATTAATTTCTTTTTTCTTAAGGTATGAAGTTCAAATATGTTTAAGACCTCTATACATTCTTAATATATTATGTTTAAGACTTCTTAATATATTATAACATTTCTCAGGCGGAGAAGGCTAGAGTTATACAAACAATGCTATTTGTGTCTGGATTAACAACATTAATCCAGTCTTTCTTTGGAACTCGATTGCCTGTGATAGCTGCTGCCTCTTATGCTTATATCATTCCTATCACTTCTATCATTTCCTCAACTCGCTTCAATTGCTACAGTGATCCTTTTGAAGTAATTAGTCTTAACCTTAATTTCATCATTAAAATGTTACAAACTAATTATCGCTAATAAAAACTGTTTCATCACATAACTAATCAGAGATTTGTAAGCACAATGAGAAGCATACAAGGGGCTTTGATTATCGCCGGCTGTTTTCAAGTTCTTGTATGTTTCTTAGGCGTATGGAGAAATATCGTCAGGTAAAATAATTAATATTATATTTTGCTTTACGGGTATTGGATATAGCCACTAAATAAAAGTATATCTTTGGTTGTGTAATCATTAATAGATTTCTAAGTCCACTGTCCATTGCTCCTTTGGCAACATTTACCGGACTAGGACTCTACCAAATCGGCTTCCCTTTGGTATGTCTTACATACACTCATTTTGGCCATTTATAAAGTAATTTTTTTTTTCTGATTATTGAATACTTTATATTCTTTATGATGTAAACATCTTCTTCTTTTTCCTAGTTGGCGAGATGCGTTGAAGTGGGACTTCCCGGGTTGATCTTACTTGTTCTAGTGACCCAGGTTAAAGCTCTAACAATGTTATAGATCATTTCGTATATATAAGATCACCTAAAAGATTAATAAACGTAACGTCTATGTATTTTTGTCCCTGTGGTTTGTAGTACTTACCAAGGTGTCTGAAGATGAAGCAAGGGGTGATATGGGATGGATCAAGATGCGAGCGTTACGGGATGATGATATGCATTCCATTGGTTTGGTTGTTTGCTCTGTTACTCACGTCTAGTGGTGTATATAACCATAAGCCTCGAACTACTCAAATCAGTTGTCGTACAGACCGTAATGGTCTTATAACCAATACTCCTTGGTCAGTTTGTCTGTTTGAACGCTTTTTCAGATTTTTTTTTGGCGGTTTCACTATTTTTTGATATTCAAACTTTTATGTCTTCAATTTCTCTTTGTGAATTACAATAGGATATACTTACCATATCCCTTCCAATGGGGAAGTCCAACATTCGACATCACTGATTCTTTTGTGATGATTGCTGCCTCTTTCGTAACGCTCTTTGAGGTAATTATTTATATGAAATTGATAATTTGAATGAATATTAAAAATCAAGGTAACATCAATTTTAATTTACTATGATTATGAAGAGTGCAAATGTTATATATGATTGCAGTCGACTGGTTTATTCTACGCATCTGCAAGATATGGAAGTGCGACGCCGATCCCACCATCAGTTATTAGCCGTGGTACTGGCTGGCTGGTTAGTCTAATTAAGAACAATTTAATTAGTCATTTTTTTTGTCAACTATTTTTTTTTCATCATCTTAATTATAAATATTTGAATGAATATCTTGTAGGGAGTTGGAGTATTACTCAACGGCATGCTTGGAGGCATCTCAGGGATCACAACATCAACGTAACGAACCTCATCTCTAAACCAAAATTTTCTTTCTTGATAATTTATTTATAACTACAATTAAATTTCTTATATAGAAACTGTTTAGTAAAGGCTTATGATATGGTTAACGTTAATGTTCAGAGAAAACGTTGGACTTTTGGCAATGACAAAGATTGGGAGTCGAAGAGTGATACAAATATCAGCTGCTTTCATGCTTTTTTTCTCCATTTTTGGTACTTTTTTTTGTTATAATCTAACTCTTCCTACGTATAAATGAGTTTGCTATATATATTTTCCTTGTTTCGTAACTCATTTATTTTGATCAAAATGCAGGAAAGTTTGGAGCTTTTTTTGCATCCATACCGTTACCAATCATGGCGTCCGTGTACTGCATCGTCCTGTGTTTTGTGTGTGAGTCTCTTCATCACATCACACTTTTACTTTCTACCAAGATTGAAATTACATTATCATACTAATATATTTATATGGTTGCTCTGTTTTACTGAATATAAAATCAAATTCTGTGTAGCTTCTGCGGGGATTAGCTTTCTACAGTTTTGCAATCTCAACAGCTTCAACACCAAATTCATTTTGGGATTTTCCTTTTTCATGGCTATTTCAATCCCTCAATACTTTAGAGAATACTACAATGGAGGTTGGCGGTCTGATCATCACTCGAGTTGGGTCAGTACAGCTACTCATATATATACTTTGAGACTAACACACACTTTTCATAACGTACTTATCAAAATTAGTTTTTTTTGTTGGATTATGTGAATACAAAACAGTTGGAAGATGTGATAAGAGTGATATTCATGTCACACACAACGGTTGCGGGAATGATAGCAATAGTGCTTGATTGCACATTGTCTCGTGAGACCGATGAAGCTAAGAAAGATTGTGGGCTGAAATGGTGGGAAAAGTTCCGACTATACAACCTTGACGTCCGAAACGATGAGTTCTATGGTCTACCTTGCTGCCTCAACAAATTCTTCCCTTCTCATTGAAACTTTCACATATATATTTCTTTCTAATCTTTTGCTTTTTATATATTTACATTTCTATGTAGCTGGTTACATATTTATCTTCAATTTTCGTTTATACGCTTTAATAGATTGTTTGTTCGATTATTACTAAGCAATGTTCCAAACTGTCCATTAGTTTTGGGGTTTCTTCAATTTTATCTATGTAGTTAGTTATGTAATTCATAAACCGATTGTATCTAAAACACACATTTTCTGTAAATATTATGAAAGGAAAAAAACAAAAATTGAAGATCATACTTGCGTCAAGAACCACCACCACTGCCTCCCTTTTTATTAGCCGTTGTGTTCTTAAGAATCTGTAGAAATCAACACATTGGAAGCCAATTTTAAAAAGTCTAAACTTGAGAAGATTAAAGAAGCGACAGTGATCCTAATAAGAGAATGGAGATGTGAGAGAGACATACATGTCTTAGCATTTGGTTCTCATTCTGCAAAGTTGAAAGTCTTTCTTCAAGTTCAGAGTTTTTGTTCTCCAAGTCTTTCACTTTACTCTCCAATTCACTCAAGTAAGCCTTTTTCCTCTCTCTTGCTTGCTGAGCTGAAACTCTGTTCCTCAACAACCTAAAAGAAAACCAAATAAAAAAAAGACCAAACAAGCTCTTTCACCTCCAAAATCTACTGTAAGCTCGGAAGGTTAAATCGGTCGTAAATCGGTCGTAAATCGGTCACAACCTCTTTAGACGCTTGTTCTCTTTATCAGCAGAGCTCCTTCCTCGTTTCCTCTGTCTTTCTCCTCCCGTTGCCTGAACCAGCTCCTGACCAACCGCCGACGCCGAATTCTGGCCGGAGTTTTCTGTTCCGGTGATCTCTCCTCCGAATTCCGGCACTCTCCGTATCTCCTCGTCGCTTTCCATCCCTGCGGCAAAGTTGAAATTGTAAAAGCTTGATCTTGCCGATCTCAGGAATTAGATTTTGATGGACCCGATTGAAAGAAAACCCAGATGGGAATTTACTTCGTCCAAAATAAAAGAGATCGAGCTTGAGGAAACATAAACTAAAGATCGAAAATTTGGGAGAAAAGAGACCTTCTTTGATCTCTAAAGGTGGAGCAGAGCTTGATGACCTCTCACTGCTTGATGGTAGAGAGCTCGCAGCTAAAGAACTAGTCGCTTGTTCCTGCATTTTTCTTACTTCCGTAGAGATTCTAAATTCGAAGAAAGGGAAGAAAAAAAAAAAAGCGGGACTTAGGGAGCGAAGCAAAGAGATGAGTAAATTAGAGCCATCAGATCTATAGAGAATCGACGGTTATGAATAATAAATCGTGGAGGAAAATAAGCCATGAGGGAAATGTGATAATCAAAGGCACATGCGGGTGCATCGTGGAGACAGCTCAGCCGTGGATCTGATAAAGGGAAAACGTGGACCCCACTATTGCCCCAGAACAAACGTGACTTGCATGTTGACTCCAAGACAACATGCAAAATTGCCTTGGAGTCCTAAGGCTGATAAACAAAACCCTTACAGCCAAAACTATAAACATTATAGTTTTAATATGCAAATGTTTTATTCACTTTTCTAAGCAAACTTTTGTAAATTTTTAATTTTCGACGTGAGACCAGAAACTATAAGATATATTCCTACCAAGTACGGTCGGGGAGATACGAACTCGAATTTAGTTTGTAAGATGCGGAAAAATAGTCTATTTTAACATTAACAATTTTTATTGTGTTTTTTATATCTTTCAAAATTAATATCTAAAAACATGATAAAAAAAACTCTATACTCAAGATTAAAAATTGTCTTCACTCTTGTCAGCCTAATAGAGGCTCATGTGATCTGATTTGAGACTGATAGGAATATATATACTCAAAGGGACAAGCCTAAGAAGAACATGAAGAGTGGAGAAGTTAGAAACTTATGTGGTCTTTGACATTTTCTAGAGTTTTTTCTTTCTCAAAATTTAAAATAAAATGGCAAAATGCAATTTATTTCTTGCAAAATTAAAGAATGTTTAATAAATGTAGACTTGATATTAGATATCTCACTATTCTAAAAATACTCTTGATGCTAGATACAATCTACTCATTCTTTACATAATTTATAAACTATTTAGTCTATTTTTTTACATAGGTTTCAAATAGTCAAATAGAACATTAGCCATTTAAAAGATGTTAACCTTGAGGATAATATGTATTCTGGTTTGCATTTATTAATTATAATATATTTGTTAAATACCAATTTTAAAGATTATACTGATACATGTCAAATTCCACAAGAGTTTCCTCCTGGACCACCATAATTAAAATAGTAACCGAGTCTATAACGAAAAAATGGATTTGGCTTACCAAATCTTATTCTATAACATTTGGTACTATCTACCAATTTTTCTATAGGAAAGAAAAATATTTTACGTTGCTCATAAGTAGGACTCAAGACTTCAATGTTTGTAAAAATTGCTGAATCCGTACGGTCTCCATTTGGAAATTTACCATTACCCATTGGAGGACTTGAACCAGAACGTGAAGCCTGAACCACACCTCCAACTCCAGCTATATTAGCACCATTGTCTAAAAGGTTGAATAACTCTTTTGGCCAATAGCCGATATTTATATTTGGTGCATTTTCCACAAATTTTGTAAGCCACCAGTTTCTTGTGTTTTTATCCTTTTGTGTTTATTAAGAAACAAATCAAATTCAAAAATATAGCAAAGTGTAGGATCTAGAGATGTTATAGTCAGACTCAAATTTATCGATTACTAATTTGATTATATAAATGATTACTTTCAAGATTTATAAATTCTTTAGTACTAAATATAAAAAAGATAAAAAGAAATAAATATATAAAATTAAGAAAAATACCTGATGAATGGAGTAATGTAACCATCCAGGGACTCCTGGTTTAAGGTCATAGGGTTTAACAATGGGAACCTCCTGTGATACTTGAACAAACCCTGAACATGCTGTGTTGTAACATCCTTTTCCATTTTTGCCCTATCAAATCATATTTCACTGCGTACATGTTATTCGATCAAAGATTTCACCAAAAATAAAAGTATCCACACACACCTTCCAAAATCCATATGTCCAAACACGTCCATCACCAAATAGACCTGGATTTGTCTGTCAAAAGACTTGCAATATTTTAAGACAACACTCGGAGGGTTAACTTAATTAATTAATGGATTAAGAAGAAAAAAACCAATAAAATGTAAAACTTACCATCCAACCCGCTGAGATAAAGTTTACTTCTTTATTTGATCCACTACCTATATATATTTGACTATATGAAGCTTGATCGTTTCTCACGTTTAATGTATATCCATTAAACCGAGCTTGTACACCATGAAATGGACCATTATATGCCTTTACTCCAACAACCTATCAAAAACCGGTTACATTAATGACAATACTTTATATATATATATATATATGTATAAAAAACCATTTTTGGATCTACCGTATTAGAAGAATTGAGATGAGTGCTTACATGTGTTCCAGGACTATCGGCTGTTAGCGGATGAAAATACTTCTCCACAAACATTTGTGAGTTTGTGATGAATTCTTTTGTATTTCTTAATATAGGAACAGTTCCATTTGGACATTCTATTTTGTTCTTGTTAAATGTTTCATTGTTGCCCGTTTGGCTCTTTAATTCAGATCTTGAAACTGATGGTTCCATCTTTTACAAAGAATTATTGGTAAAGTTAATATTTATCACAGTAAATTAAGTAAAAATATAGGAGACAAAATTCAGAGTTAATACACCTGAATTTTGTGGGTTTTGAGGAAGGGATGATCAAGTCCTGGTTGCTTATAAATATCTATGCAATCATATGTTACATTTTCACTTATCTGCTCAGGACAAAGAAAAAAACAAATGTGAATTGAACTCAGTTATAAAAAAAAATGACGTTGAATTAATTAAGTAGATCAAAATAATAGAAGAAAAACATGTTTTATTTTTAAAGTTGACCTTGAAGGATCTAAGGGGCACCACACTTTGACGGGAACGAACTAGGATCGCTGAGAATAAAAGAAGTAACAGATTCATAACGAGAGTCATCTTAATTTCTTTTGACAATTTTAACTTTTTTGTGTAATACTCTGTTATATACATATTATAATGTCAAGGAAAGAATATCAGTATAACTAACACAACATTTGATATTTATTATTAAGGAAATAAACTTTAAATTTGACCAATTTTAATTTCGAAAATTATGGAAATATCATTAGGGCAGCTCAGTCGTATATATTGAGACTTTATATGGATATTAAATGTGGAATGATAGTACTTTGACTAGAAACTAAAAAACATTTTTAATCTCAAAAGGTATATGTAAATATAACCAACAATTTAGTAGTATAACGAGATTGATTTTTTTTCTTTTTTGGTTTAAGATATTTTGACTATGAAATATTATTCTTTAAATTAAAAATTTTAAAAACTAACTCCAAACATTGAAGAAAATTTTGGATTTTTAATCCATAATTTCTGTAATCCTCAAAAAAAATCAACATCACAAATGTACAACACACAATAAATTTGCAAATAAAAAGGAGATACAGATTTGCAAAAAAAGTTCTTCGCTATGTCAGAAAAAAATAAATTGAGAGAGAAGAGAGTACCTTCTTTAAAATTCAAAGGTGGAGCAGAGGTTGATTCTCACTGCTTGATGGTAGATCTTGCAGCTAAAGAACAAGTCAATTTTCTGAAAATATGATGTTGAATTAGTTAAGTAGACCATACTACGAACTAGGCTGCTGAGAACAAAAGTGGCAAATCCAAAAGCCACTCCTAGACATTAAGATATTACGAGGCCTCCTATTAATGTATAGTTTCCTCTCATTTCTCTCTTGTGGTTCATGTAGAAATATGGGATGAGAAATTTAAGTAATATGTAGAATTAAGAAAATTCTTGTAGCTAAAATAATTATCCAAATTCTCACTAATTTGGATAAAAGTCAACTTTTATTCTAATAGACGCGTAACGGCTGATTATAGATTGGGCTTTAATATCGAAACATAAAACATAGATTGGGCTTTTATTAACGGTAAAGAGTTGTTGACTTTTATTCCAGTGGCCCAGTGGGTTTATATGTTATTAAACGGTATTTGTCACTGCTATGAAGAATAGGCGCGTAACGGCTGATTATTTTATTTCTTTTTTGAATTTAAAAAGAAAAATTTACTGAAACGGGACCGGACGTCAAAGTGTCAGATTGCACTCTGACACTCTCTCCAAAAAAAATCACATTTGTCCAAATCCGAAGTTTCTTTTTCTTTTTTTTTTGACTTTTGTATAATTTGTTTTTTTTTTAACATCGAAAATTCGAACGCGACCAAAAAATCCCGCTCGCTCACCATAGCACGCTCCTCCTCCTATTTCAACATCACACTCTCACTCTTCGCCATTGGAGGTCTGTCTCAAGCTCAAGATTCTAGTTTCATAAAGGTATCATCACTTCTCAAAGTCTCTTCGTGTTCTTCGTTTTTATCGATGATCTTTTTTTTTCAAAGTTTGTTTTTAATCAGTTTCTAGATGTGTTTGGAGACTGTTCATGGAGCTCCTTTTTACTCGATGTCTTTGAGTCAGTGATCGAATCGATCTCTTGCTTGTTTTCTTTTTCTTGTTATTTTGGCGGAAATGTTAAGAAAAAAAATGATCAATAGTTTTAGTTTCTTTTTTTTCTTTCTATCATGAAAATGAGATCTAATTCCACAGAGAGAGAATGCAAGTTTTCTTGAAACTGCTACTTGAATTTCGCTTTTCATTTCCAATTTAAGCCATTTTTGACCACTGATTCATCCCCTTAATGTGATCAAACTTGAAGACTTTTAATTCTGTTTACTCTGCAGGCTTGGCAAACCATTGGAGAGTTTCCTGAAATTCAAAATTATGCATAGACCTTCTTCAGGGCATCCTAAAGCAAACAAAGAAACAATCTCTACTATGAAAATTCGACAACATAATGTGAGAGTCACGAGATCACGAGCTAAGGCCTTAGGAGCTCCAATATCTCCATCGAAGCCCGCTTTTAAACAGGAACCAAAGCGTGTTTCTAGAGCGAATACTACACGAATGGCATCAGATGATACCAAAGTTTGTCATCCTACTCTTACTTCTTATAACCATAAGAAACGTGCGGTACTCAAGGATGTGACTAACACTTTAGCAGAAAGTATTTGTACAGACTGCTTGGATGGAAGTAATGTTAAGGTAACGATTCCTTATTTGAACAGACTGCTTCGATGGAGGGTTTTTGGTGTTTTGAATTGCGTTCTTAACTATAAGTAACATATAACGTGACAGGCTAGCAAGAGAAGTCGAAAAGAGACTAAGCAAATAGGCATCGAAATTTTGGTAAATGTGAATGCCGAAAAATCAAAACTAGCAGAAGATTTGTCAAAGATTAGGATGGTTGAATCCTTGGACGCCTCCTCTGCTACAAACTCCACAGATGGACAAGTTACTTATCAAAGTAAGTAAAACACTGAACTACTAAAGCATTCATAATTCTGTAAATATAATACTAAAAAAACACATATCATATTTCAAATCTCTCAGAGAATCTTGTTAAGTGAAGGACATACCAAAAAGTGGATGTTTCACATATTTACTCAAGGTTGTCTAAATGTTGCAGAAGAAGACGGATCTGATGTCACAGGTTGTCTTCAGGTTGTAAATATTGATTCCAATGTCCAAGATCCCCGATTTCATAGCTTTTATGCTGCAAGTATGTATGACAGCTTTCATGTTGCAGAGGTTTGAACTAAATGATGTTTTGTTCTATCTTTCCACTAGCTGACATGCTGAGATACTGAGTTATTTACCTCTGTTATTTTTTTTTGGGAACAGCTTGATCAAAGACCTTCAACTAGCTATATGGTGCAAGTGCAGCGAGATATTGATCCAAGCATGCGTGGGATTCTGATTGATTGGCTTGTGGAGGTATTAAACCAATTTTTTATAATGAAGTTGTTTCATCATGTTTCATATGCATACCTTTACTTGAAATTTGTGGAGCAAGAACTTGAAAGTGTACGACTACTTCAGAGCATTTTGTTAGAGTAAGAAACTCTGTTAATGCTATTTCTTGCAGGTTTCTGAAGAGTACAAGCTAGGTTCAGATACACTTTACCTTGCAGTGAATCTAATTGACCGGTTCCTGTCCAACAATTACATTGAAAAGCGGAGGCTCCAGCTGCTTGGTGTCACTTGCATGCTAATAGCTTCGTGAGTTCCCACTTCTAACATTCACATTGCAATGAGTGTAAGAATGTCAGCACAAGTGAATTAACTAAGGCGTTCTTCTTTGTATTTCTCCTGTTGGGCCACTGAAGAAAGTACGAAGAGATTTGTGCACCGCCGTTGGAAGAGTTCTGCTTCATTACAGACAATACATACACAAAACTAGAAGTAATGACCATGCAAACTATTTATACAACTCCAAGACGAATTTTGATTCTTGGTTAAAGAAAAAGAATAACACAGAACCTTGTTTTCAGGTGCTGAGCTTGGAGATTCAAGTTTTAAACTTTCTGCACTTTCGGTTATCAGTTCCTACCACCAAAACGTTTCTTAGGTAAACACTAAAGACATGACTACAACTTATTCCTTCCAACTTGTTCTAAACAGTATGTCTAAGTCATTTTCTTTTTCTGCATTTTAGGCGGTTCATTCAAGCAGCTCAAGCATCTGACAAGGTGGATTTACATTGATCCATTGATTCAACTTAGCATTCGAGAAAGTTACAATGCAAAACAATCTGAAGAATTGTTATTTTGTTGGTGCACAGGTTCCCCACATTGATATGGAGTTCTTAGCAAATTATCTTGCAGAATTGACTCTCGTGGAATATAGTTTCTTAAGGTTCCTGCCGTCCCTAATTGCCGCTTCAGCTGTTTTTTTAGCAAGATGGATGCTCGACCAATCTAACCATCCTTGGGTGAGCTCATATTTCTTGATTGTGAGATGCTTTAAATCTATTTTTCAGAGGGAAGATCATAATTCTTATGAATGCTATTTCTTACAGAACCAAACTCTACAGCACTATACTAGATATGATATGCCCGCTCTAAAAAACACAGTACTTGCAATGGAGGAATTGCATCTCAACACCAGTGGAAGTACCCTTATCGCTATAAGGAACAAACACAACCAAGAAAAGGTACATTTCTTTGCTCATATCTCCTTGAGCGTTTAAGAGAGTGGCAAAGCTGACGTTGAGTTTGGTCTTACTCTGTTTATTAATTTTGACAGTTTAAAAGAGTTGCAACACTAACATCTCCTGAACGTGTCACGACACTCTTCTCGATATGAAACCGGGCGTTGAGTTCTCCTGATATGACTGACCAAAAGACACAGCTAAGGCATAACCAAGTCAGCAAATCTCTCTGGCTTCACCACTTGCATCAGGTGACCAATCCTTGTTTTCGACATCATTTTTGATCTCTTCATTTACGGAATAGTTTCTATGTAAGTTGTGCTTCCAGGCAGTGACATCTCATGGAAAATTGTAAATTCAAACATAATTTTGACACATTGAGATAGTCCACAAAAATTGTTCTATTTCTACTCCCCTTAAAAAAGCAAGTAGTTCAAGCCATTGCAAGATTCACTGCAAAGTCATTCAGGATCTGACTGTTCTGATACTACCATTCTATAGTTAGAAGACAAATCATTAGATTTATTAAGTTTTGGCTACTAAATGATGTCCCAGAAGATGTAATTACCTGTGGTAACTCACAGGGCCAAGATAGAGCATACAGCCTGTATGAGAGTGAGAAGGAGAAGAAGTAAAGCAGCCAAAACAGAAGCAACTGACCAAGGGTTGTGGAAATAGTCACGTCTCAGAATCACCTTCCACCTGTTCCATGGTGTGTTGCAGTAAGCTTGTAAGTTCTCAGAGAGGCTCTGAAAGTAAAACCTTCTGCCAAAGATAACCTCTTTGCAGATGTTATTGAACAACTTTGAAACATCTTCTGTGTTCCCGAGATTGTTCATGAGGATCCCATTCCGAATGAGTAAGTCAGCATCTGTAGGGGATTTGATGAAGCAACTGAGCAACCAGGTGTAGTGGAGGAAGTTCTTATCTGGGCAATGACAGTGTTCAAACACAATGATGTTTCTGTAGAGGGATTCCGTGAGATCATCGATGATGATGGTAGGAATCTTCAGTACTCCATCAGCAAAATGAATATCAAGTAAACAACTACTGGTCTCTGCTGGCTTGAACTTAACACCAGCATTGTGTGAAGCTTTGTTGCTTCAGGCGCATTGTCCACCTTCGATACGGTTTCTTCCAATCTGATTGGAACCAGTGGCAGATAACAAGACCTCAGAAGATCAACAAAATGCTCTGGCTCCGAATTAAACTTTTTATCATCAATGTTGCTCAAGAAACAACTAAAGTGGCCTTTAACGACCTCCAGGACTGAAGATGTTCCTTGTTGGTAGTAAACAGTCAAGAGATGAAAAAGACCCTTCACCACGAAAAAGGGCAATTGATTTTCTATCAAAATCATGTCACGACATACATCAGTAATCATCTTTGGTTTCCCAAATATGCGATCTCTCTCGCCTCTTAGCTGAGGATAACGAGATCTTAAAAGAAGCTCAACCAAAAAGCTTCCATCTGCAACTAACATTCCCACAAACTCATCCCCGTTAAGTTTCACATCTTCTGCGTAACAATTCCGAGCATTCTCTTCCCACGTCCTTGCAGCTCTAACAAGATCCTCTAAACTAAAGCTTGTTCTTTGGAGAAAGCTCTGCAAGTACCTGTATTTATGCTCTTCCATGGCTTGAAGCTCTTCTTTACCGTGATGAAACGGACCAAAGGACACAAGCCGAGGCGAATATGCATCAGGGTTAAGCCTGCGGAGCTTATTGGGTACCTTGTAGATACAACACTGGTCTGAAAGAGAAGACAAAGATTCCAACTTTGCTTTGATGGAATCTACAAGGGAATCACCTTGACTCCGATCCATTCGATCATATATTCGATTCAGTGTCACTGAAGCGTTAGAGAATCATAAAAGAAACAAACCAGAGGAGCACATCTAGAGAGAAACAGAGAGGGAGATCCTCCCGATGAATAGCCTGAGAAACTGGCCAGGCACACAATGGTAGACCTTTCAGAAGTCAACGTATCACGTATACTGTGTGGCATGTAGGCTTTTATTTTAGAGTTTAGATTTTACTGTAGAAACTTTTGTCCTCCTTGGCAAACTAACTTGACTTTTAACTTTTGAAGTATTCAAATACTCGCAGCCAAATTTCTTTGTGTTTTTTCTTAATCGACATTTTGTATTTCTAAAGCGAAAAATCATGATTTTATTTTTCTGAAGTCACAACCAAAACAACTTTTAAAAGTGGTTGTAACCTTAAAAAGGCTAAGATTTTGTAGATTAAGAAACACAATATCAATACAACAGTTTTTAACAAAATGTTAAATTAAACATTTATACTTGAAAAATAAAAATGAAATGTTCGTATGGCTTTGAGTGATATGGCTTTTAGAAAAGCATTAATTTTTTTTATCAATCTATCAACTTTTGCTAATAATTATTTTTGAAATCATTTAGAAGTTGTAAATGCTATACAAATGCTCTTCCATTCTATACTTTTCATATGGAGTTTTTGACAAAGTATTAACATTGATATATCTAAAAAAATATAATTTATATAATTAAATTATTTTGTTAAACAATATTAAATTTCTATGTTCATAAAATATATAATTTTATATGTGTTTACCATTGAATTATATTTCTATTGATTTTAAAATAGTATCATAATAAAATTTTAATTTGATAATATATCTAAACGTGTGGTTGTAGATTCATAAACCTTTACCTTTTATAACGATGGAAAAGAACATGCCTGAAATAAATTATATTAAGCTCTAAGAGCACACTCCAACTGATATTTTATAACTTCAAATTTGAAGTTTTATGTGCTTTACCAACAACTTTCAAATTTATGTAGCCAAATTTTTCCTCCACTTCGTTGCTCATGGCCTTGCTTATATTTTTTCTAATTGTACTGATTTCAAATGTAGCAGAAAAGACCATAGAATTAAACCAATATTACAAATCACAATTGGTACTCTGTTTGTGGCCTGACCTTCATGTGTTCAAAATTTGATATTTATTATAAGAAAAAAAAGAGGACTAAGAACAACTGGAAAGTGAAACAGCAAATGTTCGACTTCAACAAGTTGGTAATCCTACCTTCTGAGGAAATGTTTGGTTGCTTTCTTCAGTTTCGTCTAATTTACAATAATTTTTGCTTAAGGAGCTTTATCTGCCTTAGATGACCATTATTTGCAAAAACAATATGTTAGACAATTTTACGGGACATACATTTAACAAGCAACATAAAATTTTGCACACGTCTTAAACAAATGACATGTTATTTTAGCCCACTCATCTTTCATTATATAGTTGTATGTTTAATTAGAGAGGCTCCTTGACTTGATAACGCTTGACGATTGCTTTCAGGAACAGTATGGAGGAATCAATATTACACATCCACTGAAGGGCTTATGAAGCATCGGAGTTTTTGTGTCAGTTTCGGGTGCACCTCGAATGCAGTTGTCATAGATGCATATAATCATATCAAGTTGGTAAATTGTGTAGCTCAAGGTGGTAAATAACGTTGGCCTATAGTTGGTTAAGTGCTCGAGAACAAAAGGCAAGTTTCAATAATAGCAAATGAATCGCTATAAGGATTGTAATGTTGGTCTAAAAAATCTACATGTCGGCCTAATGAAAAAGTGTAAAACAAACGACAAAATCCATCATGCCAAACTGATGAAAACCCCCCAAAAAAACTTCAAGTGAACCCGCAAATTTATTAAGAAGTGATCATGGCGAGGCAACTTCAAAGCAAAAAATTATCACTCTGAAGTATGATTCACGCAATCTACAATTCTTATGTAACCAAACAAGAAAGTAACATAAAACCTCAACCTCCATTGACAAAAATTAAAAAGTAACACAAGTCATAATCATAAATAATAAAGAAAAAAAGATACAGTAAGGAAAAGGTCCCTGGTGATCAAAACTTAACTCAGATTCACCAATAAGGCAAATCGTAAGACCAATAGACCATTGACATCAACGTAATAAAAAATGTCTTCCATCTACTATAACCCTTCAAACTCTTATTCCAACAAAATGTAAAGCAAAAAAAAATCATAACTTTCACCAAATCAAACTCTTCACCTTTCTTAATCCTCTGGCTCGTTCTTCCTCCCACCTTCATTTCCTTCCTTCTCATCCAAAAGGCGACCACTCTCTTCATCAATCTGCTGAGCACTCTTCTGAGCCTCTTTAGCCTTCAACGCTTGCAACTTGGCGTGATTGTAATACGCAACTCCCAAGAACGCAATCCCATAACCGAAAAGATTAACAGGAGTCACAGTGTCCTTAATCACAGACCACGAAAAGGCGATCAAGAGCCAGTCCTTAACCACACCAGCAACATTCATGGTCAAAGCAGAGGTTTTGCCCACCAGGAGGAAAACAGCAAGATTCAGAGCAAACGCACAGAACGAGTTGGTCCCGAAATTGAGGTAATCGAAATGGAAGCTAGATGTATCTCTCAGAATGGGGAACTCCACAACAATCCAAGGGATAAACAAGAAAGCCAAGCAGCAAGGAGCAACGTAATAAAGAGAAGTTATTGGATTCAAAGTGATTCCTTTAGAAGTAAGTAAGATCTGGATCATTACCAATCGCGTCGCCTCGAACGCAACCGCACCGAGCTGGAGAATCACACCCCACACGTCGAACCTAGCTTCTCCGTAAGCAGCGATCGCGACGCCGAAAGAGATCGATAGCATGTTCATCATGGTCTCCGATTTATAACCTTCTTTCTTAAACAGAACGCCGATGGAGTAAACGGCGACTGGCATCAGGGCTTTGAGCATCTGGATGAAGGAGACGGAGAGGTAAATGTAAGCGGAATTGGAGAGCCAGAGGGAGAGTGAATACAACGCGCCGATGGGGACGACGGATCTGAGGTAAGTGTCTCGCGACATCGAGACTGGCTCGACGAATTTGAAGACCTTGATGAGGAGGAAAGCTAGGGTTGAGCAGAAGGACATGTGGATCATGGTGAGTGAGATCGGAAAAGGCCAATCGTACATCTTCTTGTCGAGGATGTATTTGTTGTAGACGATGACGGTGAAGCTGAGGAAGATCCATATCGCTACGTAAGTGTAGGAGAGGACAATGTTCTTAATCACGCCTTCGCTCAGTGATCCGCCTTTCCCCATTCCGTAAAAGTTTTTTTAATACAGATTCTCTCTCTCCGGACGGTGGTTCTGCGGCGGAGACGACAGTTGTTGTAGAATAGCAAGTAAGTTTGTGAGATCCTGAAAAAACGTTTTCAGAGTTTTACTCCCACGTAACGGAACTGCTAATCCGCCAATTTATATAATTTTTCTTTCTTAATAATATTCACATTCTCGTAGATAATAATGACACAATTATAGGATAAATCTATAAATTCTAATTTTAAAAACGAATATTTTCACAATTACACTCATAGACACTTTATGGGAAGGGTTAGCGATTAAGACACTTATTTTGTGAGCAATTACTCTCCTAAACTCCGGTAACTTGTTGTCTACGTCACTTGCTTGTTTCCGCCACTCTTATTTCCCAATATCGTCTCATGATATTTTCAAAACGCGAATTAAAAATCTTGTCCGATATGAAAGTGAATGTTCTCGTATGATATGGAAAGTCCAAAACATAATTATATTACAAGACAAGACAAGGACAGGAGGAGAATTTTACCCCCACACACCATAAGTAACCATGTTAAAAATAGTAAAAAGCTTTTTGGGTCGTTGTAGGACTAACATTCGAATCACAAGAATCTAATTCGCAGATGGGTCCAAAAAGAGTGACTAGTCTCTTTCACATTTAGTTTTCACATCACTCTTCTTTAATTATCCAACTAACTATCTTCCCTTCCATTTTTGTACCTTCTTATCATGTCTAGTCGGTTTCATCTTTGTGATTATATCATGTCGACAAGTTCAACAGAAAATATCAGCCCTTTGAAATAAAATAAAAATGATTATTTATAACGTATACAGAATACATGCAGACAGACATATATATATATTATATGTATATATATAAATATGTTTACGTACATGAGTATTTTTTCGAAAAAGATACCTCTAAAATAGCATGGTCGCAAGGATGACACGTACAAATCTAAAAGTGGTCCAAATTCGAAGTTCAAAAATAAAAAATTATCCTCCCGCTTTTTTTGTAATAATAAATATCTAACTAAGACTTCAAATGGCTGCAGAAACAGGACATGTCCAGTTGAGCAACTCCTCGATCATCTGCATGGCCATCTGATCTTCTTCATCGGTTTCGTCGTTTCGTTTATTCATCTTACTAATCCCAATATCACCGGAACGTGCGTTGACGTCGTCGCCAAGCTCAACAAGCTTGACCCAGCAGTTTTGACTCGTTTTCGACCCGGCGCGTGTCTGCCAGACGCCGATGTGTGAGCTGACATTGTCGAGGCGGAGACACGTCAGATAAGGTGTCTGGTCTTTACAGTTCTTCCTTAGCTTAGCGTTTAGGAGTTCCGATAACGATTTCGGGGACCTTAACGGAGAGTTGACGTCCGGAAAATCTGAGCCGTTGGATCTGATGACGGGAAAGTTGGTCTTTGCGTTCTGACCGTTCATTAAAACCGCGGCTTGGTCGTAGGCTCTAGCCGCTTCTTCCGCCGTGTTGAATGTTCCTAGCCACACCCTTCTCTTCCTGATCACACACACAAACACACATTAATTACTAAAGTAGAGTTACAAAATAATTATGCTATATAGCTTATAGAGGATATACTAGTGATGTTGATGTGTTGTTAACCAAAAAACATTAAAATAAAAACAAAAAAACACAACATAATGCACGTTACTGACCATAAGAACATGAACAACATTTTTCTAGTAGTCCTACCTATTAAAGTTTATAATAGTGTTCATCCCTTACCAAATTCCTTGCTAGTGACAGGGTATAAAGTATACCTAATATGCTTTATTAATTATTACTATATATAAACGGATTTACCCAAAGGGGCAATAAAAAATGTGAATGCGTATAAAAAAAAACTAGGAAGATAATATGAATTTACTAAGTACTAACATCGAAAAGTCATACATATCAATTGTATTAGAATGCATTTAATTATCAATTTAGGTATACACCATACTCTTATAAACACGCCATCACACCAAAAATAAAACATCGCGCCATCACACCAAACATAAAAAATCATACCATCACACCCAAAGAAAAAGCATTTGTACTGTACATTCTGACATATGTAAACATCAAGAAATGTTGTCTCCTTAATTGGACGAAACTGAGGAAAACGGTCTAAATGAAAACACATATTGTTCGTAAGAGTTGCATGAAACTTTGAAAGTATGAACAAGGACAGTTATTTGAATGTATGAATACGTATATACGAACAGCAAAGAAAATGATTATGTGTACGCTATTATGTGTTTGAGAGAGAGGACGAGAAAGATCTAACAGGAGAGGATGACGAATCTCAGAGACCCAAGAACCCCACTGACGCTGGCGGACACCTCGGAACTTCTTCGAATGTACCATTTGGATGTTCTAAATTAGGGTTTTTTGTTTCTCTGTGTTTTTCTGACATGAAATCCAGCAAATTATGGTGTGAGTGAGAGACAGAGAGAAAGAGAGAGATTTTTCTTTTTTTGATCTCTCTACCTTCAACTACCCACTTAACTCTCTGCTTTTTGCATGTCATCTCTACTTATTTTATGGTATTTATTGTCCTTCCCCTCTCTCTCCTTCCCGTGCCATGTGGTAATAATATTATGTAAATAAATAAAGTTATCATGTCTTACCAAAAATCTATAAGGACGAAAAAAAGCAAAAAAAATTATTAGTATTGTAAAAACCTTAAATTTGAAGTGTCACTACTCAAAAAAACCTCAAAATTTAAAGATTTAAAATTGGGTTAAAAATCAAAAACCCTCAAAGTAATGAGCTTTGAATATGGGTTGGAGATGCTCTTAATCCCTTATGTTTAAACTCCGTTTCTTTCTACCTCTCCTAATTATTTTATCCTTAATTCTTTTAGATGTCTTTTCTTCCGCCTTAGTTAGTTACATTTGAAGAAAGGTCTCTTGTACATGGTTTCCAATATAAAAACGTTTCAATTCTTTTATAAACAACTAACTTTCTACAAGGAAACAAGTCTATAGTTCTGAAAAACTGTGGATCCAAGTTCGGTGAAGACTTGGTGATCTTCTGAGAAAAAAATAAGTATCGGAAAGACAGGCTGAATAATTATTGATTTGATAGTACAAGACATGATTTACAGTCCCAGTGTAAAATAATTACTCTTGTTCAAAAAGAGGTGTAGATATTATTTTTTTCTATTATCAACCCAACAATAACAAAAAAAAATCTTCTTTCAGTTTGATGTCTCTAGCCAACGGCTGGTACCTACCAAATGATCATGTTTCACATTGCCAACAAAACGTTAAAACCTACCAAGTTAATATTACGAAGGATAATTTTTGTATAACGCGTTTTACTGCTTAAGGACTTAAGCAAAATATCGAAATGGGTATTATTTACAACCAATTAGAAAGCCTAGTGAAGTTTGTAAAGCAAATGTACACCAGATTTTGATAATGATCTCTCATGTGTGTTTGATAATGAATTAATGATGTCTCATGTGCATTCAATTATTCAAAGATGTCTTTCTATTTATAAACCTAATTTAATTCTATAATAAATGAAGAAGATTAATTCACATTTATTAATATTATATATGGAAAACACACCTCTTTCCCTCGACTTAACTACTACGACTAAAAAAATAAAAATCATGATATCCTTTTATACATAATATATGTAGTAGACTTCAAATTTTTTTAATCGTTACTAAAAAGAATAACCTTGTTATATCTGTAAATAACTTTCTACAGAGAATAACTAAATAGTTAGTTAATGAAAAAACCAAAGAATTGTCGGTGAGTCGCGCGGTAAAGTCCATGGATATTTGGAGTATTAGTTGTGCATTAAATGTTATAAACTTAAGGAAGATAGAGAATTATCAACACGTTAGGCTTAAATAAATGAGTTCAACAACCTATGTGCCAAATGTACCAGTTATTTGATAGTATCAAACAAACATTTAAAGAACATTTAAAGAACACATTAATATAAACACAACAACAGCCACTAGACGTACTAGATGTAATTTTGTTTTCAATTTTGTAAATATGAGAAAAATATAATTTTTTAGTGTAGAAAATAAAAACTGAAAAAATATTTTAATGTAAAATATGTTCAAAAAGACGTGTTATCACTATATTGTGCGGATAAATATCGGATTAGTCTATAAAAATTATATGTGCGACAAAAAAGGATCTTAGTCCTAGTCTTGGTCTTGTAGTTGCCTCTCTTATGGTCTCAGTAAAATATCTATAAATTAGTATAAATGTTTCAAAAAAAGAAAAAACATACTATATGTGATACAGTATAGTACGAAGCGAACGAGGAAGAATATTTTTTCGTTTAGTCCTAGGAACTAGGAAGGTCGAAGTTTATTTGGGCTTATAAGAAACAAGGCCCAATGAGAAATAAGTCTCATTACGTCATCGAGGATAAAGGTTCCATGCCACTCATTAGAGAATATCGTTATTGAAAAGCTAAGAATTTTGGAAGTAGGACATAATTGGTTACCTTGACATGAATAATTTCTTGGTGAATGGTCTATTCAGTAGACCAAAAAATTAGAATAACAATGAAATGGAATAAATTGTATACATAATACATCAAGAATTAAGTTGTAGACGCGAGTCGTCAGATAAAAGACCAAAAGAAGTTTGAGACTTCCATTGTCTTCGGTTTGGCCTACAAGAAAAGGTTTACTTAAGAAGACATATTGTCTCAAACCCCATTGATAGACTTACCTCTTTCTAATCAATTTCATGCAGTTTCCTCAAGTAATCGATAATCATAATCCAAACGTTTCATTTTCAGATTCGATTTGCCTCCTTATATTCTACATACTTAATTGCTAAGAGATTTGGAGGAGCCTTTTCAAGAAACGATCCTCAAAAGGGAGATTATTTTGATTCTTTGTGGTTTGTTAATACTATTTTTATTGTTTGTAGTAAATATACTCATCCATAAAAGAAAAAGAAATCATCCACTTTCCACGAAAATAATACAAACCCATATTTTAAATTGACAAAAGAATAGTTTGTAGGTGAAAAAGAATATGGCGGAACAGTTGCTGCTTCATGGAACTCTTGAAGTGAAGATATATAGGATCGACAAGTTGCATCAACGTGCAAGATTCAATTTATGTGGCAAGGTACGTAACCAAAGATAATTAATATGTTCTATATATATAGTCTGAATTTTAATATGATTATAAAAGTTTTAATTATATAATATTTAAACGTTAATTAAAATTTTATGAATAATTTGTTTTATCTGTTTATTGTGTTTTAATATAGTTGATTGTATACTTTTGTATTATTTAAAAATTATTAAGGTTTCCAGTAGCTAAATAACTAATACTGTATGTATAAAATATACATATAAAAATTTCAAAAAGATTTCGTTAAAATTGTTCTCTATTAGTACATTTCTTATATATTAAAAGATGCGACCAAAATAGAACTTTAACGAATATGAATTATTTGATATATGAAGGTTATTTAACTTATAAAATAAAACTCACAATGACTAATAGAGGGACAAGGAACCGACGGGGAAGACGATTCAATCCCAAATCAAGAGACTAACGGCCTCATGCACGGATTTACTAGGAGGACATCTCTACGCAACTATTGACCTAGACAGATCAAGGGTGGCTAGAACCATGATGAGACGTCATCCCAAATGGTTCCAAACTTTCCATGTCTACGCTGCACATTCAATCTCCAAAATCGTATTTACAGTTAAAGAAGATGAACTGGTTGGTGCGAATTTGATCGGCCGAGCTTATTTACCTGTAACCGAAGTCATCACAGGACAACCTGTAGACCGATGGCTCGATGTTTTAGACGAGCATAAGAGTCCGGTCCAAGGAAGTTCCAAAATCCATGTCCGTGTGAAGTTCAATAGCGTAACACAAGACGTGAATTGGAACAAAGGTATCATTTTACCTTCTTTCAAAGGAGTTCCTAACGCATTTTTCAACCAACGAGAAGGTTGCGAAGTTACGCTTTACCAAGACGCTCATGTCCTCGGAGATTTCCCGGACATTACTCTCGCGGGAGGACAATCGATTTACAAGCATCATCGATGCTGGGAAGATATTTTTGATGCCATATGGGACGCAAAACATTTGATATATATCACGGGGTGGTCAGTCTACCCCGAGATAACATTGATTAGGGATCCTAAACGGCCGAGAGAAGGAGGTAACCTGAAGTTAGGAGAGTTGCTGAAGAAGAAAGCGGAAGAGAATGTGACTGTTCTGATGCTTGTGTGGGACGATAGAACGTCTAACGAAGCGTTCAAGAGAGACGGTTTGATGATGACGCATGATCAAGAAACTTACGATTACTTCAAGAACACGAAAGTGCGTTGTGTTCTCTGTCCGCGTAATCCGGATAACGGTGGGAGCATTGTTCAAGGGTTTGAGGTGGCTGCAATGTTCACTCACCATCAGAAAACCGTTGTGGTGGACGCTGAAGTAGAGGGGTCGAAAACGAAGAGAAGGATAGTAAGTTTTCTTGGAGGGATTGATCTTTGTGATGGGAGGTACGATACAGAGGAGCATCCTCTGTTCGGTACTTTGAACAATGTTCATTCTACTGACTTTCACCAGCCAAACTTTGATGGCGTATCGATTAAAAAAAGGCGGTCCACGTGAGCCTTGGCACGATATTCACTGCAAGCTGGATGGTCCTGCCGCGTGGGATGTTTTGTACAATTTTGAACAAAGATGGATAAAACAAGGTATTGAAACAAATAAAACTAGGCTTCAACGGTTTGTCTTTACTTTTACTTGGTATAACGAATTTGGGTGTTTACAGGTAGTGGCAGAAGGTATCTAGTATCGATGCAACGGCTCTCAGAGATCACGGTTCCGCCACTACCATTTGTACAATCGGACAATGTCGAAGGTTGGACGGTTCAAGTTTTCCGGTCGATAGATGACGGTGCGGTTGAAGGGTTCCCAGAGGATCCACGTGAAGCTTCGAGCGTAGGACTTATCACTGGAAAAAATAATGTCATCGAAAGAAGCATACAAGACGCTTATGTTAACGCCATAAGGAGAGCCAAGCACTTTATATACATTGAGAACCAATACTTCCTAGGAAGCTCCTTTGGATGGAGCTCTAGAGACATTAACTTAAATGAGATAAACGCTTTACACCTCATTCCCAAAGAGATTTCTCTCAAGATCGTGAGCAAAATCGAGGCAGGCGAGCGGTTTTCAGTGTATATCGTGATTCCGTTGTGGCCTGAAGGTAAACCTGGATCTGCATCGGTTCAAGCGATACTAGACTGGCAAAGGAGAACAATGGAGATGATGTATACAGATATCATCATTGCTCTTCGCAAGAAAGGGTTAGATGCAAACCCTAGAGACTACCTAACGTTTTTCTGCCTCGGGAATCGGGAAGTTAACAAGGCAGGTGAATACTTGCCTCCAGAAAAACCAGAGTCTAATTCTGATTACGCAAGAGCTCAAGAATCTCGTCGGTTCATGATCTATGTTCACTCTAAAATGATGATTGGTAAGTCAAAATCCACCTTGCACGACAAGAAACTATAGTTTCGAACTTAGGTTTTGTAGTGGGCTCAAAGCCTATAGTTCAAAATTGTCGTTAAAACTCTTTTAACGTATCGTTCCTATTTCTATGCAGTTGATGATGAGTACATAATAATAGGATCAGCCAACATTAACCAAAGGTCTATGGATGGAGGTCGAGACTCGGAGATCGCGATGGGAGCATATCAACCTAACCATTTGCTATCTACCAATCAAATGAGACCGACGGGTCAAGTTTTCAGCTTTAGGATATCACTATGGCTCGAACATCTACGGATTATAACCAATGCATTCCAGTTTCCCGAAAGTGAAGAGTGTATAAGAATGGTAAATGCAAAGGCAGACGAGCTTTGGGGACTATACTCAGCACAAGTGTACCCTCGAGACGACGATCTACCGGGACATTTGCTTAGTTATCCGATTAACATTGGTAGCAACGGGGAAGTGACAAGTCTTGCTGGAGCTGAGTTATTTCCTGATACAAACGCAAAGGTTTTAGGCGAAACATCTAATTATCTCCCTCCTATCCTCACGACTTAAGTGATGTAACACTAGCATACATAGCAACAGTACCACTTGTATATAAGTTTCATCTCCTTAATAGAACAAAGTCGATCCAAAAATAAACAATTCAGAGCATCTCTATTTATAATGATTATGTCCAAATTGATTTTGCTACGAAGCTAGTATCAGACTAGTAGTAGTTTTGCCTCTAAGAGTCTAGACCGTTCATTAACCATTTATAATCAAACATATATGTATGGATAACACCTAACGAAAACTATTCACACTTTTTCACATTATCAATAATTGAGATGGCGACATAACTCAACTTATCCATTTGCCGACACCATATAAACCATATTCACTCATTAATGCTTATTCTTTTTTTTTGTATATATGTAATATTCTCAAATTGTTTTACTAATCAACTAAGAAGGAACCAAAGGACGTCCTCTCTTTTTTTTTTTTACTAAAGAGGACTACTTTAGCTTGGAAATTCTCGAATTTATATACAATCGCGACAATAACAAAAAGAAAACATTATGTGTGCGTTTGACAGAAACAGAAAAGAAAGTGTGCCTAATCACAATAGCTGTCACATGCACGAATATCTTTTTTTCTATATTTGTTAAAGTAAATCTAAAAAGGAAAGCTTTTGGGAACTAATGCTTTTAAATCATACTTTTCAACAGGCAAATTTTTAATTTTAGATATAGCATATAAATCTATTAAACAATAACCTTAACATAATTATTAAATGGAAAAGGGGAAAATTCTGATTAAAAACTATATTAGAAGCTCGTTGATCTAAATGATAGATAGATTTTATCTTTATTTTTTTAATTAGTATTGTACATACTTTAAACATTTATTTAATTATATTATTGAAGTAACAGTTATAAGGAAGAACGGATAATTTTATCTGCGAAAATTAAAAAAAACGGAATTTTTCTATTCCTTCTTTTTTGGGAGTTGCAGAACCACCACACACGCATAACAAAGAAGGAAAAAAAGTCGAGTAAAGAAGAAGAAGAAGAAAAAGAAGAAGACGCCTCTATTCTGGAATCAATCAGGTTTGAGATTAAGCTGCTGGGGAGGTGGCGTAACAAAACCCTTATCCCAATTTTCCCCGAATATGCCATTTTTGAGGTTATTTTTGTTCTCCCATCTGAAGAAATTAAAAGAGTGGGTTTTTCGATTCAGTGATTGATTATTGGAAATTTTGGCTTTTTGAAATTGCAGGATTGTGAGACTTCTCCTACCTGGGATCAGGGTCTTAATTAGAAGATCGCTAATTTGGTTGCTGTAAATGCATATCCGTGAATATATTCCCTCTTGGATCTACCAGTTATTTGGTTGCATGGGGTGAGTGAGGATCTTTGCCCCAAAACTCTAAAGTTTTTGTTTTTGATTTATTGTTCTCCCGTCGTACGTGGTTGTGTTACCTATATGTATGTATGACTGAGAAGAAAAAGGACTCTTCTGGAAATGGAGTAAAATCTAAACTTTATATCTAAATTTGACCCATCATCTGTTGAGAATCTGTGGCTATATTGTTTCCTTAAATTTGTAGGTTAGCTTAGCTACTATCTCTCCATATGGCACCTGTGGATATATATGGTTGTTGCGTGCATTTTAAACAAAAAAAAGTGGAATCAAAGCATCTCTCAAGTTTTAGTTTTGCTCTCTTTTATCTCATGATTGAAAATCGTTTGCTTTATCTCTCTGTGGAATCTATGGTTGTGGCTGGCTGCAAAGAGTCTTCCTAATTCAAATTCCTTAGTTCTTGAATTTTTCTTAATTTCAAGAACAGATTTTCCACACGTTTTCTGCAATCCTAATCAAAGTTTTCTCACTGGCATTTTTGTTTTGTTTTGTGGTTTTGCAACAGTACAGAGGTTGTTTTGGATGCTGCAATAAACCACCGCTTATAGTTGCAGTGGATGAGCCGTCTAAAGGGTTAAGGATTCAAGGTCGTTTAGTGAAGAAGCCAAGCATATCAGACGACTTCTGGAGCACAAGCACCTGTGAGATGGATAACAGCACAATGCAGTCACAGAGAAGCGTGTCTTCTATCAGTTTCACTAACAACACTGCAACTTCTGCAAGTACTAGCAACCCCAGTGAATTTGTAAACAATGGTGAGTTGAAATTTCCACACACTGTTGTTTCCAGTGATCCTTTTTCGCATTTTTTTATTTGATTCGGTTATTTTTCTAATTAATCAAAGACCATTCAAAGCTTTAACACTGTCTGATTTATTCAAGTTTGAAACTATCTACTTATGGTATTAGCTTACTCATTCTGATGGTCAACCCAGGTTTCGTATTTGTAGGTGGCTTTTGGCTTACATTATCAGTTATATATATTTTTTTTCTCTGATCCCTAGTTTATGATTGACTATAGAGAAGTACATTTGGAGGCACATTTCTCTAAAATTTAATATTTGTCGTTTCAACATGAAGACTCTCGTCTCATGATGCGTAGATATTGGCTGTTGCTGAATTTTCTCTGTTAAACCTACCACTAATTAAACCTGATCTGTACATAATAAGCTTGAACCCAGAAATATTTGTTCTCTTTGCAGCAAAGTTAAATATTATCTCCTCCACTTCTCTTGTGTGTTGGTATGTTTTGGCCTGCATCTTGACGTATTGTTCTTCGACTTTCGAATTGCTTTTGTTTTATTACTTCATGGTTCTCTGCTCTGTTTATTCTAATTATCATTCTTCAGTGCTGTCGTTTTCCCTAAATTTTTTTTGTCTGTTCTTTCTTCCTGGCTAGGATTGAACCTCTGGAACCAAACTAGACACCAGTGGCTTGCAAATGGATCTTCTCAAACAAAGGCCAAACGTCGAGAACCTACAATAAGGTTGGTGAAAGCTAGCTTTCCCTTTCTCTTATGCATCTGCATTAATCCTTTATGAGTGTAGTTCTTCACTTAATTCTATTAAGAACGAGAATCAAATCAGGAGAAGAGTTTGATTGGGATATTTACTAATATGCATTCATGGACAAAACAGAATTATAAGTGTGCGATAGTTTAGATTGCCATTCTTCTTTTCAAAATCATTTGCTATTTTACTAACTTTTTCATAGTCCCATATCATGCATTTATATTCTATACATTTTCTTGCTTAACAAACATGTGTAAGTAAGGTTCCAGTTATTTCATGAATTTGGTTGATAGCTGTATCAATAGTTAGAATAGTAGGATTGTATTCTCAATCTAAAATGGCAGGGATCGATGAGAAAAAGAAAATCAATTGTGTGACGCCATTCATGTAGCATTTTTCTTCAAATGTACATTCATCAATAAATATGCATCAGCAAGCCATCCAAAGATTGGCAAAAGCTTGGCGTTTGAAAGGCTGTTACAAGAATGGTGTCTTGTCATTGATTCTTCTCTTTAGTCTTTAAGGCTCTTCTTGTTGTATAGATTATGAGGCTCTTACAGTTTTGAAGTCAGAAATAGTTTATGGATAATTCTTAGCCATCAAAGCTATAATCGATTTGAATAATTGTTCAAACTTCCTGAGTTAGTATTTTCGTTTTCTGCAGCTGGAATGCAACATATGAGAGCTTGTTGGGTATGAACAAGCGGTTTTCTCGTCCAATACCTCTCCCTGTAAGCATTTTGTCTCGAGAGAAACTTTCTGTGGATCTTCCAGATTCTATAAATGTGATTTATGATTATTGATTGTGGCAGGAAATGGTGGATTTTCTGGTGGACGTGTGGGAGCAAGAAGGCTTGTATGATTGATTTGCATCTATTGAAACTTCATTTCCTCTTTTTTTCTTATATGTGTGTAATCAAAAAGAAGAAAAAAAGCTAGCATTTGGAATGTTAGACTTGGTTTCCTGAAAGTGAATTCTCAAGGAACTAAAATATATTACGTCCAAAGGAAATACCGAGTTAGATGTTTATTTTTTTCGTCTTTGTGTTAAAATACTCGAATTTTTGTAATACTAAGAATTGTATTATTATAACCAACTGGTTCCTTCCGCTTTTTTTCTAAACAGGTCGGTGATATATACTTAGAGATATTTGCGAAATTATCTCTATCTGAATTATGGCGTATTATGTAACATATAAATGATTAATGGTGTGCTATATCTTGCCGATTTTTAAGACAAATCCGACCAAAATCAATTTATTGTCGAGAAAGTAAATTCTCTTTCAAATTGTAGATGTCTGACTATTATTAAAATGACTTTGTTCATTGTCTTCTACGTCATTCTCAGCATCATCTCTCTCCCGAATGATCACATAGCAAAAATCAAGTAGAATTAATCATGCACTAGGTAACTTTTCAAAAAACAAAAATTGATCATTCATTTACCAAATGAATCAATAGGATCAGAGACATTCCCAAGAACAAGTTTAAGATCTTGTCAAAAAAGGTGTTCGATACACCCACTTCTGCATAATATTGGCTATAATATAAAACAAATCTTCGTTGATTGTAGATATATGGAAACCGAATACTGTTGTATTGGAGGAGTATTAATTTTTCAAATGTCGTTTCTTTTCATGTTAATTTTTCTAAAGCATATGTAGAGAGTATGAATTTTTAAATCTTGTTGTTCCATCTATATTTTCTTTTCTAATACCATCACCATGATCAGTTATCTGCGTTACTCTTCTAAACCGAATTAGCTTTTGTGTGTTAAGTTACAACATACTATTGTTTGATTACACCTTAATTTTTAGAGCGATACTTCTCATAGTTCTTGTTGGAAATTTATTAAATAAACTATGTCATGATATGCCCAAGAGTTGGATTAAAACAAGCAATAATTCATGTCGTCACAATATGTTTTTTTTCCTTCATCTGAAAATCTATAAAAGTTCAAAGTACTCAACCTTCGAATGCATTGTCAACAATTTTTCATCAAACAAAAAAAAATGGTTTGTCTACAATGCATGTACTCGAACAATATATTCTCCTTCAATGTATTCAATCTTTTTTGTCAACCTTTAAACATCACTTTCGTTGCTTTCTTCAAACAATAATATTGTTTTCTTTTCTTCTATTTATAAAATCTCACCAACATTTTATCTTATCATAACTTGTTAACTAATGATGATGAACCTAGTGATAATATACGTATCTAAATACATGAACAGTATTACAAACAACTCAACTACCTAATTGTTTAACTGTGACTAAGTTGTTACAAGTTTACAAGATGGAGATTTGTCGTTTTTTTTTCTCTTATCAGTGAACAAACCGGTTCAGTTTGGTTAAGAGAACCAACTAATGTAGGTTTTATTTAACCTTTGGATTTATTTTTAGGCTTAGAGTTAAGTGTGTAATAAATACCAAATTACCAAAAGCTGAGTCTATAATAAATTATTGTCGGGTATTTTACATCTAAGAACACACACTATTCCTTGATTACACAAATTAATATCATTATCTAACAACACCAAATTTCAATGCAACATTTATAATCAATTATTGAATAACAATGGTTTATGTTGTTTAAAATTATATTCCGATAAAATATATGATAGAATAAATCCCTTAAAAGAATAAGAAAATATATTTTCTTTCTAAAAAATATCAGTATTCTATACCCCTATTTCTTTTTCCAAATGATTTACAAATCGAAGCCAATTGCGATTTTTATATGCTGGACTTCTTAAATAATAAGATTAGCATGAATTTGGACTATGTTATCCCGATAATAAACATCATTAAAAAACATGTTACGAAATATCCAAACAAGTGGTATTATTTTAAAATAAACAAATAACTAATGTTGTTACAGTCATGTTTTTTAAATTCATCCAACTAGAATAATAAAATAAAATAAAAACACATTTCAACGAAATCGACCTCGTAATGTTTTTTTGTGTGTCAACAATGCATGTATTCTGACATTTCTTTGCCATTCCTTCAATGTATTAAGCCTTTTTTGTCAACCTTTAGCTCTCACCTTCAGTGCATTCAAAACTTTATGAATTTAAAATATTTTGTTTTTCTCTTTCTACCTTTTTAAATACTCTTAATTATATTATAATGTTTGTTGTCCGAAATAAAATAAAATAATATGATTACAATTGGGTTCGGTGGGTCTGGGAACACAGAAGGTGGTGAAGAAATCCGACTTTCTCGCGTGTATACATTGAACTTGGGCTTTTATTCCCTACATTAACGCGCACCGTAAGCCTCCATCATCTTCCCCATCCTTAAAGACGTTTCTCAATTTTTGCTTCTCTCTCTCATATCTCAAAAATTTTATCTTTCTTCTTCCTTCTGTAAATCTTCTTCTTCTCTTTTTGCCCTATCTTCTAGGGTTCCTCGCGTTTCATGAATCTCAGTCTTCTTCTACCTCTATTCAACACCGTCTCTGCTCTGTTAATCTTCGTCTTCGTTCTCTTTCCTACCTTCCTGGAGTTTCTTCAAACGGTGTTCGAATTATGTCTGGGATCTTCAGAATTAGTGGTATGCTCTTGAATCTATTACTTGATTAGCCGAATTTTACATTCGGAGTGGTTTGGTCATCATCGATAATCGATATTATTCGGCTTGATTTTGGAGTCCCGATTTACTTTCTTTTTTCTCATAGTATCGTGGATCCTTGGCTTAATTATGATTTAATAAGATTATATAAGGAACTTCTGGTTAGGTTCTAGGATTTGATCTGCTTGGTTTCCCTCTTTGGTTCCATTTCGTGGATGTGCTCTGCACATTAGGTCGCTGTTAGTGTTCTCTCAAATTCGGTTGCCTCTGCTTAGTTCTAAAGGCCCTTGACTGTGACTGCACCTCTCGTTGTGATTTTGATAGAGAATAATCAATTTTTTACTTGTTTGATTATAGGTGATGAAGATTTTTTCAATGGGGGATCGATGCATCTATCGCCAGGAAGCTGTCCCGGCGTATATTTCCCAGCGCGCAAGAGACTACGGATTGCTGCGCCGTCCGTTTACAGCGGGTTTGAGAAAAAACAAACTTCAATCGAAGTATTGCCTGATGAGTGCCTATTTGAGATCCTCAGACGCTTGCCTTCTGGTCAGGAAAGGAGCGCCTGCGCTTGTATCTCCAAGCATTGGCTTAACCTTGTGAGTAGTATCACTAGGAATGAAGTGAATGAGTCTGTTCAAGATGTGGAGGGTGAAGGATTTTTGTCTAGAAGTTTGGAAGGTAAGAAAGCCACAGATTTGAGGCTGGCAGCTATTTCAGTTGGGACATCAACACGCGGCGGGTTGGGGAAGCTTCAAATCCGTGGGAGTGGTTTTGACAGCAAAGTGACAGACGCTGGCCTTGGATCGATTGCCTATGGTTGTCCATCTCTTAGAGTTCTGTCTCTGTGGAATCTGCCCGCAGTTAGTGATATGGGGCTCTCTGAGATCGCACGGTCATGCCCAATGATCGAAAAACTTGACCTTTCACGATGTCCAGGAATAACTGACAACGCTTTGGTTGCAATTGCCGAGAACTGCCTGAATCTGAGTGATCTGACAATTGACTCGTGTTCTGGTATTGGGAACGAGGGTTTAAAGGCTATTGCACGACGCTGTACCAATCTGAGATCTATCTCTATCAGGAGCTGCCCACGTATTGGAGATCAAGGAGTTGCTTTCCTCTTGGCCCAAGCTGGTTCTTACTTGACAAAAGTGAAACTCCAGATGCTAAACATAACCGGTCTGTCTCTTGCCGTTCTTGGCCACTACGGAGCAGCAGTTACTGATCTTGTGCTTCATGGCCTTCAAGGTGTGAACGAGAAAGGCTTCTGGGTCATGGGAAATGCAAAAGGGATGAAGAAACTGAAGTCCCTCTCAGTAATGTCGTGCCGAGGCATGACCGATGTTGGGCTCGAAGCTGTTGGAAATTGCCCTGATCTGAAGCATGTCTCTCTGAGCAAATGCTTGCTTGTTTCTGGCAAAGGACTTGTCGCTTTGGCCAAATCTGCATTGTCGCTGGAAAGTTTGAAACTTGAGGAATGCCACAGGATAAACCACTTTGGTTTTTTGGGTTTTCTTATGAACTGCAGCTCAAAGTTGAAGGCTTTCTCTATGGCAAACTGTCTGGGCATCCAGGACTTCAACCCAGAATCACCTCTGCCATCAACCAGTTGCAGTTCCTTACGTTCACTGTCAGTCCGTTGTTGCCCTGGGTTTGGGGATGCAAGTCTTGTTTTATTGGGGAAGTTCTGTCATCAGCTTCAGGATATTGAGCTCTGTGGACTGAATGGAGTGACTGATGCAGGTGTGCTCGAGTTGCTTCAGAGCAACAATGTGGATCTAGTGAAGGTGAATCTGAGCGGATGTATCAACGTTTCAGACAACACAGTCTCTGCAATATCCGAGTGCCATGGACCCTCATTGGAGTCTCTTAACCTTGATGGCTGCAAGAACATCACTGATGCAAGCCTTGTCGCAGTGGCGAAGAATTGCTACTCAGTCAATGACCTAGATATCTCAAACACTTTGGTCTCAGATCATGGGCTCAAGGCTTTGGCATCTTCTCCCAACCATCTGAACCTTCAGGTTCTTTCTGTTGGTGGCTGCTCAGGTATCACAGACAAAAGCAAGGCATGCATACAAAAACTAGGCCACACGCTTTTGGGATTAAACATCCAACGTTGTGGTAGAATCAGCAGCAGTACTGTGGATACCCTTCTGGAACATCTATGGAGGTGCGATATACTTCACTAAATCCCAAAAAAAAACCACTTTTTTCTGCAAAACCTTAGCAAGTATCAGTCAAGTCTTTTTTCTAGGTTTTGGTCGCTAAACCCATAGATTTCATCTAGAACTTAGTTTCTTTCCCAGGACGCAGCAGCTGTTTTTTTCAAATTTTTGGCGGGTTCCTTCTAAACAAAGGAGCCTGCTTCTACAACTGTTTTGTTCCTGGGAATCCTGTCACTGAGTTCTGGTAATCTAGTTAGGGTTTTGTCTTGACCGTGTTTTTGGAGTTGTTTTCTCTCTCTCTCTCTCTGTCTTTATGTTCAGTCGAGTTCTTGTGGGAGTGTGTTCTTTGGTTTTGGTCGTGGTGGTGCCTTTATCTTCCCCTGCAGAGCTTTTGGCAATGGCGGTGTATCTTCTTAGTCGCCATAACAGCTCTTCGGAGTTGTTTTTTTCCCTTTTTTTGTGTCGTCTGCCAAAAGCTCTGTTTTTTTCCACTTTTGTTTAAGGCACTATCTGTACTACTGATCATTGTATAAGCTTTCCCTGAACATACTATCCTTTGTAATAGAACATGATCCTTGGATCATTTTGTTGTGATTACAAAATTAAGTAAATGTGTCCTGCGACCAAAAAATCTTACACATAGAAAACAAAAATGGAACAAAAAGGAAATCAATCAATCGTCTCTCCAAGTATCTCTCAAAGAGTAATAGCCTCTGTCATTGCCAAACCCAAAAAGCTCCTTTAAACCAAAAGTAAAGCAGCAACCTCGTACGTTGGATAGACAAGTCCTGTTTTCCCCTGGAGAAGCTTCCATGTCATCCCCTCCGTACCTAACGAAGCTTCCTTTCTCGAGATCATCCCAAGAGTCGTGATCAACCTCCTCCATTCTATTCACTTCCTCATCTTCATCCTTTGGCCCTACCCTCTCTCTGTAATTTGTAGTATAATATTGGTTAGTTAAGAATCAAAAAGCTGTGGATCGTTGTCACAAACGAAAATGGTGTTTGTAGAAAATTCACCACGAACAAAATTTTTAGAAAAGAATTAAAGACTTACGAATTCTTTTGTTTGGATTTCCTAGAATATCCCTTGTTCAAGACAGCATTGCCGGACACATGGTTCTTGAACCTTACCTGAAAACATTCACGTAACAACGTCTTTTTATGAACCGAATCTTACTCCTGTCTAAACCTCTATCATTTATCATGAAAATGAAATGGGAAAGATTGGCTTTAAAACCTCATCACCGTCCTTCATCCCATAACCTCCGATGCACTCCGTATCGGTGACTAACTTCTGACCCCCAAAACACAAGCAGAAATGCCCCCACACGTGTGACCTTCACCATTAAAACACATTTGTTTTTGAAATTTGCATTAACCATTGTGGGAGAGAAAAATGTAATTAGAGTTACATGAAGTACCATGAGATCTTGGAGGGTCCCTTCTTTGGGACGTGGCTGAAGGCAGTCTCTATGGCAAGCTTGAGATCCCCAATGGTCGCCGAGCTTGTTACGTAAACATCTTCACGTAGTAAATATAAATTAAAATCGAAGCTTACCAACGAGTATTGATAAGTCGTGACCAAACGAAAATTAAAGATAATACGATGATCATCCATTTACCGAAGGAGGAGCCATCTAGTTTGAGAACGGACAGCCTAATGGGTTCGCTGGGAAGTTTATCGTAAGAAAAAGTCCGGCGATGAAAGCTTCCCATTGTCTTAAACAAGATCAATGAAAAACTAGAAACCCTAGGGAACGCGATATTAGCATCCTCTTTGATGGATCAGGGTTTCAAGATTGGTTGACTAGGAAGTAATTCAAATGAATCTTATGGCTTTAAAGGGCAAAGCTTGTTATATTCTTCGGAGTGTCTCTGGCTATTGTCTGATTCGTTTGGGGTTCGAATCAGACGACGAAATTTGGTGTTGATGGAGGTTTTTACGATTCCTTTGTTTTGTTTGTTATTGCCGATATTCCTTGTTGAGGAAGTTAGGGTCCGCCGCGTTTCTTGTGATTTCTTCTCTCTTTCAATCATTCTTTTACTAATTTTACCATTTCCCTTTGCTAATTATATCGGAGCTTTTAATATTTTGTCTCCGTTCAATAGCAAATAAAACCTTTATTGAAATATTTTCAACTGTAAAGTTGTACATCCATGCATACCTGTTTAAGCATATGGAAAATCTTAAAATGAAGAAACGTTACCAAATCAAGCCTCCTAAAATTCTCATCTTAATTAATTAACGATGTTTCCATCTATCAGCACATTTCCCTCCTGCTCATTTTACGTGATCCATAATTACTGTAACAGCCGTACTAACACTTCCTAATCGGCATGAAGGAGATGCAATGTGGTAAGCCCAAGAACGAGAACCACAAATTTGGTTGCAGACGTAATTTTTTCACTTTAATCTAAACAAATTCAGGTATAAAAATGCCAAAATGAGAATTTATTTCAGTATGAACAGACTATTTATGCCTTTGTATTTATCAACTTTAAAGTAGATCATCTAACTCGTGAGCTAAATAAGTTATTTCCCGAGTTAATAATATGATAATAATAAAAAATTTATGAAAACTTAAACTATTAAAAAAAACAATAAAAAAACTTTAGGACTGAAATATTAAAACAAATGCAAATACAATAGTTGTGGAATGCTAAATTACATCTGACGTTTATCTATAAAATAAATTGGCGACAGAAAAAAATATAGCAAAATATATTAATTTAAAGAGATCATTTCATGATCATCTAAATGATAGTTAAAAAAAAAACTTCATTTGAGAGTTTGGACATCGTCCAAATCAAAAGTTGACGTTTCGAGCTATGTTCATCAAACCCGCCGGAGAGAATTTCCGGGCGAAGAGAAACGGTTCTTTCCTCGTTCGGTCGCCATCCCCGTACCTTGGTCGTGCCCTTCTCAGCTTTTGTATAAGCGCAGCTCCGACCTCAGACGGTTTATATGTTCGGGGATGACCATGGTCGCTGACGCTCCAATCGACGTGCGTGAGCGTAGCGGATACACACCCTTGTGGGTCTCGCATGTGGAGGAGAGTAGGGAAGTAATGCTCCTCGGGGTAACACGTGTCTTTTCTTACGCAAGGCTTGTTGAACTTGGACCATATCTCCACGTCACTCACAACCATCCTCGCATGGGCTCGTGTCAATGTCCAAAACTGTGAGCCTATTCTAAACTCTTCCGGTGGAACCTCGGGGAGCATCGCGTAGGGTCCGCGAGCCGCCCACCTGTCGTACCACCCTGGCTCGTTCTTGAGAATCTCGATGAAGCTCTTGGTGGAGGAGACAAGTGTCTTGTAGGTGAAGTTAAAGGAGTGAAGTGGGATGCAAGAAGGGGATAGAAGGATAAACATGTAGTTTGATGGATCGTCAAGAAGCGCGTGAGCGAGTAAACGACGCGCGGCTGAGATGAGTGTTGGGGTGTGCCGGTAAGCCGGTTTTGAGGAAGGTATGATCCGGTTATGAAACATGCCGAAGAAACCCGGTTTATGTTTTTGAGTCGGGTCCACATGGATGTACACATTGTAGAGAGACTTGTGTTCTGAGGTTTGGTTGAAGAAAAGCTCCCAAATAGGTGCGAACGGAAGTGAAGTTGTTACTAAAAACATGAAAGCGAGTTTTTTGGGCAATTTAGTTTGTGGTTTTGGATTGACTTTAGAAGCATGACGAAGGAGCAACTCATCGCGGTCCAGTGGCTGAGAAGTAATTACTCGGTGAGGTGTAAGGGTATTATTGCAATTTTGTGTCACTACGAAGGCAGGCTGAGTAACGGCAACAGTAATGGCTAGTCGGGGAGCCGTAAATGTCATGACGACGGCTAAGGGAACGCAGACGAGAAGAATGAAATACAAAGCCAACATTTTTATTTATGTTAAAATGAATTTTTGTACAATCCCACAATGTAATCGTCCGCATAAGTTCACTTATATATGAAAACTCAAAACCTTTTTTTATATAATAGTTTTTTTTTTTGACGACACTTCCCAATTTTTCTGACAGAATTTTTGAGAAAGTAAACGTTGATGGTATGGGCTTCACATTGTTTGTACTTAATATGGTGAATAGCTTTATTTGTTTTGCGATCTTTTATGGCCCATTTGGTTAACGAAACGTGATCCTTGGTTCTTGTTGCCTCTTTTACGATGCTTTAATCACATTTTATTTTTCTTATTTTTAAAAAATTTTAAATCTTATCATTCAAATCTATGTAACACAACGTGTTCAACTATAAAGTATCTAATTTTTAAATTAATGTTCGATAAAAAAAACCCACTAAAAAGAATTTTAAATTGATAAAAATATCAATGTGCTAAAAAATATTACAGTTTCAAAAAATATATTTTTGTCACTCAGAATATTTTATTTTCTCCACTTCAGTAATATTCGGCACATTGAAACTGTAATATATTTTTTACAGTTTCCCACTTCAGTCATAAGTAACCACTAATGGGCCGAACATTCTGAGGCTTAAAGCCTATTAAGCCCAACAAATATAGTGGAGTGGACAAATTTTCTCGGTGGCCACATCCTTCAGAAGTCACTGCGTGTCACCGGAAACAAGCTTACTCCTCTAAATCCTACATAGAATTCCGGCGACTACTCTCAAATTCAGAATCACAGTTTCTCGAAAGAAGACTACTTGACAATCGTCAAGTAACAAAAGCTGATCCTTTTGCTTGATCGAATTAGGAATTTTCCGGTGGCGCTTGGAACGGATGGTTTTGGCGGAGTTTAGTGCGAGCTCATTGGGCGAAGCAGATATGGAGTTTGGAACTTTCTAATCTTTCGATTTGATTTCGAGTACTTGCTTTGCATTTTGTTCAATTTCTGTCTGAGATTTTAAGTGTGAAAAGAGCTTTGATATAAAAGGTCTTTCCTTTAACAATTCTTCATTTGATATATAAGTGCAATTGATTTCAATCTGTGACACTCTCCTTTAGATATTTGAAAAACTTGAAGATTTATATCCACTTGGCTCTTTCTAAAATTCCATTAAGTGATTTCTCTGAACTTGTTTTCGACTCAAAACATGTAGACCCGATTTTGTCAGATTAAATAATCACATACTCAATGCTTTGCTCATAAGTGTTTTGTTTGTTCTCCTTCAGGGTTGCTCTTATTATACTTGTATGCTTACAAGCAGTGATCATGTACCTTCACTTGCCTCAAGTAAGAATACGCTTGTTGAATTTTTAATTTCATGCTTCAGTTATGTAATCCGAGCTATCTTCTTCTTTTTAGTGAAAGTGAATATTTAAATCCTACAACGTCGATATTCACCGGTAGTCTTTGTTTGCATTTTGCTCTGAGATACTGCTTTTGTCCACGTTAAGATTTGAAGGCATGTTCAGATTCTTCTAAGTAGGGACTTTGGTTTTTAGTTTTTGGAGGTCAGTAAATATCCGGTTTATCTTAAGCATGACGTTATGGCATTTTGGATATATATGTGAAGATTGTTTTCTATCTCAAAATTAAAATTCGTTAGCTATGAAGGTAGTACCATTTGAATAGGTCATAGCTCTTGATTTCTTGGTGAATGTCATGCAGGTTAATGTGGTTTAGGTGACTAATTTGTATACATATGTAGTGTAAATATTAAATAGCAAATTAGTAATGCAACTTTTTGGTATTTACTAAATCTTGTGAGAGAAATTTGCACTTATAGTGAAGTTCGGAGACTGTTTCAAAGCCAATTGATATGGATAGCGACAAGGTCACACGTTTTTGTGTATGTGGTTTCTGAATTATTGACGTGGAGTTAATGCTCTCACTTTTACTAAACTTTGGAAATTGATTTTGGTACTATTATTACAAACAGAGATTTTGTAACTTTAATTGCTCCAAAAACCTAGGAAAACATGTGGCGGTTAACAAATGAGAAGAGAAGGACAAGCAAGAAAACAAGGAACACCTTGAAAGTTTTTCACTAAGTCTCTTACCGTTTCTTGTATTTATTTGACTTTGACAAGTTCTTGACCTATACTGATACTCTACACTATATTTAAATCAAAATCTAGAATGATTTGTTCAGTATCCTAGTATGTATCCATAATAGAAATACCACCAAGTTTTTTTTGTTAAGTTTTATCTTCTCCTAGAACTAACTTCATCCACACGTTAGTAATTCCCCTTGCTAAGTTTAGTAAATGACTATCTTGTTAAATCGTCCCCTGTATTAGAAGGTGGAAATCTCTTCGTCATTCAACACCTCCTCTGTCTAAAACACCAAACTTCTTACCTATCCTTCTTCGTTCCTTTACACTTTTTACCTAAAAGGTTCGCATATAGACCAAAAAACTCAAATATGCGTGTACTCGATCTCTGCATATGTTGATTAGATAAGGAATCGGTTCCTCTTGTATCTCTTGGCCTAATTATCAAACAGGAATCACAGACCGTGCGGTAGATACGATGCAGAAAGTTTGCTGGCCTTACTTTGATCCTGATTTTGACAATATTGATGAACGCATATATGGTCCACCGTAAGCTCTTTTCTTTCTTCATCTGTTCCAAATTTTGTTGAACAACAATTTCCATATGAGTACATTTGTCTACAGTTTTTCATCACGATCTTTTTTTGTGTGTATAATTTACAGATGCAGGGTCTACATTGACAATGACAGCATCCAAGATTGCACTGTTGTTAAGGTACGCACATAAATTGCATGAGCTTTTGATATTTTAAGAATACATATTGGATCTAATGGTGTTCTTGGACGCAAATGCAAGTTCCAGACCAGTCTTTCTTGTGTTTTTGTTACCATTGTGCATACCTGATTTTGATGTCCTCTAATTTGAAATGTTTAATAACGAAAAGGTGAATAGTGAGAACAAACAAGGACTTCTTCTAGAAGTGGTGCAAATCTTGACAGACATGAATCTTATCATCACCAAGAGTTACATCTCTTCCGATGGTGGATGGTTCATGGATGGTACGTATGTTATCCACATTTCTCATTTCCTCATTCTATATAATTCAGATTAGTTTAGGAGCTTCACTTTGAAAATTTTAATTGTTTGCAGTTTTCCATGTTAAAGACGAGCATGGCAGTAAACTCACTGATAAAACCGTCATCAACCACATCAAACATGTTTGTCCTAAACTTAAATCTTGACTAAACCAGACATTTGTTTTTTGATTCAAGTGTACTCACGTCTAGAAAGATCAAATTCAAAATTTAGGCCATTGGTACAAGTAGGCGAGAATCGGATTCTGTTAAAGCCAATGAAGCCAATAACAATGCAAACAACAACTCCTTGGAACCTCCATTGATTGATCACGGTGAGCACACAGCAATCGAGATGACCGGGACAGACCGACCGGGCCTCTTCTCAGAGATATTCGCTGCTTTCGCTGACTTACATTGCAACGTCTTAGAAGCTCATGCTTGGAGCCACAACGCTCGTTTGGCTTGCATTGCCTATGTCTCTGACGACAATACTCACGCTCCCATCGATGACCCAAGCCGCTTGGCTTCCATTGAGGACCACCTCAGTACTGTGATTCGTGCCACAGCGGATCCCGCCTCCAACTCTACACACGTGGGCCACAAGGAGAACGAGATGGATGGATTTCTTGCTGGACAAGGGAAGGGGTGTATGAATTCCAACGTGGAGAGACGGTTGCATCAGCTAATGCTATCTGTGAGAGACTTTGACGAACCATTTTGTGGTCCTTCATCATTGTCACTGTTGTCGTCCAAGTTAGAATATTGTGATCAGAAGGAGAGGAAGACGACGATTGTTTCTATTGGGAATTGCGAAGAAAGAGGTTATTCAATAGTGACAGTGAAGTCTAAGGATCGAAGAAGACTCATGTTTGATACAATCTGCACGTTGATTGATATGCAATATGTTATCTTCCACGCCGCTCTCCGGTCCGATAGAGCTGATGCTTTTCAGGTAGGACAAGAATAGAGCTTACCTGAAGTAACTAGATCTTTAGGGTTTGATGTTTATAACTTGGTTTGAAACTTGTAGGAATACTTCATAAGACACATAGATGGACGGGCGCTGAACACGGAAGGCGAGAAAGAACGGGTGATTAAATGCTTGGAAGCTGCGATAGAACGTCGGGTTTGCGAGGTAAAAAAAAGGAACTTTATAATCATTTCTATATGTGTTAAACGGAAGAGATGAATCCACAATTACTAACTTTGGGATGCCTCAGACGGAAGAAATTTAGAGGAAGATTCACGAAATTGTTGGATTCTAGTTAAGAATGGTAAAACAATTTGGGTGTATGGTGTGTGGCTAATGCAGGGGGTGAAGTTGGAGTTATGCGCAGAGAACAGAGTAGGCTTACTCTCTGACATATCTCGTGTGCTTCGTGAGAACGGCTTGACTGTCGTTCGTGCAGATGTGGAGACACACGGCCAGAAATCGCTCAACGCCTTTTACGTAAGAGATATTTCCGGCAACAAAATTGATATGGAGTTTTTGGAATCAGTGAAGAAAGAGATGAGACCAATCCACCTCGAGGTTAAGAATGAAGACATTGCAAAAGACAGAGTTGCATCGTTTGAACAGCCAGTATTGGCTGCACCGCAACCGCAAGCCCACTGGTTCTCGCTCGGTGAGATCCTACGGTCGCAGATCGAACGCCTTTCTCACAACTTCGTCCCAACCAAATGATTGATAGTTAGTAATTTGGTATGGTATAAGATTAAGATATTTTATATTTCTTGCTCTATTGATTAGTAAGTTGCAATAATTCACAATTTCGTTTAGTAATAAGGTCAAATTATTTGTTCTCCATTATATCTAGACTTTTAAGGTACTACACTTCTGAGGTGAGTTAAAAGAACCTAACAAAACGCTTTTTTATATGACCTATGATCCGTTCTCCTTACGTAAGCCTCATGTTAAGCCTACGTAGCCAAATGGAGTGAAGTATCATGTGAAACGCATCGAACCTCTTAGGTGGATCGTTGAGCTCGAAATGCCTCCTCACGTACCGCAAATTACGTTTCAGCCATTCGTATTTCTCATCAGAGATGGACATCAGAATCTCCTTCAACCTCGGAATCTCTGAAACATCGACCTGTACAGAGAAAGTCTCCCAACGAAGAACATCACTGAAGGGCAAAACAAAGTTAACAGAGAGAATGACGGGGATGCACTCCGAATAGATGGATTCGATGAGTCTAGGGCTAGCTACTTCGTAGCCACTGGGGCAGAAACAGAATTTTGAGCTTCTCATGAAATTGTAGTAGTTTAAGTGTTTAGGAAGGTATTCGAATACGGGCATGTCCGGATCACGTTGTTTCCAGTGTTTTAAAAGGATCGGTCGGACCGGGCCATGGACTCCACCTGCGAAGAACCCAAGATGTGGCCGCGGGGAAGCCATTAGAGTTTTAGAGAGCCTGAGTTTGGGATCAACTTCACCACCGAAGAGTTTAACCTCAGGGAGGGTTGCGTCTTTTGCAGGGTTGAACCCTTCTGATGAATTAGCATTGCACATGACTCGGATTGATTTGTTGAAGAGATCTTTATTGGCTTGCGAAGTGAGAGGTCCCTGCATTAATTAATAAAACGAACCCCTTAATACAAATTTCTGAACTAAAGTTATAAAAAACAGAGGTGATAAATGAAATGTTAATTACCCAATCGTGACAGGCAAGCATGAAGTGGTCTGCTCCACTGGTCCGATTCCAATACGGGTGACTAGTGGATATTAATTTGATGTAATCAGAAGCAAAAGTCCTCAAAGGCTTAGCGTCGGAATTGCCTTCGTATAAGTATTTGACCAGCCAAGTAACACTAAATGGCAAGAAGTAGACATGCGCTTGGTCCGGGTCGTATGTACGGAACTCCGTCTTCCTTTTCTCCATCTCCATTATGAATCTGCCTTCAACCGCGTAGACGCTCTTGCACGGTCCGTCGTGAACTAACGGTGGCTCGCCTTCTTCGTATACATACACCTTAAACCTCTTCTCCATTTCCGAGTAACTCCTGCAAAAAAAAAAGGATTAAAATTAACATTCTTTACAGATGATTGTATAGTGATCTCTACTAATCTACTACTGCATGCTGCAGCTACTTGACACTTTGGTAGGCACATTTTAAGTAAAAACTATTGTTGACTAAAAGTAGTTAATGAACCATACAATTATTAAGCGGATCAAGACAAGAATAAAAACTGCAGTACTGTAGGCTGTAGCTGAGCCGTAATTTGATCAAGGCCAAATGTTTATGAAAATGACGTAATTAGTAGTGAAAATGACGTAATTACTGAACTTCATTCGTAGCAGACTAAAATTGGTTTAATTGCACATTCTAAGTTTTATATAAACTGGTTGATTAATTACACAATGGCATATATCCTATAATGCATTCGATTGTTTGACAAGGAGTTTCTCTCAAAGAAAAAAATAAAGCAATGTTTCATCATGAATAATAAGTAAGTTATGCTTTTTCAGAGACTATGATATAAAACTAGTGGCGTGTGTGTGTGTGTTGAATTTTCGATATAAACAATAACGAATAATTTTTCGTTACATTGGTTTCGAAATCATCGACTCTTTAGCATCACTTAGAAGAATTCTTTTTAATAATGAAGTAAAAATCTAACGCAAACCCAGAGAATTAGCCGTGCGCAATGACTTTAAAACAAAGCAGTTCTAAAAAGTTACACTCAAACTTTTGGAATCTGAGAATTTAAAATTGATTCATATGTAACATATTATTAAGTTACCGATAAAAAGCTGAAGGGTTACGGTAGACTTGTGGGTTGGGAAGATCGATGTTGAACAATGTAGCGTTACGATTAGAAGCTGCATCGAGAATCGAAGCTCTTGCTTTGCTCAGTCCTCGTTCCACCATTTTTCTCCGGCTTAGCTTCTTCGGTTTCCTCTGCAGCTGTGATTCAAAGCCATTCACAGTTGAATAAACCTAATTCCGATTTCAAAATTTCCGAATTCACTGGGTTTAGACAGAGCAGACAAAATCGTTCCGATAAGTTGAATTTAACAAAATGAAATGAGCAGACAATGGTGATGATGATGATGACGATGAAACGAAATGCTCAGTTCAAATTCAAAGACGACGATGATTCGAATTTCGGTTGAGAGAAAATTTTAGATGATCGATTTTGAACAGAGAAAAATCGAATCGGAAGAAAGAAATCTTCTGTTTGATTACGAGAGATGAAGAAACGCTTACACTGGTATTAGTCGATCTGACGGAGAGGATATGTTGAGAGACATCACGAGAATCGACAACTCTGTTTTCGTCTCCTGCAGTGTAAACGCTTCGCCGGAGCTCACTTTCTGGGAACGAGAATTCAAATTTCTGAAGAGAATAGTCGAAGAACGATATTGAACACCGAGAGATCACAAATACAAGTGCGATGGATCCGATACAGATCAACATGAAACCGAATCGAGTGTACTGAAACTTGTTCATCATCTCCTCGTTTCTGCGAAGAAGAGGAAGATAACACTGCGTTTGATTTTCTTTTCCCGAGAAAGTGGTTTCCCGGGAAAATTCAGAGAGAGAGGAAAAAAGAAGAAGAAGAGAGTGAGAGCTTCTCTCTAGTCAAAGTCTGACGATATGAATAGGCGCGGAGAAAGGGAAGTTTGTTTGATGGGTTTTAATGGAGTTTTTTTAAAAAAGCGAACAATGTTTGGAATTTTAATTATAACAATAACCCAATTTGCACCCGTTCCATTCCACGGTTCATCTATTATGTCCATTTTTTTTTGTTTCAATTCATTTTCAACATACACTGTATAAAAGAAAAATACACCTTTTCAATATTTCTATTGATTTCTTACCACTTATATCGTTTTTAACCATCTACGGATATATTTAACTTTTAGAGAAAAACAAAAAAACCAATGAAAGTTTTCATTTTTAAGAAATGTTTGAAATTTGATCCCAACAAAAATCAGAAAAAGAAGAAATTCAGGAAAATTTCCATAGGATTACTAAAATGGTTATCTCTGTAACCTAGTCCTGATCTCTATAGTGAGAACATTAATTAGGTATTTCTTTTATTAATTAAGAAAAAAAAGTTGTAAAAGTTGTGGGGGATTTATGGTGTACGTATATATTTTTTGCACAAAGGATATATATATATACTGGTGGGTGATTGTATTTTCACGAATAGGTGGAAAGAACTGAATTTAGTAGCTCTTATTGTGGAAAGAAATGAATTTAGTAGCTCTTATTTTTCAAATGATGCCTTCAAGTTTTAAACAGAAAAAAAAGAACTACATATTATTTGTGTTATTGTTAATAGAAAAAGAAGAAGAATTCATGTTGTACCAAGGTTGCAGCCTCATCCTCAAGTTTTGACGAGATTGACGCCAAGCTTCTCAAGGGCGCCTTTAATGCAGTCATGGCCACATTGGTCGGCTTCAGTGATATTGGGACTGTTAACTGGAGTCACGTCCTCTAGTGGGTAGCTTCTGTTCCCATGAAGCACACGAGTGGCTGCGTCACTCGCTACACCTTTGACTATCACTGTTTTGTGCACTCCTCCAAGCAGCCCTTCATAGTCCGTGTCTCCGCTATCTCCCACGAAAACCACCATCTTTGATAAATCGACTCCCCACCTCACTAGCAAATATCTGAAGAAACCAGAGAGGTCGGTTCTTTCGTGTGGTGAACAGAATGAGAGAGTCTAGATCTTGATTGTTTAATATGTAAGAGGATGATGTGTTTTATGAATGCATATGCAAACATAAACGTATAAATTAGTGAAGTCATCTAAGGCCTAGTAGAAGTAGAAGATACCTAAGCGCCTGAGATCGTGAAGCAAGGACAGGGATTACGTTGAGCTTAGTTCCTCCTTTGCAGTAAACTGCATTGCAACGCAAAGCCTGAATTCTCATTAGCTTCCTCAATTCCTTCATCGGAGGAACCTGCAAAGAAGATCATATGAAGCCAAAAGGGTAGAAAAATTCAAGTCGAAACGAACAGTAATTGTAGAAATTATCGAGTTTTGTTTTACCAAAGCCGGGTGTTTGACTTTGAAGGATAGGCAATAGTTAGATGAGGAAGATTCATCTTCGGATAGAATCTCGCTATCGTGTTCCCGCTTCTTCTTCTCGTGTACTGAACTGATCCAACGGACCAAGGTCTTTCTCAGGCTCTCTCCTCCCCACCTGTATTCTATGTGCGAATGGTAATCTGAGTCTAGCGCATAAGGTAGTTTTGTCTTGTCTTCAGATGCAGAGGATGTGAAGTAGAGTTCACTTCCACTGTTGCAGATCACAGCATCGAAATCTTGCGGGCTTAGTCCTCCTGAAAGAATTGTGGAGTGAGTCTCAGATACATTCATTGAGGTTGAGAGAATGAATCCTATAGAAGAGCCGCTTCTTTCCGCCACATCAATAACTGTTTTAACTACTTCAAGAAGATCTGAGGCTTTGTCACAGTCCACGGAGATAACAAAGATATACTTCCGTCTTTTCAGTGTTGGAACCTTGCCACTGCCATAAGTCTTCTCTGTCGATGTGCCCTTTTGTGCCAATGTTGAAACAACTTTTTCTAGCTTCGTTTTTCGTTCACCAGAACTCTCTTCAGCATCTAAATTGGTACTCTTACCTTCTCCTTTCTCTCCGTCTAAGGAAAGTTTTAGGTTCAGAGAGATATCATGAATGTCTCTGAGTGAATCACTAGGTGAATCAGGGTCGGAGTTTTCTAAATCAATTCTTTGCCACTGAGGATGCCTTTGCTTGCACGCGGCTATGCGAGACAAGTAGGTTTTGCAGTGCTCTGGCCAAGAAAACAGGTGTATGTTTTTGAGGCCATTCTGTCTGCATCTTACCCACAGATGTTTGTCTGAAACCAGTTTCAGGAGGGCATCAGCTATAGCTTTCTGATCATGAGGGTCAACTAAAAGACCATTGTCAAGAACCTGTCAATAAGTTAGCCCATATTATCAATAAGGATTTTTTCATGGAAGTATTGGATAACAAATGCAAAGTTATTCTGTAATATGGGGAGATACAAACCCGATGAATGTCGACGGGACCTCCATTTTTTGTTGCAACGATGGGCAATCCATGAGCTGCTGCCTGTTAGACACACCGCTTGGTCAAAAGATAGCATGGCAAAGAACAGAGCACTTACGAGAAAACAAAGACAGTTACCTCAATCAGAGTCAGTCCAAATGGTTCAATCACAGCTGGATTGATAAAAACTCCCTGAAAAAATTGTTTCAGATAACATGGATGAACAATCTGCTTTGCAGTAACAGCTGCACAAATACAAGCTAACATCCAATACATGACAAAAAATTTGGGAAAAGTTTGTTCGCTGAATGGAAAATGCAGGAAATTTATAATTTCAGAACCCATATCAGTTCAAATGAGTCAACACAAACAATGAGGGACAAATTGGAATGTAAATGAACTATAAATAGGAAAGTAACAGTCAGAGTTGTATTCAGACAGAGTCTAGAACCTTACTTTTGTTTTGGCTCCTAAGCGGTAAATCTCTGGCACATCAAATTGTTTGTGATGCTTAGGCATTGCCACTTGACCATAAAGATCGTACTTGTCTATCAGTTTCAGAATTGAAAGCAGCACCGAAGCATTGGTGCTAGACAATTCATCGATATCATCTCGGTTTCCCATTATCAATGTCTGCAATCGAAGAGAAATTAGAAAAAAACAAAAAAAAAAGTGTGCAAAAGTGATACCTCCCATGAAAACTAAAAGGGATCATAGATGCGTTTCAGTTGAGAAGATAAAGAAGAAGACCTACAAGGTTAGCAAGTTCCCTTAATGGACGACATTCTCCAAATGCTTTGACTAGAGTTACCAAGTTTTTCTTAGGGTCTGGCCGAGCAAGAGCGAGTATCATGGGCTTGCGTGGATTGGAAAAGAAACGCATAATCTGCTCAAGTGAAGAGTTTACAGCAGATATTAAGTTAGCACTGAGACAACTTGCAGGTAACACTGTAATCTAATACGTAAACACGTGAGGAAAAGAAAAATATTTATTGTTCGAAGGATTTACTAACCTCAGACCAAATTGGCGGATCAGGAGATTGTGGATTTTCGTCTTCTCTAGCTCCATCCCCATCTGTATCCACATCATGTGGCACAATGTGATGAAATTCCATGCCTGGAGGAATCACCTACATTCAGACAACAAAGCTAGCCATCATCACAGGGAAGTTTTTAGAAACAAAAAATCACCTGTCGCAGAGAGGAACTTAGAAAAAAGGGAGGACGGATACTATACTTACAACCATGCGAGGCATAAATCTGCCGTGACAGCTCACATCCCTTTTCATCCTAGCTCTGAGTTTTCGCTCCAAAACTGGATCAAAACCATCATAAAGGCGCCATTGCTCTTCTATCTCTTGCCTTGTACTAGTAATAATAATTTCAGAGGCATCAAGGCATAGCTCTTCTGCCTCAATCCGCCTCATTATTTTGTAGTTAGAATTTATTTCTTCTTTCGGCCGGCCTTGTTTTAGGAGTTGCTCTAGCTTATCACGACCAAGAGAATGTCCAGTAAAAACCATCGGCACATTTAAAGCCCCTGAGAGAAGTGCAGTGGAATCGCCAGCATCTGCATAGTGCCCGTGAATAGCAACAGGCCACACCGGTTTTCCACCACCGATATGCTCACTAAGAGCTTTGGACATCTGCATGACATGGCTAAGCGCCCTGTCAACAAATTCAGGGATATGAGGCCAGAGAAGCTCTTTTTCTACATATTTATCTTTGGGACCAAATGGTATACGGATTATATATGCTCCACTACTCTCGCCATGCTCCTGATCTGAGCTTTCTGTGTTCAGAGGATTAAGCATCTCAGACGGTTCAGCATAGCTCCAGTCAACATCTGGTGCTGATACCTGCCTGGTCAACAAATCAACCCGATAGACTCCCGGCATTGATCCCAAAGCCCGTGCAAGTTCCACAACATACTTCACCTGTTTGCCATAATTTTTATAATGCTGTGTGAAACGAATAACTACAATTTGATTGTAACAAAAACACACACTGCAAAGAGCCAACCTGGCCACCAGTATCAGAATCCCGGCCAAGCTCCATATTTTCACCTCGTATCAAACCGTGAAGACTGCAAGAAGATTTATAATATTACTTAGCAAGATATGCACCTTACTCCAACTACACGCACTATTTATTTGCTTCCAATGCGTTGTCAGGAATGAACATGGTTGAACAGTTCCATCAAGCAATAATACCTTATTAACACGATGTAAAGCTTCTTTTCTTTGTGTTGAGCAAACCAATTCTCAAGCACATCAACGGAACTGATCCGGGACATCCTTCCTTTGGTGTTATCAGTAGGAGTTTGAATCTCACCAGGCACGTCTGCTTTCTCTCCTTCTGATAGGTCTTCTGACATATCTGCAGTTGCCTCCATCCGTGCTCTCTCTCGCTCGAGATGACGTTTAGCAGTACGCTTAGCATACTTCCCCTCAACCTAAGTGAACAACAAAAAAAGTGCTGAAAAAAGAGTGACTAACATAGATCATGCATAAGGACAAAAGAACCAAAAAGGAGAACAAACACTTCAACCAATGATTCGACTCAGAAGATTGAGAAACCAATAATACTCAGGATCTGGATATATTTCTTTCGGTCAACAGGAGTATGAATATACGATCTTTAAATAAACTGGAAAGCAAAGAAATTCAAAACCTGCTTCTTTTGGCGAGCCAAATTCCAAATCCTCCAGCACAAATTCTCCAACCTCGTGTTCCTCTCCTGGGGGCTTCTCGTTGCAGCAGCCTGGGTAAAATAAATCAAACTTCTCAACAACAAAGTAAGATTCCAAGGAATTAAAAAAAGTCAAAAGCGAGCGAGAGTGCACCTGAATCCACGAGCGGTGGAGATCTGTCTCATCGAAGCCTGTGATTACCTCCTCAACGAAATAACGAGTCGGACTGAAATGGCCACGCTCTCTAAGCAGCAGCGAAGATTTGGAGTCGCCGGGTTTGGAGTCGCCGATCCCCGGTTCGGCGGCGAGGATCGCTTCCAGGTAACTATTCACCCAGTCATTTCCCACCATTTTTCAGCACTCGAACACGAAACTCGATGAAACGATCTGTCCAGCGAATCTGCAGAGAGACTCGTCGATCGGAATCCGAAAATATCAATACACAATCAATTACACTTGATCGCGAAATTATGAATGCATGTTAAGCAGATAGACAATGGATCAAAGCGATCGTGAGAACAGAGATGAGAGCTGGCATTACAGAGAAAATCGAGAGAGATGAGCTTTTGGAAATGGATGCTTCGAGATTTGCTACACTCATGAATGAGAACCAAAAGACAGAGAGCGGGAGGTACGCGTGATTTGGCGATGTATCTAGAAAAATAAAAAGTCTTCTTCACTTTCCTTATATACTTTTCGATTTTCCTTACTAAAAAAATATACTTTCTCGAAAAAGAATTTAATTTTTGTTTTGAACTTTAAGAATGTAATTTTGAACGAAATGTGGATGTTGTTTACTTCAGTGAGAAATTAAACAGTACATAAGCTATTGCAACTTCTTCGCACATTGTGTTTATATAACGATAAGCCCTCAATAATAAAATAACACAACCGAAAAAAAAAGACGAAAATTATTGAAACAAAACCTTATCGTAATGAGAAACCCTAATAAATAATTAACGAAAGTGAATCCATCGATCATTGGGGGAGTTTTGGATGTTGAGCAAGACCGAGCTCGTCGTCATATTGCACTTCTTGTCCAAGCGAGTGAGACTCAAGACCTACTCGACGGCTCCTGATGCTTTCCCTTATGCATTCTACTATGTCTCTGCAAACTAGAATACCTAAACCGCCTACGATAAGGACGATGACGATGATGATGACGACGGTGATCGCTAGGGCTTCCATCACCAGGCAACAATCTTTACGGGATTAATGCTTTATTGCTTTTTTCTCTTTTCTTCTGTAAGCGATTGTCATCATCAATCGAGTTTACATTTATAAGAATCATTGTGATGCTTATCTAAATCACATTATGGTTAGGATTTATCATTAGGATTACGGTTCCTTGTAGTTTATACATGTTACTGTAATTAAGAAGCCCAATGTTAACAATCTTTGGGCCTGGTAAATCTTCGTTTTATTTAAATGGGCGTTTCACGAGCCCTGATTCGTTAAGGCCCATATTTAATAAGAGCGAAGGAGAGTAAACTGATGGGTCTTGACAAGCATGCCTCCTCCAACAGCTCCACGCCCTCGCCATTAGCCGAATCTGCTTATCTAACAATCCAAGTTTATTGTTTGATCATTTCCACTAATCTTTTTGATTTATCTGATTGTTTTGTCTGTTTTTGCTGTGTCTGTAATGGTTTTGTCTTTCCTCAGATTTTTATCTTCCCTCTTGCTTTCTAGATTGTACTCCAAATAATGGATTATGTACAAAAAAATTACCAAAAAAAAGAGAGAAAATTAAAGAGAAAGAATATAGGTTTTGATTGGTGACCGAACGTGGTACATATATTTTGATAGTAGAAAAAAAAATCACACGTTACAAAGAGAAATAAGAAAATATACTATCTCAATTTCTAATTTGTCAATTTTTTCATGATTTTGTATTAATTTTTGAGTTACCAATTTTACAAATGGCACACCTCACAATTGTAGATCAACAATAAATCATTCTACTTCAAATTTAAACTCGAAATTTTAATTTGATTCATGATTAGTAAAATTTTTGAGTTATCAATGAATTAAACTCTTAATTCAAACTAAATCAATGATAATTTATGTTACCAATGTAGGTAGAAAGAGTTCTAACTTCTAAGGATAAAATCTTAATAAAGTAATGCCACCGAACAAATGAAAAAACGTAACGTTAAAAGGATTTTGACATTTGGTTTGTGAAAAATGGCCAAAGCCAAACGAACACAAAAACAAAAAACCTTATCTCTTCGTGGACTCATCAGACATCACATGTGGTGTCATAAAACTGTTGTGGCTTGTGGGTCATGAGTCCTTTCACATCCAAACGCCTAATAAATTTGTTATTTTGCTATGTTTGTTTGGATAAATCAAAAAAGTACATGAATGTATGCAATACTCATTACCTGACACTATAATCAAAAGACATTATCCGATCATCTATTTATTCGTTTGCGTTTATCTTTTATCTATCCAACGGTATGAACACCCACTATTTCAAATTTAAACTCCGATAATCGCATGCCGACAGAAAGTCTGATAGCAACACCAACATAAATAATTTGTATTTTGGCTGATTATATTGTATGTTTCGATAAATGTAAGCTTTTATCAATATATATGGCAGATTTACCATGTTTGCTAGTTAGTGTTATGTTTGTTAATTTATCCATTTTACATTAAGAAATAAACGATGATCAATATAATATTAGAAAGCTTAATTAAAGTTCTCTTCACATCATCTTCGTTGGAGAAGCTAGCCATCAGTTTAGATATTTCTTAGCGATGAGTCTTGCTTTGGCCGTTAGGTGCTGATATAATTAAATATCACCAAAGAAAATATTCGTATCATACATATATATAAATTTATGTCATATATCACATAAAAATAATAATAATTAATTAGTACATTGTATTAGCGCCTTAAAGCTGTAGCCAATATAGTGGTTGCTTAGTTTGTGCTGAGCTGTAATGTAGTGGATGAGAAATTGATAACCTCCATTTCAACATCATGTACGAATTATTTTATCTGAAAACTCCATTTTAATAAAGAGAACCTTTTGAAATAGAAACAACCAAAAGTATTGGCAGTTCTCGGTATAAAACAAAATGGAGTAGAGCTAAAAAAAGAAGTGAAATTGGATCTGACGTTTTCAAAGACGACCTAAGTAAGAGTTGTGTGTGTTTCTCTCTAAAGATTAAAACTTGGAGGAAAAGATATTAACATAGTAGCTCAAAGATAGAAAGGCCAAAGCAAAAGAGAGAGCCACAAATGACGTATACTTCGAGAAGAAGATAATGGCGCATCTAAATTATATTTTGGCAAATAGGAATATAATACATATGGTCCAACCTACATGATCATCCTCTTACTGTTGCTTTGTTAGGAGGTCGGCTGGATCTTATCTTTGCAAGCGACTCTCGTCTTGACAATGAAATGCTTACATCATTATAATCCTTTTTCCTTAATTACTTATATATTAATATTTGTATCTCATTAAACTATTAAAAATGAAATATTGGTAGTTTTGTCTAAACATCAGTGCGTTTACACACAACAGGATATGATATACCTTTCAACCCACATGTCTGTTAATGAGTTTAGGGTTTGCACAGACGACATCATCCAAAGATTACTATGGTTAGGAAGCTCACTCAACCATAGTACTTAAAGAGATATGGCCAAATCTAATCATCAATTCGGTCAACGAATCAAAGCTAATCTCAAGTTAATCAGAGGGATCTATGAGACGACCAATGCATAAAAGTAACTCCCTCCCTAAGGAAGACGTGTCTCTCACACTTCTCTGATTCTGACCACCTTTTGAATCCCCAAAGTAATATTTATTCTCTTTACTTTTTCTTGGTTTTGTTTCTTAAATCTTACGTTATGCTGTTTTACCCTTCATCGTCGTTTCAGGAATTTTCATTAGTGACCATAGTCATCTCCCTTTTTGAGCTGTTTAGGAAGTCTTTGATTTTGTCCTTTGATTCCTTCGAATATATTTTTAATTTTTCTAGCTCCAATATTGACTTTCCTTTAAGCACATCTTAGATTTCTGATTCACACAAATCTCTATTCACCTTCTTCTCCTCCTCTTAGTCAAATGTTCGATTTTTTCTTTTTTTCTTACAGTCAAAAGTCCACAAATACCAAAGTTGAATGTGACGGTTAAGCTAAGTAATGTTCTTCTCTCACAGCGCACGATTCCTGAAAAACAAAACACAAAAACAAAAAAACAGATCAAATGTTCACCAAAAAAAAAGGAATTAATCAAACAAATAAGAAAATGGAATAGAAACGGAATGAAGATTAACATACCTCACACGACGAACAAGGCATACCTGGGAATTATAACGGAACACACAACGGGACACACGACGACGGTTAACGGTAAAAGGAACGTGTCAACGGCAATGGAGAATGTTGACGGAACAAATAACGGAGAAGGCAACGATGCAAAACTCAATGAGGATTGAGATATTGGAATCCAAAATATTTACCAAGTCCCTTTGTTCCTTTGTCCAGATTTTAATTTACCCAATTTCACTGTTCTGATTTCCTTTTTTTTTGTTACTCTAAGATATTTTCGGCTTAGGGAAATTTACTGCTTCAAAAGCAAATGAGTAGTATGTACAATCTCATCTTCACCCAACAAAACAAAACTTATGACGGTGTCGTTTCAGTCTCCGTTTACAAAACTCGCTCCGGTTTGACTCGGTTTAGCTCATCCATTCCAACAGATCCGAGTAATCAGCTCGCTTCAGATCCAGACTTCTTCGCCGGATCTATCCCCACGAAAGGTCTACTGGAAACGAGATTTTCCTGTGGCCCATTCAAATACAAGAACAAACCTGAAAAACCAGATCAAAGATCCTCTGCTTTCGACATAGACGAGAGCCTACTAGGTCGAGGCTGATACGCGGATCGCCTCTTGAGCTGATGCGAAGACGGCCTTATCAACGTCGTCAAAGCTCTCCTCACCCATTCACCTTCGACGCCACCGATTCTCACCAGAGAATTAGTCATCGCTGATCGACGCATATTCAAACTGTTGGTCGGATACTGCACTGCGCCTTGACCGTGTGGGTTCGCGACGTTCTTGTGTAGACTGCATCGAAACGATCCCGGGTGAGTCGTCGGGGAGCACATACATCTCCTCCTCGAATCCGGAATTTTATGGCTGCTCGGCTTCGAAACGGCGATAGATCGATTCGGAGATATAGATCTGTTATCGATCGAATAACGAAACGACTGCTTCAACGGCGCTGATGTAAACAGATTCACGCGCGTCGGAGATGCGGATCTATGGTGCTGCTCCTGTTGATGGTGGTTGCTGAAAAAAGCCGAAGACGGCGACGAGAAACTTGAGCTTGTTGAAGAAGCGAAACCTGATGACGACGGAGACGCTACACCGCAGAAACGGCCAGACGGCGACACGGATCGTAGCACCGGCCCGCTTGATCTGGTTCTAGAAGATGTAATCGCCATTTCTGGAGTTTTTTTTATTTTGATTGAAAGAAGAAAAAACAGAGACTCCGAGAAGAGGACAAAAGAAAGAAGGGAGGATTTTTGTTTTTCTCTTAAGCGTACCCGGAGGGCAGTTGGTTCGGCAAACCTAGCGAGTCTCGGAAGGCGAATTTATAGCTTAGAGAGATGAATGGCATTTTAGTAATTATAGGAAAGGTTCGTGACCTTTTTCGTCTTTTAGTGAAACTTGGTATGGAGGTTAATTGACTTAACCATGGTTAAGGAAGATGGGTTTGGAATTTGTTTTTTTTCCTTCCGTTTATCAACTTGCCTGTTTTTGCCGTCTCTAAAAAGAATCGGATTCTGATCCAACGGCTGAGAGAGATGATTCAGCAGAGTGCTTTTGTGGGCATTTGCAATGCTTGCCACGTATTCGGATTCGAGAAACGGTCAAGCTTGTAATTTACGAAAGTACCCCGAGAAAAGTGAGAATAATTACGCAAGTGCCTTTTGTCCTCTATTGCCAATTTTTCATTTTCACTGGGACAACCTTTTCTTGAAGCTGATAGTTTCTCACTTTTTCTATATTTATCTTCTCGCAATTTATTACTTGATGTAATAGTTTTGATTCATAAAATCTATGAATTGCTTTGTGGTTCTGTAAGATTTTACCAATGATGTAATTGTGCGGAATCTTGATTTATGTACTGTTAGTTTATGTTTAATGAACAAAATAAAGCAAAATAAGTTATTTATCATAATTTTATTTTTTGACCAAAACAAGATGCAGCAGCTGTCGTAAATTGTTACCGTGTATGACCTCAATATATACTTGCTTCCAAAATGCGCCCACGGTTTGTTTGAACTAACGGTACATTTTATATATACACCCATGACCCATCCCATGACATCTGGAATTTATTGGAACGAAAAAAAAAAGAATGTTTTTCTTCTTAAAAAAATAGAATTTAATTATCGTAGACTTGCAAATTCTCACCAAATTCGAGTATAAAATTGCGTTTAACATAAAGGTACAAAAAACGTAAATTAGTATTATATTCAGTTTTATTAGGTTGAATACAAAAGCAGGAGTTATAAAAAATGCATGTGTTAAACTCAATTAAGTTTTAGGATCATTTGGGGAGTATATGCTATTGCTTTTTAAAACGGTCTTTAAAAGGAACGTTAATTTTTTTTAAAGAAATGCTAATTCTTAGCCTATGCAAGAAAAAGAACCTTTTTGCTGTCATTTTATTTTGTTTATATATATGATAAAATGTAGATGCTTCTTTTGAAAATGGTGTCTCCGAAAATATAAACCTTAAGAAATATAGCAACTAGACATCCCTTGTCCAGCCCAACAAACAAACAAAAAGTCGTATCCAGCATAAAAATCGATGCAAATAAGTTGACAATTAGTGACCATGATTAGTAAACACATTAAAAAATATATTCAAACTAAGTACGAACGTAAACATAACTTATTAGTAATTTAAGAGACCAGCTTTCTAGAATTAATCAAAAAAAATAATCGATTCAAAATTATGAATCGGTCTTCAAAATAGTGCCGTGGTCCGTGGAATTCATTTTTGGCTGACGGACCGAAACCATCTACGTGCTTTGATATATATATTTTTTTAATGGTTTACGTTGGCATATAAAAGCCCCTTAATACAAAAAAATAAAAGAAGAATATGATGTAGCATTTCATTATTATATGCAATTTCTTATGAAAATATCTTATAACGTTGTAAAGTGCCTCCTTCTCACCTAGTTATTAAATACTTTTAAAATTAAACTTATGCCCTTGTAATTAATCATCATTTTCTTAATAATAATATGTTTAGAGAATATTAAATGTAATATTTAGGAGTGTGCAGAGAGAGAGAGTGGACTAAGCACATGGTGGTGTGAATTGAGTGATAATGTTCCCAGCTGTGAGGGAGCGTGACTCCTAACACCATTATGTGTCAGCCTGTCAGATTTTGGGTCGTACTCTTCTCTTTTTGCCAAAATCTATGGACAAAATAAAATTTTCTAACTTTTTTAACCGCCAATCATTTTTTTGACTTTTTAATCTACAAGTATTTAAATATCTTATAATTATTTGTTTTAACATGATCTCAGATGAGAAAAAAAATACTACAGATTAAAATGTTTAACCTCGTTTTATTCATTTGCTTTAGAAAATGCAAAATTTGTTTGCATCACCAAAAAATCAATCCTTTTTTTTGTTTGTTAAAAAGGTCTGAACTTTAATATTTTATAATTATTTTATTTAATATTGTATTAGCGAATAGTTATTTGTACCAATAGAAAGCAAAATGTTGTCCTTTAAATGGCACAACATAGAAAGTATCTCTTATATCGGACCTAAACTATATTGAGGCTGATTTGTGTAGGAAACATCTTATAGATTAGTAAAATAAGATGGCTAGTTACTGCCACCTATTGCAATTAAGTAATAATAACAAACTTATATGTTCAAGTTAGACAGATATAATAAAAATATATCATTTCCCAAATATGAGCCCTATCAGTATATCACTAGGATTATATGTAAATAGAATCCTCTTTTTAGAGTTTCAGTCCTTTCAGTCTAGAATAAAACAGTTTGAATATGATAAAAATATGTAAGTAAAGGTGCACAATTTACCTACTAGTATTAAAATTAGAATTAGATGGACTAAGAAAAAGGAAGTTATTAGGAAGAGGTTGAGCTTTCTTACAATTGCTTCCAAGTGATGGTCTTAAAGCAAGTCCTGAAAGGCTTCGGAGTCAAGTCATATGCTTTTAGAATTTTAGGTTTTTCATTAGTATATTAATGATTTAATGTAAGATTTGTCTTCGTAATAAATTTTGTTATTGACTTAGATTGGCGATCGGGCAGCTCAACAAATATCTTTTTAATTGGAAAAGCAGCATAACAAATATCTTTACATTTTTTTTGTTTTGTTAATAACAAATATCTTAGTGCAGTAAAGAGGAAAAGCAGAACAAATATCTTCTTCTCTTTTGTTCGTAGAAGGATTTTAAATATTATTTTTTTGTTGTTTATGAAGAGTATAAATTTTTAAACCTTTTTTGTTTATGAATGATTCAAATTTCGCAGTCATTCTTTCATTGATGTAGTTTTTCCCTCGTTAATTTTGTTTTTGTTTAAAATCAATATTATCGTTTACTGTTTTAATTGATGGTATTTTCTGTAATTTTTATAGCTACAACTAATTGCCACAAATCCAAACCACTACGTTTAAATAATAGATTCAGTGGTTGTTATTGGTTTCATTTTAATTTCGACCTAATTAATTCCACTGTCAGTTTATTCGCATGTTTGGTTAATAACTCAAAAGGCAGATAGATATTTAAAAGCGTCCACTATTTCATGGGGTTTAAGAAAATTGTTATACAATCAAATTATAATGTATGCATTTATTATAAATAATGAGGGTCACTACATCGATTGTAATAGTTACTGTTAATTTCTAATTATAGGTTCTACAATATTTAATTCAATTAATTATATATAAAGTAATCACAAAAGAGTCGAGTTATACATGACTTTTTGAAAGAAGTTTTTTTTTCTTTTTTTCATGTATATAGACTGGCATTGTTTTCAGAAAGGTGTAAAAGGTTCATTGCGAAAAGTTATAAATTTTACGCATAATTCTCTTTTTTTATGTGTAGGCCATGCATTATAAGATTTCACGACATAAGACGATGATAGATTTTACAACAAACGAGTTTGGTAAACTAGTAAAAATGGTGTTTACACCAAAAAATGGTTTGTACTTTTTTCTTGAAAAAGTAAGGTTTATCTATGCACAATGAGTACAAATGCAGACAAATTAGTACATTAAACTTGTATTTATATTAATTTATAAAATTATATACTAATGTTTGATGAAAAATTAAAAATAATCACAAAGGAGAGCACAATGTTGTGTCATGTTGGGCAAGTACTTGAGGGACAAGCAAATCTTTAAGCAATGGCCTAACTATGACACATTGACACGTATGAAATCCATCAAAACAAAAGGCATCCTGAAACAAGTAAAATATTTTTTATTTTTTTCTTGAAAAGTGATCAAATTCCGACAATGGAGTTGAGTTATAACATGGATCATGTGATTATCATCGTTTATTACAAAATCATCTGGTGGCTTAAGAAGTGTTTCTTGTAAGCCACATGATTACACATCTATTTTGGTTAAAACAATTATGATGATAATGCGTATTCGATACATAAAACGATATTCATATACATTTATTCGAGTAAATATATAAAAACATAGCATCGTAAATAAGAATTCGAATAATTAATGATATGGTAGAGAGTGGACAGTAGACTCCAGCTAAGCGGAAAAAGCCAATTAGGTGCGCCTAATTATTGATTAGTGAAACCCAAAGCCACCGCTTCGGGGAGTCTAATCATGTTCCCATTATTTATTCATCCAAATTCGCATTCCCCCTATAATATCAACACTAATCCAATTTTATAATCTGTAAACTAATCACACCTTTTTCTTAAAACTCGATTTAGGCGTACATCGTATCCTAGTCCTATATTAGAAAAAGGTAATATCATATTTCCATCTTATTTAAAATCAATGTATCATATTTTTATTTCTAAATCTTTTGGCGTCATGGCTCACTAGCTGTTATGACCAACTTGAATATTTGAAATTAAAGTGCCAAATATTATTGATTAATGTTGGTTAGAATATCTTACGTTTTTAACTTCTGTTTTATTTACGAATTATACCAAACCGTCTAATGTTTACTTTCACTTGGAATGTTTGTGATAATTATGTCGTTTGAAATCACAGACTCGTATAAATAAAGTTCTAATCGGCTTTACGAAACTATAGAAGGTCACATGTGGGTTCAATATAAGTTCAACGTACAGTAATCTTAGGCATGACTTATATATTTCCTTAATTGCAAGTATAATAATTATCACTCAAATGAATTGTTGACAACTTTAAGTCTTAACTTTATCATCTCTCTCAGTTTTTGTAAACTTCTAGAACGGAAGAGTAAAGCATTCTTTTGAAAAAATCGTAACTTTAGTACTGTATAGCAATATAAAACTTAGCAAAACCAAATACATAAACGATATGTTTGGGAGTGGATTAGAGCCGTTAACCTACCAATTAGATTAAAGAAAGAATACAAAGGTTGAAATGCTTTAGTATCCTCTCGTGGGCCACACAACTTGGTTTGAACCAACCCCAAAATCCTCTTTTACAGAATTTTAGGCCCATACTTAACCCAAATGTAATATAATTTGGGTCGGTCTGACCGGGTTGACTCGTTTCTAGTCCTTGTCTCCTTGATTAGTTCTTTTAGTTTTGTTGGGTTGTAAACTTGTAATCCTTGTTATGTAGAAGAAGAACAAGTACGCATCATGTGTTACTTTTGTAAACATGATGTTCGCAGCTTTGGTAAGAGATATTCGGTGATTCACATGAAAAGGTATAAGCATCACATGATGATGCAGAATACGAAGATGGAGGTTGTTAATTCCATGGCCACGTTGTGGATCCTTAACAACCCAAAGTGCAACGTATTCTCTTGCAAACAAAAAGGACTCGAGTCCGAGAGATTAGAGCGTAAGTTGCCAGTTCTCGTCAAGAATGCACAAGTATCATTGATTATTTTCGGCAAGCAAGTTGCATGTATTTTGAGAAAATTTGTTGAATGGTTCAACAACCAGTACTGTGCTAACCTGTAGGACGTACTCGTGATATCCCAACGTGAATTGGTAAAACAATAGAGAAGACAAAGTGCATTACTTTCTTTGAGTTTGATGTCGTTGCTTATGTTGTGAACGTATATTCTTAGCACATATTCGATGATGTATAATCTTAACAAGGTCTATTCCAAGGTCAATTCCGTAGAAAACATGGTACTGAGACTCAACATAACTTTGCAACCTTCGCTCCAAAGGTCGGAGATGTCGGTGAAGATGAAATCAAAATGGTTTGTGTAAATTGCAAGCGCAAAAGACGCACTCAAGAAATATATATGTTGAGCTTATTCAATACTCTGCTGGGTGGGGAGAACGCAGAAGACACGGCCTTCGTGATCGAAAAAACACAACAAAAACTTTTGTTCTTCTTGTCCAATTTTTTCAATAAAAAAATATAAAAATCTCTGTGGATTAATTAGCCTCTTGACTAATGTGACAAATCAAGAATATTTTATTCTTTTTCTTTTTGGCAAATAAATATTTTTTTCTTTAAGCTCTCATATTCTGCAACAAAATTCAAACTTTATGTGTGAAGTGATATTATAAATAATGATAATTGCCAAATTATTATTATTATCTTTTTTTAGCAATATGATTTTTAAAATTTACTCACGTGATAATATAAAGCGGAAGAAAGAAAGGCGGATTTGAGAAAAATCGTATTATTTCAGGCTCACTGTCCTTCGCCGCGGAATCGCCTTTCGAGCCTCGAAGGGACTCTAGGGTTAAACGAATCTACCCAAATCTCCTCCCCTCTGCCTCAGCTGGTTTCGATTCTCTTCAACTCCGATCAAGTTCCTAGGTTTTGATTCATCTCCGTTCATAATTTTACCTTATGCTCGTCTTCTTAACAACGCCTTCGCGTGCTGTTCATTTTCTAGGGTTTTAGATCGATTCTCCTGTTTCTGGTCACCGAATAGCATACAAATTTACTGATGCTTGATTGAATTTCGCAGCTGGTAGTGATTTGATGTATTTTATTTTTCTTTTTTTGCTAATTTTTTATTAGTTCTCGAAGTTGAGCTTGTTTGCAGCGTTGTTTCTTGATGATCACATCTTTACCAGTTTTCTTCTTCGTTTTTTTTGGTCGAGTTGGGGTAGTTAATGAATCGTTTTTTCCTCTTGAATTTGATAACAAGTGTCCAGCTCGACGGATTTTCTGAGATTTAACAAAAGTATTTCGTCTTTGGCACAGCTATTGCGGTTTATTGTTTCTCCTGCAAGTTCTCCATTTCAACATTTCTATGTCCATGAAGGTTATCTTGTTTAGAAAAGGGATTGGACGAGTTTCCGAGACGATGAAAAGTTTCTGACTTTCTTCAACAGATTCAAAAAAGTGTTGAGTTTTCTCTGTCTTTGATGAGTCAATTTTAAATTTGATCGAAAGGTTGTTTTTTTTGCATGCTGGAATAGTTGTAGGCGTTGTGTAGGCTTCATTGCAGCTCACGTAGCTAAATGGTAGTTGCTGCTTTCTTTTCAGGGGTTCAAAGGGTTTCCAAAGGATGGGTCACAATGGCAAAGATGAAACTATGGCATCTCAATGTGCCAGTGCTATGGTTGAGATAAATATAAAGACATTGGATTCTCAAACGCACACCTTACGTGTGGATAAATGTGTATGGCAAACTTCGTAAAAGACATTTCTCTATCATGAATTCTTATCGTTTATACTATGAAATTTGTTTTCATGGCTGTCTTTAGTCGCATCCATTTGTTGCATAATGAAGTCTCTAATCTATAATATCAATGCTTTGATTAAAATCGTGGAACTAATGCCTTACTTTTAGTTCTCACTTGTTCGTCTGTGGCCTATAGACCGTTTTTAATATTTGCTTTCTTGTTTCATTTCAGGTCCCTGTTCCCGCGTTGAAGGAGCAAATTGCTTCCGTAACTGGCGTTGTTACAGAACAACAACGCTTGATATGTCGAGGACAAGTAATGAAGGATGATCAGCTCCTATCAGCCTATCGTATCCTTCTGTTTTTTCCAGCACATTGCCTTTGTTAATATAATTACTGTGCCGTATGATAGCCTGTAATTTCTGTTTCTTTCTACGGATAAAATTCTTTAACGGGTCAATCTTAGATGTTGAAGATGGCCACACTCTGCATATGGTAGTCAGACAACCCATTCCACCATTATCGGAGAGTTCAACTAGTATTGCAGGTTTGTTTCAAGTTCCCTTGCAAATTTGTGGTCCCAAAAAATTCTTCCTAAACATCTGAGAAAGTCTAATCTCATGATAATTTTGCATCTGCCAATGCTTTGTAACTTTTTTGACATGCTAAGTGGAGATTTTGTTTTTTAGCGGCTGATCCTGCTTTGAGTGCTGGTGACAGTCAGGGCAGTCAACGATCACGAGTTGTAGTAGGATCCTTCAACATCGCTGAGCAAGCAGATGGAGTCTATTCAGATCTTGGTCAGGTGGGCCTTCTTTTATCTGTTTCTATTTTTTATGTTGGTTTAGGTGGGAGCCTTTTCATGAGGTATGTTTTATGCCTGGCAGATTGTTTCAGCTGTTCTGGGTTCACTTGGGATCTCTAATACCGAAGGTGGTATTGAAGGAATTGATGCATTGGTAATTGCCTATAATTTTCTGTGAAATTTGTATAAATCGGTTTAGATGTAAGCGACTGACCTTTATTTGCTAGGGCCCTCTTCATGAGAGTCTATCTCGGAGTTCTGGAGGGCGATCTGCCACATCAAATGCGGTGGACCAGGCATCTACTCCCTTGACATCTTCACAACCAGCAGTACTTGCTCCCTTGTTTCCATCATTCTTACACAATTTTTTTGCGAGTAAGGTGCATCATGTTTTTGTTCATGAGAACGCTATACTTTTGCCACTGCAGGCGATTCCAGATTCGTTGACAACCTTATCTGAATATCTGAATCATCTGAGACAAGAATTTGCTGCAAATGGTTAGACTGATTTCTAAATGTTTGATTCTGTGTTGAGAACAAATCTCGAGAGTCTGATAATGGTACTGTGTTTTTTTGCAGGTAGCAATGGTAATAACGTGCAACAACCCGAAAATGCAACAGGCAATGTGCAAGATTCTGGTTCTACTACTGGAGAGAGTCGGATCCCAAGGCCATCTCATTTGGCAGAAGTGCTACAATCAACAAGGCAATTGTTGATCGGTGAAGTAGCAGATTGTTTATCTGTATGTGCTTTTCCTTTGTCTTCTGTCTCAAGAAGTCTTTTCAGGATGCCATTTTTGTCTTTGCTTTTTTTTTGACCATTTTTTATAAATGTAAGTGGAAATGATTGCATCACTTTATGGTACTCAGATAAAATTTTGACAGAGCTCCAGGCTCCGTAAACTTATTGTTTCTCATTTCTCGTTCCCTGTGCACAACTGTTCTCTTTCGTGAAATGTTGCAATGTGAGAAATATTAAAGTTAGAAAGGTAGCTCTTTATTAGTAACATGCAGTGTTTTTGCTATTTGTTTAAACTGACTAACCTGAACTGGCATTGGTTACTCAAAGCTAGGGAAACAAGAATAACCGTTTTGTGTTTCTTATCTCCTTTCTGCAGAATCTCTCTAGGCAACTCGTGGATCATGTAAATGTGACCGATCCGTCAACCCGCAGGTTGCGCCAGTCAAACATGCTTCAGTCAGGATCCCTATTGGAGAATTTAGGCATTTCACTTCTGGAGCTTGGCCGTGCCACCATGATGCTCCGTTTGGGACAAACACCTGTGCGTATACTTGCGCTACATATTCTGAATCTTATTCTTACGTTTTGTTTATGATGCATTAGCTTGCATATAATTTTGTTCACAGAATATGATATACCCATAGATCCATAAGACCCTTGTTTTGATAAATGTCAGGATGATGCTGTTGTTAATGCTGGGCCTGCAGTGTTTATATCCCCTACAGGGCGAAATCCTTTGCCGGTCTGTCTCTTTGTTTTTCTCTATTCTTAAGCAGTGTGTACACTTGTTCTTGTCACCCTTACCTTTGTATCAACCGATCTAATTCTTGTAGCCACACTCCTCCCGGATGGGGACGGGTATTGGAGGTGTACAAGCAGGAACCGCACATTCTAGCCCTTTTGGTGGACAATCACTTGCCTCTGCCCCAAGAAATATCGAGATAAGAATACGTACAGGTGCTGTTCGTTCATACATTTCTAAGTATAATTGTTCGTTCCTGCTATGTCGAAATCTTCAGGTTAAGTTCCTTTCTTTACCTTATATATGGATTCATCTTCGTGATATGTTGTTACGTCAGGATCTTGGATGCCCTCGAGTGGGGCCAACCAGAGAGAAGAGAGTACACAACAAACCCCTGGACAGTCAATCCCTTCTCCACCCAGCAGCACTACTGATTCTGCCCCTTCAATGAGAGGGCCATCTGAAACTCCTCGAAATCCTGTGGCCTTAGTTATACCCGTTGTGGCTAGATATCAGCAGGTATCTTCTGGTGAACGTACCTCTACTGGATTAAATGGTGTACATCAGCCTGTTCCTGAATCCTCTAGGCTGGCACAGAGTGCTGGTACTCCAGGAAGAGAAGGTAGTTTTTAACATGCCTTCCGCACACTATTCTGCTGATTAGATGTCGTGAGTTGGAAACTTTCCCGCCGTTGCCTCTTGATCTTTACTTGGTTAACTCATAGTATGTTTGATTTGACGTTCTCCTTTGCTGTTTTGGCTTTGAACTTCGTAGACCAGGTAGATTTTATGTTACCTCAAGATAGATAGGCTGCGTCATAAACATTTGCTTCTCTGACTTTGAACATGTAGGTGATAGCAGTTCTGCTTCAGGCGGCCGAGGTTTATCTGAGTTGAGGAACAGAATCCATCAGTTTTTGAGGCCTTTATCTCGTCGAGAACATGTCCAACCCGGGAGGTTGGACTCCCAGGTTGCAGCAAATCCATCTGCCACAGCATCCACGGAAACAAACGAAGCAGTTGCAAATGCACAAGTAGAGTCTGGAACAGGGACGGATGAAGGGAATTTCATATCAAGTGTTCTTCAGCAAATCATGCCCTTTATATCTCAAAACGTGCCTTCCTCAAGCTCAGATGAAACTGCAGGCGGAGCCAGCAATAGCAGTAGACAAGCCTCTTCGAGACAGGTACGTTTTATCTCCATTGTTTCACCATTTAACATGTTACATGTTTATTTCTTTCCTAATGCAAAATGTCATTTAACTAGTGGGATTCGTGTTGGAGGGGGCTCTGTTAGTGAACAATATTATCTTTGAACATTGGATTAGAGATGGTTAGGAGTACAAGTGATAAAACTTTTAAAATCACTTGCTTGTGGTTTATATATACAGTATGGTAAAAAATTGCTAGGTACTGGGAATATTAAGAAAATGTGTAAATGAGTTTTGGTTGTGGGGATAAAATTGAGATGCAGGAGGAAGGTGCAGAGCGAGGAGATTCAAGTCGAAGACCTGAAGCACCGTCACCTCCAGAGTCAAAACGTCAGAAGGTAAAAGTAATTAGTCAACAAACGATAGCTAGAGATTCCTTTGGCTTACGTTAAGATAAAACCTTAAGGTCTGATAATGTTTTTTTTGCAGAGAGAGTGAGAGATTGTTGGCGCAAAAAGCAAGAAGTGGAAGCACACTTTTGAAAGAATGATAGCTTTTTTGCTTATTTGGTAATATTTTCTCAGCTTTGTGGTTGCAGAGATGGTAGATATTTGAATGGTACTGTTGGGATTACCCAAAACATAGCCTTTTAAAAAAAAAATATTTTATTTCCCACAGATTTTGCCTCATTTATAAACGCAAGTGTATATAAACTGAACGAACCGTCAATTTAAAATTGTGGAAATTTTTCACAATAGCTAATCATTGACGGAGTATGAGAGGTTTAAAGAGGGAAGATAATCGAAAGTCAGTTGAGTTTCTTTTCGCCAAACAATAGTTTAGACAAGATAGTGTTTATTTGGGGTACTGTCTTAGGCTATTAGTGTGTAAGAAGAACAAGCATAGGCGGACCGGTCTCGTTTCTTTTTCACAGTCGATTGTAATAAAAAATACACACTTGAAACTTGATCTAAGGCATGCAACAGGCTTCTACTCTCTGGATGTTCAGCCGGAGGATTAGCTTCTTGGATGTTTGAACATGTGTCTTTTTAGACAAGAACATTGTGAAGACACAATCTCATCTTCAAACGCAATTCGTTCGAGCTATTTAGTATATACATATAGAGAAACAGTTGCTGAAAACCCTCAAGTCAATTTCTTCATTTTGCGCTTGAGCATACATTTGAGTTTTGAAGGCTGAAAGCTTGAAGGTATACAAGAAAAAAAAAAAAAGAACTTGTGAAACTAGTGAGGAGTGAGGACGTTTCTCTAGAGTTGTCTACCGGCGGCATCAGCGACAAAGGGGATGTAAGGCGTCTTTCCCACCAAACAGCTCCCGACTCCATAGACAAAACACATGAAGCTGAACACAAACACTCCCGTGTGTCCCCACATCATCGCCTTCATCCCAAACCCACCTCCTTGACCCGGATCCAGTATCCGTGTCAGCAACACCGGAACCGCAAGCAACACATCAAGCGTCACCGCCTGCATCGCGTTGAACCTAACATACCTGCTGAAATTCGTGTTCCTCACCACCCCAAGGTACAGTCCGAAGAAGGCAACGAAGCTCGCGTACGGGACCGATCTGTACAGGTTCAGTATCGGGAAGATGGGCTCCACGAGCAATCCCAGCCTTGGGTACTGCGCGAACAGGAACCGACCGTACTGCAGCGAGTTAAAAAACGGCAGCGCGTACGACGCGATTGAGATCACGCGCTCCGTCGCCGGCGTTGGGGTGTAGGATGCGCGTGTCGTTAAAGTGTCGGCGCGTCTGGTTGATGGACGGATCGAGACGGCGGATCTAGGGAAGGAGAGAGTGAGTGGTCTTGCTCTAGGAGCCGCCAAGGGATTTAGGGTTTGGTGTAGAGATAAGCACAGAGACGCCATTTTCGAAAAGCTTTTGTTTTTGTTTGGAGAGTAACATAAATTGAGAGGAAGGATTTTAACTGAATCGAACCGACCAAACCAACGTCAATATTTATAATTTAACCAGAGCTAAACCGAAAACCGAAATGTTCCAATTCTAGTAGAAAAATAGTCGGCCATTTTTTTGTTTTCTTCTTCTTCTCCATCACCAACTACTACTAGAGGAGGAGGAGAAGAAGAAGACGACGACTTTGAAGAACTCTGCTTTTAAATCTCCAATCTTTCTTCGATGGGTTGCGGTGGAACTCTGTTCTACCCACTTCTCATAACACTCTCCGTTGCTCTCATCACATACAACATCATTATCTCCGCTAATGCTCCTCTCAAGCAGGATTTTCCCGGCCAATCTTCTTCTTCATCACATATCTCCGGCGACCCAGTCATCGAGTTGCCACGCGGCGGATCCAGAATCCGCGGGAACGAGAGGAAGAGGAGGCTGTTCCACACGGCCGTGACGGCGTCTGACTCCGTCTACAACACGTGGCAATGCAGAGTCATGTACTACTGGTTCAAAAAGGTTAGAGCTTCCGCTGGACCAGGATCCGAGATGGGTGGGTTTACCCGGATCTTGCATTCCGGTAAACCCGATAAGTATATGGATGAGATTCCTACCTTTGTTGCTCAACCTTTACCCTCTGGGATGGATCAGGTTATCCTTCCAACTCCACAGTTCAAAATTTTGTTTATTTGACGGATCCAACATTGATTTGAGTGAGATTTTGGTAACTTATGGTTGAATTTTGAATCGCAGGGTTATGTAGTACTAAACAGGCCATGGGCGTTTGTACAATGGCTTCAACAAACAGACATTAAAGAAGAGTAAGATGCTTTGATTTTATACTTGTTTGCTAATAATAACTAAGGGGAAATTCTTGTAACTTAGATGATGTTTTGTTTTTTTGGATATTTGGTTTGAATGTATGCAGTTATATTCTGATGTCTGAGCCTGATCACCTCATTGTCAAACCTATACCAAATTTAGCTAAAGATGGGCATGGAGCTGCATTCCCTTTCTTTTACATCGAGCCGAAAAAGTATGAGAAAGTGTTGAGGAAGTATTATCCAGAAGAGAGAGGACCTGTAACCAACATCGATCCGATAGGAAACTCTCCTGTCATTGTTGGAAAGGTCTGTTTTTTTTAGTTGAAGGATTTGGGTTCAGATTTTAAAGGGCGTCTCTGTAAAGATTTAGTTGTTTATGGTTTTCTAGGAAGCTTTGCAGAAGATTGCGCCAACTTGGATGAATGTTTCTTTGGCTATGAAGAAGGATCCTGAAGCAGACAAGGCTTTTGGATGGGTTCTTGAAATGTACAAATCTTTTGATAGAGACAAATGTGTTGTTTAAATGGTCGATTAAGTAGACTTGACTACAACTTTTGTTATCTTTTGTGGAAGTATAGGTATGCTTATGCTGTCTCATCTGCATTGCATGGTGTTAGTAATATTCTACACAAAGACTTTATGATTCAGGTAACCCTACACACTCATATTTTTTTGCATTGGTAAATCTGTATATTGTTCTTAAGCATGATGCAGTTATGAATGGAGGAGCCAAAAGTGCGCCACCATGCTTGTGCAACAGTTACTATGTTTGTGAAAACTAGTGCAATACAAAATGAATAATTGATTGCATTATTCCATTAAATTTTTAAGCTAGAGTGTGTTGATGTGGCCAAGGGTGAAAAATCTTTCATGACTTTGAATTTTGTTAAATTTCCATTATTAACATGAGCTTGAGGGCAGTGAATATATTTATGGTCTGGATCTCATGAAGTCTTATGTATTGTTGCTTGTTACATGGATAAGATGCTTTTTGATGCATTTACTAAAGAGATGTGTACTTTGGTTTCGTCGTGTTTGTGGTAATGATACAGCCTCCATGGGATACAGAGGTTGGTGACAAGTACATCGTACACTACACTTATGGATGTGACTATGATATGAAGGTAAGAGTTTGAATTCTGATTATCGTTTAAGAAGTAGAGACAAAAAATTATTAGATACAAACTTGAGGACTGAGAATGGCATGATAATAGCAATTATCTCTTCCATATCGAATATTTATGGGAGATTCCTCTTCTTCAAGGTAGACTTGAAACTGATAACAGAGTGGGTAAATAGAAACGACTGTTGTGAATTCAGGGTCACTTAACCTATGGGAAGATTGGGGAATGGAGATTTGACAAAAGATCATATGATAGCTCACCGCCACCAAGGAACCTTACAATGCCTCCACCTGGTGTTTCACAGAGTGTGGTATGTTTACATATCCTGCCTTCATTTTCTGAAACACACATTACTACATATGATTACACTGAAACATCCCTTACGTATGATTACAAACAAAGCTCAGAAGTTTTCTTCATTGATGTATTATTTGGCAGGTAACATTGGTGAAGATGGTGAATGAAGCCACGGCAAACATTCCAAACTGGGGTTCATAGAGACTAGAGATAGAAACAGTTTATCTTGAATAGATATCTATGTCTCTCTATGTGTTGGCCATTTCTCCCCAAAATACGTTGTCGTTTTGTTTGTAAAATATATAGCTTTTTAAACAAACCGTTGTTCGCCATTTTACATCTCCAATTCTCTGTGGTCTCTACTATATTTTCTTTTTGTTTGTTAGTTACGGACTTATTTAAAAAGAAAATACAAGATGAAAATAAATTAAATGAAAAAAAAAACACTTCAAATACTTGACAAAAAGCCAATTTTTTTCACGGGACCATTAGAAAATAAAAAAATTTACATTGTCACCAGAAAAAAAAAACCCGAACTTATTAAAAGGAGCTGAACTTGTAAAATTAAAGATAAAATGGATGTACCTTTCATCCCAAGTACAACCTAACCACGCCACTATCCAAACCTCGACCTCGTAGTTTATAAAGACGGCATTACTTGCTTAGAGTACCGATCCAAGCCGGTGGCTGCATCCCAGTCTGCTCATAAACCGTATCAAGAACCGGAGGCAACATCTTGTAGAGTCCAGCTATATCCTTCATAGCATTCCCACTACCACCAGAACCACCACCAGTCCCCTGTTCTCCACCGTGGTTCCAAACGCTAATCTTCGGCTGCAAGTCTTTCACTGCAATCGCATTAATCTTAGCGATCTCCAGATAAGAGCCATTGTTAATCATCAGGAAGTCTCTAAGGGCAGAATAGTCATTCTTAAGAGCGTCTAGGAGGGTTCTGAGATAAGTCCCCTGAGCACTTGCTAAAGCAACAAGTCCCTCCGCTTCTTTCTGCTTTGAATAGAACGCTGCGTCTGCTGCAGCTCTCTGTGCCTCGGCTTCCTTTTGCCTCTCGTACAGAGCCGCCTCTGCTTGCTTCTGCTTGTTGTATAATTCCCAGTTTGCTTCTTGAACCTTGATATGTACACAGCAATAATATCGGGTGTTCTAGATCGACAATATCTTGATTTATGTTCATGAAATAAGAAAAGAGAACGCTACTATATGTACATACCTTCGTTTCGTACTCAACACTAGCTTTACTAAGGAACTCGGCCTTGAGCTTCTCGGTCCGAGTCAATGCGTTCATTTTCTCGACCTGAGTTTGAAGCTCAGCTTCTCTCAAAGCCACTGCTTTGGTTGCTTCAACCTCAGCAACCTGAGCATCCTTAGTCCAAGCAGCTTTCTTCATCGCAAGCTCGGCATTGGCCTTAGCAACATCAGCCTCCTTCTGATTCTCAAACACTTTAATCTCGGTCTTGACTTTGATCTCTTCCTTTATCCCTTCTCCTTGTCTCTGCATCGTTATGATCTTTGACTCTGCGTCAATTTTTGCTGCGTTCTGAAGCGTAAGTCCGTTCCGTTCCTTTTCACCGATCTCTCCCTTCATCTTGGCCTCAGAAACATCGATCCTGGCCTGATTCGCTGCTTCCATTTGGGTCTTCTGACCTAAGTAAGAGAAGTACTCATGTCCAGGCACATCAACGAGCTGCTTCACGTTGGCGTTGTAGATTATGAGACCGAACTGGTTTAGTTCTAGTTGAACCTTATCAAACACCTCCTTCTTAAACTCCTTTGTCCCTTCAATTCCATAAAATAAAATTAAAAAAAAAAACTCTTTTAACCAAATTGTTCAGAAAATGTATCTACGAAACAGCACAAAGTGTGTGTAGTGTGCATCATTTCTTGAGAACAGAGAGCTCCAAATATCATAACTTCGACGAACACAAAAACCAATCAACTTCTTAAGAGTTATATTACCAACTGAAACTGTTTCCAGAACTTATATCAGTGGTCCACTATATCTAAGCGTGTTGGTTTTACCTTTGAAGATCTCTTCCATGGTCATGGAAGCAGCGAGGACACGAGTCTCTCCTTCGATAACACCTTCGACAAGCTCATTGACGTGATTGGATTCTTTGTCGTGAGGCGAAATGAGCCTAGCGTACAGAATGAGCGCTTCAGGGTCGTCGACGCGAGGTCCGATGGTGAAGACGGCGGGGAGAACGAAAGGGAGCTTCTCGGCGCTCATGGCCTGTACTTTGAAAGTGTAGTTGACCGGAGAAACGTCGAAGACGGTGCAGGATTGCCATGGAAAGACCCATGATTTCTTCGAGAGCTTGATGTCTTCGATCCCAGCTCCAGTGATCGCTAGATACTCTGAAGCTCTTGCAACCTTGTACATCTCTACGGTTTTAGAGGTTTCTCTCCGATCAAGTGATTACTTATATATATAGTCGTCGAAATGTTTAAGACTTTGTCTCTAAACGAGTAAATTATAAATGCCCATTTCCAAGAAAGTGCACGATTTTAGTTTTGGGGGATTTCAAAATACTAAATCAACAATTGAACAAAGACCAGCCTATCGTTTTAGGCGGCTTATACCTTTTTTTGCGTTAAATATGTTTTAGGCGGCTTATACCTTTTTTTGGTTAAATATGTTTTAAGTGGCTCAATTGGCAAATATTGTTGCAAGTGGTCAATGTTTGTTTATTACTATTAATTTTATTTTGTTACAGATATTATACCATTTAATATTTCCCTTTTCTTATTTAGCCAAATTCTCCAAAACAAAATTTGTTTCTACATAGCTAATTAGGTATATATTTTATTATGTCAAATCTTAAGAACAAATTATTCATAACAAAAAATCATAAATTCACTAGAGATAGATTATGTGATTTAATGTAACAAAATGTTTGTTATTACTACTTATTAGAAAACATTTGAAGTTTTAATGAATTTTCTTTAATTAAGAGATATGTTAAATTTATTAAATTCATTGTCTCTTTTAATAGTTTAAAGTGTAAATTAGAAAGAAATTATGTGTAAAAATATATTTTTACGTAAATATGATAAATAGAGATAATAAATTGTTTGATAAGTCTATATGAATAGTCGGTGCTACTCTCTTATCAAACAGTTGAAAGAAAAAATGTGAATTGATTGAAGTTTGTCTTGACAAAATAGGAAAAAGTGAAATTTTAAGATTTGGATAAACGTACTATATTAGACTTAAGTATATATATAATGTTATTCGAGGTATGTGCAAGAACCTTGTCATACATAAGAAAAGGTTGTAAACCCAAGATCTCTTTTGGTCTACTTTCAGACATGAACAATTCGGACTTCACCTTTGGAACGTTGGAGCTCAGAATAAAGCTATTAAGTTCAACGCTACTATTTTTCCTTGAGGAGTAAGACTTTTATTTCATGCATGTAAATGACACTGATTACTATGAAATACATACACACAAACAATGTTTTGCACAATCAAAGAAACCTTAATTTGTGGCTTCAATAGCTATTCATGCTTACTTGTCAAGCATATAAAATGGCTGTTTCTTTTTAATAAAATGACTGTTGATTTAGTATAGAAAGATATTAGTTTAAAATTTCGTCTAATATATGTTTTGGATTATGCAATCTAATATCCATACATTTTGCCATTATCGTGTGATTTACATTTATGAGTGTAAAATAGCAAGATTCACTTACTCTTAGATTGGGTTGAGAATTTATTTAGACAAAAATTGTCCATAATGCAATCTTTGTTATGACGTTATTAGGACAGAAACATAATGATTAATAGGTGTGATTGCTGATTAGTGAGACATCGTTATAGATAAGATTGGACAACCATTTTTTTTTAAATTATGACTTTGTTTGGTTTATTTAACAAATCTCGACACCACTTTTGCCTTTTTACCCAACGGCTAATCATCATTTGCCAGGGTGTTAATTTTTTTTTTGTCTTACTTATGATTATCACTCTAATTAGTTATTGGAGTATCATTTTTATTATCTGATCTCTTCTAACAAAATTCAAACGCCACAAATATTGAAAGATACGATAATAGTGGAATTGCTCCACTATCTTTTGTTCTTAATAAGCCTCTCAACTAAGAGAAACTGACGTCACAAAATTTATGTTTTTAAGATTTGTATTTAGTTTTTTTTCTCTTTTCTGCAAAATACAACTGATAAACTAATACAAAGATGAAAAAAAAACTAATACAAAATATTTTTTTATTAATAATTTAATAACACATATTAAACTGAATTTGAACCCAAATAATAACATTAGATGACACTAATATATACCAATAAGATATAAATTCTAGTCATACAAAATAATCGAAAAAACTGTTATTAGATGATAATAGAATAAAGTTATAATTTATAATTGTTTTAGAGCTGATTATAAATGAACTAATAAGAATCGGGTATAATTGTGTCTAATATGTAAATGGCTATTTGAATTATTAATCTATAGTGTTTTTACAAAGAATGTGGTATTTAACACAATTAAAAATTAAAAGAAAAATTATCAAATACCACTTTTTTGTTATCAAAGTTCGTCAATCTCTACTTTATTCAAATATTTGGGAAAGGTAAATTGTCAAAAAAAATATTTTTTTTCTTATGGAAGTTTATCTCATAAACACCAATCTATAACCGTTTTTTTTGGGTCAAAGAATCTATAACTGTTTTAGTAGGTCATTCTTTTATAGAATTTTGATTTTGGAATGGATCCTTTTCTGTAACTGAAAGTTCCAAAACAAAAGTTGACTAAATAAGATGTCTACAATTTTACATCATAAATTTAGTTTCATATATTATCTTATAAATGATCTCAAATCCTAAACATATAAAATTTCAAACTCAGTTATTAAATTATAATTTCAATATATGTTAAAAATATATTAATCATAACAAACAAACATTACTTTCAATATCGTGAAACTTTTTGATAACTTTTGCTAATATCTCAACTAGCTTTAAAACAAATCACCTTAATTTACACTGTATTAAAAACAAAATCGCACACACTTGTTTTTCTTAGAATACATAATTGTAGACACTTTCACTTTTCAGATAACGCAATCTAATGTATTTATATTTTATTATGCACCAAAGTTATTTTTCACTCAATATTATTATTTCATAATTATCCTTTAAAAGACAAAAAAAAAAAAGGCTCCCGCCTTCACAGCTGTATTTCATGATTAGCCAGCGATACACCATTGCTCCTCTCACATTACTGTCACGCTATTCGAAATAACAGTCCAATGATTATAATATCGTCCAACGGTCGATTCGTCACGTGGCTTAATCTCGTTCAGCTGATGTATATATAAACATCTGTCTAATAATAATACTTTTGTTCTAGTCTCTTCTTTAACCATTTTTTACTCACTAACCAAATCTCAAAGCCTCTCCTCTGTGTTTTATTTTTATTTATCATGGCCACAGATCGAGAAACTCTACTCTCAGATGATTACGAAGAAACGGCGGCGTCTTGTGGGTGTGGGTATTTCCGTCAATTATGTGTAATCCGGTGGCGAAGAGGAGGAGACAGTGGCTGGAGCAGCGGTAATTTGCAGGAAGAAAAAGGAGAAAAGTGGTACAGCAGGAAACTGAAGGGGCTAAAAGAGATTTCTGAGAAAATTGCGGGGCCAAAGTGGAAAAACTTCATAAGAAGTTTTAGCAATGGAAAGAAGAAGATGAAGAGGGATGTGGATTTCACGTACGATCTCAAAAATTACAGTCTTAATTTTGATGACGGCGGCGAAAATCCTTCCCCGGAGAGGTTTGTAGCTCCGCTTGTTACTAAAGTTTGATACTTTTTTTTGTTTTTATTAAACGTGTCATTTATGTTAATACAACACAAGGGGTTATAATAATTTCATATTTTAGTTACAGGTTTTTTTAACTTGATGTTCAATCGCCGATTTCTAAAAACGTGATTTGGGTAAACATGGCTACAAATTAAAGACTTATTAGTCATGTAAAGTACATAGAACATTGCTTTAGAGAATATGACTTGTTTTGTATCTTTCACTCGGTTACTCGTATCTCCTTAGATAGATATTTATCCCAACATAACTAAGATAACACACATATCTAAAGTTCTATAAATTTTAAAAAAAATTAGATTGGTGAGTGAAATTTATGCGAAATGACCTGTCATACGAATTGGTGTTGTTAAAAGTAGTTGATTTTGTACTACTAGCTTCATGAACCACATGACAAGTGATGCTATTATATATAGTTCACCATCAGAAACTTGATTAGCGTTAGATACATAGCCGTAATATACCTTTGCTTCTAGCTTTAATATTCCCTGCTATGACAACTTCTGATACAACAAAGAGATTAGGCTAAAGATTGGAGAATCAACACGAAATCAATCCTCTGATGACGGTACGACCTATATAGCCGAAAACAACAGCTATGGATGAGGTGGTGCCATTGCTGTTCCGGTGAGCAAGTATGGTGTTTCTGATGCGTATGTTTTGTTTTGTCGTCACTCATGGAGCCAATACCACTAAGTGTCGGTAATGGGTTTGATCGGTAAGAGCATTATCGACGGTGTGAAGTAAGCAAAGCAAATGAAACAAATGTAGTTGGTATAGTACAAGCAGATTAGATGATCAAGTGGTTTCGAATAAACAAAACAACAGTTCAATGGAAACGATACAGTAGTGCGATGTGTGACAATTTTAAATATCTCGAATGTATATTAAATAATTCTTTTGATCGATAAACTAACCTAAAAATATTCTTTCAAGAGCCAATTAAGTTAATGCAATTCTCAAATTTTTGTTAGGAGAAGCACTTGAACAGCCAGATGTATACCGCACTTCTTCAGCTACACTATTGAAAGTTTGAAACTTGAAAGCAAACATATTAAGGGTGTCTTTTTTTATATAGAAACTGTGTATCCCAATGCTCTCCGCTCACACTATCTTATTCACAAGATATTATGCTGATGATTATCTCATGGTTCATAATAAAACTCATGCAGACAAACAATCCCATTAAAAAGAAAAAAGCATTAAACAAAAGCCTAAATCTTCTTCTTTTTTTCATCTTTTTGTTTTTGGTTTGTGTACTACTAATAAATATATGGGCATCATATCACCAAACTACGTACTATCTTGTAATTGCACAAAAAGTTACTTTCTAATACTGTCCCCTCTCTGTATAGCCCAACTTCTTCTTCTTCACTTTCTCAACGCTAACCCCTAGACCCTGCTTCGAATCCCATCCAATCCAGCTCCCGAATCCACTTCATATATTTGTTCTTTCTACGTGAAACGCTCTCTTCCGCTATTGTCACCTGCATTGCTTTCATCCACACAAAAGTTTCAGATTTGAGTTGAATCCATAGGTATCAGTTATGTCTGTTAAGACAAAAATACCTTTTGCGTTTGTTCTTCAAGACAGTGGAAGAAGATGGATTGCTGTGCCAGTTCCTTTTTCTCTGATTTATGAACCAATTGTTTATCTGCTTTAGCTGCAAACCTGTCTCCTGCACCAATCTCGCCTTATCTTCCTCCTGCAAAAAAATCAATATTTGATATGCTCACTGTTATTACTTGGGAGTGTTGTCGATAAAAATGGAAGAAGTCAAACAGAAATTTAGGATGAGCGAGAGAGAGGGAGAGAACTCACAGTAGGGTAAGGCCATTTCGAATGAGATTGCCACCATGCTTTGAGAACAGATGTGGTGTCTCCTGGTAATTTCCCAGCTCTTCTCTTCCTCAGTATCTCCTCTCTGATGTCTACTATTTTCTCCTTGTAACCCTTTTCACAATAAACAAAGCTTCTACATTGTTAACATCATTCATGTAAAACCGGAATCCTGAACTTCCTCACGTCGCAAATAGTTCAATCCAAATACTACTACTTGACTCGGAAGATACATAAACCGTATGGAGACTTTTAAGTATTGGGTCTTATATTGAAGATCAAATTCAGAGAAGAACAAGTTCTTGATTGATTTTGCTTATTACCTGTTTGAGTTCATGTTTGAGTTCTTGTCTAACTCGCTCCATTAAAGATCTCTCGCTCTCAGTAGGAATCAGAGGACCAAAACCCAATACATCTAAACCCCCATCGAACATATTAGCATCGCTCTCTACTTGTTCGTCTTCATCATCTGACATTGTTGCTCCCATGCCTTCTCCGGGAGACACTCCTATCTCACCAACAACACATGTTTAATGTCCCGATAAAGTTGTAATGAAACAAAAAGAGCTTGTCTTTGTCAATACAATACCTCATCTGATGAACAGATTCATGCAACAATTCATAAATTCTTTCTAAACCAAATGCTAATAAGGAGATATGGAGATTCTCACCTGTTAAGCTTTGAAGAGACTGCTCAATCTCCCAGCAAGCCATCACAGCTTCCATGGCATGAACACGCACGTGTTGTTGCAGTTGCTCTTTGAAAGAGCACAAAAGCAGCACATAATGCGTCTGTGTTATAATACAAAACATGAATTGAAAACTCAGTAGTACATTAAAAAAAAGAAGAAATTTTGAAATCACCTAAAATGTACCGTAAAATGTAACGATGATGGTTGTTTCAAATTTTCATTTCTTAAACCATCACCATTATTATTATATCAAATTAAATGGTCCCACCAGAGATAATGTCAAATTTCGGGATTTAAGCTTCGCCATTGTTTATCCCTAAAACCAAACAAGGTTTCTACTCGAAGAAAGCTAAATCAAATCGTAATTGTGTGTTTACAGCCTTTTCTTCTCTAAATAGAAATCTTCAAATTATAGAAAAAATCACTTGAGATGCAAAACAAATTGAATTAGACGAATAATTAAATTTGATTAAAAAATATATATATACAGAGAGAGGGCTGAGTAAGATGGAGAAAGGTAGTACCATGAACTGGTCAAGCTCTTTGTCGTCGCCGACGAGTCCTTGGCCGGCTCCTAAAGCGGAGTATTTGGCGACGACGTGCTGCGACTGCGCAAGCTGGGCGTCGATTCTCGGAAGCTGATCGACCGGCGTCGCGATTCTCAAACACGCGACGTGTGCCGACAAAAGCTGCTCATAGAGCGGATGCGAGAGGATCTCCGCCTTGTGCCTCGCATTCTGCCAGCTCACAACTCCCTCCGCCGCCGCTCCTCCTCTGTCGTTCTTATTCTCGCCGCTCTTCATATCCCCGCCGATCATCGGCTCGCCTCCTCCGGTCACGTCTTCGATGACGTCTCCGACAACGGCAGCACCGGAGGCGGCTGCGGCGTTGTTATTGTTGCTCCCGGTTCGTTGGAGGAAGGAAGAGGAGGAACGGGATAGCCACTGGTTAGCTGCGGCGGCAGCAGCGGAGGAAGGAGAATCGGAGCTGCTTGCGGCGGTAGTGTTGGCGGTGGCTGTGTGGAGGTTAAGGAAATTGTTATCGGAGCGAAGAAGCGCCGTGTTGAGCCAATTAGGAGGCGCCGCTTCCTGGAAATGTTGCTGCTGCTGCTGCTGCTGTTGCGGTGGCGGAGGCTGCGGTGGAGGAGGTTGGTGTTGGTCGGTGAAATGATTGAAGGAGAGGTCCTGAGAGAGATGATTGTGATGAAACGCCATCGTTTCAATGACCTTTTTGTTTTTTAATTTTTGATTTCTTTTGTTGTTGTTTCGAATTTCCCTGTTTCTGAGAGGGAAAGATAAAGAAAGGGGGGAAGGTGAATCTCTGCTTCTATGACGATTGTTTCATGTTTCAATTATCAATCCACAGAAACTTTTTTTATATATCTTTTCTTTTTAATTAATCGAAAAAGTGACAGAGAAAATGTTGTCTATGTATGTATATCTGAGTATATATGAGGGGGTGTTGCAGACTGCACAGAGCTGAGAGATCGAGACGGACGAGAGACGACCATTTATTTTCTCTTTTTATTTTTTCCAGAGTAATTATTATATATTTCTGTATTTCAGGAAATATTAAGCAAAAGTATTTAAAACTATTTTGTAACGTTTGTAATTATATATAAGTTTATAGTTGACAAATTTTTTGTTTTTGTGCCAAGGATTTCTTCATTTCCAATCACAGTGCTCCACATATAGACTACAAATAAACATAAAAAAAATTAATGACTAATGGATAAAATAGAAAGATTAGGTCACGACAAAAAAGTAATTAAAGAAAGTAGGTCGTCATGGACTAATCTGAGTCGTCCATTGTTTTAGTGGCGACTGGGATTCATTGAGATCGGACGGTGAAACAAGGTCGTTGCCCCCTCTTCGACAGTGTTTTATTTTTTATACATTTATCGGTTGAGATAATAAATGTTATTTTCCTTTATTAAAAGCCTTTTAATAAAAGGAGTTTGCTACGTGTTGTATTTCCAGACGCAACGTATCTGGATGTACATGCGCGTGTATCTCACGCTCATATTTTACTGCTGGACCATGCGCTATATTTTTTTATCGCACTAGGAAACAATTAAGTATATATAAACTTACTTTTTGCTTCACGCCTCCACCTATTATATAATCCTACTCATTTGCCGACCAAATTTTTATAAAAATAAAATCCTACTCGTTTTATTTATAAAATAGGCAAAAAATAATCAATACGTTTGAAAAATATATTGAGAACACGAAGAAGCTACGGTCTCAAAGATATTAAAAAGTTTTTTTATTAATCAAGTAGTATATATAAAAAAAAAGGTACATCAGCCAATAGATTCGAAAGAAGTTATTGTACATGTTCGACATATGTGTATAACAAATTGATAGATATATTACGCCGACAAACAAAAAATTATAGATATATTACAAATTTACTCGAAATATATATTTTTAAAAAAATCGCATAAAATGTTATTATTATTAATACGAACGAAACTACGAATATAATATTTATAAAAAGCGGAAACTACAAATCAATCAAATAAACTACATTATTGTGTTAGCTATATAATTTAAAGAAATAAGAGTACGTAGTGTGATCCCACATGTCCCAACATTAGCCTTTTCTAAGCTTAGCTTTATTGGATTAATCAATTTAATATTTGTCTCGTGTGATCTCTCTTTGAACATAATTTGTATCAATTCATACGGTTTACCTCAAATCTATAGAGGAGCCCATCGAATCAATTTAACCATGATGCGAATGTTCTTATAAGAAATTTAAAAATTCATGTTATTTACTATTTTCATTTTTAGGTTTGTCTAGATTGTAAACATGAAAATACAAGTAAAAAAATATCTTATGGTTGATACATGTGCGTTCATTATCCATTTTGACTCTATCTCGAACGCTAGATTTTGAAGAAGAGTTTTATGCTTGTTGCACCGACGAAACTTCGCCACAAAAAATATTTTAAATGTTTTATAGACTTCTATAAGATTTTGTTAGGAATAGTATAATAATAAAATTTTGCAATACAGTTATGTTATCAAAATCTTCTATTCACCTTGACGAGAACATACTTTCAAAGCAACAACTTCTTGAAACATGTCCTCTAATGGTCGAATCATTACATAAAAATCGTTTATTTTATTCAAAGTAGTTATAAAGATCGAGCCACATCTCACATGTCATCTTACTCTACCAAAAAAAGCCGAGGTTGTCCCTAACCACACGTGTGAAACTCTGAACTGAAACATGCACAACTCACGTATATCACGGTTGTAATAAAATTTGTCCATGTAGTCAAAATTAATACAAATAAAATTGTATGTAAGAAATTTTGGACATGCATGTACACTCAAGAATAGTTTTCCATCGTAAACAAATGGTAAGTACAATAATATGTAACCTAAATAAAATGGTATTAGTGCCGACGACAAGTGTTTTCTTGACCAAGACTAACGTTTTTCTTTGGACGTCGGTGTCGAATGACTTAAGTTTCTCTTTGATGTGTCTCATGCTCCACCATTTGATCATTTGTATATATCTTTCTTCTGCCCTTTTTGTTTTGTTTCTATTCGAACGAGATCCTAGTTATCGCTCGACTTGGTTGATCCAATCCAGCCTTGATTTATTCGTCTTTTTATTTTAATCAAAAGGGTTTAAAATATTGCAAAAATTCTCCATTATCCACTGACTCATACCTAGGTCTGTCTATTGAGTTCTTTAGATACAAATGCCAATTAGATAATGACAGAAAAACTAACGATTCAAATCTCTATAAAATAATAATAATAATAAGCAATCACAAATTTAAAAGCGACGCGATACGTAGCCAACCCCATAAAGGTTGGAGCGTGCTTTCCACGTCACTTCAAGGAGCGTGACCAAGTCACCTCAACGAAAAGTCTAAAACTTTGAAAAGTAAATACATTTTTTATTTGTTTGTTTGGGCAAATGTTTAATATGTAATTTTTCATTTGTTATGCAAAACCTATATTTTGGACTAATCATTCAACTAAGAGTGTGAACGAAGAAGAAACTCAACATGAACCAATAAATCAAATACAAATTACTTTCCGTCTGATCATTAAACCGTATGGATAATTCTGCTTATTCTACGGTTGCCACCACAAACCTTTTAAACCACATAAATTATATCACACAATTACTTTGGAGAGAACCGGTTGGCGTAAAGCCATAGACCGGAAATAGCCGGTGTTAAAAGAAAATTAAAGAGCGAAAAAGCAGAACCAAAAAAATAAAAATGGAAAGAGAGAGAGGGGACCATAAATCACGTCGTTACTCGCGGGCCAAAAAAAAACAATGGACACGCGTCGAAACGACGTTGCCTGGACCACATATGGTCCCCCCCAAAGCAATAGCATGCGTTTTGGGATAAGAGAATCCCAACCGTACATTTGGATTGATGCAACCCCGAATAAAGAGAAAAGATAAATACATAAAAATTAATTTCTTCGAAGAAAACTATAGATACGACAAAAACATAATTTAAAAAAAAAATGAAGTTAATAAACGTGGGGACCGGTCCTAGATTTTTTTCAGACTTAAAGGCTGACAGCCGCCGGCTTAACGAAAGTGGAGGGACGGATTTAACCCCAACAAAGAAAACCAAATTAAATTTTAAAAACGTTTTTTAAAAAAATTAACAGAAACAAAAATTATTATTTACAGAAAAAATGAAAAGCAAAATATGAAATTGTGGGGACCGCATAGCGCGTGGGGTCTACTTGTTGGTGACGGGTGAGGACTGAGAAGGTGTTTAAATAGCCAACTGTTTACCTATCGCCAAATGGTCCCCTGCCTACATCACACAAAAATTCTTTATAAATACTAATAACAAATCATTTTATTTCTTTTAGGTAAAATCTATTTCGCTTCTGACAAAAAAAAATATATTTCCATGAAAGATTTTAATATTTAATACTGTCATTTCTGACAAAACGGAAACTCCTTAATTATTAGCTTCAAAAGAAAAAATCAAATCAAACAAAAACAAATTTTAGTTTACATTAAAACTTTTAGTTATGTTAAAATTCTCAAAAAATGTCTGGCTATGATATTTAAAATCCAATTAGTACCCTGTCTAAGTTTGTGTTAGTTAACAAAGTATACAAAATGTTATATCCAGGTTTTCTTCGGTTGAAGATTAGATGTTGAAAAAATAGAGTTTTTCGCGGTTAATCATTGTAATTAGGTTATTTTTTTATTTTATTTTTTGGTTTCTATTTTTCCGGTTTTGTTTGTAGTTCAATTGTTTTCAGAGTTATCTCTCATGTTTTTTATTTTTATGATAAAAGTCAAGTGTGAAAAAATAGAATTTCAGCGGTTAATCGTTATGATTGAATTATTTTTTTGTAGATTTTCTAATTTTAGTTATTTTCTAGTTTTGGTTGTAATTCATTTGTTTTTGGAATTCCATAATATCGCATATGCTCCTTTTTCGCATATTTGTGTTTTTTTATTGTTTTTCAGGTATTAAAAAATCATAACTTTTGTGCTTAACACTTTTTTTACTATATTTTGTAAAAAAATTTGGTTCTTTTTTTCCTTCTTATGATGGTTACCAAATTTTGTGGTTCGTCGCAATTTTATTGTTTTTATTCTTCCAATTACAAAATAATTTATTTGTACTCCCATCATTCACTATGAATAATTTCTCTGTTCGATTTGTCGAAGTTTTCTAACTGGATATGTACGTTGTTAGGGTTTATCCAGAACACATCGATCATCCATTTCAATTTTCAATAAGAGATGTGATAAGCAAATGGAAAAAGGTTGGTATCTTTGGATCATCGTAACCGAGAGAAAGGCTTATAAGCCTTATATAAGTCGTTTACTCTTTGAATGGAAGTGTGTCATTTTCACAACCTTTTGATCCTTCTTCTTTCTTTTTTTTTTTTTGTTCAACCTACCTCCATTCATTAAATCAAAGTTGGTTAGTAACCCGGTCTCCGTTATGAATAGGGGTTACTAACATATCATGACTTACATGGAAAAAGATAATCCTCCGAGCACGTGCCCTTTTAGCAAGGCTGTCCGCTCGGTGGTTTATAGAACGGGAGATAACATCAAGATTAAAAAGATCAAAGCATTCCTTCTTCGTCCGGAAGGATTCCAGTTCTGATTTGAAAGATAGCAAGTCCACAGGATCCTCAGTCATTTTCTTTAAGTCCGCACAGTCCGTCTCGAAATTTACTCTCAGAGCTCTCCTCTCAATATGGCACGTCATGGCCCAAAGAAATCCCTCAAATTCTGCATGTAGTGCCGATAAACACCGATTGCAACCTCTTTGTCCGTCTGTGAAATTTCCGTTTTCGTCTTTCAAGCTCCATCCTATTCCACTAACTTGTCCATGGTCCACCCAAGAGGCGTCTACTTGGCAAGTCGAATATGGCTAGCTTCCGTGTTTTGTGTCCTAGTACTCCAACTCGTCGGGGTTTCCTCGTCCTCTTCGTGTTCCGGTTTATTTGCTATCCTCCATCCTTCTGTTTCCGTGGAAGCGATTTGGAGAGTAATTATTGGGGATATCTCCTTTTCATAAAAAACTTTTTCGTTCCTGGTTTTCCATATGTACCACATTATCCATGGAAATTTTTCGCCTCGATCCGAAGGTAGATCTAGGTCTTGGGTTCGCCAAAAAAAAAATTCATATTCTGATATAAAAATGTACTGGGAAAGCAACCTGGAAGAGACTTCTTCTTCCTTTTTCTTTAAAGCTCAAAACACATCTACAAAATTTCTCATAAATCAAACTTGGGAGAAATATTCAGTCAATAAATTTTACAGGTAAAATATTATATTGTACTTACGAGAATCATTTATTAGCAAAGGCGGGCAAAAGCTCTCTGTAACATACTACTATTTGACTTACTATGCAACAGTAAATGCATGATACTAAAATAATAGAACAAATTGTATATTTATACTTTTTTACATGGTCCAGTTCAATTACTATAGCATGACCTTGTCATTGTGAAATATGTTTTGTACATAAAGTCACTCCGAGCTTATGATCCTAGATAGGATTCTCACGAGGAATAAACATATTTAAATTAGAAGATCAATTTAACCTTAGATTCATTTATGCTAAGTACAGTCTCATCACTCAAATCATGCACATATTCCTCAGTATCATGTTCCTCGTGAAATGTTTCTACACCTAGTTCATGAATATGCATTGGTAAAATAAATTAATGAATTGACAACTCTCACTCTCCTTATCATCCAGTAGGATTCTTCTTCTCGGATGTATCCATCGGCACGAACATCAATTTAAATGCAAAACCCGAACACTATCAAGATGTTTACATCATTCATGTATAAGAACGAACAAGCCGATTCATCTATTAGAGATTATATGTAGGAGTCCTTACTCTGTAATGTATAATGTGTGTTAATCATGGAAGAATAATAAAATGTATAGATATCTCAATTAATATGCCGACAGTGGAGAAATCTATAAGATTTTTGTCAAACGAATTAGTTAAGAACTTCAAAATTGTGGGGTAGAGATGGAAAGGAAGTGTAGCTAATTGACAAATATATTCCAATTAAACCTTGTCGATAACCTATAAAGATCAGAAGCATTAACATAATTCGATGGGTTAATTTAAACGACCGTGCACATAAACACTCACTCATATACACTTTGTCAAAGTCAAGTCTTATTCATGTTGGTTTTTATTCAATAATACTCCGATCCATCCGCTCTTAGGCTGAATATATAGCTGATATCAAATATTGATTGAAGTGCTCAAATGTTTTCTATATTGCAAAATCAAATATGCCATCGAAAGATTTATTTTCTATATTTTTATTTACTTTTTGTCTATTTTTTTACCATTGGTTTTGGTTTACGCACAAAAAAATGTCAAACGTGAATTCCATAAATAAATATTTTTGATTTGAAATCCCAACATTATTGATATTTTGATTCCACTTTTAAAATATTTAGGTTGTTTCCAAAAAAGTTTTAATGCAACGTATCTATGGTTCGACTTCATCATTGTATTCTATACAAAATATAATTAATGAACAAAAGAAAGTCCAGCCTGGGTCCTACTATTCTTCTTGGCCGGCTCTGGTAATAAATTTTTCAGTCCAAGCAAATCAAGCCGAAGTAACAACGGACTTTGATGAAAAACGATGTAATACAAATTCAACATGAAGTTAAACTAATAAGTAGCTTTCACAATTAGTGGAAATAACAGAGGCAGTAAGAGAAACAAAAACTATTGATCTTAAATGTTCTTCTAACTAGTAGAAGTCACAGAAACATGTAATGTTAAAGGAAGTATATAGATAGAAGTCAAGAGGAATAAGACATAGTGTATGCTCTTCAAGTTAAAACCCCTCCAAATGAGACTATTCTCCATGAAAAGTGGACCACCAAAAATAGAGAAAAGCAGCAAAGAGAAGTAAGTATTTGCCATTATTATTCAATTCTTTAAGGGAATGGACCACTCCTCCACTCTCTTCTTCTTTCATTCTCAACGCTTCTGCCTTTGGCCATACCATACCACAAACCACATTGCTTGCTTACTTTTGGTCATGAGTTTGACACATTTAAGTATCTTAGGCCATTTTCTCCACCCAAAATTGGAAAGAAGCTAGGGAATAACCTATTGGTTAAAGACATCCAGCTGGTTCTCTTATCTTTTTATGAGAATGCGGCACATCATATGAAATGGTAGTACTAGTTCCAAAGGATATAATCATGTAACTAGGTTCTGAGAAAATGATAAGAGAGATTAAGATTTGGATGATATTAAAGCAGTAGTTGATAGCTCATAATCATATATTGATTCGGTTAAAATTATGTAAAGAATGAAATTGGATAGATGCTGCAAAACGTTATCAGTGAATTGTACGTGTGGGTTTAAATTACACCAGGATGAATTTTAGCGATGTATTGTTGTAGCTAGTCAAGATAATAAATCCAAAATTGGATCGTACGTTAGGTTGTAATACTACAACTTGTAACCTAATCAAGATTAAGAATCCAATTTAGATTATCCTACGTTGTAATAAACATAAAAATGATGCGTTTATATTTAGTGGATTCGGTAGAAACATTTGATTTTGGTTCGTAGACATAGCTTTGGTGCCGTAGACGGTCCACTTACGAATGTGTATATGATGAATTGATGATACATTCTCTTACATTTAATTGGGCTTTGTTGCTTTTGACACTCTGAAAGATAGCAAAACGCTCGTTTCAGCCCAGGACCAATATGCTTTTTCTTTTGTGGGTCGAATAAGAACTTTATTGAGCCGATTTTGGACATATATTTGGGTTTGATACTTTTCACTTTTCAAGGATATACCAAAGTTGGACATATACTGAGATTTCTCAAAGGAGCTATGAGCAAACCAAACCCATGTTGTAGAAGACGTTTTTGAATGTCTTTATAGACATTTTATAAATGCAAGTGCTAAAACATGGTTTTGTTTTAAGTTAACTAGTGGGAGTTAACGGATCCTTTCATTATATTGCGTAGATTGATTTCTTTAAATTCACTCAGGTTTCTAGGACTCTCTGTCGCCAGCCACCAAATGGATAATGTTGCTGAGAGTGACATTTAGGTTATGTTTTGTTTAGCTTTTCATAGTTGAAGAGTCATCAAAGAACATCCTTTACCCCTTGTGCTAATATAGACAAACAATACAAAATGACTCCTTTTTGTTCCTACTACAAAGAAACAAGAAAATTTCTGTTCTCCTCTTTGTTTTCTTTATCTTACACATTGCTTATGATCTTTATAGAAGAAACCACTCCTATATGGAAGAATCTTCCTTTTAAGGAATTTATACGCAGAAGATCTTTGTCTTCTTTTTTTGAGCTCCTGTGTGGCGGCTCTTTTTGAAAGCCGAGCCAAAGATGATCAGATCAGTTCACTCTGATCGAACCAGATTCTCAAACGACTTGTCATGGTTCCTTCACCTTACTACCCTTATCCCATAGAGTGTTGTTTCCACACTCAAAGACGAGTAGTGGTCACCATTTTCCTCACATGGCATTACATTCAAATCTGGTAGCAGGAAATTACCGTCCACACTGCGATCCTCCAAATCACAATCCGAGAGAGTAGTAGAAATCTGTGAGTTCAACTTCATTCTCTTCAAGTTCTTGTTCTCAATGCCTCGTTCGCTGAATGCTGATCTGAGCGATGCAATGTCCTGTAACACATTCAAAGTTCAAAAACCGAAAATTTGCTTGACAATCACTCAATAGCTTAAGCAAAGAGAGGAGTGATCAAGAATTAGGTACCTTTTTGGTCTGCAATCTCTTGACACCAAAATCCAAGTCTGCGGTTACAAGAACCTGCGATAAGAAGAAGAATCGTTTCATAAAATGGAGGGGAATAAAAAAAGTTTTTGAGTCACAAGAAAAAGAAGTTGAAGTCCCCACACAAATTCAATGTGTGAGAAAAAATGGTCCCATGTGACATAACATTAAGAACAACGCGACTTTGAGGTTGATAACCTAACTCTCCTTTTCCAAACACACTTCACATAACTAATCCTTAAGACTCTCCAATTTCAGTTTAAAATTTTTCTAAAGAAGGCAAACATATCTAGTTTCTTAAGTCATTCTCTCCATTCACTACAACAAGACAAGAAAACAATTCATTTGACCAGTTTTCTTTCACACAAAAGGATTCAGTAAAATTTTGTCATTTCTTCAAAATATCGTCTATTAAATAAAACAGAGTCGGAGCCAAAAAGAAACTATGGGGTCCATTGTCACAAAGTAGAGATAATAAACTCATAGGCCCATCACAAACAGTAAATCTTACCCGATCCAGATCGTGATTATTATTATTTTTTATGCAAAAAAAAGGAAAAAAAAACTTCTCCAACGTAATTAAAGAGAAGTTATATAAAAATTAAGCCAACGAAAAATCGACAAAATTGGGTAATTATGCCGGATTATTAATTGCCCTGCTACCACTCAAATCACACCGAACCAAACAGACAAACAGAAAACGGCGACGTATCGCACTCTCTTTTATTTAGCCGCCCTCAGAAATGACTAGAATACCCTCTCAATTGCAAACACCGAGAGCTTTTAGTCAAAGGGTGCTTTGGTCTATTTAGGAGCTTCGGAAGGAAAAAAAAAAAAGCCTCCGGAATCTAAAGCGGAGAAAGTTTTCTCGGGAAACAAAAGCAGCAGGAAACAATAGAAAATCAGAGAAAGTTCAGAAGAATCTCATTTTTTTCACGCGAATAGAGCTGAAGCTTGAATCAAGAGAGTTAACGGAAGCGAAGAGGAAGATTTAGATGGAACTCAAACAGAGATGATAGAATTGAAAGAAATCGAAAATCACGTCGTCTTACCACAGATGCGCAGATCAATTAAAAAAAAGAGAAAGGGGGAAAAGAGAGAGAGAAGGGGAGGGATGACGAACCTTAGATGATGATCCGACGGGAAATGAGCCACTGATTCGGCGACTAGTGGCTTCGTAACCGTCGAGGTATGCAGATGGAGAAGAAGAAGAACCGCCGCAACCGCCGCTCCAAGACAGCGGAGTGCTCGGGCTACATCTCGAGTTTTTAGCTGAATCAGCTTCTTTTCTCGACCGTGGCTGCCGGATTCCCCACCGGAGCGCCGCTACAGTCGGATTCGCGGATAGCACAGGCGTCACTTTGGCTTCCTTGAGCCTAACCAAAAGCTCCGCCACCACTTCTCCGTCTCTCATCGCTGACTTAGTCCAATCATCTGCCGCCACCATCTCCGATTCAAGATTTCACACTGACGAAAACAACGAGAACCAAAAAAAAAGAAGGCGAAAGATACTAAATTTGAGAGAGAGAGAGAAAAAAGTGGAGAAAAAAACTTGGGTGTGAGAGTGAGACGATGAGATTTATTTTTATTAATAATAATATTCGATTGGATTATTCGATTATTTAATTCATTTGCTGTATAAAAATATTAGTACGTGTGGAGATGTGGGAGAATTAAGTGGGACCGATGCTTGACATGGCTATCTATCTTATTTACAAACTCTGTTATTCATATTTAACTACATTAGATTCGATCAAAAACAATTTACATGAAATTTACTTTAGATTAACTTATTATTCTGCAAAATAGAGAGGATCAAAAGAGGTAATTATATATAGATGTGGGATTTTTGTTGTTAATCTAATATAAAAAAAGATGATTTTTTTCTTTTCTTTTTTGGAATAATATTGTATAAGTTTGAGTCGTAAAACTCTGTTTTTGATATCACTCGATTATCTCTGCCTCTCTCACGATTTACAGAAATTAAGAACACGAACGATTCCTCTCCATCGCAAACCGCGTCCTGCAAAATCCAACTAATCACATTTTGAGTTCTTAGTATTACCAAAGCTCATCAACCTCTTTCATGTTGCAGGTTACAAAAGAGGAGCATGAACAAGACTACAACTTGGCTGTTACAAGTCCTTTACCAAACAAATTCAACATGGGATTCTCTTCATGGGCCTCTTCTACTCGTCGAATCCAGTTTTTTGTTTCTATCAATTACGGTTTTTTGTTTTGTTTTGTGTTGTTGTTGTTGTTAATTGAGGAAGGATTAAGTTACATATCTGTTTGATTGATTACTTTATTGAGCTACTGTTTCTATTGTTTATCAGTTTGAGTAAAGATGACTATGATGAGTCGCTACCTCAATACATTTATATGTGCATTCACAAGATCATTATAAATACAACTAATAATTTGTTGGACTGCGTGTAACAATTAGCGGGCTAGGCCCATTTAAGACATATTGATTTCGTCCTTGACCCATCCCACCAATCAGCGTGGCTTGTGGTTTGTTTTTTTTTTGTTCTCTTTCCTATATTTGCTGTGGTTTTTTTCTTCTTTTCCCTTTTCCGACCAGTTTAGGTTTTGGTCGGTTAGTAAAACTGTAAGAAAATAGAAAAGATTTTAGATTTCCTATTAACCTTATAACAGAGTTTTTTTTGCTCCGTTTGCCACATCTAACATTACAAATTTAGTTTGCAGACTGATTCGTCTTATCCAAAATTATATCCAAAACTAATCCATAATGAATATTTTATGATAAAATGAATGTATATTATTTATTCGTGATAATTACATATGATTTATATATACGTCTATATGTGTGTGTATGTTGGATATTGAAGACATGTGCTGGTGCTGCGATATATGCTGCTATGGGATGAGAGTGACAGGAGAAAATAAAATGGTAACATGAAAACTGAAAGAACAACACTATCTTCTAACGACAAAGTCAAAAGTTTCTTCTTCCATATTCAACCATTTAGATATTCAACATTGTTCCAAAGCACATATCACATGGCCTACTGAATCCAATTTCCTCTTCCATATACACTGTATACCCTTTTCTTGTATTTTCATATATACACATACATACACATAAATACCAATCTAAGCGTATTCTTTTTACAAAAGAACAAAAAATATCTACAATATTTTTTAATAGAATATAAAACCCTGTAAAAAGTGAGGCAAAATCATTTGTCTTCTAATGGACAACGGTTCTATATACGGTCTAAATGAAAAAAAAATACAGTTTTTTCATGGGTCTGGAAGATTAATAATATAGGCTTCATACCAAAATTTGTGGTTATATGGAAAAAGAATTGTTTATAAGAAAAACAGTTGTAATTGTTTGAGCAAAATGATTACAAGAAAAAAATCATATAGATCATGCAAATCAGAGTAAATTGATATAGAAATTATAATATATTTTGAAATCTGAATTTTAATATCAGAATGAGCCAAAGAAACGTATAATTGATGTTGTTGTTAGGAAAATTAATTTTTATAAAAATGAACAAGAAGCACATGGGAACAAGCCGATCACAGATAACATTTACCACAAACATTTTAACTAATGGTTGGAATCATGAGCGGATTAGGTGAGCAGGTTAACTACAAAAATAAGTTTTTGTCTTGGTTTGAATACTTGTAACATCCTGCTGGTAACAATCCTCTCGTGCGTATATTTCGCCTAATCATGCTCGCCTTTGTTTATATTATTTTCCTATTACTCTAGATGCTGTTTTCCCAAAATAGATTTTAATTCCACTTTATTTTATTTTATTAGTTAGATTCAAATTTATTTATCTGGTTTATTTTTGATATTTTTTAAATTAAATATACTTTTTTCATCATATTTAAAATATATAGTTTATATTCTTTTACTAATTTTTTTTCATATATTTCACAACTAACAAATCAAATTTAAAATATATTATACAGTTTACACGATTTTGATTGATATATTTACGAAAAAGTTTAATAAATAAAAATAATCAGAAATAGTGCAAAAAATAGAGAGAGTAATAATGTAAAATAAAAAGAAAATTAATCATAAAATTTTATTTTATGTTTTATTTAGAATGATGTATGGATCTATAACTCGTTACATAGTCAATTTTGAAAAAAAAGAATTAAATGCCAAAAAAAATTAGAAACTATTTTTGAAGTTTTATTTTCCACAAAATTAAAAGTTTAACCTTTCGAATTGTTTTCCTAAGTTTAAAAATTTAATAATTAAAAATCACTATATATTTTGTAAATCTTTAAAAGAAGTTTTTGTGACAAAACATATAAAAGCAATGTGTATTGATGTCTGTAGGAAACAAAGAACTTGAAGGGATGAAGAGATAAGGAGGGAACAAAGATCCCACGGAGTGCGGTGAATGGGAATGACAAAATGTCTCTTTCCTTTTGGAGTCACTAACATTCACTTCCCCTCACTTTGCTCCCAAACCGCGTCCAATTTAATTCTCTCCAACATTTTTACTTCTATTTTTTCTCCTAAATTTTTGTTTTTTTCCAATAACAATACAATATACAAATTTAAATTAAAGTAAAATTACAACAATAATAATAACACAAATCACTTTACTACAATATACGTCCTTGTCAGCCTTAGGTTTAATGTCATTGATTAGAGTTTGTAATCTAACCATTTGTTCTTAATCTTATCATTGTATTATATAAACATCAGTGTTTTAATTCAGTTATGTATGTAAACATAAACTTAATTTTCTTCTATACGAATATCTTATATCTATAATTTTGTTGACATTTTGAACCAAATCTATTAAATGAATGAAACAATTTAAGCTCATCTCACACTACACAGTCCATTATTTTTGTTTTACCTTCATAGATCATAATTTATAATTCTTGATTTTAAGTTATAATCAATTACTTCACTGAAAATCGATCTAAATTTTCTAGCAGTTTATACATTATATGGAATTAGTGTCAACAAACAGAATTTTCAAAGAATGTAACTGAAATATTAAGAGTCAACATTTAGTACTTGTGATTTTATGGTTATTATCTCCGCTAGAATTGGAAAGGAGACGACGATAATGAATCGCATTGAAGAAAACATATAAGATGATTTTTGTGAGATTTTGTTTCTTCCGACATAATACACAAAAAGGCAAACAAACTTGACAAAATGTATTATTATATATAAATATTTTGTTTTTCCCCCAGTTTTCGAAATGATAATATGGAAAATTTGTCAACATAGATTAGATTCTCTTGTACCAACAACATAAAAATGCGTAGATAACACCAAAAGATACTGCATGTGTGTATGCAAGCTGAGGAACAAAACGTCTCTGAAACCTCCAAAGTCCATGTTGAATAAGCTTCATCCATTATTATAAAATTAGAATCTATGTTTCTATATGTTTAAAATTACATTTGTTCTATAGAATATTAGTTTTGTTGAGGGTTCAATGGACCCTCCATATTTGCATGTGACTCAGTGTGGAATGGGACGAGAATGGCGGTCTTTGATATCGACGTTTCCTTATTAGTTTCACACTTATCTACAAAATTAAATTATTTATATAATTACTTTTTTTGTCCACATATAATTAATCTGTTTACCAAATTTCTTTCTTGCAATAAAATAAGTACGTTCTTTATTTATTTTAGTAGTAATTTTTTGTCTTAAAATAGAAATTATTTTTACATGTCTATGTAACTTTTATATTTATTGAATACTGCGTGACCAATATTCTATAATTTTTTTCATGATTGATTAAGTTATATTTAATTTATGTATTAAATAATTTTCTTAAAGAAAATAGTATTTTAAATCTTTGCGTTTTTAACTAAAACAGATGAAGTATTAATTACACTTTGTCATCTAACTTAAAATTATCTACATTTATGAAGTCATGAAACTGTTAGCTAACGTTTATTAAATCCAATACATGTATTTATACACATATAAAAACTAACTGATACTGATTTTTTATGCTAACATATCCCATTTCTTTACTTGGAAAGTCACTAGAATTAAATGCACAAAATAATATGTCCAATACAAGTTCTGTGATTAAATTAGTACATATAAATAAAACGTTGGTGCTATATAAGGTAGATAGCACAAACTAAAAAAACCTAATTTGTTCGAATAACCTCTTCTCCTTGTTGACGAACAATTAAACGCTAACAAATGTCCAAGAAATAGTTCATCACGTTTTCTTGCTTAATGTTTTTGACATTTTCACAATGTTTTTGAACTTTCAGAAATTTTTGGAAAATCGCAGTTTTTATATTTACAAAAAAAACTTTAGAAAATTGTTGTTAATTTAGTATATCTTTTTTTCAAACATCTTTTCATTTTATAACATGAATTCGTTGCAGTAATGTATATGTTTCTAGTATTACTTTTACGCAATTTCAAAAATTTTAATAACTGTTTTTGAAATTTTCATATAAAAATTTTAACAATTTTTCAAAATTAGCAATAATTATTAAATCTTAGCCATAAGTTTAGACTTCATTGGAGTTTATACTACAAAAGATTATACTCTATTGTCGAACTTTACCTCAATCATCCTATTTGTTATCAGAGGATAGATCAAATGAGAAAAATGAGATAAGGAGGTTATATTTTTTTAAAAAATAGATGTATTATTGAAGCAAATTAAATTATTAAAAAATAAAATTTACATCAATTCCTCAAAAATGGATACCTAGAAAAGTATTATATGCGTGTGACTATTTATATTCTAATAATAATTATAATAAATAACACACATTAGATTATTATATAGAAAGATTGATTGTGGTAATATAGTTTACAGCTGAATGCAGAAAAGGACATGAATCACAATCAACCCATTTCATCACCCATGTTTATATATGTCGTAGTAGGTCCCATGTCACGCGTTTTACGTCGTAGGCCCCACTTATTTATTCATAATACTTGTCTGATTTTCCCATAACTTTGTATGTAGTCCCAAACAACCTAATTGTGTATGTTCGACTTTCTCTTTTCTCTCTAATCTCGACAAAACCAAATTAAGATATGTAATATGATTCACCCAACATATGATGACCCTCTTTTCTATAAAAACAAACAATTCAGACATATTTAATAATGAAATGTTGTTTTTGTTATTTCATAATGATCATAAAGTTTTGCTCAATATATATAGGAAAGAGTTTATTTCGTGTGTGAAAATCATGCGTATTTAACATAGCAAGCATGAAAATTCGTAAGAAACTATAGTTTTGTTACTTAATAATCTATTTAAATGAATCTGATTTAATCGTGTTTTGTTCATGCCATGCATTTGGATATAAATATTGAATTCTCTTTCTCTTTCACAAGTATGGAGCTTGAAATTTAGAAGCATAACCACACTACTGACACGTGCCAAAACAGTAGCAAAAAGACAAAATTAGCAATACAACTTAAACAAAACAGTCTTCGTTAGAGCTTCCCACTCCACATGATTTGCTAGCTTCATTATTTGATCGACCTATACGACCAAAACCACGTCTCAAATGAAGAATCAGTTAGTAAGAAAATATTATATTAGACCTAGTAAAAATGATTTGTTGACTACATTATTACCTTAAAGATATATCTATTAAATAGTTTCTTATTCTTTGAATAGCCTCTACGTAGATAATTTTCTTTTTTTCCTTATGCTTACGGACATGGATGCAAGCAAATATATACAAACTTTTATATTATTAGGGTTAAAAACGATGAATTATTAGGGTTAAAAATGATTATTAAAAAAGTTAATGAGCCTCTAGTGGTTTTTCTTGTTGTCATAATTGCGGTCTCAGATTCTTCCATCAATTTGTTACTGGATTGACCCCAATAATATTGGCACTTGTCATTTCGATGGATCCATTCTAACAGATCGCTCTTTAATTTGCTCAAAAATATTCTTCTATCACCTTTTATTCAAAATTACTATTGACTCTAAAAGGATGTATCGTTTTGAATTGGAAAATAAGTATTATTTTTTTTGTTTACTTTATGAATCAATTAATTTTGTTTTACAAAGTTTATAGAACCAAAAAAATAAAATGTCGAAAGAACATCCATATATATATGAGAGAATCCACAGCCGAAGTGGTTAGAATGTGACATTCTCTACAAGAGTTATCATATAATAATAATAATAAAACCTATATAACTTATGTAATGAATAATATTATTCCTTTTCAATAGTATTCAACTATGATATAGTAATCTGTACACTCAGAAATCATGGGAATGATCACAAAGCATTAATGTTTGTTTCAATAATAACCAAAAATAAAAGAAACAAAGAATAAAATAGTCGAAGATGGTTTTGGTGTTTGATTGAGTCATTATCGAAGCCTCACATGGGCGAAGAATGGTGATGAAAGAGTCATCAAACTATATATTTCTTTCCAATTATTATTGTTATTATTAATTAGTTGGGGAAAAATCTAGAAAAATTTGGCAGTATCTATGAAATACAGACATGTTGTGATGATCAAAGCCATGTGAAAATGGGTAGAGTGGGTTTGAAGTTTCACCGCAGCCAAAATCTCTTTGGATCCAACTTGTTCACCATTGGAAACACAAAGGAAACTGATACTTAAATATATATATATATATATATATATATGCTATACGTAAGACAGTTAACAATTTTATAGCTATGAATTTATTTTATAGCCAAAGCAATATCCACTCATATATAGGGTAGGAGGATATATATATAACCTAGGACAGAACTAAAGATAATCATCGAAATTAGTTATAACAGATGAAAAAAAATCTCAATTCACAGAAAATCTATTATCTTGTAACCTTTTTAATGTGAGTAAAAATACTACATATCTAAGTTATTTTGTCTAAATTTCTTTGCACCTTGGACAAGTCTTATTAGTGAAATTACGATACTACTTTCCAAAAAATCGTTTAAAAAAAGTTATTTCTCTACATACAGTTTAGCATCATCTACTAGTTTCTAAGGCTTTTGTTTTTTTCTAAGCTTTTAATATTCAGTAAAACTTATAGAATATGTGAGAGTAATAGATAATCCATTTGCCCATGTCGCGGCAACTACGAATACAACAAATGAGTCTAATATAAGAATACATAAATATAAATGATACTATTAGCATAGGTCACTCTCTCTCTCTCTCATCAAACAAAATCAATGAGATTTTCTGGGTCGTATTGGTAATGGTGTGGGTCCCATTCAGGACCAAATTGATTGCCAGTTAATTACCCAAATTTAATATAAAAAAAACATATCTGTTACTCTCTTTCTCAAGAAGCCAACAGTACTTATAGCCAACCTTCAGTCTTCCAAAAAACGCTCCTTCACTTCCATCAATTCATCACTTTCCTCTCTTTACAATTTCACAAACACTTTGATACACTAAAACTCACCTGAACCCTATTCCTATGGCACGACCACAACAACGCTTCCGAGGCGTCAGACAGAGACATTGGGGCTCTTGGGTCTCCGAGATTCGCCACCCTCTCTTGTAAGTCAAATTACCAAAGTACCCTCTCTTTATTTTTTTATTTTTTTCTTCAACCAAGAACCAAGAAGAAGAGTGGCTAATTCGTTTTCGTTGTTTCAGGAAAACGAGAATCTGGCTCGGGACGTTTGAGACGGCGGAGGATGCGGCAAGGGCCTACGACGAGGCGGCGAGGCTAATGTGTGGTTCGAGAGCTCGTACCAATTTCCCTTACAACCCAAACGCCATTCCTTCTTCCTCTTCCAAGCTCCTCTCCGCCACTCTCACCGCTAAACTCCACAAATGCTACATGGCTTCTCTTCAGATGACCAAACAGACTCAAACGCAGACGCAAGCGCAAACGCATAACGCGAGATTACGTCCGTTATCCTTGCCGGACACTGACAGCTTCATGAATGCGACGTCCGACGACGGAAATCAGTTTAACAACAGGGGAGGAGGAGTGACGGAGACGACGACGGAGATCAAGTGGGAAGATGGAAACGCGGATATTCAACAGAATTTCAGGCCATTGGAGGAAGATCATATCGAGCAAATGATCGAGGAGCTGCTTCATTACGGTTCCATTGAGCTTTGCTCTGTTTTACCTACTCAGTCGCTGTGAGAAACGGCCCTGTCGTTTTAGCGTAATTCTTTTCTATTTATATTATTTTATTTTCCTTCAACCAGACGACGTCGTTACGAGAGTAGTAGTGAGGAGTACTACTTAGAAGAGGAGAAAAAAAAGGCTGATTTTAAGACATTTGATCTGAATTGGCCTCTTTGAAACACTCATTCGAGTTTCTACAAGAGCAATCGATCATATGCATATGTAATGTATAGTATTTTTATAATATGAAAAAATGGTTATCAATTTCTTTGCATAATTTTCTCCATTTAAACCAAAAACTAACAATTTTAATTAGATCATGATATATCATATAAGTTATTTATGAGTTTGTGTTCGTGTGTGAATAAGTGGGGATTTTATGTAGTGAAAAGATGCAACAACAAGAAGAATTATATCAAAAGAAGCGTTACAAAGAGAGATGAGAGTTAGCTTTTGGTTTTTGTTCCATGCATGTTCTCAATTTTTCAACGGTGGGCCTTAATTTTCTTTCCTTTTAAAATTCTATTTCTCCCTCTCTTTTGATTTTTTCTTTTTAATTTGGGATTGCTGCTAAGTAGAAAAAAAGTGTCTCCTACCTATGGCCTAACACGACCATCAAAATCTAACTTTTAAATTAGAGAAATTTATGTTTCTAGCACTTATATATATTAAAATAGAAATACAATGGTTAGCTATACGACTAATCAAAAGCAATAGAAACTTAGAAACCCGACCCAAAAGAACATATGTCCAAATACGAGAACCCGACTCGAACATGAGTTCTTAATTTCTCGATTTAGGGTTAGATTGAGAAAAGAAGATTCCTTTCTTTGATTTGTGATATAGTGTTTTTGTTGTTTTATCAACGTTTTGAAATATTTTTTTTTTGGTTTTAAACAATCAATTTTTTTTATCGATTTAAAATGTGTGGAACCGCAATGTCTCTGTATACATATAACGTTTTACGGGTGATTGCAACTATAACCACACTACACCATTGCTTCTAAACAGTTTCAGCTGCATCAGTATAAGATTAATTATTACTCAGCCAGTCAGCGAGTATAATACGATAGCTGCTTCACTCTGATCGATCGATTCTTCTTGCATGCATACGTTATCAGTTGTTAGCAACAACGCAAGCCAAAACAAAAGTATTTTAATTTAGTAGATGATAATTCAGTATGGTTAATTATAGCTCGTTGTGATATAAGCAGTACACATGCAATGCATCTAAATTGCAGCACACAAATGATTTGACGTTAGGAATTCTATATATCGATATATCCAAAAAATTTCTTGTCCCTTTATTTGCATGCTAGAGATAATAAATTAGAAATCTAATAATTCTCAAGAACTAGAAAGAGTGAATTACGCAAGTCATGTATTGTATGTTATATATGTAATAACTAAGAAAATCGATGGAATATTTTTGTTCTTATAAAAATAGTTTTTAACGATGTGACAAAAAAGCCTGTAAATTATAAGGTTGATAAAGACAGAAATAGTTTAATAATTTAATCCTAAGATATATCTCACATAACTGCAAGAATGGGAAGCCAAAAGTAATTCAAAACTATTTTACTTATAGTTCTGTAGACATGCATGCGTTTACAATTGATTTGGTAACAACTGGAAATTGACTACGTGAGGATATATACTATCTCAGATCCATGAAAATATCAAACAGAGTAAAACAAGTAATAATCAGCTATATGGGACAAAATATGTCAAACAATATTATTGAGAAAGATTAGAATCTCAACGTGATATTATTTTTTGGATCGAGGTCTTTATCGAATGGAACTTATAATGATTATCCTACGTACCTGTTTAGAAATTGATTTTGTTTCCCCACAAACTTTTCAAAAAAGTAATAAGTAAATAAAGAAGAAGGAATTATAAAAGTGTAGTTTTGTTCTAATTATTCTGTTTTCTTAAAGCATTTTGAAGCAGCAAAGGTGAGATTTAAAATAATGGGCATGCTTGTGAGTTTATCATCATTACTTCTTTGAACTTCTGTGACCCTTTTTTTCCTTTGAGGAAGGTCCTTTTCTCTTGTCCCAATAAAAATTTCACTGCACTCACCAAATAAAGAATAAATAGGTAAAAAGTAGAGATTCAGATTTCAGATTCACATGAAAACATATTTTTGTCAATTCTTGTAATATAATATTTATTTTCGTATTTATCTCGTGTTAATGCATGAAAATATATTTAGTTCACACAAATTTTAACAAAAGCATTGCACATATATCTTTGGTTTTTGTTCTTGAGCTTATTCCTAAGACATCGTTAGTTAAACGTGTTAGTTGTGCATTAATCTTACTTAAGATATTTAATAAAAAGAAGAGAGATTATTGAGTTTGGACATTTTAGTTGATTATATGAGCTAATATACGTGTTGAAAACAAATCTTTGGGCAAAACAGGAACAACTCATATATATCGAACGCTATTCTGTGCATACAAAGATACGATCAGTGCCATCAAGCTTAATTAATAAAGGAAACTAAGTTTATCTTTGTTGTTCTGTTACCATATTAAAAATCAATTGAAAAAAATGCAGGTGTGTCATGGATTCAAATATAATACTGTTCGTGTATGAATTGTCAATAATAATAAAAAAATCATAGCGACAAAAAAGACGTACAGTGAAAATCAGTTAATGACTACAATCAGTTCGGTATCTTTGTAAGTTGATAAAGATTAAATCATTAAGGTAAACTAATTAGGCCTCTAGCTAGTATTGCATTTAGTTCTTCCGAAAGCAAGGTCCGTTTCAGCCACCTACATTTTGTTACTATTTAAAATTACAATAGATCAATTGTAGTTGTTGACCGCATCGCATATTAGTGATGTGTTAAATTTTTAAACGTTAAACGACATATTACCATAAGTGTCTAAGTTCTGGAGTTGAATGAAACAAAACAAATATAGGATTAATCACAATCTAATATAAAAGATTACAGAAAACTTGTCCGTAAACATTATCATCCAACCAATAATCAACCTAATTTACCAAATCCATGATCCAACAATGAAACTATTCACACATGCCTAAAGACAAAGCATAAACAAAGATAAATAAACACAAATATATAATTAATTAAAAGATTTAGAGAAAGAGATGATAGGAAAAAGCTTCAAGAATTTGGATGAGATGTCATCCTCATCACAAAGGTAGTACAAAAGCCTTTTTTACTCTTCACTTAGAACATTCAAACTTAATTGAAGCTTAGGTTAAAATGAACTGAAAAATGTATAAATACTAGGAGGATACAAATCAGGTCGACTCTAGAGAAAATGGGTCAGATTTTAAGCAAAATATATCAAATGATAACCCATTATCTTGACACCAAATGTGAGGATAAACTAGGGGAAGAATTGCCTCCATCACACACAATCTTTCAGTTGCTTCGGATTGACTATGCAGTTTTCTATAATGACATGTCTTCACTAAACTGGTTGTATCTCCTGAACCGATGATGAGAATGACATGAATCTAGCGCCAAAATGAGATTGATTCAATTGACTATGTTGCATCCAAATGTGTGTTGTATCCGGATATGGAAGGCATTCAACTGATATGATCTTTCAGCCGCTTCTGGCTGTCTATGCATTTTCCTTTCACTTAATTGGATTCAAAGTGTTTTCTCCATCTTTCTTCAAGCTCTATGTAACTCCTTTAATCCATCCACTTCCAAACATGTAATTGAACACAAGAACACTTTCTGTTCATTACCTTCAAGTACGTGTAAGTACTTCTTAATGAGATGTAGTGGATTTATTGTGGTTAGCTAATGATGTTCCTTCATCTCTAGGTGTTTTTTAATGCTCAAATATTATTTTTAAATGAAATTTTTTACGATTAGTAGTTTTTTTCATCATGGTATTGAATTTATGAAAATCAATTATTGGTGGAAACATTCCCATTGTATATGTTTTACGATTGGGTTTGTCTTTTAATTTATTGACAAAATCTGTGACACAGAGAAGATCTATCAAAGTTGTTGACAACTAGTTTACCACAACTTTTACCCTGATGAATTTGTAAGTGAGATAGATGTCACACATTAGAATGCGTTCGCATATATAATACACATAAATTTTAAAGTATATATGAATATGCAACTAGAAGATAAAATTAAAAATTTAGGAGGAAAGTGGTCAAAGGCAATTATGGAGAAGAGAATGATGGTGTTGAGCTACGTAGAATCTCATGTGAAGATGTTGGTTCCAAAACGACCAAAAACATGACCTTATGTGGTGAAACCCCTTTTCAGTATTTTTCACAAACATCCAATTCCTCGTTGTTGTGTTTTTTTTTGTCAACATGTGTGTATGTATTTTTTTGTTCTTCTGGTTAGCGTATTTTATATATTTTATTGTATAATTTTTCTAATCCGGTGCTTTTGAAGATGCCATCGATCAAGTGTGTATTTTGAATAGCTTTTTTTTTTGTTACTTCTAGTGTGGATATTTAAGATACCACATTTTATGCAATCACCATAAAGTTGCCAACCAAACCAAAGCTGGGAATGACACTTGGGATTAGAAGAAATCACTAGGCTATTAATTTTTCCGGATATTTTCATTTTTTTTATTAGTTATTAACTTATTTCCAAACCAAAGAAAATCTTACACCAAATAATTGTTTTTATTCAAAAGTATGCATTATTTGATTTTAAATCTGGATGGGGACATATCGACTAATATTAAAACAAACAAATTTATTTACTTGCTAGTTTATTTGAACTTTTAAACAGTTCTGCACTATAATAACTAAAGAGAAAAATATATTAATGTAGCATTATTTTTAATAATACATAGCATTTTGCAAGTTTGTTAATTACTGTACGGGTAGTTCCCACAAAACTTGAACTGAATGTTCAGGAAATGAATAGTACTGTAGTCTATAGTGGCATGATTTTTAATCAAAATAAGATGAAATGGTAAAGTTAAATTGAAAAAGACAGATTTCGAATTGTGTTTCTAAACCGTCTAATGTATTTATGTATTCTTCTGAATTTTTTTAAACATGTTTTGTTCCGGAACGGTATAAAATAAATTAGTTAAACTAAATTTTTTTTTTGTGTATTAAGCCAAGCGTAATCTCAATTTGATTATACATAGAAAATCTTTATATAGTTTGCGGAAACCTAAGCGTACGTATATAAATAAATATACACACAATATATACAAATATATTATATACGCAGTGCCCATACGTTAACTGTTCCTCTCTCATAATGTGACATTCATATAAATAAGCTGCATGTATGTTAAATACAACATGTGCATTTCGATGAGCCCAAACAAATATGCAATGGTGCCATTTTTACGTTCACATATTAAATTGGAATATGATAAGCTCTTCGGCCTGCGATCTGCTAACTCGAATGTTTGTCCTCACGTATTTATTTTGAGAAATATAACACGACACGTAAATGCATTTAAGTGTGCATCAATCTGAATTAGACTCACTTGGTGATCTAAGTTTCTAACCGTATAAATTGAAAAGACAATGTGATATAAAACGACGATGAATATCAATTTGAAAAAGCTGTAATCCTCTGGAAGATCTTTTGGGATGGTAATGTCCAATTCTCTGGAAATTGGTTTTGGAAGAGGATCCTGAAGCTTCATCATCAAAATTCAAACAAGATGATATATGTGGATGTCGATCAGTTTCAATAGATATTTTGGCTTCATTACAAAATAGATTTACGAACGTATCTTTTAAAGCATGAATTACATACTTGAAAGCATTCGACTCAGCCACGAATCGTGAAAGCATACGACTCAGTCATCTGAAGCAGCCACGTATCTTGCGTCTCTTCTCAAATTCAGAATCCCAAAAACTAATACAATAAACTCTCTCTCTCTCTCTGTCAGTGTTAACTCTTCCGACACAAAATTTAAGGTAATTTAATCTTTGCTCTTTACTTTCTGTTAATTATTTAATATGAAGCTTGATCTGAATCTTTCATGGATGTATTGAATCTAATTCATGTCACTTATAGGCTAATTATTTTATTTGTAAGAAAATAAAAGTAAAATGATAAAACGACTATATGAACTAAAGAGTCTTCCAATTTATTCTACCATAAGTTGATTAATTTCTTCTTCGTATTTGATTGAAAGAGGACACTAAATTTAAGTATTTTGATTTTTGGTAGAAAACGGTTTTCATGTTATTTAAATTTTTGCAGCTTTCATTGACATTAAAACGATGAAGAACATATTGAAGTTAATTTTCCAGATACATAAAAAAAGTTTAGTCGTAATTGATATTTCCCAAAATTATTGAAAAGCTTTTTATAAAATAAAATCTTAAACGAATTTTTATATACACACATAACAAATTTAATCCTAATCGTATTTTTCTAGGTCATTTGACAAAAACTATTCGCAAATAAAAATAAAACATGAATTTTGATATTAACTGTAATATTCTTACTATATACATTGAGTAGGTGCACTGCTTTACAAAAAGAATCAACTTTATAAATAAGTCTACAGAAAAAAAATATCAAGAAAAAATATAATATTTAAGTCGATCATTCAAATAGGTGCACAGTTTTAAAATTTATCTACAACTTTGGGTTTGAGCAAATTAGATATTAATTAACTTTAGATAATATCTTCTTCTTCTTTTTTTTGGTAGAGAGTCAAAATGAGTCTGTGGTTTGTCATTGTTGCATTGGTCTTCTTTGCTTCTATACTCATTGTAAAGAACACGAGAAAGCCAAAGAAGAATCTACCTCCTGGACCGCCAAGACTTCCTATAATTGGTAACTTGCACCAATTGGGATCTCACCCTCATCGTTCGATGTTCAAATTATCTAAAGAATACGGTTCTCTCTTGTCCCTGAAGTTGGGAAGTATATCAACTGTTGTCGCATCAACACCAGAGACGGTGAAGGATGTCTTGAAAACATTTGACGTCGATTGTTGTTCGCGACCTCATATGACTTGTCCTGCAAGAATTACATACGGTTCAAACAGTCTCGTCTAAGGCAATAGATTCGTTTTTCGATCAAGCTATAAAGCATCATCTAGAAGATGAGAGTATCAAGGATGATATCGTTGGCCAGCTCCTCAAGATAGAAAAGGGAGAGATTGGATTTGGGGAGTTTCAACTCACTCGAAACCACACTAAGGGAGTTCTTCTGGTACGTAATGAAAAAAAAAACTTCTCAATTCAAACTTCATTCCCTAATTTCATATTTTTAATTTTATTATTATTACAGGATGTTTATACTGCTGGAGTAGACACTTCTGCCCAAACTGTGACATGGGTGATGACACGTTTGATTACGAACCCAAGAGTTTTAAATAAAGTGCAAGCTGAGGTGAGAGAAGTGATCAAAAATATAAATGATATAACAGAAGAAGACATAGAACGACTTGAGTATCTCCATATGGTGATTAAAGAAACGTTTAGAATAACACCACTTGTGCCACTTCTAGTTCCAAAAGAGGCTTCAAAAGATGTAAAGATCGCAGGTTATGACATTCCAAAGAACACATGGATCCATGTTAACATTTGGGCTGTTCATGTGAATCCAAGCGTTTGGAAAGATCCAGAAGCTTTCATCCCCGAGAGGTTCATGGATAATGAGATTGACTATAAAGGTCTAAACTTTGAGTTGTTGCCGTTTGGTAGCGGAAGGAGGATGTGCCCGGGTATGGGTATGGCTTTGGTACACCTGACTCTTATAAATCTTCTTTACCGTTTCGATTGGAAGCTTCCGGAAGGAAAGAAAATTGAAGACATTGATCTTGAAGAATTATGTGCACTTGTCTGTCCTAAAAAAGTCCCACTTCAGCTTATCCTGGTCCTTACCCAGTGGACTTGACTTCACTTCTTCACTTTATAATTTCTTAGTTTAAAATAAGTGATGTAAAGATCTTATATCATCACGATCAATAAAATGTTTGTTCACGTAAACACAACTTCTTGGGACCATTACTACCGAATCGAGTTGCGTAACAAAAAGGGGGACTTGTAATTTTACAAGTACTAGAGCTAAGCACTCACAGTTGGTGATGGAGGAAGACATTGTCTTCTCCTATCCCCTCTTCTGCTCCGGTTTAAAGAACCCGAAGGAAAAAGCGAAGGGCCAGGTGGAAATCTACTTGATCTGCTCCGGAGTTTCTTCTTTTCTGCTTCCGGAATCTTCTCCTCCTTTGATCTCACCTGCCTCACCTTTGTCTCATTCAGCTCTGCCGGCAGAACACAGTTGCAGAACAAACCTAAAGGCAAATACAAACATAAAGTTATGAGCTTTTACTAAAACAGAGTATAAAAAAAATGCCAATGTTCTGTTTTGTAGCTTCTTACCAAAGCGAGCGAGACGGTTAACCCAACTAGGGATAGATCTCCGGGTCAGCTGAACACAGACGTCGTTGCAGAAGTGATTGCAGTTCTTTGTAATGAGATGGTAAGTGTTTCCGCTATACTCTTCCGCAAGTTTCTCCATAAAGGCACGGACTTTTTCAGGATCCAAATCCGTTCTTCCAATCAAAATGGACTTCCTGAATGTGAAACCTGGACATTGCTTCGGTTCCACCTCAAAAATCCCTGTTGTTGAATGCTCGTGAGCTCCGAAACCATATTCAACCCCATGAACTAACAAAACAATTGATTATACACAATATCAATCCGACAATGTTGTTTCCCTTTCTTTCGGAAGCAAACAAAAAAAAAATCTACAGCTAGATTTTTCGTTTTGGACAGACATATCTAATAAGTTAATTCACAAATCAATTTAAAAGTCATATAAAACCCGGTTGTGGTTAATAGAAAATCAGAAGAGCTGATCCAAAATGGGTCAAAAAGTTTCCAATTTTGGAATTTACTGAAAATGAAAACGGCAACTTAAATTTTTCTACAAACAAACAAACATCAAACTAAAAGTTTCTTACTTCAACGAAACAGCTTAAGCTGAATCCAAATCTCCATTCAAAAAGCAGCTTAATTTTCAAGCTCAAATGGAACAAACATGAGTAATTTCAATTGCCGATCCAAGGAAAAGCTCAAATTTTCCTTTTTGTTCTCGGGGAAACAAACGAATCAGAAAGGCGGTACCTTCAACACCAGAGTGGTAGATCCCGAGTCCTAACCAGTAAGCATAGCCATTGATGGGTGTGAGATCGTATACATTCAGATAGACCGGAACCAAACCGGCTTTCTTTTTCCGGCCGGTCACCACCACCATTCTACAAAACATCTTTCTTTAACCGACGAAGGAAGGACTCTCAAGACTTGAAGGTTTTAAAAAAATAAAAATCTTATCGTTTCGTGGTCTTCTGCTTCTTTTGTCAATCTGAGAGGGAGAGAAGCTTCTGATGTTTGTTTCCTTCTTTCTTAAAAGCTACATTCTTTTCTGCTTTCTGTCATCCTTGGCTCCCTTTTGTTTAGGGCACAGATTGTTGTAGTCCCTATAATTTTACAATTTTTACGTTTTGGCCCAATATCAATTACTGTTTTCACGTCAACGACGCCAAAGAGGACTATACTACTTGAGTGTTCCCAGAAGAACAGTGCAAAGTGCACATAAATTTTAATTACTCGTATAGAATAGTAAAAACCGACAGCCTAGAGACGTTTAGATGGCTTTTTGGCGGCCACATTCACATGATCTCTCCATCTTTAACCATATACGATCATAATAATGGTCAACAGAAAGTCAACTTTTTTTTTGCCTGGACGGTCTAGACGGATGATTAATAATATATTTAAATTTTGTTATACATGTAAATGGCTAAAATATAAACAAAAATACTAAAAAAAATATATAGCACTATACATAATCTTATAGAACAATTCGTTAAAAAAATATGAAAAACAAATTCCAATTACTGTAATTGATTAAGCACTAGACAAGCCGCAAAAACTCCGATTAACACTAAACACAATTTTGAACATTGGTCATCGTGATGATTGTGTAATAAAATGAGAAAAAGGAGGGTAAAATAGGTATAATAATTAAATAGGAATCGACAAAGCCACGAGCCATGTCTTAGGAGTTGTGTCTTTGTGTACGTTTTAAGCAACCGATGACTGGCTGTTGGGGCGTGAAGTTGACAACATTATTACGCTGACCACTTAATCAAATTTTCGACTGATTAGAGTACCCAATCTCTTTTGTATTTACTTGGATAAAACATATTTTTCCTACTCAAGTATTATAAAACTAAACATATATAAAAGCACTAACATCAAAAGGATTAACCCATATTCGAATTGTATTTGACCAATGTACAATATAGTACTTGATTGAAATCTCTTTTCTTTTCTTCTGGCCATGTTTTAGTCCTGTTTCAAGATTTGAAAACCCCCTAATAGCAAAGAATAATTAAAGGATTCAAAAATCTAAATATTCTAATATTGTAAGTTACTAATGTATTTTGTATTTGACCTGAAATTTTTTAATTCAGTAGTTTCAATAAAAAACGTATGAAATTATAATAAAAAATTATAATTTTCATGTAATAACAATCAACAATTTATTTTTATGATGGACATGGCATTGGGGAACAACACAAGAATCAATATACATTAATGGACTCTTCACAAACGATTTAGCCGTCTTTTGTAGATTGGTTAATATATATATTGTATATTCGAATATTCGATGAAAAAATATCAGATAGTACTATAGAAACAAAAATTATTTTTGAAAATTAGGGATAAAGCAAGTGGAATGAACATTAGACTCAAGACCTCTTAATTTGGTACTTTAACATTCTTCAAAAGATAAGCATTTTTTCCCACTGAATTATAAAGATAAGTTACATCATATTAGAGAGATAATTTAACAATAAATGAGAGATCGGTTCGTTCAATACTCGATATATTAATCTATAAAGTTGGCTTTTAAAAGGTCAACAAATTATGTCCATTTAATGACTTGGACAATTAATTACTCATGGCCATTTGTAGAACAACTTTGAAGACCAACAAGTTGTGTACATAATTATTATAGTCAACTGCTCGTGACGATAATAGTATAAGTTAATAGTATTATATTCTACTGATTATCTTGTGAATTACCATGTTTGTCATAATTTACAATTATGTTTGTCGTTTGGTTATAATTGGCACTAATAGTCAGAGACTCATAAATGAAAATTTGTTTCGTATATAGTTAACAGAGAAAAAGAAATATAGACTAATCTTTAAAATCCATAATCATATGAAAGAAAAAGAGGTGAAAACGGCGACGTTATGGATCGACCACATGTATATGCATCTTCCTTGGCTTTTTCGAGTTTTGAAAACTCAATCACAATTATATAAAGTTATTCATTACTATAAAAAAAATCTAATTTATTTTTTATAATGGACAAGTAAATTATATTATGTAATTTAAATTGCAATAACTTTGAATCTCCTTATTGGAAAAAAAAACTTCGAATCCTCTTAACGAGTGGAACCCAAAATGTACAATATTATCTGGATAATTTTGAAAATTAGGCCACGCCGATAAATTTGGAGTTACTGATTTAGCCATTTAGTAATACATAGGCCCTCATTGGGCCTTCAAAAACTTTTTGGACAATATTAAATGTTTTCGCTTACTAATTTCAAGTTATGGGCCTTAGAGCCCAGCCCATAGAGACTCATTTCACTAAATCACCCTCGTCTATGCCAAACTTCCCTTGCCGTTTAGGTTTTTGCTGGTGCGCGCTTTTTTTTTCTTTTCTTTTTTTGGGGGAGAACTCCACTTATTTCTCTAATGTGTACAGGCAAGTGTGACTTAGATTGTATAAAATGTTTTGGGGCCAAGGTATAATAAACAAGAAGTTGAAGATGACTCCAAGGACTCTTCAGGTTTGTTGTTACATTACACGTTTTGGATGTGTGATTGTCTACCTGTGTTCCTCTTGGATTTATTCATGTAACTGTATAACTTTTGGTTCATTCTAACGATTTTTATTCTTTCTCTGTGGATACAAACAAGCGTATCTTTCATCGACTAAATTGTTTACTACTGGTTTGAGAGAGACTTATTTGATACAATTATATTCGACCATTTTTGGAAAAAACACGTGAAGTCTTTGATGATGAAAGCAACATCTGTGTCCTTTTTGTTTGGTAATGTTTTCTAACGTATGAAATATGCGATGGCCTTCTAGAAAATCTCGTATATGTCCGTAATACTTTGTTTGTTAACATCCTGAAAAGGACGACTCTGGTTCTTCGTATTTCGCGCCACCCCTGCTTTTGCTAATTATTCATCTTTCCTCCATGCTTGAAAGTATTAAGAAAACCCACTTACAAGAATCAATCTCTTTGTAAAAAAAGAAAAAAGAATCCAATCTTTTGGTGTTTTTCTTTATGTTTACATATAATTTCAGAAAGAATATATACAAAGTTGGAGTCTGTCCCTCAGCATTACATTTAATCTCTTTTCAAAGTTTATACTTCTTTCACACCTTTAGTTAGCTAGTCGCTTGCTTTTGCTATTGTTTCACCTTTTATGTATCAGTGTGTGTGTGTGTGTCAGTGTGTACTCGGGTGTTGTTATCCTCGACCTCGCCAAAAAAATGGTCGTTATAGTGTATACCAAATTGGGGTCTAACAAAGAGAAGCATTGGATGCTTTATCGTTTCATGCTTTTGCTACTGTAATTTTGTGTTTCAATCTTCTTCTATAGTAATCTTTGCTTTTTAGTGTCACAATCATCCTACACAGCTTCTGTCTTCTTTTTTATTATATCTGTTTTTGTTCTGTTTGAGTGTCTTGTTAGCAACTTTTAAATGAATAGAATGATTGTTCTAACTTTTAGGTAACCCAACTTTGACATTATTATATTATTTCCTTTTTCTTGTGACTATGAAACCAAATCTTCCCTCAGATCTCAATATCTTTTTTTCTTTCTCCTTTACTCTTTACACAATTCTCTTCCATTTTATTGGAATTAAAACTACTTTATACGGTTATTGGGTGTTACCTGAAATCCATTTATGTTTAGTAAAAAAATCTCAGACCAAGTAGATTTGTGAAAAAAATGTCCACTAGACAGAAATATACACATAACAATCACATGAAAACACAGTAAAAGATACTAAATGCAAGAATCAAAGAAGTAGAATCTTAGAGCTTGAGGGATAAGTCAAGCTTTTGTTGGTCTTCTTGATTAGTGCTTAACAATCCTCCGTCTCCTCGCCATTGTTCAAGAGTCGGTGACCCTACTAGAATCCTTCCTATGTTGCTCGATGATCTGCCCATATTATTAGACCGTGAATTTACTGAAGGATCCATCATCATCATCTGATGATGCTGCTGCTGCTGCGGCTGATGATGAAAATTCTCCATGGAAGAAAGTTTGCCTATTGCTGGTTGTTGATCAAGTGGTAGTCTTGACCAGTTGATCTGACCATAGTGACCACCAAACCCGTTATATGAACTAATTAGCTTGTGGCTCATCGAATGCGTTTGAATCCCCAAAGACCTGTTGTTGTATTGTCCATGGAAAGGCACTGGAGAGAAACCGTAAGGATGTCCAAAAGCCGAGGCTGATGCTGCCATTCGTTGCCCTCTCTTTGCCAACGTCCTCTCTCTCTTGTGTGCGTTTTGGTGACCACCAAGTGCCTGTGAGCTATAGAATGTTCTTTGACAGTAGTTGCATGAGAAAAGCTTTTGCTCTGTGGATGTACTAGATCCGTTATAACTCTGACTAACATCGATACTCGTGTCTATGCCGTCGATGAGATTGAGTTCTTGATTGATCTGTTCTTGGCTATAATTATCGTTAACATCTGCTTCTTCGTCTTTGAAACTCTGTTTTAGGCTCTGGTTCAGAGAATCTTGACATGGAAAAGCTGTGGATGAGGAGGAAGCTACGCAAGAGGGATCTGAAGCGTCCATAAGAGCTAAAAAAGGAACAACTTTTTTTCAAAGTGATGATTTCTTCTCTCTTAGTATATCTCTCTCTCTCTCTATCTCTCTCCTTCTATTATTAATAGCTATGAAAGAAGCTTATATCTGTGAATGGGAGCAGAAGTAGATGGTATTAGAAAGGAATAGACAAAGAAAACAATATACTCTACAGTAGAACAGTGTCTTAGCTTTTTTCTTTTGTAATAATAAATAGTGGACGGATCAAGTACTATGAACATGAGAGCGATAGGTAGGTTTCGTTTGCTGTTACACCCTTCTCACAAAACACTTAGAAGCTAGCTTATTGGGACTCCACCATCTCTACACACCTATATATATATATATATATATATATAAGACACTATATATATATATATATATATATAAGAGGACCCTTTCCATTTTTGGCTGCTTCCTCCTTCAATAACCATATATTTATGACATGTCATCAGGTAAGAACAACAACCCTTTAGCACTTGGCCATGATCCACAACTTCTTCCTTTATTGAGGTTTAATCCAACATGATCATGAATTCCTCGTGTGATTGATGAATGTATTAATGGTTGAAAATAGTAAATCCTCAATCCTTAAATAATTGAGTATGTGCAGTACTATTTGGTATTTATGTATTGGAAAATATATTCTATATAGAGTAAGGATTAAGATGTATACAAACGACAACTGAAAGCGAAGCACTTCTCATCAACAGTTACGAAACTAGTACATCTGATGAAACGACATGAGAGGAAAATGACAATAAATTGAAAAGGATGTTTTAAAAAAGAAAAAAGAAGAAGAAATGTACTGGAAATGGACCATCTAAATTATTTCAGGTCTGTTTATGTCTACTTTATGTAACTCCACGAGGTAAGTGGCCATTTCTGTCTCCTTTAGCTTCTCTTGTAGGGTCTCTCCTTCGTTTTTCTTCTTTCTTTTGTACTCTACTAAGACCAGACCGAAGCTTAAACTAGTTACAGAGCATTTAATCGTTATGCCATGGATATTTTGTTCTCATACCTTTTTCAATTTTTTTAAAATTTTATTGGGTTTAGCAAAAAACCATCTAGGGGAATCTACACCCATAGAACGACTTCTAAACCACTCAAATTAAATATTTACTTAGCACACTTACATATGCAATGTTAACATGATGGGAGTAAGAAAACACACTTGTATTGTATGTTGAAAATGCAAATTAAAAAGGAAACTTATTGACTTCTTTGCATCACATCACAACATGGGTGGTGGTATAATCTACTCTTTATTTGGTTAATGATAATTTTGGCTAGATCCGTTTCATTATTATATATATGATTTATTTTGTTTTGTATCTTAGTGAGCTATTGTAGACCATAGTATGACCTAAAGAATAGTTTGTCTTTATGAGAGCGATCAACCTTTTCTTTTTATGTAATTTTAAAGGAAAAGAGATTTTGAAACTTCCACGCTCTTCTTCTTTGTCATCTAAAGAGTTTTGTAGATTCGTCAATATAAATTTGGGTTTCCCACTCAATTTCATCATGAAGTACAACTAGGTTGCATGACAAAAGTAGCTTTGTTCCACCAATTGGAACTTCTCTTTTGGAAGCCACGTCGGCAAGATCAAACCCACTTGAGCATTGAGTAAATGTTTTTTCTTTCTTTATCAACATAGTGGATTGGACATATGATATATTTCCTAATAATGTTAAGATACTACTCAATATTTCCAAACTTTAGCTTAAGAATGATATACTTTAGCTTGTAATGGAACCGAGAGATCTAACAATTAAATTTTGTATATTTGTCGTACCCGTATTGCGACCTACTTGGTGGGTCCAACGTTACGAATGGCCGACAGAGAAATGGGAAAGCTGATGATTCAGAGTTTTCAATTGCTAGTAGTTGCTAATTTGTTTTCAAATTCATTACTTTTGCTTATAATTATATAATGAATACTTGGTGGTGTTAGTACTATCTCTAATTCTCCGTTAAAGGATCACCTAGTTGCTTATATCAGCAATGAAATGATCTCAATGTTGGATTGGCAAGTAATGTGAGTTGGCAAAGTTTATTATGGTTCCAATGAGTATTCTAACATTCCACGTAATATCAATCATGATCAAAATATTCACAACACTGGTTCTTACTTTTAACAGACGGTGACGCATAACTTAACTTTCATAACTTTTCCTGAATGTATGGTTTTTTTTTCTTTCTCTAACTTGTATTCATTCAAAAAACATATTAGTCAAGAGTTGTATCAAATTTTATCTTTATGTTTTTTTCTAACTAACCTAACAATGCTTTTTTATTAAAACATATTAGGTAAGTTTCATATAGTAAAAGCACTAAAATGTAACTTGCTTCATCGAGTTACACGTTTTTGAAGCTTCCATAATTTTGTAGAATTTTTAGGAAAAAAAAAGTTAACAAGAAAGCTGTATGGGAGAGTTGATGTAAGAGAAGTAGAAACACATCGCAACATATAATTCCAAAAGTATACAATTGTCTAATCGCATATCAAACCAGATCTACTTTTGGTAGATTTTCTGTCTTCATCCGAAATTTTGAGTAAATGTCTTTCAAAACATATAGATTTCTTTATATTTAAAGTTCCCTAAACAAATAATGAAATCTTGTTAGTAGCATGCCTCGTAAGCGCCACGTCTAAATTTTGGTATGACAAAAATTTATATAGAAAATTTCACTGTGTTCCGATGAGGCTAACCAGTACAACAACTATTGAAGTTTCCGGGTTTACCAAAAATAATTCAATCAAACTTTCCACCGTAACACTAGAAGAAAAAGGACGGCCAATATTTCACAAACTAAAGAAGAGAGGAGAAGCTCATCATTCAAGTTCAAAGTTTCTACGTCTAAGAGAGAACAACGTGACGGCAGTAAAAAAAAAAGGTAGTTTTTGGGTAGTCTTACAACTACAAAGCAACATGCTCCAAGTAATTTCCCGATTGGTTGCATCAAATAGGGAGTACTATTTTGTTTAGTAGAAATGAGAAGCCAAAAGCCATAAACAATAAACCTTTTGAGATATTGATAGTATTAAGAGAACTATTCTACACCTGAGTTCTTCTGATCTACAACAGCTTGAAAGAATGTCAAAAGCAGCAAATCTCAGATACCATTGCTTTCCATCAGCTTGCGGGTTTAGAGAGCGCTCCTGCAGCAAACAGCAGATTTCTCCGAGAAAACTGCCCCAATGTAAACACACACACACATAAAAAAATAGTCTTAGCATATGCTTGATCACCGAGCTTTGTAATGCTAGGAAGATAATGTTCTATGTGACGGATCAATTATTTGGCACACACTCTCAAACTTTGGTTCTGATCAAGTTTTTCGTCATTAATTTTAGGGATGTGTTGATTTACTCACAAAGACAAGATGATATACTTAGCAGAGAATCCATAGATGCAAAATAGATCACAGGGTTTTGAAAGTGAGTAGTTTAATTCACGAGCACAAGATGATAGACATAGCAGATAGTCCATAGGTGAAAAAAATATCACGGTGTCAAATACTGGTGCCACTAATTCTAGTAAAGAGAGCATAACTTACTCGGAGAGCGTGAACTGGTGTGGACTTGGTGGGGAAAGTCCTGAGTGAGCGCAGTCTGTTTGAATTTCCATTTCTGATAACAACAAATAGATACATCATATTTAAGAAAACAAACTGTTATTCAAAAAAAAAAATGATACGGCTTCGTAAGGAGTAAACTCACTTTTCCTCGGCCTTTGTCAATTTGGTACTTGAGGTGACGTCCCACAGTTTCACTGTGCAGTCCGCAGATCCAGAAGCCAGAAGAGAGCCCTCGCCGCTGTAACAGAAAAGCAGGTTAGTAGTAAATTATAATAGTTCTTGGGTCACTGGAATTGGAATTTGCGGGTTCACTATTCCAAGCAAGCGGACATGACCAACCAAGCCCAGCCATTTCCTTAACCACCCAACACATATTAGACCCATATAACTCTCGAAAACCCATAAGAGGAGAAACCTCCATAATTGAATGATTTAAAAAAACTAACTTCCTTCTTCTCTCGCTCTCTCACCTGTAAGAGAGACTCCAGACACATGAATTATGGCCCATCAGTGGTGTGATGCAGCGAGCTGTTGAGAGGTCCCACATCATTATGGTTCCATCTTCATCACCAGAGGCCATATATCTCCCATCTGGAGACATCGCCAATGATAAAACCATACTCCTGTGCCCAATGAATATCCTGACACATTCCCCTGTTTGGACATCCCAGAGTCTAACCGTCTTATCACTAGAACCAGTTGCAATGTAGTTACAATTCGGATGCCACTGTACACACTGCAACCAAATGCATTTGACAAGTACATTAAAAGGCCCATCAACAGTTATCCAAATGGCAACGCAAGTCACTCATCTGTATTAATGTCAATCCAAATATTTAGGTCATCCAACATAAGCTTAAGACTTCAAGTCCATTATGTTATCCTGGGTCACATTAAAAATAAAAAGGGGCTACTAATCTAAGTCCATATACAATGCAAAGTGTTAGCTTAACCATTATAAACTGTGACTGTAAACTATGCCTTCAATTGCATAGCAAAACGATCAAGAAAATTATCCGTCCATGAATTAACAACTCAAACGGTCCCTTATATTTAACCTCTGTAAATTAAAACCCAAACAATGAAGCTGAGGGAGACACTCACATCAACGTCAGATAGATGCCCTGCCATTATCCGCAGAGGTTGTATTCGGTCCATTGACCAAATCCGTGCAGTACGATCATGAGAACAGCTTGCAAAGTAATGCCCGAAAGGGCTAAACTGCACCATGAAACAAGTATATATACATGTCCCTTCACCATAAATTCCAGTTTATGTAAGAAAAACATGTGAAAATTGAACAGTTATACCTGGACATCCCATACAGGGTAATTATGACCCTTGTAGCACACGAGATTGGCATTTAGTTTTGTGCTCCACAGCCGTACTGCACTTACGAATACATGGTTGGTAACTAAGAAAAGTCCGAACTAATGAGCGAGTATATGGATTTGTAGAGTGATGGAAAGATACATACTTGTCGTATCTGCTGAAGAAGATAAAACAAAATCTCCAGGAGGACTGAAAGTAGTCGAGTAAACTGGCCCTGAGTGACCCAGTAATAATGTATAATTTCTTCTGCCGTTTGGTCCACCGATTTGATCATTTGAATCATTTTCACCCTGCAAAGCACCTGCAACCAGACAGCTTTAGTGTCTATAACTTATCATATCATGGAAACACAAACAAGAATCATGAAAAAGCAACAAACAACAAGGGAAATGTATGAAAGAAGTATCATTTGTGGATGTCAAAATAATATGTTATTTCATAATGAATGTCATTATAAAAATTTATTTGTTTCATAGAGAAAACATACAACTGCCAGCTTGTCCTATCTTCGCCATGTCCCAGACCTGAACACCATAATCGTCACTTAGGCATCACTTCAGAGAATAAGAAAACAAGAACAGGAAAGATATACAACCATTCAAAAAGCAGATACCTTTATTGATGAATCTGAGAACCCACCAGCGACCAGAGATCCATCATGAGATATAGATGCACAGTTTAACCTGGGGGCCGATAGATTTGTGAGCAACAAATTGCAAATACGCAATAAAACATTAGGAAGAGACGAGGACATTACCCGTTGTGAGAATTAACAAATGTATAAAAGCTGACAGATGGCATTGCCACACTACTCAACTGCACACGGTTTCTCAGGTCTTCAAGGATGGATTCCTCTACATCTGTAGACCTGACATAGAAAAAATGGAGATGGAAAAATCTTGATCTAAGTTAAAGGAGATTAAGTCTTTGACAGCTACTATATTTATTATTCTTAATCAATCATGCTTCATCCATCGATATCGCCTGTCCATTACTCTTTCATAAAATCCTAACACAAAAAAATGAGTAAGGGATTCGAAAGTACATTACTGGCAAGGCAAGTTCCGGTTTAACACGTGGCGCCGGCGACACGGTGCTGGTCTCCTGACGTGCAACTTTTGCTGTTGCATTTCCTGCTTTGTCCTTCTTCAACTTTTTTATGGAAGAGCCTTGCTTTCCAATTTCGGTGGATCTTTTCTAAACACGGAATCAATTGACGAGTTAATTTGGGAACTTTAATCCGGAGATTACTGATTTAAGTTGAAGCTATTTATCACCTTACTATCATCCATGTCCCCGTCTTTACTTTCTCCTTGTCCCTTCTCAGAATCAGACAGTAGACCTCCCATCTTCTCAAGCCGATCTTCTAGCGAGTCTTCAAGCAACTATGAAAGAAAAATGCATAAGGAACAACAACTTCGCAAATATAATATCTTCCTAAGATGCGGTATCAACAGGTATCCTTTCCGAAAAAAGAGTAAAAGAAGCTTTAAGAAAAATACGTACTCCCCACTGTATTTCTTTTTGATTGATGTGATTAGCTGTCTCCTGAAAACTCCCAACAATGGTGACAGCCTCTATGTCATCAGATGCGGAAATAGGCTGTCCTGAGTAGACTGCAACAAGTGACCCACGACAACCGGTGGATTTAGTCTTCTACTAAAAAATCCGCTACATGCTATTGCATATATATGGGAAAGGAACACAATTACCTTGGAAATTGATGTGCTCGTTAATAATACCAAGCATTAAAGTAGATTCTGTCCTATGTAGATACTGAAGCAACAGATCATATGAATACTGCAACAAGCAGTAAGGATATTAGAAGTTGGCAATTTATCAGACCAGAAACCTTGAAGCATTTTCCTGTAACAGCTAGTAGTCATTTTTCACTTTAGTTTACCTGACAAATTTTAATGTTGACCTTGCTTTGTCTAAGAGTACGAGCAAACTCCATCTCCTGATAAAACCAAGGTCATAAGCCAGTCGAAAAGACAAAAGGAAAGAAAAATCCATTATCAACATTATGCGACCATATAAGGTAGCTTAGAACCTCTAGATGAGATGGAGAAAGGACACCTTCCAGCTTCTGAAGATCCCGCAAATGTATCATTTCATGATCTTTGCGGAAGCTGTTAAAGAAGGCTCTCGCTGGAATACAAGTAAAGTATAGCCCATGTGATTAAGTAGCATACGCCACTGTTTCTGGAAAGCTTATACATAAGCGTAAGAAAAAATATTCAGAATGTCTAATTGTATCTTTGAGAAGTACCTTCTTGAGTGTGTCCTTTTCCCACGAGATCCATGTAACAATGAATGAATACAGGATACATCACTCGGAGCAATTCATGCTACAAATTCGGAGCAGCTCATCAGTTTTACTGAGGTTCACCAAAAATGAGACTAAACAAAAGGGGCAAGGGGGAAAAAAAAGCCGACCTTATATAGATCCAGTGAGTTATACGCCCATGACCTTAGTTTGCTGTAACCCTCACGGTACCTAGTTGGATCATTTTCTGATCTGGAGAACAAAAGAACCACGCTTAATAAACTACTTGCCTTTACAGGAACAATTTTAGGAACCCTTTAGAAGAATGTGCAAATGAGAACAAATACACCTTATTTACATTCGTATATATAGCAAAAGGACATAGATGCATAAACATGGCAGTTAAAACCCTAATTTCTTCACCAACAAAAAAAAAGGAATTAGAGAGCTTAACGGGACGTTTCTGTTAAACTACAATTGACAGATAAATTAAAGTGTATTATATTTTTGGTCGATGCTGAGAAACGTTTTCGGCTGGCATAATTTTGCTTGTAAATACTAACGGTTTCAAAATTCACACATAAACACACACACACACACACACATACACACACAAATTCCCCAAAAATCCAAACGATATTCGCATTAAAACAGAAACCAGAGAGAAGAGGATGAAAAATTACTGGGAAAAGGAGCGAATGAGCTTGGTGAGCTCAGGATCGTTATGATAATCGATAGAGCTGAAGCTGCTACCATTGTTCTGGTGAAGAGCATCTTCAAGCTGTTTAGCAGCGCTATTGAAACCCTTCTTCTTCAAGTAACCCATAACGAACTCGTCAACTTGCTCTGGATCCATTCTTCTTCTTCCTCTCGATTCAACTCTCTCTCACTTAGTTTCTTCTGTTCAGAATTGCTTAAATGCTTACCTTCTTCCGTCAAATTTCGGGTCTATATACGGGCGAAGCAATTTCGAGTAATTTCAAGGCCTTGTCCAAAACTGGGCCTGTTCATATGGTCTGATTGTGGCCCAAATAAGTTTTTATCAGAAGTACGCCTCAAGTCTCATCTTTCACTCACGTTTGGTTATGAGAGGAGCCGTAATTAGTAATTACGATTAAGAACCTCAAAAGCAAAAAGTGTTTTATTCTCTGATTTTGGTTTCAGTAATTGAAACTAGGGGAGGTTATTGAACGAAGAATCTAATTGACTTTGGATGATTTCAAGTTTTTATGTAACTGTATAGTGTTTAGCCAATTAGGCATGTCATAAATTCTTTTTTTTCTAAGTATATTTGTAATCATTCCTCGAAATACTTACAAAGGTTCATTTATTTGTTTGACTAGTTTGGACCAGTAGTAACGTTCAGAAAAAAAGTTGTGTGTTCATCAAAGAAAATCTGCTAAAGGATGGATACATCACACAATTTTCTTATTAATAATGATAAGGTTACATCTTGAACTTTGCATTAAGAAAAAAAAACAATATAAAGTTATGTCCACTGGGTAAGGACCGGGATAAGTTGAAGTGGAACTTTCTTAGGACAGACAAGTCCATATGATTCTTCAAGATTAACATCCTCTACCTCTGTTCCTTCCGGAAGCTTCCAATCAAATCGGTAAAGAAGATTGATAAGAGTCAAGTGTACCAAAGCCATACCCATACCCATACCAGGGCACATCCTCCTTCCACTACCAAAAGGCAACAACTCAAAGTTAAGACCTTTATAGTCAATCTCATTGTTCACAAACCTCTCTGGGATGAAAGCTTCTGGATCTTTCCAAACGTTTGGATTCCTATGAAGAGCCCATATGTTGACATGGATCCATGTTTTCTTCGGAATGTCATAACCTGCGATCTTTATATCTCTTGAAGCCTCTCTCGGAATTAGAAGTGGCACAAGTGGGTTTATCCTAAGTGTTTCTTTAATCACCATTTTGAGATACTCGAGTTGTTCTATATCTTCTTCTGTAATGTCGTCTTTGTTTTTGATCACTTCTCTCACCTCGGCTTGTACTTTCTTCATAATTCTTGGGTTTGTAATCAAATGTGTAATCACCCATGTCACAGTTTGGGCAGACGTGTCTATTCCAGCAGCAAGGATGTTCTGTAATAACCAAAATAAGAAGAAAAAAAACAAGAAATTAGAGAATGGAGCTAGTTTGAATTTAGAAGTTTTTCATTACTTACCAGAAGAATTCCTTTGGTGTGGTTTCGAGTAAGTTGAAACTCTCCAAGTCCAATCTCTCCCCTTTCCATTTTGAGGAGTAAGGCAATGATATCATCTTTAATACTCTCATCGTCTACATGATGTTTTATAGCTTGGTCGAAAAATGTATCCATTGCTTTAAAGACCTTCTCACATTTGCTATGTAACCCTGTGAGCCTATCGATTAATCTACCGATAATTGGGAAGTAATCTGCTGCTGCGAAAGCTCCCACAACCTCCATGATTCCTTGAATGACTTCTTCATAAGTACTCTCAAGTTTACTATCTTTAAGGCTTATCCCAAATCCAAGTCTACAAATCACACTTGCTGACAATTTCAGTAACTTGAGGTTGAAGTTAACCTTGTTCTCCAACGTGGCAGATTGTGTGATGAAGTCGACGAAGGAGGTAACTTCTTCTTCTCTTATATGTCGAAACGACTTTACCCTTTTCGCGGTGTAGAGTTCAATCATTGTCAACTTTCGTAGTTCCCTCCAATATTTGCTATACGGAGAAAAGCCAAGATCGTTTCGATTGTATGAAACTCTTGCAGCGTAAGTCATATAAGGTCGTGAACAACAATCAAGGTCAAACGTTTTTAAGACCCCTTTCACTGTCTCTGGCGTTGACGCCACAACGGTAGACACATTTCCGAACTTTAGGGACATTAGAGATCCATATTTTTCAGATAATTTGAACATGGAACGATGAGGGTGAGATCCCAATTGGTGTAAGTTGCCAATAATAGGAAGTTTTGGTGGTCCAGGAGGTAGATTCTTCCTTGTCCTTCTCGTGTTCTTTGCAATGAGCATAGATGCAAAGACAAAGATTGCAACAATGATATACCACAAATTCATTTTGCTTCCTACACCATAGGAGATAGCTTATATCAGGTAAGTTTTTAATATCTAGTTGCCTCAAATCTATTTAACTAATCTTAAGAGAAATATGCATAGCCAAAAAACATGTATGTGGATGGGACCGTGCAAACTAAAACCACCAAAGCATCATTCTGTCGTAAGGCAACACAAGAACACTTCTAAAGTTTCTTTACACAATCAAGGTACCGGCAAAATAGATGCAATAAGTCAAAAAAAACATATGGATAAAGAATTAGTTAACTAGATAGATAATATGAGTTTCTTCTATAATAATGAAACACCACATAGACAGAGAGACAGTGCTCGGTTAGATTACCTTTTAGTCTTAAACTCTGTGCAGAAGATTTGATTGAGGGAGAGAGAGAGAGAGAAAGAGATGATTGTTTTTTTGTTATTATGATTATTATTGTACTTGTATTGTGTAAGACGAGCAGGCGATGGCAATTTCATATTTATACACAATGTGACAGTGAGATGACGTTGTAATTGCATAAACGTCCACTTTGAGAATATTACATATGAGGATAAGTGTTTAGGACAACTGCAATTTATGACAAGAATATTATCAGTAATTCTAATAGTAACGTCGTATATTTATTGGAAACTCCACAAATATGCTTTTCAAAACGATAGTGCTAGATCTATTCAAGATAACGTGACACAAGTTTGTTTGAATATTGGTGTGGTTGTAATTAAACGAATATGACTTGGTTTTATAATCACTGGTCCAGGAAAGGTTTCAAGTTTCAACAATAACAACAGGTTGTGAAGACTATATTTTTTATTATTTTTTTGTACAACAACTACATTATTATATTTGTTTGTTCCTTATAGTAGCTAGTTCAGTGACGTGTATTAACAACATATCGGTAATTTGTGATTTGTTTAAATGTTTAAAAATTAGTCATTAGTCCTGATTCAAACCTACTGTACGGGTTGAATAAACAATGAGAAGTTTAATCATACTTCTCAATACATCTGCTCTTGAAGATTCATTAATTTGCTATACTAGTTTGAACCAGTACTAACGGTAATAAAAGTTGTTACCAAACAATCTCCTTATTGATACATAATACATAGTGGTAGGACCTTTAACGTAATTTCAAAGGTTACATTTTGAACTATGAAAATATTATTGTAGTCAAGTCCATTGGGTAAGAACTGGGATAAGCTGAAGTGGAACTTTCTTAGGGCAGATAAGTCCATACGATTCTTCAAGATCAACATCTTCTACCTTACTTAAGAGGAAGAAGGAGAAGCTGAATAACAATTTATTTGTTTGTAATTTCATCAAGGTTTTGATACACTTTGAGTAGTATTTCTACACAAAGACTAAAACCAAAAACCCTAATGCTACTTTTCGACTTTTTGATTGAGATTTTTATGACTCGGACAAGGATGAGATTGTGAATTGTGACTCCTTTCTCCTCGCAACTCTGGCAATTTTATTTCTCTTCCTCCTCTGCTTTTACTCTTGTCTTTGTCCTCTTGTAATAAAGGAGATGACCGTTGCATACTGGGCTTGGGTGATTGTTTCGCATTGGGCTCAGTCATCTTCAGTTGTTTGGGCCTCCATTAAAATTTGTGTAAAACATTCTATTGTGCAGGAGACTCGTTAGTTTTGCTTCTTGATCTCATTACGTCATTCTTTCGAAATTTCATTTAGCGGATAAGCAAATGTCGGAATTTGGGGAAGCCTTTGGATACTGTTGAAAACATTCACAAGAACACAATGTTTCACAAAAGCCCGACTAAGAGTTTGAGCGATTTGGTTTAGCCATGCAATCCCATCAACCATATGTTTCAACCTCCAATCTCGTGATCTTCTGATTCTGCTTCACTTTCTCAGTTTATAACGAAGCTCCATAGTTTCTTATGGGTCTCTTCAAGAAGTTCCGGTTAAGGAACATTTTGAAGAAGTCTCTCTTTTATTCTTTCAAGTTGTCCATTGTCCTAATCCTCTTTAAACAACTGTTCTTAAATTGACAATTGATGATGATATTTGATATATATCATTAATTAACATGTAAATACCAAAGATACGAAACAACACAGAAATAGCAAAGTTAGTTTTAAGAAAATTAGTTTTCTTCAAAAATGTCATTTAATATATAAATTCAATATAATGCAATCATATATAAGAAAAAATGACAGATACAATTAATCACATAATATCTAATAAACGTAAAATTTGCATAAAAATATGAGAACAATTTATATTTTAAAATCCAAATATCTAAATTTCGCGTCTTTTATTTTAAACAAAGTGATAATGGTTTCTGTATGTGTAATCAAAATTTTTTCTGTAATTTCAAATTAGCTACATAATTTGTTGTTTTTAATTCAATTTGAGCATCATAAACGTAACAAACATTTAAAAGGAACAAAAAAACTTATAAACCAGCTGGTTTAAACAAAATCGTAGGGTTGTAATTATAAACCAGCTGGTTCAACTAATTAATTAATCGTGTTTAGAGCTTTAATAAATCAATGAACATCACTACTGTTTATTTCTTTAGCCTCACAAACAAAGATCCAAAATAACATGACGAAATTGACTTGCATATCTTGTCCTTTGCCGTCGACATAAATTTTTTGTTATATAGATGCATATAATATAGTCATAAGTTTTTAAAATAATGGTAGGAGCCAATGACAAAATTTAATTATTCGGCCCAGAAAATATCTTCTCCAACTAGAGCTACAAACAAATGCTACCATTGCGTCATTTTTATTTGTTTTTATTCGAAATTTTTCAGTCAACAATACTAATCTCTTTTACCAAAATCTTTGGACTATTGTTACAAAGGAATTTATAGATTATCTTGAAATCCGATACGTATATGAATGGATTAAATTATTGAGATCAAGTAAATTTATACTATATATCATTATAGTATATAACTGTTAGATTAAATCACAGATGTGACATGCTAATTTTCTATAGTCAGAGCAGCATTTTTAGACTTTGATAGCGATTTGTTGCGTTTTGATATTTTTAATATACATTTGTTTGTTTAGGAAAATTTTCCTGCTATGTACCAAAACTTGCGAAATTTAAATAGGAAACACTTTGAACTATAAACAAACTACTTTGTCTAATCCGTTACCACCACTAAAACTCTATTTTCTTTGGTATTATTTTTGTTTAGGAGTTTAGAGATTTTTTTATATCAAGTTAAAGCTGATTATGAGTCTAAACAAAACAAGTATAAACTTGTGGCCTTTATTTATGTAAAAAAAATTATAAGATGAAAGGATCAATATTTTTAAAAATATATACAAATTTTTTTATGATTTGCATCTTCTTAGAATCAAAACGGGCTCATATACTTAATTTTATAGCTAATTGTTAATCAATTTTATAAAAGAAAATGAGAAGGGAACAAAAGGCATTGGAGCGCTGAAGGAAACAAACACCATTGGAGCGTTGAAGGGGACGATCGATATTAATTTCATTTTAATAATAATAACTCTATTTGAGTTTGGCTGATAAAATGCATGGAATACGTATCGTCCCTTTTTCTGTAAATAAATATATCATTCTTTTGTCAAAAATGAATAAATAAAACATATATTAATATATTTCCTCTTTTTAATAAAATTATTTTCATTAATATATTCAGTTAGATATTGTTTAAGAAAAATTTGATGAATATACGAATTCCAAATATAAAATGATATTATCTTATCATTTGTTTAATTATTTGTAATATGAAAATAGATTTCATAACAAAAAAAATCTCACTATTAAATAGAGTATTTAAATATGATGCTATTTTATATTTTTGTTTTTATTTGTTAAAAAATTAAATAAATATTCTTTAAAAATATATTTCATTAATAAAATAAATTATATATTTAACAAGTGTTTAGCGTGTGCTAAAATTTTAATTGAATAAACAACATAAATATATATATTTTACCAGAATATTATGCGCTCGAGCAAATATGTCATAAGAACTTAAAAAACAAGACTCAACTACTAATATACACCCTGATGTCAGTAGTTTGCTTAGTATACGACTAATTTTAGTGTTATAATCTAAAGGTCATCATATTCTACTTTTAAGTATCAAATTTGAATTACGGAAAGTTTATTAAATAATTGAAATTGGATAGTAGTTTAAATATGTAAAATAGCCTATAACAAGTCTTGCTTAGAAGGGTGTTGTTTTTTTTAGATGTATCATAAACCAACATCTCGACAGAGATTACGGGATAGAAGATGAAATCATATTGATTATAATACACAAACCTTATCATATGGTGTAGAACAAGACAAATAATAATTGAATAATGGCTTTTTAAATTAAGAAATTTCAAACTCGGACCCTTTTTAGTATTTATTTAATAAAATTATAAAACTGTTTTTGAAATGAGTTTAATTAAGTAGGCTCTAGACGATTGCATCATTTGCCCACCCATGTAAGCAGGCCCAGATTATAGGGTGGAAAACTTGTGGAAGATAAACATTTTCCCCTTAAACAAATCAGGGAAGTTACAAATCTGATTAACACTTATATTGTTTAACTTTTTTTTTAACTTTTTCGAAAAGACAAAAACTCAAACATCAATGCAGAAAGAGAAAGATGTAACCGAAAGATTAACATAAACTCATGATATTCTAATATCTAAGTAGTATTAAACTGAGACAATTTTATTTACATATATAGAGAATATAACCTCTATGTAATTTGCATCTCTAAACCGCGGCACTGGTTGATTTGAGCGTCACTTTCGTATGGGAATATATTTCCAAGGGGCCGTCTTAAACTGCCTTATAGTCTTTTGCTTGGTTTCTTATAAACCATTTCAAGCTTCTTAACACTCATCACCATCTCTCGTAATATGGAACCATTCTACTTCTGTAGCGATTATGCTCATTGATTCCTCTCTGCTTCACTACCAATCCCAACTTAGAATCATGGATCAACAGCTTTTCCCTTTCCTAATCAAATCCTAAATTTTCTCTCTTCTTCTTCTCGGAGTTTTATTTTTTGTTTCACCGGAAAATGGAGGAAGAACGGCGTGTTCTGTTCGGGAAATACGAAATGGGAAGGCTATTAGGCAAAGGAACATTCGCGAAAGTCTATTACGGCAAGGAGATGATAAGCGGCGAGAGCGTGGCGATCAAGATCATCAACAAAGACCAGGTGATGAAGAAGGAAGGCATGATGGATCAGATTAAGCGTGAGATCTCCATCATGAGGCTCGTTCGTCATCCTAACGTCGTCGAACTCAAAGAAGTCATGGCGACCAAGAAGAAGATCTTTGTCGTCATGGAGTTCGTTAGAGGCGGCGAGCTTTTCGCCAAAGTCGCTAGAGGGAAGCTCAAGGAAGACGCAGCTCGTAAATATTTCCAGCAACTGATCTCAGCCGTCGATTTCTGTCACAGCAGAGGCGTTTCTCACCGGGATCTGAAACCGGAGAATCTCCTCGTAGACGAGAACGGAGATCTCAAGGTCTCCGATTTCGGACTCTCCGCTCTGCCCGAGCAGCTTCTCCAAGACGGGTTGCTCCACACGCAGTGCGGTACGCCGGCTTACGTGGCGCCGGAGGTTCTTCGTAAAAAAGGATACGACGGCGCTAAGGCGGATATCTGGTCTTGCGGCGTCGTTCTGTACGTGCTTCTCGCTGGGTTTCTTCCGTTTCAGGATGAGAATCTGATGAAGATGTACAGGAAGATCTTCAAGGCGGATTTCGATTTTCCGCCGTGGTTTTCTCCCGAAGCGAAGAGATTGATCTCGAAGCTTCTCGTCGTTAATCCCGATAGACGGATTTCGATCCCGGCGATTATGCGAACGCCGTGGTTTCGTAAAAGCTTCATGCCTCCGGTCGCTTTCAAAATCGACGAACCCATCAACGACGAGAATGAGAGGACAGACAGCGACGAGGAAGAAGAAGAAACACCACCGGTGTCGCCGAAATTCTTCAACGCGTTCGAATTCATCTCGTCAATGTCATCGGGATTCGATTTGTCGAGCTTGTTCGAGAGCAAGAGGAAGCTGAGATCTATGTTCACGTCGCGGTGGGCTGCGTCGGAGATAATGGCGAAGATCGAAGGGATCGGGAAGGAGATGAACATGAAGGTGAAGAAGACGAAGGATTTCAAGGTGAAGATGCAGGGGAAAACGGAAGGGAGAAAAGGACAGATCTCGGTGACGGCGGAGATTTTCGAGGTTGCGCCGGAAGTCGCCGTCGTAGAGTTCTGCAAATCGGCGGGAGACACTCTGGAGTACAACAGGCTGTACGAAGAACAAGTCCGGCCGGCGTTGACGGACATCGTGTGGTCGTGGCACGGTGATAATAATAATAATAATATTGATACTATTAACAATAATATTGATATTATTAATAATAATAATAGTAATAATAATAACTATAGTAGCGATGGCAACTTTAGTAGTGACTGTGAGGAGTAAATAGTAATAATAATGTTAGTAATGTGAAACTGTTGATTTTGTTAATCGTTTTTTGTTAGATTCGGCAAGTTTTTTTGTAAATCGTCGTGTATATAAAAGTTGAGGCTTTGTACTCTTTTTTACGCCTTAACCAACTTAAATTAGTCATCCACATTTACCAAATAAAAAACATTTTTATCACATAATGGTTAAATGTTTGTATGACCACAAAAGAAAGAAATTTGCTAAATGTGTATACTAATTTGCATGAATAGAAGAAGGTAAAAAGTTGATTTTTGTACTTTTTTTTCTTCGCATGTTTTAATGAGCTTGAAACTGTTCATTGGTTTTTTCATAGCTAAATGGTATATATGATTTTTGTTTACTATAAGGTTTTTTTAATGATACTCAAATTAAAAGATTACACAAAGGACGGGAATAAAGCCATCGAGTTTATAGAATTTTCATAATTAAAAACCAGCGGAAAACGAATATATTCGCAGAATCAAAAGCCGTTGCGGACCAAAAAAAAATTCTCAAAAACGAACAATTAGAAAACATAAAAGAAAATCAATATACATAATAAAAATAAGGAGATAAAAGTTAAACAATCAACACGAAAATGATAAAAACAACTAAAACTAAATAGTGAAATGGTACATCTATAGGGTAGAAATGTCTAAGTAGTATTATGTATATATACATATGCAAAATATTTATATAAAACTTTATTTAATGTATAATTCTCACACAGAATATATATCAAAATATCTTTTGTATTCACGTAAAAAGTATCAAAAATCTATTATCACTAGGAGTCAATGATATTTTGTTTTGTTCAGCACATGCATTAACGTAAATAACAAGGACTTCTTGAGACATTTTTTCTGGTAAACAAATTGAGATTTCATATACATAACATACTTAGAACATCGTTATATGTCAGTCAGCATATGGATAATTTCATAATATTACAATTAATTTGATATTTTCAGCAGATAAAAACACGTTACTATACGAGGACATATATCACAATAGTTTGTCCTTCATCGTCATTGCGATTACAATTTTCAGTATTGAGTTTAGCTACAAACTAAATGATATATATTAATTCGACAGGTGGTGGATAAGGTAAAATTTGTTTGCGTGATAGAGAAAAAGTAACGGACAAAACTTGCACATAATTGGTGAGTTTTGAGAAGAACAGGCACGTGTTTGTGTCGTAGAGAGTCCAATATGGCCTTATTGCATTTTTAAATGGCCTTATTTTAATTTACTTACATGAAGATATATTATGAAACTTCGACGACACTCCAGTTGTTTAATTGTCGTTGCATTAGCATTGCGTATTGCAAACATTGTGGAAAAGTGATTTATGCGCAAATTATAAGGATTAGATATAGGTCCTTGTGAAGTGATGCGTTGGATTAAATAAAAACCTATTGTGGTTAAACATAATATAAGATCGGACAGTTAGGTAAGGTTGCTAAGAAAAAGTTATTTAATTACTTAGAATTATAATTAAATTTTAATTCTACATTAATCATCTTTCTTATTTCATATCAAGAGAATAGATGACTCAACTGGTTAACGCTATCGTGTAAGAATTGGTGTCGTAGTAGCCATGCATGGGTTTAAATGACAAATAAAAAGGGAAATGAGTATATACATAAATTGAAATAAAAACAAAAAGAGAAATATAATGTTTGTAGGTCCTATGAATCAATCACGATTCATGCATTGTTTAGCCTCGGGTGCATTGAATACAAACCGAGCTGAAATGGATGGAATCTGCACCAACATTATCCCAAATATATGGTTATTGTCATATAAAAAATAAAAATATATGGTTATTTTCAGCCAACATTATTGAACTAATGAACCACGAAATCAACTTCATACAATCATACTAGCTATAAGAACGCAAAACAAATATATAACTCGTACACTAAACCATAACCCACAAATCAACTCTATGTCTACTAATCCTACAAGATTAAAATATTATAATTTGGTGTAATAGAGCCATCTAATATAAAAACAACCATAGAACAAAGTGTTCAAACTGATTTATTATTGATTTTTTTTTCTAACCAAATTTTTTTAGGTTTTGGGTCCATAATCTCTTTGTCTCCAAATCGGATCAAACCAAGCCAAATTGGATTAATCGAGTCTCTTCTCTAACTATGTACTCAAAACTTAAGACCTTGAAAACTTTTCTTTTAGGGTAATGACGTAGAGGAAGCTAGATTGATGTAAGAATATTTGTCATTAATCTTAAGAAGTCAGTTCGTACAAGACCGATGCCATGTCGATCTTGAATTTTTAGAGTGAGAGTCTAGTCTGCTCCGGTTATGTCAACCAGTCTGCGGTTCAATATATATCATATGAACCGAAAAAAGAATCGGTCCACAAAATGCTGGTAATATCCTAAACCGGTGGGTGTGTGGTGTGAGACAAAGGGACAGTGACATATAACAGATGGAACAAGGATGAAGGCAATCAGTGGTACTAACCTAACTGCTTACCCACCTGACGTTGGCCCCATTTTAAATGTCTTTTCTTCTCTTCTAACTCCAACGACCTACCTTAGGCCCTACTCCAACCAAATTCCTTTTAATTTCTTATACAAAATGCTCCTCTCAAATTTCTTTTAGTATTAAAAATCCCCTACTAGACCAAAATTACAATCATAATCATAGATCCTTTACCATCTTGTTTGAACGAGCCGAAAGGTGAGAAAAAAATGGATTAAGAAGAACAATATATTGTTTTGCGCATGTTTGGTTCATGAATCCATGTAACAGATGTTTTTGGCCTTGCCGATTCTTATACTTTAACATGAATATATTTCAATGATTTTGGTTAATTCTCTTTTCGAAAACCTCATAAATCGTAATCATCCAAATTAGTGTATGTGCGTAAAGTTATTCAACTCTTAAAAACCAAATGTATATTTGCTTAGAATTTGGATCTAGTGTTTAGCTTTTAAACCATATTAAACCAATTACAAGATTCGATTTTACATTGGTTATTTCCTTAACCGTATTGAACACCAATCTAACGCTATGACGGTTTATGAATTGATTTGCATCTGAGGTTATTATTCACTAACAACACAATAATATAGACTCGGATTTTGGCGTTTGTTAATCAATAAGCCAAACATTAAAAAGATATCAGAATGGTCATTCGAAGAAAACTAAAAATTCTGATTATGCAATGGTCACTAAACGTATGTTCATCTCAGAAAAAAAAAAAAATTCTTGAAAGCTAATGCCACTTCCGCCTGAATCTACCTCTTAAGTTTGAAATCTGATATAAATAAAAAAAAATCTTTGCACGAAGGATTAGTTAAACATCAAAGATTTGCATATGGTTTAATTCTTGAACCGGAACTACATATGGTGAGTTCCAATCTTGATCAAAGATCTCCTGAAGCTTCAACACAATCTTGGTGTTGTATGTTCCAAAGCTCACACCACTTGTCGCAAAGAAATAATCCCAAACGAGATTACTGGTTCCTATGTGAGCTCTCACGTTGCTGACCACATATTTCCCGTGATTCACCCTCGTGTAACCTGGATACAGGTTTCCAGTTCTAGTCCCGTTTCTAACCGCAGGTCCTGTCTTGTTAAAACCAGGAACCATGTAGTATCTGATCTCCACTTGGCCAAAACATTTGCTTTGCACAGAGGATGAGGAGCAAAGAACATTGGAGTAGAGCAGCGACCTCAAGTATCCATCAGTGGCCTCAATGAAATGACCCCAGTATGCAACTAGGATCTTCACTTTGGCATTTTTGGCGAAGACGACCTGCAATGTCAATTTATGTATTTCAAATGCTGGCAATTTAGGCAAGTAAGATCATCAAGAACAGGTTAGTACCTCGGAAACTGCAGAAGAAAGGGATGACCAGTAAACCTTAGGATTAGTGTATTGAGACTGACCAAGCCAATCCATTGTATTGATCCTCACTGTTCCTCCTTCCACTACAGATTTTATTGTATCTATCCATCCTTGTTCATCAGATTGATGCTTTCCGAATAAAAGCTACATATTCGAGAAGCCAAAACCATATCACATGTACGATCAAAAAGGTCTGAAATGTTCTAAAATTTTAGTGTGTTTTTCACCTCTGGTGGTGCAAAAGATAGATAGCTCGGTTGTGGTTCTGGACAAGAATGGTTTCTAGGAAGAGTTTCGATGTCAATTCTATACATCTCAGGATCAGATAGTGAAGGATAACCTGGTGAAACATTAGGTGTCTCTATGTAACTTGGAAGAGGTGACCTGAAAAGAGAAACAAATCTCTTTCCTTTATGAACATGTGATGCGAAGTAAAGAAAAGAGTATTGTTTTTGGTTTAGTGTCACTTCTCAAATTCATTACCTGCATCTTGCTTTGTCAGGTATAAAATGGGACCAGCAAGGAACAGTTCTATTGATCAGCCACTGTTGATCCGATACATTTCTTGTGTGAACTGAAGAGTCAAGAGAGGCTAACCGCCACAAGTTATCGAAATAAGTTTTCATTTTTCGGGCAATTTGCGAACACCCACTCAAGTAAATCCCAACTTCTTTCACCTGGAAACATCTGATTCATTGCAGCCAATGTCCTATTTGATTCCAATGTGAATGTATATATCAGCCATTACCTGGGATAGAGATTTCCAATCATTGTTGGCAGATCCGATATACACGTCGCGATCATCCGAAATCCAAACCTTGGCATGCACAATCCCTGAGCCCCACCATTTGCTTAGTAGTAAAGTCACATTCTTCACGTTTGATCTTCCAGAAGCAAGATCAGATGGTTCTTTGGTATACTCTGGGTATAATCCTGAGTGAGACAATAGTCTGTGGAGAAATATTCATCATTCAAAATTCAGAAAGTCTAATACTTTTCCATGGGACATCAAACAATTATTCCTGAATGAGAGACCCTTTTAATTTCTCAATATTCCATGTCCATATACTCGAAACAGTTGGTTGAAAATTTCTCAATATTCTCATGAAGAAAATGTGTTTTTGTACTCAGTTACCTGATACTAACATTGCGATTAGCAGCATTGTCGATGGATTTGTAAACAAGAGAACCAAGATGAGCTCCAAATTGCTGCAAATCGGAATCCGAATAACCGAAATCTCCCGAGCGAGGATCCTTTGGAGTAGCAAGAAGCTGCCAATACTGTGCTATGATGTCAAGTGATCTTGTTGAATTGTTTGCAAGCCACTGAAACACATCCCCTGCACACCAAACATTCCCCTCAAAACAAATAAAGATCTTGTCGTTGTAATAATTGCTAACTAAATTACCCAACTTTCCCCGGGAGAATGAATAAAACCCAACATAAAAACAGAGGAAACAAGGCTCAATAACACAGTTTTGAAAGCACCCAAGAAAAAAAACCAAACTTTCTCTGAAAACAAGCAACAAAATGATTTTACTTTCTTCAATAAGGGAATCCTTTACTTCGAATCCAGGAATCTGATGAGATTTTAAACAGAATTCTCGGGAAGATAACAGAGAAAAGAGTAGTAATATTGAATAAAACCTGTAGAAAGTACGCCAGAGATGCGAGGAAGCTCGGGCATGTCCGTGGGGATTGACTGGACCAGCCAAGCTTTGCATCGGTCCGAAGATTCTACGAAACGTGGTACGGAGAGGCAAGCTAGAACTAAAACGACAGCGTATAGAAGTACTCTCCTCATCTTTCTCTCCTAGTGCCCAGATATGGTATCACCAGCACTGTTCCATCATCAAGATTCGAAGGGATTATATAAGAAATCATTATAGTTATGAGGACCGACCGAATATTCTTTTACGGATAAATTTGATCTTCAAAAATCATTGCACGTTTCTATCCATCCATCATAAATAGAATTTTGTTTTTTTCTTGTAATAAATCCCAAGATTGGTTTTTGAAGAAAAAAAATTTAATCCTCTTGACTTTTTAAAATCATGCAATTTTTATTTAATAATTAATAATAACATTTGAAATAGAAACAATTAAAAATCATATTAACATTGAATTATTTTAAATAGTTGTGATGAAACAAATCATTTAAATCATCTTTCCATAATATTAGCATTATAATCATTTAAATAAAGTTTAACCAGAAAATGGTGCAGGAGTTTCAAGTGAAGCAGAACATCTGTTCCAAACTACAGAAACCTCATAAAGATTGTTTTTTTTTCTTCACTTTCTCACCGATTCTATTTGACATTACAGTGATCGATTGATATGAATGTTATTGTAACGTTTGCAATTAATAAAATACAGTTTCTTTAATATTCTCATCGACATAGATTCTTTATTTGCTTTAATTAGTTCAAAAACTAACATATATTACTTTCCTTAACGTCTCACGTTAAGATGGATTCACTAATGACATTTTATTTTAGAATTAGTTGGTCAAATTGATGACCAAAATAGGATGAAAATTAAGAAAGTAGCCATTTCAACATTTTCACTTAAAAAAAATAAAGGTTGTCACTTGTGTGAGTGGGTTGATCCACGTTCTTTATTTATTGTTGAAGGTTCCTTCTAACTTTGTAGTTCCTTTGTGGGATATTAACACTAAAGTCTTAATTAATAATGTCTGCTTTTGATCATCAATCTTCTCTAATTAGGTAAGAAAGGAGCTTTGTTCTAATTGTCTTTCGTCCGAATAAATAATTGGATTTTGTGTTAAAATTGATTTTTTTTATAGTTCGTAATGTTTAGTGTAGGAATGAAGCATTTGTTCTCGTTACTGAACAAACATTTTCGTGCTAACATATATTAATTAGGTAATCTTTTGGATTAGACAAAAAGAGATTCGTTTGTTTTCTGTAAAAAAAAAAGAGAAAAAAAAAAATTGACATGAAAATGTTGCCATAGTGACGTGAATAATTATGGATCCATTTGAGATCTGAACATTAATGATATATGGGCTTAAGAAACGTGGCCCATTCGGGTTAATTTGAGTTACTTCAACGAAAGCCACGTGGCGAAATATAAATGGAGGGGAATAATGTTACAGAAACGGAGAGAGAGAAACCAGGATCTATCACCTTAGTGCTCTCTTCTTCGATTCGTAGAGAGAGAGAGAGAGAGACTCACAAAAACAAAATACACACAAAGCCATAGCTTTCCGTAGCTCCAGATCTGCTCACTTTCTTCCTCTTTCAGTGGAACCGCCATGGCTATGGAGTTTCGGAGCAGCTTTAGAAGAAAACAATATTTTGGATCTGTGATTGCCACGATTCTTCTGCTCTTCATCCACGGTGCTCACTCTTTCTACCTCCCTGGTGTCGCTCCTCAGGATTTCGAAAAGGTAACGTTTCAGTTTCTCATCTTATTCCTTGGGATCTGAATTTGATCTCTCGGATCTGCTTTTGATTTAGTGAAGCGAGTGAATGAGAATCGTATTGCCGATGCACCGACATTTTGGTTTTCTTAACATTTTTGTGGAGAAATGTGTATAATTTGACGGTTTAGGCTCGAATTTTTGCCTTCTTCTTTACTTCGTAGATATCCTGATCTGTAAAATGTCGCCTTTAGACAGAAGCTTCATCAATATTTACTTTTCGGGAATAGCCTTAGCCGTTGCACATTAGTTATCTATTCGCCATGGTTCGCTTCTCATTTTTCAAAATCGAAGTTGCGGGCAACTAGCGGAAACTACGACAAATCTCTGTAAATTTTTGCATGCATGCTTTGTTAGAATCTTGGAAATTTTGTGATTTTTAGGTGGACTGACTTATACCAAAATATCCAAGCTGAAATGATGGGTGATATTTGATCTTGTTATCTGCAGGGTGATGAGCTAAAGGTGAAAGTAAACAAGTTGACCTCCATAAAGACTCAGCTTCCATACTCGTATTACTCCCTTCCTTTATGCCGCCCTAAGAAGATAGTAGACAGTACTGAGAATCTTGGAGAAGTGCTTCGGGGTGACCGAATCGAAAATGCCCCTTATTCGGTTTGTCTCTGTTTTCTTTGAACATGATCGAAGTCGATACGTGGCTGGTTATTATTTATTTCTGGTAACTAAATTTATAAGTTGGTATAATGCAGTTTAAAATGCGGGAGGCAAAAATGTGCAATGTTCTCTGCCGTGTCACGCTTGATGCAAAGACTGCGAAGGAATTCAAAGAGAAGATTGATGATGAGTATCGGGTCAACATGTAAGACGTAGAAAACAAGCCTTTCTTTGACTTTCTTGAAAAAATTGCATTTCTCCCTCTTTTACTTTTCTCATTCGTGTTTGTGTGTATGTTAGGATCCTCGATAACCTTCCTCTAGTGGTGCCGATCGACAGAGTCGATCAGGGTTCTCCCTCTGTTGTGTATCAGCTCGGCTATCACGTCGGTCTTAAAGGCCAGTATGAAGGGGTAAGTAGGTTTGGATTGTTCACTATTTGCATTGCACGTGATAGTATGATTCTCTAAGCTGTCCGTTAAATTTACAGAGCAAAGAACAAAAATACTTTATGCACAATCACTTGTCATTCACCGTCCGGTATCACAGAGATATGCAAACCGATGCTGCAAGGATTGTGGGATTTGAGGTCAAACCATACAGGTGCACTTCTTGTTAACAAAAGGAACTCTGGATCCCCTCTATTTTCAGTATTAATTATCCTTACCTTGATTTGTAGTGTCAAGCACGAATACGAGGGACAATGGAGCGAGAAGACCCGTTTGACTACCTGTGATCCCCACACGAAGCGCCTGGTTGTTAGTTCAGCTACCCCTCAAGAAGTCGACAATAAGAAGGAAATTATCTTCACATATGATGTTGATTTTCAGGCAAGTTCTTTGAGTAATCAGTTTACCACCTGATAGTTATGTCCTAGTGAGATACAATCGTGTTCCCATTCTCACTGTTTTGTTGATTTTGCTGCTGCTTCAGGAAAGTGAAGTGAAATGGGCGTCTAGATGGGATGCTTATCTTCTGATGAGCGACAATCAAATTCATTGGTTCTCTATCGTCAACTCTCTGATGATTGTCCTCTTCCTCTCTGGTATGGTAGCTATGATAATGCTGAGGACTCTTTACCGTGACATTTCACGGTACAATGAGCTTGAGACCCAGGAAGAAGCTCAAGAAGAGACAGGGTGGAAGCTTGTCCATGGCGATGTGTTCAGGCCTCCAACGAACTCAGATCTTCTCTGCGTGTATGTTGGGACAGGTGTCCAGTGTTTAGGCATGGTACTTGTCACTATGATCTTCGCCATGCTCGGATTTCTCTCCCCGTCCAACCGTGGAGGTCTTATGACAGCCATGCTCCTCCTCTGGGTCTTCATGGGCCTCTTTGCCGGTTATGCATCTTCACGTCTCTACAAAATGTTCAAAGGAACAGAGTGGAAGAGAATTGCCTTCAGAACAGCCTTCTTGTTCCCTGCAGTCGTCTCAGCCATCTTCTTCGTCCTAAACGCTCTCATCTGGGGGCAGAAATCATCTGGAGCTGTTCCCTTCGGAACAATGTTTGCTTTGATCTTCCTCTGGTTTGGAATCTCTGTCCCTCTTGTCTTTGTTGGTGCTTACATCGGATTCAAGAAGCCAGCACTCGATGACCCCGTGAAAACCAACAAAATCCCAAGGCAAATCCCGGAGCAAGCTTGGTACATGAACCCGGTTTTCTCAATCCTTATCGGTGGAATCTTACCATTCGGCGCAGTCTTCATCGAGCTCTTCTTCATCCTCACATCCATCTGGCTCAACCAGTTTTACTACATCTTCGGTTTCCTCTTCCTCGTCTTTGTGATCCTTATGGTCACCTGCGCCGAGATAACCATTGTTCTCTGCTACTTCCAGCTTTGCAGTGAAGACTATCTCTGGTGGTGGAGGTCTTACCTCACCTCGGGTTCTTCTGCGCTCTACCTCTTTCTCTATGCGGCCTTCTATTTCTTTACAAAGCTCCAGATCACTAAGCTCGTCTCAGCTATGCTCTACTTCGGGTACATGCTCATCGCTTCCTATGCGTTTTTTGTGCTCACCGGAACAATCGGATTCTATGCTTGTCTCTGGTTCACAAGGCTCATCTATTCCTCGGTTAAGATCGATTGATTCAGTAAACATTGAAGAGAGAGAAAAAGAAGGTAATATAGTTTATGATTTTTCCCAAGTTTCAAAAGCTTTTTTTTTGTTCAATAGGGTCCTCTCTTGTTTCGCTCTGGTTTTGGTTACATAACAAAAGAAGGGTTTTATATGTAAACCCTTTTTTAGAGTTTATTCTGTTTGATTTCCGAAATGACACTTTGGATAATCTTTCTTGATGACAATTATGTGATTCTTTCATTTCTATACTCTGTTTTAATACAGACGGTAATGCTAAACTCTTTCGTTCATTGTGGACACAAAAAAAAAGATTTATTAATTGGTTGCTCATTGCACTCGTATTTCAAGTAAATGCTGATATAACGTCGCTTCTTTTGAATTTCTGTCTCCGACCGTTATTAAAAATAGTCTATTTTCTATCTATTTTCTTGGAATCCGAGTCCCAATATAGAGACTTGGTATGGACTTGACCGTTTTAAATACCGTTAGGAGCAGCAGAGTAGCAGTAAACACTATTCACTTCCAACGGCTAGTTTCTTCCTCTGTATATATACAGACCCGATCACTCACACAGAGCCCAAATAAGCCATATCAATTTATATATCTTATTCTCTCTGTCTCTTACACAACTTAATTATAATGGCTCAGAGAACTCTTGCTGGAACCTCCTGTCTATTCTTCTTCTTCTTCTTGTTGGCTGATCTCGCCTGTTGCAAAGAGGTTCTGGTCGGAGGCAAATCTACCGCCTGGAAAATCCCTTCTTCGCCGTCTGATTCCCTCAACAAATGGGCTGAGAGTTTGCGATTTCACGTCGGCGATTCTCTCGGTGAGTCTTTCCCCACAATCGAATCCAAAATCAGTTCATCTCCTTTAGGCTTTTAAATTTCTAAACTCTTATGAGTCTGTTTTACGCATATGTGACAGTGTGGAAGTACGATGGGGAAAAGGACTCGGTTCTGCAGGTGACAAAAGATGCATACATTAACTGCAACACCACAAACCCAGCAGCCAATTATAGCAATGGAGACACCAAAGTGAAGCTAGAGAGATCTGGTCCTTTCTTCTTCATAAGCGGCTCCAAGAGCAACTGTGTCGAAGGTGAGAAGCTTCACATTGTCGTCATGTCCTCTCGTGGTAGCCACACTGGTGGTTTCTTCACCAGCTCTGCTCCTTCTCCGGCACCTTCTCCTGCTCTTTTGGGAGCTCAAGCTGTTCCTCCTGCCACCGGTTCTGCTTCTTCTTTCACCAGTCAAATTGGAGTTTTGGGATTTGTTGGATTAGCAATTGTTTTGCTCTGATTTTACCCGACTGTCTTTAGACTCCATCTCTGCTTTTGATTCTTTTATCCATGATTTGTTTAAAATTCTTTTGGCTTTTTGACAATGGTGTATTTCCGAAATCCGAATATATTAGATCAACTTCTAAGAGCTTCTGAAATTAATTGGTAACACAATGAATTGGTAACACAATGCAATATACATCATACACCAACCCTAACTATAGGTCCCCAAAAGAAAAGAAAAAACGACACCATCAAAGATGAGGTGAGAAAACTAACTTCACCCCGGAAAACGATGGCGATGATGATGAATGCCACAAACACAATCCAAAAAGGAGCAGAAGCTGCAAAAGATTAAGAAGAGAAAGACTTAAAAGACCGAGAAATTTGCAAACAAGTGACAGATTCAATGATTTACTCAAACAGAAAGATTTTCAAAAGAACAACAACTCATGAACAGGGCGACAGTTTTCAAAAGAAACAGTGTTTTTCGTATGGGATAACAGTTTGAATTTCCAGCTATAAGGAAGTATCTGTTATTTCCTGGATCTACTTTAATTTCACTCCCTATATATTACAGATTGATATTAAATGGCACAATGTATGTCAATTCTAGAGATTTGCTTCCGGGTGTCAGAGATAAGAAGAGCATTTATAACTTAGCCAAGAGAACATACCATGATATATATTTGGAAAATCAGGCTGTACCCATTTCAACATCATCTGAACCATCAGCTGCCGCAATTAGAGGTCCCTTCAGGCCATTTTCATTGTTACCATTAAGCTCACGAGCTGCCTTTTCAAGAAATTCTTTTGCAGCAGACTGGACAGACTGTTTTTCATTTGATTGGTATTTCCTCTTTCTTGCAGTTGTTTCTGAATACCTGATCCTTGATTTCTCTCCTTTACTAAGGTCTCTCATGTTTTGCTTTTGGGCTACATTCATTTAGCAACGATTGTTAGCAATACATGGATATAAAAGAGAAGGAAAAGGTAGGAACAATAGTAGCTTACCCGGTGTAAGATCAGGTAGAGAGTGTTCGATAAAACGGGTTGCTGCTTGACTGTTTAAGGCAGTAGTCGGACGCAATGGTTCTTCGATAAAAACAAAGAGAAAGAGAAATGTTTTAGAGACCATCTAGTTGATAAGATATTATACTAAAGGTAGCAATACAGTCACTAACAAATTCTAATTGAATACAAAATTTCCTAAACAGATAAACCTAACTACAACTAGACAAGATAAACATCGACTAACTGAAATGGTACATGGAAGTAACGCTTATTCAGTGAAATAATGAAAGCAATACCAATTGAATTGGTAGTTCTACACATGAAATAAATACTTTCGATTCACCAAGTAGATCGAATCGGCCCTTTAGTATTCGATAGCAATTCGACAAAATGGTTCCTCTACAACAAGCCCACCAGGCATTTATTAACACGCAGCGCACAAGTGTTACCAGTCGAGTAAACATCTTCTAAATAGAAATTATAATTTTGATAAACAAAGATAAGCGAGAAGTCCACCCTTCCAACTTCAGATAGTAGAAAAGAACAAATGCTACCAATAAATTCAAATCATATGAGTTTTATAAATGGAAGTGCATCTTGCCAAAAACAAAGTTGATATATCAATCCATTTGATCATAAGATTATTCCAAGGAAAAAGCGAAAAGCGATAACAGAGAAAATAGCAAACAAAGCAGTTTCTTCACTTCAATAGACTAGAAGGTATCCCAAAAGGAAAGTAACACTTTTTATAAAAGCGATTGGAAATTTACGATGATAGGTAAACGAAATAGTCAAGTGACGGCAAGCTAAGCCCAGAACAATGCATTAGGCGCGAGACAGTATGATAAGCCTTCCAATGGAAACACCACTTCAGTATACAAAGTTGAAATACTACTCCCCTGCATTTAAGATGGGTGTATGCAATAAAGAATCCTTCAACGAAAAACCATTATAGCTTTCGAGAAGTTATAATCTATGCAATAAAGAATCCTTCAACTAAAAACCATTCTATCTTCGAGAAGTTATAATCAACACTCATAACAAAAGGATACTAACAAACACAGATTCTCGGGTACATAATCCAACATTTAATGTCAGAAATGTAAGTCCCCTAAATTGAGAATGTAAAATTCAACAAAAAGATTCACAGAGGATTGCATTCACCGCATGAGTAATGCCTAGCACCTACCATTCTCTAAAAAAAATAAGGCTGGCTTAGAAATTCTAAACAGAGAGCTTAATTTTCGAATGTCGTTGTAATCTTATCCCCAATGACTTTATAAGGTAAATGGATGCAACGATTTCCAATTCGTCCACGAGACAATACAATCACCAATTCAATTGAAACAAATGGTTTTCGAACAAGAGAAACAAAAGTTTTACAAACCCAGATACTCAAACCCTCATTTCAACAGTCATAAGTAACAAGTTCTGATCTCTCTAACAAATCAGTCAGGCACCGAGAAATCAATCTTTACCTTTACTTCGATCCATACACCGCTGAAACTTCTCTCTGTAGACGTTTAGCCTCTCCTGAAAACCAGTACCACCATCAATAAAACAGCCAAAAAGATGTCTTTTGATTTACATTTGCTCACGCATAGAGTCTAGAACCACCAATTGATTAAGCTAAAGAAGACGATGAGAGACATAAGCATATCACTAAATAGCCAAAGACACTGAATTGATACATACAATTTCAGATTTCACACGATGATCATCGGGATTAACGCCAGTACATCTTAGCCTCACTGGAAACAAAGCCACAAAACAGTTTAAAACATTATTATCGCAAAATGAACAAACTTCAAATCTCATAGCTTTCCTTTCAATGGAAAACAGATTAATAAGAAGAGGCAAGAGGGTTACCATCGAATATTGTTGTGGTGGCTTGAGCGAGCAGGTACATAGTCTTAGCTCGCTGCAATGGCTGCATTCGGGCAAGAACCTCTGGCTCGGCTAAAGACAGCATCTGCTCAAGCTGCGGTTTCAGTACTTCGAGGTCGGCCAGCGCTTGTTTCACAGCCTCCATAGCTGATTTCGGAACCACTCCTGCGGCGGCGCTACTTCCTCCATCTCCTTCCATCTTAATCGACCGAGAATCGAAATTGAAGACTCGGACAGAGATGAAGAACAGCACGACGGAGTCAGCTTACCGGTAAGAGTTAGGTTTCCGGCGGCTGCTGACAATTTGTTGAAATTTTATATAGAGGCGCTTCTGACGCAACGCAATCGGGAAGAAAGACCGAAAGACGTCAGAATTATCAAGGTGCTGTCAAAGTCAGTCCAAAGTGGGCCGTTAAAGGGCCAAAGCGAAAGTCAGCGTTTAAGGCCATATATGTAAACTGGTGAGTGAAATAAGTTTTTTTTTTTTTTAAATTGAAGGCTTATAACACCATGAACCGTCGCACATACCAGCGTTTTGTTACAGTTGCGGCAGAGAGAGAGTTTAATCTCGAAAACGAATCTGATACAGCACACGTTTGCACCTTGGTTTTGACCGTTTCGGATTAACGATCGGAAAATAGCGGCTTAGGATCAAGACATTTAGATTAGTGAAAGATACTGTCGGAAATGTACTTTTAAAGTCATGGGTGGGTGATGTTACTACATAATAAGTTGGATAACTAAAACTATTATCCAAAGGGATAACGATTTATGGAAATTCTTTACTCGAAATTTCAAAGGGTAAAAGATTTCTATATTCTAAATTCGAATTCTAGAAAAATGCATCTTTTGCATGTAAATAAATGCAAAATGTGTCAATTTTTTTTACAATATATGTTTTTTATGGTTTTAAGTGTTACGAAAAGTTGTCCATTACAAATATGACATAAGTTTTTTGTGAATTTGTGTATTGAGGAGAAAATTGCATCATAAAATCGTTGTTTGTAAAAATATTCATTATAATGATATATTGCATGTAGTTAAATTTTACAATTTAATGAGCATTTGAAAAGTCATAATTTTTGATAATTATATAATAAAAGATAAGAAAAAAAAATCGAACAAATGAATTTATATATTTAGTAAGACATGTTATAGTTTCAAATATTTATTTCTGAAATGTTGGATAGATTTCTAGAAACTTGGAGAATTTTTTTAAATAAACTTGATAAAAACTTTAGACAATTTAAAATTTTTAATCACCTAATTGAATAAGATTTATAATTGGTTGTTTCGAAAAAAAAATTACTCTTCTGTAAACATACTGAATAAATAATTTGAAATCCTCAAATTCGTAAAAGACATATTTGATCGTAATTATGTGAAATATCTTATATTTTTCCTTGTATCGTTTTGAGCTCGTGTTGTTTTCTCCTCACCCTTCTCGATTCCCCGAACCCTAGTTCTCAATCAGAATCCATTATCTCCGTAGCTTTCTACTTTGATCTTTCTCAATCGGCAATTCGGCTTTTCGGGTCGAAACTAGTTCTGTTGTGGATGAGCAAAGGGTTTTAGCGCGTCATCTTTTTCCTGCAAAGTTGGATGCTGAAAAATGAGTTCCTTCTCGATCACCCGAAAGAAAACGCCATTCCAGAAACACAGAGAAGAAGAAGAAGCCAGGAAGAAGGTTTGTTTATGTCTTTTTTACTAGCTATCAAAATCCAAAAACCTTCAAAACGGCAAATTCTTTTGCAATTTAGTTTTGATGAGTAGAATTTGTTCCGTGGAGATTGATAATCAAGGATTTTTCCATCTTAACGCAGAAAGCGGAGGATGAGACGGCTCGTCTGTATCAGGAATTCGTGGAATCGTTTCAAGGGGACAATGCGACTAAGACTTTTGTTCGAGGTGGCACCATTAATCCCAGCGACAAGCCCAAGGTTGATTCTGAAGGTAAATGCTACGGCTTTAACTGTTGTTACCTGGCCTCGTTTGTGTGTCCATTGTGCTTTTGTTCTTCTTTTGATGGTGTGAAATGGTACAGCAACGCCTTTTTATCATATTGGAGACACATTAATAAGAGTATGGACCTTTTTCTATGAATTCGCGGATGGCAGGTGAAAAGTCCAAAGATGGGGGTTCGGTTTCAAAGAAGGGGAGTAGGTAAAGTGGTAAACTGATTGCTTTTGATTGATCAATCTTGCAATGCTAAGAATTTCTAGCAACGCTACCATAAACAGAAGAGTTTGACGGCATGTGAATTTTCTGATGAGTATACACTTTTGATGTGGTTGTTACAAGGCTTGAGTAGAATACCATCTATCATGTGTTTGTTTTGTTCATATTTTTATGTCATCAGCGATAGCAACTAGCTGAGGTCTTCATGTGATAAAAGTTGTGGGGTTTAAGGAGTATTATTGAGTTTTGCTTGATAAGTTGAAATCCATGTGCGTGTTCTTGTGATATAGAAGATTATCTTCAACGTAATCTCTGCAGGTATGTTCCCTCTTTTCTTCCTCCACCACTGGCATCTAAGGGTAAAGAACCAGAGAAGAAGGTTAGTACTTTGTAGGATGGATATTGTCACTGTATTTTTTTTATTAATCGGTTTTGTCGTTTGAAGCAGCAATGGGTTAGTTGTAAGTTCATTTATCTCATCTTTGTAGAAGGAGGAAGAGAGACCTAAGGAGAGAGAAAAGGGAAAGACTCGAAATATAGATCATTTCATGGAAGAGTTGAAACGTGAACAAGAAATGAGGGACAGACGAAACCAGGATCGTGACCGTCAGGGCGATAACTCGGTTAGTCATCATAGTCTTGTGCTCGTTCAGTCTTCTGCTCTCAGATTAACCCTGAACTGTTTTTTGGATTAAAAGTCCTGGTTTTTGTACTAAACTTATTCTCTCTTCAGCCATCTAGCCGCTTTGATGAGCTACCTGATGATTTTGATCCCAGTGGAAGGCTAGGATCGTTTGATGATGGTGACCCACAAACTACGAATTTGTATGTTGGGAATCTGTCCCCAAAGGTGTTTTTTCTTTTCTTACTTGGATAAATGTGCTGTTTTCTCTCACCAATGTTTTCTAATATGCGTCCTTGACTTATATTTTAAGATGTGCTCTTTCTGCTCAAATAGGTTGATGAAAATTTCCTTTTGCGCACTTTTGGAAGATTTGGGCCCATAGCTAGTGTCAAGATTATGTGGCCAAGAACAGAAGAGGAACGGAGGCGACAAAGAAACTGTGGCTTTGTTTCCTTCATGTATAGAGCTGATGGACAAGCTGCAAAAGATGAAATGCAAGGTTAGCTAGCCTGTCTTCTCTCTAGAACTATCTATTGTTGCCTGGCCTAAAAATGAATTAATAGTTAGGGGAAACATGTATTCAATACAAGGCATGCATTACCATTCAGTTCTAGTCACTATTACTATCTAGCTTTGTTACCTTGCCCTTTTTTTCATTGATGCAATTTCTTCGTATCTTCTTTCTTCACTATTACTGCTTTGTGTTGGTACATTTGTCTTTTCTTTCTTGATCTATACAATTTACCCACTGGTTAGTCAATGTTGAAAAGTAATTGTCCTCTGGCATTATTGACTGGTCTATGGTTGACTGGTTTTGTATTAACTGAACATCCTGCTTGCATGTGACAATATAAAAGAAAGTTATGAAGGAGATACTAATTTTACAGGGATCATCGTGTACGAGTATGAATTGAAGATTGGATGGGGTAAAGCGGTTTCTCTACCATCACAAGCATTACCCGCTCCACCACCTGGACATATGGCTATCCGTAGTAAGGAGGTTTGTGATGCATCCTGTGCTATTCTTTGAGATATTTTTTCTTCTTTGATTCTATTTACTAACCTATGAATCGGCCTGATCCCTGACTGTGATTCATATTTTGCCATACTGTGCACAACATTTCTTGATTGCCAGTTTTATATTTGTTAATTGCCACTCTAATATTTCATATATTTTAATTGGCAGGGCTGCAACTTGATTTTTTCTGGTCAATCGGGTCCACCAAAAACTTCTGTTCCAACTCAAAATTCTGAGCTGGTATGTAAACTTGATTCCACATGGCTTGAATTGATAACTTAGATGTTATATATGTTTTTTGAGGAGTGCTTGAATTACTTTATAGTCCAAAATGTTACTGAACAGAAATAGAACGAAAGAACAAACTAGATATGGATTCTAGTGCATTTCTACTCTTCAAATCTCCAAAGGACCCCAAACCAGTCGCCAAATATACGTTTTTCAGTACTTGATGCTTCCCTTATTTGTAGTGATCCTGGTTCGACTAACTTGCTGATGTGGACATCTGTAGTTGAAGAGACTCTTATCAGCTATCCTTTTCTTATAATCTTATTTCAAATGATCATCTCTTACATGGAATTCCATTTACAGGTTCTTACCCCTAATGTTCCGGATATCACTGTTGTTACTCCTGAGAACGAGCACCTCAGACATGTGATTGATACAATGGCTCTCTATGTTCTGGATGGTGAATGTGCTTTTGAACAAGCTATCATGGAGAGGGGCCGTGGGAATCCACTGTTTAAGTTCTTGTTTGAGCTGGGATCAAAGGAGCATACTTACTACGTCTGGAGACTCTATTCCTTTGCTCAGGTACATTTTGATTGCTTTTTAACTGAGTATCTTAGACTCTCCTTGACCTTTACATTGTCACTGATGAATGTTTTTGCATTTTTTAGGGTGATACACTTCAAAGGTGGAGAACAGAGCCGTATATCATGATAACTGGTAGTGGAAGGTATGAAGCCTTGTCAGCTGTGAAACTGATCCTAGTGTTCGGTTGGGTTTACCTTTGCACTTCTAGTTTAACACTGTCTTTTGCTCTTATTGCAGATGGATTCCGCCACCGTTGCCTGTAACTAAGAGCCTGGAGCATGACAAAGAGTCTGCAAGCACATATGCAGCGGGAAGAGGCAGGGTAATTTTCTGTCACTCTCACTGCTGATTTATTATTTCTTTTTTTTCTCTCTCTTGCTTGTTCTTTAGTATTGTGGGATGCCTTGCACTGGTAAATTTTACAGCGAGCGGAAGTTGAGAGGACTCTGACCGATCCTCAAAGGGATGAGTTCGAGGACATGTTGCGTGCTCTAACTTTAGAAAGGAGTCAAATAAAAGAAGCTATGGGCTTCGCTTTAGATAATGCAGATGCAGCTGGAGAGGTATTACTAGTTCTGAACTATATTGGTACATTTAGTTGTACAGAGGATCCTATGCTTTATAGATATCCTTCAGAATTTTCACATGTTATAACCCCTTATTTTGTTATAAAAATATCTAAAGATAACCTGTTATTGAACCAAAATCAGTTGCTTTTCCTCGGTATTAAAATATATTCTCAGATTCTTTTTTCTAGACATCTCATAGAATCTCTGAACAGAATTACTTGTTAGTAAATAGATATTCAGATGCCTTTTCCTGTTTATATATGTGTATCTATTCCACAGGTTGTTGAAGTTCTGACGGAGTCCCTGACCCTAAAAGAGACATCAATTCCAACTAAAGTTGCTAGACTCATGCTTGTGTCTGATATTCTTCATAATAGCAGCGCACCTGTTAAAAATGCATCTGCATACCGAACCAAGTTTGAAACAACACTGCCCGATATAATGGAAAGCTTCAATGATCTGTACCGGAGCATAACTGGAAGAATTACTGCTGAGGCTCTAAAAGTACTGTCAAAAAGAAAAATAACTTTATAGTTTTCTTTGCCATATGAAATGCTGTTGTAAACTCATTCGGGCCTTTTGCAGGAACGGGTTCTCAAAGTTCTGCAGGTATGGGCAGATTGGTTTCTCTTTTCAGACGCATACATATATGGATTACGTGCCACATTTCTCAGATCAGGAATCTCTGGTGTTACCTCATTTCATTCTATCTGCGGTGATGCACCTGAAATAGAGAAGAAAGGTTACATTGACAACATGAGCAATAATGGTAATCCAGATGCTGCGCTGGCAATAGGCAAAGGCGCCGCAAGGCAAGAGCTGATGGATTTACCAATTTCTGAGCTTGAGAGACGCTGCCGACACAATGGACTGTCTCTTGTAGGGGGTAGAGTAGTGATGGTTGCTCGGCTGCTAAGCCTTGAAGACACAGAGAAACAACGTGGCTATGAAGCAGTGGATGAAATTCCAAAGTATCCCCAAGACCATTCAACTTGGGAAGAAGTTAAGAATGAGCGTGAGGTTTTCGGGAACAGCTATGCAGGGGTTGAAGTGAATGAGCCTATGAATCTGGCCTCGACAATACCAATCCCACAGCCTGAGCTGAAAGCCTTTGCGGGAAAAGAGAAGAATGACCTGATATTGCCAGCTTCAAAATGGGCTAGAGACGATGACGAAGCTGATGATGAGCAAAAGAAGAGCTACTCTCCAGGAAGCGACCATACTGGTGGGATAACTTTTAAGGCCGATGACGAGGATCTCAAGGGTAGTGATTGTGTCCGTGTCCAACCTGACAATGGAATTGACGAGGAACAAAGGTTTGATCAATTCATCTACTTTCGAAAATATTTTAGAAACTAATTTAAACAGGGAAAATATGGATTGAAAGACACCAGTTTGCATTATTACTTTATCTTGGTGCTTTAGCATTAAAAAAATTTCAAAGATATTACTGGATATAGTTCCAGAAAAGAGGAAGATCAGCCTAAGGGTAGTCTTAACGAGGGAGGTGTGTTCTTGTGAACCTAAATTGATTAAAAACTACAAATTGTTTGGCATTTTGGTTCTTGCCCGCTGAAGGGGGATAACCAAAAGCCGTAGAAAGTTTTGGGGCAAAAGCATCAGGTGTATGTATTCTAATGTGTCTAAACCCATGCATGAGCTTGCAACAACACTGTAAAGTTTCCAAGAAAATATGAGAACTTACCTTTACCATAACCTGCTTTGTATTGTTCGAAACTCAATGGGCTGCTCCCTCTCTCTGTTTTTTTTTTTGTACTGCAGGCAAAAGCTTAGACGCATAGAAGTTGCTTTGATAGAGTATCGTGAAACTCTCGAGGAACAGGGGATGAAAAATTCCGAGGAGATAGAGAGAAAAGTAGAAATCAATCGGAAGAGGCTTGAAGTTGATTATGGCTTATCAGGATCTCACGAGGGCAACAGAAATCGTAAGTTATACTTTACACCTGACAGTTACTCTTCTTGTGTTTTGAGAGAGGTTATTAAATTGTTCAATGTCCATTAATGCAACAATGGGGGAAAGTTGAGCTCCCTGTCTGCAAATTCGTCTCAGTTTCTTATACCCATGTGCAAGTGTGTCTCAAACAATAAGATTAGAATTTGAGTTTGGTGTAGTCCAGGACATGGCCATGTTCATGTTCGTTCTGATCCTATGGACCCGTCATGCAAGTAAACTTTAACAGTTATTTAATTGCAGAGATATCAATAGTAGAGCGGAAGGAGAGGCCTGAAGATTCTCGAGAATCGTCTAAAAAGCGACACCGTGGGGAAACGCAGAGCCAAAGTCCACCACGGAAATCAACAACCAGGGAGAGAGATCATGACTTGGACCGAGACAGGGACAGGGACAGAGGGAGACTCAGAGACAGGGATAGGCAACATGATTTAAAAAGGGATCGAGACCGACGTGAGAAGAGTTCAAGCCACGAGCGAGACGATCATGATAGAAGCAGAGAGAGGGACAGGGATTGGCGCAGACGAGGCATGAGATGATGATGATGATTGTTCCTTCAGCTCATGGTTTGTTCTCTGCATGACTGGAAATACTGTTCCCATGATAAGATTTTAACCCTTTTGTGTTTCTAAACCCAGAAGATATGTAAAACTCGTTCTCAAACACATCTCAGACGCAACTTGTAATTGTGTATTCCAGTCCCAGTTTCTAAGATATCTCACTTAATTGTTTCTGCTGCAGGACTTCTTATTGTTTTTTTTTTTTTTTGTCAACTAAACTTCTTATGTTTTTCTTAAGGAACGATCATAAATGTGTATATAGGACCCCCAATTTCACAAAACATTTTCCATATATACCACAAAATGAAAAAAATGTTATGTATACTGAGAAAATTTGCACATTGTATCAGTGCAAGTAGAGTTCTCAGAAAATGCTGAAAAACAGAAGCATTTGCCTCAAAGTTTATAATAAGAGAACATTGTTGCTATCTTCTATCAACGGACTGAACAAGAGACGCCAATTCCAAATTCCGAGTTTCTTCTTTTTCGTCTCCCTCTTCTTCTGAATCTTCCCCCATGATCTCATCCGGGAGTTTAAACGTGTTCTGATCTTCCTTAGGCACAAGAAACAGGACAAAGAGCGGCGAAACTCTCATCACATTCCTGACTAAAACTGCAAGCCAGAGGTTACCAAACTCAGTACGAGTCACCTTGAGCACGTGCAACAACACTCCTCCGAGCCAAGACGAGGTCATGACGCCTGCATTGTCAATTGACATTAGCAATGCAAAGAAGGTCCCTTCAATTCCATGAGGGCAAAGCTTTGAAGTGAGGACGAGCAGCGGCATCCATTTCAGGCGTCCGATCATCTGAGAAACTATCTCATCGACTACTATGAAGAGATAGTCCGGTAAGCCAAATTTTAAGTTGAGACGTAGCACAAGAATGAGATCAAGCATTCCGGATAAGGCAAAGAGAAGTTGAGTCCACAAACAAAGGCCACGGAACGGATGATCCTTTAGGACTAGCTGATACAACGTTGCTCCTAGAATCGACCCGATTGAACCAATTGAGAGAATGAAACCAATCGTTTCCTGAAACAAAACAAGAAAGCCTCTCAACATATTACACGTTTTCGGGTATATTTTGAACAAATGTAAGCTGGGTGTTTTAGGGAGTACCTGAGCAAACAAAGGGCCATCCTTTGAATCTGTGAACCAATAGAAAAGACCTTCGTGAATGTTCAAACTAAGAGTAAGGGAAATGTACATATACAGACACGGCCGCCATACATCTGAGCACTTCATTGTCCTCCACATTGCTTTCCCTGCGTCGGTAAATTTCTGGTTTACCTGAATACAAACAAGAGTCAATAATCTCATGTTGCTAGAAAACCAAGCTAGTGCAGAGAGAATAGAATTACTGTACCTGTTTGTAAGAGAAACCAGGAACATGAGACTCACTAAACACAATCCCGACTACGGACACTAAAGCGAATGGGAATGTCAGCAAGCCAAACACGCCCTAATGTCAGAAAAAACGAAACACAGCATTAGAGATAATCACGACTGACTGAGATCACGGCGCAAGATTCACTAACCTTGGAGCCAACAAGATGAACTAAGATCCCACTCATGAAGTAACCAAGAAGTGCTCCAATGGAGGAGCTCAAGCTACATAAGCTCTGCATATCCGAAGCAAGAGAAGGGTGTTTGATGCTGTTGTAGGCGGTGCAAGCATCAATGGTTACATCGGCTATCGCCATTGCAGCACTTGATATTGTCATCCACAACAATGCAAAATAAAGGTGTAGATTGCTATGAATTGAAATGAACAGCATAGAAACCACTCCAATTACCCCTGCCAAAAAAAACACAGTAAAGAAGTTGTATATTTAATGAGAAGTTGAAAGAGAACTGAATCCAACTTTCTAATGAGATTTACCGGCTAAAATGAAGTAAGGGCGTCTATGGAAGCCAAAGATGGGAAGAACATCGGTGAGAATGCCCCAAAGAGGCTTAATGATCCATGGAATCTTAGTGATTGCAGTGAGAGCCTGAGATTCAGAAGGCTGAACCTTTTGAACATCTTTCATGTAATACTCTGTAGCTACACGACCCATTGAGCCACCAAGCCCTTGGTTTATTCCGTACAGTGAGACCACACCGAACACAAAGCTCCAGTGAAGCTCATTCCCCAGCATCTTTAACCACCGGACTGGACCCCACACCACATTACAGATACGACTTTCTCCTTTGTCCACATGGACGGATCCGCCGTTTTCGAGGTTTTGTTCTTCTACTACCATAACAAGTTTTTCTAAGGGGAAAGATTCAAGATTTGGCTCCTGTTTCTGAGCTTAAATATTGAAGCTTTTGATGTGGGTTTGGTCTGAAACTGTGGGAAACAGATCCAGGAGCAGAGTTGACTGAAGTGGGTATTTCTTGGAATGGATCGAGCTCAGAGAAAAAAATAAATCTTTCCTTGAAGCGCAGATCATAAAAATGATGAATCTTTTGATGTAGGAAAGTCAAAGAACAGAGATGTGGAAATCACAATCTAGCTTGGATTAAATCTCAAAAAAACAAGAACGAAATAAGCAAACAGGAAACTTCGTTGACTTGATTTCATATGAACAACAAATGCCCATTTACGAGGAAGAAGATGGAAAAAATAAAACTGATTAAAGTAATGAAAAGATAAAACACAGATCAGAGCAACGAAAGGAAAATGTCAAGCTTGTGCTACTAAATGTTTGACCAAAAACATCTTTGTTTGTCTCTTAGTTCTTAACAAATCTAATTTTCTACTTTCTATTTTTTCCGCAATTTTTTCCAATTTTCACCTTGAAAATAGAAACTATTTATTGAATTTTTTTGGTCAAAAAAATATTTCTTGAATGTATAAGTTTTCTCCTTAGATAATTTGCACTTGATGACAAAAAAAAACTAATTTATGTCCTTTGTTTAAAAGAATGTGTAAGGTTTATTAGCAAACCAAAAAAAAGATTTACAAAGTAAATTCATCAAAAAGAAAATGAATTTTTTGGGGTTAAATGTAGTAAAACTTGGTTTTGCACCATAACAAACCTAAACACCATATACTTTTTGACTTTTCTCTCTTTCTCCATCGCAATTTGTAGATCTATAATTGAAATCTTACGTAAAGTATACAGTCTCCTAAATTCAGCATTTACCATATTTTTTTCTTTTCTAAAGTGTAAAAATTAAAGACTTGATTGGGTCCAAAAGGGCAAAAGAGTCCCTGAGCATACACAAAAATCAAAGCTTTTTCAAGATTAGTCGACCACCAAAGGAACAAGAACAAGGTTTCTTTTTTTAACCTAGTATCGCCTCTTTAGGAACGTGTCCGAACACAGTTGGAGAAAATTAGATCTTGTCACCACTACTTCTCTAACTGATTTTGAGATACCAAAAAGTCCATTTCCATTTCTTTATTAGCAAAAAAAAAATGTCCCAACATCTTTGGGATGTTGTGTGTCACCCACCTTTATTGATTGAATATACAAAGACAAAAGGTTTGCCACCACCAACCACCAGCTGTTTCTCATTAGTATTTTTTAGGAGATATTTGAAACTGAAGATGAATTAATTTTTTTCTATACATATATAATTTTATACAATATTTTAAAAAACAATATTAACTTAGAACGTCTCAAGTTAATTAGTGGAAGAAGAAGCAATGCTAAGGATCTCCCAGATCAATGTAAGATTTTTTTGATATGTTGATCAAACAGATTTGTTTGTGATGTAGAAACGCATGATTGATTTATATCTGTCTTTTTCTTTTTATATCTTTAGAATCTGTTGCTTTGCTTCATCTGTACTTTTTTTGTGAATTATGAGTGTTTTCATTTTCCTTTTTCGTTTTAAACGATCAAAGTACCAACGATTGGTCGATATAACAGAATAAACATTTCTTGCTTAAAATACTGAAAATTCATCGAGAAAAAAAAAGAGAGTTAGTTTTATATATACAACGTCGACTTCAACCTCTGTCTGATATATGACATTTTATTGCGATTAATAAAACATTTTTCACTCTTGGTAAACATTTACCTAATGTTTCAAACTGAAACCTTATCGACGACAAACGCCGACGATAACTCCATTTGACAAACCCGAACAGCTCCGATAAGTCTCTCCGGCAACTCATTCTCGGCTTGCGCCTCCACTAGTAACCCAATGTCCATCGTCATGTTGGAAACGTACCCCAAAACAAGCCGCACAGCCGCCTTTAAGATCGCTGAGCTGCTTATGTCGACATCGATCTCAAAGTAGTTGGAGCCTCTATAGTAATTACACGACACACACTTACCTATAACGAACGCGCCGTAGTTCGCAGCCGTAGCTCTAACTACCCACGGACCTTTCACGACTTTGGTCACGAGTTTGAATCTCTGGTTACGGAACAAGTCGTCTCCGTTGATGAACCCGATGGAGGACCGAACCGGAAGGAATCGGTTCTTCTGTTGCGAAATACAACACCAAGCTGTGCGGTTTCTTGCTCGGTATCTGGAAATTCCCGGAGAGAGAAGACGTCGCCGGGAAGCGAGTCCCAGCCGTTGGATCCGGTATGGAGATCAACGAGGCGGAGTGATCGTCTCGGTTCTCCACGCCGGTACGGCGGAGATTGTTTCGGTTCTAGCCGGTTTGGAATTATTGTTTTCAGCGGAGATTTCGGTTTGGTTCATGATCTGTGATTCGTGGTCGCCTTTTTTTTTTTAAATGGTTAGCTTCTACTCATGTAGTGGGGTCTTATAAAATACCATAATAATGGGTCAATGCTCTCTTTCAGTTCTGAACTAACACGTTTATAACGATTTTCTCTTATGAAAACACATTTATAACGATTTAAACAATTTCTATCAATTTTCCCAAATAACATTGGCTCCAGATATGATAAATAATAAATAATAATATGAACATTCTTCTGATCTCTTGTTTATATTTTGTTTCTTTTTAACGTTCATTTTCTTAGATTTAACAACAAAAAATAGATCTTTGACTACTCTTTTTGATATCTTTACTTTCAAATACCGCTTGAGGGGTTTCTATTCGAGAAGATTTAATTTTTATCAACGTGGTTTTTGCACCTTCTGATCATTAATAACATACGTATTTGTGGATTTACTAACTAAAACAACCTATAAACTCACTATAAAAACTTTAAAAAAAACACAGTGATCTTCTTGTAATTTGATTCGCTATGTTTGTGGCATGCTACTTTATCGATAGAAAGTCCTCGTAGTATTGGTCCATCTTTCAAATGTGGTATACAAATTATGACACTACAAAAATTTAAAATAAAAAGTTAATGGTTAAATAGTTAAAACGGAAAAGCAAATGGGTCAAAATGTGATGGGTGAACAACATGTTTATTATGCCTACAATGAATGATAATACAATTGAATTGTTTTGATGCTAACTCTTAAAACCGGACTCTCCAATCAAAGTCCACTGAAAAAAAGAGAGGACCAATCCAACACTAAACATGTTGATTACTCAAACATCAGTTACAGATATATTATATATAAGGAACTTATAGGTCTTTCCGTTAAACGAAAGAGAATCACACATCATGAACCTAACCGAATGCTCTGCCGGCGATAATAATGCCACACCAGGCAGAACCGGAGCAACGTCCGCCGTTCCCGAGTGGATAACCGAGACGATCAATGGCGGATCCCTTCGCGCCGTTGATCTCCATACCGGATCCAACGGTTGGGCTTCGCCTTCAGGCAACGTCTTCTCTCTCCGCTCCGCTAACTACTTCACCAACAAACAGAAATCTCCTGGCGGAGACTACCTCCTTTCTCCCGCCGGCGTTGACTGGCTCAAATCTAGTGCAAAACTCGACAACGTCATGGCTCGTCCAGACAACCGCGTGGCTCACGCGCTCAGAAAAGCCCAATCTCTTGGCCAATCCCAAAACAGCTTCGTCTTCGCGGTGAATTTCCAGGTCCCAGACAAGGAACACTACAACTTGGTGTTCTACTTCGCGTCGGAAGAACCGATTCCCTCAGACTCGGTCCTCAAACGGTTCATCGACGGAGACGAATCATTCCGTAACCAGAGATTCAAATTAGTGACTCAAGTCGTGAAAGGGCCCTGGATAGTTAAAGCGGCGGCAGGTCAATTCGGCGCGTTCCTTGTGGGTAAGACCGTGAGGTGTACTTACCATAGAGGACCAAACTACTTTGAGATCGACGTCGATACAGGTAGCTCGCCGATCATGTCGGCGGTTGTACGGCTTACATTGGGCTATGCCAGGAGCGTTGCGATCGACCTTGGGTTGGTTATCGAGGCGCAAACGGAGGCTGAGCTGCCGGAGATACTGATAGGAGCTGTTAGAATGTGTCATATGGAGATATCGTCGGCGTCTCTCGTCGAACCGCAGCCACTGAAACCGTGCAGAATGATGGGGTCGGCGGAAACAAGCCAAGACGACGACACGAATTGAGATTCGACGATGGAAGGAAACCAGGTCAACGTGTACTAGATCCAATCTAAGACAAATGTGAAAGTTATTGCATCAATCAATCACAATAAAGTTTAGTTTTTTTTTTGTTTCTTTCTCGAAGTGTTTGACTTTTTAAGTATTTTATTAAGCAATAGAAAATGTGGGTGACAAACTATTTTCGTTCGGGATGGATTTTTCGGATCTACCGAACGATTGAATTTTGTTCATCGAGGAACATCGTTGATGCAAATAGGTTATATATTGGTGAGCGGCCAAAGTAGAGCGAATTCAACTCAACTTCACTCGGTGTACGGGATATGACAAATGAAACAGTAACATGACAGAACGTTCCCTAGGTTAATTTTTATTCTTTTTAAGTTAGTTAATTTTCTATGCGCGGGATAAATACTTTGTCGAAATTATGGTCAAAAAATACTAGTAACTCCCCTAAATTTAGAGTGTAATTGAAAAATTGACAGTTGACTTCAACTATACAATCAAAGTAAGACACTACGAATCCAATACCACACTGTCTGGTCCTCTTAAGGTAGACTATTCAACATCAGTTATAGCTAGTTAGGTTATAATGGTTAACCTTAATTAGGTCACTGAGGTTCATAAGTTTGGACTCAAATCTCAAAAAAATGTGACAGCCACCCGAAAAGCTTACCGGACAGGCCGCTGGCTCTACGAAAAATCACTCCTACCTAATGGGGTGATATGTTTGTGATCGCATACAAGATAAGAGAGTATCATCCAAACCGAAACACGAAGACCGAAAATAAAGAGACTCTTCGAAACTAATCAACCAGTCAATTCGACTAGTATAATCCTATACGCTGTAGAAAGATGGCAATTGAGAAAGCGGTGAATGGGGCCAAGAACAAAGAACACATCCTTCATTAGCACTAATTTGAGCATAAGAACAAGAAAGCATGATGCTAATGAAACAATGATTGGAAATGTAACAAAATCTATCACAGATACACATCAAAAGTGCATAGAGACAAAACTCGCTAGCTCATAAGTGTAAAAGGAATCTGGTGAACATATATGATATACCTTCAAGATCTTTGAAAGGTATCAAATTCTAAATATTCAGCGACAAAACCATTGAAAAACCAACAATCATAAAACGTCGATAACGCAATATCAGATCAGAACAAAACCAACACAATCCAAGTCCAATCATTGCGATTTTTGTCTCTGAGGCTGACGATCAGAGGCCAATCTGTAAATCCAGTAAACCTACAAAATCGCATAATCCGGAAAAGAGATCAACGATCGGTGCTGCAAACACATATAAACCTAATTCGAAACACAGAGCAAGTGAAGTTACCAAGGCGATGACGTGAGCTGCAGCGAGAAAAGTAACCAAAGCCGGTACGAGATCCATAGACTTCTCCATCGCAGACGATATACTTCACCGAAATTTCTCTGCCGGAGACGACTAAGGCTGTATATGTGAGAGAAAGAGTCGTCGAGTTATCAATCCTTCTCCGATTTAAAAAAAATTTGCAATTGCTGTTTGGGAGCAGGAGCAATATTAACCTTACTCTAAGTTACGTTGAAAATATGGGCCTTAAGCTATATGATCACTACTATGACCTTATCGGCCTGATCGGGCCCAGATAACTTCTCCAAGTAACAGAAACGCCGACTGCCTCGGCAACTGCCACGTGTCATCAACGTGGCGACTGATTCTCTCATAGTTTGTCCTTTGCTTCCTCGGCGTCGGCTCTTACGTGGAGAGAGGGAGAGATACTAGAAAAAAAACAGCTTCTTCAAGGACGATCTCGCTTGCGCATTTTAGCGAACAGTTTCTGCGCAAAAAAGCTACGAGTGGTCATCTTCACGGACTATGGGATTGTCGCATGCTGTTCGACTGAATAGATCGTCGTGCTCTTGCGTTTAGCCGATGAGGAATGTCATTGTTGCTCTCCGCCATCACCGTCGTGTCTCGCTGCTCCAGAGAAGTATGTATTTCTTCCCTTTTCGGTCACGCATTTTATGGCAATTTGATGTTTCGTTAACAATTTCTAGGAACTAAGAAGAAACTGCGGGAGTGAATGGTTTTCGGGTTGAATTTCATGGTTTCTGACTCGATGATCGCGATTTTGAATCAACTTAATTAGTAGATATAGCGGGATGAAAGAATTGTGATAATTAGTTTTTAAATGTTGATTACTCTTTGCTTTGTAATTCCATGGTTGCCCAAGTTGAGCTTCAGTGAAATTTTCACTGTTATCTTTGCTAAAACAGCTCAGGGGTATGTAGAAGACGTTTATTAGGCTAAAATGACGATGCTACTGAGATTTTTTATGTGTCCCTTTTGGAAATAGTATTTTATGTTGATGAGGTTGTTGATGTAGTTGTAGCTTCACGTGATGACAAACCTATTGGCTTCAAGCTTGGGGACTACATATCGAGAGAGAGGAATAATGAGCTCCCGAGACGGACAAATACATGGATTTCACCATTTTACTTGCAACACAGAGCGTGAGTTTTTGATCATGCTGAATAATTTGTGGATACACAACCAATCGAAGATTCAGGATGTTTTACTGGGTTCGTTTTTTTTGGCGAATGGGTTGACAGGTATTCGACGGAATTCACCAGCGTTCATGGTGGAAGACCTACGGCAGAGTATGCAAAGTTGCGGAGAGAATCCCTCGAGACCGAGTTTGGACAAGCTCTTGGAACATATAGCTCGAAAAGTTTTTCTGCAGTGTATCGTTTTGGCCCATTTTTGGCACTATATAGAGCTGCAATCATTTCGTTCCATGTGGTGAAGCTTACCTTTTGGCAGCTGTTTGTGCAGGATATGAGGAAACGGGCTGTCAAGGTCTGTATACTCGGGGCCTATGATGATCTGTTGTTTGCCGATACGTGTTTAATTTGACAAATTGAAGAGTATTATTTGGATACATGGCTCGGCCAATAATTAATTTGATAGTAATTTATCACATTTTGGGTGCAGTTCCGTGAGACTCTTATCAGCTTGGGGCCTTTCTACATCAAGGCATGTTGGTTATTCGCTTTTCATTCCAACACTCCTCTAAAATATATTAAATTTGTTTTTTATTCCTCTTCTTTTTAATCCTCACAAAATAATAAATTATTTGAGTTGCAGCTCGGACAGGCGCTGAGCACGAGACCAGACATATTACCCTCTATCTATTGTCAGGAGCTTTCAAAATTGCAGGTGGGCAATCTTTCTTTCTTTCAAATTTTCCATATAGCTGTGCTGGAATAATTGTTTAATGTTTTTTTTCTGGATGATTATAGGATCAAATTCCTCCATTTCCAACTCCTGTTGCCATGCGATGTATTGAAGAGCAACTGGGTGCTCCAGTGTCAAAACTTTTTGCAGATATTAGTGCTAAGCCTGTTGCTGCTGCATCTCTGGGCCAGGTATACAAAGGTTAGATACCTTTTTAACTGTGGTCAGATTCTTACTATCCTTCTACTGTTATCTGCCTTGCCATTTTTCTCAGTTCAGAGTTACTAGAAGCTAAATGTTTCACTTTTTCCCTTCAAGTATTGCAGCTCATCTGCATTCTGGACAGTTGGTAGCTGTTAAGGTTCAGAGACCTGGAATGTCACTCTCGCTAACACGTGATGCCCTCTTATTCCATATGATTGGGGGACAACTGAAACGATTTGCGAAAGCCCGTAAGGATCTTTTGGTTGCTGTGAATGAGATGGTGAGTCATTTATCTGGAACAGTCAAACTCTTTTTCTGCTTACCTACGTCGTACAAACGTGTTTATGTCTTTCTTGGATGAACAGGTCAGGCATATGTTTGACGAAATAGATTACATTCGAGAGGCAAAAAATGCAGAACGATTTGCTTCTCTATACTCTCTTGATTCAGGTAGGTTCTCTTGCTTCAAATTCTACACTCTCTTCTGAAATACATTGTCAGGTGCAATATATCTTTGAACATTGACAGGGAATTATCAGATTAATGATAACGCTGGACCTAGGAATGTGTCCAGGAATCATAGAGCAGAGAACATTAAAGTCCCTAAAATATACTGGAAATTTACACGCACCGCGGTTCTCACAATGGAATGGGTCGATGGCATAAAACTAACAGATGAAATTAAGCTGAGGAGGGCTTCTCTTGATAGAAGGGACTTGATCGATCAGGTAACAAAATAACTGATACCTAATTATGCGAGATTAATGTCCTCACATAGTAACAAATTAATCTGTGGATAGAACTTGGTGACTCTGAGAGATAAGTGAACTTAGTACCGCTAGATTCCTGTAAATCTTCCACTGAGAACCTTCAATTGGTTTGTTTTACAGGGCCTATCCTGTTCGTTAAAGCAGCTGCTTGAGGTTGGATTTTTTCATGCTGATCCACACCCAGGAAATCTTGTCGCTACTAAAGAAGGTTCTCTTGTTTATTTCGACTTCGGTATGATGGGGAATATCCCACGCCATTACCGTGTGGGACTTATTCAAATTGTAAGCTCTACTTCAGTTAATCCTTGCATTTTCTGTCTTAAAATGCTTGTGGTCTCTCTAGCTTCTCTTCTCGATTTTGCTTATAAAATATACTACATGCAGCGTCCTTTTGTTGTAGATTGCGAAATAAGAACTTCTCTATGTGAAGTTGTATTGCCGTTACTTTGTCGATTTTGATTAGTTCTATTGCGATTACAGCTGGTGCATTTTGTCAACCGTGACTCTCTAAGTTTGGCAAATGATTTCCTTTCCTTGGGATTTTTACCTGAAGGGGTCGATATACAAGCAGTTTCAAATGCTTTGCGTTCTTCGTTTGGTTCTAGTACAAGAATTTCACAAGATTTTCAGGTATGCCCTTTCTTCATCTTGTAATGAAAATTAGTAAATTTCACTCAACCCTACAGACACGTTCACTGAAAGATACAATTGTGGCAAAGCCTTTGGTAACATTTTTAGTGATATTGCTTATGCGCTGAAATGTTTTCAACTAAACTTGCAAGTCGGAAAGGCACAATTTGAAATGATTTCTTTACAACCTTATGCTTTTGAAAAGCGACAAAGGAGAGAAAATAGGAGTAACAGTAGAAGCTTGGTTGTCTTACGATAATAGTATTAAATTGACCTCATTAGCTTGTGATTCAGTGACTTATGTTTGGATTAAAGTGCTTAGCTAATCTTATGCATCAAAATAAAATCTCCAATTGATTGATTTTCCCAATCATCCGAGGGGTGCTAAAAAAATCTGAGAAAGGATTCGGATTTCTGAGAGATATGGATTACTTCCCCAACTATTAGAAATCCAATCAGTAGCTGACTTGGTCATAGTTGAGTTAATTTCTTTTTTTTTTGGTGAAATTGACAAGATTTTTCACTGTGACGATTACGATGTCCTCTCACAATGCTGACATCTACTATAATCCTTGCTTTTTCACTGTACAGGGGGTAATGGAACAATTGTATGATGTTATGTACGATTTCAATTTTTCGCTGCCTCCTGATTATGCTCTTGTGATACGATCCCTTGGTTCACTAGAAGGCACGGCAAAGATTCTTGATCCAGAGTTCAAAGTTATCGAGAGCGCCTATCCATTTGTTATCGGGAGGCTTTTAGCAGATCCAAGCCCAGATATGAGGAAAATTCTGAGGGAACTTGTCATTTGTAACGATGGATCAATAAGGTGGAATCGACTTGAACGCCTGGTATGTCATACAACTCTCCTTGTTAGGATTTAGTTGTACTCTTTGGTAAGTTGAGTAATCTAAAGATTGAGCTAATAACTCTCTCTTTCAGGTAGCAGCAATATCCCAACAGGCTTCTGCGACTTCTGGGGAGTCTCCAGAAGATAAAACGTTGAAAAATAAATCATCGGAACTGAAATCTTTTGATATGCATTCAGTAGTTTCCGCCACAGAAGATCTGCTATTGTTCATATTATCAGAGAAAGGGCAGAGAGTTCGGGTCTTCCTTCTTCAGGACATAATCAGAGTGGTTGATATTTTCGTGGAAGGGGAGGCTCTTGATCTCAACATAAAGAAGAAGCAGACCATCAATCGCAGGGTCAGTAATCATCAAAACCTTCAATTTTTTTCCTCAAAACTGTTACTGAAGTCAGATCTTATTACATATATTTCTATTTCAGGAAGAAGGGACAATGAAAAGAGTGAGCAATGGATTCAGAGGTCTGAGTGAGGCCGTGAAGCTTGCACCTGGAATGTGGACAGCAATGCTTCTTCGGATGTCTAGGAAGCCTGAGGTTCACAGTTATGCTTTAGATATTGTTTCTGCATTGTCTACACATTTTGGCCACAAAGTGCCTCACACTTGTTGGATCTTTTTCTCCAAATTGCTCCATCACAACAAGAGGGAATAATTAATTTTATACTCGAGGAGGTCTTCCCTATATATATTCTAGAGAATCTTATCTCCAAAAACAACATTTGGCGAAAATCGTTAATTTAATTTATTTGTAGCATGTGTTCTTGTAGATGACATGGATTTTACATATGTTTTTAGTAAACGTTGTGTTATTTTATTTACGATTTTGCCAGTACGTTTTTTACTAGTTTTGCTAGAAAAGTTTATTATATAGCCCATATACTCTATACACAAAGGCAATGCCTGCAAAGGATGACTATCGGGACAAAATTAGGAATTGGGGTGTGTTTTTTATAATTCTGTGTAATATGAGGGGCAAAGTAATAAATTTTAGGTAAAGGATAAAGGGAATATGGTATAGTTTAAAATCTCGCTCTACGTGTCACTTTGTTGATCTGCCATTGGTCTGGGCTTTTGACTTCCAAGTCCACAAGCTTTTTCTATAATTAGCAAAGACCATAGGCACCAGTGATCCCGGAGGTGTCGCCGGAAAATGCTGAATACCATTGCTTCCGGAAAACGTCGTACCGCTGCTTTCTGTTTCCTTTTATGGTTTCTTACGCTATTTCCTTCGATCATGACCTTCTTTCTCTTCTCTCCAACCATCCTCACTTCTATCTCCAGGTTTCCTTCATTCTTTCTTTCCTCCGAATTCATCGCAGCTTCTGTTCGATTTCAGAATATCTTTGAAGTTTCGGTGCTTGGATTATCATCATTTAGTGGCATTTGAGATTCCTGAAAACCCAAAAAACAAAATGGGATATATGGACTTGGCGAAGTCATATTCGAATCAGATGCGGATTGTTGAAGCCCCGGCAAGCGGAGGCGGTCTCAGGTCACTTCTCTCTCTCTCTCAACTTAAGTTTCTTTTCTATTCAATCGAAGTTATCTATCTACATGATTGCAATTTTGATCTTGCTTGGAATTTTTTTTTTATCTACGTACGTGTTTGTTGTGTAATTAAAGTTACTCTAATGAATAGCCATCTAGAACTCTCTCCATGATTGTGGTTCTTAGCTACAATGCTTTTTTTTGTAACATGAGCTTATCGATCACAATGTCCCATGATTTAACCTGCAGCCAGAATGGAAAATTTAGCTACGGATATGCAAGCTCAGCTGGGAAGAGGTCATCTATGGAAGACTTTTTTGAGACGAGGATCGACGGTATCGATGGAGAAATCGTTGGTCTATTTGGAGTCTTTGATGGTATTCTTGTCCCATCTCTGAATAAACAACTTATTCATTTGGTTTGCCCTTTGGAAAGAGCAATTTGAATCATCTTTCTTCTTTGATTGTTGTTGCAGGCCATGGCGGAGCCAGAGCAGCTGAGTATGTGAAGCGTCATCTTTTCAGCAATCTTATAACTCATCCTAAGTTCATATCTGACACCAAATCTGCAATAGGTTACTTACAAGAACCACTGTAAAGTTCTGTTGGTTCCGGCTCATTATCGTTGATCTAAACTCTGCATCGTATTGCTTTGTTCTTTTTCTTTTTTTCAGCTGATGCATATAATCATACAGACTCTGAACTTCTCAAGTCTGAAAATAGTCACACTAGAGACGCTGGTTCAACTGCATCTACAGCTATTCTCGTTGGTGATCGTTTACTTGTTGCAAACGTTGGAGATTCCAGAGCTGTTATATGTAGAGGCGGAAATGGTAATTTTTACCTGAGATTTTGTGATAACTCACCACCACTATCTCTTGATATCGTATGACGTTGGTCCAATAGCTCTTGTGAATGTTTTTGAATAAAATGCTTATATGCTATGTAGCCTTTGCTGTGTCAAGAGACCATAAACCTGACCAAAGTGATGAGCGTGAACGAATTGAGAATGCTGGTGGTTTTGTGATGTGGGCAGGTAATAATTATTTCTCTCTTTCTGCATCTTCTTTTTTTTTTTTGGGCAGAGTCCTAATTCCTAGATTGAATAGGGACTTGGAGAGTTGGAGGAGTTCTTGCAGTTTCTCGCGCTTTTGGTGACAGACTGCTGAAACAGTATGTTGTTGCTGATCCCGAGATTCAGGTATATATAACTTCACTTGCATGTGAACTCTATCTACCCCATACACATACATCTTCTTGTGTTATAAAGGTCATGTCTTCCTTCATGCAGGAAGAAAAAATTGATGATTCTCTGGAGTTTCTGATCCTTGCCAGCGATGGATTATGGGATGTTTTCTCCAATGAGGTTTGTGAATTAACTTCTTCGTCTTATATGAATGATGATCTAAAGTTTTATTCTACCTTCAATGATTGAGATCTCTGTGGTGTGGCAGGAAGCTGTTGCAGTGGTGAAGGAGGTCGAAGATCCAGAGGAGTCCACCAAGAAACTTGTGGGAGAAGCAATAAGGAGAGGAAGCGCAGACAATATCACATGTGTAGTCGTCCGTTTTCTGGAGAGCAAGACTGCTCACATCAAAGCTTCCGACATATCCTCAACACATGCCAGCTCATCTCAGGAAGCAAATCAAGGGCAAACCGCACTTAGAAATGACTCAGATCACAAGATCTCAGCCAAAGAAACCAATCAAGACCATACGGCAGTACACAGCGATTTGGACCGCAATGTTGAGAGTGAAAGCCTGAACCAAACTCCGATCGCAGCTAGAAGCAGGGACGACTCAGGTCGCAACAGCTCAAACCAAAAGCCGATTGCGATTACATCCACAGAACGCAGTGTTTCTTCAGAACAGAGTGGCTCAGCCGGCGAAAAGAATCAAATGGCTCAGCTGGCGAAAAGAATCAAATGCCAGTCGCAATTCGCAGCTCAGAGTCCAAGAGCTCCGCCAAGCAACCTGGTCAAGGGCACATCACAGCACACAACAATATGGACCGGAGCGTTGCTCATCAGAAGCCGTTCGCAGCTGGGCAAAAGGCGATTGCAGCAACCCACACCACTTCCTCAGACCAGAGCAGATCAATGGGTGAAAAGAATCAAAAGCCAACCGCAATTCATAGCGACTCCGCCACAAGCAAGGCAAGTAGCGTTCACTCTATCACTAACTAAAATGTCTACTGACTTCAGAATGATCTTTTCGAGAAATGGATGTCTGGAGACTTTGCCTCGACTAATCTCTGTCGTTGATGAAAGTTTCTTTTCTTTGCTGTCCTTTTTTTTCACGGTTCCAACTCCAATAATGTAAATTTTCTTTTGCCGTATACTAAACCTGTAAATTTTTAAAATTTGTTGAACTAGTCACTCTTTATTTTAGCATGTGATGTTACACTCGACCTCGATGATTGAGCTGTAATAAAGTTGTATGTTGCATTTGATGTTTTATGTCTAGATACATGCAAGAGATTTCTTCTTTTAAAATGCCCTTTCATAAAACATAAGAGAACGATAAGAACCCAATATCACTAACCTTATGTTTTAGATCATTAACATTTTGATGACGAAAAAGACAAAAGTAAATGCCGAAACCTCGAATCAGATGGAAAATATAAAAGATTAAATAGAGAAAAACATGTTCAAAATCACATGATATATACAACAAACAAGTTACATATAAACACCACCCATTCTCTTCTCCTCCTCTCTCCCGTAGAACAACTAAAAACTCATCAACAAAAACAAACAAATCTTAAGAAAAAGTTCGTTAAAACCTTTATTACTAAAACAACACCAAACAAACCTCTCCATTTCAGAGTCTAAAATGTAGGTACAAGTCCAAACCCGCTAAAGATACCGCCATGACCAACCACGTCGTTGCTCTCACTCGTATCCGTCCGCTTCGCGAACCGTCCCTTGATCCTCGGTCTCATTTCTGCATACGCTTTCCGCGAAGCATACCTTATCGTCTTCTCAAACTTCCTGTTCTTCCTCTTCTCTCTGTACCTCATTACCCTCGCTTCTCTCTCCGCTGAGGTTAGTGGAACAGCCCTCTGAGTTCCGGGATCGGTTCCACTGCTTGCTGGACCACCGTAAGGGTACGAAACATCGGCCACAGAGCCACCATCTGGCACCACTCCCACTTCCAACGACGATGATGATACCTGCAGTAACAACGGATCAGATCAGAGTAGCATTAAAAATCATTATCAAAGTGACAAGTACTACATTTTGAGGAGTAAATCTTTCTTCGTACTTCTTAATTTGTTAGGTGATACATATATAGACAAGATGCTCGATAAATCGAGTAAATCATTAACTTTAAGGCAAATTCAATTATTTGGAGTATATAATTGGACACTTAAATTAAGGATTATCATCGTATTTGTTCTAATTATAGGTTAGCTTACATATGTATTGTTGCTTCCCTACAACACTAAATATAATCACCCAATCATTAGTATCGATTAAATTAATAATTTAAGTGTCATTAAAAGTCGTAAACGCAAAGATCTAAACTTTTTATTTGATTAAAGAATAAGATCTAAGATTGATTAAACAATTGTTTCTTTTGAGTTCGTTGTCTTGTTTTTTCAACAGAACTAATATAGTTAATCAGTTAACTAGAGAAAACTATAGTAATTAAGAAGTTTGGAGAAAGCTTACGCTGTGGCTGATGCAGTTGTATCCGTAAGTAAAGCCTTTGGATCCTCCAGTGAAATCCAATTCGTAGCAGTTCTCGTTCACCGTCGGGACTCGAACCGTCCGATTCTCCACCGGAACAACACCGTCGGTGCCGGAGCTGTTCTGCTCCTGCGATTCCAGCTTCGGATCAACAGTCCCGTAATCCAGATCCAGATACGGGTCCGGATCCGAGAACAGGTACTGTTGACCCGTGTTCATCTCCGGGCTATCACCCGGCACCGCTTCAGCCGCCGTAGCCTGCGCCGTCGTCTTCGGATTCGGGAGCAGCCACGACGCAGCCTCCTCCTCCTCTTCCTCACGGCTAGCGTTTCCGTCTAGATCGGAGAAGTAACAGTCATCGAGGAAATTGACGGCGGTGTGTTTGGCGGAGCCGTCGGCGCCGGAGACGGAATCGTAGAAAGGCGTGACGGGGACGCGCTCGTGACGGCGAGCCAAAGGGTTAGCAGAGTGGATGTCTCGGTCACAAGTGACGCAGAGAGCAGCCGCGTCTGCCTTGCACGTGACGTGAGCTGGCGCTTGCTCGCACACTTCGCACATCCATACGCGAGCGTGTCTTGACGCAAGCTTGTTCGCCGCGTGGACCTTCGAGTCACAACTCAGACACAGAAACGCCGCGTCCGGACGGCAGTACAACGACGCCGTCGCCGATTTGCATGAGTCGCAGAGCTTAGACGCCATTTCTCTTCTCTCTCTCTTCTCTTCTCTCTCTCTCTGATTTTTCTCTTCTCTCTCTATTTGTCACTCTCTCTTTGTGGTTGGTGCTGCTATGGCTTCACATGAGCGTGTCCATGAGTCTATCCATGTGGGCCCTGGGAGTATCCATTTAGATCAAATGAAACGTGGACACGTGGTAAAATCTTAGCCAAACAACATAATTCATAGAAGGAAAAAATACTTGGCATGAAAGTTCTGAGTTTTTTGTCTTCTTTTATTTTTGTAATCATGCTTTCTCGTTTATCTACTTGTAATCATAATTCTGAACTGTTGACATTTGGCAACAGGTGTTTTTATTGCATATAATGCGTAGCAAATTTGTCAATGATTTCAAATTAAAAAAAAAGATGAGTTGTAAACTTTCATACAAAATGGTTATTTTGTTAAAATACAAATGAAAAAAGTTATTGAATATAATTGTGAAGAAGCAGATTTGTTGATGCTTTCCACTTCGAGTCATAGGACCACCACGAGAAGCAGCTATAAATGGAGACGATACCGTGACCAAAGGTCTGGTATAAAGTAAATTGGCCGGTGGGTAGGTCGGTCACTAATGGGCTTAACATGAGCCTTTAATAAGGCCTAATGTTTTACTTATAGAGCCCTTTTCTATATTTCTGAGATTTTGTGCATATTTTTTGTTTCACTTATTGGCCCATTATGGCCCAACAAAACAAAAAAATTTCCCTAACATGAGAAAGAGTCACAAGCCCATCAGTAAACTCAACGCTTTCATAGAATCATAGTTCTGTTCTAACGCACTTTGATTAGTTCATCAAAAACCATTTTCTCTCCGAAAAGACAGAGGATAACTCTTTTTTACTGATATGTTAATTTGAAACTTGACAAAAAAAAAACCAAACCCATAAAACAAAGAAAAATCTAAAAGGACAGCAAATATTGAAACCGTCGGATACATAACATGAAAATGTGGAGCTAAAATTACTGAAAGTTGATAAAATGAGTCGCATTAAATATGCTGAATCACACAGCAGAGTCGCATCGCCGCGTCAGGAGAGTTTCAACAAACAAATAAATGCAAAGAGAAAGAGAGAGAGCTATGAAGTAACAACTGTTCCCGACAATAACTGATGGACACTTTTTGCACCTCTTCGAAACCGATGTACCGACACGTGTTCACGTTATGACGCCATCGTCTCTTTCTCAATGTGCCTTTTTGCCGAGCATGCCGACGGCAGAAAACCATGGGAGTCCGAGTCATGGATTAATAAATCCTATTAGTTGATGAGTTTCGAGAGCGTTATGATCGTATCGTACTCTCTCTCGTACTTTCCTCAATCTAATGTTTTTTTCTTGAAAATACGAGCTACGTTTTTTTTGTTCCCCCTAGTATTCAAGCCTATGCAGAAAAAATAAACATAATAAGAAAATGGGTTTTTGGAAAATAAATTTCTACACACACTAGTTAAAATTATGTTGGAAGTGTTTACCTAGTGACTATTGATATGTAGTTTTTTCATGTTTTTAAAAAGTGATTTTACCAGTTATAAACTATTCACAATATCAATCAAAAGTGTAGTAATCTTGTGATAATAGATGAGGGTTAAATTTTTTTTTTGGGTTCAAATCTCATTTGAAACAGAGATTATTTTTTAAATCGGAATATATAAATATTATTTTTGGATATTAAATAAGATTACTAATGGAATGTCTAGAATATCTATGGATTTTAAAATGAATTCCCACAGCTTTCAAAAAAAAAATTCATAATATTTTGTATGAAATGTTAAAACTAAAAAAATAAGAATGATTATTTATTTCTATTTTAAAATTATACATATTTTAGAGACAATTTCAGTTACCTACTACTTTTTTTTTAACATTTTTAAAACTCTATTTTTGTAAAGTTAGTTTAGTATGAAGGTTTTTTCGTCTATTAACGACGCTATCCTATCAGCTATTTTATAATTCAAAGGACATACAAGTTTAAACCACTGGTAATTTGAATCTTTATTTATTTTTGTTTTTGTTGAAACTTGAAAACTTGAAATTAGCTTATGGCGATATACTCTCATCCCGAGATATATACAGAGAAACAGGAAAACATGACAAATCTTTTGTCCACATTCACTACTCTAATGAAGATTTACAATTTCAAAGGTCGATAAAAACAGAGGAAAATAATTCCAACAACAACCAAAAAAAGGGGACAAAAAACAGAGGACGAGAGAACCAACAAGAAAAAAAAGGACACTCTTGAGAACAGAGCTCACTGCTATGAAGAAAACGACGACCCTTGTGTTTCTGTGGATTCCCCATTTTGCCCTTCTTTATTCTCCCTATTTACGCACTCCACTCTCGCCACGCAAGTCTTGGCCGCGACCGGAGTGGCCAAGAAGGTTGGTTTGTTTTGTCCAGCCATGATCACAAGAATCTTCTCTTCGAAAACCTTGGCCGCCACCTTTTCACCGGACTCCGTCTGTTTCTCGCCGTCTCCGTCGCTGTTTGTCCGCCGCGAGAGCGTCCAGTAGGAGCAAGCGAGCAACAAGAGAGCAAAGGCGATGAGTCCAAGCATCGCGGCCAAACCACCGAATAGGTATGGAACCGGCGAACGCCACGGATGCCGTGTCTGAGACTCCACCATTGCTGACATCTTCTGATCCGTTATGCTTGGAAATTCCCTCATTGTTCTTTCTTGAAACTGTGATTATTATTGTTTTATAGGAAGCTAGTTTAATTTCCTTTGGAGTGGTTTTACAGTATATTTATAGTACTGGCAGAGAAAGAAAGACATAGAGAGGTGTAAATATTTCAACAAAATATCATTTCTCTTCCATTTTTTTTTAATTGTTATAAAGCAAATTTAAAGGTAAGTGGGTCACGGAATCTCCATGATACGTTACGTTGCTTTGATCATGCACCAGGTTCGAAGATTTTTATTTTATATTATTTTCTGTGTTTTAGCATTTAAATTATATATTTGTTATATATTTTTTTCTCTTTAGCTAATCCAAAAACTGTTGGATATTAGTTCCGTAGTTTATCCGGGTTGAAGATCATCGCACATTGGTAACGAATTCTCCATTGTCAGTATTCAAATATATGACCTTAATTTGTAATGTTACGTTTGAGTTTTTGTGGCCCAAATGTTACTTATTTGTTTGACATAAACCGTGTGAAATTGAATTATGGAACACTGTCAGACTTAATCCCCTTAATCTAGGTCTCAAATCGAATTAAAACATTTCAACAAATAATGGTAAGACTTGCAGCAAATCAAATTTACTTATAAGAAAATAGACCAAAGTAGCTCATGAATGATAATAAAACAATGGTTTAAAAGTATAACCATCATGAATAGAAACATAAAATAAGATCCCACGTATCAGTGTGAACAAGACCAAATGAATTATTGCTCGTATTATTATGAGAACTAAACACCTTGACTTGAAATCATGTACTGTCTTTGTTGTTTTACATCCAAACCATTTAGTGTCTATAATAGGAGAAATAGTATATGGTAAATAAAGGGATTATAAATCCCAAAAGTAGAGATTAGCAATTTATCTACCTATTCAATCATTAATACATGTGTAAGATCCTGAAGAGCAAACTAAATCCATGCTTTTGGTCAAAGAAAAAAAACATGACATTAGGAAGTTAAATTTGAACTGAAGAATGTAAAGAACATCCTGGAGAACCAAATTACTACCAAAATAAATTAATCCTAGATCAACAATGCTCACAAGAGCTCTATTACACAAAGTTAGATAAGTGTTTTGGTAATAGTTCAAAGTCTAGAGAGAGGATTCATCATATTGGCGTTACAATCTTAGATTATAATCTCATCAACATCATATTTGCGTCAAAAAAATAAGTATTTGGAAAGACAAAAAAAAACATTATAATTGATTATTTGGATTATGGAATATTAACTGGGCCCAGAGTGTGTTTTATTCGGGCCCATGAAGTTCACGTCAAGTCTCTCTGTTGAGGCAATGGAAGCACCCAGTTCACATGGGCATCTGCTATTACACTAAGACAGGGGTATATATGTCTTTTAAGGTGCTATTTGGATATGATTTGCCGTTAACAGTAACTTATATATGGGTTTACTTTTTAATATCCCACAACAACAATCCATAGTTGGAAGGGAATAATATCATTTTGTTTAAATATGTTTCAAAATTGTTATATTAGTATTTAAATATGTCAAAGTTCCAAAATTGTTATATTAGTATTTAGATATGTTTATGTAAATTATATCTACATTTAGCCTAACCCATACAATCTATAAACTATGAATAGAATGAATATCATTCTGTTTAATCGTTTGTCAAAGTTCCCAAACTGTTAGATTAGAACTTAAATATATTTACGTAAATTATATCTACATTTAGCCTATCCCGTACTATCTATAAACTATGAATAGGCCATAGGATGGATAGAAATCATAGAATGAAATAAATTACTGACAATGGAGTATGAACACAAGATGATGATTTATTCTATCACTAGATCACAAGCAAAATTAGATTGCTACTAATTTAATTAATCGAGTGAATTAAAATTTTAATTTTAAGATGAGTACATGTTTAAAACCTTACTTTAAGCTGTGCGATGATAATACATGTATGAGAATATTTTGATGGATATGGAGACATGACAACTTGACAAGAGAATTATGGATTGTCAACTTGTGAAACTTTCTCCCTTATAAAGATATTAGGCAAGTAAAGTAAACATACACTTTCAAAACCTTGGACCCATTTAAACATATTTATGCATATTTACATTAGCATGCATAAAATGTATAACTTTTGAGTCTATTGTACCCTAATATTTTTAGAGTTTGTGATCTATCATGTTAGTTAATGTTTAGGTAGTGTTAGTCACAGTACAATTTAACAGCTATAACTAAATCTGCTTAAAAAATGTATTTTTTATTTATTTCTCAACAGCTTATATATAGGTGTGATCATCTGTTGGGATCCAAAAATAATAATTCAAATATTATTAACTTATTCAATTTTACATTTTAATTAAAACGTTTTTACCGTAATATTTTAATTTTCTATTTCTATTAATTTTATTTAATCGCATTATATATAATCATCAAAAACTATGAGTTTCCAATTGGAATTAAGAGAATTTCCTCAAATCTACTTAATTTTTTGTTCTTATATTTTTTTCTAACTGGAAAGACAAGATATTTTTAAAAGAAAAAATAGAATCTTCTAAATGGGAAATCATGTGCAAATAATCCACTTAGATCGTATGAACAAAAGTAACACTCTCGTCTAAAAATATTCTACTTTCCACCACCGCAAAAGCATCTAACGTTACCATTAACTGATTAGTGAACAACCTGTTGGTTAAGCCAAAGGGCCATCTCTTGTTTGTCACGACTCCATCACGTACGTCAAGCATAAACATATATATATATATATATATATGATATTATCTATTGAAAATATCATGCACCTTTATATACATAAAATGATATTGATAGTTGTAACATTTGGACGCGAAAGCGATTGATGTACGCAACCCCAAAGAGAGATAGACAGGAGATATTGGTTTGTGCTTACCGGAGAGATTCGCTTCCACGTATGTGGGAGAGGCTTATAGATGTACTGTGAAGCTAGATAATATTTATTTATTTATTCGTATAACAAAAGTCATAAAATTATTCGAAATCTGCTTGTGAATCAAACTTAGATACGAATATATTTCCGTCTGTATTGATCTATCGATCTGTTTATAAGACTTTGTGAGACATCCAAGAATCATATCTTGCTTGTCTTCTTTATTTTTTATTTTTATATTATTTTGGTTTTGATTCTTTGTTGGATAAATTAGTGAACATGTTTCCTCAGTCTAGTAGTCTATACATCCTTTAGGCAATCTCTGTATGCACATATTTTTTTTATACAATTATAAGAATACAATATTAAAATTAAGGGTATAAAGTTGGAGGATGGTTTAATCAATTATAATACTCCAGGTCAACGCTATATCAGGTGGGATCGTTGAAGAAAGAAACAGGGTCTCTCTGTAACAAATACCATCAAACACTGTTCGAATTTGAACAATACGACAATAAGCCATGTCTAATGTATGAAACTATGTCGATGCTAAAGATGGTATTTGAGGTGTGAAAACGTGAGAAACAAAAAGAGGATATATATGACATGATAAGTACTGAAAACATATAGAAATTAGAATATGAGACTTTATTTCTTTTTGTAGAGAACATATATATTCACTCAAAAACAAGATATTGATAATAAAAAAAACAAGAATTGAAACAATGTAAATTTATGGCAAAACTTTTCCTACTTGGCCTTCACATTTTATATACACAAAGTCCACTCAATGTACAAAAAAAGCAATCGCTTTTATCTAACACAGGTACTGTTCCAAACACTCTCTCAATTTCTGCAAGGTCACCGGTTTGGAGATAAACGAATCCATACCATTTGCGTAACATTCTTCTGAACTCTCTGACAATGAATTTGCCGTCATCTGCACAATCAAAACAATCACTTTCTGTCATTATTTCAAGCTACATAAGTGTATTGCACGAATGCCTAATGATGAAGTAACCAACCGCAACTATAGGTAGACGCTTTGTAGAACAGTCACAAACTTGTCTGTTGTGCAATGTGTCTGAAGATGGTGTATTTAGGTCGACTCCAGCTTCTACTGCAGCCTCCCAGTTCCCACTTTCTTCGTAAGAACGAATCAGTCTTGTAGTTTTCAGACCATCCAAAACTGGCATGCACACATCCTGTGAAATAAATCTGTTAAAAACCTTTTTGCAGAGTAAAAACCGTAAAGGAAAAAAGGGTGAAGTCTTTGGATCTTTGAAAGATTCGTGTACCATGAGTACTAAATCGTAGTTAGAGCGCTGTAGCGCACGTATGGCTTCAACCCCATTGGTGGCAATATCAATGGGATGACCCAGTTGCTTCATCATTGACTGTGACACCATTATGTTAATCCTATTATCTTCAACAAGTAGAATCTTGGGCTTTGGATCCGGTTTAGACGATTCTTGACACCTCTCAGATGTTTCATGGGGTTCTGGCTCTTGCCTACGCGATGAAACTTCAGGCTCTGACCCCATGGCAAAGGATCCACGTTCAGTGCTTGCTTGTGAACTGATACAAGATTCAGATTGCTTTGAGAGATTCTCACCATTTGGATATTGGTTAGCTGATTCAGGACTATGACAAGAACTTGTTTCGGATGTAAACTGATCTCTTGTGCTGTCTGTAATGTTGGTGGTGGTAGAGGAAAGAGCATGAGAAAGATCACTTGAAAAACCATTGAGCTTAATGGGACTAGAATGCATCACATTATGAGTTAAGAAGTTATGGTTGATAACAGGTCCATCACTAGAAGAATACAGAGAGCGAAGAAGCGGCTTAAACTGGAAATATCCATGGGTTGTATCGTCTGGGACAAGTTGATGATCCGACATGTCTAAGGACTCATCCTGATAATCTGAATTATCATTTAGTGTAGCAACTTTGTAAGGCAAAACGAAGGTGAATGTGGAACCCGTATCTACTCGGCTTGTCACAGTGAGTCTACCTCCCATAAGCTCAACCTATTTATAAAAAAAACAAAGATATTTTTTCTCAGAACCTATTCTTTAAGTTTCTTCTGAATTCAGAGAAATCAAAATAGTTTTACCAGTTGTTTACAAATGGCTAGCCCGAGACCAGTTCCGCCATATTTGCGAGCATGATCAGCGCTTGCTTGCATGTACTTCTTGAACAGACAAGGTATAGCATTTTCTGCACAACAATACCAAAGAAACATGGACCAATAGTTAACTCCAAACAATCCTAAAAACGTGGTTTGGATTGATGAGGTTTTTGCTTAATGTAGTACTTGCCTGGAATACCAATTCCGGTATCATAAACGTCACAGCAGATCCAGACCGTTGTCTTAGGCTCACAATTTTGTTCCTCGGCATCACCGTTAATATCAGAGCCATTGTTTTGGCTGCTCAAGTTCTGTTTTGGAGTAGTGGGCTTATTATTATTCATGTCGTCACTCCCAAAGAATGGTTCTGATATCACTTCAAGTTTGATTCCCACTTTCCCGTTATGTGTAAACTTTATAGCATTGCTGCAAATTCAATGATGATCTGAACTTTCAAGAACTAAATATAATCCAAGATTTCAGAGAGATGGACAAGGATTAGATTACTATAAGAACCTGATCAAGTTGGTGAGGATCTGCCTAATCCTTAGAACATCTCCAACAACCTGAAGTCCTCGGGTATTAACAAAAACGCTTCACACAGAAACTCTAACGGATGTAAAGAATGCAAAGTTTGTGAATTTACCTCAATAGGAACATCGTCTGCGATGTTTCCTTCTAATATCAGAGCTTTTTTCAGCGATGCTGCAGCTGTCTGAAGCACATGTTTCACCACCTCCCTTGGCCTAAATTTTGTAGCTTCTAACTTCATCACACCTGAGAATAGAAAGACAAACAACATATTAAGTGACTGAAAGTAGACCAATAAGACAATATCAAAGCTTGAAACACAGAAACTAGTAGCAGTTCTTACAGAAGATAAGGGAGCTGGGATTAAGATTTCAACCTGATTCGACTTTTGAGAGATCGAGAATGTCATTAATGAGCTGAAGCACCAAATCTCCAGAAGAAATCATGACATTCAACAGCTGTCTTTGCTCTTGATCCAGCTTTGTAGTAGAAAGTATCTCAGCCATTCCCACCACTCCTGACAATGGTGACCTTATCTCATGAGACATCGTCGCAAGCATCTGTTTTGCTCTCATTGTCTCCTCTGAACAACAAAAATTTCTCACTCAGTTTGGTTTTCAAATGGATCTAAAGAATGAAGTCTCGATGAAAAAAAAAGCAGCTCGAACCAGTAATGTGAATGGTCTTGTTCAGTTCTGATTCCATTGCCTTCCTCACTGCATTATCTTCTCTAAGTTTTCCTATCTTCTCTCGTTTCCTTACCTGGTCAGTTACTTCCATGCCCATGTAGTTTATACCAATTTTTTCGCCAGCTTTGTTGTACACAGGCTCAACGTATATCAGAAACGTCTTTGATCCAAATAACTCCGTCTCGAACGTGATTTCTCTCTTTGAAGCCATGCCTTTTTCAAGAACCTCTTTCTTGAAATCTTGAGACTCTCTTACCCCACCTCCATCGAAAATTTCAACATCGGTTTTCCCAAGAATGTCCTAAACATCAACAAGTGATTCAAACACTAAATCTCTGTGCAAGTATAAAACATCAACAATCCAACATAACCAAAAAGAATGTTTTCTACCTGTTCCCGCAGGCTTGGAAACTTGTTATAGATGAACAAGTAGCGTAAATCTTTATCCTGAAGGAAGCAAAGAAAAAAAACTCAGACCCGTAAATTTCGTGAAGAACCACATGTTTCCAACTAAAAACTAATTGGCAATGAATGGAGTGGCTCATGTTTTTTTATGTGGGATCGACCCCCGAGAACTGAGTTGTTAGCAAGGATCGGTTAATACCTACCTGATGACCCATAACAATGGGAGCGTTCTGAAGAATGAAATGCAAGAAACCTTCAGCTCTCCTTAGATTCTGAGTCAGTTCTTCAACCGGAGCAGCATGACTCTCCATTGTCTTTAAACTCTCATTCAACTTCTCAATCAGTATCCTCTCTCTCTTCGTACTCGCCTCGAGCATTTTCTCCAAACGCAAAGCCTTCTGCTTCCAGTACTCGACTGTGTCAAACTCTTCATCGATCTCAACCTTCTCGCTGTCAAACACTCGGCTCCATTTCCTCTGCCTAAAACTACTTAACAAATCGCTCGTCTCATCCAAAACCACCAAAACGTTGTCATGCCCACTGCTCTCAAAGTTATGGTCCTCTATGATCTTAAGCTCTTTAGCCTCAGCTTCCGCTCTCTGTCTACTCAGATTCTTAAGCTCTTCTCTCAAGAGCTTAACGGCGTGGTCTTGCATATACTCCCATTGTTTCACAAGATTCGTTAGCTGAGAAGAGCCTTGGTGAGTCGAGTCCATAAGTTGTGATAAACGTTTAAGATCGGCGATCGCTGGCTTTTCAGTAATCGTTACTTCTTTCAACATATCTTGGTCTCCGGCAGGTTTCTCAACGTTGAATTGCTTATCGGTTTCGGTTCCGACATCGTCAGGCCACATTGAGGACAGGACTTCCACGTCCATGTCTTCGATCTGATGGTCAGTCTCCATCTCACACACCAGTTATTAAAGTTTCTCTTCATGCAACAAACATTACTTCAGTACACTGATGCACACAGGATATAGCTCAGTGGACCGGACAACAATCTTTTAATTTTGCTCTGTGAATACAAAAGAAACAAAAATTCCAAATGTAAAGTTTGCAGAAAAAATTCACAATTTCGAAAAGTATCAAAAAAATTTAGAACCTTTAGAATAACAAAATACAAAGTAACACAAACGATGATCAGTTTGAGAAAAAGAAAAAAAAATGAGATTTTGAGAGAGAACCATGCGTAAGAGAATGTGTTGAAAACTGAATTCTAACCAATGCGTAAGCGAATGGCATTAGAGAGAAAGACTGGAAATTGATCCAATGAGCAAGTCAAAGATGTGAAACAAAAAGTCAAATATTGATGAAAATGAAGAAGCTTACCTTTGTATGCTCCGGTCACCGGAAAATTAAGAAAATGTGGGGGAAAAGAGTAGGAAAAACAGTAAGAGTGAGAAGATCTGTAGATTCCTGATGGAATGCAACAGAAGTTAAATTAACTTGAAATGAGCAATGCAGAGAGAGAGAGAGAGAGAGATTATACGATGAAGGAAGGAGGAGGCATTGTGCTCTTTAGCTTCTTCAGAGACAGACTGTTCAATTCAATTTTATATTCTAATGGCTTCTCTTTCTCTCTCTCTCCCCACGTTTGCATCCAAATTCTCAGAGCAAAAAGGGCAAAGAGCATTTTTTTATTTTAAAAAAACATGTTTCGACTGGAATCTAAGCGACGGAGAGATCACAAAGGTGGCGGACGGAGTTAAATGGCGGCGGCGCGTCTACATCACGCTATCATTTAAAAAGGTTGGTCCCACTTGTATTGACTTGATCTCTTTAGCAGTTTAGATCCATCATCCATCATTATTACCTCCTTTTTAACTTATAGTCAACTAATCGTTCTGTTCATGAAGAAAAAAAACGAATGAAATGATTATAATTTTTGAGTTTTTTTTTTCTCACATAATAACTATTTTGTAATGATTTTTTCTTAAAGCTTTAGACTAGTGGAACAATGTGCAAATATTTTCGCATTTCATAAATGGAAAAAGAGACCCGTGACTTTCTTTTGTATTTATGGTAGTCTCGTAATTTATTCATATCATCGTATCTTTTCCTAAATCCATCTTTTGATTTTAACTGTATTTCTACATGATGCTTATTTGGCGAAAATATTGAATGCTTTGTTTCTTAAAAAAACTCGTTTTCCGTTGGTTTTGTTTCCGATAATTTTTGTTTGTTTCCGATAATTTTTGTTGGTTATGTATCTCATTATTTATCCTTCAGTAGTACGGATTTTAATAGTATAAACAAAACCCGTTCAATGGAACGGACAGCAACTTTATTGGCAAAGAATTAGTTAGAAAGACATGGTCTATGTCTTATTTCCCAGTTTTTTAATATTATGGCCTACTCCTATGCCAATCATATAATCCACTATAGAATAATTAATTAAGGGATCTAAGTTAATTATTCATTTAAAAACTAAAAAAGAGCCACTAAGACACCTTTTTATTATTTTGCGACTTGTCGTCCCGTCCCTAGTTATATATCCATGTGACATCGAACGTCACGGCTCACGAGCCCATCTTCTTTCCAAACATATGTAAGCTTCTTCTGCACACACGTGGTCGCCTGAGGTCAACCTTAGCGCTTCATTCCTTTGTGTTTAGTTAGCTTTCGCGCCAATTAGTAAAAAACTTAGTTACATGGCTTCTAAATTCACACATAGTTTATGAAACTAATGGTGTTTATAGGATAATTATTCAGCTGATTGTGGATATATGCATTACTAAAATAGTACTTTATAGTAAAAATAAAAAGAGTCGAAGAATAAATGGACGGTGAAGTAAACGTGTATGTATTTGGACATAGATAAGAAGAATGCGAAGTGTTAATTGGATGGGAACACAAACCCTTAAACTCCCGATTAGTTTTAGTCAATTTGATCACAATTCCCAATCTTATATTTACTAAAAGTTTATATGTTTAATAAAAAAATGGCTTGTTGCACACTTGCACTGACCAACAAAACAGAGGCTTATCTTGTGTTGGGCCATGTGAAACTACAGAAGAACCAAAAATATAAACTACAGAAAAACCAAAAAGTTAACATGAGCAATCCTCAACTTAGTTACTGCATGAACAGAGACAGTACTTGTATATTGATATATGTAATAAATTTGAGGATTTAACACTTATAGTTGAGTGTTGAGAGTACTTGTTAGATAGTCACTTAATAGGTATCTTACCTTGAGAAATATTTGTTGGATAGTGATTTTAAACAGAGCTTTGAGGGCAACAATGGTACTCAACCATCTCATTATATCGACTATGAGATCAGGCGATTCTAACCCTCCCTCCGTGACTAGCCTTTGAAGAAACTCTAATGGATCGAGAAACCGGTTAGTACGAGAAATCGGCTCACCCTCGTTCGGTTTACTTCTCCATTTCTAATTGGGCTGCTTCATATAGTGGGCTCTTTTCTATCTTTTCATTGCAATTGGGCTAACTCTTAAACTGGGCTTAAAGCATATGTAATTTTTTGTCGCGATGTAAAAGAGGACTTCACTTTGTAAAACTCATCACTATTTTATTTTTGTCAAACTCATCACTATTTTTATTACCTATAATTTTAATCATCTTTTTTTTTAATTCACAAATTAATTCTATTATAAGATTTTCTGAGTATTTTAGCTTTCGTGGTAATGTGTTATGGATTTTTTTTTTGTGGCTCTGTAAATCCTTTAAGGATTTTGTACAAATATAATTCCTGATGACCAAAAAACTAAAATTTCGCTCATGCCGACAAATATTCACCGTCATAATTTGTTGCTAAATAAAACGGCAATTTATAGCTAGCTATATATAGCGACAAATCTCATGTTATTCATATATATCTGTTGCTACATCATCGTTAATCTCTTGCTATTAATATGGTTACGTAATTTTCGTCATAGTGATTGTCATTATCTTGCTAGTTTTTTTTATTATTGTTATAGTTTATCTATAGTCTCTTTTTTAATATTTATTTTTCTATGAGTGGTATGTAAAGTGATCGTGTTTTTGTTTCGGGACTATATCATGCCAAAACTTAGTTGCCCCAGAGATGATGCATCTATAGGGGGTAATAACTCTGGTCAAGGTTAACAGAGACATTCGTCACTTTAGATAAACCATCACTTTGTTTACAAGTGTAGTTCTTCGCCTTCTATTAAACAAGAATAATATAAAGACAAAACAAAGAATAATATAAATTTTTGTTAAAAGATTTATTTTTCTTCTTCTTTTTCTTGTAGTCGTATAGAGATATATAAAGAAAGATTGGGTGGAATGTCAACATCATAGTAGAGAGAAAGAAAATCAATCTGTTCTTTTCAATGTTCATTGAACATCAATCTCTCAGAGTTTTTAAGACCTTTGGATAAAAGTTCTCTGCCAAAAAGGATTTTTTTTTATAAAACACACAAGATTTATTAAACTGAAGGGAATAAGCATGACTCGAAAAGCAATAATTCCAGTGAAAACTTTATGTGTTGTCAAAATGTTATTGATAATTAATTTTCTAACCACAAATGTCAATTGCGTCTTGGATAATGAATTCGGGAGAATATTTCTCATTCTTCGAAGAAAAGAGATTCAAAATGATTTTGGTTAGTTAATTACAACAATAAAATTGTATCCCAAAATTGTATCTCTAGGTAATGGAACTTGATATCTCGTATCCCAAAAGTGTTATCTAAATAATAAAATTAGATAATTCAAGAAGGATGACCATTCCACTGGACCACTAACTAGTTCCACTACAAATTGAAGTTTTCTAATTAATGTTCCAGTCCTCATCATATGGCATCACCAATTGTTCCATCATATTTTAATTTCACAGAACAAAATCGTTGACCAAAAAGTAGTATCACACAAAATGTCAACATCCTCGGCTCCCTACATCAGTTCCACGTTACGCCATTAATAAACAAATGTATTACCTCATGCAACACCATAGACAAAGGAGTATTATAATGTTTATTTCATTTTATTGATCTGATCTTAGATCGAAATGTAATGCAAGTTAACCATATCTCGAAGACTAGACCACAAGTAGTTCAACTAGTTGAACCGGTTAAGCTACAAGAATTTTTATTTCATAACATGTTATATATTGCATAAATATATTACTAAATACGTCTATGTAGACCACACTATAAAGCTCACTAAAAAGAATACAGATTTCAATTGTTATAAACGCAACCTTTTGTTTTTTTTGTTTGTATTTACATTATTTTTCATTTGCCATTATCGAGAGATAATGTTTTCAGTTTTGAAATTGAATAATGTTTAATAACAAATTTCAGTATGCATTTGGTGTTTAACAATTATCAAATAAGTTTTGCTTAATATGTGTTTGAGGTAATTTTGTAAAATAGAAAACAAAAAGTAAAAGTAACAAATAAATTTTGCTTAATACGTATAAGATAGTTTTTAATTTCGAAAAAAAATGCAAAAGTAAATGCAGACCTAAAAAGAAAACGAAAAAAATTGCTTTCTAAATAGTTGTGCTTCAATTTGCGAAAACAAATTGCAATTACGATTACTTTCGTCACCCAGATTGTCATAAATTTGGGTTTGTACCTTCCCATTTCCACATAATGTTCCAAAAAAGTGACGCTGGACTGGCCCTAGTTGTTATCGTCAATCAATGTAATCTGTATCTAGACGCACGTTATATGTAATTTACATAATTATACGTATGACCCCAAATAATATACTCCAAATTGCAATTAAATTAAAGAAGCAGTTTCGTGTGGGTATGCATACAGATAATTCATTTTATTAATATTTTTTTAATAAAAAGCGTATTTAAAGTCTTATCACATCAAAATGAAAAATACAATAGAATAGCTGTAAATGAAACTGAGATGCATAATAGCATCAACTCAACAAGAATCCATAAAATTTAGCACAAACAACAAAATCCGCCGTCTGAATTTTTCAAAATATGTATAATAACAATCATGAAACATATTCAATGAATGTTCCCTTAAGACTTAAGGGTAGGTTGAATCCTTCCTTACATTCAGGTACTTCGACTTTGTACTAAGAAAGATGACTTACGCTTTGCAGCTATACCATCATAAATTGTTTAGCTCTTTCATTATTATTTTTATAGATCAACATACGTAGTTTTACTATCTGACCATCTAAGACTTTTCTAAACGAGCTAATCAACCAAAATAAGTTTAGTTAAAAATTTGTGGATGGTTTGTAATTTAGCATAGAGTTTTATACACACGTAATAATAGTTCTGGCCATAGATGTGTCAAAGTTTGTGATTCTATAAGTAAAAACTTTAACAAAGTAATGTTAATAATTACTGAACACAATCTATGTTTTTTCACTTAGATATGCTATCATAAAATAGAATTTTGAGTTTTTTTTTTCGAGAGGTATATTTGTGTTGTTGACAAGCAATCTCTAGAGGTATCAAAACCTACAATTCGATCATTATCCCTATTTTTTTTGGCAAAAAAAAAATTGTACTCCTCCGCATTTAATTACAACAGACACACAATAAGAGGGACCAAGAGATGGAAATAGAGTACACGAGACTCCATATGTTTCATGTTTATATTACGTATGTAACTGTTCAGAGATATATGTACCACATATGCATAACGGACCACTAATTATTTGAACATTTGCCTCAAAAAGCAAAGTACAATTCTCGACTTCATCCCAACTCCATGCGGATCTATGTTAGTGTATGGACCGAGAGCCAAATTAATTGAATAGTCTATATGGATAGACACATGTGCTACACTATATGAATATTACAATTATTTCATCAAAAAGTAAAGTACTCCCATATAATAGATCTATTATATCATTGTAATTATTCTAACCTCTTTGGTCAAAAGGAAAGTGGTCGACTATATATAGCCAAAGAAGAGCAAGAGAATAAAAGCTGTGAGTTTAGAAGCAATAGCCATAAAAAATGGAGAGCTTAATGGTGGAAATGGCCAAGACCGTTTGGTGGATAATAGTTATAGGAGTGTTAGGTTTAGGGTTTCGTGTTTACGGCAAAACGATGGCGGAGCAATGGAAGATACGGAGGAAGCTGAAGATTCAAGGTGTGAAGGGTCCTCCACCGTCGCTATTTCGTGGAAACGTTCCAGAGATGCAAACAATTCAATCACAAACGATGATTAACTGTAAACACTACTACTCTGGTGAAAACATCATCGCCCATGACTATACTTCTTCTCTCTTTCCCTATCTCGATCTTTGGCGAAAGCAATACGGTATGCTCTCTAATCTCATATTATAGTTTTGAATTTTGAATATGAGGCGGATTAGTCCTTTTTGGGTTATACAATTCTATTTTTTGAACTGGTGAAGCAAATATGAACAAACTAATACATATCTTCATACGGTGATCAAGTTTATTTCTCTTTTCAATCCGTTTAATTGTAGACTAAATCTTGGAAATATTGAACGAAAAGCTGACTAATATACTTAGTTCTATATAGTTACGCACATATATAAAAGATGTAACTATATAGTCACTAATTTACATATGCATGCATTTTTATTTGATTGACATCTAAGGCCTATATTATCTATGTATGTGTGTATGTAACATATGCAAGGATTGACAACTAATGCCGCAAAAGTTAAAAAAATGTATGAAAAGCTGTCTTAGTCATTAATCAGTTTATAGAAGCCAATAAGATTTTGTGATCGGGTCTACTTGATCAAAAGCTATAGCTAGTAGCTTATATTCCAAAATAAACAAATAAGCTAGTAGCTTATATTATATGATTTCCTTCTCAATGATTCAATTTGATTCTTTTTTTAGTAATAATAAAAAGATTTGGTTCAAATTTAATTTGTTAGATAGAAAAAGAAGTTGTCACTTCGCTAGCACGCGTGGATGCGCAATGTAATTTATCATTACTTCAGTTGATTGAGGAAGGACTAAATTTGGATTGTCGCCGTTTTCTTAACCCAATCTAACTTTTTTTGTGAATATTAACTAATATTATATATTGTGTATTTAATTTGGTATAAGTAATTTAATGAAAATAAAAATGAAGGGAGTGTATACACGTACTCGACGGGGGTGAAGCAACACTTGTACATAAACCACCCTGATGTGGTGAAAGAGCTTAACCAAGCCAACACTCTTAACCTTGGCAAAGTCTCTTACGTCACCAAACGCCTTAAGTCCATTCTCGGCCGTGGCGTCATCACCTCTAATGGGCCTCATTGGGCCCATCAACGCCGTATCATCGCCCCTGAGTTCTTCCTCGATAAAGTCAAGGGAATGGTTGGTTTGATGGTTGAATCGGCGATGCCAATGCTTAGCAAATGGGAAGAGATGTTGAAAAGAAGAGAAGGGGAAATGTTTTGTGACATAAGAGTGGACGAAGACCTAAGAGCTGTCTCTGCTGACGTCATCTCTAGAGCTTGCTTTGGGAGCTCTTTCTCCAAAGGCAAAGAGATCTTCTCTAAGCTTAGATGTCTTCAAAAGGCCATCACTCACAACAACTTCCTCTTCAGCCTTAATGGCTTCACGTAAGTCAATTCAAAACTATTTCTTTCTCTATATATAATAAGCGAACGTAATATTATCGTTGCATATTTATGTGTTTATATGGTTGCAAGTGATATAGTGTTCGGGACTAAGAAGCATGGGGATGGGAAGATCGAGGAGCTAGAGAAGCATGTCGAGTCTTTAATATGGGAAACCGTTAAGGAGAGAGAAAAGGAGTGCACAGGAGATCACAAGAAGGATCTAATGCAGTTGATACTAGAAGGGGCTATGAGTAGCTGCGACGGTAGCTTGGACGACAAGAAATCATCTTACAGAAGTTTCGTGGTGGACAATTGTAAGAGCATCTATTTTGCTGGCCATGAGACCAGTGCGATTGCTGTCTCCTGGTGTCTTATGCTCCTCGCTCTAAACCCTTCTTGGCAAACTCGGATTCGTGACGAAGTATTGCGTTTCTGTAAGAACGGTATTCCCGACGCAGACTCTATTTCCAACCTCAAGACGGTAGTTTCCAGCCTCGCCACTCATGTCAAGTCTCTAGACCTTCAAGTATATATGGCTGTTTTCATAACCTAACATCTCTTGCGTTTATTATATAGGTGACAATGGTTATCCAAGAAACGCTGAGGCTATACCCACCAGCAGCATTTGTGTCAAGAGAAGCACTTGCAGACACAAAACTCGGAAACCTCGTGGTGCCAAAGGGAGTGTGCATCTGGACATTAATCCCCACATTGCACAGAGACCCCGAGATATGGGGAGCTGACGCAAATGAGTTTAGGCCAGAGAGATTCAGCGAAGGAGTCTCTAAAGCCTGTAAATACCCTCAGTCCTTCGTACCGTTTGGTTTAGGGACAAGGTTGTGTTTAGGAAAAAACTTTGGTATGATGGAGCTCAAGGTTCTTGTGTCACTTATAGTGTCAAGGTTCAGTTTTACTCTGTCTCCCACATATCAACACTCTCCAGTGTTTAGAATGCTTGTAGAGCCTCAACATGGTGTTGTCATTAGGGTTATTCCAAATTAATATAGTGGCTAGCTTATGATTTTAGTTTTTATTCCCTTGTAACGTCTTATTATAATTAGTAATAGTGTTTTATATTTTTATGTGATATTTCGTAAATAATGATTTACCAATATTCATCGAAAAGAAAATAATGATTAACTTGTATAATATAGAGGATCAATATTCATCGGGTTTTCCGTTTTATGCTTGAATTAACGTATGTGTTTTCTTTCACAACATATGAGGCAATTGTTCCCTCTACTCTATCGAGTTGGCTTTGGTCATTTGTAATAGCGGATAAAAGGCAAAACAGACCGGGAAAGAAAAAAAAATCTGGAAAAAAACATGTTGGGCCTTCAAATATAAAGTCCAGTAAAGATTAGACTGTCCAGTACTAAAGAACATGTGGGCGGTACGAGCTATGACCGGGGCTTGCCGGACTTGTCTGATTAACATGCCAACTGGTAGTAATTCTATTTTTTTTGCACAATTAATAATAATTTGATTTAAAAGAAAAGAAAAAAATAGTGTGGTATTCTGAGCCTATTTGAAAATATTAGCTCAAAAAAAATCTGGTTGATTATATATTTTTTTGTGATAATTCAATAATACACATTAAGTTGGATTGGAACTAATATTGAATGACATTAATACAAACGATTAGATTACGAAGAGTTATATTGATATGTAAATAATTGATAATAACTAAAAACAAAAAACTATTGTTCAAATTGTTCTATTTCGTTCCGTTTAAATTGGTTGGATTTGGTTTTATCAAATTGAATACCTCTCAAGCCTCGTCCATCCCGAGCTACAACGATTATATATAGTTATATTATATGTTTCTATAATTTATAGAAGACTAGTATCAAGGATCAAATGATCTCACCCTTGATTAACACACAACATAATCCAAAAAGCCACAAGGCCACTACTATACTAGCTTCAGAACCTTGCCTCATTTTATGGCTCGATACACAAAGGCCATTATTTCTTTTCTTCTTTATTTATCTTATTGGTGTATTATTTTTTGGTTTATTGGGTTTGAGAACAATAGTTCGGTTGTTGACAGATTAGGAAAAGAATAACCATAGTGTGCTATAAATGAAATAGACACTGTTGTCTTTAGTTTTGATCTATAATTTAATCTGGTCATCACATAGATTTGAACTTATAATCAGTTGATTTGTTTTGTATTGTTTAGAACATCAGATTGTGGGTGGAAGCATGATAATTAACCTTTTTTATAAAGTTAAGCCAACCGAAAAAAAATGTTTAGCCAACCAATTCAATACGCCTCTTTTTCTCTCGTTAATAATTCAAAGAGAAAAAAACATTTGATTCACAGAATTAAAAGCTTAAGATATACAAAAAAATAATAATATCAAAATAATCGATAATAAGAGAGAGAGAGATGTGGTGGACATCTGAGGGTGAGAGCAAAGCTTAAGATTAAAAATGAAGAAAGAAAAGAGATAAGATTAGATGCTGTTTCTCTAGACCTCAATCTCATCCCATTGGTCCCCCTGCTTTGACCTTTACTTATGACTTTTAACTAAAACTTTTTCTTCTAAATAACCTTTTAATTAAATTTTATTTTGTTAATCATCTTCCTTTCTACTGATCTTACCTACTTGTATGTATTGTAAATTCAATGTTATTTGCACATTATCCTTTTTGTTTAGATCTTTCATCATGATTTTGTTAATAAATTAAATCTTTTAGTTTTTGTTTATTTATTTCAATTGGGAGTTAAGAAATCAATGTGCCATTTTCTCGAGATTTTATCACGAGCTATTATTGTTAAAGATAAATATTCATTGCCGTAAAAGAAAATTATAATGTATACATTTCACTTGAAATTTTTTTAAAACATATCATTACCATTTATTACCTATTCACTTTGACATCTAATGTTAATTATTCATTTGTACATTAATTTTGGCAAGTACTTTTTTAACTAACATAAATTTTGCCAAATTTAAACTCAGATAATGACAGAGTAAGAGCAGTAAGACAATTCTACCTTTTTATAAATATTTATTATTTAATTATAAAATTATGATAATTTATATTGATAATTTTATAACACAAAATTCTACCGTTTAATAAATATCTTTTGTTTTTCAATTTTTTTAATAAAGATGAGACAACTTAACATATAAAAGATTATATATAAAATATTAAAAAAATCTTATATAGCAAATATTAAAAAATAGCTTTCATCGAATACTTAATATTCCATGTTCCAATTACTCTTTATAATTTACATATCAATCGACCATTTTTTCAAAATAAAGAAATGAGTTGATAGTATGTTCTACTTGAATTTCTCATGCTATTCCTGAGAAAATTGGTGCTAATACTCTTTTAAAAGGTATAGAACTATCATGGAATGTCTTGAAACCTCAAAAATCACAAAAGTTAGTTTAAGGAAACCAATTAAATTAACTTTCTCCGTATTTTGAAATTTTGCTAGTTTGTGCCGTTTGATAATTTGATATGGTTATAATGGCATGTCTTAATTGTACCAGAAACTCTATATTCCACAAGTACACGGTAATGCAATTCAAACTAACAAGATTCGGTCAATAGCAGAACAGGTTCTTGTGGTTTTCGGGATCTAATATATGCAATACCACACATATGACGTTCTATTTGACATATAATTCAAGAGCCAAAAAAAGCGTAACATAGTCCTTATACTCACATTCAAGTAGGGTCTATAGATCCCTTATTTCATCATGTATTCCTACAGCTCTTGTTATTCTTTACTATATAATCTAATAAATCTTAGGTCAAACACTTTCTAAATCAGTTTCCACGATTTATTTGATTTCAGCTGTAACCTTAACGGTATAAACCGGTTTTGCCTCATAATTTGTCAATCTAAGGCATGAAAAAATGCACAAGTATATTTAAAAATGGTATTGTAATGAAATGGAATAAGGTAGAGTTAATAAAATATCCAACAAATATATAATCCACAGAAGAGAATATACGAATATATGGTAGGGCACATGTAATCGAAGATGGCAGTCTCGACCTCTCGGTTGTATAGTTTCTCAAGTATATTAGTTCGGTTAAGTTAAACTCGACTAGTTACATTATTACAACCTTAATATATACTTCTTTCTTTTTGAGTTTATTCAGATATATTACAATTTTTCCAATTTTTTTAAATCAACAGCAAAAATACCATTTTCTATATTTTTCTTCCAAGCTTTATCTTGGGATGGTAATTTGTAAAATTATTCGTAGGCAAAAAAAAAATACTAAAAAATACAGAGATCAGAAGCAAGGACCAAGAGGCATTAATTTACAGTTGTTAATGTCCAAAATCACGCATACGCATATATGTATATATTTAATCTTCCAATAGGATATATATTTTATCCAGTTATCGTCCTTATCGTCTTCTTTCGACTAAATTTTAAATAAATAAAAACCTTATCCCTTCTCTCTCTTTCTTTCTCTCTCTCTTCTGCCATGGTGATTCCTACTATTCTCTGAGTCTGTGATTTGAGTTAGAGGATCGTACCCAGAAGTTGATGAGACAGGAACACAGAAGCAAAGTTTTTTAAACCAAATCGGTAAGAAATTTCTGATTTTGTGATCTGGAGATACGGTGATGGAGGTGATGGCAGGAGGACCAACGTTCTCAATCGAGGTCTCGGAATACGGAAGCGATCTGCCGGCGACGGAGAAGGCTTCTTCCTCCTCCTCTTCCGGTGATACGGTGAACGAAGAGGGAGGCGGTTTGAGTCGTCTCGGAAGCGGAATCTGGTCAGGACGGACGGCGGATTACTCGTCGGAAAGCTCATCGTCGATCGGAACTCCGGGAGACAGCGAGGAAGATGAAGAAAGCGGCGACGACGACGTTTCGTCTAAAGAGCTAGGTCTTCGTGGATTGGCTTCAATGAGCTCTCTCGAAGATTCTCTCCCCAGCAAGTAAGTTTCAATTTTCATTTACTAAAAATGGCATCTTGGTTAATTTCATCAAAGATGCCATTTTTTTCTAAATTTGTTGGGGATATGGTTAGATTAAACTAGGGTTCTAAATATTTCAGGAGAGGGTTATCGAATCACTACAAAGGTAAATCAAAATCTTTTGGGAACTTAGGAGAGATCGGGAGTGTTAAAGAAGTACCAAAGCAAGAGAATCCATTGAATAAGAGAAGAAGGTTACAGATCTGCAACAAATTGGCAAGAAGATCGTTCTACTCGTGGCAAAATCCTAAATCTATGCCTCTTTTGCCGGTAAACGAAGACGAGGATGACGACGATGAGGAGGAGGAAGACGATGAAGATCTGAAAAATGGGTTCAACGAGAACAATCTAACATCGAGCGACGAAGAACGAGGAGCGAGAGGAGTTGTTGTTTCGAGGAAACCATCTTTCAAGAACAGAGCTTTCAAGTCTCGGAGTTGTTTTGCTCTCTCAGATCTGCAGGAAGAAGAAGATTGATCAATAATGCAATCATGATTTTTCTTTGTTCATAGTTTTTTTTCTTATCTAAAATATAATTTTTATTTCGTCGCGCGAATTGATGTTTCCTTTCTCTTTTTTTTTAATTCGGGAAATTAATTATATTATTATGTCGACGGTAGAAAAGTAAATCAACTACGTTAGTGTTTGTTCCTTTCTTTCTGCTTATCTGTTTGTTGTCCTTTTTCCATCTCCACATTATCGATTCTCTCTATTTATTTTCTTATTTTATTTTTGAAAGGACAAGTCAAATATTTTGTGGATCTACAAAAAGTGAGCATATATATATGTGGAGATTAAGTTTCTAAAATCCGATTTTTTTTAAAAAAAAATCTTCACTTGGTGTTTAAACAAATATGGTTTTGGTCTAGACCTATAACTTTTTGGGATGAAGATCAAAGTAGGTTAACTCGTATCTTTTTAAGTCGTTGATGTTCGAACTTTTGACTTTGTCGGCTCTTCCTTTTGAATGACCAGCTAATAAACCATCGATGCTGAATACCACCTGACATTTGTTTCCTTTTAAATTTAGCTACCTAAGTTTCACGTACACTATTAAAACTTTTCTCTAAGCACCAACTACACAGTAGAATAATGTTTTTAAAAAAAACTACACAGTATAAAACATTTAAAACCACGATGAACCATGTCTAAAACTGCATCACTAAAATGATTCTGAGAAAACACTTACTTTTTAGATTACACATGTAATTACTTTAGAAGTAAACAAATAAATGCGTTTGCAAAAGATTGTTTTTAAGTGTTTAAAGGTTCTTTGGAAAAGTCTGGTTCTCTTTGTCTTCAAAATTTTCGGGCATTGCAACATTTCCTTTTCAATGAATGTAAGTTTGATCTAAATTCAAGAATATTTCTTATATAAAATCAAGACTTTATGTATACAATAGTGTAGACTTTTCAAAAACATTATCTCGAGAATCAAAGAAGTTAAATAAAAAAGGATCAGAACTTTCTAAATTTTGAAATTGCTGAGGTGTTGGGAAAATAAATGTTGTTGCGGAAGCAAGACGTGCACCCTCTTCTTGTCACAACAGCGATTGCTTATTAGATCTCATCTCTTTTTCGGACAACTGTTAGGGAAAAAAGAAAGAAATACTTAAACGAACACGTGTCACTCCATTTCACTAAATGTATGTCCTGCCATTTTGTGTTTGTTTTGTTATAATAAAAATGTCAAAGTTGATAGGAACTCTCATGTGCGTGGGACAATCTTCTTCTCATTAATTGGAAAAAAACCAAAACACTTGTATCCATCCTTCTAAGTCATAAATTGATTTGGGTAAATTTAATACTAGGTTGAGTAGCATATAATATCTCTTTTTTTTGGGGGCAAAGTAGCATATAGTATCTGTTACTATTAGGTTATGTACTTCTTCAAAATACCCCATATTCAACATTAAAAGAAGGGTTGGATGGGTTGAACCTACCCGTTAAAATGTGCAATTTGGGTGATCCGTTGAAGTTACAATACCACTAATGACTATATCATGAGGCCACTATATGAAAACCCTTCTTCCACGTGGGTTTTTTTTTCTGAACCACAACAAAATGTTTTTCTAGTGGTTGTAAACTATCAAACATCGTTTTTTCTACTTGTTTTCTTTAAACCACTAGGTTCTAGGTTCTGCCTCGTATATGAATAATATCTTGGAGTTAGGTAGCTAGTCTTCAATTCACTGCATATATACACCAATGCATACAATCCTTTTAAACATATGATTAGGTGCGTGTAATTTTGTTCACTCGAAAAGCATACAATTCACGAGACAAAAATTATAACAATGGCAAATGATAATTAGACAGAAAAAAAATTAACATGAAATAAAAAGCTAAAGGTGACATTGTTGATTTTGTTGTGTCTCTGTGTGATATATATCACTTAGATGCAGCAGTTTCATAGTCAATAACGGTTTGAAAAGCTCCAGCAAGAGCCAAAACTTTGTTCTTCCTCGGGTTCTCTTGCATTTTACTTGCTATTACATCGTTGTAGGCTGATGGTGATTCCTTCTTACCTTTCACTACTTCCTTCTTCTTTCCGTCTCCTGATTCTTCTTCTTTGACACTCTCCTTTTCCTCTTCTTTAACCTTTTCATTCTCCTCTTTGTTCGCTTCCTTTTCTTCTTTCACTTCTTCTTCTTTTTCTTTCGTAGTCTCTTCAACACTTTCAACTTCTTTCGAACTCATGTCAATATCAACCTTCTCCAAAGTCTCATCTTCATCAATCTTCTTCATAACCTCTTCGAGTTCACCCTTGTTCTCTGGGTTATTCTCTTGTTCTTTCTTTTCCTCTGTTTTCTCCTCCGGTTTATCTTCATTGATCAATCTTTCTTCTTCCTCTTCTACTTTTTCATTTTCTTTGGCAACAACAATGTCTTCCCCAACAGGGGAAGCAACCAACGGTGGTCCACCACTTTCAGTCTCTTTACCGGATTCATCGGCATGCACAACCTCTACATGCATCTCTTTATTTTCCTTTTCTTCTTTGGATTCTTCTATATCATTAGCAACTTGTACATCACTCTCGACTTTGAGAATCTCCTCTTCATCTTCCAAAGCATGCTCAGAAGATAAAGAAGTAGTATCCAAGGTAATCTCTTTCTCCGGTGCTTTCTTTGCTGCAACATTATCAGGACCTTCCTTTTTGCTCTTCAAAGATGTGCTACTACTGCTCAACCCGCTCTTTTTTGGAACCACGGGAGGCGATTTCACAATAGTACCTCCTCTTGGGACACCTCTGCTTCCATGGAAAGACGCAGAGCGTAGAGCTGTGGCAGGTTTCTCTCTAGGAACCGCGGGTTTGTCTCGTGGCCGAGAAGGAGAGACGTTGAGGGTTTTCTGGATACGCTGAGAAGAAGTAGAAGGAGAAGTTAAAGAAGAAGGAGGTCGATCAAAAGATCTTCTACGAAGAAGCTTCTGGTTGTCCTCAAGACTATTGTTGTTCTTCTTCAACAACTTGACTGGATCAGGTCTCGAACTGATTGTTGGTTTCAGATAGTTTGGCAAAGGCTTCTCCGGTTTCTGATCAGACCCATCTTCTGATGACACCGACAAAGGTTGCTTTGGTTTTCGACCGAGAGATCTTGTTCTGGTTAGATTTTGGTTGTCCAGCTTTGCTTTTGTCGTGCTTGACGTCGTTGCCATAACCTCAAAGAAATATGGATCAAAGGGAAGAAGCACAAATAATTTTGTTGTTCTTTTGAAGGAAATGAAAGAGAACGTGTATATCAAGGAAACGAATCTCCTTGGAAAGAAGCTAGGGTTTCTATAAAATGAGATTTGATTACTTGTGTGTTTGTAAAACAGAGCTTAAATCTCGGTAATTTCTTGGGTGGTGATGGTGGTGGAGGCCATCAATCTCCTAACAAATCAGAATCAAAACTAAATTAACATTATAAAATGATTCCGGTCGTTATGGAAAACCGTTGACTTTTGTTTGAGCCGTTTCTATTTATACAAAAGGACACCCAACTGTGTTTTGTTTCTTTTGTCTCTCTTTTTGGCTTTGGACCGTTTCAATGTCAGTAAAATAATTGTCCCCACGTCATGAACATGATAAAACTCATAACACCATGTTATGAGTTGATTGATAAACTAAACCATACCAGAAATAGGAATTAAACTAATTCAAAACATATATGTGTAAAGAAAGTGAATTGGGCCGGCTCAACTTCCATGGAGCCCATCGTTGAACGCTTCCAACATCAATCTATACATGTCATCCACTCGTCCCATTTCCTTGCTCATTCACTCTCTCCATCTCAATCATCAAAATTAAAGAATATATAGTTGACAAAAAAAGAAAAGTATTGTTAGTAATGAAATACTTATAGAACTGTAACAAAACAACATCATTATTGGTAGAGAAATAACTAGTTTTTTGGAATAAGTCTGAAGAAATTTTAAAAAACATAAGAAATACTTTTTACAACTGTGATGTGATTTTATGTTTCGCGCGCGGCGGCAACATGTAATAATTGTGTGTTGTAATTATTATTCTCTGGAGATTAATGTGTTTAATTAAACCAATTAATTTTGTAAATGCCTCAATGGAGAAAAAGAAATTCTTGTATTGGAATGGTTTAATTTTCATTTGGAAAAAAAGAAAGACGTTTACTAAAAGGTGGGGTGGTTAGCATTGCATGTTTTTACTTTTGATAAATATATTCTGAGTATTCGGAGTAATATATGCATAAGTGTTTATAAGATAAAACAATATAATTAGATACTAATCAATTTCATAAATTATAAAATGAGATATGTTCAAAGCTCAAACTAGGGCTGGGCAAATTACCCAGAACCGAAAACCCGAACCAAACCGAAAATTATTCGATATAGAACCGAATTAAAAATCATAAATATCCGAATGGTTCCTTTTTAAAAATATTTTGGATACCCGCATCGAATCGGAACCGAACCGAGAACCGAATGGTTACTTTGGGTACCAGAAACATAATGCATATTCAAAAATATTATTTATATTTAGGTTAAAATAACCAAAATATCTTAATTACATCTATAAATATAATTTATTTTAATTATATTTAAATTAAAATACTTGAATTAACCGAAATTATCCAAATATTTTGATCTGAATTAACCAAAATTACCTGAATTACTAGGTATTTTCATCTAAATCACCCTAATTATCTGATATTTTTACCCAAATTACCTGAATTTACCTAAATTTACCCGAAAAACCCGAATTTTTTTCCGGTTACCGGCCAGTTCCTAAAATCACTACCCGAACCGATCCGAAAACTGAAGAAACCGAACCGGAACTGACCCAAATTTATAAATACTCGAACGGTTTCTATATTCAAAACCCGAAATCCGAAAAGCCTGAACCAAACCCGAACGGATACCCGAATGCCCAGGCCTAGCTCAAACTACATAAAAATAAAATAAAAATTACATCAATGAGCCTAAATCGAAACACAAAGGCTAGGGCCATAAAGTTAAAGACCCAACTCAGCCGAAAACTATTTGCGGAACTCAGGCTACGACGACGAATACTACGGAACTTTGATGTACGTTCTTCGAGTTTTATGATAAAAATTGTAAAGTAGGATTGTGTTAACAATGGTTGGCTTTGCAGATTATTTCTTTTAAGATTTTAAGAAATACAAGCAGTTAAAAGTATTCAGAGTAACATATATATATTTTAACTCAATACATAGAGTTTTTTTTTTGAGAGTGCTAAAAACGATCGATAGAGTTCGTGGGAAACATTTCTTCACATGAATTATTCTATTAATTTTGTGTCGAAAGAGTGGCATAGCAGCATATGAGCTAAGGAATTATTCGTATCTTTATTTATACGAAATCAAACGAATGTTGTTTGTAGCGCAACCATGTTTTGGTTTTTTTTATTTTATATTTTTTTAAATACCAAATACCAACATTTGATGTATACTAATTATGTATGATTAATGTATATGTGTTGCATGCTTCTCCTTCTTCGTGTTAGGTACGAGAGAATGAGTATTTATATACACATATAAAAATATTAATACGCTACAAATACATACAATGAGAAAAAAAGACGTATAACGTAGAACAGCAGCTTGAGGATGATTCCAAAAACTTTTGTTTCTTCAAGTTGACATTTTACAGATAAGTATAGTATATAACCCTCTCACGTCTGGTCGTGATGGCGCGTGCTCCTTACGCTCTCCCGTTTTTTATAAACGGTGGGCCCGTTATGCTTCGGCTTGGACATGGGCCCATTCAATAACCCTTCTCTTCCTTCAATTATTATTAATTCCTTTCTTATGAAAAGGTCGACTAAAAATATTTATTAATTTAATAAACAAACCAATGACTTTCATGTCTTATATAAGTTATTTTTATTCTCTTTCAAAGTTTTTATAATGTTTTCGTTTCTATCATGGAAGTGGATCTAATTTGCCTTTTCTCACGTCGTCTTTCCTTTAATAGTTAAGTTTAATTTATATCAGAAACGACTCCTTTTTAATATCTTAAACCAAATCGAAAATTATGTAGTTAGGGGATCATCTCAACAATAATTTATTCATTTTTGTATGGTTTGTGAAGGCCGGTTTGGAATAACAGTGAAATTTGCTTTTTCACATCATCTTTACGACTATTAATATTATTATTACGCAGTTAATGATCTAATTTATAGTATTTTCCCCAGCCCTTTACTAATTCTATGTTTCCTAAACACCTTTTCTGTATAACTTTTTCACCTAAGCAACAAACAAAAAAAGTTAAAGTTTTGAAAACCTTAAAGAGGGTATTAATAAATTAAATATAAATCATCCCTTCCACGAGACCCTAATCCGCAACGGTGCCGTTTTGTAGTATCTCTGAGGTTCCGTAATATATCTATGCCGTCCATCTCAGGCTCTTACTCAACAAAACCCAAAATTAACGGCTCCGATCACTCCGACCTCTGTTTCGCCTTTGCTACGCCACTTCTTCTTCTCCGATTTTAATCACAAAAACAAACTATTAGTATTCGGAAGATTACGCCTTCGTATCTCTCTCACTCCACGTTTCGTCGGCCAAGAGATATAATCTGTCTGGCAAAGTTATTCCCAAAATTTTGGTTTTCTCTCCCGCCTCCTGCCTTTGTTCTTTCGCTACGGTAATCATGAGGAAAAATACCCATAAATCTTTTTTCGTTGCTGATTGTTAGTTTTTCCTTTGGATTCAGTTTCTAATTATGCACAATGATTAATTGATTAAATTCGATGAAAGTCTCTTCATTTGGCTTCAAATTCACTCTTTTTTTTTCTCCCTTAGCTTGAGAACTTGTCCGTGTGGTTCTGATTCTTCAATTTTATTGGGAGAATTGTCTCTATTTATCTCTCTTTGGTTCAAGTTTGGTGTGTTTTCTTTTTTAACTCATGGAGAAGCTTCAATCACGGGGAAACTAGTTGTGTTTATGGAAAGTCCGTGTAAATCGAATGGGACCCTTGGTTTATTTTTATTTTTTGGTCTTGGATGGTCGTCTTCTCTTTAGCTTCCCTCTTTTCTCTCTTTTGGTTTCTTTAACAATCACTGAATTAGCTTTGAAGCCTGATGTTTATGGTTCATCAATTTATATGTTCTTCTCGTAAGCCTTTTTTTTGTTGCGTTGTTGGTCCTCTGTTTCTCCTTTCTGCGTTTTTTCTTCTAAAATATCTCTGACTGGCGAAAGATCATTGTTTGTGAATCTTTGGTGAATCTTGTAAAAGCTGTAAACTTTTGGTAGTATATGTGTCTCCTCAAGACTGATGCAGCTCTAGGTAGGAATCCAAGTTATCTGAAATAAGCTGGTTATCATTGCAGAGTAGGGGTGTCTTTATGCATGGATGGATTTAAGGGTAAAAGAACTGCCGGACCGGTTATGCCCCGAAGAGCGAGCGGCCTTGTTCTGCATGAGAATATGAAGAAAAAGGATGATAAGAGTGTCCCTACCTGCAGCCGAATTGGTTGCAGTTCCCGGATAAGTTCCACCAAGGGGGCCTCGATTGATTATAAAGCAAAATCTACCGGGTCTTCACTTCGACCTCCCTTAAACGGAAAGGAAACCGTTGGGAGTTCGTCTCGAAGTATGAGTGGATTTGGTGGCATAAAAAAAGGCTTCCAAAGTTAGCGGTAGGAGACAGCTCTCTTCCCTTTTGGACACAGATTCTTCAGAGAGTAGCAGTGTTCATGACGAGGCAGCCGCGACTGAGCGTGCCCTCCCACGTGGAAAGAGCAAAGAAAGCCCTATCAGTGTTTATTCTGAAAATAGTGTCTCTAAAGAAGTTATGACAGAGGCAGGAAGCTCAAGCAGAAGTGCCGGCAGAAGCATATATCAGAGACCTGATTTGGTCTCTCGAGATGCTCGTATGGCTAATAGTGGGAATAGACATGGATTGAGAGACCTGAGGAGCAAACCTGAGTCTGATGTTCTTCCTTCCAGTTCAAAAACGACAAGAAAAAGCAACATAGTTAGAAAGAAAATCTCTGATGGAGAGAGCAGCTCTTCAAGCAGAGGGAATAAGACGGATAGATCAGCAATTGAGGTGAAGAATCAAAGTTCCCCTCATAGCAATGGCATCACTATGTCTGAATCTAGGAGGAACAGAAATTTGCCTAGTGTTAGGGACAACAGTGTTGTTTTGAGTAGTACTAGGAGATCAACTGGTTATTATGGTAGAACAGGGCGTTCTTCTGGAGCGGTCACAGCCTTACAAGCGCCTCAGCCTACAACACGAGCTGATCTCAATCGTTCAAGATCTGGAGAAGTTTTGCGTAGTCCTTCAAATAGTTACAATAGGCCAATCAGTAGTAATGGCAGGTTACGTAACCTGATGATGCCTGGTAGCCCCTCAGAAGCCGGCCTTTCTCGCTCTTTGATGAACCGTGATGGTTTCAGACGTTATGACATTAATGGAGTTGCAGAGGTAGTCATTATAAGCCTTGATATACGGTGTTATTACCCGTGTTGATAACACAACTCTAATACTATTTTTTTACGATGTTGCAGGTGTTGTTGGCTCTGGAAAGGATTGAACAAGACGAAGAGCTTTCATACGAGGTGATTTAGCAATTTGGGGTTTTGTAATGAAGAAGTTATGTCTGACTTCAGAGTTTTATTTTGACGCTACTTCTGCATTTTTCCCCCTTGCAGCAATTGGTTGCTTTAGAGACCAATCTGTTCTTGAATGGTGTGAGCAGTTTCCACGATCAGCATAGAGATATGAGGCTTGACATTGATAACATGTCGTACGAGGTAGTCTTGCATGTTTTGTATTTTGGTTGAGGGTGCAGCATTCAAGTTATTGGCTTTGCGGGTATTGAAAGTTAAAACTATTACAGGACCTGTTGGCATTGGAGGAGAAAATGGGCACAGTGAGCACTGCTCTAAGCGAGGAAGCGCTGCTGAAAAGCCTGAAGTCAAGCATTTACCATCCAACAGATGAATCCGAGGGCATTTGCTTGAATAAAGATGATGATATCAAATGCAGTATTTGCCAGGTATTAACTCCCTCGTCTCCGAGACTAACTATCAAATGGTAGCCTGAAGTTATTTAGAAAAACTCAAAAGATGGTTTTATGTTAATCTATATGTAGGAAGAGTATGTTGATGGAGATGAATTAGGGACTTTGCCTTGCCAACATATGTACCACGTGAGCTGCGCGCAACAATGGCTTCGGATGAAGAATTGGTGTCCTATCTGCAAAACCTCTGCAGAATCTCAGCCACAGCCATTTTCATGATGATAGAAAATGCGCAGACATCAAAGTGCTTGACTCTAATTCCACCATCCTGCTCTCATTTCTTTGTACATAAAAAGGTTTTTTCTCTTCTTTATTTTTTCTTTTTACTTGTACGCAATTGGGAACAAATGGTAAATAAGATCAGGTGGACAAAGTCCTCTTTCACCTGTATAAAGATTTAACATTGCAGTTGGAAATTCAAACCAGTATTTGGTTTGATTCCATATATATATATTGTTATTCCACTTTTCCTTCTCTTCAGAATCGGCTGAGAACGGTCAAAGGAAAAGAAAGAATTAGCACATTACATTAATATTATGTGCTACATTTATAAAACTATAAGTGACAAGTTCTTCAATGAAATAGATCGATCGCCTCAAAAAGTTGAGATAATGTTATAAAATGTGAGAAGTAGTTTAGGTGAAGTTTGTTTGAGAGGATTTTATTGAAGTTTCAATGAAAATATATATGGTTTGCGGCTTAGATAACCGTTATTGTTCCCATTTTATCACTGATTCAACAAAATTAGATAGCATGATCTCACAAAGATGCCAAATTTTGGATCAGAACTGCATAATTTTTTAGTCCATCAAAATGCAGTTCCCTTCATTTGAATTAGTTCATGGAAATCGAAATAGTAATTGTAAGAGAACTCTTGTACCATATTGGTTAGTTCTGAATATATGTGAAAAAAATCAATCACGCTCTATATTACTAATTAAGCATTACATCAGACTTAATACATGTGTGGAAAAAATATCTACTAAAGTAACACACTACAATATTTTCAAAAAGAAAAAGAAAAAAATATCAAAATAAGTTATCACATTCCATCAAATTAAATGGATGCTTTAGTAATGTGAGTGAATATCATTACCATTTTTTTTTCCTCAACCAAAGCATATGAGTATAGACAGGCTATTAATAGTCAAACGTACTAGCGTTGTATCGAGAGCGAATGTAAAATGTATAAATAAAATGCAAATTATTCGACCAATGTTTTAGTAATGACATGTCCAATCGTCTATCAGTATGTCGTACACATTTATGAAGGCAGAACAAGATGTGATGGCTCCTAAACTAGTTTCACAAATTGGCCTTAGTTCTAGCTTAACCCTATTTTCTTATGGTTTACGACATGCCATGTCGACAATACATCAGAAGCTTCCACGAATCCATGTCCTTTACAAATAAATGCTGTTGAAAAAATTTGCTTCTACAGTGTACGAATAATTTTCATAGACATACACTCCTATACATATATGTCTATATAGTGATTGTGTGTGTGTGTCGATGATATTAAAGCTCAGGCCACGTGAGCAGTGCTCCTCGAGAGTGGGAAGTGTTTCTCAGAGCAATGTCCCTTTAGACACGTTTCGGATTCCCGTACGTTCGCCGAGAAGCTGACATTGCTTTCTTCACGTGAACCACTGTGAAGTCCGTGGTCTATTGCTTACGTTTATGTGAGATGTTTTTTGACAAGCCTCGTCAACGATGTGATTGCAAATTACATAGAAGAATAGTTGGTTAAAGCAATAAGGTATCATCATTACATACATCTTCATGCATTTTTCGGGTACGAAGTCATGATGTTATGAACGTAGGGATACAAAGCAGGACATACACACACAATTGATATTTATTTCTCCATATTGTATTCCGACATATCTATACATACTTACAGTCGTCGGATACGAAATATAGTTCAAATTAAATTCTTCGAAATATTGAATTTCCTTCCAAATGATGTGTCATCATTTTATTCACTTATTAGGCTATTTTTGCTTCATATAATGTGTAGCTGCTCGGTAGTGCTCACTGAGAGACTGACACAACAAATTGTCTGCAAAAGGTTTTTGCGTACTGTCTTTTCGATGCTCTAGCACGAAAGCCAAATCGATCTTATGCGTTTCTTGCAATAAAAACAAATAAAATGATTTTTATCCCAAAAAAGAAAAATATATAACATAGCCCTTTCTATATATGTCTTTAACTTAATTTAAACTTTATTTTTTGAAAATGGGAAACAGATCGGAGACCAATTAAGAGAAGTCAATATTACGATCGAACAACACAAAATTAAGGAGCAGGAGCCACTCCAATATATTTCCAAAGAATTAGGAATCAAAATACATTAGCGAGAACAATTTCATCAAGCCTTATATATGGGGTCCCTAAAATATTCAATCAATACGAAGAAGAATCGGAGTTTGTGAGGGTAATTATAGCCGAAATTTTATGTTACTCGAACACATGACATGATAAAGTCTAACTTTTTATGTTATATTTTTACATGCATGGATACTTGATATGGGTTTGATATGTATGTAAGTTTATTAAAAAGGTCATTAGTTCGTCAAGAAAACTAGAATAGAAAAAAAAGAATTCATCACTTAATTTGAGTTTTCGATTTAAGTTGAAAAGCATTTGAGATCCACTGAGCCAAAGAGCGTATCTTTCAATACCAATGGTGTGACCGATACATCTGGTCATCTTCGAATCGAATCATGCTAAGGACGATAACCCTGCTATGATTGAGTTCTTCCTAAACCAACACTCTTCTTAAGCTTAACTTTCATTAAACCCCAATTACATACACAACACAACTTTCAACGTCCACAACAAATATAACATGCACATGCAACTAAAACCAAAACCCAACAAACACTAAATTATTACATCACCAAAACAACACACAAACACACAAACACACAAAACAAGAAGAAAAGGGTTTTAATTGGAGTCTCGGACGTGGAAGTAATTAGGGTTCTTGACGACGATATCGTACATGTAAACGGAGTTGAATTTGGTGAAATCTCTAGGGAGAGAGATGAGATCAATGGATGAGCGTTTGTGGAATTGGAGGAGATCTGTGTCGCCTCCACCAAAGTACCTCTCCCACCCAAGACTCCGGAGGATCTGCTCGAGCGTCGAGTAAGATGAGACCACTTCTCCTGTCGGTAAGTAGACCATCACTTTCCTTCGGCTGTATGTGTCGGCTCCGGACTGGTTAGGGTTCTCCACAAGCCTTATCACTCCGTTCTTGAACACCCACACGCCTGACATGATCTTCTTATGTGTGAGAGAGAGTATGGGATGGTTCCGTGTTTTTTTTCAGAGAAGAGAATTGTGTGTGAAACTGTTTTTATAGAGCCGTAAGTGAGGAGAGAGGCTCTATCACATCAAGAAAAAAGTATTATTTTGAAAGTGACAAATAGAACTTGATTATATTTATAACTAGACAATTAGCAAAACTAAATTTTTTTTTGTCAATTGATGACACAAGATTGGTGAATAACATGATAACTAAAAATGGATCAATGATCGTTGTTAAACTGTCGAAAATACTCTTGTAAAATGTTATTTAAGCAATTTGAAAGTCTTTAAGTAAATAGAGTGACTCCAATTCTTTGTTGCTCGACCATTTATCTAGATATTACAAATTTACAATTAAAGAATTCATTGTCTTAATAATGTATTATTCCATAATGTCATGTCATTATGCATATTGCATACAGTCTTTTTCTATCTTATATTCGACGGTTAATGTTACTTTAGCATCCTTTGTGATTCTAGCAATTATAAGCACACTTTTGTGATTTAAACTTTGTCATCCAATTCACTCACTCACCTTTTTAAGCGACAAATCAGTAATAAAATAAACTATGTACAATAGCCCTAATGGTGGGGCGACATAGTGACGAATCACAAATTAAAAGAATCACGCATACAACAATGGTTGGCGAATCTCTATCTCTTAAGTTAATTCTTAAAAGATTATTAATATTCGACATTAGGCAAATTTAACAACATTCGCTTCCCTAACATATGAATATTATTCTGTCACAGCTAGCCAATCGATGATTGTATTAGTGCACGTACACATAAACCTTATGCGTCATCGGTCGAATTTGCATTATTAAGTTAAGAGTTAAGACACTCCAATAATTTTCATGGATGCGTAGAATTTTAAGAACATTTCCTTATAATTTCATGATATTATTTTTTGTAAATTAAACGTATAATCATAAGATATAATGGAATTCTAACTATTTAAGATTTGGGAACAAATATAAAATAAGGAGCGCATCTATCTATCTATCTAATATATATTCCATGTGAATTATAAAATTACGAAATATGTTGGATGAAGGATTAAAGGCATATAACTTAACAAAGTATAAACTTGTCGTTTCATGACTCCTTCGGACATATATGTAGCAAATATTCCTATATAATTAGGTTTCGCATACATGCCCAAATCATCTTAAAGATTTGAGTTGAAGAATACTATTATACTATTTTGATTTGCACTAAATTAAATTTTCACTTATCCTTATTAATTTTAAATTCTTGATGAATATATACTATAGCCGTTTTTTAGGAAATAATGCAGAAAATATGCTTTGATTTTGGAAATTGTAAAAAAAGGAATACCTTTTCATGTAAATTTTTGAATACTACTTTCTACAAAATTTTCCAAAAAATACTGTGCTTTCGAAACTAAAAAAGAAGAAGAAAAAACCTCTATTTTTTTCATATACGAAATAATAAAGCTTATTATTGTGAAGGCAAAATAGATTTCGTTATGGACGTGAAACAACGAAGGTGAGCTTAACTAATAATCTTACGTGAACACTCTATTGTTTTCATGAAAGATATATATAACACAAATGGTGAGTTTCATCGTTACTTACTTTACATCTTTTTTTAGCTATATGGGCCTAAAACATTGAAGCCCATCTCATTGTTTAGGTTTTATATATCAACTAGTAATGTCACATGATATTTTTAAAATGCACGTGATCATCGTCGTTTATCATCATTTTTTCAATTCTCGACAGAACGACGCAACTCCACCAGATCCAGACAAAAGGCTAGACACACGCCACGTCACACTTCACCAGTCAACGCCACGTGTCTCCTCCACAACTCGCCGAAAAAGTAGATGACGTTTCACATTTACAAAGCATCCGCGAATGGCGGCTTCGTCGCTCTCGTCTCCTCTCTCATATCCACTTCGCAGATTCAGCCTTCACCTTCACCATCTCCCGAAGAAACCCGTATCTTCTCTCTCCCTCTGCTCCGTCGCGAAAATGAACGGCCATATATATCGTGTTCCTGGGCTCGACGAAGAAGAGATGGACTCCGTCGCCGGGAAAACGTTTGAGAGATACGCATTGCCTTCTTCTTCTTCTTCTTCTTCCCCGAAGAGAAACGGCAAAGGAATCTCGATTCTTTGGTTTAGAAACGATCTTAGAGTGCTTGACAATGACGCATTGTACAGAGCTTGGGCTTCCTCCGACACCCTTTTGCCTGTTTACTGTCTTGATCCTCGTCTCTTTCACACTACTCATTTCTTCTCCTTCCCTAAAACCGGAGGTAACGGTCCTAATCTCAAAAAAAATCATTTGTTACTAAAATAGACTGTCTTGTTTGATCTGATCGTTCAATTTTTGGTTTTGCATTGTGTGTTTGTAATATTTTAGCTTTGAGAGGTGCTTTTCTTATGGAATGTTTGGCTGATTTGAGAAAGAATCTGTTGAAAAGGGGACTGAATCTTCTTATTCGGAGTGGTAAACCAGAAGACATTCTTCCTTCTCTTGCCAAAGATTTTGGAGCTCATACAGTTAAGTCTTTTTGCTGATGCTGAAACTCTCAGAGCACTGAGTGACGACCATGATCGCTCTTAAAACTGTTGTTTTTTATCTTATGTTCTCAGGTATTTGCTCATAAAGAAACATGCAGCGAGGAGCTACTGGTTGAAAGACTTGTGAATCAGGCTTTGAAAGGGGTTGGAAATGGCACTAGGCTTGAGCTCATCTGGGGAAGCACAATGTACCACAAAGATGATCTTCCATTTGATGTTTTTGATTTGCCTGATGTCTACACTCAGTTTCGTAAGGTGTGATTCCTGTTTTTTCGTTGTTGTATTTCTTGACAAAATTAGGAGTACTGGAAATGGTGAAGAATTTAGGATATTTGGTACCATGTTTGGCGATACAGTAGAATTAACTGGACAAAATTTTCGCATTTTGTGGTAGTGACAATGGATGAATGTTTCTTTCTGGTTGAAAATTCGTTTGCAGTCGGTGGAAGCCAAGTGTAGGATCAGAAGCTCCACTCGCATTCCAATTTCTCTAGGGCCAACACCTTCTGTTGATAATTGGGGAGATGTTCCAAGTCTTGGTCAACTTGGAGTTGAGCCACAAGAGGTGAGTTTCTCTGAGAAGCTCTTTAGGTGAGACACGAGAGAAAAGGAAGTAAAAGAGCATTCTTTATAATTACTTGTATGCTGATACAGGTGACCAGAGGAATGCGATTTGTGGGTGGTGAAAGCGCAGGATTAGGCAGAGTATTTGAGCACTTTTGGAAGAAGGCAAGATCAAACCCTGATCTCGTCCTGCGTCTACTATGGCGCTGTTGTGTGTGTACATAATGTTGTATGCCTTTTTTCTTCCATGCAGGATCTTCTGAAAGTTTACAAAGAGACGAGAAATGGAATGTTGGGACCTGATTACTCGACGAAATTCTCTCCATGGCTTGCCTTTGGGTGCATCTCTCCTCGGTTTATCTACGAAGAGGTCAGATCATTCCAAACCTTTATTCAGTGTCTTAAAACATATAGCAGTTCTCGCTTATGTGGTAACTGAAAATTTTCAGGTTCAAAGATATGAAAGAGAAAGAGTAGCAAACAACTCAACATACTGGTACGCATTTATTAGTGAGTTTCGAATCTCTGTTGCACTCTCTTCACTCTTAGTCATTGGTTTTAACTTCCCAGTTGAATTGTTATTTATGCTTGCAGGGTGTTGTTTGAGTTAATATGGAGGGATTACTTTAGGTTTCTCTCAATTAAGTGCGGGAACTCTTTATTCCATCTAGGTAATGATGCTCACCAGACAAATTGGTCTGAATCAAGGGTCGATGGCATGTGGTTAGAGCGAGCTTTTAAATAGCATATTTTCTTCGTAGGTGGCCCGAGAAATGTGCAAGGAGAATGGAGCCAAGATAAGAAACTATTTGAGTCTTGGAGAGATGGCAAGACCGGGTGTGTATCTGATATCATGAATTATTTTTAAAAAAGCATCAATCAAAACTAACGATTCAGTGATTGGTCATGAATTGCGTAGGTATCCTCTTATAGATGCAAACATGAAGGAGTTATCCACTACCGGTTTCATGTCAAATCGAGGCCGACAGGTGAAATCTTATGATTAGTTTCCCTCTGAGCAAATTAGCTATTTTCTTTCATGGTTGATTGATATGTTCGTTCATTCACTGGCCAGATTGTTTGTTCGTTTCTTGTGCGGGACATGGGCTTGGACTGGCGGATGGGTGCGGAATGGTTTGAGACATGTCTATTGGACTATGATCCGTGTTCTAATTACGGAAACTGGACCTATGGAGCAGGTACTACTCATCCCACTTGGGACACAGTTTGTGACTTGTGGCTTTATAATTCACATTGAGAATGGAGATTGAAATGGAACCCTTATATGATGATGAACATTTGGTTTTGCACTGAAGGAGTTGGAAATGATCCCCGAGAAGACCGGTACTTCAGCATCCCCAAGCAAGTAAGTAACTTTTAACATCCGGATAATATTCCGATCCCTGCAAGTAATGAAGAAGAGACTGAAAGTGTGTTTTGGTATCTTTTTCAGGCACAGAATTATGATCCAGAAGGAGAATATGTTGCGTTTTGGGTGCAGCAGCTGCGTCGGCTTCCAAAAGAGAAAAGGCATTGGCCAGGGAGATTGATGTATATGGACACTGTTGTGCCATTGAAGCATGGTAAAGCTCAATCGTCTGGAGGCTCAAAGTCTGGTGGTTACAGAGGGAATCAGAACTGGCGACGTTGAAGACACAATGGTCCTTAGAGAAACTATTCTTCACAAGAATATTATTTGGTTTTGTAATTCTTGTTCCATGTTTCTCTGAGTCTAAGTTTGTGGCAGGTATAATAATCATATTACACGATTTATGAAAAAACGAACATTCTGCGAAGACTACTGTTAACTTCTCAATGAGAAACTGTAATTGCGCGCGTGAATCAAACTGAAATACCGACCGGAACAGAGAATAATGGATCAGTCTGAGATTGTAATGGGCTTCCAGCCCACTAATAATGAGATTTGGTTTGGGCCCATTTTCAGCATGAGAACCCTAATTACCAACTGAAGTCTTGTCACTCTGCTTCTGCTTCTCTCGGAGGTTTGGTTGGGAAGAACAACGAGCTCAAGATTTTGCTTCCAGGTGCTGATTGAATCAGGTAATCACTTAGTTCGTCTGTATTTTGTGTGTTCGTATTATATCATGTAACTACGAATCTAGGCTTCTGGTTGTAGACATGCCTGCTATCGATCTTCTCAGTGAGCAGAGACAATAGAAAAGTAGGGTTCAGGGTTTTAGGTTTTTACTAGGTCTTGCAGACTCGTACTGGGTTTATTCAAAGTTTTTTCATTTCGAAATGTTTAAGCTAGATCGGATCTCGGATCTTGGGAATTTAGTGTGGGAGGACAAAACGTGCATATGTTATTCGTAAGACTCATGTTTTGTTATGTCGCTCACTGTTTTCCTATCTTTTCTTTGACAAAGTGATTATGGACAGTGATACGAAACCAACCTTCAGCAAATCGACAGGGCTTCCTCGGAAGCGATTCTACAGAGCAAGAGCTCATAGTAACCCACTTAGTGACTCTCACTTCCCCATTCCGATATCCCCGGCTCATGTCGACTTTTCACTTCACTTTCCCAAATTCATTGAAGCTAACAATAAAGTCTCCAAGAAGGTTGAGTTTGCGGATATCGGGTGCGGTTTTGGCGGCCTCCTCATTTCCCTTGCAACGCTCTACCCTGATACCCTAATGATCGGTATGGAGCTGAGAGACAAAGTAACGGAATACGTCAAGGAACGGATCTTAGCCTTGAGGAAAACAAACTCGGGGGGCCAGTATGAGAACATCTCTGTTGTTAGGACAAACTCGATGAAGTACATCCCAAATTACTTTGAGAAAGGACAGCTTTCGAAGATGTTTTTCCTCTTCCCTGACCCACATTTCAAGGAGAAGAATCACAGGAGGAGAGTGATTAGTACTGATTTGCTAGATGAGTATGCTTATGTTCTTAGAACTGGTGGGATTATATACACAATCACTGATGTTGAGGAGCTCGGAGAGTGGATGAAGTCTTGCTTACAGAAACATCCAATGTTTGAATCTCTTGCACAAGAAGAGCTTGATTTGGATCCTGTCGTTGAGCTTCTGTGCAATGCTACGGAAGAAGGACAGAAAGTTGCCAGGAATGGAGGACAGACTTTCAGAGCCGTTTTCAGACGCATTGCATATGTTTCTTGATTTTGATTTTTCTTTCTATAGTGAACATCATATTGTTGTAGCACAAACTTCTTTCTTAACTTCAAATTTTGGGATAGTATTTACACAAATTTTGAGATTATTTATTGTTTCTATCAAGACGAGAGAACGTGGCCTTATATTAGCATTTTGTTGAACATGATCCAATCTTCATATGAAGTTTCTAATGAAGCAGTATCCGGCAGTCGGGTCCATCTAACATTACCTACACAATCAAACATGTAACGCAATAAGGCAAGATGATGCTTGAAAGTGATTCACACTTTTCTTACAATGAAAGGCTTCAAATTTTTTTTTTGCCAAACAAGAAAGTATATATTGGGAGTCCTTTGAGGAAACAGCCCTGTGTGCCCGAGAGCCAAAATCATCCATCAAAACCTGAATGTAAATAAAATTTGTGAGGAATTCGGACCAAAACATGTCAATTGATTCCTTAGAAAAGGAAAAGAGGAATACCAGTAGAGATTTCCTCGCATGTTAAATAAGTGAGGCACTGAGGCAATTCGTAATCTCTGTGACTTCACCAAGATCGACATCTTGAACCAGGTTCTGTCCTTCTTTATGTCAGATTCTCTATCCATCAGAAGTCAAGATGGACATTTTCAAAAATCTAATGGTATGACCATATTCAAAATAAACTGAATAAAGCTCGTGTCCACATCAGAGCAACTACCGGAGAGCCAAAAATGATAAACTTGCTCTGTCTCTTGTTTCAAGTAGCACACTACTGATATTCCGTATGCAAGTGATTTAGGCTGCTGGGACAAGCAACTCCTCCTTTCCTTGTCATTAACCACTTTCTGTAAACTAAATATGCCTCGTCTAGTCGCTGCAATTTGGTATATTTCTTCATAAGTATCCAAAATGGAACATGGTCCAATGTTATACCAGACACTTGCATTCTCAATAAAAGCTGCTCGGCCTCCTTCAACCGACCCTTCCAACAGAGCCCTCTAATCAGCTCGGTATAAGTAATCATATCAGGTCGACATTCCCTTTTCAGCATTTCATCATACAACTGAAAAGCCAACCGCAAGTGACCCAATGTACAAGCAGCACCTACTAGCAGATTGTAAGTAGTGGTATCCGGGTAGATTTTGGTCGATTGCATTTGATCTTTGAACAGGCATGCATCCATTAATCTTCCCCCTTTAACATACCCATGAATCAAAGCATTGTTTGTGTATATATTTGGTTTAACACCGTAAGAAAGCATTAGATTTCGAACAGATAAGGCGCTGCTAGTATCTCCATATCTTCCATAACCATCAATCACCACATTCCATAGCAAAACCTCCGGAAGCAGCGAACATTTTAGCATGCTTAAAAGGAACTCGTTCGCCCTGGCCACAGCTCCGTACATACATAGACCTTGAATGATAACTTTGTATGAGATCTGATCGGGAGCAACACCAACTCTTTGCATGGTACCATGGATATCACATGCCTCATCAAACTTTCCCTCTTTGCACAAGGCGCTTATGAGAGTATTGTAAGTGAAAACATCAGGATTAACTCCTCTCTTTACCATGTCACACATGAACCCATAAGCATCTACCATGTTTCCACTTGAACATAAACCACGAATAAGGACATTGTACACAACTGAATCAGCAGGGGCTTCTTTCTCTGACATCTCCTTCCAGACCCCAAGGGCTTGAACCACATTTCCATTCTTAAAACAACTATCCATCAGAATGGTACAAGTGACTATATCCAAAGGTGCATTCGCGTGGCTACTATCTAAGATCTCTTCAAGAAGCTTTGTGCTTCCATTAAGACCTTTCTGGCAAAGTGCATGCACGATTATGTTGCAAGTCACTCTGTTTGGCTTAATACCATATTTATTCATAGTACTGAAGAGATACAGAGCTTTATCTACATTGTTAGCACTGCAAAGACCCTTGATAAAAGTGTTGTAAGAGACACTGTTGGGAGAAGGACCCATCTCCCACATCTCTCTAACAAGCCCATCCGCCTTCTCGACATTACCTGATTTACACAAGCCATTCAAAAGATGATTGTGCGTGATCAAACCTGGGATAAACCCACTTTGTATCAACTTTTTCCGAAGCCAGAGAGCAGCGTCCAACTTTCCTTGTAAACAGAGATCCCTCATTATAGACGCGTGAATAGCTATAGATTCATCGTATCTGAAGCTCTTTGTCCGACATGCACTCTCCCTACAAGAAGAGCAAGTTTTAGGCTTCAATAGAAACCATTGCCAGGGATACAAACCATGAGTTAATGGTGAAGATATAGACCTTATAGAAGCCAGACGATCCAAATTACTTTTCAAGATTGAATCCAGCACATTGAAATTAGCTTCAGGGTCTCCCTTTTGGTCACAATTTTTTTTGTCAGAAATCCATTTCTCGGTGGACAAGTGAGAATGATTGACAGGAATGGATTGAGGACGCTCGATACAAGAAAGACGCATTTCAAAGTCACTGCAAATCCATTAAAAGCAGAGAATCAGTAAACAGATTGACCATTAAAGATGGTCATGGAAAACCAATGAATGAATCAATAGAAAGAGGAATCAGATCAGGTACCTTAAGTTGGTGAAAATAGGAGCAAAGATCTTAGAGACATTGTCGAATACAAAATCAACACTTTGATTGAGTAAGCGAAATACAGTGAAATGAGAAGACGAAACTTCCCCGCAAGAAATGAGAAGCTGCATCCGAATTGATGAAAAACAGCAAAGTTAACACTTTTGGGGTAAACATGGAAACATAACTCAGGAGAAGCTTCAAAACTTACAGCCATGGATTAATCAGATAAGCTAATGCAACAGAAAGCAGACACCGAAGCTTGCAGAAGAAAAATGGCTTTTCTGATCTGGAAGATGCGCGAATGAATGGTACGAACACAATTGGGATTGATTTGATGCTCCACCTTATCGAATACGCATTGAATAAGCTCCGGTAGACATTAAAGAACACACCGCCTTGTGCTCTTACCAATGCCTTACTTCGACGAACAGAGACTATTCATACGCAAATGGCTTCTGATCTTACTAGCTGAAACACAGATTTACATATACATGTCTTAGATTTTATCAACATAAGCCTCGAGGAGATATAAGAATCGAAATTTGCATACCTGATCCCCAGATTACAGATGTCATCAAAATCATGAACCAAAAGAGCTCTCTTCGTTCTGGGCACGTTTGAGGATATTAGGGTTCTTACTTCGAATTAGTGTTTTTGGTTTTGGGCTCAGCCATAAATGGGCTTTACACGGCCTCTAATTTTCATACTCATTTATAAATTTGTATTTAATACTATTTGGAATAACCTCTACCTACATTGTACTACTGTAAACTTACTAATGTTTTTGACCTCTTTCTCTGGTTACGCAAAGTTGTATAACCCGTCCTAAAACCACACCTACCATTGAAAACATGTCGAACACTTTTACAGAATCAAGAAAAGATAAATTATGTTTGAATATTGTTTGGTACTACTACTAGCGGTGCAAAAGTTATAGGCCGAATATTAAAAATGCGAGTGATCTAAAAGTGGACTTTCAAAAGTTTGTGTAGTTTATTTTTTGAATAAAGGTTTTTCAAACTTAAATAAATGAAACATCAAAAGTTATGGTTCACGGTCATATAGCATTTTTCAAAATTTTAAAAGAAAAAAAATTAACATATATTTAAAATAAATTTTCTGTGATTTCCACGATCTCATTTTTATATATATATTTTTTTAACCGTTATCCATTCACTTTCTTAGTTTATACCAAATTTCAGTAAATACAAAAAAATTTAGATCATTTATATTTGATTGATGAGTTGATTAATACTTTGTTGATTTAAAAAAGATAGAATTGTACTTAGATTTGTCTACATAAAAATTCATATTTTTTTTCGTTGCAAATGGTTGTTGTTGTCAAAGAGGAATATAAATGTTTCTCTTAAGACCTGTTTTTTTCTTGTAATAGAAGTATTGAATGTGAAGAATACTAATTAAGATCAATAAGATAATGTGGAACTTTTTAAAAATTTGGATGTAAACAGTAAACTCCACATACTTTTTAAACTCGTCCTAAATATTTTTGTACAGGCTAAATCAAACATAATTTAAATATAATCCGGCTATTTTTAACGATGCTAAAACTTTATGAAAATTTTTAATATTAGATGTAATTTTAGAATGACTTATTCAAATTGATGTAACGAGAGAAAGAAATATCATGTATAATGTCTAGTTATACTTATAGACGATTATGCCTAGGGTCTTATCAGAATATATAAATGCGCCAGTGTGGACGTCAAAGAAAAAACTGGGGCTAGTGGAGATAAATGCATAATAAGGTCGATAATTCTTATTCAAACGAAAAAAGAGAAAATCAAATCAAGAGCATCAATTATTTCAAATATGTTATTAGATATGATGACTACTACATATAAGTTTACATTTTTCCTTTGGCTACACATGCATATGACCTAGCTATTATTATTATTATTATTATTATTATTATTATTATTATTATTATTATTATTATTATTATTATTATTATTTATTATTATTTATTATTATTATTATGTATAATACTGATTTTCGTCAAGTAGTCAACTTGTAAAACAAAAGTTAACGCAAGAAGCGGGAGGGAGAATCAATCAATCACAGCTTTTTTTCTGTATTAAATTATTGTTATTTTATATAAAAATATCCCCTCTTAGGCTCGAATCTTGTCATGGCCTTATCTAATTTGGGTAAGCCCCCTATCTTCTCCTTCTCATATATTTCCTCAATTTCCCACTTCCCTAATCAAATATTTGGATTTTATATCGACCACTTTTTCATGAATATTAAACTATATATATATAATTTCTACTTATTGGAGACCATGATAGATCCGACAAATTCAACTTTTTTTGTTTTGTTTGTTAAAGGATCCGACAAATTCAACAGTACTACTATGTCGCCATTTCTATTGTTTTTTTTAAACTTAATTGAATTGCTTCTCCTTGGACAGGCCTTGTCTCGATCAACTTGAATTTCATGTGTTATTTGTCCCCACAAACAAATAAAAATCATACGTAGAAGCCTATCGATCTACGCGTAAAGATGAATAATCGTAAGTATAAGGTCAAAGTTGGTTCGCGTATCTTATACGGAAACTCAATTCACACGTAAAAAAATCAAAAAGTTGTCGACTGAAATTAATGAAGAGTGTGGTATGACCGTTTGTGTCCATGTGCGTGAACCACTATTAAACGTTAGTAGAGACGAATGTAATATTGGACACTAGTAGTTACGTGCCTGTGAGATGCATTCTTCCTCTTCTTTCTACTTTTCATGATACTTTATAACGAATTTCACTTGTCTATAGAGGACATATTAACATCTTAAGATCATTTTCAAGTTAGCATTTTGATAACGTTTTAGTTTTAGAAGTTAGTAAAGTAATTCTTTCCCAAAAAAAAAGTTCTCTAGCTATAAGTTTTCCTTCATATTCGTTTATCAAAAGTTATCATCTTTCTCATATGACTAAATTTTTAAAAAAATTTAAGAAGGAAGATTGCACATAGAAAGAAAAAGTAAAACACAACTAGTCTAAGGTAAACCGGGAACGGATAATATATAGTAGACATTATGTTATAATTATTCAATATATTTACACTACGATTTAAGAAAACAAAGGAATGAAAAATAAATGTATACATAATTAGATACGTTCACAAAAATCAGGTACTCTAAATATTATCAATCTAACCAAAAAATCCTTAACCTGCTTACAACTGTAGTGATTAGTCTGAATGAGTGAGTGGGCTTTGCTTTTCATAACACACGGTGGCGTTTTTGGTCTTGTCCTATCCGGTTCTTTATATGCTCAGCAGATTATAGAAACACAACCAACAAAAAGAAATAAGAGGATACGATTGGAACATGATGATAACGCACGTAAACAAAAAGCTGATACAGTTTAAAGAGGAAAATGATGATGAGTGTCATCGTTAAAATGCGTACAAAGATTTAGATTTATGATTGCCTGACCAAAATCTTTATTACATCTCTACTTTTGTCGGCCCACAGTACCTTAGATTCCCAAAACCGACAATGCACATTTCAACATATTCCACAAATTTCGGCTTCTTTTCTCTTTTCTTCATCGCTTTTATAAGATTTTCTTGATTGTTACGTAATATTACATCGGAGTTCACGAAAGAAAAAAACCTGCGAATTATAATTGAGTTGTGCACCATCTTTTTGGTATGATCCGTATGTTGTGATCATTCTAAACCTATGCATACGCTGAATGCAAGAACGCTTTTTCCCTTGGAAATTAGAATTTTTCCTATCGTAAGCCTAAAGGTTTTACTTGGCTCACCAAACCTGTAAGACAATCATATACTGATATACATATTCTATTGTGACTAGTTTTAGATATATTAAAGTCTTAAACAAGTGAAACGATTTATGCAGACAAGAACCGCCAAAACGTTTTGTCCACGAATCTTAATTCCACAAAACCCGTTGCGTTTCCAAAAAAATATGAAGCTCAAGTCCATTTGGCGGACTGAATTCATTATAGATATGTATGTATAGAACTATGTATACATGTGCCTTTTAGATCTCTGGTTCATTAAACATTTTGCATGAAATATATCCCCTTTTATATGTGTATCCAAGAAGTTTTTGTAAGAAAAAACAAACGTTAAGCTCCACAAAGATAAGATTAGTTTCTTTTTGGGCGGAAACGTAAAGAAAGATAAGATTAGTCTACCATTAATAACAAAAAGTTGTAATAAATATACCATTGTACCGATGCTGGACTTCTGATCAACACCAACGCTTTGTCAATACGAAGAGAGCAAAATGAAATGTAGAGTATCCCATGGAGAGTTTGCATGAGTAGAAGAGAGCAAAATGTAGCCGAAGGACAACTTGCCAGAAATATGTTCATCACCAATGTTTATATGCATGATATATGAACGACGTTCCGGCAAGTCATCCTTGGCTGCATTATACTCTACTCCACTTCATGCAACTCTACTCCGATGGGCACGCATGTCCATGATATTTCAATATGAGTGTGTATTTATGATGGGTTTAGGTAGTGGAATGAGAGGCAGTATTTATAAGAGAGAGACATATGAACTATTCAACGTCTCCATCGGGTCCAATATTATATACATTTACATAAATGGTGATATAAATATTCGACAACCAGCTAAATTAAAGATTCCTAAAGCAAGTGGCTCTAGTGCACAACATAAAGGCAATAATGTTATAATGTCAAAAGACTCGGCCTTCCTCACGGCACGGCCTTTCCACCATCCACTCATATAAAATCTTGTATATATACACTTCTCAAAATATTTACACTAATCGATTCTCTCAACCTAACTTATTAGATGGGTATATATTTGTTATCTATTCTTAACTAATTCGGAGCAGTAATCATATATAGAAGAAAACTCCTAACGTCAACATAAATTCCTTGTTCAATCAGTTTTAAAAAGACTTAATTGTATAAGTATTTCGGATCCCAATTTAACAGTGGCAAAGTCTTCAAAATAAAACTCTATGTCAATATTTCCGATTTTTGTCCCAAAATATATATGCGGACAAAATATCCAAAAACATGATTAGTTTAAATACATAATTTTGAGACCCAATTTCCAGGATTGAATTGACAGATGAATTTAAATATTTTTGTAACTTTTTGTGCATATTAATATTTGATGATTTTGTAACAAAAATATTATAAGAAAACAAAATAATAAATAATAAAATTGAGGTCACAAAAAAAGCGGTGGATAAATTTATCGATGAAACAAAATTAGGGTAATATATTTGATCTATATATATCTCATACGTGAAAATTTGTAAACCATTTTATTCTGCATACGAGTTATACGAGTTAATACTTAATACACATAATTGCATATAATTAATGTTCTGATGTATATTGGCGAAAGGAACCTCAAAGAAGAGGAGAGGGAATATAATAAGCTGGTGCGCGCATTGGTCCCACTACTTTCAACCAAATAAATATTTAACTTCTCTAGAAAAATATTGAAGTCAAATAATCATTTGGATTAGTGGTGATTGGCCTCTATGCTAAATAAGAATCAAGAAAAACGAAAAGGAGAATATATAAAGAAACATGACAGATATAGATTAGATATGGAGAAATGTTACTGTATTTTACAAATCTACACAAACAGTAAATATTTATTTAAAATATCCACGTCTCAAAATCTCTAAATTTAATTTGCAGATATAAAGTGTATTGTCTATTACCATTAATCTTTCAAAATTTTAACACTCGTCAGTTAACCATAATAACAAGCTTCTTCTTTTCACCTTACAAAAAAAAACTTACAAAATTGAAACAGTGAATTAGAATTAGAAATTTAACGAATATTTTCTTTATAAGGAGGACTTGACTTCAAGTACTTGATTATGTTGGGTCTATTGACCTTTCCCTATTGCTCAAATAATATAGCATAAATTAACTGGTATTTTTAGGTTTATTGGATTCGATTGGTTAATTAGTAGATGATGAATAGTTATGATCAATACAGTAGCTATAGATTTTTTTTTTAATATGTATACTTGTATTGCAGAAGATTCGACTAACTAAAATACATATACATAATACATGTTTACGTAACATTAAACCAGGAATGTTAGTGTATAGGTATGGCTATCAAACAACTTGTATATTTTAGAACATTTTTATGAGAACTTGCACATATATACATGTAACAATATGTATATAGCTAGTTATTTGCACCAAAAAAGAAATAGCTTGTTAAAGATATGGAGGACCAAAAGTAGAACATAAAAGGAGTGGCGGCCGCCAACAATGCACCGCCCTTATCTCATTGCATAAATGTTGGTCGGGCCATGTAAATATCCAATCTTCAAAGCTAAGATTAGTTTTTCTTAACGCCTTTTTCATCATTTGTTAGGGAAGTGATTTGTTGTTTTATTTCGTTAACTATACAGTGAAGTAGGTCATGTTGTATATATGGGCCTATGGCATGCCCGCCACCTATTCTAGAAATGTTATTTACTATCATTGATAAGTTTTTTAATGTCTAAAAGAATATCCATTAACTTGTTAAGTTGGATTTTCTCTGGTTGAAATCACTGGTGATAAATAATATACAGTTCTAAGATAACAAATCACATAGTTATATAACGAAATATAAATCGATTTCATAAATTAGATGTGTATATAAGAAATAGCTTAGTACACATAAATGACATGACTAAAACTGTATAAAAGCTCTATTTGGTAAATAAGGTATATTTATAGAAAAATAACATTTTATTTTTCTAGTAATGTCATAGAGTGGAACTACTCGATATTTTTAGATGTTTCAACTTCGATATTTATAAAAGTTTGATATTCTTTATTGTGTGCCAAATTTTATATATGTCATGTGCAGTGTCCTTTGCCACAAGTTGCGTTATAAAATAATCACTAACATTGTCTAGTCATGATAACGTAGCCAAAAATATGATATCTGAACGATAAAACTATTATCGATTACAAATATTTCGAAAACAATTATTTAGGTTATGAAAGCCAATAAGTCTACTAAATACCATCTACGAAATCGGCCAAACAATCTCTTTGTTCAAAGGCAAGCATCCCCTCTGAAGTATCATAGCCAACTGCATAATCAACAAGTCCTGATGCTCCAAGCACATTCTTCTCCTCATCCTCCATGGTCGATCTGACCAAAGCCACGCAGAAAGAAGATGGGCTGTCTCGGAGATAAAATCCGTTGTTTGAGATTGTGTAATTGAATCCTTGGAAATGTAGAGTGAGTTTGGGCAATGACTCCATCTCTAAACCAACCTCGGTTGTGAAACACATTAGTTCGTTTACTTCGTATGCGACAGTTGGTCCAATCTGCGTCATTAGCTCTTCTTTCACCTTCTCGTAGAGTGATGTCTCTAGACGCGTATAGTATGTTCCAATATCTATTTCTATTGCACTCTCGTTGCTTCTAATTCTATAAGAAAACAAAAGATCGTGAGAAACTCTTCATATTTACATTTAAACGAAGAACAAAAACAAAGCTTAATTGGTTGAAACGTAATATGTGCGTTTGTGTTTCTGTGTAAAAAAAATATTCTTAGAATAAAAACATTTTCTTGTTGATAATATTTTTTTTTCAAATAATTAAAAAAATGTTGTTAACAATTTAAAGTTATAGTTTTTATTAAAAAAAAATAAACACTAAACTTAAAAGCGAACAAATAATTTGAAATATATGACCAAGAACAATGAAAAAAATGTAATGAAAAGACTGATTAATTAAAAATAAAATTCTTCTTCTTCTTTACTTAACATATTTACCAAAAAAAATTCTTAACTTTTATAACAATTTATGTAATTATCTTTTAATATTTGTCAATATTCTTACAAAGGCAAAAAAAAACTAGATATATATGGTAAAGATCTCTGATTGATAAAACATGCAATCGCGGAATAATTCCATTCCGTCCTCTGTAGATTATCAATCAGACTCACTATTTAGTTAAGTTGTATATCAAATGTTTCATTTTACGTAACCATGTTAGCTGTACGTTAAATGGGATAATTTAAAATGAGACATATTATACCTCTGTTCCCCAAGACTGATCCCGAAGAGAGCAATGTGATACGAGTAAGAGTTCGTCGTCTCCGAGGTGTTTAACATCGGAGCCAACATCATATCTCCGCCGTACTCAGCCTCTGATCCGAGACGAATGAAGTTACGCGAGCCGGAAGAGGAAGGCCATAAACAGTGCGAAAATCTGGTGACGCGAAGCTGAGAGAGGAGGGAGAAACGGTGAGTGGTCAGACTCACTCTCCCGTCGACGCCGCCTCCGTCGTCCTCCGGCGTCACACGATTACTAGACCCACAGCCAAAGACAAAACCATGAACTATGGAGAGAGAGTTTTCTTGGTCGGTGATCGAAGAAGTTAACTGGAGAGTATCGGAAACGAGGTAGCCAGCGCTGAAAGCAGAGACATCGTAGCGACAGAAATTGGAAGGAGTGCAGAGAAGAGACAGAGAAGTTGCTGTTGTTGCATTATAATGGTTAGTGGCATTAGGGGAGAGACGAGGACAGAGAGAAGAGTTATTGCAGGAAATTGGAGAGAAAGTGGTCGAAGATTTGCCGTCGTAGCGTCGGGTTGTGTCGGAGAGAGAGCATTGGTGGTCATCGTCGCAGGGATCGCATTCGAGGAATGTGAGATGTGTAGAAGAGTCTAGCTTGAGGTTGAAGTTTCGCGTTGGGGTTCCAATGGTGATTTCAACGTAGAGATTGGATTCGAAGGGTAAGAAGAAACCGTTTGGTTGTTCATTCGAGAGATCATCTTCAAGGCTAGAGTTATGAGTAAGTAAAGTGAAGAGAAGAAGAAGAAGGAATGGTATCGATGAAACCATGTTTCTTTGGCCAAGACAGCTTTTGTATAATATAATGGTTCCAAAACATTATAAGTTACTAGCTACATTTTATATGAGATATATTAACTGCGAAGTATAGTTAAATTATCTTAAGATATCATGTGACATTAATTATTAATTACTTAACTGGAGGCACAGATCCTTCTTTTTTTTGTAGTGTTGCACCTTGCATGAGAGAATGGTTTACATGCATGATAACCGGTATGGTTGGAAATATTAATAGATCGTAACGCTAATCAACTAAAAATATGTTCATGTAAAAAAGAGTTTAACTGTATTTTAATGTTCAGTTGATATATATTTCAAATCTATAACCATATATACAACACAAAAGCTAGACAATCCCATAACGAAATGGTATGGTAGTAACTTATTGGATGAAATTTTGTTACCTTTTCTGGTAAAATTTGTTATGGCACATACAATACATAAATTAGTGTTTGATAGATATGATCAAATAATCAGAAATTCATGTGGCATGTGTGGTTAATATGTGGGTGGGTTGGTTACTAAACGCAGCTTCCGTGATTGGTACGGGTTAGGTGAACGTAGGTTTGAAGTACCGAGCGGAGTTACGTGGCCCATTTAGGATCACAAAACTTGGGCTAATGGGCCCGTAACGTGTGAAATAAAAGGCCCCAAAGAATCAAATTTGATATTCCAAAAGAGATGTGTGGGTCCCACAAGAATCTGCGGTATAGATTCATTGCTTCGCGGGGGTTTTTGGTTTTGTTTATACTTTTCGTTTCGTCTCAAAAAAAAAAAAAAAGACTCAGGAAACGCATGACGCGTTTTTGTAGATCTTTGTCTTCATCTTTCTAGATGAAATCTTACGTTCCGCTCTCACCTACCCAAAAAGCAGCTCGTGGGTTTTCCAAATAGACAATTCAACGTTTGAGTATTCTAATTCACGCTTTCGCTTATATATATGCGGAATTCGCGATTTCGCGGAAACAATTCTGGGTCGTTCCAGGTAAATTTTTGCTTCCACTTCCTCATTTTTATTCACGATCTGGGTTTCTCTGTTTTATAGCTTTTATCCCAACCCGCCAATTTATCACAGACCTGTTTGTTTAAGCAACGTCACTACCCAAATTCCTAATTTTCAGTATTTTTGATCCCAAACTTGAAAAGCATCTCTCTTTTGATCTCTGAATCTGTAGAATAACCGGTGGTCAGTAGCGTTGGATTGCCTCATATCGTTTTTCGTTAGACTCTTAGCAAATATCCAGAGAGTGTGGCGTAAGATCGTATCAATGGGTTGGGGAAACATTTACAGAAGGCGAGTGAAAGTCTTCTCAGTAGCTATAATCATTTACCTCGATTATAAGGTAAGCTTTTTGATCTGTTTTCTCTCCCATTTTTCTATTCATCTTTTAGTGTTTTTTAAAAGTCACCATTTTTTTTCTTTCTTCTGTGAGTGAAGAGTGTTCAGCAGAGAGAGAAGTGGATTAAGAAGTCCAAAGTTCCTGCTTTATGGGAAAAAGCTCATGATCGTAATGCCAAGCGAGTGTTGAGTTTGATAGTGGAATTGGAAGGGCTATGGGTGAAACTAGGGCAGTATCTATCCACTCGTGCCGATGTTCTTCCTCAGGCTTATATATCGCTTCTCAAGCAGTTGCAGGACTCGCTCCCTCCTCGCCCTTTGCAGGAGGTTGTTAATCTACCTAAAGCCAAAGTTGTTCTTTTATAATCGTTACCATTTTACCAATGTAATCCGATTTTTGAAGTTCTCTCTATATATACATTCTTTTTCAGGTTTGTCGAACCATTGAAAGAGAACTTGGGCATTCCATGGATGTTCTGTTCATCGATTTTGTTGACGAACCTTTAGCAACTGCTTCGGTAAAATCCTGAAATCCGTTTCAAGCCTGGGATGCATGCATACCTTCAAGCCAATAGAAGCCCAATGCTTTTAAACCACTGTGTGGCTAGAAACTCGTATGCTTTTTTCTTTTTTTGATAGTGAGCTATCTGTTTTGTAGATAGCACAGGTTCATCGTGCTACTCTAGCTAATGGCCAGGATGTGGTTGTTAAAGTTCAGCATGCTGGCATTAGAGCGATTATTTTGGAGGTCCTTGTCTTAGTTTTCTTTTGAAGCCTTTGAGATGAGCACTGGGAGTTATAGCTATTATATGACTATTGACACTTCTTTCAACTCCTCCGCTCTTTTCATTACTTAACAGGACTTAAAGAATGCAAAGTCCATTGTTGACTGGATTGCGTGGGCAGAACCACAGTACGATTTTAACCCCATGATAGATGAATGGTGTAAGGAAGCTCCAAGAGAACTAGACTTCAATATTGAAGCTGGTATGCTTCACTTGCATAAATAATGAATAGTATTGAATTTCATCCAGTGAGAAAAGAATACTTGTGCTAAAGCTTGTGAACGCCTTCTTTGATCCAGTTCTTGGGATGAGATAGTGGTCCACAGATAGATTTTGCTGGACTGATATTCATCTCTGTCAATCTTTTTTGGGTAGTTCGATTGGCTATTTTCGACTTTGGATTATGCATGATCTGACTATTCTACGCACACTTTCTTTTTAATTCTCAAACATGGTCCAAGATAACAACCTGGTAAAAGTAGGCAGAATATTGTGTGTTTGAATTCCTTTCCTAGGCTGAGCATTTTTCAGGTTCATGCTTACACGTCACTGAGAAATGCATTTCCTGAGTTTTCCCCTTTTTGTTCTGTTCCTCAACATGTAGAAAATACTAAAACCGTATCCAGGAATCTTGGGTGCAAGAAGACAAATGATGAAGGTAGAAGTGACAATCGGGTTGATGTCTTAATTCCAGATATAATTCAGGTTCTTCTTTCTAGTGCTCTTTTCTTACTCTGACGCATACGGACATAAAAACTTTCATATACAGGTCTGAGTCTAGGATGGAAACATTAATCCCCTTAGTGAGAATCACAAACGACATTCAAATGCTAAAAGAATTATGAATGTAGATGGGTCAGTCACCTTTACTGTTGGTAATGCTGTATTATGGTATTTTTGATGCAGCACGCTTTCTGTATTTGATATTGCTTAGAAAATGCGTAGTGGACTAAATGTAGCCACTCTGTAACACAGATTGTCTCAGATATTCAGTGCAGACTTAGATGCAGCATTATTACAAATTGATGACTTTAGAAGCTGAAAGCTGTTCGTTCCTTTTTCTTTCCTGCTCCTTATGTCTTACACCTCCTTCGTTTGCTTTAAATGACAGTCGTCTGAGAGTGTACTCATTCTTGAGTATATGGATGGAATTCGCTTGAATGATGTGGAATCTCTAGATACTTTTGGTGTGGATAAACAAAAGATCGTTGAAGAGATCACTCGTGCATATGCCCACCAGATATATGTTGATGGGTTTTTCAACGGCGACCCTCATCCAGGTATGGTGACATGAAACTTCTGTCTGGAGTTCGCCAATTAATATATTTCTTGTAACCACCATGCTTTCTTAGACATATAGTTTTCATGTAACAGAACTATACCTGTACTCTGTTTTGCAGGAAATTTTCTTGTTAGTAAGGAACCACCACATCGCCCTATTTTACTTGATTTTGGGCTTACGAAGAAACTCTCACACCCCTTGAAACAAGCACTAGCCAAGATGTTTCTAGCATCGGCAGAGGTTTGTGAAAGTCAATGCCACACATCTCTCCTTTTTACCCTGTCTTACCCAACCAAATGGTAGATCATTTTGTGGGATATTGGAGTGATGAATCTGTTCGCTAACAGAACTTAAATAACTGAACCAACTGCGCTCTGGTCATATGAATATTACATGTTTGTAGAATTGTAGGTCATAGCTTGGATTTTAACTGCTTAATGTAACAGGGAGACCAAGTGGCGCTCTTGTCTGCCTTTGCAGAAATGGGACTGAAGCTGCGGCTCGATCTGCCAGATCAGGCAATGAGTGTGGCAGGTCTCTTCTTTCGATCTTCAACTCCATCAAATGAAGCTCTGGTAAGTAAATTTACTTGTTTCTTTCATAGCCTTGCTTTCTCTTTTGGGGAGTGGATCCGCTCTCATGGATTCCTCTGTTTATAGAAAACGCTGAAATCCTTGAACGATCAAAGAACGCAAAATATGAAAGTTATACAAGAAAAGATGCAGCTGAGCCCGAAGGAAGTTAAACGCTTCAATCCGGTAAGCATAACTTTCTTTCAAGTATATGCCTTCTTAGTGGCAATCTATATCATGATGAATACATTTGATGCAGGTAGATGCATTTCCCGGTGATATTGTCATTTTTGCAAGGGTCATTAATCTACTCAGAGGTATGATGTTGAATCATACTATTTTACTTCATTACATTGAAGGAATTTGCTCATTTATAGTACTTAGCTATTTTTTTACTTATCGACTATTTAGGACTTTCGTCCACTATGAATGTTCGGATCGTTTATCTGGACATCATGAGACCATTTGCCGAATCTGTTCTGTTGGGGTAAGTCCCCTAGTTTTGACCGGCTCATTTTATCCTCTCCTTGTGAGATACCTTGTATGACCATAATGTGATTTTTCAGGAGTATTAGTCGAGGACCAACTGTAGAGGCTTCTTGGATACATGACTCGCCAGTCCATTCTGATGTCGAGTCCAAACTGAGGAAGCTGCTCGCTGAACTTGGGAGTATCCAGAAAATACTTGGAATTCAGGTAGGAAACACTCTTTTACCGGCTTGCAGGCAGCTTCTGTAATATTTTTGCATGTGTCTTATTCGGCCATGTTTATGTAGGTATGTGCATATAAAGATGGGAAAGTCATTATTGACACTGCTGCTGGAGTGCTTGGAAGATATGACCCTCGTCCAGTACAACTCGATAGTTTATTTCCTGTTTTCTCTGTGACAAAGGGTGTCACTGCCGGAATGATACATTGGCTTGTCGACAATAGGTGAGTAACAACATTATAAGCTTGCAAAAGTTTTCATGTTTTCATTTCATATACCCTGATATTTCGAATCAGCTTCAATTCTTACATATTGGTCTTGTTATTATTTCCATGATCTCCTTTCCAGAACTCATGCTTGGTCATACTTTAATAATGCTCAGTTTTTAATGGTACAGAAAACTCCAGTTGGACCAGACTGTAGGAGATATATGGCCAGGGTTCGGATCAAATGGAAAAGATACCATAAAGGTATAATAAGCTACGCTGTCATGTAATCAATTCGCAATCTATCGTGAGATATTACTTTTCATTTGACTCCCTCGGTTTTGTGTATCAGGTTCATCAAGTGCTTAACCATACATCTGGGCTGCACAGTGCCTTTGACCCTGTAGGAGAAAATCCTCTGCTTATTTGTGACTGGGATGAATGTTTGAAACGGATTGCTAATGCATCACCTGAAACAGAGCCTGGCAGTCAGCAGTATTATCACTATCTCACGTTTGGATGGCTATGTGGTGGAATCCTCGAGGTAAACTAATCATATCATTTATTGTTAACCAGTGTATTTAAAGCCTGAAACTCATGCAAGGCTCCAACTTTTTGTTTATTTCCCTCTTCCTCTACTATGTTGATGTCAATCTTGTTTTCATCAATCTTGAACAGTTTGCTTCTGGAAAGAAATTCCAGGAGATCCTTGAAGAATCCATTGTAAAACCCCTAAAGATTGATGGAGAACTGTACATTGGCATCCCCCCAGGTAAATAACAAACATTGTAAATTAGGCTACCAGCTTTATTGAGAATAATCTAACGTCTTAATTTTTTTATAGGTGTTGAGTCTCGGCTTGCCACATTGACGCTAGACACCGACGAACTAAGCAAGCTTCCATCCATTGGTAGTCAGCCTGATCTTCCTTCGACATTCCAGCCTGAGAAGATTTTACAACTGGCAACCAGCTTGCCAGTCTTATTTAACACATTGAATGTGCGTAGAGCCATAATCCCTGCGGCTAATGGACATTGCTCGGCTCGTGCACTTGCTCGGTATTATGCAACCTTGGCAGATGGCGGTGTCGTGCCAGCCCCACATTCCTCTTTATCCCAGCCACTACTTGGCAGCCACACCCATGTTCCGAAATTCTCATCGGTAAATGACACAACAAAAAAGAGGAAGGGTAAGGAGATGGCATCTACAGAAATGCTTAAACCAAAAGGTTATAAAGAGAAAAGGCTCTATGATGAGAAGCAGTTTATTAGTGCTGGTCGCGGCAGAGAGTCAAGTACCGAAAGTTTAGCCAGGCTAGTCAATGATAGTAGCAGTTCTGCTGACAAAACTGAGATCGGTAGTAATGATCATCAAGATGACATTAGCAATATCTTTAGCAACCCAAGGATCCATGATGCTTTTATGGGTACTGGAGATTATAGTGGCTTAGTACTGCCTGATGGGAAGTTTGGACTTGGTTTTAAGCGCGTCACTTCACAAGATGGATCTCTAGTTGGTTTTGGACATTCGGGGATGGGAGGATCAACAGGCTTCTGTGACATCAAAAACAGATTTTCCATTGCAATAACACTCAACAAGATGTCTCTAGGAGGTGTTACAGCTAATATTATCAGGCTGGTTTGCTCAGAGTTAAATATCCCCTTGCCTAAGGAATTCTCCATTTCTAGTGATATGGGTCCAGATTTGGAGATGGGTACGCCGCTAATCAACTAAGGTTGGTTTTCCATGCAAGTTTTGCCTGCTCATGTTACAACATACACAGCGGTCCTTGGAATCGCCTCAAATAGCTAATAGACATTGCTGGAAAAGTACAGTGTAATGATCAGTGTTTTTTTTTGGTTTGTCTGTATGCTTAAGGATCTGGTTCAAGCAATTACCCTACAGGAATGTAATGTATTGTCTTATACATCTTATACATCTTATACATCTTATACATCTTATACATCTTATACATCTATACCCCAATCTTTACTGTACCATTTTCAGGATTTCAAGCAGTAAAGTATATGTTACACACAAACATGATTTTTGTTACTTTCATTTTTTCCAAGTTGATGTATATATGTAACAGCGGGCAAAAGTGAAACACATACATGTCGATTTGTAAACGAAACTTGAGTTTAATAACGAACATGTCGATTTCATTATATGTTTCTAGTTGTATAGCGAAAACACATACATGAAATTTGCAGAGTGATTATTGCATATTGTGAAGAAAGATACTCAATGCCAGATATCTGAGATGCAGCTTACAGCTTCGCTGGATACATTACCAAGTCCAGGGCTTGAGTTCTGCCCAGAAAGTGTGTTTCCAGGGAACAGAGATTGGTCGCTGTGGACTGTAATAGCGGGTGAGGTATTTCTTGGGTAGTGCAGACTGTTGATGGACTGTGGTGGTGGACTTAGATGAGTTTGCAGAAGTTGATTTAAGTTGCTAGTGAGGGACCCTCTAGCTACCAAATCTTCTGCTAGTTTCACCTGCAAGTTACTTAACTTAGCACATTCCAATTGTTACTTTCGCTATTGAAAGTTCAAGTGATCGATGGTACCTTGACTCTCAGAGTTTCCACATCTGACTTGAGAACTCTGTTATTTGTTCCAGCACTACGAAACTGTTGTGTTGCGTCTATGAGCTGCTTGTACAGTGTTGAGTTCTCTCCTTTCAAAGAATCAACCTTCAAGAAAGCATAAGCCATCTTCAAAATACAAATCTCGAATTCCATAAAAAAATGGCATCAAATCAGCTACCTGAGATTCAAGACCTGCCAAGTGTTCTTGCTTCCTTTTCCTTGACCGCTTTGCTGATTCCCTGTTTGAATGCATCCTGAGTTCACATCAACAAAAGAATGTAAAAAAAACAGTGATCAACTTCTATCTCTCTCTCTCTCGCTCTTTATAATTTCACATCCAACTTTTCAACAACATACCTTCTAATACGTTTTTGATTATTAGGATCATTAGTCATTTCAGACTGGCCAGCTTCTGTCTCTGCATCTTCTTCATCAGAATGCTCAGAAGATCCACTTGCGGTTCTCCTTGCTGCTCCTCTTACCTCAGGTTTATTGGCTGACACTGGACTATCAGCTGACAGATTTTCTTTGCAGATAAGAGCCATACAAATGAACATTAGTATGACCTGCAAAAACAGGGAACACATGGAGTCAAATAAAATAGGCCCGCACATACCACAGATCGACGACTGTGCATCAAGAAAAAGTCCAGCCGGAATCAAGCTCTCAGATAACAAAAGACTATCTCTTAACTCACAAGTGTAATCCTGCAACCAAAAAGAAAAGATACAAGACTCTTACTACAATCTCTGGATCTTGATATAGACACATGCAACAGTGATATGAACAAGAGAGACAACTGAAGGAAAAAAAAACAAAGACTAACCCGGTTCATGAAATCAAAAGAAGGGTCTAGAGGGCTTGTGTCAAGAATAGATTCTTGTCTGGGTAAAGTAGAAGAAGACAAGACCTTAGTGAGATACTCTTGAAGAGCCAACTCAGAAGCACTTGTCTTCATACCAATGTCTTTAGCTGTGTAACCATCCATTTTTTTCTTTTTATGTTAACACATAAGAAGAAGAAATTTGGTGGGAAAAGAGAGGAGGGGAAGTGTAAGTTGTGATAGACATCTTCTTTATATAACCCTCTCTTCTTTACTAAAGTTGTAAGAAGCTCCTTAATGGCTAAGCAAAATTAAAATTGCTTTGTCAATGCAACGTCCTCATTTTCCAACTTTTTTCTTTTAATGACATCAATACAAAAGAGAATAGAAAAGCAAAGCCAGAGAGATCTAAGGTTCTGTATTTTCCTTTCCTTCCGTAGCCTCTATATGTGAACAGTTTTATAGAAGATTATGGTACCAGTTACATGTTAATGACAGAGTCTCCGGCTAAAGTTAAGTTTATCATTAGCATATAAATGGTGGAATAATCGAATTCTAACATGAAGTTATCAACGAGTAGATATTTCAAGATTAAGATACTGGTGAATTAGATATATTATTTAACCAACATATAAAGGTAAATTCTTGCCGGATGATGAAACTATAGAAAAAACTCTGGAACTGAATGAATAATTCATCAAATGCCTATATAAATGAATAATGTTTTGTTTTAATATCTTTTACACAAGTGTGCGGAATCACTTGATTAATAATATGAATGATAGAAATGTAAGAAAATCATAAGTTGTAAAAAAAAGGATTCATCACCAACAATACCAAAAAAAAACTTAAGAATTTTCCGGTAACTAACAACAAACACAATATGCTACTTCTCTTCTTTCATGCTTTTGTTTTTCTTACTTTTAGTCATATGCTTTTGGAAAGCAGATCTAAAGACCCTTCTTTTCTTCAGCATCAGAAATATTTTATTTCTCTAATGCTAATTTAACTTTTGGGTGTAACTCAACTCAACTTTCTTTTCTTTTGATCTGCGGTTTCTTTAAAAAGCTAAAATATTTCACAACAGTGGAATAAAAAGAAACAAATTAGTACACGAGTCTTTAAAAAAATCAAAAGTTATTTAGATCAGAAAATAGAATCGAAAAGTATTTTCAACTAGCTTTTCTAAATATATATAAAAATTCATCAAGTAGAACATTCGAATCTAGTGGACTTATAATTTTCTAAAGTTTACGATCTACCGAACGTGTTATAACTATAGTAAATAATAAAAACTCGAATTAATATCTTTACATTATGAATAAACAGATACATAGTGATGCGTAACTTTTTTTTTAAAACGTATATTTTAACGAAAATTAAATATGGCTATAATATAGAATGAAGGTTAAAGAGCCGAAATGATAAAAGAATGGGCCCAGAACGAAGGCCAGAGAAAGAGAAACTCTCGAAGTGCAATTATCAACAATCCGGGGGATATGACGTCATCATCATTACTATCATCATGCATCATGGATCATGCATCATGCATCATGGATCATGGATCATGCATCATGCATCTTCATCACCATTTGGAAGATCGGCGGCGCGACGACAATCTACTATACGTTGTTTTTCTTTATTATTATTGCGTGACACAAAATCCACGTGATAAAGAGCAAGCACCATCACCAAAACGCTCAAGAACACGAGGATGGGACCAAAGATCCATAGCATCAGAGAAAAGCCGGCGTAGAACAACCTGTTACCTACCGTGTTGAGAAAGAAACCCTTTTCGAACAACTCGCTGACGTACTCAGACGTGATGAACAAGTCACCGATACCAGAGGGATTGGGGTCTAAGTTAGGGATGTTAACGAGAATGGCGACTTGGTTGAGGAAGCGGATGGAGAGAGAATGGCAGAAGAAAGAGAAGATGAAGATTGAGAGAATCGTAAGGTACTTGATGGCTATGGCGATATCTCCATGAGCACCATAAACGGCGTCGTTTAGAGGCTTCTTGATGCTGTAAGTGCTGCTTATGACTGCGGCTAAACCGGCACAAAGGAGGACGCAGGTCGTAGCCATTAGTGTAGCTCCCATTACTATGTTACGCAGTGTTTGTACCGTCAATATGTTCATCTTCTTATTCTCCTGCCAAATTAAACAACAATAACACAGCTTATAATTACTTACAACTTGGTTTAAATTGTTTTTTAATTAGGACTAATTTTCATGCCAAACTCTAATCAATAACGATAATCACATGATTACCATAATATTGTATATCTTTAGGTAAGAACACAATCGAGAGATGGATATACAAACCTTGATCATAGCGGAAATCCAAATGCGGCGGCCGTGAGAGTTAACGCCAAGGACGGTGGAGAAGGGATGGGTCCGAACCATGAAGGACAAGTAGATGTGGTAACAAAGCATCATCACAAGAGCTAAGGGCACAATAATCGCATCTAAGTACCATTTCCTCCACTCCATTTTGCTCTCTCTTCTTCTAGTTTTTTAACGTAACCTCTTCGAATTTAATGATTTCGTTTATATTTTCTTTTGTCTCCATATATATAATGAACGTAAATGAAAAATGATTTAATTCCTTATTTCCCCCTCTGTATAATGTGTATTAGCTATCATATATTTCCCTACATTTATACATATATATTATCATAAATTTTCACTCTTTTAGAATATATTGTTAGTAAGACCGTTACATAAAACTGAAAAAGAAAATCATCCTAGAAGATAAAATTGAAGTGGGAGTTGAATCATTAGGTAAAAGAAAAAATATGATGTAAAGTGTTAAAAAAAAATGTTGAATAAATCAAAGCATGGTAAGAGTGTATTGATTCATCCGATTCTGTCAAAGTGTCAACACTTAAAAACTATACCTAGTTATGTTGTTGTGATATCATGCCATTGATTGTATCTCGTTAGAGTATATCAACTTATTTTCTCCTAGTCTTGTTCTCACTTTTTAAACCAGACAACAGTTAAATTCTTTAAAATTTTGGAAACATTGCTGTCCACTGTTGTAAATAAACAACTAAAAATGTGATTAACTTGTTAAACTGAAATTGATTTACAATGGTCAAACATGAATTGTTCTGATTTATTTTTGAGCAAGGGTTTACTACAAATATGAATTGTTAATGATGATTTCTTACCATTTTCCTCATAATTTAGATGTTGGCTTACGTGATTCTATATAAATTTATAAAAGTAGCAAATCAGATACACATCTTTCTAATTATTTAAAGGGTAAAAATTTAAATTAATCCGAGGCATCGATCGGATAAGTATACACATGGTTCCATTACAAGCTTCCTATTAAGTAAATACAGAACCTAACAAAAATTACAAAACCCTGCACGAGGTGCAACACCAGAAAGTCATGGAATCTACAACTCTAACTAGGCAGGGCTTATTAATAGTAAGCTAATTGTGTTTCCCCGTTTAATAAGCTAAGTTAGTTAAAGAAACAGAAGAAAGACGTGTGATGAAGCAAATAACATTAACTTCGGAAGGCGACATGCAATATGCACGCATCTTTATTTTCAGTCACCTAAATCGTGTGAGTATGTAATTACTGACTACTTACGCAACATCAAATTCGTCTAACTCTCGTTGGTGTGATGAATGGTACATCGTATACCATTTTTTTCAAATGTTTATTTTTTCACGCTTAATCAGCAAAATGATCATGTATTTTTATTGGTTTGTATTTTCACAGATTAATCATAAAAAGGCTAAAATCCAGGTTTATGATTAATCTGTGAAAATACAAACCAATAAAAATACATAATCATTTTACTGATTAAGCACATGCATGACCTAGTTTATTAATTGTGATGGGCAGGAAAGAATTACCTAATTTCAATTGCCTAATATATATAAATTTTCTTTTTTTTGTTTTTGTTTTTGTCAACAATCACGTAGTATACTAAATTTTCGATTTTTTATTTAAAAAAGTTTTTTTAAGCTATCATGAACACATTATGGAAAAGACTAAGCCCAATCGAGCCAACTATAAGCCCAATCGAGCCAACTATAAGCCCAATAATACTCTTCTCACTGGGTCTCCTTTAACCAGCCCAAATAAAGCTCAAAATTCTTACAACGAGAGAATTCAGTTATTGGTCTTGTTCGTTTCACAGGAGATTTCGCAGTTTCTTTTTGTAATAACGGCGTGAAAAATTCCAATACAATGTCGAGCCTCGAAGAAACTAAAACCAGAAAATCTGATCCTGAGTGTCGAACGGTACTCGATTCGACGCTATGTTTCGAATTAGAATTAAATGAATCCAATGCAAGATTTTGGATGAATTTCGGATTAATTGACGAAAGGGGTTGGTGGCGGGAATGACTTGCATCTGACGTGGGACCTTTGAAGCTTTAAAGTCAGCTTTTTTTTTTAAGTTCATGTGGTTGGTGATTTTGGTGTTAGGTGAAGCTCTGTTTCTTCATCCCCTTCTTCTCTCTCTAGGGTACCTTCATTTTGTGCTTCAAGCAAGCAAATTGGGCTAACAATGTCGTCTTCTTCCTCCTCTGAACAACCTGGAGTCATAACCTGCAAAGGTAAAAAAAGGGGTTTTTTTTATTTGTTTAGTCGTCGTTTAGGGATTTTGATAAAACGTTAAGATAAATTCTACAGCGGCGGTGTCATGGCGTGCTGGTGAGCCACTGATTATGGAGGAAGTGGAAGTGAGTCCACCTAAACCTCTTGAGATCAGAATTAAAGTTGTCTGTACATCTCTCTGTCGTAGCGACCTCTCTGCTTGGGAGTCTCAGGTTTCGTTTCGTTTCTCTTTCTTTAAAGTAACATCCTTTTGAGTTTGGCTTAGAAGGGTCTCTGATGCAGTCTCCCTTTGTTGGTACAGTCTCTTTTGCCCCGAATATTTGGCCATGAAGCTGCAGGGTAAGTTACTTTTATCAATAACCTTACTTTTAGATTTTGCAGTCCTTGGAACAAGTTAAGAAAATTAACTTAAACTCGAATATGTAGAATGTGATGTGGTATAAAGTGCTTTTGTTAAGTCTATCGTAGGACTATTGTAACTAGCCTAGGGGTGGTGCAGTAAATTGTAGCTTTTGCCAGCTCAGGAACAGATCTTACGTCGGTTAGTTAAGAGCTGAAGGTTTAACGGAGAACAAGGACTCAAGGAGAATGCGTTGGGGTGATTCTGGATTTTTCGTGGTTTTGGGGTTGGTCGAGAGTTAAGAGACTTGTAGCGTTAATCTAGTTGCTTCCATGGTGTATGTGAATCGAATAAAGAAAGAGTTTACAGGTTTGAATCTTATCACTTTGTGTCCATGGATGTTTCTGCAGCATAGTGGAGAGCATAGGGGAAGGCGTAACCGAGTTTGAGAAAGGAGATCACGTGCTTGCTGTTTTCACTGGAGAATGTGGGACTTGTCGGCATTGCATCTCTGGGAAAAGTAACATGTGTCAGGTTCTTGGAATGGAGAGAAAAGGTTTGATGCATAGTGATCAGAAGTCGCGCTTCTCCATTAAAGGCAAGCCTGTTTACCATTACTGTGCGGTTTCAAGTTTCAGTGAGTACACCGTGGTTCACTCTGGTTGTGCTGTCAAAGTCAATCCCCTGGCACCGCTGCATAAAATTTGTCTTCTGAGCTGTGGAGCAGCTGCAGGTAGTTAAAAACTATTTATAAAAAATGATGAAACTCAAACAGTTATTAAATACTGAGAATCTAGGCTGTAATTTCAGGTCTTGGTGCAGCATGGAATGTTGCTGATGTAAAAAAAGGTTCAAGTGTTGTGATATTTGGTCTTGGAACTGTCGGTCTTTCGGTAAGTATAGATACATACATGTTGGTGCTTCTGCGTACATTGTGTTTATGGGGTTTGATGTGGGATTAACCTGTTATGAGCAGGTTGCTCAAGGTGCCAAACTCAGAGGAGCAGCTCAAATAATTGGGGTTGATATAAACCCAGCTAAGGCTGAACAAGGTATATCGTAGCTTTAAGATATATTACAACTTAGCATTTCTGGACTGGTTTTGAGTGTTCCTAATTTGTCGCAGCAAAGACATTTGGCGTTACCGATTTCATCAATTCAAATGACATCTCTGAACCCATACCCCAGGTAATTCCATTATCTCCGATTTGTGCTTATCATAGGATAAATAAAACTGTTGATAATGTTCAATAAAAAAATGATTCATATAGAACTTTCTTACTATGGTTGCTAAATCATAAGAGTTTATTAACTTTTTTCTCACTGTATTGGGATTTTAGGTAATCAAAAGAATGACAGGAGGAGGTGCAGATTTCTCATTTGAATGTGTTGGTGATACAGGAATAGCTACAACTGCTTTACAGTCGTGCACTGATGTGCGCTTTCTGTTCCATTTACTTCTCTCACCTTGTTTTGTGTTTTGCGCACTTAATAGTATACAAATTCCTTTTCACTGTCAATGTGGATATCTCAGGGATGGGGCATGACTGTTACTCTAGGTGTTCCGAAAGTGAAGCCTGAAGTTTCAGCTCACTATGGACTCTTTCTTTCTGGGAAATCTTTAAAAGGGACTCTTTTTGGTGGCTGGAAGCCTAAATCTGACCTTCCTTCACTCATTGAAAAGTACATGAACAAGGTATAAGCTCAACTACATAAAGCAAAACCACTCTTGATCGATGAACACTTCTTTATTTTGTTTTCACTCTTTCGTGGCGCAGGAGATTATGATCGACGAATTGGTGACGCATAACTTAGCATTTGATGACATCAACGAAGCTTTTGAGCTGATTAGAGAGGGAAAATGTCTGCGTTGTGTTCTTCATATGACAAAGTAATGTCAGACGAAAGCAAGAAAGAATATGTTTTTCTACAGCTGATCGATCGGATTTCTCTTGTTATGTGAAACAAAAGCAATGGTTTCCCATAAGTCTACGAGACTCAGTTTTGATATTGTTTTGTTGTAAAGTGATCGTTGATACATCACAAAAGCTACAAAATCGAGGTTTATTCATTTCCGCAAATAATTACAATCTGCTTTGTAAAGGGTTTAGCAAAAAATAAAACTTTGTAACTATACTGTAATCTAAACTCTATGGTTGAGTAGATTCTTAGTCGACCTGAATCTGTTCGTATTGCTTTTACGGAATGGTGGAGTCGTGATTGTCTTTTAAAACGCGATTTGAATATCACCAAATCAGGGCCCCTACTTGCTCAATCCGAATTTGAAAGTTTCAAACGCGTTTCATTGTATATTAGACTAGACGCTGTAGCTGCGGTGAATACTCTAGTAGTCTAGTCTCACTCTCTTTCGTTTCGTCGGAGCCTGAGCACCATGGATGAATCAGAGAGCAGGAGGAAACCCATCGCTCTCTTCATGGCTTTCGGTACCAAAGGCGATGTCTACCCTCTCGCTGTAATCTCTTTCTCTCCTCCCAGAATCTCATTAAGATCTTGAGTTCTCTTAGGAATCGATTCAAAAAGCTAGTTACTTTTGCAGGCCATTGCCGCAGCTTTCTCTTGTGATCAGCAACACTACTCTGTGGTTTTGATTTCACATTTGGCTCATGAGGTTGGGTTTTTGTTTTCTTCTCTTATTGTTCTCGAATTGCAGAAATTAATGTGAAAAGGTTAATTTTTTGTTGCAGACCCTAAGCTCCCACTTGATCAAAGCAAACGTTTCCTATTTCCCTATCACTTCTCCTCCTACTCACTTTAGTGAAGCTCAGGGTACCCAGGACGCTACAGGTCAATACTCTTATGTTAATTTATTTTTCCATTTCTGGCCCTCTTCATAGCTTAGCTTATGCATTCATCTTGCTTTCTTTCTGGGTTTCATTCAGACTCGGAAAGGATATTCTTTTTGGAGGAAAAACAAAGGATCAAAAAGGAACACAGAAAAGAGTGTCGTTCTGCATTTGGAAGCATCTTTGGAAAGGGTCCTTGTATGGAGGGTGATCTCGTTGTCATAAATTTCTTTGCATTGGTACATCTACTTAAAACTTTCCCTTGTACCATAATGATGTTGGTGTCTGATTATCTCGTATCAATGACAATAGATTTGCATCGTGTAGCTTGGCTATCAGAAACAAATACTAAAGTTCTAGATGATGGTTATGATCATGTGATAAGAAAGACAACATTGGTTCTTTCGGTTGTACATTTAGGAAGGATGGAGCCTTGCAGAACTTTTTCAGATTCGTTGTGTGGTGGCTGCTCCTTATGTTGTTCCATATAGGTAACTTCGTAGCTTGGAAGTATGAGCTTCACATCCTGGAAATGGAAGATGACCACTTGCAAATTCTTCTTTGGTACAGTCCACCATCAGGCTTTGAAAGACATTTTAAGAAGGAACTTCCGGAGTTGTACAAATACTTGAAAGAAGCCCCCATCGGCAAGGTATCCCATATGATTGTTATACAAACATGTCATTGGTGTTATTTTCTCCTGAATTATTATAATTTTATATGTTTTTGCAGGTTAGCTGGAATGATGTAACTCATTGGATGTGGCCTCTATATACTGAAGAATGGGGATCATGGCGATACAAGGAACTCAACCTAAGTTGCTACCCTTTTGCAGTAGGTGTTTTTCGAACATAGAGAACTAGAAGGATTCATTTTATTGCAAGAAATGATACTCTAAGCTGTCACTTGACGTACTCATTTGGTGCAGGATCCAGTAACAGACCTTCCAATTTGGCATGTCCGGCAACCATCTCCACTGGTCTTGTGAGTTGTGAATTCTCCCGGTGATAACATCCTATCATTTTGCAATCTTCTTCCCATCAAGATTTTATCTTCATATATTTTCTTGTTACTTGACCTCTTTAATGTACTTTTCTCATTTTGAAAGTCCAACGCTGGCTGATCTCTGATTAAATTTTATGCATTTTTAAACTTTTAGTTTCTATATTATACTGATATATTTTAGTCGAGATGACATAGCATAAGTTGACCTGTTACGTATTTTCCTTGTGACAGGTATGGTTTCAGCAAAGAAATTGTCGAATGCCCTGGTATGTAGGATGTTTGCCATTTTTAACAAAATATCTTATATGCATAGCTAGCTTCTTCTTTACAAAAACTTTATTTGGATAGTCGTTTCGTCTTCTTTCTTTTTGGGTATGTTATGCAACTATATGAGTTCTACGAAAATATGTGATGGAAAACTTTATATCAGCAAAACTAAAGATTATGAACAGACCCAGTTTTAAAAGGATGACTGTTCCATCCGGAAAAAGGGTAGAAACTAATTGGATGTATCAGATCTATAGTCAATGCTGTCTTGTTTGACTCGTAGTTCTATTTCTGACCTGAGAAAACATAATAAATTCTCACAGCAATAGCCATGTCCCGACAAAGCTTTGTTCTTTGCATTTCACTGCTTTCATTTTGTCTTATGAACAGATTACTGGCCAGTGAGTGTTCGAGTCTGTGGTTTTTGGTTTCTGCCGAACGAGTGGCAGTATTCATGCAACAATTGTGGAGACAATCCTTCTGCAGGGCGCCTGGGTACAGACGATTCCCATACATGCTCAGACCACACTGAGCTATATACTTTTGTATCGTCTTTAGAGCCAGCTCTTCCTATATTTGTAGGGTTGAGTTCTGTTGGAAGGTCTTACTCTAAGTTGATCCCTTTAAATCATTTCTGATTTCTGTGTTTTGAATAACTTTTTTTTTTTTAATTCTGAGAGAAGAACACTCAAATTTAGTCTTGTCAAATATTTAACACATGCTAAATTAGATGCCGTTTCACAAGGTAAGGTAATAACTTTTCTCTCTGCTTTCGCAGCATGGGTTTTTTGAAGAATCCGCTGGCCTTACTTCGAGTTCTGCAGTCTGTTATCCAGATTACAGGCTACAGATTTATCATTTTCACAGCCGGTTATGAACCTTTAGATGCAGCAATTTGCACCATTGCTAAGGAATCAGCTTCAAGTGCGAAACAACCTTTACATGCGGGAATCTCTATCTTCAACGGCAAGCTTTTCTGCTTCTCTGGGTGAGTACAAATTCGCACACATTTTAACTGCCGCCTGTTATTCTTCTTCATGATTTTTTTTTTAATCTGAAATATAAACGATCATATTATTGGACATGGTCACATGGCAAATGTAAATATTTCTGTAGCCCTATAACATACATATTTTTTGTCTATCTGAGTTAGCATGGTGCCATACAATTGGCTGTTTCGAAGATGTGCTGCTGCAATTCATCATGGGGGCAGGTGAAATTTTCAGCTGGATGCTCTTTCCTAACGAACAAAGCCCTATATATAGAGGAGAACTAATTTTGTCGTGTTTTTATATGAAAATGTCTCCCTGTGGAAGTAGTGGTTCTACAGCTGCAGCATTATATGCTGGAATCCCGCAGGTTTGTTTTAGTTTCACAATCTTATATTATCGTCGGACGTGTTTGTATGTGACTTGACATAAAATGGTAAACTAATTGTTTGTCTACAAGAACCAGTAGATTTTTAGCTGTAGAATAACTGGATATATTAGAAGATTATACCATGGTCCTTGAATCATGCCTGCTCTTTGGTACGCTGCAGTTAACCTTAGTAGTCTTTGCTCATAAACCAAAGTCTTGTGCACTGCTTGGTTACAAATGATGAGTAACGTTTTTGCCATCTTTTTCATAAAGCTTTATTTAATAAACTAGTACTGGTGTTCATTTGAATGAATCTCAAGTTGTAATGCCAAAAAAGTGACAACATAATGTGTGTATACGTCTTTCAACAGATCATATGCCCATTTATGCTGGATCAGTTCTATTGGGCAGAAAAAATGTGTTGGCTTGGCGTTGCTCCTCAACCATTGAAAAGGAACCACCTGCTCCCGGAGGAAGCAAATGATGAGAACATCATGGAGGCTGCACAAGTGGTAGCAAAAGCCATATACGATGCACTGTCCGCAAAAACTAAAGCTTGTGCCATGGAAATCGCTGAAATATTATCTCTTGAGGTAACTGGTTACAATCAGCTTTTGATTTTCTCCTACTGATCCATGGCCCAGAATCAAAGTATCCTTCCTCTCCATGGATTTTTTCGATGTAGCAGAGCCTTCCCTTTTGTAGTTTTGAGTAATTTATGGCAAGTGATACTTTAAGGGTGTCCAAAATATAATTAATGATTTCAGGATGGAGTCTCGGAAGCTGTGAGGGTGCTTAGAGAAGAGGTGTGTGAAGTTTCTGGCAGCAACCGGGATGAGCCTAGTGATGGTGATCAGTGCATGACTGATTGTTTGCAACCATAAAATAACGTCTACGTCTACTATTTGTGTACACTATATCACAAAGTTTAATACGTTTACTTTATTGTTTTCCACTTTGAATGTTAGACGAAAATTATAGTCAGTAAAATACGAATTTACCCCAAATTCTAAGTCATTTGTATCAGTGTGTTAAGCGTCACTAAGATCAATTTAGAGTTTAAAAAAAAAACATTGTTGAGAGCAAAAACTTTCAGAAATGGTAAAGAAAAAAAGAACCAGTTACATACTATCTTGTTAGCATATCCAAATCTAAACATCGGTCAGGTTTGGTCTGTTCCGGTTCACTTTGGAGGGGACGAGACCGACTGAAAAATTCGCGTTGTGGAGAAGAAGACACATTTTCTGTAACTCTGTTTCGACGCAGAGGAAAAACCCTACGATTTCCTCGACTTGTTAGCACTTCTCCGACCACCGTCTGCTTTCGTTTTTCCTCCCGGCGGAGCAATTTCAACATCTCGTTTTAAATCTCTGGATAATGAATTAGAAGGTTGAAAGATGTTCGAAGGGCTTGTGCGACAGCTTTTGTTAGGGTACCTAGGTCGCTACATCAAAGACATCCAGAAAGACCAGCTGAAGATTACTGTCTGGAATGGTATTACACTTCTTCTTTCGTTCTCCCTCTCTCGGTTTTCCGTTCAACGAGCTCCACATCTCTCTATTGGATGATATACCCACAATTTGGGCTTCTAAACTGCAGAGGAAGTCCTATTGGAGAATGTGGAACTGATTCTTGAAGCGTTCGACTATCTGCAGCTGCCAATCGCTCTTAAGCAAGGTGATGTAATGGATTTTGTCAGCCTTCTCTCTGATGCTTTAATTTGCTTTCTCTGGATCAAATCCTTTGTTGTTCTTACAGGCCGTGTTGGGAAATTGAGCATTAAAATTCCATGGAAGAAGCTTGGCAGGGATCCCATCATCATTAAGCTTGAAGATGTCTTTGTATGCGCATCACAACGCAGTGATCAAGAGGTGGTTTCCCTGTCTAACATCCCCTTTTCTGTACATGACAAGCGTTTGCACTTAAGCCCAATGTTTTCGTGGTCATTGCAGTGGAGTTCAGATGTGGTCGAGAAAAGAGAGTTTGCTGGTAAGAAAGCCAAGCTTGCTGCTGCAGAACTGGCAAAATTGTCCAGGCGTGTCTTTGGTGAGCAATATAATTCCTACTTCGTTGAAGTCTTGGTTTCCGTTACATTTAACTAATTAGCTTATCTTTAAAGATTGCTCCTATATTACATTTGGCCAACCCCTTCAATTTTTTTATCTTTTCCAGACAGCCCAGCAGGGAATCCTTTTATGTCATATATTGCAGCCAAGGTGACATTATGTTCTGCTCTGCTACCCTTAATTTAAGAATCTTACATTTTTCATAGTATGTTTGGTCTGATGCGTGTTTTATTTTCTGAGTAAGTGTAGATATTCCTGCCTGTGGATGATGTTAGCAATCATGTCTTTGCTTCTTTCTACTTTGTTAAATTTCCGTCTCTATTGGCTTAGGTTCTTGATAGCATTCAAGTGTCCATCAAAAACTTCCACATCGTATACTCTGATGCACAACCTGAATCGGTACGTCTCCTGCTTGTTCAGCTTAGTCACCGTGCTAGGATAAAGGCTTGTAATTCAGTATTCTCCATTTGCAGTTCGTGGAAACTTGTAGTCTTGGTTCATTTATGAGATAATGGAGGATACAAAAATAGATAGCTTCAAGTTTTGTGAGCTGGATGATGCTAAATTACTATTAGTCTTTCTTGCGATTCACGAAAGTTACAGCGTGAATCTTCATTTGATGTTGTCTACTTTCCCACTTTCATATGTTTGACTATAAACTGCTGTCTGCAGGTACAAGTTGTATTAGGATTGCGGTTTTCAAGTTTGACAGTTTCAAAACAAACCCCCGTTGGGTAATCTCTTGATACACCTTCTATGGCACTTAATAAACATGTATCACACTTTGATTCCTTGTACCTATGCTTTACTCTGTGGTAAGGAGATGTGATTTAAATTACATTGCGAGTCAGCAAGGAGCATATCCCACTATTCCCAACTGGCTCTTTACTTACTATAATTTTTCATTAATACCTAGTTCTTCCATAAACTAATATTTTGTCGTAGAGCCAAGATCTGTGGCCGATATGTGTGCACCCTGATATATCTTGACATGGCATCTATGTTGAATATCAGGCAATCAGTTAGTAGGGTGAGAGGGGGACAAGAGAATAAACTTGTGCAGATTGAAGCTTTGGAAATTTATTGCGACATGTATGAAGGAAACATGGACTTTTTAAGTGTTGACAAAAAAGGAGGTTTTGACAACTGGTGTCAGTCGAGATTGCAAAGCAATAATTTTGGTTATGTATTGAAGCCAGTCCATGTTTGTGTAACACTACTGGTAATGGAACTAAAAGAGTGTCATTGGTTTGCTGTGTTTTAACATCTGTCATTATATCAAAGCTTTGTTGCTGCTCCAAGGCGCTGCATGCTTGCTCTAGCTTTAGGGGTATGTTAAAAATGAGATGCACACAATTGTATGTTATATCTGCTGTAGTGAGTCTATTTCTTGATTTACCTAATGGCCTATGGAATTAGGAATTTGTCTAATTAATGTCTTTGTGTTTTAGAAGCCAATTCCTTTTGTGATAAACTAAGCACAATAGTTCCAGGCGGAACTTATATATTTCTTCTAGTAGTGCACTTTTTATATCTAGTGAAAGATTTTTGCAGCTATTTGATTAAAAATACTATATTTATACAGAACACGAATTGGTCTATGTGTGTGGCTATTACTTGGGTGCATTTGTGCTATGTGTTTAAATATGCATTCTTTCTTTTGCCTTGATGCATTTCTTTGCATAGGTCAATCGATCTGGAGAGCTTTATGACGATCTACCTCAGTATTCTATCAGCGCTGAGTTGACTGATGTGGTTAGTTCGCAGAAATTGCTATACTAGGTTGAGAGCTAAGATTCTCATTCTAACTTCCACATATGCGTTGCAGGTCATGACTCTGAATGAATTTCAATTGCAACAGATTCTTATTCTGTTAGATTACTTGCAAACCAGCCAATTGCATGAGAGGTAAGCCTTTCATTTGGGTAGTGAAAATTTCTCCTCCTTCTAAACTTTTATTATCCTAAGATTTAGCTGTATAAATTGGAATTATGGAACATTTTGAAGAAAATTTGATTAAAGAATATATTAAATGGTTTAGGTATGGGCGCTATCGTCCCTGCTCCAGTTCCTTATCGAAGAAACCTCCAGGGTGGCAGAAGCTCTGGTGGCATTATGCCCAAAAATCAATTATATCCGATGTACGGAAGAAACTGTGGAAAACTTCATGGAGATATCTTGGACAGCGAATGTAAGTTTACTTTCTTGACATCTTTTCATTACTTGACATCTTTTTCGTTTCTTCAAGTTAGATGATGCTTAATCACATTGCAATCATAATTTCATGAAATAAGTAGAAAATACTCGTGCAATATAATCAAGCATTTTTTTTTTGTGAAAAAAATACAGGAAAATGCGCAGGAGGTATATTAACTTTTACAAGATAAAGCTAGATTTCCTTCGCAGGGAACAGGCAAGGATTTTCTTTTCCTCCTTATCTGATTACATGTGTCTGGGTTTTTTCATTATGTTGCTTCATGTCGTCCTTTTGGCTTAACTCCATGAGATTGCCTAACCTAGCCTTTTGAATTCAACGTATAGCATGGAAAGCCTCATTATTTTTACGTGATTTAACAAAATCAGGAAGCATAGGTGGTTTGTCATTTCGATGTGTTTTGTCCTTTAGTGTTATTCAACATCTTAATGGATGGGTAGCGGTCGGTGTATTTCATTTCATAGGTAGCCGTAGCAATGGTAGGAAACTTTTATTCTTGTTGGAATGTTGTAATCAGATGTAGAAATTGCAGACTTGATCTAAGCCTTTGGCTACATCATACGTTTCAGAAAAAGAAAATTCGAGAAAGATTTTATTTTCTTTTAACATCTTGAAAATATTCTATAAGAGTTTATCACCAAAAAGTTTATTATAATGGGTAATGCCTGTTTGTCCTTTAGCTATTTCAAGCCCGACTTTTCCTTGTCAAGTTGCTTCTCTACTAATATGGGTGTGCTTTATGCTTCTGGCTGCAGTCAATCGATGAGGCTATCCTTTTGGGTTTGGAAGAAGTGGAGAAGAAGTCTGATATTGATGATATCTTAACTTATAGGTCTGCAGCAGAAGGTGAGATGCAGGTATGGTAAATTAGGTTGCCGTTGTAGCATTTCATATTTTGAAAGAGATACGAAAGGTTGTTCAGATATCTATCCCCTTATAGCAGATAAGTTCATGTCCTAGCACTAGCATTTTCTTATCTTCCCTTTTGCCTTTGGTTTTTAAATCTTATTATGCAGGCTTGCTCAGAATTGGCTGTGAACATAGGAGCAAGTGGTACCACTGGCTCTGAAAAGGAACAGAGTGATGATCCTACATCAAATAAGTCGCGTGGGTGGTTGAACTGGTTGTCGCGTGGAATGCTTGGTGCTGGAGGCACAGAGGATTCTAGTCAGTTTTCTGGTGTTATTTCCGATGAAGTTGTCAAGGTATTCTAGTACCATTTAATACCCGTGGAGTTTCAAAATTCTGTGCCACGTCATATTAACTATTCATTTACTGCAGGATATACATGAGGCAACAAAGTTTCACCATCTTTCTTCATCTCCTAGAAATATAACTGCAACTGGTAAGATCTGTACGTGCTCCATTAGACTCAACGTGCGCAAAATTTCTGCTACTTTGCAACATTTAAATGGGTAAGTTACAACTTCTCAATTACTTCAGCTGACCTCTGCCTTCAATATTCGTCTTTTCATCTCTTCTTTTTCGTATTTTATGATACAGGAGCTCTTCTCAAGTTATAACAGAATTGGAAATTTTGGGGGTGATTGTTGAATGCAAGTCTTGGAAAGAATCTACAGCCATGAATGTTTCTGTTATGTCTGGAAGGCTGGTCTATCCTCAAAATGGGAAAGAAATTCTAACCATAAAAGGCGTATGTGTCTCAATATGCTGTTACGCCTATGCCATTTTGTTAATAATTACTAATATCGGAAAATCATGAACATTTCAGACTAATGCTTGCTTAATAAGGTGATATGAACCATCTAGTTGTAACATATGCTCTGTAGTTTCTGCTATTAAAATTTATTTTAACGCTTTAATATTGTCTTCAGTAAGAAAATTGAATTAGAATATTTCATGCAGGTCTGTTCTCAGAGTGATGCACTAGAAATGAAACCCTCATATGGAGTGCGGTTGGATCTCTCTCAAGATCATGATGTTGCATTGTCATTAAAGGTGAACTAACTGCACTTTGCATCAGCTTTTTATGGACAAGCCCATCGCATGCTCCTTTTGGCAGTCTTGGTCTTTTGTCCGTAGCTACCTATGAGAATTGACTTTATTATAGTTTTTTTCCCTCTTGCTTCGGTAGGTCACACTTCAACCACTTGAAGCCGCTTACAATGTAGATTTCTTTCGAGCTGTCAGTAAATTTTTCTCTGGTTCAAGGTCCTTCAAACTTCAACATGAAAGAGTGAGCTCTTTTTTTCACTACATCTGCTACATGCTCGTAATGTTTGTTCTGAAAAGATATGAAAGTTTTGACTAAAAAATGTTTAGAAAGTATGGTTATATGTAATATGATGCCACTTTGTCTTCGTGATTGACAAAAAAATATTGTAGTGATCGAAAGTCTGAAAGTTGGTTCTGCTAATTGTACTGGACATTTGAATTTATAGATGAAATGTATGAATTGACCAAGGAATCCAATGCAATGACTGTTTCATATAATAAATGGTTTTCTCTTGTGACATATAATAAATCGTTTCACGAAATATTTTGTGAAAGAAGGCTCAAATTTTTTTTCTTCAGGTTCTATTATCGCTCAATGGCCTTGAAAGTGAAACACGATTGGCGGCAAAAAACGGAGTAAGTGTTCTTCTATTGAACCGTTGGCGTAGATTCATATCCTAATTGATTATGGTGCTTATTTGTTTCGTGGTTTGTTTCATAGATACCTCTTATCAAGCAGAAATAAAGTGAAGTGGGACCTGAACATAAAAGATCTTACCTTACGTTTCCCTGGACGATTGGTTGAATCAGAAAGCTACAATCTGGTATTTAGCTTATATAGTCATTTGGGTGCCTGTTTTTTTTATTAATTGTATCTTTCTGAGTATTTATTCTATCTTCACACGCATTCCCTTGAGCAGGTTCTGGTATTGGAATCTCTTTCTATCACATCCAGTAGCACAGGTTTTCTTAACCCAAGTCTAAGAATGCAATCAGGTATGGTGGATACTTTACAAAGTTCCACTGCGGCCTTAAATGCTTTTCAAGTCAAAGATCTCTATGACCATTTTGAGATCAATATTCGTGACCTTGAGGTATGATATAAATATATATATAATTTTTTTCTTTTTATTGGAGTTTCGTAAGTAATCATATATGTTTTTACATCTGCGTCTTTTGCAGATTAAGCTGACGAAGATACATCCTTTTCAAGAACTTCCCCTTGTGGAGAAATCATCTTTACTTATTAAGTTAGCTTCTTGTATAATTCCAGAGGAGTCAAGTTTGAAGCAGTTGGAGGTATTGAAATTCAATCTCAGATTTCAAAGTGGCTGTGTCTAGTTTGCTGAGTGAATGAATAACCTTCTTGTTCCTTGGTACTAAATGCTTGTATTTCTGTAGTGGCGTCAAAAATAGAGAGCACATTTTGGAATTGATTATTTGTCATTCCGTTCATTTCAGGTTGAAGCAACTCTGTCTATGATCAATGTACATTTCTCTCCGTCGATATTTGAAGGAGTCATGTCTGTGATTGAATATCTTGATATTCAGGATCATGGAGCTCAAGGTGTACCACCTTACCCCGTTTCCATCTTTTGCTTCACCATCAGTACCAACTTGGCACTTTTCAGGTTGCACGTCAATCTTGAAAATGAAGGAGAAAATAGCACAGTGCTTATTCTTTCTATACAACAGCTTGATCTCTGGTAAGTAATTGTTGCAACAATAAAGGATCGTTTTGTTACTTTTCACAGTATCACTGGAATATTAATGTTCAGCTATTAAACAAGTATGAATGCAGTGGTGTTGTTGTTGTGTATGTATATCTACCATGGTGATGTCCACTTGTTTTGCCGAGCAGTTAATATCTTCTTATGCTTCTTATCATACACATATTTGGTCTTATGATCACTGCATATGACTCATCTACTGATGCCATTGTAAAAACCATGCCCATCCATTTCTTTTTCTCTCTGTTCTCAGTTGTTAAATATTGTAGCACTGGGGTTTCCTGACAAGTTCTCTTGTACAATCGTCATTTTCAGGTATTCACGTACCAAAATTGAAGAATGGTCGGTCTGTGTAAAAGCAATGCAAATGATAGCTTGCTCTAAAGATGCAGGTGATAGTCATATTTTATGTTCATCTGGGAATCTACTCAAATCGTCCTTTGCCCGTGGACAGAGGATGGGTGCTCAATGTAGCGACCAAACAAACACTAGGGAGAACGGTACAACTCCTGAAGCTGTTATCAGCTTAAACTGCAAGGTTTTCCGAAGTAAAAATTTTATTTCTCACCAGTATACAATCTATTGGAGGGGCGCTGAACTCCATTGCTACCCATACATATTTGGTATGTTGACAAGTTTTTTGAATAAGATAACTTCCTATAAGATCTCTGCCGCCGATTCGAATCCTTCTAGCCTTACTGCAGATACTAGTATTCCAACAAAAATTCCTCCGTTTGGTTGTGAAAAGTTTGGGTTCTCAAACTTCATTGAAAGTAGATCTTGTGGCTGCATTCCTCTTGACAAATATCCATTTGTTACCATTTACAACTCTGGTTCTCTTGGTAGCCTAGAAAGTTCTCTTTGTTATTTGACTTCTGATTGGAGGAAGTCATTTATAGTACGGAATAAAACTGACGGGGCAGACATAGGTGTGAACTGCGAACGTAACAGCTGTACGTTGCAACCAAAATGTGATTGTCCTCTGAATGAGCTTGCGTCCTCCAGAGGTCCTGATCAGACCAATCTCTTTATCGTTGATGTGCATGTCTCCAACACCAATGTACATTTCCATGATACTTCATGTGTTTTTGGAACTATTATACTCCCAATATCCAGATACGTGCTTACCAGTTCAGAAGATTGTTTCGATTTGGTTGCCTCTGCTAAAGACTTGATGCTGGAGTCATCTTTGTTCACCAACTATTCTGGCGGGTTTCTTTGGAGACCTTCAATACCAAATGTCTCGCCGGTCTTGAACCTACGTTTAAGGAAGAGGAGTTTGGAGCCTTCTGGTTCTGAGCTTGAAGTGAGCATTGGTATACAACACACATGCTGCACTTTGCCGCCGGAATATGTGGCCATTATAATTGGATACTTCTTGCTTCCTGATTGGACTTCAAATTCAAGCCTCCAGTCATTGCGACAAGCTACTGAGTTCACTAAGGCTCATTCTGAGCTTGCCATTACTTATAAAATTGAGATACTGGACTCCACTTTAATTCTTCCTGTGGAAAATGATGACTGCAGGCAACTGAAAGCTAACATACAGGAGTTATATATGAGTTTTATTCTAGAGTGTGCTTTGAGCAATGTGGCGCAGCACATACCGCAGGAATGTGTTATTCCGCGTAATCAAGTAGCAGGGCGAACCGACTATATAAACATATTTGGGCGGGACTTATCGCTATCATTGCTGCTTTCAGAGAATGGCATATCAACATTCAAGAAAGGTGCTGTATGCAGAAGTGTCACGCTGGCTGCTAGAGTAATTGCTGACGCTTGGATTAGATTACCTTGTGATCACGATTCGTTATCGGATTTGGCATGTGTTATGTCAAGGGTTGAAGTTTGTGAAATTGTTGTGGATGGTATGTGGTGTTCAACATCCTGTTAATTTCTGCTCTTCAGCTCTCTCTTTTTATAGTGATTACGTATTTTCAACTGATGCATAGGTATGTTATATATATTTTTTATTTTTATTTTGCAGATTCAGATGCCTTGGATGGGTTTAAGGCATTTCTTGATGTGGTTGATCAGCTTTCTTTACTTGGTGATGAATCAAAATTGTTCGTGTCTGATGTTCCTCAGTTTCTTCGTACGAAGATGCGTCTAAAGCAGGAGCCTGCAGTTGCACCTCTTGAACCTCTGACAAGGGTTATAAAATTCAGATTTTTTGTCAATTTTTTGACGCTAAAACTGCATCGGTTAAGGAAAGAACTTGGACCCCTGCTATCTGAACCTGTGCTCCAGACTGATATAAAATTTGTTTGCTCTGGGGATCTTAAAAACAATTTCCCTATGAGCTTGGATGCTCAGTTTTTCGAAATTGGGCTTTATTCACTGCTGAGCTCAGTCATGTTAGTCAGATGCACCAATGCATATGGGGTTTCTTCAGCACTTAAAGTCGGATTTACGGCACAGGCTGAAAATGGATATGATCTCTGTTTTTCTCTCCCATCCCTAGACATCTGGTTACACTCTTTTGACTGGATTGAAGTTATGGAGCTTCTTAGATCTTATGCCCAGAAACTGGAAGATAGTAGTCATGACCTTTCAATGTCAAAAGGTTCAAACTTAGATATGCATGATTCTGTTGAAGTGGTAAGGAATTCTTGTGAAAATATGGCATTTGCTGCAAGATCAGAGATTATTGGTGTCACAATCTACTTTCCTCTCTGCATAAGCCACACTGAATTTCCAGGTTTCATGGCAACCGATGTTCACCAAAGATCTGAGCAAGAGCACAACAAATCCTTCAAAGGGAAATACTGTAAATATGTTTCTATTAGAGCACTTAGCAGGAGCGGTGAACTCTCTATTCTTGGGAGGGATGTTAAATTGAGCTATAAGATTGAAAAGCTCGATGGTATTCTTGCAATATCCGGGGCTGATACTGTCAGGTCTTGTTCTTTATTTGGAGCTTCACAGCTACTTGTAGAAACTAGTATTCAGATGGATAAGAAGAAAATCATGAATGTAGATGCGGGGATACTGTCTGACAATGTAGAGATGCATGCATCTCATCAAGTATTATCTTTCTGGCATGGAGTTACATTTGATGCACCTGAGACGCCACCTTCACAAAGCTTGCAAGGAATCATGAGTATAAAAGTTCAGATAAGAGATGCGTCTCTTCTTATATCAGATGGAAGGGTACGCATGTGCTTTATATTCTGATATATCTCTGTCAATTTTATCTAACACAGCAGTGGCCTCACAAGTAAAAACTTTGGCTGTTTATGTGTACCTCACTGTTAGTGTGGTGCCACTTTTGTTGTGCCATAATCCATGCCTTTGTTGTGCCATAATCCATGCCTTTTACTGTATGTGTTTGTTCTTCGTGATCAGTTAATGTCTGCTTATGAATCTAATGGTACTTCTTCGTAATTAGTGCTTGAGATGATGAGGTTAATTTTTCTTCACTGATGAGAAACTTAATTTGATGGGTGAATTTTGGTTGGTTTCAAATATATAACCAAGGCAGAAAAGGAAAAAATGTTGCAAATTGATCTGTGGTCCATTTTCTAAACATGTTTTGCTCCATGATTGTCTGTGAGCTCCTTACCTATAGCGTTTGCACTGTATATGCAACATTTCACCTTGGATTCTTGAGCTACTCTGCTAAAGACTTCTCTTATCTCTTGACTTTCATGTAGTGGGGGTGTAGCGGTCTGCTTCTTGAAGTTCTTGTGAGAAACTTTCTCCTGCAAGCTAATCTGACTGAAAAGAATGTGGAGAGTTTGGTTTCATGTGATCTTGAAGTGAATTATAATAATATGCACAAGGTACGAGGCAGAAACAAAATCTTGCTGTCATTTGTATCTTTATTTTGGTAGCAGGCTGATAACCACCCTTGCATATATGTTGAAGGTATTGTGGGAGCCTTTTATTGAGCCCTGGAATTTTGATATCAAATTATCCAGAAAATATGAGGCAAATGCTTTGCTGAACAATGTGGGGCTCACTGAAGTAATTGTTGCATCATCAAATCAGCTCAATGTGAACTTAACAGAATCTCTTTTTGAGGTAAGATGATATATAATTTATTCCCTGTAAAAGTTTTCTGTAGTTGTTTTCCACATATGTTCATTTTCTCCTTTCCCCGTTAAAGTGCATTTTCAGGATAATCGAGATGTCGAACGCTTTGGAATTGATGGAAACAGATGGTGTTTTCAACCATAAGGGATCGTCAGTTTACTGCACTGGGAGTACCAATACAGAGCGATATTCTCCATATATACTTCAAAATTTAACTTCCCTTCCTTTGGGGTACCAAGTTTTCCAAGGACATAATTCACATGTCCTCAATATGTCAGCTCCAGTGGCTCACAACATTGTGCAACCTGGTTCCTCGGTTCCCATCCATCTTGATAATAGTGACACACTACTTATTCCTGATAAACGTCGAAGTAATTTTGGTTGTTTTAGCAGCAAATCTGGTGATGCCACACATCATTATATGAAGGTCCAACTTGATGGAACATCGTTTGCTTCTCCTCCTCATTCAATGGATCGAATTGGCCTTTCCTATTTTGAGGTTGATTTTTCCAAGACATCAAACTCCTGTAGTAATGATGGGAAAGCAAGTAAATCTGGTTCTGGGAGCAGCTTTGTTGTTCCTGTTGTGTACGAGGTTTCGTTGCATCAGCAGAGCAAGTTGATACGTGTATACTCAACAGTATGTATGACTTCATTAATGTATATGCTTTGTATTTCTTGTAAATGTTGAGCCTGCGTATGATCTTTCCCTTTTTCAGGTAATAATTTTGAACTCGACACCCATGCCTTTGGAACTTCGCTTTGATATTCCATTTGGTGTCTCCCCAAAGGTTATTGAATAATATGCTCGTTTGTTTTATCTGTGACAGATCTTTTTTTTTTGAGGATATTGGATCATATCCAGCTGAAGTCCTGGGTTCAGATTATATATATGTTCGTTCTTGCATTATCTCAATTTCAGTTGGCTAAAGTCATAGGTTTAGATTTATCTCATTTCCTTTCTTGCGTTAGGAGTTGTCTTTAGGTAAATAAGCCAAGGGAAGAAGGGGGCATAGGAGAATGGGATTAGGATTTCCTTGGACGGCACTGCCGTTGGAGAAGCCAACAAGGGTCTAGGTTCCTTGTTGGAGAGCTAAGTGTCTCTAGGAGAGCTATCTCTGTTTCTATTTTTCAGTTCTATTCCCCTGAACAACATCATTTATTATTCGTATGTCATTCTATTTCAGATCCTAGATCCTATTTTTCCTGGTCAAGAATTTCCACTACCTCTACACTTGGCTAAATCTGGCCGGCTACGGTGGCGTCCCCTCGGGGATTCTTATTTGTGGAGTGAAGCTCATAGCATCTCCAAAGTACTTTCTCAAGATAGCAGGATAGGATTTCGCCGATCTTTTGCTTGCTATCCATGTCACCCTAGCCATGAGCCATTTCGTTGCTGCATATCTGTTGAAAGCTCTAGCTTGCCGGCATCATTTTATCTTAATGATTTGCCAGATGGAAATATTGGTCGGCAGTTGCACGATCTTGACCAATCAAGAGAGCGGTTCATTCATCAAGTGACTTTAAGTACTCCATTTGTTGTGAGTAACTGTCTTCCAGAACCAATATCACTTTCTATCGAAAGTGGTGGCATCATCCAGACTGCATCCCTTTCTGAGGTTTGAGAGATATTTCTATACCATTCCCTTTTGAAAGATAGAGTTGAATGATGTTTTTATATGGTTGATATGGTATTATTTATGTAAAAATGTATCTTTTTAGGGGGAGACTCCGTTCTATCATATTGATCCTTCACATGACCTGGTCCTTGAGTTCAAATTAAATGGCTCTAGATCATCATCTTTAAAGTTTCCACGCTCAGAAACGTTTAGCACAGTGGCCAAGTTCAGTGGAGGGAAGTTCTCTCAGACTGAAACTGTTTCCTTTGATTCATACCTCGGTGGTGGTAAGGTTTATGATTTTAACTTTATAAATGGCTATTCATTTTTGAGACATTTTTTAATATTGTCTATCTTATAGGTTCTGTTTATGTATCTTGTGAGAAAACAATGGATGTAACATGTGGGGCGCGGGAAGTATTCATCTTTGTCCCATTTTTATTGTATAACTGCACTGGAGCTCCTCTGATTGTTTCAGACTGCACTAATGAAGCCAAAGTTTACTGCGTAATGCCATCCTGCTACAACCTGATTGAGCAGCATTTTGTTCAGAGTCAAAAAGTTGGTCTTGGCATTTTGTCCCCTGAGAAAGATTTGCTAGATAAAGTTCGAATTGCGGATTCCCCTTCTAGTCCTTCCTCCTCGGAGTGCGGCTACTGTGCTTCCAGTATTGAGAGATTTCTGGATAGGCATGTGACTCCATCAACTCGGCGAGTTCCTTTAGCACATCCAAAAGACTCAGCAACTGTTCGCAAGAGGAGTCTTTCTTCAAAGAGTTTAAGGGAGGTGTGCTTCCAAGGTAATGAGCCTGGCAAAGTAAAGGCATGCATTTATTCACCTTGCCCTATTTCGAGGGTTAGTGACAGTGCGATCCGAGTCAAAAGGGACCTGCCAGGGTCAGATAATTCAAATAGCACACACTCTCTGTGGTCTGCTCCATTTCCTCTTGTTCCACCCGGTGGTTCAACAAATGTAGTTGTCCCACAACCAACGCTTGGTGAATCATCTTTATTATCTGTTACGTGTTCAATTCTTGGTGGGGCATTAGCAGGGAGAACGCAAGCAGTTACCTTCCAACCAAGGTGGTAGATAGTTTCACCAAATGTTCTATCTTCTCCTGTATTAATTTCCCTATGTTTTCACTAAAAAAATTCCCATGTTGCAGATATATCATCTGTAATTCATGCAGCCGGAACCTATGTTACAAGCAGAAGGGTACCAATTTAGTTTCTCATTTGGCTGTTGGACAGCATTCTCAGCTTCAATGGACAGATAATACAAGGTTCGTTCTTATTTAGGTCTTATGTACAACACATTCTTGGTATTAAGGAGTTGGTTTTTTTTTTTAGATCACCGTGCATTCAGTTTTCCATTGTCATCTCACATAAAATTAGTAGTTCTCATATTGTGCTTCTTATTGATGTAGCTGTTTACGCTTGAATTTTTGTTGATTTTTTGTTATCTTGTTTATAGTTCTCTGTTTCATTCTTGTGCCTACTTCTCTGTTAACTTGTCTGAAAATGAAACTGTTGCCCTTCTTTGTCCATGCGACTGATTCTTTTGAATTATTCAGTTTCTCATCCTTCAAAACCTAGGACTCATTTGAAAACCACCACTGTTGCTACTCTTATCCTCAATTTGTACTGAAATGTTACACTTAAAAGATTCGACCTGTACGCCACTTACTTTTCTATATGAACAGGGAGTTACTAGTTTCAGTCCGTTTAAATGAGCCTGGATGGCAATGGTCAGGCAGCTTCTTGCCAGATCATTTAGGCGATACTCAATTGAAGATTTGGAACTATGTTAATAAAGCTTTCAACATGGTGCGGGTGGAAGTTCAGAATGCCAATATGTCAAGTGGAGATGAAAAGCTTGTAGGGAGTGTCCATGGAAATGTTGGGACAAACTTTATTCTATTATCAGATGATGACATGGGCTATATGCCTTGCAGGATTGATAATTTCTCGAATGAGGTCAGTAATGTTATAATTGATGTTAATATAAATCCAGCTGAGTTTTAGTTATTCTTCTCTTCGGTTCCCAGTTCGTTCGACTCCAAAATACTTTAAGCATTCAGAACATCAAATTGAGTAATCAATATCTAGCACGCCTAAAATTGTACTTGATTTTCTTTTCGTATCCATTGTGTGAGCTATTCTAGTTGTGTTTTTACTGTAACATTTTAGGACCCAAGTATTGTTGTTAAAAATGTGGATACTATGAAACAGGAAAGATATTATATTCTGCAGCCAGCGAAGGGGTACTAGAAAACTTGCTTTTTGAATGACTGATGTATAATATCATATTGATTTTGAAACCCTTGGTTACTCCTACAAGGAACTGAATATTGCTTCTTTTTTTTCTGTGCATGGTAGAGACTGAGAGTTTATCAACAAAAATGTGAAACTTTTGATACCGTAGTTCATCCTTACACATCTTGCCCTTATGCTTGGGATGAACCCTGTTATCCGCATCGTTTGACCATTGAGGTATGGTGATTACATCTCTGCTTATTAACAAATCAGCCCTTTGTGACCTCTTTGCCGCTTTTTTGTTCCTTCTCTTTTCTAACGTTTTTTTCTCTTATTGAGGAATGTAGGTGCCCGGAGATCGTGTTATAGGTTCTTATGCATTTGAGATAACTAAACAACCTATTCCAGTGCACTTGCGCTCTACCTCTGAGGTAAACAAATTCGTCATGTTCTGTTCCTTACATAAAAAAAAATTGGCAGCATGCCAATCTCTCATCAGTCAGAATTGGGAAAAATTTCACATGAAATTTCCTCTGCAAATTAAGTTTGGACTCAGCCAGCATAGGCTCTCTGGGCCTGCTATAGTGAGGTGGAGTAGATTATTTCTGCATGCATATAAAAAACTGGAGCACGCATTCACATAATCCATATGTGCTTGCGACTAGATTAGGCAAATGAATGAGTGATGGCACTGAAAGATGTAATGACAAGCTAATGGCATGAAAATAAAACCATATAATAGATAAGACCAACAAATTTCTTTCACTTTGCCTTTCTTTTTATACTCCTTTAAAAATTCCACTTAATAAATGCAAAGATCCACTTAAAGGGAGCGGTTTATTATCTAGTTAATTGTTTCAATTGACCTGCTTCAGAAACCTGAAAGGACGCTGATGCTATCTGTCTGTGCTGAAGGAGCTACAAAGGTACACTTTTTTTCTAATACCAGAGTTTTTCACTTAGCTCACTTTCTGAGGACACAACTGCTTTTTCTATTTTGCTGATGCAACTTGTTCATTTTCGTCTTTCCCCATTTTAGGTTTTTAGTGTTGTAGATTCAGGTTATCACACCATGAAAGATACAAAGGAAATGTTTGACTTTAAATTTAGTGAGAAGGGAAAGCAAAAGATTCAAACGGATAATATCATCCGTTACACAGAAAAGTTCTTGCTTGTCCTGCCAAGCATTGGCATTTCTTTGGTTAATTCTCATCCACAGGTAACCATCCCCGGAAAATATAAAGCGCTTCTATATTACATCCTAAGACGCTTATAACACTCCATAAGTCTTCCTCTTCACAGGAATTGATTTATGCTTCTGCGTCACATGTAGTATTAGATCTGAATCAAAGTGTAGATCAGCAGAAGCTTTCCTTTCAGATCTCTTCATTACAGATAGACAACCCACTTCACAATTCTTCATATCCTGTCATATTGTCATTCAATCATGACCACAGAGGCATTCCTCCTGATTGGGGGTTTAAGGATAACAAAGCAAGATTTTTAAGTGAAACTGTTCAGCAAGTTAGAAGTAATACCCATGATGCTGTACTCTCCATTGGCCTTGCAAAATGGCGCAAGACAGATGTTTCATTAGTTTCTTTTGGGTACATAAATATAAGGTATGGTTAATGGTAAAATTATTTTTAGTATCCACAGATATACATTTTGTTTTCAAATCTCAGTTTCTCTGTAAACAAATGCAGGATTGGTGAATTTGGACTTGAGCTCGAGCTACAAACGCTACTATCCTTGTTGGAGTTCGTGAAAGCAGTTCTTCCTAATTCTCAGGGTAGGGTCTTGCCGCTCTCAGATCCAACACTACATCCTCTGATTTATGACACTGGTTCCAAGGATATAAGTTTGGAAGAGGCTCCACCACATGCAAGAAACATTCCTGTATTTAACAAAAGCCAGAGAAGCATTGTATCTCTACCTATAGTGGTTCCAATAGGAGCTCCTTGGCAGCATATTCACTTATTGGCTCGAAGACACAGGAAGATTTATGTTGAAACATTCGACTTAGCCCCTATTAAGTTTACGTTAAGGTGAGCTAGAAATTGTTCTGTCAGGAAAAATATACTTTTGGTATCCTATCTACATCTAGATTCACACGGGTCCTTTTTGTATCACTATATTGGCAGCTTCTGCAGCGCTCCCTGGATGCTTAGGAATGGCATTCCTACTTCAGGGGAGTCCCTGATCCACGTATGTACCTTCACGTCTCTTGAAGCATTCCGTATAGATAATGCATAATTTGATAGTACTTAAATTCAATGCATACGTGATTTGTTACGTTAGGTTTTAATGATCCCTTTTTGACAAATTTTCTTTGCCAGTCTCTTCTTCATTTTTTCATCATCGGGATTACCTAATAGACTTATAGATAAAGGGGAGTAAGAACATATTAATGGTCTAGTTATGAGCTTTCATGGCTTTGGGAGAGATTAGGGACTCCGAAGCAAACCCTACACAGTCTCTGGTCGTCCTTTGGCTCTTGATACTCGAAATAAAGAGAGTTTCCATCCTGAATCTTATCATTACCTTTTGTAGTTTTTTCTATCCGTGGACCTGGTTGTAAGGAATATAAAAACATAGATTAAATTATGTCGTATTGGATATGGCTAACTGAATCATCATGATCCGATTCCAGAGAGGTCTTATGGCTCTTGCCGATGTCGAGGGTGCTCGAATACATCTCAAGCAATTGACAATTGCTCATCACATGACTAGTTGGGGATCATTTCAGGAGATCCTTGTCGGGCACTATACCCGTCAAATTCTTCATGAGATGTACAAGGTTAGAACTGGGAAACGACAATTTCATTTGCTGTTTATTTTTATTGTTTTGCTATAGCAGTCATACTATTCACTAGTGCATCGTCCCACCTTACCTGGTGGACAAATTTTCTCCAATCTACTATACCTGTTTTCTCTTGGTTATTAACACAGGTATTTGGCTCTGCTGGTGTTATTGGTAATCCCATGGGATTTGCGAGGAATGTTGCACTTGGAATTAAAGATTTCCTCTCAGCTCCCAGCAGGAGTGTCTCAAAGGTGATGAGAAACCTTTTTCATGTTGCTTAATGTTTTTCCTTTACTGTGTCTGGTTATGTTACTTTTGGCTTATGTGCTAAACTAGATTACTTGAACAGAGCCCAGCAGGGATTATTCAAGGAATGGCTCATGGAACCACAAGTCTCTTGAGTAGCACTATTTATGCTTTAAGCGATGCTGCCACTCAATTTAGTAAAGCTGCACACAAGGTACTACGCATCTGTTTGCTTAAAATCTATGTTGCAGTCACAACCTTCGAAAAATATTCACAGAATTTACAATTTGGTGCAGGGTATTGTTGCATTTACGTTCAATGACCATGATGTTGCAAGGATGGAAAAGCAGCAGTTGGGGGAAGGATCACGTAGCAAAGGAGTTATAGGTGAAGTGTTTGAGGTATATATCATTTGCACTTTCTTTGGAAATGTTATATACTGATTTGATGTCCACTTAGTCTTATAGGTGATTTCCTCCAGATGTTTCGCCATGTCTGTTAACATTCTCTGATTAGTTATTAACACCATTGCCCTTTGAACGTGCATAACGAATCTTGAAGTATGGTTGATAATGACTTGAAAAAGAAGCAGCTGAACAGCTAATATTGCATAGTTTCTTTCAATTTCTTCTGATTGGTTATAGATGAGATAAAAATCCATTGTTGGTTTCTACTTTGCTTAAAGTTAGTCCATCACGATGTTCATCACAGGGACTCACTGGTCTCCTTCAATCACCAATAAGAGGAGCTGAGAAACATGGGCTTCCAGGCGTCATCTCAGGTAGTTAAGCGAGAACCATCACTTAAGTCACTTGTAGATATTCAAGACATCTGATGTTCTTGTACTAGCTGTCCTTTATGTTTGGCTTAGTAATTTTATGCATGTTAACTGGGTGGCTCTATATGGTTCAGGAGTGGCTTTGGGGATTACTGGACTTGTGGCCAGACCAGCGGCTAGTATCCTTGAGGTAACTGGAAAAACCGCACAGAGTATCAGAAATCGAAGCCGGATTCATAACATAAGATCCCAAAGGCACAGGCTTCGCCTTCCTAGGCCTCTGAGCAGAGAACTACCTCTAAGGCCTTACTCATGGGAGGAAGCGGTCGGGACAGCAGTACTTATGGAGTTTAGAGATACCTTAAAGTTCAAAGGCGAGACACTGGTCAAGTGCAAAGCCCTCAAGCAAGAAGGGGCTTTCGTTGTAATCACAGGGAGACTGGTATTGGTTTTAAGCAGCCCGAGCTTAGTAGATTTCAGAAAACCAGGATTTCTCGGAGTTCCAATAGATTTGGTATGGAATATCGAAAGAGAAATCGGTTTGGAGAGCGTGATACACACAGATTGCAGCGGGGGAGTTGTCCGCATCATAGGAAGCAATTCAGATGGTGTATGGAACTGGAGACAGAACCAGCAAAAGAAAAGTAGCCCGAGCAGAAGACGATGGAACGATGCTTCGGTTCAGCCGCTTCTGCAGACCAACTTAGAGCTTCCATCTGAGGAAGAAGCAGAAGAGTTGTTGAGTGTGTTGTTATCGACTATTGAAACTGGGAAAAGCCGGAGCTGGCACAGTCAATTTGTCTTAAGCCGAAGTAACATCAGTTAAAGCGGAAGCTGCTTAGCCAGGCACTGGTGTGCATCGAATACAGAACTGACTATTCTAACTTTCTTAGGCAGTATATGTACATGAGAGAGGTTTTGTAAAACTAGTTTCAGAATCTTATGAGCAAACGGTCTTTGGGTCTAACTGGCTGCATATGTGTTTTGGCAATAAATGCACCATGTTTTAGTTGTGGGTGTGAATCTCAACATCTTTGAAAATTTGATTCTCTCTTACAATTATCTTTATATGATAGACCGTAGACGACACATTTCTAAAACCTACATTTGATAATTTGTAAATTTACTTGCATTAAAAAAAACACGCCTTAAATACCATATTATTCACTGTCAAATAGTGCAAATAAAACAATTTTACCAAAAAAAAATAGTGCACATATTATATAAAAAAATACGTGTAAATTACTTATTTTATTATTATATCACCTCGATCCACAAATATTAAATGGAATATATATTAGCGACAACGAAACCGGCTAAAATGTTTTGGGCCTTTTTGGTTTATAGACTGGCCTTCTCAGTTCGCGCTCTACGCGTTTCCGTCCGAAGACACTACCGGAGTTTTTGTTCGGCGATCGTAGTGGTAAATCGGGACTTTTCTCAGAGAACCGTTGGATCTAGTTGTTCTGGATCTGATCATATTTCGGCTTGGAATTGTAGCTGAAGTTTCTGTTTCGGAGTTCTCGTGAATCCGAATCGTCTGTGCGGATGCAATTGTGCTCAGATTTTTGAGTTGTTTCGTTGATCTTCGAGGACAGTAAGAGAGATCGAAATGTTGCGGGCGAGAGCATTTCGGCAGACAAATGGTAAGATTGTGAAGATACAAGTACATCCCACGCATCCATGGCTTGTTACGGCCGATGATACGGATCACGTATCCGTCTGGAACTGGGAGCATCGTCAGGTTCTGGTTTTATCGAGATTTTGATTTAATTTTGTTTCGCCTCTAATCCCGAATCGAGTATCTTCAACGTCTCTGGCCATTTATGTATTTTTTCTAGGTAATTTATGAACTGAAAGCCGGTGGAGTTGACGAGCGCCGTTTAGTTGGTGCCAAGTTAGAGAAGCTTGCCGAGGGAGAATCCGGTGAGTCATGATCAACTTGTTCCTTATCAGTTTCCGTTATCAACTGAAATTTCTTCTTCAATTTCTACGTTCTCTTCTTGTAAAATGAGTATGCGCTTCATATGTTTTCTGTCCTGACTGATATTTATGTTTTGCGTAGACTATAAAGGCAAACCCACTGAAGCCATTCGTGGAGGAAGGTAATAGATCTTCACCGCTGTTATCCTTTCACCCCTTTCAATATGAGAAACAAAAGGACTAATCCGCTCATCTTCTTTCCACCTACAAGTGTCAAGCAGGTGAAGTTTTATGACGATGATGTGCGTTATTGGCAAATGTGGCGCAATCACTCTGCAGCTGCTGAATCTCCATCAGCTGTCAATCATCTCACATCCGGTTTCACCTCTCCTGCTCCATCGACTAAGGGCAGGCATTTTCTGGTCATCTGTTGTGAGAATAAAGCCATTTTCTTGGACTTGGTGACAATGCGTGGCCGGGATGTGCCAAAGCAAGAGCTTGACAACAGATCACTTCTCTGGTAAGTTCATTGCGTTTCCTCTGATTTTAGAGCATGGTTTGCTGACACCTGGACCCCCCGGGAAAGATGCTTCATTACTTTAGGCTGCCAATATTTGCATTGCTTGAATCCTGGAAAGACCTCCATTAGTTACTACGACAAGTTAATGTGTGTGTACTTTTAAGTGTAATGCTCAAACATTCTTTCTACTTTTCCGAATTCTTCTGCTCCATAAAGTTGTTAGACTTCCTCCTCTCTTTGCAGCATGGAGTTTCTTTCCAGATCATCGGGTGGTGATGGCCCTTTAGTTGCATTTGGTTCAACTGATGGTGTCATTAGGGTTTTATCAATGATAACATGGAAGGTTTGTTTGTTCCAAAATTGAATGTTTTTTTTTCTGCTGGGTTTAGGGTGAGAGCTATTGATACTGGTCTATGTTACTAACCTGAATGTTTACTTCCTTGCAGCTTGCACGTAGATATACAGGTGGCCATAAAGGATCAATTTATTGCTTGATGAATTTCATGGCAGCATCTGGCGAGGTAACTACATATTCTGTCAAATTCCCCTTCTTTGATTTAGAGAAACATACGCAAGGTCACCTGCTAATGTTGACTGACATGTTAAACAAAACGGGATATTGGGCATATTGTCTTGGAAGTTTCTTACATTTCTGTTCTTTTCCTAACATCAAATTCTATTAAGTGGGGAGTCGTACAATTTAAAAGTCTACCCTTAGTTTCTTATATCTTAAACTGTTCAATAGAAGTTTATTTGTCTTCATAATATGTTTGGTTAACTTTCATGCATAGCCTAGGATTGGGAGCGGAAGGAATTTAAACATAGGCATCTTTTTTCCAAATTGGCTGTTTAGTACTCCACATTCAATTTATATCATGATTAGGTTATGTTCTTATCAAAGTTCTACTAATAACTTCCTTCTTTTCCTTTTTCTTATAATTTCACGATTTTGATGAGCGCGTATCAATATCTCTTTGTTATTCATCTGCAATACATGATACCAGCCATTCTCTATTTACTTGCAATTGCAGGCACTCCTTGTTTCAGGTGGCAGTGATGGCTTACTTGTACTGTGGAGTGCCGATCATGGCACTGATTCAAGGGAACTTGTACCCAAGCTTAGCTTAAAGGTATTTATTTCAATCCTACTCTTTCATGCAAAGATTGGCCAGATTTGGTTACAGCTAAGGACATGGCACCAATGTTCTTAGTTTCACTGAACCTTCTGAGTTGATTTGTGCGTCTGTTTTCTGAATTTTGGATAATTAGTAATTAGATTTTTTTTCTTTCATATGTTTGTGCTTAATAAGCTGAGTCATCATTAGTGGAGTATGACATGCTCTTGTTTGTTTTTTTCTTTTTGTTTAAGTGACATGCTAGGCTTAGTTGAGTCTATAATTCCACTTCTCTGTTATGCTATTTTGTCCTTCTAGATATGACTTTGTAAAAATTTTTGACTCTTCTGATGCTTTTATTCTGACTGTATCAGGCACATGATGGTGGGGTGGTCGCTGTTGAGCTGTCACGGGTAAGTGGCAATGCTCCACAATTGATTACAATTGGTGCTGACAAAACATTGGCCATATGGGACACAATGACATTTAAGGTAATGTTGTATCTTATATATGCGTTTTGCATATTTTATGGATCTCTTTTTTCAACACGCATGTCTACTGTCTCTCTACAGGAGCTGCGGAGAATTAAACCTGTCCCGAAGCTAGCTTGCCACAGTGTTGCATCTTGGTGTCATCCTCGAGCACCAAACCTTGATATTTTGACTTGTGTTAAAGATTCACACATATGGTATCCTTGTTTTAGCATTTCGTAGTATCTGTGATGAACATATTTATGTATATTAGAGGAGTATCTAATTGTTTGACTTTTCACAGGTCTATTGAGCATCCAACTTATTCGGCCCTGACAAGGCCATTATGTGAACTTTCGTCTTTGGTTCCGCCTCAAGTACTTGCAACCCACAGAAAACTGAGGGTAATTAGCTCTTGACTACTTGCTTATTTTGAGTTTGACGAAGCAAACGCGTCACTAGTGGTTGTTATTTTTTTTTTATTATTGATGAAATCCTTGGAACATACCATATATCATGTCGTTTCTTTCTGCCTGCTAATTGTATTATACGTCAGTGATTAGTTTTTTTTTCCTGTTAGTATGTCAATAACTCAAGCACAAGCCTGAGCATGAGAAATGCTCTTTTAGACTTGAAAGAGTTGCATCTCCATTCTATATGCCCCAAAAAATAGTATTTTCTATTCATGTCTCGTAAAAATGCATCTATCTTTGAAAGAATAGATTGCATTGTTGATACTTTATTACCGTATGTATAAAAAAAAGGATTGCAATGGAGAAAACAAGTTATCTTTATATGTTAGATGATGATCGAGAAAAGAGCTGCTGCATGTAAATTTTGTAATTTTTTTTTTAAAATGTGCAGATGATATTCTGGGTTTATTTTCTACTTGAACTGCCAGTTGATTTTTCAAGTTCCTCAATTGCTTTATTTCTTTTGCTTTAATGGCTTTCATACACTGGTAGTAACCCACATTAGTTACTTATTAATTTCATTTTTTCAGGTCTATTGTATGGTTGCACATCCCCTACAGCCACATCTCGTCGCAACTGGTACCAATGTTGGTATTATAGTTAGTGAATTTGATCCTCGTGCTATCCCGTCTGCAGCTCCTCTACCAGCACTGTCTGGAAGTCGGGAGAATTCAGCTGTATATATTCTTGGAAGAGAATTAAAGCTCTTAAACTTTCAAATATCCAACTCAGCCAACCCGTCCCTTGGAAATAATGCCTTGTCCGAATCAGGGATGTCTAAGGGAGACCCAGGTGAACAGTTGACTGTAAAGCAGACCAAAAAGCAGATTCTGGCACCTGTTCCACATGATTCATACTCGGTTCTTTCTGTAAGCAGTTCGGGAAAGTAAGTTTCCAGTTCTTTTTTTAGTCTCAAGCTTTATATTGAGATATAATATAGTAAATATTTTGAGCATAATAATGTTGTTTGTTACTGTAAATTGTATTTCTGTTTTCATGCTGCTTGTGAATATTATAAGTCTTTCATCATTTACCTGATATACAGTGGCATGTATTATTCAAGTTTCGTATATGATTTTTTTCATGCTTGTTGGTTTTGTATCTCCGTGGTGATTTCCCACACCGTGGTGATCTCCCACACCCAAAGCTATGGTAAACAGGGAAGAGAAAATGGCCTTCAAATATCAACGATTTAGTTTAAAACTCCTCGCTAATTATATTTATGTACGTAATTTGTTGAGTACTGTCTCTTTTTAGCCAACTAACTTTATTCTCTGGTTGTAGGTATGTTGCAGTTGTATGGCCTGATATCCTGTACTTCTCTGTCTACAAGGTTAGTGACTGGTCCATTGTTGATTCTGGAAGTGCAAGACTTTTGGCGTGGGATACATGTCGAGATAGATTTGCGATACTAGAATCTGTATTACCTCAAAGGATGCCTATTATCCCAAAGGGTGGTTCATCAAGAAAGGCGAGAGAAGCCGCTGCAGCCGCAGCTCAAGCTGCTGCTGCTGCTAATGCAGCTTCATCAGCTAGTGTCCAAGTTCGTATTCTTTTGGATGATGGAACCTCAAACATACTCATGAGATCTGTAGGAGGTCGCTCTGAACTGGTATGTGTCTTTTACTTGAGTTATTTCATTCTGCAACAGTTTTGATGTGTTTTAGTCTCAGCTAGGGATTGGTTTCCTAAAAAGTAGCCATCTTTCAAATCCAATGCATCATTTTTTTCATTTATCTCTGATCCTCTTAATGTATTCTCGAGCAGATCTATTGAAGTAGTTCTATTGAATAATTAATCTAATCATGCTCCTAAGAATTCTTGTGAAGTTTGCATTGAAAATACGGAAAAAAATACTACAAGAAAAAAGCAATAATTAAAACTTTGGAATCCAGTTGTTTATTAATTGACCAAAAGGATAAGGTTGCCCAACATGAGAATCTTACGCATTGAAAATTTTTCTTGACTCCAAGTGATTTATATTTTGTATGTTTGGAAAGATTATCAAAGAGCAGTATGTCAATGCTTGACTTCTAGGCTTGGGTAAACAATAATCTTATGCTTCAAAATTTCTTCTTGCAGGTCATTGGTCTGCATGGCGGTGCTCTACTTGGAATAGGCTATCGCACATCCCGAAGAATTAGTCCTGTTGCTGCAACAGCAATTTCAACCATTCAGTCGATGCCACTCTCAGGATTTGGAAACAGTAATGTTTCTTCCTTTTCTAGCTATGACGATGGTTCTTCGCAGAGATCTGCGGAATCCGCACCCTTAAACTACCAGCTCTACAGGTGATTAGTGGTTTCATTTTAGTTAGCTCTAGTTTATTTTTGTGGCACTTTTTCATTTTAAAGTATCTCAGTTTTATATTAAAAACATGGAAGTTTCAATGTGTAGTTGGGGAAATTTTGAGCCAGTAGGTGGTATGCTACCTCAGCCAGAGTGGACGGCATGGGACCAAACAGTTGAGTATTGTGCTTTTGCTTATCAACAATACATGGTCATATCGTCCTTGCGCCCTCAGTATAGATATCTTGGTGATGTTGCCATTTCACATGCTACTGGAGCTGTTTGGCACCGCAGGCAGCTATTTGTGGCTACACCAACCACGATCGAGTAAGATTAATGTCTATATATGATCCAAGGACTTTTTTCTGTTTTGTGTCAGTTACCTTGGATGCTTCTTGCCCTTGGATGAAACAAATTAAAAAGAATTTAGGAATTGTTTTGCAACAGATGTGTATCACCAGTTATTGATTATTTTGATTGTGCATAATCCAACTTCTCGGAGATTTAACTTTTTGAAAGTATTTTCCATGATTCTGACTTTGTTAAGGGCATGGTTACCTTAATTTGCTACTTTCTGAAACGAACAATCTGGGGAGGAATGCTAATACTTTCTCCCATGCCTGGATTTCCAGATGTGTTTTTGTGGATGCGGGAGTCTCTGAAATAGATATAGAGACTAGGAAGATGAAGGAAGAATTGAAACTTAAGGAGGCGCAGGCTAGAGCAGTTGCAGAGCATGGAGAGTTAGCCTTAATCACAGTTGAAGGTGCCCAGAGTGCCAAGCAAGAAAGGATATCTTTGAGGCCCCCCATGCTGCAGGTGGAAATTTCTTGCTTTTACATGACATATAACTGATTTTGAACCTTTATTTTTCAGGTCTAAGCTTGTGTTTTTCTACTGCATTTGTATCCACATCTATGTCAAATTGTACCTCATGCGTAGAACTTTTTATTGTAGGTGGTGCGTTTAGCTTCTTTCCAAAATGCTCCATCTGTTCCACCATTCTTATCGCTGCCGAGACAATCTAGAGGTGATGGCGATGACATTGATGAAAGAAGGACCAATGAGGTAGCTGTAGGTGGTGGGGGAGTCTCAGTTGCTGTTACTCGTTTCCCAGTGGAGCAAAAACGACCAGTGGGGCCTCTTGTTGTTGCTGGTGTACGGGATGGAGTTCTTTGGCTCATTGACAGGTATCAAGAGCCTCCATGTTCTTACGTCAATGCAAGACTGACCTTGCTAAAAGATTTCTTCGTTGGGGACATTTATATTCTATTAGATTATTCTTTTTCATTCTTAGTACGCACTAGGTAGGCTCATGGTCTTCTGACCGTTGCAGTCCAAGGTTCAACGTACAACAAGTAGACTTAGTCACAGAGTTACCATATTTAACGCAATATCTTGCCACGATTGTCATATCAGTCACTTGAGTGATCATACAAATATTGAACTACTGAATGATCAAATAGATATTGAACTATGTCTGACACCTCACTTTCTTGGTAGGTACATGTGTGCCCATGCCATATCACTGAACCATCCTGGTATCCGTTGTCGCTGTCTTGCTGCGTATGGGGATGCTATTAGTGCAGTTAAATGGTATCGATACATTTCTCAGTATGTCGTGTTTACGCGCTTAGTAAACTAGCTGGAATAAACAACATTTCTGTTGTTGCGCAGGGCAAGTAGGCTTGGGAGAGAACATCACGACGATCTGGCACAGTTTATGCTAGGGATGGGATATGCAACAGAAGCTCTTCATTTACCTGGAATATCTAAGAGGTAAATATTATGTTTGGTGCAGCTAGTTCCTTCAATTGTTCCTACTATTCTCAGTATTTTCTAGTCTCTGAATTGCTTATGCTGGAGTGTGAGCAGAATTCAGTGCTTCACTCACATTTGTTGGATCCTTCATTCTATCTGTTAACTCACACCTTATATCAGCGATTATTTTCACTTGGCTAACCTTGCCTTGGGTTTGCAGCTCAGCCAAGGAAAACAAAAAGGAAAAATAATTAGACTTATCTTTATGTGTTCTCAGGCTGGAGTTTGATCTAGCTATGCAGAGTAATGATCTAAAGAGGGCTCTTCATTGTCTTCTCACAATGAGTAATAGCAGGGACATTGGACAGGACGGTGTAGGCCTTGATTTGAGTGACATTCTCTCTTTGACAGCTGAGAAGAAAGAAGATGTTGTTGAAGCGGTGGAGGGAATAGTAAAATTTGCAAAGGAGTTTCTTGACCTTATAGATGCTGCAGATGCCACTGGGCACGCTGACATTGCTCGCGAAGCTCTCAAAAGACTGGCCACTGCAGGTTCCGTCAAAGGCGCTTTACAGGGTCATGAGTTGCGAGGCCTTGCATTACGCCTAGCAAACCATGGAGAATTGACACGCTTAAGTGTATGACAGCAATTTCTCTTTCTTTCGGCTTCTAATTTGGTTTCTGGTATTTTAGGGTACCTGTAAAAATCTAACGCCCTGTTGTGTTGTTCAAACTGTAGACAGAATATGTGGTTTTCGAAATTTAGAACTTTGGAAATTATACTTGGTAACTTCAGGTCCCTAATTGAAATGCTATTTTAACTTTGTCGCAGGGTCTGATAAACAATCTGATCTCCATAGGCCTCGGGCGAGAATCAGCATTTTCTGCTGCAGTTCTGGGAGACAATGTGCTCATGGAGAAGGCATGGCAAGATACGGGAATGCTTGCAGAAGCCGTACTTCATGCCCATGTAAGATTTCAGTTTTACCAATCTTTATTTTGCTTTCTGCAGTATGTTTTCTTATAAACCTTTTCTTGTTTCTGACTTTCCATCACACAGGCACATGGTCGTCCAACTCTAAAGAATTTGGTCCAGGCTTGGAATAAAACGCTGCAGAAGGAAGTTGAGCAAGCTCCATCTTCTAAAACCGATGCTGCAAGTGCCTTTTTGGCTTCTCTTGAGGATCCAAAGCTCACGAGTTTATCTGATGCATCCAAAAAGCCTCCAATCGAGATTCTACCTCCTGGAATGTCTTCAATCTTTGCTTCAATTTCTGCTCCCAAAAAACCTCTACCCTCACTGAAGACTTCACAGCAAGAACCAACTAAGCCATTGGCTATTGAAGAACCAGCTAAGCCATTGGCTATTGAAGCTCCTCCATCTTCTGAGCCACCACAGACCGAGTCAGCGCCTGAAACTACAGCCGTTTCTGAGTCAGCTGCACCGGAAACTGCAGCTGTTTCCGAGTCAGCAGCACCAGAAACTGCAGCTGTGGCTGAGTCAGCAGCGCCAGAAACTGCAGCTGTGGCTGAGTCAGCAGCGCCTGTGGATGGACCAGTGACAGAGACGGTGTCTGAGCCTCCTGTGGTAGAGAAAGAGGAAACTTCTTTGGAAGACAAAAGCGATCCGTCTTCCACCCCAAACACAGAAACAGCTGCAGCCACAGAGGCTAATAGCCAAACAATGCCGCCGCCACCGCCGCCTGAAACTGTTACAACAACAGTGAAATCAACAGAGAATGCAGCAACAGAGAGGCAACAAGTAACCTATCCTCCAACTAGAAGCCAACCGATTGACTTTGATTTCTTGAATGACTAAGCCAAGTTTGCACAGAAGATCCCAAATGAAGACAACAGGAGTGTATATCTTTTAGATATATTCATAATCAGACTATGTGGGCCAAATTGACTAGAGGAAGAGGAGGATGCTAGTCATCACACTACTTGCGTGTTTTAATTTAGTTCTTCTATTTTGTAATGTGTCATTTTTGTTTTTCTTATATTGTTTTTTTTCATTGTATTAAATGGTTTGTATTATTATTGAAAAAAAAAAGTTACTCTGAGGTACGTATCTGTGAAGCGTGTAAACTGATCGAAGGAGATTTGATTAGTATCAAAATGTTTTGTTTTCTATCTTTCTAAATCGATAGAAATTTATATTGTTTGAATATCTGAAAAATACAAGTTACTATAGAACCCAACAATAACCAAACCTCTCACTTTGTCATCTCATGTTAAAGATCCAACTTTTTTTCATTCGGTTTAATATCCCTTTGACATATGCCAATAACCGAACCATGGAACTTGGAATTGGATGTTTTCTCAAAAATGCGAAAATGTATACTTGGAAGGCTTTCTTTGGCTTTTACGACCGACTTGAGACCCTCCGAACGATCCGGAAGTATCGAGCTCGAGTTGGTGAAAAAGGAGAAAGCGAGATTGGGTTGTTCTCTGTAGTCGTCTGATTGGCGATAAATCCTCTTCTCCCTCTTCTCATCTTTCTTTCTCTCTCTCAGCCCTAAGAGAGAAGAAAAGGCGCAGAGCCTTTTTCTTCGGTATATCACCAGAAAAACTTTATCGGGATTCAAGGTTGGGTTTTTACTCGACAGCCATGTCGCATATGGTGTTTCAGAGCGTCGTGGCTCCAAAACCCTTATCCCCGCTCAAACCCTGTTTACCAATCCCACGCCCAACCGCGACTCTGTCTTGTAAGCTCCGTCGCGGCTTCGTTAGGGCCTCGTCCTCTTCTCTTATCGATTCCGTTGGAGATTCAGTTTCCGGTCTCGAGCGCTGCTTACAGTTGCCATTTAGCGGTGAGTTAGGCCCATCTTCCTCGGGCTCCTCCTCTGCAGCTTCACCAGGTGCTCAGATGTGTCCAGTGATGAAAGGTGGGAAATTTGGCTCGGTAGGAGCTGTAACCTTGGAAAAGGGAAAGCTCGATATGACCCAGAAGATAGTCGAGTCAAGTCCGGAGGTCTCTCTCTCTCTCTTTCTTTTCTTTTTGGTTCACTTTCCGGCAAGCAACAATTTGGAGAATTGTAATAATTCCCGACTATAGCAATCTTAATCCAAGAATTTGGAATAGTTTGGTGAAATTCTCTCTAAAGGGTGCGCATTTCATCTATCGCTGGCGACACGAGCATGTCGCTGGTTGTTTTATTTTCTCTGTTCTAATATGTTGTCTGGATCAGACATTGGTTGATTTTAAGCCGAATGAATCAATAATTTGTTTTTTATGGAGTACATTGAGGAGTTAAGATTGATAGATAACATCAAGGAGATGGAGCATACTTCAGCTGACAAAATGTGTTACAATCATCGGCGGATGCAAGTAACTCGATTTTATAGAAGATATTGAGAAAATATTTTCCTTGGAGATAGCAGTTGCGGGATGATATAGGCTTTGCAGTGAAATCTATTTTCCACTGAAGAGTAGCTTTTTGAATTCCTAATTCATGTTTCATTGCAGCTTGCAACTGGAGGAGGTGGTGGAGACATTGGAAAGAAAATCAATTTCGGCGGTGGCGATGGAGGTGACGATGACGGTGACGATGATGATTACTTTGACGAATTTGATGATGACGATGATGGAGATGATGGTGGACTTTTTAGGCGTAGGATGTTCCTCGCAGAGGTAAGAGATCCTTACGCTTGTGTTTTGTTGATTTCTTTTTCATGAATTTTATTGTCATGGTGTCACCCAGTAACTGACATTTATGTTTTGTCCAGCTTTTTGATAGGAAATTTGTTGACGCTGTGTTGAACGAATGGCAAAAAACAATGATGGATTTGCCTGCTGGCCTCCGTCAAGCATACGAAATGGTGGGATATCCTTGAAGCTTTCGTTTTATGGTACTGGGATGCTGACATCTTTATAACTTATGGAAACTTTTATGCAGGGTTTGGTCAGCTCAGCACAAATGGTTAAATTCCTTGCCATTAATGCTCGTCCTACAACAACTAGATTGATCTCCCGCGCTCTTCCTCAAGGATTGTCGAGGGCCTTTGTTGGCAGGTAATTTTGTGGGTTAGTTCTGAGATCCGTATCTCCCTTTGGACTTCTTCATTGTTTCTAGTTGCAAAAACAAAAAAAATCTGACTTTTTAGACACTAATGTTTGTTATTAATGTTACTTTTGGGAATATGCATGAATTTTCTTCATTGTCATACGAGATAGTCTTGACTGTGTGACTGTCTTGTGTAGGATGTTGGCAGATCCTTCGTTTCTCTATAGACTTCTTTTGGAGCAAGCTGCCACGGTTGGATGCTCGGTTTGGTGGGAGGTGAAGACTCGTAAAAATAGGTATTTTCCTTTCCATGAACGTAGACTGTCTCCCCATTTTTAGGTTTTGTAGCTTCTAATTCCTTGTCCAAAATTGTTTTCTCTGTAATTTGCAGACTAAAAGAAGAATGGGATCTTGCGCTTATAAATGTTCTTACTGTATCAGCATGCAATGCAGCTGCTGTTTGGTTGCTAGCTCCATGTCGTTCCTATGGAAACACATTTCGGTTTGACCTGCAAAATACACTGCAAAAGCTACCAAATAATATATTTGAAATGAGCTATCCTCTTAGAGAGTTCGATTTGCAAAAGAGAATTCACTCTCTTTTCTACAAGGCCGCAGAGTTGTCCATTCTTGGAGTCGCAACAGGAGCCCTTCAGGGTTCGCTGTCAAACTTTCTGGCGGGAAAGAAGAAAAACAGGTCATCACTTATCTTCTGTTTTGATCGTTCGATTATATAACTTTCTTGGCGTTTACCCGGGCATCATCGCCAGCTCATAGTTGATTTATAACTTATTGTATATTTGTTCTGACAGAGTATCTGTGACAGTCCCATCAATCACCACAAACGCACTTGGTTATGGCGCATTTCTTGGAATATACGCGAATTTGAGATATCAGCTGTTATGTGGATTTGAAAGAACAATGAGCAGCCACTTTGATGTCATAGGAGTAGCACTCTTCTTTGGCACTGCCGTGAGGTATTACTCTCCTCTCTCGTACATACATATACAGGCACATGTTGGATGTTTGGATTTTGTATTGCAAACTCAGTCGTAGGACTTGAAAACCTTTGGTCTGCGGATCAAGAACTTTGATTTAGATTACACCCATGACTCAGAAGGATTTGTATAATGAACATGGATGGATGTGGCACAGGATTATGAATGTTCAGTTAGGGGAAAGATCAAGACAAATATGGCTAGGTGTGGAGGCGGACCCGCTGGCTCAGTCTGATCTGCTGGCAAAAGCATACAACCGACCCTCAGAGGAAGCAGTAGCAAAGCCATCTCCAAGATGGTTCATCTCAAAGAATGCAATTGTCTCGGGGCTACTTGGTATGAAGCAACAAGACTCGGCTTCAGATTCTCCACCTCCAAAGGCTCGGCGAAAGAGGATTGTACGGAAGAAGGTGGCTGCATCTGCCTCTTAAATAACCAACGAAACCGCTAAAAATGTCACAATTTTCGGAGCCCGTGGAAGAGAGCAACAGTGAAGTTGTTGTTCATTTTGAGGCACGCTTGAAAAGTTTTGTTGGCAGAGGAAAGTGGAAGGGATCACCAAACTGGGAGATGTGATAAAGTTCCATAGCTTTTTTTCTTTATGACTCGAATCTCTCAAAAGTTTTTCAAATGGTTTGGAAAAAGACATTTCTATTTTTAGGTGTGGTGATGCCATCTCTGGTTAGATCTCAAAATTGCCATTCTGTATTTTCACCTTTTTATTACCTTTCTCAATGTTTCTAATAAATAGCCACATCTTTAACACCCGTCGTGTTTTTCACAATAATATCCAGAGCATAGATTAACAGAAATTTCTGGAAAAAAAGTAAGAATCCACACTATTAAAAATTGTTTAACTTCCAACACATTATATAAAGCAAACAAATGTTATATATATGATACAGAAGTATACAATTGCAACTAATTTAAGATTCCCCAATAATCACTTTCTAATTTTTAGGAAGCCACTAGAATGCAACAAAGTGACTATCAATGGTCTTGAGCTGCTCCAACTCCTCTCCATCAGCAATCCCATTATCAACGTACAATATCTGTATATATATCAGCATAATCTTTCCGAGTCACACTCAGAACAAATTACAAATCACTCAACTATGATTACTTATACCAAAAACAAAGAAATGATGGATATCTGAGTTGGAAGCTGAGACCTGATACTCGGGACACGTCAGTGTGTGAGTTCCTCTTTTCAGATATCCTTCCCACCCTCTCTTCTCTACAAGCGCCTTCTTTATACCTCTAGTAAACTGCATTCACATTCAAGTCTAACCTCATTAATCACATTTAACATTAGTAAAAGCTAATGTTCATAAGCTTGAATGGCCACATCCAGTCACTGCGTTTCCTATTCATGATAGAACCGTATACTCACATCAGCCGGGTCCAAAATCAGGAGATTGTACTGAGGAGTAAACGTAGTTCCTTGCAACCGTCTCTGAATCCCAACGATTGTTCTTGAGTGCCCTTCATGTTGGAAATACAAAGGCCTGGCAGTACACACGATTACAACGACTCAGGAACCCAAACGTAAATGTCTTTTGAAGTTGTAAAAGACATTGCAAAGAATAAGAGAACTGAAATAGAACCACCTACCCTTTATTCGTCATATGAACACCGGAGGAAACATTCAATCTGTTGTCTGAGAAGTAATTCCAAACCCAATCCATTAAAATCGCTCCTTTGCTGATCCTAGAAAGATTAGAACCATGAGAGTCGACTGTTTTCTCCGTCCCACTTTCACTTTTTTTAATCACGTATCTGTCCATAGGACCATATGCCAATCCCTTGGGAGCAGTAGCGGAACCAGGAACTGAAAGGTACATTGATTGAGACTTCTTGGGAGCGAAATCAACAACGCTAGCTTTTAACCCGAAAGAGCGTAACAGCGCAGCACATTCAGTGGTTCCAATCCATCTCTTGGAACCGTAGATTTGGTTATTGAAATGGAGAGCTCCAGAGACATCGAAGCCATTGTTCCAAGCTAACTCTAGCCAGCGTTGGAGGGAGGGAATATCAGGAACAAAGTTAGAGCCACCAAAGAGAACTCTTTTAACTTCTTTTCTATGAGAAAGCAAGTGAGAGCATTGCATTTGAATGTTTCTCCATCCACATCCCCAACCTTTATCCTCCTTAGAGGATTGGAAATGATCAACAAATCCTGATAGTAAACTGGTACTACACTCTAAAGGTTTCGATTTCAGTTCTGATTCGAGACAATTCTTCAGCAAACAAATCAAACCACCATTTCCTACACTGTAAAATGGGCTCTTGGTCTGTGAATGCACCAAGGACGCAGCGTTGTTGAGCAAACCCAAGGAATCGTCCAAATTCTGCAGAAAAGGAACAAATTTATTAATTGGGTTTTTCTGCAATCGAGAGAAGAAGACTTTTAGGGTCGAAGAGAGCTTTACGGATGACGACGCAGAGGAAGAAGGAGAAGGATCAGAAGAAGAGGCGATTTGCAGAGCCAAGTGGTGGTCGCTTGCGATTTGTGGATCGATTTCATCGTCGTCGAAGTGAGCATTCACATGGCTGAATCATCAAGTCCTCAAAAAAAAACCGTGAGGAGGATTGATGCGAAGAGGAGCATTCAAAGAAGAAGAAAATAGGGATTGTTGTTACCTTTCGATTAGGGAGAGAGGAAGCGTTAGATTGCAGACGGGACACAAAGCTGACATTTTTCTATTAGCAGAAGAACCCCCAAAGAAAAGAAGCGGAACATACAAAACCAATGTAACGTTTTTTCTCCATTTGCAATTTTTTGTGGCTCATTTTTTAATATTTCGGCTTTATTGACTTGTAATGTAAAATGAGGAAACTCAGTTGTACACTAAGATTATAGTGTATGTTCTGTTTGTTTAGCCAGAGCTTATGAAACATCCCGAGTGTATGAAGAAACTTCAAGATGAGATTTGTTCTGTTTCAGCGCACAATTCTTATGTAACAGAGACAGAAGTTGAGAAGATAAACTATTTACATCTTGTGAATTGTGATCAATGAGGCGCTTCGACTACATCCCTCCGCTCCAACAATTCCTCGACTATTGAGTGAAGATGTTGAATTACATGGATATAACATAGCTGCCGGAACACAAGTAAGTCTTTGAATCTCATAATATCGACAAATCTACATGACAAAGATTATGATGTAGCTGCCGGAACACTCAATAGGTGCTGATCAATATATGGGCAATCCAACGAGACATTACGACTTGAGGACCAGATGCAGAAGAGTTTAGGCCACTATTCAAATCAAATTTGGATTTGACATATATAAATTGAATATGGGATTCATTTGAATTCTGACTGAGAGGCATTTAGATATGTTTGTAGATTTTCAAGGACAAAACTACAAGTATATTCCAATTGGATCAGGGAGAAGGAAATGTCCTGGAATCAGGTTTGCATTAGCCTTGGTTGAAGTCAAATTGGCCAACCTTGTGAAACGGTTCGACTGGAGGGTCGATGTAAGAACAATGGGAGATGATAAGCAAGTTCCCTCTTATTGTTTCTCCATCTTCTGTTTTCATTCCTTGAAATCTAATAGAAGTCACGAATAAAGACTAAAACGCCATGATGGTCTTTTACAAGAAGTTTATGGAGGAAAAAGTAAAACACATAATATGATTTGGCTATGATCTTGATTTTTGCAAAGCAGCAAACTATGAAAAAAAATAGGTTATTTTGTATTTTTTTTTAAAAAATAGACTATTTTACTTTATAACTTTTTATATATAAATAAAAGTTACAAATTTATGTTTATTTTGTTTGGGTTCAAAACTAATCTTAACTATGAATAGTAAATTTATTTATTTTAACAAAACCCTAAGCCAAAACCTATCCTTTAAACTCATAGCATTCTTGGTCCGGTGAGATAGAAATGTTTTTAAGCTTTCATAGATTCGGTGAAATATAAGTTTTTCACTTTTTGAATTATTTTTTTGTTTTTATCCTTTTTTATGTTAAACATGCAAAAAAATTAAAATCAGAGCCTATTTTTAATTGGTGATCACGTAAGGTAGTTTTGTGACGTGAGATGGGGTTTTAAAATCTAATTGAGATATTTTGGTAATGATAATAAATTGATTAAAGGAGATAGTGAGCACTGATCAGCATCCATAGAGCATATTCCAACTACACATTTCAACATTTAGCAACCCTCCTGTGTTTTGCAATACTAATTTAGATTGTCGGTTCAACATCCCACAATCTTTTTTTTAGTAACTGTGACTAAACCGGTTTGGATTTTACTAAATGGTTCGAGTTTCCCATTGTAACATTGGTCAACGACAAAAGATAGAAACTAGTGTCTCTTTTGGTTTAAGAAAACCTCAAATTGTAAAATGACTTCAAATTTGAACCCTAATATATAATATCTTGTAAAAATAGCATAAGATAAAATGATAAATGTAACGAACCGATAAGAAATGTGTGAATTTGAAGGAGTAGCTAAAAAGAGCGACGATGTACATTGAACCTGGACGTGTATTGAAACTACGACAAAACGTCGTGCGTGACTTTTCTTGGCGTTTTTCTAATTATTTGTCATGATTTGCGATGTTTCACAAATATCTCTTTCTTTTCTTCATAATTCTGTAAAATTAATGCAAATCAGACAAGGCATTATTTTCACCCGATTATAGTAAAATTAAACAACTGCGAATCAGTGACAACTTCATTCATGTGAGGACACAAAAGTCTTATTAGTAACATTTCTTATAAGAAATATTGAATATTTGTTTCATAAGAATACAAAATCGGAGGTGTAACTCTTTAACTATAGAAGAAGAGGAATTAATAGTTGTATAATTGTGACGGCCATTGACTTTGGTAGAAATTGTCCAATTAACACAAAGAAGTAGGAACATGATTACATATCGACAAGACTGTAGTGGCCGAATATATTATATAGTGGAAATGATAAAGGTACAAAAATGACTTCCACGTCCATTTTACCAATAATTCTTTTTTTTAGTTTAATGCCATTGATAGATATGACTTATGAGAATGAACAGGTCAAATATAAAATCTTATGTAAATCTTCACATATTTATATACATCGTATGTAAAATAAAAATGCAGACCTTTGAAGGAGACTTTAAAGCCTACAGAGATATTTCCAGAGACACAAACATTTTCTATCGTATTAATCAGAATGATCATTTCTTCATTACATAGTTACATGTGTATATGGAGCATTGTTTGTGTAATGTGTATATGGAAAAATGATTATTTTCATAGTATTTTTTTAAATAGTATCACAAAACATTGTATTTCTGAAAATAATTCCACGTAAACTTATGAAATATCCAACATCATGTCTAGCCTCTAAAATAATATTGATGTACTACCACTCAAATTTTGGTTATAATATAGTGGAATCCAACGTGTATCAGAAAATAGTAATAAACAAAAAAAATGTTCTAGAGGAGGAAAATAACTCACCATAAAAAGAAAAAACGAGAACAAAGAGGTACATTGAACCTAGACATATATACGTAGCCAAAGCCCAGTCACCGAGACGCCTATTAAATAGGAGCATTTCAAGAACCAAGAAGACGAAGAAGAAGAAGAACACAAAGCCAAGAAAACAAAAAAACACAAACTTTGAAAAGAAGAAAATGGGGAAAGGAGGAAACTTTGTGACGGTGGCGACTTCGGAGGTGGAGGAGCTACGGCGGAAGAACGGAGAGATGGAAAAAGCGGTGGAGGAAATGAGGAAAGAGATGTTGCAGCTGTGGCGGCGAACGCAGGTGGCCGAGGAGGCCGAGGAGCGTCTCTGCTCTCAGCTCGCCGAGCTCGAAGCCGAATCGCTGGACCAAGCGCGTGATTACCACTCTCGCATTATTTTCCTCATGAACGAGCTCTCTCGTCTCTCTTCCTCCTCCTCCTCCGATTTGGCCTCGCCGTAGACATAGATAGATAGATACATACATATATATATGTGTAAGGATGATAGATTCTTAGATTGTTGGATGTATCTTGAGTTTACAAAAATTGGCTCATATCTCAATGCCAATCTGTAGAGTTTCTTTTTTGTTTAGATCTTTTGAATTTCTCCTTGGGATTTTTAGTATAAACAAAAATCAATGTTGTTGGACAAAAGGCGATGAAAATCTCTAAAGATTAATGCAAAAGATATTACGATTTTTGTCATTTCTTAAAATTTGGATCTTCGAAAGTAATTACTAAACGAAAGAATGTTCTGTAATTTTTAAGAGAAAGTCCTCTGTAATTTTCCTAACATCAATGCTCTTTAGTTAATCTATTCATCTTGCTTGTATATAACATTAATTCATTTATGAATTTGAAATTTCATCACACAGAAAAGAAGAAAGAATGTTCATTTTGTTATAAAAGCTTAATGTTTACTCAATATCAAAAGTAGTTTTTTTACAAGTCTTAAAGGCACGTCTATGTAAAACTTTTGACGATTAAACCTGATGACTTAAGGATTTATAATTAGCTTTTACAAAATAAAAAGGAAAACTAAATTATAAAACCAAATAACCGATTACCCTACTTCTTTGACGAGCATGTAAAGCTCAATAGACATGTTCATCGTTGAAAGCCCATAACTTGCGCTGCATCAACCTCTAGTGGCATTACAACATTGGTTTGGTCTTTCTCGATTTTTAGCAAGTTTATTGCAAGAAAATAGATAGTCAAATCGGAGAACATGGTTTGTTTTATGAGGCAAAATGAAAACTAATTTAAGGATCCAACCTACATGCATGTTATATCTTAGGACTTTCTTATATCCAAACAAATATTTGTTGGTATTGGTACGCAAAATATGTAATGATAGAATGTATATCGATCGATCATCCTCTTGCCGAACTAAAACTTTATCAATATACATTCTTTTGAGAGGATTATTGGAAATTAGATTTCTAATTAATTTTCTAAATTCATTTATGTTGTTGGCAAATTTATCAATAAATAAATATGTTTTTCTTTTTCTACATTTAATTATTGATAGTCCATATATTTTGAATTTTTTTGCTATATAACCAAAGCTTAGCCTCAACCTAACTCACTTCAATCCAATCACATACATATTCATATGTTTTTAATTAGTTTTGGGAATAAAATGAGCAGAAAATCAAGGGATACAACGACACTCGTACGTTGATAATTTATTTGCTATTGCAATTATATTTGTAGTAGTTGGGTTTTTTTAACAAGTGAATTTTAGGAGATATGATGTGATTTGATTTTTGATGGAGTTTCTTAGTTAAAAATATAAAAATCTAATTGTATGGTTTTAGATGGAATTCTAGAGTGTTTTAATGAAAATTATAGAAAATTTTTTAATTCATTCAAAATCATCTAAAGCTCATAAAAAATAAATATTTCAATTTTTTCCAAATTTTAGATTGAATAAACCCCTTAATAATGCAAAACCCAACTCCAAACAGAAAAAGAAATTATGATTCTATTTTGTGTACGTGTTTACATTTGACCCCAAAAAAAGGCAGTATAGAATTCTCTTATTGGCACTTGTAGTAGATGCAAATATTATCAAATTTAAAGCCTTCTTTTTCTTATGTCGAAAAAGAAAGTGTCTTTATTCAAAAGATTCAGCGACCATATATACAGGATGGTGTAGTAATGTGATATTTACCAGAAATAATAGGAAAGCTAAACCCTAAAGAGAAGTATATACTTGGTGGCCAAATAAAAAAATCCCATATATATATGATATATAGCCTCACATTACAAGCCTCCGGGTCATTTTCATGAATATGTATGGGTAATGTTGTTCATAGATGTTGATGTGATACCTAACTTAAACAAAACTAGAAAATAGCCAGTCCATTTTCTTATACAACCGCAGTTTTAAATGGTGAAACGCAACCTGTCTTTAAAGGAAATTTAGGATGACCGTGGTTCCAAGTTTCAACAACTCAAAGTCTCAAACGCAATCGGTATCGCATTGAAAACATTTGTCTATAACTCTATGTTATTACATCTTACTGAACAAATTTATAAAGAGAACGTGATGAATATAAGCACAATCATTTTAGTCCAAAGACACGAAGAGGCTCTCAAGTCTTAACCACGACTTCCCCGTTTACCCTTCAGCTCAGGGTCCCTATACATACCGAAACAACCCGCCACATATCAGTTTAGTCCAGTGAATCACGTATCTGAAAATAGAGGTAGAAGTTAGGTTCGAACCTCTGGATGTGATCTAGTATCAGTAGCCTTGGTCCAGGCGGGATGCTCACGTCTTTTAGCGCACTGGACACACACAGAGAGTTTGGAGGGCATAAGATTTCGATAAAGACGGTCTTGGTTGATACAGAAATGCAAAGTCTAAAGCTCAATTACCTATCAGTGAGCAATGGCAAAGTGGGATCCGCTAACAAACCCTTCTTGAAGTTCTTCTCGTACTTCTCTAGACCCAGTTTTAACAGCATAGATCTCGCCCTGGTATAGTATGGATCTTCAACGCTTGGTTTAGAGAACCTTTCCCCCAACTGAACACGACCGAAAAAAAGGAAGAAACACATGTTAAATGAAGTACCTGCCTAGTTTCAAGAACAGTATAGTCTCCTATATGTATATGATTACTCACCTTGAAGAATATTCCTTGAAAAAGAGAGAAACCAGCAGCAGTGGTGATTGCATTCATGGGTTGTCCTTGTAATCCTGCGCTCACCAGAGAATATGCGACTCCAGATCCAAATGCCGCAACCACACTGCACAACTAAAATCGTTATTATCTTCGCCCATCATGTGTGACCAAAACACAAGAAAAAAAGTAAGCCACCGAGAATCTTTAACAATCAAATGTAAACACAAGAGGTCAACACCCTATCGGAGGAGTGAATCATTTTCAGCACCAGAATGATTATAACGAGCTGATTCAGGGAGAGATTGTAACTTTATGAAGCAATAAATGATGAAAAAAGTCATCTTTGGTTCGATTTAATCCTCTGACAGATAAGCTGATTAGGACCTGTAAATTTTCTTAGCTATATATAAACACTAGCTGATTAAGACAGTAAGTGTCTCTAACAGCAGATCCAGAGCTGAGTTTCAAGAATTCAATTAGTCCTGGATCACCGATGAAAAGTTAGAACCATGAAACAACAAGTCACACACAATACAAGCTTAGTAGGAGCTACAGCTGCAATGAGATTAGGATTATAAAGCTGCAATTTTTAAGAATAAACTGAAACTTACGCAGACTCGAGATCCTCTTTGCCTCTAATCCGTTTCATTATGCAAGCTATACCAGCATTAACACCAGTTATAGCAGCAAAGTTCCGAGCTTGGACCAAGGGCCCACCCACAAGAGCCTACAAAGATTAACACATCTCTCTTCGATAAATCACAACTTCAAAAATAGCAATAAATGGTGAAGATGACAGTATCAGCTTATCAAAATCAATGAAATTAGGGTTTATGGAGGTTGAAACCTGAGTTTGCTTCAACGACGCCATGGCTTGAGGGTCCATGCCGGACTGAGGCATTTCAGGGGAGAGAGTTCCCATGAGACCGCCAATAAATGCTCCCTGAACGCCTCCCATGGCGGTGACGACGGCGGCTTCCACCGGCAACTTCTGCTTAGACAACCATGACTTGAAACCACTCTCAGCCTCTTTGAATTTAACCTGAAATTGCTGAATTGGATTCTGCTGATCCTTCATTAGGCTCATCACCGCCATTGTTTCTCCATCTCCACGCTTCTTCTCTCCTCCTTCATTCCCCATCTTCTTCTCTCACACTTTTCTTGTTCTCTTCCTCCTCTTCTTATCTCTCTCGTTTCCAATGCCGTCTCCGTTTCTGCGATATGTTGCTATTGGGCCTTTATAAGGCCCATAAGATGATAGAAGTTCGATATTGGGCTTAATGTTCATGTCCTTTTAGACATAATTGGGCTTTTAACAAGTTCATCTCCACGTGGGGATAGTTCTTGCCCTTGCAACCAAACACTCGGAAACCGGAACAAGCGGTTTTGCCCAAACTTCCCGCGTCATTCAGACACTTCAATCTCGCCGGCGGCGGAAGCTTTTGCTTCCTTCCTTCTCTCAGTCCATCAAGATTCCTTTTTCTGGATCTCTTCTCCGGATTTCAACGTCCGTGGATTCGCTAATTGCTCAATTTTTATCTTCTTCTTCAGGTGAGCTTCGATTTCATCGAATCTGTGGTTTTTAAGATCTTATTTAGAGTATTGATTTGCGAAAGTAGTGGCTGCAGCTACGAGCTGATTGTGCTTTAAGTGAGTGGAGCTTGAAATCGAAAAAAGCTTAAATTGTTGTTTTTGAGCTCTGAAAAAGTGAGATATGAGCAGCTCCAGAGAGGGATCTCCAGATTGGCTTCGCTCTTTCGAGGTTTCCTTATTTGATTCAATCTGATTTCTATTTCCTTTATTGTATTGCGTTTTACGGAAACAAAATTGAAATGCGGAAGCTTTTTTGCGCAGGCACCCACCACCACTTCCTTGTTATCACTATCCTCATCGTCTAAATCTTCTCCAGATGATAGTCCTTACAGGGAATCTGAAACCATTTCGTCTCTTCCTGTGCCTGATGACACTGAAGCCACCACGATTCTGGACAAAGAATCCTCGGAGTCTCTGTCGAGGAAGAATTCCAAAACGAAGTTGGTAACAAAGCAAGTGAGTATCGAGCAGGTATTTTCTAGAAAGAAGAAAGCGGATGCTAGTCTCGACCTTGAAGGTATGGAGTTTGTTTCAGATGATGCACGAAAGGGTCCAAACTGTGTTTTTGCTCTGAGATTAAAAACAAACGAAACATGACGATGTGTCATTTCGTTTTGGAGGGAGTGAAAGGGAGAATTCTGATTTTTGGGGGAGTAATGTTCAACTATTGAGCTCTTAAAGGCATGTTTTTGACTGGGGAACAATTTGCAGAGAAGCGTAATGGAAACAAAGTTGATGGTGAAGAAAACTCTAGCAAGCATAAGGACGCAAAGGTAAGAAACGTTTGGACCCGTCTCTGTTGTACTCGTTTGTGCTTTTTCCGCCTATACTTGTGGGTAGTTAGTGTGTTTTGAGCGTTTCTAGTTTGCATGCATCTGTTTGATAAATAAGTTGTAAGTTTAGATAGTGATTTCTTAGTTATAACCCTCTAGAGAAGCTGCCTAGCTGCATGAGTGATGTTGAAATTAGGTGGCAGTCTTTCCTCTGCTCCCTACCTGTCTTAGTATTGTAAAAAAGGCTAATTCTTAGTTTGGTATGTAGTTGACAGGTTACTGTTTATCTTTTTTTTTTTTCAGGAAGGAGATGATTCTGTATGGCTTGTCTCATCCGATTCTGAACCACCCTCTAGTGACCCGATAAGGCAGCAAGTGACTATGTCAACTGAAAAGGATGAGGATTTTGTTATTCAAGCTAAAGAGGGAGAAGCTGTGGTTAAGAAGGCTCCAAAGAAAAAATCTCCGAAGAAAAAGCCAAAAAGTGGGCGCCAGTCGCCCAAGAAAGAAAACAGTGCACAAGAAATTTTGAAAAGTGAAGGTACGAATTGAAACAAGAGTTATGTGAACTGAGGATTTTTCTAAAGCAATGTAACCGTTCCTCTTTCATGCAGATAAAGATACAGATACCGTTGCAGCCGAGGAAGTAACAACAGATAAGAATATCAAGCCTTCTTCTGTAAGGACCTTGTGCTAGGACCACTATTGGTTTTTCTTCTCTGGTTCTTCCTTATGACCAGCTTTACAAATTCAGGGCTCAAGTTCAAGATTGCCTTTGGTGCTATCTGAGAAGGTGAATCGTACAAAGGTAATGCAAATATGTTTCTTTGCACATGGCTTTACATTCAACATTTATATATATATTTGCTATGGCGGCTGGTGACACTTCATTCATTTTAGAGTTTTATTGTAGATAAAGCACAGTTGTTAAAAAGCAATGAACTATACTTACAGGTACTCGTTGAATGTGAAGGTGACTCGATAGATTTGAGTGGAGACATGGGGGCTGTTGGGCGCGTGGTTGTTTCAGACACAACCGAGGACGTGTACTTGGACTTGAAAGGCATGTTCCCCCAATCACTCTTTATGCATCTTCTGATGTTCAAAATGGTTCTGTTTTTTTTTCTTGCAAAACATGTAGAGAATCAGCTATGCCTATTGAGTATAATAGAACTGATTATGTGACATGTAACACGTCAAAGAATCAGCTCATGACTGGAGTCTCTGTACTAACACTTATCATTTCATGTTTCAGGAACTATATATACATCAACAATTGTTCCATCCAGAACGTTTTGCGTAGTACGGTTTTTGTTTTCATTGTACCATCTTTTCAACTTTTAAGGGCATTTGTGCTATACAATTATTCATACCAGAGATCTTGCATTTCAGGTTAACGTAGGTCAGTCAGAGGCAAAGGTTGGTAGTTTCTCATGCGCTTTTCTTGTTGCCGTGCATAGATCTTGACTTTAAGCTTCGAACTTCTGGGAGACTAATTATTAGCTGTTGGTTGGGAAACTAAAACATAGATTGGAGCAATAGCCTAATTTTTGGATCATATTTTTTCTTGTCAGATTGAAGCTATTATGAATGACTTCATACAGCTAACACCACAATCTAATGTCTATGAAGCAGAAACAATGATGGAAGGTCAGCTGGTTTTCTCTATCTTTGTTTAGAGTGAAAAGACATTATTGCTACCTTATTTTCTTGTAGCACTATTGTGGATTGCGTAAACTGATTTTACGAGGATGCCTACTTCTCCGGCTAATTTTATGACCCATTAGGCACTCTGGAGGGATTCTCCTTCGATTCAGATGAAGAATCTAACAAAAACACAAAGACTGCTTCGAAGCCAGCTGATCAAAGTGGAGGCGCAGCGGAGGTAAACAACACAAATGGCAAAGCCAAAGCCAAAGCCAAAGGCGAAAGTGTACGTTGGCCAAACTCAGAATTCCTCCTTATGAAATCAATATATATCTGACAGTAGAGGATGTTTTTTTGCAGGTTGTAGGAAAAAAGAGAGGAAGACCATCTAAAGAGAAGCAGCAACCAGCAAAGAAGGCTAGAAATTCTGCTCCTAAGAAAGCTAAACCCAAGAAATGAGTTATGATTTTGATTTCTCCCTTTTTTAAAAATAAAAAAACGTGTCATTTTCATTGTTCAGTTGAGACAACACTTTATACATGAAATAGAGTCGTTTTTACATGTAACAATCCAAAGTAATCTAGAGACTTTTTGATGAATAAAGTTCAGAATCTTTGGGAAGACACTAAACATGGTCTGTTTGCTTCCTTCCACACAGTTATGTATCAATTCTCATTAAAAAGAAGAATAATGATGATTCATGCCACAGACGATTGCCTCAAAGCAGTTAGACTGAGGCCAAGGAGCAACAAGACAGGGTAAGGTCGAAGAATGTCACACGAGGATTGTGTCTTCGCAACCCTCCCAGTTTCAGCTCTTTGACTCTCATCCTCGACTGGGGGATTCATAAACTGGTCATTGGGATCTTGGTTTACAGTGGAAGGAGGCATCATGAACTGCCCATTCCCATTCTGATTCTGAGGTGGGGGAGTCATTGATTCCCCGTTCGGATTTTCATTTGGTCCAGGCGAGTTCTGAGTTGGAGGAGCCATAGGTTGACCGTACGGATTCTGAGTCGGAGGAGCCATAGGTTGACCGTACGGATTCTGAGTCGGGGGAGCCATAGGTTGACCGTACGGATTTTGAGTCGGGGGAGCCATAGGTTGCCCGTATGGATTCTGAGTCGGGGGAGCCATAGGTTGCCCGTATGGATTCTGGGGCGGGATAGGGGGATCCGAATTTTGGCTGCTTGGTCTTTTTACCCTGGACCAAAAAGTTATTCAAGTCTGTTCAATCTGAATCTGAAAATATTTATTGGAAGATTTGCAGAGAGCATTGTAACAAACTGAAAAGTGAAGAACACATGATTTTATACCTGCCAGGGCAGAAGATAATGGCATATTCAGAAGCCTTGCAAGTGAAAGTACTGGTTCCATCGTCAAAGGCATAGCTATAAGCCCTAGGACAAGCTCTCTTGAAGATGGTAGAGTATGAAGACGGCCGGCATGTGTTTGGGTTAGCAAATTGACCGCTGCAACAGTACTGGTCCAATCCAAAGGCCTCACAAGCGCTCTTGCAAGCAACTACTCCTCCTCTCTCTTCCTCTTCCTCTCCCATCACTTGAAGCTCCTTTGGACAGCTAATGTTGATATCAGCAACACAACCTGTAGCATTACAAGCTCCAACGGATCCACCACCTGTCGGGAGAGCAACTATGGGGAGGTTATACCCATCAACGAGACTGACATCGTAGAAATCTTTGTCATCAGAACCGTGACCGAGCGTGATCTCGAAAAGTGATGTTGGCGGAGCGGCACCATTACCGTCACACTCCAGCTTCCCACCACAGTCACCGGTCATACATTTTCCCGCGCCATTAGCATCAAAGTTGCAGCCGGTCCTAGCCCATATCCGACCTGACCAGCCTAGAACAGAGGGAATCCTAACAGACTGTCCCACATCAAGTCTGAACCCCGTGGTGGGTAGTGGCTGGGTGCCAGAGCCTGCAAGAGTGCCGGGCCAAATAGTAAAGGGACAGTTATTCGTGATGACGAACGTGGAGGAATAAGAAACAGAGAACAGTAGAGAAACATAAACAAGAACAGCCATAGGAACCATCGGTGATCTTCCCATTATCGAATTAAGGTTTAAGATTCAGAAATATGGATTTGGTTGGGGAGGTCCCTCGATCAGCGTTTATACCAAAAAAATGTAGAGGGAGAGAAGGATTCAATGTTGAAGCGATGAAGTTGCTTTAGAAAGCTTCAAGCCCCAAGACAATGGATAAGGGTTAAGCATTAGGACACTGGCCTCCCTGACAAGGCAATTCTTTGCCTTACTTGCCCAACCTCTTTTCCATCCGTATTATTTTATATTATTTCTAGGGAAATATAATAGAACTAACCAAAACCTCCATGAAAGGATGCAAGAGAATCTACACTACTTTCCCATTTCAAAACAAAAATAAATAAAACAGCTTATTCAGATTCTAGTTCCTTGATAATTGAGATGATATAGTAATGAAATTTCGGAAAAGTAATCAATATTATTTTTTTAACTTATTAAACATATATGAACCACCAATATTGATTCTTTTAATATGAAACTCAAATCGTGGATTGTAAGATCCACGAAAATAAAAGCAAATTAACTTCGTTTTTTCTTAACTCTAAACAAGATAACAAGTTTAAATACATAATGATTGTAATCATCATTAGCTAATCAGGAGAAATATTCACGTACCGTATCTTATCGTAGCGGTGGAGTCAACATTTGATACTTTGCCAACTTCTTTGGAACAGAATCTTCCACGATCCCAGAAAATCTAGGCTCTTACATCAAACCATCGAATGTCTATATCTCTAACCTTTCTGTCAGCTTAAAAATAGAATAAAAAGAATTATTGCATTAATAAAATCCACGTCAAAAAGAAAGAAAAACAAAAACAAATTGTTCTGTCTACTTCTACTGTTCTGTCTTTTAAAAGTTGTTGTCGAGCTAAGAAATTCAAATATATAAGATGACTACATGGTTTTTCTTATACTTGAGTTAATTACCATGAATAGCTGATAGTTGGATAATTGTACCTACTCATTGCCTTCCTTTCTCTCATAGTTAAGGAGCTTCAGCTTATGTTTCCAATGAATTAAACCAAGCGTGTTGTTGCCTGCTGAGCACAAACACAAGAGCACCTGCAAAGCAAGGTTTTTAAACTTACAACAGTTAGGCTTGCTCCTTGTATTAAAAAAATATAAACAAAAACAGAAATCAGAAACATAACAAACAAAAATCAATGTGCATATAAGAAGCACAACTAAACTCTCCTGAATTGCAACATTTGAAAACCTGCACAAACAGAAAACATATTCAGGATCCCAAGCAATAATTGATCAAGGAAACGGAAGTTAGATAGTACAACAAAGAAACTGTTAGATTTAGGTATCCATCATAAAGGACTAAGGGGACTATTCTACAGGATAGAGAAACCATCAAAATATCCTTTACCCTGAAGAACCTATGCTGCATTGGTTAGCAAACACTTCCAGAAATCACCAATGGTGTGTCAAGCTCTGCGTAATGGTAGATCGCTAAAAGTAGCATAGCCAAAACAAGATACATAGCTGAATAAAATCCTGCCTAAATATCGTGCCACTCACAAGGAAAAAAGACTAAATGTGCACAAGAAGAGATATCAAACATCGCCAAAAAAGGAAGAAGAAGGAAGTTCGTTATACTATTTCACCTAAATGCGAGCGAAAGCAGTAAGATCCAGAATAGAGCAATAGAATTATAAAGTCTCTCCTACATAAGTACTACATAAAGTTCATCAACAATACTAAGATAAAGCTCTCTTTCAGGCAGGGAGGACGCATAGACCCCCTTGCTAGAGCAATAGCACAAATGTCTCTTATCCATAGTTGTCCAAAGGAAAGAAATAGAAAAAAGGAAGTCATTCTACGTGAGATAAAGAGCCTCTCGGACTCGGGAATTGAGTAGATCAACATGGATCTAACTCAACTCCATTCCGTCTCCAGCCGGGCTGCAGATGGGGCTCACAGCAGTGAAAGACCTCTCGAAAGGAGAAGCGTGGAACTGGGCATCACGTCGGCGACGCTTGAAAGAACAGCTCTCAGAAGGATGGCTCTCGTTGTCAAGCTTCCTCCGGACACCTTTAACCGCCTGCTCCTCAGCTGGTGAGAAAGGGAAAATCCGACGGCTGGCTCGGCATAGAGAGCTATGGTTATCATAGAGGATCCGCTGGTTACAGTTCTTGTCGCAGACGTGAGTCAGTCCAGTTAGTTTGCAGCGGTACATATTCCCACAAACATTCTCATTCTCACATTTCCAGTCACATTTGTGACACTGGATGGGTCCATCGCAATCGCGACCCAGAATAGCAGACAAGTAAATAACATTGGCAGAGCTAACCATGGGAGATTTTCCAAATACCTCCATCTTTTTTTGTTTCCTTCAAAGCAAGTGTCTTTTTGATCTGAAAGCTCCACACAACCTTGATACTCTGCATAACCCGAAGAAACCATCAAGATCATCATTTGAGCTAATCATTTCCTCTACTTCACAACCTCTTTAATCTCCAATTACTCATCTCAAGGTCACATGAAAAGTTATAACCTCAACAGATTCAAAAAGAGGCAATTAAAGCCAGATTCCACGATAGTCCATCTTTAGCAACGGTATCAACAACCATATTTGAAATGATCCGCATGAAAAATTGAAAATTTTCAACAAAAAACAAAAAAAATCAAATTGTAGCAGAATGCAAGCTGCAGACGTGTAGCTACCAGATCCGACGGAAGGATGAAGAAAAAACTCCAGAAAAAAATGAATTTTTTTGAGAAGCAGATACAGAGAAAATGGAGAAGAAGGAGAGAGAGAGAGAGAGACATACCTGGAGGGAGAGAGAGAAGACGCGTCAACCAAACCCTAATTTTAACTCGAGAAAAACGATAGCAAAGAGGAAGAAGAAAGTGAGGGAACAGAAAGATGAGAAGACATTTTATAGATTAGAAGAGGACTCACACTGTCTTCTAACGGATATTATTATCTAACTCCGTTAGTATTTATGAAACGGGTCCCGCCACATCTTTGTTTATTACATGTACTTAACTAATTCGTCTTATTATTATTTCGTTTTTTGTTTTGTCTTATCTCCAAAGCACAAAAGATCAAGTCACGTGTCAGCTAATCAATGGTTTTTTTATGGTTTTTTTTTGTTGACGGTTATTTTATGTTAAATCCCCACTCACACGGGAACCAAACAAATAAAATAAAAAAGAAAATTCCCACCCAATTTTCACCTATTTTTCTATCTATCTTTTGATAAATCACCAATTTGACTCGACGCGATATTTGAAGATTGATCCATTTTTATTGATAAAACGGTTATTATTAAGTACCCAAAAAAATTATTATTATTGAGTTGTGATGATAAGATATATTGATATAATAACTATATGTTAGATAGATTGAGTTAGAAACGAAAATTTTAGATTTTACCAAAAAATTATATTTATTAAATCATAGAGAAAAATAGGAAAACGAAAGAAAATGAGGAAACGGTCAGAAGAGCGTGAAGATAGTATGAGAGAGCGATGACTTTGCCTCACCTAACTTCATCCGACTTCTTTGCTCCTTCACATCCTTTTTCACTTTATCACGTACAATTTTTTGTTATTTTTTTCGTAAAAATCACTTACCAACTTCACCGATCAAAAAAAATTCTCTTAAATTTGGTATTGTAATTACAACATATAACTTCTACCAAAAAGATTAAAAATCGGTTTAATTTGTATAATTTATTATACATAATAAACTCGAACATTGTTATGTTTTTGTTTATCTGCGTTGAACAGTCTTTTTATTACTTACAAGAATATGTGTAGCAACCAAAACAAAAACACCGATATAAAAATGTGAAAACATGACAGGTTTTAACGAACCGGATGGTCTGTCTTAGAGTTTGAATTACGAGCTACATAAGACATAACATTGATAAACAATGTACATAGGCGACTAAATTCAATTAACTCTTTGAAAAAATTAGGTCAGGTCACTTATTAGAACGGTTTATCATTTGCAAAATACATATATATATTACCAAAAATAATAATATGATACCCGTAGGCAGCTAAATCCAAATAACTGTGTGGAGAAATTGTGTCACTCATTGTAACGTAATCAATTGTCTCGTTTTCTTTAGATAATTTTGTTTGAAAATCAATGTGTGTTTGTTAGGCTTTAAAAATATATATTTCAAAAACTGTCTTAGATTAGGTGCCTTTTTGCATTTGTAGTTTGGGAAGCCAGTCTTTATAGATCAAATCTTAAATAGCCGTTCATTTGCAAAAAATTTAGAGCTTTATTATATAAATTGTAAAATATTACGAACCTTGTTTGAGTTTTTTAAAATTATGTGTAAATAATCATGCAGCCTACACTCGTGTTGGCACTATATGTATATGGCCACGTGTTAATTTGATCAAAGGTACAACACCACGTGAAGAGGTACGGGTGCTTAGTTCGAGACAGATCCAATAATAAAGTTGAAAATAACAGACTGATTAAATTCTTTGAAACAAAAAGTCAACGTATGGCTTTAGTAATGGAAACGGTAACATGTTACTCACTCCAATTAAATCCTAAACTTAATGTTTTTCTTACCTCTCAAGCCTTCCCATAGGACTCTTAGGACTTGGTGATAGTGGTTGTGGAAAGAACATGCCAAGCGACAAATAAACGGCTCTTCTCTTTAGTCTTTTTTAAAAGTTCGAGTGAGATATAGTCAAGATTGCAAGAAAAAAAAATTGATGTTATTGATTGAGTTAAGCTAATTTGAGATTCAGATCAATGAATAATTTCGTTATATTATTTAGTTTATTTCCTAGCCTACTATCGAAAGTGTTAACAAGTTACGGCTAGTCTGCTTGCATTGAATATTAGGACCATGATGCTTGTGGGATTTTCAAAATCTTGTAGTGTAATATTTAAATGCCGTGATTACTCCCATTATTAAATTATTTAGAAATTTTGAAATCAAGTTTTTGATATAATAATAATAATAAGAAGAAAATTTGGCAACATCGTTCTGGTGGGGAAGCCTCGAGGAATATACCATTGCCAAATCAGCTGTGAAATAAAGGTAGAGGTCAGAGTTTAGGTGGGCCTTTAGTGGGCCGTTGATGTTCTGAAAAGTTTACTCCTCAAAATTTCTTTTTTTGTCATATTTTTTTCAGTTAAAACACACACTAATCAGTTTGCTTCTATTTTGTTGAATTGTAACGTAAACAAAATTTAAAATTGTTATCGTTTCTCAAGATAAAGCATGTTGTTATTACCAACTTATTGGTGTAGTACCGCTCATGGTGGATCCACTACAGTAGCAGTGGGTGCAGTACTTGCACACAATAGATTTATAAATCTTATATTTCGCTTAACTAATAACACTTATGAAATATTTGGAGTAATTGATTAAAGGTGCATGCATTAAATTTTTAAATAAGTAGCTCAATGCCCCCATATTTATTCTCACCTTTTTAAAAAAAATCTTGTTACTGTTTACTTCTTTTATTGGTTCAGTTCTCATAAGTTTTCTAGTTATCAACTTTTGTATCACCACTTCCTTCTCTTAATTAATATATTGTTCTTTTATTAGGCGTTTCTCTTGTTTGGGGAGTTTTCTCATATTTTTTCTTGAACAACTATATTTAGTTAACCAACTAATAAGTATGTATACATTTATCAAAAACTATTTACTGTATTTCTCTTGTCTTAAAAATTATATTGAAATAATTATTTTTAATTATCTAATTTAAATTTAAATAACTTATAATAAAATTTTAATAAGTATATTATAATTAATTTTTTTTGTCCACAAACAAACAGGAGAAAAAGATTAAAGTAAAATTGTTGTCCACGTTAGTATAAAATTAGTTTAATAAATAAAAATTTGCCCCATTGAAAAACTGATATAAATCCACCCCTGGTACCGCTAGTATGGTCACAAATTACAAAAGCATTAAAATTAGTGGTACCAAAAGAGGTACCATAAATTGATTGGTGTACCACTATTTTTTACTTCTTTTAATTGTTAACTACTAAGTTATCAAGTACCTTTTATTTTACGGTTTATGTCCTATATCTTTTGCCCACAAAGTTTGTATTTTTGGTGAATACTTTCATTGTATCATAAATACTATTAGATTATCTTTTGTATGTGCTTTTCGACATTTTTTTTTCTTCAAAGTTTTGCTTTTGAGTTGTGAGTTGTTGAAAAAACAAACTTTGGAGTGATAGTTGTTGGAAAACGAAATAGATATTTGTTTGCATGTTTTTTTTTCTCTTGTTAATTCATTAATAGCTCCGTAGATTTCAAATGGTCAACATGAAGGTTTAAAGGACTTTTTTCACAGTAGTTAATAGCTATGGTGATAAAATAATATCTTAAGGTACATCCTAAATTGTATTTCCACATATTCTCCTTCTTCCGTTAAATGCATTATTAGCATATTCTTAGTATTTTGGGATTCAATATAATTAGCGGTAACTAAGAGGTGAACTGAATATAAATTCATTTTTTGGTAAAGAATATACTAATAATTCCAATAAGTGGATACGTATATCAGTTTGTTTTAAATAATAATTTTAGATGCAAGTTTGGTAATAAAAACATTTGCAAATGCGAATGCCAGCCAAATGTCAAAACCTGGTCCAAACTTAACAGCTAGGGTTCGTCATTTACAAGTGGAAGGTGTGTGTATGTATATATCACACACGTTTATACGTAAAGGTTTATATCTATAAAAGGAGGTAGAGAGAGTGAGAAGAAATGGCTGAGAATCCGGTAAACACAAAACGAATTAGCTAGAGAGAGATATATATATAAAAGGTCGCATTAGATACGGAAGGGTCCACGTAAGACCCGTGCTTCACTTTAATTCTCTCAAACTCTTCGTTCTCCCTTCATATTTTTTTATTTTTCTTGTGTGAATTGGATCAATCTCATCGATTTAAACAAAACAAAACAAAATATGGAGCGTGAGTATTTGGATTACATATTGGTGCCTTTAGGGATGGTTTTGATGGTATCTTATCATCTCTGGCTTCTCCATCGCATTATCTACCGTCCATCTTCCACCGTCGTCGGCCTCAACGCCTTCAACCGCCGCCTCTGGGTCAAAGCCATGATGGAGGTCTCTTCCTCTTTTTCTTTTTCTTTTTTTTTAATCTTCTTTCTCTTTTATGATATTTATTTGCTTTTTTTCACATATAAAAGTAGTAGAGTAGATGATTTCTTATATGTCAAAAAAAAGTAGGTGATTTGTTTTTTTGTCGTAGATTTAGATCTCCCCATGAGTCGATGTGAATTTTCCCGGAAAATGAAAAGTTTTTTCTCGGGAAAAAAGTTGATTCAGTTCATTGGTTATATTTTGAGGGTTGGGATAACTAAGGAGAATCCCGTGCATATATGATACTCATACGTGTGGATGTGTGTGTTTATCTATTTACTCATATATAAATTGCATATAGTGTTTACTGTTTACATGTAACGATACATATTATTTAATTTGAATAAGATGTGATAAATGAATGATATGTGTATGCATGCGTAGAGATTTTCTTGTCAAAGAAAATCTTTCAACGGTTTCAGTTCCTTTTGTGTTGGAGGATCAGAGGTCGAGAATCTGTGCATATATTATATATATATATTATGTTGTTATATGTGTATACATATATATATATGTCTGTGTGTGTTTAGTCATCATGCATGCGCCTCACCATTTGACAAATTTGATGTATTGGCACAGTACCAAATTGCGTTTTTCTTCTATGTCCAGAGATTTCTATTTTCACATTGAACATAGTTAGATACAAATTTTTTACGTAAATGTCAGATTGCGGAAATTTCCTTAATAAAAATCCCAAGTGTGAAAGCTAATGACACTGAAAAGATGCTTTGCATTTAATTTCTGGAAATTTCCCCCACCAGTAATTTATCACTTTTTTTTGGTTTTTTAGAGAGTCCTATTATACTAATTTATATCCTTTTACATCAAATGAGAACAGGACTCATCAAAAACAGGCGTTTTAGCGGTTCAAACGCTAAGGAACAACATAATGGCGTCAACTCTATTGGCATCAACCGCAATAATGTTGTGCTCACTAATCGCAATACTAATGACCAGTGCTTCAGGAGAGCGATCGGTCTGGTTCGTGTTTGGAGACAAAAGCGACCGAGCCTTCTCGGTCAAGTTCTTCTCAATCCTCGTTTGCTTCCTAGTCGCGTTTCTTCTCAACGTCCAATCAATCCGTTATTACAGCCACGCAAGCATACTCATCAATGTCCCTTTCAAACAGCTCATGGCTGCCTCTTCGGGTGGTCATGGTCATGCTAGTCTTATGATAAACCAAGACTATGTGGCTGCAACGGTTAACCGTGGGAGCTACTTCTGGTCGTTAGGACTAAGAGCGTTCTACTTCTCATCGCCTTTGTTCCTATGGATCTTTGGTCCCATCCCGATGTTCATAACTTGTTGCGTTCTTGTGTCTTTATTGTATTTTCTTGATTTAACATTCGACTCGGTGGAATGTAGCGTTGGTGTCGCGGACGCAGAGGAGACTGAGATTAGAAGCTTAGCTCTAAATGTGTAGTAGTTGGGAGAGATTGAGGAGAGTTTTGTTTGATGGAACATAACTGATCTTACAAGTTACAAGTTGTATCGTTTCAGGTTCAATGGTTGTTGAACCGTGTCAAAGAGTTATTCTGTTGCCTTAGTGAATAAAATTTTATCATTTCCCAGCTTTTCTAATGTGAATTACTCCAATATTATCTAACTTAGGTAGATCTAGAACTGGTTACAAATTAAATAAATATTATAAATAGTAAATTCAATTGGAGGTGCATCAAAAATATTTATAACTTCTCTTCTCCTTTAGTTTCCCAATATTGGTAAGTTCTTTTTTTCTTTCTAGGGAATCTAAAATTCCCAATATTGGTAGATTTTTTTTTTATGGGGCATCCTTAATTCCTAATACTAGTAAAGTTAAATGTAATATTATATGAAATAAACTGCTGATCATACACTGAACATATCAGTAATGTGAGGTCACATTTTAATTGTTTTATAGTCAACTACATTAATTGTTTGAGATCTCCTTCAAAGCCCTTTTATAAATAGGACAAGTGTTAAGAATCCAAAAAAGTCAATATAAAATATTTATTGCTAGTACAAAGTTACTGACAAATGTTGAGATCTCCATAAAAGTTAGTGCAGTCATTTTTTAAATATTCAAATAGAGAGAGTTGACAGTACTATTCAATAATTTATAATTAACCACAAATTATGTTACAGTAATAAAAATCAAATTCCGTATTCAGAATCGACTTGAATAACTTTTTACATGTATAGTTTGTTAAAGATTCTATCAGCATATTTTTAATTCTGCGCTTATATGTGAACTTGAAATGAAACATTTAATAAAATACAATAAAGTTCGCATTGATTTATATTCTCTTTTTGTAAATATTTTCTTATGATACTAAACATACATTCGTAAACAATTCTTAAAACGTTCAAGTAAATAAATCGAATGAATAAGAGTGATTTTGAAAATGTACTAATTGTATTAAAAAATCTTGCCATTTACAAATGCTTAACTAAACATATATAACATCTGACTCGCAAGTCATAACAAATCTCAAGATGCCGGAAAATTAGACCCATAGTTGAGGAACACTGTTGAAAGAAAACGCAAAGTTAGTCTCTTCTCCTAATTACCACAAAAGTGCTAAAAAGGAATAAGAGACAAAGATTAAGTAGGGTAGGGTCGGGTCGTTATCATATATTTAACTTTTTTCTTATTAGATGCTTGTAATTTTGCTGACGTCCTAACTTGCATTAAGTTGAACTATGCCTTATACCTAACTAATTAAACCTTTGATATAAAATGTGGATTCAAGTTGTGTAGACCCCTCATCCATTGGTTTACTCATTAAGACTTATTGCAGTTTCTATGGATTAGAAGAAAATAAGAAATGAAAAATAGCACTCCCAAGAAAAAATATTCATCATTCTAATTGACATTGTAATGAGGTATATAATATTGTAAACTTTATGTTATAAATATATTGTATTTACGGAAGATGAATTCAATTTTGTTAAATTGGGTTCTCATTTGTTGGGCTTAAATAACGAACTCTGAAGATGGGCTGGCCCACTTATATATGTAACTATTTTTAATATCATATAAACTGACAAGTTAACTCACTGTGGACAAAAATTCGGGGAAGCTTCCTCTACATCATCTACGTGTCAATATATAATTCGCTAGCTGTGATCTCTCTTTCAGACATCCTCACTTTACTCATGTACCCTCTTGTCTCCTCGTGATACTTTAACTATTTAGTCCACTGCTTCAGGGGTAAAACAGATAATTCATAGTTTTCCCTTTTACGCGTAACTAACGTGGTTCTGATGTTTCTCGGAAAGTGGCGCGTGTATGATATCCAATTAATTTCTACGCGCTGCTTTTTGCCATATCTTTGATAATCTTCTCTTCTCTGACTAAGTCGTGTCACATCTTCATCTTCTTCACTTTACCAAATCGTATCGATTCTAGGTTTTTTTTTCCCTTCGTATTTGTCAAATTCTGGAATCTGTTTGTTTCCTTCTTGATACCTCTGAATCGTATCTCTGATCCAAATTTTTTGATATTATTCACCTTGTTTGTTTTCCTGTAAATTCGAATCATCAAAGTCATCACACTCTGTGGAAGAAGACTATGGAAGTCTTATCGCTGGACTCACTACCAGTGGGTTTCAGATTTAGTCCGACGGACGAAGAGTTAGTCCGATACTATCTCCGGAAGAAGATCAACCGCCGTGATGACGACGTCAGAGTAATCCGTGAGGTCGATATCTGCAAGTGGGAGCCATGGGATTTGCCTGGTATCCACTTTTACCCTTTCTTCATCTCTTCTAGTAGATCTCAGATCGATCTCTGCTTATTTTGGGCATTTCGATTTTGGTCTATGTTCTTAGTCTGTATAAGCGATCACTTACATTTTGCATACAGTAGCAACAAAAAAAAGTAGCTCTCTATATCAATTCCGGTTTATGCCGTCTCTGGATAGGTGATTTGGAACAAAGTTATCAATGTTTCCTATCGTGGGTAGTGGAATCATTTAAATTTGAGTTTATATTAGATAATCGTAGGAGGAGTTAATTTTGTTCGTATGGTGATGATGTTGTGTTGCAGATTTTTCTGTGGTAAAGACAACAGACTCAGAGTGGCTCTTCTTCTGTCCATTGGACCGGAAGTATCCGAGCGGAAGTAGGATGAATCGGGCCACTGTTGCTGGCTACTGGAAGGCGACGGGGAAAGACCGCAAGGTCAAGTCAGGCAACACCAAGATTATAGGCGTTAAGAGGACCCTAGTCTTCTACACAGGCCGTGCTCCTAAGGGGGTACGAACCTGCTGGATTATGCATGAGTACCGCGCAACCGAGAAGGATCTTGATGGAACAAAGTCTGGCCAGGTAAACCAGTTTTGGAGAATGCACTTACTTTTGTTTTGATCTTTCGATTGTCTGATTGTGGTTCTTGGATTGTGTTGGTTGCAGAACCCGTTTGTCATATGCAAATTGTTTAAAAAGCAAGATGTTGTGAATGGAGCAGCACCAGAAGATTTAAAGTCATGTGAAGTCGAACCAGCAGTCTCTTCTCCGACTATTGTGGATGATATGAAATCCGAGGTTGAACTGTCTGAGGTATCCCTGGCTTTTCCTAAAACCGAAGAAACAAAGCCTTCTGACGCCGCAGAATCTTCTCTTGTAATCTCCGGCAAGTGTCATAGTGAAAACTCTGCCCTTGAGGTTGCAACGACTGAGGTAAGGATGAACAAAATCTAGTCTTAGGCAATACAAGTGCTTTGTAAACTTACTTTGTTTTAATCAGCAGCTCAACCATATCGATTGGTGCTCATATCTGGAGTTGGAGCCCCTGGATTGCAATATGTTCTCTCCGTTGCACTCTCAGGTGCAATCTGAGCTCGGATCCTCTTTCAATGGTTTTCCGTCTGGGTCAACCGACCTGTTCAGAAACCAGAATGGCGCCCGCATTCAAACTCAGTACGGTTCAAATGACGCCGACGAGTATATGTTCGAGCTCTTGGACTCGGCTCTTGAAAATTCCTATGAGTTTCCAGAGGAGAAACATCTAGCACAACCGACACCAGAACAGATTCCATATGAGCCACAGAATTTTGTCAACACAAGCAACAAGATCAATAATGATGTATCTGAAACAGGAATCAAAATTAGGGCACGACGGGCACAAACCCCGGGTTGTGCTGAGCAGTTTGTAATGCAGGGCAATGCCTCAAGAAGGTTGCGTCTTCAGGTTAACCATAACAGCCACAAGTCAGAAACTGACAACCCTCAGGTCAAGGACACATCAAGAGGAAGTATAACGAAGGAATGTGGAAAGTTCATGAGATCAAAGAGCAGGACCGAATTCGTATTCAAGAAGATTGCAGCTATGGGATGTTCATACAGCGGGCTTTTCAGAGCGGGCGTGGTAGCGGTCGTGTTTGCAATGTCAGTTTGCACTCTAAACGCAAAATTCCGCTGAAGCTTATGCTTGTTGGTCAATAACAATCAAAAGAAGGAAGGTGGTTCCGGGTTGAGAGCCTGAGTTTGTGTGTATAAAATAGGAGCTTGGGCGGGTTCTGCATCTGTTGTTGTTGCTCTTGTTGCTGTTGTTGATTTGTGCTTAACCAAGACCGTTTTAGAAAGATAGTAGTTAACTTGTACGGCTCATAATTTATAGTTGGTATGTGTTAGATGTAAGAGAGAATCTAAAGCTCTAAGAATTTTATTGTCTGACCACATGTGTCATGTTGTGGTCAGTTTTTGAATTCTATTTTTGTGTTGGTAGAAATCACTTTGGTATCGAAATTAAGTTTATTTTTTTATGCTACTACTATATTTAAAATTTTTAATTTGTAAATTATTAGTTACCGTTCTCATTTTGAATTGTAAGCAATAATTTTCTTATAAACCACGAGTGAACTGAACAAACAAAATAATGTCAGAATAAAGCCCAGAACAAACTGTTTAACAGTCTCCTTGGACATTTGTTGATTCAAAGAGAACCTACCAAAACTAAATCGAGAATCCATGTTCAAAAGCTGGTGGGCTTGAACAGTTTTCCAAATTGTTTTTATATCTTTATTTTATCGGGATTTTATGGTTTCTAATCATGCAAATATCTTTTTCTTACTAGATTCCTAATGAGTTTCAGATCCATTGTTATCTAGTGTTACTACCGAATATTTTACAGCAATTAACCATGTAAACGTAACGTATATATATTTGCCTTTGAAAAATAAAATAGTATTTAAATAAACTACTTCCAGTATACTTAAATAACATAAATACATAAAGTATGTTCATTCGAATCTTAAAGCCATTGCAGTTGGACTCATGTCACCACATGCGATGCACCGAACACCAACTAACTTTATCGCAACTATTTTTAGAATTCACGTATCATGTTATTTAATTCATTGAATTTTTCGATTATAATGACTAAAAAGGCGACGCACACTTTTTCGATTATAATGACTCGATGCTGGAAAACATTACCATGGCACATTAACATTAGATAAAACTAAGTCTATATATTCTAGCATAAAAACTAAATCAATTATATCATTTAAATACATTACTTAGTCAATATGGCTTTTTGTTTTTTCTTTGACTTTTTTATATACTTTGAATCAGATTAAAGTCGGATGTTGCCGGTTGGTATAAAAGGAAAATCATGTTAGTTCCAGAACGATCTGTCTACGTAAATATTTCAATAAATCATCTTTTATGTAATTTATTAACAGATGAAAAACTCAAATATAATAATACAAAAAAACTAATAAGAAAATCAGAAAGTCCGTTTAGGTTATTATTTTGTCACAACTCACAACATCTGATATTTTATTTATATCAGATTTTTTTAAAATTATATATTAAAAAAATTACGGATCAAAAACTTAGATCCCATGATTTAAAAATAAACTAACATCTGATTAATTTGAGATAAGTAAACCATTTAATAATGACATTTTTGTAAATAGATTGAACTCAAAAGTTAAAATAATAGTTGAGAACACCAAATTTATTATCGTCAATAAAAATAACTATTAGAACAATGAAATCAATAGATTCTGATTTGAAAGTTCACATACGTACATGTACACAAGAAATTTATGAAAAAATTAATTACTCAATAGTCATAATCTCTACAAACGTACCAAAATTTATAGATGAAAATTAGTTTGTGGCATAAAACAATAAATATAAATTAATGAATATTCGTGATTGTTGACATGTTTGATATTCGATCTTCTTTGTAGGTATAACAAAAAATTGTATATGTTGGTAAACAAAAGTGTGTATATCTGACTTGTTCTAATCGGATTCTTTGAATATTAAGTACTTTAAATTTAAATATAGTTACAAATTGAGAGTTTTTCAATAATTTCTGTTTCATAATTAATATTAAAATTTTATTTTGTTATTTGTTCAACAAAAAGATACTTATTAATAACGACGATGCTATTTTTTTCAACACATACAATATTAATGTCAATAAAACTTCTGTAAAGTAATTTTGTTCAAAGCTTTGATAACTCTAAACATTTTTAGAAATTCTTGCCAAACCCACCAAGAAATATGGAGATGAATGTATTTTTGTTATTGAGATAGACGTGTTATATAGACTTATAAAGCCATAAAGGAATATATTTGGATAGAAGATGCATACATAGTTACGCACAAAAATGTGTGCATAAAGCATGTTGTATATGCTGAGTCAGCTCCAGGTGTTTGGGCACATGTAAACATGGACCCGGACTGTTTACCTTTTTACATATCTATTTAAACTATAAAATAGAAAGAAAATCAAAAAATAGACGACCTCACAAATATAATCGGTACATTCGAACACGATCTTAATTAAAAGTTACGTTTATTACTAAACATGGATTACAAACCGCTCAACGACATACATCAAGAATCTAAGTGAATTCTCTGCACATTATCATCTACCATTTTCTTATAGCATTCACATTATCTTAGTGGTTGGACGCAAAAAGGGATCACTTAGTTTCTAATTATGTTCATCTAACTCTATAGCTTACATTACGTTATACAGTTCTAATATATATGTATCTATATCTCAAAGTTGCAATATATCAAATAGGGCACACGTGATGTTACACACATTGGTTTAGATTTGTAACCCAATGTACATTTGCGATATGAAGATGAGGTTCCAAAATTTTGTTCATAAAGAACGTTTTACTTTGCGTAGTTAAATTCTAATTTATTCCGTCGCAATTTTGTGACCGCAAAACTGTCAATGCATCCCTAATTTAATCATCAAATTTTCAAAATCACTTTTTTTTGTTATCAGTCGCATAATCAAGAAACAATCTGCTATTTAAAAGATGTCTTAAATGCCAAACAGTTATATAAATCATCTCTTGTTTTGTCCAAATTTAATCTAAAGCATCCACGTGGTTTCTACTTTGATACTTTCCACCATGCCAAGAGTTCTTACAATCCACAAATATATTTTAGCATTTCTTTTTCAAATTTTGTTGTGCACCCCACGCTGCATCCATCCCCAAAATTTGCTTTTTAAGAAATGGGTTTGCTATTTTTTCTTTTAATTGTGAAATATTGAACACCTTGTTTAATGGCTTTTTCTACTGATTAGATTGTTAATGGTATCGAGAATACAATTAACCAAACTTGTAGGTAAAGGATTTTGATGCTTCTTCGAAAAGGATATAAATCAAATCAACATGTCCGCTTTAACGAACGAAGATAAGCTATTTAAATAGTTTCATACAATGAATCAAATTACAGTTCGATTTGTCTTCTCTAACCACTTCCAAGTTCCAACCATTAGAAAAGATTTCGACGAAGGAGAAAGAAAAAAAACATACATTCCCGAATTATTCTTATTATTTATGTGGCTCCATAATTTTTTTAAAAATGGAAAATAGTAATATTGTGTGTGTTGAATTCTTATAAAAAAAACTTTAGCTATGTGAAACATTCTTGTATGGGTCTCCCCCGTACGATACTAATAAATAAGATTTATCATTGCCGACATGAAAAATGCAGAACGAGTGAATGTTATCGGAAATTAAATTTTGATTTACTTAGCAGTTGATAGATAACCGTATCTGTAAACCAGATTCAATTATTTTCCTAAACCCGATATAAGAGATCGAAGAGCCACATGTGATCGATCTAAGTGCCTTTGATTAGTTTAACTATGTAGTTTGAGTATATGCAATAAGTTTTAATGAAGCAAAAAAAAAAGAGAGTAGATATGATAAGTTTTTAACATTTTATAACAATCATGTATGATTCCTAATTACATTACTCGCAAATGCACGACGTAGCAGTATAAAAAAAAGAAGAAGATTAAAGTCGAATTTTCATGACCCTAACTTCTATTAAATTTAGGAAATGCGAACGACTAACTAAGGTTTATCACCAAATTAACAAAGATAGAAACATAATACTTTCATTAAGCTTTCAACTTGATAATGTAACTAGTATGTACTTGATAAAGAAAAATTAGTCAAAAAAGTAGAGCGGTATAGATGATGACACGTCATCTAATTATCTTTATTCTCGAACTAACATTAGGTTATAAAGTTATAACTCATACATTTGACTTAAAAGTAGGAATTGCGGAAGAAACTTACTGTAGAAAAAATAAAAGAAGGAATAACTAATAAATGTAATCAATAAAGTCGGTGAGTATGATGCAAAGTATTGTCCTTTTCGATACCAAAAAATTGTTATCCCATGGCATGATTCCTTTATTTATCTATAATTTTCCTTGTTATCAAGAATGTAACCTTTCTCCCATGAAAAAAATATATTATCAGGAGAAAGAACTATCAAAGAATCCATTGTTGTGTTAGAATATAATATTTATGGTCCTTTTGTTGTGTTAGAATATAATGATGGTCGTTATATCAAACTTAAAAATTGAATTCGGATGTTGAGGTACAAAAAACTAGATTTATATGCAAAAATGTGTAGAGTTTGAATGCAATTAAAATACCAAATATGTTTGCAACAATTATTCTTTATAATCTAAATGACATGCCATAATGTTTTAAACTAAATCATAAGCGTACGCTGAAATTGCAGAAGCTCTGTTCTTTTACGTTGTTAGCAAAAAATATATATTAAGAAAATGAATAGATGAAGATTATTTTATTCGAAAATCTAACCAAAATATGACTGCACATAACGAACAACATCAAGATACTGAATTTTTAATGTTGAATTATATCTTGACTCGCCATTCGCCCATACATAGAAACAAACCGCCCATAATAAATTCAATAATTAATGGGAAGACATTACAAAATCATTCAGCGGTAAATTATCAATAACATCCACATTCTATGTCTATAAAGGTACCAACCTCGGGCCATCTTGTTCCCAATCCTCTTGAGAAAATGGTAAAAAAAAAAAACGAAAAAGGTTGTTTGTAAAAAAAATTAAAACATAATTGAACGTGACAATAACTCTATATATAAGGTACAAGGGTGAAAGGATGTGTCTTTATGTTGGATGATTAGTTCTCTGCCATGTGCTATGGAATCAACCTCTTATGCTTTATGTTCTGTTAGCTCCTACCTTATACTATAACTTTCATTATTCATCAATTATTCCAATTCTTCCTTCGTCTTTTTATATCTTAGTCTTTCATATAAATATTCCCTCTCCCTACTCATACTTCATAACATCTCTCTCTTCTTTGATTCGAGTTTGATCTTCCTATAACCACTGATTCTAAAAATGGGAGAAGAAGTTAAACCAGTAAGATTCAAAGTTCCAACAATATTTCAATTTGCAACAAAAAATACATATTTGTTATTAATTGGTGATTGATGTATTCATTATTAGGAGGCAAAGGAGGCAGCCTCTGCTCCAGAGGCCGTCCCAGAGCCCGCTTCGGCAGAGGAGGAGAAGAAGAAAGATGTGGCGGAGGAGAAGCAAGCGGCGGCTGAGGAGGAGAAACCAACGGTGGAGGAGGAGCCGCAGCCGCCACCACCGCCTCCACCATTCATACTCTACGTTGACTTGCATTGTGTAGGATGTGCTAAGAAGATTGAACGATCTATACTAAAAATTAGAGGTAAATAGAGGGAGAATTAGATTCGGCTAAAGAATAAAGAAAAGAAAAGAAAACCTCTGTTTTTACATTATAAAAACTAACAGGTTCATTCTAAAAATCCCAACTACCATATAAAATGATTTGAAACTAGACATATCTTCTTTAGTGTACCTAAATATTATTGAATAAAGCTCCATAAGTAAAATCAATAATTACTCTATATAGTATTGAGTATGAAAAATGTATAGGTGTGGAAGAAGTGGTGATGGACATGAACGAAAACCAAGTGACCATAAAAGGAGTGTTGGATCCACAAGCAGTGTGCAACAAAATCAAGAAGAAGACTAAAAGAATGGCCAAAGTCCTCTCGCCGCTTCCGGCCGCCGAGGGGGAACCTCTGCCACCGATCATAACCTCTCAAGTCTCCGGCCTCAGTACCGTCGAGCTCAACGTCAACATGCATTGTCAAGCTTGTGCTGACCAGCTCAAGAAGAAGATTCTCAAAATGAGAGGTACATATACGTATATTGGATCTAGTCAAAACCAAAGCACTCCTATGTTATGTGAAAAAAAAAAGAATTGTTAAGAGTGGGTACATCAAACAAAACAAAAAAATAGTTATATTGATACGGAGTTAAACAATTTTTTTTATGATAAGTTGTATTTAGTGAATGGAAAATAATCATACAAAAATGTCTTTTATATTGATTTTTTCCCACTATTTTGAACAAACATATATGTACCTATAGAAAAACACTATATCAATTTGTATGGAATTTCTTAATTTTCATTTTTTATGTCACTTTTAAATCCATTAGACATTTCGTTATGGATCACATGCACGACGATTGGTAATAGTGATTTTGATAGGAAACTTAACTCCCAAAAATGAGAATTTTGTACATGGCGGTATGGTTCATTTATTTTTAATTTGGTATAAATTAATTAATTTAGACAAGACTAATAATGTTGCTTAGGGGTCCAAACAACTGTGACTGAGTACACCACCGGAAAAGTAATAGTGACTGGGACGATGGACGAAGAGAAGCTGGTGGATTACGTCTACCGTAGGACCAAAAAGCAGGCCCGAATCGTACCCCAACCCGACCCGGAACCTGAAAAACCTGCGGCGGAGGAAGAAAAGAAGGAGGAGAGTGGTGAAGGCGATGAGAAACCCGCAGAAACAGGAGGGGAGAAGGCGGAGGAGAAGAAGGAAGGAGAGGAAAAGGAAGAGGAGACGGAGGCTGCGGAGGAGATGGCGGCGGCGGAAGAAGAAGAAGGGATGAAGAGGATGATGTATTATTATCAGCCTTTATACGTCGTCGAAAGGGTTCCTCCGCCGCAGCTTTTCAGCGACGAGAACCCTAACGCATGTTGCATTTCTTAATTTGGTTTCGTGTGCTCTACGGAAAATACATAATTAGGGGATTTGATTAAGAAAAAGAAAAGAAAGAAAATAGGTGATGATGCAAAAAATTAAAGAGGTGTAAAATATATATATATATATATTTATATAATTGGTGGTTGGTATCGTTATATATCAATGAATGCATTACGCTTTGGTATATACGTAACCGCAACTGAAAAAACGATCGATACGGAATCTATTCATATTCATGAAAGTATACATAGATGTGAGTAATGGTGCATTATGATTGTTTTTGTATATTCTTGGTGGAATATTTAAATTCGTGATGAAAAAATGTAATTTTTTTTTTGAAAGAGAGACAGGAGAATCTAGTGGGAACGGTAGATCCTTGTGGGTCGCACATGGTGTGCTTCCTTTTAATTTTTCTTTTCGTTTGCTACGTCAATCTCCATTTCTCGAACGTGGCAGCTTTTTCAGCCTACCTTGTCTATTTCTTTCTCAACCTCTCAAATTTTGTAAACGTTCATTTTTTTTCAGTAATATTTCAAATTCTCAATATATAAAATTTTTATTTGGTAAGTCTCGCCGTAACGTTAAAAGATGTACGGTTTGAATAACTACTAAGATGAATAGTGGCACCCAGGCCCGGCCCTGAAATGTTTTGGGCTAGAAGCAAAAAAAAGTTATGGGCTTTATAGTTAATACCTTAGAAAAATGAATTATTTTTAGTCAAAGAAAAATAAATTATTTAACCAGTGTTTTATTCTTCTTTTTTTCAGTTGGGGTTAAGGACCATAGAAATCTATGGGAGTAATATAAATTGTTATTAATTTTAGGAATATATGAAATGTGTTACAGCTGTGTCTGATAAGTGATAACTCCCCAAACCTTCCATGTATTCTTGTTACTAACATAAAGTCTAAAATATCTTTATAAAAATATTATATTTGTATATTTTTTTCAATCATTGATATATATAATTTCTTACATAAATATATTAGCTCGCCCAAAAAAAACTAATATACGATTGATATTTTTTTCCGCAAGATACACCATAGAGTAAGCTCTATAAATTATAAGGCTATATATGATTTGAAAGCATTGGATTCGGTAAGAGGATTTTCAGTAAAGCCAAATGGCTCTTATCTATCCACCAACACAAACATTATAAGAATATCAAATGTATTTAAAAATAAATAAATAAATAAACTTGAACACAGATGATATGTCATCAGTTTCCCAACAACTCGGAACCCCATCATTTTCAATTAGAATAAATCTAAAACCCACGATAAAAATACAAAATGATGAAAACAATTTTTAGCAAAAAGATTTAAGCAAATAACAAGTATGAGCACTGTTAATTCGCAAAATGTATGATGTATCTAAAAGAGTACTTGTTAATTGTTATTAATAAAGGGCTAATCTATTGATTCTCCTTTTTTTTTATTAACTAGGAAGTTTGGTTCATAGCCTAGTTGATGTTGCTTGTGCCAATCGGTTTCTTCCTTCGCCAACAATTAGAGCTGAAGCCAAACTTGACCAAGAAACTCATGACTTCTCAACTTACGGCAGCGATTAGAATTTCAGATTTGACTCTTTTTCACTCTCAAAAAACAATTCACATCTGTTATTTTTCCTAAAAACAAATCACATTATGCGCATTAAACTATATAATACTTGTACATCACGCAGGATGTCTTTGATTTTCCTAGGGTCTACAATCATACAAGTCGTTGGAGTAATTATTAGAAAATATTATATATATATATAATATATATATATATATATATATATATATATTATATTAATTTTTTTTTTTTTTGGTTTTTGGGTTTTTTTAGTTTTCGTTGGTTGTTCAATTGTATGATGAGAGCCATTTTGTTTGTGTTTTTCTTTAACAAAAAGGAATACTATTGCGAATTTGTTTTATATACAAATTTTTAATAATTATGGGTTTGTTTTTTATTTTTTGGAAAGGAAGCCGACATGATGGGAAGGGGACCGAATCACATGACAGTTCATTAAAAAAAATGATCAGTTGATATGTAGAGACAAAAGATGATTTGCGTGACGAACTTTGAAAGAAAAAGTTATTTTTGAGTGACGAACTGAAAATTCAATTCTTTCTTTCTCAGTTCGTCACACAAATCATCTCTCGTCTATACGTATCAATATTGTACTACAAAAGAGTAAGACATATTGTCAACAATCATTTCTGTGATATGAACGGATAACACACAAAAATTTCAAAATTACATTGTTAGAAAATTAGCCGACTTATCCCAATGTAATATTTTGTGACGATTATTTTGCCAAAAAATAGTGGTTGTGCTAAAAAAAATGTATCTTATTGCTTTGCTTAGTACAAATAGAAAGTAGTGAATTAATCTATATTCTTTAGATTAATTGTTTTTGTTATGTCCATATCCACAAATTACAAACATACAAAGATCTAGCAGATTATCTTATATAATCGACTAATCTTTTCAGATAAAAAATTAACTAATTCTTTAATAAAAATTATCGTATAAAAATGACCAATCTAAGAACATATATATTAACTAATACTAATATATAAATTATTAAACTCTATATAAATTATGTTCCACAATAACCCTTAACAAAGGTCTGTTGACTTCGTCAAAACTGCATTTGGGCTCCTGTTTGGGTTACAACAGAATGAGCCTACAAGTTAAAGAGAAGAAGACAGAAGTTGGGCCTAATACAAAAAGGGACGACGACCACAACGAAACCAGATAGTAACGGTTTAGGGTCTGTTACAAAACAGAGTATATAGTTTCTTCTTCATTTCTTCATCTTCTTTCTCCTTCGTTGTTGCGATTACTCATAGCTGATGTAAAACATGAAACAAGGTAGACACTACATCAGCGCAATCTTGTATTCTCTCGATTCTATGGTGAAGATTGCGAGATCAAGTCTCGCCTAGATCCTTGGACGGCAAGAGAACTTGTAAAAGTCTTAGTGTGTTGCTTCATTCTTCTTATTTAATTCTCCATTGATATTATGAGTTTCGAGAGAAATAAAGAAAGAACAAGCGAACCGATCAAGACCAGGGAAGCACTTGATGGTATGTCTTTATTGCAAGACTGAACGTATAGATTTTGAAATCTCACTGTAACTGTCTTTCGCATTCTTGCATGAGGCTAAATTATTGGAACCAGTATCAAAGAACCGCTCAGATTTTCTGCATTTTTTAATCAAAAAAGAGATATACATTCAGGCAAGGTACAAACCACGATCATGGATAATCCATGATTACAAAATGACAGGAGAAGTCAACATGTCCATACATTACATAGAGTTTTCAATTCTTTTATTACACAACAAACTAGAATTCACTTTGTGAGGTATGTTAGTGAATCACAATAACTTTCATTTGGGCCTAATCTCGATCCCTTGAACGATGATTCCGCCTTTCCAGCCACCTTCTCTCGTCTCTAAGACGCTCATTTCGAGTTCCTCCTCGTCGAACCCGACATAATACTCACCAAGTTCAATCTCCAACCACCCATCTTGTCGCATTCGGAACTCAAGAAACGCTCTTCTATCATTACAAACCTCGGTTCTCGTGGACCCGAACCTCGTCTCCAATGGCTGGGACTCAAATCCAAATGCTCCCATTTCTCCTTTTTTAAAAACCAAGTAAGCTCCATAAATGGTTGCTTTGGAGAGAAGTGATGTGCATATTTTGCCTCGGATCTCGAACCAACATACCGTTAGAAGCGCTGCAACTTCCTCAAACCTGTTACGGACTGATTGAAGTCAACACTAAGAAGCTTTGGATTGAAAGAAGCAAAAACATGGAGATGAAAGAACTTAACCTTGAGTCCGGAATCGAAATCCATAACCAGTATTCAGGAGAATCAACCCAACTGATCTCTAGTTTCCTCGCGGATAACATCTGACATTGCTTCCCGCTTCTCTTTTCCATCCAGAAGCTCTAAATCCATATTTCAAACAATCAGTTTCAAGAAACCATACATTAAAAAAAAACAGGGGAGGTTATGTGAATTTACCGTTCTGCCATCGTCCATGAGAAGAGGAGATTCACATAAACGGAGGAAGAGCTGCTTATTGGAAAACCTAGACATAGAATTATCGATCAAGAGACAAGAATCACAGGGAAGAAATCTCTCCCACGCAGCCTTGGAATCCGCGGCGGAGCGAAGTAATTTGGAGACGGCGGAGATACGGCAGGCGTCGTGGGGGCTGGTGAAAGAAATCACTGTGGCGATGCATTCTTCCGGTAAGTCAAGAAGATTCATCTCCAACAGTTTTTAACAAACAGAAGTCATTATAAAGAAAGATTGTAGACTTATCGCTTGTCGCTCACGTCAAAGATCTATTCTGTGTTTTTTTTTCAATGCTTTGACGCCTCATCTTAATATGAGCCATCGTTTTGATTTGGAAGTAGCCCCTTTTTTTTGGTATCTAAAAGTGAGATCAAGGAGAAATAGGCAACGGGAAGGAAACAAGCAACACAAAAAATATTGAGTCTTACATTTGATATATAAATTATTTTATTTTCTACTTGTTATATAAATGTAAATACAAATACTTTTATCTTAAAATCATAGTTCAGCCATCTCATTAAGAATTTAACCCTAAAAATTGTTTGATTTCAAAAGATGGAATTACAATTCGTTTTACATTTTATTACAATAATAATAATAATTGTAATCAAGACATCTACCAGTCTAGCTGGACTAGAACTGATAAACGATTACTATTATTGACATCACAAGTCTTAAATGATATCTAAGTACGTAGTATACAATCGACCATCCGTACTGCTACATAGTATACAAAGACAGACATAAATGTATATATAATATCTAGTGGTTGAGAAAGTTCTCGAGGCAATGTTCTTGGTCTAGATTCCTACTCCAAAACTTCTTGTAGTACTCTGCGTAAGTGTAGTCTCTGTACATTGGCTTGGCTTCGTCCTCCTCGTCTTCCCACAAGGGCTTTGCCGGGCTTATGACAGCACAGTCAGCTGGGCACAGAAATGACGCGACCGAAAGTCTTGGTTTATCAGTGTTTGTTACTGCTCGATGCCAAACACTTTTGTATACTCCGTTACTCAATGCCTGAAATTACATATATAAAGCAAGGTTGGTCCAACGTTTCCAGATGTTCCAGTTGAATATTTTGATAGACATTAATCTCTGATCAATTTACCTGTAACTGGTCACCAATGTTGATGACAAAAGCATCAGGACGAGGATTAACGGCGAACCAATGACCATCGATCAAGATCTGGAGACCACATACGGTAGCGTCTTGGAGAAGAATGGTGAGGACATTTGGGTCGGTATGAGCAGGTAAACCATAAGTGAGCTCAGGCTCAGGACATGGAGGATAATAGTTGATTGCCATGTGTTGACCTTGTTCACCAAGCACTTTCTTCATGTAATCTTTTTCTAAACCCAAGCTCTCTGATATCAATTCCTCTATTGTACATCCCACGTCTCGTACTTGTCTACTGTATTTACTCACAATCTCTCTGCAAAAAGATACAAACACAATTAGCTACGAAAATCAACAGCCATAATCACTGGAAATGAAAATAAAACCAAGATTAGACTTGTGACTGAATCTAGAGAAATTGAAAACGTAATCATTTAGGAAAATACAACTTTGCTTCCCATTAAAAATAATTTATAAAAAATTAATATCTATATTTAAGATATGTATAGGCTTCGACTCAAAACATCCAAAACATCAAAAAAGAAAAATATTAAAATACACGATATGTCCAAAAACAAATAAATTAATCAATAAGAAAAGTCAATATGAAAATTCAAATAGAAGATTGGCATGATATCACGATGCTGACGTCAACGCGGCTTACCGGGTCTTTCCCGTTACCACAAATATATCATATTTTATAGAGTCATCATAGTCTTAGTTATGATTAACCATTTCGCTTATATGTATACTATGTTAGTAATAACATATGCTTTCTATAAATTAATATTACATTAAATTAATAAAATATTATAATTTCAATATTATTTGTTTATCACAAAATTTTGTATTAACAAAATCAATCGGTTCAGTCAGTTCGTTTGTAAGTGGAAGTAAATGTCGAAATATATAGTTCCTATAACATAATTAAAAATGCGATTAATGATATTTGAATCTTAAAAGTAATTAAACTGTAGGTTATTTTAAAGATAGAAAGGTTTTAAATAAGAAAACACTAGTTATGAAGCCGAGGTTTGTCTGTGTTTGACTGACTCTTAAAATTGTAACATTTTGTAGATGGAAATGTGTCAGATATTTAAGTGAGTTTTAATTAGAAGTCCTTTTTAATTCAAATATCATAATTTTTTTTATTAATACTTCAAACAGTGTCAAAGTGTTTTTCATTGAAAAATATAATAATCTAAAAGATCGTGTGGTTTTGCTTCAAATCCCCGCTTGTCGTTTTTACCAACATATCTATATCGAATCTTTTTTATGCATATATATATATTTTTACTTATTCAAATTAACAATCTTTGTATATATTCTACAGAACACACACGTTGCGGTGTTAAAATCAGTTCCAGTCATGGTTGAAACCAAATGGTCGGTCGAATTGATTCACACGGTTTTGTAGTATATAAAGCTTATATGGTGACCACTTCTTATTTCCAAATATATTATACGTATGCCCAACAGCCACATGTATTCATAAAGGTATTATAAGTGTATATTGTGCAAGGTAAAATTTTTTATCAATAAATATTTGCAATCCATGTGATCACATGGGGAACCAAATCAGAAAACATAACCAAATGGGACCGCAAGTTAATTATCTTTTACAATCAATTAACTTTTCTTCTTCTTTTTTTTCTGTTGAAAAAAGCTAGTTTGAAGAAAAATAAAAACAAATGCTTGACTCAGATATAAAGGTCGAATTTTCTTTTGTTGAAATCCGAATCGACTTTGTTGTCTTTAAGAAACATTCGCTATTCTGAAGTGAATGTACCAATATTCTCACTATAAAAAGAAAAACAATATTCTTGTGATATAATTTGGTCATATATATATATGCTTGCTCTAGTTTTGCTTTACTGTGTGTTTTGAGGATTCATGACGCTAAAAATATATTTCAGAAGATTTTAGATTATCTTATATTCTTTTCTTGATAGGCAGCGTAGGTGCTTTGAACCATTTGTTTTCGTTAATAATACATAGTATAATATGATTTTATATATAGGGACCAGAGAGAAAGAAAAATAGAATCTAATCAGATAAGTGATAGTTTAAATAATAGCTATGTAAGTCTATTTATGGTCTAACTTTAGCTTTATAAGTCTATTTTGGGCAATTCTGACATATTAGAAATCACCGTATCATACACCATAAAACCTGACTGATTCACTTATTTGAAACATGAGAATATTGTTTATGGTATTATTGGTTATAGAACAATCAAAATTTAATAAAATAGTTACTATAAATATCTGAGAAAGTAAATGCAAGAAGTAAAATTTTTATATAAAAAATAAAAATGGAAGTGTGTGCTGCTTACTTGAAAGAAGGAGGGTTTGAAGGCCACTCATGGACATACTTGTGGAGAGGATAACAATGGAGTCTAAGATAGTCTCTCCAATTGTTGACTTCTTCTTTCTTCACATTAAAGCTCGTAGATAATCTCGTTGTCTTCGTTGGATCGTCCGAGTATAGCTTCATTTTCTCCTCCATAGTCATGCTAAAGAACTCATTCGCAACACTCACCATCTCATCTATTCTTTCTTTGCTAACTCCGTGATTTATGACCTAGATCCATCGAAAGATTAGCCGTGAAAAAAAGTTATTAACTACAAAGTTAAAATACTTATAGCTACATATATTTGTGCTTTTGTCCAAAGGTTAGTGCCGAAAGAGTGAAATATAGTTTGGCTGTGAATAGTTATTATTACATACGGAGCGGACAGAGCATACCAAGAATAGTAATGCAAAACCAAAAAAGCAAGGCTCTTTTGGTCTGGTCGTACACTATTTTATTTTTGAAATAACCAAATAATAAAAAAGATAATATGTTTTGATTCAAAAGTCCATACACCTTAGCAAAACGTGTATATATATGTGTGTGTATATAAGTACCTGAAAAAACCCGAATCGGGCGCAAGCTTGGTGGATTTGTTGGAGGAGCCGAGATCGATCTGTGGAAGATAGATCGATCAGAGGGAAATCTTCGAGTTGAGAGACTTCAGAGAGACGTGGACGGTCGGAGTGTGGCCGGACATAGTTTTCCGGCAAAGTAGTGTGCCGGAAACCGGTGGATATTAGCTTTGCCGCCATATCTGATATCAGAAACTAAAGAAGAAGAAGCTCGGAGGGAAAGAGATAAAGGAAGGCTTGACTTTGAGTATGTAGGCGATGTTGCATAACGTGTATATATATAATATATGCATAAACTATGTATCAAATCAGGTCCTACTCAGTAATATAATGTTTTTAAAAGTGGAATATTTTGTTATTTCAATATGTATATTATTCGAGGAGAGTGGTTTTTAAAAATTTTTAATCCACCGAATGTGTGATTGTATCGAGTGGGGGTAACCATTTAATGAATTTCCGAAAATGACAAATGTTGAAAGTAAAATATAATAAACTATGATCAAATTTTTTAATGCATAGCTGGTATATCATTTTCTGTGTCCCTTTCGATTTCGTATAAACTAACTAAAAGCATAGTCGTACCATCTACAAAAGTGATATTATTGTGTTTACAAATTAAAAAGGAGCCGACAAAAAAAATTAAAGAGGATTTTGTTTCATAAAAGCTCTTAAATTTCACATAAAACTAAAGCTACATAATTATAAAATCTTTACCACGGCTAATATCTATAATTAATAAAATTTCTACAATAATTACAGTCACATACTTAAATATGATAAAAATGATATTCTACAACATAATTTTTGTCATATTTTTCAATAGTATTTTGTGCAAAACTATTTACGGTAAAATTGTTTTATAATATTTTATTAATTAATCGAGTATTGATTTGTATAAATTATATTATATATTATTTTCAACCAGTGATACTAAAAAGAAAATAGCAAAAAAAACTGTTTTTTCGTGGCCAAAATCAGTAGTCTTTAATTTTTTTTTACACAAAAGAAGTTAGCTATTATTAGTTATTAACTTAACTCTTATTTTGTGGATCCATACTTGGATCCGAAATAACCGCATGTGCAGACTGTAATTTTAGAGAAATATTTATGTTTGTGTACTTTGAAATCTCGGCTCCGGATCAAAACCTATACGTTCAGAGTATACAAACAAAAAATTGAACAAAATAGCCAAACTCTTAGCTAAACTCATAGAGCTGTAATTATATGTCAATATGACGTCATCCCAGCATCATAGCAGTGACGTCATAAATGATTTGTTGCTGAAGGCGTGGGCAGTGCTTACTTCGAAAGATATAATTCTTCTCAATCAACCATTTGAACAAGAAAACAGTTTCCTACAATTAACCATCCTCTGATTACTTAAAACTAGTATTATGATAATTAGTGGAAAACTAACAAACTCCAACATTCCAATATTAATTAACGTTTAAGAAAGACAATACCTACAAAATAAATACTGGGCGAGGATTGTTTTGAAACTTAGAAAAAAAAAATGATTTTTAAAGCTGGATAAAAACAAGAAATAAAGGCAAGCAAAATTAATTGCGAGTAAAAATAATATATTAATTGCGAATCTTATCATACAAAATAAATGTGGGGGATGGGGTAGGCTGTACGTGGTTTTCAAACGGCGTTTTAATGAGTTTATTTTATTTTTATTCACTTGCTTTTCGAAGCTTTTTTTTCCTTTTAATAGTTAGCTTGCACTACAATACGTATCAGTGAAGCTTACAACCAATAATAAAAAATATTATATAATACTTATAGTAAAAAAAATTATTAAAATATAAAAGATAAGTGAGTTTATGATGGAATGACTGTTTAGCAATAAATAAAAAGCTAGAGACCGAAAAACAAATGAATTGTTGGATATAGAATAGAAAGTAAGATATAATAGTAAATGAGTATAGTACTTTATAAAGGTAAAAATATAGAGTAGTGAATATAAAAATTGTGTATAATGTAGTCGGTGAAAACTTGTTGAAATTTTATTTTGTTTGATATTTTTTGATATTTTTTGTTTATTCTGTTTGATATGTTATTGATTGTATTTTTTGTTTTTTGTCGTTTTTAAAATTTATTCTGTTTCACTTCTCTTTTTACTGGATGTATTATTTTTGGACAAAAGTTTATATGCTAACAAAATTATTTTAAAATATATATCAAAGTTTTAAAGTTTTTTATATAGTCTAATATGGTCGAAAAACGGCTTATAGCGTCGGTAGCATCCCATGTCTTACATGATCATTAGTCAATACCGTTATCTAATCAAGATGCAGTGCGAAGAGAAAAATAATAATCAAGATGCATGAATGTTTGGTGAGTAAACGAGACATCTAATTTAAATATATATATTCGGTCTCTGTTTTTTTGTTTTTATCGTACGTGATTCGTGTGTGATGCTGGTTTTTTTGTGTCTTCTCATGTGTTCTTAATTTTTAATGATATTAATATATTATATTTGGGTGTAGCCTTATATAGCTCAGTCATACCTGACCATATACCAAATTGTGATCCACTATCTAACGTGATTCATGTGTTAAACTGTTTTTCGTTCATATGGTAATCTTCTAAGAGTGACGTGGATTTAATAATTTCGATTGTTATCTAATATTCCATCGATAACACAACTATTTTCTGTCTTATAACTTATGTAAGCTACGTCGACGATAAGATATATGCAGTATACGAAGTTCGTATTTATGTAGTGTGCACTCAGAGAGGACATATTAGTGTCTACATAATATAAAACTAAACAAATACAAATTTTATGTAAATCTACAAAATAATATATTCACTACTTCGTTGGATGTTTTTAAAAAAATATGTTTCCTTACAGATTAACATTTTGTTATTTTTAGGTGAATTATATATTTTTAATTGATAGTGCTATTTATTTACGATCCTATTAAATATGAAAGTGGCGTAAACGTGGGGATTGGGGCTGAAGAAAATAAGGCATGTCAATGTCTTATCGTCATGTCCTACACTAAATTTGGGGACCTATCATTGTTTTTTATCGCCTTTCATTTTGTCGTTTTCTCCTCTTTTAAAATAACTAAAAGTAATTAACACTAAATTCCACACGAAATAAGATACTGTAGCCCTTTGCAAAATGTTATGCAATCTAATATTTTTGAGATAGAAAATGACACAAATACTATTCACCCCAACCGCATATCTAAAATTTTTTTTTGGCTTATCATACATTTGTTTTATAGTAAAAAAGCATAGAAATAAAAAAAAATTTACTTACTGGATTTGAATCTTACATTTTGATAGGCAAACAAACGGTTGTTACCAGTAGAACTAATATGTTTTTTATTTTTTCTTTTCAAAAGTTGGTCTCTAAGATTGTTAAACCCTTTTTCAAGTCCCAAACCTTAGCCTTAGCCATGCTAAAGGAGTGGTGATAAAACATCAGCTAAATGAGTGGTAATAAAACATCAGCTAAATGAGTGGTAATAATACATTGTACATTTATACTATAAACTGACAAGTCAATGATAACATCCTGGAATTCAACGAGGGCATTGTGGATTTTATACATCACATTAGATAGGCATAACTTATATAATATTATACAACAATTTCTCTAAAAAATAATATTTTATAGAATAAGACTTATAGCTTAGTGATTTGTGATACTATCCTCGGGTGTCATCGCGTGAGTTCGAATTCAAATTAATAGGTATTATTGAATTATTGACAAAAAGATAATATTTTATACATAAAAATATTAAAATTAATAGAGTAAATATACATTTGTGATTTGTGAAATCAAATATATAATTTTCAAACTACAGATTACATGACATATACAAAAATAATCAATTCAATTATCAAAAAAAAAACAATTTATATAATAAAAGTTGATGAACAAGCGTATTCAGAACTGGTCTAGAACTTTTGAGTGCATAAAAAAAAATTGTTAAAATGCTGTCTTCATTTACTATGTTTTTTATACCTGTTTTAGTTATATATATATAAATTTTTTTTTCATTATCATATAAACTTATTTAAAAAATATAACTAGCATATATAATATATATAGTAAGTTAGTTAGTTATATATAAGTTTTATCATTATTTTTAGCTTAAAACTAATTTCAGACTAATGTAAATGTTAATTTAAGAAACTGTTGATAATTTGGAAAGTAATAAAAATAAAATAGAACTATGAAATGTTAGTCGGAAATTAAAAAGAAGGAAATTTTGAAAAAAAACATAAATATGGAATGAGAAAAAATAGTAAAGAAAAAAATTTAAAATTAAGAAACAAAGATAACATATCAAATCAAGGAGTTTATGTTTTCTTTTATTTATTTCCGTATTTTACAAATGAACAACACCATTTTTCATATCAACAACTTTATGTTTGATATGTTTAATTGTATATTTTTTTCGTATATTGATATTTTACATATGTAAAACAATGCAGTAATTATTTTATAATTTTTGCGAGAAAAGATGAAAAACATGGAGGATAACTCAAATGTCCTAATAATAGACTTCAACTCCTTCTGATCACTCATGTTTGCAAAGTGAGAACCAACCGAAATAATATAAGTTACCTAACATGTTTGGCTATTGTCGACACCTTAACTGGTTAAAATATCTACATGCTTTATAGAAGAATTGGCTCTGAGTCTATACATTGATATTAATCTTGAATTGGATTAATCTTAGAATAACAATACCGTAAAATAAAAATAAAACCCTCCCTAGCTACATATAAAAAATTGTAATAGGATCATGGTTTCCAATTGTATTTTCTTATAGTTTGTCTGTCTGCGTGTGAGTCTTTTTAAGTTGAACTGCAAAATACTCTTTTTGTCTTATAAATTGTATTAATTAATATAAGTGGCCATTCAAAACAAAATATATAGATTTGTAAAGTATAGGGAGATTATCATAATCAGTATTTTCCTTCAAAATGATTTGAAAGTATTGATTTTCATATAATTTTTTTTATATATTATCAATCCGATTAATTTAAATTTGTGTGATTGGAGAGAAAAAAAAACACAAAACAAATAAATAAATGGGTCTGAAAGGAAGCTCGATTAGCGTTGAAAAGGCCTACTATCTATAGACACAAAGCCCAAAATCGCGTAGAAAGGCCCACTATTTATAGACACAAACCCCAAAAGCGCGTAGAAAGGCCCACTATCGATAGATACATTAAAGATACTGACGCAGCTAGAGGGTTTAGTCGGATACGCACGCCGTCCCCATTGATTTTTTCTCCGGCTACAATAATCGCACTGACACTGACCATATAACTTTCTGTCATTTTCCTCTGAAAAACGGAGATGTCGCCGTGAAGAATCCTTTATCCGAATCAAATCAGATCATCCATTCCACATTTCCAGGGAGAGATTATGGATAATTCAGCTCCGGATTCTTTATCCAGATCGGAAACCGCCGTCACCTACGACTCTCCTTATCCACTCTACGCCATGGCCTTCTCTTCTATCCGCGCCGGTACTCCCTCCGGCCATCGAATCGCCGTCGGAAGCTTCCTCGAGGACTACAACAACCGCATCGACATTCTCTCTTTCGATTCCGATTCCATGACTGTGAAACCTCTCCCCAATCTCTCCTTCGAACATCCTTATCCTCCCACCAAGCTGATGTTCAGCCCTCCCTCTCTCCGTCGTCCCTCCGCAGGCGATCTCCTCGCTTCCTCCGGCGATTTCCTCCGTCTCTGGGAGATTAGCGAAGATTCTACAACTGTCGAGCCCGTCTCGGTCCTCAACAACAGCAAGACGAGCGAGTTCTGCGCACCGTTGACCTCCTTCGACTGGAACGATGTGGAGCCGAAACGCCTAGGAACCTGTAGCATCGACACGACCTGCACGATTTGGGACATCGAGAAGTCTGTTGTGGAGACACAGCTCATAGCGCACGATAAAGAGGTCCACGACATCGCCTGGGGAGAAGCCAGGGTTTTCGCGTCGGTCTCCGCCGATGGATCCGTCAGGATCTTCGATCTACGCGATAAGGAACATTCCACGATCATCTACGAGAGTCCCCAACCCGATACGCCTCTGCTAAGACTCGCCTGGAACAAACAAGACCTAAGATACATGGCGACGATTCTGATGGATTCCAACAAGGTTGTGATTCTCGACATTCGATCGCCGACAATGCCTGTTGCGGAGCTCGAACGGCACCAAGCTAGCGTCAACGCCATAGCTTGGGCTCCACAGAGCTGCAAGCACATCTGCTCGGCTGGTGATGACACACAGGCTCTCATTTGGGAGCTCCCGACTGTAGCTGGACCGAACGGCATTGACCCGATGTCGGTTTACTCAGCCGGCTCGGAGATAAACCAGTTGCAGTGGTCTTCTTCACAGCCTGATTGGATTGGCATCGCTTTCTCTAACAAAATGCAGCTCCTTAGAGTTTAAGGTTAGAGTTTTTTGTTTTGTTTTGCATCGTTTAAGTACGAAATCGAATGATATCACCTGCTTACTGCCTAAATTCGTAAAGAAAAATTTAACTCAAAACCCACTTGAGGAAGCATTGATTGTTGGTTTAGGTATATCTGCAATTTGCTTTCATCGCCATCATTGATTGTAGCTAAACTTGGTTCTAGGGATTTTTGATTGTAGCTAAACTTGGTTCTAGGGATTTTTGATTGCAGAGCCGCTACATTTTGATTCGAATTATTGTTTTAGGTAGACTGTAGTTTCTGATAAACCTTATTCAATATCTTTGATGAAAGGAGTTTATTTGTTATGCGTATATAAATCTCAGTTTAGAGTGCCAAAATTATCATCTCCAAGAGAACTTGTTATCAGCTGATCTCTCAATAGCTCTGTAATGGCTGATAGTTTGGTAGTCGTAAGTTAGCTTTTACCTAAATTCATGTTTGATATGATGAATTAGTTGTGCTTTCATAACTTCTTCACTTATGTGATTTACAGAGGGGCTTTTCTCTATGTGAAACACAGAGTTTGGAAAGTGTTTTGGTGCATATTTTACACAAGTTGTGAATGAATTAGGATATATAAGGATCTTAGGATTGCTTCCGTATTACTCTACCGTATGTCCTCATAATCATATATACGATAATCCGGAACTACAGCGAATGAAATGCTAGTACACGCCTTTGTACTTGTGCTCCAGGTTTTTGTTACTCAATACTGTATAGAGAATTTAGATTGCACAATAACATCGCATATGTAGAAAATCAAAATAACATTTCCTTATAATTACTATCCATTTCACTTGATGTCAAATGCAGATGTGAAGTGATCGAAATTAGCATAGACCCATGTAATCGTCAGGAGCGTAAGATAGTAGGTTTGGTGCACGCACACTCGCAGCTTCTTGGGTCCGCAATGCCCCTGTATCTATCTGATTGTAACTAAAACTGATGAATTCGTTTGATGGATCAAATGCTATTTTATTTACTCGCGTTTGAGAAAACTTCTGAAAGTTCGAATACATTTGTCTTTCTCATTATGTACAAAGACGTAAATTTATGTTATTTGAAGTTATGGTGACCTAACTTCTCAAACACCATCGTAATACGATTTAGAAACATTTTTTTTTTAACTAGGTCTTGTTCTCTTTTGTCGAAATGGAAAATTGTTACTTTTGTCAAACTCAACAAAATTTTGTTTTGAGAATTAATATTGGAAAGCACTGATAACTCCTACTTCCATTTAGTAAAATGAATAAAATTAGGAAATTTAGCTTTTGGGAGAAAGTATTTAGAAAGATTTTAAATGCACTCTATTAAATTTAAAATAGACCAGACTGATTTATTATTCAGTTTACAGTTCATTTTATAAACTTCTTAAATATCTAGTAGTATATTTATAAAATCAGCATTATGTCATTTGATTTTTATGATAGAATTGAAATCAATAGCAACAACAAATTTTATTTTAATTTGTGTTTTATACCCAATATAGAAAATTTAATTTTCTTAAATTGTTGATTTATTATTAAACAAGATATTTTAAACTTTTTGATAAAGAAATTGTAAATAAAAGAATTAACAACACTAGATTTCAAAATATTTTGAAGAAGATATCTTAAATATAAGAACCATAACACTAAATTTAATATTAAAATCCATCATTAAATTAACAGACTGTTTATGTTCTTGATGATATTGTAATAGATAAATAAATGAGTGGTGTCTCTTAATTGGGATTTGTAAGCTAATATGAAGACGACGCGTAGTCGGACTCAAAATTGCGATTGTAGTTTTCCAATTATCCGAACGGCGCACTGTTTTAAATTCACACAGCGAAGAGAGCCAAACATTTTGTTACTTCGTCGTCTTTCCGATGCTCAGCTCTGTTATCGACGACAAGCCCGTCGCCTCCACTTGGCTTGACCGTCTCCGCTTAAGCAGAGGACTCACCAGCACCGACGACGACGATGCTTCTGGTCATCCTCTTAGCCTCGACGACTTCCTTCGCCGCAACCACCACACTGATATCATCGGAGATCCCGCCACTAGTTCCGCTTCCGATTCTCCTCCGTCTGCTCCAATTCCTTCGGATCCGGAGTTAGCTGAGAGTCCATCGGAGCAAAATCCCGGAGAATGGTACGGCGTGATGAGCGATGTTCTCTCCGAGCTATTCAATTTCGGCGGCTCCTCTCGCCCTTCCGCGATTCCCGGGAAGAAGTTCCCCAGGAAACAATCAAACCCTAGACATTGCTCCGTTGAGACTCCTGCCGACGTTCCGCTGCTAGATCAGAAACGGGACTCCAGTTTTCTCCCCGGCGTTCGTGAATTCGCCACGTCGTCGCGCAATTCTAACAATAAGAAACCGGCGACGGAGACGAGGGAGAGGAGGAGAAGCGCAGCGGAAGCCGATGGTGTGGATGAGGAAGAGAAAGGAGAGAAGGATCTGGTCGGGTTTTCGAGGAGCGAAGTGACGGTGATCGACACGAGCTTCAAGATCTGGAAATCTGAAAAGCTGGTCTTCCGTAGGAGAAACGTGTGGAAAGTGAGGGACAAGAAGGGAAAATCGCGGGTTGTCTCTTCCAAGAAGAAGACGATTAAAATGAAGAAGATGAAGAAGAAGAAAAAGAGGAAATGCGACGTCGACGATGGTGAAATCGCTCGGAAAACTAAGAAGATGAAGATTTCTAGATCAGTTCCAGACAACGTGAGTACCCCTTGTTCCCTAATCTCTTTAGTTTTGATGAAGTATATTTGCAAGTTCGATACTTTGACCGTAATTAAGCTTAACTAGTAACATTGAGCTTGATCAAGCTTAAGAGCAGTAGAATTGGATTAAGGTTTGGCTTTTTATGCAAAACTATTATTACAGATCGGGGTCTTCAAAGACCCGTCAAATCGAATCAAACTGAGTTAACTAATATAATGCGTCATGCCTCAACACTAAAATCTACTTCTTCATTGTAGAATCCACAATACCAAATTGAAGAGGATCATGATGATCCAGAAAGCAGCAATGCTAACCGAGTCCTCCTGAGTAGTAGGCAAGTCCAGTTAGCTGCTTTTCTATCACAAAACACGTAACGAAGCTATGGCTCCTACTTTATATTCACTGTCTCTTCCTTCTCTTATCCAGATTACCCTCTAAACCAAGAAAAGAAGGCTCTTTCGGCGTATACACTAGTAAGAAGAACAGCGAATCAGAGGCTCCTGGCCATCGGTCCTTGAACTGATAGAGCCACTACTAAACCAAGGTTCCGGTTCATGTATATGATAATTCTGTTGTATGATTATTATGTAACATTCTTGTTTGTGAAAATGTATTGCTATCATCTGATTTGAAGAGAATCAAGTTTTTACTTCAGATTGAATTTCTTTGACCTTAAAAAGTAAAACAGAATCATCTAAAAAGAGTTGTTTGGCCTTTTTTTATGTACACTGTCTCCTGAACCCTATAACAGATTCCGTTTCTTTCACTGTTTTCTCAAGTACTCTAGCTCCTATACAGGCAACTGTAAGGAGGAGAAGAGGATCGGTTTTGGTTTGAGCAGATACGGTCTACTCTGCGAAAGAGTGTTCATTCAATTGCTCGGTTCGAAGCGGCTCAACTTTTTCGGCTTTCCCATCTTTCTTAGGGATTATCAGACCGTACCCTCCTTCTCTTCTCTTGTACACTATGTTAATCTCGCCTGCCAACCAAGAACAATATCCAAATGTCAATCTTCCTTTTGATTTTCTTCCACTAATTTCTCATTTGCATTTCACGTAATCAAGCATATATGGAAGAAAAGAGAATCATGTCAAATGCATACCGGTTTCTTCATTTTGGAAGCCATAGAAATCGTGAGCGACTAATTCCAGCTGCTCAACTGCCTCAGCGACGGTCAATGGTGGCATCTCAAAGTACTTGGTGCGGACAATCTGTGAAAAACCGTAAGAAAAGCATCATCAGAGGATCAGTTGTCGAAGATCAGTCGACACCAATGATAAGGTAAGTATGGACCAACCTCCTTGATCAAATCATCCTCTCCTTCTTCTTCTTCTCCTGGGATCGAGTCAGCAACGTCCTCAGCATCCTCCACAACCGGCTCAATCACTGGTTCTCTTACCTTTAGTCTGTTGAAACCTTTCATGTGCCTTCCATGGTCAGAGTCCTTCTCCTTGATCTTCCTCAGCTTCCGCTGTATTATTGTTGATACCAAGTCGATACAAGCGAATACAGTTTCGGCATCTTCCTCAGCACGCACAACACCATGCTTCTTTGTAAACAGTGTAACCTAAAGTACCATATAGCAACTATTTGTTAGCTCCTGCGGTAACAGTTTATGCATTTGGACAAACATATATATACAGTCGCTTCATTATCAAACAGAAAACGGTATTTAGACGTTACCTCGCATCTACGGATCCTAGGTCCTTTACCAAACTCTCCTCCTCGAACAGAGAGTCTTACATCAACTTCTCTGACGAGATGACTGTGTTTCTGAACAGATTTCCCTACTTTCTCCTCAACATGCTGCTTGATCGGCTCTGATAACTGACACAGCAACGTCATAGTTAACCAAATGGTTGAAGACACAAACTTCAACTTTCGAAAACCAAATTGTCAAACACTGACAAGTCTTTACTTTCAGAAAGGAACACAATAATTTCTATCGACAGAGGGTAAACAGAGAGTTATGAGTTTACAATCTCAAATCTAACAGAGAGTAAACAGAAACAATATCCGAGAGATTTTAGACAAAATGGGAACATGATGGGCTTTAAGAGTGATCTCCCATTAATATATGATCACTAAAACAAAGCTCGAGTCTTCACTTCGAATGTACAGGTTTGTTTCTTGTTAGTTCTGTAATAACCTATAACAGCAAACATTTCCCGAATGTTCGAAACTTTTCTAATAACCAATTGTCAATAATGAAAACCCAGAAAAAAATCCACACATATTTTACATTTTTTCTTGTTCAGAATTCGATTTCAAGCGAGTATAGCAAAAACACAAACCTCGAGGTTTTTTCCTTGGATGATTAACTTGACGGAAGCTAGAGGACCGTCCCACGACATTTTCACTGCTAATGAGCTTCTCCGACCAACTTTTCCGGATCCGGGTCTTACCCGCATCCGATCATCATAAGAGACACGGCCGAGGAAACCTGACCCGAGAGCCTTCGAATCAGTACGGCTCGAGCTCCCCACCATTGAGACCACCGTGGAAGAAGATGAACACGATGGCGAAGAGATCGAGACGGTGCAGTGGTGAAACTTCGTCTGAGAAAAACCTAAAAGCGTCGCCATTTGATTATTTTGAGAGAGAGATTTTACAGATTCTTTTGTTTGTGAAGAGTGAAGAAAGACTGTGGAAGTGGAAAATCGTTTTGGATAAGGTGAAAAATGGATAAGGACGCTGACATAATGCAAACGAGAATGATTGATTATATTTATGAAGTGACCCCTTTTTATTTCCAAATATACACATTGTTTCTTCCTATTTTCAGATTTGTCATCACGACCCCTTTCTTTTGGCGTTTGGTCTTGACCGATACGTGAGTAATAAGCTACATTATCATTACTCAAACACCAGATGGAGCGAGAGAATGAATGTAAGAAAGATAGAGAGATATTTGATGCTGGAAACTAGAAAGTGAGAATATGATTTTATTAAAATGAATACTATATGATGATGTGATGGTACAAGTACGTGAAAAAGCTTAACCTTCGTGAACTCAAACTCAAGTATCAAAGCTAACTTATCAGATTATGAACTAGTTCTTTTGAGAGGTTACTATAACCCAAATTGTTTTCTAACACTAACCGCTTGATAACACACACACACAAGAATGTTTTTCCAAAAACCCCTAAGTCTCGAACACTCTATTCATGGTCGTGGGTGCTTGTTGTATAGTTCATACTTCATGGAGTTATAAACAGAATCCATAAAACGCAAAACGAAAAAAAAAACTATCCATAAACGCAAACTACCTTAAATATGAGCTCATACGAGATTAAACGAAGATGCCATGCGATCTTGGATTTGATTTTCATTTTTAATAGATCTTAAAGGGAAATTTGATTTTCATCCACATATCTAAACATTGTTTGTTTCCAATCACCACACGTCGCTAATTGTCAGATGTACCACTAGTCTAGTACACTACTTTCATATGAGGACCATCCAAATTTTGGGCATTTTTCTTTAATTTCTTCAGATTCGACTCTTTCGAAATATTATCTATTGTAAATTTATATATACCATAGTAATAGTATATATTCATTTCTGTTTAATCATCTTGTATTCGACAATAGTTATAATTTGTATAGAGAAACCTATGAGAACATTGGTCTTACATTATACTTACATAGGTCAGCAAGATTGATTTGCAGGTCTTTTATCGACCATAATATCGCTATCCTTTCATCTACATATAATGAGCATTGGTCTCATTTACTTATTGATTGGTTTAAGATATGTAGATTGTCTCAAGTGGATGTTTCAGCAAATTAATATGTACAAGCTAGCTTTTTATAAATGGACAAGCAATGGCCATATGATACGACTGAGAAAATATCTCAAGTAGCCTAAAAAGAAAAAGGAAAAATATCCTACAGACTGTAAAGAAAAAAAAAGAAATATCAAAGTTTAGTTGGCCACACAACAAAAAAGAAAAGGAGAGGATGAGAGATATCAGATATCAAATATCGGACAGACAAAAAATATCTGTTAGAAAAAGGAAGGGGCATGTTCGTGTTTAAGTTAGGCCAAAATATCTTTAGATTTTATTCCTTAAACCAAAAGTCATCACTCCGTTCACCACACTTGTAAACTCGCGTGCGATTTCATCCAAACCAAAGTTATAACACTTTATAAAGTGATAATTTTTCTTAAGAAAAGGGTTAATAAAGCGATAATTTTTTGCCGTTGATTTGATTAAAAAGAAGAAAAACAAGTGTATCATGCAGTAATCGATGTTTCAATACGTCAATGACAAAATTTCAATAGCAATCAACAGATTTTGGCGATTAAATTTTGTTCGTTTGATAATCAATAATTTAATAACATATTTTAGCAATCAAACGTTTAATTCATAATTTAAAACACTAAGACTTTCAACGTTAACTATCGCTAAACTAAAATTTCTTCAATTTTATAATATAAGTTGTTTTAGTTAAAACACAGATAAGTTTCTTTAAAAATAATACTTAATATGTAAATGAAATGTAATTTGAATGACATGTAAACACAAATCTACATAGCATAATTGGCCACACAGTTTTCGATAAATATAAAAGCAGCATAGAAATATAAAAAACTTATATTTTTTTTAAAGTAAGAACAACTTATATTATAAAACAGAATGAATAAGTATAAAATGAACAAATGAACATGATTTTGACATCGATAACAACCAAAAACATAAAAATTAGTAATATGATCATTTTGCTGATTTTAAAGTTTTTAATAAAAAATTACCAAACCATCAACAACAAAACAAATATCTAGTTTGGTATTATTTCAGATATCTCAAAAATAAATAATTAAAGGCATCGGTGCAGCAATAAACGACATGGAATGATAGAAACAAACATAACGAAAATGATTAAACATTAACATTACACTAAAAAGTTTGATTAAGAAAGAAAAGAAAAAGAAAAAGCATTTGGTCACAAATAAGAAATGAAAGTCAAAAGTCAAAATTGAAAATTGGTAGAAACAAGGAAGGTGAGTGGAATGAGAGAGCGAGTAGGATTTATGGATGAAACGCGCGACGCGTGAAGAGACAGACAAATTAGATATTTTCTGGCTCTGACAGCTACCATCAAAGGTGAAAGGTTGTGTCAGATTACCACCATACACGTGTCATGTTCTTGTCCACCAACACCACGAGGTTTAAACAAGTGTCTCGTTTCTGTCTCTTTGCCTTATCCCTCCAAAAATATCTAGCAGCGAAAATAACTTTAAAACTCTTCTCGTCGTCCCTACCTGACAACGTGTTTATTTGAAAAAATAATTCGAATTTAGAAGCAACGGTTATAACCAAAATGCTGATTAATTTCTGTAAACCATGATCGATTGTTTTCCTCTCTCTCAATTGAAATTAAATATAAATTATTTCGTGTATAAAATAATATACTGTAAGTTTTTAAAAAAAGAATTGGACATATGGTTATTGTTTTTTTGTGTGAAAGATACTGAAATATACTGTATTATCTAGTTTTGAAAAAAAAATCATTTTCTATTTTAATAATAAAAAGATAATTTCTGAAATATCGAATTGTTTTTGCTAGAAAAAATATATCATTATTACTGGTTCAGAAAATCAAAAGTTAAACTCATGCACCAAACGAATAATACAATTACTTTTGAATAAATTGTATAGATACTTGTTTGCCACAATGCCACTTGCCTTAGATATTTTCTTTGGTTGATTTTATCCTAAAAGTCACGAGTGGGATTTTTATTTGCCTGTTTATTCATTAAAAAGGTGATTGTTAGATAGAATACCATTAATTGTTTGGCAATTATAAGGATATTTTTGTTAAAAGTTTAATCATAAGCATAAGTCATATAGCTAATGCTGTTTAATGATCTATTATGCTGACAAAATAAACATTTGTACATTACTAATACATACGAATCGATATATGCAATAAATAGTTTGGTATAAGCATAAAATTAAAATCCAACTTTAAATACGAACCTCAGGAGCAATCAACGCCTAGCCACCACACCAATTTTTTTTTTAAAAAGGTTATTTGGCGTATTGGATCTCTTTGTCTACAGTATTTGCTGATGTGGCAAACGTGGGCCACGTCAGCGTACTCTACTAGATATTTTTCGTATCCTTTTACTAGTTTCGTAACCGTTGGATCATGATCGGTTGGCAGCGAGAATCTAATCTCAGCCGTTGGAACATTCGCCAGATTTGAAGATATTTATTTTTGTCTTCTTTTTCTCTGCAATATAGGGAGAATAAGATTTTTTCCTACTCTTTTATCTTTCCACTCACAACATTTTTGTTATTTTATTTGTTTTCTAACTGTTTCTTCTTCTTCTTCTTCCCCGTTTCTCTTTCCTGAGCTTCTCCAATCTGATTAGGTTTTAAGCGAGTGCTGTGAGATGCGAGAAGTGAGCGACGAAGTTGTTGAGGTGACGGTGGTCGAGAAAGCAGCTGAGGCTGGCGGAGGGAAGTCAACGAGGCGGAGGATGCGGAGGAAGGACGCCGCAGACGGCGGCGATGGTTTGGTGAAGTGGGAGAGGTTTCTTCCCAAAATCGCGCTGAGAGTTTTGCTCGTCGAAGCCGACGATTCCACCAGACAGATTATCTCTGCTCTCCTCAGGAAATGCAGTTACAGAGGTCAGTTCTGGTTTCAATGCCGTGGTCGTCGTTGTTATTTAGAACTTCGAGTTTGTGTAATGAGATTTTACTGGTTCTTCGATATTTGAGGATCTTCTGCTTTCGAATTGTTGAGACTTCGGTTCTTTTGGGGGAATCTCTGTTGTCTGAAAATATAGAACTGCAAAACCGTGGATTCAGCTTCTACTGATGTGAATCTAATGTTTCGTTATATATTCGATTAGAAACAAATATTTTTGTGTAAGGAAAGACCTTTGTTATTTCAGATTCTTGTTTAGCATGTGAAAGACTTTTTCTTTTAATCTCAGCCGACTTTTCTCCGACAGAAAATGTTTTTTTTTCTTTCTTGCTGAACAGAGGTTTGAATTCTTGCTACGGTGTAGTAAAATTCAGAATTTAGAACACAAAAGAGTCATTACCTTTTTACCGTTTTGAGTCTTATCTTCTCAACGAGCTCAAAGGTTTAATGTGGTTCGTTTTGTGTACTATGTGCCTTCTCAGTTGCTGCTGTACCTGATGGCTTGAAGGCTTGGGAGATGCTAAAAGGAAAGCCCGAAAGCGTTGATCTGATATTGACAGAGGTTGATTTACCTTCAATTTCTGGATACGCTCTTCTAACACTTATCACGGAGCATGATATCTGCAAAAACATTCCTGTCATAAGTATGTCACATTCACAACTCCTGCATCTTCTTTTGTCCATCGTTTTGAAATGATTTTCGGCTCATGCTCATTATCTTGTTTTCTCTCAGTGATGTCGTCACAGGACTCGGTGAATACTGTGTATAAGTGCATGTTGAAAGGTGCGGCTGACTATCTTGTTAAGCCCTTGAGGAGGAATGAGCTGAGAAATCTCTGGCAACATGTCTGGAGAAGACAAAGTGTATGTCCCATGCCATCTTTTAACCTTTCGTGTCCCGAGCAATCTACAACTTAACCATCCTTATTTAAGTTCTGGGAAATTTCGTTGTCTATTAAAAGATGATTGAGTTCTCAGGTTTCTTTCTTTTTGATCATCTTGGCAGTCACTTGCTCCTGCTAGCTTTCCACTGGATGAGAGTGTCGGACAGCAGAAACCTGAGGGTGCGTCTGCAAATAATTCGACCAGTAATCACGCGAATGCATTCGAGAGAGACGAACGCCCTGTAATTGGGAATGGTGGTGATGCTCAGGTTAGATTTGGTTATGAACTATCTTATTTTTCAGTGCTGGATTCTCTTCACATGTGAGTTTGATTATGTTCCTTCGTGTTTGTTTCTAAACGTTTTAAGTTAAATATTGTTCTTGTAGAGCTCATGTACAAGACCAGAGATGGAAGGCGAGAGCGCAGACGTGGAGGATAACCTAAGAGATTCATCGAAAGAAGCCATTGACTTCATGGGAGCATCGATTAGAAGAAACGGACAACGCAACAGAGAAGTAAGTGTTGCCAGATACGAATCTCGGATAGAGCTTGATCTCTCTCTGAGGAGACCTAACAATTCCGAGAACAAATCTTCTGGAGACCGGCCCTCTCTTCATCCTTCTAGTGCCTCGGCTTTCACACGGTTAGTTGTCTAATTTCTAATTCCTTTCTTCTATCAATCTTTCAACAGTTGTCTTCTGTGTGCTGATTGTGTGTGTGCTATGTGTGTTGCCAGGTACGTTCACAGGCCGTTGCAGACACAATGTTCGGTCTCACCCTTGGTTTCCGATCAAAGAAAGAATGTTACGGCAAGTGAAGATGATAACATCGTGCTAGTCAACCAATACAATTCATCTGAACCATCTCCAAGTGCTCCGAGAAGAAACGAGGCCAGCTTTTACAATAGAGTTGACTCAGCTGGTCCACCTTTCAGCAATCAGATGAATTCTTGGCCAGGACAGAGTCCTTATGTGACGCCCTTTCCCATCAAGAGTATACAGTTCACGGGTCCTAACACAGCTTATGCATCTGCCATGGCTCCTGCTTCACTGTCTCCAAGCCCTAGTTCCATTAGCCCGCATGAGTACAGCTCCATGTTTCACCCATTCAACGGTAAACCCGAGGGTTTGCAAGAGCGGGATGGTTCCATGGATCTAGAGGAGAGAAGACACGTCTCTTCTGGATCCGAACATAGTGCAATAGGAAATCACTGTAGTACAAATTACATTGATCATCAGCAGCATCTAGAGAAGAAGAACGAAGAAGGATTCTCATCGTCTGTCGGGAAAAGTCAGCAATCTCTTCAACGGGAAGCCGCTTTAAACAAATTCCGGATGAAGCGCAAGGACAGATGTTTTGAGAAAAAGGTATAAACTTTGATGTTTCATCACATCGATAATAATTACAGACTCATGAGCACATAACGGCTTTTTTAAGAAGAATGATTCTAACAGCTTTGAATGACTTTGCACAGGTCCGTTATGAAAGCCGGAAGAAATTGGCAGAGCAACGGCCGCGAATCAAAGGACAATTCGTTCGTCAAGTCCAATCCATTGAGACCTCAACACAAGCTCCACAATGTTGATCCAAACAAATTGATGATATTTATTATATACATACAGAGTTCTCAATTTTGTTTCAACTTGGGGATTTCGTGTTCTCCGATGCAGGAGCTGCTAACTCTCCACGCACGTAGTTGGTGACACTTTTTGTGTGTACATACAGCTTTGGAGCTTTGTTGTCGAGTTTAGTTAGTATCTACTTTAGATATGTAATTACATACGATGGATTGTATTTCTGTAACTTGCAACAAGAGTTTATAAGATTGACAAAACTCCATTAAAGAAGTCTTTTAGTAAAAAACAATGAAACATACAGCCTACAGTGAGATCAAACTTCTGAGAATAGATACATAGAACATACAAAGCCAAGCGAAGAAGAAGAAGAAGAACAATTACTGAGAATGAATTGTGCTACATGAATATATATATATATTAAAAGTGTGTACGCAAGTATGTATCTCTACATGGCTCTTGATTATTCATGCGACTAATGAATCACTGTGATGGCGACAAACAAATCTGAAGTAAAAACTACAATTCTAGATTGATAGAATTCGGACAGAATTGTGATGGCTGTTTTCGCGTTTCAGGGTCGAATGGAACTGGGACTAACCCATTTCCAGTGATGCCTCTTCACGGTTACGGCTTTTCCGGCGGCTCGTGTTTCCTCGGAGTCTTCTGTTGAGTCTCCGTCGTACTCTTTCTCTTCCGTGCAGAAATCTTCCTCCGGTAGTCCCTTCACCGTCGCATCCACCGAGTGCAGAGCGTAACGGGCGGGTAATCCCGGATAAGACAGGGAGTTCCTTTCCTCCACTCTTCTGCTGTAGGTTCCGGGAAGAATCTTAATTCTCTGCCCGTCGTCTTCGCCGTTGAAGATGGATCCGAGCTCTTCTTTTATGGCGCGAAAGACTGCTTCATCGGGGGTTTCGTCGGGCTTCATTTTCTCCGACAAAGGACGAAATCTCTCCCGGATGCTCCCGTCGGATAATTCCTGGTGAGATTCCACGAGGATTTTGCCGTCTTTTCCAATTACACGGACGGTGACGACGTTGACTGTGCGTACCGGTGGTGTGGAATCTGCGAGAGAAGTCTCGCCGTCGGAGAGCTCAAGCCAGAGGTTGTGCACGTTTTTGGTCCCCGGTTTGACTCCCCAGGCGGCGAACGAGTCGGAAGGCAATCGCGATTCGAGCCAATCGGAGAGCGATTGAGGATTCGCGAAGCGTTGGGAGAGAGGCTGCGACGGAGGAGGAGATCGACGGGACATGGCGGTGGGTCGGCGGCGAGGATTTAGAGGGAAAGAGAATCTGTTAGGAGGCAGGGAGAGGAGAGGTTTAGGAGAAGACCAGAGGAAGAGGAGAGATACCGCCGCGAGAAACAGATCAGGAAGGGCGGATGAGACGGTTGCGCTGCGAGGCCGGTGGTTGTTACGGCGGTTCACGAGAGGCGTATGCGGCGGAGATGGGCCAAGGAACATGTCAATAATGACAAAAATGTCCCCCGAACTCTCAATCGTGGCTCATGCTCAAACCTCAAAGAGGGCATAATACTAGTTTTATTTTATTGGTTTGTTTTAGATTTTCTTCTACGACCAGAGAATTAAATATGAGGGGGAGATTGTAGAGGGTCAAAAAAAAGATATTATTCGCATTATCTTACTATACTAGATTCTCTTTAATTGTACAATGGATCTTAAACTTCACTAATTTACCAAAACAACCACGAAATACCAAATTTACACTTACGTACTCTCTACAATACACATACTGGTGTCTCTACTAGTTTCGTAATTACAATGAAAATACACCATATATTCAAAGTTCTTCACTCTTCATCATCATCATCATCATCATCCAAAGCGTTGGATTCTTGCTCGTAAATCTGATAGTCTCCGTCGCTACCGTCACCAGCACCATCCAAAGCTGGTTTGCTGCTTGGAAATCTATCGAACAAACCTTGGAGATACGTTCTCGAGTTGTTCTCCATGTCACCATCTTATCATCGTTTAAAGAAAAACAAAAACCAAATTGTCCTATCAACTTCACTGATCTCCTTAGAATACTTTAGAATCTGCATGTACTACTGAATAATCGGTGCTTATGTTATGAAAGTTTATGATTGTAAGGATACATCCATGCGAACTTAACGATATCTCATCATCATCTGCAGCCTACAAAAGAACACATTAGAGGAACAAAGTAAGGATGAAATGGATTTCAGGGAAAACTAGTGGGTGACGTAAATAAGAAAAAGTTTGCAAGCATGGTTACCACATCGTATTCGTCATCCATGTCTTCAGAATCTTCATCTTCATCCGCATCAACATCACTATCTTTCTCTTTGTTTGAGTTTTTATACTTTTTCATATCTTTCCCATCTGCGGATTATTTTACATCAGTACCTACTACTTCAATATATTTTAAGAAGAAGAATGTGTTCGCTGACGAATGATTAGAAGTATAGCTCCAGATGAATGACAAGGTAATGCCTGCCTCTTTGTAGACTCGATTTTGGCAGATGTAAGTTGTCCCACTTATAATATTTTACTTTAAATATTCCTAGAGCAATGTTTCCAACAAAAATTTGCTCAACTTCAACATACTTTAACTCAGTTTAGAAGCGATTGAGACAGAAGAACGGCGCTCAACAGATGTCAACAATCACTATCTAGACTGACTAAAACGTAAAGAAGATTAAAATTTAATATATGTTGTTGATCTTACCTTTATTTTTTTCTTGGTGATCTGGTTGACATGATTTCAGTGCATCTTTCTGAATTCGCGTCTTCTCCGACCTCTCAAACTCTTCTTGAATAGATTTGAAAACATCTTCGAAACCTGGCTCAGGAAACACAGATACAAACCTCACAGCTACACGGAGTCTCAAATTATCAAGCAGCGCTTCTGAGAACCATCCTGTTTTATACTGGCAACAAAACAGATCAAATCAGATAACCAAGACCTCATATGGAACAAAGGGCTTGTCAAAGTTTTATGAATTTAAGTTATACATGATTTTGTGTGTGATTAGGGAGGCGTGTTTTGGTAGTGGCATTTTTACAAGTGCATATAAACGTTTGATCTGTTTTTTTTTAATAATGAAACAACATGTCATATTTACCCTTCACTGAGAATACAACAAGCGAGAGACTAATTTTTTCGTACTCGCTGCATGAACAAAAGCTTAGCTAAGAACTCACATGACAAGTGGTTTGCTTGGGAGGCTTTCTTATCTCTCGCTGAATGTATTCATCGTCAAGTTCAAATAGCTGTAGAAATGTTTGGCATTTGAAAGGAAATACTTTAAACGCACATATGTCATCCCAGCTTCGCTTTGATCTGTCACACAGAAGAAATTCATTACGTATCACCTTATAATCGGACCTTTTTCATATATAATATTCAGTTACAACAAATCAATATATCTAAATCCATGACATGCTCCCACAGAAACTATCTTAAAATTGGTAAAGGAGAATATTGAGGTTGAGATCATCGGAAATTGGCTGAAAATCACAAAATCCAGACATTACTATACAAAATTTGGCAACTGTGATTTCTGGAGAGTTTGGACACACTTCCCATTCTTTTCGAAATTATCATGTCCTCTCTTATAGTTCAGCATGGATCAATACTTGCAAGATATGTTATAATGTTTTATATTTTTCTGTCCCATACATATTAATTAACAAATTGGGAATTTTAAGTAGAGAAAAGATTGAGTTTATAAGAAAATAGGAAACACTTACTTGTTAGCTGCATTGGCATCACAATAACCCCTTAATTCAGGTGGAACCCTGAATTCCATTCTCTGGAATCTGATAAAAATTACAAAAAGGACATAGAGGTGAAGAGCTTTGGCATATATCTGCAGACTGGATGCAAATAAAATGTGAAATACAGAAGAAAATTTCATGTCATAATGTGACCACCAACACTTTCTGTATTGGAAGGTCCAAATAAGCAACCAGATGAGCCAAGTAGAATTTGTATAATTGTCCAAAACACTTTGCATAAGACACGGAATTCCAGAGGTTGAATTGACCATTTTTCTCTCTATTTAGGAAGAAATGCTACTGAGAAAACAACCACATACTCCAAAACAAAATGAGAATTCTCAGTTACCATATTACAGACCATGCATTTTGTAATATGAATGTATAGAGAGAGAGAGAGAGACTCACACACGAGACTCGGGGTCTTTCCGTGGATCATAGCCTCTTTTGATCCAGAACCTAAGAAATGGACCACCCGAGAAATAATATGCAGCCCGAAGAAGAAACCTGCAGAGAAAACTCCAGAAAGTTGGTTACGGCATTATTAAGAAAACTAATGCAAATAAGAAATGCATAAATTGTGTTCACCTGTTCACCTGTTTAGCATGTGATGTGTGCATTTAAGACCTTTATCAAGTAGTCGTTGGACTATGGAATCTCTTGTCCACACAGGTCGCTCGTCAAACAATTCAGACACTGCTACTTGCCATTGCCATTGGTTGGAGCTCGGAACAATGAAGTCTTCCCAGTTTAATATCTTTGGGATCTGTATGAACGCTAAGGACCGGTCAAAGATATCCAAAATGACAGAAAAGCTCCAAACAAACATCGCTTCATAATATGCAAATAAGATTTGGAAGATTACTAAAACAGAGAAAAGGATATCTTTGACACTGAAATCAATTGCAAATACCGGGCCAAAATCGTCCTGCATTGTTAATAAATCAATTAGCAAAGTGAGAAGTAGCAACCACATACAAACTGTCATGCCACCTTTAACACTAACAAAAAACAGAAAGTCGCCCTTGACGTTTCAGAAGTGTGAAACTGTGAGCTTTTACAGGCTTCAGAATCATTGACTCCGCAATTGCAGGCTTTAGATAAAAAAAAGTGCATATTTAAGCAGAATCCACCTTTTCCGAAAAACAAATATCCAAAATCAGGTCTGGAAAGGACAATCCGTTAAGAAAGTCCCAAAACTTACCGGTATAGTAATTTAAAACTCTCTACTAGTTACAGAAAGACAATATGGCTTGTCATATCAGTAGATTATATGTTTGAGTCATTTTCTTCCAAAAGTATGTTTTTCAGTATATCCAGAAACGTTGAATGGTTTCATTTCTTTTGTTTACCTCACAAAGATTATGAGTTGCTGCCTCATCTTTCTTTTTTGGGCCCGATGTTCCTGGAAGTTTCAGCCTGTGAATCAAACAAAATAAAGTAAAATTAACAATAGAACTTCAAACACTTTAGTCAACTATTTTTTCCTTCATCGTTCACCTATAGACATCGGGTTATCCTAACTAAGATTCAGATGAAAACAGATTACTTCACGTGGACATATTTTATGTTACCAGGTAAGAACGATAAAGTTGCTGCGATTAATGAAGACATTGTAATCTTACACCAAGTTATCTGGCATATCTTTGGGTGCAAAGAACTGTGGCAATAACATCATTACATCTTCATCAGCCATATCCATTAGATCATTGTTTCCTGCATGACAATTAGAAGGATTTGTTATAAATTATGTTATCACACCTTAAGATTTGAAATATAATGAAAACACCAAATGAATAAAGACGAATCACCTGCAAGTGACTTCTCCTCCATCCATTTTCTCTTCTTCTGCTGTGCAATATCCGCGTGAATAGGAATGACATGCTGGTAGTCAGCCATGCCTTTGCAATACCCACAGGAAAAAGAATGAAATAAGGGTCAAAACAACGGGATATTTAAGCCAATGCTCACTATATAAGACACATTAGAAGTACAAAACACAAGAAACTGGAGAACTTGGTTTCTTAATACCATCGAAACTATACGATTCAGACACACGAGCTACAATATCAGCAGAAAGAGCTGGGCAAGCTTCTGATGCACCGCTAGTGGCAAGAACAGGTTGACTTTCAGGGAGAGAATCTTTCTTAACATCCTCCTTAGAAATTTTTAACAGAAAACCATTACAAGGACGTCGTTCTCCCCAGGCAGGATGTGCATAAGGGTCTTCAGGGCGGAAATGTAGCTCAAGCTTGTTTGGCGTTGATTCTCTTGCCTACAAAATAAATTCAAAATCAATAAACCCGAGAAGCAATTGTGTTCAACTTTGCTAGTTGCTACAATCAACTAAACAACTTTCTGTTTTTCTTCAGTGACCAAATTTGTTAAATCTTGGAATGCAGAAAGCAAAAGAAACTCAGGAACGCTACAAAATAGCTATATAGATAAGTTCCCCAAGATGATATCAGCATAGAAAGTAGGATGCCTAGTAATAACCAGCTTGCTATGAAACAACACAGTAAAAAGAAAGTCTTATGCAAAGACGAGTTTTACGGTTGTGATCCCTTGGATTCCCCCAAGAGTCTCCATGGCTCGGGAAATAGATGATGGATATCCAGGGTAGTGCACGACAAATGTCTCCTTGCTCGGCAAGTTACCCGATATCGTTCCGTTTTCTATGATTCCCATCGTTTCTTCCCAAAATTCACCTTGCTGTGATACAAGAAACAAAAGAGGTGGTAGAGGTTTATTTTCTTTTCTATCTATTATCTCTTTGAATGAGAAACAGTCCTATAGGTGTTGATGTTCTAGAAAAGCACAATATTTGTTCCGAATTCAAGCTCGATTTCATAGTCCAAATTCTCAAAATTACAATGACATAGGATATTATATTTCGTCTGAAGCGTATATCGGAAGAGAAAGAAAACACTGAGCAAATAGCACCGAAGAATATTTCCGGAAAATATTTCGAAATCAAATTGAAATCCGAAACCTACTGATTGAAAACTAGAGCTGAAAATAGTTCGAAACCATGGAAGAGAGAGCGATTACAAGTATAAGGAAGACTCTAGTCAATGCGGTCCAAAATACGCAGAGGCTAGACAGAGAGAACGATAGTAATACCAGAAGTAGCGGTAACGTATCGCAATAGATCTCGAAAGTGAGTCGGAAAAAACGGCCGTCCGGAGCGGGAGGTACTTGAAGAGCGCCGGAAGAACATACGGCGGTGGGAGAAGAACCCACCGGAGCTTTTGCACGGAATTTGTCTCCTGCCTTTGGCGAAATGCCAAAAAACGCTGCCGTTTCAGGATTCATATGTGGGTTAATCGATATCTGATCTCCTGCCGGTTGGTCCATACCCGGATCAACCGGTTCGATCGTTTTTAAACTTCTTTGTAAAAGCTCGGTTTTCTTGTACAATAGATAACACTGTTTAAAATCAAATGTTTTGATCTCAAAGAAACTAAATAAATCTAGAAATCTAAAACATTATGCCACACAATAATTTTGAATAAACCAATAAATGTTTTACCATTTTTGTTAATTGGTTTACTTTTGACTTTTTATATTTTTGATTAAAAAAGATTATCACGTTTATGCTTATACAAAACGCTTATACTACGCATCCATGCATATAATGCCATTGCCACCTACCTTTGTGTATAATTAAGAGAAGGTTAAAATATGTTGCCAAAGTAAAGAAAAAGACAGAAAATATGTTGCCAAGAAAAAAAAAAGAAGAAGAGTAAAGAAAAAAGTGAAAAATTTCAGAATCTTGTTAAGGAAATAACATAAACTTTTCTTAGTAAGGAAATGTGATATACGATAGCAAGAACAATGAAGAAATGGTTATGACAAATGACAAAAGTAATTAATAATAATTAATTGTGTTTGCATTTTTCTTGACTGGAAAATATTGTTTATTTTATAACCAAAAGAGCTCAATGTTCCCTCTATTCTAAATCTTCAAAAAAAAAAATTCTTCTTTTTTTTCCCTAAGACATTCTTACTTTGTGATCGTTTGGAATTCTACTGATTGATGCAATAACGGGTTAGTATTATATTCTCTCTCTTTCTTTTGGGATTTTGTCTTTTCGAAATTTTGTTTTTCATCAAATTGTCTCTTTTTTCATCAGTCTTATTGTTCCGATGCAGAATTCATGAGCTGTTATTGATACTTATTTACTATCCACAGATTCATCTTTTGGTGTGAATGATCATGGCTGTTGCGGAAAATGCTGATGTGAAAGTGGACTCTTCTGGTCATAACTTAGACAATAACTTTGACTCTGAAGCAGATATGAAGCAGCCATGTCCTGATGTTCAGAAGAACCCTAAATCCAATTCCTCTGGTGAGACATCAAACCCCATAGAGGGCCAAAACAGTGAAGGGGCTCTCAAGAGTGAGATAAGTCATTTGGATGTTAAGTTCTCTAAGTTAGACCCGATGGCTATGGAGTATGTTCCAATTTCACTTTCTCGAGCCCACTCTGGGTTATGGTTTACCAACAATGTCGCAATGCAAGCTACTTCTGCTGAGGAGAATTACCATTTTGCTACAAGGGTATATATACATCATCTTTTATATTATTTTCTGAGTTATGGTCTATATGTGTTGGATTTTTTATGTTTCATGAAATGTCTTTTCAATGTTTGACCAAAATGCTTATGACTCTTTTTTTCTTTTTTATGTCTCCCTGCTGAGGAATTTATAATATTTTGTGAAATATAAAATTTTGTGGTTATCATTTCCTGGATTGATGATAAGATGTAATACGAAAGTTACGATCTTTGTTTGTATTTGGCGAGTTATCTTCCTAATTGTTCACTGAAAAACTTATTCGTTCTATGTGTTCTCTTCTGCAAATCTAGATTCTCTCCATTTTTTGTATCCTTTATATTCTCTCCAGTTTCCTGTTAGTTTAAGAAAATAGTTTAATTACGCAATTTTGGATTAAGCTATAAGATTATCTGGAAATGTTTGGTCACATTTCTATGTTCGAGTAGAATAGTTGCAATTTGAAGTGTAGATCTCTTGTTGTCATAATTGAATGGCCTGTTAGAAAAATGTGGTCTTAACGTTTGCTCTCTAAGTAAGTCTTGTCCTTTAACACAGAGAAGGAACTTTGGCCAAGGGAAGCGATGGACTAACAAAAAAACAAGCTTGGGTCAGAATGCAGATGTGATCAGGAAAACTGTATATGTCTCAGACATTGATCAACAGGTCTAAACGAGAATTGCTGTCTCAAGAACTCACTTTCTCAGAAGGAATCGATCTAATACAAATAACCAAAGCCCTCTTAATCGTTTTGTAGGTTACTGAGGTGCAACTTGCTGGTCTCTTTCTTTCTTGTGGCCAGGTACTTCAATAATCTTTTAACCACTTTTTTCTGATATTGTCAAACTCACTTCTCATATGTTTTCATGTCCATTTTTGGGTCTAATTAAAGGTTGTTGATTGTCGTATATGCGGTGACAATAAATCTATTCTCCGTTTCGCCTTTGTTGAGTTCACTGATGAAGGTACTTCTATGCTCAACTGTCTTATCACTTGAAATGTTCTTCTTGTGTTTACTAATCAGTGAAGTAATGTCTCAGAGGGAGCTAGGTCTGCTTTAAGTATATCGGGTACTCTGTTTGGTTCTCATCCTATTAAGGTTCTTCTTTCCAAAACAGCTATTACGCCTGTTAACCCGACTTTCCTTCCAATGGTAATTTGACTTATATAATCATATCTAAACCAATCTTAAGCTCTTCTTAATAAATCTTATTCTTGTGATCTTTTTCTTGAAGTCTGAGGAGGAGCGCGAGAAATGTGTCAAGACTGTTTACTGTACTAATATTGACAAGATGGTAATCTTGACTGTCATGTCCTAATCACTTATGATGCCATTTGATAAAACCTCTGCTACGTTCAATACCTGATTGCATCAGACTAATCAAACAATGGAGAAATCAAACTTTTCTATTCATCTTATTTTTGGTTTTTCTTTTTTTTTTTAATTGAAGGTCACTCAATTGGAACTGGAAGATTTCTTTAAAACAGCCTGTGGAGAGGTACATATTTGGTTATGACTATGACTGATTGTTTATAATTATGAAAATATTTTGTGTTTTTCCATTTGACATCATCTTTATTTCTTTTTAGATTCGACATATGAGGCTTCTTGGAGACTATCATCACCGAACTCGCATTGCTTTTATTGAATTTGCGCTGGTGATTTTCTTTTGCCTATTTTTCCATACATGAATTTTCATTTTAATATTTATTCCTGGTTTCAGACATTATCTATCGTGATTGAATAGTTTCAGTCGTTTGTGAAAATTCTTAGTTAAATCGCAAATATCCTTTTTTAAAAAACATGGACTAGCTATTATTCTGTCTCGATAAGTTACATCATGTGATGATGTGATAATACAAACAGTATATAGCTAGGTTTGATCCATTTTTTTCAATCATTTGATTTTGAAAAATGAAAAGGAAATGTTGGTAACTGCATGAACTTGATTCTGAAGTTTACTTTAATCAGTTTACGATACTTCACTTTGTAAAAATGATTCGTTTTACATACGTGATAAATCTTTTGAAGTCGTTCTCATTCTCGGACTACATATATATATGATTATCGTCAGAAATGTGATATACAACACACTGCAATAATGTGCATGGTCCACTATATATTTTGTTTGGCCTGATGAGACAAGTTTTGATCCTAATCAACTTTATTATGTATAAATGATACAGTGATAAATGCTTAATTTTGCGTGTTCCAGGCGGAAAGTGCAATTTATGCTCTTAATTGCAGTGGCATTGTCTTGGGTGGGCTTCCTGTAAGGTAAGTTACAACATTTTTACTACTGTGACATCCTTCAGTTTTGGATGCAAAATGTTGCATGCTAGTTGTAGATATTGATAATATGGTACCTTTTATAACCTTTTCACCACCTTATGTTTCAGTTTATTCCTAGAATTCAAATTACAAAAAAAAAGATATCTCTTGTGCCTTGTTCAGTAAGTGTAAGATTGTTGGCTTGTTCTGTTCTTGTTCATCTAGTGTGTTGATGATAGAAGTTTATGTGAAAAAACAAAAGATTATTACATAAAGTAGAAGTTGAGTTTGTTTACTTAAGAGGACTCAGGTCGTTAGTTATGTGACTTATGTCTAGATAGAAATTGTAATAACTTTGGTGTTTTAAGGTTAACAAGACATAGTAAAACTAATCAGTGGGAGAATAATATTTTGCGTTTGTTTTTGTATATGTGTGAAGGGTAAGCCCGTCAAAGACGCCAGTGAGGCCACACCACTCTGATTTAAGCTAATGTTAATCGCAATCCGATCAAAGAGATCAATTCAAGAAGAGAAAGAGAGATGAAAACTCATTTTAAGATACTTGATGAGGCGTTTTCTGTTCGTATAAAGATCCTTTTGTTTCTTTACTTCGCATGCTCCCTTGTGTCTTTGGATCCTCAGTAACTTTTCTAGTCTTTCTCCTTCTATTAGAGTCCGAACCAAATTTATCGTTTTTGTTTTTTGGAAACCTCTTTTTGGTTTTTTTTTATGGATCATTTTGAGACTCTTTTGGGAAATCATTTATTTTAATTTTATCTATCTTCCCTATCTGAAATCTCCATACATTTTGGTAATGATTGTTCACTGTTTGATTTTATGAAAGTGAAAACTGGATTTTTTTCTTCATTAATCTTGTCAAATCTCCATGCTTTGTGAAAGAGTATTTATATTCTCTATGTATTTAATTTTCCTCTGCTTTTTATTTGAATTTATAATTACATCTTTATGTATTATTTAGGATCCGATCTAGTTAGTTTATCAAGATTTAAACGACACTTACAAATATACTTGGTCAAACAAAACCACCTATATTAATCTGTTATATAAGAAATAACGTTTCAAACATTGAAGTCTTTGACTGAATGACAAATGTCAACTGATTGGACAATTGTCGGTTAACCGGTCAAGAGAGTGAAGAATACGTATACGACAAGTTACGAGGTCAGCAGACGCCGGTGGCATATTTCTTGCGGCACAAGACAAGCTCCTTCACAACCTGGTCATGGCCTCGACCATAATGAAAAAATCAAACCGGACGGTAAGGTTAAGAGACGATTTGAAGTCAGCAATATCACTGCTTTTGTCTCAAGACCGGACTGTACCATTTGCTACCAATTTATCATAGCCATACCATCAACATCACTGGTTTGGATCAGACCGGTGAGATGTTGAAATGAAACTTGCTTATCAATATGTATCCAGGCGGTTTAAACCGGTTTATGTTAAAAGTGGCTTTTTGTTGGCTTTTTCACTTGGCGGTGTCTGTAGTCGGTAACCGTATTAACTCGTTTTCGCGTTTCTCAGACAAGTTGGCTGTGACTTTTTTTTTTTTCTTTTTCTTATTTCTTCTGTTTAAAATTTTCGGTGACTGACTGTGACAGATCAGAATCACCGTCTCCATCTTTTTTTTGTAAATTTTTTTTCTTATATATGACTTATGAGGTCTTTATTCTAGAATAAGACTGAACGGACAAAATAAAATTAGGCGACTTATTAATTTAAATGACGCGGGAAATTTTCTATTGATATTAGAAACATCCATATATTTTTCATACAAATTAACATAATCTTTACAAAATTTATATTAATCTGAATTAAATTTACAAAAAAAGATGGATTTGGGGTATTCATCTTAGAATCATTAGATGTGAAGCCAAAGCCATGTCCCATGAAGAAGACATTAAATGTGAAAATTAATAGACAATAAAAAGTGATTAATGCCATCACTACGCGCTCTTGGTAGTTGTAGTGGTCATGTTTTCACTTGTGTCGTTTTAGCAAACCACACGAGAAACGCCTTCTTAAATCTCTGAGCTCTTTTTCTTTTCTTTTTTGTTTTCTGAAATTGAAAACAATTGATCTTCTTTTTGTATTGTTTTTTTCTTCTTTGATTAAAAAAACAAACTTTTTTGCTATCGAGCTTACTGTTCAACTTCGGCTCCTCACCGTCCGATGCTTTGACTCTGACCCATCAGTCAATTGAGCTCCACATCCAACGGCCATGGGTCATTGTTACAGCCGGAACATCTCCGCCGTCGAGGACGACGAGATCCCGGTCGGAAACGGTGAGCTTCCGAATCAACCGTCTCAACCGTCGGAGAACCACCGGCATGCTTCAATTCCTCAGTCTCCGCTCGCGTCCGGTGCTCCCGAAGTCAACTCCTATACCATTAGCCCATTTCAGAGCCCGTTGCCGGCGGGAGTAGCTCCATCACCGGCGAGAACTCCGGGAAGGAAGTTCAAGTGGCCGTTTCCGCCACCGTCACCTGCCAAACCTATTATGGCGGCTCTGAGACGGCGGAGAGGCACCGCGCCGCAGCCTCGAGACGAGCCGATCCCGGAGGACAGCGAAGACGTGGACGTCGGTAGCGAAAGCGGCGGCGGGGAGAGGCTAGACAAGAATTTCGGGTTCGGTAAGAACTTCGAAGGAAAATACGAGCTGGGGAAGGAGGTAGGGCGAGGGCATTTCGGTCATACCTGTTGGGCAAAGGCGAAGAAAGGGAAGATGAAGGGCCAAACGGTGGCCGTCAAAATCATCTCTAAAGCTAAGGTGCGTCTCTCTCTCTCTTGCTGTAATAAATGTCAAATGTGGTACTTACCAACATTTCCTGGAATCTAGGGACTCGTGTTCTTACTGTTCACCACAGAGTTACTATTTCAAAATCTCGAAAAGATCTCGCTTTCGTACGAGATTGCCTTATTGATGGAATGTAGAATGACACAGCTAGTACTGAGATCATTAGTTTGGATGTTGTATAGAGATATTACGATGATGAATTGGGTTTTGTGGCGTTTTTTATTTTATTTAATTCAGATGACATCGGCTCTAGCTATTGAAGATGTTCGTCGGGAAGTGAAGTTGCTGAAAGCTTTATCTGGGCATAGGCATATGGTTAAGTTCTATGATGTATACGAGGATGCTGATAACGTCTTGGTTGTGATGGAGTAAGTAGTTCACTCTGTGTATGGATTTGGAAGATTCATCATGGCGTTTGAAGAAAATGTTACGTTTTTTTTAGTTGCTGGTTTTTTTGCAAACAAGTTTGTCAGTTTTCTTGCTAATAATCTGATATGTAGCGAACAAACTGAGAGTCTTACTAGTTTATTCAATGAGTCGACTCCTTTCCAATATGCTTTCAGGTTGTGCGAAGGCGGAGAGCTATTGGACAGAATTTTGGCTAGGTAAATCCCAGAGTACACCTTTGGTAGTCTTCTTTTGTATTCTTGCATATATTTCGGCCTAAGCAGGATAGTTAGCGTTGGGTTGGAGATGGGTTCAAAATCTTGTATTATTGCCTTACTGCAGAGGTGGTCGATACCCTGAAGTCGATGCCAAACGTATTCTTGTACAGATTTTATCTGCAACAGCATTTTTTCACCTCCAAGGTGTTGTCCACCGTGATCTGAAGCCGGAGGTAAACAATCTGCCCTATAAGTTGCTGATGTTTCAGTTAGGTGGATTTTTACCTATACCCTCTTCTTTGCTATTTATGGTTGCTTAAACAAATGGTACATTTGTGTATCCAGAATTTTCTCTTTACCAGCAGAAATGAGGATGCAATACTCAAGGTCATAGATTTTGGGTTGTCTGATTTCATTAGATTCGGTAACGTTCGATTTCTTTGTTCCTCTGTCTTATTACATGATTCTGCATATCGTAAGTCTGGCTTTTCTGATGAGTTAATCTTTTATATTTTGCAGATCAGCGTCTCAATGATGTTGTAGGAAGTGCATACTATGTTGCACCTGAAGTACTCCATAGGTCGTACAGCACTGAAGCAGATATGTGGAGCATCGGTGTCATAAGTTACATACTACTATGTGGAAGCAGACCTTTCTATGGAAGAACTGAATCTGCGATATTCCGCTGTGTGCTTAGAGCAAACCCTAATTTTGAGGATATGCCCTGGCCTTCAATATCTCCTACTGCCAAAGACTTTGTGAAAAGGCTTCTGAACAAGGACCATAGGAAACGAATGACAGCTGCTCAAGCTCTAGGTAAGTTATTTTTTCAGTGATTTAAAAATAGACATTGAACTTGAAAGCGAAACAAGAATATGGCATTAAGTATTACAAGTTAGCCGAGTTTCTTTGCTTTCCATTAGCTGTAATATGGTATGATCTGTGTTTGCAGCTCATCCGTGGTTACGTGATGAAAACCCCGGTTTGCTTCTCGATTTTTCAATCTACAAGTTGGTCAAGTCCTATATTCGCGCCTCGCCTTTCAGACGATCAGCGCTTAAGGTAATTTCTTGATACCTTCATATTATTATCAAGTGCTTTGATCATTTCTTTTTCCATTTAAACATAGCTGATCTACACATGTAATAGTCAGCCTATTCATGCCACAAAAAGAATGTTACTCGTCTTTTGAGCACACTCAGAAGATAGTGTCCTGATACACATGCTTTTCTCATTTGAAAACACCTTATCTGATGGCTCTCTGTTTCTTATCTTGATCTTCTTCTTTTTTTCACTTGTTAATCTTTCAATAGGCTCTCTCCAAAGCTATACCCGATGAAGAGCTTGTGTTCCTTAAAGCACAGTTCATGCTCCTGGACCCTAAAGATGGAGGCCTGTCTCTTAACAGCTTCACCACGGTCAGTGCCTTTCCTGACTTAGCTATGGCATTTTGACTCGGTCTTTGATTTATGAATTTATATCCATTTTGCTGATCCCTGATCGAAAATTAGTAAACCCTTTGACCTATCTATTGCTTGGATGAGCCTTACAACCAAACTGCATCTCTATATACATTAAAACCGAAAACCAAAGTCTGTCTTGGGAAAAGGAAATGAAGAAATATAATTGCTAAATAGTTTCCTAATGCAAGAAACAAAAGTCCTGATTTAAAAAGTAGCAAACTAATAGGTATTAAAATATACATCATTGAGTGTAACTGCAGGCTTTAACACGATATGCTACTGATGCTATGATGGAATCAAGGCTTCCTGACATTTTAAACACGGTAAGAAATCTCTGGTTTTTATATTTGCTTTTGAGGTTTATGGGTGGACCAATTATGAATGTAAGATATTGTTTCATGGTGGTTAATAAACATTGCGGATAACATGAAAAACGGTTATCTATAGATTTCAGAAATGAGAGTCTTTCTTTAACACTCATTATCATAGCCAGAGTTTTCTCCGATATTAAGATTGATGTTTCTTTCCTGATTCCCAGACTCTTATGAATGTACCATTGTGCATTTGAATTCCGAAATTTACTTACCTTTTTTTCCTATGAAGATGCAACCGCTGGCACAAAAGAAACTCGACTTTGAAGAGTTCTGTGCGGCTGCAGTCAGTGTTTACCAACTGGAGGCTCTTGAAGAATGGGAACAGATTGCAACTTCAGCATTTGAGCACTTTGAACATGAGGGAAATCGAATCATATCCGTCCAAGAACTTGCTGGGGTATGGTCCTAATTCAACCTTCAATTGGATTGCGTAAGCACCATCTCTTTCTTAAGATTAAAAACATGTTTTGTATTTAAAGCAGGAGATGAGCCTGAGTGCAAATACATATCCTCTGCTCAAGGATTGGATCCGGAATTCGGATGGAAAATTGAGTTTCTTGGGGTACGCTAAGTTCTTGCATGGTGTGACAGTACGAAGCTCGAGCGCAAGACCTAGATGACACATCGTCATGACTTAAAGTCTTCTAACGTGTAGATCAAGTGTTAAGAAACATCGAAAACGACGTTGCCATCAGAGACCTTGGATTCAAAGATACAATATATAGTGGAAGTGGAAGCCAGGTACTTCCTTTGTAAATGATTCTTTGAGCATTTTGTTTTTAGAGGAATCAAACCCAAAAAAAGAGAACAAAAAGGGAAAACATATTATATATTATAGAAGAAAGTGAAGGGGTGTTGTTCTGGTTTTATTTTCTGCTTTCAGTTCGGTCCGATTGGTAACATACGGTTGTAATGATTCTTGGCGGTAGGAGACAGCGATACAATTGGAGACAATAAATAATTACTCGTCGGAGTTACTAATAAGTGCCTTTAGCAGCGATTCCAGAAGTCATTGGGAGAGACTCCAGAAGCTGGAAAGAGCTTTCTGAAGCCGTTGGGGAGCTTCTTATCGTTGTTTGGTGCAGTCCGAAATGCGAGGAAACACTAGCAAGCGGTCAACCTTCTAAACTCCATCCACTTGGATGCTCACACATTGAATTGTTGTAGCAGTAAATAACCGGTTATAAAGATTTTTTTCACCTAATAAAACGTATATAGTAACCAAATCGTTGCTTATACTAGAGACACATTTAATTGATCCATTACATGATGTAGTGTAACCACAAATCAATCTCATATGTACTTTATCCCCTCAGATGTAAACTGAGTGTAACCAAGTAAACAACAATGCGGAGTTTGGTAGAGTAAATATTGACATGAAAAAGTATGGTACAGAAAATTGAAGTTGGTGGTGGCTAGAACAATCATTTACATATGAATCAGTCTACTCGTGATCATAGAAACTAGTTAACGTATTCAAAACGGACGGTTCAAATATTCAAATAATTTGAAAAATGTAGATTGATGTTGTAACCACTTTGGCAGTTACACTCGTTTAACATGTGAGAGAGACAGAGGACAAAACAAAATGGCATTATATGAAATGGTACAGGTATGAGAGAGGAAGAACAAGCTAAAACACCCATACATGATACATGGGAGAAGACAGTTAGTTCATGAACCTAGGCTTGGTTCGTTCCTCAGTGACCAAATCAATTACTCTATACTATTTCACCAAAGTGATAGATTAACTAGCAGTATATATATATATATGTATTATGTGTGTACATATATATGTATTATTTTATTTTTTGTTACAGATATATGATACAAAATGCACATGTAATCTGTCAGAGATATATACGATTTTGCTATGTATTATTTTTTTATTTTCTTAGAAACGTTACGACAAGTTGTAATGGTGAATCATAATATCTCGAGTGAAAATAACCCTGGGGAATCCAATGCTGATTTTCCAACTCTGAGAAAATCTTGAAACAAAAACATAATTTAATATTTGATTTCTTGAGGGCATATACTATTGCAGAAGCGTATAAATATATAAATATTTTTTTTTAATGATCGAGAAGGACAATACGTCCAATAATAGTTCAAAGCCATAAAAAAACAAAAACAAAAAAGACCACGTTTTCCTCCTTAACTAACTCAAAAGTCACAAGCAGCTCCTAAACCCACTCGATCTCTCTATAAAAAGCAAGAAACCTCAACAGTTAGCAACACACACTACTCTTCTTTCGTTTTATATCATCGATCGTCTTATAGACAAAGATGGCAGATACTATGCAGAGGAAGAGGAAGGTGTTTCCGAGCGTGAATGAACTGTCGGTAGCAATGGCTGAGTACACTGCCAATCTCTCGGCCAAGTTCTGTAAGGAGAAAGGCAGTTTCACCGTCGTTCTCTCCGGCGGTGGCCTCATCAATTGGCTCTGGTCTACAAATCTTTCCCCATCTCACTCTCCTCTTTATTTTTTCTTTCTTTTTATTCAATAATATATAAAAATGGTTTATTTAATCAAATTATGTTGCAGCAAGCTGTTGCAACCTCCTTACGTTGATTCAATTGAGTGGTCAAAGTGGCTCGTCTTTTGGGTCGACGAGAGGGTTTGTTCATATGAAGATCCAAACAGCAACTACAAACTCGCCATGGAGGGTTTTCTCTCCAAGGTTTTATTATTATTACATGTTATTATAATTTCGATTAGTTATCATCACAAGTGGTTATATCTTTTGGTTAAAGTTGAATCACATGTGTTTAGGTTTCGATTCCTAACGAGAACATCTACGCAATCGACAAACACTATGCCGCTGATGGTGACGCGGAGCACTGTGCAGCGCTCTACGAGGAGTGCTTGAGGAAACTGGTGGACCAAAACATAATCCCAATATGCGCCAAGACTGGATATCCTCAGTTTGATCTCCAGCTTCTAGGGATGGGTCCTGATGGCCACATGGCGTCTCTCTTCCCTGGACATCCTCAGATCTATTTGACGGACAAATGGGTCACTTACATTACCGACTCTCCAAAACAGCCACCAAAGAGGATCACCTTCACTTTACCTGTCATCAACTCGGCTTCCTACAATCTTATGGCCGTTTGCGAGGACTACACAGACGAATGTCCACGCTCCATCGCTGAGATCATGAAGAACAACAATCTTGACTTACCTGCTGCCAATCTTACTGCCCAAGTCGAGGCTATTTGGTATCTTGACCAAGCAGCAGCCTCATTGCTCTAGAGAGCCAAACACGTTAATTATATGGTGTCTTTATAATATAACAATAAAAAGTCTCTAAGTTGCTTTGTGAGACCAAGTTGTTGCGGTTTGCTTGCATGTGTTTCAAATAACCGGCTTATAATTAATGCATTTTGCTTTATTACGTACCAATGTATTGAATCGCCGATTTGTGTTTTTAATTCAATTAATCAGCAATAATTTGCACATTAGGTAACTAAACGGTTGCTACATTTGAGACACATTTAATTGATTATTGCTAAAAGAGAAACAAAGTAGATTGAGATTTAAATATGGTCGTTGAAACCATTCGGATCGAAAAGGGACCATTTTGTTCAAGAGAATGGTAGTTTCTAATGAAGTCTTTTCAGTCAAGCTGTTAGTCAACGAACAATTGATTTTATTTTAAAATAAAGTAGAATTATTGAAATTGCTTAATGATTTGTGGATATAAAAGTTTTCAAAGGTCTTAGAGAATGAGGTAATTAATTAGGACCGCTCAACATATTGTCTTTTTTTTCTTTTTTCTTTTTCTCGGTCATAACTCAACATTTTGTTTTATATAACAAGAGACAAAGTAGCGAATTTCATTCACACACGAATGTGTATTTAATTTGTGCATCTGCGTGTAACATGCGCAATAATAAACAAGACTTGACTTCAGATTTCTATTATAATATTTTTTCCACCAATTTATTTATTTTTGATATAGAATTCGCGTGTCGCCTATCCGCTGCTATTTCCAACACAGAGGGTCACAATTAGTAAAAATAAATTAAAACAATTAGTGATAAATATATAGTTTTCAAATGTGTCATTAATCTGTTGGTACATTCTTAGGGTCCATATGGTTACGCCATAAGCGAATGGGATATCATAACTCCCAAGCAACAATTAATATTATTTTACTTGTTTTTTTAATGCTCCATCGATGCAGATGTATATCTGCTCCTCGTTGTATTATTTAACCTAAGGTTTATGTATATTTTTAGACTACTCTATTTTCAATCAATTGTAATCGTTTTAACCATGATCAACATACTTTTCATGAATTGAGGTGGGATGAAAAATCTTTTTTTTCCTTAAATTTTGAGTAAGAAGTGAAATAGGTGACGAAAGTGAAGAAGCCTTAACTCGAATTGCCTATATAAGAAGCAAGACTTGAACCATCACCAAACATTCAACACCTTCTTCTTGTTTTTTTAAAATATTACATGTAATCAATCAGATTATCTCTTACGGCCATGGCATCTGTTTTAGCGAAAACGAAGAGGAAGAAGGTTGTGTTTCCCACAAAGAAAGAGTTGGGGGAGGCTATGGCCGAGTACACGTCCAAACGCTCCGCCGAGTTCTGCAAGGAGAGAGGCTATTTCACGGTGGTTCTCTCCGGCGGTGACCTCATCTCTTGGCTCTCGTAAACTCTTTGAATCCCATTCATTCGTTTAATCATATGATATTATAAAGAACGATTAATTATCTAACTTTTGCAGTGAACTGTTGAAACCAAAGTACCTTGCAAGCATCGAATGGTCAAAGTGGCACGTCTTTTGGGTCGACGAGAGGGTTGTTCCATGGGACGATAAGGACAGCAATTACAAACTCGCCGTAGATGGTTTTCTCTCCATGGTAACAACATACTATGATGCTCATCATCTCCATATTCTTCTTGTCAAGCCATAACAAAGTCAAGTTGTATATTTTGTTGATGTCAAACTCTTAAGATCCTTATTTTCAAATGGACTTTTAACAAATTTGTTTTATCAACACTATATTACGTAGGTTCCGATTCCAACCGCGAACATCTACGCAATAGACCAAGACTGTGCGGCTCTTGGTGATGCCAAAGGAGCCGCATTACTCTACGAGAAGTGCATCAAAAGACTGGTGAACCAAAACATCATCCGCACATATAAATCCTCGGGATTTCCTCAATTCGATCTCCAGCTCTTAGGGATGGGTCCAGATGGTCACATGGCGTCTTTGTTCCCGGGACATTATCAGATCAAGGAGAAGGCAAACTTGGTCACTTTTATCACTAACTCCCCAAAACTGCCACCAAAGAGAATCACCTTCACTTTACCGGTCATTAACTGCGCTTCTTACAACCTCATGGCCGTCTGTGATGAGGCTCAGGCCAATGCGGTTGCTGAGGTTTTCAACGATAATTTCAACTTACCTGCAGCTAGGCTCACAGCTGATACAGAAGTCATCTGGTTTCTCGACGAAGCTGCTGCGTCCAAGCTCCCAAATGGACATTGAGGTTTGGTTCAGTTCGGTTCTCATCTATTTGTATCTTATTATCTATGTTTGCCCTTTCGAATGTAAAGATCGATTTGGTTCGGTTTGATCTTCCAAACCCGCTAATAACGTTTCCTACTTCGTCCATTTGTGTTGTTTCTCTTGCATGTGTTCTAATAATAATGTGTTTGGTCCCGATTTAGTAGAATCTTGTCTATATTTATTCTTTAATATTATTATCAGATTTTGCATAGTTGGTTAAACCAACTAGAGTTTAGAGTTTTGGTTATGTTACGAATCATAGAAAATCCGGATTTTGTGATATAGCCGGATCGAATTTATTGACCGAATCGCTGATTTATCTATCTAACCGGCCGGTTCAGTTCAAGTTTGATCTGAGCATATCGAATACAAAACAAGATGTACATATGTTTCTGGTCGGCTATTAATCCACTTGTCCTCTACTCCACAAAGTCAAAGTTGCTCACTTCCCTATAAAAAAGCTCCTCACTTTTTCATGGCTTCTTCTTGTTTATTCCGTTCGATTATCTTCTCTTCGCTACCCAGCAATCTCCCATCTCGATCAGATTCATTCTCAGCTTTCTTACCTAAGAATCTCGCTTGTACTTCTCTTTCTACTGCGTCGCGTTTCGAGTCTTTATCGGTTTCGTCGATCGGAAGTGGATCTATCAGTAGATTAGCTGTTTGTCGGAGAAAGGTCTCGGAGGTGAGGAGCATGGCTACGACGGCGTCGGGAACGGGGAAAGAGGAGAAGAAAAGAGTTGAGATTTTTGACCTTGAGGAGAATCTGGCGGTTGAATTGGCCAAATTCACAGCCGATCTCTCCGATAAGTTTTGCAAGGAGAGAGGCGCTTTCACCGTCGTTGTCTCTGGCGGCTCCCTTATCAAATCCCTCCGGTGCGTCTGTGTTTATATTTCTTAGATTTTCGATTCGAAGCCACGAGATTTCTGATTTTTCAGGTTTAGCATGTGAAAAAAAAAATGGATTTGGGGGTTGCAAAGTTCCGATTTAAGGTCTCTTTTCGAGTATCATTGTGAAAATCGCCATTGGGTTTCGCTAGGAGCATCTGGCTAATAAAGAACATAGTTTTCGCGTTTGACATACTACTTTCCTAATAGTGTTACTTCTGATGCAAATGCGTGCTCGAAATTTCAGGAAATTAGTAGAATCTCCTTACGTTGATTCAATCGATTGGTCAAAGTGGCATTTTTTCTGGGTCGACGAGAGGGTTGTTCCCAAGCATCACGACGACAGCAACTACAAATTGGCCTATGACTGTTTTCTCTCCAAGGTATTGAACATTCGGTCTCTCCATTAGCAGGTTTCTCGAAACATATTGGTACTTGTATCTTTATCTTGGAATCATGGAACTTTTGATACTGAATTTTGATTCTAACACTTTTTTGCTATTTAAGTACATACAATCATCTGTTTGATGATACTTATCCGGTGCTTCCAGCTCTCTTCCACTTTGTAAATGAGTGAAACAGGGATTGTAATTACTTTTTTTCGTAAGACTCAGCTAAACTTCTTCACAATCTAATCCGTTTCTTTCCAGGTTCCGATTCCTCCTGGAAACGTATATGCAATCAACGAATCTCTCTCGGCCGAGGCAGCAGCTGATGATTACGAGACATGTCTCAAACATTTGGTTAAGACCGATATCCTCCGCGTATCTGAGTCAACCGGCTTCCCCAAATTTGATCTCATGCTTCTTGGTATGGGACCTGATGGCCATGTGGCATCCCTATTCCCAGGACATGGTCTCTGCAACGAGGACAAGAAATGGGTAACTTCCATCACCGACTCTCCAAAACCGCCATCTGAGAGAATCACCTTCACTTTCCCGGTTATCAACTCCTCTGCGCATGTAGCTCTAGTCGTTTGCGGTTCTGGAAAAGCCGAAGCAGTGCAGGCGGCTCTGAATAAGACTGGGACTGTACCTGCGGGTTCTGTTTCTGCTGAGGACGAGCTGGTTTGGTTTCTTGATAAACCAGCCTGTTCCAAGCTCTAGACGTGGACTAGTCCGGTTTGCTTTTTGGTTGTTCGGTCCAGTGGTTGACTCGCCTGTTCTCTCCATTTATGTTCTGGGAGAGAGAGAGAGAAAGACTTGTAATAAAAAACAAAGAATGAGAGTAATAATAATTTGGGTTGAATGCAACCAAATTCAAACAGATTTGTTTGGTTTCTGTGACCCTTCATGATTGTCTATAATTTAGTCAAAATCGCAAATCTCTCCATATGGATTATTTAAAAACATTTTGACTAAGTTGGTGAAGTAGTTACACAATGCGTCGTGGATGATGGAAATTAAAAGATATGGTTGTAGAGTACTAGTGAGTGAGGAGATAATTTTCTAAATTCAAACATGTATCCCATTTATTACCAACCGAATTGGAAATATAAGTTGCATTAACAGATTAGTTGTTGGAATGAGATCTGAATGAGGAGCGAATAAATAGTATTGGGAAATGAAAAATATATACGGTAGATTAACCTATTTACTACCATGAAGTGTTATAAAAGGAAAAAGAAAAAAACCATTATGAGAGATAGATATAACATTATCTAAAATAATTGTATATTCTGAGAACCTTTTAACCAAATATCTTCAATTATTTAAATTTTTTTGGAGTTTTATTGTTAATATATTGATAGATACAAGAAAAGAATATCGATTGAATTGGCAATGCAATGAAAATCGTTAAATAAAGAGAATGAAAGTATCGAGAGGCTTTAAATGTAAAAGATGTGAGGTTTTGTCTCTACGTGGTGGTCATATGAGACTAAAAAAAGAAGCGAACTTTATGAAGCCAGATAAATAGGCTTTTAGACTCCTTCTTCTTACTCGGATTTGACTTCCCATTCTATAGATTCTAGAGAGAAAGAAAAGAAAAATCTCAACTTTCTTCTACAGAGAAGCGGAAGCTTAGCTGAACGACGCGGCAAAGACGGGAGGGAGGTCCGTATGGTTTTCGCCGGAGCTCAGGATAAATATCGGTTGGCGATCCGAACGGAGATTTTCCTGTTTTTGGAGGACAAGTTTGGACTTGATTTAGCTTCTTTAGATTGGTGAGGGAGAGAGAGAGAGGAGCGTGGGATCGATGAAAGCTCTTCGCCGGATTCAAACGAAGTCTCTGTTTCCAAATCCTTCGTCGCCATTACTCTCTTCTCCGTCCTCCTCTTCCTCTCCGTGGACTCACTTGCGTTCTGCTCTCGTCCTTGTCACTTCTTCATCTCCAGCTTCTTGTTCTTCTTCCGATCCGTGAGTCTCTTTGATCCATTTTTCAATGTCGACTGCTATTAGATGAGTGTGGAATCTAAAATCTAGTACATTGCTTCTATTTCAGGGTTGTTCTTTATTTACTGGACAAGTGATAGGATTTTGTTTTGCTTTTGTCCTAATGGACCCACTTAACTTCCATCATAGGATCAACATATCATTCGGTATCTATCTCTAGAAAGAAAGAAATGTCCAAACTTGAATTTGTTGTGATTAGAGACTAACTTGGTTTGATCAGAAAAGTTGCGTTTTTTAGAAGGATTTTCTATAATTCTGCTCCCTATGATTGCCTGTAAGGTTCCGAAACTCAGTCTCTCTCTGTCGTCATGTCTTGCTTATGCTCCATGGTTAATTTTGTATTAGAAACGAGCAAGAGTTTTGCTGAAATCATTTCAATTTTATATTCAGGCATCTACTCAAATCTCCCTGGTCACGGAGAAAACGAAAAAAGCCCCTCACGCTTCGCCGGTGGAAAAGATTTTTCACACCTGATGGTAGACTTCGGAATGGGGGAGTTGGTTTATTGAAGAAAGTCCGGAGTAGAGTGAGTGAAAGCTTCATAGCCTTGTGAAGTTTGATCGTGTTCTACAGATGTTTTGGAATATTCATTTACTTAGATTTCGTTGTAGGGCATTGATCCGAGCATCCGGTCAGAGGTGTGGCCATTCCTTCTTGGAGTGTAAGTATACATTCAAACTCTATTAGTTGCACCTGGGACAACCATGTACTTATGGCAGTTGATTTGTTATAATGAAATCTCGATCTTTTTGCTTGTGATGTGTTGAAATCGAGGACATTGTCAGGTTATAAAAGGCTCATGTTTCCTAAAGGATGTGTATGGTTAAATTTGGGTTGAAAATGTTGTTGATTGACTTGTCACACTTATGTCGCAACAGACTTACTCACAGAACCATAGTGTTCTTGCTTCGAATCACTCAGCTTTGTTCATTTTCTTCTCTACAAACAGGTGCGATTTCAATAGTTCCAAAGAAGAGAGAGGTGCTTTAAGAACTCAGAGAAGGTGAGAAACAGATGAATTGCAGCTCGAGAATCCTTTTTTTTTCCTTTGTCATCTGCGACTTGATTTTACTTAACCTTTACAAATGCAGAAAAGCGTATGAGAGACTACGCAGGCAGTGCAAAAGGCTTCAAAGACGAAACAGTGGGACTTTTAAGTTAACCAAGACCAATAGAACTGCTCAAGATGGGCATAATAGTTGGTCTCTTGCGCAAGATACTGACAGTTCGTGTTCTGATGATGCCTTCAGCACTCACGAGTCTCTCTCTAGTGACATAGAGAATACAGAAGATATTGGGTACATGAGTGACGGCTCATGTACGCTCGACAGAGACTGCACTTGTTCAACACACCTGAATTCTGAGTCTTCAGACTCAAATTCTTCAGATGGGAATGATTCTATTCATGTCTTTCCTTCTACTCAAGGGAGGGATGAAAATAGTACTTCTCCATCCAGCATATTTATCTCCTGTACCAAAGAGGATTTTGGGACTTGGCAGCGTATTATCCGCCTAGACGCTGTGCGTGCTGATACAGAGTGGACTCCATATCCCCCATCCCAAGCTATGGTATCAGAGGATAGGGCATGTCGTGCTGCTGAAGCAGTTGTTTTAAAGGATTACGGCCATTTGGAACCTTCGAAAATATTTCACGCTGCACGGCTTGTTGCTGTTCTTGAAGCCTATGCCTTGCATGACCCTGAGATCGGCTATTGCCAAGGAATGAGCGATCTTCTCTCCCCTATACTCTCTGTCATACCTGATGACTACGAGGCTTTCTGGTGTTTTGTTGGGTTCATGAAGAAGGCTCGTCAGAATTTCAGACTCGATGAGGTTGGTATCACAAGGCAACTGAACATAGTCTCAAAGATTATCAAATCCAAAGACTCGCAGCTCTACAAGCATCTTGAGAAAGTCAAGGCAGAAGATTGTTTCTTTGTTTACAGAATGGTTCTTGTGATGTTTAGAAGAGAACTAACGCTGGAGCAAACGCTGTATCTATGGGAAGTGATTTGGGCAGACCAAGCTGCAGTAAGGGCTGGGATTGGGAAATCTTCCTGGAGCCGTCGAATAAAGCAGCGAGCCCCTCCCACAGACGATCTGCTGCTGTACGCGATAGCAGCTTCAGTGTTGCAGAGGAGGAAACTCATAATTGAGAAGTACAATAGCATGGAGGAAATTTTGGGGGAGTGCCACAGTATGGTAGGGAAACTAGACGTGTGGAAGCTCTTAGACGATGCACACGACCTTATTGTTACCCTCCACACCAAGATTGAACATATGATCCCATAGTCCTCCCCTTTTCAATTTTGTATGTAAAACAAATTTTTGCCGGGAAAGAGAATTTTCCGCCGGTTACAGAACAACCAACTCCTTTTCTTCAGTCTTATTCAAAATTATCAAATACCATACAAGACATTGTATATGTGGTTACTCTTTAAACCCCTCTTTAACTGTCTACTCCTAACCTAACCACAAGTAGTATACATTTCTCAGGCGATGTGTTTTGGTTGTCTGGAAGAATCTCTTCCCTCTAGTGAGCCGCTGCGAAGTTCATACATATAGGCGGTCTAACCTTAGCCAGAGCCAGCAGCGAGGAAGGCAGAATCCAGAGACCATCGCCACATATCAAACCTGACGCAACAGCCGGAACCATAAACTCTGCCTTCTTACGGTTCACCTTCTGCCAAACAAACACCACAAAGCTGCCAACACACATATCGATTGCAAACGACCCACCCACCAAGAATGGCACAGCCATTGCCATCGGGAGTGGGATCCACTTCCCTAGCCTCTCTGGTAAGAGGTCTCTCGCCAGGTTGGCAGCAACAGCAAACGCAAAGAACCCGTAGCAAAGCTCGAGACAATGCTCCGGGAGAGCCGAGAGACCTTGAACACCGATAATGGCCATGTTTCTATAGATGATAGCATAAGGAGCCTTGTACTCACCGTCTGGGTTTCCAACATCAAATGCCTTGTAGAAGAGGAAGAAAGTGAGCGGCGCAACCACGCAGCCAATCGCTGTCCCAATGGCTTGTGCAACAAGCATCGAGCGAGGAGAGGTTAGTGTTAGATGTCCCGTCTTGAAATCGTGCATCAAGTCAGCTGAGACAGAGACGATCGATTTTATGAGACCACAAGCGACCATTCCTGCCACCACGCCATCGTTTTCCCCAGCCAATGCCGCCATCACAAAGAGGGCCGCTTTACCGTAGTTATAAGCCATGTTCATGTCCGTTAAGCCGGCTCCGTAAGCGTTACAGAAGCTAAGAGATGGCGCAAGGAGGTAAGCTACGAGGACGAAGTACCATTTCAGCTGAGGGAACATCAGAGGGATTGCAATGATGGAGACAAGGGAGAAGAATAAGTATCCCACACAAGCCATCCATAGCGGAATGCTCTCTCGAACGAATACCTCGTTCTCTCGTTTCAGGCTTTCGGATTCCTTTGTGCCACCTTGTGGAACTTCTGCCACTAAAATCAATCGGTTATAAATATTTTTCACATCGAATGTACAATTGATAAAATCCCGCAGATAACTTACATGTGTTGATGCTGTTGGTTTTGGTGAGTCTAGAGTGAAAGTTTCTTCCAGTGAAAAAGAGTATCTTGAGGAAGTTATAAAGCCCATCTCCTAAGATCAGTGCAATGCATATAAAAACCTGAAAGGCAACAACACAAAGGGAATCTTAACGCAACTCTTTTGCTTACACAGATCACAACTGGTGGATATATATAAAAAATCAAACCTTGTAGCCATTTAAGCTCTTCATGCTGCTCTCTGGCAAAGTAGCAGGAAACCATTCGCCTTTAAGCTGAGCTATCAGAGGCCACATTATTCCCCACGAGAGGATCGCGCCAAAGAGCAAAGATAGATTCACCAAATGTGAACAGATCATCCCAGCTCCAACGTATGTCATGCTAAAGTCGAAGAAAAAACTGTATCCCCACAAAGAGGTAAAACGTTTAATCAAACTTGTTGAACTTATTAAGCGAAAAGAAAGATGGTAAGGTTACAAAACAGAGCAAACAGAGCAAGCTCACGATTTTTTCCAAGCTTGTAATCCAAATGTAGGGAACTGAGAGAACCCACATGCATCACCACCTGAATAGAACCATCCAAAGAATGCCCAAAAGAAACTCAAGCCAAACGATTTTATAAACCCACGAATCTGTTTACTGTTAGAGAAAAACAAGAATCGTTGATATATGTATCCATGAACAAGCGAGGAAAGAAAAACAAGATTCAAGAACATATATAAAACACATACTTGGCTGTCTTATCTCCTTTGCTAGTGTGAAATCCATTTATAAGAACAGCAGTTGCTGTTCCACTAGGATAAATGAGCTTATAGTCAATGATCATCACCTGTTTTTAACATATCATTCATCATCAATAATCAGAATCAAAATTTCACGAGCCATATATATGATTCCTCAAAAATCACTAATAATTTACCTTTCGAAGAGGTACTAATACAACTAGTCCAATGAAGCTAGTAACAAAGAGGAATGAGGTCATCCATCCAACACCAGGCTCTTTGAGACCACGAGGATTGTTTCCTTGTGTGTTCACTCCGGTTAGCTCGTAAGTTCGTCTATTTAAACCCAACAAGTACGACGCAAATCCGCCTGTATAATGAAAACTTGAAGGATTTAAAAAAAAAACGAGTTTGTTTATGTAATTGAACGTCGTTGTTTATGTAATATACCTGCAAGTGCGATGCTGTAACAAGCAACAGCACAAGTCTGAGCGATGGTGTTTTCTTGGCGTGTGAAAGGAGTGGTGACGAATCCTGCTTTATGGAGGATTTTGGTCCAAGATTTGAGGAAGACGAAGGCGAGAAGAGCTGATGAGATGTTGAGATTCGGTACGAGTCCTGTGGTTAGGTTCAGCTTCAGACAGATGACACTGTAGACGACACCGATCAATATACTGGCGACGATGGCACGGACCGTGATCTGTTTCCTCCACGGAGGTGGTTTCCTCGAATCGGTAGACTCATCTTCGTAACATTGGCTGTCTTCTGTCTCAAAACTCCTCTCATTTTCCATAATTGAAAGCTCTGGAGATTTCAATCGAATCGAAAAACTCGAGGACCCTCCTCCAAATCGATTGGTCTTGCTTCTGACACACGGTAAGTAGATTTTCCGGATCCGGAAAATTAATCAAAAGGCAAAAAAAATAGAGAAGAAGAAGAAAAAGGATTCTCAGAGATGTGTTTTCGCGTAAGATCCAAGAAGAAGCAGAGAGACTCGATCACACATATTAGGGAATGTTTGATTGATAAAAAATTTTATAGAAGAAGGAAATTGAATGAAGAGAGAGAGAAAGTGTACTGCATAGAAGTACAAATTAGGGTTTGCATCTTTCTTACAGTACAGATCGAATATGGGATTTCAAACCAAATATGGAAGGTACACGCGTTCTTCAGTTAAAACGCCAAAGCGGGAGATATATGGTTGTTGGTCCGATTACCAAACCTTACATGTAATAATAATATAATTTCATTCCTTTATTTTATTTGAATAATATTAAAAAAAAGAGAGATCGTACACAATTCGAAAGTGGGTTTTTGATTTTATTATAATTAAAAAATTTGGGAAAAAATTGGAGTCCCTTGAAAGTGTCGACAGTAACCCCACAAAAAGGAAAGAGCACTGACTTTTGAAAGTGGGTGCATCTATGACTTCAGTTACTACCTGATGACTTTCATAACAATTTATTCTACATTCTTCGAACAGTATTTGTTGAATTTAGTGCATCACATTTTGTAATGTATTCAATGATTAAGATTGTAAAAATATTGAAAAATAAAATAAGTTTTTAGTATGCTACCTATTTGTGAAAGATAAGTTAGGAGTAACAGCAAATTATGACTTACAACTTTACCTTCAAAATAACACTAACAGGTAATATCATCATCCAAAGAGGATATTCTAACAAACGATGGCATCAATTAAAACTTTACTTTAAGCATCAACATACGTATAAACGATTCCACATGTCTAGAACTGGTATATTCTTTTACCGTGTGTGCAAATGCAATCAACATACGTATATGACATAAACATAACATTAAGCTGCAATAAAAATTTATTTAAGAGTTACAATAATTTATCAGCAACAAATGTTTTTTCTTTTTATCAGATTAAATCTAGTACACACAGAGTCAACAGAAGGAAAAAAGAGCTAGAATACAGTGGTCTTGGAATACTTGAAGAAGAACTCTTCACTGTGACAGTATTCAAATAAAACTGTATATACCTGAATCAACAGTTTTGGGAACCTGCTTGAGAAGTACCTATCGAACCCTTCAGGTACACTCCCAAGTAATTCCTGAAGTTCTGTAGGAAGCTCTCTATAGTGGTTCAGTTTGTTTCTGACGACCCGTAACAAATCGCGGATGCTGTCAAACTTGTACCGCCTATAACGCCCGATATTGTCTATGAATATGCTGTCCAACTTCTGATCCCACCGGCCGTTTAAAGTAACCAATGCTGTGCTTTCAAGTGCAGCCAATAGCAGTGACTGATCTTCTCGGTTTTCCAATTCGATCCTATCGCTTGCATCGCGGAGAAAAGACAGTCTCATGTCAGCGTTCCAGAACAATGGATGGTGCAGAACTTCTTGTGCTCTCGGTCTGCATTTTCAAATATCAAAAGAAAAAAAAATATGTTAGCGGGAAGGAGAGTTTCCTAATTGTGAAGCTCAAAGAGCATAAATAAAAAATAGCAATTCTGAGAAAACAAATGCTAGTTTTGATAGATAATATTTTCAAGTGACAATAGTAATAATAATAACCAAATATGGCAACCGTATTTCTTTACCTCAAATTTGGATCTGGATGCAGGAGACCGGAGAGAAGATGAACAGCTTCTGGAAGACTCTCGATCAAGAAAAGATCTTTTCGGTCATTCAAAATGTTTACATCCCTCTCATAATTGTCTCCGTAAGGATGTTTTCCTCCAGTCAAGCAGCAAAAGAGTACACACCCTAAACTGAAGAGATCAACAGCTCTGGTTTGTCGTTCATTGCGGAGTTGCTCAGGTGCTTGCCACCCAGAACTTCCAGAACCTATCATTAGGAAACAAAAAAATTATACACGAGAAGGAAAATATCATTTTCTGTATCCATCACTATATTATATCATTCAAGTTTTCAAGATTCTTACCAGTTGAGTTTCTAGTCAGAGCACTTGTGTTGGCTGGCAAGCGCTTGCTAATACCCATGTCTGATAGCTTCGCACATACAGATGAGTTTTTAACAATCAACACATTTTGAGGCTTTAGATCTCGATGTACGATTCCAATATCATGCAAATGAACTAGACCAGCAACTATATCCCTGTAACACAAACATACAAAGATCAGAAAGATGTATGCAACCTTTGATTTATGTGTCAAAAATGAGAGACTGAACAAACCTCATTAACTTCAACAAAACAGGAGAAGGATATCCGCTCTTCTTCCATAATTCAATTTCCTTGCCATTATCAAGGATTGGGTTTACGTGAATCGAATGTACACTACTTGAAGCCGTTGGACTCTCAAGCAGGTCTGATGATGCATGTATGAGATCGTTTAAGCTACAAGCACACCGTTCCAATGAAATATAGATAAAATGTTCGTCCTGGTCAACAGCATACCAACGAACAATATTTGGATGTTTGTCTGAAGCCATGAGATTTAAAATCTCCTTCTGAGCCACATCATGATGTGTTTGTACTAGACGCTTAACGGCTACAAGACGACCTTCATAGGATCCCTCAAGCACAACAGTTCCATTGCTTCCTTTAGCAATCTCCTTGTTGGAGACTAACAGTTTGCCAACTCTATATCCTACCAGTGGACTATTATTAAGGCCAGGGAAGGTCATAAGTATTGTTTTCTCATTCTCTTCGAACGAGAGATCTTTGTTCCCTCCAGATCTATACCCATTTTTCTTCTTGACCGCATTTATAGTCCCATTTTTCTTCGGCTTTTTCTTCTTAGGTATCACTATTGGCACTTCAGATACGTAAGGTTCCTTGAACCATTTGCTTTGCCTTATTCGACGAAAGACAAGGCCACAAACAGAAATGATAGTAACGCAAAAGCCAATAAGTAGGACAATCAACTCAGAAAATTTGCTAGCCAAGCCAGTCTGTGTAGTGCTTCCGTCTGTGATCTGAGGTATTATAGTCTCGGGCAGAGGAAGGGAGAGGACATGTTCAGCCTCATTGTTGCTCGGAAGTGCCAAAGGATTCCCATTCCCAGGAGCCAACTGATTTGGCTTTCTATCTGGAAATGGTAGATACAATGCTCCATCTTGAAAACCAAGTCTCGGAAACATTTGTTCAAAGTTATAATCATGGAGCCGGATCACAGTAGCATTTACCATTGATAACCCACCCATGAGTTGTACGCTCTCATGATGTTGCAGTTTAGCTTCAATCTCAGCATAAGAAACACTCCACAAAACATCTCCAAACTTTGATATACATTGGAGTTTAAAATCTTTTCTCTCAACGTAAACCAGATCTGGAAGATGTTCGGATCCAAAGAGTACCGGAGCTTCTTTAGACAAAACAATAGCCTTGTCTTTAGCATTTCGAACGACTGAATTAGTAGTATATAGGTCATCCACTCTGTACCTAGTAACCAATTCTCCAGTCCTCCCATCCAAGAGAAATACAGATGTGTCTTTTTTACCCAAAACAATCCTATCCGTCAATGAGTAGGGCAATCTTCCAATGAACTCCGAAGCATTCACTATCTGAAAGACAAGAAGATACACACTTCCATATAATAAGACTTCTGGTGAGAAAAAAATGGATATAATAAAAAAGGTACTTACTTCACGATCTAAAAGACTCTACAAGTCTGATTAATATGAGTGTTCAACCAATAAAAAGTTAAAAAAAAAAAATTTAAAGATCATATGAGACGAGAAGTTGCAAGTTATACCTCTTTTGTTTGGTTTCCTTCTCGTATAGAGTTTTTGTAAAGATTCCAATCCTTATCACAATCCATGTAAAAGTCATCAGTGAGCAACGGGGCACGTTCACCATCGTGGCTATACTGGTAGTGAGGAGCCTTGTAGGATGAATATATGGGCTCATTGGTATCGAATGTCCAATCAACCTTTCTGGAAGACGTATCCACCAATGATATGGCTCCATCGACCGTAGCAATCAACACATAACTAGATTCTCAAGAAGAAATCAGAATCCATTAGCTTGTTAGAAACAGGAACCGCACAATTCAAAAGAAAGCAGAGCATAATCCAGAAACGTAAAAACACAAGACTTTGAACAAGATGTCAACTTTTAGATCGGAATCACTGAAAAATGTTACATCAAATATCTCAGTATAAACCCAGATCAGATAGATGTTGACATTGGCAAATAAATTAGATTCAATAAAACTAAACCCTTTTTTGGGCCCAATAGTTTCTAATCATTTCCAGTAGCATTTCAAAACTAGAGAGAAGAGAAGGAACTCAAAGACACGCAAATGATCGATCAATTAAACCGACGAATCCGGAGGGGGGAAATCGAAAGACACTAACCGGTCGGGTTGGGAGATTTGATCTGAAACAGATTTGTCAGAGAATTTGGAGAGCTCTGATCCCTTCAAGCTGTGCGCTAATCGAGAAATGAGCAGGAACACAATCAAATCAAGTAGTGCGGATCCTATCATCGCTGAAACACCATGAAATGCCGAAGAACCGAGAACCAAAACAAATATTAAAATAGAAGGGGTTAGGGTTTATCAGCGATGATCAAACGGAGAAGAAAGTGGTCTATTTTGGGATTACGCGATTTTGAGCTCGCAAAATTTGGTTTCGGGATTGAAATGTTGATGGCGCTCTAGGGAATCAATGCGCGGGTTTTGATATTTTTCTATCCAAAAAAAAGTTGGCTTCGCGGGCTCAAACCGTATCGATATGGACTAAGATGGATTAATACGTGATAGGCGGACCGCGTATAACAAAAAAAATGAAAGTTTGAAACCTTCTGTCTTAAAACAAGAGTTATTTGTCTTAAACAATTCTGAAAACTATAATCTTAGTCTTTTTGCTCAAATGCGAACGCCCATGATAGTATGCAACTTTCAACTTTGTCTGCAACTCCCAAGTTCGTTTATAGAATGTTGTGTTGGATATAGATTTGTGGAGAATTAAGCTTGTGGAAAGTTAGGCTTGTGAAAAGTTAGGTTTATGAGAGATAGGCTTGTGTTGTTTGATTCTCGGAACATGATCACGAGAAAGATGTGTTGCCGTATGTATTACCGGTTAGTCTCTGTTTTTTTCAAGATATGTTTCGGTTATTTTTCTTAAATCGGTTAGTCACTGTTTTTCTCGATATAGGCAGTTAGGTACGTGAATGGATTATATAATATTCACACATTTACCTTCACAAATGTTTCTGGTTTTAATTTAAAAAGACAAAACTAATAAAAATAAAATTTTATTTTAACAACTTTCCCAAAATGCTATTTCAAATCCTGATCAGCGGGTCGGACCACCAAACCACAAATATATGGCAGGTGGATTTGGACATGTCAATTTAGATTGCAGCCCAGCCCCTAAAAGATTAAACTGCATTGTCTAATTAAAACTTAAAACCGCAGTGGATCGGACCATTTAGACGCGAACAGTCCGATTTGACATCTCTAGAATCAATCGAACTCCAAATAATGGATAAAGTAAAAATGCTAACCGGCCGGTTTTAACATTTGGTTCTCTCGGTTAAGACGGCTATTCCCAAAGAAATAGCTTCTAACAAGGACGTAACAGCAATTTCTTTTTATGAATCTTTCGTTTCCTTTCTTCTTTCATTCTCTGTGTGTGTGTGAGAAGAAGCAATAACAACAAACAATACTTGGTTTTTGGAGCTATGGCAGCCCGCCGTTGTGGCGGTGTTAGAGCTGAGGGATCGTATTGATTTGGTTGCTTTAAGCATCTTCTGTGTTTTAACTCTTTTTCCCATGAACATGAACACTTCTTCAAAAAGAAAAGAAACAGGTCTTATTAATCCCGTCAAAAGTGAAAACCGAAGGCATGTCCCTCACTGGTTGCTGCATTCAGTTTCTTGGATTCTGTATTTTCGCATGTGATTGAATCATGAAGATGAGATGACAATACATTTTTTGAAAGAAGCAAGAAGCACTATCATGAATTTTTTCGATTTGAAGTATTTGTAAATTCTAATCAATGTATAAAAGTTCAAAGGAAAGGTGTATTGATCTTTACTAAAAAAGTATTCGATTGATGAAATCAACAAGGATACATAAGCTTCGCGTGAAGTTTTTTAAAAAGTATTCGATTGATGAAATCAACAAGGATACATAAGCTTCGCGTGAAGTTTTTTACAAATAGGTTTCGGTTTAGAACAAATCAAAATAACCGCTGATCAGTAGATACTAGACAGCTTTCCTGTCGGAAATAAAGAAACGAAAAAAAAACTGTAAATCTGTAAAAACGCATAAACAAATTTACCCTCTCCTAAATTTACTTTTTCCCATTTCACCTCGCTAAAAGCATCATCCTTTTCATATCATCTGCTGTTTGTACAACTAGAAAGAGATGCTAGGGCAGATCGTATAACTTCCTTTGAATTGTCCCTAAGGCTTGACACTGTGTTCTTCAGCGTTTCAGGTTCTGTGGTCTCACCAAACGAATCCTCCAAATGCTCCAAAGACTCGAGCTGCTTCTCCAAGTATCTCCTCAGACTTGCTTCTGCAACATTAATCAGACTCAGAGATGGGTTACTGTGCATGAACTTGGTTACCAAAAACCCTGCTAATATCTGCTGATCAGCCTTTACAAGCCCCGAGATAAAGCACGGGAACAAGAATTCCCCAAAACATGACAGAAACCGTCTCTCAGAACTTGTATTCGCTTCTTTGTTGCCGGCTTGTGTTATCCTCTCCTCTTGGAACTCCCGAGATAGCTTTCCAACCAGATAACAGAGGAAAGAAAAGAGTGAACCGTAGCAAGAATTCGAGATTATCGTTGAGAGTGTCCCAGAAGATATAACCAGAAGAAGGACTTTGTGATGCTTCTGTCTCGATAACTCTGGAAGGCCTTCTTGCTTCAATTGGTCTTCAACAACACTGAGGCACTGAGATCTGATCCGTTCGTAGGGCAACAAAAGAGAAATCTTTAGAGCGAGAAATGGGTCAGTCCTGGCCAAGATCCCGGTCAGGCTTTCTGCTTCACTATCTTCAAGCAGGACCTCTTCGGGTTTCTGAAGCGATCCATCTATAAGTCGTAGAACGTTTTCGGGCATGCCCAAAGCATTGTATGTTCTGAAGATATCCAGCCAACACAAATGTAAAGGATGAGCTGCGACTACATATTCCTTTTTTTCTTTCTCCTCGGGTTCTGATTCCTGAAGTGTTTCCCATCCATCATTCCAATCATCATCGCCCCAGTCATTTCCTTGGTCGGTTGCCTCATTAGACGGCAATAGTTCTGCTCTCTTAGCTTCAAACAGTTCTTCCCATCCTTCTAAAATCGCCAGAAGAGCTTCTGCTTGTGAAGCTGTAGTAACAGCAGCAGAGAGTTTAGAAAAGCAGGAAACAGATGTTCCAACACTCGATAGATCCTCAGGGGAGATCTCTAAGCCTGGAGAAATGGACGCCACTGCGATCTGAGATGATTTAAGTGCGACCAGAGTGTTTGTGAGCCTGTAAGAGCCACCAGCCTGGTCAGGCAACGCTTGGTTAAGTGTGGCTTCAGTCTTCTGCCTAGATGATAGTAACTCAGCCGAACCATCCCATGGCATAACATTAGATTGTAGCTCAGACGATGAACCCTTGATATTCGTACCCGAGATGAACTGCATAAGCTCTAAGGAGTAGACGCGAACCTGACTTGGCAACTCCAGGTTCTCAGAAAATATTACGAGTTTTTCCCACACTACAAGCCTAACACGCTTCAGTTCTTCCAGGTTGCCTTCCAAGTTACTGAGAGAAGATAGCAACCGGTAAAGATTCTGTGTTTCATGAGCCCCAGATACCAAATCCTGCAATATAGGTTCAAGTACGCTCAAATATAGATGCGGAAGATCCTGCAAAGATGTTGGATACCGAGAGGATAAATCTGAGAAGACATCAGAAATAGGCCCGAATCCACAACCAGAGAAGACTATAGCTCTGCAGAAGTTGAAGATTTCGGTGGCATAATCACCAACCAAGCCAGACCTAAGGTAGACAAGTATTGCAGCCCAAGCCTGACTTGGGGACAGACTGTCGTCCATTACTAGTCTTATAAGAACTGTAAGACAGCTATTAATGCATTCAGGGCTTAAGATAAGTTTCTCCATAAGACTTGGACTAGAAGATTTTACTTCCTGCATCTCATCGGCTAACCGTATCCAAAAGTTAATCAGTAAGATAAGGCATTCTTGCCATGTAGAACTATCAGGGATGTGCACGTAGGAACCTTTTGGCGGTAGAACTAATATGAAATGCCGTTTCAGGATTTCCAGAGCCTGTAAAGGTTCCAAGACCGTGATATATACTTTAAAGTGGTCATAGGTCTGCTCAAGTTGGCTGAGGAAGCCCTGGAAACTCTCTGCACTTCCAAAATCAAGATCTCTTCTACTTTCCAGTGTATCTAACAAATTCATAATATATTGTTTGTAGACATCTTGCCAGGAAATTAGAACCTTGGGTGAATTCTCCATGAAGACGCCAGTGAGAGTTTCTACCAATTTGGCCAAAGCTTCCAAGTTCATCTCATTGATGTGCGCATGGACTTCATTGTTGAAGCTGTCAAAGTTTAAACCTCCCAATTCCGCGATATTTTTGAAATCCAAATCTGTGATAAACGACACTCTACTGCATTCTTGCTTAAGAATGTTATAAACATTTGATAACCCAACTAAAGAACCATCCGGTTGCACCAACAATGATTCTTCCTTGCTTTCTTCCAAACGGCAATAGCACTCAGAAAGGAGGCTGTATATGTAAGCAAGGCGTTGTTTGTTAAGACCACTAACTGCTGGGTACACGATTGTGCTTATGGTCTGTATGGTGTCTGAAGCAAAGGCAAATATTTCTTCCTTGATTTGTAAAATTTCAGTCGTGATGTCTTCATTTGTCCAAACCTCAGAGCAAAGGACAGAGCTTAAATACCTTAATATTACCTGGTGAGAAGACAAAGACAGATATATAGTAGATGCAATTGAGAAAAAGATAAGCTTTAACGAGTTATATGTATATTTCCTACCTCTGACTGCTTCAGGCCATATGTATCAGCTAATTTTAGTACATCCTTCAAAATCAGCTTCTTCTCCGATTTCACAGATTCAATGAGTGAGAAAACAGCAACCTTTATGTAGTCAGTGTCATGGGACAAGAACCTTTCAGTATCAACCCCGGGAATGATTCGCTCCAGCATTCTAGAACGATCAGCTACATGCATTTTTTCCTCTAATTTTTGTTTCCACTCCTTCCAAAAAGTTGATTGAAGTTTATCGATCCTGCTCATATCATCTGAACCAAAATAGAGCAAGCAGGACAAAAATTCAGAAGCACAAAAGATTACTGATATGTAAAACGGCACCAAGAGGTCAAAAAGGCTTGAAGCAACCAGGTATTTTAAGATTACCCTTACCAGAGAGACTTTCTATCTGCTTTCTCTCAAAGTTCTTCCGTAGCATTCCTCTCCTCTGGTTGGGAGCCGTGCACTCTACTCCAGAGTCATGTAGCAAACTATATATCATCCCAAGACTCATAATACTTCGAATTTCTTGGTAATTCCCCCTTATTCTCAATTGCTTTTCTATAACTTCTACTGCATTAGATGCATCTACTAGATTCAACAGAAAAGAGCATCCTATAATGTCTTCCTCTTTTGTTACCGGTTGTTCAAGGATCGAGTCCGTAATCATGGCTATCAGTTCATCTTTTGGTGCAAAACCATTCCTTGCCAGCCAAGAAAGAATGGTAATAAGAGCAGTTGCTTTTGTGCTGACAAACTGCTTTCCAGGAATTGAATGAAGCATTAGACTTTTATTTAATCGCCTATTTCTACCCAGCTTAAGCAACCAGGGAAGATGCGAAGCAGCAAATGAGAGAATCTTCCCATTTTCCTTTAGAAGTGATTCCAAGTCCGCAATATTATCAACCGGCAAGTCCTTAGCAACAACAGAAAGTGTATCTTTGGCTCTATCCAAATCTAGCTGTTGATCAAAGCTTAGCCCATCAAGCATCTGAGGGCAATCCCTCAGAGAAGAAACGCCGTCCATCTTGTGAAACTCTGGAGAACCCGACTCTGATAACATTCCCAGAGTCTCGCATTGGCCTTGCAGGTCAAGATCTTTCCATGCGTGCAACAACTCACTGATCGATTCATCATCACAGTGACCCAAAGCAAAGCCAAGCAACTGCTTTCGAGAACTTACATCCATGAGCTCAAGTGCAGGACCTCTTGCTATTGCAGCACCTAAATCCCAAATAAGACCATGCCCCTTTTTGGTTAGAACAAGACATAGATCGAAAGCCAGTTGCAGATCGCCTGCAACTGCAGCTTCTCTAGCAATAGCTTCTTCAACAGATGATATATCTTCTGACGAATTCAACCCAAGAAGTTTAGCAACCTCAATAAGTTCTTCAACATGTAGATAAGCCCCAGGATGCCCTGTGATTGCCATCTTAATAATCTCCATTGGGTCTTTTAGTTGTTTGAACTGAACTGGTAAGAGAGTAACCCCAAGATCTGGAAGCCTAACAGTAACTGCATCAATGATATCGGCCTCAGCTTTAACAGTCCGGCTACTAGAAAATATATTAAGGCACTCCCTTGCTTTCCATATCTGAAAATAATTTGGAAATTTTTGAATGCGAATACATCTTCGCAAAACATTTAAGCACAGAGAGAATTGTTGACACAACTTTGTAAGGGAAAAAAAAACTTCAGATCACCAGAAGCAAGAATTTAAGCGGATGACAAGTTGCATATATGGGGACAAAAGGTTTATACAAAAATGAAACCACTTACTTCTTCAGAAGCAAGGCTCGGAGCAGAGAAGAAGTATTCCTTTCCCGCATTGATAACAAGACTCTCTGCCTTCTCTGATGGCAGGGCAACTGAGCCCGTACCTTTGAGATAATTTCTAGCCAGAGAAAACTTCCCAGCCTTCAGAAGTCCTCTACAGAACTCCGTCAGCACGAACTCAAGATCAAGGAAAGGAAAGGCTTTCTCTTGCAACTGTCGCAGATCACGCCACATGCATGCCCAGTCATTATCAGATCTTCCAGGTTGACGACGAACAAATTTCGAAAGGATGAGTCGAAGGATCTGCTTTACACCTTTTTCATCCAAATGAACGTCAAGAAAATAATTAATTGGTTTTGGGACCTGTGGAACAAAAAAAGACAGCATTATAACACCCTTAAAGTTTCAAATATAAAATCCATTTGTAAGTGCACATATGTCGATGCTTAAGTTAGTTAATTTCAAATCACACGGAACATATTTTTTGCTAAAAGACACCAATTAATTATTTTGAGATGCAGACGCATTTTGGAACCTGATAAAGTTCCAAGAGCCTCCCTGCTTCTATATGACCTTCCGCCAGTTTGAGCCTTTTCTGAATGTCTTCACCATGGACATCTGCAATTTTTATGGAAGTAAGTTTTGTTTAGCAATGGGTTAGGACATCTGATCGGGAGTAAAGTGGATCTGGACAACTAACCATGTATCTTTGGTAGCTTCGAGAGCATTGTTGCCATGACATTCCACTTATCCGTAACTTTGCACAGATACAGACATTGCAGAGCACAATCAACAACTTCAACCTCATCCTTAAAAAAACAAACAGTATATAAATCCATACACCCTTCCTCTATAACTTTTGAACATAAATCCATATCACTTTTTGCTGCTATCTCCTTCAGCCATTTAACTAGAAAGGACTCCTCATTGTGGCTGCTTGTCCCCGAATACCTTTTCTGCATAAATGGAATTGCCTTGTCGTGCAATCTACTAACCACAGTTTCTGCTTTAACCCCTTCAAGCATTATTTTAAATTTTTCATAATCAGGTAATTGCTCCCACCCAACAAGGCTCAAGCTAAAGCAGATTTCGCCCCCAAATTCGTCAGAATAAATTATCTGGTGCAAGTAAGATAGGTCCTCATGGAACTGTTCCAACTCCGATATGCTTTTTCGACATGCAATATCAATCAAGCAAATGCAGTTGTCTAGCAGCCCAGTGGAAGAATCAATATCTCTTGCTCTATTCTTGTACCATGAAGTAAGTTCTTCTAATGATGGCCAGTTGTACCCCAAACACCTCTTGACAATTGGCTCAGTTTGAATATGAGAATCATTTTTGTCACTCTCAGGCAATTTCTTAATAAATTTAACCATCTTGTCACATTCAACCCAGTCTTCTTCCCTCACTGCCATACTGGTCGGAGGAGATTTTCCAGGAAGAAGATGTGCATACGTTTCAACGGGAACTGTTTCAGGAATGGCTGCCAAAATTTGCAGCGTGAAAGAAGCAAGTGAATAAGGATGCCGCTTAAAGAGCAGATTTAAGGCCCCTATCCTCCCGCTCTCAGCAAGTGCTATTGCAGCCTGATTTATAGGACTGCTCCGAAATTTTCTGTAATCCTGCACTGAATATCTGTAGAAGATAATGTCATTAGCCATTCTTAGATGTAAGATAGTGTAGTTTAACTGTATACTAAAAAGAAGTAGAAATTTGAAATACAGTACCCATATGCAAGCTTGGAGATACCAGAAGAAAACTGCCTGAGTTGGTATATATATAAGGGGCAAAGAGGGCAGCAAGTTTTTTAAGATGCAATTGAATCCAGAAAACACTAAAAACTCTAGAATCGATGTTACAAAGTAAACGACCCTCATTCTGTATTGGATAACCATAGAACAAAAAACATCCTGGATATGGAAGACCTAGATTACTACTATATGGCATATCAGTTTGGCCTATCTACAGAAAGGAAAAGAGATAGCAAGTGTAAGGACATTACCTGCCCATGCTTATCCCCAAATATGTGTCGAGTCTTTCACTAAACTGTAATAGACGAAGCCTAGCCATTCGAAATTCCCAAAGTTGTTTGGATTCTTGATCTTCAGATTTAGAGAATACATAGTGGTTAGTAAGATGAAGTCCATGCCCAAGTAAGGCCTTCATGGAGTCTTCTGTTGGACCAATTCTATCTAAGCATTCGGAGAGAACAAAAGCTTTATCTTTTATCTTTGACAGAATCATGCTCACATCACTTAACCCTTTTTCTGATTTCAACCATCTTGACTTGAAAACTTCGTCTCTGTCCAAGCCATGACTATCAGCAAAATCCAAGGCCTCCTGATACTGGCAGTTCTCAACTAAGATTTTATACATTTCAGGAATTGTTTTCTCAGTAAAAGATATTAGCCTCCATAACATACCACGATCATTACTATAATGCAATTCACCTGGGTCCCTGTCAACCTTGGCCAGAGCTGGTTTTACTTCCTGCGTTGAGCTTTCTAAAAGAAAAATATGTCCTTCAAACCTCCTAACTCTTTCAACCACAGGCATAGAATAAATGGTGGCATCCTCTTGAACTATAACACATCTATGGATATCATATATACTAATGTTACCGTTCCTTTTCAAAATTGTGAGGGCATGATCAGACCACCATGTAAAGTCTACAACATTTCTTAAACGCTCTAGTGAATTATCTGACTTCAGTGAATTAGAACTGTCTTCAGAAGGACAACATGAAAGTATCAATCTTGCTTTGTCCAACTGGAACAGATGCAGGCACCCATTGCTATCAAGGCTCGCAGCATGTGACCCTTGAGGTGAGATCAAAACCTTTGGATATGCCATCTGAGAATCCTTTCTGCCAAAATACACGCCTTCAAACTTTGTGGTGGACAACAGTTCCAGACCTGAATTCTGACACTTACGCCAAAGTGAAATACACGATGAACCTGACAGTACATAGATAACAAATTAATTCTCGTAGGATCAAATCCAACATCTCTGTCCATAAGAAATATTTCAACAACCACACTTTTTCATTCAACAATTACAAAAACTGATAAATATGAATAGCATCCTTACGTAGAATAACACAGCATTAACTAGCCAAAATGATTGATTTCGAGCACACGTGTAGCTTTCAAGTCTTTTTTACACAAGTCTTAACGATAGGTACTATTAATTTGAAACTTATTCAAAAAATAAGTTGTATAGGACCTACCAGAACTCCCTGACGATGATAGGCCTGCAGCACTACCAACAATGAGAAGAAAAGAAAGATCCGGAAGGTAATCAAAGCAAAAAACATGGTTTGGAAACTGCTCTTTCAAAGCTGGGACGCTATTTGAAGCATGTTTAGAGAAGACCGAAGCACTTGGCTCCCTACTGATCTCGACATGATGAATAAGTCCATCTGATGTCAGTACACTGAATGAACCCCTGTAGGGAAAATGTCATCGAGATAGACCAACTGTCACAAGCATATTGTGGTGCTGAATGGCACATTAGGATCCCAGTACCTCTTATGTCTAAATCAACAACATATTAACATATAGGGACAAAAGGAAACGTACAAGCATGATGTTTGCGAACCTTCGTCATACTCCATGAGTCCTAATACTGATGAAGAAACCTTTAAATTTCTTTTTGTGACTTGACTTATTTCTTCACCATTAGCTTTGATGAAAAAGAGGGTCTCGCTATCATCCACAAGACCAAGAACATCATGATTTTCGGACCATATTCCAGAAGTAAATGATCCTGATATACTGGCTGATGCAGAGAACAGAAGTTGGAAGACTATAGTGAGAGTATGGAAAGAACCATGATTAAGAAAAATGGTATAGTGAGGAGAGCGTATTTGAGAAAATGAGCAGAAGAAGAGAGTGGAACAGTCTAAGGTTTCACAAAAAGATGAATCCACATACAAAATCTGAAAAAAAAAAGTAAATGCATTTCTAAAGCAAAGGAAGATAACCTGTAAAGGTGCCACAAGGTTTCCTGTAATCATCATCCTTCCGCAAGAGTGTAACGTGATTCCCAGAAGTGACAGCCACAAATTCTCCTCTCGGTGAAATAAATAGTGAAACTGGATTATTGTTTTTTCTCGGATGCCAATATTCACTCCATTTTTCCTTGAGTTGACTAACACCTTAATACCACAAAAGGATAGAGATGAAGAAGCCTGTGTCAACTAATGGGATATAAATCTATTTCAAAGGAAAGAGATGTACACGAAATGAACCCTACAAGCTCATCAAACAAAATATTCAGATTCACAAGATCTTTGAGTTTGTGTCTGGACTTTGCTAAAAGGATAACAAATAATCATAGCAACTCCTGGTCAGTGAAATTCACATCTCTAATCAACTACATATCGCAGTATTTAGAGTACACATATATTGACCATATAATCAAGTGGAAATAAGAAAACAACCTTGTAAAGCATGTTAAGTATAGTGCCAATAAAAAATTTCAAGGGCTTAGAGCCTTTGCTTGTGAGGACGATCAAAACAACAAGGAAAAAGTAGGCTACATTCGTGGAAAGCTAACAAAAGTAGAGAAGGTGATAAAGCTCCCCGCTTCATCAACCAACAGATTATCAAAGCAGGTAGAAGAAATTGAGAAACAGACCTCTAATGGAGACAAGGGACCGAAGCTCTCCTTTGGAAACAGTTCCATCTGCCTGAACTTGGACAGCAGATGAAAGCACAATGTAAGATATACAACAGTAGAGCACAACGATTAGTAAACTCAAAAAGCATGAATCTTGTACCTGAGGAAGAGGAGGATATCTTGGAACATAGGGCAATGAAGCATGATGACGTATCTCGTACAAAACTTTTTGTCCAGGATTTTCCATGATCAATCGGGACACCAATTTCGAGGAATATCCAAGGCAAATCTCTGGAGGAGTTAAACAATCAAATTTATAAGGTTATCTCTGCAACGAATCGATCGCATCCGAACTTGAAATTAGAAAACTTTACTCAGACACTTTCGAAGGTTTTAATTGATCGGAGATCTAACTAGCAGGAGAAAAACGAAACTTCCGACTATCGTTTTCTCTTCTCTCTGAATCACTGACACGAAAATCATTTTCACAGCCTAACCCCAAAACATCAGCATTCTCATCGTTTTAACCACAAAGTTTTTCATGAATCAAGAAAACCCAATGTACAATTTATACTTAAGGTAAACTGAAGGACATTGAATGGCCAAACCGAAATACAAAAGAGATTGCAATCAAACGTATGAGACAAGAATCGATAGCATACCTGAGCACAATTAGGTAATGTCAGGCTCACAGAGTTCAGGAAAAGGGACCGTGAACAATGGCGATTGCTAGATTGTGTGAGCTTCGCCGATGAGCAGAGAAAGCGCGACGACTCGGTGGAAATAAAATATAGACGGTTTATTACAAAAATCAATTGAAACTTAACAGTGTTCACTTTAGCTAAAAACCGGAGGTTCAACCGAAACATCCGGTTCATAGTTTTTTTTTTGTCAACAAATCCGGTTCATAGTTTTCTAATGTTTTCTCGTCTTTTTTATACGGCTGATTATGTAGTGAAAGCCATAATAAAGAAGGCAGAATCGAAATATCCGAATCGTGTTTTATCTCCAAAAGATTACATTGGCATCAAGACCTAGTTGCCGAGTATCCTGAAATTTTCTTTTCCAAACCCGGTTCAGATTCCTTTTCAATTGTACTAAAAAATAATAATTATGGTTTATTGGAGATGCTTCGGCATGTTCTGCTCTTTAAAGTAAGTTACAAACACATCTAGTTTGCTCAGGGACATGACCAAAACTCTTGAGGGAACCGAGGCCACGAGAAAGTGACCTTACAGCATAAGAAAGAAGAAAAAAATGAATCACTCACTCAACTTGCATACTTCCATGAACTTCTGGACTGCGTTATGGTACTGAGTTCCCTGCAACCATGCAACAAACATTAAGCATCTCCGCATCTTTTTCTCATATAACGGTGAACTAGAGAGCCGAATAAAAGATCAAGCTCAAAAGTCATGCATCTTGTTGAGAACTTATCCAAAGGCATCCAATCAACATTTTACGTATCTTCGTGAACTCGTAGTTAAATTTCTGATTTTGATCAAAATTCATGGGCAACCGAAAATGGCTCTTCAATAAGTAAAACTAAAATTTTCTTCCTTTGTCAAATAACTCATCGATAAATGGATGCAGACTATGTTGACATGATATATAAGCAAAACGGCACTTACCTCCCAGTAGAGCTGATGGCAGTTCATGCACTGCCAAAATTCCAAATTTTTGTTAAATAAGCAGTTTGGTATTCTTTGGAAACCCTTTGCTGCTTCAATAGCTTCTTCAATGGTCAGTGGTTTCTGAATAAATTTCCCATTGCATTTCGTGCATCTTGACATCAGCTGATCTCCGCTGATCTTTAGCTGGAAAGTCTCTATCACCTGTACAGCTTATCTGTTTCAGTGGTAACTCAGAACAAATCCACAACTATTCCACTGAATATAAGAAAAGTGGTTCCACAATGAATGGAGGAGCCTATATTGCCTCAGTATGAGTCCAGTGAATCCAAGCATGCCCATGAAACAAACTATCAAGTCAGGCAGTGCTGGAGATAAGATCAGCTAATCATTTATTGCTCTTTCATACTGCAGTAAAAGCCAAAGTTTGAATTACTTAGGTGTCTTACGAGAGATCCTATTCTTTAAGGCAAAACTTGCAGGCTCGGAGTCCTTTTTGACTAATAAATCCAGTCAACCAAATCATGCCACATCACAGATCTTGCATGACAGAGCTCATATACTAAAGATTTAATTTTGTTGTACCTCAAGTAGCTGCTCATTTTTCAGAAGGCTCTTGACTCGATATATTTGATGCTTAGCCAAATCCTGGTGTCTCAACAATTTTGTATCTCTTGTCAATAGAACTCTGTTCTCTTTCAATGCTTGATCAAGCAACTCCCTGGCATTTGTGTCAACAAATCAACAGTGAAATTAGGAAAACCCAAAAAGATATTGTGATCAACCCCATGCCATCGAAATTTTATAATGGTAGCTTTAGGGAAAAATACCTTGAATCCGGCTTCTTTGAGTGTGGAACTGCAGCATCGATCCCCACACAACGTAGATGTTTCGCCAAACCTTCAACCTAGAGAGTTGTTTTATAAGCATGTGGTATGATTACCACATGGACAATACTGAAATGGTTGCATTTAAGAAACAAGTATATTTCAAAAATGTAAAGTCAAATGAAAAAAAATTTACATATCTATAATATCTCTTTATCGATTGTTTCAATCACACCTAACCCACCCTTTTAACATATTTTTAACAAATTTACACCAAATCAACAAACCTGAAACACAGATAATGGTGAATGCATGGAGAAATAAATTTAGCCAAAATCTGCTTCAAGATCAGGAAACTAAAATACTGAATCAAGACAACTGTTTTCCCTCCATCTAGTGAAAATAACAAAAACAAAAACAAAATAAATAAAAAAATCTAAGATCAGTAGTTTAATAAACACAAGATTGGCAGAGATTATCTAATTACCATCACATCCAAGAGAAATTTAGGGCAGCCATCACCGCCTAAAGATGAATCCCATGGTGGTGGACCTTGCCAGTCCATAGAACCGAGCAAATGCTTATCTGTGTTCACAGTCTTCAAGGAGGCACGTCTTCTTGTTTTCTTCTTGGAGATCTTTGGTAGAAGATCAGACTCCTTCAACAGGATCCTTTCTCCATACTTCCTGACGATCTTCAACAGATTCTCATCCATTGGCATTGTATTAAGCGTCGTTTTTCTAATAACCACTCCACTGGCAATGTTTTGACCATTTTCCGTCATTGCTCTGATTACATCTGTAGCCTTGCAAAGTTTGACCGTGACGATCTTACTGGTACAATCCGGTCCAGTAAGAATTTCTTTTAGGCCAACATTTATCTCTTCAGGATCTAGCATTGAGATTCCTTCAACAAGGTTTGCCTTGAATACGTCGAATACTTGGAGCAAGCAGTGAGCATCTGTGGCAGCGTACAGTTTCTGTTCTTCTGTAAGAGGACGATGTGACCAGTCACTACATTGAAGCTCCTAAAGAATAAAAACTTGTTAAAAAGCCTTATGAACAATGCGTTTCTTACCTACAACCAACCCTAAAAAAGCACTTGTGTCTGAATGTCAACAGAACAGAGGACATTGTTCACGTTACATAAAATGTGAAGTAAGACGATACAACTAAAGAGACGGAGAGATTTTCCATGGTACTAAGATCTACCATGAACAATCAAAAAAAAATTCTAAACAGCACAGAGTACAAGGTATTAAGGGATATAATGATGATAATCTATCCGTCTTGCTTACGTTATCTATTATTCAGCTACATAAAGACAGGGAAACGTAATTGTATATCTCCCAGAAAAACAAAGCTAGCTACTCTGATTTCTCTTGAGTTGAGATTAAACAAAAAATGATTTCAATGTCACCAAAAAAGGCAAGTTCTTGAAGGAATCATTGGCAAACCTTTGACAAAGAAATGTCCAGCAATTCCTTGCATATAGCTGCCAAGCTCTTGATATCCTTTGGTGCCTTTCTCCCAAACCGCTTATGTTGCAGATGATTGTATATGCTTGTGATATCCATGTATTGTTTCACCTATTCACCTCGTACAAATAGAGTCAACAATCCAATTCCAAAATAAAATCTAAAAGGCAAGCATGTAAAGAAAAATTAAAGGCTCTACTCTCGATCTTACTAACCTATTTATAAGCACCACCCATGATCCAAACAAAAGAAATTCAAGTCCTAGATGAATTAAAAGAGCTAAATGTAAAATTTTGGGCAGCAATTCGATTACACCTATCCTGAATGCAATCCAAACTACTAAAAAACATAAAACTGGGAAAGAGAATCACCTCGTGGAATCGACCCTCACAACCATGTTGAGTGAATGTCGAGGACAAGTAGACCAAATCCTGCTTGAACCGAAATCCTAATTTCAGCACATCAGGCGATACGAGCATGTCATTCAACAGCTCCCACACCGAAGGAAGATGAATTGAAGTCAAGTCAATAAGGAAAACATCATCCGAGTCATGACCGACTCGGCATGCGACTTGGAGGAGAGTGACGGTCGGGAAAGAAGACGAATTAGAGCGCTGTGGCTTCCATTCAGCGTCCAAGGCGATCACCGTAGAACGAGTGAAAGACCATTTCAGACGAGTGAACTCGGGCGAGTCGGTGGAGGAAAGCAGATAGATCTTCATATTGTTGCTTTCCATCATTACACACAGAAGATATTACAGTCTCTCTATCTCCGGTTGGTTTTTAGGCCTTTCAGGTTAAGTCGGTTTTGGTTCGTCCTTATTTCTGAACCATCCTCAAAAAAACCGGTTGGTGCAAATTAAACTAAACCGGAGTGTAAATTGGAAACCGTAACAGTGGCGCCAAATAAAAAAACCCGGTCTCTTTTTCCCCCGCGAAAATTCGCTGAATCTAGAGCGCGAAGCTCTTTTAGTTTACCTCGGCTAGATCCCACATTTATATAACCATCTCACTCTTTCTCTTTCTGATAACCCAAAGTTCGACAATGGTGGTTTCGCGGCGAAGAAGAACCCAGGCGACAAATCCTGGATCCGATCTTCCGCGATCCATGGCGGATGATTCCGATTCGGATTGGGATACGGTTTGCGAAGAATGCAGCTCCGGGAAACAACCGGCGAAGCTCCTACTTTGTGACAAATGCGATAAAGGGTTTCATCTTTTCTGTCTCAGGCCAATCCTCGTTTCAGTTCCCAAAGGCTCTTGGTTCTGCCCTTCGTGTTCTAAACACCAGATCCCCAAATGTAAGGTTTATCAAAAAACAAAAATCAGTCCTTTTTGTTCTTTTGAAAATCGTTTATGTCATTGCTGAGCTGTAGATTTTTCTTATTCTGGGTTTCTGGATCTCTGTTTCTGATTTGATGTTCGAGTTTTGGGTGTAATTTCGAATTTGACTCAGATTTCAGGATGTGTTGCGTGAACGAATCTATTTAGACTTATTAGATTGGGTTCAGATTATATACTGTTGTTGAGTAGCTCTAAATAGTTGAAACTATTTTGTCTCAAATCGGTGAAATTTAAGAAGTTCTGTGATACCCATTTGCTGAAATGATGTCTTCTGCTGAATATATATGGTGAAATCTATGAAATTTCAATCCTTAAAGTAACTGAAAGAAAAATTTGTAAACTTGTTGCAGCTTTCCCTCTTGTTCAGACCAAGATCATAGATTTCTTCCGGATTAAGCGGTCTCCAGACTCATTTTGCAACTCAAGTTCTACAGGTAAAATTCATATTAGTAATTTTGCAGATTGGGAGTGAAAATCCAAAATCTCTGTGTTTTGTTTAAGAAATCTCAATCCAAAGAGCAATATGTCTGTAGAAAGCATTGGGAAGAAACGGAAAAGGACCAGCTTGGTGATGTCAAAGAAGAAGAGGAAGCTTCTTCCATACAACCCTAATGTTGATCCTCAACGGAGACTTGAACAAATGGCGTCCCTTGCCACTGCGTTGAGAGCATCCAACACCGAGTTCAGCAACAAGCTCACTTATGTATCTGGCAAGGCTCCAAGATCTGCAAACAAGGCTGTCCTTGAGAAAGGAGGCATGCAGGTTTGTATTCTAAGTAGATATGAATTACTCTTGTTCTTCAATCACATTCTACGCAAAGAAAAACACCATTTGATAGGTTTGGGGATAAGTTTCCATCACCAAATCATCGGTTGTTGTTCGTCTTGAAATTATTTGCATCCTCTTTTGGGTTGTTTTAGTATCAACTGAAAAATATGATTTTGTGTTCAATGTCATACAGGTTCTATCTAAACAAGACACAGAGACCTTAGCCTTGTGCAAGAACATGATGGATCGCGGTGAATGCCCGCCTCTTATGGTCGTCTTCGATCCTTATGAAGGGTACGTAACCTTCTTATTATCTTCTCATTCTACCTTTATAACTCAAAAGAGAGTGCGAAGGGAGAAGAAATGCATATTTTAGTAATCTAGAATGAATATTGAATTAGATGTTCTTCAAATCAACAGGTTCACAGTAGAGGCGGACAGATGTATAAAAGACTTAACTATAATCACAGAGTATGTTGGAGATGTTGATTATCTGAGCAACAGAGAACATGACTATGATGGAGACAGCATGATGACTCTACTCCATGCCTCTGATCCGTTGGAATGCCTAGTTATTTGCCCCGACAAACGCAGTAATATTGCCCGCTTCATCAGCGGCATCAACAATCACACGCCGTGAGTTTCTGTTCCCTTCTATTTGGTACCTTGAAAACCAAGACCAACCAAAAGTCCAATCAAAATCTCTAGAGTAACAAGCTAGTACCGGACATCTGCCTTGAAACATTCTAGTATTTGCTTATCCTCGTTTGTTTTTTGTTGACATTTTGTGAAATGTGCAGAGAAGGGAGGAAAAAGCAGAACCTGAAGTGTGTGAGGTTCAACATCAACGGAGAAGCTAGGGTTCTTCTTGTAGCTAATAGAGACATATCGAAAGGAGAGCGATTGTATTATGATTACAACGGATATGAACATGAATATCCGACTGAACATTTTGTATAACCCAAAAAGTATATATATAAGCTTGTTCAACAAGAAAACCAAAATGGTCTCTAGTGTCTTTGTCTTCCCATATGTTCAACTGGGCCTAGACCTTGAAGCAACTTACTTCAAGTTGGACCAATGCATGAAGCCTTGTTATAAGTTAGTATCAAAAAAAGAATTTTAAAAGGGAAGAAAAATAAAAATTGTTGGTAGGAAGGAAAGAGAAAGGACCAGAAGAAAACAGAGTAAGAATAATGAAGTAGAATGGTCCAAAGCACCTAGGAGAGACTAAAGAGTCTGACAGTACCTTCAAAGACTTTGAGAGTTAGCATCAAAACCCCATTCTTTCCTTTCTGATTTCTGCACATCTCTGAGGTATCCAACCTCCTTCTTGGGGCCCACGCTTCCATTTTTCATTTTTACATTCTCCAACGAATTTATTCAATTTTTGATGGGATCATACATATTTTAATAGACTATAAATAGCTTCTAATAGTTTTTTTTTCTTTTTGGTAAAAACTTCTAATGGTTTAAGCTTAACTTACTAAAAAAAAAATTTGTTTTTTTGGGATCAAACATCACTTTAATATAAACGACGTCCTATTACGTATTAATTAATAGGAGGTACTGTTGATTATACGTAAAAGAAAGGGTGGAATTTCAAATGATTTCAGAGTTTAGTGCCTTTAACAGTAACAAAAAAAGAGAAAACATATTTGCATGATTGGTCCCCAAGATAGAAACGATTATTATTTGCGAGAGCTACTTTTCACTTTCACCCCACCATTTTTTGTCTCCTTAATAGTTGGCACTCCGTAACTACTAACGGACGCCATCACAAAAATTAGCAAATTGCACAAAATCAAAAGCTAATAATTCTCTTTTTTTTCCTTAACATCAACCATTACGAATTCTGAAGCAATTAATTCGTTTATTTTAGGATACTAGTTCATTTTTCTCAACGCAATTGATTAGTTATATTTTATAATCTTATGTAACCCATACAAAAATAAAAATAAAAAGGGCAAGTAATTAAAGGCTAATTATCAAATAAGTAAATAATAGTATTAATATCTAAAGGCTTTTTGGCGAGTTTCGTTGAATATCGTCGTCACGTGATTTACGCTACTCTTTCTTTCTCTAGTATACGTGATATCATGAGTAAATACTATCATTTCATTATGGCTTTTAAACTTCTTTTAAAAATTTTGGTCTCTAATTAAATTATTCTTCAATTATTGTACTGCTTCCCTTACATCATCCTTTCTTTTGCAATGAACGAATTTTAAATAAGTTAGAATAAAAATAAATAAGAAAAGTTGTACATTTTGTTCTTTATCTCGAGTCAACTGTTAACCACAGAAGAGAAGACAAAATGCCAACATTTGTTGAATTCGAATTGTAAAGTAAAGCAAATAGAGAAATTTTAGTAGTTAAGACTTAGGTTATCAGAATAAACCAACTATTACCGACATCATTATTTTCTCTTGTTCCCTTATTTTGGAAAGACAGTATCATTATCACATTGAAAACAATGTCTATCCGTGCGACTTTGATTATTAAATAATTAATGTCGGGTTGTCTTTTAATTAGGGTTATAATCACTAATCAGTGTCTCCCTTTCTTGTCCCTACGTACGTTTAGTGTTTCTAAATGGGATCGATCATAATCATTTCTTTCTTTAGAAAAGAAAAAGCTCTAATTGCTACATACGACACTAACTTTTCTTTTTTTGACGTCTTACATATCCCACGCATTAGACAAAGTAAACGTTAAACTACAAGTCGATAAACTCAGTAAAAATACATAAATAATTAATGTTCTAATTTTTAAAACTCGATAGATGCTTTTTTGTTCGATCGATGGATGATTGACTAATTACTAAACTGATCAATCCACATTATATTTTAGTAATTCTTGTAAAATGGTTCTCACATGTTAGTGAATAATATTAACTTTTTTTTCTTTTTTTGAAATTTTAATTTGCTTTACCTCTCTCTCGTTTAATTGTCGTTGATTAAGGCTAAATGATGACAATAATGTGTCCACGGTTGGAGTTGGACCCATTTAGTTACCGACGTTTACTATTCTCTACTTTAAATTTAATTTGTATACCGTTTGATCAAACATACAGCAACGATTGATCTTTGAATTAAATCGCCAACGTCGGTTGTGTAATCATATTTCAAAAAGCATTATGATTGTGTTTAAAATGTATACATTGCTTAATGGGTTTCGGCCAAATAATTAGGAAACTTGGAATAATTGAACATGATGTTCACTAATACTTGACACAATTGACAGTGGTTTTGACTTTTTAAGACTAGAAACAAAAACTTGAGTTAGCCAGATAATTTTCATAGGGAACCACTTTTCTTAAAGTAAAGTATCGTAACATTATTATGGTCCTATACATATCTAACTTTAAATAACTTTTCTTAAAATCTAAGGTGGTAAGCTCTGTGTTGTTTAAAGATTTGTGTTTTGCGGTATGTGCAATAGTCAATAGATTATGAACTTCTGAATTCGTCTATAATTTATTGTTTCAAAGAGAAGGTTGAATTATTAATTAATAGAAATAAAGACATATTTACTAAATAATCAAACTATGATGGTTTATTATGGTGTGATGTTACAATCGTATATAAATAGATTTTTTCGCACATTATCAGTAGACAGTATACTTTTTACATAACATAATATATTATATTAATTGATGATACAATATTTTACCTAATATCACAAATTATTAAAAAGATGCATGCAATTATACCCACTTATTTACGAATTTTTTTGTTTTTTGTTTTGTAAATAAACCTTATAACAAATGTTACCCACCAAATTAATCATAAAGATAAAAACATCAGTATGTTGTGTTTTTATTTAACAGCATTTATATTTCAAATTGAGGTATATAAGTCTATAAATTACCTTTGTATTTATATATGATGGAGTTGGCAGCAAAGCTAATTTACAAACTCTGTTGTTTTTCCTTGTTCCACTAGACTTAGAAGCTGGAAGAAAATGATGTTCTCAAGAATATTTGTTACCTAGGAGTCTATAATTTACTAGTAATGATAATTTTGTCATTTTCATTACCTCAATTACCCGAAGAAACAAAACTACATAATGTTTGTTTTTCTTTTTATAAAAGGAAAAACCCACGAACAGTTGTGTCGGGCTCAAATGGAGACAATAACTAATTTTACTAAAATAGTAAAAAGAAGACTAATTATATGAGCACATATTTATTCTGTTTCGCTCCTAATGTTCATATTTGTCTCTTACCTAATCTGTAAAATAGCCACACGCCCCAACATAAATATATATATATATATATATATATATCAATTCATGTAGAACCTAGATTGTTTCGAACTGTTATTTTTTGCGTTTGCATTATATATATAAAAATTGTTCTTGAAGTTTAAATATTTTCAATATTTTCATAATGTTTATGCAAATTACAAACATAAATGGAAGATCTTTTTCCTATTTGTGTTTGGCATTTTATTTAAAATCAACAAATGGGTATTCTTTGTATATGCTAATCGTTTAATATATATATACTGAATGTAAATAAAAAAATACAAAAATAACGAACATTAGATTTTTGAAGCCAAGGAAGTATGTGATTGAGCTTAAACGTTTTACAGGCAATTCGTGGCTCCCAACTCTCACTGTTTACTCTCCATCGCTTATGTGAAGTAGTCAAAGATGAAATTAAGTTATATACATCAACTATTTGCACATGCTTCTATCTCCAGCTTCTTATTATTCTAATCAAACTGTTTATTCTTCATAACCACAAAATATAGACGTAATACTCTCTATTTGGGAGTAATGAGCATATATATATATATGTTATGTTGCTGAATAGTTAAACCACCCATGAAAATAGACACTAACTCTTTTATAGAAGTAACATAATTTAAATATTTTTTCTTGGTAACTAAAATCATTCTACGTTCAAATTCAGACTACGTAATTTTAAGATCCATATAAATTTAGATATTCGTATCATTTAAAATATTTATGATGATCAAACAAAAAGATACGAAAAAAACTCAGCACTTAAGGAGATTTGTTCGTTGATATGGACTAATACGAAGAAATGACTAGCTCAATTTATTATAGACGAATAACATATATAGTTTGTTTAAATAGTTTTAGTTTGGATTAGCTTGATTAGATTCTCAGTTATCATTAATGTTTTCTTGATAAATTATAAAAGCTTGGAAAAAACGCATTATAAAAAATAGTATATGAAAAGCATGAAGCACCTAACCCCACCATGTTTATAAATTTCATATAAAACCTTCGATCTTATATATGCTGACCGTACCCAGTTAGTCACTAGTTTCTTTAACTTTTATTTAAGTTTGCTTATACTACCTGTTGTGAGATTTTACTATCGTCTGATAATTTTGTAATATCATATCGATCCTCTATAAAAAGAATAAAATTTACATTCCAAAATAAATTATGTATTTTAGTTAGTTGATCGTTTAAAGTAAAAATAAAAATAATCTATAAACACACAACAACAACAACAAAATCGTAATTGAAGTCTATAAATTTTTATAGATATATTACCATAGTAAGAACAAATAAACATAAAATTGATAAAAAAAACTGATAGATAGTTATAATACTAAACTCTCGTGGCAGAACCATTGATGAAAATAACAGGTCAAGATAGAGATGTAATAAGATGCGAAAGGTTCAATGAAAGTGTTGATGTGGAAGTGTTGTGCGATCGACACAAGTGCTCGGTGAAGCCGCGTTTGTCACACAAACACACAAATAGTATATGATTCATGAATTAATACAGTTTTTAAACATTAATTATCAAGTTCACAAAAAATAAATTATCATGATTATAAATAGTATAATATCTCTTAAGTTTTTTATTTTCCAGCTAGTGGAGTGGTTTAAACCATTGACCACTTTCTTAATTCTAAGCCAGAATTTAAACTATACATCCAAGATCTACACTTGTCATCTAAAATTTTGCAATAGTCAAGAAAAAGATACTTAAGTCTATATAAGAAATTGAATTTCATCATTATGCTAATGTGGTTTTATTTCAATTAAATTGATTGGTTAATATTTTTCTAATGATGTTAATTTTGATGATTTCAAAGATAACGACAACTAATTAACGTCATTATCGTATGTAATACACATTTTTGTTTCTTGTTTGACTAGACTAATACAATATTATAGAGTTATTAAATCATTCCACATTTTGATCTATCTGTATTTGGAGCTGACAAAAAAATAATGGCTTTGTATTGGAAAAGTAACAGATGGGATGATTTTTCTGAAGAAAAAAAAAGGTTGACAAGAATAAGATAAAATAATTAAAATGACGGTATAAGGGAGGATAAAATTAGAAAGAAAGAAAAAGCGATAATAATATTAATAATGTGACCGCACATAATATTAATATTGTGAAATCAATGTCCTTCCAAATCAGATTCGGACAATCTTCAAAACTTAATATTAATTTCCTTCTTCTTCGTCTGTGCCACAGATTCTCTCCCTTTTCTTCAATCTAAGCTTCTTTCTCTTTTGTCAGACAAAATCAAAAACCAAACTTGTTTTGTTTATTCCCAAAATCCGTAAAAAACCAGAGAAGAGAGAGTGAAAAAAAGAACTTGTAGATTATGTCTAATGGGCTCTTCTTCTTCGCTGTCTTCGTTTCTTGAGCTTCACATCATCAAATAAACCTCGTCGAACGGATTAAAATTTTTTAAAAAAAATCCCCACATGTAAGAAATTAGCAAAAACATGTCTTAACGAAGAAATCTGCATGTCTTGTTCTTTCGTTCTGGATTCTTATGATTTGGATTTTTATGATTTGATTTTATTTCCTAATTTTTATCATCGGAGGTTATGTCTATGCTTTAATGGCTTGGAATTGGAATTCGATTTTCGATCCAGATTTCCTTTTTTTGTTGTTGTTTTACTTCTCGATTCTTTACATTTGATCGGGATCTATGTTGTTCGATTGATTCTAGGTATTTTTGTATTTTCTTCTTTTTTTAAAAAAAAATTGCTTATTGTTTTCCGTTTATCAATGTTCTTTCTTCCTCTGATTATTTTACTAGTTTCTCTTCTTCTTCTTCTTGGTTTTAGCTTATTTTCTCGGAAAGTTAAAACCTTTCTTGGTTGCTTTCTCTCCAGGCAGCTTTAAGAATCCGAAATGAGAGGAGAAATGGAATCCCTAATTGAAGACGAAGAATCTCGATTTTTCGATGCACACGAAGAGATCGCATCCTGTTCCACTGCAATCGAGTACGATGAACCTCCGTCGTCCATCTCCGGCGATTTCCAGTACGATGTTTGGATCAAAAGCCCAGTAAACGCTGAGGAGCGTCGAGAGAAGTTCTTGAACTGGATGGGGGTAAGTGCCTGCCAGACCACTACTCATCACGAGGTTCCAGCTAAATCAGGCAATGTGGATCGTTTCTCTAGCTCGGTTAGTGAAGCAGCGGTTCTGAGGAGTTTGAAATCCGACGACGAGTTTAGCTCTTGTCGTTGTGATTCTTCTCTGCTTAATCAAAGTGAAAATGTAGATAGGATTGTGAAGGAGAGTTTGTGTAAAGAGGAAGAAGTAGATGTTGGGAATTTAAGTAGTGGAATGGTTTTGAGGAATTTGGGGTCCGATGATGATATTAGCTCTAGCCTCTGTTCTGGATCACCTGCAACTGGTTCAACAGATCGGATTGTGAAAGAAAATGGTGAAGAGATTGAACCTAAGTCCCCAAACCCGATGATTGATACCTCTGCAGAACAACGGGATGTAGGAGGAATCATGAAGAGGGTTAAGGATAAATGGTTGAGTCGGCTGAATAAAGTCCGGAATAAGGAAAAATCAGGGGATCCAGTCGGTGAAGCTGCGGTTTTCGGGAGTAGGATCGAGAGAGTTAAGGTGAAGGAGTATAAGAAAGAGGCTAAGGAGCTTTCTGCTCTTTTTAAGGGCCAAGAGATACAAGCTCATGAAGGAGCTATTCTCGCTATGAAATTTAGTCCTGATGGCAGGTACCTTGCAAGTGCAGGTGAAGACGGGGTTTTGCGGGTCTGGAGCATTGTTGAAGACGAAAGATGTGAAGAACATGATGTTCCCAGGATCGATCCCTCTTGTATATACTTTGAGGTGAGCAAACTCTCTGAGTTGCGACCTGTGGCCATAGAAAAGGAGGGCATTACTGGCTCACTGATGAGTCCGAGGAAGACAACAGAGTCAGCTTGTGTTATTATTCCCCCAAAGATTTTCCGTGTTATTGATAAACCTGTTCACGAGTTTCTCGGTCACAGTGGTGATATCCTTGATATCTCATGGTCCAAGGACAATGTGAGTTTGTTTGTTTGAACTTCCCTTCATTTTTTATATGTCTCTGAACCAAATTCTAGGTTGACCTACTCAGGGCTTCTCATATTAACCAGATTTAAGACATTTTACTGAGTTGCTTTCTTGAAATAGCTAGACAACTTTTTATGCATGTTCATTATGTTTTGAGATCTCTAAAACACAAGAACGTAGATTCAGTCCCTGTATGTGTAATCTTGAACAGAAAACTAGACCGAGTTGCTCATTCTGTAATATTGGTGGCAGCGTCTGTTGTCAGCTTCAGTAGACAATAGTGTTCGGCTTTGGCAGATTGGCCGTGAGGATTGTCTTGGAATCTTCTCTCACAGTAACTATGGTAATGTTCTTCTCCCTCTGTACAACTGCATTGTTGTGTTTTATTTTTCTTTCCTCCATTGTTACTCGATCATTCAATCATAACACCCCATTCTAATATTCTGCAATTTTGCAGTTACATCTGTTCAGTTTAACCCGGTTAATGAGGATCACTTCATCAGCGGTTCGATAGATGGAAAAGTTCGTATCTGGTCAACTTCTCAGTGCCAGGTTGTAGATTGGGCTGATGCTAGAGGCATTGTAACCGCAGTTTGTTACCGCCCAGATGGGCAGGCAGGGATCGTTGGAACTTTGGCGAGTGACTGCCGCTTCTACAATGTATCAGGTAATGCTCATAGATCGCACGCACACATGAGATTTGCTTCGAAAACTGAATTCTTCCTGCATTCTTTCTTCAGGCCACTGCCTTCAACTCGATGGTCATATATGTCTGCATAACAAAAAGAAGTCGTCAAATAAACGAATAATCGGCTTTCAGGTGCATTTTTTCTTCACTAACCATACAAACTTGTCACACTATACTAAATTTATATTTCATGATAACTCAAGCTAGTTTCTTCCGCAGTTTGATTCCACTGACCCAAGCAGAGTCATGGTGGCATCTGCAGATTCACAAGTCAGGATCATTAGCGGTCGCAACGTTGTCCATAAATACAAAGGTAATGCTTCTAAAGACACAAAGACGAACAAAAATATGCAAATCCTGAAATCTGTTTTATCTTCTTTGTAGGATCTCGAAATGCTGGAAATCAGATATCGGCATCTTTCACAGCAGATGGGAAACATATCATATCGGCTTGTGACGACTCCTCTGTCTACGTCTGGAACTGCATCGTAAACGATCCCGAACCACCATCTCCTGGTTTCTTCTCCTTCACGAAACGACTTAAGATCCGGTCCTTCGAGAAATTCTCTGCAGATGTCTCAGTCGCTATCCCATGGTGCGGATTCTCCCCTGTGATCTCCGGTGGATCCGAGCTATCGCCGTCACTCTTCTCGTTGGGGCGCGAGTACGTTCTCGATTCGCCCAAGGGATCTGCGACTTGGCCGGAGGAGAAACTTGCAAGCTCGTTTTCTCCGGTGAAGGCAATCCGTAGATCGCATTATAGATTACTCCGGTCGTCGTGCCGGAGAACGTCGGAGTCGTCTCATCTCTGGGGACTGGTTATAGTCACGGGCGGGTGGGATGGACGGATCAAATTGTTTCACAACTATGGTTTGCCGGTTCCCGTTTGAAATCCAACGGCTACGAAACGCCCCTCCCTGTCAAAGGTCGCCGTGTATACTCCGCATTCAGGTGTCGTATGGTGAACCAATCTGGTTTTTACACGTGGTGAAGTTAGGAGTTTTGTACGGGCCTAAGTTTGGGCCTAACACGCTGGCCTGTTTTTTGACCCGGTGGTTTTGAGCTAGGTTTTACCATGTTGGGACATAGCCGGAGCTGAAGGTTTGGAATTGCTTCAGTGGTAGGGAAACGAGAAAAAGAAGGGCAAAGTCAGTTTTTTTTCCCTTTTTATCGTAAAAATTATTATTAGTATAGTTATACTTTCCCTTTGTTTTTTTGTAAGTAATAATATATATGGAAATGTAACTGATGCCCGTTTTCGTTTTTCTTTTCATGTATATACCATGGTTTTATCTCTGATAGTAAACTTATATCATGATTTTCCAAACTTGACAACAAAAGAATAGTCGGATGATTGGTTTAATAAACAAAAAATATAATCAGACTTTTTAAGTTTCTGAGAATTTATATTCAGAATATCAAAAAATTATGTTGCATTATCTAAAATTAATTTTGTTTGTAATTTGTATTGGAGTAGTCTAGTAGAATATTATTTTCGAAAAATTAAAAAGAAAAAATAACTCAAAATCTCTCGACAAAGAAAATGTAAACTATATTTGCTGCCGATGTCAGTTTCTCAAAGACAAAGCAAAGCATATTTTGGTGAACATATTGATAAAATACCAAACTCTTTGAACATTATCGTTCTTTGTCCATTTTGATTTTCTTGATTTTAAGTCATTAACCATGAATTCTCCTTCTATGATACTATTTTTCTCAGGTTCCTCATTTATTTCTCCAATTACTTTGTTTACTATGGTTGGAGTTCTTATCATCTTTTCGACAGGTTTTCTTTCATTTATCATTTAATTTCATATTTTTCGAGTAATGTGTCGAATGATATATTGTCACCAATTTTTCTTCGCACTTTCTCCGTTTCTATAGTATAAAAAAAGAACAAAATAGCATTCGAGAAAAAATAAAAAATATGAAAGGGAATAAGATATATATAGCTTTTGTTACACTGAATTGATTTTGAAATTTGAAGGTCGTATATATATAAACATATGTTCAATATTTGAATCAGGAGCTGATGCGAGCATTGGTGTAAACTACGGTACACTCGCGAACAATCTCCCTCCTCCGCGTCAAGTGGCGGAGTTCCTCCTCCATTCCACTGTCATTAACCGCGTCCGCCTCTTCGACGCCGATCCTCAAACTCTACGAGCCTTCGCTCACACCGGTGTTGCCGTCACCGTCACAGTCTCAAACGACCAAATCCCGCACCTCACCAATCTCTCCTCCGCCCAACGATGGATCTCCGATCATATCCAACCTCACTTCCCATCCACCAACATCATCCGCATCCTCGTCGGAAACGAGGTTCTCTCCACCGCCGATCACCTTCTCACCAGGAACCTAGTCCCGGCGATGCAATCCCTCCATACCGCCCTCGTCTCCGCCTCTCTCCACCGTCGCATCCAGATCTCCACGCCGCATTCCTTAGGGATTCTCTCTGGTTCCACCCCTCCGTCATCTGCTAAGTTCCGGCGAGGCTACGACACGCATGTCCTCAAGCCTCTCCTCAGCTTCCTCCAGGCAATTGCTTCGCCGTTCGTTGTGAATCCTTACCCGTTCTTCGGATACTCAAACGACACGCTAGATTTCGCTCTCTTTAGACCTAATCCAGGCTTATTCGATCAAGATTCGAAGCTTCTCTACACGAACATGTTTGACGCTCAGCTTGATTCGGTCTATTCCGCCATGGATCGGTTAGGCTTCTCAGACGTCGAGATCGTGGTAGGCGAAATCGGATGGCCGTCGAAGGGAGACAGAGGTCAACTCGGCGTCGACGTCGCCACCGCAGCCGAGTTTAACAAGAAAGTGTTGGAGCGTGTGAATTCCGGCATCGGAACGCCACTGATGCCCAATCGGACTTTCGAGACATACATTTTCGCGCTCTTCAATGAAAACCTCAAATCAGGACCGACGATCGAGCGTAACTTCGGCATTTTCCGATCTGATTTGACACCGATCTACGACATCGGAATCCTCCGACCAACGGTATCGCCGCCGCATTTCGCTACGTTTGGAAAAAACTGTATCATGCTTACGAATTTGGTTTCCAAAACTGACAGGTTAGAGCATCGGATCCGGAGAACAATCCCAGATCGCCGGGCAGAGGATCTTTCGGGAAGCGGTGGTGCGTCGCAAAGTCCGGCGCAGAGACGGTGGCTTTACAAAGGAACATAGACTACGTATGTGGGCTGGGCTTAGATTGTAGGCCCATTATAGAAGGTGGGCCTTGTTTCTTACCCAACACAGTGGAAGCCCATTCAGCGTACGCCATGAACTTGTTCTACCAGACAATGGGGAAACACGAGTTCGACTGCGATTTCGACAAGACTGGAGAGATAACTGCGATGGATCCCAGTATGTCTTCTAAACTTAAATAGGTTTTTTTAGCAAATTAAACTATTCTTATATTATTATTATTATTTTTTTTAATTTCTCCAGGCTATGGAGATTGTGAATATCAGGCTGCCTTTGTATGAAAATACACGTCTTTTTATTTTATTTTATCCCACGATATTGTTGGCTTATTTAATCAACTTAAAAGTCGTACAATGTAATTTGCTGTAATATTCGGGATCTGGTTCAAATCATCCAACAATATCACGTATTGTTAGAATAGTCGTACTTACCAAAATTCAGTTATCAATTCTAGCTGCAAAACATTTGAGTCCTACATTTTTCAATTTATCATTTGTGACAATAATTATATTTTTTTGTCAATAATCTACGTTTAGATTTTGATTTGCTTAATTAACCGAAAATCCACATATTAATCGAAAATATGCTTATGAAAAGTTTGAATACAAATAAAATAAATATATAAACACACACACGAATAACAAAACATAAGCAGCGAAAAACAATAACGAGTTCAATTTATAGACTAAATATTGTTGTCGGCGGTAAAAATAACTCTTGGATCCGTCCTTGACTTGGGCTGGCGTCATAGTGGGAAACGTTTTCTTATACGCTGCATTTAAACAATACGAGTATCAGAAATATTACATCTGTAATTATGGCAAATTTACATATTTCAATTGAAGAGAGAAAAGAAAATTCAACGAACTTTTAAAAACGAAAAAGAGTGTTTTAAGGTCCACGTCAATCAAAACTATTTTTGTTTAGAATCACAACTCGTAGAGTTTGATTTACGATTTAAAAATTCATTTTTATCCAACTCGTACGCAAGGCATTACCGTGGCCGGTGGCTCCAAGCGACGAGTAACGTACGTAGCACTTGGCTAAGTGCACGTCACCCCAAGCGGTTATTCCGCACATCGATTTCAGCTGTTTGTTCGCTTCCATCAAACAAGCTTGACAATCGCTCGCAGTGAGATCTCCCGTACACTGCCCTACAGCTTGCGCTCCCTCTCCATTCGCTTCTCGGTAAGGTACGCCTTTGAGTCTCAGTACAGTAGTCACCAACGCGTTGGTCTTAGTTAACTTGTCTGAGCTATACCCCCACGGTGTCCCGCACATCCTAGCCAGCACCGTCTTATTCGCCACGCCGAGGAACATAGTGTTCTCGTACTCAACGAAACAGCCTTCGAGCAGCAACGCTCCGCCCCTCGCGCCACCGCAGATGTTTGTGAGTATTTCAACAGCTCGCGCGACGCATCTAGCGCAATCGCCGGAACGTGGGGGGAGATCACCGCGGCAGTGATGCATCCCGTAGACGGTTTTTCCGAAGGTTCCGCTGACTTTGAAATGGTCGTATGTGTTGAGAGCAGCTGAGTTTACGAGCGAGGTGAGTAGCGAGTTGACATTTGACTCGTAAGACGTTCCGGGAAGGTACTTTGAGAAGAAGAACGATCCTCGAAAGTACTTTGGTTGCGAGCAATGGTGGTAGTAGTAAAAAGTATTGACGGCCGGAGATGAGAAGATTGCGAAAAGAGATGCGGCTGCGATGGCGACGGCGAGGGAGATAACTATAATTGTGTTTATCGGTGACATAACTTTCTCTAAAAGTAAATTATGACAAGGTGGCAGGCAGCTCTTTATGTTCGGTGGGTTGATTAATACTTCTTTATTTTATTTTCGGTGCGTTAATATATGATTATGAAACCATTTTCAATATATTATAAGATTAGGACCACCAATAATTTAGGTTAGAGGAAAACATATGAAAATTGTTTAATTGACGTAAGCGTTTAGTAACTATTCGACGGGTATTGTTGTTCTTTGGCTTCTTTTCTGTGTACATTTATAAATGACAGTATTATATCATAACCTTAAAATAATAATTTAATAATAAAATATCAAGTTGTTGATTTAATAAGGTTCAAGAGGTGGTGACGAATGCAAGAAGGATCAATCAATGGAGATGGACATTGTTCTTAACCAAAATTACAACAGCAAGGTTGTGAATGCATTGACTTGATTTGGTAATAGACTAATAGTACAACAACAAAAGCTATGCAACTACATTAAACTCCTGTTGTAGTAGTATCTCATGTGTAATACTCCTTCAAAAAGCCAGGACCGGGTTTGTAAGGATCTGATTCGATATAAGCTTCCGGGCGATCAAACCCGAGATCGTTGACACGGTTGCTCAGAACATGAAAGATGGCTTTTTTGCTACCTCCATATTCGTCTCTGTTTTTCTCCACGTACTCTGTTGCTTCGGCTGCTACGCTATTGACGAATTCAAAGCGATTGTCTTCGCTCAAAAGCAACCGCTCTATGTCCATTGTCATTACCTTCCCAACTTCCCTTATCTTCCTCACTTGTTCTTCCACAAACGGAACTCTTTGCAATTTGTAACGCAACATATCGTCCTTCTTTGTCTGCAAGACAAAACAGGACACGATATAGAAAGGTATTACTGCTGCTAACACTTGTTTGATCTCCGACTTCAGTTTATAGGATAGGTAAATATACTTCAAGAGTTCATTTGGTCAATGCAAAAGAAGATGTTTGAGAAACTTAAAATCAAGACAAGGTTTGAGAAATATTGGAGCAAAATATGCTGCATTGTTCTGGCTTTGGTAAGTACAAAAGGAACCAAGGAAAGAATGAATATCATCAACATGATACGAGACCAAACAACAGAAACTGATAGTTTTTTGTTTTCATGTAATATGCAATGAAAGTTCCTGATGATTTTGATAGATGGCTACTGCGATTAGTAGGTGAAGACAAACTCTAATAGTAAAAGCCTTGCCTATTTAAGTTCATAGACAGTATCAGAACCATCATTGTAAGCTAGTTTCTCTGATGAGCAAGAAGTTCAAACTCAGAAGTTCACTATACAGTCACTCAGAAGCTAGTTTCTGCATACTTGATTTTGAATTCAGTATACAGTCACCAGTTATTGGTACCTGATTCCACTTTTGCTCATAACATGGAACTGATATATACAAAAAAAAAGATATATAAAGTTAATTCAGATAGTAAGAACACATCTCTTCTTACCAGTGTTCTCCTCCGCCAAATACGACGTCCATTATCATCTCTTTGAATCCCACAAGAAACCTGCAAAAAACAAAAAAAACAAAAAACCAAAAAGCAATCAAATTTCTTTCCCGCGAACTCGTTATAACAAAAAATCAACCACACATACCTGAGGCTGGAATGTGCAGCTTGAAGCTCGTGACTTCCCGCTTCTCGCATCACCAATCTGAATAGAACACACAATCGAATTTCAATTTATAGTCGTGAATTAGGAAATGAAAGTGTCGTCCTCGGTGATAGATAGAGTAATCAGACGACCAACGATGCTAGATCGCAAAGATAATTATCTCCTCGGGAAACGAAAGTAGAGAGATTTACACGCAAAATCGAAGAGCAGGTCAAGGAAGAAGAAGCCATGGCTAACACAGTATTCGGTAAATAGATAGAACCGGGATAAATATAAATATATACGCTCTCCGGTTTTTTTTATTCCGGGTCTGTATTTGGGAAAAGAAATCTCCACTAACCAAACCGTCTCTTCTTTGCTCCTCTGTTCGAGACTTAAGGTGAACTTCATCAAAGAAACGTTGAGGGTCCTTGGAAACTACCTTTGAAATGTTAACGATTGCGGTTTTCTTGTACATTTTCAATATATTTGTAAGAAGAATATATTGCATTCACATTTTGATAGTCGTATACAAAATTCACACAAGCATACATGTTGATACTATGTAACAGAAAATGCAATTAAAATTAGAATAAAATTTCCGGTTTACAAATAGACAGACAAAACTAGCCTCTGTTCAATATTCATCCAAGTAAGTGTAGAGCGTATCGTCCTTCTTGGTTTTGCGTCGGCTAAGCAACGCCTTAAGCAGCCGTTTGCTCTTGCTCGGTTGCTGTTGCTGCTCTGGTTCCTTCTGGGCTTCTTTCTCAAATGCAACCCGAACCGAAGCTGATCTTCTCGGTTCTGACGGATACTGAACCATCAAAAACCAAGAATCAACCCGGTGATGCAAAAAATGTTCCAAACAGATAAGAGAGAGATTGAAATGAAACCGAAGCTTACCCGTTTAGGAGTTATTGCTCTACTCTTGCTTGGGGTCGTTGGCCGGCTGAGTGATGACGGTCGGATAGCAACCGAACCAGATTTTAGCAGTGGAAACCGATGCGGTGATACTGCTCGCTTATCTGGTTTACCAAACGCACGATTAAAGGTTTGTATAGCCCAGAGGGAGTTTGAAGTTAAAGCTGTTCTTTTACCTTGTTCTTTCTTTGGTGCCGTGGAGATAGACGAGAACGAAAAGGTTGCTGAACGTTGAGGCTTCCGTGTAGGCGGCGACTGAAGTGTCGATTTTCTGCAAAAAAGCAATAAACAGGCACATAAAAGTTTAACACTTTCCGGTCAGTTAGCAAGGGACCTCACTATGAATGCCGGAGTATACCTAACAGGTGGTGGAGGCGTTTCCCGAATTGTAGTACGAACAGCTTTAGGAAACAAGAAACAGATCAAATCAAGAATTGGGTGTGAAAGAAATCTTAAACCTTGGACATATAGATGAAATGGCAATTTATACCATTTCGGAATTGGTTCAAGTCATCTTCTTCACCAAAACTACTTTCAACATTTTTGAGATTTGCGAGGTTGCCACCCTTCTTGATTTCACCCGCTGATAGACAATTCTTAGTTATCAGTAGTGAGAAAAAAGAGAAAGAACGTTTGCAGAAACGTGGAGAGAGAGAGACAAAAAAAAACTTACAAGGCAAGACGTATCGCTTGTGGAACTTTGGAGTGTCGATCACTAGTGATTGCTGCGAACGACCTTCATGATCCATATACTCTTGGCACATCCGTAGCCTCTATACATATATAAGAAAAATCAGTAACCCAAACAAGAAATTGATCACAAAACACGTAGGATCAACTTTACATTTTCATCAATCTTTTAGAAAACACCATTTTGAAGACAAGTTTATGATACCTGTTCGATGCAAGATACTCGTAGCTCGGTTCCTGCTACTTCATCAACTTTTTCATCGACAAAGTCATTAACTTTATATGTCACAGAGCCCAAATGGTCAACTGTATTTACTAGAGCCTTTATCGCATAATCTTTCAGTGTCTCCACGACTCTGCATAAAGACGTAAAAGCTTTTGAAAACCCAAAAGTAAAAAATATACTGACAGTTAACCTGAGTTACAAACTAGGATTATTGAGAATTAGAACAAGAGTAGCGAGAGGAATAAACTCACTCACGTCTGTTTTTGCTCATCGTTTGTATAGGATAGTTCGAAATACTCAGCTGCTGAATACAGCTGTGTTCTTAGATTTTTCAGATCCTGTAAAACAAAGATGCCATATCAAGAAATATTTTTACTAGACTCTCTTTTCTTGCTCTTTCTCAGACTAATTCGTAGAACATGGAAAGGAAAGTGTGAAGACTTTAGCATGATGACAAGACCTATTGAGATTATTCAACTTTAAAATTTAGAATCTACCTTAAGACTATCAGAGAAGAGCAAACTCTGTTGCATAGAGGTCTCATCGTAATTTGACGCTTCTCGGGGCATGGGCATTGTAGCCGCTGCACTCATTTTGATTCAAAGATTAACAATGGAATCTCAAGACCCGTTCTCTCTTTCACTGTGGAAATGGAATGATCAAATAAGAATGACGGAAAAGAAAAAAATCAATCTTCAGTGATGATACTTGAAAGAATACGTGAAAGTCACATCTTTCATAGCATATGAACAGAAAATAAAAACTGATATAGACTTAAACAATCAGATGATAAGAGAAGATCCAAAGAAGTAATTTCAGACAATGAAAAAAAAAAGTGGGTCTGGTAATAGGTGTAGAATAAGGTAGTGAGAGTGACGCTGAGATTGGAAACCTCTTTATAGAACAAGAGAGAACTTCTCATAAAAAGCTTCTTGAATGAACTTGTTAGCATCATGGACAAAGCAAGAGAAAGAATCTTTCGAGAACAAAAAAGTTATCTTTGATCCTTAATACCCTAAAATACTAGGTTTTATCAGCTATTCAGCTGCAACTGAAATTTCGTTTTTTCAAGCTGCAAGCAAAAACTGAACCTAAAGCACCTAAATATTAGCCTTTAGGTCCATGTGAGACTAGTGCTTTCCGGATCCAATTAGTCCAAACAGAACTATAATTAGGGAATTCTCATTCCCTCGAGAAATTCTTGAACGTTCTCGATCACCGATCTCAGAGAATCTAACACTCTAAGGCTTTTTTTAAGGAATTTAAACCAAAGATTTTGTGATTCTGTGGATGTTTAAAGGTAACAACAACACGCTAACTAATCTAATAAGAATATAACAAACAGACAAGAAGTAGAATCCACAGCTCTAAAGCAACCCCACAGTTTGATCTGAAACAAACAGATTCTGTCTGAATCTTCAACAATACTCTTTTTGAGTCTATAAGAAATTAAGAAAATCTCCCAGAAAGTAGACTACAAACAGATTGTTTAAAACCAAAGAAATAAAACGCCGTAAGAAAAGCTGCAATTTCAACAAACCCAAAATCAATATCAATTCAGCTTGTCATGTCTCATTTACCAATCATGAACTGCAATTTTGTTTCCATAACATATGAACAGACACAGACCAGATCAAGTTAAAAACCGAAAACCCCGAGAAAGGATTTATCACCGAAAATCGAACCCATACGCCACTAGTTCCAATGTTGTGGTTATCATTCAACTTAAACCATAACCCTCAATCAAAAACATTGAAAAGCTTCATCTTTTTGTTACCGTATTGAACAAAGCTCTCAAACACAGTCGTCTAAAGTCTCAAACTTTCAACTTATTCAACTGAAATTTTCAGACAAAACAAAAGAGAACAAACAGCTAATGGTACTGGCAGAAAAAAATACAAGAAATTACCCTGCGAGTTTCCACTCCAAGCCTCACCCTTTTTGCTGCTCCCGCGAGATTGCTCGAAATAACAGTCTGGGTATGTGAATGGCAAAAAATGGGGATTTAAACACCACCGAAAAAGACTTTTTATTTTACAAGTTTACACGTACGACCAAAGAGGAAAGCGATAATGCGGAGCGACGAAGAGAGTAATTAGAGGGAGAAAGTGAGGAAAAAGAGTTGTGTTTGGTATCAGAAACCTCAATTCCACTGACTTACCCACTTTTGTCCCATCAATTCCGGAGCAACCCTCGCTCTAATTCTTCATCATTTTCTTTCTTTTATTATTGAAAACTAACCATTTATTCAGAAGAAGAAAAAACGTAATAAATATTGTACAGAATAAAAAAACGTAAGAAATCTGAATTCAAGACGTAACTGAATGTTGCTGGAAAAAAAGACGTAAATGAATGTTTTGACATAAATCAATATGAATTGATTAAAATGTTGATTGTTAAAGTTGATACTGTGATCTATTATAATTGTATTTGTGTATAAACGAGGAGCATACAAAAAATCATTGATGGCAAAAACAGTACTCATAATTTTTTTGAATCATTTTATACTATCTTCAAAGTTTAAGTAAATTCAATAAGATAAATTTTGAAAACAATAACAACTTGAGTAATAATCTTCATTACTTTTTTTTTTGCAAGGAAAAAAAATACAGAGTAAACAAAGCAATCATTGTCACTATGCACTTCTCAATGTAAACTGGTTGGTCAACTAAAGGAAAGCTTTTTGAGTGTGAACTAAATATATATTATTCTTCGTATAGAGATGATAATGGTAGAGAATTAGGATCGTGCGTGCTCGAACGATGATGTTTCCAACAAAACATTATTAATTAAGAGTAACAAATAAACAAACAGACAATACATTAAAAATACATTTTGGGACTCTTTCCTAAACCATTAACTCTTTGTTATCAATAACAGAGCAAGTTTCTACAACTCATATTCCATGAGACCAAGACGAGATGATCTTTTGTTCTGTCCTTAATGATTTCAATGTTCGTTAGAAATTATGTTTACTGAATCGTTGATGTGTTGTTTAATATTCGGTTTGAATGAATAAGGTAAGCACGTCTCTCTCCAATGGACTTAATTATATATTACGTTCCTCACATTTGTGTGTGTCAGTTACTGCTCTCCTACTCATTCTCATCTATCATTAAGTTTGATCGAATTATTTGTTCTAATGAATCGAGCCCACCAATTTGTTACGAGATCATCATTATCAATCATTTGCGATCTGTTTTCTCGACTACGACCTTAATAAATAGTCAATAGATACCAAATTTAAGATGAGCATATTTCATAACCGAGAAATGAACGAAAGTATTGCCTCATAACTAAAAATTCTATACCTCCCTAAAAACAAAAATCACAGTTAACGTATGACATAAATACATGGTTTATTGTGGAAATGATAACCGGAAGAGGAGGTTCCACAAGACCCCCTTTTCTTCATCTGATTGGTCAGGTCTGGTCTGATCCGGTCCAACTCTGTTTGGTTCGGATAAAACCGGTTATGTGTTTTCTGTGGGATCTACTTGATGTAGGGAGGGTCCATGAAAACCCACTGGAAAACTTGCTCATACTGAACGGCGGCGTTTTGCCAAGAGTAGTTTCGGCTCATTCCTCTTCTCATCAATCCTTCCCATGACTGTTTATACTCTCTGTACGTTGCTGCAGCCAACCTCAAGGCCTGAAGCAAGTAACACAACAGAGTCATTCCACAATCTTGAAGAGAAATGGGGAAGTTCGATTAGCTTACCGACACCATGCAATCTTTCGACAAGGGAGAGAAAACCCATCTGTAACATTAAACCAACAAAAGAAACTTATAAGATCACACAAGTCATATGAATTTGATCCGTCACACTCTTCTTTTTTTTCCAAAACGGAGTTAATTATTACCCTGTGCCTGCACCAGCTCCACCTTCTGCATAAGGATTGAAATTCTCAACCGTATCCTGAAAACATTGACGATCCAATGTTATAAATCATAGCCCTATTTCACTATCAAACCATTCTCTGTTCTAAACACAATTTGAAAAGCTCACTCTGAGTCCTCCCGTGCCATGAACGACTGGAATGGTTCCATATCTCATTGCGTATAACTGATTTAAACCACAGGGCTCGAATCTTGATGGCATCAGAAGAATGTCACAGCTGTTTATAGGTTTCACAAAACCAACAAAAGTCCAATGAGATGTTTGTGGCAATTTTCAGTTTTCTACAAGAAATCCTCAAGTGATAATCCAAAGAATTGATCTCCCTAGATAAAATAAAGACTATCTAACAGGTTTTAGTCATGTCTTTTGCAGTTTGGCTTAAGTGACTCTAAGCTAGAGACTTTTTTTCTTTTTCTTTTTATTACCCAGCCGTGATGCGATGAGAGATGGGAACATTGAATCCAACCCAACCGCGGAATTTGTCTCTGTATGTTTCCTCCATACTTCTCATCCAGCTTTCATATTTTGGGTCACCTGAACCAAGCATGACCTGCAAGAAACCAAACCACATTAAACAGATCGATAAAGAAATAAATATGTCTTTTGCATGCGAGAAACAGCTGCTAAAGAGAGGAGATGAAAAATGTGTGATCACAGCAGCAGTCACTTGCACAGTGTGCGTTCCAGTTAAATCGTTCAAAAGACTCACTTACGAATTGAATGTCATCCACCATGAGATCAGGACCAGCAGTTTGGATAAGATCGATGCCCTTCTGGTAATCAAGTCTTCCTATAAACCCAATCTGTAAAAAGTTGCAACCTACGTGAGCCTGATTATAAGAGATAACTGAAGTGTGAAGATATTTAATAAAAAAAATTAAGAGTTTGGCTTTTCAAATCACACCACAGGGACTTCAGGCCTAATGGGGAGTCCCAATTCCTTTTGTAGTGCCATCTTACATTTGACCTGCAATTCTCAAAGCAAGCACAAAAAGTCAATTCACAAAGCACTGGATTTGCTAGACTTTTGGCACCTCTACTCGAGAGAACTTCACATCACCTTATCGGAGAAATCATCAACAGAGTAATGGAAAGGAATGTGTTCATCCGTGGACGGATCCCACTCATCAACATTGATTCCATTCGTGATTCCTGATAAGCATCACGAGGATATCAGCCCGGAGAAGTGTTTTAAGTGATAATTTATAAAAGATGGGGTTTATAGGAGCAGTACCATTTATAACACTCTTCCGACTCGAAAGCAAATCTTGAAGACCATATCCACCTTCAACAGTAGTAATTTCCCATGCATAGCCCTGAAAACGCGTAAAAAACGCCTAATCAGAACACAGACTCATCCAACTTCTAGATTTGAATCATTACCATTACTGAATGTGGTCACTAACAATTAAGGATTATGTTAACAAAAGATTTATCACCTGGCTCACAGTAATGATACGGTCAGAGGTTACAATAGCACCCTTAAGAACATTAACCGCTTCACCGGTGTCAAGAGCATGAGTTCTTGCCCATGTTGGAAACACCCACCCGACCGCTCCATACCATTCTGAAGGCAAACCCAAGTTGCTGTAAGTTGCTGCTGGCTCCACTCCCTGTTAGTAAGAGAACCCAATTATGAATGCAAAATAATTGACTAACTATAGTATGCTGCGAAAGGGCCATTGCACAGAACTTACGACTATATACAAAATTCCAAGAAGATATATTCGAGGTATGGAGAAATGTTTTATGCTTTATACCTGATGAGCAAGGTTATGTATAATGAGAATGCTTCTTGCATCCTTATAAACTCCGTATGGGCGATACTTTGCAGCCAAAAGTCTGGAAATAAAGCATAGAATTAAAATCCACAAATCAAAGCACTATTCTGCCCTGAGGTTCAAAGATAATCTTGAAAGTATACGGTAAATAGAATGAGAAAAGGTTACATGGGGACAAGTCCGGCATGCCAGTCATTCACAAGAAAGAGAGATTTCTCTCCGTAAGTGAAGCCTCCAAGAGGCAGCACGAGAGGGGCTTCACATGCTGCGTGACAAAGTAACGTGAACCGAAACTGTAATCACAAAAAAAATGGGACAAGGCACTTTATTCATTCTTAGTAGACCCCATAAATTAAAACAAAGAATTCACACCAAAACCTTTCATTCAACAATGTGAAAGATATTTCGATCAATAGTAGTACATTCAATTTGGAAGAAACAATGTACCTGATTATCACCAAACGCTCCTTTACTATCTCCATATGGATTACCAGGTCTCTGGTAGGATTGATGATCAATAAAAACCTGAAAACAGTTACCCAAAACAACTTGTAAAGCAATGGTAGTTTGAATAATCCACAACGATTTATGCAAGAAGAGATTTGCGGTACCCAATCAACACCGTCTCTATATTCATGATAGAAGGAAACTTCTTGAGAACCTCCAAAGCATTGAACGGTGATACGGATCCCCAAATCCTTAGCCCGGGCATAGTTATTGTCTGCAGAGGTTCCATTCTGGTACCGAGGAGAAACGACCATGACACGGTGCCCACGTCCAGCCAAAGCTATTGGCAAAGAACCACAAACATCTCCTAGTCCTCCTGTTTTTGAGTAAGGAGCTGCCTCAGATGTAACGAAAACGAGGTTGTTGATTACTTCAGCTATTTCTCTCGTATATCCGACTTCTGCAGTTCCTTCTTCAACAGCTCTATTGCCAGGTACACCAAAATCAGCCATCTCTGCTTCATCAACGGTCTCTGTCTTCTCTTCTTGATGTGTAGTTTCTTTTGAGCTAGTGCTGAAGATTTCTTGATCACCTGTAAAAGAAAAAATCGAATTCATTTTCGAGATTCTGAACAAAACTGTCTACTTTAAATCAGAGATTTCAAAAATTGAAGATTCTGAAACTTGAAATTGTTATGTTTCGTGAGAAGGGAAGCTTTGAATCTGAGGACCACAAGCAAAATTCAAGAGAATCATTCTCATTTGACAAATTGAAACCATAAGAGAAAACAAAATTATACACACATTTGAAAAAATATTCAGTGACTGCCATTAAGAAAAAATACAAAATCCCTAAACCATACACAAAAGTGAATAAAACACAGTTCAATTCAAAGCAACACTATGAATAAGTCAAATCACGAGGTTAAGGGAAAGGCAGAAAGTACCAGGAGGAATGAGCTGAAACCCAAGAACAGAGCCGGACCCATCTCTCTCTGCGTCAGTGATGAAACCTTTGTCATCACTTTCAGACTCTCCAGAGCCACTGATTTTGTCGCCGGAGAAAGAAGAACGACGGAGCAACAACGGCCGTCCGACACTGAATCTCCGGCGGGAATGAGGGATACCGAGGCTACCGATCGGACGGAGATAGCCGGTCCGGTTCAATCCCACGAGTGGCTCAAACCTAACCGAGCCACCGCTGATCTGAAGCGAAGCCATTGATCGGTTGAAAAAGGAGGGCTTTTTTCTCTCGATTTAGAGCAAAACAAAAACCACAAAATTGACAATGCTGATTTTTTTCGATTTCGGCTTGTTCCTCGGGAAGATTGAAACCACCTGTGGCCTATCTACTACGTAAAGAATCCTTCGAGCTTCGCCGACATGCTTCCAAAACTTTTAAAGTAACCACAGAGACAGAGTACACTAAACTTTATTCTTGTCAAATTTTTTTTTTCTTTCTCAAATATAAGATCTTTTTAGGACAAAACTTCGGACTCCTTCTCAAACTAAAACAAAGTCAAATTTAGTTTTTTTTCGTAAAAACATTTTTTTTTAACTCGAGGCAACAAAAATAACTTGAATCTTTAAGCTTATTGGCCACAAATTTCATGAAATTCGTTTGCCGATCTATTGCAAAAAAATAATAATTTACGAAAGTGTCACTCCAATATATTAATATATATGTTTATTCTCCCAAGGATCTATCAGAAAAGCGCGAAAATTAAGGACGAGTAAAAAGATCACAGACCCGCGTTAATCACACTTCACGTGAAATTGAAGCCTCAGGTTCTGCCACGTGGAAAATAGTGGGCTCCTCCGGTTTTAGGTGAATAGAAACTGGGATGGGCTAAAATTGTCAAAAATCAATTTTAAAAACATTTGTTTAATCTTTTATTGGGGGCTAAAAGTTAATTTTTAATATGGGCCAAGTTTGTAATATGATAAATATAGGCCTGATTAAAAACATTGTTTAATGGGCCGTATAACAGTCGCTGTTTCTACACGTTTTCAATATGGTTTCATAATTAGTTAATTACCCAACTAACTGTAACGTTGGTACACCACCCTGTCGTTATTAGTTGTTAACGAGTTGACCACACACATCCTAATATTTTTTTTATTGTGTGATCCATTTTTGCGACTCATTCTATTACGTGGGTGAGTTCTAATCAATTTCTGTGGAACTAGATTGGGTAAATTCAGTATTTATAACACTTTTTTTAATGTAAAAAGAATGTTAAATTATCCCAGCCAAAAAATGGTTAGAGTAACTTGAGTAACAAATATTTAACGCCTCGTGCTTCCCTCGTGGGAAATTATTTTATGTTATATATATAAAGATAAGATAATTTTGAGAGGACAAATAAAAAGGCACAAAAAAAAGTTGCAAATCTGAATTCTCCTTCATATCTCAAAATGTTTGGTAGTTCTTAGAGAAATACAGAACGTTGGCCATCGGTTCATTACATTGGGGTCTATATGGACAAGTCCCCGAAGTTGGACCGACCAGTTAACGGAAACTGGTTTGGGGAGGGTGAAATTGTAGATGCAGATTTATTGGTCGATCTTCTCGAGACCTATAGATTTGGTAAACACAATGTTCCCGCCGGAAAAAATCGATTTAAGGCGGCGTTGACTGCGTCACCGGCGACGGAGCTGCCGGACAACACCGCCGACATGCAGGAGGACGATGGTGGATCTCAAGGTATAGTCAACTTGTCATTTTCATTTATGTTGTTTGTTTTCTTACTATGATGATCCCTTTAAATCTCATCACTTTACAATTGCGTCTACTACTTTTTAGAAAATTTTAAATTACCCCCAATCTCTTAAACCGGACACAATCTCTCGTTTATCTGAATAGGTCTCGTAGGAAACACGTCTGTTCATGATAGCACAGCATCGGTATCTTCCAATTCAGATCCAATAATACTGGATAATATGAGCGAAACCGGTTCAGATAATGAACAAGCTTCAAACGAAGAAACCGGTTATAATTCGTTAGAGTCGAACTCCACGAACTTACCAAATGTAGAGAACGAAAGGCAACAGAACGCAGAAGAAGGTGAGATATTAGAAGAAGATGATGATCAAAACAGCGAGAGATCATCACCAGAGTCGGAAGAGAAGTCAAACCTAGCGAAGTTGCTTGCGATACAAGAAAATTACGAGCTTTACTGTCCAAGCTGTAGCTCGTCTATCACCAGAAAAGTGATTCTCAAGAAAAAGGAAAATGGTAAGCTCGTTGATTTGTCTACAGACCTGAAACCTAATGTCCCGATTGTTGGTGAATCAAGCGACATCGAGGAGATCGAACCACCCGTTAAGGTTCATGCCACTGAGACTCGTATTGAGAATGATGATCAAGCAGGCAGAGACAACTTCGCCGTTGAGCTATTGAAGTGCATCGTGTATGGCGGTCTAACCGAAACCATCACCAGCCTCGTCGTTGTATCTTCCGCCTCTGCCTCCGGATCCTCCACCGGTACGTCACCAGTCAAGGCTTTTGTTTTTCTTCTTCTTTTATTAATTAGCAACCAGATGCAAGACTAGTATATCGGCCAATCATTTATACCTGATTAGTGATAACTTATATACAGTACAAATGATTTAATGTATGAAGTTTTGATTGTCACAGAGAATATATTGGCTCTTGCGGTCGCAAATTTGGCGGGTGGGCTCATCGTCCTCGCTCAAAACGTAATTAACGACTTGGAGCCCTTAAACACGTATTATGGTGCCACAAATTGCTTTAGTGGTTTCTTGATTTAACCGGTTCCGGTTTATTCTTGCAGCTTCAAGATCTAAGAAACAGTTCAGATCAAGAAAAAGATCCGTACCAGGAATTGTTAGGGAGACGTGCTAATTTCCGAATGCATATCTTAGTAGCGGTCCTGACATACATTTTCTTCGGCCTAATTGCTCCATTGGTTTACGCATTTTCCTTCTACGAAACCGGAATCAAGAACTACAAGCTTGTCTCGGTTTTCTCGGTTTCTCTGGTTTGCGTGATTCTACTCGGTATGATCAAGGTCTATGTACGAAAACCGCCAAACTTACGCAAATCGCCGAAATCTTATCTCAAATCTGCGGTTTATTATACGTCTATTGTTGTGGCCTCTTCCGGAACTTCATACGTTGTTGGAGATATTGTGGGAGAGTATATCCGAAAGCTTGGTTGGTTTAGTTTATACCAGATCGGTTTGACTTCAACATTTGATGGAACTAAACCAGAGGAGTACCGGTTTACTTCCTTTTAACGTCGTGAAAGGAGGAACTACGAACCGGTCAGACCAGCGTTGTATATTTCTGTTTTATCACTAAAATCGATTTTTTTTCCTTTCTTTCTTTTGGTATATGCAAAGTGGACTTTGTAAAAAGCTAAAAGTTAAAACCAATGCCATCTTTGGAACAAAGGTCTTTCATCTCTGAGGTTTTTAATTGATAATGGAGCTCTTTAACCTTAGAGCATTTCAAATGATCCTTCATAACTTCAAATTTTGAAGTTTTAGTCATGTGTACATACTATGAACGGTTTAATGAATTGGAGTCTCTGTGCAGTTCATTGTGAGAAATTGTTCAATCAAATGTAAAATTTTCGTAACATAATTATGTATTTTATTTGGCGAATTAGCAAAACTTATATTTTTTGTTTTTTTATGGTTCATAGTAGCATCTTTTTTCCAACTTTTAATATATCAGTGCAAGTTTGTAACCAGCTAAAAAACTTTGTTTAACACTGGAAATTTTCTTAAATTTGTTTTTTATTCATCATTACAACATTTTATATAATGGAAGATATTTGGATCCAATATTCATTGCACATAGATCATGTCAGGCTTTATAATAATGATTATACCACTTTAAGCTCTTTGATATAAAAAACAAATTCAAAATGAATGGAAGATGTAAATGTAATTAGTATACTTTTGGTATTTGATGTGACGACGGATAGAACGGAGGAGTTATGATGACGTGTGTAGGAGAGCAAAGAACTGCGAGTGGCCGAAGCTTTTACTCTCTCTTTGTCTCTCTCTCTAGTAGTCTCTTTCTCTTCTCTCGGTAACATTTCTCTGTCCTTTAGTGGGAGCATACCTTTTCTGGGTTTTTGAGAAACAGAGTAGCTCAAAAGGTAAAAACCATCATCACTCCATCTTTTCCTCTCAAGAAGGCTTCAGAGAAAAAGAAATAAAGACGATTCGGTTGCTTTACTTCTCACATCTTTTGTTCTCCGCTACACATTTCTGCTCTAACTCAATGATGGAAGGCATGCTCTGAAAACTGTGTTTTGATTTGTTTTCTTTCTCTTTCTGGGTTTTATGCTTTTGTAAGCGTCTCGCGAAGCCAATATTTTGAATGAATCTGTAGAAATGTGTCTTTCATCTTCATCGCAACTACTGGAAAAAATGATTGAAGAAATAAAAGCTGAAACTTTTGTCTTTTACCGTTTTTTTTAAAAAGTGAACTTTTTTGGCAAAGAAGGGGAAACAAATCACTACAAAGCTATCGAAATCGTTGAGTTTTCACACTTGGTCGGCCATCTACAGTTTTTGTTGTGGCACAAATGGGTTTCTGATTTTGGGTTTCTTCCTCATCTTCGCTCTCATCTTCTTTTTCTGTCAGGTTTTGTATGCTGAGCTTTTGCTGGGTTTTATCGGAGAGAAATCATTTGGCGAACATACGGTACTGTTCTCACTCTATTCCTCTCTCTGGCGTCGCAGGGTTTATTGGTAGATTTTGAATGTGACTTTCTCTAAGTCGAAGCTTGTTCGAAAATTGATTGAGACAACCAAGCCCTAAGAAAATTGGTTTTGGTTGTCTTAGGTTGGATAAAGTCTGATAAATTTATTCGAGGTAGAATTGCAAATACCCAACTATATTTCTGTCTTCTTCTATATCCCTCAATGGTAGTGTCAATGCGTACACATTACACTGGCAGTGTATATAAATCCGAGAGTCCTTTACTATAATGTCTTTTTCTTCCTATTCGCGACTCTCTTACTAAATTTTGATTTATATTTTTTTGTGGAGGAAGTAGCCTCTGTTATTGGGTTATTGGTAAAATATTAGTCTTTGCCAGCGTTATTTCCAAATTGCTTTTGTCTATACATGTCTCAAGAGAGGTGCATGGTGTGACGTGTCCATACATGTCTCAAAACATAGGTGCATGGTTTTATAAGTCAACAAACGATTCTAAACACACATGTATACTTAATATGAAATTCACAAAATTGAATTAGTGTATTTGCCTTCCACAATTCTTTTGTTTTCCAATCGATTAGAGACAAGGAAGAAAGTTTGTATTTTGGGTGCAGCAGTTGTATTGCAATTCTAGTAGGTTCTCTCTAGTGAAAAATCATCAATAACGATCTACCCTTTCTTTAGCCATTCCATACAAGACCATTGGATGGCTGTGCGTCTATTTCCATTGCTGTTCTTAGGAATCAATGATTTTCATGTTTAGCTTCCACTGTAATCCTGATTCTGCATGTACTGTAATTCAAGTCTGTTCAGTTTCATGTTGAATCTTGTCTTCGCATATCAGATGAGCTATAGGAGATCGGCTAAGAGAGCATTGATTCTAGATGATGATGAAGATGAGGACGTGGTTTACAGCTTCAAGGTCCTTTTACCTAACAGCACTAGTGTGCCCCTCACGGTTACTAACCCAGAACCTGAGATGCCAATGGTGAGTTTTGTCAACCTGGTGAAGGAGGAGTATGATAAAGCACGGAAAAATTGTGTGCTGATGAGTAAGAGGACAAGGGTTGATTGGAACTTGGGCGGAAAGTTTCATCTTGAGTCAAATGGTGGAAAGATGAAAGGAATGGTTCGGTTTGCTGCATTTAAGCCCAACTTGTGCCATATAATACGTCTTGATGTGAGTTCCTTTTTCCCACTTGTTCTGTTAAAGTGTGATTCAGCTACTGTTCCAGTCTTTGGCATCTGGTTTCAAAATTTGTTTGAAGGCACCCTCTTTTTCTTTTGTTCATTATATCTTGTTTCATGAGAGTGACCAGAAAAAACTGAGATATGTTCCTGAATTATTTCTGATGTTCCTGTGTCAATTTCTACCTTTGGATCAGGACGCTTCTGGTACAACTTCCACCATGTATGAGGTTAGCATTACAGTACTGAAACGTATACATTTGCTGTGTGCCTTTATCTATGTCTCCTTAAGTTGGTATGTGATGGTTCACTTTTGGTTTTGCAGAACTTGTGGGATTTGACACCTGACACTGATCTTCTAAACGAACTACCTGAAAACTATAGCTTTGAGACGGCTCTTGCGGATCTAATAGTCAGTTTTCAGTAAAATTAAGTTAAAAGATAGAACTCCTTATGGAAAAGTTATGTGTTTCCTGTGGTTCAAAGTGGACAATTTGCCTTGTTATAAACCAATGCACAATATCTTATCCTTGTTGTGTAAACTAATGCAGATTATTTGACTTTGATTTTCTAAAAGTTTTACATGAAAATTTTACTTCTAGGATTGTTCTTGTGGTTTTGGTCTATTTCTACGGATACTGGCCAAAGGAAACGCAAAAAGAAAAGAAATTTCCTCCGCGTTATGTTTGCAACTAGGGATTCACATTGTCGTATCTGCTTGTTTGATTTTCTGAAATTAATCACATTATGTTTCCCATTAAACATGACAATTTTTCGCAAATAGATTGACTTACTCTCGATTACTAACATGATTTTTACATTATTTCTCTGGATTTGTTGATGAAATTGGGTTTGACTGTGTTAGCTTTCTCCTTTATTCCTGATATGGAGCTCCAGTTCTCATGTTGCATATATCACAGGATAATTCTTTGCAAGCTGTGTGGTCTTGTTCCCCCGGAGATCGAAGACTGATTAGGTTTGTACCTGTCATAAGAGGATAGATGACCAAAACTGGGTGTAATGCTTCATTCATGTGATTATTTTGCAGTGTGGATGTTTCTGGTGATCGGATTTCAGTCTTTGATACTGGGAGAGGAATGGACAGTAGTGAAGCAAATGCTATTGATAAATGGTGAGATGTTTTCTTCAATTTCTCAAATGCTGACAGAATTATCGGTAACACCATACGAGTACTATGGATGGCTAATGGGTTATGATAATGAACTGAGAAAATTGTTCTACAGACCATAGAACTTCACGTTTTATATTTTAGTAATATTGATATTGCAATCAAGTTTTGTTTGCTCGATTTGATATCGCAGGTTTGATTTGTTGGTGTTAACTTGAACAATCGTCATTTTATATTGTGTAGGGGAAAAATAGGGGGCTCATTACATAGATCTCACAAAACCCTTGCTATTGGAGGCAAACCACCATACCTTAAGGTAAATCATTAGCCGCAAATAGCCTAGGTTCAATTTTTTTCTTGCAATATATAACGTTTGTGTTTAAAATATTTGATGGATAATAAAGCACCTTCGGTCAAAATATGTCAGTTTGGACTATTCTTTCTTATCACTACCTGCTATTTTACTGGTCTGAAGAAGATTCACTCCTTTTCTCTGTAGCCATTCTTTGGGATGTTTGGATATGGAGGTCCTTATGCTTGTATGTTCTTGGGAAGGTGCGACTTCAGCTCCTGTTTACCCAACCTATGATCTTCTGCACTATCTTGTTGCGTTTAACCCTCTTCCCGTGTTAGGCGTACTTTGGTGTCTTCTAAGACGAAAGAGTCCAAGAAAGTATTCACTTTGCAATAGAAGAAAGAAGCCTTGATTGACAATCGCTCAATATTGGGAAAACATTGGAAGGTAATATGATTCATGATTTGTTAGATTTGGCTTCTTTGCTGCTTGTTGTTGCCAATGTTTCCTAAACACTGATTCTGAATACTATGTATAGACTGGTGGTGGCATGAGGGACCCGTCAGAGGAGGAAAATGCGTTATCGCCTCATGGAAGTTTCACAAAGGTTCACATTTTTTAAAAATTTCGTGTCCTTGTTTCCATATGACATGATAAACATAACACCATATATACGATTAGAGATGCAAGATACAATACAGCCAAAAATATTTTCCACTGAAATAATTTTTACCTTTGGATTCATTTTTGTTGTTCTGAGTAGTTCACCATCTCTGAGTCAATCTTTCTTGTTTCTGAACTAGTTTGGTTTCTTGAATTTTTTCTCTTTTTAACCAAGGTTATGTTGATAATTTGTTACCAATATTATTCATCTTGGATTATTCCATAAGTATTATGTGTGCACTAGAGAGAGAGAGAGAGAGAGAGTGAGAGAGAGAGTCTGCGCAACTAAATATTACTCTAATGATCAGTATTTTGCAGGAGCCTTTTGTTCTTGTTTTCAAGTCCTATACATCACTGTTTGATTTTCAGCTTTTCACATTCTCTTGAAAGGCTATGATATGTGTTATCAATTGCTAATCTGAAATCGCCTGCTCTGTATTTTGTTTAGGTTGAGATATTTGAAAATTCGACATCTCAAAAATATATCAACTACAGTGCATGCTTAAGGATATATACTTTCCTTACATTCAGGTATTCTGAGGCTATCAATCCTACAATATGTCATAATACATGTTTATTGGTTGGAGTTTTGTTGATGGATTTTTAAGTTCCTGTAGCACGTTGACCTTCACCAGACTACATTATTGTCTACTTTGGTCAATGATGCTTGAAACTGTGCTACAAAATAAGAAAAATGCATGAATTTCTGTTCGCTAACATTTTTTTTTTTCTAATAGTCCTTCCTTTGACCATGTTCTTGGTTCTAATACCTTTACTGTGCTTTATCATCCTGTAGTATGACGAACTCAAAACTGGGAGGACTGAAAGGCCTGTAGAGTTTCAGGTTTGTCATTATCATCTTTGAGTAAATAATTGTTTTCCTCGTTTGTCTGACTAAGAGTATCATTTGTAGCTAGATAACTGTGTTTTACTTTTCTAGGTCAATGGAGAAGATTTAGCTGAGATAACAGGTGGACAGGTTGCCATTACCAACCTAAACTCCAAGGGTGAAGAATTTTCGTTTCAGATTCGATTCACTCTTACCAATGAAAAACGAAAAGGTAAACCCTTTTTCAGATCAAGATGTCTCCTATCAGTTATGCTCCCGGCTGCTTGTGCTTCAGTGTTTGGTAGCAGCGTCTTTATTAAAAAATCATGTTGGTATCTTCTAATGAAAAGATTTGTTTGCTGGTGAATTGGAGAAATTGCTCAGGCTCACTATAATGTAACAACAGTCGTAATTTTGTTTGTGGGGCAAAAGACATGCTATTTTCTTACACTGGAATTCTTAGGGAGCCCATATCATGTGTGTACAGAGGAACGCTGAAATACTCCTAACAGAAGCACAACAATCGCAATCCCAAAATTTTGTCTCTTGCTTTGGAGTCTGACTATATAAATGTTTTCCAGGGACACCTCAAGAGGCAAATGCTCGCCTCAAATTTGTTTATTTTCCTATCGTCCAGGTATGGCAATCCTTTCTGAAGAAGCAAACACTACCTTTGGTTACCTTCTTGAACTGAACACTTAAGAAGCTCTACAGGGAAAAGAAAGCATTGAGAAAATTTTGGAGGGATTAGAAGAGGAAGGATGCAAGGTTCCCGAAAGCTTCCAGACTTTTGGCCGTGTTTCAATAAGAAGGCTCGGTCGTCTACTTCCAGAAGTCCGTTGGGTTAGTATTCTCTTGTCACCATTATCATGCTAATTATAGTGTGGAGAACATGGAAGTTCTTCGAATGTGCTTGAAAAAAGAATATAATGTTACCAATATATATGTGTAGGATTCAATACCGTTTATGCAAAGAGGAACCAGAGCGTCTACTTTGCAGAAATCTTGCCAACGAGTAAAATGCTTTGTCGGTACGAAGTGCTTATGCATAGTCAGTTGTATATGCACCTCTGCTTTATTATTCTTTTATGAATGTACATTCTCCGTGGTTGCAGATTTGGATGCTGGTTTTAGCCCAACGCCCTCCAAAGTGAGCTAAACATCATCCTAGATTATCATTTATTTAATGTATTTAATACATTATCATTTGATCACTGTACATGCATTTTACAGACTGACCTTGCAAGCCAAAATCCTTTCTCAGTGGCTCTTAGAAACTTTGGTTGTAAATCAACAGAGAAGGAGAAGGATACTGGTCAGTTTAGACTTTAAGTCCTTATTTTTCCTCTTCTTTTGGTACTTGGATTATAATGAATTCATGTTCTTACAGATGTCAAAATTGTGATTCACCGAGAAGGAAAACCACTCAGCAACACACAACTGGAACAGAGTTATCAGGATTGGGTTATGAAGATGCATGATACCCATGATGAAGAAGCTACATCGGCTGAAGATGAAGCTGTTCTCATTGTTGGGTCCTTAGATAAAAAGGCTCTTGGCATTTTGCGTGATGGTATGTATTAGATTTTCATGGACGATAAAGAAATTTTGTTTGGAAAGCTATCGCCTCAAATTCATGGTTTCTAAGCATTTTATTACATCCAGGTTTACTAGTATTGATGCTGTAGTAGAAACATACTTGATCATTTCTATAATGGATTTTTTTTGTTCCCCATATTTTAACTCTATCTCCTTGCCTGAATTGCGTACTCATTACTTCCAATGCTCTTGGGCTCTAGCTGTGAGGGTGCACAAGGTAGTTACGAGAAAAGGAATGTCGTGGAAACGTGGTCAGAACATAAAAATTCTGAGAGGAGCTTATGCTGGGGTTCACAATAGTAATATCTACGCTACCATTGACTATTTCCTAATAGAAGGGTTTGAGGACGAAGCAGGCGGTTAGTACCATCTCCACCATCATTAAAAATACAAATGGAATCATGTTTTGTACTTGCTGTGGCTAAAGCTGTCTTTTTTTATGTGTTTTCTGAGCAGGTGATACTCGGATTTTATGCAGGTGTTTTTGTTTTTCCATCTGACTAGTTCTGAAGATTCATTGCTATTTCTGTATCTTATAGCTTTAATTTTAGGCCTATCGATTGCCCTGAGAAAGAGGGATGTACACTTTCAATCATCAATGGAATTTCGAGACTGGATCTCAGGAGGTCGTTATCTTTACCAATCACTATAATCGACTCTGAAAAGGTCAATCACTTAACTATTACCATCTTTTCTTTTTCTTTTTTATTCTCCTGTAGTGCATACAGGTAATGATTTCAATCTGAGAAATGTTTTTGTACAGTGCCTACATGCAGATGCGGACGAATGGACTAGAAAACTTGAGAAGCAACAGGAAAAGGCACCGTCAAAAATTGATCTGCTGGATGAGAGAGATTGCAGAGAATTGAACATTGATGGGGTAAGAACGTGTCATTATTTAGTATAAACTATGGAGTCAGATTAAGTAATAGACTTGATGTCAACTTCATTTGCATGTAAACATATCTAATGAGCAGTGCTCACTTTTGTCTTTCATTCAGGCTTTTCAGAGTAACTTTTTTTGTATTAATATGTTACAGGAATTACCGGTTAGTGAATCTGTGCGTGTTGGGCGAGCTCCCCCGCAACAGATTGTTGCAGTTATCCGACCTGCTTTCTTCACGTCTCTGACACCATCAAAGAAGTTGGACCAGAAACATATTGTTAAGATGGAAGACAAAGAAATGGTCATGATTGTAAAATTGCTAGACGCAAATACCAAACCAGGTGATAAGAATGTCAAATCCGTGTTTTCACAGCGGTTGTTTCCTACATCCCGTAAAGGGATTAGTGGTCTTTACATCTTTTCCCTTGGGTCCAAGTTTCCAAACCTCTTCAAGAAAGCTGGCACTTACAACTTTTCTTTCTCTATTGTAAGTAATTTCGACTCACTTCTCTTTTTGTATCTGAAAAATATATTTTAAACTATTAGAATTCCATCACGCTCTTTTATATGTCAGTTAACTTTTTTGGACTAATCATATAATGTAATTCCCTAAACAATTTACCTTCAGGGCGACTCTATTAGGTGCAACAAAAAGGTGATTGTTAGACCTTCTTCGAAGGCAGCAAAGTGGAAACTTGACGATAATCTGGAGTCCCCATTGTGCAATGTTCAGTAAGACTCATAAACTCTTCAGAAATTGCATATACATCAAACCTTTCTCACTTTAATTCACCTTAAATCCTAGATTGTCGAACTTGATCAATATAATTGTGTTTCTACAGGGTTGGTTCTTCTCTTCCACCTTTCTGTATCGCATGCTTTGATGAGTATGAAAATCAGATACAGTTCACTTCTGTTCCAAGCCTGGAAGTTGAACTGAAAGCTAATCCTGGATTTCAACTCAAGATTGATGACATTGAGGCCAACCTGATAGATAGTGGATCAATTCTCAGAATCAAGGTATATTGCTATTTCCATGGTTGATGTTAAGCGAGGACAGATTGCTAAATACAGTCCATAGTGTAGGATAGTTAAACATTAGTACATTACCATTCACAGTGGTTTTTTATCTGTAAAAGTCTACACAATTTCGTGGTTTTCTGAATCTAATGCAGAATGTACGCATTGAGACAGATGGATTAGACCAGATCAGACCAAATTATGAAGTAACCTTGGAGATACGCGCAATGGACAAACCTTTTTCTGTCTCTGTTTCTTGTAAAGGTCTTTAATTCTATATTATTGAAATTTTTTAACAGTAGAAACTATTTTCCTGACCAAACTTTTCTTGTTTCAGTGCATCCCGGACCTCTGAAACGTGTTGTAGTGAACAGTCCCCAGGCTTTGGAAAATTTGCTTCCCGGTTCTACTGTTGAAACTTTGATCCTGGAGGTATATTTGTAGGTCTATGCACGTTGTTATACAGTAATCAGTTTTTCATTCAATTCAAGCTGACCATAATTTTCGTGCAGATGTTTGATGGTTATAATAACCATGTTGCAGAAGGGACCAATGTTCTGATAGATATTGATGGCTTCACTATCGAAGATTGGATGGGCGTCAACCGTAAGGTGTGAGAAGCTTATTCTAGTGAAATATAGGATTCTCTGTCTGACTTGTTGAGTGGATCTTATATAGTACGCAGTCTTCTTGACATTATGTGGATGTCGCAGTTTCTTAGATTTGTTGGTTTTGGTTTCAATTACTCTTACCATTTTGTTGATCATTTGATAGGTTGATGGTCGTGGCTGCATTGATCTCTCTGGCATTCTCAAAGTAACAAAAGGCTATGGAAAATATGGTAACATGATCTCTTAAATTTCTATATTTATCTGGTGTCATTTCTTTTTACGATTATTTTCTGATTGTCTAGTGTCTTTGTTTGTTCTCTACAGTCTCATTCTCTGTTATGTCTGGTAATGAAGAGATCTTTCGGAAAGAGTCTCAAATCGAGGAACGAGAGCTAAGGCTTGTAACAGAGGTAAAGATTCTTTTGGTGCAGTAACTTATCTCTCTTCCTACACACTTTGACTTCCGATCCTGAAATTGTATGTTTCAATCAGCTGCCCGAGTCCTGTACTGCTGGTTCAAACCTTAGAAACCTCATTTTTAAAGTGACGGATTCAAATGGTTCTATGGATACTAGTATCCATCATGATGAAAAATCTGGATGTTTTCATACCATGAGCATTGAATCTGAGTCAAGCAACATTCAGAAGGGAGTCAGATACGCCTTTGTCCACGGGTCTTGCAAAGTTCCGAATCTTTCCCTACCTGAGAAGGAGGGTGTCTTTTTTTTCAGGGTGTCCCATTCTCGATATCCTGAGCTTTATGTGAACTTCGAGGTAGTAATTTGTGAATTGGGTTATGTGAACTTTTTTACCTTTTCCTGATCTTCAGTTCATGCTCATGTTAATTCACTTTTTTCACGCTGATCTCTTGTGTTCGTTTTTTAGATTCTGGTAACGTCTACTTCGACATTTGAAAGAGATGAGATTGGGTGTTCAACACCTTATTCAAGGACGACAACAACACCTCAATCAGGGATGGCTTCAACCACAAATCTAGGGGTGACTCCAACTCCCACTTTAGGGTTGGAACAAACACCATGTTCACAGTTTGGAGTTTTGGCCATCAGGTCATCGTCATTGGATCTCAGTGGCCAAACTGGCCTGATGGATATAGTGCAGTACACTGAGGTATGATCATTAACCCACAAATGTTGATCTTTTTGTTTCATCTACCCGTTGGTGAAAGCTCTACAGAATATGTAGAATGATCTAACATTTCCAAGTTCATCTCAACGGTATTTTCCTCTGCAGAGTTTAAAACAAAAACTCAATACATACGAGGCACACGAAATGGAAATAGATGAGCGCCTAAAATGTTTGGAGGCTGAACAAGAACAGGCTGAGCAAGATTTGATTACTTTGCAAGGTAACTATCATCTTGGTTAAGATTAGATATTGTTTATTTGACACTCTTGTCCTGAAGTTTGAAATCTGAAATGGGGTTTGAAGCTGCATTGATGCTCATCTTTCACTTTTTTTGGTTTGTTATTGAAACACTATCCCTTTTCACTGGTGTGTAAAACATTGCGTACATTTTTAATTCTGAAACCACTAAAAACTTACGAGGTTCGCAAAATGTCTATTAGATCATAGTCTTATTTCAACAATTATCTAAGCCAAAACAATGGCGAATATAAAATGGCAATTCTTACCTGTTCATGTGAATTTCATCTCAGCTTCTCTGGAACCTATCACTGCGGCGCTCCCGGAATGCCTATGCACCAGAGAGTCAATGATGAAACAAATCGAAGAGAAGCATCATGACACCGCAGCATCGGTTTTCTGTTCTTTGTCAAGAAAGGTTTCCCCTCCACAGTCTCTGCTTCTGTCAAATAAAGGAGTGTTTGGCATTGTAGCGCTTCTTGGTTCAGTTGCCTCCACCTCACTAAGCAGGTGATTATCAATTTTCCACAGATTTCTTTTCTGATCATAGAGTCAACAGTTAGGTCTTCATTATCTCAAGTTATTTGATATGACAGGGCATTATCTGTATATTTGGGGAAAGATACAATGCTTGCGTTGGTATGTAAATCATCAGAATTTGGACTGAACAGTGCTGAGTATCTGAGGCTTCAAACTGAAGCAGCTAGACTCGAACGATCTATAACCAGTCCTTTGCTTATTCTTTGTCTTGATGCAACCAAGTAATTTGGACTCTTCCTTTCTTTTTTTGGATTGGTTGCTAATCCTTAATAATATTGCTAGCCAAATGCTTTTTACTGTTCTAATAAAAATCATGCAGACCTTGGAGCAGCGGACTTGTGGAAAATGATCCTCAGAGGAAACTAGCTATGGTTAACCCTTCCCTACCCAATGGAGATCCTGTACCAGGTTTCAAAGGATATGCTGTAAACATGATCGAGTTGGCTTTAGGGGATCTGGACATACGAACAAAGACGGGTCACGGGCTTAGAGAAACACTCTTTTATGGCCTTTTTGGAGATTTACAAGTGTACGAGACTGGAAAGGATCTTGAAGCAGCCCTTCCTTACATCAATGGTGGAGATGCTGTGTCTCTAGATGGTGTGATCTCAAAAAAAAACGGATTTATGTACTCTGGATGCTGGTACGTGCGCTTTCTCCATTCTCGTTAAAACCATTTCAGTTATTGGGTTTTGAACTCTAAAGCTCGAGAGTTAACTTGCAAAGCTTCCAGATTTTGCTATTCATCTGTCTTTGGTTATTATAATTGCTGAATTGATCTTTTCTCATTGTGGTTTTTTGTTGTCAGCAACCCGGAAATTCATTTTCCAATAACAGTAACAGAGAACCAAGAAAAGGCTTTAGTTAAACTGGAAATAACAAGAGACAGGAAGAGAAAGGCGGAGAAGATGATAGTTGATGAGAGTGGTTCATTGCGGAAGCTGAAAAAGAAGTTGAAGAAGGCAACGAAGAAATACCAACATTTTACAGCCATGACATACTCTTAAGAGAGATTAAGAAGAGCGTTTTGGTGTCTCAACGGTCGTTAATCTTAGTTTCTGACACTTTCATCTTGTTTATTGTTTCGGTTAAGGCTGATCTGTTGTGAATATGATTGGGCATTGCTTTTGGTTCACTTCGCATTTGTTACAGGTCAAGAAGATTTGTTTATCCAAAAGCAACAGTTATAACTATTTGAAAATTGACATAGTTCTATTTGTTTGTTAAAATCATTTTACCATGCAACAACATAAGCTTTTAATTTCATAGATAAACTTATGAATTTAATTTATCCAGTGAATGCTCTTGTTAAACTGAAAGCCTACACAGGCAAAAGATGAAACTTGAAAATGAGTGAGAATCATTTGCTTCTTTTGGTGGCAACAGTTAGATAGTTTATTCACCAGCGTATCAAAACCACCTTTCTACTGTTCGGTCACTACACATCAATCAACCGACAAAAAAAGGGAAAGATTAATGGAAAAGAAAGAAAGGAAGAGAGACCTATAGAAGTTAGGGATTTGCACAACCTAATTTACATTCGATTGAAAAAAATAAAGTAAATGAAAAGATGGGTCGACTATATAAATACATTTTAATTGAACAAAGGACATGATAAACAAAAGTATTATGTTTAAGAAAGAAAAAGAAAAGCTGATCATGACGAGATTTAGAAAAGTTAGGCACATGTAATCTCCTCCTCAGTGTTGTCTCCTTCTGCTGTAAGAGCCAAAGCTCCCTTCCAAAGTTGAAAATTTTCAACCCCGAGATTAATTGTTTTCTTTTTATCAAAATTATTTGTCAGCATTTTTTAAAATTAATTTGTGGTATGGAGAGAATGAGCTATTTAACATTTTTGAAATAATAAAGCTTTTATTGTTTTAAAACATTTGTCAGCATTTAACAACTGTCATAATGATAATGAAAGGAGAAAAAAAAGTACGGTGTGATTGTCATATAAAAGGCAAGTGTTGATAAAACAATAGCTAAGGTCTACAATAAGTAGTAATTAATATGTGGAAATGGTCAAAATAGATTTTGAAAACCGACATCATATCGCGATCCATCTACCACGCATGGATAGATACAAAAAAAAACCGAACCGGTGATGCGAAGCCCAAGCTCTTATTTAATCAACTTTCGTTTTGCCCTTTTCTTCTCTCACAACCATTAACATTTTTTTCCAGGATCCAAGAACTCTCAAGAGGCGAGAAAGAAGAACAGAGAGAGAGCGAGAGAGAGATAGAGATTCACACATTTTTTTTCTTTTTCTTTTGTTGTGTAGTTGGCTCAACATCAACTTTTAAGTTTCTCCAATCAGAGTTTACATCAACAAATTGGCTTACCCTACTTGGCACACAGAGTTCACACATTCTCGGTTAGTTTTTTTCTTGGATTGATCATGGCAAAATGCAGCTGTATTTGCCTGTGTTTTTTCTTTTTTTCCGAGATATCAATTTTGAAAACTAAAAGAATTTAATGGAAATTGATGAAAAAATATTTCTTCTCTTTTTTTTTTGTCACGTCCAGTTTATAGTTCATATAATCACATTCAAGGTATCCAGTCACACGAAAATATAAAATACTTTTTTTTTCAAAAATGGAGGCTTCACAAATCACACATTTGAAGTTTACTCGTTTTTTGGCTTTTCCTTCGCTAAATAATAAAAAAAATAGGCCCGGTTCTCAAGGAATCTAGTTAATATAAGATTTAAACAAAAAAGAAAATTACACAAACCAAACCATTCTTCAGTCCGGCTATATTGAGTTTTAATGTTTTATATAGGCTGAACTGAACCGGTTGAGCTTTATTTTCTCCGTCCAATTGAATGTCTAGTTTCCATTGGTTGTGCTTTGCTTTCAGTTCGGTTCTATCAAAATTAATTTCTTACAAATTAGATCAAACTCGGTTTGGTTCAATGATTTAAGGTGGTCTAGCTCGGTTTGATTGGGTTATCGAGCTTTAACCAGGATATTAAATTTGGTGGGTTGGTGGGGGTGTTTAATCAGAGATCCCGTTCCTTGTTCGTATTTGAGTGAATACCGTGCAAGAAAATAAAGTTGTATATATATAACAAATAAATTAAAAACTCAATTACCTGCAAGTTGTATTTTTCATTCACTATTTATAGAAAAAATTATTAATAAACAAAAAGTCATATTTTTCGTCGCTGCATGGCCGGTTTGAATAAGTAACAAAAATATTGAATCTATTTGTCATTACGCAAAGATTTTGAGAAAAGGTAGACAACGAAATGAAAACGCTGCATCTAGATTATACATATTTGCAACTTTGGTTTATACACCTATGATTTATGTTTATGTACACATGTATTGAGTAAAGCGACAAGAAGTTGTCCCAATCTCGTGAATTTCAATAAAGTATCACTTTTTATTATTGCATAAACGGGGTCCCGTTTATGTTTAAACTTTCTATTTCCTATTCGTCAAAATTAAATTAAATTAAAAAATAAAAATTAATTCTAGTCTCTTACCTAGAAAAAAAAATCTGGCTTTCCATAGGTTTCAAGAATTATTATGGCATAATCAATGTATTATCTATAGATATATATGCCTATATGATATATCATACGAAACTCTGATAAGTTATCTCTGTTATTACGAATAAGATAACAAGGAGAGAAAGAAAAAGTTTTCTCTTATCGTTTACGTCTGTTGGTACGTAATTGTCGTGGTTTTATACAATTAATATAGTTTTTGTTTTTTGGAATAGTTACTAAATTAAAGATTAAATATTTGAGAAGTTCGTTTTGTTCTAGTTTTGGTTAATTGATTAGTATATTAAACGTGTTATGATGTTTGAGGAGGGCTTAATATAGCTGTCGAGAAAGCTACAACTATCTTTATTTTAATGAGTAACTTGGCCAACTATGTTTTATGTATTTAATTTTTATGAACCAATGAAATAATAGTTCATATATCCGTCGACTTCTAGTGAATATTATAAATTGCATTCAATTATAATTGGTTTGTTCTTGGAGTATTGTTTTATAAAACTAACGACCGACGGATATTATTAACTCAGCCATATACTTAGGAACAAACTTGTAACTATTTATAAACCAAGAATGTTATAATTTTGGTTGTAGAGTGACAGCAAAGACTAATAAGAGCTGAGAGAAGGTGTGTTTGTATGGGCTGCACTCTTTCGAAGAAGAAGAAGAAGAATGCAATACGAACGCCCGGATATGAGGATCCTGACCTTCTTGCCTCCGTTACGCCGTGTTAGTATTTTGTTTCTTAATCTTATTTGGACTATTATACTTTTTAAACGTTATACGAAAACATGTTCTTGACTTTGGACAAAACTCTCTACTTTTGACATTGGGTGGGACTGTAGTCACGGTAGCAGAAGTGGAGGCTTTGTATGAACTCTTCAAGAAGCTAAGCAGCTCAATTACCGACGACGGTCTTATTCATAAGGTTTCTATTCTCTCTTTTTGATCCATTCTATTCAAATATCATTCGACACAGAGTCCTCTACTTTGCTTTTTGAGACCTTTTTATTCGTATTTGGCTTAGAGTTTATACTGTGATGTCGTAGGATGAATTTCAGCTGGCTTTATTCAGAAACAGGAATCGGAAGAACCTTTTCGCTGATCGGGTACATAGATTAACTACCTACCTACACTACAAGTTACGTTTCTAGAAAACAAATGTATGTTTAAAATAAAAGTTTGTTGTATGATATGTTATCCGCAGATATTTGATGTATTTGATGTGAAGCGAAATGGAGTGATCGAGTTTGGAGAATTTGTCCGGTCTTTAGGCGTCTTCCATCCAAATGCACCTGTCCATGAAAAAATCAAATGTAACTTCTTCTAACACCTCCCAATAGCTTTGCATCCATTCTATGTTAAAGTACTTGTCATTTCTTATTCTTTTTAGTTATCTGACAATGAACTTGATCATGCATTTGCAGTTGCTTTTAAATTGTACGATTTAAGGCAAACTGGATTCATCGAGAGAGAAGAAGTGAGTCCCTTTACGGTTATTTTCCTAGAACCCTCGAGATTTTAATTTGATTTTTTATCTCCATAACTTATCTTTGTGTTGTTCTTACATATCTATAGTTGAAAGAGATGGTAATCGCGCTTCTTCACGAATCCGAACTTGTTGTTTCTGAAGATATGATCGAAGTAATGGTGGATAAGGTAGTCTTTTACTTCACACCGTTACCTATTTGTTTATTTATTGTCTATCTATCACTCGATATTGAAGATGGTAATCTTAATGATAAAGAATTGATAAGGAGATGGTGTATATGTAGGCGTTTATTGAAGCAGATCGCAAGAACGACGGGAGAATCGATCCAGATGAATGGAAAGACTTTGTGTCCAAGAATCCGTCGCTCATCAAGAACATGACTTTACCGTATCTAAAGTGAGTTTATATTGAGTAGTTAGCTATACGTAAACGAAATAACAAAGGCGTTTTATTGACGATAAGATTCTTGGTAAATGCAGGGACATAAACGGGACGTTTCCAAGTTTCGTTTCATCTTGTGAAGACGAAGAAGTGGAGTTGCAAAAGCTATCTTTCGACGTTATCCATGCAGATTGCAGATAAAGAAAAGCCCCAACTTCTCGCCTTCTTCTTCTCTGCTTTTTCGTTTTGAATATTTTTGTACAAAATCGTAAAAGAGGAAGATAGAGATATAAGCTAGAACTTGAAAGTGGTTGCGAAAGAAAAGAAAAAAATCAATCTTGCTAATGATCTTGGACTTGTCTTTTGTTTATTTTTGCTAGTTTTAGTTCTCCATTTTATGTGGAGCAGGTGATCTTTTCATTCTACACACAGAGATATTTAAAAATTAGTTTATTATTGCTTCAACGCTATGCATTCATAATCTTTTATCCTAAGTTTAAGGAGGTAACAAACCCAATGCCTTGTGAATCAATTAAACATCTAAGGATTGTTAAATCCAAAAGTCTTAAACAATAAGAAAATCAGACCAATAGTGGAGCTTGGGATGTGTGACGGCATTGATGAGATATCAACGGTCCTGATAGATACTTGAGATGGGCACGAAAGAGACGGATGTATGGAATTGTAGTCTTGCTCTTGTATTATTATTATTCGACGTTTAGTGGATGTTACCAAATATAATAACTTATTTGTGTGTAGCCTTTTATATGCTTTTTTTTTCTTCCACAAATATTGAACCCCACATGGATAATTTGATTTATTTACCACAAAGCTAGTTTAAAATAGAAGATTTTACAATTATTATTGAATAAAGTTATAGCTGAGTTAAGTTCTCAACATCTCCGATATCTCTCAGCCAAAGAATCTCCATGAAGAGAAAATAATTAGGTATGATGTAAGTCATTATATGCTGGCAAAACCTATCGTCGGCGGTCTTTTCGACCGGTGTTCTAGTAATAAATCGATTTAGAGCTCTTTCTTGTGGTGTTTGGTTTTAATTTAGGTTCGTTTTATTTTTCTTCCATTTGGACAGATGTTTTTCAAGGATTTTATTTTTCGTAAAACTTTTGGTCCGATTAATTTGGTTTTAAACTTTTTTATATTATAAAATATAATTTCAGTGAAAAATAATAATATCTATATATACAATTTATAATTGAATAACATTTTAATATACTAACTGACAATAATAATCCCTATCTTTTTTTGCCAACTACAATAATAATCGCTAATTATAATACCATAAAGCAGCTTGGTGGTTCCAGGTCATTCATTAAACCGAAGAGCTGAATCAGTTCATCATCCGGACTCGGTTAATTTCCCAATTTCTCTCACCAGCTTTCATGCTTTTCTGGGTCACTTCAGCAACTTCAATTCGAATCTCATTCTTCCTCTCACACTTTTGACCAATTATTTTGTCAATTACGAAGAATCATTCGGTATGTTTACGATCGATTAATCCTCTTTTAAATACTTCAATTCGTAGATGATTTTCTCTGTTCATGGGTATGTTTATAATTGGTTTTTGTTGGGTTTTGAGGACATGTAGAGATTAAGTAAATACTGATCAAAAGGGTGGAGTAAAATTTGACGATGGTACGCATTGAGGTCAACTATATATAATCATCGACATGAAGTTTGACTGTTTTTTTTTTGTCTATGTAACAAAATTCGAGTGCAATTCAAAGGGTTGATTTGATATACATTGCCTATTTTGTTTTGTGATCAATAAAGGTTGATGCTTGGGGTAATGAATTTCTCAATTTTCTTCATGTTCCCACTGAAGATTCTAAAATCATGGTTATTTTGCAGCTACTTGAAAAATCTATCTCTCATGCACTGAGGCGTTGAACGAATCAAATTATTCCTTTGGGAAGCAAAAAAAAGAGATTTCTTTTATGGCGGAAATGCTCGAAAAGAACGTTCCTTTCACGGTTGAAGATATTGTTCAGACGCCCTTACCCGGTTATGTAGCCCCAACTGCAGTCAGCTTTAGCCCTGATGACTCTTTGATCACTTACTTGTTTAGCCCTGAAGGGAATTTGAATAGAAGGGTCTACGCATTTGATGTTAAGAAAGGAGAATCTAGTTTGGTATTTAGTCCTCCTGATGGTGGAGTTGATGAGAGCAATATTTCACCAGAAGAGAAGCTGAGAAGGGAGAGGCTGCGGGAGCGCGGTTTAGGAGTTACTCGGTATGAATGGGTCAAGACAAACTTGAAGATGAAATTCATTGTGGTGCCTTTACCTGCTGGGGTTTGTTCTTTTATTCCCTTTCTTCTATTATCAATACTACGTTTTTCGTTAGGATCCTGAAACCTTCGGAAAATATTATTGAATTGTCACTTATAAGAGCAAGCAGATGTATTTGAAATGAAAAGATATGGGATTTAAGTTGCCGATGATAGGCTATACTAGGATGTGACGAAAAGAATAATAGAAAAAAGGTGGGAGGGAGAACATATTAAGGGTCTTTGATCAAGTGGATACTTGGGAGCCTTTTTGCTTTGGGGAGTTAGGAGATCTCTTCACGAAATCTCGAAGATACGCTGGGATATTTGTTATGGTTTGGTCAATGGTTCTTGATTGTAATCGTTGATTCAAAGATAATAAAGTGGACTTGTTCCTGTGACTTTATATGCCAGAGTCTGAATCTTATCATTTGCATTAGTCTTCTTTTATTACGTTTAGCATTCTTTTTGTAGAATCTTGACATAGGTTTTAATCTAACTCCCCTTGGTTAACTTTTCCTTCGTGTTGTTACCATGGTTAGGTGTATATGAAAGACCTTTCTTCATCACCAAATCCGGAGCTCATAGTTCCAAGTTCACCCAATTCTCCAATCATTGATCCTCGTCTATCTCCTAATGGCTTACTGCTTGCGTACGTGAGAGACTCCGAGTTGCATGTCCTGAATTTGTTGAAAAACCAGACACAACAGCTAACAAGCGGTGCCAATGGAAGTACTCTGGTAAGTAAAACTTTGCTACATGACTGTTCTTGTTGTCTCGCTTATCGATTAAACATATTCTCTGGAGAATAATGGTGATTTGTTCTGTTGCTACAGACTCATGGTCTTGCTGAGTACATAGCTCAGGTGAGAAACTTTTCCTTGGAGACTTCCCCATTTTGTTTGTTTCCCCGAAGAAACAGGCATGTGAATGTTACAAATTGTATGTTATATATGAAATAATTTTTTTGAAATTTTTTCTATTTCAGGAAGAGATGGATCGGAGGAATGGGTACTGGTGGTCATTAGATAGCAAGTTTATCGCCTATACAGAAGTTGACTCCTCGCAGATTCCTTTGTTCAGAATAATGCATCAGGGAAAAAGCTTGGTTGGTTCAGAAGCACAAGAAGATCATGCTTATCCTTTTGCAGGAGCTCTCAATTCCACAGTCCGTCTCGGGGTAGTTTTTTCAGCTGGCGGCGGGAAGACGACTTGGATGGATCTTGTATGTGGAGGAAAAACCAATACGGAGGACGAGTATCTTGGTAGAGTCAGTTGGATGCCCGGGAACGTTCTCATGGTGCAGGTTCTGAATAGGTCGCAGAATAAATTGAAAATCATCAGCTTTGATATAAACACTGGTCAAGGAAACATATTGTTGACAGAAGAATCCAATGTGTGGGTGACTTTACATGACTGTTTTACCCCTCTGGAGAAAGTCCCTTCGTTAAGGCGCTCAGAAGGATTCATTTGGGCCAGCGAGAGAACCGGTTTTAGACATTTGTATCTTTATGAGTCTGATGGGACATGCGTTGGAGCCATTACTAGCGGTGAATGGATGGTTGAGCAAATTGCAGGTGTAAATGAACCGTTGTGTCTGGTTTATTTCACTGCAACTCTCGATGGACCGCTTGAGACTAATCTTTACTGCACAAAGTTGGAAGCTGGGGATGCATCTCAGTGTCAACCGCTGAGGCTTACACATGGGAAAGGAAAACATATCGTCGTGCTCGATCACCAGATGAGGAACTTCGTCGACATTCATGATTCAGTTGATTCGCCTCCACGGGTTTCTCTTTGCTCTTTGAGCGATGGGACCGTACTCAAGATTCTCTACGAGCAGACATCTCCTATACCGATACTGAGAAGCCTTAAACTCGAGCCTCCGGAGTTTGTTCAAATACAAGCGAATGATGGAACAACAACACTGTACGGCGCAGTTTACAAACCCGACAGTTCGAAATTTGGTCCCCCTCCATATAAAACGATGATCAATGTTTACGGAGGTCCCAGCGTTCAGTTGGTCCATGATTCTTGGATGAATACCGTCGATATGAGGACGCAGTACCTGAGAAGCAGAGGCGTCTTAGTTTGGAAGGTTCTAAAAATTCTTTATGCTCTCGATTTTGTACTCAGGCAAATGTTGAATAAGGTTAACTCAAAGACGAGGCTTTATAATTGATAGATTTTCACTGCTTTTTCAGCTTGATAACAGAGGCACAGCACGGCGTGGGCTGAAATTTGAATCTTGGATCAAGCATAACTGTGGAAATGTTGATGCAGAGGATCAAGTAACCGGGGCCAAATGGCTTATCGAGCAAGGCCTGGCTAAACCAAACCACATTGGGGTGTACGGTTGGAGTTACGGTGGGTACCTCTCAGCTACACTCTTGACCCGCTACCCTGAAATCTTTAACTGTGCTGTCTCGGGGGCTCCTGTTACATCTTGGGATGGATATGACACGTTTTACACCGAAAAGTACATGGATCTTCCCCCAGAGGAGCGGTACCTGAAGAGCTCAGTAATGCACCATGTCGGGAACCTTATAGATAAGCAGAAGCTGATGTTAGTACATGGAATGATCGATGAGAATGTGCATTTCAGGCACACGGCTAGGCTTGTGAACGCGCTAGTTGAAGCGGGAAAGCGGTATGAGTTGTTGATATTTCCCGATGAACGGCATATGCCACGGAAAGAGAAGGACCGTATTTATATGGAACAGAGGATATGGGAGTTTATAGAGAAGAGCTTATGAGGGTAACATTTATAAACTTGGTGTTTTTGTTTTTGTTTTCACATTCTTTTTTTTTAATTATTCACAAGCGAAAATGATATATCTTTCATGTCTATTGAACTAGTGGTTATAACTTTTATTTTACTATCATACACTATTTAATTCGTTAATAATAATTTTTTGTTTATCAGACTATTATTGCATTCAAACATTATGGTGGTTCGAACAATCTGGTAATAATATATAAGGTTTCTGTTGGATTCTGAGGTTTGTAACTAACCGGCTGATTACATGTTAAAATATTTCCGGTAATGTTCGGTTATCAGGAGCTTGTACAGTCAAAACCAAAGCAAGCCAAACTTAACCGATGCAGCGATTGATCGGTTAGTATCTTAACTGGTCCCACTAAACGCCGTTGGTTTTGACGGATTTTAACTTCTCACGTCCACGAGTTGGCCTTGCCATTCGTCCAACATTCAAATGGTTAGATCCGACTTCCGTGCTAAATATTCCATTTATGTGAAAATAGTTAAAGCTTAATGATGTGGTAAGAATTTTTAATATGTACATCGATTTATGTTCAATTATCACATAATAATTTCTTTTTTTTTATCAACTTTTGTAGAATGTAATTAACTGACTCATATTATTACTGCTTCGGAGAATGAGTTTTATTGATTTTTCTAGAGTCGTCTGAAACGGTAAGCAATCAGCGTCCGTTACGGAAATGGTAAACGCCGTGGAGAGCAGTTCACGGCGTTAGCGATCGCATAAAACTTCCGTCAAAAGTCAGCGATGTCTAATTCTATAAATAGATCCCGAAAAATGCGCCGCTGTTCAAAGAAGACTTGTCACTGTTTGTCTCTCTCTCTCTCTCTTCCTTTCTGGGAATGCTCTAAAGTTTTCTCGGGAAAAAAATTGGAGAGTGTTTCTGGGTTCTCGGATACTTGGCAACGAGTAGGTTTTAATGAACCAGTTTCTATTTCCGATTCTGTTGATTCATCGCTGCCCAAATTTCGATTTTCGAGGTACGGACCATTTTTTTTTCCTTTCTTTTTTCATGATTCTCGATCACTCTGAATAATCGATTTTCTTGCTGTTGTCTCTTCCGATCATGAATATTAGTTGTATCTGTTCGATGATGGTGAAATTTGAGTAAAATGTAGAAACCAAAAATTGATTTTACTCTGTAGCGGTTCCGTATTTCTGGATGATCGTCAGATAATCAAAGATTTCTCTTTAGTGATAAACACTATTTGTTTGCTGATTTTGGTTTGGATTTGAAAATTTTGTTTTGCTTATTGCGTTTACTGATCTGGAGCTTCTCTCATATGTAAAAGTGTGGGAATTAGTGGTAAAATCCAATTTTTTTTCTGTTCCTTTATCGAGACCTAAAATTAACTTAGTTTATTAGGATAAAACTTTGAAAACTTAGGCCAGCCTGTGTTGGCTTTTGATAAAATCCGAATAAGACGTTGACCTAAAACTTATTTTGTGGCCGTGGTTTGGTTATGCTTTTGAGCTAATTTTAGCTATGAAGATTTCTAATTATATAGATGCCAGCAAAACTTTTCAAAGGTTATATAGTCCGCTAAGATAAAATCAGAGTCTTTGTTCATCATCCATACAAGAGAAGAGGTTGGCATGAATGTTTTTTTTTGCTTTCTTTTTTTTGTGTGTTTGATCTGAATATATTACATCTTTCATAGGCTGTGGTTAATTACAAATAGTGATCTTTGTGAACGAACTATTTGGATTTCTTTTACTGTAATTGGACTTTCCCTTTGCATTAGCTTCGTTTGGTAAATACATCAATGAATATTTATGACTGTTTCCTATGATCATTGCTCATTCAGGTTCTTTGCAGTTGATGCGACTACAAGATATTTTTCAGTTACGGTGATGCGAATGAAAGCCTAACCATAGGTGGTTTTGGATTGTTTTAACATCAATATGAACACTTGGGAAACATCGCTTGGCAAGATGTGAGTTAGAAAGCTCTTCAGTTCAGAGTTCCTGAATCCGTGCAGGAACTTGGTCTTCTTAAAGCACACGGAAGAAGATAACGGTTGATTTCTGGGATTTCAGCCTTTATTTCCTGTTGAGCTCCTAGTATTTCTCCATTCCCAGGATTGCTGCTCTTCAGGATTTAGGATAGACGTGTACAGTTGGGATGTCAGTTGCTAGTGTAGCTCTTAGTCCAGCCCTGGAAGATCTTGTCAACTTTCCAGGTATTATTGGACGGTTTGGTTTGAACTTAGACGACCCAATCCTGATATTCCTGACTATTGCGGGATCCCTGAACCCGATGCGGGTTATGGAGTCAGATTCAATAGCATCCGTGAAGCTAAGGATTCAGAGTATCAAGGGATTTTTTGTGAAGAAGCAGAAGCTGGTGTATGATGGTAGAGAGGTAGCTCGAAATGATTCCCGGATTCAAGATTATGGTCTTGCTGATGGGAAACTGTTGCATTTGGTTATTAGGCTTTCTGATCTCCAAGCCATTTCTGTAAAGACTTTTGGCGGGAAGGAGTTTGAGCTCTTTGTTGAGAGGAGTAGAAATGTTGGTTACGTGAAGCAGAAAATAGCTTCAAAGGAAAGCGAGCTCGGGAACACCTGGGATCATGAACTCACCTTAGATGGTGAAGAGCTAGATAACCAGAGACTCATCACTGATCTCTGTAAAAACGGAGAGAGTGTGATTCACTTGCTAATTAGGAAATGCGCCAAAGTCAGAGCAAAACCAGCGGGGAAGGATTTTGAGGTTTCTATCGAAGATGTGACTCACAAGTACAACTCAGTGGATGGTCGAAGAAGATGCATATCACCAGAAGCAAAGCGTAAAGATTTTTTCGTGGAGCCTGTTGTTGTTGATCGTGAAATTGAACTGCCTCCACTGCTCAAAGACCTTATTAGCTCCACTATAGAGGGCCTGGAGAAAGGAAATGGCCCGATCAAATCATCTGATGGATCAGGGGGAGCTTACTTCATGCAAGATCCATCAAGACACAAATATGTCTCAGTCTTCAAACCCATTGACGAGGAGCCAATGGCTGTGAACAATCCACATGGACTGACTGTTTCTGTGGACGGGGAGGGACTAAAGAAAGGCACACAGGTTGGTGAAGGAGCTTTTAGAGAAGTAGCAGCATACATTTTGGACTATCCCATCACTGGACCACAAACTTTTCCTCATGACCAACCTGGTTTCGCTGGAGTTCCACCAACAACAATGGTCAAATGCTTGCACAAAGATTTCAACCATCCCAATGGTTACAGTTTCTCTCCTGAGAACACAAAGATTGGTTCATTGCAGATGTTTGTGAGTAATGTTGGAACTTGTGAAGATATGGGATACCGAGTATTCCCAGTTGATCAGGTTCACAAGATATCCGTTCTAGACATTAGGCTGGCTAATGCAGATCGTCATGGTGGCAACATTTTGGTTAGCCGAGATGGAAAAGATGGTCAGATCATGCTTACTCCTATCGACCACGGCTATTGCTTTCCAAATAAGGTAAAGGATTCTACTATATACAAATTCGACAATCACAAACAATAATTGAAATCAGCTGCAGAGTATTTCGACTAAAATCACCTTATTTGTCCAGTTCGAAGACTGCACATTCGAGTGGCTATACTGGCCTCAAGCAAAAGAGCCATACTCTTCAAAGACATTGCAATACATCGAAACCTTGGACCCTGAGCAAGACATCAAAATTTTGAGATTCCATGGTTGGGAGATTCCGCCTTCATGCGCCCGTGTCTTCCGCATCTCGACCCTGCTTCTCAAGAAAGGTGCTGCAAAGGGTCTCACACCATTTGCCATTGGAAGCATAATGTGCAGAGAAACACTGAAGAAAGAATCTGTGATCGAACAAATGATCCATGATGCAGAAGCCATAGTGACCCCAGAGACAACCGAAGAGGAGTTTATCAGCACCGTCTCTGCTATTATGGATCGCTGCCTCGACCAGTGTTCTCGGAACTGAAAATATCTTTTTTCGCATCGTCAGGGATTTCGCTCAGGACTGTTAAACAGGTGGTATATCCCGTGTCCATAACAATAAATAAGTGTCACCGTCTTTGAACTCAACCTTAGCTTTTGGAAACAGTGGTTTTGGTTTATAGAATCGCCATGCTTCTGTATTTTGGGTTCGATAACGTTCCTGTGTTTGGAATTTCACATTCTTATTTCAGTTCTGGATGATGAACAAGTCATATATATACATATTATAATATACTATGGGTTTAAGATTTGTCATAGTTCGTATTCTTTTTGGTATCTAAAACTCACAAATTGGAGTTGCTAGAACAAATGTGCATCTATATGATCTAAGCGAATTTTCCATTTTTTCTTTGATGGTTAATGAAGTATCACAACATGTTAATGAAGAAGACACTTTGCATGTCAGTAATAAAGACTCAGCATTGTTAAAATACTTAATGTATTCGACAAACATACAACCTCGTAAATGTTCTAATATTTGACACAATTCTATTTTCCTTCAAGTCCTGCACAAGCTTGATCTTTTACAGATTGTAAGAATACAACAAAAACTGAAAGACAAACAAATCAAAAGATTACAAGCATTCGACGCAACCAAAGTGCAACTCATTGATTAAACCGGTGGAAAACATATTCACCATTGAACATAGGATCCCACCATTGATGGATCCCATGAGCTCTCTTAAAATCAGGCGATTTGCTAGTGTTTATCGTCATATACGCCGATGGTAAAAGATGAAGAGGCTCCGAAGAAGAATCCGAACACGAACTTCCTCCCCCTCCTCCTCCGGACAGAAGACTCCTAAGCGAGTTCCTCGTAGCGATCCTCTCGATTTTTCCAGCTCCCATCTCAAACATTCTGTTTCTGTGCTTGAAATAACCAATGTATTCTGAGCAGATTGGATCTGAAGGATTCACATATAAATAAGGTATCCAGGATGCTAGTTTCATAAACGAATCGTCTTCTTGACCCTGTAGTAAATCATTTACATCTTGTAAGATTCCAACCAGTAACCTCGAAGTAGAGCAACAATTGCAATTTCCCATCGAAACTTAATTATGTACTTCCTCTATGTTGTTGTTCTGTTTTAATGTCAATAACATGCATGCATTTTGGATTGTGATACAAGGCAGTAAATAAAACGAAAAAAAATGCCTATAACATGCACGCATTACAAGGGTTTGAATCTGGATTATGACACAAGGCATTAAAACAAACCAGTAAGCTACTTATTCTGGTTCAGTAAATGTTCTTGGCTCAACTTTTATCTTAACTAGCATGAAAATATTAAGATTACACTTAATTTAAAACGGATAGATTACCTTATTGCGATTGTGGCGACCCCTGACGGCGATGGCTACTCCAGCTTTGACTAGACTTCCGGCGAATCGAACTCCATGTTTAAGCTTCTCGCTCTGCACTAGCTTCTCTATAGGAATCGAGGAGAAAGGAGGGTTGAAAAGGTAACACTCGAGAGGGTAACCAGACCTCGTCATGATCTTCCCGGCGAGCAAAGCCACGGCTGCTCCAAGAGAATGTCCGGCAAGCCACACGGCTGCGTTGCCGGTTTTAGCCACCGCGGTTTTGATCACCTCTATCGCATGCACGAATCTTGTGCTGGCGTGGAGGCTGTCGCGGACGCAGCATAGGTCGAGCCTAAGATCACGTGACCGAGAGTGTGGCTTCATGATCGTGCCGCGGAATGCGATCACGTGACGAGGAGGAATTTTCAAATGAGGAGTGCTATAGTAATTGTAGGAGATGAGTTTGTATTCAAAAACGGCGCCGTATATGGATCCGTCTGATTGGTCGATTAGGGTTTCGGCTAAAGTGAAGTTGAAAAACTCCCACCAGTGATTGGCTTGTGACTTGAGACCAACCCTGTTTTGTTGTCTGTCTCGTTCCAATGTGTACACTGCTTGCACCAAACATGATGCCACCGAGGTTCTATGGTACGAATTATTCCTATATCAAAGACGTTGACTTCTGGTTTTTTATTTTGTGTGATTTGAATGTAATATTGCAAAAATAGCTGATTAGTGATGAGTTTGTAGTGAAATGGATTTGGAAGAAGAATATATGTGGTTAAAATTAAATGAAGGAGATTAAATAGAAAATACCAATCAATGGAAGTTAAATGGATGGGACCAGAAATGCTGAAGATCTCTCTTGGAGAGGCCATTAGCCCCTCTTTCACCATATCATCTTCTTCTTCTTCCATGTTTTCTCTACCTTATCATCAAAAACAGATTACAGAGAAATGTTAATATCGTTCTTGATGTTATCAAAATCAATTTGATGAATGCAAGAAAAAATGAGGGAGAAAAGATATAAAAAAAACACACCAACATAAATTGGTAAAAGTTTATGTACAAAAAAAGCTACGAGACGAATAAGAAAACGGAAAATCAAGTAAAGGAAAGAGAAAACAACATTACCTCTTTTCGCTTTCTGTTTTTAAAAGATAGAACGGGATGGAGACGAATCTGAAAACAATTTGAGGGAAGAAACTACTTATAGAACTTTTTTACAGATCAGATTGTCCATCTTCTTGTGGGTATTGAAACTTTATGGATTTTAAAACATTAATAAGACCATCTCTATAACATTGAAACGTGCAAAAGTGTGTAAAGATTTTACTTTATTTACAAATTGCCAATAAAAGAAAGTAATATTTAGTAAAAATATATTTTAATTAGCCCCTTTGTTCTATTGAAAAATCAAAACCATCACTTGATCTTATATAATACAATGAAGAGAATGTATATTTATTAATTAATGTACAGTGTTTCGTGCTTTTGTATTACCAAGCTTGACGCGTTGATTTTAATTAATCCAAATGTAGTTTAACTGTTTACGCTTAATTTGCAACTCAAGATTTCACATTGAATTAAAAAAAAAACTCAAATTTGGAGGATAAAATTACTAAAGAGTTGAGATTAATTAAAAAAGATTACAGAAAAAATGAAATTTGGGCGTAGCGTGGTGGCCAAAGGGCTGAGATGATTGCACGTCATTAATTGGATTTTCGTTGATCCCTTTTAGATCGACGGCTTCAGCTAAAGACTTTCTCCGATCATCGGAGCAAACAGTAATTTGAGATGCAGAAGCTGAACGAGCTCTTCTCTGGTGGCGGAGACGGCGATGGGACAACCGATAGCTTCCTTGAAGATGGATCGGAGGGTCTCTGCTCTCTCTCCCCAACCCAGGTTTTTCTCCCCGTCTCCTTCGCGCGATGTCGATTCGCTATGTTTTTTTCTTTTCTTTACTGAATCTCCTTCTATTTGCAGAGAATGTACGGATTCGCCGCGTCTTTGGCCGCTGGTTTGCTGCTTATGTTTCTGGTAAAGCTCAATTTGACATATCGATCAATGCCTTGTAGTTTTTTTTCTTCCCAGTCAAGCGTTTCGATTTTTTATTCTTTATAGGCTTGTAGTGTTTGATGTTCTTCTTCATCACGTTCTATGGATCGAATTGAAGTGATCTTGTTCATTACGAGACCATCAAGATGTAATTCATGTTTCTGACTCTTGTTCTGCAGTCCATGATCGTATTTTCTGTCCCCATCAAATTTGGACTGCTCTTCACATTTGGAAATGTACTCGCTATTGGAAGGTATGTTTTGCCTGAATCTTGGCGGCGAGACTTAACATTTTCCGATTCAATTCGTGGCATTCATAGATTTGTATCGCTCTCTTCTCATCTTTCAGTCCTTTCTCTTGTGCTTAGTCATTTTTGATATCTGGTGCTTACTGGTTCCCATAATCTCATGGTCATATGCTTCTGTTTCTTGATATCGTTTAGGTGAAATTCCATTCAGAGATTGTTCCCACCAAAATGATTATGAAGACAATTTACAACTTTCATTGTGCTTTCTGTGTCTATCTAGCCAAAGTATTTCGTTGCAGTTTCTTCATAATTTCTGCGATGGAAATGGCATTGTTACTTTCTTTGACATTTACGCCTTATGGAATTCAGTATGAAAACTCCTAACTTAGAGCTATAGATTTGTTCCCGCCTTTGCTTGCTTGCTTGCTTGTGTAACTTTAGTTAAAGCGGTTTTTTTCATTGGCAAGAATCTGACGATATTGTTATTTTTTATCTAACAAAAGCTTTTGCAATTTCTACGTCCATATTGTCATTCCTTTTTAAACAACAAGAGATCAATGTTTCTTTGGCAGCACAGCCTTCCTTATGGGACCTGAGCAACAGATAAATATGATGTTGGACCCTGTTCGTATCTACGCTACATCCATTTATATCGGATGCGTTGTTGTTGCACTCATTTGCGCTCTCTTGGTAAGTTTTTGCGCTCTCATACAACCAACCAATGAAAATGTTTAATTCCATAACTAGATGTTTAGAATAACCGCAAGATCTCATCTCAGTAATGTCCAAAGTCTGTAATTTTGTTTGTTTCCCAGTACTTCTCAGCTTCAAACTTCTGTCTTTTCAAAATCTTTCTCATCTCCTGTAGATCCACGGCAAAATTTTAACGGTGCTTGCGATACTATGCGAGACTTGTGCACTTATTTGGTAAGTTCAATGCTTAAATCCAACCCAAATACCAAATACAGATTTGTTTCTACAAGGTTCCCAAGAATCTTAAGCCTTACTGGGTTGAACATCTTCTTCTTATGTACATAATAATGACAGGTACAGCCTCAGTTATATTCCATTCGCACGGAGAATGGTCTCTGAAATAATGATCCGTCTCTGCGACACCGAGCTATAGTCAGTCATCTGGCGGTATACACAAAGCACATAAAGCAGCTTTACTGGTCTCAAGAACTTGAGATCTGATTCTTCTTCTTTAGTGTTTTTCGGTGTTGTTGTTGTTTGACCTGATCCGGTGGTTCGCTTGTACATCAATAAGAAGAAGTGCAGATTGAGTGTTTTTTTTTTGGCGGCCTTGCAGCTCTTCTTGTGTGTGTTTTGTTGGCTCAAGCTCTTTTTGCAGCTTCAGCTTTAACCGTCATTTTGACATTTTGTTTGATAAAAACAAATACTTTTATGTAAATAAATTTACATCGCTTATATACATTGACCAGCTAAAAATAAGTTTGATGTTGAAGTCTTCTAAGATTATTATAAGATTTTTGAAGTTATTGTAATCGTGTTTCTTACGTCTAAATCATACAATCATTCGAAGATAGTTCGTAAGAGGTACGAATGTAATCCGACATGAATTATTTTGCTATTTGCCTAATTTTTTGTTTTGTAAGGATGCACATATTATTTTTCCCAACATAGAAACTAGAAGGACTCCTTTTTTTTTTGACAACGAGAAAGAGCATCATTCATACAAATCATCTCTCTACATTATTAGTTCTTTCTTTACATTAAAAAGAGCGAAAGGAAAAAAAAACATAAACATAATAAACTTCATCAAACGGAAAGGACAAAAGCACCAAAAGTGTCGATCAAATCTTCAAACGCCCAAATGTTAGATGCAACCTCCCAACTGTAACATTTAAAGTAGAAAAAACCAGAGTTAAGATACTAAACTTGTAATGAAAGTGTTTTATTAACAATTATAATAACAAATCTTTACCATTATAGATTCGATTTCCTTGTCGGAGACAGGTGTGCGTTTCGGCTGAAGAGATGCTTTCCCCCCGTCAGCAGTGTTCTTCGGAGCCGCCGGGACATCCGAACTCGCCGTCACATTTTTCTTGCCGCCGGTAACAGATCCCGACGCCGGTCCAGAGCCTGAGAAAATTTCACACGCAAAAGAATGAGTCGATAAGAAGGATAATAAAGATAGTGATGAGCAATTGGCATCTAATAAAGCAAGAACCAAACAAAAAGAAAAATAAAAAAGCAGTGAGAAAGAGAATCTACTTAAAAAAAAAATTGTTTTGAGGATCTGAGGATCAAAATAAAAAATGTAAACCTGCAGAGGAGGACGAAGTAGAGTGTCTCTGAGGAAATTTGATACGAGGGATTCTCTTCATCTTCTGCTTCCTATGATTCTTTGCTTTTTGTTTTTTTCCTCTGTTTTTTCTGTCCATTGAGAGACGATCGAAAGCTCTTATCTTTATCCTAAACAAAATGGGCTACTGGGCCCGAAGAAGTGTTCGTAAGATGGGCTTTTTGTATATAAAATAATACAACTTGGGTATTCATTATTATCTTTTTCAGACAACTTGATTGTTTTGGAATAGAAAACATTAAAAGTAAAACTTGTTTTGTTTTCCAACTCAAAGTCATACAATCTAGCTTCTGAACTTAATGTGCTAATGGGCCGAAATATCAATGGATAATAACATGAGATTCACGCGTGTAGACAATGGCTGCAATAAATGGGCTAGGAATCCGTTTGGAAGTTTTGGGAGGTGTCATGCTTTCGTTTACTGCGTCATTAGCCGTCATGCAGGAGAAGCAACAAGAGTTTGCATCTACGATGGGTTTGCTTCTCAGTTTTGCTCTTTAAGTATCATTAGCTCTTTAACAACTGTACTGAGACTCGCGAGACTCAGGGAGACTGTCATCATTAGTTGGAATGTTCTGATGAGGTACTTAGCTCAACCTCTTTCTACATCTAACGACTGTTGTACCATGTCATCAATAAGCAAACTATTTAGAAATTTAGACGGTAGAGTAGACGATGAAAGACTTCAGAGGTTGATGCGACATGACTTTATAAGAAGAGTCTAGCACCATCTAAGAAGAGACTTCAGAGGTTGATCTCACTTGGTTTCCTAATCACAAGCTTTTTCTTTCTTCTTTCGGTTAAAATCCTAATAAGTTAATAACAATGTTTAATTTCTTTATATTTTATATTTAAGTTCCTTTCTTTCTTTCCCCATATATATTTAATTTCTTGGAGAGGATAAATTTATGTGTTGATAAATATTATGGTAGTCGTCGTCTCAATAATTGATAAAGTTTTGTGGTGCGATTTACATTGTCTTTTTCAAGGGAAGCAGCCAAAAACGACTTTAACCTCCTCCTTAAAAAAATTATGGCGAAAACAAATTTTATGGACCACGGGACGATGAGTGAGATAGTTCATTGGCCTTTAACTTCTGTTTGAGGTCGTCGACTTTCTATATTACGCAATAAAAACAATCACCACCTTTATCGTTTCAGTTTCGTGGATGATGTGAGATTCGTCCTTATTTTGAACTGAAACTCATCGATTTAATTATGAGAAAATGTAAGAAAACGATATTTAGTTTTCCCCTAACTAGTTCTTACTTTAGAAACTAGATATCAGTAAGGGGAAAAAATTGATCTTTTCGATAAGATTTCAGAGTAAAATGTTTGACATAAGAGATTTTTTATAATGAATAGTCTATTACTAATAAAATAATTTGTGGCTCCGCATAAGTAGGGACTAAAACATGAAAATGACATGTATGCTTTTATGAAAATACATACCAATCAACAACTCTAAATTACCTTTTTATGTTCAATCAAATATTATTGTATGAAACTCTTATATATTTAGTACGTATATTATTAATCATATAAATTATAAGTAAAGTATACATAAAAATGTTTTAAGTAATTATGTCTATGTCATAATTTATATGGAATACAAATTTTCACTTTAAAAAATCGAATAATATGATTTTTGATGTTTTTAATAAATTGGATATTATTTTCATTTCTCTAATATTATGTTTAACTACTAAACTTTGATCATTTATTTAAGATAACTTGTATTTTAGTTAGTCGACCATTTGGTTTTGTAAACACCACTTTGTCACTTTGAAATATCAGAGTTAATTCTAGAACACTCTTTAAACCTAATTGGAAGAATATGTTTCTTTTGTACATAACAGAGGAAAATATATTATTACCTAAAACAACCAGTTTAGTACGTTACTCTAATTATCAAAAACGTTGATCGACGGTAACTAATTACTTGAGTATTTAAATACATCATTCGTGAGTTCCAGAAATGTCAATAATTTAAGAGAAATTGCGCTTTATAACTAACTTTTCTCTAGAGCAAGAACTTTTGGTGGTGGCAAAAAAAAAAGAGAAATAACGTCAAAGAATTGTTTCCAAAACCCTAGATCTAATTGATTTATTTGGTTTCCTTATCCTTAATTTTTAGTAACTAATTTTCATTATTATTAAATTCATATTTAAAATATATTTAATAATTATTTTAATTTAGATTCTCGCTATATTCATTAAGGTCAAAATTATCATTTTATCATCCAATTATGTTAGATACCTAATTTAGTTTTGGCACATGCTACCCACCTAATTTGTGTATCTAAACATATTATTCATCTAATTCACCCATAATTTAATGGTACATTATTTATTTGCTTGTTCCCAATAGCAAACAATAGCATTTATTAGGTTGGACAATAACTTGTGTTTGTATCTTAAAAAAAATCGTTTGTTATTTTCAACTTCGACAGGCCAGAAATATTGACGAATTATATGGACAGAAAAAAATAACGATTTTTCGCCTTTTATTTTTATTAGTAAAAATTAGAATGTGGTGACTATAAATCTGTTACTCCGTCTTTCTCAGCTCTCTCATCTCATAAACCATATTGAAGAGTAATTAACAGATATGTATATGACTTTTACACAAGTTTGTTTATGGTCGGCGACGCTGCTCGCCGTCGTGCTGAGTTGGGCAATATTTCACGTGAACAACAGGAGGAAGAAGGCCACTAAGCTGGCGGATACGGCGGGGGAGGAGAGAACAGACGGTGTTGCTGACGTCATCATCGTTGGAGCTGGTGTCGGCGGCTCAGCTCTTGCCTATGCTCTTGCTAAGGTAAGTAAAATTGGTGTGACAGTTTTGCGTCCAAGTAATATATCAGCATCACGCTTTGGTTAACTATACTACTTGTGCATGAATAGTATAACAATACTATAATAATAGTATAACTATGTATAACTCAACTATGATACGAATATAATATTTTTGGGTTGAAATGAACACTCGTATATATTTATTTTGGGTTAAAAAGGACGGACGTCGAGTACATGTGATAGAAAGGGACATGAGCGAACCAGTGAGAATGATGGGTGAGTTTATGCAACCTGGAGGACGGCTCATGCTAGCTAAGCTTGGCCTTCAAGGTCTGTCTCTGCTTCACTTTCATCTACATTTACATAACTAAATGTAAGACATATCGTGTCTTAACTAGCTTCTCGATTGACTTTTTGCGTCTGTGCTTATATAGATTGTTTGGAGGAAATAGATGCACAGAAAGCAACAGGCATAGCAATTTATAAGGACGGAAAGGAAGGCCTCGCGCGTTTTCCGGTGGACAACAACTTTCCATATGAACCTTTTGGTCGATCTTTTCACAATGGCCGTTTTGTCCAGCGACTGCGCCAGAAGGCCTCTTCTCTCCCCAAGTAAGCATCTCTATCCATTATTATTATTATGTATTGTAATTAAGTAGATATTAACAGACTATATATTAATTTTAAACAAAATCTATGAGTAATATTTCATATTAAATTTTTTTTAAAAAATAATATATATGGAACTTGAATCAATCTAGTCAATTGGTTTTAAATTAAAGATCCAAAACCTTAATATTATATTAAAAATTATACATAAAAAATGTAATTAGATTCAATCAAACTTATGAGAAACATGACCATTCTATAAGTTATTAATTTTGAGATACGAAATCAATATGAACTTTATTGTTTTATGAGAACTAGATTGACCGAAAATAAGTATTGGTGAGTAAGTGATTTAATTGAATTTATAAAAACATGAATCATAATCCTTGCCCCTTACTAATTGATTTTGAGAAAAAAAAGAACTAATAAACGTTGAGAAATGTTTTGTTTCCTATAAAATAAGAAACTTCACAAGACAAAATTTGTTAGTGCTAAATATAATTTATGGGATGATGAAATCGACGTTACTTTTGCAATTCCCTTTAAAATAACTGATTAGTAGTCAGTTCCATAGAATCGAAATATATATATACTACTAAACTTGACAATAGCAATGATCTTTACTTATACCATTGATTTAATTATAGACCAAACATTACTTGGCAGTGTACGGCTGGAAGAAGGAACCGTAAAATCTTTGATAGAAGAAAAAGGAGTGATCAAAGGAGTGACATACAAGAACAGCGCAGGCGAAGAAACAACGGCCTTTGCACCTCTCACTGTTGTATGCGATGGTTGCTACTCGAACCTTCGTCGGTCTCTTAGCGACACCGATGTGAGTATATATAACTTTAAACCGAAGAGACTTCAGTCTTATCCTAAAAACATTAATCAGCTAGAATTGATGTTGATATAGGCGGAGGTTCTGTCGTACCAAGTTGGTTACATCACAAAGAATTGTCAGCTTGAAGACCCCGAAACCTTCAATTTGATAATGTCTAAACCATCCTACACCATGTTGTACCAAATAAGCAGCACCGACGTTCGTTGTGTTTTGGAGCTTTTCCCCGGCAATATTCCTTCTCTTGCGAATGGTGACATGACCAAGTTTTTGAAAGACACCATGGCTCCTCAGGTACACATTAATTAGGCTAATGATTTATATCGATCGTTTTATTAAAATAACTAGATATATAGTTGATGTTACTGTTACATATGTCATTCATACTCATCACAATGTAACATTTTAAAGCGGTCCATGGCTCCAGATTATGCATCTAACACCTCTTTACATTTTATTTTGAAGGTACCTCCAAAACTCCGCAAAATATTTTTGAAAGGGATCGATGAGGGAGCACATATAAAAGTGATGCCAACAAAGCGCATGTCAGCAACTTTGAGCGATAAGAAAGGTGTGATTGTGCTAGGAGATGCATTCAACATGCGTCATCCAGCAATCGCGTCTGGAATGATGGTTTTATTGTCAGACATTCTCATCCTACGTCGCCTTCTCCACCCATTAAAAAACCTAGGCGATGCAAACAAAGTCTCAGAAATTATCAAGTCCTTTTATGTTATCCGAAAGGTTAGCATATACACCTCACGTACTAATCTAAAAGAATAAACCATATTTTATAACAACCTCGAAAAAGAAGTTGAAATATTACATGGTTTTGTATGGGTGAAGCCAATGTCAGCGACGGTGAACACACTAGGGAACGCATTTTCTCAAGTGCTAATTGCATCGAGGGACGAAGCTAAAGAGGCAATGCGACAAGCCTGCTATGACTACCTCACTAGTGGTGGGTTTGGCACGTCCGGATTGATGGCTCTGCTCGGCGGCATGAACCCTCGTCCGCTTTCTCTTATGTATCATCTATGCGTTATGACTCTTTCCTCCATTGCTCAACTGCTCTCTCCATTTCCATCTCCTCTTCGAGTTTGGCAAAGCCTCAGACTTTTTGGTGTAAGTCATTATGTCTTTCCTTCTATTAGCATACATATTATGTATAGAACTGTTTTTTTTCTTCCGAAATTAACCGTCTCGGTCTTTTTAGTTTACTCACTACAATTTGACATCGATCTGATTTTGTTTTTTTTAGTTGTCTTTGGAAATGTTGGTTCCTAATCTAAAGGCGGAAGGAGTTAGCCAAATGTTGTCTCCAGCATCCGCAGCCGCGTATCGCAAAAGCTATATGGCCGCAACCGCTCTCTAAGCATCGATGCTCTGAATCGCCAATTACATATTTGGAGCGCGAATCTTTGCGATTATGCATTTGTTAATATTGTGTTCTAGTGTGCTTACTATTATACTTATGTATTAGTATACAACTGGAAAATACTTGTCGGTATATTCTATCGACATTAAAGATTTTAACAATAAAACGATTGTTTAAATTAAAAAGATATATATAATAATAATAAAACGACTCTTCATTTTGTTGAATGTTTGTATACAATTTTTTTACACGACTTGGTTTCTCTTTATATACTAAAATAGAAGCTATAGGAGAAAATCTGTGACAATTGCAACCAACCAACATTTTGTCACATAATAATGCTATCATCATCTTAACATATTTAAACTCCATTTTGTTAAGTATATCACCTAGTATTTGCTATAATATATATTAGGCGAGAGAATAGTTTTCTACATTTTGTTCAACCACATTTTACAACAGTATATTATTTTTATTTTCTTAAAAAGATTTATATAGTTAATTACAGAGAAACAAAAAGGATGCATCAGCATCATTTAACCATGTCCATGAGTGACATAATTCATTGGCCTTTAATTGACCTTTGAAGTCGACCTTTAGCGTAAACGTAAGTCAGTCTAGTAAGAGTCTATTCAAGAAAGGATGCATCACGTAACCATGAGTGACATACTTCGTGGCCTTAAAACATTGACCAGCCATGAACATGCTGCCAAAGGGCAACCCAAGAATAACAATGCGTGTTGGCTTGATATAAAAGATGAATGTTAAGATGGGGTGATTCACCATGGCCTTTCCAGAAATTATTTTAATCGGAATCAAATATAAATTATAATATATATCAAATAAAAAATGAATATTAAATATAATAATATATAGTTCTCTTCATCAACTTTTTAAAAATGGTATACTGAGCCTAAAATGTGTTGTGGTTTTCAAAAGAATAAAGTAAACATATATGTTTAAAAAAACTCCAGCCATATGCGATAAATTGGAGGATTAAACTCTTGTTTAAAGGTGACACAACCAAGATAATATCCATTTCTGCTAATGGCTTGAATTAAAATAATTTTATTCATTTTGAAGGTGTCATAAATGGATCTGCTACGGTTTTTTTTTAAATCACCAAGTTATTTGTTTTAGTTATGCATTTAAATTTGCCCAAAATAGATATGCATTTAATAAAATACAACACATAAACGGCTGTAGCAGTAGGTCTTTTTTCAGTTCATACTTTATTTTATAATAGAAAATTTAATAATGTTTTTAGTTTCTTAATATAGTGATAATTTTATTTTGTCTACATATAGAAAGTTAACCAATTCAAAAGTTTATGGAATTCAGAAAAATTCATACGTATGAATTAACAATCGTGTTTGTGATTGAAGAATAATGGTTGGCCATTGTCTCAACAGAGCATAACAGCGACTTAATTTAACGGGTTTAACAAATACGATTTGATTTGAATCGGTTATAAATTTTTTTTTTACGTGGTGCTGACGGTGAATTTTTTTTGTTTAATATATTTTCCTTCTTTCTCCAGCCATTATCTCATTATTTTATTATACCATGCCCATCACGCTTATGAATTACAAATATCATATTTCAACGATCTTTAAAAAAAAAAAAGAATATTTCAACTATCTTCCGACTTCCTTATTTTTCATATAAGATTTTTCTGAACTCTAAAGCCAATCATTAATAATATAATTTTTGAAACCTAAATTTTTTAATTTTTAAAAATAAGACTGAAATTGATGATTTTGAATATTTACTTTCAAAATCGCTAGATCATCATCTTTCAATTGAAGTTAAACTTTTGATTTCAGATTGCTCAAAATATTATATGGTTAGATAGTTACCGATGCTACTCGTTTATTTGTATTTTGACACGTATATGATCTCAATCAAATCAGCATTGTGTTTAATATTCAAAAACTGATAGGTAATCATGTAGACGTGGCTGTATGTGCCCATAGGGGGTTGACTTTTTTTGTTTCTTATTTCCTTTTTTTGGTCGGCCAACTTTTGCATTGAAAGAGAAAGTTACAAACCTAACAAGGGGTAGAATCGGTAGATTTATATTTCTTGAGAATATTAATTCGAATTGAGTTTTGTTTTTCTTTCAACGAAGACAATTAATTAGAAACCATGTCTAAAAGAAGAAAAAAAATAAGCATATAAAACTAGTAAAGCAAGATCAATTATTGCTTATCTAGAATGGTCGTGCAACTACAAATATCAGTGATTGTGATTTGACCTCATGTCTGCCCATAACGATCGGTATATTGATTTGCAAAGCTGTGGAAATCCAACTAATTACATAGATTTGACTATGTCACATATAAATTTTTCTAGGTTTCTCCTATTTATAGAGATCATTTCACAGATAAAGATAGAGCTATTATTACTAAGCGGAAATGGCATCTACATACGCGTGGTTGTGGACACTTCTCGCCTTCGTTCTAACATGGATGGTCTTTCACCTCGTCAAGAGAAAGAAGGCGGAAACAGAGGAGGCAGAGGCAGAGGCAGAGGCAGAAGAGAGAAAAGACGGTGTCGCTGATGTTATCATTGTTGGGGCGGGTGTGGCAGGCTCGGCTCTCGCTTACGCTCTTGCTAAGGTATACTTGTGCATGTGACGGTTTTTGTCTATGTTTATGCTTTTTTTTTCCTTTTTGGTTTTATATATACTTTATCAATCAATCACGGTAAGACATCGTCACTAGGACGGTCTATTGCATATGTTGGTTGCTTTTATATATCTAAGAATAAGAAGTTTAGATCTATTACGTTGATTGTGGTGATAAGTAGAGATGATTTTAGCTCAAACATGATTTGATCTTTTGAAACCAACATAACTGATTGAACTCGGTTTTTAATTGGTGTCTTTTCATGTGTTGTGCGAAGCTTCTTTCATCAAAGTCAGATACTTTTTTTTTCTGTTGATCAGAGCGGTGAAATAGTTATCAGATAGGTTTTCTTACGTATTAATTATTTTAAATAACATTCATAATTATAATTTTTTTGTTAGTGACAAAAAAAGAAAAAGAAAAAAAATAGAATTTTTTTGTCAACAGTAGAAATTTATTTATCAGAGCTAGTATTCTTAAGCTAAAGGTAAATATTTACGTGGTAAGTTTTTTAAGGAAATATAATGTATTCTTTCATTTATAGGAATATACATATATGGAATAATCTAAATCAATGGACTTGGTAAAAATGTACTATTTTTTATAACAGTATGTGTGTGGTGTAATATTTGTTCAGAGTCATTTCTTCAGATTTTAGTCCAACACTTTTCTAAAAAAAAGTTGTTGCTGATCTGAGAAAAAAAAAGACTGAAATAAAAAGAAAATAACAAAACGGAAAAGTAACAAAATATGAAAGTAGGACTTTAAGACATGTGTCCATGAGTTGAAATACATCAAAAGAAAAAAGAATGCGGATGCAGAAAAAAAACATTTGACCTGATGATTTTTCTACAGAAATGTTTTTTTTTTGCAAAAAAAAAGTATACAAAAATGTCATTTTGGTTATTTTATATTTTGTTCCTGTTAGCTACTCAGTATGTATATTTAATTTAAATGCGAATGCAGGATGGGCGGCGAGTACATGTGATAGAGAGGGACTTGAAAGAACCTCAAAGATTTATGGGAGAGCTGATGCAACCGGGAGGCCGCCTCATGTTAGCTCAGCTTGGCCTTGAAGGTCTCTCTCTCTTCACTTCATCTTTACATTCATTAATTACTACACAATGATGCTTGATCTTGCTGCCATACGCGCATGGATGTATCTAAACTCAATCATGTTGTTTAATTACTTTGCGAATTTGGATATGTATATCTATTAGATTGTTTGCAAGAGATAGACGCTCAAGAAGTGAAGTCCTTGGCAATTTACAAGGACGGAAAACACGACACCTTGTATTTTCCGGATGACAATAAGTTTCCTTATGAATCAGCCGGTAGACTCTTACGTAATGGTCGTTTGGTACAACGTCTACGCAAAAAGGCAGCTTCTCATGCCAAGTACGTGCACATATTTACATATATCCGTATTATTATTATTGTACCATGGACATTTCAAACCGTAGTCAATACTAATTTTCAAGAAATTTTTTCTAGTGGAATTGGGATCAATCTCTCTAGTTTATGGATATTGTCATTTCAAAATCACTTGAGAATCAGTAAAATAATCTATCACTCTTATATGTGTTCATCTTCTTAATACAATTAATGCAACGAACATTGGCAGTGTGCAATTAGAAGAAGGAACGGTGAAGACTTTGATAGAAGAAAAAGGAGTGGTCAAAGGAGTGACATACAAGAATATATCAGGTGAAGAAGTAACTGCCTTAGCACCTCTGACTGTTGTATGCGACGGTTGCTATTCAAACCTTCGTCGGTCAGCCGTCGATAATAAAGTGAGTGGACACTTTTTCTTTAAGAACACTTTTTGTATCCTCATTGAATTTTAACGGAAGATCATTTATAAATGTATATATGTTTCCAGGAGGAAGTGCTCTCGTATTTTGTGGGTTACGTCACGAAGAATAGCCGACTTGAAGATCCACGTAGTCTACATCTGATTTTTTCTGAACCTTTACCTTGTGTTATATATCATATAACAAGCGATGAGGTTCGTTGTGCTGCCGAGATTCCAGCTGATAGTATTCCTTCTATGGCGAATGGCGAAATGGTTAACTTTCTCAAGAAAACTGTGGCTCCTCAGGTACGTTAGGATTGATGTAAAACTAAGAATTTTAGTATATGGATACATAATGGTTTTAACTTTTTAACGTTTATCATAAGGAGTTGCTTTGATTTCAAGTGGTATAATTTGTCGTATGACAGTTTGTATCATCAATCTCTTTCGTGTTGTAGATACCTGAAACTGGAAATCTCCGGGAGATATTTTTGAAAGGGGTGGAGGAGGGACTACTAGAGGTAAAAACAACAGCGACTAAGACTATGTCAGCGAAGCCGTGTGATAAGAATGGAGTGATTGTGTTGGGAGATGCATTTAATATGCGCCATCCTATAGTCGCCTCAGGGATGATGGTTGCTCTCTCGGACGTTCTCATTCTACGCAATCTTCTCAGGCCATTGCCTAATTTTTGCAATACTAAGAAGGTCTCGGAGCTTGTCAAGTCTTTTTACATCATCCGCAAGGTCAGTTCTGACATTCTTAGTTTATTAATAATGAGCTATATAACGTTTTTGTTGTTTGTTTAAAGCGTAAACTGACATGAATTTGATGAAATTCGTAAAATGCTCACATTAAGTTAACCAAGTTCTAGTATATATATGACAATCGTTTTTTATTTGTGTTGATATTGGATGGTAAATCAAAAGCCAATGTCCGCCACGGTGAACACACTGGCCAATGTCTTTTCACAAGTGCTTGTCGCTACAACGGATGAAGCAAGAGAGGGAATGCGACAAGGCTGCTTTAATTACCTCTCCAGTGGTGGTTTCCGAACATCCGGAATGATGGCTATTCTTGGAGGCATGAACCCTCGTCCCCTTAGTTTAGTCCTTCATCTTGTATGCATCACCCTCACCTCCATGGGCTACTTGCTCTCTCCCTTTCCTTCGCCCCGTCGCTTTTGGCACAGCCTCAGGACTTTTGCGGTAAAGATTTCTATTCTTTCTGGCTATTTTTTCACACGTTTACATGTTCAACAACGGTTATATGTTTGTTTTCTCTTGATGATTTCTTTTGTGAATCACCAGTTGGCTTTGAAAATGTTGGGTGCACATTTGGGGGAGGAAGGATTGAAAGAGATGTTGATTCCGACAAACGCAGCTGCATATCGCAGAAGCTATATGGCCACGGCCAGCGACTAGCGACTGACTGTTGATATTGATCGTTTCAAAACTAATACTATTTATTCGGACAACTTTATCAAGTTGAGCCTTTGGTTAGGCTTTCTTGTGTTATCCTGTAACCAAAGTTTGATATGTTCCATGCTGATTTGTACTATTATCTGTTGATTCTTGATTTTCTGCTTATGTCTGCTCCAATTTCTTTGCTGATTCTACTAGGCTTCCCACAAACTCATATAACCTTCTTTGCTCTAGGCAAGGCTTTTGTTAAATCAATTTCAAACCAGGGAATTAAACCAGGTTCAATACCGGTACGTGGTTCTGCATCTTAGTGTGATATCTCCGGTACAACTTCAAGAATCTAAGATGTAAAAAGATTTGAAGACTTGATGTATTATTGTTTGAACATTTCAATATTTCATAAAACCTGACCCAACTCGGCCGACCCAAAAAGGAAAGGACAATCATAACATCCGTTTAACTGCAAAATTTGTGCTCACTCCTGATAAAAGACGGATTTGGTAAAAGATTCGAAATGTGGTACAAAAAACAACAAGTAAACAACGTGACATATTTAGCTCTGTCCTACGAGAACATCCTTGTACGGTGTCTGAGAAGATCCCACCACGGTCACTGCAGCACCAGCTCCCGCCTTGGAGTCTAAGTGGGTCCGCGTTTTGGCTCTATTAGAAGCTTCGTCAGCTTCCATTTTCCTTATTCTTTCTTCTTCAGCAACAAGAGGGAGATATCCTTCTCTCTCTTCAAGAAGCCGGTCTTGTGCTCCGCCGCGTAATTTCTCGAGGCGAAGACCACTGATCTGAACGAAGTTAAAAATCTTAACCACGTTCATCAATCCTCCCACAAATAAACAAATGGACCCGGAAATTCCAAGCCAAATCCATCTCCTTCCCTGCAAAATTACTATTTAACATAAGAGGCGGTTTTTAAAAACTCTTTTTCATGCGTTAAGTTTTTGTGTTTTTTTTCCAAGTACTTACAAGAAGCTTCAAAGCACTATGAGATGAACCGGATGGATCGAAGCTATTGAGAAGTGAGGAAACCAAGAAAAGAAGGGATCCAACCAAGAAAGGGATGTGAACACACTGCTGTAGAATCTGGACATGACTGTCTGCTCTTTCATAGATTTGGCACGAGTTGTGAATCGATCCTAACACCCAAAGCAAAGGACCCGCAATAAGCATGTTTAATGCATGCTTCTCTCTTCCACTACTATTTCCAAGTTTTGTCCCAGCCTAAATATTCCCAAAAACAAAACAAAACAAACAAAAAATCACAGCAGAGCATGATTATATGTGCTATTAGTCAGACACACCAAAGGATTCTCACAACATTTTACTCTTCACACTTATGTTTTGTAACATGAACCTCCTTTTAGATACTAGCTATAATTGGTTATAAATGTGATCACACCTGTACATTCCATAATTTTTGTTAATCATGACAATAAAAGTTTTACCTGATTGAAAACGAAAAAGATTCCCAAGAAGAAAACAACCGAACCAGCTATCTGAACCAGAGGGACTGCAAATTCCACTAGCCCCAGTTGCAAATCATACTCCATTAACCTTAACCTACAACGACCAAAAAAAAATTAGCTTAGAACCAAAAAGTTGTTCTAATGTTCTTAATCCCCCCAACATTTGTGAATTTAAAAAAAGAAACCACAAAAACACATCGAGATTTGTATTATAACAAAAAATTTTATATTATTAGTGACACTTTTCCAGTAAGCGAATAGTCAAGTAACAGTAACATTGTGAAAACTAAAATCAAGCAAGTATGATGCTTGCATATTCAAATAGCATATGATCATACCGGTAATCAATTCCGGCTAAATGAGCTACGAGATCGTGAACATTCACAGCGGTTATAAGAGCGAGAGCCAAGAGAATAAGGACGAGACCGGATCTTGGCTCCCAAGAGAATCCGGTAGCCGTGAAACCTCCGATGAGCACCACGGTTGCGAATAGGTATAGACCTGCGTTGATGTACTCGGCTCTGCTTCTCCCGAGCCGAGGGCCGTAAGTTCGAATCTCACGCGCCGTCGCGAGTTTCACCATTTGATTGGAAATTATGCGTCTAGAGAGAGACTGTCGGATCTGTAAGGGAGAGAGAGAACGCTTTACGTGGCCTTCTGCATGGAGTTTTGTTCGGTGGAACGTGGCAGATTGTTGAAACTAGCTGACTTTGCAAGAACGGTGTCGTTTCATCCTACAGTTAGAATTTTAAGTCGGGCCTTGTGTTGGGCCAAGTTCAAGCAACCAGAATAAAGTGTCGAAAGATAAAAGTAACAATAGTGTTTATGCAAATTATTGATGATTTAGGAGATATTATTCGATGATAAATTTTAATAAAATATGTAAAATCAATTATACAATTATTTTATTTAAAACTTATGCTAATTTTGAACTACAAAGATATTTAATGTATTTGATGTTTTTTTAGTCATGTTTCTGAAAATTTCACACTTTCTGCTATTCGATTAAACCGTTAAGCATGCATTTTTATCAAGATTTTATATTATTCAAAACATATTAATAATGTCTAACCTTTCTTAATACACAAAGCTTAGGATTCTATAATTTTGAAATATTAGTCGACAAGTAACAACCGGCGATAATAAGATTCATTAAACATTTGGAGTTTTCACGTAATGTTTAGGAATAATATATTTTATTACTGAATTGACTCCTTAATTTTCAAAGGAAAATTTAATCGGTTTATAATAAGGCTACGTTGATGCTTGTAAAGCCACCACTTTAATTTAGGTCCCACTGTTGCTGAGAAGACCATCCACGTGTGTATGACCTGATCCATAACCACAAATATTTCCCTTTAGGAAATATCTTCTCCTCCACTATAAATCGACCACGTCACCCCTCTCGCCATCTCCGCTTGTACATTCTCGCAACCGTTGGTTTCTTCTAAAGCCTTGTTGACCGTTGGATCTTCCTAAGATTCCCAACTTATAGTTTATTTGGCATCTTTACTCTTTATCTTCGAAGTATTTACACATTTAGCTAAATAAATCTAAATTTTAAATTTACAATTACGCAAACTTTTTGTAACCAGGAATGACACCGCAGATTCCACTAATTTAACAAACAATCAATGGTTACAAGACTAAAATGAAAAATCTAATACAACCTACAAATATATATAGTTATTATAGAAGCTCTTCATATTTATTGATTCATCGTATTTTATCAGTTACAAAATACTTGACATATTTAGTGGTCAGAGACTCAAGAGTAAATGTTTGGTATGAAAAAGGATAAAACATTGGAGAACATATTTATTCCGTATTCTCTAGCATAGAGGGGCTTAAATTGATTAAATAAAATATTTTGGGGTTTATGAATAGATTCTTGAAATATACGGCGTCATATTGTCATTAATTTGTGGACACCATAATTTACGTAGTACATTGAGACACATATTTTCGTGTTCCACCCCAATTTTTAAGTTTTGTTTTTTCTCTTGTCTATTTAAAATTTGTGAACCAGAATCTAATCGGACGAAGAATCTCTTCCTCTAAGAAAATTTCTCCCTCCGATACGGCAAAGGTATGCTTAACGATTTGCTTCGTCGATATCGAACATTAGTTTTTAGTGCGATCTTACTTAGTGAGTAATGCTTTCGAATTGATCTAAACAGTGGAAGATTTGCTAAACCTTTTGTTGCCTTCTGTGTTAAAATTGTTGATCATTAGTGTCTCCTCTGTTTTCTCTTAAGTGTTTATATTCGATGGTCACGAAAGATCCTGGCTTTGCATTTGGATTCTCTGTAATTCGAAGAAATTTGAACTGGGGTTTCCGCGATCTCTTCTTAAGATTTTTTCAGTCAATTTTGAAATGTCGAATCTCTTAATTCGCCTCTGAATTCCATCGTTTTGTTCATGCAAGAGCAAGTTATATCTGTGAACTTAGATTTAGATCAATGATTCTTATGCATTTTCTGCGGTAGAATTTTAGTTATTGTCAACGTTTGAGACATTATTTACACATAAATGAGTATGCGAATGAGACATGTTTTTCTGCTGCAGCAAAATAAGACCAGAAGTTAACTTCGAAAGATTCACTTTCAGAGTTAGATTGTGATGGGAGTTGTGTTTATTTCAAGCTCAGCTGCAAGATCTCCGCTCGGGTTAAGCGGCGATCTTTTGACACATCGGTCTTCACTTAAAAAGCCATCCATTGTTGCGTTTAAAGCAGATGATTCCGGCAATTCAGCTTTGATCGTTCCTCGTGAACAAGTCTTGATTCCCGCGGAAAAGCAAAAGGAGAAGAGAGTAGTAACGAGGAGAAAGCCCGGTAAAGACCCGAAAACACCGAAATCACTGGATCAAAACTTGGCTCCTTCATGTTCATTAGGAGTGGATTACAATGAAGCTGCTGCAAGACTAGAAAGCATTTACAAGCTTAGTCCTGCAACATCAGTCGAGGATGATATCGATGGCTCCAGCGGGAAAGTTTCACGGAGGAAAAAGAGGAAAGGAACTGGCGAAGAGAAGAAAGTAGTTGTGAGGAATAATGGGAAAAAGGAAAAGCGACTGAGTCTTGATAAACGGATCGCTTTGAAGAGAAACATTCAAGAAAAACCAGTTATCGCGTCTGCTCAGAAAAAAGTAACAAAGAAGCAGCAAGAGGAGAACAAGATCGAGAGCCTCGTGAGGGACTACTCAGCTTCTAATGATATAGTCAGCTTGGACTGGAAAAAAATGAAGATACCCCCTGTTCTTTCTTCCACTGAACATGTTTGGTTGTTTAAGTTGATGCAACCTATGAAGGTATTCTTCCAACTTTGTTCATTTTCTTAAATATTAAGTACATATAGAGAGGTCATTCAATGCTAATTCTTACATCAAGGTACCACAGTATATAGTTAAGGCACATCTCATTCCGATAGTTTGATTGTTCTCTGGTCATCACAGTTGCAACATGTGCTGAAAATGTTTGGGGTTTACTTTGCAGGCTCTTCTTCAAGTGAAAGATGAATTGCAAAAGAGCCTGGGAAGAGAACCGCGGGAAGCTGAAATAGCTGGCGAGATCAGTATGAGCGTGGCTGAAGTGAAAAGGAAAATCGAAATAGGTAGAGCTGCAAGAAACAAACTTATTAAGGTGAGTGTATAAAAACCAAGTCAAAAGATTTCTACCATTATTACCTTTCTTAAAAAGGCTTTTGTTATGGACATAAACACTTTTTAACTCTTTTTTTTCTTCTTCTCCTACATTGCAGCACAATCTCCGGCTTGTGTTGTTTGTTATGAACAAATATTTTCAAGATTTTACAAATGGACCGAAGTTCCAAGACCTGTGTCAAGCCGGTATGAGAGGGCTTATCACAGCAATTGACCGCTTTGAGCCAAAAAGGAACTTCCGTCTTTCAACTTATGGTTTGTTTTGGATTAGACATGCCATCATACGGTCTATGACAACCTCAAACTTTACTCGTGTTCCATTTGGACTTGAATCGGTACGTTGCCCTCTTTGGCCATTTTTTCAGAAATAGATTGTTTTGCAGGGACCTTACACATTTCCTCTTTGTCAAATCATCCAGGTTAGAGTAAAGATCTATCAAGCAAAGATGGAGCTATTATTTGAGCTGGGAAGACTACCTACAGAGGAAGAGATAGTTGACAGACTTAAGATATCACCTGAGAGATACCGTGAAGTATTGAGGGCTGGAAAACCGGTTATCTCACTAAACTCAAAACATTCGGTTACTCAAGAAGAATTCATCAACGGAATCACAGATGTAGATGGTGTAGGAGCTGATAACCGGAGACAACCTGCTCTTCTCAGGCTCGCTCTCGACGACGTGGTAATTTTCAAACCTTCATCTCCTTACACAATCATCTGGACTTATTTTAGTTAATTAGTTAGTTTGCTCATAGTTTACATTTCATTCTTCAGCTCGATTCATTGAAGCCGAAAGAGAGTCTGGTTATTCGACAAAGATACGGTCTTGATGGGAAAGGCGACAGGACTCTAGGAGAGATAGCTGGAAATCTCAACATCTCCAGAGAAATGGTGAGGAAACATGAAGTCAAGGCCTTGATGAAGCTCAAGCATCAGGCCAGAGTTGATTACCTCCGTCAATACATCATCTGAGACCAAAGAAGACCGAACTGAACCAGCACCACTCAACCATTTGAGCGTATACTTGGTATGATTCCTCGAATTTACGAGATTCTTCAAACCGTCTTATAATGTTGGTATAGTTTGTGTATAATGTATATCAGAGTTACTTATAGCTGCGTTAAATCGAACCGTGAATAGTAATTGTTGTACTGTATTATACCATTACTTAACCGATACCTGAAATTATACGTGTAAAGTTTGAGACCTGGTATACAATATTTAGAAAATCGAACTGGTATTACCTTTTGTTTCCTAAGAGCGGAGTCAACAGGACCGGTTTGTACTGGTATTACATGTTGCAGGAAATCTGAACCAGTGTGAAACAAGTTCTAGTTTAACCAGTTCTGTGTCCGGTTAGATTGAAATATGAATAGTTAAAACCGGTTTAGAGCGGTGCTAAAGATTCGTAGAACAGTTTAGTTGAGAGTAATGTGACACCGTTGATTCACAGAGTCTATAAGACGGAATGAACGAACGTTTTGGTCTTTGCCTTGTCAAATCATAATATTCCTGCCGTATTCAATAGATCATGATTGGTTTTGAGGTTCCTTTAATATATTACACAAACATTATAGTTTCTATACATATGAAAAATGGAAGCTTGATCATTATCCTCAGTCCTCACAGTAAATTGTCTAATTCCGAGTCAGGGAACTTTTTTTTTTATAAACTTATTTATACAAAATTATGAGATTTTACACAAAAAAAGTTCTTTAGTACTGACAATTAGAACACAACTGTTCGGATCTTTCTCTCTTGCTGATCTTGAAGAAGACGATGATCCGATTAGAAAAGTCTAAAATAAAGGTGTGTGATTATGATTATTGTTTGCTTATATCGTATTAACTGCTAATCTAAATCGCTAAGTGGTTTCTCTTGTTTTAGAGTACTTTATAATTTTTGTGATTCGCTTTTGATTCCATCTAACTCTCAGTCAATGGGAAAAGTTTACGTAATTAATATGGGATATAATTTATTATTTTCTCTTTATAATTTCTAGCGAAATTCCCATAAATAGTGCTACGTAGCACTCATATATATAGTAATCATATACATTTTGAGTAATCAATCTGAAATCAGTTAGCATATTGAATAAGGTCGGTCGAGTTACTAGATCTTTTTCTGGATTCCAAACTTACGACTACCCTAGTACTTAGTATTAGTAATGACTTGTATCACCACTTAAATTCAAACATGTAAAATAGATTATCTACCTAGTGGATGTTTTTATAATTCTCATTCGAGAAATTAGGTTTTCTAAACTCAATATTACAACAAAAGATATTAACATTTACACAAATTTAAAAGATAAACAATATGTTTATAATAATAATAAATTAGTTTATTAATAAACTACCTTTACATGATTGTGTACCTAAAATAAAACCAGATCGTGTAAGCATAAAAGAAAAATATGAAAAAAAAAAAGGATCGAGAAGCAGAGAATTGGTCAGCAGGTTGGACTTTCCAAATTTATTGACCAGAGACCGGTCTCACTTCTCCATTCCATTACTTCCAGTTCCACATCAGCTTTCTTCGTTCTTCAGTCAAAAAGTCAACTCTGTCTCTCTCTCACAATCCTCTTTAAATTCCCCTCTTTCAAATACATCTACAGGCCATGCATACAAAATAAACATATATGCTCTTTGATAACACATCTTTCCAAAATATTTTGAACCTCTTTTAAACCATAATTTTCACTCTTTTAACGTAATGGAGAGAAAGAATAATAGTGGAGAGTGGGAGAAGATGAAGAAAGAGATCAACGAGCTGATGACAGAAGGAAGAGACTATGCTCACCAGCTCAAGTCTCAGCTCGGATCGTCTTCATCTCAGGAATCACGTGAACATTTGACCAAGAAGATTCTCGAATCTTACCACAAGTCTCTCACCATTATGAACTACTCCGGCCAACTCGACGTCCAAGTTTCTCCACATTCCCACGGTGGAGGAAGCCCCAAGAGCGATGATTCCGACCAAGAACCCCATATCATCAAGAGGTACGCATCCATATCTATAAACTGTATATAATGTATTGCTTTTTTTAAAAAATCAACATGTATCATCCAGATTTGAATTTAGATAATGACACAATGGCATACTAGCTCGAAAAAACTACATGTCTTGTTCTAATGTATTATTTAAATTATTTATTGTTTTGCATAAACTCATAATTGTTTGAAAATGCCGAAACCTTAAATAAAATCAAGTTCGAAGAAGTCAATGCCAAGGTGGACTGAAAAAGTCAGAATTGCCCCTGGAGTTGGGATTGACCGAACTCTTGACGATGGGTTCAGTTGGAGAAAGTACGGCCAGAAAGATATCCTCGGAGCCAAGTTTCCAAGGTTAGTCTCGTAAATTACCCCTGCATTGAGTTTCGCATTTTATTTTTTTTCTCATCTTAGCCGTCCGTTTAATATATACTCCAACAAAATTGAGTCCGGACACACAAGCAACAAACTTTTATATAATCAAAATATTTTAATAGAAAAAACAAAAATTAAATAATTGTCAATTTTTTAATTTTGGGGGTGCAGGGGTTACTATAGATGCACGTACAGAAAATCTCAAGAATGTGAAGCCACCAAACAAGTGCAAAGATCCGACGAAAACCCAATGTTCTTTGAGATTATATATCGAGGCATACATACGTGTTCTCAAACCGCAAATGTTCGTTCAACCATTCCGGTACAAACTCAAGAACATGAAAATCTTGAAATCGCGAAAGAAAGTCTAGACTACAATCATCATCAAACACTTCACCATCCTTTGTCCTCTACCCCAAATCTAGAGAGTAACAATGTGATGCTTCAACTGGAAGATCAAAATATTGACTTTTTCGGATCTACCAGTTTCTCTAATGATTTGGGAACTAATGTCAATTACGATTTTCTAGCTTCTCATGACGTTGGCTCGGTTTCTCAATCTACATCAAACTCTCCATCCATCGTTCCTTTGGAATCTCCATTTGAAAGCTTCGATCCAAATCATCTATTCGGAAGATTTGGAAGGTTCTATCATTAGTTAATCACTAAGAAAATGAATACAATTTTATGTGATCCGTAATAGCTAATCAATTTCCAATACAATAATCCTACTTAATTTCCTAAACATGTTTGTTTTTATTTATTAAATGGTTTTTATTTTGAGATCTACGTTGAAATAAGCGGACTTGTATTCCGTATTGTCTTTGTTATTTACCATTATAAGCCATGGTTTTTAACCAAAGGGTGTTTTTTTTACCAAATGTTGTTGTAACAAATTTGAATCTTCCTATGGCAAAATTACTGGGGATTTTTAGCTATAGTTTTATCGATCAATTTTAGAGTTTTACTTTTACTAAGCGTTTCTTTAACAGTCGTTACGAATAATTACAGTGGCATTGATAATTGTTTGAGTAAAGAAAGAAAGATGTAAATCGATGAAATATATTTCCAACAGTTGAACGCACATCGACTTTATACAAATGAACCTCAAAACTGAATCACTCCAAAAAAATTAGATAACCTCTTTAATTTCTCTACCACAGATCATTTTTTCTGGTCTCTATTTAATTATAATCAAAATGAAAAAGATATAATTAAATTAAATAGAGACCAAAATTAAAATTAAAAAAGGATCAATGGATGAGGTAAGTGAGGACCAAAGCCACCAACATAAGGACATATGCTATGCCTTGGTCTATTGTTGTTCCTGCAATGTTTTGTTCAGAAGATTAAGATGTATAGATTCACACATCTAACAAATATTTTCAACACCTTATTAATTTGAATCTCTGTTTCAGATTCTTAGTCATGATTATTTAGATCTTATTGTGTAAACATACCATCGCTTGTAGGAGATGGAGCAGGATCTGCGGATTGAGCCTGTACCATTGGCAACAAAATGAAGAAAACTATCGACGACACAATTGTAAGAACTCTCAAGTAAAGCCTCGAAACTGACATTTTGAAGTTCTTATTTTCTCCCTTTCTCTCTTCTCTTTAATTACTTTAATATATAATTAACAAATTATATATTAAGTTGTTTATTTTTGCTGGTAACGTTCTTCCCTCTCTTAATTCCTGACTTTTTGGGAGATGGTTTAGAGAGGGAAGAACAAGGGAAAGAGGAAAATGAAGGAACAGAGAAATTTAAGGAAAAGCTAGGCAGAGCGATAGAAGAGGTAATAAGAATTATAAGAGCTTCTTTTGGCATTTTATTCAACAATTATTTTCAACTTTATGAACGATCCGCATCTTTCGCAATAACTCAATTTTACCCCACAATTTTAGATTCTTATTTGTTCACAATAAACCGTTTTTGGAAATGGAAATATTGAAACCTGTGCTGCTGTAATTTGAAGTATCTTTGAATTATATAAATAAATTTATCAAGCACTCACAAATTTGGTTGGCCCAAAGGAAAGGTATATGCTTTTGTCTTAACATAGAGATTGTGCCATTGTGGTCCATGGGTTTGTATATGTTACAAATAATGATGCTCCTCCTGCATCAATCTCAGCCTCTATCTCAACTACATATGATGTATCTGCCTTAGAGCCTGTCCGTCCCTATCCGAACAGATCCAATCACAACCATTGTTGAGATTGCCTCAGGACTTGTTTCAGCTACTAAATATATTGTTATTTATTCGGACATGTTTCAGTAACTATAGAACATATTTCAGCTACTGTTCCTACAGGTTCTGCCACTTATACCGAGCCGTTTGCTGAAGGTAATTCATCAACTAAAACAACTTTTACAGTCGATGAGTGTACCAATTTCTGTTACTACTTGTGTAAATGACCAGATTACCTCGGAAAATTCAGCGATGAACTGAACGAAGTTGTGGCATATGAGACACTTTTCACTTATGTTGCCTCGTCTGCTACATTTATTGTTTTCAACTCCTGTTCTTGCATTCAGGAACATCTCTGGTGAAGGAAGATATGGTCCTTCTTCCATCTCTTTAGTTTTTATTGGCATTAAAAGCTATCCTACTATGTGATTTTCAAAGTCATAGCCAATGTAAATTTTATCTTGCATTCTAACAAGATATCCTTTAAGGCTTTAACAAAACCAAAAAAAAATTACTAATTCAATATTAACCCTTCTTAATCTCTTTCAAAGTCTCAACCACTTTCACCATCTCGTTTCTTTTTGCCGGAGCGTGTTTTATACAATCCATCCCTAATAGCAACATCTGGATCAACTTTGCATCAATGTTAGGAGTCTTCAGAAGCTCCAAATCAAACACTTCAACTGTCCATTGTTTTTTTACAACCTCGTTCACCCAATTCACCAGTCCTTGTTCCTTATCTTTATCATTCATACTCTGTCGGCCGGTTAAAGTTTCCATCATCAAGACTCCAAAACTGTATACGTCAGATTCAGGCGTCGGCCTCCCCGTTTTGATTACTTCTGGGGCACGATAATCTACTGCCTGTTTTGGTGATGCATCGATCCTCTTTACCGGGTTGGTTAAGACAGCTAAACCGGTTTCCAGTATACATCCATATCCTTTGGGGTTCATGAAGACATTAGAAGATTTGATATTGCCATGTGCGAGCTTATGCTTTGTGTGTATGTGAGCTAATCCTTTTGCTACTCCGATCATGCAGTTCAATCGCGTTTCCCAGGGAAACGGAACGTGGTCCCTGACACCGTTCTTGCCTGCCAGAAAAAGAAGAAAATATTCTTTAGATGCAAGAAACCTACGTCGTCAAATAAGGCTTCGATTGTTTCTTTGCGTTTACAATATAATGTGTTTTCCAAATAAATCCACAATAACATTTTAAAATTTTTTTAAATGAATGTTAAATTTATTCAAAAAAAATATACTTTTTTACAATACTTATGAACGTTTTTGGAGACTAAACTTTGACCAATATCATCTGAAAAAACAGAGCATTGCATAGAAGAGAGTTTGAGATGAATTTGATGGCGGCAGAGATCTTTTGAGTCACAATAACATTTTAAAACCAGGAAATTGATTATTGTAGTTGGTCTGTATTTACGAATCTGCCAAAATATTTTATTAAAAATCGAAAAGTATAACGTACCATGAAGACGAACAGAGAGACTCTTTGTAGGGTAGTAATCATAGACCAGAAGCGTCTCTTCCTTGGAACACACGTAAGCCCTTAGAGGAGCAACGTACTTATGCTTAATGTTTCCAACAATCTCCATTTGATGTTCGAAATCCTTCTGCGACATCACTACACCCTTCAATCGCTTCAGAGCGATGGCCTTAAGATCGCTTAGAACCGCTTTATACGTCATCCCGAAAGAGCCCTTCCCTAGAAACTCCGCAGAAGACATCAACAAGTCTTCAAAATTAAAGACCAGATTGCTTCCTTCAAAGAAAATGACTCTGTTGATTTCGCTCTCCTCCTCCATGTATTCTATACTCTTCTCTTTTGGTAATTTTGAAACTTCTTTTTCATTTGGCACTTTATGTGGATTTGCCTTTGCTGGTTTCAGCTTCTGTATCTCTGTTTCTTGCTTCCTCTGCCTTTTCATATAGCAAATGATTATCAGAACCGCGATTACAGAGAATATCACGAAGCAACTGGTAATCGCTATCCCGAGAATCCCAGATTTTGAGATATAGATCCCGCCTTTCTCTTTCTCTTTCTCTTTCTCTTTCTCTTTCTCCTTCTCCGTGGGTGAACCCACCGGAGGAGAGGCGTTCTCGTAGACTAAGTTGTTGCCGGAAAAAGCCGAGTGTCCAAATCGTTTCAGAGATCTTGGGATTGAACCAGTGAGATTGTTGTTGGAAACGTTAAGTCTGCGTAGACCGGAGAGATTAAGATCCGGAATCTCACCGGAAAATGAGTTTTGAGCCAAGTTAAGCGACACGAGTCCCATCAGATTAGCAAATCCCCCGGGAATACTACCGTTAAACCGGTTACCTAACAGATCAAGAACGGTGAGATTCGTCCACGTGGAATAATCGGACGGTAGTGGGCCGGAGAATTTGTTGTTGCTGAGACTAATCGCCCTGAGTTTCTTAAGCTGCAAGAAATCAATCGGGAACGGACCTTGTAGGCCGTTGGATCGAAGGCTGAGGATCTGAAGCTCCGACAGACGGCTAATAGTTCCCGGTGGGATCACTCCAAGAAGACTCGCTCCGGGCAAACGAAGGGCAGTGACACGTGTGCCGTCTCTGTCGCACGTGACGCCTGACCACGTGGCGCACAGTGGGCTGCTTGCGTTCCACGCTAGAGACCGTGGGTGAATAACGTTGTTGAGGAAGTCGAGAAGGGCTTGTCTGTCGCCGGCGAGGTCACCGGTGACGGGAGAAAGGAGAGCCGATGTTCCAAAGAAGAGAAGTAAAACAGAGTAGAAGATGGAAAATCTTCTACTCATCTTATTCTTTTGTTAAATTATTGATTTAACACTTGCGGTGAAAAAGCTGTGGTTATGTGATGGAAACTTGGTTATATCTGCATTAGAGATGCACAAATGTTAATCAATGATATTATTTGATGAGAATCTAACGATTTTACAGAGAAAACATTCCTATACTCCACAATATTATGTCTTGTTTATAACAATTTTTCAGTCAAATCAGGTCTATTCACTCGGCCTGACATGGTTCCAAACTAGAAATACTACATTTATTCATAGCTAAATTGACATTTGAATGTAAACATCCCAAATTTTCACTTATCAAATTTAGAAGCTAAGCAGATTCTTCAGATGAAATTGAAAAGAAATAAACAACTTACAGTTCAAATACGGAATCTCATCAAGGACTGGCTGAAATTTCCGGTTTGACTGGTTTGAATTTGAGAAGACAGAATGTAATAGATAGTTATGAAAATTGAGAAAGCAGAGAGGAGGGAAACAGAAAGAACACAGTAGCTTGGTCTGCAAAACTACTGGCAAGGGAAGTTATTGAAGGAGTTCATAAAATAAAATATGGTTTAGGAAAGTCAAAGCGGTGGTTCTCGGTACAAAATGATTGGTTAACCACATGCCGACAATATTCAAACGCTAATAGACGTTTAATTTGGGCATATTTCCGGTTCAAGATGCTTCAATGTTTCAGATAAATTCGAAAGTTGGTTTTTAAAAATACAATTAGTTGGAGCGTCATGGTGACAAATTGGTAATGATAGAGGGTTGTTATAATTTATAAATCATTAAAGGGAACATGAGCTGTTAATTAGTTTATCTTTGTTTTTTTAATTAACATAAAACCCCTCATATGTTTTCAATTTTGCAACTCTTTCCCTCAAATCTTTGTGAACCCTAAACAATATATGTAACTTTAGTTCTGCATGCATCACATAATTTGCAATTCTTCCCAGCCATCACTTTCGAAAAAACAATGTCTCTTTCAGTCATTTGTGGCGATCTTAAGAGATAAAATTATCAATTTTCATATACTATTTTAAGTTTCTAAAATTGCCAATCCTTTCCAATGAAAGATTAGAGGAAAAATGGAAAACTTTTTTAAGGCAAGGACCTTTTCGCTATATAAGCCTATATATATGCATTTATTTGGAGTCTATATGGACGCACATGAACCTGCATGAATAACTTGTCTATCTAGTGATTAATATAACTAATACTATTCAATTAAATAATATATTTATGTGTGTTTGGTAATGTAACTTCACATGATCTACGAGCATCTTATATAATCATTGAGGTATAGTTCTCGCCTTGTTTAATAATTGCTGATATATATACTAATATATGTTGTTTGGTGTACATGTGCGGCCAAAGAGCGACGACGTCCGAGCTAAACGGAGATTTTATTTTTTTGCAAATTCATCTATTGTCTCCATTACGTCCAAATTTATAGTGTTTTTTTTTCTGTTTCCAATTGCTTAGCATGGTCGTCACACTATTTAAATAAGCTAGCATTTTATCCCGTAGATTGAATATGGTTGTCACACCAGATACAACATTGGATATTCAAACGTCGTAGTTTTGCTTTGTATAATTGTTATTTCGTTTGGATATTCAACATTAGATATAAGCGAGATCTAACACATCAAGCGTAAAAAAATGGCAGTTTTGCTTTGTATAATTGTTATTTCGTTTTACCAGTTTAAAATCGGGCCATAAAGGATTTCGGCCCAAATGTTTGTATTGAACTTACGGCTCAACAATCTCTCACAAATATATAGATCAATATTTTTTTAGTCGGTTTGATGAACCAAATTAATTATCTACATTCCACCAAAAAAATAATTATGGAGGCTTGGTACTAACTATAGGATGTCCCGAACAGGAATCAATCTTAAGATAATACTCTTGAAAACTTTAGAAACACATATATAATAGAAAACTTTGATAAATTTCCTCTAACATAATTAAGAATACAAAATCAAACAATATATATCTCAAAATCTAAGTAAGCTATATTGTTATTGGTTTGAAGATTTTGAAATTTCATAAGTCGACTGCAAGTAATTTAGGAATAAAATCATAAGTTAATAATGTTGTTTTAATTAAGTTAACTGGTTAAGTAATAATTTTATTAAGAAAATAAGGATTTTTTTTAAATGAACAAATTATTCATGCAAAATTGTTTTACATCATAATTTTTCTAAAAAAAATCAAATATAATTTAAATAGATCTCTAAACGAATTTAAATGAGCCATTATTTTTTTCTGAACTGAACAATCGGTCTTAATACACCTTAAACTTAAATGGATCTTAACCGGATTAGAATTTCAATGAGATGAATCCTAGGACTCAAGTAAATAAAGGGATTTTTATCCATTTTAACATCCCTAACCTAACCTAATTCTGATCTAATACAATCAGAACAAAAAAAAACGGCACGAATTGACTCTCCATTCATCTCTGTGGTAAGCTTCTACTCTGTATCTCTTCTCGTATACTTCTGTCCCTTTTCTCTCCGATGGTTTCGGACTGATTTCTTAGATCTACGGCTCGGATGTTGTCTAAATCTGGTCTTAAGATTCAATTCCTTCAAGCGACAATGCATGTGCCTTGTTAAAAACATAAAAACAAAACCCGTAAATTCTTTATTGTTTCTCCGACTTGGGTTTACGAAAGGAATCTCATATTTGCAATAACCATGTAACTGTTTACAGTGATTTCGCTTCTATTGCCACCGCCTGAAATGTTGATTACTCTCATTAGAACGACTTTAGATTTTTCATTTTTATTTTCAATGATGATAAAGAGTCGAAACGCTAACTAATATCCGTAAAAAAAGTCCTGCATTCTTGTCACTTGAGACATATATAGTGTGCCTCAGATAAAAAAACAATCGCCTTTTGAACACTACTTGGGTTAGGTTCTATAGACTTCGGTTGGCTCCTTTTGCAATTTCTCATGAGAGAAGCAATTGTTTTTGACTTGAAATATCATATAATGAATTAACTGATACTACTTGGTGTAAGCAGCAGTTTTCGAAGGGGAAGATCAAATGGATAACATTGTGGACTCGTTGAACAATGCTTACGAGAAGTTTGTTCTTGCCTCAGCTATGGTTCTTGAGTCCAAGGAGAGTGAAGGCGGCCTGCAGAAAGGTTCTCATGCATCGGAGAATTTCAGAGAGAAATGGGAACTGTTCCGTGTGGCTTGTGATAAAGCCGAGGAGTTTGTGGACTCAGTGAAGCAGAGAACTGAATCTGTGTGTTTAGTTGATGAGGCTACTGATAATACAACAGAAAACTCATGCCAAGAAGCAGCATCTTGTGCCGGTACTAGTAAAAATTAATGTAGGTTAGGGCCTATCTATATTGGATACAAGGAAAAATAGATTATTGGTTCTTTACCCGATGTTGCAGCAGCCCCAATATACTTGCAATGCATAATTCATCATTGGCAATGAAACTTATTGAGTCAAATCAATGATTGTCTTTTGGTCAAAATAATGTTATGAAGACTTTTTGAAAGTATACAAGTGTTTAAATCTAAAGATTGGTAAATGCGTTGAAGATAATTATTATAAAGACTTTTACAAAGTATACAAGGATTTAATTTAAAGATTAGTAAATGCGTTGGTCGTCAATCCACTGGTCCACTGCATGATATAGCAGCAGACGTTTTCAAAGCTACAGTTTTAAATACTTCTCGGTCTTATCTCTTGTTCTAAACTTTGTAATAAGTTATTATTCTTATAAGTTCGATTCGATGATATTTTAATGGTTTTGTATAACTAAAATAGTTCTCTGTAGGCAAATTGAAATGTGCCACATCATACGTAAGGATCAACGGCATAATTGAAGAACACATATAAGAGGACAAAGTCAACTCCACAAGAGATGATGAGGATGAGCACAAAGTGAGGTCCTGAAATATATAATATTCCAATTATTCTCCGTAAAACAAATATTTTAGATTTCTTCCGAATAGAATCTGTAATTTGTAAACGAAATACTGTGTCATGGACCATTCTTGTCCCAACACAAGACAAAACTTAAGAATCTTTAATTTTTAGCCGATTTCTTCAGTTACAAAATTTGATTACTGATTTCGACGAATTATAAATTTAATATTCTTTATTTCTTAGAAAAACTAGTGGTCAGAGATTCTAGATGGCTTTTTAATGTTTAAGTCGTAAAGCGACATGATTTGACGAAAAAAATAGACAACCAATTAAAGTCATGCAATGTGTGTGAGGTACATTGTAATATTACACATCAGATAAGATTTTAAAATAAGGAAAAGCAAACCAAAGTTCCTTTTCTTGGGAACTTCAGTCTTTTATAAAACAAGTTAACCAATAACAAACAACACAACTAAGAAGAAGACAAAACATCAAAAACAAAAATATGAGTAACATAAAATTTCTCAAGCCTGTTTTATCCTTTTTCTTCTTCATAAGCTGCTTTCATATCAAACCCTCCGATGCAACCAGAGGCGTAGCCATCTACTGGGGCCAAAACGGCAACGAAGGTAATCTCTCGGCCACGTGTGCCACCGGCAGGTATGCTTACGTCAACGTCGCCTTTCTTGTGAAATTCGGAAACGGCCAAACGCCGGAGCTTAACCTTGCCGGCCACTGCAACCCTGCGGCCAACACTTGCACCCATTTTGGCTCTCAGGTCAAAGATTGTCAGTCCCGTGGCATCAAGGTCGGTCCATTCAAATATCCTCTACGTCTAACTGATATTTTTTTAGATGGAAAATGAATATCGATCTATGTCCAAACTTCTATTTTTTTTAAAGTTTTTTTGCTAAATAGCCAAAAAATATGGCCATGGTTATATTATACTTAAATAAAAATTCAACATTGGCCTTTTTAATAACAACAAGGTTATGTTGTCTCTCGGGGGCGGGATCGGAAACTACTCCATCGGGTCTAGGGAGGATGCGAAAGTGGTCGCGGATTATCTATGGAACAACTATTTGGGAGGAAAATCATCGTCTCGTCCCTTAGGTGTTGCTATTCTTGATGGTATCGATTTCAATATCGAGCTCGGCACAACTCAACACTGGGATGATCTTGCTAGGTACGTAGTTTTTTTGAGAAACTTTTTGATTTATTGTTTTTTGGCCAAGGTGTATATTATCATGATTGAAAACTGAAAAAGAGAAAAAAAAATTTTGGTGATAAAACTTGAGAACTGAAAAATGTATTTACGAAAACTAGATGTTTATGATAGAGATTTTAGAGATACAATACCCTTATAGTAAAAAGAAAAACGAAACAAATTTATTTACTTATGTTATAACTCAAATTTTTATTTATAAATTGTGGACCAGGTTTCTTTCAAAATTTAGCAACCGAAGAAGAAAAGTGTATCTAACAGGAGCTCCTCAGTGTCCATTTCCAGACAGATTAATGGGAAGTGCTCTTAACACCAAACTTTTCGACTATGTTTGGGTCCAATTCTACAACAATCCACCTTGTCAATACACATCAGGTAATACTAAAAGCCTTTTCGATTCGTGGAACACGTGGACCAATTCGATCACTGCCAAGAAAATCTTTCTAGGTCTCCCGGCAGCTCCTAAAGCTGCCGGAAGTGGGTATGTTCCTCCGGATGTATTGATTTCTCAGATTCTACCAACTCTAAAGAAGTCACAGAAATATGGAGGTGTAATGCTTTGGTCTAAATTCTGGGATGATCAAAATGGATACAGTTCATCTATATTGGCTAGTGTGTGAAAACAAATCTTAATAACCTTTGTAATGTATGTCTCAGTTCTCTCGTGTTTGGTTTATGAAGACTTGTTGTGTGTGTGCATGTTGGTATTCTGATTTCCAATATTTGTATCAATATTTGGTTATGTTTATTAGTTTATTATGTTTTAGTTACATAATTTGATTGGTTTAATCTGCAGTATGCTAGTCCATTTAATTCCCTTCCACGAACACATTTTCACAAATTACAAAACAAAAATATTTGTAAAAAAACACTGTTTTCCATTGATGTTGGAGTTTTGATACTAGTAAAATGATTAATAAAAGAACAAAAAGGTACAAAACAGGTTGCCGCCATATTCAAATATCCAACATTGTCAATTATTTGAAACCGACCATTTACGAAAACGATGAGTTTTTGTCAAAATTTAGCTCACCCACAAAGACACGTGCCACAATCTCCTTCTTTTTAAAGTTCTCCCACCGAACCATCTCTCTAATGCGTTCAAACCATAAATGGGTGATATATAAAGAATACTAAAGCATTTGTTATAACGATTTTTAGCCTCTTCTCTTTCGTTACAAGATTCCACTATGTCTTCATTTCATTTTAATTCTCCTTCTTTTAGTCTCGTGTTCTCGTTCTTCTGCCTGTTCTTAGTTAGCTCGGTTCAAGTTGGCTTGGCCACTGAACCGCACATCGGGTTGGGTTCAAAGTTATTAGCTAGTGAACCGAAACGAGTATGGGTTTCCGCTAACGGTACTTTTGCAATTGGGTTTACTCGGTTTAAACCAACCGACCGGTTCTTACTGAGCATTTGGTTCGCACAGCTTCCTGGTGATTCAACCATCGTTTGGTCTCCCAATAGGTACATAATCCTTTTACTTTTTAGTTATTGCAACTGCAAGTATATATATAGTACCAACGATCATTTGCCTATTATCATAAATTTTCCACATTATTTTCACTCAAAAATCCAAATATCTAAAAATATAGAAACTCCCCAGTCACAAAAGAAGCCGTCTTGGAGCTAGAAGCCACCGGAAACCTCGTACTCTCCGACCAAACCACTGTTGTCTGGGCCTCAAATACCTCAAACCACGGCGTTGAATCAGCAGTTATGTCCGAATCCGGTAACTTTCTCCTCCTTGGAACCGAAGTTACCGCCGCTCCGGCCATTTGGCAGAGCTTTTCGCAACCTTCCGACACTCTCCTCCCAAATCAACCCTTGACCGTTTCTCTAGAATTGACCTCCAATCCTTCACCCTCACGCCATGGCCATTACTCTTTGAAAATGCTCCAGCAACACACTTCTCTTAGCCTCGGCTTAACCTATAACATCAATCTCGACCCTCACGCAAACTACTCCTATTGGTCCGGACCAGAGATTTCGAATGTCACTGGAGATGTTACAGCGGTTCTTGATGATACTGGAAGCTTCAAAATCGTTTACGGAGAATCCTCAACAGGAGCGGTATACGTCTACAAGAACCCTGCAGACGAAAACCGGAATTTTCGGTTATCGAAAAAACCAGTTATGCGGAGATTGGTATTAGAGAACAACGGTAATCTCCGACTGTACCGATGGGACAACGACATGAACGGCTCAACCCAATGGGTTCCTGAATGGGCAGCTGTATCAAACCCGTGTGACATAGCCGGGATTTGCGGTAACGGAGTATGCAACTTGGACCGAACCAAGAAAAACGCTGACTGTTTATGTTTGCCTGGTTCGGTGAAGCTTCCTGATCAGGACAACGCTAAACTCTGTTCAGACAATTCATCTTTGGTCCAAGAATGCGAGATAAACATCAACAGTAACGGTACCTTCAAGATCTCGACCGTCCAAGAGACTAACTACTATTTCTCAGAACGTTCAGTTATCGAGAATTACAGCGATATCGGGAACGTGAGGAAATGTGGTGAGATGTGTTTGACGGATTGCAAATGTGTGGCTTCGGTTTACGGTTTAGATGATGAGAAACCTTATTGTTGGATTCTAAAGAGTCTGAATTTTGGCGGGTTCCGAGATCCTGGTTCGACACTTTTCGTGAAGACTAGAGCTAACGAATCTTATCCCTCAAATTCAAATCATGATAAAAGCGATACTAAATCGCATAAAAGCCATGGATTAAGACAAAAGGTTCTTGTGATTCCTATAGTTGTGGGAATGCTTGTGCTTGTGGCGCTACTTGGGATGTTGTTATACTATAATGTAGATAGGAAGAGAACACTAAAGAGAGCCGTAAAGAACTCGCTGATCCTTTGTGACTCTCCTGTGAGTTTTACTTACCGCGATCTTCAGACTTGTACGAATAATTTCTCCCAACTTCTTGGATCAGGTCTGGATCAAGAATCTTCATTTCAAGTTTATTACTATTTTTTTCTTTTAATAAAGTTAAGAGCGTTTACAATCTTATTTTCTTTGTTCCTATGATGGCAGGTGGATTTGGGACAGTATACAAAGGAAGAATAGCGGATGAAACACTGGTCGCGGTGAAGAGACTAGACAGAGTATTATCTCATGGCGAAAGTGAATTCATTACTGAAGTCAACACCATTGGTTCAATGCATCACATGAACCTCGTACGTTTGTGTGGTTACTGCTCGGAAGACTCACACCGGTAAGATAAAAACATTAACCTTAAAAGACTTGTACAATATAACTTACTCTGCTTTTTAAGAAAAATGATTTGAGGAGAATGTGTGTTTTTGGGGACATTACAGGCTTCTAGTTTATGAGTTCATGATAAATGGATCGTTAGACAAATGGATATTCTCTTCGGACCGGACGGCCAGGCTGCTTGATTGGCGAACACGTTTTGAGATAGCTGTGGCAACTGCGCAGGGGATTTCTTATTTTCACGAACAGTGTCGAAACAGGATTATTCATTGCGACATTAAACCGGAGAACATCTTGTTGGATGAAATTTTTTGTCCCAAGATATCGGATTTCGGACTGGCAAAGATGATGGGGAGAGAGCATTCGCAAGTGGTTACAATGATTAGGGGGACGAGAGGGTATCTAGCGCCGGAATGGGTAAGTAACCGACCCATCACAGTGAAGGCCGATGTGTATAGCTATGGAATGCTTCTTCTTGAGATTGTTGGTGGTAGGAGAAATCTTGATATGTCCTTTGACGCGGAGGATTTCTTCTATCCTGGATGGGCTTACAAGGTAACATAAGAACTTTTGAAAACAAAAAAATCTGTAGCTAAATTTGCGACTATAATCTTTAGTCTTGGTGATTATAGTCAGTTGATATTAGACACAGTTGTCTATGCGGTCGAAACTATCTAAATGCTCTAACTTTGGATAGAACGAACTTTAAAACATTGGTTAAAAATGTAGGAACTAACGAACGGGACGGCTTTGAAAGTTGTGGATAGAAGGCTACAAGGAGTAGCAGAGGAAGAAGAAGTAATAAAAGCTCTTAAAGTAGCTTTTTGGTGCATACAAGACGAAGTATCGATGAGGCCATCAATGGGAGAAGTGGTGAAGCTTCTGGAAGGTTGTTCGGACGAAATAAATCTGCCGCCGATGCCGCAGACGATTTTAGAACTTATAGAAGAAGGAGTGGAGGATGTGTATAGAGCGATGAGGAGAGAGATTAATAATCACTTTAGCTCTTTTACTCTTAATACCATCATAACCTCTCAGAGTTATCTTTCCTCCTCTCGTTCTCATGCTACTTGTAGTTACTCTTCAATGTCTCCTAGGTAGTTTTCTTTGTGGCATTTAATAGTTTGAGTACATTTCTCATTTTCTTTTGGACTAATTGAAATGTGATCTTCAGTCACTTCAGCATTTGTTTTGTTTTTGTTTGACTAAAATACATGGTTGGTATGAATAGGGTACTAATCTTGTTAAAGGTCTAATGTATTCTATATAGCAGCTGAGACAAGTCATGGAATCATGGACTGGATCATATTACCTTGACTTTTTTCATATCTTGTTGGGTTTATAAAAGACTAAAAATGATACGAAATGGTACTTGTGACTTGTAAATGGTTCAAAAATCAGAAGTCCCATGCTTTTATCGCAGGGAAAAGATACTCTAGATTCTTAATAAATAATCGTCTAGGTCAAAAAGGACTTGAGATGGTCAAATCCTATTTCATTTTTATATCGTCCAGTTCGATGAGAATGTTTCTAACGTTGGACGTCTTGAAAGTTGAGTACACAATAACCTACATAAATTGAATTTATTTTTCTCCACATCTACATCATCCATATATATAGTACATATAGAAATATATGAAAATTAAACAGTACAAATTAACACCAACAAAAAAACACTACTTAGATAATTACATTTGACTACGAGTGTGATTGATAAACCCTCTCGAAATTTGCTCTTCCTGCTGCATCAATTTTCATCTAATCAAGTTATAAATGTTGTAAGTAGATTCCACAAATCTTACATTTTTCAAAGAAATTAAGGTAGAGTTCAGATCATGTTGATCTTCTTACAAAAACAAAATTAAGCTACATTACAACTACTTTTTTACTATACATTTATGGTTCTATTGTATCTGATTTCAGCAAAAGTATAACCATTTTACCGATAATTTATCGATGCGATAATCAAACAAAATTGGCGTACCAGCCCGTTCTTATATTATCCTGACTAAGAATGTAATATAGATAAAAAAAGCAGCCGACTAGAACACAACTTATATAAAACAAAGTTTGATCAAAGAAGAAAAAAAAGTTGCAGCAAAATTTGAATGAAAAAAAACTGTTTTTAAATAAATGGATTGTTTGAGATATAAGGTTGTAAATGAGGTTTTAATATTTTAAACCATGGTGTTATACTGATATAAAAGGTTGTAATTAACAAATCATGTTGATATGGAAAATACAAAATAAAAATAACGTAGAAGGATTATGAAGTTACTGTTTACACAAATTCATGAGAAAATGCAATACCAGGTTTCCATTAAATGGGGCTTGAAAAAGTACAAGTTTTCAGCAATGCGTTGGCTTATAATGAGGTTCAGTCATTACAGCTAGATTATGTTATAAGGTTTGTGTATTATATATATGGAAGCTTATTTATACATCCAAAAGCAAGCGAAATGTTTTATTATGAATATTCTTCGCCGACCCATTTTGTCTCACAGGACGCTGATTGCAGTTTTCAAAAGACTAAAATACAAGTTTTCATGTGAATCCGCGTTTGTCCTACACGCGCTTCCTTGGATTGTACATCAAAACGATCAAAGTCATAACGTAACAGTTGACAAAAAAAAAGTCAGAACGTAATAATTTTACCGGTTCACCCACATGGACGTGCCACCCTAGTCGAACCTTATATATATCCCTAACTCATCGACCACTAATCCATATCTCTTAATTCATTACATTTATTTTTCCTCATTCTATTTCTTTATCTTATACACAAATAATAAGATCTATTTTGATCTTGTAATCAAGAAAGCAAAACACAAGGATTTTTTTTGTGTTGAAGATTTTTTCGTTTAAAACAAAAAAATGAGGCAATTTTTGAAATATTTCCCACTATTGGCCCTCGTAGTCATAAGCTTAGCCGGAACAGCGACGGTAGAGGCTGCGACGGGTTTGAACCCTCCCGTGAAACTGGTTTGGCATTATTACAAAGTTTCCAACACTTGCGAAAATGCAGAAGCTTTTATTAAACACCAAGTCCAAAAGTTTTATAAGACTGACAGTACCATTGCTCCCAAGCTCCTTCGTCTTCTTTACTCCGATTGTATGGTTAATGTAAGTGAAAACGTTGTCCTTTTCTTTTCACTAATTAAAATCAACAATTACCTACATTTTTTTATAACCTATGGTTTTGTTCTATGTAACATGTGTATGTAGGGATGTGATGCTTCGGTTCTTTTGCAAGGACCAAACTCAGAGAGGACAGCTCCACAGAATCGAGGACTTGCAGGTTTTGTGATAATCGATAAAATAAAACAAGTTCTTGAATCACGTTGTCCTGGTGTTGTTTCTTGCGCTGATATACTCAATCTTGCCACTAGAGATGCTGTTCACTTGGTACATATAATCATTTTCATTGTTTTTGGATCTATTATTGTGGATTTTGAAAGGATTTTAACTGATTGCTATTGTTTGGTGAATTCGATGGAATGATGATTAGGCAGGAGCACCATCTTATCCTGTGTTTACGGGGAGAAGGGACGGTGGTGCATTAAGTCCAGACGCCGTGGATCTACCGTCACCGTCTATCTCAGTCGAGGAATCATTGGCATACTTCAATTCCAAAGGTCTTGACGTTTTGGATATGACTACTCTTCTAGGTAACTCACCATTTTCTTCTTTTTTCCCATTAAGACCCAAGCATCTTTCATCATTTCTTCAAGGGAAACGTAATCACAATTAGGTTTATATTTAATGTATAAAGATATTGTTCAAAAGAATCAACAATCATAAGCATCTTTAGTAATATTTTTGTTAACTGTAAATGTAAACGCCAATCTTTGGTTTGCGTATGTAATTTACGTATACATTTTACGAAAATTTAAATATAGTTTATATTTTTAAAAATATGATTTTCTTATGTAAAAACACAAAATTACGTAAGAAACAAGGATATTTAAATAGAATATATTAAAGTTATGGTTTATGTCATTATTTGGCCGAGAGAAAGATCTCCCCACTATAAGAACAAATTTTATTACTATTAAGTTTACATGACAATATACTTGCGGATAATTTGATTAATTCTCATTGTATGCAAAACTTAACTTCTATAAGCTTTATATTAGAACGTGGAGCTAAATTAGATTCTCTTGGGTAAATTTCAACAAGCTCTAATAATATTATTTATAATGGACACAGGAGCACACTCGATGGGGAAGACACATTGCAGCCACATAGTGAACAGGCTATACAACTTCAAGAACACAGGAGAACCAGATCCGACCATGAACACGACATTGGTTTCAGAACTTCGATACCTTTGTCCTCCAAGAACACAAAAGGGCCAAACCGATCCACTCATTTACCTAAACCCAGACACAGGCTCGAGCAACAGATTCAGCAGCTCTTACTATTCTCGTGTTCTGTCTCATAACGCTGTATTGGGCGTGGACCAACAGTTGCTCTACAACGATGACTCGAAGGAGATATCACAAGAGTTCGCTTCAGGTTTCGAAGATTTCAGAAAGTCTTTTGCTTTGGCAATGTCGAGGATGGGATCTATCAATGTGTTGACCGGTAAAGCTGGAGAGATTCGCCGGGATTGCAGAGTTACCAACGCTAATTACGGGGCTTAAAATATATTTATAATATCCTATTTTATGTGTGTATGTGATTGTTATACTATAATCTAAATATATAGATTATTTTGATAAATTTATCATCAATAAGGATCCAATTATTTTAATCTTAATTTTTCTTTTTTCGCTCAACTTGTAATATAATTTTATAACTACACTTGTACGAAAGAAATAATATATTATTTTTTGCCGTCCAGAAAATGATAACTGTATGATACGTAATTGCTTCTTATTGTTATGATTTGTACACGGACACTAATCTACTGTTAAATGTTAACCATTTTGAGAAAAGGTTAGGCAATTAGGAGCAAAAGAAAGGTTTAGTAAATCCTTAAACGTTAGGTAAACTAATTTTTTGCAGCTATAAATGAAATAGTCAGAATCAGACCAAAAACGCAGCGTTTTAAAGGATAACCTTGTTGAAAGTCTCGGGTAACAGCCAATGTCCAGTGAACACGTCATCACCAGTTAAAGAAATCCAAAAGCGAGAGAGATATATATTTTTTTAATTCCTTCCCTTGAGAGCCTCATGCTTCCCTGATAATTGAGTCCGTCATGGCCGTCCGTCTCTTCTCTTCGACGGCGCTCTTCCGTAATTTGATTTTCTGAAATTTTGTTTTCCTTTCATTATTCTCTCTCTCGCAAGATTCTTTTTAAATATTAAAAATCTCGGAACTTGTTTTATTTACTTCATATTGAACCGAACAAATTACTTGTGTTGCTTGCAGAGTATCGTCCTGTACCGAACATAGATGAGGAAGGAAGCTATGTCCATTTCACGCCTCGCCGAATTTTTCATCACCGGCTCAAAAATTGTGCTCCTGGGTACTGTGGATCCCTTTCTCTCATTACCAATTACACAAAGTTGAGATTTTTAATATTTTGGTTTTCTTTTTTTTTTGCATTTGATTCGTATTGTTTGAGTTTGGTTTAACCAACATGTATGCGTCAGTATCACTATTAGTTGAGATCATAGTTTTCATCGGTCGCTTGAGCTGGGGAATATAGATATATAAAGGTGTTTCGAGGGTACTTGATGCATTAGGTTACTTTCATCTGTAATGAAATGCTAAAGAGGCCACCCATGAGTTTCAGCTACTAGAACAACCCTGTAAGATGTTTTAAAAAAAATCTGAAGAGAGTGTAGTTTCATTTTCTTTTTTCGTTATATTTGAATCCTCGCTTACAATTTACCAAATTTTGGATGGGCTTGTGTGCGCATTACCAGGAGTGGATTTCTCAAGTGTAACAGTGACTATATTACGAGAAAGTGCCTGCGGAAGAATAGGACTCAAGCCATTGCAGAGTATATAGGCTCAGCTTCAGATCCAAAGAAGCCAACAGGGAAGTCAAGTTATCATCCGTCAGAAGAAATCAGAGCATATGTGCCAGAGAATCCTGGAGATGCTAGGCTTCCACCTGCAGAAACTGCTAGAACCATCATTGAGGTATTATATGGCATCTCTCAATCATCAAAAGATGAAATCTTTGTAGGACCCGTTATCAAAAACAAAAACTAAATTGTAGGACCAATGTGTTATCAACTATAGTCACATGTCCCTCATTGTATGTTTCTTCAATATTCATCTATACGAAATTCAGAATGCAGCCCTATGTAGAAACCTTATATGTCTCACTATCTCATGACTCTACTTGCTTGATGATACAGACCTGGTTTTGCGCATCTGACATTTCCCGTAGTGTGTCTTGTTCAGGTGAACAAAAAAGGAACCCTGATGCTTTCAGGTTTACTTGGTATTGGACTTCATGAGAATATTCTCTGGCCGGATATTCCTTATGTAACAGATCAGCATGGAAGTAAGATAAAATGTCCTTTTTCTTTTCTTCATATTTATTCAGTTGGCTTATTACTGTCAATCATTTAATTGAGTTACCCTTGTGCACTGCAGATATATACTTTCAAGTTAAGGAAAACGAGGACATAATGCAGACTGTTGTTACTTCCGATAATAATTATGTGGTATGTTGCTTTTTTTCCTGGCATCTCATGCATGTCCTGTTACATCACATGCACCTTGTAGACGATTCGTTGAAAAGTTGATGCTTTAAGTCGTTTGAAGCCTAGCTTTCACAAAGGAGATATTTGTTTCTCGGTAGCTTAAAGCTACTCTCTTGCTTTTACGTTTTTTTAATAACGTACCATTCTGATACAAAATAAGCAAAGGCATGCTTCAAAGACATACTACTCTGCTGAACATTTAGTGTTTGCAGTTTAAGCTATTCTTTTCTCTATCACTTATACGGAGCTAGAGCTGTAATAAGTTACATATGCAATGCAGCAAGTAATAGTAGGTTTTGATACAATGGAGATGATCAAGGACATGGAGCTGAGTAGTCCCTCTGGTATTGGTTTTGAAATCGAAGAAATGGAAGATGGTATAAGTGAAGTAGAGGATGAAAACAAGGGGGATGAGAATGAAGGAGAAGACAAAGATGATGAGGTGTGTGAATTTTTATTTCATTTTTTGTGCTCATTTGATCAAAGGACTTAAACAAGATACTGTGACCTTGACTTTAGGAATGGGTTGCTGTTCTAGAAGATAGAGATGAAGATGATGATTATGTTTCAGATTCTGATGAATCACTTGGAGACTGGGCAAATTTGGAAACGATGCGAACTTGCCATCCTATGTATTTTGCCAGGAGGATAGCCGAGGTTACTTGCAGTCCCAAAAGTGATTTATGGTTTATGAAATATTCACCATGTGAAAGATTATAAAAACTTCATTTCTTTGTTTAAATATAGGTTGCGTCGAACAATCCTTTAAATTGGCTGGAGCAGCCGTCTGCCGGCATTGCTATTCAGGGGCTCTTGAGTCGTGTCTTTGTGAAAGATCACTCAGATATTTCTGATCACAAGTCTGCAAGTACTGACAAAAACAAGGAGGGGGAAAACTCGGAAGAGAAATTTGAAGACATTGGTACACCAAGTGGGGATGAATCTGAGATTTTGCAGCTTGAGAATTCGAGAAATGCCATATCGTATTACAAGCTGGAGATGATAAAGATCCAGCTCATCACGGCACAGGGGCATCAGGTTTATGATAAAGCCTCTCCATCTTTATTATTTACTATCATCTTGCAAAATTATTTCTAGTCGTATTTTGGTAAATATGAGATCGACCAACACAAAAATCTATCCATTCTCTGACGACTCTCTTCTATCGATTTACTGTATTGTGTCAAATTTTTACTGTTGATTTGTAAGTAGTAAATCTGGTAGTTCCCATATTTAGTATCAAATCTTATCTACGCTCAAGATTTTGCTTGGTTGTGTATTTTTGCTTTTGAACAGACTAAAGTGGAAGTGGAAGATGTCAGGAAAGCACAACCTGATGCTATTGCTCGTGCATCAGACGGTATTGTGAGTCGTCTAGAAGAAGAGGGCGATAAACTAAATGAAGCGCTCAAATCTCTGTGTTGGAGACATAACAGGATTCAAGCAGAGGTAAAAGAAAAAAGGAAACTGGAATTAACACAAAAAGTTTTTTACTTTTCAGGAGTATCTTGCCATGATCATGAATAAATCCATACCATGTTGACAATGTAGGAAGTGAAGCTCATCGGTATAGATTCACTTGGTTTCGACCTCAGGCTTTGCTCTGGAATGCAAATTGAGACATTACGGTTTGCATTCTCGATAAGAGTAAGTCGGTATTCCATTTCTATCTTCTTAAACTCTGTTTAGTGATCGATGGTAACTTAAGATTGTCACAAGACTAAATCAGGCCTGTGAATTGACATAACAATTTCACTAAGATTAATGTGACTTGGGAACTATCTATTGCAGGCAACATCAGTACACAGTGCTGAGGGACAGCTGAGAGAAATACTATTCGCTTCGACACCTCTCAAGCCGTAGAAACCAAAGCAAACGAGCCAAAAGGAATCGTGATGATGTAGTAAAATCTCAGACCGCAACAAGAAACAAATTAGACCGCAGTATTTGCATATCAACAGATGTATCCCCACGAGTCAAACATGAATTAACTCCTGTCAACGATAAGGGCCGTTGCGCTCGACAAGAAATTTTCAATGTTGGCTTTGGTAGATGAAGTCTCGATCTCCTGTTGTTTGATGATTTTCAATTGATTCTTGACGCTGTATCTTCGTGTTATGTGGTTCAAGTCTATGGTTTATCCTCCACAACCGAGCATTGAAATTTAACCAAGTTGTACATATACGTATGATCTTTGAGCTTCAGTTTTGGATAAAGTGCCACTTTTACAGCTTGGGCTACACGCCAAGCAAAACAGTCAACGCATAAACTTACTCAAGAGAATAACAGGGAAAGTCAACACGTTTTCGTTTTAGGCTTATAGCAGCTCCACATTATCCTCAGATAGAATTATTTCTATGTACTTTATTAGAATTTTAAGTACTAATAAAATATATATCATAGTCAATCCGATTTAGATTAATGAGTCCAACTTGTTAATAATTTTCCCATATAATCAAGCTTGACTGCACGGCACGCAAGTCAACACATTTCCTCACCCCAGAAAACAAACGAGAAAGTAGGCTCTATCTCTATATTCTTAGATCTAATTGCTTTACTAATTCAAGTCAAGAGGAGAAGAAGAATATGTGGGACTGGTCGGAGTTGCCACCGGAGATCATCCACATGATCTCTCTGCAACTTGACAACCCTTTCGATCTGATCCATTTTCGGTCGGTATGTTCTTGGTGGCGATCCTCTAGTCTTGCCACGTTCCGACCAATTCCATCACTTAGATGTCCTCTTCCTCCTGATGCTGGGGGTTACGGAGATGATTGTCATATCTTGAGGAGTCGTGTTTACCTTATCAAGTCTCTTCCTCCTAATCCTCCGCGATTTTGGTAATTATATCCTTTTAAAACAATATTGATCCACAAATATCACATTATGTGGTCATTATTATAAAGAAATACTCAGAATTTGTTCCTGGCAGGTTGTTCAAACTACAAGAAGAGGAGAATGGAGCACTTGCTCTGCAATGTTTGTTCAATAGAACAACTTCCTCTCAGTGGGGATGTTCATATCCAAGTCTGTCACTTGACTTGCTCAACTCTCAAGTCATTGAGCTAGCACAAGAACATGTTGCTTGTTACACCTCGTGGTGCGACCTATTTGATAGCGGGAGCCCGCATAAAGGTGAAGAGCGTATCGGTTTTATCCGGTTAGATGCAGAGAACAAGGAATTTATGGTTTTGGGAAGGCTCTCTTTTCAGGGTCTTGGCATGTATAGGTCATTTGAGGAGCGTTGGACTGAGCTCGAGATAACACCCGATGCATTTTTTGAAGGGATAGTGTCATATAAAAGTAAGTTTTATGCCATAGATCACACCGGGAGAACAATAGTGGTGGAGCCAACTCTAGAAGTGAATACGTTTCAGCGGTCCAGACCGTGTGATAAGACAAGGAAACGTTGGGTAAGGAGACTAACATTTTGAATCCTTGCTTGTGCTTAAGTTTCTTGGGACAAAGTTGTGAAATCGAGTTTCTAACGTTTTGAAAAAACCCTTTTTGGTTCATCGTTCATAAGTTTTTGATTTGCAACAGACAAAACTGATCAGTTGTGTATCCCAATAACACATTCCACTGCCACGCTTAAAACTTTTTTGTATTTTCATACGTTATATATCTTCAACAGCTTGTAAAGACAGGGGACAAACTCCTTCTCGTAGAGATGTGCACAGAGAGCCGAAACATACTAAACAACCGTGATGATGAGAAGATATGGTTCGAAATTTCAGAATTAGACGAGGAGAGAAACGACTGGGATCAAGTGGAAGATGTGGATGGTCGTGTGTTGTTCTTGGACCACCATTGCTCCTTCTCGTACTTGGCTACTGAGATTCAGGGGTTTAGAGCCAACTCTATTCTTTTGGACTTGTCGGGAGGTAACATATATGAACATAAAAGCATCCTCGTGTTTGAATTCGCTGAGGCTGAGCAAGGCTTTAGATCTTTAGGAGATATACCGGAGTATGTTGAGCTGTTTCCATCTCCCTCTGGTTGGGTAATCTCCAACGGATGATCATATTACATTCACGAACATAAAAGGGATGGTTCGAGGTATTGGTGTAAACGGACGAGAGAAACGATTGGATTCAAGTGGAAGATCTGTGTGGTCGGGTCTTGTTCTTGGACTACCATTTGCTCTTTGTCATGCTTGCCTAATCAGATTCAGGGTTTTAGACCAACTCTATAATTAAAGTTTTGAGGTGTTTGCATTTGGTGAGCAAGGAATGATTCATAACAAAACATAATGAACAAGTATTGGGAAACTATAGATAGTTATACAAAATTATTCAAAAATCTTTCAGAAAAAAATATATAATTAAGGTTTCTGTTGATAAATATGCTTGTAATAACCCATGTTCAAAGAAAAGTTGTAAGTAATAATTGTGGAAACTTAAGTTTCAAAAGAATAAAGAAAAAAAAGTAATTGTAGAAACTAGTATTGCCGCCGTGTCACATAACACAAGTTTTAAGCCGGTGAGACACGTGTTTAAATTTATACAACAAATCAGTACAAACCAATGAATTGAATTTGCTAATATTTTTTTTCTTTAAATCGTGAAAATTTTGGAATTATAGTTTATATATATTTTTAATATCCATAATTACTTTGAATATATTGTGATTTTATAATAACAGTTCTTTCCAAAATAAAATTGTAACTAAGTTCCAAAAGAGTAACCTCCTTACATTATTCTTATGCCACTATTCTTTTAATAAATACTAGGATTTTAAAGATAGACTTATATGTTAAATTACTTTCTTAAACAACTTTAGTGGTAAATCTGTTAATAAGTAAACAACATATTTTTGCATTGGTTGACAAAAAAAAATGCTATGTTAGTTTGTGCATATTATTGCTATTTTAATAAATAATACGTCGTCAGACAAACCTGTGTACAATCGTATAAAGTAAAGATGCGACAAATAAAGTTGAAGCAAAAAATCAATGAAACAGATAGACGTGGTAACGTGTTATAATAGAAAAGAGTATGATATCGCTTTCATGAAATCGTTTTCAAACGTTCATTATATATATCAATTTGACTGATGAGTTGCATTTAACAATATCCACAACTTGTTTGCAAACAATAATAATTATAATATGCACAATTTGAAACTTATTTTATATATTACACTGAATCATAATTTACTTAACTACGATTAAAATCAAAATCGAATGAAGATGGTGGTGTGATATACAGTATAGTAAAATGCCTGCTTCTTCATTTTACGATAATTTCTGTTACCCACTGTAACAAGATATTACAATTTTATAATTTTTAAAAAATTATTTATAAGGCAACTCTCCTTTTTTTATTATTTTATATTTAGGTTGTAAGAGTGATTTTATATGGACAGGCAAGTAGAAGATGCCAGCTTTACGTACGATAAGGACTAGAACTCTAAAGCAATTGACAATTAAAGAAACAGGACTTATCAAGTCATATGGGTCCATGCCGCTTATCAAATCACAGCTCCATATTTTTATCAAACTTTGTTTCACTTTTTTCCAATTTTTTGTCGTTCACTCGTTCACAAGTTGGTGGTAGGAAGGTATTTATTCTCCCTCTAAATATCTTTCTTTAGTTTTGTCTGCTTGCATCATCCATCCCACGATAAGATTTTACTTTTACAATCATAAAACGACATCTCAAAATACCATATACGAAAATCGACGCTGCTAAAAAAATCAGAAATAAACGATGCAGCATAAAATATATTTAAAAAATCACCAAAATTAAATAATCAGTTGATAGTAGTTCATAACAGAAAAACGATTAAAACATTATACTTCTTGTAATGTCCTAATCTTCATTAACTCTTATTTTTATCTATCTCCTTAAACAAAACAAACAAAAAAATCTTCTTTATTTAAAGTAAGCAAGTGAGTTAAATGTAATATCTTGAGTTAAACACATTTCTTGAATTAAATGCAAGAAAAGTTATAGATTTACTAACTTGTTTTAAGGATAACTTCAGATCATATTTAAAATGTTTTGTTCTTATTCTAATGATACGAAAAACTATTTAACGTATAGATCATTCAGCCTTGTTTATTTCATGTACTAATTCTTGTTTTTGTCAACTAAATGAAATTATTTCATGTATTTTTGTTTCTAGAGTTTTCTCTCTCGTTAGCATTTTGTTTTTCGGTGTCATTTGTTAGGAAAAAGAAAAAGAAAATTGTAAACTCTCAGAACTATAATTAGTAAAATCCACAATGACGGAAAGGAGACATAACTCTATCATAATGAGCGTAAACCACTACGAACATTATGTTGCCTTTAAATATTATGGCTTTAATAATTTTTTTCGAACCTAATAGAAGTGAGTTTTTATTCGTTATTTCACAAACTTATATCGAATCCAGAGATATAAGCATCTAATTTGTATTCAGATAAGTTTTAGTTAAACATAAATTTATTATATAGTTCAAGTCACTTTCGCTAATTAATGCCCTGGTAAATTTGCTACTTTGATATCAATACTCGATGACATAACGGGTATAGTTATTTTCTTTATTAAACTATTGAATAATTAAACAATTAAGCTAATTGTCCGATTACAGTTATGGCTATCTCTTTAACTATGTATAGATCGTCTACGTGTTACGGAAACAATTAAAAAATTATATCAGCATATACATTGAACGAGAAAATAATTGAATGGTTTGATCACTTTCATAATTTACATCAACCTATTAGACCAACCTATAGATGATAAACTATTTTAATAGGAAACCCTCAAAATAGCATTATACAAAAAAAAACTTGTCAAATGACTAGTTTTTTGTTTTATTTTTATTACTCGTTAAGTTTATCTTTGGCATTATCAATATGTTGTAAAGTCAAACCTAAGTTTTGTCCGCTCTAAAGACAAAACTCATTGTACAGCGCATATAGATAGGAACCGAGAAATAATATATCAATTAAATTTACAAAAAATATGAACTACATGTAAGTTGCTAACGGGACAAATTATCAAAATAACTATAACGATTCGGTGTGACAGCTAAAATCATACTTCAAAAATCAATCAGCCGAATATATGTTACCTAACACCACAATCTTTATGAAGCGTATGTAAACCAATTTGGTTTCTTCCTCTTTGCTACGTCTTTGTGCAATGTTACAGAAAATAATACTCTTTTAACCATTTTTTTATATATATTTGTTACATCTCCAACAATTATGGTACTTGATTTTGTATATATATAAAAAAATGAACTAGAGAGAATTTAATATCGGTTTCCAAAAAAAATTTCTGTCCCTTTTTTTTTGGAGAAATGCTAAGTTACTTATGAGATAGCAAAACCATATGATTATTCTATTATAGATAACATTTTGGAAACTGAGGATATAAAAGAAAGACAGAGATTTTTATTTTATTTTTGATCAAGCAGCATTGTATTTTTCTCACTTCCAATAAAAATTAACGATAATCTAATAAAAAAAACATGATTCTTACGAGAATATCCATGAATCATCTATATAAATAAAAATTTTATATATTTTTATTTAAAAATATCAACTTCAGTTTCATAAATTTATTTAAAAATTTTACAAGTCGCTTTTTTAGTTTTTGGCCGTTTCGTATAATGTGGTCCACCACCTTATGACAAACGCTTAAAATACGTCTAAAAATAAAGAAAATAACTTGAGATTTGTCAATGACGACTAGTTAAACAAGAAGAAGACGGCCACGTTGAAAAGTTTGAATTACAGCTATACATATAACAAATACATACACTATAGATTTCCGTAACTGTACTTACGTGAAACACATATATATCTTTTATATATATATAGTACAAAGACGTGTTTTGTTCTCCTCCAAACCAACTCAGCTATTTTTTTTCTCCCTTCGTCTTCGCTTCATTTCCAACAAAAACTCCATTTTTATCTCCACAAGAAAAAAGAAAGAGAAGATCTAGAGATTTCAAATCTCAGCAGCATTTTCTTTTTTATTTCCATATTATTCTCCAGATTTTCGTACGTAATTTAACAAGCTCCACGGCTGCAAAATCTCAGAATCTCCAGGTTAGTTTTTATTTCATTACTCTTTAAATTTCTCTTTTTTTGCTCGTTCTTGATAGAGTCCATTCCATCACAAAACTAAATCTGATCTTTGTTTAACTTATGTATCATTTCTTACGGAAATGCATAGACAATATGCGACTACTTACATAATAAGGTTCTGAAATAACACCAAAAAAAAAGAGTTCTGATTAACGAGCTGTTAGATTTATTAATTGGATTTGTTCTTTTCTTTTCTTTTTTTGTCTTTTTGGTTCACTCCTTCATTCTTTCATAAACCCAAAACGCTTCTAAGAACAAAAACTGAAATTAAACCCCAAAATGCCAGTGGATGTAAGTTTTAACTCGTGATGGATTAGCTGTAACCAATGCCATGAATATATATTTACATAGGTTTGACAGATGTCCAGTCGGTTTACTTGGTATATGTCGTGATTTTTATAAGGATTAAACCGGTTTTCACAGCGATTGATTTACCTGTTAGACGCGCAAGTAAGCATAAGCCATAAACCTTGTTGGCCGGTCGGACCATAACTTTGAAGTGGACCCGATGAGTTGATTGGCACAGCTTAGCTCACCACACAACTAATTAAAATTATATCGTTACTTTAATAAAAATAATGCCTATTTCTTTTTTTTTTTAATTCTGTTGTTTACAGGAGTTTTGTTTTGCTAAAACCAATTTAGGTGTACCTTTTTCTTAAATACATACACGGGAACGAAACTATTGACACTGCGATGTAATTAAATCATACCCTCTTCTTTGCAAACAAGATGGACTGTCTTTAGAAAATAAACACCATTTAGTTTTAGTTTTTATTACCGCATTTTTTGGCAAGTGTTGATAGAAAATTTGGTTATCTACCAAATAAATCCATCTTTTAATTAGTTTAGCTTAGATCTTGACGTGGAAGTCTCATATGAATGAGAGGAACAAAATAAACCACATAACAATCGGTACAAAGATATATTTAATACAGCTCTAAAGTTACAAGTTTCCTCAAATCATATTCGAAAGATTACCCAATCCAAAATTAAAAATAAATCAGAAAAACAAAACTTAAATAAAAACAATTGATATTTCTTCTCTTCTTTCTACGTATAACCTTCTTTTTCTTTCTCTGGTATGATTGTTGTTTGATTTGAGGAGGGTTTTTAAGGGCTCTTAAATATATATATATAGTTTTCAAGTGCAATGAATTGTTTTGGATTAACAAACGGCAGTGTGTATAGTTCAATTTTTTTCCAAATTGATGAGATCCAGTAGATAAGTGTAGTCAAATTCCATTAAGCTGAGAAACAAGCTTAGTGGCTAGACCACTAGTCTTTGAATATAATGATATTTAGGTAGATGTTAATAGGTGGAGAATTTAGGTAAGATATATTTAGTGGCCTTAGATAATGTTTACGTTTGTATAAAAAAACTGATTCTATTGTATCAGTTTATGATTTTGGAAAATTTAAAACTTAAACCCATTTTCCTGATCATGTTGGAAAGATATGTTGGTTAAAGAGAATACATAAAGTAATTAAAGAAGAAAAAAAGTAAAAAAACTGATGGATCAAGAACTCGCCAGAAATCCTTCTCCATGGACCCTGGCCAATACTTTATCGTGAATATTCCCTTATTATATATATATATATATATATATTATTTTTTTTTCCCTTCGCATATGTCTTTATATAATATATATATATATTTTTTTTTTTCCCTCGCATATGCTTTATATAATCCAAAAATTTATAAATGTAACTTGAATTTGTCTTATACTTATCAATCGACAAAAAAAAAACAGGTATCAATCATTTTTGCTAATGAATGAATCAATGATAGAAGTCAAGTCAAAAGATAAAATATTATAAATTTGTAGATTAATAAATAATCAATTGACGTTTTTTTGAAACAGGGGAATTTTAATTTTTGAAAAAAAATGGAGGAGAGATCAAATCGTGCGAAAATACAAATAGAAGATGAGCTCCCAAGTTTGCTGAGAAAAGCCACGACAGAAGAAATGGTTGGCTTTGACAATTACAAAGACAATAATAATAAACTTCCTCTTCCTCACTCCATTAGTCGTTTTCATCCTTCTCATGCCTCCACGAATAATTTGGTATATTACTTTATTTTTATGTATTGTCTTTCCACTCTCGCGAAAATTAGGTTATATCTTATTATATTACTAACTCTCACCATATATATATGGATAGATTGGTCAAGAAGCATCAAGAGAAACAACAAAAGATCATCTTAACTACAATGAGGATCTCAAGGAGACTACACCGTGGATGATGATCAATCATCATCAAAGGAAACCATCACTTTCAATGCCAACTTCACCAAATAATCTCATGATCTCTGATCCGACATCTTCGTCTTCCGACAACAACAACAACAGCAACAGCAACGGTGGGTCGACTGGTAAATCCGTCAAGTTCCTCTCTCAGCCGATGACAAAAGCCTCATCTCTCTACATAGAAACCGGCAACGTTGATGATGATCGTCATCATCATGATAATGATCGTCATCATCAGCTGGAACGTCATCAGAGTGGTCATCCTCAAAGTCATAACCCGGCGATGCATAAGCTTAAGGATCACAGGTACAACTCGTTCAAGACTTGGTCAGGGAAACTCGAGAGACAATTCACAAGAAAACCAGCTTCTATTGAACCGGAGACACCAAGTGGGGCTAACGAGAGTTTAAATACCAATGAAGCCATGCCTGTGGATCGTTACTATGCTGCCTTAGAAGGTCCTGAATTGGAAACTCTACGGGTACGTACCTACGCTTGTTTTGATTACATTTACACTAATATGATCTGGTTTCAATCATATAGCAGATTATCAATCAGACTATATATATTCAGGAGTGACATATTTTCTAATTCTCTTTTTCGGACGTTGCAGCCTCAAGAAGAGATCGTTCTACCAAGTGAACAAAGATGGCCGTTTCTTCTCCGTTACCCGATTTCCACCTTCGGTATGTGCCTCGGAGTGAGCAGCCAAGCCATAATGTGGAAAACCTTAGCCACTGCTGAGCCAACCAAGTTCCTCCACGTACCCCTCTGGATCAACCAGGGTCTCTGGTTCATATCAGTCGCTTTAATCCTCACCATTGCCATCATTTACCTCCTCAAAATCATCCTCTACTTCGAAGCCGTACGCCGCGAATACTACCATCCCATCAGAATCAACTTCTTCTTCGCTCCTTTCATTTCTTTACTCTTCTTAGCCCTCGGTGTCCCACCTTCCATAATTACAGATTTGCCACAGTTCCTTTGGTACCTCCTCATGTTTCCTTTCATCTGTCTCGAGCTCAAGATTTACGGTCAATGGATGTCCGGTGGCCAACGCAGGCTCTCCCGAGTCGCCAACCCGACAAACCATCTCTCGGTCGTTGGGAACTTTGTCGGGGCGTTGCTTGGTGCGGGCATGGGTCTTAAGGAAGGACCAATATTCTTCTACGCCGTTGGGATGGCTCATTACTTGGTTCTGTTCGTGACACTCTACCAAAGACTACCGACCAACGAGACTTTGCCTAAAGATCTTCACCCTGTGTTCTTCCTATTTGTCGCGGCTCCAAGTGTTGCTTCCATGGCTTGGGCTAAAGTCACTGGCTCCTTTGACTATGGCTCCAAAGTTTGTTACTTTATCGCCATTTTCCTCTATATCTCTTTGGTACGTTTCACATCTAATTTTGGCTCATACGTTTTTCCTTTTTTTAGAAAAACATTCACTAATACAAATCTTCCATTTCTTTGTCTGCACAAATTTTACAGGCTGTTCGGATTAATTTCTTCCGTGGAATCAAGTAAGTTTGGGAAATTTCATCTTTTACGTGCTCAATCCGAATTTCAATTTGGATTTGTTATCCATTAGCTTAACTATGTCTCTGACCTCTTTTTTCTTTTTTTTATAGATTTTCGCTGTCTTGGTGGGCGTATACATTTCCAATGACCGGAGCTGCAATTGCAACCATCAGGTACGCAACAGTAGTGAGGAGCACTATGACTCAAATCATGTGTGTGATCCTATGTGCCATTGCGACACTAGTCGTTTTCGCTCTGTTCGTGACCACCATCATCCATGCCTTTGTCCTCCGCGATCTTTTTCCCAATGACCACGCCATAGCCATCAGCAACCGTCCAAGACCCAAACAGACTAGCCAACACCGCTGGCTCGACCAACTGAGAAACGTCAGCTCAGAGAACATCGAGAATTACTTGAAATTTACAGACTCCGACAGCAGTCAGGGTAATGACATAGAAGCTGCCAATGGCAAAACTCAAGAGAGTGATTCAGCATAATCAAAAATCATAAACAGTTTTCACCACCCCAGGCATATAGAGTCGTAGTATCCAAGTTTTGGTTTTGAATTGTTGTCAGTGTCTCTGACACAAGTGAGGAACCTGGTAACGTAAATGTTGGTTACTATGGTTCTAATGAGCTGTGTAAACTAGTAGTATACAAATTGTAGGGGTGTCTACAATGGTGAACCGATCCAAGCGAAACTGATATATCTTAAACTGGAACTGATAGCCGTTATCAGAATACAGTATGTAAACTCGTTTTGTTCCAATAAATAAAAAGTTTTGAGGGGTTATCATTGAATCAACAGCATCAGAAATATGATCGGCAATTCTATTCAGTTTGGTTCAGTTTCACGTTCCAACTGATAAAACTCTATGAAAACTAAAGCCATTGAAACGTAACAAGACAACAAACAAGAAGCAGAGTAAGACTAGATATTCAGTTAAAGGAACTTGATCCTTGGCAAATCAACAGAATCATCGTTTATAATGTAATGTGCAGACTTTAGGAGAAGTACAGTCGTGTTGGTTCTAGTCAGATCTACTAAGCCGGCTAAGAGCTTCAGTTTTGCACAAGCATTTCGATTTCAGGAACTTTATGAATACCAGAATATCTCGATGTAAAAGGAAAGTGAAGAAGAACGAGAATCAAAGGGCTTAAGGTCAAAGTTAATACGAAAAAAGAAAAAAGTAGAACTACTACTCAAGCCAATAAGCTAAATAGCTAATGCATTAGCATACTGAGAAAATTTTCAGATCCGATAAGCCAAACAATTAAGTTATCATAGCCCATTTGACATAAGAACTCGAGATATTCTGGAAAATCTCAATTTTACATAAACAGATACAGAAACAGAAATCAAGAAACAAAAGGCATAGAATCAAAGCTTGAACTCAGCAACAAACTAGCAGTAGAACTCCATACGTCCTAGGAACGAATCTACTAACTTCTCAAAGAAAAGTGACAAAATCTTCAAAAATCTAGTTCCTGTACAAAAGATTTCGATGCATACATACCCGAGGAAGTTCAGTTTTAGTTCCCATTCGGTTTGTATACCATACTCATCCACCAAAGAACGAGAAGAACCCGCGTTTCTTAGGCTCTTCCTCCACCATAACAGCCTTCATACTATCCTGCTCCACGAGTCTCCAAGCCGCCTGCTCAAATGCCAAACCCGCAAGCGTTGGAGGCTTGTTCAGAACAAGTGGAAACCCTCGATTCGTGCTTCTGATAACCTCAGAGTCTTCAGGAATCACGCCGAGCAATGACAAACCCAACATCTCCTGCACATCTAACACTGACATCATATCCTCTCCTTTGATCATATCAGTCCTCACACGGTTCACAATCATCTTTATATCTCGGATTCCGTCGCATTCGAGCAAACCTGTGACTCTATCGGCGTCTCTAAGCGCTGTTATGTCCGGAGTTGTTACTAGGACTGCTTCATTTGCCGGGGTAATGGCTGTTATGAACCCCGCGTCAATTCCAGCAGGGCAATCGATGATGATGAAATCCGGAGAACCTTCTGGTCTCGTTTTTAGGGCATCTACAAGCCATTCCAGTGCTTTTCCGCCGAACCCCATTGGAAGTTTTGATCTAGGTTTTGAAATACAAAGCAATTCGAAATTAGACCAACGCTTATCGCGTACCAGAGCCTGGTCGAGACGGCAGTCTCCGTTCAGGACCTCAACGACGGTGTAATTGACTCGATTCTCTAGTCCCAGGAGTAGATCGAGGTTACGGAGGCCGAGGTCCGCGTCAATGGCGACGACTGAGAAGCCGTAACGAGCGAGAGAGAGACCGACATTTGCGGTGGTAGTCGTCTTACCAACACCGCCTTTTCCGGAGGTGATAACAACGATACGCGGCGTTTCTCCGGCGAGCTCCGGTTTGCGATTAAACTGAAGGACGGATCGAATTGGACTCTGTCTGCTAGGGCTTTTGACGAATCGTGGTAAGGATATTAGGGGTTTTGAGGAGAGCGATGATGGAAGAAGCGCAAATTGATGATTCGTGGAGAAAACTCGCATTGACGCCATTGATAGTGTGATTCGGCTGTCTCCAGAGGGAGAGACCGAATGTTTTCTGAGTGTTGTGGCTCGAGAGGTTTTAGTGTTTATCAATAACTTTACAGATTCCGGTTTATAATTTCTCCACCGTATACCGGTTTAAGACTCTCCAACCCAAATTAGAAACCAAAAACATACGGTATTTCCGGTTTTTGCTTCTTCCGTATTACAAAAGTTGCAAACAAATGAACAATACGTTCTACACAACAATCTACAATTCACAAACCAAATTATATCGGTTCACCACTTTGGTTTTCCCCGGTCTATGTTTTGTCTATGAACACTCCATATAGCCATGAGGTTTTTTTATCTGCCAGCGTTCGTCATTAGCTGAGAGAACACTTGGCTACTGCTGATTATCCCTGAAGTTCCATCTCCATTGTCCATCTCTGTGTTCGAGCCATTAAAAGGACCTTGCCGAGCTGTTCCCGAGCCGGTAAGGTGTCCATAAACTTCTTCAGGCTCAGCCAATGGTCCAGATTCTTGAAGCTGGAGCACGTGTTCCAAATTCCACAGAACATCGCCTATTGTTGGTCTATCCACCCCGTAATCTGCACAGCATTTCTCTGCAGTTTCCGCGAATTTCTTCAACGAGCATGGTTTGATCTGATCCGCAATATTCGGATCAACAATTTGATCGAGCATTCCTTTCTTTTGCCACTCAATTGCCCATTCTGCTAAATTCACTTGCTCCCTTACAAGCAACGGATCAACAGCGGGTCTAGCGCAAAGAACTTCGAATAGAAGAACTCCAAACGAATAAACATCGGATTTATCCGTGAGCTGCTGTCTCCTGAAGTATTCAGGATCAAGATACCCGAAGCTTCCTTTTACGCCCGTGCTCACATGAGTCTCATCGAGACAAGGACCGGATCGTGAGAGTCCAAAGTCTGCAACTTTGGCTACATAATTGTTATCTAGTAAGATATTGGTGGACTTTATATCCCGGTGGATGATTCCTTGGGAAGAACCGGTGTGAAGGTAATGAAGGCCTCTTGCTGCACCAATGCAGACCACAAGCCGCTGTTTCCAAGACAAAGGGGGGTTGGCGGATCCGTATAAGTGACTTTTGAGCGGCCCTTTATCCATGTACTCATAAACCAAAATCATTTCAGATTGTTCTTCACAATACCCAACAAGTGAAACGAGATGTCGATGACGAATCTTAGAGAGAATGGTTATCTCAGATAGAAACTCCGGTAAGCCCTGTCTTGAACCAGGCACACCTCTCTTGACAGCTACTTTGGTGTTGTCCTTGAGAGACCCTTTAAAGACCATCCCAAATCCTCCCACTCCGATCACCAAACTTCTGTCAAAGTTATTGGTTCCGGACTGTATTTCCGCGAAAGAGATTCTCAGAGTTTGATAGCCATTAGAACTAACAGTTCCTTCAGTTGTTCTACTGTTGGAGCTGCCTCTAAACCTCCTCAAAGGTGTCCATCCCGTGCTCTCCGAACTCCTCGTTTTGTTGTTCTTGCGCCTGCACAAGCACCAACCGCACAAGGCGAGCAAAGACAAGAACACAAGACTTCCCAATACCGAGCCAACAACGATCCAGACAACGTTCTTCTTTCCTGATCCCACTTTGGAGCTCACAGGGTTCAGAATTCTCATGATCTCCACTCCATTCAATAGAGCATTAACTCTCGACGGATTGCTGAGGTCAGACGGTCCAACGCTTATCCTCAACATTCCATCATAATCAGATTCCGCAACAAAATCAATGTAAAATGGAGACGCAAGCACATGGAAGTTAAGCGCGGAGAGATCAACATCTTTATACGCAAGATAGTCGTTGATAAAGACACTGAAATAGAGCTGATTAAGCGATGAACTAACGATATCGCAGAAATGCAAACGAACCAAGTGAAGAACTCGTTTCGATCCAACCGGGAATCCCCAGCTGATGTTAAACCTTGCCTGCAACTCCTGATTATCTCGATTCATCTCCTGTGCCGTCATATAGACATTATCCGGAGCAATCTCTCTCGTCGCACCACCGCTCTGATAATTCGGAGAATGAGTGGTCCAAGCACGTTTCGCAGCTCCTTTTAGCAGAAGATAGTTGTCGTCGACGAGCCAAGTTCTCCACAACGTATCGTTAAACGGTGTCAATTTCAATCCACCGACGTTGATTCTGTGGACTGTCTCAAGAACTTCAGATGACAAGTTACTGAAAATTTGAGCGGAGTTAGGGCTCACAAGCTTAGTGCCTCGATCGATTATGTAATCGTTAGGAGCCGAGAACACTTCTATCGCGTTGACGAACCCAAATCCAGATGATTTAGAGGGGATAAACGAAATCGTCAAAAAAGGATCATCGATGTTCAATATAAATTCTTTGATGACGACGGAGTTAGTAGCGAAACTGTTCATCACGGAGAACCCATTAACCAAAACGCCGAATTTCGCCGACATTAAGTTAAAGCCTGGAGCTTTAAAAGGCGCGAAATGGAGACGGATGAAGTGGGTGCCGTTGCTGGTGATGCGGAATCTATATGCGGGTGATGAAGATGATCCGCCAGTGAAGACACGAGCCGTGTGGTACAAAACTGGAGAATCCGGAGGTGGGTTCGGGTCTGAAAGCGTGACGGATCGATCGGCGGAGAGGAAACCCGAGCCTGGCTTTGAGGAGTCGCCGAGAAAGGAGCGGATGGAGAAGAAAGACGCGTTGGTATTAGCGCCGCAATTAAGGAGGTAGTTATCAGTTGGAGTGAAAGCAGCGAACAAGAGTTGGAAAAAGGAGAAAGAGAGGAGGGTAAGGATTAGATTTATGGGAAACGCCATCGGAGGCAGCTTTTGGGAAGGTTTGAGAAAGTTTTTGTTCATGTTACAGAGAAGAGAAGAGAAGAGAAGAGAAGCAAAGGAAAAAGGAAATGGAGAAAGTAGAAAGTGCGTCTTTGCTGGCGTTTCTCTGTAATAATTTCATATTTTTCCACTAATTTCAGTGAAAGAGAATAGTGTTGCGAATCATTAAGCAGCGAATTTCGTCAACCACCTCAATGGGAAACCACAACTAGCTTTTGTTTGTGATCGGTGGCAATCATTTTCAAAAGTTTTGCTTTTCAAATTATTGATTTTACTGATTTGGTAAAAGATTAAAGAAGTTAGTGAATCACTCGTAACATACACTATTACTTGGGATGTCAATGTAGGCTAATTCACAAATTAGATATAAACCGTCTTGTCATCAGAGAAAATTATGACTATATTAGGCAGTTATGGGACCGCGACATTATTGAAAGCGAAGCCAACTAGTACTCTTCAGCATCCCTTCTTCCTTTTTAAATTATAGAAAACAAGATGACAAAATTTACAAGAGAGCACTAAATGATCCAAATCGGTGAAAATCGTATAATTTTGTTTTCGTTTCCTTTCCTGTTTTCACAATTATCATTACGTTTTTCAAATATGTTTCTCTTGTTTATGTCTTATAAAAATTTGTTATGTTTCTTTTATTTGTTTTGTAATGTCTCCATCTCGGTTCTGATTTGTTATGTTTCTTTCTTTTATTTGTTATGTTATGTTATGTCTCTATCTTGGCTCTGATTTGTTTATGTTTATGTTTTTGTCTTTGTTTTGTTTTCCTAATGTCATCATCGTTTATTCGTTTATTGTATGTCTAATTATTTATTTCTGTCATTGTCAAAGCAACTGAGATTATTAGGAGTGGTATTGGGTTAGTAACTTTATTGTTTGGATGTAATTTGTTACTAAAATTCCAATCTTAATTTTGTAAGAATTATCGTTTACGAGCATAAAATTTTTGTTTGACCATAATATGTTTTTAAAATTTCGAGAAAATAATCAATTAAAAAACCAATTTTAGAGTTAAGTGGATAAGTAGTATCATTTTTTAGGAGAATTAATATTGAAATTCTTTCCTTTCACTTAACAGACTAAGCATGAACCAACTAATTAATAATCATCATACTGGTTATAACGAAACAACAAAACCAATAAATAACCCTGAACAAAAAAAAAAACCTGAACAAGAAAAGAGAACTGTAATATTGATATTTAAGAAAGCATGTGGTTGCTGAAATGGGCCATACGGAGAGTTCAACTCCATCTTAGTGGGCCTAAATGGGCCACCGAACCCGATCCATTGAAATTCTCCAAAATTTTATAATATACAGTCTCCTAAACTTTTAATTCTCCATTAATATATCTATGGCACTTGTATTTACAGTGGTGTCACCCAATCCACTCTCACCCGCATTATCATCGAACCACGTATCTCCTTCCCGCCACGGCTTATCGTTTATTCCCATCCGCCGAAACAAATCGCCGGGAACGCTATCTTCGCTGTCTACTCCACCGTCGCGTCCTGTTTCATCTCGGCGTGTGAATGTCTCCTCGCAACTGCGATTCCCTTTAATTTCTCCCGATGATCACTGGGCTCAATGGGCTGCTCTATTCGCCGCCGGCGCTTTCGGTGTCTGGTAATCAGCTCAACTGTGAGTTGGAGTTCTTTAGGGATTTTGTATTACTGACTCAGTTTAAATTACGGACTTATTGAGGTCGGAGAAGACGAAGATTGGGAGTATGGTGAGTGGGGCGTTGATCAGTACGTTGCTTGGGCTCGCGGCGAGCAACTTCGGGCTTATTCCGTTCGAAACGCCGTCATATTCTTTCTTCATGGAGTTTCTCCTGCCGCATACGATTCCATTGCTGTTGTTTAGAGCTGATCTCCGTCGTATTATCCGATCCACTGGGTCACTGCTCCTTGCTTTCTTAATTGGGTCGGGTAAGATTTTGCCTTTGCTTAAGGCACGATAAATTGGCTGTTCTTTGATTGCCGCTGCTACTATGTTCAAATGTAAGCTCTGGGTTTGGGATTAGTTTGGATTCATGATTAGGACAGGAAAAAAGTTGCGCCTTTGAGAATCAAGTATTATCCCAAATCAGAGTGTTGTTAAAAGATTGCTCATTTATGAAGTCACATTGCCATTGATGATGGGATTAGTGGATTTTTAATCTGTAGTTGGTTCGTGGCAGTTGCGACGATTGTTGGGACTGTGGTAGCTTTTATGCTGGTACCGATGAGATCACTTGGTCCGGATAACTGGAAAATAGCAGCTGCTCTTATGGGCAGCTACATTGGTGGATGTAAGTTGTCTGGAGCCTCCTCATTGCTTCTTTGGCTTGTTAACACATAGAACTACTCAATGTTGATCTTCTCGGTTAAAAAGGCTATTGGGCTCGATACCAACAATCGACAATCTCGTTCTCTTATTGAGAAAAAGAGAACAAGTTTGCAACACTCTGAACAAGTTTCTCACAACTTTGTGAATGGAGGAAAGAGAACAAATCTTTGCTTGTTTTCTCTCTGCAGCCCTTAATTTTGTTGCGGTATCCGAGGCTCTGCGCATTTCTCCATCTGTTATAGCGGCGGGTGTGGCTGTGGATAATGTCATATGCGCTTTACACTTTATGGTGTTGTTTGCGTTAGCCTCAAAGATTCACCCTGAAACCACCGCAGCATCTTCCCCTGGTAAAGTTCATCTCGATCACAATTTATATGTCTTGCAACTGTTTTTTCCATAAGGTATGTCACAATTCGAAAAAGCATTCATAAAGAACTTGGGGCAAGTAATATCTTATCAGTGGCTATAGCTAACAGTTAGACCAACTAGAGCTACTTTGGTTAGAGGTTGTCAAATTGATTTGGGTGAAAATTGGTAAAGATACTTATATGACTACATTCTAATGCGCCTACCAAATTATGTTTTGATAATAGATTCACAATACTTCTGACATTGTTACTAACCATTCTCACCTAATATCCGCATTTGCGTCCAAGTATAAAATCCACCTGTCACGAGTAGATTATTATGCTCCTGTCAAATTATGTTTTGGTAATAATTCTCGATACTTTTTGAGCTTTGACATATTGCAGAATCATTTTCAAATTCTGGTCGGGGTAACGTTCCAAATGTAAACACACTCTCTTCCTACTCAAGCTCTATGTGACCTCTGGCAGATGCCGACATGACAAAAGATGACAAAGTTGAGGACAAGAACAGAGTGGTTTCAACTTCAATTGCATTATCAATTTCGTTCCTCATATGCAAAGCTGCAATCTCGATGACAGAGCTATTCAAGATCCAAGGAGGCATGCTTCCTGCAGTAACAGCCATCACCATAATCTTGGCAACTTCTTTCCCTGATTTCTTCAACTCTCTGGCACCTTCTGCTGAAACCATCTCTCTCATTCTCATGCAGGTATTTCCTCTATTATACTTTATCCATTAGAAACAATTGGCCAAACAGCCCTAGATGGCCCGTTGTGAGCTCTGACTTTTAGCCGATGATAACATCCCTATAAACCAATCCTTACGCAAACGGCCAATGTATGCAAATTAGTATTCCATTTCCCTTTTCACCTTTTCATATTTGAATCTCTTTTGTTCAGGTATTTTTCACGATTCTAGGAGCTACAGGGAGTGTATGGAATGTAATCAACACCGCCCCAAGTATCTTCCTCTTTGCTGCAATTCAAGTAATGGTTCATCTCGCAGTGACTTTGGTTCTGGGGAAGCTATTCTCTATCGACATGAAGTTACTGCTTCTTGCATCAAACGCTAACATAGGAGGCCCAACGACTGCTTGTGCTATGGCAACTGCAAAAGGATGGACTTCACTTGTCGTCCCGGGGATTCTCTCGGGCGTTTTCGGAGTCTCCATAGCAACTTTTCTTGGCATTGGGTGTGGAGTTTTGGTCCTCAAACGATTATAGATCTTTTAACAGGTTTAAGTTTGACGTAACGGACATTATGCAGGAAAGATTCTGAAGCCACACTCTTACTAGTTTTAAATTCTTTTTTTTCTGTTTTCCAAAAGTCTAAGTGTATAAAATACATTACACAAGTTTCCGTTGCTTTTTATCCAGATATCTCTCATAAATAAACAATAACAATAACAATAACCATTTCAATTGGTTGAGCACGACGTGTTAAAAATTAAATAAAAATGTCAACTATATGCTATCTACAAGTTTAGTTTAATTTTTAAAGCTAATAAAGCTAGTGGTAGTAACGGATGCAAAGAAAACATAAAAAGTCAAGTGGTACTACAGTTGCAGATTGTACTACTGTACTGCTCTTTCAATACAAATCAAACTGTACTCGAATTAGTACTAAAAAGTCAACTATACTTCCCATGTCTAATCTTTAAGGGTCAACTCTACCACATCAATTAGATTCTCTTGGCTCCAAATATTTGGAGTCAGGATATAGATTTTTCGATTAAAAGTTTATGAGCTTTGACGTAGCTAAAAATAACGGTTAGAATTTATCATTTTGAGGTCGAAGTTTAAATTTTGCAAGTTATGATTTAAATATCAAAAATGATCATTACAGGTAAAAGTATGAACAATGTTTTTACAGAGATTAGAGAAAACACAAAAGTTTACAAAAAAAAACTTGGACATTTTTCCTAAAACGTATGATATTTCAGACTCTTGCTAAAAGTTCTGTTACACTATTGGAAACAAGATATAATGTAAATAACAACCTTTCAAATTTCCAAGAATTAGTTAGATTCTGGAAAAAAATTGTGCTTTAGTTTTCAAAAATTTGTAAGAGTTTTTATAAACTTGTGAATTTTTCCAATAAATGTTTGTAAAAGAAAAAAAATAAAACAAATTGCTTCAAAATGACGAGAATAGATAGAAAACAATTTGTAGAATTGTTGTGAAATGTCAACAGCTATAATTACTTATAAACATTATATTTGCAGGTGATATTAGACTATCCAATCAACACCTAATAAATAAAAAGATGAAAATAACTTATGTATGCTAATAAAATTTCAAATGAATTGTATTCAGTCAATTGCCCCTAATTGGGTAGGCCTACACACACAAAAAAACACAATTTTGCCAATAAAAATCATTGGTAGTACTAACATAATCTTATTTAATAGAAGAGATGAACTATCAGCTAAGAATAAGTAAAAATGTCTTACATCAACGACTAAGTTGTCCACGCATGAATCATGCCTTTTTAGCCCTTTGCCTTGGAATGTTTTCAAATTTTGACTCTCTCAGCATGAAATCATGGTTAATCGTATAATAAATCAGCAAAATTTAACATTTCCTCTGTTCTATAATAAATTATTTTTAATTGGAAATTTTGTTTAGTTTAAATGATGTTTTATATTTTCTATTTAATTTGTTTTACAAATAGTATTCTGCACATTTTTATCATTAGTTGAATTATTTTTAGGCGATTTCTTACTTTGTATGCGAAAAACTTATTTGTCATTTATCGAAAAACGAATGGAGTACCTAATACCATATTTTCCATTTGATGGGAAGCATTTTGTATTCTCATTCCTCAACATTTATTAATAATCATAATCTATATAGATATACACTAAATCATATAAATGCCCCACCGAGACTTTAAATACTGCATATTTGGTGACATTTCTTGTTTTGATTAGCATTGTTGTAGATTAGAAATGTGTTTATTCATAATATAATCGATCCCTTTGCGGACTCGCGAGTTTTCTATTTGTAAATATGTGTTACACGTCTAGACAAATGGGTGAGTCTAAATAATCTATTTGATGTTAACTAGAAGTAATAGTGTTCGTTTACTCATACATGTTTGATAAGTTATTTTTGACTCGAGTGTCACATAAGTTAAAAACTTATATCACAATCCAAAACTGAATCATCATCAGTCCTCTAAATTGCTGGTGAATTTTCTACAATTTTTTTTCAAATCTGCATATTCCATGTTGTTGAACAAAAAATGATACAATTTGCAGGGCATTCATTTATTTATATGTATTATGATGTCATTGGAGCTTGTAATATATATAATGGATTTTATTAATGTTAATTTAGGTTCAAATTCTGTAGCGTGTGTATATCACTTATAAACGCAAACAAAAATTATCGTGTGTCGATTTCTCTGCTGGCATATAACTAACTAATTGTTAGGAGATATGATAATTAAAAGCAGGGGAATGATTCTCAACATACATTATAGAAGAAATAAAAGAATTACGATAATAACCTCATCGTCCTCTATAAAAACAACAAATCCTCAAAGCTTTCCACAAAAACAACATAAAAGCGAAAATGGGAAATATGAGAAGCTTACTGAAGATGTTAATGCTGGCTCTATTTGTTGGATGGCTTTTTGTTTGGATTATGATTTCAACAAAGCTCTACAAAACCAAATGGATCCCCAAACTCGCCAACTACCTCAATACTACTTATTTTGGTCCTCAAGGTATTTTTAATTTCTCTACTAATTACTCTCTCCCTTTTAAAAAAAAAATTGATTCCTTAATATTTATCATGTTATGCTTAGGCATAAATCTAGTGCTTCTCACCGTTCCAATGATGTTTATTGCGGTTCTGAGTTGTGTTTATCTGCATATCCAGAAGAAACCCACCCAAACTCAAAGGTTAGACTTGCTATATCTTAGTTTCATACTTATGTTGTTGTTGGCTATACTTACCTTCATGTAAGTAAATATTTGCTCTAAAATATCACAATCTTATTATTATATAAATGCAGCAAAGTAAGCAAGATAATAGGGAGAACGGGGAGGGTGATGATGGTGATGAACCCTTTGGGGATAGTGACGGCCATAGAGATGACTTTTTCTCTGTTGTTTATGGCTCTTTTGATTTGGGCTCTCGCCAATTATCTCTACACTAGCTATAGCTCCCCTATGCACAACCATGGCGACAATGCTGAAATGTAAGCATCTTTGTATCTACCTTTAAGACTGCATAAAGATGCGAATCCGTAGGAGAGTTGATTAAACAGTTCGACTAAAATTGAAATGGTGCAGATGGCAGGCAAAGTTTAGATCTTTTGGACTGAGAATAGGATACGTAGGCCACATCTGTTGGGCCTTTCTGTTCTTCCCCGTAACAAGAGCCTCTACGATTCTGCCACTTGTCGGGTTGACTTCGGAGTCAACCATCAAATATCACATTTGGCTCGGACATATCTCAAACTTCTGCTTCCTTGTTCACACGGTCGTGTTCCTGATCTATTGGGCGATGATCAATCATTTGATGGAGGTTTTTGATATCTAACTCCATCTTTAGAAAATGTTATCTTATCTTTATATTTTAACCTAAACGTAATACTGAAATTTTATTAAATTCATTATATTGAATCAAGGTGTTATTTTACAAGTCCCCTTTCATTTTCAATTCCAAGACTAATCTTTGTATGTTTTCTTTGTATGAAGACGTTCGCATGGAATCCGACATATGTGCCTAACCTACCCGGAACAATAGCTATGGTGATTGGAATAGCTATATGGGTGACAAGCTTACCGTACTTTAGACGTAAGAAGTTTGAGATTTTCTTCTACACTCACCAACTCTACGGTCTCTACATAATCTTCTACGTGCTCCATGTTGGAGACTCGTGGTTCTGCATGATCTTGCCCAACATCTTCCTCTTCTTCATCGATCGTTACTTGAGATTCTTACAATCCACCAAGAGATCCAGACTTGTCTCTGCTCGAATCTTACCTTCAGACAACCTCGAACTCACTTTCTCCAAAACTCCAGGTTTTTAACTAGTTCCTCCATTTATGTTTAAATTCACAATAGTTTAAGGTTTTTTGTTTAAATCAAAAATCCATTTTCAAATTACAACTATATAAGCAACCTTAAACGGGAAACGGAAACTTCTTTTGGTATATTTTTCCTAGCTAGGTTGTTTACACGACGCAAATATTTTTTAAACTTCAAAAATTAATGTTGAACTGATTTAAATGTAAAGGAAATATTTTCACATGTAAACGCGAAAACAACAAAAATGTTTGATTTTGAAACAATCAAAAATCATAATCACGTCTGATTTAAACACACGAACAATAATTTAGGCCTAGAATTTAGAGATGCTTTCCTCTTTCTATCAAAAGCTCTAAAGCATATAGTATATATATGGATCCAAAGCCCGTTACAATTATAAGCGTTACTTTCATCTATCTTTAGGTTTACATTATGCTGCAACAAGCATATTGTTTCTACATGTGCCGAGCGTATCCAAGCTTCAATGGCATCCATTCACAATAACTTCAAGCAGCAACTTGGAGAAAGATACACTAAGTGTTGTCATCAGAAGACAGGGAAGTTGGACTCAAAAGCTTTACAACCATATTTCTTCTTCCACCGATTCTCTCCAAGTTTCTACTGAAGGTCCTTATGGCCCTAACTCGTTCTACATCTCGAGGTCAAAAACTAAGGCTCTTAATTCAGTCTCTTGTACTTAAGTATCTTAAATAATTTTCCCTAATTGTTTCCATCATTCTCGTCACATATAGGCATGACTCTCTAATACTAGTGGGCGGAGGAAGCGGAGTTACACCCTTCATTTCGGTTATCAGAGAACTCATCTTTCAGAGCCAAAATCAGAGCACGAAGCTTCCAGATGTTCTTCTAGTTTGTGCATTCAAACATTACCATGATCTTGCGTTATTAGACCTAATCTTCCCACCAGATATATCAGTCTCAGACATCTCTACGCTGAATCTCCGAATAGAGGCATATGTTACAAGAGAAGACGGGAAGCCCGGAACAACTGATGATCACAGAATTTTACAGACAAAACGGTTCAAACCTCAGCCTCTAGACTGTCCCATCTCACCTGTTCTTGGACCCAATAACATCATCTGGCTGGGAGTCGTGATCTTATCATCATTCGTGATGTTTCTCTTGCTCATAGCGATTGTCACACGTTATTATGTATACCCTGTTGATCGCAACACAGGAAAGATTTACAATTTCTCGTATAGAGCGCTCTGGGACATGTTCCTAGGATGCGTCTGCATCTTCATTGCTTCAAGCGCAGTTTTCTTATGGCGCAAGAAAGTGAACAAAGAAGGAGATAAGGAGTCCAGCAAGCAGGTACCGAGCGTCGACTTTCAGACGCCCACGTCATCTCCAGGTTCATGGTTCTACGGAAACGAAAGAGAGCTCGAGAGCGTTCCGTATCAATCTATAGTACAAGCCACTTCAGTCCACTTCGGCGCCAAACCTAATCTGAAAAGTAAGTTCTCTATTACCACAAGAGTCCACGTGAGCATCACATGCATATCCCACAAATGGTTTGAGTGAATGCACATACGCGAATCTAATATTGCGAATGTTACCGTTTTGCAGAGATTCTGTTTGATGCAGAAGGTTCGGAAGACGTTGGGGTGATGGTGTGCGGACCAAGAAAGATGAGGCATGAGGTTGCAAGGATATGTTCATCTGGTTTAGCTAAAAACCTTCACTTTGAGGCAATTAGTTTCAACTGGTGACCGATTCCATGTTCTAACTATGTTTTTTTATTCATCGTAAAGACCTTTGATGTTTAGATGGTTTGCTGTTTGAATTTTTCTTTAACAAAAGAAATGAATGTACTCTCTGCCTTTCTAATTGTTCGATATTTTTTTAAAAAAAATTGTATCAAGAAGATATATATTGTCTATTTTGTATGCATAACTTAGTTCTATATTTCCTATAATTATCTTCTATTTCTCTTTTGTCTCTTTGTCTTCCTACGATTGTTTAACTGTTCAAAATGATGATAATAATTAATTTTATTTTTTTTGATAACAAGAATGAAAACGATTAAAAATACAACTGCACAAAATTCCTTAATGTGTGAAAGGTTTGAATAATCTATTAATTAGTAATGGAAGGAATATATGTTATTCTGCAGCAGCATCATCCTCAGCATATATTTCTAATGGTGGTCATTGTTAATATACTCGGTTATATCTACGTATGCTGAAAAGAAAGTTCTAATAGAACTAAGACAGATTTAAAGTATAACTAAAAGTTACAACATATAACTCAAAGAGAATCAGAGTAGAACGACAATAGAAAAACTTTAGAAGAAGACCCAATCAAAAGATTACCAACACACATCACATTCGCTTACAGCACATCCCTCTGTTATTTATTATAGACCGAAACGTGAAACTTTTCTTAGCATACTTAGACTTGTTTAATAAACATAATTATTACTTGAGGCGGACACTAGGACATAATTATTATTTTCAAAAGTCATGTGCAGTTACAAAAATATTTGTAAATTTTCTAGTATCATGTGGAATCTTAAAGGTTAAAACAGAAGTCTCATTTCACCAATAAACCACTGTAAATGGCTTGGTTTAAAAGAAAAAAAAATAGACAAGATTAATATCAAATACTTGTGAGAAAATGAGAGACGTTGAAAACAAATATAATGATCAATTTGGGCCTTAGTTTTTTGCTGGAGTACCAAATGCTTGCCCATTGGGCTTACCAACAAAAATACTTGCCTACAAAAAAAATAATTAATTGGGCCTTTCCTTTTGCGATACATACTGTAAAGACTTTATCGGCGAAAGATGATTATTATGATTTAGCAGGATTAAAAGTCTCCGTCTTCATCGCAGCCGTCAAAATCGTCTGCTCCGGCATCAAGATCATCATCCACCTTCTCCGCTGCTGCTTCAGCGATTGTTATCCTCTACAGCCTCCAATCCCTCCGCTAACGGAACCCCAATCAGGACCAAAACATATACTCCAATGGTTTGTGCATTGTGCTAATGTTGTCACTGTGTCACCATCCAAACTTAAATTTCTATATTACATTACTGACACAAAAAAACAACACGTGACACTTTTTTTTAAACCCTAAACACTTCTTATTATTATTGTCCTTCTATGTTTTATATTGTGTTGCGGCCTGTTATTGTCTTATTTAAAGATTTTATTAGCCGGAGAAGTCGCCATCCCACTTCCACAGTTCTACTCACCTATTAATTAAATATGGGAAGTAGAGTCCTTTACATCTAATAAAGTGTTTGACTTGTGTAAAGTTTAGAGAAGATACTTTATCCCAAAAGGAAGTTTAGAGGAGTAAAACTTATGTCTTGAGAAGACGTGAAATCTAAGGTCATGCACAAATTTTGACAGCTTGGGTGGGATCTTTGTAAATCCAGGTACAGTCCATAATAAGACCGTTTGCTTTGGTCGACTACTTTTAAGTTTCTTTACCATCTTTATCGGCGTTTATAGTGTCCTACGCATATAGCATCATTACATTTATTTTATTTTTGTATCTTTTTTCTCTACCCTAATTCCTAAACCCTAGCTCAACTTAACAATTCGTGCAAACAAATTTAAAAGAGAGAGAGAGGAAGTTTATTTAAGTCATTAATTGAATCGCAACTACTTTCATGAAACCTTAAATGCCTAACCCAACTACACAATGTACGTCCCTATAAAAAACAGCCTTAAGTTCTTACTTCACCACTCCCACATCACACTATAATCTCACACCCCCAAAAAAATACGATTGCTAATATATTCTTGAGATCATCACAAGTCGTACATTCATCTAAAAAGGCTAAGTAAAATCTCTTTTCACCATGAAGATTAAGATGATGAGCAAAACACATGTGAAACCAAACAAGCCAATACTAGGGAAAAAACAGTTTCAGCTCACCACATTTGATCTTCCTTACCTAGCTTTCTACTACAACCAGAAGTTTCTGCTCTACAAGTTCCAGAATCTTCTAGATCTCGAGGAACCCACATTCCACAACGACGTCGTGGAGAAGCTCAAGGATGGTTTGGGTTTGGTTCTTGAAGACTTCTATCAGCTTGCCGGCAAGCTAGCCAAGGACGACGAAGGGGTCTTCCGAGTTGAGTACGACGCTGACGACGGAGAGATCGACGGCGTGGAGTTCTCGGTTGCTGAAGCTTCTGACGTCAGCGTTGATGATCTGACGGCTGACGATGGGACGGCTAAGTTCAAGGAGTTGGTTCCGTACAACGGGATCTTGAACTTGGAAGGACTTAGCAGGCCTCTCCTTGCTGTCCAGGTAAATATTTAATTATTTAGAAATACTATTCTATTTTCATATATGCTAGTATTTTTGTCGCTTTCTTTATAATTCTTACGTGAAAATAAAATAAAATAAAAAATCATAGTGGCAAACACAAAAATAATAACAATTAAGTAGCTAGTATTGATTTTCCACGCGTCTGAACTATTTCATAAAGATCTGATCATATAACCCATTTCTATGTACGTGGTTTATGTTTGTGGAATTTTGATGCGTGTTATGTGGTGCATTGATTTCATTAATATCGTTGTTGTAAAGTATTCACAAGCGATTAAAATGGAGAATGGAGGATAGTTAAATAAAGATGACCATTTGGGGACAAACATCAAGTCACGTACAAAACTAGTAGACTCACTCCTATACCTTTAATCAAAGTCCGTTAACGTTAGCTCCAAAGAAAAACAAAGGTGATTAAAATAGAGTTGCTATAAAATAAGTAATACACCAGTACATAAAGTGGCAGTGCATGTTTCCAGCAAGTCCATCAACAAAATGTTGACATTAATGTTTTTTAGATAATTGGGGAAATTTTGGTATTCAATGGTAAAAAAGTCCACCTTGACATGCATTTATAAAAATAAAACTAAAATCCTGATTTGATATAAGTTAGGCTTATAATATACACATACATATATGTGGCGATGTTAGGAGATTATTTGTCAGTGGATTGACAAATTCGGTTTTCATATGCTTTTGGTTGAATGTGCAATTCTTACGTAAAAGAAACATAAAATTTAATTGACACAACAATTAAATACAACATTTAATGACTGACCAATTACATTTCTATAGATGGTAACTACTTACTGGTAAGTAGGCATGCATGTCGTAGTCATGTACTAAAAAATAAGTACTCAGAATTTAATTATAGGTTTATGAGTCACAATCTTAAGTAAACAGAATTTACTTGTCGTTATCAATCAAATACTTAACAAATATGAGTGCCACGTGTCAGCTCTGGCCTAATGCATGTCAATCCACTTTGACTTGAACTCTAGAAATAGTGTATAAGAAGAGATCTCATGTCAAAACTGAGACTAAAGTATAGTATTTAGGGATCTGTCGAAAAACATGTCTTATTGTTATTTACAAGATACACAATACATTGTTATACTATTGTCAACCTTAAGGTCATATATAAAATACATCGATAAATAGGATTTTATATGTATAAAATACATCAATTCGTCGGATGCTCATTCAAATTCTCTACGGCATTTAATGTTCAGTTAATACGGCATTTAATGTTCAGTTAATGCAAAGGCTTTTGAAAACAGGTGTGGTCGTTGGAGAAGTCATTGTTTCTGTTGCTTTTTGCTGGTCTCGAAACTATCGTCCAATAAAAATTTTACTCAAAACAAACTTCGATAAAAGATTTTTCGATTATATTTTTAAAGAAGTTTCTAAAATTTCTCAACCATTTAATTTTGTTTCGCAACAGGTGACCAAGCTTAAAGATGGGCTTGCAATGGGCCTAGCTTTCAATCACGCGGTCCTTGACGGAACTGCCACATGGCACTTCATGAGCTCATGGGCCGAGATCTGTCGTGGGGCACAAACCATCTCGACCCAACCCTTTCTCGACCGAGCCAAGGCGCGTGATACGCGCGTGAAGCTCGACCTCACTTCCCCAAAGGAACCCAACGCCTCCTCCAACGGCGACGACGCTGGAGAAGCCAAGGCAGTTCCGCCGCAGCTGGTAGAGAAGATCTTCAGGTTCTCGGACTCCGCCGTCCGCACGATCAAGTCGAGAGCCAACTCAGCCATCCCATCCGACGGCTCAAAACCTTTCTCCACTTTCCAGTCCCTCGCATCACACATCTGGCGCCACGTCACTCTCGCGCGCGGGCTCAAACCCGAGGACATCACGGTCTTCACCGTCTTCGCCGACTGCCGCCGCCGTGTTGATCCTCCGATGCCGGAGGAGTACTTCGGAAACCTGATCCAGGCAATATTCACGGGGACAGCGGCGGGGCTCCTGGCGGCGCACGGGCCGGAGTTCGGGGCGTCGGTGATCCAGAAAGCGATCGAGGCTCACGAAGCGCGTGCGATAGAGGCGCGGAACGAGGAGTGGGAGAAGTCGCCAAAGATATTCCAGTTTAAAGACGCCGGAGTGAACTGCGTGGCGGTGGGGAGCTCGCCGAGGTTCAGGGTGTACGAGGTGGATTACGGGTGGGGAAAACCCGAAACCGTAAGAAGCGGGTCGAACAACCGGTTCAACGGGATGATGTATCTGTACCAAGGAAAAGCTGGAGGTATAAGCATCGATGTGGAGATCTCTCTCGAGGCTTCTGTCATGGAGAAGCTAGAGAAGAGCAAAGACTTTTTACTCGTCGAGGAAGATGGAAAGAAGCTCAGCAACGGCAATGGCAACGGCAATGCTAATGGTAACGGGTTTGTTTGAGTCAAACCAGCGAGTTAATTAATCAAAACTCCAAGTTTTGGTTTTTGGGTTAATTATCTGATTACATTTCAGTGATTCCAATAAGGTGAAAAACCTCTAAGCTATCCTTGTAATAATTGCTCTTGTGTTGACAATAATCAGCAGATTGCTGACGTGTGAGTTATATAGCTTAGTTGATGTATTGATTATGTAGTATGTTTGGTTTGGAACTTTGGTGTGTGGATGTTTTGAAGTGTGGCTTTGTGTTGTTCAAAATTAAAATGCACTTGTGAGTGAGATTGTCTTTGTTGAATTTTTGTTGGGCATCTCAAGGTAGAGCTAAAAAAGATAGTCACTGTTGTGTAAAGTTATATCTAAAATCGGAGAGCCCACCAGACTTGATAAGGCCCACAGGCCCACACGATATATCTACTTTTGAAAGTTTCACGCTCAAAATTTATGGTTTGCTTTTGTAATTTCCTTAAAATAACGAAGACGATGAAAACAAATACATTTGGACGTAAAAAATAAATAAATAAATAAAATAAAAGAGAGAAACGGATATATCAATTCCTAAACCCTAATCCGACCCGGCTTCTTGCCTTGCTGCCGTCATCCACTTCCGATCTTCATCATCTCCGTTTATCATTTCTTCTTCTCATCACGTGAACTTGAGCAAGGTAATCGCATTACCTTCTCAATGTTTTCATTGATACTAAATGGAAGAAGGTTGCGCGAGTTACATCAATGGAGCAATTGGAGAGCTCCAGTGTTGGATGTTCTTCTGCAAAACGCATCACTTTTTGCTGATTCCTTCTCTTCTCTTACCGCTTCAGATCTAAGTCCCGAAGATGAACGAAAAAGAAAGAGTTTCACAGTCTCTTACCTTGTTGATTCGTTGGGGTTAACTACAAAACTCGCGGAATCGATCTCAGCAAAAGCTAGTTTCGAGGAGAAAAGAAATCCAGATTCGGTGCTGAAACTTCTGAGAAGCTACGGATTCACAGATTCTCAAATCTCCAGTATCATCACCACTTACCCACGGTTCCTTGTAGAAAACCCCGAGAAAACTCTCCGTGCCAAACTCCATTTTCTGAAGCTTAACGGAGCTTCGAGCTCTGAGCTCACAGAGATTGTTTCAAAAGTTCCCAAGATCTTGGGTAGACGAGGACACGTATCCATCACTGGATACTTTGATTACGTCAAAGAGATTTTGCAGGATCAAGATAAGAGCTCGAAGTCTCCAAATGGAAAGCAGACGAACCGATCCCGAAATGTATCGGTTTTGAGAGAATTGGGAGTGCCTCAGAAACTGTTACTCAACTTGTTAATCTCCAAAGCCAAACCAGTCTCTGGAAAAGAGAGATTCGAAGAATCAGTGAAGAAGATCATTGAGATGGGATTTGATCCGACCTCTTCACGGTTTGTCAATGCTCTGTACGTTTTCTACGAGCTAAGTGAGAAAACCATAGAACAGAAAGTGGATGTCTATAAAAGGTTAGGCTTTTCCGTGGATGAAGTCTGGCCAATTTTCAAGAAATGGCCTTACTTACTGAAACACTCGGAGAAGAAGATAATTCAGACGTTTGAGACCTTGAAACGGTGTGGTCTAACGGATGAAGAGGTACGCGCAGTACTTAAGAAGTACCCTATATCTGTAGGCACTTCAGAAGAGAAGATAGTGAGTTCAATCGAAACTCTTCTGAGGCTAGGATTCTCGAGAGACGAGTCCATGATGATCATCAAGCGACATCCTCAGTGCATCGGATTAGCTGCGGATACGCTGAAGACCAAGACAGAGTTTCTTGTGAAGAAGATGGGTTGGCCTATAAAGGATGTGGCTTCAACTCCCATTGTATTTGGATTCAGCTTGGAGAAGTTCATTTACCCAAGATGTAACGTAATCCAAGCTCTTATCTCGAAAGGGCTGATCAGTGAAATCCCTCCAATCTCGACCGCATTGACGAGTCCTAAGCAGAGGTTTGTGAATAAATTTGTGAATAAGCACAAGGAGATGTCGCCTAAGTTGTTATCTATCTTCATCGGAGATTGCGTTTCAATAGATTAGAAAGCATCATGAAGAACAGGACCCAACGTCAGGGGTCGTTTATTTTGATTGACATCATTGTAAGTGTATCTGCCTCCAAAATGTGACTTTTTTGTTGTAAAAAAAAGTCTTTTTTAGGGAATAAAGCAACAAAATGAGGACAGTAGAAGCTAATTTCAGATAAGAAAACAGAGAAGTTGGAATCTTCTTACACGATCAGAGGGCTTAAGATATTGAGAAATTGGGAATTAAGTAATATTGTTTTGTTTCTTTATGATGTGTTCAATGCAAATTTGTCATCTTTAGACAAACATCTCACTGAGGTAAGGAAAGGATTCTCTTTTATGTAGCAAACAGAAAACCATGGATCATAAAATTTCGTCATTTTGGAATTAACGATATTTAGTATTTACCACAGATTAATCTTCTAATTTGTTTTATTAACCTTTTTTGGGGTCTTCCACAACACGTGAGATTTCAAACCGAACACTTGTCATATTCGACACATAACAACAAACCAATCTCTTCATTTTTTTTCCTCTATTTTTTTCTCTTTTTTTGTGCATGTACAAAATAATAATTGTAAGGCTCGGAAATAGATAAGAAGACAGAGAAGGTCAACCACTCCATATCTACACTCTTTTCTTTCCTTACCAAAGCTTGAATCTCTATTTCTTAAATCAACTTCAAAGCTTTCTAAACAACTCTTGAAACTGAAAAACTTCTCTAATGTCGGAAGAAATGCGAGAGCGCGATCTCACCGACCCTAAACCTTCTCTACCGCCGCAACCGCCACAAAAAGGCGGTCTCATCAAACGCAAAAGACAGCTCGTGTTTCTTTCCCTCATGATATTACTAGCCGCAAAAGGACTCGTGGGTATCGGAGAAGTGGCGTTTGTAATACTGTCTTATATCTACTTGTATGAATTCCTCTCCAGATTTGCCTTCCCTCGCAAGCAAACCGAGCAGAAGAAGAGACTCTCAAACCCTAAAAACAAACTCTTTCAAGCTTACTTCCTTGCTACCGCCATTATTGGTTATCAATCTTTCCTTATCTGATTTTTTTTCTTCTTATTATAAATAGTAAAACTCTCTCACCCTCTCTCTCTCAGGCCTACTCTTCCCAATTTGCTACATCGGAGACGGAATATTCCGTGGAGACATTCACGGCGCTGGAGCTGCCGCTCCGCATCTATTCCTTCTCTCCGGTCAAGCTTTCACCGAACCAATTGGTTTCTCCGACAAGTTTTCGACGCCGATTGGTATTCTAGGACCGGTCTTCTACAACGCTCGTCGGATTTTCGCGCTTTTGGATTGGGTTAAAGCTGAATTCTCAGACACGCAACGTCTCGGTGGTCCGGTGAGGTTGTACGGAGGAAGAGCGATTGCGTCGGTTAACACGGTGATGTGGTTTTACAATCTGTTCGGTCTGTTGTTGCCTGTGTTTCTTCCTCGGTCTTGTGAGATTTACTTCTCCGGCGATAACAAAGGAGATTGATTTGTAACTTCTCTCTTTTGTCTAATTTAGAATCTCCATGTTGTGCTTTTGTGTCTTGACTTGTTTCCATCGGGTAAAGATGTTGTTAATAAAATCGACAGTTTATGAATTTTTTTGGGTTAAATTGCGTGAAAACTAAATGACAAATAAATAAGACATTTTAATAATTCACATTGCCATGAGACACACAAATCATCCGACAGTAGAAGGTCACGAAACAGATTCAGGACACAGTTCTCATAATAAAGCACTACACACACTCAACGACTAAACTTCCTATTCATAAATAGAACTTCGAACTCTTAGTAGAGCAACTTCGTGTTGCTTCGCAATCTCTAGAAAAACAAACCTTGAAAGATATTCTCAGAGCTATTTGCTGTGAGTCACAGCCTGTGACTATAGAGAATGTTCTTCAGCTATTGGAAAATCTCCCCAATCTCTTTCCTCAGCAATCCCTTAATCTGTCAATGCAAAAGTCCATTACACAGTTAGTTGATTTATATATTCTCAGAGAGATTATTATGGTTAGATACACATGTAGCCGTGTCTAGAGTTTTTAAAGTTGGTTACTTTAGATGAGACTATGTCAATGATGAAACATTAACGACTATCAAATATGCCTACCAAAATATCCAGTTTAACCTGATTTCAGTGGTGGCTTTTGTTCCAGAATTTAGACAATATTGTCAAAATTATGATTCAGAAAGAAAAACAAAAAGGAACAGAGACATTGGACTCGATGATAATAAGCTAACCTGTTTTTCTGAGAGTCCGATATCTTTCAAGTCATCAAGCTGCAACGGGCATTACCAAAATAGAGATCAACATTATTGCTAATCCATCGTAACAGAGACGCAAATTCTCATTTATGAATCTTGAAATTGGTAGAAGTGAGCCTAATACTTACTTTCTTAAATCGTTCAGGAGATTCTTTGCGGAGCTCAACTATGTAAGTCGCCCTCTTTTCTCCAATACCCTATATCATCATCAATGTAGTGTCTACGAGTTAGATATTACACAATAAACAAACATATAATATTTTTCTGATCAATGTAGTCATCTAACCTTTAGTTTCTTTAGATCTTCCCTGTAAATGCCAGCAAAAAAAACAAAATTAGTTTAGTTCATTTCCTTATCACACCAATATAGAGATGATTTTCAAATTGTGATCCAAACAACAGGTTAGCAAGACGATGCATGTCTATCTCTTGTTACCAAGATAACTTTATTTTACTATAGAGAGGAAATAACTTACTTATCTGCAGTGTTTAAGAACTTGAGATACTCTCCAACAGCAGAATTCTGCAACATTTCCAGAAAAAAATTGTGATGTCAACCACCAACATTTTGAACCACAATTAAGGTACCATGTGTGCTAGAGGTCTATGTTAATTTCGAAAGAAACTATTAGGCAGCTATCACATGTGTAAAGATAATAGATAATCATATGCTTCACCAAACAGTTTCCTTCAATCATATTTATGTTCGACCAAAAAGACCAATTTAAACTGTGCTTGTTAACTATACTTACCTTCAGTTTAGAGCTGTGTGCACTGAATGTCTTCCAAGGACTACAAGCTACATTTGAAACCATACTTCTCTCTGGTGTTCTTAGCTCAGCTTCAGCAGTGATATCGCTATGCTCTGAGACTTCCTCCACATGATATTTAGTTAGGGCAGTTTGATACTTTTCAGGTGCTGATGTTTGGTTCGAGGTATTGCATATTGACTTCAAAGTGTTGGATAGTTCTTGAAGCCGCAAGCTGAGCGGTGGTGATGCAGTTTCATTGGCTAGCAAATTGGTGTTTTCTTTGTCCAAATTTTCACCTACAATCAAGAGCAAGGAAAGAAATTAAGATAAGGTTTCACATATAATAGCTTCTTAGATTAATATCACAAGACTCACAACCTACCTTCAATAACCAGAGTCAGATCTTCTTCAATGACTGAACAGTTGTCATCTCTCTCTACTATTTGGGCTGCAATACAAAGAACAAATAAGATAGGAGCTAAATTTTTTTCCAGTAAACCAAACCCTTTTCTATCAACTTTCCAGTTTCACCTTTGCATGCAATAGCATCATCATAATATGTGGCTTCTGGAAACCCTTCCTCATGTTTCCTAGATGTTTCCTGAAGATTAATGGAAGAAATGTCAATACTATGGATATGCATGTTGAAACCAAACAGTTATGTATAAAATTACCTTATATGTAGTGTCAACGACTTCTGACCTGAAGGATACACTGGTTGAATAGCGCTGGAAATGAAAGGAAACAGTATTAAATATTTTTCTCAGTCAGAAACTAAACAAAGGAAAGAACCACTTGAGATGCAGATAAGTTGTAGATGTAAAAATTACCGATTCCATCACTATTTCAGAACTTGGGAAAGCCGGGACAGAATTTTTCTGCAAAGAAGTCACTGTTAGCCTGAACCACTGAATGTAAATAATGTCTTGCTGGTTTTCATTTAGCGTTGACGTCACTACAAAATATTACCTCTTCTACCAAAGAAAATTGAGAATCTGTAACAACAGATGACGAACAGACTTCCTACGATAAAGAACAGAAGATTTTGTAAGTAATGCTTTAGTAAAATATAACCACGCAATTCCACTAAGTTCAAGCTCGCAAGGATTTACTTCTTCAGATGTGGAAGCCTGAATGTTCAAAACAACTTTTGAAGTGGAAATTTCCTGTAACAAAATAAACATAAGTGTCATTCGAGGTGAGAAAATTAACAGAAGAGCATTATCCTAATAATCCAGAAAGAGGATCTCTACCTTCTTCACTGCCATCCTTGCTTTGCCGTCAATCTACAAAAACCAAAATAAGTCTAGCTAAACTGTTTCTCAAAATTTATTTGAGAACGAACAAGTGATGAATTACCTTCTTAGAGTTATTTTTACATTTCACTGAATCATTTGCTTCACCAAACAGTTTCCTTCAATCATTGAGAACAAAATATCATCACTATTTGACGTTCTAAAACTGAACAACATAAGAGACGCAGGTATAGCAAGGATATTTAGGGCTGATACTAAGTTGGCTAGGGAAATTTTACCTTCCTTTAATTACAAAAGCTGAAGTGTTGAGCTTAGTCTTTTTCTCTGTCACATTTTCCTTTAGCCTTGTCTGTTGTTTAGAAGGAGCAGAAACAGTCAAAGGTGTTTGTCTCCTTTGCGCGACAGAGGATGATGAAATAGATCTTGCAAGACCAGTGCTCTTCTTAGTAGCATTAGTCATGGCTCGGTTGCCTAGACAGATCCGTGATGCTAAGTTTAGCATGTAAAACGAGTCTTGGCTAAATTCCCGGGGCTGAAACAAGAAACTGAATGGTTAGCACTGCCTGCAATTACATTCAGTAAAGCGTAAGCCAAAAACAACTCTACAGCCAGCAAAGTATGTACCAAACATGTGATCAGCAATGTTCTGTTGGATCCTTGTAAACAATCTTTCAGCATGCGAGTGAGTTTGCTCTCCCGGTATGGCACATGAGAGTCATTTGCGTTGAGAGCATACATGACATTCTGTAAAGCATATATCGACTTGTTTATTCTGGTAATCTCTAGAGGAGCAAGACCACTGTTTTGTTTCCTGGAGTCCTCATATCCTGTCAGAGAAAGACAACACCCATCAGATGCTGATAAAAGATTATCACACAGAAAAGATAACTAACAATGTGATATAAAATACTCAACCTGCCATATCAAGAAAGTTCATCCTCCCAATGGAACTTGAATCAGAGTTCCCAGTGGTAACATGTATCATCACACCTTTATGGCTCCTAAGTGGAGGGTCACTGGTCAGTTTCTGGATTTTCTTGAGACCGAAATATAAGTCCTGGAATTCTGAGAGTGACTTCACAGGTACCTGAAAGCAAAAACTTTGAGACATTAATGATGTTAACCTGCAAAATACGAATGATGAACAAAGACTTAATGCTCCAGAACACAAAATGACTTGCCTTGGAAAGTCCCTTTAGTTGGATTTTCCCTTGTGCACCTTCTAGTACGGAAACCACTCGCTTCTCTTGGCCAGAGATGTCATACACGGTTTCTTGAGAGACCTCATAAGTTGATACCGAAATTGAGTGTCCCCTTTCCTCAGCCATGGATAACATCTCAGCCATTGTAAGGATGGCTAAACCAGGTTCCCTCTCAGATCCCTACAAACCAAGTCATACATAACTCCATTTGCATTTTCATCTTCCGTAAATAATTTGATGATTAGTTCTTTGCAAGTATCATTTCTTTCAATACCTGGATTAGACGTGTTTTTCCGCTAGATCTTGCTCCGTGCGCAATTACATTAGCATCTTTACCCTCAAAGACAACAGAGATGAGAGATTTAATTTCCTTTGTGAGAATTAAACCTGTCGTTTCATTTTCTTCGTAGCAGTAGTCCAATTTATACGAGTCTTTCGACCTGCCAAACACAACATAAGACAAAGAAAACGTAGTTGTTAGTTAGGCTTGGGAACGTTATGAATGAAAAAGACCTGCCACGGAACTGTTTAATTTGCTCAATATTTTCAAAACTTTAGCTTTCCCACAATTCACAACATGTAAACCAGAAAATGAAACCACGGCAAAATCTAAGATTGTAGCTCACATACATTTTGCCAGAAATGGGTTTTTTTTTACGGTTTCTTAGAGAAGAGAAATCATACAAGTATGTAGACATATTGAAATGTAAAGAGTGAAATTAGAGTCGGAAGCTCCTGATGTACCTCTTTTTCGCGAATTTCAATAAAATCAGAGTGAAATCAGTGAGGAAGAGATATGCAGATAGAAGGAAAACGGAACTTACCCAGCAAATTGAGCTCCGAAGAAAATCGAAACAGCCTCCGATTGATCTCCGTTGGGCTTGTGAATTGATATTGATGTCGCTGACGACTGTACAACCGGATCTGCCGATGGCTTAACCCTAGCCACCACTCGAACCACCTTCCGTCCCTGGCTCGCCGACTTGGTCTCCATAATCAGAAAATCCGAAATTCAGTATTACCCAGAATTTCTCACCTAAATCGAGCCTCAAGGGAATCTCTAGATAAGGGAAAACGTTTCAATTTGAATTTTGTTTCCTTTCAGTTCCGTTTTTTTCCTTTCTCTTATGGTTTGATTATTTCAGATTTGGGAGATTGTGTGAGTGAGAGAGAGAGAGAAGAGAGAAAATAAAAAAGTAAGCCGTTAAGTAAAATTTCAAATTCTCGTCGTCTATCTGTGGCGCTCCTTCAATGACTCAGAATGGGTCCACTTCACTACTTCTTATGGACTTTAGGGGCGTATGGAGGAAGCCTTGTTGTTGCACACTCTAAACGATACCGTTTTGGAGTGAGTATAAAGTTTGGATGTAGAAGAAGAAACATGAAAAGGAGACGGGCCCATATTAACTTATGAAGCCCAATAGTAACAAACCTCTCCTCCGAATTAGGGTTTTTAATATATAAGGATGTGACATTAGAATTTCGAGAAGCCGTAGACATTTCTGTCCAGCCGCTGGAGGAAGAAGCTGCTGTGAGTTTGTTTTCTCTGAGCTTTTCTCGTCTCTCTCCGGGATCAGTATTAGGTTTTCTGATAATATCGCATTGTATGAACTCAGCCTCTGATTCTGGATCAGCTCGAAGCCATTCTTTCACTGTCTTCTGATCGATTATGCTTATGAATCCGATCTGCCTTACATTAGAATGTGTTTGATACACATTCTTGGTTGATGGAATATGCAGACGCTAATTCTCTTGTACCTGATTAGGATTGGAATGTCTGATTCTCTTGTTTCTTCGTGTGTAGCTAAAATTGTATTTGCTTTCTTTGGCAGCTAAGGTAAGAAAATGAAGCACAACAATGTGATCCCGAGCTCACACTTCAGGAAGCACTGGCAGAACTATGTGAAGACATGGTTCAATCAACCTGCCAGGAAGACCAGGAGAAGAGTTGGTTAGTGAATCTCCCTAATTTGAAGTTTAGTTATGTAATGTAGTCTCTTGATAGACTTTATTTGCCTCTTATGTGTTATGTGTTTTCTCAGCGAGACAAAAGAAGGCAGTGAAGATCTTCCCTCGTCCCACCTCTGGACCTCTCCGTCCTGTTGTTCATGGCCAGACTCTTAAGTACAACATGAAAGTCAGAGCCGGAAAGGGATTCACTCTTGAAGAGCTTAAGGTCTAAAAATGTCACTCTTCATTGATTTTCTTAGGCAAAAAAAGTTAGGGTGTCATGCATCAGAAATTACATGTGGGATATTGTAATGATATATGAAAGGGACAATCCCAGCAATATGAAGTTTTGCAAGTAAATCAGCAGAGCGATTCTAATGTTTCAATCATATTTCTGGATATACTCAGGCTGCGGGTATTGCAAAGAAGTTGGCTCCAACAATCGGAATTTCAGTTGATCACCGTCGTAAAAACCGTTCCTTGGAGGGTCTTCAATCCAATGTCCAAAGGTTAAAGACTTACAAGGCCAAGTTGGTTGTGTTCCCGCGTCAATCTCGTAAAGTCAAGGTATCATCCATTCTACATTTTAGATAGAGAAGAACATTGAAATACCCTCGTGATTCCTGAATTCTTTGTGATATTTAAACAATCTATGTAAATTTTGTTGTTTGAAGGCTGGTGATTCTACTCCAGAGGAGCTTGCTAACGCAACTCAAGTCCAAGGAGATTACATGCCTATTGTGAGAGAGAAGGCTGCGATGGAGCTTGTGAAGGTGACCGCTGATATGAAGGCATTCAAGGCTTATGACAAGATCCGTCTAGAGCGCTCAAACAAACGCCATGCTGGTGTCAGAGCCAAGAGAGCCGCTGATGCTGAGAAAGAAGAGAAGAAATAATTGCGGTCTTAAAGACTTCATTCATTCTTGATTTTGTGTAAGACTCTTGTTTTCATGGGATTTATCAATCCTTAGATGTCCAGTTTTTCTGGTACTTGGGTTTTCGTGTTTTATGGAAGAGATTATAACAAGTTTTATATACTTAAATAGCTTAATCTTATTACACATGATACCGCTTACGGTTCCAAGTATCTGCTTTGTAGACTGTAGTGGATTCAGTTAATAATTTTTCCTTAGCCGTGAATTGAAATTTGAGAAATATTTTATGGGAAAATAGCTTATAAGCTATATAACTCGATGTCGAGAAGTTGAAGATGGATGAAACTGTGGCCGATTATATTCACAGGAGACAGAATGACATCGTTGGGATCGTATTATTTCCAGTGAATACTAGCAAACATGAATTGTTATTTGCTGAGGAATACCATACCAAGGCAACTATAACTTATTGCATTGGAGTGTAAGTAAGCACAAAACAAAGATTACAAAATGTTACAATTTTGAATTCTGATCATCACTGACCAATACTGTAAAATGTAATGGCCATCCCATTATTTCCTTTCATTTTTATTTTAATAAAACAAAATACAGACAAAAAAAGAGCAAGTTCTAAGAACTCTCTTAGGTCTTGAACCTTTGAGTGATCTTCCCAACTCCATCTCTACACTCCTCAGCCATTCTCTTCACCTTATCGCCCACCTGAACCGCCCCTTTCTCAAGCTCCTCTGTTGCTCCTTTTGCCCTAAAAGTGGCTGCCTCTCTCATTTCTCCCGCTCGCTTCCCTAAATTCTCTGCGTATTCTTTCAAGACCATAATCCATAAACGTATTTTCTCCATCACGATGGAGATCACTTCCCGGGATTTTCCTCCCACGGATTCTGCCATCTGCTTCAGCTTATCCATCAGGGTTTGGGCCCTCTCCTCGGTTTCTTCAACGGAAGATCGCTCTCCCGTGTTTAGCAATACACTCTGTTCTATCTCTCCAGTAGTCCTCTCTTGAAGGTCTTTATCAACAATGACTCTCAGTCCATTTGTTTCCCATCGCTTTCTAGCTTCTTCTAAGGCTCTTGCTTGCTCTCTCGCTCTCTTTCCTTCCTCCTCGGCCCATGATCTGAACAAACAACATATGAGGAAACAGCAACTCAATACACGGCTATGAAACACAAGGATTACACTCACAGGGTTGATATCAGAATGCAGATAGATTATTTGACATTATAAACATATTGTATAGCTCGGGCTGTAAAAGAAGTACCTGGCCATGGACAAGGCTTTACGCTCAACTTCCAATTCATACTGCAACTTTGAAATCCGCTGGCTCTCTTCTTCAGCGTCTTTCCGAAGATTGGAAACCCTCTCCTTCTCAAAAGATATCTCCGCCTTGTTGCTCATCAAATCCTCCAGCTTCTCTTCCGCTTCACGTCTTAACCTTGAGAGCACCTCCATTTCTGACTCAACCGCAGCTCGTTCTTTCACCAACACCAGATTCTCTTCCTCTCTCTTCTCCCTCAGTGAATCCAACTCCAATTTTGCCTGTTCCGCCATTTTCTCGACTGCTTCAATCTTTTCTCTTTCCAGAGAAAGCTCTTTCTTGAAGCTGGCATTGACATCCTTTTCGACCTCTGCAACGAGGGCGTTATGGGCAGACACGGCCTTTTCAGCCACAGATTCTGCTTCAATGCGTGCCAGTTCCTCACTGACTATGACAGACGCCTCACCATTTGAGAGAGCAATGGCAGCTTGAGCTTTAGTTACAGGTTTATGAGGCTGAAACAATCTTGTACAACCTAAAAAAGGGGTGTGCATTATAAAATAAGGCCATGATTGTGCTAAAAGACAAACTAGATGTGAAATCTGCGCATACCAAATGCAAGGGCAGCGATTCCTTGTTCCCCAGTAGATAAATCTGCGATAATGGCAGGCCATGCATCTGGGTTTATCTTATCGATGTCAATGAAACCCGAGAGTTCATACAGTATCTGCATGATGAAGTGACTTGATGAATTATCTGCAAGATTATGAGAAGAAGTGAGCAAAACCAAGCTTGATATGCCACCTTTTTATCAGCTTCTGGAAGCTGTCGTTTCTCCAAGGCCATTTTCCAGCTTATAAGATCCTGACGTGAAAGAAGGCTGCATCGGACAAAAAACAAGCTTAACTCATAGATAAGTGTAAGCAAAAAATGAATGCAAATGTCTTGTGAAAGTACAAAGTACCCTAATTTTCAAAACAGAAAGACCAATGCTTTTATGCCGTTTTGTTTCATTAGAATATTGAAAACATAGCACTGACATCTCAAAGAAATTTGAGGCAGCCTTATCAGTAAAAGATTATTTATATGTTACTGTCTGCAATGTAATATTTTTTTGGATGAGTTTCCAGCAACATAAATACCTTTCAGGGGAAAACAAGAATGTGCCTTCAACATCGTTAAGCAAATCGTGGTTAGAAAGCTTGCTTGTGATAAGTCCTGCTTCTGCCAACCCTGAAAAGGGTACAAGAATTTAGCATCACAGGTTATCTTCTTTTTGAGTGGAGTTAAAATTCAGAGTCCAATTTCACCTTGAATGGATGAAAAATCAGGGTCTCCAGGAGTAATATCATCGAAAGCAAGCTCAGTAACATTCTCTATATACATAGCAGGATACACTTTTGAGGTCATGTTTCTGCAAAGAGTTGAAGAACACACATAAATGTATGAATTACACTTTTTAATACCAAAGATGAACATTCTAACCCAACCCGATACACTAACAATATTATAAGAAATATACCTTGATAATGCGCTGCTGGCAGAAACCAGCCACCTGGCATATTCTCTGCGAGTACATAGATCATTAGGCTGGGTGTCAGTTTCAATGACCTGAAAATTAGGAAATATTGATTCATAAGCTGCAAGATTTACAAGTGCCAGACCAAAGCAAAGCTCTACACCATCAAATAAGACAAGTGAGAGTCTGCACAACATAAACAGATACTACCTTCAGAACTTGCAGAGCTGAAAATGCTTGACACTGGACCTGATCCGCAGCTGCGGGGACAAGAATCTTTCCAGGGTTTACTTGAAAAGATATAGAAGGTGCAGGAATCCCTGCTGAAGAAAATGCAGTTCCACCATTTGGTATCTCCAAAGGCTGTCCGCTCTCGCCAAGGTCATCTTGACTATTCATGTTTAGATCATTTTGTGACCAATATGTTGATTCTGGCACAGGAGTTTTAGAAGACTCAATTTCTTTCGTTGTATCTATGTCCGAGATTGATGACATACTTCCCGCAGCCAAGTCCTCAGGAGTTCCGTTTACCTCAGAAAGATCCTCTGTCACAGTCAAGGATGCTGTCCCCATCTTACTTAGTGGCACAGTGTGAGGATCCGAAGTCGAATTTGATTGTGAAGCAACCGAAAGGCCAACAGTCCCGGTCGCTGCATAGGCATCGCTGTCAGATAAAGAAGACATGGAATCTTCTTTCTGACTGTCGACTTGATTTTCTAAATCAGACGCATAGGTCGGTTCAGCGTCTGGAAGGCTATCAGGATCTTCAGAAGTTGGATTTTCCGCTCCAACAGTATTACTACTTTGTGAATCTATAGCCTCAGAGGATGAGTCTAACAGAGACTTGGATTCAGAAATTAATTTCTCACTCTCAGGTGTCTCAGGATCAGATTGTACATGGAGCATCAAATCTGCTTCAGGCGTAGGTTGGGAAGTGATATTTTCAGTGGCATCTGTTCCATCAGATATGACACCATCAAATGACGAATCCTCAGTACCAAGTATTTTATTTTCACCCGACGCTTCATCACCTTGCTGGCCTAAATCATTGTTTTCTATACTCTTATCCTCGCCCTCAAGCTTGTTTTCCTCACTATTAGCTACTTTGACTTCATCACTAGGTGTATCATCAGATGACAGGAGCACGCCTTCCTGCTGAGAAGTCAACGGCTGCATTTCCTGTTTGAGTCCTGCACTCAAAACATAATTGCCATATACATCAATACAGCAATAATTTTGAAAGAGGCACTCGAGCAAGCTTGAGTAGAGCTTTGAAAGACGATAACATGACTTATGTTTAAGAATTGAAAAGGATTACACTTACTGGGATTATTACGCTTGTTAAAAGATGCTACTGCGTAGCTTAGCCCAGCAACCAAAATGATTCCAGCCACTCCAGCCCCCACTACACCTGAAAGCAAACTACTTGCAAATTGTTATTAGTCCACCAGAAAACCGGTAAACTACAGCTTCAGACAGAGAAATCAAAATCCTGAAGAGTTATAACTAAGATCCATCTTGACATACAATGTACCATTTGAGTATGTGCACTGGTTAGACAACCTCTGAATGATTTATGTTTTTTTGGTTAAAAACGTAATAGACACAGAGAAATGAAGAGATTTCTAGGCAGGGCTACTGTTAAACTCCATCTAAAGAGTATGTGTACACCTCCATAAGAACACAACGTTCGTGCGGAAACTCATTGGCTCCTATGAGTACTATTAAGCCTTGAAGTCTCAGCTTAATCTATACGCATTGAACAAGCACTTTGTTTAATGTGTAGTCAGACATTCACCAGCTGAATTAATTTATTCTTAAGGGACCTCGGGAAATGCGAAACTCTCAGAGCAGAAAGAAAACTGAAAAAAGGTCAAACACCTCTCATCCGCATATACCTTCAATGAAACTCTTCTTCTTTGCTCTGGACGACTTTTCGTCGTTACCGGAATCGGCCCACCCAGCCAAGCCATCGGCTGGCGGCTTTGACGAATCTGATCCAGTCCACGCCTCGACTTCCGGCTTCTGCGAAACACAGCAGAAAACTCTACTACCCGATTTCCTAGCGAAGCGCGACGGTGGTAAGTAGAAGGCGTTCGATTTTCGACGAGCGCCGGAGCTCAAAGCGAGACGGAGCTGGAGGGAGGTAGGAGTCCACGTGGCGGTCGCGGAAGCCATGGTTGGTAGTAAAAGGATAAGAAAGACCTGGAGAGAATCGGTAGTAGAAGAAGAAGAAGAAGGTTGAGATAGGGAATAATGGCGTGAGGATTATTTAGGGTTTAGAAAAATTCGAATTAGAATCTAATATGATACATACTAGTAGTGTACTATGTGTTTGGTCGTTGTTTATCGAATCGAAATGGAAAAGAAAAAGAGAGAGAGAGAGCGTTGTTGGAGTGATCGCCCTCACACAAACCACCTAACCTGCTTCTTTTTATTATCTCAACATGTTTAACGCGTTACGACTCTTTTTTTTTAACTCATTAAGACTACATGCCACGTCAGCACAACGATTTTGTATACAGCTTTTATTCTTTCTTTCTTCCTTTTTTAAGTTTCAGTTTTTAGTCTTTTGATTTTGGAGAAAAGCCATAGTTTTAACATTTCTTAGTTTTTTGTTAACAAGACTACGAAAGACAAAGTCAACAATGACTCAGAAGAAGAAGCTTTCAGTTTCTCTAAATTAGAGGAGGTAAAACTGAGAATAGAGATAATCCCTGATTTTATAATAGTCTTCACACAAGGGTCCTTCTATCAGAATTTGCTGTGGACCCGATGCTCCGCCCTGAAGAACAACCCGTAAAAAATATAACTTTACATAAGCTCCACTGAGTCATACGCTTGTTATTGCTTTAGTATAGCAGAGAGGATTTCTAAGAAATGCAGTCTTTGATGTTATATTATTATTACCTTCTGACCAGTCGGACCGACCTTCCGTAGAGTGACATATTCACCACAGCGTAAAGCTCCTCCACCTGCAAATTCTACCTGAACACCTTTGCTTGAGAGAAACTGCTTGAAGTCTGCAATTTTCAGATCACCCACTAAAACAGGTTTGTGTGGAGCAGCAGCACTTGGCAATGGTAGTAGAGACCGCATGTCGCTTTCTGTCTTCCCTACTTCTGAATCAACCCAAGCTACTTCTGAATCTCCCAGCTGATATTTCAAAAATTATTTAAAATGTTTCACGATTGGAAGACATTGCATGAGAGAATCGAAAAAAAGAAAAAGCCATGGAAAACAAAAAAAGGTACCTTCTTGAAGATCACATTGCTCATAAGCTTTTCAGAGAGTTGGACCTGACGTATTGTGGAAAGGAAACAATACAGGGTTAGTTCAATCAGAACTCAAAACCTATGTGTGAAGAGGATCTCCCTAGTTTCGGGATTTCTACCTTATAAGCACATAAATCAGAAGTCACATCCACAGTTTCCTCTATTTGAGGAGCGTACACATGTGGACAGATGTTGTTCAAGCAGTGTTGCTTCAAATGCTCCGTTGCCTCGGCTATTGCATGCAACAGAACCTTCATGTGGTATAGGACTACATCAGCTGAAGTGATTAACTACTATACATATAAGAAAAGGGAAAAGGAATCACTAACGTACAAGTTTAAGAGGGGAAACATGTGCAATCATTGACTTGATTGACCGGCCATCTGAACGGCCTTCATAGTCCATTTTAACAAGTGAACAACTAACAGTCACCTGTGCAAAAAGCATAAGAACAAACTAAATCATCTATTAGGAAACTTGACAGCAGTTAGGTATAAATAGAAGACTAAAAAGAGTCATTCCAATGAGAATTCCCATTTTTATTTTTAATTGAGAAAACTATTCCATGTGCCTATCAATGATAAATAGTCTATAATAATAATAAGATTTTTCAGAAAATGTAGAACAAACTAGAGGATTCACTGAGACCAAAATCTCTACCAATGTCTTGCTTTCTAGATGGATACGGAGCTCTTATGAAGCTTGTAATAGAGTCTACTTACAATGAGCTCATTGGAAATGACTTTTGAAGGTCTTGTATCTAGCATGAGACTAGCAGTTGCCTCATCAAGCCTTCCATCCACATCACCTCCTGTCTGAAATGGGATTTTGTATCACAAATTTGGTAAGCAACACGCTTTAGAGATAACATTTTGGGGACAGAGACATACATTTACACAATCCACACCTACCATAGCCTAGAAAGCCTTACTAACAAGCAATAAATTGTACCAAAGAAAACAAAGATGCAATTGTAGAACCAATGCATGAGTTGAAGAACTCTACTCATGCCAAATCAAGAGCCTACACACAAAGTCGTTGTTAAGTAAGGATTTCTTACTTGTATCCCAAATCCGCAGTGCATATTTGTTACATATGTTTTCTTCTTAAAACACACAAAGTCGTTGTTAAGGAACCAGTATGCAAACAACATCATGGAAATTATGATAAGAGGTCTAGTTGGTCGCTAATAAAATAAGAGCTAAATAAAAAACAAACATAGACCACAATTACAGGGAACGTACATGCATTGCTCCTCGGTCCATGTCTACATCCTTGATCACGTAGTCATCTGGATTAATGACTTCCCCATACTCGTCCCAATCAGTTGTGTTATCATAGAATGGGAACATTGGAGCAAGGCTGCTGGATGGGGGAACAAATCCATCTATCAATATATCTTTGTATGCAGGCCCGTGAGAACCAACAACTGCATGTGTGGTCAGAAACGTAAAGGTCAACTGCAGACCACTAAGTAATGGCAAGAACACCCATCAACAAAGACTGCAGAAAGTCTAATTGAAAAGGAAACATACAGTGGGACTTAAAAACTAAAACAATTTTTACCGAACCATGTAACATGAGTTCTAAATGTAGCTTCTACTTCACTCCAAGATGACCATAAAAATGCCTCCTAAGGCCAGCTAACCAAATCATTACAAGGAGTACCATACGCATAGCCATTTCAGTACCATACACTTCAACTTAAGTTGAAGTTTACAGGAAAAAGCAGTAGTTATATATCATCAAGGCTACTGAAAATTTTCAAAATTTAAGACAAACATTACCATCGTGAGTATTCTTGGTATCTATGACCATAGGTTCACTTGAATTTTCCTCAGGCCCGTGGGAAGCTTTTGTTTCCTCTTCTTTGACGAGGCTAGCTCGCAAAGCTTCTTCCCTTTTCAGTCTGTTTTGCTCCTCTTCGTATGCAATCAACTCTTCCCCAGCCAAAGGAACCCTCTTAGACATGGTGACTTTAACAAATTTGGGAGGTGGGGCTGACTGAAGCATGCGAGCTAAAGTGCCAAACTGCAAATAGAAAAACATGACAGCGAAAATTAAAAAAAAATTAGCAATTCCAGAAATACGATATTATCCATCTGTTTTAAATTTCTATAGTTCAATTGATGACTGGATGAAACTAATTGTTAAATTAAAGACTGAAAGCCCTGGAGATTATCCTAAAGGTGCAACCAGTCTGATTGGTGGTTGTTATATAATATATCCTATGATTAAAAATTCTGCTTAAAGTTACTCAATCTCTGCCTATTGTAGACATTGGTGGTGAAATATATACTATATAAGTAGGACAATATCTGGGTGAACTCTCGTTGAAGTCAGAAGACACACACAACAACAACAACAACAAAAAGATTCTCTCATGTATCATGATTTCCCACCCATTTAACTAGCTGACCAGCACTAGTAAGACACTACCATCAGGTCTTTATAATAATGCTGTACATTTAAGTTCCTTAACAAGTAAGGGCTCTAGAAAACGTACCTGGCCTGATTCAGTAAAAAGGACTAAATTTCTGGGATCATTGGCCCACTCCACGAATATATCCCGAGAAAAACCGGCTTCGAGACTAGCCATGGACGCAAGAACAACCTAAATATGGAGGTTTCGTCACTAAAAATATCAGTAAGAAAAACAGAGTTCTACCATCATCTGAGAAGAAAGAACATAAACTATCAAATCCATCAAGTTCTATGTACGAACATAAAATACAATCTCTTCAAACATGAGCGAGTTACTTATAAACCAACCTTTGGACCAGGTGGAGCATTGTCCAGATCAGTCTTGTTTATCAAGAGAGTGACATGCCTGCAAGTGTTTAAATTACACTTAACGTCTTCCGTTATTGTGAATCAAATGATGGCACAAAAAAATTATTATGAGCAAAAATTTACCTCAATAGAAAGGCATTATCACGTGAAGTTTCAAAGGACTTTGAAATGGAGTCACTCATCCACTCGAGGAAACTCTTAACATAGTCAATTGTGCTAGATGACACATATGTGAGAAAGTAAATGGGAAAGCTAAAAGCTCTTTGTGACCAATGCTGCAGAATTGATCAATATTCAGTCTCTACATTAAAGTAGCTGAAGGATAAACTGAAAAAATAGTACATTTAAATTGATTCTCCCACCTGTTCAAGTATCAAGAGAAGTTCTAGTACTCGACCTGCAGTGTCTACTGGCAAAAGAACATTCCCCCCAACTTCCAGATGTTTTGAAATGGTATCTGAATAAAAAACGTGGACATGCGCACATGATTTTGGCAGTTAGAAGTGGGATTCCTTAATAACATCGAAGAGATATATAACATATTGAGCTAAAAGCCAACCTAAAAATTCTTTGTCCCTTTGCTGTCTTGAGGTTTGATTGGTATAAAGAGCATTATATGCATCCGTTATCAGAACAGCAGGTCGAACAAAAGACTGTAAAACAGTTCCATTTAAATGCCTGAATTAAGATGTACAACTTAGTATCACGATTCTACTTATTTATCGTTTGTTATGAACAAAAAAAGTTGAACTCCATATCACAGTTGAAAGCTGAAGATGTGTACCTTTCTTTCCGATGATTGTAGTCAACAGCATATATAACATCTTCCCCGTCCTTTGTTATCTTCCATATGCTACCTCCCAGCATATGTCCAGCAGCATGAGGAGCAATTACAATACCCTCTCCCTTCCCTAATAGGGCAAAGATAAAAAAAAAAAAAAGAACGTGAGGCATCCTAATTATCTTTGAAGCGACAAGAAGGAATAACTGAACTGATCAACTACCACGAATAGTCAATGTGTGTCGGTAAACTTAATCCCGATATGGGATTGATGGATAATGCAGATGAAACTTATTTGAGATAAGTGTGAAATTTTTTATGTTTTCTGCTTTGTTAAGAAATACTGCAAATTACTAAACCACATACCAGACAGATGGTAGTTTTGTGAGTAAGTCAATCTGATCACATTCTGGAAAGCAGAATCAATGTCATCCAGTGTAAACATATCAAAGTCGGAGACTTGCTGCAACAGTAAGATCATCGTATAAGCACAACCATGCAAACAACAGGAAAATGACATAATAAAATCAATTGGCAATACAAATCAATCCTGCACCAGCCAACGAAAAAATAAAAACTTCACCTTTCTCGATAAGTACTGATCATACATTGTGAGGAGACCTAATCTGTGAACAGGCTCAGTGGCATAAACCGGAGCAGAGAGTCCAAGCTGCTTCATGGCATAAGGAAGAGCACCGAGGTGAAGCGTATCTGGATGAGAAAGCAACACTGCATCTATGGTAGAAGCAACCCTGAAACCAGAAGAACCGAAATGAATCTATAGTAGTATTTGGCAAAGCTCCCCGAAAAGTATACAAGGTAATTCTCCCACACATAAGCAATTCCATGTTTGTATCGAAATTTTTCGATGCCAAAACCTGGAGAGAGGTTCGAGGAGAGATGGGTCAAAGAGGTCGTTCCAACCACAGTCGAGTAGGAAGTTGAAGCCATCAATGGAGACCAAGTAAGAGAGAGGATTCTCGTTGTAAACTCCGCACAGCGGAGAAACCTGCACCGAAGTACCCATTCTTCTATGTTCTCCTTCGCCGTTGTTGGCTTCGACGACGAATTACACCCTAAATTTCTCCGATAAACCAAGAGCCACCGTGAGTCTTTTTTTTTTACTTCTTATATTATTAAACGGTAAATAAAAAATACATAAAACGTACCACTACGCAATACATCAAAATACCAATATAATATATGATTCTCTATTGTATTCTTTACAAGGAAATTAGCAGCTTGATTTCATTCCTAATTAAGGTAATTCAAAAAGCAACGTAAACATATCCAATATTATATGTCGAACAACAAATTTTCAGTCTGAACACCGTGAGACTTTTTTCTGAAAATAACCTTCTGGTCCAATATAATTACAAAAAACCACATTTTATTCAATTTAATTTATTTAGTCCAGTTTTCAACAAATTTTGCTAAGTAGTTTGTTCAATAAGTTCTTTCAATCATCGTTTTGTTAAATCCGTTAATCATCTACATTCATTAAAAACAATATCCGCTTCAATCAATCTAATCATCGTCCGTTTATGTGATATGGTCAAGAAAATCTCAATGGTCCAAACCGTGACTGAGTGGTAAAAGCTAGCCCATGATCCATTTGTGCCCTAGTCCACATGATTCGACAACAAACTCACTCGTATAGAGCGTTTTTTTTTGTTTCCAACCTTGGCACCAAGTTATATAAGCTTTGTTTGAGGAGTCATTAAACCATCATCCTAGTTGAATCGATCTATACCAAGATCCTAGTTGAATCGATCTATACCAAGATCCTAGTTGAATCGATCTATACCAAGATCCTAGTTTTTCAACCATCCCAAAGCAATTTTCTCACTTTCTCTCCAACTTAGTCTTATCTGATGATTTTAGTGAGGGTCACATATGTTATAGATAAGTGATACTATATGTTATATATATAAAAACTTGGACTGTTGATTACTTCCGAATCAATAACCAGAAATGAAATTGTGAATTTTTTTACTCATATAGATTTACCTTCAGATGACGTCAGAGAATACAAAAGGGATAGTATCCATTTTTTTGCTATATAATAACTATTTTTTAGCGATCTATATTTTAAATTTTTGTATACATCGTTAGTTAATCGTAATTTTTTTTAATAACGATAAAATGTCCATCACTATTTCTGATTTTTTTTTCTTAAAATGTTAGTTTATCATTGAAAGACTTTGTTAAATTAATTCGTATGGACAAAATATCTAGACTTTAAAAGAAAATGATTTTATTTATTTAGATAAAGTTTTGGTAGCTTGACTTCAAAGGGAAAGAAAAAATCATATGCACTTGGAGAAGATGAAGGACCGTTCTGACCAACTAATTCATAATGGCTAACAACCATAACTAACTATCAAACTTTCTTTCTTGATGATTAAACAAAAGTTGTACATATTAATAAACACACACATTTGGTTGATCCAAAAAACTAACACACGTTTCATTAGTTAATTAGTGTAACTAAATGCTTATGAATATCATATACGGATTATTATTATTTTTTTAAACAAAAAATCGTAGTTTTTGTCTAAAGAGAGATTATTGAAGATTCGGTGAAACCTAAACCATAAGACACCTACGAAGATTGATTTTGGATCCTAATCCATCGGCTGGTGACCCACTCATGACCTTTCTCCATACTTAGAATTATTTCTTAAAATTAAAGAACTATCTTCATTATAATTTTGTTTGTCCCTATCTACGCCCCTATGCTGTCTTTTATACACATAAGACATAACCAAACTTCACTCTCGTGAGGAAGTGTTTGTAAAAATCATTGAAAATGGATTTCAAGACCAGAAAAAACCAAACCATCAAGTAAGAGATTTTGAAAGAGTTACCATTTACCAACAATAGAAATACGGAAAAGGAAGAATATATATACTAACCAAGATCAAGATTCTGAATGTTAAATTGAAATTAATATTTTTTTTTATTATTTGAATAGGGTAAGAAAAACAAAATTCTCCCACCTATTCTATGGCTTGTTTGTCTTCTTTTAATGAAGATATATAATCTGGACTATATATACATGTATCTAAATATATATGTATATATATATTAGATTTTATAACAAATCCATCTTTTTTTTGTGTGAATAAAACAAGAGAATCCATCTTTTTCATACAAAGAAAAACAAACCTTTGAGATGACGAAAGTTTCTTTGTGCCTATCAAACTCATAAGCTCTCTCTCTCTCTCTTTCTCTTACCTCTTTGCCCACTTGGCCTCTCCTTTCCTTTTCTTCTCCAAATAACTTTCCTGTAAAATATAACTACGTTTCCATGTCCCTCTTGAATCTCCAAACCAGTTTCTCATTCTTTACAACAACAAGAAGATAACAAGACCATTAAAAAAAGGCATCTTGTTCAACGACACCGTTTTCATCGCGCTTTTGCTGCTTCATTCACCATTGAAGCGTCAAAAAGGTGAAACAATGAAGACGACGCGGCTTCTCGATCTGACGGCGATAATGGTTCTTACCCTCTACGTGGCCTTATCTCCACCGCTCGTTTCCGGCGACCCTGGACGGCGCGTCAGCATGACACTGGTTCGAGACGCCGCTGCTCTTGGTGCTTGTATGTCTTCCTCCTTTCTTCTTTTGTCGTCATTATAGTATATTGTATATATATCAAACTATTTTTTTTGGTAAATTGAAAAATCTATAAGATTGATACTTCTATATTGATAATATTTCATTTTTAATACAATATGACGCAAAGTCACGCAACTTCATCTAACATAAACCACTCTCTATACTATCATTTTGGTAATTAATTTGATTTTCCTAATATCAATTTTATTTTATTCTATTACATTTTGGATTTATATATTTTGCTTTTTAAATTTTCTTTTTGTAGTTTGCTTGGACGGTAGCTTACCGGCGTATCATTTGGACAGAGGCTTCGGTGCTGGATCAAACAATTGGCTTTTGCAGTTTGAGGTAATTTGATTATTATATTTAACTTTTGTCAATTAGAAAATGATTCAAACACTAAATAGTTTTTTACTTACTATAAAAATGAATGTGATTATTAAATAGTAAAATTTAAACAAGTAAATCAGTCAGCGAGCAATTTGGTCAGTGAATTTGTTATTTTTTCTTTTATTGGTCACACTACTTAATTTAGTTTATCACTTAAAGTATTGCTGTTGTAACCAAAATTCATGAGTAGGCAAAATAATTGAATCCAGCTAGCTAGCCTATGGAAGAATCTCATATATTTACAGACAATTTTGTGTTTTGTTAATTAACTATCCACAAAATATTATCTAACTTCTTAAAATAAAATCTTGATAACACTTTAACACTAATTACTGCTCATTGTAATACTGTAAAGTAGACTACTTAGATTCAATACCAACTCCAAGTAGCTCTGCCGCTGCATTACAAGTCCATGCTAGTTACACACTTAATAATTGAGAGATGAGACTTACATTGAACAAAAGCTATCACGGCGCCGTTTCAGGAGCTTTTTAGAGCATCATAGTGTTTCGAGCTAATTGGATTGTGTCTCACGCCTTTCACTTTATGACGCGCATTTATAACATTCTCTATTGCTGCTGTCCATATATACTTCTTTTATTAGGAAACAGAATTATGACAGAGAATCACATTTATTTGTTCGTACGTTTTCTTAACATTTATATTATTCAATCGACCATTCATTTGTTCGCAATCGTAAGTATAATTGTAGTTAAAGGTGGTTTTGTTATATATAGGGAGGAGGATGGTGTAATGATATAGCATCATGCGTGGATAGATCAAAGACCCGTCGTGGCTCAACACGTTTTATGAGCAATACCGTCGTCTTCACTGGAATCTTGAGCAATAACGCCTCACTAAATCCAGGTCATTCTTAATTTCATCTCTTTCTTCTTGATATGTAACACAAATCCATTGGATTATGGCAACAGTAATCTTATTAATTAATAAAAAAAATATTTTATTAAGTGAACATGTTGCTTGTGATTGTGGCTGTGGTCTCTCTTTCACGTGACGGTCCAAATGTTTCTGCTAACAATTCAGCTTTTAAAATAAAATAAAATAAAATATACAGATAGAGAAATATTAATTTTGGCTCTTTCCCTTTCTATTAATTAAATTTATGGCTTTGTTCTCCTTATTAGCTTTTGTCTTTGTCCCCTTCCTTACGAGCACACACTATCCATCGACATGGTCGATAGAAGACACCATGTGAAAATTACATTTTTATCCTACCTTCCTCGACTTATACATCTATTTCGAGGAGGGTAAAACCGTCAAAAAATAAACATCTAGACATGTGAAGTTCAGTTTGAGTCTGTCTCGAGTCAAAAAATTCGCTGTTACTTTATTGGAACATCATCCACAATACTTATTATATGTATTGAACATACATTATTGTATCTTTTTATTATAATATGCATAATTTTATTGGAATATCAGATTTTTACAACTGGAACAAAGTCAGGCTGAGGTATTGCGATGGAGCTTCGTTTGCGGGAGATACAAAATTCGACAACGGGGTACTTAACTAAAACTACCTGTTTCTCGCTATAAACAAAGTGTTGCTTTATTAAACCGCTTTCAATAACCGGAAAAACATACCAAACGATCTGGTTTTGTGAGTGTTTAGTTACTGATATTTACCGATTGAATGAAATGACAGACGTCAATGCTTTATTTCAGAGGACAACGAATATGGAATGCCATCATTCTTGACCTTCTACCCAAAGGTTTAGCAAAAGCCCGCAAGGTCAAATTTCTTCTTCTTCTTCTCTTTGTCCAGGTTTGGTTCACTATTCAGTTTAGTAATGTGTTTGATACTAAACGGGTTAATTTTGTGACCGGTACACAGGCTCTTCTGACCGGTTGTTCAGCTGGTGGTCTGTCTACATTTTTGCATTGTGACAACTTCACGAGCTATCTTCCCAAAACCGCAAACGTTAAGTGCATGAGTGACGCTGGATTCTTTCTTGACGCGTAAGTTATCTTATTCAAACATGGTTTGATCTCTGCTTTATGCGGTTACCTTGATCGGTACCAACATATTCGGTTTATATTGGTTCAACAGAATCGATGTAGCATCAAACCGGACAATGAGATCGTTTTATAATCAGCTTGTCTCTCTACAGGTAATAAATATACTGGAGATCCACAACTCTTACTATCAAGTTTTCAAAATTCTCTATTGTTCCCCACACTTTTATGATTTTCTTATATTTTGGGAACAAACTTTTCAGGGTATACAGAAAAACCTCGACACAAACTGCACTCGTGCCTTCTATCCTGAACCATCTCTGGTACAATCTCAAATCTTAAAATATATCAATTCTCTTCTTACAAAATTAATAATAAATCTCTAAGTTACATCAATTTTGCAGTGTTTTTTCCCGCAATATGCATTGCGATTTATTAAAACGCCAATGTTCATCTTAAATTCAGCCTACGATGTATTCCAGGTTTTCTTTCTTTATTCTCTTTTAGTTAACTATACGATATTATTTACTTAAACCGGAAATTTGGTATCATACTTGTGTAAGCCGGTTTATATATTTTTACACTTGTTAAAACAGTTCCATCATGGGCTGGTACCACCTTCTGCTGACCGGACCGGGCGTTGGAACCGTTGCAAGCTTAATGTGACGGCATGTAACCTACACCAGCTCGATGCACTCCAAGGTTATTGTAAACCCAACTGGTTCGGTTTTGATAAGAGAACCGGTAAAAATAAGAAGTAGACCAAAATTCCGATATTTTTTTTTTGCAGGGTTTAGGAAAGACATGTTGGGAGCATTAATAAATTTCTTCAGAAATTCTAGGAGAGGAGGAATGTTTATAAACTCGTGCTTCGATCATTGTCAAAGTGCTTTACAGGAAACTTGGCTCTCTCCCACTTCACCGAGGATCCACAATAAGGTAATAAGAACTAAACGGAGAAACTTCACTCTTTAGATTTTTTTTTAATTCCGGTTTACAATATTCTTAAACCGCATTCGGTTCTGGTTTCAGACAATTGCTACGACGGTCGGAGATTGGTATTTCGGGAGAGGAGACGACGCGAAAGAAATAGGCTGCCCATATCCATGTGATAAAACGTGTCATAATCTCATTCCAGCTTCTACTACTACAGATTCTTTGGTAAATCTGGACATTTGATTTTTATACATTTTTTTACCAGAGCATTAGTTACTGTAAATATTCGATTAATCCTAAATTGGATTTTGTAATTATATGTTTTTTCTTCTTTTGTTATCCAAGGCTCCTAATGCTCCAGGCCATAAGTCTCTCGGTACACAATTGACTTCTTCTTTTGTCCCTTGGCTTTTTTGCTTTTTCTTTTGTGTGTACCATGAACACTCTAAGTTGTAAAACTTTCAGCTTCTTCGTTTTTAATGATTTGATTATGTCTCAATTAAGCTGGAAGAAAGAAGCCAACTCTCGTTTTTGTTTGTTTTTGGGTTATGTTCTTTATAATCAGGTACCTTGAGTGGAAACCAAGTTCATCTAAATGATCTTATATCGTGATAGCATAAATTGAGATTAATCATGATTGCAGCTGTAAAAATATGTCCAAATGCGACAAATAATTCAATAGTTACAAAGTAACAATGATAATAATACAAACCGTAATATATATGCAATGTTTCAAAAAGACTTGTGTGCTAATGGGACAATGCTCACATTGCAGTTATACCACTTACCAGCATCAAAAATTATCATGTCTTTCGTGATTTGAAATTCATTATCACTAATCAAGAAAAAAAACACACCATGTACTCTGCTTCAGTAGAGAACATGAAAACTGAGTAAGAGAAAAGAAGAAAGAGTCAGACACAAGGGAATTATGAGTTCAAGACTTTGGAATGAGTATACCTACGTCTCTACATCTACACCAGCAATTCACTATTATAACAGTCTTGAGAGAAAGTACACAAAATCGTAGATAGTCATCATCTCATAACCCAAGAGACCTTATAAAACAGAGCAGGGACCGCACTAAGCTCGGTTAGTTCTAACCAAGTACTACTCTCTTTTTACCTGGTCTTAAAACCAAGGTTCCTCCTTTTAACCGGTGTTGCCTCTTAATAAAGTTGAAATGCTATAATGGGACAAAATTACGGTTTTGTACCAGGAAATCACGAGACGAGAAATCATTTTACCACAAAAGTTTAGGGGAAAACTAACAAACAATATCTCAAATCCAATCACTCGAAAAGATATAAACACATATTTTCCTAAGCGCTAAACCTAAAAGCACCATCACACATAGGTAAATGTGAATACAAAGAAAACCAAAACCGAAGAAAAATAAGACAAAGCCATCAACATGAGAGACAAGACACTAATTTAAACAAACTCCCACACACGAGCATATAAGAGAGAAGCTACACGAGGTCTTTTCTTCTTTTACCGTTATTGCTCCTCCTGCACTTCCTCTTCATCTTCTTCATACTCATACCCTTCTTCATCATCAGCCGTTGCGTCTTGGTACTGTTGATACTCCGAGACCAAATCGTTCATGTTGCTCTCTGCCTCTGTGAACTCCATCTCGTCCATTCCTTCACCTGTGTACCAATGCAAGAAAGCTTTCCTTCTGAACATCGCAGTGAACTGCTCGCTCACACGCCTGAACATCTCCTGAATTGAGGTCGAGTTCCCGATGAAAGTGGAAGCCATTTTCAGACCAGTTGGTGGAATGTCACAGACGGTTGATTTCACGTTGTTGGGGATCCATTCAACAAAGTAGGATGAGTTTTTGTTCTGAACGTTGATCATCTGCTCATCGACTTCTTTCGTGCTCATCTTGCCTCTGAACATGGCTGAGGCAGTCAAGTACCTGCCGTGGCGTGGGTCAGCTGCGCACATCATGTTCTTGGCATCCCACATCTGTTGGGTAAGCTCAGGGACTGTTAAGGCTCGGTATTGCTGCGATCCACGAGATGTGAGCGGTGCAAATCCGACCATGAAGAAGTGGAGACGAGGGAATGGGATTAAGTTCACGGCAAGCTTGCGCAGGTCGGAGTTTAGCTGACCCGGGAACCGTAGGCAGCAAGTGACACCACTCATGGTCGCAGAGATGAGATGATTCAAGTCTCCAACTGAAGAGAAAAAACAAACAAACAAACAAGCCCATCAGAACAGTGAAGCCAGCAACAGGGTAGGAGGACATATCAATAAACGAAACTGTAGTGTGAAAAATACTTCAGTATGGATTTTTACTCTGAGCAGATAAAAAGTATAGCTCAATCATGCAAACCATTCAATTTGTGCTTTAAACATCAACGAATTGGATATATAACGAAGAGAGGCTTACAGCTGGGAGTGGTGAGCTTAAGAGTTCTGAAGCAAATATCATAGAGAGCTTCGTTGTCAAGAACCATACACTCATCTGCATTCTCCACTAGCTGATGGACAGAGAGAGTTGCATTGTAAGGCTCAACAACAGTGTCAGACACTTTAGGAGACGGAAAAACAGAAAACGTCAGCATCATCCGGTCTGGGTACTCTTCTCTAATCTTTGAAATCAGCAAAGTTCCCATTCCAGATCCAGTTCCTCCTCCCAACGAGTGACAGACTTGGAATCCTGAAGATCATTCACACATGAGCACAATTTCACAAGTTCCATAAGAAATCGATAAAATCCTCGTGAGGCTCGAAGAATCAACAAACCATGAAACAAATTAAAAACTAGGATGCACATAGAAAGGATCGAAGGAAAAAAAAGGATTCTTAACCTTGCAAACAGTCACAGTTCTCGGCCTCTTTTCGAACGACATCGAGGACCGAATCGATCAGCTCAGCACCTTCCGTGTAGTGTCCTTTCGCCCAGTTGTTACCGGCGCCGGACTGACCGAAGACGAAGTTATCAGGACGGAAGATCTGCCCGTACGGACCCGATCTGACACTGTCCATAGTCCCCGGCTCCAGATCCATCAGGACGGCGCGTGGGACGAACCTCCCGCAACTCGCTTCATTGTAGTAGACATTGACTCGCTCGAGTTGCAAATCGTTATCCCCTTGATACCTGCCCGTCGAATCGATCCCGTGCTCGGCGCAAACCACTTCCCAGAACTTAGCGCCGATCTGGTTCCCACACTGACCACCCTGAATGTGAAGAATCTCACGCATCTTCGATAACTAGCTAAGTAGTCGACTAAAATCTAGAGAGAGAGAGAGAGAGAGAGAAAGAGATAAGTCGAAGAAAGTTGCAGGGATTTTTGAACGGTTACGACTTGGGAGGAAATGAAGAAGACGAAGCGGTTAGTTTTTATAGTGTGGAGATAACGGAGACGGCAATTTCTTTTGGGTCCTCCTTTATTTATTACGAAACTCGCCGGTTCAAACTGCATCGGGAATTGTAAACCGTACCAGGTTGAACCAGATCAACGATTTAACTTGCACAAAAGTTACTCCATAAATTAATAGGTTTTTCGACTTTAGTGGCTATAATATATTTACCTTTAACCAATATAACCCAACCGAAACCGATGTAAACCAAAGTCGCGCAGTCCCCAATATATCCAAACCGGTAACGGTTGGTTTACTTCTTTATTGGCGCCACGAATGACGGAAGTAAGTAACGGCTGTTAGGTCCGTTGGCCCACGACAAACATAAATATTTTGAAATGTATATATTAAAGTTGGCGTATACAAATAAAGATTTCTTTCCACTCAGCAAATAATTTTGGATTTTTTATTTTTTCAAAGCATGACATTTGGTATATTTTCTGTCAATACGCGGGCAAAAAAGTCAATTCTTCTGCAAAAGAACCTCTTCAAAGTAGAAGAAACAGTGTACTGTTTAAGGGAAAATTTAATCCTTAAACATAATTTATTTTGAGGGAAGTCTATTCCATATTTAGTTTAAAAGTTGTACAAATATTGCAGAACTAGTTTTTATATATGAGAAAACAAACAAAATCTCCATCTATTGTTAGCATCTAATCATTTTTTATAACTTTGCCAAAAAAAATATATATATATATATATAAGTAAAGAGCTTTTGCATAGAGGATAAGTTCAAAAAATCTTGTTGTTCTTCTTTTTCTGCATTAACTCCACTGACCATAGCACAAGAAAATAAACACATGAAGTGTGTTGTTGTACAGATGGATCAGCTATCAACATGCGCTTTGGCATGTGAAAACTGAAAGCCTGTAATAGAACAAAAGGCTGCGAGATCTGAATAAATTCTTCATTTTCTCTCACTTTTTTTTATTCTTGCACATGAAGCGAACCGTGACGGACACGTGATACTAACGTTAATCTGCTAATATACTAATAATTTAATTTGAGACTTTTGGTTTACATTCCAAATTGGCTAAACAATGATTAAGAAATAGATGAAAACAAATAACTAAAGATGCACTTGTGCTGGTAGATTTATAGTTTTGTTGTTCAGTTTGTATTTAGCATTTTTATAACTAAAAGTTATCATTTAGTTTTGTGTGGATGCGTTCGATTGCTTGATCTTTCTATATATTATAATTATACAATATTTGTAGTGCGATGCTGTGTGTCTAATCTGATCAGTAACTTACAAATCACTCTATAATCAACTAGGCAAATTAAAAAGGTGAATTTGGGTCCTATGTGACGTGAAAATTGGAGATAGACAGCAAAAACAGCTTTTAAAATGATTTTTGCCTCAATCAGAAGCAATGTATCAATCTCAAAGTTAGAGCAACTTGTGAGTGAGTAAGTGAGTAGTAGCCATCAAGTTACACCATCAATTTCATAACCAACTTAATCTTATAACTATGCACTTAATATTTTTCTTCCAGTGATAGTTCTCGTTTACCAAATTTAAACTAATTTCAAAATCACTTTTTAGTTTTTAGGCCCGTGAGTTGGGAACTCGGTTGCTTTTATCTCTCCAACATTTACTCATTTAGCATATATAGAGTTTTTTTTTCTTTTTTTTTGGTCATCTGCGTATAGAGTTGTAGACTCTTTACTAGAAGGAAAAAAAAAAGAAGACTTATCATAAAATCTAACCTAGAGAATGGACTTATCGCAGTAAATTAAAAGGCATTATATTATACAAACACACCAATCAGATATTAGAAAATAGAAACACTTGAGTTATATTCAGTTTCCAACTGCCGTTTCAACCGATTTAATAACTTAAATTTTTATACTTAAAAGACTACGATATTCTTTTAAATAAGAGGTTGTTTTTTTCTCACTCTCATGTATAAAGCATTTTGTATTCACCTCTGTTTTTTATTTCATATGTTATTATAAGAAAAAAATTCTTTTCCAATACACTTCTATTTATTTTTCTAAGATTAAAAAGATATTTTATTTTACATATATTTAGATGAATGTTATTTTTATTTTATTTTAGAGTTATTAATATACTTTTTATTATAAATTAGTTTTTTAGATTTTAAAATTTTATAATTATAAATAAAATAAAAAATTCTTTTTTAATTATAATTTATTTTTTCAAATCTTTGAAGTTGTGATGAAAGATAAGATTGATTTAAATAATATCATAAGCATTAATATTGAAACAAAATAAAATATTTTTAGAATATTCTTGTTACCGTCTCTTCTGGCAGGGAATATCATTACCTAGCTCCAGGATTAAGCCTTGTTACAGGTGATATTTCTTGAGAATTGAGATGGTCAGAACGGTTTCTTTACGAAGGCTAGAAGAAGTTACGTTCGCTTAGGTGGTAGAAAATTGTATGCAACTTTTTCATTCTGATTTATCGTGTGAAATAGCCTAAACTCGAAACATATAATGTAGTACTACTCTACAACAACAATAAGCCGGATTAATATATTTTATTTTCTCTATACAACAAAAACCAAAACGAAGCTCAAATTTCAAGAGCCGGTTTGATTCTGCTTCCTCCAGTACTTCATCTCCCACTGTTGGATTCTCATAGTTGTACTCTGTTTCCTCTTCACAACCGCGTAAACTGATGCCGGATCATACGGAGGCGGCATGGCACACGGACCAGTTTCTGCAGGATGTTTCACGAGTGATTCCGTCATGAACCTCAGCTCATTTCCGCTCCTCGAGCACGCCATCGTTTCCGAGCAAATCTCTGTGGCATTATGTGGAATCTCGGGTTTAAACTGCAGGAGTTTCGAGTATTCGGTTAAAAGGTGGTACATGTAATTATACACGTAGTCCATCTTGAGTTCTTGTTGGATGAATTCGCTCGCCCTCTTTCCAATATCCTGCGCCTAGTCAAACAAAACCAGAAAACAGAAACCGTCGGATCGAATTTAGACTCGGTTCTCAATTCAAACCATTCTCTAGGTCTCAATAGTGTTAAATGCATTGGCGTCTACAATTTGCAACTAAAGACTTGTTTTGTTTAAGATGCTAAAGCTTATGGGTTCCATACAACAACAGAAACACACTAACAGTAAATGCAAACACAAAAAAACATCCGAATGCCTATTTTTCATCATATATTTAATGTACCTTTTGAATGTGAGAGTTTCCCCAATGAACCGCGAACTTGATGGAGCGGCACTTGTCGTCCTCCCTAACGGGCCAGTAATGGTGAGCCGGAAGCAGGCCTCGGGTGAAGAAATCATAGTAGTTGGGTTTCACAAGCAAAGTCACCGAGTCACACGCCAATATGTATTTCTCGCTAACGGACCATGCAGACCCTTCTATGTATATCTTATACCTGTAGATAAAACATTGCAATAGAGCCCAGATTAGCCACAACGCGAAACCCAGATTTGATTCTATTTATATATGAAGTCTACAAAATCCAAATCTTTGAATATATTCAAAGTCTACAAAATTGAACTACCTGTGATGGCATTGGCTCGCCAAGTCTGATTGCTTGTAGCCTTCTTTTGATTCTCGGATCCAGTCCTAGAAGATAAAAATAAACAACAAACATAACAGTTACAAAACAATGTTGCTTTCGTTAATAAAAATTGCAGATGTAACCAGCTGAATTAGATTTTTTGGCGTTCCGTTTTATTGTTCAAAGGGAATCATTATTATTACCTGAGCATACAAACGAGCGTTCCACTCGTGTTCCTCAGAGACATTACACTTCATAAGATCTTGTCTTGTCTCTGCGACCAATGGATTCCCTTTCCAGTAAGCATAAGGCTCTCTGTTTATCCAGTTGGTCCTCTGGTTCCCTTCTCTTAGTTCCTTCAACAGACTCTCCCATGGCTTTATATTCACCTCCGACCTACAAAAATCAACACAACGTTCCATGTCAAATTTTTAGTGGATTTCACTGATCTATTCGAGACTGTTGTAGTGTAATTGTAAGTAAGAATTTGGAAATTTTTCACGTGTGCTTTAAGAAAGTAACCATTACCATCCCCAGAAGGACCAATCAGGGAACACGATATCGAGCGTCTCCTCGTTTCCGCAGTAACGAAACAGAGGCGGAGGCGACGGCGCGTCGATTCCGGCGAAATTGGAAGCTCTAACGACCGGCCAGTCAACACAGTCAAACATGAGCTCGAGATCTGGAATCTTCCCAGGGTACTTCCTCAGAAGCTGTAAGAATCCCCAGATGGTGAACACATCTCTCGTCTGAAACGCATCCTGAAATTTCTCGACGTAAACTTTACCGCCGACGATCGCTAGCCGGAAATTCGCCGTCTTCTTGGCCCGCTCCAGTGCCTCCCTCGTGATCCCAGTCTTCGCCCACGGACGGAGGTCCTCGTGGATCCAGCGGAAGTAATCGGGACACGTGGCGGTCGGAGGATGCTTCGGATTGTCATCTACGAAGCTCGCCGTCGCCGGGTAATTATTTGTCGGGCATGTCGTCTCGTTGGCGGAGCAGTGTAATGTGAACTCGGGTTTAGGGCTTTGTGTAATTACGGAAGTTGGTGGAGGGTATTTCGGGAATACCGCCTGTGTTCGAGTCCTCGTCACGGCTTCTTTCTCTATCACAACCTATTTTAGTGCGAAGAAAAAACGGTGATGACTTGTGAGTCCTAGCGGGTTACAGCTAATTGACTCGAAAACTCATATGCGGGTCCCACATTCCGCACGTGTCAAATTCTACGTGATTTGTCAGGGAGCCGACAACATCACCACCAAGACTCTTTTCTTAAAACTATAGAAAATTCTCACGTGACAGAACAATATTCAAAGCTTTAAAAGTTCATACATAACTATTTTGTGGTACTCTAGTGAGTTTTATATGTAAATCGATCATTTCATTGATGCTATATGCTTTGATTATATAAACAGAGGAGGATGGATCTTTATGCAAGGGAATATAATAGAATATACTAAGACAGAACGTAATTATCGGATGCCAGATATATATATATATTTTTTTTTCATAAGTCTATCAGATTCAGCAAAAAAACGACAAGTTGTTTGATTGCCGTTTTGGGAAGAACTTACGGTGGGGTAGAGGAGGCGCGTGGAGATGAACGCGCCGACGATGAGTAGGATGAGGAAGGAGAGGAGGGCGTAGGATCTGTTGGGAAATATTCCGAGACCAGAGGACTTTACAAAGGGCGACCACATGGTGTCAGGGAAATTACGAGAATGCCCTCCTCCCGACCCATTCTTGGACGGTGAGCTCCTCATCGGCGTCTGCCTCCGATGGAGAGAATCAAGGAGGAAGAGATTCGAAAGAGTTTAGGAAAGGGAAAGAGGTCAAAATAAGAGCAAGAAGAAAGAGAAGAGAGAATCTTGTGAGGTAAGGAATGTGAACCATCATCAAGTTTCAACCTTTTTTAAATAGTGCAATACTTTTGAGGGTTTTATTTCATAAAGTCGCAACAAACCTTATAAGATTTGGGATAATAATAAAACAAAAAAAATATTAACGGAGAAAACCAAAAGATCGGCTTGAATAAATCGACATTGGTTTAGGATTACTTTTCTGATAAGAGCACGTCCAGAGCACGTCCAGTGTTTAGAAACTTAAAATATTATTAATTTACTATATTTTTGTATTAATTAAATAAATTTTATTTTTTCATTAAAAAGTAATCACTATAATTTAACAAGTGGTTAATAGGTCTTTAAACAACATCTCATAAGTTCTAAAACAAAAACTGTTTCTAGTAAATTTTCATTCTTTCTTTTTTTATTAATTTATTTTTGAGATATTACCTTTAAAACTCATCTAATGGAGATGCTATAAGAACCAAATTATGTTAGGTTTTAAATTTTAGGGATTTATTATCGCAAAGGTTTTCAGAAATAACTTATGTGAAAATCAAAAAATTCGAAAAATCTTTTTTTTTGGTATATTCTCATTATCAAGGGATCAATAAGCCTATGACAGCCCTGCTATAATCTCCCTCAGATCAAGGATTCAAAATTTAATGTTGTAACACACGACAAAACCACATGTTCTCTCTATTACAACAACACGAGTTGACAAGCTTACCTACGAAAACGTTTTTGGGGCCCTTATCGGAATTTTTCGGTTATATCTAAGCGACATGTTTGAATTCTAATTCGTATACAACACATGTCCTCTTGTTGATTTTTCAACTCTAACCTAATTTTAACATCTTCGTATCGATCAATAATTAGCCATGTTTCTTTATACTTGAATTATCCTATATACGTGTTTTCATATGCTTCTATTGGATTTTACGTCTCACTGTATTTTATATGCTTCTATATTAAATAAACAATTTGCTGTTTATTGTGGGAAGTTGGATCGGGAGTCATCGGAGTTTTGCTCCGACAAGTCCGTGAATAGATCCAACAAGAGCCAAGATAGAGACGAGCAAGCAAACTAAGCTGAAAGCTCTAAGAAGAAGCCATGGTCGCGTCCAAACTCGGATCTTCTTCTGCAATATACACATCTCCACAGGGAAATACACGGCCAAAGGCCAAAACCCAAGTGCCCCCAACACTCCAAGTACTTCATTGAAATATGGAAACACCATTGCCACTCCGGTTATCATCACCACATACGTCGTTCTCAGACATATCTTCATTGGATTCAATCTCACCGTTCTTCCTCGTAACGATGGCAGTTTGAAGCCGTAGAATTTAGTGGTGAACTTGTTTTGCGGGTACTTTTCGGTTAGCCATCTTTCCATAGCTGCAAAAATTGGCTGACTATAAACCTGAAATGCCAGTTTATATGTTAATAACGTGTGGGAGATTTTCGATAACGAAACGTTTGCATTTGAACATGTTATATCAAACCAAACCTCAACTTCTAGTATTTCAAACAACACATAAAATTGACAAGTTGGTTAAATGGGCGCAAGGGATTTGTATGATACCTGATATCCACCAACTAAATGAAGAACAATGCAAGCGTTGGCGAAATCAACGAGCCAAAATGGCTCATAGAACCCAAAACCGGTCAAGAGATTTCCCGGCGTGGCATCTCCGAAGGCCGCATATCCAAAACATCCGCAGCAAAGGTAGAAGAATGTTGTGATGAATACAGCAGCCATTGAAGCTTTCTTCATAGTTTGCTTCTCTGCCGGTGGCGATCTCAGTGTGTCCTGTCCACAATGTATTTCAATCAATGTAATAAAGCTTTCTTTATCACCAGTGTATTAACTCATGCTCTTGTGATTTAAAGTGCAATTTTTAGAATCTCTTGGAGGTAATTAATTAGCTATACCTGAACTGAAGATAATTTACCTGAATTTCAAGAAGTATGATTGAGAAAGGATAAGAAAAGGCAATGTTCCCAAGAGCTTGGAACACTAACCATACTTTTGCACCTCTGTTTTCTGCTGGACTTCCTCTTACACTTCCTTCAATTTTGCCGGTTTTCTTCATTTCAAACACAAAAGTATATTCAATGGTCTTCCTCTTCCATCTCAAAATCAATTGACACTAAATGAATTTGACTAGTTACTTTTACCTATAATTTGGCCAAAGGCGAGGCCGAGGCCAATGGAGGAGTAAGCAAAAGACATAATCGCAGCGACAAGAGAGAGCCAAATCATGTCGTGGAAATTAGGTATTTGTGACATAAAGATCTGAATCACACCGAACAAAAGCATGAAGTAGTTGTTCTTGTCTCCATAAGAACATGTTGCATTATGTCCTCCTCTATGATAACAGTTCGATCTCAGAATTGCTCTGTAATGAAATGGAAGAAACTCAACATATTAATATTGAAAATCTTTAAAAATTATAAGAAAAAACAAAAGTCAGTGTATGTTTACACTTATCACCTTATGCAAGTAGCTGTGACAATGGTATAAGCAACGCCAGCACCAATAAGGCTAGTGTATACAAAGATCCCACATACGATCTGATTCTTCTTCCCTGCAGATTATATTACCCATCCGAATTCATTAATTTACAATTAAGACAAAAATGTTTTTTTCTAAGAAATATATTTTATGTTGCCAGTATTCGAACTCAAGACCTTAAACCTTTTTATTTTTTAAACTACCTCAACCGTCTATAAGCCGGAAAAAACAAGATTTGTTTTTTTGTGTGAAAGAAATTGAATATGAGTTTTGAAAGTTGACCTAAATACAATTTAACGGCTTGAGAGTAAGAGTTAAGGCGAAGGGGACCATCGTTGGCATCAGGAAAAAGATAGCAATCGGAGAGAAGAAAAGCAGAGATAAGTGTAACTCCGGCGAAGGCTATAAGAGCGGCCGGACCACCAATCCAGCCGAGCTCCGCCGTGGCCCAAGCCAACGACAAAACTCCTGCTCCGATCACTCCTGTTATTATATGTGCCACCGCCGTCCACAACGTTCCTTTTTTATTTAATTAAGAAACGTTAACACAGCATAATTATTAGCGACTAAATATATGTGATTAATTTCTAATGATTATTACGGATTCACCTGTTCTCGCAGCAACTGAATCATGAAGTTGAAGTTCGGTTGGTCTCGTAACTGGAGACTTATCATCTTCTTTAATGTCCATATTTTCGTTATAGAAGATGAAGATCTGTAGTATGTCTATGTGTTGAATACATTCATGCGTGAAGACGACACGAAAGTATGTTTATATCTCATGGAGGAAAGAAACACTGCGTGAACCGTAAGGCAGATATTTGTCTCTTACTATTATTACGATGTATGTATTTTTATTTTGTATTATTCGTCTTCACGTGTATAATATAGAGATTAGTCATCTACCATTAGTTCTTGATTGGAATGCTTGAACGGTTGGGTGGTCCAGTATTTTTTTGTTAGAATGCGAAAAGAACAATGACAGTTTTCGAAAATGGTAATGTTTCTCTATAAGTTCGTTTGTTATAAATGGTTTCTAACGGTCTATAATTGGTAATCCCATCTCAGCATAATTTATAGTTACTTAAATTAAATGGGCTTATGTCCCAAATTGTTAAAAAAGAAAAAACAAATACCTTACGTTAAACAATTTAGAACCCTTCAAAATTAGGAGAAGTTTGAAAAAGTTGGGAAGTGAAGAATTTAGAGCATCGTGTGGGAAAATAAAAACAAAAGTCATAGACGATTTTGCCCTCCAACATATATCCACCACAACGAAATCACACACATTAATAAACAAAAGTCATGTCATTTAAACATATGAACACATCATCTATTTATTTGTTTATTATACCTCCGACGTCAATATAAACTATGTGACATAATGAAGTAAAAAAGAAAACGTGAATGATAAATGTATTGGCCGAAATGCAAAACTGGATTTTAACGTCTTGTTTTTTCCTAATTATATTCAAATTCTTTCTCATCTAGTGCAATTTTCTTATAATTTAATAAAGAGACAAAACAAAGCAACTTTTAGAAAAGCAGGCGTAGTAAGAAGAATAATGTAGAGCTGTCCATTACACTGAAACATACGTCACATGTCTCATCCTTTATCAAAAGCCACCACCAATTTTTTGTCAATAATCAATCGATACCTCAAAAAAAAAAGACATCAAAACTCTTTCGTTTCTCGATCTCATATCTTCCTTAATTCTCCAAGATCCCAGACGAAATGGCTCAGGTTTTCTTCTCATTTCTTTTTATAATTGAGTATGATTTATCTCTTTATCCGAAATCGTTTTTTACTTTTCCTTTTGTTTTTTGTAGAAGGTGGTGTTGAAGGTTTTAACCATGACGGATGATAAGACCAAGCAGAAAGCTATAGAAGCTGCAGCTGATATCTTCGGTGATTATTATAAACTACTCCCTTTCTTTATTTACTTTCTATCGAAATTCGATTCTAAATTATGGGTATTATTAATTTGTTTTTGCTCCCTATTAGTTTTAATCTATTTTAGATCTTTTAGGATTTAAAAATTAAACAAGTTTGCTACTGTGTTTTGTCAGTCAATAAATTGCCAATTTTAGCTAAAATTACGTTAGAAATTTTGGTTTAATTGTATAATTGCGCTAGAATTCTCGAGCTTGGATTATTTGACTTTCTTCGTTTAGATATCTTGTCAACGAGTTGATATTCTTTTAACGCTGAAGAACAAGTAGTAGGGGGCCACTTAGGCCACTTACATTTTAGAGGCCCATATTGTATGGGCCTATGGGCCAAGTGGAAAACGTATTTTGGGAAACTCAGTATGGGAAATTATAGATTATCGGATGAAGTGTTCAGCTTAGAGTCAAAACAATGAGTGTTGACCAAAGATGTTACAATGTAGATCTCCAAAATGGGGAAGATGACTTGGTTATTGTGTTAAGCAGGAGTTGATTCGATAGCAGCGGATATGAAAGAGCAAAAATTGACGGTGATCGGTCTGATGGATGCGGTTGCGGTGGTAAAGAAATTGAAGAAAGTCGGTAAAGTCGATTTGATATCGGTTGGGCCAGCAAAAGAGGAGAAGAAAGAAGAGAAGAAGGAAGAGAAGAAAGAAGAGAAGAAAGAGGAGAAGAAGGAAGAGAAGAAGGAAGAAGAACCTAAGAAATAAGTAACTCAATCGATATTATAAACCCTAAATTTTTGTCATCTTGATTTCATAACTAAAACGTCCAATCATTTGAACAACTTAAGATGTAAAATTAACTGTTTCAACACATATATTGTAATAAAACTAGGGGTTGAACATTTGAAGGATCAACCGAACTAAATGGAATCAAAAGCCAACCAAGCTTAACCGAAAAGACTTCAGTTAAGGTTCGGTTATAGCTTTGATAAAATTAAATTAAGCAAATCATAGATGCGTTGTATATTTTCATAGATTAGTTGTATATTTCATTTTTATCATTTTATGTGTTGAATGAAAGATAGAGATATAAAATATAGTAACTTCTTTGTAAGAAAATAATAACGACAAAATGACCTATCAAAATCAAGAAAACATTTATATTCAAATTAGAAACAATAATGTTGAGTGACTTGGTAGCCAACCACCACGATAACGTAGGCAACACGAAACTACATAATCAATCTATTTTCTCAAACCTTTTATTAAAAAATTAACATATTCCGTTTAGATGACGATAAAATAGTTACATTATAAATACAAGATTAGCATGTAACGCACTCCATAGATCATACAGAGATACGTACATCGATTATAAAAATTGATGAATAATATCGGATTCTTTTAATTTATATTATAAGGGAAATTGGAACAGCAATTAGTACTTACTTTTCTTTTACTGTAAATAGCAATAACAATTTTTCGTTGCCTGTTAATTTGTCGTCATAGAATCATTAATTAATATTAATGATTATTCCGGATTTAGCATATATTATAATTAAAATGCATTCATAAACTTTACCATTTTACACAACTATGAACCTTTACGGTTTCGAAAAGAAATAAGATTCGCGTAAAGAAATGTTACAAGTTATAAAGAGTCTCTTTTGGGGATACATAAGTAACGTAACGTAATATCATATCTTTATTTCTCAGTATTTCTCTAACGTTTTATTAACCTCATATGACGTCATGGGAGTTGGTGATTCGTTGTCTCCTGTGAAGTTTCTGTATGATCTACAAGAAACCAAAAAAAAAAGATAAAGTTTTATCTATTTTTGAAATGTTACATCTAATATGACCCGGTTCAATGGTATTTGTTCGATTTCGCGAACCGGTTATACCCTCTCTAATTAAGAAAAAACTGTGTTCAACATTCGATGGAAAAATATTATAATTTAAGTGCCAGAACTTGTAAGAAACTGTGTGGAAAATCCCGTAATAGTGTTTATTTCCTAACGACAGCTATCGATGCGAATCAAGCGATCGGTTTTAGCTGTAATTCTAAATCGCTGATGTGCTTCGATATTATTAGTAAAATTTGGGGTAACGAAACTTAAAACAATGAGAATAAGCGGTTGAATTGTCAGAATTAAATAAATGTGGATGTATTTGTAATTTATTTAAACATTAATGACGTGCATCAATGAATCAGTAATACTAAATTTAGAAAACAAAATAAAAAGAAGGGCGAGTCATTTTATGACAACGAGGAACAGAACATCACTATCAAACAACTCCAGCTCAATTTTTCTTTTGTTCTCTCTCTCTCCTTCTCTCCCTTAAATAACCAGGTTCTGGATAATTCTTGATTCTCTTCAGATTCTTTGTTCTCTTACAATCTTTAGTTGTTATACCTGACGTTATACGACATGGCCGAAGAGGAACCCAAGAACGTGACGGAGACCGTTACCACCGTGTCTGAACCAGCTCCATCACCGGAAGCTCCGGCGGAGAAAGCTGTTGCTGCAGCGGATGTTACTCCACAGGAGAAGCCTGTGGCTCCTCCTGTAGCTCCTCCTGTAGCTCTTCCATCTCCAGCGCCGGCAGAGGAGAAGCTAGAGGACTCCAAGGCTCTTGTTCCCGTCGTCGCAAGTAACTTTTTTTTTTCGATAAAAATTATTACAAGTTTGCTGAAGAAAGGAAAAAACTTATGCTGAAACAGATTTTCTATGTATATACTGATTATATACCTGATTTTCAAGGCAAAGAGAATGGAATTACCAAACCTAAACAAACAAATAAATTATTAAACAAACAAAAAGTTTCAAAAATATTAATTGGAATCAATTTTAAAGTTTAGGAGAAGAAGAACTCAAAGATTATAGATATTGTTCTATTGGTGAAGAGTAATTTTTAGCCTATTTGGTGTTGCAGAAGAAGCAGAGGAAGAGAAAAAAGAAGGGTCAGTTAATCGAGGTAATTAACGAAATACTATAATTTTTTCTCTCTTAGTCAACGAAATAGATTCATGATTTTTTTAAAACAAGTTCATGATTTAATACTACTAATATAACCGGAAATTAAAGGATAATAATTACAAAATCAGGTAAGTATATACCAACCTGGAGACACCAATTAAAACTAGAATGTTTGCGGAATTTTATAATTAAATAATTAGTGTTTCGTGTTAGGTGGTTTTGCTCCCGTTTAATTACGGCTGTATATAAAAACCATACAGTTGGTGTAAAGGTTGTATATGGACGTGTGTGTTTATCGTTGTCTCTTATTTTCTTACATATCCATGATTAGTTATATTTTGTGTTGCTTAACATATTTGGGAGTGAAGATGCTGTCCTGGCTAGAGTCGAAACAGAGAAGAGGATGTCACTAATCAGGGCTTGGGAAGAGGCTGAGAAATGCAAAGTAGAGAATAAGTAAGTTTTTTAATTTTATTAATTTAACATGTATGTATATGACAGGGTCTCTAAACTAAACTCAAAACAATCAGATCACTTGGTATATTATTGCAACTAAACCAATATATTTGTAATTATCATTAAGGTGTTTAGAATTTTAGCTGTGAGAGATGAAAAAAAAGATGTTTGATACAGAGCTGAGAAGAAGCTTTCTTCAATTGGGTCATGGGAGAACAACAAGAAAGCAGCTGTAGAAGCTGAGCTCAAGAAAATGGAGGTTTAATTTACTTTTCAGAAATATTTATTTTGAAAACAAGATTTTCAGACATTTCTGATCTAAAAAAATAAAATAAAAATATGGAAATTGACAACAGGAACAATTGGAGAAGAAGAAGGCAGAGTATGTGGAGTTGATGAAGAACAAAATAGCTCAAATCCACAAACAAGCAGAAGAGAAGAGAGCGATGATCGAAGCCAGACGTGGAGAAGAGATTCTCAAAGCCGAGGAATTAGCTGCCAAGTATCGTGCCACTGGAACTGCTCCCAAAAAGCTTTTTGGATGCATCTGATTACATGAATATATGGTGTTGCTATAATCGTTGTTTTTTTTTCATTTATTATTTTATTTTGAAAATAAAAAAATGGTTTTATTTATACGTTTTAGTTTGCTTAATGTGGGGTTTAATTTGCAACATAGAAACATCTTATATTTATTTTGGGCTGCGTTTGTTAATTTCTATTCTCTACTCTTTTCCGTAAGCTTTATGAATTGATACGGGCAATAATATATTTTGTTGGTCGCATGATCGTATTCCTATCATGATGCATTGATATAAATATTGCTTAGATTCGGATGTTTATGGTTAATACAAAAACAAAAACATTACAAAACAGACCATTTTTAGATTCTCTGTCTCTTTTAAACCAAGCCACAAAATTTCGTGGCTATGGTATTATGAGCCACTAACGGGCCATCCACGTTATAGGCTCTCTAATAAAGAAATTGATAAAGTTTTTTTAAAATAACATGTAACTCACGGCCCATAATAGAAGGCCCAAACCCTGCTAAAGAGAGATCTTCGAAACTAGGGTTTTGTCCGAGGGCTTCATTGTCTTTCAGTTTTCAGTCGCTGCCTTTGCCTCTCGCATCTCTTTTTACATCCTTTTGCGCCAATCCTTGAGCGGAGAGCAACAGCAACAACCAGTAGCCATGGCTGAGCAGGTTCGATCTCTTCGTGCTCTCTATGTCTTTCCTGATCTTCGTTGACTATATTCTGATGCACTTTTACGAATTCTCATCTTCTTCTCTTGCTCTTGCAGACTGAGAAAGCTTTTCTTAAGCAACCCAAGGTGTTCCTAAGGTAATTTACATTAGATTGTGTGCTACTTTTATCATTTTCTTTCCGAGTTGTTCCTAATAATGATATATTTGTGTTTCAGCTCGAAGAAATCCGGGAAAGGAAAGAGACCTGGTAAAGGTGGAAACCGTTTCTGGAAGAACATTGGTTTGGGTTTCAAGACTCCCCGTGAAGCTATTGAAGGTTTGATTTTTGGATTTCGATAGATTTTAGGTTCTGATTATCCTTCCACGAGAAACTCTAAACTTGTACAATAAGTTCGACTTAGTGTAACGTATCAGGCGATTAAGAGTGGAGTTTCCAAGTATTATACTCTAGGTTTTGTATTTAGAAGAATGTGAATCTCTCTTTTTAGAAGTGATACGTGATAATCTGATATGTATCAATTAAGGATTTTGTTGGTTGGTGTTGAGCAGAATTAATTGATTATGAAATGGGAAGCTATAATATCTTGAAAAACCAAAAGCATATAGACATGTTTTGTAATCGTGACTTGTTTTTCTGTGGAACAGGAAGTTACATTGACAGGAAATGTCCATTCACTGGAACTGTTTCTGTAAGAGGTCGTATCTTAGCTGGTACTTGCCACAGTGCCAAGATGCAGAGAACCATCATTGTTCGCAGGAACTACCTCCACTTCGTGAAGAAGTATCAAAGGTACGAGTGTGAACCTCTGTTCTTGATAGAGCCTAGAACATTTTTTTTTTAACATCAATGAGAAAATAACGTTATTTCCCTTAAATTTTTATCAGATACGAGAAGAGACATTCCAATATCCCTGCCCATGTCTCACCCTGCTTCCGTGTCAAAGAAGGTGATCATGTCATCATTGGCCAATGCAGGTAAATATTGTTTTGTAGGAAGAACAGTATTTGATCATCTTTTGTATATGATTTAGGCGGTCTGATGTTTTTCTGTTCGAATCTATCGCAGGCCGTTGTCAAAGACTGTTAGGTTCAATGTGCTGAAGGTGATCCCAGCGGGAGCATCTGCCTTTGGAAAGAAGGCATTCACTGGAATGTAAGAGTTTTGAAGTATGGAGATTTTTCTTTGTTTGGTTTTTGATGTTGGAATGTTTTTTTGGTGATCCCATTTTGATGGAGACTTTGATCACCACAGACTAAATAGAAATCTACGTACTTTCGTCATCTGAAATTACTACATTCTACTGTTTTTGTCTTTGGTATCTTTAGAAGAAATCAACTGCTTTCTCTACTTGGGTTATCTAGAGAGTAAAAGATGCTTCCTTTAGTCATCTTTTGCCCGTAACAATTGATTTGTGCAGAATATTGGATCGTATTTTTCTTCTAAAGCATTTGAATCAAGTTTGGATCATGCTTTTTAATTATTTCGTAACAAAATTTGGTTTGTCGCGAAACATTTGGTCGTCTTTTTGTTTCTTCTGTCACCAAACATTTGGTCTCTTAACTCTTAAAATGCCAAATTTTCTTCAAACTATCTAAAAAATACCCTCGTATGTCTCGTCAAAGGCATTGACAAAACCGTGGAAAACAATATAACAAACCGTAACAATATTCGAAACCGAAATGCTAAACCAAGTCGAGGTTAAGTAGTCAAGGCTCTCTTGTTGGACAATGATTCGTAAATCAACTTTTTTTTTATCCTCCTTTTCGATCCAATATCCTAGTAACTGAACGAGATTTGTTACGTTAAACAAGAGAAAATGAACGGTTTATTGATCTTTAGACGGACAAAACATAACAAATGCATTTGTATTACGACACAACGTAATGTATGCAGTTAACGTTATGCAATAAATTAAAGTACTTGTTTATACAATAATATGAAGAATTCACTACATTGTGGTAAGATAGGAAGCGTCCACCGTGTTGAAAAGGAACATGATTAAATATATAATTACCGATCAGTAAGCTTTTAGAGAAATATTGTGTACAGAAGTTTTAAAATGTTTTGACATCTTGTTGAGTCAAAAGTATGATTATTCCAAGATATCTGGTAAATAAACAAGAATCAATCTCAGGCTAAGAAAACAATAATCAAACTCTGATGAGTCCCGACTTTACAGGCTTTTTCACATTTCATCAATGATCACATCACATGCAATGTAAACCCCAAATAAGATATAACAGTCTCGTGATTATAGATTCTAGATAGATAAGATACCTCTTTATATATCACGGCCACCAATATTGGTAAGGCGCGTCGATATATATATGGTAGACGAAAGCAATATCAATTTATTATCTCTACCAACAAGTAGCTACTTTTGGATTTTGACAACACTACACTAGTAGCTATCACAAACAAACATAAAAAAAACTTATATCTTAAACATGAAAGTATCGTATAAGAATATGAAAATTTATGTATCCAAGACTTAACATTTCTGGTTACAACTGCAGCAGATAAAGAAAAGTCGACAAAGTAATAAAAAAAAATCCTTTTATAAATAAAAACAAGACAGATCGAACGCTCTCACAACTGCAGCAAAAATCAATCTCAGGTATGAATTTAAATCTGAAAAAAGGAAATTAAAGAAAAAGCATCATAATTCAAATAAAGATAGTAATGATAAATTAGCAAGAATAATAATAATAATAATAATATTATGGCTTTCTTTTGCCCACGTAAACCTGCAATACTCCATCAGATCCCCCAGCCACTAGCGTGCACTGGTCCACACCTGATTGCCTCCAGCAAACGCTACTCACGAACCGCTTATCCGAACCAGAAGACATACCAACCGGTTCAAATTCGTCTACCCAAACCGGCTGCCTCCATCTCCTATCGTACACGAACACCCTGTTGTTCTCCGATCCGCAACCAAACAGCGCGCCGTTTCTCCACACTGATAACCCCACGAAGTTCCGACTGTTCACGTGCCCTTCGTACGTGCGCTTCACGCGACCGTCCTCCACGCTCCACAGCTTCAGGCACCCGTCCGTACCTGCTGTCACCACCGTCCCACCGTCGAGAAACCTCACATACGACACCGTTTTCGTATGACCTTGTAAAGTCAACGCCGGGTCAACGAGTTTCCTCATATCGTAGACGTACGCTATCCGATCAGCGCATCCGACGGCCACCGCGGGTCCGCCGGAGGGATCGAACTCTACGCAGCAAACGGCACTCCGGCATAGTCCAGCCGGTCGGACAACGCCGACAGATTCCTCCGGCGGACACCTCGGATCCCACACCTGCATAGTCCCGTCGTCCGATCCCGACGCTCCCACAACGGCGGAGCCACCGCAGCGCGTGTAATCCACGCTCCAGACGCGGCGGCCTCCGTGCTCGTCTCGCTCGAAAACCGGCGTCCTCTTCTCGAGATCGTACTCCGTGACGACGCCGTCGTAATCACCCGACCCAATGATCCGACCGCACGACCCGGGTCTCCAACGGAGACTGCTGAGCTTTGCCGGCGTGCAGATGTAATATTCGCAGGCCGTGGCTTGATCGATGAAAGAAATTCCTCCTCCACCTCCGGAGATTCCGGCGCTGGTGCGTAAGAGAGAAGGGAGGCCGTAAAAACGAATCTTTCTAGAAATACCTGCGGTGGCGAGGATATTCTCAGTCGGGTCGAACTCAATAGCACCGATGACATCGGAGGCGGAGGAGGAAGAGGAAGAGACGACGGTGGAGAGAGAAATATCCCATTCGTATCTCGCTGGTTCTTCTTCTTCTTCTTCCTGCTTCTGAGGATGAAGAGTGTTCATATGAAAACAGAGAATGACTGTTGCTTCTGGGATTCGGACCAATCGAAAACCAATCCCATTCAAATAACTTTTTTGAATACATTATATTTCATTTTTTAATGTATCCAGTAAAAAATGGTATATTTTACCAATCCACGTAGGATTTTACTTTATCCATACGTATACTAGTATAGTAGTATGTCAGAGAAGGTCCCATAAATTCTATTTCAGGTAAGAAAATGTGAAAATTCGGTGGCGTGGCTACTTGTATAGCCAAACATGGAAGGACGTTAGTTAATTCATATGTTGCATTAACTTATAACTTAAGATTTTACTTTTGTCACGGACTTGTTACTCATATATCAAATTTTGTCAATTGTGCAAATTATGGAACTTAGTTTTTAGCATGGACCATGCCATCGACGATAAGGAAGAGTCAGGGGCAAAAAAATGGTGGTAGGTTCTTCAAGTTTTGTGGACACAAAAGTGAGTAGTAGTCATACGTGTGTTATGTACCACCTTTGGTCTTCTTTTATGTCTCTTCATTACTTCTCAGCCTCACGTCTTCAGAAACACTTGAACTACATTCCTGGACCCACTCTGCTCTTTCAAGGACTCGATTCTATTTCGATTTATTGCCACTAACTAATTTTTCTCCAAAAGCATTTATTTAAGTAAGCTTCCTCCTAATTTATAAAATTTCACCAACTAAAGTTGAATGGGCAATCTAAACTACACATTCTGTTCAAATATCTTTGAAGATGTAACATATGACCAAAAAAACAAAAATTAAAACAGTTGTATTAGTCTTCAGTCTGTGCTTCAAAATATTATAAAAAAAGCTATAATAAAATCTATTAACAACATACAATTAGCAATAATAATATTCGTCAATTCATTTCATTCCACTGTTCAAATATTTACAATGACCAATTTTACTTTTTTTTATAATTAGTTAGTTGTCTTTAATCGTGAATTATAAAAGAATATACAATTGGTGTATGAAATATGTCCACCAAAATGTGTTAAATGTGAAATTTAGTATAAACTTGGTATAAGATAGATAATTACTATCTAAATAAAATGATTGCGTATTTCATTTGAATATGCCAAATTTATTGAAAAAGGCAAAATTTGCATTTTCGTCCCGTTCTCAAATCTGAATTCTCGTTAAGTACGGAAAAGATTGAGATAAACTATAATTTTTATTTGTTTATTCATGTTCCTAAACCTGGCTGTGAAGATATATTGCAACTGTTAAACAACATACACTAATTAAAATTGAGAGACAATTCTTAAAACCGACAGATATATTGCAACATTAAAACAAGATACAGCAGAAGCAATTTTAGTTACAGACAAATTATCTGCACTAATTTGCCTGCCTACGTAAAATACAGATACAACAACAAAGCCTCCCCACACCAGGCTAGAAATCACAATAACACGAAAAAGAACCTAAAAGCAAGGTATCTTACAAAGCAAGAAACAAGTAAATAATTCCCAAAATGCATAATATAAGGAGAGAAAGTACAGTTTTCAGAGATGAAGAGAGCTTACTTCGTCGGCCTTCCATAGCCCTTCCTCGTACTTATACCACCTCATGATCCCTTCGTCGTTCTCCGTCCTCTGACACATCACGCAAGTCTTGTACTCCATACAAGTTATGAACCGCTTCAGCCTCGAGGCCTTGTTCATTATCGTCTTATCAAGCTCCCTGACGATGACGTCAGTCTTCTGTTTCGGGACCTCGAAGTAAGAGTGGGAGATGTTGAGAACCTCGAGGCCTTTCAGTTTATCCAAGATCGTTATGAGGGCATCTCGGTTTATGGAAATGCATCTGAGGCTGAGGACTTTGATGTTCGGGAGGAGCCTCACGAGGGTCTGGGCGAAGTAGGGGTCGATGGGACCCATCACCTTGAGCTCTCTGAAATTCTTGCAGTTGATGGCGATCGCATCAAAGACAAAATACGGGTCTGGGACGCTTGGCATTGTTAGTGATTCTAAGTTTTTGCAGAATCGTAAGGAACTGGACAAACACACCTTCTTTATCTTGTTCCAAGCTGGGAGCACTAAGCGCCTCAAGTTGGGGCACCTTCAACACAAGAAAAGTTGAATAGAGCAAAATTGTTAAAACGGTACTGATATTTGTTTTGAAGATGAGACATAGCTAGCGAGAGCAGGTAATTAATACTTTTACCTTTCTGCGGTGTAAGCAACCATGTCATCATTGAGAAACAAGTTGAAATGGAAGATCAAGGTCCTAATGTTTCCCTTGCTAAGACTCAAGTAGAGTTTCAAGATCCGAGTCACGTTCTTGTCCGAGCGGCTCCCCACGTACACATATGGCGGCTGTTGGATCTTGATGAAATTAGATTTCATGTGAGATAGATCGAGCGTGTTCCACAGAATGGGATCGCAGCAAGCCACACGCCATGCTGCACAGACATGAGCAACTCCAGAAGAAGACAGCTCATCGAGGCTGAAATGATTCTTAAAGATCCTCACTAAGATGTCAACGTCCAACTTTTCCCATCCTGTGACTCGTTTTCCACGGTCATCAGCCATCCTAGAAATCTTCAAAAGAAAGATATTAGCAAATCATAAAGATGAAACTTGACCTAACTACAAAAGGAAATACTAAGCAGGTTTCAGTTTTAAGCATTTACAATAACCAATCAATGTTCAGGTCTACCATGCATAAACGCTTGTTCGGTGCAAGCATTTTTTTAAATCTTTTTTTGTTGGGCTGGGGGTGAAAGAGTAACAGTAAACTTAAATATGAATGGACTGAAAATCAACAATATCAGGAGATTTCATATCAATCTTCACAAGGCATAAAGTTTCCAAGAGATACAAATAAAACTCTAAATCAAATTCAGAATACATATATAATCTATCGAGCAGGCACAGGAAAAATCATGTAAACGTAGGCATAATAACTTCGAAGTGCTGAAGTCTGCATAAAGGGTTTCTAACTGGCGAAACGAATCGCCGTCACAAACCGTTTAGTTTACTCAAAAGAAAAAGAAAATCTGCAAATGTAATTGTAACGAATCTAATAATCAGACACACGAAGAGAGATCTATTGACATCAAACAGAGCGGTAGACTCAATGGGAAAACAAACTTGCGTACACCAACTAGAAAGCTAAGATAAAAAACGAGAGATTCTCGTAAGAAATCAATCTCATGCGAACATGAACCTTATATTATAAGCACACGTGGATATCGCAATCTAAGAAGAAGAAGAGTAGAGAAAAGAAGGAAGACATACCCTGAAACAGGACGAGGAAGAAGAGAACCTTGGGAGGAGTGGTGGCGACTGTTGTAAGAAGGGACGTTACTTTCTAGTTTATATAGACATGAGGAAGGGCACTGGTCTTATTTCCCATTCCTTTTGTTTTGTTTTGATAATGTTACCAATAGAAATCAAGTAAAATATGTAAACACCATTTTAAAAAAAAAATATTATCAACGAATTAATATTATTTCTAATCCCTTCAATTTTATTATGTGTCCTTTGTCTTCAATATTTTTTTTTCCTCACTCATTTCTTAAAACTAATTAATTAATTAACAAAAATAAAAACACATCAAAAAAATTAAATTGACTAAATAATTATTTTCTTTTAATTTATAGATCTTTAATATATTACTTTTACTTTGATATTTGATATTACTTTGCTGATAAAAAATATTATTGAAAAGTATGGGTATAAATATATAGTTAATTTAGAAGAAGAAAATTATTGAAATAAAATATATGGGAACGATGAATGTTAATATTTTCTCCCTTTAGACGAAGGCTCTTGTGATCCATATAGTTTATAATCAATTTTATACGTTTCCATTTTGCTCAACACGTTTCGATTACTTCAAATCAATATTTTCTTCTTATATAAAATCAAAAAAGTTGAAAAGCAAAATTACCTGGAGAAACAAAACAAAAGTAATTTCCTTCATGTGTTATTTAAGCATTGCAAAATTACCTGGATAACCATGGGATATTTTTCTCATATATTATTATAGAGTCTTTAACCTATTATTCTCTAGGGAAATTGGAGCACAAGACAACTACTGTAAGGTAAAGGAAGAGAAGAATCTTCATTTGGAATAGACATCTTGGAAATATGAGGATTAAGGAGTTGAACTGACGCTAGTCTACAGCTTAAGAGGAAACTCTGAGTATAATAGGTTTTCTTGAATCTTCAAATTTATCATTCTCTAAATGCTCATGTATACAGTCCAATAAGCACCGAAACTGAATAATTTATTTATTGAGTGTAGATTTGTATAAATTATGTAAAGGGAAATTCGGTACGAGACTTTATGAAACACAACAAAACTATACTCTATTTGGTTTAATTTGGTAAAATCTGAAAATTTCGGACTGAACACGGTGACACTAATCGAAATCAAAACTCATGATAAACAATTTAGTTAATTAAAACTTATTTATTCAGTTGTAAATTTCTATAAATCTAAACCAAAAATAAAAAACCAAAACAGACCAGAAAGATATTGGTCGGCTCAAAGAAAAATCTTCCAGCTTGAATTAGGCCAGTCTAATTAACAACCCCAAAATACAGTAAAAATAAAAAATAAGCAAATTTTATTTTTTTTGAAATAATAAAATTTTTATTTGTTTATTCATGTTCCTTCATCTGGTAAGGTCTTTTATCGAGAAAGAGAAACAACATAAAGCAGGAGCAGTTTTTGTAACAGACAAATATCTGTATTTGCATGCCTATAATAATGATAGACATAAAAAACAAAGCCACACACACCATACTTAGAAACAGAAAACCCTAAAATTAAAGTACCTTCCATAACAAGAAACATGTAAATTGTTCCCAAAAGACAATAACTGAAAAAAGAGAGAGTAATTTTAGAGATGAAGAGAGTAATCTCAGAAACATACGCTATCCATTTCAACCTAAACACTACTGAATACTTTTTTGTCTCAAAGTTTGCATTAAAAATATAAAAATGATACTTATCATAAAACAAGAACAGAAAACCCGTTGACAATATTTATTATGAAAGGGCAAGGAGTAATAGATAAGTTTTGTTGTCCGAACATCGATAGACTGAATCTGCACAAAGTGTCCTAATTGCGAAACGAATCACAAACTCAACCGTAATTGACTCACAACAATCTATAAATCGTGACGAACCTAATCAGACACACGAAGACAGATCTAGAGAGAGATTCACTGACATCAAACAAAGCGGTACGTAGACTCAATAGGAGAACAAAACTGAATCCAGTTTCCATATTTCAATATAGCAGAGAATTCGAGAGCACCACTCACCTAGAAAGCTAAGATCGATGTGTGGTTACGTACAACAAGACATGCAGAGAATTCGAGCACTACCCACAACCTAGAAACCTCATTGTAACCACACATCGACCTCGCAAGAACGGATAATAGTTGTAAGAACGCATGCATACCTTTGAAAACACGACGAGGAGGAAGAAACTTGGAGGAGTGTGGTGGCGGCTCTCTTGTCAGAAGGTACGTTGATTTTAGTTTATATAAGACATGAAAAAAAAAGGCACACTCACTGATGTGTGGTTTCACTTACCATCTATTGTTTTGACTACGTTTTACCAATAGAAATCAAGTACGATAGGTTGAAACGATTTTTATCTTATCTACTACCTATTCCTTCTAATCCCTCATTTTTTGATATCTGTCTTAGATTTCAAAACTCATTATTATTTATATATAATTGATTTATCATTATAAACAAAAACACGCGAAAAAGTTCATTATTAAAAATAAATAACGTGTCAAAAATTTAAATTTGACTAAGTAACAAAATATAAATTCTCAATTTATTACCAGAAAACATTTTTTTTGTTTTTTGACTTTACAATTTCCAACGTATTATTTCTTTTAAGAGTTTATATTGAAGATATATAATTTAAGAGCTTTTATTTAAAATAGAGTTACCAACTCTTAGTCTTCGAATCATGATTGGATTTACCAAATTCAGCGTTTGCTTTCATGGAAAAATTTAATGTTAGCCTGATGTAGATGACAGTATGACTTGAGGTGAAATCAAAACACGTTTTATATGTAGTTGTATACCAAGCTATAAAATATCCTTACAGGAAGAGGAAAACAAGACAAAACAATGATGTATGGGCTCCTTAATTAACAAAATCAAAAAAAAAATTGTTCGATTAGAGACATTCTCCGGTACAAACCACTAGTAGAAGCTAAACCGGACTCCCTAACCAGAATGAGACTGAAAAGAATTGGAGCTAACATTTGAGCCACGGCCACTGCTGAGCTTAAGAGCCTCCAAAGCCTTTTGAATCTCCATGTTCATTGCACTGTCAACGCTTCCGGAAGATAGTTTTTTGTGAGCTTTCTGGAGATGCAGCTTTAGAGAACTGCTGCTTAGACCTGCGTTCTTACCACAAACCGGACACACTTTCATCGTTGGTTTCCTCTGTCTCCATTCCATTGACACCTTCCCGTGACATTTCTTGTCAAGGTTAAGTAAGATCTGGGCAAATCCGTCGTTAGGTTGAGCCCGTCTGTGAACTTTTCTCAGTTTGCTCCATGCTTCTAATAGTGTGAGATTCCTGTTTATTAATCCCATCAGTAAACATATGAGAAGAAGAACTGGAGATTTCTTGTTGTTATTTTCAGTCTTGAAATCGTAATTCCAACAATTTTAGTTGTCCTCAAGAACTTACTTTCGGAGCATTAGGTAAGCAAGCACTACGGTTGCGCTTCTACTCCGACCCTCGAAGCAATGAACTAAAATCTTGCCGCCTGTTTCTTCCCCATCGTTGATGAAATCGAGAGCTTCTTGAAAGATGCTCTCGATCTTTGAGTCTTCATCGTCGGTTATCTGGTCAGAGGGAAGACACAAGAAGAGAACGCTCATCTTTATAGATACATTTTTGACCAATTAACAACGCCTTTGGTAACAAATAATATAATCAAGAGACAAATAAGAAAGGTTCACTTACTGAGAAATTTTTGTACTTGAAGAGATCAGGGTACTGAGTATCCGATTGCCCGATTTCATTTGCGCACAAACATAGAATATGAGTTACACCTAAATGCTGAAGAGTGTAAACGGACCTTGCAGCCAATCCTCCTCCGATAAAAAGATTATCTTGTATCATTGATGGTTTCTCTGTATTAGCAGCTTTGCAAATCAATGATATCCTCTCCAGAATATGCTCAAGTCTAACCTGTTATGATGGAGAATGTAAGCAAGAGATAATCTTTGGTTCAGTTGGCAAAGATAGTTTACGAACAGATATAAGGGAAAAAAAGAAAAGAAATTCATAACACCTTAAGCTCGTAAGCATCAGTGCAACTGTTATTATCACTGCCTTCAAAAAAACCAGTGTTAAAACCGTTCTCTTGGCAGAGTTTCATAACTTCATTCCGAAGTGTTTCATTCCACTGGTCTAGTTCTTTGTTAGACTCAGCATCAATCTGGATGCACCATTATAAGAATCAGATTGAAGGAAGATAAATTAGTTTAGGATAACCATCCAAGAATGCAAGCTTTTGTATTAGAACATCGTGATCAAAACCTGAAGCGACAAACCTTTGCAAATTTATGGAAGTCACGGAGTTTTGCTGCCAAACGCTGACTGCTAAGAGATTCTCCACCTCTATTGTATCTTCCGTGCCAACTTTCCCGTGTCTTAGGCGAAGAGGCATCTGAGCCTTCTTTGTTTTCAGAATTTGGTGTCCTAAGAATTGATTTGTGCATATCTGACTCACAGTGGTCAGAGTTGATATCACTAGGCACCCTATCTTTTGAGGGAGATGGATAATGATTTACCTCATGCCCAAAAGTTTGTGATGGCGATTCAGGAACAGCAAACTCTTCTCTGTCAAAATCTGCACACATTGTTTTATCCATCATACTAAAAAATGCCCGCAGCAGCCCATCTAGTTTCTGATGAAGGGTGACTAGGAATATGTGAAACTCTTGCAAATCCCTGAGACCAGCACGAAAACCATTTCGAAACTCACGTACAACTGGCCTTACTACAGTCGATCGAACAGTAGGTGTCTCTTCACCAACTTCTGCCTGCGGATATCCTAAACTTCCTTCTGTTATTTCATGTAACAAATTCGAAGAATATTGGCTGCTATTGAGGAGCAGCTCAACTAATCTTGGATAAATTTCTTGGTCGCTTGCCCGTTTTCCAGCAGGAGGACGTCGTGGAACACCCGAGTCTATGGTAACAATGTGAAAATCAGGAGCTACTGATCCATCAGACATTGGACTCATAAAACCAGTGTCATAAGATTTAGGCGATTCCGTTATATCAGAAAAATCAGACGACTGTGAGACCAACCTTTGATCACTAACACTCAATCTAGATCTGCTATCTACTGAAGAAGCTCTTCTTTCCTTTTGAATGGATCTGTAGTCCCTTGGATGGTAGCGTTTGATGGCAGAATCAAAAGCCTCTTCAAATGAGCATTCTAGATGTTTGGTTGATGACACAATTCTATCGGTCAATAACAGATTTGCTGGATTGCCACGCCATCTCAGCTGACGACAAGGTAATCTATCTTCGTTCCTAATTACAAGATCTAACACCAAGATTCTCCCTAATGCTGAAGCAGCTCTCTCAGCTTTTTCTTCAGTTTCGAAAGTATTCATGCTCTCCAGTAATGGACATCCATGAACATAGCTGCCATAACCAATTAAGAATGAAGTGCTTAGAAGAGGGACTTTATACAAACATCACATATCAACAATTGAACAATTGAAAGTGTGGGATAAGGTCAATGCCGATATTATCTATTTAGGCAACGAAAAATGTCAGTTCAACTGTTTCTCCCAACTAATACTAAGATTAAATTTCTATCTAAGTATTGTCTTTTTAGGCCAGACTAGATATCCATTCAACTATTGTGTTTAACTTTCGCCCAATAAAATGATTCCACCTCAGAGTTTTATCTTACATGTTTGTTATTTTATCATACATTATATCTAATAACATAAAATTTTGATTTTTTTCCTAAAAATACTACGTATATTAAATGGTATGTTCAAAAATATATAATTTTTTAATTCTAACATGGCGACATGGTCGGGTTTGCTATCTAGTCAAAATACGAAGAAAACGATGAAAAAACTGTCGATTGATGTTGCTGGTCGAAATAGAGAAAGTTACAAAATGGATAAAGATGAATCTTGTGCTTTCACCTCATTAGGAGAAGACAGCGACTGAGCTCAAGGGCTTCAAGAAGTTCTGAACAAGTCACTTCACCAACATCATCTCCCTCTGAAGTCGCTTTAGCTTGTGCTTTTTCAGTTGCTTCTCTGATCAGTGTCCACTCTGGATTACAGCTATGAATTACTCTAGCCTGTCGCATGATGGTTACTCATTAACAAAAGAAAAAAAAGTCGTAGAGAAAACGAAAGAAAGTGAAATGAGCAAATCAATAGTATAACTTGTGAAGTGCATCAAAGAAAAGAAGCACCTGCGGAATCTGCACCCCTAGCCACTTGGCAAATTCATAACCTAGACGTTCTGATTGTGTCGCCATCCTTGATGATGAAAATTTTATAACTGCTGCTGCTTCTTCCTTTCGAGAAGCATCTTCCGAGCTGGAATGATTGAACAAGGCAAAGAAAACAACTCCCCCAGAATTCACAGTAACCTGTGCATGAAACAAGAAAAAGAAGCAGAGCACACATAAGAATTTCATTCTAGATAATGCAAAGAGGTCCGAGCAAACAAAGTCAAAAGATCTTTCTTTGATTTAAGTAGACGAGGAATTTTTGGCTGATGAAAGCTTTTTCAATCTACCAAATCCAAGATTATGCTAAAGACATATACCTCGAGCGGTTTGCAATGGTCCTCTTCAGAATGATCAGTGCTACTACTGTGTTCAGTATGGTGAAGTGAAGACAGCATGTTCCATGAAAAGGAGCTCGATTCTATATCTACAATAGAAGCTTGACCCAGCCTTTCCCACAAACTAATTTCTGAAGTCTCTTTGCTTGGTGGACTTTTCGGATCAGCATTCCTCTCTCCTGCACTGGATAATACTTCCGTTAATAATCTTCAACTGTCATTTCCAAACCGAAAACCATCAAAATATCTTTTCCTAGGACTAATGTCCTAATTTTGCAAAACTTGTCTGATACTAGTAAGAATCCAAACGAGAACCGTGACTACATTTTTATCCACATACTTCGTGCAACAAACCGATTAGAGAAGCACAAAAATAGAAGGAAAATGTGGGAATCAGATAAAGTCTTAACCTTGAAACCATATCATCGATCCGATGAAGGCGGTGAGGGAATCCAGAGGATCCGTAAGTAGCACTCCGTTTACGAACTAAATCCAACCATTGGGTAAACCGATAAGCTGGACCAGCTGCTATGTCTCCTAACATGTACAAAACCTGCAAAGATTTTCACAATTTTTGAGCTTAAAAGATACGAAGCAACGAGACCATACATCAAGGAGGGGAGCAATATACACGAGAAGTGACGGTGAGAGGAAGAGGAGACTCGTGCTCGTCGTGACCAAGGTCGAGATCTTTCTCGTCGTCTTTCTCCTGCGAGAGCACCATAATATCAGAGATCCAACAAATCAGAGAAAAGGAACAATCAAAGTCTGGCTTTCCAGAGAGAGGGAGAGAGAGCTAAGGAAAAATGTGGGTGTAATGATGGTCGCAAAAGGTGGGGGTGATGATTATAAATTACTAAATTTGGAGTATCATATGAAATGGAGAAAATTTGGGGGGAAATAAGGATTTACCTGAGCAAATGTTTGATCTCGCCTCTTCTCAGCTTCCGCCATTGGAAAAAGCTTCTCAAACTTTTAAATTTTTATTTTTTTAGAAATGTCTCTTTCTTCAAATCTCAGCTTTGGCTATGAGAGAGGAAGTCGCAAAGTATATCTTCCCGGACGAAGAAGAAAGAAGACGGATACTTTTAAAAATAAAAAATGTTAAAGCAAGTACCTCATCTTTTCTATTATTCTTAGAACTCCTCTTTCTTTATTACGCGACGATTAACTCCATTATTGGACGGGAAACTAAAAACCATAGTTATCACATTTATCTAACATTTGGCACTTTGTCACTTAACCTTATTTCTTTCTCTAGAATGAGGTAGTTTGGGCATATAATCTTATTATTAGAATTTTTAATTAATCATAATTTTAAATGATTCGTCATCATTTTTATGCTCTTTTTGGGTTATTTCATATAATGGAAAAGATGGAGAAAAACGAATAATTCAGCTAAAGTTTCATGCTTAATTTGATAATTTCAGTTAATTAGAAGTATTATTTATTGAAAATTTTGTCAACTTATTTCTGGAAATTAAAAACCATAGTTAAACCTAGGGTCTCGTGTGTCCCAGTCACCGTCGGCTTCGTTGTTCTATGGGCTCCTCTCTCGCTTAACTCTCGCTTCCGCTCTGTTAAAGCCTTAGATTCGGCTTCCGAAAATTCGCCAGATTGATTCTCATATTCATCTCCAAGAATCTGCCGTCTCCGGAAAATATTAATCTCGAGGTAAATTGAATCTGATCTCCGAGTTCTCATTCCTCTGTAAAAGTGTCTTGAATTGGGATGCTAATCTGATCAAGTTTGCGTTTTTTTTAGTTCAGTGTGATTAGGGAAGATGAGTAAACGAAAACGTCCAGAGCCGAAATCATCGGCGGGAGGTATAAACGAAGACGAGAAGAAGATACTGGGTCTGATTCGGAGCAAGCAAGGTATGGGAGCAACTACATTCGAGATGAAAGTAGGCACAAGCATCCAACCCACTCTCATAACTCGATCAATCGCTTCTCTCAAGAAGAACAATCTCATCAAAGAGGTCCCAAACATGAACAACAAAGGAATCAAACACTTCCTTGCAGTCGAGTTCGAGCCTTGTAAGGAGCTTACAGGTGGGGATTGGTACATCGATGGGACCCTTGACGTCACCAAAATCGAAGGTCTCAAGGAGATCTGCGTCAAGATACTGGAGAGGCACAGGCACAGGGTTGTTACTCTTGATGTTATACATTCCTATTTCGAAAAGGCCAGCAGCGACAAGGACAAGTTGACCAGAGACCAGACCAAGGAGATACTCAAGAACTTGGTTTTGGATAATGTCGTCTTGGAGGTCAAGAGCAATGGGCTGAGCGAGTTTTCCGCTACGAGAATCGGAGAAGTTTGCTACAAACTGACCGGTAAAAAGTCCGGTAGCGGCGAAGCAAGAGCTGGAGGTTTTGCTTCGGTTCCTTGTGGAGCTTGTCCACATATAGGGCTATGTACACCCGACGGGGTTATCTCCCCGACAACATGTGTTTATTTCCAGAAATGGTTGGACTTTTAGCTTCTTCTTTTTTGTTGGGTTTCAAGTCTGAATTCAGACATAAGATGTTCCAATAATGTTTTGTTTCTCCCAGATTATGTTATACAAATGATGATAATCTATAAATTAGGGGTCGAGTTTGCTGTGATTTGAGATAGTGGAGGTAGGAGAAGAAGATGGAAGAAGCTGATCGGTTTCTTTGCGACAAGCTTCCCATAGTTGTTGCTCTATTCCTAGTTTCCTTAGCTCTAACAGACCTCGCTCTACTGTAAAAAGAAACAAGTTTGGCGTTAATATGTGATATTAGAATCAGAATTAGGACAAATGGAAAAGTAAATTGAAGAAGCTTATTACCGTCAATGGCATCGTGAGAAGTTGTGGATTTTCCTTCACTACGGCTGATCCAAAACTGGAGACGTTCATCAGCAATGTCTTCTTCCACACCGTGCAACTTGGCTCTGCCCCAAAAGTACATCAGCCATGCCTGCATATACCAAAACACAGTGGTTTATATATGATTGTTGATTAGAGAGCTGGTCTAATACATTTCTAAAGAGACGCGTCAAGATAATCTTTCACTGTTGTCAAAATCCACACTTGGTGTTTGAATCTCCCTAGCTAAAGGTGAAAAATGTGGACATGAATTACCTGCTTAAAGGCAACGTCATCTTGTTCCCCTTCTTTTAGTTCTGCATTTAAGAAGATAAAATGGTAATCAGTTCATGATGATGTGCAGAATATGATATATTGTGCGCTAGGCGAAAGGCCAAAACACTATCAGATAGGAACCAGCTAAGAATCTCTGAGTTCTCTTATTTTTTTAACCAATCACTAATGAATACCATCATCAAGATGCATTGTCTCACACAAAACACAAAACCCAGAAAAGTTTTCAGGCGGATGATAAAACCTTAAACAACACACTAGGCCAATTTATCTTAAAGATTAGGGAGACTTTTTCTTACCGTATGCCTCTACAAATCTGAGTTCTCCATTCCCTTTGGAATCTGTAAGATGGGAGAAAACAAACCTTCAGTCCACTAGTCGGGAAACGACCAGATCATTTCGTAAACAATTTAAAAAAAAAATGTTTATCTAATTCAATATGCGCGAGCATCTCAACAGAGAGAAGAATGACAATCAATCGTTAGACATTCTAGTAAAAACAAGATTAGTCATTTTGTACTAATTGATGATAGGTTGCAAATATATACATACCTTGACGAACAAAACTCGGTGTTCTCTTCTGTGCGAATGCAAGCATCACGGCATCCTCAACCTTAATTTCATTGCGATATAAAAACTAAGGAATTGATACTTGGAACTCGCAAGGGAACCTCATGATGATAAATGACGAATGCTAGGTGACATCACCGAAACATAAATTTGAAACAAGGGTAGATACCTTTAAGGATGCTAGCTCTCTCAAACCCATCTCAACTGAAAGCATACTTTCGATATTTCCTTCTCCAGTTAGATTACTTAAAAATCTATCAGTTTTGCTCTGATCACTCCCACCTGATCAATTATAAAGATTGGTAAACAAAGAATATAGCAAGCAACAGTATCAGGGAAACCTCGGCCAATTAGAAGTATAATAAATATTTAGACTAGCCTTGATCCCGAGACAACTCTTTGGCCTTTTGTGCGGCAGATATGACCAGCTCAAATGGAAGAGGAGCTAAAGCCGACCAGTTTTCATGCCTTGATGGTGCTATATCAGCACAAATGCCTACGGAACCCACATAAAAAGCAAATATCTAAGAATTTTAATGAATAAACTACTTCACCACAACTATAAGCCTTTGACTGATATTAGAAACACCTGAGTAAGTATTTCATGAGAACACATTGTCATGTTCAGAAAGTTAACATCGCAAATTATGCTGCTACAAAATGGATGCATCACTTACCAAGCTGCACTGCCAAACCCCAATACCGGGCAAGCCAGCATCTCTTCAAGGCTACCTCCTCCTAGATGATCGTTTTTTTCCATACAATCAGAAATCTTTATACGTGAATAATAATGAGACTTGAGCTTTCCAAATATACCATTTCGTCGTGTGTTAAAACCATTCGTTGAGTCATTGTACGAAGATCCTTTGCTTCTGACTCTGCTTCTTGAAGCCGTTCCGCAGCTTTTGCAGCCTCATCCTTCAGGACCTGAACATAAAGACATGATTTCATTATGCAGATCAGAATAGCACACATATTATGAAACCACAGTAAAAGAACACCATACCTGAAGTTCTGAAAGAAGGGAAACAAGTTCTTCCTGTTTCTCATCTTTTTTCTGTTTAGCAGCCTTTAGAGCAGCCTGTAGGAAACACCATTATGACAGCCATTCATTCTAACTTGTTAGGCTTCAAAAATGTCTATCTTTGACTTAATGTGGCATCAGAATAGTAGAAAATGTGAGCTCGGCCAAAGAAAACAGAAAAGATTATTTATTCCTCTACACACTAACCTCTCTTTGGCGCAACGCTGCTTCCTTCCTGAAGAAAAATACAACTCATCATGAGCCTTACAACTACTGCCGTATCTTCTAAAGAAGAAAAGATTAAGAAAAACAAAAGAGTTCACAGGCACTCCCACCTACTTAACAATTTGGCCTCCAAAGACACTCCTTCTCCAAAAAAAGCAACCTTTTAGGACACGAAAATAAACAAATGTATCTTTCAAGAAATGCAAACGCCTATTACATATTATTCCAAGTAAAATTTTCTGAATGCATGCAGATTCCAGGAAATCTAATTTTCCTAGACATAGAGGCGTTCATTGCATTTTGCATGTATGTATGGCCTCAAAACTGTTGGTTTGTCACTTAATCTTATAATACTGATACTAGAGTACAGCTTCTTTGCATTTGCATACTAATGGCAACTAGATCAAAAACCTGTTTCTCCAGCTCCCTAGCCCTGGCTTCTGCTGCCTCGCGTTTTTCTTCTGCAAAATGAAGCTGTAATCCAGAACAATTGTTATGAATGAAAGAGGAGAATAGCTTAGTATTTAATTATTTATGTAAATAAATTCCAGTGACAAGACATCGAACCTTCTCCAATACAATCTCATTCTCCTCTTGTAGCATATCCACCTGCAATTAACGTAGAGTCAGCCTCAACTCAAAATCTACTGACATTTTTCTTTAATGTTGAACTCCAGAACTCAGAGTTTAAAAAGAAAATGTCCACATACTTCATCACGAAGAGCTGAAGCCTCCCGCTGATACCCCTTATCTCTCGAATCTACCAAAGGTACATTACCATAATATCTGAAAACGTTAAACTTATGGAATTAGGCAAAGCAGCACAACATCGTAGGAGTTGGAAGACTAATAACTTAAGTCAGACAAAAAAAAAAAAAGAATCCAGAAAGTAGCTGGTTTTGAAAAATTCCACTAAGCAGAGTGATTATTTTCTTCTTCACCTGTTATCTCTGTCTTTAAATGGAGGATCAAGTGGAGGTTTCAGTGACGCCTTAGGCAGCACCCAAATCGGAGATGCATTCGGAGCTTTTGATCTACTAAACGTTGATGGCCTTCCCGCAGAAGAAGAACGCACTGCAGTATTTTGCTCCGTTGGGTTTCTGCTTATCTAGTTGAATCATGAAAAATCAAAAACAAAAACACGAATTACCCTCAGCGAACGAAAATGAAAACCCAGAAGCCAGAGCTCAATCTCATAATTAAACAAAGCTAATTGACCACTAAAACACAGATCCGAACGGTTCACGGAATTATACCGCAGGTGACTGCGATCGATTGCGGCGAGCGAAAGGAACCGCCGGTAAGTTACTGGTGCCTTTGATGGCAGGAGAAGGAACAGCGAATTTGAATCCGTTATCTTCGTGGTCGTCATCATCATTTTCCTCGTTGTCTTTGTCCTCTAAGGCCATGGCTTTCGCCAGCCGTTGAGCCGCCGCCTTGGTCGCTACGTTCTGGGTCCGATGGACGGAGGAGAAACCACCGTGGTGCTTCGCGTGAGCAGGAGACATCGACGGCGACCTCGATTCCGTGTTGTTAGATGATCGGCTCCATTGGCGCCCGTACACTGGGCTCCCCGCTCTTCTGAGATCCATCAGAAGATTATTGGCCACAGATGATGAAACTTCGCTCGCAGTATCAAGCAATTACAGGAGAGTTGATAGAGGAGAAAAGATTTTCTCGAGAAAAAACAAAAATTAAAACAGAACGAAAGTGAAAATTCTGTGGAGAGATTTTGCGAGCAGTTTAAAAAATGTGAGTGTTTAGAAACGACGGCGTTTAGTGCGGAGAAGAACACATGCGTCATGCGCGGTTTTGGCGAGATTCTCCGGAGGAAAAGATGGGACCCAATAGTCAACTGCCGATGGATTTTATTATTATGGCGTAATTAATATATGTTGAATTCAAAGACAAGTCAATATAAAAAAAAAATCGTTGACAAATAAAGTAATATAATAAGAAATCCATTATAGTTGGCAAATCTCGTATATGTGCCTATACAACTATATTCTAATAATGTACATCCTTTTTATTAGGATACGATTAGTGATGATGTTCTGCTTTCTACAAAAAAAAAACATCAATTTTACAAAAGGAAATAGATATTACACTGAGATAAATATGTTGTTATGTACTTTGACTTCAAAAAAAAATTTACTCATCAAAATGCCACAAAAGCACCACACTAATCTCGCCAATAATCATGATTTTAACGTCCCTGCCATAATATGATATGGTAATAAAAGCAATTGATAGGGCTAAATATGTCATCTGACATTTAAAATCCAACGAACTAACGAATTCCACGCGCGCCAAATAGAAGATTGATTCCTTGTAAAGTCATGCCTGATACGTTCTTTCTTTCTCTACCTCCCAACACAACACAAAATTTCCTCCCGAGAAGCCTTGTGTCCCAAGCTTTGATAGGAACTCAAATATGAGATTTTTACAATTCTTGAGATAGGTTTAACGGAAAAACAGTGTCGAACACAACCCTCGCAAATACATGCCGAGTTTCTGGAATGTCCCCCGAATATAACGCACCATACTCAATCTTGCTTCCTTGCTTTGCCTCAAATCCCATTTGCGTCTCTTCTTTCACACATTGGAAGATTCTGCCTGCTCTAAGGTACAACTGCAATGGAATAAACACCTGAAAAAAATATCCACAGATCCCCAGAATAAGGAGTTAGGACGTTAATTTCACCACCTTTATTGTGTGACATTTGTTTCAAGGGCTTATTACCAAATCTGAAAACGGTGCTTGAGGGTAAGCTGACATAGCTTTAGAAATAAAATATCCATCAGTCAACTGGTTCAAGGCATCTTTGACAGATGCATCAAGATCCATGACCTCGTCCAATAGGGTTTGAAAGTCGAGATTCTCGTCCGGCTCTACTAGCTCGAAGAAGCTACTGTCGTGTTGCCTAGTGATCTTTTTGGTGATTTTCACAGCTTCCCGAATATCTCCACCGTTGTGAACAGCAAGGCCAAACGCAGCTACCACTAAAGGATATCGAGGTTGATCAGAAAGTGCTTTGTGAAACGCCAAGATTGCTATCCTGTCAAAATTTCCAGATGTTATGATAACCATCAGACAAAAGCAAAAAGAATCTGCGACGAAAATGATAAGATATGAACTCAGATATGGATCTATCTTACCATAAGCTGCTGTGGCAAGGTCTATCAGGCGCTAACAACTTATCCAAATTAGCAAAGAGAGACTGCGTGATAGTGGTAGAATATAAACATTTTCAGTTTCTCGACTCGATGTTCTAAGCGACAAACACATCTAAAACTATCTAAGAGAGGCTTTCTTTCTGACCAGAAGCATGTTAGTCCTTTTGTCCCGTCTCTTGAAACCACTGCGTGCAAGATATGCTGCCTGTGAAATCAAGGTTAGATAGAAAACATAAACAACAAGGCTCAACAGAGAGACGCAAGTGAAACCCTCATTGAAATTTACCTGAATTGGTAGAATAATTTCTAGTATCCCAAATTTCCACAGCAGTCTCAAAGAAGCTTCTGCTGATCCATAAGCTAACATGTAATTCATTTCCATCAAGATCCTTCCCTGAACATTTGAGGCAAATTCATGAACTTAATATAGGGTAACGAAATATGTCAAGCATATATTTCTTAGGAGGATAGATGCAGTAATGTAAGCTTACCTTGTCAAGTCTTTGTACTAGTAAAGAAAGGTTCTTAATAAAGTGAGCTGTTTCCTTGGAAATTCTGAAACCTAAACGTGCAGCAACTCTTATTGCACGAAGGATCCGAGCTGGAAACATCATAAGTGAAGAGCATGACAATAAGTTTTCACTAGATAGACTTAAGAGGTTACATAGACGAAATTTGTTTCTTTTGACAAACTAACCACAGTCCTGTTGAAAAGATGTGCCAGCGTGAATCACTGTTCGAACCTGTGATTGTAGAACCATATTGTGAATAAATGTTTATGCAAAATGATTTGTCTGAAATACTATTGAAGGAAAACTAAAGTAGAATACATTCACACTTTAGCTTTTCTAATATCTTCGATTCCTCCCAGATAGTCATACACGACTTTGGCATATGGATCAAACATTAACCTGAGATAGGAAAAACAATGTAAACACGCAGAGACGTGAGAAAGCAGGAAGTAGAAAATTTTCCAAAATACTGATGAATTGAGATGCAAAGGGGGGAAAAATAGGAGAAATGACTGAAGTATTAAAACAAGATACCCATTAATTGTGAAATCGCGCTGCAAACAATTATTCAAACGGATACAATCCTCGTCACCATCTGAGCCACTGGATTCTCTGAATTCATTTCTCATGTTTCTGGGAGAATTCTGTGCGGAGGTTCTAAAACTCGAAACCTACTCAAATAAAAGAAAGACAAAGAAAAAGAACATATAACAAAGAGAGTTCACAGCTGAGAGCTTTGGTTGGGTTTGCTACACCTATATTATACTCAAAAGTTAAAACAAAAACAAACCTCAACTATATCATCCCCAACGTGTACGTGACATATAGGAAATCTTCTTCCAACAATTTCACATCTTGAGAAAGTCCGAACCACCTAAACATGATCGATGCCAAAACAAAAGTAAATCAGATGGGGATAATATAGACAGTGAGAACAAAAAAAGTACCAACCTCTCTAAGTTCTGCAGAAGTGAGTATATCGAAGTCTCTTGGTGTCCGCTTCAAAATAAGATCCCTTACACAGCCTCCCACAAGGTAAACATCATGTCCTACAGATTACAAAAGAAAAAAAAAAAAAGATGAGAAAATTTTATGAAGACCCATTACGAAATATAGCTGAATGAAATTTTGAAACTTGGAGAAATCTAAGGAGTAAGGCTAGCTAAAGACATAAAAGCATCAACCTTTTCGCTTAAGGCCATTAAGCACTTGTCTTGTGGGCTTTGCAATCATTGAACTGCTTATTCCAAGGTCTTTCGAATTCAACTGCTTCCACTCACGATCCCCTTCATTTGCCAAATAAATCAAAATAAGCGAAAAAATATAAGAGACAAATCAAAATAGTTGGAGAAAAAAAATTGAATTATCAGACTGACTTCACACAACAGAGTAGCAATAGGTTAAGAAGTAATTCGTATCTAATATCTACCCATATGTTTGATATAATAACTGAATTGGAGGAATAAAATCTAGTCCTCACATTATTCAGTTTATACACATGGAAACAATGAATTCATGGCTCAGTCCAGCAAAATTCATAGATGTATAACTTACTTGTTCCATCTAAAACCGTGTCTTGACGATCACCGTCCTTGGTGAAACCATTTGGCTCATCCATTGTCTTATTTGCAGCAGCAACAGTGTTGAACCGAACCTGAAAACGAAACAACCAATTAAGAAAGAAAACATATAGCAGAATCGAATACAAAATTGTTGAATTTGTTCGTATAAATAGCTCAAAGAGTTACCTTCCGCAAACAGTGATGGTGGAGCGTACGAACAGGCAAATAGGATCTGCAAGTGAAACCCACACTGGAAATCGCCATGGGAATTGAAAAGATTCACCATTTCATCATGAGTTTAAAGCTTTGGCCACTTGTGTTAGTGGATTTGTAAGTAGCAGAGAGAGACTTGCAGAGAAGTTAGGGTTCTTACTTTCGGACTTCGGAGGATGAGGCCGGCAGAGGTTTTAGGGCAATACGCGCCCACGCAAAAGCTTGCCCAATCGTCATTTGATAGTCTTGCCGTTTTCACGTCACTCTTTAGAACATCCTGCCGTCGGTATTACCTCCGTGTTCCAAGAAAACCTTTTGCCGTTTTGAAATTAAAAACAGTAACTACGCGCTGTCCGTTTAATCTCCATTCATAATAAGATCCATCCGAAGCTGGCGAATATGTACACAAATACATCCATTTGTAAAGGATATAAACTGGTGAGTATGTCAATTATTTTAAAAATATTTACAGCATATGTCAATGCATTTAGCTGAGTAAACAATAAAAAAACCGTTGACTCGATTAAAGTTTATGTTTACTTTTTAATCCAAAGAAAAAATTTACACAATGATTAAAGAATTAATCAATATTAATTTTTTTGTGAAATTAAAATGTTACCTAAACACAAGTAAATCAACGATATAATAAATTACATGATTAAATAGTCACAAAATATAAAAAATTAATCGATGTTGCATAAAATAATAAAAATATCACCTAGATGGAAATATAAAAAAAAATCTCAAAACATATTGTCAAATAGAAGTATTTAAGTCTTAAAAAGGTGGTCTTATATGGAGTGTTGACCAATGAATCGTTGAATTGGCTAATGTAGTAAATAAAGAAACAAATCCAAAATTTTTGGAGAACAACATTAATAATAAACTATGAAATTAGGGTTACCTTGCAAATTGTGTTGTTTCTACAGTAAAATTTGGGTTTACTCTCTAGTTACATTTGGAAAAACTTCATAAGAAATAGAGAAATCTGAAAGAAAAGAAAAAAACGAAACAAGAAAGTTTATTGTTTCAGAAAGAATCTACTCTCTTAGGTACACTGTAGTACATCATCGGCTAATAATCTTATTCATCGCATTGTAAAATTATTTTTTAAACGTGAACACTTTCATTGGCTGTATAAAATACAGTAATTTACAAAAGCCTATAGTATCTCCACAAACACGTGTCCACTAATGAACATCTCTCTTTTTTTTTTTTGTCATCTCTCTTCGTCTTTCTTTCTGAGGACGATTCTCTCTCACATCCAATTTTTCTCCAGATAAAACCTAATAAAAAGGGCAACAAAATCCCATTTTTCTTCTTCTCCATCTCCAATCTGCGCATGTTAGTAGCATATATGGTTCCAGAGTGAGAGGACGAACTTACCCTCCTTCAATTCTCTCTCTCCCTGGCCATGGCCGAGTTGCAGCAGTTACTGGAAGGTCACCAGACAAACGGCGGTTTAGGTTTTATCCCGCCGGCGATAACTTCAGCCGAAGCACCGGAAACATCCGCAGCCATTTCAGCCGGCGTATCCGTCGGATCGAAGCGACTTAGAAGACCGAGCGTTCGACTAGGAGACATCGGCGGCGACCAGTACCAGCAAGTGGCGTACGATTCGCAAGTGCGGCGGCCGAAATGGAGGCCGGCGACTGCGAGTAATCGAAAGGAATCGAATCAGAGCGGGAAGTCTTCGTCGAGGACTCGAACACTAACGAATTTGAGCTCCGGGTACGAGAACGCCGGAACCCTAGATGACGATCCGATTGCGGTCGGGACTTGGCGGGTCAATAAATGGGTCAAATCAACGGGTGGGGAGACGACAACGACGACGGCATCCGCGAAGCGAGTCCGGTCAAACTGGGTTACGAAAATCGAAGAACACAGAGACGGATTAGACCATGGAGACGAGAAATTCAGCGGAGGAGAAGGAGAAGAAGATGAAGATGAAGAATTGGAAGAAGGGTTTCGCGATTTCAGCAGAGAGGATTCGGAGAGTCCGATGAAAGAACAGTCACAGGAGAATCGGAACGAGAGAGAGGTGTTTGAGAATAGGAGAAGATACGAGAATAGCAGTGGGATTAGAGAGGTTGAGATGTCTGGAGATTGGCAGAGTGGAGGAAGAGGAAGAGAAGGAGTGAAAATATGGCTACAGGAATTAGGGTTAGGGAGATATTGGCCAATGTTTGAGATGCATGAAGTTGATGAAGAAGTGTTGCCATTGTTGACATTGGAGGATCTCAAGGATATGGGTATCAATGCTGTTGGATCAAGAAGGAAGATGTATTGTGCAATACAGAAGCTCGGGAGAGAGTTCTCGTGAAGAGCAGAGTTCGTTTTTGATCGGGTTTAAGAAGAAGAGCGCTTTTGAGTGGTGTTTGTTTGTTTTTGTGACAGCCATGGCAAATGTAAGCTGCAATGTCTGAAGCTCTTTTTTCTCTCTTTGTATCTTTTGATGTTTTGTTTGAATGTAGCATTAGCCATTGTAGTGTTAGTAGTTGTAGTATTAGAGGAAGAAGAAGCACGATTTGTTCATTGTGATTGTATTTTCCTTTTTTGTTTCTTTTTGGTATCTTCGGAACTTATTGACCATTAATCCAAAACCGTTCAATACAATTATGAAATATCAATCATCAAAGGGCTTTACGTTCGGTTGATAAAAGAACTCTTGACATTTTTCAATTAGATTACTATACAATTAAGCTCTTGACTAAAACACATGAAGAAGAATCACATAGATGTAGTGGTCTCATCATCGTAAACAAGACTTCAGGTAAGCTGGACTAACTCTGGGTTGGATTTTTACTACTTTGCTTTATAACCTGTGCAATACAAACAGTTTCTTGCATTGAAACCTAGACCCTTTTGTGAGTAGAATCAAATATTTTTTTACCTTTTGTAAGATCTTCTCTTGAATGAGATGCTGATATGCATATACGTGCCCTACCCAACAGTAGAGGTGTGGCGGCTATGTTATTTCCTTTTTGAACTTATCTAAACGGTCAGAATTTTGATTTACCAAAACAAGCCTAGACCGCAGAAGATTTGCAAATAGAAGATCAGTATATGAAACACACATAAAAACACTTGCTAACCTTAGATCTAGCAATATAGCCACCACAAGACCCAAAAGATTTAGCGAAACTTCCCATCATTACATCCACATTAGGAAGAAGAAAGCAATAGAATATACATGTTAGCCAAAGCAATGATTTGGAAAAAAAACTCTGGAGCTGAAACACAACATATGCTTACTTTTACCATTGACAAATCGAACTATGTTTCAAAGAATCACGACTCAATAACGCGAGGCGTGCAATATTCATCAAAAGAACTAAACCCAAGATAATTGTAGGACCCCAACTTCAATGGGACAACATTACAAAAACTACAAACTGTTGATATAGAAAAGCTCAGGAAAACAGAACTCACTTTAGCGTCTTGTTCTTAACGTTAGAGTATTGCTCGACTACATGAAACCAAGCATCAGGTGCAGTCGATATAGATCGTTCAAAACAATCCTTCACGGAGGGAAAAAAAACATATGGGATCAAGCAAGTAAACTTAGAGCTTGCACAGTCACAATGCAAAGCTCGATACAGGGAATGAAGAAACAAGACCTGGAGAGAGAGATTTGAATTGAAATTCCAATTCCAATTCAAATCTCTTCCACAATGTGAGATAGAGAAGGTATTGGATCATAAACTAAAAACCATTTCTTTTCTGTTTTTTTTCTTTCTTTGTAACGGACTTTTTTATAAGAAAATATATTTCTAATCTCACTCACTAGATTCTGAGGAAAATGTTTTGATCATCTCTTGGTATTACAAAAATTCAAGATTTTAGTAAGCAACTTCCATGATTTAATTATTTGAATGTGAAGTTGCTTTTGAAGAAAGACAACATGACCCTACGACTAATTGGACTCTTTTGTCTAGTTACCAAAACATGACAGTATTAAAGAAACTTGAGATTGATACATTCTCATACTAAAGAAACATTTCTGAATGTAACTTTCATAAACACTATTCCGAAACGATATCTGGATTCGTTTGAAAACGTCTATGATATAAAAAGATCGGACAAATCTTACATTAATCCGGTGATCGTTGCAACGTAAGCTTGGAGTCAACTTATTTATCCAAATCGAATAGATGGGTCGGATCTGTTTCGGGTAATTCATATTATTCGGCCAGAATAATAACACAAAGGCCCAAATGTAATAGACATTTTTAAGAACTTAGAAGTTAGAATGTAGCTTACAAACTTTAAATAAATAACAAAAAGAAGGTCCTACCGGGAGTCGAACCCAGGTCGCTGGATTCAAAGTCCAGAGTGCTAACCACTACACCATAGAACCAGATGCTTTGAACGTCAAAAGAATCATATATATTCTCATTGACTTAAGCTTTTGTGCTTCTTCAAAATAGAAAGAAAAAGAAACATGCAGATTCTTCATTTGCAGCTTTGTGAAAATAATCCGTAGCCACTGCAACAGAATAATTTGAGGACAAAAAAAATAAGTAAAATTTGGTTTACTTTAAACTATCAAGAGAATATTGGTATGATGTAGTTTTAAAAAAAAATTGTTACCCTAAAATAATCTAAAATCATAAGATCGAATAACAGTTGAGACAAATAATCTATCAAAAGGTAGCCCAAACTTAGTGAAGTATAAAAATTGGCTAATGTAGTAAATAAGTAAAATTCCGTTAACTTTAAACTATTAAAAGAATTTTGGTATACTGTAGTTTTAAGAAAATGCATATCTTAAAATAATCCAAAAATTTACAAAATCAAGTGACAATTAAGAAGAATAATATATCAAAAACTGGCATAAACTTACTAAAATGTAAAAGTTTTAGATAAAAAAAAGTATCCCTCAATTCAATCGGTTTTAAAAATATATTAAACCAAATTAGAAAAAATTGCTTTTATTTGTTTTGTCAATTGAAACAATTGAATAGATTCAATTTGTTTTGTTCATTCAGAATGAACACTAACTAATGTACATAATATAACTAAGTTTATCAATGGAAATTTTAATATATATATATATATATATATATACATGTCCTAGTCCATTCCATTAGTTTGTTAGTATCCGAAACCCTTGTATTTATATAGCTGATATGTATATATACCTTAAATTTTTATAAATATGAGTAGATAAACATAAAATAATTTAATATTTGAAAAAAAAAGGGAGGGAAAGTTGTGGTGCGCCAAAGCTGCAGGCCAACTGTACTAAAGCCAAAGGATGAAATCGTTTTGGCTTATAATGGATGAAGATAGTATTCGTCATTAATTCATATTTTCGAGTTTAATTAGATTTGTCATTACTAATATGATAATGGGATCTATAATACGCACTTGTACACTCATAATTAATACAACTATACAAGTTGCCAAGTGTTCCGTCTAATTTTGAGGAAGCCTAACATCATTGTCCTTAGTGTGTTAGAAAAAAAGAAAAGAAAAACAAATTATTTATATATATAAAAAAATAAGTGAAAGAAAAAGAGAAACAAAAAGCGAAAAAACACAAAGTATTGATATTATCCCCTTCTTCTTTACATGAGAGTGGAATCATCACTCATATATTGTCCAATAAAGCCCTCAATAATTAGAGATATCACTAAAAAAAAACAATTTGGTACATTACATGTAAACCTTATCTCCTTTTTATCTAAACATTTTAAAACGTTTGTTTTTATAATTCCAATAACTAATTGCTAGTGAAACACACCAACAAAAACAAAAAAAAACAAAATTGATTTCTAGGAAAAAAAAGTTCCAAATTAGTTTGATCTAATTGGAAGGGTAGTGTATTTTCTTTACATTTTACGATATTTGTTTTTAGTTATAGACTGATTTTATACTCCTTTTATTAAAATTGAAAATAACTTCCATGTGCTAAAAAAATATCCTTAATTTTGAACTTTCAAGTGTGAAACAAACTTAAACAAAACATTTTTGAAAATATCTAGTTAGAAATATTTTCGTTTGGACACATGAGTTAGCTAAAGTCGAGCTATATTCAATTATAATTTGCTTTGTACGTATAATGCTTTTTCTTCAAGCTATTTTCGCGGAGACAGTTTTCTTTATTTACTTTTGTTGTTTGGAAATGTGTTTTGTAAGTTAGGCAGGATTTAACATCTGGTACTATACTTTTACTATTGGTAATTAATCAGAATTGTCTATTTGTATCGAATTAAGAATTTATAGTGGTTGCATGAAAATCAATTTTAGATCTCGAGTCTTGACCATATACTAGCAGAACCTTTTTAGTGTCAACTATTTGGTATCAGATATTAAACTTGGAGAAAAATAAGTTACAATCATATGATTAAATAAAACTGCTACAAGGCTTTAATTACAGTAGCATAAAGATATAATTATGTACTGACGATCAGTGATTCGATATGATCGATTAGCTTTTAGAACGATTTTACTTTTTAAAACTTTTGGTGAAGAAAGGTATATTTGCTATCTATTTAGTATTTAACCTTATTTTTTTGCTTATGTCTTCCAAAAGTTTAGCTTTTTTCTCGCAGAAATACGATTTCTAACCATATAAAACTTAAAATTTCAAAAATCAAAAACAGGAAATTTAAAAACATCAAAACTTAAAATTTTCTAGACGTGGATTCTAGATTTTTCCTTTAAAATAGGATTTTTTGTGAACTATTTTTGTTATTTATATAGGGGCAATAACAAATTCGGCCAATCATATCATATCCTCTTCAATCTATCTTTACATCTTTCTCTTTTTTATTTAGGGGCCGCTAGATAAAGCCGACGTGCTCGTTATCTTCATGCATGTTTCATTTAGTTTTTTGTCTTCTCGTATCTTATGAATATTTAATATTTGCATGAAACATAATCCCACGTCACGACTCACGATGGACATGGTTAGCCATGATTTGCCAAAAAGTTGGGAATATAAAGGATCCAATTTACCCCTTGACGTCGTCGTATCAATCGATGTGGATTTCTCCTGCACCTCCTCTTTCTCTTTTGCATTCTTTGGTCAGATAAAAACTTTATATTAAAAAAAAGGAAAGATATGGTTATTAAAAAAGACTCTTGTCGAGGCAATTAACTGTTGAAGATAACTGTTGTGAATACAAAGGATATAAAGACTCTTGTTTGGAATATAAATGATTTAATTACTTTGATGTGAATGTAAATAAAAAAACTGGTATATTTACAAAAAAAACTGTTATAATTATAGTGATCATAAAGAGTTACAAACATGTCTATAAGAAATATTTGATATGCGTTATGTGTATAGGTCTTGTGTGATTAAAACTTTAGGCTAAATAAGACACGTACGTACGTAGTAGCTTGGCTTGTGAACAATTGCCAATATCGACATTATAATACTAGAGAAAGGACTATTGACATTAGAACTGCAAAATTTAGACAATAACATAATGTCGTTTTCTTAATGGCAGTACGGTAGTAAATATAGTACAGATTAATTGGTCAAGGATTTTTTTGTTGTTGTTATTGTACATTACTATTAATAGAAAAACTTGGTTTGAATCACTTTCATAACATAAACAACACATAGGACATTTTATTGAGACCCGTATTAAAATTTCTCTTGGTTTAGTATGTAGTATCTACGTAAATCATATATATAGATCTTCAATAATAATTGGAAATAGATATTTGCATACCTACGGTCCAACAGAGTATGTAATAGGTTCAGTATGTTATATATGAAAGATTGCGAACGCGCGTTTACAAGTGGAAACATAACATACAATCAGAAAAAACTTGTCTCATTTGCATTTTGTGTTTACCACATTATAGATGATATTTAATTAGAAAAAATTGTATTTTTTACAAATAAAATTTACTATGTGAACAGAACTGCAATATGTTTCAAATTAACAATCAAAATTAATATTGTTTTATGTATAGCATCAATGTTCCAGAAGGGCAAGTTGCTGTGTAATATTGGGAATGAACAAACGATGATTGGATACAAAAGAATGAAAGCAACTTGGTACATAATAAGAACCACATTTCAGTTTCGTCTTTGTGCTTTGCTTTATCTTAGTTATTTATTTTATCTTCATGATTTTCTTCCGCAATTCGATTCTTCAGCATACGTAACAAGTTGATTACAACACGTGTTTTTGTAATTATCATTTTCACTAACCTTTGAAGTGATAAATATTATGAAACGTGTCTTTCCTTTTCGTCCGGGTGTATCTAAAGGTACTACACATGACAAAACTCGGTTTTTTTTTCTAATATCATTGACAATTTGGAATCGAATAATGGGGCTTTATCAGGATTTTATATGTTGTTTTTTTTACATCTGAAATTTTAAATTTATAAAAATTGTATAATGAAACAATTTTTTTTCTCCGTTTCGCTAAATATGAAACAAATTTTGCTACGCATTTTTTTTACGAAGAACAAAGTTAGTAAAATATAAGCAGTAGATATCATCAATCTGATTTTTGTGTGTATGTTTCAATTTTAAATCTTAAGCAATACAAAAATAACAAGAACATAATGTTGATTCTTATTATTGAACAGAAATGCGAATTTGTAACGCAACTCATATAAATAACCTTTTTTTTTTCATAGATATTTTTATCATCGTCAAAAGTTATTTCCATTGATATGATTGGATAGATTTACTCTACGTGATTCCTCAATTTAAAGAGGGGAAAGAACAATATGATTCACATGCTTGTATATATTGGTCATACTACTAATAAATATAATGAATTAGCATTATTTACTTGGGAATAATAAATATCAACACAAACATAACAAAGTGGTATAATAATTACAAGATGTTAGATTTTTTTTTAACAACAAGCAATTACGTAAGCCGAATCTCAAATAATTGAGATGTTAAATAAATGCTTAAATCAATGTAAGACGATTAATAATAACAAATTAATACTAGCTACTTCAACCGGATAGAAAGGCATTGGTATCTGAAATCAATTTTCGTGTTAGATTTGAAAATGAACGATTTATATTTATTTTTGTATCCGTCAAGTATAATATGAAGTTTGGATCCAAACTAACAGAGAAACTATGGATCAAAGACCAGTTTTACCAACTTCTCGATCTAATGAGAGTTATATCATAGTTACATTGTTATATTATAGAGAAGGGAAAATATCTAGTCCATTTAGATATTTTTATATACCATAGTCCCACCGACCACTTATTAATATCTTTAAAGTAAAACCACAACAAAATATATTTGTTTTTGTCTTAACTAACTAGAGTTGATCTCGCGCGTAGCGCGGATTATGTACATAAATTTTAGTTTTGTATGTCAGCTAGAATGTGACGTTTGTTTTGTAATTTCTGTAAATGATTAGTTCTATTTTTATTGTTTATATCTGTCAATTTTTATTTTGTTTTATATTTTATGTAATTGTACAATAGAAAATATATATAGTTGTTTTCGTGTTTAAATGAAGAAGATTATATAATTTGTAAAAAAATAAGATCTTTGTGTGCATAAAAAATAAGCTACAACATACTTATCGCGAAAACGGAAAAACATTATCGGCCGAATTTATATCGCTTCCATTGGTTTTGTCTGATGATAGTTTGCGTGAATCTATTTATGTTTCTAAAGTAGTTTTTTTTCGTTCTTCAGAAACTTCTTATAACATCAATGAATTTCTCAAAATAAAATCTTGTTGATGGAACCCCAAATAAATCCTATGAACTTTTACATTTTATGTCCGATTATTAAAATCCTATGAAATAAAATCTTGCTGTTATTCCGAACCGTTCATCAACTACAGTCTAGTTAGAGGATTGTGAACTATAAGACAACTTGGAGGAGGTCTTTTGGGCAGGAAAGAAAAAAGAAATTGTGGCTCAGAAACAAAAACAAACTAAATTTGATAATATTTTCTTATGCGAAAATCCTCTTTCTGGCCCATTTATTTAAGTTGCCACATGTTTTTTTATGCAAAGTTTTTTGCTGATGTGTCTGTCACCTCTTAGGAGCCCCAAATAGAGACTTTTATTTATGTACATAAATTTCAGTTTTATATGTCAGTTAGAATGTGAAGTTTGTTTTATAATTTTTGTAAATATTTAATTCTATTTTTTAATTTCAATTGTTATTTCGTATTGTATTTGATGTAATTGTAGAATAAATAACTTTGTAGAGCTGTCTTTGTGTTTAAACGAAGAAGATTATGAAATTTTTAAAAAGAGTTTTGTCTACATAAAAAATAAGCTACAATGTATTTATTTAGAAAAAAAAAAGACATTTTCGATTGAATTCATATTGTTACTCGCAGATTTTTTACATAACTTGATTGTAAGTAAATGTTATTTTAATAGTCTGTGTTATTTGTTTTTTAATTTATGTTTTAAAAGTTTTATATATTTTTATTTGTCAGTAACATAATTTTGTGTTTCTTTGTCTTGGTGCTCAAATATTGCCAAAATAGTGCTACTTGTTCAGTCTATGATCATATAACAAAAATTAGAGATTATATATAGTATATTCATAAATGTGTATTTTTGTCTCCTTGATTTTGATTTTGTGTAATTTTGAAGATTTCTCAAATCTTTATTTAGTTAGATTTATTCAATGTAATTGAGTGATCTTTTCTTGTTTTTTTTTGTTGTTGTTGGACTTTTACATTTGTAATTGTTTTTTAAAAAAAATCTGTTTAGCTTTAATATCATATAAAATGTATGTTTACATCAAATGTTTTTTTAAATACATGACATATTTACTGAATATAATGAATTTTAAAATTGTTATGTTTATTTTTTTAAGTCATGGGTAAATTGATTTAATGGATAATTTTAAGCATAAAAAATTGTGATTAAATGATTTATGATTTAAACATAAATATTTATGATTAATTAAAAAGAGACTAATTTTTTATATAATTAATGAAAATAGTAAAAAATTAGAAAATTAAGAGAGTTTTAATTGCTCAATGCCATGTGTCTTTGTTTTAAAGTTGGTTTTTGCTAAGGTGGCACCTGTTTGGAGCCTCAAACTTAAACTTTTATATAGTAATAATTATATTTGAAACCTTTTATGGATTTTTAATAGAGTTACGAAAAAACTGCGATACGAAAGGGTAAATAAAATGAGTGATATGAAGTCCAAAGCAGACACATATTATACTATTTGATATGTTTGTTTTTCATAGTCGGAAAAAAAAGCTTTGGTCTCTTTTGAAAAGTACCAAAAAATGAATCGTATGTTCTGAAAGATTACCATATTATAAACATACACCTAAACCAAAATTATTCACTGTAAGTCATTGATTTAAGCCAGAGCTTAGCAGAACTTCTTGGCACTTAAATTGATTTGAAATAAGGATCATATTAAATACGGAAAATTCTATTATTATAATTTTTGATGTTATAAATTATTTTAAGCACCTATCTACTAATGAGTTTCTTGCATTATTAATCGTAAATTTTATCATTACTCAGTGTCAAAAAAGAAATTATTAGCCCATTATTCGAATAAAGATAAATTTTTCAGAAAATTTTCGTTATATACAACAATATATGTAAATCAATCTCTTTTTTTATTTATAACTTTTACTATAATTTTTTAGCAAAAAGACTTAAAACTTAAAAAAAACCCTAAAAGAATGAACTATTTGAAAAATGAAAACCATGTGAAAGCATAATAAGTTACTAATTAACCTAATTTGGTACGTTCAAATAACCATAAAAGTCCGGTCTAGACTAAAGCTAAATATATACAAATGAAGTTCATGCTATTGTTTTTTTGTCCTATTAGTTATGAATTATTGGAGTTCGGTTCTTCCCAAATCAATCCACCAATATTATTGTAAACAAAATTAAGCTCTTTATTTGTTTTCACCTACTACTACATTATCATGTTTATTCTAAACAATGATCTACTCTTGACAACGAATAGCTTTAACCATTTTTGAATAGATGCTTAAATACGTAACTAATGGAATCACGAAAGACAGTTCAACCTACTGTCAAAACCTTATTTGAAAACTTAAGGCCCCAAACAAGATAAATTAGCCATTGACTATAGTAAGTTTCCAAGAAAAAATAGTCTCGAGTGAGTTTAGAAAACCACTCATCTTCTTCAATTTCATAGCACACACTTGTCACCTTAACTCAATATTTTCAAAGATACTTGTGACTCCTAATCATAATAAGAGCCATATTTGAGGTCCTAATCATTACTGTGTCTATTTCATGCTGGACCCTATATCAAAAAAAAAACTTGCACTGCCAAAATCATAAAAAAAAAATCATATGCCTTATACGCCTTCATATAGTTATTAGTTATGAGTTAAAATTATACTGTATTATTTTGTAACCAATAGTTGTTGAGAAAAAAAAACTGAATTAACCAATATTTTTTTGGTCAAGAAAACTTAACTCATATCTGGTCTCAAAACTTTAGTTAAACCGTCTATTTCTCTTTCGTTCGGTTTATTTTCCTTTTTGAAAAGTAAGCCAAAACGTGAATATTATTAATGAAACAAATGTGAATTCAAGTAAAAATGAATACAACATCTATTTCTCATTATTATTTTTTTGGTTGAATTATTAAACTCGGAGGTACGTACAGACAATATGTTAATGATTGAGAAACGGCGAAAAAGTAAGAAAGAAAAACAATTTTTTAAAAATTGAGAAACGTAAATTTAGAATGAAAAGTGGCTAAAAGTGAAACGGCACTACATATTTACGTACAATGTCACGTGAACTAATTTTCTTGGAAACATAATTTAAGCAAAAGCCTTATAATTTGTTTTAAGAAATTGAGGATATAAGCCATAGAAAATATTGTAATATGTTAAACGTATTCACATATATAGATATATGTGAAATAGGTAGAATCTAGACATAAAGCCCTTAAAAGAAAGAGTTGGCCTAAACCGAAATCGACATGCATTATTTACGAAAAAGTTATTTTGGTGTGGATTGGTTCTATGAATAATTTTATATGGACATTTATTTTTGCCGTGCACCTACAAAGACAACAATACTTTTAGAAAATAATAGATATATGAAATATATATACTTAAAAGAAAATGAAAATTATTATGATTCACACAAACCATTTATCTTTTTTTTTTCATTTCCATACACATCCCCATTATTTCGTAAGACCTCTCCCTCTATATATACTTGACGTCCCCAAAATGCTAAGGTCGTGCCATTAGCTTTTGATTTAAGAGAAACACTTGCAAAGCTAATATTTCTCTTACCTCGAAGAGTTCATTTTCTCCTAAAGAGAAGCTCGAAAAACCAAAGATCGACATTCATGGCTATCTTCAACACTCATAACACATGGGCCTTTGCCTTCGGCTTGCTCGGTATGAATTTTTCTCCTTTTATATAAAATTTGATATCATCGTAACCTATATCCAGATTTTCATTATAATCGTGTGATTTTCAGGAAACCTCATTTCCTTTGCTGTTTTCCTCTCTCCCGTGTAAGTAGTTACATCTTTGCCTCACTAAAACATGAGGATCTAAATATCTTAACACATATGTTTTTGTGTTACTATCTCGCTAGCTAGAACGATAATGATCATATGACATAAACCAAACCAATTAAGAAACCAAAGTTTAAGAGTCAGGTTGGTTCGATGTGGATGCAGGCCAACTTTCTATAGGATTTGGAAGAAGAAAACCACAGAAGGATTTCAATCTCTTCCTTACGTGGTGGCGCTCTTCAGCGCGATGCTTTGGCTCTACTACGCTACTCAGAAGAAAGATGTCTTCCTTCTCGTCACCATCAACTCTTTTGGTTGCTTCATCGAAACCATCTACATCGCTATATTTGTTGCCTTCGCCACCAAGAAAGCGCGAGTATGTTCATAGGTCATTACAAATTCTATATATGTGATATCTATATGATATTTAATGATCATGTATTGGTAAATTTTTGGTGCAGATGTTCACGGTGAAGCTCTTGTTGCTAATGAACTTTGGAGGATTCTGTTTGATTCTCCTCCTCTGCCAATTCTTAGCAAAAGGATCCACACGTGCGAAGATCATTGGAGGAATCTGTGTGGGTTTCTCTGTCTGCGTTTTCGCTGCGCCGCTTAGCATTATCGTAAGTATATATAGTCTAGCTACTAGCTAGCTAGTGTTACATAATATATATAGTAAATGAAAATATGTTTTGATTTTAATGAATACATTAATTTTGTATTAAAAAACAGAGAACGGTTATAAAGACAAAAAGTGTGGAGTACATGCCGTTTAGCTTATCCTTGTCACTTACCCTCAGTGCGGTCGTCTGGCTCCTTTACGGTCTTGCTCTTAAGGATATCTACGTTGCTGTAAGTAATCAAAATCATTATGCTCATAATCATCATTAGATTGCGTGAAAGTAGTTGCTTTTGTTTCTATGTACCTGATGAGCCTATAATCATAGCCAAAGAGAGAGATGGATTCACAAACTTAAAGCATAACCCTTTTGTTCGGTATTATTGTCGTTTTACAATTATATATCCCACAAAACGCTAAAGATACTTCCTTTTTTTCGGTCTTTTAAAAGAAAAACCTTAAAGATCTTATCTTTTACAAAAGAGTTGTATCTTTTATAAAATACATAGAATTGTATATTGCACGTAACGTAACCATAGTATAAATTGATATAAATATGTATTGTAGCACTCAACAAATGATATTTTTCGTCATCTGTCACGATTTCGCAGTTCCCGAACGTGATTGGGTTTGTTCTCGGTGCACTTCAAATGATACTTTACGTGGTTTTCAAATACTGCAAAACGCCGTTGGATTTGGTGGAAAAAGAACTCGAAGCCGCTAAATTACCAGAGGTGAGTATTGATATGCTGAAGCTAGGCACACCGGCATCTCCTGAACCAGCAGCAATCACAGCCGTACGATCGGTGAACACGTGTATCTGTAACGATCGGAAAGCTGAGACTAAAAATGGGACAGGGAGTTAGAAACGGCACGCATTTCACTGCAGCTTGTTAAAAACAGAAAATCTGTTTAACTATCTTTTGCATTGTTGTTGACTTTGTACTCCTATCTTGATATATCTTTATTACCCATCCATCATCCACGTACGTTGTATTTTTCTGAGTTTATTATCAAGTGTGCCAAGTCCAAGATTAATTCTCTTCTTCTTTTAATTATTAGTGATAATTTTGGATACAAATATTTCTTATCTTATCCGTTGAAAGGTTATAAAATTGCTCAACCTACTGTTTTTGTGTTAGACTATAAAAATCAAATTATTAGACATTTTAATTAGCAAAAAAGAAATCAAATATGCCATAAAAAGAGAGAGAATCAAATTAACAGTGTCTAGTTTGATTAACCTGTTCAGATTTCAGATAATTTGGATCATCAAAATTAACGATTAGAGCGATGATTTTTAATTGTCTTAAATTTATTATTTTTTGTTATTCCAAATTTCAAATTTTTATGACTAACAAAGGAATAACTTTTTCTTATTATTGCATAGTTTAATTATAAATTTGACACATGTACACTTTTTGTTAAAATTAGATTTAAAAAGGTGATAAAATTGTAGACGTGATTTACAATTGTACATTCATACATATTAGACTACCATTAAACTATAACATAATGTATATAATAAAGAAAATAATTAATTAGTCATGAAATAATTACATTTTTGGAGCAAAAAGAGTAATAAATAAGTTTTTTTATAAAATATTGTGCTTATATAAAAAGAGATTTATTAGCTAAGAAACTCACTGTATCATCTTATATGTATATAGTAAACAATGCATTGACAATTTGAACTAATTTTTTTTTGTCTCATAATGGCGTAAAAATGCCAGACTTGTACAATTGTTACTGACACCTCAATGCACATAATATGACACCTCAATGCAATAATAAAGTCTCTAAGCTCATTTTTATTCATTACTATATATATAAATGAAAATCAATAAATTTTGATATTTAGATTTATTTCCGAAATACTATTGCAAAATTTTTCTAAAAAATAAAGTCAAACTGATACTGTTTACCAACTATGATATGATACAGTGTATTATGCACTATATATGGTTAGGAACAGAAAAATAAGAAACAAAAAAAAGGAAAAGAAAAAATACCAAAAGTGTGTTTTTTTATCTATAAAGATTATAGCTATCTACAGGCATTTACCACCAACATTCCTTAAATTCAAATTTATCTCTTTTATCCTTCTCTATACAGGTCAATAGTTCTTGAAATATCTCAGTTTTGGAATTTTCTAGAATAAACAAAGTTTGGGGGTTTATCAATGTTAGTTTTTGAGGTTATAAAACCAAAATTTACCATTACAAGTTCATATCATTCTAGAATTTTGGTCTAATTTTTGTTTTTAAAATTTGTAACAGATTCATGGGAGAAAAAAACAGTGGTAGTCCATCTTGGAGTAGGGATGATGATATTGCTTTTGAGAGAGCTCTTACAATTTATACCGATGAAACTGATAATCGTTGGGAAAAAATTGCTGGATGTGTTACAGGAAAAACTATAGAACAAATCAAAGAACATTATGAGAATCTACTTCATGATGTTATGATGATCGAATCTGGATGTGTACCTCTTCCTGATTATGATCTTTCAGGAGAAACAAATGATAAAGAAAAAAGCATTTCGGAATGTGACATTAATCGCAAATGTGACTATAAGCAAGAAGGAAAACCAAATCTACAGCAAACACGACGAAAGGGGATAGCTTGGACACCGGATGAACACAGGTTAATACTATATACTATTCACTTATTTGTTATATTATAATTCATATATGATTTTATGGTTATTTTGTTATAATATCAAATTTTATGTATGTTTTTGTATACAATTGAGATTTTGTAGTGTTAATGTTTTTCTGAAATGTTAGATTTTGTGATTTTTTTGTTTGTGAAACAGACAATTTCTTCTTGGTTTGGATAAGTATGGAAAAGGTGATTGGCGTAGTATTTCTCGTAACTACGTAGTGACAAGAACACCAACTCAAGTTGCAAGTCATGCTCAGAAATACTACGCACGTCTTAACTCTAAGAACAAGAACAAAAAGAGAACAAGCATTCATGATGTCAGCGAGGCCGACAGCAAAAGTATCTCGACAACACAAAGACCAACCACATGGCAAAACACTCAAGCTATTCAAGCCACTTCGCAACCATCACTAGACCATCCTACATATGTCACACCAACCATATTGAACACACAAGCCACTTCACAACTATCACTAAACCGTCAAATATACGGGACACCAACCATATGGAACACGCAAATAGCTTCACAGCAACCGACAAATGTTCCTCTCTATGGCACGCCCACCATAGGCCAATCAATGGTTGGACCAATAGTCTTACCTTTTGGAACTGACATGAACTGCTTGGCACCACCTCACATGGCTTACGGAGTTCAACATCATCCAGTACCTTTCTCCTCGGTTCCAGGTGTACCGTTTAACATAGGTTCAGTTCCGTACAATATGACATATTTACCTACTTCTCGTTAGATCGGTCTATTAGACTTTTGTGCTTGTTTTGAGATGTAATGTGCAAGGGAAACTTAATATTCAATTTGACTTATTTATGTCAATTTGTTTTTCTTTTATATTTTAATTATTAACAAATCTTGTTTTTTTAAAAAAATTGTTATGCGTTTGTGTATTTTAGTTGATTTGAAAAGCTACATAAGTTTTTGTAAATTTTACTGATTTGTGTTCACTTCATATTTACAAAATCCAATTCTGTAGATTCTGCTTTGGATTTAGAAGATATTATACGTCCGTATATTTCAGTTGATTTGCAAAAATGCATTTAGGATTTATAAGTTTTTGTAATTATTTCAAAATTTAACATATGTACTTCAACTAATGTGTAAATCTATAGATTTTTTGTGTATATATACTATATAACATGTAATCGTTATAATTAATTAATCAATTGCGAAATCAAATCTTTGTATGAATTATCAGGTAAATCACTGTCAAATTCATTTTTTTCGAACAGTTTCATTACGGAGGTCCGATGAAGACAAAAAAACAGAGTTATAAAGTAAAACAGATCGAAAGAAAATCGAAAGAGCCAATTGAGGGAACAAAATATTTAAAAAGAAGAGAAAAGAAAAAACGAAGAAAGTCGAAAACAAGATCGTACAAGTCGATCAAAACTGAACAAAAACTCTTTTTCTGTAAGAGTATTTGGGTCTTCAGAAAATAAAAGTTATAAATTGTCTTTTTTTGGGTTTCAGAAGTCATAATTACTAAAGATTAAGATATAGAAGGGTGAAAAGAATATTGAACGGAAACCGAAGGGTCTACATTAGTAAAAGAAAAATAAAACGATTCGTCGTCAGTCGAGCATCTCTGAGGACAATCGTGAGTCGTGAAGGTGGGGGAGACGAATGTAAAAGGGATTCCTTTTGGTTACGCTGTGTCTTGATCTTAGTGATTGGAAAAACCCAAGTTTAGATCTTCCCGATTCAAGCTAAATCCAAGCTAAAGTTTGTCTCTTTCACTTCTTCTTAGATCTGCTCTAGAATCGACTTTCTCGGAAACTTTACTGTTTCAAATGCTCGATTTCGATGTTTGAGTGATTGAAACCATGGAAATTTTGTAGCTTTTTTGGTTGTCATTGCACCGTTCCTTATTACCAATTGAGAGTTTTTTGTTCTCTTATTGCGGGATGCGATTACTAGCCTGCTACTGTAACGTTGTGCAGAACCCAAGGAACTTCAGACGGTTGAGAGCCAGTAAGGTTTTGGTTTGAGATGTCGAGCTTTCGTGTGGGAGGAAAGGTAGTGGACAAGGTCGATTTATGTAGGAAGAAACACTGGGCATGGCGCTTGGATGTTTGGCCGTTTGCGATTCTGTATGCTACTTGGTTGACTACAATCGTGCCCAGCATAGACTTCACCGATGCTACCATCGTGTTTGGTGGTCTTCTTGCTTCTCACATCTTAGTATTGCTTTTCACTGCCTGGTCGGTGGATTTCAAGTGTTTTGTCCACTTTAGCAAGGTAACCAGCGGTCTTACGGCTCTTAACACCGTTTTTTCTTCTAACTCATGGATGAACCCGCCCATTATGTCGTAAATGTTTATGCTGGTCCTGTGTCTGTATATTGATTCACAGGTTAACAGTATCAACCAGGCAGATGCATGTAAAGTTACCCCAGCCAAATTTTCTGGTTCTAAAGAAGTTGTGCCTCTTCATTTTCGTAGCCAAGTAGGTTCATTCAATATTTTTGATTCAATAGTTAAGATGCCACTAAAATAGTCTCCATGAATGGTTGGGCTTTAAAAGTAAATTCATGTCTTTTGATTCTAACAGTTTAAGTCTTTTGATGTTTGCAGATGACTGGTTCAACATCCTCAGGAGACAAGGAAGAAATTTTCTTTGACTTCAGAAAGCAGCGGTTTATATACTCAAAAGAGTTAGGGGCCTTTTTCAAGCTTCCTTACCCCACAAAGGAAACATTTGGTCATTATCTGAAATGTACTGGCCATGGTACAGAAGCTAAAGTTGCAACTGCCACTGAGAAGTGGGGAAGGAACGTGTAAGTCGTCTCGTAGTTTTAATATACATGTATTTATCACAAGTTCACTGTAAGGTCGATAATTGATGTTTTTGATTGGCAATTCTCTTACAGTTGTCTCATAATTTGTGCAATCAGTTTTTTTTTCATGTGTCTAATCAACCTCTTTTTTTAATCATTTCTCCTTCTGAATATATCCAAAGTGTGGTTGTACCGTTATCCGGTTTGATACTTTGTTTCTGCTTCCCGCAGATTTGATTATCCACAACCTACATTCCAGAAGCTGATGAAAGAAAATTGCACAGAACCATTTTTCGTATTTCAGGTGCTTTTTTCTTGATAATGCATGTATCTTACAGTTCTTTTTTTTCTTCCATGGCTAGCTTTAAGTACTATGTTTCTTACTCTTTTTGCAGGTTTTCTGTGTGGGTCTTTGGTGCTTGGATGAATTCTGGTATTACAGTGTGTTCACACTATTCATGCTTCTCATGTTCGAGTCAACAATGGCAAAAAGTCGCTTGAAGACATTAACCGACCTAAGACGTGTTAGGGTCGACAGTCAGACTGTGATGGTGTATCGATGTGGGAGGTTTGTGATTGAAAAACAACCAAGTTTTCCTTAAGGATTTTCTCAGTATTTCTGCTTTGTCTGAATAAGTCAAATTTAGGTGGGCCAAGCTCTTAGGTACAGATCTGCTGCCAGGAGATATCGTGTCCATTGGGAGACCGTCTACTCAGACTGGGGGAGAGGATAAGACAGTGCCAGCTGACATGCTTTTACTGGTAGGAAGTGCTATTGTAAATGAAGCCATTTTGACGGGCGAGTCTACTCCTCAATGGAAGGTGCTTTCTTTACTTAACTTCATCTTTGTTTGTTGGCTTCTTTTACAAAGTCATAATTTTGGGATTTGACGACTTCAGAATTGTAACATCGCTTTTTTAGTAAATTTGGTTGATTTTACTTGTCATTTTGATTGTTGCATCAGCAGCTTCTCTCACAACATGCGTATAGATTCTCGTATCTTTGTTTGAAACTATGAACCATCGTTATGAACTAGTGAGCTATACTTGCTCCACTATAGATATATTCTCACTGAGATTGTATGATGGCTATTGTAGGTCCCAATTGCTAGCGAAGGGTCTGACAATAAATTATCGATCAAAAGGGATAAGAATCATGTTTTGTTTGGCGGGACCAAGATCTTGCAACATTCACCTGACAAGGTATTTCCTTCTCAACAATGTCATTCGTTTCTTCATCTGTGCTTTCTCCTTACCTGTGTTTCATACTTATTAATGTTTGGGGCCAGTCATTTCCTCTGAAAACCCCTGATGGTGGCTGTCTAGCTGTTGTTCTCCGAACTGGATTTGAGACAAGCCAAGGAAAACTAATGAGGACAATTTTATTTTCAACCGAGAGGGTCAGGGATCTTTGCTTTATTTGTTGTTTCAGTTCAGCATGTTGGAAAATTTTGTTTGTTCTGATGGTTTTGATAAAAAACTTTAGGTTACTGCAAACAGCTGGGAAAGTGGTCTATTCATCTTGTTTCTAGTTGTATTTGCCGTGATAGCTGCGGGTTATGTTCTTGTAAAGGTACGGTAATTTTTGTTTCAGGCTCTTATTCAAATAATATGTCTATTTATACTAGTGACGAGGAAATTCCATTGCAGGGTCTCGAGGATCCTACCCGGAGCAAATATAAGCTCTTGCTAGGTTGTTCAATTATCATCACCTCAGTGATCCCACCCGAATTGCCTATGGAATTATCCATTGCTGTCAATACGTCATTACTTGCTCTTTCACGTCGTGGGATATTTTGCACAGAGCCTTTTAGGATTCCTTTTGCCGGGAAGGTAGCATCTGCTCTGCCTCATTTGGCTATTTGTTGATCTTAACAACTCTTTATGTTGAGCCTTCGGCACTCTGCAGGGATTCAGTATTCGTTATTAATTTTACTGTTATCTTATTAGTGTCTTACTTTCCCTTTGCTGTCAGGTTGATTTGTGTTGTTTTGATAAGACTGGTACACTAACATCAGATGACATGGTAAGTCAAGTGAAGTTCTGGGTATCTGCTTGCTTGATTTTGTTTATGGTAAACTCATTCTTATTGCTGCTTCATAGGAGTTTCGAGGAGTTGGAGGCTTGACTGATTCCAAAGAAGCAGAGACTGATATGAGCAAGGTTCCTGTACGCACATTGGAGATTTTGGCTTCTTGCCATGCCTTGGTCTTCGTAGACAACAAGCTGGTATAAGCAGCTTAATTTCTTTTCGTTTTTGGCCTAGAGAAACTCAATTTCGTGGTATCAGTTTTGCTGTTATTCGTGTTTTGGTCTGTGGGAATTTACTTTTGTGCACATCTTCGACTTTCTATTCTCCAGACTCTTTTGATACACACACGCACATTATTAGTGTCCGGCATTTGGATTTGATGCACTATATACAAAATTCTGTCATGTTTTACTCTTATATTTTTTCTGAATTCTTACAGGTCGGAGATCCTCTTGAAAAGGCTGCACTTAAAGGAATTGACTGGAGTTACAAATCTGATGAAAAGGCCTTGCCAAGAAGGTAATTATTGACTTTATTGATCTCTTATCCGATTGTTCTGATTCTTTGTCTATGGTGGCTATTTAGCCGTGTGAATACTACCCGTATAGATTTTGAGAATAAGAGCTAGAATGAGGATGCATACTGCATTAAAGTGGTTTCTTCTTAAAAGTTGATGTTGCAAGGTTCTGTTTATGGTTTTCTGTTCCTATGGAGGCATATTCAGGCATTTTGACTGGACAGCGTAGATAGAAAGTATAATGATGTCTAGCTGTGAAGTATTTGACTGGAGATTATAGGAACTAAAATTTACATAGAAAATGTTAGCTGATAGTACTAACATTACCTGCTTTAAGGCTCTGCTGCAAAATTTTTTGACTCTTCATTCTGTGTCTTGGCATCTTGCATACCAATCACTTTATTTGAAGCTGATATCATATATACCAATCACTTTCTTTGAAGCTGAGATCATATATACCAATCACTTTCTTTGAAGCTGATATCATATACACATTAATGGTTTCTCCCTAAATATCTGATAATCTCTAGTTCTACTTAATCTTGAGAAATATGCTTGCAATCAGCCTTAAAATGTCCGTAATTTTATATATTATCTATTAAAGAGCCTTCTGCGCACATATGAAGAAGTTTACATTGTAATATGATATCGGCTGCAGAGGAAATGGCAACTCGGTGCAGATTATGCAGAGATACCATTTTGCTTCGCATCTGAAGAGAATGTCAGTTATCGTTTGTATTCAGCAGGAGTATTTTGTGTTTGTGAAGGTCTGTTTAATTCATTATCCTTGTAGTCTAAATTTTTATCAGTAAATCCAGATCCAAGTGTTGGGTGCTTATATTTAACTTCTTTGCCAGGGAGCACCAGAGACCATCCAAGATAGGCTTGTGGATGTGCCAGCATCATATATCGAAACATATAAGAGATACACACGTCAAGGATCTCGAGTTCTAGCCCTTGCATTTAAACGACTTCCTGATATGACGGTAGTCATCCATGCACTCACTCATGAACCTGTTGGCGTCTTGAAAAAACTTAATGCATGTCATTTTACCTAGCAAGTTGTGTCGGTAATACGCATTGCAGATGTAGGCAATAGAATTTCACTGCTCCTTTTTGGTGTTTGTGTGTAAATCTCTAACGTACAACCTAAATTGATGCCAGAAGTCTGGCTTCCTTAGGTCTGTAGGTGGAATAGTTGTTGTCTGTGGTTATGCACTTGTCATGCCTATTCATGTGTTCTTTTCATAGTTAACAATATAAACAGCCAGCATCGTTTTGTTCTAGATTATGCAAGTCTCTGCTCACATGCTTTTAAGTTTTACCTTACATGTGTTATAATGATAACCAGGCTGGTGAAGCTAGAGACATGGACAGAGATGCTGTCGAGAGTGACCTTACTTTTGCTGGGTTTGCGGTAATGGCATAATGCTTAATGCTCTTACGCAGCTTTCCTTTTTCACATGTTTGAATTGTAATTGATGGTCTGGCATCGGGGTTGGTTCATAATGTCTTAATCATGCATCACAGGTCTTCAACTGCCCCATTAGATCAGATTCAGCCACCGTTCTCTTGGAGTTGAAGAATTCATCTCATGATTTGGTAATATATACTGTGAATCTTATTATGCACACACTCATATATTAGTGCACCTCATATCACTACCGATGGTTAATTCCGTTCCTTTTACACTCAGAACAGATTGCCTGCAAAGCAGCTATCGCAGTATCTGATTGAGAAAATATTTATTCAGTATAGAGTATAGATTTTGGTTCTTTGATTCAGTCACCATGTCTTTTTTCTTTTGCAGGGTGCTCATTCTTTCTATAATAAGTAGATACACGGGATGTCTTATCTTGCTTTCATGATTTCAGGTGATGATTACAGGTGATCAAGCATTGACAGCTTGTCATGTTGCAAGCCAAGTGCATATTGTATCAAACCCAGTCTTAATTCTTGGTCAATCAAGGCCTGGTGACGAATTCAAGTGGATGTCACCTGATGAGAAGGAGATCATACCCTACAGGTGCAGTCAAATTTAAGAACAGTTTGAATAAAGGCTAATTTGTATCCTCATCTTGCACAATCTTAGGTAGTCACATGATACGAGCAGTATATGTTGTGACAGTAGTGCTGCCTTTTTTCTGTAGTTTGCTCTGCTATGATGATTGCTCAAGTAGAAAAGATCTGAGACTTAGATGGTTTCTTTCAATGTCGTTCTCCTGCTTCTGACTGAGATCCTACCTATATTTTGTTTCAGTGCCAAAGAGATCGAAACCATTGCAGAGACCCATGATTTATGCATTGGAGGTGACAGCATTGAAATGCTACAGGCTACATCTGCTATTTTGCGAGTCATTCCGTTTGTCAAGGTAGATACACCTTGTAATCTTTATCACTTGGTTTTTATTTCTTAGTACCTATACATAATAGAGTCTGACCCTTAGAACCATTTCTCTCTTCAGGTTTTTGCGAGAGTTGCTCCACAGCAGAAGGAGCTAATCTTAACCACCTTTAAAGCGGTGGGAAGGGGAACTCTGATGTGTGGGGACGGGACAAATGATGTCGGAGCATTGAAGCAGGTAACAGATATAGCAATGTCATTGGGAAGATTGAGGTTTATCATTTCAGATGCCAAGCAAATGATGCATATGCTTTATTTTCTTTCTTTTGATTCAATTGTTGTTCACCTTTTCAGGCCCATGTTGGAGTTGCATTACTGAATGCCGTACCTCCAGGTGGACCGGAATCGTCTAAAGATGATTCAAAGTCAAAGTCAAAAAAGCCCAAACTACCATCAGAACCAGCTAGCAAAACCGCAATTCAGAATGGGGAAGGATCATCAAAGGGAAAGATCACACCCCAAAACCGCCACTTAACTGCTGCGGAATTGCAGAGACAAAAGTTAAAGAAGATGATGGATGAACTAAACAGTGATGATGGTGATGGCCGGTCAGCTCCCTTAGTCAAACTTGGGGATGCATCAATGGCATCTCCCTTCACAGCTAAACATGCATCGGTTGCCCCAGTGACAGACATAATTCGACAGGGGCGCAGTACACTTGTGACAACTCTTCAGATGTTCAAAATTCTCGGTCTAAACTGCCTAGCTACAGCTTATGTGCTAAGTGTTATGTACTTAGACGGTGTGAAGCTCGGTGATGTCCAGGCTACAATCAGCGGAGTACTAACAGCTGCATTTTTCCTCTTCATTTCTCATGCACGGCCTCTTCAAACCCTCTCTGCAGAGCGGCCTCACCCGAGTATCTTCTCCTTGTACCTTTTCCTTTCTCTGCTTGGACAGTTTGCTGTTCACATAACCTTCTTGATCTACTCCGTGAAGGAAGCTGAGAAACACATGCCCGAGGAATGCATCGAACCAGATGCGACATTCCATCCTAATCTGGTGAACACGGTATCGTACATGGTGAGCATGATGCTTCAGGTTGCAACTTTTGCTGTGAATTACATGGGACATCCCTTTAACCAGAGTATCAGGGAAAACAAACCCTTCTTCTATGCGCTCATTGCTGGAGCAGGGTTCTTCACCGTGATTGCATCAGATCTGTTCAGGGATCTGAACGATTCGCTGAAGCTGGTTCCTTTACCTGAAGGTATGAGGGATAAGCTTCTCCTCTGGGCTTTACTTATGTTTGTCATCTGCTACTCGTGGGAGAGGTTGCTGAGGTGGGCTTTTCCCGGTAAGATTCCGTCTTGGAAGCATAAGCAAAGAAGTGTCGCTGCAGATGTGGAGAAGAAGAAGGTATAAGAAGAGCCGAACAGGTTAGGTTCAGGTAATCAATCCATACATTTTTAACTCGAAAGATGTTCGGTTTTGGCATCTTGTTTTGCGGAAGCTTCAGAGACATGAGCATTTTTCATAGGTCTCTGTGTTTAGACATTTTGTTCATTTTATAATGTTCTTCTCAATTTCTTAACATGTTTCTTTTTTTTGCTACTCGCCAAGAAGAACCACACATTTCTCATATCCTTGAACTAAATGCAAGGGTCTACAGTTGTTTCTTTGCTTGTTGGTTCCACTCTCTTTCTTTTCAAGTCAGTAAAGGGATCTGATAACTTGTATGTTTGTTTGTGCAAACGCTGTAATCAAATTTCAGACCTTTTAGACTATTAAAAATTTGGATCAAATCAAAATCTGTAGAGCCTAAAGTGTGATAACGCGTATTCGTCCAAAGAACGTAAGACGCCAAAACAGAGTAAGGCCACGAAAGTTTAGTAAGTGGGTAATACTCTGTGTGAAGGTATACGGTAGATCCCTGAGACTTAACCACGTTTCCACTATCTCATTGGTTGCGCTATACTGTCTTGTTCTTATTCTCTCTCTCTCTCGGGTGAAATAAGTTTATAAATTAATATTTTTTTTACCGATAACGGCAAATATTGAAAAAGGGAGAAGAAGAGAAGTTTTTAGGGATTTTGGCGGTTTTAGGGCTCTCGACACTCCCCACTTTGACGGCCTTATTTTTTCTTCTCCTCTGCTTTGTCTGGTTTTGTCTTCTTCGTCTCCATCTCCACCCTACGGTGCCGCTCTGATCCCAGTTTCTTTTGATTTTAGCTTTCTATGTTATCAATTTTATATCGTGATTTATCTACGGCGTTGATTTTGATGAAGAGGGTTACGCCGTTTCGCTGTAAAAATTGTCGCTTCACCTCCCTTTGAGAGCACGATAAAACCCTAGCTTATACATTATCTCTGTTGAAGATTTGCTGTTTTTCTTTCTGGGTCTAGTAGGGTTTCATCAGCATCATTTAGGTATCTGTTGATTTCGCTTCACTTCGAAAAACTTGACTCTCATCTCTCTTTTGTTGTCGCGTTAAATGTTACAGGAAACGGGAGAGGCTATACATGAGATGTCTGACAAGGAGATTCGTCCGATCGAGCTCAGTCGTTCTGCTATGGCTGGCTCCGCGATCAAAAAGCACGTGTCTTCAGACACTCGGGGAGAAGATAAGAGCTCCTCCGGGAATATCATGGTCAATGTCAAATTAGAGAAGGACAAGCACGTTTCTCAGGGAGAAGACGACAGCTCGGGGAAAGCCATGGTCAAAGTCAAGATAGAGAACGAAGAAGCTGGGCTTCTTCTAACGAGTGGAATCCTGAAAAGAAAACGACTCTCACGAGCTCGGCCTTTAGTAGCAAAGTCTAGAAGATTTGCAGCAAAGACTGGAAACAGCTTAAAGAATCAGAAAACCAATCAGCGAGGAATGACCACTCGATGGAATACTGAAAGGTAGAAAAGACCAAGCCTTTCATATCATGCTTACCCTTTTTGTTGATGTCACTTCGTCTGAAGTCGAGAGCTGTTTTTTATTTTTATTTTTTAAATACAGGATTGATTCTGCGGAGCAAGCAATAGTGGATATATTGAAGGAGAAAGGTGCTTCTTTTGAGACACCTGTTGCACGCGCCGAGTTAAGAGCTACTGCTCGAAAGAAAATAGGTGATACTGGGCTGTTGGACCATTTGTTGAAGCACATTGATGGAAATGTAACCCCCAGTGGTGCTGATCGGTTTAGGAGGTGTCACAATACTGAAGGAACCATGCAGTATTGGCTAGAGAGTGCTGACTTAGTCAAAATCAAACGAGAATCTGGGGTTCCTGATCCCAATTGGATTCCCCCATCTTGGTGGAGGTTACAGAGTGCAAACAGCTTAATCAAACTTGAATCTGGGGTTCATGAACCATCTGCGTCCCCCTCAAAGCTGAAGGAAGAAATTGATAAAATGAAGAGGTAATATGATTGCCATATTCTGAGATTCAATATCTGTTTTGCTTGAAGTTGAGATGCGCTTGAAATCCCGTTTTCTTTGGTATGCAGTGATATCAAAGAACTTGTATCTGATTTGGTCCAAATTAAACGTGAATCTGGAATTCCTGATCCTGACTTGATTCCCCTGTCCCAATGGAAAATTAAGAGTGCATCACATGAATCATCTGCTGTCTCCTCCAAGCTTAGGGATGAAATTGATAAAATGAAGAGGTATTATGCTTTGCGAGCTTTAATATGTGCTTTGTTTGAAGTCGAGGTGCACTTGTTATCTCATTTTCTTCGCGGTATGCAGTGATATAAAGAAACTTGTATCCAAGCCAAAGTTACCTGATCATGCTGATGCAACTGAGGTGACTTTTTAGATAATTTATTTTTGTATGTTCAAATGAATGAGTGAAGATGAGCACAATTAGAGATTCAATCTTTTCTGTTTGTATTTCTCTCCAGAAATTGTTCAAGGATTTTATGAGTTGGAGGGTAAAGACTGATAAGCAAATTGCGGAGATCTCAAATTCGTTGACTTCAACACAGGTCTAGACCAACAAAAAGTAAAAAATTATTTGTTTTGACTTTTCTTGCCTAGGGATGATTTTAACCTGATAAAGCTTTTGTCTACCATGTCTCGTTTTTTTTTTTTGTTCTTTTGCAGTGCATGGTTAAGGAATTAATTTCGTGGAAAGATAAAGTAGAACAGCAGCTTGTGGGAATTTCAAACTCGCAGAACAATCTGCAGGCAAATGGGAGCAATTCCTTCAGTCCAGCTCCTCAAAATTGGGAACAGATATTGCACAGTGCCAACTTGGATGATTTTACAGGGAATGGTTTCGAACCATGGGATGTTGATGCTGACCTTATCGATGTTCTACCAGAGGCTGTCAGGCTGGATACCTACTCGCTTCCAGCAGATGCTCGCAAAAGCTCTCTCCATGACCATATGTGGTTCGAAGAACAGTCATTGCTCAACTGCGAAATGCAAAGGACAGATAGGTTAGAGCAGTTGCCTGGTTTCTTGGTTCAAGAGTAGGGTTTATGGTTTATTATTGTCTAATATTTTGTTTCAATTATTTAGTTGCATGACCAGAGGTGAATCCAGAAGCTCCAATCAGGACAAAGCTGAGATGACTCCAGGTTCTTCAATGACTGCAGGTCCAAGATCAGATATTGATGACCCAAATATTCTTTCTCAGGTAAGGTAGTCAAACATATTAGAAGCGTTGGTCAGGTGGTTCCGTTGAATTGGATGATCTATATTGGAAAATCTTCTAGCTTCTCGTTGGTTTTGAGTAACGGTCGCTTTACCACCCTTCCATCTTCTCACAGCCTTTGCTTCATTCAGTACCACACGGATTATCTTTTTTTGATAGGCATCGTTGTTTAAGGGAAAAGTTTACATGCAATTTGCCAATGCTTCACATTACTCCTTAGCAGTTTACATGCAAAATGACTCGTTAACATCATGTTTTCAGGAAACACTGAAAGAGTTGGTGACTTGGAAAGCCAAAGCGGAGCAGCAGCTAATGGAAATGTCAGACGCTGTCCGTGCTCTTCAGGGATAGAGTCAATCAACCGAACCGGCTTTACTCGAGATGACAGAAACACACTATGGACCAGTTTCATCAGTGATCGATTGATTCACCTAATAGAATCCCTTGGAGACTTGTACAGGGTTTCTGGTACAACTGAACAGAAAAAGGGAAACAAAGAGACTAGAGATCAGTAGGCATCTGGAAAGTTTAGGAACAGGTAGAAGTCTTCCTCTACATGGAAGTGATATTTAAGGTAGAGAAGTCGCTTTAGTAGTAGTGGTTGCTGTATATTCTCTCAACGACTCTGATTCAACAACGAAGTTTTTGAGTAATCTTTTTTTCTCCCTGTTTCGAGGCCTCATTTATCGATGGTATCTCATTAATCTAAGTTTATTATTTGCTAATTAATGAATATATATACTATCCCTTTTGTATTCTCTGACGTCATCTGAAGGTAAATCTATATGAGTAAAAAAAATTCACAATTTCATTTCTGAGATTATGACAGTAGATATAACAATGAGCAGTTACATTAATAAAAATCAACGTTATAATGTAATGGCGAAAATGGTGATTTCTTATGTAGAGAGAGTAAGACCATTTGTTTTCTTCTTCCAATTGTGTCGCAGTATATATTTTAATGTTGGGCTTATATATCTGTGGTTCCCTGTTATTTCTGGGCCTGTTTAGGCCTTAAGCCCACTTCAAACCTTCAAAACCTCCTCGACATTCAATCTTTTTTTTTCTTTTTCTTCCTCGGTCCTCAATAATATTTCAGATTTGCAAAATTGTCCTCTTATTTTTTTTGATAGAAGCTCTTGATAATTTCTGGAGGAAATATAAATTTTAAAAAATTTCAGCTTTGGCAAAGCCCTAACACAAAATTAGGCGATCAATTGATTCTTCTTCCTCCTCTTTAATACCAATTCCATCACAGGTAACTCGATTCCTGAAGCGCTACTTTTTTCTCTTTCTTCTGCAATTGTTCTTGCTCGATAGTTTCAAGGGAAGGAAACTTCTGGTTCTACGGTTTCCGCTTTGGTTCGTAGCGACTTCACCTTAATTCGAGACGATTGTGGTCAGATTTGTATGCTTCGAGCCGATAGAATTTGAGGGTCTTAGTATAGGCTGTAGCAAGTAGGAATCGAAACCATAATGAGATTTTTCCGGTTGTGATTGCTGTTGCTGGTTATTGATTCGGAAGTAATCAACAGTCCAAGTTTTTATATAAGATCCATTAAGGTTTTAGGATAAAATCCAACTTTATAGCTTTAAGAACTTGGACTGATGTCTTTGATGCTTCACGGATTTAGGAAACGAAAAGAGTGGCCTTTTTCGAACAAGTTGATCTGAAATTGAAAAGCTTCACCAAAATATCAAGTTATCTTCAACATATCCTAGGGTTTAAATTCGCTATGTCTATATCCTGGGATATGGCATATTATCTGCTTTTTCCTCCTGCATTGGCTATTGATTTTTGTGAGATTATTCAAATTTATAGGTTTGATGGCTAGGGTAAGAGCAAGAAAGACCCTGAATTGCATTTTACGAATATTCATTCATGTATTACTTGTACATTCTATATGTTCTGAAGCCTAATTTTTTTTGTAGATTTGGTGTGTTGCATTATATCTGTCATGTGCAATTGAAATTGTAAAGCTTCTTAGAGAACTAACACCTTAGTGGTTTGTGTGCAGTAGGGTGGTCTGGCATAGAAGAAGGGGAAAAAATGGAGGGTTTTGTGGATCACTATGTAGTTCTAGGTTTACCCTCTGGAGAGGAAGCTCTGAAGCTTAGCGAGAAGGAGATTGCAAAAGCTTACAAGTTGAAAGCTTTGGACTTGCATCCGGATAAGCGCCCAGATGATCCCGATGCTCATGAGAAATTCCAGAGGCTCAAGACATCTTATGAGGTTCTCAAGGACGAAAAAGCCCGAAAGCTGTTTGATGATCTTCTTAGAATTCAGCGTGAGAAACAACAGAAGAAATCGCAAGTAGATTCCAAGAGGCGTAAGATGATGTCAGATCTGGAGGAAAGGGAGCGTTCTGCTTTTGCTCCTAATCATGCAGCTAGACCTTATGATGAAGAGGAGAGAATCGCAAGGAAGCTTAAGGAGGAGGTAGATAGGATACGTGCAAAACATGCGAAGAAGAGAGGTGGTTTTGAAACTCCAGAGAGTGGTGTAGATGGAATCGGAAAAGAAGAGAGAAGTGGAGCTGGAGCTGGTGCTCGTGTTCAGCTCGATAAAGAGAGAGTGTTGAAGGTTTCTTGGGAAACAATTGGTGAAGGGTATACAGCGGGAAGGCTCAGAGAAGTGTTTTCAGAGTTTGGTGAGGTTGAAGATGTTGTTATTAGGAGTACCAAGAAGAAATGCTCTGCTCTTATCGTAATGGCTACAAAAGATGGAGCTGTGAGTATTATTATTAACTTGGTTTCTCTCTTTGTCGTTATATTTCAAGAATCTCATCAAGGGTTTCAATTTGTTCTCTTTCTTATAGGTTGCAGCGACGAGAACGTTGTGTGGTCATCTCTCTAATCCATTGCTAGTTGTACCTCTTCAGAGAGCAGCCGAAACCGATTTTCTGACCGCTAAGAAATCTGCAGAAGCAGAACCTCAGAGCAACATAGTAGGTGCCGGTTATCAAGCTTATGAAGACGAGGTCATGCAAAGACTGAAAAAGGTATTTTCTAGACTATAATCGGTCTTCTTTTCTCCGCAAAAAGTCTCATTTATTACTTTGTTTCATCTTGTATAGGCGGGTATGAACCAGAAACGATAATGGAGTAGGCCACATGATCAAGAATTAAGCTTCTTCAAGGCCAAAGTTGGCGTCCCTATTCATAGCAGTCTCGTTGTCCTTCATTGTTATGATAATTCGACAAGTTTTTGTGTACATCATATCAATTATTCTTATAGAATCTAAAGTCTTTAAACTTAACCCTGAAAAAAGCCACACTCATGTTTCCTATCTTCTTCACGAGTCACGACCTGAATAGAAGCTTCAACTGTAACGTATATATCGTCTTCAGACTGTCTTTGGTTTTGAAGAAAATTTATGTTTTTTGTAATATTCTTTTTAAGTCGAGTTTATGTTGTAGAGTTCCTGTGTTTGTTTTGAATAGATTCGAGAGCTTTTTTTCTTTCTTGCTAATGTTCAAATTCTAGGTTTCTTATTATTTGTTTGCTGATTCAATGAATATATACCGTATGAAAATAACAAACCAACTGTAAACTAAAAACATAGAAAAGAAAACATGATGAAAACATGATGTGTTTTGACTTTTGAGTATATAGATTTTAAATGCTTTGCTTATAAATACACAACTCGAAGTAGAGAAAAGGCACAGAGACCGATAAGAATGCGTCTGAAAGAGAATGTACAGGCCGGATTCACGATTTTTGTTTTTTTTAATTTCTGTCCCAATTCTTTTTGGGGTTTATAAATTGTCCTTTATTTTGTTCTTTCAACAGAAAAGATGATTGCAACCCTTGATATTTTGCAGAAAATACACAACGTGTTGAAAATCAAGATATGTTTTATATTTTTTAATTATAATAAAATTCAGGAGTGGTATTTAGTGAAACCATTTGAAGACGTTTTTGCCATTATTAAGTGTCCTAAGCACGTAGATTACATATTCTGACCAAGTGGAAACTTCAGACATAAAAATATGAACTTTAAAATTATTAACTTAATTTTATTGTGGATAAAATATTAAGTTTAATAAATATCAGGACAGCTAAGAATTATTAATACTTTGAAGACACAACATGCTCCACTCAAAACAGTCATGTAACTTTTATTTAGTTGCCATTTTTTTCATTTTCATTCTATTTGAAAAGGAAAAAAACTTAAATGGTAAGCTAATCAATCATTCTCCACAAGAAATGGTTTATCTCTCCTAACTCTTGACTTCACCCTCTTCAATGCGTTCAAGTCAGTTTCTTTCCTCATTCAACAGTTTCTTTTCTTCTTCCTCTGCTTAAACGAAACCACCCAAAAGGCAAAAAAAAAAAATCAGACTCTCTAACTATGGCTAACAAATCAAAAACCAGATGGGTTCTCCCTTACAAGACCAAAAACGTGGAAGATGATTACTTTCTTGGTCAAGTGCTCGGACAAGGGCAATTCGGAACCACTTTCCTCTGTACCCATAACCAGACGGGTCAAAAGCTTGCCTGCAAAACCATACCCAAAAGGAAGCTCCTTTGCCAGGAAGATTACGACGACGTTTTGAGGGAGATCCAGATAATGCATCACTTGTCCGAATACCCCAACGTTGTCCGGATAGAAGGCACGTACGAGGACGCCAAGAGCGTGCACCTTGTGATGGAGCTCTGCGAAGGTGGCGAGTTGTTCGATAGAATAGTGAAGAAAGGTCATTACAGCGAGAGAGAAGCAGCTAAGCTCATCAAGACCATTGTTGGAGTCGTCGAGGCTTGTCACTCTCTTGGAGTTATGCATAGAGATCTTAAGCCTGAGAATTTCTTGTTCACTTCTTCTGATGAAGATGCTTTTCTTAAATCTACCGACTTTGGCCTCTCTGTTTTCTGCAAACCAGGTCTGATTTTTGATTTTTCACCTTTTCGTATTCTTATCTAATTTCGACCATGGTTGTCTTGTCACTATTTCAGAGAAACTCTAGTTTGGTTAGTGATGTTATGAGTATCTGGTTCGTTACTTGATGATTTAGTTTTGTCACTAATGATGAGAAAATCTGCAGCTGTTTACTAAAGATTTGATTTAATTACTGCATTTGTTAAGAGACTCTCTCTCTCGCTCTCTACTGTGTTGATTTATGGAAGAAGCAATCAGACTCTGAATTTTTCTGTCTTTCGCACCTTGACGTTCTCTAAAATAATCAACTGGGATAGTTTTCAGAAACCGAGTTTCTGTCTTCTTCAATTCGATAAGCTTAGCAAGTTCTATTGGTATTGTTAAAAAGTACATTGAACCCTTGCATAAGATCCCAGCTTTCAAATGCTTTTAACTGTGAGTTTGTGTGTTTTTAGTTGAAGTAGTTTGATATATGGTTTTTGGGAACACGACTCTTTGTTCCTTTTTTCAGGCGCAACGTTCTCAGAACTTGTTGGAAGTGCCTACTATGTGGCACCTGAGGTTTTACATAAGCATTACGGCCGCGAATGTGACGTGTGGAGCGCTGGAGTTATCCTCTACATTCTATTATGTGGTTTTCCTCCTTTCTGGGCTGGTTAGATTTTCCAGCGGCTTTCTTTCTTTGTTTCCCTTCAATGATATATCATCACAGCGTTTCCATCAAGTGCTTACTCTCTCTTGTGTCCTGCTTTGTATCCAGAAAGTGAAATTGGCATCTTCAGGAAGATTTTACAGGGAAAGCTGGACTTTGATACCGATCCTTGGCCTAGCATTTCGGAGAGTGCCAAGGATCTTATAAGGAAAATGCTTGAGAGCAATCCAAAGAAAAGGCTAACTGCTCATCAAGTGTTGTGTAAGTTCTTGTCTTTTGAGCTTATCCCACAAAAGTTGATGACTTTTTTTGCAAGTGGTGATTGATGCTTTCGTCTTCCTTAGGTCACCCGTGGATTGTGGATGATAAGGTTGCTCCAGATAAACCTTTGGACTGCGCAGTAGTGTCCCGCCTCAAAAAGTTCTCTGCAATGAACAAACTTAAGAAGATGGCTTTACGCGTAATTGCAGAGAGACTATCTGAGGAAGAAATCGGTGGGCTCAAAGAGCTGTTCAAGATGATAGACACAGATAACAGTGGAACGATCACATTTGAAGAGTTAAAAGACATTATGAGGCGTGTTGGGTCAGAGCTTATGGAATCAGAAATCCAAGAACTCTTGCGCGCAGTAACCAACAAATCTCTTCTTATTCACCTTCACCATGCTTTTAAGTATTGTCCAATATCATCTTATCGTTGCGTGTGTGCCTGTGTGTCAGGCTGATGTTGATGAAAGTGGAACAATTGACTACGGAGAGTTCTTAGCTGCAACAATCCACTTGAACAAGCTGGAGAGAGAGGAGAATCTAGTGGCTGCATTCTCTTTCTTTGACAAAGATGCGAGTGGTTACATCACTATCGACGAGCTTCAACAGGCTTGGAAGGAGTTTGGTATAAACGATGCACATCTTGATGAAATGATCAAAGACATTGATCAAGACAATGTGAGTAGTTTCACAAAGATCTTTACTGTCTCTTGAGGAAAGAGCTTGGAAGAATAATTATGATGCTTTGCTTTTGTAGGATGGACAAATAGACTATGGAGAATTTGTGGCAATGATGAGGAAAGGAAATGGCAATGGAGGGATTGGCCGGCGAACAATGAGGAATACTCTCAACTTTGCAACTCCTCTTTCTGATGAGTCAAATGAATGACTAAACTTCTCATTTTACTGAAATTGCTTAGTGTAGCAAACATTTTCATATGATATAGTAACTTAGTGTTTCTGTTTAATTTTAAATTGTGTTTTCAACAAATTTCTCTGACCAGTAATTCTATCGAAGCTCTTAACAGTTGACAAACATTGATTTGTACCAGTTATCAGAGGTTAGCTCTCTAGAAAACAATGAAAAGTTACTTTATAATGTGTTTTCGAAGTTAACATTAATAACTTTAACAAAACATTTTTTCAAGTGAGAAAACAAAAACAAAAACAAAAACAAAAACAAAACGATAACGAAATTAAGAATCTATAACTTAAGGGTTATAAAATCGGTTTAGAGAGTGGGAACCACAAAAATAAAATGGAAGAAGAGAAAAAGATTAGTTTGTTTTCTTGTTGTCTTCTTCTTCTTTCTCAGTGATCAACTTCTTCTCTGCAATTTCATCCTCACCTCCAAAACCAAACTCGTTAACACGTGTCTTGTCCACAGGGTAAACCCACCTTTGGTATAAGTATATCAAGAATATCAAATCTGAAACACAGAGAGAGAGAGAGATCCATTATATAAGCCTGTTTCTTAAATCTGATTCCAAAAAGAGAGAGGATTTAATAGATTTCACTCACCATCTCGGAATACAGAAAGTCGATGTAGAATCGGCATTTTGATGACAAAGGCAAAGAGATCGTCGATTATGGTGTTCAGGAACTTGTAAGTCATCTGTCTCCATGGTAAATGTGCCACTGATTTGAGCTTATAGTTGATGAATAGCTGAGGACACATCATGATGAAACCTGCAAAACACAAACCTCAAACTCAGAACAGTTTCACAATGAGAGAATCTCAATACATTTTGAGGATGGTGAAGGCTTTTACCGAACATGTAGACACAGCTTGTTAGTGAAGACAGGATCCACGAATACCAGCTCTTGTGGCGTTCGTAAGCGAGAGAATATATGGATAATCCCACGACAAGGAGGAGGAGCACATAGGATAAGAATTTGATGGCAATGTCATCATACTCCTTGGTTTTATTGCTTGCATAGGATTCACGATCATGGAACCTCAACCTTGGAATCATTCCACTTCGATCAACCTAAAAAGTTTAACATGTTTGACAAGGTTTATATGTAAAGTATAAAAGTAACAACATCAAAAATCATATATGTAAATATTACAAGTACCTCTATGCGCATAGCTTTCCCTATTTTCCAGAATTCAATGCAGACACCAACTCCGGAACTAGCCAGTATCATCCATGAAGTGTCGTTGTCAAGCAGGTAGAGGAAGATGACAAACTGACAGATAAAGTTCAGTACAACAGACTTTGCAGACAGTCCTTCCATAGATTTGTTTTTGTTCCAGAATTGGATATCTACAGAGTAAGCAAAAAGATAAGTCAATCACAACAAATGTTAGGGAAGAGACTATTATTTTTTAGTCTTAAGTTACCGTTTTTGAATGCCAAGAAGTCGAATACAGAATGAAGCATCGAAACACACATCGTGATGCCCAACAGATAGGGATTTCCTTCCAAAAACACCCTCTGCAAAACAAAAACTTATTTACGAGATCAGCTCCAGGAATAAACCAATAATGTGTAAAGAAAATAATCAACAGCATCTATTCAAAATTTAACACCACATCATGGGTTCATGTGAAATATAAAGGACCAGAATTACCTTTAGTTCGTCAGATTCACCTTCAAGCATGCTTCCATAGCTACGCTGCATCTGGAAAGACTGGTCAACTTGCTGAAACAGTTGCCACTTCATCATGCTTATGGGACTTATTTCCAGATCAAGTGGTACTTCTGAGACTGTCTCATTGATTGGAATCATCTTGTCCCTTAGCAGCCAGAACTCATTGAAGTAAATTGTAGGATAGTAGTTTCCCGTGCTAGGTTCTGCCAGCAAGTCTGTATATCTAAAGTTAAGTACAGCATATATCGTATTGGGAAAGTAGACATATGCCAAGAGAGTAGTGTAAGAGCCAAATAATAATAAGCATTTCATCCTTTTTCCAATAGCATTTGAAGGATACGGGGAGCAATGTTTGGTGGTACACCATTCTGTGAATAGCTGTCACAAAATTGAGAGCAGATATTAGTCTACCAGTATGGAGTCATATTAAATGCAATTTTAACTGACAGCCAAAATGAAAATCAAGCACGCCATCATCTACCAATTATTTTATTTTTTATGTAGGAACCTCTCCCTTGCGATTCCTTAAGGTTATAGGCATAGTTGATAAGTTCAAAAATTTCAGTTAAATATTTTGGACAATACGCAGAATCATATGTACATCACGATAGAAACTGAATTATCATTATTATCTGTATCATTTCATTTTAGTCTGCAATTGTTATTTCTAGAATCCCAAGTTCTTACAACACACAGAATACCAGAACGGACTTACTGAGTAAAATCATCGACCAGGTTGATCGTGACATTCGGTTTCCAGAGGGATACCCATTCCACAGGGATCTCTTCCTTGAGTTCCAAATTCTTCTCGCCAACTTTCTGCAAAGTACAATTTGCGTTAGTTCATTATACAACTGTTGAATTTATCAGAGTACAAGACAATAACATTAAAGTAAATGCAATATTTTCTCAAAAAGAACTTCCACTTCCGCACAGGCATACCTCAACTTCTGGTTGGGATTCATCAGAGTCTTTCGGATTACCCAAGAGGCTTTTCTTCTTATCTACTTTTCGCTTTGGAAAATAAGTCGCAACAGCTGAAATAGTGAAAAAAACAGTCCAATTCAGCTAATACAGAAACCTAATTATTGATAGCTTTTGTAAAAAGAAAAAAGCTTTTAAACAGGTCTTACGGTGCGTCCTGCCAAAACTATTGAGAGGTTGGTATTCAGGATCACTGGGATCTATGGGGAAACCAGATCGAGCAAAAAAGACATGAGCATACAGACTTCCATTATTCTGTAGTGTCTGGAACAAAATAACATAGTAAATCAATGCAGCTTATTAATACAGTGATATTGGAGGAAGAAAATGAAGAGCCCCAACTATACATAAAGTCAAGCATGTTTTTATTACCTCAGATGGATAATACTTGAGTGATTTGGTCCTAATACTCTCTGGTGTCCATACAGCATAAGGGATATTCGTCTCATGCCAATAAAGCGCACCTTCATTGCTAAAGTCATTGAACTTCTCTTGCTCAGAAAGATAAAACCACATATCCTGCAGAAAAAACATTGCTTGGATTTAGAATCAAAACTGAAGTACCTAACATTCATGAACAAAATCAAATCTTGTAAACACCCTAATTCTCTAATCAAAAAGTGGTCATACACAAGCTTAAAGCAGCCAACAAAAAGTTGTTTACTAAACAAATTCTGAGAGTTCACATACGATTTGAAACTTAGCATGAAGGGAAAAAAAGGCAATCCAATTGCAGAAGAATAGTAAGAAGTACCAATGATTCGCCCTTGTGGAAGAGATTGGTCATGAGGTGAGTAGGCTGAGAGGGATCCATCGGTTTCTGCTTAGGGGAAAAGAACTTGGAAGCAAAATACCAGAACACAGCGATCCTAACGATTCCGGAAATCGTGGAACCAAATCCGCCGCCTTGTCGCTGCTGCTGAGGTTGAGCACCGCCGGCGCCACCAGCCGCCTCTGCCACCGCCGCCGTTTGTCTTACCGGCGGGGCCATATTAGCGGATCGAGAAGAAGGAGGATGGATGCTTCCGTTTCGTATACGGCGGAGTCAAAGCAGCTGAGATGTGATTTCGCCGAGGAGATTGTTGAAGCAGAAGTTGGATTAGATTGAGAGAGAGATATTTAAGGGAGATTTAATCTTATTTTATTTATTTTTGGATGTAAATCAGAAAGAATAAATAGATTTGCTGTGTGCGTCGTGTGACGAAGCTCTTCCAATGTAATGCAAGTAAGAGTATGACACATCATGTCTTGTCAAGACTTAAATGTATAATTTGCATGCAAGGACCTCTAAATTTACTACATTACCCCCAACATGTTAATTGTTTTTAATTTTTCCCCTATATTTCGGAAGTTCGAACAGAACCCATTTGGTTTGTTCACCACGAACTTGGTGGGTTACACCTCTTCTTCATACGCACACATGGCCAATGTTCTTGTCCCCCTCACCAATTGTTTATGGAAATGTCTACACGAGATTCTAAAACATGGGCTTTGGTTTGCCAGATTGTGATACGGATTATTTAGTTTTGGTTATATGCTTAAACTTTGATACGAGGTTAACCAAGAACTAGATACTCATCAAAGATTCAAACTTGGTTTAGCCACAAAATACTTCCTTAGCCGTCTTACTGAAATGGAGAATAGTAGTGTCAAGTTCCTTAGATTTCCCCTACTAAAATGGAGAACAATGGCCTTTCTTAAATCTCCTTAGATTCGGCGGAAATACCAAAAGCAAAACATGAAAATAGTAGAGTCTTGTGTACCAGACTGATCTCAGTCATCTGCATCGTGAAGGCCGTGCTTGTTCATGAGCTGCTCCAAAGACTTATCAAACTCTCTCTCCAGATCGAGCATCTCCTCAAAATGCCTCTTCTTCATCTCTGCCATCTTCTTTTCCTGCTCTTCTATCAGCTTCTCCCTCTCCTCCACAAACGCCTCCATCTCTTTCTCTTGAAACTCTATGAAGCTGGAGACCTCTTCAGCTCTGCAGAAGAATCAAACCAGATGAATTTAGTTACTCTTGCGTCTGACAAAAAACGCAGGATTTTGTAGGCATGTATACATACCTCTTTCGTAAATCATCTTTGCTGGAGGGATTAGTGTTCTTCTGCTGCTGCTCAACAACCTTAGCACGCTCCTGCTGCTGCAACATCTCGAAATTCTCCTCCTCTGCGTCTCTTTTCTCATGGATCTGTTTGATTGATTCTTTGAAAAACCTGTCTTGTGAATCCATCTTCAAACCACCGGTTTATTTTTTTCGGACAAGTTAATCAGAAAAGTGTATCAGTAAGTAGTTAAAAACATCAAGTGTGTTTTCCAAGAGAAAAAATATACCTCTTCTCTGTTCTGCTCATGCTGCATCTTTGTTCTCTGTCTCACGATACGGTTATCTTCTGCAGTTTTACGCAGCTTCTCGCTCAAAATTCCCAGAGACTCCTCAAGCACCTTGGCGTGCTTGTTCTGTTTTGTGAGCTTGTTCTTAAACCAGTTTAGCTGCTGATTGTCCTCAGCAATCTGCCTCAGCTCCTTCACAACATTCTCCTGGTAGGATTTCATCTCGTACTTCAGCCTCGTTTTTCCTAATGAATTATACAAAGAATACATTGGATACATTCACAAGGACCAACAAGACTTCAAACATAAATCATCGAATTTATAAGGGACAGAACCTTGACAGTGTTGATTGAATACATCTAGATCTTGCCTGGTTGCAAGGAAGCCATATAATTGGCGAACACCTCCAGAAAACCAACTGCGTCGACGGTCCCAGGCGTTTCTATCTAACCCTTGCTCAGTCAAGTCCTTGTGTAGGCGTTCAGCCTCAAAATAGCCAGTGGCGCTACTCTCAAAGATCAAAACACTCATCCCACGATGGCCCTTTGGACCATAGGAATGGCGTGCTCTAAGAGCAGGATACTCGTTGAAGTATTCCAGTAGCTCCTGGTTTCCCATACCTAGCCACTGATATGTATAACATGGTGAGTTTTTCAACCTAATATCAGCAGAAAGCAAGAGAAGATTAATGAAAAATGTAAAAGACAGAAGAAGAAGTTCACCTTATCATTATCGTCCTTGTCCAATTTAGTATTCATAATGATGACCATTGGCGGCCAGACAATTTCATGATCCTTCTCCTCCTCACACAAACCCTTCCACTGCCCGTAAATTTCACCATACGGAATGACAGATGCTCCTCTCATCTGCAGATCCTTGTCTAGAACTTCAGCCAATTCTCTGTGGAGCTTCACTCGTCTAGCTCCCTTTGTCCTCGCATGAGCCAGAAGTGGCTGCAGGTTGTACCAGTCTATAGCACCAGGGCCGCCCTGGCAAGCTGGACAATGCCACTGCCTCTGTGGTTCATTAATCTGCTCGATCGACAAGCTATCCAAGCTGTCGAAAAACTTCTTGAACCATTTATTATTCTTGCGTGTCCCATGGCTCTGCTGACTCACATCAGAGTCATAATCATCACTGACGAGATCTTCATCAGAATCATCCAAAGTATCGCAATCATCCTCTTCCTCAGAAACATTATCCACATCATCGTCCACGTTTGAAACCTCCTCCGTGACTGTGTGCTGAGCAAAACCTGCTCTAGATTGCCAATTCCATCCTCCTTCCAGAGGAGAATGAGTTACAGGCGGCGGAGCGACATAGTTGTTACCATACCCTCTGTTAATTGCTTGTCCCCGCCCAGCTCCCCTACCAGTAGCTTGTGTTCCCCAAGTATTAGCATTACCTCTCCCCGAGACATTAGTGCCCCTTCCCTGTTGCTGCTTACCACCCCAGACTCTAGGAGGGTTCGGATTAGGAGAAGAAGCCCATGATTTTCCAGGTTTGTTCTTGTTTCTTTTGGAAATGACCTCCCATTCTCCTCCATCATCTTGTGGAGGAGCCAGATTCGTTCCAGAAAAACCTTGCACCAACTGTTCGACCTCTGGGTTGGAACCACCCTGAGAGACGTTCTTTCCCTTAGGCTTTGGACCACCCCTAGTACTCATTTCGAACCTGCATGTGCATCAAAAAAAGCCACATTCACACATAAACGTCAAAGCAAAAAACGTTAAAGCACAAACGGTATATCAAGCCAAAAGTATGAGACGAAATTCAAAAACTAAAGATTTTCGCTGTGAAAGGCTCCGATCAACGACTAAGCAGATAGCGAAAACGAGGAAAGCACAACAAACCGGACAGCAGAAACTATATGAAGCCTATCTAGACTTTACATACAAAAATCTGAAAACAGGAACAACAAAAAAACAAAAACCCAGACAACAAAACACTTCAAAATCGAGAACATTAGGGCATTTTTCCGATGAAGAAAAAACCGAAATTGAGCACAGAGCGTATAAGGAGAGAGCGATCAACGCCTCCACGGAAAAACTTACACCGTACACGACGGAGATTTGCAAGATTACACGCCGGAGCCTGTTGAGTAGTGAGTAAGGAGGAAGAAGAGAGTGAAGACAAAAGGACTAGTGAGCTTAGTGGGTCGCTTCTCTAAAAACGGCCTATTTTTTTCCAAGTCCGGACTCCAAATTTCGTTCAATTTGATTTTTTTTTTTTGTGTTCTCGCCTTTATTTTTGCCCATTATTAATTTTATTAGTACGAACGAACATGCATTGTTTTTTTCTTTTTCTGTCAATGAAAGTGCTACCTTTTTGTATTTTTTAATTATCTTCTCATTTTGATACATAAATATAATGAATCAAAAAAATATGAAATATACTTTTTCGATTTTATCATAATTTTAATATATTTGAAAATATTTTCGTATAATTTAAATGTGTTAAACGGATATATAAAACTAAGAAAACTTATATATGTAAATTTAATATATTATTTCTTAGTTATTTTATAAATAAAAAATCGATGATATTTTAAGTAAAAAATATTATTTTTGAAAATTATATTAATTAAAATATATGACTATACAATATAATATTTTCTAACATATCAATAAACAATCAATGATATTTACAGTAAATCATAATGACTATCTTATAATGAATTACATATGGAAAGCGACATTGAAACAAAACGTTACATGTTATTTATGAAAACAACTGTTTTGTTACATTTTTAATGATAAAAAAAATAGGAATTTAAGAAAAAAATCACAATGTGGTTTTCAAAGAAATTAATCAAACAGTAATTGACCAACCTTTTATATAATAGAGAAAAATTAATACACATATTTATTTTCTTTTTTAACACAAAATATTGGTATTTAAAACTTGAAATCTATGATATTTTTTTTGATTCAGCATTGAAGTAAAATGAAATCAACGTTTTTAGTCAAACTTCAAAAATCGTTAAAAATCAGATAAGGTATTATTATGATTTGTATTAATATTATTTTTGTGTCACCAACCGTTTTCAAACTTATGCATTATAATGCATATTCTTGAAATCAAAAACAATAAAACTCAACGAAATGGGATTTTAGGAACAGTAGTAAAAATAAATAAAAACACTAATAAATGCATATTTCACCATACGAACAAAAGACGAAGACAAAACTGGGCCGGTATGACAATAATTACAATAAGAAAATACATCGTTAATGGACCAAAAAGTTAGCCCACTTTCTGAGGTGAAAAACCCAATAGTGAAGCCTTTCTTCTTCTTCTCAAGGACGAAGAAAAGCGTCCCTTTCATTTTCCACTCCTTTACATGGCGTAATTGTGCAGAGATCCCAACCATACTTACCGTTCTGCTGTCACAATTTGGAGAGGAAGAAGCGCGAGATCTGAGCAGTTCCTGATACCTCAACTAGTAAATAAGAGATTAGAATTATACAGAGAGGGCTAAAGAGATGGATAAGATGAATCAGGCTTTTGAGAAGATGAAGATGTTGGTGGGTATGGAGGTTGAAGACGAGCAACGAGCTGCCGAGGAAGAAAGCTCTCTCTCATTCATGGAAGATCTCAATCGTAATTGCGCTTTAACTACCACACAGGTTACCAACTGGCCCAGATTTTTCTTTTTTGTTTACTTCGATCAAGTCATCTGCATTTAGCTGTTTCTTCATCCATAGAAATATTTGTTCCCTTTGCGATAACTGTTCAGCATTTAGATTAGATCCCAAAATGTAACCTTCATGCACAGAAAAAAATGATGTACTAGAGAGGAGAAGGATGATCAAGTTTCCTGGAATATGACTGAAGTGGTTAGATATAAGTTTGATTAATATATACTTTGGTTTATTTAATGCATATATTGACTACACGAATCTGTTAATTAGGTATATCTTCAGCTAATATGGTTGTTTTTCTCCGTCCGTTTTCATGAGAACAGAGATTCTATGGCTTTGCGATTTGCTTATCAGCAGGCTTGGCATGTACTCTTTTGGTAAGTACAACTCTTATCCATGTTAGAAAGCACTAGCCTGCATTGAAAGATATCATTTACTTTAATCATATGTGACCCTTGAAACTTGGTTTACCTCTATTTCTCTTCACCTCTGTGGAAAGTTTCATTCTTTGGGTAGTCTCATCTCTTTTACTGTTGCCACAACTCTTTATCTTTACCATGTTTGACTTTGCAGTCAATGCTTGTTTTCTTCAATCCGGTCAAGTTTGGCATCACATTCACTCTTGGAAATTTGATGGCACTTGGGAGGTCCGTTTTGGATTATTAGTTTAGCTTGTAATATTCAAAGTCTGTGTGGACAAGTATTTCTCTTTTTTTTCTCTCTCTCTGCTCCTAGATTTTAAGTTTCATGTCCTTTTTGTATGGCAGCACAGCATTCCTTATAGGCCCACAGCGGCAGGTGACGATGATGCTTGACCCAGCTCGTATCTACGCTACTGCCTTGTATCTAGCAAGCATTATCATTGCCTTATTTTGCGCTCTCTATGTAAGTGGGGTTTCTAAGTCAATCTACTGGATAGGAATTATACTGAGCATAGTAAACGTTTGGTTCAAACTAGTTGGTGAAAATGCCTTATTTTACACACATGTCATTTGCTTTCTGTACAGGTTCGTAACAAGCTGCTGACGCTGTTGGCTATTATACTTGAGTTCTCTGGTCTAATTTGGTATGCTAAAACTTGATTTCAAGCTCTAACGTTTATTTGACTATAGCTTTATTTATAAATTGTCTTTGCATCCAGTCATAATGCAATTACATCATTCACTCATCGAAACATACATTAGCCCAAACTAGGAATGGGTTGGTGAACCGAATGCTACTTATATGGTTTCTGAGTTTGTCACAGTAGCTGTCATTAATCTTGGAGAATCCCTTTTTTTTCTTTAAAACCGCAGGTATAGCTTGAGCTACATCCCTTTTGCAAGGACGATGGTCTCAAAGGTCTTTATGACTTGTTTCGACACCGAGTTTTAAGCAGCCCTCTATACACATTGACCCAAAAGATTTTTGGTCCCAACCACTGAGCTCTGTTTGAATGATCGGTCAGTCTCCTTCAAATGTATTCAAAGCTGGACTTGTTTGATGCACGAAGAACACTATAAGCGCTAGTAGAGACTGCTATCGCTTATCTTTAGAGCTAGTTTTGGTAGTTACTGGCAAATCCTAGCACAGTTTTTTGTACATTTTGGCGTGGAGTTTAACATAGATTTGGTTGCGGTTCCTTCCTCCTTTTTTCCCATACTTGTTTTTCTTCTGGAATAAAACATTTCAAACATTTCAAACATTTCGCTTACCATATGTGCACCATTAGGGAATAATAGGCACCACCATTTATTTCTGAAATCTAACATTGTTACACTTATGAGTTTATTTACGTACTTATATTAAACACTCCAAAGCTGCAGCTTGAAATCTACAAATGAAAGAAAAAATCTGAACCAACTGCAAGAAATAGAAATCAATCCTTGGCCTTGATGAAACAAACGAAGTCACATAGTACAATAAAACCTTATCAAATACTAGTCGATAAGACATAAAGACAAGATTCGACAGAAATCAAAGCGATGCAGAAGAAGAACAAAACTCAACTTTCTAGCCAAATGATTGAAGCAGAGTACTACTGGCTTGAAAAGTGAGAAGCTTTTTAGAAGACAACAGTGTCAAGCATGGTGCCTAGTGTCTGAACAATGTTGGATGACATCAAGTTGGAAACATGTTCTTCCAGATGCTTCTTTGCGTCTTGTCTTCCCACATTCACGATCGCCAGTTTCTCTGGTGACAACTCGTCCTCCTCTTGTACCGCCTTGTTATATTTAGCAGCCAAGCTCAACATTTCCTGTTAAACACCAGAGAGAATGTCAATAAATGACATGTTTGAACAAAGAAAGAGAGACAATGTCAAAATCAACATTTTGCTCACCTGCACCGTCTGTTCGTTTGTCTTGGAGTGGGTGTCAAAGGGTCTTAGCGTCAGACCATCTGTCCATTTCTTCTTGTGGAGGTTTAATAACATCTTCTCCTCCAGCTCGTTCTTCCTATAGTTGATGGCTATTGAGTAATAGTGTCTGTTCAATCCATGAATTAAGGCCTGCATAGTAGTATCCAAAAGTAAGTATCAGAGACATCATTTGATTTTGTTCCAACTTAACAGGAAAACCACATTTCACTATGCGATACATCACCTGGATCGATGGTTTGTTCAGGTGCCCAAGGTTCGACGTTGTTTGACGAGGTTCTTGCCCAAGCATAATGGTCTGTGGGTTTATCGAGCGGAACGCATCAATCACCACTTTGCCCTTCACACTTTGAATCGGATCAACCACCACTGCTACAGCTCGCTGGTTCAAAGCTTCAAAACTCTACAAAAGCACACAGATGTTCAACAATGAACATACATACTCCAATCCAAACTATATAGATACGTAAGTCTAATATATAAACTCTACAATGGAAGCCCAATCACAAAAAGGTATAGTACACAACGAGTAACATTCTATAGTGCATAAGCCATTTATACTGTATGGAAGAAAAAGAAAACGACAAACTCTTGAGTACATTATATAAATTGTCCAGACAAAGAGATTGCATAGACCACATATAAACTGAGCAAAGAGTATATACCTGTTGAGTATTAATATCAACCCCAGAAAGCCAGCAGCCAAATCCAGGATGTGAATGATACCAACCCACCACCATTTCAGGTCTGAAATACAGTATAAGAATAAGAATGAAGATCCAAACTGGTTTCGAAGAGAAAGACACTAAATGTACACAGATTCTGCAAAAGTGTAAACGTAGACTAGGTGTAGAGAAGAATGAGTTTTACCTTCCAGTCTGTTTAAGCATGTCGAGCATATTAGTCTGGAAAACGTGATCAACAGCTTCCACGCTAACACCAGTACCACTCTGAGGCATCGCGAAAACATCCACAACTCGAACAGTGTACTCATCCACGAACTCTCCAAGCATCAATCCCATGACTTCCATAGGAACCCCAGCTCTTCCTGGAGGATTTTAGTAGCACCATCACAAAATCAACAACAAAATTTTCCGATAACTTTCTTCAAATCACTATGCAATCCACTTGGCACTAACTCTATAACTACGAATGAAATTCGGAGAGATACAAACAGATCCGGTAATCTTAGAAACCCTAGAGCTCCAGAGCAGAGGGAACAAAGAGGAAATCAGAGAGAGCGAAACAAATCAGAAACCCTAAGAACGAGGAAACTAAATTGGAGCTTAGGAATGGATGATTACCGTGCTTGAGCATCTTGAGGAGGGCGAGAGAAGAGATGTAAACCTGCTCCGACGTATCGAGGGTCGGAGAATCAGGCGATGCGTGACCCAAACCGCCACCGGCGCCGAAGATTCGCTGTAATCTCTCCATAATCAGATAAAATCAGTCGTCTTCTTCTGGATTGCTGAGCTACAAGAATCGGGGCTCTTATAAAAACCTCGAGAGTTTTCTTTATTAACAAGACAAGACGGAGATGGATCTTATTCGATTGTAGGAGTATCATTAGCCGAAACTATTTACATATAAACCCTCCAATATTTTCTTTTTATATATTGTAGACCACTAAAAGTAAAAACAACCAAACAAAAACAAACTTCATAATCCTTTTAATTTTTTCAAACCGGGCTAAAATAACGCATGATACAATTGCAATTTCATTGCAATTCAGCTTATTGTGATGGATAACATATATTTTATTTTAACCAATAAAGCAACATGATTATAGGGGCTTAATCTCTTCTGTTTTTGTTTAGAATTTTGTGTAGATACACTAATTTGAAAATGTAACATTAGGGATATTTTGTCAATCTATATAGGCAATGCTGGAATTAGTATGTACTGCGAATTTTCCCAGTGATTTTATTAAGCACCTTCGAAAGCTAACAAGAGCAGCGGAAAAAGGAAAATGACTACGTTTCATCAGGATTAAAGCTTCTTCAACAAAACCTCATCTCACAGCTCTTTGACCCAAATCAAACTGTAATGGATGGGAAAAAAGAAGAATATTTTGGGAGCAGCAACATTCTCGGAACGAAACTGTAAAGAAGGTTACTCAAAGATCAGGCATGCCCTTTCCTGTTTTAGCATCATATGTCTGCTCCCAAACAAATTCCATTGGTGTGTCCTTAGGGCCAGCTGCAAACAGAAAAAGAATTGAAAGATTTTGCCAAGTATTAATCCTCTGTAAGAAAAGCAAAGCTATTACCAAATCCTTTTCGATTCTTTAGAGAGCTGAAATGCGCATATTGAGATGTTATATATATGGTTAAAATCAAGAATCACCAGATTTTGAACATGTAACACAGGTTTTTAAATGAATAGCAGACGAATTGTGTTGATTCCACCTAATTCTATAGGTAACAAAATGCCATGTATAGAGATGTTAAGCTTCTACGTACCGGTAGTGGGTCTTGGTGTTGCCCGTATCTTTAGAATCTCTGGGCGAGGAATTATCGAACCAGATGTGCCTGTGCCTCTGGCCACTCTTACTTTTGTTCCATCCTCTAGGTACTTTACACCAACCTTACAGGGCCTCCTGAGGTAGAAAAGATTACACACAAATAAGAAAACTTTCACTTGAGCAAAAGAGTAATTGGTGACAGTAGTACAAAGTACATACCCAGTAACTGGATCAACAACTTGGACATTTGAGGCGTGAAGAGGAGCCTCTACCGTAAAAATTCCACCTTCATGATCAGGGCCTCCCTTTATATGCTTCTTGATCTGTGAATACATGAATAAAACATCAGAAAAAAATTATACACAAGTTGTAGAAAACAGGGTCTCAGTGAGTAGCCAAAGACCATCCCAGCAGCAAGCTAGAACATCCAAAACGAAAAAGAGTTCCACTTGAACAATTTTCAAAACACTACGTAGCTAACTCCATGGAATTGGACCCGCTTTGTGAATTTTGTAACCAACCAATTGGTGCTTGATTTCAAAGATAAGAATCAGATGGTGTTAAGCTAGTGATATAGTCCGCGTTAAGTATTAATTCATACTCCAAAAACGCAATTAACGAAGAAACAAGCAAAAGTAAACTTATCCATTCATCCTCTCAACGGTTAAGATCGAGCAAAAAAAAGAATATCCAGAACAAGATGATTCAAGACTATCTCACCAGATTCTTTCCTTCAACAATGACACGATTTTGGGATCGGATGACACGCTTAATGGTTCCAGTCTCACCCTTATCTTTCCCGCGAATTATCATCACCTAAACAGAAGATCAAATACCACATTAGACGAAACCAAACTAGAGAACCACCAGAAGGTTAGGAGTGAACAGAGAGTCCTCACATTATCCCCTCGAAGTATCTTCCAGTGTCTGATGAGCTTCTCAGCAGCTTTCCAACCCATGGCTTCTAGTCTCTCAGACGAGAATCCTAATATATTACATCACAACAAAAAAAAAATCTTACTTTCACATTTCTATTACAGAAATCAGCGCGAAATGGTAATCATGAAGAACCCAAATCAAAGATATTGCAAAAGGCAATGCCAATTTTGAGGGTGTTCAAGCAGAGCGACAGCACAGGGCCGCCGAAATCAGGGATTTTCAAAATCACAAAGACGAACAAAAAATTTTGCAACTAGATCACTACTAATATGGGCAAATTTTAAACGAGCCGTGCATTATAGTAGAAAGGTGAAAATTTTGATTTATAAAATCTCAATACTTGATTCCGATCTACCTCGAAATCGGCAGAAGTTTTGGAAAAAGGAGAAAACTGATGGCTTATAAACGAAATCGCCGGAGGGATGCGAAGCAAGTTTGGTCTAAGAGAAGAAGGAAGTTGCCTGTGAGGAAGTAGTCGAGTGAGGAAGAGCAAGCGACGGCGTTGAAGCTTTATGTGATGCCGACCGACTGTACAGGCGGCGTTAGCGGCGGTGCTGAAAAAAATCGGGAGTATTTTGATTATGTGTGTATAAAGGTAAACCCTAAAATCCACTGATGAGTGATGTCATGGAGTATGAAAATGACAGCGCGTTTAGATGGTTACAAAATGTTTTTATTTTTGTGGAATAATCAAAGTTCTAGAAACAAATTTAATTATATTATGTCTAATATAATAGTCTAATGTCAAATTGCATTAAAATAAAAACAAAGCATGCTCGTTCTATCAATTGGTTTAATGACTATGTGTTGTATTGTTACCGAGTGGCTAATTGTAACACTACATCCAAGTTCAGCTTGTATGTTGTGTCAAGAACCGATGGAAACACGAGATCACTTGTTCTTCTCTTTTAGATGTTCATTCTTTGTATTCAAAGAATTGGTTTTGTTCCTTGTCTCTTCGGTAAATGGTAGCTCATCGAGTTGAAACTTGGTTTAGTTGTGGCATTATGGTTCGATAAATTCGTGGTTGCCCATGGCTACTATTTGATTTTGACATAGAATTGAATGAAATCGAATTAGTTGACGTAGAAGATTCTGACAAAAATTTACTTTGTCTCCTCCAAGATGTACATTGACTATGTCATGTGTTCAATGCCAATTAAACCATGTTGAATGCTCTCTGAGACTCCATTACGTTGGCCATGTGGGTACAATGACTTCATCGACACTGCCGTAGAAGAAAATACTGATTTCTTACTTAGAACAATTTCGAAAATTGTATTTCAAGAGATTTGTGATTTTATTATCTTTTTTAGTTTACGTGTTTCCTTTCAAAGCTAGATAATGGTTTACGTGTTTCCTTTCAAAACCTCTATTGATGATATCTTTCACACGTAACAATAATTTTTCATTGGTTGTTCTTCTAACCATATCTTTTTTTTGTCGGTAAAAAACATAAATTTACAGCTGGCAATATATATAGTTGGAGCATATGTACATGTAGTCAAGTAAAGGTCGAATCAGTGTACCTCTCCCATTCACGTGAAAAATGGCGACACAATCGCAACCTAACCACCAGAAGCTAACGATTCCATTGAAAACCAGAATCGCTCTCACCGTTATCTCCACCTTCACCGATAACGCTCAACGTCCCGACGGCTCTATCAACCGCCGTTTCCTCCGCCTCTTCGATTTTCGCGCTCCTCCAAATCCTAAGCCAATCAACTCCGTCTCATCCTCCGATTTCGTCGTAGATCCTTCTCGCGATCTCTGGTTCCGTTTATTCACTCCGCACGTCTCCGGTGACCGTATCCCCGTCGTCATTTTCTTCCACGGCGGAGGTTTCGCTTTCCTCAGCCCCAATGCTTATCCCTACGATAACGTATGCCGGAGATTCGCTAGGAAATTACCGGCTTACGTGATCTCCGTCAACTACCGTCTGGCTCCGGAGCACCGTTACCCTGCTCAATACGACGACGGATTCGACGTCCTGAAGTTCCTCGAGGAGAATCGCGGCACGGTTCTCCCGGCGAACGCCGATCTGTCTAGATGTTTTTTCGCCGGAGACAGCGCGGGAGGAAATATCGCGCATAACGTGGCGGTCCGGTTTTGCCGTGCGAGTTGTTTCGCCGCCGTGAAACTCGTCGGACTCATATCGATTCAGCCTTTCTTCGGTGGAGAAGAGAGGACGGAGGCGGAGAAACGCCTCGTTGGAATGCCTCTGGTTTCGCCGAATCGGACTGACTGGTGCTGGAGGGCGCTGCTGCCGGAGGGATCAAACCGTGACCACGAGGCGGTGAAACCAAACTCCGTGGACATCTCGGATCTGGATTACCCGGATACGATGGTGGTGGTGGCCGGGTTCGACCCGTTAAATGATTGGCAGAGAAGTTACTGCGAGTGGATAAAGTTATCCGGGAAGAGAGCAACGCTAGTCGAGTATCCAAACATGTTCCATGCGTTTTATATTTTTCCCGAGTTGCCGGAGGCGGGCCAGTTAATCCAGCGGATTAAGGATTTTGTTGCGGAGCGCGTGGCTTCACCCTCCGCTTAATGAGACAAATCCTAATTAATGTTGTCCTTAAAAGACCTCAATGAATTATTATTAAGTTAACTCGTATTAATAATGTATTAAGGTGTGGTTTTTCTTATTTTTAAAATTATGATGGATGTATTCTAATGAGTTTTTAGATGATTTGGGATGAAATAGATAAGTTATTATGATTTATTATTAGAATTCTTTGTAATCCTACCTAAAATTGTATGATGAATTTTTAAGTTTTAAGTACGAAATTCCACCAAATAATCTGAAAATCATTAAATATATTTTTAAAAATTCAATGCTTACAATAAATGTTGAAGTACATTTTTAGATCATTAGTCTAATGAATTTTTTTTTAAATTAAAATTTATGTTTGAATAACAGATGATTTATCATTTTAATATAGTTCACTTCAAACTATTGAATACAATCCTCTTTGTGTTCACAAGTTGAAGGTGACTCTTTGTTTTGCATTTCATATTAGTTTTAGAGCTTGGTACGTATAAAATATTAAATCAGTGTTAGATAGTAGAAAGTAAAAAATAACACTTTAGAAATTTGTCTTCGATCAATCTTAAATTGTAAATGTCAAACACAAAATGTTTATTTCGGTATATCTACGTTTGTGCTTATTTATTATATGAGTCGAATACAAACAATAAAAAAAAATATTTTGTACGGTGAGATCGAGCAGGTGAGTCCATTTCCTAGGAAAGATAAGTTGTTGGGTAGGTTTGGTGTAACGCATTAACCACACATTAATGCATTTCTAGCAAAGATTCAATGCCGATGCGATTCCTATTTATTACGTCCAACTAACTTGCCTTTAAACAAGCTTCTTGAGCTTTGTAATGTGTACTTATTTCATCGGTTTACAATTATTTCGAGTGTTGAGTAAGTTACATTTCCCTTAGAGACATGTCCCATAAACGCTTAAACTAATTAGAATTTGAATCAACATAATGACCGTTGAAAAAACCTAGCTCATGTTTTCTCAAATTCTTGTGTTAATCACTTGTTTATACAAATATAAAAAAATGATTTATTAGGTCAAAACAAATAGGTAACCGAGTCATTGGATCATCCGTTGGGTTTAGGAATGGAGTGGTGTGAGACGACTTTTGTGCTAAACCCATTACTTTGGTCAGTTAGGTGAACCGTCTCCCTATTTAGAGATTCTGACAATTACTTCCAAAGGTGGGAATGAATAAAAATACAATTATAAACGCAATCATAGTCACGTGTACATCCCATTCATCCATTACGACAATGGTTAGAGAAGATATGGGTTTCTTTTAGATATCATTATTAATTTTTTGTCTGGTCTCTTTCTGATATGTTTTTTTTAATTTTAAATTTCTTATCTAGGCTTTGTGAGAAATTATGAATCAAATTAAATAAAAAGCAAAAAATATATCCAAAAAACCAATTAATAAGTAGGTTTGTGTTCGGAATGATATGGCCCGTAAAGGCCCACTAAGAGCACGTTCGTGTAGGCTCACAACAAGATGTGCCTTTTTTTGTGGGACTTGCGTGATGAATCGATAGTTGACATGTCAAATAATGAGAGGGCAATTATTAAAGAAGGTGCAAATAATCAAAATCTCGACAAAAGTCAATTTCGCAAAATAAATGCAAATTTGCAGCGTTTCTCTCTCGCCGCCGGCAAATATCGATTGCTTCCTTCTCCGTCAATCTTATTACCGGTCGTCTTTATCCTTCCGATCACACAATCAAACCGTGACTGCTCGATACATTGGCCGTAGGTTAGTCCACCTTCTTAGGCCGCTTGAGCTTCTTAAGGCGCCGTCATATTTTTTGGGGGGATTTAGGTTTCCTTTGTACTATATATGCATAAACAACAACGAAGTTTCTGTTTGTTTTTAAACTCGTGCTGCAGTAAATAATATTGCCTTTTCCATTATCACTTGTGTTGTTGTTTTTGTCTTGTGGAACAAACATAAACTTTTGTCCTTTTTTTTGTCTTTCTAGATTGAGCTTTTTTTTTCTTGAATTGCAGAAATGGATGGGTTTTAAGTTTACATCTTGTAATAGATTTGAGTTTTGTTGCAGTCTATTGAACTCTTAATGAAAAAAACTTTGACGTATCAATGTGATGGGAAATGAGAGATGATCAAATGCTGAGACTAGCTAATACAACACAAAGATGTCATGGATGAAAGGTAAATCGTCAGGTTGGACTGCGTTTGATCTCAAGCAAAGACAGAAACAAGGTCTCGAAAGCGATATTCAGGATGATCCGTTCCCGCCTGTGACAAGTGGTGTTAATACAGCCCTAGATGTAAGAGGAAAGCTGATCAGAAGAAATCATGAAATTTCTGAAAAGTCTTTCTCGTCCGTGCTCTTACCTCCTTCGAAATTTCCGGCATTGACAGACAATAAGGAGTGCGGAAACCAAGAAAACGGTGGAGGTTGCAGAAGCAAACCAGGCACTTTGATTCCGCCGGTCAAAAGTCATGATTCAGCCTTCAGGAAGCTGAAGGATATGAACAGCTGGGCTGATGATAACTTGATAAGGGATATATTGTTATCCACAGAAGATAATTTTGAGATGGCCTTAGATTTTTTGAAAGGAATGGTTTCTGCTTGTAATTCAGCACACGAAGGTAACATTAAGGAAGCTGTGGATCCAACTCCAAAGATCGATGGTTATTTAGCCCATAATGGACTATCCGAACATAAAATATCTGGGAGAACTGTTACAAGTTCGGCGAAGATGGCTGCAAGGTCCACGTGTGAGAATGCTGGCATGTATGATCTACAAGAGAATGCATATGACAGTGAAAAGCTATCTGATGATGTTTCTGAACTAGATAGTATCATTCAGCGGCTTCAGTACATTCCTATAGAACCTGAATGGGAAGAAGATGATCTCTACTTGAGTCATCGAAAGGATGCACTGAAAATGATGAGGTACACAAAGGCTTCTATCCTTTTTGTGCTGAGTTGTTTATAATTAACGTGGATACTCAATTTATCACTTGATTGCTTTGTCTACTCAATCGAGAGTTCTTTTTTTTGAGTTTATAATTCCAAACTTAATGCTTATATATCAAGCTACGGCTAGTCAGTTTCTCACTTCAGAACTGGGTCAATCTCAAAGATGAGTATGTAACATCAGCTATCTGAGAAACTCTCCTTTTCTTTTAAACAGATCAGCCTCAAACCATTCAAAAGCTGCCCAAAACGCATTTCTGAGATATGATCATGCTTCTGCTAAGCAGCATTCAGAGAAAGCAAAAGAGGATTGGTTAATAGCTGAGAAGCTAAATGCTGAGGCAGCCAAGAAGATCTTAGGTATAACAAATAGGAATAACGACATATGGAAGTTGGACCTGCATGGTCTCCACGCAGTAGAAGCTGTTCAAGTGTTACAAGAACATTTGCAAAAGATTGAAGGTCAATTCACAGTGAACCGTTCCGTATCACCAAATAGAGGTAGATCAAAGACTACAGCTCTGCGATCTGCATCACAAGAGCCTTGTGGTAGATTGAAAGTGGAAGGCCTGGAGCGTCAAAGAACTTCTCGAGAACTACGAAACTCATTGCAGGTTGTAACAGGTATGTTGATTTTCTGTCTATATAGTGTGAACTGACAAATGTTTTGTTTAAGAATAGTAGAAGGTTCATGAAGAAATCTGTGACAAGCAAAGTTCTGTGTCCTTTGTAGGTATTGGTAAACACAGTCGTGGACATGCTTCACTTCCTCTAGCTGTGAAGACATTCTTTGAAGATAACAGGTGAAAGCAAAAACTCTCTTATAACTTCTTTCTCTTTATTATTAATCATAAGTATAAACAACTATCTGAGGAATGGAATGTTGATTTGTCAGGTACAGGTTTGATGAGACAAGACCAGGAGTTATCACAGTGCGGCCTAAATTCCGACACAGCTGAATATATGATTGTTTCAAAACCAGCAATACGTATGTGTTACTTCATTGTTGTTGTATCATATCTCTTAAAAAACTTATTATTCGTCTATGTACCAAAGCCCCTGTGGCTAATTGTTTAGTGTGATCAAACAGGTCCACAAAGTAGAACGTAATGTGACTGCAGAGAAGTGATAAGTGGAATGTAACTTTACTGGGGGGTTTATATGTAAACGAAGATTTTGTTTTTTTTTCTAATGAATAAATTGTTTGAAAGGCCTTATAAACTAAAAAAGAAGGGGGCAATCTTTTGCTTGGAAATCAAACTGATTTGCAGCAAACATAAGCCATCGCCAGAAACTATATACAAAAGTCTCATTTGTTAAACAAAAAAACTCTCTTCTTTCCCTTCTTTCTCTGCAGAGCCTGCAACGAATTAGCAAAACAACAAAATAAGTAATCTTTACTTGTTTTACTTAATTGTCACTGAGATTTTCAGTTTTCACTGCTGCATTTTTGTCTTCTAGAGAATGTAATGAAAGAGATTAAGTCAATTTACCCTCATGATAAATAATCTCAGGGCGAGAACTATTGCATCTCTTGAGCTGCCAAAGACAACAGAATATCAATAGCTTACAATGGGATATGAACACAGACAGAAAATGAACAATAGGCACACACAAGAGCGTATCATCTATCGAATCATAGTGTGACTCTCTCCCCTACACTTGTCTGTCTAATCATACTGAGATTTATTGATATAGTAAATCTCATAGGATCATAGGACCAAACATATGCGGATTGATCCAGACCAAGTTTAGACAGGGTCACATACCAATGGACCAAGCTGATATGCATATGCTGTTTGATAAAAATCGGCTTTTAAACTTATTAACTACTATGAACCTAAATAACTTTCTCCAGATCATCAGACTCGAAGCGTTCTTATGGTTTACTTTCCTCTTTGTAAGAAGGTGGAGTTCTACTTACCAGCTAAGGTCTGCTGATCCATTATCTGCTCGTAAGGAATGCTCACTACCATCAGAACCAATTATAACAAGTTCTGCAGGTTGTCCAAACGGAATTGTTACCTAAAGAGGTATCAGAAGAAGGATTATTAAGATTAGTTCAAAGCCCGTTGCGTTCCCTATCTATAGAAAACCAATCAAAGAAAAAGTCATTAAAATAACTACATTGAACATTTACTAACAACAGTAAGAAAAATCAACTGAAAAACATAAATATGATCAGTATATTACGATATGCTTAATGAACATGCATATAAGAAGAAAAGCTCTATAGGAAGTAACAAGATATTGACAAATATTGATTCAGCGACTCCAAAACTTCAACTTGTAAATGGGACGAGCCTTATTGCTTCCAGAAACATTCTTATTGCTTAACATTGAAATAGAATACGCATGCATCATAAGTTCATAACCTGCCTAACAACTCTTTCAAGATGCAAAACTGCATAATCCTCTCTACCCGCACCATCACATTTTCAAAGACGGGCTATTTATTTTATTAGAAGAAAGGACAGAAACAAATAAGGCATAAGTCTTACAGCAGTAGAAGCTGAGAACTTTTCTGCAACCATGAGGTCATTATTACACTTAATACTGTAACCTTCTCTCTTAATAGACAATGTAGCTTCTTCCCATATATCTAGGAAACCAGTCTGTTCAAAGCCACATGCATGTGAAGTATTAATCCAAGAAAAGCCAAAGCATACATAGTCAAAACATACGAGCTGAAATGGAACATGTTATACCGGAACAGAAACTTTGTATGAAGCATGACCACTATGGAGAGTTTTCTCTATATGGCATTGCATCTCTGGATCTGTGAAAATAAAAGAGGATTACTGCTACCTATATGTATGACGAGAAATATTATTAAGTTCTTCAAGAATGCTTCAGATTTAAGGGAACCACTGATGGATAAACTTACGGCAAGCTATCTTCCGGTTTTCATTGGCAAAGACCTTGACAAGCTCCCCCTGAAATCAGAAAGTAAAGCGAATGACTAAACGAAGTCAGCAAGCTACAATGCTGTACGCACACCAAACGCAGCTCTCACTCTGTAGATTGTATCTAAGGAAACGGCTAATCTTTTCCTCTCAACAAGCTATTAGCATGAAGTCTATTCCACAGAAAAAAAGAGGAAATAATGGAAACTACAATCTCGATCAAGATTCTAGAAAAACCACAATCTGAATCGCTTTTCAAAGAAAATAATCTCATTCATACACAAAGATATTAACCTTGCGGTTCCTGTCATCCAAAGGCTGAACTTCAATAGCAAGATATAAATCAACATCATCAGCAGTGACAAGATAATTTGGCTGCTTTGCTCCTGCATTAAAAGTTGGCAGCGATTAAGTTCTTATTTCCACATCAAGTTATAAGATAAAAAAGGAAAGGGAAACTTCGAGAATAAAGATATGGTCAGCAGGAGGGAAATTTACCATCAATGTAATTCACAGATCCATCTTCTAAATGACATACCCACTGCAAATTGATGAATAAAAAGATAGATTTAGATGCAACTCAGAATAAAATAGAAAGCACTTCCGTTTTCTCTTTAGTACGTACCTCAAAATTACAACTTGTTGTTCCGTTAACTGAGAAACCACAAGCCTGTAGCTCATGTCCAGGATAAGGTTCTCCTGAAATTTGGAGGTCCTCTATAGCTGGTAAGGGGTCGTCATCCCCAGCTGTCAACAGTGGTTCAAAATATTGAGACAAGTGAAAGGCCGTAATGGCATTAATAATATGCCATTATGATTAATCATTACCCTCAGAAAAGGAGGAAGACGGTTCTTCAAGAACAGGGGACAAAAGAGGAGAATTAGAGGAGCTAGGATCATCAAACGCAGGCACATATGGACGATCTTTGGTATCTGACTGTCCTTCTGCATCGTCCATCATTGTCTTGCTGAGAGGCTCACAAAATTGAACATGCTTAGGTGGAGTTTCGTCTACTTGCTTCCAACCACGAGATTCATCTTCACTAGTACCTGATTGCCGAGGCATCTCAAAGGCTGCTGACTGACTGGTACACATGACACACATTAATTATCTAATTATTCAACATCATCTACCAGTAATACAGTGCATACAACCAGGAAGGCTCTACGAAAACGTCATGAAGCTACAAATTGATCATAATCATAACCAAACTCAAAAAGCAAAAACAAAAAGAAAAAGGATGAAGTTAAATGACCAATAAAATGGCACCTTGTGACAGATTAAGACATAATTCGACACAGAGAGAAGAACAACACCTTATTTGGCCTATGAATAATCTGATTCTTTTGAGAACTGAGATTATCATATCGCCCAGAGGGAACAGGAAATTAGAAAAACAAAGCCTAGGAGAAATCCCTTGAACACTCATCGTGCAGGAAGAGGGATATCAAGAATTAGCTTACAAGGTAGGAAAGAGTGTCAAGAGTTATTGCCACATTAAATAAAATAACTCGTCAGCGTGTTTTATGAGTCAAGAGCCAACAATTAGAGTCAAGAGTCAACGCTAAATTAAGTCAAATGACTTGTAAGACAATTTTAAGAGTCAAAATTCAATAACAAACAAAGAGGAAAGATGTCATGGACTTGTTCCTTCCTAACGACACATGTGGCCGTAACTCTTTCTCCCCTCGCAAGTAGCTAAGTCAGCCCCCAGATTAGACCCGACTCTAGGAAAGAGAAAGAAGCTAAATGTTTTGCTTATAGTTATTTAAATGATTTACAAGTGAAGGATCCCAACCCTATTATATCAAATAGGCGACCGATATATTCAATGCTCTACCAACTACATGTATATACTTGATGAAATATTGAATAGGTGTGTAGACTTCATGAAATATTGAATAGATGCTTGTAGTTTGCATACAGTTTGGAATAACAATTTTTTGCGGTAAAAAACTCACCCGTTAACCAGAGGTGAAAACCTCCTAGAACCATCAAGATGGTAACTACCCAAAGCTGAGCTACCTGGCTCATCTTGATGCCACCGCTTCGAATCCTGGTCTATGGCTGTTTGATCATGGGAATATAGGGAATCCTTCGTCTGGTGGAAACACAAGAAGTAATTTAAGACTCATTTCATTCAAGCTTATGATATCACACTGAGAGATATGAACGTACTGAATGAGTTAACGCTACATCAGCTGTGCGTGATGGGGCCAAAGGGGGGTCATTTGAATGGTTCACATCTGACTGCCAAGATGCTAATTGATATTCTGATTCCTTTAACTTTGTCTAGTGCATAAAACAAATCAGAAAGAATCATTTATCAAAGGTCAGTAAGAAATACAGCATATTCCATGCTCTGAATAAATTGCATATGCAAATGAAGCAAACACGGAGATTTAAAATCAGATATGCCCATACGCGCATAACATACCTCAGTAAGAAGGAGCTTTTCTTGTAGATGCTTAAATAGAACCTGAACAAATATGAAATGCAAGAAAAACTCCACTATCAAATATATCGAAGCCGGGAATATTATCAGCCATTTAACTTCCCATCCAAATTTTCTATATTTTCTGGCTCTCCAAGACTCTACATATCTACGTTACAGCAAGTGCCTATGCTTCTTTATCCATTAAGCTCAAAACTATGTCAAGCGCTCCGTTAATCAATGATAGGATACCCCATAAACGCACTCAAAGATACTTCGAGTAATGGCCATTTGCATGTAGACCTAAAAACGATGGATTTCTTCTAAATAAGCCGCTGAGAGGCAAACAAAAAGGCCATGAATAGTTTACTCATGAGACCGTTTTACATTAAATATTTTCTGCACTTTATTTTGGTTCTATGGATTTCAACGGATGAAAATCTGAAGCATATCCAGTGAAGGATGTTGTACCTCTCAAACTAATAGGTAACAGTATACAGTTTAAAGTCAAAGATAAAAGCTCAAGATGGTCCAAACTCAAAACTAAATAACAAAACAAAAATGTTTAGAATCCGACACAAGTTAGGATAAGACGATAAAGGATAACAAGAAACAGCACTTAGATAGTGGAACTGACCTTCACATTGCTAACAATAGACTGTGCATCAGAAACATGTGGTTGTAGAGAATACTCTGATAGAAGAGGCAACAAATATGATACAAATGTAGATCTCTCTTGCTGTGTAGCCTGGACAAAAACAAAAAGGCATACTTTTGGCTTTAATTTAAAATTAACCGCATTTGGATAGCTATATATACCAGTTGCACTGTGTAGTGGTACATAAACTCGATCACACTGAGGTGCCAGAGGCAAATCCTATTTTCCAAATTCAATCTTTTTGACATCTGGTAACAACTTGATGGAAATTAATGGTAATTCATGGTGTCCACCCAAAAAGGGTTACCAAAGACATTAGAAATGAGGATCAAATGGGTACGCCAGAAAACAGACAACTATTGCCGCATGCCCTCAAAGATACAAGAGGATAGTACCTGTAAGGCATATGTTAGGCGTATATTTTCCTCAATTATCTCTTGTCTGTAAGAGAGTGCTTTTGATGCAGCGTCAACAAGATCTTCTTGCTGTTGATCAAATGCCTGGTTAGGACAGCAAAAAAATATTTGAGCGCCCAAACAACTTCCAAATTAAAAAGATTCAGTACGAGATGAATTAACCAAGCAAGTATATAGAAAGAAGGAAAGGCCAACCAGACGCATGTAGGCAATTCGCTTTTCCAGAACATATTTTTCACTGCGAATTTGGGCTTCCTAACAAAATACCTAACTGTTAGTCAGATGATTTAGCATAAAATTAACAAGGAATACAAGGGATGAACCAACAGCAAGCATAATAGGCTATAGAGTTGATTACGTCAATTACTCTTAGGGTTTTTTTTTGTGCTCTATAGAAGCGGACATGAAAGTTATCTTTGGTTTGGATGAATAGGAGTTTGCCATTTCTCCAGTGAAATTGAGTAAGATATTTGCAGGTCTCTCTAAATAGCAGCAAGCCTATCTCTCCCCGTGAATATTCTACTCTGTTTATTGCAAACTCCTATTGATCCAAGCCATAGGTAACTTCCATTTACTGTTCTGTTTACTTGTAGAGGGTAAAAGCTAGAGAGGAACCATAAGCATCAAAAGAAACCCGACTCAGCAGCAAATAAATCCCACCAAATCACAAAAATAAGTAACACAAAGGCCCAATAGTGACATAATATCTCCCATGTCTAGCAGGACTCACCTTAACAGAACAGTCGGTAAGATATCTTTTCAACTGCAAAATTTCTTGTTCATGTTCCTGGACCTTGTGAATGAGGTCCTGAATATGTACATAGTCAGGCAAATATTTTTCACTTACACCAAGAAAAACAAGACGTAGTAAGTGTGATGGAGACCTGCTTCCAAGCATTGCCCGAATCATTTACTTCACCAACAGGCATAAATCGATGAGTAGATGAATTGATATGTATGACATGCGCTCCTTCCAACTGCGTTCTATCAGGAATCGGATCTTGAGAATTATACTTCGTGTTCATGGAAAATCAGCTGAACAATCAGATTTATGCACATGGCAGGGTGGTAGTTTGAGTTCCAGTACCTCATAGGAGATGATGATACTGTAGCTGATGAATAAAATTGAGAGGGACCAGCACCACCTATACCTCCTCCGTCAATCCCATTAACCATATTTTCCGCAGCGGGGCTTTCAAAACGATTACTCACAGTAGCTTCTTCACCATTAGTATTCACATGGGGGTGAACAACCAGCATGCCCGATGAATCAGAGTCTGAAGCGTTGATCACACTCTGCTTCCAGTCAACTGGCTGGTGAACCATGCGAGACACAGTCGTAGTATTTGAGTGATCTCCAGGATTAGATGTTTGGGGCAAGGATTCATCTGATTTCTAGGCAAGATAGAGAGCAAAAGCAAAACTACCATGTAAATCACAAATAAATTAAGGAAAAGATCCTCAGGATTTTGTGAAACACTTGTTCTTTAACCAATATACTTACATATTTAGCAAGTTCGAGAGTACTTCTCTGAAGTTCAGCCTTTAAACGGCTATTCTCCTCCACCTGATAGAGAAAGAACACTGTCTTAGATGCCCAAAGCACTCAGAACCATCCGTAGAGGTAAATCATGTGCTAGTTGCAAATGATTCCCTAATAAATTTTTCAATCAGACTGGGATCGAATCATCAATGTGCAGTGGCAAATGGTGAGAGACGAGAGACGGATTCTAAAATCCAGATACTAATTCTCTCCCCAACGCTAATAATCAGAAATGCCAATACAATTACACGCAACTCCGGGAAATGGAGTGAATGAGGAATTACTTCCCCACAAATCGAGTAAATTCCAAATAGAGACAGAGAGAGAGAGAGAGAGACCAAACCTGCTGCTTGATGGTGGTTTCAGCTGCTTCAACAGCTTTGATGACCTGCAACAAGTTGTCGTTTTTAAAGTCGTTTTCAGGCGAGCGAGAAGAATCATCGATACCCATTTCGGAAAATCTCTCGGCCAGTCTCTCCCCATTGCCGTTCTCCATCCTCATCACGTTACACGAAACTGACAAAATCCCAATCTAATCCCCAAAAACTGGACCAAATGACTCTACTTTCCGTTCCCCTGCTCTCCTTAATTCTCATGATCTCATCTAAAGTAACCAATCTCAACGAATGAAACAGGAAAAAACCAGAAACCCAAAATTTTCTTACTATCCGGGAAATTTCTAAGAAAAAACGGAAATTGAGCGTGTTGATTTGGAAGAAAATGGTATGATTACAAGCAAATGATAGGGACGAATTTCGCAATCACACGATGAAGAAAAGCCAACGAGAAAAAAAAATGGATTGGAACAAGAAGAAACTTTCCTCCCTGTCGTGGTCGTTTTCTCGGCCAAAGCAATCTGTCTCTGTCTCTATCAGTTTTTAATTTTCTTGGAACTGGTAAGTGTGCTGACCTCTGAGTTTAAATTTCTTAACTTTTTTAATTGTAATTAAGATTTCACTAATGGTTTACGTATTGTAAGTGAAAGAATTGAGCTTTTCAAATAATTTTAGGGAATCTCCAGATTAACAATTATGCCTCATTAGATTTTATGGAGGAGACTTTAATAATAACATAAGTTCAGAATCTTTGTATTATTTTCAAATAAGTTTCTGCAACAACTGTTTTGCTTGATGTATACTTTCCAACTGCAACTTCGAGAGAAATAAACAAATTTTTTTGTCATTTAAAGAAACTGCACACTCTTCGACCTGTATTATGAGCTTTTCAAGCTCTAGGTTTTGATATGAGGTAGAAGTTTGGTCAGTGACACTGCAGATTCTACGATCTCTCCTGGAATGTCAACAAAGTATTCATCGTCGCTCCACTTTTTTGAGATCTGTGATAGAGAATGGTCCATGTGTTTATCACTTTGATGAGCCTCAAGGGAAGCGTCAGTGTTTGGTTCGATGAAGTCATTTTCTATTTTCCCATCATCATTTACACACTCAGGTTCAAGTTCTTCTGCAACAACTTCCGGAACTTCATGCAATAAGCCTAAATTGTTCTTCCGGATTTGTAAGAAGCTCTCTTTTCTCCAGATACTGGCATAGTGTAATAGCTAAGAAGTCAAGAAAGACGATAGAAGAGTCAGGAGTCTCAGTGTCTCACTATAGAAGTAAGTAAACAATATACATACATAGTTTAGAGCTTAGAAAAAGATTTTCTCTTCGCCATCCCTTTTCATTGGCTTGATCGATAAGCCTTTGTAACAATACGAGTTCTCTTGCAAGCCACTACACCCCACCAAAAGCTTAGAGTCAGGTATGGAAATACAGACAGAAATCACAATTTTCTGAATAAAAAAAGTTTGCAGCTTCATACACAATCCGACATAACAACCAGGATTTGATTGATCATCTTAAGAGTGCTATGATGTACAAATTATCATGATAGTCACTTTCAAATGTGAGATAAATAGGGGATGCGATTGTGAATGGGGTACATATTTGATATCATGTCAAATAGAGAGCAAGTAATCAACATACATGTTTTGTCACATCTTCATGCAAACTTCGAACCTTTTCTTCCAGATCCACCTGTCCATGGTTAAAGTGGATTTTTTTATTAAGAAATTAAAACAAATGAGAAGCACAAGAATAAACACCAATATAAGTAGGGTGCAGGAGTAAATGTTGAGTAATACAAACATCTACTAGAAAGAAAAAAAACTTTAAAAACGACATGTCTGCAAAATTGAGGTACCATTAGTTACTCAACAAATTAAGAAACTTACAAGATTCTTAACAAAGCCGTTCTTTATTCTCTGGTGCAAATCTTTACATTCCTCCTGAGAGATCATAAACAGAAAGCAGTATAATTCTCTGGAATGAAGATGTGACAAGCCGTTATGATTTTCACTAATTATTTTTGTTAAATGCAAAAAGAATTATAATTTTCAAATAATTTTAACTAGACTTTTTTTTAGATAACAGAGTTCAGAATCTTTGCATTATGTACATAACGCTCTGTTTACGTTCCAACTGCAAATTTTAGAGGAGAAATAAACAAATTCTGTCAGTTATAAGAAACTGCACACTTGTCAAACTGAATTCTAAGCTCTTGTCTGTCAATTAGGCTTTGATATGAGGTAGAAGTTTGGTGAGCAACACTCCAGATTTGATGCTATTTCCTGTCATCCAAACTTTGAAATCTGGAACTTCAACAAAGTGCTCTTGGTCGCTCCATTGTTTGAGCTCAGCGAGAAAGAATGGTCCATTTGTGTTTCCTTTAGGTAATTGATAGCACCACATCACTTTCTTTGGATCATACTGCTCGTAAGCTCCACTGTCATTGTCGTCCTCGTCATCATCACTCAGTTCAATAATCTCTAGTGGACTTGATTGGGCTTGAGGTTCGTCATAGATAGAGTCTTTGTTCTTTGTGATGATTTCATTTGCGGGTTGCTCCTCCACATCTTCATCGAGATCTTTTTCACCTGCAAATTCCATATATACCAAATTATGGGTCTGGATCAATTCCTGTTGAAGTGCTATCCACGAAGTGTAAGTTACAAAGGATAGGACGCACCTGCAGAAGCTGTCAGTGATGGTTGGTCTTCTCCATCACGGAGCTTTGAAATTTCTAGAGCTTTCTGGACACGAGAAACTGGTGAATCACTTAGTCGTTGTTCTTCGTCACTTTGATGAGCCTCAATGGAGGCCTCAGGGTTTGGTTCCATGAAGCCATTTTCGATTTTCACATCATCATCATCTACACATTCAGGTTCAAGTTCTTCTGCAACAACTTCCGGAACTTCAAGCAATAACCTCGACTGTTCTTCCGGATTCTTAAGAATCTCCCTTTTCTCCAGATACTGGGATAGTGTACTAAGAAGTCAAGAAAAAACAATAGAAAAAGAGTCTCACCATAAAAGTAAATAAACAATGCTAATGTTTTGAATTATCACTGATCCTTTAGTAAAAGGATATTCTCTTCGCCATCCCTTTTCATTGGCCTGATTAATTAGCCTTTGTAACAATACAAGTTCTCTTGCAAGCCACTTAAAGACAGCCACCAAAGTTGAGAGTTAGTAATGGAAATTCTAAAAGAAATCACTTTTTCTGGATAAAAGTATGCAGCTTCATACACACTCTGACATAACAACCAGTATCTGATTGATCGTCTTAAAGAGTATTATGCTGCACACGTTATCATGAAGTCACTCTCAAATGTGAGATAAACAGAATGAGGTAAATATTTGATATCATGTCAAATAGAGAGCAAGTAATCAACATACATGTTTTGTCACATCTTCATGCAAACTTCGAACCTTTTCTTCCATATCCACCTGTCCATGGTTTAAGTGCATTTTTTATTAGAGGAATAAATAAATCGGAAGCACTATAATAAGCCGCAAGTTGAGCTATACAAATTACTAGAGAAAGCTCTAAAAACGACAAAGTCCGCAAATTGAGGTACCACTAGCAACTAAATTAAAAAAAAACTTACAACTGTAAGCCTCTTGACAAAGCCATTCTTTATCCTCTGATGCAATTCTTCACATTCCTCCTACCAAAATTTAGCAAAAATCTATGAGAAGTAATAAACAACAAACACTATATGTCAAGTAAACCTATATTTGCGGGAATGAAGATGTGACTAGCCGTTAGTTAAAACAATTTAATGGAGTAAGATAGTTCTTCTTCAGATAACTAAAAAATTAGAAGCTCATTGCCAGTTCAGGACACAGGGCAGCCTGATGACTTATGTTCTGAAATCACAAACACACAGAAATACGCTCAAAGGAAGAAACAAAGGTCTTGCATATAGAAAAGATCTCAGGAAACACGAGTAAGCTTTAAAGAAACATTCTGAACTAACTGTCTTCCTAATTACCATTAATAAGAAGCACAAAAGTGGAACAAGTATAGTTATGAGGACACCTGAGAGAAATCATCATCTGATAGGGCAGAGGAAGGAACATCTTTTAGATAATACGAATAATTTGTAACCTGAAGAGAAAAACCATCAATCGGATTTCCTTCCTTCACACCTAAATAACAGGAAAACAAAACCCAAAAAAAAGGATACTACTTAACCTCCTCCAACAGACTAGATATATTTGATGAATCTGACTATCTAAGGGATGTGACAAGTGATAACATAGTTAAACGAAGTCACAAATGAATCAGACTCAATCTCAAGCAAATATAAGGAGATAAATAAATTTTAGTCCTTGCAAATGTTTGACTTGTACAGGTACCAGGATTCAGCTGAAAATTACCTGTCACTTGAACAAGCTGACAGGGATTCTTGATCCTCACAAAAGTTCCCATCAATTTACCCTCGAATGTTTCAGGGGTCTTTGCTAGTTCCTGGACTAAAGTCTTCCTCAAATACAAAAGCTTGACGTTATCGCTCACTATTGCAGCAATAGTCCCTTTAGGCTTTTGCACAACATGTTTCGTCTGTTCAGCTATCTTATCAGATGGAGACAATCTCTGCTGTTCATCATCCTCTGGGCTGCAGTAGTATGAGTTATCGTCCTGATTCTCAATATAATGCTTGGCTACCAGCTCATGGAGTTTGATTATGTTTATCTTCTGACTCCCGAAAAGCAAACGTAACTTCGTATCGCAAGCTACTGTCTTTGCCTTCTTCTTCGTCTTCTTCAAAGAATGTGCACCAAGGTTTTGCTCTCGAATATATTTCCTTATAATCTCTGCAACATCGTACTCAGAAATTTTGCTGGTAGTATCTCTACCAAGTGATTCGAGAAACTCAATGAGATTTTTTTGAACCCCATCCTAAAAATTCCAAACTTTTGGATTTTCTCGACCTCTTTCTACATAAACCTTTCACCTTTCCATTGTAGTCCTCCATTTATAGTTATACACCCTGTGAAGAAGTTCAACTAAACAAATAAAAAAGGTCAGAACTTTTTGATAATGGAAAAAGGTTGGAACTTTATATCTCCATTCCCAGAAATCAACCTAGAACCGTCCGTGTTACGACTTACAAAAAAACTTTCCATTAAGAAAAGACGACTAGTTTCAGAAAAATGTAACAGAGAATGAGAAAAAACGCTTAAAACGATGGAATGCAACCCCTGACGGGCATTTGAAACGACACGAAGGAAGATGAAACCCTCCGAATGTAGCAGTAAGAATCGTCGGTGCGACCCTCGAGAAGGATTTGTCGGGAAGCTCAACCGCCGGCAGAATATTTGATCTGGAGGACACTGACTGACTTAGCAAAGATGAAACGGTTTTACGGTATTTTGTTTTTTATTCCATTTATTGTTTTTTTTTTCAATCCGAGATTTGTTGTAGTGTTCTTGGGCTCGGGCTTGGGCCTTATTCTACTTGAAAGGAAGATGAAGCTGCAAGAGAAAATTAGCCAACGAAACTGTAATACTTGAATGAAAAAATCAAAACTATTTCAAGTTTGTTAATATAAACTTATAGAAACACAAATAATTTGGTTATTATAAAATATAAAGACTTTAAAAGTTCTGATAAAATAAAATTGGTATTCTCCTAGGTGACCAAACAGATTTACATGTTCAAAGTGCTAAATATATCATTGCATTTAACGGTAAAGAAGTCGCAAGTCATCACTGGAAACTGAATTACAATCATGTCTATGCGATCCTTTTCAGACAGTTTTGCCATTGTGACAAAAAAAAAATCACGATAAATCTTTAAAACATTCGTTAGAGTCGTATGTTCACAAATCACAATGCATCGATCTGTGTTAAAAGCTCACCAAAATTCAAATGTATCAAGAGGTTTTAGTTTCCTCTAAACAATTGTTGAGAAAACAAAAGAAGTAAGCAATATAGCAATGCGAACACGAAAACAATTGATACTACACTCAAATTTTAGATAATACTACAATCAATATTAACTTAGACTTTAAAAATATATAGATATTTTTTTTTCTCTTCAAACCAACACGGTCTAAACATTTTTTTATTGATTAATCAAAGATATTGGCTACATTCGCAACTAACCAATATGGTTAATTAATGATTGCTTGCAAACCAGAACATAGAATTTTTATATTATAAATAAACTTAGCTTTAACATTATTGCTTTTTATTGAAATTAGATAGAAATTAATAGATTATTAGTTTTAATCATTAAACAATTAAACAATGTGTGATTAACATAATAAAGACTTTGAATAATATATGAGAGATTTGTATCAATTCATTAATTACCGATTGGTTTCGACTTGGAAGTCAATAAAACAACACTTTCATATTTTTAAAAATGCTAATGAAATTGATCTAAGAGTGAAAATATGCATATTTCTCAAATTTTCCATGGTTTTAGCTAATCATTCTCTTTATGTTAACCAAATAAAACAAGAAGCTTATTCATTTTATACTAACTTTTCAAAAAGAGATGCGTGTGTGTGTGTTTGTAAAAGGATTTGCACAAGACGTGTTACAATCAATCGAATATGAAACTGCAATGAATATTCCACCCAACAAATTGAATCATTATCTAAATAATTGAAGACTTTATTTAAGTAATACAAAAATACTAAATAAAGCAATAATGGCTTTTGATGTCCCGGCTGTTTTAATGAGAAGATGCTCTTTTAACAATTCTTAAACACGAAGCATCACTTGTCTGTTGGTTGAATTCTAAATTGAATGAACCAAACCAAACATATCATTTTTCCACTTTAATTCTTTTTTTTTATGGCACCAATGGTCCTTTCCGACCATCTTTCCGTCTACCAACTTCTTCCACTAATCCTTCTCTAATCATCCTCTTAATTATAAAGTTATTACTAAGCTAAACCATCATCAACTAACATATAACATCGTTGTTTTCTCTAAAACTTAATTAGTTTATCAAGCAATCAAATATATTGACAGCTAAGTTAAAACCATTGTAAGATTTCTGTTTGTTTGTTGTGTACATATTATATACTCGGAATATTCGGATCATCATCTAATAGTAATAAAAACATTGTAAACTACAAACCGTAGTAGTTCATCTCCAATTACTTGGAATTATATTATCATTTCTACATTTGGTATAACGATGGTTGACTTTTTATTAATTTTATAACATTTTTTCTTTTATCATATTAGTTGTTTGTTTCTCGTTTTTTTTTGTTTGGTAAAGAATACAAGTATATTAAAAAAATGATTTATCAAATATAAAGATAATGTTGACAGTCGGTGATTTAGGTGTTGATTTTTTCAAAAGACAGTAGGAGACTGTACGTTTAACGTCAAAAATAAGAAAAAAAAATAGTTATGTTTTATGTTCTGCATTTTTTCATAATCTTAGATAAGTTTCATAATGTTGGATGATGATTTGGAGTTTTGTTTTTCCTTGTAGTATGTAATGTATTCGAAGAATTCATTATAATTTCATATATGACTTTCAGCATAATAAGATCTTAAAATTAAGTTAACTTTGAATAGTGTGTAATTCTAATAAAGCATTTATTATTTTAGGTAAAACAAAATTGTTTCTTCAAAGTTTTATAAAAGTCCTCCCATTTACTAATAAGTAACAAACAAGTCAATCTTGTATATTCACCTAACTCACTCCTCAAAATATTAAACCAAATTAATAGATAGTTATAATCCGTAACTCAAATTTGGATTAATGTTATGCTAAATTAATAACGGAATTTTAAAATTTTTGTAGATAAAGCAATTGCGAGGATAAAATATAGAAAACATAAAGCGTCGAAAGAAAAGGTAAAATAAAATAAAAATAAAAACATAAAAATGTGATGGAAATAGAAGTCCAAAAAAAGGTTCTGTAGTGGAAATAAATCCGAAAGGAGGGGCCATAAGGTTTCTGCTGTCGAGTCGAATCCAATCGAATAGAGTCGAGTCATCTCTCCGCCATTATCGTCTTCTTCTCTCTCTCTCCGCCACCTCTCTTCAATTCTGACGGTTCTCAGATCCTCCGATCCGGCGGCGTTACTTTGCTACACTTTCTCTCTCTTTTTTTTTTCTATTTCTTCTCCGAGAGACCAAGGTAAGACGAAATAGTTAAAGCAGCTCTCATTATTTTCATTTTGGTTAAGCGACGATTAGTTTCCAGATTTGTTTATCCGATTACGCATGATCTGTCGAGTAGTGTTGTTATTTTGATGGAATTTATTCGATCAAATGCTGCATATGAATCGATCCTTGCCTCGAATTTTCTTACAGGAAGTTAAGGAAAATTCCTGAAAACGTGTAGACGGATCTGAGACGTAGCTACGGGTTTTTTCGCGGTTGGATTAGGAATGGTTTCGCTGCCTTAATTCTCTCAGAAACCTGTGTGTTGGCCTGCTCGACGGAGAAATAGTTTGAAAAAGGTTGTTTGGTTTCTCTGTTTCTGCTCATCAGGAGGAGCTTGGGGGGTTTTGTTTGTGTATGCCTCCCGATCGCTGTGTGTTTATTTCGGCCGGGAGCAGAGAGATTAGCTTACGGATATGCAGAAGAGTGGCGTCAACCGGAATCCTTCTTTAAGAGTAGCGATCCCTCAGGCACAACAGTCGCTTAGGCGCTTAGGCCTCTGCTCCCAGATAGCCACCGGCGGATCTCAGCAGTCATCCCCTGTAGTATTCCCTGAGAAGCGAAGCAAGAAGGTGAAGGCGTCTTCGAGTCGTGCTGAGATTAGTAATGATCCACAGGTGAAACCAAAAGCTGATGAGCATCGAATTGATATTGGTGGAGGGGATGAGAAATCAGACTTATTAGGTAGTCTTGTTTACTCCGGGAAGCTTGTATTGGGTAAGAGAAAACCTGCCAGTGGGAAAGATGCAACTGAGACACAGCAAACATCTGCCACCGACATATTTAACAAAAAAGCAGTTGATGCAAAGCTTACAAGCAGGGCTTTGGTTTGGGGTTCTGACATGTTACAGCTTGACGATGTTGTCTCGGTAAAATTTTCCTGCCTCTTGGAGTTTTTGGACTTGCAATGGACTCTGTTTATTGTAAAAGAACATTGTCAACAAACTTATCCATGTTTTTGTTATTTGTGACAGCTGACATACAATGTCGGTCTCAGGCATTTCACGGTGCATGCTTATCCAATTGGAAAGGGTTCTTGTGCCCTCTCTTGCTTCACAAAACCAAAGAGAAGCCGCAAGGATTTCCATTTCATCGCACCTACAGTAGAAGAAGCAGTTCAGTGGGTTGCCAGTTTTGGAGATCAACATTGCTTTATCAACTGTTTGCCACATCCTTTAGTCTCAAAAAAACAGGCTTCGTCTGAATTATTTTCAGTCCCCATCGATACTCCTCCGGAGTTGGTCTTCAGGTGTAAGAGTGCACCCAAAATGCTTGTCATATTGAACCCTAGATCAGGGCATGGACGATCTACCAAAGTTTTCCACGATGTAGTGGAACCAATTTTCAAGGTACCTTGTCCATCGTTTTGTTTTATTTGGATGTCTGTAGTCTACATCATCCCATTTTTTTACCATTTTTTAGGTGCTAATAGAACTTAGGTTTTGAATGAAGCTGTCAACATCTATTAGCACTTAAAAACATTTCTATTTCTCCAAGAATCCAACCCTATCATGCAACTTTTATAAAAAAATTATGCTTTATTGTATCTTGCGTGTGACTTTGTAAACTCTCACAGCTGGCCGGGATTAAATTGGAGGTTGTCAAAACAACTAAAGCGGGTCATGCGAGAGAGTTGGCTTCCACTGTCGACATTAGCTTATGCTCAGACGGTACCTATGCTTGGTCCATCACTGAATGACATATTTTACACACAACACTGTCTAATATGCGTATTTTCATCTTACGTATCTGCTATTACTTATGAGATCTTAAAATTCTTCCAGGTATAGTTTGTGTTGGAGGTGACGGAATCATCAATGAGGTGTGATAGTTAGCCTTCCTAAACTTTGGTTATTTGTTTTCTATTTTCTTTAGGAGTTAAGTTCGAGAAGTGTTGTTCATGTTGTACCATACTTTTTTTTCTTATCTGCTCTATTTCTTGCCATTGTGCCGTTCTTCTGAACCAATTTTTGTATTGAAACGGAAATTTATTGGCTTCTTTCAGCGAGCTCACGCCAGTTTGCAAGCATGCTGAATCATTTTAAGAGTTTAGTAACTCTTATCCTCCAGAACGAGGACTTTGGGATGCATCTTATAGGGAAATACTTGCTCGATTAAACACATGAGAGCATTCACTGTTGATTTTTCGTTTGATGTAGAACTCTTTAGGTAGATTAAGATGCATGGAAAGTACAGCCTTTGATGTTAACTCTCCTACATTCTATTTACTTGAAATGAACTCTCATCTCATGCCTTGCCCCTTTCCAATGTTGCAGGTTCTTAATGGTCTACTTACTCGAAGCAATCAGAAAGAAGGAGTTTCTATCCCAATTGGAATAGTACCTGCTGGGTCTGATAACTCGTTAGTGTGGACTGTTCTTGGTGTTAGAGATCCGATTTCTGCAGCACTCTCTATTGTGAAGGTACTTTGAGCTAATATCCTTTTGGTCCCTGATTTAGTTTATCCGGCCTGCAACATTATTAGTCCTCTGCTTAATTTATGTTTTCTCAGCTCAAAGGAACTTTTTGTTGGTTTAGGGTGGCCTAACAGCTACTGATGTCTTTGCTGTTGAATGGATTCATACGGGTGTAATACACTTTGGGATGACTGTCTCCTACTATGGTTTTGTTAGCGATGGTAAGTGAGAATACTTGTGTTTGACGGAAGGATTATTTCTTTCGCACATATTAGTACTTTCATGCATTTATGTTCGTCGCGTGCACTTGCTATATCTAAACTTCATGGGTTTTAAACTGTGCTGTCATTATTTCTTTGCAGTTTTGGAGCTCTCTGAGAAATACCAAAAGCGCTTTGGTCCGATGCGTTACTTAGTTGCTGGATTCCTCAAGTTCATGTGTTTGCCAAAGTATAGCTACGAAGTGGAATATCTTCCGGCGCAAAAAGAAGATGCAGAAGGCCAAACTAAGGAAGTTGTTGATGTGCAAGATCTTTACACGGATGTAATGAGGAGATCAAGCAAAGAAGGAATGCCTAGAGCCTCCAGTTTATCAAGTATCGACTCTATAATGACCCCAAGCGTAGGCGAACTAGATACATGTAGCAGCACACATGCCAGCACCGAGCCTTCTGAATATGTTCGTGGAATAGATCCTAAAATGAAACGCATATCCTCTGGCAGAAGAGATGTTGCAGCTGAGCCAGAGGTTATTCATCCTCAAGGACAGTCAACAACACCAAATTGGCCAAGGACAAGGTCAAAGACAAGAACAGATAAAGGATGGATGGGGTTAACATCCGTGCAGGATCCTCCAACTCGATGTTCATGGGGAAATACGGGTGCTCATGACAGAGAAGATATTTCATCTACTGTATCCGACCCGGGTCCGATCTGGGATGCAGGACCCAAATGGGACACTGAACCGTCTGCTTGGGATGTAGAAAACTCGATCGAGCTGCCGGGTCCTCCTGAGGATATAGAGACAGGACTGAGGAAGCAAACCATCGCCCCGAGATTCGAAGATAAATGGGTTGCTAGAAAGGGACATTTCCTTGGCATCATGGTCTGTAACCACGCTTGTCGGACTGTGCAGAGCTCCCAAGTCGTGGCTCCCAATTCAGAACATGACGATGGTACAATGGACATGCTCTTGGTACATGGGTGTGGAAGACTGAGGTTGCTGAGGTTTTTTATCCTTCTGCAAACCGGTCGACACCTTTCGCTTCCATATGTCGAGTGTGTAAAGGTAATTGTTTTTCTTTTTCCGTATATTATAATTATTATTATTTACCGTTTCCGAAACTCAAATGTGATAGGAAAAAATGCTAATCCCAAGCTATATCAGAAATCTAGACTAAAAGGTGTTAGTTTGATCAAATGCATGACAATTGCAGGTGAAGTCGGTGAAGGTAAAGGCGGGAAAACAGACGCATGACAGTTGTGGTATAGACGGAGAGCTGTTTGCATTGAATGGAGAAGTGATATCGACTATGCTACCGGAACAATGCAGATTGATCGGTAATGCTCCTGAACGACATTTATAGTTTAATTAAATCTCATCAAATTATGTGTATGGAAGGAGACAAGCTAAAAGAGAGAAAGAGTTTGGGTGTCTATATCTTTTTTTCTTTTTTTTGGTTTTTGTTCTGGTCGGCGTCAATAGCTATGCGATAAGAGAAATAACATTAGTATATGAAACTGTCATCACCACCCTTCCTTTTGTGCCATAAACCCTCTGTATATTCTTTTGCCCTTTTTTAATTTTATTTTCATGTGTGTTTTGAATATTATATCTGTACTATATACAGTATGTGTTTACGACGATGATTTGTGTGTTTCGCTTTCTCTTCGGTTTGAATTGTCAAGTCACAGAGGTTTATAATGTGTTCGATCGGTTTGGTTTCAAATATTATATTGGGCTACAACCACAACATACATGGGAATGATTTCATTTGTGGACATCTATCTGTACATCAAAGCCACCATGTTTACACTTGTAATATAGGTAACGTAGATGATGATAATAAAGTATTCTAGTAAGAATATATTCAAACTGATAGAGATTCTGTGGGTTGACTCGACTTGCATTGACCTGAACCCGCACGTTCCTCATCCCGTGAAATTCTACGCATTGTCCTTTTCAAAGACCACGTGCTTTCTCTTGCTGGTCTAATCCTCTTTTCCTTTTCACTTCTTAGTATTCACGCTTATCCTTTTATTAGTTTCATCCATTTCATTCACACGTTTTTTCTGTTTGTATGCATACTTCAATTCATTGCCACGTCTACTTCAAATCATATAATCAAATAGCAAGTAAAGGCATATGTTCGCATCACCACAACATAAACCTATAACTCGTATTCTTCATCATTCAATAGTTAGCAAACAAGATTTAGGTAATATTTTTGAATACCAAATATCATACTATTTTTAAATTATTTAACAAACAAAAAAATAATAATAACAAGACTCTATATGCAAAACTTTGATAAGTTTTAGCATGTAAACAGTAATTAAAAGAAAATGTAAATGTTCAGTGATCTTTATAATATAAATTAGTAAAGGAGATTGAAAAAGAAAACGAAACAGTTGTTTCTCACAGTTTTGATTTCCACTTGCCTAGTCTTCAATCAAACACACGTTCTCTCCTCCGGACTCAGATGACTACCCCCATCGCTTTGTCACCGGCGTTCGCTGCCGCCGTTCTCCATCCGGCCTCTCACGACTGCCTCTCCGTTTCCGCCACTACTGGACCCATGGCGCTCAAATCTGCCATCGTCTCACCTCTCTCGCTTTTCGCCTCTCAATCTCGAATCGAACGCGCGAGCTCAGGAAGAAGAACTTCGAGGATGACGATTCGATGCGACGTAGCTATAAAATCCGCGGATTCGGTGAACGCAGAGGCCGATCCTTCGTCGTCTCCGTCATCGGAGGAGGAGATCGAAGCGGAAGCGAAGGCCAAGGTAGGATCTAGGATTAGGGTAACTGCGTCGTTGAAGGTTTATCATGTAAATCGCGTCCCGGAGGTTGATTTGGAAGGCATGGAAGGTAAACTCAAGGATTACGTCGCCGTATGGAAAGGGAAACGAATATCAGCTAATCTTCCGTACAAGGTGGAGTTTTTCAAAGAGATCGAAGGTCGTGGTCCTGTCAAATTTGTAGCCCATCTCAAGGAAGACGAGTTCGAGTTCATCGACCCATGATAAAAACAACAAAGGCAAATTCTTTTCTCCCTTCTCTTTCTCACTCTCTTTTGTTGTGCTCACTGAAACCTGGGAATGGAGAATACGCTGTGAAAATGATTTGTATGTACTGATGTATGTATCTGTATAACATTTAGCAATCATATACATAAGCTCTTCACCCCCATTTGTTATTGATTCATCCATTGCCTTAATCTCGTTGTTTAGTTTGAGAGTTAGTTAGATAGATAGATGTATAGACTTCATCATCTTAGATTAAGAGAAACGAAAAGTTGGATCTTGATATAGATTCCGTGTCCATAAGGAGAATTCATGCTGTGATTGTTCCAAACTCTTCCTTGTCAAGATCAAGTCCTAACTTGGGGGGAAGTTTACTAGATCTGGAGTTTGCAATATCAACTAGCATCATTGAAATATTGAAAAGGTCGGATCTTGATCACGATGGTAAGGGTGTATCGGCTTTTGAAGGATCACAATGATTCTACTGGATTGAGTTAGGACTTGAAACTAAAATGGTTGAGAAAGTATCATGTCCTCAAAAGGTCTCATCCAGTGGGTGGTATGGAGTGGATATTATACAGTGTAGATTGTACTTGATGGAGTGAAACAGTTTCTTAGGTTTCAGGGTGAATTTCCGATGCAAAACTTTGTTGTCTCTGTTGGATTCATGTGTCTTTAGCATATGAATGGTTTTGTTTGGAATTCGCATTCCTCTCTTCGTTTTAATACAACCTTCATTTTTCTCTCTATTGTAGAAGATATCTTTGTCCTGCTGCGTATTGTGGTTGCATTTGTTTTTGTCCTTCTAGTGAAGTTGATCTAGATTCATTGTTCTTGAGCAAGTCGTCATCAATTGCGTTTGATCTTGGATAACATACCTAATTTGATTTTTATTATATTTATCGAATGAGCATAAGTAGATTCGTATTGTATTTGTAACATTTCCGATTGTTACGGTTGGTGAGTCCCACTCTCGGTTTGCGGTTCTCAGAAACTTGAAAGACTTGTCGAAAACAAAAGGTAGAGAGTATAGTCAAATTAACATGTCGTAAGGTAGACAAGTTCATCATAGATGCACTCAAAATATCTATTTATATAATAAAGTCATCATAGAACTTTTGGTAAATACATTACGTTGATTTTGCGAGGAGTAATATTGTTGTTGATGGACTCTAACGTACTAACACGTCCATGTATCACGTCTTCCAACGTCCTAAGACGTTTATTTAAAAAATTGGAGTGGATAGATGGAGATTCGAGCTTCGAACAATAAAACATTAGTATAACAAATTAAAATATGAATAAAATAATTTGGATTACAAAACTCAGATTTAGTGACAGCACATCTAGGCCAGGCCAGGGCAGACCATGGTGGCAATGATTGATATAACTTTATAATGAGCGAGACTGCACTTTGCAAAGCAATCACCAAATAATAACAAAGGGACAAGTAATTTAAAGTCAAAACGCTTCTACCCGTAATTGTAGGTTCCTGTTTTTAAATTTTGATGTCATGTTATTGCTTTGTGGTTGTAATTTTATCTTTACAGATTGTTGATTTATATTAAAAAAAGGAAAACTAAATCGATAGAAACTGATTTTGACTGCTGATAATATAATTATGTGAGATTGTCTAAAGTTAATTCCACATAAAACTGTATCAATATTCACTTTTTAGAAAATTTTCGTATTTTGAATGTAATTTTATAAATTATCCTGTAAAAAAGTTTTACCAAATCTCATAGATAATGTTTATTTGCATGTCACTACAGACAAAAATTGTTTCTAACCACAAAATAGTTATGACAACATTCGTGGAAACTTTTTCAAACCATAACTAACAAAAACCAGCCACAATCTGAAAAAAAACATACAATTTATAGCTATTTTATAATTTAAAAAGTGTTACAGTCATCTTCGAAATAAAAACTTTATTATATACAATGTTATTACCTCAACATGCATGCACAAAGATGTTTGCTCTTTTTTTCGGTCGATATAATGTGATTTCTCTAGTGAAATGTTATTTCGACTTGAATAACATTGCAATGGTAAGCCATCTACGGGTGAGGAAGAAGGGATTGTCTTTCAATTTTAAAGCTGAACTGGTCTAAGTTAACTCTGTTATGTATAAACAAGGTGTTTGATTTATCTTGTTTACCCCAAAAAGATGTTCTGACTTTGTGTTTTAGATTTTGGGTTGTGTATTTGTGGCATGTGTGTGATGATGGGATCTCTCATGGCCCCATGCAATTAGGTCGTCCGTTATAATCAAGCCAAACCTTCTACCATTATTATTGTCAATCCAAGGTTGGTCTATCTAATGTCACTGTTAATTCATCATGTGTACATAAAATCTTATAAAGTTCTATTGGATCGTTTATTTATCCTCACAGTAATACATAATCAATAAAACTATTTTAGACACTTTAGAAAATAAAATAGTAGGTGAAGGATTACATAGAAAACCGATTAATCATGACAATGTTATATTTGCTTTTGACTAATTTTCCTATTGTTAGTACGTTATTTTTACATAATACCTAAACATTTTTTTTTTATTAATTTACATAAATCTTAAAACTTATTGACAGGGGCGTATGATAATAAGATATTTATCATCTAAGCAATAATCACATATTAATGATTACATGTCCATTATAGCACCGACAGTGGTTTCATATATAAGTTCAAAAATCAAATTTCTTGAGGATTAGTTTGCAAAACCAGGAACCCAATTGTGCAAAACGTAACCCTTTTTTATGATTTAATATGCAACAACATGTATTTGTTCTTATAATCAGAATATACTCTATTTGCTTTCGTTACAATGAAACATATGGTTAACAATTTATGAAACGTCTCGTATGATGAATTTCCAAAATGTGATGCAATGAAAAAAGTCCACAAGAGAATGACTTGAAGTGCACTTGATTTTCGAATCTTTTTTTTTTAAATAAAATTTGAATATATTACCAAAAATAAAAAGTTCGATTACAATAGGTTTAAACATAATAAATTTTTATGGCAAAAAAAACAAAAACCAGATAAAAATTTTAAGTCATAATATATCCTACAAGACTAGCACGAACCATTCAGAAAGTTTATAACTAAAAAACTCTATATTAACTACTAAACGTGGTTAACGAATAGTAATTATAGAATATGTGATTTATTCGAACATGATTTCGAAACTATATATATTTTTCTGAAATAAACAAACAAAAAAGAAAAAAACAACAAAAAAAGAAAGTTTTTTTTTAAGAAATTCGTTTACTAAATTTCGAACGGTTGTATCATAAATTCATAATCGTTCACCCATGTAATTACGCAAGTGTTACATTCTATAATTATGGTAAATGAATTATATATGTGTTCTTTCTAATAAATGTAAATGTACGATACGAGCGAGAGAGGCATGAAAAGTGAGAAAGCCCAAAAATTAAATGAGAAGTGTATTTGGAATTTGAAATAGAGAGAGGGAGAAACAAAGAAAGAAACGAAGAAGCCAAAGGTTAAAAAAAAAGGACTTCTCTCTCTGCGCCTCCTTTTTGCTTCTCTCTTTCTCTCCTCTCCCTTGTGCTGTGTTCTATCATTCTCTCTTTCTCTCTCTCCTCTCTTCATCTTTTTTTACTTCGCCATTGGAGAAAGAGATATCACTTTTAAAATACGCTCATTTCAACTACTCTACTCCCTTCTCCTTAACATTTTCTTCTTTACTAAGGGAACAACGACGTTTTCGATTTGGATATTTTAACTGTTCCTTAAGAAAACTTGTCCTTTCAGTTTCGAAAACCCATTTCACCTCTCTTTACCAATTTGATTTCTTCGGGAAGCAGAGGAAGCAAGCGGAGTGAGATTGGCGTTTTCTGGGTCCTTTTTTTTAATTGGAAGAAGAACAAGTTAAGCGCTTTGCTGGTACAGCTTCATTTCCTCGTGGCTTATTATTTTTAATTTTTTTTTGTCTTCCCCAGATGATTTCTGGGTTTTTGATATATTTTCCGGTTCGTGATTTCAGATTGGTTCAGCGGTTGAGAAGCGGAGATCTTGAGAGAAAGCTTTGTGCTTTCTTGGATTTTTTGTTGGGTCTGGTTGAGAGTTGGAATTTGAATGTTCTCCATTGCAAGGGTTTTGTTTCCGCCATGACTAGCACCAAGCGAGCCTACAAACTGCGTATCCTTTTTTTGATTAAATTTTCGTCATTTCCGCTTTTTTCTCGGGACTATTTCTAGGGTTTGTTCTAAGAGTCGTTGATTAACAACACAATTGCCGTGCTTGATCTGCTGCTTTTATTCTGAGGTGCAGGAGATCTGTTTTCACCTTTTTATTCTATCTTTTGGCGTTTTGGTTTTTCCCAGTGGAGTAATTTAAGACCTCTCGAGACTTGCGTGTTTGAATTTAAGACTTATCAAGTCAAGTTGAGTTTTGACTAGAGTCTCATTTGCTTAGCCTTGACTTGTGTGACTCAAAGAGGAATTTGTGGCACATTCTGCTGCTGTCAATTGTCTGAAGATCGGAAGGAAATCATCTAGAGTTCTGGTAACAGGTGGAGAAGATCATAAGGTCAATCTCTGGGCTATTGGTAAGCCCAACGCCATTCTGGTCAGTTCTCCGTCTGCTGCTTGTATTGTGGCTTGCCTTGTTGCATTTATGTGTTTTAGGAGAAGTTTTATAGACTTGCATATAGTGTAGTAGAGTGGTCTCTCTTTCTGTGTGTTTATCAGCATCTCATCTATTTTGGATGTTTGTGGTCAGAGCTTGTATGGGCACTCGAGCGGAATTGATTCAGTGACATTTGATGCTTCGGAGGTCTTAGTTGCAGCAGGAGCTGCTAGTGGTACGATCAAACTTTGGGATTTGGAGGAGGCAAAGAGTAAGTTTTTCGCAGTTTAAAAGGATTTCTTATTTGGCTCAGTTTCGACTCCTATGACTGATTACTTTTGTCTTCTTCCACTTGCTTTGATGTCTAGTTGTCAGGACTCTCACTGGTCACAGGTCGAATTGCATATCGGTGGATTTTCACCCTTTTGGTGAGTTTTTTGCGTCTGGTTCACTAGACACAAACCTTAAGATATGGGATCTCAGAAAAAAAGGTCCCATCCATACTTACAAGGGTCACACTCGAGGAGTCAATGTACTCAGATTTACCCCAGATGGTCGCTGGGTTGTATCTGGAGGACAGGACAACGTTGTGAAGGTTGGTAGCTGCTTTCAGTGTTGGTGCTTATTTCTCATTTCTGGATATGAGATTTTTATCTTGTCTATTGCGGAGAAAAACACAAGTGCTTACTCGGGATGATTAGTTAAGATTTCTCTTTCGGAGAATTTGGAGCATATGAATTGTTTTTCGCATGTTTGTAGTACTTTCTGAAAGGGATTGGCTTTTCTTCTAATTTTCTATATATGTATCTCATGGATGATGCTCTATAGCAGGCATCGTCTTTGTAAGTGTGGAGGAGAATTTGCAAGTTTCTAGTGTTACCTCTCTACACTTGAGCTGAATATGTTATAGGAGAGTGTTTAGGACCACATGATCGATTATGGACCTGACATGCAGTTTGTCTTTACAGGTGTGGGATTTAACAGCTGGAAAACTGTTGACCGAGTTTAAGAGTCATGAAGGGCAAATTCAAAGCCTAGATTTTCATCCTCATGAATTTCTGCTGGCAACAGGTTTGTATTGTATTACTCTTGAAATTTTCGAACACAGATGCTCTTATTTTTACATGTGACGTTGTGGTAACCAGCCTAGCCCAACCCGATTATTCAAGAACCTGTGTTTTGGCGTTATCTTCTTCTACGTAATTGAGAGCATCCTGTCTTTTCCTGTGGTAACAGGTTCAGCTGATAGGACTGTAAAATTCTGGGATCTTGAAACATTTGAGCTAATTGGTTCTGGTGGACCAGAGGTACTTCTTTTACGCTGAGTCAAATTGGTGGCTTCTTATTTTCAGTCTACCTTTTAATTATCTCACTTTTGCTAGACTTCTGGGGTCCGTTGCCTGAGCTTTAATCCAGATGGGAGGACGGTGCTTTGTGGATTACAAGAAAGTCTCAAGGTAAATTCTTTTATCCTTTGATACGCAGTATGTAGTTTTTGATTGCATAAATGTTAATCAAAATCATCTTTCGTTTGCATATATGTTAATCAAATCATCTTTTGAGGATTCAGTCTTTAGTTGACTCCTTTGCTTTCAAAATAGACTTGTCTACTGTTCTTACTTTACTCCTATAGTTTAATCCTTTGCAAATTGTAGATTTTCTCGTGGGAGCCAATCAGATGTCATGATGGAGTGGATGTTGGATGGTCAAGATTGTCAGATATGAATGTTCATGAGGGAAAGCTTCTGGGTTGCTCATACAATCAAAGTTGTGTTGGCGTGTGGGTTGTAGATCTCTCGGTATTCCTCTTACCCTACATATTTTTTATTCTTTTGTTCAACTGTAGCTGTTGGTTGTGATCTTTACGCCCCCATTCATTTTTTGGATACGTGGCCAGCGAACTGAGCCATGCATGGCTGGAGACGGTTCTCAGTCAAATGGTCATCCAGATAAAAGATCTGGCTCAGGAAGAGATCCAGTAGTTCTCAATGATAATAACACAAAGACTATTCTTGGGAAGCTATCCGTTTCCCAGAACATAGATCCTTTACTGAAGGAAACAAAGTCTCTTGGAAGATTATCTGTTTCTCAGAAATCTGATCCTTCGACAAAAGAAACAAAGTCTACTGGAAGGTCATCAACATACCAAAATTCAGATTCTTTGATGAAGGAATCAAAGCCTCTTGGAAGGCTGTCAGTTTCTCAAAATTCAGACGTTGTTAGAGAGTCAAGGACATCATCATGTATGCTTGCTTCTATTAAATTTCTGGTCTCTTCTAACTTTTATTGCAGTGCTGATTAAATGATATGCCATTTCTTCGTTTTATCTGCTGTTTGAAGCCACGGGTAGTGTACCAGGCACTCCTCATAGGGTCAGTTTAACCAGTTCAAAAGCCGCTTTGGGTGTTTCAATCACTGTCTCTAATGCTGCAACGTCAAGGAGGAATTTTACTAAAGCTAACCCAAAGGCGAATCCTGTCAGTAAGGCAGCAGATTTTGTTCCGGTGATTATCCCCAGAGAAGACCCTAGAATAGAGCAGGCCACTGAGTCCAGAGCAGAACTTGACATTATTGCAAGAACCATGCCTTATTCGTTGCAGGCGGCTGATTCTAGAAGGTCGCCTAGCAGCAGAAATAACTCAGACCTGCCAAACGCTGCGGTTCTTGAAATGTCTGAGTCTCAGCCAGTTGAACCAAGTAATGTACCAGACGGGAATACATTTCCCAGTGGCAGGGGTGGCATGCGGGGTGCAGCTGAGCGAAGCATCAATGATTTTAGATACAAGAGATATGGTAGGAGTAATTCAAGGTCACGGATGGGGTCACCTCCAAGAAACCACGATGAAAACTGTATGTTGTGCCTTCGTATCTTTTCCTGTATTAGTGAAAATATGAATGTCAGCGGATAGTCTTACACTATCTTAGTCTGGTGAAGGTGGCCTACAGGGTTAGTATTAATGAGGTTCTTACTCCAGTGAGAAACCTACAAGTTGTGGAAGGAATCAGTATTTAAGAAACTATGGTGCTTTTTTAGGTGCTGCATATTAAGATACAACTCACTTGTATAGTGGACCCCTGTAAATTTTCTTTAGCTATGTTGAGTTTGATAGATGATGTTCTCAGTTCTAAGCTTTAGTTTTTGATTCAGATGACTTGGTAAGCCACAAATCAAATAGAGATCCAAGTCCCACTGAAAGTCGGAAAGGAGGTAATTCTTTTGACCCAGCTTTCACCTTTTTATTGAAAATGAGTTGGTCCTCACTCATGTGTCTTAATATATCAGGAAGATTCCAGTCACTCGTCATAAATAGGGAGAGAAGAGGAAGATTTTCTAACTTCGAGGGTCCTGTTTCAAATTTTTCAGCTGGAAATGTGCCTGCTCCTAACATTCGCCCTTCAAATATGGTAATAGTCTTAAATCTTCTGTTTTCAGGTTGAGATCTTGATGGCATAATACATTGACTATAAAGTGCAACAAAAGAGAGACAGAAATTAGAATACTGATCAAAGAGGGAACAGAGACATGCTACTGCCTTCAGAGCATATTGATAGACATGACTTTCGTGATTACTAATTTCCAACAACACGTCTAGTCATGCTTTTGCTCCTATTCCTCTGAGATCCAGAGATAATATATATTATATCTCTTTCTGTGTAGTTCAAGCAGAGAGGAAACCATATGCCAGTTGAAGAAGGGATCGATTCTCCTTCTGAAGACAATATTGTTGAAAACATAATGGGGAAGCACGATCAATTTGTCAGTTCTATGCAGTCACGTTTGGCTAAGTTACAGGTAACATGAAGTTGTAATAATGTTGGTGGCTCGTTCCTAATTAGACTCATAGCTTTAATACTTAAAGAGTTTTTCATATGTATATGCCTATCCACTACCGCTTAGAATTATTATTTCAACGCTTGGCATGTCGAAAACGATCTTTTAGTATTGCATCATTTTAGCTGGGGGCAAGATAGCTGAACATTATGTTTTCCTGTTTCTTGACAAAGCACGGAACTTGACTGAAAATTGTGGTTCTCGTTTACATGTATTTACATATTATACCTTCTCAGTGTTGGTCGATTTTATAGGCGGTTTAGATGCCAAGGCTTCTGATTTATGGATTGAAAAAACGTCTAGTTTATACTTTTCTTAATCGTTTCACCAAATTTGCAGGTAGTTCGTAGATATTGGGAAAGGAATGATGTAAAAAACTCTCTAAGTTCGATGGAGAAGATGGCTGACAATGCTGTAAGTATCTTCTGTTTCTATTAATTGTGGGATATTTGAAAAAGATTATCTACTCAAGCAACTCTTCCTGTTAATTGGTTACAGGTTATCGCGGATGTACTGGGTATAATAACTGAGAGAAATGAGATTTTAACACTGGATACTTGTACCTCCCTTCTTCCCATTCTAACAGCTCTTCTAGGGAGTGACATGGATCAGTAAGCGTTCACTTCTGTTAAGATATAATGGCATAGTGTTCTTGCTTAGTTAATCATGTCTGATGGATGCAAAGGAATATTGTGCACTGGACAGACTTGAATCTTTACGATCATGGATACAATACAGTTGTGATTTCTCTTCGTAATGTTTCTAACACTATCTTATATTTAGGCATTTGAGCGTTTCCCTAGATTTGCTACTTAAGCTGGTTAGAATGTATGGGTCACCAATTTATTCATCACTGTCAGCTCCAGCATCTGTTGGCGTAGATATCGAAGCTGAGCAAAGGTGTGCTTGGTTTTCAACCTTATCTGCATATCTAAGCAGAACATACTCTCTTGGAACTGAACACACATGTTTAACTGCTATGTAGGATCGAGCGTTACACTCGTTGCTTTGTGGAACTAGAGAAAGTCAAAGCCTGCCTTCCCTCTCTATCAAGGTAAACACCATAACTTAGTGAACAATGAAGATCTCGTACTCATTAATATTTTAAGAATCTATATGGCTCACATGCAATAATGTTTGGCTGTGCGTAGAAGAGGAGGTCTGGTGGCCAAGTCTGTGCTTGAACTCAACCTAGCATTTCAGGAAGTTTCATCATAATCACTCCGATGGTACGACCCTAAAAAAGCGCAGAGCAAAGGCCGTCTTCATCGTGGGAGAACCCACATTGTCCCAAGTCCCAACCCTCTGCTTTTTTATGTGGATTTGGTTCCAAAGGGAGTCTAACAAAAACTAAAGCTGATACTTACCAAGTTAACCAAAAGAGTTTGGAAGGCTAAAAATCACCCGGAGTTAGCTGCTTCTCTGGTCACTCCATGTCTTTTTATGAGCCAGCCACTAATCTTGTCTTTGCTTTGGGGAAGCAGAAATCTCTGCATTGCTCTAACTTTGGTGTGTAGACAGAGAGAAAGATAGAAAGAGCCATATGGGCTGTGTACTGCTCTTGTAGCTATCCTTGTATGAATACAACTACTTCGAGTTTCTGCTCTTTACAGAGATACATGTTCAGTGTTCTTCTCTCAAGACAGCAATAGAATTTTATTGTGGTTTCTTGGATCTCATCTTCGATCTTCAGTCTCATGTTCGACGCTCTTAATTTTATGAGCCAACAAGCAAGTAGGCTTTTTCCGAGCAAAAAAGATTCAATTCAAATCCTAATTATATGAGTAAAGCTGTTTCAGTTTTGAAGAGAGAGTTACTAATTAACGCAATCTATTTGGTGACCATTGAGATATATTTTAGAAACTAATTTTAATTTAATAATTTGAAATCAAGGTAGCTGATAGATGCCAAAACAAACGTATAAACAACAACGTTTAAAGAAGAAGAAGTATAAAGAAAAACACATGGAAATAAAAGACATAATAAAACAAAACTTGAAAAAAAGGACATTCTCTAAAAACTGCAATAAACCCAACAGACTAGAGATTACTTGAGAAGACAAAATTGCCAAAACGATGTAACGGAAATTATCATCAACTACCTAATAAAAACAAAACTATTCACTTTTGTAAAAAAAAAATATTCATTTCGGACTTTTTGTGATATAATAAAAAAAAGTGGAAGAAAATGAAATTGACTGTGAAGTAGCAATCCCATGCCTCTGCTCTGCGTTACGTTAAGAGACAACGACCATACGTTGCTTTTGCTGTACAACTTACTCTTCTTCACCTTCTACGATCCTCCGAGACCAAACTGGTCACTTTCGTTTGTCTCTTTTGTATTTTTAGATTCTCTTCTTTGGATTTTCTATTTTCCTTTCTAATTATCACATTATATATCAACCAGAATCTAGCTAGGTTAATTGATTCGTATGTACTTCTCTTGATTAACACGTACGATGAAACCAATATCCATTGATTCAATTTTGGTGAAAACGTAAATTATCTTTCCTAGTGACTCAAGCTGCATGTAAATTTTTTTTTGGGGCATTAAACATTACGTTTGGTAAACATTTTGGTGAACAGTCTTATATGTCAAATACTAGCTCCCACCTGTGATTCAATATCTGATGATACTGTATAGTCTAAATATGCATGTGAATCTCTGAAGAGCAAACCAGTCACATGATATGTAGATATGGAGTAAATATTCACGAAACAAATTTACAAAAAATGTCACAAATAACAAAATATAGACAGTGTAATATAAAAATATACATAATTTTTAAATGCAAAATACATTTTGTAATTTCGGGTTAATGTAGAAAATTTAACTACAAGCAAAAGTTACACATTCCGGTTTTTTTGTTCTTTCTTTCCAACTGCCTCTTTTCATCGCCGATTCTTACTGTTTGTTGAATTAGTAACTTAATTCACGGTAAAAAATACTAACAGAAGAAGATTATTTTATAGATAATGGATAAGCATAAATAAATCTAAAATTAAAAAAAAATGAGAGGTCAACATCAATTCTCCTCTTTGGTACAGCTCTACAAAGAAAGACAGAGATACTGCTTTTATAAGTAGTCTTCCTTCTCCACATTTGACTTTATTCACACTCTTTAAACTTTGCAGCTCTCTCTGTATTTTAACTTTCGACCCAAAAAGAAAAAAGAAGAAGAAGAAGAAGCAAAAATGGGATGCATAATGGTAATGGAGCTCGGGAAGAAGAAAAAGAAGCTCATAAGAAGCATTTTATGGAGAATCAGAGCAGAAATTAAGAAGATGAAGAAGAAGATGAGATCACCAAGAGACAAGAATAAGAAACACACCAGTTTCAACTACGATCCTCTTAGCTATTCTCTTAACTTCGACTCTCTTTAAACCGAAAAACATGTCTTCGTGATGTTTTCTTCTTCTCTACATATCAGCTTGTGCGATATATGTATGTCTCTAATTCTAGGTTTGTTGTTTATTCTATGTATTAGGTTATTATTATTAACAGTTTATTTAAGTTGATCATCTTCCCAAGAGCTAATCTCTAGTGTGAGATATATCAATATATACCGTTTTACTTCTTTTAACTGAAATACAAGAATAATTTTATGTTTTATAGTCTGCGATATTAAAACTATATATTCGTTGTATAAAATGTTTTCATTATAAGTGCAAAAAGTTAGACTATAATCTCCTAATGATAACCATAAAGAAAACACAGAAGAGAGAGATAGTTTCTACACCTAATCACCTATCTAATCATTTTGAGTGACGCAAGATTCTTTTAAACCAGTAGAAACAATAAATACAATTTGAACCTTTAGATATTCCGCAAACCCCATCGTATAAACATCTATAAATAAATGTCTTTACATATATAATAATTTTTACTATAAAGTTTAAAAACAAAAACAATATAAAAAAGGGGAGATTTGAAAGAGAGAGAGAAGAAGAAGAGTTATAGTGTGAGATTCTCTGAGGTTGGCACAGTAAGCAAGAAGTGGTAAAATTCACCTTCCCATAACCCTAAAACCCTAAAAGTCTTCTCAGCTCTGCAACACACCCACATGCCTATCTCTCTCTTCCTTCATAGCCTTTTTTACCTTTACCGTTATGCACCTCACTGTCCTTTTTATTATCATAAAATCACATTTAAATATATAACTTTAGTTTTGTCTTTTCATATCTAAAAGTGTATTTAGGAGGTTTTTTTTTGTCACTAAAACTATATTATAGGATTTACCGGACATTATAACATATCAAAATTTTAGTCCGAAAAATTGTGGGATACAAAGTGTAAGAAAGATAAACAACAAAAAAATCTTCCCTAAACCAAAAAGTTCACCTGAATGAAAATTATGTTACTATATAATTTTTGTTACTATATAGATTGGGTGGGACCATTATTTGTTTTTGGTTAATTGGTGAAGACTATTTTGAAGATACTATTAGATTGGGCCCACTCGAATTTCTAGGTCTATAATGGGCCTTCTGGCCCAACCACAAAACCCATCGTAACAAAAGAAGAAAAAAGAGACCGCGAAGAAATATCAACATCAATTGGCAGCAGAATCTAGACCGTTTATTGGCATCGCTTATATAAACCGTGGATTTAATCGCCAGCTCAATGATCCGTGTCAGAAAAGCGCAAAACAAATGTTTTCGCGGGATTATATTGGCGCCACAACTTAGCGAAAACGAGTTTCGTTTCCCTCTCAAATTGTTCCCTTTTCTTATCATTGCTCTTCTCTTGAAACTTTCTCAATCGAATCGATTTTCTCGGGTTAGAAAAAAATTGTTTCAACAGAGATTTTTCTCTCCTTCCGATCGAGAAAAGAAAGAAATGGCCGGTGGTGGATCGTCGAACTCGAATGCACCAAAGCCGAGGAAAAGAGTGGAAGCTCAAACTAAAGCTGAAACCACCAACAACAGCAATACCTTACTTCGCGCCAAAGATGGCAGCGCTTTCGTTCGATGGTACTTATTCTTCTTAAAATTTGATTAGGATTTATGTTTCGATTTGAGATTTGACTGTGAACTCCTTGATTTTCGATTTAGTTATAATTGGAGGGTTTTAGACGAGTTGGTTTCTAGGTTTCGATTTTTCTCACTCGATTTGTGGATTTAAACGGTTTTCAGTGAAGGATGCAAAAAAAATGTAGCTGTAGCGCTTATAAGCATGCACAATTGCAGTCTCGACGCCAAAATTCGAGTGAATCTGGGTAATTACCTCTCCATGGTATTCCACGCCTTTGCGTTTTCGTCTTCTTGTTATCACTGAGTTGTGATTAGCTTCTCTCCTTTTGTGGCTTTTGTTGATCTTTTTCAGAAGCCCAAGTTGTTGAGACGCAAACTGAGGCTAAGAAGAAACCTGCAGAGAGGTAAGACTCGTTAGCCTTATTTCTGACTGTTATGTATTGTTTTCTGTGTGTTATTTTGAAGTTCTGATATTGTTTGGATTTGTTAGGAAGAAGTCAGCATCTGATGAACCTAAGCCAAAGAGACTCAGGAAGGCCAAAGATGAGAAGAAGAGCTCTACCTCAAACAAGCCCAAGCGACCTCTTACTGCCTTCTTCATTTTCATGTAATGTTCATCCTCTTATAATCGTGTTGCTCCTACTTTGGTTGATGGTTATATACTTTAGGGATGATGCTGATATCGCCTTTCACTTTGCAGGAATGATTTCCGCAAAACTTTCAAAGAAGAGAATCCAGGCTCTAACGTCAAGGATGTAAGACTGTATACCGAATTGTTACTTCACTTGATTAGAATGCTAGTGTTTATGAAGATTCACTTGACTATGCTATCTATATGATCGTAGGTTGCAAAGCAGGGTGGTGAAAAGTGGAAGTCTTTGACTGAGGAAGTAAGTTGTTCTATTCTTTGTTTCCTCCCTAGGTTATAGTTGATTTTCTTTTGCGTTCTTACTCTGGTTTTGTTCTTTGATCATTTAGGAGAAGAAAGTTTATTTGGATAAAGCTGCAGAACTAAAGGCAGAATATAACAAGTCACTGGAGAGCAACGATGCTGATGAGGAAGTATGTGTTTCACTATTAATGTGTGTTGTCTTTTCTTTTCTCATTATTACATGGGGTCTCGAGTCATAAGATTTTATGGTGACACTTCAGGAGGAGGGTGAAGAGAAGCAAGCTGATGATGTTGATGATGCTGATGAGAAACAATCTGATGATGCTGATGATGCCGAGGAGAAAGAAGCTGATGAGATTGAGGAGAGTGAAGTTGAGAATAAAGAAGTTGAAGGTAAACAAGAAGAGGAAGAAGAGGTTTTGGATGACTACTAGATATGTTAATCGCTCTTTGGGTCTAATCTCCTTGAAATGAGTTTCAACTCTTTATCTTGATGGCGCATTGTAAATTTGAAATCTTTATTTTCGTGAAATTAGTTATCCTAAGGTGGTTGTGCGCATTGTAGTTCACGGAATGGTAATTCCTTTGATTAGACAAGTACTGAAGATTTAGAATTGAAAGTTATCGTTTGGTCTAGAATCAGTGGTTTAATCAGTTATGTACTCTACTGATTGAATCAAAGAGATAATAATTTATTTAGATGGAAACTGAACCACAGAGGTATAGAAGTAGAGATTAAAACAATAGAATTGTAAGAAAAAAGAGTAAAAGACAAATAGAAGATATCATCTAAGAAATGCGTAAAGTGATATGATTAAGATCAAGTCAGCGTTGGACTGGCCACTTCAAAATGTGTGTTTGTTTTCACTTCATAGTCTTCCTGCAAGGTGGTAATGGCTTGCCACACAAGCAAAGGTTATGCAGATAAGCAGCTGCAGGAAAGATGTTGAATGGTCTTCCTTGCGGAATCAGTCCGCACAATCTGTTGGCTCTAAAACTCACATGTTTCATCGTCTTGATGTTCAACAAGCTATCCGGGATTCTTCCTGTAAGTGCATTGATCGAGAGGTCGAGCCAGTTGAGCTCCGCAAGCTGTCCTAAAGCTTGAGGTATGACTCCTGTAATGTGATTCCTTGAGATGTCTAGTCTCACAAGTTCAACAAGGTTTGATATTGAACTTGGGATTTGTCCACCGATTTTGTTGCTCCCTATGTTGAGTACTTTCAGGTTCAAGCTATCTGTGAAATCAGGGATCCTCCCTGAGATTTGGTTGTTGGTGAGATCAATCTCTTCCAAGAAGCGGCTTGTCTTGTAGTTTAACAGGCTTGAAAGCGACCCGGTCACTAGATTTGAACTTATATCAATGGAAGACACTCCTTCTGGCAACTTGAGCTCGGAGAGATCGAACCTGAGCTGGTTCTTTGAGAGCTTCAGTTTCTGAAGACTGGTCATGTTGGCGAGAAAAGCTGAAACGTCACCTGTGAGAAAGTTGTCAGACAAGTCTAGCGAGGTCACGTCGTGTGGTCTTATTAGCTTTGGAAAGGCTCCTCTCAGTTTGCAACCAGCTAAGTTGATCTGTGTGAGTCGCTTGTCTCTGACCCAGCTTGGAATTGCCCCAAGATTAAGGTTGTTGTAGGAAAGATCGATGGACAGTAGAGAAGGAAATCCTCTGCCTACAACAACAGGCAGAGGGTCAGAGAAATGGTTTCTGGAGAGATTGAGAGACCAGAGATTCTGCAATCTTGTGATGGATGCTGGTATGTGACCGATGAACTTGTTGCTGCTCAAGTCAAGGCTAGAGAGCGACTTCAAATTGCTGATACGGTCTGAGAGTGGTCCGGCCAGATCATTTCGCTCCAACGACATGTCCTGAAGCTTCCCCAAATTGTAAATAGAAACTGGTAATCCCCCCGATAATCTGTTGCTGGAGAGATGAAGAGTAGTTAGATCACGAAACTGGCCTATGAAATCTGGGATTGGTCCAGCTAACGAATTGAAGCTGAGATCAAGAATCTGAAGCTTGAGAAGGTTCTTGAAAGTCACTGGGATTGGACCGGAGAGAGAGTTTCGAGGCAACATCATCGCATATAGACTTCTCAAGTTCCCCAAACTCGCTGGGATAACACCTGAGAAGCGGTTTCCAGCCAATGAAAGAACTTCCAAGAACGGAAGATGGCCTAAACCAGAAGGAACATTGCCTTGGAGAGAATTATCATCGAGCACGAGCTGAGTAAGACTAGTTAGCTTAGAGAAGCTGTTGGGAATCGAACCAGTGATGAATTTGGTTCCAGTAATTTGCAAAACCTGGAGAGATCCAAGATTCCCCAGTGAAGGTGATAATGTTCCTTTCATGTAAAGAGTAGGTTCCCTCAAGGAGCTTTGCAACACCAAGTGTGTGACTTTTCCGGTGGCCGGATTGCATTGAACACCTTCCCAATCTCCATTGCAACAATCTTTACCAACCCATGAAGACAGAACTCCAGTTGTGTCCTTGACGATTCTTGATTTGAAAGCCAGAAGTGCTGCTCTGTCTTGGCTTGAGCAGATTACTTGTGATGAGGAGTGAACAAGATTGTGAAGAAGAGCAGAAACAAACAAGAGATCCAAAACCCATCTCAGGTTTTGCATTTTGGGAAAATGGGTTTTGATCGGCTTAACACAAAAAATGGTTAAAAATAAGATTTTTTTTTCAGACAAAGGAACCTGACAGGAATTAACTTTGGCTCGAATTGGGATAAAGGGAAATAAACAAAAACTGTTTTATTATTGTTCCTTCACTTAGACAGGAAGGTATAATGATCCATCCATTATGAAAAAACAAAACAGAAAAGAAGAGCTACAAAAAGATATTTTCGTTTCACTTTATTAAAAAAATATACTGAGAATTGGTGGATTAAGTCTGGTGGAATCTGGAAAAATTATCCACCTTTACTTATAGCAGTGGTGAAAAAGAGAATACTTTGTTTTTTTTTGAAATTTTACACAAAAAGTCTTGAAGAGATTCACATGGAGAATTGTGACCGTTGGATGAAATCACGAGGATCCCAATTACATTTTCGAACGTTGGAGCGCAAATCAGTTTGAAAATTGTTTACACTCGTTTCTATTTTTTTACATTATAAGCATTCTTCTTCTTTTTGTTCAAGCTCTCAAGAGGACATCATTAAATAAATTCATGTGAATTCGTGATATAGGCCACTGTTTGTCTCATAATAAAGTTATAATAAATAAACAATACAGTATAAATTTTCAAATAAGGTTGTTAAATCCAGATTAAATATGTTTGTGATTGTAGGTTTTTGTCTACAAACAAATGATTCAAATATGATCCGTCGATCATAAACTAAAAATCATTTTATTTTGTTCATAACCATGTCTTAATGATATTGACAAGATCCAATAAATAAATAAAAATTTTGTCTGAAAACAAAATTAAAAGACCATAACCAGACGATTATAGTTTATAGATTCAAATTTGTTTTGAGATATTTGATTAACCATTGAACACCAATTACTTTTGTTTAGCATTTGAGGATGGCTTGCCATAGGAGATACTATTTTGATCGTTGAATATTCATAGCGATGTTGGTTTTGCCAACCTCTTGATATGAGATAAATCTACTTCATCATATCATAAGACAAACTAAGATGGAAATTAGATATGGGTCGTTGAACTTACAATTCAAAAACCATCCCAATAATAATAGCAATACTTGTTTTGGCAACTTGTTGATTTAAGATAAATCTACTTTTATAAGACACATCAAGATGGAAATTAAAACATTAGATAATGGTTCGTCCAAATTTTAGTATCAAAACCATCATTCTCATTTTTTCTAACAATTTCCCCCTAAAGTAAACAAATCTTCATTAGAATAACATTTTTGTTAAAAACTACAAAGTTTATTTTTGTAATGACAATAACACAACTCCCAATCCCATCCATTATGTGGTCACCAACGGCAGCTTTTCACACACTAGAAATAATAATTCTACTGTAAATAATTCAATAACATCTTAGAACATCATTGATAATCTTATATTTATTATTCGATACATCATTTTGTTACTTTTTGTTGACTAAACTTAACATATGATATCTCTTGGTTACATTTGTTTTTCCCTAGCATATTTTATAACTTGTTTCGAACTTTTAAAAACTTTACTTTCAAATACAAAAAAGTTATTTTATGTTAATTCTTTTAAAAGTATGATATTAGTATCCGTGGTCGGTATACGGGTAAGACCAGCCTCTAATCATTTGGTATATTGTCTTTCTTTCCTAAGAAATATTATATAATCATCATTAATTCGTTATGGCGAGAAAAAATATGATTCTGTCGATCGCAAATCTAGAGAGAGCATAAGCTGAATTGAGATATATAAGTTTAATATTGTGATATTGAACTTTATTTGCTGTTCTTCGCTGTAAGGCTTTGATTTCATATTGTTTAAAATTTCTTTCTCTCAAGTGTATTTTCAAAAGCGTCAATTGCGGCACGGTCCATGTAGGACATATACCAAGCATTACACATATTAAATAAATTGTTGGTGGTAATTTTCCATTTCAAAAGAAAAACACAAATCATAAAGTAGACATCACTTCAACATAGAGGACATTTACGGGAAACTCATTATGTTTAACATTTAGAGCCCGTTTCGAATTTAATAAGACTGCAAACTAACAAAAAAAAATCATTTTCTATTTTTTTTTAATAAATCACAAATATATCAAACAAAAATTACAAAATTTATTTTTGTATTTTAAGTGATAAATTTGGATTTTAATTGGGTTATTATAAAAGATTAAGAAAAAACTAAAAAAACAATTTTTAGAAAATCAAATTCATGACTTCTTTTTAAAGATTTTTAAAATTCAATTACTAGGCTAAAAAGACATTTATAAATTTAAAAAATTAAAATATTTTATTAACAGCAAACTCATATTCTGCTTCGGTTCATGATCTGTGAACATTGATCCAATTATGTGTCTCCATCCCATTTTACACACATACCATATTGGTGTGATGAACGGTTCGCTCGATTTAGAATTTGTAAACCGGTTTTACGAATCTGATTCTAGTATTCTATATCCATACAATGAAAGGGTTAAAGATTGATCTTGAATCCTATAGTTAACATACAAAAAGTCGTTAAAATTTGAATGCGAGTAAAGTGTATCGCTAGAATCGACGATAATGGGAGTCGTTACTCGTTTAACAAGCTTGAGGGAGATCACAAATAAAAAATCGTTTTGGTGTTTTTGGGTTTTATATTAGAAAGTTTTGACCCTACATATTCCCTTGACAACCTAAGATTCAAATAATTGTACTTCTTTTTCGCTGTTGTTTAATTGTTGGAAAAAAAATCGAACTTTTATTTCGACTTCTCTCTATTGGAGTCTTTTCGAGGAAGAAAAGTTGAATCCTATCTTTCTTCTGCCCTATAAAGAAACCAAAATTATCACACAAAGAAAAGAAAAGAAAAGACAAGAACTTTCGAATTCAAGCCCAATATATCCTAAACAAGTTTTAAAGCCCGTATCTTTTTTTAATTGTCAATTTGGCCCAATGTATTGGTTTTTGATTTTGTAAAGTCGAATCCTTTCCTTTTTGACGGATCTCTGCTTCTCGTCGGCGGCTAACGAAATTCTCTGCGAGGTTTTGGCTGAATTGCTCGAACGGAGAAACGAGAAGAGATGGGTCAAGCTCAGAGTAACGAGAACTCTGCTTCATCCGAAATTCCAGCGACGACGAATACTCCTCCTCCACCTTCTACGACTTCGCCTCGGGATTCTGATGGCGATGATACTTCGTCGTCTCCGATGGGGTCTCTCCTTGCAGGTTCGGCATTCTGTATCTCGATCGAAAGGTTTCTCTGTTAGTTGAATACTCAAGATTTTTATGAATTGGGTTTTCGTTTTGGTCTATGCTTGATATCATATTCATCGGAAAGGTTCTTAGTCTTTGTATTTGTAGTTTCTGGTCTAGTTTTATCTCAAGGAATAGTCTTTGATTACCAGTTTATAAGCTCTATCGTTCACATCTTCTGGTCCAGTTTTTAGTTCGATGATTTAGAAAAGTTTGACATCCTTGTACTGTCTTTTATATCACAGAAGCTGCAGCATATGGTGATGATGATAATGAGAATGAGGTTATTCCTCTAACTTTCTCTTACTTTATTCGCAAGCTTTTTGAGTTATCTGACAAACACCGATTCCATCAGTCACTTGAAGTCAAAGCACAGAAAGCCCTCGATTGTCCTTGCATAGCAGATTTGCGTAATGGATCTTGCGGATCCCAGTTCTCCGAGGCATTCCGTTGCTTTCTCATGAGCACTGCAGAAGAAAAGGTAACTGTAACTGAAAAATACGGATAACCTCAAAACTGAAGTGCTCATAGACATTGATGATAGTTGTATTTTTCGTTTCGGAGGTTCACAAAGGATATTGGATGTGTGTTTGCTGTTGCAGGGATCAGACTGTGTGCATCCATTTGTGGCATTGCAAACCTGTGTTAAAGCCAATCCGGATGCATTCTCTAAAGAGGTTTTAGAGGACGAAAATGAGACCGAGAAAAAAGAAGAGCAACAGCCGGTGCAAGACCATAGAATCATCCCGCCTCTCTGGGCAAAGGACACGCCTCGCGGCGGCAAATCCAAGCTTTAGAAGATCAAACCACAATGGAGTCAGCATAGGAAGCTATTCTTTTCTCTTTTCATTCTTCTCTTGGGACATCAAAGTGAAGAAAGTAAAAGAAGCCATGGTGTGACCGTTTGGTTTTTGGATTCTGTGGTCGTTGTAAAAGTATATCATAGTATTTTTTTGTTCTCTTTTCTTAAAAGTCGAGAATTTTAGTTTACATTGTGATGAATCATGATCTTACTTTGTTCCCAAAAGAACCGCTTCTTCGAAAGCGTAACCGTTTGGTTTAATTTATAGAGCAAGGTTTAGTTAGGTGCCAAGCCATAATAATATAACCGACCGGTTTTAATTCGGTTTGATAGTGACATTAATTGCTTTGTAGTTTTCGTTAATTAGGATCATCGCAGCTATTTATATTTTGTGCTTCCTGTTTTGGATAAAAACTGCAAAGCGTGGATAAATGAAGATCTTTCACAATCAATATTCAATAGATAGTTGCGTACTCACGAGTCTGCGAAGCTTGCACGGGAAGAAAAGAGAATAGAGGAAGAGAGGAATCTCATTGGAACGGGTGAATCTGAGAGGCATTCTAGGTTACGATACCATTTCTTATCTGATTGATTGTGGTTCCGTGCGCCGTTCGCAATGGAAGAAGACGGTGGCGCTGTGAAAGTGGGAATGCTGGAGACTTTCATGAAAAACCAGCAGAACTCTTTGAAATCCCTATTCCACCGGAAGAAATTGTCCGCCGGTCGTGATGGAGATGCTTCTCCGTCACCTATCGCTTCCCCGAAACCCATCCCTCAGCTCTCCTTTCTCGCCAATTCCGTCGTCTCTCGCTGCTCAATGTATTTTGTACCTCTCTCTCTTTATCCTCCCCAGTTTCTCGAGAACTTCGAGATTCATATGCGTTTCAGATCTCCTAGGTTATACTGGCGATTGCGTAGGTCCATCTAGGATTATACGCAATTTGATTATTACTTGCTATTCGAAAGCAATTTGGGTATATCAGCGATATTCATTTTGTATTAAGAGCTTGGGCTGGTTCTTCTGCTAATTGATTGAGGAAGATTTTCATGTGTGTTTTTTTTTTGCCAATTGTTCAGTATCCTTAAGATTCCAACAGAAGACCTGCAACATCGTTTTGATGTAGAGTTGCCTGAGAGTGTTAAGCAACTCTTGACATATGCAAGGAACTTTCTAGAGTTCTGCTCATTTCAGGCACTCCATCAAGTAATGAAACAACCTAATTACCTAAGTGATCAAGAGTTCCGTCAACTGATGTTTGATATGATGCTTGCTTGGGAGACCCCAAGTGTCACAAGTGAGAACGAAATTAAAGTGAGAAATTTATCTTGTTGCCATGTTTGCTATTTTCTTAAAACAGAGATGTTTGGATTGATGTTTCAGATCTTCTCGTCTTTGTGTCACTTTTTTCCACGTTTAGGATGCAGCGTCTCCGTCCAAGCAGGACTCAGAAGATGAAGACGGGTGGTCTCTATTCTATTCAAGTCCCACCAATATGGCAATGCAGGTTATTTCCATCTTAGACTTCTTTTGCCTGCGTTAGTCAAATTTGGAAGGACCTAATAGGCTTTTTCCCTAACAACATTCTTAATAGGTTGATGAAAAAAAGTCTGTCGGACAGGAGGCTTTTGCAAGAATTGCTCCGGTTTGTCCTGCCATTGCAGATGCAATAACTGTACATAATCTTTTTGATGCACTGACTAGCTCGTCAGGCCACAGGCTTCATTTTCTCGTATATGACAAATACATCCGCACACTTGACAAGTATGAACTAACCACTGTATTTTTAGTCCCTCAATTTGCTTTTCTGCATTTGTTGATTTGTTGCACCATCAATTTAGAATCTTTTAGAATCTTTTTGGATACCATGGCTCTAATTTAGAATGAGATCAATCCACAGAGAAATCATGTCTTCCTCACATTTTCTTGCGGATGTTTGTTTCCTCAATATGTCTGGTTTCTCTGTTATTTTTCTTCACCCGTCTTTCATTTGTAGAATTTTTAAGGCTGCTAAGAGCTCTCTTGGACCTTCAGCTGCCAGTCTTCAGCTGGCCAAGGGAGAAATAGTTCTTGATATGGATGGTGCCAATCCTGTTCTCCCAGTTCTTAAACACGTGGGCATCTCAGCATGGCCTGGTGAACTTCTGGAGTCGAGACATCTCTGCATATAATCATTTTATTTATGCTGACATTCTGCTTTGGCAATAAACTATACCTTGAGCAAAAGGGGAAACATGAAAATCGTGGTTTAAGTTGGTTGATTTTGTTTCCATCTTAATAATTATCGAGCATTTCCTTTTGTAGGGAAACTGACACTTACCAACTGTGCTCTATATTTTGATTCAATGGGTGGTGGTGATAAGCCGATGAGATATGACCTCACTGAAGGCACAAAACAGGTCATCAAACCTGAATTGACAGGGCCATTGGGTGCTCGTATCTTTGATAAAGCCATCATGTACAAATCGACAATAGTGTACGTGTGCTAGTGGAATACAATATTATTTGTCTTATTTATGATCATTCACGAAATCTTGTACTCACGGATATATTTCTTTTGCTTTATCTACTTTTGAGCCGACAGGCCAGAGCCGGTGTATTTTGAATTTACAGAGTTTAAAGGCAATGCTCGCCGAGACTACTGGTTGGGTATATGCCTGGAGATCCTTCGTGTGCAATGGTTCATTCGAAAATACAACTTTAAAGGGATTCAAAGATCAGAAATACTTGCAAGGGCAATCCTTGGGATATTCCGTTACCGTGCAATAAAGGAAGCTTTCCAAGTCTTCTCTTCCCAATACAAAACATTGCTTATATTTAACCTAGCAGAAAGTCTTCCTGGTGGAGATATGGTCTTAGAAGCTCTGTATAGCCGAGTTTCTCGCATAACCTCCAATGTTCTTTCTGATGTCAGTTCTGTTCAGTATATGAAATGGCCCTCAAACTTATCTCCAGTCTCACTCATATTGCTTGAGCATTTTGGATTGAATCTAGAAACTGGGACAAATATGGGTGAAGAAATGATAATCGTAGGGGATTTCTGTGTTGGGGAGACGAGTCCATTGGAGATAGCTCTGAAACAGTCGATCCTAGACACAGACAAGGCTGCAGCTGCTCAGGCGACTGTGGATCAAGTGAAAGTTGAAGGAATCGACACTAATGCTGCAGTAATGAAGGTATCACGCGATACTTCCTCTTCGTTTTTCCCTTTTTTTTGTGGCTTCATAGTTATTATTAACTCATAGTCTCGTTGCAGGAACTATTGCTCCCTTTCATCAAACTAGGCTTGCGTATAAAACTCTTAGCCTCTTGGGAAGAGCCTTATAAATCGACAGTGTTCATGATCTTGGTCAGCTATCTGATTATTAGGTAAGAATTCAGCTTTAAAAGACACAATGGCATAGGATGATAGAGTTGCATTGCAGGATAACTCATGAAAGCGATGAAGCCAAGTTTTGATCTGTTGTCACAAGAAATTTGATAAATGTATTGACATCAACAATCTTCTTATGTTGTAAAGTGAGTGGATCAGTTTCATACTACCGTCAATATTACTCCTGGTGGCCATAGTAATGTTGTGGCGTAAGCAATTCAACAAAGGAAAAGAACCGAAAGCCGTTCGAGTCAAAGCTCCACCAAGTAAAAACGCAGTGGAGCAGCTACTTGTACTACAAGACGCAATCAGCCAATTCGAGTCGCTAATCCAAGCCGTAAACGTTGGTCTCCTCAAAATAAGAGCCATTACTCTTGGAATTCTTCCTCAGGTATAATGTTATCAAATCATGATGATGCTTAAGATAATAAAGCTGTGGATGCGTTTGGTATAACCCTCGGTCTCTCTTTTATATGTTTTTCAGGCGACGGATACATCGGCTATATCACTTGTGATTGTGGCAGTTATATTGGCGGTTGTTCCGGTGAAGTACTTAATAACGATAGCGTTTGTAGAGTGGTTCACGAGGGAAGTTGGATGGAGGAAAGCGAGTAGTGACCGGTTAGAGAGGCGGGTCAGAGAATGGTGGTTTAGAGTACCAGCAGCTCCGGTTCAGCTCATTAGAGCCATTGATAGCAAGAAGAAGAAGTGACACTTTTCTCTCATCTCACACATCGTCGCTGTTTCTAGACGTGCTTTTGATATTATCATGCAGATTATACCTTTTTTCTAACGTTTTAAGATTCAGGTTTAAAGTAAGTCTATTTTGTTGATGGATCAAACTCACCATTACCTTTTGTCTGTTTTTCATGTTAAAGAATTTTGGGATCAAGACTAAAGAATCATTCCTCCGTTTGGCCATCTTACATATGTTTGGAGATAATAGATGTAACTCTTATAAGTTAGATCCTATAGTTTGGTTGACTCAAAAACTTAAATAGGATTCCTCTCGAAAAACTTAAAAAGGAATTAAAAAACCCCAAAGTAATAACAACAGAAACCAAAAACAGCATCAATGTCGAGAGTTGTTGCTTGAGAAAGAAAGAGCGATAGTAAAAGCATCCTTGAAACAGCAGAATGTTTTCATATGCTAGGCTTAGCAGCTTAGCAGCAAAACCACATCACTGGGGCGGGCCATAAGACTTATGAGCCCTAAAGAAGTTGAAATCGCTGTGGTTGAAGCCGATTGTTTCCAGCCAGGAGGAAGCAGAGTCATCATGCATCTCTATCTTACGTTTAGCTGATGTCCCAGGCATCCACACGTTACCAAAGGCCTTGTAAGTCATTGCTCCAAATGGAGAAAGCACAACTTCTCCTGTCTCATCGACCTTCTTACCATCTTTACCAAATGTTTCTGAGAAATCACAAACAAAAACTAGATAAGATCTTAAGAAAATAATGATGAAGAAAGTGGAAAATGTAATCTATCAAACACTTCTTTGTAAGACCAATATTTTTTTGAACTAACACCAGAAAGATCACCACAAGTTGATTAGTTGTACTAACAAAAGAACTGATTCTGCACTAAGAAAAGACTGGAATTACACTCACTCATCCTTTCTTATTTAGCTAAAAGGAGGCAAGTGTCTTGTACAAACAGGAAGATATATCTGGAAACTGAAGACAAGACTTGCAGAGAAAAGAGTGGCTCGAATTGGTAAGAGAGTGGTGCAAAAAAATGCAACTACTCCGTCACTTGTAATCAACAGAAATAAATACCACAATATATGTATGCAAACCCTTTTCTCTATATCCAAGGGCCACTGTGATAGAGTAAAAAGTTAAAAAAGAAAATCTAGAACTAATAGTGAAACACCAAAAATAGGAAAACGCAATCATAAACCTTTAGTTCTCTCCCGATTAAGATACTACTACAAATCAATCAATCAATCTCAAATAATTAGTCCTCACTGAACCATTGCTAAAATATCTGTCAAACTGCATATTCTATTAGTAATAGAGAGATGGTTCCGAGATATGAGCATCAGTGTATATCACTACTACAAATCTCATCGCTAAAGTAGCATACAGCTTAACAAGAACAAAGTACCGGAAATATATTTGCAAATTTGTCGACATATTGCTTTACATAACATTTGTACACTGAAAAGGTAATGTTAATTCTCAAATGATGAAAGTACCTGGAAAGTGGGGTGTCAATGAATGGTATGTTAGGAAAGCGGCAGATAACTTCTTCATTTTTTTCACTGATGGAATTTGATAAATGGGATACCTGAAGTAATTCAAATCAACCGAATTCAGTATCATCTTTGTTACGAATAAGTCAATATATTTGGACATGGTGAGCAATTAATTTGGACATGGTAAGCTAATATAGTAATACTAATATCCTTCATTGGGACATGGTGAGCAATTAATTTATCACCTAGCCAGATATTCAAGAAATAAGTAGGCGAAAACTGAATAAGATAATAGAACAGTTGACATACCAAGCTACGGAAATCCAGCTGTATTGAGAAAGATCTGAACTCGTCAGACTATTCAATCCAGTGTGCTGCTCAGCTAGTTTAGTAATCTACAAAACATATAAGCAAAAAAACCACTTGGAGAACCAATCCAATATCAAAAGGGAAATACAAGAATTAAGTATAAGATACCTTTTCAGTAAGAGGCTCCCTCTCGAACGGGTTTGTTGTCTCGTTATATTGAAAATAAAGGTAGCCTAAGTTATCAGGATCCAGAAAGCGATGCTTATACTTGGTATCAGAGTCAGGATTAGCAGAACTTTTCTCTGCACCATCTTCTCCTATCGACGAGCTCCTACATTCAGAAAAAAGAAGAAGAAGAAGCAATATTTTGAAAGAACCAGACGATCTCCTACACATAGTCATTTCATTTGTAACCATAAACAAAAAGCAAACATAGAAGACGTTGAGGAGCTTTACAAAAGCATAAGATTACTAGGTCATAAAGCTATCCCGATTCGAACTAATTCACAAAACATACCAGAAATTCAAAGCAATAAAGGCCTTAATCCATCCCCAAAATGCCACACAATCAATTCACAGCAAAAATAAAAATAAAATAAAGGCACATACTTCCATATCAGATCTTGTAACCCATGAAGCAATAAGACATATCATAGTGGTGAGAGAGGAGAGAAATCGAAAACCTTGAAGAAGAATCATCACCGAAGGGTTTGATGGTGAAGATCTGGATGGCGGAGAGTGTAGGAGCATAGTACTGAGTAACCTTGTAGTTGATGTTTTCCAACGAAAGAGGAACTCCAACACCAAAACAGCTCCACTCTTCACAGGCAGACCAAATATCTCCGAGGCCGATGCGAGGGATTCTCACTTCCTTTGCTTCAGCTCCTGATGAAGAAGACGATGCCCCACTTGTCTGCACACAATTTGAATTGGGTTTAACGTAAACCGGGTTGGGAAAAAACAATAATTTTAATATTCTTAAGAAGCCCTCGTAGTTAATTTAGTCTTTACCACTACTACATATCATTGAGACTTTGACCAATTTATTCGATAGATATTTTTTCTTTCACGTAAGTTTATCAAAGAACGTTAAAAAAAAATTGTGAGGACAAATGGTAATCGATTTTTACGTCCTTTTAATCAGAGTAATCCTAAGAAAATCATTTGAAACTGAGCCCCAAAGCAATAGTACTCTTTGTCGAATGTGTTTTTTTTGTTGTTGGTGCTTTTGGGGTTTCACTGTCGTATGTGGTTGCTAGACTAGAAGAGTTTAGATCCAGGTTATGTCTACAAAATCTAGACGTAAACCATATCGTAGTGTAGGTTCTTATAGCTTCTTGCTTCGCATACTACATCTGAGAATGTTCATTTACTCGGAACACTTGATAAAACATATATATGTAAGTGGATACAAAACGTTACCTGAGTATGATAATGAACAGGGACACGAGGAGATGTGCATGCGAGAAAGCTCTCGAAATTAGATTCACCTTGGGAGGACATTTTTTCTTTCCACCAAATGAGTAAATCTTAGATGAAAGAAAACCTTAAAAACAAAATACAAATCCTCACTCTTAAAGAGAACTACAATGGAAAACAAATTGTTCAAGAAAATGTTCTTTCTCTCTTAAAGAGATTAGATGAAAATTTAGAATATGAAAATTTTTAAGAAAGAAAAAAACATTCAAAGGAAATAAAACTAATTAGTTTTTTTACTTAATATTTTTCTAAGTATGTCATAATATATTAAGTAACAGCTATTAGCCCCTCCACCTGTTTACTCATTATTACTATATTCATTATTACTGTTTACTACCAGTGTGGACCTTGTTTCCTATTATTACTTTTTCCTATTTATTTTTTCTAAAAATATATATTAAAATAAATAAATTTTTTAACAAACTTAAAAATATTTACAGCTCATGCTTTGATAACTTGTAATACATAAAATATAACTGTAAAAATTATAATTAAAAATAAAAATATGTAATTTATACGATAGAGAAAAAGTAACATATATAATTGAATAACATGGTATTTGCTTGAGTTATTTTATATCTATTGACTTTTTTGCTTGTTACGTGATTTCATGCATCTAAACTCAGTTTTAACCTACAGTTTAGCTTCATAGTTGTAAATTATGTCACAACTATATATAAAACTGTTATTTTTGTATTTTGTCACTAGTTATCATTTTCTGATAAATGCAGTGTTTTGCGGTACTTCACTTCAACAAGGTGAAAAGTATAAAGAATAAAAAGGGATATGCGGAGAGAAGACAATGTTGAAGAAGACAATGTTGGGATATGTGGAGAGAAGACAATGTTGAAGAAGAAGCTTTATAAGCACTGTTGGAAGTTGGAACTGACTTGAGGTAGAGCTACGATCATGTTTGGAAATTTGGAACCAAGGCTACATTGAGTCGGACCATAACATGATCATGAGAAATAGAGTAAAGACGATGAAGATTCTAACTCTTACGAACTGCGGCAACAACACAGTTTACGTGTTTGGAACAGGTGTTACTTCATTGGAAAAGTCTTTGTTTATCTTGTTATTAGTAATCTACAATATCAAAAATGAGAAAGATACTAAAAATATCGAGACATCAATCCTAAGAAGACATAGAGAGCCACAGAATATCCAAACTGCGGACGGTGGTAAAAGGAACAGAAAAGCCGAGCTTATCACTTCAAACGGTGGTGCAAACCCATCATTGAGAGGCTGAGGAAACTGATAAAACAACTCCAATCCTCCGACCATATAGAAGAACACGCAAAGCCGCATCGCAAAACTAAGATGAACATAGTGTCACTCTCCATATATATGTTCATTCACTGTTTTCTCGATCGGGGGATTCGGAGAACGAAGGCTATATGATATGTGAACCGATTTGGATTCATTCTACTTCATGATTGTTCAAAATGGCCCTAGACTATTTTATGAGAGTGTGTTTAACCTTTTACGTACAGCTTTTAGATTTGCGCATTGTTTTGAGATTATCTTAGCTAGAAAGAGCTAGAACTATATATCAATTTTTAAGTCTCCAAGAATTATCCAACATAGCAAGAACAAACAAAATCTATTAAAGATCATATTGAAAATACACCAATACTAATGTTCAGAAGAAAAAAAAAGACACCAATACTATTTTCTCTGATTTAGGTTACTGTACATCATTTTCTCTCTTTTCTATGAGATATTTTACGATCGATACGACAAAGTAAAAATAGTCTATAGTATACAATTTTTGTATTTTTATTTCTGTCGAAAATATACAGTTTATTGTATATATTTTACTTTTGAAATTTGTAAATCTAATTTTTATGTAATTTAGAAAATCTACGTGGAAATGACAATGCAGTGCATGGCAATGGCTGGCCAACCCATTTACATGCTGGAAAAGCCTGGAATCCTCCAATTACCAAATATTCCTTTTAGGCTAAGGCAAATTGTTTCACGTCACATTTCTTACCTTTTTTTATTTTAAATAATATATATAGTTTTTGTTAATGTCCAATTTCGTCACACACGTCAGAAAATATTAACGATTTACAGGATAATTTATTTAATTACATATTTGAATGTGACCTGTCATTTCCTGTTATGGACTCTTTTTTTTTCCTTCTTTATATATTTGTAACTTTTTTTTGACCAATCAACCATTTCCCCAATCCCCACCAACTATATTTTTTACTCATAATTACGTGTCGACATACATATATATATATATATTCAAGTGCTCGTATATTATAGTCAAAATATCTTATCCGACGTAATGATATGGACCCCGAAAATTATGAACACTATTAAGCTTGAAGTTAAATGGTTGTGACGGTTGAGATAATATATGGTTTTGTACACAGTTGAAAATTTCCATGATCACTACAGGATAAATAGGTGATGCTTGAGGTTATAATGCAGAAAAATATTGACTGATGATATAAAATTAGGGAGTTTTAACTATTTGTTAGAACAGCAAGAGTAATTTTACCATATTTTTACGAGTAATATTATTTGAAACAACCATATCAACATTACATATACTTTACTACAAAAAAACATACTTACATATAAAACTCTTTTTTGTTTTGTTTCAAAAACTAATTGATCCAATCTCAATGCAGAATCACCACACTTATTAAATTTACTTTTATGAGTGGTGATGACATGAATAATAGTTATTCAGGACATATAATGCACACTAACTCTCATTCACCATTTACAAGCATAAACTAGCAATTTAGCATATAATGTAAACTATTTTAGCCTATGACATTAGTTTTATAGGGATAAAGCATATTAAGTTTAATCTTTACTTAAGTTTACCATAAGACATTGGATATTATTCAGGGTTTGGTATCGACACTACGCACACTTTAAATTATAATATATTTTTGCATCTTAGATGTCGTTGTGACATATATTCTTTGAATTTAATGTCTTAATAATAACTATCGAATCGTTCATGTCTTAACAACTAACTAATCATTCACCTTTTATGCTTTTCGAAATACATGTACCTATTTTTAAATTATAGCCATCTATATAGCTAAATACAATGTCCACTAAATTTATCATGCATATATATATGTGTATGTTCACCATGTGACTATCACATGGGTGACGAACTGATGAAAAAACATGTATATAATATGGTAGGATCCATTTCAAATGGATCTCCTTTTTGTGTTTTTATTTAACTATTTTTCTTGCTTCTTTATTGCTTTTTAATTTTGTATACATTAAATAAATAAATTATAACCGATCTTTCTTATCGTAGCATGAAATAAAGGCACAATGCCAACGCAGAAAGCTCCAAAGCCACGACGTCCCCTTCTGCATGACTCAATTTGCTCTCACCTATTGAAAAGTGTTACGTAATATTTGATTTGATTTTATATTATTTCATGTTCCAATTAATTAGGAAACAAATCTTATCTCTTATACATATATATATATATATATTGTAAAAAAAGATAAAATCAGGCTAAAAAAGGAGAAAAGAAAGTAAAAAAAGTTTGCTATTTTGCCAACTTGGAGGTAAAAAAGCTCATCGGAGACTAACGTCATTTCGTGTGATCTTTTTTTTTATAACTTTCTTTCTTTCTTTTTAACTTTTTTTGGCCAATCTCTAATATCAAAACTTTAAAATGTGATTTGATATTTTAAGGCGATCAAATTGATCACCAATTTGTATGGGATCTTTTAAATTTCAAAATTTAAAACATTTGTAGAGGATTCATAAAATTACACTCCTAAGTTGTTTTGTTAATTGGAAGTCAAAAACAAAAACCTAAAACATTTCATCAGTTCTTGAGATTATTTTACCAATTGTGTTCATACATGGATTTGGTAGTTGCAAAACCTTTACTTATTTATTTTTATTTATGTCTCCTTTAACTATATGATTATTTTTCTCTCGAACAATAAAGAAAAATATGCTTGATCTTCTTATTGCCTTTAACTCCAAAAAGTGGCTTTAAGTGTGTCTTCATGACCCATACATGACTCATCCTTTACCACAAAGGTCTCAAGACTCAGCGATTCAAAGTTTTGTTTCAACTGCCTCTTGTCTCTTTGTCTTTCCCTTTAAATAACCTACCCACCACACGGTTTCATCATCACCATCACTCACAATCTCTCGCTCTCTCTCAATATCAAGATCAAGATTAAGATTCAAGATCAAGATCACTACTCAATCCTCCAAGATGACAATGAGCACAGTCCACCAACAAGTTCTTGCACTTCCGGCTCTCAAGACTGCTCCGGCAGGCTACTTGCCTGACCCAGCTTCCATCAACAAGCTCCAAATCCCAACTACTTCCAACAAATCTGAACAAAGTAAGGGAAAATCGATTCTGCGAAAGAAGAAAACTGATAGCTTCACGAACGGAGCTAGAGATCAGAGCAAGTTAGGACCCAAGCTGACCGAAACAGTCAAGAGAAAGCTATCCTTGGGAGCTAAGATCCTTCAAATGGGAGGCTTAGAGAAGATTTATAAACGGCTCTTCAGAGTCTACGAAGAAGAGAAACTCTTCAAGGCGTACCAGTGTTACCTATCCACAACCGCAGGTCCCATCGCAGGTTTACTCTTCATCTCATCAAAGAAGATGGCTTTCTGCAGCGAGATATCGATCAAGGTGGCTTCTCCCCAGGGAGATCTCGTCAGGGTTCACTACAAAGTGTCAATCCCTTTGTGCAAGATCAAGGGAGTGAACCAGAGTCTGAACACGAAGAAGCCATCTCAGAAGTACCTTCAAGTAGTCACGGTCGATGACTTCGACTTCTGGTTCATGGGATTCTTGAGCTACCAGAAAGCTTTCAACTGTCTCGAGCAAACGCTTTCTCTAAGCTTCGAGCAATAACAAGCCGAAGGTTGAAGAGGAAATATCTCATTTCTATCTTAGGAGAGAGCCAAGAAAAGTCAGACAATATTGTACAAACTCTTTTTTTTTAGCTTTAACCCTTTTGTTATCCATTGTTGACAAGAGCAAGAGATTGAATATATTTAGCTGATCTCATCTGTTTTCCTTCATTCACAGTCCCATCTTGCACCAGATGCGTTAAATTTGAATATGAAGAAATTAACGCATAAGACCATTTCCTACTCTTCAACTAACTTACCACAATTTTCCTATCTTTAATCCTAATTTGTCACTAATCGATTTTTTTCTTTCAACTTTTACCAAAAAAACTAGATTTACTCGCTGTTAACAGTCTTTGAAAGTCAATCATTTGTTACAAAACTCTGAAACCGTAACAGTAAAAGAAAGAAAAAAACAAATCCGAGAACAAAACTATGGTCTTGATCATTTCACTATCACCGATGCGAACAACATGTAACGTCGATGAACGAGATAGTGTTGACTGATGAGCGACAACGACAGATCACACATAATGCAGTCTATTTTGCTGTTCTAGAGATATGTTTACGAGACGGCAAAACGAAAGACTCACTTCTGGATTTTGTGTTATTTTTCAGTTGAATTTATACATCACATAAAATGTTAAATAGCTCTTCCTAATGACTGAACCAAAGTCGAAGGAAGTTCTACGAACAAGATTTTTCATTCAGCAACTCAAAATTGATCTCAAGCTTCTATAGCAAAGAATCAAGTTTCTATTGACCAAAACCTAAAGAAGTCAGATAAACGTGCAAAAGAAGAAACAACAAAGTTAGACTTGTTAGTTAGTCTGAATGTTAACTTGCAACTAAAAATGGTAACAAATCTTTATTATCTTAGCATGAAATTACAGAAATGAAGGCATCAGAAAGTCACAATGCCAACGCAGAAAGCTTCCAAAGCCACGACGTCCTCTTCTGCATGACTCAATTTGCTCCCACAGATTCAAAAAGCGTAAATAATATTTGATTTGATATCTTCTTGTTTCATGCATGTTCTAGTTAATTAGGAAACATATCGTATCTTCTAGACATACACTAACATACTGTATCTAGATATCTTTACAAATATTAAAATCAGGTTTAAAAAAGAGAGAAAAATAAATAAAAAGCTTCCTGTTTGGCCAACTTGTAGGTGATAAAAAAGCTTGTCGGAGTCTAACGTCATACCGTGTGTTCATCTTTCTCTTTTTTTTTTCAACTTTAATGTCTTTTTAACTTTTATTTTGCTCTGGATCTCTAATTCTGATTTTAAAACTTTAAAATGTCATTATACTTAAGACGATCACTCAATTTGTAAATGGTATTTTCTAAATATTAAAGAAAAATGATTGAAAATTTACTTTACAAATTGTTTGAACTCTTTTGCACTCCTGAGTTGTTCTGTTCTTTGGAAAGCAAAAACATAAAAACTAAAACATTTCATCAGTAATTGAAATTACTTTAACACGGATTAGGTAGTTGCGAGATCTTTATTTACGTATTCTTGCAAAAAAAGCAAAACAGAGCATATGCTTGACCTTCTTCTCATTGCTTTTAACACCAAAGAAAGTAGCTTTATCTATGTGACTAGATGACCCATCCATGACTCATCCATTACCACAAAGGACCTCAGGTCTCACCGATTCATGGTTTATGTTTTAACTGACTCTTGTCTCTTTGTCTTTCCCTTTAAATAACCTTCCCACCACACGGTTTCCATCATCACCATCACTCACAATCTCTCTGTTTCTCTCAAGATCAAGATCACTACTCAATCCTCTAAGATGACATTGAGCAGAGTTAACCAACAAATTACTGCATTTCCGGGAATCAAGATTGATCCGGCAGGTTACTTGCCTGATCCAGCTTCCATCAACAAGCTCCAAATTCCAACTTCTTCCAAGAAATCTGAACATAAAAGTTAGTATTCTTTACCTTTCTCTCCATTGCTTGTCCTTTTCTTTCATGGAAATGTATAAGGAAGCTAACAGGGATGATATTATTTTCTCAACAGGCAAAGGAAAACGAATTCTCCGAAAGATGAAAACTGATGGCTTCACAAATGAAGCTAGAGATCAGGGCAAGATAAGACCAAAGCTAACTGAAACAGTTAAAAGAAAGCTATCCTTGGGAGCTAAGATCCTTCAAATGGGAGGCTTAGAAAAGATTTATAAACGGCTCTTTAGAGTCTACGACGAAGAGAGACTCTTCAAGGCGTACCAGTGTTACCTATCGACAACAGCAGGTCCCATCGCAGGCTTACTCTTCATTTCATCAAAGAAGATTGCTTTCTGCAGCGAAAGATCTATCAAGGTGGCTTCCCCTCAGGGAGATCTCATCAGGGTTCACTACAAAGTATCAATCCCTTTGTGCAAGATCAATGGTGTGAACCAGAGTCTGAACACGAAGAAGCCATCTCAAAAGTACCTTGAAGTAGTCACGGTTGATGACTTCGACTTCTGGTTCATGGGCTTCTTGAGCTACCAGAAAGCTTTCAACTGTCTCGAGCAGGCGCTAAACCATCATGAGCAATAACTTGCATATTATCCAGGGTTGAAGAGGAAATATTTCATTTCTACTCTTCACCTGTTTTAATCAGAATATGTTAGGAGAGAGCCTTGAAAAGACAGACAATATTGTACAAACATAATTTTTTATTCTGCTTTAACCCTATTGTTTCCATTGTAGACACTAGCAAGAGATGAAAATATCTACCTGATTCCATATACGTTGACTGAGTGAAGCTTGCATAAAAGTAGCAACATTCCTTACTTGCAAAGTGTCAAGCTTTCCTTTTCATTTCTGACTACATGTTCTCTCTTCGATTGTTTATTGGATGTTTTTCTCTGTGTTATGGTTTTCAAGTTCTGATTTTTCTTCTTCAATTGTTTAAATTTTATGTTCTCATTTTTTTGGTCTTATAACTTGCGCTTTTTTCTTCATTTGCATTTGCATTGAGTTCTCACCTTTGAGGCTCAACTCAAGACAAATAAAGCCAATAATGAGGCTCGAGAAGAACGAGGACTCTTCTTCCATTTCAAGAAAAAGAAAATCAAAGAGCTTCATTGACTAGAACAGAAGTTTTAGGACAAGAACACTTTGCTCCATTGTATTACATAGAGAATCAGAGTCTTCAAATATCAAGTGCTGAACCTATTTTTACTCTTGAGAAGCAGATCCAACGAAAACCACACACGCAAAGCAACTGAAGAAAAATAAAGGATCCGCCACAACCAAATATATATTGCACAAAAATGTACAAGAGCTTCAGAGAGGACTCACTGATGGACCATTAGCCATGAGTGGACTCATACACGAGAGCGAGAGAGATACAGAGAGATCACAGAGGGTTTAGGGCAGACTAGAGAGTCCTGACATGCAATCTTTCCTTCAAGTAAAGATATCCCAACAGCAACAATCAAAGCAGAACATCTGGCTCGGTTAAACTTCCCGAAAAGTTAACTTTACAATATTTGGGGAATTCGAGGCCAGCTTCACTGCATCTTACTTCTGTCACATGTGGAAGTGACCTTACATCTAAGTACTCCAGGGAACTGCATTTCTCCAAAAGCTTGCCTATCCCTGTTACTGTGATCTTCGGGCAGTTGCTCACCTTTAAAACCTTCAATCCCAAAACATCACCGTTCCCCAAATCCCGGAAAGCAGTGTCTGTAACCTCTTCGCAGCAACCGATATCAAGAGCCTCCAAGCTCTTGCACTGCTTCAGAATGCAGCTAAGGGAAGAGTCAGATATATTCAAGCACCAATCCATCCTCAGGTTCTTGAGATTGTCTTTGCAGGAATCTGCCAGTAATATGATAGATTCGTCAGAGATGTCTCTGCATCCACCGATTATCAGAGTTTCCAAATTCTGGCAAAACTGCGCCAGGGACAATATAGATTCGTTCCCAACTTTGTAACAGTCCAGCAATTTGAGCGTCTTGAGGGAAGATGCACAAACTTTCGCCACACTGGAAACTCCAGCATCTCCTACATTGCTGCATTTATTGATATCCAAAGTTTTTATCTTTCTGCATCCCTTTACAAGATCAGCTAGGCCTGAATCAGTGATATTGGTGCAGCCTTGAAGCCCGAGAGCTTCCAGGTCACGGCATCTCTCAGAGAGTGATTTCAGCGATTCGTCCGTGATGAAACGACAACCCGCTAGATGCAATACCCTTAGATCATGGCAGCCTTCTGCAACAGCCGACAATCCTTTATCTGACAGCTTTCTGCAGTATGATACATCCAGAAACTGCAGAAGAGAAAGACACCGTCCAATTGAGGCCAAACCAGTATCTGTAATACCTGTTCCCAGAAGTCAAAATCATTACCACAATTAACAACACCCGAGGATACTAACAGAAATCTATCGTCAACAGGATTGTTCCACCACCATAACAACACATAAGCCATCTATTTGGGAAACAAAGAGGCTCATACAGACACTAGGAAGTTCAACAGAACAACCATACCAATACAAGTAGCCAAGAAATCATAGAGATGTTACTAGACGAGATCATAGTTCTTCTTTGAAGATAAATAGTCTCAGACTAGTAGACTAATCACGCGGAGAGGTCGCAAACCTAGAATAACTTGAAGGTGATGGATTGCAGACAAGCTTAACAAACAGATAGAAACACACAGCTGAAACACCTTCGTCTATATCCCATTAGGGAAACACCCAAAAAGGGACAAAGGCAAACAACACTAAGTTAGCAAGAACGTGATAAATCACCAGAGAGAAAATCTAATACCCATACTGTCTTAAAAATTCCTCCTTTCAAGTTTAGTCAGATATGGAACTCAAATAGATAGAGAAAAAGAAGAAGTCTTTGTTGTTCAAACCCAGAAAATGTTTGATAGGTACCTTTACAATTATGAAGATTGAGAACTCTGAGGCACATGAATCCCTCGGCGATGACAGTGAGGTCGGAATCAGTAACACCTGGATAAAAGGACCTTGAGATTGACTGAGACAAGTCCAATTCGACGATTTGAGTGAACCTGGAGGCGAGACGGCCGAGCATGTGTGGACCAGCACGCGCCGCCAGCTTTTTCCGGTCGGTGCTCTGCAGATGTAGCCACCGCTTGCAGACAAGGCCAAACACTTCCTTGTCCTTGTCGGTGTCTAGCCTCGACAATACCCATCTCAGCTCGTCGTCGGTTAAAGCATCGTTAACGCAAACCGATGCCATGATCAGGGAGACAAAATCAAAGTAAGCTAAAATACGAATTAGGATTAAGGCTACTATGAAATGAAAAACCCCAATCCAATCTAACAAGTCCCTCTCCCTCTCTTCTTCTTCTTCCTCTCTAGCTGTTAAAAGGGCATTATTAGATGAGCCTCACGAATCGTGTGGTACCAGGAAAGCAACACAGCTTTTGTGAAAATGACGCAAAAATCCTCATTGAAATCATTCCATGTTCGGTGGATGGGCAATTCAGGAATTTTAAACATTTGGTACAAGGAAATGTGTCTTATCATTGAGCACTTCCAGTGGCGGTTTGTTATGTTTGGTCAGTAAGAGACACTCAACCAACGAAAGTCAACGACTTTGAGATGGAGAGAGAGACACTTGTTATATTTCTTCCTACTTTTCATGTTTGTCTTGTTCCACCCTTCTCATCATGGTGGCTTATAAATACAGTCATATTAACACTATTTTTATTATTAAATTGTGATCCTTAAAGCTCATAACTTTTTCAAAATTCGCTATAAATATCAGTATTAAATTGCAGATTAGGGACAAGACTCAAAGTTAGATCCTTTTGACAAATGAACATCAATTTTGTTACCGTTATTAAATCTGTTACACAATTCTTTAAATGGGAAATGTAATTCTTTTCGATTTTCAATTGTGTGAATTAACCGAACTCAATCCCCAAGAGCAGAAGCTCTTGAGACCCATCTGAATTACGGAAACGTACTTTTACAACTTCCTCTGTTTTTAAATGGAGATTCCATGAATCCACAACTTGTTTAAGGGGAACATGCTTTGTAACTCCTTTCCCAGGTGGTCAATTCAGCAGTGGCGATCTCTGAAGCGTGATCCTCCCTTCTGTGGTCGTTGCATCTTGTTTTCTCACCTTTGAGATAAGCCTGTGTGGTCTTCCTCAGAAGCTCTGTTACATACCTCTTAAGAATGCATCTCCTTAAAAACCTTGGACAGTCTGATTTTGCAAAGACAAGGATTCCGAGTCGTGAAGCTTAAATTACTTGACATATTTACTCATATCATATGTATGGAAGGTTGACTAATGAGAGGAAAAAAGTTGGATATTTTCTTTTGGACAATGAACAAGATAAAGAGTAATTGATTGTAATGTATAACAATTTCAACTTGGTTGTTCAAGAAAATAACACTAGCAAAATCTTTTTATTAGGTAGATAACAAAGAAGTCTATGGCATATTAGACTCTCGATCACACAGGACAAAAAGATCGGTCACATGAGAAACCTCGTGTTTGTTGGTTGGGACTTCTGTTGCAAAAATGAGACTGCCCAGGCTTTTAAGGAGAAGCTTTTTGACTTTCACATGGACACTCGAGAAAGAGTTTTTAGCTTAAGCAATTGGGATGTTGGGTTCACCAAGATTCACAAACGATTCAGCACGAGCCATCCGACTCATGGCAGCGTTCCATGACACCAAATGGTTCAGAAACGTGTTTATGTACTTGGCCCTCTCATTCTAGCACTCAGAAAAATAAAACACTCATTAGCCTTTTGAAGGAACAAAAAGAACTCGAAATGGCCGAAATTGAAGCTAGTTTTTTACCCTGTAGTCCAGATAATAAGAGTGCTGCAAAGTGAGACATGAAAGCGAAAGAAATTAGAAGGTTCATTTTTGTTTCTAAGTGTTTCTTGGGAGTATGAGGGAAGAGAGGAGATAATTTACCTCCCACACATCCAAGCTGATGATTGGCTGTAACAATAAAAGAGATGTGAGCAAGAGGAAACATCACATCGTGTACAACAAGAAAACTAATGAGACTCTCACATACAATATCGTCCCACACAAGTGGGTTAATGGCGTTTGAGGTTTTGACCACTTCAAGTCTTCTCTCTTCTCTCTTCACTGAAATTTCAAAAAAAAAACAAGATTTCCATTTTCAGAGTCATTCTGAAGTTTCCAGTTAATTTATAACAAGTGAAATGCTTGTAGAGTTTCTCACAGACTAGCCACACCCAGCCAGAACCAAACTGAGTAAGAGCTGAATTAGTAAATTTTTCTCTGAAATTTGTGAAGGAACCAAAATCTTTCTCAATCTGCTCAAGAACACCCTTTTGAGGCATGTCTCCACCACCAGGTTGCATCGACTCCCAGAAGAAATCATGGTTATAGACCTAAACAAAAAATCTTCCCAGCATTAACTTGTGCCTCGGGTGATGTACAAACAGCTTAGAAAGCAAATACCTGCGCAGCGTTGTTGAATTCCGGCAAAGGATTCCCGTTGTTGTATGTCGCCTTGATAAGCTCTTCCATGGTGTATCCATAGAGTCTATCATCTTTCCCTAACTGTTTATTTAGATTGTCTACATAGCCTCGATGATGTTTACCCCAATGCACTTCTAGTGTTCTTTGGCTCATATACGGTTCCAAAGCATCCTGTTCACATTTTGTTTAGAATATACACAAAAGAATGTTCTTTGGCATATCACCAAAAACCCTAAGATCAAGTCACATGTAAATTGCAAGAGAGAAAATGGACGGATTAAGATGCAATTAACCAACTCTCCACCATTTATGTGCTTAATAGAGAACATCAAATGGTTTTGCGGAAGCAAGACATAGATACACACGGAGATTCCGTATGCAACACGAAGTAGAAGCATTTCATAGCGACAAAACTACCAAACTAAGTGTCTCTGGCTCATTAGACTTACAAGTGGATAAGGAGGTGTCTTTAGCCCATAGTAAGCTTCAACCTTTAAGCCACCTCGAGACCCAAGAGAGCGTCTTCTGTGCTGATTACTCTAAACAGAAACCAAAAATAACAAAATTTGAAAGCTTTTGTGAATGAAAGAGAGAGATTCATATGAAGCAAAACAACAGGGGAATTCAATGTCTCAATAAGAAACGAAAGAGGAATCGAACCAGATGAACAAGCTTGGAGGGTTTCAGACGTATACTAGAATCTAAAATAGTATAGAAACTGCTTGTCGTCACAACGCAAGTAGCCATTGCTATTTTCCCTCACTCTCGTCGCCAAAATCCTGGTTATGCTTCGAACTACGGCTATGGAGGATTAGAAGACAGAGAATGCTTCACTCCTGGGCTAGCTTTTACAGAGAAAGGGCCTTATCAATCTGCTGGTACGATCTGGTTAATGTTATAAACTATAGAAACCTAGAAGGTCTGCCTCCGGTTAACCAAATTAAACCGGTAAAATGAACCGGAATGATTAACCTGAAGGAGCTGTGCAACAGCCAACAAAGCAAGGGTTTTAGCAAATTCTGACGATTCTTTGAAACCGACCAACATAGCCGTGAGCTAAAAGCCTACTACCCTCTTCCTATAGTTATCCGGATTGTCTCTAAAAGCAAACCTTTCTGAATTCCGTTTGCTTCCACTGTCGATTTTTAATCATTGTAATGGCCGCAAGGGCTGCGACATCGTCGGCTAAATGTGCGAGAGAGTTTTTGTTCAGAAGGGTCTCGTCGAATCCCCTTGGAGCGATCCGAAACTCTTCTTCGGCTCCTGGAGCTTCCTCTACGCCTAAAGTCCCTCATTTTTCTAAGAAAGTAAGCAGCTTTAAGGAATTTCGTGTTAAATTAATCTCTTTTGCTGTACGAGAAACGAATTTCTTTCATATTGGAATCTTATTCGCTTCGGGAATTTCGTAAAAGAGAAACTAAATAGAAGCGTTCCAATTACATTCCATTAATTTTTTCTTTTGTAATCAAATGCTTATATCTGGTGTAGTAGAGTTAGATCATTTTCGCTCCTACAACAGCAAACCGATTTCTCATGTCTCAAGGATTTAGCTTTGCCTGTCTTGCAATTTTTAGGGAAGGATATTGACAGGAGCTACCATTGGTCTGGCCATAGCTGGAGGAGCTTATGTGAGTACTGCAGATGAAGCAACCTTCTGGTACTTACTTAATAAGTGCCTGAGACATTACATATCGTTCTCTTTTATTCTCTTTGTTAATTTACATCGCTAAGGCCATCCTGTAGTCACTTCGAGGGAATCTCTTTGTTTATTGACCTTTTGCTCCATCTTGTGTTTTGGACAGTGGGTGGCTGTTCTCAGCAACAAAGGTTGTTAATCCTCTCTTTGCTCTTTTGGATGCTGAGTTTGCCCATAAGCTGGCTGTTTCGGCTGCTGCTCGTGGGTGGGTACCTAGAGAAAAGAGGCCTGATCCACAAATCTTGGGACTTGAAGTTTGGGGAAGAAAATTCTCAAACCCAATTGGGCTTGCTGCTGGATTTGATAAAAACGCTGAGGCTACGGAGGGATTGCTAGGACTTGGGTTTGGCTTTGTTGAGGTAGGCTCCGTAACTCCAGTTCCACAAGAAGGCAACCCGAAACCACGCATCTTCAGAGTACGCGAAGATGGGTGAGAATCACAAATCCTCTCTTCTTGTACATAGGGAAACAATTGCCTTTAATGATCAAGTAATCAAAATTGTCAGCTAAAAGACTCATAATCTTGCTTTTCGGATGTGTGCTTGTCCTTCCAGAGCCATTATCAATAGGTGTGGATTTAATAGTGAAGGGATTGTTGTCGTTGCAAAGCGCTTGGGTGCTCAACATGGTAAAAGAATGTTGGCGGAAACATCAGGCACAACGTCATCTACAAGCGATGAAGTAAAACCGGGGGGCAAATCTGGACCTGGTATTCTTGGGGTCAACCTTGGAAAGAACAAGACAAGTGAAGATGCAGCTGCTGACTATGTCCAGGGAGTTCATAACTTATCCCAATATGCTGATTACCTGGTAAAAACTTCTTCTAGTGATATATCGAGCGGTCATTTGATCTAGTTTACCTTATAATTCTCTGTTCCTAATTCTAATTTTTTCTCTACAGGTAATCAATGTTTCATCACCCAATACAGCAGGGCTGCGTATGCTTCAGGGAAGGAAACAGTTGAAGGACCTTGTAAAGAAGGTTCAAGCTGCTCGGGATGAGATGCAATGGGGTGATGATGGTCCTCCTCCTCTTCTTGTGAAGATTGCTCCTGATCTATCCAGAGGAGAGCTCGAAGATATTGCAGCGGTGCGTTGTATAAAACAAAAACACAATCTATACTTTCCAAGTAAATGGCTCTTACAACAATGTAATGATATCTGTAGGTTGCTCTTGCTCTCCACTTGGATGGACTGGTAAGTATCTTTACACACAATCTAACTTCTGTTTCATCAGTGTCAATTAGTTATGCCTCCAACTTGTTTAACGTATTGTTGAAAAAGCGAGCAAAGGTTTAAAAAATCCTTGATTTCAGTTGTCTTTGTTTTTCTCCCATAGATCATATCAAATACAACAGTCTCGAGGCCAGATCCTGTAAGCAACAACCCCGTGGCAACAGAAACAGGTGGTTTGAGCGGGAAACCGCTCTTTCCTCTCTCCACCAACATGTTGAGAGAGATGTACACTTTGACACGAGTAAGTTTTCATCTAAAAAAGAGATGATTTGCTATTATACCACGGACTTAAAACATTCTGATTCGGGTTCATGACCTCTTACTTAGGGAAAGATTCCACTGATTGGCTGCGGTGGTGTTAGCAGGTAAACATCTCAACATGTTTTAGAATGTGAGGAAAACAAAAAACAAACATTTGATTCAGATGAATCTGTGCTTTTTTCTTTCAGTGGTGAGGATGCTTACAAGAAGATAAGAGCCGGAGCTACTCTTGTTCAGCTGTACACAGGGTTTGCGTATGGTGGACCTGCTCTCATCCCACAAATAAAGGTGTCTCCTTTCCCATCTCCTTCATTGATCAGTGAAGTTTAATTAGCATTTAGGCAAAATTCTTGAATCATTTTTGGTGGAAAAAAACTGAAAAACATCTCTTTGTTTTAATTATGATCAACTCTGCATACTGACTTCGAATAACGTTTTCATTGAATACTAATATTACATGTCCTGTTGGTGCAATAGGAGGAACTGGTAAGTTGCTTAGAAAGGGATGGCTTCAAGTCGATACAAGAAGCGATTGGTGCAGATCACAGATGATGAAACCCGAAGAACAAATACGGAGAGGAGAGTCCTTTTCTTACAACAAAAACAAAAAAAGTTGTATTTAAATTTCATTGATTCAGTTGTTTTTTTCTCCATAAACTGTAACATCTTGGCTTTTGCCTCCTTTCTCTCGTTTTATGAGAAATAACTAGCACCATTTTTTCCTTGACCCAACAAAAAAAACTAGCAACATTTTTTTTTATCTCAAATCACTAATCTTATCGTTTTTTTCCTCAGTCACTAATTTTATCATTTGTCTTCTTAAAATTACAGCACAAGTTATTCTAGCACACATAATACAGCTTGATTGAGATCAAAAGAGTCGCAACAAAACTGATCAGACAAAACAATTTGCAATCTCAACATAGGCGTCAACAGTAAAAGCACCAGAAAAGAAGAATTTTCACGACGTGGTTGCTTGCAACTGTTTAACTTTAGCCTGCAAGACCATCCCAGCTTCATCTGCCACGCTTTTCTTTTTTGCCAACACCTGCATTGTAGAAATATTCTCTTTAACTTTATAACTAAAATCTCGGGTAAGCTATAGCTGTAGATATTTTGAAACAAAAAAGTACTGAAACAATTTGGCAGTGAAGCAAAATTGATGTTAACAATACATATTGAAGCTGCGAACAACAAAGCAAATGGAAATGAGAGACCATGCTTTATACGGAAACTATACTCAGAACTAATAACAACTACTGGAACATCGAATCAAATTCGGAGGGAAGTGAAGACACTACTTAGTGTATGCATGTATGGCTCTAAGGAGTGTTTGATAATGTGTAGGAAAGGACCAACCAAAGGGCTTTCACATTATGTCGATTGCATTTCCTAGCAGCCATTAAACTTTCATCCCTCGACAATTCTTTTACATTGATCAGTCACTAAAAGAGCTAAAAAAAAATGAATCTGTCGTAATAAGAATCCATTTCCATTCGATATGGACTCTTTCCACGTGCTAATTTCACAATTTTGGTAAATGTTAATGGGAACTTTGATATTCTTCTGTATGATGACAGTTCTAAGGCATAATCAACATGCTTTCTTCCTTTATTTTTCACTCAGGATCTATCTAAAAACCAAATCACAGGCATTCGACTGTTGCTAAGAGATTGAAATTTTCTAATTCGAATATATATTTTCACCAAAAACGTACCTCAAAAAGTTGGTCAAAGTTGGATTTCAACAAGTTGATCTTCCTATGACAATAGTCCTTTCCGTCCTCCATTGTTTTCTACAAAATGCACACACACATACAAAAAACACTTCAGCTACACGGGAAGGAGACTGGACGATTCACAATCCATTGTTAATGACTGTATATACCTCGATGAAGTAACCAGTGCCAATATCAACTAGAACCTTATCAGCCTCATCAAGTGTCCCAGGCACGTAGAGCGAGGCAGTGAGTGGTACAAGCATCTTCTTACCTATAACAACAATTCAAACAAAAAAAATCATAAAATCAGTTTGACGAACAAAAAAGGCTATAAGATGATTAAGCGGGAGAAGACGTTGATGCAAACGGACCTTGAGATCGAAGAGAGAGATCGTTGAGAGCTACGGCGGCGGAATCTAGGCGGGCGTTGGCTGTGCGGATGTTGTTAAGACTGTCCTGGAGGAGATTTACTTCCAGATCCGCTTGCTCCTTCAACGCTTTCAGCTGATCGATTCCCATCTTCTCCATCTCTGCTCTCGCCGATGATGATGCCATTCTCTCTTTCTCTCTCACAGCTGCTTCCTCCTCCGACGAGTTGAGAAATCGGCTGAAACTCTGCGCCAAAAAGCACTTCTCCGCTTCGAGACAAAGTGTGGCCCATTAAGTGAAGTTAGCGTCAGAGACGAAGTATGGCCCATCAATCCAGTACCAAAGCCCATATAAGGCCTTTTAACTAATTTTCGTTGTTACAGTTTCTATTTAACCGCGAGGGAAACTGTTACCGAAGTTAATTTTAAAAAGAAAGAAAAAAACATATTCGATCCAAATCGATACGTGTCAATTGTAGAACACGTTCCCACTTTCTCTTTTTCCTCAAAGGATAAGTGTCAATTCCATTATTTCTTTTTTAATGCTGCGAATCCATTATTTCTGTAGAATTTAAAAGTCTGAGCATGTCTATAATTGATTTTTAGTAATCAATTTTCTTCTGAATTTTGGTAAAGTATTAAAGGAAAACTATTTGACAGTTACATTCAATACGGCATAGAGCTGGTACAGTGAGGTGAATGAGAGGCTATTTACTTACGTGTGTGTCGGTCCAAAATGCAAAAAAATTAGAAAATTAATATTAGTATCTGTATTATATGCCAACCTATATAAATTATTTTTTGGTAGAAACGTATGGGACCATGTCAATTATTGGGGTTGGGGTGATTTAGATGATTCGACAATAAAAGGTACGGGATGTTTTGATAATTACTAAGATCCCCCACCTATAATTATTTGCATTATATTATGCAGCTGAGTGTTAATTACTCTAGTACTAATTAAGAAATAAAAGCACCAACTTTTCGTTTAAGATCTTTCCATTAATGGATTCTTATTTTATGGCAAAATTTGTTTGGTTCTTTGATTAGTTAGTGCCACCTAAATCGTCTAAGAAACCTATCATATCTTTCTTTCTTTTGTCAACATAAACCCATCTAATCACTTTGATATGTAGTATTCATCAAAGTAAAAATTGTGATATATGAATTTACTATTTTAATACATCATTCAGCACATATAGAATATATTGGCATTAGTCATTAACTTTATATATAGCATATAATAGTGATTTAAACAATTGAACTCATATTGAAGACGGCCTTATAGTTTGAAATGTTGATTATGGATCCGCCACATACAATTTTTGAATAGTTAATCTCAGACAAGAGACATTTTAACTCTTTCTTCTTTTAATTTTGTTACAACTGATAAGCAAGTATGTTGAACAGATAAACTCATTGATCCTGTCTCCTTATAGTTTCAACTTTCAACAGTAAAACCAAATTTCATCTGACTAAACGTGACAAACCAAATTTACAAAGACATGACTTAAATTCTTACCATGAAACAAGAAAGGCAATAAAAGTTGAAGATTTCAGACAGACGACACAGCTGGTTTGTCTTTTTTTACTTAATCCTCTGTTCTCGCATTCAAATCGAGACGTGAACCCCAAAAAAAAAGACTCTTTTACATATTTCCAGAATGATAAAAAAGAGAGATTATGGTCATCGTCGAGTTCGATTTCAGCGAAACAATCACACTCACATGTAAACTTTTGTATATCAATAAATGCAGAGAAAGAAAGCAGACAAATAGGAAGTCTGGAACATTTATTAAAAATAAACGTGGTTAACAGCTTGCGCAATTTGCTCACCACAATTGTTGTAACACATTACACAATTAGCAACAAAAACAGACAATTATAATAATTATATAATAATCTGGAATTTTTTACGACGGCTCTGTTTCGCCGGAAAAACCAGACAAAAGGGGCAAAAACCTCCGCGGTTTCTTAACTTCCCTACATGAGGTACTAAGTAAATCTTGGATCCGATGAGATATCGATCTCCCACAAAAACAAAAACCTCCCTGAAACAAATCTTAATTAAGACAAGATTCTTAAACCCTAACCCTAATCTTAACTTAAAACACTAGCCATACTCTTAAATCACTCCTGGAATCAATCAACCAATCTCTAAGAAACTAAAACACACAGATAGAGAAAGAAGCCACTCGAGTAATGAAAATGCAGGAGATTGATCGATGACGATAGAGAAGCAGAGATATAAGTATATATACCAAACTAAAAAACAGGATCAATTTCAGCATCAACGTGGGTCATCATCTCTCCGACCCGACCCGGGAGCTCCACCAGATAAAGAAGCAAGCAAATTCAGATGACCCGGAAGATAATTGCCGACTCTAGCTGCCGAAGCTTCACCCATCGCAGCTTGTTGCTGTTGCTGCTGGTGTAGGAAAAGTGCAGCTGCTGGTTGTTGCTGTTGCTGCTGTTGTAAGAACATCTCTTGCGGAGCTCCGGCGGCAAAGCTCCAGACTTGTCCGAAATCTGGCCTCGCCGGAACTGCCCAGAAGCCAGCTGGTGTAGCAAAAGATCCCATTGTCTCGTCTTTACCTCCTCCGGAGTCTTCGTCGGCTCTCACGCGTTTTCCGAGTATAAACGGGGAGGATCCTAGTAAAGGTTTATGATCTAGAGACGAGGACAAAGTGCAGGTTGAGGAAGTGGAGTTGGTAGTAGAGCTTCCTCGAATTGAGACTGACGCGGTGGAGAAACTCGCCGGAGTTGTACCGGTTCCTGTTGCAGCTATGATTGAAGGCTCCGCTTGACGGAGGAGCCATTCGATTGTTTGACCGTCGGATTTGTGACCGAGCTCTCTAGTTAGCTGGAAAACACGAGCTGCGCATATGATTGGCATACGGATCCTCCTCCCTCTTCCGTCGACTTTGCTATGTCGATCTTTCGCCGGAGGTTTCTTCACCGCGAGAGCTCCGTCTGACGATTGCTGCTGCTGTTGCTGTTGTTGTCTCTGGCGTTCGATTATAGCTCCGTTAGAGATCATAACTCCGTCGGTGTTATTCGACATGGTTAGGTCTGAGATCTGGGTTTCGCGTTGATTCTTGGAAGAGAGAATGGTGGTTCTGTTTCTCAGTTTCTTGCTACTCAGTGAAACACATTCAGAGGAGGGAGGAGGAGAAGAAGGGAAGCTAATGATTGAGAGGCAGGAGCTGGTGGAGACAGGAAGGAGGGCACATGGGTGGGTGGGTCCCCCTCACAGCTCACCTCCTCTGTTTTTTTTTTACTTTCCCTTAGCTTTTTTGCGGGGACAATATTTTTTTGTCACGACGCGGTGGACTTCACGCTCCTCGCCTCCGGTGAAGAACTCGCGTGTGGGCCACGCTCCGGCAGGGGAGTTTAAGCTACGTGGGTCAACCCGGTAGGACCCGGTCTTTTCTGCGGTTGCTGCAGGCTGCTACGTGCATTTAAGAGACGTTTATCCATGCTTTCTCCCTGCCACGTCACTTAGAGGTAATTCACTAATTACCGATTTAATGAGATTAATCAGAACTTTATAATGGTATCTTTATGCGATTAATCTGGCTAGTAATTTTAGCTAATGTGAACAACTTATGTGGAAACTAATCTTTTAGATAAAAGCTGTTTCCATTACACGATTGAAAAGGAGACAATCAGTGAGGTAATTGATTGGTAAGCAGACTTTGACATCATAAATTATTAAGTTATAGTTTCTTTATTAATTTATTCATTTACATTTGGCTATATTTTTTGCCACCAGTTTAAATATCTGCAGTATCACGTGTTTTACGTGAAATGGCAAAAATCGAAAGATCTATTATTCAATATTCTTCTGTCGACACCAAATAAATAATTCACATTTTAATGCAATTAGCTTCTTTTCTTTTAATACAATTAGTTGAGTTTGCTCGATACGTTTATGCATCTCTTCTTGCTTATTTAAAAAAAATAAGTTGGAGGAGCTTCGTAATAAATATTTTATTTTGAAAAGTGAAAACGTATAAATATTTTATTTAAAATGTTAATATTTTTCACGAAACTTTACAGTAAGTTATATTTTCTATACTCACTTTGTAATAAGGCTATGTGAATATGATGAATTATATAATTAGTTATAGCGTAAGACGCAATTAACAAAAAATAAACTACAAGCCAAGACCATTCGTAAATCATATTTGTATTCTTTATCAGATTGGTTTGTAGATTTGATCGATTTAAACATACGTATTTATGTGTAGTATAATTCTAACGACAATAACTTTTAATAATTATTTATTCGCCTGACATTGAGCAGAAGTGATTAGTCGCCGTCAAGAAAAAAATAGAGTGATTAGTCCACTTGGCAGATACGCAAGATTTTGTTATGTTGATTGTCTCATCGAGATTTTATTTTCTTTATATCGTGACAATATTTATTTAATGACCTATGCACTGAGAGCATTCGCTAATATTTTTCTTTAATTATTGTCGTTACTTAACAAACATTTCGTTAAACGGATTTTATTATTGCTAAATTGTTAATTTACCGTTTCTTTGAGCCAAAGTAAATGCAATCATGAGCGATCAGCGATTTGTCCTCATGTCTCCTTTTTAAGGACTGTAACGTAAACTTGAAACCCAATCTAACACAAATGTGCTTAGAGTGAATAATAGATCATTTAGAGATCATATGAACGACATTTATTTTAAATCTATTAACTAAATTATTAATCAAATAACTCATTAAGTAACGACTAATCCATTTATAACTTCGGATATTTGGGTTGTTACCGCAGTTTCTAAAAAAAATGAATCATCATCATAGTTACAATAGAGTTTGTAATATTGTACTATAAAAATATGGAATAACCGTATGACTAGGTTAAATGAAAACATAACAAGAGTTTGCTATACTATAAAAGTAATCTGGAACAAGAGACGAATGGTCGTCAATTAGATGTAAGGTTTTATCCTGAAAATAAATCCGAAAATATGTACACCCGTTTATTGATTTTTTTTCGCATATCGGTCAGTACAAGCCTTTTCTCAATCAATGTAATCAAATCCTAACATAAACAAACCATTAATCTTATATATCTCAATCAAGCTCGTAAACCAAAATTATAAACATCATCACCATCATCATCACCATCAACATCAGGTGTATACTTCCCCCAATATCTATGCTCCTTCCACACTCTCCCCATCTCCTCAATCGGAACTCCTTTCGTCTCTGGCAACAAGAAGTAAATGAAAATCGTCATGATCAAGACCAGAACGGCGAAGAAGTAGAACAGACCAAACTTCATGTGGCAAAGCATCGTCAAGAAGAACTGTCCAATGAGGAACGTGAAGAACATGTTCATAGACACGTTCAAAGATTGACCTGCCGATCTGATTTCCAGTGAGCATATCTCACTCGGCACTAACCATCCCAACGGTCCCCAAGACCAAGCAAAACCCGCCACATAGAGACAGATTAATGCCAAGAGTATATCTGCATCAACCGGTGACAATGCCCCTTCCCCATTCAATCCAAATTTCCATCCGATCATCGAACCAACTGCGATCTGAAACCGAAGCAAAACAAATCGATGTTACATACTCTGTTTATGGAAACAGAGCATTCTGTTACAGAGCACTCTGTTTATGGAGCAGAGCACTCTATTTATGGAATCAGAGCACTCTGTTTATGGAATCAGAGCACTGTCATTGTTTCAATGTTTGTAACGCACCTGGGTCAACATCATCTGAATACCGCCCACAAGAAACAGAGCTCTGCGTCCTAATTTGTCGACAGAGTAGATGGAGACGATGGTGGAGAGGACATTGACAAGACCGGTGATGACGGCGGACATAAGAGAGGCTTCGTTTCCGAAACCGATGGTCTTAAACAAGACAGGTGCATAGAACATGATGACATTGATCCCGGTTAGCTGCTGGAAGAATGGGATGAAGGTGCAGAATGTGAGCTGCGGTCTATACTTAGCTTGCACTATGTTCGTCCATGGATGCTTAACTCTCTTCGCAGAGTCACTCGCGATGCAAATATCCATAAACTCACGCTCGACCTCCATGGTTCCCCTGATCTTCTGCAGCATCTTCTTAGCCTCTTCTTTGTTTCCACGTTCAAGGATCGAGTTTGGCGTCTCTGGCAAGAAAAAGGATCCGAGGAGCATCATAGCGGCTGGAACTGTGGCTAAACCGAGAGATAATCTCCATCCGATCCCGTTCTTGAGCTTCAGGGTTGCGTAGTTGACAAGGTTCGCGGCTAAGATCCCGATCGTGATAGCTAACTGGAAACCAATGTTGAGAGCTCCTCTGATCTTAGCAGGAGCCATCTCACATAGGTAAAGAGGAACTGATTGGTTAGCGAATCCGACGCCTACACCAAGAAGTAACCGCCCGATGATCAACATCTCGAGGTTGATAGCCAAACCGTTGAGAAGAGCTCCGGATAGAAAAGCGAGACCTCCGATCATCATTGAGAGCTTCCGGCCAAAAAGCCTTGTGACGGTTGAAGCGAGGAAAGAGGCGAATAGAGCAGCAAGGTAAAGAGAGGAGGTGAAGAGGGTGAGAAGCTCATTGTCGTATCTGCAGTACTCTGTTTCATGCCCTGTTTTGTTTTGCATTTGACGAAGCACGTCGGGGAAGAATCTCGTCAGAAATTCCTCCATTGATGTCACTCCTCCTGGAAACATATATATATCCACCATGAGAACACTGAATAAAAGAATCAGAAAGAATGATAAACCTCTTTCTTGGTCGGGAAGAAACAAACCTGAGATACCGATATCATAACCGAAGAGGAGACCGCCCATTGCAGCTACAATGCAGGCAATCACGACAAAAGCGGTTACACGGCCTTCTTCATAGTCTCCTCCATGGCCACTCTCGGCTACGAAAGATCCTCCTGCCATGAATTTAGACGATTAAGCAATAAAAAATCGCAGCCTTTTGGGGTCTCTAGATGATGATGGTGTTGATGATGATGGTTGTTCAAGCGATCAAGAAGTTAAGAACTCAAGTTTTCTCGTCGTTAGAATGTAAAGCGATTGAAGAGAAAAAGAGGAAAGGAAGATTGTTCTTCCGAAACTCTTTTCTTGCTTCTTGATCGTCCTTGCATTCCTCTGTAAGTTATTTGAATAATTTTTTCAATCTTGGCTGAGTTTATAAGAGCTATTGTCGGAGTTGTGATCCTACTCTGTCTTAAATCTATAATAGTTAATACACTTGATAAGCTTATGGATCTGATTTATCTGTGCGGCTAATAACCTAAGAATAGTTTTACTCATGTATTTTTTCACTCTTTCTTTAGCCGACAGATATATATATATTGAGCTGATCTGGACATCTAAAAATCGCGTTTTCATATCTCAACGGTTCTCAAAACAACATTACAACAACAGCTTTTTTGCCAAAGTTAATAAACCTTATTTCCCGAGATATGATATGGAACACATCTGCGTTTACGTAAACAGTTTGATCTCTAGTTGGCAAATGTAATGAGTAAATATTATGATGATTAATTATTTAAATCAAAGACCATTATGCTTCTCAAATGAATTGTACTTTCAAACAAGGTTCCATGGCCACACAAAACAGACACAAAGAAGAAGGCATTTGCTAATTAAAGCAGGTAATAGAAGACATCAAATGATACTTCATCGTTCATTCATTTGTCTCCAGAAAGAAAGAGTAGATCTGGTCGAGGATTAATCAATCTTAGCCGTTGGATCGTTTTGAAGATTAGGCTGAGCAAGCTGGAGATGGTAATTAGGATCAATCTCAGAAGGAAGCGTAGCAAGCTGAAGAATACTGTTTGGTTGTTGCTGAGGATGATCATTATAGTACTGAAGCTGCTCTAGAAACTCTTGATACTCCCCTGGTTTTGTCTCCATCCCAGCTTGCTGAAATTCAATCGCGGTACGATGCTCATGAAGCTGCAATGCAGCCACACCGGTATACATATAGAAGAAAAACATGTCATTCAATCAAAAACGTGCAAACAAATTAACATTCTCTAGCTAGTAAACCAAACTTACCCAACGGTACATATTGTTGTTATCTTCTTCTAGCATCCGCCTCTGATCATATGCATAAAACATGGTATGTATTGACCATTAATCCGGCAGTACGTATAAAGATAAGAAATAGTTTTTTTTAAGTGAGTGATTAGAGAGCGACCTTTCTACTTAGATTCTCCAACTGTTGCTGCATCAACTCATTCTTCAATATATTAACATTAGAGATAGAAAAGAGAGAGATCAAACAAAACTGTAATCAAATATGGTTTTAAGAGAATATATGTGTGTTATGAGCATATATGACGTTACCTTACGCTCACGGACTTTAAGGACAGAATGTTCGAGCTGTTGCTCTAGTCCATCGAGCTCGTGTGGAGGAATAGAAGCTAAGTCATGTCCATGGTATGGACGCAGACGAAGCTCAAGCTTATATGTCTCTCTTCTTAGTACTTCTATCTCTTGGCACAATTCCTCCTATATATATATATATACACGCACACAAAAACTCCACATTAAATGATTATTCATTTTTGTGAAAATATGGTTTTCTTTGTTTTGTTGCAAGACTAAATAATTGAGTATGCGTATAATATATACCCGGTCGTCATTAGGATCAGGAAGTCGCAATCCGTTGGTCTGCAAGTATCGGTCAATGAGCTGAGGCATCCTAGACAATATTGATAATTATGGAATGTGATCAAATTAGTATCTTTAATCTCACAAACTTCAAGACTACAATATAATTTGACGAACAAAAACAAAAGGATATCTATATTCTGGTAAAAAATAAAATGGTTAGAAGAAAGCAAAATTAAAAGGTGTTTCACCCTCTTCTCATGCTATACATATGTGAATAAATTTGTTTTCTGGTTTATGACTTAGATCTAACACTTCTAATCAATACAGCTTTACAATTAATCGTACTTGAATCGAATCATTAAAATAAGAGGTATGTTGTAAATATTACACTCAGAATACTACAACACAAATTGAGATACTTTAATGATAAATTAAGACTGAACAAGAAATGTCAAATCTTTGTAGATCTCTTTGTTCGGCAGGTGTAGAAAAAATAGAATTAGACCCATACAGACCAATAATGATTATATACATGCATGTACGCATCAGAGAGATTCTTAACTTCTGGGCCAAATTAAAATCTTAAAACATATTCATGATACCTGCTACTTTCAGAAAATAATGATGAAAACTGTCTGTTCACAAGCACGAGGAGCTATATATATCCTCATTTAATTAGATCAAATATAGTTGACCAAAAAAAGAAAAACTACATCAATACATATACATGTATGTATAGATCTCTGAAACCCTAATTTGGAGAGAGGGAAAGAGAAGAAGAAGGAGCTAACCTGAGGGGTTCAGTGCAATACTCGGAGAGCTTTCCGGTGGCGGAGAAGACGATGAGACCGATGTGAGCATCGCAGAGAACAGAGAGCTCATGAGTCTTCTTGATAAGACCACTTCTTCTCTTGGAAAAGGTCACTTGTCTCGCTGTCTGATTCTCTATCTTCTTTATCTCTATCTTCCCTCTTCCCATCTCTCTCCTCTTCCTCTTATTCCCTCCTTCCTCTTCCTCCTGATTCAAATGTACATGTCATGTGGGTACACATATGCAAAAGTTAGATCAACTAAAAAGAATGAATCTCTAGTTCACTACAAAACGAACCAAGATAAAAAAACAAGAATCTGAAACCCTAGAGTTAATTACAGGATTCATTTTCAAGGATGGATTGATTCTTGAATCTTGATGTATGAATTTAGAGAGAAGCAAGAGAATGTGTTTGCTTGAGTTAGTGGGAAATATATAGAGAGGGAGAGAGAACCAAAAAGAAAAGAAAAGAGAGAAGAGAGAGCCTTTTTAAAGTACTTTTCGTTGAATTGTGTTCTTGGGGATCTGGAAATGGAGATCAGTAGTAGTAGAAGTATAAGAGGTTGGACGACACAAAGAGGAGAGAGATTAATGCTGAAGAATATCCTTAATTACACTTTCTCTTTTCTCTATAATTCTATGTGTAGCGTGTGGTTTCAGCTCACCATTTTCTAATCTCGTATTTCTCTTTCTTCTCTTTTCTTACATTGCATATACACAATTGATAAGTTTTCTTTTCTTTTCTGTAAATTGGATAGTGCAAATAATGTATATACAAGGCTTACCTATTCTAACAATAACAATTGTTACTGCGTTATGGTCACCGTTAATTTACACTCAGCATTATACAAACTAGTGTTGCTATGCCTTAATTTGTACCTTCACATATTATGTATATGTGTATGCTAATATTGTAAAAAGAAACTTTATATATGTCCCTTTTATTTTTATGAATTAACTAGGAGATTTATATACCAAACACTTCAACTACAAAGTAAAAAAAAAACAGAATAAATTAAGCTATCAACAATAAAAATAAGAAGTTAAATGATAATAAATTTGTGATTAGACATGAAATGGCAGTTTTGGTAATTTCTTTAGCAGAGAAATCCCATTTTAGTCAAATCTCCAACCACTGATTTCTTTGATCTGCCATGCATGACGCAACTCGTCAAGAATCCAAAAATGGAAACTTCATGAAAAAATGTTATAAGGAAAAAAAAGTTACCACAAAAGGCAAAAGGCAAAAGAGAGAGAGTAGCCAAATGGGAAAGGACAAAGTGTAACAATACTTGAAAGTGACTTTTTATTTTATTCTTACCCACTTCCTAAGCGCCCTTTGATTATTATTATTATTTTTTTTCTAAATTGTATAACCAATGTATGTGTGTAGTTTAGCTACCTAAGATTATATATGAAGTTTATCTAATTTCTTTCTATCAATTTGAGTCAATTTAGAAACGAAAATCGAATTCAAATCAGAGATGACCAAGCACAATCCATGCTATACCCTCGTTTCTTAAGTAACAGTAATTACTGTTTTTTAATGATTTGTATTTTTTATAATAAACCGTTTACAAATTGAGAGCAAAAGAAGAAAGGAACATGTGTCTTTTAATTATACAGCAACATCATCATACAAACCACGGCAAAAAAAATGTTAATATGTTGGGTTTCCAATATAGTTATACATTTTATAAAATGGCATCTCAATAGTTTTTGTTTTTTTTTGGATTATTTACTATATCCTTTATATTGACATCAAGAATTAAAATTTTGACTTGTACATTCAGAAATTGTCATCAAGATCCTCGAGCTTTGATCTCTGCATATAAACTTGTGACTTGTACATTATTCAGAGTTTTTCTTTTTGCTATTTCATTATTCAGAGTTTCTAAAGCTGTGTATATAATATATAGATACACGCACCATGCATATGAATATACTGTTCAATAATTTTATGGCATGGTTGTAGCAAATATGCCAAATAGAATTTGAGGAAATCATATTTCGATCAAGTAACGAACAAATTAACATAGTGACAAAGTCATCACAACAAAAGAAAGTTACATATTTGTGTTAGATCCTTAGCAATGGAAATTGCATTGGTAGTTGTGATGTAGACAATAATATCAATCCGTTTGAATTCTAAAGTAAAGTCTTTTCCTTTGAATTTGGTGTCGTATGATTTTTTAAGGAAGTAGAGAGAGAACTCTTCTGTTCTGTCAGAGACTCACAGGAAACATGTTATGGTTTCTAAATTAGGAAACTAATGATTAGAGAGGAAGAGTTGGGTCCAAGGCTATTTTCGTCATTTCAACTATCCCACTCTTCTGCATCCCATTCCTCTATTGTATGTCTTGTCTACATACCAAATACGTATACATAGCATAGATGTAATAATTGAGTTTTTTTATTTACTTTAGTAACATGCCTTAATAAATTGATAAATGTTTTGAGTTTTCTTTTTGAGGCTTACGTAAACTCTAGACAGAGAAAGACTCAAACATGACATAAAATTGGATGTTACAAAGAGATGGTTCATCTGACGTCAGCGTCTTTGTCTGATGATTCATTCAGTGATTACCATTAATATTACAGAGAAGCTCATGGATTACCATTAATTAACTAGGACCCAATAGGCCTCTTCTCTTTTGTTTTTGTCTTCTTTCTTAATAGTCACTCACATGTCAATTAGTTTCCAATATAAAACAACTTTATCAATCATCTCTTATGTATTATTTACGAAGCTAACAGTTTTTGTTTGCCGTTAAGTGTCATTTATTAAGTAATTGGTGGAATACAACTACGTGAACAAATCAGTTTCCTAAACTTGATATGTCATTCATTTGTTATTTAATAATTATTTGTATATATATTAGGTTTCCGATCTTTAATTTTTGTTAAGGTTTACAAGACATACCACATCACTTTGTTTACTGTAAGTTACTTACATTTAGATTCAAAAACATTAATGTCAAATAAAATAAAATATTTACATTAAAATTTCAAAATAAAATAAAAACTAACAAGATGAATGATAGCTTTAATATAATTTTAACGTAATTTAATGTATCGTTGGTATTATTAATAGTAATTATTTGAAATGGCCCCAAGATTACTAATTTTTTTATATACAATATTCCGGAAATATTCACATAGAAAAAGCTAGTTTATTACATAATTAAATCCATCTACAATTTCTTATAACCATGTTTTAAACACAAGTTTTTTTTTTGTATACCCGTTCAAATCAGGAGTTAGTTCTCTAGTATGATAATAGTAGATCAGAATTTTCAAATTAACCCACAATGTTAATGAGTTTGATGCTCAAAAGAAGAAGTTCGTGAAATTGATTCATTCTCATTTCTTGCAAAAAGAAGAAGCAGAAAGGCCATCAATATCAATCGAGTTTCAAGAATGGCATAGAAAAGAGACTCTTTCTCTCTGCAATAATCTTTTCGTAAGAAAAAACAAACCCCAAAAATGTTAATCCATGGCAAGGAATATTAGGGTTTCCCTTTCACTCCTCTTTGCAAAATTCTGTTATTAAAGAGGTTCACTGATTGATCATATCATGGATATTAATTCACATCTACTTCAAAAGACCTCTTTCTTGGAAAAGCTCAAACATCGCCGCACCAATCTTAGCCGGTGACTCAACCACCTTAACTCCAGCGTCTTTTAGGCTCTTTATCTTGTCTTGAGCCGTGCCCTTACCACCGGAGACAATGGCTTCATCGATCCAAAGAGAAATACAAGATTTAATCACGGGAGTGAGAAGCTGTTTATGAATGAAAGAGCTGAGTAAAGTTTATTTACCTCCAGCATGACCCATTCGACGCCCGGGTGGTGCAGTAAGTCCAGCAATGAAAGCAACTACAGGCTTGTCTGTACCGCTTTCCTGTTTGATTGAAAACCGATATGTATATTTTTAACTCTCGATCATCTAATAATGGCAACTCTTGTTTCTTTAGAAAGATGCATTGCAGTTACCTTTATCAAAGCAGCGGCATCTTCTTCTGCAGTACCACCAATTTCTCCAATGAGGACGATACCTGAAAATAGGTCAATCCTTTCTTAGTTACTACAACAACGATGGAGTCTTTCACTAATCTACAAAACAGAGCGTGATTAGTGAATCACCAAGTGAAATATCGACAAACAGAAAAGAATGGCCGGAATATTTACAAAAACTTGAGTCTATCATTGCAAATGAATCACTTTCTTCTACATACTAAAGAACAAGCATTCTTGGAATAGTAGGTAAAGTATTGTTCATCTACTACGTAATAAAGGTAATAACTTGATAAAATGAAAAATTCACTATGGTGTCCAAAAACCGAGACCTTCTGTTTGTGGGTCGACAAAGAACTTCTCCAAGCAGTCAACAAAATTTGTGCCGTTGAAAGGATCCCCACCAATTCCTACACACGTAGATTGCCCTAGACCTACTGCAGTAGTTTGGAAAACCTGCATGAAAGATAACCAAAAAGCAACCATTAGAAGTCCTTAACAAGCAGGTCTTCCAGTAATCCAAAATCATCATACGAAATAAGAAACTGACATCCGCGAAAGCTTAATCTAACGATCGAAAGTTCTCTGGTGAAGAAAAACTAATAATATTAATTCTCTAATTTCTCACTAAGGCATCTGGATTAAGAGGAAAGTTAAAGCCATGGAGATTACAAACTGAGAAAGACAGAGACAAAGAGAGCCACACATGAAGGCAGCACAAAAAAACCTTACAGCTTCATATGTCAATGTTCCAGATCGAGAAACAATTCCTATCTTCCCCGGCTTGTGGATGTATCCAGGCATGATCCCAATCTTGCATTCACCAGGTTTGATAATCCCAGGGCAGTTAGGGCCGATCAGCCTAGTTTTTGATTGACTGTTAAGAGCAGCCTTTACACGAACCTACATTAGAAAAGCCAGAGATATCAGTACAGCCACTATTACATTACTGTGCAGACCTATTGAAGAAGCATTAAAGCAGATACCACAAAAAAAAAGAGAGGAAAACGTAATATTACCATGTCATGTTGAGGAATTCCTTCAGTAATGCAAACAACAAGATCTAACTCAGCAGCAACACCTTCCATGATAGCAGCAGCAGCGAAAGGTGCAGGAACGTAAATCACAGAGGCATTGGCTTTTGTCTCGGCCTTGGCTTCAGCAACGGTATTAAAAACAGGGAGACCCAAATGTTCTGTTCCACCCTTCTTCGGTGTCACTCCCGCTACCTATTAACGAACAACACAAACTAACATTAGCTAATGACAAGCTTTGAAACACATTCTCAACAAACGAATACAAAAATCGCCCTTTCATATGTAGAACGAGTGCACGAAATGATGCAATCAACCAGATTCCAAGTTAATTGGGGAGATGAAATAGTAAAGAATCGTGTCCTATCTATCCAGCAGAAACGAGAACAGCTCCGATCAAAGTAAGCTCATAGAGTTCAATTGTGAAATGAATATGGGCATAATAAGCAAACTCTCTATCGCAATTGCGAAAACCAAGAACAAGTTTCAACAGTTACTAGTACAATGAATCTATGTACTTTCTCAGATACAATACCATTTTGGTGCCGTATTCAATGGCTTGTTCAGTGTGGAAAGTCCCGTTCTTTCCGGTAATACCCTGGCAGATGACGCGGGTGTTTTTGTCGACAAAGACGGCCGCGGGAGGCGGAGGAGTCGTCCCGAAGGAGCGAGACTGTGCCAACGAAGTGAGAGAGGAGCATGATGGGTACACCTCTGAGCTGCCGCGGGAAGAGCGAACTTTGGACGAAATAGATCCGAGAAGTCTCGTGACCTGCCTAGACATGGCTTTCTCCTTCGGCTTTTGATGATCTCTCGTACTGAAGAACCCTATGAGCGGAAATGGAAAAAGTAATATTCAGCGATCTTCGTTGAAGAAGAATTAGAATCGGCCGTCAAAAGTGACGAAAATTATTGGGCCTGCTTGAATGGATATAAAAAGCCCATTTAGATTTGAAAATTTCCTTTTAAAGCCCAAAATTAAAGGAAATCTTTTTTTGGACATCAAAGGAAAGTATTTGTTGTCCTAATATTATACATTTTTTTTTTGGTTTTATCTAATCCTACTAGTCTTTTGATTTTCTTTTATTCACTTTTGAAGTTGATATCCTACTGTATTGATTTTTTTCAGTAGAAAGTTTTAGTGTTGAAGAATCTCAGTGAATCTCAGTGAATTTAAGAAGATGAAAAGAGAGAAAGAATAAGTGTAGACTGGATCTTCTAAAGTCTAATAAAAAAAAACTAAATATCCAAAATATGTAATCGTCATAATCGCCATGAAGAGTCGACAATATTTTCATGAATTAAAACAACATTTAGATAATTCATTATGACATTTTGCATCCTCAGCCTTAAACTTGTATTTCTATGAATGGATAACATCACAAAAAGTTCAACTCTTTTCATTGCCACCAAACAAACTTTTGTCGGCTTTTATTCATCGAATTTAATATTCTTGATTTTTATAGAGAAAAAAAAACTTCAAAATTATAACTCAATTTGGAACTTTCTTTTTGCATCTCAAATTAAATATCTTCCAAGAGAGATGGAAAAATAAATAGCTTACCAATAGATATTTTCAACTTCCATCCACCGTCCGGAGCAGAGAGAAGAGAAAAAAATGTCGCCGACTATTCTTACTCCGACGACTCTTTCTCCGCCGACGACTACATGGCCATTTACCACATCTCAAAAGCTCACCACCATCAGATCACCACTCAAGCTCAAGTGTAGAGCTACTTCCTCATCATCATCTTCTATCACAGACTTTGATCTTTACGACCTCTTGGGTATTGACCGTAGCTCCGATAAGTCTCAGATCAAAGCAGCCTATCGTACGCTTCAGAAACGTTGTCATCCCGATATCGCAGGAGTCCCAGGCCACGACATGGCCATCATCCTTAATGAGGCTTACAAGCTTCTATCTGATCCGATCTCTCGCCAAGCCTATGATAAGGTTATAATTCTTATATTGCGTCTTTGATTTTGTGGTTTTCGTCAAGGCCACGCCAATAAATACGATTTCTTTTTGTAGGAGCAAGCAAAACTGGAAGAACTTAGAGGCTACACAGGGAAACCAATCTACTCGGTTTGGTGTGGACCAGAGACAGAGGAACGAGCTGTGTTTGTGGACGAGGTCAAGTGTGTTGGTTGCTTGAAGTGTGCTTTGTGTGCAGAGAGAACATTTGCTATTGAAACAGCTCACGGGAGAGCAAGGGTTGTCGCTCAATGGGCTGATCCTGAATCCAAAATCAAAGAAGCCATCGAAGCTTGCCCAATAGACTGCATCTCGTAAGCACATATCGATGGTAGAAGTAGTAATGGTTTCGATTTTCGATCTCTACATATGCACAAGTATAATAGAATTTTTATGAGATGTGCAGAATGGTGGAGAGATCTGACCTTGCGCCATTGGAGTTCCTTATGTCAAAGCAACCCCGAGGCAACGTGAGGATCGGGGTTGGAAACACGGTTGGCGAGCGTGTCTCCAACGTATTCGTTGATGTCAAGAAGTTTCAGGAAAGATACGCTCAAGCCATGAGCAGAACCACAAGAGAGAGCTCCCACGTGAGTTTTTTCATTGTCCAAAGCAAAAATAAAAGCCAAGTTACAAATACACTTTACCTGTCATATATTAAGTAGTTGTGTGTTGGGATGTTTTGCGGCAGGAGAATGACTTGCAGAGAGAAGTAAGAATGCGTGCAGTAGAGGCAATCAGGTCTATTTCCAATTGGCTGTACTGGAGATCATCACCATACTCAAAACCGTTGAGTTCAGATTCAAACATGAGTCTCACTTTTACCAAACGAAAAAAAGCGGCTGACCCCGATATCAGAAAGCTTCAAGACGCTGTGGCAGCGATGAAACAAGCAGAACAGAGCGGGAAAACTAAAGAAAAACGACCAGCTTCCATGGTTAGAGAAGATTATTGGATTCCTTCAAACCCAGCTCTTCCCTCATCCGGAAACAGCAGTTCCAAGGCTACCTCGGTTCCGAATGTGACTCATAAGAAAACTCCATTAGAAGAGAACTCTACTAGTAGAAGAGAATATAGAAGACAGAAGTTCCGGATACAGAAATTCCCAATTGGAACAGCCACAGTAGCAGTGTTCCTCGTTCAGTTCCAAGCCAGCTACAGAGCCTCGGAGCTTAATGACCATATCGGTGGCTCGCTGGCTCTATCCATAGTTAACAGCCCATGGCAGCAGATTTTGTTAGCCGGGGTTACCTGGTACTTCATTGGTGCAATGCTACTCCAACTTGTGGAAGCTATACAATCCAAGCAAGAAGATAAAGAAGCCTAGGCTTGATAGATATATATATGTACAGCATATCCTTTGTTAGAGCAAGTGCTTGTTTCCTGCAAGTTTACATATGTAACAATATTATACAACATACCACTCCTTATTGAATTATGCTTGAAGAAGCACTAACATATATGGTCGAAAATCAGAAAAACAAAATTGTATTTACAGTCAACAAACAAATGTTAGTTGCCACAGCCTTTACACAGAATCAGAAAACAGTCAATTTCAAGAACGTCATACTTGGGCTAGGCCCAATTTATGTTTTGCTGGCCCAATAATAACTGACCAATCACCAAATATTTGTAGAAACTTCAAATAACTAGTGACGACGAGTCTGTGTTCCCAAATATCTCCACCGATCAAGAGCTTCGTTATCTTCAGCGCCAAAAATGGCTTCCTCGTCGAGAAAGTACGAGACCCGAAAGCGAGATCCGAATCCCCAAAACGCCGCTCTTCTTGTCATCGATATGCAGAACTACTTCTCCTCCATGGCCAAGCCCATCCTCCACAACGCTCTCACCACCATCGACCTCTGCCGACGCGCCTCTATCCCTGTCTTCTTCACGCGTCACGTCCATAAATCTCCTACTACTGACCTCAGCATGCTCGGTGAGTGGTGGAACGGCGATCTGATCCTCGACGGGACCCCCGATTCCGAGATTATCCCGGAGATTGAACGCCAGGTCACCGAGCCATACGAGGTCGTGGAGAAGAACACGTACAGCGCCTTTTACAACACGCGCCTCCAAGAAAAGCTGGCGGATATCGGGGTGGAGGAGGTTATCGTGATTGGGGTGATGACGAATCTGTGCTGTGAGACGACGGCGCGTGAGGCGTTCGTGAAGGGTTACAGGGTTTTCTTCTCGACGGACGCGACCGCGACGGTTAATGAGGAGCTTCACAACGCAACTCTCATGAACTTAGCTTATGGCTTCGCTTATCTCGTCGATTGCGATAGACTCCGGCGAGGGCTTTTACGTAATTAACCAATAATAATACCCTTTACGCTCTATCTTGTTAAGTATTGTCGTCTATTAAATAGTTTGTATCAAAGTACTCTCCGGTTACATAAATAAAATTGATATCAATCACATTTCTCTAATGTATTCAAATAAATTTCTGTACCACCAAGTCAAGTTTTGTTTGTCATATATATATTTGTAAGAACTTTTATATGTGTGTAGAAGGCCGATGATGTTGATAATATAACTAGTAGCCATGAGATTCCTACTCATTTCAAGAATGTTTATTCCCGATCCTTTATAGACATCCGAATTTTTGTTACATAATATAAATGATTTAGCCTCGATAAACTTGTGAAAGAGTTCTTGGTTTTTGTGAAAGAATCATTAAAAAAAAATGAGAGTTTCTGAGGTCATCGTAACACAAAAGAAAAAAGGTAACGATATACAATTCTCATGGCCTGTGTGTTTGCTTAAATCTGTTTATTAATTTTCTTAAGAATTATAAAGAGATGATCAATAATCTGTGCTATGTGGTAGGAGAAAGGGGATCAGAAAGGAGAAGTAGGAAGTTTCTTGTTAGCAAGAAAATGGTGAACAAGCTGAAGAGCCTCTCTAGGTTTGAATGTCGGAACTTGGTGTCCTGCTCCTCTCACCGTCACAAACATTAGCCCGTCGTACTCCACCGTCCACCCTCCAACCTTCAGTTGAAAAAAAAATGATGGTTTAGACTCAATTACACACTTAATCAGAGTATATATATATATATAAAAAACATAATTTGAACCAAACCTGTTGTTTGTTGGTGTACCAAGGTGTCCAGTCTTGGACTGTCTTAAGAGCAAGCTTCTTTAAGGAGTATCTAGTTGCGGTCACTGGGATTCTTCCGTCTGTATCCCCACTTTTTCACCACAAAAGATTAAACCGGTTGTCGCTAATTTTCCGTAAATATTCTTACATAAAAAAACCATGGAGGAGTAGTAATTAGTGTTGTATACCTGAAAACCCATACGCGTAATCCGGCTGAAACAAGTGTTCTTAAGGTAGGAAGCATGGAAGCTGGAGCGTCAGACCAAAACGAGATACGATCGCTGCACATGTAGTTATAACCATGCATTGGGTTAAGATTGAACACAAAGTATCCAATTTTTCATAACATTTTAACACCCTTTTTGGTTAAACTCTGATAGCTAATGAGATCTAGTAGTAATAAAAACTATAACCGCAAAACCAGATTGAACATCATGATAATACCTGCAATGAGTCCAAGGGTAAGAGATGTTGGTGACATTTGCATGAAGTGCCTCTTGAACATCTCTCCTGTTCATATACTTTTCTGTATAACCCGATGCACATGGATCGTACCCGGCCGCCATCTTCCGCCATCCCTCCTGTATATCATTATCATTTATATGTGACCGGTCCAGTCAAATCCGTTACAAAAGAACAAAATAATGAGATATGTACATTGTGGGAGATGAGACGGGGCCGAAAGAGGCCTCGGGCAGCGGGAAGGTGGCGGTTTCCGGCGACAGAATGTGAGCTAGAGGAGGAGTTACTAGTGGTAAGGACACAACTTGGAGAGTAGAGACTATACATGTCAAGGATCTTGTATACATCAAAATACTCATCTAAAGCTCCATCACATTCCTTGGACACATGCTCTAGTCTGAAATCGCATTGTTCATTCACTCTCTTGTATAATCCGTCTGATATCACAGCGTGATCGTACGCGTAATCTATCATCCCCTTCTGATCTGTTTCGTCGTCCAACAATGCATTTCCGATCTGTATATATACAAGTCAATTTTATCATGACCTACTTCAAATAGATTGCACCTAGTATATTGTCGATTTATTTAAGAATATATATCTGACCATTAGACCCTTGAGGTTAATGAAATCTTTCTCGGAGGCAATCTTGTTTTGATTGTAGATGAGCTCCGAAAGTTGAGGAACGTAATGGCCTGATTAATTCCATGCAAAACATACATTAGAAAATAATTTTTTCAACTTATTTTTTATTGGTTTAAATAACTTGTAATGAGGGAATCAATAAATATTTACCGGCATAGCTTTCTCCGGCGATGTAAAAGTCGCGAGACTTGTACTGAGGGAATCTCTTGAACCAGTTGACGAGGAAGTTGTACGAGTCATGAGCTGGTTAATTAATAAACACACAATTTTAATTTACTTACAATCAAAATTCACAACTTTCATTAATAAACTAATATTATATAACTGAACCTGTGACAGAGTCGCCGAGTTCACTTATATCACGGCTTGTGTTCGAGTAGGAGAATCCAACTCCCACCGGCGATTCCAAGAACAACAAATTCGCCGCTGCATATTTATATTTCGAAATTATATTAATTAACTCAATTGCAATATGATGAAATATAGTTTGAATATTAAGGACGATTATGGATATATGTAGCTACTATACCTTTGTTCCAGCTGTATGGATTTAGCTTGAGGTTAGGCTGAGTCGAGTTTTGAGGGAAGAAGGGTCCGAGTTCTTCTGATGCTCCAAATCCGACCGATGAACATCCCGGTCCTATTTACATTTTTACCATTCATTCCATCTCAGTTAACTATTATCTAATTGATCATATATTACTATGTATTAGTATTCTGTATTTTCGAAACTACCAAAACTTGGTGATATTGATCGAGGGCCTACTCTTTTCACTTTATATTACTTTTTGTTCACTATTATTGCGTTGGGTCCATTTAATTTAAGGGGTTTGTTTCTTATGATAATAAACACACAAATAGAAAAAGATTTATAAACTTTTAGGGCGTGCATACATGCATGGACCATGTGTAATGTTTCGAATAATAATTAAATGGACCGTATAAGTTTCAAGTAATTGAATTTTTCTGATAGGTGATGATAATACAGTAGATGCATAACTTTTGTGTCAATAATTACTGTGCCTTAATATTAAAGTAAAGGGCGCATGAGCCCACGGGAGCCTATCAAAGCCTAAATATATGGATGTGTATATATAACGTCAACATAAATTCATCACATGCATATGGATCCAATTAGTATTATATATATACATACATATGTCATTTACTAATTTGTAATTACCTCACTTTCTTTGAAAAAAATATTTTTAAAACATGTTACTCTAAACAAAAAAGACCTAAAATATCCCAGTAACCACTTTCTTGTTCCATATAAATTGAATGAGTGACACTTCTTAATTCTTATTCAAACATCTTGTTTATCTATGTGTCATATGAATAAAGTTAATAAATGAAGCATTTCAAACATTTTTTACTATGTTTAGGAAATCAAAAACATATAAAAACAGAGCATGATGGAACGTTGAAATAGTTGGATTACGTATCGTCGTACGATGGATGCATGTTGATGAAATGAGTGGCCAAATGAAAAAAAAAATTATTATCGATGTAAAATGTTTTTTCTCTTAAATTGTAAAGAGAAATTTTGTAATTAATATCTATACATTTAACCAATTTTTATTTCGAATATATAGCAAATGAGTCTAAAAAGAGAATAATGAGCATATCATATAGGATCATGTAACAACTAACAAGTAGCAAGCATGTGGAATCATTGCAAGCTTCCAAAATTAAAGTTAAAACAACACAACCAAAACTCATCATGATTGTGATAATGATAATTAACCACATACGTTTCGTTGATTTCGACATCGTGCCAATTTAGACACATCTTACTATTAGGAAGCTTCACCTAATATTCTCTCTCAGTTACCTTTTGTCTCCATGCATACAAAGGACTAGAGTACATATATTCCAATATATTTATTCATCATCATATTTTAGTTAAGCCATATTATTCTATGTATAATACACATGTATATGTACTCCCTCGTCCTAAACAATAATTGATCAAGCTAATCATTCAATATATAGTTTTCTTTCAATTTCAAATCTGACGATCACTGTCACGCATAAATGAACTTTCAGTAAGATCACAATGTAGTGATGTTTAGATGTGTTAGCATATTTACTTTGTGGGTGGGGTTTACGTATGGTCCAGATAATACGTTACCACGAAACGAAAAACTAATTAAGGTTTGAAAGTTTCTAACTTCGATATGAGAATTTAAATCTAAATTAAAGAGTGCAAGTAGATGAAATGCACAAGAAGCATGATACACATGGTTAAATTTATTTTTACTTTTTTGGGTTTTTAATAATTAAGCTATCCTTTCACTATGAGTTTTTACGTGAAGAATTTACGAGTATATAAGGGAAAAATAAATGAGTGGATGTGAGTTAGTTTACCTCCATTAAGCCAAAGAAGAAGAGGTTTTTTGTTTGGATTATGAGTGGCTTCAAAGAACCAATAGAACAATGCTCTTCCATGTGTCTCATTCACCGTCACATAACCGGCGTATTGCCGGAATTTCACCGGCGGTTGTCCCGGAAGCTCCTTGACTCGATCAGCTTGTTGCTCGGCCAAAACACTAGACCAGAAACAACCACTTTGGCCGTTCTTGTCACCGTCGCTGCACAGCTTTGCTGCTAATGATGAGCCAAGAAGAGAGGACACAAGAAATAGGGCAAGAACAGAGAACCCAACATGATGAGAAATTCTCATTTTTGTTTTCTTTATTTAAACCGAGTTCTCAATTCTTATAAAGTCGAATGTTATTTTTGTTGTGGAAATTGTGAAGTGACTGTGTAAGGTTTATATAATGTGGTACGACTGAGAGAGAGAAAGAGAATGATTTCAAAGACAGATAAGAACACTCTGTAGACTCACTGGGTGGTAACCATTTTCATAAGATAAGACACATAAGAAAAATCAAAATCTGCAAAAGTAAGAAAAATGGATTTCTTTCTTTTCAATTAATAATAGCTCTTCTAAATACTTGCACTCTCTGTTTTATAAATAGAAAGGTTTGTTGTAGAATAATTTTCCTTTTTTCTTACAGGCATTGATGTTTTTGTTTACCCTAGGTAAAATATCCACACAAGCAACTTGTGCCTTGTCGTTAGTATCATTTGGAATTTTATGATTATTCATGTTTTATCATAAGATAAGGACATGAAACAAAACAAAGAACCAAACGAGAAAGAAAAAAAGCAAGATATGACAGTAGCAGTTTATATTATAGCAAAAAAAAAGATATAGTAGCATTTTTCAATTATATATATATATATATATATATATATATATATATAGTATAGTATTATATATATATATATATATATATATATATATATATATATAGAAGCGTTTGTTATAAATCGGGTTTCCCTTTTTTATGGGCAATTTCTCTTTTTGTTGTAACCAAATAATAGGTTCAGACGCAACTTGTGCAGTGTCTGCAATATCGTTTCTATATAACAAAATTTAACGATTGGTATAAACCAAAAAGATAACATAGAAAAAAGGGATAAAAATTAAAGATAATGAAGTGATTGGTCAATGGATTGGAATAGAAGGATCCAAATAAAAAGCAGAGGAAGAGCGAAGAAAGTGACGGTTCATAAGATTATTTTGTAGAATGATTTGACCAAACACTGTTTACTTCTCTCTCATGTTCTTCCCCCTTGAAATTAGCAACGACCGATCTGCATAGTAATTTATATTATAATGTAAAACTATCTTTTGATAACAAAACAGAATGTTACGGCTTTGATTGCGTGATAAAGATTCAGTTTCTGTGTATATACGTCATGAACGTGTATCTACATGTACCTATAAAATCATACTTGTATATACAATAAGAAGTCACGAGGCATGTAGATGTTAATGTTTAACCAAAAAAAAAAAGTTCTTCATAATCTCAAATATTTATATTGTGCACGTATATTTTGATCCTACAAAACACATATTTTGAAGGTACCAATTTTGAAATAAGGAAATGGGGATATATAATCTTAAAATTATGAATGATTAAAGTGAAAACGTGTCACATTTCAAATTAAGTCAGTTATCATTTTGGTCAAATAAAATAACAACTTTATCTTCTAAAAAACTATGGAATTTTCTCTACATATATGAAGTTATGTGTCTTTTTGTCATCTATAACCCACTCACACAAATTTGTGAACTGAAGCCCATATCATACACAATATTAATATAATACAAAATACTAAAATATGTATTCAATCTAAAATTTGTAGTGATTTGTATTAAAATGAAAACTTTTATATTATTCAAATGTCAATTAATTTTTTTTCTCAAATTTCGTGTTACTAAATTTGTGATTTTAAAAATTTATTCTAAAATTTTTATTATCCAAAATATTTGAACTAATAGATTTTAAGAGTTTTGTTGTGATTTAAATGTGTTTTGGTGGAGTTTCTATGTTAATAATATAATCCAAAACCTATAGTTTTAGATGTGATCCTAGAATGGTTTAATTAAAATAATAAAAATTTAAGTTTCATCCAAAATCATCTAAATTAAAAATTAAATTCTTCCTAGTTTTTTCTAATACTAGATTGAATACACTATCTTGAATTATAAGAGACGGTTTTATATAAAAAATAGAATTAAACACATTTAAGCAAAAAGACTATTTAGAATTTTTGTTTGAAAAGTTATATTTTGATAAGATAATTTTGTTTATTATATTATTTGTTTTCAGACCCACTGCATGTGCTCAATGAAATGGCAAAGATTTTTTTTATTATTATGTAACAACAGAAAACAAATAAAAGATAAGGAAGTCTTTCAAAAATAATAGAAAACGCAAACCCTCAACCAAACGGCGTCGTACTGGTCCAAAAGAAGAGAGAGGCAAGTTCAGAAACAGAGCATATTCATGTTTAAAAAAAAAACATATAAAAAAAGTGGACAAGTTTAGCTCCATCTTCTCCGATCCTCCTCTTCGTTAACAGGAGTATACCAATCCGGTCGTCTCTTAGAGTTGCTCAGCCTGTAATTCAGCAGAAGTTCCTCATCACGCAATGCCCTCGTTGCCACCAAAACCAGTGTCTTTAGAACCGGAGCATCGAAACCGTTCTTACCCCCTGTCCTAAACCAAAAGCTTCCAAATCTCTTCATTTTTACTTCTCCAGAATCACCAAAAGATATGTTTGGAATGTAAGGTCGCAAATCTTTCGCCATCAGGGGGAAGTCATAGGGACATATCATAACGTTGGGAGTCGTTTCTTTTGCCGGGTGGTTGGCTAAGTGACCAAAAGCCAACGGGTTTCTCCTCTCAAGAACCTCTTTTGCTTTACCTGAACCTTGGAGTGGCTTGCTCAACGCTTTCCATAACCTTTCTGAACCAATTTCTGTGGTTTTCGTGTCCTTTTTGACCGCAGGTGTGTAGGAACCAGTCCATACTTCTCTAGAATCTCCCCCGAGACCCCAAGGCTGAGCATTTATTACAGTCCCATCGTATCTCGTGATGAGATACGAGTTCTGTGAATCAACCTTCGGGTACCCGGGAATGTACCTGTAGAACGCAGGGGAGTAAATAACCCCAGGATAAAAGGCTAAGACAGTTCCAACATCTGCTTCGCCTTTGATGAAACAACCTTGACCAGCGTCTTTGTGAGGTATTGCCGACGGTTTGATCTCAAGGGTATAGCCAATCTGATCCATTAATCTCTGTGAGACCTCAGCGAATTTCAAAGGCTTTGTCTTGGGAACAACTGTGCTGAAGAAGAATCAGTGAGAATAATAATTAAGATGAAAGAAAGTGTAATGAGTGTAAAGTTCATTTACTGAGTCATGTAAACTATAACACTCACGGGGCTTATCCGCAGCTGGAAAAGCATTATTCCCACCGATGGCGAAAGTAAGACCGCTTTGACGACGAGGAGCGCTTGTCGATTCAGATCCCGACTCATTCTTGCTAACATCAGGAAGAAGGATTCCATCCATCAAAGAGCAGAAGTTTTCAACTTGGTAGTGAATGTTCTCTTGAACTTGTTTCTGCTGCTCAGACAAAGAGGTTTTACCGGCGATCTCAATTATCTCTTCTGCATCCGTCTCCTTAGCTTCTCGTCCCAACCGGTTGAAGCTAAACAGAATTGATTTCATGAACGCAAAAAGTGGATGTATTTACAAGAATTGGTAACTTACGAGGAACAGCTAGAGCTAAATACAACCAAATTAAGAACTATCGATTGTGATAAAAGAAAGTTCGCAGTGATAATAAGCAAGCTAGTTCACAAATCCATATAGAATCAGACTTGATTCTTCAGAGACAAAATAACCAACCTTGTATACATAAACAGTTTGTTAATATCTGCTTCAAATTGAAGTTGCCTTGGGTTCTTAGCAAATGTGGTACTCTTGGCAAGAACACCAACAGCCTAACAAACGACAAAAAATAATGAAACAAATTATACGAGTAGTGGAGAAAAATCAAAATCTCAATCAGAACTGCCTAAATTCTTACTAAAACCCTGCAAATATTGATCAAATGATAAGCTTTCATGAGACATTTAACAGCAGAAAAATGAAACTTAAAGATTCCTCTTCAACCTAATTTCATCTGTTCGAATCTATTTCTTGCAGTGCCACAGACTGCAAACAGCATGAGGACACTTCAAACGACTCGAAATCGAAAGATTGAATCCCAAACAAAAACTCAAACTTTCTTCGTACCCAGTATTATAAATCGTAGCAGAGAAGGAAGATTTATTCAGAAAGTTTCGACAGGATCAAACACAGAAGCAAGAGAGTCATTAACCTTCTGAAATTTGTTGAAAAGAGACGCCATTTTTCTTTTGTGTGTTTCTAACAAAAGATTCTGCAACCTCGTTTGTTATATAATAAGGATTGCTAGAAAGAGCTGAAGAACATCAGGAATCGCAAGAGCTTAAGTCAAAAACCTCCATCGATGAAGATGGCTGCATCTAGTAACTTACTCGGTAGCACACACCTCCATGGCTGCATCACCTTGTCTGGGCCTATTTCTCGATAATGGGCCGAACACAGTGCCTTTATGGGCTTTCTATATCTTTCTGTCCCATTTTTTTTTCTGTCCAGATAGTTAAAAGAAAAATAATTATGCATGATGATATAATATTAAGCTAATGGTGAGAGACCAGAATTAGTGGCGGGGGTTCGAAATTTTGAATATCAGACTATTAGGTGTCAATTTTTTGAAAAAAGTTTTGATTATCATTTTCAGTAGATGATTTCACCATTTAATTTGGCTTATTGGAATATAAAATTCATTACTTTTCTCTTAAAAAAAAGAAGAAAAAGCAAACGTGGACGGAAGAGGAGCTAAATTAAGTAATGGAGATAAAGTATTAACTTAGGTTACCCATCGCCAACAACCTCACATCTGATCCTTTCTCAAACTAGTTCACAATCCTGGTCAATACACACAATCTTAAACCCTACTATTTTTCTATTTAAACCATCAGAAAAGATTCGACCTTTGAAATTCCCAAAAACAGAGCAAAAAAAAACAAAAAGAACTCTGCTTTAAGTGTAAGAAAAGTAATGCACACACGAGAATCGAGAGCCGCAGGAATATAAAGACACAGCATTTTTCTGCTCACCAAATCAAACCCAATTTCTCCTGAGAGCCAAAGTTCTTGTCACCCACAAGAAATTCATGCAATATTCTTCACCCACTGGCTAACCAATAACCTCCTTTCTTATTAATCTCTCTTGATTCCTCTCTCCACTCTTCATTTCTTAGATTCACATTCTCTTCTCTTTGTCACAATGAATACCAATTCTTCTTACAATCTCACCGTCAATGACGTTTTCTTCTCTTCTTCTTCCCGTGAGCCTCTGGTCTCACGGAGGCTGTTTCTCTTGAGAAACGTTCAAGTTCTTGAGCTCTTTATCTCCCTTTTCGCCTTTGTTGCCATACATTCGTTGCGTCAGAGGAATCGCTATGGTCTCCCTGTGTGGCCGTTCCTTGGGATGCTTCCTTCTCTAGCTTTTGGCCTCAGAAGAAACATATACGAGTGGCTATCCGATGTTCTCTGTCGCCAAAACGGGACTTTCCGTTTCCGAGGTCCCTGGTTTAGCAGCCTCAACAGCACTATTACTTGCGACCCAAGAAACATTGAGCATCTCCTCAAGAACCGTTTCTCTGTCTTCCCTAAAGGTTCTTACTTCCGAGACAACCTTCGAGACCTCCTGGGAGACGGAATATTCAACGCGGATGATGAAACTTGGCAGAGACAGAGGAAAACTGCAAGCATCGAGTTTCATTCAGCCAAATTCAGACAACTAACCACTCACTCCTTGTACGAGCTCGTGCACAAGAGGCTCTTACCGGTTCTTGAAACTTCGGTTAAAAGCTCTTCTCCTATTGATCTACAAGACGTATTGTTGAGGCTAACGTTTGATAACGTATGTATGATTGCTTTTGGAGTCGATCCAGGCTGTCTCGGTCCGGATCAACCCGTTATACCCTTTGCGAAAGCCTTTGAGGACGCGACAGAAGCTGCAGTTGTGAGATTCGTCATGCCAACTTGCGTGTGGAAGCTCATGAAATATCTTAATTTAGGAACAGAGAAGATGCTAAAGGAATCAATAAAAGGTGTGGATGATTTCGCTGATGAAGTTATCAGGACGAGAAAGAAAGAACTATCTCTTGAGGGTGAGACCACAAAGAGATCGGATCTATTAACAGTGTTTATGGGTCTGCGAGATGAGAAGGGAGAGAGTTTTTCAGACAAGTTTCTTCGTGACATCTGTGTGAACTTCATACTTGCTGGGAGAGATACTTCTTCTGTTGCTCTGAGCTGGTTCTTCTGGTTGGTAGAGAAGAATCCAGAGGTGGAAGAGAAGATCATGGTGGAGATATGTAAGATTCTGAGGCAGAGAGATGACCATGGAAACGCAGAGAAGATAGTTTATGAGCCTGTTTTCGGACCAGAAGAGATCAAGAAGATGGATTATCTACAAGCTGCTTTGTCTGAAGCTCTCAGATTATACCCTTCAGTTCCCGTTGACCACAAAGAGGTAAATTTTAATTAAATCTGCTCTGTTTTCCTTCCTAATTTCTATTAACTGCTTACCAAGAAAGCAATTTAATTAAAATTTCAAACATATAAAATTAAGAAAAAACTAATTGATATTTAGTTATTGTTCCTTTTTAGACTATCGAAGATAGAGAAGACCCTTGATAATATTGGGTCGTATAATAAACTAATAAAGGCATTGGATGCAAAAAAACAAACTTAAAAATCTTGTTTCTGTTTGGTTTCTTACTGTTAACCTAATCAGTAACCAGATAGAGTTATTATGAAAACTCTTGGGAAGACACCTAGAACCTTAAAAAACCATTTCTTCGAAAAAGAAATAAATAAACACAACCTGTTTGACTTCTTGGTAACACACAAGAATGTTATGTTCTGCTGTTTCCCCATGAAACCTAACCACCAACTCATTCATATTAAATTTCTATGATGTTAAACCTATGACCTCTCGCGTTAGGTTACTACAGAGTTGCTGAAATTTATTTTGTTATTATTACTCAGGTCCAAGAAGACGACGTGTTTCCGGATGGAACAATATTGAAGAAAGGAGAAAAGGTTATATACGCGATCTACGCAATGGGCCGTATGGAAGCTATTTGGGGAAAAGACTGTCGTGAGTTTAGGCCAGAGAGGTGGCTAAGAGACGGACGGTTCATGAGTGAGTCGGCCTATAAATTCACTGCCTTCAATGGCGGTCCACGCCTTTGTCTTGGCAAAGATTTTGCTTATTATCAGATGAAATCTGCCGCGGCTGCAATAGTTTACCGGTACAAGGTGAAGGTGGTTGAGGGACACAAAGTGGAACCAAAGCTGGCTCTGACAATGTACATGAAACATGGCTTGATGGTGAATTTGATCAACAGGAGTGTCTCCGAAATAGATCAATACTGTGCCAAGACTATTCATGAGGGTACTATTAATTAGTGTTTTATGTTTGAGTTATGTTAATTAATTAAGATTGTGATCATAAGAAGATTGTTTACTTATTTTTGGATCATTTGAATTTTTAAATTATGTTTCCTTTTTTTTCTTCTTCTTTTAAGTTTGTTGTTCGATGATGTGTATAGTCTAGTCTATATGGGTTTCTGCGTTTGTTGGTTGGTTATATGTAGACCATTTTATTGTTAGGAAAAATAGTTGGTGGGGCTTGTAATATCATAATAAATTTATTACTAAAGAATTTTTTTATTAATTTTTATGCGTACGAAAATATATTATTAGGTACAATGACATATTATAATCAATTTGGTAAATTAACACATTTGGGAACTTACTTTGGAAACTGTTTTTTTGCATGTAGCTTTATCACCGCCTCTACGATTTTCAGAAGAATCAAATAGTCATGAACAGCTAAAAAAGTGCTATTTCATCAAATAAAATAAAAAAAGTGCTTGAATCAAAGAAGACTCATAAAAGATTCATGTTTTATAGAATGCAAACAGACTCTAAAATAAAGTTAGTGTTTTGAGTCGAGACTCGAACTTTAACGTCTTGGAACAATTATTATGGGACTGTGTCTTGTTAGAAGCTCAAACCATTGCTTAGTGTTTCAATATATACTGTAAATGACAATGGATTTATGTGTGTGCACCATCATCATGGCAAATATCTTACAAGAATACAAGTAATGGTAAATGAACACAAGCAAAATCAATCCAATGAGGAGATTTACTTGGTTTAAGCTGCGAACCGATTGGGTTAACTCTCCTAAACCGTATACTCAGGTGTAAGTACGGTGGAATTTGTATGCGTTTTGAGTTTTGACCAAAGAAACACGTTATTAAAAAGGCAGTTTCTTTACTTGGTATGCTTCATGCTGATCCCTTTGCTCTATGGTAATCAGAGAAGTCTCATGACGATTTTAAGAAAACATATAACATGTTTGGTCAAATTTGAATCCAAAACGCTCTGCAACAGATACTTAAAAAGAAAAAAGAAAAGAAGAAGAGTGTTTTGGTAAGTTGTTTAACATAGTGACTCAGCTTTTAGCCTTAAACTTTGAACCCAACTGTCTTAAAAGCATGAAAAATGTTCGAAAGGAATATGGCAAAGGACTAGTATCATCATCATTACTTTTATAAACAAAAAAGAAAAAAAACAAAAGCTTTGTATTCCTTTATTCCTTTTGCTTTTCCCTCGGTATCATTTTTTTGCTTTTCTCAATAATTTTCGCATTACTATTTACGAAACTTTATTCTTCAGACAAGTGATCTTATTGACATTCAAACACACAAACCTCCTTCGCTCTCTGCGACTAATTATGAAGGAGTTTGATTACGAGAAGCTTGTTTCCGCCACCGATGGATTCTCTCCTTCGCGGCTCATCGGTAAAGGAAGCCATGGTTATGTCTACGAAGGCCTTCTTCACGTAGACGACAAACGTCAAAGAGCCGTAGCGATAAAGGCACCATCTTTGTTGTCTCCGTCATCATCGTCGTCTCCTTTAAGAAAATCAGAACAGATGAAGAAACTAGAAAACGAGATCAGTGTTATGTCTTCGCTGCCTAGTAGCCCACACGTCTTGAGCTTCCTCGGCCATTCCGACAAAAGGCTCATGGTCGTTGAGCTCATGCCAAACGGATCATTACACCAGTTATTACACGTGTCCACTTCCCCTGCTCCCACGTGGCTCAAACGCATCGAGATCGCCCTCAAGATCGCACGTGCGGTTCACTTCCTCCACGAACAAGCCATCCTCCACCGTGACATCAAATCCGATAACATTCTCTTCGACTCTAATTGGGAACCGAAGCTTGCGGATTTCGGACTCGCCGTCGCCTTAGCCGATAAGAGTATACCGGCGCCGGCAGGCACCATCGGATACCTGGATCCGTGTTACACGTCTCCGGACAAACTGAGCAAGAAGACTGACGTTTACAGCTACGGCGTCGTTTTATTGGAGATCGTTAGCTGCAGAAAAGCCATCGACGTCTCTCGCTCTCCGGCGTCGATAGTAGACTGGGCGGTTCCGTTGACCGAAGAGGGGAAGATCGGAGAAATAATCTGCGGCGGAGGAGGATCAGGCGTTTTCAGGGAAACGAATCTTCGACTGCTGCGGATGGCAGCGCGCTGCGTCTCCTCCGACGCCGAGTCACGTCCGTCTTCGGGAGAGATCACGGCGGAGATGGTGTCGTGTTTGGCTGAACCTCTCAAGAGTTTCCCATTATGGATCAGCTTCTTTCGCGGGGTTGTTAAGCTGAAACGGCGGAAAAAACGGTTGAGAGAGACGCTGACGTGGCCGGGTCAAACTTGTCGGGTTAAGTGAGTTTAAAAAGACAAGCCGGGTCATATGTTGGATTGGTCGGGTCGGGTCTTAAGGATGATTACAAAAAAAACCAGAAATCTCTTTCGGGTGATACGTTTATTTATTATTCACTCATTCATGCGAGCACGTGCACACACATAAATCCATTGTCAATTACAGTATGTCTCTAATATGTGAAAAATGGTCCTACGATCTTAAGACCATTACACTAAAACCAGGGACAGAAAGGAACACAATTTCAAGTAAATCTTTGAACTAACTTTTTAATTGAGTCAAAATCCTATGTAATAGATCAAGGCCTATCCTTCTGGTTACAAAGTAAGTTGATGAATTTTAAACTCCGTTAATTACAAATTCTATTAATTAATTTGGCAAAACATTTCTGGCATAGTATACCAACATTTAGTTTTGGTGCTTACTCTCTATCCCAGAGAGTCTCAACATTATCTGTGACGAAAAAGCTAACCTTCGAAATTGAGAAGAAGCTCAATCGTCTAAAGCCAAGCTGTTCCCGAAGACCTGCAACTCTCAACTCTCAACACTCAACTTCAACACCTGAAAAAAACCACCACGCAATAAACCAGGGTTTTCTTGTAGCCATCATCAAGTGGGCGAGCCAACTATCTTACAGATTCACATTGTCTATGTTTACAGAGGAAACAAAATTCCCCAATCCATGTCCATTATAAGTTCTTTGTAGTTCACCGTACACTACAAACAAGACAAAATAGTATAAGAACAAGAGATGGTTCTTACCTCAAGCTTTTGCATAATCCGATCAGGACCCTCCACAAAAATTTCCTAGCACGAGAATTTGTCAGCGTTCCAGGTGGTTCAACTTTGTTTGAAAAGCCTGTTGCACGACACAAGTCACTCAACACCTTTAAGAACATTTGTTCTCGCAACTGAAGCAGCACGAATACATCTATATAGAAAACTAAACCCCCAAGGCATTTAACGAAACAACAGAAACAACAGGCGACTCAATGCATATACCAAGAAGCTAACCGTACAAGGCAGTTTGATCTGACAAAACCCACACACAAAAATGAGTAACTCGACCATCAGCTGATGCAAAATTGTATTCCTCTGGTGAATGCTCTTAGAAAAGAAAATTTCCATATACTGCTACTATATAATACCCTCAAAATAGTCGACTCTATCAAGCACCAAAGATTTAACATGAAAATACGGAATCCCTCTCAATCACTGATACTTCTTTCTCCACATCAAACTGTTACGTTCTGGAACTTAATTCTTGCTGTTTATCGTGAAACACGAGATGAGATTAAGTCCCTGATTCTCAATCTAGTACTTAATTTAAGTTTGTTCCCCAACATGAATGTACTTCCTTAACAAACATGCAGTACTTTGACAAATTAATTCAGGGAGGGTCGTCACAGACCTTACACATTGAGCAAAATAGCACTGAATCATAATCTTTAGACTGTAACTGGAGAAATTAAGTGTTTCCACTGGTCGGATAATAACAATACATACACATACACATAAGTACAAGGGGTGCAAACACAAGCACATAAGGCGTGCAAATGAAACTATGAGCTTATGGTATTCCTTGCCCAAGTTGCCAACAAAATTTGAAACTACGAAATTTTCCCAATCCAACCACAATCAGAATTTAAATCCAACCACAATCCAATGTTATTCAATTAGTGATTTTTAATCATGCTTTAAAATCTAATGTTATTGGATCCCTTATCTGTAAATCATACCTAAAAGATTTAAAAGTTTTGTATTATACAATTAGTGATATTATATACTCTATTAAAATCCAGTGTCATTTGAATTGAATTTCAATAGAGCTTCATGAACTTTTGAACTATACTGCAGAGATTTTTAGAATCCACACACATGAATTTTTAGAACTAATATCAAAATTTTAAAACAAAAAGTTTATAAAACCTATAAAATTGACTTTAAAACTATAATTGAATAACACCTCTTCTTTCTTTCTATCTTCTAACATCTCAAATATGTACTAGCATAAAAATGAAAAACAAATGGCTCGTTTGAGAAATCAAATGGTAAAAACATTTCTTCAAGTGCTCACCATAATTATGAAGCAAAACCTCGTTATGTCACTAACTCGCAGATGGCTTGAGTGAAGAACATATATTGTCAGACAAACAATTAAAAACCAGTACCTCACAAGTCTTCGACATACTTCTTCAGATCAGCAGCGCACAAGATAGCAATATGGCGATTCTTGTAAAATGGACTGACTGGACTCGCAATTGTTTAGAAATGCATGCTTCTCGTACCTGCTAAAAAATACGAGGCAGCGAGACATGGCTGATCTCCAGAAGAGAAAGACATGAGAACAAAAAATTTACAAGAAAAAAGAATAAGTAAGTTTTGAAGGGAATTCCTATACAGTGGAGAAAGTAGTTATAGGAACGTCTACATTAGGAGCTGCCACACACATGGACCTAAAGGGACGTTACTCATTCAAACACCAAGACACAGACTAAGCAATAGGTCTTACTCTGGGAGCCAACAAGCGAGCAAATTCAGGCTTGCACTGAAAATTCCTGCGACCAAGTTCTGCTTCACTTGTCAAATACACGCTTAGCAGTGTATTCTTTAATGTAATTTCTCCGAGACCAGCAAAGATTAATTATGAAAGACTCACTACAAAGCTTATAAAATGAAACATGAAAACTCTATTTGACTATGAAGTTCAAAATTCATTTAACCAGTAAAAGTTTTGTGCACATTGTGATTGGCATAATTACAGGACGAGAGGAACGAAGGTACTAACCAATTAAAAAAAGTAACCTATACTGTGATGAATATGATCCCCCAGATACATTTGCCAGGAAAAAATACAATATACAGAATCCTCACAAAAGTCTGCAGTAGTTTTGATGTCTCTGGAAGTGGATATATCCTAAAAAGTCCTCCATGGAAGAGAAAGCGGTATAACTGTAACTGTTCTGTCACAACACTGACTTAACTTTAGAATTTAGAAACTCAAACCTAGAGGATTAACGTTAATGAGACATTAGCAGCTTCTTTTTCCTTGATACTAACAGGAGCAGGCCAACGAAATTCTACCTTTACTTCAAGCTGGCCTCCAACAATTCGCAGTAGGCATGTCTGATCGAGATGGTAGCATCTGGGAAGCAGCATGACCTTAAATTGGTAATTTAAATTGTAAGGCAAGCATAAATTTTCTGACTGTGTCTTTGAGAGACTACAATCGGATGAATTGGCTGAGATAGTCTCACCTGGAATTGCAGGAACAGCTTGTAAGTTATTAGCAGCAGAAGGCTGATAGCTCATTGTCACTGAAGATGGACGTTCTGGAGGTGGCCGAAAGAAACCTGGTGAATTGAAAATATGCCCATCAATCACAAGGATAGCCAGGAAACAAAGAACACTGGACAATCATAATCAACAGATCTATCACAGTGCTCACAGGCAATCATGTAAGTTAATAAACCTCAACAGTTAAGAGGATCTATATGGATTCAAGTATCTACATACTGTCTGTGACTCTAGGAAGGCCTGGATGTGAATTTCTTCCATGTATCCAGGCACCACTCTGGTTTTCTGCACTACGCCCACTTGAAGACATCCGCCATGGTTCCTCATTTCTATATCGCCGCCCATCATCCCGTTGAGGTGGGAAAGAGTAAGGATGAGTATAGGGATGCTGGGATTGTGATTGAACATGGCTTGGATACGGAAAATGACTGGACGGTGCTGAAGACAGCTTGCTAACCATAGGTCTTTGGGGCAGAGGGGTGTTGGGCTGAAATCGTTGGTTCTGTGAAGAAGCTTCAGGATTAAAAAGTGCATCGCTGTTCCCAAATTCTAGTTGTCTGGAGGAATTAAATGCTGAAGGCTCCCTGGCGCTGTACACTCCTGCTGGAGAAAAATTAGATGACTGCTGCACGAAAAATTCAGTTTTTCCAGCGCCCTCAACATGACTTCCACGTGAAGAACTTCCAGGCCCTTGGGCAATTTGATCACCCTGCATATGATGCCCAAGAGTTTAAACATAAATGATAAAAGAGGAAAATGTACATCAGGAATTATGAGTAACATCAAACGGAATTTATCAACGAACTTACAGTGAAAATGCTACAGCGGTCTTGCTGCATAGATCCTGGGTATGCTTGATGCGGTAATGGATATGCTGGAGGAGGAAATCCTAGTTGAAGTGGTAACTGATGATGGCTAGCTATGGCTGGTTGAGTTGTTAATGATGGTGGTAAAGCTATAGATTGTGCAGGCGGTGGAGGTGGAGGTGGCGGTGAAGGAGGAGGTGAAAGGGGCGGTGGTGGTGGAGACTGAGACGGAGGTGGAGGCAGAGGTGGGAATTGTGCTGCGGGAGGTGGTGGTGGCAGCAATGGAGGCGGAGATGAAGGCGGAGGAGGTGGGGATGGAGGTGGTGAAGAAGGAGGTAGAGGAGGAGGAGATGGAGGTGATTCATGAGGTAACGGAGGAGAATCCTCTGAAAGAGCAGGCACTCCAGGTGACTTTTCTGCAACTGGTTCCCTAATATCCAATGACTGCTCCTTTGTCTCATTCTCGTAGAAAGTGGAAGGTGCTACATCTTTCCGCTGACCAGATACATCTTCCATTTCAAGTTCACGATCTACATCCTCCAAAACTCGATGGCGTCTATCAATCAAAGTATCACGCATTTCCAAGTCATCTAAAGCATTGAAAGGTTCCCCAGATGATGTGTTTTTTGCATGTTGTGATGTTGGAAGATCGTCATCTTCTTCATCATCTTCAAAGGTATGAGAGGAGAAAAACCCAGGCAGCTGAATAGTTGCATTGCTGCAGAAAAAATGGCAAATAAGTTTATAAACGCTCGACAGAATGACACCCAACTCATTTTTAACAATTCTTCAGTGAGATAAATTTATTGACTTTGCCTGTTCTTTTGTAGTCAGCAATTTTTATAAAGTCCAGAGAGTAAGCTACTAATCAGGACAAGCGTTTAGCATACCTGCCATACTCATCAACAAGCATCCCTTCCATTTCTCTGAGAGGATCATCTACAGCACGCTCAGATCTGGAAGGACGTCGCAGGGAAAACCCAATGGTTGCATCATCACCCGAAGCTCCAATATCATCAATATAACGATGCAGAAGAGATTCAGGGAAAATTTTCCTATCAAGCCACAACCTCAGAACCTAAAAAAGGCGAGGACATCAATAACTCCAGCCACCAAAAATGCAAAGATAACCTCAAAACGAGTAAGTATCAAATTACCTTCAGACATTTACGACGGTTATCACGAGCATCGGTCCCTGGAGGAGCAGCAGCCCCTAAAAGACGTGGCAAAGCAGCTTGCACAGTAGGAACGTATGAAGCACCAGCAATACCTACAAAAAGATTTCACAAGCATCAGAAATTATTTAATCCTTTTAGGTAGAAATAGATTCTGATAGTAAATATATAAGGTGTACTCTTTGAATGCAATAAAAAATAATAAACATTAAAATCCAAATACTATTAGCATTTCAAGGAATTAAAAATTTGAAATCATGTATTGCATCCATTCAAAAGAAAACGTCACCTTTTTGGTTGTGCGAACACTGGGTAATAGAGTCAACAAGGAAGAACAAGTCCACCTTACGATGGAAGTGAGGTTCACTTTCCAACTTTCGTATGAGAAGTTCCACCACCTATATAAACACAAACAAATTTCCCAGTTAGAGCAAAATTGTCCAAATAATGTTACACACCAAATGCTGTAATAAATTTGTTAAAGCAGTTCTCGTAGCAAGCTAAACATCCAATCAGTTAAGCCGAGAAATGTGCAACTCTAAATTGAATTTCTCTGTGCAGTCTCACACTAAGTTTGTTGACAGCCTTAAGCCAGAACATAAATGAAAACCAACCGACCATCTTACCTCGCTAGCAATCCCATACTTGGCACAATCAATTGCTAGGCGTGTTGCACGTCCGATACTTTCCTTAGTTCTTGACAAGGTCTCTATCATGCCCTCAAAAGCATCCCGAGAAACAGCAGCCTCAGTCCCACCACTAAGTGAACCTCCAACTGACTTATGTCCTGAACTAAGTCTTCTCTCTTCATTATCATCAGTTTCATTCTGATTTCTTGACGAGGACTGATGCCCATGATTTGACGGAGAAGAATCTTGTTGATGTCCTTGAACAACTATAGGCATTGGGATGGCAGCAGAAGCTGAAGCATTCTGCACCACAATTGGGCTATGGCTTTTCATCTGGGTATCACTGATGCTTAAGAAACTAGGGTTCAAATTCCCAAAAATTGAACTTTGTGAATGTGCGAGCTTTCTTTTAGCCTGTGCAGCTGCAATTAGATCCTTCATAGATGCAGAATCTGGGGTCCTTGTACTGGTAAATGGAGCACTCCAATTTTCTCGATTGTAATCAAACCTGCATAAGAAAAAAAGTTATAAGCAACAGACGACATAAACACAGAAAGATTAAAGATAGAATGTGACATACATGACAGCAGATAGGTCCTCAGATGCGTCTCTTGAAACACCAGCATCACTCAAACGTAACACAGCTTTCGAAACCACAATTGGCCTATCTCCAACTGAAGCTGGTTTGTGTCTCTGATTTGCTGGCTGAGATTGGGAAGAGCTTACTTTATCAGATTCCACAACTGCCTCCTTACAAGAATCACCCTGAGGCTTCTTTACCATCACAGCACCAGAAACTTTTACAGATGATTTAGCAGCTTTATGCTGTCCTGGAACGTGCTTGTTAGTTGAAACCAGCTGAGGAGACATCTTAGGAGATCGCAAGATCTGCTTGGCATCCTTTGGCAGTAACTCATTGATGGGTTTTACCATGGGTAAGCTGTTAGTAGAATTCTCCACATTATCTGATAATACACGTGAAGCATCCTCACAATGTTTACGCAGGGGTACTTTCCTTAGTCCAGTACTCTCTGTAGATCCAGCAGATATCTTAGCTTTGGTAGAAGTATCACGACACACATTAGCACTTTTAGGACCATCGGTCAATATTGATGAGGCTTTGGGGACAACGGCTTGACTTCCATGTAATGGGGTTTTTGGATCTTCATCATCATCTTCGTCATAGATACGAACAGCCCTGCGTTTTTTCAGCGACTGTGCAGCTGAAAATTTGACGTTACTAACAGAAGAGGAATGGTCTTTCTGCTCCAGATGACCTTTCCCGGATTTATCACTAACAGAAGAGGACCGGTCTTTCTGTTCCAGATGACCTTTCCCGGATTTATCACTAACAGAAGAGGAACGGTCTTTCTGTTCCAGATGACCTTTCCCGGATTTATCACGAGGGGCAGAAAAAGGAGGAGAGGTATCATGCTCCACTGTTTGTCTACGGCGCTTTGTATATGCAACTACTTCTTTATCATATTGTAAATTTCCTCCACGAGCACTTAATCCCAAGACAATTTCACGCTTAATATCTGATGCGGTCCCAGGTGAATCATCATCAGCAATTTCACACTTTTCTTTATCATTTTTCTCTTCACATCGTGGCTTTTTAGCAGCACGCGAGCTTTCATCCACTCTTGGAGCAGGCTTCCCTGATTCACTTTCAAGCCTCCTTTTCTTGCCGGAAACCCCGCCCTTAATGCTAGGTGAATTTTCGGGCTTACCTCCAGACACTTTGGAGCTAGATTTCTCTGTCAATAGACCTTTTGACTTTTTGGAATCAGATTTAACACTGGCAGCTCGACCATCAAGCAGATGTGTGTTATTGCTTTTGTCTCTGTGAATTGTATCTTCACCTTTTTTGTCCGAGCCACCTGCTACCTTCTTTATTCTCTTACTGTTGGCCAGAGACGTTTGGCCATTACCAATATGCTTCGTGCAACCATCACCGTCAGTTCCTTCATCAAAATCTTCTTCCTTTATTTTAGGGTCATATGAACCATGGTCCAGTGACTCGCTACCCAAGGATGTGATTACGATATTTGATTCCAGAAATGGAGATGAATCCTGCTCCCCTGTCTCAGCCTTTGTGTCTTCACAATTATTCTCATCTACTTTGGGAAAGCAAGGATCCGCCCTAGAATCAAAGTTATCAGTTCCATCAGAATCAGTGACTATATGATCTGTTCCATCCCCAATCTCAGCCTTTGTCAAACCATGCTCCGCAGCATCCAGAGGATCCTCATTGCCCAAAACATTTGAGTTGTGATTTTGCAATTCTTCAAATGCGGTGCAGATTTCCGTTACAGCTTGTGCAAAGTACTTGACTGTTTTACCTTGACATCTTGCTAATAGTTTGCTCTTTGCCTCACTAGTGAAGGCTTGGATATCAGGCGGTGCAACAAAAGCTCTGCAGTAAACGAACATAACTTGGTCAGTGAACTATGCAAAGGACAAAACCAACTCCATAGATAAAGTAAGGCAAAAAAAAACACAACCAAACATCTGGTAAATTGGCTAGAAAAGGTGAAATTTTTCAATTAGAGGAAGCGATAACCGAATTCTACTGCCTAATTCTAGCAACATGATATCTTGACTAAAGCTAATATAACTTTCTGGATGAGAAAGTACGAGAAATTTAGAATAACACGGATCAACTTATAAAAATATGTATACATATAAGAGACTTGCTTACATTTCCTGTGTTCCAAAGAACTGAACAAAGTACTTCTTTGGGTCTGGAACACGATCCCATTCTTCAGGCCGGCTGATCTGAAACAAAATTTCTTCAGCAGAGAGACTAACTAAAGAGAAACGAATTCAAAAGATTCTCACGCTCAGTATTAATCGAGATGAAACCTTTACTAACATATGTTTTTCATTTTTTCAGCCGTAGAATCTGACCGAGTAAACTAGAGAGATACTTTAACTGACTTTAAATCCGGCTCAATATCCGGAACAATAACTCTGGTAAATCTTAAACCAACCTAATTACGAAGCCTAGCAAGGTAAGACGCTCAGGAAAGAAAGAGAACACTATAGCTCATCAACCTACGGAATCCAACCATACATCACTGGCAACGCAGCAAAATAATCAGACAACCAATAATTTCCTACAAAGCTAATGTGTCCCATCATCAGATGCCAGAATTACTAACAATAAAACACAGAAGCCAAGTTTCACGAAAGAAGAGATGAAGACAGGCTAGACTATGGAGGTTGGAGCTTAAGGACTATACGGGAATAATTTAGAGAAGAAAAAAAAATTGGTGAAGAAAAAACTAAATCCTCTTCAGAAATAAGAAAGGCGGAGGCCCAGACAACAACGGAGCAAAGGAAGAGAAAAAAGGTACCTTGGCAGGCCAAGCAGGGAAGCCTTTGACTTTGGCTAGAACCAGATCACCGAGAATCAACTGCCCCTTGGCCTTGGCCTTGCTAGCTCCTCTTTTACGCCCAGGAGCCATAGGCGATACCGCTATAAACCCTAATTTTGAGGGCAAAACAGAAGCAAGCCCAAAGAATTGCGGAATCCAATCCAACCCGGAAAAAACCAAGAAGAGTCTCCGATTCCAATCCGGAAACTTTTCAACCGGAGGAAGGAAGCTTCGCTGGTTGAGCCGTCACGTACAGCGACGGAGCGAGAGATAAATAGAGAGAAAGAGAGGGCTTTGATCCAGAGAGAGATAGAGATTGAGGCGGCCGCGAGACGGTGGGGCTTAGGGCTGAGAGATGAAAAGAAAATTTTTGAGGGAATTTTTCTGAGAACTTTGGTTACTGTTGTCGGCGTTTTTTTTTAACAGAAGGAGAGATCCAATCCAACACAATTCTCTCTTACAATTTTCGATTTTTGTTTTATTTAATGTTTAATCTCACTACTCCTAAGTCCTAGCCAATCCAAATTATATTAAGACTTGGGCATAAAGATCAATATTTCCTCTTTTTTTTAATTATTGTAAATTAGTATTTCTTTTATTCTCTGCTTGAACTTTTAAAACCTTTTACTAGAGTTGGAAAAAAACAATTGAGAGCAACAGAAGCAAACACGCCAGCAAGTGCTCAGCTCATCAAGACAAGAAGAGTCCTTAAAGATAATAACGAGGTTAGTCATAGAGATCTTAAAGAGTCTTTCCCTAATTTAATCAAAGTCCAATAGTTACCATAAGAATATATGGTGGTGGTTCTAACACAAAATAACCAAAAGTGGATACGAAAGCAAAATATATTGAGTAAAAGCTTAAGTACCAGCAGACCACAGCATTAATTTTTGAAATAAGCAAATCATCTAAGATTGTGATTTCTGAAACTAAACAACAATCTCACCATTCTAAACTTTCTGGTTAGTTCAAAAGAATGTGCATTAACAAAACAAGTGTACTAAATCAAACTGCACATGGAATTAAGACCCAAAGCCTCATTTAACTAAATCAGATATGAGACTGTGTAAACATGATGCAAGGAAACGAGTTCCTAAAAATATAGTCAAGATCGATATATTGAAAGAATAAAAACAGTTTAAGAGATTGTGCCCTGCTGCAGAGCATAATTTCATCCAGAGAAAAGTGATCTAACCGAAGCAAAGCAAAACTGGTAAAGGAAAAGAAGAAATTTTATTACTCTGATTACCAGTTACTTCCTAACTTGAACTCTTATCTTTGCTTTCATTTCCAACTGCATCTTTCACCAACTCCAACGGTCTTTCATCAATTACTTCATCGATTATCCCAAACGCCTTCGCCTCTTCAGGAGTCATGAAATGATCCCTATCCATGTTCTTCGCAATCACGTCAATAGGTTGACCCGTGTGTTTGGAATACAGTTCATTTAACGCATCCCACACACGAACAATCTGTTTTGTGTGAATCGTTATATCCTTAGCCTGCCCACTATATCCTCCTGAAGGCTGATGAATCATAACGGTTGCATTCGGCAGCGACCGCCTTTGCCCCTTGGCACCCGCTGCCAAGAGGAGAGAAGCCATTGATGCAGCCTGGCCTAAACAAATTGTGCTTATCGGAGAACGAATGTACTGCATAGTGTCGTAAATTGCAAGACCTGCATCCAAGATAAAGATAAAAGATGGATCACCAAAATTTGAGATTGAGAAAATGTCAACTTGTCACAAACAAACACTCAAGAGACTGTGGAGATTGAAATCACCAGCAACAAGGAGTGGATTCACTAGAGAACGTATAACAATAATTAGAAATTCCCCAAGCTAGTAGCTGTCATACAATTTCAGCAGCTTCATTGCATGGATCGAGTGACTACTTTACGAATCACTAATTGCAGAAACCTCAAAAAGATAGAGGCTTTTGGTTAAGTCAAGTGAGCAAGAAATCCTAGATAAATACACCAAATCCACAGATAACCAATATCGACGAACAGCATTCTATAGTATACCAAGTACCAAGTAAGCAAAAAAGCATTGACAAAGTGGCGGCATTTAGCAATCGGATTCCCAATCACACTATCCAGATGTTTAACGATGGTAAAGATAAGAAAAAAGATGGAAAATGTAAAGCAAAGCGTACCGGCGGTGACATGGCCTCCCGGTGAATTGAGATACATATGGATCGGCTTCGAAGGATTCTCAGACTCGAGGAAGAGAAGCTGGGCGACGACGACGTGAGAAGTGTCGTCATTTATGGGGCCGTTAATGCAGATAATACGCTCCTTGAGCAATCGAGAGAAGATGTCGAAAGCTCTCTCTCCTCGCGATGAGTGCTCAATAACCATCGGAATCAGACTGTAGCTTCTTCTTGCAGTGGAGGTGGTCGTCGACATCAACGATGGAGTAGATAGCCTACTGGCGCCAGAAACAAGACCTCTCATCATCGGAACTCTAGGGTTGTTCTCCTCAGAATGATCGAGAAATGAAATTCGATTTGGAATGCTTTCCCGAGGTTAGGGATTTCAGATTTTACTAATACCTCTCTTTTTTTTGTCTCCATGTGTTTTTTTTCTTCTTTTTTTTTGGAAAATGAGCATTGAATGACACAACAATCATGAATTATCAAACCAGTTAAAATTGTAAAATTCATAAATGCTAGATTAAATACCTCAAAATTTGATTGTCTTGGTTTATAAACCATAGTAACTGTTAGTTAATCCAGAAAAGAACGAAATTATAATACCATTTTTTTTGTTTTGAAAACATGATTTAGCGATTTATCTTCTATAGCAATCAAACACATTGTAACTTTTATTACTTGTGAATTCCAAACACAAAAAAAAATAATGCCTAACCTGACACTCGCTCACAATCAATTGCATTAATTGTTTTTAAATAAATGCAATGCAAATGATACACTGTACTTCTATTTACGCCACCATCTATAGCTAATTGCTTTTTGCTTTTTGGATTACTGAACCAAAAGTGTGGACAGTCAATGACGAGACGAACTGAACCTAACTGACCTAGTCCACAGCCTTTTTGTTTCTCCGACCAGCCAATGGCTTAGGCAATCCATCAAAGATAGAACTCGCCATGGCTGCTTGTGTGAGCAAATCAGGTTTCAGGGTCCACTTAGAGGTTGGCCATAGCGATGAACCGTTGCTGTTGCAGTCCGGTTCTTGCAGACTAGAGGCGCTAAACGATTTCCTCACGCTTGAGAAGCTGTCTCCCACAGGAGCATCCATCAAATTGATTGCTGCGGGATTGGAATTGCCCTTCTCAGTATCTGCTGACAAATTATTTCTGCTTGCTGCTTTGGATCTCAGAGCTAAACCTTTTCCAGCTATTGCAGAAAATCCGCCACTGCTGCTTCTTTTCTCCTCCTTCAAAAGCAATTCTGGAGCTCGTGAAGTGAAATCGGCTTCAGATTTTAGGCGTCTTCTCGTTGGCTTATCAGAATTCATTTCTCCTCCTGCATTTGACAGGTTGGACGATTGGTTGACCTCAGCGATAACTGCATCTACCAAGCTTCTGGATTTTCTGTGGTGATTTAAGGGAGTATTTGTGGCTGGGAAGGGTGTGAGGTACTGATCATCATCGTCTTGGAGATGAGAATATTCTTTCCTGTAAGCTGACATCTCTAAACCTTCAGAAGCCCTTCTGTTTCTTGGTTTCAGTCCATAGTAACCTTGCAAGGAGTTCATGGCTGGAGAAATTTTCGTTTCTGGAGGCTTCAACCTCAAAGACTGGAACGAGTCAAAGACATCTTGGAGGTTACCATTGCTTGCTGATGATGAAGCGTGCTCAGAACAATCCTCTCTGCAAGAAGATTCCATATATCAATCATGGAGATAGGATTACTTGATATTTCGTTGCCCTTAAATGCAAAACCAATCAATTCAGAGCTCTACTTAAGTGTGTATTCCCAACATCTTTATTTATTCGCTTGCTTTCTGCTCTTCACTCTTAAACCGAGGTGGACAAATTCGAAGATCCCAGGTTATATGTAAGGACTAATCAAGATCATTGTAAACTGATATTTCAAAGTTCATGGCCTATAGAAAAGCAAGACACAACAACTTTACAAGATCCCATTAGTAGTTTTGGTACGGCAGTCACATGAAGAAAACATAATTGCAGCCGCTTTGGCTTTGCTATCATCTATGATAAGCAGTAACCAACGGAAACAAATCTTAGTTAGCATGTCCGTGGTCTTACAATAACCACTTTCTATGAGATTGTTTAACTGGTCACAGACTAAGGTCATCTAATTAGCATACAAATAATTGAGTAAAAACAGAGATCAAGAGGCTTAAAAGTACCCATGATTCAAGGAGCCGTTAGATAAGCATGGAGAAGGAGGATGCCTCCCAGGTAATGGTATCCGGAGAGACTTGAGAGCAAACATCTGAAGATCAGTTACAAGCCCGTTTAGCTTTGTAATATCTGCAACCTGAAATACCAAATTTTTAACGATACTTAGAATATAAGTAAACAACAAAAGGAAATTAGAACTAATCCAGCATCAAAAGCATAAACTCTGAAATTGAGATAGTAAGCGTAAGAGATAAATAGTTTCAAACTTTTGAAGTCAAGTGCATATGATTTTTAAAAAAAGGTGCAGCTTTATGATTTTTTTCCATCGCTTTCGATTACCTTTCCTCACTGTGTATGTCGTGATTCAGAAAGAAAAAAAAGTGAAATCTTTTTATCACTTGTACGAATGCTACATTAACTATTAAGCTACCATCACAAAATTAAATTTCTGGAAACGTAACAATCAGCGCACAAGCATTTACAATTCGATCATATTATATCATCGTAAGCTCAATCTCATCGTCAATTGAAAAAACTAACGCAAACAGAAACTATACCTCAACACCATACTTTATGGCAATGCCGGCGAGAGTATCGAACTTGGAGACCCGGTGTTCGATATAGCCAGCGCCGGTAGAGTAGGAGCAATTCAGGGAGACGGAAGAAGTCGACGAAGGTGGAGACGTGGTCGGCGACGAGATACGCAGGATTCTCGAAGCAGACGATTTTGAAGGACTCCAATCGCGGCATCCTTCCGATCGATCTACGAATCCGTAACCATTATCACCACGAAATTTTCTGTTGCTATATTCAAGAGTCCCATTACAAACAGAAATCCGCCTCCCTCGATCCGTGAGCATTGATCTATACAATCTAAAAGTTATTCTAAACACTAGATCTGATGAGAATTTCTCGGATTCCGGCAAAATCGAAGATGCAACAAGGAGAAAAAGCGAAGACGAGAAACGAGGAAGAGACGCTGAGAGATTGAGAAAGAGAGGTGAAAACTCGTGGAGTGAAAGGGACGAATTTTCTCGTAGGTTCGATGTTAACGTTTTCTTCGCCGGATTTTCCGGGAAAAACGAACGAGAGATCTCTTCCCCTTCTCGTCGCCACCGGAGCGACACAATCTTATATTTTTTCTTTAAAAAAAACGTAGAACAGGTTAATTTATTATTAGTATAAATATGAAAATAAAACCGCGTTACAATTAATTTATTATTAGTAATAATATACAATTTACACAAAAGCAAGTTGATTAACTTGTTGACCATTCAATTTATGTTTCTCTCTTATGACTTGTGATGATATTAAATTATGTATGTCATCGAATGCTGACAAGAAAGTTATTAAATATATATACTCTCTTATACTATATAGACCGTTATTTAAGTTAAAGTAACAAACTCCGGTATAATGTCAGCGAGGGGATAAGAGTTCTTCATTGCCTACACGAGAATTAAATGAATATCCCATTAGAAAATTGAATGTATATAATAAAGTTTATTTGCTGAAAATAATATATCAAGCATTAATCATTAGATCCAACTAACAGTCAAAGAAAGCTTTCACACAACAAGCAAAAATCAGTAATATATAAAGAACTTTATATTTTATGGTGGGAATGTATACAATAGTGTGATACAGTGCAGTATCAAAACGCAGCAAACGCTTTACAGATAAGACCGAAACGAAAACCATATCTATTCACCGCCACTTTCTTCATCCAACATATCGGAGCAAGACTCCATCGTTTCCAAGCACAAACCCTTTCTTGTCATCTACAAATCTGCAAAAGAAAGATATTTTTTATAAGCTGGTTAGTTTGTTTGTGCAATGGATTTGAGATTTGAGATGAGATGGGTTCGGAGGAGCAATGAGGTCACCAAAAGTCTGTGTCTTGATGTTTGATTAGAGACTTACTTGACCGCGTAGAGGTTAGCTGCGATATTATCAGCAGCTTTGTCACGGTTCCATGACTTGCCTCCGTTTCTTGTTCTCAGTAGAATGCCACTGCCTCCTGCTGCCCATGCTTCTTCCTGCAATCCATGACAACAACAACAAAATTGATGTAAAGATCTGAGCGGAATTCAAAGATTTGAATGATCATTGCGTACACTCATGTACCTCTGAGCGATAACCAACATCTAGAATGCCAAAGCCACGGCTTTGTACTGGAACTTCTTCAAACTCCTCTGAAATCTAGAGAAATTAAAACAGTGGAGAAACACAATCAGATGTAGAATTGATTGGAACTTTGAGTATAATACAAATCACAAGAAAAACAGTGTGTTTTTTCCTTGTTTTCGGTCCAGGGAATAATAGCAGATAACAAAAGAAAAATGTGTTTCTTAGTTTGTAGCACCCTGTTAAGTGGCATAAAACACAGGAGGTTGCAAGTAAATCTCAATACGAGCTTTGTGGGGTATGAGAAGAAAAAAGAAATGTTCAGGGAATACAAAAGTGCAAAAGGTGAGGAGGGTCTCGTTGCACTACTTACCCCAGTGCCTTTGCTAAGATAAAGTCCTCCACCACGAACAAGAAGCCAAAGACCACCATCAGCTCTCCATCCCATGTTCTGAATTCTTCGCGCAACAGCTCTATTGTGTGGTTGCCAATAAGGCTGCAATGTACCAATACTATGGTGAATGACGGCTTTAAGACCAACCAAACCACACACACAATATCGCTTACCTAGACGCATCGTTTACCTAGACACAGTAGTTCACTCTTATAACTAGTTACTTAGAAAAAAATAATCGTGTCGATGGATTGTTATACATGCTAATACTCTTATTTACATTTGATCTAATTGGTGCTAAATAATCAACTAAAATGAATTCAGCCCTGAGAAAACTGACTGGGCCTCTGCACTTCAACTTCACTTAGCTAAGTCCTAGGAAGGACTAAAAGTTCAACAGCAAGCAACATGAGTAAAAGCTGACATATCCTTAATTGAGGCTCACCTGCCCAGGCTCCCATGTCAAAAAGAAGTTACCACGGCTCGAAACAGCTATATATCTTCCATCTGGTGAACGATTAACGGCACTGAAGGTTCCAGTGTAGTAACTAGCACCACTGATTCCACTGGAGACTGTTCTGTAAGACCATTGGAAAATACAGAATTAGGTACTCTACTATGGTCTCTATTGAATATGGACGGGAAACACAATGCCGATTCAGAAACAAATACATGTTTTTTCTAAACCATTACTTGCTCCGAAAGTTGACCTCAGAAGATTTTGCCATCAATAAAAACCAAAAGGTAGAGTAATCAACCTGTTCAACGTAGCTGACACGGTTTCCTGAATAGCAGCTTTCCAGTTATATCCCTTGTTTGAAGTAACATATATAGCACCTTCATCGGTAACCATCTCTGCACTTTTTTCTCCAGTGGCCTCTATAAACACCTATACACCATTGCAACAAAAAGCTTGACACTCTCCTAGAACAAAGAAAAAAATAAACACTCTGAAGGCACCGGAGGAAACAGGCTTAATACCATATCACCGGGAAGCTGAGAGCTTAGTGGAATTCTTCCCCAATTTTCTCCGCCATCAGCAGTGTACAATAAGATTGCAGGCTTGCCAATGATCCATCCTTCTTTGCCTTTGAAGCTGATTGAATTGAATCTGTAATTGAAATCCTCTTCTTCAGCTGAAGGTATTGATCGTGGAGCCCAAGTGTTTCCGCCGTCTTTGGTCTCTAAGAGAGTCTGCCTCGTTCCCAGTAAAAACCCTAAATGTTTATAGTGACACTCTTAAGCTTATTAATCTTCGTCTTAGATTTTTCCATGGAGTAAAACGCAAAATGAAAAATATTGGAGTTACCGCGGCTGGGATCGTCCGGGACGAAAGCAATGTCGAGAAGAACGACGCCGGGGTCGATGGGGAGGAAGACTCTTTCCCATTCGGATAACTGTTCATCAGCTTTTGCTTCATTTACTGGTCCGAGGATGGAAGCAAGCGAGAGTGATACCGCCGTCGATTGGTACAGAAGATCTCGCCGAGTGAGAGACAAGGAGGAGGAAGACGAAGAAGGTGGCGATGGAGGAGGAGAAGCGGAGGCCCTAGGGATGAGACGGTGAGAGATTCGTTGAGGGAGGACTCGATGAGATACAGAGGGCTTAAAGAGGAGATAACCGTCGCAGAGTTGCAGAGACGCCATTGAAGTATGTCCTTCTTCTCTTCTCTCTCCCGCCTCATATCCTTTCTCTCTCCTTCTTATCTGAGTGGTGGTTATCTAACGTCTACGTAGTCCACCATTTCTACACATGTCGCCGTATAATTGATTAACAGTTTTCTTACAACTTCAGTTTCTTCTGGTGTCAACATTCTTTACTTTTAATCTTACCTCAGTCCTAATCATAACTTTTTATTTTTTTTACCGTTGATTGTTGATTTGAGTACAAATTCAAAAGAAAGTGGAATTAAACATGGAGAGACCGACGACATTATGATAGCGGCTTGAAATAATGTTTTCTTTACTTAGAAGATACAAAGTAAAAACATACCTATACGGTATATACAAGCTGCCAATGAATTAGCAGAAACTGTTTGTATAGAGAGGACAAAACCTTTGATAAATGGTAATTGATATGGTGTTAGTTACGGTCGGAATATTCGGATGGTCCTAGAGACTTGAAGGCGACAAAAGGGACATCTAGAGACTGAAGTTGAACATTGCCGACACAAGACGTGTCCGCATGGTACAATGGTCATGTCCACTTCTTTGATCAGACATATCTTACAAACCCATTGTGATTTCGCTGTCTCAGCTTCTTTCAGGGAAGCCTCTGCTCTCTCCTGCAAGAAAATCAGAGACAAGACATGTTTTTGCTATTATCGGCATATGTGATCATAATGTGTAATTTTAAGTATGGCGATTTCAACTGTAACCGAACCTGTTCAAGTATAAATGCTGCTTGAGAGTCCTTGAGTTCTTCTTGAAGGGTTATGGTTCTTTGTAGTAGAGATTGGTTCTCAGGTTCCATATTTATTCCAGCTGCAGAGAGCATCTCGTGGACAGCTTCAACTAACTCTTTAGCTGTGACTCGACCATATCGCATTTCATTCACAGGCTGCAGGTGACAAAGAACAAATCCAATCAATCTTCCACATTTAGTTTTAACCTTAAGCATGAACATGATACAAGATCAAACTATCACAAGGTGACGGATAAAACCAGCAGGCATTTTGTCTCATATTATCACATAGATTATATTAGATAATAGAAACATGGGGCAAGAAGCAAGTATAATTCACGAGAAATGTAGCAAACCTGGCTAGAACTTGTTTTGTTAGTTCTGGAACTTTCTGAATTCCCCTGAGAGTTGTTATCAGATACTGCAGGAAGCACCTCGGGCAAAGCCGAGGGACCTTCATTTTCAATTGACGTGCCTCGGAAGGAGAAAACCTGAGATGAAAGTAATAAACCAGTCTCTCCAGGTGTCATTTCAACCTTAAATCTGTAAAGGGCTTGCCCCGCAGAAGGTCTAACATCCTCTGGGACTCTTCCATATCTAAGCTTGTCTCCTTGTTGGAGTTTCCAAGCAACAATCTCCCCTTTGTAGAATGGTCTCAAAGGGTGAAGCTGTACTTGTACGGCATCCTGCGGCATTATCTCTTGGCCAACAGAACTATCAGCAGCTACGCCGGTGTTTGTAAGAGCATAAGAGCATAGTCTCAGGCAAGTGGCAATTTCAGTTTCAGATCCCTCAGGACATGAAAATAAAGATCCTATAGGCAGTGAAGTTGGAAAGCCTAAAACCTCGCTCACCACTGTTGCCATAACATCCAGGAAAGAAATGTATCCAGGCGGTTCAGAAACTAGGATAGATGTTCTCTGACCATTGATATAATACATTGTTCGATGATGCGATTCATTCTCCCATTCGGGAATCATGGACTCCTTAGACACGAGGGTAACGTCTACTGAGTTTGGCAGGAGAAGAAATCGAGTATATATATTTCTGACGAATTCAATTTTCTCTGCAGCAGATTGAAGAGAATGTTGGACATCTTCAAAAGATAAGTCATCCACGGTGGTGGTCTGACGGCACACAGTCCATAAAGCAGCTTGAAACGACGCGCTCTGCAACTTCCTTCTGATAGCCTTCAGTGATATGGACCCTATGTTGTCTAAGTTTTGAATATGTTCAGCGCTTTCAAGTTCCTACGTAAAGAAGCAAGTATTTTGAGATCGTTTCACACCCAGAAAAAAAAAAGAAAGGCATGCAAAAAAGCAACTGATGCCATGCATACCTCAATAACCACATCAGAAAGCTTTTTCACCCCAACATCCAGACAGATCCTCTCCGGAAGACGTGGATGTACAAGTCTTAACCTTGCAGTGTCTATGTATTTCACATAGCGTGACCCAAAGGAATCGACATAAACACAAGATCGTGCAAGGACAAGCCTGCAGCCATCATCTGGGACTATCACATCTGATTTAAAAGTGGAACCATCGGGTGCCTTTGTCGTGTTCATGTCACCGCAGAGAAAATGAAGAATTTCCATGACAGCTCGAAGCTCATTCGGGTTCAAACGCCGATAACCACATACTTTTTGTAATTTGGAGAGGATATCCTTTGCAGCTCCTATTGAAAGCACATCGTTAAGTCCTAAATCTTTAAGAATCTTCAGAAAGGGTAGATAGAGACTAGGAAGTTCAAATGCAAAAGGCGATAGGTTGATTGGTAGGCGAACAAAAAGGGAGCTTCCGCCCACCAAGCGTGTTCCATTTGCAGCTGGTAAAAACGCCACCTTTTGCAACTCCAAAATATCTGGATAACAGAAATTACAAAGCCGGGAAAAAATATCATCAGAGATTTCAACATACAAATAGAAAATTCATATTGCAGTCCAATGATCATAGATATCCAAGTAATTGTATGCATCAGCAAACACAAATCCAATTTTTCTTGTTTTACATTGTTGTCCAGAGCATAATACATTACTGCAGCTTGCAAGGCCGGACAAAAACAATGGAGAATTACTTTTATACGGTTATCGTTCCCACCACCTACTGACTAAAATGTTCATTCCAGAAATTTCATCGATACTTCACATCTCTTTATTTTATTATTAAAACGAAGTTCCTCTGCCGGATTGAAAATTCACAGCTGCAATATCTTGAATGTCGATTAATTGTTTCTATCCAATAATGTAAATTGAGTGCTGAATTAAATAGTATACATACCTGACGAAGTGAGGGAGCCCCAAACCTTTTCCAGGTACTTCAAAACTTCACAAGAAGCAACATCAATGGTCATCACATTTGGATCGTTGGGCCAATGAGCAAGAGTGTCTTCACCACCATTCCGTCCGATAACCTGGACATTTTGATCAGGCGTCTTTCATCCTCTGTCCATGACAAGAGTACACAAATAAATCAAAGAGATATGAAGTGTGTTCTTACCTGTAAGTGTTTAAGAACAGTCGAGAAAATCGGAGGACTTCTTAGGCGAAATGCTGTCCATGAATAGTCAGGTGGAATAAATTTCTGACTTGAAAGAATAGGAACAGAGCTCCAAGCCAGGGGCCAGTCCCGTAAAAGGACAGCTTCACTGTAACTTGTAAGGACTCTTTTGCCACCTTTTCTGCCACCAATACTTGGGAACCCTGATTCAGCAGGTATGCAAGCAATCTGACCAAGAGTGTTGCAGAACGCGGTGCTATAAAAACCAGCAAAGTTTAAAAATATAGCTTCAAGTACAGATCCTGCTAATGTTGATAACTCAACTGAAATATCCTTCTCTGAATGCACAAGATCCATTTCAAAAGAATCTTCTTCAGAGGATCTATCACGCTCGATACCCATAAATTCCACCCTTTTGGCACATTCAAGTATGACATCGGCTTCCGCTGCAGTTCGAAGACCAACTTTCCGTAGAATGCGAAGCCAGCCTTCTGATGAGAATCTTTCTCCCGGAAATCGTTTCCTTTCACCAAAAAAGACTGACACTAGTAATGTATCAGAGGGATCAAACAAGTCCTTCGGTTTTGACAGCTCAGAGGAGAACTCATCAGAATTTCTGACAAATTTAGCCTCCCTAAGAGCTTCAGTCACAGTAGAATCGGCCTCTAAATCATGCCAATTTCCATATAGATAAATTAGTATATCTTCTTGTTCAGTTTGAGATCTGCTTTCAAACCCAGTTAACCCAAACCTTACTAAAGTCTGATGATTATGCAACACAGCGACCCCAAGGGCTTGAAGGAAGGGACATTCAACAGAATCTGAAAAATAGCAAAAGCAACATTCATCATATGGCTTGAGGAAGGAATTTCCAGCGATTATACACAAACCCTGCTTTTGCAAATGTGTATAAGACCCAGTGACAGTCTTAAATATAGGAAGTGAACTTAGTACTTCAAGTTCATATGCTTGATATCTTGAGCCACTGGAAGAGAAGTCATTAGCCAAAAGGGTGAAAAGCTCATCACGGCCAGATGTCGGGAAGGAAGAGATATCGGTAATGTAGCCCGCTCGTTTGCTTTCAGCAAGCTTGGAGGCAATAGCTTGGCCAAGTGATACGCTTGGTGAAGGCAGACACTTGCATCTCTCAGCACAATCAATATATGCAGCATCACAAACAGGTATATTGCACTGGTTCAGCAGTAAAATCAGCCAAGGATGCTTTCTCTGTGCTAGGTCAAAGCCTGAAACATAGTGCTGTATTAACTCAGATGAAGAACCATCAGTTACCGATGTTGTGGGCATATCACTGTCTCCCTGATGCATATCACTGTCTCCCTGATGCATATCACTGTCTCCCTGATGCATATCACTGTCTCTCTGATGCATATCAGTAACACTTCTAGAGATTGGCTGCAAAGGCGGTGGTGGAAAGAAAATCAAATGTCTCTCCCTTACACGGCATAAAATCGGTCTGCCAAGGAAGGCAGGAATCAGAGGCCAGTCCGAAAAGAGAGAGAGCTCATCTGCTGATCCATTAAAATTCTTCCAAAAGAGCCTTATCCACTCAGGTGAGGGACCATTATCATCACTAGAACTGGATGTACTTTCCCATGAAAACCATGGCACAGCATTTGATTCCGAAATATAATTAACCCAATGGTCATGAAAAAGATATTTCATATTGCTGGCCAGTAAAGGAAGAGACCAGCTCCTTAACTTTAAAAATGCTTGAACTGAAGACTTCAAAAATATATCAGACAAGCTCGATCTGTCAAACACTTTTGGATGGATAAATCGTGCAGACACAGGCAACATCAATGCCTGCTGCTCCTTGTTTCCCAACCATAGCTCAGAAGTACCTAAACGTGTTAAATGATTTGTTGCAGTTGGGCATGGTAATCCTCTAAGTTCATTAACTGCAGATAGAAACCTCGGGTCAACATTACTATATCTATTATTACTATTTCCAGCACGACCAATATCTTCAACAACTACTCTACCAAAATCAAACAAAGCCTTCCCTAGGCTTGTCATCATTTCAAAAGCATCACTTGAGCCAGCCTGAGCTTGAGTAGGCATCGACGTCGAACCAGAAGTACTGTTTCCTTCATCCATGTTAGCCCCCTCAGGGTTCAGTGCTCCAATGAACTGAATATCTGAGAGACAATATTCAAGTACATCGATAAAAGTATCAACAGATCGGAGATCGATAGATGCAGATGACTTCCTTAGAAGATCGCGAACCATCTTTGGTTTAACTTCTCGAACCGGAACCCCTACTGCCTGGACTTCAGCCAATAATTCCCAAGGCACGGAAAACACAGGGTGATGCTCCTTCACAAAGCTGCAAACTGTAACGGGAAGTAAATTAACAGCAACCTCACTCCCAGGTTGTGTTAGAAACATACCCTCTTCAGCCTTAACCAAATTTCCTGAGTAAAGCTGCCACAGAGGAAGGTCCGCAACACGAGCATAAAACGGCCTTACAACTTTTTCAACCAAGCATTCCCACTCCGGCTTGAGCATTTCAGTTGCTAGAGCACCGTCATGCTGGGTAAGCAAAGCATGTTGATTAGATCGTGGCCAGAAGGAATACAATTGATGACCATAGGCCGTAAGAGAAAGGGCCAGCTGACGTGCTGTACTTGACTCAATTGAAGAGCTTGAATGCTCTCGCCTTAGCCTTTCCATTTCCACCACTATTTCTATGTAAGAATCACAAACGCATGACATTAACTCTTTGTTCCATGCATCAATCAAGTTATCTCCAGCATCAAGCTGTGGCTCTAACATAACTCTCTCATTTTGATGTTTGAAGAGAAAACGACCACGATTATTCCGAATGAGGAAACATCCAAGGATGGTGACAGGTAGATTCACACTACCAGATAAAGGCAAAGGAGACATAATGGGGCTGGCTGGATGAACATCAACAGGACGACCATTTCGAGATACATGTGCAGCAACCCCAGCAACAGGAGTCAAATTGTACGCTAGATACCTCCTGCAGATAAGTAATATTTTAACAACATATAGAGACATAATAACCTGTAGTACACTCATCACGTATACTAGTTTTGACAGAACACATCCGTAAATGGAATTCATTTCATTTTTTTTTAATCAATAAAACAAAAGAATGTAGTTTTCTTTACTGCCGTACGCCCATACCAGTTATTTGTTATCAAGTATGACAAGTGACATACTTGCACAGTGAACTAAATGTATTTGCTGCCATGATTTTGATCAACATTTGTAACATTTTAAATTTCAAAAGGCGGATTAAACATCTTACAGAGACTCTTTATATCACTTTATGCTCTGGCATGGCTTCCTTAGGTGGCATGAAAGTCAAAGCATATAGGTTACTGTCAAAAGATTTTATATTGAGTAATAGTTAGTGCCTCCGTACCTGTCAAGAGCCATGTTTCGTGATTGTCCAGAGCCCATGCTGAGAACAACAAGCCATCGATCCAGAAGTTTGTTTTCCCCTATACGTAGGTTAACCTCTATTATTTGTGATTTAACAGCAGAGTTTGAGCTACTAAACAACCTCGAAAGTTGAAATTTTCTCCATTTTTTCTCCGAGAAGGGATTCCTCATGATAGCTGATGCTGAATCAATATGCAGAGCGTAATCTTGATGTGGTTCTGCATTTCCTTCCTCCCATGTGGAATATGAAACCTGAAAAATTAAAAAATATTTTCCAAGTTTTTTAGGTCTGGTACATATCTGTCTGACCCCGAATATAGACATCAAATGATTAAAACGAAATGCAAGATGATACATGAAGTGATTTAACATTACACATGTACAGAGTTCCATATAATCAAGAACAAAAGGCAAACCTCACTCATTCCTCATATCTGAACTTCAACTGACTTATATCTATCTATAATATCCAACTGTCAAAATACACTTAAAAAGGAAATATCCAACAGATGGAAGAATGCCAAACACATTTTATTTTTGTGCTTCTGCAAATTCCAGAAGGTCCAGACAAATCATGTTTTGTATCTAAGTACCTAAGAAGTTCTTTACTTCGTAACTACCTTTTGAATCTTTTGAATCAAAACAGCATCGTAGTCTGTTACAAGCTCAAATTCTACCAGTTTCTAGGGTTATGTTTTGTATTAAAGATTTGAATTTAATAGCATTCTACTGCCATAAGAAAGAATTCAATGACGTCAAGGGTGGTGTAAATATACATATTATAATACCTGCGAAACTGACTTCAAGAAAATGAGGATTCTGGAGGCATTCTCCAAAAACTGGTCAGATAGTTGCTTCACTCTATATAACCCGGCCTCAAGTCCATCTTTCAAGATTTCAGATGATAAAGGCATACGAATAATTGTGGAATCTGTCAATGACCATGCCTTATCTTGACCAATCAGCATGGGATTAAATTGATCACTGAATCGCTCAACCAAATTCGTACCTAAAGGAACAGTAGAAATTAATAGAAGGTAAACTGAGTAGTATCCAGTAACTGGTTTACCAAAGCAAGAGCTGAAACATAAAAGCATGGATGAACGAAGCATAAGCAGGGTAGGTCGGCATGGAGCCTGACTAAATAATAAGTTTTAAGTTACAAATCACGATCAGACGAATGTGAATACAGCTAAAATATGATCCCTCCCAGATACGACCAATGAGCAAAAAAATATCAAATTAGGAATGAGGTGGTCTATCCCCACGGGACCAGTCACTGGATAAATACGAGTCATTTAAGATATTGGCTACCATGAAGTGATTATTGTTACACGGGTTTAGCATGGCGAAGCCAGGAGTAGGAAAGCAACACCAGAAGCTCATACCTATCAAGGAGAACATCTTTGCAGCAGGAGCCTGAGTCGTGGGTGCAGAAAGGGTCGCTCCTTGGGGATCAAACATGTAAAAGTAGCCACCAGAAACAATAGACAGAAGATCACACATGAAGTAACAGCTAAGAAGGCCCAACCCATAGTTGAGGGTTTCACCCTTCACTCTCCACTGTGAAAGTAGCTGAAGACTACAGACCTCCTCTCTGGTCAATGTAGCCCCTTCTAAAATGGCAATCAAAGCAGGTCCTTGAAATTCACCTGAAAAAAGGAGAGCACATTTATAAGAAGACCAAGGTAGATAACTCTATAGATCTACAAAACAAATACTCAGCACATAGTCAAAACCAAGCAACAAAGAAGCTGTATCATGTAGAAGCTCAAAAGATCTTTTCGGGTATCGAAAATGTTATGCACCTTAGATAAATCCGCCATTCTCAAAAACTGAAAGAGAAAGCTTAGAGAAAACGACAAATACAATAGTACCTAAATTATGCTGCAGCAAGGACTTGCGAGAGTGCTCTCTCTTGTCAAAGATTATGTGCAGCTTTTTAACCCTGCAGCAATCAGCTAACTCAAGAAGATCGAATAACAAGAAATCTTTGCTGCCATATAGTGATAGAAGCTCCTTCAATTTTGTGAACTCCATACAAGGAAGATCTTGGGTAATATCATTATCCACTAAGGAGATACAACGTAGAGATTGTATCCCCAATCTATTAGCCATGTCATTGTTGATGCTAGGATGCACAAACCTTTTCCCAGAAAGAGAACTGCTGTCTACCCATGGTGCATCATTATAAACAAGATTTTCTAAAGGGACCAAAAGTCCAGTGGAATCGGGAACTAACACTAAATTTTTATCAGAATCTTGTGACGCCTCAGAAAAACAGTCCGCAATAGCTTCAAGAACACAAAGGACAAAATATATCTGTTCGTCGGTTAACGGTGATCCTTTTATATCATTCTGCAAGTGTTGCAGAGTGTTCATATAATCTGCCGCATCAAAACTCAGCCTCACACCCAATTCTAGAAGCAGTTCTTTAAAGTCTGATAATTCTGAAGGGACAACGTATAGATAAGGGGTAAACTTCACCGGAGAATCAAAAGCAAGAACATCTGCAGAGACAAAATCATCTCCAAGCCACACCCAAGGAACACCATTTAGTGCTGATGTAAGAGCAAGAAAGTTATTTTCCCTAGCATGTTCTTGCAGTCTCGTATAGAGTAGAGGAATTTGACTTTGTAACATGCTCTCAAAATCAGGATTTACTGATGAATGAGACTTCTGTTCTTTATGAGACTTTGATATCTCAATTAGTTGTCTGCACAGGACATCAATACTTAAATAGTCAATCCACCCAAGTTTCTGAAGTAGATATGATGAATGGCACTCACCATCCAGCAAGTGCATTGTGGCAGACACCAAAAACATCTGAGACTTGGGTCTTACTCTATCTGGAGATGCCACCAAGTTACTAGATTCAAGCCATGGAATTCCTTCTATTGGTGGATCAAGCCAAATAGGACACCATGGGATAGACCTCAGTTGACACCAAAACTCATCCTCCGATTGTTCAGTGAGCAAGCTCCCATGATAGCTAGTCTCGGCTTCATATTCAGGATATGTTTCTCTCTCAAACGAGTCTTCACTTGTCTTAGACATTAGATCTTCTGATTCATCATGGTTCGCTTCACCTGTCTTGGATGATAGTTTGACAGAAAGAGTTTTGATATGGAAGAATAGTCTTCTTCCATATCTCGATGCTTCTAGATCTCCTGAGTCATGTAGAATTGACACAGTTCTAGCAGCATCTAGATAAGCAGAACAATCCAGAGTTTTTCTAAGTCCAAGACCAACCAATGCATCAAGGATCTTAGAATCTAAGAATGTCTCAGAAGGAAAGTAGACTTCTTTATGAAGAAGCTCATGTAGCCCAGGAACACGAGGATCATAAAGCCTGAAAAGAGGGACGAAAAATATGAAAACAACTCTAGAAATATCCATTTGCTGTATAAAGTGTGTAAATGGCAACAAAGATAGTTAATATCAAGTTGCTGCTGTAGCCTGTGTGATTAACAAATTCAACGTGTTAGAATGAAAAAGGTAATAAGATAGATAGACCTGGAAGGTTGTTGCCATAATCCATTAGCTGCGAGAACAAAAGGAGTTGTAGATAATGCAGACTGAAGGGAATTATCATGGGCGACCAGATCATTTAAATCATGCAAAATGGCCAATAAAGCTTCTTGCTGAGGAAGGAAGTCGGACATACGATTAAGTACACAAGCTTTGTAAAATTCCATTCTTGAGGGCTCTTCTATTTGTAAGTATCTTTTGAAGATAGCTCTCTCCCTCTCTGAGTCTAAGCGTACAAAATCATCATCCAACAGATCCTCCCTGATGCCATCAGGTTTTAGCCACTTAACTGGACAATTCAAACTTACAAGTTTTCTATTTTTGTATGACTCAAATATGGGGAGGTGCTTGATGGTCTCAAAGTGGACATCATTCATTTGTCCGCCAGAAAACCACTTTGATTGAAGAATAAAATTCCGTAGCTCATGCAATTCTCCTTCTGAAACGTTAAGGAAAACCCCTTTTATGTTTTCTTGCCCACCAGAAACCCCAAGAAGTGCATTTAATATGCCTGCTGCTGTTGGTGGCTGAACAAATCTTTCCAACTGAAGGTGCTCTACTGGATACTCACGATTCAAAAACCTGCATCCACATTTCATCAATAACGAAGACATGTTCTCGCTCCAGCCATCATCTCGAATAACGTTTGAATTTACAGTTAGTTGCATGAGACAGCGATCTTCAACTGGCAATATGGGCCACTTAGAAAATATTGAGAGGTCATCACACGATAACTTAAGATAGCTCCACAGTACCTTTATCCACTCTACTGTTGGATGTCCTTGTTGGCCAGGTGTCCAAAGTATCTTTTCAGAGAGATGCCAGTCTGCTGGCAGTAGCTTAAAAAAGAGCTTTTCAAGCAAGCTGCAAGAGAGAAGACATATGCATGATTCTTCGCTTTGTGCTACAGCCAACAGCTTACTATAAGCTCCTTCCGGCACTTCACGGTTCACTAGCTGGTGAGGAAGCGTGTCCTTCAGAAGTTCATACCCATTCTCTTCTGCGAAAAAGATTCTCTCAGCAGTCCCATTCTTGTTAAAGGTTGTAAATGAACCATCGGCAAGAGGTAGCAGGGGAAGACCATAAAGAAGATCAGACAGAAAAGGAACTTCTAAATCAAGAAGACAGTATTCTAGTGCCAAGACCAAGCCATTTCTATCCCTAAACTCACGTTTTCGCCTGTTCAACAGGGTCCTTAACAATTGGGGTGTCATAAAATGCAAAGATGAACAAGCCTCTCCGAATCTTTCCGCAACTGACTTTGAGATATTAATGACAGGTAGACCAGCGTCTGCAAGGACATCAACTAGCTCATCTGCCTTAGGAAAGCTGAAATCAGGGTAAATTGCTTGCTTAGTGGAAATCCATTGGCCCCCTCTTGCTTTGGTATATAACACACGAAGACCGTTGTTCGCAATAAAACTGTAGAGCTCCCGAACCAAGGATGCCCAAGGTTCTGCTCCTAGAGTTACTGGCCAGACAGAGAAGAAAAAATCACATGGACCAAGTTCAGATGCAATTTTTTCAAGCAAATGACCATAGGCTGGTACAACAACTTCCTCGATCAAGTAAAGATTCCAATCCGACCGTACTTTTCCACCCCCTGCCATGTCATTACCAAACCAAAGATCCCTCCTGTTGGATGACAACTCAAAATATGCATTGATATGCGCAGGGAGGCCAGTAGTTATAGGTAGAGGGAGAAAGCAAAAAGCACGCCCCCCAAAATTTCTCCTATTCTGAACTGAAATTGCAGATGGCCCAAATATATCAGAATTGCTAGGAGCCACGTCCGCTACATTATCACTCTTGACAGAATTTATAAGCACGGCAACACTAGCCCATGGTATTAACTTATGAGACATTTCAGGAAGGTTAAAGTGCTTTTTACTTACCCCAGCATTCAGACATTCACCTGTTATCCATCCATGAGAAGTACAGCCTGAAGAATCTTGTTCAGTCACCACAATCTTCTGGCATTTATATGGGATGCCCTTAACTACAGTGCTGCTTAGTTTTTTTAGTAATTGATCTTTATTCATTCCAGCAGAAAGATTTTCATCAAGAAGACTAAACACTTGACTGGATGGCTTAGGTTCAGTATCTTTCCCAACACTGTAATCTTTGCAAACACGATGCAGTAACTGCATTTCATGACCAGCTCCTTCCTTGATAAAAATAGATACTGATTTTACATTCCGCAGGAAAATTAAGGCCTCCGAAACTACACCAGAAAAAGAAGTGAAGAGGGATAAAACATCTTCAGGTGCATATATTTCTTTCTTTATTTGGCTTCTGGGAGCAACACTGGCGTTTCTAAGAGGAAATCGAAAGAGTGTTCCAGGAAATGTATGCTCTAAGTCACAACCAAAATGCAAGAATGGCGCAAATTGATCCGGAAACTGATCCAATATATTTTTTCCAGCAAATTTAATCCGCAAGCCTGGGTGAGTTGGAGAGATGCCAGGCAAATGATTAGCATGAGGATCAAACATAACAATGTTTTCTCCAGAAACGAATGCCGGGATATCTGTGAAATGATAAACGCAGTTAAATCCCAGCCCAAATCTTCCAATCGCAAAAGGTTTTTCAAGTTTGCTTGCTTGACCAATGCGTGAGATTGCATACATATCTTGTTGAGTAAAAACCGAGTTGTTGAAACAATACAGAGCAGGGCCTTGCCAATCTGCCATTTCAGGAGAGAGGAGTGAAGAGGTCCCATAATGAGTCGTATCCAAAAGGAATGTAACCTCAGAAGCTCCTGCGTCTTCCGCGTTTTGAACCAGCTCAAAAAGAATCCCAGGCCCATCAGCATACATTTCTAGTATGTGTTTAAGCCTGGTGGTCAATGCCTCATGCTGTCCAAAGGCCTCAGCAGCCCCAGATAAACTAAAATTCATTGAATCAGCACTTTCCGCCAGCAAGACTCTTCGAAGTGAGCGAGCACCAAGTTTCTCCGCTACCTCATTCGATATGTTACCATGGACGAATTTCTGCATTGTTCTTTTCGCATTCAATAGCATTGTAGACTCGGCACTAAATGAGCTGTTATGATTGTCTGATGCAGTCAACCATGGAGCGTCATTGTAGACCAAGTCACTTGAAGGGAACAGATGACCAGAAACATCAGGTAAATAGATTGTGACTTTGTCAAGATATTGAGCTTCAGCCAACTGCTGCGCAATTAGCACAGCTGCCCTGATTTCTTGTGGATCAAGAGGTGAATTACCTTTCCTTACAGCTATTCTACACAGAACATCAGCATAATCAGATGGAGTTAAAAAATTCTCGAACACCAAGCTCCACAAACAGTTCCCTAAAAACAGCTAAGTCGGTAGGTATGACACGGACATAAGGAACAAGATGAAGAGGGCCATCAAGAACAACCTCACTCAAAGTTGCAAATCCATCCCCTACCCAGATCCAGCGGCTACCTTCAAGAACAGCCTTAACAATGTCCATCTCATCTGAACCAAGTAATCTTGCAAGAATTGAATATATCTTTGGCATCGCCAAAGCTAGTTCCTGCCGAAGAACCTGATCAATCAGAATTTCGTTGTTCTTTCCAAGTTCAAGCAACTGAGCCGCAATTGCACTTCCTCCTGGATGAGATAACCACCCCAGGTTATATGCAAGAGCTGTAGAAGAACATTCACCATCCAGTATCCGCATGGATGCAGACACAAGCCACATATCTGTTTTTGGACGTACAAGCTTCGGAGGAGCAACAGTAGATGTCACAACTGGCCATGGTAAAGTTTGAAATGGAGCGGACACTAAAACGGGGCACCAGCAAATCATTTTAAGTTCACTCCACAACTTAACAAGGTTACATGTCAGATTTTTTGGTCTGAAAGCCGTCGCAGCTCTTGAAAAAATCCTGTTTATAGCTCCATCATCTTCACTCGACTGATCAGGCAGCCACTTCACAGCATTCACTTCTAAAAATGAAAAAAGCACTTTACCTCGTGAATGAGCCTTTTCCAGATCCATGTGCATCAGTCGCTCCACCAATTGCGCACTCTCTAGAATTGCCTCAGGAGAAACAGTTGTTCTAAGGCCCAAACCTTGAAGCATGTCCAAGATCGCAGATCCCTGGAATTTACTACCAGGAAAACAGTCTGAATCTTCCAACAAAGCATATAACTCCTCATTGCGAGGATCGTATAAAGCAGATGGGCGTTTAAGGGGACCATTTACAGTTGGAACAAACTCTAGATTTTGCAATTCCTCCCTTAAGAATCTATCTTCCATACACAGTTGTGGAAGATTCTGCAAAGCAGAGATCATCACCTGATCACGAATCTCAGATTGCAAAAGTTCCATTCTGTTGAAAACATTCTGTCTGTAAAATTTACTTTTCCTCATTCTCTCAATGCCATAGTACCTCGACAAAACATCTTCTTCGCTGTCTTGGCAGATTAAAACAAACTCGCATCCTAGAAGACAGGCAGGCACATCTAATGGAGGTAAGTACTTAGGAGGATTAACAAGATCAGAATAATCGGATTCTTGAGCACATGTTTCCCCATACACACGGTAAATGGGCAAAATCTTGCAGATTCTGAGATATGGATCACCAATCTGATGTCCCATGTGCCATTTTGGATCCAAAAGAAACCTACGAAGTTCATCCTTCTCTTCAACATTCAAATTATAAATTAAATTTTGTATCCCATCCATATCTGAAGAGGCAGCATCAAAAATGGATTCTAAGACGCCTGTGTAACTAGCATCCGAAACAAAGGAGGACAAATCTGAATGTTGAACTGCAAAATTGTTGTTTAATATTTTGCTACCAATCTTCTCTAAGACATTTCTGACTGCATCGGGAAGCTTCTCTGCGTTGATCAACTTTGATTGCACAGAGGCTATATACAAATAGCCAGATGTTGATGGCAAGATTGGCCAATCACAGAATAATGAAAGGCTCTGACACCGTTTCTCAAGATACTGCCAGAAGAGAACAAACCATGATGACGAAGGATGATCTGGGTTGGAGTCTGGATGCCAGGAAATCTTGGTTTTATATTTCCATTCAGCAGGTACAAGCCTAGAAAATAACTGAAGCAAACTCTGGATACCGAAAATTGCAAGATTTGCTGTTTGTGACTCTGCAATGGCAAAAAGTCTGCTATATAAACCTCGAGGAATGTTCCTATCAATTACTCTGTCATAAGCTTTCTGCAAAAGCATATGCTCCGATTCGTCACAAATAAAATAGGAGACACCTTCTGAACTTTCAGAAAAGAAGCCAAAGTCACCATTTGCTAATGGAAGCAGTTTCAGGTTGCTGGCTTGTGTGCAAACACTATCATCAGTCAGATCATCCAAGCAATACTCCAATAATACTAGCTTCAACGATTTCTTCAAAGCTGAGAGCGTTTTGCATCCTTTAAGAAAGTTGCGCACCCTATCTGGAGTAACTACTTTTGGAACAAAAAAGGAAGGGTGTTTCAAAAGCATCTCAAAAACTGGCCTTGGGAGGCACACGATAGGCATTTCAAGCTGCAGCAAGGCATCACCAAGTTCTTTGCTCCTTGAGAATTCCTCATCATGAAGGTAAGCGTCAGCAGGGGACACCCATTTGCCCCCTTCAAGATCCGAAAACAGCACAGGAGAATTGCAGATACTTTTGTAAATTTGCTCAACTAAAATGCTCCAGGGTGCTTCAAAAGATCCATTTGGCCATAACGAGAAGTAAGAATCCCTGGGATCAAGCACTTCTCTCAAACAAATAAGTAATCGTGCAAAAGTGGGTGCTACCACATCTTCCAGGAGAAGCCTATTCCAGGCAGAACGAACTTTCCCACTCCTGTCCATGTCTTCTCCATACCAAATTCCGCGGCGATTTGATGACACCTCAAAGTATCCATTTACTTGTACCGTCAATCCAGTTCGTACAGGCAATGGAAGAAAGCAAAAAGCATGCCCAAGCTTTAGGAAGTTATTCTGCCAAAACCATATGAAGACAGAGTGAATGCACCGTTTCCAAAAGGGATGCGAGAAAATCCAATCCAAAAGCAGTTACAAACAATCAAAAAACATGCATCAGAAATATATAGAATACCCGCAAATGTTAGGATTAAGAAATATTAATATAAAACAGATACATAAACGCAATTATATATTCAGTACTGCCAGAATACACACGAAGTTGCAACATGGGAAAAAATCAAACCAATTTTACAGGTTAAAACAAGTTATCTGGATGATAGGCCATCACACACAAAGACGAAGGCGAAACATGGGCAAAAATACTTAAAAGCTACAGATAGCTAAAAGGAACAATTAAAATCGCACTGTACCTCTGATAAATCATCTGATATGCAAGCTGCAACTGAAGCCCATGGTAGCAAGTGAATATCATATTCTTTGGATGCAGTGGCAGCAAAAGAACCAATTCTGCTAGACGATGATGCCATTGTTTGAACTATGTAAAACTTGTCTGTTCTCCGTTTACTTTGGCTTCCTTTCTTGGACTCGCTCAAGAATTCCAGAGTAAATGCATCCATCTCCCGATCTCCGGAAATAGATGCTTTCGACAGTCTAAGAACCGCCTGCCGATGCCACACAGTATCATCATTTGGAGAGCTCACCGAACATGAATAAAGTTTTTTGGGCTCTGGATCTCCAGCATCCCACGTATACATCTCAATAGATAATACACATTTAAGAAAGAGCAACGAGAAAACTCCTTCCTCGAAGAGTTGATCAAACATCAAAGAAATGTCATCTTCAAAATACGCTTGCCTCGAAAGCCTACTAGAAGCTGCCTGCTCTGGGCTCCTCAAAGGGAAACGGAATAAAGTTCCATTAAAAGGAGTTTTCATGTCACATCCAAAGGCACAGTAAGGAACAAACTGATCCTCATACTGAGACAGTGCTGAAGAACCAACGAAATCAATTCTCTTCCCTGGGTTTGCTGCAGAAATATTTGGAAGATAAGCACCCTGAGGATCAAACAATACCACGTATTTGCCACTCACAAAAGAAGGTATATCAGTCAAATGGTATACCGAATTGAAGCCAACCCTATAATATCAAAGTCAGATACAATTATCAGAAAAGGAGAAAGAAATTATTAAAGTAAACAAAAAACTAAACAGATGTTCAAAACGCTAAACAGAAAATCTGTGACACAATGGGATTGACTGAAACACATACTTAAGAAGCCCCGATGATTTTAACAAAACTCCAGAGCTTACATCTTAGCCAGCTAATTACTATGTTCGATTAGGTAATCATCAGTTTACCATAAAACTAAAAAGAAGTAAAAAATGCTGTCTTCATAAGCAAGAAACGAAGAAAACAGAGAGTGATCCACAGAGAAGGAATCAAAAACTTACCCAAATCGGCCAGTCTTCCAAGCCTGACCATGCTTGCCACTCCCACCAATCCTAGAGATGCTCACGAAATCCTCCTCCGTGAAAACGGCATCATTGTAAGCCAGTAGAGAAGGACCCTGCCACTGAGCCAAAGAGTCGGATAGCAGAGAACCCGACCCGTGAGCCCGGCGATCAAGACAGAGGCGGACACGGGTAGCTCCGGCGTCATCAGCGTTCTGTATGAGCTCCTTGAGCACGGTGGTTCCTTCTGGGTAGTTCAACAAAACCTCCCGAATTCGTCTGGTCAAATCCACCTTCTGCCCAAAATCTTCGAGAAGAAGTGAATCCATCTTCGATTAAAATGTTCGATTGTTGCAGAAATGTCATATCCCCATGGATATATACATAAAGGAGACGAGAGATTACGAAGACGGTTCTTTTAACACGACGAAGAATTTGGATGCACCGAGTCGTAGGAGTCGTCAGGGTTGAAGATCGAAGTTAAAGAAAAACATCACAAAAAGTGCTTGCAAGGAAATTCCAGAATTATATGACTAATCCATGTCCATTTTCATTAACGTCACCCCAACAAAAATTGACTTTTTCACTGGGCCTCTGTCTTTTAAATTTAAGGCCTATTAAGAATATGAAAAGAATGGGGGAGCAAGATTGATGTTAAAAAACTAAAAACAAAAAAGAAAAGAATGGGAAGCAAGATCGAAGATTAGTTAAAAAAAAAACAAAAATTGATAAATTACCAAGTTGGTTTATCATGAAAAGATATTAAACACAAGCCCAAGACAATACTAACAAGCCCAATGTCATGTCATAAGATCGTGCATGTTTTGGTTCCTTTACAAGTGACTTAGTATAAATAGGATTGTCATGTGATGAAGAAATGTAATCTTGAGAATTGCCTTGAGGCAACTCTCCTTCTATACACGAAAATCATTTTATTTTTGTGACAATCTAAGTTCTTATCTTTTTTCTTTTGTATTTCGATAAAGCTCTTCATGAGCTATTTATTTATATTTCTATTTTATTAAGCTCTTCATAGAATTTCATAATATGAATTTAATAAGGAAAACAATAGATAAAGAACAGAAAAAAAGTAAAAACGGCTAAAGCCGGCTCTTTATCTAAAGCAAAAAGTATAATTACTCATTACTTCATTAGGTGTGTCTCTTTTCTATTTCATTGTCGTCGATGGTAGGGTGAGATTTAAAAAAAAAAGACTAAAACATTACAATTGGGGAAGACAATAGTGCTATTTGCCTATTCGTGGAGTATTTAGACTAAAGTAATAAAAATGATGTCGTTGATGTTTTTGTGGTTGTCTCTTTGCTCCTTGATTAAATGATCATTTTTACAGACTTTACAAATTTAAAAATAAGTTTTCCCTTTCAATCACGAATCTTGAATGTTGATTTATATTGACCTTTTAATAGATGGACATAAACCATAATATATTTGTCAGGGAAACAAAATAAGAGAGTGCTCGAAATTAACAACATTTCCCAAAACATTCCTTCAGAATTTTGTTTCCTATATCAAAAAATCTATGTGATGTACTTCAAGCGAGGTTTTGCATCTTGATCATGTTTCGAAATCGAACCATGGATGTCCTTATAGCCAGACAACAGAAGCCGAGGCTAAAGTGATTCAAACATGGGTCAAAAGTCAAAACCAATATTTGGGAGTATCTATCAAGTTGTAAACTAATGCTAAATAGTTAAAACACTAACCAAGTATCATTGTAATGACTAATTAATGTTAATGAGAATCAAATCTTAAGACACTCGAATATACAAGATATCCGAGAAACATACATATTAATGCATCATCATAATCTTGTACCTTTGTTCTAAAACAATAAACTAGTCTCTCTGTCTCTCAGCTTGAACTTATTATCTCTCGGATAAAGAAAACAAAATAACTCATTCCCACTAATAAAGTTTCAAATGTTACTAACATTTGGATATTTCATATATGATTTAAATTATTCAAACTGATTCAATAGAACACAATAATATCTTAAAGACAATAATAATAAAAAAGATACTATAAGTACACAAGGCCAAGGGTATAAGGAAATCAAACATCCCTAACGTACAAATATTTCAAAACTATGAATAAACATTGCTAAGCAGTAAACACTAACTTTTCGTAAAAGATCACAGTAAAAAGAAAGAAGATGGCTTTTACTCTTGGTCAAATTTCGTATATTAGCTGCACAATGATATAAAGCAATCAACGGCTCGACATGTCTTCTTTTTTTCTTTTCTGTTCCTTTCATATTCAGATAATCTTAAATGTTGTAGGCATCAGCTTTTGTCTCTTTTGCAAATTCTCATGAAGAAAATTTATTTTCTTATTAGCTAAAGCTGTTCTTTAACGTTAATTAAAAAAATACTGTAAAAAAGAAAAAGACACGCTCCTTGAGTATCGTGCAGTGTAATCTTAATCGGATCTGTGCTGTTCAAAACGACTGCTTTTTTATGGGGAAAGACAAAGTTTATTAAGGAAACAATTATATATTATGGGTATTTTTCACATTGCATATTTGCATGTAACTTTTATTTTCCGACTTATAAAATCATTACAGTTTTACCTATTTAATTATAAGTTCATAAATGTACAATTATTTTCTTGAATATACCATGGAAGTGTAAAAATAAAGCAGAGGCTCTCCGGCATTTAAATACTAATATAGAGTTTGGTATGTGAAAGCCCAAGAAAAAGTAAAGCCTTGAAATTAGGAAAAGACATTAGTCACCAAAAAGACAGTAACATTGTACGTTGTCCGATTCTGTACGTTAATTTTTTGACCTCTAGATTAAAAGGTTAATTTATTGTACTAATTAATCCCTAAATCAATGCATAATTACACGAATCATTATCTAAACACCACAAGAATTACTGAACCTTTTCATGTTTTTTTTATCCCAAGTTTCTTGCTTGTTAGACTATTTTTAGAAATTTTCGACGTCAAAAAACTTAAACATTTTAAAATTCCAAAGAAAAATTGATAGTTCGACCGTACTCATTTAATAATTACTAATCTCCCGAGTTAGGTTTAATTTTGGAAATTTTAGTAGATTGATCCACATAGAGCGGAATATAAAAAAATATATATAATGCGTCGTTATGGTTGATACGCGTACCCTTTATAATGTATGGTCCATATACAATTTAGTCTATTCTTATTATTATTCTTGGATCAGAGAAAATCAATGATGATTTTACACACTAAAGCATAATTTAGTGACCAAAATACTTATGGGATGTGAAACAAATCGAGACTTTAATCATTATGATTCTACAGGCTCCATTATAACATAAACATTTAAAACAACAAAAAGATTACACATTCAAAAAACGAAATTTATACATTTACAAGTCATCCGGTTTAAATCCATATACCAAATTTTAAAACCTCTAAACCCACCCCAAAAAAAACTTTATCTAACACATCATCGATCGGTCGATCACATTCACATCTAATCCGAATTGCAATAATAGACATGTTTGTTTTTCGATTCAAATACGAATTTTGAGCATTAGACATAGCTACTTTAATTCCCCCAAAGAACCACTTAACCGACTATTTAAAGTAATTAAACCGGAAAATCTTCCTTAACCGTTAAACCTTCCTTTGAAGTTTTGAAGCATAGGCTTTTGGTAGGATCATCTTCTTTGATTCGTCGTCGTCATCAGATTCTGAGGAGATAGATACTGAGCTCAGGAGCTCCATTGCTATCAGGATTCATCATATAGAAAGCCTCCGAATCACGCGAGCCCACGATTCGCTCGAATTTCGCCCTCATATACATTATATCTCCGCCGCCACCGCCGCCGAGAGATGTCTCCTCCGTCTCCGGTAAAACTCCGGCGCCCATGGAAACCATCTCAAGCGCCTTCAACACTTTTTTCTCCTTTTCGCCACAGTCCCTCCTCGTCGCGAACCCACACTTTTTCCCGTTGCAGTAAGTCCTCCACACCGGTTCCTCCACCAACCGCCGTGGAATCGCAACCTTCGTCTTATCTCCTCCGCCGTGGCGGCGATTTCCGTTTTCTCCTTCTTCTTTCTCTTCCTCCTTGGTCTTGTCGCATTCGAGAGCGATTCTGACGAGTCCTGAAGCCATCTCCTTGACTAACCCACTAATCGGAGTAGCAAGCTCGATTAGAAACGCAGGTGGGGAAGTTGGATCTTTCTGGATGGAGAAATGCACGTGTCCGCGACGGGATCCGAAAAGTGTACCCACGACCCGTGACCCGAGTCCGGAGTGGTTACCTGGTCGGGCTCTGCTGAGAGAAGCGATGACCGAACGGAGACGAGAGACGGCGAAAGATTGGAGTTTTCTCTTGGGAGTGATTACAGTAGAGGAAGAGGAAGAGGAAGGATTGTGTTTGGGAACGGGTTTAGTGTTATCAGAGTGAGGGTTATGGGAAGAAACGTCGTCGTTCTCGTCTGATCCGACTTTTCGTGTCCAGTGGAAACTATTGTGTCTCTTGGAGGTAAAGTCATGTGAATTTCCTTTCGCCATTGAAAGAAGATGAATAAGCTTAGAGAGAGAGAAAGAGAGAGAGAGAGAGAGAGAGAGAGGAAGAGAGAGAGAGAGAGAGAGAGAGAGAGAGAGAGAGAGAGAGAGAGAGGACGTGGTTCTGGATGTGGTAATGATCAAAGTAGCTGGTGTGAATATAACTTCAGGGTTTGGTCTCTTTGGTGACTATAACTCTTTTCTCTCTCTCTCTCTCTTGTCGCTGTGAGTGTGTTGGTGTGAGGGAGAAGATAATACATTGACAGAGAATCGACTGTGACTGGACCCACCATTTCATCTTTGTACAAGATTTTCGAAAAAAGAAAAAAAAGAAAGAGAAATATAATTAGTTTCATTCTGTGTGTAGATTTGTCTTTTGCTTTTTAGTTCAATATAGGTGTGAAGTGATTCGAGTTAGGATTAATTTTTAGCTCCAAATAGAAAAAAAATAATCATCCACTGAAGAGGAAAAGAATAAACTGCTTTTTTTTCCTCTAATTATCGTTTTCAAATTCTACTCTAATAATTTTTTTGATGATCTTTATTGTTTCCATTATTCTCACTAAATATCTGAAATACTACCAAATTTTATATAGATTTTTGTTGTATTATTTGGCTTTTTGAGGTAGGAGAATTTGTTTATTAGAGAATAATAACTAGGATTGTGTTTTTGTTGAATACTTTGGGAGAAACACGAGAAATGACAAAAGAAAGGAATCTGGAGACAAAGTGTGTGTGTTGTTTCATTTTCGAGGTGGGGTAATCACAAAGAGCCTCATTTTGTTTGACTCCTCCCTCTCTTTTATACACAGTCAAAAGTGTTTCTTAGTACACTTATCAAACCCTTCTTTATATCAAATCTTTTATTCTACATACAACCTCTCTAATCATATTAGAAATTTGAAACATGTTTTCAAACAAATTTTCAAATGAATGGATCACAAAAGCAAAAAAAAAAAATGAAAAATCAATTGAAAAATAAACACAAAAACAAAATAAAGAGTGGTTCAAGTCATTATACGGTAAACAAAAAAATCGAAATTTCATCAATTATTGTGGTTCAAGTCATTATTATACGGTAAAGTTTAATGTATTCAACTATTCATGAATAATGGATGAATTTTTATTTATTGTTTTTTTTTAAGTCTCGATTCAGTACGAAATATTCTCAAATAAAGATTGGTGTGACGTGCCATTGAGGGGCATACAACATTCGACAGAGCCTTTGTCTTATTTAGAAGAATAAAACAATCCTATAATATGAATTGTATAATGATGTTTACATATGAAGTTGTATAGTTTTGTTTATTGACGTCATTATAATGAAATAGGTCTGTTGTGATTCTCGTTGTTGTCGGGTGCAGAGTAAACAGAGACCTACGAACTGACACGTCGCTCCCGGTGATGGTCCTAGTAACTAAGTACCTTGCTCTTCTCCGACTCTCCCGAATCACCTATGTATGTTTCAATGATGTCATCATTCATCAGTTTTTATTGTTTCTAGTAAGAAAAGTGGTAACATATGTCTATTCGTAAATGTAAAAAGACAAAACATACGAACAAATAATTGAGCTAAGACTTTATATTCATACAATAAATCCACTAGACGAAATAGACGTATATAGTGTATACAATTTATAGTTTTCCACTTCTCCTAGCCTCAATTGTAAAATTGTCTCCAACAATTCTCGTTTATTGCTCCTTGAATCAAAGCTTTTGAGATATTAAAGAGAATTCACCGATAAGACCAATATCACATGACATTTTCCTGAATATTTCTTTTAGGATCATTAGATCACATTGAATCACCTGTTGGATAAATATAGCAACCGCAATGTATACAAATCTTGATTTTATATTAGTGGTACAGTTTACACTGATCACTAAACCATCCAATCTACAAACATTAGGGATTTGGATCAAACTCACTCTGCAAGCTCATTAAATCCGAGGTTTTGCTGTAGTACTGATCCACCATATTTACTCACGATAGAAGTAACACAAAACAAGAAATGCTTACTAATTACATCTGAATCACAAGGTGTTTTTAGATCGTTAAAACACTAACTTATAGTATACTAAGAGCATATAGACAGAGGACAGATGCATTTGAACTTACAAGGGAGTGTTAAAGGGATGCTTTTTAACTTCCTTCGCCTATTGATGTGGAGAAAGCCTTGCGGATTCAATTAGCTTTGTAGACTTCTCTGGTCGGTTTCTGGATGCTCGGATTGAGGAACGGGAGCACCTCCATTCATTCTTGCTCGTGCTTCTGCAAACATACGTTGTTGCTCAGCTGCTGCTTCCTCCTCAGTCATTTGAGCTCCACTGTTCCATTTCCCGCTCCTCTGTGTGTCCTGCTATAGATTTGCAAACGTAGGAGACTAATAATGTTAAGGGTTTAATCTTCTTCTTCTCAGTCTTAAAGAGTAGACGACGAAGTAGAGGGTTATTACCATGGTTTCATACTTATGTTGCTCATACGCAGCATAGACTTCCTCAATATATTCACCAAAACCCAGAACCTGTTCATAGCAAAATTGCGAGCTTTATAAAAAAAAATTCATTTCTTGTTGGAAAAGTTTATGTTTTTGAACTAAAAAATGTTGCTTTTTTTGGTAAGGGTCACATTGATAAGACTCTAAATCTAATACAAAACCTGTAGTGCCTTGAGAACGTGCTCAGGGGCAATCGTCCGTTTATCCTCTTTGTTACAAACTTCATTCGATTCTGAAGAAACAAGATTTATGAACTCTGCAAAGACGGTTAAACAAAATGTCCACAATCAAAACGCAGTAAGAAAACCAAGAAATCGGATGATTTCGAAACGTGAAGCAAGTAGAGAAAGCGCGAGAATATGTGATCTTACCTACACAACACTCAATCAGAAGATCCTGAGCATCTCTAGCAACGCGAACATCTGGGGGTAACATCTCCTTTATAATTTTAGTCATCGTAGCTGAAAACAAATAACAGATCAAACATATTCTTAGCATGAAATACAAATTGGGATTAACTTGAAGTTTCTGATGCTCATAAATTCTATAACCCTCAAGCCCTTTTCAATGTAACATGCACACATATATATATCGAGCTAGATTCACAAATCCTATTCAATTTCCTTCAGTGATCGATGAGAGCCATACCAGTGGACTGAAAAACATTGAAAACTTAAATGGAAAATCTATAAAGGTGAAGAAAAATAACCAATTAAAGAGCAGAAAGGTAATAAGTGGATCGAAAGAGCGGTTTTAAAAACTAACCTTTCGGAAGCGAAGCGTCTTCCTTGGATTTGCCGACTATATCCATTGGATCCATCGTTTAATCTATAGAATCAATCAAGTTAAGGTAAGAAAGAAAAAACCTTTTCGTACACGAAGATCTGCAGATGGAGCAATCAAGTGGCGAATGAACCAAAAAAAAAAGGAAAGAAAACAGAGAGAGGATTATCGACTCACCGTAACTGAGTCAACACGTTCCGAAGCTCAAATAGACGAGATCTGAACAGAGTAGCAGCCGAGTCGCGGCGAGATCAAAAGAAGGGCAGTCGGTCGGATTGTACGGAACCTTATCGGAGGAATTTCTCTCACCTTCACCTTCTTCAACAGAGTCGTCGATTAGGGCAAACGGAAAACGCAAAAGCGCGTGAGCCCCACCTTTTGACCAACACTGGGGATGGCGCGTGAAGATAATTCTAATTCATAAGATTAATTTCAAATACACCTAAGTGGGCCGAAAAAACCAAGCCCATATCTCCTTGATCATTTCTCTCTCGTCTCGACGCCGATTTGGCTCCGGAACTCCTTAAGAATCTGGGATTGCTGGTTGGTTTTTCTCGGTGGTGAAAAAGAAAGCCAATGGGGTCAGATGAGGAGGATTTCGTTTTTCACGGGACGCCAATAGAGCGCGAGGAAGAAATCGCAAGCCGGAAGAAGAAAGCAGTCGCTGGGGCTTCGGGAAGCCTAAGAACTCTCCCTGCTTGGAAGCAAGAGGTGAGTCTTTGCTTCATCTACTCGTCTGTTTAGTTGCAGATGAATAGGGTTTTTGCCGAGTAAGGCTTTCCAGTTTCAGCTTTTTTTTTCTGGAGGTATTGAATTAGTAATCTGAGCTTAAACATCTAGTAAAATTGTGAGTATACGGGAATTAACCTTTACAACTAAATCAAAGTGGAGGTCTCTATTGGAGCTGGTTTAGTACTGAGAATCATGTTTATCTGAGATTTTGTAACGTATTGTTTGTTCTCTCGTTTATTAACGTATATATTGATAGTTATTAGATTGATCATGGAAATAACGTCAGACATTATATGGAAAGCTGCTAAATTCTTAAGCTTTACATGCTCAGGTGACTGATGAAGAAGGCCGGAGAAGGTTCCATGGAGCATTTACTGGTGGATATTCTGCTGGGTATTACAATACAGTGGGGTCTAAAGAGGGTAAAGTTTTAAATTACTTGGATGTTCCTAGAATAGATCTTTATCTGTTCTTTTCTGTTTACAATCTAAGTTGAATTTCAGGCTGGGCTCCACAGTCATTTACGTCATCAAGGAGGAACAGAGCTGGAGCGAGAAAGCAAAATATTTCAGACTTTCTAGATGAAGATGAAAAGGCGGTACGTTCGATATTCTTCTCCTTGTTAGACTCTTTAATTTTATTATTCTCTGTGAAAGACATCCAATATTTGGAATGTTAAACCACTCTGATTGCTTTTGTATTTCAGGAGTTGGAGGGCCAATCACTCTCTGCGAGCTCACAATTTGACACATTTGGTTTTACAGCAGCCGAACATTCTCGCAAGCAAGCTGAGAAAGAACAGCATGAAAGGTCTCTGTATACTTTTGTGTCATAATCCTTCATGCTTTTCATGCATTGTTGTAGCCTGATTAGAATTCAAGTGTGGATCTAATTTCCCACTCTTTCTTATTAATCTTTCTACTACACTTTGCAATCATTTTGAAGTTTCTTAGGAGCTAATTTAGGCTGTTTTTTCCGGGTTGCTTCGGTTTTTTTTGGCATGAGTAATAATGTTTTAGACATCGTGTGATCGCCTAATTTTGATAAGAAGTTGCCACAACTTAAGGTTCTTTTTCGTCATTTTTCTCAGCTATGAAGTTTTTATTTTTATTTTTATGGGCGGCTGTGAAGGTGTTTTTTATATCACAGGCCATCAGCCATTCCTGGCCCAGTGCATGACGAACTTGTTGCTCCAGTTTCGGACTCAATTGGTTAGTTTCGAAAAGCTCCTTTTAATATTTTGCTAAACCTCCAATTTTTCCTTTCTCTTTATTTTCTCCAATGCATTAGGTAGAAATCATTGTCTTACACATATGCTTCTTTCTTTGTTAAAGGGGTCAAACTTTTGCTTAAGATGGGATGGCGGCGTGGTCATTCAATAAAGGATGTGCGTGCTAGTTCAGGTTTGGACTTGTTTAACATGCATTGATCTATAACTTTCGTTTGTGCAGCAATGAACAGTGCTTGCCCAGTACCAATTTATCTTAGAAATTCACAGCAAGCTACTCTGTGGTTTTTCTTTTCCTTTTGATTTTACTCCTCATATCTGTATTTTGAGCTTGTTAATTATTTAACATGTGTATCTCTTTGTTACGGTGCAGATGCTCGTAGGGAAGCTAGAAAAGCATTCTTAGCCTTCTCTGCTGATGAGAATACTATGAAATCTTCGGACTCACTGGTTTCGGAGACTGAAGTGGAAACTTCTCTGGATCCACAGTTTAGTGAAGATATTAAATTTTCTGAAACCACTCCCGTGAGTCAACTTTCTAGTCTCTCTTTGCAAATGAGCTTTATGCTGTTGATTGTCTTTGCTACTGGTGTCGTTGAATTTTTTTATTCAAATTTCGTATCAGAATAAATATAGGACTGTGATCACAGCTTCTAATCTGCTGCAGAAGTTCTTTAGATATTACCCTCGGATACATTGATTGTGATGATTATCTTTGTTCCTTCATTATCTGTTGCAGGTATATGTTCTCAATCCAAAGCAGGACCTGCATGGTTTAGGATATGATCCTTTTAAGCATGCTCCAGAGTTTAGAGGTATCTAGTTTGGACTTTTATGATATTTCTGCTGTCTGAGCGTTCTTGGTTGTTAACTTGCATTTCCTTTTTTCTGAATTGTAGATAAGAAAAGATCTCGCTTGTCTGACAGTAAGCGGGCTGGCTACAGAAAACCTTTGTCAATGAAGGAAAGTCTTTTTGGACCCAAATGTAAGATCTTGACTCACCATTTGTCATATTTTCCTCTTCTTTGCTTAAAGACACGTAAATGCTCTATTGCTTATCTAATTGCCAGCTTTTAGTTGGCATTATTGTTGCGTGCGCACTACTCATGGGGTGTGTTAGTTGCTAATATGAGTTGAACAATCAGCAGGAAAGATTGCTCCTGGTTTTGGCATTGGGGCACTTGAGGAGCTTGATATCGAGGATGAAGATGTCTATGCTGGTAAGGATAAAATGGCTATTTCCCTAATCATGGTTGTTCTTCGTTATAAGCAACGTACCTCTATTGAGTTTGAACTGTTTCTCTAATCCTCGAGGAAGCAAACCATTGTCTGTCAAAGTAATTTATTTTTGGTTATACCAAGTGTTTTTGCTACAATACCAAATGTATTTAATTTCTTTCAGGATATGACTTTAATCAGACTTATGTCATAGAAGATGAACAGCCAGCAAGACCAAGCAATGACAATAAACTGAGGTTAACCTCAAAAGAGCATAACGTTCTGCCAGGTTTTGGAGCTGCTTCGGATTCTGACTACAGTGTAGAGAGGTATAACAAACTAATTTTTTTAACTCAATCTCATCTCACAATTGCACGTCCAGTGGACCTCTTGCTCTTAGATTTTTCTGATTACGACTATTTACTTTCATCTGCATAATACTCTAATTCATATCATTCTGTTTTTCTATATTGTACTAGATTTGATCCTCCGAAAATTCCAAAGGATTTTGTGGCCCGGCATAAGTTCCTTGGTCCTCAGGAGGCTGAAACCAAGCCAACTGCTTCTGCTCCTCCATATGTTCCTCCCCCTGAAGATAATAATCTGAAACTTCTGATCGATGGTTTTGCAACCTTTGTATCCCGATGCGGGAAACTATACGAGGACCTTTCTAGAGATAAGAACGAATCAAATCAGTTATTTGATTTTCTTCGGGGAGGTAGCGGTCATGAGTACTATGTAAGAAGGCTGTGGGAGGAGCAACAAAAGCGCAGTGATCAAAGTAAGCCACAATTAGAGTTTAAGGTCCCCCCAAGCGTGCAGAAAATGACTGCAGAAACGCGTGGTAGCTTATTGGGGGAAAGACCATTGCAGAAAAGTTTGAAAGAAACTGAAACTTCTGCTTCTTCTGGAGGATCCTTCCAATTCCCGACCAATCTCTCTGACACATTCACCAAATCAGCTTCATCTGTAAGTAAACAACTTATAAGAATTTTTGCTTGATTACACTTGATGTGTTTTAAGGAAGTGATCTGCCTTTGTTTCCCTTGCACTAACGTTCTAGACTTGTTTTGCTCTTTCTCTCCTTGAAATAGCAAGAGGCAGCAGATGCTGTCAAGCCCTTCAAAGATGACCTGGCAAAACAAGAAAGATTTGAGCAGTTTCTCAAGGAGAAATACAAAGGAGGGTTACGTACAACAGATTCCAACAGATTTAACAGCATGTCGGAATCAGCTCGTGCTCAAGAGAGGCTGGACTTTGAGGCTGCAGCTGAGGCAATTGAGAAAGGGAAAGCTTACAAGGAGGTCAGACGGGCTACTGAACGGCCTATCGATTTCCTTGCAGGAGGGCTGCAGTTTACTTCTGGTGGAACAGAGGTATGTCTACAAAATCTTCATTGCGGTTATTCTGGGCATTGGGGGTTCTATGCCCATAAGCCTCATATGTAAAACTTTTTTTTTTCTAACAGCAAATTAAAGACACTGGAATTGTAGACATGAAAACAAGTAAGACATACCCTAAAAGGGAAGAGTTCCAATGGCGTCCTGCGCCTCTTCTGTGCAAACGTTTCGATCTTCCTGATCCTTTCATGGGAAAGGTAAATAAGTGGTTCCTGCTTCTCCTTCCTGGAAAGTCATTTAAAGCTTACATTCTTTGAACACTAGAAGATGGATTGTAGTATAATGTTTTGTTCTGGAACGCACTTATTGATGAAAGTTTGCATAATCATGACCTTTAGATTATATGCAATTGTGCTCAGATGTTATAAGATATGCTGACGATGAATGATGTACATGTTGAGATAAAAAAAAACAGAAAAAAGACAAGATGACACTGCTTTCTACTTGATATCTTTTTGTATTTTTGTCATAATACACAGGCGCATTGTATTAACTTTTAGAAAGAATCCCTACAAGGGGTACATTATGCAATCTTCAGTGTCATGTTCTTGCTTATGCGTAAAATTGAATGCTTGATTCAATCTTATACGTCTTCCCTTCAATTTTACAGCCAGCAACTGCTCCGCGAGCAAGAAACAAAATGGATTCTCTCATATTCTTGCCGGATACAGTGAAAGCTGCATCTGGATCGGGAGCAAGCCTCTCCGGACGACAAGTCTCTGATATACAAGAACGTAAGAAAGAGACATCGGTAGAAGAGCCTGAAGTCGAGGTAGAAGTGGAGAATGTGGAGAGACCTGTTGATCTTTACAAGGTAAAGAGGGTGTCTTTGTCTGAAAAAGTTTATGCTAACGCAATTTGGTATATTAATTGATTAATATCCGGTTATGTTGACTTTTAGGCCATTTTCTCTGATGATTCTGAAGATGATGAAGAGCAACCTATGAATGGAAAGAGACAAGATGGTCAAGAAAAGAAGAATGAAGCGGCTGCAACAACATTGAACCGACTGATAGCTGGTGATTTTCTAGAATCTCTAGGGAAGGAACTAGGTTTCGAAGTACCTTCTGATGTCACATACCCAGAAGGAACCAAGCCAATGAAAGAAGATAACAAGTCGAAAGGAAAATGCGATGCCTCTTCTGAGAGAAGACCTGGATTGAGAGAGAAATCGGAGGAGAAGACGAGCAGCCTCAAACTCGGGTCTGAGGAAGAAAAGAGTACAAAAAAGAGAGAGAAATCGCCAAGAGACTGGAGTGGTGGAAACGATCTATCTTCGAGTGAATCCTCAGGAGATGAACGGAGGAGAAAACGTTCAAAGAAGGATCGGCATAGGAACAATGATTCAGAGAGCGATTCGTCCAGCGATTACCACAACCGAGACAAGCAAAGCTCACGATCAAGAAGAAAACAGAGAGAATCTTCTAGAGAGAAGAGAAGTAGCCACAGGAAGCATACAAAGCATTACAAGATCAAGGATTCCTCTTCTTCACGGTACAGCGCGGGGGAAGAACGGAAAGAGTCAAGGCGGGAGAAGCGGAGGCAAAGAGACTGAAACCAAATCGGAGTTAATTGGCTGACTTAACTCGGCAAAAATCAGAGCACTTGCATACATCTTTGTTGTGAACATTGAAACACCATAGAATCGAGTTATGCAAATGAATTATCTGCACTGTCTCGACGGTCAAGTTGTATAGCAAATTATGAGCTTAGTTTATTATATGATTCGGTTGGGTTCAACGCATTCTTATTAGTACAGGTAGAGGAAAATTATATGGTCTATTGATTTGATTTTTGGTAAACAATTGCTAACTTGCGTTTAGTCTTTTATTCATTAGACTTGCATGAGAACTCCATATCCGATTAAAGCCTTATCCTGTAGTTTTTATTTTTTTGTCGTGAACCCATAACGTATAGTTAAAAACACTGATTATAATAGTAGTCGTACATTACAATTTCAAAATCAAACGCTAATAACTGATCAATCCACTAAAAACCCTTTTTTCTAAAGCCTCTATTATCTCTCGAGCGTTTTGAATTAACTATAAAACAAAACGCCCATTTAAAATGGAGGGGGGAGACTTGTTGCTGCTACATCGTGCGTTGCGTTTCGTTGAGAAGAATCCAAAACGGCACGAGCGGTCTCCAAAACGCCTTGACCGCTCACATAGTGACTCCGACACACAGGCATATACACTTCGGCTCCTCCGATCAATTCCGTCGCTCTCTCCTCCGTCTTCCTCAGCGTAAACAAAGCTCTCTTCCCACACACCTCGCACCGCGACGTCAGCTTCGTCACCGTGTCTGCAATCGTAATTATGTCCAGCACCGACCCGAACCTCCTCCTCAGATAATCCCCGTCCAATCCAGCTACGATTACCGTTTTGCCTTCCTTATCAGCGGCTTCGCGGCAAAACCCGTAGAGGTCTCCGAAGAACTGAGCTTCGTCGATCCCAATCACATCCAATTGATTCTCATACGCATCTGAACCGAATCTCTCTTTGAAACACGATAAATCCGGAAGAGCCCAGCAAGGGAATTTCTCTCCGTCGTGAGTCACTATCGATTCGACACAGTACCTCGTGTCTTTATCTGATTTGATAATCGCTATCTTTTTCCCGGTTTCCCTCTCGGCGAGCATGCGGCGGAGAAGCGTCGTGGTTTTCCCGGAGAACATAGGACCGACGACGACGTGTATCTCTCCGGGAGCAGAGAAGGAGGAGAACGACTTAGAAGCCGCCTCCCTGCGGCTTGAAACCGAAGAACGATGCGAATCGACGGGGAATCCGTTGAACGCGGCGAAGGTGGGACTGGTGAGAGGATAACGGGAGGCGCGAAGAACCCTGGAGAAGAGAGAAGGTTTAGGGAGATGAAGAGAGAAGGGAGCAAGAGATGGAGAGATTAATGTTCTCATTGAAGCAGCTAACACTGAGATCCGTTTGATTACAGAGGAGGAAGATGATGAAAAGCCGCAGGAACTCCAAAAAATTGTCTTGTTTTAGGGTTTAAGCATTTAGTTGAACTCCAAAAAACACACAAAAAATACCAAATTTTCAAATAACACAATAGAAGATGTATCGAGTGAACACAAAAAATAATGATATTATTTGCAATATGTTATAATGTTTGATAAAGTTGCAGTTATAATCGGGCAACAAATCATATGCATAAGTATTAAAAACTTTCAGTTGACCAAAACGAAAAAAGTATTAAAAATATTGATTAATCAAAAGATATAAAAACATCAAACTTTAAATGAACTATTATCGAATAATGCTAATAAACATATCATTTATTTCCAATAAATCATTTAAATATTTTTTCGTTGATGTCTACACTAGAAAATAGGAAAAAAATGAAAAGGTTGAAGAAAAAAAAGTAAAAAAGAAAAATCAGAATCATTGGTTTTTCAATCATGGATGGACTCAAAATTTTGTTGACCAAAAGGACAAAAGACGAATATGAAGAAAAATAATATGTACGGCGAATAAACGGTGAGTCATCAGATTCCTCCTCCTTCCAAATTTGGGCGTCGTTGTTCCTTCAGAGTTTTTTTTTCTTACTTATTACTAAAAATATTGGGGAAAACCACATATTTTCCCCACCAAAATATTATATAACAATAGATAACTACAAATTTAGGCTTTCATCTTGTATCTCCTCAAATTAGAAGTTAAATTCTTAATTTTTCCAATGTGAAAAATCAAAACGTATTTCCCCATCAATCAAAACGTAAAACCACTCAAACCATGATTGTTGACCGAGAAAAGTTTAATTTGTTAAATCCGAGATTAAACCGACTAAAACCCAATTACAACCCAATTTCAACCCGTTTAAACTGGATAAACCGAAAATAAAAACATAAATCCCAAAATTCCCAATTCCTAAATCAAAACCCTAAAATCAAAAATCCCCAAATTTTTCTTCCTAAGAAGCCTAAATTTCGCGACCTATAAATTTTAGACAAGATCAATTCACCACACCAACATCTCTTGGGCAAATCCAGAACTCTTCCTCTTGTTCAGCCAGCTGAAAACCCATATTCTTTGCTCATCAAGAGGTTCCAATTTCAAATTAGAGGAAGAGTTTGGGGATTTTTATGGAGGCAAACCCAGACTTTAGAGTTTTCGATTTTGAAAAATCGATTTGGGAATTTTATCGGATCAATAACGCGGATCACCGGTGCGGATTTCATATCGGGTCGGGTTTTAAATCCGGTTTGGTATTTGGTATAAGTGGTTCCGTATTCGGCTAAGATGACAAACCGTTCAAACCAATATTTATGGAGAAATACGTTTCGATCTTTCAGATTGGGGGAATTAAGAGTTTAACTTTTAATTTGGGAAGATATAAGATGAGGACATAAGTTTATGGTTATCTATTGTTATATAATACTTTTGAGGGGGAAATATGTCGTTTCCCAAAATATTGTTATTGCAATTGAAAACCTCATATTCTCACTCACATGCATGTATATATGTAAATGTGTAAGTCACCACGCCTCTCTTTCTCTATATGTAAGATACGAGCTCGTAGATATTACTCTGCATCTACCTCTCTGTAAATTTATCTACTTTTCAGATACAGCTTCTCCATCAATCACCGTTTTTGTTTTCAGATCTGTCAACTATTCTTATTTGCTTCAAGTACGAATTTTGTTTCTTCTCATTATCTTTTTTTGCGAATATGATGAAAGTTGAAGTCGCTGGAGGCAGCGGTTCATCGATCAATTCCTGGGAAATTTTTCTTTCGATGTTTGAAATTTTTACATCCAAAAGCATGAATCGATCGATAAACCTCTGCATCCAGTGCTTCTCCTTCCTGATTTAATCTATTTGAATGCTGAGAAGAAGAAAATCAGAGAAAGTTGCTTTTGGATTCAAAATTTTTCTCAGCTCCTAACTAAAAAATTTGAAATTTATCCCAAATTCAATTTAAAAAAGTGTTCTTTCTTGTGAGGATCTTAGCTTCTGAGAAAGTGAGGAGAAAGCAAATTCAAGTCAAGTTCTTGTTTATTAAACCAAAATAAAAAGGGAGAAAATTTCAAGGACTTTTGTTCTTGGGCTATATGATTCTTGTCTCTTTGAAAATTTTGGTGTGTTTTGTTTTTCTTCTGTTTTTGGGGTAAAAAATCAATCATGTGTTGTTGTTTGTAGGTGTACTTGCTAAGTCTACCATGTGTTCATAGTTGACCTGAAACACCTATCTTACATCCTACCATGTAGTTCTGTCTGGTTAATTATAGTGTTGGTAGCTTGTTTTCTCCATCTGTTTTTGAACCATGGTCCTGAATCTGATGATGATGATAGTGCAATTTTTCTGTCGAAAGTTTGAGTTCCTTGTAGACTTTTGTCATCATTTCAGGTTTTTCGTTGAGCCATGGGATCCAACCAATTCAAGTTTTCGGATTAGCTATGACGGTATATCAGTTTTTTTCCTGGCAATATTTTTAATCACCAAGAACTTTATACACTCTCGCAGCTGATTTTGCTCCTGTTTTGTACCTGAAGATGGCTATGTTGTTATGGGTTCCCTCGTGATGTTTACTGTGATTTCTGATTTTCTTGATGCAATGTGTGGCTTTTTGTTTCCTTCTCTGGCTCTTTAAACCGCCACGTTACCTGGACGTTGCATTACTCGAGAGCCCGTCCTTTAGATTGTTCTCTAGGGAATCGGATATCCACATAGTACACTACTCTTTGTATATGGAATGATTACTCAAAAACGTTGGTACATTGCGTGATCCAGAGACCGTAATAAGCTTTTAATCAGGATTCTAGTGGTGACATTCAGTGATTAATAACAGTCTAGAGAGCCATGCTATTTCTTGTTCCTTTCGCATTAGCTTTTGTTTTGAAGCTTTACTATTTATGAAAGTGGATGTTCAAGAAGAATCTAATTCACTCCCTAAACTTTCTCGTCTCTATCTAATGACATCATCTGTTGCAAAAGACACTTTTGTTCTTAGTCATTAGTGTTCTTGTGTTCTTTTTTTTTCCCCTTCTTTGGCAGCACAGGGAAAAGGTGGTGGAATCTGGTGAAGTGGATAGATTCCTGAGCTCGTGGGTTTTAAAATTCCTTGGAGCAAACTTCAAATGGTAACATGATTCCATTCTCAAATTAGGTAAAAAAAAAGGAGAATCTTGTTCTTCAGATCAACACTTGTGATCTTTCTTAGATTCCCCACAATCGAGGGTGGCAAAATGAGAAAATAGTGTTCATTCTCTCATGGTGGTGGTGCTAAATAGTAAACACTAATGATATGATATAACTTCCTATGCTGGTGCTTTAATAAACATGAACCTAATAGCGTAGTGGTTCCATTCATGAACCACCATCACGAAAATTCGGGTTTGAGTTTGGTCACATGGGATTTGGCAAAGTAAGTTTGATTGTTGAGGGTTGAATTAGTGTGGTTTTGGTTAATTCACTTGTTTAGCATGCTAACCAAAGCAGGAGAAGGGAACCTAAACCAAAAGCAGGAGAAGGGAACCTAAACCAAAAGCAGGAGAAGGGAACCTAAACCAAAATCAGTCAATCTATGAGATACTTGGTTTTGTGTGGGTGAAGTTTCACTGTAGTTTTCGGTTTTGGTTCATATAAAGATGATGTAAAACTCTCTAATATTCTACTATGGCCTTGATTGGTAACACAATTTGACGGTTGGGGATTGAACAAAACCGTCAGAATTGTAGTTTTATATATTGAATTGTTTGTTTTGAATCTTCCGGTTTAACTGAACCGTTTATTACAAATCATAACTATTTTTTAATCGTCGGTTTAACTTGACCGCTTTCTTTTTACGGCTATTTCTTACCGCTTTAACCGTTATTAGATATATCAAAAAGCAACGATTCTGTTTCGGATTGCCAATGAGTGGCTCAGCTTGCACCACCAACTGCCACGTAGGATTAGTCAGACCAATCAGAAACCATTGTTCAAATCCTCCTTTCCTCGATCGTCTTTTTTCTCAAGAGACGCTCACGACCGTAAACTCAATCTCCATCGTTTTCTTCCTAATGTATTTATAATCTTCAGAAATAATTAAAGCTGAATAAACAGTTTGCAGACAACATAGAGGAGAAGCACCAACAGGTTCTTTGTCTTTTTCTCTGTCACATTGATTTGTGAAGAAGGGTGGCAGAGAAAACCATGGCTATGGCGGAGATGGCAATGAAGTCTTCAGTAACTGCAAAACTCACTATTCCCTCTTCTTCTTCTTCGTCTTGTAAGAAGGGAGTGAGGCAAATCTCTGTGGCACTTCCAACATCAATCTCAATCTCTCTGCTATCTGTTTTCGCATCTCCTCCTCATGAAGCCAAAGCTGCTGTTTCCATTTCCAAGGACCAAATCGTCTCCTCTATCACTGAAGTATTCATGATGATCTCACTTAACTTAGTTTAAAATTCCCTCTTTTGAAACCTTTTTTGACGAACTTTTTGTCTTAATAGGTGGAGAAAACAATTAACCAAGTTCAAGAAACTGGCTCGAGTGTTTTTGATGCAACGCAGCGTGTTTTCCAAGTAGTAGGAGATGCTCTTAAACCGGCTTTGGACACTGCTTTGCCCATAGCAAAGCAAGCCGGTGAAGAGGCTTTAAAGCTTGCTTCTCCTGCTTTCTCAGAGGCTTCAAAGAAAGCACAAGAAGCAATGCAAAGCTCTGGTTTTGATGCAGAGCCTGTCTATAATGCTGCAAAGGTCAGAATTTTTACATTAGAGTTCAGCAGTTTTAGGTATTGAAGGACATGAAATAAGTTGTGGTTAGTATGGTTTTTTGTTGTGATGTAGACAGTAACAGATGTGGCACAACAGACAACGAAGGCTATTGAAGATGCTAAGCCCATTGCTTCATCGACTATGGACACAATTTCTTCAGCTGATCCTAATGTCATTGTTGTTACTGCTGGAGTGGCATTTCTTGCTTACCTTCTTCTTCCTCCTGTTTGGTCTGCAATTTCTTTTAACTTTCGTGGTTACAAAGGTAAAAGCCTGAAACTTTATACATATCACTTAAAAACAATATAATAAGTTTTTGTTGAAAGACTTCATTTTTCTTTTTGTGATGAAAATGTCACCAACGTACTCGGATATTGAGCTCCTCTAGTTTGTGATTGAAACTCAATTTGTGATTCATAATAAACAGCTGATGACTTTTTTTTCTGAATTGGTTATTGGTGATCTATTTTGTATATAGAGTATAATTCAAGTTAAGCAAAAGAGTTGGAAACTGATTGAGAATTACTCTGTTTTTGTTGTTTAATTTAAGGTGATCTCACGTCGGCTCAAACGCTTGATCTTCTCTGTACCAAGAACTACCTAATGGTGGATATAAGATCAGAGAAAGAAAAGGAAAAAGCTGGGATTCCTCGTCTCCCTTCAAATGCTAAGAACCGTATGATCGCAATTCCGTAAGTGTTTTTAAGCTTTGATCTCTTTTTTTCCTTGTTTCATTTCATGTAAAAACTGAAAGAAACAAAACGTTGTTGTTCTGATTGTCAGATTAGAGGAACTACCGAACAAAGTAAAAGGAATCGTGAGGAGTTCGAAACGGGTTGAAGCCGAAATAGCAGCATTAAAGATATCTTACCTCAAGAGAATCAACAAAGGCTCCAATATTATCATCATGGACTCGTGAGTTGATTTTATTGGTCATTACAAGACTTTTGCGAATCTTTTTTTAAAACCAGAAAGATGTCATCGTTATTGGTCTATTCTTTTTTTTCTGGCTCGCAGGTACTCGGACTCAGCTAAAATAGTGGCAAAAACGTTAAAGGTTCTCGGGTTTAAGAATTGCTGGGTTGTGACAGATGGATTCTCAGGTGGCAGAGGATGGATGCAGAGCCGGTTAGGCACTGATTCTTACAACTTCTCGTTCGCACAGGTCTTGTCTCCATCACGGATTATCCCGGCAGCTTCAAGAAGCTTCGGTACTAGATCCGGAACCAAGTTCCTTCCTAGCTCCGACTAAAACAAGAGGATATATTGTAGCTAAAAAAGTGTTGTTCTATTCCTTTATTTACTCAAGTTTAAGAGATCTTTTGAGAAGATTTTCGAATTGTTACTTATCTTTTACATTGATGATCAGAAGTGGAACCAGAGAGAAAAAACGAAGTTGAGATCAAACTTAAGTATCATTCAAAATCTTAAACATCTAAACTCTACTGATTAATAAGAGTATATACACACTGAAATCAACAAAAAGATTCATAACAACATCATTAAAACAAAAAAAAGTCACTTCGAACAAGAAGATATGATAATCAGACGTGGAAGATTGACAAAAACAAAAAAAAAGTATCAGAGATCAGGACTAATTTTATAGGGGTTGAAGAAGAGAAGACTCGTGAAATTAGACTAACGACGACCGTTTACTGTTTAACGGCGAATTAGAATCGGCTAATTTTATTAATTAAAAACATAGTTGAAGAATTATTTTGCGACTTTGAAATTTCGGGAATAAAATTGTCAATTTGTAATACTTCAGAAATTATATGATCATTTTCCCGACATCAGGACTAGATTGACACGTGGCACTCAGGAGATTTCTTTTATAAGTTTAAATTACGTGGAGAACTATCTCACTCCACTGCCACTCTCTTCAAATTCATTTTCAATTCAATTAATCATCCTCATACATACATATATGTTTTGTTTTGTTACTTCTTCTCTCTGTGTAGCTTATCATCTCAAAGCGAGAAAGACCAAAATGGCTTACAGATCCCTAGATTCCATCACCAGGTCTGATATCGAAGCTCTTGGGATTTCCGGTGATGTCGCTGAGAGGCTTCTCAGAGATCTCCAAGATATCACCCGTAATTACAATTCCGCCACGCCGCCGGAGACGTGGATTCATATTTCCCGGCGGATCCTTCACCCGAATCTCCCTTTCTCTTTTCACCAGATGATGTATTACGGCTGCTACAAGGATTTCGGACCCGACCCGCCCGCTTGGTTACCCGACCCGTATGTGGTCGGCGAATTGTTAATCATTACCATTAGTTTCTCATTGATTCCTCCGGTTTTTTGGTTATTGAATGAGATATGTTGGTTTGCTTTGTATTGATTGTTGCTGCTCTTTGTATGTCTAGGACGGTTGCTTCTTTAACTAACGTTGGCGGTTTGCTAGAAAGGCGTGGGAAAGAGTTCTTAGCTGAAAATTACAATGATCCGATTTCGAGTTTCTCCAGTTTTCAAGAATTCTCGGTGTCGAATCCTGAGGTAACACTAGTACTTTTTTTTTCCATGATCTTCATGAATCAGCTGGTTGTTGATTACATTTTTTTTTTGAGTTTTTGTAATTCTGTTTTCGTACTGTTTCTTTTGTCAGGTGTATTGGAGAACTGTTCTGGATGAGTTAAACATATTGTTTTCTGTACCTCCTAAGTGCATTCTAGAAAAGGACACATCTGGAGATAATCCTGGAGGTAACTGGCTTCCTGGGGCATACCTGAATCCTGCAAGAAATTGTTTGACTAATGGTTCAAAGAGAAGATCGGACGACATTGTGATCCGATGGCGTGACGAAGGAAGCGATGATCTTCCGGTACACACCATGACACTTATGGAGTTACGAGCACAGGTCTGGTATGAACTCTCATCCTATGTGGCATTTGTTAGAAAATCAGAAAGTTTCTATGAGACAGTTTTATTTGGTGAAGAAATGCTAATGGAACCGTTCCATTTTTCATTCATATTAAAACCAATCAAACTATTGTTATCTGATGTGTAGGTTAGCTGCATATGCTCTTAACGCTTTGGATTTGGCAGAAGAGTCAGCTATCGCGATTGATATGCCAATGAACGTTGATTCTGTGGTCATATACCTTGCCATCGTGTTAGCAGGACACATAGTTGTTTCAATAGCCGATAGTTTCTCTCCCCGTGAAATATCAACACGGCTTAAGATTTCAGAAGCAAAAGCCATATTTACTCAGGTGAATGTTCTAATGATTCTTTGATGGATGGAAAACGAAGGTGTAATCTTTACTGTTAAGACATTTTAGAGTGTGATGTGACGGTTATAGTGGTGAACTGACGGCTTTTTCCTTCAGAATATAGTTCAAGTTGTGGCCAAATTCTGAACGGTTGTGAGAGGATCTGTGGATTTGTTTTTGGGCGTAGTTCAAAACCCCAGCATATAGCATGAATTCTACTCATGACATCTATGCCTCTCTTTTCTCTCTTCAGTTGCCAAATTCTTCATTTCATTTCGTTTTCCTTATTTCCAGGATGTGATATTTCGTGGCGATAAAAGTATTCCCCTCTATAGGTGACATTCTTGTAATTCAGCAAGATTGGTTTTTTCATGTCAGCTGTAGCATTGGTATCACGTTATCTATTCCATTCTGCAGAAGAGTCGTTGATGCAGAAGCACCAATGGCAATAGTTATCCCAGCGAGAGGCTCTAGCATCAGAATGAACCTGCGCGAGAATGATTTGTCTTGGAACAGCTTTCTAGGAAAGGCAAGAAATTTGAGGTACAGTATACAGTACACCAATAAAAGTTTGATAACAACTGCATAACGTTGTTACAAGGGTTGAATGTAAAAAGTGTTTGGAAACCTGAAAATAACATTGAATCCATAAGTTATGATGATGCTCTAATGTGACAACTGAAGTTTTTGGATCAAAACGTCTATTCTGAATTTTCAGTTTTGTCAAATGGAGTCTTGAAATGTGATTACATCGATATTGTTTGACAAACACGTAGAGCTTGCTATTCCAAATCCCTGGCATATGAATATGCTATAGACATATACTTTATGTGTTACTGTTCTTTCAGAGGTGTGGAATATGTTGCTGTAGAGAAACCAGCGGGAGCGTACACAAACATCCTTTTTTCATCAGGAACCACTGGTAAACCAATGAAAAAAACGGCATCATGGCATGTAGATGAGGATCTGGTGGGTGTTGAAAGACTTAGTTTTGGATTTCTGGTGTAGGTGAGCCAAAGGCTATTCCATGGACAAACATTTCTCCTCTGAAATCTGCTGCTGATGCTTGGTGCCACTTGGATGTTCATCGGGGAGATGTTGTTGCTTGGCCGACCAACCTTGGGTGGATGATGGGTCCGTGGCTCGTTTATGCTTCCTTGATTAATGGGGCTTGCATGGCATTATACAATGGATCACCTCTTGGTCCTGCCTTTGCCAAGTTTGTGCATGTAAGCCATACAACTATGCATTCTCATCTCATTGGTTTAACAGAGAAAAAACCTTAGAAGAGATAAAAGAAATAGATTTTTTTGCGACACCACAAATCAAATCCTAAAACATTAAACGGCACCTATGAATTACTGTGGATTTCATTGCATGGTTAACTCCGGGATTTGGGCAGCCATTGAATTCACCCATATGTTTATATTTTGGGGTTAGGATGCTGAGGTAACAATGCTAGGCGTGATACCAAGCATTGTTCGGGCATGGAAAAACTCAAATTCTACTTCTGGCTATGATTGGTCACGAATCCGGTAATACCCAAAATTCATCCTCAGTTTTGTAGTGGAGGAACGTAGATGTTTTGAGAAACAGGATAGAAATTAGTTTAAATTTTCTGATGCCACTACTTCAATTTTTCAGAAATAAATCAATTTATGTTGGCTACACAAACGTGGCTACTTTCATAAATGTATTAGTGAACATCTTTTGTCATCGTCAAACTAATGATGATTTTTATATATAGTAGCATTGATGTTTATCTTGATACTTTTTCGATAGTTGTTTTGGTTCCACCGGTGAAGCATCGAATGTAGACGAGTATCTATGGCTGATGAGCAGAGCTCATTACAAACCCGTAATCGAGTATTGTGGTGGAACTGAGATTGGCGGTAGTTTTATCACTGGTTCTTTGCTTCAGCCTCAGTCGCTGGCTGCGTTTAGCACCGCTGCCATGGGTTGCAAGCTTTTCATCCTTGGTGAAGATAGCCATACTCTTGTAAGCACATTTATGGTGTCATATGCCGTGTTGGTTTTGAAAGATTTTACAGTGTCAAGGATTGAATTGAAGTTAGTTTGGTCGTTTTTTTCTCCTTCCTCATTTCAGCCTCCAAATGTAGAGGAAGTAGGAGAATTGGCTCTTAGTCCTCACATGTTTGGAGCTTCTAGCACTCTCCTAAACGGAAATCACTACGAAGTTTACTTCAAAGGAATGCCCACCTTGCAAGGACAGGTAATCTAATTCTTGCCACATTTATACAGAGGGTTTGCATCGGTTTTGAGTCTGTGGCTTGGCTGCCTTTTAATAGGTTTTACGAAGACACGGGGATTTATTTGAACGGACTTCAAAAGGATACTACCGTGCTCACGGACGTGCTGATGACACAATGAATCTTGGCGGCATAAAGGTAGCCTTAACTAATGTATTTTTTCTTTTTTGTATAATATACAGATTTTTTATGTAATATTGAAAAACATCATCTCCATTGATAACACAAGTGCACAAGCCCAACAATCTGCATCATCACCATAATCCACATATTCTGTTGATTGTTCTTGTGCAGGTTGGTTCTATTGAAATCGAACGAGTCTGTAACTCTGTTGACGACAGTGTCCTGGAGACAGCAGCCATTGGTGTTCCACCTCCCAGTGGCGGTCCTGAGCAGCTAGTAGTAGCTGTTGTGTTCAAGAGCCCGGAGATACCGAATCACGACTTGAATCTCTTGAAAAAGTCCTTCAACTCAGAGATACAAAAGAAACTTAATCCATTGTTCAAGGTATAGCCAAAACACGATACAACACAAGAAAGCTCATAAGAACTGATGTGTTTCCAATCATTACCAATGTTATTTATTTTCCCTCTGCAGATATCATCTGTTGTAACTCTACCTTCTTTACCGAGGACGGCCACGAATAAGGTTATGAGAAGAGTTCTAAGGCAGCGGCTTACTCAGACTGGTCTAAACTCGAAGCTATGAGACAATTGCTCTCCAACACTAAATGTTGTTTGCCATTCATACACAACATTTTGGTCTTTTGTTGTATAATCCACATCCATGTCTCTATCGATTCTCTCAGTTCACATAAATAAATAAATAAATAAATAAAGATGTTGTGTAGCCTGTGGAATCGATCTTCTGTTCGTGTTGCTGGTGACCAGTGACGAGGTGTCATATTACTTATTTGGGAATCAGGGGTGATATACGAAGATATTACTCAATACATGGACAAGAACTTAAAATACGAAAGACGAGCTGCGCAAGATAGCAGTACACACTTATCTTTCCGTTTTTTTTTTTAAAGTTTCGGATATATAATGCAAAAAACGTAGCCACAATTCATCTTCAGCGGAGACTTAAGCTAAACTGAACCAAACGACGTCGGTTAGTCCGTCGGAGCAACCATGTCCTCGTCTCTTCTTCTCTCCGGTTCTACAGTAGCTTCTTCGTTTATCGCTTCATCGAAGCTGTAATATCTCTTTTCCTTCGTCTTCCTTCATTTTCACCTTCTCTCTTTAGGGATTTTGAAGGAAATTAGGTTGGAATTTTCCTTGCGTCGGAGGCGGAATCGGATTTAACCTGTTAATTGATTTGGAATTTTAGGGTTTGTTTGTATGTCCCAGGATTGAATCTTAAGAGCTTGTGTATCGCGTTGCTGTTTCTGATTGCAGTTCCAATAAATCACTTTTACCATTTCGGAATGTTGCAAGAAGCTTCAAAAGCCCTAGGTGCGCGGCTGATTCTCCCTATGGAGGTATTATCTTCTCTCTTTTTTTTGCTCAATTTGTAAAACCCATCCTCAATTTAGTCAGTTTCGATTAGGAAAAGGTCCAACTTATCCAAATTTTCAATCTCGTGTGGAACGATTCAAATGAATTTTTGGAGTTTGTGAATGTGTTTTTCACTTCTGTTAATGTCACCGGCTCACATAAGGTGTTTTTTGGTGAAATGGATGGTAAGAGTTTAAGAGATTGGAAAGATGACTGTTTTTATATATCCTCTTTCTCAATTTTTTGGGCCTCTCGTTGTTGCTCACGTCTAGCTACTATCTGAATGGGAAATAATCGCATGACTTTGTGTAGGCAATGTCCCCACGTTCCCTCGGACCAGAGTTTGGGACCCATACAAACGTTTAGGAATTAGTCCGTATGCTTCCGAGGAAGAAATCTGGGCCTCGCGTAACTTTCTCTTAGAGCAGTACGCCGGACATGAGAGAAGCCAAGAATCTGTAGAAGGCGCCTTCGAGAAGCTCCTAATGTCTAGTTTTATCAGAAGGAAGAAGACTAAAATCAATCTCAAGACAAGGTTGAAGAAGAGAGTTGAAGAATCTCCTCCGTGGGTCAAAACTCTTCTTGATTTTGTTGAAATGCCTCCAATGGACACTATATTCAGAAGACTCTTCCTCTTTGCCTTCATGGGTGGTTGGAGTATCATGAATTCAGCAGAAGGCGGCCCTGCGTTCCAGGTTTGATGCTTCTACAATGGCATTATAATCTTATAGAGACAATCTAGTCTAGTCTAGCTTAAGCTTATCAATACTAGATACATAGATAAAAGTGGACTAGTCTCACTTCTTATTCTGTTTACACGTTATGATATATGATTTCAGATTAAAAAATTGCCATTTTCTAAAATCTTTGGCTGTTATACTTGTAGGTGGCGGTATCCTTGGCTGCTTGCATATACTTCCTGAATGAGAAGACAAAGAGCTTGGGGAGAGCTTGCTTAATCGGGTAAATTCCTGGTGCTGTTGAATTAGCTGAAACGAAAAACTTAAAAGACAATCATGTTTTTTTAATGTATGGGTTTTGGTTATTATGAATTTATGATTGCAGAATTGGTGCATTAACGGCTGGGTGGTTCTGCGGTTCTCTAGTCATTCCCATGATTCCGACGTTTATCATTCACCCGACATGGTCACTCGAGCTCCTAACATCACTGGTTGCATATGTGTTTTTGTTTCTTTCATGTACTTTCCTCAAGTAAGTTGTGGTTTTATCCAGACACTTTGTGTTGTTTTTCATAAAGATTTTAACAGAACATTCCTGCTTCAGCAAAATTTGTTGAGATCAAATTAACAACAATAAGCATTTATTCTTACTATTCGTTTCCATCGATGCATTCACACATTAATATAATCAAACCGATGTTCAAGTATCAAATATCAAATAAGTATTTCAAGAAAAAAAATGAAGGACTAGTTAATTAATTAATACTAATTTGGAAAAAAAATGGAGTTTTAGTTAGAGGAACCGGCGCTTCCATGGAACCCGATTGTTGTTTCTCACACAACAGCCACATGAGTAAAGAAAGACGACGAGAAGGATAAGAAGGAAACTGAAGACGAGAAGAATCTTCCCATCTTTTTCGTATCCCTTTGAAAACTCCAATCTTGCACGACTCGCACGCATAACACAATTGGCTCTGCGTGTTCCTCCACGTTTTGCAGTCCCATATAATCGCTGCCGTCGACGTCGCCGGAACTGTCCACCACGTGGCATTCTTTGACTCGAATCCACATTCTACTGGTGGTCGACTACATCCGAACTAAACACAAGAACAAAAAAAACAAGAAATCTCGTTTTATCCGCCATGACTGATGTGTACATACGCGTATATATAATAAGCATAAACATTTTAGATTTCTTTTTTATATATAAACACAAGAAACATATGAAAAGAGGACAGTTATCTAATCTTGCGTGGAACATAGATAACGTCTGGACATGCTCTGAATAATTCTTGAAGTCTCTTACCTTAATTCACAGGTTGTTAACATTCCACCAATTCCATTAACTACGTACGAGTTTGTGAATTAATCATTAGCATCGAACTCCATAAAAGCCAATTGGTACATATACAAATATTATCATGTTTTTTGGTCCGGCTAAAGACGCAATTTATAAGAACACATACCTTTACATAGGAGAGATGTTTGGCGTCAAAGTCAACGTCAAATCTACAAATCGTAGAATCAGACATGCATCTTTTAATCCCTTCCCAATTCTTGCCTTGAAGGAAATGGTTTCCTATCCAGTTCTGAAGATCGCCGGTCTTGACATTACCTATTCCCTTGCCGGAAAACGCTTTACCGGCGGAAGGATTGGTTACAAGAAAGATAAAAATGGAGAGGACGAGGAGGAGGAGAATGGAGAGCAAGAGAAAGAAGAGGTAGAGAGTGATGATGACGTGGCTGCCGTAGAGAGCGGCGATGAGGCCTAAGGAAGAGATGAAGAAGAGGAGAGTCGCTGTAACGATGAGAGGGTTCTGAATGAAGCGTTGACACTGTGATGGGCCTTCAATGAAGACATAGATAGAGAAACATAACGTTGCGAGGCTGATCAGTGCGAGGATTGCGTTCGTTGTTATTACGGCGGCGTTACTTAGCCGGAGCATTGTTAAGCGACGGTTATTTTCGCCGGAGGAAGAGAGGAGTTTGTGAAGAAAAAAATGTCTCGACTGTGTTATATATTTAAAATGGGAAAATCGCATAAAAAACCTTCGAAGTGACAGTTACTTACACTATAAACCTTTAACGTTTTCAATTAGCAACTAAAACACTGAAATTATATTTATTTTCACATTAAACCTCTAATTTGACAGTCGTCTGTGCGCTGCAATCTGATTTGTCGGAATATTAAACGCTGTTAACAGAATAATTAACCTCGTAAACAGAATCTAAATTTCATTGATGATGATAGACGATCACGATCTTGTTAAACTTTGTGGACTTTTCATTTAAAACCAATTGGCAACAAAAAGATTGAGAGATTGATTCACATCCGTCATAACTATTATCTTAGTTTGGATGTGTGGTTCCTAAGCAAGATCGTACCTCTTCAAGCGGTGCATTTCCACTTCTTTCACCTATTCCATTGACCGTTACTTCGACTTGTCGTGCGCCCGCACATACACCCTAAATATACATACGTATATGTATATAATGTGTCAACTCTTTTTTTGTTTTGCTAAGAATGTTAATATCATTTAAGGAAATGAAGAGTTGAGGTTATACAAAGGATGACCTAAAGAGAGAGTAATCTTGGCAAAAAGGAATAATGTGTAAACTTATTGTTCTATATGTATTTTGAATAGAAATTTGTAAATAAATGAGCAAAGAGAGAATGAAAAAAAATGGTACGGCGATTGTGTTGGCGGTAGCAACACCAAGGTCGTTGTGACAATGAACGCTGAAGACAACATTATCAATTCCAGGAGTATTTGCTTTGATGTAGCTCACGAGGTTTCCGTATTCTTCCGGCATGTTGATCCCCACCGTGTCCGGGAAGGCCACCGTGGTTGCACCCGCTTTGATTGCTTCTTCAAAAACCTTGCATACATACTCCTTCTCCGACCTGCTTAATTTTTTTAATTACATTTTATTCATCCAAAAAAATAATGTTTTACAGTAGTTATCGCAACTAATTTTTCTTTATCAAAACATGTGTAATTAATACCATTTTATTTTATTTATGGAAACAAATTCAAAAATGGAAAACAAAATTTCAAAAAACACCATAAATACCAAAAAGATTAGGGTTGTGTTTGGGGTGTGAAATATATCAAAGGTTTTAGGATACGGACCTGCCGCCATCTTCGCAACCTAACACTAGTCGCGGCCATCTCGATGACTTCTTGTTTAGTCTTTTTCAATTTATATTTCATGTGAATGTCACTAGTAGATGTGAATATGACTACCCTCGGCCTCTTCGCGTACTTCACCGACTCCCAAGCCGCCTCAATATCTCTTTGTTTGCTTCGTGCGATGGCGCATATCACCGGCACATAACCTGTTTCTTCATCCACCTTAGCAAACACACAAGATTGTCCTTTTTTAATGCTAAATTTTTGACAATTTATTCATTTTGTGCATGTATTTAATTTTTTCATCAAAAGCCATGCTAATCTGCGAGCTAATTTTATCAGCTTTCCCGAATCAACAAGGTTAACGAAAACTGGGGTCATGTTTTTTGGATAACTTAATGCATGTGTTGTTGTAATGATATGCAACCTCGTTCCCCACGGTCATGGCGATGGTTTTAATGGTTTCAAACTCTTCCTCAGACGACACCGGAAAACCAACTTCCATGATGTCTACTCGGAGTTTAGCCAGCTGCCGCGCAATCTCTATCTTCTGCGGTGGAGTAAGGGCTGCACCGGGAGATTGTTCGCCGTCACGGAGCGTCGTGTCAAATACACGCACATAGTTCTTGTCGGGAAGATTGTGCGGAATGTACTCCGGCCACCGTTCCACGACTGGTTTGACGTCAGTAGCACCAGTCTCGGCCTTTTTAGACACAGAGGAGCAACATGAGATGAAGAAGGACGACTTTTTGTACGGACGGGTCAGGCGCAGAGATGCAAAGGGTAAGACTGAGCGGACAACCAAGGTGGAACCGGTGGTGGGGATCTTTCCGGAACATGTCAGAAGGGTCAAAGCCATAAAGATGGATCAACGTAGGAGAGAAAGACAGAAGTACTATAATTTCGAATTGGAGGATAGATAGTGAGAAAATTGTTTTGGGATGAGATGGAGAACATAAATTACAAAATTCATCTATATTTATAGGTAGAAAATCTTTTTTTATGGGCCTGATAGCTTAAGCTTGCATGTCAAGAGTTGTAGCACTTTTATTTTTTATTATTATGGTTTACAAATTTGTGTGTATTTTTTTAAGATAGTGGGAATTTCGGAACATTAACCTATAATCTTTTATTATTTAGAGTTAATTTTTTGGAAAATCCAAATTTATAAATTAATACTTTCTATCAAATTAAATGAGTTCAAATCCAGGACATAGAAAAATTCGGGGCAAAAAAACCAGCCTCTTGTACGATTAGACCACCTTACTTTTAATGTGTTATCATAAGTTTTTTTAAAGGCTAGTTTTTTTTTCCAGCTTAAAGGCTACTTAATATCATAGAGTACTCAATTATACCTTTTTGCGTTGTTAATTAAATAAAATACAACATTTTGTTGTAAAATCAAAACGATGAACGCAAATGGCAACTTTTTGGGTCTAACATCTTATAAAAAATACTAAATCTTCGTATATATTGTTTCCTATATTTACATTTATACATAAATATACATCTGCATATATATATGTAAATTACATTCGACGAAAAAATGATTTTAGATAAATATACACGTAACTGTAAGTTCTGAAAAACAAAAACGCAAGTTTAATCACAATTGCTTTTGACTCATACATACAAGCACAACAACCCATGCAAAACAATATTATGTAAAATTCAACCCTTATAGGAATATTTAATTTTTGTTGTTGTTTTTACATATTTGAATTGGAAATCAATTATTTCGAAAGAGTATCTCTAGAAATGTGAACCGTAGTTTAGTTTCTCGCTACTTTAATAAATATACTCAGGAGTGTCAATAGTGTGACATATACTCCGATTTAAAGTAATAAATAAAACCTAATCCATTATTCCTACTTCCTACTTACATTTACAATTCTCGATTAACAAATCGACACCTACAATTCTAGTTTTGAAACCTTTTAAAGTTAAAGTTCATAAAATTAAATCTACAATTGATAATATCACAAAAAGAAATTGAATAACTTATCTTACTTTCAATAAAAAAATTATAGCTAAAAATTTTAATTCTTCAAATTTGATAGATAAAATTTGGAAATAAAAATAGAAGAAGAATTTTATTTCAAAATAATGTATTAATATTTCATTATTTTTTATTTGATAAATCAAATTTGAAGTTTTTTTATTTAGTGTTTTAGTTTGGATTATAGTTATAAATAATGACTAGCACTGTTACAAACTAAAATTATGGTCTGTTTTAGTTTAGAACAAATTCTCAGATTTTTAGTATATGATATCCGTTTTCTATGTTTGCGGTAGCGTATTTGAATTTATAAACTGTATTCTCCAACTGTAATCAATTTTTAGACTAATCCAAATATGAAATCATTAAAATATAAAATAAAGAAAAAATTAAATGCAAAGACACAGCAAGCAAATATCAAATGAAACAAGATTAAAAAAAAAGTTAAAAACGACAGATATCCAAAATCACTTTCTCTCGATTTATATAAGTAAATTATTCATCAATTAAGTTCTTATTAGATCAGGACTTATAGTCTAGCAGTTTGTGTTAGTATCATCTAGTGTCACCGTCTAGGATCGAGTCCAGCTTAACGTATATTATTAAATTGTTGACAAAAAAAATTCTTATTATAAGAAATTAGAAAAAAGAGCACGTGTAGATTTGCAGGTCGGTGAAAGTTGTCACCTTTGCACCTCCAGTTAGGTGACTACTTATGCACTTGTGCATAATTCAGTTTTCTTTTTACAATCCATTGTTTTTCTAAAATGTGAGTAATTAGCTATATCGTTTAAATTGATTATGGGTAAATGAAGTATTTTGTGGTTTTCTACTATTTAAAAAACTGATTTATATGTTACAAATTTATGGGATACAATATAAAAAGATTATACATTTACTCTCGTATACTATTTAATAAATCAAACACTATATTTTGATAATTCTTTTGCATATATATATATGTAAAGACAAAAAAAACACTTCATCTTAATACTGTTTTTATTCATTACAACAACACATGCATATTAAATGGAACATGATATTACAGTGGTACACAACACATTTATACCATAGAAGAGACCTGAGGGAGTGGTATATAGCCGTTAGTCTCTTTAACGTAAGCGCCGTTTAATTTATCTGTCGAGATTTCGTCACCACATGTTATTAATGCCTTCAGATCAGCATCCGTAATTCTCTGATTAAATTAACAAAATTTAAACCAATTAAGTGTGAGATTTTATAATCAATTCGATCGTATTTCACATTATTCTACCAAATATTACAAGTTTAGAACAAGGGACGAAATCATCATAGCGGTAGTATATGCACGAAAAGATACAAAATAGTAAAATTCATAAATACCTTTTTTTGCTTGGTTAATTCCTTGAACTGTGAGAAGATGTCGTTCAACTTCTCATCATCGATTTCAAATCCCAACTAAGAATATAAAATAAAAATCCAGATATTGATCTCTTAGTTTAATAACATATGATCATTATATAACCAACGAGTTTGAGAAATTATAAAATCACAAGAGATACCTCTTTCAGCCGATCTTTCACCCCATGACGTCCACTACATATTTCCATTATTTTTTCAAATAAATTAAACAATTGTATGAACATAGTTTTAACTATGTAAAACCAAGAAAATATCACTAAAGATGGAATAATTACCTAAGCTTCCCAAGAACAATGCCAGAATCTTGAGATTTTACAGCTCCAACATCTTCTGGTGTTAAGATCTCATATGTACTCCGATTTTTCAAGATTCCATCCTGCAAAATGTTTTGAAATTTTATGATCTAATAAACCAAATCAATCTCTTATGTAACCTTATATTAGTATATGGAACCTGGTGAACGCCGCTCTCGTGAACAAAACAATTGGCTCCAACTATGGGCTTATGTGGTTGAACATACAAGCCGGTATATTCTTGAACCTGCTCAATAATTTACATATTAAGACCAAAAAAAAGAAACTAGCTTGGTCGTTTCTCCATTTGTGTATATATAAAAAAGATACCATCTTGCTAGTAGCCATAATTTGGCGTGTGTCTACTCTTGTGTAAACACCATCCATCACATATGCTCCTCGACATTTCAAAGCCATCACGACCTGTACATACCCAAGAAACATTATAATGATGATGATGAATTGATGATGATCAGTGCTGTCTTAAGAAATTTTGCACAGGTCCTACAAATATTTGAAGACGGTCTCGGTGATAAAACTTACCTCTTCAAGTGGCGCATTCCCACATCTTTCACCTATTCCGTTGACCGTTACGTCAACTTGTCTTGCTCCCGCACATATACCCTATATATATACAAAGATATATGATGTAAACTAGTCATTGTTCTATATTTGAACAGATATTTTTAAAAGAATAAAAGAAAAGGAGAGTTAGTCTTAGTACGGCGATTGCGTTGGCAGTAGCAACACCAAGATCGTTGTGACAGTGAACGCTGAAGACAACATCATCAATTCCAGGAGTGTTGGCTTTGAGGTGCCTCACAAGTTCTGCATTTTCTTGCGGCATGTTGATCCCTACCGTGTCCGCTAGGTTCACTGTGGTTGCACCCGCTTTGATCGCCTCTTCTAGAATCTTGCATAGAAACTCCTTGTCCGACCTGCTTGCGTTTTAATCACAAAATAGTATTTTATGAATCTGTATATATATATACATGTGGAGGCAGGGGCGGATCCAGAAAAAGTTAATATATTAACCAATATTAAAATATAGAGGATACAATGTTTGAAAAAGATTAGTTAAAGTAATGCACAGTTTAGTTAATAATAATATGAGACCTAATAATATTCATAAAGCATATAAAATAACCTTTAAATTTACATATATAACAACTTTACACTCTCAAAACATTAAATAAACTAAAACTGAAAGGATATATGATTCACTAGTTTCTTTAATAATTAGCTTTTTCCATTTATTAAAAAGCTTTAGATTTTTCTCAAAGAAAATATATTCAAAGAAAGTAAAAAAGGCATGGGAAAAAGGAAAAAAACGTGTGAAACATTGAAAAATAATGAACAAAAGGAGGAAAATAAGGAAGACAGTATAAGTAAGGGACAAACACAACCAAATGATCTAGGAGACAAAAATCCATAGCATTATTTAACAACAGCTAAACATGGTTGTTTGAAATGGTTAATTGTTTCTGTTTACATGTGACACAGCTTTTACTAAGACCCAACGGATGCAAACAAACAATCGAGATATATATTAAGGTTTTTAAGATACGGACCTGCCGGCATCTTCGCAACCAAATTGGACGTCATTGAAGCCTAAGCTCCTAGCAAACCGAACACTACTCGCTGCCATCTCGATGACTTCTTCTCTAGTTTTTTTCAACTTATATTTCATGTGAATGTCACTAGTAGATATGAATATGAGTATCGTTGGCCGCTTCGCATACTTCACCGCCTCCCAAACCGCCTCGATGTCTCTATGTTTACATCGTGCCGTCGCGCATATAACTGGGACGTAACCTGTTTCCTCATCCACCTAAGCAAAACAACAATACATCGTTAACTATATAGTATATACTCATGGTAAAATTTGGAGAATCACTCCGTTTTGCTAGTATTATTTGCATCAAAACAATGTTAATATTCATATGTCCCCCAATACGACAAGGTTAACTATATACAGTGAACATAAAAACTTCATATTACAGAGTGAAGGAGATAGAGAAACAACCTCGTTCCCCACGGTCTTGGCAATGGTTTTGACAGTTTCAAACTCTTCCTCGGAGGAACCAGGGAAGCCAACTTCCATGATATCTACTCGGAGTTTTGCGAGCTGCCTCGCAATCTCTAGCTTCTGTGGTGGAGTAAGGGCTGCACCGGGAGCTTGTTCACCGTCACGGAGCGTCGTGTCGAATACACGCACATAGTTCTTGTCCGGGAGCTTGTTGGGAATGTACTCCGGCCACCGTTCCACGAAGGGTTTGAGTTCAGTAGCTCTAGTCTCGTCTATTTTAGACACAGACAAGCAACATGAAGTAAAGAAGGAGGGCTTTTTGTACGGACAAGTCAGGCGTAGAGAGGGCAAGGAACATCCAAAGGGTAAGACTGTCTGGACGAACATGGTGGAACCGGTGGTGGGGATCATACCGGAATACTAGAGATTTTGATTTTGATTTGGAGGATTGGTAGTGATGGAATTGTTTTGCAAGTAAATGGACAACGACGTATCAATTTATAGGTAGAAAAATCTTCGTATGAATGTTTTTATGGGCCGACAAAAAATAAAAAAGTAATATCTTTTTATGGATAGATAGTGGAGGACTCAAGTGGGACCGGTGGTGGGGATCCAAATTTAAATCCGCCCTTGATCGTACCTGTATATGCCAGAAGGGGAAAGATTCTTTTTTTTTTTGTAAAATTTTTTATTTTTATTTGGAGGACAGATAGTGAGGAAATTGTTTTGCAATAAGATGAAAAAATGTACAGTATATATATATATATATTAATATCCTAATATTATAAATTTTCAACTTAAAATCAATTAACAATAAAAAAATATTATCTTATATGTTCCATCTCACTTTCGATCTTACCTCTTCAAGCGGTGCATTCCCACTTCTTTCACCTATTCCGTTGACAGTTACTTCGACTTGTCTTGCCCCCGCACATACACCCTATTTATATATAATGTAAACTTATTCTTCCGAATAGATATTTTTGTAAGTAAACGAAAAAAGGAGAGTTAAGAAAGAAAAAGTACGGCGATTGTGTTGGCGGTAGCAACACCAAGGTCATTGTGACAATGAACGCTGAAAACAATATCATCAATTCCAGGAGTGTTGGCTTTAAGGTAGCTCACGAGTTCTCCGTATTCTTGCGGCATGTTGATGCCTACCGTGTCCGCGACGTTCACCGCGGTTGCACCCGCTTTGATCGCTTCTCCTAGAATCTTGCATAGAAATTCCTTCTCCGACCTGCTTAGTTTTAATCACAAACTAGTATCTTTAAAATCTATGACACATGATGAAAACTTATGTAAAATTCACAAAGTAACAAAAATATTTTGTAACGTAAAACCCGACGGCGTAATCAGATAGTAATCAATATATATTGAGGGGTTTTAAGATATGACCTGCCGCCATCTTCGCAACCAAGTTGGATGTCAATGAAACCTAAACTCTTGGCAAACCTAACACTACTCGCGGCCATCTCGATGACTTCTTCTTTAGTCTTTTTCAACTTATATTTCATGTGAATGTCACTAGTAGAAGTGAATATCAGTATCTTTGGCCTCTTCGCGTACTTCACCGCTTCCCAAGCCGCCTCAATGTCTCTTTGTTTGCTTCGTGCGATGGCGCATATCACTGGGACGTAACCTGTTTCCTCGTCCACCTTAGCAAAACAGAAGACATATGTTTACATTGTTAAGTATATATAGAGATATATTGTCTTTTAAATTAATACAGTTTTGGCAAATTCTCCATTTGTACGTGTATTCCTTTTGCGTAGAAACATGCTAATATTCGTTCCAATTTTAAGGAATGTCCCCGAAACAAAAGGTTAACTATATGGTTAATTTCAATACAAAAACTTTATATTATAAATCGAAGGAAATATAGAAACAACCTCGTTCCCCACGGTCTTGGCGATGGTTTTGACGGTTTCAAACTCTTCCTCGGAGGAACCAGGGAAACCAACTTCCATGATGTCTACTCGAAGTTTTGCAAGCTGTCTGGCAATCTCTAGCTTCTGCGGTGGTGTAAGGGCTCCACCGGGAGCTTGTTCGCCATCACGGAGCGTCGTGTCGAATACACGCACGTAATGCTTGTCTGGAAGCTTGTGCGGTATGTACTCCGGCCACCGTTCCACTGGTTCGAGGTCAAGAGCACTACTAGTCGCCGCCTTTTGGGACACAGGGAAGCAACATGAGATAGACAAGGATGATTTGTTGTGCGGACGGGCCAGGCGAAAAGAGGGCAGGGAAGATCCAAAAGGTAAGGATGGCCGGACAATCACGGTGGAACCGGTGGTTGGGATCATTCCGGAAGATGTCAGAAGTGACGAAGCCATAACGATGGAGCACGTAGGAGAGAAAGACAGAAAGTTTAAGATTTTGATGTGAGGATAGATAGTGAGGAAATTTTGTTTTGCAATGAGATGGAGAACATGTACAATATAATATATCTGTATTTATAGGTATAATATTTTTGAATGAAATTTTTGAACTTTCTATGTTCAGAAACTTCTGATTTGATGGGTGACGGCTTAAGCTTGTCGTTATGTTTATAATATTTCTATTAGTATTAAAATGGATAGAAAAAGGCTAATTGATATTGATTTAAAAAAAAGAGCCTAGTTAATATTATAAGGTGTTCCAAATATACGTTTTTGCGTTTGACAATCATATAAAAATATAATATTATGTTGTAAAGGAGTATGATCAACGCAACATTGTGGTTTCTGTTTTTTTTTTGACGGCCATTGTGATTTCTGTTATTCTGGTTTTTTATATCTTTACAAAAGATAACTCCGTCCTCTTTTTATAGTTTCATATATATGTATACATAACAAAACTGTATGCATACTTATATAAATTATAGATGTATATATATATAGTTTGTTAGTTTAGTTACAATAATTTCTAACTCATTTTAAAGTACAAGCACAATAATATAATCATAAATATTATTGCTTAAAAGTGCAATCTCGATATACGAGCTGTACAAAGAAAGAAACCGTCGTCAAACTTGAGACAAAGATTGCTGCAGATGTTTTAATGCTATTGACCTCAATATTCGAAAAAGAGCTTTCTCTACAGGTCAGCAAAATCCTAACTTAGCTTCAGACTCACTCCAAAATTGGTTCACTGTCACATAATCACAAACTCGCGCAAACAACTTCACCACAAATTAGACTCTCCTCTTACAATTCTGTTGCTTCCTACTATTCACAAAGTTCTTTTGATGAGGTTCATCGTGTTTTTCTTTTTTGCAAGGCTTCTTCGTTTAATAGTGTTTGTATCCATTTTTTAGTTCCATCGAAAACCGTTAGAAAAAAAATGGGACTAAGAACATGATGATTTCATTGAAATGAATGACCGGTATATTGACAGTCAATTATCAGTAAAGAGGTATTAGAGTAGTAAACCGGTACCAACCGGGAATTTCAAATAAGAGGATATATAAATCACGTGGTATGCACCTCCAGGTAGGTGACATATCGCATATGCTAATCTATGTTGAGAAGCTCTTACGGTAAACACATATTTGGGATATTTGTAATTACTTTGCTAAAATGAGGTTTTCTAGTTTTTCTTTCTACCGAAATATGAGTAACATTTTTTTCACGTTTACATAAATCCTCGTGCTAATGTGATAAGGATAAGTAAGTCTAGATATAAATAAGGGTATAGTTTTGGTGTTATCATAAAGTGTGTATATAAGGGAACGTATGTGAATGAATAGAATCAATTTTCCTTAATATCTTTTTTTCTAAAGTTTACACATCACATTCACGTGTATGTTTCCACAGGTAGGTGAGTTGGTAAGGTTTCAGCTTTCCTTGTAATTTAGTTTTTGATCAAATATCTGATTAGTTTTAAACAGTAATAAAATTTATATCATTTTATTGCTTTCGACTCGGTTTAGATTAATTTTTTTTCTAGGATACAAAGAAAATTATGTAACTTAATTGATTTGTTTTAGTTTTGGTTCGGTTATTTCAATTTGTTTTTGTTTAATAAGGTTTGATCAAGCCAATAAAAAAAACATCTCTCACCAAAAAGAAGAGGAAAAGAAGGTGTATCGGTTTATGTATGATATGATGTATGTGTGCTCTATCTTTGAACGGAGAAAGACGATATTACAATTAAAATGTACAAAAGAAGAGATATATAATATATGAGGATCAAATATAACCCTTTTGTGATCTGTCTTCATTCCAATGTTAAAATGGATAAAATGAAAAATCGGTCCTAGTGTTACTCTGTTTCTCCATTATATGTTTCTGAAGCTGTGGTCTTTTTTGAGTTTCTTTTGTTTCCATGTCTTCTTGATGTTACTGTTCTCGTCATCGTTTTGGTTTTCATCTCCACTTTGCGACCGAGGTCGAACCCTCCGATGAACTTCATTCTGCGATTATAAGAAAGTTATAAAAGATCAAAATCTTAGAGACATTTTAAGTCTTATTACGAGAGAAGATATATGAAAGAAAATGTTTGGTCCAATCAAATCCATCTCTATCATCATATTTTTGTTTTAAAACGTTTTATTCGAATTTAGAAAAGTAAAATAGTAATAAAATAAGTATTAGTAAATCATTGATAAAAACAAATTGTTTCTGTTTGTTTTTCTATACATCTGTTATACTTACTATACACGTAACTTCTTTTAACTTAGTTTATAGAAACTAAAGAAGTAATGGAAACAGACCTTTTGAGGTTGTTTAGAGAGCTTTATTTGGACAGAGATGCTTGATCTGGACAAGTCCACTCCTGATGTCTGGAGTGTTTCTGATAATGTTTTTAATAACCTATATTCCAATAACAACCCCAATTTTTTTTACCATTTCTCTTTAACTTTAATTAGGGTTGAAATAAACCATTATAAATTAAAAGAGAAGGAAGAAGTAAAAAAAACTCACCCTTGGGAGTAAACACTTGATATACTAATGGTACCCTTATGAACAGAAAGCTCCTCTTCCTCCTCTTCTTCTCTCAGCTTTTCATCCTCCATTGCAGCACCGTCAGAAGATGAAACTGGACAAAGCTGTGATGATTCAATCTGACCCGACACTGGAAACGATGTTGTCTCAATTGCTCTGTTCAGAAGACACTGATGATGATCCATGTCGACGGCTTCAGCCTCTGTGAGGACTGGAACAGTTCCTTCCGGTGGCTGTTGATGGTTACTCTGTCAGATATATTGGTTTTAACGGAATCATAAACAAATTAGAAGAAACCTTCGAAACCAAGAAAAATCACGAAAAAAATGGGATATATTACCACCTCTTGTTTGTCTACTTTCTCTTGTAAGAAGTGAATGTACTCAATAACCTGTATAATAATTGTACAAACGTTTAAAGCAAGTTTGACATCAAAAGAAAAAAAAATCACTACATATCTATAGCAAAAATGTTAAAGTCTATGTTTCAAAGACATTATTGATAGTAGTCCAAAAAATAAAATAAAGCTGTATTTGTTTTCGAAGACATTATTGATACCTCTAGTAAGAATGAGGCCTTGTCCCGCTTTTGGTCACTGTTAGGGATCAGTTGTCTCAACATTTGAAATCTGTTTCATATGTAATTTGGATCAACTCTCACTCTATTTACAATGTACCAATTGAAATACCTATATATAGTAGTCTCACCTATCGTTGATCTTGCTCCTCCTCCGTTGCTCTGTTGCAGAATGTTTTGACCTAGGCGTATTCGGCTTCTGTTCGTTACCACCTTTCCTATCTAACTTGACTTTCAAATCCACTGCTACAGATATATAACAAGTGACAAATTCTTGTTAACTATATCGTTTAAGAAATGTAATCTAATAAAGCCTCCTTAATGGACAAACCTCTCTGGCACTGGCTAGTTGATGTGTTGTCCCCTTTCTTTGTAACGAACTCTTCTTCATCATCATCATCCAAATCATCCTCTTGCGAACTTCCTTTGGCAGACTTCAACATGTCCATGAAGCTCTGCCTCTGGCTCTTTACACCAGACGTCCTTCAAGATGAAAATATTAATAAGTTACATATATAATATAAGTAATCCTCGATTAATAGCAAAGTAGAAAGGAAAGTAAACAATTTAACGTTGAGATCATGACTTACTGCAAAGAAGAGCGAGAGCTGAAGCTGCTTCTTTGTTCCATCCCCTGCCACTGTCCCATGGCTCCTGCTGCATCTGCTATATACATACAATCCATGAGAAAACATTGAAAGTTCCTACCTTTGTGAATGTAGTAAATAAATCAAAAATGTCAAAGTTTCATTTTTTTGTTGTTACCTCTGATGTTTGCTCTGTCCCGGGCGATCTGCTTCCTTGTATGCCCTTTCTTTTCTAAAGATTCATCCCACAGAGTGAATCCACTGTTTGCAGCATAAGAGCTGCAATTAGAAATCGAATCCTCCGCTCCATTCCTCTCGTTACTGCTAGCTTGAGACACCGTGAACATCGGCGAGACTTCTGATTTAGGAAATCGGTGATGGTGATGAGTGTGATACGAGTAAGGAATATGACTGATCGTGTAAGTCCCTATGCCACCGGGAAGCACGTGCTGGTTCTTAACGTACGGTGACTTGAGCTCCGACGACGCCGTGGCAGAGTCGACACTGCCTCTGATCCCTTCCTCCTTCGCACAAGCTCTTGTTCCAACACGTTCTAACGGTTGTAGAAAATCGTGAGTTTTTAGATACCCACCTGCTTCATATATATACATCATTGTACGTTAGGACCAGCCTTGTTTCAAACGAAAACAAAAGTGTACACAATACACCAGTGTAAATGCAATCATAAAGAATCTGGATTATAAACATAAAGCTCAACGTCGTACTGTACAGTACTGTCCGTACAATAGTGGAACTAAGAACAAAGGCTGACAATCTTTCAATTGTTATCATTGTTTCTATGCTTAATTGTTTAATCAAATAACATGAAACTTGGTGAATCACAGGTCCCAACGAATCACATGCCATATCCCCCACCTTGTTAACTAACATTCTTTAAAGAAGAGAAATCACGATAAACACTCCACATCTGGCCTCTCTAAAATGCTACTTATATAGATATATATATATATACACACTTTTGTTACACATCCTATAATTTAATGATATAATGTGTTTGTTTCAGATCTTCTGACCCCCCAAAATAAAATAAAAACAAAACTGTTTTCTTTTCAGATCTCATATAACAAAAAAAAATAGATCTGACGGGTCATGGTCATCATAACCTCGAGATATTTATGACGACGGATCAAAACTAAACACAGACCCTTCTCTCTTTTTTTTTGTGTGTTTGGTTTGGTCCACTAAAATGGCGCGTGTTGGTGCATGACTCGTTCCAACTCTTGAGGTGGCATTCACGCGCGCACAACCAGAAAAACATGACGCCTTCAGAAATTCCTCTTTTATTTTTCAGATTTTTTTTATTACATTTCTATTGTTTCCCTCTTAAAAAAAAATAGTAATAGTAAATTATACCTTGAGATGAAGGCATTGGATCTGGATGGAGGTTTGAATTACTACAGGCTGATAGAAAATCATGCGTCGGTTTTTTTCTCCCTGTGGTGAAAAATCTTCTAAAAAATTCAAAATTAAAACGAAAAAAAAGACACTTCTCTTTTTATTTTTATTTCTCTTTATATTAACTTGTGGGAAGAAAAAACTGAGAAATGTAAGGGCTCTATTTTGACCTTGTGCCTCAAAGACACGAGACCGAGGAAGCTCCATCAACAGATAGCTAGATCTGCCACTTGTAGCTGCAGCTTCAAGGAGATATCGCCGATGACTATATTAGAGAAACTTGAGCTTTGAAACTGCAGTGAACAAAATAACTCTTAATCCAACACTCACAAATCTAAGATTCGCACGATCTGCCACCAAAAATTCAAAAAAAAAATCATAACTAAACCCATAATTCAGCATGAAGAAAAAAATAAAATTTGAATTTCAAACCAACAGAATGTTAGTATAATTTAATTAAGTGAAACCATAAACTAAGAGATCCAAGAAAAATGCCAAAAACAGAAATTGCGAAAAACCAAAACGTAAGAATGTAAATTAGTTAGTACCTTTAGACGATGATGAATCTACCACAACAGTCAAAGGAGCAAGCACAAGAATTTGATCGGAGAAGAGCAAGAGAGCTTTCTTGGCCTCTTCTCTCTCTCTGTTTCGGGAGATCTTTTTATACAGTCGTTTATACCGTTCACCGTTTTACAGTTTAAAGTACTCAGTTCATCTAAACGACGTTAAGCTAACAGTGTTACACAAGCTAACGGCGTTATGTTGCGTGATCTAACGGTGTCATGGGGTTTGTCTACTTGCGTGGTCGAAGATAACGGGGGGGTTTTATCCGTTTAGCGGCGCTGAAAATGAAAAGAGAAAAAGTAACACTCACTCAATCTTTTTTTTTTCTTCTTTTTCTCTTTTTCTTATAAGCTATTGAAAATATTTTTTTTAAATTTCGGGATATATTAGAAACCCGAGTTTTCTGCTATTTGATGTTTCTACAGTGATTTTTTTCTTTTCAGAAACATTAGAAATATATAGATGAAAAGACTCGATATTTACAAGAAACACAAAGTCTAGTTTCCTTACCAAATAATATATATAAATCTTCACCAGTTGAATCTAATACAAATATATAATGCCACCACGCCCCAAACTCACACACATTATTTTATTTCAAATGTTTTGTTTCTTTATTTTTTGATAATCCCAATATAGATCCTTTTAATTTTTTATTTTCCAGAATAAAAAACTAGATTTGATTTATTGGCAGCAGTGGTTAGTGGATAACCTCCGAGTTCTTCCAAGCCTGTAAAAGTACATTCTCACATTATCTTTTAGTCTGTACTCTGTACATTCTCAAACTCTTTTGTGGATAAATCTAAACTACTAATCTAATTAAAATTAGGAGATCACATACTTTAACTGATAAGTAATATTCTACTTTCGTCTACACAATGGATTGTTACACGCTTAAGATTTTAAAAGACGAAAATTGGGTATTTTGAAATCAAGCTATTCTTAATATCATCGAATAATATGCAGTGAATAATTTAATCAACCATTCGACCAATGCCTTTCTAGTTAGATTGGTGTTTAGCTCGTGAAAACAAGGAATTATTTTTGATGAGGTAGAGAGTTTTTTTTTAGTAATATTTTAATTTGGTCTGTATAGTGGATTGGTGTGGATTTAAATAAAATTTAGTAATTTTAAAACTGATGAAAAGTGGAAGTAAATAATTTAGATAAATTTAAAAGTGAAAAGTTATCAAGGCCAGACAATGTAGCATCGATGTCACGTGATAAAGTAGCTCAATGGTTGACTTGAGATTACTCTAGTTAATTATTGACTGTCTGAGAATTAAACGATGCATATTAAAGTAAACTATATGTAACTCTAGTTACTAATTTGTCTTTATGTTCTTTGAAATTTTGGCTCAGTCTCTCCGTATATCGATCATCCTGTAACCGTATGCACCGAGCCAACCATTCGTTTCCGAGACTTGGTTTTAACTTGTTCGAGTGTTTTTGACTAGACTTGATTCCAAAAGTCTTTTAGAGCTTTGAATTTGAAAGTACTTTAGAAAAAAGAGGAATAAAAACTCATCATATGATTATTAGCCGGTCCTATCAAGAATAATTTCACACTTTTCCAACTTTTAGCCGTCGCTAAATGATACTCACATGCGTATGCCATATTTTTTCAATAATTTAATAAACATTACTAGCTAATATTCTTATAACTTTTTATAGTCATGCGTATGCACATCTTGTATATATTATTGTTTATACGCGTGTTGGCAAAGGTTGCCACAATCATGACCGTAACGAGATAGCCTTGCGATCTTTTTCGATAATTATAGTTTTTAAAATGTAAATAAGCACGGCTCGGCGGTGGCCATATATATACTTTCTCTATATTTTTTTCTAATACGTTTAAAAGCATTTCTGTTATTTACTTAATAATATAATAATTTCATCGACTATTACCAATGAACTGAAAAAGGGGGGAAATTATAATAGGAATAGCTTAATACTTTTATATGCACTGAAATTTTTGGTTGGAAGTCCAGATTGATAATGATGGTGGCAAAATATGTATACTATATGAAAATACATGACAAATATAAACTCGCATATGCTTTTCAATCTGGACATCTAATATATGTGGTTATTTCTTTCTCTTTCGAAAATATGCGTGTGTATTAGTTATATGCACAAGATATGTCATATACGATTGTATTTTATAATAATATTTTATGTAAACTAAATAGACTTAATAAATAAAAGAAAGGATATGGCTATACAGGATAATACTATTAAAAATTACTGTCGGGTCGCAAGAAGAAGATTAGTATATAGAATAGTGGAATAGCGAAAGGAAACAAAAAGAACACTCTCACATGCTCTCCACTTCGTCTCGTGAGTTGTTAGGTTGTCTCTAAACACGCTTTCTTCATCCCTAACATATATTAGGCCGGCCCATGATTTTATTTTTAAAATACTAACTAAAATTGATTGAATAATCAGTAGCTAAAAATATGCAGATACTCTGGAATGAGCTTAACACGAAGCTTATTAATATACTTTTTGCCATGTTTCTAATGGCTACGGTTTGTGTGAGAATATCAATATGTATTGATATCTCTAACAGTGTATAGTTCATTGCTTTTTAAGGCTAAGAATGATTAATAGAGATCACACTTGCATGGGAGATAAAACGAATAAAAAGATGACCGCATCAAAACACGTGACTGACGGCGATTAGGTGCGACGTCGGCGGGAGTGAGGACAAATGGAGGAAACTCGACATTCGTAGGGGGCTCTTTGGTTGGAAGCATCACTCATATATATAGCTAATGTCTCTTTCGAGATAGACCCAAACCAAAGCTAACCATATAACCAATAGTCCCAAGCTTCTTTTTATTTATTTATTTTTGGTGTGTTAATGTCAAAACAGCCATATTGCTTATTAATACGATACGAGCTGTCCGTCAAAACTTTGTTTTGTCCCTTGAGGTAGCCAATCCGTGACGGTAGAGATTACATAAACAAAAGAATAGCTGGAGAAAAAGGGAAAGAAGAATTAGATATTGTAAAGTCTTGCTAATTTTAATTCAACAATTATCTAAAGTTATGATGGACGACAAAAAAACAAAAATCTTAAGTTATGGTTGACGTAGTCGCAACGCGCAATCCTAAAAAAAATCGTATATTTAGTTCACTTTTACATTATTATAATTAGATTATATTTAGGTAACTAATTAGAGATTCCACACGTCAGCAGGTTCATGCACACCCAACACATAATATAAAAAAATATTAGAATATTTCTATATTTAAAATGAGAGAAAATATCACAAGGATCTTTAGCAAATTCATCCCCTCCAATTTTAAAATATTATAAGGTAAGGTGACAATATAAAATAGTCGGAGATACGAGAAAATTAATGATAAAACAAATAATTAAAACGACATTTTGACCCCCAAAAATTAAGAAAATAGTGAGGAGACTGAGCTGGGAGGGCATCGCAAATATATATGTGTTAGCTGTCTTCTTTTTTCTTTTACTTTTGATGAAGGCAATTAAATTAGTTGTTGTTATCCCTAACCATTATCTGTATTATCTTCTTTCTTACTCGTACAATTTAAGTAGTTTAATGCTCGACATGGAGTAAACAATTTTCCTTACAATATGAACATTCCTTTGCTCATGAATCGTCTTAGGGATCAGTTAACAAATATTTCCCCTTTTTATTAGTTTTTTTTGGCGTGTCTTGTGCTCAACTAAGATTAAATAATTATCGATACGTCTTCATTTAATAACCACGTAAACTTAAATTAAACTTGGATCAAAGTATACGGTATAATAGTAGGAGGATACGGTTGACACGTGGCATTTGTGTGACGTAAGTCGCGCCGTATCACGTGATAAGAAAACTTTTAGCTGCCTCACCTCGCCTATCACGTGGCCAACTCAACCCGCTCTATTATTGCAGGTCCCACTTTACTGTTTTTACAATATCCCGTTTCCCTCTTTATTTTGCAAAAAAAAAAATTATAAGCTTTTATGTCCATAATTTTTGGTAATTAATACGAAAAAAATTATAAAAATACAAATAAAAAGGGATACGGGATATTGTAAAAAGAATTTTAGAAGCTTTTATGTCTACAACTTCCCTTTTCATAATTCAGTAGCAACGTTGCACCTTTATTTTACTAACAAATTACTTTTTTTTTGTCGTCTACTAACAAATTACTTTGAAAATCTACAATGAGTATCACGTTAAGTTATTAATTAGTACTCTTTTCATTTTACAAAGAATATTGTTTTAAGGTTTTATTATTGCTTCACAAAGATTGTTGTTTTATATTTCAATTCATAATTTTGAATAGAACAAATTAAATCTCTTAATTTAAGAGAGAAAATTAGCTAATGTATTAATAGCCAAGAAATTTTAAAAAAATTACTAGCTTTTTAAATTTGTTTGAAATATGATGTGAGAATGACACGAGAAAGTATAAGTCAATAACTAATTTATTTATAAAACAAAATCCAATAGCTAATTTAGGAGTAGGACATAGGAACCGGTAAAACAGACGACAAAAACCAAAAAACCGGTAAAACAGAAGTGAGGGCACGTGAGGAGAGAAGCAGAGGTCACGTGAGCCCATTCCTTGCCGGTGAATTAATGTGCCACAACTGCTGTCGTCTAGCACTCGCTGGATCCCGCGCGCTGGCTAGTTGGATCTTTCTATTCTCCACCGTTAATTGCCAAATGTTACATTGGAGAAGAAGGGTCACTGATTTCGGTTTTTGGTTCGGGTTTGGTTAATAACCCAAATAAACCGAAAACAAAAATTGAAAACATAGGTTAATGTATAGTGGTTTACTCTTTAGACCCCGAACCGACTCGTCTATCCTTCTTTGGTTCGTTTTTTCTTCAATCTTCTATCTCTCTGATTCACTTTCTATAGATGATTGGGTCTTATAAGTGTTTTGCACGAAAGTCGCGACAACTTAGTAAGTAAATTCCCCGAAGCCCGAACGTGCTTCAAGAAGCCCATTTCATATATGGCCCGGCCACTGTTTTAGTCCCTCTCCATTGACTCATATCATATCACACCTTCAAAATTTTAAGGATACCGCTTTCATTGTAACATTCTCAAAACTAATTTCTAAACAATATAATATAACATTTAAAAATATTTAAATAATATAATTAATTTTAATGTTGAATAGGAAATTGAACCATTTAGAAAAAGACTGTGTTTTATAGGATTCGCATGATTTCTCAAATTAAACCATTTAAGAATTTTTTGTAACTCTTTATCTTCTTCTTCTTTTTTTTTAAAAAAGTTAGGTACTTTGTGAGAACTCTCGGTAAAATTGGATAGAAATAGTAGATCTAATAGAATCAACAAATGCGGTAGGTTCATTAACAATTCACAGATTCAAAATGGCAAAAAAGAAAGCATTCATTCCTTTTTTTTATAATCTTGTATATGCGTTGACTCCTCCCTATATGTCATCTATTAACCTTCCTGTTCATATATATATTTCAGCACTAATCATATTGAAGTTATGATTTCTTTCCTTTTTATAATCACTTTTTATTTTGTTTGGTTAAACGGCTTGTCAATTAAATCTAATTACGGGAATTTATATATTTTTATTTATTTTATAAAAACAATAGTAGTGTAGACGGTATGAAGTGAGAATGTTAATCATATCTGCCAGACTTCAGTAGTTTATTTACATAAACAATTATTCAACAACAAAACAATATGGGTTCTTTCCAGTTTAAGCCTTGATTGCGAGAAAAGGACTCAAATATCCAGTGAACTTTTCTGATCTCCGCTTCCAAAAGGTTACGGATTACGGTTTAGAACTTAGATTAAAAAATGGTTTTCTTCAATAAGCAATAAATAAACATGTATGACATTAGTAACCAAAAACGTCATTTTTTAATACATACAAAAATACTACCTGAAAAATCCTTGTTCTGCCTACCATGATCAGTAGTAGATACATGTAAGTAAAAGTGTAAGAAAATAAAAATTATCAAAGCCTGAGTAGTGATGCACCAAAATTGAAGCCTCTTTGCAAAATAGAGGCTCGTGTATCATGTAACAACAAGAACAAAAAATTACATACGTATTCCATTTAATTATGCCTAGGAGGGTGATGACCCGGGTCGCTGTAATCGGCCGTTAAACTCGACGTTTTGGTGAGTCTCTTCTTGTTCTTTCGTTTTCTCACCGTTTCTTTACTCTCTATCTCTAAACCATTTTCTTCATTTGCCTCAGCGTTCACATTTTCATGCTTCAACGTCTTTCGGTTTTTTATTACATTTTCAATAGCCTAACAATAATAGATAATTCAAACTAATATTAATTGGAACCAATATATATGTTAAATGATCGATGTCTAATATCTATTTCTTCATTAAAACAAAAATTGACTGAGAATTGCCTGCTATGTAACGTTACCTTGTTTGCAATTTGAGTACTAGTGGCTGCTCCAAGACCACCATTATCTGCCGCTAGTGGAGCTGTAGAGAAATTATGATAAGCGTAATTAATCTATATTTTCGAATAATAAATATATTTATACACAAAACTGAAGCATACATGTCTGTTAATGTATAAACAAGCATACCTTGTGTATTAAAGTTTGCATTGGATACTTTAGCATGTAACTCCAAAATGAGAAATATTAGAAGATAGCAAAAAGCCCTCAAGGACACCATTCCGTGTTCCTTTCTTTCTTTTTCTGCTTAATGTATAACTGTTTCTGTGTCTGTGTGTGAACAAGAAAAAGAGGAGACTTGTGTCTATGAGGAAGAAGAAGAGAGGGGAGGTTATAATGAGCGACAAAAAGTCCAAGAAGAAGAAAAAGAACTCAAGGTCAAAGCTAGTATCCCAATAACCCTTTAATTACTTTCTTTTTGGTTTAAATTTTTGGAACATGATGTACTTTATAAAATTGTAATATTAATAAAGAAAACAAGCGGGCAAATGCGTTTAACCGTTTTGAATGTTGATTATGCTTGGGAATTGTCTAATTGAAGACAGAAAAATTTAAGTGCCAAGCCCAATGTTGTTCAAAGCTTTGGTTTTGGGAATTCATATGTTACAAATCGTATACATTTACTTACTTTATAATCTAAGAAACAATGTTCAATATTTCGGTAATAATAAAAATAGATTTATTCGATAGTTAATGGTAAAATAATATTAATGAAAATAAATATATTTTTATGAGTTTTACAATGTAGTTAAAAAAGATAGTAAAGACTCGCAAGCAGTATAACTTCTTATACACACCCATATTTTGTGTTTTAGTTAAGTTTGTGACTGAATATGTACAGAAATATTGACTAGCTAACTGGATAATATAACACGAAAAACCATATGATTAACAGGTAGTTAATTTATGAATAGGTTTTAAAGTTTTGTACGTATATACTTGTAGAAGATTGTAAAGTTAGTATAATTAATAGATATACTACATGATATAGGTATGTTATACATATATCACACATGCATACACAAAACACAATCGTATTCTAACAAAAAGCCCGTTCACGAAATCCTAGAAAGTGGTATTGCAACGTGATTAGTCAAAGACTCGGAGTCGTTTTCAACTTACAAGCAGACCGAATTGGTTTTTGTACCAAACCGAAGGCATCAGAGAATTTTAGTTTTGATTATTATACCGTACAAACCAAATTTTAGAATTAAATGTTTTAAACGATTATTTGTAGAAATAGGTTGAGATCGTCAGATATGTAAGGAAATTGGAAAAAATATACCGTATAACTTTACTTTATTACACAATAGCATTGTGAAATTTCTGGTGTGAGTCGCAGTTGTACCGGAAAAGAGAATTCAAACCAGCACCGGCCAACAAATGTAAAATATCGACCATAGGCTCTTGGTTTTTACGCTGTCGTTTTGGGGATACTAAAAACCTCATGTGGGTGTGAAGACTGAGACATTTTTCTTTAATATATATAGAAACATGTAAAATTCGAGCTTTACTTTTCAAGGACATCGTCACGTGATGCTTTCTCGTAGTTTCAATTTATTCACTCTAAAAAATATCTTTATAATTGATCAATTTTTCCAAATTTTTATTCAACTTTTAATATTTAATTTAGTCTACCTTCCAAGAAAGAAAAAAAGAAAGAGAACAAACAAAATACATGAGAAAAATAAAACTCGAATCAGCCTAGCGAACTAAAAAGGCCCATTTAACTACGGCCCATTATAGAGTAAATCTAATAAAATGTTTAATAATGGGCCTCAGATAGTCAAAGTTTTTTCTACGCAAGCTGTTTAAAACAAAGAGAGAAAAAAGCTTGCATAGGTTTCTCTCATCCTAAAAAAAGCGAGAGAGAGAGAGAGAGTCAAGTCGGAAAAATGGCGGAAATGTCTTACCTTCAGATCCTTGACGCAAACGAAGCCGTTTCGAACCACTGTCACCGTAACCACCTCCAACGCCGGCGACATCATCAATCGCTCTCTCAGATCCTCGATTCGCTTCCTCACTGGGTCCAATCTGACGACATCGATCTCTACTTCTCTGAAACCGATTTTCATTCCGACGCCGGTTTCTCCTGCGACGTTTCGCTGTCGGATTCTGTCTTCACGGCGGCCGAATGTCTTGATCTACTCGACAGACGCAGATTTGTCATGGATTTGTTCCACCAGCGCGTTGAGCAATCTCGGGTAAGCCCCCTTGGTGACGGTATCGACGATTACGAGTCAGATTCTGGTTTTGGTGTGGTGGAGGGAAATCGCAGTATGCGTTGGGATGGTTTGGAACTCGATTTTGGGTTGGAGTTAGAATCTGGTAGAGATTTTGTTGCGGATATAATAGATGATTGTGATGAAGACGATTTGATTGATGGGATTAGGTACTTAGGGGTGGAGTCTGGCGATGATATAGTTAGAGTGGTATCGGATTCCGATTCTGATGATGAAGAAGATGACCCAGAGAAGGAGAGGGAGATTTGGGGAATAGATTTGAATGAAGAAGATGTATATGTGAATGATGATGATGAAGAAGATGCTAGTGTTACAATCCCTCTTTGTTGGGATTCGCTTCAACTGGAAGATTTAGGAGTAAACAATGAGGAATTCGAGTGGGAAGAAGTTAATGGTGATGATGAAAGGGAGGTTTTCGCGGAAGCTGATGATAACAATTCGGTATCGGTTTCTGTCTCTGCCACAATCTCTCTGGAAGATTTAGCTATAGGTGAGAGGAGGGGATACCAAGGGTGGGAAGTTTTGTTGAATTCTCGTAGTCTCGAGTTTAACCTAGACGATGCAGAAAGCAACATGGAACTATACATTGGTGATGTTGATAGAGAAGAAGAAGATGAAGATATTTATCTTCATACGACAGAGTATGAGATGCTGTTTGAGGCTGAGATCTCGTCGGGTCTTGGTAAGCCTCCAGCATCCAAATCATTCATAAAGAATCTGAAAGTGTCTCCTTTGACCAGTGAGGATGTTACGGAGTCCGGTGATGCAATGTGTTGCGCAGTTTGCAGAGAAGAGATGAATGTAGGGAAGGAGGTTGCAGAGTTGCCTTGTAGACACAAGTACCATAGTGAATGTATCGTTCCATGGCTTGGAATTAGGAGCACTTGTCCGGTTTGTCGTTTTGAGTTGCCTTCAGATGAGACTGAGCAGGGCCGATTTTGAAGACCCCCGAAAGTTAGGGTTTACAATAGAAGAAGACGATGACTTGTTTTTGTAATTAATATGATAACTTGACTTGTGTTTTCAAGTTTTATAAATAGTTGAATCTCTTGCAAAACTTGCACCTTTTCATTTCTTAACTTGCACCACAAACCAAACTTGTATTTGGATGACGTAATGGGGACAACACTTAGTCTATCTATGTAGGTCAGATTATTTAACATATGTACTTGTAATTTGAAATGATTTGATTAAAACATTACTAATAACAAACAAACAAAAAATAGACGTCAGACACTTTTCCCTCTATTACCAGATTAGTGTTTTGGCTTAGCACCTGTTTCGCTGCCAAAACACTTATCGTCATCCAAGGCCACATTTAATGTATCAGAAATAATTTCAGACATTTCTAAAATAGAACGACTTACGAGTTTTGTGAACACTTCTAAGAGAACAATTAGCGAAGAATCTCTTCTAAAATCTACGTTAATTTTCTATGATCTGTGATTTGAACATGTAGAGATTCGTTCTTTACAAATCAACGATCCTGATTGAGCTGGATAGAGCTTCAATGGGTTCAGGTTTGTTCAGACGAAACTTGCAGAAAAAAGGAGTGTCATTGTCCGTTTCTGGAAACAAGACATTGCCTCTCCGTAACGCTAATTACATTTTGATATACACTTTTGAAAGCTGTTAAGCATCATTATCTCTTTTTTATGTGTTTGGTTTCTACTTTATTTAACCTTGAAATTCAAGTTTATCCCTTAATCTCGGTCTGGAAACAATGCATTAATTTAATGTTTTTGACTTTATTGTAGTTTGTGTTTACTATCGGCATTCTTTTCTTCTTACATGATTCACAATTTTACAATGAATTACGAAAATGGAATAAAAAAATTTAACTTTACAAAATTCGCATTCCCTTTTTGTTCAAGTAGGTAGCCCACTTTGATTAATTTACGCTAATGGTACATCAACTTGAATCGTTTCGCATTTCTTTTTGTTTGCTTTTAAAGAAATTAATAAATTATACTAAGTCCTAGGATTTTCTAAATTGACGAATAGATTTGAAAAAGGTAAAAATGTGAGTGAAAATAGCTAAATACGTGCAAGTTAGTATCCACCGACCCATTTCACATGTGTCGGATCCGCACATAATGAAAACTTTGTTTATGTTACTAGGATCTCAAATATTTGTAAAGAAAATTGGGTAAACAAAACAAATCATTAAATAAAATTAAAATAATAACCAATACAAATATTTTTTTAAACTATCAAAATCTGATTCAAATCCAATTCCAATATAGTCTGCATTGAAACACACACTACATAATTATTAGTTTAATTTTATCTCTTTTGGAAGAGTTTTATAGATTAAAAAAATCGGTGAATGCGTCACCACCATTCGAAAGCTACGCCTATTCATTTATGGTAAACCCATGGCAAATAAAGATTATATATAGGTCATGAAATTAAACTATCTTAAGAAAGAAGAACCCATAAAAAGATATTAAACCTTGATTAAGATGTTGACGCAAGTGAGATTTTGTCAAAAAGAAACACTAGAGACAAGTTAGTTAGTGGAGAGTTTCAAATGATAAAGAGAAACGCCCCCAAAAATGTAAATACAGTTGTCTTCATGCAAGTAAATTTGTTTGTCATTAAATAGCATCCAACATCTTAAGTTTAAGCCTACACTAATCTTTATATCATCTTCTTCCTCTTCTGTTATGTAGACTATCTCTCTCTCTCTCTCTCTGCTCTCTCTGCTCTCTCTCTATCTTTCGTTGTTTCTGATTCCTGCATCAAAGAGAAACCATTTTGATGATTAGACATCCAAACCCTTAAAATGGAGCCTGGTGTCCATCGCTCTCATCATTGTTTCGATATTCTTGAAGGAATGCCGCCACAGGACGATCATTTCAACTCAGCGTTCCTACCAAACGCTAACTTCCATGTTCAATTGCAGTCTGTATCACCAAACTTATCAACCCGCAGCAACAACAACAATCGCTCTCACTTAGACTCAAATGGCGAAAACATTTGCCACAGCGAGGGCCTCCTTCCAGAAGAAAGAAGGGCGAGAAGAATGGTCTCTAACCGAGAATCTGCAAGAAGATCGCGTATGCGGAAGAAGAAGCAGATCGAAGAGCTGCAGCAACAAGTGGAACAGCTCATGATGCTGAATCATAACTTGTCTGAGAAAGTCATCAATTTGTTGGAAAGCAACCACCAGATCCTACAAGAGAACTCACAGCTCAAGGAGAAAGTCTCTTCCGTTAACTTGTTCATGGCGGAAATGCTAATACCCATGAGAAATGTGGATGGCAGCAACAATGACCGCAATGTGAATCATCCCAGAGGAGAGACATCGAACCGGACCAACGCTTTCCTTGGTAGGTAAAAACATAAAAAAAAGGTTTCATCTTCCAAGTCTTCAAGTTCTTGATGTGCTAAGCCAGAATTACTATGATTGACCCATATATGTAATGTGGCCACTACACTAGCAATTGCTTGCATATATGTATATAATAGATATTTCTTAATCTACTAGTTTCACAATACGCTCGATCGAAACTGCGTATCACATTCTTGCTCTATGAAGCAAACCAACTTAAGCAAAAGGTTTAATCAAACATTGTGAACACGGAAAAACTAAAAAGCGGGTTATTTATGGTTTCTTGCCTACATCAACAACTACTCTTCATCTCTGTGACAATACCTCCATTGGAGATTTTACCAGTGGTTATCTCTGCAGTAGCTGATTCTATACTCTCTTCTTCTTCTTCTTCTTCTTCATCAAGGCATCGTACTGATCCTGCAAATGAAATATCCGGGTCCGCGTAGCAACGCGTGCAAGGCCACCTGAAAGTTTTAGCCAATTATATTATACATAACTACAACACATTCCAAAGCTTATGACAGAATCCACAAAAGCAAAAAACATCTCTTTGATGCTTACTTGCTTGACATAATGGTTTCACTATCTATTGTTGTTCTCTCTTCATATATATTCCCTGAGAAGAGAGAAAAAAACAAAAACAACACCCAATAGATCAAATTTTCATGAAACTCGAGCAAAAGAACAACGAAGCAATCGAACAAACCTCCATTGGGATATTTCCCAGAGAAATACTTCGTCAGGAGCAACTGCTTGAAGTCAGATTCGTACCTTCTGTACTTATCAACATACTCTTTGCAATCGAGATATCTAAAAACAAAAACACAAAAAACGATTTAATTGGAAAATTTAGGTTTTTCTCAAGAACTTCACTGAAGAAAACAATGCACCAAAAAGCCCAAAAGACAAGAAGCAAACTTACTTGAAACAGAATGGTTCTTCAATTTCATCACTCACTTGGTCTGATACTACACCGTTGCTATCCGCAGCAACAACCTTCGTCTGCAATACAACGGAGTTTACAGATCCTGTAAATAAATGGAATTACTCAGTGAGAGAGAGGGGTGAGTAATGACCGGAGCTTGTGGCGGGGAAATGGGATCCGAGTTGAGTGGATTTTGCGGCGGTGGCTGATGTTCTGAGTGTTGTTCCTGCGGAGGCGAATTCGCCGGAGATGTCGCACTCTCGCTCGTCATACGTCTCACGTTTTGAATTTTTTTTTTTTAAACCTCAGTTCTATGATTGCTGCTTACCTTGATTCTATTCAACTTTTGACCTGCGCAATTAAACAAAATTTATGTCGGTTTTTTATACTTCCAAAATTTTTGATCGATTTAATAAAAATGATTATTTATAAAATAGTAATTAAATCATACAATACTTTACTTTTTGTTTTTGTTTCTAATTTATTTAATATTTTTTGTTTTTTCTAATAACATTCCACCACTCATATTTCCACATTTTAAATTATTTTTTGATTTTAAAATAAAATTACATTAATTAGAGTTTAAAAATCAATCTTTTAAAAATAAAGGGAGTAGTTTTCACTGTCGTAACAAAAACATCGCTCTTCGTACGCTTGGTTATAAAATGTTATATTTTGATATATTCAAAAGAAAAAAAAAGTAGTAGTTTAGGTAGAAAATTATCATTCATCAGCTTTTACTAAAATCAATTACGACCGAGACGTTATTTTATATATAGCGATATAATCATGAGATCTCCAACATTATAAAAATAAGTAAATTACATCTCCGACAAGACTATAGTAGACTACTCTAGTGTTTAATCATCCTAGAGTGACAGTTTTATTTGGGCCTTATGAGGCTTTTAAGTAAGGCCCATGTAATATGACGTTAAATAAATCGAAGCTTTTTGTCTCACTTGTCAACATCGACCGTCACAGGGAGTAAACTACTCTTCAAAAGTAGAAAATAGTAATTTACAGGGATTATTAGTTAACATAATGCATGATCATTAGTAGACTTTTTCTGATATCATAAATAAATTGTTCTTTCAAATAATAAGTGGTCTAATTCAATTTGGACCATCTATTTACAAAACAAACAAAAGAAAGATGTTTTGTTTTCTACATGTTTTGTGACGCTTCTTGTACGGTTACATACATAAACCATCAAATGATTAACTATATAGTAGACAATACAACTCTTATCACTCTCTCTAAATGTAACGAATCATAGCCATAATTATGTTTCCATCAATTAAATATGATTGTAAGAACTTTCATATTTGAAAATGTAGCTATTCCATATATAGATCCAAATCAAACAGATCACAATCTATTATCCAAGCCAGTATGTAAATATACACACACGCACCCAAATCTACACTGATACGTGTTTGTATGTATGTCAGACTTTCAGTATGTGTGTGTTATGTTTAATAAATGGGAGTGATGAAAGAGGAGAGCTGTGAGATGGTGATGGGAGATGGGCCTTGTGGGCCCAATAATCACGTGACAGATGTGATGATAGTATACCGAGCTGGGGCCCATGGGCCTTTAGAAGACGTTTCAATCTCAACCGACCACCGACGACTGGACCTTGAGGATTGAGATCTTGATGTTGACCTTCCCACTCAACTCACTGACACGCCCCGTCGTTTTAGCAAACACATCATATGGATTGGACTGTAGTGTATCGCTAACCAAAAATAGTATTTTATTGATATTTCCGTTTTTACATATTTAATATATTTTCTATCGCTTTTTTTGACGTTTTAAAATAGCTTTTAATGCTTAACAAAATGCTAGTATCAAAATTTGGAATTTATTGTATAGATAGGCTGAAAAAGCAGCTCTATATATATGTCAGTATCAGTATGTATATACATATACATATATATATTTGTAGATTTATGTATTTATATTTGTTGATTTATGTATGGATTGTGAAATTACTAGCTAGTAGCGAAGGACACCTGTTTGCCAATACAGTATGCACCTATGTCCCCACGGGGTCACTCTTTTTCAAAAAATACATTTATTTTCTCTTTATTTTATAGTTTATATATACTCTTATGCGTTTACTGAGATTTAAAATTATTGTTTCTAGTTCAAGTTCATTTTTTGTTTTGATATATCCATATGTAGTAATCAAGAATCAAGAAACTATCAGCTTAAAGTATTAATTTCATATATTTAATAAACTATACACTATTGATTCATAGTTATAATGATAACGTTAGCGTGAAAAATGTGTCTTTGTAAGTTGTAACTATTAGAAGCAAAAAAGGAATTGTAAGAAAATAAGCATTGAACGCTGTATAATGAGTATGTATTAAAAGAAATTAAATTAATTTTCATAAGAAAGAGGAAGTATTGGTTATTCTTGTTATTTGAGAAATATACAATGTTAACAATATTAAAACTGCAGAAAAGAAAACTCGCATTATCTAGTTTCTCAATCCAAAAACAAATTTTCTAATCAATATCTATAGATTCTTCAAAGATCAAACATTCACCCACTGGAAAAATTGTTAGATGCGACTGTGCACATGCATATCCGCCGCATTACGCATAGGTACAGTAATTATGATCAATTTCCAAAACTCTTGTGAGTATTATTAATTGGATAATAATGTTTGTGATCATTGTAGCCACATCGTATCGAAACGCATGTGCGATGAACAAGCTTCATTCATGCATGGACACTATAGAAAGATATACAACGATTTTGATTATTATTAAAAGTTTAGTGATCTAATTGATCAATAATATTTATTTTTCTTCAAGGACAAAACATTTTATGTAAGTTAGATCACTGGTTTTTTTTTCAAAAAAGTCATTATACTCAAATCGCAAACATTAGACGATTTTGAAATATCGAATTTGACTAATTTATACATTTAGGTTAAGCATTTAATTACAATTATTTTCTTTGTTCTTTTTTTGTTGTTTTTGGTTTTTGGTTCCCAGGTTTCTTCAGTTTTGCTGGGACATGAATCATTTTTTTTTCTGATCCAAAAAATTAGTGTAATTTGGGAAATGTCAGCCCGAAAACGACATCTCTTTGAAAAGATGAACCATTTACATTAGAGTGCATTTAATTATGATCGATTTCGTCCCTAACCAGTAGTATCAATTCTTGATTATATACGATTCAATATTAACTAAATCCGCCGACACCAGATTAATTATAAAAATAAATGATTTGATTAAACATAAGTCACATTAATGCACGTTTTACATTTTGTCGTTATGGCAGTGATAATTTGACATATAAAAGACACTTCTGCTTAATTACTACTGATGGTTTTGCGATTCGATTAGTTGAAGAGTTTTATTTCACTAATGGAAAAATAATTGATTTATTTTTCTAATCAATTTGAAAGATACAAAATTTGTATTGTTTGATTAATTTGCACGTACCATAATTTTTGGGAATTAGCATAAGATTTTTTTCAAATAAGGTTATTTAAGAATAATCGACCTAATAATCAAATAAGGTGTATCACATATCTTTTGCGATGGATGTAGAACACAATACCAACTAATAATAGAATGTGCGTTTTGTTTTTATATTGTTATTTTGACGAAAAAGTACGACGATAACGTTAAACTTTGATGATGAAATCATGCTCGGTACAATTACACATTTCAGCAAAAAACAATTAAAGTATTAATTACTTTGAACATCACGATTTGTTGTGGTTGTTGCTCGTCGAATAACTATTTAAAAAAAACATAAATGATTTAGTTATTAGTTATTACCGATTTTTGCAATAACAAAACAAACGATATAACACATAGTTCATTGCTATTGCTCATCACTGTCTTCAATAGTAACAAAACAAACACTATAAATCGATGGTTCATTGCTCATCACTGTTGCATCGCTAACATCAATAATAACAAAACTAACAGCATATGTGACATATGAGCGATGACCACTGGCTTACATGTCACTATTGTCGTGTTTGCACTTTGCATTTTGCACCCGACATTTCCTTACCCACTTTAGTGGTCCTATTAGCTATTTCCATTAGAATACGGGTCAATTTCATAATTTGTGAAAGTATTCGTACATCATCCAGATCTTCACAATATGAAACCATGAGATATTTCAACCGAAGGTACGTTCAAACTCAGTCGTAATGTGAATGATGATTATGGATTTTCAATTTACTTTTTTTCTTTCAAAAACTAAATCTGTAGGAAATGAGTTAACTTAAACAGTTTTTTTTTATAATAAAAATGTTTTTTGTATTTTGTTTGCCGTTGCACGTATAATATACAAATGCTAGATCGTAAAATTAGTTATGACTCAAAAAGTATAATTTTGTATAAATACTGTATTTTTACTTTGTATCTATAGAAGCGTTTATGCTGGTTGACCAAATTATTACCTCTTTATCAGGGTTCGATTTGTTATATATAACGAATGAAACTTTAGTAATAAAAAAATATTTAAATACGTTATATATGTTAAATCGTTACTATATTTAGTATGTGGCGCATTTAATATGTGTTAAACCATCGGTTGTTCGTTGGGGGCTTGAATTACACAGTTGCAAATAAAATTAGATCCTTAGTTTGTAAATTACACAATACATATAATAGAAATTTGAAAATGAAAATGTGGTTATGGAATCCTAAACGTAAGAGTATTTGGTTGGTTCTATCAAATATGAATTATAACTACGGTACGGCATTTTGGTTTATGTATATACGTTTCGTGGAACGAATACTAAGACCTAGTCTAAATCCAAAACGATTAGAGAAATTACGAAAACTAATCGCAATGTTACTTAGGCCTAGTGTCAAACATTTAAAATTATGGACAAGCTAGATTCAAAATATACAAAAAAAATTAGTAGCGATTACAGGTATCAGATTTGTACACATACTCTACATTCTTATACCCAAATAGTTTTATTATTCTAAAGCGGAATACGGTGACGTGGCAGAATAAGAACCACTTGAATAAGCAGATAAAGCGGGGTGGCCGACAAGTCGACAATCCAATTTATGTGGACATCAAACTCTTCCCTTTCTCAACCCCTCCACGTGTCCTCTTATCCTTATCAACCGCCTAGATTATTCCCAATTTACGAAAATAAATAATATTGGCCCACTTTTTATTATTAACTTAAAATTTGTTATGCAACCAACCCAAATAATAAAAACAAAAAATTCAAAGTCCGTATATCGATTTTTTCCCCCAATTAACGTGTTAATTCAAATTATATTGGATGAAATAATGAGTTCGATTATAAATTTACTGTTTTCACCTTTTCCTTACATCAATTACGACACACAATAGGTGATATATAGTAAAAGATTTTGCTACAAACAAAAATGGTTAATAGTTTTTTATATTATTAATTTTGTCGATTTTGTGGATAACAAAAAAAAGGCAAGTTAATTATCAATCAAAATCAACTATAAACTCTGGGGTTGATATCTACTGTGGAAATAAAATTAAAAGATTGATGTATTAATGTTTTCAACTATAAAGATTGATATAATCATTAAGGTTTTGAACAAAAACTTTTTATGAATCAATTAAATTAGCTGTCGGACTGTTATACCACTATTCAACATTGAAGTATTTGTACATTTGAAAGCGATATAAACGTTATAATTGTATTTCATCACTATTCAAACCTTAAACATACAACAACAAATTTTAAACGTTACTTTTCTTGTAGATGAAGCAACGGATTTAACCTTTTTACATGTTGCCTCCACTAAATTCAATGCAAAAGTATCTGAAAACAATGCAAGTGATTCATCAAAAGCTATAGCGTGACTTCAGAATTCCAAAAGAAGCTTCTCGCGAATCCACCTATTTATGTTCTGTTTCAAGTTCACACGTATGCAAAGTTAATTCCATATTTAATCCTCTATTTATAAGTTTAATTACACAACTCATGTTCGATTGTTTATACATCAGAATGATTCTAGCATGTTTACAGCGATCTTTATCGTACGTGGACTATGTCTAAGACTCAGTACGAGGATGATATATCTAGATATTATAAATAATTTGAATAACATAAACCCATGCATTTCAAATTAACATTTCATATGAGATTATAGAAATTAGTAGGTAATTTTATATTTTAAAGAATATTAATTGTTTTGCGGCAAACAATAGATTTCTTGTTTTATAGTTTTCTGGAAAATATATTGATCTTTTATTTAACATCGTTTGTCTAAGTACATTATCTCATATATTCGTTAGAATATATTAGAAACAATAGTATAGCGAGCTAGCCAACTTACAATATATTATAGGCTGGAAATATAATTTGTACTAATTAACATTTCAAGTGTATATAGATTTCCAAAAACAAAAGTTGCACAAACAATTTTCTCTTCAAAAGATTGAGATTTGATGTGAAAAATAAGAGATGTACAATGCACTAATTTGTCAATCATTGGACCTTTGATGCGACTTTTTTGTATACAATGAAAAAATTAAAAACCGAAATATGACAAATCGTTTCGATGCGAGGAGATATTATTATATACGTGTAATTTGAATCTGATGGGCCCAATATATTGGAGTCGGAGCTAACTTGTGAATACAGCGACGCTAAGGGATTGTAAAATACAAGATAGCATAGGGGCATAATCGAAATTTGAACAGAAACTGCCTGTTCAGACATATGAAAGATATGCTTGTGTCAGAGTTTCAGAAGCCTTTCCCATGCTTACTACTTCCCCTCTCTCTTTCCTTCTCCCAATTTCTAATTCTTCTCTTATAACAAGAAAATAGGAAGAAAATAATTAAACCCAAAACCTGATTGTAGAATTTTCCTTATCCTCTCTTGGAAATGCAAGATATTCATGATTACTCGATGACCGGAGGAGGCGGCGGAGGAGGAGGAAGTACAGCGAGGTTTTTCGGAGGAGGAATCAGCGGCGGAGGAGGAGGCGGAGATCGGAGGATGAGAGCGCATCAGAACAATATTCTTAACCATCACCAATCTCTCAAGTGTCCTCGTTGCAGTTCTCTTAACACAAAGTTTTGTTATTACAACAATTACAATCTCTCTCAGCCTCGACACTTTTGCAAAAACTGCCGTCGTTACTGGACCAAAGGCGGCGTTCTCCGTAACGTTCCCGTCGGAGGCGGTTGCCGAAAAGCCAAACGATCCAAGTCTAAGCAGCCTCCCTCGTCGCCGTCGCCTTCCTCCGCCGACAAACCAACGACTCATGACGTCGAGGAGAAATCAAGTAGCAGCGAGAGCTCTTCTCTTACCGCCTCTAACTCTACTGTCATCGCCGCCACCGCTACCGCCACTGCCGCCGTGAAGGTTGCTTCCTCGGGGTTTATGGGCACTGATATGCCTAATCTCAAACTGTACGGAAACGGGATCGAGTGGTCAACGTTGCTCGGACAGGGTTCATCGGACGGTGGAGTTTTCCCGGAGATCGGCGGTTTTAACGCGGCGTCGGCGAACGAAACGACTCCGTTTGGATTCGGTGGTAATTCCGTAAATCAACAGTGTATAGCTGATCATCTGAAGTTGGAAGGTAATACTACTGTACAGCAGCAGTTTGGGGATCGAACGGGTCAGGTTGATCCGAATATGGGATTTGAACCGTTAGATTGGGGAAGTGGCGGAGGAGATCAAACACTCTTTGATCTGACCAGTACCGTTGATCATGCATACTGGAGTCAAAGTCAATGGACGTCGTCTGACCAAGATCAAAATGGTCTCTACCTTCCTTAATTCTCACAGCTTCTTCTACTTAACCCAAAAATATACACATAAGGTAAAGTTTTATGAAGTGGTTTTTTATTTTATTTTTATGGGTTTGAAAACGGGATTTATTACATGATATATGACTGCTTGTAAATTTTTTCCCAAAATATAAAATTTACCTCTTGTTTCTTACTTTTTGGAATATTTCAAGAGTGCAAATTTATGTGGCATGGTTTTAATTTGGCTTCGGTTTACTTATCGTTTGTATATTTGATAAGATTATAGTTTTCTGGGAATTTTGTTTTTCGTTGATGTGTCTAATAAATTTATATCTTGATTGGTAAATACAAAAACTTGTCTAATGCTTTATTATAGTAAGTCGTTTAAGAGTGTGATCACTGATCAGGTCGAGAGAGTAGCTATGTTAACTCTTCATTAAGCCGTCTTAACTCTTGAATAAACAAAACGGGAACTCGATGTCTTTATAATATGTTATCTTCGGAAACTTATTATATCGAATTTTAGAATCGGATTAAAACAATTATATATTTCACATCATGACTTACACTATAGGTAATTGAAAAATAAAAGTTACATGATCTACCATTATAGTATTAATTCATTTTTCTATTAAACTATAAATAAAAATGGACTCGAAGAGTAATCTTAGGTTTGTTGATGTAAGCAAAAATATTATTTTTTCCTAATGGCGAATAAAAATTTTGTTTAGGGGAATTGTACGGAAAAAACGAACGAGAGAGCCGTGCCGTCGCGTAAATACAGTGCTTTAGCAAATAGACAACTACGCAACTGCGCATGGGACCCACGTGTTAGTGTCTAAATCTCATGCGCGACATGCATTCCACGTGGCTAAAGTGGGTCCCGCTTCACGTGTCGTAACGTAGATGGCTGACGTACTTGTATCGATGGTCGGCTCGTCGTTTTCTCCAACTCCAATCGTTGCTCGAGGAAGACTTCAAAAGATCTAGCCAAGAGCGTACGGATCCTGTGCGTTTAAAAATTAAAACGATAGTTGTGGGCCGTTAGATTTAGATGAGTGAAAACTCTTAAACGCGTGTTTACGCCGTGTGATCGGAATGGTGTAAGCGCGAAATCAATGGTGATGATGATGAGGGGTCCATATTAGGTAGGTGGTGGTCATTGTAGGGAAACACTCGAGAGAGAGAGAGTAGGTCCAATAAGGCATGTGCGTAAGTTATAGAATCTCATACAAATCACACACGGGAAAGTTTGGTTGGGCGGTTGGGAGAGTTTGGGATTGTCTGTGGGTTGGTGTATGACTCCACCATGTTCCCATTAATCATTTCGTTTAACACTTTCTTCTGTAATCTTCTCCCGCCATTAATTATCTCAGTTTTTCAAATGCATATGCCAAAACAACATTTTAGTTGAAACTCAATGTAGAGCGTTTCTGTTTTATTTATCGTCTATCAAAGTGTTTATTAATGTGATCTTGAGACCAAACACAAAGCATGAGAAGCACCAATGGAAACTGAGATAACCTTGTGCGGTCCAAGCTCATCTTCTTCGGTTAAGAAGTTGACTTCGACCGGAGAAGTTTGGATTTCAGGGAGTCCTGGAACTCCTAACTGGAAATCTTTAGCGTTTCCCCACATCCAGAGTTTACCTCCATCTGCCGAGAAAGCAATCCCATGATTTTAGTTTTCGAGATATTTACCATCCCAAGTGAACATAACAATAGCATTATTGTACCTGTTATCGCTGCAGAGGAGGAACCTCCACAAGCTACGAAGACAATCTTTTTATCTTCCAACGCTTCGATTTCTGTAGGAATTTTTTGGTTTCGCAGCGAAGAAGTACCCAATTGGCCATGGCCACCATGGCCCCACGAGAGTACTTTACCTTCCTCTGTTGTCACACCAAAGCAAGTTTCAAGTCAAAATTGTAGATAAAACAGACCAGAGAATTGTTCAGTTTGCAGAAGCTTTTTTACCGGTTAATGCAAGAGAGTGATATCCACCGCACGCAATCTGGGTAATACGAACGCCTTCTAAACTGGGAACTGGCATTGGTTCCCAACCTCCCAAGTTATCACCACGCCCGAGCTCATAGTTGGAGTTTGCTGATACACAAAGATCCAATGAATCCTTTTCACACTAACAACGGTAGAAGCTAAAGCTAGAATGCTGTTTACCTCCCCAGTTCCATAGTTGTCCCTCTTGTGTAAGCGCCATTGTGAAGAAACCACCACAGGAGACAGAGGCTACGGGAACTGATAAAGCTTTGACCTTTGAGGGAACACTAAGCCCACCACCTTCGTTTGGTCCTCGGCCTGGCCCGAGTCCTAGCCTACCATCTCCTTCCTCTCTACCCCACATATATAGCTCTCCTAAAACCAAGAACAAGTCTTGCTCGATCAATAACTAAACAGAGCAAAAACTAGTATATATCAAAAAGTTGAAACCAAGAAGAAAAACAAAGTTATGAACGGGTCTAGATTTTGAGGAAAAGAGGGTACGTTTAGTGATTTGATCTTTCGTTATCGCAGAGAGGGGATCTATTACTCTTTTAGTTACTACTATCACAATACCAGCTTGTTCAATACTTCAACTAAGTTCTTGAGGTTGCATATTCAGATAACTGCAGACATGTAGCAAGAAGAGAAAGCATGTGAAAACCTGATTCGGTAACAGCAGCAGTGTGTGTTCCACTGGTTGCAATGGCAGAGATTTTGCTGTCCCAAGAGCCTTCAACACGTCGAGGGACGAGTTCTCTGATATAAACCGAATGTCCAAGCGCACCAAAACCGCCATAACCCCTGGCAACTTCATTTTTAATTTATGGAACCATCATATTGTGCAGAAAACACAAAAAACCAAAGATCAAACAGAAAAGTTAATCTAGTTGACATTGCTTCAATTCCAAAGTTTCGGTCATCAACTAAAATTCTGAACAAAACATTGACATTCACATTTTAAAAAAACGAAGATGATTCGAATTTGAAGCTAGCTTACCAAGTGAACACGTCTCCTTTATGGGTTAAAGCCACAGAATGTAAGCCACCGAGAGCGACACATCGAATCGAATGCTCCTCGAAAAGCGGGTTTAAGTTGGGGACGAAGACCGAATTCTCTTGGCCAAACCCTAGCCTCCCTCCGTCTCCTTTTCCCCAAATCCACAGATCGCCATCGATTGTTAAACCCGAGTGGAACAACCCGCAAGAGATTCCGACCCGAAAACTCGACCCATTTCTAGGTGGAACGGTGTCGATTCTCCCAGGCGTTTGGGCGAGAGAGAAGGATTGATCGGGGCGAAGGATAAGGTTAGCAACCGGAGACGGATACATTCGAATCTCTTCGATTCCGCCGCCGAGCTGGCCCGATGCGCCTCGTCCCCACGAGAGGAGCTGGAGGGTCGTGGAGTCCGAATCGATCTCTGGGCTTGTGTAGAGTGTGGGTATCTTGGTGGCTCCGCCGCTTCTTTGAGTGCTCCGGGTGGTGGAGAAGCGGCGCGTGAAGCTACGTAGGCGGTGGCTTAACGATGCCATTTGTTTTGTCGGAGTTTCTTCACTAACGAACCGAAATCGGTGGGGGGTTTATGGCAATGAAATTGCTTATTGAAACGGTAGCGTTTTGGTGTAAGATGGGAATAATAGCTCGTTAAGACCCTATACTATATATTTCTTTTCAGTAAGACACTATATTATTTAGTATCGTCAAACTACGATTTTGGATAAGTGGTTGATTCTCTTCACCAGGGTTTCGGTTCATGGATTGGATTGAGATAGTAGTAAGCAAGAGTATATGTTGCAGGTGTGACAAGGGCAAAGGAAAAACAAGACGATGAATCTTTAATCATCTGGCCACAAGGTAAGAAGAATCCACCTGCAGTCGTCACTTTATCTCTGGCACTAGAATACATTCAAAACTTTAGAACAGAGATTTATAGATTTGGAGCCAAACAAGACATCAAGAAACTGGGGACTTTTTAAAAATTGTAGCCATGAAGTCGTTTCTTTTTTTCACATTACCTGTCCTTTCACACAGTTTTTTGTTTTTACTCATAAACAGAGTAGTAAAAAAGAATCTCATTACAACTTCTACACTGTTCTGTTTTTCAGAATTTACAGCATTGGAACCCTAATGTAATCGGCTTTTGTTTCTTGGGAGATAAGTCATCTTCTTTTGGCATCTGGACAGGGCTCCCTATCCACTCAACTCCCAATCTGCATAAATGTTCAATCGTAAATTATCAATCCAGAGACACTATTTTCCAAACAAGACAAACAAACAAAGTTGCTATTTAAACTCACATGGGAAATGCAAACGATCCCCTTCCTTCATCTGAGTGATTAGACCCGCTAGATTTATCAGAGGCATCGATTTCTTCTTCTTCTTCTTTCTCGTTCTTCTGTAACAGCTGAATGTAAATAAATTATATAGCAAATTCAAAAGCTTGGAAACTGAAACATCTTAAAAGACATTACCTGATCATGAACATCACAAGAGACATCTTCTGTCTCTTGGCATGTAGTCTTATCGTCCTGATCTTGTTCTGGCTCGTTAAACTCCGGCGACTTATTCTGCTCTGTTTTTCCTACCCCTTGATCTCCATAAATAAGCTGTTCTTAAAGAAAAAGCTATGTAGAGTCAAAGTTTGTGCTAGACATAAATTTGATGCGTTAAAAGATTTCACAATCGGAACACTGTTCGAATGCACCTTTAGAAGGTGCTAAAAGGCGGTAAGGTTTAAAAAAAAGAAGAAGAATTAGAAGGACTTTGATTTCCCAAACAACGAACCTTACGATTCACCGTCCTCGGTGACTTTTCCGACGACAATTCCACTTCTTTCTTCTCTTCTTTCCCCTCTTTCACAACGTCGAAACCTCCATCTTCACGGTCGAAGCAGAAGACGATGAAGCCAGGTTCGTCTGAGGGCGGTGGCTGCGGCCAGCTCAACCGCCGGTTCTGAGACGCCGACGTCGGAGAAACGCTGCTTCCTCTAAGATGAAGATGATGACGTGTCCCTGGTGGGCTTAGACTGAGTCTCCTTTCTGATCTCTTCTTCTTACTCTTTATCTTCCTCTTTGTCCTCTTGAACATTTGATTGTTGTTGTTCGTTGTGTTTCCGTTATTATTAACTCCATCTTCATCAACGTCTGATATATATACATAATCAGTAAAAAGAGTTAACCAATAGTTTAAACAAAAAAAATGAAATTAGCAATCAAAGAATAGAGGAAGACCTATAGGAATCTTGCAAGCCAAGAAACAGGAAGCCCAATCTTTGACTCTCCAAGTGACAAGTTTTGGTATTGTCCATTGTGAAGCCATGGCGGTTTATTTTCTCTGGAAGAAGAATTTTTCGTGGATCTTTTTCTCGAGAAAATAGTTTTAGTTTTTTGTGTGTGTTTCAAGAAAAAAAATTCAGAAGGAATAAAGAGGGATTTATTATGAGGGAGAAGAATGATTTGAAATTTGAAAATATATTGGGAGACAAGACATAGATTGCCATGAATTAGGGAAGGGGGTTACAATGTGTAACACATGAATGCATTTAATAATATTGGAATAAAAGGTAATAACTTCTTTTCTTTTGGAATTGTAATAATTGGGCAATAAATGCTATCATAGTTAATAATCACTGCTGAAATAACATTTTTTTTCTTACATTTTAAATCTGTAAATTTGTTTGATTCAACTTTCGTGTGTAAAATAGACATAGGTGCCATATTTTATGGTGCCAAATGAGTTTTTGAAATCAAGTTTTCGTTAGAATTTTCTTTTACATGAAAATAAATGACCTAGAAAGGATTCAGGGAATATTCATGGGCCTGCATGTAAAGCCCATTTATCTGATTAAAAGAGTGTGGATCCTGAACGTCTAAAACCCAAAATTACTTTTTGAAAGAAGATCTATACTTTAGCTTACGCTTTTGTACACACTACTAAAGTGCAATCGTATGCATGTAACTAAAAAAAAAAAAGAAGTAACGTGAAGATGATAAAACAAAACACTTAGGGACCGTGGGGTCGTATTGGAGATATGAAGTTTGGACTAAAATTGATGGGCTGAAACGGATTGGTACGACATCAAATTTGTAAGTCGTACTACAAAGTAACTTGGACGAGAGATAGTCCAGCCCCGGCAGATAGATGTACTGGCAAATTGGTGGATTTTTTTTTGTGTTTTTTTATATAGAGTTATTTAGCTCGATATCTTAATTATGGAGGATATTCATCAAAAGAGTGGTAAATCGTAATTTAGAAAAAAATATTTTCGCAAATGACTTTATCATTTATTTTCAATTTTGGATAAACTATGTGTCATGTTAAACTACATCATGTTATATGATTTTTTGTTTAATAAAAATAACTTGTTATTAGAAAAAAATTGATCAAGACTTGTAACTAGTGGTTTGTGTTATTGTCATGTTATCGTCAGAATTCGAATCCAGCTTAACGCGTATTATTAAATTGTTAACAAAAAAATTTGAAAAAGAACTTTGCGACATTTGTCCTACCTATTAGCCACACATCAAAAATATTTGCAATTTTTTTCGTAAAACAAATATATTTCGTAATCTTTTATAAGAACCTTTCGCTTTCTGTCTATATTGTTTGTTAGAGTTTTAGGATTTAGAAGCATGTTAATTGTATAAAAATTTCCTCAGTTTTATATACTCTGTATTTTGGGTTTTTGGACTTATTATTAATTAGGAAAATTCAACTGTGTTGATTTTGAGTGTGTACTTTATAAGAATCCATACATGTGTTGCTTAATGTGTATGATCATACCTTCTGTTTTTTTTTCGTTCACTAAATTGAGATATCTAAGATAAAATCTTTCAGATAAATTTAGACATTTTTAGCTTTGCAGAATTTTGTCTTTGTCAAAATTGAAGATGGATGTATTTTTTTATGTTTTAAAAGTAAATAAACATAGACTTTATCCAGTAACTTTGAAAAATGACTATTTGATTTATGATATATCATTTATCATGATGATTAGTCTATTATTAACTTTTATTCCAAATTATATTATGATATCTATTCTCTGAGCAATATATTAGTGTTTGTTACTTTATCATATTAAATAAATTATTTTGTTAGCCTCATTTGGGGGATACAGCTTTTAATAATTTTATATATAAATTTTGTTCGAACTGGACCATACTCAATAATATGACGTGCGGTTCAGGTTCAAAAGGGTCCACAATAAAGCACATGATTCACGAGCAAAACTGATTTGCGCAAATCATATTTGCAGGGAAAATTAAAAAGAAATCAGTATAGTCATTTAGTTTCACTTAACAAAAAATTTGATGTATAAGTTAAAATCCAACATCTTTAAACAAAACAAATAAAAGTTTAACTTAGAAAGTAACATTGTTAATAAATCAAGCATAATCATTTATAGTTTAATGATTTTGTTTTTGATTTTTCAATTAAAAACATAAAAAAACAATCATAACATATTTAGGCGTCGTTTTTAAAAATTTTCGTTTTAATCATCAATTTTATCATTAACATGTCATTAATATTGATTTAATTATCGTTTTATCTTGGACACTTAATTAATTCTCCACTAATGCTCTTTGAGAAAGTTACATACGTTGAAACCAATGGCTTATTACAAAGCATTAGTGCTCTTCAATCGTATCCATGGACAATGAAAATAACAACAACCTCTTATATTCTTTTGTATTATTTTTTAAAAATATTTCATATGTTCTGTTTTCACTGCTGAAAAAAGAAATATCTGTAACTATATATTAAGATTCAGAACGTTATGTAACCCTCACATTATGAAACGTTTATATAATTAAAGAAAAGGAGTCTTGTTTTACTTGACCCATTTTTTCAAAATTCTTTATCAATATTTTATATATTTTAACAATTTATTTTATGAATATAGTACATAATTATTTAGTTTGTCATAGTGTAAAATATGCATTCGGAAGTATTTGAATGTTATACGGACCACATGATTAAAAATGAGTTATAAACGTTTCGTTCATTTTTGTTGGCATTTCATGCCAGCTGCTGAATATCATGATCTGCCTCCACTTCGGTTTTGATTTTATGTTGATAAACTAATATTGTGGAGTCATGCATATTCATTGGACCACTATACAATTTGGACGAGAGATGAGATATGTGTTATCCATGTAATTCCTCAAAGATCCCTCTTCCATGAAACTACAATTCACTTTTAGAAAATATGTAAAGAAATCATTAATTATTATTCATCGTTTATAAGATTGACTGTTAGTTTATAAAGAAATGTCGATAAAATCTCATTAAAAATGATATTTCCTTTTTCCAATCTCATTAAGCAAAAGTATTTTCTTTCCTTCGTCAAATACTTTTGTTTATATATATATAATTTTATGTAATCATGCTGAGAACCAAATTCTCCTGGTTTTATTTCTTGATAAATCTTAATGTAATATATATGGTTTTTATTCATGTTACCATCTTTAACTAACATTTTTTTGTGTGGAAATTAATATTAAAAATTATTATTTTATCTAATATTTTGTCCATCAAAATGTGTCCATTAAAAATTGATATGGCTCGTGAGTTATGAAAATATAGATGATCCTGAAAATACAATAAACTGATATGTTTTCAAATATCTAGATTGGAAGATTTTACATCGATATATGTATTTGATTAAAAAAATTTTATTAATTTTTTTATCTATTCTTTTTTTTCTGATCATTTTGCAAATCTATATATTTTTATTTCAGAAATCGATTAAATATAAAATTGTGAGAAATAATTGTTAGATACGAGTTAGAAATTCATTACAATTGATCGATTGCATAAACATTCATTCATAAAGATCAGAGTCAAGTTTTAGGTATAATATTTATCATAACTATTCGATAATAATAAAATCAACATATCACACGAGCTTATCTTTAAAATACATCAGTTTAATCTTGATATCCAAATTTTGCAAAAGAATAGTATATTCCATATCCATTAAACAATCGAAAACCTTATGTTCTTTATTTATATTTTGAATACCCAAGTTGTTCAACTTTGAGATTATTTTATACATGTCATAGATCAAATATATTATACAACCCAAAGAACTCTAAATATGTGGATGGAGATTTAAATCTTGTTAAGCTTATCTTCGACAGCAATGTAAACTGATCAAATTTAGATTCTCGTGCTAAGCTATGGATTTATTCATCCTGCTGCATCGGGAATGAGTAGCGAGCCAACTCATGCCACTTGAAATCTTCAATCAGATCATATAATTTACATGTCCTTTAAAGAAAAAAATCGAGCCTTCTTTTTCCTATAGTGTACATAGGTGCACTATAAATTCTAATAACTCAAATTCAAAATATAATATTTCGTATAAACATATATATTAATTCATACATGAGATTTTTTGAAAAACTTCTTATATTTTTGAAACAGCTATTAGACCTGTTGGAATTAAATATTTTCACAATTAATACTTGTTTTTATAAATATAAATTAGCGTTAAATTATTTGAAAAAATATTTAATATGTTCAAAAAATTTAAAAAACATGGAATTAATATCAAAAATTAATTTATTAACCATATAGTATTTACAAGAAACAAAAGTCAAAAAACATTGTGAAATTTGTAGCTTGCGAAAACTGTTATTAACGTATATGTCAAACTCGTCACTAGTTTTAGGATTCTGCCATCTTTAAGATTTCTTTCCTTCAATCTCATAGCGATCAAGATTCGATTCCCTCCTCAATTGTGGATGTCGTCACTCCTCACTCATTGGCTTAGTCTTACGGTGAAAATATGTATCCAACAATGCTATACAGATTTGAACTTTTGTTGACAAGAAATGATGTCAACTTATAAATAAAAGTGGGCACACTTGTTTTTCGTATGGTATTTTTTTTTGTTTTAGAAAAATGTCACTGTTTATTTCTGTTATTTTTGTTTTAAAATCCCATTCCATAAAAAATAATATACCGACAAAACTTTAGTTTCGTAATATAATTATGTAATATCTTGAGATACATTCTTTTTTATTAATGAAACTTAATAGTAAAAATAAAAATTAAGTGAATTATAATTAAGATATTTATACTTTTTATTAATCAGTGTGTGTTTCGTTTTTTTTATGTTCCTATATTTCCACAAGACAAAAAAGGAAAAAAAATGTGGATCCTGAATATGAAATGACGATAAGCTAACAATTGTCTTTATTACTTTTTGCTCTCAACTAGTTCTGTTTTCCACAATTTTTTTTTTCTAAATCTGTAAATTGTAAACATAAAATGGAATTGATGAAATAAAGATGAATGTGATACAATAAATATGATATAGAAAGATGGAATAAACTCATCCCATCATTTCTCATCAACATTTTGGAGAACTATTTTTCTTTGAATTTTAGCTGTAACTGGGTTGTCATTTTATAAAATTAGTTATTCACATAGATTCCACAAAAAATTTATCGTTTATTTTAAATGAAAATAATTATTCTATCAATTTCACAAAAAGAAAATTATTTTTTTACAATTTAATGAATATTAAATGGGACGAATTTATTCTATTAATCTTATCTCATTCCTCTTTATTTTATTAATTCCATCTTTATCTCTAGAATTGATGGAGCGAAATGGTGTAGTGATCATTCTATTTCATTTAAGGTAAATGATAAAGATGTTATACAATTTATATAAAATAAGTCATTCCACATCATTTAATGTACAAAATGATAATCCAATTGCAAAATAAGATTTTTTTTTGTAATTATTCAATTTTTTTAAAAGCAGATAATTAATTTAATGGATACGTATAATATATATATATAAGACATCAAAAATCATAATAGTACAAGTTTGGATCAAGAATACATTTTTTTATTAGTGAAATTTAAAAATAAAATTAAGATTTTTATACCTTTTTTGAATCAGTGCGTGTTTCCTTTTTTTGGTCATGTTCCTATTTCCACAAAACAAAGAAAAAGGAAAAAAAATGTGGATCCTGAATATGAAATGACCACAAGGTTACATTTGTCTTCATTACATTTCTGCTCTCACCTAGTTCTGTTTTCCACAATTTTCTTTTTTACTAAAACTGTAAATTATTGCACTCTTTCAAATCAAATAATCCAATCTAAGTCATACGCTATGATCACTAAGACATATGTACTATGCTTTAGCATAATCATAGTTTAATAATAGTAGGAATACACTATTATTTTCTTAGAAGAGAAATGCTAATAATTTAGTGGTTATAGCCTTCTTTAAATTATGATATATATAGAATAGTCGCACACCTTGGTTGACCATTGTATCTCCTAAAAAACCATTGAAGATTTTACCCAAATCTCAATGTTCCTTTTTTTCTGAAGAAACAAACTAATACGGACACGAAAAATCAGAACAGCGTTATCAGTATGCAACTCCGTGCGACCACGAGATCTGACAGATGCTCGACTCATCCAGTCATAATATTACACCTGGCGTTGCACCACAATGACTCACTGGCCTACGTGAAAGAAATATTAAAAACGTGTAATTTTCAACCATTCTTCTTTAACGTTAATTTAATATTTTTTATTAAAACCGTGTGAATGCTAGACCTTTGATTTATAATCTCTTTCAATACCTAAAATTAATTTTTAAAAATTATAATTTAAAAAATAATACTTGATACTTAAAAAGGTTTGAATCTGAAATAGAAATAAATTAATCATTTTGTATTATCGAAAGACGACGACATTTTTGGTATGTCTCTTTTTCACTCTTTTGTAATTCTGCTATATAAGAACATCTCTATATATACTATAGTCTGTGCGAGAGAGAAACAGAGAGTCAAAGAACACTGATTGTTCTTGTTTTAAAAATCCGATATATAATGATAACACGTTCACGTGTTCCTCTTCAAAAGAGTGTCTCAGTGAGTACAATCTTTAGGTGTCTCTTGGTTTTGATCAAACGCTCTATCAATTTCTTTTAGTCGTCTTTTTCAATCTCTTTTCTTGTTCTTTTTTTTGTTTTCTTTTTTCTTTATGATAAAACTTTCTTTCGTTGTTAATTTCAATTAAGAAAACAATGGATTAAAGAGTCTTTCTCTAGCTAGGGTTTCAAGTAGGTTTTCTATTAAATAAAGAAATAAATAAAATCAAGAATCAAGAAGACGAATTAGAGATGGTGAGAACACCATGTTGCAAAGAAGAAGGAATAAAGAAAGGAGCTTGGACTCCTGAAGAAGATCAAAAGCTTATTGCTTATGTTCAACTACATGGTGAAGGAGGATGGCGTACTCTCCCGGAAAAAGCTGGTAATTTTTTCTTTCTTTCTTCTTACTTATCGTTTAAATTATTAGGAATTTAAAATAATTTTATTAGCAGCTGTTTCTCTCTTAATTATATATTGTATTGATTACAATGTGTGTACAAATATGTATATAGGATTGAAAAGATGTGGGAAAAGTTGTAGACTGAGATGGGCTAATTACTTAAGACCCGACATTAAGAGAGGAGAGTTTACTCCTGAAGAAGACGACACTATTATCAAGCTTCATGCTCTCAAGGGTAACAAGTAAGAATCTTTTCCTTATTTATTACTTTTTTTTGTGTTCGATAAAGTAATGAAGAAACTTAATGGTACTTTTTTTTTCTACATGTCACATTGATTAAATATTTTAAAATAATATAGTATATAAAAGATATTAATCAAAATTTCTCATCATAGGAAAAAAACCATCAATAGGGTTACCAGAATTTCAAAACGGACTTGAAAATGACTCATCTTTTATTTCAAAAATAAATTAGCAAATATTCATCTTTCACTGATTTCTTAATTGAGATTAATGTACGTTATGTAGAATTTCAAACACAACAATCTTCATACTTTTATTTTGTTACGCACCATGCGAGTTTTATAAATAGAGAAGTAACTTGTAATGCTCATAAAACAATTTTCCTTTTCTTTATAAAAAAGAACAATTTTCTTTCTTTTATGTCAACGGTGGAAACTTTATAAAAAGAAATCTTTCAAGTTTATTGTTTCCGTATATATATAATGATTATTTTTTGTTGTTTGATTATAAAAAATTCAACTTTTTCTGGTGAACAAAATATTAAAAATGGAGTATAATAATATTTTTATGGTGTTTGATTGCTGAAGGTGGGCCGCAATAGCAACTAGTTTGGCGGGACGAACAGACAACGAGATAAAAAATTATTGGAACACAAATCTCAAGAAGCGTTTGAAACAGAAAGGTCTCGATCCAATCACCCACAAAAAACCGATCGATTCAACCGATCAAACCGATTTCAAACCGAAAAACCGTAAATTCGGTTCATCCGGTTCCGCAAAGCTTCTTAACCGCGTCGCAAGCAAATATGCGGTCGATTTAAACCGGGATCTACTAACCGGAATCATCATCGGAAACTCTACGATCACCGTCGATGACTCACAAAACTCCAGCGAGATGGATTCACCGACCAAAAATTCGACCTCAACAGTGCTCAACAAAACGGCGGCAAATTCAAGCGCTCTCACATCGATTCTGATCAACAATGCATCGACATCTTCCGGTTTATCCGACAACTGTTCTTTCTCCGATGATTTCAACGAATTCTTTAGCAACGAAGAGATCTCCAATATGTATACAAATGTCGATAATATTGGCCTCATGGAAGAGTTACAGGGTATTTTAGGCTACGGTGGTGCCGATATCGGAGATATTAAGGATTCGCCGGTGGTTAACGTAACTGATGAAATGGAGTTTCTTGATTCTTGGAACGAAGAAGATGATATGGATTTGGAAAAGTTTGTGAGTTCGTTAGATTCCAAGATTGGTGTCTTTGTCTGACCGACGAGACGTAAGCAAAATCAATTAAACGTTGGTTTTAATCTTTTAATCCCATGTCTATGATGGACATTTGTATCGCCACGTTGGCGGAAATAATAAGCTGTCGTAATAAAATAAATTTTTTTACACCTTGATGTTATATATTTACTTTATTACTCATAACTACTCAAACTTGATTATTTAAATATAAAACTACACAAATTTTTGAACAATGCACATGAACGTTATTGTTTATGACATGCGACTAATAAAATTAATAGACCCCTTACAAAAATGTTTTAAATCTCATAACACAATACGATATTGTTTATAAATTGCATAAAGAAACATATTTCTATAGAAATCGTTGACAAAAAAAAAGAAACATGAAATCAATTCTCTACAACAAAACATGACAAACAATTCTCATAGAACATTAACGAAAAAAAAAAAACTATACTCATCAACCACATAAACATTTAAATTGTCATATAAGAAGATCTGCTTTTTATTATTGGGATGCGCCTAAAAAAAGACTCCTATATTATCTGATATATTCCTCTATTATCATTAAAAATTAAAACATTTTTACAAATTTCTTTTAACTTTGTTTGTAATTAACTTAATAGAAAAAAACATTTTGGTCACACAATAGTTACAAAATAGTTTTTTTTGTTTCGGAGACACCAAAAAATACAAAACTTATTTAGTTGATTTAAAATAAATTATATATTTTTCAAGAAGCTATCTTTTTCATCTAAATTGTATATTAATCAAATTCTTACATATTTAATATTTTCAAAATGATTTTACTACAATTTTTACATAATATAAATATAAGTAGTTACATTGCATTAAAAATTTAAATTGCTTATACATATCATTTGTTGTATAGTTGATTTGACATCTTATTGACCATCATTTTCACCCAAAAAAACAATTTCAATTATGGAGGAAAGATTGTTTCTTTCATGCTTCTTTTCGGCCTATACACTAATAGTTGATTTTTTAACGATAAATGATAAATATAACAGGAGAGCACGTTCGGCACTTCTTATCAGTTACCATCAACGACAATTGTGTTTGCCGTTCTTTAAAAACCTTTTACAAAAAAACATCATTTTGTATTGAATGAAGTTTAAATTCATCGAAGAAAAAAAAGTTGCATATGCAGCCAGTTTTTTTTTAAAAAAAATCCACAATCGATTCTCAAAGAAGGACAGAATGGTAGTTTGACTTTAGCATCAGATATTTTTATACTCTATACAAATATCATGTAGAAACAAACGATCATCTCTATTTTCCTACAAATACTTGGAAGAAGTATGTAAAAATCTCATTCGAAATCTCCTTAACACAAAATATGCAACACAATAGAGTAACATCTTGAAACTTGTCATTGACTCAGACATAGACAAGATTTGTTTCTTTTTTTTTCATTGTATGTTTCAAATCACAATACATTTTTTATGGAAAAAACAATGGAAGAAGATTTGGTGAAACACCTCTTTCACCTAATTGCTTTATTCAATATATTAACGAAAAAATCTTAAACAGAATTTTGTAGATCTGAACATGAAAATAACAAAACATGAAAGCATAATAAAAACTCGGTTTGTATTAAGATGAAGGCTAATTTTCAATCCAATTTTTTTTATAACTCATTTTCAAACAAAATTGCAATCATTATAAAAAATTTAGATATTGAATAAATTTTACATTCATTAAAGAAAAAAATATATGTTTACACCAATTTTTAATAAAATAACAATCCACAACCCAATCATTTTTATAACTCATTTTCAAACAAAGTTACAGTCGCTATAAAACTGGTTTTTGATTGAATTAATTTTACATTTACTAAAAAAATTAATAATCAAAATTTTCTGATGTAAATATCTTTAACAAAAATAATTATCAAACCATGTTGGATGAAGTGTTGTTAGCTTGGTCGTAATGCACCAGTTAATTTCCATATGAATCCATTTTGGAGACCAAATATAAGTCTTTACAAATTATGCGTTATTGACCAAAATATGTGTTCGAATACTTTTATCAGTGTTGTTGTGTTGACAAAAAAGGAAAAAAAAAATATCAAACCACAACCCGATTGTTGTTTTGGGTTGTTACTATATTTAAACCAATATCTCAAACACCATGACAACCACATGCATAAGTCACAACAAAAGAATTGCATAGCCATATCATATATTTTTTAAAATTAGAAATGTCTGCATAATTCTTAATTTTGACATTTCTTCTATCAACAATATACACTATATTATACAGATTAGATTGGAAGAATAACGCAACAACACTGATAAAAAAGTACTCGAACACATATTTTGGTCAATGATGCATAATTTGTAAATATTTATATTTGGTCTCCAAAACGGATTCATATGGAGATTAACTAGTGCATTACGACCAAGCTAACAACACTTTACTCAACCTACATAATTAATCTTTGGGCACACTACGATCATTAAACTCTTATCATTATAGGTAATATATTTATATTCGAAACGTAAATTTACTGTAAAGTAAGCTGTCTTATTCAGATCAATAATAGAAGTGCTGATATTATTATTTTTTTGTTTTAAAAATATTCTGTAGATATGCTATATTCCCGAAAACGCAAATCCCCCACTCCGTATATAATATTCCAATATATGACAAAGATAACGTGGTCTCGTCTACTACGACTACTTTTTTTGGGGCAGATTCACGTGAATGCGTAATCTTTGTAGATTTTTTCACATATTATATTAATTAGTACGGCTCTATGTTACACTTATTCACACGAGTAGCATTTAGATTTATGTGTAACTTAATTAAGCTGTCCCTATAGAAAACTTCAACATCTAATGACAATGCACATCAACCTAGGTCTACACGTTGATTTGATAAGATATGTTAATGTTAGAGAAAACGCTACACGTAATGTTTTTAAGCTGATAAATAAAAAATCGGACATCTAGCGAAATACCTGAGACCTTTTTTTATTTTTGTTTTTATACCTGGGTACTGAATTATTTGATATTCAATTAACTTATCAAAGCATATTTTTTTTTATATAATTCCATTAAATAGTGTCTGACCAAGTCATGAAACGTTTGATTCTAGCAAATCATAACATTTTATCTTATCACTGCCAAGCACCGGTGTACCAAACTTAATACTATACATAGTTGTTAAACTCTCAACCATCCTTGACCTCCATCATATATCAAGTTTGGATGCATTTGTCATCCTTTAAACCAAAAAAAAAACGAAGAAGAATACATATATCATCCATCAGAATCTGAAAAGGGTGTAACTTTATCCTATGATTTGTCAACTCAATTATCTTAGAGAAATTAGGGTAGATAACTTCTTTCAGTGATCTATTTTTTTCCTAACGACTCCTTATATCTTCATGTTTAGTATATACCATTCTCAAATTTTTGGACTAATTTTTCTTTTCTCTATTTTGCTAAAACTGTTGCTACAATACCGGATAAAATATGTAGAAACCCTTTTGGTTATGTTTGAAAAGACTTTTCAGAATCATGCGGTAATTTCAACGAATTTCCATTTTGCATCACCACCTCCCGTGATGAACAATACTACTGACACTTCTATTAACGCATATTTAATACATGTCAACCCAAAACTGTTAGTTACTAAATGAAGATAGAATAGAGGTTCTTTGAACAAATTACATGTAATTTGAAAAACTACATTTTATTTTCGTGTTGTTATTTCAAACAACATTTTCTTTCTAGAAATAAAAATTCTATCCTAAAACATATTTTAAATTTTTAATGAGTTTTTTCAAAAATAACTGAAGATAAGGAATATATACATGTCTTTTCCACTACAGTTTACGATTAATATAGTTTCTGTGTTTCTTTTGTTTTATCTTTTTTTCGAAGAAATTAATTCACACGAATTTTCAATATAAATATTTTAAATATAAAATGTTTGTTATTATAATATTACCAATTAAATCTTGCTGAAGTAAAACAACTAAAATTTCAAAAAAAAAAAATTTATAATAAAATAATAAATAAAAATTATTATTTTTACCACTAATTTTACAATACAGTGCTTATACCTTTTTCTCATGTTATATATCAAAATTATAAAAGAAATACCCTAGGATAGACTAAATAAAATTTTTGTCACAAAAATAACATTCATTAAAGTCTAAAAAGACAATTATACCTCTTACTTTATATTATTTCAATTTAAATTAATTATCAAATAAAAATTATTTTATATTTCAAAAAGGTTTCAAAACTTTTTTTTTCAAATTATGTTTTTTCAAAAAAAAAATTTTTCAAATTTTTTGTTCATCAGTTTTAGGAAAAATATACTAATTTTTAGGAATGATATATATAGTTTTATGAAAGAGTTCATAAAACTTCAATAAAGAGTTTCTAAAACTTTAGTAGACATTTAAAATAGTTTTAACATATATAAATTGATTTGGAAGGGCTAGCAAAATGATTAAATATGTTCAAATGATAATATAAAATGTTCAAAAAACTAAAAAAATGTTCTTAAAATTTTGGGAATGATATACTAATATTTATGAATGATTTACATATTTTTATAGGAAAGGTTTCCAAGACTTAATAAATATTTAAAAATATTTATGACATACATAAATTGGTCTTAAACATTTTAAAAGATGACTTCAAATAAGGTAAAATGATATATTAAATTTATATGAAATGTTATACAGATTATAAGTATGTTTTAAAAATTTGAGAAAACATTTACTTATTTTTAGGAATGGTTAAAGTACTTTTAGGAAAGGGTTCATAAACCTATAGCAAAGGATTCCTAAAACTTTAGCAAAAGGTTTCTAAAAAATTAGTAAAAAGTTTCTAAATTTTTAGGATATATATACTAATATTTAGAAAGTGGATACTAATTTTTAGGAAGGATATACATATTTTTAGGAAAATGTTCCTAAAACTTTAGTAACCATTCAAAAATTGTTTTAACGTATATAAATTGATTTTGAATCGCTAGCAAAATGATTTTAAATATGTTAAAATGATAATAAAAAATGTTTAGAAGACTAAAAATATGTTCTTAAAATTTCAGGAAGGATATATTAATTTTTAGGATAAGTTACATATTTTTAGGAAAGGGTTCCAAGACTTTAATAAACATTTAAAAATAGTTTTAACATACATAAAGTGGTTTTAAACGTTTAAAAGATGATTATAAATAAATTAAAATAATATATAAAATATATTTGAACTTCTATAAAAACTAAAAAAAAATGTTTCTAAAAGTTCAGGAAAGATATACTTATTTTTAGGAATGGTATACTAATTTTTATGAGTGATTTACATATTTTTATGAAAGTGTTCCTCAGACTTTGAAAATATTTCATAATGTGTTTAACATATATAAAGTGATACTAAATCTTTTAAAAGATGATTATAAATATGTTAAAACAATATATTAAATATATATGGAATGTTTGGAAGACTTTAAATATGTTTCTTAAAATTTGTAGGAATGGTATACCAAATTTTAGGAATGATTTACATATTTTTAGGAAAGGCTTCCTAAAAACATTTTTAAAAAAAAATTGAATTTCATAAATTTATTTATTTTATATATTAAATTATTTTTTATTAATATATGGGTAATTTAATACTATACTTTTTTAATGAATGTTATTTTTGGAATTTTCACTTTTGTGGTCTATTTTGTGTTTAAAATTTAAATTAGTCTACTTAAAAGAATTACCAAAATTATAATCACATTTTATTTTGTATGTCTGATTGTGAAAAAAAAATTCAGACAATTAAATAAATTTCGACATATTTTTCTTCTTCAAATTATATAACACACTATGAAAGATGTATGAAAAAAATGTGAAAAAATTAAATATAAATAAATCAATAGAAAATAAACGAATGGCATGATATCATTCTTCCAAATTTAAGATTAGTCGTTAAGATTGGGTTTCAAATATTATATAGATGATTAGGAATTCAAAAATAATATAACGTATGGGTAACAATTGTATACAAAAATATACTTTATTTATTGTTTTGGTAAAAACAAAACACATACTATTGGTATCTCAATTATTTTGATTCTTGATCTGATATTAATTAAATATTATACTTGCATGCCTCCCCAGTCCCCACTTGCTTAGGTACAAAGTCCCTCGTTCTTTTTTTTTCTGTATAATAATTAAAAATGACGTCTATTTAATTCTGTAACCACACAAAGTAGCGGTTAGATTATGTATAAGACACGTGTAATCTTGTATTCGTATAGTTTGTTTTTAGTCAATGCGATTTAATATGAGTAGGATGATTTCAATTATAATTTCACAATGAAAAGTATATATTCCTCAAATCGTACACGAAAACCACAAATATATGCTATTATTATGTCTTGTGATTTTTTATTTTCTATTTAATTTTAAATATTTTTTGGAATCACAAATTTAATCTTTAAAAGAAAAATAGAATATTTTGCAATGAAAATTTGAAAATCGCATTTAAAAAAATCACATAGTCATATTTGTCTTACAATAGACCCACCCGTTTGCATTTTAATTGTAAAATTGATATTTGTAACTTTTTGGTTAATCAATATTCAACGATATTATCGTAATTTTAATACGTAGTCTTGAAAACAAAACTATGTCATGTATTTATAAAATTACAATTAGTTGACAAAAAGAAAATTACAATTTTGTAACAAATAAAAGTCACAATTTACACTATAATTTCAAGATAACAGACTTTTATTAAAATGGTAGGATCACAATTCTGTGATCAATTAAGAAGTTTGATCATAAATTTAGGCTATGATTCTCGTAGCTGTACATTGTTTTTTTCCCATAAGTAATATAACCAAAAACACTAGTCCATGATTAATCTATTTAATGATAGATACAAGAATCATGGACTAAACTGTAGGATTAAACTTATCATCAAACAGATTAGTCAATCACATGATGATAATAATGAACGTACACAATAGAGAAGACATAAAAGGATTGACAAAAAATAGATAAAAGTATTTCTTTCAAACATAATCAACGGTGATAAATGTTTTAAACAAAGGGTTAAATAGAGAAAAGTTGTAGTTTGCTAGGACAAAGTAATTGATATTCGCTACTAAACGTAAATCACATGAATATACAGCATCAATATCATCATCATCTGACAAAATGAACCTATGCTCAAAATTGTTATGATGATGTTCTCGTTTTAGCATTTTGTGGTAAAAACTACAATTTTTGTTTCTAATAAACTTGGGTATTGACAGGGATATGAATGACTAAATAATTTATTTGGCTATTTGAAAAAGTAAATCAAATCATGAAAAAGAAAGTGCAATCCAGCGATGGCTGGCTTTTCTGCTCCTCTCCATGTGTGATATTTGTACTTGCAGCTCATCAATAAAACGTGTTTTGAAACTATATAGTTCTATAAACTTTATAATGGTCATCGATGTATGCTTGGCTTATTAACGTTGGACCTGGTGGATATTTTTGATTAGCAAAGAACAATACATGTGCTCAAATTCATATGATTATTCATACGGAAATTAAATATATGTTCTTCTACTGGACGGCCAAGTTATATTAAGAAAATTCTGATTCAACTTTTCTACCGTGATGTAGTGGCACTGTAGACAAAATATAATATGAAAAAATCGAAATTATGGAAGTTTTTTAATTTTTTTTATAAACAAGAGGTTAATTAGTTTCTCATCAACAGCGAAATTCGAATCTAAAACATTAAGGTGCATTTTTTTTAGAATGTTTAAACCAATAAATTGGATGGCATTAATGTTTTTTGTTGTTGTTGTTTGTTTTGTCCGACACTTGCTTTCGGGTGTCTCCTCCTCTTCTGAAAATAATTTTGATATGCATGTGAAACTGGGAACGCAAGGATTATTAGGTGTTTCTACTGTCGTTTTCAATTTTTGTTTTGTTTATTTATTTTTATTTTCAGTTCTTCAGAAAATAAAAGTAATTTTCTGAATAGCAACTATTTACCAGGTATATATTTACTAATTATACATAATATGTTACAACCATGCCTAATAAATTATATATAATAAATAATCTTGTTTTTCTAAATTTAGATAGAGAGTTTAATATTTTGTTTATCCCACATGAAAATTTAGATTAAAAATCATAATAAAAATTAAAACAAATATGAAAGTATTTATTAATATATTTTAAATATTTTTCAATATTTTCTTGCAAATCAACATACTGTAAAAAAAATTTAAATTTAACATAAATAATTTTAAATAAATAATATTTTGAATATTTTTTAAATATTTTTACTATTGAAACATATATTTTAGATCTTTAGATTTACTAAATAATTTGTATTTGTTCAAAATCTAAAGATCTAAAATATTCAAAATATTATATTTATTTAAAATAATTTTAGTTTGATTTGTATTTGTTCTGTTTTGATCCGTTAGATCTATTTCAGGGTTTTGGATTTCAAGCGGACAAATTTTTTTCTAAATTTTTTTTATTTTATCAAAAAAGGTTATATATTTTTCGGAGAAGAAGAACGAAATTCCAATTAAAAACTGAGGAAAAAGGTTACCAAAAACAATGATGGGTAGCAATCAGAAAACAAAATACAAATACAGCTTTATATGGGCCGGCCGAATGTGGATAAGAATACCCCACTGTATTGACCAAAAACGATTACTATGGCCTATGGGTTGGGTCCAATTTTGAAGTCTTCATTTTCTTTCTTTTTGTCGTCAAGTCTAACCAACACAGCTTTAATATCGAACGCATTATTTACTAAGTATTTGTAAATTTGTTTACAAAAATAAAAGAATGAAGATATCAAATAAAATAAAAATAGCGCGAGAAAAAGGAGAAATTATACAATCAAATGTTAAACAAAAGCACCAAAAGATGATTCCTAATGTACCAAATAATATTGCAATACGAGATTCTAAAAAGAAAAAAAAATTATAGAAAGTTCAAATTTCCTAATGTGCGCATATGTTAATTTGTTATAAAAAAAATGAACATTTCAGATAAAATAAAAAATAACGCAAGAAAAAAGTAGAAATTATACAATCAAATGTTTAACAAAAGCAAAAAAGATGATTCTGAACTTTAGCCACACCTTCAAGCATCTGCGTAACATTTCTCATGTTAGGTCTCATTCCTGGTTCTTCTTGTATACACCATCTCGCTATTTCCACATAGCTCTATACCGTTCTCCATGTCGTCTATAGCTTCGAAATCGTCTTTCATCAGATCGTCCAACCTCTTTTGTCGGAAACAGTCGTATGCCCAATCGATAAGAATTACGTTATCCTCAAAATCAACAGCTTTCTTGCAGAACACGATTTCCAAAAGCATTACTCCGTAGCTATAGACATCTACTTTGGATGTAATGGGACTATTCCTGAACCACTCAGCTGCAACATAGCCTTTCGTTCTTCGGATTTTTCGTGAGTGTATGCGTTTGGTTCATCATCAGAAGCTTTGCTAGACCAAAATCAGAAATTCAAATCATCTAGAAGTATGTTCCGCGAGCAATCCCAACCGCGAGTCTCCTTCTATCTTCCCAGCTCGGTCTCGGACGCCTGAAGAGAAATTCGGCTAGTGTCCCGTGCGGTAAGAACTGGTAGACTATCAAACGGCTCTGCCCTTCGTTGCAGAAACCAATTATCCTCACTAGGTTCTTGTGGTGGATATGACCAACCACATTAACCTCATTCTTGAACTCTTTCTCATTTTCTCGAGCAACACGGTCTAGTTTCTTGACAGCCACGGTAACTTCAGGATCACCGCCAACTTTTAAAAATCATTTGTGAACGATCCCAAAAGCTCCTCTTCCAAGCTCTTCCATGAAATCTCTAGTAGCCTCCGTGAGCTCTTTGTACCTAAAGATCCTCAGATCCAACTCAATTGCAGTAGATGTAGCAGCACCGATATCTCTCGCTTGATTCCGCTTCTTCTTCACCTTCTTACTCTTATTCTTCCTTCTGTACAGAGCAAGGAATATTAAAACAGCGACTGGTTACTCTTACTCGAAAAGCATTTATACAGCTTTCTTCATCATAGTTATTGTACCTCTGGTAATCCCCGAACGGCCAATTCGTGCGGTCTACCAAAATAAGCTCATAAAGATTTACATCCACATTTTCTGGTTTGTTATTCTCTGGTCCACAAGTCTGCATCTCCAAATCCGGCTTGCAGTCACCACACTCGTCACTACAATCCATTAATGAGAAGCTTCATTTATTCCTTTTCTGAAGTTTGTCTCCGTTAAGCGAGATGATAGATTCCCTCCAATCTCTATACTCTGTTTCATCACCAAGATCCATCTGTCTATATATACTTATAACGAACTCAGTACTATGAGTTTATGTAAAATCACGATTTTCATTCATCCTTCCCCAAATTTAGTGACAAACATAACTATTGTTCAAAATGACTTAAAATCATAGTGGATTTGCAATGGACATAAGTGCCACAATATTCCTAAGCAAATTGAATTATTCCCTATTACCTATTTCAACTGTCTCTAGTACCATTGGCGTATATAATGAGATTTTAGGGTTTTGCTTTCATTATTGACAAGTTTAATAAGAAAACCTAAAGATATTTGCCTTGATCATAATTCTCTCTCTTGTTCATCAAGTTATCCACCCCAATTCATCATAACAATAACAGAACAACCACTCACTGTTCGTCTTGCAGTTACCAATAAGAATATCGACTCACCTGAGTAGGCAACAGAGTGTCGGTGGGATGAACGAAGCTCGACCACAAAGCCACGGCCGAATCTTTTCTGAAAAGACCGAAGTCTCCAGCGTCGTTTATGCGCCCTCGAGAAACAGAGCCACTATCCGGAGAAAATGAAGAACCAAACCGAGATCTGCAGTTAGTGCAACCTTGGAACCATCAGGGACAAGACCAGTGGATGTGTTGATCGCTTGCGCGTGCCACACGATGGTCTTGAGATTATATGTGTTTTCTATATAGACTTACATACATAAAGGTTTTAGTTGATTTGTTCGTTACTACTGAAAGTATATAAAGGGTTAAGAAGACATTGGAGCAGATTTTGAAGAGTCAACAGAGTCTTTTGCTCCACACAAATCTGATTGCTGAATATGTGTTCTGTAATATCTTTTAACGCGTGGAATAATAAACCGAGTACAAATGTTGTTATATGTTTACTGTGACAGGACATTTTCTGAGTTTTAAACGTAAAAGACTTTTGTTTCCTTGCGTTTGGCTTTTGGATACTATAAATCGGGATATTGAATCGTAGCTATAAAACTAATCTTCAGTCTCTATGAACAAGTCGGATGTTTTTGTTATTCTAGTGATTGATATCACATTAGACAAACCATTCTAATTATAGTATCACCTTAAATCAAATTGGAAATTTCATTTGACAAAGTGAATATACCGACGTTTTCCCACTAATTAACCGTCATAATCCATCCGAAAGATTAATTCAATCACAAATTGCCGCAATTTACAATATGTTTACCATTAAAATAAGTCTTATTTTCCGACAAATTTGTTACAAAAATCAAAAAACATTTTTGTTGCGTTTAGTATTTGAATAATTAAAAAAATTATATTAGTTTACGACCTTACGAAAATTTATTTTGGTGTCTCACATCAAACATCCAATAGCATTTAAAACATCGATACCATCATTAGAATCTCATATTTATTGTCTTTACATTAAAAAAAAACTTTACACATTTTTGAAACACATATCATATACCACCGGCCTGTCTGCAGCCGATCACTTACACCACTGCCATGGCCACCTCTCTAGCTAGCTAGCTGTCAGCATTTATAGAAAGGTGAATATTATAGATGTAAGTTTGCTAAATGTATTTTTGGCAAATCCGTTATATTTTCACATTTTTTACGAATGAGTTCTAACAATTCAATTGCAACAATTACATAGTTACCATTTGAATAAGACGTCCGTTTGATAAAGGAAAATACAATTTACTACTCAGTTTTTGTATATATGTATGTTAAATTTGGTTGCTTTCTATTAAATTGTACAAAGCTTTTCCTTTTACTCAAAAAATCATAATAATCATTTGTGCCACGCGGTACTTGCCGTGACAACTTTAAAGCGCACCACAGTGAGAAGATTCACAATATGTGAGAGTAGATTCACCAAAGTTGAATAACACAAACTTTTGTAAATTCATGACCTAGCCAGTGAGCACATTTTAGGAATAATAGAATATTGATATTTTGCTTTCACGCTTTGATGCCACAGTAAAAGAAAAAGTATCAATACATCATTTCATCAGAAATCATCACAAGGATATGAATATTTGTTCTTAAGACGCAGTGAATCTAGTGATGATAGAGTACGTATGCGTCTTGACATTGTAATTCCATATAAGTAGCTAAAACATATATATCAGTATTAATACTGAGTAAAGTCACCAACAACAAAAAAAAGTGCTGATATATTATGAAAATATTCAACATTAATTATCTTATCATATATAGATAATTCTACTCGTTCGTCGTAGGACGTAACATCCAAGCCGGAAGAAGAGAGTTTGGTTCTGTCAACGACGATGCACCACCGTTCTCTCCCCCAACTCTCTCTACAAAGCCATCTCTGCCCATTTAATAGCTAATTAATCAGAATCATTCATAGCTAGATATATGTTTATTACACAATTAATCAATCTCTGAATTTAACTTGGAAAGAGAGACAAGACCTGGAGGAGGTTACGCAGTATTGGGGCTGAAGAATTGAAGAATTGTTGGAGCATTGGATTAATTGTCCTTCTTGCTGACCCGTTTTCTTCTCCCTCTCCTTAATCTATCATTTTATAAAAAAAAATCATTGTTAATACTACAGATGCGCGAATTGTATGATATGTTATTAAGTTTACAAAATAAATATGATTCTTATGATATATTTCATATAAAATTTAAAATAACCACTTTAAGGTTTACAAATGAAACTATATTTAACTTCTATAAATTAATAAATTTCTATGATCCAAAAAAATAAATAGTAAAAGCAATAGATATTTGTTTGTTTTGTCAAGGTTCTAAACATTAGATCAATTAATCGATCAAACTTGTTTATGTAGTTCTACAACTAATGGGTGTTTAGTCGGCTGCATCAAAAATTAGAACTCATTGTCCTATTCAAATCACTGTCCCATAAAACTGTGTTTTCAACTTGGTCTTTATTAGAAACACTAATAATAAATAAATAGATAGTAACCATTTCGAATGCTAGAAGAATATTAGAAACACTAGTAATGAATAACTAAATAACACCCATTTTTTATATGCTAAAACAATAACAACCATTTCTAACGCTAAAAGAATAGTAACATTTTAAAAAAATAATGTATTGTAAACACTACTAACATCGAATACATTGCTCTACATTTAAAATATCGATATCATTTTTTGCTAATGTTTTTTTTTATAATAGTACTTAAAAAGTTCGTAGAGAATGCTATAGTAAACTAATTTAGTTAGAGTCATATGCCTGTATGTACTCTTATGTGATATAATATACTGTCGAAATAATCTTTTACTGTAAAATTTGGTGGGATGACATACTTTTTTTGTATTGAAACGATAAAAAGACATACTATAAATTGTACTCATGTAAATTATATATGTAAATTAATTCAAATATAACCATTTAATTCAAATATAAAGTTGTACTAACCTTTTTGAGAAGCGTATTATTGTGATCTTGCAAGGCCTTATCCTGATACAATTATAATAGTACAAGTAAAGTTATATATATAAGGAATTGTTTTGATGATGTAATTAATTGCGGTACTTTACCTTCTTCTGGAGCGCTGATATGGATTCGAACATGGCTTGGTTCTGCAAATATTACAATTTATTGAATAAGACCATCACAAATTCATAGCCAAATTCAACCGTTCGATCTAAAGCTTTATATTCATTCATATGTAGCCGTATGTATCAAACGTTTTCATATTACCTTTCTTGACCTAATGCTCTTGATAGCAGCATCGAGCTGATGCTCCAAGCTTTGAAGCTCCTTTAAGCTCAAAGAATCAAGATCTTCCCCCATAAAATTCCTGCAAATTTTCTTTTTTGTGATTACAGATTAAATAAGCAGTGTGCTTGTTATGTTACCTCGCTACCTATGTGGTAATATGCCTCAGTTTTATGATCAAATGTCCTTATAGAAAATGATCATTGTGAGGATCCAAGACACAAACATCAAATTCCTCGATTATTGTATATTATTGAGAGGTCTCGAAGATGAAAAGATTTTGAATCAGGATAGCATTTGTTATTATAAATTATGAGAAATAACGAAGTCCATAAATCACATGATGCATTCCCTCTTAAGTTTTTTGTTATGTAGTAGGGTTTTTTAACGATAAGGACTAAAGAAGCAAGTTGAATACTGAACCATAACAAATATATTAGAAGTTAATGTTCAACACAAAGTCTAGTTGACTCTTGTGTATTTACATTTAATTGCGATTTGATAAAAGTTAATTTGATATTATGCACTAGAAGACGATATGGTACTCTATTTATAACATACCTTTTGTTCTTTTCAAGTACCTCAACTCTTGCCTTGAGCTTAGCATGTTCTAGAACCCAATTTTCCTACACATTAATTGGTATATGATAGACACTAGTTACTTCAATAAAGATACATAATTGATTAAGACTTATGAACATAAACAGCTAGATGTAAAACCAAATCTTAAAACTTACACTCTGTGAAATGTCTCGGCCAACAAGCTGTTTGTCTGAATATAAATAGCGATCATAGCGTTCAAGTACCCTTTCCATACTAGATTACAGAAAATTAAAACAATAAATAAATCAAAATGTACTTTTAAATTCATTTGATCCATATATATCAGACTATTATTTCACACGTTCACATCTGTAATATTAATTTGTTACAAAGTGTTGGCCATTTTCGTATACTGACAAATGATCGCTAAAAGTAAGCATATAACACGAAAATGTACATAAAACCTTGTTTTGGTGAGAGGCCACACAACATCATAGAAAACATACGTACAAATTCAATGTCAAGATTCGAGTTTCCCTCCGGACTCGGTTATCTAAGCAAACGGTATGATCATTATAAATGTATATGATCGTACAAACAAGCATATACACACACACAAAACGCATTTATATATCAGTACGAACTTACATATATGCTGAACGTTATGTTATTGTCCATTGGGTTATAGCACATCCTTGTAAATGCTTTATTTCATTGTTTCAAATCAACCTTTCTTTCACATATATGTGATTAATTAAGTATTATACGTTTTATATACATACATAAGCATACGTGACTGTGTGCACGTGCTTCCATACATCAAAAGAGGCAATCAAATCGTGAGTCTGTGTACTAAGTATCATAATTTTATGCTATTTTCATTTGGGTAAAGCAAGGAAAATAAACATAAACAGCTTTTTCATGCGTCCGTACGTAAAAATCCCAAAAAAAACCCTAATTTCTCGAGCCACTTCTTAGGGACCAAACAAATCTACAGTATATATGCAAAACACAGGGACAAGATTTGGATTTATTGTCAAGGCTGACGACGACTGAGATCGAGAGAAACGAATAAAAAAAATCTAATTAAAAAGCAGATGGATATGATCGATGTGAATATATAATATAATATATGGTTTACGAAAGAAATCAAAAGATAATAATTACCAAGAGTCGGTGGAATATTCGAAGAGTTTGCCTTTGGAAGAGAAGACGATGAGAGCAACCTCAGCATCGCAGAGAACAGAGATCTCATGAGCTTTCTTGAGCAAACCAGACCTTCTCTTTGAGAAAGTAACTTGCCTATTGATCTTGTTCTCTATCCTCTTCAGCTGAACCCTACCCCTTCCCATCTCTCTCTCTAACCTTAAAACCTCAAGAACAAGAAAGAGAAACCGCAACCCTGAAATGACCAAAGTATCTCTCTCTCTCTTTCTTTCTTATGGCTCTCTGGGTATCTTTTGTGTTGAATGTGATAATTTATAATTTTCATTTTTCCTTAAATTTTTATTTTTGTGGACTTTTGTTGGATTTCGCGTGAGTCTACAGTGACGTAAGCGGGTGAACAGTGACGTAAGTGATGTGGTATAAATACGGTATGTTGATGTGAATACATAGACGATGATATTTGTGGAAACAGAGAGAAAAAGCCACAGAGAGAGTGGAAGAGACCAGAGTGGGGATAAAGTTAAGGGCTCTTTCGGAAATAAACCATATGATGTGTTGTCGAATTCTCATACGCTCTTTTCTTCTGTAATAATAACGTGTTCGTTAGTTTTGTGCCTCCCCTTTGGCTTACGTTGTTTCCGTACCGTACGGTCATTTTTCTTGCCATTGCTTTTTGCATTAAGAAAATAAACAGATCAATAACTCAAATTTTAATGGGTATTTAAAGGAAAAAGTCTCTTAATTATATGGTCCAATAATGTTTCATATGCATATTTGTTCAGGAATTATATATTTTTTTTTCGTGGAGCATTTAATCTATTATTTTTTATCAAATATCTTATGGGTCAGAAGCAAATGTAATTACCATTTAAAAAATATGTTAGACAAAACTAAATTATTAGGAATACGCATAAGAATTTAACATATGTGGGTAGAGATTAAATTAATACGCAAATGCAATAAAAATATAATTTAAAGACATAAATAACCTTTTATTAGACACTTTTACAAATTGTGACCGCAAACAGACTAGTTGAAAGAAATTTTGTTTTTCCTGTATGGACGGACTATTCACAATTTTTTATATATGCATGTTTGGTAAAATTGATACGAAGTGTACTTTTTTTTCATTACACGAGAATCTTACATGTATAGAGATTAAAAAAAACATTTAAACTTCAGAAAATTTTAAATACTATCTAAACAAAAGCATCACCAATGTTTTATAAATTACCAAATAGTGATTGATATGTTGCCTTTCAATTTCAATTGTTCTCATGATGTTTTATGTGTTATTTTTTTGCCAACTCGTTTCTGATACACTGTGATACAAAAGTCGACGAAAAAAAATAAAAAACTTAAAATCAAAATCGGCAAAATTTACAAATTTTCCGGAAGCTAAGCTCTACGAAAAGAAAACAAAACTCTTTGGTAGAACAAAAAACGCAGACAACTTAAATCCGAGATAAGACATTAAAATATAGAACCACACCACTAACTAACTTTTGAAGATTTTATGAACGACGCTTACGGAAGATGCATGCGTCTAAGGACCCAAAAACTTCATAATCTGCAAAGGTTAACCTTTTCGGATGCAGCAATATTGGATCCGACCTGACCATTAAACAACTAAGTAGAAGCTTGACCAAATCACGACCAGATTTGGTTCGACGAAACTATAATCAGAATCATTTTTCACTGATTAACACCGAAAACATAATTGAAAACAGTGTAAAAAATGGAAGAGTGAATATCCACGCACCTCCGACAAAAAATATCTTTTTTGTTTTGAATTTTACTATCTTGAATTTAAATAAATGGTTGAATGCAATAATCAGATTTTTATCTTAAATTCAATTTAATTATCTCTAAAAGTTAATTATAATTATATTTTTTGGAGATTTTTTTTTAAATTATCTTCTCTCATATGTAATTAGTAAAATTTAGTATATGGGTTTCTGCTTGTATCACAAAAGTGGAAGCTAGGCTGACTCAACCAACAAAATTTAAAACATAATAAAAAATATGGAATTTTATATAGGCTGGCGTTGATCTTTCGGACCAACATGCATATAAACTATAAATATTTAATTAATATATTTACAATATGTCTTTTGACCGAAAAAGTAGGCTATATATGGGAAGAGAATCTCAAACGTATGATACTCTCAATGTAGGAAAAGTCTCAAATACTATTTACCCTTTTCTTTTACTCCTTTAAATAATTAGGTCTGATATCAATAGTAAGACCCATAAGACATAGATAGATGGATTCGAAAAAATAAAATGTAAAGATCTTTAGTGATGAATTGGTAGCGTATCTACATGTAAGATCATCCATATCATAAGGTTTTTATAGAGTATCTACATATTAAAAAAAATAAAAAAAATTGAAAAAGGAAAAAGGAAAAAAGAGAAAGAGAAACAGTTTTCTTCTAAAAACTAAAAAACAAAACTTAGATACCTTTATCATAACTGTTATTTCGTGATTTGTATAATTTACTTTTATATTTAAAAATTAATTATTTAACTAAGTAATATGAAAATATTAATGTAATATATATGAAATATTTAGTGAGATACTCATAGATAATGAACTAATGATTCTCTAATCCAAAAATTATCTTTTTTTCTTCTTTTTAACAACACTAAAGCTATCGTATTACCAAATAATTTCGTCTGCAGGTTCAAATCTTTTTTTATGTGGTTACTAAATAGGGAACGTGTTCCGATAAGAAGTTAACAAAACAACATTCATGTCGGTCCCATGACTAATATATGTCTGACCTCTGCGTGATTTATATGCACACCATAAGTTGATCTGAAAAGTGAAAACTATTTCAAGATTTGATAATTGATCAAATAGGAGATCGATAACTGAGCCTTTTAACGGAATAAAAGATTGATAATTAAATGAATATCAGATTATAAAAGAATTGATAAGATCCAAGGAATCACCATATAAATTATTTACATTACATTCAGATGTAACTTTTGTTTTTTGCTCCTTTTATTATTGTTGATATTTTACTGTTTGATCAGAAACAATTAAAATTTTGTCAAACGCCTTAAAAAAATGTGGGAAAAAATGAAGACATATGTTTGTTTAAAGATCAAAACTTCAGACTAATACCACATATAGTTTAGAAACGAAAAAAATAAAATGCAAACACTATAAAAATAGTAAAAGCTATATAGTATATAACTCTATACGATTATATATGTGTGTTGTATATGTAGTAGGGTGTTCGGTAAGCAATTTGGCATAGACAAATACTCGCTCAAATCAAATGTAGCAAAAGAATTATATAGACTATATAGTATATACCAAAATTGGACCACATGAACAAAAAGAAATGGACCACATTTGGGTGTTGATGAGCCCTAAACATCTAAATGGGTGGGTAGTACCTAAACGTATTTAATTTCTCTGGATCGTTATTAACATAAATTTGGTTCTCTCATTCGTACGATATATGTTTGGCCTCTTAGATCAAAACTTTGGATATTTTTCCCTTCTCATACCTTATGTTAAGTCCACATCTCAAGACCGCATATATTATATCGCATGTTGTCTTGTCAAACTTATATACCAATATATAGTGGACATAAACCCCATATTTTCCATTATTTATATTTATATCGAATCATCCTTTTGTGAAATTTGAATTTTTAGACATTGATCGTTAAAAGCTTGTAATACTACGAACATATGTCAACTTAGGACCATTTTAACATCACGCCTTGTCTTATTGTGTGTGTGTATGACCACACTCGTACATGATATTCGTGCGCATATAGTATGGTGAAAAGTGAAAATTTATAAGCCAATATATATTGATATTAAGAAAAGTTTAATTCACATAAGGTCATCAAAACTTGAAAGTTTGTGACTTATGATTTTGAAATGTTATATTAATCAGCAAAACAAATTTACACAAAAAATTAACAAAAAGGATCATTTACAACCAAAAAAAAAAAATCTTTCACAAGATTTTAGAATAAATCGTATATGCAAAAGTAGATAAGCATAACTTTGATGATGACTTCACGAGGGTCCTCTAATAAACCAGTTTTGCGAGAGCTGAACATTGAAAACAGCGAAGAAGGTGATGCAAGATCGAAGAGATTCAATTTCGGATGGCCTTGTCAACACAAAAGAAGCTAATCTACCGAATTGTGAGCTCATAGATGTATTCTCTCATTTCATCCATTCATGCCATACATAGATGATAAATTTCTGCCTAAAAATCCAAGCGAATAAGACTGAATTGGTATATGTCTCGGGCAGTTGCAAGAAGGGATGTGACGGTGTCTTGCTAATTCCTAGTTATGTTGTCGTTTAGAAGTGTTCCCGTTAAGCCAGTCCATAGTGTAGATATGTGTATGGACAAGCAATTAAGAAGTGGTTTTTAGACTCTTTAAGAACATCTTTAATTGATTAAAAATTGTTAAGAAGAACGTTACAATATTTCATCAAACCATTGTTTTTTAATTTAGCCAAAAAGAAAACAACATCGCTTGACAATCAAAACTTGACACGTATTAAAGAATCTAGTGGAGTTATAAACCATTCGACAGGGGTGATTACGAATAAATCTACAGTGCGATAACATCCACGTCAACTCTTTTGATAGGAAAACGACAAAAGTACTTTTGATTTGTCACCCAATAAAACCAAAGCAGATGTTTATTCTCCCGGACTCTTGGGAAGGCAAAAAATAAGTTGAACTTTTAATTGAGATTATCGAATAATCTTGATACTGTGGACGCTAAATAAAAATATACAGTAGTAGCCTAGTATGAAATCACTTCTTTTCTTTTCAATTTTTTTTCGTGTGTGTTGTATGTTGGACATATTCCTTTTATTTTAGATTATACATTGTTTTAGAATTTTTTTTTGTTACGAAATAAAAATCATTTTATATCATTAATGCAGTTTTTATTGAATTATCTCTTTCATCCCTAATTAAATTAATAAATTAATAATATTATTAAATTATCATAATCAAATAAAAATAAAATAAAATATTATCTATTTTTAGTAATTTGTGTGAATAAATTTTAAACGATATATAAAATGAAGAGAGTGAGTTTTTTTGGATATTTTTTGTAGTCAATTTTAAATTCTAAATAAAATTTATTTTTAAAACTGATTTCAGAATTTTTTAAAAAGAAAAAATTGGATACAAATTAATGCATATTTTTATTGAATTTAAATTTAGGATTAGAATATATGTGTAGTACATGACGCGAAGTACCTCATGTTATATGTGTATAAATAAATAATATATATTGTTTTACAAACATAATATATTGTTTCATCGACCTATATATTTAATAAATTTTATTGTAGTTTTCAGAAATAGGTCGGATAATCACATTTTGGCATTTTAGGGTTTGAGCCTTTTCACTTGTGTGATCTCCCTTTTTCGTAAATAAAGAGACGAATCCTAATTTTTCTTTCAAAATAGACACATATATAGAATCACACATGAGGATATTAGTAGCACTAAATTTGTAATATTAGAAATATGATATTGCGAGGAAGGGATTTTAATAATCTAACTTTACATACTTTAATATTTATTGCTTTGTTTGCTTTTATGGAGGGTTGGTAATTTTAGGGTTTAGATGCAAATATGGAATCGACAACGCACACAAACTTTTGTAAAGCAACTTCTCACTTTGTCTTATTTTGGATGCGATTCTCTGCCACACAACTAATCAAAAGCCCCATTTTTACGAGTCCATTATCTCTTCTTATTTTTTTGTTTCTTTAATGATATTGATATCCAATAGATTCCCCAATCCAATAATTATCTTTTGAAAGTTACAGCTAAGAAAAATACTTTGTTATTTTCTGCCAAAATTTGATTGAATTTATTTCATTTCAATTAATATTTTCAACTATACAAGGAAGAAAATGTCAAGAGCGATCGATGTAATAGACTACTAAACGGTTTTGCAGTGGGCAATGATATTTTGTGGTCTTACAATACAAGCACTCAAGGTTTATGGGTCGTCATGTAGATTCTTCAAATTATATATATTTTTTTTGATTCTTTAATCCTTTAGAGAAGTAATCTGCTTGAAACCATCTTTCAAAGCAATATCACGAAATGAGTGTTACCCGTCGTCGTTGTCTATGAGTTCCTATTAGGAGGAAAATGGGCCTAGTAAAGGCCCACTAAGAAACTTTGTTAGCAGATGTCCCCGAGAGAATCAGGCCCATATAGCATAAGACTGGAACTATTAACGAAACAACACTCTTTAGATCACATCACCAGTAACATAAATTAAAATATACATTATAACAAGATGTAGACAAAAAAAAATGTATATATGAAACAACGAAGTTGAAAACTATATATTTTTAAAAGTATCAAAAGATTATGATTTTTGGGAAACGAAAGAATCATATAAATTACGTTTTCACCACTCCACCCCGTACAATCAAACCAACAGCCGTCTAACCCAAAACCGAGCCGGACACAGGATCGTTCGTCAGTGGCAAAACCGTCATTCTGAGGTTAAGCGGAGAAGAAGAAGAAGACAAGAACAGGTAGGAGCACGGCGGCGAAGGCTGAGAATTCTGACCGGAAACCACCATTGGGAAGAAAAGGGTAAGTGTCAGGAGGAGGCATGACGCAATTGTCTCCATTGAAGTAGATCCTGCGAGGAAAAGCCCATCCTTTCTCGAATGTGAAGGTTGATTGATCTTTACGGAACAAAATCTCCGATTGCACATTCCCAAGAGGCCCTGCTTCTGATAGGAAATCGTTATAGAACTTCACTCCCCATAACATCGCCGTATCGTCTGCAAAACCAAAACCAAACAACAAAAAAAAGCAATCTTTATGAGCATCACGTAAAGAGAGAGAGAGAGGATCAAAGAGCGGGTTATGTATGCGTGTGTTTACTTAATCCGGCGTAAGGAGTGAGAGATTTGTAGTTGAAACTGAAGATCTGAGTGATGTTGTCAAGATTTGGATGTTGAGCGACCATGTTCCACTGTGAGTAGTTTAAGCGATAGTTGAAGTTTGTGATTGTGATCTTCACCCGCCAATACTCTTTGTAGTTCTGCTTCACGTGCCAATGCACTCTGATCGGGCACATGTGTCTCGTGCATTGCACCAATGGCGGTAAAATCGTTCCTTTCTTAGTCGGTGGTGACACAACAGACGCTAAGTGCGGTGTATCCGGGCTGCCATTACAAAAAAAAAGTTTTAGCCTTTGTGATTGAAAATTGAACCAGAAGAAACAAAGTTTTAGACTTAATGACTGAATGTGAATAGAAACAAAACGGCAAATCTGGAAAACGAAAAGGGAGAAAGAATAAGATTTGAACAACTCACTCGAGACAGGCCCCAGATTCTGTTTTGTTGTTTTGGCATCCACAAGCGCAAGTTGGACATCCGACAATGGTCTCATTGTAAAAAGAAGATAAAGAAACGCAGCAAGTCGGAGTTCTTTGAGCAAGGAACTGTGAGTATGTGCACGTAATGTTCCATGTCACTGCGGTAATTAAAAAAACAAAAGGAACGGTCTGTTAGATTAATCATTAAAGACAATGCTAACATTTCCCTTTCTAAAAAGTCCAAACTTGGTTCTTACTCATAGCCTGAGTGGCTCTGCGTTTGTCGGCAGTGACAAACATGGTTGGTTTCACGATCTTAGCTGGACTGCAAGTGTAGCCTGGACCAGGGCCCATGAGAGTGAAGTTTCTTGGCACGCGGACGGTTTTGTTTGTGGTTCCAGCAGCGCCAACACTAATCTGGAAGGAGCTAGCCGCATTGCCAGGGTCTTGAACCCATGAGTTCAGTACACCGCCTTTGCAGCAATTGGCAATCTGCTGGTTATAAGGAGTTCCGGGGAGCAAATCTACAACCGTTGGATCTTTCTTACAACAATGCGGTATGTTCCCTTTGTACTTTGAACAATCACCTGTTAAACATTAACACATATCATCACAAATTATTTCCTGATATTCGCAATCAGAACACAGATTAATGGTACCGAGACATTTAAATTACCTTGTTCGGTTGTTTGTGCTCCGACCATACTCCATATAACTTCCTTTTTTGCCCATTTCCAACCTAATGTCCATCCTGGAGATGGAATGTGTCTGTATTTCTGGAAGTTGAACATGGTAACCACGGCCTAGATCGAACAGATAAACAGTTTAGCAAACTTAGTTTGGTGAACTGAAACCCATATCCAAGGCCAAATTTTTGTTTTCTGGTTCTTAAACTTACAACATAGCCATCAGGAGTCCAGCTCATGACATCCCATTTCATCGTAATATTACCTTCTGGATCGAGCGCATCATATGCTTCTGCAAAATGATGTTCCGAATTACATAAAAAAAGGTCAGAACTTTGTTCCTTCTGATCCAGCTTCGCTCACGTAGATTGTGATTGTTTAAAATCTCATAACTAATGGTTTGCAGAATCCAGAAATAAATCGAACTGTCTGCATGAGTAAGTGCATAACTCGCAAAAGTATGCATCAAGTTTTTGTATTTTTTAGAAAGTTCCTATTTTTGGATCAGAAGCTTGAAGCTTTGGTTTTTACTTGATATAAGCAGAATCGACTGATTTACTAAAAACATAGGAAGCACTTATATGGAAGTTGAAGTCTTGATTTTAGGATCTGAACTTAAAAGCATTTTGTTTCACTAAAGGAACAAAGATCTAGCATTGACAAGTTACGTAACAGAGCATACATGCGGATCATTAATACAGAATTCGCATTGTCTCGATCCAGTTTAAGAGTAGATGATTTATCAGATCTCTCTATCGATCCCAGCAAATATATCAGTAAAAAGTTGAAGATAATCCATATGCCAAAAAGTATAGTCTCTGTTAAAGAATTTGAATAGTTTCACGAGCTTAAACCATGAAAAGTGAAAGCTCAATCAAGAAGCAAGATGTGGAGCTGAAAATGCTTAGATATGAAGAAACAGAACCAAAGAAGGAGATAAATGTGATAGAGAGAATAAAGAAGTCACCTGTCGAAGTAAAAGAAGAGGAAGAAATCAAGAAGACGATCCATACGGCCAAGAAGCTCAATTTTGAGACTATGGAGGTGGATCTGGAGAAGAAAGACTCCATTTTTGTTATTATCTGTTGGTCAGACCAGTAACAGAGACGAGGCTTTTTCCAGATCCCTTAGATGGGTCTGGTTGAATTTGAAAACCAATCAATCGCAGAGGAAGAAGAAGAGCAAGATGCTTGGCTTGAAGGAGAAGTGGACTTATAGAGATAGCAGCAAGAGTTTTCAGCTTTGCAAATACTAAGGAGAAGCACTGAGAAATTTGGGATCTGGCTGGCTAGTGGCTGTTTTAGTAAATTTTTAGCCGGGAATACTGATTTGACATCTTTACCCTTATATCGTTTGGAATAAATGACTTCAAATGATTTCCATCCAATTAAAGAAACACGATAAAGCCTTGGTTTAGTTTTTCTCCTACGTTATACGTAAACGCTTTCTTCAAATAAACCCACAATCATGCATTTTTCAAGTCAATTTTCTTTGTTAAGTGTAAAAGTAACTGCTAAACACAAATAGACAAAATAAATATTTTTGTTTGTTTGATTTTAATGTTGCAGGGCGTATAAATTTTGCAAGAATATTGTAACCAAACGTCAAAAATTGGGTTTCTATCTAGCTCTCCATAATTTGTAGTTTGGTCCTAAAAAATTATAATAAAGTTCAAAAAACGAAATTCCTACTGTAAAAATACAATTGGTTTGTTACAAAATATTTACACGTAAACCTAGAAAAAATATGACGTTTGAAACTAAATGAAGTTTAAGTACAAGAAGTTCTTGAATTACATGTTCAAAACTCTTCTAACCAAAAAGAAAAAAAAAGAAAATTCTCTGCAATTTTGAGTTTCATAAAATGAGAAAGGGGCTTTTGTGTAATTGTCATCGAAAGTTAGTTTAATACCAGAAGATATTACCGAAGACGACAGCTTTAAGAGGGAACGTGGGCCATTGGCAGTGTTTTGGGCTGTCGGTGGAGAGAAAAAAAAAAGATATTATGTGGACAGATTTCGATTATTCATAATTATTATTTGCGTTTTTCCAAATGATTAATTTGTATGTGATAATTGTATAATTTTTACTATATTTGATTTCTATACAAATTTGGAATTTATATTGCATAAACTAGTTTTCGTTTGCATAAGAAATTATGCTAGATGTATTAAAGTAAACGGAATTGATATTATTGAAATATTAACATTTAAATAAAATGTGTCGGCGAAATGTTTTGTTTTGCAATATTAAAATTTGGTCGTTATAAAAAAAGAAAAGAACAAATTTGGTATTATTAAGGGATATATCATTTTTGTCGATATTGCCCTACCAAACAAGATATCAATTTATAAATCAAGTGATTCTAGTCCAAAAAAAACTATTTTTTTGTGACGATTATTAACTGAGAAATACACAACTCACCATTAATGTTTTTATTTTCCAACATGATCTTCTCGTTAAAGTAATTGGACTACAAACCAAATAATTTTTTTTTGCAAAGTTATGTCTCGAAATGAATCATTCGATGTATAAAATATAGAGGGTTAGTAAAGAGTCTTTGTCAACATGTGAAAACGAAGAGACCACCACTCCAAATTGTTAAATTCTCATTATTACGTACATCGTTACCAACTTCAAAAAAATGAGCCTTTATTACTATGTCTTGGCTTATTTGGATGATTAGTTCTTCTCGTTAATTTATATATTTAATGACACGATGTTACGCGGAAAAGTAAAAGTTCCTATATTGCCGACACTATCAAGAACTAATCACTTTAGTACTTTACTCCGAGACTATACCAAACTAAGTTCGGTTTGGTTCATTTGGTTTAAAAGGAAAACAAAAATGTTAAGATGATTAGAGTCATAAGCAAAATATATTCGAAATAAAGATGATAAGCCAAACCAACTTGTGCTGTTTAATGTTCAAACTAACCATCCAGTTGACCAACATTTAAATATTCCAATGATTTTTTGCTCATGTTTATGATACCATCTAAAATCAAACTCATATAATACATATGGTTGGAAGAAAAAAAATAACTAAACAATTCAATAATAATCTTAAAAACCGGATTGGTACCTTCCTGTTCGGTTTATATTCAACCAAACCAAAACGATTCACGATACCCGGGAAAACTGAAGCCGAAAATTCAGATCGGTTATACTTCATCAAACTTCAAACTTTAGCAATTAAAGTTCCACGACTTTGGGAAGTTGTACTTGTCTAAGACATAATCTTAATTCACAAACCCTAAAACAATTTTTTTTTGTCTTTAACTCTTGTTCTTGAAAAGACTTAACACTGGAACGTCACAAAACACCAAAAAGATTCCAAGATCATCGGATAATGAGGAAAAGATCTTTCCTTGTTCCTCAAGCAAACGTCTCTGTTTCCTGGTTAAATCCGACGAGTGTGGTTCTCCTTTTCGTCTGAAGTTCTACTTCCACTTACCCTACCCGAATTGCTCTGCACAAAACCACCATTACCGACTGAATCACCACCGCTTTGATCTGCGTTTCTTTCTCTCAGCAAGTTGCTGCCATTAGAAGACGCGGACCTCATCGCCCTTGGTAGCTTCAGTTTGATGCTATTTGCCTCTCCCGAGTCGCTATTTTCCGGTTTTCTCGTTGCTTCTAAGTCCACACTCACCGGATGAGCTTCTTCCTGAGATGAAGTTGGTGGTGCTGGCGTTGTTGTTGGTGGTGGATCTACAACAAGCTGAAGCACAGGCTTCTTCCATTTCTTTCTTTGGCTTGGCCTTGGCACATTTGTTTTACCCTGAAACCATATTTGATCAAGTAAGGAGGCTGCTGTTTCCAAGCTACATGAATGTATCTCTTTCATCACGCAGACATGTAGAAAAACGATCAAATACAATGAATATAGAATTTTACCGTCGTGTTTCCTATGTCCGATAGAGGTTTCCTTCTTTTTCTAGTTCCTTCGCCATCATTAGTCTCCTCCACTGGCTTGTTAGCAAGAGCATTTTGCAGCAGCATGGCTCCACGTGAAGCAAGGACTTGTTGTTGTTCTTTGTTCTTTTCATCTGATTCCTGCGAGTTCTCACTGTGCTCCAACGCCTCCAATTCCGAGGTGGAGTTGTTCTGCTTTCCGTCTGCGTTTCTGTTGGAGCACTTGACAGAAGAACATCCGCATGATGGACCACAAGATCCCTTCATAGCTCGACATTGACACTTCATCGTCTTGCAAGAAGAGCTCTTACTGCAAGTGCAACACGCATCAGATGATGATGTGGATTTTACTGCCTCATCTGAAGGAGCTTCCAAGTTCTCTTCATATGAACGCCTCGGAACCACACTAGAGCGCCGTCTTCCCACTTTAAAGCTACGTTTCCTATTCAGCTTTCTAACTGATTCCTGTTCCGAATCACGCTCTGATTCTTGCTCAGGTTTCCATTCATCATCAAGATCTGGATCTTCCCGTTCATGGTCCGACTCTTCAGAGTCAGAGGTATCCATGTCCTCAAGAACTATAACCGAGTTCCGAGCATCCTGCTTTTTCAACCCATGCTCATTGTTTAGATTCTCCTCAGCAGCCCTTTTGTTCACTTCAGAGGCCTGTAAAATGGATTGATTCAATTTTAGCTTAAGAGATCAGACATTAGCTATCCAAAAAAAGAAAAGTAGTAGAAGCTATTTTTACTAACCTGTGCCTTCACCTGATGCACGAGGTCTGCTTTTTGGATCTCCAGGTATCTAACAAAACTGCTAAACTTTACTATTTTTTCTTTCAGGTCTCTAATAAGGACATCCTTTTCTCTGCAGTCTGCCTCTTTATCTCGAGCAAGACACCTTTAAAATGAAACAATGGACAGAAAGAAGAATATAGAGTGAGTTAGGAGTCATATTTTGAAGATGATTTTTAAAAAAGCTTTTGTCACTGAGTGAGAGTTTACCTCGCACTTGATGCCAAATTGAACAGATAGTTCATGATACTCTTCGCGTCACCTAATGTTCGAACTTGGTTCCACCTTCCTCTTCCACCAAACACACGCTCACGTTCCTCTGCTTCAGATAATTGTGATGCCATGGAAACGAGAGTGTTTGAAGAGGTCGCAAGCATATTCTCCAGAGCAAAAATTCTTGAGTTTCTTGCACCCGGAGACATGGTATCACTATGAACGCTGCTTTGGTTACAGAAGACAAACTGTTCACTATTTTTTCAATTATGAAATGGTGCTGGTTTATGCAAAATCCTTGTCTTGTTCACATCACTCACCTTATCTTGGCATTCTTGAGCAAGTCATTTTCTTCCCTTAGCCTTGCAACTTCCTTCGCCATTCTTGCTCTCCTGAATTATATATAGACAGGGTCATTTGAGACAGTTCAGTAGGAAGTTCATTGTTTTGGAATCAGGCCATGTAGAAGCTATGAAACAAAAATAATATATCACGTACTCTTCCATTTGCCTCTCGTATTCAGAACGCACTTCGTGAACCCGAACAGTGACTTCAATCTCATGCTCAATTGCTTGCATTAACGCCTGCAAATAAACATTAGAAAGTTGCATGTACCAATCTAGTCAGTAACTGGAAAAATAAAGCATTGGTTTCATATAATTTGGTGAGTGTTACCTGAGTTCCAGGACCATTAACACTTGCACCACCTGCATATATAGTAGGATACCCAGTTAGTCATATATACCAAAAAAAAAAGTGATCATACTAAATATGTTATACAGAAATCCTCACTCAATGTCTCGCGCGAAGAGGCCTTGCGAGTTTCTAAAAGCTCTTTGAGTCTTTTTGTCGCCTGAGATGCCTCTTCTGTCTTTCTTTGCAAAACCTGTTAAACCACAGACTTTTGAGCAGCCATGATAATAGGAAAGATTGAGACCATTGGTCTATAAGTTTATAAAAATGTGCTCACCAACTTCTGTTTTTGATTCAAAGCCATGAGTTTGTGCATCTCATACTCATTTCTCCTTCCCTCTTTTTTGAGCTGGTTAAATGTTAAAATACAATATAATGAGTGGTGTTACCAGAAATTTCTGAATAACTAAGTCAAAATTTCTTCCCAACTACGACGAGACTTTCTACAAGCACATGTTATATTTAAATAGAGGTGAATAGTGATTGAGAACACGACACTTGTTTAACTTGTTCACTAGTGGAACACTTTCTGCAAGCACAGATCACTTTTGAATAGAGGTGACTAATGATTGAGACTAGTGGAGCAAGATAGTATCAAGTACGCCTCAAGTCATCAAGAAGAATCTTAATTGGCCACAAGTTGAAGAATCAAATATACCTGCATGACTTCCTTCTCTCTTGAAGCCTTCCAAGCCCTGAATTGTTCTGACTCTTGCTTAATCTTTTGCTGCAATTGCACCTGAAATGTTCAATCAAAAGCAGATCAGCATAATTAAGAAATACAAGCTGAGCGTATAAGTATGGAGTATTAAAATCGAGATCACTGAAAAAAAAAGAACACCTTTTGAGACTTAATTCTGTGTATTTCATCTTGCAGTTTTCTTGCTGCGTCGTCACTTTTCTGCTTTTGCCTCAAGAGTTGAGCTTGTGCATCTTGTTTCTTCTTCAACTCAGAAACCTAAAGAAACAATGCATCATGAAAAATGATATGTAGATCGCGAGTATAGCTGATAAACCAAAAGAGGCGTTACCTGGGTTTCAAGCGTGTTCAGTTTCTGAAGATACGCTTCCTTCAGTTTCTGGGCACCATCGCCTGGGGCAGATGGTATGCTAGATAGGTTCTGTCTCAAACCTTCAATTTCTCTCTGCCAATGCATATTTCATTTAATCAAAACTTGAGTCCATAAGTTCCAATAAAATACAATATAAACCAGAGAACACTGACCTGCAATGCTCTTTTTTCCTGTTCTAGTTCATGAACCTTTTTCTCATAATGTTGTTTGAGAACAGATGTACCACCACTTGAATAACGCTTCATTTCAGCCTTCATGAACAAAGTGAGTTATTATTAAAGTTTATTATACGAATACTCTTTCGGTAACAGATAAAATACTAAAAGGCACTCCAGAAATGAAAATAGTACCTCCTTTTCTTCAAGTCTCTTATCCAATTCCTTTAGCTCCATGTCCAACTTTTCTTGAAGTGAGCAATGTTCAAGCTCCTTTTCTCGAAATTCAATCTCATCTGCACTCAACGCAAAGCTACTCAAACAGAATAGAGCAAATCATCTCATCTATGTTAACCAAGGAAAATAGTTCAGCATAACATCTGCCATTAAACAAAAAAACTGAGTATCTAAATTTAAGAATTAGCATCTGAAAGTTTGACGCTTCTGCTTCTTTCTGTTAGGCAAGCAAAAATGCTGAAACATTAGTTAAAGCACCAACCCGTGACATCAATCGCTTTGTCTTCACAATCTGACGAGTCATTGGATGAGGGGAACAAGACATTACTCGAACGGGGCCCATCGTCATAGGAATCAATAGACTCAGAATATTGGCAATTACTGGATTTCTTTAAGCTTTTGATATGCAACAGCTCTCCTTCTAGCTCTTGAATTTTTGAAACGTACTTGTTGATCAAACCAACATCCTGGAAGAATAAGCACTTTAGCCAAAAAATATCACTTGGTCATAGACTTTAAGTCTTTAACTAAGGAATCATAAAGGACATCCCACCTCATCTTGGCAGGAATCAATTTCATCCAAGGATTTACCATTGCGAACAGATTCAATTGTTAATATAAGTTTGTCCTTCTCAACCTAAATGGACAAAAACAAAGTGTTAAATGCTAGATCTCATGAGCTGATCCATCAAAAACAATGAGAATAGAAGAAAACCTGAGCATCATAAGCACGCTTTAAGAAATGCTCACAGGCAACTCTCCGTTCTTGAAGTTCATTTTGCAGCTCATGATTGCTTGCCTCAAGCAGTGATACTTTATGCTTGAGGATCTAACAGAGGTTATAAAGTTTTTAAGTATTGAAACCATGTGACTAGCATCAAATGTAAATATCTTTCGTAGTTCAGATTGAATACCTGAAGCTCATCAAAACCACCACTGTCACCACGATAGAACAGGAGTTCTGTCTGCAGCTGCTCAATTTGACTCCGCATTCTTTGCATTTGTGCGGCTGCTGGGTCTCGATTGATCTGAACATTGCAACAAATGGCAAGTCGGCAAGGTCAAAATAAGTTAAATTAAATAACATAGAAACATCATACTTAAAAAGCAAGAAGTAAAATATACGTACTACTGCTTTGTTTTGAATATTGCGTGCACGATTTGCATACTTCAGCGTATTTAATGTCTCTTCAGCATTTGTATCAGCTGGACTTACACACGCTGCATCATTAATTGCATGATTAGGATAAATGCATGGATAAAAAAACATGGTTGTTCAAAAAGCTAAGAGATGTGAAAATCATACCAATCATCACGGTTTTGCTATTGCCACCAAGGGAATCCTAAGTTACAGACTAGTACGGTTAATATACTCAGCCATATAATTCGATTGACAACATGTAGTAAAACAGATAGAGAGAAAAAAACTAATACCTGAAGCAAACGAGTTAACTTGCTGTCACGGTAAGGAACGTGACCTCCTTCCTTTCTCTTCCTCTCATCTCCTAGTGCACTGATTACATTTCCCAGCGCTAGCAGACCTTTGTTGATGTGGATTCCTGTGAAAACGTATAGTAAACAAATTGCCCAGCTTAGTCATTTGTCTCTATTTACAAAACAAAAGAAGAGTTATGTAGAACAGAAAAAAGGTGTGAGATAACCTTCTTTCAAGCGCATCCCATCGGCTCCTGTTCGTTTTGCACGTTCTGACCCAGCTAGGTCAACCAAATGAAGCTTTGCACATAGTATATCTTCACCCGCATCTTCAGTCGTTGTGGAAGAACTGCTGGACACTTTCTTTTGTTCCAGAGTGATTGTGAAGATTGCATGAGACCGACTATAAGAAAAAGCCTTATGTTATCAAATTTGTAGAAAATATGCTTTCTTGATATTGGTTTTATCTACCTGATCTAGGACTGAAATTTATGTTTATTCACAAGTTTTGTCCTACTATATGGATCCACCACATTGTTCTAGAAAGTATATAAGTATGAAGGAAACGGAAAGAAATCTAGTGAGATCATGTCAAATTGTATATTCACCTTGATTGGCTATTCATGTTTGTGCTGCCAGTAGCACGAGACAAAGAGCCTCGTGCTAGATAAGAGCCCATCTCCTCTTTTGTCTTCACTTCTGCCTCAGTAACGCCAGCCAAAGTTATTCCTCCACTGGCAGTTTCTCTGATTTGAATTGGGGCTCTTGAGAGGGTAGTGTTCTTTGGCTGAACCCCACCATCATTTTTTAGGAGGCCTGACGAATTTGAGTCAAGCAAATCGAAAACTTCTTCCTTAAATATCTGCAATTTAGAGGTAAGTATTAGAATCGAATGGAAACATACAAATCAGATCTCAAAAAAACAAGCTCAACAGATGCTCTTACCTCAATGAAAGACACCCGTATCAATAGTTCGGTCGAATCTTTGGTTGTTTCCACTCTTTTAAAGATATCTTCCATCACGTTTGGTATAATGCCACCATTTGTTCCATCTCCACTGTAATTAGTACCCATGGTGTATGTTTTACCTGAACCAGTCTTCAATAACAACAAACAAGAAACAATGAATTTATAGATCAAACAAAAAAGATCACGTAGCCGTAGAGAATTGCAGTGTTAAAAAGAAACTCAAATCTAACCTGGCCGTAGGCTAGAACAGTAGCATTGTATCCTTTAAATAGTGCGTCCACAAGGGGAGCAACACAGTGATCGTAGATCTCCAAACACGGGAAGCCACCATTTCCAAATACAAAGTCGTATGTAAACGTATGTGAACCTATGTGAACCTGTTCAATTAAGAAGAAAATGCCAACAAAATGAATTATTGTACCTGCTAAAATTATCAATTACTGAGAAGATCCGTAAAGAAAACTTTGGAATTTAGGTATCTTTCAAAGTTCGAATCCTTAACTCAAGACAAACTCTTTCGGCAAAACCTTATAATTCCCGATTCATTGATAAATTGATTCCCAAATCGAACAAATTTTCTCCAAATCCCAAATATAACAGACTTTTCAATATCAGAATCAGATCACCCATTACGAGCTCCCCAGAAAAAAAGGGAGAAACTAAATGCGAAAAAGGAAAAAAAAACCCTGCCGATTGAATACCTGTGGCTCTTTGGGCGCAACGGTGATACAATCGGTGCATCCATTGAGAAGCTCCGGCGTAATCAACGGCCGTATGTTGACGGCGACCCTAACGCACTCTGTGGCCTCCATCTCCTCCGGTTCCAACGCAGAAACCCAGAAAAACCCTGGTTACGGATCCAATCCAGAAACAGAATCACGAACAAAAAACCCAATCAACACCACGAAAAGCAGATCCAATCCAGGAACGGAGAGCTGGGTAATTTTCAAGCTGAAAATTTTCGCGAAATGCGAAACATGGGGAGGAGAGTATTTAAATTTTGAAGGAGAGACAGAGAGGAAAGAGAGAGAGAGCTTTAAGAGAGGTTCAAATGAAATAATAAGGTTAAAAGAAAAGGTAAAATTAAAATATTCTATTTCGAACCGCGGCTCAAGTCCAAATTCAAAATTCTTTCCGACCGTTATGCACGTGATTATAACACGTGAGCATTAGAAATTAAAGGCCCAGAAGCTTTATTTTTGGTCCATGTAAGGCCCATTATAATCATTTTTCTGAAATTGAGGGCGAGGCAAGGAAGACGATGGTCACAGGAAGCTCATAAATGGCGACACTGGTTTCGAATTGAACTTGAGAGAGAGTTTAAAGGGTTAAAAAATGGAGAATAATGGCAGTTTAGAACAAGCTCTGCAAGACGGAAACATCTTCAGACAGCTCAATGCCCTCATCGTCGCTCATCTCCGTCACCACAATCTCTCACAGGCATGTCGTTGCTCTCTTTCATTTAAATCCGATTCCAATTTTGTGTCTAAGCCATTTTAGGTTGGAGAAGTAATTATACATACAGTTATTTTTGGATCCTTTTTGTATTGAAGGGTAAAACTTTGAAATTCAATTATATATAGTTCATTTGGATTTGAAATCTAGCTAAAGCTTATTTAGCTCTGAAGATAAATCATGTGACATTAATATTCAGAGGATGGTGTTTCCGAAGAGTAGTTAAGTGCTCAAGTTTGGGTATTAGTTTTAAATGGTTAAAGTTTTGATTTTTGAGATCGAATTTGTTTAGGCTGCAAGTGCGGTTGCTTCAGCCACCATGACACCATTGAATGTTGAGGCTCCTCCAAACCGTCTTCTGGAGCTTGTTGCAAAGGTTTATTGGTTTTATTTCTCTTTTTCGCATCTGTTGTTTGTATTTTGGATTGTTATGAAAGAATTTCTCCTATCCCTAGAACAAAATCAGAAGAAATGTTTTGATTCTGAGATGAGAACAGGGTCTTGCAGCGGAGAACAATGGAACATTTCGAGGTATTTCTTCATCAGTCTTGTCTCCCACTTCTTATGGATCAAGCGCTACTCCTCGGACAGCTTCTATTGACTTCAGGTGATGTCCCTTTTTTTTAGGTGAAGTTAAAACTGCTTATCATCTAATCGAATGTTTGGACTTTTCCCAACTAGTGTTACTCATGTAAAGGCATCATCAAAGACTCTCCCAAAGCATGAACCGAAGCAGCTATCGGAGCACAAGGTATATATATGCATTATTCATGATGTCTCACTAGACACAACTTGGGCTATCCTTAACAATGTTTTCCGCTGAGCATTTTGATTTTTTTGCTAATAAGCTTATGAATTTTGTAGAGCGTCGTTAGGTGTGCAAGATTTAGTTCCGATGGAATATTTTTCGCAACTGGCGGTGCAGACACATCAATTAAGCTCTTTGAGGTACTAAACTTTGTTTATTTTCATTGTACCTACTTTTCGTTTCCCCCTAAGCATCATCAAGAATTGATATTTCTTTGTATATTCCTGTTATTTCTTTGAGGTGCCAAAAGTAAAACAGATGCTTTCAGGAGATAGCCAAGCTCGACCATTAATACGGAGTTTTTATGATCATGCTGAAGTAAGCCTTCCTTTTATCGTTATTTTTGCTACAAACTTGTTGATTTTTTATGTATCTCTTACTCTTCTGAAAATCATTTACAGCCAATAAACGATCTTGATTTCCACCCTCGGAGCACAATCCTAGTATCCAGTGCCAAAGACAACTGTATAAAGTATCTTTTTATAATTTCTGTTCTCTACCTAAAATGAATTCTCGCTGTGGTTACAAGAAAATTCATGTTCACCTTTATATTTCTGGCTTTTCTTATGACTTTGACAGGTTCTTCGACTTCTCCAAAATGACAGCTAAACGAGCATTTAAAGTTTTTCAGGTAGAGCTCATGTTTGTCATCAGTGTCTGCTTAACTACATGGTGGAAAACATGGCATGCCGAATTGATAACTCTAAATCCTGCAGGATACTCATAATGTGCGCTCTGTATCTTTTCATCCTTCTGGAGAGTTTCTTCTTGCAGGTGAAATCTTACAGAAGACTGATAAAATAAGCTGTTAGATGATTTTCAATTCTAGAGACCATCTTGGAAATCTTTTCTCTTTGAACTCAAACGATGTTTTTAATATTTGAAATCTTTGGTTGGCAGGAACCGATCATCCGATTCCACATCTGTATGATGTAAACACTTATCAATGCTTTCTTCCTTCTAATTTCCCGGACAGTGGAGTAGATGGAGCCATTAATCAGGTACTTTACACGTTCTGAGTTAAGACTCTATCTGTCATCATCTCTTGTGATGATCATGGATTCATGTCTGTGAGATTCTTGGTTTCCTCAGGTGCGGTATTCTTCAACGGGATCTGTCTACGTTACAGCCTCAAAGGATGGAGCTATTCGACTCTTTGACGGGGTCAGCGCAAAGTGTGTACGCTCAATTAGCGGTGCACACGGAAAATCAGAGGTCACTAGCGCTGTATTCACCAGAGATCAAAGGTAGAAAGAAGATTTAATCCTTTTTTTTGTTCAAAGATTCAACCTATTTATCTCAGAGAATATCACTAGTTTTGTCAATAGTTTCTTGACAGAACAATTGTTTGATCCTATGACTTTTTTAGGTTTGTTCTCTCGTCCGGTAAGGATTCTACGGTTAAGTTATGGGAAATAGCTTCGGGTCGAATGCTCAAGGAATACCTCGGAGCAAAGCGGGTAAAACTGCGGTCTCAGGTGATGATTTTCTCAACCTCGTCGAACAGTAAATATTCACTTGGTCCGACTTATTTTGAACGGTCGTCATTTTTGTGGTTAACTTAGGCAATCTTCAATGACACGGAAGAGTTTGTTATCTGCATAGATGAAGCAAACAATGAGGTCGTTACGTGGGATGCGAGAACCGCAGAAAAAGTGGCAAAGTGGCCTTCGAACCATAATGGGGTACCACGCTGGATCGAGCACTCACCAATTGAATCAGTCTTTGTTACTTGTGGAACAGATAGATCAGTTCGGTTCTGGAAGGAATCCGTCTAGAAGAGATTCTTATCAATCAAAGTAGTGTTTTTATTTTCTTGATAAATAAACCGTATACAAACAGAAAATTCTGGATATATATTTGCATATGAAATTTTCCCTTTAAGAGACTTGCTGTATTCATGTTGCCTTGTAAAAAACGCAAGTAATGTTCCAGGTCACTGCATAAGAACAGAAACAAAGCATGCGAGTTAAAAAAAAATCAAAATTTATAGATCTGACGAGGTTTGTATCTATTTGGAAACTTACCCAGGGCTGCTTTTGTCGGCCGTTATAAACCTCGCCGGTCTAACGTTCTTAGTTGGTCCACAGATATACTGTTGTTTAGGTGCCTTGAACATGAAGTTTACGGCCATCCGAGCAGTCTTAGCCAAGTTACCAGCTTTACCAACGGTTATCTGGAATGCACTTTCTAAACCGGGTTTCAAGACACCGCCTTTGCAGCAATTATCGATCTGCTGATTGTAAGGAGTTCCAGGAAGCAAATCGATGACTGTTGGTTTACTAACGCAGGAGTGAGGGATGTTTTCTTTGAACATGGAACAATCTCCTTGCCTTGTGGTTTGTGAAATATAATTTACCAGTCAGCTCAACTTGACAAGAGAAGCATAAAAATATAACCAAGCAAAAGCAAGGAATTTAATTTTATCTCCGATTTATAAGCCAACATGAAAAGTGTGCAATGTTACATTGGGCTGAACCAAAAGATTATTGAGCTGCTGATCAAGGATCAGTACCTTCTCACAAAACCATAACAAGGAAAGAACAAAGACTGATCTGAACCATAAAGCTTCAGAGAACTCTATCAGATGTTGAAGATCGTCAGCATCACATTCTCCGTCTCATCTTATTGTGAGGTTTCTTAACGAAACTCATATTGATCTGCTTGAGCCGTCTCCTCTTTCGCGCGGTTTTCTCAGGCAGAGTCTCCCTCTTCTTCACATTGCTATCCACTTCCTTGGTCTTCTTTTTCATAAAGCGCGGATCAACTTTGTATTCCTTAGGACTAACAGCAATTCCTCTCCTTGCCGCTTCTTTGTACAAACCATTCGCTCTAGTTAGCTGGTTATTCGCACACATTTTCCCCATTAACAAATCATAAGTCTTGATCCCAGGTTTGCATCCATCAGCTTTCATGTTCTTGAACAAACTCATCGCATGCTCAAGCCTCTCAATCCCACACAATATCTTCAGAAATCCGTAATACTCTTTCTTATCCAAAGACGTACTGTATCCTGCTGATTTCATCTTATCAATCATTTCGTCTCCTTCACTGATCCTAGCTGCCTGATATAAGCTCCTGATCAGAACAAGGTAGGTTTCGGCATCTGGTTGACAACCCCATTCACTCATCCTACCAAACAACTGCATTGCCTCTTCGGTTCTCCTGATTTTACACAGATTGTTGATCAACACATTGAAAGTGTGTGTATTTCTCGGCACACCACGGCACTCCATTTCGAGCAAAACTTTCTCCACTTCGGCTTGGAGCCTAAAAGGATCTTTCTTCCTACAAAGCTTACAAACACAATCAAGAATCACGTTATAGGCTATTGTTCCTATCTCGAATCCTCCTCTAGACATCTCACCAGCTAGTCTAGTTGCTTCATCGAGTTTCTCAGCGGCACACCAACCACTAATCAACAAATCACAGATATTTTCGTCAGGAAATATCTCGTTAGCAGTGTTCTTCACCATCTTCTCTGCGTAACTCGCGTGCCCTTTCTCGCAGAGCTTCTTCACCACCAAGGTAAGTGTTTCTCTGTCTCGTTTTAATCCGTAATCATTCTCCATTTTCTCGAAAAACTCAACGACCTGCTTAGGTCGACCCGCACGGACGAGCCTGTCGATGGCGGACTCTAGAGTTTTGGCTCCGGCGACACCTTTGTATTTCGCGATGATCTCTTGCATCCCTTTGAAATCCTTCCGACGGCCGAAGTAATCGACGAAAAACGACACTGTTTCATCATTGTGGGTGAAGCCAGTGTTCGAATACAACCACTCGTTAAACCCTAGAGCTGCTCGACCAGCATCCGGGGAGAGACTGAGTGTTTTGAGAATCAAATCGGGATCTGGAGTGATGTGGGAGAAGCTGAGGTGGAACCTCTGCGAGATGGATTGAGGCTCAGCTTCAGGATTTCCAGTGAGCTCCTTCGAGAAAGAAAGAGCCATCTGATTCGTATCTAAAGTTTCAGACTCCGCATTGGTTTCCGATGAAAAGAATTTAGAAGCAAATATCGAGAATCTGGGAGGTTGCGGATGCGAAAATGACGGGTTAGGAAAAATGATACGGGACTGAGATTGAAGTGGGCTAGCGGAGGAGGATGAGACAAACCCACGGAGGAGGAGCCGCCGGAGTTGCAGAGACGGTAACGGCGGCGGCATTTTCTGGTTTACGGAGAGGAAATGATAACTAGAGAGTAAGTGGGAAACTAGAGAGAGGAGAAAAAATGGAAGTAGAATCAAAACCCTAGTTCAAGGTTTTGGAAACATTGGGCTTCAGTTTTTGGGCCTTGGAATTGTTTGAGCCCCTTTTGAAGTTCGGAACTATTTAGGCGCAAGTATTAAAAGATCGTTCGGGGATGTAGCTCATATGGTAGAGCGCTCGCTTCGCATGCGAGAGGCACGGGGTTCGATTCCCCGCATCTCCATTTTTTTGGAGTCTAGAAAGTAGAAACCACGTATGTTATTGTAAATTATTTTTAAAAAATTTTAAAACATGTTTTTTCTTTCTACAACACATTAATGAATTACGATGTTAATAACAATACTCAGAATTGTCGTAGAACGATCCTAATCTTTTTAATCGTAAAAATAACGGCCCCGGTAAATCTAAAGGTTGAATCCCCAGTAAACACACTGCAATAAAATCTCTGAAAATACTCATTCACAAATTTTAGGGTTCTTCTTCTCCCTTTTCCTGTCAAATTCGTGGATTTCCCTTTCCAATCCTCATCTCGTCGGAGTAAAATCGCGCATTTTGATGCGTCTTAAAGTCTTTGATTTTATAATCCGGTGAGTATTTCTGTCTTCATTGAGACGTCAAGTTTCGCGATTGCAAATCTTCGTTTTGCCATTTCAGTTTCTGAGAAAAGTTGGGGTTAAACAAAGGGAGCGATATTGTCGCCTTGAGATTTTTTTTAGTTTTCGTTTAGGTCGGAGAACAATGATTACGAGTTGCACAAGATTTGGGTTTCTTCGATTTCTGTATCCCGGTGCCTCTTTAGGGTTTAAGGCGACGAACATTTTATCGTTAAATATCCCTGTAGTTTGCAGTTAGGTTTTTGATCCTCTGGTGGGGACTCAGGGTCAGGAATCGAAACCTCTGATTTTCTCTTTGCTTAGAGCAGTACATTTTCGTCCTCTGTATGTCTATTTTTTTTTATTATTTCGTGTTAACTCATGTTTTTTGGCAGTGGCGTTTTAGCCTGAGAGCACAAGCATCCTAACTTGGGAATTCCAACTTCTTGCGGTGTGTACCAAAGAATGCATTTTCCGATGTACAGTAATGGAAGCTTTAGTCCTTCACCAGGAAATGACCCTCCTAATCAGATGCATCTGCCTCATTTGCAACAGAATCATGTGTCCCACCCCGCTCCTCCTCCTTCTCCTCTTCCGTCTCCTCCGGTTCAACAAGCCTATATGTATCCGCCTCCTCCTCCTCCACCTCCTGCTTCCTCACAGCAGTTCCATTCTCATCCTCTACCTGTTTCAATGTTGCCTCCCCCGCCACCATTACCTCCTGGTGCCATGCCACCCGCCCAAGCATTCCCTAATCCATTTCATCCTCTACCAAGTATCCCACTTTCTTTTCCCCTAAAAGTTTTGGAACCTCCTGGGATGCCTCTTCCTCCACCACCTCCTCGTTCTTCATCGCCACATATTGCAGACACCGATTGTGGTATACCTGAAGCTGAAAAGCAGGTTTGTGAAAGCGCGTCTTTAAATGGCAGAGATCTTGACCTTGAAGGACCTGTTGTTGAAGACGCTGGATCTTCAAAAGAGAGTTCTATCCGCTGTGATGAATCTTCTTCACCACATGAGAAGGCAGAGCATGGTTCTCCTTTATATACTGATCCTGACATTGAAATGGAAGGTTCGTGTGCGAAAATTTAAAACTTTTACTATGCCCAATATCAAAGTTTGGTTTTTTCTTGTTTACCCATTTGTTATATTTCTCTTCCTTTCAGATGATATAACGCTGCCGGAGAATGAGAATTACCCAAGCCAACCTCTCAACTGCGGTTCTGATCAAGTTCCTGGGGCGTACTTAAATACAGAACAGCTGCCTCCTCAACGTATGTCAGCTGAAATCAATTCTATCACAGGGATTGCCATGAATTTTCAAACAAAGATTCCCGTTTCAAAGTCCTGTTCTCAAATTCACCAAGATATAGATGATGGTTCCAGACAAGCTTCTTCCTCGCCTTACTCCAGAAGAGCCAAGATTATTCCCGAATGTGGTATTGATGACATGTATGATCCCTTCGTAGACAGTTTTGAACCAGCATCTGTGAAATTAGATTGTGTTCAGGAGCATGAACCAGTCAGCGACTCATACACTGTACCGAAGGCCAGCATTTCCTCAAACAGACCACTCAATATGGAAGAAAACAACCAAGGTGTTGACAAACAAGCACTAAGTGAGTCAGACATGACAGCTCGGGTCAGTGTTTCCTCCAACAAACCACCTGACATTGAAGAATACACCACAGGAAATGATATTAGAGTAGTGATTTCTGGAGATAACTGTGAGTTTGATGAGAATGCAGAAAACGGAAGAGAAAGTAACAGCCATGAGACAGGAACTCCAAACTCCCATAAGGAGAATCCGAAGGCAAATAACAATGTACGTGAAGGTGATAGCACGAGGAAAAAGTCTCAAGGGGATCCAAAGGAGAAAGATTCATCAAGGTCCATGAAGCTTTTCAAGGTCGTGCTAACAAAATTCGTGAAGGATCTTCTGAAACCATCGTGGAGACAAGGGAATATGAGCAAAGAGGCGTTTAAGACTATTGTGAAGAGAGCGGTGGATAAAGTTTCGAATTCAATGGAAGGTCGTCGTGTACCCAAGTCAAGAGCTAAGATCGATAAGTACATTGATACTTCACAGCACAAGCTGACCAAACTCGTCATGGTAAGAAACATAAAAGCTTTGGCACAAATCTCCTCAAATTCCATCATTACCGAACCAGAGTCATTATGGTTCTTCCTTCTTTCTTTTTTTGGCAGGGTTATGTAGATAAGTATGTCAAAGCATAGAAGATAAGAGAATCACGTGACACAGCCTTGATGCTGCTGGAGAAGAACGAACATTGTTGTTCAACATTTTTGTCTTGTCTGGAAACAATGAATGTTTATTCGGAATGGTTCTTCGGTTGTGAATTTTACAATGATGAAGTCGCTGTGGTTCAGCTCGTAATCTTCTGGCTTCATATCATTTTATATACATGAAGAATTCATTAGATAATGCTCCTTTTAAATCATTGATTGAGAACTTGAGTCTAGTTACGGAGAACACTGCTAATTATTTTAAATATATGTAGCACTAATAGCCAACATTAAACGTGACGCCTCCGTAGCATAGTGGTATTGCGTTCGCTTCGTAAGCGAAAGGCCGCGAGTTCGATCCTCGCCGGGGGCTTAGATATTGGAACTCTTTTTCTGTTATTTTTTTTGTAAGGCCCAGTTAGGTCATGTCATTTTCGCGTAGGTAGACAATGATGATGCATACGGCCCAGATTATCTTTTGAAGTTAGGGATCCGATCAGTGAGAGCATTGACGAAAATAAGTTTAAATTAATTTTGTTACAAAAGTATACTTTTAACCATAATAACAAAAAGTAAAAACTAAACTAAATATCATCGATTTTGATTTATTTTAGCAGAAAAATATATTGAATCAAAATTTAATACTAAATATCAACTTTTGTTTTGTCATAATTGGTATATATAATGACTCAATTTTCTTATATAACGGGCATTTCGAACGTGTACTTACATCTCATTCAAAGATCTAATGCTTGTTTGGAATTGGTAGAAAAATAGATGTTTGATAACCCAAAACTCGAGAGATGATGCAGAAAAATTAATGTTCTTTTTGGGTTTAATGTTAAGAAAACTAAAAATTAAACTCATGACTTCGAAAGGAAACTGGATACAACTAATTGAAAAAATTAAAATTTATTCAATTATGATAAGCTGATGTCATTTAAGTAACTACCTCGATTAATAACTACAACATTTACTTATATGAAAGCCAAACAACTCCGATTAATAATATCTAGTTAGAAAGAAAAAAAGATATTTAGATCCGTGAAATATGTAAAAACAAACCGTGTAGTTCAGTTTATTGAATTTTATATTCCTTTTAAAAATAATACTATTTAAAATACTAATGCAAAAACAAAAATTGGGTATAAGGAAACAAAAACGTACATTAAATGTAATAGCTTCTGCAAAAAAAATAATAACAATAATACTAAGAATTGAAAAAAAAAAGAAAAAAGAAAAAGGAGAAAACAAAAAGAATTGCATGCCTAAGCGAGTGAATTATGTGAAAATGAAATAAAGTGGACCTGTTTTTTTTTTCTTCCTCTCTTAACTTTGAAGCATGCTGGTCATGAAAAAGAAGTCTATAATCATATGGACCATATATGTATCCCATTTAAGACAAATTAATTATTGCCACTAAAAGATTCAATATATATTTTCTAGAGCTAACAACGTATATGACTCGTACTATTATATCATCAAATTAATGCCCATCTTGATATATATATATATAAGTATGATCATATCACATGCTCATTTTGATGGTAAAAATGTTAATATTAACTGTAAATTACATTAATTAAAGAGCAAAAAGGAGATTTACATGTAGGTTGATGAACTAATTAATACTATCCAATAAGAATTGCAATGAATATAAGTATTATAATATATTTGCAACCGATTTGTAAGAAGATCAGATATGTTGTAAGTAATTAATATAGAATCTTGGTTGAAAGAAGAAAAAAATGGAAAATCTAATGACATATCTTTGAATTTACTTGACAAGTGTGTGCCCATCTATATCTAAACACATGATTTATAAAAAGATCAAAAAGGACCACCCAAAAGGAAAATAAGTTTATGTTTTGAAAACCAATAATTTACCAATGGGGATTAATGGCCCTACAAATTGGAGAAGAGAAGAAAAAGAGAGAGAGAGAGAGAGGACCAAAGTGGAAGATAGGGATCAGTGCTTGACTGCAATTCAGTTGCTGTCTTAACTGCTTCTCTTCTTTCCCTTTCCTTCTCTGACCCCTCCAATCCCAATACTCACCATCATCTACTTCTCTTTTCTTTTTGTCAACATTTAAACTAAAAACTACTTCTCCTTTTTCTTTACATGTTTCTTTCTTTTTTTTATGTATTTGATTTATTTTGGTGGTATTATGACCAAGAACTTGAGAAAATAAACAGGTTCGACCCATGTCATATGTCTCAATATTATAAATAATATGTTCAGTGAAATAAGACCAATACATTGAGAAACAAATGTTCCTATAGTGTAAATTCGTGTAAGAAAAAGTGTATGGGGATAAATGTTCGTCAAAACCTTTGATTAAGCTTCAGAATATAGGTATATATATCAAATATGTGTAGGCGGCATATATATACACGTTATTGCCTTTTTTTGTTTAATTTTCACAATATAGTTTGATAAGTAGAAGGATTTTTATTGGTATGTGAGATCATCATCCCGCGAAACGTCCAATATCCGGACTTCGAAATCTGCCAATTGTATATAACCTATATGAATACTTTAAGAATATGACGTCATGAAAATTCGTAAATGTACATATACAAAGTGAAACGCAACGGTTCTGTTTCTTTGTCTTCCAAAAAGTGTGGTTTTCTATTTTCAAAGTATTTTGTTTTTTAAAATATACTTTTATCTTTGTAAGTGAAATTTATTATGTGAAAATTTTGCAGAGTTTTACTTGGAAATCCAGAAGAAACAAAATACATATGTGAAAAAAACTTATAAAAAAATCAGCATATTACGCGTAACTTTATCGTTTCTCTTTATATGCTAGTTCTCTGCATTTAGTCGACCAAATATAATTTTCTTTCCCTCATTTACAGACACGTGAATGTGAATGTACTTATGAGTATAATTCCATCACATTGGTAAATCAAAAAGTACTTGCTATGCTTATTGGTATCAGTCGAGTGTCGACTAAAGACCACCATGCAAACTTTGGAACTTTGATTTTAAGGAATAAATCAAAAGTCAGCAATTACGGATATGAGTTAGACGCTAGCTAACAATCTCAACTAGTTTGCTTGAATTTTGGGTGTGATGCATACGTACGAGGCTAGGGTTTGGCATGCAGTATATATTGCCGTGCGCCTAGGCATTGCGAACATAAAACCTATCTATACTTCTATTTTTTCGTATCTATGTGTCGAATATGCATGTATACATTTGTATTTTATCAATACATTCGTAATATGCCGGTACAAATATACGAATTTGTTTTAAGACATACAATTATTGGAAACTTAATTATTGGTGTTTTTTGTTTCTGACACAAGACAAGCAACGACCCCTTCATTTTCGTCCATTTGAATTGTGCACAAATAAGTTTCCTAAACATACCATTACAAGAATATTTAGCACCAGAACACGGTAGGTAGATTAATTGTGTATGCCTTTATTTTGGGTTTTAAAATCGTTTATGAGAGACGGATAACAACTAATTTCATATTTCAAATTACTAATCGAAATTATACATGAAGATGCAAGACTATAGATTGACGTTAAAAAATTTCTACTTGTTTAGATATTTATGACAAACTTATATTGTACTATCCCTTTTATTTGAGTAACTATACTGTATATATACATCTAATCAACGAAAACAGAAGACAAACTAGGAGAATTCATAGAACTTAAAAAGCGAGCAAAATCTAATATATATATATATATATATAAAATCACCAACCTCGCATTACGAGTATCTTTGTTCGAATCCAAATTCTATATTAATCAAGGTTATTAGAATTCTATATATACATACAACAGGAATTTATATAAACCAATCCAACAAAACGCAAAGAGATAAATATAATATAGAAGAATACGTATGCATATATGTATGGTATAGATAAATGAATGTTTCACGAATCTGAATCATTGTCACTACTATGAAGATCGGTGTCATGATTCGAGCTCATCAAATGATGAAACGGTCTAATCAAACTCGAGTTACCCGTCATCATCTGTTGCTGCGACGCTGTATTGGCATTGGAGCTAAAGAGCTGAAGATTACCAGCTCTATCAACGACATGATGATGATGGGAAGCTCCAAGGAACGAAGGATACGTCGGAAATAGAGAGCTCATTGCCGGAGGAGGAGGACCGAAAAACAGCTGAGATCCGTCTCCAGCAGACGACGAAGGAGGAGGAGGCAAATTGAGATTATTGTTGTTATTAGTAGGAACATTGGATATTGCGACAGTAACGTTATTAGTACCGGATTGGTCTAACGATTGTTGAAGATGTCCGAGGTTGTAGTAAGAGGAAGTGTTGTTGTTGTTGTAAGGATTGTTCAGAGAGAAATGTTGATGATTTGTCTCTAACCCATGATCTTGAAGATTACTGTTCTCATCGTGTTTGATCCATTTCCCTTTATCAAGATCGAAACTTTCTCTCCGTGTCGTTGAAGTATCCGTGATTCTTGATCTTGTTCTTGAAGAAGAGCCACCAAGATCCCAACTTTCCAAGAACCCGAGATTGGGAAATGCTGATGTTGATGATGATTCTCCGATTCCGGGGTTTCCGAAAACGAGATTTGGATACATTTGGTTAAAACCATGTGGGAACTGTAAAGGAGGGAGCTTGTCGACGTCATCTTTTGCTACTTCGAGTAACCAATCGATGACTTTGCTTGGCTGACTCAGCCCTAATCGATCTTGAAGGTCGTAAAGCTGAATCGCTGTTGGTACGGACAACCTTATCCTCCGGTCTCTAAGGCCACGGACTGTGCAGACTTTGCTGTGTCTGTCTTTGCCACCGAACGTTCTCGAGACTCGAACGATTCTTGGATTCCTAAAAGCTGAGGCCCATTGCCTCGATGATGATACCAAACTCGGCTGATTCTGCTGCTGCAACATGTTGTTTAAGTTTACTTGATGATTATGATTGTGATCTCCTTCTTGCTTTGCTTGAATCTCCTCTTCATCGCATTCTCTTGACCTCATCTCTATTAATTCACTCAATTAGATATTTTCGTGTGAAGAACAGATCTGAAACAAGAAGAGAAGAAAGTTAACCAATTTTACAAGATAAAGTATGATAAATAGTTGTTATAGCTTCTAATTATGGAATGAAATTGAGGTGAAGTGATGGAATTGTTTCTTTCTTCAAATGTTTGGGAGCAAAATTCACATGAAAGCAAAGCAAAATAGATGTGATTGGTATCTTTCTTTCTATGAAATGAAAGTTAAGATAAGAATTTGAATATTAAGCAAATCCATGTCCCATTTTCTTACATGGATCGAAGTCTGGTAGGCTTGAGTTCCTAGTTGAAGATCTAGTTTGATAGAGAGGAAGAAGGAACAAGAAGAAAGAAGAGATAAGAAGGCAGAGGATGAACAATGTGAAGTTTTTCTTTTTTTGGTAACTCGAATTTTATGTAAATATTATAATGATTGGGGAAGATAAATAATAAATGATTTTTTTATATAAATATATGTATTCCCTATTTTATATTATATATTCCAATCCCTAGGGTTTTATTTTGGTATGAAAGGAATTTATGCACAAGGACAAAAAGAGGAGCAATTTATGTAGTGTATTGATACTCTGATGGGAATGTGCATGTTTCGTCTAACACTCACAGTCACACAAGAATTTTATATGTAAAAGTTTACAATAAATTTTATATGTAAAAGTTTAGTATTTCATTTTCGGTAGTCGGTACCCATTCGTGGGTTTCACTTTGATTTTGATTTAATATTTATACCCATATATATATATATTAATCTCAATTTCGACTGTAACAACAATTTTAACATACGGTTAAGGTCATTTAAACATGCGGTAAAAAACGTTTACAATCGTTTGAAAATTTTAAACACTAAGAAAAGAAATCGTGTGAAATATGCGGTTTAATAATAGTTATAAATAATAACAAGAGGTTCAAACATAAAAGCCATAAAAAAGGGAACCCAAAAATGTTAAAGCAAAGTTTAGGTTGCAAGAAAAACTACACGAAAATATGAAATATTTATGATTGAAATTGTTGAATTACATTATTAACGAATCAACTTGTTGGAATCCTAATTTATTTTTTTGGGATAAAAATCCTAATTGAATTTAGTGATGAAGATGTGTTAAATCTGAGTTGTTGAGATTTGAGAATGCTTTTATTTCTAATTTAATAACTTGTGGGTTATATATTTCAAATGTTTAAATATATGTAACAAAATATATTATTATAGATTGTAAGATTGACAGCTATAGGAGGTAAGGGTCTCTCTCTGAGATAGATAATGGACCAAAGAGTATAGGTTTTTTTCTTTAAAGCATCTAATGCTTAAATACTCACAAAGAGATTGTTGGACCACTTCTCTTCTATGTGTCTTTGCCACTGAGATTTTTTGCCCACAATCACACCATTTTCTTTCATCTTTGTATCCAACTTGATCATTAATTAATTACTATAAAGTCTTTTATAATTGACCGCCCCTTTAATCCAATGGTTGTTAATTACGAATATATTGTATTATTTATTGACATATATGCAGGGTTTCGAAAATTCAGAATTGCATCAATAGTTCTGTAATATATCCTTAATCTTGTGATTGAATTCATTTGCAACAAAATTTTAAAAGAAAGGTTATCTTAATTTAGTAGAAACTTGTTGAAACTCACTGTCGACTAACATAGTTCTATAGTTAATTTTCAAAATTAAAAATCTTTTTCAATTTGTTCTGTTCTTATTGAACTATACAAAGTATAAATTCGAAAATCACTATTGATTTGCAACCATCTGCTTGTACCAAAATTTTCACATTCAAAAATCTGCATGTAGTTTTTAAAAACATTTGCAACAGAAAATTATTAACACTTTTTTAGTATTTAATTTATCAAAAAATAAAAGAAAACACCGTGTATATATATATATATATAACATAGCCAGTTAAAGCCTGGTATTGTTCATCACATATCAAAGGTTATGGATTTTTCGAAACACATGTATATAGATAGGGAAATTCTACTAAAGTACTACATTTTTTTGTATTTGAATTGTTTTTAATACCACAAACTACTCCAGGGAGTTTTGATGAAATTTGGATTATGTATGGGTATGTATTGCCGATGAGATTTTGCATCGGACTGTGTATTCTATGTGTTAAACTAGTTCCACGTATACTTAATATTAATAGTTCGTAGCATGCATCTTCACAAAAGTTTTTTTTTTTAAATGAAAGCATCTTCATATTATATAGTTATATAAGGAATTTCGTTAACGTAAACTTAATTAGATGGTGACAAAGTAACTTAATCCATATATAGGTCAGTATTTATCAAAAGTTTCTATGGACTGCACAAACGGATCTAAAGATGAATGACGAACGGTGGAACTTGAGCTTCTGGGCTTTAAGTCCTCCGACATTTCGAGCATAGGATCTTGTGAACCTTCTACAGGCCATACCATATACGTTTAACATATATGTTTGTATAAATGTTTATATATATATATATAGATTGTTTGATACTTCTGTACTTTTGTCTAGAAATATGTACAAAGCTCTGCAAAATTTAAATCTCAGTCTGCTCAAATAAGTTTTACATGTGCATTTTTTAATAACCAGGTTGTTTTTCCCTTGGCATAATTTCTCAAAATAAATTATAGCTTAGCTAGGCACTAAAAAACCCTAAATCACTTTATAATTATCAGTTACGCCTTTTTAAGAATGCTTACATAACTGCCTGTACTTTTCTTCAACATAATTGCCTTTTTGGGTTTTCTCTTACAGCGGAATCTAAATTAAATTAATATATATTAAGGAGTTGTTAGAAAAAAGTTGGAGATGTCAGGAGAAGAAAAAGCCGAATGTGTACGTGGTCGCATGCCTAGAATGTGAAAATGATGGTGGCTGAACAAAAATGGCACTAAGTAATAACCGTACCATACCTCCAACAAAACTGAATTTCGAGAAGTGACTATCGCATAAAACCTAGAAATAGGAATTTGTTTTCTTCTTACATAATTATCATTGCGCAACAAATACTGTACATATATATATGTATATATAAATGATGATTGACTAAAATGTACTATCTTTAAACAGCCTTTAGGGTTTAATTAGATGAGAATGTGTATATATCACTAACGACTTAGTTATAACCATACATATGAGTAAAATTCAATTTGTAGCTAGGGAATTGGATGGTTTTGTCTTTTAATGTGGGAACAGATTTTTTTGCATCCAATTCTGTACACATTATTAAAATCTATAAAGCTTATATATATATAAATACCAGAAGGCATTTATATCTATAAGTATGCATCATCTTCACTACAAACAACTATTTTTTTTAGCTAATAAAATAGCGTAATTATACATGAATGCATGTGATCTTTTGGTCAAACCATGCGAAATTTTGGGTTTTTTCTTTTAGTTTTACAGATTTACCACCGAAATTATTTACTTGATTATCGTCCATAATTTGGATAACAACAAATTAACGTTTAATTTAGTTAATAGACTGTAGAATGATAAAGACAGTTCCAAAATTTGTAATTTTCAACATATATAACAAATAAGATTTTTTTTTTGACAAGTTGGTCTTAAGCTATCGCCATCACAACTCGGACTAGATACCAGAATCGAATGATAAGAAAAAAAGATCCAAATTTTCATACTTGCCTTGTGTGATATCAACGAATCATCATAACATCCACAACTCTTTTATTTATTGTCGAAGACAAGACAAGAGAATCAAATTAAAATAAAATAAAATGAAAACACGATCAAAAGAGCTATAACCGATGTCGTTCATCATCTACGACAGTACACGATGGCCTAAGAAACGTCTTTTTTTTTGTCTTTTGGTTATGAGACGTCGTTTTCGGGTCTGAACGTCAGTAAATGCAGAAGGCTCATGCTGAGACAGAAAACGACATGTCCTTGTAAGAGACATCACCAAAAGGAGTAAAAACCACCATAAAGTAAATTGGGTTAATTAATTAGCTACGTTAATAATACACATACATGATACATATATGTATATATATATGCTGATGCTGACATAATGACATACATACACAACTGCTCTTCCTTTCTGTATTATTGACGCAGTAAAGGTGTCTCCAGAGTTTGCTGCACATAAAAACACTGATGAAACTACCCGTTTCTCTCTGTGTTTTACTGCTACATTTGGATATATAAAAAAAAATATATATATATATATATAAATCACGGGTTTCATATAAGACAAAAATATGTATAATATAAGGTTTTTTATATGCCAAGACAAGGATTGGCTTTTATGGATATGGGAAGGAAGTAAAGGACGTATCCATAAGGTAGACAGATTGATCAACATGATTCTTTTTGTTGAATTTTTCGTTTGTAATACGAATTTAGATTCCTATCCATCTTTTTCAGTATGCGAAATAGCCTCTCGAGGTATTTAGAGACAAAGGGGAAGATATGAACCTGCAAAAAGAAGAGAAAATGCAGTAAGAAAAAAGTTACTGTATGGAATAGTGATGTAGTGCCTTTAATGTCTGAAGAGCAATAAGCAAAGGGGACATACATTAGGTAAGAAAAAATAATAATTGCATGCAGATAATGTTTTTACGAGCTTGGACCTTGAAAATAAAGCAATTCCATAAGCTCAAACAGTACTCAATGCATTGAACTTCTAACAAAGCTATGAACATTTATGCAATGGAATGGCTGAGAGTGGCTTTTTAGTATCAGAAAAACATGTATGCATAACATGTGAGTTTATAACTCTCCAGGCACTTATATGCTCCTTGAATATTCTCAATAGCATCTTTCTTCATTGAAGTATTGAACGTATAGTCTGCTAAGAAGAACCTTGAGAAGTTAGATGAGTAAAACAACAAATCAGAGTCAGCATTTATGAAAACAAAAATGAATACTCTTAACAAAAATTGTGAAACTTTATATGAGTCTTACTCTTGGTAAACTAATGCAGCACGAACAAAGATAAAATGCCACCTAGGATCCAATGCACTAAGCGATCAAAACTGTTCTTTTCGACCCGATTCCACTCATATAAACTCATCATATAACCAACAATTCACTTATCATCATGTTCATCCAACACCTCAAAGGTTCCTTGCTCGGCCTTAGTGAATAAACTAATTTAATTGGACCCTAAACATAGAATGATAGAAAAAAACCAAAAAAATCTAGAAACTGGACAATGTCGGGCGCTTTGGCTTACACAGGAAAGGAATCGAACGAAATCGAAGTCGGATCAAACAAAACCGAAAGACTACCTATAACCGAAAGACTACCTCAATGTAATTAATAAAGTAACATCATTTCTTCCCTTATAAATAAACAGTTATTATTTTATTGTTCATCATTCAAAAAAACAAATTCGAGAAAGAACCATATTTGAGGTTTTTATTTTGCCGTGGAGTATATCATCATATCTACTAAAAATATGTTTTTTGGGCGGTTATATGCGTTATGGTCATCAATGTTGGTCATCCAAACAATTTATATTCCAAAAAATTTTAGTATACCAGAATTATCCGATATAACTAAATGTTGGTCATCAATAATAATTAAATATTCCAGGGTCTTATATTTTATTTTTTCAAAGTATTATCAAAGCTTTGATGTAATACTCCAAAATTATAATGATATAATTTTAGCATTGTAGCACTCAGAAAATTTTTCTATATCTTGTTGTTCTTCGAAAACAGTCGAGCTAAAGTCTTTGATTATACGTTCTCATTACACATGCCTTATCAAACATCGAGTTCATTATTAAGTTTATCTTGTGATGTTTCAGAATTTGGGAAATTTTCATAATGTTTGTTCATAACTTTTTTTTTATGTTTACATTCTGATACGAATTGAGGTACTAACTTTAAAACTTAAAATACTGAACAAGAAAGAAAAAACCAACATGTTCTGGAAAAAAAATCAAGATAGAACTATAGAGAGATTAGAAGAAGCCCAATTCGAGTTTTCGTGGGCCGAACAGAACCGAACTAAACTGAAGTAAAACTTCGGACTAGTTTTGTTCCATCTCACACTCTCTTTCTCCGTCTGTCGCTGTCTCTCTCGTCCTCCTCTGTTTCGTAGCTTCTGCAGCAGATCTCTCTTTGTCCTCTCTCTCCCTCAGATCACTGTAAGTACAACAACACTTCCTTGCTATTTCGATCTCTTCCTTCTTACTCTTTCTCGATTTGGTCGAAATCTTAATCTTTCTCTTTTCCTATTTTTTTTATCGAGCTTGATCTGACTCGTTATTTCATTTACTTTTCTTCTGGATTCATTCATGAAAAACATTTCTGACTTTCGTCATTTGTTCTTTTTACTGTTTGCTTTTGTTTCTGAATTAGTGCTGTTCTTGTAAAAGTGTTCTGATCTCTTTATTCATTCTTAGGGTTTGATTTTGGTGTGTGTGTGCGTGAGCTTAATTTCATCTACAACAGTGAAATCTTAAGACTTTATTTATTAGATCGTTGACTTTTATCTGAGTTCTAAGAAATCGGATCATCCTTTAGGTTATTGATCGAGAATAATTAAATGTAAATCGATTTACCACATCGATGAAGGTTTTGTTTTTGTCTGAATCAATCTCAACGATTGCTCAGAAGTTAGAATTGAATGATACATTCCACAGCTTAATTATTGTTATTGTTAAATTTTAAGCTATGTTTTTCTTTTTTCATGAAGAACATAAATTTTCCTACTTGTGTTGATTGTAGCAAAGTCTTTTTGGCCTATGATCTCTGGGAACTTCTGCATAAACATTCAATTTCATAAGTACTCCGTTATAAAATTTGTTCTTTGTGCAAAGATGTTCTTAGTTCTGTAGTCAGATGTGTGCATCAAAACTAATAGCCGAAGTGAACTAGACCCCTCTATCTCTATCCGAATGACGTATATCAGATTGGTTCTTTGTACTTCGTTAACTGCATTAGCCAACCGAAAATCCTAAAACCCCGGATCAGAAACAGGTTCACCAGATTTCTGCAAATTAGAGAGAAAAACATAAGCAGCAAGAAGAGATCTTTGAGTCTCAACAATTACTTAGAATGTAGAATCAAATGATACAATATACAGCTTGCTTATTGTTAATGTTAAACTTAAGCTATCTTTAGTTGTATAAAAAACATAAATTTTGTTAATAATATACTCACAGTCTCACATTTTATACATATCGAGTGTAGATGGCACAGCAAGAAGCTAGTAGCCCTTCCCCTGGTGCTGAGGTTGTTGGCCGTGCCTTTGTGGAGCAATACTATCATATTCTTCACCAGTCTCCCGGTTTAGTTCATCGGTTTTATCAGGATTCGAGCTTGTTAACCCGACCTGATGTTACCGGTGCTGTAACTACTGTCACAACTATGCAAGTGAGATTATGCTCCTACTTTATAAAATCAAAGTTGTTCTCTTCTGAGTTAGATTAACTTGGTTCCGCTTTTAATTTTCAGGCGATCAACGATAAGATTCTGTCATTGAAATATGAAGACTACACGGCCGAGATAGAAACTGCAGATGCTCAGGAGTCTCATGAGAAAGGCGTTATCGTCTTGGTGACAGGACGCTTAACCGGGAACGATAATGTGAGGAAGAAGTTCAGTCAAACTTTTTTCTTGGCTCCACAAGACAAGGGATACTTTGTCTTAAACGACGTGTTTCGATTCCTCGAGGAAAAAGAGGTGCCAATACAAGCCCGGTCTGTCACCATCAATGGAACCACTAGAGATGTTCAGACTCCTGTGGAACCAGGTACGATTAAAGATCCATGGCCTATTTTTTTCTTACCACATACCACTCATTTTTTTTCCAATTAGGATATTAACATCCCCTTACTTCTTGTCAGAACGTGTTCATGTTAGTCACGAGGCTGAGGTAGAACCCGAGCCAGTTGCTTCTATCGAGGAGGAAGATCTTGACCATGTGGCGGAGGTGTATGATCCTTCTGATAAAGATGAAGGAGTTGTTGTTGACGCTGAGCCTATCGAACCTCCAACTCAATTAAGTCCCAATGAAATTCTATCAGTATCTCAAGGAGATGCTCCTAAGCATTCCTATGCTTCAGTCGTGAGTCTATTTGCTTCATAAATGTTTTTTTTTTAATTTTTCAATATTGATATTTGTTTCTAGTAAACTTTACAAGTCTGTGTGATTCAACAGCTCAAACTAATGAAAAGCGGTCCAGCACCAACACACGTTACTCGGAACAAGCCAAGAGCAGCTCCGGTCAGTACCAATCAGAAGCAGACTGCTCCTCCTGCTGAGCCTGCAGCAGCATCCGAGGCTTCAGGTCTCGAGAATGTACCAAACAGTAGCAATGTTGATGTGGAAGGTCGGTCCATTCTTTTCATTTTTCTGTTTAAATATGCATACGTAATCCCTTGGTTAGTCATTTCTTCCTTTTCTTTCTGTCTACTTGTTAACACAGATGATGGCCATTCGATTTATGTTCGTAATTTACCTTTCGACTCTACACCAACACATCTTGAAGAGGTGTTCAAGAACTTTGGCGCTATCAAGCATGAGGGGATTCAAGTCAGAAGCAATAAGGTTTGATATATAAATCTACAGTCGTCTCCGGAACCCCTTACTTACTGGTTCCTTACACGTTGTTTGTGACTCTCTCAGCAGCAAGGTTTCTGTTTTGGTTTTGTGGAATTCGAAACATCTAGCGGAAAGCAGAGTGCGCTCGAGGTAATACCACAGCCTTCAAAATCTTCTTATATCCTTCTTGGAGGTAAAGTCTGACTCTTTTGGTTGGTACCTGCGTAGGCCTCACCGATTACAATTGGTGATCGTCAAGCTGTTCTAGAGGAGAAGAAAACAAATAGTCGAGGTAACCAACATGAGAGACCTCATCACGAAAAAGCTGATTTTAGTGAAGAGTTTTGTGTAATAAAGATGGGTTTTATCTTTTGTAGGAGGCAACAATGGAGGTGGTAGGGGAAGGTACTTTCCCGGAAGAGGGAGCTTCCGAAATGAAAGTTTCAAAGGAGGACGTGGTGGAGGAAGAGGAGGCTATGGAAGGGGTGAGTTTTCCGGTAGACCAAAGAGCTCAAACCCACGGAACGGAGGAGAAGGTTACCAAAGGGTTCCTCAAAACGGAGGCAGTGGAAGGGGAGGCGGAGGAGGAGGAGGAGGACGTGGAGGACCTCGCGGTGGTGGTTCATCTTGACTTTGCATTTAACGGCGCCTCCATAAGAGAGTAGTTTTAATTTTTGTTTGCACCTTTTTTTCTGCCTACCTACTTGAGTTGAGTTGATTTGGCAAATTGTTTTGGCTTTTTTTTGGGTCGGTTTAGCTTTTCGATATTCTTGCTTCTCTTTGTATTTTCGTCCTCGTTTTTGTTTTTCATCCTTCAATCCTTCTTTGGAATCTTTCTTCATAAACATTCAATTTCATAAGAAATCCATTATAAAGTTGTGTTCTTGATGAAAAAATGTTCTTAGCTGCTTAGTAAAAGTGAGAGCAGAGGTAGTGGATTAGACCGGCGTATCTGATTTGTTAATTGCACTAGAGAACCGGAAACACACATAAAAGGTTAACCGAATTTCTGTAAATTTAGAAGAAAACCAAATGCAGCAGAGCCAATAGAGACGAGAGATCAGAGCTTTTAAACAACTTTGAGTAGCATAATTTGAAGTCTTTAAGAGAAACGAAAATACAAAATTACGAGTACCATAACTGAATACATTTTCCAAGTTCACACGGAAAACGTCTCGACAAACAAAAAAAATATCAAAATTTTAGTGTGTTTATCAGAAAACAATACAAAGAGAGGATTTTATCGTTTGAACTTCTTAGAAGATTTCTTGTCTTTGTTACCTCCCTTGTTACCTCCCAAGAACCTCTCACTCTCTTCATCATCTTCTCCTCTTCTCTTCTTTCTACCTCCTGATTCTTTCATATTCTACAACAAAAATTGCCATACATTAACACATCATTCTAAGAAATAAGCAAACAATATTTAACCTTTTAAATGTATTATGCAAAGTAAAAATACCATTGCGGATAGTTTTTTTGCTTCTGAAACTCTCTCCAACAATGACAAGACTTCGTCTTCTTCAGCTGGAAATTCTGGTAGTTTCTTGCCTGAATGTAGAAACATAGTCAAATGGCTTTATCCTATGAGAGAACAAAAGATAAAATGTGTCTAGCTAATTTTTTTACTTACCTATGAGTTTTTCAATTTGCAAGTACCATTCAAGCTCATACTGGTTTACAAGTGATATCCCAACACCAGAACGTCCAGCACGAGCGGTTCTTCCCACTCTGTGGATGTAATCCTATGACCAAAACTTGGAAAATGAATATGTGTTTTCAAGATCATTGAGTCATGAGAAACAAGAAAAAAAGGTCCAAACCTTTGAATTTGTGGGAATGTCATAATTGATAACCATATCAACCGATGGAATATCAAGCCCTCTACTAGCCACATCCGTGCAAACCAAGATGTTACATTCCCCTGCTTTGAACTTATTCAATGCTCCTAGTCTCTTTGACTGTGAAGATTTTGAAAAGAATGAGAAAATTTATAAGAAAAATTCAGTCATGAAATCTTTAGAAATTTTAAGAGCGTTTCAGTCATTAACCTGAGTCATTTGACCACTGATAGGAATAGCTCTAAAACCAAGGCTCCGAAGCATCAAAGCCATAAAACGAGTACCATCACAAGTTCGGGTGAAAATCATTGATGTTGATTCAGGCATTTCACTCAGAATGTATACGAGGTAGCAATCCTATTAAAATTATTGAAAGCTCATTACATTCAAAGAAAGCAAAAAGTCTATTATGTGTTTGCTACTATCTATCTATCAGGCTGTTGTAATCAAAATATGGTACCTTGTATTTAGCAGCAACAAACCGATACTGCTGTTTTAGAGTATCAACTGTGGAATATTTGGAGGCAGCCTCAATCTGTAGGTAAGCAATAAACATAAAAACTGTTAGACCTTTGAACTATGATTGCTGCAATGAGAAAAGAATTGAAGTGAATTTAGTGTTTCCATACCTTCACAGGATTCCTTAAGCATGCTCTTTGAAGTTTCCGAACCTAAAAGGCCAAAACATTAATGAGCTGATCGTTCTTAAGACTTCCACTCTACAAAATATTGAGATACACATAGATCGATCAACACCACAATATTGTCAAGCAAGCTTACCTTTTTAGTCATAGTTGCTGAAAAAAGAAATGTTTTACGATCACGAGGGACCTCTTCCAAAATCTGGTTAAGAGATTTCTCAAAATCTTCATTCAGCAGTCTATCTGCTTCATCAAGAACCTGATAAAATAATGTTTAAGTAAATACAAAATTGATGGGAACTAAGAACAGACAATACCAGAACGAAAATGAACAAGAAAAGAAAAAGCTTAAATTTACCAGATATTTCAACGTCTTCAAAGAAAAGCCTTTTGTGTCAGACATGTGATCCCATAGACGACCAGGTGTTGCAACCTACGAAACAATATATCAAACTTGGCAACTAGATTCGCTCGCATTAAGTGCAGACACTTAAAGAATTGGCCCTAAGTGGAGAATAGAAAGCAGTTTCAGAAAATAAACATACAATAACATGAGGCCGTTTCCCAAGAGCAATAGTTTGTTGCATCCTGTCTATACCTCCAACAAGCTGGAAAAAAATCAGGAAACATATTCGGTTCAAAACCCATTTATAGCACCACGATTTCAATTACGGTAAGTAACATGGTTAAACCATCAGCTTACCACAGCACACCTAAGACTTATATCAGATCCTAGAGCTTCAAACTGCTCAGCAATCTGGATTGCGAGCTCTCTGGAGAGAAGAAAAAAGAACAATCAAATCCAATAAGAAGGACAAAAAAAGGGACTTTAAGAAACACTAGAAGAAACTTAGGTATGCGAATCATACCGAGTTGGTGATAAAACACAGGCGAAGAAAGCAGGATCAGGTCTACGCCCTTTCTTAGGCTCAGAATCATTAACATACTCAAGGAGTGCTTGCAAAATAGGCAATGCGAAGGCTCCGGTTTTACCAGAACCGGTTTGCGCAAGTCCAATTACATCTTTCCCTGAAGGAGACATCAGCACATTAGATTCAATCAATTGAATGATAAACCTCGATAATCAGAAAGTTCCAAGCTCTTCAATCTCTCAAAGACCTAAACACAGACGTAAGAGCCTCAGAATAAATTAAAAAAAAACTACCTTCAAGAGCATAAGGAAGGGCTTCGGCTTGAATTTTGGAAGGGTTCTTCCATCCCAACCTTTCGCAAGCTTTCACAAGCTCCTCACGCACACCAAGTTCTGCAAACGTCTTCATCACTTCGTTCTCTTCCTCCATTTTCAATACCGACCAATAAATTCGCTCACTTTCCCTATCTGGACCTCAAATATCGCGCGGGAAACAAATCTCCTTAAGACGATCGCTTGTACAAGACTTCCGGGGACAAAGTGCCGTGCAAAGTTTAGGGCTTTAGATAAATCAAGCAAGGGTCACGCAAATCGGCGCGAGTTGGAAAATTAAGAAGACAATGTTCGTCGAGAGAGAGTGAGTACAAAAAGAGCGTGTTTCGGCGACGAAGGGTTTCTGCTATAGCCTAACTGGGCCTATCATGAGCCTGCAATTTTAGACTTTGGGCTCAGTAAATATATTTTCAAAAGGCCCATTTAATTGGTCATTATCAATTTGAAAACCGCTTTGATTGGTCCGAACTACACTAATATCTAGATTCAAATATATATAGACATCCCTTGCTAGTCTGAAGCAGGAAGAAGCTTTAATCCAATTAAATAATGTTAACTCTAGTTACATAAACGGCAGAAAAGCTTATATATTACAAGCGAAGTTCTGAGACTTTTAAGGCAAAAAGATTCCTAACATGTGGAACTTGAGATCTAATGAGATGCTTTGTTCTTCTTGGAGATGTCTTGGAGCAATAATCTTGTTTCAGCAGTAAAATCAACAGGAGCTACTCCTTTCACAGTTACCCTCTGCCTCTTCTCACCGTTATACTCATTCTGAGTGACACTAATCCTGAAGAGATGCGAGGACCAAGTTGCTTCTTTCAGCTTTGTCTGAAATTCATTTACTTCACCTCCCTGGAAAAAGTTTTAAGCGTTAAACATGACATCGAAAGTTTCATAATGTAATGTAACATATACTAGCTTTTATAAGTCTTTTGCCTCCTTACCTCTGATCTTAGTTTGTTGAGCTCATCAGCTGAACATCCAATAATCTTCTCTGCTTCATCGTTGAATGATGAAAACCAAGCTTCTCCTGTTGAGTCAGAGACTTTCACCACCATTATGTACCTGACAACACCCAAAGTAGAGAGACGTAAGTTGTCTGAGAGGAAGCCAATGCGGTACATACCAAGTTTTGATTATGAAGCTGAGTTTCTAACCTTAAGCTGCATTCTTCATCCTTTTTCTGGCAACCTTCACACCAGTAACCAGAGTCCATTGCTTCAGTCACTTTCTTGTTACAAGTCTTACAAGCTTGGTACCACATTGTCTGGTCTGGTTTGATGAAGCTTATGTAACCCCTAGTGTTGAAAAATACAGGCTGCAAGAGAAATCCAATTTCATAATAAGTTCATAACTCTATTGTTGAGCAATTTTGGTCCAGGAGTTGTATTCAGTACTTTAGTACCTTTTCCTCGCCTAGAGATGGGTTGCTTGTGATGTGAGAGAGAAGGACTCTGTTGGTATGCATAGACCAAGATCCATTCTTGGCAGATGGGCTCATCCCTGAGCCAATGGAAGACATGGATGTTTCCTTGCCTTCAGAATCATACCTGCAAAAGTCAGAAGAAACAGTAAATAAAATCAGCACAGACAAGTTTCACCATTTTAATTTATCAGCTAACTCACTTCAAAAGACATACCAAGATTTCAGCTTTTTAGCTTCTGGTGATTCAGGATTGATCATCACATTGCTTCTGCTGATGGTGGACAACGAAACACCTGGAGAGATTGGATCAAATCAGCAAACAGGTTTGGGGGAGAAGTGTTATATCGAAAAATTGTTAAATCATAGCAAACCAAAGATTACCTTGAAAGTCTCCAACTTTGAGTGACTTGATTGCAATCACAGGAGACTTATCAGCCATATCTAACAGTTCTTGACCTATGCCGGTTGCCAGGTCGTTCCACAGGGACACCACAACAGTTTTCTTTGACTCATCAGCCAAAGTTATATCCCTCTTGGGTATCATCTCATTGTCAGTTCTCCTTCTAATACTCATGGTTGGAGAAACACTTTGAACAACCCCAATAAGATCTGGAAACAGCATAATATTCAAGTTGTTATCATTGTAAACAAATGTATACATTACCAGCAAGATGAATGTTCAATGAAAATAATGGCTCTTACCAATAAGCTCCTTCTGATTCACATACATGCCCAACTCTTCAATGGGCACAAAGTTGAATTTTGTCTCGGGAACAAACATTTCCTCATTACTAGCTTCCTCCACCTCTGAATTTTCATTCAATGTCATCTCATAATCATTCCGAACTGTCTTAAACTGCTTGTTCGCAAGTTTTAGTGATCCCCTAGAGATATAGTAGACCTTTCCCAATTGGAAAATATCATAAAACTTCCGTGCAGCATCATTGAACATCGTGGCTTGAATTTGTGTTCCCTTCATTACACCAAAATTAACAAAATGAGTAACCACACCACATAGAAAGCCTATAACAAATCTGACATTTGATGAAAGTGGGCGCTTTCTTACTTCTTCATCTGTTAGTTCGACATTGAAGACACATCCTTCTCCTCTAGCGTTTCGATAATTTCTCATGAGGCCCTTGTTAGTGACTCGGACTTTGATGGTCCAGCTTCCTTGATAGGGATTCAAGGACACAAGTGGATGTACCCTTCTAGTCATGGCCATTCTTGCAGCCGGTGCAGCACTGCAAAAACCAAAAATGATTAAGCACACATTCGTAATCATTTCAAAAGAGAATTTGAAACATACAAGACGTTTTAAAGTATATGCTTACTTTCCCCTCTGTTCACTGATTATCTGAGAAGCTGATTTGGCAACAAATTCCTGCTTGGGTTTCAAGGTGATTCCAGTTGAAGCATCCGTTCTAACATCATTCACGGGAGAGTGATCTAGTTTCTGCCTCTTGGGCTCACCAGCTTCCTCTTCGCTCTTACTCTCCAAGTTAATCTCAGAATCAAGCGCAGAAGCAACAGCCTCACATTTTGTCACAAGGAAATATCTACAGGGAAATTACACAGAGACGATAGATCAAAGATATGTTAGCAACTGTTTGATTTCATGAAAAAATGCGATTATTCAGAGAAAGAAGCAAAATATATTGTTACTTTGTTGATTTGCTTGAAATGTCGTTAACAGTGAAATCGAGGAGACGAATTAGACCCAGATTCTGGATCTTCCCGGATATGATTTCAGGTGTCAATGAAGCTGTGAACATTGCTTTTACTTTCGTCTTTCCATCATTCGCACTAAATCTGTAAACCAGAACATGTAATAAACAATCCAATCAGATCAAACCCGAAAAATACAAACCCTCACAACCCTGAGCTAGATCCACTATTACATCAGATCAGTAACTAAAACCCAAAACTGGGTATTAAGAAAGATACCCAGATCTCTATCATGGAGTCATACGCAATTGTAAAGCTATAATCGGTTACGAGACGAAACATGAAACACTAATCTAGAGTCGGAACTAGGGAGAAGAAGAAGAAGGCAAATATAACCCAGATGGTGAAGGAACAACGAGACTTACGTGTATCGGTTGCCGATAGGCTTGAGATCGACGACTTGAACGACGATCTCAGATCGATCGGAGGACGAATCAAAGGATGGGTTGGACAATACGGCGGAAATAGCATCTGGGGTCACTGAAGTCTGCATTCTTACTCTCTCTCTCGATTGAAACGTTCGATTTTTCTGCTCTAATAGAAATGGGAAACGAAAAGGTGTGAGTGGATTAGCTGAGAAGAAGAGCAAGGGTTTTTGTAAAGGGAGAGACTTTGGCGGGAGCTATTAAATTTTGATTAGTTACACCCGCGGGTTTTATTTCTCTTTTTAATTTCTTCTAAATTTTCATTTTCGACCAAAAAAAAATCTCTACCGCTTCTTTCGCAGCTTTTGGCGCGTCATCGAACCTTTGGAACGAGACAGAAGATACTGTACATATATAATTTCAAATATATAGAGGAATTGACTTGGAAATTCATGCGTCGGTCCTACGATGAGCTGTCAACTACTCGCTTGAGCCGTTGAGTATATAATCGGACGGCTCACATCAATACATGTAACAGACTTTCCCCTCCCATTGTCCTTGTGAGCCAGTCAAACTTCTAGTTTATTGACTAATGACTAATATCGCAACAAGTTTTTTTGTTTTGCACTTATTTTTCTAAAACTTACAAATTTCTCCTTAATGTATTCAATTGATCTAAGAAACCAACGAAACCACTAAAATCTGGGTAATGAGAAGAGAACCCATTATATACTTTCTGATAACAACTGGGGACAAGTGTAACTACAGAAAAGTTTGGGTGATATTAGTAAATAGTGAGAATAAGTAGGATTACTTTTGAAGTTTCGAACTTGTATTTCTAACCCCATATTTCAGTTAATTTGGTCATGTGGGGGAAGTCAATGGCCGAATCGATCTCAGTGAGGGTTGGCCATAAATCTCCAAGACAAATAAACAAAGCTCTCGAATTTATCACTTTCTCAACCTTTCGCCATCTACGAAATTACGGGTTCTCTTTCGCTCCTATACTAATTCTCATTTTTCAACTTTCTTATATGGGGTTGCTTACACAAACAACTTTTGCTTTTGCTTCCTCTCCCGCATAATCTCGCCTTATTCTCTTCCTCTCACTACAAAAGTTTGTTCTTTGATTCATATAGAAAGCATAATCAAAAGCTTCTCGAGATTTTTTTCTTTTCCACTTTGGATTAAGCTCGTTTCACGGTACTTCACTCTGTTCGATCACCAAGTGTAAAGTAAAATGTTTCTGTGAGATCAAACAACAGATAAGTCTCAAAATTTTCGTCTAAATTTCCTAAAAACATCTCCTTTTTGCAGAATCAAGAACGGGTTTTCGGGAGCCTGTTGACTTTGACTTTGACTTTGTCTTTGTCTTTGCGGGATTGTGGGGGTGTGTTGTAGCTCTGTTTCTTCTGAGAGATAGAATGGTCTTGTGAGGAGGTTAAAACGATGTGGGATTTGAAGAGGGTTTCACTGATCTATTACCACAAGTAATGGTTTTTACCATGTTTATGTGGGGATTCCTCTTCCTCTCTGTTTACTTCATTCCGGGTGTTGTCCAAGGGTGATGACTTTTATTTTTCCAGGTCTAGTTCTCGTGATTAAGCTTATATAGTAATTACTTTTAAATAACAGCACTTAGTTTATCAGAAAACCTCTCCAGTTCTACCATTTTTATTGGTTAGATCGAACGGTTTCCATTAGTCTAGTCTTTACTGTTTCCCCTCCCATTTGTGCTTTCACCTGGAAACAACTTTTGACTTTTTTCTCTTCTACTGTATCTATTTAAAGCTTTCTCGTAGAGTTTGAGTTGGGTTTGGGCTCTAGTCTTTGGTTTGAATATGGCAGAGTTTGAATCCAAGCTTCCTGTTTCTGGAGTGAATGATCATGTATTTGAGGCATGTCACCATGTTGTCAAGGCACTGAGGGCATCTAATAACAATCTCGATGCCAACTTGAGAAAGCTCCTTAGTGATCTAGAGTCCCATCTGTCAACATTTGGGATGGTTGATACCAAAGTTGAAGATACAGGATTCTCGGAGATCAAGGAGAGATTCAAAGAAGCAAAGAAGATAATCCTTGGCTGGGAACAAAACCAGTCGATGATATTGGAAGCTGGTCTCTCTGAAGCGGATCAGTTCTTCCATGCCCTGTACGAAGTTCAAACAGTTCTTATGGGTTTCAAAGCTTTGCCCGTCAAAACTAGCCAGAAGGAGAAAGATGTTTACAACCAAGCTACAGTTGCTCTTGACATCGCGATGCTGAGGCTTGAGAAAGAGCTCCTTGATGTCCTGTATAAGTACAAACAGGATGTACAGCCTGAATACTTGGCTGTCAGTTCCCGCGGAAAGGATATTGTTTACGATGAGTCCTTTGTCTCCCTAGATGATGAAGTTGTTGTTGAAGCTACTTCACACGAAGGTGACGAGCAGATATTGGGATCCCAAAATGCTGATTTAGTGGATCCCCTCGTTGTTCCTCACATAAAGGCTATAGCAAACGCAATGTTTGCTTACGGCTATGATGGAGCATTCCGTGGGGCTTTCATCAGCGGTCGAAAAGAAGCTCTTGATGAGTATATGGTCACTCTTGAAATGGAGAGATTCAGCTGTGGGGATATTCTTGGAATGGAATGGGAGGACTTGAATGGTGCGATGAGAAAATGGACAAGGGTTTTGAAGATCATTACTCAAGTTTATCTTGTCAGTGAAAAACAGCTCTGTGAAAAGATCTTGGGAGACTTTGAGCCGATTTCCACCGCTTGCTTTATTGAAATCTCGAAAGACACAATTTTGTCTCTCCTCAACTTTGGTGAAGCTGTAGCGCTGAGATCTTGCCAGCCAGAAATGCTTGAACGCTTCCTTAGCATGTATGAGGTTTCAGCAGAGATTCTCTTGGATGTGGATAACCTATTCCCGGATGAAACAGGCTCGTTTCTAAGAATGGCTTTCCACGAGCTGTCAAAAAAGCTAGCTGATCGCACAACTGCAACATTCTTAAAGTTCAAAAATGCAATAGCCTCGGATGAATCCTCCCGTGCCTTTCCTAGAGGCGGAATTCATCACCTGACCAGATATGTAATGAACTACTTGAAGCTTCTCCCGGAGTACACCGATGCTCTAAACACACTCCTTCAGAACCTAGAAGTTGATGACTCAATCCCCGAGAAAACAGGACAAGACATCCTTCCTTCCACATTCTCTCCGATGGCTAGACATCTCCGGTCAATTGTCACAACTCTGGAGTCCAGCCTCGACCGAAAAGCTCAGCTTTACGCAGACGAATCACTCAAGTTCATTTTCCTGATGAACAACTTTCATTACATGGTCCAGAAGGTAAAGGGATCAGAGCTGAGACAGTTCTTTGGAGACGAATGGATCAGGAAGCACATCGCGAGGTACCAACACAGTGTCACAGACTACGAGAGATCCACATGGAGCTCTATTCTCTCTTTGCTTAAAGACAACAAAGATTCTGTAGCTACCTTAAGAGAAAGATGCAGACTTTTCTGTCTTGCATTTGATGATGTTTACAAGAATCAAACCTGTTGGTCGGTCCCTGATCCAGAGCTCCGGGATGATCTTCACATCTCGACCTCGGTCAAAGTTGTTCAATCTTACAGAGGATTTCTCGGAAGAAATGCAGCTCGTATAGGCGAAAAATACATTCGATACACTTGTGAAGACATTGAGGATTTGCTTCTTGATCTCTTTGAGTGTTTGCCATCTCCGAGATCATTGCGCAGCACGCTTAGGAGATGATGATGACTCGAGCCTATTTTATGACTCGATCGTTGTTCTTTTGATAATTTTGTTTTTTCTTACTTATGCTGTGATTTTTGATACATGTAAATAAGGTTGTAATTTGATACTCTATTGTGGGGATGTAATTTGATTTGCAATAATTGAAATTAATCGTTTTTTATTTTCGTTTACAGAGCAAAAAAGGAGGAATTTATTCGTTATAGCTACTGAAAATGACGACCCAATGAAAAGGCTTCACGTATGTGATATTTTTTTTTGGTTTTTCCAGATCTCTGTAGGCTTAAATCACTTAATTTTTAACGGCCAGGATTACTTAGATCATTTGCAACTACGCTACATAAACCCTTCGTCGAACAAGTAGGGTTTTAACAGAAGCTAAGAATCACATAGGAAGCCAAGCGTGGAGAGGTACTTACTTTTCTCGGTCATTTCTTTGTCGTAAACCCTAAAAGTTGTCAGCTTCGATCCTCGTTAGCTGTTTCAAAGGTTCTCTCGTCTTGGATTTGAGTGACCTCGGTCAATAATCCGTCATTTCTTTGCTTTTCATTTTCATGGGTTTTGATTCCGATGTTTGCTACTGATGTTGTTTTTTTCCAACATAGCTGCTCTGTGTTTTGGTTTCCCATTCACTATTTTGGTTCCTGAGAATTTAGGGGTTTGAAAGGCAACGAAGAGTGAGAATTTAAAAGCTTTGATTGTCGTTTTTATGATACTGTTCTTAAGACAAGAGATTATGATATTGACTAGCTTCTTGATAGTAACCAAATGATATGATCACTACTTTACATTAATGCTATGCCTAATTACGATTAATTTGCCTGTCCGTCTTAGATATCTTACGACGATGGCTTTTCTGAGTAAATTCGGAAACATATTGAAGCAGACCACAAGCAAGCAACTCAATGCTCAGGGTTCTTTATCAACCCCTTCGCTTTTTCAGGCGATAAGGTGCATGTCATCTTCTAAGCTCTTTATTGGAGGTGAGTCTAGCCCTAGAATGTCTGTTGAACAAAAAATTGGCTAGTTGTTGTTTTGCTAAATTCTTGCTAACTTTACGATTTTTTTTTTGCTGTTGTAAGGTATGGAATATGGCATGAATGAGGATAGCTTAAGAGAAGCTTTCAGCAAATACGGTGAAGTTGTCGAAAGTAAATTACTTCTCTGTTTAGTATATTCTTGTAAACATGGTTGCAGTAGTGTGTTAATGAACAAATATGCACTTGTTTCTTGTGTATGGCTTGTTTAGTTGCCTTTTGCTAACCCTGCCTCTGTTTTTTATACAGCTAAGGTTATTTTAGATCGAGAAACTGGTAGGTCGAGGGGATTTGGATTTGTTACATTCACCTCTGCAGAGGAGGCCTCTAGTGCTATCCAGGCTTTGGATGGCCAGGTAATCCTGCTGCTGATCTTTGAATCTTTGAAAGAGTGATAATGTCTGTGAGTTCCAGGTCTCGTTGGATTGATTTTTATTGCTTAGTTTCATACTATTCACTATGTACTCCTCTGAGAACGATGTTAGTTTGAACTAAGAACCCATTCCCTCTCTGATCCGATGCCTTAATCATCCCTCAGGATCTCCATGGCCGGATTGTTAAAGTGAATTATGCACATGAGAGAACAAGTGGCGGTGGTTTTGGAGGTGGTGGCTATGGAGGTGGTGGTGGTGGAGGTTATGGTGGTGGAGGTTACGGTGGTGGAGGTTATGGTGGTGGTGGCGGCTATGGAGGAGGTGCGGGCGGATATGGAGGCGGTGCTGGTGGATACGGAGGCAGTGCTGGCGGATATGGAGGCGGTGGCTATGGAGGCGGTACTGGTGGTGGCTATGGAGGCGATGCAACTGGTGGTCACAGAGGTGGTGGAAGCGGTGGCTATGGATCTAGCGGCAGCGGTTATGGTGAGGGTTCAACTGCAAGTGCAGGTCCTGTTGGTGGCTATAATGGAAGTGAAAGTAGTGGTTATGGTGAGGGTTCAACCGCAAGTGCAGGTGCTGTTGGTGGCTATAATGGAAGTAGTGGTTATGGTACTGGCAATACTTACGGTAGCAACAATGGTGGATTCGTTGGAGACAACCAGTTTGGAGGAAACCCGGCTGGCAACAGCTCTCAGTTCGGTGGTGACAATACTCAGTTTGGTGTTGGTGGCCAATTTGGTGGCGAGGCTCAGTTTGGAGGCATGGAGAAATCTGAGATGGAGAATGGACCGGTGGGAGATTTCGAAGATGACACTGATGTTGCCAAAAGAGCTTGAATCAACTAGCAAACAATAGTTGTCAAGACTTGTCTTTTCATATTTATCCGATGACATTCGAAGCGATTCTGTAGCTTATCATGAAATTATCTAGAAACAATCTGCTTTTGCTATCTTGAAAATAATTTTGTAGCTTGATATTGTTTATGAAGGTATACATTGAATTTAAACCCAAAAATGAGCTTTGTTTCAGTTTTGCTTGTGGTCTGATATGAGAAATTTCATCTGTTTTTGCATATCTACTAACATCAACCAGTATTGCAAATTCCATCTATCAGACAGACTCTAATGTGGCCTAATTTCATAGATGTTGTTCTGCTTCTTCCATGAGAAATAGCATCTTCTGAGCATTCAACACAACAGGAGACCCTTGTTTTGTTTTCTCAACAATCTGCTTTATCAGTTGCTTCTCCAGTTCACTCTCAAAGTCGCTGCTTTCTTCTTCTTGTTCTTCCAAACAAATAAAATCTACCAGCTCCTGCTCCTGAACCTTGGAATCGATCTGATGATGGCTCCAAGGCGAGCTCTTGTTTGTCGAAGAGAAATCTTCATGGTGAAGCTCGCTCTCTTGCATCTCCAGTGGTAAATCATCATCTTCAGAGTCGTCGTTTATTTTCATCAACTCATCGTAAGACTCATTGAATGCATCAAGTGCTTCACCTGTTAAGTTCATTACCAGGGGTTGCATCTCAGCAAGATTAGTCTGGGTGTGCTCTATAGCAACTGGGATTTTCGAGTCACTCTTATATGTCATCACTTCACGGGTTTCCCATAACCCGGACCATGAATTCTTCCTGCTTTCTGATTCCATGACTAGTTGTTCCACCTTTCTTTGGCTCTCTTGGAGTGCAGTCTCGAGCTCTGAAACCCGTTTCTCAAGACGTGAGTTGATAACTTTATGCAGTCGCACGCTCAATTCGTGAGGTGAGACAGCATAGTTTCCTGACTCAGGTGTGGAGTTACCACTTGGATCTTGGTTAGACTCCGTTTCAGCTATACGCTTCCCTCTAACTTGGTCAGCTATCAGTTCACCTTGTGCCAATTCTACCTCGAAATCTGACTCCATCTGCAAAAAAATGTTGAAACATAACTTACAAAATTGAACTTTGAACATCTTGTTTGAGTTTTGGTAATTCAGGCAAGGCAAAGCAAAGAGCATATTTATAAGTGTAGACACAACGGACCTCAATCATATCAGAGTGTCTTGACTCAACCTTGGAAGTGTTCATGTTTATTTCTAGCCTTTCAAGTTCAGCTTCAAGCTCTGCTTCAATATTACTTATAGATTCTGAATTCTCAGCTGCCTTTTCGATATCTAGCTCCTTCACAATCAACGAGTCTTTCATCTCGAGCTCATCTTCTAAATCGTGTACCAAATTCTCTGTTTGCTTCAGCTCTTGTTTGACTTTGCTCACTTCGGCTTGGCTTGCCATGAACGAGGACATTATGCCAATCGAGATCCCGAGTTGTAGCAACACCGTTGCATCACTTAGTGCTAAAAAAAAGAAACTGTCATGTACAGTCTTTTCCTTTTCCCAGAATAAATAATTATCACAAGCTAAAGATTGTAAGAACTTTACCATGTTTTCTACTCTTGCTCTTCTCATTTCCCACTTTCCTCCCAACCAAAGACTCCAAACCGGGGATTCTGAAACTATGTGCAGCCTTATCTTCATTGAGAGTAATTTGTTGGCTCAACCACAAAGAATCTGCAGTGCACTTGCTAATTACTCGAGCACCATCAGTCACGAGCAATGGCCTCGAAATTGAAGCGCGTGGGGATGGAAATGGGCTAGTCACGTAATCTTCCATGTTCATTTGTTCCCCATGAAACCGAGACATTAAGCAGCTTTCCATAGAACTCAAAGGTTTAGTTAATCGTCTGTACCGCTGGTTCCTCCTCATGAATCTTCTCTGCCTAAAAGAAGAATTCAACTCTGTGTCACCTGCAAGAGCACCACGGGTTTTCCAATATCCATGTTCAATCTCCGGGAACTCGGGCGGTAAACCAAACAAAGAATCTGAATGAACATCTTCATAGTTTCCCGAATTCTCTCCACTCGTTGATGGTACATCCACTCGATATGGATCCGGAATTTCCCCGTCTGATATCATTATCTCATCCCTAAACTTGTCTTCGTTCACCTTCTTGTCTCTCACCAATCTGCTAAGCAGGCATCTAGGAGGAGATTCAGGCTTCACGTCTTCAGAAGAAGATTCGAGAAAGTTATCTTTACCTTTCGTTACATTCTGCAATTGCTTAGCTATATAGCCCGTAGCAGCTGTAGCTGCGATTAACCATATATCCATTTCTTCCTCTCTTGTCTTCGAGAATCAAGAGAGCAACCCAAAATTCAACACTAGAAGAGTCTCTCCTTCTTCATTCCAATTCACAGTGCAATAAACATCTTCCATAAACACTAATCCAATTAACAAACTCCAATATCAAATCGAAAGCTCAGGCTTTTATCTGAAAAAATCACAAACGAATTCAACACGAGCAACCTCAGACCTCGAAACCCCCAAAAATGCACAGAAACCAAAGTCTCGACTTCGTTCGAAGGCAATGCCCAAAAACCCCACTTTGTACCAAACTATACTGAAATCGAATTACTGAGCAACATCCATCTGCGAAAGCCTACAAAAGGCTTCGATTTCCCCGTCAGCGAGAAGGTGATGAGCAGAAACAACGTGTGTACCCTTTTGGTATAAAGTAGGCGAAAATTACAAGGAACGAAATCAAAGAAGAGACCTTGCTTTTGTAGCTTCAAGAAATGATGAATTAAAACCAATGGAGAAGCTAAAGGTCGAAAGGATAAGAATGATAATCGGGAAAAAGGTGGAGAATCTTTGTCGGAAGTTGGTTCAATCGAATCTGCTAAACACAGACGAACGAAAGGCTCTGTCTTAGTATTTATTATCTTCTTCGTTTACAAAAAGACGATACGGCAAGTTAGTGAGAAAACTGTATGGTTATTAAATTGAGAATATTTCCATCAGACAAAATAAAATGATTAATTAATCTCTTAATTAAAAAAAAAGGTTGCCGAAGAAGAAGGAAAAAAAATTGTTTTTGAGTAAAATAAGTACGGAAATTTAGGGGAAGGAGTCAACAATCACTACAGACTAGTTGTGTAATAAAATTGACTAAACAAGTAAAAAAACTAAGAATTATACGGTTTAGAATTTAAACAGTTAGTTTTTTTGTATATTACTCCATAAGATATTTGATTATGATAAATAGATGTTTCATGAAATATCGGCACATGATGATAGTTTTATAATTAATGAAATTATCTAGCTATTTTTTCACTAAAATGTATTCTCTTAATTATATATGTTTTGATTATTTCTATTTTATGCACTGCTGTTTATCGTCGGATTTGGAAGCGGAAAAATGACTAGAGTTATTAAAAATCCAGTAACTATAGTAATTAAACAAAGATGAATAGTATTCTCCAATTTAGTCAGCTTAGCATAGTTATATCATATTAAGCAATTCTTTTTCCATTTTTACTGTCTTTTATTATGAAAATTTTGTAAATGTAAAATCTTATAATATATAGAAAGATGTCATAGAGTTCTTGGTTACGCCTCTGTAAAATTGACTATTTTATGTTTTTTACGGAACTAAAATTAAGAACACAGGAATTTCTGTATTGTGAAACCAATAGACATATCAATACATAAACCGATTTTCAGATTATAAGTCTATATTCTGAACCGGTTTACATCAACCGGTGACAACAAGAACCATACTAACTAGACCGAATACAACTTCTCGGTAAAGCCTAAAACCGAGGACAACCAAATACATACAGAGTTTGCACCTAAGCAAACTTAATGCACACTCCAGAGAAGACACAATCCTTCCTCTCTTTTTTTGTGTGCAAAAGACATAATCCTTCTAAACCTGTGGTTTTAATATTAATTGAATAACTCAGAAACCCGAAGCTCCAATACGCAATCAACATGGCGGTTTCTGGGTGAAAAATAAACTAGAGAGGCTTAGATGCAGCATTGCCTATGTAAGCCTCAGCATCTTTTTCAGAGAATCTTTCTCCTTCAACAAGTCCCCTTACCAAAGTGTTGGCATAGGTTTTCGCAGGAGGTCTTAAAGGGATCTCACCGGATGTGAACTTCTCAACAGCATCAGTTGTGCAACTGCAAACAAAAAGTAATTGTGAAACCGCAAGAAAGAATGAAATTGGAAGAGAGCATTCACTTAGCGGTTGACTCGGTTTGAGCAGCAAAAAGAAAAAACAAAACTTACGTCATTGTAAGCATAGGGATGTCGCATTTTTTCCCCAAGCACACAACGTTTCCATACCAACCACCCTGAAAAAATGTCATACACGAATGTAAGTGTGATTAATTACATGTTTTTCAAAGCTTATCAATCAACATTTGTTGTCTGACTAACCGAAGCAGCTTCCAGTGGAATGGATCCTTTGTTCTCTACTGACTGCAGAGCAGCTAGATCAAAGAGTGGAGAGTCAGAATCTACTTTCAAGCCATTTTCCTGAAAAAGAACATCGTTGAACTGCTCAAGCCTGTTCAAGAAAAAAAAAAGCGGAATAAGCAGAAAAGACCAAATGATTCTAATACAGACAATGAACAAAAATTGAGATTTAAGTGTGGTACACTTAACGTGATTCTGTAAGAACACATGTGAGTTTGATCACTGAGATTAGCAAGGGGATTGGTGAAAGCAACTCCTCCTACACCCCAAGTAACTGTAGATTCACGGCCAAAGAATAACCTGTGTGGAAATGTTTGCCACACTATTTCCTTTGGTGGACTTGTATCCATTGAACCAACACATGCCTTTTTCATTCCCTCAACCTGATATAAACATAAATGGCGATAGATGTGTCAATTAAGACTGATGCTCAGACTTGACCCCCCCCAAAAAACCGAAACAGGGGTACTTACTTGTCCCCCTTGGATATAGCAAAGGAACCGCGGTTTCCACATGTTGGATCCATAAGAGGCATACCAAACGTCAATTTTTGCGAGATCACTTCTCCAAGATGTAGAAACAGTATCTACTTGGTGGTTTTCAATGTTGAGTTCCGACATTTGATCCAGAATTTCATGAGCGTAGTCTTCAGTTTCAGAGTCGGAGCTTGAGGTAAGAATAACCTAGAACGAACAAACAAAAGCAATTTGTTATAAGAAATTCAGAGACTGGCTAGAAAAAAGAAGATCAAGCGGAGGAAGTTAGCAAAGAGGCAAGGAAGTTAAGAATTCGTTGCTAAGTAAAAAAGAAGTGAGGTCTTCCGAAAATCGATCTTGCAGTCTCTGATGAACAATGAAACTGGAAATGGTAAATAAAAAGAAACGTGCATAACTGGAGTAGGAGTTTTCCGATCAATCAGCTTCGATGATAATTCATCTGCAAGTGAAGGCCAATATGCACATAGCCTCTTGCGTACCTAAACCCACAAGAAACAGATGACTTTGTCAACTAGTAACATAGGCACTCCAAGATATTTGGGACATAAAATTGAGCTGGAAAAATAAATCATTGCCAATTGATACAAAAATGTTTCAGATTGTGAAATGGGAAAGTTAGAAGATAGGTTGATACAGAGTCCTACCGCTTGTATGACACGCCATGTAGACTCGAATGGATATGCTTCAGAAGAAAATTGAATTGGTTTGTCTTCAAGCAAAACTTCGACACATGCGAGTGAAGACTTTGCAATTGATTCAAGATTGTACCCTCCCTCTAAAGCCATCACAATCTTTCCTTGTGAAAACTCCATCAGCTGAGAGAACATTGGTGAAACGTATGAGGTAAAATCCACATGTAGATTATGTAGCTCAGAGCTAAACAACCAACCAAACCAAGCAGTGTTATCTTAAGTGGATCGGTAATTCAAACAATGCAGCAGTTCACTATAAGACCAACCTTCTTCAACATGGCTTGATATCCATATGGTGTAACACGACAACCTCCAAGTGGATCACCAATAGCTGTTAAGAGAAGGTGAAAAGGTTACACACCTCATAACGTGACATATCCTTGAAAAACAAATGCTTGTCATATATACCTGCATCAAATCCAGCTGATAACAAAATAATATCCGGATTAAATTCCTTTGCCACAGGAACCAAGATATGGTCCCATGCGGCCAGATAATCAGCATCTCCACATCTTCCTTGCTCCCACGGAACATTTATGTTAAACCCTTCACCTGGACCTTCCCCAACCATGTTATAATATCCATCATCACCCGCTGGATAGAAGCTTCCATGCTCGTGCCTAGCCACAAATGCATTTTCAGTCACTTTCCAAGTAGTTTTGAAAGAGAAGTAGAAAATTGGCTCCTTAAATCATGACAAGCAGCATCAAAACAGAGGTCACAAAATATACCTATGAACAGAGAAAAATAGTACACGAGGATCTTCCCAGAACATCTTCTGCGTACCGTTTCCGTGATGGACATCCCAATCAACAATCAGAATTTTCTTGATACCTAAATCAGGCTGCATTTAAGAAAAGCAAAAGAGCTTGAGAACAAACACACCAAAGGAATATGAACAAAGAATTCTGGAAGTACAAGAAAATTATAGCATTACAAAAGTCAATAGAAGTCCTTACTCTTTCATTTAGTAAATAACTAGCAGCGACTGCAACATTGTTGAATAAACAGAAACCCATGGCTTCATCTGCCTCAGCATGATGCCCTGGGGGCCTGACAATAGCAAATCCACAATCTAACTCTCCTTCTGCAACTTTCCCTGCCAACTGCTAAGTTGTAAGAAAATCTTGTTAGCAATCTTCACTCGAATCATTCTAAAAGTTTTCTATTCTCCTATGCGAAAGAGACAAGTCATTTGTATGAGCATCCCATATTACCTCCACAACAGATCCAGCTGCAAGATATGCAGCTTCAGATGAATCTCCATTTAGATATATCGAATTCAACTGTGAAGCAATTCTGTTTCTCCGATAATCCTTCTTTTTTGTGCTTAAACTCTTGACTAAATTAACATGGTCCTTTGTATGAACCAGTTGAAGATGCTTATCGTCTGCTTTGTTACCACCGAGAACCACACATCTGCAAAAGGAAAGCCCAAAAATGTCCGTACATAGAATGCCATTTGTGCAGACTCCAAGAACAAACCTTGTTGGATACACTTCGGAATGACTAAGAGCTACCTTCCTAACACTAATGGGCTGCCACATTACTCTAATTTATAGTCTTATAAGAGAAAGTCAAACAAAAAATGGCAAAAAAACAAAAAAAAAAGTTCCAGAAAGGGTTAGAAACTTTGTACACACTAGACATGAGAAGAATAACTCAAGCCCAATACCGTCAATAACCAAAAGGTAGCTCATTTATGAAGAGTTTCAAGTAAAATCAAATGACTTTCAGTGGATAAAAACAGTTAACCAATCTCTGAAACACCTGTATCGGAATAAACTTCACCAACGTACGAACCTTTTGATTCTATGAAGTACCTAATCTAGATTCCGAAAACTAAATGTCATACCAAACAAGGGAGAAATGCAGACCCATTTCTCAGCCAAGAGAGTCAGAAAGTACCCAATTTGACTACATTTGAGCAACAATCTCTTCATTTTCTAGGGCATTATCGCCAAAAATAATAAAATAAAAGAGTCGCACGAGATGAGGAAAGTAAGAACCTTTGAGCGACTCCAGCAAGCTGAAGCTTCTCCCAGATAACTCTGATGCGATCGGGACACTCTGGGTGATCCTCACCGTCAGGTGTGTCGTGTTTGCACATCGTCTCGTCGTAAACAAGACCCACCTTTCGACGGCTTTTCCCGTCGAACTCACCGTCGCAGTGTCCGTCCTTATTACCGGAAGATTTTCCGGCCATGGCCACCTCCGGGAGATATGACAATCTTATCTTGCGACTATCAGGGAGAGAATAAGGTGATGGGTCAACGAGAAATCTGAACTCTGAAGGTGAAGCTTCAAAGTAATTTACTTTTCAATTTTATTTACTCTATACTTCTCATTTTTCTTTTCTTTTTTTTTTTTGATTTGACCATTTTGATTTTTAGGGCTTCTTTGGAGGGAAAGTGAACCAATGATAATCTCACAGATCACATCTTACTAGAACCAAAATGATTTAAAAGCCAGACCGGATTGGCCGGGTTAACTCACGATACCAACACTGAACCGCATAAACCGACTCAATATTGGTTAACCCAGTTTTCATGAAAACCGAATTTATCGTCATCATTGTAAGAGTGAAATCTTCTTTCGAGCACCTTGGAACATTTTCATTTCAAATTTGTCCGCTTAAGTTATTTCGGTTTACAACTTTCTTAACGTCTCCCCAATCAACAATCAAAAAAATTCTGATACATCCGGCTGCAATCAAGTAAAGCAAAAGAACTTGGCAACACACACACACCAAAGATGTTCGACAAAATAATTTTGTAAGAGGAAATAATAACATCACAAAAAGTCAATAGACGTCCTAACTCTTTCGTTTAGTAAACAGCAAGCAGCAACTGCGACATTGTTGAACAAACACATACCCATGGGTTCATCTTCCTCAGCATGGTGCCCTGGTGGCCTGCCTGACAATAGCAAAGCCACGATCTAACTCTCCTCCTGCAACTTTCTGTGCCACTTGTTGATGTGAAATACACAATTCAGATTGATAAAATCAAATGTCATGCCAAAGAAAGAAGACAAACTGAGACCCGTTTCTCTGTTAAGTGAATTAAAAAAAAACACCCAATTTGAATAGATTTCAATCTCTTCTTTCCCATTTTCTAAGGCTTTACCGTCAACAAAAACAACAAAGCCGCACAAGAAGAGGAAAGTAGAAACCTTTGATAGAGCCCAGTGAGCTGAAGCTTCTCCCAGATAACCCTGATGCGATCGGGACACTCGAGATGATCCTCACCGTCAGGTATATCGTGTTTGCACATCCTCTCGTCGTATAAAAGACCCACCTTTCGCTTTCTTTTCCCACTGACTTTACGGTCACACCCTCGGCGATTATTTCCGGAAGATTCGCCGGCCATGGTCATACCAGGAGATTTGACAGTCTTATCTTTCGAAGATTGGGAGAGTGAAGAAGGTCAAGGGTCTACTACTGTGATGTCTGGAGCTTTTAACTTCAAAGTAATTTGTAGTTTTCATTTTTTTTTCTAGTTTTTCTCAATTTGGAGGGAAAGTGGGAAACCTACAATGTTAGCCAATTAAAATATGACACGTCAGATTTTAGTAAAACCAGTTGCATAATCCAAACCAAATTAGCCGGTTGAACCGTATCAATAGAACCGCAGAAACTAATTTAAAATTGGTGAACCGGCAATAAAACTAAACCCAATTTTCTGCGAATGATAGAACTGTCGAGTCAATGATGTTTTTTAAGATCCTCTGGTTACTTGACAAGTGAACATAGTTTGGTTAACAACATATAATTTCGATTCTTCACAAAAAAGAGTCTGTGGTTACAATGAAACTCCACTGTACTTAGACCATGCGCCATGTCACATTAACACTCCAAAGATCGTTTAATATTCTCAAAATTCTCCAGATGTTAAAATACGAAATCGAGTATGTACCTCTATCTAAGCTGCTCACTGTGACTGTACTTCAAAGCTGAAGATGCTTATCTAGCTGCAAGACGGTCTTTCTCCAGAAGATCCACAAGGCCTCGAGGAGGGTATTCGAAGAAAACCAATCCTTGAAGCTGTCCTTCTAATCTGCTGGTTAGCCATTCTGCACATGAGTTCTGTTCTTTGGAGATATGGTAAATGTCACACTCCCAATTTTTCAAGATCATGTCCTTGCAGAATCCCAGAATCGATTTTCTCTTATAAAAGAGGTCTGATTTTGTTGTTAGAGCACCAATGACCTCAAGGCTTGTTGTCTCCAAGCGGATACTTCGGCAACCGCTGTCCCAGAGGAGTTTAAGTCCATGGTAGATAGCCAAAAGCACAGCTGCGACTTCAGAGATGCTCTTATGACACCTACTGTAGCCAAACACCCACTTCCCTGATTGGTTACGCACTAATCCAGCGGATCCGGTTAGACCAGATAGAGTGTTTGACGTTCCATGTATATTAAGTGTCACCAAGGGTGGTGTCCATATTTTCTCGAAACCAGGAGGTAATCTAAGTTCTTTGTTCACCTTCTCCGGTGATCTTGAGGGATTCTCAAAACCAGGGTGTAAGCTAACTTCTCTGTTCACTTTCCCCGGTGAGCTTGAGGGAGTACTCTGTGATTCTGCAATTAGCTTGAGAGCCAGACTCGGGGTCTGGTATTCAATGTCTAAGTCCATGTCAACAACATCTCCATCATCAAGAGTTTGATAAGAAGTTCCTGGAACAAGTACTTGTGAGTTTTTGTTCTGTAGAAAAAAACCCCAAAGATAGTTTTCTGCTTTGTTCTGCCTCTTGATGAAAACTGCAAACACAAAACAGATGTTATTCTTGAAGCCACTGAAAAATCATAGACAAAAAATTAAAATTAAAAAATCTGCAGAAATATAGTAAGCATACACTGGGAGGTCTTGTCTAATAGTTTCGAGGAGAATATCAGCAATTCTGTGCCGTTTATATTAACTCTGATCATGGCATTGCAAGTCACCATGGCCTCAAACAGATGAGCATGTTCCCTTTTAGACCTGAAAGAATGAGTGTACATAACCTGATTGGATAAGTTTCCTCATAACAGCGATAGATCAAGAATAAGAAGCATTGTATAAAAGGGGTTTTGACTACCTTTCTGATTCCTTCTCATCTGGGAAAAGGTACAATTCCACATTCGATAGCCTTGGGCTTCTGTCAAAAACTTTATTCAAAATATGGCCGGTAGGAAGCTATTCTACCTTGAGTAACGTAGGCATCTTCTTTGAAAGTCTTAGTGCCTTCCTGCATATAGTGGATGCCGGTTTAGCCCAAAACTCGCAGTCAAATTCAGGCAGTATGGCAGAATCCACAATCCGCCCCCTGGTACAGTGGTTGAAAGAAAAAAGTTCATCATATACAAGCAAAGATGGACTGCATAGCTAGTAACTAGTGAAGGTCAAAAGATCCTAGTTTACGAAGGAATCGAAAATGATCACAAGAAAAACATAAAATTGGCATATGAATCTTATTAAGGTCTTGTTCTCGTAAGACCATCAAGCTTCTACATTTGCACATTTTCAGTGCAACAATGTAGCATATGCCTAAACTGAAAAAGAAGGATTATTTAACGTCCTGGCAAGGAAGAGTCACTTGATTTCATGAGGAATGCAAATAAGGCTAAACACAACTTGGAAAAAAGGCTATTTGCACAACATATCCTGTGGATACTGTATAATTGGTAAGAGTAATGGCAACAACTTAGCAAAGTGATCTGCTTTGCGCTTCCAACAAAATACATGTGTAGTTCAAAAGACAATTTGAAGTGTTAAGTAACTCACTTCCAAGTAGGATGCAGAGCTGGTCGATATAGAAGTAACTCTAAATGTCTTTCATCAGAGGTTGATTGACATGTCTTCTTGGAACCATGATTCTGATATGTCTCCTTTGAACCATGATATGTAGCTCTATTACCAACCTCCACAACTGTCCCTAAACAAACCGAGAAAACGCAAAACATGTTTTTTAGTCATCCAGTGAAAACAAGTTTCGGATATTTGGCTTTCAAAAAAGAAAAGAAAAGAGGCAGAAGACATCACCTTCTACGGCATTAGCAGCTTGTTGTTTAACTCTTGAACGAATCTGCAAAGCACGTGGACTAGGAGGAGGTTCAACCGTCCTACGTTGATGGAAACTTCTTGGATTGGTTCTCTGTCTCACTGTTGTAGTATTCATACTCGAAGCTCGAAGACCACAAACAATTTCTTTTCTGAAACCTACAGCAGGATGAGCCGGGACAGGTCTTGGTGTTTCAGAAGTGGGACGAGCCGTGACAGGTCTTGGTGCTTCAGGAGTTTGACCAGCCGGGACAGGTCTTGGTGCTTCAGAAGTTGCACGAGCGAGCTTATGTCCTGGTGCTTCAGAAGTTGCAAGAGCAGGCTTAGGTCCTGGTGATTCAGAAGTTGCAAGAACAGGCTTAGGTCTTGGTGCTTCAGAAGTTGCACGAGCAGGCTTAGGTCTTGGTGGTTCAGAAACTGGAGAAACTGCCATTTGAATGACTCCGGATGATAATTGTATGGCTTCCTCTGGTGTGATCGACTTCACCTTTGAAGTTCTAGGTATCGGATTCACTCTGGCAACTGGATTTGAAGATTCAACCCGCAGTTTACTCCTGCCAGGGACTACTTTGATCGAATCTGAAGGCAATTTGTTTTGACCAGGAGTCATTGATGACAAATTGGCAACCTGCAACAGAAAACGAAATTGGAACCAAAGATCAGTCAAACCCAAGAATCTACTTCAATAAGAGGGTTAAAAATTAAAACTACTGCGTACAAACATTAGACGATATCTGATTCACAAAACTTTTATTAGCCAACAGTATTTGTCACAACTGAAAAATTTGGAATCAAAATCTAACCTTTCGACAAAACCAGTTACAGAACCTATGCACCCAAAAAACTAAAGAGGTTGCGGAGAATAAACGAAGATATCAAAGAAGGCAACGGAATAAAAAGCCAGAGAAACGAAAAGCGTATCACCAAGTCGTCGCCTTTCTCATTTAGCTTTAGGGCTTAATCTGATTGGGACTAAAGAAAACCTACAAAACCCCATTTTCAATTTCATAGTACTGAACGCGTGACAACAATGCAGATAAACCGGAGCACAGAATCAGCCATTTTTTTTCGAAATGAAATGTAGTAATTTCAGAATATCAAAAACCATCTGTGACTTCTTTTTTCTTGCGTATTACGGAATAGAAGAAAAAAAACATGATCAAACAAGAGACAAATTCCGAGAAACCACTACGAAAAGCACAGTTAACGATGCCAAAGAAACAAAGAAGGTGATTTCAGATACTAAACGATTCGGCTTCATACCGTACAATCAGAAGCTAATGGAGAGGTTTTAATGTTGAAAGGAGAGAGAAAATGTAGAGAGAGAAAGAAAGTGGACTGGTGCGAAGGTGGGGAATGTAAAGCAGTAAAAGAGAGAGAGAGGAGGGGGGGAATAAAGAAGACAATAGTTAGAATAAGGAAGGATAAATTGCAATATTAGCCCAAGTCTTTCACTTAACTATATAAATACCCTCCTATTGTATAACTATTATAAAAAAGAGCTGACTTTTCTTAAGTTTATCTAAAAGGCCCCACCTGAACGATGTTGATTGTTATTGGTTTTTCGTCGTCATCAAGTTGTTGTATTAATTTTTTGGCAATGTTTAGCAACTTTTTTTAATGAATGAGAGTAAAAAAAATGTATATGTTAATAGTTTGACCATTCATATTGGTAACACATACATGAGATGAGAGTATAAAGAATGTTCCCTAATGGATGAGAGTAAACAATTTTCCATGTTAATAGTTTGACCATTCATACAATTTATTTTCTTCTTGTAAAAGTTGTTTCTATGAGAGAAATGTATTTTACATGGTATTATTCTCTTATTGTATGCGTTTATACACAAATGATCTCATTTTGACCCACTTGCTTGTATATTTTATTTTGGCGATTTTACTCTTAATCCTCTAATTGGGTAGAATTTTCAAAAAGAACAAAATAACGAAAAATTATGTAACTCGGATATAAGTAAATATGTAAGAATTGAAATGGAGTTTAATATTGGTCTATTGGGTTTTACCAATTGGTCCCGTCAATAACAAAAAAATAGGCAGACGTAGGTTTACATATATGGTAACATCGATTAATGAGTTATCATGTTGTCATCAAAGCAGCTCTATCATTTTCTACGAAACTTCTGATTTTTTTTTCTTTTTCAACAAAGCTTTGGTTATGGTCCTATTGGATAGCTATAAATTAACAATAAACAAAAAAAGTTAAATAAAATGGAAAAAGGAGAAAAAAAATGTGATATATATTTTTTTATTATTTTAACTCGTTTAAATTAAATTTTTATTTTATTTTTTATCAATAATTTAATAATATGTATTAAACTAGACACAAATCCAGATGATTACACTAGACTGGATAATTCTAACACTGAGTATATTACCACCTGGAGTGGATAATTCTAACACTGAGCATATTAACAAGGACACTCACTTGTAAATAAAAAAGAAGAATATGCGTTGAGTGCGGCTCAAAATGATAATTAAATAAGTAACTTGTGATCCAAGGAAAAAAATTGTATTACAATCAAATGGATGAAATATATACACAAAATATGACCTCTATACTGATTGTTTCTTCTGTACCTGCAACAAGACCATATCCATTAGTTCTTCAGAGATTAAATTTTGAAGATTTAACAAATTTTCACTCAAAGCAAACATTTTACAACTCTTAGAGAGCTACAAAAAGAGGTTTTTACTAGCTGGCCTTAGGATTTTCCAATAAGAGTTTCAATCAACCGAATCTGGTGTCACTTTATGTTTTTTAGGGTCTTACCCATCAGCTGAGGCGTTTTTGGTTTACACTTTGGTGAGGTATTGCTGTTAAAGATCGATCCAGAGTAGAGATCAGAGTCTGATGTGACTGTGAAAGGTGTTTGGCCATCAATCGAAACGTCCTCCTTCTCTTAGGAACGGCCTGGGATGGTTGATGCTGCTCCTTGTTTTGTGATGAGTCATTGAGTACCGAGGAAGTTTCTCTAGCTGCATAAGCAAAATTGGAACCTCAAACACTCTTTCGAGAACTTAGATTAACAGGCTAATAAACCTATATAGATAAATCAAAGGCAGGTTTCATATATTGATCAACAGAGAAGAGAAACTGAAAGTAGTTAGCAATAGTAAACCACTCACAACCAAAGTATCAATTTCTTTATAAGTTACTTTTGTATCTTTCAGAAAAAAGCAAACGAGATAGGTTTCATCACCTAGTGGAGTTGTATGAGTGATGACATTTGCAGAGATTTCATAACTAGAGTCGCTTGTCGGTGCCTGAAAGACAACTGGCAAAGAAATTCCGGCATCTACAACTTCCATATCATTAGTTCTTAATTTAGCAGCTTCATGATCATCTACTCTAGAAATGTGAGAGTTCTTTGGATCTGAGGAACGATCAACATCACTGGTTCCTGAATCCATCAGATCCACAGCAACATCAGATACGAGCAATATGGGGGATGATAATCGGCACACTTCACATAGCCAAATGGGAGGGACAGATGATAAAAACACCCTTGCGCAATAACTGAAAGACACAAAACGGAAGAGCCATGAAACAATTAGAAGATCCTTGAGTTGCAGCAGTAAAAGAAGATATGGCAAATCTATATGAACGATTAGAGAATAAAATAGAATTGTTTGTTGGTTAAAGCATCATTACTTACGAATGCTCGCGCGTATCTCTGCACTTGGAACACATCATCATCAAACCGGCAATGCCGACACTTCCACATATATCACAAGGCTTCTATGTATAGCAATAAAATCAGATCAGCAAATTCATCAGTTGAAAGCAAAGGAGCAATGCCAAGTTTACAAGAATTTGCATAAAACCTTGCTAAATTAATCTGATTCACTTATTTACCACCCGGGAATCTAGTTTTTTTCTTTCAATGAGCGTTCAATTTTTAGGAAGAACCAATTGAAGAACATAAGGGGAGAAAGAAAGACGCACAATTCTCATAATCATCAACCCTGAAATCTCATAGAAAACATTGAGGACCTAAAGAGTCTGATTCTCAGATGTTCTGCTCAGTGCTCACTTACTGCATTTCATCAAACAGTTCTAAGCCAGTATTTTCTAACATATATTCTCCGATAACAAGACGAGGCGAAAATCAAGATAACAACAAGGAGTCACAAAAACACAAGTATTGAACACACACATAATCCAATCGCCTAACGAAAACCAAACAAATATAAGAATCACAAAACCAACATTAATAGTTGCAACCAAAGACAAAATTTAGCTTTACCGCAGAATTTGGGCCTTACTCTCGATTCTTGCATTCCTTTCTTTGAGGAAAGAGACAAACTTTCAGATCGATCTTCGTTTCCGTTTCTCCTTTTCATTATTATTGATCCAAAGGTCTTCAATGGCGTCGAAGGGTACGCCTAAAACGGGGCTCCGATGTGAAACGACGGAAGATGCAGTTTCTCTAAAGAATACACAAACCCTAAACTTAAATCTTGATTTCATATAAACCGAAGAGACGATCTTTTAAAAAAAAATATTGATTTTCTATATCCTAATTCGTTACCTCATGATGAATGGTTAATTGGGTCATTTAAAAACTAATTTAATTATTAGATTATTTAAACGGTTTAAAACAACAAACACTTGTAAAAAAAAATTTAGGCAGAATCACTGTTAAATAAAATAAAATTTAGGCAAATACATATGTAATTAATTTTCCAACAAATCATGATGTTGTATTTTATAACCTGTCTCCACCAAAACATGTACATAAATATAGGGAGAATCTGTGGATTTAAGTCCTGTTGGAATTATCTAAGGATATGTTAAATATTAGAGATAAGGACAAAATGTAATATTCTACCCCCAACACCATAGGACTCACATCTCTAATATTTAGCTTATTCCAATACCAGTAAAAATATTTTTTTAAGTTATTTGCATCCATCAAGGAGATATGTCATTAGACAAACTCATGAAGTTGCATCTATAAACGGTCTCCGAAGCATATATTATTTTTTGTAACAAAAAAAACGATAGTTAGTCATAGTCAGAAGCACATAAAGAAGAATGTACAAGAGTGCTGAATCAAATGATCATCAAAGAAGTGTAATGACTTGTGACCCAAGACAAAAGCTTTTTAAAAGAAACCCTAAAAGTCTAGATGTCTCTGACAAGGCTAAGCTCAGATACGCGTGCAATTCTCTGAAAAAGCGATTGTGAAGGTTGATTAGTCTCTGAGATCTCGTTACAAGAGTCGCTTCTAGTGTTCTGGTTATCCACATGATTAGTTCTTGATGGAGCAGAATCTTCGTTATCAGCATGATTAGGTCCTGAATAAGCAGCAGTGTCTTTTAAATCTTCACCAACGTCCGGCTTAGCTATGCGAGATGAGAAATGCAATCTTCACATGTCCATACGGTAGGAACATCATAGCCTTTGAACGCCTTCATGCAATAACTGAAACATTTGTTTTTTGTTTTTAAGAAAAGAAAGAAAGTTCAGATCCATGAGTAGTGAATAACTAAAGAAAAGTGTCTTTTCTTGATCGAGGAATAGCTAATCGTCTTACATATGCTCTCGTGTATCTTTGCACGTGAAGTAAGCAACTAGCATATTGTCATCGGCATCACTTCCACATATTTCACAAGACTTCCACATATTAAACAGAAGTCCTAAATTTTGATAATAAATATCGTATTTGTAACTTTAATGGTTATTTGATTCAAAGTTATTGCCTATTATTAGACAGTAAAGTTTCATACCTTTTGTCTGTCCCGTATTTATAGAATAGGTTTCGTCAAGTGTGTTTACTAGAGAGAGTGTAGTAATCTACCATTTAGAGTATATAGGTGAAAAAAATATAAACTATATATAACCGTTTCAGTACTTATAAAATCTACAATTAACTAGACCAGGAGGTCAAAGTTACAGAAGCCTGAAATTATTACTTCTTACAGTAAACAAGAATACAGTCAGAGATTAGCAAACAAGTTATTACCAATTTCCTTTTTACAACATACGCGACTGGCATCGATCAAAGCCTCTCCCTCTAATGTCGTTGCAATTGCTTCCCAGAGTTCCGGTGGTTGGTATACCTGAATTGCGGCTGATTTCACCAGAGCAAATGAAAAACAAGCAAAACACATTACATCAGAGTCAAGAGCAAGCATTTGGAGACTCTTCATTATTAAAGCTAGGACGTTTTATAATGCTTTCTAACCAGAAGTGAATCTACTTCTAATTTCTGGTAATTGAAGGGTCTTTGACTTATGAAATAAAGAAGAAGGTGATAGCCTACTTTGGTGTCATTGTCAACTACATCTCCATCATCAAAATGTTGAGCAGCTTGACTGGAAGTTCCTGGAACAAGTGCTAATGACTTTTTCTTCACGAGAAAAATGCCCCAAAGGAAGTTCTTTGTTTTCTTCTGCATCTCGATGATAACTGCAAACACAAAACAGATGTTGTTCATTCTTAAAACCAATGGGGAGAAAAAAGAAGCTGCAAGAATGCATTAGGCTTACTCTGAGAGGACTTGTCCAGTAATTTTGAAGAAAATATCAACAATGGTGTGTCCTTGATGTTTATTCTGATCATGGCATTGCGACTCTTCATGGTCTCAAAGAGATGAGCATGTTCCTCCTTATACCTGCAAGAACCGTAAGTTTTTGTGATACAATGACATAACTTGTCTTCTATTGAAAAGGATGCTTGGATACCTTTTTGTGTTCCTGTCATCTGGGAAAATGTACATCTCGACATCTGAAAGCGCTGGGTTTCTGTTCACAAACAAATCGTTCAAAAGATTGCCTATAGGGACTAATTCGACCTTAAGCAAGACGGGGATTGTCTTTGAAAGGTTGTAAGCCTTCGCACGGATTTCAGAAGCCGGTTGAGCCCAAAACTCGCCATTGAACTCTGATGGTGTAGCCGAATGTACAATGCGTCCCCTGGTTTAGTGGCAGAGAGATATAGTTTTTAAAATAATATGCACATTCTCAGCAATGCAACAAAGCCTAACGTTAGAGAATTAAGAAGATTTCCTTTTAACATTGCATATAAGACTTAAGCACAACGAGAGAAAATTTGCAAACTAATGGCAACATTTTGGCAATATAGATTGATCTGATTAAAACATATTTGGGCAAAAGAAGACAGTGGTTGAAGTGATCTGTAACTCACTTCCAATTGGAGCGCAAAGCTGGTCGATACGGAAGTAATTGCAACAATTTCTCTGATACGATTGATCGGCATATCTCTTTTGAAGCAAGATCTTTGGCTCCACCACCAACATTTGATTTTGACCCTTGCAAAGCCAAACAAAAAAGCAACAGTAAATGTTTTTCAATCATCCAGTGAAAAAAGTTTAGAATCTTAGGCCTTTAGAAAGGAAATGGAGGAAAAGTGAAGAAGCAAATGATACCACGTTCTACTACTGCTTGTGCTTTAGAAGATTGTTGTATGACTCCTGAAGGAATCTGCAAAGTACGCGGACTAGGAGGTTCAACCTTTTTAGGTGGAAGGAGAATCTGATTGGTTTTGCGAGCCACAACTGCAGAATTCAGACTTCGAGATTTCGGAAAGCAAAGAGTTTGTTTTGTTAAACCCATTGCAGAACGAGGTGGAACAGGTCTTGGTACTTTAAAAGTTGGTTTATTTCCCCCAGATGAAAGTTTTCTGACTTCCTCTGGTGAAATTAACTTCATTTTTGATGATTCAGGAATTTTTTTCCATCTGGGAACTGGATTTGAAGATTCAACCCGCACTTTACTCTTTTGACTTCTAGGGGCTGGTTTGACCACCTCTGAAGCGAATCTGTTTTGAACAGGCCTCATCGAACAATCAACACATACAAAATCTATTGAGGTCTCAAATGAATGTTTCTCCATGCAGTAACTGGAAAGCAAAGATAAAAAATGAATTTAGGGTTAGATAAAGACAATGAATAGATCATTTGACCAAATAAGGCAAACCAATTAGATATGAGATTAGAGTTCCAAGGAAAACAATTGATAGGTCATCTCAAATTAATAAGATCCCAAATTTGGAAGAATAAGCGACTATCCCTAAAATTGCCCACATCCGGAAAGGGAAAGCTGCCTATGGGTTCAGCATTTAAGGTGTTGCGAGGCCCAAACCTAAAACTCGATGCGGTGAGCCTGATCAAACACGGGTCCTTCATATACCATCAGTATTTAAACTGCAGTTCTAAAGCTAAATGTAGAATATAGTATAACTGAGATAGGCAAGTAATCCCAAAAGCTTGTATATGTTAACCGCAACATTCAGGGCAGGTTAGAAAACCAGAAGAATATATGATAATACTTCTCACCGGTGTTCACAGGCAATACGGCATTTAGAGCAAGGTACAAGTAGTCCTTTCCATCCTTGGCTTCCACATGTTTCACAAATTGGCCTCTACAATAATTCCAATAAAAGAGAACCATCAGCAAACAAACACCAACCTGGGAAGCAAACAAAGATGTATAGATACTCCATACATATGATCTGTGTAAAGCAATAGAACAGACCAGCATAGAACACATCAATACAATCTAAAGACGGTGATCAGGAGTCATATATAGGACATAACCATATGGGTATGCAGATGTGATGTATAATCATGCACAGCAAGACTAGATCAAGTACTGTATTTCAAACAAGATACTAAAAAAAGGAAAATCATTGATCACGGGACAAAGCATAACTCACCAAAGCGAAGCCATGATAACTTTTGATAGACACGATCCAGTCATAACTCACGTCAAAAAGACCATCTTAATTTACACACATATACAGCAAATCCGAGTATTTCAAACAAGAGAGGAAAAGCTCACTCAGACCAAAATTTAATCCCGAGGGGAAACAAGAGAAAAGTCATTGACCACGGTAAAACAAAACATGATTGCAACTCAAATCAAAGAAACGTCCACGACCAAGCGAGAACTCATGTCAAAAGGATTTTTTTAAACACTTATATCCATTTACAGTACGTGACAGAGATCAGCAACCTCCAACAAAAACATAATCGAAAACACGTAATCACCGAAAACCAAGGTTTCATCTTCAAATTGCGCGTTTGCTAGAAATAGCCAGAAATAAAAACCTTACACAACACCAAAAACTCATTTCAGTACCAGTGCCAAATGCGTGATATCAAAATGCAGGTAAAACAGGAAATCAGCTCGTCCACAAGAAGAGGCAAGCTTTTATAAAATCGACAAACGAAGATCACAAACGTCATTGCTTGCAAATTACGGAAGCGAAGGAGCAAAAATGGTGGACAGAAAAACCCCGAGAAAAACACAACGAAAGCAGAGCAGACGATGTCCAAAAAACTAGAGACGGTGGTTCAACATACCATGTTAAAGTTACGTTTCGTGCCGAACAAAGCCCTAATGTCAGAAAATTCGACGGAAAGTTTCGATTTTTAGAGAGAAGCAATGGAGTTTAGAGAGAGAGAGTATTGGAGGAGGAAGGTGGGGTGTGGAGGACCAGAGAGAGAGAGGGAATAAAAATAAATTCACACGGAAGAAAAAATATATTAAAAATAGAAAATTTGCAATAAGTACCCATACCTTTAACTTAAATAAAAAAGGACCCTCAATTTTAGAAAACCATAAAAGAAGGACGTACTTTTCTTTAAACTCACATGATAACCCATACGCACGCTAAATTAGCGATTGTGATGACAGGCTCGCTCAGCTATAGACGAATGAATGTCTTCGTCACTCTTTTCCATCTTTACTTTTTTTACTATTTTGACTAGCTGCATAAATTGCAATTTTATTTTGTTTTTATTCCAAAAAATGTCATTTCATTTCTTTTTGACAGCTAACATATGATAATATGTTAACATATATTATATAGCAATTAGAACCCTATATATCTATTGGATAACTTAAAATAAAATAACTACCTATTCTAGAAGACGTAATATAACATTTTATTATTTTACTTTGTTTATAAAGAAAGATATTGATATAACATGTTATTCTACTTTTTTTTTCATGAAAATAACGTGTGATTATACGTTTTTGCATCCTGTTACTATATGATTCGATCATGTGGAAAGTATACAATGAATGATTCACAAAGTACAGTAAGTCTCTCAAAGAACCCAATTCAGTGATTCACCATGGAAGAACCAAGCACATTGATATGTTTTCAAAGAGAGTGACTGGGAGATTTCGTCAATAAGACCTTAAAGACTCAAACTTTCTTAACGTTTTCAAACTAGATATACGTTCTTTGGAAGAAGAAAAAAACAGGAGATAAGATAAATTATATATAACTTCTACACTACCATCAAATCTACCAGGAGCCATCAAGAGCTGAAATCATCTTACAACAAAAACATAGCATAGACCCATAACACACAGAGAGATTATGACTAAGCTAGACCAACGTCCTTGAGACAATAACTAGGTGCACCGAAAAAAAACCAGATCCTTAGAACATCAAGAAAGAACAGAATCCACTCGAGGCGATCAAGAGAAGGTAGGTGAACAATTTGCTTGAGTTCTTGAGAGCAAACGCGCTGCTTTCTGTCGAGTAGTCCGGGTTAATCCCTGTCCCAGTGGTTCCTGTGCTACCGTTTCCAAAAACTCCATTGGCTGGGGTTCCTGAATAAGGACTGTTGCCACCAGGAAGTGTGGTGGTGGTTGAGCTGCCTTTTGGATTGCTTGTGCCAGGTGTTACAGTGGTGCTGCCGCTAGAACCGCTAGAGCCACTAGAGCCGCTAGAGCCACCAGAGCCGCTAGAACCACCAGAGCCACCAGAGCCGCTAGAGCCACCAGAGCCGCTAGAGCCACTAGAGCCGCTGGAGAAAAAAAGCAATGAATTACATTAAAGAGAATATCAGACAAGAAACAACCACTGTCGAGACATTAATGAAGCTGGTCCTATGTGTTTATAACCAGACCTTGATAAAACTTCAAAGCAAACTCATGTTATATAGTCAAAAGTCTAACACAAAGAAGGGTCTCAGTTTCTAATAACTGAAGGGTCTTTGATGGGCCAAAATGATTAGAGGTTTAAGTGTACCATTGGGTATACGGCCATACCAGTCAAAACACTGATTATGCGTTCAAACTGTAATCCAACAAAGCATATCTAAAGTTTGCTTAAAGAAATAAAGAAATTGAGTACTTTTCGGCTCATGTTGAACACTTTCAGGTAAAAGAGCCATAAAAAAGAAGAAGTAATCAGCTGTTCACAATAGAGTCAAATATTCATTACTTATTTTAATTCCATTTTTTCTTTTTAAGTAATATTAATGATGATGATGTTCACTATTTTTAATTGATTTGAATGATGATATCTCGTTCACAACAAAAGGAAAAAAAAGTTGAAAACTTGGGACCCAAATCAAGCTTTAGTCCACTTTTTCTCTTTGCCACAAATACAGAAAACAAGTTAATCAAATTCTTGGTTTTGGTCCCATAAAATGCCAACGTTTCTTTCAAATTCTTGATAAAGCAATTTCAATTAGAAGCATACCTGCCACTAGTAGGGAAGGTACATCCTGAATAACCTGTAACAATAAAAAATTTAACAAACATAGAAAATGTTAATACTTTGATTATTATCCACAGAACTGAAGCTAAAAATTAGTCTTTATCACGCATTTGGCATATCCACATTGTCCTAGAATCTTGAATACCAAAATCATTTAACTGTCACATAAAAATGAAATATAGCACTCAGTTTTCTGTGACTATCAATCAATCAATATGTGCACAAAAAGGATCCTAACAATCACTGCAAAAAAAAGCAATTTAACTTGATTGGATTCTCCTATTCAAGTTCCTCAAATGTAGATTGTATATCAAAGATGAAGCAATCAAAGAGCAGTCAAATGAGGATGGTTGAGACTAACTTGGATCACTGTTAGTTGGAGTGGCGGTACCACTGAAATCACAAGTGCCTGGAGATTGACCCTTCTTTTGGAAGAAGCTATTGACTGCATAGTTGCAGTGAGACCTAACATTGTCAGGGTTAAAGCAAGATGCTTTTGGGTGAGTGGGGTTACAGTCTGCTCCATTGCCACAGGCATAGTCTAGAGTTGACTGTAGCACTGAATCACTCAGCCCTGTTTTGCACACACACCATGAGGCACCTACATATACCATAAAATAAGACAGGCAACATTTAGTGACTAATTCAAGATGGCATGAGGCTGCTCCATCTTCTTTTCTCTATCATGTGAAGCCAACAAGATTTGGGGAAAAACTTAGAACTCAGTTTGAGGGGTTTCATCTTTAAAAGGCAAGATTCGAAAATTATCAACAACAGAGTTCAAAAACTAAGCAAGAAGTTGTGAGAAAACAAGCAAATCGGAAAATCAGCAAGATCTCTAGAAATTTATGAACTTTTATTAAAAAAAAATTACTTCAATACATAAAAGAGAAGCTGAAAAGAAGAGGGGGCCTTAAAGAAAAGGATAGATAGATAATATGAGAAAAGAACGAAAGACAAATCTTGATTTTTTTTCTTTTAATTGTTTTTGAGTATTTAAAGGAAAAGCAACCAAAGAAACAGCCGGATTCCAAGAGAAATAACTATGAAATGGTAACTTTTTAATCTGTTTATCAATGGCAGAACACTCAAGTACAGTGAAGCCCTTGACTGTCTACAAGAATCCTTTTTCAGGCAAGAGGCAAACTCGGTTAGTTAGAGAGACAAGACTAATGCTAAGAAATCGAAAGAGTGGAAGTTCTTACTAGAATGGCCAGCCATGGCTAGAAGGAGAAGTGAAAGAACCAGAGCAGCCATAGATGCGTTCAGACAAAATGTCACACTTGTCCTCTAGAGAGAAAAAGAACGAAGATAGAGATAGAGATCTCTAGAGCAAGAAGAAGAGAAAGTGGAGAAAACACAGAGAGAGAGAGAGAGGCTACTTGTTGTGTGTAGAGATGTGGGTGAGATGAGAGTGGCTACTTGTTGTGTGTCCTCTCTTGTCTCTTCTCAAAACCCTTTGAGTGCTTTTTTGCATCATTAAAGAACTTAGCTCGTGTAGACTTTTGTTGGGTACGGTATTATTTGAGATTTAAATTAAAGAGACATTGTATTATTGTTGTTGGTAAAAAAATATATCAAAAAAAAGTTGTTTAATACTTATTGAAAAAGCCAAATTTCGTGTTGCAGGCTGTTGTGTTCCACACATATGTCAAAATAAGAAAATGCTGAATCACAAAATCTATGTTCATGATGGTGTCAGTCAGATGTGAAAATTTGTTTATTACTGTCCATGTAAATTTTAACATTATAATTATTGTAATAAATATCCAGAACTTTGTTTTGTTTTGTCATTTTTTATTATTATCTGTTTTGAAATTCGAAACTCAAAACACTATTCTCACCAACCTAAATCGTTGCCAATTTAAAAAAAAGAACTATTTATTATGGTCCATAACATGTTTTTTTTTTCATCTAAAATATATATTCACATTTCAAAAAACGAACGTTGCAAAGCTACAAGGAAGAAAAACATATACATGAGAAAAACCTCAAAAAAAGGGATAAGAAGAAACAAACAAAAGGGAATTAAAGAGACGACACCCTTCTTTCAACATCAAAAAAATCCTGAAGCCAAACTGGATCGTTTGAGGCAACATACGACTGATACAATCCATAGGAAGTAACACTTTGAGCTATGAAAGAAGCTTCTCTATTTGATTCCAAAGTTTCAACCTTTAATCTCCAATCCTTAATCCTGCGAAGAACCTTTAGAGTCTCCAAAGCAAAGTATCTTAAAAAAGGCCACGTTCTTGGTCTTAGAATCGCCCCTAATAAATCCGAAGCTTGGGAAGCGAAAATGATTTTGTTGCAATGGTGACTGACCATGCTTTCTATAGCCCACACCAAAACCAAAAATTTTCCATCTAAAAGGCTACCAAAATGCCTAAAAGCCCTTCTGCTATGCAATAGGACCTTACCATCCTCATCCCTAAGAACCCAAGCTCCTCCAATCAGAGATTTCTTCTTGTTCCAAGTTGAGCTGATGTTGCATTTCAACCAAGAAAGAGGCGGAGGTTCCCAACTACTTACCACCGGACCAGAATCAAAAACAGCTGCAGGATCATTCATAGTCACAACTTGCTGAACTAAAAACCAATGATCAGAATCCTCCTTAATTTTTTGGATCGTATGAGGAGGATCAAACGCTACCCCTTCAAAAAAGAATTTGTTGCGATTTTTCCATAGGATCCACAAAATCCAAGGGAAGCTTCTTCAAATAAGCAAGGGAATTGAAACCTTCTTCGGAGAAGTCATAACGAAATCCATGTTTGCAAACAATGAAAGATCATCAAACCCTCTTTCCAGGGAAGGAAAATTAGATAAAGCCAAACTTGGCGCGCTATTGGACAGCTGAACAGAACGTGGTTTATAGACTCTCCCTCCCTTCCACAAACTTGGCAACGAGAATCAGATTTAATGCCCCTGGATAAAATTCTATCTGCAACCGATAACGCTCCACTAAGAGCTCTCCACATTTTTCTGCGGTGCAGCCGTCCATAACATGTTCTTATGCAATGAATTTTAAAATATCCGAAGAAGAAAAAAATCTTTACCATGGAGAATCGCAGTCGTTTCCAGGAACCCGGTTTTAACGGGTCGGTTTACGGGTCCTAGCAAAATTGTTCTTCAAGTTTCGAAGTGACGTCGTTTAAGCGCGAGCGATCGTCTTCTTCGTAGGAGAGTCAAGACCCAGAGGTGAAGAAGACGCCTAAACGACGCAGATTACAGGGTTTTATCATGTTGGTTCAGCTTCCTCGCTTGACAAGCTCTCTAAGAGAGCCATTCGACATAGATCAGGCGTACCTTCGCCGCAAAACTATACTCCAAACTCTTAATAAGCCTCGCAGGTCGGCTTTTCTTCCGAGTTCCTGAAATTTCACATTTCTTCGAAACCTATTTTCACTCGTTTAGAAGGTTATAAGTGGGTTCTCTAGGATCTTTTTGATTCTGTATAGAATTAGGTAGCTGTATAGTCAGTTGAGCACGATGTTTTTGTTGAATTTTGCTAAACTCCTGGACTTCAGTTTTCGAAAGCACTTGGAAATGAGTTTTTTTTTTGCCAATTCAGCTCTGGGAGTCGCCTTGATAAATCTGACCTTGCTAGGAGGATAGTTCATCAATGGGAAGGAGGTGATTTTCTGATAAGAGATATTTTTTTTTTCTTTAGTTCCACAAAATTATCTGGTTATTTTTGTAAATGGAATATAAGGTGGTGTTTTGTGTATATTGATTGGAATTGGTGTGACAGCTTCTCCAGAAGTGCGACAAGCATATAAGCAGTTTATTGGAGCTGTAGTGGAGTTGATTGATCGGGAAGTTCCATCAGATGAGTTTCGTGAGATTGCTTTTGCCGCATATCGTCTGTTTGGCAAACCAGTGGAGGAGGACAGTGATTTTAGTGATAATAGCATCGCCGAAAAGAAGTAAGTACGCTGAGGCAACAAACTTGGAGATTACTTTATGCAAGTGGCCAAGGTTTTGTACTTCTTTACGGTGTTCAGTGGTAGTTGAGTTTTGCTTATGTTCAACAGGTTGGAATTGCAAAATCTTGTTGGGCATGCTGCCTCAGATGCTAATGTAAAGAATGTGGCCTCCTTAGCTCGGGCACTCTACTCAACACAGCCTTTTCATCAGTCTGAGACATATGCGAATGAGGCTGATGGAGCTGAATTTGGTGCCGACCTTGTTTTCAATCTACCAGCTCGTTTTCTGGTGGAAGCATCTCTTGGCGAAAGAGGATTTCAGGATGTAGAAAGCAATGACGCTCATGCATCATTTTCTGAAGGATGGAGTGATGTCAGTGACACGACAAAGAATCAAAGCGCACGAAAATTCGATTTAAGTTGGCTTAGAGATGCTTGCGGGCAGATGGTTAGAGAAAGCAATTCACAACTTTCCCGTGATGAACTGGCTATGGCTATATGCAGGTTTCTGGATTCGGACAAGCCTGGTGAGGAGGTATGTGTGTTTTGGTGAAATTTTTTCGGACTTACTATGCCTAACCCTGGAGCATATATTTACAAGTGAAAGTAGAAGAGATTTTAACATCTTTTTCTGCAGATAGCTGGAGATTTGTTGGACCTTGTTGGGGATAGCGCATTTGAGACTGTTCAAGACCTTATTATGGTAAACCTAACGCTTTCCATTGCTCTTTTATCTGAAGTCTGTGGTTAGACACTTTTTGCCTGACTAGCTTTAGATTTTACTGTATGCTATGCCTGTCTTGAGGGTTGCCGTTACGTTTGAGTGCCTCGACTACGTTTAAAAGTTTCAGGGGAAGTATCATCATCATGTACCTCTTAGTTAAAATTACTTAGTAGCTTAACCTATGTTCCTGTAAGCCGGCTTTTATGGTGTTTAACTGAATCATATTCTAGTATTATGTGCTGAATATTCTGCTCGCTTGAATTAAAGTCATTCCGTGTATATGTGTGGGTATGTGCGTAGGTATAGTGAAAGGATTTGTTTCTTCGGTATATAGTAAAGTTATATTCTGCTTTCTACTTTCTTAGAAATTGGAATGGTGTCTGACTTGTTGATTCCCTTTTCAGCATCGGAAGGAGATTGTTGATGCTATCCATCATGGTCAGATGATTCTTAAGTCTGACAAAACAGCTTCAAACACCCAATCTCGGATGCCTACGTATGGCACACAGGTAGTGCCATTTAAGTGAGGCCTTCCCGTGTAATGCTGCATTAATTATTTTTCTATAGCCACAGTAACCCGCAGCCACATGTCAGGTTACTGTTCAAACAGAGTCCGCAAAGCAAATTGAGAAACTTCGGCGGAAGGAGGAAAAGAAAAATAAACGGAATGCCGAGCTTGGTTTAGAGAGTGAAATATCAGAGGCCAATTTCTCTTATCTACTAGAGGCAAGTGAAAAGAAATCTGGGTTTGACGATTTGATCGGGTCTGGAGAAGCCAATTCTCTTGCATTTGCTCTTCCCCAAGGTACTGTAAGAAAGCACTTAAAAGGATATGAGGAAGTTTTCATCCCGCCAACCCCTACGGCACAAATGAAACCGGGCGAGAAGCTGGTACGTCTCATCCATATCTAGAGGATAGATAACAATTCTTGCATGCCAGGAAGTTTATCTTCAAGTGTTCTCCAAACAAATTAATTAATGTTCTTAAATAGATCCTATTGTAGCTTTTTCTGTGAGATCGCGTGCACTCTAACTCTAAATTCTTGCATGTTGCCAGATTGAAATAAAAGAATTAGATGACTTCGCTCAAGCTGCTTTTCATGGTTACAAAACTTTAAACCGTATCCAGAGTCGAATATTTCAGACAGTTTATCACACCAATGAGAATATATTGGTGAGTCATATGTCAAACTTTTGTCCATACCGAGTAACAATGCGAGTTACTTTGTCAAGCATAAGTATATTATGTACCTTGCAGGTCTGTGCTCCAACAGGAGCTGGAAAAACAAATATAGCTATGATATCTGTTTTACATGAGGTAGGTATTTTCTTACTAGGTTAATATTTTTGTTTGTCCAAACCTGATTTTATCACAGACCATGCTGAAAAGAGTTTGAGATTTTCTTTACTAAGAGCGTGGGTAGATTCTTTTTAATTGTGTATTTCTGCTTGAAAAGAAGTTGATATTTTTTAATCACGCTGAATAATTTCATATTTTACTCATATTTATGAAATTGTCTTGCAGATTAAACAACACTTCAGGGATGGCTACTTGCACAAAAACGAGTTTAAGATTGTTTATGTAGCTCCTATGAAGGTAGAATCAGGTTTATATAATCTTATGGATGAGTTTTCTCGTTATAATTTTTATTTAACTTTTCTGTTCTTTATAGGCGTTAGCGGCAGAGGTCACATCAGCTTTTAGCCGTCGTCTCGCTCCGTTAAATATGGTTGTGAAGGAGCTTACAGGGGATATGCAACTCACCAAGAATGAACTTGAAGACACCCAGGTTTTACTTAAGCTTATAAGATATGCTTAAGTTTCTTGCGGAGACATGCAGGAACTGATATGTACCTGTTATTTATTGTTTGTGAATCAGATGATAGTGACAACACCAGAGAAATGGGATGTAATTACTCGCAAAAGCAGCGACATGTCATTGTCAATGCTAGTAAAACTCTTGATTATTGATGAAGTGCATCTTTTGAATGATGATAGAGGTGCAGTGATAGAAGCATTAGTTGCTCGGACCCTCCGTCAGGTAACGTCTTGTTTGATCATATTTTTTTTCATTGTTGAGTTACATGCCAGAAATAATCTTGCCGTGAATATTGGTTTTGTTAAAACAATTCTTAAAGTTGTATTAATTGTACTCCTTTTGGGCATCACGGTAAAATCTGGTTGACTTTTATTTTCTGTATTAGGTGGAGTCAACGCAGACAATGATAAGAATTGTAGGCCTGTCAGCCACTTTACCTAGTTACCTACAGGTCTATTCCAACATGATATATATCTCTGTCACGATGTTGTTATGCCACTACATTGTGTTACTTCACATATCCTCGTTGGTCTCAGGAATTTAGAGTCGTTCAATTTTTTATTTTATTCTTAAACCTTTTTGTTGGGCGGATTTCAGGTTGCTCAGTTTCTACGAGTTAACCCAGACACTGGCCTTTTCTATTTTGATTCGAGCTATCGCCCAGTTCCCCTAGCTCAGCAGTATATAGGCATCACCGAGCATAACTTTGCTGCTAAAAACGCATTGTTAAATGAAATATGCTACAAAAAGGTCTCTATCTTGGGCAAAGCCTCTTCAGTATCTATGTTAATATGGACAGTCACTTATCTATCTGGCAATGCTTTCATGTTAGGTTGTTGATTCAATTAGACAAGGTCATCAAGCAATGATTTTTGTTCATTCCCGAAAAGACACTTCAAAAACAGCTGAGAAATTGGTACATGATGTTTTACTTTTTTATATACGGCTTCTTCTCTTTACCCGTTGTCTTCCAAAATCCATGCAATTGTGGGTTTCCTGAAATCTTAAATATTGTATACACCTGAAAACAGGTGAGGATGATCTCGCTGCAAATATGATTTCTCAATTGATTTCTGAATCCAGATCTAGACGTACATGACTTCAATTTTTTCACTCTGGCAGGTTGATCTTGCTCGGGAATATGAAACTCTGGATTTGTTTACGAATGAGAGTCATCCTCAATTTCACATAATAAAGGTAAATAAGAGGATTATACATCTTTTTTTTTGACTTCATTGCTGCTATTAATTTCTGAGGTTTGTTCTTGCTGTATCTCAGAAAGATGTCATAAAGTCCAGAAATAAGGATGTTGTCAAATTCTTTGAAGCTGGCTTCGGTATTCACCATGCTGGGATGTTACGATCTGATAGAACACTTACAGAGAGGCTGTTTTCTGATGGACTCTTGAAGGTACGAGATGTTTTTGTCTGCTTGCTCTTTATTGTTTAGATACTTTTTTTTTTCCAACTTGTTTTGGTCATTCAGGTGCTTGTTTGCACGGCAACTCTTGCTTGGGGTGTAAATCTTCCTGCGCACACAGTCGTAATTAAGGTATGCATGCTTATGTGTAGAAAAATGGATTTATATATATTTTTAGCTGCTTTCACAAATAAATGGGTTTTGTGTAGCCAAATTTCACTCTTAATCTATGCCAAGAGAAGTTTCTCTTCTTGGAGATCAACAAGTGGTTCTACGGATTTATATAATCTTTCCTTATAGCTCAATATGTTTGGTTGATTTCCAGGGAACACAATTGTACGATGCCAAGGCTGGTGGGTGGAAAGACTTGGGAATGCTTGATGTCATGCAGGTAAAGGAAAAAGTCTTCTTTGGAAAATGGGATGACAATGCAATATCTTTGGTATTAATGTATCGTACTATTATATGTTCTAGATCTTTGGAAGGGCTGGGAGACCGCAGTTCGACAAGAGTGGTGAAGGCATTATCATCACATCCCATGACAAGCTGGCTTACTATCTTCGGCTGTTGACAAGTCAGCTTCCCATAGAAAGTCAGGTATTGGGCAGAAACCTAAAAGGACTTTGGTCTGTCATCATAATGCAGAAACTCCCTGAAAGTTCCATTTGTAGTTTGATCTGTCAATTTTCTTGGCCATACAACGAAGTTCCAATGTGATTCTTTTTTGCAGTTCATAAGCTCCCTGAAAGACAATTTAAACGCAGAAGTGGTTTTGGGAACTGTGACTAATGTTAAGGAAGCTTGTACTTGGCTTGGATATACATATTTGTCAATTCGGATGAAGTTAAATCCTTTGGCCTATGGAATTGGATGGGACGAGGTGCGTTATTCTTTGCATTTTGGTGTTTAATATTTGAACTTTATGTTTTCCTATAGTTATTCGTTGTTCTTCCCTCCATCTTTACAAAGAGATATTGGTTCTTTATCTGTATACTAAAATTTTGTGCTGGTTTTGTAAGCTCTAGAAGTTTCATGGAGATCTAAATCCTGGATTTTGTTTGTGTTCATAGTGTGTTTTCATACCATTTTATAGTTAAACACTTCCGATGTTTGTGCTACAGTTAAATATGTGCCTAAAAAACCATTCTGATCGTGCTATTCGTCACAGATAATTGCCGATCCTTCTCTAACATTGAAGCAACGAGCCCTGGTGGCTGATGCTGCACGTTCACTGGACAAAGCTAAAATGATGAGGTTCGATGAGAAAAGTGGAAACTTTTACTGTACTGAGCTTGGACGGGTTGCAAGCCACTTCTATATTCAATATTCTAGTGTTGAAACATACAATGAAATGTTGAAGCGACACATGAATGAAAGCGAGGTTTGCTAGAATCGCTCTGTTTTTATTACATTTCCCTTTAATGATTGTCTTCATATTGTTGCTATCTTAGCTTCTTGTTTATTTAAGTTTAAAAGGTTCCACCTTGTTCTTTGCTTAATACCGTGCTAAACTTTTTTCCATTAGATACTGATTTTAAATTATCTGGTGTAGATAATTGATATGGTTGCGCACTCTTCTGAATTTGAAAATATTGTGGTAAGAGAGGAGGAGCAGCATGAACTTGAGACTCTTGCACGCTCTTGCTGTCCTTTAGAAGTTAAGGGAGGCCCTTCTAATAAACATGGAAAAATTTCGATTCTCATTCAGGTCGTTGACTTTCACAATCATTGCAATATTATTTATACCTCGAGATGAAACAGATGGTTGATACAGAGTTCTGATATACTGACTTTATGATCTGCAGTTGTACATATCTCGTGGGTCAATTGATGCGTTTTCTCTGGTCTCTGATGCTTCATATATTAGTGCTAGTTTAGCACGTATAATGCGTGCCCTGTTTGAGACATGTTTGCGAAAAGGCTGGTGTGAGATGACTTTATTTATGTTGGAATACTGCAAGGCAGTTGATCGTCAACTATGGCCTCATCAACATCCTCTTCGGCAATTCGAGAGGGACATACCTTTTGATGTAAGCTTCTGAATTTCACATTTGACTTGTAATATGTAAGACTTTTTCTCTAATTCATCTCAATTGATCAGACATTGAGAAAACTTGAAGAGCGTGGGGCCGACTTAGATCGCTTGTATGAGATGGAGGAAAAAGACATAGGAGCGCTGATTCGTTACAATCCTGGGGAAGGGTATATATATATTATATAAGTTCACGAAGTTAAGGTGTATATATATATATATGGAAAAAGCACTAATATTGTTGGGCTTTTTACTTTCATGGGGAATCCTAGTTGGTCAAGCAACATCTAGGATATTTTCCTTCAATTCAGCTGACAGCTACTGTTAGTCCAATCACCCGCACTGTGTTGAAGGTAGCTTATGGAAGGCCTTTTCAATATTGATATTTCTTCAGATGTCAATCAATCTAACATCATTCATTTTGTCACAATTTTAGGTGGATTTGCTTATAACTCCAGATTTCATATGGAAGGATCGTTTTCATGGTTCTGCTCTTCGTTGGTGGATTCTCATTGAGGTTCTATCAGAACTCGCATTAAGACATGTGTTGTAGTGAAAAAAATACGAGCTATCATTTATAATCTAGTATATCATCCTATAGCGCTACTAACCACTAGGAAGAAAACATACTCTGTACTGGATAGCATTTGTAAACAACCTTGCTAGCTAACTAATGAATTTACATCTTGAATATTGTTGACTCTTTTGGCACTTTTAATATATTCCACTAGTAACAGTTGTCTTGTGCATTTGTCTTTGACAGGACACAGAGAATGATTATATCTATCACTCAGATCTTTTCACACTAACGAAGCGGATGGCTAGAGGGGAACCGCAGAGGCTTTCTTTTACTGTCCCCATATTTGAACCACATCCGCCGCAATACTATGTTCATGCTGTTTCTGATTCTTGGTTGCATGCAGAGTCTTTCTACACAATCTCTTTCCACAATCTTGCACTACCAGAGGTATATTGCTTCTAGAGGTTGCTATATTCTACGCAGTCACAAGATCGTTTGTCCCTTTACTTTTTCTGTAAGGGAAGTCCTAACATTCTTCTTCATTCAGGCACGTACGTCTCACACAGAGCTTTTAGACTTGAAACCTCTTCCTGTGACTTCTCTTGGGAATAGGTTGTATGAATCGCTTTACAAATTTTCACATTTCAATCCAATACAGACTCAGGTTTGGCCATATTCTGGCCTATGCTTCCCTTATTTTTGTTCATAAATGTTTCTCTTCATCACTTCCTTTCTAGTTAATTGAACAGCGTATGCTTTGGTGTTGCAGATTTTTCATGTGTTATATCACACAGACAACAATGTTCTTGTAGGAGCTCCAACTGGAAGTGGGAAGACTATATCTGCTGAACTTGCAATGTTGCGTCTCTTCAGTACCCAGCCTGATATGAAGGTATGGGTTCTCAGTCTCCTAAAGCTGGCTAATAATTTAGTTCCAGTACATGTTTGAGTTTATTTTTATGATTATGTTTATGCTGAATTACCGGCCTGTTACTAAATCTCCTATTTAAATGTAGTCTTGAGTCTTTAAAACGGTATCAAAGATAAGTTAGTTTCTAGTGTTCTATTATCTTAATCGTGATGCCTACTTTTTTGCGGCATGCAGGTTGTTTACATAGCACCACTAAAAGCTATTGTTCGAGAAAGAATGAAAGATTGGAAAAAGCATCTTGTTGCTCCACTTGGAAAAGAAATGGTATACGGATATTGCATGTTGTAATGAATATTGCCTGGGAGCATCTATACACATTGCAGATTCATAGTCCATGCTTGCTGCTTATATTGGCTACCAGATGTTATTGCTAACACTCGCGCTTCCACAGGTTGAAATGACTGGAGATTACACTCCAGATTTAGTAGCTCTCTTATCTGCAGATATCATCATATCCACCCCTGAAAAATGGGATGGCATTAGTCGTAATTGGCATACTCGAAGTTATGTCAAAAAGGTACATTTCTTTGTCAATAGATAGCTGTATCGGCTTGTGGATAACTTTTAATGTTTTGGGAATACAGGTCGGCCTTGTTATCTTGGATGAGATTCACTTGCTAGGAGCCGACAGAGGACCCATCCTTGAGGTAGAAGCTTAAAAACTATTATGTCACATTTCTGACTACTTATACTAAGCTCCACCAATTGCTTAGAAGTTTCCAGTTATATCATGACACCTGTAATTTCTCTACGATCTTGGTGAAGAGCTAATATTCTTTCGGCAACAATTTTCAAAGTTCTATGTATAACCCGATTTATTTTCAATCTACATTTGGTTTCCAGGTTATTGTATCTAGAATGAGATACATATCATCACAGACAGACCGCTCTGTTCGGTTTGTTGGTCTTTCTACTGCTCTGGCTAATGCAGGGTCCGTATTCTAACGTCTATGTTTCTTTTGCATTTTGTAGGCCTTTTCTGTGTCTATTTTCTCTTGCTTGTCTTTTTTAATTAACCATGAAACATGCAACTGAATGTTCGAGCTGGTAGACTGTTATCCATGTCTTTACTTTGCTAAGGATACCATGCTTATAGTGTGATGTATGTGAGGGAAAGACTTTAAATTTGAGTCTTATTTACTAAAAATGTGATTGTGTAAGACGGTGTAAGAAATACCTCGCTCTCAATTATCATGGTAGCTGTTTACCTGCATTTCACTTCCAATAGATGAAACTGTTAATTTAATTTATTCTCCAAAACTCATTGTAATGAAAAAAGTTCTGGTTGTAGCAATGGTTGTTAAGATTTTGACTTGATCCTCCATCTTCATTCAGTGATTTGGCTGACTGGTTGGGTGTTGGGGAGATCGGACTTTTCAATTTTAAACCTAGTGTCAGACCTGTACCAATTGAAGTTCATATTCAGGTAAGTCATTTCTTACCTTAAACAAAATTTTATTTATGTCTCCTACACTGTACTTGATTATCAAAATTTCAATCTCTTGAGTTGTTTTATTATCATTTTCGGTGGGTGGATAAGCGAGGAAACCATCCAAGCAGGAGATATTCAGACTTAAGCAAAAATTAACCTTGCTTTTGCTGTCAGGGTTATCCTGGAAAGTATTACTGCCCAAGGATGAATAGCATGAACAAGCCAGCATATGCAGCCATATGTACCCATTCACCTACAAAACCTGTTCTTATTTTTGTTTCATCTCGTAGACAGACAAGGCTTACCGCACTGGATCTTATTCAGGCATGATTTTATCATCAAACCCAAACACCAATTCATCTTCGGACTATACAACTCTTATTTATTAAATCTTTTGCATCTTCTTTTCCTATGAAATCTCATAAAGTTTGCCGCCTCAGACGAACATCCGCGGCAATTTCTGAGTGTGTCAGAGGAAGACTTGCAGATGGTCCTCTCTCAGATCACTGACCAGAACCTCCGACATACGCTGCAATTTGGCATTGGATTGCATCATGCAGGTTTGAATGACCAGGATAGATCTGCAGTGGAAGAGCTTTTCGTGAACAGCAAGATTCAGGCACTTCTTTCCACTTATGCTCTCTCCGTCCATGCTGTTTACATCCATAAGTTACGCTTTTAGATTTCATGCTTTCATGCTGTTGATGGGTTCCATGCTTCCGTTTCAGGTTTTGGTCTCAACAAGTACCTTGGCATGGGGAGTGAACCTACCAGCTCACTTAGTTATTATAAAGGTAAAAGCAGATCCTCTGCTATGACGTTGTATCTATTACACATGCTGTTTGGAGTCATTCTCAGATTCTTTCTTCTAACGCATTGTCTTTTCTCTTTACTGTTGTCGTTGGCAATGTTTTCTAATGCTTCAGGGAACAGAATATTTCGACGGTAAAACCAAAAGATATGTTGACTTTCCTCTTACAGAGATCTTGCAAATGATGGGGCGTGCAGGACGTCCACAGTTTGATCAGCATGGGAAAGCGGTTATTCTTGTCCATGAACCTAAAAAGAGCTTCTACAAAAAGGTCAAGCTAACTGAGATTGAGATTCTCTGACGATCTTATTATCGTTTGCATGAATTTGCCTTACTTATCATGTTTCCTGTGAATGCAGTTCTTGTACGAACCATTCCCGGTAGAAAGTAGCCTGAAAGAGAAGTTGCACGATCACTTCAATGCAGAAATAGTTTCTGGGACAATAGGCAACAAAGAAGACGCTGTGCACTATCTTACATGGACGTATTTGTTTCGTAGACTGGTAACTATTCTTCACATTCTATCAAAAAGCGAGACACGGGTTGAGAATTCGATACTGGTTCCTATGAGAAACGGGGCCATGTTCATAATCAGTTTTGAAGCACTGACTAGTAAACTTTTTACCAAGTTTGACACCAGCAGCCAGATTATTTTTTCCTATAAGAGTTCTCCATTGCTGCAAACTGTTCTGTCCGTGAACCAATGTCTTATAAACTGAGCGTATATGTAACAGATGGCTAATCCTGCTTACTATGGGCTAGAAGGTACCCAAGATGAGACAGTTTGTTCCTACTTATCAAGGTATATATGAAAGTTATAAAGAAAGCTTCTCTATTAAGAAGTTAAGAACTAGTATAACATAAGGGTATGTGCGCTATTTTCTTGTAGATTGGTGCAGAACACGTTTGATGATCTTGAAGACAGTGGATGCCTTAAAGTAACAGAAGATAGTGTAGCGCCTATGATGCTGGGTACAATAGCATCACAATATTACCTTTGCTACATGACCGTGTCTATGTTTGGTTCTAATATAGGCCCCGACACATCGCTCGAAGTAAGAAGTTGAACCAATCAACTCGAGCATGAATACATCCACGCATGAGATTTTTATTTTTATTTTTGTTTTTTACCACAACCCTTTTAGGCATTTTTGCATATTTTGGCGGGAGCGTCTGAGTATGATGAACTTCCTGTGCGGCACAACGAGGTCTGGTTCTTTGTTCACACTTTTGTACTTGGAAATTATATGGTTTATCTTAGAAAAGTATATTTCGTGATAAGCTGTCTAAAATTTTCGCTCCTTTACGCCCTCTTTTTCCTTAGGAAAATTACAACAAAACACTGTCAGAGAAAGTTCGGTATCCCGTTGATAAGAACCATCTAGATGATCCTCATGTGAAGGCAAATCTGCTCTTCCAGGTAATTACTTTTCACTTTACCCAAACTGTGAAGGATTAAAAAATGATATATCAAAACTGTATGAGTTCATGACTGAAACAAAGTTTCTGATTGTGAGCGTTCTTTATTATATACAACTTCCTCTGCACCAGGCACATTTTTCTCAGTTGGCACTTCCAATCAGTGATTATAACACGGATCTAAAGTCAGTCTTGGACCAAAGCATTCGAATCCTCCAGGCCATGATTGATATCTGTGCAAATAGTGGATGGCTCTCAAGCTCACTGACGTGCATGCGTCTCTTGCAAATGGTGATGCAGGTACTGTCCTGAAGATTACTACTCTAATCTTGTTCCACTTCTTCGGAAGCAGAACCAATACTTACCACGAAAGGAAAACGCTTTTACTTGATCCATTTCTCTCTTTGATGCTAGGGCATGTGGTCCGATCAAGATTCGTCTTTATGGATGATTCCATGCATGAATGATGATCTTCTAGGATCTCTAACAGCAAGAGGAATCCACACGCTGCATCAGCTATTAGAACTTCCAAGGGAAACTCTAAAAAGTGTAACCGGAAACTTCCCTGCATCCAAATTATCTCAGGTACCAAAACCTCTCTCAAATTGGTCACAGCTGTTTCTTTTACGCATCTAATAGGTTGAACTCATGGACTGGTCTGACTCTTCTCTATACTTTCCGGTCTTCATATTTAGGATCTCCAGCAATTTCCGCGTATACAAATGAATGTGAGACTCCAGAGGAAGGATTCTGATGGGCCTTCGACGCTGGAAATCAGATTGGAGAAGACATCAAAGAGGAATAGCTCGAGGGCGTTGGCCCCTCGATTCCCAAAGGTTTCTTCACTAAAGACTTACCACAGATTTGCCCGATTTTACTTTAAGCTCAAAACAAAATATGTGTTGAGATGCATAAAAAAGTTCATCACGTTTTACTTGGGTTATAGGTGAAAGACGAAGCGTGGTGGTTGGTTCTTGGTGATACTTCAACTTCCGAACTCTTTGCTGTGAAGAGAGTCTCGTTCACTGGTCGTCTGATCACACGCATGGAGTTACCTCCCAACATAACCTCTCTTCAGGTCCACTTGTTCTTCTTTTTTCGCTAACTAAACCATTCTCTCTTAAAGCCTGCAAGTATTAACGCTGAATTTGTCTTTTTAACTTTTGGCCAGGATACGAAACTAATCTTAGTTTCAGATTGTTACTTGGGATTTGAGCAAGAACACTCCATTGAACAACAATTTGCACGACGCTGATAGGAGGGAGTCACTTACCTTGGGAATTCCATATTTTAGGGATGGAACTTTTGTTGATGCTGTCGAAATTTCGAAATATTCAGCTTTTCTTTTCTTAGTTAATATAAAACCAAAGCTTACTAACGTCCAATTTTTATGTATTACAGTGTTACAGATTTTTGGACTAATAATAATAATTCAAGAATTTTAATTTTTACGTATTACAGTGTTACCAATATCCAATTTTAACCAAGAATTTTGAACACCATCTATTATATTATCTTCAACTAATATTACATGAATATGATCAAATCCGACCCCACGATTTGATGATCCTTTTTATTCAATTAAAACGAGTCTAGTTCCGGACTGCATTATAAAAAAGTTGATGAAACGGGAGAGTGAAAGATTTAAGAAAATTGTTAGTCTTCGTCACTGTCGTAAACCATGGCCATACGACGATGAGTCGGAGCTTTTCTCCGAGGAGACTCCTCGTCGGACTCAATCCCTTTCCTTTTCCGGCTACTACCACGGTCCTTCTCTGCCCTAACTCCCTGCAGTCACCACCACATTAAAATACAATCTGGGAATGATCCTTCTCATTAACAACAACAGATAAGATAACTTTGCCTACCTCAGCTTCTTCTTCCTCTTCGTCTTCTTCTGAATATCTGTTAGCCTTTCCTTCTTCTTCCTCCTCATCTTCTTCTGCATCTTCTTCATACTCATCTTCTGGTTCCTTGACTCTTTTACGTGACCTTGGCTTTTCCTCCTCTTCTTCTTCTTCTTCTTCTTCTTCTTCAGTCTCATATTCTGATTCCTCTCTCTCACTCTCTGAATACTCCACTTGACGCCTTGACGGTCTCGCTGAATTCATTGAAGACCGACCCGGGAAGCCTTTGTGGCTCTAGTTTAACCCAAGGGAAAAGCGGTTAAATACTTATTTTATTTGTAATGGTTTTCTTTTTTTTTTTGCATTCCGCAAAGTATGGCTATGTTTTGTTTACCTTCTTGGCGTTCATAATTCGTCGTTCCCGTTGCGCTTCCGCTTCAAGATCCTCCTCAAAGCCACGGTTTGAGCGATGAGAACCATAGTGGTCTGTCTCTTCATCCTGGTTCAAAGAAACAATTAGTCGTTACTGGTGGAATCTTTGCTTTAGAAAATGGAAAGAACACAAACTATAAAAACAGACCTCTTCAAGAGCATCTTCCAAGTACCCAGTGGAAAGTGGTCTCCTTTGAACAGGAAGTGGATACTTGCGCTTAATTTTCTCCCTTGCTTGACTGAGCTTTGTACTAGCCTTGAGGTTTTGGCTTTCCGCCTGGAGAATTCGATATATCAACTGAGGAAAGTCTACAAACTCTACATGAAATTACAATTGGATTGTTGGAGCTATTTAAGAGGTTACCTTTTCTCGCTTCTCCTTCTCCCTCTCAGGGTCAATGTCAGTGACACAGTTCTTAACTTTGTAGGACTTCTTTTGCCTCGAGTCAACAAGGGCAGTCAAAAGCCTATGGGAATTTGACGTTAGAGATGATGGAATAAATCTCATTTTCTTCAGAATTTTTCCTTGTGATTGAAGGATTCCCTACAACGACATCCAGATAAGGCAAGAATTGAGATATTCATAGAGTTAGTTTTCCCAAGAGAAGTTTTGCCATATAGTTAAGAGAATCATATGGGTCCTCTGAAAGCAATCAGTTGATCGTTAATTCAAGTCCTAGGAGGACGACACAACTACAAGTCTATCTGGTAACTTAAGCATAAGGAATAACGAAGTAACACCTTTTCATGTTTGATTAAAAGGTGATTCTGGTCTTGTTGTGCATCTTGTTCAGTTATATCAAGAACTTCGTTTCCTATCAATAGCTGTAAGCTTCCATCTGACCACCTTACAAACCGAGCATTACTTTCACTCTGCATATGAACATAACTGGACATTAGTAGACTGCAGCAGAACTAAGGAAAAAGTATAAGAAAGTAGGTGCAATAAGCAACCAACCCAACAAACCCAAAACGACCAAAAGACTCTTGTTTATGGGCAGGTTTCCAATGAAGCCTAAAAAGATTAGAAGAACTGCTAAATAGAGACAATCGTGAAATCTCATTCCAACCATACGAACACACGTTCGTAATGAAAAACAAAGTGTAACCTAATCGGGAATACATAAATTGCATGTGGCTGTATTAACATCATCAAACATTTGATATTTATCAGCAAATTTGAAACTTTACCAAGAAATGCCAGTTCATGAAATTGGTAGAGCAGAAGTACTAACGATAGGAAAAATACATAGCATCATCACAACTTTGATGGAAAATTAAAAAGTGGGAAAAAGGTTTGAAGAAGTGTACACTTACATATGTTTTACCATCTCGACTCTTGACAAACCTATGGCGCACAATATTATTTGCCAGACGAATACGTGTCTTTCCTCCAGATTCATCTCTCTCAAATGTGTCTTCTTCAACAAATGTCTTGGAATCAAATGGCTTTGGATCAATGCCCATGATATTGGAAACTTTTATCATGTTCATCTGAAAAATATCAAAGAGAAAAAAAGGTAATGGGAAAAGTTAGCTTCTTTCTTTTGGGCTAGAAAAAAGGGTTTCAAAATATACGACTGAATAACATTCTCCTGTACAACAAATGACCCTTTATGCTAAGTAAATGCGGAAGCATGTTTCAAAGCAATGGTTCTTCACATAAAAGACATCAGATACTCACTCTCTGGAACCATGATGTAAGACATTTTGATAACTTGGAAGTATCAGAAAGGAAAAATCCAATAGATAACAAACTATTGATTCAAATATCGGTGGAGAAAATTTTAGCAACATTAAGCACATATACCTTTATGGGATCACCTGGAGGAGGGCGGAACGGAACTTCCACTTCCAAAGGGGGGCCAACAGGCCTCTCCCTGTGCCTAGCTTCAACTTGCTCATCTTCTGACTCGTATCGAGGATCCTCTTCAGGCACCATATCATCAAGGACCATATCATCGGGTCTCTGATCCTTCTCGGAGCCCTCTTCATCTTCGATAGGCGATCTCTGAAAAATTGGACATCTCATCATACATCCGTGCAAAGTCATATGATTTCTAAAGGGAAGCAGAAACTGGAAAAGAAATAGCCATGCTGTAGACTCACAGGTTCATCTGGCTCAATGTCATTCCGAACATATTCTTTTGCATCTTCATCATCCGAAGATCCAAACACATTACGAATATTTACGTTTGATTGAGCAACTTGAGCCTCTTCCTTCTCCTCACTAGGTGATCTACGCGCCATGCCATTTTTCCATTTACAACAGACAACGTGAACCATAAGCAAATTGGCAATCCAAGGAATCTCAAATACCCTCAGATGACTAGCAAGCATTATCAAATACATCGAAAGCATAGTGCCAAGTTCAAAAGAAGCCACACAACAGCTAGAAAAAAAAAAGAGGGTACCTTCGACTCCTAGTCTGATCAACCTCTTCATCTTCAGACTCATAATGTCTTTGGCCAGACCTCTCTGATCCACTCTCAACAACATCTCGTCTCCTGTTTGTGGCTACTCTCTCCTCATCTCCTTCTTCTTCTTCTTCTTCCTCTTCGCTTTCCTCCCGTGGATCAGCAACATCACCCTCCTGTGAACTTTGCTCCCTCTCACCGTCACTTTCTCCATGATCAGGTTCAACATCGCCCTGTTCCCCGTCAGATTCAGCTTCCGCCTCTCCATGAACTTCAACCTCAGCTTCACCTTCTTCTTCAGGCTCAACCCCGCCCTCGGCCTCATCCTATTAGTGTTTTGATTAGAAAGTTCAGCCACATTTTCACTTACATTGGATAATCCCGTTTATAGAAAAGGTAAGAAACCAAACATCAGGGATTACATATCCACTGCCACATGCCATGGAATCAGACAATAAATATGTTTGAGCTCAGAATTTCAAAGCTTCCATACGAAGCTAAAAAGGGCCAAAATTACTCTCTTGCAATTTACTTACAACCCTAAATTCAGGCGACAAGGATTTCATAAAGCCATCGCCCTACCGAAACATTCCAATCGTCAGGGAATAGAGTTTAAAAAAAAAAAAAAAAAGAAGGAAGAGAGTTATACGGAAGGATAGTTGGGCTGAGGGTTAGACTCATGTTCGGAGTCGATCTCTTCTTCCTCGGAATTATCTCCGAAGAGATCTTGCATCATCTCTAACCTTTTTACTTCTCCTGCTACCATCTTCGCCTCTCTTTCTCACACTCACTCCCTCTCACTTTGCTCGTCACGGTGATCGTGATCCCACTGAGCTCCGACGGAGGGTTAGTTGGTTTACTCGTTTCGGCCTTTGCCCCTCCCTTAGGTTGAAGGCTTTTTTTTCTTTTTTTTTGAGTATTACTTTTTTATTTCTTTTTTATTTCGAGTTTATAGGAAATAGATCAAGATTAAAAATTAAAATTCCTCGTATTTCGTATTCACGGATTTCACTTTCCGTTGAACAAATAATGCATGAGTGAAAAAGGTATCCCATAATTAGTCGTTTGTAGTTGACAAAAAAAATATTAGTGGTTTGTATTGAATAGATAAATAAATAAATAAAAGATTTAGGGGTTATTGGTAGTTAAATTTTGAAAAAATTTAAAAATTTGAGAATATATTGTTATTGGTTGGTGGATTTTTAAAATTTTAGTAAAATCCATAGTTATTGGTTTGAGGATTTTTAAATTTCTACTAATTAAAAGTTGCAATTTGGAGCTCTATAGATGGTCCACATAGGCAAAAAAACTTACATAAAACAGTGACATGTGGCATAGCTTTAAATTTTTCAAAAAATTTTATATTTTATAATTACTCATAAAACTAAATGATTCATATTCAATCACAAATTAATAATCACAAATTAATACTAATAAATTATAATCACAAATTAATACTAATAACTTATAATCACAAATTAATACTAATAAATTACGACACTTTTCATCTCCATAACTCTCTCTTTTAAACAACTCTCAGAAAATCACCCAAAATTTTTCATTGCATCTTTGAGTATTCATCAATTTATGTCTCTTCGTTAACTCCGCTTCCATTTTTCTCACTGACTTCGATATTTCCATGGACTTTGAGCACAAGACATACGATGCATGCGTAGCCACGCACGTAGAGATCACACCGAGAAAAATCGAACCAAAATTCAATTGTTTTGAGGAGAACCCCGAGGCCGCATAAGCGAGTTGCGGCGGAGGATTTGAGTGAGAAGGAGGACGCGGATCGTAGCATAAGAGAACCACGGAAGTGAAACGACCCTGTTGGTGAAGACTAAAAAAAAACATACAAACACCACTCTTTCTTTAAGATATAAACATAACAAAATCAAACTCAAAAAAAACTTAGAACACTATAAAAATTAGAATAACAAAATCAAACTATGAAAAAAAAATCAAACATAAAGCAATATATGAATTGATGTAATACAAAAGATAATATAAATACATAGAACACTATAAAAATAATAAATATATAAAGTTTGTGACAAAACAAAAACTAAAGTTTTTAACAATGTCCTAATATATATAAATATACATTGCCTTAAAAAAGATAATTGTTTGAGAAAACAAATATACACAAATCTATAACAATCAATAGCAATCTCTATAATATATTTGATAAGAGTTTATAAAATATTTGTTAAATCTATTAAATTTTTAAAATTCTCTCAACTTTCACTCACAGGAACTCCTCAAAATTATTTGTTAAATCTACTAAATTTTTTAAATTCTCTCAAATTTAATCTACTAAATTTCAATAAGCAAACAGCCACTTTTAAAAATTTTGTTTTTAATAAGATGGTTTTGAAAATATAACTGAAAATAATGATATTTTGGATTTGATGTGACAATCTCTTAATGAAAGTTGCAAAATGGCTGGAAGAAAAAAACGAATATTTGCAAAAGTATGCACATATTACAAAAATAACGGGCCAGAAATAATTAATAGGCCCAAGAGTCCAAGATCCAAAATAATAAGGGTAGTTATGTAAACTCCTACGCCTTCCCTCACAGGAACTCCTCAAAAACCCTAATTTCGCTTATCATAATTCCTCTCAATCCCTATTCGGATATACTCCAAAGCAGCGCCGACGCCGAAGCAGAAAGGAGGAGAAGAAGGATCAGAGGCGCGAGTAACAATGGCGACAGGTAAAACGGTGAAGGATGTCTCTCCACACGAGTTCGTCAAGGCTTACGCTGCCCATCTCAAGCGCTCCGGCAAGGTAAATCTGACGATTCGTCATTCTAAGCTTTTTAATCCGTATGCTTCCTTCCTAGTTTAGTTTGGTATCTCTTGAAAGTTCGATGATCGATGTTGAATTGAAACTTGAAATGGCCAATCAAGTCTACGAGCATAGGAATTAAGCTTCGTTTTTTTTGTGAATTTCTTTATCTTATGGATGAGATTTCAGTGAAACCCTAGATTGGTATTAGGAGTTGATGCTTGGCTTGTTTATTGGCAATCGTTTTACCATGTCACTGTATGTTGATTACAATATTGTTCCTTTCATTTAGATTGAGCTGCCTCTGTGGACAGACATCGTCAAGACTGGTAAACTGAAGGAGCTTGCTCCATACGACCCTGACTGGTACTACATCAGAGCCGGTATGTACTCTAAACATTTTGTCAAGTTGCCTTAATGTTTGCATCTGTCAATAAACTGTGGAAGCATCCTGTTTTTTCTGAAACAAAAATTCTACTCTTTAGCTTCCATGGCAAGGAAAGTCTACCTAAGAGGTGGTCTTGGAGTTGGTGCCTTCCGCAGGATCTATGGAGGAAGCAAGAGGAACGGAAGCCGCCCACCTCATTTCTGCAAGAGCAGTGGTGGAATTGCTCGTCACATCCTTCAGCAACTACAGACTATGAACATTGTCGACATTGACACCAAGGGGTGAGTTCATCGTCTCTTATTTGTATTCCTTTGTGGTACAAGGGAATTGTAGGAATACGGTTAACTATATGACATGAAGGTCGATACAAAACTTGTATGCACTAAATTTAGTCTTTGAATTAGACCGCATAAGAAAGCTGCTTAAAGTTGCAATTTTGACATGAGATTATCCAACCTTGTCAGACCAATAAGATGTATGAGATGTGTATGGTTTTATAACGTGGTGTTACTGCTTCACTTGCTGCTCTTGTGGACAATTTTGAGTAGCTAACCATTACTTATTCTGATGTAACCAGGGGGAGGAAGATCACATCAAGTGGTCAGAGAGATCTTGACCAAGTCGCAGGAAGGATCGCAGCTGCCATCTAAATGAAGAGCACAATGGCTGATTGTCATTTCCAAAGTTTTTATGTTTGAGTAGTTATATGGAATGAGTTGCATTTGAAACCAATAGTGGATGGAATTCCTTCTCATTTTTGTTTTGATGAGTTTTGTTCTCTTTTATTTTCTCAACGACTTATGTCTTTATATATTTAATGTTATCTTTGACCTCAGCTTTTCTCTTCATTTAATGAATTTTTAGCTATAAACTTAGATTTTAACTGTGACCCGTCTGCTACATTGTTGATCCTCAACATTTGATGATGAAGTCCACATTCCCAAACTTGTTTTTTGAATCTGCTGAAATAATAACACTTGTTTTTTGTTGGGAAAAGTTATATTTTGCTAGAGATTTCAGATTGTAATGTTAATTGAATTCTGGAGAAATTATAAACATTTTTTTTCTTGGCGGTAGGGTAACATCAATACGTTTCTGGCAATGATATTCTTGAATAATAATTATGAAAGGAATCTACAATTTTCATAATTGGCAAATGAGACGGTTTATATTTCCAGGAGAAGCTTGATCATTAACTTACACTTTGAGACTTGGGCCACAGGCATGCGTACATGTTTTTAGTAGGTTATTATTACCAATCCTAATTTTGATTTTGTTTTGCTAATTACGGATGAAAAGACAAACGGCTATTATATTTATCCCCTCGTCTGATTATCGCTTTCAGTTTGCTGAGTATAAATAAAATTAGTTGGTAATATTTTCTTAGCATTTATCTGTCATCATTACTCGTTAGTCGAACTAAAACAAACACTCCATTTGATGCCAAGAATAGGTAAAAAGTTACCGCCAGTTTTCCTCAAAAAAAAGAAGAAGAAAAAAATGAAAGTAAGGCAGACGTTAGCTTCTCTTTCACGGGCACGCCCTTTTTCAAGTATTTTCCGGGAATTTACGGTGGCAAAAGCTAAAACATTAGGGAACGATGTGACGGAGAATGTGACCGATCCAATCCTTCCTTGTGTTCAGCAGCGACTCATGTCTCTCAATAGCGTGGGGTTCAAGTATCTATCTACCGCTGCAACGAACGGAGAAACAGAGGTGGAGGCGGAATTTGCAACGGCGAAAACTTCAGTGTGGTGGGACTTAGAGAACTGCTCCGTCCCCAAAGGTTGTGAGGGCCATAAGATTGCTTTAAACATTAAATCGGCTTTGGAGAAATTGAAGTATTCTGGTCCGCTCACCATTTATGCATACGGTGACACCAATCAAATCACTTCCTCCGTCCAACAAGCACTATCCTCCACTGGCGTATCACTCATTCACGTGCCTCCTGGTTAATAGCTCTAATCTCAAGTACTCTCTAGTTTGTAGTCTTCAATGGTGATCATTCAAGGTGTCTTTGATTTTGTTATTTCAACAGGAGTAAAAGATGGGAGCGACAAGACGATCCTTGTAGACATGTTGTTGTGGGCAATGGAAAATCGAGCTCCTGCTAACATGATGCTCATCTCTGGCGATGGAGATTCTTCGTATGTTCTTCACCGATTGAGGATAAATGGGTACAATGTTCTTCTAGTACGTCCTGGTAATGCATCAGCACCACTCATCAGTGCTGCGAAGACAGTATGGTTATGGAAGAACACAGTTGCTGTTGGCTCAGACTCCAAGGTTTCTAAACAAACTGAGGCCAGCAAGCGCATGAAAAAGGTAATGCGAAAAATACAAAGTTACTTTGCACAAGCTTAGTTGACTTCAACTCACTTTTTGTTATGTGTGGCTTGTTTTTTGCTGACCTGATGTGAAGAAACTCATAACTTCTTCAAGAACCAACGAGATTAGATTGATAGTTTATTTTTCTTTTGTGTGACGGTTGCTGTTGTTGTAGTCTTAAGCTTAAACCTATCTTCTTGATTGGTTTTTGTTGTGTAGGCTTCGTTAGTAGCAAGTCAAAGCGATCATGTCGAACCAAAAACCTTGTGGTGTAGCATTTGCCAGGTCCATTACCCAATAGCTGGGCATGAAGAACATATCTCAGGACAAAGACACCAAAAAAAATTTAAAGTCCAAGCCAGACATTCTAGCTAATCTGTCTCTTACTATTAGATTTGGAGTGAAAGAAATTGCAATTCGGTTTTGTAAACTTCCAAACTGGGTTTTTAGGTCTTGTCTTGGCAGCTGGATGGATTTTTAACAGGAGGAAGTTATAATAAACTTTTTTTTCTATGTGATTTAGTTTATCTTAGAAATTAAATAAATTTCTTTTGTTTCGTAAGGTAGCAATTATACATTGTCTTTTTCCCAAAAGAGAAAAAAAACAATTATACCTGAAATACTAGAGTATATGACAAAAAAAAAATACAAAATTGAGACTTCTGGATAGAAATAGAGAAATATGAGAGTTTATTTTGTTTTTTCGGAATAGAACTTGATAGCGTAACGTCGTAGACATGCGTCAATCAATTAACTAGGCCTAATTATTAGTTTTATTAAATAGGCTTAGCTTGACAATCCTATTTTCGAGTATTTTTTCTGCTAATTACCGATATATAGATACAGCTTCAAAAGTTACAACGGCTATTACATAACCTTATAGGCTTTGTAGCAGTCTATCTCATTGTCTAATTGGCGCGCTTAAAAATAAATATATAAATGTTGTTAATAAAGGAGAGTAGAATACGGATACAGTATTGCATCGTACTCGAAATAAATGAAAAAGCAGACTCCAGAAAAGCGAAAGGTTTCTTCGTCGACATGGTAGTAGAAATAAAATGGAGGAAACTTCTTAGTAATTTAGCGAGCTCCATAACCATACCTTAGTAGTATCTCCGATCTCCGAGTAGAGAGACAGAGAAAGTAATTTGTTTGTTCACTCTTGCTTCATCTCAAGAACAATTGTATCATCTTCTCTCTATAATCTCCGGCGATGACAACGGCGGAGACGGAGTACTCGAGGGCCAAAACCTCGGTTTGGTGGGACATAGAGAACTGTGAGGTTCCGAAAGGTTGGGATGCACATGCGATTGCGCAGAATGTAAGTTCAGCTTTGTTGAATATGAATTACTGTGGTCCAGTCTCAATCTCCGCATATGGCGACACCAATCTCATCCCTCACGCTGTTCAGCAAGCGCTCTCTTCTACTGGTGTTGGGCTTAATCATGTTCCTGCAGGTTTTATTCTCCATATACCCACTTTGATTTATCCATCTTTCTAGATTTGGGATTTTGGGTTGTTGACTTTCTCTGGTTTTGGTTACTGTTAGTGGTTAGCTGCTGGCTGATGATCTTTACGTTTAGGCTTTTCACTTTAAGCTATGAAGAAACTAACCATGGGGTTGCTCTACTTTGGGAGAATGTGATCAAAACTCTGTCTTTGGGTTATCTATATATGATTAGTTGTGTTCGTAGTGTCGAATATAAGAGTGATTTTGTGCTGTTTTTGTGGTTTTCACAGGAGTGAAAGATGCCAGCGACAAGAAGATTCTAGTTGATATGTTATTGTGGGCTGTAGACAACCCTGCACCAGCGAACTTCATGCTAATCTCCGGTGACAGATTTCTCCAATGCTCTTCACCAGCTAAGTATGAGGAGGTACACCATTCTTCTGGCCCAGCCTCCACGGGCCTCGGCTCCGCTTGTTGCTGCTGCCAAAAATGTATGGCTCTGGACAAGCCTAGCGTCCGGAGGTCCTCCGCTTACAAGTGGTGACTCCTCCCGACTGGTCAACAATGGACGCTGCCATGTCTCTAATCATGAAGTGTCGAAAGATCCAATTTCTGAACAAGCTCAGTCCAGCAAACCAAAAGGTTCAACTTCTGACGCCAAGGATCAGAAGACCATAGAAAACCAGAGAGGATTACCTCAGGAGACGAGAAGAAATATGCTTCCGAATGGCAGAGGAGACACAAGTGAATCTGTTGCTTCTTGTGATAGCTTCGAAAAGTTTAATGGGCACCTCTCAGATAAAAGACATACATCTCAGGTAAACTAATATTTTATCTATCATTTTAGATCAAAAGCATTCCAGGATTGTTTAGTATGTTTTCTACATTTGTTGGTACCTTTTTTCTAAAGAAAATCAAATATGATATCTTTATGCAGGCTGCGTTAGTAGCCAGCGGAAAAGCTTGGGCCAGCGTCTCAGCGAAACTCATACATGGACCAGAGCTTGTGGAATCTGTATTGTGCAATGTTTGCCAGATCAGATTCACCAGCAAGGATGCATATGCAAAGCACATCTATGGTAAAAGACACCGAAACAACTTGGGGTTGCAATCAGGTAAGTCCGAAAACATGTCGCGAGGGATACTTGCACTTCCTAAAGAGGTTCTAGAGAAACAGAAGAAGAATAAGAAGGCGATTGAAGGTAGGACTAAACCAAATGCTGACTATGCTTGTCATTTGTGCAATGTCGAATGCCAAAGACATGACTTTGATTCTCATTTGAGGGGTAAAAAGCATGCTGCCATGCTGAGTCAGTCAGAGGCAAGTTTCTAAATTTTTTGCTATTCAAGAACTTTGGAATTTACAAACATATAAACTTTTACTGTCTGGTTAGACATATGCTTGATATAATACCGTTCGATCAGGCACTCAATTGTTCTAAAAAGCTTCAAGAGAAAGGTGTTGGAGAAAAGGATCAACCAAGAGAAACAATTGCAGAGCCTCAGTTGCTGTCTCAGAAAGCTCAAAAGAATACGAACTGCTTTGAGAAGCATGTTGCCATGGTGAATCAATCAGAGGCAAGTTTCTAACTTTTGGCTATTTGAAAATTTTTGGGGTTTATATTGAACATTGAGAATTTTCCAGTTGAGAGACTTAAATGTGATCAAACAAAGAAAGAATGAAGCCTTACATAATAATGTGGTTGATTACTCTTGATGTAGGCTGCCTTTGTAGCCAGTGATGATGCTCAGTCCAGTGTTTCAACCAAACCTATAAAGGAAGCCGAGGTCTTGCAGCATGTGTGGTCCCAAGTCTGCCAGATCAGCTGCAACAGCAAGGCTGCATATGCAAATCACACCTATGGGAAAAAACACCGACAGAAGTTGGAATGGCAATTGACCAAGACCGAAGACACGTCTAAGGTATTGTGCAAAACCCAAACCGCCTTTGGTTCTCAATCTCATCTGAAGAATCAGGACCATACTGACATGTTCAAGGAGCAAACAGAGGCAAGTTTATAACTTCACTATTTTGTTTTCGTTCGTGAACTTGGAACCTGCTTTATGTTAAGGCTACAGAGCAGTTTTCTGAAAGAAAGAAAAAGAAGCTAAACTAGAATATTGTTGGTAGAAGGCATTTGTTTGATTCAAGGAGAACTAGAAAAGGATTTGACCAAAAAACATTGGAACAGGCACTCATTGTCGGCTCAAGGAAAATCCGAGAAGAAAGCAATATAGAAAAAGAAACAACAGAGGAGCACACACTTGTGAAGATCGATGATCTTGGGTTTCAAGGGGCACAAAAAGAGGAAGTTAAGGAGATAAACGCCACATCTGAGAACCTAGCGCGTGTCTTCACTGAACCGAAACGAGAGTTCAAAATACCCAAAGAATCGAGGTAAGTAAGAGCCACAACAATCACGGGAGCTGTATCTAGAATTTTGATCAATATGTATGTGTCTATTGTCTAATTACTTGGATCTTGTGTTACAGGGGATGTTTGGATGCGATTCCTGAGAGACTACAACTGCCAGCAGATGAGAATAAGACCGAGAAGTTGGAAGATGACACCACGCATAAACCCGAATCAAAATCATGGAAACCCGAAAAGGAGTCTGCAGGACTTAAGGAACATCTCGGAGAGGTTGCTAAAAGGGAAGAGACTAAAGGCCAAGTTGATAACTTTTGGACCCGCCTTTGGGGGAAAAGTAGTTAAAGTAGTTAAGTCTAAGGCGGGAATTTGAGTTGTTATAACGTGGACGTTAATTTTGTAAATAGAATGTTTATGTTGGTAACAATGAAAATAGTCTTTTTTTTTGTCAACTAAAATGGTCTTTTTTCATTTCTTAAATTTTACGTGCAAGGTTTGTGTGTGTGAAATCAATTAGTTAAAATGAATAATTTGGATGATTTTAAACTCGGTAGTTAACGTTTAGAAATGACTCAAAACAAATTTAATATTGGTTTATCAATTAAATCTAACAAAGATTTTATTTTTCTTCTCTGTATATATTGTATACATAATGCAATTTGATTGGAATATAGATCTCATCGCTGTGATTGTGTGTGTATATATATATATATATGTTAGGACTTCTAAGAGTGAAAATCCTTCTTCATGAAGCTTCATTGCGTCTAATTGGGATAAACCGTGAGAAAGTTGAAAAGCTAATAGTCGTTGACCAAAGCTACTTACTCTTTGACTAATGACTATACTTGATGGGTCTGTGATCAGCTTAATTCAGTTGGGCCGCTTTTGATGGCCCATTTTATCTTACCAATTTTTTTTTCTTTCTTTGTCAAAATACAAATATTCCCCATCATTTATGTGCAAAGACTTGTAATTTTCTTATGAAACAGGTCAAGTAAAACAACCGGTTATGTGTATTATTGATCAAAAGACTTGTAAACTTGTTGTTTAACCTAATCCAACTTGGACTTTAAGATAAACCTAATCCAACTTGATTTTCATAAAAATAAAAAAAGACAAGAAGAAAAGTATTAAACTTGGTATATATATATCTAACTCATCTCATCTTCAAATCTTTAATACAATATTTTGAAAAGAAACAGGAATACCACTAAATTGTCAAGTTAAAAGCTTTCGGTTTTCTTAGAGATAAAATGTTAGATCGTATAACTTTGGCTTATGAGGAAAACGTAGAAGCTACGACTAACATTTTGTCTAAAAAATAATTGGAAATTAAGCTTGAAAGGTGAAAGGTGAAATTATATAATTTTTAGCTTATCATATATCTGATATGTTGGAATATCATATATCTACTAGATCACGTATGGATTTTCTACTTGTTAAATAAAAAACTGTGATGAATTTGGCATATCATATGCATAAAATAATATTGTCATAACATTTAATTTTATGCTCAAGTAGGATATTTTGCGAAACGATATGTCATATGTTTGACAAATTCAACAAAGAACGTTCTTTTCGGATGACAAGTTGATAACATATCCCAAACGTCAAAATGGAAATAGGGATGGCTCATGCAATCGGAAACTAAACCATTGGTACAAAATAGAGAAAACCAAAAAAAATAAAAAAATATTGACCATTTCTCACTAAGAAAAAAGCTAACTATTCTTTTGATATCTAGTTATTAACAATATATTCTATAGAAAACTACATAATTTGTGTATCTTTTGTTGAAAAATAAAGATTTGTGATAAGGTAGTCATTATCATTATTTTTGGTTAGAAACTGACATTCTTATTATTTACAATAGAGGTGTTCTGAGAAAAAGAAAAAGAAAAGAAAAAATAAAAGAACAGGGTGAAATATATGACCGTTTAGTTTGGGTTGAATTTTAATAATTTTGTTTTATTTAATATATCCACGTTTCTTGCTACAAGATCTTTTCCACAATTTGATTTGTTTTTTTTTCTCCAACTAAAATTTCTTGGGTCGTTCCAAGTCGTTTCCGCGTTAAATCCTTCCCCTTTTTGATCCTTTCTTCTTCTTCTTCGCATTGATTTGGTCTCTTTTTTTTTTCCATTAAGAACCCAATCTTCGTCTTCTTCCTTCTGCTCGACTCCACTTCTTCGCTCATTCAGGTAACCGCGATCTACTCTCTCTCAGTTCCGTTTGTGCTCAATTTCCTTCGTTTTCCGTCTGGTAGATCCCGGGTTTTCGATGCATCGAGAATTAGAGAAAGTATCGAGCGAATTTTTGTGAGGCCTATCATAGTCTTGGGGTTCGTTTTTTTTTTCTTTCTCTGTAGCCACTTCATATGTCTGCACCATCTGCTCGATTGTTTTTATCGTAACTTATTTGCCGTACATTTGATGAAGTTTAACGCTTTAGTATCGTAAAAACCGTCTCTTTTTCTTACTTTAGTCTCTTAGCTTAAAAGTTAGAATCAAAGAATAAATCCTGATTACTCTTTGGTTTCTGCAGGAAGGTTTATTAGTTAGCAATCCAAGTGTTCCTTTTCTGAAGCAACAACAAGTTTCTGTGCTATTTACTTTTTTCGAGAGACAATGTTTGGCTTGAGGAAATCACCGGCAAAGCTTAACAAGCATAACTCTGCTGATCCTGGATTTCACAAGTCTTCCAAGCCGAATCCGTTCGATTCAGATGATGAATTGGACAACAGAGACACCCTTAACCCCTCAAAGAGAACTTCCTCTGAGCCCTTTTTGGCTGAAATGACTAACCCTTTTGATGGTGAGGAGGTTGAGAAAGGGTATAGCTCATCCAAACAGTCGTTGACTTCCAACTCCAAGTACCAGTACAAGAACAATTTCCGCGATTCAGGTGGTATTGAAAACCAGTCGGTTCAGGAGCTCGAGGGTTATGCTGTGTACAAGGCTGAAGAGACGACGAAGTCTGTACAGGGTTGTCTGAAGGTAGCAGAAGATATAAGGTCAGATGCTACCAGAACTTTGGTCATGTTGCACGAGCAGGGCGAGCAGATCACAAGGACACACCACAAAGCTGTTGAAATTGACCATGATCTCAGTAGAGTAAGCTTTTACGTCCTTCTTATTCTGATGTTATTAGTTAATGCGGAATAAGAATGACAGGAGACATGAGGTTTATTGATTGAGATGATAAATAAATTGGCTTTGATTTTCAGGGTGAGAAGCTTCTTGGTAGCCTTGGAGGTATGTTTTCAAAGACTTGGAAGCCGAAGAAGACTCGTCCTATAAATGGTCCAATCATAACTAGAGGTTTCCTTCTTGGTCATTGATTCCTCGATTATTCTCACAGCTATTTTACTTTTTCCTAATTGCATGATTCCCATTCTGTGTGTTCCGCATAGATCACTCACCAACGAGAAGAGTTAACCACTTAGAGACAAGGGAAAAACTGGGACTGAACCCAGCACCAAAAGCACAATCAAGAACCCGAGAACCGCTCCCTGAATCAGCTGATGCCTATCAGAAAGTGGAGGTTAGGACTTATCTTCCTTATCTTCTCTTTTTTCTTTTCAGAGGAACATTACTATACTTCTGCATCTCAGACGAGTGTTGCATGGACATCATGCAATTGCAGAAAGATCCAAACTTGAGACATCAATGAACATCGAAAGCTAAGAGTAAAAAAATTGTCTTTTGTCTGTAGTCTTGCTAAATTTATAATCTGTTTACGACAGATGGAAAAAGCTAAACAAGAAGATGGGCTTTCAGATTTGAGTGATCTACTGGGCGAGCTAAAGAACATGGCAGTTGACATGGGAAGTGAAATCGAAAAGCAGAACAAAGGACTTGACCATCTTCATGATGATGTTGACGAACTCAACTTCAGAGTGCAACAATCAAACCAGCGTGGCCGCCGTTTACTCGGGAAGTAGATGAAGAGGGATTTATGTTTAATTACATTCCCTCCTCTTTTGTTCGATCTTCTGTGACCTTGTTGCTGAAAACTCAAACGGTTCTTAGTATGTTATATACGTTTCCGTCTATGTTTTTTATATTTGATGTCATTGTGATAAAACCAAAAAATCTTCTTGTTCAGAAACAATCTTGCTGTTGTTATTCTGTATCATACAGAGTTTTCTCCAAAGATTCTGACAACAGATAAATAATGTGTTTGAATCCCAGATTTATAACCCATCAGTGCTAAAGATGGACATAGGAGTACAGAAACTACAGAAAAGTACAGAAACTACAGAAAAGTTGGGAACATTTCTATGCAACACCTGCAGAATCGCGTGAGATTATTAAGAACATTAAAAAAGAAAGGAACTCTTCATTTTCTTCACTCTATCTCTGCTCTAGTCCAATAAATTTCTCTCATAGTGTCTTCTCTTCCCTTGATAACGTCTGAAGCCATAAGACACAAAGTTTACATGAGAACCGCACAAAACAATGTTTCATAGTTGGAAAAAAGTACTAAGAAATAGGTGAATTAATAATCCCAATCAAAAACCACTAGTTTATCAATCATATTCTCAATAAAACTCACAAACCAATCAATCGAAAGTGCTTCCAACATGACCAATAATAACAACAAATAGCTTTTGAGGGTAGTGAAGTGACAAACATACATCTACTACTGAAGCTTGAGTTCCATGACGTTTTTGGTCTTGGGAGGATATGCCAAGTAAACCTTGAGCACCCTCTCTACAACCTCCAGCTGTGCTTTACCTTCAGCATAAGCCTCGTTCACCTTTGATGAGTCAGTGAGGTTCTTGTTCATGCGGAACCCATCCAAGGTCCTTCGCTTTATGTACTCCCTGATGTTGTAGTCAGGGTATTGACGCCCCGCTCGGAGCAGGGAACGACAGAGGCTGAGGACTTGACTTTGCGCTACCATTGCAAGATTTGAAACTAATCCTTTATACTTGTACAAAGCCTGCTTGACGCAATCAATAAGAAGGAAGAGAAGGAGTCAAGACAAGGGCTAAAGACGCATACTTCGACTGTTTGACATATGACAGGAAGAATTGTAGGCAGTGAATTGGATTAAGAACATCATCATAAAGCAAAAGAACCCAACTTTCTCCAGAAAATCTAACTAGAGAGGAGATTAATTATCCATTCAGTTCCAGTAAATTAATATGCAAGAACCAGCTCCAACATTAGCAACAAAAGCTTTATTGAAAACTATGCAACAAAACCAAAACTTCAACAAAATCGATTAAATTGACCGTAAAACAATCCGTTTTAAACAATCGAAAAGAAATTCAAAGGTCATAAACGCACTTTAGAGTCATAAATTCCAGCAAAATCGATTAAATTGCAGCCACAACCAAAAGAGACAAGAGCACCTAAATCGCAAGAGGATCCGACCAAATTCACCAATAGTTTACACCAATTAACATAGAATTTTAACGATAACAGAACTTCAAATCCATATATACATACCAAAATGAAGACGCCGGACGATAATTTAGTTCCCTCACGTCAATAAAGCGAGCTTGGCGTGGAGCTTCTCCCTTCGAAGGTGTGTTTGATAAACCTAGTTTACCCGAAACTGAACCGGGAAACGATCTGAAAACCGGTTTTACAATGGGCCAGACATTGAGGCCCGTTATATTGGGCCGATATGTGTTAAACCTTTCTTTAGTTAGCTGTATGAGCTGGCATATTCGTCAACAAAAGATATATAGTAAACAAAACTCATCTTTATCTCTGTCAACGCCTTCTTCTTCTGAGAATTCGATTCTATCTTCGACGAAAAAACCCTAGTGCAACTCTTTATTCCTCAGCGAGAAGAAAAATCTGTAATTCCGAGTTTTGTTTCACCATCTCTCTTTCTCTTCATCTCCTCGCTGGGTACCCCGTACGACGAGCTTCTCAGGTTTTTCGATCCCTTCTTTTCATCAATTCAGTATGTGTGAAAAATCCTTGCTTGTTGTTTCATCTTTCCTTGAAATTGATTGGTCTCCTTGGGTCTTCATGCTTTAGTTCCTTATTTTCGTTGGAGTTTGTTCTGATTTGTGTGGAATTAGGAGCCTTTGATGTCCTGAATTGGTGATCGACGTTTCGTTAGTTTCCTTGTTTCGATAGATCTGTCTTGTGAGTGAGTGTATTGTTTCTAATTCTATCGCCTCGTTTGCAGAGTTTTTAATACCTAAGACAAAGACTACAAAAGTGATGTGATTGGACTTGGTGTTTGTACGCTAGCTGAATTATTAAATATTGAAAACTCTACACTAGCTGAATCTATGCGGTTTTGTGTATATTGCAAAGAAATTTATTGCTTTCGTCTGATGGGGCTTATGCTGTTCTTTTTTTGTTCATCTGGTTTCACTAATTTGGTTTTCTTTGTTGGCAGATCTTTGTTGCTTTGACTCTACAGTTCCTGTCGACCACTTTATTGGCTGAAATTTGGGGTAAACGCTAAGGCCGGGTTTTTTCAGTCTCGATGTGGTCGTTCTCCACTAGGATCGTCCATAACCATTAGGCTTCTAATCCTTTCAAAGTGATGCTCATATTCTCTTCCCTGTCTATGGCTCTTACTGTAATCCTTCAAAAGCTTAGTGTCTTTGGCCCTGGTTTGAATCCCTCTTTCCCTTACTGCATTGCCAATCACTCGGTTGCCTCCCGTTAATTGAGTTGCTCCGTTTCAACTGAATTACATAAGTCTGCCTCCTTCAGTGTCTGTTCTGGATATTGTGGCAAACCCTTAGCCAGAAGTAGTAAAAGTCTTGGGTGAGATTCGCACCAAAAATCATGTAAATCTGCCCCTTCATAGAGTAAGGTATCCTGCTGTCCAAGTTCTCGAGGAAGTCTTCTTTCTTTATTTCCTACCTGAGTCTCCTAGTCCTACACAAACCCGCATCCGACTTTCAAAGCTAGTTCTACTTTAACTAAGCTCAAACCCAAGAATGCTCCAAGAACAGCCGGTTGCATTCTCGCTCCGGCGTAACTCATTTAGACGCAGATCCCTCAGATCAAATGTTGATGACAGAGGCTGGACTCCGCTCCACATCAAAGCCCGAAAAGGAGATCTGAAATCCGTCAAACTGCTGCTTAATCAAGGAATGGATGTGAATGCTCTAGCATGGGGACCTAAATCAAAAGGAGTGACTCCACTTCATCTTGCAGCCGAGGGAGGCCACATAGAAGTCATGGACTTGCTCCTCGAACGTGGCGCCAACATCGATGCCAGAACCTGGGGCTCCTGCGGGTGGACCCCTCTCCATGCCGCAGCCAAAGAGCGGAAGAGAGAAGCAGTGAAGTTTCTGGTGGAGAATGGCGCTTTTCTGCCAGATGACATAAGTGATACCAGATTCAATCCGCCGGTGCATTACTGTCACGGGCTGGAATGGGCGTACGAGGAGATGAAGAAGCTTAACAGCGAGTCTTCTTCATCCGGCGGAGACACATCTTGCAGTTCGGAGAACTGATCTGGTTGCTATCTTTTGCTCTGTTTTTCTGAAGTCAAGAATATTATGGTTTGTCAGAACTCAGAATGGTATGGTTTGTGTTTGATTTATAGCTATATGTGATATGTTGAACTTCTGTTTGAGAACATATCCAACTTTGTTTTTAAGGCTTGGTTTTGGTTAACTGGTTTTGACTTTTGAGCAAACATAACCGGTTCCGGATTAGACAAATATTGGGCAAACTGGTTCTAATTTCATCAACTAAGTTATGATTCTTCCAACAGGTTGATTTATTAGTGAAGCAAAACAATTTGATCATCTCTATTCAAATTTTGTTCGAGTGTTTAACATAATCAACACAGATTAGATACAAAACTTTGAGTCTAACACCTACATTCTATTTTATTTTTCTTCTTTAAGTGTAACTAACCATTTCGGGAAAAAGAAAAAACCATTTAACCAATTTATCTACGCGCTACACAAGATCCGCTGGATAATTTCATAGAAAACAACACTTTATGTAACATTGGCTTATATAACTTTCCCCAACATGTGATTTATTAGTGATTATGTCATTTCACAAATTTACACAGTTCTAAACCGGACACGATTGATCTAAAACCAATTAATCTGTCCCGATTCTGTTCCACACACACCCGGGTCGTTACTAGACCCGTCGGTGAGATGCGGGTTTGAATACACGTATTCGGTTTACGAATCTCAGGAGGAAGAGGAAAAAAATGGCTTTTTTAGATCCGTTTTGTCTCCTTCACTTGAGCTGTTAACCCAAAAAAAAAAAACCATGGCTTCTCGCTATGAGCTACTTCTGATCTGCGTCTTGTCTCTCTTCTTTGCTCTCGCTCACTCAAAGACGTTGAAGCGAGATGGTAAGTCTGCTTATTCCACCTTCTGGTTTTGTGTTTATGGATCCTCCATTGCTTGATTTTTATAGCTTTTTAACAGATTCAAAACATACCCATTATCGAGATTCGTTCTATCTCTTTATCAATTTCCATTATCTAGTGGCTCGCAATTTTCGATTTTTTTTTGGGTTTCCTTTCTAATCTGAGCTCAGCTGAAATTTACAGAGAATTCTGTGTGAACAATGATTAGATCTGATAGTATCTGTACTAATCTCAGTCGAGCTTTATCTGTGTATCATTTAGCTGGTTACTTTATATTATAAGCTCAAGCTCAGCTTTCCTCAAAGTTATCTCTCTGTTGATCTTGTGCACAGTGAAAGCTTTGAATGAAATCAAAGCCTCTTTGGGATGGAGAGTGGTGTATTCATGGGTCGGTGACGATCCTTGTGGAGATGGAGATCTTCCTCCTTGGTCTGGTGTCACCTGTTCTACGCAAGGAGACTACAGAGTTGTCACAGAATTGTAAGTGTTGGTGTCTTCTTCTGACTTTATCTACGTGATTTGCTTGACTGAACTATTTGCTTCATCTGTCTGGTTTTGCAGAGAAGTTTACGCGGTTTCGATTGTTGGACCTTTTCCCATTGCAGTTACAAACCTTTTGGATTTGACCAGACTGTAAGTTGCTTCGTAGCACCTTTTTTATGTCTGACATTAGGTAGATTTATGTAAGAACTCTTTGAATATCTATTTGCCAACAAGATTGGAGAATTATTTAGAGCTTTGATATTTTGAATAGTTCAATTGAAAATGGTTTTTTTAATTTGTTTGACTTTTCAGGGATCTACATAACAACAAGCTTACTGGTCCAATCCCTCCACAAATTGGGCGACTGAAACGGCTGAAAGTACTGTATGTTCCTTCTGCTCTTACACTGATATATTTTTGATTTATGTCTTTTTCATTTTATCTTTGTTTATTGTTCTGAGACCAAACTCCTTCAGAACACACAGACTTGAACAAAGATGCTACGTGACAGGAGTGTGTTACTTTTTTATCATCATATCATGCCAATGCTTCCAAATACTTCACCTAATCATCTACTCTGTTGTAACCATTAGAAACCTGAGGTGGAATAAACTACAAGATGTGATTCCCCCTGAGATTGGGGAGCTGAAAAGGCTAACGCATTTGTAAGTACCTTCGTGTTTCCTGCTTAGCTTATGATGATTCCGTTTGCGTCCAAGTGAAATCATGATTTCTTTTGTATCTTTAAGGTACTTGAGCTTCAATAGCTTCAAAGGAGAAATTCCAAAGGAATTGGCTGCTCTTCCCGAGCTTCGATATCTATATCTTCAAGAAAATCGTCTCATTGGTAGAATTCCTGCTGAACTGGGGACGCTGCAAAACCTCCGCCACCTGTAAACACCCAATTCCTATCTTCTACTTACAATTTCAGCTTTTTGTATTATTATTATCCATTGATTTTACTGAGATTTGGTTTGGTTTGTGTCCCATTCTTTTCAGAGATGCTGGTAACAATCATTTGTTTGGAACTATACGGGAGCTCATTCGTTTTGATGGAAGTTTCCCAGCTCTTCGCAACCTGTAAGCATCCCTTCGAAATCTACCTCTAGCTTCTCTTTTCCATTTTCATATCTTATTATATACAATGCTTTCTCTTTTCTATTTTTTTTTAAATCTCGATTCATTAGGTACTTGAATAATAACTATTTGAGTGGAGGAATCCCTGCTCAGCTATCGAATCTGACAAACTTAGAGATTGTGTAAGCATTCGACACTGCACGTTAAATAAGAGTTTATTCTCTAAGTCATCTATGATAAAGCGTATTGGGATATCTCTGGTCTCGGTGTAATTGGTTTTGTAGGTACCTGTCTTACAATAAATTCATCGGAAACATTCCTTTTGCCATTGCTCATATTCCTAAACTGACATATCTGTAAGTCTTGTGCTACACTGCTGATCTTTATCTTTGTCTGAGATTTGCTTACAATCTCAAAAAATATGCGTTCTCATGGAATCATTTTGAAACCAGGTATCTTGATCACAACCAATTTAGTGGGAGAATCCCGGACGCATTCTACAAGCATCCTTTCCTCAAAGAAATGTAAGTTCTCACCCACTATTGAAACCGTATAACAGAGCTTTTTACTCAAGATAAAACAGTAACTCGCAGTGTATAGAATTTGAAAAATGTGAGCAGTTGTGTGAAATCCATTTGGACGAGCTTGCGATTCTGTTTTTGCACACAAGTTTAGGTTTTCTTTCTTCAGTCTCCATTCTAACAAAAAGGAGACTTTTTTCGATTTTTCAGGTACATTGAAGGCAACATGTTCAAGCAAGGCGTGAACCCAATTGGTACCCACAAAGTTTTAGAAGTTTCTGATGCTGATTTTGCGGTGTGACGGGGTAGAAGATTCTAGGAGGTTCTAAAGAAAAATGTCTCAGAACTACGTAAGGATGGTTCCACTTTAGCTTTCTTCATTATTATTTTTTTTGTATGGTCTTGATTTTTTCAAATGGAAGAAAGCATAGACTACAAGTTTTTATCTTCATATTGTATAGTTTAGACACATTCCACTAATCTATATTTCTCCTTAATCAAATGATAAACCTATTGAAAGTCAAAAAGGAAATTTGATTGGAATAAATCACTTATCAATATACTGCACAATATTATGTGAATATATAAACTCTTCATCAGATACATACAATTGCCACGAAAATTACACTGTTTGGTGTTCCTTTTTTCATTTAACAAACAAATAACCATCAGACCATCTCCTTCTTCATGAACAAGCAGGAGCATCAAAGGTAGACAACACGATAAATGAGATTGACAACGGACTGATATAGACCGGAGATTTCACGCCGTGTCGGATTGGTTCAAGGTTTGGGATATCTCCAGTGACCGTGTGTTCCAAAGGGTTACCATTCGAGAACATTAGCTTGCTACGCAAGTCACCATCGTTTGGACTCAAGTGATATTCTTCTCTGCTCAAATATCCGTCGGAAGCTTTGTTTTCGACCCAAGAAACCTTGCTCTTGATTGTTTCCAAGAAACATTTCCTCTTCATCGATTCTGCTTGCAAGACCACCTTCACGCCTTGATTACATCTTTCCGTACAGTCAAGTCTTTCCCGTAAGAAGCTCTACTTTCACACTTGCACCGATCCCGCTTCCACTAAGCTCATTACCTATTTTTTTAAAAACAAATTTAAAAACTTTTAGTTGAAAAGTAAACCTTTTTTTATTAGATTTCGAAATTTGTAATATATGGATAATCATTTGTGATATTTTGGTGAATTTCACAATCTAGGAAAATTACATTATTTTGGTATTACTTCACAATAATATTTTTCTAGCTACAATTAAATTTTATTAGATAAGATTGGTCAAACATTGTTTCTAGAGATGCATGGCCAAGAGCATTCATTAGTTGACATTTGGTGCAATAGTATTTTTACTGGTTGGTGGAATTGAGTCAAAACGCAAAATGCAAGTTGGTATCAATGACAAAGACGGCGACTTTCAATTTCAAGTCGACCAGGTAATTATCTTTATATTGGTTCATTACTAAAATCGGTCAAATGGAGCAAATCTGCTTGAGATCAAAGCAAAAAATCAATTGGTTTAAATGTAAGTTTACTAGATACCATTGGCTTAATTAGTTTTGCATTTTTAATATTTTATAATATGTTTACATGGGAAAGTATTTCGTAATATGACATTTTTATTAAAACCGGTGATAAAATAAAATTATATTGAAACAGAAGAAAAGGAAATAAAAACAAGACAATATGAAATGTATCAATATCAATTATAGAGGAAGGGAGTAGTTATGTATTCGTTCAAATTCATTATCAGGTAAGCTGCATTACGACCTAGACAGTTTATTTGAGTTAAAAATCGAATTTTTGGATTAAAAATTTGAAAAATGAATTTAATTTTTTTAAATATATCATAATATCTCTATGTTGAAAAAGTAAAAATATGATTAATCAAATTTATGATTAGTTTCATTGATTTGAACTTAATTTTGGCGGTGTAATCGATATCAGATTATTTTTGTATAATATATTTTGACTAACAAAATTCTATATAAAATATTTTTCATTAACGTATGCCGAATTTTATAAAATAAATATATTAAAAATTTAAGAATAAATATTTACTTAATTCATATAGTTTACATGGTTTTTTTTTTGTTATCTGATAATATTGAAATCAAATAAGTAGAATACATGATGAGATATATGGTAAGATACACATGTCGGCGGACTATATAAATGTCCCCAGAATCAAAAAACTCAAACATGAGAAACTTGATGAAAACGATTTTAGAAACTATCCGATAAACAACAAAGACTATAAATGATTTCCTTAGACATTACCCAAAACAAACCAAAATGCTCTAGAAAAGATAAAGTGGCCAAATCACCAATGGCCAAAGAGCAGTTCAAAGATGCAAGAGGACGTGATCACTCTTGCCAAACACAACGTCGACGAAAATGAAACCTTCTTCAAAAGGATCACACCAAAAATGCACAATACTATTGGACCGAAGTCAAAAAGCATCAGAATAATCCAACACGATTTAATAAATCCGGATCCCAAATAATAGGGAACTCACACTCACAAGAGAAGAGGAACTCACTCTTCACCAAATCCTACTTTTGAGTAAAGAAACTCAACCTCTTTTTATTGCTATATCCGTGCAAGGACGAGCCACCGAAGATACATACCAATCCAATACATGTAAAAGCATAAATTAATTCAAATAGGTTTATGTATATCTGTAAAATGTGGCTATACGTTATCAAACAGATTAAATACTATAATTTGTATATATTCGTAAAAAATATACATGTATATTGTATGGACGAATTATCTAGTTGAAATTATTTTTTATCAATATTTAAGGTTATATTTTTTATAGTTAAACCATAGACAACTGAAATTATAGGCTATACTAGTTGTGATTATTTGAATTTTTTTTTAGACTTTTCACAAGTTCTCAAAAAATAAGTTAACAAGGTTCAAGTTTTCATAAGTTTCTAGATTTTTGAGAAGTTTCATAAGTTTTTTCTTAAAACTTCCAGAAGTGCTTTGCTATATAAGTTACTTGAGGTGTCGGATCCCTAAAAAGCTATGTCATATGATGTAACAAAGTGTACAGTCAGTTTTTGTTTGGTTCACGAAGTACAGTCAGTTACAAAATCTAATTTTTTTTCCTAATATTTTTATCATATTTTGAGTTTATTTCTCAAATTAAACACTGTTCCCACAGATGGATTGAGCCTATATATCCGAGATCAAATTTATTTTATTTTTTGGCCAAGATATATCCAGGATCATTTACTTTGAAATTTGGCAGTGATTTTCAACTAAATGTCAATTTCCTTTGTGCCAAAACAATAATTATTACCTTTAACCGAAAATACTACTTTATTTGAATCATTCATGCATTTCTCTTTATTTTGATAGGAATATATAGAGATTAATGAAATTCTAAACGATACAGATTTTTATTAATAGCATCAAATCGAAGTATCAGTTTTATACAAGTAAAAAAATAGATAAAAATGACCCAAACATTAACTATTAATTCGACCTTAAGTAACTTAACCAAAAAAAACTTAAATAATTAAAGATTATTATAAAAGTCGGTTTCTCCCTCTCTCATTGGACTCCTCCAAAAGAAGATTTCTTCCCTACTCTGTGTTTTTGCGTGTTTTTCTTTTCCTAACAATCAAATCTAACTTTCTTCTTTCATCAGTTTTTTTCCAAGTAAAAGAGGATCTTTATCTCCTTTTCAAAGGCTATCTTCTGGTATATACATTTTTTTTCTCTATCTTCTTTGGCTTCTACTGTTGTAATTCTCTGCTAATTAAGTTATCATTTATCTAGCAGCAATCTAAAGGTATCATTTTTTTCTCTTGATTCTTGATTTCTCCTGTTTTGCATTTTGGTTAAGTTTGTGTTGGTCTGAATTTAAAAACTGTTGGTAGGGTCTTTAGCGTGTAGACCAGTTCTTTGCGGTACTGTAGAATTTGGTCATTTCCTCAAGTTTCGATCATAGCTCAGTTTTATAGAAAATACTTCATTGTTCTTACACAACTGATGAATTTTCGAAATGGTCACGATCAAGTTACGATCTTGTCTTTTAGGTATTGATGTGATTGATGATTGACGAGGATCATATGCATATCTTGATTGAGACTCTTTTAGTCAACATATGTCCTTCTTTGGATTTTAGACTCCTTCATTTAACCTTGTATTGATGTTGGAATGAAGAAGAATGTTTGAGTCATCTTTGGTAGATTTGTTCGTTTACAGATTTGTTCGTTATGATGTCAAATTCGACAATATGATCTAATAGGTAGCTGGACAAAGAAGATCTTCTAATTTGTTCGGTAATATTGTCCTGTATATCGATGAGATTCTGTTCAGAATTAATCACTCTTCTGGTCATAGATGTCCGATAAACAAATTTATTGGTTTGTTTATAAGCCTTGAACATGCTTGGATTGGATGGTAATGCACTCTTGTATCCTCTACAGGTTTTGTTGTATTGCAGCAGCTTTTTCTGGTTTGGCGATGGCTAAGGAAAACACTTCAGAGGCCAAAGAGATTGAGTATTGTTCCGATACAAATCCTCCGGCGATATCTGAAGAAGGTTCTGTGGAAACGGTACTTGTAAAGGAGGTGGGGAATGTGGAAGATGTTATATCTGTGGCATCTAAGGGTCAAGAAGAGTGTATATCAGAGACTAAGGAAGTGCCTAAGCCACCAAGTGTGAATTCGCGACGACACTCGACTGGAGCTATTGGTACACGAGCAGGTAAACCGCAGGTTAAGTCCCGTTATCGAGGGGATCACCATGTGGGCTCAACTCATGAGCTCTGTAAACACGGGAAGAGATGTGATCGAGATGATGCGGTGAAACCATGGAAGATGGTGAGGAGAAAAACTGTTGAAGGCTCAGAGACAATAAAAGTTGAGACTTCAAGTTTGAGAAGGAACTCGTTGGCGAGTGTAAGCAAACAGATTCCGGGTACCAAACCCGAGAGTTCTGTGTCTGCAAAGAGAGATGCGTTGGCTGTGAAGAAAAAACCATGTGCTTCTGTGAATTCAGAAAAATCTAGCGTTAAAGAAGATAGCGAGATGGCAGGATCTGTTGATGGTTCAAGCGTTAAAAGCAATGATAAAGCTCGGAGGAACAAAGGAACCGCGAGTACTCTGACTGGCTCAGCTGTTGTTACAAAGGTTCCTGGCTTGAGAAATGAGAAGTCAAATTCTGCTGTGAAGATGATTTCAAGGATGAGTGACAACGAAAGTTCTAAGGTTTATGCTCCAAAGAATTTGAAGAAAAAGGAGAAGGGGAAGACTCCGACAATTAGTGGTGATGATGTAAAAGAGAAGACTGTGTGTGTTGTTGAAGCTAGCATCAAAGGTGTTCAGAGTGAGAAGCAGACATCATCTGAGAATAAAACCATGAGAAGTGGAAATAAAAGCTTGACTACTCCTAAACGGGGTTCCGCGTATCATAGTCCTACTAAACGTATACCTGGTAAAATGTGTACCGGTCTGACTAAGAAAAAAGAAAATGGTGATGCAGACCTTGAAGCAAATCAAAAACCCGAGAAGATTAGGCCTAAGAGGACAGAGGTAAAGGTGACTCTAGCGAAGCAGCTGAGTTTCAAGAAAGGGAAGACTCTTGAACTGAAACCTGAGGAATCTTCTCAGAAATGGATTAAGTTCAGAAAGAGGGTTGTGCAGGAACTGAAAACCCAAACCGAAGGGAGGAAGAAGAATCTGAAAGTTGTTGAGACAAAAAGCGATTCTTGTGAAGGTAGTAAACGTGAGAAGGTTGTTCTGAGGCATCAAAAAGTAGAAGGGAAGAAGAAAAGGATGACATTGTTGAACAATGTGATCGAGGAGACAATGAATAAGTTGACAAAGGTGAGGAAGACCAAAGTTAAAGCTCTTATTGGTGCTTTTGAAACTGTAATCTCTCTTCAGGACACTAAGACACCTCAGAGAGTTCAGAGCAAGGCCACAACATCTACGTCTAAGGTTAGACCTTTGGGTTCCTAACAATGAAAAAAACAAATGATCTATATAACATTCAAGAATGTAAACTTCGAGAACATACCTTAAGAGGAAGGGAGCGAGAGATAACTGTCTTCAAAATAGCGAAGGGATTTATATATGTACTTTGACAATGACTGAATTTGATTACTGAAGATGAAGTTGTAAAGCTTTCAAGTTTATCTCTTTTTCATACGCAAGAACAGTTTGTTTCTTACAATAACGATACAGCCAACTTTCAAGATCTACCTATAGATCAATAATACTCAGCTAGACTAATCTCTTTTCTCGTGATTCGAAGAACTTGAGGGCATTCCGGTATTTACCTTTGTAGTCTGATCAGACTGTTGTCTATAGATCGCTGCAGCCATTTTGTTGTAGAGTTCCATGTTCATTGTCTAGAGCAGCATGACCAACAACAGTGAGCTCAAGATTTGTTTATCTGAAATCATTTCTCGGAAAACAGTTAAAGCAGTTTTACCTGTGCGAGAAAAACACTGTAAGGATCAGTTAATGCAGCTGGAGAGCCATTGGTGCAGTCTCTGTTAGCCATAGGAGGGACCATCAGTGGTGGAGGAGGAGGAGGAGGAGGAACTAAACCTCCATAAGCATTGCCACTGCCTCCCATTCCAATTCGCGCCATTGTTGCAAGTAACGACATCTGAAACTGCTGTTGCTGTTGTTGTTGCTGCTGCTGCTGCTGTTGTTGTTGTTGGTGTTGGATGCTGAGAACTGATTGTGGTGGAGGTAGTTGCGGCATCATCATTTGTTGTGGCAAGTTAGCTCTTAAGCTCATAAACTGAACTTGTGCTTGTAGCTGTTTCAAGTGTTCGATTACATCGTCCAATATCGAGACTTTATCCGCCTGCAATATCCGGATAACTTAGATTTAGCTAACCGACTTTCAATGTAGAAAAAGTCCTAAACTTGAAAGTGGGTTCTTCAGGGTATATAGTAGTTACCTTACTTGCAGTAGGAAGCAGCTTCTGAAGTGTTCTCATCCTCTGGTTTATCCTATCACGCCGTCTCTGCATCAATCAAACCCAAAAGAGTCGATATCCATATTCGAAAAACATTTGGTATTTGCGGATAGCAAGAAAAAAGATCTGTATTTTTTACCCTTTCAGACTCGTTGTGAATTGCTGCTGCTCGTCCCCGTCTTCCATTAGATCTTCCTGCTTCTCCTCTCGTCTCTTGTTCATCTCCTTCAGTATCTTGAGTTTCCTGTAAAAGTCCTATTTTGGTTAATTCTCCGGTCATCTTACAGAAAGAAAAAAAAAGAGCATTTTTGTTAGTTCTTACCGAACCAGAGAGGAAATAGTCTCTGTCGCCTGTTCTAGCCGTCTTCAAGCTACGACCAGATTCAAAAGATGCCCAAGACATATTGGTACCACTCGCACTTGCAGTCATACTGTGACCAACTCTATGATTCTCCTCTTGAACAGCAAACCAACAGTCCATTTCTTGGGGATAACCACGTTTTCTTGAGCAAGATCCGTCCTTGCTCTCAGTATTGTGGTCCCGACCATTCTGGCTTTGCAGCTGCAGCTTGCCTGGCTGCAGAGCCGCCTGGTGGACCACAGACTCCAAAGTCTCACACCCATTGAGACTTTGGGTGGTCCATATAGGGTTAGCCGAGGTGGTTGGTTCGACTCCTTCGCCTAGACCATGGACCGTTAGTTGCCCATTTTCCCATGTGAGCTCTTTCACTCCGTAATTCGACCTGATTCATCAAAACAAAAAAAGACATTTTTGTTGTTAAGAGAGAGAGAGAGAGAGAAAGTGACAAAACAAAGAAAGGAGACAGAAGCGTGAGGCTTTGTCTCTTTTTAGGTGTAAAAGAGAGAAGAGTTCTTATCAGAAACAGAGAGTATACATATGTTGTTACTTAGGCCACACGTTTGCAGAGAATAAACTGATAGTTAAGCTTTTCTTCTTTCTTTTTTGGCCTTTCTTCTCTCTTCTCTCTTTCTCCTTGCTTGAAAATGTTGTAATCTTTTTTCTCTCCTCTGTTTTCAAACTCTTCACAATCACAGCGACAACTCAGGCACTGTATCTGTCTTTGATCCATATTGAAGTTATAATAAAGAGCCTCTCTCTCTCTCTCTCTCTCTGCCTCTACAATGGTCCCTGCAAAACGTCAAATGGTTTATATGTGGAGGAAGCACATGTGTGGCAAAGGATTGTTGTGTTCTGCCCCTCAAGCTCCATAACCCTCTCTCCTCCCAAATATCCAATTAATTAGGGCATTTTCGTCATTTCACCTCTCAGCTGGCTCCCTTGAGAAGGCCATTCATTGCATGCATTTGACCAGTCGGTATAAAGTAAAGCGTGTGATTCACCGATTACGAAAGAAACACATTTCTAATAATAGATCCTTTTTTTTTGCTTTAAATGTGTATTTCATCGTTACCTAAACGTAGTTGAGATATATAGATAGATGCATTTAATAACAGAAGACAAGATTTATTTATTGGAGTAAACACGTAAGAATCCGAAACTGTAGTATGGTATTCGATTGTCAAAAATGAGAGTGAGATGTGAGGTTGATGCCATCAACAAGTCTATTTGCTGCAAGTTGCTGAGGAATAAATCAATATGTTCTCACTTCTTAGCCTCTCTTAATCTATTCTCTCTCTGTCCATATCCTTCTCTCATCTAATCTCACAATATCAAATGGCTTATTCGAGATTTGACCATACACACATTCATATGAAGCATTTGTAGGAACTTGTTGTACAAGTGATCACGAGTTCATTTTACAACCATTAATTGAGACTTGAGAGGGCCTTGATAGCCTCCTGAAGGTAGTGGCTAAGTAAACTTGATATGAATGAAATAGATTGTACTTGAGTCAGAAATATTTTTTTAATTTATTAATATTGTGCAAGTTTTTATAGAAAATGGATAATTACGAGATCGGCCTTTGTATTTTGTAAGCAAACCTACTATAGAGAGATTTCCCAATCATTTGGTGTCATAATCAAAATCTTAAAGTTATTTACACCCACCCGACAGCTTAAAGCTGATGTCGTCACTAGGACACGTGTAGATATTTTGTTGGATAAGTGTTTAGGACCCACAAGAGTTGTTGATATGTGAAGTTGAGCCAATCAACTTCTCGCATTAGATTCTTGACAGCGAATCCTAACGCTCCTCTGAGTTTATCTGGTTCATTCTCTGACCTCTTTTATCTTCTAACCTTCGAACTTTCTTCTCTTCACATCAAATTATCTTCTGTTAATCATTTGATTTATGATAATCAAATGCAATTATAGTTGATGTTGATCAATGGGTTTGTGTGAATTATTATAAACTGAAAAGGCAATGTTGTTTTTGGAAGTATCATCTAGCTACTCTTTAATTTCTGTGTCACATTATATGATTTATATGTATGAATATAATCTTGCACTTTACCATGAGAATTTGCGAGCTTGTCTACAACTTAACATTAATCCATGCATTAAGCTCCTTTGTCCGAAAAGAATTTTGCTATTTTGCAAAAAGATGTAATTCGTTCACTAAATACAAAAAATGTTTTAAAAATCTCATGATTTAACTAATAAAAAACATATAAATTATTTGTCTATTCGATTTGATCTATCTTTTTCCTTCTTTATTTATTGAATCTTTTAGTCTCTCATTTCTAATTTTTTTTTTCAGAAGCATATTATCAGTAGAATACCTTTTTGATCCAATAGTCAACCATCAGTTCCAATTTTTCTACGTCATGGATTCAATCGTAACAAAAAATATGAATTATTGTGGCTAATAATGAAACTAAACTTATTAGAAATTCTCCAACATGATAAAAACAGATTCAAAATATTGACCGAAATAATAAAAAGTTGATCGAAATCATATTAAAAAATTAAATAAAAAATAATAATATGTCGTGAAACATATCATCTCATCTATCTTAAGATATTATGACATTTCAAGGAAAATTGGATTTTTGAAATTGAATTTTTTTCAAGAAAATGAATTCGTCATTTCATGCAATTAAAACGCATTAAAACATTTGAGTCGGCCATTGTTTTTTACGAAACGCGGATTCATACAATCAATTCAGTGAACAAAACTATTCACGCCATATATTAAGAGAAGAAGGCAAAATTAATGGATTCGTTCTTGTCAAAGATCTATTGATAGAGAGTTGTACAAAGACATTATTACAAATTTCCAAATAAGAAGAGAGAATAGCAAATTAATGCGAATGGTCCTTGCCACCACATAGAGCAGTTGTTAGCTACTCTTACCCAATGGAGAAAACAAACTTAGGGTAAGAGAAGCTTGGCTGAGAATATGCATTTCATGTTTGAAATATAGTCTTGAAGGCGAGTAAATATCAACTATCACATCAATATTTCATTGTTTTTTTTATCGAATGATATATCCAAAATATCATTTATGGCTCTAGTTAATTATTCCTATTCAAAAATTTTATGAATTATTTTTTAATAAATAACAAAACCGCAATCTTATTATATACAGAAGAAATTTTCATAAATATGGTACATTTTTATTTATGATCTTAGTTATCACAAGTATTTCGATTGTGAATTCATAAGAAACACACAAATATAGTATAATAACTTTTAATTTTGAATTTAGTAAGAACGAAAGCAGAAATAATTAGTGGGAACTTTGCCAGTTCGACGCAGTTTCTTTAGTTTTTCTTGAACTTGAGCTTCTTCGCTCCTTCTCTTATCATCAAGCTGTTTCTTTGCTCCATTAGCAATTAGTTGGATCCTTGCTAATTTTGATTTGTAATGCTGGTTATTTATCTCTGTTCTTTTCTGTAATTCACTCTTAATCACCCCAAATATAAAATAAATTTAATTATTCACTCGTCGAGAATATATTTAAATTTAAACAATAAAAGATGTTTAGTCATTAGATGGAAAAATAACCTTTCTTTTCTCCATTCTTATTTTAGATGATAATTTTCTCTCATTTTCCCAACCCACAATTTCAGCTTTCATTTTCTCATACCTTCAAGCAAAGTATATATTTTCTAGATAATTAATAAAGAAAAATTGTATACCTTTAATATTAATAACTAAGAATGAAATTTGACCTTAATCTAATTTTGTTGAGTTGAGATTTTTCCCAAGAGTCTGCTTTACTTGGCGCTGAAGCAAGTCCTAATGTTCTAGAGGATGTGCTAATCTCTTGTGCTTGATGGTTTTCTGGTGGATTCTCTATCGGTTTTTTTCTGAAACTCTCCTCTACAGAGAGAAGAAAATATATGTAATTACAATAATAATAATAAAAAGTTTTAAGTTAAAGATTAGTAACCACTAAGATAAATAATATACTTTGTATGTATATAAGTTACCTCCAATTTCCACGTTTTGAGTATATGATTTGATTATTCTCTTTACTTCGGTTTTAGGTTTGACCGTATTAGTTTTCTTCGTCCGTGACTTCTTCTTTTCTTCTCTTATTCTTTTCGCATTTTCTTCATAAGCTTCTTCCATTGATCTAATGACGAATGCAGCAGCCGCAACAGAAGTTGCGAATTCGCTTTCTTTTTCGTTGTAGTAATCATTTTTCTCGTACCAGTATGCTTGGTTTTGTAGCCAGTTTAGTGCTGGATTATCTATTAAAGAAGCAAAAAAAGATTTTAATAAATTTTCCAAACAAAAATAGAAATTGTGATTCTTTGGAAAGAGATGTTAAACAAGTGAAATTTACCGGTTATGGCCAATTCTGATAGCCTTGACAAATCTGTTTGGTTGTTCTCAGAAATTGAAACCCTATAAAGATCAATAAAAAATAATATGTATCTTTCCACAAACTTTTTCGTAGGATACAATGCTATTAGTCTTATCAAAAACATTTATACAATTAATATAATAAAATGGAGATTAATTTGGACTTGTACCTTCTTCTTCTTTGCTTAACTAAATTATCCATTTAATTCTCCCGGAAGACTCCAATGTTGTTTGAGCTTCATATTTTTTTCTTACAATTCTCTTAAATAACCACGAGAAAGAGGAAATGTGGTTATTTGTTCTTGAAGCAAAAATAAATATATAAGTAGGCCAAATTCTTATTCCACTGTACAGGAACATGCCAAGTATCAAAACATGTGATTTTATATGCTATGCTTCATGTACATATTTACTCACATAAGCCACCGTTTCTTTAGAGTTGTATTTTTTATCAAGTTAAAAAGATGGTGAAAACATATGCATGCATGTCGTTTGGGAGAAGAATAAGAGAATGGATGTTGGTATTGGGCCCAATTACTCAACTTTCTTAAAGTGTAATGTGGGCAACGTGAAGACTTGCAACTTCTAGCTAGATATATAGTTGAAACACTTTTAGGCAGCTTCCTTCTTTACCTTACACGACTCACATAGTCGCATCTAATATAGTTGTCCGTATTGCTCATTTTTCTTTGCGTCCAAGTAATGATTGTAGTGACTAAACCTCCATAACATGCACCTTCAAGCCATATCATCTTATTCGTATACTGTTCATATTTTTACTAGAAACAAGACTCCCCTGTTTATCATATTGACAAGCTAATCTCCAATAGCTTTTTAACAACCAAAATTGGATATTTCAACTCTCAATTTTATATTTTAAGTAATAATTTGTATTTAAAGAAGAGGAATAAACATTGATATGATATGGACCAGCTGACCAAATTATTCAGATTGGTAATGTGTTACGAATCCTCATTGGTTGATGTCGTGTTATATGAGAATGACACGGTCCCTTGGTAATATTCTATGAACAACTACACAAACTATTTCGTCGGCAAATACTTATTTGTAAATTTTTTAAACCGAAAAGTAAACTAACTCCAAAGCGAAATTACAGTATTCATATAGGTGATAGGTACTAATTATGTTGGCACTAGACCCGTAAATTTATTGTTAAGTCATCTTTCATTTAACCTTCTCAAATACTCCACAGTGATATTATACAATACAGAATCCACAGTTTTATGGTATATTTACTCTATTTTATGCAGTCAACATTTCCAACAACACATGAAAAGGTTGTTTTTTTGTCCTCTTTAATTTTGGTGAAAATAATTAATATCAGAGATTAGTAAGATGCCTTTCGATGAACTTGTTTTTTTTCCTTTTCGATGAAATGTAGAGTAATTTTAACAACAGTCCAAATGTGGAAAGCAAAGCTGTAGAAAATTGTTGTAGTAAAAACTGAGTTTTGAACAAGTATTCATCGTGAAAAAAAGCTATTCCTCTTCATTAAAAAAAAACACTAAAATTGGACCTACATAAATTTTGAAATTGTCGTTCTGACGTGAGGTTGGTCAGTCGGAGATCTTGATTGATCAAACCGGGTCCCAATTAAATGAATAATATGAAGGTGTTGTTTTTATTTATATATTTAACGTTGTCCGAATTCAATATTGCATAATTTAGTTACCGTGCATAATATTTGGTTGTATCGGTTCTTATTTGATTCCTTTGCAAAACTCTCTATGTTTTGGTTTAATTATGAAATATCTTTACCAAAAAAAAAGATACCGCGCATAAAATATATTGAGTCTCGATACACGAGTAGGTTAATAATATTCCCAATTTAAAGATTGAGTATATAGTTAATTTATAAACAATAATGACCATAATTTACTCAAAATTGATTAATAATCTAATTTTTCGGTATATATTGTTTCGAACACTCTAATTTTTCTTCAATATATTCATTACTATATCTGTAAGACTTAACCAAGAATGATTAATAAATGGTGTAAAATGATTAACAACAGCATTTTTAAGTAAAAAGTGATTAATAACTATAACTATATAAAATAAAAGTGACACATTTTGCTTGGTAAAGACACTTATGAAACGATCAATCATCTTTGACATCATCATATTTATCGTACCACCTGCCCTCTATTTTTCTTTCTATCACGTCTCCTCTCTTTGAGTTCGTTTACTTCACAAAAAAAACTATATTTCTCACCTTTAATAATAATCGTTAAATTTCATGAGATTTCAATTCAAATTCAATTGAGAAATACTGGACTCATATTTTTAATGTATACTTTATATCTCATCAAATTTCAAATGTAAAATTCCTATTAGTAGTAATAGTCTGTATTTTTCAGAAAATTATCATCCACAAAGAAAAACAATTGAATATACGTACAAAATTTCAGTAGCAATTTATATATATACTTTTTTGAAAGTGTATATATTTTGTTTTAAAACTTAAATTTTAATGCAACAATAACCCAAAATAAAATGGAAAAATGACCAATAATAACGTAAATCAACTATATAAAGAATGCCCACGAGAAAAAAAACCTTCTTAATCATTTATCTCCGACCACCAACAAAAATGGTGTTAGTGATATCAGAGCCAATTAAGATCCAATCAAAGATAGTATGTGTGATAGGCGCAGGACCGTCAGGGTTAGTATCGGCGAGAGAGCTAAAGAAAGAAGGACATAAGGTCGTGGTGATGGAGCAGAACGACGACGTAGGGGGGCAATGGCTATACCAACCAGACGTGGAAGAAGAAGATCCATTGGGAAAAACTAAAGCCTTAAAAGTACATAGCAGTGTCTACTCATCTTTGAGGTTGACCTCGCCGAGAGAGGTAATGGGTTTCTCTGATTTCCCATTTACAGCGAAGAAAGGAGGAGACACAAGGAGATTTCCCGGTCATGAGGAGCTTTGGTTGTATCTTAAGGATTTTTGTGAAGTGTTTGGGTTGAGAGAGATGATTAGGTTTAATGTTAGGGTTGAGTTTGTGGGGATGCTTGATGATGATAATATGAAGAGATGGATGGTGAAGAGTGTAGAGAAGAAGACTGGTGAAGTTATTGAAGAAGTGTTTGATGCTGTTGTTGTTGCCTCTGGCCATTACTCTTATCCTAGATTGCCTTCCATTAAAGGTATATGAATTTATTTTTGTTTATCTATTGTTACATCGTGTATGATTGATGGATGTGGACAGAGGATCTATTTCAAACTATATGGAGTCCATATGCAATTTTCTTTATATATAATTACTGCTATAAATTGATAATAATTCGTTTTTTCTGCTAAGAGATTAGCTTTCATATCAGAAAGTTCTTAGTGGTAGCTACAAACCAAAAAGGATGGTATTGTTTCTGAAAGTTTTGGGTGTTTACAGGAATGGACTTTTGGAAGAGGAAGCAACTTCATAGCCATGTCTATAGGGTGCCTGATCCTTTTCGTGATGAGGTGATTATAATTTAATCAATAAAACTCGATGATACATATGTAATAATGATGCATGTTGTATGATGAATGATGCATGCATGATGACGAATGTTAGGTGGTGGTTGTCGTCGGGTGCTCGATGAGTGGACAAGATATAGCAATAGAGCTTGTGGAAGTGGCAAAGGAGGTTCATCTAAGTGCCAAATCACTTGACGTTCCTCCTGGCTTGTCTAAAGTCATTTCAAAACATGAAAACTTCCATCTTCATCCTCAGGTACACTCTCACCATCACCATGTTAATTTCATTCATATATCCATATCATTTATATAAAAAAAATTATTGTTTCACATATTTCGAATGGTTGTAGATTGAATCTCTCGAGGAAGGTGGACGGGTCATTTTCGTTGATGGGTCTTGTATTGTAGCTGACACCATTTTGTACTGTACCGGGTAAGTTATAATATACATATATATATATTTTTTAATTTAAATAAAAACTGTAAGTTAATTGATTTTCTCTTTTTTTTGAGAGATGATAGTAATTGAATTTTTTATTTGTAAAAATCCTGTCATATCTGCGGCCTTTAAAATATAGCTATAGAAGAATCAACATGAGTGGACTACAAATCTTGTCAAATTTCTTTCTACGACAACATCTTTTCAGAGCGCTACATCTTCAGACCGACAGATTCATTCCAAAAACGAAATGCTTTTAACATTGATCAATTCCGTTTTTTATCCCTTAGAATAAATTTCTCGTTAGAGTTTTCTTGTTTTACAAATTACTTTTGTTATTAAAGGAAATTTGAAAAAAAAATGATTTTCGGAATTATGCATATTCAGCTTAAGATAATTTGGCAATTAGTGATCAGTGCCTATCATTACCTTTTATGTACTAATTTAGTTTGAAAAAGACTTAACGTGGGACACACGTGTGTGTAGGTATTGGTACAAATTCCCATTTCTTGAGAGCAAAGGAATAGTAGAAGTTGATGATAATAGAGTGGGCCCACTCTTCGAACACACATTCTCTCCTTTACTCTCGCCTTCTCTCTCCTTTGTCGGCATCCCTCGAAAGGTACTTAAACAGTGTAATAATGATTTAGTCCGTTAAGCCCAAACTAAACTAATCATATGATTATTAGCAATCAGCTAATCTCCGGTTGACTCAAACTTTGGTTGTTAAAACGGTTTACAGTTGATAGGGTTCCCATTCTTCGAATCGCAAGCGAAATGGATCGCCAAGCTTTTGTCAGGAAAAACTTCACTTCCTTCCTCCGACGAAATGATGCAATCAATCGCCGATTTCTACCGCTCCAGAGAAGCTGCCGGAATCCCCAAACGCAACACTCACGACATCGCCGATTTCAATGTACCAAAAAACTTTAGCAGCTTTCACTCTCTCCTTTGGTTCAAAGATCGATCATTAACATTCATCTAATGCTAGATCTCTGTTTTTTTTGCAGTATAACGATAAGTATGCAGATTACATTGGGTTTCCTCATCTCGAGGAATGGAGAAAGAAGCTTTGTAAGTCAGTTATACTGAATTCCATGGAAAATCTGGAGACTTATCGCGATTCTTGGGACGACGATGAACTCCTTCAAGAAACTCTTCAAACCCCTTATTTTACCCAGCTCACTACTCCTTGAAAGCTTTTGATGCAAGTTTCAACTTTTGTGTTATTAATAATAATAACAAGAAACTTTTCTATTATATATAGAAACTTTTGAGTATCATCTTGTTTAACGATTCATCCCTTTTTGATGAATCAAGAAAGCTAGACACAAAAGTTTCACTTTTTTTAATCAGTTTATAATATTCCCTACGTGATGTGTGATCTCTGTAACGAGACTTGGTTACAGAAGACTCAAAAAAAAGAGTATCTTCTTCAAAAGGGAGGGAGAGAGAGTGACAATATTGATTCCTCAAGAATTTGAAAACTTAGAGAAGAAGCAAAGGCAAATAGGAAGGAGTTGAGACTTGACGAAAAGGTTCCTCTTTTTTTCTCGCTGTACTTTCCACCTTTTTGATTCGTCCTTTGTCTCTTTGATCAGTCTTCTTCATTTCACTTGTGTACATATTTTTAGAAGAATTACGAAATATTATTTGTGAGGCAAGTGAAAATTCTCTGGAAAAATATACAACTTCGTAAGATGTTTAGAGAATTAATCTTTATATATTCATATACGTTGTCTTTCTTAGTTACATCTTTTTTTTCTATCAATTAGATACCATGTCTCTTCGAAATGTGAGGCATTGTCCCAAAGTGACAAAACTAAATGATTAGAAATCATCTTATGTTCTACTGCCTCTAGCTTGAAATTAACGAGATGAAACGATACGTGAGGTAATAAACCCTCACTACATTGAGGAAAAGATCTCTGTCTACTACTACTCTGCTACAAGAACACCAATCTCGCCTTTCTCAAGCAAATCATAGAAAGCTCTTGTTTTCCTCTGCTCGTTCCAGTGGTGCATCTTCCATAGCCCACCAGCCGCTAGCCCGAGCGTGATACCAATAACTAACTCCTTCACAACACTTGGACCTTTCAAGGTTGCGTGTGCAATTCTGTGCCCAGCCATCTCTTCCACACTCTCCTGCTCATTAAGCCAATCAAACATTGCGATAGATCGTGAATACACGTAGAAAAAACATTACAATTCAACAAAGAACATAACATTATTCGTTGGTTATACACATAACAGGACTTCAAAAGCCAAGACATTTGAGACAGAGACACTAGAGTATTGACAACTTTAGTCAAACAATCAATCGTCAACACTCAAATGGCTAACAGAATTGCCATCAACCAATACCAATCAAACAAACACTAAAAGAGAGGAAACTTCAGAGAGCGGTTACAAATTTGAGGAATGCTTCTACAGTCCATACAGAACAACAATGTTGGACCATTACATTAAACAGAAAAACAAACAAGCTTTGTCAAAAGCTAAAACCATCAACAAAGCAAGACAGAGAGAACCTATAGCTAATCACATAATAAGGCTAATGTGGATCAGACAAGGAGGTCTTGATCAGTGCAGGACATTATGAGGGCAGCTAACTGATGATAAGTAGTAGCACGAGGAGACTAATGTATGTAGGGAGAATTCTAGATTGGCAATCAATATTAGAAAGCAACCCCACGCCTTTATAATCGACCCATCAGATTGAAGACACAGCACCATCGTGCAGTGGCGAATCAGGTTCATTGTTGGAGAGTTTGCGGAGCCACAGATGCCATGGCTCAAGGCATGGACAAGGGCCCTCTCCTATTTAGGTTACAAATTGTCCCCTCGAATCTAAACTAAACATCAAAAGCCACACACAGTACCCATAATACATCCTGCTCAGACCTTTTACTTTATCATTCCATCATTTCCACCACAAAAGTCAGAAACATATTATAAAGCAGCTCACTGAGAACAAGTTACATATCATACAAGCATTGTAAAGCTAATAGAAATCTCAAGCGAGAAACTTTCGAAATCTAAACTAACAACGGAGGAGAAAGGAATCGACTTTTTGAGGAGGAGAATCCATTATACAGATGCAGACCCAACCAAAAAAAAAAGAGACATTGTGAGCAAAACACGCAAGAGAAAGCAGGGAAATTTTGAAGATTAAAAAGGAATGATAAGCCGAAACTTAAGGAAATCGATGGAAATGGTTGATTAACTGGATCCAGTAGGAAGAATCAGAGAGGAACCTGTTCAACGGAGATTAGCAAAGCTGAGAAATGCGGAATCTAGAAGAAACTGGATGTACTTTATATGTAGCTCCTAATCATTTTCTAGGGCTTCAAGAACCTGAGAAAACGACAGCGTTTCCATAAATGCTTTTTCTACATACAATAGTGATGATCCTGCCGGTTGGAAGCGCCGGCGGACGATCGGAGAAGAAAAATAAGACTTCACTTCGAAGATGTACTAATAATCTAACTACTTTTCGTTTTACTGATTTGTGTACTTCAAACTAATTTGAAACTTTAATCGGAAACATGTGCTATTAAGCACGGATTTAAAACGTGTTTTCAAAATATGATGTTCTGTTTAATTAGCTAAAGACTTCTTAAGAATTTGATTCTGTAGTGACTTTTAATAATTTAGGAATTATTTTCAAATATGGTTTTCTATAAGAAATCTGAAATTATGTGGATAGATAAAATTGAGTTCTTCAGGTTTTCACTATCAAATCTTGTATTACAACACACAAAGAAAAAGTCAATCTACTCCTGCGTTTCAAAATCGCGGTTTGTTGTATATTATGCTTCAGACGGACCGATTCTGGTCTTGAGACCGAACAGATTCTTAAGCAAATCCGCAGTGTTTGGAGGAATCTTTACAGGTCGTGGAGCCATAAAGTTGACAATCTTCTCATGAACATTATACCTGTTTTGTTTTTTCAACAGCAATGATTCAAAAAATGGGAAACTCAAATTATGCTGATGAATCCAAACCAGAGAGATGAAGTGATTTTATTTACCTGATCTTTCTGCTCTTAGAGGCACGTCGATCCACAACTTTCCTCTTCTTCGTCTGAAATTTCTTCATTGCGTAGAAAGCCGCCTCTGTCAATGGCAAAATTGAGATTTCAGAAAACCAAAAAGTAGACTCAAGTCTCTACACAAGCAATTGCTCTAATGATTCCAAGATGTTTTTTTTTAACTATACCTGAGGAAGCTGGATCTATGGTCTCAAAGAACTCCTTTAGTAACTGCTGATAGAATTCAGCATCCTCCACAAGTTCAGGGTCTCCTTCAAGTTGTTTTTCCTGAACAAAGAGTATACAATGTTAGAGAATGGGCATAGATATAATCACTACGACTGATACAAGGATTTCATTGTCTTGACTTGGCTATAGAAAACCGCAACAATACCTCTTGATTTGGTTCCATGGTTTCCCCAGTGACCTGTGAGTGGAAACTCAAACGATCAGAACAAGCTAAAGACAAGCTGATGTATTGACCCACCAACGCCAAGATCTTGGATAGTTTTATTATAAAAGCCAAAACTTACAGTTCCAAAAACAGCAACAGTAGATCTTGATTGTTGCATTTGTTTAATCATTCTACTTGGATCCCTCATGTAAGAAGCAACCTGCTCACTAACGTTCTGGATTTTGAAAATAAATCAAGTTAGATTCCTGATTAATCCCCAGATGCATAAGAGCAAAATCATATTCGGGTTTTTTTGTCTATACCTGGTTAAAGGCATGTAGCTTTCCTTTAATAGCAGCTGCACCAGTTGTGACTTGTGTTCTTCTCTGCCATTTGTCCACGGCCTTGTTTCGGAACACAGACATTCTACGTAGCAAAGACCATTTTGTGTTAACAATGAAATACGGTAATGAGATTGGTCTCCAAATGAAGACAATCATGCAGAAATTATTTGCCTGGACAGACAAAGGAGAACTTTGAAGTTGTACAGTTATACAGTTAGTCTTGAATACCTTTTTTGCATGTCAGATATTTGGATCCATTCATCGCTATCTTCTGCATCTGATTTATTGGATTCTGAACGCACTGAAGTACCTATTCATGACAGGCAATAGAACGAAAAAGGAAATGAATACAGACCCTTGTTTATGCTGATACTAATAATCAGCTCTCATGGAGGTAAGCACATTTTATTTTTATTAGACGCTTTTTTCGTTTAATATGGCGTACCATCTGCTTGTTGATCAACTGAGGGATTCTTCTCAAACAAAGCCTGTAATAATCAACTTTGGATTAAAAGAGTAAACAAAGGTGACAGAGAGACAACAAACTCAAAAGCCAGGTGTACAGTTACTGAAGTATGATATGACTATCAACACAGAGGAACAAGAAGAAGAACGATGAATTATATCTTCGCATACATACCTCTTGCAACTCTAAGAGGGAATCTAATGTCTGCTTAGATGAAGTAATTAGCTCTGCATATGCTGTTGAGACCTCCTCATCTTCCGAACAAAAAGACAATTTGGCAGGCTCCTGAAAAGCATTTCCTCCTGTCATAAGCATGATGACACAAACAAGGATGAACAGAAGAAAAAAGAGAAGAGAAGATAGCTACCTGTGGCAATCTGTTTGAACTACTAAATGCTTTCTGAAGTAAGAATCTGAACTCCAGAGTTTTATCCCAGAGAGCCTTTACATGGAGCACAAAAAAAGAATCATCTTAAACAAGAAATTCGCTGACTTCATCAATATAAATATAGGTATATACATCTGCAATTACATAAATACGATTTCTCGTAGGACTACGTTACAATCAGTAGAGCAATGTCATACCTTCTGGTTCTTCACTGCTTGACCTTTAGCAGCATCCTCATCCTTATCACGCTTCAGGTTTTTCAATATATCCCTGGACCAGGATGAAGGATATTACGCAAAGAACAAACATGTTCAAAATGTTTTTTATGAGCCATACTTTTTGGCTCTGGATTGGTCATTTCAAAACTAGACAACAATACTGAATTAAGACGGAGAATATCAAACAAACTTTTCAACAGAAGTCTGTTATTTGCCTTTTGATATAATTTTCTCTACTTGTCATGAAAAAAAAATCTAATAGCTTCAATAAGCTCAAACCTACTTCTAACTCCAGCCAACACTCATCTTTGTCCTACTCAGCTAAATTAAACAATTGAGACTTTAATAAGACTATCCACCGTGTCTAGAAAGAAATACAAGAATTCACTATGAGGAAAACAAAACAAAAGGGACAAAACTAGATTCAGTTCAGATAAATCTTACTGTTCTTGTGAACGAAGCTCCTGGTACTCTTTTTCAAGCTCTTCCATTGCAGCATCTTTATTGTCATCGTTTCCTTCATCGCCACTCTCACTCTCTTCGCCATTTCCATCATCAAATTCATCACTTTCTCCATCCACAGCTTCCTTGTCATCTCCTTCATCATCTTCCTCACTATCTCCTTCAACGTCTTCTTCTTCACTCTCTTCCTTACCATCTTCCATACTATCTCCTTCACTATCCTCTATCCCATCAGATAATTCATCATCTTCATCCTCAACTTCCACCTACAATAAAACTCTCGACCAGTTAATTCACATAAACAGCCATTTAAGTAACTTAATCAGACAAACGCGACAGCAAAAGTACCTCGAGATTTTCTTGCTCGCTTATCTCTTCTGATTCACTTTCATAAAGTCTTGCTCTTTTAGACCTCTTTGATCCGCCAGCCATTTTTAAACACTCCTAATGCTACAAATAATGAAAAAAATTAGCGAAGAGAGGGAGCATAATCCATTGTACAGATGCAACGATTAAAAAAAAACAACTTGGGAAGCAGAAAATTTTGAAACAAAAAAAGGACCAACGATAGAGGTAACGACGGAATGTAGAGAAGCATTTGGGTTTCTAGGTAACTTAAACCTTAAGGCTTTACTAAATTCCTACCAAATTTCAGAATTATAATTACTATTCTGTTGTTTGTGATTCAAAAATTGATAGAACTGAAGCTAAAAAAACGTCAAGAATTCGAAACAAAAAAAAATTACACAATTATATGAAACTAACCTGAAAGCTGTCAAGAATCTGGCTCGAAATCGTCGTCGACCTCACAGCTGTCTACGAGCACAAGAGAAGTCGGAAAGAAGAAATTTGAGTGAGCTATGAAAAAATTATAAACCCTAGAGGTTTCACTTAACCACTCGAACCGGTATGTTCAGCCAAAAAGCCGGTTTTAAGGTTTTAACTGGGTTTTTTCTGGTTTGATTAGGACCGCTCGGATTACGATCCGACCGTCAAACCGGTCGGTCACGGTCGGGCTGACCTGGAATTTCAAAACATTGATCACAAAACTGGACCATGGATGTTAACTTCCCTATAAAATTTTGCGTTATTGTTTCTTAATTTCCTTTTGGGCAAAAATTGTTTACTTTTTTTGGGGGTAAAATGTTAAATAAATATCATTTACTTGTCTCTCACAAAGCTCTAAAACCCATTTTTTAAAAACTCACAAAATCTTTTAACTTATAAACGTATAACTTTTTTTTGTTCTCTCCATTAAAGGGTTTTGCTTTCACAACTTCAAGTAGACAAATTAGTGATAAAGACCACCCACTAGCCTTTTTTGTCTTTTTTAGTGTAAACTGGATCATTAACATAATAATATCAATGTATTATTAAGAATTCAATTCAAAGAAAAAAACAAAACTTCTATTGCTCTGTCTGTTTCAAGAAAACTGTGACTTCTTCTTCCATTATAGTAATGAAAGATTGTGCTTGAACCTATCCGTGCTCAAAAACAAAGACTCTTCTTGTTAAGGTGAATCTGGTCAACATCTTCATTAACTTAAGGAAGAAATTTAAATGATTGCTTCTTCTTCCATCTTTGTAATGAAGGATATATATATCATGTCGGCAATGAAATTTTACTGTAGGATTAACCAAATGTGAATTCCAAGATTGGCATTAATTGTAGTTTCTGGTATGTGACTTTACATGATGAGAAAATAAGTAAAAGAGAGGAAGAAAAAAACAGAGGAAACTGTAATGACTAAAATAAAGAAAAAAACAGAAGAATAAGAGAAGTTTGCAGATCATGTGATTGTTCTCCACCGTTTATCTTTGAAGTGAAAGCTACTTGAGATTATCCTTAAAGAATCAATAATCTCTAAAAAGTTTGTCACCCCCCTTTTTTGGTTCTTTATCAATAATTACATTAACCACAACCAGAGAATCACAAGATTTCCTGCAAACCCTTTGGTCCTTTGATGCATATCTTCGTGTTCTCTGTTTCGCAGATTTGAATCTTGATTGAGTACTCGTCTTCTCTACCGATCTTTTGATCCTCCTCGTTCTTTACGCAGCTTTGGTAAAAGAGGAAGTTGACTATGGTGTCAAGGACCAAGAAGAGAGCGTATAAGTAAGCTATGAATGTTCCTTCAAGAGCTATGGAGGTGATATCTCTGTCTCCTTTGTAATAAGATCTCAGTACTCTGTATTGAAACAACGCTTCGACACCTGCTAAGCCGAGATTCGTAGGCAGAGCAAGAGCCAATGCTGTTGAAGTTCTTCCACGAATCAGAAGACACGCCTTGAGAATTGTTGTGTATCCTCCTGAAGAAGAGGACGTTGATGAAACCAAGGCTAGATTGGAGATGACAAAGGCGTTTGCGAGGATAATCGAGTAGATAATCGCAGAGGATAAGGAGAACAGAGTGTAGAAGTTTATAGAAGAGAATCCAAAGGATTCAGTGAAATTGAAAGCTAAGAAGAACAGAGCAAAAGCAGAGGCGTTCGCAGAGAGAAGGAAGAAAGAGTTACAAATGTAAGTTCTGAGAAGACGAAGATAGTAAACAGAGGAATCTTCAGAGTCTTGATTGGTTGAAAGAAGTTTGATGACGAAAGCTTTGGAGAAGAGGAGGAAAGTGAGGGAGAAAGGGAGAGCGAATAAAGAGGAAGAAATGGTTTGTGAGAGTTTAAGGCTTAAGATGTTGAAGAAATCAAGAGAAGAGGATAAACCCGCACCGCGGAATAGCGTGTTAAGCCTCGCGTGAAGGGAGGAAGAAGAAGAGGAGAAGAAAGGCTGAGAGAGGAGGAGAGCGGCGGAGAAAGGGAGGACGATGGCTGCTGCGGTGGTTGCACGGTCGTAGTTTTGGAGAAAAGTGTGGATTGCTCTTCTCATGATCTTGCTTGGATCTTCCATTGTCTTCTTCATTCTAATTTTTGCTATGTTTTCTTTGAAGAAGTTGAAGATATGTGTTTCTTGAATGAACCACCAAAGCTTAAAAGAGGTTTCTCAAATAAAGTCCTCTATATATATATATATATATGTATATAAATATGTAATGCTTATATATATATATATATTATTTTGTTTTTTTGCTAAATTAATTGTGGGTTGGGTATTAGAGAAGGGAATAGAGATAGGCCAACCGATTTTGCCTGACGATGAGGAGTTGTTTAAACAATTTTTTTTTTAAACTTTATTTTTCTTGTATAACAAAAAAAAATAGCAATGTTTTTTTGCATGGAAATGACATTTCTTGTGAGTAGAAATCAATTATAAATTATACACAATGTTTCCTTGTTAGGTTTAATTGGGTACAATATAGATTTGTTTCTTAGGTAATGTTGTTAGGAGAAATAAATCTAATTTTTTGGGTTTGATTTTGATACATATTTCTTGAAAAGTCTTTTGCTTGCGTGATATGCTTAGTGCTGTAATTGGATTTGGATGCTTACAATACACTCCATTGCATAAATACATATGTATATATTAAATTGTGGGAGAGCTAGTGAGACTATGTATTAGTATTCAATTGAAAGCATCATAATTATAGGTTTGAGGAAACTGGAAGGCTTAGCTTTCAAGAAATTTAATGATCATAAGAACTCAAAAGAGTAAAGTATTTTCAAATAACCAACTTTAAATTGAAAAAAATATGGTGCTCGTTTTTTACTTTTCTCATAATGTAAACACCTTAAAATGATATTTGAGTGAGAAATTTCCAAACTTTTCGAACTTGTCTTGAGACGACTTAATCATATATATGTTACCAGACCTACTAAGTTTAGCTTTAGTCAGAAGTAAAGAAGTTTACAGATAGTCTAACCTAATCACTCTATCTATTATTATAAAGATTATATATTAATCAACAATAGTGGTCTCGTAAGTTGTAACAATGCAATAATATGAAATACAGCCTCTTTTAATCAAGCTAATAATGTGGTTTTAGAATAATCAAAAGAAAAATAGAATTTCAATAGAAGTGAGAAACTATCAAACTTTGTCCTAACCTCTGGCATGCATTTGGTGTGTAGTCTTATTGACTTGGACTTGGTGGTTAGGGAGTTCTCCATTTGCTTGTTTGAAATTTATTATTTTCATATAATTTTCTATTCTTTTGTTTCTTATTATCAACTATATCAATAATTTTATTTTGTCAACATCAATATTTTATTTCTATTGATGGCATATTGTAATAACTTAGGCGTGATCCATCATTAGTGAGTTCCATTAGAGGAAGTAATTAAATGAAAAAAAATTTCATGGAAATTTGGTAAAAAAAATTCATATTCTATTTAGCTGAAGGGTTTAGCGTTTAACAGGTAAACGCATTTGTTTGCTTTTATGTATAAATCTACATATAGTCCATGAAGAAGAAATCTCAAAATGTTTGATAAAAAAAAATTAAATGGAGTAATATTAAGACTTATAGGTATTAGTTTACTTGTAAATATGATAAAATCTCACAAAAAGGTTTGTGGTGTTGGTGTTGCTGTGTTTAGTACAACCGAACATCTAACAACACTATGGTTAGGTGAATAACCAATATGAACCCTTCTCGTTGACATGCCTCTTTCTTACACTACCGATTTAAGTATGCTATAAATTATTATCTTATTATTTTGAAATTTTAAGTATTAAGGTTTGTATTTATTTATTGCTCCTTTGAAACATATAAAAAAATCAACAAATTCTTAGATTTAATAATATATGTTTAAATTGCTTTCTTGTCTGTCTTACAAATTAACTAAAGTAATAAACATTTAATCAAGTAGTGTTTAAGCAATCAATAAAAACTGGATTTTCATATTTTAAAGCAAACTAAAACTTAAAGATGAACATGGATGGATCTTTTTTTTTTAAAGTTATTTTTGGGTCATAAAGAAAATATACTACCAAAAGTTGAACCTTGGTATGGTCAATGGTGGGATTAGAAGGACCTCCAAAAAAACTAGAATGGTCAATATGCTACCACCGATCTAAAGTCAACGTTCCTCACACAGTTTCACCTTTGTTATATATTTGTTCGGTTTTTCATTCATATTTTTAACCGGGATTATATTCTATAGTTTCATCTTATTTATTTTATAACTATATATATTATAGTTTAAAATCTACATTCACAACCCCAACTAACAAAACATTTATTGTACCATTAGATATCGATTAAATTTAGAATCTCTAATTGTTTATACCATCACCATCATCATTATAGCTTGAAGAACAAATAACTCGTCAATCATTGTATAAGTGTGATTTTGGATAGTGTTGTTTTATCAACAGATCCAGAATATTGTGACATCTAATCTACCTAATCAATTATACATTTGTCTATTTATTGATAAATGAAATCGCATATCGGAATGTATTCTTGTAACTCTAAATAGTATGAAATACATGTTAATTAAGATCATAGAAAAATATAGCCATGACTACAAAAATCGTTCTTTGTTTCATTGATTGACATATGCAGAGTGTATTTTCTTTGATGTATGATAGTATCAAAGGATTTATACTCGAGCCGTCATAGAGACTATTAGACAAAGTTAACTACATCGTTTAACTCGAAGTACTTGGTTATATAACTCGAATGATTAAAATTGTTAAAAAACAACGTGCAACTAAGGCTGGATTATTTACTTATGATCTGTAAAGCTGTGGCCAAGAATTTAAAACTATGTACATATAGTTGATTGGATAATTACATCTTAGAGTTTATCCAAATTTAAGTTGACTTAGAAATATATAAGACGAACATGTCGTATGTATCGAAAGAGCTGTAGTTGAAATAATTATCAAATTATAACTTATAAGAGACAAACAAACACTACTTTACAAAAATAATACTGCATGGTTGGTACATATATATATATATATATATATTTGATATGATTTCTATACCCATTTCTCAACTATTTTAAGGCTAAAATTGAGAGATCCTACACGGGAAGTATCGGACAGACCAGAATAATAAACAAATTTTCAGATTCATCAATGTGTTGGGCTTAGTTGGGTCGAAATATTACCATCAATTTGGGCTCCTATATGATATCCATATAATTTCCATTGAGTATCCTCCAAGATTACGTGTGTGAAGTTGTGACGTAATCGTTAAAACCAAAATTCCTTAAAAGAGTAAACATATAATCGTTAGGGATGCTTACATAGTTAATAGGGAATAAATGAATAACCATATTAGAATTATCACGATTTATGTATAACCATATACAAAAGATAAACATTAACTTAGATCCAACACGTGTATACTAGAAGGCGAACAAAAACATTAATTCGTTTAACTTTTCATTTAACTTTTCTCTAAAAAAACATTAACTCGTTTTTTTTTTGTATTAAGTTCCAATTGTAAACTTTGGCTTGTTGGGTCTAAATTTGATTGATAAAACAAAATAATTGGAAACATCAACGTTTGTTTAAAGATATTATAGTAGAGCGTGCGGTTTTAACCACGTGACCATGAGTTCGATGCGCACAAAAGGTGCGTTCCATAATCCGAATGGGCGTTGCAAATTAATAACAGAAAGATAAAGAAAAAGAAATTAAATAATTTAAGGGTCGCACAACAAATCGTTTCGACGTACACACGACTACATTCTTTTTTCTGTTCAGCTCTAAGCGTCCATGAAAGGTGAAACTACTACTACTTTTGACTCAAATAAACTTTGCAAAAATATTTATGGTCTAAATTGATAAGAATATAACAATTTGAGATTAAAATATATTAAACTCTCTCAATATAATGTATATCCACCAATTTTAAACCGAAAAAGAGCTAAACATGGCTTCACCTAATTTAGACTCATTTATAGAGAGGATATATAAGAGAGTTTGAAACTTTTTTTTTTGGTTTAGTTTTCTTAACTGCTGCCGACCAATTTGACTCCTCAGGTTTTGTAGTTATAGAAAATTGAAAAAGACTTTATCCACAAAACAAACAAAAGAAATTAAGCTTTTGACTCGAATCTTCTTCATGATTTCAAATTCTCAATTAACAAAAAAAGAAAGAATTACATTCATCTTTGCACGTTGCTCCCTTACGTGCTTCCAACGAAACAAAAACATTTAACTTCAAACAGATTTAAATTAAAATTAAAATCGTAATTAAGAAATTATATCGTTCTCTCCGGCGGCAAGACATTTCATAAAACGGTTTTATTCAAATTTTAAACCATTCGTTTTTTTTTTGTTCTTTCTCTTTTATGCTAAACCTCTCATTCTCTCCACCACCACCACCACCACCACCGTAAAGTACTCGCCGGAAACAATGGGAGGAGATTTTAGTCATTTCTCCTCCCACGTTTCTCTCTTCCTCCTCTTTGTTTCCTTCTTTGTCGTCAAAACCAATTCCTCTTTCACTCCGGCCGATTATTACCTGATCAACTGCGGCTCCTCCGCCGAAACAAAACTCCCCGACGGCCGGAATTTCAAATCCGATCAACAATCCGTCTCTTTCCTCAAAACCGAAGAAGACATCAAAACCTCCGTCGACTCAATCCCCGTCTCCGGCTCCCTCCCCTTATACCTAAGCGCCCGAATCTTCGCCGGAGAATCGACTTACTCCTTCTTCATTTCCCGACCCGGTCGCCACTGGATCCGCCTCCATTTCTACCCTCTCCCTCATCCTCTCTACAATCTCACCGACTCCGTCTTCTCTGTCACCACCGACACCACCGTCCTCTTGCATGATTTCTCCGCCAGAGACTCTTCCTCAATCGTCTTCAAAGAATATCTAATCTACGCCTCCGAGAAACTCTCTCTCTATTTCAAACCACATAAAAGCTCCATCGCGTTCATCAACGCCGTCGAAATCGTCTCCGTTCCCGACGAGCTTCTCCCCGATTCGGCTTCCTCTGTTCCCCAAGCTCCTGATTTCAAGGGATTAAGCAGCTTCTCTCTTCAAACCTCTCACCGGTTGAACATCGGCGGCGATTTGATTTCCCCCAAAGTCGATCTTCTCTCTCGCACTTGGCTCTCCGATAAACCATACAATTCGTTCCCACAAGGTTCTCTAAATGTCACCGTCGATCCCAAAACGATTACTTATCCAGAAGGCGGAGCCACGACGGTGATCGCTCCTCATCCGGTTTACGCGACGGCGGCGGAAATGGCAGATGCACAAATCAGCGAACCTAAATTCAATCTCTCATGGAGGATGACCGTTGACTCTGGTCATAATTACTTCATCAGGCTTCATTTTTGTGACATTGTAAGCAAATCGCTTAACGATCTTGTCTTCAACATTTTCATCAACAAGCTCATTGCAATCTCTGGACTCGATCTCTCTGCCAAGACCAACGCTCTAGGCACGGCCTATTACACGGATTTCGTGCTCAATGCGTCTGCTATCACCAACGGATCCATCCTGGTGCAGCTTGGTCCGACACCTAACCTTCAGTCGGGTAAACCGAACGCGATTCTCAACGGTTTAGAGATCATGAAGCTGAACAATGCAGCCGAGAGTTTAGACGGGCTTTTCGGGGTTGACGGGAAATACAAAGGGCCGAGTGCTGGGATGTCATCTAAGAAGCTTACGATTGCAGCTATCGGATTCGTGATGGGTCTAACCGCTCTCTTAGGGATTATCGTGTTGCTTGTTAGATGGCAGAGACGTCCCAAGGATTGGCAAAAACAGAATAGTTTCTCCTCGTGGTTGCTTCCTTTGCACGCAGGTCACTCGAGTTACATGTCGAGCAAAAACGGGTCAACGAGACGGATGAGTATCTTCGGGTCCAAGAAAAGCAAAAGCAACGGGTTCTCTAGCTTTTTCTCGAACCAGGGATTAGGCCGTTATTTCGCCTTTACAGAATTGCAGACCGCCACGCAGAATTTTGACGAGAACTCTGTGATTGGTGTTGGAGGATTCGGAAAAGTATATATTGGAGAGATCGACGGTGGGACGCAAGTCGCGATCAAAAGAGGGAATCAGAGTTCAGAGCAAGGAATCAACGAGTTTCAGACAGAGATTCAGATGCTGTCCAAACTTAGACACAGACATTTAGTTTCGCTTATCGGATTCTGTGACGAAAACAAAGAAATGATTCTCGTCTACGAGTACATGTCAAACGGTCCTCTACGTGACCATTTATACGGCTCCAAAGAAAGTGACCCTAATCCTATAGTTACCTTGTCCTGGAAGCAACGTCTAGAGATCTGCATCGGATCAGCGCGTGGACTCCACTATCTCCACACTGGTGCAGCGCAGGGGATCATTCACCGTGACGTCAAAACCACCAACATTCTCTTGGATGAGAACCTACTCGCTAAAGTTTCAGACTTTGGACTTTCCAAAGACGCCCCAATGGAACAAGGGCATGTAAGTACCGCGGTGAAGGGTAGTTTTGGATATTTAGATCCTGAGTACTTCAGGAGGCAGCAACTCACTGATAAATCCGATGTTTACTCGTTCGGCGTGGTGTTATTCGAGGTTCTATGCGCGAGGCCTGTGATAAACCCACAGTTACCTAGAGAGCAAGTTAACTTAGCAGAATACGCTATGAATTTGCATAGAAAAGGTAATTTGGAGAAAATCATTGACCCGAAAATCGTGGGAACGATCAGTAAAGGATCGCTGAGGAAATTTGTGGAGGCTGCAGAGAAATGCTTGGCCGAGTACGGTGTTGATAGGCCTGGAATGGGAGATGTGTTGTGGAACCTTGAGTATGCTTTGCAGCTTCAGGAGGCGTCAGCTCAAGCTGATTTGTCGGAAGATAAGACTACAATGAATATTCAAATGGAATTTACCGGCGAGGAGATGCAGACTCCGCCGCGTCCTTTGCCGTGACATCGGCGGTTTCCTATGTGAAACTTTTTTTTTCTTCTTCTTATGTTTTAGCTTGGCTTTCAGAAAGATGTAGGATTTAAGAAAGCCTTTTGGTTTGTTTGTTTGCTTTTTTTTATTATTCTTAATCGCAGTTTCAGTTTATTTCTTTCCTCTGATTTGAAGGAGATGAGATTTTTCTTTTCATTTGTGATCTTTCTTTAAGGGCGATTGGATTGTCTTGTAGATTATGTTGTGTATACTTTCATTTCAATGCTTTTTTAAAATAAAACAATTTTCTTTTTATCTTTGTTTGAATGCGAAGAACAGTTTCTCAGACACTTGGATCTGAGGAAGAAGGCGGAATTTTCAATGGTTTTCATTAGAGAGTCGACATATTTCGCTAACGACGATCTCGCTGTCTTCCCGCCGATCAACCACGAGAATCTGTACATCGACGGATTCGACAAGGACCGAGAATCACCGTCCGAATCCTCCTCTCCCTCCTCTTCTTCGTCGTTGTCTCCGTCTTCTGATTCAGACGGGAAATCTCGGTGGACATCCTTGAATGATTACTCCACGCTTGAGACTAATATCATCCAAGGTTGGTGGAAGCTTCTTCTAGAGCGAGTATTGTTAAAGCTCCAGAAACTGCTGACCTGGTTCTCAACATGTAGCCTCTGTTCCTTCTCAAGGACTCTCCGGTCGTTTTATCCGGTCGTTGTCATCGTAATCTGGTAGTGGTTGCGTAACCGAGCTCGCCGGCGACTTCGCGGAGGAGAAACCGAAGCTCATCTTCGAGATGTTATCAAAGAGAGAGACGAGGTTTGTATGATCCTCCTACAAAGTGTTTGATGAAATGCCCAATGAGATACAAATAGTTACGTACTCTGTTTCTAATAGTTTCTTTCGTTTCTCTGATTTGTGTGTTTTGCTGCAGAGAATTGCTCAGCTTTTGCATCAGATTGCTCAGATGAATGAGTTACTTGTAAAGAAAAAACATTTGAAATGGTTGTTTGTATGCTTTTTATTCCCCAAGGCTCTCTCTTTCAGAGTAGCTCAAAACTAGAGAAAAAAAACCAGAAATTTCTAATAATAAGAATCAAAAGAGATTGTTCTCCTATTGTGTCAAGAGAAGAACAAAAGAATCTACACCCTACTCATTGCTTCTGTCTGCATTGTTAATTCATAAAAAGTAAAAAAAAGTTACCCGCGTTTTGTTGAGATACATTGCTGCTACATCATATGTTCTTCGTCTTGCTCCTGCGTTTTGGTTTTGGTTTTAGTTTCGGCTTCGCTTTGTTCATCTTAGAATGAATCTTTAAGTTGAGTGCACGACGATCCACCACTGCATTTTCTTCTTTCTTCTTCATCGGTTTGAAAACCTCCGTGAGAGAAGGATCAAGCAAGTCGATGGAGCAACTAAGCGTAACACTAAGTGACACTGCCTCATCCCAAAGTTCTCTTCCTTTCTCAAAGTCTCCTCCTTTACATAGTTTTGGTATGAGCAGATCATAAACTGGGCCATAACCACCCACAGAGCTTCTCTTCATCTTCTCAAACAACTGAAGCGCAAAATTTACTCGCTTGACCCCACAAAGAACTCCAATCAGATCATAATAGAATTTGCGTTCGGGTCTCAGCCCTCTCTCGATCATCTCATCCACCGTTTGGTTGCCTTTACCAAACCTTCCTGTCAAATACAGAACCCTGACAACAAAGTAATAGCTCGCTGTATCCGGATCACATCCCGATCTCTTCATCTGTTCTAGAATCTGGCAAGACTCTTTCACCCTCCTCGTCCTTCCCAAACAAGAAAGCAATATGTTGTAACTAATAGACGTAGGTTGGACTTTGTAAGACCTCATTTCCAACATAATGTTCAAAGCTTCAGGAACAAGCCCAGACGGGTTTCGCACAACGTTTCTTTCGCAGAGGCAGGTAAGCATCGTGTTGTAACAGAACAAATCCGGAGTAATTCGGGCTGATTTCATATCTTGTATAACTCTTCTTGCTTCCTTCACGTTTCTTTGGACCGACCAACCGAATAAAAGACTTCTGTACACAGACAATTGATTCCCGGAAATTGCATCCTTGTGATGATGCATAACTCCCAATGCTCTCTTCACATGTCCTCTGGAGCACAGCGCGCTTATAATAGCTGCCACAGTGAAACCATCTTGTGGGCACGAAAACTTGTCCAAGATCTTAAAGATACCTATCGCATCGTCTTCCCTACCAATCTTAACCAGAGTTTCAGCCACGAGGCTAAACGTTTGCTTGTCCAACGCCCGGTTCTCCTTCCTGAGATCTGATAAGAGTATCTGAATAGCTGTATGATCCTTCTTCTCAGCCAAAACTCTTAGGACATGGTTGAATTCCTTGTCCTCTAAACTGGAACCCAAGTTTTTACAAGACCACGAGAAAAACCTCAACAGCCTTCTCGGTGAAGCCTCAGTCTTACAGGACTCAATCACTCGGCTAACGAGGTTGGATGATGGAGAAACCGAAAGCTGCTTCAAGTTTTCCTCAAGGTCATCAAGACCACCAATGGGGGAAGAAACAATCCGAATAACTTCCTGCAACTCCATCGATGCATGGTCCGATCGATCTACCAAATGCTGAGAGCATATACAACGTTTAAGTTTTGTAGTATTCGTTAAAAACGCAAACCCCTTTGATCTGACTATGGAAACCATCTTCTCTGAGGAAATTCATCAAACACTTGGTCTGCACTTGGTTCCTCCGATTACTTGAAATGATTAGCCATTGAAAGGGTTATGAAAATGCTCACCGAAGACACATGTTTCTCAGACCAATCACAACTTCGGTGTAAGTTCCCTAAAGAAACACGAAAACCAGATCCTACCAAAAGCAGTTGGTCTGCACTTGCTTCTTCAAATATTAGTCTTCATCACTTTTCGTGGTTTTAAACGCTCAAATTCAAGACCGTAATCAGACCGGATAAAACCGAGAATCGGGAGACAACGGTTCTAACTCAAATTCTAACCGGATTGATCACCCCGAAGTCAATCGATACATGATAATTACTATGTAATTACGAAAAAAAATTCGAATTGTCGACTAATTAAAATCATAAAATTAGTCAATGACTGATTGCAAAACCTCATAAATATTGGACCGGGACGAGACGTGCCTGGCAATGAATAAACTTTGATATATATATTATACATTTTATGCTTCATTGGTCCACTTGGGCAAACCAGATTTCGGATCTATATAGAGCCAATCGGGAAATACAAAAATGTTATTAGCTCGTCGACTACTTACTATAAAAGTTTAGCCTACTTATTAACTATTTTTTCATGATTACGACAACTAAATAATTTGTTTCCCCAACCACTGCTGAGATTATAATTTTTTTACTTTGTCAAGAATATCACATTCATCACAAATACGAGTATATGTATTTTAGATATTAAAAACTGAATTAAAATCTATATTTCAGTTTATTTGTCTGTTTTTTTTAAGTTTGATTAAACGAAGCCGAAATGAGAAACCATCCTAATGTTTGGTATTTTGGTTTGGTCATATAGACTCATCATAGATGTTTTTTTATTTTTTCCTAAATATTTTCTGTCAAATATATAATTATTGATTTTGATATCGAGAGATGCATCTTATCTGCTGTATCCACCATAAAAAAAAAATCAAAAGATATTTTTCGAAACATGACGTGGCCTTTTCTCTATCTCTACCAAACTATCCACACCACTTTTTCTCTGCACTTTTTTCCGCCACGTCATGCTCCTTCGCCTAAAATATCTCCCGAGTCCCCAGCATTAAGCTCAACGCGCACTAAACTTTCAATCTCCACCGTCCGTTTTCACCTCTTTCAACGCCTCAGATTTACCATCTCCTTTTTCGCGTCTCATAATTTGACCACTGATTGACAAAAAAACCTGTCTTTCTCTCTCGTGATTTGTTTCTCACTCTTCTTGTCGGAAATTTCTCCTTCTCTCCTCATCTCACCGCCGGCGTTGCGCCGGATCGCCGGTGATTCATTTTGAGCTGCTTTCGATACTCGATTTCAATACTTTCCCGGAGAAAAAAAGAATTTCACTTTTTTTGTGTCTTTTCATTCTCTGTTATTAGATTTAGCTCTTTTTTTTTACGTTTCCATGGATAAACGATTAGGTTTGGGGATTAAAAGAGTAATTTTTGTTTTCTTGTGAAATTAAGTGACTTTGAAGAGACAAATTAGGCGACTTTGTAGGGTCACTGTACCGAAAACCCTAGTTCTGATTTGGCCATGGAAGTATCATAGCACTTCCTATTGTCGGGTTTATTTGTTGTAATTTTTGTATAATTTTTTTTTTGTTAGTGAAAATTAGTTTATGTGATTAGAAATTTTTGTGGGTTTATCTGTAAATCTGATCATGGATTTAAACGGCGAGTGTAAGGGAGGAGATGGATTCATTGACAGAAGCAGAGTCAGGATTTTGCTTTGTGACAATGATTCCAAGAGTTTGGGAGAGGTTTTCACCCTCCTTTCAGAGTGTTCTTATCAGGGTATGATTTAGAATACATTGGGTGTTTGTTGTTGTTGTCGAAAGATCCTCTTTTACTTGACTATTTGTTATAAAGTTGGAACTACCACTGTAGATTGCAAATCATGGAGCTCTATAGATTTGAGTTTCTTCTCCTCAAGAGCGATCTCTTTTGTTATTTTTTGGAAATGCAGTGACTTCTGTGAAATCAGCAAGGCAGGTGATTGATGCACTAAATGCAGAGGGACCTGATATCGATATAATACTGGCGGAAATTGATCTCCCAATGGCGAAGGGTATGAAGATGCTGAGGTACATCACACGAGACAAAGATCTTCGAAGAATCCCTGTGATAAGTAAGCTGTGTGCTTTGCTGATCCTTTTTAATTTAAATATCCAGCATGATTCATTTGCTTTATGCTAACTAGTCTTATGATGTTCTCTATTTAAGTGATGTCGAGGCAGGACGAGGTCCCCGTCGTGGTAAAGTGCTTGAAGCTAGGTGCAGCTGACTATCTTGTGAAGCCTCTTCGGACCAACGAACTCCTGAACCTGTGGACACACATGTGGAGAAGAAGACGCATGGTTTGTTTTGCTATCTGAAGTTCTCTCTACGTGGACTGTTTTTATAGCATTTCTTAGTCATATCTGTATTCTCTTTCGAGATACCTTCCGATTTTTTTCTGCTTTGTGTGTTTTGCTCCTTAACTCTTAGTGTTAACATACTTCAAGCTAAATGATGTTTAATTTATTGTAAGTTTAGGTAATTATTGATTGTCAGTTTTTTTCGTGTGAGGGAGATTCCCTGTTGATGTAGCAGAGTCATCTTTATACTCATCTTCTGCCATCAATCCAATAGTCTGTATCTTCTGGGATTAATGATCTCTGTGTATGAAGTTTATGTGATTGATCGTGTGTGTTTGTTTTGGCAGCTAGGACTTGCTGAGAAGAATATGTTCAGCTATGATTTTGATCTCGTGGGATCTGATCCAAGTGATCCGAACACAAACAGTACCACCCTGTTCTCTGATGACACAGATGACAGAAGTATTAGGTCCACCAACCCGCAGAGAGGAACTTTAAGCCATCAGGAAAAAGAGGTGAGAAAGTATATGAAAGTTTAAAGTCCTTTGAAAATGGCGGAGAGCTGATTAATTTAATTTTCGGCCATGCTATTGCTGGTAGTGGCTTGTTGCTACGGATTCTGTTCGTGGTGGCGATGGTGCTGATGGCACAGCCACTTCAACTCCCGCTGTTGCTATTATAGAGCCTCCACTGAATCATCTTCCTGGGCGTCACCATGAGCCTACGAAAAGAAATACTAATCCAGGTGATTGCTCCGCTTCGATGTAGGACTTTCTAATAGCTAGTCACCAAAAAGATTTAGCTTTGTTTCTGTGAATTCTAAATAGCTACGGTTTTTGCAGCACAATTTTCTTCAGTACCAAAGAAAAGTGGATTGAAGATTGGAGAGTCCTCCGCTTTCTTCACATATGTCAAGTCTACTGTCCTTGGTACCAACTGCCAGGATCCGCCCCTTGTCAATGGAAAGGGCTCACTTCATCTTCATCCAGGTGTGGCGGATAAGCTTCAAGTGGTGGCCACTGAAGTGATCAACATTGCCAAACAAACACCGGGAGGTAGAGAGACCGAGAAAAACTATTCTCAAGGAGAGAACTTACTGAGTGACACCAGCTATCTAAATTCCCTTGGGCAGCCTCACACGCTTACCACATCAACGGAACTCTATGGTAGGAGTTACCAAATGAATTCTGCCCGGCTTACTATGAACAGTAGTAAGGATTCATCTCAAGTTGATGCTTCGAATTTAGCTGCACAAAATGTCTACCCTTACTATATGCATGGGGTCATGAACCAAGTTATGATGCAATCAGCAGCCATGATGCCTCAGTATGGTCATCAACTTCCTCATTGCCCACCTAATCATCTGAATGGAATGACAGGATTTCCTTATTACCACCACCCCATGAACACATCGTTACAGCACAGTCAAATGTCACAGAATGGTCAAGTGCCTTTACATAATGGTCAGGTGCCTTTACAGAATGGTCAGATGTCTTTACAAAATGGTCAGATGTCTATGTTTCATCATTCTTGGTCACCGGTAGGAAATCCGTCTTCTAACGAGGTGAGAGTGAATAAACTTGACAGAAGAGAGGAAGCTTTGCTCAAATTTAGACGTAAAAGGAACCAAAGGTGTTTTGATAAGAAGATTAGGTATGTGAATAGAAAGCGCCTTGCTGAGAGGAGACCGCGTGTTAAGGGTCAGTTTGTTAGGAAAATGAACGGCGTAAATGTTGACTTAAACGGGCAGCCTGCTGATTATGATGACGAGGAAGAGGAGGAGGAAGAAGAAGAAGAGGAGAATCGGGACTCATCTCCTCAGGATGATGCTCTGGGAACTTAAGAAACATCGAGAACTGAAACCATGTTTGGTTTTATATCGCTTTGCTTGCATCATATCAAACAACACAAGATGATAATCGACTGACATGGAAAGAATGATGCTGCTACAGACAAAAAACATCGGATACGAAGTTCTTGGAAAGGATTTAATGGCTCTTGTGGCTCAATTTTGGCAGAGCATTGAAAATCACTCTGTGCGTGTCTTAGTTCGTTGATAAACATAAGATGTGTTTGATCATGTTCACGTCCAGCATCATTTCCTTGAATCTTGTTTTTCCTTTGTTCCCCTATCTGTTTTAACATGTATAATTACTCCATAAAGATAAAAAGAGTCCTGTGTTCCATAACTTAAAGCTTTTCCTTTTTGCTCTGATGGACACACACAAGATTGCAAATGCAGTATTACAGACAAAGAAACCATGTGCTGTATGAAGAATATAAAATCTGGATTACAAGTAATTTGACAATAACAACAGAAACAGTTACTGTCAGGCACAGCAGTTCTGAGTTGGTCTTTCAAAAACTGAATGGAAAATCTCTACTTTCTGATGCTATTCAAGAAGATTTACTAACGTATAACAAGTTTTCTAGCAACTAGACGGATTCCAGCTCTCTGCTGATAATCATATGGCTCTAGAGACAAGAAAGCGTCGAGAAGGGTTCCTGGATTCACCAATGACTCCAGCTCCTCAGCGCTTGGGTTGCTTGAGATGAGTTTCTGAGTAGTAGTCTCCCCACAGAACTCTCTCCGGTGTATCTCAGCCCCATACCGGTCTACATCTCCATTTAGCTCTGTAGGTATACTGCACAAACAATCAGGAATTATTGAGCAAATATGGTTTCTAAATGAAACCAGAAAAATGAGATATAGGCAAAACTTACTGTATCCTTGCAATAGGAGAGTTCAGAAATCCATTCACCGGAATGATCACGGGGTTCCAGTTGGAACCACTACCTGAATCAACAGATATTGTCTTTGCAGCATTGTCGCATTCTTTCAATACCGTGCAGAGACTTGGATACAGATCAATTACAAAGTTCAACTTCCGTCTCCCAGCATTATCCAGAAATTGGCCATTTAAACCAAACCGCACTTTCAGGTGAGGACAATGGAGCTGAAGAGGTCTATCCCCAAAGAAGAGCTGTGGCTTCATTATTTGACTCCCCTGATAAAGCGGGACCTGAATTGCTTTAATACCTGGAATAGATATTTCGCCGAGCTCCAAGAATCCTTCCTGGTCACTGGTTCCTTCAGAGGCAGTAGCCTTAGATGGCTGATTTTGTTCTTTTTCCATGGGAGTATCTGGTGGAAGAATCTCGGGGGCTATCTCATTCCTTAAAGAGCTCATATCAAATGGATCCATTTGAGTTCCTGCGGGTGAAATGAATGATAGAATAGGTATAGCTGTAGTGTTCTCCCCAGTCTGCTGACCAACCGGAGATTGCAGAGGAGATGCTTTGATACTCCTACGCCTTCTTGAACTTGTTTCTGGCGTAGTAACCGCATTCTCTATAAGTTCATCTGGCAGGCTCGACTCCTGTTGAAACATAGCATGCTTCTCAGTTAGCTCCCCATAGTTACATTGTCAATATCTATTCTATAAATCCTGCGATATGCGATTAGGACACAGGATAATCCATCTCGAAGAGATAAAGAGAACATACCAAGAGCAAAACAGTGGCACAATACTTGAGCACCTCGAAATTCATCCTGACATCGTCCAGGCTCCTAAAGAGATACAAAAACTTGCAAAGCATTAGAACTCAACGGGCCTACGGAAAGCACGGAATGCAAAAAGCTTGCATGTTTGTATACCTATGCGTCTGGTTTCCAAGTCCAAAGTATGCAGCCAATGTAGCCATCTGTCCAACAGAATCCACAGGAAAAAATAATAAGCATCCAACAAATCCGAATTCAAGAGATAATCTCCATCAAGCAAATACAAAATACACAGATCAAGTAAAGGTTATCATCATCCGAGAAAAAAAAAATCTTCAGAACCAGAGAACATGTCTCTCTCTAGTATCATTGTTACCTTCATATCACCAGCTCTCCTCCCAAACTTTTGAGTGAGCAACACCAACGAGTCAATGGTGCCCTTTGGCTCTGGTGGATCTCGTCCAATCTCTGCAAATGCTTCTCTTATCCTTGGAATATCAAACCTCAATATGTTGTGACCTGCCCATATCCTTCCTACAAAGATAAACCAAAAAAAACATCAACACAACTGATCAAAAGCAAACAGAGACGAACAAAAACATCAACCACAAAAGCTCGCTTCTTGTGGACACAGAAACCAAAACGAACAGAATTTTCGTATCAAGTTTCAATTCAACGACACCATACACCAAACCAAAAGCGACGTACTTCATACAAAATAGTATGAGAGGAGGAAGAAAGACGAAATTTCAAACCATGGAGAATATCGTAGACGTTGTCGGCGATATCTGCAAAGGCAGGTTTCGAATCGACGTCCTCTCGCTTGATGCCGTTGCACTTCACAGACTTAGGCGTGATGTGGCTGAGATTAGCGGGTCGAACGAGCTGTGAGTAGTTTCGAAGCTCCACTAGCTTCTTGGGGCAAACGAGGATCGCTCCAAACTCCAGAATCTCGAACTTCTGGCCAGCTCGAAACGGAATTGTCGTCTCGAGGTCGAAGAAGGCAATCTCTGACCGATCCTCAGCCGGAGTTACACCACTCATTGTTAACGGGTCGGGTTGAATTGAGCGGAAATTGTGAAAAGTATCGAAATTGTTGGATTTGGGATTGGAATTTGAGCGGAGATTACTTAGGAAGGTGGGTTTGCTTACAATCTCTGCCTACTTCTCGAAGCAAAGGCCACATCAGAACAAAAACAAAGTTTGTTCTTTTAAAACCAAGGTTTATGGAAATATATATCAATTTAAATTCAAAGAATCTGGACGACAAATAAAAAAAAAGTTCAAAAGAATCTGGAAGAAGAAAAATAACAGAACCATATAAGTCAGTTATATTATGGGAGAGTAAGAAAAAGAATGACGTAATAAATGAGGTTATTTTATATATAAAAAAAATTGGCATTTAAAAAAAATATACAGATGTACCTGTCAAACACAATAAGAAATATATATTGAGAAAAATATGTGTTTGGAAAAAAATTTAAAAAAATAACCTTTTTCGTCAGCATTACGAATTTGGGAATGTAGTTCTCAGTTTGACCAGAATCGGAGGACTCGTACTATATTCTCTCCTCCAGATGTTGAAGCTTCTGCTTATCCAACATTGGCTACATACTTAGAGCTACCAGAGTCTTCTCTGACATGAGATCTGGCGTGATAACCCCAGACTTACGGAGTTACGTATTGATGTTAAACGGTCATCTTCAAGAAAAGCGTATTACTGACACAATGATCAAAACTGGAACCTTGCCAAATCTTATGGTGAATCAATCGCTAGCTAGGCTTTACCAAGAGAATGGATATCTAAAAGCAGCTTGTTTCTTGACCAATTCGAGTTCTTTAGGAACTCTCAGCTAACTGGCAAATTCAATCACAGGCTCTTGGTTGTATATGAGGACAAAGCTTTTACAGAAGAGCAAGCAAAGTGATTATCACTGTATAAAGAGAGTTCCTTTTTCTTGATTGATCCTACTAAGTTTTTGGGCGAGACACATGAACATGCTTTATTTTCCCAAAGTCAAAAATACATATGTAACACTTTCTTTCTTATTACAGTGTTTCATTTTGAAATCTGCATATCCCGAATCTGCAAGACAATGGTACAGAAGAGTATAAATGAGCTACTTTTGAAACTGTTGAGTTTGATTCTTATGGATTTTATGGCGGATGGAAACTGGTGAACGGCAACAATATCAACATCTTGACTGTTTTAACTTTTCCTAAAATAATAGTTACTGCAACTCAGATCAGAGGACCATTAGATCAAACCCGGTGAACTTTCGTTTTCAAGATTCAAACATGTGTATCGCGAACTAAGTATTAAGATACTAACATGGATATTCATTTACAACAAAATCACCGACCTAAGATTAACAGGGTCTTTAGCTTGTTGCTTCACATTACACAGCCACAGCTTCTGGCTTCTTGCTGGTCTTGATTCCTTTTATAGCTGCAGGTTATTTTGTTAAAAAAGCAAACAGAACAAACGTTAGACTATTGTCCCACAAACTGAGCAAGTATATATTACTTTCAAAGTCTATACCTTCTGCGTAGTCTTTAGCTCCAAAGACAGCTGATCCAGCTACTAGAGCATTTGCTCCAGCCTCAATAACCTTTTAAAAAATCACAAAAGATTCCTTATCAGAGATCTCTAGGGCGCAGGAGTATCTACAGCAATAAAATGTGAGTTAAAGATGAAACTTGGAAGAGTTTTCGAGCTTCACCTTGTATGCATTCTTTGGAGTAACGCCACCATCAACTTCAATCCATGGGTTTACTCCCTAAACATACAAGACAACGTTTTTTTAGGAGAGAATAATAAGCTTTCACTTGGGCAGAAGTTACTAATACCGATACCTTTTCGACACACATTCTTCTCAAATCCGAGATTTTCTTTACTTGACTTTCGATAAAGCTCTGTCCTCCAAACCCGGGGTTGACCGACATTATCAAGACCAGATCCACCACTGATTCCAGAAACAAATGATACTCGAATGAGAATAATTCTATCATCCTTCACCAAAACAAGTGCAGTGTATGGACAGGAAAAAACTCACCATCTAATACATATTCTATTGCACTCAATGGGGTTCCGGGGTTTAGGACAACTCCAGCTTTAGCACCTAAGCTTTTTATCTAAACAGCAGCGCAAGGTAAGATTAATTGTAAGAATAATCTCACACCAGAAACAAAAAAAAAATTAAAAGGAAACCAGAAAATATTAGTACTTGATTGACAGTGCGATGCAGATGGATGGTCGATGACTGCTCACAATGTACACTAACTATATCTGCACCTGCTTTGATGAAATCTGGCACCCTCTGATCCGGTTCCACTATCATCTAGGTTTTAGAGAAATCTTAAAAATCAAAATGTGACTTGAAACATCAAGAAACATATATATATATACATAGAGAGAGAGAGGGAGAGTAAAAAGGAGCGAGCTTTACAAGATGAACATCCAAAGGAAGATCTGTGACAGGGCGCAAAGCATCAACCACGAGAGGTCCAATTGTGATATTGGGAACAAAACGACCGTCCATCACATCAACATGGATCCAATCACAACCTGCCAACTCTACTGCTTTTACCTGGAAGAAGCGAAAAAAACAAAGAATTTATTGAAACAGGAACATTTTGGAAGTAACTTTGAGAAGGAGAGAGTGATGAAACCTGCTCGCCTAATTTGGCGAAATTAGCAGAGAGAATCGAAGGAGAGACGATGATGTCACTTTTCGAAAACTTATCGACCCGAGCTGAGGCCTTCACAATACCATGAGTTTTCCTTCTGCAAAAGTTTACATAGCAAAATGTGACTTGAGTATAACAGTTAACGCAACCTTGATTCTTTTTCAAAGTGACAAATCGCAATCAGAAGCTCTCGAGAGATCAACATCTATAATACTATTGCAGGAAACTGATAAATGTTTACTCAATCATATCCACAAACACATGAAAGACATTCATTGAAATAACCAAATCCTCTAACTCCCTCCATAGAATCAGAGAAAACACAAATCAATTCAAACTTAATACCATCTAATTACACCACAATTTCATTTCAACGATGCCAACCAAAGAAGTGACCTTTGAGGCCCAAGACCGAGTAATTACAAGCAGAGACAGAGAGCCAGATAAATGATGAGTTACCTGGAGAAAGAAAACGAAGTGGGTTTGTAAAGAAGCGACCTTTGAGGCCTAAGACCGAATCCATTGACTTGGGTTGATGAACAACACAACGAGGCGGATGAGGTCGACATGTCCAAAATCCTAGATTCTATTCTTCTTTAAGAGAGATTCAAATTTCTCTCTCACTCGAATCCCCAAAAAGAGTTGGTGGGTTTGTAGGTATGTAGTGAGAGAAACCTCCCCAATCGGTCTATCTTTCTTTTTCCCTCTTCCTCTTCTTCCTTCGGCTCTCCCTCTCAACCCAACAAGAATTCTTTTTTTTTCCGGGAAAAGAAAAATTGGAGAAAATCTGGAAAAAGAACTGTTTTTACGCCACGTGTGATTACGGTCTCGTGGGCAACGCCTTCTCCTTCTTCTTCTATCCGATGCAGCTTATCTCATAACGGTTGGCTCTGAGTATTGCTGACTTGGCAAAAAAAACATTTTATTTTAGACAAATGAAAATTACATTATGTTCAATGAAACAACTATTAACATATCTAAATGGAAAACAAAACATATACATTTTAGAAGAAAGAGTAGTAATCTCCTTCACATATGCTCCAATTCAGTCTTTTCCTTCTTGTTGTTCATAAAGTCGTTGATTATCATCAAAACGTTTTTATAATCATTCACAAACTAAGACAATATCTTTAAAACCAACTTCTTTCACCTTTGTACGATCATCAGTAAAACTAATGCTTAAGCTTCTAATGAAACAGAAGTTGGGTCAATCGAATATTTACCTGTAGAATGCATATTTCGTCATTATGATACAAAGTGGTCTGAAGCTATCCATGAGACGTCTACTAAAAAACAATATCCTCTCCTTTCTTGCAGAATATCTTCGACACTTTGAGAAGACATTTGGTTGTTCACTAAGTGTCTCATTGGTCGATTTTTTTCTTTCCGAGCTTTTGAGTTTTCTCAGAATTGCTGGTCAAGTATAGCATTACTTAGTGTGTGCGTAATGAACTTTCTTTTGCCTTCAAACAATAACCTATTTCTTATTTTCCACAATTTCAAACTTATAAAAAAGAAATCTGACTTAGTCATATATTTGTCGGAATATATTTTGTAACATATACATAGATATATATTTTAGATAGAAAGTTTAATAATGAATAAGTTTTTGTATTTCGTCTGTTTCAATATCAATTATATATTGCTTTATAATTTCATTGTAACTTTTGATTAAAAAAAATTGTCTCTAAATATAACTAACGATAATGCACAATGTAATAGAAATTCAAAATGAATTTATTTTGTTAAGATATTTCGAATTTTTTTTATCAAAATTTGCATGGAATGTCTTAAAACGTCACTTACAATGTGTCGAGTATTTATAAACAACGTAAAATATAATTGAACATGTAATAAAATTAAGCTGTTAAATTTTTATGTTGATGTAATTTATGCATTAATGTTTGCTATATTTTTATGCAAAAATAAAATAAAAATTAAAACTAAATTAAAATCATAGAATTCATATATTTTTTTTAATGTGGACGGATACAGATTTCGCATTTATGGTTCTATTACATTATACGTTTGTATATTAATATTTTTAGACCCATATTAATCCAAATAGACATATAATCTGACGACTAACGAGGTTTATCAAAAAAAGTTTTACTGAGCAATAACACAAATTATAAAGATAGAATCTCATTTATTCAATACTGATATGAACTTCATTGCATTTTATTTAATCCTGCTTGTAGTTGTAGCAGTAGCACACAAAAGTTCACTTCTTGCTAAAGCAGCCTTGAGGGTTACTCTTAAATCCACCTCTTGAGATGTAAGCACCGCCTTTGGACCCCAGTGGTACCATGTAACCTCCTCCGCCTCCTCCTCCACCTCTGCCTCCTCCTCCTCCACTGTTGCTGCGGCTTTTTCGCGGTTTTATTCAAGAACTTGGAGATTTGAGACTAGGTGAGGTAGTGATTGAACATTGGCTATTTATATTGGTAGAGAAGACTCAAATCGTTGGTCAAAAAATGTTTCTTCCCAAGATTTTTGTGATTACTGCATTACTTAATTGATTCACATCACTTCATAAAAGTGAATCACGTACAGTATCAAATCACATTTACAAAAGTGGTTACCATTTGTTAACTGGTTGAACGAATCCAATATATGAGTACTTCTCATTGGTTTGGTTTGGTTTGGTTTGATTTGGTATTACAAAGCAGAAGAGCTAGAGCCCAACATACACAATAGTAGATTATTGTCATGGGCTCCTCTATAACCCTATACTTGAGACTTTTTCATTCTTCCACCTTTTTATCACACTACTTTTTCGATTATAAGCGGTGAAACTAAAAGTATTATAGATTAAAAGTGCTACCACGTGCCCACTATAAATAAATAAAATAAAACAAAGCGCACCCAAACCCAATGTGTTGGATGGACGTCGTTAAGGTGAAAAAACTATTATTATCACAGATTCCCAATACAAAAAGGATGTTTGACTAACCAAGTTTCCATCATCCTCTAACATTTCAAATAAACAATGGTTTAGCTTTTTCTTTTCAATATTTGTTGTTAAGAATGTATAACGTGTGCACACCCACATTATTATAGATCTAAATGATTTGTGATTAAGATAACTAAAAGAATAAAAGCAAGTAAAATAAAAAAAAATTTCTCAAATTATTTCTGGAATTTCTTTATATTTAAGTAAAATAATTCCTTTTCTCTAAAAATTATGAATAATTACAGTTTTTTTTCTGAAATTTGAATTCTTTTAATATTTTTTTATTCAAATAGTTAAATTTTGTAAATATATTGAATTTCAATAACTTTTATTCAGCCTAAATACTAAATGTTAAAAAATACTTGCATGTACCTAATTTTTTTTAATTAACTAACCAAGTTTCCATCATCTTCTAAAAATTTCAAATAAACAATGGTTTAGCTTTTTCTTTTCAATATTTGTTATTAAGAATATATAACATGTGTGCACCTACATTATTATAGATCGAAATGATTTGTGGTTAGTATAATTAAAGAGAATAAAAATAAGTAAAATAGAAAAATAAATTTCTCTAATTTATTCTTCTAACTTCTTTATATTTCAGTAAAATAATTTTTTTTCTAAAATTTATTCATAATTAAAATTTTTAAAAAATTTTGAATTAATTTATATTTTTTAATACAAATAGTAAAATTTTAGAAATATATTTAATTCCAATAAATTTAACTCAACCTAAATAATAAAATATTAAAAAATACTTACATGTACCTTTTATTTTTTTAAATATATAATCATTTGGACCTTATATCACATATTTACAATATAAACAGGGAAATTTGACAAACAATGTTTTCAAAAAAAATTCTCTCTAAAATGTTAGGCTAACAATGTATGGCTATAGTTTTTAAAAAACAAATAGTAAGAGTACATGCACTATATAGCCAAATATTTGATGTTTTACTTGCAAAAATGACCCATAGCAAAATCGTAAGTAAATTGATTTGTAGTGTATGTGTTGTAAGAATAATATGGATTCTTCATGTAATTTTTTAAAAATATCATATTATTTTTATCCCATAATCTGTTATTGTATATGATATCCCACTCTATTTCGACAAAAGACCCATCCCCAACCAAGTTCCATAGCTTTTATTTGTTTAAAGCACACAAAAAAAAAGAACATCACCAACGTCATTTTGCAATTAAATCTTCAAAAATACTAAGTTAGCTAATTAACTTTATTATTGAGGTGTAGAGCGAGACTTGAAATTCCAAATGCATGATAGTTGAAAAAGCAGCGTGCGATTAATTATAAAACCTACTAAACACACAAACTTACAATACATCACCATGCATGCAATAAACGTATTCTTACATCGAATAAAATTATATAACACATAGATTCTTTTAAAAAAGTAGTGCATTTTTTAATTAAAGCGATTTGATTAGTCATATTATCAAAAGTATATATATATATATATATATATATATATATATATAATATATATATATATCTTTTGAATCTTTTGTAAGAAACTTTAGAGTTCAATATGTTTTTTATTCAGAATAATTTTAATACAAATGAAAATTCAGAAATATATGCTTATTGTACGACATATCTAATTAATATGCAAATAATTATTTTGTGTGGTAATTAAGTATTATTTATTTACATTATTAGTAATGCTGACTAATTGTATCTCCTAATTATATATATATGTCACAATGCATGAAGTTTTACTTGTTTTCATTCGTGTATATATAGCAAAGGCTAGCAATATAATTTTCAAGATTCCGGACAATTAGTGACATACACAATTAGTCAGAAAAATTTATAAATCATTAAACAATTTAATTTACAAAAAGAAAAAATTGTAAAGAATATAGATGGTGGAATACTCATATCAAGAGGAGTGGGGATAAAGAAAAAGTAAAGATCATTGAATATCGATGATTGCAGGAGACATATGACACGATTGGGGTCGAGTGCGTAATTATTTTTTTGTCTTGTAAATTGCGTTGTTTCCTGCCTCTTTGTTAGAGCATAGGGCCATTTTTACGAACTATTTATAAATAAATTATTGAGAGATGAGTGGGTTAAAAAGCCATTTACGTAAAGTGAGTAATAAGAAGTCTTGTCAACAAAAAACAAAATTTTACCTCCCTTTTATTTATTTTGAGTTAGTAAGTGAAATGAGATATCAAATTAATTGTGTTTCTAAGGGGTTAAGGTATTTTCATGAAAATACAAGTAAGATGTGTAAAAGTGTAACATTAAAAGTTTGAACACAGAGAAATGAAAAATCATATAAGAAAATGAAAATTATAAATCGAAGATCATAACCAGTAAGGTGCTTTTGCTACTAGCAAAAAAACGTTGATTTCTGTAATAGCAGTCTTTAATACTTTTTGCACAAAAATACTTTGACAGTACTTTTATATTATATTAAAAAATTACATGATTACTAAGATTCGATGTTTTTTTTTGGTTTTTGAACTTTGAATTAGACAAGATTTGTCGGTTCACGATTCCAAGTATCTGTTTCACGTCTGATCTTTAGCTTTTATCCAAATTTTTATGGACCACACAGATACACTTTTCTTGGAATGTCTTTTTTCGTTTTGAGTTTTTTGTTTAAAATAATATATCTGAAAGTAAGAATGTTGTGGTCGGTTCGAGACTAACGAAAGAGACCAGCACCTTCTTGCCATGGAAAGTTGGAAACACTAAATGATTCAAATCATAAAAAGCATGACAAAAATAAAAGAGCATGATTGATGATTATAATGGACTTTAGCTTTCAACACAAAAATGATTATAATGGGTACTACTCAATATACGATAAATAAAGCAAGCTTTAATATAATAATATTATAAAACATCGTCGCCCGCGCAGATCATTAACAAATTGATCCGAGAGGTACCATGCATGGTTCTCACTCAGTGTCAGAGAAACCCTATTCGAATCCTTTTTTTTTGGTTACTTCTTGCGGAGACCTAAGATTAACCCTTATTTAACATCATATAAACACCCTAAATTTGGGATTATTACCCATGGGATCTTGGACATATGCTTATTAAACACAAATAACAAATACATAATACATAACTTCTCGTTCAGACAAGTTTCAACCAGTTTGAAACCTTTCTGTTTGGATATGAATGAATATTCATATGTAATGCTGTTCAAGGGAATCAGAGTCCCTGTCATATATATAACCAGCATGATCAAGAAGATAATCTGACCAACCTTCGAAGCTTCCAATCATATTGTCTTGATCATCAACGCTAGTTGATAAGACTTCTTGGGACACATCGGACATTAGAATATCATGACCATACTCGACGTTCATATTGTTCTCCTCGTCTTGGTCATCTCTCCCGATTTGTTCGAGAAAATGTGAGAAATCGTAACCCTGATCCATATCGAGATCAGTAGTAGCATTGATCTCGTGCTGGGGGTACAACGATGAGTGGGAAAAGGGATCGAATTCAGTACGAGTATTTGTCAGGGATGCAGTGGAACTATCCTCTTCATTGGGAATCTGCTCAGAGAAGCCACTGGAGAAGCTTGAATATGATACTGAAGTAGAACTCAAGCTACCTTCCATGGAAGCCGACAAAATTTCTTTGATGGTAGTGGCCTTAGCCGCAACTTTGTTTAAAAGCCTTGATGTAGAACTCGATTTCTTATAAATTTTCTTGCAACTCAAGGAACCCTCCTGAACTGGTGTCCCATCATTGCTGGTAATCTCGGAAACCGTGTTGAAACCGGAGGAGGGAGGAAGAGACAGGGAAGGCATTGAGCTCGAGCGGGAGTATTGCTTGTCGGAACTAGATGCATCTAGGGAATGCAAATTTTCAGGCGGCGTGGTGACAGTAGGGCTAGTATCAGAAGCTAGTGGCTTGTGCGTCACGGGGTCAATACCCTGTTCCATCAGACGTTTTTTGAGATGCGTGTTCCAGTAATTCTTGATCTCGTTGTCTGTTCGTCTAGGTAAATGTCTCGCTATGACCGACCACCTAAAGATAAGGATAGAGACAGCGATTAGATCCAAGACCAAAAAAATGAAATGATTCTGTTTTTAGACGCTTTTTCATGGAAGAGAGGTTACTAAAATGATGATCACTGGAGGATCCATAGACACACGTATAAAAATATAAACGTACTTGTTTTTTTTTTCTTTCTTTTTTTAGCTAAAATGTAAACGTACTTGTTGCCACGAGAAGCATGAAGCATGATGATAATCTGTTCCTCCTCTGAACTGAACTCGCCTCTTTTGATTTCAGGTTTTAGGTAATTAGTCCATCGCAGTCTACAACTCTTTCCACACCTTTTCAACCCTGATTAAAAACCAAACTCATCATAAAAATATCATTCAACAAGTACTAAATATTCATGTATAGGTTTAGATATTAACCAGCCTTTTGGGGAATGTCGCGCCACCCTCCTTCTCCGTATTCGTGGATGTAAGAGATGAGTTTCTTGTCTTCCTCGGTGGTCCATGCCCCTTTCTTCAGCCCTTCTCCGACACAACATGGCTTTCTTGACATTTTCTCCGATATATATGAGCACTAATGGGAAGAACTTTACATAACCTCTCGAATAATACCCAAGGAAATAAACATATAGAGAAAAATATACCTGAGGAAAGTAAAATCTGAAAGGATGTTTTCTAATAAGATAAGAAAGAAATAGATCTGTTGATGAGAACTCTGATACATTTAAATATGAGACTAATCGAGAAACGCTCTTGGGTTTTACCCACAGAGCTGCTAGCTGTTTTCATGTTTTTCACGTAGACTCCAAATTTTGCTTTCTATATATTCTCGTAATATTATAATTTTATAACAAGAGGATCAGATTAAAGAATCTTATGAAGAAGAACCAAGAGGAGTGAATTGTGTGATGGTGGTGAGCTTACGAGCTATACTCCTCTATATATATATACATGCTCGGAATGCTATAATAGATATTTTGGTGAGTGAATTATTAATTATTTAATTAGATCAATTCGTTAAACTTAGCTAGTAGTTATTTGCAAATTGATGTTGTATCTTACTACATTTTGGTATACATATTTATTTTTTTGAAGTATTTTGGTTAGGGAATGCGTTTTGGTACAAGAAGAGGTGTATTAAAAAGAGGTCTTGTAACAAAGGGTTCGAAATGTATTAAATTTATATCACCTAAATGTAAGATTCTTGCATACTCATTATCAAAGGACAAAACAAACTGGAGTTGATTTAATAACATTAAACTAACATATGATTATTAATATAGAGTTGAATAAAATGAAAGATTTAGTGTGGAGAGTCAGAGGGGATGAACTAAAAGTATCAATAAAATTTATTAGGTCAGAGTAGATCCATTTGAAAAAAAACATATTTAACTGTTTAGAAACATCCCATCGTATTATATATGTACAAATATTAATGTATGTTTATATATTTGGTTTATATCAAATATAATAATTAGATACATTGAACATTTGAAAACTTACCTTATCTATTTTTATAAACGTAAATGCCAAAAAAAAAAACAGTTGTGTCATGGATACTGTAAAAATAGTGAAGCGGGAAATTTAGTACTAGACATTATTGTTGATCATTGAGAATTGAAGGGATGTTGTAACACCTCTTGTTATTTTCGACGTAGGTCCTATTGTTTGCCACTACTGTTGTTGTCACATTTTTTTTTCTTTTACAACGTTGTTGTCCTATTATTGTTCGTCTCTTACCACATCTCACATATTCTCGTTTCATTTTTCTTTGTGTTAAGGTTTTTTGTGGACATGATCATTTTCCTTCTCTATAATTTCATTTCTTATAAACAAATAGTTTCTTGTTTACTTGATCCTCTTTATGCCTCTTGGGGCTTCTCAACGTAAACTTCGCCAGTTTGGAACCCACCTTGATGATCGTTTTCTAAGGCTTTAACTTGGGATTAGTTGAAGTGTTGAACGGTGTTCTAGTTTCTGCGACTTAACGTATACTAGTTTTCGCTCGATCCTCCTTCTAAATTTTGGCTAAGTATTACAAAGTCTATAACGTAACAATACCTAATATGTATATATCGTATTGTTGATGTTTTTATCACAAGAATTTTATTGTTCTACTGTCTACGTATATAATGTAATTAAAATTTCATCTGCCATCGGCAGTTTTTTGGATACATGTAATTTTTGAATATATATATATATATATATATATTTGGATACTACTCGGTAAATGTTTTGGGGGAAAAAGCTGCACACCTACAATTTAGTAAGGACCAGTTTGGATTGTAACATAGAGGAGTCATTTCTTCTAGACAACCAAATTTGGTTAAAACTAAGTCCTAAACAAAGAGAAAAACAAAATAAAATACATAAACATAAATTTTTTGTCTTTCTCTTTGTTTAGGACTTAGTTTTTAGTTGGATCATGGTAATGATTGATGGTTAGATGGTGATGATTTATGTTTTATATTGTTAGATCCTATATTCAGGTTATTTGTAATTGTTAGTTTTTTACTTGACTTTTTAAAATCTAGAACTTAAGTATTTCATGTCGGGAAAGTGTTTGTAAAAATACTTGAACCAGACTTTTATGAGCTTTTATTAAAATTGATGATTAATTAGAGTATTTAGTGAACTAATTATAATTATTTCTTAGTGCTCATTAATTATGTAATTATAATTTTTATTAATTGCTTAATTAGTAAAATAATTAGTGCTATAGAAATAGATTAGTTATAATTGTGAATTCTGTGTTCTAGGATGGTGTTTAATTCAATCTTTGGTATCATTATTTGAATAGTTCATTTTTTATAGTTAAATTCATGGTTCAATGCTTTTTTCTTATTTTAGTTCTTATTTTTTTATTTTCTTTCATTTTTTTGATTGAAGCACACAAAAATATTTACTCTAAATTAGTTTATATCCCACATCTTTATGTAGTAATCTTTAATTCCTGGTAAGGTTAATCCTTAGATACTAGTCCGTAAATATTTTGCACTTCAAAAATATTTGAAGTGCTTAGATAAAATTAATTGTTTAATATTTTTAGGAGTTTAGATAAAATTAAGTGCTTAGATAAAATTAATTGTTTAATATTTGAAGTGCTTAGATAAAATTAATTGTTTAATCAAGTCTTCATATTTGAAGTGCTTAGATAAAATTAATCGTTTATCTCGCAAACTACAATTTTCGCACCGAATCTCATCCGAGCATTGAGATTTTCTTTGATCCTTCTAACTCTTCTTGGCTTTGTAACTTTTTGTGGTAGTTTAATCATATTCTTAACTATATCATCCTTTCGCAGAACGAATTGTTTCACTTTGTTTTTCTTGTGAAACTTTTTTAGTGACGTTTCTCTTTCTTATTCTATACATATACTTGGACGTGTTGCTTTTTGGAGACTCATTTGTCTGTCATCCACTCAATACCTAAGTTCTGTGTCTCTAGCATTTTCGATATTTGTTTTTGTTCGTCGGTGCTTTTACTCTTGTTTTATTACGGTCAAACAATTTATATGAATATACTTTTTGTTATATTTATTACCTTATTACATGAACTTGATCTTCTTTTTTGTTTACCTTTATACTGTGATCAAACACTTTTCACGCCAAAGACTATAGTTTCGTTCTTAAAGCTACGGCTGATTGGCGTAAAATTAGGGCTCGTTAATAGCGTTATTAAATTGCAAATAAAAACATAAGAAGAAAATGGTTTTTTTTAATCCAAGTTGAGGTAGTATAGAACTTCAGCCATTATTTTGAGACCATGTAGAGCCCAAAAGTGGGAAACAACCACTCACCCCCAAAAATAAAATTGAAGAAGCTTTTCTTTTATATATTATCATTTTACATTAACACGTTTTTATAAATAATTATTTTCTTTATAAATATGAAAAGAATATTATTTCCACTTTTTAGTTTTGTAAGAGATTTGATGATTATGAATCAATTATATCAGTTGCGCTGTCAGTTGTGATTGCAATTGTTTTTTTTTTAATTGTTTTTTGGTCAAAGCAATTATTTTTTCTTTCAATAATTACTATTAGATAATGTCTTACGTCATGTCATGCGCATGTTAGTTATTATTTTCTAAAAATCAGATAACATAAAATTACTAATATAAATAATCAAAATAGAATGTACCTTTAATCAATATATATAAAGTTAGATTTTCCTATCCACATGTGTATCACACCAACTTAGTATTTAATTTTAATAATATATATATATTTAAATATTTTATAAATATAAAATATCATTTCTCATATTCTAATAAAACTAAAAAACAATTAACATACTTTATTGAAAAAATAATAGATTCAATAATTTAATTTTAATATATTCTATATTTTATTGTATTTCCAATGTTTCAGTTTTTTTATCAAAGAGATAGGTTTGGTAAATGAATGTCATCTGATATAGTAAATAACATATCATTTTAAAAATAATTTAACATGTCATAAAATATACAAAGAATAATCTATCTAAATAAAACCTGAAATTAAAATATTAATAAATTTATAATAAAATATATTAATAACTTATAATATTATAAATTAATAAAATAATATATAGATAAAATAAATAAGATAACCAAAATTTAAAATGCTAGACGTAAATAGATTATGGTTTATGATTAATTGGATTTTTAAAATTTTAAAATATTTCTAATAATTTTAAACATAGCAATGAATTAAATTATAAAGAATAATCGATCAGTAACAACAACATATATAACATATACATTCATTTAAAATTCCTTCTCATATAATTTAATATTTCTTATATTTTTTGTCGTAATATTTCTTATATAAGATTTTAACCTCTTTGTACGTATTCAATATTTTAGTTTATTTGAAGTTTGACATAGTTTTATGTGTTCTTAGGTTTTTCTAAATGATTTGGAAGTAAATTACATAAACTCAAGATCAATGTTAAATTTAGGCTTTCCTAATGCTTATTATTCTTGTTATTGTGTGTTTCTTGTGGAAAACCACTTTTGTAGTCCAAGTTTGATGTATGCTACATTTCTATTAACTTTCTAAAACTTTGGTCACACACATAAATGAACCAATAAGTTTGGTTATTTCTTATGAACGTTATATATTATTAACACAAGGAAAAGTAGTGAATTTCGCTTGGCTAAAGAACACACCATCAACATCTCCTTTTGAGATTAAAAAAAAACAAAAAAATGAAAAGCAACGAAATAATGGAAGGTGGGGGCCGTGGCCCGTGGGGTTAGTCTATAGTAATATTCTTGTGGTTCTCTATACTCTTTGCATTTTTCATTCTTTATTCAATATAGACTTATGTTTTTTGCAAGCTAGATATATAATGTTTATCTTACACCAAAATTTATAAAGACAATAGGTGAGTTAATTTGTTCTTTTTTTTAAATTCCCTAAAAATAATTAGTGACAACCAAAAATTTTTGCTTAGCTATATATATTTTAAAGATTAATAAATAATTTTATTTATTAGTTTAAATAATAAATAAAAGAGTTGAAGTTTTTTTTGTTTGTCATGATTTGTTAGTTGGGTTTGTGAAATTTGTTTTTTAATCTTCATAGAATTAATCGAGACTAATTCGGTGGTATATGCATGTTTAATGTTAGCCTTGTTCTTTTCAGAAATTTTCATGATGTTTTCAACTTCATGCTTTCAATTGAAAATTTTGGTATATAAAAAAATAGTTTTGCGTGTGTACATGCAAGTGGATTCAATGTATAAGTGGGCCAGTTTCTGGGTTATATTGGGCTGTTACCTGGACCTTTTCTCTAAGTCAGAGTTCTTGTTTTTTGTTTTTTTGTCAAGTTAGTTTTCTTGATTCTTGTATATGAAGATAATGATCTTTTGCCCCCAAAAAAAAAGAAGAAGATAAGGATCCATTAAAATTTATACTAATAAATTTAGCTGCATGAAAATAATGTGCGACGATGTCCCTTAGATGGTTTTCTTCACATTGTTAGTATTTTGTTTTGTAAGTGGAAATAAACTGGTGAACAATTAACGTCTAATTACAACACGTGGGTATACGTATCCATGTAAAACCCGTAATTAACTTTAAACGTAAGATTTCAATTTCTACGCAGCCCAAAGTAGGAAAACACAATTTTTTTAATCAAGTCTTCTTTGAGTTTGGAAACTGGCTATAAAAGGGTTTTGATAAATAAATAAAATTAGCTAGTTATAAAGGTGTTAGTAATTCATTACATGATATGTGACAATGACATATGTTTGAAAATATTGGTAAAAGAAAAGAAGACTTATGTCTCAACATATTCATATAATTATAAAATATAATTTGGTACCTAAACAAAGAGTTGAACATAAAATTAGGGTTTGATTTATATTTTATGATTTTATTTTACTCAACTTATCTTTAATTTACTAAATGCATTATAAATATATATATTTAAAATATATTCTAACTTTTATTTTGTTAGTAGTAACTAGTAAACATTGATAACAAATTGCAGGGTCAAGTCGCTGGAACTTGTCACATTGAACAAATGGATATTTTGTATATTTGCCCCAACAAAATCTCGACAAAACTATTTAACGTGTTGCAGTCTTTTTAAATGTTTTGTTTTTTGACGGCAATAGAAATCACTTTTAAGTAAATCATCTATTTTGTTATGTTTTATGGAGTAAACATGCTTAACTTCATCCTTTTAGAAAATTAATAATATTTTAATGATATATATAATTAAATAAATTATTGTAAACCTTTGCGCATCCACCATTATTTTAATGAGAACTATATAACAAAAATGTAGCTTAAAATAGAACGAGAACAAGAAAATCAATAGAAAATGAGAATAAAACGGTTGAGGGATAGAATGAAAACAAAAATAAAAATAAAAGGAAAAGATAAATGTTAAAAAAAGATGGGTTAAGGAAGATGTCGTGTGGGACTCAATTTATTTCATTTTCTAGTTATGGTCACAACATCACGTGCCTCCCCAACTTGTCCTCGCCATTTGTTTGGTAATTCGAAGTTTGTCATAAGATAAAAGGATAGAGATCATTATTTCATCCGAGTTTAAATCATATATTTATATATTCATATGGTTATATGATACCTTTCAATAAACATCAGTGAACCATTCTAGCCAGATACAGATTCTCAGTGTTAATACTCGATTTGGTGACTGTTGTCATGACATTTAGGAGATCATATTCAGCTCATCTATCTATCTATTCACCCTATAAAATTTTACAAGGTAAAAAAAAAATTATCATCAAGTTTTTTAAAAATAGCACAAAATAATTGTAGTTCCAAAAATGCAACAGTTTTTAGCTTAAGAGAGGATTTTTAAAAGTTAGTAAGAATTCCTAAATTATATCACTTATCATTTTGAAAACTTTTTTATGGCACTTTAATAATCCTTGTAAGAAAAAAATTAACGTTCGGAGTAAACCTTTTTTTTGGCTAAAGAAACTAATTAAATATTTGAGCTTGAGAATATGATGTCGCAAATATATATCTATATATATATATATATATATATACCTATGTAGAATAAAAGATGTGCTACGTAATATATATAGACAATACATACAAATTTCAAGCATGACGCATAACAGCTTTACAACGGAATAGATCCCTCATGGGACGAATGCAAAAGGGATTGAGAAAAAGCTAAATATAAACATTTCAATTTTAAAATACTATTATTATATATACATACTATTATTATATATACACATATATATATATATATATATATATATTATATAGTATATAGTTATTCTTATCAGAATTATATTATACTCAGTTTTATTTTTTCTTTAGTTAAAAGTTTTAACAAATTTCTTATTAAAATTATTAGACTTATTTAATAAAACAAATCTAAAATATTAGATGCGATTATAAACCTTAAATAGATGATGTCTTGATATATTATATTTCTCCTCACATCTTTTTTCAGTAGTATTAGAAATGAGATACTTTTGAAACTCTACTAATTGATACGTTACGTGAATTTAGGTTTTATGTTCATGGAAATTGTGTTTCACTTTGCACATTCCCGAAATTTTAATAAACCACATGAGGGATGCATATATATTTATGAAATATACCTTATTCTAGATTATTATACTTTTCGGCAAGATTATATAGTAGTAGAAAATTCAAAATTGAAGTGTCATTTTAGTAAGACTTGAGATGGTCTACCTTTAAAGCAGAAAATGAGGCTGGTTCTAACAAGCAGCCAAAATGAATATATATTTCTTGACAATACATAGAATCTATCAAATAAATTGAATAACTTAATTGATTAATAGATAAAAAGAAATTGAACAAAAAGTTGGAGTTTCGTTCTATTTATTTCTATTATATTGAATTTTATATTAGTTCAACAAACCTTTTGAGTAGTTTTTTTCTTCTATTGAATTTGTGCATTCAGTATATTTATCTATTCATAAGTCATTTCTATAATATTAAGAATATAATTTTCGGACATTATTGCTGCTTGTTAGAAACAAGACTCATTTTCCCATGTAAAAACCCAAATGATATGTGATTTAAAAAAACTCTAAGAACTCAAATTTGCAATGAATGTGATTACCATTGTAAGCTGTCATAAGTCTTGACTAAATATTTAAATATTAAAATATACTGTGTTAATCGAAAGAAACTACAAAATAGTTTTCAGAAACACATCAAGTTCTAGAGATTTTCGGATCTATTGAACTGTATTATTTTAAGCCGGCTTCTATTCACCAAGTAATATTAAAATGTAAACCTAAAATGACTTTCACACTTTTTGACCTTCAACTTCAAATGTCAAAACACCAACCACAAACCAATGGTAAAAGAGTAAAGTTATCCAATAGACTCTTAGTGTATTATCATTAATTACGATATATATTATCCAATAGACCCTCGTCTCTCGCAAAGTACCAAGTACCAAATTATATTTTAAGTTTCTTTTGAGTATAATATATAGTGGAAGTTGAGATGGTAATAATCTATACAACTTTTAACAACCACACTAAAAGGTGAAAAAAAATGTCTTACTTTCTTCATGACAGTAAATTAGTGGACGAGACTTCTTCAGTAGTTCCAGAAAGGTTCAAGATCAACCGGTCCAGCGGAGGAAGATGGATCTTCTTGAGGATCGAGTCGTCTCTTACCATATTCATAATCCGACGAAATATCTGTGTTCATGTCAGTAGAAACTGCGGTTTCTTGTGAGACACTCATCGCTTTGAGACTCTGTCTTCTGTTGTTATCAATCATAGCCTGTAGAACCGAATGTTCTTGAGGGAGAATCGGGGTTTGTAGATTACCCGAGACCTGGAGGGATTGAGTTTGGTAAAGTGGAATCCTTTGGAAAATGTCTGCTTGGATCGAACTAAGAACAGGGCTGCTGAAGCAGTTGAGTGTGTTTCCTTGGGCTTGATCAGTTTGGTTGGAGAAGCAGGGCACGTAGACCGGTTCTGTTTTGGTTTTATCGTTGTAAGGCGAAGAATCGGTTAAAGAGGGCAAAAGCGAAGGGCTAAAGTCGGTTCCGAGTGAACCGATTCGGATTAGACTCGAAATAGGGATCTTCTTCCCTCCCGCACTCTTCTGGAACACCCTGCATATGACCCATTCATTCTGAAAACACAAGGAGAAGTATCAAACCAAAGGAAGAGAGAAAAACAGAGCTGAAACAAAAGGCATTTTTAGATAGAAAAAAGAAAAAAACAGAGTAACTTTTGGGTTAACCTTTGCGGTTTTAGGCAAATTATGGGCAGAGAGTTTGCCTTCAAGCCTATACTCATGCATCACCCAATTGGTTTTCTGACCTTTAGGAGCTCTTCCTCTATAGAAAACAAGTGTCTTCTTCATCCCAACAAGCGATTTGCCTCGGTAAATCTCCTTATCCTTCCCGGTCGCCTTCCAATAACCGGCCTCAGTTGCCCGGTTAGTCCTCAAACCGGTCGGATATTTTCTGTCCCTTACACAGAAAAAGTACCATTCTTTCTCACCCATTTTTGCCATCCCTGTATAAATCAATCCCCAACAACATTAAGAAGAAAAGAGCCGTTTTGATTCAGACAATGAATGTTTAAAAAAACTTGTAACCATGGTGATCTTCAAACACATACATGGTAACTCCCATGGCTCGGATTTGTTCAAATCAACTTCACCAATAGCTTTAGCTGAGAAGCTGATGTCAAGAACCTTCTTGTGGAGATAGTGACTTATGAGTTCTTCGTCTGTTGGATGAAACCTGAACCCAGGAGGTAAATCCATCTGCTCTTCTTCCTTCTGAAACCCACAAAAAGTCTCCATTTTTTTTCTCCCCTCAAGAAACCTTAAACCCTTAAAATTGAATGAATAACCTGAATTCGAAATCCAACATATGAGCTTTCTTGATTTGATCTTGAACGGTGTTTTGAAGAAAGGGATCCAGAGAATACTACGTGAAGATATTTATAAATAGAGAGAGAAAACGATGAACAGAGAAGTTGGGGAGGAAGATTAGGAAGATGAAGAGGAAAAAGAGCCAAATGAAACTATAAAGGTTGGAACTTTGAAGGAATGGAGAAAAACAAAATTGCAATACTTCATTTTATTAATTATAAGAATTAAAACGAAAATTTGGTTTTTGGAAAAAAAGAAAAAGAAAAAAAAAAGAATATATTTCCCCATTTTTGTGTGTGAGGAGAAAGATACGTAGTGTGTAACGCAACTTGGGTAGGTTGTTTTAGCACTTTCCACTTTTAAAAAACCTTTTTCTGAGCTTTTTAAATATTCGTAGAAATTAATTCAATTTGAAAATAAATTATTAAACTTTATAAAAAAGGAACTATTTTTGGATCGTTATAGGAGCTAGAAAATAAAAAGATATTTGCGAAATTAACAAGAGAAGGGATAATTACGATTCTTTGAATCTAATGCATTAAGCATTGTTACTATAATTGTAATGAAAAATACAACGAATGATCTATATCCTTATTACGTCATTTAAGTAATACAATGAATGATGGCAATGTTTTCAAAAAATAAGTTGCAAAGAAAAAACTAGATCATACATGGTACTGAATATTTATGGTGGAAACGTTTTTGCTCACTGATTAGCCAATGAGTTTAGAGTTCATGTCTTCGATATAAATGTTACCGAAACATTTTTTTTATAAAGAATTTAGAGTGTTAAGATGTATCTTTATACTATAAATTATCACAAATTGTATATTTAAATTAAAAAAATATATAAATATGATGTAGTGTTGTCTGTTGAGATAACATCTATATCTATATGAATTTTTATTATATTTTCATTGTTTATTATAAATAGTAGATTGTATATCAAAAACTTTAAAATATGATGAATAAGTATTTTATTATTAATTTGTTCATAAAGATATTTTTGGATTTTTGATTGAATTCGCATTTATATCTTATGGAAAGTAATAATAAATTAGCCAATTTCCTTTTTATTATGTTAACAATACCTATTATATGAGAATTTTTTTATTTTTAATTATGGATAAATTTTTCTTTGAAAAATAAATAAATTATCTTGTATGACTTCCTTAATTTATAAATTTTACTTACGAAGTAACCATAATCCAACCACTTTTGAGATTATATAGTTTTATCAAAGAAGTCTGTGCATGTTAGCAAATAAGAATGATAAAAAAATCGAAGGTTAGATGACTCAATACTAATTTAATATGTAGATAGTAATATTTAGCAAACAAAATAGTATTAATATTTAATTTTAATAGTTTTTCATTGTGAAACTCTCTTTCCCAAAGAAGAATCAAGAAGGCATGATTGACAAATGATGTTTGATGTTTCTGCTGGTACCCTTATGGGTTCTTTAATCTGTTATCTAATTCGTGAAACTTGTAATATTTTATTACAATTAGAAGAACCACTTAGAAAAGGTCAAAGGAGTATATGTGTAATATATATATTTTTTTTGAAGTTATTCTGTTTTCTGAAGAGCGAAGTGCCTTCGGTGTATTGCTAAACACATTTTGATTTGGTACCAAAAATTGGCATTTGAAATATGTGTTTGAGTGGATTTTCGCCTAAAATCGCATTCGTTTTTTATATACTTTAAATCGTTTATTACCTCATTATTGGTCATATCATATGTTATGTTACCATAGATATTTGATCTAAATTTATAAGAAACAATTGCGAAACACATGCGGTTATAAACTTATAATGAATAATAACAACAGTTTTATAATTTTCGCCTTTCTACATTTCGCTGAAGTTTATACCATGATATTTATAGATCATCATCAACGTTTATCAAAACTATTTAATGTTATTCAAGGCTCTTTAATTATATAAAAAATAAATAAAAGACGAAAAATAATTTGGTCTAAAAAATAAAACGCAAAAAGTTTTGGACAGCGCCATTCCATATTTTCCATTTGCAAGTATTAAGCATATATTATTTGATTAAATGAAAAATAAGCAGGAGAAATATCTCAACTTTTCATCTTTTGCATAGTTGGGTTTCACCGAACAAAGATTGGCACTCCACTCGGTCTATATTTCACCACCATCCTGCATTATCTTTGCTTTTTAAAACCAAACACAATTACAAAACCAAAGTCTTTAGATGCTAAAAGCATTATTAGATTGATTTACATACATTATCAATGTGTGTGCCTAATGCCTATATTGTTATATGTGTATATATTTAGCTTTCCCTGTGTTTCAAGAGGTCATCAACTAGATAGAAAAATAAATCACTATAATTTATTTAAAAACATAAGAAAAGATTGAACATATATAATATATAGAAATTAACGCATTTTCTTCTTCTTTATTCTTATTTTAAATAGAAACTAACACTTTTTCAGACAATAAAATTACATAATCCATTTAAGTGTCTCTTCTATTTATTAAAAAATCAACTATAAGTAATGAAAAATGCATCTCACTAATTGACCGTAATAATGGAAGAATATAGCATATTACTCATAACTTCTACCCAAAAAATTCTTAGCTCTTTAATTTAAGCACAACAATGATACTACTTACCTTATGCTATTTAGAGGAAATAATTCAATTTCGAACCAAGTGTGTGGAACATAAATTTGGACAATGATAAAATAAAGATATTAATATAAACCACTAAATCACAATGCTCAGTTTTTAGGGCCTAGATACTGTCAAATTATGGGAGCCGCGCGGGCCATTTCAAATATTGGGCCTCAAAGTTGTAGGCTTCGATCAAATGACACATTCTAAATCTTAAATCATTTTGCTATACACCTATGTTAATCTCATGGAGCAACTCTATGAGTTTATTAATTTTTTCAATATAAAACATAATTTCAAAGATGTTAAAAAAATAAAATTATTCCATTCATAGATGATAAAACTTTCATATCATCAATACATACACAAATCTTTTTTTCTTTTTTATTATATATATGCGTTAGGTCTTCACTCTAAAAACTGATGTTCATATACTTTAAAGTGCTTATCACCTAATACATAAAAGACTCGAACACGAGGTATTATCTTTCTCAGTTAGATTCTTTGATTTTGTTACTCGAAACTAATATATTTAAATCATCGTAATAATATACGGAATTTGTTTTTTGACCCCTAAGTAATTGTTTTCAGTCAACTTTGCCCCTAATATTATTTTTGCTTTTAGACGTTGTATTGGATTAGAATCCTGTGGGCCGCCGCTCTTGGATTATTTGGACCATATTTTGCCAAATTCTAAAAACAATATTAATATATATATATATATGGAACTATGGGCTGCATTTTTTTTGTCAACCTTTTTTATCTCTTTACTTATCTTGAAAACAATCAGATAATAATAATGTTCAAAAAATCATTAGGCGGTAGCTAGGCGGTCGATAGGAACCTAACGTCTAGAACGACTAATCGGGATTTAGGCGGAGCCTAGGCGTTAAAAATGATTACATTAGATTAGATTTCTATTTAAAATTTATATGTCATTTGTCACATATTTCCATCCACTTTAGAAAAAATTAACAATACATTCACTTATTAAGTTACTCCAAATCTAAATTTCAAATCAACGTAAAAAAATTACATTATAACAACGTTTAAATCCAACAAATTGAAGTCATATTTAAAAAAATATATTTTTTAATTTATTAGTTTTTTATTAACTAAACTGAAGTAATATTTAAAAAACCAATAAATTAATAAAAAAAATAAACCGATTTCTAAACCGGAAATTGAGCGATTTGGCCGATTTTTACCAATTTTTGCCGATTTTTTCTGAATCAGACCGCATAAACCGAATTTCCGATTTTAGTAAAATCGATTCGGCTGTGTATATCTGACCGCCTAGCCGGGCGCTTAGGCGGCGTCTATGCCGATTTTTGAACACTGGGTAATGGATACGATATTCTCCTGAAGTTAAATAATAAGAAATTTAATACCTTAAAAAAAGGAATTTTGCATGATCATGACCTTAAAAATGGCAATTTCTTCTGTAATTAACTTTGATCAAAGTAATCCAATTGGAGTCCTGCAACAATTATGCATAAGCAAAGTGGGACCATACACAGTCAGCTACACGTTTCATGTGGCGACCCTGACAGTGATGTGTTTTACTCCTCATCCTCACAAAGACACAAGACAAATATTATAGAGAACAACTTACAAACAAAAAAATATTTAAAATTTTAAGGAGAAAGTTTTTATTTATTTATTTCTGGATGATCCTTGGTAAATTTACAAAAGTAAGATTTGTAGTCTCATCCAATCCAATCTTTGAGATTTTTGAATGATTGACAAATGTCATCGAAAGTTTCGGTCAATAAGCGTTATCTACGGTTAGTAAAAAGGAATCACGAACTTAACGCGAAAGTGGATATGGATAAAATCATTATAATCCAGTTGGATATACAAGGACCCACCTGCGAGTACAGAGTGTGTTCTTCTTCATTCAGAGGTCAATAAAGTGACCAACTTTTTGTGTTTTCATTTCAAAAGCCTACACTTTTTTTCTTCTCATCTCGAAATTTCCTTCATTTTCTTATCCACTTATCACAAATTCTGAGTCTTTCTCTAGTATCAGATTACAGAAACTGGATTTTAATTTTTTTTTTTTTCATTTTCTTTAGATTTTCCTTAGGACGGACATGGATGCTGTATCATCTCTAAGAACCGAGTGTGGAATTGGTGCTCAATTTTCCGGGATTCTCCCTAGAATCGATCATGGCCTTTCTGGGTTTTGTCCATTTTTTCTGGAAAATAAATCAAAATCGAAACTTTTCCCGGTTATGAGCCTTGATTTGAAAGAACATCCCATGGCTTCAACAAATTTCACTAACCAAAACCTTACCGCCTTTTCTTCTTCCTCCGTGGCTCCTGTAAGCAAAAGTCATCTCTTTTTCTTTTTTTAACCTTTTTCTTTTATCCAAATCTCATGCTTGCTTGAAATGGGTAATTTCAGGCAAAGACATCAATTGGTATGAGTAGAGGAATGAGATGGTGGGAAAAGTCAACGAAACACAACATGTTAGAGATTCACTCTGCAAATCATCTTGTTGACTCTTTGTTAAATGCTGGAGATAGATTAGTTGTTCTTGATTTCTACTCACCTGGTTGTGGTGGCTGCAAATCTCTCCACCCAAAGGTCTGCTGCATAGTTAAAAAGAACTAGTTTGATATTTTTCAGATTTTCACTTCTTTTGGTTTGTGTTCTGATATGTTTTTTGTGGATTTTTTTATAACAGATCTGTCAGCTGGCTGAATCTAATCCAAATGTGATGTTTCTCAAAGTGAATCAAGAAGAGCTTAGAACAATGTGCCATGGCCTTAACGTTCACGTGCTTCCTTTCTTCAAGTTCTATAGAGGAGCAGAGGGTAAACTATGTAGTTTCAGCTGCACTGTTGCCACTGTAAGCAAAATCAGATGATTATCAAACACATTTGGAGCTTTCATATCATTGGATATTAACAATAGACTGAATCTTTTGTTGCTCGAAAATGCAGATCAATAAGTTCAAGAAAACGTTGGATAAGCACGGCAGCGAAAGACGCAGCCTCGGGCCAGCAAAGGGTTTAGACACTAAGGAACTCATGGCTTTAGCTTCGGTAGGGGAACTGAAAATGGATCTGGATTCCTTAACAATGCATCAAGATTTCTTGTCATCATCATCAGCTAGCAACTTAAGTTACAAAAGAGAAGAACAACTCCAAAAGATGGTTATATAAAGAGATGGTCTTTCACCATGGTTTTTATTGATTTGTGTAGATATATGATTATTGATTAGCATCATCGTGCTTTGTTTGTCTTATAGGGTTTGTTCTTTTAATCTCACCATATTATTTAGCAATGCCAATTTCAATTAACTTAAAAGATTCCACTTTGGTTATCTTAGGTCTTCAAAGTTACAATATTACCTCAATCTTACTTAAATATTAATCGTTTTACAGTCTGCATCTTGGATCAAGAACTCAACTCTATTTCAACGATCCGAGCAAAACCGATATTAAAGATCTGATTTATCATATTGTAAATCAAGGGAAATTTTCAAGGCTTTACCTCAGCATCAAGAGTGTAATCAAATGTGTTTTTACACATCAGATCTGATGATTATTTGAATTCCATCATTGGTAAAGCCTAAGAACAGATTCGATTAGATAAAAACAAATTTGTTTTTAACAAAATATCAAAACACAGCACAAAACCCACTAAATTTTAGATAAAAAAGTGTTTATTGAAAGTGAAAGTGAAGAGAGTTGTTTTGTGCATCAGAGAGATTCCCATTATAGACAAAAGTCAACACAGATAACTTCTGATGTCCCTGTCTGTTTAATCGTCACTTGCAAATAACACAAATCCACTTTCAAGAACAAAAATCAGATGATAACCAGTTGGAAAAAAGATTCGAGCTTTAAATACAAAAATTGATTTGACAAAGAGATTAGTGTAAGGCATCCCAAAAAGTATAGTTAAAACTATCAATTATGACGACAATTGTCAGTAACCAAATCCTATAGTACTCAAGATACAAGCAAGAAGCAGAACAAGAATCTAAAACCAAAAAAGATAGAAACTAAGATTGTGATGAAAACACAGATTCTAGGGTTTTCACCGTTTAGAATAAGGGACAGAGACTCAAAGTTAGGGTTTTGGGATGTTCGCTCGGATTTATATAGAGGATTTCGGAGAAAGGGAGCTACATGATGTAACAGTATAAATATATAATTTACCTTTGTAACAATAAATGGGGATGTAGCTCAGATGGTAGAGCGCTCGCTTAGCATGCGAGAGGTACGGGGATCGATACCCCGCATCTCCATCTTTCTTTTTTTTAATTAGTATTTATTAGTAAAAGAGACCAAATATATAACTGCTCCATGGAACCTTTAAGAAATTTATGTGATTTAGATCATTAATGTGAATTTTTTTTTGCTAATGGATCATATCGTCACTGCCACGGATCAAGTTTTTCTGTGGAGAAGACATATTCATAAATTTATAGAATTCAATATCTAATAAGAACTGTCGTCAAAAAGAAAAAAGAAATCTAATAAAACACAAAAAGGTCTCTAAATTATTTGAGTTTTCCCCTCTAAACCCACAGGAAGCTTCATCCTTGAAGAAGATGACGTAAGCCTTTCATAACACTTCTTTGGCGTCTCATTGCTCTGATGATCGAATCCCTTCCTCAATACGCTACAAACAGACCAAGAACATGGTTACGGTTTTTGTTGAGCATTCAAGACCTCTAAAGCTTTGAATTTTCTAACTCTTTACCTGAAGAAGATAGTTGTGAAGCCAGTCTAGTGTCTGCGGGAATGTGGTGGCCGATATATTTACAACTGTCACTCCCTGTTTTACTCATAATAAGTGTTAAAACCGCGAAACCGGAAGGGGAATTTGAGTGATGAAGGACAAAACAAACCTGTGAATCGAAGGAACAAAGGTAGTCTTCAATGGTCTTTAGGTTTGTAATTAGTTTGTCTTTCTCCTACAAAAAGAAGAGCAAACGTAACCTGTGTTCATACAACTTTCAAGCTCAGTTTAGTGATCTTTTTAAGCTTGAGGTTGTTTATACCTTAGATGTACACTTCTCCCCAGATGTACGGGAAGAGATCCACTCTTCTAGCAAAGCCTGAGAAAATGAGATTTAACAAAATCAAGAACTGTGAAAGTCTACTTTCCGCTTTATATGGCGTGAAAGGAACATAAATTGATTCACCTTATGATCGAATTCAGCCATCTTTAAAACAATAGATATGACTATGGGTTCGGGACCAGATTTCGCCTTTCCACTTCCATCTGCAGGTTTTCTCTTCTTTTCTGCTTCTTTTGCAGTTTCTGCTGCACACACACCTGAAATGAAACATAACATTATACAGAAGCGAACACAAGAAACTTGGCAAAAAAAAGCCAAATGCAGAAAAAAACTTTGAACACCATTACCATCGATTTTACATTGTGTCACTTTTTCTGATAGTTCTTCCGCAGATGTCATGGCTTTAGCCTCAGAATGAGGTTCCGTAGCACTATTGTCCGTTTCTTTAGTGTTTGAAGAAACTGCCTCGGTGTTCTTGTCCGAGGTTAGATCTCCCGAAGAGTTTGTTTCTTTGCTACTCTTCTCGGAGTCATTTGATGGAGCTTTGTTCTCATCATTCATTAAGTATATGCTTGGATCTAAATGTCTCCCCTGTGTGATTATTCGACCAAGATTAGTAAACAAGTGTAACTGCCGCAAGATTAATCCAGACGTATCGAGCCTTCACAAACAATCTTTACCTCAATTATAATGGGTTTCCCATCTTTCATTGCTTTCTTCAAATCACCAGCAAGTCCTAAGCAAACAAGAAACCATTTAGGATTTGAAAAACACAGAAGAAAGTAACAATCCAAAAACACAAAGTGAAAACAAAAGAAAAATGACTCATGAGGTTTCAAACACCGAAAAGAAGTACCTTTTCGAACAATTCTGCATTCTCTACAGAATTCGGTTATCAACTCCTCTGATGATCCGAATTCACGACTCCATACAGGGGTTGATGTCAATGGAGCACTATATTAAACAGAAACAAACCGTGTTTTAGGCTATAATCTAGTTATCATTTGTCAGGCTAGAGGATGAAAATGAAACAGATTAGATAGAAGCAAAAACGTACTCAGTTGCTGTGCGAAGCAGCTCATATACCATGTCAGTCTGTGAAACAAAAGAGCACATGAGAAGATTTTTAAGAAGTTTAGATAAAACAAATGAAGAACGGCTATTGAGTTGAGTCGATACATGTAAGACGTTTGGCAAGTTTAGTCTCTGAGCAAGTTGTGTGGCTATTGTGGATTTCCCAACACAAGCTGTTCCGCAAACAAGTATGACAAGAGGGACTCTCTGATGATGAAATCTAAAACCCAAAAGAATCTAAAAATTAAAAGCAAACAAAAAAAAAGGGAATGAAATTTCAAACACGACAGAAACATATATCTTTAGCGATTACTTTGTCATCATATTGTAGCGATTAACGTACTCCTTCCCATAGCCGCGCCGCTCCATAAGCTGCAAGTTTGAATCAGATTATCAGAATAGTTTAAAACATTTTCACAAGACGTCTAAAGATATGTTGCATCAAAGATCCGAAAGTATGCACCATAAACAAACTGGTTTCCAAATCTTTCTGAGACCTGCAAAGAGAAACGAAGCAAAATTGTGTTACAAACAACATCGAGATTATGTAAAATTTTCATCGATAAGAAGAAGAAGAAGAAGAAGACCAATTGTGGCAAAAAGGGCATACACATCTAGAAGGCTGTTGTCAATCAGAAGCTTCTTGAGCTCAAGAGCAATCTTTACGGCCTCGTGATTTGGAATCTGAATCAAATCGGCAAAACATTTTACCAATTTTATGGAGAGTCAATTTGGTATCTATATCTTAGAAACTTAAGAACAAATATTCAACAAAAGATATACGAAGCTCCGAAATTGAGCAAACCTTAGTTACAGTTAACATTCTACAAACTAAGAACCGAGACAGAACATAGTAGTGATCCGCATCTCCAAGCCATACCTTCACCTGAAAATTCGTCGTCACAAGAGAGAAACCAAATCAGAAATTTTGAATTATGGAAGAATATAAAAAATTCCCAAATTAAGAAAAGCTAATCCACAAAAAAAAAGAGAAAAATCGAACCTTGACGAAATCGTATTTAGAAGAAGCGTTTCGAGGAGAAGAAGGAACAGAAGAGAATGGTCGGATATTGATTTCTCGAGGTTCTTCGTGTTCACCGTTAAGGTTGTTTGTTGTTCTTGAAGAACTAGAAGATTCTTCTCTGTCCTTCATCTTCGAATTTGCAACACAGACGTAAATAAGAAGAAGAAGTTTTTGTTTCAGTCTTAAAAAATCTCAATCGCTCTCAACAAAGATTCTTCTCTGTTGATGTTTCCGACATCTGAAAGAGTTTTTTTTCCGTACTTAGGTTTTATTGTTGATAATAATTAGCCGATATTGTGAATTGAACGTGGGCCAGCCCATAAGATGGAATTTAGGGAAACAATGAACATAATTAGATGTCAAAACTAATAGCACCTCCATCTCAAATAAAAAATATATTAATATTTTAATATAAAGTAATTATATAATTAAATTATAATTAAAAAATAAAAATCAAATTACACCATTTATGTAAAGACAAGTGTTTCAAAAGTTTTTAATGAGTTTTTTCAAAAAAGAAACTCTCTTGACTCTCTTTTTATTTTTTATTATTTTGATATTTTTAATTGTTAAATATCTATGTAAGAAAACACCCATAGAGATGCTTTAATAATCTACAATATATATATATATATATATATATATAATTTTTTTCTTTTTTAGTAGAACTTTTTTTTTATCTTGTGATGTTAATGGGTCATGATGATATTACTGAAGAACGTCTTTATCAGAATATTTGTGCGGTTTTGAATGGTTAACTAGTGTTTTTATTTCATGTTTTTAGTTTGGACAGGGCTCTTCATCTCACACAAAAATTATCTTACATACAAACGGTTATGGCGGAGATTGAGTTATGACCACAATGTGTTCAATAATTTACAACAAGAACATCTCTTTCCTTAAAGTAGAAACTTGTACTGAGATGTTGTAATAAGACCCCAAAAAAAATTCACACTTTTTTTTAATTTATAAACCCAAAGAGCGGAATGATAATCATGAGTTAGTGACAACTAAGAAGAGAAGAGCCCGAATTAAGATTAGAATTTGCAAGCAAAGTGTGTCTTTATGAACTAATATTTTACATAGAAGGAAGGGGGGGGGGGGTTCTTCGATTTCAAGAACGAGGAGCAGCCATTTGCTGCTTCTTTATCTTCTCGTGCGACTTCACCATGCTGTAACAGAGCACGAGAGAGAGAGAGAGAGAGAGAGACAGAGTGAGTGTCATCCAAACATCCACTTGACAAACAGAGTTAAGAGTTCCATGGTGATGAAATTAAACTGTACCTGATATCATGAGGGGTGATGAACATCCACTGCGCTCCTTGTGCTATTGCAAAATCCACCAGCGCGTCCAAGCTGATTTTCCGGCTGACTGCATCCTGGATTTCCAGAATCGAGAAGTTAAAAATGTTTGTTTCAGCAAGCTCTCATCCCAATGTAATGCCTGTAAAGAGAAGAGACTCAGAAGAACATAATACCATAAACACATCAAACTCATCCATTGCTCGAAATGGGGCTTCCGTCATCTCGTGAAGAGCTAAAGCAAAGCACAAAGTTGAGAAAGAACGTTCTCCCCCTGAAAATTATGTGACAAGACGGGAGCTATCTTAGACTTCCCCAAAGTCCAACATAGGAACTGTCTTTTACATAGCAATGTGATACATATGTTGGATTTTTTTTTTAAGGAGAAGGAAGCAGTACCTGAAAGACCTTTGGTGTCTCGAACGGTATTACTTGTTGCATCTTGAGGCATCTTAACCTGTCGAAAACCAAAGCCATCAATCAGATAATTTAATAAATATGGCTACGTTAATCTCAGATACAATAGCATAGCAGTGTCAACCACCTCTATGGACAAAGTTTTATTTTCGTAACTGACTTTGATGTGTCCGCTAATACCTTTCTTTCCCAAGTGAGAGTTAAATCTGCTTTGCAAATGAACATCAAAGAAAGCTTCATATGGGAAAAATCATACTAAATCTCAAGAGATAACCAAACTAAAGCCAACTCTTACTGCCATGTTAACTGGCGCCGAAGAAGAGATGCATTCCTTTGAAACTTGCCCCACCGCGAATCTAGAGCTTTTTTGCAGGCCTGATCAAACAGTAATGAATAAATTAAATGATGCAGCTATAACAACACATACAGCTTTGACATAAACAGAACTGCAAGCTCAACCATGAGTTTTGCTCGATAGTCTTGATAGGATTTGCGCTTCTTTGCAATCTTTCGCTCTAGTTTCTCATACATCATCCTAAGGTCATCGATTGATTCAGAAAACCTGCACCAAAAAAATGAAGCATGTGGTTTATTGTGAAGCTCTTTTCCATATAAAGGAAGAGCTAAAAGGCAATACTAAAATACACACTGCTGGTTCTCTCGATGAAGTCTCTGATTCATTCTGTTAATCTGAGCACTGAGTTGCTCAGGGGTACTCCCATCCCAGGGCCCCAAAGAATTTATCTCACTCTCAAGACAAATTTCAGAGGCCTTTTGGTCGCTTTCCTGAAGATTAAGCACACGTAATTTGTTACCAAAAGATAAAATGAAAACAAAAAAATGGGCCCTGAAACCTACAAGAAGATTAAAAAATTCTTTAGCCAGGACACGTTAGTCTAGTAGGTAAGTTCCATATACTAGACAACATGGCATCCCAGGTTTCAACCCGACCATTCCCTCCTTAGAGAGGGTTTAAAATAAAAGAGAGAAGAATAAATAAATAAAGAAACAAATGAAGTAGGATTTGTCATCTTGAAAAAAATTCCCTTTGTCTACAATACTAATGCAACTGTCATAGTTACTTATATATTTACCTTCCGCTTATTTTTAAGCTCCTCGTAATTAGCCTCAGCCTCTTCGATATCAGGTAGGACCTTGTTTTTCATTATGTTCTCGTAATGAATTTTCTCCTGAAACAGAATAACGCTTACCTTCCGCACGCAAAGCAAGTAAAAAAGGCAAAATCTTTATATAGAGGCTAGAAGAGGTACTGCTTCAGCAGACTGAAGGTCTTTCTCGATCTTCTTTAGCTCGTTCTCTGCTTCCTCAAATGCATCAATTTTACCCTTGGCTGACTCTACATGCGCGTTTTGGACAAAATGAAAGAATAAAGTTGGTCAGTCAAGATCTATTCATGTTCTATCACAAACCAAGAAAAAGATACGTGCGTTTCAGAAACAGTGGTCTATCACAGACATACCACGTAAGTTCTCAAATGAAGCATTAAGTTTATTAGCCCTTAGTTCAGCTTCTTTCAAGCAGTTCTGGAGCTTCTCAAGGAAAGCTTCTTTCTCCTCTATTTCTTCTCGGTCTTTCTGATAAAGTAATTAGAAAAAAACACCTAACTTAAGGAATAATACTTGTCGGAAACAATGACAATATAATAGTTTCACCACCAAACAAACCATGATTTCAAGTTGAAGCTCATTAACACTTGAAGACGGTGATACTTCAGTCTCCGCAGCGACTGTATTCTTCAAATCTTGCATCTCGAGTTCCTTTGTCGTTAAGACTTTCTCTGCCTGGCTTCGGTGCTTCTGTATACACCAAAAAAAGAAAAAATATGCAAAACTGTTATGAATGCGCAAACTAAAGATTTGTGAAAACAAGCTAATCATTTCACTTAAGATGCTTAAAGACTGAGATCACTAGTTTGGACATGTCTACTGGATTAATCGGTGAATTTACATTACCTTCAGTGTGCGTATCTTCAACTCAAGTTCCTCGAGATTCTCCTCTGCTTCCCTCTTATGTCTCGTGCATTGATTTATCTCGCTTTGTCCTTTTGCGGCTTCTATTTCAAGATCCTTGATCTGCTCATCAAAAGAAGCACAAAGTCGCGTAGGTCTACGAGGAAGAGGGGGAAGGGTTGTCTGAACTGGCCCACGAGAAAACCTGAACTAAGGGTAGGTACATTAGTGTTATGATTGAGGAAGATCTTCCTATATCCCCTAGATGGTCTCAAGTCAATGCCTTTTGGGTAAAAAGTACTAGCTATTTTTAAGAGACTTGAAGAAATACAGAGCCAGAACACCGTAGGAGGGGAGTTATGTCATAGTTCACAATTGTATTCATAAGAAAAAATGATCTCAGGGGATGCAAAAGATTGTTCTTGTTTGCAAGTGTAGATATAGAGGGACTTTCCACGCCAAATCTAACAAGTTACTTACATTCGGTATCCGTCTAAAGTGAAAACATCCTTCAGATTTGAGAGCCTTTTCCCGAAGGCAACTGCCTTTCCCACCTCATAGTTCTCTGCAAGCACTTGCCTCTCAACACTACTCTGAAGTATCCAGAAAACAAGACCAAAATATGTATACCCTCATATAGGTTTATAAGAATGAAGATTAGCAAATGGAGGGACAATTTGAAAGTAAGATTACCACATCCACCAAGACATTAAGAACAGTTGGATTATCAGAATGCAAGACAGAGAGAATAGTTGGGTGTTCTGTCTGAGGAATCATGTGCCTTGGTATTTTTAACCTGCATAGATGAAGAGAGAATTTTTTTTTGCGTTTTAAGGCTACCCATTCATCGACGCAAAAGGTTAAAAGGAAATATTATAAGGTTTATTAGACTTTGAACCTTGGTCTTGAAAAGTCATAGATGATAATCTTAAGGTTTTTATAGTTAGCTTCATTCGCACAGCCTCTTAGAATGAGTAAATCTTTATGATCAGTCACAATGAAGGCATTTAATAAGTTTCCAAGAGCTTGTTCAACTGCAGAAGCCCATTTATTCCCATTGATCAACGTCTGTGGAACATCACACATTAGAAGATAATTTGTGAGATTTTTAATCCCACCAAATATTCACATTAGAAGATTGTTCCTACAACACTTGAAAACGCCAGTTTTTTTCTTGAGCCATGATGCATGGACAGATATCAGACAAAATGTGAACTAAATTTGTTTGGTTCACAGATTTGCAAAATAAACAAATAGAAACTCACCACATGGGAGCCAATAGGACCAATTGGTGGCTTTCCGAATCTATGCAGATGTCTCTCAATAGCCTGCAGAAGATTAATGACTCTGTCCCCTCCAAATGCAGTAACCTATTGAGCATGCATTTTTTGTATGTCTCTTAGATTTTACGGAAAGAGGTTTGGCAATATCCAGTTGAAACACCAAATATGTTATTAAATCCTGTAAGCAGCACCTTGTTTGTTTGATGTTTCTTCAGATCATAAATGTTGGAATTTATAAGTTTTTGCTTCTTTTGACGGTCTCTAATCTAGAAGCAAAAAGGCCAAAGAAATGAACACGGTGTTAATTACAGTATTAACTGATTAAATTCTTAGACGTGATATTCATGTGGAATGTAAGTAACAAATATAAGTATTCTTGTACCATATCCTCTATGTGTTCCATCTCTTTCCTTCCAGCTGACGCTTTTTCCAGCAAGGAATTCTCTTCCTCTTTCAATCTATCGTATCAAATATTTGAAGGCGAATGAGAGGAGTACGGAAGATGGAAAGGCACACGAAAAAAGGTAATGGAAAACTTAATATTATACCTGAAAAGCAATGTTTCCGCCTTCTCAACCTCCTGCTCCAAATATCTTAGTTTCTCCTCAATTTCAGATTGTTCAGCCTGCATCACTATCAATCTATGATAAATATACATAGATATACCTCACAACACCCAGATTGTTATGCCAAGACACCGAACACAAAAGAAGAATAACATAGTTTTTGGTTTTATAGATTATGTTAGCGACCAATAGAGAAGACCTGAGTGTTTCTCATTGTCTGTTTATTGATATCTCCAACCTGCCGTTCAAGCCTTCTAACACGATCCCTAATCTTGTGAACATTATTGCGCTTATGGATGAATTCTTCTTCTAGAGCAATCTTTTCTCTTGCAGCCTACAGTAAGAATTGACATCAAGAACACACAAGATATATCAAAAACACGCATACACAACGGGAAAATAAATTATACCAAAAGCAATTTCTCCAAACTAAATCACGTTAGAATATTATTTTCATGCTGTCCAATTTGAGAATAAGGATGCATATTTGAGCCATGCAACGCATTTGGTAAATCCAGTAATTTCATTTGCCTTCGTCTCTTTTACAAGCACTGAACATCAAAGTATGTGTTGTTAAATAAATTGTCAATTCTAAAAGAAAATCCCATCCACTAGACCCCTCTTAAAACTAAATTTTACAAACCGTCTTGGCTGATTGGTGACAACTCTCTATCTCTCTCCTCATCGCCGTTGATTCATCCATCAGACATGCAACTTGAGCTTTCTTCTTGGTCAAGCGATCTCTCAATGATTCCACTTTACCCTACACAAATGATCAGTTATAATCAAACAGTTAGAGTTCTAGAACAAGAATTAAGCAAGATATTCGGTCATGTGTAGATACCTCCCTATAATACGGCAGGTTACAAGGTTCATGCTCTAAGCAAATTGAAACATTTTTGAGGCAAAGCCTCACCTTAACATACGGAACCAAGATATTATGCCTTAACCATGGCCCTAAGAGAATGTTTTAGGGGTGGAAATACCTCAAGACTCAACTTAGTCAAGTTATCTCTTTTTATGCAGCTAACAAATCGTTGTTAAATTATGATGCCTGGGTCTGGTTATCAGGAAGAAGTTAAAGCTAGTAATGCACCCCGGCATCTGTAACTGTCAATTTTTCATAGCCATCGACGTTACAGATACTGAAAGTATGTATGACTTACCAGTTCCCAATCTATTTTAGCTTGGCAAGTAGGTATACGTTCTTTAAGCTTCACAATCTTCTCGGTCTGTTCCTGGAGCTCCCTATCCACATCATATACCCATGACCAAGCAAGTTTCTTTTTCAGCTGCTGCAACTTCTGAGCTATTTCCTCAACTTGTTCCATATTCTTTATCTTTCCACGCAGCTCATTGATCTCCTTTTCTATTGGTTTAATTGTCTCCTCCAATTCATCGACTATCGCAGTTGCAGATTTCAAGTGCTCGTAGATACTTTGGAGAAGATCATTAACTTGCTGAAGAAGGGTTGCCTTAAAAAAGAACTAAAGAACAGAAGTTTTCAGCCAAAATATCAACATGGTTGACTTTGTTCTATACCAATTCACAGTAGATACCTTGAATTTATCTTTGTCATTTCCAGAATGTAAGAACTCCCTGCTCTTGTCTTGACTCATTACCACACATGGATTTTCAACATCAATCTACACATGTACAACATATAACGGGTCAGCAATGAGTATGCCAATATGGCTAATATAATGAGAAACTTTAAGGGCTAACATATAACATGTATTTCTGATGTTACTTAATGCTTTTAAATTTGAATGAAAGACAAGAACTCACATTATAATGTTCAACAAGTTCCCGCAGCTCCTCCTTTCGGCTACATACTTTTTTTCCTGAAGAACACAGGTTGCATAAAATAAGAACAGAAAAACCGTTTGAATAAATAATTTTATATACAGATAGCACACATAAAGAATTGGTGGGAAAAGAATAAGAACGGAGACATCACAACAAGCACCACATGGGCTATGAGAAATTTAAAGCCAAAACATTGAAAGAGAGAGAGAGAGAGTACAGCTACAGTGAATTAACCTTCATGATCCTTGAGAACGGTAGTACTAGCAGACTCGGTTATCCTACGTTCGATAATTACGATGTCACCATATAAATCAGGCTTAAAAGCATCCTCTCCTTGGTTTTTCATTTCTACATGGACAACAGCATAGCTGCAACGAAATCCCAACGAGATTTTAAAAGTTCAGCCACTCTTACCATTAATCTCGACAAGAAGCAAAAGACAGTCATTTCTTAATCATGACAAGAGACAATAAAACTGTTCGCAGCCTGCAAACCAATTCTAGAGTAACATCATAAGTGTACCAACCTGCATCCAGTTTTTACGAAATCCTTCAGAGTGGAAGCGCGCTGAGTCCCTTTCGCTCTACAACCGAATGCGACACACAGAGCAGTCAATATTGCACTCTTACCACCTGCAATTATTTGCCAACACATCAAATTAGCTCTCCACCTTACAAGAAACATCATAGAGCAAGAAAAGCTTAATCGTAACACAGACTATCCTACGCCAAACAAATTCTGATTCTCGTTTAAACTTCCATGAAACACATTTTTCTAAAAATTATTTAATCCAAAATCCGGATTAAATTCTTAAGTATGACCCTCCTGGATAAACCAATCCTGAATCAAAGGAAAGAGATAGGTCCACCAGCTTCCAACGAGAACCAAAGCACTAACCATGAATTGTTTCCACAATGAACAAATGTAAATGATCAGAATTTCAAAAATTCGGCGAAACCCAGTTCCCAATAAGGCATGCGTATGTAAATTCAGTCGATTACAGAGCTAAATTTTTTTTTTAAAAGGAAGAAAAAACACTTACTTCCGTTCTGGCCGGTGATGAAATTGACCCACTCGCCAAACTCAATCTGGAGATTACTATGGCACATGAAATTCTCGAGCTTAATCCTAAGGATCGTACCCGACCCAGAACGCTGTTTGATGAAGGAATCACTGGGTCGAGCCCCAGATTTAGCCATGGCTTGTTGCGTTCTAGGGTTTCTCACTCCGTCTGATTTCGAGGAGACAAAGGCCATTCATGAGGGTGATTAGGGCGGGAAAGAGCGAAGGCTATTGTACATCGCGTGTATGCTAACCAACCCTGTCTTGATCGTCCGATCTTCTGGGGATCTTATCACGAACAACTATGGGCCTTACCATACCGTACAATGGGCCCATTAGCCGCATTTTCCCAGCCCAATAGATCCCTTTTCATTTTCTTAAAAAAAGAGTAACACAGTCGTTTTGACCTCGTCTTAATATGTAAAGAACTCAAAGCATATCATTAATATATAACATTTTCTTATATAGTGCATAACGTGGGTCGTTTTCTGGAATAATCGTGCAGATTTTATAATATGAATAATTTTATTTTTAACGTCTAAAATATTTTCATCAAATTGTAATTGGATTACAAAAAGGGCGATTTGCAACAGCAACTCATTTTACCAACTTAATATGCATCTATAGTTTTTTAAGAAAATATTTTTTTTTTATCCTGCCTTTATGAAGTTTAGAGCTACTCTCTAAGAACGTTGATGTATGTGAGCAGTGATGGAGCCATTAAGAAAGGTGTGGTGTCATATGACGCTTCTTAAGTCTTTATAAATTGATAATATATACAGAAATATAGTAAAATCACTAACACAACTAGTAAATTTTGCTTATTAGATTCTTTTAACCAAGGTTCGATTCCTATTGTTGACCCCTTAAAAACAAAATTTGGTCTAAGTTGATAGATGATATAATACGATTGTTTTTAGAGATATTAACGCTAACAGTAGTTGTTGACTAGAAAATACATATTCTCATAGTTTCGTTTGAATACTTTTCTAATATATATAAGCTACAGTTAGTTACTTACTACATTAATCAGTTGAACTTAATAATTAATTAAGGAGTTTTCCAAAAGTGATACATATGAAATTGTGACTAGAGAATGTAACGTGAATTTTTCAATACTTGGTGAACTTTTCGTCCTACCAATTAAACTTTATATTTTATATGTGTTACACTATTAGTCCTTATTTATCAGTCAAACTAATTTCTCGTATATGCATGACATAAATTTTGTATTACGCTGCAACATAATAATGTAAAACACGAAAAGGTGGAGCTGATTTGTTTTGTATAAGAAAAATATTCCTAGCAAATAAAGATTAGTATGTAAATAATTTGTTAGAGCATATCGCACTAAACACTTATGTTAAGTGTTTAACTCTTTTTGAATATAATTATGTACCTACTTATGTTTTCCTCACTCTCTGCAGCTATATATACCTCCCATTGACACAAAATCACATAGCAACATACTCAAACAAACAATTGTCTCGCAGCAAAAGCAATCAAAATCTATAACACCAAAAAAAAATCGTAATGGTGTATTCACTTCTCAAGGAAACAAAAATCTGTCAAGTATGCAAGAAATCTTTTCCAGATGGGAGAGCTTTAGGAGGTCACATGAGATCTCACACTCTTAAACTTTCTGCATCAAACGCAGAATCAGCAACTGGCTCGAGCATTCCATCGCTAAAGACATTCACCAAACTCGGAACAAACTTCAGACGACCTCATGAAACTGTTTTGATAAGATCTGTCCACACCAGCGAAGTTGGTGTCGGTACGAAACCAGATCTAAAGAGAGAAGAAGGTGGACCACAAATAACTGGCAAGAGAAAGATCTTCGTGGATCTAGACAGTGTAGATTCGACAGAGTCACAAAGTTGTTTAACTGCTGACGTCGAACAAGGTGCTTTATGTCTTGTCGCAATGTCTAAGGGAGAGAGGCCAGAGAATTGTCAGGATACTAAAGCGATTGAACGTTTGGTATCAACTCGAAAAGGAAAAGACAAATATACTGAAAAGTATATCGAAATAGATTCTGATGATGATCAAGAAGGCAAGTATAAGTATGTTTCTAAGCTTCTCGCTTCAAATGTGGGAACCCTAACAGAAGACAACGATGATGATGAAGATGATGATGATGAAACATATTTGGTTGCGAGAGAGAAAAAGTGTAAGAAAAAGTTTCCGTGTGATATATGTGGAAAAGTTTTATATTCGTATCAGGCATTAGGCGGTCATCGAACAGGCCACAGAAACAAAAGATTGAAGATTTGCGACGAGAATGACCAAGCCGTGAAACCGAAAAATGGGGCAGTTGTTCGGCGACATTACGAGTGTGACATTTGTGGCAGAGTGTTTGAATCTGGTCAAGCACTTGGTGGTCACAAGAAGGTTCATTATGTGTTTCTACAACCAAGTATGTAACTAAGTTCGGTTATGCTTTGGTTAGTCGACTTCAACCGAGTGACATAGAACCTGTGAAGGATTGAATTTGGGTGATTAATCGATTTGGATGAACAAATAATAAAAAAGGGTCTCTATTTTTTATGTTGTTGTACTTTTTTTCTAGTTTTTTTTCCTATACTAATAAAACTTTGGTTTCATGCTTTGTTTTCTATTTTTATGTTGTTGTACCCTTTTTAGTTTATTTTTCATATATATTAATAAAGGTTTGGTTAAAATTTATGTTTTTTCCTATAAAATTGTTTACTCAGGGTTTACTTTTCTTTTTAAAATTGTTTAAACCTCAAAATTGTGAAATACCAACCTAGTTTTAATGTAGATGTAGTGATACAATGTTGCATAGAGGAATCTAAATAAAAGAATATCCATAATATTGTGTTAGTCAAAAAAAAACTAAATAAACACCTGGTCATAAATTCATGTTTTTTTATTTCTATAAAATTATGTTTTGTTTGACTAAGGGAAGTCAAAGATATTCAATCCATATATCTCCACTGGTTAAAATATGAATATAAAAGGAAATGGAAATAGCGTAGTGAAAAGAAATAGTGATATGACTAATAAGAATAAGATAGTACGTTAAATGGAAACATCACTAATTGGAGTCGTAGATTGGTTTTTTTTTGCATTTATGTTAAATGTTGAAATATTATAAGTATTTATAAATATTATAACGCGAAACAAAAACATGATAATCATTTGCAAATGATATATATTTGATTTTAGAAATCTAGACTTTTGTGTATTTTTTTGGGGAACTAAATGTAAACATATTAACTGTTTTAATTTTTTGTAGAGTTGCAAGTCGACTATTGTAAAATCCACGGGCCGAAAATGGGCCAAGGGTGAGACCCAGATAATGGACAGTCAGTCTCTTCAAATAAAAATCTCTCTAATTACTCTTAAGCCCGATAAACGTAGGAGCTTGATCCTCTTCAAGACAAGACAACAATCAAAACATTTCACTCATACAACAAAAACAAAAGCAAAAAGTACACTCATATATACTCTCTAACACCCTTCAAAAAAATTCTACAATTACATAAAAAAGACCAAATACAAAGATATATCAACAATCACACCCCAAGCTTTTGACATTTAACACCATCACCACCACGACGAACGTCTTCAAAATTAACATCACTAACATTGCCAAGAACGATCACATTATCTCCTATCGTCTTCCTCTTCGGCTTTGCCTCTTGAAGAATCAACAACACATCTCTCATCGGCGGCCGATCTGTTGGATTTCGACTTGTGCATAACAATGCAATTCTCAACATTTGTTTCATCTCTTCTCGTATGAGACTACACGACCTACCCATGCTTTTGTCTAGAACTTCTTCTACATCATCCTTTGTCTTCAGCTTTGATCTAACCCAATCCACAATACTGTTTCCTTCTCCGAATTCCGGTTCGACCGATCTTTTTCCGGTGATGATTTCTAATAATATCACCCCGTAACTATAGATATCACTCTTTTTATCCACTTGTAGTGTGTATGCATACTCTGTAACCAAAAACAAGACAGAACAAAGATAGAGATTTAATAGTCAGAGGTTGTCATCCCAACAAAAAGAATGTTTTAACAAAATGACAAAAGAAAAGAACAAATTTTTAAAATTGGGAGAAAAAAAGTAAATGAGGGTACCTGGTGCAATGTAACCGTACGATCCGGCAACGACGGACATGGATTCGTCGGTTTGGATCAACTTCGCGACGCCGAAATCCGCCACACGGGCCTCGAAATCGGCGTCGAGGAGTATATTGCTAGGCTTTAGGTCGCGATGTACAATCACCGGATCGCAGTCATGGTGGAGATAGCAGATTCCCTGAGCGACTCCGATCGCGATCTGGTATAACGCTGTCCATTCCGCCGCCGTGTTCGTCGTTTTGTCGCCTCCGTGAAGGAGATCGTCGAGGCTTCCGTTGGGCATGTATTCGTATAGAAGCATTGTGCACTCTCGATTCGAGCAGCATCCCAGGAGTCGGACGATGTTCCTGTGCCGTACGTTCCCTAAAACATCGACCTCCGCGAGTACACCGCTCTTCCGCCGTCGGATCTTCCCGTTCTCTTTGTTTTTTCCCCAGAGCTTTTTCACGGCGATTATCTCTCCGTTTGGCATTTCCGCCTTGTACACTGTCCCGGTTGATCCCATCCCGAGGATGTTATCCGTCTTCGAGAGACACTCCACGACGTCATCCGCCGTGAAATTTAGCCTCTGAAAGGCGGTTAGTTTCCACGGTCCTACCTCTCCGCCGCCTGTTCCACCGTCGATTCTGCTGCTCCCGTAGCTTTTCTGGAAGCATCGAGTGCCAGCGACGAGGACGAAGAATCCGACCCCAATCGCCGCCGCCATTATCCAAACAATAGCTCCTCCATTTTTTTTCGGTCGCTGCTCGTTATGTCGGCCGTCGAGATCCGCTTCTCTGGCCGTGTCGGAGCTGCAGGGTCTCGCGACGACATCTCCGCAGAGCCCATCGTTTGAAGAGAAGAACGACGGATTCAGATGCGAGAACGAACCGCTTGGAATCGGACCGATTAGCTGATTGTACGAAACGTTGAAGGTCGTGATCGTCTTGGAGCTTCCGAAATCCGACGGGATTGTTCCCGTCAGGAGATTATGAGAAAGATCTACGTCGGCGATCGACGGAAGCGTCGAAATCTCCCATGGAATGATTCCGGATAAATGGTTTTGGCTAAGATTCAAACAGAGGAGCTTCTCGCAGTGTCCGATGTCCCAAGGGATCGTTCCGTTGAGAGAGTTTCCCTGAAGCTCGATCCTGTAGAAGCTATTGCATCCGACGTAATTAGGGATCTTACCGATCAAATCGCTGAAACTCGCTGAGAAGATCTGTAATTTCGGTGCTTTCCAGATATTCTCCGGCAATCGGCTTTGGAATGAATTGCAAGAGAGATTCAAGTACTGAAGAACCGGAGCGGTGGCCAAATCCGCCGGAATTTGGTCGGTGAATCTGTTGTTGCTCAAATCGACGTAAGTGAGATTACGCAGATTGCCGAAACCGAACGGAATCGTCCCGTTTAATCGATTGTTCTGACTCCGAAACCTCCACAGAGTCTCGCAGCTTGTTAAGCTCTTCGGCAACTCTCCTTCAAACATGTTGGAGAAGAGGATGAGCTTGTATAGCTTGTTTCCATGGCAGAGAGAAGGTGGGATCATGCCGGTAAACGAATTGTTAGAGACGTCCATCGTCTCAAGCTTTCCGTTTGATCCAAGCTTCTGAGGCAAAACTCCGGTGAAGTTGTTGTTCCACAGAGACAATGTGGTTAGCTCGGGGAGTTCACCGAATCCTTCAGGGACTTCACCTGAGAGATTATTGCTGATTACGCTTAACTCTGTGAGGTTCTTCAAGCTCGAGAAACCTTCGGGGATACTACCAGAAAGCTTATTACTCGACAAATCCAGAGACTTTAAAGCTCTCAAGTTGCTATAACTCTCTGGGATTTCACCAGTGAAACCGTTTCGGAAAAGAAGCAAATTCTCGAGCTTGGTGAGATTTCCGAATTCTTGAGGCAGAGAACCAGAGAGGCTGCAATTGGAAACGTCAAAGTACTTCAGATTCAAGAGTAACGAAAACTCCGAGGGTATGTTTCCTGTAAACTGATTATAACCGATCTCCATGTGTTGGAGCTCCGGTAGGAATCCCAATCTCGGAGGTAAATCACCTCCGAGAACATTTCCGGCCAGATGAATAAATTTCAATCTCTGTAAACCACCGTAAGCCGCGGGAATTTCTCCTTCGAAGTAACTCCCACCAAAGTTAAGTTCTTCCAAGAAACGAAGACGAGCTATGTCACTAGGCAACAGACCTTCGAAGTTGTTGCTGAACGCATTGAGGACTCTTAGGAACTTGAGCTTGGAGATACCGGGAGGGAAAATCGAGTCGAATGAGTTATGGCTGATGTCAAGAGTAGTGAGCTTTGTGAGATCAAAGAGAGAAGTCGGAAACGAGCCCTCTAAGGAGTTCCCACTGAGGTTCAAGTAGAGTAAGCTCGACAAGTAACGAATCTGCTGAGGAAGACGACCTGTGAGGTTCCGGTGAGACAGGTCAAGGGAAATCACTTGAGCCGTTGCATTGTCACAGACCACACCAGACCAAGAACACCAAACGGCGTCGCTTTGATCATCAGTGACTTTCCAGTCCTGAAAGGCGGAGGGAGAGGCAGAGAGAGATGTTTTGAGGGAAATCAGAGACAAGAGTTGAGGTGAAACCTTGAGAGCTAAGGAAGAGAAAGAGAAGAAAGGAAGAAGAAAAAGAAGGAGAAAAAGATGAACAAGAGAAGGAGAAGTGTTCTTGTTCATGGCTTTAGGAAGAAAGTGAAAGTTTAGTGTGATGAAGTGAGGAGGTGAAGTTGAGAAAGGTTTTAGGGTTAAGAACGGTGGATTTAAGGGTTTGAAGAAGATGATGAAGAAGAAGAGAAGAAGTCATGATGAAGGTGATGATTGTGGAGTGCGTCTAATGGTCTGGCTTTTGTTGGTTAAGGCATTATGGTTTGTGTGGGGAAGAAAAAGAAAAGAAGAACTCATCCATTTTCCACTCTTCTTTTACTTTTCTTACTTTTTCGAAATTACTTACTTGGTATTTTAATATTTGTTCTTTTTTTTTTGCTGGTTACTTTTATTAATTATAATCCAAATTAAAGAGTATTCTGTTGTGTCGTACATCAAATCATTATTATTTATAATCAAGTTGTTTTGTAATTGTTGAACAAACAATATTGCTATGCATTACAAATAAAAAAGAAAACTTGTTCGAATTTTCTATGGTTTTTTTTAATAACATGCATTATACGGATTTAATTTTTTTATTTTGAAATTATTAAATATTTATGCATTTTTCAGTTAAGTCCGTTTTCAACTTTTCAGATACAATAGCTAATCTAAAATTTGATTCGGTATTTTTGAATCTCGAAAACTATATTTTTACATATAACAATTAAATGAAAAAACACTAACATTATTATTATTTTTTCATAGATTTTGGTTTTACATCATACAATTACAAAATTGGATTTTGAGTGGAGGTCTTTGAAAATCTGAAAAACCAAATCACCATGTCACTCACTCGTATTAAAAAACCGATAATTTGGATTGTCCGAATCTTTTATTTGTTTCCTCCTCTTTAGAATTATTTTTTCCACTTTGGTTTTCTTTATTAAAACCTTGTGCAGACAAATTGAATGTTTGATGGAATGTATACGCAGATACACAAGTACATGTGTACACAATAAACAAACGTAAGCGATTTATCTCAGTCACTCACAGGATCCGATAAAGCTAAATTCTTCTGTTTCTCCACTAACTCTCAAACCCCACTCTGTATATTTATTTTATGCGAAATTATCGTATTATAAATATATATATATATATAACTATATTTTACTCCAACACCCAATTCTGGCGCCCAAAAGATTCAAGATTCATCACACCATTCAATTTTATACGTTTACTTATACGCGTGCATCTCTTTAGCACTTTTAATAAATAGTATCAAATACACACTTTCTTTTCAATTAGTTATTTAACTTATAGTTGAAGCATTTCGAACCAAAGTCCTGGTTATAATATCAAATAATGACGTCAGAAGAAAGTTTTGTATTTTTACCATTTAAAGCACCAACATTCAACAATGGTCACTATGCTTAAAATCGCATTGAAAATAAATTGATCATTGTTCTTTTAGTTTACATGATGAACCCTTTAATTTATTAGATCACAGTAAATTCGTTTTTCTTTCTAATTAGTTCTCTTGCATTTTTTTTAATTTACGACTTTCTGTAAATGTAAATACATCATTATAAACATGAATTCTAATCATTCATGTTATTATATTCACTAGTTCTAACATTTGTTCATGTAATCTTTAAGGTATCTCAATCACATGGTCATTTTCTGCTAAAAAAGGTGTTTTGTCTCATTTAAATAATTCTATCATGCATAATCTACAAGTGTATTAAAGTCTAAATACATCATTATGAAAATGAATCGGGTTTTGTTTTTATATTCACAATTCCTAACATTTTTCATGTGTTTCTTAAATTATTTCAATCACATGGTCCTATTATACTGAAAATATTTAGTCTCACTTAAACATTTAATATTGCTACGAAATCCAAACTTGGCCTTTTTATTATATATTATTTTTATGGTCACTGTGCCTTTTTCTTACTATGTTTTTCTTTTCATTATTAAAAGACACACAATCTCGGAAAAAATCATAATATTTTTTATCAGTGCTACAAATATAAAGTTATAGCTGTAGAAATTGACTTTAGGTGATAATGTTTGTATCATGATGGTTGCTTGCCATTATAGATTCACTTTTCATCATCAAGGTTGGGTGAAATAAATATCTCACATTAATTCGTTTATCCCTAACTATCATCATTATCCCTCAACTAATCACCTAAATTATCGCCAATTTATAAATCTTCAAGGCCGTACATGAGCGGTGATTATAATGCATTCCTGCGACCACACAATACTATATACGTATATTGCATGTAGTTTTGTTTTTTTCTTGTTCGTATCATTTTTAGCCTAAAGTATAAGTAGAATGTAAGCTTGAAGTAGAATGAGATAGTTTTATAAACTGGTCGTATATAGGACCAATGGTCCTAAATTTTGAGGATGTTATAGAAGAATGAATAGATAGCAATAATGAGAATAAATGAATAGAGAGAGGCATGCGTCGTTTGATTTCTCTTTTGTTAGTGTTTTTGTGTCACGCGTGTCTTTTTCGCGACAACAGTATGAAATGTTTTGCCTTTTGCCAGATTACGGTTTTACCCCCAATCGAACTCCTAAGGATAAATTAGAGTTGGATGCAAAATATGTTTTTAGATTTAGTGGTTGACTAAGAGATTTAAAAGCCCTACACTTTTTTAAAAAATATGTATTGGCTCTCGTATGGAACATGTTAATTTTTTCTTTTTTTACGGTTTTTGTATGAATTGAGTTATACTTTAAATTCCTATAAATTGTGAATCTAATCTTTTCTTTTGAATGATATAACTCACAAATTGAGTTATCATTTAAAGCTGGTGTTTTTTTTTCTTTCACATTTTTAAACTATCGTGTTATTATGAAAAAACTTGTTGATAAATATTGCCGTAGGATGAAAAAAAAGTTTTTAATTATCATTCGGTTTTTGATTGAGTTCACACAAAATGGATTGTAAATTTTTTTTTAATTTATAAGAGATATTATAATAGTAGATTGATCGCATTGCTCACGGAAAAATAATAATCCTTATGATATATTCTTATATTTTATTTGGAGTAAAATTGTGTTTAGTTTTTACACATTCTAAATACGCAACTTTTAATAATGGTAATTTTCGAAATTGTGTAGCGTGTGTTAAGATATCAGTTAGAATTGCAATTTCATGGTGTATATATTTTTTTAATTTTCTTATATAGAATTGTTTAAGGTCTAGTACCTAGAATTGAGTTAGACATAAACATTTTGGCTGTATATCGGTATTCAAAAATTGTAACAGAGCAATCATATTCAATTTATTTTTGGTTGTATATGTAAAATCTATTAATCTAGAGGAAAATTAAGAAATACACAAGACACAAACAAACAAAAAAGTAGAAAAGAAAGGAACCCTAACAAGAAAAGTTTCTACAAGAGAATGATGAAAGAATTGAACATTCTTCAAAAGTAAACAAAGAGGATGAAATAAAGAGAGAAAGAAAAGGATTGATGGGAGTGACGCCATTTCATTATATATATTTATATATTAGTATTATCATATTATATTTTTTTATAAATACCACCGTTAGTATTATTGTATTTGACATTTGTTATATGATACTTTTGGATTTCTTCTTTTTAGGTTCGTAATGGAATGATCTGTCTTATAAGTGTGAATATCAAGGATCATACCTTTTAATCTCTTACTAGAATAATCAATCATCAAAGTATTTATATGCTATAGATGACCTAACTACTTTTAAATAAAACAATTCAATTCGGACAATACATGACTACGAAAAATTCAGCATGCGTAATATGAAATTTAATCGTACTTTTGTTTTACACTCGTTATATGAAATTTAAAAACATATATTTTTATTGAAATAAAAATAGTTATTATTTAGCCATTTGCTAGATGAAAAAGTGTTTTATCCCGTAACTTTTAAGCCTTAGACCTCAATGAAATCATATTTTTAGGAATATACACATTTTTCTTAGAGGAGTAAATAAACATATTTGCTTAGATGGTTGAAAATAATCAATTTTTGTGATCCTCATCACATTTAAATAAAAAATGATTTGACACTAATCTCAATGTTTATTGCTCACATGAAGCCAAATTAGATGTCAGTTTTGTCATATAGTTTAAGTAGTCTGATCATTCCTCCCCCAGTAACCAAATCTCTTTTTGGATTTTGAAAAGGGTTTATTAAATTAGTTTCCGTTACTGATGTAATTAAAAAAACACTCAAATTAGTTTTTGTCAACACACTCAAATTAATTTATAAAATAGAAAACGCATATCTGGACAAATTTAATTTACATGGCCCATGCTTTTATTTTGTCATATGTGTTGTGGGCACAGAGATGCTTTAGCTTGAAGTTATGATCACATTTAAAGTAACAATAATGCATTATCATTAACCTATGAAATTCCATAACATTTCAAAGTTGTTAAGTAGATTAGATGGTAGAGCCAATGAAAAAGAAAATTATTATTATCAAAACGTGTAATCATTTTGTTCATGGAAAATATATAATCTACTTTTTTGAAATACTCACACGGGATTCTAAATCAACAATCATAATCATCATTTTTTTCATTTCAAAAATCTTGTCTTTTCTTTTTATATTTTTTTCCTCATTTTCTTAAAATATAATGTTAAGATTGTGGGGTGAAATTGGGTAAAAATTGGAAGACAGCCCACATGCCCATTGACCTTTTCTTTTTCTATAACTCAATTATATTATTCTTAATTACTTTTCCATAAACTGGTTACATGACTGAAGTTGGTAGTCACACATTTTGTTTTTTTTTTCTTTGTAGTGAAAAGCACAATGTATACATTTCTTAAATCCTAGCTTATGAGGTATGATGGATTCTAGTTGTTCATATATAAATAGATTGAGTTAAGCATTTTCTCTGGCTTGCCGTATGTTGACAACAAAACTAAAAGGACTTTGCCTAATATTTCAACGATCCCATAGACAGCATCATTACAAGGTTTGTCTAACAAAACATGGACCAGTTTTTCTCCGTTCTTGTAGAACCAAACATTAGAAAGGACTTGAATGGACATAGATGGTAACTTTTGAAAACCTCTCAATAGAAAGACAAGGAAATAACATTTAGATTTTTTAGATAGTTTCATATACAACCAAATTGTAAATGATTTGGTTGTTGAATTGCCATTTACATTCCAATTGGGGTCACAATTTATTTACAACATGAAGTTTTTTTTATCAATTTGAACTAGTGGGTTAGAAAAATCTACATTTGCAAGCTTTACTATAAGGCTCTACGTAACTCTATAGTCTCTATCATTCATCCATGAAGTTAATCTTTCTGACACTCTTTACACTCTGGCAGAATCGGGTTTAAGTATTTAAAGATATGGGTTTGTTTATTTATATTGTAAAAGTAGACGGCTAATTTGGAAACGTGTAATAATATGAGGCCTTAAACGGAAATTATGTGAGTAAGAAATAATAACTTTTCCATTATTAAATACCTTTGTAAGTAATAAAAGTAAGCGCCGTTTCCGGCTTACAGAACAAGAAAATTAGAAAATTGGCGGCGGCGAAATGGACATCGGAATCGAAGAAGGCGGCGGAGAGCAGCTGAAAGCTTGCGAAGATGCTGCTACAGTGATCAGTCTTGGCAATCAGAAACCATTAGTACCCTCTTCTCTTCCTCCCTCATCCTCAATTTCTTCGTCCTCTGTCTCTTCCATATCGGGGAGAGTTTCATCATCTGAGCCTGTGATTGATTCGTTGTACGCGAGTTATCGGCAAATTTCTCCATCTAACAATGGTGAGGAGGAGGAGGAGGAGGATGAAGAGTTTGACTGGGTGGCTGTAGAAAGAGAGGCTGATGTAATTACGGATAGAGCTCCGGAAATTGACGAAGTTGAAGATGCTTTCTCTGCACTTCAACTGTGAGTTTTGTGAGGATTCGAAAGTACAAGATTTTTTTTTATCATCTTGATGGTTAAAAAAAGTTGTCTTTATCTTTAGGATGTTCAATGATGATCATGAAGACCAAGTTTCAGAGTCGGAGTTTGTAGATTGGATTGAGCCTCCATTGCAGCTCTGCAATACTCGACTTTTGCAGCCTTATATGCTGGACAGATTCTACGACGCCTTCCATCTGTTTCAGACAGAACCATCAGTTCAGGTTCTCTCTTGTTTTATCGCGGTCTTGAGTTCCATCAATTGCTAAAAATGTAGCAGATAACTGAGACAGACACTGGTGTCTACTGTTGCAGAGAATGGTTATGTCATTGGCTTCAGACAAGGCTGTTTGGGATGCCGTCATGAACAATGAGGTTGTCCGGGAACTCATTACCAACGGTAAGAAATACATAAGATCAATGGACTGTGGTTGGTTCTACCCCATGATTATGTGAAGAGTATTCCTTGATTTATAACGCAGCTGAGAGGTCAGAAGAAGACTCTGGTTCAGCCGCGAATTTCATAAGGAGGTTGCTTCAGAGAAGTGCCATCAAAATCATGGACGCAATGGAGAGAGTCACGAAGTACGTCAGTGACCTATTCAATCTTGTTGTTCCTGGAGATGACTCGGTTGTGTTAGCCACTGGTGCTGCGCCAGTAATGGAGAAGCTTCAAATGACGGTTCTGCTCGCAATTGTTGTTCTGCTTATCGTGTTCGTAACCAGAACCACAAGAGCTAGATAGTATAAAATACCTAGCCAACCTAAGAACTCACATTTCAGGGCCAGGATTACAATTGTAACCTTTGCAGAAACGTGATCTCTGCAGCTGAAACCTTTGCAGAGGAAACCTGATCCTTGTGCTACTATTGTGTAATAAAAGAAAACAGTGATATCAATATAATACGTCATTTGAAACATCAATTCCAACTTTTCCAGAGCAAGTGTACCAAAACACAATAAATTAGATGTGAGGATAAAGTTACATTAACATTTTGTTTTCTGAACCACACCGAATCAGTTCTGATCATATACATGTTTTCCGAGTATCGTTGCAAATTACGATTGATCTGCATAAACTTCAGATGAAGCTTGATCAAAACACAACACCTTACAATTCTTTGGAGAGAAAAGAAAGCGATGACTCTGCTTTATGTACAGTGCAGAGCCACCAAGCCACCAGTGATTGCTTCTCGGATTCACGAACACATGTTTGTTATATCTAGCAAAACCCCAAAAGCGAATGCATGTCCAAGTTTAAGATAAAAGTTTGTGTACGAGATTTACCACGTCACTGTATATATGAAGATAATAGACAATGAGATTTCACCTGTTCTTAGGTGCTTGAGCTACCAAGATCAAAGTCCATTGTGTAATCATACTCAATTGTTGGAATAACTGATGCCATGAACTTCAAGAACAGGAAAAGGTACCTGAGAAACAGCAATGGTGTAACCAGCAATCCCAATGACCAATAATAGTTATTTGTAATATAAACAAACACTCACTTGTCAACTTCAGGTTCTACTCCACGGGACATTAATACATCAATGATCTTCTTCATAACAGCTCCATGTCGACATGGATGGACTGAAGCATGTTTGCCAGGCAAGTGTGGATGATCCTCAATTGTGACCTGTGTATTTTTATTTATTTTTTTCAACAGAGGATCACAAAAATATTCTACATTGGTCAGATTCAGAGGACATAAGAGGGAAATATTTGGTGGATTTACACAGTCATTTGACGAAGTTGAGATTCGTCCTTTTTTTACCGTTTTACGAGCATGGTCTTGGCTAACATCCTCCATTACAAGTTCAGGTTGCAGCAGCATCCTTGTCTGCAAGAAACATCATAGCTTATATAGAGATCATAGGAAACATAGACAGGCAACAAAAATCCCAAAAAAAAGAAACAAGTACGAATAAGATGCAGACCTCATCATAACCAGTCAGCCAAACACGAGGAGTTTGGTAATACTTATCATACCTGAAGCAAAGTGAAGAATTATGAGTTTGCCTATTACAGAGCCAAAAGTATGAGAGTTGTATCTAGATGTCAAAATGCAGTTCTTTGGGTATGAAAGAAGCGCAGGATGCTTACGTTATGCTGACATCATATGTCCGGGTTCGGAGAATGTTATCGTCATCAGGTTCATGAGCCATAAGATAAGTTGACTGAAGAGTTGCCTGACTCAGAAGAGAAAGATTTTTATATAACTAGTGGTAGAAACTGGAAAAATAAAAATCTATTCGAAGGCAATATCCTAGAAACTAGATCATTCATGTGCATAGTTAAAAAGAATTCATCAAAGAGGAATTCATCGAAGAGCAATAACAAAAAAGCTAAGTGCAAATTGGAAAGACACATGAGGAAGTGAGAGTAAAGAAGAAAAGAAAAGAACTCACTGGATCATTTTCCACCACATTGTCAGCCTCATCAAACTCTTCCATGTCTGGAATATCTTCCTCTTCCTCACCTCCAAAATACGTAGGTATTGATTGTATAGCACTTTTCTCATTTATTTCTAAGCCATCCATGGATGGCAAGTTCTCATCTTCGTTGCCTTTATCTGTGGCAGATATCAAGATAAGAGATAAATGGGAGAAAAGTGAATTATGGGAAGGCACTAATGTCTCAATAAAAAAAAGACCTACCTTTCGGTTTCCCATGTGTCGCCAGCCAACCATCATTATCTTCATCATCAACCAACACTTCACCTCCAGCAGCTTCATATTCCTCTGCCACAGATGCAGCTCTCCGTAGACAAGGTACTGTTCAACCCGTTAAAAAATCCATAAAACTTAAGAGAATGTGCATACATAAACAACACAGCAAACAGAAAGAAACTCTGAAGATTTCAAATGCACCATTTCTAGTAATCAAAAACTGCTTCTCCGAGGGCAGGTATGGTTTCCTTTTGCTTGAGTCACCAGACTCCCTAGTTAATAGCAAAAGCCAAGCTTAGACATCAAGAGGAGATTTTTATATCGTAAATGGATTGAACAAGGAGTCATATACCAAAACACAAAACCCAATATGTAATAGACATCAGAAAAGTCATAATTTGATTGATCCCATCACAATCTTCCAAAATTGTATATATCAAAGATCGAAAGCCAATAGATTTATCCCCAACCCAGAGAGACCCATTTACCCATATCCCTCGACGATCAAGTTAACAGCTAACAAAAATTGCAGATCGCAAAATTCACACACCTCAAAATTAAAATTTGCCACTTTGCATTCATCTTCAATAAAAACTCAGAATTCCAACTAACCAGGACCAGGTGGGGCACTTGGAGACGAGATTATCGCCGGCGAGTACGAACTCACTGACGCTGAGTACTCCCTTCTCCTTGAACGCTGAGATCGTACGAGGACCTGTCATCCTCTCCACCGTGCCTTTGAATGCCTCATGAAGCTTTTGCGAAAGTGCCATCTTTTTTGATCTCTCGATGAATTAGAACCTGATCAAATAGTTATAAGGAGAACGATTTTTTCGTATCCAAGACGATTTCCAATCGGAGATTCGATTGTGAGCCCAAGTAATCTCAGGAGATTCCGTGTCCATTTCGGAAAGCATCTCGATTAATCCTCATACTTTTATATATTTACATTTTGACCCTTCTTCTTTGACATTTCAAACCAAGGAAAAAGGTGAGTTCTTGCTCTGTATTCTCAAACTGTATTACAGGTCCAATTAGTACATCTGGTATCTTTCCATTACAAAGGAATCTTATTGCTCTTATTGGAAGATAAAAACGTCACTACATGTTTTCACGGCAAGAGCACAACGGAGCCAGATGTTATCCTATTCTCAAGGTCTGCGTGGGCATCAGCGACCCGAGACAACGGGTACTTGTGGTTTACACGAGCCCTTATTACACCGGAAGCAACATTAGCGAAAACTTCCCCTGCACACTCCAAGAGCTCATCTCGAGTTTCGTTGTATTGCATCATGGACGGTCTTGTCAAGAAGAGCGACTTTGGAGCGAGATCAGATAATGGAACCGGATCTGGAGATCCTGATGATTGCCCAAAACTCACCATGTATCCTCGGTTCTTTAAACAAGCTAATGATCCCTGGAAACCAAATTAACATTTCACAGTGAGAAATCCGAAACCCGACATAGAATTACATAAGCAGTCTGGAAGGCTCTTCATGGCATTTACCTTAAAGGTGTCTTTTCCCACTGAGTCATAAACAACATCGACTCCTTTGCCCACTGCAATATCTTTGACCCGCGAAACAAAATCCTCGTTCTTGTACATAATAACATGGTGGCATCCATCTTCTTTGGCTTGAGCCGCTTTCTCATTGGTCGAGACAGTTCCAATAACAGTGGCTCCAAGCGCATTTGCCCATTGACACAACAAAGACCCAACTCCACCAGCTGCAGCATGAACAAGGATTGTGTGCCCACGTTCGACCTTTCCGAATACAAATAGGAAGAGATCTTAATGTTGACAATGCTTGAATCACATAATCCCCCTTTTGGTCTCCTGCTTATAACTTCATAAAGAATTTCTAACCTTTCAATGAAAAGTTAGAAATAGATGAGAAATGAAAAACTAACCTTGAAGCAACGGCGAAGGAGAAACTGTGCAGTCATACCCTTGAGCATGATTGATGCTGCAACAATAGGATCCATAGATGAAGGAACAGGAACCACTTTATCTGCCGGAAGGATTTGTTCCTCTGCATATGCACCCATTGGATTTCCAGCATAAGCAACAAGATCACCGATCTTTCTGCCAGTCAATCCCGGCCCAACAGCTACAACCTCTCCAACAGCCTCCATACCTATGGTCAGAATTACACATTATTTATGAAAAAAGCTTCCCCATCGTTTATCTTGTTTAATTTTTGTAAGAAATAAGGTTGTAGCAAGCAGAACCTGGTGTGAAAGGCATAGAAGCAGGCTTGTAAACACCTTTCCTGAAGTAAATATCTATGAAGTTAAGCCCAATCGCCTTGTTCTTCACGCGTATCTCCCCATCCTTTGGTTCCCCTACTTCCACATCTTCCCATTTCAGAACCTTTCAATTAGAAGCATAACCGCAATGAAATACTGAGATATACAGATCAAGCAGAACGCGAGAAACGATCACAAGTTTCTAAATTAAAGATGGCATATATACTTTCAAAAGCAGTGGCTACACAATCCTGAATCTTACAAGTAACCAAATCTGTGTTCGAAACCACATCAGTGATTCAGTAAATAATCAGTTTGACTTAAGCTCAAATCCGAAACCTGCCCATCGCAAAAAGCTGAAGCACCTTGATCAGTGTTTCACTATTACGTAGACCAAGAATAACGATCCATCGGAGACTATTGGTGTTCCGGAACTGAAGCTTATAGTGAATCTTAAATCACTTGAATTACCATAGAAGCACATAGAGAGACCTACGATCTCAACCTATTTTGATTACAATGACTCAAATCCGAAGCGGAAATTCAAAATCGAATATTTGCTCACCTCAGGGCCGCCATGCTCGTAAACTCTAATACCTTTCACCATTTTCTTCTCCGGCGAATCCTCCACCGCAACTGTACTCAGAGCTTTTACAGCAATCGCAGCGCCACGAGTACACAAGATAAAGCTCGAGAATTCGGCAAGACTGTGACGAAAGATGAGGTTTTTTACGGGATTTCGTGGAAAAATCGAGAAGCTTGGGTGATTTAGACGAAGTGACAGATGTCCTGACGCTTGAAGACACGAGTGACGAAGAGTCAATGCCGCTGCCATTTTCTATGGACTCCTTTCTTCTCTTCCTCCTAACTTTATTTGCATTTCTCATCTTTGTCCTATAACTTTCAGTAATTACACTTTCACCATGTTACTTTTAATGCATTTACAAAACACACCTTAATGTCTTCAGATAACACGAACATCTCTAAACATGTGTGAAATCACTGAAATGTGAGCATTTCGCAATTGGATTCGTTTCTGATATAAAAAATTATTTAAAAAACTGCGCAAATTAGTAAACTATGTTCAACTTTCACGGTTTCACCATATCATTTGAGGTTTTGTGTGGGGGAGTAATTCCTAAGAAGATGTGGTTTCTTCGATACCACGCTTCCTAATCATTTTCCTCCAAAACCAATGTTTCTCCCAAAGTCCAGCCACCTTCTCGATCGGAACATTCTTAGTCTCCGGCAAAAACAGCTGCACCGCCACCGTCATCACCACCACCCATCCTCCATAAAAGAAAAAAATCCCTGCTCGGAACTTACATAACATCGGTGGCACGCTTTGAGCCACCGAAAGTAAACACAAAACTCACTGCCACCGTCACGCTCTGCGCCGCTGACCTTATCTCCAGGGGAAAGATCTCGCTCGGTACAAGCCACCCTAGTGGACCCCACGACCACCCAAAGCCCGCCACGTAGACACATACCAAAACCACAACCGCGTAGCCATATCCTTCCCCGATCACTCCGTCGTGAACCTCAGCCACCATGATGATCACACCGATGATAACTTGCGACACAAACATCTGTAACCCTCCGATCAAAAACAGAGTTTTTCTACCGTAACTATCCACCACAAGCATCGACACCAACGTTGAAGCTGTGCCCACGATTCCAGTCACGAGTGTCGACATCAGCGAACCGCTCTCTCCGAAACCGACGGTTCTAAATAGAACCGGTGCGTAGAAAGCGACGACATTGATACCCGTAACTTGCTGAAAGAAAGACATCGCAAAAGCCATCACTAACTCAGGCCTGTATTTTCTCTGAAGTAATTCCACAAACACGTGGTGTGCGTTTGTGTTTGATTCAGAACTCGCCTCGACGAGATCGGTAAGCTCGTCTTGAACGTCGTTTGTTCCACGGATACGGCGGAGGATGAGCTCCGCCTCGCGAACGTCTCCGGTGGTCTGTATAATACTGTTGGGCGTTTCCGGGAGAAAGAGTGAGCCTAAAGTGAGGATTGAAGCCGGAATCGCGGCTGTGGCTAAAGAGATTCTCCAGCCGTAGCCTTGTTTGATCTGTTGGGTTTCATAGTTGGTGAAATTTGCAGCTAGAAATCCGATTCCGATGCAAAGCTGGAAACCATTGCTGATTGCTCCTCTGTATTTCGCCGGCGCCATCTCCGACAGATACAGAGGAACCGACTGTACAGAAACAAACAGAAAAAAAAACTCAAGACTTTGACATTATAGAAAACTTCAGCGCATTATTTCGAAAGTTTTTGACTTTTTGTTAAGTGATTCTGAATTTACCCTGAAATGTATTTATACCCTGAAAACTGATTCTATAACAATTTGACCCCTAAACTATTGAATTTGAACTTTAAACCCCACTAACCACAACCAAATCACAACGTGGAAAAAAAATTAACCTCGACCAATCAAATCAACTCGTTTTTTGTCACTAATAGACCTTCAAAACCGATAGTATAACAATTTAACCCCAAAACTCTAGTCTTTGCGATTATTTACCCATATTAACTCTTAATCAAATCACACCGTAAGCAAACTCGTGTTTCGTCACCTGGTTAGCGAATCCAACTCCTACGCCAAGCAACAGACGTGCAATGAGGAGCATAGCAACGTTCTGAGCGAAGCCGCCGAGAGCAGAACCAGCAAGAAAGGCCACGCCGCCGATAAATATAGAGGGCTTGCGACCCCAAGAACGAGTCACCGACGAAGCTAACAGACAAGCAACGAGACCAGATACGTAGAGAGAAGACGTGAAGGACGTAAGAAGTTGGCTATTGAAAAGGCAATAGTGGTTCTTGTTGTTATTGCTTCTTCTTATTCTATCTTCTTCTTGGAGTTTATACACTTTTGGAAAAAATCTCTTCAAAAACGGCCCCATTGACATCACTCCACCTATGTAGATCATTACATGATTTGGCCTTTATACTTATAGTTTACCAAAGTATTTTAATTTTATTCTTCTTTAAATGTGAATACAAGAACAAAAATGGATTTGAAACAATCGGAAGCTATAAGTATAATTTATATGTAAACCTGAAACTCCGATGTCGTAGCCGAAGATGACACCTCCCATGGCGGCCATGACACATGAAGCCACCACAAAATAAGTTATCTTCCCGCCAGATTCTGATGCAGCCATGGTTCCTTTTCTTGCTTCTTCTTCTCCCATGTTCATCTAGAGACACAATCAGACACAACACAAGTAATATCTTTTCACCAAAAAATTGTGTGTATCAAGGTATAAATTTGAAGCAATGGCCAAAGAAATCTTTTTTTAAAAACGTAGATTTTAGTCTGTTCTCTAAAGGTTGATGAGTTTCAAGGTAGCCAAACTTGTTGGACCATTAGAGTGTTCTTTTTTGGAGTTGAGTGTGCAATTTGGGTTGTTGTTTGGCTAATGAGAAATCGATAGCAGACAATAGATAGAAGAGACATGTGAAGAAAGATTTTTCTATACAGTAGACAAGTCAAATGTGTTTTTTTTTCTCTTTGCTAACATAATTCCAATGGACATTTTATTTTATGAAAAAAGAGGAGATGATTATCTTCTTAAAGGATGGTAGTATACTATTGGACCCACCAAGTCGCAAGTTTTGATTGTTTTGATTCCATAATAATAGAAATTGTCTACTGGAATTATGAAGGCAGATTAATTACCATCTGTCATATAAAAAATATAATGTAATTTTCATATTCAGATATAAAAATGATAATTTTATGGCACTTTTTTCTTTTAATTTATTTTATTCCCCATATACATTAAAAAAAAAGAAACATTAGACATCAAAGGGCTAAGCTGTCAAATTATAAGCTTGGGTCTCAATTGCAATAATAGAAGAAGACCAAGGACAAGTAAGTAAAATGGTTAGAGATTTGATTAATCTGAATCAGATCCACCTCCTGAAAATCCCACACGTGGCACCTACAGAACATTTGTGACGGAGAATCTGTATTTGCAACACAAAAAAAAAATCAAAAACTCGAAAAGTCGACTTTCCTATTTCAAAATTCAAAGCCGGCTTTTTTTTTTCCGTCAACAGCAACTTTTTGTTTCTCTGCTCCAGGGGAAATTAAAAAAAGGTGGAACCTTTTGTTCTCCTGGGGCGATCAATTCGCTGACTCTTTGACTCTCGTCGTCGTCTTTGATCGTCTCGACTCTCGAGGAATTGGGGTTAGTTCGATTCGATCATCCGCTATCTCTAATTTTCTGAGGACTTTTAAAGGTTTGGTGATCGATTGCTTTGTCAATTTGTTCTTTTGATTGATTAGAGGATATAGGTTAGGGTTTGTGTTCATAAAAAGTTATCTTCTTTTGCATTTAAAGACTTGGTTTTTTTCTTTCTTAAGAAATTCGTTCATTTCATCGTTGACGATGATAGTCAAGGTCCGGGAGAGTACTAATTTGATATTAGTTAGAGAAGGTCCGAAAGATGAGTCTACGATTTGTTTCTTCTGTAAAGAATTGTATATGATTGGATTGAAGCTGATGATTTTAGATGAATTATACCTTGTGAAATTGATTTCAACGGGTAATACCGCTTATGAGTTTTGAGTCAAAATCGAAAGGATCAAACATAAGTTGCTAAGGATAACGAATAGTGTCTCATTTATTTTTTGATCTAAACAGGTTTCCAGCGAGTTGTTTGAAGTAATTGGTAATAGAAAATGCCTTCTCTCATCTCACAACAATGGCAGGAGAGGACTAGTGGATTCTTTTCGTCATCAGGTTAGACAATTTCTATACTAACCTCTTTTTCTCTCTGTGTCTGTGTGTGTTTGTGATGGAAGGCTTACTATGGTTTTTACTGATTTAGGAGCGAAGCTTAGGGAAGCCAGGCAATCAGCTGGTAGTTTTGTCGGGGAAGTCGCTAAGGATGCAAAAGTGAATGTTGCTGATGTTGCAGGAAGAGTTGGGTCGTTGTTCAAAAGCCGGTGGGAAATTCTTCAGCAACCTGCAACTAGACACGCCGTGCAAGAACACCTCATAACAGCTGCTGCCACAACCGGGACTTTGGTCAGGAAGGGTATAACTGAGACAAAGGAAAAGGTTTCCGTTGGAAAGATCAAAGTGGAAGAGGTATATAGTCAAATAGCTTCTCGAACTTACTCGACAAGAATGTATGTCGTTTCATTTTCTGGCCTCCGACGGCTAAATTCTTTGATCTTTGTATTCTCTTTAGGCGGCAAAAAAGACTGCGCAAAAGAGCAAGACCCTTTTGACGGATATCGAAAGATGGCAGAAGGTATTTGAGCCTTAGATCTGAATCTTGCTGTTGATTCGAGTTTGGTTTCTAATTTTTGTTCTTTATAAACCTGCAGGGAGTTGCCAGCTCAGATGGTAAGATAGTTGCGTGAGAACAGCTTATAAACCTTGGTTAATCAGAAATTAAATGATTCAATGGATGAGGGTTGCGAGGATACTTAATTCCTTTATTGTCCTTTCCTTGAGATAACTATCAGTGATTGAGAGTCTGCTTGGCTTGTTGGAAAATATGGTAACTTTTACTATATGTCAATTTTGTGCTCAGTGTTTGGTGTTGCGATTGAGGTCACTGTCCAGCGGCAGGATTCAAGCCGGCCTATTCCATTTATATTGATAAAATGCGCGGATTATCTCATATTAACAGGTAATAATATTCTAACCAATTGTGCCCGTATTGCTTGTATTGCTCATACCTTGAAGGTATTACCTTCTCATACTGTGCTATCGTTGTGGTATTTCTTCTTCTCAGGACTTAATTCACCGAGATTGTTCAAAGCCGAAGGAGACAAAAAGTTGATTCAACAATTGGTTTCTGCTTACAATCAAGGTACCATCAGCATTTTAACAAATTTTCTTCTCGGCTCTTATGGCCCGGAGGGGAATTTGTGTTTATTTAATCACTTGTTTGGCAGATCCTAGCGCATCAATACCTGAAGGCGTGAATCCAGTTGATGTCGCTGCACTCATGAAGTACTATCTTGCGAGCCTTCCGACACCACTAACTACTTTTGAGCTTTATAATGAAATCAAAGATGCACGGTCGAGCGTAAGCAGAATGAGAAAGTCACTACAGAAGCTTTCCAATGCGAACTATAATACACTTGAGTTCATAACAGCGATATTGCTTCGTGTGAGCCAGAAGTCGCTACTTAACAAGGTAGGAATATGGTATCTCCAATCGTGTAACATAGTAATAAGTTGACACTAATGTCTGATTCTAGATACTCAAAACAAACCGATTTTGGGGAATCAGATGAATATAATGCATTGGTATGTAATCTGATGATCGAGAATCATTTGCTTGCATTTGGACAGATGGATTCACACAGCCTAGCTATGGAAATGGCTCCGGTGATCATGTGGCGAGAAGACAAGAGGCCTGAATCTTATCGGGAATATTGGAGTCGCCCATCGCGGAGTCCTAAGAAAAGCAACGACTTTGAAACTGCTTCTCCATGGGACTTGCTCTCAGGTAAACACACAAAAAAAGGAAAAACACTTTGATCTTCAGATTTTACCATTGAATCAAAGTTCCACTATGATCATTTTTTTCATCTTTCATGGTTACAGATGAAGAAGAAGGTGCAGATGCATCTTTGTCGATCCCTCTAGATGATGTCGTTCAAGTTGATTTTGGTGCAGTCGAGGTTGTGCAGTGTCTGATTGAACATCACAATGCGATTTTCACGGATGCAGACGAGACTGTATGGAGATGAAGAAAACAACGGTTAACCAATTTTCTCTGATGTTTCGAGATTCAAGTCATCAGCTTCTTCATGGATCACAAGAAACATATGCATTTTGATCTGGACGATGATTAACTAGTGGTTTCAGTAAATAAGCTTTCCTTTCATCTGATTCTTGTGTAACATCATTTGTTTAGACTTTAGGATTCTGTTTAAAAAATAAGTATTTTTCTTTGGTCTTGTAAGAAATCAATCAATAATCGAATGTTTCCTTATAACCGGACGTGACCGAAATCAGCTGGAACTTGGCCGCTAAAGGTCCACTCTAATCACTGGGTTATCATCATGTAATTTCTTCCTTACCAAATCGGTTAACTGAAATTGATATGAAACCAAACCGATTAAACCGAACCGAATTAACTGGTAGTTATGACTAGCAAGACCACTCCATTGACTTTCGAGTCAACAGAGCAGACAGATACACACATTTTCTGTAGCTTCTTGAGCTATCAGCCATGCGGAGAAGCGATCTTTCGATTTTTGTCTTTACTCTCCTTCTGTTTCTGCCTCTACTGATGGTAAGCGCTGTAAATCAATTTTGTTTATTCTCTGGAAATCTCAAGTCAAATGGAACTGAGAAAGAAATATCGGATTTTTGAACACTTGAGAGGTGGCTGAGATCCGTATGATAAAAGCGTTTTGGGTTCTACTTCTGGGTCGAGATAGATATATCTGATTTGCGAGACTCGGACAGATTTTGCCAATTTGAGTGCTTTTCTTATTTTGTATATACATACTTTGAAAATGCTGGTGGAAATCGAGTCCGTAGCTATTGGTTTGGATGGTTGGAGTTGGATATACTTGTTAAAGCATCTTTTGGGTATTCAAACTTTGCTTAGTGACTTGGAAATTCTCATAGCCACAAACGAAGTTGTGTTTGAATGGTTGGTTTCAGGTAGCTGAAGCCGTTTTGGTGAAATCTGAGAAGTTTCCACTAGTGGTGAGTACTTGGCCTTTCCTTGATGCCGTTAGAGCCGCTTGGAGAGCAGTTGATAATGGGAGCTCTGCTGTAGAAGCTGTCGTGGAAGGTTGTTCTGCTTGTGAGGAACTCCGCTGTGACGGTACAGGTGGCCTATCGAATTCCCTGTCTAACGTTTATTTCTCTGCTTTTAGTTACTGGAAATGAAAATTTTCCTTCTTTGGATCGATAGTTGGCCCTGGAGGAAGTCCGGATGAGAACGGTGAGACCATGATTGATGCTTTAGTCATGGATGGGGTAATGAATCGTTAGTATACTATGTCTTATAAATCCATCAAGATCTTGAAGAATGACTCTCAAGTCTGTTTTTCCGGTTATGCTAAGGAGATTCTTAGGTTACTATGGAGGTTGGAGCTGTTGCTGCAATGCGGTATGTCAAAGACGGTATAAGGGCTGCAAGGCTGGTGATGAAGCATTCTCAACACACGTTGCTCGCGGGAGAAGGAGCATCAGCATTTGCAATCTCCATGGGTCTTCCTGGACCCATGAACCTAAGCTCCCTTGAATCCGTAAAGAAGTGGTCTGACTGGAAAGAGAACCGATGTCAACCCAATTTCAGGAAGAACGCAGTCCCTGCAAACGACTGTGGACCTTACAAGCCAAACAATGGGGCTATGGAAGTTTCTGGAGACATTGGCAGAGAATCTTGCGAGATGGACATGATCGAGTATAGACCTCCTCTTGTTGGTCCTCACAGCCACGATACCATATCGATGGCTGTCATTGACAAAGTAAGATGAGGTTCAGTTATATTCTCTCTTATACATTTTTGTTGCCATGATGGGATAAACTGAGTGGTCTTTCAATAGAAGGGGCATATAGCTGTTGGGACATCGACCAATGGAGCAACATTCAAGATTCCCGGAAGGTAATGCCGTTATCTCACCCACCTCTGTTCAGATAGATTTCATTGGTTATAATCTACCTTCCTTTAGGCTTATTCATGTAAAGATTTAAAGAAAAAACCTTTAAACCTTGATTATGAAACACAGGGTGGGTGATGGGCCTATCGCAGGCTCATCAGCCTACGCTGATGATGAAGTAGGTGGATGTGGTGCTACTGGAGATGGCGACATCATGATGCGCTTCCTGCCTTGGTAATCACCTAATCTCCATGAATAAAACTATAGGGGTTTTTTTCTAGCTTAAAGTAATCTAATAAGCTAGACAGGTTTTTCTTGGTTGTTTGCAATGGTTACTAATGAATCATGTCTATTCTCTAAAATTGAGTCTTGAACGTGTATGTATGGCGTGTTAAAGTGGAAGGGTTATTATGTTTTCTCATGTTTCTTGAGTGTTAAAGCGAGCTTATTAGGGTTCTTCTTGTTGTTTTCTTGGTTGAGGTTTTAGTTACCAAGTCGTAGAGAGCATGAGACAAGGAATGAAACCAGAACAAGCTGCCAAAGATGCGATCTCGAGAATTGCCAGGAAGTTTCGGGATTTCGTGGGAGCGGTTGTTGCTGTTGACAAGAACGGGTCTCATGCAGGAGCATGCCATGGCTGGACGTTTCAGTACTCAGTCAAGGACCATTACATGGACGATGTTCAAGTCTTCACAGTTCTTCCATGAATCCGGTAAATAATCTCTACAACAAATCTTATAGATTGATTCTTATCAAATGAGTTTCTTTAAATTTTTAGCATGTATCACACAAGATCATAAAAATTGGAAGAGTGATTGTAGTTTGTAGATAAAGAAACGGCACGAAGCTCATGTCTGGAAATACGGAATGGGCAAGCTTGTTTGGAGTATTCGGGAATATTGATTATTTAAATAAAAATATGTTCCCCATTGGCCAATTTAGTTTTTTTCGGATTTGTCTGAATTGATCAGACAGAAGTAGCAAGGATTCTTTTTTTTTTTTCAAGTAAACAACAAAACATATGAACATAGTTGACTTTCTGTAATTTAAGTGATTAAATATAATGTGGTTGACAAAAATAGTGATTACAATATAAAAGATTGTTTGTTTCTTTTTTGGTGAAAACACGAGCACATAAAATTAGGCTAATTCTTTGGTATATCCTCTATGATTACTTATTGCAAACAAATGTATTTGATAAAAAATGATAAATACATACAATAGATGTTACAATTTTTTTGGTTTATTAGAACAAGTAATATTAAGTTTAGTAAGAAAACGGTAGAGAAAGAAAAGACGTGACAAAACGGAAGTGAATGTCATGTAGCCAACTAAATCCTACGATTGATATCCTATAAATTCAAGCTTGATCTCAATATCTAATCCATAAGCTCAAACTAAAGTATTAAAAAAGGCAAGTAACACGTATGTCAGTACATCATGCTCACAGAGAATCCAAATCGTTACTAAAAAAAATAACGGATTGGGTTCTAATTTTGACAATAATAAAAAAGTGTTAGTTCTTAAATTCGGTTATTTTGAGAACCATTTTTTTTAAATTTTCAAGGGGAACAAAAAAAACTCAAGCCTTTATTGTTTGGTAAAATAATAAAAAATCAGTTGGATATATATTTTTTTTGTCAGCTAAAAAATCAGTTGGATATTTTATTTGTTTGACTTTATTTATTTAAAACAAAAAAAAACTGCAACCTGAGGCTGAGGCATATACCAATGTATATCCTTTTACGACGAATATAACGATAAATTCAAAGAAGAAAAAAAAACAGAGAAATGTCTGTATTGTTTCTATTGTATGAAGAAAAAATAATTAATTAGTGATCTGACTATAACAGTGTAAATGGGATTGTGGCGGCAACAACGTGCTTGCTTGTGTCAATTCTTTCTTCTTACGAAAATGTCATAAAATCACCAAACTTAGGGCTCTTCTTCTTCTTCTTGTTCTTCCTCCTCATTGTTCTCTGCTCCAACAGAACTACTGGGTAAGTTCTGTCTTGTCTGAAACCCCCATTGCTCTGTTATGTTTACATCTTCGCCTGCAAATTCTTCTGCAAGTTATGTTTCGTCTTCTTGCAAGAGTTTGAAACACATTGCATTTCAGACTGTGGCTTTTAAGTTTCAGGTAAAGCAATGGAAGAGAAGAAAAAAGTAGCAAGAGCATTAAGCGAACACCTATCTTTACCTCCTCCACCACCTCCTGCTGTAGCTGTAGCCATTAATGGTAAGAAGAAGAGCAAATACGTCGCCTTTTGGGCTCTGGAGAAGTTCATCCCCGAAGGCTTCTCTGATTTCAAATTGCTCTATGTTCGTCCTCCTGTCACTTATATCCCTACCCCAAGTAAGTTGTGACTATAAGATTCTGAATCTTGTAACTAATGCAAAAGATCTGTAAGCCAAAGATCGAGACTTTCTTATTTCGGGTACCATTCGGTTTCAGTGGGGAATGCGATATCGATAACAGAGGTTAGAGAAGATGTCGTATCAGCTTACAAACAAGAAGTGGAGTGGAACACACATGAGATGCTTCGCCCTTACAAAAAAATGTTCGAAAGGAGAAAGGTTTTGTCTCAAGAATTAAATTCTAAAACTCTCTCCTTTTTTTTCTTCTGTTTTCCCAAAATCTGAAGAAAAAAATCCTAAATCGTATAAAATAGGTGCGAGTAGAGACTCTGCTGCTGGAATCACACGAGCCTGTAGCTGCCATAGCGGAAGAGATTGCTGGAACCGGAGTCACCAAACTCGTTATAGGAATGTCTCTTCGCGGATTCTTCTCAAGAAAGATCGATATGTCTTCTATGATCGCTACAGCTGTCCCGAGATTCTGCACAGTCTATGTGGTCTCAAAGGGGAAACTAGCTTCCGTGCGTCCTTCCGACTCAGATGCTAGCGGAAGCACAAGATTCGAGAGAATCGAGAGAAGTAGTTCCACGAGTGGCTCCACTGATAGTCCTAGAGTCCCCGCTGATTATCCTAGAGACCCTTCTGGTAAGTTTTTACATCAGTTGAATCTAAATGAACATTTTAAAAAGTCAGTTATTTACTTGCTCTGTATCAAACAGAGTACCAAGACTTTCTCTCGTTTGTTTCGGAAGCGCAATCCCGAGCCTCTCCTTTTTTCCCCGCTCCAAAACATACGACATTCCCGGAGATGAACAGCAGCACAGTCGTTCAAATGGATACGAGTTCAAGCGAGACGGACCAGTCGGAAGTATCTAGAGGGAGAGAGATGCAGATTGCACATAGCGGTAATGAAGGGAAGAAGAACAACAATAACAATGAGAGCTTTAGCGCATCGTTCCCAATGGGAACGGAGGCATATCACGCGATGAGCTGGGCTTCTAAATGGAGAGATCACGAGGACAGGAGAGAGATCATGAGTTCCTCTTCGAGCAACAACCACGAGCTAGCGAATATGGATTGGGGCGCAGTGGTTCCTGAGAACTATTCTTGGGTTTCTCATCAAGCTTCTAACATGTCTGATGGACTCCTCAGTGTCCATTCTGCGACCGATAACCAGGTAAGTTAATCATCATGATTCTTGATTCTGTTTGCTTCAGAGAGATGAGAGCCAGAGTCTAGAGCCACCATATCATTATGCTGACTCAGAGTCATCAAATTGTCTTGATTTTGGATCTGCTTTTTGGGAGAGACAGAACATGTTTTTGTTCAGTACTGAAACTAGATCTAATTGTGTAGGTGAATCTGAGCTTTGAGATAGAGAAGCTGAGAGCCGAACTGAAACATGTTCAGGAGATGTATGCTATGGCTCAAACCGACACTGTCGATGCATCGAAAAAGGTTTAATTTGATTTGTGGAACCGCATAGACCGTGGCATCTATCGCATTATGTTACATTTCGTGTTTTTTATTTTGGTTTTTGTTGCAGCTAACTGAGCTCAACCAGCGACGGTTCGAGGATTCAGAGAAGCTTGTGGAGCTGAAAGGAAAGGAAGAAGTAGCGAAAGATATAGCTTCAAAGGAGAAGCAGAGGTACGAAGAGGCGATGAAGGAAGCAGAGAAGGTTAAAGAACTCATGATGAAAGAGGCTTTACATAGAAGAGAAGCTGAGATCAAGGCAGAGCGCGACGCTAAAGAGAAAGATAAGCTCCAGGCTTCTCTCGTCTCTCCCGGTATCCAATACCAACATTACTCCTGGGAGGAAATCACAGCCGCGACTTCTGATTTCTCAGAAGACCTCAAGATCGGAATCGGTGCCTATGGAACCGTCTATAAATGCAATCTGCACCACACAACCGGTGCTGTCAAAGTCCTTCACGCAGGAGAAACTCAGCTCTCTAAACAGTTTGATCAAGAGGTGAGTTTTCTAGTTTCTTTATATGTTCCGCAGGCTTAGCAGTCAGAGTATAAAGGTTTTGTATTTCTGTTTTGGACAGCTTGAGATCTTGAGCAAAATCCGACATCCTCACCTCGTCCTTCTCCTCGGGGCATGTCCCGAACGAGGCTGCCTCGTCTACGAGCACATGGACAACGGAAGCTTAGACGACCGGTTGATGCTAGTCAATAACACGCCTCCAATCCCTTGGTTCGAGCGTTTCAGGATCGCTTTAGAAGTGGCTTCAGCGCTCGTCTTCCTTCACAAATCCAAGCCTAGACCCATCATTCACCGCGACCTCAAACCAGGAAACATCTTGCTTGACCAGAACTTCGTCAGCAAACTCGGCGACGTCGGTCTCTCAACAATGGTTAACCAAGACGACGCTTCTTCTAAACTAACCGTCTTCAAGAAAACCAGTCCTGTGGGAACGCTCTGTTATATCGATCCTGAGTATCAGCGGACCGGTATAATCTCTCCGAAATCTGACGTGTATTCTCTAGGAGTTGTGATTCTTCAGCTAATAACCGCGAAACCCGCGATAGCGATTACTCATATGGTAGAAGAAGCGATTGGGGACGATGCTGAGTTTATGGGATTGTTAGATGTGAAAGCTGGATCTTGGCCTATTAGTGAGACTCGTGAGTTAGCTGCTTTGGGACTGTGTTGTACGGAACTGAGACGCAGAGACAGACCAGATCTTAAAGATCAGATCATCCCGGCTTTGGAACGGCTCAGGAAAGTCGTCGACAAAGCTCAAAAATCGCTCTCGAGAACTCCGTCTGGTCCGCCATCTCACTTTATTTGTCCACTTCTCAAGGTTTGAACAAAACCTCGAAACGTACATGGTTACTTGGGTAACAAGAAACCTTTTTTCGTCATGATTTTAACCTAATTTTATGTTGGTGTTGACCCCAGGGAGTGATGAACGAGCCATGCGTAGCTGCAGATGGATACACGTACGATCGCGAAGCCATAGAGGAATGGCTGAGAGAGAATGATACGTCGCCTTTGACGAACCTTCCATTACCTAACAAGAACCTTCTTGCTAACTACACTCTTTACTCAGCCATCATGGAGTGGAAATCCAATAAACAATAGTAAGAGAGAGAGAGAGATTCGACAATAAGTACAATCTGATTCTATCAACTATGATATTTTTTGTGTGTTTCTCTCTGTTCTTCCTTTGTTTCTGTTCCCACGATTTTATCTTTTGTGTGATGAGATGCAACATTACAACAATAGAGATGGAGAGAGAAATGTCTTTTGAATTAATTTTCTCGTGTTTCTTTCAAAGTGTTACCTTAGTTTCTGAACCAACCCCCCAAAAGAAAAACTCTTGACTAATCCAATTATTCAATCCAGTAACTGATTTGTGATTTTTTTTTTATTTGCGTATGTCAAATTTCACTGCAGGAAGAATTAAAATAGACTCATGATATGTAGAATTTTGGACCATCCCTAAGAAAGACTACGCACCTACACTATCATGTCAAACACGAAGTGTTCACTATAGTTAAAGACAAAAAATTGCAACATTGATCAATGATAAAGTTAAAACTGTATTTATCAAACGCATAATTTTAAGTTTTGCTCTTTTATAACATCCTTATCTCAGATTACCAGCACCTGTTATTTTGTCCAACATTGAATGTTCGTCCGCTACTCATGTCATTTATTGCACATACTAAATGCTAAAAGTACTTCTGTCGGTATACTCATATTAGACTCACTGTAGTAAATACATCCACAGGTAATACTAATGTTATTTCTCTGTTTCATCATATTTAATGTTTTGAGATTTTGCATAACTCTTAAGAAATTGACCTAAAATGTCAACTAAAATGTTCACATTTTACTTATTATTTGTGTTTTGTCGATTAAGATAGATGGGCAAATCAGAGTAAATATAATACAATACTCTATTTGTTCTAAAAGTCGTTTTGACATATTTTATACTCCCTATGTTTTATGTAAAAAATATTTAAACTAAAACATTATTTATTAAACGAGAGTATGAAAAAACACTAGAAAAATAAATCAAAGACATTATTCTCTCCATCTCTATTGTTATAAAAATATATACAAATTAAATAGACCATTAATTAAATGACGTTGTCTTAAATTTAAAATATATATTTAGGTTTGGGTAAAATGATGAAGCGTCGTAGAGTGGTTGTAATCTTTGATCAAAAGGTCACATTGAAAATGTGAAGCAACATTATTCTATAAAGAAAGAAACAAAATAATACTAGAACGATACTCTCTCACAACGAGTGTCATGTCTACATCCGCATTTCAACTCTTCTCTGTTGCACGAACAAGTAGATCATACATGCATCCATCACACTTAGATAAATGTATATCACTGTTCAAAGAAGTGAGCATCGGTTCTTGAATTCCGAAAGCTTTATGTGACATGTTTCTGCTTAAGTGTGAAACTTTTGGAGTAGGCAAGCAAATAGTAAAAGGTTCACGCGGAGAAGCTGAGCAGTGGGAGTTTAGACCACAAGTTGTTTTTTTTGTCTACGCAAAGAGGTCCAAGAAAGAAGCTGCTATGTCGATAGCTATATTGTTCTCCTACGTATTACATATATGTCCTGATTCGTTTGCTTTTAAAGAAAAAGGAAAATCACCCCCAAATCATTATTGAAAAAGAATTAATATATAAAAGTTGAAGAACTTTTTTTTGTTACCTATTACATAACTTTAACTGTTTTAAAAGAAAAAAAATCACTCGAATAAATCTCTTTTCAAGTCACTGCAAAAGGATTTGCAAAAGAAAAAACCATATTGTAGTTGTTGAACAAGAACTAAATTGGTTTTTTTTTTGCAAAAGATGACTAGCTTCATAAAGGACACACCCACAAATTGAAAAGTCAACAATATTGAATAAACAGTTGGTAGTCCGACAAAAGCCCAAGTTGTTCTGACTTTTCGACGTCATCTCGTTTCTCAAACCTTTGCGGAAAAGACATCACATATTCACACACAAACAAAATATAATCATCTATACTCTTTTTGACGTTTTCAATATCTCTCTTCGTTTCTATCATTACTTACTTGAATCTTGATTTATAAATATATACAGATATTTCCATTAAGAATAACTTGTTTGCTCACACGAATTTCCATATAACTCAAATAATTTAATCAGGAGACCATTTCACTGACTCATTTGATTCGTCGTCTTCGTTTCTCCTCTCCTCTTCCTCTCTCCATCCATTTGTCGAGTTTCTGAGAAAAAGCTTGGAGCTTTAAAGTCAACAAATCATTAGGTATCTTCAAATCTTATCTGATTCCATTCTTTAGCCTTCCGGTATTTTCTTAAATTTTTACAAAAATAAACCTTAAACCCTGATGATCTTAACCGTTGAATTAGTTAATCAGATCTTCCATTTTTTCTGTTTTTATTATTTTATCCATTTTAAGGATTCAACTTGTTTGGTTTGTCCAGAAAATGTCTTTGTAACTACATTTATTAATCAATTAAAAGCATACCAATTCATGACTCTCTTCTGTCCCTCTCTCTCTAAGCTGTTAAATCATTTGAACGACGAGATTAAGGAGACAAATGAAAAAGCTTGAAACTTTGAAGTCAAATTCATCAGCTATCTTCAAATTCATCGCTTACCCTTTCTGAGTCTCTGTAGTTTTCTGAATAATCAGATCTTAGCCGTTGAAGTTCGAGAAATGGGAGACGGAGCTTTAATCGTAGCGGTAGCGATCAAAGGTAACAACACCAAAACCAAGGGCGTTGTCCGATGGGCACTTCACGAATTCGCTTCTCAAGAACATGTCGTCTTCAAGCTCTTACATGTCCAGCCAAGTAAGAAAGAATCACAAAAGTTACAACCTTCCCAATATTTAAGTCAAAATTTGATGTGATTTGTTGGGTGAATATTAGGAGATTCGAAATCGGTTTCGACCACAAGATCCAATTCGACCACAACTGTTTACAAGAAAGATGTTGATAGGAAAACCAGAGAAATGCTTCTTCCAAGCAGAGACATGTTTGTTCATAGAGAGGTATCTATAAAAATTGGTACTTTTACAGTGGATTTGGTTTGTTGTTTCATATTTTTGTTATTTAGAATCTGAATCTTTTTGAATTGTGTGAATGTGAAAGGTTCAATTGGATATAATGGTGCTCGAATCAGATGATGTGGCCGATGCAATCTCTAAAGCTGTTCAAGATCATGGAATCAGTGAGTTAGTCATTGGAGCTTCCTCTTCTATCATCTTCTCATGGTAACATATCCAAACAATCTCTAAACTTTCGATTTTTCGGAATTTCGATCCGACTCTTAAAACTTCTTTTTGGAATTCTTTTGCAGGAAGTTGAAGAGAATCAACTTGTCTTCAAGAATTTCAGATGTCACACCGAGATTTTGCTCGGTTCACGTTATCTCTAAAGGAAAGCTTCTCAATGTTCGTAAATCCGACAGTGACATTGAAACTAGCATTGCAGATGACAGAAGCGAAAGCCAGTTCTCTTCAAGTAGCCATTCAGGTATTAACTAAGTCTGTAGGACACAAGAAGTTCTTGAAAACCGGTTTCACCTGTCTGATTTGGTTGGTTTTCTTAAAACATTCTAGGGTCAGTAAGCTCGACATCGAGTCATCAATTCTCATCTGCACCTTTACTCTTTCAAAGAATCCAAGCGCTTTCAGGCGTGAACCAGAAGGTCGGCACTAAGATTGGAACAAATAGCAATATTGACACGCACCATAACAGAGCCGCGTCTCTAGATGTGGATGATATAAAGATACTTAACCAGAAGGGCTTTTACCGAACAAATAGCTCGGGAATCGGGTATGGGGGAAGCGATATCCACAGCCAGAGAAGCTCTCCTACGGAGGAGGGTTCAAGCTCAAGTGGCTACAGCGACCCTACTTCCACTAGTAGTCATGTATACCTTCATTTAACAACCAATTGACAATGAGCAGAGTGATCCATTTATGTAGCTTATATCTTCTAAGTGTGGCATTCTTAACATGCAGATGAATAAAGACTTTGAGGTAGAGAAGCTGAAGATTGAACTCCGTCACATTAAAGGAATGTATGCAGTTGCACAAAGCGAAGTCATGGATGCTTCTAAAAAGGTTCGTTCTTTGTTACAATATTTGGTTTTTTTTTTAAGTTTCTTTTTTCGATATGGAAAATGATTTGTATCCTCTGTGTTCTTATCAGATGCAAGAACTGAACCAGCGTCGGTCAAAGGAAGCTACGAGGTTCAAGAACTTAACGATAAGAGAAGAAGACGCGGAAGAAGTGGTGGGACTGGAGAGGGAGAGACAAGAGGAGGCGGAAAACGAAGCTGAGCTCGTGAGAGGATGCGTTGACAGAGAAATTGAAGACAGACTTGAGGCGGAAGCAAGAGCTGAAGAGGTCAGAAAAGAGAAGCAGAGACTAGAGGATGCACTTGAAGGAGGACCGCTTCAACGGCAACAATACATGAAATTTGAGTGGGAAGAGATCGTTGAGGCCACGTCATCATTCTCCGATGAACTTATAATTGGAAAGGGCGGGTACGGAAGCGTGTACCGGTGTAACTTGCACCACACCACCGTTGCTGTCAAAGTTCTTCATTCAGACAAAAGTAGCTTAACCAAACAGTTTCACCAAGAGGTAAATAAAACAATTTTTTTTTTTTACTCCTTAGCCTTACCTTCAAGCAAAATTGTTATTTTGCTAAAACGATGCCTTTCGTCGAAACATCTTCAGCTTGAGATTCTTAGCAAGATTCGTCACCCACACTTGCTTCTCCTCCTAGGCGCGTGTCCTGAACGCGGGAGCCTAATTTACGAGTATATGCACAACGGAAGCCTCGAGGACAGACTCATGAAACGCAGACCAAATACTGACGCACCGCAACCGCCGTTACGGTGGTTTGAGCGGTTCCGAATCGCTTGGGAGATTGCTTCAGCTCTATACTTTCTCCACACAAACGAGCCAAGACCAATTGTTCACCGCGATCTTAAACCGGCAAATATACTCCTAGATGGGAACAATGTGAGCAAAATCGGAGACGTAGGTCTCTCCAAAATGGTTAATCTAGATCCTTCTCATGCCTCAACGGTTTTCAACGAAACCGGTCCGGTAGGAACGTTCTTCTACATTGATCCCGAGTACCAAAGAACCGGTGTGGTGACTCCAGAATCTGATATCTATGCGTTTGGAGTCATACTTCTTCAGCTAGCTACTGCTAGATCCGCGATGGGTTTGGCTCATTCGGTAGAGAGAGCGTTGAGAGATCAAACCGGGAAATTTTCAGAGATCTTGGATAAAACTGCTGGAGATTGGCCAATTAAAGAAGCGAAAGAGATGGTTATGATAGGGCTTAGATGTGCAGAGATGAGAAAGTGCGACCGTCCCGATTTAGGGAATGAAATTCTACCGGTTCTTGAACGGTTAAAAGACGTTGCTTGTAAAGCAAGAAACATGTTTGCTGAAACCCTAATCGACCATCACCACCACGCTCCGAGCCATTTCTACTGTCCCATAACTAAGGTAATGATAATGCATGATCGAAATGTTGATTTTTACGTCAGATTTATTGTTTCTTTTATGTGTGTTTAGTTTTGATCATTGTCATATGGTTCATTGATGAAACTAGGATGTGATGGAGAATCCATGTGTTGCTTCGGACGGATATACATACGAGAAGAGAGCCATTACGGAATGGCTTCAGAAGAATCATAAGTCTCCAATGACAGATTTGGCCTTCCCCAACCAAAGCCTTCTTCCTAATCAGTCTCTTCTTTCTGCTATTAAGAAATGGAGATCAAATCTAATTAAATAGAAAAAAGGTTCAAAGCTACAACGCTAAACTCCTTCTATTAACATGCATGATGCATCATTGTGTTAATTTTATTTTATTTGTTTCTTTCTGTTTGACACCACTTTTGCGCACACATACACACACAACTACACGAGTAGATAAATGTTGATGTTTATACATAATTGAAAATACTCAAGTCTTTGTACTTAAAAAGAAAAAAAAACATTAATGATCGTATTCATTTTATTGTACTAACTGCACACTTGCAAGAAAATATAATACAGTAGTATTGTACTTTTTTGTTTTATCATATTTTCTTGCAAGTGGAAAGATCTATAGATATACACAAAGAAGAAACATAATTGAATCGTATGTTTTGTCACGTCCGGTTTTGTTTAATATAAATGTAATTGGATTGATCATAAAGTTGGCCTATGGTTCCCATGATGAAGATACTCATATCTTTTATCATTCTGTATTTTGGTCCAACCACTTTTGTTTTTTTCTAACATATATCGGTCCCATAGTATCATTTAAACTCAACTTAAAAATCTAATTCTAATCTTACAAGATAAAAATAGTCCTTCCAATAAATTGATCTATACAAATTTGATATCAGTAGGTCATAAACTCAGATAATTTGGTTGAGAAATTGAAAGGAGAATAAAACACACTTCAATAATAGCGAGGAAAAAAAACTCACAAGTCCACATTGATTCAACTATAACATGTTTACAAATCTACATATATATATGAACTTTAAATATAGTATCATTTTACTTCATCTCACTACTGTGAACAAAAAGTATCAAACTTTCATTCTTTTCCTTTTTCCATTTTTATTCTCACACCTAATAAAGGAAACTTTCTCCCAAAATACCCAAATTTAAATATTCAAGCTTTAAATATCTCATTAAATACCCAAATTTGCAATTTCCTTTGCCCCAAAAAAAAAATACAGAAAACAAACTTTTCTATGAGATGAGAAAAACGCATTTGCTAAAACTGATACTTGCAGTATCTCTACCAACAACATTCTTGATTGGAACCGCCATCATCGTAATCTTCGTCTTCTGCAGAAGAGAAACAACAGAGTCCAGTCAAATCCAATACGACGTCGAATCTCCTTACGAGAAACGACAATTTTCCGGGTCCGAAACAGAGGAGGAGCTTGTCATCTTCGACGGAGGAGAAGATCTCACGATTTGCGACATCCTCGAAGCTCCCGGAGAAGTCATTGGAAAATCAAGCTACGGAACATTATACAAGGCTTCGTTGCAGCGAAGTGGGAAAGTTAGGGCTCTTAGGTTCCTTCGACCTTTGTGTACAGTGGAAGCGGATTCGGAGGAGTTTGATGGCATCATCGAGTCGCTAGGATTTGTGCGACATGATCATTTGGTTCCTCTGTTAGGGTCCTATGTTGGGAATAGAGGAGAAAAGCTTATGATTCATCCCTTCTTTGGTTCCGGGAATCTCTCAGAGTTCATCAGATGTAAGTCTCTCTGTTTCTTTTTCTTTCCTCTGTTTTTTTCTCGAGAAAATGCGGGAAAGACGGAAAATACACTAAAGACACAAACTTTTAGCTTTTCGAAAGAAAAGAAAATAACTTTTTAGCTGTCTAGATTCGTTTTTCTTGTCGAATCTCATTGATTCTTGTTTTCTGGGAAACAAACAGAACCGTGAGTTCTCATTTTCCCGGGAAAATGGTAAAAAGTTATCAGTTCATGTAATATGAATTCGAAAATCTATATCGAAGATATCTTCGTCAGATCGAATCATTTTGGTAATTGTAGTGATCCAAACGAAATTGTCTTATCTTTGTTGATCTATATTTTGTCGCGTAGATCACTACTTCGCCACAATTATTGATCTATCTTTTGTCGGCAACTACTTTTTTGGTCATGTCCCACTTCTTATGCTCACCATGAAAGACAAAAACTTTATAGATTTCGCTTCAGAACATCGACATCAGCAAAAACTTGTCTTTAATTTTTTTATTATTATTCAACATGTGTCTGAAAAAGAGCATAGTTTTGGCAGGTGGAGATGTTGAATCACACAAATGGAGCAACATTTTGAGCATCACCATGGGAATAGCCAAAGCTCTTGATCATCTCCATACAGGAATGCAGAAACCGATCGTTCACGGGAATCTGAAGTCGAAAAACATTCTTTTAGACCCGAGTTTTAGGCCTAGAGTCTCTGATTTCGGCTTGCATTTGCTCTTGAACCTCGCGGCTGGGCAAGAGATTCTAGAAGCATCAGCTGCAGAGGGATATAAAGCGCCTGAGTTGATTAAGATGAAGGAAGTAAGCAAGGAGAGCGATGTTTACAGTTTTGGTGTGATCATGCTTGAGTTAGTCTCTGGTATGCTGCCAATAAACAAGAATCCAACTAGTTCTGTTCTTGACCATAAGCGATTGTTGGATTTGTGCCGTCCTGAGATTCTTAGGAGAGGAGAGAAAGATGGAATTAGTGTGACCAAAGAATGTGTCGAATACATTCAGCTTGCAATGTCTTGTTGCTCTCCATCGCCTTCTCTTAGGCCGAGCTTCGAGCAAGCATTAAGGCAACTCGAAGAAATCACGAAATGATGCCTAGCAAACTGACTAATTTGCGGAACAGACTTCCAAGAGAAATTTTGAACCTTTCAAGCATTTAGACACTTTCTGCAAGATCAATCAACAGCGGAGACCAGATAATACAGGAAAGAGCCTTCTTGAACCAAAATTTCACAGTGACGATACAGTACTTATCACAAGTTGTAACTTGTGGATACTTACAAAGAAGCAGTTGTCTGATTATCTACAGAGGTAACTAAAAGGATCGAAGTTATGCTTAGGAAAGACTTCCAGAATAGAGAATGGCGAATACCTGGGAAAGGAGATACTTTCAGACGGGCAACAAAAGACTCGAGGAAGCCCGGAAGGCCTTTAGTAATCGTAGAATATCATCTTCATGAGTATCATCAGATGGCTTGAAAGTAACACAGTTTCTTGAATGTATTGTCCTTGAAGGTGTTTCTCATAGCCTTGTGCCGTATGTGCAGTACGACTACTGAGATATATACCTGAAATCTCCATGCGTCTTTCTCACTCTCTCTGGCTCTTGCTCTCGAAGGAGATCCTTGTGGTATTAAGCAAGATATCATGAACTTATTGTAGTGTATGTTGTAGGCACATATTCATTGCTTTTCACTCTTTACTTTCTCCATTAATTCATTCAGTGTTCTGTATATATGATCCTTCTGGGGATGGTGTTGATCCCCAGAGCAAAACTTGTGGATTTGACCTCCAATGGAAACCCAGCTCAGGCCAGGTTCTTTTTTCATGGCTTGAGAGTTCATCATATTTCTTACATGTAATTCACCTTCAATATTCCCAGCTTCTCTGTATGTGTTTGACAAGAGAATGAGAGCAGCTGAATCTTCTGAGTTATAAGAGATAACCTTTTGAGCCGCAATCTCTGCCAACCGAATGTTCCCATGAACCCTACACGCTCCAAGCAATGTCGACCAGACTTTCTCATCAGGTTCTATCGGCATCTTCATTATAAATTTCCATGCTTCAGATAGACGGCCCACGCGGCCCAGGATATCAACTACACAAGCATAATGTTCAGTTTCCGGGATCAGCTCATATTTTTCCTCCATCAAATGAAAATACCTCAAGCCTTCATCTACTAATCCGCCGTGGCTGCAAGCAAACAGAAGGCATAGAAATGTAACAGAATTGGGTTTTGAAAAGACAATCTCCATTTTTTGAAAGAGTTCCAAGGCATCTTGCACCATGCCGTGTTGGGCATATCCAGATATCATGGCAGTCCATGAAATGACATCAGGGTCTTTCAAAGATTCAAAGACCTTTATAGCGTCTCTTACACTACCACATTTCGCATACATGTCGATAAGAACACTCTCGACACATTTGTCTCTAGCGAAGCCAGTTTTGTATGTCAAGCTGTGGACTTGCTGCCCATACTCGAGAAAACAGAGGCTGGCACATGACGCAAGTACAGCGGAAAATGTGATCTGGTTCGGTTGAAACCCCATTTTTCTCATCTGAGAGAAAACGCTTAGTGCTTCCTCCCACTCAGAAGACTGAGAATAAGCTGTCACAAGCGTTGTCCATGAGATCTGGTTTGTTTCCTTTCTAGTGTCAAAAAGTTTCTTCATTTCTTCAAGTTCCCCACATTTGGCGTATACATCCATTAAGGCGTTGCAGAGAATCACATCAACCGATTCTCGCCCACTTTTCCAGATCATCCCGTGAACTTGCTTTCCAAACTCTAAAGACCTCATGTCAGCAATTGAATTCAATGTACTGCAATATGTGTATAAATCTCGTTCGATATTATTTTGACACATTCTAAGGAACAACAACATGGCTTCTTCTCCGTCCCCAGAAACCGTATAACCAGATAACATAGCGTTCCATGGTAAATTCACTCCACATCCAGAGAAATTCAACTCAAAAACTGACAGCGCTTCAGCTACACATCCACATTTTGCAAACATATCAATCAAAGCTGTTCCCACGTGAATATTTGACTGTAGACTCATTTCTAAAGCAATGGAAGCAATGTATCTACCTTTCCCAACATCTCCTAACTGTCCGATAGCTTTAGAGACGCTAATAAAACACGGTATATTCGGTTTAATACCCTCGCCCAGCATTCTCAAGAAACTATCGTATGCTTCCGAGTAAAGACAATTTGACACAAACCCTGATATCATTGCATTCCATGAAACTTCATTACGATTTTCCATGGAACTGAACACCTTATAGGAATCCCCAATCCTCCTCAACTTAGCATACATGGTAAGCAAAGATGTATCAACAAACGCTAGAGACGAAAATCCCCGGGTTATAACCTGAGCATGAACCATTTCACCCAGAGTAATGCTATCCACACCAATACATGCCTGTGTTGCAGCAGAAAGAGAGTATTCATCGGGTGAAACATCGCAGCCCAGCATCTCAACAAAGAAATCAATCCCATCACGGTAAAACCCGTTCTCCATCGCTCCAACCATTATAACAGTCCAGGAGAAAACACTCTTCTGGGGAATTTCGTCGAACAACTGACGAGCAGAAGCAAAGTCGGAGCATTTGGAATATACAATAACCATCTGATTCAACATTAGCATCAAGGGTTTTCCCATAAGCTGAAGTTTAATCACAATCCCGTGAACCGATTTCAATTTCTGCAGACACCTTTTATCTGCAGAATCTCGTAAAAGCTCTATCAATGATGTAACTGAATAACAATTGCCGTGAAGTTCATCGTTTACTGTCGAAGATGATGGGATATTCGACGAGATTGAGATTTCTCGAGGCTTTTGCTTAATCTGAGTTGGGAGAAACACTGATGAGGTTCCTGTCTGGAATACAACATCTCGGCGTTAATAAGAAAAAAAGTAAGGTGAATTGAAGATAAGAGGGATAGAGAGAAAGATAGAGATTTCTCACAGATGATGGAACTTCGGGTAGTTTCATAGCCAGAGGAAACGATATTCCGACAGAGGAGCTCATCTTAGATGTGTGTCGGGTATCTAGAAACAGGGGATTCCAGCAAAGGGACGATATATTTTCCCGGGAAAATTCAGAGGTTTCCGTGCAACAAAAAGTACCGAACTAAGAAGATTGATTCATGAAAACGGCAGGATGCTCTTTCACATTGATTAAGAACGGCAGGATTTTTCTTTCTACAGTATGTATGTCTTCTGAAGTTCTGAGTTTGTCAGTATTTTTTTTTTTTTTTGAACTGTCTCTGAACTGTTATCAATTTTCCAAGTTACTAGAAAGCTGTTGAATTTGTGTAAATAACGACAAAATGAGGGAGTATTTTACTAGTTTTAATTATTTATTAAAGATCTGACTTTCATTTTTTCTCCATTGAAAACAATTTTGAGGAGACTCCTTCCTTCTATTTTGGTGATCTCTGCTGTGACTTCTAATCTTTCCATCCCACAATCTCGGATTTGTTCTCCGTACAAATGGAAACTTCGATTTTGTTTCTTGGGTCAACAAAGCTCAACCTTTCATCGCTTAGCCCTTCATCGAACGTCCTTCAGCGTCGTCGTCTTTGGCGAGATTTCCCGGTTCCTGCTTTGAGATTGAAGAAAATTTCTGTGTTGCCCCGAATCTCGCACCGGAACCGCCTAATCAGAGCTCATTGCTCTGATGGATTGGGACCAAAGGAAGACGATGGGTTTGTGCTAGAAGATGTACCTCACTTGACAAAATTTCTCCCTGATTTACCGGTAAATCGCTCTCCTATTAAAGGTAGTAACTTTTCTCGTGGGTTTAATAGGATTTTGCTTATTCCTTAATTCGTGAATTGTTTATGATATCACAGTCGTACCCAAATCCATTGGAGGAAAGCCAAGCATACGCCATTGTTAAGTAAGTTGAACTTCTACATGGCAAAGTAAGTAGCCTTTGAGGGTTGTAACGTATTGTTTTTGCTGTTTTTGTAGGCGAACCTTTGTCAGTTCCGAAGATGTTGTTGCCCAAAATGTGAGCTGAATGTTTCTATTCTATGCTTCTTCTCTTTGTTTCCCTGATTTTCGAGTGTTTTGCTTGCTCAAGTTCCTCAATCTTTAGATTGTAGTTCAGAAGGGAAGTAAGCGAGGAGTACACTTTAGGCGAGCAGGGCCTCGAGAAAGAGTATGATTTTTTCTTCAAGTTTGAATTTTTGTAAAGATTTTCGCAACTGAAACCTGTTAAAGTTTTGGCTTCTCAGGTGTACTTCAGATCGGATGAAGTAAAAGCTTGCATAGTGACATGTGGGGGCCTGTGCCCTGGGATAAATACAGTTATTCGGGAAATCGTATGTGGATTGAACAATATGTATGGTGTCAATAACATCCTTGGCATTCAGGGAGGATATAAAGGCTTTTACTCCAAAAACACAATTATGCTCACGCCTAAAGTAGTCAACGATATCCATAAACGTGGTGGCACTTTTCTTCAAACCTCAAGAGGAGGACATGATACAGCGAAGATTGTTGATAACATTCAAGATAGAGGAATAAATCAGGTAGCTAACATAACTAACATCCAGATTTTCCAGGTTTCTTAATTTTTGGGTAGTTTAGTTAGTCTTGGAACTGAGCCATAGTCTTCAGGTGTATATTATTGGAGGTGATGGGACGCAAAAGGGTGCAGAGAAGATATACCAGGTGATTTTACTATCACTTGTTAGAAGTTGTTGTGTGTATCAGTGTTTGTAACATTAAAATTTTTTATTGATAGTTGCTTCGTATTCTGTGAAGGAAGTCGAGAGGCGTGGTCTTCAGGTGGCGGTTGCTGGCATCCCCAAGACAATTGATAACGATATTTCTGTAAGAACTCATTGATATTTTTCATATTTAAGGTCTATTTTTCTCTCATATGGAGTTTCTTATACATCTTCTTCACCCATTGTTTTAGGTAATTGACAAATCCTTTGGCTTTGATACTGCTGTTGAGGAAGCCCAGAGAGCTATTAATGCTGCACATGTAGAAGTCGAAAGCGTAGAAAATGGAGTTGGAATTGTTAAACTCATGGGCAGATACAGCGGTGAATATTCTTTGGCATATGTTGTCTAGTTTCTTTTGTGAATATGAAGATAACTTTGGGTACAAATTCTGCAGGTTTTATTGCCATGATTGCAACTTTAGCAAACCGTGATGTGGTAATTGATTTTTTTTATTGTTAAAAGTGTCACTATAAAGTTCTATATAGGGGCGTAAAAATGGCAGCTTTGGAATGCGACAGGATTGTTGCCTGATTCCGGAGTCTCCATTCTTCCTTGAAGGAAAGGGTGGGCTCTTTGAGTTTATCGAACAACGACTCAAAGAGAACAGCCACATGGTTATTGTGATAGCCGAAGGAGCTGGACAAGATTATGTTGCTCAAAGCATGCGTGCATCTGAAACTAAAGACGCATCAGGAAATAGACTCTTGCTTGATGTGGGTCTATGGTTGACTCAACAGATAAAGGTATTGCTCCAAGTTAAGAAAATTGTTTCTAGTTGTTTTTCCCAAACATTCAAGATGAGTTTTGTGATCACAATGCTGCAGGATCATTTTACAAATGTTCGGAAAATGACGATAAACATGAAGTACATAGGTATATCTCCAGATTCACTGTCTCTGTCATATTAATGCTCTTCTGTGTATTTCATTGACATCATTTACTTTGTTAAACAGATCCAACGTATATGATAAGAGCAGTACCGAGCAACGCATCAGACAATGTCTATTGCACTCTTCTTGCCCAAAGTGCAGTTCATGGAGCAATGGCTGGGTACTCAGGTTTCACTGTGGGACCTGTTAACAGCAGACATGCTTACATCCCAATTTCTGTAAGCTTTTAGTTTTTACTTCTCTAATCATTCTTAGACTTAATCATTGAGGAGTCCTAAACCTTTGTTGTTCAAGTTAATCCATGATTATTTAACTGCGTGACATGTTTTACTTCCGCAGCGGGTGACTGAAGTGACCAATACGGTGAATTTAACGGATAGGATGTGGGCTAGACTCCTTGCATCGACAAATCAACCAAGTTTCTTGACTGGTGAAGTAGCATTGCAGAATGTCATCGACAAGGAAACTCAAGAAAAGATTGATAACATGAAGGTCTCTTCTATCTAGAAACAGGTCAGCTCATATTCGTCAACTGTTCCAAATGTATACTAGACCATATGCATAGAAGATATATTTTTATCAACAACTTCGAAGTATATCATTAGTTATAAGAATGCTTGAATTTAGTTATTCGTAATAATAATACTCAATATTCAGCTCAACTATGAGATTGAGATGTAAATACATATCTTTAGTCTCTCTCCCTCTCTGCTTTTTTTTAATTTTGCAACTTGTGCATCTCTCCATCTTTAGCTGTTGCGTATGGTCCTTCCAATTCCTTGTCAGATTTGCAGACAAATGCTGACTTGTACCCAACCATGAGACAAAACTATGGCACATTTTTTAATTCTGGTCCCTCTTGCAACTTGTTCATCTACTCAATTCTTTGATTCACACGTTCTGGACATCTCAGCTAATTAATACCTCAGTGATATCAAATACTAAAGGCCCTGTACCAAATCGGTTTCGTGCTAGAAACTGATTAAATTAAATTTTCTAATTTTAGGCTTGTAAAGGTCTTAATTATTTCAGGTTGAAAGTCGATTAAGCACCACGGAACTAGATAAAAAAAAAATAGACGTAGTCGGATCGATTTAGGTCCACAATTATCTTCGGTTTCACCCTCCCAATATTACCAGGAAGTTGAATCTCTGAAAAACCGAAACTTGAAACCATTCTTGGACAAGAACTCGTTTCGAGAACCTGAATCTCTTTAAGACATGAGACAACACAGAAGTTCCATTGTTACAGGAACTCTTTCATACATATATTGCAACACTTATTCACTACACTAATCTAACATTTTCTTGGCTCTATACATGATCCTTCGCATACTTATATATTTACCTATACTAATTAAACTTAAGCATCACTAGTCCCATTAGTTTGATGACGATGATGAATTACTCGTCGTTGTTCCTTGAGGCTCTATTACATCGCTTCTTCTCCTTTTCCGGCAAGAATTAACCGGAGCATCATACTTTCCTGCATCCAAAGGAAAGTTGAGCACAGCTTTTCTTCCCCTGAGCTTAAAAGCTGCATAGTCATAAGCTCTTGCAGCATCAATATCACTCTCAAAAGTGCCTAGCCAAATCCTGGACCCTTTCTTCGCGGGATCTCGAATCTCTGCTGCAAATTTCCCCCATGGCCTCCTTCTCACGCCTCTGTAATGTCTTGTCTCTTCGAAACTCTTTGGTCTTTTCCGGTTTGAGACAATCTCAACTTCAAGTGATGTTGTAGTTGTTGATGATGATGATGATTCTCCTTCCATTTGCGGAAACTCTCGGACATAGGAATCTGGATCAAGAGCCGGTGAAGTAGGTTCCAGTTTAGGAACTGCATTTAAGGGTTCTAGAGACCAGAGTCCTGAGACAAAAGCAGCATCGTCAAATACAAAATCTTCCATGAAACCATCAGGGATCATCAAGTCTTCAAAGAGATGCTTCTGTATAACCTCCAAACCAGAGCTTTCTTCAAAAGTCGCCATGAGTATGTTTATTTTCTTTTGCAGACAAGACAGAGGAAGAAAAATCTGAATATATAAAGAAAAGAGTCATAAACATGTGTTTAAGCTATGTGTGTGAGGTGTCACAAGTCTCTCTCTATCTCTCAGTTTACTCTGTGGGCCTTAGTCTTATCCATTAGCCATTTATGGAGACAAGTTAAGATCTTTTGCCAGGATTCATTCAAGTTGTGCCAACTTGATTTTGTCTCTGATGGTGACTAATTTCATTAACAACTAATTTGATTCTTGTAGAGTTTAATCCCTTGAGCTACATATAGTTCAATCATAAGTTATTTGCTAAAAAAGTTGTGGTTTTTGGCTTTTTAATGGTGACTAGAAAACGATGTTTTATGATGATATAGATGATTTGCGCAGTAGTAATGATTCACTAATTAAACTCTAAATATCAAAAGATATTTTGCATTTTAACATTTGAGTAAACATTTAGATATTATTATAGCTTTCACCCGAAGAGGAGAGACCAATAATATCAAATTGCTTTTCTTGTAGGGTTCTCTTGCTTACTACTTGCTAGGATATGATTTGAAGCCACTTGATTTTTCCTTTGGTCTACTTCATTTTGTAGGGCTCCACACATACAACCAAACCCTGCCCTCTTATATAGTTGTTTGACAATTATAACCCTAATCTAGTAATAATATTAATTAACCCTTTTTAATTTTATAATAATATGTAAGATAACATTGATAAAATCCTTTTATGGATGCTTTATAGATAATCTTAGGCGGCATTATCCATTGATTAGAATTTTCTACTTCTACTATTGAAATTTTGAAAATCTTAACTTTACGTTTCGATTTGTGTGTACTTAAATACTTATAGTGTTTTTCTTACATTACTTTTATAGCTCCGATTTATCTTTTTGCATGTTCCAATTTTATACTCTATTGACTATTTAACAGATGCGGAAGTAAGATATGTCTTAACGAAACTAATGATCAATAAGTCTTACACAATCAACGAATTTATAAGAACATCAACAAATACAAATACTATTTAGATTTTCAAAATCCTTACTTTTCCTATAAAAAATTAATGAATAAAATGATTGGTACTAAACGACTAATTTTATATTTGTACACTACCTCTATATTCTAAAAATATAGAATTTATGAGAGTGACGCAAGTGAAGACGTCATCAACCGTTGACTATTCGAAGTTCAAGTAACGGAGATAACGGAGAAGTTGGGAGACGTCGGAGATAACGGAGGAACACTGAAAATTCCGTCTCCTGCTCCCACATCCCAAACCCCCATCCAACTTGACGGCGTCAAAGGTACCGCTTCAACCTCAGCCTCAGCTTCCGTCGTCTCCGTCGCTTCACTCTCTTCTTCCTCAACTTTAACCCTAACCGCTACAGCCTTCTCCTCCTCCATCGGTGGAGAATTCTTAACCCGCTTCCGTTTCCCCAATCCGACGACCCCTTCCTTAAAACAACTTTCGGACGTAGCCCTCGCATCTAGAGGGAAATTCAAGATTGCTTTTCTTCCACGCAACTGAAACGCCGCTTGGTCGTACGCTCTTGCAGCTTCCACGGCCGTGTCGTAAGTCCCAAGCCAAATCCTAGAACCCTTTTTGTTCGGATTCCTAATCTCTGCCGCATATTTTCCCCATGGCCTCCTCCTCACTCCCCTGTAGTGCTTCTCCTCCTCCTCTTCCTCTGTCTTCTTCATCATACCAGAGACCGTTTTTGGAACGGATAGATTCGGTAAGGGCGGTTTACGACGGTTAATAGTAGATTTTGGTTTAGGGGTCTGGTTGTTGATGGTTCTTGGGCTTGTTACTGAATGAAAGTCGTGAACTTGGCTGGTAAATAAAGATGGATCAGCTTCGTTAAGGGAAAAATTATAAACTTTGGTTTCCATGGAAGCAAAATCTGTGAGAAGGTGCTGGCTTATGAATTCGATGGCTGAAACTTCTTGTTTAGTTGCCATCTTCACTCCTAATTAACCCTCTTGATATTTGTATCTGTGTGAAGAAGAGTGACGAGGAATATGGTAATATATAGTGGGGAAGACGTTAGAAAGAAAGAGAGGGTTCGAAGGAGTTTCCTGGATCGGACCGCGAAAGATCATACTACCTTGTGTTGTTTGGAGTTGAAGTGGACTTCTGACTTGTTTTCTTCTTTATCTTTATTTCGTCGTTTTTTATCTTTTTTCCTTCTTTTGTCTTATTCTGCTCTACATGGACTTTTTATCATTTAAAAGTACTTATCAAGTTATCGTGATAACTTTTAAAATATACAGAGTTTTAAGTTTTTGGTCTATGCACAGGGGTTATTGAGATTTTAAGTGAAGTTGTTTCATTGACATTTATTATAATTTTAATAAATTTGATGTATTCTGACTGTTAGGGATAAGAAAATTATCCATTTGGTTCGGTATTTGCTTCCACTCTATCCATATAATATTTATGTGATTATTAGCAACAACAAAAAAGCAAATTATGATACCGTAAAAATAGAACAGATCAATAAGAATACAAATTGCAAAGATTAAAAGAGAAAGATCATATCAAGAATATAAATTGCAAAGGTAAATAGAGAAAAGTGCATGCCGGAGCCTTTCAATGGTAATGAACACGTATAATTACGACAAACATCATTGTAATTTTTTCTTTTACATAAATTTGTATTATTCTTATCAAATGTAAGTGAATATATATATTTATAAGTTCTTCAAATTTCTTAAGGCACTCAAAGAGATGGGCGTTTGCAAACAGCCGTACACTCTTGTTTCTTAAGATAACATGATTTCGGTGTTCCGCCACAGCAAAAACAAAACTTTTGTCCTCTGTGTTTAGCACATTCTACACGGATGCACATTAATGGTTATAATTTTCCCGCCTTAAGCCCTTCTGCGTTTGCCACTACAAGAAAATGTCTAAATGAGAATATAACTATATGCATGGTTAAGATGGTGATGATGATAATTAAGTGATGAAAAACGGGAAACTTTATATATGTATATATATACGTACATTCATGTAGAGGGATGAGGAAAATTATGAAGAGACACAGGATAGCAAGATGTGATGATGACATTGTTGTAATATTCTTTTCGAAAACGGAAGCGTTGTTTGCTATTTGATGGTCACAATCCCTACGTACGTACAATAGGGATTTATATATATAAGTATAAGTATGTAACTAGTTATGCATATCTCGTGTGCTTGTGTTACTTTTTATTTTATTTTTTTAGCTTCAATGGTTCAATGAAACAGTCTAATTTCAAGCATTTTCCATATCCCCGTGAATTATGAATAAGATGACATAAAATAATATTCTTTTGACGAAAATGAATGGGTAAATAGTACAACCTGAAAAGTAGTAATTTGGACCATTTGATTGTTGATATTGAGGGATTCTCTGATTTTAAATTTTTATTTCATATCTTACAATGAACTGTTCGTTGCTACTAGCTAGTATTAATTAAAGAAACAAGCTACATATTGCGATTAAATATCCCTAATGACTTCCGCTACATTATCGTATTGCCAATTAAATATTTGTTTCTCAAATTACTGATTCAAACATCATAAATTTGTTATGTTACCTCGACGTAATTAATAGTGAGCACTTGACAAGATTATAACGAGCAAATAGATATGACTAGATTGCGATAATAAACTTTGCCGAGCCGATCATTTTTATCTCTTTCCACTTCCCAGGTTACTTCGAATTTAACAATTACAGGACAGTGTCTAGTCTTAGATACGTCTACACATATTTATCATATAGTACACGTCCTTTTTGTGTCTTTTTTTATATACGTCTTAGTATTCTATATAGTAGCTTACAAAGCTCGCGTATTTTTTCTGTCTATTTTTAGTTACGTCTGGCTCCTTAATAAAAGAAAAAAAATATGTTTGTCGTTTTTTATGTTAATAGTTATGGTATTTTTGAAAAGTAGAATACACAAAACATATCTAGTGTTTTTTATCATAAGAAAAACTTATCATAAGAAAATCTTTATTAGCTTATATCACCAAACGAACATAATGTTATTAAGAGAAATAAACGAGAAGATCCATCAACCAAATATGGCTGCAGCAAAATTTGGAAAGTCTAAATATAATGGAAATCAACATATTAGGTGTTGAATTTGTTTCATCGAAGAAATGAGTTGTAGAATTGTCTTATGACTAAAGGAGCGACCGCTCGTCAAAGCCAATTAATGCCACGGTTTGTCGGCTAAAATATTATTTTTTTGTTGGCTCCACGAAAGAGCTTGTACTTCAAATTGCTAAAATTGACAATTTCTTTATTATTAATCAATACAAACGTCTCAACTTTTTTTTTCTTTGGCGATACCTCAAAACAATTTCATTTTTTCGCTCAAGTTGTTGGGGTCTTAGGAGTTTTGGATGTAAAAGGAACTATGCATTTCGTATATATATTTTTTTTTATAGATTCTATCGGCTTATTCGGTTAACTCTGATAGGAATGCACTCAAATACTACAGAGTGGACTGATTACCACATTGTCTGTCCCGAGTTTAAATTGTCTTCCGATTAATGTCAAGAGATAGTCAGACCGCCTGAATTGCTGACTACCAGATAAACCAATTGGACCGAATCCTAACTGACAGACTTCTCAAACAAATGTGATTTTTGTTTCTAAGGAAGATCGAACCCAGGTTTGAAATTTTCACCCTTTTCCAAAAATCCCCTATCACTAGACCACAAGCGCTTATATTTAGAGCGTTCAAATTGTTAGCCTAACTATGTACTCACATAGATTCTAACAACAAAGTACTTGAGTTAGCCAAAAAATCACTTTGATATTCAGGATAATTTTTAGTTTGTACAAAAGATGGAAAAAAACGAGCGAGGCAGAAAAAGTGTGACAGAAAAAAAGAATTAATGTGACGTAGAGCAACTTCATTCGCAAAGGTCACAATTGCATGCATGTACAATATCTCTTGAACACGTGGCGTACATGTAGGCCTTACCATTTCTTTCTCCTCCAAAACTGGACCCCACTCTTTAATTTAGAATCGTTATTACAAAGTTTCTATTACTAAATGCATTTCTTCCGCACAAAAGATAAACTTTGTATAGCCGGTATAGCCGCCGTATCCCTCATGATCCTCACCGGTTTAACACTCGCCGGTACGACCGTGGTGTTAATGGTTATGACGCCGGTTTTTGTAGTTCTTAGCCCAATTATTGTACCGGCGGTTATTTCTTGGAGTTTCTTGGCCACGGGGTTCTTAGCTTCTGGTAGCCTCGGAGCATCGGCGATCGCCCTCCTCATCTGGCTCTACAAGTAATTGTTATGTAATCAAGATTTTACCCTTCAAAATCATTAACCAGCTTTATATATGTATATATTATAGAGCATCGTAAAGACTTCTCGTACGTAGATTTTAAAAAACTATTTTTTAAAAAGAAACAGCCATACATTATCTTTAACGTTTGTAAAAATGGTGTGTATGTCTGATATACTTATAGGAAACAAGAGTATTCTATATCTAATATGCATGCGGGAGTTTGGCCTATGCATGCGGGAGTTTGGCCTAAGGGGGCTAGAAGTGGCAAGCTGTTGAGAGGAGATAAACCGTCGGAGGAAGTTAAACCGCCGGAAAGAGATAGGGCGGAGGAAATTACGCCGTCGGGAAGAGATAAATGGTCAGAAACAGATAATACGGCGGAGGAAGATAAATCGGTAGGAGGAGTTATGCATGCGAAGGAAGAGCCATCAATCCCTGAGATATCAAAGGTGCTATAGTAGTGATGATCAAAATATATCTTTTTCATATTTACGCATATATCGGATACAAAATTTAGCTATCAATTTGTTATAACTTTTAGCGAAATATAATATTCGTAGCTCTTTAATCCCGACATACTCGGTTTAATTATAATTTAGGTTTTTATTCCCTAAAATTAATTCTAAATTTGAAAATTTTATTTTTGCAAATCGTCCTACACAAAGTGCACGTTACTTAACACGCATCTTCTAAAACGACCATAGTTTGTGTAATTCAAATCTTATTATAACAAATATCACTCATATGAATAAAAAAGGATTTAAGAGAAAAAACACGATTTAACTAAGTGATAATTTCATTTGGTGTTATAAATTAATGGTAGGTTTTGTTGGCGGATCAAAATCCAATTGGCTCCAAGCGTTGCGGTCCAGATACTTCGAGGAAAAGGTCTCATCAACTTCGACTCGCCATGGATCCTGCTAAAGTACGATCTATTTTTATGAAAGACTACCAAAAAGTCCCTCGTGTAGGAGCTTCTGCATATAAATATTTTACATCGCGCGACAAAAAATACATAAACCATATTCATATATGACATCTATCCTAACAAATATAATTATGTCTATCCGCATCATTACAAGTTATATCATTGTAATACCCACAATGATGCTTAGTCTAATAACTAATACAAGTTGTTTTACGCCATGGATCCTTCCCGTCTTCCATACGAGTAGGACTGACTGATTAATGATTAATAATATTTTTCTTGAACTTACGAAATGAGAGAAATAGCTAACGCTAGTGGCATTTTTGGTATTTATATAAATTATAGAATACATATACTTTAGTTGCTAGGAATCTCTAAGTTGACATGTACTTGAATCTACCTTTAACGCCTACTCTATCATAAATTTATATTTTGCTAGTAAAAAATATAAGCTAAGTCAATATTTAATTAAATATATCTCTAATCACGATATTTTATTTTAAAATGAATTTCTCTTGTTTCTTTGTTTGTGTGGGAATTTGCACACACACAAAAAAAATCGTTGAGAAATAAAATAGTTTTACAATGAATTTATATTTAAGGATATTACAGATGTGCAAATTCCATTTCGACATGTCACATGGAAAGTTTTCGGTGAAAATAAGATATGTGATATTGAATTAAATATTTTCCGGATTTAGCGTATGCGTATTAAAAGGACTTTGCCTCAACTTTTGTAACATACATTTTTACATATGTCTTAACTAATAGAAGATTAAGATAAAAGTAAATTTCAACTGCGCTAAGATTGGGATTGATATTGATAAAGATCTGGTTATTTTAGGAAAATCAATAAATAAATAAAAATCAAATATACGATTTAATATCTCAGCTATATCCCTAGAATTTAAATATCCCCTACTTGTTTAGCTGGAAAATAATCTAACGGCTGAAATCTCCACTAAAGGCTACTTTAAAAAATCTACATCGTCGGTTATGATCTTACGCTGATACTGCTGGATTTTTCCTTATAATAACTACAGTAATTTCCAAATAAAAGAAGATAAATAAGGAAACGCTTTATCTCTTAAGGAAAACAAAAAAAGGTAAAACACCAAAGACATTCACAAAACCAGCTCATGCTTATTGGGATAAATATTGTATATAATAACATCTATAACCACACGCAGAGACTAAAGATAAATTAAATACAATTCGTGAGATTGTGAGAGATTCCAATTTACTTGACGTAGAGAGATCGGAGATGGTGGCGACGGCGAAGACGTGTTCACATTGTGGCCACAGTGGTCATAATTCACGTACTTGTCTTAACGGCGTTAATAAAGGAAGCGTGAAACTGTTCGGCATTAACATATCGTCTGATCCGATTACGCCGCCTGAGGTAACGGCGTTAAGGAAGAGTCTTAGTTTGGGAAATCTTGATTCGCTTCTCGCTGCCGATAACAGTAACGGTAACGGTGATCCAATCGCCGCCGTTGAAGATACCGGTTATCATTCCGATGGTCAGATTCATTCTAAAAACGGGAGATCCGCTCATGATAAGAAAAAGGGTAAAATTTTCTTTATTTCAATCGATGATTAATTTGTTGAAATTAAGAAGAAGAAGAAAAAGACAGATCGAGTTTTACAAGTTCATGATCAAACTTTTTAGGGAAGCCATGGACGGAAGAAGAACATCGTATTTTCTTAGCCGGGTTGAAGAAACTCGGAAAAGGAGACTGGAGAGGAATCGCAAAGAGCTTCGTGACGACAAGAACACCGACACAAGTGGCGAGCCATGCTCAGAAATATTTTCTTAGGTTAAATGCTAACGACAGGAGAAAAAAACGTGCGAGTCTCTTTGACATCTCTCTCGAAGATCAGGTTTTTGCCTTGAAACCCAAGTACTCCGTTAATCAAAGTTTATTAATTTTTTTTAGGGTTTTAATTTTCGGTTAATTTGAATAGAAGGAGAAACAGAGGAAGTCTCAATTGATGATGACAGGTGCCTCAACATCATCATCGAAAACTCCATCTAAACAACCAATAACCGGATCTCAAGAACCGGTACAAGTTCAAACTCAAGCCGGGATATCAAACAGGTTTCAGAATCTATCAATGGAGTACATGCCAATCTACCCAACCGTACCATCTTACTACAAATTTCCGGCTGTTATGTTCCATCCAATGCACTATGCCAATCCTGAATCGATTAGGTTTGTTCACCCTTCCGGTATACCTGTACCAAGTCATATACCGATTGGTATGCCTCAACCTCAGGCAAACGAAGCTTCTCATATGACAAAGAAAGACCGTTTGGAACTTGATATCGGTTTGCCTCCTCCTCCACCACAGTCTACCGGAGCAACAGACTTGACGGCTCACGGCGTCATTCATGTGAAGTGAAATCACTTTTTTTATAGGTATTATATATAGGTATATTGTTTGGCTTTTTAGTTATGAGTTTTCTACGAATATATATATTCAGAAGTTTTGCCAATCATATTTATGTACACTTTTATTTCAGATTAGATTAAAAAAAAATAAAAATATATATATATATATACTTGAATTTAAATTTAGCTGCTCCTTCATTAACGAAAAACAAAAATGCATAGCCTTAGTGTTTTAGTAAGGCTTGTAGAGTTTAAACCAAAATTTATCAAAACTTTTTGTTTTTGTTTGAATGGTCAACTAATTAGCTAGTAGAAACCTTTAATCAGTTTCCTTGAAGCTCGTCTGTTCCGATCAACATGGTGTGGTTTGTCTGAATCACCACCGAGTTCTAAGGCGGCGCCCAAGAAACGAGTCTGAGTTCCATCGCTGTCGTTGTCGATGTCTCCTTCGATCGTCAATCCTTCAATGCTAGCCGCAATAGATTCCTCTCTCATCCCAACATCAACATCTATAAAATTATAATTGGTCGGTTATGATCTTAACAAATAGTGCATCAGATTATTTGGTTATTTATTGAATAATCACGCACAATTATAATTTGCCTTTGCATTGCAAATGAGTGAGGCTGCATAGTCTTTTTGTAAACGATAAAGAAGAATTTAGGACCGCAAGAACAGTTCAAGAGAAACCAATCTGTTACAATACCTGGATTTGAGAAGAGCCAAAGAACGAGGGCGCATGCAAGAAGGACAAAAGGGATGATGTGAATCGCGTTTTCTGCGAACTTGGCACGTGACTTCTCCTTCTTAACCATCTCCTCTGGTGGATTATTATAGGAAGCTGGTTCGTCCTCGTCGAGGGGACCTACCATTGAGCCCATCCACCATCCTTTAGGCGGTGCAGATGAATAGTCTTCCGTCCCACGGTTCCAACTTGCGGATCTGTACATATTGTTTGTATTTTCTAATTCTTTGCTTTGTTACAAGAACTCTATAGAAAGTGTTTTTTTTTTAGGATGTCTATGGTTTTGTAAACGAGCTTTATCAGTTTTTCTGTAATATTCATTAATATATTCATAATTTTTCTTTCTTTGAAGAAAACAAAAATTCCCGGATTTGGTTGCGAATTTAGAGCCTATGGTTTTGGTACATTTTGATCGAAATTAGGACTTTGTCAAATCGTTCAATGGTAATCGAAAGTAATGTCTGTAGATTCTTTTTGTAATTACAATAATGTATAATAAAATATTAGACTCCAGTAACTTTAAGCCAGTGTGTAATGGGTTCTTAATGGGCTAGTCCATTTGAGTTGTGGCTCCGTTTCCCACTATTGCTAATAAAATAAAAAAACGCAATTAGTTAGAGATAATTGGAGAATATTACTATAAATGTTACATTTTGGTAGGAAATCCGAAAGCATCAGTTAATAAGTATACAACTCCGAAGCATAAGCCGACGCATCCTCCTCTCCTCTGTTTGGCCATGAACATACTTCACAAGCTCGGTTTGGGATCCAGTAGACAAACCAACATGGATCCTTCTCCGATCGCACAGGGTCCTGACGACGAAGCTCCGGCGCCGGGAAACCAGTTTGCTCAATTCGGCGCCGGTTGTTTCTGGAGCGTCGAATTAGCGTACCAGAGGGTTCCGGGAGTGACTCAGACCGAGGTAGGGTATTCTCAAGGGATCACGCACAATCCTTCTTACGAGGATGTCTGTTCGGGCACATCGAATCACGCCGAGGTTGTTCGTGTTCACTACGACCCCAAAGAGTGTAGCTACGAGTCGCTGCTTCAATTGTTCTGGTCTAAGCATGATCCCACCTCCTTGAATCGACAGGTACCGGTTTTGCTCTTTTGATTGTCTGATTTTTATGGGTCTGAGTTGTAATTTTGGGAGATTGATGAAGATTTCTAGGTTTTTTTTAAAAAAAATTCTGTGGCGTGAAATTGAGATTGAATTATGATGTTCCCTGAAACTTGGTCTTTGGCTTGCTTGATTTTGCATAATTTCGATGAATTTTTCTAATTACATCAGCCACTGTATTTTTTCTTGAGACTTTGGATTATTTTAGATGTTTTTGTTAGTATAAATTCCGGTTTAATGTTTGAAGCGACACAGAGATGCACATACATGTTCCTGTCTCCATGTATTCATGTGGATATGGATTTGGCCATCATTCTTGTCATCTTTGGTCACAGAATCGTTCTCATGTGTAAACTTCATTGGTATATTTTATAGAGAGCACTAAGCCAGCTCTTAGCTGGAACATAAATTGGTAGAGTTCTCTACAGTAAAACAGCGACCTTGTTTTGGACGCGATTAGTTTGTCATAGAGAAATATATCAATGTTGTTAAACTTCTTGGAGCATAACACTTAAGCTTAATATCGGCATGATATCCACTCGTTTTCTGCAATAGGTTCGACGTGGTTGCTCTGTCTTAATGATTTCATCATTTAACTGATCAGGGAAACGATGTGGGAACCCAATACCGATCAGGGATATATTTCTACAACCCGGAGCAAGAGAAACTAGCACGCGAGTCACTGGAGCTTCACCAGCAACAAGTGGACAGGAGGATTGTGACAGAGATCTTACCGGCTAAGAAATTTTACCGAGCTGAGGAATATCACCAACAATACTTGTCTAAAGGAGGGCGGTTCGGACTCAAGCAATCCACTGCAAAAGGCTGCAACGACCCAATCCGCTGCTATGGTTAAAAAGCCTTGCTTCTACCCAAAAGCAGAGGATTTACTTCACCTATCTATAGACTATATAGCTGTTGTGTGTAGAGATAGCAATTCTCGTTGAGAATAAAGAAGCTGAGGCTACTTATGTATGTAACTTGTCTTGTTCATAAAAGTTTGAGTGTTCAGATCGTTTAGGTATATTATTCTTTGGATTCTCTTATCTTAAACATTACGTTGAGGGTGGATAAACTTTGCAAGCTATCACCCAACAAGGAATATGTGTGTTTCTTCTTCTTTTATGGATTTTAATTTTTAATGTGGTAGCAACTAACATGAATAAGATCAGTATAACTAAAATTATAAGCACCGTTCATACAAACTATATAAAAACAAAAAAAAATCGCGGGAAGTCAAGCAAGTGAAAAAGACAGAACCGACCGTGATCTTGTCATAACAAAATTCTTTAAAATCTGCTTAATAAATAGTAACAAAACAAAAAAATAGAACTACGTGTTGTTCATTATCCCTCTAACGTGAATAGCACGAATTTAGTTCAGGCTCGCGACTCTCTTACGTGGCTTTCCTTTAATCGCCCATATTTCATTTTCCATATCATATTAGACGCTAAGTTATGATTGAAACTGCATTGTTGCCGAAAAAAAAAAAGAAACTGCATTGGTTTGGTCACATTTCTCGAACATAAAGATTATTATACTAAGATACGATATAAAACTAAATTTATTTTGTTCCAAACTATTCACGAACGTCAACTAAAAGAAGTTTCGAGGAAAAAGATGTTTCTTTTAACCCAAAAAAAAGCACAAAGTATCTCACACATATTTGAGAATTTACTTCATTTAGTTGACGTTCGCAAATCTTAATTAATTGCTATAAGATAACGTTAAATTGTGCTGGTTTCTAACATTCAAATTCTTGTATTAAACGTATTATTATACAATTTTCTTAGACTGGTTAAAGATTATCTCAAAGTCTGTGCGTACCGTAAAGTCTAAAGAGAAGAATAAGGGGCAATATAAATAGTTTGGTGGGTTAACCAATATGATCCCTAGCGAAAACCAATTCTTAAGTTACTATTATTGTGTTCTCAAACACACCCAATTATCGTATCCTCCTAGTTAATGCCAAAATGTAAGATTTATTAGAAAAAGACATGAATATTAGAGCTATATATAAACCTATAATTAAGACACCACACACATATGTCGGTCAATGCGCAATTAGGTAAACAGTAAGCTAATTCATGGTGGTGATTTGATAGTTGAAATATTTCTCATGTATGTTGGGAGACCAATTATATAGCCCAACTTCACTGTGGTTTCTATATGTATGTGTACAGCTTCAAGTTTCAAGTCTTTTTTTCCAGTGGATTTCCATTTTTCTTTTCTTTTAATCTTCTCAATTTTCTTTATCCATTCCTTATTTTAGAAGCTAAGTTAGTTAATTACACTTAATATAAACCACCAGAAAGTCTGTTAAATTAATAATAATTTACTGGCCCATGGTTTAACCTTGAGATCATAATCACTATATTGTAAACTCAAAAATGATCAAATGAAACTAACTATCAAAATTAATCATAGAATTCGTGATTTGTGAACAACCACATGATAATGATTCTGGTTAAGAGCTTTCACGTTTAAAGCATTTTCCAACTCCAATATAATTTCCACTCACATCTTCTCCAAGTTTATCTATTTTCAGTTTCAAAATAAAGTATAAAGCAAAAGTATTCTAAATATGAAATAACTATATTCGTTACTACTATTTTTTTTATTTTTATTTTTAGAGTAGAATATAAAGTATGGAATAAAAATTAGTTTATTTTAAAGTGAAAAACGAAGTAATATATCGAACAATTAGGTTCTTTGTACAAAATATATGCATCCAAAAATTTATGTTTTTGAAATCTACATGTAACTAGATATTTATTTATTAGAACCAATAAAAGAAATAATTAGAAATAATTTTCACGAAAATGTTGTTTGTATATTCAAAGTATATTTTAAACAAGATATTTATTTTATTTTCTATTAGTTAAAAAAGCAAAAATGCTACTTATAATAGTGAAATGAAGGTGTTGTTAAATAGATGTAGAAATATGTGAAAAAGTATCTTTACGTATCATATTTTAATTTATAAGAACTGGAACTATAATTTGAAACGAATGAATTCATTTATCTAAATTTACTTTTGAAAAATGTTATTTTCTACACTTAAGAAAATTGTTTAAAGTTTTAATAATGACAGAAAATATATTTCTTAATATCTTTTATATAGTATATTAAACAGAATATGTGTAACACAACCTTTAACTCCATGTATATATACACTCCAAACGACAGGCAAAAGACAGAAACCAAAAACACGTAATGTAATATAAATTCGTCAAACAGAGCTCTGTTTTCCATCCGTCGAATGGCTGATCAGATTCAGATTCAGATTCAGACGATGAATCAAGAACCAATGGTGGAGATCATGCCAAGTGTCATAACGGCAATGTCGTATCTCTTGCAAAGGGTATCGGAGACCAACGACCATCTGAGCCAGAAACAGAGGATCTCAGGCTTCCATGGATTAATCAAACCTTCCATCTCAATCAGAAGCTATCTCGAGAGGATCGTCAAATACGCGAATTGTAGCTATTCGTGTTACATCGTCGCTTATATATACTTGGATCGGTTCGTCAAGAAGCAGCCATTTTTACTCATCAATTCCTTCAACGTTCACAGACTTATAATCACAAGTGTCTTGGTCTCTGCTAAATTCATGGATGACTTGTAAGTCAATGATGCTGAGGCTAATTTGTTGAAATGCACTAATTAACAGTTGTTTAATTTTTTCTTTTTATAACAAATTAGGTGTTACAACAATGGATATTACGCTAAAGTTGGAGGAATAAGCAGAGAAGAGATTAACATACTTGAGCTTGATTTCTTGTTTGGTATCGGGTTTGAGTTAAACGTCACCGTTTCTACTTTCAATAACTATTGCTCTTTTCTACAGAGAGAGATGGTGATGAAGTCTCTCTTTCTAGAACCTTCTCTCTCATTCAGAAGCTCTTTGAAGACGAAACTTGTGATGAATCCACTCGATGAAGACTCTTTATCCACTCATCACAACAAGAATCAACTCGCTGCTGCTTGATTATATAATATGTAGCAGATACATTTTAAAGTCCATTTATCTGACAAATCTTATGTTTTTTTTTCATTCTTCAGTTATAACAGTTTCTCAATTTCTCAGTTCTATTGTTTTGAATTTAGAGCCAAACCATAACTATAACAAGTGTATAAAATACCTATCGTCATATTATAAATCTGTTCTTACCAGTCGAAGTAAATCTAAAATAGATATATTTGTTTCTTCTTTAGATTATCTGAACACCTGTTTAGAGACATACGAAAACACTATAAGATATCACCACATTTAGCGACACATGCAAAGACATTACAAGATATGTCGAGCACATAATCCATAAATAAAGCATACAAGACAAAGGAAGTTACATTTTAAAAAGGTACCAAACCTAATAACCTTGATATTACAAACACTTATACCATTCCCGAAACCTTTTAAGTTGGGAGAAATTACAAACTCATCATCACGGATGAGACTTGCCACCGTGGCTCAATGCAGCAACTGCACCACCACCGGACCGACCATTTCCGCTTCCGTAACCATACCCACCTCCACGTGCTCCGCCACCACCAGAACCATATCCATATCCGCTCCCTGATCCGGATCCTGATCCATATCCGTATCCGGATCCTCTTCCCCATCCCGTTGGTGATCTACCGGAACCTGCACCGTAACCCCATCCAGAACCTGGGGCGGAACCCCAACCCCAGTTATACTCCCAATTGGGTCCACGGTTCGACCCACTTTCACCTTGGTAATTTTGGCCTGGTGTCATGTTACCCCTTGACCATGCGAATGGACGAGAAACCGAAGTTTTCACAGTGATTAAAAAGAACAAAACAAACAAGAGCCCTCTGATCATCTTCTAATTTTGTTCTTAAGCTTTTCTTTTCTTTTCAATATAGGTTTTGTTACTTTCTAAATCTTGTTTTGCTATGAAGTTATTGTAAGGAAGCTTCTCCCACCATTTATATAGGCAACAACATAAAGCATTAGTGAAATGCAACGGTCCGTGACAAGTGGGTTTAATAGAGTCAGATGTGGCAGACCCACCCTTTTCTGAAATCCAAGCAAATTAAAAAAAAAACCTTCTTATGAGGGGAAAAGAAAAAAAATACATGTTGTGAGCTATAAACCTTTTTTTTGTTATATAAATATTTTACTTAAGACGTAGTTATCAAGTTATCAACTGGTTAATAGGCACCACCGCCCTAACAATACAATAAAAATATCAATTACCATGCATTATTAATCAAATAGCTTATCTCTAGTTTAGTTGGAATACAGTATATAAAAAAGGTCAGAAGAAATGATTACATATTTGATATTACTGAGCTACTTGAGTTTCTTTAAAGTATACAATATTATCTTCAAGAAACACTTAAGATGCGTCTCAACGTCAATCCCACTTAGAAATTTTACTAATTACGGCTTGTCGTTATGAAATGTTCATCATCATCATCATCATTATCAATACAGCAAAACTACATCCATTAGAAGAATGCATATAAATATCAACAGCATTGACATATCGAGAAAAATCACTAGTTCATTTTTATATTAAATTGCGCAACCACTCAAATCGAAAATGTTCATTTCAACAAATTTTCGATGGAATTATCCTTTGAAAATAGCCTTTTTTATTAAAAATAATTAGCGAATCAGACATATATTCTTTATTTAAAAACAACCGAACATGTCAAATTAGCTAGCGATCATCTTATCTATTGACTAATCGAACTCAATTAAAAATCACTAAACTAATATTTGCCATATCAAATTCAAATGGTCTAAACTTTTCTAAGACATTTAAGTCTATTCAAAGTTCCATACACTGAAAATCAAGAAACTATTCAAGCTTGATCATGTGTGATTTTATTACTAAAAATAATTATTTTAAATTGTGATTTATTACATATGTACGAGGTCAGCATATGGCCCTACTTCGTATATGTTTTATTCAATAAATAATCTTATATAAGCTCGGTGTTTTGTGATGGTCTTTTTTATATGATTGTATATTATCTCGCAAGTATGAAACAAAAACCGCGTGTGCGTAGAATCTAGAAAGATTTTTCAATTAAAATATAAATGCAGAGGAAATAACAACATAAATTTTATATGACACGAAAAAATTATCAGGCTAAATCAACTTCGTAAACCGATTCATCTATGTGCAACAGAAATAAATTATATTAATCTAGAAAATAGAGCACACATATGATTGTTTTATTTTGGTTTGACAATACTAGATGGTAAGTGATTATAAATAGATTTATAGATCGAATAGAACAATTAATTTCGTAATTTTACTGTAGTTTATATCTACAGTAATTTTGTTATTTTGTGATGAGTTATAGTTGTTTTGCACTGACGGTATTTATCCTTTAAATGATTGTATCCATTCCACAAGTTTAACACTAATTAGAACAAGTTTTACACTAATTTTGTTGTACCCTGTAACGATTTAGATCTATAGTGCATACTCGAAGTTTTTGGCTCTAAGAAATATCTAAAGGATCCTTTTTGCAATGATGACAACTTTTAACATATTTTCAACGGTGAAGCGGTCCACACGCACAACTTCCTACGGTGGAGCAACTACCATATGTTATGTCTCTTATAAGATATGATCGAATATTCATATTCATAAATCTATATTCGTTATACATGCATATACATCTAAAAGACGACCCCCATAAACAAAGATCTGAAAGCTCACTACCTAGATTTAAAATATTGCATGTTATTAATTAGAAAAATGGTTCTCATGGTTATTTCTTACAACATTCCTCTAATTTTGTTTCAAAATATCTTGAAATTGGATTACGTATATGTGATGTAAATGGATCAAATTTTATAGTGGAGTAAACAGGTTGGCAAATCCGGATCGATACAGCCCTGTAATTTGCTTACAAAAAATGTCTCATGAATATATAAGCTACGGTATAAATATGCACCCTAATTTTCACCTATATCAACATGCTTTATGAAAAACTACTATTTAAACAAATATATTATTTAAATCCAATTTTTTCATTATAAAAATATAATATATAATTTACAGTCTCTAAAGTTTCGATTTGGTCCATAGGTTCTACTAGTTTCTCAGTGTAACAAAGTAACAACATTCTGTGATCCTTAAGTTGTGCAACGTGCTGGACCCTCTATAGTCACTACTACTTCCACCCACTTTCTCTATTATAACACACTTAGCATCATTTTAAAAGCATTATATGTATATTATGTATGTATATGCATATGTACTTTCACACTGTTTTCCATACAAACGCGTTTGTAACTGTGTATATTGGTATAACAAACTACAAGTTGTTTTTTTTGTCAACATGTAATTATTCTATATTGAAAAGAACATTATCGAGAGTGGTAAATCAATATGTAGCAGAAGAGCCTAAAAAACAAAAAGAAGCGCAAATAACAATTATCATCAAGCTGAACGGCGTAATCCGTCAACGTGAGAATTACATAAGTATATAAATTAAAATTAATCAATGGTTCAAGCTACATTAATCATGCAATAATTGGAAAAAAAAATCAAGATGCAGAAGCATTAACTAATCATTGTTGGTTCCTCATTTGTATGTATCACATGTGAGGTTTTTTTTGTTTTTTTCAGTTTTGATGTTTTAAAAGTTTTGGGACGAGCAGAGTTTATGGTCTTATCTCAAGTGCTACTTAATCAGTGCGAACTCTAGATTCACTGTTGGTTCGCTTTTTCAGTCGAATTATCGTTCTTAATTATTGGTTTTTATTTATTTATTTGTAACTATTGATTTGGAAACATAGCTAAAATTTGGAAATGTTTCTTGCAATTCACTGATTATTTTTTGTCGAAATTTTTAATTCTTTCGTTTAAGTCCCATAGGTGCTGGTTGGTTTTCTTTTGATTTCTTTGTTTTTAAACAAATCCAAATTTGTTAAACTGCAATGTGTCAAATCCATGCTACAACTTAAAAGTGACTTTCATGTTCATACTATGGATAGTACTTAATTAGGCCCGACATATTTTAACTAGGCCTTCTTAGCTAGAAATGTTTACCAAAACCCACCAAACATTTAATTTAATTCGACCCAGCCCACTTTTATGTAATCAAAAGCTCATTGACCTATGTTATTTTTAAACGCATTTATACAACACATTCATTAACTAAAATAGTAATCAAAACTGATTAAAATAATATATAGTGGTTTGTATAATTCACGTTATGCAAAATAATGCATCTTTTTTTTCTTCTTAAAAGCAATTGAGGGAAAAATGCATGTCGTTGTTGAAAACAAAAACATAGTAACCAAAACTCAACATCTCTAAAGTATAGTTTCCTAGTTGCGTAAATTCTAAGGTAGATTATTTTATTTTGCTTGGGAGATTAGTAGTATTCAAAATTTTAACCAAGGTTATGACTCATATGAGTTAGCTACTAATTTTTACAACGCCATGTATAATCTACGCCAAGTATTTTGATTTGTGAAAGCAGAGAATTGGTTATTAGGTTTAGCTTGCTGTGATGTGGTAGTTCAGACGTTGGAAAGGTGATTTGCTCACACGTAAACTTTTTCACCATACAATACAAAAATCATGTAAAAGAAATGTGACTATCGTAAAACACAACATAGATAATGCACGGATATATGTGTCAAAACTAATATATATATATATATATATTTACAAAACACAATGTATTAATATATTAGTTGAACGATTTTTAAAACTTACTGATACGATTATTTTTAAGTGAGTAGAATATTTCAATAATTGTTGACAAAAAAAGAATATTTCAATAAATACAATTAGAAAAACAAAATACAATATTTTAGGGGTGAAACCATGGAAAAGATGTAAAAATCTCATGGAGGAAGAAATGTACTAATTTAATAAGTATATGCTTAATTCTATCTTTTTCAAATTCTTTTTTCTATTTTTATTTTATTTTACAGCGGTTGATTATATTTATTCAAGAAAATCATTTAAAAGGAAAGCGTGGAATTAGAATTGTGTTTACTCTTCTTGCCCAAAATAACTATCATAGAAAGCAGTTTAATTAGTGAAGAAAATCGTAATTATATGATAGCATAGTAGTGACCAGATTAACAAGCTCACAAAACAACAAAATAATAAGTAGCAAGATATCCATGAATTATCCATTAAAAATTAAAAAATTCCAAGTGAGGAGAAAAAAATGACCCTGCCACCACAAGTTTCACAAGTTTCTGAAAACAAAATATATTTAAAGCAACGAAAAATATATAAAAAACAAATAAATACGGCAACCAGTACAAGATCGCCACGTAGAAAAACCTTTGTAAAAACCTTTCTCTTCTCTCTCTCTCTCGGTCTCGATTTCTGATTTGTCACACTGTACGACCGACCAAACACAAACACATAAAAATAGCTTCGGCGAACTAAATTGATAATCTGCTGCTGCTGAAAGATTTTAGAAAGGATGTCATGTTTGGGTAGGATTTTGTCGGTTTCGTCCTATCCACCGGATCCTCGTGTTCCCGGAAGGCGAAGTCGGAGATTGAGATGGCGATTCTCGGCGTTGGACCCACAATCTTCCTCTCTCGACTCCGATAAATTCGCTGCCGGGTAAATCGAATTATCTCTTCTTGTCCAAATCGAACCGTCAAAGTGTTACAGATTCGGGTTTTATTCTTTGAATTTCGCCGTGATTTTGTTTTTCCGATTGCAAGTAATGAGCTTGGATTGCGGATTTTTAAATGAAAATTACTATGAATTGATGAAAATTCTCGATTTTTTTTTTTTGTGATCGACTTCGAAAACGAGACTTTTTGAACACAGATTTTGTATACTTGGTACAGCTTTTGTATCATAGAAGGGCCTGAAACAGTACGGGACTTTGCCAAAATGCAATTGCAAGAGATTCAAGATAACATTCAAAGCCGACGAAACAAAATCTTCTTGCACATGGAAGAGGTAGTTTTTTTTAGGTTTCTAAAAGTGGAAACTTTTCTCCTTGTTAACATGTTTCATGGTATATATATAGGTGCGGAGGCTAAGAATACAACAACGGATTAGAAACACAGAACTTGGCATCATAAACGAAGAACAAGAACATGATTTACCTAATTTCCCATCCTTTATCCCATTCTTACCTCCATTGGTGAGTTTCCATTACAAACAAAAATAAAAAAGTTTTGGAACCAGTTTTTCGTTTTTAATTGATCATAAGTACATTTTCATTTTGCCAGACTGCTGCGAATTTGAAAGTCTATTACGCAACTTGTTTTTCACTCATTGCGGGGATTATCCTTTTCGGTGGCCTACTAGCTCCTACGGTATGTGCTTTGCTACAGACTACAGTTTTTGCTACCAGATGGCATAATACAGTAACTTCTCTCTAATCTGGTTTTCATTTGTAACCTCGGCAGTTAGAGCTGAAGCTAGGTATAGGAGGCACATCATATGCAGATTTCATTCAAAGCCTTCATCTACCTATGCAATTGAGGTTTTTTTTTTTAATCTCGTATAATATCTATACATTTGCGTCACGGTGCTTAATCTGTGTGTTCACGTGAATGACAGTCAAGTAGACCCAATAGTAGCATCGTTTTCTGGAGGAGCTGTTGGTGTGATTTCAGCGTTGATGGTAGTGGAAGTCAACAACGTAAAGCAACAAGAGCACAAGAGATGCAAATACTGTCTAGGAACTGGTATTATTATGATTCCTCTGCTTTCAGAAAAACAAAGAGATTTAGATTCTGGTTTTAACAACGGTAATAACTTCTCTTATATAACACAGGGTATCTAGCATGTGCTCGTTGCTCTAGCACCGGTGCTCTTGCTTTAACTGAACCGGTCTCAACTATTGCTGGTGGGAATCCTTCTCTCTCACCACCCAAAACCGAAAGATGTGCAAACTGTTCAGGTGCCGGAAAGGTAAAAACACAATAACCAAAACCTAAAACCCAGAACCTAAGATGATGTAAGATGCTAAGTTGTATGTGTTTGTTGCTCAGGTGATGTGCCCGACATGTCTCTGCACAGGAATGGCTATGGCAAGCGAGCATGACCCTCGGATCGATCCCTTTGATTGAATTTGCAAACGCATTCCACTTCCTCATGAGCTCTTTCTGTCTCGGTAACTAAAAGTGGTATATACTGATGAATTATGAGAACTGCATCCTTTCATCTGTATATACACACAAAAAAGAAGTTATTATACAATGTTAGATTTGTCTTCTCAAAACAACACAGCGACACTGCACCGGAGAAAAGAACTTGTAACCGGCAGCTTGTCTACGTCTTGTAACATAAAACGGCATGTAATGTTTGGTTTCTCCCGTAAGCACAAAGCGTGTTTCCTGTTAACATGTTTCCCCCCTTCATGTTACATTTTGTTTGTTTGTTTCTGAGGAAGGATGGATACATACAGCTGTTTATGTTGCCAAGCTTCCCAATCACGCAGACCGACTCTGTTAACTCCGAGTGTGAAAACTCTAATACAAAGGTTGCAGGAATGCGAGTGGCATACTGAACTTGATGTTGGGAAAGGCATGAGTCATGTACTTGTGTGCTCATTTTCTCCTCTTCCTACCTGGACCCTTGTATGTTCTGAACCGACTTGGAATAGCTAACTGTCACGTGTAGGTCTGGAAGAATCACAACTCTTTTCTTTTCAAAAAATCTTCACGTATACGCAATAAAAGGGGAGCTTTAGAAACCAAACTCTGTAAGTAACATGGCAGAACAGAAACAGAGCTTTTTGTCTGAGATACACAATCAACTTGGTTTATAGGCAAAAACAAAAAATTAATGAGTTTGATCGCATCTTCGAGCATTATGCGAAAATTTGATATCTAAATAGCTTTTTTTCCCTAAAACATCAAAACATAACGAAACATAGAGATCTGTTAATATATAAAGCTTTTATAATAAACCGATGATTCTTATTCCTTGTAAAAGCGAAATAATACACAAGCCTCAACTCCTCCAAAATTACAATATCAGAAAAAGTGCAACGTTATATGTATATACACGTGAAAATATGTAAAAAAGTAATTTTTAAAACCGGAGTGGTTGATTACGTTTGGTAGTTATTAGATTACAAAGAAGGAGGAGGGAGGAGCCAGCTGGATCCTTGGATGTAGCCAAGCGAGATGAAATATTTAGCTTCGACGTTGTCAATGTCTTGTATATACTTAACTCTCTTCTCCTTGTGTGATCCTGGTCCTGAGCACTTATACTCTCCATAGAACACCGTCCTGCTCATCATATACATATAAATATATTTGTTGTAACAACGTTGTGTTATTGAAATATATATTGATTACATACTTGTCACGACTGGTTTCGGGATTTTCATGCCATCCGGAGGGGTTTACGACACTTGACATGTCGGTGTATGCGTAAACGACCTTGGGGTGGCTCATCCATGCTCGACCCAAGTAGATCCCAGTTCCAGTCCCTGTAACCTTGCAGTGCACGAATGAGTATCCGCTTTTCTCTCCCGCGCTTTTTCCCGCATGAGCTGTGATCACTCTGAGTCCATCTCCCACAACGTTTAGTTGTGTACGCTTTTCATTAACGAGAAGGATTACCGTTAGAAATCATCATGTATAGAACTAATTCGATAGATATAAGATTTAAGTTGGGTCTAGGTACGTACTAGGTATAAAGAGCGTCCGCTTCCAAAGATAAAATCAAATGTCCCTTGGATGTAGCAGTCTTTGAAGAAATGGTTTCGTGTGTCATCGCAAATCGTGTCTTGATAACCGTAGAATTTACAGTTGTAGAAAGCTGCTTTGTTGCCGGAGATTCTCATAGACAACGCTTGTGCTCCTTTCCTTTTCCCATCCGGCATAGGAGCAGAATTCTACCAATTTTAAAATGTTATACTTAAAAAGAAAAAAAATATATTGATAGAGAAATATTTTATAATAGATTAAATAAAGTTTTTATCGCAAAAATAAAATATAAACATAAAATTCATAAAAATAATATTTATTAAATAATAAAAAGATAATTACACCCCTAATAATTATTACAATAATAGCGTATATATTTATATAAAATTAACTTTAATAGATAATTTAGAAAAGAAAATTGACAATGATGATGAATCTAGGGTTTATTATATAACCTACCTGAATTCATATGTATATGTTTTAACATGAAAAAATACCTTCACAATGATGTTGACGGCCATGAAATAGTCAGACAAGACAATGAGAGTTGCGCTATCGACTGTTCCGTATTGTGCTGCCGTACCGTCGAATGTCAACACGGGCATTGCATTTGGATGACCGTACAATGTGATGAAGGGTTTGTTTCTATCGATCGTGACCTTCTCTTTGTATTCACCGCGACCTAACTTGATGATCACGCGCTCCGTGTTCCCTGCTGGTACACTATTTATCGCCTCGGTTAATGTCTTGAAATGGCCTCTTCCATTTTGTTTCACCTGCATTCGTAGATACACCAAAATTATTCTCATGAATAAAACCCAATTTCAATTATTGTCATGTCTTATTATGGCCAACGGCTAGATACAATAAGCTCCGTTGCCTTTTGCGTTGACCGCTTTAGATCAATTTTTTTAGAGCACTACTATTTGAAAGTAATGACTTGAATATTGGTATGCCTTAATGACACGCGGTGCAGCCTCAGCGGTTAATAGAGCTGGATCTAAGGTGCCTTTTCTACTAGCCAACGAAGGAACGTTGGTGTTGAACCACTGCTCGATTTGGTGTTTGTTTTGCGGAATTGGTGATGCATCGTTACCAAAAACCACGGGCGATGTAATCACAACGAGCAGGATTATTACTATTGGGGACACATAGTTGTATCCCATTTTTAATAATTGTTCTAAAATAAAGATAAATATCTTTTCTTTTCTTTTCTGATTGTATATGTATACCATCGCCGAAAGCTAAGAATACTCGATGCCATTCATTTTTCCCTAAATTGGTTTCTGTTTCCTGCAGCTCTTTTATTTATTTTTATCCTTTCATTGCTTCTATATATATCTTTTTAATCTTTTTCGACTTGACTAAAATAATTAAAAATTTTGATATGTATTAAAAAATATAATATATATATATATATAATAAATATTATAAAAAGGAAAAAGCGGTTAAAAATAGATATAAATTATTTTTTGTTTTGTTAAAAATGTATATAAATGAAACTACAGAGAAAATTAATATTTCAAAAAAATTATAATAACCATTTTTTTATTTACTTCACCACTAAATTATTTTTAAAATAAAAAATTATAAGAAATTACTAATTCAAAATATAACAAAGATATCTAATTTTCATATCTATAAAAATAAAATTATTTTTAAAAAAGTATAGACAACTTATTATATAATTAAATAATTTTTCAAATTAGTAATTAAAAATAATCGCGATATATGATAATAAAATTATTAAACTTTTTGATAATTTAAAATTTAAAACAATATTTACATGTTATACAATATGAATTTTCAAATTTAGGTTTTTAGATAGGGAGCCTAATCTAATAAATCTAATAAGTGTCAAACCAAACATACCCATATGATATCTACTCTTTGAAGTTTAGAGTATTTGAAATCGTTTTAAGCAAGGTTATTATACTTATATTTGATTTATTGGATTCACACAACACCAAGATTGATGTGATGACACATCGAACGCTTGAACTTGAGGACATCAAAAATTATTTGCATATGCTTCAGCCCAACTATCAAATTGTCATAAACAAATATTTTCTCTTCATATTTGTTATATACATGTAAAAAAACATGTACTACACTCAAGTATATACAGGTTGCAAGAGAAGTATTAAAAGGTTGATTGGTACGTAATTTTGCGTGTGCCTAAAGACACAAAAATTTAACTAAAAACAGAGAAACCCTAACTTGAAAAATCAGGTTTTAAGACAAGGAAGTGAAGACTTGAGCAGTTTTAGCGACTTTGATGAAGACATCTTCGAGAGTTGTGTCGGCAAGTCCCCAAGCAAAGACTGTGAAGTTGGATTTGGCCTTTTCTACAGCCCGAAACACCTCAGCAATCCTAACTTCGTGCTTTGGGAGCTCGAACTTCTGTGTACCAGCGAGATGATATATCTTCTTGGCGTTGGGAGACACAGTTGAAACCAGTCTCTCGACATCTTCCTCATGTTTTGAAGATGTTGTCATCGTGAACACATATGATCCACCGTATCTGCTCTTCAGCTCCTTGGAGTTTCCTATGCATTGCAAGCCTCCGTCTACAAATATCCCCAACCGATCGCACAGAAATTCTGCTTCTTCCATCGAGTGAGCTGAAAATGCAGTCTTAAGGTTGAGATTAAGTCTAATTTAGAAGGCACGCTAATTAATCACATCCCATAATCTGCGAAAGTAATATATGCATATACTTGTGAGGATTATTGCTGTGTTTTGTTTTGCACGCTTAATCACATTCCATAAGTTCTTCCTCGAGGCTGGATCAAGTCCTGTGCTTGGCTCATCCAAATAAACTACCTAATTTAGATAATGATTAAGGGTTTGTTGATAACTAACTAGTGCTTGACAAAACCACACAATTAACAAGAATGCACGTACCTTGGGGTTTCCGATAAGCGATATGGCCACACTAAGCCGCCTTTTCATACCTCCGCTGTAATTTCCAGCAGGGTTTGTCGGCAACCCCTCCATCGAAAAGGCTGACGCTTTTTAGAGACTCTTCCACGGCCTTGAAACGATCATATGTCCATGAATTAACACTGTCTTCTAGAATAACCAAAAATAAAATAGCAGAGTGGCAAACATATATACTTGCGTTAGAGCAAAGCCCTTGATATTCTTTAGTCTCCCGTAAAAGAGAAGATGTTCCCTTCCTGTTAGCGTCTCCCAAAGCAAGCTGAAACCAAGAGTTCTTCCTTAAATTGTTCCTTACTTGCTTGGTAATGAAAGAAAATGCAAAAGTATTGTTGAAGAGTCTTTACTCGTGCTGCGGGCATACGCCCATGCTGGTGTATACTTTGTTCATATCCTTGCATATGTCCAAACCCTGAACCAAGGCTGTTCCAGATGAAGGTTTGAGGAGGCCAGTCATCTAGCGCAACCAAAAAAAAGAATTACAAAATTTGACAAGTCTATAATGTTTGTTTGTGAAAATGTTTTGGCGAAACTGACCATACTGATGAAGGAGGTCTTTCCAGCGCCATTAGGTCCAAGCATGCCAAAGCATTCTCCTGAAGGCACGTCGAGATATAGCTCTCTTACTGCCATTTTTGGCGGGTTACCATCTCTTCCTGGATACACTTTTTTCAAGTTGTCACACAGGATAGCGTGCCCTGTGCTACCTTCATTCCTCAATTGTTGAACCTTTTCCCTCTGATTATTTTGTCTTTTTTCTTTTAATATCAGAAGGGCTTTGCAATCAGAGAAACATTGAAAGGCAAAAAATAGATGGCTTGTAAACAAACCTCCTGAATGACATCTATCTTTCCCATATCTATGGAGACTTTTTTAGAGTCCAGCCTCTGCATAGTAGGCCTCCTTGGTAGGGGAGAAGATTTCTTGAAATGGTTCTCCAAGAAAAAGAAAGGATGCTTCCCGGATGAGAAAACCTGATCGATATACAAGGCTACGATGAGAGCCACAAACCACTCTATTGACATGATGCATAAAACTTCACCCATTCCACTATCGCTGAGATCTTGCAACTTCATCCCATTTCCCCGGGAGGCATATTGCGAGAACTCATACAACCCGCGGTATAGAGAAAAGCCGGGATACAACTCCAAGGCAACAATCCATTCTTCTGTAAACGTAAATAGTACATACCAACAATAATATAAGCAGTCATTGATAAACATGAGCATTTGCCTTTTTTTAACTTGTTAAACTTACCCGGGAATGACTGAGTTTCAAGCATCTTTTGGAAGAGAAAGTACCCAACAGCCCAGTTCCGTACACCAATATGTAAGCAACGACTACAGTTATTCCGTAGAAACAGAGAGACCATTTAATATTTTCAACACTGATATGTTTTTGATGAGCAGATTCAAGAAATGTGATATGTTATTGTTACCTGTAACAGTCTTAACCTTTGAGAATACTGAAGAAACTAGAAAGGCAAGGGCGATTTGTAGATTTAAGTAGATAAAATAGAAAACGAACTGGATGCTATAGTCATTGAGCAGGAAGTACTTGAGTCCTATGACTGACCCAAAGCTCACCAAAGAAGCAACGTACAACATGGATATGGTAAGAAAATAGGCATAGGAAATCATCCAATATGGACCATCGCCTAGGCCGTGCATTTTCATTATAATTCTCAGACGCTCTTGTTTCTCATATACCAACGACGTCAAGATCACCTGCAATATTTATAGCTAGTCACAATGTGATAATTGAAAACATTCAATGATTTGTAGGTGACAACTTACGGGGAACAAAAGAAGAACAACCCAAGTGAAGAAAAGTGGGCCAAGCAAGGATGCGATGTCTTGATTGAATCTAGTTGCGTGTTTAGGAACTTCTTTGACAAACTCAAATAATATCCTTGGCCCGGGGCCTTTCAGAAACTTTAGATAAGCATTTGATATCTGCAGGGACATATCTTACAACTTACAACGAGAGAAATATGCATGTAACTAATATAGCATATTACGAAATTCAACGATCTTGAGGATGCATCATGTTACCAGATTGATAGATCGGGGAACTCGGACCAGCTTTACAGGCTCAGTTGAAAACTCGTCCTTGTAGGTTGAGTTATACCAGATGGTCACATTGAAGTTTTTCTTATCCGTACTCATGAAATCGTATGCTAAGGCAAAGAAAATGGTGGAGATAAACAGTGAGGTGGATCCTAAGCATAGGCTATAAATATATCTATATGTAAGTGGAAGAAAAATTTGAAACCTGCAGCGATCTCATTTGTCATCCCCGCAGGGTTTCCCCTCCAACTACCCTTGAAAAGCTCATTATTGACCTCTACAGAGTTATCTCTCCAGAGACACAACCCTTGAACACACTTCACCTCTGGGATATTTAGACACAAACCACTTTAGATCGTTTTATCATCTCTCAAGTCAAACTTGTCCGCTTAGCATCACAAGAAAGAGGTAAAAGAAAAAAGAAAGTTACCTGTCTGAATTTTTCCGAGAGAGAATGGCCATGTAGAGTTTGCACTGCACAGAGGTTGGACACTGTAGATGGGGAGACCTGAGGCAATCCCTGGATCTGCGTAGTTGTTTTCACCTGCTGCTTTAGTTGAACCCTGAAAGTAAAAAGAAAAAAGGAGATGGAACGAATGTAGACTATCTTGCACTCAGAAATATATATGTAGCCTTAAAAAGAAAGACATACCAAGACATTATTGGCTAAAGTAGACAAGAGGTCAGAGGAATTAACCGCGAAAGAAGTAGCAAAGATATTTGCGGATAAAGCTGAAAGAAAACACGCACGTACGTAGCTGAGCTGGTTAAGTTTCACATGCAGCAACCAGAAATAAAGAGAGTATATAATAATACCTTTTCCAAGGGGCGGTTTTTCCCCAGTGATAAGTATGGTTACAGGACAAGATCCTCCCACTGTTCCTCTACAGGACTTGTCAGGGAGGTCTTTGTAGGAAAGGAAATCGGTTTTAACAGAACGGAGCTCATGTTGTGGAACCTGCAACATGGGAGGCAACAATGGAGGGTTTGGGATGGGACAGATATCACCAGCCAAATTAGCGTTACTTTTACAGTCATTAGTCATATCAGAGACACTCTTCATCAGGGCATCGAGCACTTGTTGAATCGCCAGGAGAAGTAAGCAGAGGAAGAGTGGAACCAGGATGAGCCGAACATTCATCCATATGTGTTTCCTCTGCATTTTACAACACAACTATGTATAATAATTAACTGATTCAGCAGGCTAGTTAATTAATGTAACCAGAGGGAACGGACCTGGTAGGTTAAGTTCTTCCTAAGTAACGCATTTGCCTGCGTCCAAAAACTTGCCGGACTAGGATCCGCCATTGATGAAGAAAGAAAGATGCTTCCGATAAATTGCTTCTTCTTTTTAAATAGATGCGCTCCTACTTTTTCAACGTAGGGGAATAGTCAAACACTTGAAAATTGGTGCCTTAAAATAGATCATAGATAAGTCCCGATTTCACTCATATTTCAACGTGGGACCTTAAAAATTGGAAACATAAATAGCACATGTCCTTAAACCATTTTTCAAGAAAAAAATGGTATAATAATTAAAGACCAGTAAAAAGTTTTTTTTTTTTCTTGAAAAAAATAGTTATAGTAAAAAAATATTGACAATGATTTTGCAACAAGGCTTGGCGCTTCTTTATCAGCAGTTCACGGCGTTGTTCAGGAAGAATCTGCTGCTATCATGGAGGAACAAGAGAGCCACGTGTCTTCAGCTTTTCTCTTCATTCTTCTTCATCCTTGTCATCTTCTGCATCGAGGAAGCGATGAAGGCGAGCGACGCATCCTCGAGTGCGTACAAGAATGTCACCGATCCCACGCTTCTGTTTTCGCCGCCGATTCTTCCTTGTGAAGATAAATTCTTCGTGAAGCTTCCTTGCTACGACTTCGTATGGAGTGGAAATCAGAGCCGTCGAGTGACTGACATCGTCTCTGCAATCATGGCGAACAATCCGGGGAGAGCAATTCCCACCAACAAGGTATATTTTGTTTGTCATCTCTTAAGAATAGCGCCAAATAAATATGTGTGTGTATGATATTCAGGTTCAATCATTCAAGGAGCCTGACGAGGTAGATTCATGGCTTCTGTCACATCCTTTACAAGTCCCAGGAGCTTTGCATTTTGTGGAAAGGAATGCTACAGTAATCAGCTATGGAGTTCAGACGAATTCGTCGTCGGAGAAAAAACGTGGTCGGATTGAAGATCCAACGTTTAAGTTTCTTGTTCCTCTTCAAATCGCTGCAGAGCGTGAAATCGCGAGGTCTTTAATTGGAGGTACCATCTTGAAGTCTTTGAGCTTGTGGCTTTTAACTTACATGCCTTCTTTTGACTCTTTTGTATTCTCACAATTTCAGATCCAGATTTTGGTTGGAGTTTTGGATTTAAGGAATTTGCGCGCCCAGCTAATATAGGTGAAACAATATCTGCACTCGAAGTCATGGGACCAGTCTTCTTTCTTGCCTTCTCCATGTTTGGTTTCGTTCTGCAGCTCGGTTCTCTGGTTACCGAGAAAGAGCTAAAACTTCGTCAGGCGATGACAATGATGGGTGTTTTTGATACAGCTTATTGGTTGTCATGGCTCACATGGGAAGGACTCCTTACGTTTGTCTCCTCACTCTTTTTAGTCCTCTTTGGAATGATGTTCCAATTCGATTTTTTCTTGAAAAACAGTTTTCTTCTTCTCTTCCTACTTTTCTTGCTCTTTCAGTTTAATATGGTAATCAAAGATCCTCCTCGCTCCTAATTATTACCTTCCTGCGTTCGGACATCATATTTATGACGTTTACTTGCATGTGTTGCTAGATTGGCCTAGCATTCGTGCTATCATCTTTCATTAGCAAATCATCTTCAGCAACAACTGTTGGTTTCCTTGTGTTTCTCATTGGTTTCATGACGCAGGTTTGGCTCTCTTGGCTGAAACCTGGTTCCTCAAATCGTGACGACTACTTCTTACTAGTTACCAATTCTAACTGCGCAGATTGTATGAGCTACTGGATTCCCTTACTCCAGCGCGTATGCTGCTTCTCGCCGGGTGATGTGGTCACTCTTCCCACCCAACACTTTTTCTGCGGGCCTTAAGCTTCTTCTTGATGCAACTTCAGCTCCCGCAAGTTCTGGAATTAGCTGGAGTGAAAGAGCAGTATGCGAAGGGGGCAAGACAACTTGCGTAATTTCAATTGTATGTCGACAGACATTCAGTAAACATATTTCATTAACATGTTTTTTTTTCTCTCAAACCACTACGTACTTTTGCAGGATATTATCTACCAGTGGCTAGTCGGGACATTCCTTTTCTGGTTTGTTCTGGCCATCTACTTTGACAATATTATTCCCAACGCGTCCGGTGTAAGAAAACCCATCTTCTATTTTCTAACACCTGGTTACTGGACTGGCAAAGGGGGCAACAAAGTGGAAGGTATACTTTTCTCCACATGTTTCTCTTTTAAGTTGTTAGAAAATGTAAACCCAAAACATGTTCCTATATACATTTTACAGAGGGAAGCATTTGTAGCTGTATCGGTTCAGTTCCACCCGTAGAGAATGTAGCGCCAGAGGACCAAGATGTGCTTGAAGAGGAGACACTAGTTAAACAACAAGCAATGGATGGAACAGTTGATCCTGACATTGCAGTTCAGATTCATGGTCTTGCAAAGACATATCCTGGAACGACAAAGCTGGGATGTTGCAAATGCACCAAAACATCCCCTTTTCATGCTGTCAAGGTAATCTTTCTCGTTGCGGCCCTTATGGTTTCTAACATGATAATGTATAATTACGACAAGAATTTTATTCATCTTTAGGGATTGTGGATGAATATTGCCAAAGACCAGTTGTTTTGTCTTCTTGGACCCAATGGCGCTGGGAAAACAACAACTATCAGCTGTTTGACTGGCATCAATCCAGTTACTGGTGGGGATGGTAAGGATCTATTTTTGGAAGAAGCGAGTTACGTTGTTTTAACCATCCTATATAATAATTAATAAGATCAACTTGATTGACTTAAAACAGCTCTTATTTATGGAGATTCCATAAGAAGCTCTGTTGGTATGTCCAACATTCGTAAAATGATGGGAGTGTGTCCTCAGGTAGATTAATTTCATTTTTCTTAATATGTATCGGAGCTTCTGGCACAAGAGTCCAATTGCGTTTTATGTCATTTTCTTACAGTTTGATATCCTTTGGGATGCTTTATCGAGCGAAGAACACCTCCACCTCATTGCTAGCATCAAAGGGTTGCCACCAGCATTGATCAAATCGGTACAGCTAGCACACTTGTCTATATTTCGTTTGCTTTCCAGTTAATTTACAGCTTGCACACTTGTCTATATTTCGTTTGCTTTTATTTTGTTACAGACCGCTGAGAGATTACTGGCGGATGTTAAACTGACAGGAGCAGCCAAAGTTAGAGCAGGAAATTACAGTGGTGGAATGAAACGCCGACTCAGTGTTGCAGTTGCACTCATTGGTGATCCCAAGCTGGTCTTCCTAGATGAACCGGCATGTCACTTGCTACGTTCCTCTTAACATATGTTTGTATTTTTATATATAAAAACACACAAATTGATTTAAGATACATGGATATTGTAAACAACTGGAATGGACCCTATCACGAGGAGACATGTGTGGGACATTATACAAGAGTCAAAGAAAGGTCGTGCCATCATACTGACGACGCATTCCATGGAGGAAGCTGATATTTTAAGTGACCGAATAGGGATCATGGCTAAGGGCAGGCTCCGCTGCATTGGGACCTCAATCAGGTTAAAATCTCGCTTCGGCACTGGTTTTGTTGCTACCGTTAGCTTCATCGAAAGCAAAAGCGTCGGTGCTGGAGCTTCGCACGAGCCACTGAAGAAATTCTTTAACGAGGTACGTACATATATACACACTCAAAAGTGTTTTCTTTTAGCAGCCACTTTGACCAAAAGAAGGATTATTATTTGCAGCACTTGAAAGTTGAGCCAACAGATGAAAACAAGGCTTTCATGACTTTTGTTATCCCCCACGACAAAGAGGAACTTTTGACGGTAAGAATGTAGAGAACAAAAAAAAAGTCTAATATATATATAATCTCTTCTATCCATCATCGTTTCTCCACGAATAGGGTTTTTTCGAGGCGCTACAAAACAGAGAATCTGAGTTTGGAATCTCGGACATACAGCTCGGGCTTGCAACTCTTGAAGAAGTGTTTCTGAACATCGCTAGACGGGCTGAACTAGAAAGTGCAACCGCTGAAGGAACCATGGTTACTCTCGAGTTAGAATCAGGCATCTCGCTAGAGGTAATCAATCCAACTGCACATACTTGTTCAAAAATGCAGCAATTCTAATAATTTTTATATGCTCAAATGTACAGATTCCTGTGGGAGCAAGATTTGTTGGGATCCCTGACACAGAAAACGCAGAGAATCCAAGTGGCCTAATGGTTCAAGTGTACGGGCAACAAGACGGGTCGGGATCGATGTGCATCTCGGGACACTCATCGGAGATGCGGGTCCCACAGAATGTTCCGGTCACACGTCCACCATCACCAAATGCATTAGGACATAAAGGGCTACGACAAGCGATTCGGGGTATCGTGATCGATTTATGAATTATTATAACTAATAAAAGTTGCTAATCGGGCTTTAGAGAGCCCCACATCAGGAAAAAAGGAAGCCATATGTTTATTTGTTCAGGATAAATTGGGTCAGGATACGGGCTTTGTAAAAACATGTTCTTATTTCATGTTTTTGGGCCGTCAAATATGCCCGTTTCAAATGAACACATTTTTTTTATTCCTACTTATCTTATGAAATTTGAATATGTTATTTATACATAATTATACAGAGGAAAAAATTAAATTTTATATCTTAAAGCCTTTAAAAATATGGAAATAATTTTACATTGTTTTTTCATTTTTTAATTTGTAAGAAAACTTCTAGAGTAATTGTTACTATTCTATTAGTTTAGAACAAAAAAGCTTTTAAATAAAACAGAATTTATTGGATACATTTTTCTGATTACATTTTTATTTGAAATAAAAACTATATTATAAAATATAATATATTTTACTATTCATTTAATATACGTAATATGTATATATTTTGTACATACAAATAAGTTACTTTTTTTGTTTGATTTATAATTCGTAATTGTATAGAAATATAGTAACTGAATGTAAAGTGCAGATTTTTATGTGAACTTTCGTAAGCTATGGAGAACTAAAAATCGGATGTATTCAACCGTTTTAGTTACAAATGTGAATCCCAAAAAAAAAAGGTACATATATATTAATCTAATATTTTTTAATTTATTATGTAACGCAAAAAGCTTGACTAACACATATTATGAAATTATGCAGGTAAATTACAGCTTCACTCGACCCTAGGCAGCAGATTCTTTTATGACAAATTCATACCGGCAATACGAAAATATCACAAAAAAATGGAAAAACGTTTTTGAAGCACAAATGAGATTAGAAAATGTCCTCTACAAAGACCAATCAGAGCGATAAGAATGCTGCTTTATATTTTTATTTCACTTCTCTATTTGTGGTTTAAAGGTTTTATGATTTTTAGACGTTGGACATCATTGATTAGTTTTTTTTGTTATTCTTACTTAAACTTAAACGTTATCTACACGGTTTTCAGCTCCGTATTTTACCCAAGATAAAAACAAAGTAATACATGACTAATAACAAAATTAACAACAAATCTATCATCAAAAAAGAATTTCCAAATTATAGAAAACCAATTCTAAATACCATCCGCACGTAGCGCGGAAACCGATCTAGTCTAATTAATTAATGTTGCCTTTACTGGATCCTTCTTTTCTTATAGGGATTATATACTTGTACCAATACTTCACATTGAGTTTTGCGTTTGTTCAATGTGTACATGTTTCTCACAAGTTCGTGATTGATTTAGTTGCTCGCATTTGATCAACCATTTTATTATGGTTGCTTTTTGTCTTTCCCAACAGATATATAAAACATATCTTATCTCGAATATCTAACAAAATAAGATAACTCTTTAATTTAGTATTTTGCGCTAAGCCGCATGCAATTTTTCATTTCTTTTTTGTTGATATATAGTATTTTCCTTCCTATATATCTAATTGAGTTTAAATTTAAATAAATTAAAGAGAAACAAAATACGGAAAAATAAATTTCTAACAAAAACATGATTCTGCAAAATATTATTATTATTTGTTTATTTTTTGTCAAAAACACCATTTCAGAAAATAATAGAAAAATGTATGACCATAATTTCCCGCCATAAATGTCATTCCACAATATTTTTTTGAATATTGTAGATTGTCTGTTAGCAACTACTAGCCTAATTTATGGTGGGCAAATGTCTGAAAGATTCACTCTAAAGTTAGAAGATCATGGTCCGAGTAGTTTCACTATAATTTCAATTTTTTATATTCTTGAACTTCTACTAGTATGATTGCATTTCAATGCATTTCAACCATAGTTGATAATTGTGAACACCTTAAATCTTTGCAGGTTCCCAATCTCGCTATTATAAAAAGTGAACAAAATCATGAAGTTCTCCTATGAGGAGCAAATTTTGTAAACACGTTAATTGTCATTGTAATTTTTAAGGGTAGTACATTAATCTGGTCTAACGTCCTAATTATAAAAAGTTTGACGAAGAAAGTAACCACATCTGTAGATCTAGAGAAAATATCAACATCTACAGTTACCATTCTTACCCGTTTATCCACACAGTAACTGGCATATTGTTCTTGAATTTTAATGAGAGCCTTCCTTTACTAATGATCCAAGTATAGTTTGACGAACAAATTTAGTCATCTCTACAAATACATACAGAGAAGAGCGAATAGCCATAGAAATGTTTGCATATCTCTTTTACCATAAATTTATCATTTTAATAGTTAAATTTAGACTTTGAAAACATGTATATAATAAATCCACTTCTAAGGGAAAGCACAATCATCCAAAAACTAAAAACTACGTATATTGTTTTCATCTTCTATATCTTTAAGAATAAAATGGCAAAATTCTCATTAGCCATATATCTAATGTTACTTGTTGCATTAAGCACTGTCTATGAAGCACAAGGCACATTCTCATTACCCCTTTACTTGAAGAATTTTCCCAAACTAGGCAAAGATTTTGAGTCTTTCGCTTACAAAGGTATGTTGGACTTCATGGGTGACTTGGAAGGCAAATGTCCTGCGACCACAGAGTTCAAGGATTTTTTTGTAAAGCTCAAGGATTACATGGCCTGTTTTAATTCGACATCAAAAGATATCCAAGTCGAGCTGTCAGTAAAATCTGAGAAGCTCTTCAGGGCTATGTCTGCTTTTAATGGAACTAAAGGCGGAACATCAGTAAGTTTCAGTTAGCTGTCAACACTCAAATAGTATGAAAGAATGTTTCTCGCAGTTTAAGTTGAAAAGATTGTGTTGTTTTGTTCTCTGTACGGTAGGAGGATTCATGGAGACTGGTCGATGGCTTATTGTCAATGGGAAAGGGTTTGGTTGAGATGAAGAAGAGCGGTTCGAAGGAGATAACTTTTGAACAAAGAAAAGAACTGATTCAGGCTATGGTGAAATGGACTCGAGGAATCGGTCTATTCATGAAGACGGCCTCTGAGAGTAAAGAACAATCTATTGATTTGTCATCTTTCGGAATCGACTATGACACTAATGTATCTTCTCCTCCTTCCCAAAGAGCTCTCTTTGAAACACAAGGAACCTTCTCATTTCCCCATTACTTGAAAAATCTTCCCAAAATGAGCAAAGATTTTGAGCCTTTCGCTTACAAAGGTATGTTTGATTTCATGGGTGGTTTGGAGAGTAAGTGTCCTGCGACAGCAGAGTTCAAAGATTTGTTCGCAAAGGTAGCGGACTACATGGCCTGCTTCAAGTCGGCATCATCCGGATCAAAAGACATCAAGGTCGAGATGTCAGAAAAGTCTGAGAAACTCTTTAGGGCTATGTCTTTATTGGATGGTACTAAAGGCGGAACATCAGTAAGTTGTAATCCGATATTAATGGTATGCGGACATGTTCGTCACGGTTTTATATAAAACGATTGTGTTTTTTTTTTGTCTGGCGATAGGTGGATTCGTGGAGGATGGTCGATGGTATCTTGTCAATGGGTAAAGTTTTGGTTGAGATGAAGAAGAATGGTTCGGAGGAGATAAGTTTTGAACAAAGAAAAGAAGTGATCGGGGCTATGGTGAAATGGGCTCGAGCTATCGGTCTATTTGTTAAGACGGTCTCCGAGAAAAAAGGAAAACCTATTGATCTATCATCTTTTGGAGTTGATTATAGCGCCCATGTAGCTTCTCCTTTCGAAGGAGCCAGCGGCGAGCTATAAGTATCATCCCTCCAGTTTCAACTTTTAACTCCAATAATATAAAAAACTGTAAAAAGTAAAATATTATTTCTACACGAAGACATATATTTTATCAAAGCAGCGAGCTGTAAAACATTTAGCTATTGTAATATATATTCCTATTAATAAAATATTCCTAATCTTAACTTGAATATACAGAGGCATTACCTCTATATGGATCCATCATTATATTGAACAGGCAACGCCCATAACAAAAAAGTGAAACATTAATAAGATCAAAAATAGACATGCTCTTCATAGTCTTACTCCTCAGCCATTTGGAGACTTGCCACACATAAAGAATCAAATTAGCCGATACTCCTGAAAGCTGGCCTCAGATACTGGCTTGGAAGGGAAGAAAATTGCCGATTTCAATTAGGCACAACCCTTCCTGTCGCTAGTCACTATCATGAAGAAAACTGAAACAACTTGTAATGTTGGACTACCTTCGATGGTAGTTATGTTTATTTTTAATACTCAACAAAATCTCTATTCTCGTTACTGTTGTTGGGAGATTATATAAAATAATACTCGAACAACTTTACTCACTAAAAATTTAAATGAAAAAACATTGCAGTTTTCATCCACGGTGGGTGACTTCATTGTTATTCCATGTGACTGTGAGTGATATTTCTGAGCGTCTCAATAACTACTTTTTTAGTTGTTAGATTCATAATCAATCACGGAACCCCGAACTCGTCGCTGCCCATGTCCTAACACTTGTGATGGTGGTTCATATATCACCGGAACGTTCTGTTGTATCCGCATCTCCGGCGAGTGTCCAGAGATGCACATCGATCCCGAACCATCTTGTTGCCAGTACACTTCCACCATTATTCCTCTGGGATTCTCTGTGTTTTCCGTTCCTGGTATACCCACAAATCTTGCTCCCACAGGTATCTGCACATCGAGTTTGTGTTCAGTTACGATAACTTAATCGATGTCAACATGTGAAACGTGAATTTTTTTATGGAACGTTGTAGATGATTCACCTCAACCAAGATGCCTGATTCTAACTCGAGAGTAACCATGGTTCCTTCAGCGGTTGCGCTTTCTAGTTCAGCCCGTCTTGCGATGTTCAGAAACACTTCTTCCAGAGTTGTAAGACCGAGCTGGATGTCCGAGATTCCAAACTCAGATTCTCGGTTTTGTAGCTCCTCGAAAAAAGCCTAGTCGTTGAGAAACGCTGATGAACATAATAGATATATAGATGAAGAAGATCAAAGAGATTATCAGAGCTTTAAATATGATTACCGCCAAAAGTTTCTCTTTGTCGTGGGGGATAACAAAAGTCATGAATGTTTTTCTCTCTTCTGTTGGCTCAACTTTCAGATGCTGCAAAATATTGTTCCAGCTTCAGAGGCACTAGATTACTAACTACTTAAACAATTGCCGGTTGACCTGAGTGTACATACCTCCTTGAAGAATCTTTTCAGTGGCTCGGGTGAGGTTCCAGCACCATCGTTTTTGTTTTCAAGGAAGCTAACAGTAGTAATGAAACCCGTGCCGAAGCGGGATTTTAACCTGATTGAGGTTCCAATGCAGCGGAGCCTGCCTTTAGCCATGATCCCTATTCGGTCACCTAAAATATCAGCTTCTTCCATAGAATGCGTTGTTAGTATGATGGCACGACCTTTCTTTGATTCCTGTATGATGTCCCACACATGTCTTCTTGTGATAGGGTCCATACCAGTAGTCTACGATCCAAATATGTGTGTTAGTGAGTGTGTGTATGCATAAACACATACTTACAGACGAAAGTAGCAAGTTGTATACACACCGGTTCATCTAGAAAGACCAGCTTGGGATCACCAATAAGTGCAATTGCAACACTGAGTCGGCGTTTCATTCCACCACTGTAACTTCCTGCTCTAATTTTCGCTGCTTCTGTCAGCTTTACATCTGCTAGTAACTTCTCTGCAATCTGTATAACGGAAAAGAAGAAAATTTGTTAGCACACAAAAACAAAAAGAAGGCAATGGTATGCTTGGCCAGAAGTTCAAATCAGATACCATTTGTAAAATAACGTACCGGTTTGATCGATGCAGGTGGCAACCCTTTGATGCTAGCAAAGAGGTGTAGGTGCTCTTCACTCGACAAAGCATCCCAAAGGATATCAAACTGTAAAATACGAGTGATGATAAAATAAATCATTTAAGCAGAACAAATAGATCATTGTGTAAGAGGGAGAAGTTGACTCCACCTGAGGACACACTCCAATCATTTTACGAATGTTGGACATACCAACAGAGCTTCTTATGGAATTTCCATAAATTATTGCTGTTCAAGTCGATTAAAAATAGATCCTGTTAGAATGGTAAAAACACTTTGGAAACTAGCTTCTTCTCAAGCAGATCCTTACCATCCCCACCAGTAACTGGATTTATGCCAGTCAAACAGCTGATAGTAGTGGTTTTCCCAGCGCCATTGGGTCCAAGAAGACAAAACAACTGGTCTTTGGCAATATTCATCCACAATCCCTAAACATAATTCACGAGCCGAAAAGATAAATGTAATACATTACTTTCATGTTAAAGAAACCATAAGGGACAACGAATAAACATTAGGATTTGTTGAATGGCCTTAGCATAGAACACACGCTACTTCCGCAACAAGAAAGATTACCTTTACAGCATGAAACGGGGATGTTTTCGTGCATTTGCAGCATCCGAGCTTTGTCATTCCAGGATATGTCTTTGCAAGACCATGAATGTGAACTGCAATGTTAGGATCAACTATTCCATTCCTTGCTTGTTGTCTCACTAGTGTCTCCTCTTCAAGCACATCTTGGTCCTCTGGCGTTATATGCTCTAACGGTGGAACTGATCCCATACAACTACAAATGCTACCTTCTGTAAAAGGGAATGAACATCTTTTGGCTTACATTTTCTAACAGAGAGAATTTTTTTTTATTAAATGCAAGAGAAAATTACCTTCCACTTTGTTGCACCCTTTGCCAGTCCAATAACTAGGCTTTAGAAAGTAGAAGATCAATTTTCTTACACCAGAAGCATTGGGGATAACATTGTCAAAGTAAATAGCTAGAACAAACCAGAAGAAGAATGTCCCCACAAGCCATATGTAGATTTTATTCTGCCCATAAATTGAAAGAGAGATATTTTTTTGTTTTTGGTTAGAGCATAATAGACAACAACTCTTGGATGAAATGTATCTCGTAAAGGTTGACATACCATTGTAAGGAAGCAGGTGGTGTCTTCCGTTGAGCATACAGCACTTTTACTCCAACTGATTCCAGAGCTTCTTGGAGCTGATGTCGCTTCAAGAAGCAGCTGCAGACCCGCAGAAAAGGTATTCGGTGGAAAGAGTGACCAAATCACCCGGCGAGAAATGGAATGTGTGCTTGAATAGGGGAATCCACCAGTAGCTACAGTCTACAGGCAGAACTATAACCAGTAAGAATCCAGGATTTGAAGAACAAATGTCAGCTACTGTTTTAGCTAGAGAGGCCACACACACACCTGTGTGATAAAACCAATGAGAAACACAAGGAAACCGGCAGTTGTTGCTGAAGATGATTTGCTAATGAAAGATGATAGCACGAATGCTAAGCTAATCTAGCAACACAAAGTAATAGATAAGTCAAGTGATACCCCAGAAAAATCAAAGGAAAACTGGAAGATATCTTAGAAAAAGACATAATGAGGAGGATCTTTACCATATTAAACTGAAAAAGCAAGAAAAGTAAGAAGACAACAACAAAACTGTTCTTCAAGAAAAAATCGAAGTGGAACATCATTCCAAAGAGGACTAAGGAGAGTGATGAGACAAACGTAAGGATTCCTTCCCATATGAGCCATGACAACCAATAAGCTGTATCAAAGACTCCCATCATTGTCATGGCCTGTTGGAAAACAGGGGAAAAAACATGATTGAGCAATCTATATAATAGACAATGGTAACAATCGATCTCAGCTATAAATAGGTAAGAAAATAACAGATTATTAAACCTGGCGAAGCTTTAGCTCTTTCTCGGTAACGAGGGAACCGAGTTGGAGAACAAAACCAAACATGGAGAAAGCAAGAAAGAACACTGGTCCCATGAGATTCAGTGCAGAGATAGTTGCTACTTTACCCACAGCTGGGCGCGCAAATTCTTTAAATCCAAAACTCCAACTAAACTTTGGATCTGAGGATGTATATAAAGACATTTAATTTCCATGTCAAAATTTAAATGAAGAATACACATTATTCCAACTCGAAGATTACAAGATGGATGGTACCTCCAATTAGGGACCTCGCGATCTCACGCTCTGCAGCGATTTGAAGAGGGACAAGAAACTTAAATGTTGGATCTTCAATCTGACCACGTTTTGTCGTTGAAGAGGAATTTGTCTGAACTCCATAGCTGATTACTGTAGCATTCCTTTCCGCAAAATGCAAAGCTCCTGGGACTTGCAAAGGATGTGACATAAACCATGCATCTACCTCCTCAGGCCCTTTGAATGACTGAACCTGGTCAGACCACACAAGAGATATTTTTTCTTCTGATTTCAAACAAACTTAATCGTAACATATTGGTTTCACCCATCTAAATTTCTAAACCCGATTTTTTACTTGCTCATCTTTTGCATAATTGCACAACCAATATATAAACAAAATACGCTAAAAAGTCTAACCTTGTTGCTCGGAATTGATCTTCCTGGATTGTTCGCCATAATTGCAGAAACAATGTCAGTCACTCGACGGCTCTGATTCCCACTCCACACGAAGTCGAAGCAGGGAAGCTTCACGAAGAACTTATCCTCACAAGGCGGAATCGGAGGCGATACTAATGCCTTAGGATCGCTGACATTTATGTGCGCCGTGGAGGTTGCGTCGCTCACCTTCATAGCTTCCTGGATACAGAAGATGACAAGGATGAAGAAAAACGAAGAGAAGAGATGGAGACACGTGGCTCTTTTGTTCCGCCATGAGAGCAGCAGATTCTTCCTGAACAGCGCCGTGAACTGCTGATACAGAAGCGGGAAGCCTCCGCGCAGAGTCGTCATGATCAGAGGAAGAAGACGATTGGAGGAATTTTTTTTTAATAAAGTACTAAGAAACGCCTATGAAACTTGATTTAAAGACCGTTGATTAGACTCTCATTTATTACAAACATACAAAAGGAATCGTATTTTGTTTTACTACTACTGTAATAAAGCTTTTAATATTATTAATAAATGTGATTCCCCCTAATTTGTGTAAGTAATCCATGATTCTAATTCATAATAGAAACGCATTTTCTAAAATTGTAAATACCCTTCGTCTTTTACATTTCCGTTTCAACATTAAATTCGAAATGCTTCCAATATTAGCCTGTTGTTATGTTTGGAAAAAAATCTGTATTATTACAAAATCAGGAATGGGTGATGTATGATGTATCACATTGTTACATTGTATTCAACCAAATTCTGATACAAATATGTTAAAGAGGATTTTTTCTGGATTAGTATCTCTTAATTTTTTTTCCCCACCAAAGGCTGATTAAATTTCTCATTAACACACAAAAACGAAAAAAAAAGGTGGTGTTCATTGAGAAAAACAGAGGAAGGATAAAGACTAACCAAAGCTTCTTTCATTTATCAATGGCGGATCATGGTCAAGCCAGTTTCTGGGCTCAGGCGAATGCGTTACTCAGAAAGAACTTAACTTACCAGGTATGTTTTGTATTACTTTCCCGTTTCCTCTACGAAAATTTCGGTACATGTGTGTGCGAATCGGTGAAAAAAAAGGAAACACAATTCTGATTCTTTTGAATTCTCGAGGACGAAAATTTTATTTGGCAAAAACTTTCTCTGCAAAATGAGATACGATCGTTGTTGGAAATCACATCAAGAGAAATAGATACAACTATAGTCCTCGACGTGATGTCATCATTTTTTTTGGTGCAGAGGAAACACATATGGACGAATGTTCGACTCGTCCTGGTTCCACTCTTTCTTTGCTTACTTCTCCTGTCGATTCAACTCGTGCTCGATACTGTGATGAACAAAGTCTCGGATATGGCTAAATGTGGAAGTAAAGAGGTTCCGCCTGGTGGATATTGTCCCATCCCAAACCCTCCATTGTTGCCTCCCATGTTACATCTTCCAGAACCTGAATCTCGTGCTGTGAAATCCAATTTCTTTCCCTACAGAGACCTTCCTGACTTGTCCTGTAGAAGAACAGGAACTTGTCCTGTAACTATACTTCTTACCGGGAATAACCATTCTCTTGGTAAAGGTATATATATATATATATATGCTTATTATGTTACCCTTCCTTCTTTCATACATACATATATATTACTCTATTTTTCCGGTTGCTGAGACGAAACTCATTACCTGCAATGCGGGTTTCTTACAGCGCTATCCGGGAATATGTTTGGTGGTTCTTTTGCCGTGAATACCTCCGACCTCTTGCCTACTTTAGCTGATAATGTCTTGGTATGTTTGCTACTTCTTACCTTTGGAAATAGTGAAGACATCTATATCTTTGTCTCAGAGGTTTACTCAAGATCAATGCCTTTTCAGGGTTCAACACTAGGAGCAGGATTCAACAATTTCAGGGATCCAGGGATTGACTCGGGCATCCCCATCTACAATATCCAACCTCAGTGCAGTCCGAACTCTACATGGCCACTCTCATTCGGAAAAAATCATACAGGTACGTAACTATTGAGTCCTCTTGATGTTTCAAAGATGTCAATTAACAAAGATTGAGAGGATAGAATGAAACACTGAGAAGTGCGACGATTAACTTAGTGGTTTGTGTCTAAAATATCCAGACGTGAAGTGTGTTCAAGGGTTGTGCCTCTGGAGAAATACCTCTGTAGAGGTCAATGATGAGCTTTTCAAGGGTAGTTGGAGGGGAAATCCTAAGCGGATGACAAATGAGATTGTTGCAGGTTGGTTATATCTTGTGCTATTAATTTATACAAGTTATGTATGCTTAGTATCTATTTTGACGGTTGGTGTATTTTCGTTGCCTTTTTAGCATACGATCTCTTAAGTACGGATGTAAAAAACTTCCATGTGACCATTTGGTATAATTCGACATACGATGACGATACTCAAAATAAGCCTTTGGTCCGAGTTCCTCGTTTGATAAGTCTGGTATGAACTTATGGCCGTGCTATATGCTCTTTCTATATGTTTCTTTTATTCAACCTCGGTTCAATGTTCACACCCTTAAAAACTGCAGGTATCAAGTGCTTATCTAAAGTTTCTGAAAGGCCCCGGGACAAAGATGTTATTCGAGTTTGTCAAAGAAGTTCCTAAACACGCTACTGAAAGTACTTCAGATATCGCGTCCTTGTTTGGCCCGCTTTTTTTCACTTGGGTTGTTCTTCTTCTGTTCCCCGTAAGTTCTTTTACAATTGAATACTTTTAGGCCATTACATGTGCTAAATTCCACAATTAACTCATCCCAATGTAATTTTGCAGGTGATCTTGACATCATTGGTGTATGAGAAACAAGAGCGTTTAAGAATTATAATGAAAATGCACGGTCTAGGCGATGGTCCATATTGGATGATTTCCTATGCCTATTTTCTTACCATATCCATGTTATACGTTGTCTCTTTGGTGAGCTTCGGGTCAGTGATAGGACTCAAGTACTTCCGGCTCAATGACTATAACATCCAGTTCGTTTTCTATTTTATCTACTTAAATCTGCAAATCGCCCTTGCCTTTCTAGTTTCTTCAATGTTCTCGAAGGTTAAGACTGTTACAGGTAATAATAACATGACATTTCTTGAATCTGCTCAAGAATATGTTAAACAGTCGAGTGAAATTTCACCGGCCTCTTGTTTCTTTTGGATTGATTGTAGTTGTTGCTTACATTTTGGTGTTTGGAACTGGACTCTTGGGAAACTTTCTCTTCGCACAGCTACTTGAAACTCCCTCATTCCCCGGTAAATTAACAAGATCAATACCTTGAAGAACAAATACACATGTTTATGACCACTTGTTAACTAGTATTTTACCTTAACAGAGAAATGGATTCTTGCCTTGGAGTTGTATCCTGGCTTTTCGTTATACCGCGGATTGTATGAGTTCTCACAATCTGCCTTCCGTGGAGACGGGATGAAGTGGGGGGATCTCGGCGAAAGCGGAATGGATAAACTGTTCTACATCATGTCAGTGGAATGGTTTGTGCTTCTCATTGTGGCCTACTATATCGATCAGGTTCTTACATCCGGGAAAAGCCCTTGCTTTTTCATCAAGAAGTCTTCTTCCCTACCAAGCCCTAGTGTACAGAGGCAAAGCTCTGACAACGTCCTCATTGACATGGAAAAAACAGATGTCACTCACGAGGTATGGAAACAAAACAAACAAAAAAAAGAAAAGAAGAAGAAATCTTAAGTGTTCTTGTTTCTTTCAAGTCGTTCTGATAAAAAGTGAAAATAATCAGAGGGAGAAAGTTGAGCAATTGAGGAATCAAGGGAGCACAGGGCACGCAATCGTGTGTGACAACCTGAAGAAGGTGTATCCAGGTAGAGATGGTAACCCGCAAAAGTTAGCAGTAAGAGGGTTATATCTCGACGTGCCTTCAGGGGAATGCTTTGGCATGCTTGGACCCAATGGTGCCGGAAAAACCTCTTTCATCAATATGGTCAGTTTCACAAAAACCCACGATTGTTACACTAAACAACGTTTCAGACTGTAAAGTTTTGTAATTCTGTTCTGCTGTGCTTAGATGACTGGACTCCTTAAACCGACATCTGGAACTGCGTTGGTTCAAGGTTTGGACATATGCAAGGATATGAACAAAGTATACACGAGCATGGGCGTATGCCCGCAGCACGAGTAAATACTCTTTGTCAACACTTTTGCATTTTCTTTCATTACCAAGCAAATAAGGTTAATTTAAAGAACAGCTCTGTTTTCATGTCGTTCTCTTGATTTCAGCTTGCTTTGGGAGACACTAACAGGAAAAGAACATCTTCTCTTTTACGGGCGACTCAAGAATATTAAGGGCTCTGCTCTAACGCAAGTATGTTTAACGCTTTGCGATTATCTTATATGTGTTACTACTCCATAAGACAATGTTAATTCTTGGATATATGATCATTTTCAAGGCTGTGGAAGAGTCTCTCAAAAGCGTCAGCCTTTTTGATGGAGGAGTTGCTGACAAACCTGCTGGAAAATACAGCGGAGGTATGAAAAGGCGACTTAGTGTGGCCATTTCGCTTATTGGGAACCCAAAGGTACATCTCCTGGTCTCTTGTCATGTGATTTTTTCAGATATATGGCTCAAATTTTTTAACGAATTCCATTGTCTCGTTTGTTAAAAGGTGGTTTACATGGATGAGCCTAGCACTGGACTTGATCCAGCCTCGAGAAAGAACTTATGGACCGTGATCCAGCGTGCAAAACAGAACACAGCCATAATCCTCACAAGTATTTATTATCGCTCTCTCTCTCTACCTAGCTACTCTTCTACGTATGAATCTGATTGATACCATGAAACTGAATCTATTTTCTCTTAAACACTCATCAGTTTGTTTCTTATCCTTAAAGAGGGGGTTCTACAGACAATTATTCTTGATAAGAAAGTGATGGATTTTTTAACCTAGCTTGTCCCTCACGGTTTCAGCTCACTCAATGGAAGAAGCAGAGTTTCTTTGCGACCGATTGGGGATTTTTGTAGACGGAGGCTTGCAATGCATAGGAAACCCAAAAGAGCTAAAGGGAAGGTACGGTGGATCGTATGTCTTCACGATGACGACCTCATCAGAACACGAGGAGAAAGTAGCGAGAATGGTTCAACGTATTTCACCAAACGCCAAGAAAGTGTATCATCTATCGGGAACACAGAAGTTCGAGATCCCCAAACAAGAAGTCATGATTGCAGAGTTGTTTCTAATGGTGGAGAAGGCCAAAAGCAAATTCACAGTTTTTGCTTGGGGACTCGCCGACACAACTCTAGAAGACGTCTTCTTTAAGGTCGCTACAACTGCTCAAGCCTTCAATTCCTTGTCTTAATGTTCGTAATGATCCGCTCTTTTTAGGGGCATCACTATTATTCTTTAGGGGTTTTTATTGACAAGTTAATGCCTTGTGAGACACGTTAAACGCACCAGACTTACATATGTACCTACCGACCGGTCAGACTCGTAAACTCGCAATTAGGTCTCTAATCTGTTCCGGTGAGAACTTAAAAGTCTCGACCCTCTTTGCATGCTTAAATCCAACAAAAAGAGTCCAAAATCATATATTTTGGCCAAAAAGTTTAAAACGATTGAAACTATATATATTTTATTGATTCGCAGTTAAATTTTTCGATCTCATAACCCAAAAAATTTTCTGGTTTGATTTTAAAAACATTTCGAAAGAGAAACACTCTTAAGCTCATCACGGTCCGTGACTCCAGAGCCAGAGCCAGAGCCAGAAACAAACGACCTCGTCATGTTCACTATACGCTCTTGATCGATCCCAAACACACCTCCAATATTCACGACTCCAGGATTCTGGCTATTGTAAAATGAGAGAGCGGTGGCTCGTTCGAAGCCACCACTTAAGCAGAAATGAAGCAATCCTTTAGGAAAGACAAAGACATCGCCTTTTCGCACAACTGTCTGAAAAATCTTGTCGTTAGTATCTACAAATCCAGCAAACACAACTCCACTGACCACAAAGAGCAACTCGGATGACCTCGGATGGGAATGGAACGGCACGGATCCGTCCCTTTCGAGGTCAGTGCGAGAGACCGAGAGGCCGAGAGTGTTGAGACCTGGAAACTCCGATGCAGTGAGCATTGTGACGTTCGACTGCAGATAATTGTCTGTGTCTCCAGCTACAGTAAGTTTGGTGGACTTGAAATCCTGAGCGTTGATCTCGGCCGGATTCTTGCAAGGATAGCGTTGACGAAGAAGATGCTCTGTTCTCCGGAAGCCGTCGGACACGTGTCCTGCATATTGTCTGAATCCGCTGAGACAGAGAAGAAGATTGCAGAAAGCACGATCAAGACGAAGAATTTCATCCTTGTGAATAGTTAGGAAGAGTACTTAACTTCTAATTAATCAGATAAAAATAGAAATAAAAGGGAAGCCAAAAAAAAAGCACTCTGTTTGTGGGCGAGATGTGGCTTAGAGTTGAGTACACTACTTAGTGGCTTTTTGAGTAAGATTATGTTCTAAGATGAAAATCGCTTCTAAGTAATACTTTTCACTAATTTTCCAACTTACTGACGTTGACATTGTTACTTCTTCAAGCTATTATTCTATTTTGTTTACCTGAATATGCAATTTTGCTTTGCTATAACAGGAAACCAAATAAGCTTCACAGGCTAGCTTACTTCCATGGAAATTTCGTTATTCCTCAAATAAAAATTACAGTACAATGGTTCGTTTGGTTCCGTAGGGTATAACCAAATTACAATTGAAGTGGACAAAGGTTTATGTCCAAATACAGTTAGCCCAAGGACGAACTGGAGATTATTTGAAACCGAGTGAGAAGGAAACACGAATCCCTAGTGGCCATTTTCAAGCCGGGAAGTATCGGTTTCATCGCGGTTGTCCAAGTTCTCAAGAATATCTTGGATGAATTTTATGAAAGAGCAGAGTCCACCCAAGAAATTATGGTCGATGACGCCGTTACCATCAAGAACATGAGCAAAATCCACCAGCTTTACTTGTGCCCGCGGTGGCACCTGCGCATCTTCTCCTCCTTTCATCAAAACTGATTCATTCTCATAAACCATCAAAATCGAGCAAGAATTGTAATGGTAAAACGTTTGGGTTTCAAACCAAGCCTTAAGCTCAAACAACTGCGCTAAGATCCCATTAGAACCACCATAAACCTCTGACGCAAAAGCACAGTTTGGTATCAAGCTCGAGTCAGCAAGGGAGTTTGATGACACAAACTTCTTCAGAGCCAATCTAGCGCCATCGACTTTGTACCCAAGAACAATCTTCTTCTCGGGTCTCAAAAAACTCGACTCTTGGTGGTCAAAAACCTTAAATCCCGAAACCCTGAACCCCAAAGAAACCGTGGTGGTCTCTCTATCTTTCTTGATGCATTTTTTGAAATACTCTTCGGATACGTCCGGATACCAGGTTCTAGATCCAATCTTAACATCCATCACTGACGGATTTAAGTAACCCGAAACAACATCTTCAAGAACCATGTGTGGAAGCTTGCCAGATCCATCAGATGCTTCAACTAGCTGAGTGCCATGGTACACCGGAAAATATCTACGGATGTGATCTGGAATATTTTTGTTCGAGGAGAAGGACTCGTAGAACTTAGCCTCGTTTTCGCCACGAGCATCACCCTGAAGTGGCTTGAAGAATCGGCCTTCGTCGTCTATGAGCGGACCAAGCTTCCCATCTTTAGCAATGTGACCAGCAACTTGGTGTTCAGGGACCTTGAGCATCTTTGTGAAACAGACAGTAATATCTGGTGATGAATCTGAAGAATAAGAAACCAAATTCACCAAGATATTTCTTAGTATCCTTCTTAGTTCTTAAAGACGTATCAGATCTTAACATTTACAAGATCATTGATACAAAATCAATCGCAGCTTCAAAGTAGACGATTAGATGCAACGAACAAACCAGACGGGACTGTAAAGTTTCATCCTTTAATTTTCCAGGAAACTCTATAGTGGAATCAGAAGGAGAAACACAGATAAACCAAACGCAAAATCCAGATATAGGTTCGTTCTTAAGAGATATAACGGAATCAGATTAGGGTTCTTGAGTTTTTTCCACATAACAAAGGAACAAAAAAAAACCCAACAATCACGTCTATCAGAATTCCTCGAGTTCATCGCCGAAGAAGAGAAGATTAAAGCGCGAAAAAAGGGGAAATGAAACAAACCCAGAATCATACCATGAAAAGTAAATAAATTGAGATCTCCAAAAGCGTATCAAAAAGTTGAGGGAAAGTTAACAATCTTTCGATTAGAATAAGCATTGAATGGAACTTTAGAAAAGTACAATCTACGTTGACAGATATAACAAAAATGAGTTGGAGCAAGACGAAGAACTTTGCTCAAAGATAAAAGAGTAATCAAACAAATTATCAACATTGAGGAAGAAATTATTACCCAAGAAAAAATCTCCACTAAGAAATGTTGATACTCAAACAATGACCAAAGATGTGTAATTTTTCTCAGGAAAATTTCTCAGGAAAATTTCTCAGGAAAAATAAATACTAAGCTACCCTGTCGGTAAGACGAATAAATAAATTAATTAATTAATTAATAATGAATAAATTCTTTTTGGAAAATGGTTGAAACCGGACTCGTGATGACAAAATTATGAAAACCGGATTTTAGAGGAAACCGGTTTGAGTTTTTTCTTTTCACAATTCGGCAACCGGTTTGAGTATATAGGGCTCCATCATCCGATGAACAAACTTCAGTCTTTACAAATCGGCCGCCATCTTCCTACCTCAGGCTCTATTACTCCGGCCGGCGAAACTAGGTCTTGGTAATGATTTCTTATTCGACTGTACTATTTGATCATGGTTCAGGGTTTATTTGAAAAAACCCTAAAGTTAGCGCTCATTCTCTTTTACTATTCTCTCTCGGGGTATCTAAGCGTTCAGAGGTTTTTGGTTTGCTTATGTACATAAATGTTTCTTCTTTGTATTCACGAAACCCGTTCTCTCTTTTTCCAGAATCTGTGAGCTTTGGCTGATAAGACGTAAATGGCTCGTTTCAAAAACGTAAGTGTAAAACGTCTGAGCTGAGTTTCTCTGCCAATTTGTGCTTCTTTTCCACTAATGTGTATTTATGTGTTTTTAACACTTCGTGATGATATAGAATAAGAAGGGCAGGGTCGCTGTGAAGCCTATTGTGAAGAAAAATCAAGCGAATGTCGATCATGTCACTGGAGATAAGATCCCAAAAAGTTTTGTCTTTTCGAGAATGAAACTTCCTGGATCTGTTAAACAACTTCAGATGGATTTGAGGAAGCTTATGCTTCCTTACACTGCTCTCAATCTAAAGGCCAGTTAAAACTCTCATTCAATAATAGTTGGGAGAAAACAAAACTGGAGAAAAGGGTTTCATATGTTTAGAAGATTGTTGTGACTTGACTGTTACTGATGCAAGCTGTTACCTTTTCCATTTCTTCTTCACAGGAGAAGAAGCGGAACACTTTAAGGGACTTTTTGAATGTATCAGGGCCAATGGGTGTTACGCATTTCCTTATGCTATCGAAAACAGCCTCTGCACTGTCTCTAAGAGTAGCAAGAACACCGCAGGGTCCGACTCTGACATTCAAAATTCATCAGTATTCGTTAGCATCGGATATAGCTCAGTCTCAGCTTCGGCCTAGATGTCCTCCAGATCTTTTCAAGAATCCCCCTTTGGTAATCAGTCTCGATCTCTCTTACTTCCTGTTTGGTTTTTGTAATTTGTGGGTTTTGCTAACGCCTGAGAATGTTGTCTTGGTGTAGATTGTCCTTTCTGGATTCGGTACTCAGGAGCTGCATCTGAAGCTAGCAACGATCATGTTTCAGAACATATTCCCATCTATTGATATCAACACTGTAAGTTTACTGCCAAGAACAGAAGATATATGCTTTTATTACTGATTGTAACTTGTTTCAGCAGCAAATTGATTTTGTTCTTGTGATGGTGAAATAATATGTCAGGTCAAGCTCTCCACATGTCAGAGATTAGTACTCTTGAACTACAATAAAGACACAAAACTCATTGATTTCCGGCATTATTCTATAAGGCTTCAGCCTGTAGGAGTGTCTCGCAGGATCAGAAAGTTTGTGCAAAATCATCAGGTCCCTGATCTTAGGAATCTGCAGGATGTTAGTGATTTTGTCACCAAGTAAGGATCTACGTTGGTACAATGTGTTTTCATTTGATTTCTCTCTATATCAACGTGAAATTTATCATTTTGATTGTCGTTCTTTTCAGGGCTGGTTATGGATCGGAGAGCGAAGGAGATGAAGAAGCGGCAACAGTGACACTATCATCTGATCTGGGCCGAATTAACCGGAGTTCAACAAAGAGCGCAGTGAAACTGCAAGAAATTGGACCGAGAATGACTATGCAGCTCGTTAAAGTGGAGGAAGGATTGTGTTCAGGAGGAATCATATTTAGTGAATATGGTAAGTGCTAATCTTATCCGCCACATTGTGTTTTTATTTTAACCTTGTCTATCACAGGAAGAATAATCTGATTTTGGGTTTATATCGGGTTGTTTCAGAAAATGTGGATGAAAAGAAAGGGAAGAAGAAGCAAGGTGAAGATGGTGATGAAGAAGATGATGATAGTGAAGAACAAGAAGGTGAAGAAGGTAGTGAAGAAGATGGAGAAGAAATGGATGAAGATCTTGAAGATTGAAAAGAATTTATAGAGTAACTCTGTGTGTCTTCAGATGAGACTTGAGATAAGCAAGTTTTGTTCTTTGAATCTCAAAGTAGACATCTTATTGTCTGGTTAAATATGAGCAGAATGTTACAAAGCCTTTTGTACTGTTAAGACAACTTTCTTCCGGGATTTAGTATGTTAACTGGATATTCACAGTTCTTTTAAATTTAACTTGTCGGTTGTTTAAAAACCCGAGGAAAAAACTCTCTCAATTATATAAGATTAAAAGAAATGTTCTTCTAATTTGTATAAATTTTATTTTCTCAAAAGTTTATGTAACTACAAAATAAAATGGAAGTCAAAATTATTTACATCTGAAGTCGTAATAAATAAAAATGATTATGTAACTACAAAATAAAATGGAAGGAAAAAACATATACACATTGGCTTTGAATTTGATTTTTGGAATTAACAACTCAAAAGGAAAATGAATGATATATTATTAGAAGCTGTATATAACTCAAAATCTTTACAAACGTTTGAAAAAAATTAAAATTAATAAAAAAATGATGTTAAATATCAAAATCCAGACTAATCGTAGTTTTTTTTCCTTCTTTTGTTTTCTAAATTTTTGCCACTTTGTTGCAGTTTTGTTAACAATTCAGTTAACTGATGACTTTACTATATCAATCTAATCTTCTGATTACACATTTGATTTATAATTGAACTCGGTTTAATCCGGTAAAAGTCCAAAATAAAATTATTAAAGTATAAATTGCTAAAACCTGTTTGACATACGACAATTTCACCTAATAAATTTTTAATATTCTCAGAGTTGCGTTAGAAAAAAAAAGTAGTGATACTTTTTTGTTTTGTTTACGTTTAAAGAAATAGAAATAAACCTCAATGAAATGAGCTACAATGCGAAAAAAGAAGATAAAGTACTCGTAGCGGAACAGGAGAATAAAAGAAATTTTATTTATTTCCTCAAAACAACCGAAATCTAAGTATTAATGGCATTGAGTCGTAATATATTCGAAAGCATCGGGGTAATTACCTTTTTAAAGACTAACTTCCGCTTTTTCTCATGATGTCCTCGTTTATATTTCTTCCTTCCACCTCCTCTGCATAATCTTTCTTCTTCTGAGCTCTCTCAATCTTGAGATCCGTTCTTAAGTCTCTTTCTCTATCTTCATTCTCATTCTCTTCAGCTCTTTGTTTCAGTCTGAGATTGAATCATAGAGAATTAAGATAGATTTTCGTTACTTTTTCCTTCTTCTCCAGATCTAGTTTTCCCATCACGGATAAATCCAGGTACGTTCATCGGAATTACCGAAACAATCATCGTTAGATCTATCTGCTTGTTGATCCAAATGGGTGTGTTAGATCGAAACCTGATCTGTTTCCGTTGGCGTATCGCGATCGCGCGTTTTTAATTCCTCGGTTTTTTCGATTAGCTCGATCCAACCCTCTGGTGTAGATCGAGTCGAATGTAGAGCTTCGTGATTCATTTTGGATGAATGATGCTACTGTTTAAATGGATGCATGTTGGGAGTTTTCTTGTGATCCAATTTTTTTTTTGTATAATTCAATTGTGTAATTAACATACCGATCTAAGAGAAAATTCCGAATTTTGATCGTCTTTGTTGATTTAGACGAGCTCAGTTGCAGCATGGAGCAAATAATAACCAATGCATCATGTTGAAGACGAACAAAACTTTTTTTTTGAAAACTTACTCTTGTTTCCGAGTGTTTTAGTGCTCCTGTCTTTGATTGTGGCAACCTTTTGCAGGACAACTTTTGTTGATGGGTTTTGTTTTTTTTGTCCGTTGTCGCTCGTACAGGTCTTAGCCAAAAAAAAAAACATGGAGTCCGTGGCAGCAACTGAGAACCAGTGGCTCAAAGGGAAAGTGAAGGCTGTTACCTCGGGAGACTGCTTGGTGATCACGGCTTTGACCCACAACAGGCCTGGCCCACCACCGGAAAAGACCATCACTCTATCTTCTCTCATGGCTCCTAAATTGGTGAGCCTAATCTTATCCGAAAAAGTTACAGTGGAGGAAATGGAACGGTTCTCTTTTGGATTTCACCCCACTTTTACCAACAAAAATATTGAAAACCTAGAAACTAACTTTTCAGATATATGGATATTGGATAAAACTAAGAAAAACAATTTCTTACAAAACGATCGTATGTGCTTTTTGTTTAGAACGTTAACTTGCATCATTTTTGTTAGTAAAGGCTTTCTCATTTTGTTTGGTTTGCCCTTGTTTCAGGCTCGCAGGGGAGGTATAGATGAGCATTTTGCGTGGGAAAGCAGGGAATTTCTGAGGAAGCTTTGCATTGGAAAGGTTCTTAGTTGAAACTCTTAATCATTTATGCTATATGTTAGTAATTGACAATATTCTTTCTATCAACAGTTCGAATGTTTTTTTTCTTGAGCAGGAGGTTACTTTCAAAGTGGATTACAAAGTGGAAGCTATTGCTGGTAGAGAATTTGGCTCAGTTTACCTTGGCAACGAAAATCTTGCTAAGCTTGTTGTTCAAAATGGCTGGGCTAAGGTGATAACCGTTTTAAATTTCACTAGAGAGCCTTGTCTAAGGTATGATGCTTATGTCAGCTTTCTGATATAGTGGAGAAATGCCTGTACTATGGACAGGTCAGAGAGCCAGGTCAGCAGAACCAGGATAAGGTTAGTCCTTATATTGCGGAGCTGTTACAGCTTGAAGAGCTGGCTAAGCAGGAAGGACTTGGTCGTTGGAGCAAGGTTGGTGTCTCTTTCACTGTTTCTGTGAATTTGGTTTGTCAAAGCGTCTTCATTACAAAGGGCAAATTTTTTGGGCAGTCTTAAGTTTCTAAACTATTGGGATTATTCTATCTAATGTATACTCTTGTTTCCAGATACGGTTGCCGGTTGACATCTCTTCTAATTCATAAAAGTTGAATAATCATATATCTTGCTCTGATTTTTGACTTATGAAAGTTTCCTGTAATATTTCTTGGTTTATTGATGGAATTTACTTGATCCAGGTTCCTGGTGCTGCTGAGGCATCTGTCAGGAATCTTCCTCCATCTGCCGTTGGGGATTCTGGGAATTTTGATGCCATGGGTCTTTTAGCCGCAAGTAAAGGCAAGCCCATGGAAGCTATTGTTGAGCAAGTCCGCGATGGTAGTACCATCCGGGTTTATCTTCTTCCTGAATTTCAGTTTGTGCAAGTATTTGTTGCTGGACTCCAGGTGTGTAATCTTGTTTCTTCTTTTTTGCTGTGTGAGGTGTTTACATTTTAATGTCATGGTGTAAGAGTGCCGGATATATTCTATGTAGGCTCCATCGATGGGAAGGAGATCTACACAAGAAACTGTTGTTGAGTCAGATGTTACATCAGCTCCGAATGGAGATGCTTCTGCTGAGCCCCGTGGTCCTCTAACATCAGCCCAGAGACTCGCTGCTTCAGCAGTATCGTCCGTCGAGGTTTCCTCTGATCCGTTTGCAATGGAAGCCAAGTATTTTACTGAGCTTCGTGTTCTTAGTAGAGATGTAAGGAGGAATTGCAACAAATTAATTCTCATGTATCTGTCTTTGTAATTTAGATGATCTAAGTGTGAGCTGGATTTTGCAGGTTCGCATTGTTCTTGAAGGTGTTGACAAATTCAACAACCTAATTGGGTCAGTTTACTATTCTGTTGGGGAAACAGTTAAAGACTTGGGTTTGGAGCTGGTTGAAAATGTACGTGGTCTAAATTAAACAGTTATTTTGTTTTCGACATGATTACATATTGAACTAATTGGTCAATAAAAGTTTTGACTTCGCCACAACGATGGTGGTATAACTACAGATTCCTCAAACTACAACTAAATTTTTTCTTCCGTCTATTTAACATGTAACTACTTAGTATTAAGTTGGTTGGCCCATTGTATTAGTTTGTTGTAGTTTTCTTGGTAGATTTGGCACATCGTTTCTGATATTCGAAATCACTGGGAAATATGATATTTTTATGATGTTGAATAAATTTTTTGAGATTGGTTACTATTCCTTTTGCTCAGGGTCTTGCTAAGTATGTTGAGTGGAGTGCCAACATGATGGAGGAAGAAGCCAAAAAGAAGTTGAAAGCTGCAGAACTTCAATGCAAGAAAAATCGGGTGAAAATGTGGGCAAACTATGTCCCCCCAGCTAGCAACTCTAAGGCAATTCATGACCAGAACTTTACCGGAAAGGTAATTAATTGCTTGCACACATTTCTTGGTATATATTATTGCATTTACCCCAATTTCGCCAGTACTTACTAGTTTGTACTCTCTTCAGGTAGTGGAGGTTGTGAGTGGGGACTGCTTAGTAGTTACTGATGATTCTATCCCATTTGGGAGCCCAATGGCAGAGCGCAGAGTCTGTCTTTCGAGCATTAGGTCTCCTAAAATCGGTAACCCACGCAGAGAGGAGAAACCTGCCCCTTATGCTCGGGAAGCCAAGGAGTTTCTGAGACAAAAGCTTATTGGAAAGCAGGTATTTCTTGCTTTGTACCTTCTTACTTAAACCATCGCATTGTGCTGCACAGGATCAAGATCTCTGACTTTTTTTTCCCCGGTGTAGGTTATCGTTCAAATGGAATACCAAAGGAAGATCAGTCCAGCAGATGGTGTTACTACTTCTGGAGCTGGTGATTCCAGGGTTATGGATTTTGGCTCAGTGTTCCTGCCATCTCCTACCAAGGGTGATACAGCTGAAGCAGCTGCAGCAACTGCTGGAGTGAATATTGCTGAACTCATTATTGCCCGTGGCTTGGGGACTGTGGTTAGACATCGCGACTTTGAAGAGAGGTCAAACCATTATGACGCTCTACTGGCTGCTGAAGCTCGGGCTATTGCTGGGAAGAAAGGAATCCAATCTGCAAAGGATTCTCCAGTCATGCACATCACAGACCTGACTGTGGCCTCGGCCAAGAAGGCCAAAGATTTCCTGCCATCCCTGCACAGAAGTAGGAGAATATCTGCTGTTGTGGAATATGTCCTGAGCGGACATCGGTTCAAGCTATACATTCCAAAAGAAACATGCAGTATTGCCTTTGCATTCTCTGGTGTCAGATGTCCTGGCCGTGGCGAACCCTATTCAGAAGAAGCTATTGCTTTAATGAGACGCAAGATCATGCAGAGAGATGTCGAGGTAAATGGACATTTTACGCCCATGAGACATCTCATTTTTTTTATTCCCTCTTTTATGTATATGAGTCTTACATTGTCTTTTATAATCACAGATCGAAGTTGAAACTGTGGATAGAACTGGCACTTTCTTGGGATCAATGTGGGAGTCGAGGACCAACGCAGGAACGTTTCTTCTTGAAGCTGGCCTGGCAAAAATGCAGACGGGCTTTGGTGCAGACAGGATTCCAGAAGCTCATCTTCTTGAACTGGCTGAACGATCTGCTAAGAATCAGAAACTAAAGGTAACACCAATAGATAACTCTTTTTCACTAAAGAAAAGCATCCCGTCCAAAATAACTGAACTTTCTGAACCATATGATTTCACAGATATGGGAAAACTATGTTGAAGGAGAGGAAGTTGTAAATGGTGGTTCTAAAGTAGAAACCAGGCAGAAGGAAACATTAAAGGTGAATATTAGCCGACGAGCCAGAGTTTTAATACTAAAAGCAAAACCTTAGTTCACTCTTAATTGCCTTTCGCTACAGGTTGTTGTCACGGAAGTGCTTGGAGGTGGTCGGTTCTATGTTCAGACGGTTGGCGATCAGAAAGTAGCTTCAATTCAAAACCAGCTTGCATCTCTGAGTCTTAAAGACGCTCCCATTGTTGGGTCGTTTAACCCTAAGAAGGGTGACATCGTCCTTGCACAGTTTAGCCTCGATAACTCCTGGAACCGTGCAATGGTAAATCATCAAACCTCTAAATATCCCAACCTTTATTTCTTCTTTTTTACTATCACCTATGTGTATTTATTGTATGCCTACTTTTTATTCAGATTGTTAATGCACCCCGAGGAGCAGTTCAATCTTCAGAGGAAAAATTCGAAGTGTTCTATATCGATTATGGAAACCAAGAAACAGTTCCGTACAGCGCAATTCGCCCTATCGAGCCTTCAGTATCCTCAGCACCAGGACTCGCGCAGCTCTGCAGACTTGCCTACATAAAAGTGCCAAGCCTGGAAGAGGACTTTGGTCATGAAGTCGGAGAGTATTTACATACGGTAACACTGGGCAGTGGTAAAGAGTTCAGGGCAGTGGTAGAGGAAAGAGATACTTCAGGAGGCAAATTGAAAGGCCAAGGAACTGGAACCGAGCTCGCTGTTACTCTCATCGCTATCGACGATGAGATCTCTATCAATGCAGCAATGCTTCAGGTCAGTGTCTCACCTTCTCTTTTTAATCCTCCAATATTTTTTTTTTGGGGTAGAGTATTTTCATATATAAACTTGAGAGTGAAATGTGTTGTTATGAGTACAGGAAGGAATAGCGAGGATGGAGAAACGCAAGAAGTGGGAGCATAAAGACAAGCAAGCCGCTCTTGATGCTCTTGAGAAGTTCCAAGACGAAGCTCGCAAATCTAGGACCGGAATCTGGCAATACGGAGACATCCAATCTGATGATGAGGACAATGTTCCAGTCAGGAAACCTGGTCGCGGGTAAGTGTTCTCCACTGGTGAAAACCTTATGATCAATGGTTCCAAAGAGGGATCATAAGGAGGACCAGAGAAGCATAGGTTTCTCTTTTTAAATGAGTTAAGAAGAGGGATGTTGCTTGCAAAGCATCAAACTTTTTGTAACGTTTAGAAATTCTCTTTTTTATATACTTTTTTTGGTTTATAGACTTTCCAAAAAGAAACTTTTCTATCTTTAGGAGTGCGGGACGATTTTCTTGTTCTTTATTTTTGTTTGACAAAAGAATCTCATAATAAGGTAAATTAATTTCAGGTTATAAAGTCGACAGCATAAGAGGGGACTTTCATATGCTTCGTTAATGTTAACTGTCGTTTGTGCTTTTTCCGCTTTCGCATTTTTCACCAAAAATCATCTCTTCTAAGTAGTTAAATTCAAAAATTCTTATAATTTTATATAGGACAATTTTTTTAAATAAACTAATTTAAGTTTTGATCATAAAAATATACCACAAAATTAAAAATCTCAAAAATAACATTCATTAAAGGGAAATGTATTAAGTTATCCTAAACTAATAAAAAATAATTTAATATACAAAAAAAATAAATAAAATTTAAAATATTTGTTTTTTGAAATTATTTTTTTTCAAATTTTTTTATTTACAAACTTTTTTGTTTTCAAAATTTCTTTTTTCGAAACTTTTTTTTTTAAATTCTTTTCAAAAAACGTTTTAGGAAATGTTCCTAAAATATGTAAATCATTCCAAAAATTTGGTATACTATTCCTAAAAATTTAAGAACATATTTTTAGTTTTCCAAACATTTTATATATATTTAATATATCATTTTAACATATTTATAAAGGCAATTCTCTTAAATAGACTAATTTAAGTTTTAATCACAAAAAGAGACCATAAAAGTGAAAATCCCTAAAATAACATTCATTAAAGGGAAAAATTACTAAATTATCCATAAACTAATAAAAAAATATAATATTTAGAATCACTTTATACATGTTAAACACATTTTAAAATATTTTAAAAGTCTGATGAACACTTTCATAAAAAAATTTTAATGTTTCATAAAACTTAGTATACCCTTTCCTAAAAATAAATATATCTTTCCTGAACTTTTAAAAACATATTTTTAGTTTTCATCAAAGTTCAAATATAATTTATATATGATTTTAACTTATCTAGAATCATCTTTTTAAATGTTTAAAACCATTTTATGTATGTCAAATCTAAAATTATGTATATCATTCCTAAAAATTAATATATTATTCCTGAAATTTTAAAATTACCGTTTTGTATATTAACATTGACTTTTCTCATACCTAAATTTACAAAGTCAATGCAAAATTAATGAGCGTACAAGATAGTTGAGAAATAAAAATGTCAATTTCAAGATGAAATAGAGTGATTGGTTCAGAGTAATTCGGATTACTAAAGGATAGCCCGAAGACTCTAGCCCGATCTGATAGGTTTTTGGACCACCTCAAATTTGGGCCAAAGGATACAAAGATACAAAAAGCTTAACTTAACTCGGAGATGTTTTGAAGGGATAACTCCTATTGCGTTCAGTTAAATGTTGATCCAAGGCCGTTAAAGTCAGAAAATTCAATATGATAGCACTACAGTAAAAAATGTCGCTTTAGTTTGGTACCGTTCCTACTTGTCAACAATATGTTCAAAGTTCGTAAAACCCAAAATGAAACTTGGAATTTTTTGGGACTGAGGAGTAACCAGTTGCTTTTTTTTAGGGGAAAAAGAAAGAAACAGAGACTACAATTTGGCTAAAATCAAAGAACCGTCTCACTTACACATTTCTGCCCCTTTTTTTTCTAAGGCCCAAAGACAAAAATCCCAACTTGGTTTTACACCTTAATAGGCTACAGCAGAGAAGGAACATTCGACTTAAAACACAAATAAAAATCAAAAACAACACAAAAAGAATTCTTATCTTTCCTTTCTAATTCTCACGTCTTGGTTGCCTTTTGCGCGGTGCCGCGGTTTCTTCCTTCTTCTCCGTTTCATCTTCACTCTTTGAGCTCTCTCCTACTTCTGGTTTCTTCTTTTCCACAGTTGCCGCCGCCTGTAACAACCATTTTTTTTGTTTCTTTAGCTTTCACTTGTTCCATATATGCCACAAAGTTCCAAATGGTTGGAATTTTACCTTTTTGCCACCGAAGATAAGCTTGATGAAGAGTGAGAAGAATACTACGACAATGGAGACGAGGACACCGATGGTTAAGTTTGGTTGTTGCTCAGCTTTCTCGATCAGTTCCTACAAAAGACAGATTTTATCTCTCTTTTAAGTCCTCTTCAAGGTCGAGTATTCATCATAACATGCAACCTGGTTTAAACTTGTAGGGACAACTTACCGTGATCTTAGACTTGTAGGCACTTAGGAAAGAAATGTCTGCAACCTTGTTCAAGAGGTCGAACACTATCTTCTGCAACATTATGTATGCACAGAAATATACCTGTAAGTATTATACTAGAAACCATATATGTTTTAATAAGATTTTGGTTTTGTTGGAAAATGAATTTACCTGGTAGCTCTTGAGACCATCTGCAGAGCCAGCAGCTTCCTCTTCTGCCTTTTGTTTCTCTTTCTCAACATCAAATTTCGGCTTCCAAGTGGTCTCTCTGTAAGTCTCAGCAACCTTCTCGTCTTTCGCTATCAAAATGTTGTCAAATAAGATACCGTCTTGCATTGTCCAGATCTCTATACCGATGGCCGCAATGGGTTCGAAATCCGGTCTGTCTAGCTCAAAGTAGTCAGGGTTAGGGATGTCTCTGGCTTTCCAGATTCCCTTGTATGCAGGGTTATCTATGAGAGGTGCACTCCATTTGCCCTTGTAAGCAGGATTCCTCTTCATCGGTCTCTTCCATTCACCACAACCTGGTGCTGTTTCGCACTTGGGGTTGTCAATCTTTGGGGCCTCCCACATACCATCTTCCTCATCATCCCAATCTTCAGGTTTGGTCGCCTCTGGGTCGTCAACCTCCTCAGGCTCGTCATCTAACCATCCTTCGGGTTTCTCAGCTTCCTCATCTTCGATCTCCATGGGTGCATCCTCATCCCAGTCGTCAGGCTTCACCGCATTAGGATCAGGAATCTTGGCTCTCTCATCCCAGTCTTCTGGTTTCTTGTCTTCAGGGTCAGGGATGGTCTTGGCTGGGATCAACGCAGGCTCAAAGTCTTCCCCAGAGAGTAAATTCGCCTTTTTCTTCTCCTCTCCATCAACCAAAATTCTAACCTCGTTGTCGGGTTTCAAGATGGCGGTGTAGACATGGGAAAGCTTGTCATAGGGAACAGAGGGAGGGACCTTCAGGTGGTGCTCAACGTACTCGCCACTTTTGGGATTTTTGTGCTTCAAAATGAAATGCACTTTGTTTGTGGCTCCACATTTGTCAGGACCAAACATGATAGAGTAAGGGGATTCACTATCGAACCCCTGAGGTGTCCATCCAGCTTCCTGAGGGCGGAGGTATTTCAAGTAAGCACCACCACACTCAAGCCCCTCCTGGAAACGAACCTCGTACTGAAGAACAACTGTTCCCTCCTTGAGGTTTAGAGGCTCGTCAAGCTCCTTCACTATACCGTACTTACGGGCCTTCTCACTTACGAGAAGTCCATAATCATCATGTCCCTCACTCTTCGCATGCTTCCAGACACCTGAAATAGATAAGTGGTCTTAACAAAGAAGCTTCTCTGCGAAAGTGGGAAAAATCATCAACAGCTCAGGTTCAACAACAAGAGCAAGATTCAAATTTTACAACAGAAAAAGCACCAAATCAACTTTAATGCCTTTGCAAATCTGTTTATATAGGGCCCGGATTACATTTGAAAAAGGTTGAAAGTACTTCAGACTATTACTAAGAAAACATTTTGGATTATAAGACCAACCATTCAACATCATCACGTGAAGTGACAAATTATACATTTATACAAGCACTAAGTCAGATTTGATTCAAACTTTCATCAACATTCTCATTTGCTTCCTCTACATGTTGAGGACATCTACACATACCAAATTACTTCAACAAATGAAGTATGGAGCACCCGAATTTCCAAATACAGACGCAGATCAAATCAATACCAGACAAACAGATACTAACTACAAGGCAGTGGGAGCTTAAAGATATACAATACCTTCGTAATCACCATTCTTCGAAACGATCCAGCGACCATCAAATGCCTCATCGAACGATTCATATAAGACCTGAACAGAAACACGAGAAACGAACTCAGCTAAACACAGATCTAAATCTTCGGATCTACCAAGAATAATCAAAGAACCACAAACATTTTCCGAGAAAACCGAAATTACCGTCTGATCGTCACAGTAGCTAAGCTTCTGGAGCGAAACGAAAGCTAAGATAAGCAGAAGGCCGGAAAATAGTTGCCGGTCTCTCATTATCGGATTCCTCAGGAAACAAAAAGGAAACCTCAGGATCTAATCGGTCGGAAACCGGAGAGCAGATCGGAAAAATCCTTGGTGGAGGAGAAGAGAGTTGGAATGTATTTTCCTAAGGCTTTCAGTTTCTCTGAATAATTATATATTCAATCCCGTAGACCCGGTCGAGAGTGTCAATTTGTTGTTTCCACCAATGAAAGCGCTCGCCACGCGATGGCAGCCAATCATAAGCTGCCACGTAGATCAAAAGCGAGCTCTCCTACGTGCACATTTACGGCTAGTTGAAAATTATTATTGGGCTGGGCCTACTAAACAATTCAAGAGTCTCTAACTCTGCGAGAGTCTTCTAAATGAATGGTATTACCTTTAATTCCAAAAGTTTTCTATAAAGTTCAAATCCAAATCCAAATGATGATGGTTAGGACATAACTTTACTAAATCCGGCACTCTTCTTCACTCTCTCATCTCTTTCCATCACTTCCCTAAGCTTAACCACATCCTCCCATCTCTCTGCATTTGCATATATCTCCACCATCACTTTATACACTCCTCCATCCTCTGGACTCAACGCCTTAACTCGCTCCGCAGCTTTCTCTGCGACTGCTATGTTCCCGTGGATTCTACACCCGCCCAACAGACCGCTCCACGCTAAGAGTTTCTCTCTGTTTCCTCCATCTTTAGGCATTTTCTCAATCATTTCCGCTGCTTCTTCGATCAACCCTGCTCTTCCAAGCAAGTCCGCCATACACCCGTAATGTTTCATCTCTCTATCGACATCATACAAAGATCCCATTTCTTCGAAAAGCTTCCTGGCTTCATCAACTAGACCAGCATGGCTGCAACCCACTAAAACGCTTATGAAGCTTACTCCATCGGGTTTAATACTAGAACTAACCATCCTACGGAAGTAATCAACTGTCATCTTGCCGTAACCGTGCATCGCAAGACCAGTGATCATTGCATTCCATGTGAATAAAGTTTTATCTGAACATAAGTTGAATATCTCCATTGCTGTATCGATGAAACCGCATTTCGCATAGAAATCCACCAATCCAGTAGCTAAAAACGAATCTATGAAAAGTCTGTTCCTTTTGGCGTAATCATGAATAGCTTTCCCTTTTTCTAAATCCCCCGATTGCGCACAGGCTGAAAGAGTTGAAACAATGGCGACGTTATCCGGTTTAAAACCAAAAGCAATCATTTCGTTGAAGAGGTTGATTGCTTCTCTGCAATAGTTCATCTGCGCATACCCAGCAATGAGACTGTTCCACGAAACCACATCTCGAAAGGGCATTGAATCAAATAACTCTCGTGCACGAACAACCTCATGGGCCTTCACCAATCCGTCGATCAACACATTGTACGTAACAACATCTCTTTGGGGATTTTCGTCGAACAGCTGCAAGGCACTATCCATTGGGGTAATCAATGAGTAAACCCGAATGAGGGTGTTCAAAGTGAATAATTCAGACAACAATCCGAATCTCAAAGCTTGACAATGCAGCGTTTCGACTAACGTAAGACTAAAGTTCCTCTTTGCACAAGCCTTGAATACGAAAGGGAAGGTGTGGAAGTCGGGAGGAACAGATCGACGCCGCATGTGGACGAAAAAACGGTGAGGAGACAGAGACGGCGCATGAAGCGTATAAACTCTAATGATCGTATTGAAGCAAAACGTTGATGGGTTCGTGATGAATCTGAAAACTGAAGTCGCGTAACTCACGACCACATTCGACACCGACGTTGAAACCGAATTCGATAACGCCGGTGTCGCTGTCTGAGACGGTGCGATAGAGGTGATGGCGAAGAGGATATTGGTGAGAATAGAGTTCTGTTTCAAATCATTGGAGATTCGGCCGGAAGTGATGAGTTGGGCATGAAATTGATGCAGATGTCTTAGGGTTTTACACAGCTTCAGAAAATTCTCGACTTTTAGGTTGAGATGCAAACAATTTGAGTTTATCATTCAGTTGATCTAAAAGCTTCTTCATCCAGATTCTTTGGACATTGACATTTGACTTGAAATGGTGCAAAGCTTTCTATTATAAAGGAAAAATTCAGAAGTTCAGTGAGAAAATCTGCCGCATACAAACTAACTTAAATGACGCTTTATGGAGTCACCAAACTACTGAAGAAGAATCAATCAGATATTTTACTACATCGTTTTAGATTCGACATCTCTTGTAACATTTTCTACAATCGTATGACCTTTACCAAATCATAAAACACGGAAAGCTCAAGTTTTTTTTCGCCATCATCGAGGAGTTTTCACTGTATCTCTGTGAACGCAACATTAAGTTCTTGCTTCTTTAATCAAGTGCCAGATTTTTCTTCATAGCTTCGTAAACAAGGTACGAAATGCTTGCGGAAGGAATGACTTTGAAAAGATTAGGAAAGATTCCTCTGTAAAAACCTCTTAGACCTTCGCCTCTTAGCGTCTTCAGAAACTCTTGGCTCATTCTAGTGTTTGAGCTATCAGCTTGCATTCTGATAATAAATTACTAAACTCAGTTCAAAACCGCAGATGAGAAAAAAATGATTGTTTCAAAAGATGACACAGAGATTAGTATTTGAGTTTTCACCTTGTTCTTATGACCTGCAACGGGTAAACACACGATGCTCCAAGAGCTCCAGACGTCATTCCACATCCCAGTTGCACGAGAGGACCTGGCTCTGCACAATACAAACTGTAAGCATCAGTTTGAAAGATTAAGAATTTACAATTTACAGAAACTTTTCAGGATTGATTAGTATCTAACCGTAACCGGTGTCATGATGAATATGTGTCCTCGCTAAGTCTTTAAGAGTTTCGTAAGCAGCAAGGTCAATTCCTGCATAAGGGATAATCCCAATAAGAGAGGGATAGAGACCCTTGTAAAATGCTCGAGGTCCTTCTTGAATCCAAATGTCCTTTGTGAGTTTCCACAGCTTTGGTGTCTTCCCAAGTTCACTCACACAAGTCTGTAACCGAGTCTTCACTAGATCCATAGGGTAAATAGCGGTTTGAGCCACTGCACCAGCCAATCCACCAGCCAAAAGCCTCCCTTTTGTGCCAATTTCACCATCTGCTCCCCCGATTATGGGCTTCAGCATTTCATAAGCAGCAAACTTGATGGCGCTTTCAGGAGCGACTTTCGTTACATTTAACCCGTTACCTCTGAAGAAACCGGACAACTTATCTTCCCTCCATATTTTCTTGATGGTGGGGACAACGCCTGCTTTTGTTCTCTGAACTTGCAAAACAACTTTCAGACGGTCTAGAGGTGCGGTTGCGGTTCTAGAAACAGCTCCCGCTAGACCTCCCGCTAGAAGTAATTTGCTTCTTTGAGCGTGTGTACTTATACCGTCAGGTATAACAGCTTGCTCCCCAATGTCTATTAAGCATACTCTTTCCCAGTGATGATAAATATTTTCAACTGTGGCTTCATGTGGGTGTAGTAAAAGAAAATCCCTCCACTCTTCGAAAGTTATAGTTCCGTTATTGTCCTTATCAACATGCTCCATAAAAGAAGCGAGTTCCTTATCTTTAATTTCAATGCCTACAAGAACATAACAGTGGGGCTTATATAGGTCACAAACACTGTTACGCAAAAAAACTAACTCACAACCCATGGTTTCGCAAACAAGGACTAAGGCAAATGATAAGCAGATATTATGAATCTACTAATCAAGAAGTCTATATTTGAAGAAATCAATGAGGAACAACACGCATTTTAATCTGCCTGAAACACACAACTATCTTATAGAGACTGGTTAAACTGTCTCATTCATGCAAAAGCAAACGATACCATTCTTAACATTCAGCCAACACAGCAAAAGCTTTAGTGTTAATAACCATCACTACAGAGCTCCTAAAGACGGAAAGAATGATACCGAACAAACAGCTCGCATAATTGTAATACAAAGCATGTATATGAAATACAGAAAAAACTGCTGCAAAAGGGGAAAGCTATCAAGAACAGTTCAAAACAGTGTCATTTTCATATTCAAGTTACCGAACCAATATACAAGTAACTGGAAATTTAACCAAAATCCACATCCATAAACCAATAAAAGTTTCCTTTTTTGATAGTTGCGAAGTAACAGTAGTAGTAATGGAACAGTATGGAATCAGAATTACATATACCAGCGTTAACAAGAGCCTCCCAAAGCTCCTCTGGGCAAATGTCGCCATTGTGTTCGACATCAATGGCCTGGAAAATCACGTACAGCTCAAGCTCCTTTGAGTCCATGTACCGACAAAACTCCTCGTAATCAACGCGCCCATCTCGATTGGCGTCGCAGACTTTAAGCAAATCTCTAGCGTACTTGTACTTTGGAGGAATACGAAGCGAAGACAGACCTTTCTCGATCTGGGTGTAGTCTAAGAACCCTATCTTCGAATTGTCGAAGAATTCGAACAGATTGCGAATCCTGATCTCCCTCTCTTCCTTGGTCTCTCCTAATGCCACAAGCACGTGCTCCATCGTCGCGGCTCCGGGCTTCTTAGCCGGATTTTGGATGGCCTTTCCCGCCTCCATTGCTGATTAATCAAGAAACCCAGATGCAAATTCGAAGGCTTGGTTGATTCTAGGGTCCTTCATTACTGACAGTCTCTCAGTCAAGGAAGAAGTACACAGTCTCGGAATAATTTCAAATCAGTTTCCAAAAAGGATACTCATTCGAACCGACCGGATATAAATTTGTAGACAAGGACGGTTGGAGCGATGACAAAGACAATAATGTTTAGGAGAAGTGAGATTACCAATTCGATTTCGATCTGCCTCTTTGATGAAGCAAAATATGTGCCACAATCCTCCCTGGACTGTCCCATCATTTCTCCTGGACCACTTCCCAATGCTTCCACGTCCACACAAAAAACACCAGTCAAACGAAGCCGGTTTAGTTTGGTTTGAATCACAACAACTAGTCAATTTAAACTGGTCTAGCTGCTCTGAACATGAAGAATGAGTCAATTGAAGCCAGTTTACGTGGGCTAAGACAGACCAACGACTCACTGACCGTTGGATTGGACTTTAATTAATTTTTGTTTTGTTTATTTTATATGGTAAGTGACGAATTCGGCAAGTCTTGCAAAGACTTTAGATGGTATCTCTTGATTTTAACATGGCTTTCGTTATCATGAACATGAACCACACACAAATTTTGGATGTAGAGTAATTCATAATGCAAATAAGAAAGAAAAAAAAATGAAACGAAAAACAATTACTATAACTTATAAAGTCCATAGACCATTGCGTATCGTGTGATGTTACTGATGTATCCCCCTACTTGACAAAGCAAACTTCTTGCACGTAAGTCGTAAGTCGTAACCATTACAGAAATATCACATTGGAGGAAGCGGACAAACAACATATTCTATTAGTTTATTTTATTTTGGTATAAAAGAAAAACAGAAAATTATAAACCACTGTAGAAGAAAAATATCTAGCCGACATATAGGTTTACTCTTTAGGTCCTAAGTGATTGGTAACCATCTTCCCGGTTCTGTCTCCGGTATACCACGGCGGCTATGAGAACCACAACCGCCGCCACCACTGTCACTGCGATATAGGCTAAAAAGCTCTCGCTTTTCGCATGTGCCTGCAAAGAAATGATGAATACTAACGTAAGTAAAGTAACCCACATGATAATATCTCCAAAACCGTAAATTTCTTGAAACCGGTATGATCTAAACCGAGAACTGGTACCGGAAGTTTACCTGGAAAAGTGCAGGCAAGGAGCTCTCTGGTTCAGGCAGCTGCTGAGCAACCAGGATATAGAAGAGTCCCATAACTCCGGTATGACCAATGGCATTACTGTAATTGAACTCCAAAGTCAGTGTCTCTCCATAAGTCACTTTCACTGGTTCAGGATAACAAGACGACATTCCAACAATGTAACCAGCTTCGTTTCCAGGTTCGTCTCCGACCCCATACGTCGGCATCGAAGAGCAAATTCCCTCACCGTCCTGATCATCCACAACACACGAGTCTCAGTCTCAGTAAAAAGTTTCAAACCTTTCGTTTTGCATTAGCTTAAACTAAATTAGTCTTAATTACCTCTCGGTACAGAGCAGCACCGACACCACCCGCGTGCTGGTGAGCTACTCCGTAGACAATATACCCGTTAAATGGCATCATTAAGCTCTTTTTCTTAACGTCAACGCATCCATCGCCATTGGTTTTGCACGGTTTCACCTCATATTCCACCTGAAAAAGCATAAGAACTTAGCGGACATTTCTAGAAAGAATGATTTCTAAGTAAAGGCATTAAGCAGAGATGTGAAAGTTTTTATACTGACATGGCAAAAATGTTCTTGAGTATCCCCTGTTGATCCTTCTGATCTTTTCCAAGAATCCGTAACATCGAGGATATAAACCTTAGCGGGTAAAATCGAGCTGTCCCAATCAACCCATCTCACGGTATACTTCAGATACAGAGTTCTTGTTTTCTCGCCATTGTCAAATCCGTTTCTTACCCGACATTGAGTCTTATCGTAGCAGCAGTATAAACCTCCTTTGTAACCGGGTCTTAAAGCTCGACCATACTCATCAATGGTTACATTATACAGATCACACCGACATTCCGTGCATCCTGATTTATCTACAACGCCTCTGGTGTCTATCGCGTGAATGTTGAGTAGCCATTTGAATTCATATCCCTCAGGCGTTTCCTCTGGATTATCAATTTCGATTGCATAAGGATCAGGAAGATACGTCGAGGTTTTGCGGGTTTCTGATCCCAACCCAAAGTAATGTCTGACTGTGTTCCTGCACAACCCTCCATTTCTAACAAGAATATAATCGGGCCTCGAACCAAGATGCCTTGCGGGATCTTGCCTCGCAAATCCGTGATTCCTAGGCATATCTTGCTGTGAAAGCTTAAAACCTTTACGCACGTAGTACGGTTGCACAACCCAATGGTGAAGATATGTCTCGTGTAGAGGGACGGGCTTGTCCGCTTCGTCAACAACTTGAGCATCGAAACCTTTTAGGCCGATATGTCCTCTCGGGAAATCGATGTCGAAGAGGAAAGGATTTGCAACTGATCCTGGATTCATCACCAGTTTTGGTGATAAGAAATCTGCAGACTGAGTCTTTTTCTCGGTCCCAAGAAAGCCGTGGCTCTGCGATATGCTTAACGCGACCAGAACAACAACTAAGGACGAGATTAGCGATCTCCCTCGATAACGAGCCATTTTCTCCTGTTTCCAGATCATTATAGAGAGGTAATTCGTAAATATGGATATGTATCTCAAAACTCTTTGTCTTAAACTAGCTTTGATTGGAATCAAAACTATGAACACTAGAGGAAAACCACTTGAACCTAACTTAATTAGAAGATTTTGGCACAAGCCCTTATTTAAACATAAACTCTAAAATTTCAATTTTTTCCACGAACCCATGACTCGAAGAAGCCAGCTAGAACAGATAGAGCTGTAAGCTCATTTCACAAAATCAATTTCGAACACGAACAATCTAACATAAAACTTGTTTCAAATCGTACATAAAACAGAGATACAGAGATATTAGATGACTTCCAAATTCAAACCCAGAATTTGATTGCGAAATCAAAAGCAGAGGCAAAAAAACAAACGATGATAAACAGAGAGAGAGAGAGAGAGGGATGAACCGGATAAACGGAAAATTACAAGAACACCCGATGATTTTCGCGCTTCTTTAAACGTTTGATAAACTCTCTCCGATGTGTCGGAAAAACTAATAAAGTCTCTCTTCGATGTTATTATTGTAGTAAAGTGCTCACGAGGAACAATTCGAGAGTTATCTATTTATCATGGGAAATGCGAAAGCTCATATAAGCACAGAGACGACATAAGACGCGAGCTTCCATGTAGCTGACACGTGTAGCCAATGACATCATCACACTCGTCACAAAGCCCCGTTCTATTTGTCCCTCTTTTAATTCTCTCTTCCACAAGTATTTATTATATTAACAATTCGGATAATGATATTTTTGTTTTCTTTCATTAATGAGTTGCTGTTGATTAGTACAAATTGAATTTGAATCCACACTATTTAAACCGGTTTTGGTCTGAAACCGACTCAATAAAGATTTGACGCTGCAGTTGGATTAAATAGTTAGATTACAATGTTTTAAGGCTATCATGTGGTTCCAATAGAAGTTGAAGGTGACATCTGTAAATGTTTTAGATCTGACGGCTAATATAAAAGGAACTTGATTTCCTACGGCAGGACTACGAGAAACGGTACACCCCACTACGCCGAGAGTGAGGGAGGACGAAGAAGAAGTCGATGACGAACAAGGAGATTGCGCGGGAGAGAAGGGAGAAGAGGATGCAGGAGATCTCTCTCCTTCGAACCATCCCTTACTCTGACCAACAGAGGTATGAATCCAACCTAGTTTCTTCGGCATCATTGCGATAATCTCAGATTTTAACTATGTATAGTTGTCGAATATTTTGATGAGTTTATGTTTGTATTGTTCTGGATATGTAGATAGAGATTGAGTGAACAGATTGAGTTGGCACTGTTATTACTAATAGATTTGTGTTTAACTAAAACCAATAGATGTTGGAGAAACCCAAAGGAGAAAAAAGTTGTCTTTGAAGCCCTCTTCTTGAAATTTGACTTGTGATTAGGCATTGAATGATTTGTAGATGGTGGTCATCTGAAAATGTAGCAGTGGTGACCGGTTCAAATCGAGGAATCGGACACGAAATCGCAAGACAGCTTGCGAGCCACGGATTGACGGTTGTTCTTACAGCCAGAAACGTGGATGCTGGCCTTGAAGCAGTTAGATCCTTGAGGCACCAAGAAGGTCTCAAGGTTGATTTTCATCAGCTTGATGTCACGGACTCCTCCTCGATTAGAGAGTTTGGTTGCTGGATTAAGCAAACATTTGGAGGTCTAGATATTCTCGTAAGATCCTTATGGTTTTGTAATCATGGAGGATAGCTCTTCTGTTTGCTTGTTGCTGATTATATGCATTTTGTGTGACTGTATCCTTACAGGTGAACAACGCGGGTGTCAACTACAATCTTGGCTCAGATAATTCTGTTGAATTTGCCGAGACAGTTATATCTACTAATTACCAAGGGACCAAAAACATGATGAAAGCTATGATACCATTGATGAGACCGTCTCCTCAGGGCGCTCGTATCGTCAACGTTAGTTCTCGGCTAGGTAGAGTATATGGAAGACGTAATGTAAGAAAACTCTTTCACTCTCATCTTTAAATTTGGCCAAAAAGAAATTGCCATGAATTTGCGTGGAATTGCTTCTGCAGAGACTTACAAATGTAGAGTTAAGGGATCAGCTAAGCAATCCGGATTCGCTGACTGAGGAACTTATAGACAGAACTGTCTCTAAATTCACTGACCAATTAAAAGATGGAACCTGGGAATCAGGCGGGTGGCCTCAGACATTCACGGACTACTCCATGTCTAAGCTTGCGGTCAATGCGTACTCTAGAATGATGGCACAAGAACTTTCGAGAAGACGAGAGGGGGAGAAGATTTATGTTAACAGCTTTTGTCCTGGTTGGGTGAAGACTGCAATGACTGGCTACGCTGGAAATATGTCGCCTGAAGATGCAGCTGATACCGGAGTTTGGCTTAGCTTGGTTCTCTCCGAAGAGGCCGTGATGGGAAAATTCTTTGCAGAGAGACGTGAGATAAACTTCTGAGACGGTTGGTGAAAGTTTGTAAACCTTGGAATAGATCCTGTTATTTTCGTTTAGTGCCATTGTTTTTTGTCAAAGCTTCTCAAAAATCAATGCCACTTGCTAAGTTGATAGCTAAAACTTATCACTCAAGCCTGCGATGAGAGATGCTAGAACTCATAACCGTTTTGGCTGTTGCTGTAATAATATGTTGTCGTAGCTTTGAAATTTGATAAAAAAAATCTGTGAATAAGAATTTGCATTAACGGCCATTTTCGATATGTAATTCATTTAATAAAGCCTTAAATGCTATTTCGCTGCCTTGGGGATTTTATACATTTCCGACTTCCGTTGATGAAAGAAATTTCGATGAGATCGCTAGGTACAATCTTGCAATAATGTCCTTTTACCGATTTTTGTAAAAGAATAAGATTTGTACTGATTTTCTAATGGCATGTAAATTCGATCACATTAAAGGTTAAAGAACACTTGCCTTTTAATATACAGTAGATAGAAGTAGATGGATGATGAAGCATTTTTCCTTCTATATAACAAAAAAAAGGGGGTCCTGATTCTACAAAATAGAGAAAAATCAAGCAACCAATAGAATCAATTTGATCGAATTCCACCTTTCTTCGATGACATTTGTCCCTCACCAAGGTTTCAGATCAGCGACCGGTCCTGCCGTCCAGTTCAACAACTTCTCACCTGGTCTCAGATACACATTCCTCTCATGAGGCAGCTTACGAGCTAACCCATTCAACACTTGATGGAACGCATCGCCTGGTTGAGCTGGTTGAGGGAACAGCATCGCCTGTTTCATCGACGGGTTAGCCAACAACCTCTGTTTCCTCAGTATAACCTCTGGTGGTATCGATGTGAGTATAGTGTCCAAGTAAGGAACATCCTTCTCATCCACAAACACACCAATATCTTCCCAAGGGATCGCATCTGCAAAAGGTAGCACAATGTCGTCTGCTATGATCACAGGGATGCAACCGAAGATCACGGCTTCAACCAGTCTTGGACTCCATGGGGCCCATCCAAGTGGGCACAAGCAGAAGATTGCTCTCTGCATGTCCTCGTAATATGTTGTCGGGTGCTCTGTTGAGATGTCGAAAAGCGGATTGTCCTTGAAGTTTTCCCATACAGCGGCTCGTGCACCCCTGTACCCGTTTTTGACAAACAATATATCATCACTAATTATGAGAAATTCACAGATGGTAATATAACTACATGGATCTTCATTGATATGTTAGGTTTTTATATCCTAAATTCCCAATCAGTAGATTAGTTATGAAGTGTTCGCAGATTTTTGAAACTCTTTTACAACATGGCCAAGCATTCTGATTAAAACTTACCTCGCATAATAACCACCCTCGGGGTCATTTCCCACATCATAAAACAATCCTCGGAAATAAAGGAAGATGGATCGAGGAGTTTTCTCAGGAATTAAGTGTGTTTGCATCTTCTGTGGTGGAGCATACGGAGGAACAGTGATTGAACCCTCTTTCAAGCAAACATGATTCCTCTGTCCAAATGTCTGCACCAGTGTAGCTCGTTGAAGCAAGGGTAGTATTCCTCTTCCTATTGCCTTCTCTTCCTGTCACACTCATGCACAAACAAGAGATCAGCCTGTATCACTTAAGAAAAGGCTAGCAGTATCGCTGGCAAAAATCTTTGTTATCACGGCTGGGGATAACAATTTATGCGGCATCAAAAGGGCTTTGCAAGTTGTTGCCATTTTAGGGAGTAAATTAGTGAGTGTGATGGCACTAATATCTGCTGAACACTAGCGATAGACTTCTGGTTCCTAGTTCAGTCCAGAAGAAAGTACAGGGTGACATGATACAATATGCGCACAACTCAACCCCAAGGCCACGGCATATATCTTCCAAATACAAACAGAAATTTAACTGAATTGACAAGGAATTCATTCAAGATGATGTATGAAACAATGATTTCTTCACAATTTTCAGTACTAGAGAGAATTTAGTGAGCCAGTTCAACAGTAGCACACAATCATTCACATCAAAATTAGTGCAGAAGCATAGATGAAGAAACCGTAACATAAAAAGCGATTCAGAGCAGATTATTTGGTTTACTTGATAATGGAAGCAGGCTCCAAAGTCATGAGGCACAACAAAGAAGTGGTCAGCTCCTTCCGTGCGATTCCAGTATGGCCAGTTGGAAGCAATGAGCTGAATGGCACTTCTCATCATTCGAGGGGATTTGAAGGGCAGAGGGAGCCCGTTTGGAGTTAGATCACAAGTGGTGTACACAGGGACGTAGAACCAATCAGCTTCCTCGGGGTTAAGCGTTCGAACTGGACTAGACAAAAGAAACCGTTGCATATAAATCTCAGCAGCAAACATGTGGGTGAGACATCTCGGGTCCTTTTGAAGTATCTTCTTATTGTATTTGCTTGGAAGCTCATAAACAAAGACTTTCAGTCTTCCCACGGGATCATCGTCCAACACATCACCAGCACTACCTAAACATCAGAAAAAAAAAACCAGACACACTTAAAAGATCAATGATTTTGATCCGAGCATCAAAACACTGATACCACCAAGGAGAGGCTAATGGATACATAATGTGTAGCTTAACTAGAGGACCTCAGAGATAATGCAAAATCGAAGTTAAAGATCAGAATGACAAGATGGTGGATCGGCTAATTGAGGCATGACTATTGTTCTTTATTGGCCATCAACAATTTACAAAGCAATAGGTATCCTGATTTACATAATTCCCCCAAATTCAATTAGAATCCAAATCAATGAGTGAAAATCAAAACCAATTACAGAAGACTTAGACCCAAAAATAAATAAAAACCTAGTCTTCATTCGATTCGCAGGCCAAGTGATGACCACACAGCTCACTACTGCTTAATCCAAGTAAAAGCAGCGAAAAGCAATCATTCACTAAATCCTGAGATAGAACTGACCTGAAATTCGCTCGGTTGGTTGGCTTCGACTCAGACGGAAAGCAGAAATCGTCGAGACGGTAAGGTTACAAACAAAGAAGATCAAAACCCAGCTCGAAGACTTCATCTCTTATCTCTCAGTAAAACTTTCTCCTCACAAAAAAAAATTAAAACCCCCCTAAAATCCACAACATCCCAGATTATCGGAAGGAAACATATGTGTATTTAAGATCGGCTTACGAGAAAGAAGAAGAAAAATCAGTTGAAACGTCAGAAGACGTAGTTGCTAGAAAGAGTTCGTCGAGATTGTAACTTCAAAAACTGTAATTCGCTGCCGATTGCTAGATCACGCCCAGAGTTGACAGCGAGAGCACATCGAATTTCATTTGAAGATGCGAAGAGAAGAGGAGGAAGAAGGTTCGTGCCACGCTTATACGGTGTCGTTTCCTTTTTTCGCAATTCAGTGACAGAGTAGACGATGGGGGCTCAACGTCGGCGACATTTTTAATACTTATTTAAAAATAAAGAAAACAAAAATTAATTGATCAAAAATGAGATAGAAAGCAATGGACTAGGCCGAGCTTTAGGCCCATTTCTTGTTTTCGTGGTCCTCTTAACGAATTAATTAATTTTCACTAAAGGGTATTTAGGAATCTAATGATCATCACTGCTTCTTGTTTTCCTGCTTCAAAATTTCTTGATTGGACGACATAGCTCAGATAAAGGAACGAGGCTAAGAGAGAAGTGACGAAAAGTAAAGTTCCCATGCAACAAATTCTTTTGTTGCATGCTTTCAAGACCCTTACACTCATATCCACTTCCACACACATGAGACAACTAAGACCTAATCATCCATTTGTCTCAAATAAGACTAATAACGTGCGTTAGGCTCATGTTACTTAATCGTACCAACCAAGATATGTTGTCATGAGTCGGCCCAAGAAGTTGTGAAACTCCAAGCTCATTAAATGATGGGCCCAAAACGCGCGTCATATATATAAGCCAAGTTAATTTTTTAATTTATTTGTTTTTTCATTTTCTTTTACTTTTTTTTTGTAGGTTGGGTAAATTAATATTTCAAAAGTACTTTTTTAGCTGTATATAAAGCCATTTTCAATTTTTTTAATTAAGAAGAAATTTAATATTGGAAAATAGGGTAGTAATAGGGGGTTTAGAACACATTATTCAATCTTTTCAGGATTCTAAAACTCCAACAGTTAAATAACAGTGGTAAGAACAGTATTAAAGTCGCAAGTCGCAATGATGAACATGATGATATATATCATAATAATAACAATACATATTTCATAATGTAGTAATCAAAACAAATAAATAAATAAAAAAACAAAATTTAAAAATGAGAGAGTACAAAGAAAAGGTAAGAGGAAACTGAGGGGCTGAGAGAAGGAGAGAAGAGGATAGAGCTGTGAGAGAGACAGTCAAATAAAACAGACTGAGCATTAAAATGGCAGACTCTCAGAACTCCGATTTGACCTGTCGTTTCCTCATTGGCTACCTTTCCACACTAAAGTTTTCTTATCGGCTCAATTTTTTATTTTTATTTACTTTACTTTCAAACGGCTACGTTTTGTCCTTTTCTTATTTTTTGTGATACACTGTTTATTGACAAGGCTTACTTAACTAGGATTGTTCACTCCAATTTCTGGTTTTAATCTAATGCAACGTTCTAATTATCATAGGATCGTATTTTTACTGTTATGATTTTACCAATTATGTATATATATATTATATTTTTTTCTTTTTGATATTGACCGAGGCTGGATTTTATTGGCACAAGTTATTTTTCAATTGAAGAAACCTTTTATTTTTTTATTGCGTTGCTATCCAAATTACATGTATTTGATGTTTGGTTACCGAAAAATAAAAGGCAGCGGTAAAGCAATAAAACAACAATTTAGATGCTTGGTTAACTAGCATAGTGATTTATCAGCTTGTAAAACATTTTTTTAACACATTTTCTGGTTTTCTTTACCTAAAAAAACAAAATTTATTTGTTTTTAGCTTTTAGGGCATAGCTGTAATTATAAATCAGGGAGATGACAACACGTAAGTGATCGTAGAAGAGATTAGACGCCAAAGTTTGTGGGATTAGATAGACTGAAACACTCTTGATGACCCCTTCTCCTTCTGGTGTTTGCATTTTGCATTTTTATTTTGTTTCCCAAAATGCAAATTTAATCTCTGTAAGTAAAATACTTATTTATTATTGCATTGCAAAAGACAAATGTTCTTTTTTTGCTTTTTTTTTCTTGATATAAATTAATAGTTTCATTTAATGTTCACGAGGACACTGCTGTTTTTTCTTATCATACAAAATATCTTGTCATTATCAATATAAGACGTACTCTATCGTCTATATAAATGGATAATGGATTCATTTCAGTTATGGGAATGACACTACAGGGAAATATAAATTTCATATAGATTCTCGGGTTACTGCAAAGACTTTTGGTACATGTCAATACATGAGTACTTACTTCTGCGAATAGTTTCTTACAATTTTTAACGTATATACACAATATTGCCAATTTTTAAGAGACGTAAAAGAATTTGAAAACGTAAGAAGTGAGTGTGGAATAATTAAAAACAATAAGACTTTTCGAAAAATAAACAATAGGAGAAGGATCATCACAGTAAAAATCCTAATCATTTTATAATCTAACGTGTCAAATGACAAATGGTCATAATCGGAATAGGAGAAAAAGAATGTCGATGAAAGAAAAAGTTTGACTTGTTTAGTCCCAACTGTCAATTTTCCAGCAAGACACATATCCTCTGTCTAATTACTTACATATACATACACGCTTTATTGCAAAAACAGCGATATAAAATAAGAATATTTAAAAAACCTAGTATTTATTTTCTAGATTCTTTACTGTTGTATATATAGAAGCTGCTCGAGTGGTCATTTTAACAATAAAGCAATCTCCTCAAAAGAGTAAAGAAAGAGAAAAGAGTGAGAAAGAGAGACAGAAAGAGAATATGGATCCTGAAGGTTTCACGAGTGGCTTATTCCGATGGAATCCGACAAGAGCGATGGTTCAACCACTACCTCCGGTTCCTCCGCTGCACCAGCAACCGCCGGCAACACCGCAGACGGTAGCGTTTGGAATGCGACTAGGTGGTTTGGAGGGTTTGTTCGGTGCTTACGGAATACGTTTTTACACGGCGGCGAAGATAGCGGAGTTAGGTTTTACGGCGAGCACGCTTGTGGGAATGAAGGACGAGGAGCTTGAGGATATGATGAATAGCCTCTCTCATATCTTTCGTTGGGAGCTTCTCGTCGGTGAACGGTACGGTATCAAAGCTGCCGTTAGAGCAGAACGGAGACGATTGCAAGAAGAAGAAGAGGAGGAATCTTCTAGACGCCGTCATTTGATACTCTCCGCCGCAGGTGATTCCGGCCCTCATCACGCTCTTGATGCTCTCTCCCAAGAAGGTACAATAATATTGAATATATATGTACATATATATATTACGTTTCTATGTATTGCTAATCTCTTTAGTTATGTGAGATTTTCAACGAATATCTATATCTATTTTCACGTGACTGATAGATAGGTTTATGAATATTCGCAAGATAAATTAGCAATTATATATTGTGTATGATATAGTTGTGAGCAACATAATTTTATGATTATGTTTTGTTTCGAAAGATAAATACACAATTGTTTGGAGGCTCTCGAGTGTAACTTAAACATTATACACTTGTATATAAGTCAATCCAGACTACAACAGGGAAACTTACATATATTGAACTTAACAAAATATAAGTGTATAGTAGAGCTATTGTGTATAGAGTATACAGTTGTAGTCTAGTTTTTATTTATTAGACCTATTGCAGGAGGTACGAGGATTAATTATCGTGTACAGAAATTCCAAAGACTATACGTATCTGCTTAATCTCTATAGTGAACAAATTTTTATGATTGTGACAAAAGTATGTATAGATGATTGGACAGGGTTATCAGAGGAGCCAGTGCAGCAGCAAGATCAGACTGATGCGGCGGGGAACAACGGCGGAGATGGAGGAAGAGGCTATTGGGAAACAGGACAGGCGAAGATGAAGAAGCCACAGCAACGACGGAGAAAGAAACCGATGGCGACGTCAGTGGAAACCGATGATGATGGCAACGAAGGTGAGGATGACGACGGGATGGATAACGGTAACGGAGGAGGAGGTGGTGGGTTGGGGATGGAGAGACAAAGGGAGCATCCGTTTATTGTAACGGAGCCAGGGGAAGTTGCACGTGGCAAAAAGAACGGTTTGGATTATCTTTTCCACTTATACGAACAATGCCGCGACTTCCTTCTTCAGGTCCAGACAATTGCTAAAGACCGTGGCGAAAAATGCCCCACCAAGGTATCTTTCGTTTTTATCTTCCAAGATTTAATCCTAGCCGTACATTTACTTTACGATATTATAATATTTTTATAACAAAAAATACATATATCGGTGTCGGAATTTATGGGGTATGGTAGGGAAACCATAGCCATAATCATGGACAGCTGTTTTAAAGCAAGTTTGACAAGTCACGAGTTCAGGATTTTTAAAATTTTTTTTGTCTATGTCTTGCTCCAAGTTTTATTATATAGGCTCTCATTTTATTTTTTCTTTTTGTTTTCATCCTGTCTTCAGATTAAATATAGTTAGATTTCAATTTAAATTTGACAGAGACCGTACGACAACGTGTCGAGTTAGGGAAAGGACACAGTCGTTGTTTTGTTTTTGGCTAAAACGACATGAGATAGGAAGATACGATGTCCTCATGCAGTAGATACAATTTCTGCATGCATTCACACACACATGTGTATATACATAGATATTAGACCTTTTTTAACAATTAATAGGGATATTTGTTCTTGTTGTGTGTATATATATATTTATATAATATTTAAAAACAGTCTATTGTTCAGCGGGTAATAAAGAGTCTCCTTTCTTCGAGTGACGATAGTACAGAATCCATGAGCTCTGTGCCATTGCTTGTACAGACGCACGTTATTAAAATCTGAGGTTTACAGAAAATTTAAGCGAATAAAAAGTCTAATTTTCTTTTCCTATTTCTTTCTCGATTTTTTTGTTCCAATATTTAAACTATAATCTTTTCTTTTTTAACAATATTGGTAATTTGTTTCAATTAAATTTTTTTTGGCTATACTAATACTATTTGTTTCAGTTATTAAAAACTGATTTTTATGTTTTGGTAAAATATGTAAATAGGTGACAAACCAGGTGTTCAGGTACGCCAAGAAATCGGGAGCGAGTTACATAAACAAGCCCAAAATGCGACACTACGTTCATTGTTACGCACTTCACTGCCTCGACGAAGAAGCTTCAAACGCTCTCCGAAGAGCGTTTAAAGAGCGCGGTGAAAACGTTGGCTCGTGGCGTCAGGCCTGTTACAAGCCACTTGTGAACATCGCTTGTCGTCATGGCTGGGATATAGACGCCGTTTTTAACGCTCATCCTCGCCTCTCCATTTGGTACGTTCCCACTAAGCTGCGTCAGCTCTGCCATTTAGAGCGGAACAATGCGGTTGCTGCGGCTACGGCTTTGGTTGGCGGTATTAGCTGCACGGGATCGTCGGCGTCTGGACGCTTTGGGGTCTAATTAGCTCAGTTGTTTTGGTTTAATTGTTCGTTATCTTAATTAATTATTAGCCCTTTAATTTAGTCCTTTTAGCTGATTTGTCATCTTTCTTTTTCTTTTTCTTAATCAACCTTTTTGGCTAATTTGTTATACACGCAGATTTATCATTTTTGTCAACCGTATTCTTAACCAAATTGGCCAAATTCGAAGCACTCGAATACATTCGATCTCAGAACATTGAAAATAACCATTCGTGAATAGTTCTCCATCGAGAAACGTGAGGGTGTGTGTGTGTTAAGAAAATAAGGCCAGAACAAAAGTTCCGCAAAAAACCGTATAAAATAGATTTTAGTAAGATAGGTTTCATTAATGTTTGTAAACTGTAGCATATATCCTAAAGTTTCAATTTCAAATCTATTCATGTAACAATGGTGGGCTGGGCTTGTTCGAGACAAATATATGGGCCGGGATATACAAAATCGAAGGGGAATTTGTTTTAATTCTTATTGCTTTCCCGCCAACGGAAGAAAGGTGCAGTGGACACACTTGTGATCCTGTGTGACGCATGTAACTGTGCACCCAGATGTTATTAACCAATTAGTTCCCTCAACGTCAATAGTGACACAATCATAATATGTTTACAATCGACTGATTTAAATTCCAATTGAGAACGACTATTTCAAATTCGAATCCTTTCTCCTCGGACTTCTGATCCAACAATGGAACTCCCGCCAAGAGTGTTCTACCCACGGAGATTCCACGCCTCTCCAGCGCAATACACGGCGGAGATAAGTGGTGCAGCAGAGGCGGCGCCTGATCTCCGAGATAAGCTCGCGACGCTGGTTTATCGCAACAAGAAAGTGAAAATGGCGTATTATCAACTCCAATCGCAGATCGCATTTGGCCTCGTCGAAGTAATAATTGCTAGATTCGATTTCTAAGTAGATTTAAGCTTTGATTGAAACGGCTTCGAGAACTTCAAGGAGTTTGAGATGAGTTTGTTGTATTCTCTGGTTTGGTAGTTTTGAGTAAATTCAAGCTTGATTTGAACGATTATGAGAGTTTCGGAGAATTTGAGAGAATTTTTCGATACTTTTAAGGCAGGGGAAGTTTTTGATTCTTTGGCGATCCCTTTAATGAAGCTGGTTGGGTTGAAAACGTCGGAGATGGAGGGCGAAGGGAGAATCTCCACCTTTATCTTCAATACTGTAAGTTATTCAATCACCTTCTCGTAGAATCATGCAACTATTTCATAAAATTTTCAGATCATACCATTTTTCCACCAGGAAAGATATCATATGGATACTGCCCAAAACGGAGCTCGGTCAAGTGATCTGAACAATCAAATCCGCACTTCAAAGGTAATATACATCATGATTCTTATAACATCTGTATGCCTCGTTCTGATATAGATTGAATGCGAACCATTCAGCATGATTTTGAAACTGTAATGTGTCTTGTCAAGTGTCACTCTGATATGTATGCCTAACTCTGCTATAGATTGAAGGCGAACTATAACAAATAAGATTCTGATACTGTAGATTGTTTAGTCCAAGCTTGATTCTGGTAATTTCTTAATCAGTATCTCTAATTCTGCTATAGATTGAATGCAAACCAATCGATCTAATTCTGAAACTGTAATGTGTCTAGACTGTAGTCAAGTTTCAGTCTGGGTATATGTTTACCTTGTTCTGCTATATATTGAATTTGAACCAGATGTTAGGATTATTATGGTTTGATGCAGTCTATAGTTGCTGTTTGACAAACCATATCTGTAGGGGGGTTTTGAACTTCCAGTTAATATATAACTCTTGTCTACTCCCAAATAGATTTGTTCCTCATAGGTTCACTTGCAGTATTCTGAATTCTGTAGGAAGAAAACTATGCTGCTAAAGTCGAATCTGCCGGAAAAGAGATCTTGCACAAGCATAAGGGTCAACTGAGACAGCTAGTCCATATGCTTAAGCACATTGAAACACAGGTGAATTCACATCGGGAAGACATTGTGCAGATGATTGACAATGGTAGAAACTTCTTCCAAGAATTCATCCAGAAATCTCTTTATTACCTAAGCTCGGTTCACAGCCAAAACGATGACACTTTTCCAGCCACAGTGAAGCTCCTTCGTGTCCTATTTAATAACATCAACGAGGTGCTTGGTTCAGTAGATAGTGGTGTTAATGATCTTATGCAGGCTTTAGCAATGAATATGTGTAATCCGATGACCAAGTACGTAGGAAACTTGGCAGCTGAAATAAAGCTTGGCCCCTGTGTGCAACTGATGAATGTAGTGAATGAGATGGAGAGAGCGAATGCAGATACAAGAAGAGAGCTGCAAGACGCTAGAAAAAGGATTAGACTTGCAGAAGAGACAAAGACCGAGGCTTTATTAAGGCTGAAAAAAGCTGAAGATCAAGTCCAGAAAATAGCAGGCTCTGCCAGGTTTCTTCTACCCGCGAGTCAGAAAAATCAAGCAGAACCTTCTATTACCGGCAAGGTAATATCGAAATGAGTTTTGTTTGTGAAGCTCAGTGATTAAGTAAACACTGAAAGGTTTCTTCACAACTTTTGTCCATGTAGCGTATGGGCATAGATGGAAGCCGAGAAATCGAAGAGAAACTACTTTGGAATCTACTGAGCAAAAGGAGGAAGCAACAAGAACCAGAGAGTCCAATGGGACCCAAAGAGCTCATCAGACAAGTGGACACAAAGCAGAAGCCATTGGTGTACAGTCGACGAATGACTAGGAACCAAACAAGGTTAAGTTCTCAAATGGCACGCGCACGTCCTGATGCTTTGATCCCACTTGGTGTGTCACCTTCTGCTAGAACAGTAACCTGGAGGTAAAAAAATAAGCACAACTGTACACGCACTGCATCAGAATATATCTTCACAGTGCTCAGAAGAAACAATCAGATCCACTTAGCTTCATTATTGGTTACAAGTACTCTTTATTATGTCATTAGTTGCATTTTATGAGTTTGGTGTTTTTTGAAAAGATCAAGTTGCGCATGACTAACAATTTGACTCTAGATTATACTTATAATTACATTGCATCCACAAAACCATCAAACTGTGGTATATCAGAGCGAACGATCCATGTTTCTTTATAAACATTATGTACTTTAATTCAAATTATACTATGCAAAATAGTTTTGATGATCAAGCTTTGTATTTTCAAAATACTCTATAAAAATTAAATTAAAATGGATGTTGCATCTTTGATTAAACGCTCCAATCCTTTCCTCTTTTAGGTCTCGCAAGTTCATTAAGCAGCACGAGAGCTTGAGACGTGTCTATCCATACTCTCTCTCTCTATTTGTGAAGAAGAATCGAGAGTCTGATAGACCACTAATCCTTTAAAAAGAAAGATATGGGGCCAAAAAAGAAGTTCTTAAAACATTAGGTGATGTACCTAAATAACCACATTAAAGTAATGGGCTTAAAGTGAAAACATGTAGGCCCAAATTATCTTCCGACGTCGGTTAGGGTTCTGTCCATCACCTGAAGAAACTCCGCCTCCGTCCGATAACGCAGAAAACTGGGTCGGCGAAGCCCTGATTCCGATACCAAAATACCGTCTTTTGCTCTCCTTGGTAAGGTTCTCTATTCGATTATCTTCATACACTCGACTTGTCTCTCTCTCGGATTCTACTTGATGTTTTTATTCTTCCCTTTCTTCTGGTTTTGATTACGAGAGATCTTATATTTCAGGTAACCTAAAGGGCATTGGAGGGGATTATTTCAGTCTTCGGCTTGATTAAACATATTTGGCGATGGTATGTAATTTCAAGAATTCTCAGCGTTTTGGTTGCGTTTATTGAAATTTCTTAGAAATCTTACTGAAGTTGAACATAGGAAACATTTTGTTTTGGCTGAATTATATGTGCAGGCTTCGAGAATTCTTGCGAATTTGCTAGTCTACAGCTCTGGAGCGATAGTCAGGGCTTGTGCTCAGGCATATCGTCAGGCGATTGCAAGTATGTCTTTTTCTAATGACACAATGTTCTTCTGCTCTGCTATTTTGTTTCTTGGCAAAATTGTTCATTTATCATAACATTGTTTGATATGTGTCACAGATGCATCAAAATCGGGGGTTGCGCAAGAAGCACTGCGTAATGTTAAGAGAGGAATCAGAGGGTTAAGTGAACCAGAAGCTAGACAGATTCTTGGTGTAACCGAGAAATCATCATGGGACGAGGTTCTTAAGGTTTGTTTGTCTCTCTTGGCATCATTACATTTTGTTATCATTGAAATAAAAAAATCCTTTTTTTTGTTATAAACATATATTGTATGCTATGTTGCAGAAATACGACAACTTGTTCGAACGCAATGCAAAAAACGGAAGCTTTTATCTCCAATCAAAGGTTCATAGAGCTAAAGAATGCTTAGAGGCTGCTTACCAGAAGAAACCGGAGGGTCTTACAACAAGCGCTTGAACAAACAATAATAACGTAGTAAGCAATTAAATGTTTAGAAGCAGATCACGAATATATTTTTAATACATCATGAATGTTACGTTTCTTGATGTCTCTAAACCGGTTTTGGGCCGAGAAGTTTGAAAATTTTGGATGGGGAGAAATTGTAAGGCCGCAAAGGTTGAAATGAGAAAAGGTTGGTGAGGCCGGCGTTTGTACATTCACCGACTCACCGGCCGTTATTAAAAGTCTTAACCTATTTGTTTTATTATATTGACTTTTCTACTTCTTAGGTATACTCGTTGAATTGTCCTGAGATTTTAAAATCTGTCTACTTCATTTTAGTACCACATATAGTGAGTACCAAAATTGCATGCAGATAACACATTTAATTCCTTATGATTTGGCTTTTTTTTCTCATCCATTTGTATTACCAATTCAAAAGAATTAAATTTAATGAAGGTGAGATATGCGGTATTCTTATCTCATTCGTTTCTATTTTCGTCAAAAGATTCGAACACTAATGTCACTGTACACTTTTAATATTATATTGACAGTCAAATTGATCCACTAGTGAAGCAAGTGATGTAAGACTTTGAAGTCCAATTCCAAGTGGGTTGCCATCGTAAGACATCTTCGTTGAGAGTTGAAAACCGTTTAGCAAGTTGTGGCGGTGTCTTAAGTGGATCATCGTACAAATTAACACAACCGAACCAAAAAAACAGAAGAGGAACCTTTTTATTAATTTGAAGTCCGTATGATGTCGTTGAAGCTTACATACATGTCGGCCGCCGAATCTCAAACTACAAAGTAGTCGTTGATTTAGAAAAACTAGTTTATGTCAACTCATCATATGGTATTTTTGCACTCAGCTTTGATTTTTGAACTTTTTTTTTGGGTACTAATAACAGATAATTAAATTGAATGAAGAACATTAATTTCGGAGTTGAAGCTTGGTCATTCATTAACGGAACATACATATGTAAGGTAAGTTTATGTTCTCATCATATATTTTAAAAATTTAAACTTACACGTTCAAGAAATCGACAAAAAAAAAAGAGACAAAAGATCAAAAACATTCAAAAAACATATCATCTCTTCAGCAAAAGTAACACAAATGACTTATACATCATCTCAAAAACCCGAATGAGGAGAGGAAGAAGAGTCCCCGAACCGCCAAAATCTAGCATAATCTTGCTCTTCTTGTTGCCTAGAAGAGCCACCAGAAGACGAAGAAGTTGTCGCAGCTGTAGTAGTAGTTGATAAACTATGATCATGAGATATTGAAAATCCGCTTCCGCTACCATATCCACCACCGCCTAGATTAAAACTTAGCATATCATCTTGATAATGTTGGTTATAGTATGGTATATTTTGCGGCTCGGTTTGATTGGAGGAGTAATAAGTAGAGTTTGACAGCTGATTATTGGTAACATTAACCCTCTCAGGGAAATTGAGTTTTGCTTTGCTTCCTTTGAACTTAAGAGCTGCTTCATCATAAGCTAAGGCTGCTGATTCAGCTGTTTCAAATGTCCCGAGCCATACACGTGCAGCCTTTTGCGGATCTCGAATTTCAGCTGCCCATTTCCCCCATGGCCTTTGCCTTACCCCTCTATAATGTTTCCTCCTCAAGTTCCCTTAATATCAATCACAGAAATCGAAATCCATAAAGTTGCATTGCAAATGCATATATATGCTCAGTGTATGTAAGTATATGACAGAACCTCTCCAACATACAATGCCCAATTTAATGAATCACATTTGTTAGTAACATACTCTTTAAGTTACAACATGGACCATCTATTTAAGTTGATTAACATCGGATACGGAAATTTTCAAAGAACTTGCAAATAATTTAAGATAGACATTAGCACATATACCTTGATCTTGATGAGTTGAAGCAACTTGTTGACTAGGGTCTTGTGGATTATACACAGAAGGACTGTCGTGAGAGTTGCTTTGTTGGTTTCCGATTACTTGAGTCAATGCTGAGACCATAACACGCATGTCGTGTTGAGATCGGGACGAGTAGACCGGAAATAAGTTCTCATCTTCCTTTTCCTCAGGTTCATCGCCTCCAAAGGGCATCTTCCCGTAGATTCGAGGATCCACTTTCGCTAAATTTTATTACAAAATAAAACTTTTTGTTTGTTTGTTTGAAAAGATCAAATCCGATGTAGAGTTGTTCAGTTTTTCTTTGGACATCAAGAACAAGAAGGCGAGAAAGAGAAGAAGTTAGGTTGAAGTGAATGAAGAAAGAGAGAGTAAAGGCTTTTCGAGGTTGGCTATATTCTGAGGCTTTATAGAAGAAGTCATTCTACGTGTGAACATATGACCTTTAGAAATATACGTGAAGTTTTATTTTCTCTCTATTTTTTTGTTTTTGCATATTATTTGGTTTTTAATAGTCTGTTTTTATGTATTGTAATTGTATTATTGTATAATCTGTTGACAAAAATATAATGAATGTATTTTTAAAGTAATAAAAAAACTATGTTTGTACGATCAGTACGAATCTTGAAGTTTAGGGGCCTGAAAAATGAAGACATGTATAAAATGAGAATGTTTGTTAAACGTTTCCTAACGAGGAAAGTGCATTTTTATATAAATATCAAACGAAGGGGATATGTTTTATAAAAGATACTACTCGAGATGGAAAGACTAAACATGCAAAAGTATAATTAAAGAGAAAAGTAAAGAAGAGGGCGAAAAATGCATGCATGTTCACGTTTTGTTTAATTATTTTAATTTCGTAAAAGGGTTAACGCACTCATGGACTCGAGGGAAAGAAACAGTATTTTTACTAAATACTAATATAAAATGAGATTATACAAGACTCTCGTGCTCTTAGGAATGTAGTTCTAAGTGTAATGTAAACCGACAATTCGTTTTTCGTCAAACAGATCGACATTTTCAGAAAGATGAAGGCATTTAAAAGAAAAACTGTAATAGAAAAATTTTTCTTTGTGGATCAAGCGTGATAAAACAAAAATGACAATATGAGTTTGCGTACGTGTGAAGTGTCTATATATTTTAATTGCGGTTTTGACTTGCAAGACAAAAGACGTTTTAAAACCTCTGAATCCAAGAAACGTGTACATACATACACTCAAATCGAATTAAACAAAGTGAAACCTTCTCTCTTTTTTTTTGGCGGCAACGGGGAATCTTTGTCTTTAAGATTTGCTTTACTGAAAAATTAACATCTTACTGTATTAATTTATATATAGATAAAACTTTATACTCACTTTGTACACAAATTATATGAAAAATGCATATTTATTTTTTGTAAAAAAAAGGTTTGACATGTAAAAAATAAGCTTGCTTCGCTACTAAACAAGTGAAAGCAAGCAAGAAAATCTTGATTTTTTCACACAATACAAAAATCGTGACAGTCTTCGTTTTCCTCATACAATTCCCAAAAATGATTAAAATATTTTAATCATGCTTTCTTACTTTATAAGTAGGAGGATATTTCTGAAAAAAGCTATTTGATGAATAACAACAATCTATAGTGTTATATTTTGTAGCATTTCTGCTTTCTAATGGTATCGTTTTATATAAAAATAATGAGACTGCGTATCCAACTTATATTATTGGTATAAAAAAAATCTAAAAAGGTTTCATATTTGAATAACTAATAAGTCTTGACCCAAAAAAGTCAACAGCTAACTAAGTTGATAGGTAAAAAGAAGTTATGTACAATGTGTCAAAGTGGATTTATACTGTAAGATTTGTAAATGCAATCCAGCCACTTTGACTCGCAAGATGTGTGTGTTGGTGTTAGGTTCAACTACCATTTCCCTAACCGACGGTTTATTTTACGTTTATTATCAAATAATTTTCTCAACTTAAAGCATTACTGTTAATCTCCTTAATTAGTCTCACTCCCACCATCAATAAATCTTAGATCATCATGTGAAACCTCACTATTCATTAACTTAACCGGTAAATTTATGACCTTTTAGACTGTAGTTTTCAATCATGTGTGAAAACGTAGATCAGTTTTCATCTTAGAACGCCAAGAACTAAGGTTGATTTTTACTGTGTAATAAAAGAAAGATGCACACATCAGCTCGCTTCGTATTTCGATTATTTGAAAAAGGAGAAAACTTTCAAGACAAAACAGATCCAATAAGATATTATCAATCGCTTCATTATACACTTTTAACATCCCAAATTCAGAAGAAAAAAAAAGAGAAAAAGCCAATGTAATCGCTCGTTGTAGGAGCATAGCCCGTGTAAAGTTTATTATGTACACTTTCCTTTTTGGCAACAAGATCGATCATTCATGGAGGAATTGGCTTCATATTACGGATTCTCATGTACGTCAAAAACTGCGAAGGCAATTCTGCAAGAAGCGCTTGTACTACAGAGATCTCTCCATCTGCAAAAAAAAAACACAACATAAACACACTCGTTAAAACCCACCAAACAAAGAACTAACTAGCCTTCTCATATGGTTCCGGGGGTTAAATTCAAGAATAAAACAAAACTCACGTTGCACATCTCGCAGTGCCACAAACTGAACGATATCTCGTGAAGCCACTCGCCCGCTCGAGCTCTCCAATCGTTCTCCTCTATCGGCGTCTAGTATCTAGACCCCGCCAAAACAAAACAAAAAACAGTTAATACTAAGGTCATATATAGTTGTACGAATCTTAAATATATATTTTTTTTCTCTTTTTAAAGAAGACATAGACTTTTACCTCCATCTCTTTAAAATCGGCTCCTCCAACTCCTACAATGAGAATGGATAACGGCAAATCCGATGCACTGACTAATGCGTCTTTTGTTTCTTGAAGATCTGTTATAACACCATCCTGAAACAAGTTTTTTTTTTTATAGTTTATAAACACTGTTTGATTTTGGATATTTTGTTATGATATGCTATTTGAAGTTGGTTTTTTTTTATATACACTCACCGTAATGATTAATAAGACGTAATATCTCCGTGAACCTTGAGCTAGAGACTGGCTGGCTATCATTGCAGCCGAGTTTATCACCGGACCAAAAAGGGTAGGCCCTGCCAAAGAGACGTTGAAGAGCGCACTGGTGTATGAAGTCATGATGCCTTGAATCCCATCCACCTGATAGAGAGAGAGAGAGAGAGACAGAAAGAAAACAATTGATTTGTGAATCCGGAAACATCAAAGTTCTAATATTAAAGATATGCGAGGTGTGTTTGTTTACCTCACAGTACGAACTGCTTCCGTTGAGGTTAAAGCAATGTGAAACTGGACCGTCTATTGGACGAGCTCCGAATCCCCAGGCAGGGAAGCGTTTGTCCGAGTCATAAAACTGCAATACTTCTCCAACATCCACTATTGCCTGAGTGAAAAGAAGAGAACATGACCGGTTTTAGTCACAGTCACTGCTAATTAACAAAATGGAATAAGATTGAATCCTCACTCTCTGGTAGGCATTTAATCGTCCTGAAGGATCAATGTAGTGCAAAGAATCAGGGAGGCGGGGATTTCCGTTTGAAGCTGAAGGACAATAGAAAAGTTCAGATTAGTGCACAGGAAGGCGATAAAAGGTAACAAACATAATTTCTTGCTGACAAATTTCCTTTTTTTTTTGCATGTATAAGTAAGCAACCAACAACAACATTACATATTCAGTCAAGTTTTTTTAGGATGTCTGCAATGGTGCATCACTTACCTGTGAAATCGATTGCTACCATGAAGCTCAATTCAAACCCAGATGCCAAGTATTCTAGGAATGTGTGCTGGACGGTCTCTGTAAACTTGTCCACAAAAAGCTGGCTCTTTAACACCTAAAATAAGGAGAAAATGTTATCAGATAACTTAAATGAAAAGGCATGAACATGTTTGGGAACCATTTACTACTGGTTCATACCTTGTTTTGTCCAGCACCGGTAGGCAAAGATAATTTGATTCCTTGGCGAGCCAAATGAAGTTTTTCCAAGTCTGAAAGCGATTTTTGAACTTTTCTGGCCACCCAAAATAAACGAGTAATTATGTCAGTTAACAGCTCTATACAGTCACTACAAAAATGAGATAGACTAAGCTCTAAGATTTTGGATACCCGATCAGACTGTGTTTGCCATTGGAATTAAAGTCTGAGCATTCTATTATAAGTGGGCTATCCTGCAGGATTATAGAAAAACTTTTGAGACAGCTTTTGCGAATCAGCATGTAGCTCATATAGAGAAACAGACTTTGTATTTCATTCACTACATCTTCTTGGAAAAAAATCAGATATAAGAATTCTCCTGTACCTTACTCCCGACTTGTTGAACACTTAGAAAGACGGGGTTCCAAATAGGGTTTAGATTGTTCTTCAGGACTTCAGTTTTAGACACCGGGATTGGAGTTCCGTGCTCCACAATCTTTGATACCACCAAAAAGGGATCCTAAGGACGAGCAAAAGATATAACAGATTATGTCTAAATTGTTTTTTTTATATAGTAAAAAGCCAAAGAGAATAAATCCATAAACTTACACTTTTTGAGAAAAGATCCTTCGATTCCAAACTGGAACATCTGAAAACTATCTCTGTTGTAATCTTAGAAGCAAGGGACTCCTCAGCATGGATAATAAGCTTTCCATTGTGAGGCTGAGTCTGTGCAGCAACGCCTTCTTTACGCTTGAGCTCTAATGTAATCGTCCTAGTTGATTTTGTGATTATCTGCGTGGTTGAAAAGTAAATATTGAGTATTTTTCTCTCCCTTATAAGCTAGGCCAAGGAACTTCTACTACTGCGCCTCTCGAAGAACAACCAAAGAAAGTCCACATATATTGCAATGACAATATTCGGTCTGCAAAATACGAAATGATAGCATTAAAGCAGTTGATACCTCAGACAATGCACATGTTGCCACACCGAGAAACTGCTGCTCGTCAAGCCTAAGCACCTGAAAAAAGTAAATCTTCAGTAGTAAGCACACTACATATTACATGCTTAACCAAAGTAGGTTGTGCATTACAACCATTCAACAAGATTTGTTTCCTGATCAATTTAAAGAGACAAAATACACATGCTTGTATACACAAGCTACAGTTATTAACATTTGATAAAAGAGTAGATCAGATCAAAATGAAAAAGCAGGCATAAGATTAGCAGTTACCTCTTCTCTTGAATTTTGATACTGGGTGTCAACATCATACACACGAAACCTGTGTATAAACAACAAACAGAACTAGTCATATACTTTCAGGTAAAGGTTTAAAATCTCTTCCCGCAGTCACATATAAGATTTAGATAGAATCTTACAACAATGTCTGCACAGTCTCAAAATGATAAGCAACTGTAAATTTCTTAATCCATTTTGGAGCTAAGGAGTTCGAAACAACTTCGCTGCGAAACACTTCGGAGAGTGTTGCATCTTTTTCTTTTTTATAGACAACCACCATAGGATCACTCTGCCGAAAAAAAAAAAGGCCATAAATCCCAGAAGAATGTAGGCGATCTCAAACTCACCGGTTGTCTAAGATTTCAACTAAGATTTCAAAAAATACACTACACAACATTTTGTTTTCGAGCTCCACCACTGATAAGTACTTTGGTTATCCCAATTAGAGAAATCAACTCGATGATAACAAAAGCTAGCTATGAACACTATTTTGAAGCAATATGATAAATGACATCAGTTAAAAACTCATTTTCAATCATTAAAAAACAGTGAGAGGAGCCGGTTTTTGAATGACAACTAACCTTGGAGAGCACGTCCCGGTCTCGCAAATTGGAAGCAGAAAACGATAGCTGCAAAAACAAAAAAACCCCTCAGATACAAGAAAAAATCGAAACTTCCTGCTCTCCGCCAAATGATGAAATTCAAAACAAGCAGACATATTTTTGGTAAACGTATATCGCGGACGTAGAAGAAACTACGATGAGATATATGATGAAGAAGGAACCTCGATCTGAGAGAAGAGCCCGTTGAAACCTCGAGACTTGAGATAGTAATCAACGGCGTCGTTAGTAGTACCGAGAGCGGCGGAGGAAGCAGTTCCATTAACGCCGGCAATAGCACCAGAGGCGGAAGAGACATCGGAGCAGCAGTTACCCATAGAGAATCCTCCCAAATTCCCAGAAAAAGGATGATCAGAAGAAGCACCTGGACCTGGATCGAACAACACAGACAACCATTTTTTTAGGAGTTGTTTTTTTCTTTCACAAAGAAGGAATTAAGGATGAAGAAGATTCAGAGGGAGGGCAGTACGTGGGACCCACTCTTGTCCAACTCGACCTTCTTTCAATTCACTGGCTCGTCTCCTTTTTATAGCATTTTAATACCTTTTAAAAAAATAATTTAAAAAATCGACTTTATCAGAAATTGACTTAAGAAAGATCTGTTGGTTTTACACGAAATATCCAAGAAATGTTCAACCGTTTTCTGAGAAATTCTCTTTGTAAAACGCTTTTAGTACGTGTCTTAGTCAAATTTTATATTAACGAGCCAGTAAATTAATATACTATACGACACAAAGTCTGATTTTTTGTTCTTTTTTTAAAAAAAAATTCTACACAAAAGAATAGTTATTAGACAATGTTTATAACATTAACCAAACGTAAGGTTTTATTTTTAAAAAGAGATTAGTTAAGAGTCAGGTGATTCAATTTGTTTATTTTTTTAGTTTAAAGGGACATAGCATTTAAATTGACCAGACCGTAGACCTTTATAAGATCTGTAAGCTGCCAACGCCATGGTTCATATTATTTGGCTTAATCACTACTAAATTCCATTCTGGAAATATGATAGTTAAATACTTGTTGATTTTAAATTATGCTTCTTTAGTCATTTGTTGGCAATACAATATTGTTCCAACATTCGATTTCAAAAAAAAAAAAAAAACATATGATTGTCCGTTTATACCATCGAATCATTGCTAATTATATGACAAATGAGTTATCAATGACTGGTCAATAAACATATATGTAGAACAACTGATTTTCATCTAAAATATATAATAACAAAAACATATTGCAATAAACATTATTTCTTAATAATATTTGGGTCAATAATTTTATATACAGTACAATATCTATAAATCTTTTTTTCTTCTTCTCGACATCTATTATTTTTTCTCTTTTTGCCAGCCGGATCTATGAATCTTATATTGAAGAATTTTAATAAAAAAAATTCCTTTAACAGAAAATTTAAGAAATTTTCAGAACTGTTGCTTCTGAGAAATATTCAGACTAAATTAAAGTTGTTGCTATTGGCGTAACTCTTTGGAAAAACACGACAAAGTGAGGGTAAGAAATAGTGAGGGACTTTCACGTGAGAATATATTTACACATTTGGATAATTATTTATATTGTAATTTTACCACAAGTCGTATGGTCTGGGTTACACGACTCAGAAATTTTGTGGAAAAAATTTCCTGAGTTATATATATACATATATGACTTTCAAAAGTGGATAGGATAAATATTCATTGACAAAAAACCATCGTTAGGATAAATTTGTTTTAATCTGAAAAAGTTGGGATTTTTCAAGCTTGACCCAATTGACCTCGCGTTATTTCGAGACATTCAGAGAGGCGGATCTAAATTTGTTTTTCCCAATTTCATTTTTTACTTTATTAGTACCGTGACAAAACAACCACCCACAAGGCTGCTTTAAACTGAGAGGAGCAGAACCTAAGTAAACTCTGTAGCTAGCAAAGGTAAATACTAAATACAATAAGGGGAAGTAAAGAGAGAGAGACAGAGGTGTAAATGAAAATCTTTTGATTGGAGTAATAAGAAAAAGGAAAAAAGTTTCTTAAAAAGGAGAACATACGAATTGTGCAATGCAAGTGCTCAGGCATACACAGTGGGAGACTTATGACCCCAGAGAAAACTCAGAACCAAAGCAGAAGTCTTTTGTCTACCAATAGGGCTTAGGATTTAGGCCAGTTGATCTACAGCCAATAAGCATATTCTTGGTCCTAGGATTGCGTTTGGGAGAGCGACTTTGCCGCGCTGGCCAAATCGCCCGTATTTTTTTAGGTGAACCTTTCACGTTTTAAGGTTTTTTCTTAATAGCAAATGCCAAGTATTAAACATGAACATACTAAAAGAAATGTTTTCGGAGAGCTTGTGATCAGAGTTATAATATGTTTTTTTAAATTAATTTTATATCCCAATCAGAATTGCATTTCAAATTGCACTTCTGAAACGGGACTTGAGGTTGTATTGATGGTTTGAGAAGTTTCCGCATGCTTAGCACAATAAATAAAACCTTAATGTGTAGCTTTTTAACTTACAGCAAACGAGCTGGAGACTCTACCCCTTATGTCTTTGTCCCTTTGTTTCCCGTGAGTGCACCAGTTCAAGTCCATACTTCCCCACCACGACAAGTTTCCTAGATCCTGCAAAGCTAATGCAAAGAGGTTTTCAGCATCACCATCATCAAACTGTTTCTCACCTGAATCTAAACCATATTACTCAATTGAGTTTGAGAATTCACTACGTACACGAGAGTTAATAAAGGCTTCTCCGGCATTGCACATTGGCAACACTTTTAACAGTTTTAAGATGTTTGATTATAGGTCGTTGTATCCGCTGTGTGAGGGTAATAAGACTGATTAACCACATTCCAATCTCCTATTGCAGAATATGCCTGACTTGCAGCATTCCAATCAGTTGTCCTCGAAGCCCCTGGTATAGAACCTTGCGTTACAGCTTGATGAGTGTATCCACCAGCTTGAGGATGGTATTGCTGCATGTATCCAACAGCTTGAGCATGTGGTTGCGTTGTGTACCCAACAGTTTGAGTGTGTGGTCGCAGGACGTACCCAGTTGCTACACCATGTGGTTCCAGAGCGTACCCTGTTGTTGCAGCATGTGGTTGCTGAGCGTACCCTGTTGCTGCAGCATGTGGTTGCTGAGCGTACCCAGTTGCTGCAGCATGTGGTTGCTGAGCGTACCCAATTCCTGCAACATATGGTTGCTGATCCTGAGCGTACCCTGTTGCTGCAGCTTGTGGTTGCTGAGCGTACCCAGTTGCTGGAGCTTGTGGTTGCTGAGCGTACCCAGATGCCGCAGCTTGTGGTTGCTGAGAGTACCCAGTTGCCGCAGCTTGTGGTTGCTGATTGTACCCAATCTCATGGGGTTGTTGAATATATCCAGTTCCACCAGCATAGAGTTGAGTAGTATGCCCCATAGCTGGATAATATTGCTGTTGTGGGTTACTAACTGTTCCAGCATATGATTGTGTCATTTCTTCCACACTCCTAGGCTGTGAATGCGTATTTCCTGCTATACTTTGAGGTTGGTGTGTGTAACCAATTGCTCCAGCAGCTGGTTGTGGGGCTGTCTCAGCATGAGATTGAGCAACACTAACTGTCTGCATATCTTGCATGGATAATGTAGTATTTGGAACTGTAGATGCTTCTGGGTGATAGTAGGCTCCAGCAGGGTTCTCACGCTGCTGACTAGCTTCCCCTTCCTTTTGTGATGCTGAAGTATAGAACTCACTTTTATACACACTCCCATCAGCTACAGGTGCAAAAGAATGGTCATTCCCAAATACTGTCGAAGGGTAATACTTATTATCAGAATAAGGTGAAGCAAACTGGTCCTTCTCTGATGACGTTGCTGGATAATATTCATTTTCTGAGGCCAAGCGCTCTGGGGCAGTTCCATATCTGCCATAGCAAAAAAAAACCGAGCCCTATGATTACATATTCACACATACCTGCAAAGCCAAAAGATGGAGACAATGCAAACATCTGCAGAATGGAGGAGTCTAGTAGATAACTCAGGTTTAGCTATGCTTTTAAACCTTTGATGACTACAACTATCAGGTCTTTCGTGAGCAAGAAAATATGCTCTCAAGTGAATGATCAATAAGTTTGGCGGAAGATAAAAGATCAAGTTGGCAATCAGTATGAAAAAGGATAATAAGTCAATTTAGTTATCAACTAAAGAAATACCAAAAATCCACTACAACCATAGTTACCTCCGGATATTAGATAAAATGGTTAGGTATTTGAGTTGAGGGTCTTGTATAGATGAGCGTGAAGGGTCTCCGAGCAGCTGTGGCTGACGACTTTCTGCAGGAAAGTAAGGCTGATCCAACTTTGGTAGACTTAGTGTTTCTCTCACTGGGGTTGTGTAGTCGTCTTCCTTGGAGTATCTATGATGGAGCACATGTGAGCGGGGAACAGACTGATGTGCCATAAGAGAGCCAAGCCGTGGTTCTGCATGACGAGCAGACAGAGGATCTAAAACTGACGACTTATCTCTAAGTTGTGTAGCAGCTATGAACCGTTCCTCAAAAGATAGTGCCCTCGGTGCTGAGGCTCTGGAAGCCAATCTATGAGGCAATGCATCGAGTTCTGGAGCACTAAATGAGCGAAATAATGATAATAGAGACATAACCTGCAATCATGACCATTTGTTCAGCAACTTGTTACAAGGGGAAAAATTTTTAAAGGAAAGCCTGGCACTTCAAAAGATGTGTTGTAAATAGCAAGGAAGCGTAATACTTGGTGAGGAGCAAGTTCTTGCTTAAACTTGCCGCCTTTGTAATTTTCGTAGATAGCAGACTTGAAAGTGTTTTCTGGCAAGGGATAACAGTTCTTGACAATTCTAAATCCAACCTGCCAAGATCAAGAAGAAAAAAAAAGAGTGAAAAGATTAATCTTAGGTACATTCAGTAAAGAATTATCTCAGTGCCATTTTAAAACAAAATCATGTGTAAGAAGTCACAGGTTTTACCTGAGCTGGATATTTCTTTTCAAAAGCTTCTGGTTCTATATCCAACTTGCCACCAATAGTAGCTTCATATACACCATAAAGAAGTCTCTTCTCAAAGTCATAGAGGAAAAGCTTCATTCCTGGTTTTATACTCTCAACAGTGCCTTTTCCTCCTTTTGGAATCCCGAAAACACGGTAACGGTAGCAATCGGGTTTTGTTCTCCCGTTACACATAAAGATATAACCAGGTAGCTGTTCATGATCCTGTCTCCTCTCGATTCCTTTTTCTAATCCAATGCCTGAGTTCCCATAAACAGCCATAAGACTCGTCCTGTTATAGGCAAGAGGAGGAGCAGAATATTGGGATATCGAAAAATGTGCGTTAGCACTAGTTTGTTCACCATCCGAGAACTCCATCTCCGTCTCCATAGCCTCTGCCATTTTTTTTTCACTGTATTTCAGAGTAAAAATAAGCTTGTCACCAAGAGAAAAGAAAAAGGAAAGCAAAACAGAAACAATATATACGATATAGAGACGCTAAAGGTACACAATACAGGACGAAACAACGTAGAAAGAGGCAACACTGGAAATAATATCTCGAGCTTTAAGCGATTGACGTAGAATCAAATCTGATGAGTGATGAGTATGATTGAAGAACCCAGAAACAATGTGGGAACGAGAAAGAAGTTTATATATAACTTAAAGTTACGAAATTAGTGTGGAAATTTTGAGATTTCGGATGGAAACAAAAAAAAAACGCGCCACTGTGAGCCAAAGAAGAAACCTCCCAGATGTCGAGAAAGAAGAGCATTAGGAAGATGAAGATGACGCGAGAAGAGCAGAACAAAATTGACTTACCGGAGAATATACGATTTTGAAGCCCTAGGACAGAAACTGGAAATTCAAACCAATTGAATTCGGAAAGGAATTTTCGGATCAGCTCATTATCTTCTGCTTCATATTTTCTCCGATGATTTCAAGTGCGAATCTGAATTGAAAAAGAAGTTGATTCTTTACAAGTTTGTTGAGAAGAAGAATGCAGCAGAGGGGAAGGAAGCTCACGCGACAACCATGGAAGAAAACAAATGGGCTAGCTCATAATGGGCTTATATGGATTATTATCGGCCTAGCTGAGACATCGGATCCATCAGATTACTCTAAAAGAGGCAAAGATAAAAGTCACAGAACTAATGTTACGTCTTCAATTTGTTACAACAAAAATCAGAGATTTGTAAAGTTTGGAACTTTTCAACCAGCCGAGACCAGAGTTGGTTGTTGTCATAGTGAAATCGATTGGTGTCTTTGATTTGATTTGATCAGCTTTTCGAGCACAAAGCCATTATTTTGTGACACTTTTCTCCTCTGGTATTCGATTTCAGCTGATCTTAGCGAAGATCATCTCTCTTTGTGAATTTCAGGTTCGTCCAGATTGTGATACGGAGGATATAGGGTTTCTTCGGAGTTGGGCTTTTCTTTTCTTTTTTGCATTTTCCTCTGTGTAAATTGATTGTCTCTTTAGGTTGGGTTCTGCTCTTGTTGTTAGCTTGAGAACCATGGTTCGTAGTTTATGGGTTTCTTCTAGCTTATGTCAAGGTATATGTTTCTAAGGATATGGCATTGATTTGTGCCCCATCTTCAATTTGCTGATACTCATTGCACGGAAAATATTCGGAAAGTAGCTAGCTTAGTGTTGAATTACATCTCCAAAACGAAAAATCAAGCCTCCTCCATATCAGTTGCAATGATCGACTCAGTCTTTTAATAATTGTTAGATTTGTTCATAATTAGCTAGATTTTTTGCACCTATAAGCGACGAGTTCGCTTCTTTAAGTTTTAGTTTTTCTGGCTAAAAAGGAACAGTTTTTGTTCTTCAATCTTTTCCCTTGCAGAATGTCTTCAAGGGAGAGGCTAGGTTCAAAGCATTATAGCAGAGTGAGCGAAGGCATGTCAACTAGTGGATCATCATTGAGACACCACGAGACCATCTCTTCAGCTCCTGATCACCGTCACCACCGAGTTTCCCATCCTGAGGTTCTAGAAAACAAGATTGCAGCTCGAGCTGCTGAGATAGACCGGCTCTCTAGTGACAACCGGAAACTAGCTACAAGCTACGTAGCTCTCAAGGAAGATCTAACCGTCGCTGACCGCGAAGTCCAGGGGCTAAGAGCTCACATCATAAAAATAGAAACAGACGGCGAGATTCAGATCCGAGGGACCCTTGAGAAAATAGCTAAATTGGAGGGTATTGTCAACAATAGGGAGAATATAAGGAGGGAGCTACAATTAGCTCACATTGAGGCTCACAGATTGGCCAGAGAACGCGAAGAGCTAGCTTCACAGGTGAAGTCGGCATTAAAGGAGTTGAAGAAGGTTTGCATCGAGGCAGAGGGTTTAGAGGCGTCAAGCCAAGAGCTTGAGCGGTTGAAAGAGGAGCACAAGAGATTACGGTAAAAGCAATGTCTTTTAGATGCCAGAGTAAACTGGTAAGATTCATTAGTTGGTCTAACCATTTGGTTTCATTGGAACAGGGAAGAGTTTGAGGGAGAGAAGAGTGGGAACGTAGAGAAACTTGGGCATTTAAAAGAGATGGAGAGGAACATAATCGGAGCAGTCAAAGCTATTGAGAAACTCCGAAGTGAGATCGCAGCCGCAAGGAGCAGAGCTGTTGAGAATTGAATGATTTTGAGATTTGAGACCCAAGGTTCTCTTCGACATAGGGAGGATACAAGAACCGAAATTGTATTCCTAATTTTCCTAATATATATAGTATGAGCTTTTTTTTTGTTCATTATCAACTTTTCTACTGAAAAATAGAGTGAGAGTAGGAATATGATAGATGCTGAATCACATTGAAAGGTCAAGCGACTAGATCAACTTCATCACGTTGAGGGTAAACCACATCGAGCCTCATCATACTCTTGTACTGATCAGGCACCGGTGCACCACCTTGCACACACAACTCCACAATGGCAGGAGCTTTACCATAAAACCTCTGCAAGCTATTGTCAAGAGCAGAACCATCTGGATGCCGAACATGCCACACATAGTTTGGACCGACCACGTCATCGATAGTTGCTTCTTGCCACGCGTGCATTCCATCTCGCATCTGATGCTTTGTCGCTTTACACATCCTCACTTTGTGTCCCTTTGGACCCACGTGAATCTCTGGACAGTACCCACAAGTCCACACTTTGTATCTCTCCATCAGTTTTCTGACCCCTAAAACCATTTCAAACCATGACTCCATTGTCCCGATGCTTAATTCCATCAAGCTCTTCTTCTCTGCGTTGCAAGGATCATCTTCTTGTGAAAGTAAATTAGTAGTGATAGTAACTGCAGAATCTGAATTTCCCTCGTTGACTTCCTCGAAATCTACAATCCGTCCTTCAATACTGTACACAGGTTTCGATCTTCTCTTTGATGGGAATTTTTCGAGGTCTACGCCTGCCTGTATGCATAGCTCAAGAACCGCAGAGATTTTAGGGACAGTAAATCTCTCGTCATGTATAACTCTCGGTTTGACAGCACGGTCATAGAGGTGAAAACATTTCGGGAACAACACGACATCGCTCGCTCTTCCTCTTTTCCAGACATGAGTTGCACTTCTTGAACCACTCCCGGGGCCTGTGCAAGTCCTTATTTCATGACCTTCCTTGCCAATGTGAACCTCAGAGCAGAATCTGAGAACAAAGAACCAATTAACTCAGCGGCGTTTAAAATCGACTAAAGTCTCCATTGTTTCATCATGCGTGTGCATTTTCTTCCCCTTTTTCCCTCAATTATTTTTCATTTTGTAAACTCAGTTTACAAAAGAAATTTGATTAAGAACTAAAGTTTGTGATTTTCATCTGAAGGAAACACATTATTATAACAAACATGCAAGAGGCTAACTCAGTTGTTTCAGCTTTAGCACAATAACACCGAAATCAAACTGTATCTTCTGTTCCAATCAAGTAAACCATAAACAAAGCAACCATAATTTCACTGGTATACTAGCTCAAAATGCTTGAAATGCTTCAAGGATCAAACTGAGCAATAGTCCATATGATTCCAATCTAAAGCTAATAATACTCATTGTATCTCTCGGAGATAGCACAGAACAGTGAAAGTTGTAGAATAGACAAGAAATAGGAATTGTTAACGCTTCAGAAAATCAAAACAGAGAGAGGGACATATAGTTACATAACCTGCAGCGATGAACAGAAACATGATGAATGATTTTAGAGAGGCCGGAGATTAGTGAGGCGCGGCATCGGTGAACTCTGTGAGCAATGTGGACGAGTTCGGGCACGAGTAACCCGTTATCCGGTGGATCTTCCAGAACTCGACAGGGCTGTGATTTCCTCAGCTGTTTCTCCTCTTTGGCGCGCCGAATCAACTCCTTCATCGGAGTCGGGTAAGGCTTCCTCTCCGATTTATCCTTCCGAGGCTTGGGTACGTCGACGTAGAGAGGATCGTCGTCATGAGCTGTTGTTGAGGACAGCAAGTCGAGATTTGATAGGAGTTTAATGGAGGAAGAAGAAAAATGGGATTTGCTGATTACCAAGACTGAGATTTCCAGAAGCTTTCTTCTCTGCATTTTTTTTCTTCTCCAATCGAAGAAGGCTTAAACCCTCCTCAAGCTATTAATGGATTTATGTTAGGGCCCAAGAAACAATTTTAAAACGAGAGAGAGCCCATTATGAATAGACCCGTGTTAATCTCTCCTGCTACTTGCTTGCTTTTGTCGAATCTCTCTGGTGTCGTCTACAATCTTATTGCTGATCTTTCAAGTCCAAACATGAAGACCATTCTACATTTAAGTCTTTTTGTGCCGAATTCGAAGCTTTGCACAAGTTTTGGGTTTTCTTTTCTCTATTTACATCGGCAATTAACAGCTAAACCGAAGCGGTTGTGTGTGCTAATCTCAAACGGATAAAATGCACACAATGTGTTCGACACAATTCCCCAAAGCTCACAATTTGGGGTCTCTGTTGTTTTTTTTTGTGAGAACTATCAATCAAAAACTTTTCGTATAACCAAGCCTTGTCACGTGGCTCTCACGTGATAAAAGCCAGCCTCTTTAGTCCGTTGCAGTTATTTTCCGTTGGTTTTTCCCGCCTCTACTCTGACAAATTTCTTCTCTCTGAAGCTAGAAAAACAAAAAAAACAAGAAAGCGAGAGAGCCTTGAGGATCGTTACTATGGAGCTTTCTATCCTTGATGATGATAAGGGCAACCTACTCCTCGAAAGGGCTAAAGATTTCCTCGCTAAAGGAGATCACATCAAGGCCTTGGAGATAATTGAAGATTTGATTTCCTCCCATGGGGAAGACAAGGGCTTATGGTATCTTCGTCTCCAACAAGGTCTAATATTCGTGAATCTAGCGGATAAAATAGAGAACCCTGATGTAAAATTCGCATACTTGTTGGCTTCTGTAGAATGCTTTGCGGAAGATGGTGGGTTATCACCAGTTTGTGCAATATCACTCCACCTAATGGCCCAACAGATCGGGTCACGATTGTATTGCAAGAAATCCGTGGAGAAAGCAAGACATGGTTTTTCTGTTATTCACCCAGACAACTTAGTTTCTTTAGCTCAGATGAGTTTGCCAGAGCATATAATACTAAACCAAAGAGAAGAACATCTAAGGAGTATAATCGAAGATGCAAAGTCCATGATCGCTTTTCCAGAGACTGTAGATGGTTCTACTATAGATAGCTGCGAGCCGAGAGTTTGGGAGTCAAAGAAAAGTCTAGCCGCGTGTGAAGATTCGGTTACAGGATTGAGGTCGTACTGGATGGGTTTGGATGTTAAGACCAAAAGGGATTTTATGAAAGTAAGCATTGCAAAGCTTAGAAGTTTTGTCGAGGCAGTATATAGCAGCAAGGGACTGGATGCTTTTGAAAAAGTTCTCGATTCTGTCAGGAAAAACGGAAGATGGATATCATGGATCTGTCGAAATTTATCTTTGGACGAGTCCTCTAGTGCTGAAGAATGTAAGACCCATCTTGAACGACAACATGCTGCAGATTTTAAGCCTTATTCGGAAAAGGATGTGGTCAAAAGGATAGGGAAAAACTGGGCACATAAGATACTGGTTGGAGGTTGGGAACCAGTCAATGCAGTAGCTGCCATTGAAATGATCAAAAATCAGCCTTCATACGTGAAAGCGTTTACGTCTAAATCTAAGAAGAGTGGATGGTCCAAAGAATGGCCTTCAGCTGCGGATGAAGAGCGCAGTAATTTACTCAAGGAAATCAAATTACTCCTTTTGTCTCTCTATGACCATCAAGTTCTTTCCTGTAGCATTCGAGACTGGGTGATGCGTATTTCGGTTAAGCATCTTGGAAAATTTGAAGTTTCCGAACAGAGTCTTATTGATTTTCACCTAGTGGAAACACCACAGAGCATCTGTTTTCTGGAACTTCATGACCTCAGTCAAATCCGAAACTTTCTAAAAACCATCAAGTGTGAAAGGCATGATGGTACAGATCTGGTTTGCAGAGCAGCGGACAGTCTGTTGGATCCTACTCGAATTAAAGAAAAGATCGACTTTGATTCTCACCTTTCATATGTGCTTCTGGATAAAAGACTGTTGAAAAGAAATAATGCTCCCTTTGATGATGAATGGAAAATCAATTTAATTGATGATCCCAATATTCACTACGCCAACGCACGTGCTCAAGGAGATGATATCATATCCTGGTTAGTTGACTACTCTTCAGTAGATAAGAGATTTCCTAGACCTATCAGGGAACACAATCTTGTAATCTGGGTGGCTGTTCTGAGAGCTGTTCAGTACACATGTAGAACATTGGGAACCAAATATGCAAAGAAAAAGCAGGTCTTAGATTATGAAGCAGCTCTTACTGTCGTGGAGAACTTGTGTATGAGTGAGGCTGAAAGAAGAAAGAATGTTCCGGAAGAACAATGGAACAGCTATGCATCTCTTCTATGCGATAGATGTGAAGAAAGAGTCCCTGAAAATTCTCTCACTACAAAATTATTCTTGTGTGCAATACGAGATGTTTTCAATGGAGCATGGCATCCAACATTTGATTTCCCTGACTTAGAAGATTGCCTGAATCTAATACGTGGGGGTAAAAGTCGCAGCGATGATATAGTATTGATGTCCATAGACCTTCTGAAATCAGTGGTCACCCAAAAGGTTCATTCATAATTTGAATATATTCTTTAACAAAAAAAAACAACACAAAATTGTCCATCTACAAGTATCTACATGACTTGCAGGTTCTGCTAATCGACTCAAAGATACTGCTGATTGATAATTCAAGGATTAGATTGCTAAACAGCCTCACAAGGCTTTCTGTTTTTGACAACCGCACTTATATGCTTCAACTGCTGAAACCTTTCTTGCTGGTTGGGTTAAAACTTTGGTTATGTACAGAGAGCTTCCATTTTCTGTCTGATTTGGAATTTGAGTTGTTTCTTATATGTTTTCATGTCTCTTCTCATCTAGAATGAAATTATAAATATGGAATCCAAAGCCAAGTCAGATGCAGCAGAAGCAGATCTTTTACTCCAAGAGGAGAAGAAGTCACATGCAAAAAAGAAGAAGAAAACTAAAAGCGTTAAGGTCTTTGGACTAAATTCTCTATTTGCTTCTCTGACTTTTTCGGTTAATCGGTTGTAAGAATAAAAGGTCTTCTTGGCGCAACAGATAACTTCAATGAGCATGTCTAGTCCACTTGATAAGACTGTTGAACAGTAAGTACCTGAAGAGTTCTTTTTTGCTTGTTGATTAATTTTTTTTGGGTTTTCTCTGAGAGAAACGTGAACTTATATGTCCAGTGAACCGGAAAGTACAAATCCGTCACTAAAAACGATGGAAGAAGATTCTATGGAACCAGAAGATACTCTTGCAAGTGAAAGGAGGGGTCAACTGGAAATTTTATCCAACAATGACATTCAAGAGGAAGCTACGAAAGTCGATGGTGGTTGTAAAAGAGCTTGATGAATATTTTGAATTGTTTTGTTTTGAGATGCATAATTCTTATATTTTCCATTCGCCATCTTCAAGATATGGAAAACATGCCTGAAGAAGATTCACTGTCGGGACACTGGGAGTCAGCACTTGGAGGAGCTGCAGCCAGATACAATTCAGCTCTTGACATGACCCTAAAGGTAAAGCAGTTACCAAAAAGAAACAAGATTCAGTACCTAAACTGTCGTCTTCTGATTCAGCTCATTCCGTATCTCTTTACCTTCTTATTCTCTTTGATAAATTCACAAAAACATGTGGTGTTGCAGGCTCTCATGAACATTAACGTTCTGAAAGAAGATCTAAAGCACAATAAGCAACCATTTTATGACGACCTAGAAGAACAAGTTCCCTGTGTGCTACAAAATTTATTTGCTGCTGTTGTGTCAGGGGAGATAGAAACTGAGGGAGTCTACAGTTTGATATTGACAGACTTACTTGCCTCCCTAGAGGAAGTTAATTCCATGGTTCGTGTGGAGAATATAAGCTTCTAAACACGGTATTACTTTTTAAATTTTTCAATAAGCTTAACTAAAGTTAATTTATTTTTCACTCTTTTCAGTCGAGTGATGCTGCTGAGGTACTTGTAACCATCCTTGAGTTTTGGCATTGCTGGAAAAATTCAGAAAGAGAAAGCTTGGTGACTCGCCTTTTTACGTTGGAGGAAAATGAAAGAACGAGTTGTAGGAAATGCAGAAGGAAGCCAAATTATCCGGACCAAAGTTCTTATGGCGTTGTTATGGCTGCAGATTCAATCAGGGACCTGAAGGTATGTTTCATTTATTTTGCTCTCTCTTTACCAGAGAAACTGGTACTTTCCCTTACAAAGATTGTTTGTGCTTATATATATGCAGTGTGCTTTTGGGAATATAAAGTTTGTGGATATCCTTAATGTGATGTGCATGGGATATAAAATGTTATGTGACATTAAAACTGGAGGCTGTGGAAAGTCACACTTTGTTCATCACATTATAAGTAGATGCCCGCTTATCTTTACAATCGGTAAGTTTTGACCCACATGGTTGTGATCTCATGTACTCATTTCACTTGTTAAGCTTATAATAAAATAACGTTTGAATTTTATGGGAGTGCATCATTAGTGTTAGAATGGGAGAAGAGTGAAACTGAAAAAGAAATATCGGAAACAACAAAGGCTTTGGAGTGGGAGATAGATATCAACAGGCTGTATAAAGGCTTAGAACCAAACACTAACTACCGGCTTGTGTCAATGGTAAAAAAAAAAACTGAACAAAGGGTCACAAATGCTTGTCCTATTCTTCTGTATTTCTCTGTTACAGACTCAGAATATGTGGGATGTGATGCAGGTTGGATATAGTGAAGAAGAAGAACAGATCTGCATAGCTTATGAAAAGAACCAGTGGGTCAATCTCAGATGTAAGTCTTTAGCAGGAGAGGTAAGACGAAACAGTTGATTTTTGTCTTCCTTGAGTTGAATTATGAATTTAGATAGAGGCTAGACATTGTTGATAATGTACGTATGGTGAATGCCATAGGTTGTTGGTAACTGGAAGAGTGTGGTCAGATTTTGTGGAGAAAGGAAGGTTCGGCCAGAGATTCTGTTTTATGAAGCTGCCCGTCCCATGGTAGGTGTATAAAACACTGACATGTTCCACAATTCAAAAGAGGTTGGGTTATCTGTTCTATGGTATGGTCAACGAAACCCATGGAATGATATCAAAAGGCAGTCCCAATTTGTACGAATCCTCCAGTGGCCAGCCCCATATAATCTCATAACCAAAAAATAAGACTTGAGAATTTACTTAGAGAAAAGGAAATGATAGCATATTGCATGCAAATCAAATGTCCTTTCGCATTAGTGACAGAATTGTAGACAAGATAAATTACTTCTGTAACTGATTTTTGACTGCTTCATGTCTTGATAGTTGCATAGTTTCAATGCGTGTCTGTCTCCAAATAAATCTTGCGACAACACAACCATGTCAAAAAAACAATTTAGGAAAATTGATATTTTATATCCAAAAACGAAGCATTCAAAAATTCTCCCAAAGAGTTACAACATGAAGTGGCCAAAAATAGCCGGCAAAGAAGATGAGTTTAATCCAAGGCTTGTTACATTGATAGCAAGAACCAAAAATCCTTGGATGTAACCCCAAAACAAAAGAAAAAAAAACAACAAAAACAAAAAAGAAGATTTCTCTGGGAATTTTGATAATACAACAAAACTGGTGAAGCAACCTGGGAAGCTTTGTGGTCAACAAAGTTTTATGATCTCTCCAAAAAAAAATTCTTCACTGCAAAATGAGTTTTGTCAGGGTATATTTAACACCCACGATTTACAGAACTCTAGGGTGTGTAAATGATATGATATTATATATAATATATATATATATTAACCTTTTGTTATCTTTAGCTCTCCATTTTTCTTTAACCTTTTTTTACCTCTGCTTGTTTTTTGCTCATTGGTTAGTTCTCCTTCAAGAAAGGATCGGTTCCATTAGGAGGTTCTTCTCGGTTTTCAGAAACAGAAGCAATGCTAAAGCTGTTGTAGTTATCAATGCTACTGCTTCGTGGCTTTCCTGGTCTTGATCGTATGTTGGTACCCATTGGAAATGGTTCCTGCAAATAATAACAATAAAGGTGAAATTGTGAAACAAATGAACCTCTCACTGGGTAACTGAGCATCACCAGATATTTGAGATCACAATCTGTGCAACCGAAGGGAGGGCGATTTGAGCCACTACTAAAGAAATGGGAACCAAAAAGATAAAACCTAAACAACATGATTTTATATGATGTGTTAACCTTTACCTGATCACCAGCATTTGGACCATCGGTGTGGAAGAGAATAGGCCGGCAACGTTTGTCTTCGTTCATCAAGCTTGAATTCTGGAAATGGGCAATAAGAGCTATTTTTCCTTGGATTCGAGCATATGTAAGAGTTGCCACCTTCTCGCTGTTAAACTTTTCCCACTTTTTGCCATTAAACGCCTGTGAATGTTTTTAGAACTTTTAACCAATGCTCTTCCAAAAAACCCCAAATATGTGAAAAAGCAGCAACAGAAGGCTGTACCTTATAAAATGGGACAATCTTTTCGGGTTCGATAAGATTGATGAAAGCATATCCCACATTGCATTTGTTCTGAAATGAGAAGGTAAAATTTGGTTTAAAAGAAAATCGATATTGCAAAGAACAAAAGCTCAATTTCTGCATAAGATTTTCTTATACAAAAAGATAGAGGACGCCTGCTTGCCTTGAAGTCAATTGGCAAATAAAGGAAATCATATGTTCCTTTACAGTGCTCGTCAATGGCAGATAGAAGCATCTTAGAAGTATACCTATACCATAGCAATAAGAAAAGGAGTCAAAACTAAAGAAGAATACATCAAACAACCTACAAAGTTAACCAAAAATACATATACAAGGGATAAAAGAGAAACACTGAGTTCACTTACTTATTAGGAATGTTTTTAATCATCAATGTTGTCCTGCAATCATCCCCACGTAATATACGGTCAACATCAAGCTCATACAGTTTCTTGTCAGCATTACTGGAGCTAGACTCGCTTCTACGGTGAGAGAGATTCCTGTATCGTTCATTCGGCGAGTCAAATGAGCCTGGCATTGAAACCATTGGGCTCCTCCCAGGGAAGAGATGAGACAACTGTTGAGGAGATCGCAGTACAGCATTTTGGGAATTTACATCCATGCGATTCCCAGCAACATGGGAAAAAGACTTATGAGAACCAATTTCCATTGGATGTGAGGGTGAAGAACCGGGGAACCCCATGCTACCATGAGAACCTATGTGGAAGCCAGGCGATTCTAGAGATTCAGCTACATAGGCTTGTCTTCTATCCCAGAAAGGCGAGTTTAATACCGGCGCAGATCCAATATGGTGGTGCACAGGAGAAGATGCCATATTCACCATAATAGGAGGTGCTCTGGAGAATACAGTAACAGGTGGGCGCTGAGTAGGAATGCTGTTGATGTGAGATGGCGAGTTAGGCCACATCATGCCACTTGACGGATTCTGTTGCTGAGTGTTGGAGTTGCTCCATAAATTAAGGTTAGGGCGGCGGGAGTTTTGATTCATGGGAGATCCTATGCCTACAGTCAAAAGACCACAGCAACTAAAAGTGAGAAAAAACAATATTATGTATGACAATAGAAGAAAAATTTCATCAGAATCTTCCAAATCAAAAGTTTAACAGCATTCAGTAATTGTGCACTTCTGTTGATATACACTTCAGCTCTTTTACTATTCAAACACCAGTAACAACACCGCCTGACCTGTTTAGATGACTGAAATTAATACTTGTTTGCGCAGGACGAAGAGTTTTACACAAGAATGCCAAGAAAAAGCCAGTTGTCTAATCAGACTACAGTACCTAGAGTTTGCATCGCTGTAGCATTTCAAAGTCCACTAAAGTTGTAAGGACCATCTCAGTAACTACATTAAGATTGCGTGCTATGGTAAAGTGTTCTCCTTAAATACACAATTGTCAACTACATATAAATATATAATCATTATTCTTCGACAAACTTATTAAGACAGTAACAATTTAGAAATGAAGATCTTACCCCCTCCGTTAAACCCATCCATTCCACGAACATTCTGTATCATAAAGCCTTCATTTGCTTTCGAGCCATCACTGACCATTTCAGAAAATGCTGTTGAGGACTTATATGGACTACCATTTGCAAAGTTGTCGAGGTACTCCGGAAAAGAATGAGGATGAAGATTTGGCATACTTTGGATCCCCATATTTGAATTATCAAAAGGGTGACCATGCTCCTGAAGTCCGACAGGCTTGCTGGCTGAGATGACGTTTGCTGAAGGTGGAAATCCAATAGGAATGCTGAGACTCCGATGACGTTCAATGAACGAGTTCACAGGTGATCCAACAGAACTATGACTAACCCGCATAGATCCACCATCTATGGAGGTTGAAGAAATTATTCCTGGGAAATGTCTCCCTGAAACAGAGATATTTAACGGCAGTGATTTGAGTCCCAAGATGAATAATCATTCAGAAAAAATAATTACAAATGATGAATGCAAAAGCATACCCATGTGCCCAGATGAAGTATTATTGAAAGACAATTTAGGTAGGCACCCTTCAGCATCATGTGCAGCACACTGTGATATGTATCTGAAGAAAAAAAAAAGGGTAAATCCCACACACCAACTGGCATCCTTGTAAAGACTTGACACCAAATCACATGTTCTACTCACTTTGATTTAGCATTTGAATTAGTTCACAGCCCATAAAGGAGTATCGAGCAAGGAAAAAAAAAAAACAAATCACCACCTTGTACCCTCTGGAAAGGTTGGCGCAAGATTAAGCTGTTTTCCAGCAACCTCAAGTCCATTTAGCCCACCAAGAGCAGCCGCTGCAGCTCGAATGTCAAAGAACTCTATGTATATCTGTGGGTTATCATGCATGGTTCTACGAATCTGCAAACAACAGAAATATCATTAGCATCTACCTCGAAAATAAATATAAGGAGAGCTCCAATTTATCAACCTCTTTGACTTCTCCATATGATTTGACCATTCGATTGAGTTCTTCATTCGAAATAGAAGAATCGAGATTATTAATCAACAAGGCTCCTTTACTCGCGTCTTTTTCTGAAGGAATTTCCTGATAAGAAGTAAGTTGTAAGATAGATACAAATCAATACAAGTGACAAGTACCGTCCACATAGCAAAGACAATATCTTCCATAAGACCAGTGAATCACACCTTAGGAATACAGTAACGAATGTCAAGTTTAGTTCCTCTTAACAGTTTATTGTGGAGTGCTCTCGCTGCATTCTGAGCAGCCCTGATATCATAGTACGATACCATGATAAAGCCATGATTCTTGCAAGCTGTATGAAGAGCCTGGATGTCTCCAAATTGCTGAACAAGTAAATTTATCCTCAGTACGAAGTAATCAGTATTAAAATATCAACATACCATGTCTTTCCTAAACAAAGAATATATAGGAACCAAAAACGCAGCTGAAATAAGGTACCTCAAAAAGGACCTTCAGCTCATAGTCTTCGACATTGCTACTGATATTTCCGGCCGAAATTGTTCTGGATGGAATTTCCCCTCGATGATGTTCAGCAACAGAATTATTGCTGCCTCTCTCACCGTTTATGTGGCCCACAGAAGAAAAAACATCTCCATCTAGTTCCATGCCACCGACACTGCTGAAGAGGTCAAAATCATCCAGATCATCTCCATTGGCACGAGATTTACGCCCAACCTCACCCATCACTTCCGCAAAGAGATCATCTTCATCTGGCAGAAGATTTCCAATAGTTTGCGCCTCAATTTCTTCTAAAGATTCAGAAGGTTCTTCCTCACGGTGGGTAAGAACTGTGTTCGCAGGCATAGGAGATAGCATATCACTCCTCTGTAGTTGTACTGCAAAAATGAGCAATTAGGAGACACACTCAAATGGTTAAAGTACAGTAAGTCAGAGCACATAAGCAACAAACTATCACGGTCATATTATGATGTACATAATTAACAAACTCCGTTTGTTTTCCATAGAGGATTGCAGATAGAGGTAGCTGGTTTTTCAATAAAAAAATCAACATAATAAGTAAAAATTGATAAAAGTAAACTAGAAGCTTACGTTTTCTAGTAAATAAATCAGACAGTGAGCTGGAAAATAAACTGCTTTCCCACTGGCTACCACTTGTAGGGTTTCTTGCGTTAGGGCTAACAGAGGGGTGCACCCCAGACAAGCTAGTTTGTGGCTTCAGCTGGTAACTTTCAGATGTCCAGGAACTCTTTGGCAGATTTGAAAATCTATCACGACCACCTTGGTTTTCGGACATCAGGTCTGTTTTGAGAAACCCAAATTGCCTCTGCCGAACAAAAGAACAAGTATACTTGAGAAAAAAAACAGTTTCAGACATCATAGACATCAGTGGCAGACAATGCCAGATGTGACAAAGATGGTACCAGCAATTCTAGTGCTACGCAGTTAAGAATCCTGGAAATATAAAAATCAATAGTTACCTCTGAAGTAATATGAATATCTTCATGAAAGTGTGAAGGTGTTGATACACCTCTTTGTTCCATTATATCAGACGGCATCTTGCAGATGACAACAAAACTCAACTATTAAACCAGAATCAAAATCTCTTTTTAACTTTTTAGTTTTGTCAACGGACCATAGACCTTCCCCTGAAAATGAACAAACAGTGTTATATTCAAAGCCAGTAAGTCTACAGAAACAAATCCACTTTTCATTGCAAAGAAAGCTCTTGCCAGACAAAATGACAAAACAGAAAAGGACCCAATTACTCACGAATCAACTAAAAGATCAAGCAAAACAACTCCAAGGATAAAGAAAACACAAGAATTTCTATTACAAGTAAGCGAAATCAAACCCCAAATCCATGGATGAAACAAAGTTAGCAACTTTAAGCACTCTAGGAAGAAGTTCAGGAGGAAAATATCTTAAAATCGCTCCATTCAAGCGAGTAGAAACACCTGGAAGACACGATTAGGTATTTCAGAAGCCATTAGACTACAATTCGCCTAATTCACGATCCTTGTGCAGCTCATTATATTCAAACAGGGAACCAACTCCTACCTAATTCACAAAATTCGGCACGGAATTAACTTATTTCAAAAAAAAAACCTAAATTACTCACCAGCAAACAAAAATTCCAAAAAAAAAGAGCTTACCTAATTACAAACAAACACAATTACGCTTCCTCCCAAACAAATTCGAACCAGATTTTCGATAAACAGTTGAAAAAAAAAGTTATTAAGAATGGATCTCGTAAAGCTCTTTACCTTCAAAAATCACGATCCCCGAAGAAAACACAGCAACAGCTATGTTAATACAGAGAAGAGAGAGAGAGAGAGAGCAGAATAATTCGCCTTCTCTTTTATCTTCCTCCTTTCCTTTTTGTTTCCTTCTATCCAATCGCATCCATCAGAGAATATTTAATTCCAAAAAGAAAAAATCAAATAAAATAACAAAAAAAAGTGAATCGGTGGTTCAATTTTTTTTTCCGAATTTCCCCTCCTCTCACGACGCGTTGTGTCCAACGGATAGTCCGTGCGACCGGCGGTGATTATAACAATTCCGGCGAGACTCTGCCCGCCGACGCACGATTCCGGCAGTCTCTCCGAGAGAGAGAAACGGAGAGGAGAGAAGGAAGGTTTTTTTTTGGTTTTTTGGTTTTTCGGTTAGTTGGTTTAGAAAAAAAAATAGAATGAGAAGAAAAAACAAAAGAGCGAACAAAAAAATAGAGTTGATGAAGAGAAGGACTCTGCTACGTTGTATCCACCATGGATCTAGTGGTATGGTACTAGCTTGAATCTGGACCGTACGATTAATGATTAAAACTTAATAGTTTGTCTTTTAATAAAAGGAAAAGAAAAAAATTACGGGCTCACACGAGAGTCTCGACGGCAGTCGATGAGCCCGGCTAATAATTAAGGAGCCGGCTGTTGAACATGTGAACTATTTGGTTTTCTGTGAAAGTGTAACTATATTTTTCTAATAAAACAAACTATTTATTAAGATGTACAAATCAATTTCGAAATTTGCACATTACTATTATAAATGAAAGGAATACCAAAATTTGTTTTAGTTGATATTGACATAACTGAGAGTTATGTGCTAAACAAAACGTTGGATGGAAGAAAAATAGAATAAAAAATATTACACATAAACAATTTTAATTAGAGTTTAAGAATTTTTTTAGAAAACGTTCGATGATGTGGATCATTTGCAGATTGAGGATCCACGTGATCTAACCAAACTGTTTTAATCCATTCTATAATTCCATAAATAAATTAGCCCGATAAAAGAAAAACATTTGATATTTTGCATTTTCAAAATGAATTTTAGCACTAGAAACGTGTTTGTTTGATTTATATTAAGACATGCAATACAACCAATGAGCAATATCAACACAATCAAAAGCACTCAAATCATTGTGCTTTTGTTCATTATAAAAATTGAGTTTAAGAGGAGCAAAACAAAATTTTAAAAGTTAATATATGTTTTATCGTTATATTTTTATACAAAAAATCAAAAAATATCTGAAAACACAGGCTTGTAAAATTTTTTATAAAATAAAAGACAAATTTTTTTAAAAAAAAATAAGCTTGTAATTTTTGTTGTTATGAAATTTAGAATTCACAATTTTTTGAGATTTTATTTTATGTTGCTAAATAAGCTATCCAACAATAATGGCGATCTAATCGTTGTAATCTTATATAATGTTTGGTTGGTTGGCTCAATAATATATTTTAAAACTATTTTGGTTTATTACTTTTTTTTTAGTGACAGAGTTATTTCTTTACTGTCAGTTCATGGTCTTTATCATCCGTGTTTGGATTTGTCTTGCTTTGTTGTTTTCTCCTCACCATACCTCAAGTCAAGAGTCGCTTTAATGTTTTTACAAAATTGTAATACAATGAAGGGCATAACATTTAACAAATAAAAAATCAATGAAGGACATAACAACAATAAACTAATAATAATCACCACTAAATGAAGACTTCAAGTGAAATTTGATTGGTTTGATAGATAAACCCTTCACGTTATCAGACTTAGCATGTGTAGATTCTAACTACCAAATAGAGAAAGAAAAAAAATGGTACGAAGACCACTAGACTAGGGGAAAAAAAGTCATCCACTAATGTTTTTTTTATGTCTTATGATTTATGATGTAAATTGTAAAACAAGAAATAAATAAATAAAAAAAGAATACAGTCACGTAGCTAAGCCAAATCGGGCGTGAAATGTGGCCGAAGGTGAGTGTCGTATACGATATATCGTCTGTAAATTTATATTTAAATTGACCTTTTTATAATGAATTAGTTTATTCAATGTTTCTATTTACTTATCATGATGTATATAAATGCTTAGCTTAAAGATTCATGAAGTGTTTTGTATTGGGATCTACGTCAAATATTTTTATCTTTTGATTTCGTTGAATACAACATACCATTATTTCTGTCAACATAAATTAATATTATTCTAAAAACGTTTTTTCCCTACAAATATATAAGTAATTCGTACGATAATGGCATACTATCTTATATGTCTTTGTTATTTTATTTCTTACATATGCATATACATTAATATATACCAAACATTTAAAAACATACCAAACCGAATTGAACCGGTTTATAGAATATTTAAAAACGAAAATATATTTAAAACTAACTCTCCGAAAATTAAATAAAATCGATTTAATCCGACTCGTCATAACATTTATATTCTCCACACTAGTCTCCAGCCCACAAAATGATTGGAAACGAACGAAATAAAAATACAAGTGTTTTAATATTTTTTTCTTTTGGTAGAGTTTATTTATTACAACAATCGCAAGACGAGTTTTAAGAAAAATTATTTTTATGTTATATTATATACCGGCCAAGCCAAGCCGAGTCAAGCCGAGCTCTATTGATGGCTGAGACTGAGAGTGGCGTGAGAGAAAGGGTCACTGTCCGTAATTTTAAATGCTGGGCGCTGCGTGAAGGATTAGAAAAGCATTTATTCTTAAAGATGCTCTTCTCAACGTATCCACGTGTCGACCTTTCATTAGTTTACACATCAAAAGCTGAACCAGCAAAGCGTAGCTCGGGGTGTGATCATCTATCACTCACCATCTTAAAAATCTCTGCACCTTTCTCATACGAGCCGTTGGATTCATCCATCCACTTGATCAACACTCAATTTCGTGTGCCACACTCACGATAAAGAAGACATTAACCGAACCTAACCGGCGTTGAATTAGTACATACCAATACTGGACCGTCTTCTCAGTTTAGATACAAACGAGATTCGATTAGAATTAGCAATTAATAAATGAATCCTTTGTTATAGTCTTTTTTAGTGTCACGCTGGTCTCACATGCCTACGTCCTTGGAAGTTTGGAACAGTTAGCTACGGTCATTAAATATATATTTATTTAATTATGATACTTAAGTTAACATCTAAAAATATTCAAAGCTTGCGAGTGAGATTATTGGTTAAGAGAATACATTATTTTAATGAAAGTATACTATGTTACCATATTCTGATTCTTTCAAGTACATATAATGGTTATTAATGATAATTATTTTCCTGTTTAATCTATTTCTAGAATATTGATTTAACCTGTTTAAAAGATCACACTAATACACCATGGAAACAAAATTGTATAAGGCTTCACGTGCTAAATCTTGAAGAACGCGATTGGACAGAACAGCAAGACAGAAGCAATAACCAATGGAAATATGGAACATCATATAAACTTTTTTATGTTATTGGATAATTAAACTAAACTAAATAGTATTATAATGATTTTTGAATTATTTGGTTGTTAATATGGTCCACCCGGTCTCTTCTCCAGATCCGTTATCTGTATAGATTTTTCGTCGGTCTATTTATTATTATCTATTGATTTTCAATAATAATACGCTGGAATATTTTATTGTTCCTGATATTTTATTTTCTGTTAACAATCTACATTGGCCTGTGTATTTAAAAAGTTTATATTAACTCTACATACATTTCTTATCCGAGCTCTTTTAATAAATAAAATACATATATATAAGTTACAGCGGAAAAATCAAATAAACTGGAATATTGTTTTTAATATTGATGACAAATATAATTGTGTAATTAAAGCTGAATTTTTTATAATTATAATGTCAAATGTATTAGGTTTACCAACCACTTATTTAATTTTTGCTGAAGAAATAGTTAATTTCGGCCAAAAATAAACAAATATAGTAAAAATTATATTAGACAGCCAACAATTTAGGAATTTGTGTATGATATTTCAAAGTGGATTTGTGTAGAATTAAGAATGTGACGTAAGTTCATATAGTTTTAAATTGAGAGTGTAAATTTGTGTAGTTTTAACAAATCATATAATGTGTTTGTACCATCATATTTCCAAAAGGTAGCTGCATTGTTTGATCCGGTTATCCAAAATTCCTCACTTTTAAGTCTTAACCATTTTATGTTGATCGTACCACGAATAAGGTTCATACCAGCACCGAATCTTGATTAGATCGAGTCCAGGGCCAATAAAAATTTGAAATTACTTCATGGTTGATTCCGAAAATTAATATATATATTTCCTTTGCCCAAAGAAAAAGTATATATATCCAAATTAATGTAATATCAATTTAAAATTCATAATTACATTTTTGTTTTATTTTTTTCACTCATGAAATAATGTTGATTGGTGGCTTGGAAGATTGAAACTAGACAAATTATACGAATCCCTTAGATCTCATCCTCCTCACTGTACGAATCTCGATATTTTGGATCTCACTTGAAGAAAGATAATATACAATTTGAGGAATCAATCCGACGGCCCGGTATTATATGTGTCTGGGCCTTGAGGCCCATATCTGCCCAGATTAAACTGGATTGCACTAGACCAGATTACCAAAACCCCGTAACACCAATTTTACGCACCCGTCACTAGCCGTCCTCTCTTCGGGCACTTGCTTGAGATTCGATCGAAAACTGAAATTCGCACGCCTCCGCTGCTCGACGTCGCCATCGCCATCGGAATATTCGTACTCGCTGCCGTGAAATCGTCTCATCGAGTCAAAAGTATGGAACTGGTTGAGCTGAAATTTGGTTTTGTTTTTGCTGTATTTGTTCCCTCCTGGTCTTCTATGAACCCCTCAATTTATTTATCGCTATGGTGCTTTATCCGTTTTCGTGTATTCTTCTTTGCAGAGGGGTTTTAGCTAGAATTTAGTGGATTAATGGGGAAGAAGGAGAACGAGATTTCAGCAATGGAGATCGACGATCCGAAATCGGACAGCTCTGAACAGATCCTTCCGAGGTTCTCCATCAATGGTTAGTTTTTTTGTTTTTCATGGAATGCAAATTTATCTAATGGCTTCTGTTGGTGTTTTTGAGGATAAGTGGTATTGAGTCTAAAACAGTAGATATGATGGCAATATTTCATGAATAAGTATCTGCATGTTCGGGAATTTTGTTGAATCTCGAATTTGGCTATTGGTTGCTTCCTTGAACCGTACTTTACGAGGTCATTGCTGTGAATATTATATCAACTACAAAATCTTCTAACTTTGTGAATCTATGCAACATTGCATTTGGCTTTTCAGTTCTGCAGCTGATGAAAACTTCTCAGGCGCAACATGGTCTGCGTCATGGTGACTATGCTCGCTATAGGTATTTAGATGAATCCCTAAGCTCATTGCCTACATGGTCTTTTCAAAAACAAGAGGTTAGGTTTTATAATCTGTGTTATCTTGTTGTGTAGGAGGTACTGCTCAGCACGGTTAAGGAGGCTATACAAGTCCTTGAAATTTACTCATGGCCGTGGTAAATACACTCGACGAGCCATACTTGAATCAACTGTCACTGATGCTAGGTATTTATCCACCTCTCATTATTATCATCCAACCTGAAGATTTTGTTTTGTTAGGTAGGTGTTACTTGTGTACATAAATTCCTGGCTTGGCTTGATTTTGATTTTACCTGAACAGAAAAAGATGAAAACGAATTACTAAGTGACTTTGTTGTACTCACATACCTATAATGGAGTTAATGTTGTGTCTTTATTTGAAATAGGTTTCTTCATGTGGTTTTCTATATGGCGGAAAGAGCATGGAGCCATGCAATGGAAAAACGACAGCTACCAGATGGGCCTAATGCACGGCAGCGGATATATTTAATTGGTAGGCTGAGGAAGGCAGTTAAATGGGCTTCGCTTTTCTCAAGTTTGTGCACTAATAAGACAGATTCCAGGACGTCTCTGGAAGCTGAGGTATTTCAGTGACCTCAAATGTTTAAGTATTCATTAATATACATCTAACGTATCTACTGTCTTGAATGGAAGAAGAGAATACCTCTGTTTTAGGCTTTTAGCTTAGTTGTTACATGTATTCTACAAACGTGTGACATGAGTCTTCATACTTTATCTTACTGTTTTATAGGCATATGCATCCTATATGAAAGGCACTCTGCTGTTTGAGCAAGATCAAAATTGGGAAACTGCATTGGCATGTTTCAAAAACGCGAGGTTTGTCTTTCTTCAATATTCTCATTTTGCAATTTGGTAGGTTTTGTTTCTGAAAATTATTCCCTGTCGCAGAGCTGTTTATGAGGAACTCGGGAAATATGGTGATCTAGAGAACCAAGTTCTTTGCCGGGAACGGGTTGAGGAGCTTGAGCCTAGTATTCGATACTGCCTACACAAAATTGGCAAGTCAAACTTGCAGACATCTGAACTTCTTCAGATTGGTGAGATGGAAGGCCCTGCATTGGATCTTTTCAAAGCAAAGATAGAGGTACGTATAGATATCATTTTCTGTCAGCCTCACCATGGAAGCAAGCGAGTAACTGTGTATATATGTTTCAGTAGTCCACATTATTCCTGAAGCAGAATTTTTGTTGTTTTTAGTTTTCCATCTGTTGCTAAGAACTTAAGAGTCCGCTTTTGACCTGTGACCAACACATATAAATACTAAAACATGTTTACGATCATGGGTACTTGTGTCTTGCTATGGTTTAGTGGTGAACTATTTCTCAGGTCCTTCAAACATTTTGGATAAATATGATATTGCTCACTGTCACGTAGGCTGCTATGGAAGAGGCCAGATCTCAACAAGCTGCATCTCTTACAGAGTTCAATTGGCTTGGCTACAGTTTTCCAGTTTCCAACCCAAAATCTCGGGTTTCTATTTTAAAAGGTTCGGCTAACTTTTTCCTATCCTCTTTTTGAACCACCTTTTATGCTGACAAATTATGTCTGATACCATAGTCCTAATTCTGGGAAAAGTTTGGTTTACCTCTACCATGTAGTTACTGTTATGCGTTACCCTATTTATACAGCCTGCCTTTATAAAACATTGAGCACCTCTCTGCGGCTCTTACTCTTTCTTCCTTGTTCGTTCAGCCCAGGAACTTGAGAAGGAGCTACAGGGTCCAATAGCAGAATCTCTCCCTGCAGAGAAAAAGCTAACCATATTTGATAAACTATTCACTGCATATCATGATGCGAGGAACACTATACGCAGTGACTTGGTGAGTGAATTTAGAAGAGATCACGTGATTTATTGATTGGGTTCACTGAATAACCTTATAAATATTTTTGAAAGCGTAGACAAGTTTGTTTTAAAGTCATAGCATCTGTTTTTTGGGTGCATTGCTGTTTCTTTGATCGATTTTACAAAGGACCATACTATTTTAGGTAAGTGCCGGAAATGCTGAATCTGTTAAAGACGACCTAAATGGTCTGGACAAAGCTGTTGGAGCTGTGCTAGGACAAAGAACCATCGAAAGGAACCAGTTGTTGGTGAAAATAGCAAAGAGTAAACTGAACAGGAAGCGTGATGATAAAAACGAAAAGGTTACTAAGCCTGAGGAGCTTGTTCGATTGTATGACCTTCTATTACAGGTTAACCACTATTCACCTGCTTTTTTCTTCAGATGCTGATTTTGTATGTTAATCATCGAGGAGATCTCACCTATATTTCTTTTTCTCAGAATGTCGTTGATCTTTCTGATCTCATTAGCTCTGGGAGGGACAGGAAACCTGAAGAGATTGCCTTCGAAGAAGAGTGTCAACGCAAAAGCTTAGCCTTTCGTGCTGAAAGGTTTAGTTCTTCGTCCACATTATTGTATTTTTGTAGGGCAGTTGCTATTGAGTCATGTGCTTTTCACTTGATTTTAGCATCTTTGGTTAGAGTTGATCTCCTACAACCCTTATATCCAATCCTTAGTATTAGTAAAATTTATTAGATCATTTAGCTCCTGTCTCGACATATTTGACACAGTTCTCTCCATTTGAAGAGCTATCTTCATATACTTACTGGTGCATTTAGTTTTCATCGCCCTTGATTAAATTAGCTAATGATGTCTTCCGGAATCTCTTTTCAGGTGCTTCTACTTGGCAAAGTCATATAGCCTAGCAGGAAAAAGGGTTGAAGCATATGCCTTGTATTGTCGTGCTCGATCTCTTGCTGAAGAGGCCCTGAACAAGTTTCAGAGCATAGCAAACAAAGATGAGGTAAACACTTATCATTTTATTAGTTACCTCATACATGGTCACTGAATAGCAGTGCTAAATTTACCTCCTCATGTCGACCGGGTAGGGATAATATGTTATTGTTGTAATTATAGGCACTGTTCATGCCTGTACATTTCATATTATGCATACCATATTCACTAAAGTAATTTTAGGTTTGACTAAATTTTTTCTAATAATTCTCAGGGGACAATCCAGGAACTGAAGACACTGAGCAAAGAATGTAGAGCTAATAGTTGCATAGAACATGCAACCGGGATCATGGAGGAAGAGAAGGTGCCAGAGAATCTGTCAAAGAAAATCTCAACTATATCACTAAACGATACAGCCACTAAGGTACAATCTCACTATTTTTACCTCCTGTTTTTCCCGTTCCTACCTTGTTGATTAGTGGCTGATGGTTTAAAAATCCCCATCTCACGTTCTGTGTCTTTGTGTTTGGTGGATTTTGAGTGATTTTGTAATCTTGCAATATCTTATAATATAATCAAATTGCACTCTGATAGGTTTTTTTTTGTTTTGTATGCCGTCTTATAATAAAGCAGGTGGAGAAATACCTGTTAGATAAACTGGAAGTATATGAATCTGCAGTTGGCGAAGCAAACACAAAAATGGCCCCAAAGATTGAACGGTTCCCACCTGCATTCCAATCTATACCTCGTAATCCAGTTGTACTAGACCTCGCCTTCCTTTGCATCGACTTCCCGGTTCTTGAAGACAGGATGAAGAAAGGCCGGAAAGGATTCATTAGCCGTCTCTTTGGCTGAAGCTTTCAGCCTCTCTCTCTCGCTCTCTCGCTCTCTCGCTCTCTGTCTCAGGTTAAAAGAGTCTCTGATTCAGTTTCCTTTTTTTTTAACCAACCATACTCGAAAACATGTTGTTGCTCTTTAGCTTCTGAAAAACCAGCCAAATGCATCAGCTTCTTTTTTCTTTTTTTTTTGATTTTTTCAGAGAATCACAATTTAGACCGAGGATTACATTTTGCTCTTCTCTCAGTGACACTTTAAATTTTTGAAATATATACACTTTTATTGTTTTCCCTTTTTGATATATAATGATAACGTCACATTCGTACAAGAACAGAAGCTAAATTGATATTCGTCGGATTCAAAAGTGTTTCCTAATATTTTTTAGTTTCTCACACGTTTAGGGTGTCCTCCTCTCGTAATTTTCAATTTAAAAAGTCAACTACTTTGGATTTCCTCTCCTTAATTTATTTGCAGTAAATAAAATATTCTCAGATTACACAATTTAATACTACTGCTTCATTTCAAGAAACTCGACTCGCGAATCTATCATGCCTCATGCTTGTTAACTTCCCCAATTAACTCACTCTAATTCATCTAATTAATCAACCAATCAGTCTGAAGTTTTTCGAAATAATTTGTACCATCTTTATATTTTTTTTGCCACTTCATTCTCAATGGACTTTTTAAGTTTGTTTATGGATTTATCCAAATTTTTTGGATATAAAGATAATAATTCCGTCCAAAAACAAGTAGAAAATTGGTGGGGATTAGCGTACGTAATAATAATATTTATTAATTTTCCTTTTATTATTATTTTGTTTCTTATTCAAAAATGACAGACATGGAAGGTTTCAAAGGTTTTGTAACACGATCACCACAACAACAAAAGAGTAGTAGAGTTTTTTTTTTTTTTTCTTCTCCATCGCACGATCTTTCCCTTCTTTTCCGCCCATTTTCCCACTTCTCAACCAACCCTAATCCCCAAAAAAGGCTTTTCACTTTCCAAAAAAAGACCAATCAAAAACATTTTTTCCGTTTATTTTTTTGGTGGGAAAAAAACACAGTAATTATCTCTGTCCGAGTCTCCGGTGATCGGAATTTCATATTTTTCCAAGTGCTACGACGAAGAAGAAGAAGAAAACGGAGGAGGAGGAGGATCGTTCTGAGTCTCTTGCTTTTCCCGGTTAAAAATGCATTTCGCTAAGCTCGATGATTCTCCCATGTTTCGTCAACAGGTGAATTTTTTTATATTCTGTAAACCGTTTTCGATCTTCTAATTTTCTTGCTTATTCAACGGTTCCATTACTCCAGAGAAAGAGGGACAGATTCTCTGTAATCTCTCGTGCCATTTCTATGATCAAACAAAATTGTAAATTGGTTTTCTGTTGAACAATGGCCTGTAATTTCAGATACATTGTGGAAAAAGGGATGAAGCAATGTAATCATGAACTTGTAAACAAAACCCAATGATTCTGCTAGTGATTGTTTCGGGGAGAAGCTCTCTTTTTTTTATGAAATTCGCGATGTTTGTTGCTTGTAATGTGCTTTGTCTAGATGTCAAAAATCTATGAGTTGACTTCGAATTATTGATAATCCTGAAAACGTGAGATGTTGTTATTGTGTTAAATCTGCGCCAAAGTTTAGTGATTAATTGAAGTTTTTGCGGTCAACAGATGCAATGTATGGAAGAGAGTGCGGAGTTGCTGCGAATGCGATGCTTAAAGTTCTATAAAGGATCCAGAAAATACACGTAAGCTCTTATTACACTTAACTCGTTTGTTGAAGAAAAAGATTCTGTATTGTGATTTTTTTGGGTTACTATTATTAGGGAGGGACTCGGAGAAGGGTATGATGCAGATATTGGCTTTGTAAATGCACTTGAATCTTTCGGAGGAGGCCATAATGATCCCATCTGTGTTGCTTTTGGAGGTACCTCCCTTGCTTCTGTTTTGCTTCTCCTTACTCTTAGTAATCTGAATTCTGCACAATTTTATCTCACAGGAAATATGTTATTTTTCTCAGGTCCTGTAATGACAAAATTCACTATTGCTCTACGAGAAATTGGGACATACAAGGAAGTCCTTCGTTCCCAGGTGCTACTAAAATCCAATGCGCTCTATAGAGTTTAGAAGGAATGCCCTGCAAATATCTCTGTACTTGGTTGAACTAATATTTGGCTAGATTTTGCCGAGTCAGGTTTCTTTTGTTTGGATATCATTATGTGTAGGATGCTTTCTTTCTTAAAGTTATATGCTTGTTTACTTTGGTTTTGTAGAGAAATGTTTATCTTTGTTCGTCCTTCCATGTAGCCCCTGTATCTTGAGGAGATGCATAACTAACCTATGATGTCTTGTCAACACTTTTCAGGTAGAACATATGCTGAATGACCGGTTGCTTCAATTTGTAAATGTTGATGTCCAAGAAGTTAAGGTATATTTGTGTGATACAAACCGCTAAAGATTGTGAAAAAATTGCTCGGATAATCTTTTCAAACTATTGCATTCTATGCTCTACATTTTCTGTGAATTGCTTCCGACTTATATCCATCTCTAATTCTCCCACATAGGAAGCACGTAAACGGTTTGACAAAGCTTCCATTATATACGACCAGGTGCGTCAAATGACTCCAAAATATGGCGACTGATGGGTAAATTTATGGTTTTTGTTACCACAAACATTCTGCCTGTTTGAAAAATTATATCTGAATGAAATAGGCACGAGAGAAATACCTTTCACTAAGAAAGAGTACGCGACTGGATGTGGCTGCCACAATTGAGGAGGTATGTAAAAATCTTATTACTTTTTAAAAGTCACAGATAACCTTAACTTTTTTTCTGGAAAATCTAATTTTGGTAGAGAGACATTCCAGGACCTACATAGCGCAAGAACGACGTTCGAGCAAGCCCGGTTTCATCTGGTAATCACTTTGTATCTTAATGCTACGAGAATTTCCAAGGTATTATCTGATTATAACCGTACATGATGTTTGCTTACTTCTTCTTGGCCAGGTTAGTGCACTCTCGAATGCGGAAGCTAAAAAGCGATTTGAGTTTTTGGAAGCAGTCAGCGGGACAATGGATGCTCATCTCCGTTTCTTCAAACAGGCAAGCTTTTCCTGGAAAAGAAAAACCGTTTTTAGAAGCAAGAACACAATAACTTTCTTTACCTGGAACCAATCAGCTTGGTTTTACAAGGAAACCTATCATACAATGGTGGTCTATTTTCCTGTTCCTGATATAAACCATCGGATTCGATTTCTAACAAGTGATTTCTTCTTTCAGGGATATGAGCTACTACATCAAATGGAGCCTTTTATTAATCAGGTCTGATAATACAAGACTCCTTCTAGCATAATTCTTTTATCTTTTGATTTTCTGAGATCTCTCTGTAGCCGACCCTTTCTCTTTCAAGCCATAGCTCTTGGAATATATGTGTTTAATTGGAATTTATTGCAGGTGTTGGCTTATGCACACCAGTCTAGAGAATGTGCAAATTACGAAATGGCATCACTTAATGAAAGGATGCAGGAATACCAAAGGCAAGTTGATAGAGAAACTAGAAACTCAAATGGTTCTCCAACAGGGGATGGCATGAGACACAACTCAAGAAACTCACAAAAAGTCATCGAGGCTGTCATGCAATCTGCTGCAAAAGGAAAGGTAAGGAATGCCTTTTGTACTGAGCTTTACTCTTAAGACTGCCCTCATACCTTTATACTGTTTTCTCTTTTATTTATCTGTTGACGTTACTGTCCTACAGGTTCAGACTATTAGACAAGGGTATCTGTCCAAACGTTCGTCAAACTTGAGAGGTGACTGGAAAAGAAGGTTCTTTATCCTTGATAGCCGTGGGATGCTGTACTATTACCGCAAGCCATGGAATTGGTCTTCAGTAAGTTGCAAAAATAAAAACAATTGTGCCCTTGATCCTTCCTTGAGGAAAAAAAATTGTGATGTATTGTATATGTGCTGAATCTTTGAAGCTCTATGTATCAGGGAAATGGAAGCCGGTCTGTTGTTCATAGGAATATGACTTCAGAAAACAGTCCTGGCCTGCTAAGTCGGTGGCTGTCCTCTCACTATCACGGGGGTATGCACGATGAAAAACCAGTTGCACGTCACACTGTGAATCTGCTAACCTCAACAATCAAAGTTGATGCAGATCAAACCGATCTAAGATTCTGCTTTCGAATTATTTCGCCAACAAAAGTTTATACATTGCAGGTATATTAGGGAGAACATGACTTTAAAAGTATAAAGATCTTCAGTTTTTTTTACCTTTGGAAACTTACCAAATTTCTACCAGGACTCAGGACACTTTTACATAAGGTGTTCTCTTCCATCCCCTCTCACTAACCATAATTTCTTAAATTGGTACTGATGTAGGCAGAGAATGCGCAAGATCAGATGGACTGGATCGAGAAAATAACTGGAGTAATTGCTTCTTTGCTAAGTTTTCAGACACCTGAAAGAGCAATCATGGTAGGTTTCATATGCTATTACTGCTGAACTTTTCTTTTGTGACCCATTATCTGTTTTCACTTAAAATATCATTACTTGCAACTGGATCAGCGTCTTTCTACAGTGGAAGGAGGTGATACTTTCTCTGCAAGTGATTCCGGTTCTTTAGCAGATCCATATGATATCGAGCAGGCAGAAAGTGGAGAATCCACACTGGAAAATCCCATGACAGGAGGAAACCGTTCGAGGTTCTCAGGATGCTTGCAGCAACATGATATGGCAAAGACTGAGAAACCAATTGATGTCTTGACAAGAGTATTGGGGAATGAGAAATGTGCAGATTGTGGTGCTCCTGAACCCGATTGGGCCTCTTTGAATCTCGGAGTCCTCATATGCATTGAATGTTCTGGTATACATCGTAACCTTGGTGTTCACATTTCAAAGGTAAGCCATTAAAATCAAACATTTTCAATCTCTCAGTCTTCTCACAAGAAGGTAGTCTTGAATTTTCCCATTTTTAAAGTGGCTCTATATATTTGGTATAAAGTATTCAACCTTGTCCTGCAGGTCCGATCGCTCACTCTTGATGTTAAAGTATGGGAACCATCGGTTTTGACGTTATTCCAATCGTTAGGTAATGTATATGTAAACTCTGTGTGGGAGGAGTTGTTGAACTCAGAAAGTAGATCTTCTAGTGCTAGTAGGTCCTCGGGGTAAGTGGCCACTTATTCTCATCAGTTGTATTTGTGCGAAGATGAAACTACTTCTTACATCTATTTACACCGTCTTCAAAAAATTTCTGTTTCTTAGAACTCCTAAGTCAGATCGACCAAGAAAGTTTCTTGCGAGGAAGCCTGGTTTCAATGATCCCATTTCTGTGAAAGAGTTGTTCATCCACGCAAAGGTATTATATCAGTCTGGGAGTTAATAAGCAAAGGTTTTGAAGATCTCATGTCTGTCCATTGCTAACTTTGATGGCTAATTGCAGTACTCAGAGAGGATATTTGTCCGCAAAGCAATAGACAGTCAGCATTTCCAGGCAGTTTTCCAAGAGATTTGGGAGAATGTCCGTGCCAACGACAAGAAATCAGTTTACAGACACATTGTCTGCTCTGAAGCAGACGTGAATGCTCTACGTGGACAAGCATCCTACACCGTGTCTTTGCCCTTAGCAAAGATGATGCAACTGGAAGCGAAGGAGGAATCCCTTGCAGCAAAATTCAAGAGCATTGACGATGAATTTCAAGAGAAGCCAGAGCGATATTCTAACTCGAGAGGGGATGGGGAAAGTATGGTCAGAGAAGAAACGTCAAACGACTGCTCTTTGCTTCACCTTGCTTGTCTTTCTGCGGATATCGGTATGGTAGAATTATTGCTTCAATATGGGGCAAAAATAAATGCAACAGACTCAAATGGTCGGACTCCACTTCATCATTGTATCATCAGCAGGAGATACGCAATTGCAAGGTTGCTACTAATGAGGTAAACTCCATATGATTCATCTTGAGACTTATTTACTACTGGTCTTAGACTGGACAGATATTATAAGTCTGGTGCAATGATTCAATCACAGGGGAGGAGATCCAAATGCTGTGGATAAAGATAGTAACATACCAGTCAAATACGCTTCAGAGACAGACCTCAATGACAGCGAACTAATTGCTTTATTAACAGACTCCAAAAGATGATAAATACTGATGAATCTAAAATAACCATTTGATTTGCGGATCACACAGAAAGCAGAATGGTATAGCACTAGAAGAGTGTTGCTCTACTGAAATTTTTTCGCCTTTTTCCGCCTTTTAGCTCGTTTCGTACTCATCATATTTTTGCCCATATAACTGGTGATTTATTCATGAAGACCGTAGAGAATATATGTAGATTTTCTTTGGTGTTTACTAGGTTGATATACTGGTTTATACTCTGGTGTACATATGGTCTGTTTTATGGGGTTGTATGTTCTGTAAGATGGAAACCTCTGTTTTGGTTTCACTAAGAAATCTGTTTTTGTTGTTTATGTAATGAAAAGACAAAGACACCATTGTGTGTGTTCTTCTGTTCAGCCTCATGTTTTCAGACAGAATTTGTGGTATTGCCCAGTAGAGAACCTGCTTTGAATCACCAGATAGATTTTCAATTCATCAATATTAGTATGACAATTCCAAAAAAAAAATACATTTGATTTCATCTGTATTACAATGTTCTTTTGAGGACCATCTTTTGATCAACGATGATTTTGGATCAGATCCTGTGTTTATACAATGTTCTTTGTTCATCAATTCTTCACCCAAAAACTGTACTTGCAATGTTAATGACTTCATTGTAACATTCAGTACATCAAATCTTTTACAAACCTGCAAATGCAGAATTACTGATGCAAAGGGTTCATTTGCTATAAACATGCTATTTCTGCTCTTAAAAATCGAGGAAATTGCAGTGTAAACAACTCAGATGTGTCTCCTATTCATCGTCAACTTCTCAGTGGCATCATGATGGAACTGCTGAGAAGTAAACGAATGAAGGCAAATGAACTGATCCAGACGAGTTTCTGAGCAGACACGAGCTCTTCCAGGAACAGCAACTGCAAATTCTCAACGGTAACTGAATAAATAAACAATGACATATCATGCCCAACCAGCTTGCCTTAGGTTTAGGTAAGACCTGTATCTGGTCACACACAAAAAAGTTCGACATTCAGAAGATGGAGACTGAGTCTGGTGATGCCCAGTTTAAGAGCATCAAAAAGTGAGAGGACGAAGCTTTTAGATAAAATAATCAGGTTAGGATCAATATTACCTTTTGGCACAATTCCAACCCTACAGGCAAATTTTAATTCGGTCAAGAAATTTGCCGTAAATCAGAAGTAAAACCAGCCGTCTAGCTTTCAGCTACAAAGAAAAAGGATGAATTTTATCTGCTTTTGGCTTTCCGTCTTAAATCTATGGAGCAGCATCTGCTTCCATCCTTTGGTTTGAGGAAATGCAACCCTCATTAATCAACTCAACCAAACTCGATTCTTCGGGAATATATTTGAGACGAATCATATTCTCCATAACCTTCTCAGCTGCCTCCATTTCTCCCACTTTAGCAAAACCAGAGACTAGAGCCCGACATGTTGAAATACTTAGCTTACACCCGTCCACAACAGCATTCTTAGCAAACATTTGATCCACAAACATAAGTGCTTTTGTCGTCATCCCTTCTTTCAGAAAAGCACCAATGATAACACTGTACATTATGTTGTCTGGCTCAATTCCTGAGGCAATCGCCTCATCGAATATAGCAAACGTTTCAGATCTTCTACCCATTTTATCATACCCGTGTAGAAGAGATGTGTAAGTTACAACAGTAGGTATCAGGTTTGCCTCCTTCATGTCTTCCAAAAGCTTTTTTCCCGCTTCCAAATTTCCTTCCTTGCATAAATAATCTATCATGATGTTGTATGTTACATCATTGGGCTTGCCATGCCTTTCAAGCGACCCATCTATTAACAAATTTATCAGTTTTGTTTTTAGTTCTGTTTTTCCAAACTTGAAAACCCAATTGATCAAAGCATTGAAGGGGGCGGTAGCAGAACCACAACCCTTCTCTTTTGTCTCGAGGACGGTTATAGCTCTCTCTACATCGTTCCATCGGCAACACCCATCCACAAGTGTTGTGTACACAGAACTGTCAGGAACTAATCCCTCTAGTTTCATCTCGTCAAATAACCGAAAAGCCTCCGCTAGATCCCCATATTTGCAACATCCATCTATGATTGTACAGTAAGTCACTGCATTATGGGGAAAACCTTTTCCTGGCATTTCATTAAAAAATTCCTTAGCTCTTTCCATTTCACCAGACCTGCAGAAGCCACCAAGCAACATGTTGTATATGATGACATTAGGAGTCACACCTTCTTGAACCATCTCATCAAAAATACGAGAAGCCTCCTGCGTATTTCCCAACTTAGAAAACCCATCAATGAGTGTACCATAAGAAAATACATCAGGTGTAATACCCTTTTCACGCATTTCCTGGAAAATCTCCTGCGCGTCATCTACTTTACCGTTTTTAACAAGACCATTCATAAGAACAGTGTATGTCTTAGCATCCCCAGGAATCCCTTGTTCAACCATGGATCTGAATGCTGAACATGCCTCTATTACTTTCCCCTTTTTGCAATACTCATTGATCAGGCCCGTGCAAAAGACCTTATTTAGAACCACACCACATTCCAGCATCTCTTTCACATACTTGTCTGCAGATGCGAATTCCCCTGCTTCTATATATCCACTGATAAAAGCCCCATAGGTGAATGCATCAGGCTTTAATCCGTTCTCGACCATTTCAACCAGATAAGACCTTGCTTCGTCCATCCTTTTGGCCTTTGAAAGCCCAATTATAAGGGAATTGTAGCAAAATGTGTCTGGTGCGATTCTTTGTTCCTTCATTTCTTTCAACACCCTCACTCCATCTCCAAACCTACCTTTCTGGAGAAAGGTTTTGATCAATGTTGTGTATATAACCACATTGGGTCTGCAGCCACTACCACCCATCTCTTTCACGATGTTATAAGCTCCATCAAGATCCCCAGAAGAACACATGCCTTTTACCGCTGTACCATAAATATATGGTGATACGACAATGTTCCGCTTTCTCATTTCAACAAGTAACTCATAGCCCTTAAGTACATTCTTTTCTTGGAAGTATCCCTCGATCAAACTAGCATACGCTCGAGCACCTGGTGTCACTCCGGATGCGATCATCCCATCAAAGAGACCCTTTGCTTTTCCCATCGCCCCTTCCTTTGACATCACACAGATAAAAGAATCATACATCTTAGGATCAATATTAATTCCATGAGAAACCATCTCATGGACTAGTCCATTTGCAGCGTCTGCATCTCTGCCTTTCAGTAAACCCTCGATCAGCATACTGTAAGCAACATTATCAGGAAATACACCAAAACTATTCATCTCTAGCAGCAACGATTTAGCATCTTTCAGTCTCTTTCGCTTACACATCCCATCTATAAGTATATTGTATGATTGCTTCGAGGGCACCAATCCTTTGCAAATCACCGACTTCTTCAGCTCGAGAGCTTCATCCAGATCTCCTTTTTTACAGGCCGCTTCGATTACCAAACTATACAGAGTTAAAGTTACCACCCCGAATTTTTCTTCGGCTTTGAGAAGAACGTCTTTTGCCAGCTGAACATTCCCAGCTCTGCAATGTGCAACGATCAGCTTTTCATAAATGTGAACATCAAATACTACATTTCTCTCAGCCATCCCATTATACACATCCCAAAACAGATCCAGCCGATTCCTCTTCAATAACGCATCCAACAAATGGTCACAGCGTGTTGAATTAGGAACCAGTGTCAAATCCATAGTGCTATAAATCACAAAAACAGCTTCATCTAAAAAGCCTCTTTCGATATACCCATCAATCAAACTCTCGAATAGAGCTCCTTCATCACTCTTTCCCGCAAACTCTCGCGAACATCTCGCAACCGAACTACAAACTTCAGCTACAGGCCATTTCCTCTCAATCATCCGGATTACAACACTATGAGCTTGCCCAAAACTACCGAAACTACACAAAACCAAAGCGAGAAACGAAAACGAATCCAGTCTCTGCTCCATAACCTTCTGGGAATCGACCCAGTTGAAGAAACCCAAAAGCTTAGCGGGATCATCGACACGTTTGGATCGTAAGACGGAGAGAACAACGTCTGGGTTTATCTCAGCCGAGAGATTCGAAGATACCAAAGCGTCAAGCCAGTTCCCCTTGTTGAGAATTCCCACTATTTGAGCTGATGCGTCAGGAACTTTTCCGATATGAACGGAAAACGATCGGAAAAGTAAACATTTCCCTCTCAAAGCCAAACATCTGTTCCTGAACATTGTTGAGCCCATCATCTCCGACACCGGAGATCCAGCAAGCTCGTCGGAGAAGAGGATTAAAATCGAGATACGAAAAAAGAAAAATAAAAAATGTTATTCATTAAACCGTAATTAAAAATATTATATATCCATGAGGCCCATTATTATTCGGGCTTTTGGGCCCAAACACTTACGGGCACGTAACCTTTAAGTCGCTAAAATGTCTATCCGATGGTTTAGAATTTTAGATAATTGGTTGGTTTGTTTTGCATTTCGGGGAGATTCCACGTGATTTACGACGTTTTGGAAAAGAATTACAAAAAATAAAAAATAAAAAATAACGAAGTGCTATGTTATTATTATTTATCGAGAGACATCAAATTAAATAATAAAGAAAATTCATATGGAGAGGTTATGGGAGAGATATGATGAAGATCCCCACTAGAGTGAGAATTTCAAATGGTGCATGAATGTTTACCCAAATACATACTGTGTGAAATGCATGGTTTGACCAATTTTCTTCTTTCTTATTTTGTTTTGACATGAGCTAAACAATTTTAGAAAAGTCGACGGTATGGGTAAACATAAACTAATATTAATCATTTCTTTAAGATTATAGAACGTGTTCTAGTTAATTCCGCAACATGTGGGTGTATATTTACATGTAACCTACACTAATTTTTGTGTTAGAACTAAAGGAAATTTATAAAAAAGGGTAATTTTAATTCATGAAAAACATCTATAAATATGTATAAATACAAGAGTCTAACTCTTTCAAGTTTAATCAATTATACAATTTTAATTGGATTTTAGGGTTATCAGCGGTACCTGGTAGGATTTAAGATTTCAATTTTCAAATTTATTTATAATCATTACTGCATTATTTCACTTAAATTCGGATAAAATAACACCTTAATCATTAAAACTAACTACTAACTATAATTGGACAAATTTAATTGTTTATTAACCATAGATAAAACGATTTGTTATGGATGAAACTTGCGTTCTAAACCTTTAAATATAGTAACGTTTAGAAGTAATCATGGTCGTTACATATATCTAGTTTGGATGTGAATCCAAGTTAAAAATTACAATATAAAAATCAGCTTGTGTTAAACTATAAGATCAATTATTATTAAATGTTGGTTAAGCTTTGCACAAGAAAATAAATTGAAAGATTGTGTTGGAAGCAAGGAAGCAGTGACTAAAGAAAACCGCATAATCAAGCACTACTAAAAATTATATTAGACGGAGTCATCGTCATTAGATAATTAATTATTGTTGTTTATGATCCATCGACCCAAGTTGGCTCCATAAACTAGTGCATTCCATTTTAATAAACATTAAGTTGATTTGATAATATTAATTATATATTGGCGGTCAAATAAAACGATTAATAGTATTTATTTTCTTAAATTGATGTTTAGACAAAAATAGTATATCTTCACTGAGAAAGAGAAGTTTTCCAAATTCTATTAGCAAACACTTATATTATGCAAAAAGATTATTGACCCTGTCTAACCAAAAGAAACATTAGTATTGCTTTTTAAAAAATACAGGATCTTTTTGTTTTCTAATTTTACATTTAACATTTTGTAAATAGAAAACTTAGTAGTATATTAATTGAGTATTTTTAATTAGAAGTTAAGTTCAAGCTTCTAGCGAGATTTTTAATAGCATAAGCCGACAACATTGAAGCACTGTCGGTGGGGGAGAGTCCGTATTTAAGATTGTTACAGATAATTAAGAAATCAATTTTGGTCGTATTTTATTTATAATTTGACCCGATCAAATACAAATTTTACGAAAACTATTCTTAATTAGACGACCAAAGCACGAGGACAGGATGCTTGACACGTCGCACGTGGGCAAATTGATAACGTACGGTTAATTAAAACAGAACCAAAAAGATGAATTACTAAACACCAAACTGATAAAAGATATATTAAAAATTAAAACAATTATGAAAATTATTCCAGCTAAACATGGACAGAGTATATAATTTAAAATCATAGAATTAATTAGTCGTTGGAATTGTCTATATGATGTATTATGGGATACAAAGACGGTCCAAAATGTTCAGCACAAACGTTTTTTATGTCGTCTCGACACTTGTCATATGCTTGACATATTTAATCAAATATGTTGATTGATTTTACTTAAGAGATAATCAAGTACGTTATCTCTAATTGACTTGTTATGGGAAGTTTATCTTCTATGGTGGAGCCATGCGATTAATTTAACATTAGAAGATTAATCTATATTTTTTAATTGATCCCATGATTTTAAGTCCATTTGACGTACACGGGCGGCTATAGTTATGTGTAATTGTGTACGTATTAATGGGTTTTGTTTGTCTTTATATAGAAAATTTCTGAGTTTTTGTTATTGTAATTCGAAAAATTCATTCGTATTGATTATAAAAACATAACACTATGTTTCTTTTTCTTGGACTACCAATCAAACCGTACACACAGTGCTTTATTTGTATAACGTAATAACAAAAGAAACAAATTTTAAACTAATTGCAATTTGTTGAAAACGATAATACATGTGATTAAAGATGCAGGTAGGTAGGATGCTTTATATGGCTGGACCGTTTTAAAGTTCGTGTTAGTGTGTTTTGTCCAGCTTTAAGATGTGATTCTCACCCTTTTTTCCTGCCAAAAGTCATTAATAAAAATTATCAACGCAATAATAATATAATTAGTTGAAAAAGGTGATAATATTAAAAAATAAACAAAAATTAAAGTATAACATCATCATCTGTAGTCAAGCCTAGCCCGTTTCTTCATCAAAACGACTGTCACGCAACGTGCGTGACTAGACGTAACCGAACTCGATAGGAACAAACTTTAAAAAAAGAAAAGAAAAAAAGAATTTCTTTTTATTCTGGCTTTTACCTCCGAGACCCACGTGCGTTGGAAAGGGGACTGTTCACCACGTGGCGTATGCTCATTAGTTTCCCGGATAACCGGCAAGTCACTCCTGCCCGACCCGGAAAAAAATATAAAACCCGATTGAATAGAGTGGCTCGAGTCCGCCAATCACACACTCACGAGGCATTTTGTAACTGATGTCTACTGAGAGTATTCAAAGGACCTCATTTATAAATATAAATCCGATTTGAATCAATTCGCTTGGAGTCCGGAAGCGCGTGTGTCACACTCTTTGGAGATGAGAAAGTGCGACATGACGTGGCGTGTTGCGATAAGGATCAGAGACCAGACTTTTTTTGTGTGTTCATTTCGCGAATTAAAACCAAATGAACCTAAGTTTTCTTTTATTTTACATTTAAATTTTTTGCTAGTTAAAGTTTAGTTAGAAGTCAAAAAATCGTTGTTCATAACACCGACGGAACAGCTGAAATTTGATCTATCTTCCAATTAAAATTAAAAAATACGCTCCAGTTTTAATGACTGTTTATGAAAAATAATAGTTGTTTAATAAATGAATTAATTAAGGGATTATTAGTATTTTAGAATAAGCAGGGAAAGTAGGGGTTGGTCTGTAGGTTAGGGTTCAAAGATGGGAGAGATTAGGAGAAAGGAAGCATGAAGGCGTGACCCATTTCTTGAATTAGTGCTCCTTAATCAGACGACACGTGTAGGTCCCATGTGTAATCACTTCATATTATTGTTTTTAAGTAAAATAAATAACTACATACTCAGGCTACCATTAATTAATTAAGATTATTTTGTACTATTACAATACTATATGCTCTCTCCCGCTTTTACTACTATTATGTGATCCATCCCCACTCTATCTATTAAATTAATTAATACTAATGTATAAAGGTTAATCCGAAATCATCTTTATCATGATGCATTAACAGTGTTAGGGAATGATTCCTTTTCTTTTTTGCTAAACAAAAAAAAAACACAATTATCCAAAAATCAAGTTATGTCTTATAATTTTACAAATACGGTTTGACATATTTATGGTTACCAAACAAGATTTCTTAACTAGAAAGACACATCAACAAAAATAGAGCACATTTTGCTCGTTTTCCATCAACCCTATATCTCCAATTTGCATCATGGACCGATCATCAAGAATATAGAAACAAAAATTAAATAAATAGTTGTAGATGGCTATATATATATATATAGACTTTCTTTAGCTATTAGAAATTGACAATAAAGGGGACATTCACGTGTGTGGACATGTACTACTTACACATATCTTCATAGTTGTTATATCCGTTAATATCAACTACAACGAATTTAAATATTTTTCTTTTTTTTTAACATCGAATTTGAGTATTATTTCTTACGCTTATCTTTTTTAACCAGATATTATAGTGTGCTAGTTAGTCTTTTTTCTTTTGCCAACCTCTGTATTTAATATTGTACTATTAGTTTCAATTATAGGTCTATCACTATGTATATGTCCGAGTAATGGTCCAACATTTTATATAAAATACCATATTTTATTTTAGGTAGATGATACTTGAAGTTTACTGTTTTTCATTGGAAGAGGTGTATTAGCTTTTAAACTAGTATTTATAATATTATCCAAACTTGCTTTTGTTAAGTTTATATAGTTGTGTAGTGGCTGCGGAATATAATTTGTTTGATTGAAACAAGAGATGATTGAAAAGGTACACACAATTTGCATATACTTTTTTGAATGGATAAATTGCGAGATAGCTTTATCATATTAAACATTTGGTTAAGTAACCTTAAAGAAAGATATGTAAGTTTGTAAAACACAAATAATACTTATGACATTTTAAAAAGAAAAAATTATATATAGGTTTGGAGTTTGACAATGACATGGAAGAGATAAAATGTGATCAATGAGTTCTGTAGGAAGACGTATGTGGCAAAGGATGAAACCTATAAAATCAAATTATCAACGAGCTGAACACACACACATACATGCTTTGCAAAAGCTGTGTCTACTTTTTTTATGTGTGTTTGATTATGAAATTGACAAGGCATAAATTTCGTAGGCTTTCAGGACACCAAATAAATATAGTATGATTTTTTTTTATATATGGTAATGGACATTTCTACCCTTTTTAAAATACTATAAAAATAGTGATATTACGGTTAAACACTCCACATGCTTAATTAGGGTAAGAAACGGATTAAAAATAATAAAAGTGAATGAAAAAGAAAAGAAAAGAAAAGAAAAGGGTTTTTCTTTTTAACGGACAAAGATTCCTACTATGGTTGCTTTTAGACCACACACACAATTGCTACACAGTACTTGTGGGTCCCACATCTCTAGCAAGTGCGTTACCAACACGTGAATTTTTCTCTCACAATTTCTCGTCCGTTTTCGGTTTATCATATCTCGCGTGTACCACGAAACACTGTTTTAATTCCATTTTCTTTATATTTTTTTGTCAATTCTGATTATTCATGGTTTACGCGATGTTAAAAATTCAAGAAAGATTGTTTATAATTGCGTCGATCGTTAATCATAACATTTACTCTATAGTTCTTAGTTGCATCGATGGCTAATCCCACAATATACTACAATTTTATACGATATTTTTGTTTCCACTAGTGCAGTTTGTGGTGACTACATCCTTCAATGTAAGATCATTAGAAACTTAACTATATATCATATTTATGGGAAACATTATAGTATATCGAAACATTTATATACGAATATACGATTACAAAAACTAACTGAATAAAAAAAATATTGGTAAAATATATATTATACAATTGTTTTAATAGATTATGCATACAAAAAAATTAAATATATGCATTATATTTCCGAAAAATTTGATGTTCAAATAATAAAAAATCACATTGACTGAATGAGAAATTTTGAATTGATGAATATTTTGTTATAATATCGGTTACTTTTTGTTGTTGTATAGAGTTATTGTTTAAATATCATTTTTATAAAAAAAACTATCGTTTCAAAATTTATCAACATTCATTAGATTACAATTTTTTGTTTTTAATGGTTTATGTTAGAAGACCGAATTGTTGAATTTAGAAATTGAATCAGCTACTTAATAATATTTACAAGACAATATATAATTATGGCAAATCTAATATATCGGCGTACCGCATGCATGGCAAATGGTCCGTTTGTATTAGATTAGCTGAAATATAATAGACCTAGTTTGTGTTCTAGCAAACATTAAATATTGGTTAATACTATTGACCTTTTCTAATGTCTATTTTTTTGGTTAATAACTCAATACTAGTAAGTAAGGTACATACATAGAAAAGAAAAATCTTTTAAGTCATAAAATTTATCGTTAATTGTTTTTGTAATAAAACATCAAATCTATATAATAAACACCAATAATTAAGAGATATTAGACAAACAAAAGTCTGTTTAGTTCATTTTTTTTCTTGTCAACCAAAAAAGCACTAATAAATCCTACTTGCCAGCTGTATAGATTGGCTACAATTAACTATCATCTAAAACCGCATATTATGTATATAATGAGGCGCATAAAATCATTTAGAAACATCGTACTAAATCATTAGAATGAATATTTTCTTTCTATCTATCGTATTAACGATTTGAAAAAAGAAGCTAGCATTATATAACTAAGACCAATCCACTATATTATTTTTGACTTGTTCAGCAAGTTCGTATAGAACATTTTAGATAACTAGAGTACTTGGAATAATTTATTATAGTTTTCTATTTTTGTTCGGCCAACAGGACATTAAATTTTAGTTATTTTTTACATAGTTCAGTTCATACGATATTCGACAATCCTTTAACTTTTGTATCATCTAACTTTTAATTTCATTAAGAAAAAAAACAATAATGAAACGTCTTTGTTTTTCCATAAAAAGAAAAACAGGGTAAATTAAGTACGAGAGATTCACGAGACGAAAATTCCTAAAAGTGCACGATAGCCGAAAGCGCGTGGAAAATGACACCCGAAATATCTCAAGAATACTAAAATACGCCTTCTTTTTTTCTGGTGCCACGTAGCTATTCACTTCTCTCTACGTCCACCCAGACCTGCCTGTTCACAGCACGACAAAGCCACTTCCCGATAAAAACACAACACCTTTCCCATTGACGCCTCTCTTTCCACTAACACCGTTATCTTTTCAAACCAATAAAAACCAGACGTGTGCTCACGACGTGTTCACGCCGTTAGTCCCCATCTAAAAAAGTAAAGCAGCCTTTATTTCTTGCTAATCTATATTACTACCATCTACACATTAATTTTTCGTTTTTTTGTCAAAACCATCTAGACATTAATTACCACTTTTAATTTTCTCTCCCCAAGTTTTTCAAAACAGATGGTTAATTTTCAACTACGTGTTCTCGAAGTTGTTACTAATTAGGTTTTTTATACTGATAATGAATTCTAATATTACTTTAACTACTATAAGAAATAGGTAGAAATTTAATGTAAAATTTATAAAAATGCGATGATAATTTCCTTATAGAAAGAAAAGGACTGTATATTAAATTAATAAATGAAATGGAGGAAAGAAAATAATTTCGTCACTTGTCTTTCGCTTTGTGAGGTCGCAGACCCTGGTCCCCCGGAAATGGTTACAACCGGAAATAGCCGGTGTGAAAGAGGGAATGGTAACCGGTGAATGCCGGTTTTCCGTATGGTTAGAAGTTCACCGCGGTTGAAATGATTGACTACTCTGGTTAAGCCTTTGGTCGCCTCAGACCCAGAAAACAAAGATAGGAAAAGACGAAGAAAAAAGAAGAGAGAGAGAGAAAGTAGAGAGAAGAAGAAGAAGAAGAGAAAAAAGGGGTCTGGCTTGTCGTTGATGTCTGTGACTCCGATAAGGCTATAAGCGAGTCGCGAAAGAGTGAGACGAGAGAGAGAGACCACACGGAGTTGTGTTATCTCTAAATCGAGCGAAATTTGAGGTGAAATTGGTGGTTTACTCGTTTGATTCTAGGGTTTATCTCTCTAGTAGCTGTAATTGGGTAATGTAAAGGAGCTAAACCAGTGGTGATTGTGTTTGCGATAGAGATAGAGGCAGAGAAGGGAATCAAGTGCAGTACCGAGGCGAGCTTTGAGGTTTTTGAAAGAGAAGAGGTGGTTTCGGAGATTTTCTTGTTGATTTCGTCTGCTTAGAGGCTTCTTTGATTCCAGATGAAACAGATCTAAGCTTGAGATTACCGAGGTATGGCGAGTTCGGAGGTCTCAATGAAAGGAAATCGCGGAGGAGAGAACTTTTCTTCCGCCGGTTACAGTGACCCAAAGGAGACCAGAAATATCTCCGTCGCCGGAGAGGGTCAAAAAACACATTCCAACCGATCTGTTGCCGTTGAGCGTGTTGGTAAGACTCCGTTTCTGACTATTCTGAGCTTTGTTTTGGCTACAGACTGAGTTGATCTAATTCCTGATTTCTACCTTTTCTTCTACTTCTCCTTCCTCAACATAGTCGACCCGGAAGCTGCTCTGTACAGAGAGCTATGGCACGCTTGTGCCGGTCCGCTCGTGACTGTCCCTCGACAAGATGACCGAGTCTTCTATTTCCCCCAGGGACACATCGAGCAGGTGAGGGATTTCATATCTGTAGTTTTTTTTTTTTAACTTTCCCTCGTCGGCTCCGATTTGCTGAGATAATTTCTTATGACCTTTTTTTTGTTTCTATTGTTTTTTTATTTTGTCGTTTTCTTGATAATTAGGTGGAGGCATCGACAAACCAGGCCGCAGAACAGCAGATGCCTCTCTATGATCTTCCATCGAAGCTCCTTTGTCGAGTCATTAATGTCGATTTAAAGGTAGGCTTCTCTCACTTCATTGGAAAAAAGTTTGGTTTCTGAGCCTTGAATTGTCAGATACCAATAGATTTTCTGTGATTTTACAGGCAGAGGCAGACACCGACGAGGTTTATGCGCAGATTACTCTTCTTCCCGAGCCTAATGTGAGTTGTGTTTTCCAATTCATTGATTTGAGCGGAGTCTAGCTTGATCTTATTCCTCAAGAAGCTGATTTACGTTTCTGTTTTTTCTTACAGCAAGACGAGAATGCAATTGAGAAAGAGGCGCCTCCTCCTCCGCCCCTGAGGTTCCAGGTGCACTCGTTCTGCAAAACCTTGACTGCATCGGACACAAGTACACATGGTGGATTTTCTGTACTTAGGCGGCATGCGGATGAATGTCTCCCACCTCTGGTTGATGTTTTTAATTATCTATCGAACCCATTTTCCTGAATTTTTTCTAATATGCTCTTTAATTCATTCTTTGTTTCTTATCTCAGGATATGTCACGTCAACCTCCTACTCAGGAGTTAGTTGCAAAAGATTTGCATGCAAATGAGTGGCGTTTCAGACATATTTTCCGAGGTACAGGAACTTTCCTGAGTCTTATTATTAGTATCTTATTTTATTTATGTTCCCTGAATCTTTTGTCACCAAACTCCTGTGGTTGATGTTTGTGTTGATGTTATAACAGGTCAACCACGAAGGCATTTGCTTCAGAGTGGATGGAGCGTGTTTGTTAGCTCCAAGAGGCTGGTGGCAGGCGATGCATTTATATTTCTCAGGTTAGTGAGTTTTTAGGTTCATGATAGTCTTGACCTAAAGTTGGATTTGGTTGTTTCATTGGTGTGAAATATCTAATTTTTCATAGAGGTGAGAATGGAGAATTACGTGTGGGTGTAAGGCGTGCAATGCGACAACAGGGAAATGTGCCATCCTCTGTTATATCAAGCCACAGCATGCATCTTGGAGTATTGGCCACCGCATGGCACGCCATTTCAACTGGAACCATGTTTACGGTCTACTATAAACCAAGGTTTGTCTGGTTTAGCTAACATGATAACTTTGAGTTTTGTGTTTTTGTCTCAATGTCTGATGCCTGCGAGTGGTACTTACTAACTACTCACGGATTGTGGTTTTGTTTGCCACAGGACGAGTCCATCTGAGTTTATTGTTCCGTTTGATCAGTATATGGAGTCTGTGAAGAATAACTACTCAATAGGCATGAGATTTAAAATGAGGTTTGAAGGTGAAGAGGCTCCTGAGCAGAGGTAAAAAAATGTCTCCTGTTTTCTCAATACACTATACACAGTTTTTTGGTTCAATTTGTCACTGTTTTTGAGTATCTCTACCTGATTTCCTGTGGAAAGCAAAGCTCACAGATTGTATTGATTTATGTTAGGTTTACTGGCACAATTGTTGGGATTGAAGACTCTGACCCCACGAGGTGGGCAAAATCGAAGTGGAGATCCCTCAAGGTATATGACCTAGTTCCTAGAGATGATCAAGACTATTGTTATATTGCATGAATGCTAAATGTTCAATTTTCTTTCAGGTAAGATGGGATGAGACTTCTAGTATTCCTCGCCCTGATAGAGTATCTCCGTGGAAGATTGAGCCAGCTCTTGCTCCTCCCGCTTTGAGTCCTCTTCCCATGCCTAGGCCTAAGAGGCCCAGATCTAATATGGCTCCTTCATCTCCCGACTCTTCCATGCTCATAAGAGAAGGTAAAATCTCCATTGCAGTTAGTCTGACTATTTTAGTGTGTTTGAAGACTAAATTATACTCATTGAAAGTGGAAGACTAATTAATTCATTGTCAACGTAACAGGCTCATCTAAGGCAAACATGGACCCTTTACCGGCAAGTGGACTTTCAAGGGTCTTGCAAGGTCAAGAATATCCAACCTTGAGAACGAAACATACTGAGAGTGTAGAGTGCGATGCTCCTGAGAATTCTGTTGTGTGGCAATCCTCAGCGGATGATGACAAGGTTGATGTGGTTTCAGCTTCTAGAAGATATGAGAACTGGATGTCCTCAGGCAGGCATGAACCTACTTACACGGATTTGCTTTCTGGCTTTGGGGCGAACATAGATCCATCCCACGGTCATCAGATACCTTTTTATGACCATTCGTCATCACCCTCTGTTGCTGCAAAGAAAATCCTTAGTGATCAGGATGGCAAGTTTGATTACCTTGCTAACCAGTGGCAGATGATGCACTCTGGTCTTTCCCTGAAGTTACATGAATCTCCTAGAATCCCTGCTGCATCTGATGCCTGTTTCCAAGGGCGAGGCAATGCCAAATATGGCGAATATCCGGTGTTTCATGCTCTGACGACTGAGACTGCTGGTGGTAACTGGCCAATACGCCCCCGTGCATTGAATTATTTTGAGGAAGTGGTTCATGCTCAGGTGCAAGCTCAGGCGCAAGCTCAGGCTAGGGAGCATGTAACAAAACGACCTGCGGTGGTACCTGAGGAGACGGTAAAGTCAAGAGACGGGAACTGTAGGCTTTTTGGGATTCCTCTGGTCAACAACGTGAATGGGACAGATTCAACTATGTCTCAGAGAAACAACTTGAATGAGATTACGGGGCTTACGCAGATAGCATCACCAAAGGTTCAGGATCTTTCTGATCAGTCAAAAGGGTCAAAATCGGCAAATGATCATCGTGAACAGGGAAGACCATTCCAGGCTAACCATCCCCATCCGAAGGACATTCATACTAAAACAAACTCAAGTAGGAGTTGCACAAAAGTAAGTTTTTTTGCCATTATCCCACAAGCTTGTAGGAACCCTTGAAGCCAATTCTTGACTAACACACTCTACACATTGGTTTTATTGTTAAAAGGTTCACAAGCAGGGTATTGCACTTGGCCGGTCAGTGGATCTCTCAAAGTTCCAGAACTACGAAGAGTTAATAGCTGAATTGGATAGGCTGTTTGAGTTCAATGGAGAGTTGAGCGCTCCTAAGAAGGATTGGCTGATAGTTTACACGGATGATGAGAATGATATGATGCTTGTTGGAGACGATCCTTGGCAGTAAGATTTTGCAATTTTTCCATCTTCTATACTTCAATGTATATCTGTGTGGGTATATTTGTTTTTTCCCTTAATACTGACACAATGATTTATTCACAGGGAGTTTTGTTGCATGGTTCGTAAAATCTACATATACACGAAAGAGGAAGTGAGGAAGATGAACCCGGGAACTCTAAGCTGTAGGAGCGAAGAAGAAGCAGTTATTGGGGAAGGATCAGATGCAAAGGACGCCAAGTCTGCATCGAATCCTTCATTGTCCAGTGCCGGAAACTCTTAAACAAAAAAAACAACATCCCTTTGCTACAAGCCGAGGTATGTAGATATATGCTTCCGAACTAATATCAGTACAGAACAGAGACACACAAGGAGAGGCAGAACCAAGTTTATATCATTACCGTAGAAATGAGATTTGGTATTTTTGTAACGCAGGGGAAGAGAACCCAAATCGGGAGGGGAGTTTGATGGTGGGGAGCCTGGAGAGCAAAAAAAAAGGAATTATGGGGGTTTTTCATAAGATATGATATTAAAAAAAGAAAATGCAATTTTTGAAGTATTTTGTTGGCCACTTAGATTTACTAGCATCTTCCACCACCCTATTATCTAATAATAATAACAATCAATATATATATATTATAAAGTAAACAAAAAAAAGGTTACAGGTATTATAAAGTAGAATATGAAAGGCTCTTTTATAAGTAGATATGATGGTGTGGAGTTGTAGATGGAGGCTGGTATCGGTTCTTGTTATAATGTATTTCTTTGTTTAATCTCTTCCAAATATCTCTTGAAAGTCTTTTATTGTTTATGTATTAATCTCAATGTACATATATGTTTTTAAGATTCCACCTTTTTTTTGCAGTTAGTACTCGATCTACATCTTCTCTGGCTTTTGGTGTTAGTTTTTATGGTTTTATTTATACGTGCGTTGGTATGTTGCTTGCTCTCTCGATTGCGGAAAAAATGTGATGTGGTTTGGACATAACTATGTATGTATGAGACACTCGGTAAGAAAATACAAGGTCTCAAAAGTGTTTCTTCGTGTTTACTCTTTTGTGACGGACAACAGTAACCATAAGTCGATTTGAGCGACTGTCACATTGTCTGGTGATGTGTTGATATTGAACTGCCGGCGATCCTTCAGCCGAGGAGCTTGAAATAGCTTAAGATTTATCGGAATCCAACTTGTTCCCTATATCGATCGTATCCAATAATATACTCGACATTATGTTTTTATCTCCTTTTGTAGCTCAAATTTGTAGCCTTTTGGGCTTCTAATTAAATGCCCGACAATAATAAAATAAAAAACGTTCTCATGCTCTCTTCTCTCTTTAGAGAGTTTCAGGTTTCAACAATCAGCACCTGTTTTCAAGAAGTTTCGTCAATCCTGACTTCTTCTCTAACATTTTATATTTTATTACTAATAGTAAATCCTCTTTGTCTGTTCTTCTTTAATAGTTTTTTCTCGACTTTTCATTTTTGGCCTTTTTTCTCTTTATTTTGGGTTTTGGAAATTATAATACTTAATTTCTTTTTATAAAAAAGACGTAAGATTGATTGATGAAACTGAAATTTGTAATGAAGCATCTGGAATCCCCCGTTTGGTGGGCATGATTCGTCTAACGTGGACTCAGTTTCGTGGAGTATGAAAAGTAACTTTCGACTTCGTAGTAAATCTCCAAACTTAATAACATTTTCCTACATACACTAGAACAAAACAAAGCGGTTTTTTTTAATTGTGATGACGACTAGAATACCATTACATTGGTTTTGATTATTTATTTAAAAACTAATAGAGTGTTGACAAAAAAAAATTAAAAACTAATGTAGCCCAATGGGAAATGTAACATATAAATGTAAGCCAAATGTATAAAATGTTTTGATTAAATGTCTTGAGATTTAGAAAACGTTACCTGAAATTTGTCAAGTCATATATCATTCGTTAAATTCGGCATCACTCGCAAACGATCATCAATCACATAACTTGCAAAGAAAAAATGAGACATCATCAGCATCTACACAGCTTGATTTTTTTTCGTCGATGTTAAGGACACACAATCAAGCTAACACTAACTGATCATTAGTTTCTAGAGGTAATAAACCCTAAAAACAACTTAACAACTTCTCTTTTGTTGTTCTATCTTATTACACCATCGACACATAATCTTGTTGAGTCTGATACCGATTGACACATCACACACAGACATCTCTATTATTAAAATTTCCTATTTCCCAAAAAATAAAAAAGAGAATAGGATAAAGTAACTGTGCGAGAGGGTCCCACCACTTGGAATAAGCATGCAGAGGAAGTTTCGTGAAGCCTTAAAAACAATACGCAGCTTCTCGATCTTCTTCACTTTCTTCCATTATTACTATTCTTCTTTCGTTTGCTCTCTTCTACCTTCCGATTTCGCAATCTGATTTATGATTTCTCCGCCGCCGAGTGATAACGGTGACGCGATGGTGGTTACCGGTGAGTCTCAGAGATCTGTTCCGACGCCGTTTCTCATCAAAACTTTTAACCTCGTCGAGGATCGTTCCATCGACGACGTTATCTCCTGGAACGAAGATGGTTCCTCTTTCGTCGTCTGGAACCCGGCTGATTTCGCCAGAGATTTGCTTCCTAAACACTTCAAACACAACAATTTCTCAAGTTTTGTTCGTCAGCTCAACACTTACGTACGTCATTAGATTGATTAGTCTTCGACTTTCGTTTATTCGTGTCTTGTTCGGATTTCAAGCGTCGTTAAATTTTCGCAGGGATTCAAAAAAGTTGTTCCGGATCGGTGGGAGTTTTCCAACGATTTCTTCAGGAGAGGAGAGAAACGTCTTCTCCGCGAGATCCAGCGTCGGAAACTAACGCCTCAACCGGCTGTTGCTCCGCCGCCTGAAGTTGTCGCGGCTCAGAGACTCCAGACGCCGAAAACGGTTGTGTCTCCGTCGAATTCAGGGGAAGATCAGGCCATGTCTCCGTCTTCGTTGTATTGTCAGACCGGAAATGGTGGTTTGTCTGTTGAGCTATTGGAGGAGAACGAGAAGCTTCGAAGTCGGAACATCCAGCTTAACCGTGAGCTCACTCAGATGAAATCCCTCTGCGATAACATCTTTAACCTCATGTCAAACTACGCCGGGTCTCCGCCCGATCGGAGCTATTATCCGGGAGCTAGTAGCAGTCACGACGCGATGAAACCGGTGGAGTTTTTACCGGAGAAGCGGTTTTCAGGTGAGACGGAGGTCGAGGAAGAAGCGAGCCCGAGGCTGTTCGGTGTTCCGATAGGATTGAAACGGACGAGGAGTGAAGGAGTTCAGGTGAACACTGCGGCGCTGGCAGAGAAATCCAGCGGCGGAGGAGGGAATAAGGAGGAGACGCCGTGGCTGAGACACTACAATCGAGCGAATGAGAGAGTCTGTAATTAACGGCTCAGATTTATGTGTGTGGATAAGAAGATATGTGCGCGACGCAGAGAATTAAAGCTTTTTAACAATCAGCACGTGTCTCTGCTGTTTCAAGAAGTTTCATCAATCTTGACTTCTTTCTCTAACATTTTGTTAATATACAAAGCTCTTTTCAGTTTTTTTTTCTTCAATAGATTTTTCTCGAAGTTCCCTTTTTGACTTTTCTTTTTGTTTTCCTCTTCTTTCTGGAGTTTTAAAATTTATAATATACTTTTTCAACGATAGAGATCTAATCAATTATTAATGATGGAATTGGAATTTGTAATGAAGCATCCGGAAACTCCCATTTGGTGGGCGCGGTTCATGTAACGTGGACGCAATTTCGTCCTGAGTATCACAAGTAGATTCTCTATCTTCGACCCAAAACTCAAATGACATTTTCCTTATATACAGACAACTTAAATTGGAGTTTATTATGATAACGATTTGAATATGTTACAGGAGTTTTGATTACCTATTTACAAAAGATGTTAAAATAATTCGAGACGCTTGATTCACCAAAAACTGAATTTTATCGGAAATGCATAATTGACCAAATCGTCCATCGATCTCGAGTTTTTAAAAGTGCTAAACAACCTCTCAAAGCACGAGAAAAAAATAGAGTCATGCTTTGAGAAGTTCAAATCTTCGTGGGATTTTAGAGATCAATGTTTCAAAAGCTTTTGAAGCTAAGACTCCTGAGACATCGAATGGTAAGGTTACAAATGCATCAGAGGTTAAGACTGATCAAGAAGAAGCATCGAGAGTTAAGTTAACGTTGCAATATAGACAGAGGTTTCAGAGTTTGTGGAAGCTCAAGAGAAAATCGATAAAACTGAAGCTCAGATTCACGAGGACATTAAAGTGACAAAAGACAAAGAAACTGTGTTGCCTAAAACAGAGAAAAAAGAAATATCGATGTTCTTTTTGGAAACAAATAAACAATTTTGGGTTTTAACATTTAGTTATAAAAAGAGTAATAAATATGAGGGATGAAAAAAGTGTATACATATAACATTGTTCATTCCTGATCAATCTGCCTAGATAGAAAATGAAACACATGGGATGTGTGAGCCTGCTTTATATAGTAGCTACCAGTGACAACAAATGATGATGTCAAAAAGAAAAAAAAAACTAGCTCCTTCGAGATATGGTTTCTAACACTAATGTTGGTTTTTGGCTGACTGAAATTGCCATTGTTAACGTGATTGTTTAAGTTACTTTTCTTCTATCTTTGGATTTTTTTGTTTTACTTCCTTTGATATCAAGTTACAAGTTACAACCTCTAATAAATTGTACATTTTTAAATTTTAGTTAACCGGTTAATAAATAGACAATTCTAAACCCTTTTGTGACCTGTTAATAGTTTGTTCTTGCTCAGCTTTGCGCCGCCTTCTCTTTTCTTCTCGAAGCACATCATCGTTTTTCGACTGATTCCCTTCGATTTCTCCCTCTCAGGGCAATCTCGTGCTTTCGCCTTCTTCGTCTGGTTTCGTTTCCTATTAAGTTTACTTTCCTGCGCTTCTTCCTTTTCTAAGGTTTGTGTTCCATCTCGTAGTATACTGATTGAGAAACGAGAAAGAAAAAGCCCTAATTGTTCTCTCCCTTCGATTGATCGTATAGTCCTTTACCTAGATTAGTATACGATTCGAAAGTCTAAGCTGTGGGAACATAAGATAAATCCTAATTATTTTTGGGTCTTTCGATTGAATTTATGATTCGTTTTCCAGATTATCCCATGTATTTTTCTCTTCTGGTTTCAGGGAAAGTATGGAGCTTTCTGATCCAAGCAATGTCAAGAGCAACAAACCCAAGCAGCCTCCAAAACGTTTCATTAAGAACCAAATCCCTGAATCGATCCTCGGGGACGCATCGCTTAATGCTGCAATCTCCCTGCTTCCTTCGATTTACCAGTTTGAGGTCCATAAATGCGTCTGGCGTATCAAATCATCAAACGCCAAACGCATCGCTCTGCAGCTTCCAGAGGGTCTGCTTATGTACGCCCTCACGCTCTCTGACATCTTCACGTCTTTCGCCGGAGCCTCTCACTGTTTTGTCCTCGGTGACGTGACTTATGGAGCTTGCTGTGTCGATGATTTCTCCGCCTGTGCTCTTGGTGCTGACTTGCTCATTCACTATGGACACAGTTGCCTTGTCCCTATTGACTCTACAAAAATCCCTTGCCTTTATGTCTTTGTCGAGATCCAGATCGATGTCAAATGCCTGTTGAACACCATCCACCTTAATCTCTCGAGTGATTCCAAGAACATAATTCTCGCTGGCACGATTCAGTTTACCTCGGCGATTAGAGCCGTGAAACCGGAGTTGGAGAAGCAAGGGTTCAATGTTTTGATACCTCAGTCAAAGCCTCTATCGGCTGGTGAAGTCCTGGGATGCACAGCACCTAAGATTTCGAGGGTTCAGGATCATGAAGACGCAGTGCTTGTGTTTGTAGCCGACGGGAGATTTCATTTAGAAGCATTCATGATAGCCAATCCGAAAATAAAGGCGTTTCGGTACGATCCATATCTTGGGAAGCTGTTTTTAGAGGAGTATGATCACAAGGGAATGAGGGAGACGAGAAGGAGAGCGATTTCACGGGCCAAGGATGCAAAAACTTGGGGGATCGTGTTGGGGACACTGGGAAGGCAAGGAAACCCCAAGATTCTCGAGAGGTTAGAGAAGAAAATGAGGGAGAAAGGGATAGATAGCACCGTTGTTTTAATGTCGGAACTTAGCCCCACGAGAGTGGCATTGTTTGAAGACTCGGTGGATGCTTGGGTCCAAATAGCATGCCCGAGGCTTTCGATTGATTGGGGTGAGGCCTTTCTGAAGCCGCTCCTGACAACTTTCGAGGCTGAGATTGCTCTAGGATTCATCCCCGGTTGGTGGGAGAACGGTTCTTCGAGCAGAGCAGATTCTCCATCTGGCTGCTGCAAAGAGGACAAAACAACAAGCTGTGCGTGTAGAAATGAAAGCATGGAAGATCACAAGAAGGACGATGATGGGGTACTTGATGGAGACTATCCGATGGATTATTATGCACAAGAAGGTGGAGAATGGAACTCATCATATCTCAAGAAGTCATCTCGTCCCATTCGAAGAAACCCATCTCGTCTCATCATATAGTTTAGAATGCTGTGAGATTTCGATGATGAGAGTAAAGTCTCAGCAGATATTAGAGAACATGAAGGGCGACGACTCATGCTCAGTTTTGATACAAGCGACGGCTGATTGTAGGTTCTCTACATTTATTTCTCTCCATCACTGACAATTTTGTTTATCGCAATGTTTGTATTTATGGAATACAAGAAAATGGTAATTGAATTGAAACTATACATGTCTCGTGAAAGCTGATGATGTTTGTCGCAAATTGGACCCGGTTTTGTATTGATTTTGAAGTTTTCGTTTAGGCTTTGGTTTCATCCTGTCTCATCACTCATGGTTCTTCTGCGGCAAAAGAAAGAAATACAAATATTATTTGCTCTCTGATGCAATTGCAAAAGTGAAGGGCTTAAGGGAATGAAAAATTGTGCAAACGAGAAAGGAAAATTTTCTGTGCTTCATAGAATATTACAATAAGTTTTACGACAACAACAAAAAAATATTTTATCTTGTAAAACTAAAATTTTTGGTCTAATTAACCGTTATACTCGGCCACAAAGACTTTAATTAGAATACATCAAAAAGCTGATTTATTAAAGTCAACTCTTTGTAATTTTGCAGATGCGGCTTCTGTTCATCATCTTGGAATCTTTATATAAAAATATTAAAATCTAGAAATGTATACTTATGAGAGGAAATAGTCAAATTTATATGGACCCGCAAGCTAGATGCTAAGCTACATATATTACATACATGTTGAAACAATGAAACTACACAAATAATTGATCATCAATGTTTTGAAATCTCATAGACTCCAACATATATAGAACGAATTGTAATCAAATAATATAATGTGGTCGAGACCCAAATTAGAGCACCATGCATGTTTCGTTTTCTTTGGTATACTTCGAAAATGGTTCAGTTATTAATGATCTGATTTTGTCTTCAATTTATGAAACGCATATAATTTTCTAGTCATATGCTACGTTAGTAATCATCGTTTTGGATCCAAATTTCTGCAAGATATTTTAAATATCATATTTTTTTACTTTTTAAATGTTTCCAACGACACGAAGAAACTTTCTTTTATACTGTTTGAGTTTGGCTAAAAGTTATATGTTAGCTCCAATCAAATCATCGACGTGTTAGATTCCATGCAGGCAACGAATTTAGCTGTTATTATTTATTTTTTTCTTTGTCGTCAACTAGAATCTTTGTGGTTGGCTCTTACGTTATCATTACTTTTGTAAATTTTCTCAATTTGGTTAAAATAATTTTTGTTTCAAACACGACAACTTATTTGATCATCAACTATGATGAAAAACTGATTATTGTTTAATTTATTACTTATCATTACTAACTGTAAAAATAAATTATAGAATGATCGACCCCAAATAAATATTGGTTATATATAATCAAGAAGGCAATAATTTTACTTAACATGAGAGAATGATTTGTTATTGCCTAACTGAAAAGTATCAACTGTTTGTGGTTTGTGTTTTTTCTTTTCATAATTTATTTCACTAGATTACATATTTTCATCAAAATAGACACCGTTAATGTAAAAATAAAAAACACGATAGCTTACGGAACAAACACACTAAACATGTCTCTATTCACTTATACTAAGTATAAGATTGATAAAGAAAATGGAAATTTAAATAAGCATTTGAAATTATATGCCACTGTGTTTGCGACACGTATTGGATTGAGCATATGGAAGATAGTGATGAAATTTTTTTTTAAATAAAAAATGTGGATTCCATGACTAGAAACTAGAAAGTGTCTAATGAGATTCTCAGTGTTTATAAATGAGATTCCTTTCTTTTATTCTTTTATCTCATCTTCTTATTTGGAATATCTACAAAATCAATTTCTGTGCCAATCATCACAATATCTGGTTTTCATCTTTTTATCGACACGCGTGCGTATTCTTTTTCTGTCTCGCCAATCGAATATTCAAGTGTAATGGACGAAAGTAAACAAATTATTTCAAAGAATCTAAAATATTAATAAAATGTTCAAATGGTATTAAAACATATACGTTTTTGATTTATTGTGTAATGATAAATAATTAAACAACTAATTTTCTGTTTGAAATGATAAATATTGTGTAAGAAAAAGTTAAAAGCTTAACTAATTATAATAATTTTAAGAACTGTGAATATAAATTGCATGGTATATAATTATATATCTAATGATGACAATGCCAAATAAAATAGCACTAAAGCATTTACTGAAAACACTCTGATTTATTAGATTATACATACAAAATCTCTTTTTATCTCCCAAGTTGTGCCAAGTCCCAAGATTCTTTAGTTACCCTATAAAAAGCTAAATCATACGGCTTCATTCCAAAGAAACCAGCAAATTGGAGCAAGAAATAGTAAAATGTCAAGAGAAATGGAGCCACTAATAGTGGGAAGAGTGATAGGAGATGTGATAGAAATGTTCAATCCAAGTGTGACTATGAGAGTCACTTTTAACTCCAACACAATCGTCTCCAATGGCCACGAGCTCGTACCTTCTCTTCTCCTCTCTAAGCCTCGTGTTGAAATTGGCGGCCACGATCTCCGTTCATTCTTCACCTTAGTACTAACTAAACTTCATCCTTTTTCAAGAATGGTTATAGAATGATTATGTTAATTAATCTTTTATTTCTTTTTTTCTTACCTCGAAAGATCATGATGGACCCTGATGCCCCGAGTCCTAGTAATCCTTATATGCGTGAATATCTGCATTGGTATGTCGAAAATTGTATCATGAATATAACACACTTATTCACATATATGTATAACAACAACAATGTATAATATACTTCAGGATGGTGACAGACATCCCCGGGACAACCGATGCTTCTTTTGGTAAGAACAATTCTTAATCACATCATTAACTATGCATCAATAGTTCAATACTAAGATGTTGAATGATGCCAAAGTTGTAACGCATTGGACCAAACCGGTTTGGTCTTGGTAGATATGGTTGTATATGGACCTCTGTTCATTCCGGTCCAAAACATTTTTACATAAGACTTTTGACCCACCACGACATCTTTGGTCAAAATCCATCTTTTGAACAAAAGAACAAGAGAATGACGGTGATGAATTGATGATGATGATGATCAACTTTTCATGAATGGTGTATTGATTTCAGGGAGAGAGATGGTGAGATACGAAACGCCTAAACCGGTGATTGGCATACACAGATACGCGTTCGTGCTGTTCAGACAGAGAGGGAGGCAAACGGTGAAGACGGTGCCAACCACAAGGGAATGTTTCAACACAAGAGACTTCTCTTCTTTCTTTGGTCTTTCTCTACCTGTTGCTGCTGTTTACTTCAACGCTCAACGTGAAACTGCTCCTCGAAGACGTCCTTCTTACTAATCAACTATAATAGCATATAATGCACTACGTACTCTATATATAGAAATAAAGTTCACCATACCTTTATGTGCCAATAAGAAGTCTAAATCAAGCACATGGTAGGTGTTGTTTTGTAAGTTGTACCCAAAAGAAATAAAGAAAGCCATTTCATCGATTGGCACTTGAAAAAGATTACTCAAAAAAGTTTTATATTTATGTATAAAGCAATGTTCTATTTTCCAATTGGTAAAAACACACTTACAATATCGTGTTGATAAAACAATCAAGAAACATATAATTTCACTAATAGCTGGCTACAGTTATATCTGGCTCTCGGGATTAGTTTCATCAAAATGAGAACTAACAGTGTAGTATAATTGGTTCTCATCCTCTACACTTTTGACGCAAAAGCTTTTATTATCTTTTTTCCTTTGCCCTCTAACAAAAATAGTATCACAAAATCAAAGACATCATTTTGAATCATCTCTTCTTGCTGCTGTTCTTTTTCCTTCCCTTAACTTGGCTCTCCAAAGCCTTGAGCCTCTTACTAACAGGACTCAACGACGTTGAAGACATCCTCGGGTTTATTGGCAAAGGTGGTTGTGTCTCGTTCTGGGAATGGTCCTGTGTCATGGCTTTCATTTTCTTGAGAGCTGCGAACAGGTCAAAGGAAGGTTGTTGACCTGGAGGAGGTGGCGGCAGAGTAGGTATCTTTAACATCTTCTTCACTTGAGGACGCTTAATCACTGTAATTCATCACCATATTAACCATTCATTGTTATTGTTGTGCCGCAATTATGAATCTTAATTAACACAGAGACACACTCACTTACCAAGTCCATACATGAGAGAGAACAGATTGGACGTGATCCAGTAACAAAAAATGGCCTGCAAATTTTTGCAAATACGTTAGAAAATCCATTGCACGAAGTCTTTAGGTTTTTAGATGAATAATAAAAACCTGTGGAAAACTCATTGTCATCGGGACTGTGAGGACAGCGAAACCCCGAAAAACGTTTTTTATAGTGCCTGCCATCGGATTTCCTTCCATGCCTTCTTGTGCATTACACTGGGAGGAATTTAAGCTTAAGTTGGTAAGACTGACAAATGTTGAAGATGTCAAACTGTTTAAAAGTTGGCAGAAACTGTATGTACCTCAACAGTTATCAAGAATGTCAATGCTGTTATAACCGGTAAGATGTATAAGCTGTCGGGTGACGTTAGATCAGTAAACCATAATGCACCTCCGGTTTGGAATGAAGGTACCTTTTCTGCCATATTTCGAATCTGGGGGAAGAAAAGCAACTGACTGAGACGAAAAGACTATATCAAACAACAAAAGGCATCTTAAAGATTGAAAGGTCTTACAGCAAGGAAAAAGCAGATGAACAGAGGTCCCTGAATAAACATCCCTTTCATTGGGGTGAATGGAGTTACACCATATCTGTAAATTATAAACAGACAGTGTATTGTTATGTGGACCTATATGCCAATATACTCAACATCACATGATGCTCGACCAAAACAAAACAGCAGGTAGAACACTCGTTTTAGTGATTACATACAAGTTTATGGGTTTGGATTCTGGATTCTGTCACAAACCTATCTCAGTTACTTTTAAATTTAAAAGCAGCTTACTCTTTAAACAAATTCTTCATCTTCTTTTGACCTTCTGCCATCGTGACCTGGTCCATTCCCTGAATACATACAGGGAGAAAAGAAATAGAGAATCAAAACATGAAGATAACGAAATTTTGAGCTAAGCTGAGTGGGGCATGTAGTCAGTGCAAAAGCTATTAGCAGAGTAGTAAAAGTGAGGAGGAAACACGTAATGTATGGCTGTGATAGCAAACTTATAGTACCTTGTTTTGCATTTCCTCCCGGATGGACTCCAACCGCGGCCTCATCAGCTGCATGATCATAGAACAGACTACTGATGGATGCAGCATACGACAGGAAAAAAACAAAATATAAATGACAGAAAAAATAAGTTAATGCGGATAGACATATGCTTTCCTTTTGTATGTCAAATTTTGTTTCAGATACCGACTAAGTAAAACAAAAAAAACAAGCAAGAAAATGTAATGCTTGAAATGGAATTTTCTTATGAAGTTCACAAGTACCTTTTTTATAGTAGTTTATGATTTACGCAGACTTGTGATATTGACTACAATGATGTGGATCTCAACTTTCTATTCTATAGAGAAACTATTGAAATATGATTTTTTTTCTCATGAAGTCCACAAGTACCTCTTTTATAGTAGTTTCTGATTTATGCAGACTTGTGTTATTGACTACAATAATGTGGATCTTAAATTTCTATTCTATACAGAAACTATACCCATTTGTAATATGATTTTTCTACATAAATATTTGGGGAAACCAGTGTTGACAACAATTTTTCCTCTAATTCGAGTACAAATAGCCTCTACTATGTCGAGTAGATATACAAAGAGATATTTTCATGAAATGTAACTGGCTATTAACCTTATGTGAAAGGGTATTTGTTACTATCTAGCAGAGGGTCTAACAATAGCTCTAAAAGATAGCCAGAAAAACCAGCTGACACATCTCCAGACTTGACTTGCTTACACTAATTCTTTAACTCAAGATTCGACGATCTTCTACTCTTATCAATCACATGCTTAATGTGTGCATTCTCTCAAGCGGTACAGAGAGATTTTGATCACAAACGAACGGAGTTGTGACTTCTCAATCAAAGAGTAAAGTTTGTTTTGTCATCGGACTCAGGAAACCACGCCTCTTACTTAAAGGGATCCTTAAAATCCTCTTAGCCGAGTGTTATGGTTCTTTCACATGTAGAAACGCAAGCACACAGAATTAACTACCATTTGGAAACACACAGGAAAATATCTCGCATGGATGGAACAAGAGAAAGGGGAATAGATGCACCATCCTAAATGGTCCCCAAGTTGCCAAAAACAAGTAAACGGGAGACACATACCGATAACTTTGTCGTATCTTTCATTTGTTTGATCAAGAGAGGAACTGTTGATGACCGGATCAAAATTGTTGCTACAACAATGGATGCCCACCTGTTAATAGCCAGAAAGGATATTAGGAACTAATATTATCTTAAGCCAAATGCAATTTTCAGACTTTAACTCATATAGATCCAGGTTTTGAGCATTGACGTTTTTTATAAAGAGACTAAACTGAGTTCTAGCTTTATTAAGCATAAGATCCTAGAGGATAAACAGAAAAGGAACCAATGGAAGCCAACGACACCTAAATTTTCCATCTAATCTAATAGGAAGAGCTGATTCCTCACAGAAATTAAAAAATTGCCACTGGAATCAGAGAAGTGCGAGGTACTCGGTGAATAACAGGACAGTGATTTAAGAGGAGGGGGATTATCGTGCCATTAGGATTATAAAAAGAAGTGCAAACTAGCTAATATGGTAGCACTTGGTAAACTCCACGCGGATTGATCAAAGTGAAACATAAAAAAAAAATCAACTTTGAAGTTTCTTACCAACCAAAACCTGTGTACGAATGCACCATATCAATGCAATGCTGAAGGGCCGCGACAGGCAAGAAAGAGTCACTAGCTGCAAGTGCAACTTCACTGACTGCAGCAGCAGCCTGAGCTGGCGCATCTTGCAACGTCGAGTCGGTTATGACTTCTGCGATGTCGGAAATCACACCAATCTTTTCTGAACCGACACCATGTGCACTTGACATGTAGCGATAGAAAGGAAAAGCAGACCCAGACGTAGGAACCAGAGGCACATGTAAGCCTCCTCCGGGAAATTGGGAGAAATCCGAATTGATAGCGCATCTTTGGTGAAGGAAGCTATGGTAACTTCTTTGAGATGTGAATGAATCCCCTTCATGCTCATGATCATTCTCACGAGGGATAATATGAAAAGCTAGTTGCTTCCGTCGACCAATAATTGTCGACCTTATAGATAAGGCTCGCCTGAAAGCCATTGCAGAATCTAAATAAGATCCTGCAGTAGTAAGGAAAAAAGTTAATAGCCGACGATTGCTGATTACTAAAGATGTGATTTTTCAGATCAAAGAGTAAAGCTTTTGACATCGATCTTACTAAAAGGATTCTTAATTCCTATTTAACAACGAAAGCCGAAAGACTCAAGTTCTCATTTGGAAATATGAACAAAAAAATAACAGCGATTCCACCAAAAATCATAGACCAAAAAAACAAAACCCAAATGGAGTAAATTTGAAGAAGAGATAGATGAGCTGGAAACAGAATCAGATTGGAAAGAAGAGAGATTTTTCATAAAAGCATCAATTCACATACCCAAATCTGAGTCCAAATATGAAAAACCTTAAGAATCAAACCAAATCATAAGAGAGTAACAACAGAGAAACTAAAAAAACCCACTAGAACGAACAGAGAATTTTCAGAAGTACAACCTGGCAATGGAAGAAGAAGACGATGACGGTGACGGTAACGGTGAGACGAGACGACTATGGATTACGGCGGAACAGAGACGGAGAAAAATGACGATGAATTGGGTACGCAAGTGTATGGTGAGCAAGTGAAATTAGGGGTTTTAGATAAACCGATCGGTCTGATTTTGGGTTTGGCTCGAACCGAACCAAATCCGATCGATTTTAACTTTCTGTTCGGTTTGATTTTTTTTTTTTGAGTCATGAGGTCGGTTTTGATTAGTACTCAGTCACAGTTATTATTAGAAAATAGAAAAAGATATAGTACCAGTAACACACACAGACACATATGTAAAGCCCTCGTTGTTCTTTTATCTCTATGTTTTACAAAATAAACGTGATCGATGAAGAGAAGAAGCGAAAAGAACAATCACTATACCTCATAACAACGTCTACGCTACCGTGAAACCTCCACCGGAGAAAAGACCGGCAAGCCACGTCTATTATATCCCTCTTGATCTAACGGTAGAGATATTCAAGTCCCTGCAAAATCTCTCGTGGGGTTCCAATGAGCTATGGTCAACCTTCATGATCGCGTAGAGCTAGACTTTCATTGGCTTGATCGTGGCTCGTTCTTTTGACTCGATGCGTTCTCGTCAAGAATAGCTATAAAGTATTGTGCTTAAATATATGGGTATATCCGTGCTCACTCCCTAATTTGTTTATTTTTTTTACGAATAAAAACTTCATATAAACCTCATGGCCGTTCACACAACCTCTGTTGCAAACCAAACTCCAAACATGCACAAAAACGAAAAAATAGCCTCCTCACTTTCTCGTTGTCCTCTCTATAAACCCACCCTAGCTTGTATAACAAGCAAGGACGCCTTAGCTCCAAACAAAGATCTCTCATCCTTTTAAAGTTAAGATATGACGAGATTACTTCATCCAGTGTTGGTGTATGTCTTCTTATTACTTTCAGCTATATGTTCAGCCACCGTGGAAAACGCGGCAGATTGTGTGGCGGTTGGAACGCTGATTTCATCGTGCACGGAGTTTGTGAATAACGGGTACCCGGATCCGATACCCGGATCGAGTTGCTGCGACGCGATGACGGTGCTCGGAACTTACTCTGATTCTTCGGAGAAGAGACGGTGGCTCTGTGATTGTTTCATTGATCTCATCAACGTCTATAGCTCAAACGCCACCGCCATTTCTACCTTGTCTGGCTTCTGCGGCGTCGTTTTGGGCTTCACCATCGACCCCAACACCGATTGCAACTTGTAATTACTTATTACACCGTCTCTCCTCCAATTTAATTTTCTCTTTTTATATTCCTTTATGATTGATTTATTTTTCCCTTTTTAGCATTCAATGAAGGCACCAAAACCGTTCAAGGGACAAGACTTTTGTGTGGATCAAAGATCAAATCCAACAGATTATAAATGAGTATTCTTGTCTTGTAAAAAAGAAAAAACACAGTAACGAACGTTACATCAGTTAGTTTTAGTTCGGTTTCGTTTTTTTTTCTCTTTCTGTTATCTAAAAAATTCAAATAATTGTAAGCATATCAAAATTTACACTCAACTTTTCCGTGTTAACTTGGATCGAAGCAATTTGATTTATCCTTTATTTGAACACTAACCAACAAAAATATAGAACAAAGTTGCGTTCCTTCTTTCGCAAGGTAACTTGTTAAGAACAATTTATACATCCAGTGTTACACTTTTTTTCTCCTGGAAATTTCCCAAACTCAAACCAAAAATAAACTAACGAAAGAGAAAACCATAAATCTAAACAAGAAACGAAGAACGCATCCTTGATTTCTCGCTTTGGTTTCGATTCAATCGATCAGAAACTCCTTCTCCTCCGTAGTATACAGGGCTTCCAACATCCAAACTCTGCTCTGCAACCGCCGTGTAGTAATTATACTGTCCCTGAACAGATCTCTTGTAGCCGCTGGTCTCATTACAGACCTCAAGCCTCTGTTTCGGCGCGCTCTGCGACCGGACTTTAGCTTTGTAAGACTCCGTGTTAGCCATGTAATTCGGATGATAACCCGAGTAGTAGTTGTTATTAGATCCCCAAGAATACTCGCTTCTTGTTGTCGGCGTAAACGGAGTTCTTCTCCTTGAACCACTAGACCCAACTTGAGGACTATTCTCTGTACTTCTCGGACCCAACAGCGATTGTTGTCTTTTCCTCGGAGACTCGTTGTTTCGGTCAGAACGTAGCGGCTTGGGATGATAACGAGGCTTCCAAGTATCGACTTCTAGGATCTTGTCTTCGTCTTCCTCAGCTTGCCAATCTAACCGTTTGGAGCCACGGTGGTCCATCGGTATGATTTCAGCGCTTGAAACGCAGCGCGTATGGAGAGAACGCGGAGATGAAGTGGAAGAAGGGAACAGTAGAGCGGTTGAGGAGTGGAAAGAAGCAGAGGAGTGAGAGGAACGAGAGGCTCGAGCACGAGCTTGAGCTTGGAGACGAACCAGAGTCTGCATCCTTCGAAGCATATCTGCAGTTTGCTTCCTCACTATATGTCCTCTCACTAAAGCTTGAAGCTTCACTAATGCCTTTAGTGCTCTTAGTGCCCTCCTCGCCTGATATTTTTTTCCAAAAAACACTTCAATTCAGACAGTAAACTCAAGAAGATATTGGCTTTGATTCTTTGTTTGGATTCGTGCTTAGGTTTATGTTACAGTATATATATTTTTTTAATAATCACAGTCTTAAGTATCATCTTAAGTAATTTGCTAGACTGTAAAGCGCAATGTAAACACACAAAAAAACGAGAGAATTTTATATTTGCGTTTAGTGCTTGCAATTTGCATAATATTTAACAAGAAACTGGAAATGTTTTATATTTTAATATATTTTAAAAATATGATTTTTTGTTTCACATCTAAAACATAAACTGCACATATAAAGTCTCTCTTTAATTTCTGTCAAAATGATAATTGACTCCATACTCGAATCAATTTTTGATAGAAAATTGGGTCCACCAATGATCAAAAATTGAGTATGCTTGAAAGTGAGAAACAATACGAGGCGAGTTTAATAATGATTTATTGAAGACATAATCATCGTTTTGCCAACTAATTTTTAAACCCAAAGGAGAAAAAAGAAGTAATAAGGGGATATGTGGGTTAGCGAAATTATTCTATTTTGCTTTTAGTTTCTCAACCACTTCCACTTGTACCAAAAGCTAGATTTAGTAATTACAGAGCCCACCATTTGCAAAAGTATGTCTTAAGGTCAAATGTACACACACACACAAGTTCTTCTTATTTTCACATTAGATCTTGGAAAACTCGAATTAGAGAAACTCCAAATTCTGTGTTTTGAACCTTTTATTGGTAAAGAATTTACCGATATGAACTTGAAAAGGGTTAAATAAAACATGGTTAAAAAACAGAACTTTACAAGGAAAACAAAAAAAAATAGCAACTTTCACAAGTTTTTAAGTTAAAAGTCAGTATTCAGCTTTAAAGTTCCTGAGAAAAAAATAAAGGTTGCTCGTAAAGCAAAACAACCCATGTGTAATACTCATCAGTGTTATTTATTTTCATATAAATTCATAATAAAAAAAAGAACTTGGCCTCTTAGAGCTAAAATCAATGATTCACACCAACACTAATGCATATTTAAAAATTCTGCAAAGCTAGATTCTTTCATAAGAAAAATTTGAGTGATAAAAATGTAATATTTTGGGAATAAACTGGCCATACAAATTATAATTATTATTTAAGTATTCATGACCACTAAAAATAGTGTCGGCAGTGTGTATCAAGTTTCCAAGAATCTTCTTCGTTTCAAATTTGTTTGTCTTCTTCTTCTAAAGTCTGTTTCTTTGGGACCAACCCCATAAAAAAATAACAAAAAAACAAATTATGCCCATAGCTCCCATATTCAAAAAAAAAAATTTGAATTTGGGGATGAGAAGAACAAAAAAAAAGAAATTCAGAGAGCTCCTTCGCACTAGCTTAAAGGAATTAGGAATTTAGGGAAATTTTCTTTGTGGACAGACTAATTCGAGGTAAAAAAAGTTTTAAATTTCGAAATCTTAAAATTACAAATTTTCTATGGTGAGAAAGAAATTAACTAACCAGATAACCACGGAAAGAGGATTGAATCTTCACCGCCGCGAGATACTCATGAGCCCACCGGCGATTACTTCCTCCGGCAACGCCACCGTTTCTTCCTCCGTTTCCGCTGGTGAGTCTCACGACTTCCGCCGCAGCATGAGCAGCAGCTAAAGCAGCTTCCGCCACCGCAGCGGTCGCAGCCGCCACGGCTATCGCATGTTTGTTGTCGGCGTTTTCCTCCTCCTCTGCCGACGTTGTCGCCGGATACGAACGTCTCTTGCTGGAACTAGAAGACGCTGGATTGGAAGATCTGGTGGTGAAGCTCCACCGCCGTCTGTCACTCGACGGAGCCGATTTATCCTGCTTCTTCTTACTCCCGAAAAGTCTCCCGAAAAAGCCCATCTTTCATCGTCGGAAAATCACCGGAGGTCTTTTATCGGAGATTCTCTCCGGTTAGACTACACTTCATTAAATTGCTGAGAATTTATTTGTTTGTTATTAAGAAAAAAAAGGAATAAAAACCATAAACATTTGGGTATGGAGAAGCTCAGCTTTACAAAACGACTTATATACTAGATTGCAGAGTACGCTCCCACGCGCCAGATTGTAGCGCGTTTTCACACGCGTTTTTTGAGTTTGCTTTGCTTGACTTGAAGTAGGAGGAGTTGTTAAAAGTCAACGGGCCTGAGTAATACTACTAACCGTACTACATCTGTGGTCTGTGTGATTCGGTTCAAACCATCAAATATTAAAGACGTCATATTTAATTTATTTTCGAGTGTGGAAAATATTAGATATTTGAATTAAATAGAATAATTGGGAGGACGTGTCATTCTTTGAAGCTTCAATTATCTCGATTTTTCTACGTTTTTGTTTCCCATGTTTATTCTTTTATTTTCATTTGCTTAGTTATTATTTTCCTTGGTCACTAGGATGTAGTTTAGAAGTAAGTCTATAAAAAGGAAAATAACAGGGAATATTCCACAATTCATAATAATAATACACTAGCTGTGATAACGATCGTCTATATTCTATAATAGTACCCTAGTAAATGCAATCAGCATTAGGTCAGGTGCAGTTTATAGACTTTCTAGCATTTTAACACACACATTTATTAATCATCTCCATGCCATTTCACACGGTGATGTTCAATAAAATAACAAATGCTAAAAAGTTTTATTTTCCGATATTAACGTACAGATTCAACGTTTTTACCACTACTAGTTTGTGGGAAAAAGGCAGAAGATAGAAAAAAACATTTACAAGACAATTATTTATAATTATTCTTTATTTCTTCCATTTCCATGGCTCACCATCTTCGCTTTAATTAAGCATTTATACCTGCATACAACACACACAAAAGAAAAAGAAAAAAAAATCCACTCGGCAACAAAACCATTCAAAATGAAGTACAAGTCCATATATCATTTAAGATTCACATTAGCCAAGTTAACTAGAGTTGCTGACATGTATGAGCTTAGATCCTAAATTTACTTGAAACAATTAAGGCTAATCTATTTTTAGTCCGATAAATTGTGGACTTATTAATTTTAATGTCGAAGCTCACCGAATCTTAGGCCAAGCCTTTTCGGGTTTGTCATAAATATTTTTTTATCTCGTGTAAAATTGTATTAGTGATCTTCAAACATATTTAAAGTATAATCTAAATGTTGGTAGTCTAATGGTTAAATAGATATTGATACAAAGCTTTCATATCCCAACTCAGCTCTGTATTGGAGATTTTTGTTTGTTTAACATAAAATAAAATTTCAGTCTAATCTTAGAAGGGACCAAATATCAATAATAAACGGCCAAAAGGAAAACAATCCGTACCGCAATTGATAGTAGGAAGGTTACATAACGCAGGAAGAGAGGTAGCTGCACGCAGAGCGTTGCATAGACAATCTTTGTTAGTAGATTGGAGGGCGGCACAACACTCCGAGTTCGGGCTGCCTGAACCGGGCAGAACCATCGCCGCACACACCTGCACATTTGCTAGATCGTTGCCACAATCTTGAGCCTGAACCACCACTCCGGTCATGGCTAGAAACAAGACGCCGAGAACCGCTGCCAAAGACTTGAACGATTCCATAGTTAATTTGTTTTGTGTATTTGATGTAGCTCACAATCTATATATATCTGGAATTTGGTTTAAGGTCTCACTCTCACAGTTATATATGAAAATTTATATAATGTTCGAATGCGTATTATCGAAAGACGTTTTGCATGGCCACAAGGTCTAGTTACTTCATAAGATTTAGATGATAGAAGCTTGAAACCACGCTTAGTGCAACTTATTTTATTCAAGATACATCAAGTTAACTCTGTTTCGTTAGTGGATCTGTTTACGTATGACCACGGCTCTTGTGGACAGGCCCGTTATTGAGTGGGCTTAGTGGGACGCTTCGTATATGGAAGATGAAAAGTAAATTGGGTTGATTCTAGGATATAGTTAGCTTGAGTATCCCTTTCTTCTTCTTTAAATCAATGAGTCGGCGACAAAAAATAAATAAACCAATGAGTCAAAAAAAGTACAAAAAAACTCTTTTCTAAAAAGTGAGAAGGTGATTGATAAAGATGTGTCCTTGACGAACAGGTCTTCTCTTCCAGAATTAGACAACACAAACCAAAAACCTCTTCATAAAAGCAGAAGCTTAATCTTGAAGTACAACAACCACAACAAAGTGGACAAGTTGACATTAATGAACCTCCTCGTGAGATTCATATACCTAAGACGGACGGCTCTAGTCTTTAGTACTCAGTCTGTACAAAAAGACATCATTTGGAACGACTAACTATCAACTCCCAAAAGACCTCATTCATGCCTTCCAAGGATATTCCATGCTTTCATCAACCTCGCTATTAGAAAACCCGTTATTCGCAAAGTTGAGAGATGTGTTCGAGATCATACCTTCCTGGTTTTGGCTCTGGTCTAACCCTTTCAAACCTCTGAATCTGCTGTAGGTGCTTGGTGTTTCCGCAGTGGGCCCATAATCTGTTCTGTTTCTTCCCATGTTGACATTGCAATTCATGTTCTGACCAGAGAGCGACTGTTGTTGCTGTTGTTGTAGCCCGGAGCCTCCATTGCTGTTTGCCATCTGTTGCCATATTTGGTGAATCATCTGTTGTTCCAGTGTTTGGTTACTGCTACTACAGGGAGGTTGTTGTTGGTGGTATTGCTGGGTTGAGCTATTGTAACTGGAGCTTGGCATTTGCCGCTGAGGATACAGATGGGAAGAAACACCGCTGATTGATGGGCTCTGCACAAAACCAGCCAACAAAGGACTAGTTCCTTGATAGCTTGGGGATTGGCTCGGGTTTCTTGATGGTTCTTGTTGGATTGGGGCGTTGGTTGGCTCCGCATTCGGATGGTTTTGTTTCATGAGCATGGTCTGGTAGTTGGTAAGTGCAAAGGCGGCTTGTGCAGAGCCGGAAAGAGATCCTTGACCGCCAATATTATTCATCGGTATGTTTATCCCCGGATTACGTAAAGCCATTAGCTTGTTGAGACTGTTCCTATCAGGTGGAAGTCCTCGAGCAGCATTTGCTAGTTGCTCAATCTCCTGCATCTGCAATTTCTCTGTCCTCATTTGATGTGGATAACTCTTCAGAGCCTCTGCAGATGTAAAAAAGAGAGCAAGTTTCATATAAGCAGCACAAAAAAAAAGAAACACAAATACATTTTGATGAATCGCAGGGAAATTCCAGATTTATGTACGAAATTACCAATTGGACCAACTTTTTGGTCATGGCATAAGTCAATCATATCTTTCATGCTGCTGACGACCTCAGAAATCTGTTTTTAAAGAGACAAAAAAATGCCACGAGGATGAGGCAGAGAGATTAAGAAATTACTATATCAAGAAAGTAAACAGACAGAGATACCTGCAAACACCGAACATAACGTTTGGAGAAGCCTAAGTCATTGAGTGAATGTGACTCCAAGCTTTTTGCTAGTTGACGTCCAGCAGCCATGACCCTGGTATCACACATCATTGTATCTGTTAAGCTAAATTCGCTTTGATTTTATTGCATAACCGAAGAAGCTTTACGTAATCATAGTAAAAGATACAACAAATATTGAAATTGGATTGATTGAAAGAAACAAAGAAGAAAGAAAGGTAGAAGTTGTCTAGACTCTTTGACTCACATGTTGCTATTTGCTTGCAAATCCTGCTGATGAATCCAATCTGATCCACTTTGATCGATTGTGCTCTGGCATTTCTCTGCAACCTGAAGCAATTGGTTCACCTGCATGAACCAAGGAGACAAGACATGGCATTCCAAATCTCAAGACCACAATTCTTAAAATAAGGTTTAAAAGATTGCAAGAAAAACAATGTTACCTGTGGGGCTACAAGGCGGCGAGGAAGTAGCTCTTCATGTCGGCGAGTACAGAACTCCCATGAGAGAATCTGGTGAAAAGTAGAAGGATAAGGTAAACTAGTCTAATACATAAAAGGAATAAAAGTATTTGAAATAAAAAATTCTTTGAACCTTAAGCTCTTGGGAGAATACAATCCGAAGATGGCCTTCACGAACAACACGGATATGTTCATACACACTCTCCTGAACTGCTTTTGCATATTCTAACATCATAATTCCAGAAGCGAATCTGCGTTCAGACGGCACACTCAGATAAAGAAGCTCGTCAAGGACACCACTTGCAAATTTGATTTCATTAAGCCTCGGCAAGACATCAAAAGTTGCTTCTGCAGAATTCATAAGAAAAACTTACTAAGAGAAGATGTTTTTCGCTACGATAAACATTATTTTTATATTTTCCCTCTTCTTATCAAGGGATAAGTACAATGTTGCGAACTCTGGAACTTACCAAATCCTCTTCCCGATTTAGAACCACAAAGATCACACTGCCATTCATCCTGCAAACAGCAAAACAACCCGAATAAGTTTATACTATCTCATATGAGTATTATACTGTACGACCAAAAATAAAATAAGCAAGAGACATCGAGAGAAATAAAGCATGAAAAAGAAATTGCATACTACGATACAAAGTCAAAAAAAGAAACAGGTGGGAGACAAACCGCGGCTGCCTGAGGAGAAACACCAAGTGCGCTATGCCCCACATTATCATAATGAGAGAGACACCACCTTTTCTTTGCAAGAGGAGAAAAATACTCCGTCACAAATTTCCTCCAATAAACAATACTGCCCTCCTACAAAATTAGCAAAAGGTATCTGTCAACAGCTTTGTTCTAGTATGATAAAAATCCTGAGGGCTACATGCATACTTACAGAAGGCCTTTGCCGCTGATGATATAGGTACTGCATTAATCTTCGAGCACAGACGCTATTTTCATAAGGTCGTGGCCCACCAGATATTTGCAGCTGCATTCCTTGTTGCTGCAACTGTTGCTGCTGCTGTTGCTGTACCTGTTGCTGCTGCTGCAGCTGAACCCGCTGCACTGGTGGGAGGGACTGGAGATATTGTTGCTGTTGCCTCAGCTTTTGTTGCTGAAGTAAAATTTGGAACTGTGGGTTTTGGCCTTGTTGTTGTTGTTTCTGCTGCTGCAGCATATCCTGTCTCTGAAGCCACTGACATAACATCTGCTGCTGCAGAGCATCATCCTGTTTTGAGTCTAGTCGAGGTTTTTTCCGCGCTTGCGTTAAGTTGTTGGGGTCCTGAAAGAAAGATTCAGAAGCACGACGACCCATAGAAAGCGGGATTTGATTAGCTTGGGACGTGGGCAATGATGTAGCATTAGATCCTCCTCGCTGGACACTCGGATCATGATGGGAAACCCGTTGCACAACTGTCGACCCGTCGGCAATTGATGAGCCAGAAATGCTGATATTATTAGAGGAGAACGACATTGGGGATGCCGGTAAACGCATATACGACTCGTTATTGATGCTAGCGCTGCGCTGCAAATGAGGGCCGCCTCCAGAGAGACCTGAGTTAGCATCTGTCACCATGGAACTGGCTCCTGCGCTTGGACCCGGGGTTGAGACGCTCATCATAGTGGGATTGTGCATCTCCCCAGAAACCATACTGAGACTGTGATAACCAGGTCCACCACATCCAGGGACAGAGTTAGACGAATTCCCGTAAGAGGAAGTGAACTGAGAGTTCATGAAACTTTGGGATTCATCATCTCCTTGGATTCATCGTCTCAAGCCAGTTTCCTCCCTAAATGCGACACAAATGTCCCCCCCTTTTACTAGAGATATCTGCAACAAAATACATTTTTAACGATTAATAAAGATCAAACAACACTGTCCTCCATCGCAACATATACTCAAATCGTCTACACGTAACGAAATCCAAACATGATATACATAACCAGTGAGGAACAAAAGCTGATTAAGCACAGAGAAAATAGGTAAAGAATCATTTACCCTCTCCTAAAAAACACAAATTTCTCGCATTACAAAGGAATCACTAACCCCAAAATGAAATCAAAAACCCTAATTTTTTAGTTCTTTATATCACAGAAACTAAACCCAGAAATTAACACCGACATACTCGTTTAAAAAAAATTATATATAATCTTGTAAACGAAAGCAGAAACTAAGAGCAAAAGAGAAAAAAATCACAGAAATTAAGTAAAGTATTAAAAAAAAACTTGGGAAGAAGGAAGAAACAGCATACCAAGAACTGTGAAGTTGAGCTTCTTCGATCAGAGCGTAGATCAAAGTAAAATCACACGACTAGAAGATATCAAACTAAACCCCACCCGAATCGAAAACAGAAAGAGGAAGAGAATTAATAGAAAGGGGAATTTTTTAAGAAAAACAAAAAAAGACTGCCTTGAAATTTCAAGCTGGAATTACTAAATTATCAGAAAATAAAAGAATTATTTGATGCATGAAATTGGAAAATCTTAGAGAGAGAAAAAGAGAAGAAGCTCTTTCGTTATATACCTAGTGGAAATCGGAGAGCCAAAACTGACCGGACAAGCCGGTGACCGTCAATACTGACACGTGTAGAGCGTATGATAACAGGTATCGCTTGATCGATTGGTAACCTTTAGATCTTATGTTTGCGTGGCAAGATTATGACCCGCCGATCCACAAAAGTAGTTCTATTCCGGATCGTTCGATTAAGAGTTGGGATGCTCTGCGACGCATGTAGATTCAAATATTTCCAATTGCCAATTGATTTTTTTTTTGTGTGTATAATAACTATACCAATGATTGCAGCTGTAAATGAATGAGTGGGCTACGACAAATATCCACTTTGTTTGCTTCGAATACTTACTTGACACACAAAATAAAAAGTTTCGGATTAACCCCAATATTACTCACTTCGACAGTATAACTCCCAAAGATCAAATATAATATTCTTGATTGTGAACTATTAGAGAGATATTTGAGGTATATTGTCCCCAACCATACATCTTCAACAAAATCAACTGTTTAATAATAATAGCTCAAGGAGAATCCAACATCTAAATTAGGCTTCGTTAATCACATTACAAATAGAGAAAAACCAAAACGGAGGCTAGATTGATTACAAGTTGCCTAAACGAACGATAAAACACCTTATCCTCGGCTAAAGATTTAGGCAGACGATTTCTTTGACTTGTTGCTCGCAGCCAATTGTGTCTGAGGCTGTAATTCAAGAAGAAGAAGCAGCAGCAAATAACAATGAGATGACGGTATTACCAAATGCGAGTGACAACAACATTAAAAATGAATGTAAACTTACTTCTTTCTTCACTGGCTCCTCTTTCTCTGACAAGATTAGCTCAATGTGAGATGGGTTTGACATGTAAGCTGCAAAACAAAAGATGATGATAATTGTTTTTCAGCAGAGCAAACAGAGAGGCTGTCTAAGAGTGTAACAACTTAGTAAAAGAATTGGTTCTTCAGAGAGCATACGGTTGATTCTTCCGTGAGCACGGTAAGTCCTACGCCTTTGCTTCTGTGCTTGGTTCACTTGGATGTGAGATATGAAGAGGGCATCGATATCCAGACCTTTCACCTGAAATGTTTGAATAAAAAGAGTTGACATTTGCTCCAAAACTTTTGTTCTTCCACATGTTGTCTTGATTCACTTACCTCAGCATTGCTCTCGGCGTTCTTGAGCAAGTCAAGGATGAAATTTGCAGACTTGGCGGGCTAGCGACCTTGACCATTAGAATGTCTGTTTTTAGCTTGAGCAGTTCGTCCCACACCACGGCAGAAACGTGTGAAGGGGATAGCTTGCTTGTGAGCTATAACATCTTCAAGGTATCTTTTCGCCTTCAACAATGGCAACTTCCTGATGGCATGCGCTGTTTCTCTAGTGTTCTGTTAGTATATAATTCCAAATCATTAACAGAAACCGGAAACAAATATTCATAAGACTATTTTTGTCAGCGATTTTCTTAATTCATTTATCACAAACACTTACAAAAGTGTCACAGTTTCATATCCTAAGTTCCACGATTTGTAGCTAAATCAGAATAAAGACGCAATAGATACCTTGAAATGAACCCTGAGATCAGAACCTCTAGCCTTGCAAGCTGCATATTCAATAACACGAAGATCAACAAAAATATAGGGACATGGAATTATAAGAAGAAAGAAAAGAACTTTGAATCGAGCTCGATCGAGACGAAACACGATATTAGCTGAGAAACGCAAAGAAGCATTACATTTGGTCGAATTGTCGGGTTCTTGCGAATACTTCACCTAAAGTAGAGAGCATAAGGAAACAGTAGAAGGAAAAACAAAAACTTACATTATATCAACAAAACTCTTAAAAACGTAAGAATCTCCATAAATTATAGAATTCAGAAGATAATCAAAGGTCTTACCATGGTGGTTTGTGCTTCTTCTCGCTCCTTTTACCTTTAGCTGTTACCGGAGAAGCAAAGAAAGAGAAGACGAAAGTAGGGCTTTTCAAAAGAGACAAATACAAAATCAAGCCCTAGCTTTCACAGTCCCTTTAATGGGCCTAACCCACCAAACCTATTTATTAATAACTCAGTCATCACTTTAGGCCCATTATTAGCCAACTAAGAAAATACCAGAAAACAACAATTACAGCACTCCAACAGTTGAAGCCTCTGTTCTTGAACAATGTCAAACCCAAACCCAAGTAGCCATTAGTGTCTTGTTCATGAGAAGATTAAAGAAAAGCTCACATGTGTTTGATCTACCATGGTCCTTATGGATCGTTAGAAACTTGGCGAGAGGACAGAACACACCGACGAAAGTTCGAGACAATGTGGATCTGCGAGGTAGACATTAAAAGGTTTCAGTGTTTGTCGGAGCTGGGCGATGATGACGTACGTGTATACAAGTTTCCGTTTCAGTTGCTCCAAAAAGATTACATGTACTTTAGAAATGTCGAACACGACTTCTACAGAGATGAGAAATAAATATACGTGTGGGGGACTTTAACATTAATTTCGTTATTATCAGCAAATAAATATGTGTGGGGTTACAACATATTGTATGAGTATTTATATATATTAATTTATGTATGATTCTGTGATGACTGATAATGAGACATAACAACAATCACATTAGTTGTCACTCGCTGATTTTTTTTTTGTAGATTCTTGTTTAATGCTTTTATGATTTTTATAATTTTTCCTTCTTCCACGAGTTCCTGTCCAGAAGCAGAGAGAGATAGAAAATTAAATTATTCAAAGACAAAGTATATTTACTTCCCTTTGTTCAGACGTTTCTTTATTATTCTTCTTGATCATTTCACTGTTCTCTTGTCTCTCTCTCTCTCTAGTAATTTTTCATTTTCTTTCAATTTTCTTTATGTAAGTTCTTTGACTCTCAAATTTCCGATCAGAAAACAAAAACAAAAATGATGAAAATGACAATTGGAACAACCGCCGCCGGCGACGGTGAATGGGAGCTCCGACCTGGAGGAATGGTTGTACAGAGACGAACGGATGATAGCTCCAACGTGTCACGTGTCATTCGGGTTCGGGTCAAATACGGGTCGGTCCAACACGAGATCAGTATCAACTCTCAATCTACTTTCGGTAAACCCATAAAAAAAATTCCAGTTTTTTAATTTCGTATGCTCTGTTTTTGAATTTGAATGTTGTTGAATTTTTGACAGGGGAATTAAAGAAGATATTGTCTGTTGAGACAGGAGTTTATCACCAAGACATGAAGATTCTATACAAAGACAAAGAAAGAGATTCGAATATGTTTCTGGATCTTTCTGGTGTCAAAGATGGTTCGAAACTGATTCTCAAACAAGATCCGATTTCTCAGGAGAAACGTTTCCTTGAGATGAGGAAAGTCGCCGCCAAAGAGAAAGCCAATAAAGCAGTCTCCGACATTAGCTTAGAAGTCGATAGACTCGCCGGAAATGTATAACAGAATAAAACAGAATTTTCAATTTTCCCGCAACACTAGTATCTCGTAATTTCAAATTAGTTTTTTTTTTTTTGGATTTTAGTTGTCGGCGTTTGATAAAGTGATTGGAAAAGGAGGGAAAGTTGAAGAGGAGAATCTGGAGAATTTGCTGGAAATGTTGATGAATCAGTTGGTGAAGCTCGATGCGATTTTGGGTGATGGAGACATTAAAATGAAGAAGAAGATGCAGGTACTTACTATCAATTTAAGTTGGGATCTATAGACTTCAATTGTAGGTAGCTTTTTTTCACGTTTAAAATTCCTTCAAATACATACCATTCACAATAATAAATAAAAAATGATTTAAAAAAAATAAAACTTAACAAACTATCTTTTAAAAAAGTTTATCATTAAAAAAATTTGGTGAAATTACGATTTATACTTAATCATTTTGTTAGTATGCATAATAAATAAACTATAATTACATAATTTCGTGATTTCGCAGTCAATTTAAAATTAGGATTTTTAAAATTAACCAATCAATCGTAGTTATTCGTAAAATGTCTTTAAGTTTTTTAAAATTGTTATCAATTTGTGGAATTGCCAAATTGTTAAACACAATTCACGATTCCGCTGAATTTTAAAACTTTTTTATAATTTGAATTAATGTTGTGGTTTATTATGTAATGTTATTTTGATATTTTTTTATGGTTCGATATAAAATGTTGGAAGGAGGAAAGATTACAGAAGTACGTTCAGGCACTCGACATATTGAAGATCAGGAACTCATTGCAGCTGAAAACACAGATACAACCGCAACTAAAACCGCAAACACAACCACAATACAAAGAACGAGATTTCGTGACGTTTGAGGAGGAAACGTCGAGAAAATGCACGGCCTCATCGCTGATTCGTCCAGTGATCATAACCACGAGATGGGAAACGTTTGATTCCAATTCCACCTCCACGGCCGAAGCTAAAACGGTTAAAACGCACCATCCAAAATTCATATGGAAATTATTTAATTAAGCTATATATGCATTATACCGCACACTTTAATATTAGATTTCAAAATTTTTGCGATATATCTTTTTTCTCTAATTTTGTATGTTTTGTGGTTGACTTTTTAGCTTAATTATCGTATCCAATTTTATTTTTTTCGTGTGTCATAGGCTTATGGCCTTAAGGGTAGCTCCAACGAATAATGATTATCATCATCATATATCATCGTATGAGAACGTTTTAAGTTGTCATACCAATTTTATTTTTTTTCGGTTTTCGCTTGACAAAAAACGAGTTCATCTGGAATGAAACCCAAATTAATCGTATGAAAATGCTTTGATTTGTTGTCTTTAAACTGCAGGTCTAATATATATTTTCGTCTTTTCATGTATTTCATAAACTCATGATTATATTAAAAATGAAGAGAATCGCAAGAAATTTAAGCAAGTGTTGAACAATATGGTAATGAATTGCCACACCAATAAGTAGTAATTGTGGTGGTGTTGTAACAACGACAGTTCAAATGCAAAACGGTCCAGGACAAGACAATCCTCTTCTATTATATAGATAGGGACAAACCATTGCAACAAATCATAAACTTTCAAACAAGCGTTATAAACCTAATAAATACATTGCAATATAACAGAAAACAAATTTACTTGTAATCAATTATAATTTAATTTATAACCAAAATCTGTATCTAGATAACCATTTTTTTAAAGATTAGCCAGGATATTGTAGTCTAACAATTTCTGCTAATATCATTGATATAGAGATGTGTCATACTACCTAAGTTCAAACCCCATAATATATATTGTTAGAGAAAAAAAATAAGTTTCAGTCTTTTTAAAGACAAATTAAATCCAGCTTCATAAAAACAAATATTATTACAGGAAACAACAAACATATCAAATGTTCATAGTTTTTCACTACAACCAATTAAACATATAAATGAAATAAATGAAATAAGCCTCCAACAATGAATATAATGACTAAAAAAACATCCGACCATACCAACTTATTAAAAAACAAATTAATATAAATGTTTAATTAAGCAAATTCTGGAGAACTTTTTTTAACTCATGTCAGGATCGACCAAATACTTCATGAAGTCTTCATCGTCAGAATCCTGTAGAAAATATACAAATACAAAACAAAAAGAATGTGATATAAGAAGTTGAGTGTACTATAGTTCAAACGTACCATTTCATAAATTAAATATAATATAAAACCATATATATATAAAATTAATGATATTAATACAGTGACAAATTATTCTTCATAAAATTGTGATTATTTTTCTTAAATTCAAAAGTTCATAACACTAGTTTAACAAATATGAATTCTTTTTTTGCGGGTTATAGAATTCAAAAAATACTATCAAAACATGTTTTGATTTCAAAAAAAATTATGAAAAAAAATAATGTTTTGATTTCAAACAAATTTTATGAAAAAAAATATTTTTTTTACCTGAATGGTTGACAATGGGAGTTCTGTCAAATCCGCAACATCATTTTCCTGTGTAAAAAAATACATTCCATAACACTAGTTTAACAAATATAAACTTAGTTTTTTTGTGCGGGTTATAAAATTCAAAGAATACTATCAAAACAATTAGATTTCAAACAAATTTTATTAAAAAAACATTTTCTTACCTGAACGATTGACAATGGAAATTCTGTCAAATCCGCAACACCATTTTCCTATGCAATCAATGTTCAAATATCAATTACTTGTCATGTCATTTTACATGAAAGTAATCTAAGGGATAACAAATGATCTCTTAGTGATGTAAATAAGATTTACCTCATTTGTAATGTTCATGTCTTGATTAGGAAAATACATTTCCGGATTGGCAGCGAGAGAGTTCAATATTTCTTCATTGTAGTCATCCTTCAAACAATCATTGTGTATATATGGTTACAAAAATTTCAATCAATATAGACACATACATATCTATTATATATATATATATATATATCTATTTTTTAGAAGCGTAAAAGTAAAAGTAAAATAAAATAAGAATCTGAAAAAATAAAAAATAAACATAACTTACGTTATTAAAACTCCAATTATCAATGTCTTCAAGAGGATAAGCAGTAGACACTTCAAGATTTTCATCGTTCATGTTATCTTGATGCTGCTCAAAATCATGCACACCCAAAAAAGAAGAAGATACATTCATATATATATATGTAAGAAGCAAGCTAAATTGATATTAGTTATTAATTAATTTACCTGATTTTGATCAAACTGCAAGTTAGTTACATCGCAAAAAGCTTCGTTGATGATGTGATAATCATTAGATTTATTTGGATCTTCTTGTACATGAACCACACCACCGGCTTGATTAATCAAGTCATTCTGTGACTGCTCCTTATTGTTTACGAACGATGATAATGTAGAAGGAAATCCTGAAGTTGAACTTTCATGGTTACTGATGTTGTTGTTATCAAAATTCCACTTCATGTCATCCAAATTTTCACCAAAAGATCCACTAGGATAACTAGTATCATGAACTCTTATCCCATCAACATAGTCATCATCAGTACCATGAAGTTTTATTCCACCAAAAAAATCGTTATCATTGCTATTACCATGGTTACTCATGTTGTTGTTACTAAAACTCCAGTTCATGACATCCAAATTTTCACCAAGATATCCATTAGCATTATCAGCACCATGAACTCTTATCCCACCAAAAGAACCATCAGTAGTACCATGAACTCTTATTCCACCAAGAGAACCATTATCATCACCATTACCTTGGTTACTCATGTTGTTATTACTAAAAATCAAGTTCAGGCCATCCAAATTCTTACTAAAAGACTCATTATCATTACCAATACCCTGAAGTCTTATCCCACCAACAAAACTATCATCAGTACCATGAACTCTTATTCCACCAATAGAGTCATTACCATCACTATTACCATGGTTATTCGTGTTGCTGTTATTGAAATTCCAGTTCATGCCACCCAAGATTTCATCAGGAGATCCATTACCATTACCAGTACCATGAACTTTCATCCCACCGACAGAACCATCAGCAGTACCACCAAGAGAACCACTAGCATCCACATTATCATGGTTACCTATGTTGTTATTGCTAAAATTCCAGTTCATGTCATCTAAATTTTCACCAAGAAATCCATTATCATTACCAATGCCATGACTTCTTATCCCACTAACAGAAGCATCATTAGTACCATGAACTCTTATTCCACCAAAAGAACCATTGCTACCACTATTACCACTACCATGAACTATGATTCCGTTAAGAGAGCCACTACCATTATCAACACTATTAACTCTTATTCCACCAAAAGAGTCATTACCATTATCATCACCATTACCATTAACTACCATACCATCAAGAAAGCCATCAGTATTTCTGGTACCACGGGTTCTTATTCCACCAAGAGAGTTATCATTATTATTACCATAAACTCTTACTTCATCAAGAGAGGTATTACCATTAGCATCATCATGAACTCTTATTCCATTGCCATCACCGTGAACTCTTGTTCCACCAAGAGAATCATTACCATTGCTGTTAAAATCAACTCTTGTTCCACCAAGAGAATCATTACCATTACCATGAACTCTTATTCCATCAAGATAGCCGTTACTAATACCATGAACTCTTGTTCCACCAAAAGTCTCGTACCCATTACCATGAACTCTTATTCCATCAAGATAGCCGTTACTAGTACCATGAACTCTTGTTCCACCAAAGCCATTATCATTACCATAAACTCTTGATCCACCACGTTCAACCGAATCCCCATATCCATATTTTCTGATACCAACGTAATTACTACCCATATTACTGGTAGTAATATTAGAGTTCATACCCAAAACATCACTAGTTTTACCATATTTTCCAAACCTAGGAGCATGAGATTCTTGAGATGTTCCAAAAATGCTTCTCTTTTTCTCTTTTGGAGGCAACATACCATTTGAGAACCCAAAGCTGTCTCTCCTAGGCAACAAGTTGGATCCAGTTTGGCTGAAAATATAGGTGGGTTTACAGTTCATGTAGTCGACAGAGTCATGTAAACCAGCATTGTTGTTCATCATTGGGCCAGTTTGACCAAGACCATGGCCAGGTTGGGAATTGAAAAGATTGTTGCTGTGTAGGCTTGTGTTGTAATTGTAAGAGTGTTGAGGGTTGATGTAGCTTGAAGATGTAAAGTTGGAATTCATAGCTTTTCTTGTCCTTTCGAGACCTTCTTCCTTGACTCTTTTCAAAAACTTTCGGTATTTCTGTGTAATGTCAACAATTTCAATATTTTTAGTAATATATTTAATGAAATTATATATATATATATATAAATAATAGGAGTTGAAACAATATATAAAATACACATGTATAAATGATTTTCTAAATTCATAGGTTTTATGTGAATGTATCATCAGTATATCGATACAAAATTATATTTAATACTACTAAAACTATTTTAAAAAGATATTGTAATTAAAATTTTATTACATCAATTGAAAATAAAGAAAAACATTGATTCTACTTTTTTATATTAACTTCTATTTATAAAACCAAACAGTTGTCATTAAATTTACTATTGATTCATATACTATTCAAGAATCGGAAACAAAAATAAAACAAAAATTATATCATATTTTTAAATAAATATAGAACAAAGTTAACCCGATATGTAAAGTTTTTTAAAACTTAAGATATTTGATCTAAGAACAGTATATTGATATAATGTGCGTTGAAATATGATCAAATGATATAAGATCCTTTAAGCAATTTGATAGAAGACCGAACCTGTAATTTGCTGGCTATGTGTGCTCTTGTTAGGTATTTCAGGTTCATGAATTCTAAAATCTTCTTCGGCGTTGCCTCTTCAAAATCATATCATACGTAAAGCAAAAGAACGTTAGTATATATCCAAATATTTTAAAAATGTAAAAAAAAACAGAAAGTTATATTTTTTGACAGTTTAGCATAGTTACATATATTTCACTGAAAAACAGTGTTTATTGAAGATAAAGAAATAATGAATGAAAGTTGTGAATATTATCTTATCAAAGGAATAATCCAAGATCTTATATATACAGATTTAGCATAATTTTATACACAAATTATCGGATAACATTAAATCTTAACCTATATAATCCAAGGTCTTTACTTCTATTGGATTTGTGTTAAAATTTTTGGCAATAATCTAACTAACTAAAGGTTAAAAAAGATAATTTAACTAACTAACTTATTATTAATTATAAAACCACCACGAGTTTGAACTTTCTATGTAATCTAAAAACATTTATAATATTAAATATATTTTATTATAATTGATTGACAAAAAAACAATATATATGATAACCTGCTGATATTAATATTACGGTTATTCCACTCTAAGTTGGTAAACTTGAATAATCTTTCTGCCATGATCTCATCATTTGCAAAAACAATTAAGACAAAAAATCGATATGACAACATCAGATTTTTTTCAAATTCCCTATTATTTTTTGTTCTACCTATAAAATTGATTATTTAAATTTATGAATTTAGAATTCTGTTTGAAACTCTAGAACCTGATAAAGATATAACCTAAAAAGATATTTTTAAAGTATATTATTTTTAGATAGTATAGTATAATTTAAATAAATACGATCGATTTTAACCAAACACGTTAAAATGTATGTTATAAGCTTTGAATAATTAATATCAAAACTGTTGTGTCGGATAGTTTGAAAAAAAAACATTATGAATTAGAAGATTTGTATGACCTTATTTTTAAGATCGTTTTTACGTATTGAAAAAGTAAAACATACTCATTAATCATATACCTTATGTATTCTTCTAATGAACACAAATGATCATGTAAATTTAATCTAACAGTCGTTTTTACGTATTAAGGAAATACCCTAAAACACATACTCATCAGATTTTACTCTCAAATGGTAGAGTAATATTTCAATGAACACGAACGATTTATATCCAGCAAGTGAAAAGACAAGTCAAGAACTTCAAATACATAACAGCGATCGATGTGTCGGATGGCTTGCAAAAAGAAAATTATGAAGAGAATTCGACAAAACAATCGTAGACAACTACCAATATCCTATTATTATTCTTTCTAAACTCATAAAATGAATTAGAAAATGTAAATGTGTAGTTAAAACTTAAATTTTATAGTCGCTATGTACTTAATTCAAATATAACTTATCAAAACAATAAAAGACTATTATATGTCCCATGATAAAGAATATTTCAGTGAGCACAACTAATACTGAAAACAAGTCTAACATGTGAAAAGGTAATTTGAAGAAAATGTTAAATTACTTACTTCGAAGACCAATGTGTTGGATGGCCTGGTGAAATAGATCCTGAAGAGAAGTCGTCCACTTGATCTTTTTCTTTGTGGCCTGTGGTCGAGAATCTCCATCGTATGGATTGCTGCTTGAGCCTGTCTTCTGGATCTTCCTTGAAGCATCTGTATCGTTCAGATATCGATCATAATATAACATATCTAGAATCAAATTGTATAGATTACAAGAAGGAGAAACTATAAGATTGTTTTTATCGTTCACATGATCATAATTGATTAGAAATTACCGTGTATCTTGTAGTTTAAAGCATGCTTCCATACGGTGTTGACGTCGTTTGGTTCGACCGGTTGTCTCATGAAGGACATTGCTCCAGAGGGTAAAGTCTCTTGCTCAATTTCATTGTTCATGTCTGCTGAAATCACTGTAAGAATCAATCAAAACAGAAAAGAAATCGAAAAGGAACTTGTTAGCATATCAATTAAGACTATAAGTAAAAGAGTTCAGAGAAACAAAACTAAAAATGGATTAGAAAATCTTGCATGTCAATTAGTTGTTGGTTGCTTATGTTACGCTCTTCTTCTATTCGTCATTGACCTGAGATTTACTTTTTCTTTGCAAATATTTCTTATTGCATGTATGATTTTGACATATGTAACACGTATCTTTTATAGGATTACATTGGTTTACCTTTTCTACTAACAAATGCACTATTACTTAGCTGTCATAGAGCTTATATGTGTGCAATATACATTTCTAAGGAAAAACATTTAATATAATTTCTCATTTTTGGCTATTCCCCATTTTTATAAATGCATGACCCTTTTTACATAGTAAAAAAATTATTTCTCATTTTAGGTATGAAAATGTTTGCTAAAAAGAAAATACAGGTAATATTTACCAATACCGTTTAATAATATTTAATAAAAATTGTCAAAAGGAAAATTTCTCCTGTTTTCTTTGTCATCACTCACAACTTTCTCTTTTTATTATAGGGAAACATAATTGGATTACTTACCTTAAAAAATAAAACCAACCAATAGTTGTCTTGTTTCTTTGTCAGCTCACCACTTCTCCTCTTTTGTTTTTACCTTTTTTATTATAAGAATGCATTATATAATTAATTTTTTATATAGGAATTTTCTTTTCCATCTAAATAAATTGATTTACAAATGTAGGAAAGGAAACACAGTCTAGTAGCAACGTGTCGTAATCCATACATATGGTAATTGGGGAATAGAGAGCCTAAACTATAAATCAATAAGGACAAAAAAAGAGGTTATATTTCTAGTTATTATTAAATTTTATAAAAAAGCATTAAAATATATAAGTTGTTGACAGACAAACAAAAGACAAGAATAGTTAAACCTATCAATAAGTGGAAAAAAAACTCTTACCAATAACAGGCAAATTTCCAAAATCTTCTTTAATCCTCTTTTTAGTTGCACACCATTGAAACTAGGCATATGGTAATTGGTGATTACAACTTCTGACGAATCATTTGCTGTCATTACTGTAATTTCCCCAAATGATTTATCTACAAATTAAACAATTAAAATATGAGAAATACGTGTACGGCTGAATATATACATGCATATACGTATATATAGACATTTGAAATACGAGTTTTTGTAAGATATTTTTTTTTTAGATTCATCAATTCTGTTTTCATAAAGAAAGTAGTAGGCAATGTGATGTTTATGATTTCAAAAATCAGTTGATAGATTCGAATGAACTACATTTTAAAACAGGTTATTTAGATTATAACCAATGTTGGGTTTCAAAAAAAAAAAACTTATGTTGACCGGTAATATAAATAATAAGATTACATGCTTGATATGTCTTTTTATGTTTAGGTTAATGATTTAAAATTATTCAAAGTGTAATTTAAATGTTATTAAATATTATATATGCGCATGTTGAAATTATGTTGTTTATACGAACATTTCAAATAGATTTAAAAGAGAGCAGCAGGACCGATTTAATTGTATATAAGACACTAGTCGATGATGGTCTAGATTCCAAATGACGAGTATAAAAAAATTTGTTTTTATTTATAAGAAACCAAATTTCAACTTTACGTCGAATTATATAATGAAACCTTGAAAAGATTGAAAAAAAGATAAAACCGAGTTCACAAGTTGGGGATAAAACTTCTTTTACCCTCGAGTACCTAGATGATTAAGCTTGTATATATGGGACATATGGGTGACAAATAACAATCAATATTTTCGGATCAATACGTAAAAAACTTCTCGAATATATATACAAGAGTTCTAATGACATTCATAATTTCATGAAATGATATCACAAACAACGTGACTAATAGCATTAATGGATTCAAAATATTCAGATCTAAATACAAAAACAAAACATATATGTTATGGGAAAAAAAGAGAGGCTATAATCCAAGTCTTTTGCGAAAACATAGGAACGCCAAAACATTTTTTTAAGTCAAAATAATGATCATACCTCTGTAGCTCGCGTTTGAAGCATATTGGGGACAATAGAGAGAACAATCGGATCATCATCCACAACCATAATTGTGACTTTCATATGAGTGCTTTGGTGGCTAAAAGGTAGATCAAAGGCCATTTTGCACTTTTCTATATGAACATGTTCGGTTTCATATTATGATATAGATTTTTTTTTCCTCTACACACCATGCAAAAGATATATACTAGAGTTGGAACTTAACTTGCTCGTAAAGATATTTTTTTCTTTTTGTAGAAACTCATAAAATAAAACTTGCTAGTAAAGGTAACGCGTAGAACCATAGTGTGTGGGTTAGAACTATTAAATAAATTAGCTTTAGTTGCTTTTTTAATAATTATTTTGGGTTAAAATATTTAAAAGGGGATGAAACTTAGAAAAAGAAGTTACAATGGGCAAAACAAGAGTATTTGATTTAGATCAACCAAGTCAACTTCAACCGGAACAAAAAGGTTTGAGCGCATATTAAACATATATACCAACACTACTTAAAAGTTATTTCGTGCTAATTCATATACAAAATCTAGACTAAATTAAGGAAATTTAATGATATTTACCAACAGATTTGAAGATGATTTGAAAATCTTACTGTGCAATGAATTTTATAAATTTCGAATTTAGGATTGATTTTTAATCAGATTTTCTTACTTCTTTGTTAGATTTATTATATAAAAAAATAAATTATAATTGTTAGAGTATCACGCACAAATACTTCTTTGTTCGATATAGAAATTTAATTTATCAAACAGAAAATTGTTATACTCATATTATTTACGTGATTTCTTACGTACCATATTATTTTACAACGTAGACAATTTATACATATCAAATGGATTTATATTTCCGTCATATCCATGAAATCTATTATCTTATAGTTTTATATAATTATTTAGTGCGTTAAACATTAATATCTTCATGCAAGGTTTATTTCGAAAAATAGAGAGACTTTTTTTTTACATTGAGAAAAAATAATGAAAATGATTTTTATGTCATGATAAAATGAACAAAAGCAACAAACTGGTGATCCTAAAAGGTCGATTCCTCCCCGAAGGTAAAACTCTCCGGCCGACGAGCCTTGAGAGAAAAAACAAAAAAAAACACAAGAGAAAAGAGCGGAAGACCCCAAAACGCTAACAAGATTCACCACAGAAGAAGAAAACAATGCTTCTTCTTCTGCGAAAACACACCTAAAACAGCTTTCTGAACACCGGAGAAACTCGCCGGAAAAAAGAGAGAATGATAAAAAGTGTCTTGAATCATTTTTCCATCACTTTGACTTCTTGAGATGGACGGTGGTTCTGAAAACGGCGTCATCACGGACAAAACTCCACCAAAGGTAAGATAGAGGGATTCCAGCAGCTCGCCAAAGAGCGTGAGCATCGACGTAGCCTTTGTAGGGAGGAAAATTGAACATTCTGAGACACATTGTGAGTATGCTCAAGAAAAAGAAAGCTCTTAGCTTCCACTTGGATGGATGCGACGTTAAAGCCGCCCATATACCCCACACCACTAGCTCTACTCCTCCTATTCCGAATATAACTTTCCAGTGAAGCCCTGTAAAAGTATAGAGAGACACTGATATGCAACTAAAGAAGAAAGTCGAGTTTCGTGTCAGAATCTTTAAGTATATTCCTAGAAAGATTATACCTTCATCAAGGTTGTAGAAATTGAGGTAGAGAATATGAGTTGCTACAACTGCAAGAACAGGTGCAGAAACCATGATTTTGGCAGATTGATCATGTATACTGAAAGACCGTATTATTGCTAGGATAAGCGAAAATCCGGCTAATACTGTCGCTGAAGAGTAATCAAGCCTCTCTGTCAATTCAACATCTCTATACACAAAGTTTGAACCAAAAAAAAAGAGTAAATCATAAGTGAGATTGACATGACGAATTTTGACAATCTAGGTGTTGAAAATGGAACATGGAGATAGATGAACTTTACCTGCTGTGACAGACACCACTCCAGAAGAGTGAATTCATTACGATGATGGCATAGATATGCAATAATCCGTTGTACTCGTAGTAAGTTTTCCGGTTTGGCTGGAGAGGCAAGTTATAGTAAACGAGGATGAAATATGAGACCCATCCATGGAACTGTATTGCAAGGTCGAGAGCAGAGAAAGCAACTGAGACAGGTTCCTGAAGATGCAAATATATATATGAGGAACAATACTTGAAAACACCACTGCTAAATTCGTTTCTTTAAACTAAGACTTGCAAAGAGAAAATCACCTGAATTCCATAGACATGTTTGAGTGGCCATTTACCGAAATACTTGGTAGGTTTCTCTCCGTTCCTTTTTCTCTCTTCTTCTCTTGTCATCATGCATTCGTACTGGCAATCACTTTTGCAATCCCACTGTTTCCATCGCAAGTAAAGTGGCTCTTGCATGTACCAAGGACCGTCAATGGCTTTTCCATCAGCCGAAAATTTACAGTGCTGGAAGCAATTATCCCCCACGCAGCCAGTTTTCTGACATTGATCAACACAAGACCTGGAAACCAATCAGCTTTAACATTGATTTGTTCTTAACTTGAGCAAAAGTCAACTGATCGCAACTGAAAGTATTAGAATCAATGACAAGGTTATGAGCAGGCAGATTAATTCAATGCCATCCTTTTATATTCTCAAATTATAACATCGCCATATAAGTTATTTAGCATTTCTCTGACACACTCATAAGAAGTTACTACAACACAACCTCTCTCTTAGGCAACATCAACTGGTCTACAGCTCAAACCTTGGTAACAAGTTCTTATTTCATTTCTTTCCCTGTTCCCATTATGCTCAAGAGAAATTAAGCTATTACATGGCCTACAAAGCAAACAACAACATAGAGAGAACGAGAGAGAAGCTTCCACTAAACAAAAAAGGAAACACCGAAGTCCTGAATACCACTTGCAGCCCTAAGTCCCTTTCTAGTAATTTGCCTTTTTAATCTTTCCAACAAAAACAATGATCCTACAGTTATATAATCAAGGCTTGTGCAAACGCTCAAAGAAAGATTTCGTCTTCTAACGTGTTCCAACTATCACCACAAAACTTGCAAAATTATCAGGAAAAGTCAACCACATAGTTCTAATCCCTTCCCCACCATCTCCTTATCACTCATATTTTGTGGCTCTAATCCCCTTAATCCCTCCACCAAACCTTTAGAAAAATCTGATTTTTATGTTTGTTTTTTCCTAAAAGGGATCAAATTCCACAGAATAGGAAGAGGATTGATTACACCTTCCTTGTATGCAGCCAGAATTTCACAATAGTCGAAATATCTAGCAATCACTGAATCTAACGGTCGACTCTCACAGTAATCCAAAAAACCTAGCGCCGCATTTTCTAATTTTCAAACTTCTTAAAGCGAGCGCTGGAAGCTAATTTAAGATAGGAAAGTTTTGTCCTTGGACTTGGTCAAATAATTTTCAGATTACGAAAACCAGAGAACAATCATGAAACAGAAATCGAGCTAAGAATACCAAAACGAAGAAGAAGAAGTAGAAAAAAGCAGAGACTTACTTGTAAAGAGGATCAGCATCTCCTTCACTCGCTTCCAGTGCCGAAACAAGACATGAGACCGCAACAGTAAGCAGAACCCATCTCAGATTTCGCGCCATCCGATTATCAAAGAGAAGAAAGAAGAGAGACTAGGAAGAAGAAGAAGAAAAACGAAACGAGAAGCAAGATAAGAAGAAAAAGCGTCTCCTTTGGAAGTTTTTCTAGAGGGAAGACTTAGTCGGTGGATGATCGGAGAAATTGAATTGGTTTCGGTGTGGCAGCTTCTTCTTGTCCATCAAATCGCGGAGACAGGTGGATGCATAGAACGAGCGAGAGAGAGAAAGAGAGAGAGAGATCTCGCTGCTCAAGAGAGAGAGAGAGATCCCGTGAGCGTGAAGGAGGATGAAGGAGAAGCGCGTGGCGAAACAGAAGGAGACGCGTGGAGCAGAGTGTGTAATAAAAGAGATAAATCACTGACGGTCGATACACACCTCCACTTCTTCTTCCGTCACTTTGTCTTTGTTTTTGTTTTGTATCTTAAAAGACTATTTCAGTATTTTCCATTTTGTTTTTTTCCTCGCATACACTATATTTTTCTATCATACCAAAATTTATCTGTTAAAAATCTCTAATGCGCTAATATTATATATTGAATTTTATATTATCTATATATATTTGTGTTTGGGATGGTTTTTGGGTATTCGAGAAAGTATATTTTAATATAATATTATAACTACACAAATTTGATGATCTTATAACTATTTGATATATATACATCTATCATATTCAAACTAGATACATTTGCGTTGCAATGTATTATTTAGTGTTTGATAGACCTAATTTATAAAACTAGGATAAAGAAACTTAAGAAAAACTAGTTTTATTACAATTGACAATAGAAAAAAAAGAAAAAACTGCATCCATAACCAAATCCAAAATTCTATTTAAAATATAAATTTCTACTTTTTGAACAATCAACTAGATTTTCTTCTAAAACATTTTACTTTTTTCTGAAATATTTATATCGGTACTTTTTTACAAAATAAAAAATTGAACTGAAAATATTTTCTAACTTAGTCTATAATTATTATTTTTTAACTTTTTCCTTCAGATTTTTTTGACCAATTTGTAAATCATGCAAACTAGCAAAATCAAAATTTTCCCAATACCATCAAGTATGAATGGCTGGCTATGTTTAGATATAAGTTAGTACTCAATTTTATATAAAAAATAGTTTTAAACATTGCATCAACTGCTTTTATAAAAGTTGTATACCTAAGCATGATTTACTTGAACTATTGACAAAACAACTATTTACCTTAACACCTAATGTAATTATCGAACAGAAACCTCTATAAAATTTGAGAAAAGTCATTTCAATAATGTTGGCCACAGTAAAAAACATTTTTAAATAGCAATAAAATTCGATCCTCTTATTCCATTTATATACAATAAAAATAAAAATACGTGCTTTGGGCAAATACATGACAGCACGATGTTTCACAGCCTCACGTTCAAGTACTGCGCGTGTGAAAGAGATTCGGACTTCCCGAATTTTTTGGAAGAAGAAGATATTTGTTGCATTTTGTTGATTAACTGTTTTCGTAATTATTACATAACTATTTAAACAGTCCTAACACTAAACACCAGTCCCTGCCGAAATAACTAATGAGTTTTTAAAGTCAAACAAATCAGGGGTTTTAGATTTTAAGTTGCAATCAATCAATATCTTAAGCATCGAGTGACAATTATTGTATTGTAGAAGAGAAGAAATATTTTCTGAGGCGTAGTAAATGAAGATCAAACATGTTATATTATGTTACACTTGCTAATTAGTTATTTATGAGTACGAGGAAGATTTGATTCCATTTTCCGAAACTCATATCCTTTCTGAATAAAATTATACTACTATAAGTTTTTTTTCTTCTTAAAGCACAATTTACTCAGAATTTAAGTCTCCAAATTATTCATCTGCAGTATTCAATAAACTTCCACTAAACATATCATAAGTAACCTCGGTCAAATAAATTATTAAAATATATAGTATTTGGTTGATCATATTTCACAAACAAACAAGTGTGACATATGTGTCAACTCACATTTACTTACTCAAGCTGTAATTTGTTTTTATATTTTCACATTTCCTCCTTTTTTAAGGCCACCCTATCATTTTTTTCCTATCCAAAATCATTCGTAGTAATTAATATTGAACTCTAATTTCACCTATTTAAATAAACAGCGATTTCCAAAAAAAATATTTATTTAGTTCGAAGATTATATGAAAATTAAATCGTCCAAAAAAAATTAGGATAGAAAAAAATAATGAGCAAAAATAAGAATTAAACATTAATTATTTAACTTTTTAAATATTCAAATGAATTACAGATATTTTTATTGGTAATAAAACTTTTTGATCTATGCATAAAAACAATCGATTGGCTCGATCTCTTATTTATTTTAGATTAAAAATATTTTTAAAATTTTTATTTTTTTATCAATCGTACTAGTTATATCTTTTCATCAATCAATTTAATTATTTCAATATCAATTTGATAAACTTTTATCTGGATTGATTGAAATTTAATTAAAATATTTTTAAAAGAAGGTGTAGCCTATTTCCAACAATCTACCACTTTTAACTACAAAAGTTTTAACTATCTAATATACTTATTATAAGAATATCAGCATTAGTATAGTAATATTTAGGAGAGTCTCTCACAATTATAATAAAGCAAAAAGAAAAAGAAAAAAAAAGAGAGAGAGACTATTTTCGTAGTAGAAACTCTTAAAAATATATAAAATATTTTTCGGAAATTTGTTATTTTACGATTGGTTTAACTTTTATATTTAAAATTTATATACATGAGATACTTGGTTGAGAGACTCTAGCAATACTGATACTGATGTTCTGAGAATCACGATTGATAATCGGAGACTGAAATTACAGCCTGTAGATCGGCGAGACACTCCGACGGGAGTGAGAGAAATGTGTTCATAAACAGATCGTCGACGGTTTCGACTTTCGCGACGCCGACGAGCCTACACTTTCCTTCTCCGTCCATTCTCTCTCCTCTCCCTCTCTTTGTCTCTCCTATTGACTCCTCCGTCGTCAACACCGCTTTCACCACCAACGGCGGAGCTCTGTAAATCCCTCCTCCCGCCGTGAAATCGAACTTAGCCGTGAACTCCAACTCCACCTTCAAATCAATCAAAATTCAAACTATTTTCAAAAAAAAAATAGTAATCGAATCAAAACAGAGGATTGAAAATTTTCACCTTCCCGGATTCTGGATCGATGGTTCCTTGAAAAACCTCCGGGGATATATCGATTTTTAAGAACGGCGGTAATGGAAAGCCGAGAAATTTCGTGGTTTGGCTTGTCAGAGAAGGAATGTACAGAGTGCCCACATCGAAACTAACAGACAATTCGGGTTTCGATGCTCTGTTTTTGTCTTCGCCGTCGACGTCGACCTTCCGGGCGGTTCCGACGCCGGAACCTCCTTGAGGAGAATATTCGAAATCAGGATATCTTGAGATGCCAAGCTTACCTGTTCCAATAGTCTTGAAACTGACACTGTAGAGATTATTGGGAAGCTGTGTTGTGTTGGGTTTAGGCGTACTTAGGGAATTTGAAATTGGTTTGATTTGGTTTGGGGATTTGCGATTAAAACTGTATCTTCTTGGGGATTTGTAGATTGTTGACAATGGGTTTATCTTTGTTGAAGCCATTGTTAATATGACGAATCAATTTGATTGAGGGTAGATGACTTGAAGAAAGCATAAATCTTATCGTCACATTCTTTTTTGTGTGGTGGTGGAACCAACATATGTTTACTAGTTTCTGATGTTCATTTTTCACCTTGCAATTGTATACTTCAAGCATTCTAGGATTGTCTTTGTATCGAATAATGGGTTGGAAGGATAGATTGTATATACATAGGCCCAACAAAGTAACTATGGGTCAATTTCATCTCATTCAGCTTTGGGCTCAATCTATCTTTCAAATGTATGGTTTAAGTGAACTTTTGGTTCATGTAGGTCTTGTACAACATCATAATGCACACACATTGTAATCGATTTTTACCATTCTTGGGACTGAAGTTTGTTTAGTTAAGCTGCCAATATATTTTGAACGGATACGAAAATGGGTTTGATAGGTTTTCGAATTACCCATGTGTGTAATTTTAATTTTACAAATTACTAAAATATATCGAAAGCTCTAAATAACATTACTTGAATTATGTGAATAAATGTTTTCAAGTTTTATTCGCACTACATTTCCTTTATAACCAATATGGATATTACTTTTGACAATTATAATAATTTTAAATTATCCAAATAGAAAAGAACAGGGGAACGAGGAGTTGACCGACCAATTTAACGAAATTATTAACTCTTGTATGATTATATTCATTCAATTATTGATAATTTTAGAATGTTTCGTGAGCAAATATGTGCATATGAAAACACTTAATGGATGCTTATAATAAGAAATAAGACTTTCGGCCGCAGTGGAAGATATAAAGCCTATAGAATTGGGACTGCTTTTGTAGAATGTGGACCGATCTGACTTTGTCAAATTTTCATTTCTACCGTTGGTCCTTGCTCCTAACTCATTTTCCGCACGCCATTAACGATAAAGATTCTCATTATATTTGTCATTTTTTTATAAGCCATACCTTCGCCAACACCATATTCCCCAATCCAACACGATATATACTAATGAATCCATTGTCTAATAAAAGAAAAAGCATTATTTATTTCTTTTTTTTTGCTCAGAAGGAAAAGCATTATTTGTTCCTTTTTTGCTCAACATTTGTAGTTTATATCATTAACAGATCAATTGTTCGTTATCTTTCTAATTAAAATAAATGGCATCGGTTAGATGAATCAGATGCACCATCTGCTATGTGTATATTTGGCTACAAATTTATTTTTCACTTTTATTTCGCAAAGGTTTTTACAACGTACTCCTTACGTTATTGCTGAAAGGATAAATATTAGGAAAAAGAGACTTTCCCTACGCATTTATCACTATATACAAATCCAATAGATGAGACATATAGGAGAAATACATCTTTTTTCTCAAACTTATAAAAAACGTATTAATTATAGGTTGCTCTCCCGTCTTCGATGATTCATACTAATTAAGTTTAATATACTATACATAATTGGGAAAATTAGATAGTTGAACAATTTGGATCAGTTATATAAATTCCTAAATCATCTGCTTTCATCAAATGTCATACACACGACAGGACAACCGATACGATGACAATTGGTCCGAATTTTATTTAATCAAAAATATACGAATAATAGAGTACAAGACACGTTGACAAACGCATAAAGATCGATTACATTGATGAACCACTTTTTTAAAATGAATAGAGTATTTAGTAATTTGAGAATTCTGAAAGTCATACATAATATCTGAGGTTGATTAACTAATCAAAAAGGTAGTTGGAACGTTGGCTTTTGTGGATGTAATATAACTTACGTGACATTCAATGGCGGCTACGTTTCTTTTAACCCCAGTTCTCAATATTCCTTTTTTTCTTTACTCATGTATATTTTTTTGTTTAAAAGAAATATGTAGATTTATCCAGTACCCATACATATATAATCCAATTTGAAATATAAACGAAACTGTGTTATATGATGCTTGAAAATTTTAAAACACCTTATAATCGGAGAGAGAGGTTCTATAGTTTATATTATCCGGAATTCATGATTGAGTTATATACTTGGTGTAGAAGTAATATAATTTACTGGTCAAGTAATAACTTAATACTGTACTCCAGAAATGTTTTCTAAAATTAAAAATAATCCAATTGGATCATCATATCTACGATTACTTATGTTCGCTTATCATAATTTTGTCTATGATTTGTAATAGTATTTATGTTTGGTCGACTCAGAGAAATGGTTAAGAAAGTGGCTAAAAAGTAAAATCTCCTTTGCTTTAGTGAGTCACGACCGTTGACCTGCACCACAAGAGACCAAGTCTCTTAAACCCCAACCAACACAACACGGAAGAACCCTATTTGAAAAGACGAAAGTACCCTTCCCTCTCTCACCAATATATAAACCCCACTCGAGCGCATGTAAAATAAGAAGCCCCAATTTGTGTCATAGAAAGAGACAGAGAGAGAGAGATTCAAAGAGTTTTTAATATCAAATTTAAAAGGCATGAGAGGTTCAAGAACAGCTTCTTCGGACATGAGTGCTTGGTGTTCTGCTGTTGTGTTGTTGTCTTTAATACTTTTGTTATCTGTTCGTGAGAACAACGCTTCTGATTCGATCAGAGGCTCTCAATTCTCAGAGAAACCTTGCGAAGAGATTTACGTCGTCGGAGAAGGAGAAACGCTTCACACCATCGGCGATAAATGCGGCGACCCGTTTATAGTGGAGCGAAACCCGCATATCCATGACCCGGATGATGTCTTTCCGGGTCTTGTTCTCAGGATTGCACCTTTTTACTTCTCCAGAAAAGTTTAAGATATATTACATATCAAAAAGGAAAAGTTGTTTTCCTTTTCTTTTTTTCTTGAGATTTTTTTTTCCTGTTTCAGGCATACTAATATACTACTATGTAAGAAAGTATGTATCCATTTATGTATATACTAAAAGATATCAAAATAAATACAGAGACTTTAAAGAAACAGAGCAAAAACAGAGTATACCGTGAGTTGCTCTGTTCATGTTTTGAGGAGTTACAAGTTCATTTAGAAATGTTTTAGGTGTAAATGATATTAGTGATAATTTCCGGGATTTTTGGACTGAAAAATTCAATTAAAAAAAAGTCCTTGATCAAAGCAATAACGAAACGCCAAGTTAGAAAAAAAGGTCAACTACTTTGTATTACCGCAATTTCACAAGATCAGTGACAAACTGACAAAGGTAAAAGGAGTTATGTTATTATAAAATCTGTATTAAACCTTTGTTATACCCTTTTAAATTATTCTTCCTCTTGCAGAAGCAGAATTCTCGTATTTAAAATAAAATACTGATTCTGTGCTGAATTGTGCTTTATAATATAAACAATGTTCAAAAATATTGTATACGCTAAACGTAAGGAGTACACGGTGTAAGGAAGAGACGACATATATACAACCGTATATGCAAGAACTATACGATCGATATAATTTTATAACCAAAAAAATTATGCATATTGTAACACACAATGGCATAGCAAAAGTAAACATAAAACAATATTCATGACGTATATTGATGGCTATTGCTTTTTTTTAGGATTACTTTTTCGTAAGAGAAACTACGTAATTTTATTATATTAAAAACTGAAAAAATATCACCCTATATATACGCCGTATATACGATTGTATTAGCTTCACCATATAGATATATACTGTGTATACTAAAAACAGTTTGGTTTCTTTATATATACGTACAAACCAAAAAGATATGATAATAATTGTAAAAATATACATATATAAGCATAATGGCATAGTGAAAGTAAACAGGAAAATAATGAATTTAACTAAAATACGTTTGTTAAAAACATATGATAAGCATAATATTTTTGCAGAATCCAATTATCTCTTGTGAACTTAAGTTTAATTATAATGTATCAAATTAACAAGAAGTTCGGTTAATCAAAGTTGTGTTCGAGCTCCATGATTTGTCTCATGCGACAACCCAAATAAGGGTTTAAGTTTAACCAAAAACCTTAAGAAAAGTCTTCCAAGCCCTTTCCCAATTAGGCTATTAAAAAAAATCTTTTGGATTAACTACAAAACTGCCTGAATTATATCTAACTTAAATTTTAGGCAGTAATATTTCTTTTCCTTTTTTTTGGTTTTGACCGGAAACTAATAACAACACACGTATACTAAATATGTCGTCATCTCCGAAAAACAGCTTCTAATCTCAACACCAAAAGAATCTACAATAAAAATTGAAAACAACATTATTACTGTTCATGTCGACATTGTCTCCTCAAGAATTACACATATTCCCATCTTTAGGGCCTAATATTTCGAATATCAAACAAAACTCAATATCTCGAGAAACCTCTGTAAACAAACAAAAAAAAGCTTTTATATATAAGCAGCGTGAGTTGTTCACTGTTACAAACACACAAAAGAAGAGAAATAAAAAAAACCCTAACGTTGCTCAAAAGCCAAAGATGGGTTGCTTCCGAAAAACCCTATTTTCAGCTTTCGTTTTCTTTTTAGTTATTCTACCTCTTCTAGTATCAGCCACGGAGGAAGAAAACGAATGCAATGGATCCAATGGAAGAGGCTCTGCCGCAGAGAAGGCAACGATTCTTAAGTACAAGATCGGAGCTTTCTTCTCCATCTTAGTCGCCGGAGTATTCGGAGTCTGTTTACCTATCTTCGGCCTCAAGTCGGAGGGCAATTTCTTCATGTTTGTCAAGGCATTCGCCGCCGGAGTAATCTTAGCCACCGGTTTCGTCCACATTCTTCCAGATGCCACCGAGAGTCTCACGAGTCCGTGCATCGGAGAAGAGCCACCATGGGGAGATTTTCCGATGACGGGACTCGTTGCCATGGCTGCGGCAATTTTGACCATGTTGATTGAATCTTTTGCTTCAGGGTATCTGAACAGATCTCGGTTGGAGAAGGAGGCTAAGACCTTGCCGGTGAGTACCGTTAGAGATAAGGAGGAGCATTCTCATATTGACTCTGCTCATACTCATGCCTCACAAGGACATTCTCATGGCTCTCTTGTCGTTCCCCAACATGATCACATTGATCTGAGGAAAAAGATTGTTACTCAGGTAAGCAAACGTTTCTTGAAAATAAATTATCGACTTTTGACAAACACACTTTGATAAATTAACTTAGTAGTATTAATCACATGCCTTTTGTATTTCTTGTGGTTGATAGATACTGGAATTGGGGATTGTTGTTCACTCAGTGATAATAGGAATATCATTGGGAGTATCTCCGAGTGTAAGCACGATAAAGCCTCTCTTGGCTGCAATCACTTTCCATCAACTGTTTGAAGGTTTTGGTCTTGGAGGTTGCATCTCTGAGGTAATCTTAATTAAGATGTCTTATTCTTTCTCTCTTATGTTTGATTCTATCAACTGATCACTGACAGTTAAACAAACAACTTAACGCCGTGCTTTTGTGCAGGCAAAGTTTAAAGTTAAGAAAATTTGGGTTATGGTGTTGTTCTTCGCACTCACGGCACCAGTAGGGATCGGAATCGGTATTGGAGTGGCTGAAGTTTACAACGAAAATAGCCCGATGGCACTAAAAGCGTCTGGTTTTCTTAACGCTGCAGCCGCAGGAATCTTGATTTACATGGCGCTTGTTGATTTAGTAGCTCCACTATTCATGAACCACAAAGCTCAGAATAGTGTGAAGATACAATTAGTGTGTAGCTTTTCTCTTATTCTTGGTGCTGGTTTGATGTCTCTTTTAGCTCTTTGGGCTTGAAAATGTTGTAGCACTTTTGTCTCTTGAGATTTTTTAGAAAGAAATAACATTTTGTCTCAGATTTGGATACAACGATATTTCGGTCAATTCCTTACAAGATGTTATCAGCACTTTGATGGCAATCTCTTAAAGAAGTTATGAGAAATTAGAACGTAGATTCGCAAAACCCTGAGCCTTAGGATGTCTCTTGACGTAGGATACAAGGAACGTGAGCAGCAATTACTTAGGGGACAAAGCAAATCACTCCACAACCTGCAGAACAGGAAGTAAGAATGAGAACTGGATAATGGTTTTGTAATAAGTCAAATGACTCGCACAACTTTGGCTCTTCATAAAAGCATAAATCAAGAGATCACATTCTTGTCGAAACGATCCGTTTTCATCTTCTGGATATTCATGGAATAACCCCTTCAAAAAGGATATGCCATCATCAGTGTTTTTATTCCAAATTTTCCACTTTCACAATCATCATCACCCTAAAGATTAATTATCTTCCAGACAAAGATAAAGCCAATAGTTCTCTTTTTTTATCAGACTAGTAGTCGCCGCATAGGAAGCCCATGATAATATACTTGTGAAAATTCAAAACTTAAAATGCTTCATTAGTAGAGACATACCTTCGAACCTGGGGGGGTTAAAGAAAAACATCCTTGAATGGCTTCATTATGAAGCAAAATAATGAGACGGCAACAAAGCATCATCAAAAGGCAACACTTGGAAAAAAAGGAAAATGGGAGATGGATATCCATGGAATAACCCATTAAAGCATCTCTTCTTTTCTCTCAATCACTTAAATGTCAAAAAGTCACCATTTTTAATAAACCTTATATATATACTTAGCCCATGAGTCCATGAATAACCAACCAACCTTGTCTCATAGCAAAAAAAAGAAGAAGAAGAAGAAGCCACAATGGAGAAGGAGAAACTTACAATAAGCGGAGCAGTAATAGGGCATCTTTCTATTGGCATGTGACTGTGCGATTTGCTCTTCCTTTTTTTGTTTTGGTGTTCTTAACTATTTGGCTTTGTCACTTGCCAAAGGAGAGTTGCCCTGTCACTGCTTCCGCTTAACAGACAATATTTTGCATACCAATTCTTCCTTTTCGACACAGAACTGAGATTGATAAGATGTAACGAGTAAGTTAATTTTTTCACTTTCCCCATTTTCCTTTTGCTTCTTCTATGTGCAAAAAAAGATGAAGCAATGGAAGTAATTTAGCTTCTCCTAATCTTGATTAGTGAGGATTATTGAGGTCTTTAAACATATAATAAATATGTATCGTGGTTGATTGTACAGAAGTAGAGATTGTGACTCGCTCCCAATTTTAGTTTTAATAACATTTAGTTGCACATTTGCATCAACGACATAAAATCATTCTAACGTATTAATAAACAATAGTGGTCATCATACAACCCAATTTTAATCTCAATTGCTTGGAGAGTGGAGACTCCAATGCTTGAAGTATAATGTTCGATGAAACCAAAATCGTCTATCTTTGATTGAAGCTTAGATTAGGACAACTGGTTCAAATCTGCCCGATTAAGACAACATCAATGGCATGTAACAATCAATAGACTTACCAGAATTATTTATTGACGGCCAGAATCATTGCGAAGAAGTGTCGGAAGAAAGGAAAACGCCGCTAAACGTAACTTCTGTCCAAAATGGGTAGCTTCCGTTAAATATTCTTTGGGTCTTTAGTGGTCATCTTCTATCTAAATGCCCCTTTGGGCTTGATTCATTGAATAATTCGAATGATCATCTGTATTAGTTTTTGGTTCGATTTCGGTTTAGTTCTGTAATTAGTTTTTTTTTTGGTCGTCTAAGTAGTTTATTATAAACAAAGATAGATTGAACTTTACGTAGATTAATTAAGCAAATACAGAAGATACATAAAAGGATAAATAGCTCATAATGTTCGTGTATCTAGGGTTATTAACCTCAAAGCAACTCTCCTCTTTATCTGCTTAATAACCCTTGATATACGAACTAATGGATTTATCCTATAACAATATTATGTTGATAAGTTCGGGTTTTAGTAAAATAGATCTTTAATAAGGTTTTAGATCGGTTTCTTTTATGGTTTGAAATTATTTCATACTTTCTATAAATTAGAACGTCAAAAAATATTCAAACTATAAAACAGGAGTGGTCATGGATCGAATATCTAGAATTCTCATAGTATAGTATTAGATTCGTAGATTTAATATCTGAATCCGGATTCAAAATTTGATCCAAGCTAAAATTTTAAATTCACAACTATCATGTTTTGAGAAAAACAGAGAGATTGAATGGTAAAATACTGCAAATTATTTTAGAATTCTAATATTTATCAAAATTAAAGATTAAAAGATGTCAATTTTACAATTTTTATCTATAATTTTAAAAATAACTGATGAAAAATTGTTTGTGAATTGAATGTCAAAAACAAAATTTAGAATATATATTTGCTAAGTAAATAAATTTATATTTTGAAATTTTTTTAGGTTTTAAAAATTATCATTAATTTATATTATAATCAGGTATTATTTGAAACTAAAATAAACAGTATATACCCAAATTTTCGAAAGATAAAAGATCCCATTTCGAATAATTTATCCACCTACTAAAAAGCAGAACTAAACTGACCAAAAAATTTAAGAAGCAGACATTAGTTATTATCAATTAATGCTCCAAGTGTGCGTAATAATTCAGTAAGGAACAGTAATCGAAAAGATGAAACCAATAAGCGAAAATATAAAATTAAAGATTAAAAGATGTTAATTTTACAATTTTTATCTATAATTTTAAAAATGACTGATGAAAAATTGTTTGTGAATTGAATGTCAAAAAAAAGATTTAAAATATATATTTACTAAGTAAATAGACTTATATTTTGAAATTGTTTTAAGTTTTAAAAATTATCATTAGTTTATATTATAATCAGATTTTATATTATACCCAAATTTTCGCGGATAAAAGATCCCATTTCGAATAATTTATCAACCTACTAAAAAGCAGAACTAAATTGACCAAAAGAAAAATTAAGAAGCAGAGCTTAATTATTATCAATTAATGCTCCGAGTGTGTGTAATAATTCAGTAAGGAACAGTAACCGAAAAGATGAAACCAATAAGTGCAGGACACGTAAGAAAGCACTGACATTGTACGATGATGTCGATGACCGTTTCGATACTCTTACTTTTTGGCATGCTCCTTTTGATACTGTTTTTCCTCTCTTATTGTCCTAACATTAATAATAGAAAGAGGAAAAAAAATGTAGAGTACTATTTTTCTTATACTTTAAACATTGAGATAGCGTCGAAGCCTCTCCTAGTTCCTATGTTTTCTTTACCTGTTAATGACTCTGTTCATTAGGAACTCGTCACAACGCTCTTCCTCACACAGCCATACCATCTTCACGAATAACATTTTTCGTGAAGATCTCACTTTGTACATATAATTTATCATGTACAAGTTTATGTCTTTGGATTTTACTTTTATCGATGATTTGAATCGATGCATTGATGTGCTAGCTGTTTTTTTTTCTATGTACAACTATCTTTGTACAATTGAATACTTTCTTTTTAAATGAAAAAATAAAAAATTGAGAAATTATGAGACTCGTTCTCAATTATTTTTTTTTAAAAATATTTTTGAAGCATTTGTCTTTTATGTGACTTTTTTTTACAACTTCAAATTTAATTATATAACTAAACTATATTAAAATTTTAATATAATATTAATAAAAAATAAAATGTTTTTTAAATCTTTTATCGACAGAAAGGTTATAACAGATCAATTTACATGTTAACATGTTTTTTCTTCATTTGTTTATTAATTAATTATTATAACATGTTTTATTTTACTTATATTTTACATGATAATAATCTTTATGATAATTGTTTTCTTTTTAAAATCGTTTTAGATAATTTTTCATCAATTTTTTTTAATCGCTTAATGATGTATACTGAAAAAAAATTAGAAACATTAGAAGTTAGCGCACCAGGGAAAAGGAAGGATATACTTAATATATCTTTCAGGGACATTTGAAGTCCACTAAATTCTCTAAGTAAATCCAACTCTACGTTAATTTTTAAGCGCTTTGTTCTTTAATATTGCTCGCAATGCCTTACTATTTCTATCTCCCAAAATTTCCTATTTTAGTGGAGACTTTCACATATTTAACTTTCTTTCTTTCCTCGTTAATTTTACCAAAACTGGGTAAAAATATGCTTTTTCCGTCGACCATAAGGACACAAGCCATCTGGATCTTTCCTAATGCTATATTTTAATAGTTATATTTCGTACGGCGAATTTTCTAATGAAACATTTTGAACCTGCCACGATCGTCTTTATATCCAATATTTTAATCAAAAACTTGAAATACTATAACTGGTTCACAACTGTAATTGTTATTATCTCTTTACTTCGTCATTTTGATCGCATAATATTATTAGTCTTCATACTGTTTTTGACTTTTTTTTCTAAGTAGCTTGAGGGAGAAATATATATAATATAAACTTTCTAATTAAATGTTTCGTAAATTCTTTATATTCATAACATTATTAGACGGTATTAGATATTATAGTAGTATACAGTCACAAAATTATTTCAGCTTTCATTTTTTCTGTCGACAAAAATATGGTTTTTTATGAAATAAAAACAAGAATTATCCTGTCTTTTTTGGCATCTAATTATTCTGCTTTGTGGTGAGGAGAAGATATGGACAGAAAGTATAAATATTATGTACATAATTTTATTATTATCAAGAATACAAATAAAAGTGAGAATAACATCATTTTATTGTGTCCCATACCAAAAGAAAATAAGGAAAACATTAAAAAACTTGCCCTTTCCTTCACTCACAGATCATCTAGGGTTCCTAAAAATCCCCAATTACCTTTTTCTCTTTCCATTTTTGTTGAATATCAGCTCTTTCTTATCTTCCTCAACTTTGATGTCTCCTTTCACAATTATCATTTCCTGAGAAATTCTTGAGTTACAATTAAAATCCTCTGCACTATTAGCTTATCTCTTCTTCATTTTCTCTGCCGACAGTTAATCTTTCTCTCTCCGGTGAGATCTCTCTCTCTCTCAATCTCTCTCCTTTATAACTCTGGTTATGTTGACCGGTCACTGGCTGGTTTAGGGTTCCAATCTTTACAGATCTTGCTTGTGCCAGAACCAAAAAAAAAGTCAAAAGAAGAAAAATGGTGAGAGGAAAGATAGAGATGAAGAAAATAGAAAACGCGACGAGTAGACAAGTGACTTTCTCAAAAAGAAGAAATGGTTTGTTGAAGAAAGCTTATGAGCTCTCAGTACTTTGCGATGCTCAAGTCTCTCTTATCATCTTCTCTCAGAGAGGAAGGCTTTACGAATTTTCTAACACTGAGTATGTGTTCTTAAATTTATTCTTTTTCCTTTAATTTTGCTTTTCTTTGACTATTTTGTACTTTTTATTTCAGTAATTAGGCTTTTAGGTTATGTGTATGTGTCTGGTCTGAATTTTTCTGAAGCGTAATTGACTAAAGCTAGTATCTTAGATTTTCTTACTTGATGAGATTCGATCCTTGTCTGAATCCTAAAATATCTTTCTTCTCTTCCCCTAATAATATAATTTCATTTTTCTATATTTATGTATAATATACATTTGGTGAGAAATCTAGACAAACTGGCCTCTTTTCTGATCTACCTGAACTTTTAATCTAAACTATTTAGTGTGTATGTGTGTGTGTGTGTCTAGGGTTTCCAAAGTTTTCTTGAAAGTATGAATAGAAAACAACATTGGAAATAGCTCTAAATGGGATTTAGACTAGATTTAGATGATTATTTAGTGTGATCCGTACCAACTTGCACAATTTTTTACACATTTACTAACTGATAACATAAATAAGTTTTACTTTTTCTTCCCCCTAGTTAGGCTGTGTACTATCGTTTTTGGTTTTCGTTATGCCTTTATTTGGGCTCCACTTGTAGTCGTACTAATTGTGTGTGCTCTTCTTTATTTGATTCAGGTGTGCAGTGCATACATAAATTCCTGTCTATATATAGAGCATGTATTTCTTGGATTAATACTTAGTTAAATTAAGAAGAAACCAATCAAAGCTTGTGCTCTAATAGATCCAAGTAGATAAGGTTGATATTGTTTTTCTCTATGCTCGCTTATCTTGTTAATTATAGTTTCGCAAATAGATTAATGGTTCTAGATTCAATTATTTGATTTTGGGCAAAAAATTGCAAAAAAATAATAATAATGGAGTTTAATAAATGGAGACATTATAAGAAAAGACATGATGAATTCGTGTTGTACTGGTTTAATAGGTACCTATAGAGATGTTACTAACCAGTAGTCAAAAGACATTATAGATTTGTAGTACAACTTGAGAGAGAGATGAGGCGTTAGGTGAATCTTTACTAAGAAAATCAAATGAACTAGATTTTAATATTTTGTTGCTAGAAGATGCACATCTTATTTTTAAATCTCAGATATATTAAATGTAGTAAGAGATTAAACAAAAATATTACGAGATATACAGTTACACGAATTCTAATGTGTCTATGTTTAATCTTCAGCATGCAGAAGGCGATCGAACGTTACCGCAAGTACACAAAAGATCATGAAACTAGCAACCACGACTCAGAAATTTACATCCAGGTTTGTTACCATACTCCTTTTTTTTGGGGGATAAAAATCAGAATTAGTTTACATGATATCTTTTGGCTGATGTCCTAGAGATTTACATGATTTCATGATGTTTGATTCTTTCATTGACTTTTCATGGCCTACCAAACCAAATCTTGAGAGAGATATCAGCACTACGTACAATGTAGAACAATTGGTGCGATTTTTTAAATGATGATATGTAGTCAGCAGTGTCTATATACATATAGGATCGATGGTTACAAAGATTGTTCCACATTTTATATTGGCTACATATACAAAGATTATATATCGATGTTTTGTTACTTCCTTTTGCTTCCTATGATTTCACTTTGTGGGCGTAATGTAGCAATTGAAGCAAGAAGCAAGCCACATGATTACAAAGATTGAACTACTTGAGTTTCACAAGCGGTATCATGCCTTAGCCTTTCTTTTTCTTTTTTGTTGCCACCTTTTTGATTGTTTATTTGCACTTCTAATGCAATTTGCATTTACGTTTACATTACAAAGGTATTTTTTTCTTAATGAACACATTATCTTAACATTTTAAACCAAATTTAATTTTAAATTTAGATACCAAATGCAATCGGAAAGAAGGAAAACCCATTTGGTTTTTGTTTAATGTTTACGTTTATCTACAAAATTTCTTATGAAAAAGCTGAAAATGTTTTACGTAAATCTATAATTTTTACAAAAAGGTAACAAGTAAACATAAACGGAATAATTGTGTTAGAAACAATCGAAACCTAAATATTTTGACGCCATTAATATATTATATTTGTTACCGGTATTGTCTTGTTGGCGGAATTTAAGAATTGGTTTTTACGAAATGCCAATATATATTTATATTGGAGTTAAACTAATAGATATAGACCTTTAACTGATGGTAGCATAATTCACAATAATCTGGATTTTCTTAAGAAAATATATTCTTCTGATACTATGAAAGTTACAATCTGCAGTGGTGGAAGATGGATCCGAGAAAAATCTATATTTGATATCAAATTAAAGAACTACATTGGTTTTTTACAAAGTTATGCAGTCACAAACACCCCTTTGCGTGTGTATAGGAAGCTATTGGGTCAAGGACTTGCTTCTTGTTCTCTAGAAGAGCTTCAAGAAATCGACAGTCAACTCCAAAGAAGTTTGGGCAAGGTCCGAGCAAGAAAGGTATAAACTTCATCACTATCTTGGTATATATATATAATGATGCTACAATGCAATATATACATGTTGAGATTATATTTTCCATCTCACCCGTGTAGTTGTCGTCCTCATTTAGATACAAATTCGAACACATCGATCTAGAGTTATGTGTAATTCCTGTATTAGTGTTTTTTTATCATGGAAATGAAAATAATTGGAATGTTTACAGGCTCAGTTGTTCAAGGAACAGTTTGAGAAGCTAAAAGCAAAGGTACAATACCATATATTACGTTAATAATATGTGTGTGTGTGTGTATATATAGTTTTATTTATTAGCATTGTATATATAAATTGTGAGAGAATTTTAATTTGTTTCAGGAGAAACAATTGTTAGAAGAGAACGTCCAGTTACATCAAAAGGTAACTCATCTCTCTTAATTTCCGATTCATATATTTATTAGACATACTGTATACTGATGCTAATCCAACTTAAAAATTCATATACTATATGAAGTGCTAATGTTTTAAGGTGCTGAAAATAATATCTAAGGACCTCTAAATTTCAGATTGAAAAAATAGTTTAAAGATTTTTTTTGTGTGTGTGTAAATTTTGGTTTTAGTTCATGTGGTAAATTATATGATGAATTTTATTTTTAGTTTTGCTTACAATTCTTTCAAATGTTGAAAACTAAAACAGATTATTTTGGATACCAATTTCATTTCATCGTCTTTTTTAGAGATAAATGTATAGACTTTGATGTTTGTGTGAATGATGTAATTGTAATCTATGTTGAACAGAATGTTATAGATCCATGGAGAGGATCGATTGATCAACAAGAGAAATTCAGAGTTATAGATCTGAATTTGGAAGTAGAGACTGATTTATTCATCGGTTTGCCAAAGAAACACTGAAATAACATTATATTTTAAGTTTTAGCAATGTTTAATTATTTATCATCAAATCATTAAAATTCTCCAAGTCGCGTAAACTGTGAGGTAATGATTTGAGATATTGTCTTATGATTGTAGTCCTTACACAATAAGAGAATAATACCTATATTCAAAGTTCTTAAATTAATTATGAGGTATATAAGGGATGCAAGGTTAAGAATTTACCAACATTTTTTAGCTTAAAATACATTTAATTAAACCACGTCTTTTTGGATTATATAAAAAGTGGTTAGTAGGAGTTGGATTTACTTTTATAAGTGGATAAATTTATCAAATTTATAGAATTTTTTGTGTATTTTAAAAGTTTGGTTTAAAATTAAAAGATCTAAAATATCTCCATGATATTTTCAAATTTTTATTTGACAGTAAAATTTAAATAAAAAAATTATATTTCCAAGATTTTAGTAGAATCAAAAAAATCAATATTAGCTTAACTTTTTGAATGATAAAATATTTTAAATTCAAATTAAAAATTATCATTATTTTTTTAAGATAATAATTTATAAACGAATAAAAATGATTTAAAATCTTTCAAAAATCCATGTACTAGTAACCCATCCCTAAATTCAATTTCACATCGGATATTTGTATCCTTATAAAATTTAAACAAATTAAGTTAAACTAAACTATAAGTTTGATCGCACATTCCGACTAGTAAACGTATCAATCTTCAAAATACTCTATTACTCTTTTATTATTTTATTCAATAGAAAGAAATAAAAATATGTCGAATTAAGGTGTTTATAGTAGAATCTTATTTTTCTCTAGGGAAACGGTTCAAACTTCAGATTTGTCATTAGTTTAAGCAAAAGCATTTGTTCATCAAGTTATGGGCTTTAAGACCAATAAGGGCCCAATACATTAAATTAGTCATTTTTCGGATCTGATTCACAACCAACAACCCACCCGTCTCTGTTGCAACTACCACTTGGGTTATATATATGTTAAGGTAATAAGATACACATAGGATAGGGTGTTACCTTAAATAATTATATTAATACTCTAATGTATAGGAGATAAATGCATTACCTCACGGTTAGCTTCTTTATTCTTGCTGTTTTTGAATTTTGAAATTCACTAACTTCGACCGTTGCTTCTGTTAATTTTTTTTATTCATTAGATACTTAATAAAATTATCATGGGTAATCAGAGATTAGTCAAGTAGTAAAAGAAATCATTAATTATATCTAACTACTATATATTTTTCTTACACCATATATTCATTTCAATTATATTCATTTGGGAGCGCAATTTTAAAATATTAAAGATCTAACTTTTTTATTCTTTTGATTTCTAATGTCGCATAGTTAGTGGAGATTTTTAATACTGCAAAGATGTTTTGTCTAAAAACAACGGTGTATAAAGTTGTTCATATTAAAAAAAAAAAATTTCTGGTATTAGATGATGTTCGGGGCTATGATGAGCATGCACGCAAGCTTGAGTCAAAGATCAACATATAAACTTTGTGGCTTTCAAAGCTCGAATTGATGATCAACGTATAAACTTTATTTACTTGTTTTTTGCAGCATACAATATATTTATCGATTAGAAGATTATATATAAAATCCTTTTCACCAAAGAAAAAATTAGATATGAATTAAGTCATGCATCATATTATTATACTTTAGGCTGATATTTGTGTATCATCTATATCGAAATATATATTAAGTTCATTATCAGAAAAAAATATTTATTAAGTACATTCTCGTACGTACATAGGTTAGAGGAGCCCTGCAAGGCCGATTCGTCTTTCTAAGACTTTACATAGTATACTTTCCAACTTTACACTTTTTCTTGATTTTCTTTAAATCCTTTTTGGTTTTCTTTCGGATTTTTATAACCCAAAATGTAATAGGCCCTTATAATAGTAGAAGTAAAATTAAGTATTTAAATTGGAACCAAAAATAAATTATTCTCATTTCTTAAAAAAAGAGTCGCCTAAACTATTTAATTATGTTCGTATTCGCCACATCTTAAATTTTCTTTATTTTTTTCTTATTTTAACTTTATTTTAGAATATCTTACGATTAAAGAATACTCTCGGACACTGAAAAAATTACAGTATAAATCTGGAAAATAAAAATGCAAAAACGTAAGAATGATCCCAGATTAGACTGTGTTATGTAACTTATTTAATATATAACGAATATTTTCATAGATTTACCAACAAAACATTTAATCCCCACAAACTGGGCAGTCAATTAATATTTGCAAGAAAAGATGCAAAGAAGTTAACTATTTTATATGAACATCATTTAATTGATTTTGGTCAACTCTATCAATATATTGATTCTATATATACAGTATAACGGTTAGCAAAGATAGATCATATTATTAAAAATCCTCACCCATGTGACCTTCCTCTTATCTTACATTTTTTTGCTGCTTATTTTGAATTTCCCGCCCAACGGTCGACAGTTTAGCTGGACAATCGACACACAAGCTATGACAACTATCATATGCTCTGCTCATATAGGATTATATTTATAAATTAATATTAATATATACATACACACGAAAAATATATATATAAAGACATTTACATGTGTATACGTAAACCTTTGAGCATAGTTTTACGATGTAACTTTTTGGACATTTCAGAATGTTAGAGGTTGAGTCATCATCCCTCTTGATCTCAATTGCTGTAAATAATTAATCTGAAAATATTAGATATCTGTCAATTATATATGATAAAAATATTAGATTTTCGTTAATATGATTAGATATGATGAATTAATAAACGATAAAAAATGTTATAATTATATGGTTCGATCTATTTGATTGTCTTTAAATTGGTTTTTTAGTTGGGCAATAAGATTTGTTTGAACCAGAAAAAAAGTAGATTTTTTTGATAATATGTGTTTGTGACTGTCATACTAATTCCATAATTAATGATTAACACTCCACAATGAAGTTTGTATGTCTAATGAAAGTAGATTTATAAGTTATAAGTGGATATATGTGTATAACAAACTATGCTCTATGCATTATAAATTGGATGAGTACGGTCTTCATTTCGACAGATGTAGCTTTAATCTTCACGTAAATGTCTCGGGTCCATGCAAAACTATCTTTCGTATTGTCTTTTTACTACTTTACAAGGTTCTCTTCTCCTTTTCACTTTTCTTTTTCTTTTTTCCCCTTATATAAATAAATAAATATATATACCTAAAAGAAATATTCTTCTTACGCTCCTTTACTATAATTATTTTGGACAATCGTCAGAATTATTTAAGTTCTCTGAAATGCACAAACTCTCATGACATGATAACAAAGATACATGAGATTCCTCTTGAAATATACGTACGTTTTTGTACTCATCGTCAACGTCATAATCGTCAAACGCTTTTGAAAACGGGTTTGTTGCTTCATGGCTGTATGTTAATATTTTATGATTCATTTTTATTCTTTTCGTTTTCGCAGATATAGTTTCAATAGGCTGTTCTCTAATTTAACTTTTCCATCAACATGGTTAAATAAATAAACAATCAAAAACATAATATATATCCAAAGAGTATCTATCATGGGCTGTATCTCTAATTCACCTTTCCATCGACATGGTTAAATAATTATGGTACTGTCATATGTATATTATAAAAATTTGAGAATTTCGTCACATCAGCTTAACTATACTGTCATATTTCGTATGGAGTGAATAATTATTTCTGCAAAAAGTGTGAGCTGTGTCACATCGTCTTGAAACCTTTAACTGTTGTTTGCTCCACTTCTTTTTTTTCTTGACAAAAAGATGAATCGGCACTATTATAGGGTGGATTCCAAACCGCAATGATATTTTTTCTGAATGATCCTTTTAGGTTTATGTTTGACTGTTTCATTTGTATTTTGTGTATATTTTTTTGTGAAAGTAAGGATCTTTGGTTTCACAACACATGTCCACTATAATTTCCTTTCTTTGGTCGTATGACACAAGCAATGCAACTATATGCAGTACGTATAGTACATGAGACCACATATAGTTCTAGCTACATCACATTAATTTATGTTAAAGAAAAATTACGTGTAATAGAATTAGATTACAACCAACAAGTTTATATATATGTTACATTTCACAATATGTTTTCTTTAAAAGAAAAAAATCTATCTGGACAATAAACCAATTGGTTTTTAAACGCTAAATAATGTTATAACTCAAATTCATGTAAAATCGTAAACATAATTTTGAAAATAAGACATAAAGCTAACTTGGCAAAAACAAAATTCAAACAACGAAAAGTTCTGAGCTCGAAAAGTTTTTCTTGTCGCAAGAGTCAAGAAGACTCCTTAAATAGTTTAAGCTTCTTTAGGATGCGTGTATAGTATTTTTCAAACCTATACGACAATCCGAATCTAGCTACGATATTTATTTCAAATATTTGCCATAGACTCCTTATGATTCAATGTTATAAGTAAAAAAAAAACTAAATAACCAACAACAGAAAAATCAAAAATATTCAAAACATTAATGAATACTATTCGTTAGTCTACGATGGCATATGCAAGACCCATGGGATGTTGGAATACACGGGGGACAAAAACATCTGAAATTGACAGATCTATCTAACGAGCACCATACCGCTCCACACCACTCCACATTTCAAAAAAAAAATTGATTTTAGTTATTTATAACGGCTACAAAAGTATTTCAAATATAATTAAAATAAAAAAGAGTGATCTATACAAAAGAAAAAGCCAATAAATGGCAGCCATGTGGAATACTTTTATCCACGTGTATTCCTCAATCTTCTTTCGCAAAACAAAGAGGAGGACGAGTCGTGGTGGGACCCCACATTTGAAAGGTATCTCGTCACGTGAACTCCCCACGTGCCACTGACATCATCGTTTCTCTTAAGCGGCGCCGTTTTGATCCACGTGTCGTAATACTCCGTCGTCGCTTCCGTCACGAGGGTTTCGAGGATCCCTCTCTCGATCTCCGTGACGATTCCTTCGCCCTCCGCTTCAAACGCCAATTCCGACTGTGTCGCCGTCTCCGGGAAATCTCCGGCGACCAGAGAATCAATGTCTTCGAGAACCAAACACTCGGCTAAAGGAAACTGCTCGATTCTCCGACTCAATTCGTCGATCAGCTCCGATCCTTTTAGATTCCTCCGAGATTGAATAGGGTAACGGTAAACCCACGGTTTCAAATTGATGTGCGGCTTTAAGATGTCGGCGAGGATCTCATCGACTAAGTGGAACAGTAGCTTTCTATTGCAACGAAGAGATAGATTTTCCGGCGAATTTCGAGGTCTGCTCGATGTAATAGCGAAATGCTCGAGGAAGTAGAAGATTGATGGATCGAGTGGATGTGAAGGAGAGAACCATTTGGCGTATGAAATTGGTGTGTCTCTGTCGATTCCTGTTCGTCTTAGGGTTCTTGTTATGTACTCCAACTCGCCGCCGGGGATTGGTGCAATATGCGTTTGTGATTGGCTCTGAAAACTAGGAAGCTCTGATGATGCTCTGTTTCTCGATGATTGCGTTTCTCTTAGCTTTAACGCATCCACATGTAAGTTTGACTGCAAAAGTAAAAAGAAACATTAATGAAAACTTGAGGAAACATTAAATGTTCAAAAAGAATATGGAAGCATTGATTACCGATTTGCGAGGTGATGAATCTTTCTTCTTGATGGCGTGAAGAGAGGGAACACTAGTGAAGCTGATGAGATCATTAATGGAGAGAGAAGTTTTCTTGATGGAAGACTTGTCTCCTTGAATAAGAAGAAGACCACTGTTGTTGTTACTTGCTGCTGGTGATCGAACAAACGGCTCTTCCTGCATTGTCTGTGGCTGCTTCACTAATCTCGATTTGAAGTTCTCCTGTTTCTTGCATTTCTTTGCACACTTGCTCTGTTTTTTCTCTTTCCCTTCTCTCTTTGGCTCTTCTTGCACTATTGGTAACTTGTTCACGGTCGTCTCCAGGATCTTTGGAGCAACATTATTTGTCTGAAGTGATGACGCCGGTTTGGTTTTTGGGATTTCCTTTCGTCCTAATCTCGGGGATGATGATGAATCATGAGTGATGATTGTAATCTTAGAAGCTTTCTTGGGCTCATGAATCTCTCTTGATTGTTGTTCTTTGTTGGTAATATCAGTTCCCATCTTTCTTCTCCGGCTAACATTCTCCTTCAATTGCAACACTATCTGTCTGGCGTAATCTCGAGGACTCCGATTCTCCTTATCTTCGTGTATCTTCATCTCTTTGACCCTCGTGAACCTGACATTGTTAGGTTGTCTTTCAGACGATACGTTGATGTTGTCTCTTAGATGAAGTGAAGAACGCTGGTGTTCGTAACAGTTGACGTCGAAGGATCTCCTTCCGAGTGAAATCCTGGGTGTCTCGGGAAGAGATCGTGTGCCTCCGTCGACAGAGTTTCTTTGGAGAGAGTAATGTCTGTGTTTGTTGGTGTGAGAAGATCTTGTTGGTGTCTTGAGATCAATTAAGGAAGAAGAAGAAGAAGATGGAGTAGGAGATGATCTGTAATTGTCCGGAACAAGATCAAGACCCATGAGCCTGGCGACCAAAGTTGGTGTCTTTACACTCGGAGAATAAGATTCAGTGGCTGCAAGAGACGACGATGATCTTGCTTGTGGTTTGGTCTTGATTTTAATACCCATCTGCAATATATTATTAGGGTCATGAGTAGTAGAAAAAAAAGGAAGAAACTTTTAAGGAACCCAAGAAGATAATAAAACAGAGTGTAATTTTTTATTTTAAACACTAACAGAGATATTTAGATTTCCATCTTTTCTGGTAGGTGAAGATGGAGTCTCCTCCTTCTCCTCGTCCTCTGTTGATTCCAAGCTGTTTCTCGGCGCATCAACGCCTGAAATTGATTTTTAACAGAGTATATTCAAGTAATGTATATAGAGAATGAGAAGTGAAAAGTGAAAAAGGTGGTACCTTTGGGAAGATGAAGATGGTGGTGGTTAATGGGAAACTGTAAATGGTGTAAATCGAAAATGTTAAACACAGCACTCATGCATCCCGCCGCCGATGCAGTATTGCCGGCGGGAGACGAAGACGGCGGCGTCGTTTTGATGTCTATCTTTGACTTAGTCGAGGATTTCTTCTTCCCTCCTCCGCCGAGCCAGGACCAGTCTCTTCCCATTTTTTTTCCCCTCGTTTTAAGGATTTTGGCTCTGTTGTCTGTTTTGTTGAATAGGTCTGTGACTTGAGGAAGAAGAAGGAGAAATATGGAGTGGGAGAAATGGTTTTTCATATAAAGGACTATATATTAAAATATATATATATAGCTGAGAGAAAGTGGATCCACGAAACCGTATAAATAAATAATACATTTCTCTATTTGTATTCATTTGGATAGGGTGGGTGGCTTTCCTTTTCTCCAGCTATTTTTCTTTTTCTTTTTGTTCGTAGGCTTTTTAATCAGAACAAGTTTGTCAAATGTGAAATCAATTAATATTTTGAATTATAAAAAAATGAAGAAATGACTCTTTGTAATTAAAATAAGAATAATGTTTTTGGTTAGAAAAGCGTAAGAAACAGTGGGGGCCTGCTGGTTTTGGATTCTCTGAAATTTATACGTTCGGTATTCTGTCGTTATCATCACACAACGTAATATACTGTATATTGTATATTTTGTTTTTTATTTTACAAAGATTTATATGTGTGCACATTATGTATATCTGTTTGAAAAAAGGGCACATTTCAAATATTGTATGAATTAGTAATGTTTGTTCGTTTTGGTGTTGACAACGACGATATGAGAAAATTTTGTATGTTTTATCGTTATTGGTTTTATAGATATTTGACGATAGAGTAGTGATTATAATAGGAGACTGTATCAGGATTTAACGATAGATTTGATTATAAGTTAGCAAATTTTTTAACGCTTTAAATTTATGTTTAATAACCGGTAAGACCTATCGTTAAATTGTGATGCTGAACCAGTGTTTGAATAAACGAAAAATGGTTTTGTCATCGTTGTCATTGTTGGCAAAAGCAAAACAGGTAATAAAGTATTGTATCACTCGTTGTTATCTCTATCACTATCACCTGTTACTATCGAGATCACACAAACAAGGCTATATATAATCTACAATAACTTGCATACTTTGGACCTTAATTCATATTTTCTAATGTACCATATTCTTATAACTATTTGATCAACTATTCTTTCACAATATAGAGATTAAGACCTACATTCATAACGATATGTCGTCATGGAGAGTATTTCGAACAATTATAAACTATTCATACTATCTTGTATAGTTACAATCTGTGTAAGAAAACACTACTTGTATCTATTTAAAAAAAACCTTCAAAAACTAGTAATTTTATTTATAAAAAAAACTACTGAAAAGCTCAAATTCCAATAAGATTCGTACACAAACTCCATGGCGGTGTTACCAAACAACGAGGGGATCTTCAATCGTGACCCTTATGTTTCAAACCATGACGTCTTGATCCTCTCCTTTCAAATTTTATCCTAACTTTTATTTTACTTCTTCTTTTTCACATTAATACTATCCATTCTAACCATTAAACAAAGTACGATATGATCCTTCTCTTTCCCAATTTACAAATTATTTACATAGAGTAATGAGTAATAATATAAAGTTTATAAAATGGGATCACAGTGACCGTTGTTTAGTCATCATATCATCACACGATTATATTTGCGAATGTGTTGACTCGACTCATACGGATACGTATAATTATCATTCCTTAGATTGAATGTATATATAAGGTAAAAGAATTTCAGCTAGCAGTGAAAGCTCAGTTAAATTAAACTCATATATATATATATATAATGAAAATGATACCATTGTGTACAAGATAAATTCATAAATGAAGGGGAAGACTGGACCATAAGATGATTATATTTAAGTGAATGTGGCCAATATACATATCACATGAAATTTTAGAGTATGGTCATAGTACAGTCCAAATCAAAAGTTGTCCTCAGAATTAAAACAAAGAAGAGAAAAAGGACGAAGATTTTGTTTATAAGATGTGGTTAAAACAAAACAAAACGGAGAAGAGAGAAAAGAGGCAATACGGTGAATTGTCTCTCCAGTCTCATGCTAATTAAGAAAGATCGCAGTTTACATTTCTGGAGTTTTCTTCTATAAACATCAATGCAAGCTCCTTCAACTTTGCTATCACCTTTAAAGGACCACTCACACATCTGCCTTTATACATATATTTATTTATGGATCATTTTATGATATGGTTTTTGCCAAGATTCCATGTAGTACTCCCATTTCAAATTACATCATTTATTTACTTATCTTGTAAATCCAACATGAATGGGTTTAATACTTATCGAAAACTGTCGGTAGAGTACTCGATCTTAATCCTAGAGTTAATTAGTTATTAAAATGCACGATCATGTTAAAGCTGTTTAAATTTATAGAAGATTATTTTATTTATAATTTGTCACTCTTCTCAAATTCAATCCTAGAATTAATAATTATAAAAACTGTTAACATGTATAGAAGTTTCGATAATCGTTAGGTAATTCGTAATTTATTGGCCTTCGATATATTAATCAAAGTTATAGTAAATCATTTTTTGTTGAATGTTTTTTAATAATCTATGTGGTTATTGTGTATATATCAGTTTGGATTTTGGTTTAGGAAACCTTGGTTTTGAAAAAAAAACATGCAATGATTGTTTGTGATACCGTATTTATAATTAAAAGCCAAGTGAGTGAGTCGAAACTTTGGTAAGATTGAAAGCATAATAATTTTAAATGTTGCAATATTGTTGCTATATATGTATATATAATTTGATCGTTATCTTGAATGAATTCGAAAGTCGAAAGTCCAATGGAATAGTACTAAAATATATCATAGCGAAAATAAAAGTTAATAGAATTAATGTTGTTGTATCATTTCTTCCGTATGGCACAGTGGCAACATTAATGTGCTAAATTAACGAGTGGCTACTATAAGGAGTAGGTCCATATTCTAATAATGAAACACAAATCTTACAAATTAAATAAATTTCATGTAAATGTACACTGTGAATATGTGAATAAATTATTGTGCCAACAAATTGTTTCTCCCAAATCTGCACCTAAAATTTAATTTCAAGACTTGGTTAGATCCACATGTGTACAATTCCCAAAAAAAATTCATATATATTTTATAAGTTACAAATTATAATAGAGTCGTCTAAGAAATTGATAAGTTTTTACTCTTACTACGAATTTGAATCCATATTAGTTAGTTGAATATGCTGCAAATTTAGTGAAAATTTGGTTTCAAAGAACGGAAACAATAATTACTAAGGTATTTAATCGTGTGGTCTAGTGACGAGCTTCATCATAATTTCAGTTTTTTTAATTATATTTCAAAATTGAAAATAGAGGAGGTACATCTCAAATGCGTTAATCTCATTAGACAAATTTTGTTTTTCAATTTTAGAATATCTTTTAAGATAAAAATGCTAAAAACTTTCGTTACTTAAGTACTAAAATAAATGCGTTTTGTTTTCTGTTTGCATTATTTAAAAATTAGCCCGACATTGGTACAACTCAGAAGCGTACCAATGTTTTGAGTAAATATTATTTCTGTAAATGAAACCATTTTATCTCTTAGCGATTTTTACGGATAAATCATATGCAGTGGTATTTAATTAGGCCCGGATGCTCCAATTATTTATTTTACAGCTTCGGTTATTCTGGCCCAACTAGGTCCATTAGGTAAATATAAAGCCCAAGTCCATGGTCTATAATTAATGCAGGTCCAAACTTATGGGAAAGCTTTCAAATTTCAAAGTTAGATCCATGTAAACTATAAGATGTAATATAACTACTATTATTAAAAAAAAATGTAGTAATTTATTTAAGTCGTTTTTCTACGTCAAATTTAAAAGGTAATTTGTAATTTAACCTCAAAAAAAAAATCTAACGGTAAACAAATTTCCAAATTCCGCCTAATGTCACTCACTCTTCATCACCACTCCTATAAATGTTACCTCAACAACTTAATAAAAACGACTCAAGAGTCGAGAGAAAGCTTTCATAGTGTAAAAGAAATTTCAAAAAAAAAATTATAATATTTTTCCACCATAATCATATAAGTAACTCGCAATATGTATTCCATCGAAAATCTTCCGCATATAGGCTTTGATGCAAAAGTCATAAATCGCCAACCAAACAACATACCATCCGAATACATATGGCCCGACCAAGAGAAACCCTCCACCGACATCAAAGAGCTCCAAGTCCCTATCATCGACATCTCCGGTTTTCTCTCCGGCCAAGACAACCATGTGTCGGCTTCTCAAGCTTCTAGGCTCGTGTCCGAAGCTGCCAAGCTTCACGGCTTCTTCCTCGTCACAAACCACGGGGTCCACGAAAGGATCTTATCACGTGCCTACAGGTGTATGGACACGTTTTTTGACTTGCCGGCTTCCGAGAAACAGAAGGCCAAGAGGACATGGGGTGAGATCTCTGGCTACGCCGATAGCTTTGCCGGGAGATTTTACTCGAAGCTTCCTTGGAAGGAAACGTTGACGTTTAGGTTCTCTGCTGAGGAGAAGCTCAAGAACGGCATCGAAACCGTCAAAGATTACATTTCTAACACAATGGGAGACGGGAACGAAGAGTTTGGGTAATATATATACTAATAATGTAGAACTATATATAAACTAATAAATTATACACGTTTTAACTAACTTATGATAGTTTGATGATTAGATAACTCATCCAAGAAATTGAGAAATCGTAGTTCGAAATTTCTCACTGTAATACTACTAATGATGGTTGGTGACAATGTATGTTTTAAATAATAAAATATTGTTTTTGTCATGCAAATAATAGTCTTGTCTTTGGATCGGTCTTCAGGATCCTAGTTATCATAGAAGACAAAATACTAATATAAAGTTATCATTAGTCAAATAAATTATTTAAATATAATATAATTTGCTTCCTCGCGATTTTGTTCTACTTAAGTATACAATAATAGAATAACGAAGATATTGTGATTCCACGAATATATATGATTGATCAAATTAAGAATAGACTTTTTGTGATTATTCCATGCAGAAAGGTGTTTCAAGAATACTCAGAGGCGATGAACACTCTTTCATTAAAGATCATAGAGTTTCTTGGAATGAGTCTTGGGATCGAAAGACGCTATTTGAGAGAGTTTTATCAAGATAACGATTCGATACTTAGGCTAAATTACTATCCGCCATGTAAGCAGCCAAATTTTACATTAGGGACAGGGCCTCACAACGATCCGACCTCTCTAACTATACTTGATCAAGACCAAGTCGGTGGTCTTCAGGTTTTCGTGGAGAACCAGTGGAGATCCATCGCTCCCAAGCCTCGATCATTCGTGGTTAACATTGGCGATACCTTCATGGTAAATTATCTTTTTTACATACAAAACATATAGATTTTGTATATTCAAGCGTGATTCATCCAGACAATTTTCATGATGATGAGAATGATTTTTTTTGTACTATGAAACTCAAGACAAAATCTGTCTCTTGTGTTTGAGATGTGGGTCTTGTTGAGTCTCGTAGTACAAAAAAAAATTAAAAGGTTGTATTTTTTTCTTTTAATTTCATGTTTGTATATACGTATAGGCGTTGACGAATGGAATATACAAAAGTTGCTTGCACCGGGCGGTGGTGAACAGCGAAAGGGAGAGGATGTCAATAGCATTTTTCTTGTGTCCACAAATGGACAAAGTGGTGAAACCACCAAAGGAGCTACTAGAAGTGTCCGGCCAAAGACTGTACCCCAATTTTACATGGTCCATGTTTCTTGAGTTCACACAGAAGCATTATAGATCCGACATGAACACTCTTCAGGAGTTCTCAGAGTGGCTTAGGAGCAAAGAAGTGATCGACGACAAACTTGCTGGACAAAGTTAGAAAGTGAGAGTGAGAGAGATTACAAAAACGAATTAAATGGTTTGATTTTATTAGGGGTACGGTAACTGTTTTAAGGGAAATTTCAGCTAATGTTTTCACGGTTTAATTTAAATAATTTATCTATAATAGTTAGAACTTTTTTCACATATATTATAAATCTTTTTACACTTGTTTTGTTTGTTTATTATTAATTTTGTTTTCCCAACAATTATACCCCAAAAAGAAAATCCCACACTAAAAATTACAATAACACTCTGATTTTTAGTATAGCATTATATTTAAATTATAAGTTTATCCGCTCAAGGCATATATACATATTGTAATTGTAATGCATTTATTTTCTGGAATAAACAGCCAATCGTAATTTAAATACTACCGACTATTTGTATTTAAGGGTCAAGACAAGAGAACACAATATAGATCAAAACAAAAGAATGGCCCATCTAAATAATTTTCTTAGTGATTCCACATGAAATATGTATATATGCCTTGAGCGGATAAACTTATAAAAATATGGCTCATGATTCCGCTATCCATTAAGACTCGATAGTCGACACATCACACACTAATTGATTTTTGTTTGTGGTGATAAGATTAATACAACTCTTCTAACTTCGGAACATTTTAATATTAAACAATATTATTCTTCATTTCTAAGAATCCATCACCTCAAGATGTCAATAATGTCACTTCTTGTTCCACTGATCTATAGTGGCGCAAGGGTTCAAGAACAAAAAAAATTAACATTAAACCGAAACAAAAAAAAGATTTTATTTTTGTCTATGAATCTATATTAGATTCGGCATCGAGTAGGGGCCTGGGGCTGTGTCGAGTGAAGAGACAATGTGTGTTTTTGTTATCTTCTTGTTTTGTGTTTCCACCTAACCAGTGTTATTTAATAACAGTTTGATTAAATAAAGTATTAAGATGAGATTAACCCTCCAAAAGTATAAAATTAAGATGACAAAACTACAGATTTATCTCTTTAAAGAAATGTGTTAGTAAATTTCTTAATTTCTACAACTCACATTTCCGTAGACATAACCAACTTCTCTACACTAATGAACAAGACTAGATCACAAACCTTGATCAACAAAACAGATCAGATCTCGTCTCTCCTTTTTAGATAACAATAATGTAGAGAAGAAAAAAATTGCACATGAAGTGGGCCGAAGTCAGCCTCTATTAGTAAAGGCCCAATTATGGCCTATCATTAAGCTTTCGTTTCCTAACGAGAGGCCCGCGTCACATTCATCTTTTTTTTGTCGTCATTGTCTCTCTTATGAATACTTACAAGACTCTATTTTACGTTGTCTATTTAGTGTTTGTTTGCCCTATTCGCTATTTTTTTCATTGGGAATAATATCACTACAATTAAAAAAAAGGAACCAAGAAAAAAATACACAATGAGAAAATTGCAAGAAAACAAACGATATATGATCTTATGAAAGAGTCCAAATATGGAAGTAGCATGGACCAGTAGATCATGCGTCTCTCTCACTATCACTTTTTTAGAAAAAAATTATATAAATTAATACTCATAATTTAGACACAATTTTTCTTTCTCTTATGAACTTAAATTTTGGAGATGACATAAATGCATTTTTATTGTTATGTAGTGACTTAAATCTAGAAATGTACAGTTAAATGTATCTTTAGTGGAAATATATTAATTCTATATAAATCCGCTTTTTGATATATATATCTTGATAGAGGTACCTTATTCGTGTTTGTATTGGAGGATGTATTTAACCTATAATTAGTAAGCTTAGTCTCCAAAGGAGCATTCATAAGAGAAGTCTAAGAAAAAAAGTCTCTTGGGCCTAAAATCGTTAGAAATATGATATTTCATGGCTAATTAAGTACACAATTAAATTTGCATTTTTCCCAAAATGTTGTACATACTATAAGTGTATTTTTAAAATTTGAGGAGAAATTTAAATAGGAATGGTTAATGTATTATTAGGAAATGGTTGTTAAACCTTTAGCAAAGAATTTAAAAACTTTAATAAAAGGTTCAAAAACTTTTTAGAATATATATATTAATATTTCGGAAGTGTATACTAATATTAAAGGATATACATACTTAACCATTCAAAAATGGTTTTAAAATATATAAAGTAATTTTAAATAATTAGTATAATAATTATAAATATGTTAAAGTGATAATAAAAAATATTTAATGGAGGGTAGGACTCATAGTTGCTAATTAATAATAACAACTTACCCAATATTAAGAATTTAAGATGTGATTCAAACAACAGGATAGTCAGCCCTTAATTAGCTAAAGTCCTCTTTCTTTAGAAACGTTATTAATTCGGTACTTGATTAACACATCTTAGCGTTACATGTGATGTTAAAAAATAAAAAAAAATTTCTTTTTGTTTCCTTCGGTTACCTTTTCGGAAATTATAAAATCTAAATTTAAGGAATTGTATAATTGAGCAGATAGGATAAGAATAAACATCAATCACTCTCCACTATCCGAATATCCACGTGGCGACAGCTGTACGGTTAATAACGTCTGCTTTAGCTGGGTTTGTGAATAATTAATTACCCGCCAAATTACCAACGCTTAAACAAAAAACAATAAAATTAAAAATAAATTATCAAAAGGAAAAAGGAAGATCCTTTTGGAAGCTGAGAAGAGATCAAAGAAGAAAAAGATAATTCAAGAAGAGAGAAAAACCCTAATAAGTTTTCTTCTTGTATCAATGGCGGATTTGGATAAACTAGAGAGCGGAGGAGCCGCCGTAATCGGCGACATTGGAGACAACGGCGCAGCGGTGGAAGAGAGGGAGATGCTAGCGGAATTGGAAGGAATATATGTGTTGGATTTCGATCTGCTTTGCTCGACGGTCGCGCTTCAGACTCAGGGGAAATGGAGGAAACTCGAGAGCTCGGATGGAGAAGATGCGGCGGATGATGAATATGGCGGCGGCGTTTTACGGCTTTTGGGAAGGCGACGTTATGGATTGCCTCGAGGATCATCATCTCTGCATCGAATCCGCTTGGTGAGTTTTTTCCCTACTCATCATCATTCATACGAAAAGCCAATTTGGTCATCGAATTCATTTCTCCGGGGAAAATATTTTCTCCAGAAATTGGAATTTCCAGGAAAGATTTTTCCGGCGAAAATGCTTTTTATATAGAAATTTCGCAAGTCAAGGCCGAAAAGTCCCAGAATTTGAAGGAGGAAAACATCTATTTTGAACTCATCTGGTTTCTTTTGTCCCCTTGAATTATGGTCATTTATATAAACATTTGGTTCATAACGGGAGAACATTTAGAGTCATTGAGTTGTTTATCATTCCTTAAAGAGTGATTATAAAGCATTCGACTTTTGTATAATAGTGTATTTTATCTTGTTTTTCAGCTGTCCATGCTACAGATTCGGGAAAAACATGACGAGGGCGGGTTTTGGTTCTTGCTTTCTTCAGGTATAAGATCCTATTAAACCTCCTTTAGCGTTTTTGATTTATACAGTTGATCTCTGACCTTTCTGTTCTTGAGTTGCAATCATTGAAAGCTGCTGACTTTTCTATATATCTGACTCCTCATCCTCTTGAACGTACCTTATTCGTGTTTGTAATCGAGGATGTATTTAACCTATAATTAGTAAGCTTAGTCTCCAAAGGAGCATCCATAAGAGAAGTCTAAGAAAAAAGCTTCTTGGGCCTAAAATTGTTAGGAAGATGATATTTCATGGGCCTAAAATATTGGGCTTCTTTAAATGTTGTTAAATTTTGGGCCTCCAAATATTATAACTCTTTATTTTTAATGTTTGAAATAAAAAGGAAGCAAACAAAAATGGAAAGAACGGAAAACGTTACAAGAGTGCGGAGGAAGAAATGAAATTTCTGATGGAAACAAACAGAGTTTTACGCTTTGAAGGATCTCCCATCTCAGCACCGTGAACATCGCCGTCGTTATATTGCTCCACCACTTCCACTCCCTTCTTCTTCATCAACTTCGCCACATCTCTCTGCCGATCTACCATCGGATCTTTCTCTCCTCCAATCACCATCACCTTACATCTCAAACCTCCGATTTTCTTCAAATTCTCCGATCCATCTCCCACCGTCGGATTCGAATACTCGTGATCTCGATCAACGCCGACGGGGAGACAGAGATACCAGAAAACGTCGGTGACTATGGGCGGACAGACCTGATCGTTCACAAGTCTGATCTCAGATCCGCACCGCTCTTCGCCGCCGAAGAAGGGATGGTGTAGGATCAATCCACGGATCTGTAATGAACTCAGATCCGCGACGGAATCGGCGGATCTGAGCCCGACGTTGTAAGCCAAGTTCCCACCGGCGCTCGTACCCATGAGGAACACGTTGGAAAAATCGGCGTGAGAGTTGATCCACTCATCGTGGGAGTTTCTAATCCATTCTAGCGCCTCCATCCCGTCGTCGTACGCCGCCGGGAGTCTGTGCTCAGGAGCTAGCCGGTACGAAGGGGACGCGACGATGGCGCTGAGATCACGCGCCATTTCGGAGCAGAAGTCGTCGAAGCGCTGGAAGTCGACGCTGCAGAGGATGAATCCTCCACCGTGGTAATAGACGACGAGAGGGAGTTTTTCAGAAGAAACGCCGTCGTTTACGGCGGAGGAGGGAACGTAGAGACGCATCCACGTCGAGCTTGAGTGGTTCACGGAGATATCTTTGGAAACAACGGGGTTTAGTGGGGAAGGATCAGGTGTGGCTGGGGCGCACGGGAACTTGGTGAGGTCGCGAGTGATGGAGCCATCTGGATTCTTTACGATGTTGAGATAAGCGCAAGGATCAGAGATTGGAGATGGATCCGACATATTTTTGTTTGTGCTCTTTTTGGTTTCGAAATCTTTCTGTGTATAATAAAGTGATTCTTCAGTCTCGTCTTTATATAATTCTAAAATCGGTAGAAAAAATATTAAATTCAAATTTTGGTACCTTCAAAAAATTTATTTATATTTCAACCAAAAAGTAAAACAAACAATTAATCCACGATTGTACCAATATCGTATTAGTAAGGGAGTATATCTGATTTCCATCATGTATTTTTTTATGAGGTAATAACATATTTATCAGCTAGAACAAAAATTTTAAATTGTTTTTATACTTTTACGAATTATCAAAAGTAGCATGTAAATTTTTTTGACTTTTTCGTTTGCTTGAAAATCTGAATATTTACAGCCTATAATATTTTTGAATACATTATCTTTCGTTACTGGAACAAAATTTGGTTTTGGGTTGAGAAAAAAATGCTCTTTAACATCAATTTAAATTCGAGTTCAAGAATTTCACGAAAGATGCAACACAAAATAACAGGAATACAAGATAACGACATCGAATTTTTTTTTGTTAAATTCAAACTAAACAACTGATAAATAGTGTAGACGTTAATTATGAAATACTTTTTTGTTTCTGGAAGCCATTGATATCACTGATTAACTCAAATACCAAGCGAAAGACTATAACTACAAAAACAAGGACAATGACATTGCAAGTGGAGAAACGTAATGCTCTTTATTTTACCTTTTGTGCATTAAACAATAGACTTTTCTTCGTTCTCAATTCTTTAACACGTCTCTTTTATTTATCGAGAAAAATTGAATGGCCAAAACTAATTTGAAGTTTGACAATTTTATATCAAGAAAAAACATAAAGATAGTAAAGCGTTGGCAAACTACTATATATTTAAGAACGCAGATTTACGCATATAATATAGAATGAAGTTTCGCAATTCAATTACAATGACGAATAACCAGCTATATTAAAAAAATATATAAAAGTTGCGAAATACACAAACTTAAAAGGTAAATTTTGTACGTTCATACATATTCAAGCACGTACAAACTCAGCTCACATCCTCAATATTATATTAATTTCACAAGCATATCAATCAATTTTTACTGTTTTACCGCCGTTGAAATGGACAGTTTGTGCATGGAAAAATATTATACAGCTTCGGAAAGTTCATTCACCAATGAAGAAATGTAAGTGATGCTTTTATCATCATTATCATCCAAATTACACAAAATTGATAGGGGACACGAAAGAGCTTCCCCCTTAAGTGGTTCATAGAAAAGAAAAATGGAAAAACACACATAAATACTATTATAAAGTAGACATTGCCAGAGGAACAAAATAGTAATGAGACTATAAGAGTTTTTTTTATCAATAGTAGATGTTTGGGTTAGAGTTTTCACCATCTCTGGCCTCTGCCGCCACCACCCCCACGACCAAATCTACCCCCACCTCCTCCTCCTCTGCCGCCACCGCGACCAAACCTATTTCCGCCTTGGCCACCACCGCGACCAAATCTTCCCCTCTGCATTGGTTCTCTCTCTTGAAGTTTAGGCAACTCCTTAACAATCTCCAAGCTCACACTTCCAGCATTCTTTTGCGCAGCTGCAATGAACAGGTCTAGATCCGATTGTACAACATCGAAAACTGCACCTTGTCCATCTGCTGTTAGAGTTAACCCTTCAATCGAATTGACCTTGTCCTCTGGCAAGATTCTCCTCAGTATGCCAAATACAAATCTGCGGAACCACAATCATCTTAGTATTTTCTTTTGAATATTAGAAGGACTACACAAGCAGAGTAAGACAGACAGAGGAACTCACGATGGCGTGTACATGGGTTTCCCTGCTTCAAGAAGTAGTGTGACATGGTTCTCCATTGATGTTAGAAGTGACCTTTTCTTAATCTCAGTGAAGCCCTGCAACAAATGACCATTCAACACTCGTTAGTACTTTGCTTTGAGACAACAGCAAATAAAGTGATTCAAAGAAAATTCATAGTGAGACATACGGCGGTTTTTGCAAGAGCTTTTGCAAGGAGTACTTCAGCTGATAAACCTGAACTTTCTAACAATTCCTTGGCAGCCGCCATAAACGCAGGAACCACACTGCATTTGGCATAAACTTGGTAAATATGACATTTCTAAGTCATACCACAAGATTGATATGCAAGTGTCTAAACATACCTGTCACAGACTTGTGTAATTTTCTCAGCAGCTTCCATACCAACAGCTTTGGCAATATCATTAGGCTGTGGTGCAGAAACGTGCTCAAACTTTATACCAGCTTGTTTTTCAATCCTTGATACACCCGACTTTCTAGAATCGTATAGCATAACCGCAACTCCAGTGTTGCCTGCAACAGAAATAAAATACAGATCATGACAACATCAAGCAAACCTAATGCTATGAAGCAAACAAATATCAAGTAGTCGACCAAATAATGTTATATGCTTTACCAGCTCTTCCCGTTCGGCCTGAACGATGAATATAATCTTCAACATCACGTGGAGGCTCACACTACAACAGAATAAAAAAGTATGTTATAACACCAACAAACCATTAAGCAAAGAATGATTAGAGGTCATGGACTGCCACTCACCTGGATAATTAACTGCACGTCATTGATATCTAGACCACGAGCAGCAACGTTTGTGGCAACCAATGTTGAGAACTTGCCCTTTCTAAATCCAGCAAGAGTAATCTACAATCACAAGACTCATAATTAGCAACCTGATGCTGCTTTGCCTGAGCAATTCAGCAGGATAAGAAGAAAATTCACATTCTCTACAGTTTACTTCTCCTATGATCCAAATTTGAAATGAAAATATAATAACCTACCTCACGTTGTGATTGTTGTATGTCACCATGCAAAGCTCTTGCCCCAGGCAACAAACCAGAAAGCTCAGAAGCTTGATCTTTAGTCTCAGTGAAAATAATGGTACTACCCCCACTGAATTTTTGAAAAAATTAAGAATTGGTTAAGAGACTAAACAATTAAAACTCCAGAGAAATGATCAGTACAAATCGGTACCTGCTATATAAACTGATAATATCAGGAATCAACCGAGACATAGCTTGCTTATTACAGGGAAGAGCAATGTGCCTAACACTATTACTGGCCTTCATTTTATCATTACCAACAAGATCAATAGTCTTCTTCTCTGGTTTAAGAAACTTCGCAGCAATCTGGTAGCAGCAAGAAAGATCTCAGGCATATATAGAAAACAAAAGGAACAGAGCCGCAAATCAAAAAGTTTAACTCATGAAAAATAGTAAAACAAAAAGTTCGAAAGGGACGCACATCTTTCACCCATGGTGGCAACGTAGCACTGAAGAGAAGCGTTTGGACTTTCTTAGGGTCCTCCACCTTCCCTGAAGATTAGAAAGATAAAATATCAATATACCAAGCGTTAGTTGCTTCACACCAAGAAAACCAGAAACCCTGTTACATACCTAATATAAGTTCAACATCATCAACAAATCCCATTCTCAACATTTCATCAGCTTCATCAAGAACACGGAATTGGAGATAGCTCAGCTCAAGATTTTGCCTTTCAAGATGATCCTGTAATGAATATTAACAGTACAAGGTCAAGAGAGCACACAAACAAAAACGTTGATTTGGTTTCAGTCAACCAAAACTCAGATTCAAGCCCGCTCCAGAAATTTGAGTTACGAAACAGAGCAAGAGACATACCTTGATACGACCAGGGGTTCCAACTACAATGTCAACACCTCTCTTTAATTTATACTCCTGAGGTTGGTAGGGATCGCCTCCATAGACACAGCAAGAAGTTAACCCAACAGATCCTCCGTATGCATCAAAGTCAGCAAACACCTACAAAGGAACAGCATACCATCAATGAAACCTAAAGAAGCACAAAACAAATCAGCTCCAAATTTTGTAATAATATCTCAATGTCCTTACCTGCTTGGCTAATTCTCTGGTTGGTAAAAGTACCAAAACACTTGGTGGCCTGCCGTATCCATTCTTCCTTTTGCTTTTCGCAGGCCCATTGATCAATGATTCTAATATAGGTAACACGAAAGCCAATGTTTTACCCTGCACCACAACACATAGGATCAGCAAAGCCCCTAACTTTGAACATTTCACTCCAAACAAGCAAGCGACCAACGACACTGAGTGTCGCAAATTTCTAATCAACACTGAGCTGTTAACTAATAATGATACAAAGTATTTGAACTTTCGATAACTTTCAGCTAAAAACAAGCCACGAAATAAATTTGGGCATTTTTAATTAAAGCATCGAGCTTCACCTTCATACACCAACATCAAATCGACGGAAAAATTCAATACAGAGACCGACGCATTATGAAAAAAACTAATTAAAAAATCAAAATTAACCAATACCTGACCAGTACGAGCACGTCCAACCAAATCAGCACCATCGAGAACCATATCAAAAGTTGTGGCCTGAATCGGGAAAAGGGCCTCGATACCCTTCTCCTTCAGCTTCTCCCTTAACGGAGCAGAAATCCGAAACTTGGAAACGGCGTTGGGGTTATCGACTACGACATCCTCCACGCTCAGCTTCACCTTCTTGCTGCTCTTCTTCTCCGCCTTGGAACTGTCCAGCTCAACCAACTCCGAGCCTGAGTCGCTTTTGGCACCTTCCTCCGATTCATCTACCTCCGCAGCCTTGCGCTTCTTCTCCTTCTTCTTACTCTTCTTCTTCTCAGACTCTTCTCCCTCGGAATCGGAGAGTTTCAGCTTCTTCCCCTTCTTGGAGTCCTGCTCTGGGGTGGTGGTTTCCAAAGCTATCTTCTTCTTCATCTTTTTCTCCTCTTTCTTATCGGATAAAGCTAATGAAGGCATTAGGTTTTTCGGAGGCAGAGAATCCAAAAGATGTAGTGAATCTCTCCTGCTTCTGAGAGATTGAGGCGGTGGAAGCTGGGGAGAGCAGGGAGAGACAGAGGAGGAGGAAAGAGTAGGGTTTGGCCACTTCTTATAGTTTCCAGATATTTTAGAGGCTCCGTTGATCAAAACCCTAATAAAACTCAACTGCAATCCAGTCCGTTGAGTTTAGGTCTAGCTTGCCGTTTTTTTATTGGTAAGGGAGAATGCGTGTCGGCTTCCAATTGTGAATTAATATCAATTTTACCTTTTCTTTTTAAAATGCTAATAAAAGATAATTTTTAATTTTTGTCAACTTTAAAAATGGTAACTTTCTTTTTTCGACAAAATGGTAAACTAAGAGACAAAAATTACGTGAGCAAAAAAGAGTTTATATTTAGCTTTTAGGAAATCAAAAGCTCGAAAAAAAGCTACAATTGAATAGAAATCAAATGACGATGTATTTTACTACTAACTAAAGATAAAATTATGCATCTCATAATAAAGAGTTGATCTTGTTATATGTTTTTACATCCTTATTTAAAATATTTTTTTTATATCAGGGAATATATTCAGGTTTTAATTTTGGTTTGCAACCAAAAATCAATTTGATTTCTTACTTATCTCTAACAACAATATATTGTTAATGAATTGCATAAAATCTGTAACGAATACATTCTGTTTATAAAATCTACACACATTGTATATTAGCAGTAGTAACTTCGTCATAGCTTTATAGTCATTACAGATCTGAGGGAAATCTTCCGAGGGATATCTCTAGACCCAATTCTCCAAAAGTACACATTTATTCTGCATAAGTCCTAATATGTTCACACAAAACCGACATTATAGGCAGAACAATAACAGCTTACAAGAGCAAAATTGAACCGGCAACAATGAAACCCAGCAGTATGAGCACGATCCTTCCGAGACCAATGGCTAGGAAATTGGAATCCGAGGCACTGTTGCAGTAATTGAAACCATACCATATACTCTCAGGGACGTGTGTGTTATACGGGAAGGTAACCGCTTTGGAGCCATGGCTGTATATCTTTACAGTATCTGGGATCCAACCATCGGGACCAGACCTGTAGAGATACACATAGCATATTTGGTATGTGCATGGTCCGTTTATCTCAAATGTGTCAGATGAGCATTGCTCAAAAGTCTTTGTAGATGGATCATCAAGCCTTGGTGCATATATCTGATTCAAGAAAACAAAACCCGAGCTGTGAGTTCTATAGAATCAAAGCGGAAACTGCACATTATATTTACTGTTTATTAGTGACAGATGCAAAACTAGATTACACACTAACTACAACCAAAACTAATCCACTGAAACTTTCATGAATTCCAAAGATGTGTACATTCCTCTAAAACTCAGGTCCTCAAAGAATACAACTTCAGATATCAAATCAACGGTAGATGTGGAGGCAATATTTTTATAGTCTGGTGAAGTTGTACTTCAGGCAACAAAGAAAAACTTTAAAGCATTTGCAGAATACTTCAAACTTTGGTTGCTAGGTTCAGTAGCTCAAACAAGATATCAAAGACTGGCTTGGCCACGCTAGAACTTTATTGAAACCAAAGATAAGCTGCTACAAATCTGAGAAAATCCACTGTAAGCTCAATCACGAAGAACCAAATGCAAACGCCAAACAATTGTGTTGAAACTAACTTTTGTGTTGGGATGAAACATTCAAAATGGAACCCTAGGCCTAATCGATAAACCAAGTTTTCGAATTTTAAGTCTTTACCAAATCATAATCAAATGTTCTAAAGAAATCAAAATCTCATTCAGCGGGAAAATCTAACCTGGTTTCCGTATCCGTCGCCGAAAGCGATGCTAATTTGGTCGCGCGTGTACCTCGATGACGAACAGCTCGTCGAGATGATCACTGTGTAAGAACAACTAGTCCCCACTTTCTGCATCCTCCAGCAAAATTTTATACCCATACAAAGAAGACCGTAAGTTTATCGGAAAAGTCGTACACCTGAATACGAGAAAACCCTCGAATTTCTCCCGGGGAAGTTCACAAAAGAGAGGGATGATGAAAGAGAGCGAACCTGGATGAGGCTGACATTAAAAGATTCAGCGGCGTGGGGCTCCAAGACTTTAGATTCGGAAACAGAGAGGAAGATTGAGAAGACGACGCAGAGGAGAGTGAAGAGACGTATTGACACCATTTTCTTGCTCGATATCGCTCGCAGAGACGAAGAAAGTAAGGGAAATCGAAACAGTAATCTAGAAGATAAAAAAAAGTATCGAACCAGTTCGAGACGAACCGGATTAGACCGGGACGAATTCAAACTAATTTAATTTCGGTTTTAAACTTTTGCGCTCCAACCCGAGTATAGGAACCGAGTTAATTGGCAACGCTTAGTCGCTCACATTATCACGAGCCACGTCTTATGTCATGTGTTTGGTAGAGGAAGTAAATAAAATAAAAAATTTTCTAGAAATTGAATAGAGATTAGACAAATATCTACATGTATTTATTATGTCTGTGGCATTGCTTCTCTCAAAAATCACGCATCTACTACGATTACTGACAAGCCACAAGTCTTCCCTTTTGGGTTATGAATTTATTGTGAATGTGTTAACATGTGTGATTTTAGAGAAAAAAACATTGTTTTTCAATTGCTTTTATGTGTATTGCGCTTGTCAAAATGGAACCACTGGTTAAGCACTGTTTTAAAACGTTAAACGGGAAGCTATTCGAACTGAAATTGGTTTAATACTGGTTGTTAATTCGTTAGGTGTATGTTACAACCAGAAAAACAGAGTTAAGGGCTGTTGTTAACCGTCGTCATGTTGTGATCTTGTAGCCGAGATAATTTGATCTTGAATCTCCAGATTTATGGAGCTCCTCAAAACCAATTGGCAATGAGTGGATTGACCCAAATTGTTCAAGGTCTCTCCACACACTCTCTAGAGATCAAAACCAATTGGCAATGAGTGGATTGACCCAAATTGTTCAAGGTCTCTCCACACACTCTCTAGAGATTAAAGCTCATGGCTCATAGACAGAACAGATAGTGTTGAGACATTGACCTTTGACTTGAAATGTGTCTTTCTCTAGAGATTAAGGCCATTTTATGAGCCGGACTACGAGAATGTGTGGATCGGACTCTGATACCATGTTAAGATTTCTGGGTTTCCAACTTAAAATCAATTGGCAATGAGTGGATTGGCCCAAGTCACTTATATATTGTTCAAGGTCTCTTCCAACTTCAAATGTGGGACGTTATTCACATTCTCTAGAGATTAAGACCCATGGCCCATTAATCTCTACCTAATCTCAATATATTTGCATGATATAAAATCCAACACGAAATTCATTACATATCACATACAAAACACTGATGCAGGTTTCATATATATTGGTTAATAGTATTAATACTTAAAAACTCAACACATTTACTAATTAAGGTTTCCACAGTCTCCAAGTACAAACAAAAACAAAGTTATTACACCATACTCACAAGTCATTGATGCAAAGTTTAACTAGAAACTCAAACGACCACAGCCGCGAACGCAAGTAGAATCGCAGCAAACGCAACAACCAAACTCTCACCACCTCCACGTCCAGAGGCAGCAGATGGTGGTGCACGCGGTGGCGGTGGTGTGATAGAAGGTGTGTCGGGAGGAGAATAAGGTGGCTGAGGCGGTGGAACGGTGGGTGAAAACGGAGGGAAATCCGGCGAAGGCGGTGGCAAACCGGTGTTGTTGCAATCATTGTGGCCATACCAAATGTTCTCAGGAACGTTTTGGTTGAAATCGAATTTCACGGATTTGGAACCTTCCTGGAAGACCTCGACTGTCTTTGGGATCCAACCGTCGGGACCGGAACGGTAGATATAGACGGAGCAGATAGTGTTGAGACATTGACCTTTGACTTGGAATGTGTCTGATGAACATTTCTCGAAACCTCCTCCTCGACTTAACGGTTCGTCTAGTCTCGGTGCAACCACCTTATATGTATAAAAGTCCTAAATTAATATACATTTTTACAAAAAGAAATGTCCCCAATCTCCAACGGATTAATGGATTTGACACCTTTCTTATAAGTCTTATTAGAAAGATACACATGTGTGAGTATACCAGTAAGAAAATAACATGTAGCTACTTACAAGTGTGCAAATTTTATTTATTTGTTTTTGTTTTTCAGATTCAAGAAAGAAGCATATTTATATTTTTAAAAGCTATGGGTTCAGTTCAGAATTGATTTAAAATTTGTTGCATCTATTATCTATACAATGAAATCAAACTCGTTTAATCAAATTAAGTCTCATTTCGGTTTGAATGGCTTTGGATTATCCGGATTTAACACACTTATACATGCAACCATGGCATCAAAGAAGATGGAATACATATATAAGGTTTTAATATTGATACAAAGACACAAGATTCGGACCCACACAAAAAAAAAGCTGAGTTTTGTTGTAATCAAAACCTTGTTACCGTTGACGTCACCCAAAGCGACAGTGATCTGATCCCTTGACCAATCAGGAGAGAAACAGCTCGTGGTGATAATCAGAGTGTAAGGGCAGCTTTCTTCTTCATCATGAAGAACAGAGGAGATTAATGGCTGATCAGAGAGGGAGAGAATGGGATTAGTGTAGAAGGAGAGGACAAAGAGGAGGAGGAGGATGGATGAGAGAGAGAAGAGCTCCATAGTCTTCTTTAGAGAGATGAGAGTTACAAGAGAACCGAAGAAGTTGTGTTATATAAAAGAGGACCTGGTGTTACTTCCTTACTTACACTTGGCACACAACACAACCCACTAACAAACAAGCCTAGAGCACGAAAAATATATTTTCTCGAGCAAAGTGACATATCATTTCTATTAGATTTAAATTAATACACATTGTTTCTACTGAAGAATAAGAATATTTTTCATGTTAAAACTACAAAAATATAATAAATCAAATAGGCGAATTTATAAAATAGTATATATATATTAATTTACACCAACTCTCCCTTAATTGTGAAGGTCATGTTCTTTGGGTGAAGTTTTTTCTCCCGTTCATTATCACCAATTTTGTTATTTGTTAACTACCACAATTGATACCAACAATTATATTAGTATTGGATCATGCATCAATGCATGAAGACAGAACATAGACAATCAACTAAACCATACAAATGGATCCACCTTCTTTTCTTATTACACTTATTGGAATTATTGTAAATCTTAACATAATTTCACATTTATCCACAATCGTGAAAGCGTCACGAGTCTTACGCTATTAACAAACCTAACCCCAAAATCAAATTCTTCTTACCTACCTCCTCGTTTTCTATCAAAGTACAAATCTTATCAAATTAATCTCTCTACGTGCGAAAATGTGGGCCTTCTGGTCCATTGTTTTTTCACTTTCGACCTACCTAATTAGCTAAAAGATTACAGATATATAAAATATTCAAAAGTAAACACACATCAACGTCTAGCATGTAAATATTCATAGTATACTCGTTGTCTTCAAAAGAGAATTATATATAAATGAGAACTCCACACATAGAAACAACTTTCCTAGACTACTCCATGAAGTGTAATAACAAAATTCAACTAACCAAATTATTCATCTCTCAACAAAAATCTTAAATTTACAGTGTAGTAATCATAACTTTACTGGAGCTAAAAATTTCCAAAACTCTTATTAATAAATAAAAATAATCATTTTATCGAAAATCATCTCTCCTCCTCATCTCCATTTGTACCAATTCTCTTGCTCTTTGAATCTCCTAAAAACTCCATCTATCGCCACATCGAATGCGTCTTTGAAAGTCTCTAATCCATTCGGAGACTTCGCGTAAACCAAATTTGGTATCAACTCGATTACTCTTTCTCTCATCCTCCTCACATCTTCTTTGCTGTAGCGTTCCAACACTTCCTTTATAGACGTCGTGCCGTTTTTCACCTCGTTCCGGTCTATGAAAACCGAGTAACTATCAGGTTCAGTCGGTAAAAACCACTGATACTGCATGTAAGCGGTTCTGCGCCAAAAGAAAACCGGAATTGAACCAGCTAACATGCAGTCGAAAATCGATCGGCGCGTGAAGCTATCTCCTCGTGGCTGGAGGCAAAAATCAGACCCGAGGAACGTCTGCAGGATCGCCGACGAGCCGTTCGAGCATTTTCCTCCGGTGCAATCCACCGTCCGGCAAACTCCACGCGACTCCTCGCAGTGCCGGAGAAGCAATCCCCTGAAATCGTTCTTAATCCCGGCGCGTGGTGCTCCGGCGAAACAGAACAGCGTTTCCCGACGACGATTCCTGACGAAATCCTGCCATTTCACGACGTCAGAGTCCGATCGAGGGTGGAATCCGGTGGGATACGGCACACCAACGTCGAAATGGTCCCAAGAGTTTCGCTCAATCAGAAGACGCGTGATGTTACGCATCCCCGGGATGTAGATACAGTTAGATCCCCAATCCTCGTCTTTAGACCTGCGAAAATCCCATGTGATGCGACCCATGGTGATGAAATGATCCCAGCCGTTGGATCTATTCCAATAAGGTTGATCACGGACCCACTCAGTCATCATTTTACAATGACGGTCACGATCAGCCGCCGCGTAATTGGACCACAGGTACTGACCCACGGCGAGTCCAGCGTAGAACGGGATGTAGAACGCCGTTGCTGATTCCGGATCCCAAGTCCGGCAACGGTGGTTAAGAATCCGGTTATGGAAGATGATCTCAGAGACGAATTGATCAGTCCAGAACCACGAAGGAACCAAATCGTCAGGGATCACGCCTTTTAACGACGTCGCTTCTTTGCCGAGCCCGTCGTTGGAAAGCGCGTCGCAGCGAGAGCTCCACGGGTTGAGATTGTCGCACTGTTGCAGAATCACTTCGTTGAAGATCTTCGGCATGTCGTAGACGAAGACCCGACCGGAATCACATCGCAAGAAGTCGTCGGGTTCGGGTCGGGTTCGGGTTGAGAGAGAGTCGTTGGAGGAGGAGAGGGCGGGGGAAGGGAAGTTCTCAGGGGAGCGACGGTGGGGGAAAGAGATGGATCGGAGAGTGAGGAAGAGAATGAGCTGGAGAGATAGGAGGGAGAGGATGAGCCATGTGCAGTGGCTCCGGGCGGCGGAGATGTTGGAAGAGCGGTTAATGGCCGAGTTTCCGATCGAGTTGAGAGAGTTGAAGGAGGTTTTCCGATCAATGGTGGTGGTGGTGTCTGGGGTTCTCGATTTCTTGAGGAGACGTTCAGGACTGGAAGGATTTGAGACAGGAAGCATAGTTATAAATTAGTGAGAGATTCCGTCGCCGGAAATATTGGGTGCGTTACGAAGACGGAGCTAAAATCTCCCAGGAAAGGAGAATACTTATTCGGTAGTTGTTCTTGTGTGGTTCTCGTTAATGGCGTAAAGCTAACTCTCGAAAGAGAGAGAAGAGAGAGAGCTTAAGAGTGCTCGAGAAACGGGGAGATTCTGTTTCTTTTCCTTTTTTTATTTGTTTTTGCGAGAAAATGGAAACTATAATTAATTGGTTTCTGTTGGTATCAAACTATCTGACGGTTCACGATTTTCTCCTTAAACTTTTTCGAGTTTGTAAACTCTCCCTACACCGTTGGACGATAGGTGTATAATGTCATTAATAATGAGAATATCATGCCCATTAATCATCCACGATCAAATCATGATCATTTCCATAATTGGTGATTAGGAAGTTAATCTAAAAATTGAAACTTTAATTACTAGTATCTAAATATATTTTTAAATCAACAATTATAATTTTGTTTTAATGCATCATTGAATTTATTACAAAGCAAACATGATTTTAATCGTTACAGAAAATCGTTGATAATTACAACAAAAAAAACAGTAAAACATTATAGTAATTTATTGTAATGTTGGGTCTAAATAGAATGAATCAAAAACTTTGGGAATAATACCAAAAATTTTGGAAGATACAGGTCCTTATTAATACGCTGATGATATTAATTTTTTCTCAAGGCGTCGGAGACATTACGGAGTGGGAAGAAATGGACACCTGGCCGTGGTATTGACCGTCTGTGCCGGCAACCGACAAGGGAAGACCTACAAGAGCCGGTGACTAGTTAACACTTGGACATCAACGTTATATACAAGGTGTAACTGTAGAAGCAGAAACTATTAGTATTCTAGGTTTTTTTTTATCAGAGTTTGTGTCAGAAACTAACTATTAGTTGCCACTCAACCCCGATTTCATTCAGAACAAAAAGAAAAAAATCACATTAGAATCTCATATATATAGTGACATTGCCTTAAAAAAATGATCGATAATTTTGGTATATACCAAATATTTGTATATAAAAATAAAACTTCAATATGGTAATTGACCATAAGATAGAAACGTTACAACTTACGAAATGGAAAGAAGAAGATAGTGCATATAAGACACGTGGCGAAAATTAAGGTTACATACAAATCTAAAACGAGCTACAAAAGCGGAAGATGCACCGAAACGGTGACGTTTACGTGTAGCTGACAGATTAGAGTGAACTGTATAGATGTTGAAAGAAATTAAGAAAGCGTGGTCATGTGAGCTTTGTGGCCATGCTTCTTTAACCCACGAGTCATGCCGCATGACGTGTCACATACTCCAACGTTTTGCCGACAAATTTTGTTTTTGTTGACTGATGAAATTAATTTCTTTGTAATCACTTCCATTTTAATACTATATTTTTGAACCGGAGAAAATCGGATATAACGGACATTAATTTTTGATTATAGCCAACCCGGTTCAAATCGGTTCCGTTCGGTTTAGTATTGGTCTATCTCCATTGGAAGAAAACATTTGTTTGTTTTAACAACATTAACTTATTTTAAACATAGCACCACGTTGATGGAGTCAAAGTCTAATAATTTATTTTAAAATTGTCAGTCAAGCTTTCACGAAAGTGAAGAGACTATAATATATATTAATTGACCGACCTTAGAAGAATAGATCGTGGCAAGTGATAATCAAGAAAAGAAACACAAAAAGAATAATGTAACGTTATACAATGTACACTAGGGCAGTAGATTTGTATATAAATGAGCAAATGACATATCATCTAACTTCTTTTGTACAACGTAAATATTAAAATAAAGAAAGTCAACAAAACCAATCACTTTTGTTAGCTAGTAAAAAAGAAAAAAAAACGAAATTAGAAAAAAAAGTATTGTCAACAAACGTGGATCCAACTTAAAAAAATAGGTTACAATAACCCCGAACCGGACGTGCTTTGTGTCAACGTTTCAAAAATAAGCATCGAATATCATTTGTTTTACCAAACAAAATCGAATTGAGTTATTTCTTTCTTTCGCAAAATGTCATATGCTTTAAAATACTAAACGTTCCATACTCCCACTTGGCATATAAAGTAGTAATTAATTAGGACTCATAGGCTCATAGCAATTTGAGAATCGAGATTGGTGCATAGCTTACGAACAAGGACCGGCGTGATTGGCTCTCGTGCGTATAAACAATGTAAGAAGCATTCAATGTTCTAAATTGAAAATTATTCGACGCAGTACGTAGTGATATTTACACCATGCACAAGATAATCCTAACCGTTCATTAATTCATTAATCCATAAATATTTTTCTTTCATGTTTTGTTAGCTATTTTTACCTTTTTATTGCCACATTTTATATCATTGATTTGTTGTTGTTTTGCTACAGAATCGAAAAAGGATTAGCGATAAATTAATATTCTAACATTTCTTCGCTAAATCAAATGCTATGACTTTTAAATTATTACGTTACTTTCCATTTTACGAAAGGAAAGGTTCATTATAATAATATATATCCGAGGAATTAAATAGAACTGAACACACCGGCATATTTTGTTTTTCTATAAATAACATGTATTATGTATGGAAGAGCTAGAAATTTTAGTTTAATATCAATAAGTTATAATATTTGATTAGTATCTACAAAAACTAAACAGCTAAGCCAGCTCAGTGGAAAGCGATTCATTGGCAATGTTTTTTTTTTAAATCGCAAAATTTTAAGAAAGAAAGAACAGCAAGATTATATTGCCTCGTGTATTTCTAATAATGATAGATATTAAAAATATGTATAAGAATCAAATATTATATACTCTGACATGTACAATTTAACTAAGTGCGTATAGCAGAGACAAATATATGCCTGTAACAATGAAGTCGCTTGGAAACACCGTTCAATATATTTTTTTTTTTGTTTGAAAAACCATGGAAGTGTCGGCGTAAGTAAACGCGTTGATTACTGTGATCATTAGTTATTTTATTTTATCTTTGCACATTTAGAAGCGATTAGTTGAACGTGAAGCCTCTTATTGGAATACTAATCATGGATATTGGATGGATGGAAAATTGTTAAATTATATGATTAAAAATTAATGGTTATAAATTAAAATGAATAGGTTGGCAATTGTATATAATTACAGAAAGCTTTGCAACCGTTTGTAATAAACTGATGGTTAATTATTTTTTATTTTTTTATCAATCATACCTTAAATAAGTTATAAAGTCGCTAAAAGAGTGCTTAACTACCAAAAAAAAGTGTGATAAAAAGGTAGATTAATTTGATGGAAAAGTAACAAAACCTTAATGATTACTCTTGTACCAAGGACAGTGGTGAAGCACTAACGAGAAGTGAAAAGAAGCTAATGATGGGAATAATTAAAAAATATACATTCCATAGCTTAAACACACTAAATTAAGAAACGCTAACCGCATGTTGGTAGTGTTTACTATATTGTATACCATGATTTAAGATTAATAGCAGGATTATTGACCACAAATTAAACATAAAAACATATATAGCTGAAATAAAAAGAACCTATGTGCTTTGTTTTTGTCTGTCGGAACCAACGACCAATTACCATTGGATGTATTTTGGCTAATGTAACAAAATTGATTTTTCCTTTCTATGGCCTGCAATAAAATGTTATACAGAAAAACTCAAAAAAGACTTACATGGGGACTGAAGAAATAGTCCAATGGGCCATCGGGTACAATATTCCAAATTTGAACGAGTCCATTTGTTACAAGTATTGGGCCTAGTGAGATGGAGTTACAAAGCAATTTGCATGGTTTTCCTGTGTGTGGACTTACTATAAAATACGAACCACCTTTTCTTGAATAATAGGAATATTTAACACGTAGTTGGTAAGAAATATGCACAAAGCCAGTGTATCTAGTTAGTTCCATAAAACCAAAAATCTAATTAAAAAGACCAAATTTGAAAACACGCAAGACAAAAAATACCAAACCACGCTTCAAACGTTTCCAAATATTTGGTTTAAGGAAACAATAATGAACTTGTATTTCACAAACCAAACCAAACGAAAAAAGAAAAATTTACACAAAAATAAAAAATTCAAACCTAATTTAAAACGATTTTAATATGTTTTTTTTGTGTTTTTGTTGGATATAAAAATAGTAAACTAAACAGAAACCTAGATTGGGAAACCTGTAGTGCTTTTAAAAAAAAAACAAGTTTCAACGGGTGGGATCAGATGGTGCATTGTCCACCGTAAGTTCCCCTAGGGATGCAAAGCCAGTCCCAAATCAGTTACTACTTACTGATGCAAACCATCGTCTCAGCTTTTGTCTCAGCTTTTTACTAATGAAGCATACATTGTCTTGGGCGTGTCACATCTTGCCACGTATCCACTATTCTCTTCTCCCATTGGCTTTCTCATCGTAGGCTTCTTCTTCCAAGACTATAACAACCTTTTATATCTCATTATTTCTCTTTCGTTTTTATTTTGTTCAAGATACAAGCTAATTGATTATTCGTTTATTGATAATTTAAAGAGAGAAAAAAAAACAAACAATTGAGGTAAGTTTATTTGGGTAATTTCTATACTATTTCTATGATTTACCAAAATTATTTATAAAAAATATGTTTTTTTGTTCTTTCTTAGTGAAGTGGAATGTGAACCAATTTTACCTCATTTGTTTTTTACTTTTTGTTGTTGTTGTCGTCGTCAACTACCTCTTTTATAAAAGTAAAAGATATGTTTATAAGCTATATAACATCAATAAAGTAGGTCCACGTTATAGAGGTATGTAACATTTAATTAATATACGCAGTGGCAGCCTACGAGCTAGCTTTATGAAAATATAAACTCGTTTTCTCTTTACAACTTGTCAAGTAAAAAAGCATATGGTTGGTCATTGTCTCATAAATTACTATTTTCACAACCGATAAATTAATAATAAGATGAAAATAAATGTAACAGATTCTATGTACACTATAAAAGTGTGGTCTTCTCACATAGTCCATAGCTAAACCCATGCACCTTTAGTGCCTAGAGACGCTCATAGCTGAACCTACACCACCAGTCCTCATTTTTTATTTCTTTTTAGGGTTAAGTTTTGTATTCATTTTTTAATTCTTGGATACAAAATGTTCTCCAACATTTATTAGAACGAATAAAACTAGAACGATGATTAGTTGTTACTTTCTAGTGAACACAGTAACGAATAGATTACAAAAACTCCCCAATCATTTTTCTCTTTCTTTTTGGTAAAACGTATATAACAAACGTAAACGTATATTACTCAATAATCTACTATAAAGCGAAAGAGGAAAACGAAGTCAAAGGATATATCATCGTAATATGACATTAATAACCATATAAAACCATTTTTTTTAAAAAAATAACAACTGAATTGAGAAAAAATAACAACTTAATCGAGAAACGTATTTTAGTCTGCCTAGATATTTTGTTTTCAAGAAAATATACAGTTTTCAAAAGTTTGACCGATAGGTCGGTTTAGACTATGTAGTACGACTGTACAAGAAAAAGGACTGTAGCTTAAAGATCCAAACCAGTGCAGGAAAAAAAGATACGGTCGGACCAATTTAATTTCAGAAGACAAATCTTTATACCAAACTATTTTACTTTTTAGAGTAAATCGATGGATAAAGTTAATTTTTGACATGATTTGAATTCAGCATAATAACGATTTATTTTTATTTCTTTGTTGTATTTATCCCAAGGTACAATTCCACCAAAATTTTTCGTCCCAATCGTACAACTTTTATTGTGAAATCAATCTAAAAAAACCAACATGTGACCATCTCTATACAATAGTAAACATTTTACATGAATATGAGTTTTTCTTAAATCCTGATTCGCTAGAAAAAACGAACGGTCGATTAAAAGGATAACCACAAAACCCAAACCGGTCCAACCGGTTCCCCAATCACTATCAAAGCATTAACTAACTTTCACAAGAAAAAGCATAGTCTAGTTTCTCTACATTGCGTCCCACGGTCTTAACCGTGCACGCGAATTATCCACCGTTCGATCAGAGGCGCATTATGAAAAACAAGGCGCGTCATTGATATTTTCCACAGTGGAATGTTCGCTTCTTTCCCTTCCCTTGCATTGGAAAATGGCGTCTACAACAGACGGCGGGTCATGTTTCCTTCAAATCAGACCTTTAAATATTCTTAACACCGTTACTTCTCCGTTAACCACAAACGTTTTAATAAATCTGTGTGATCATGTACTACTAATTGGAAGTAGGGTGGCTAATATTTTCCCAACGTGACATTATTATCATAGTTAATGATCGTTCGATCATAGTTTTAAACTTTTAAGCATATAAATGATATATAGATATAATTGTACATATATACTCTCACTCTGACAGATTTGTCGTGGTCTTCTTAGTTTCTCTCTCATGGACTCAGCTCTCTATTTATATAGACTGTACATTACCTCACTACATTTCACTCTCCATAACTCTCTCTCTCTCTTCTTTAACATCTCTGGCTCTGCATTTCTTGCAGTTCACGCTAATCTCCTGTGCTGGTTTCCTTCTCTCTCTCCAGCAATGGCAGAAGAAGACTGAACTTTCGTTTTTTTTGTTTCCTGTCTGCTTTGTTGTTTTGAAGTTTCTCTTTGGTTTCTCACTAGAAACAAGCTCAACGAGTTTTTGGCTTATTACCTCAAAAGGAAAAAAAGGAAGGATAAAGGGGAAGAAGAGAAAAGAAGAAAATCAAGGAGAAGATGCAGCGGATAGGTTTATGTCTAGCAATGGTGGTTTTTATGATGCTTGGTGTTGCTTCTCCTATGAACAACGAAGGTTTGTTTCTCCTTGTTTTTGTGTCTTCCTGTTATATTTCTTAAACATTTCATCTTTTGGGTCATATTGTTGGAAAAGACTCTTCCTTTTTTTGTTTGTTTGGTTGTCTAGAAACTAGAGTTTAAGCGGTTTTCTCTTTGAAATCCCTGTTTTGATTTCTTTTGTTCTTCTGAAATTTCGTATTGTTAGAAGTTATCGGTTTCAAAACACTCTTTAGTCACTGAGAAGAAGTTCTATCAAACATTTGGTTTCCCCGAGAAAGAAGAGTTAAAGCTGAAAGCTTTTTTCCTACCCAATACTTTGCTCTGGCATCTTCTTCAAAAAATGCTATCTTTTCACTCTTTTTCCAAGAAATATGATAATGATTAGGTAACAGGAGTATGCTTGTTCCAGTACCATGGAAAGATTGTATTTTTCTAAGCTCTCTCTCTTTCTCGACGAAAAAAAGCAAAAACAAGCTTTCAAATTCCGTAGTTTGGGTTTTAGATAAAGCAGTGAAATTTATCTAATTGTTTATGTTTATTTAACTATTTGACTGAGTTTGTAGCGTTTCTACGATTTAATTATTGTAATTTGAATCTAGTTATTTAATAAAAGAATGATTTTAATCAATCAACAGGAAACGCTTTGATGGCGATAAAAGGCTCATTCAGCAACTTAGTGAATATTCTTTTGGATTGGGACGATGTTCACAACACTGATATCTGTTCTTGGAGAGGTGTCCTCTGCGACAACGTTAGCTTCTCCGTTGTCTCTCTGTAAGAATAATGCTACTGTGAATGTCTTTTTTTGGTTATACTTTTTCTTCAGGTCTTCATAGTTTTCTGGTCATTTTCTTCTTGTTTTCAAGGAATCTATCGAATTTGAACCTTGGAGGGGAGATATCTCCAGCTGTTGGAGATCTACAGAATTTGCAATCAATGTAATTGTGTTTTTATCTATGTGGATTTGCATGTTTTAAAAGTGGTAGATTGTGTTTGTTAAAAGCTTTATCCAATGGCAGAGACTTGCAAGGGAATAAATTGGCTGGTCAAATTCCAGATGAGATTGGAAACTGTGCTTCTCTTGTGTATCTGTAAGTCTTTCTTACAAAACTTATTTATAAAGTTTTTAAATTTTCAAGCCTTTGATTTGAGTTCTATTTTCTCTTTGTACAGGGATTTTTCGGATAATCTATTATATGGAGACATACCTTTCTCTATCTCGAAACTCAAGCAGCTGGACACACTGTATATGATATACTGTTAACATTTTCTTCCATTTTAACGTTCCATTTTTGTCTTCTTGTACATTTTTTCCCCAGTAGATTTTTGTGAACCTTTCAACTTGTGGATATATCAGGAACCTAAAGAACAATCAGCTCACAGGCCCAATACCAGCAACCTTGACACAGATTCCAAACCTTAAGATACTGTGAGTTCTGTTGTTACATTCATTTTATTTATGCATCAATATTTGGATGATCTTAAAAGATATAATTTCTGTTCTGATCATGTTGTTGAAGTGATCTTGCTGGGAACCATCTAACGAATGAGATACCAAGGTTACTTTATTGGAATGAAGTTCTTCAGTACCTGTAAGCTCATCAGAGTCAGCCCTCCAATTTTCAAAGATTACACCATAAATGAAGCTTTTACTCCTTCTAATGCATGTTATCTGTACAGCGGTTTACGTGGGAATATGTTGACTGGAACATTGTCTTCTGATATGTGTCAGCTAACCGGTTTGTGGTACTTGTAAGTGAATTCTATACTCTTTCCTTCTTTCTGAGGTTTGTATAGCTCTTGGTCTTTTCATTTATGAAAGGCTGAGTTAAAACTTGTGACTTATCGATCAAGTGATGTGAGAGGCAATAATCTAACTGGAACAATCCCGGAGAGCATTGGAAATTGCACAAGCTTTGAAATCCTGTAGGTCTCTTCTTTTTATCTAAACACTAGATTTCCAGCATAGAATTTTTGTGGACTCATTGTCTTTGTTTTACAGGGACATATCTTATAATCAGATAACTGGAGAGATTCCTTACAATATCGGTTTTCTCCAAGTCGCTACTCTGTGAGTATTGAGACTCTTAAACCTTAGCTTGATCAATGAACATAACAATGTGCTTATGGAATTATGTATTATTTCTTGAAGGTCACTACAAGGAAACAGATTGACGGGAAGAATCCCCGAAGTTATTGGTCTAATGCAGGCTCTTGCTGTTTTGTAAGTTCACTTCATATGGAATATACCAAATTTAATTTCAAATTTGGCTTATCTGACCTTTCAAAACATTTCTAATTCTCAGGGATTTGAGCGACAATGAGCTAGTTGGTCCTATCCCACCGATACTTGGCAACCTCTCATTCACTGGAAAGCTGTAAGTGTCCTTTGTATAAACCACAGCATGCTTCATATATTCAGCTCATGGCATATAAATGCATGCTTTTATGGAATAGGTATCTTCATGGCAACAAACTCACTGGTCCCATCCCATCCGAGCTTGGGAACATGTCACGCCTCAGCTATTTGTAAGCTTGTTTCAAACTTCAAATCTGTTTACATAGCTTTTGCATTCCGTAACTTATTTTCTTGGTTTCTTCTCCTGATTTGGCAGGCAACTAAACGATAATAAACTAGTGGGAACTATCCCACCTGAGCTTGGGAAGCTGGAGCAATTGTTTGAACTGTGAGTTTTTTTTGTGTTTCTCTAAATGTATTTCATTATAATTTGTTGTTTCATTACATCTAATCCTTTTCTTTTCCAAATGATCCATGTTTTCAACATGAAAGGAATCTTGCCAACAATCGTTTGGTAGGGCCGATACCATCTAACATCAGTTCATGTGCAGCCTTGAATCAATTGTAAGCTATAGGTTGAATCTTTTTGAATTTATTATAGTTTCTTCTTCTTATTAACAAACTTAAATTCTGCTTTCACTTGCTCTCAGCAATGTTCATGGGAACCTTTTGAGTGGATCCATACCATTGACGTTCCGCAATCTTGGGAGCTTGACTTATCTGTGAGCTTCGTTCTTTACAGGGCAGTAACATTGTATCTCTGTAAACATTTTAGTGACTGTTTGATCCTGTTAATGCAGAAATCTTTCGTCGAACAATTTCAAGGGTAAAATACCAGCTGAGCTTGGACATATTATCAATCTTGACAAACTGTATGTCTTCTCAACTTTGTTACATCCTTTGGTTATGTGTTTTAGTTTGGATTTGCACTTACTGATAATACATTTTTTTTATCAAACTAATTATTCTTTTTTTAATCTCCAGAGATCTGTCTGGCAATAATTTCTCAGGGTCTATACCATTAACCCTTGGTGATCTAGAACACCTTCTCATATTGTAACTCACCAACCCCTGAAGTTGCCGACTTGTGAGGTTTAAAGGTCTCGTTTTTATTAACTTGCGAACTTTGCTTGATTGAACAGAAATCTCAGCCGAAATCATCTCAATGGACGATTGCCTGCAGAGTTTGGGAAGCTTCGAAGCATTCAGATGATGTAAGGCTCAAAGTTGCTTCCCTTGATTATATAAAAGAATACATAACTATCTTCTTTACCTGACTTCTCTGTTTCTCCTGCAGTGACTTATCATTCAATCTGCTCTCCGGGATTATTCCTACTGAACTTGGCTTGTTGCAGAACTTAAATTCTTTGTAAGTTAATCATATGATCTTTCCTTTCGCATTATATACAGAAAAGCTTTGAAGCCATCATCATATGATCGTCACAAATTTATGCAGAATATTGAATAACAACAACCTTCATGGGAAAATTCCAGATCAGCTAACAAACTGCTTCACTCTTATCAATCTGTAAGTTCTTTTGTTATGATGTTCACTGACAGATATTATCATGACGATTTCATAATCCAAAAATTCTTATTTTTCTGTTCTAAAACGTTTTAGGAATGTTTCCTTCAACAATCTCTCCGGGATAATCCCACTAATGAAAAACCTCTCACGGTTTGCTCCAGCCAGGTATGGAGCTACTCAGTAACATATCATAATGATCAATACACATAATTTTTTTTTGGACGTACAGATGATTCACTTTCTTTGTATAGCTTCGTTGGCAATCCATACCTTTGCGGAAACTGGGTTGGATCTATTTGTGGTCCTTCTTTACCTAAATCCCGAGGTACCTACTACATTTATTCTCTAAGCATTGTCTTCAGTAGATATTTTTTCTCGTTTATTTGACTGGCTCGGTTTTCTTTTCTTGTTCCTTGCAGTATTCTCCAAAGCTTTTGTGATCTGCATTGTTCTCGGTTTCGTCACTCTCCTATGTATGATATTGATTGCGGTTTACAAATCTAAGCAGCAGAAGAATATCCTAAAAGGCTCCTCAAAACGAGCCGAAGGTAATGATGATGGCTTCAAAGCTTTTCTTAACCCATCATATGTTCATTAGGTATTAATACCTCTCTTCTCCTATCCCCTCAGGCGCAACCAAGCTAGTGATTCTCCACATAGACATGGCGATTCACACATTCGATGACATAATGAGAGTTACAGAAAATTTTAACGAAAAGTTCATCATTGGATACGGTGCTTCAAGCACGGTATACAAATGCACTTTGAAAACTTCCCGACCTATTGCCATTAAGCGACTCTACAATCAGTATCCGCACAACTTAAGTGAGTTTGAGACCGAACTTGAGACCATAGGTAGCATTCGACACAGAAATATAGTCAGCTTGCACGGGTACGCCTTGTCTTCTATTGGGAACCTTCTTTTCTATGATTTCATGGAAAGTGGTTCTCTTTGGGACCTTCTTCATGGTAAGTTAAAAACCCTCTTTGTTCAATTACTGAAAGAATGATTTGCACATGAGATGTAATAAAATCTTTAACTTGTTTTTTTTTTCAAGTAGGGCCATTGAAGAAAGTGAAGCTTGATTGGGAGACAAGGTTGAAGATAGCAGTTGGAGCTGCTCAAGGACTCGCCTATCTTCACCACGATTGTACTCCTCGGATCATTCATCGCGACATCAAGTCATCGAATATACTTCTTGATGAGAATTTTGAAGCGCATTTATCGGACTTTGGGATTGCTAAGAGCATACCAACGAGCAAGACTCATGCTTCGACTTATGTTTTGGGGACAATTGGTTATATAGACCCAGAGTATGCTCGCACTTCACGTCTCAATGAGAAATCTGATATCTACAGCTTCGGAATTGTTCTTCTTGAGCTTCTTACCGGCAAGAAAGCAGTGGATAACGAAGCTAACTTGCATCAACTGGTATGTGAATCATGAAACACTTAACGTACATATATAATTTTGTATTATCTTGAACCACCGAGTCAAATTTGTTTCTGTTTTATGTTGCAGATCTTGTCAAAGGCTGATGATAATACTGTGATGGAAGCGGTTGATCCAGAGGTTACTGTCACTTGTATGGACTTAGGACATATCAAGAAGACATTTAAGCTAGCTCTTTTATGCACAAAGCGAAACCCTTCAGAGAGACCCACGATGCTTGAAGTCTCTAGGGTTCTGCTCTCTCTTCTTCCATCTCTGCAAGTGGCAAAGAAGCTGCCTTCTCCTGATCCATCAAAAAAGCTGCAGCAAGAGAGGAGTGAGGTCAGGAATTGTGAGGAAGAAGGATTGCAATGGTTTGATCAGTTTCGTGAAGTTATCTCTAAAAGTAGCGTTTAAGATTTCAAATTTGAAAGAGCTTCTTCCAGGGTTTTTGCTTGCTTTCCTGGTTCCCACGGAAGATGGTGTTACTGATTGGAAGTACCGGATAGTGAATTTAGTGAATTACAAGGGGTATTTTGGGTAAGGAAAAGAAGGTATGCTTTGATGTGGGAAGCATTAAAGACGAGAACAAAGTTTATATGAAAAAAAGGATATGTGAAGTTAATGTTTGTTTTCTCCCAAGAACATGTTCACGAGTTCGTTAAAGTCTTTAGTCTTCTGATTTAATGGCTTACATATGACCCCACAACAAAAAATCAATGTAATCACTTTCTCTATGCATATATCTAAACAACTTGTACACGTTTCTATATATATAGACATAGGAATGCATGTGTAAAAACATGATAACGACATCATCTTCAAGGTGAAGATTAAGCAATGATTAAGCTCCCGACAACTTCCTGTGAATCGAGTGTCCGGCATAGATCCAGGCTCCTGTTCAAATTATATCATTACTGGTGTCTGATATCTTGTATAGCCTGTTGTTTTTTTTTTATCTATGGGAGTTTGAACAGATTAAAGTAGAATGCTTTTTAGGTACCTGCTGATATCTGTCCTGCAAGAACTCTGAGTTCCATATTTGATGCTACTTTGTCCACCGAGTTCTTCTTTGCTTGATCTCTGTCAAGAAAATAAAGACTTCAGAGTTGTTTAACATGTATATAATGGGACTTTTCATGAGTTTCGTGAAGAAAGTTGCATTATTCACCTTTGAGTCTAGAGGATAAATATTAGATTCATACACTTGGCAATTTATCTTTCTGCTCTGATTTCCTTTGACTATCCTACCCTTTGAGGAATCAATGCGTTTTAGCCTGCAGAGAATATGCGTGAGAAGGAAAGTGACTCTAGCAGCTAAAACTAGACTATCAAGAAAGGTAGATAGATGGAGTTTTAAAGCTATGCACTAACGTTCTGGAGTTAGTAGCATCATTCTCTTGTATGGAATCAATCTTAGCCTGCCATGTGAGACATTATTTAAGTAATGCATGAAATAGAGGTGAAGAAGTTATAAATCGGCAAAAAGAACATATGAAAGATGGCTTTATATGTTGGATTTAAGACTTACAGTTGAAGAGCGTTCCTTTGCTCTCAGTGATGTTCTTAAACGAAATGCCTGATGCAGAAAATCCTGTTAACTCATTTGGGAGGATAACTACTTTCAGACTGGTAGATGTGTGAAGATTATGTATACCTGAAGATCTTGAGACCGTGGAGTATTACTCTTAGGAAAAAGTGTTGAAGAAGGTTCAAGATTAATCTGCAAAGGAACCCAAAACATTAGTTTTGGTTTCTAACTACAGCTTCCGAGAATGTGGTAATGAAGAAGCTATGATTAAAAAACAAAAAGAGAATAATATGTACATTTTTGTTCGTAGTGTTTCTTTTAGATGAATTAATCCTTGGTTTCGCTTTCTGCTCGGTTTCTGAGTTAACCTTAGACCTGAAACTCTCCAGAGAAAGAAAGCTGTTAAGAGTAACAAAAAACCATCAAAACATGTTTGAAAAGAAAGCCAAAAACACTGTCTTCTTGACAAGCAGACATTCTGAAAACCTGTGTCGTTCAGATCTTTCTGCAGTTCTGAGATTCGGTTCCTTTGGAACAGTGAGTTTGGATCTTCTGTTGGAGTTAACTTGAGACACCTGAATACATTGATAAACTCATTGAACCTATCAGCGTAAAGATATCTAGTAATTAGCAAAATCAAAATCCATAATATAACAGACCTTAGCTTCGAGTTTTTGCTTTTTGGTGTCTTGGTTTTGTAGCTTAGAGACTAAGATCGGAGATAAGTTATCACCAAACTTTGCTAATGACCTCTGACATCTGAAACACCAAGACCATTTGTAGAAGCCCAAAAGAAAGAAAATCGAATACACATAAATAGTTTCGTCATTTGTAAGTACCTTGTCAGAAGTTGAACAGAGTAAACGTCTAGTGGTTTGTTCTGCCTTGCAAGCAAAGAAGCCGTAGGCCTTGTTAAAGTAGAGCTACTACTTGGTTTGGTTTTAGATTTGGATTTGTTCTTGGAGACATCTTTAACCGTTTGGTTATAATATATGAACCCTGAACAACAATGGAACTCAGGTCTCAGAGATGGAATTGATGCAGAAACCAAGATTTCAGTTTCAAAAAAGAGGAATCATCAATTCCGTTGTATTTATCTTTTCGATTCAGACCAGTATCCAAGGATTCGATGACGGGTTTCGAGATCTCAACAGGCTTAGTTTCTGAGCTGGTGTTTGTAATTTGCTTAAGTGGCTCAAGTTTCCAATTGAACTTTGGGCTAAAAGCTGAAAGTAATAATCAGACAATAAAAAACGTAAGTACTTTTTAAGAAAATTGAAGAGAAAAGTAGACAAATCTTTGTAATAAACAGAATCTTTGCCCGAATTACGAATTTGATTATGAATTCGTGTGGTTCTTACGAGAAGGAGGATAGTTTCCAGCTGATTCGAACCAGATTTCGAATTCTTCTGTCTCAGAATCAAGCTCTGGCCTAGAGAAATCGTAGAAACGAGGTGCATCAAATTCGAAATCAATGTCGAATTCTTCAAACGAAAAATCTTCTTCAGATAAGCTCTGAACCATGGTTAAGCCGGAAAAATCTTCGAGAATTCTGATCTCAGACGACGGAATCGGAGTGGGAGAGTTTCACATTCAACCCAATTACAAAAGAATCGGAGATGTTTCTTCTCCCTCCCTCTCCCTCCTCCTCCTCCTCCTCCTCGAATTAACTCTCCAGGAAAAAAATTTCTCCAGAAAATTAGGGGAGAGAGAGAGAAAGATTGGAGATGGAGAAGAAGAGAGAGAGAGAGAGGAACAAGGTAACGGCCGTTAATTCAGTTGGCGCGGGTTTGAAACAACGGTTGTGGTCATTGCTTTTTTTTTGTTTCTTGGTTATTTAGTTTTGAAATTACGCAAAATAGACCCTTTATTTCTTAATATTTCGACTCTAACACCAATGTTTCTTGACTTTTTAATTTTATAGCCTACAAAGTTTTAATTCACTGGAGTCTTGAGTTTTGGCAAAGACTTTGCATCCGGTGGAAAATAGGTTCGAAGCAAAATAAATAAAAAATTGAAACGTTGATTTAAGGGCATAAATTGGGAAATTAATAAGATAAAGGGAAGAAAACAAAATACACGAAAGATGCGTTCTCCCAACGGTCTTCTTTGTCTTTAAGAGCAGTCTCTCTCTCTTGTCTGTATTTCTTTATTACCTGTAATTTTTCTTTTGTCTAAATATTGATTTTGTTTCCTAAATTCTATCCGATTTTTTTTACAAGGAAATAACAACGGCTGTGTCGTTCAATACAGGTAAAGTCTCCTCATTTTCCTGGAAAATTTCGGTAGAAAGTTTTGAAATTAAGGTTTCCGATTAAAGCAATTAAAAAAAAGATCCTTGCCCTAAATTTGAGAAAATAACGGAACTTAGAAAAAAAATTGACCTACTAAGAGAAAGAGCATCTTCATAGGATGGAATAAGATAGCGTATGAGGAAGAAATTTGAATGTATTTGGTTTTGTTCGTAAATATAATTTTTGCAGAGTTTGGAGATAATAATGTCCAAAACTCAAATCGAATCATTTTGTGCATCTCTTCTGCAAGAACTTGAGGTTTGTGATTGCTTCAACTGCAAGAAAAGGTTTTTTTTTTGTTCTTTCTTAACACAACCGATTCAAAAGAATTGTATGTGATTCTGTTTCTGATGCAGATTATATGGGACGAGGTTGGAGAAACTGAAAGCGAAAGAGAGAAGATTTTGATTGAGATTGAAGACGAATGCAGAAAAGTCTACAGTGGAAAAATCGAAAAGGTAAAAGAAGAGAAGATTCGGTTAAGACAAGACATTGTTGATTCAGAAGCAAGAGTTATTGCTATATGTTCTGTAATGGAAGAGCCATCGAGTCTTGGAAGGCAACATCAATCTGATCAAAGTGGAAGAAGTTCGAAAGAAGAGTTAGGAAAGATTCTTCAGAAACTTGAAGATATGGAAAAGAGAAAGTCAGAGAGGAAGAATCAGTTTATTCAAGTAATCGAGGATATAAGATGTGTAAGAGATGAGATTAATGGAGAATCTGATGAGACTTGTTCATCTGATTTTTCGGTTGACGAATCCGATTTATCTCTTAGAAAGCTTGAAGAGTTACACAGAGAGCTTTACACACTTCAAGAACAGAAGGTTCCCCAAGCTCAACGATTTGCTTTTAACTTTGACTTAATCTCTTGATCAAAAGGTTAATATTATGCGGTATTTTGGCTCAGAGAAACCGGATGAAACAGATTCAAGATCATCTAAGAACTATGGAATCGCTTTGTTCGGTTCTCGGTTTGAATTTTCGAGAAACTATTACCAAGATTCATCCAAGTTTAGTAGAATCTGAAGGTTCAAGAAGTATAAGTAACGAAACACTTGACAAGTTAGCTTCTTCAGTAAATCAATGGCATGAGACAAAGATACAGAGAATGCAAGAAGTCAGTTAAATGTTTCCAAACTTTTTTTTTGTATCTCAAGACTTTCCTCTTTGTTCTTATATATATAAACCATTTTATTGATTGCAGCTTCAGGATCTTGTGACGACAATGCTTGAGTTTTGGAATTTAATGGATACACCAGCAGAAGAACAACAAAAATTCATGAATGTTTCATGTAATATAGCTGCTACAGTTTCTGAAATAACCAAACCCAATAGTCTTTCCACATATTTGCTTGAAGAGGTACCTAAAGAGCAGCTTTAACTAAATTATTTTCTAATCTTTCTGAGATTTTTTTTTTTGCTGATCGATATTTCAATGCTAAAAAGGTTAAAGCCGAGCTATGTCGGTTAGAGGAGTTGAAATGGAGCAAAATGAAAGAACTTGTTTTAAAGAAGAGGTCAGAACTTGAAGAGATATGTAAAAGAACACACATTGTTCTTGAAGAACAAGACATCGGTTTGGAGAATGTAACTAAAGCCATTGAATCAGGAGATGTGAACCCTGAAAATATACTACAACAGATTGAGTATCGAGCTGGGAAAGTGAAAGAGGAAGCTTTAAGAAGAAAAGAAATTCTTGAAAAAGCTGAGAAATGGTTGAATGCTTGTGAGGAAGAGAACTGGCTTGAAGAGTATAATCAGGTTTCCCTCTCATTTTCTTTTTTTTTGCTCATAATGATCGATCTTTTAAAGTTTTTGGTTATGGAGTTTATGATTTGTATAGGATGAAAACCGATACAACGCTGGAAAAGGATCTCATTTGATCCTCAAACGCGCAGAGAAAGCTCGAGCACTTGTTAATAAACTTCCAGGTTTCATTTAGATGATCCCAAGAAAGTTTTCAGATCGTTATCTTTGTGAATTTTTAACTGAATACAAAACTCTTAATTCTTCTCAGCTATGGTTGAAGCATTAGTTTCCAAGATTACAATCTGGGAATCTGAGAAAGAAGCAGAGTTTCTATTTGATGGTGTACGATTTTCCTTCTTCCCTCAAACAAGATCCTCTCTTTTCTCCTTTCCTCACTTGATTGATCTTTTTATCCGATTTTCTTCTTTCAGAATCGTCTATTTTCGATGCTCGAAGAGTATACAGAACTCAGAGAAGAGAAAGAACAAGAACAACAAGAACGTCGCAGGAAAAGGGTATTTAGCTACAACTCTTTTTCATCAATATTCTTTCAAGAATCACCAATAACAATGATTGTTGGATTTTGGTTCCTTTTTACTTTTTTAGGACCGGAAGAAACTTCAAGGCCAAGTGACATCAGAGCAAGACAAAGGAACTCCTACGAAAGCTCAAAGCGCGAAAAAGAGTCTTAAAGTGTCAACTAACAAGAGATTTGCATCGTCCCCTCAAACTCCGCGAACTGATTCGCCTCACTCAGCAAAATCTTTTACATCTCAATCACGCTATGGCTGATAAAATGGAGCAAAGACATCAAACAAAGTCTTTTTAGTTCACGTTTTTCCAACTGGTAATTGATTCTTTCTTACACAAAAAGAATCTGTAGGAGTATTTGTTCTTCCTTCAATGGCGTTTATTTTCTTTTGCAGAACACGAAAACACCTCAACGCTGTTCTTAACAACGCCATTTTTACAGCCATATAAACAAGAGATCAGAAAGAGAGACTTGTCTAGAAACTAAGTCATCAGTTTTATTAAACCAATTGTTCGAAATATTCAAACTTGCTAATTCAGTAAGAAAGGAATCTGAATGATTATTGGATCATTTGTATTCTTTGTCAAACTCAGTTCCAAGTGTGTACATATACTGATTATGTTGCGGAAAGAAGATTTGACTTTGACCGACCAGATGTACTTGCTGCAAAAATCAATGTCAATTTTTTTTCCAATGATCTTTTTAAGCTTTGATTTCCTCAATGAGTATAAACTTCATCTATAAACTTTGACGCGTACTTAATCTTACTACAATTGCATTAGTGAATCTAAAGATTTAGCTTATCTTGAAAATTAATTGGTGTTAGTAAATTTTCAAAGCGATTTACTTTGGTCAACGTTACTTCAAAAGTGATTAACTGGAAAAAGACAAAGGAGATTGTCAGAGTTGGTATTCTTTTATTTTTTCCCTTTCTTTTGAAATTTTACTTTAATTTTTTTCTTCATAGTTTCGTTTATTTAATTACATATATTAAATTTCCAAGACGGACGTGGATCTTTCCCTAAACCAAAATCAATACTTTGATTTTTGTAATTATTATATGGATTTTAAACTAATTAAATCCTTAATATTCGTATTAAATAATACAACTGTCTACATGATATTTTTTATATATATTATTTCATTTTCCAGAAAATTTCCATTTTTTTTATTTAAGTCCCCTTTTTTTCTTTGCAAAAACCCTAAATTCAGTCGTCTAAGAGAGAAATTATATTCTTTCTCTTGAGAAAAAAATTGGGGATATTGCATGTAATTTTTGGGGATTTTTTACTTGCTAATTTCCGGTGAGATTGAGAGGTTAATCTTCACTGAAAAAGCTCTCTTGCATTTTTCTGCTACAGTGTTGGTTTCAGCTCCTGAATTGTTGAAAAGTAAGAAACCAAATCTAAAAACCCCAACCAAATTTTTCCTACTTTGATCTTTGATCTTTTTGAGCTATTTCATCTCTCTCTGTTTCTAATCCATCTTGTAGCTTCTTTTGTTTTGTTCTCAGTTAATTTTGGCTGCCAAAAAAAAAAGAGAAACCTTTGCTTCTTCGTCTTTTTCCTCTCTGTAAGTTTCTTTCTCTTCATCTTAAAAAACTAATCTTTTGTTTTCTATCTAAAAGCTCAATTTTTGGTGATTTCAGAGGTACAATTTTCCTGCTAGTTTAGGGTATAAACATGGAGGAGAAAGGTGGAGTTAGTCCAAGTGGGGACATCACAGTTAAGGGAGGAGATGAAGCTTTGGCTTCAAGAACAGAGTTTCAACAAAGCCCTAGCTTTCTCCAATTCGTGGGACCCACGACGGTGGTGTCTCCTACCCCTCCTCCGCCTCCGCCTCCGGCTCCAACCACCGTGATTCCTGGTTCAGCCGACGCAGCTCCGCCGCCGCCAATCTCCAGCGCAGGGTCAGATCCGACGAAAAAGAGGAGAGGAAGGCCGAGGAAGTACGCTCCAGATGGAAGTCTGAACCCAAGGGCTTCGAGACCAACACTCTCTCCAACGCCAATCTCATCTTCGATTCCTTTCTCTGGAGATTATCATCATTCTAGTTGGAAACGAGGAAAAGCTCAGCAGCAGCCTCTTGATTTCATCAAGAAATCTCACAAATTTGAGTATGAAAACAGCAGCCCAGGTAAATTTTGCAAATCTCGTTTTGTGTGTTGTTTTATGATCTGTTGCATCGTTTTCAGTGAGATAGATCTGATGTGTGATCTGATCCCATCTGGGTTATGTGTTGATTGTGATTTTTATGTCGATTTTTGAGATGTTGGGAAGTGGGACCAACATAACTGTATTTTGCTGGGTACCCCTTTTGTCTGAAGAAGCTACAAACATACCAGTTAGAGACAGAGAAAGAGAATCTGATGATGCTGACCGAACAAAACAGATAATGAAAAGTAGAAAAAAAAATTTAAAAACAAAGAGAGAATAATCTCTTGTCTCTTCCTTTTATCTTTAGAAGATAAGAGTGTCTAGTTGTGTTTTATTGTTAATCTGTTTTAATTACTGTGTAAATCTGGACTTAGATGTTCTTGAAAGTTTAGATCGATTGTTATGGATGATCAAGTTACTTGCTTGAGGAATAAAGTTTAATAATTACCTGATTGGTCAGAGTCAATAGCATCAAACTCTCTTTTATCTTTTGCAGCAGCTCCTCCTCCTGGGCTCTCATGCTATGTGGGTGCAAATTTTACAACACATCAGTTTACTGTCAATGCCGGTGAGGTAATAAATTCCCCAAAGATGATTTTTCTTTTTTTCACCGTTCTTGTAGTCAAAGCTTTGGTCATGGATATGGTCTGTCATTGTTTCTTTATCAGGATGTAACGATGAAAGTTATGCCGTATTCGCAAGGATCTCGTGCTATCTGCATTCTTTCTGCAGCTGGTTCCATCTCTAATGTCACACTTCGTCAACCTACCACTTCAGGCGGAACTCTTACATATGAGGTAACCCGAATTAACATGGAATCAAATTTTGCTATTTTCCCGATAACTTAGGAATGCTCTGAAACTGAGATATTCGGCAATATTTTTGGTTCGTGATGGTTTTTTTTTGGCGGTTCTTGAATCAATTTGTTTGTTTCTCGTCTTAGGGTCGATTTGAGATACTTTCGCTATCGGGTTCCTTTATGCCTACTGAAAATGGAGGCACGAAAGGTCGGTCCGGTGGAATGAGCATTTCTTTAGCTGGACCAAATGGCAAAATCATCGGCGGTGGCCTTGCTGGTATGCTCATAGCAGCTGGTCCGGTCCAGGTGATAATGGGAAGTTTCATTGTGATGCATCAAGCAGAACAAACGCAGAAGAAGAAACCTCGAATCATCGAGGCTTCTCCTCCACCACAACCACCACAACAACAACCTCCTACTTTCACCATAACCACCATGAATTCTACTTCTCCGGCTGTAGCCACCGTAGAGGAGCCAAAACAACAAACCTACGGTGGTGGTGGTATAGCGAGACCGATGGCTCAAATGTCTTCTTCTTTCCACAACGACAGTTCAGCTATGAACAATTTCGCAACGACCTATCATGGATACGGGAATATGAACACAGGTACTAATAAAGAAGAAGATGACTATGACGATGGTGGCGAAGATGATTCCGGCGATACTAGGAGCCTATCGAATAGTGGTTGAGCTATTCTCGGATTTTCTTGTGTAGAAAGTAAGGGACCTTTACCTTTAAGGTTAAAAATGATTCAGCTATTCTTTTCTCTGCTTTGCTTCTTTAGAGGGTTGTTTTAGGTGTGAGTTTTTTGTTTCTGTGTGTGTTTCTAGGGTTTTTTTTTGTGATCGGATTAGACTAATTATGTTGAAACCATAGACTAAACGATGTTTTGTGGTTGCGGTTATTGGGATTAAAATTTACTTTTTTGCATGTAACATGGTTCTAATCAAATCTCAATTCCTTTATGTGATTCTTATGAAGTCAAAACTTTTGCGGAATTGCAATATTCTACATAATTTTTGTCAGAATAAAAGCACTCAAAGTCTATAAAAGTTTCAATGGAATATTAAACTCATGGTCTAAACTGGAAAAACAAAAAAACTAAAAATCTAATATGCAGGTGAATTGGAGTAAACAATTACAAAACAGCTACTTTGATTACATTTGCACTAACTAAGGCAATAGAAGGGCTAAATCACAAATATAAAATAACTGATACGTCCCTAATTCTAAAACCCTTCCCTTTCCTTAAGCCCTGTCGCAATTGGCCTCTGCTGGTCTTTTATCGTGACTCTCTTCACGCCATTGATTCCGATTAGTCGGAGTTTTGAGTTTCCTTTTTCCTAGGAAAATTCTAAATATCCGATCTTGTGGTTACCAAAATTCGAAATTTTTTGGGTTGTCCGTGTTCTTAAGTTTGTTTATTTGATAGTTACTAGATATTCAATTTCGATTTTGTTTCAGCGTTTACGTTCACTGAATCTGTAACTGGTGATATCTCAAAGAAAGAGGATGACATGCTTTACGAAGAATTCGTCCAAAGGTTTGAGTTCAACAAAATGAAAGTAAGTCCCTTCCATTTTGCCCCTTACATATGCATTGACTTAGCAACCTAGAAAAGAAAAGTTTATTAGTAGATAACTCAAACTTCATCAGGTGCAATCAGCACTGAAAAGCATAGCTTGAGTTCTTGGTAGTTCTCTTTGAAAGGAGGAAAGTATCATTTTTTCTTGATGATAATAAAACGCACTCTTCTCTTAAACCAGTGGAGGGGAGAAGTGAAGTGCCACAAGTACCAGCAGACGACGTTCAACAGATGGATGGAAAATCAAGATTGAGAAATTGGGTCCTAAGGGCAAACGTGGAGCTGGAGGTGGCTGGAAGTTTGTGAGTCTTCCAGATGGATCGAGCCGGCCTCTTAACGAAATGGAGAAGATGTATGTTAAGCGCGAAGCCCCGCATCGTCGCCGTAAGATCCTTGCAGGTTCCAAAGAATCTACTTCACAAAGAGCCTGCAGAGCAAAGAAGGTAACGAAGAGTTGGAGGAAGATAATGATAAATTATGCAGAATTTCGAAAAGCGCAAAAGCAAAAGCAAAAGGAGAAAAGGATAAAGTTGTATTGATGATGAAAAGGCTATTACATAAATACTACTAGAAATAACCTATTTACACTATCGATATCGTCTTCTAAGAGTCATGTGCAGCGGTTAGCGACTTCCTTATAGTGTGTGAGTTGTCTTATTCCTTCGGGGTTCAAAATAGAAGAAAATAAGTTTTTTCGGGAGATCTGATATTAAAAAAAGAAAAAAAAATCTAATTTATTTCAGAATTGGAGTAAAAGAATAACAAAACAATCATTTGCTCACATTTGTAACAACCAACAGAATATAGGGGCTATATCATAAATACAAAAACAAAACTGATCTCTCCCTAAATTCTAAAACCCTTCCATTTCCTTTGCAGCAGTCGCTCTTGGCCTCCGTTGGTCTTCATCGTGATTCCGATTAATCGGAGATTCGATTTCACATTATCATTGGGAAATAAGGAGTATCGCTCTATCTCCTATCCTCAGGTATCTTAGAAGTGTTCTCCATTTGTGTGCGTGTTCTTAAGTTTGTTTATTGGATGGTTACTAGATCTTCTATCTTCATTTCGTTTCAGCTTTCGTGTGGTTCAACGTTCGACTGATCTGTAACTGGAGCAACACTAGATATGTTTAACCTTAGTAGGAAGATCATACCTCGTCTATACTCGGTTTCCCTTACCCCTAGCGCGAGTGCGTCTGGGTCTCTGATTGAGAACGCTCCAAAAAGCTTTCAATCTCTCGGAAATCGAGCATTTTCCGGGAAATCAGGGTCTGATGGAGTTGGAGGCAACGACGACGGTTGGGATATCGCAACGGGAGGATCGTTCGGTGGTACAGGATCTGGTGATCTTGATTGGGACAATAAATCTATGTGGTCGAGGGGTTTGAGTAAGGAGCATTTCGATGGTGTCTCCGTTAGGCGTCAGAAGAACGAGAATCCTTCTTCTGATGATTCGGGTAATGTAATGAGCAAATTGGGTCCGAAAGAAGTCGCTATGGTTAACGAAATGAATGAGTATGATGATATGATAAAAGAGATTGAGAAAGATAATAGGCATAGCAGGGCTTTTGTTGACGGGATCAAGCAGAGGATGATGGAGATGAGTGTGTTGTTGAAGCAAGTGAAGGAGCCTGGAGCTAGAGGGTCTTATCTTAAGGACTCTGAGAAGACTGAGATGTACAGGTTGCACAAAGAGAATCCCGAGGTTTATACCGTTGAGAGGCTTGCTAAGGATTACAAGATCATGAGGCAGCGCGTTCATGCCATTCTTTTTCTTAAAGAAGATGAAGAAGAAGAGGAGAGAAAGCTTGGTCGTCCCTTGGATGATTCCGTTGAGCGTTTGCTTGATGAGTACCCTGAGTAAGTACTTAACATGGAAACTATTTTTTACTTTTGTATGTTCGACTTAAGTTTTACTTTCATTGAAATGGAGTGTTTGACTGTCTGTGTATCACTTTTGTCAGTCTTCTCTATCGCCAAATAGTTTATCCGGTTTTGTCATTTTTCCCAGTAGCATTGTTAGTAAAAGATCAGATACAAACTTAGATATGCTGCTGAATGTGTAGGTTCTTTGTTTCTCATGACCGGGAATTTCATGTGGCCTCACTAAATTACAAGCCCGACTTCAAGGTAATGCCAGAAGGATGGGATGGTACAATCAAAGATATGGATGAAGTCCATTATGAGATCTCAAAGAAAGAGGATGACATACTTTACGAAGAATTTGTCCGGAGATTTGAGTTCAACAAAATGAAAGTAAGTTCCTTCCATTTTCCCCCTTGAATATGCATTGACTGAGTAAATCATACAATATTTGGCGGATTTATGTCAATTATCAATTGATCTGCTTGCAACTTGGAAAGATAAAGCTTATTTGTAGAAAATACAAACTTCTCGTGTTTCCGGTGCTTGGTTGATTGAGATATATAATTGCTGAGGGCCTGAGACTAGATTCGAGTTTGGAACCCTCTGCTCTAAATTTGGTAGTTTGCGAAATCAACATTGATAGGCGAAGCTAGTTTCTAACTTTCTATTTCTTGGTCATGCTCTTACAAAGAATGAAAGTAATAATGGTTTTGTCTACTTGACTGTGGGTTGTATACATTTGATTAAATCACGCTGTTTTTTTATCGGTAGATAGTATCAGCTATCCTGCGTGTTTTTGTTAAGTTTGTAGACCTTCTTTGATCATTTCTTCTTGATGATGATAATAAAATACTCATTCTCTCTTTTGGTCTCTGAACCAGTGGAGAGGAGAAGTGAAATGCCACAAGTACAGCAGACGACGTTCATCAGACGGATGGAAAATCACGGTTGAGAAATTGGGTCCCCAGGGCAAACGTGGAAATGGAGGTGGCTGGAAGTTTGTGAGTCTTCCAGATGGATCAAGCCGGGCTCTCAACGAAGTGGAGAAGATGTATGTCAAGCGCGAAACCCCGCGTCGCCGCCGTAAGATCCTCCCTTGATTTTACAAGAACTAGACTCGATCTATGGTAATATCAAGATGGGGGAATGTTACGTCTCCTGTGTTTACGTGGAGAGTACCAAAAGTTGAAACTACTTTTGCTTCTGTTTGATTTAAGTTGAATAGTAAGATGGTGTAGCTTTTGTTTTTGGTTTAGCTCTTACTTTATTAGTGGCCCAACTTTATGAGGTTCAAATAATCTTAAGACCCAGATATATCTGAATCCATGAAGTTCAATTAATGGCCCAAACACTTTAGAGACATAATGAATAAATATTTACTTTTAAGTTTATTCTTATATATCAGAAATTTTTATAATACCAAAAAAATGTTTAAGAAAGGTTCTTAATAGTTTAAAAGGAGATTCAAAATTTTTTTTAGAAAAGGTTTTAAAATGTTTGAAAAGCTTTCTTATTTTTTGTGGGTTTTTGAATTTTTAAAAGCTGTGGTGTTTTGAAAAAAAAAACGAAACTAAACGAGTTTGTTTCAACCTTTACGTTCACTTAATACAAAATAAAAACAAATAAAATAAAAAGACAAAGAGCCATCCATTCCATTAAAAAAAACAGTAATAAAAGATGATGTCTCCTTGAATGGTCGAAGGAGAATCTGTAACCACTCACTGTTCCCTATCGTTGTCTCGTCCTCAACGTTATCCCATTCCCACGTTCGTTTTTTTCTTTTTTAAGTTGGTGTTTATTTTTATATCATTCACTAATTGTTTAGTATTCATGTTTTTTTAAAAAAATCCCGATCTTTTAATTGGTTATTGCTACTCAAAAGATTCAAGATTTTGTTGTTTTTAATGCTATGTATACATTTTCTGGTGATTTGATTTTGGTCGAAAGAAAAACCTATCAAGACTTTTCTGAGATATGTTTACTGTTTTAAATTTTTTTAGCGTAAATCCTCGAATACGTGTAGTGCATGCATCGAACTCCAACTATACGTACTCATTACACATATTCAAAATCTTTAATGTAATTTAACTTTAGATACCTAAATATTTTACTATCTTCATATTTCCAAGGTATTTTGATCGTCCGACCAGAAAAATATATGAAATTGGATGCACTGTTAGAAAATCTCTGCAAATATTGCATTATGTTAAGAAAAATGGCTTCACATTTGAGTTATTTTGCATATGATCAACATCAATTGTACAAAAAAACAGAACGCATATACGTACTTGGACCACAACATTTTACACTAAATTAAAATTTGAACCAGATCAAAATCTTTTTGGACCTTTGGACCAGTTCGGTCTGGCAGATTCATCTCCAATACCCTTATCCTGATAAGGTACAAAGCATTAATAATGACAGATGCATGAAACTAGTTCAAGTGGAAAAAACATTATACATTGAGATATCTTCATCAATTGCAAGAACATGTCTCAATAAACCCAAAACTATTCTAACATTTTTTTCTGAATCATATCTATCAGCATGGGACACTATGGCTCTTTGTGCCTTTGGATTCAACGCATCCTTCACGATCTTTTTGTTTGTAACTTCATCTCCTTAGTAGCAATCACCGGTTTAACATATTTATTTAAAAGTATATATAAAGTTATTTTTAATAAAATATATAGAGTAGATATGTTGTAGCCCTTTGATTTATATATAGAGTAGATATGTTTCAGCATTATAGCTTAACATTAATTTATCAGTCTTGGTTAGCTCAATGATTAATGCATAATTAGATTAAGTGTATATGAAGCTTCATGGAAACCCGTACGAGAGAGGACGGTCACTAGATTGTACAATCAAGAACTTAATACATATATATCAATTAATCTAAACCGTACGTTCTCATTAGTTTTGTGAAATCGAGAATCTAATCTTGTAAGAAAAACTGTAGGCTTGTTGTCAGAACAAACATGGACCCATGTTCTCCATGTCCCTAAGATGTGTATCAATCTCAATTCACTTCTTTGGTGCCACTATAATTTTATATATTTATTTTTATGTATTTAATATCATTGAGATCTCCATTGCCCCTGCTGCACTAGACATTACAGCTCATTGATCCTAATATTTCAAACTCTCTTTTTTTTTCTTTTTTTTGATAAAACTATTCATATTTGGGCAAATGAGCGTTGAAACTATCTTTATTCAAATGTTTTTAATGAGATTATATAATTCATTTTAAGGCATGATTGCTTTTCGAGGGTTTTTGTTTGCATTTGTTAATTTTAGTTACAATATTTTTCCACATAAACATGTGTTAATTTTTAGAACAATCATGCATGTGTTATATTTAAATTAATCGTTACCATAAGCTAATGCGTTTTTGAATCATATATAACAAAAAAATTAAAAATCATTAGTACAATTACATGTTTCATTTTCGTTCCTCGTCTATTTTGCCGGTATATATATTTATAGCTATGATAAATAATTGGGAAGCACATTGCTAAAGTGGGTATTAATTACTAAATGCCACTAAGAACAACCCTTGAACATAGTCTAGTTCAATTTAGAAATCATACGGAAGAGGAACATTAACAATGACAGTAGCTGATTAGTCTCTCGACAATGAGACAATCTGCTTTTTCTAATATATAAGATAACCATATTGTATACGCATGTTGAATACTATTACAACTTGACCAAATTTATTTTCTCCTCTCCTTCTATTTATATCAAAAGAAAAGATTCATGAAACTGGACCAGCCTGATTGAATCTTGTCCCACTCACAAATCTCCTCATATATAAATAAAGACCTTTCACCCCTAAAACCAAAACCATCATCAACCACTTTAACACTCTCTAAACAAGAGACTCAGAGAAATCCGATTTTCTTTCTAAGATTCTCAAATCAACTAAAAAGAAAATGGCTTTTTGGTCTGCTGAGAATGCTACTAAAGCCTATCTTAGTACATTGAAAACGGTAAGAGTTTATTTCTTTGTATACATTCGAGTAAATTATAAGATCTGTCTAAGCCTAATTTAATCGGGTTTTGTTTAAAATATTATATGGATCGATGCTAAAAAGATAATTAATATCACATTTTGACACATATATATGCATTTTTCAGGATCAAAGAACAAAAGAACCAAACGTGGCTGAATTCATATCGGCTCTAGCCGCCGGAAATAACGCGAGGAAGATCACCGTGGCTTGTGCCGGAGCAGCAAACGCTGATATACTCGTTGCCCTAATCGCTGCGGCTAATCAAACGCGCGGTCGAGTTGTATGCGTTTTACGTGGTATCGAAGAACTAATCATATCCAAGAAAATGTTGGAACCATCAGAGATTCATCAGATACATTTCGTAGTCGGAGAATCTAATGACAACACTATAATTAATGATCATTTCGGAGAAGCCGATTTCGTCCTCGTCGATTGTAACCTCGAGAACCACCAAGATATCGTTAGAAAGATCGTTATTCACCATGAAGAAAACGCAAGAACCGGCGGTGGAAGCGGTGTGGCGGTTGTGGTGGGATATAACGCGTTTTCGAGAGGATCTTGGAGGTTTAGCGATGGGAGGAAAACGCAGTTTTTGCCTATAGGTGAAGGGTTGCTTGTGACGAGGGTCAACGATAATGGTAATTACAACCAAAAGACAATGATGATGATGAACAAGAACAATCATCATAATCATCATCACGATGACCATGTGAGAAAGAGTCATTGGGTGGTGAAAGTTGATAAGTGCACAGGAGAGGAGCATGTGTTTAGGGTTAGGGTTCGACGAGGAGAAGCCATTATTGAAGCTTAATCTACATCTTATATATGGGTACTTTAGAGCAAAAATCACCTCTGTGATGGTTCAGACGAGTGAGAGTAGTAATTAAGAAGATTAGTTTTGTTTTGGGTATAAGTAATCAAAAAGAGTTTTGATTGGTATCAGAGTCTTTTTTTTTGTATGAAGTCTTCTTTTATTTAAAGACTGTATTTTTTTTTTGTAAGTGTGAATATGAAGAGATGTGTTTCGTTTTTAATTTCTTTTTTTCTTTTTGGATTTTAATTTTGTCTTTTCGTGAGCGTACACACATTGTGATTCTTCAGATTTTGGATGCTTAGGAAATAAACTATTCAAAAATGCACATGCACGAGAAGATGGCATCTGAGACTAAAACGACAAAATTAGAATATTAATAAAAGTATGGTGCCTTTTACATTTATGGAAGCAAACGTATTTATATCTTTCTTTTACAATATCTTCAATGTAGATGTAGAAGTACATGCATGGCCCTCTATGTGTTAGTGTATATATCTCAAATATACGCTCAAAGCTAAAACACAAAAACAAATCCTTGTAGTATAGGATTCAAATTTTCATCAATCTACATTGTATAAGTCATGGATATTCAAGATTTTATTCTATGAATTAGACATCGCGTTAAGAACGTCATTAAGAAAAGAATGACGATTATGGGCTTTTTCAAAATAAGCCCATTTTTCGAGAAGCCCAGTATTGTTCTTCATCAGTAAAAATAGAACGATGATTCTCTTAGAAAACCCTAAGAAAAACCCTGCCAGAATTTCAGTTTTCGAGAGCAACAACAGTTTCCTTGTGATCGGAAAACATGGTGGTTGGTCTAAGAGAGTTCGCGCTTAGAACCGGAAATGGCTCCGGAACACCGGTTATGGACGAATCTAACGGTGAGGAGCTTATGCACGTGCAAGCTTCCGTCGCCGTCGCTCTCGGCAGTCGCTCCGTCGAGTCTCCGGGAACGCTCTACATCACGTCCAGGTGAAAGATCACTCAAACTTATCCTTCTCGATTGGACCTTTTGAGAAAATAAAATGTCATAGCTTACGGAGATTAATAGTGTTTCATCTTTCTTTTCTTTTTATTTTGGTCAGGAAATTGATTTGGCTGAGTGATGTAGACATGTCAAAAGGTTATGCCGTCGATTTCTTATCAATCTCGCTTCACGCGGTTTCTAGAGATCCAGAGGCTTATTCATCTCCTTGTATATATACTCAGGTACAGTAACACCCTTTTTGGGTTTGTGTGAAAGCAAATTCGGTTTTAGTGAAATCTGCTTTATACGAATGGAAAATTTATGAGTTTTACTGTGTTCTTGTTGTTTGTTGATAAGTTTTGTTTGTGATAAGTTCTTAGGCAGAAACTACTTACCACTTCTGATATTTGAGTACTTATGCTTGTGATAAGTTGCAAGTTTGGGACTTTTGTTGGAATTTTGCAAGCGTTTGGGAATTCAAATGAGTGATGAAGTTTTTTTGAATCTCCTGTTTCTTAAGTTATAGGAGAATCTGTTCATAAGCTTTGGCTTAGAGAATAGTCCTGGACTTGTGGCAATGTGGCCTTTAGGCTGCTTAATCGCTGATCAGCGAATTACGAATGTAACATTTATGGTTTTCATATGTTCTTGTTGTTTGTGGTAACTGGTAAGTTCTAAGGCAGAACCTATGATATTTTAGTACTTGTGCTAGTGATAAATATAGGACATGTGTACCCTCATGTTTGCACGAGTTTTCTTGTTCTTTCTCTGCTTTGTGTTCTCCAGTTTTCTTCTTTTGAGTTTGTGGTTCTATTTTTGAAGATTGATGTTGTCGAAGATGAGGAAGAAGATGAGTCGGATACAGAATCCACCAGAGTTATGGACTTATCGAAGGTCAGAGAAATGAGGCTTATTCCTTCAGACTCTAGCCAGTGTGAGTTTTTATGTGGCAATCTTAAGACCTAATTAGAATCGCTTAGAACTTGATTCCTTGTTTCGTTACAAGAGTCTCGGACACTAAGCAGACATTACCTTTTGTCTTGTCTCTAACAGTGGATACTCTGTTTGATGTATTCTGCGAGTGTGCTGAGCTCAATCCAGAACCAATTGAAGGTAAGTATAAAGATACAACCTTACTAATGTAATTTTTGGTTTCTCAGCCATTTACATATTCGTTTTATTATACAATTCAGAAGAAGAAGAAGCTAGCGGACACAATTGGGTGTTTAGTGCTGATCAGATGGATGTTCGTGGAGGAGGTAATTTTTTCTATACGCTGAGATCAAACTCAAGGTCTAATGTTAATTTTGAACGGTATGAAGAAATGTGATATTTTTTACAGCGGAAGAAGATGCAGAATGGCAAATATCTCAGAGCCCGACTAGTGTAATTGGTCATTCCAATGGAGATGAAAGTCTCGCTCAGCCTATGCTCGAGGTAAATAAAAAACATCTCTTTGTTATTTGCCTTGTTTGTTAAGTAAGTTAATTTCATCTGACGGTTATTTTCACGCTGCAGCTCCAAATCAATGATCAGAGGTTTGACGATGCTGAAGAGATGGTTCATGAAAGCCAGACCAAAGATCGCTAATTTGTTCACAAGTGGACTCATAAAACAAAGTTGTTTCTTATGGTAAAACAATGTTGTCTCTGTGTCCTTGAAAGTTTATATGTGCTAAATATGCTATAAGATACTAGGCTTTACTCTCTTTTTTTTAGCTTCAGAGATGATCTGTAATTGCACATGTGAACGAGAACAAAAAAAAAAAAAAGCTCTTCAATATCGAAAGCCAGGACACTCTCATCTGGTCAAGTGAAACTTCTCGTTGAAAATTCCAAAACCCAAACTGATATGGGCTTCTGTATCTCTTCTCGGCCCAATCATTTGGAATACTATTCATCCTTAATTTTCTTACAAAAATAAACTAAACTATATTGATTATTTAGTAAGTTCAGTAAAGTATCAATTAACGTGTTGTAATAAAAATAAAAATAAAAATGTCTCTTTCTAGAATTTTAACCAAAAATAAATTAGTACCGTGTTTTTTTGTCAACCCTGAAGAAAACATCAAGAAATGCTAATTTAAAATTTAACTATATAAGATTGAGTGATTTTTTGTTTCTAGAAATGGGGAAGACATGCATTTTGTTGGAAGCACGTTGTTCGATAAATATTCTTAAAATCGAATTAATATAGTATTTATTTTAAGAAAAATATATATATAAACTCACGCATCGAGCGGATTTGCATCAACGAGTTAAAACTTAGTCCCCCACTTCCCGCGAAAACCTCAGTCTCTCTCCTTCTCTCTCTCTCTCGCAACCGCTTCTGTGTGTAACGTTATGGTTTGATAGAATCATAAAACTAAAAAAAATTAGAATGTAAATAATATGAAAATTCAATTAATTCTCTAGAAACTTTAAAGGTATTCAGATTTCTCGATTCTATAACAGTTATCTCCGATGTCTACGACGGTACCGTCGCCTGAGAATGATCGGGATCAGCAACCGGCCACCGTCTCTACGCCGACCTCCACCAGCGCCAAACACCTGAAGATCCCTGCGATTCCTTTCCACCATTCGGGGACGGAGAAGGAAGATAATGATGAAGCAGCAGCGAAGGCCGACGAGGTGTCGCCGGCATTAGCTGCGGAAGGTTCTACGAGCCACGATTCTCCGGAAATTCTTGCTCCTTCTTCCTTAGGTCTTAACCATATCAGGACCAAATCATCTCCGGCGCCGTCTCCTTTAAGATTTTCGTCGGCCACGCCGTCGATTCCGTCGATTCAGGATGATAAGGACGCCAAGGAGAAACCTAGGGTTGCGGCTGCTGATGCTCGCGCCGATGCTCGTGCCAGATGGCCGATTCCTCCTCATCAACCCGATCAGGGTATTTTTTTTTTCCGTTGGCTCGATTTAGGATTTCCGAATTTCAAAACATCGAATTCGAAATTTCTACTTGATTGGGAACTTCTATCAGCTTTCTGCTACAAAAATGCATTGAATCGGAGAGACGATCATGATCCTAATGACCATGACTTTGTTTGTTGCTTGGTCTCTTAGGGAAAAAAGTTCAGTGGAGCCAATCCAAATCTCTACGGGTGCCTGCAACTCCCAATCCAGGCTTAGAGGTGAATATCTTCTTTGTGTGGTTTTCGAAAATTCACATTTCTAATTGCGAAGCTCATTCGACGTTGATGTTTGATGAAATTGTTTTTTTCTTCTTCTTATCAATGCAGACTTCTCATGTAGGTCTTGCAAAGGAATCACATTCTCCAAGGTTTCAGGCGATATTGCGTGTCACGAGTGGACGGAAGAAGAAAGCTCATGACATCAAGAGCTTCTCTCATGAACTCAATTCTAAAGGTGTGCGGCCTTTCCCCGTGTGGAGATCACGAGCAGTTGGACACATGGAGGTTAGTATTTTGCTGCTTCTTTTCAGTTCTGATGAGTTGAGTTTGGGGTTTATTTCGCTGATTTTCTTGTGGTTTTTTTAGGAGATTATGGCAGCGATCAGAACGAAGTTTGATAAGCAAAAGGAAGATGTTGATGCTGATTTAGGAGTTTTTGCTGGCTACTTGGTGACCACTCTAGAGAGCACTCCAGAATCTAACAAAGAATTAAGAATGGGTCTGGAGGATCTGTTAGTTGAGGCTCGGCAATGTGCAACCATGCCAGCAAGTGAGTTTTGGCTGAAATGTGAAGGTATTGTTCAGAAACTAGATGATAAACGTCAGGAGCTGCCGATGGGAGGCCTCAAGCAGGCTCATAATCGTCTTCTTTTCATCCTTACTCGTTGCAATAGGCTTGTGCAGTTTCGTAAAGAGAGCGGGTATGTTGAAGAACACATCCTGGGAATGCACCAGCTAAGTGATCTCGGTGTTTATCCAGAACAGATGGTAGAAATCTCGCGACAGCAGGACCTTCTTCGAGAGAAGGAGATCCAAAAGATAAATGAAAAGCAAAATCTAGCTGGTAAGCAAGATAGTCTCGATCAGAACTCGAACAGTGGAGCTGATGGGAATGAAGTAAATACTGCTAAAAGTACTGATTCAACTTCGAGCAATTTCCGGATGTCATCCTGGAAGAAACTTCCTTCTGCTGCCGAGAAAAACCGTAGTGCTAATACAACTCCCAAGGCTAAGGGGGAGAGCAAAATCCAACCAAAAGTTTATGGTGATGAAAACGCTGAAAACCTGCATAGCCCGTCAGGCCAGCCTGCATCTTCAGGAAGAAGTGCATTGTGGGGTTTTTGGGCGGATCATCAATGTGTGACATACGATAACTCCATGATTTGCCGTATCTGTGAAGTTGAAATACCAGTTGTACATGTAGAAGAGCACTCTCGAATATGCACCATCGCTGATAGATGTGACTTGAAGGGAATAAATGTGAATTTGAGACTTGAAAGAGTAGCTGAAAGTCTTGAGAAAATTCTGGAGTCATGGACGCCAAAGAGCGGAACCCCGAGAGGAATTACCGATAATGCAAGATTATCAACATCTAGTAGACATGAAGATATGGATGAAATCTCTCAGAGATGTTCAGATGACATGCTTGATTGCGTTCCTCGTTCAGAGAATACATTTTCGTTGGGTGAACTGAATATCTTGAATGAAGTGTCTATGGCTAATGGAGCAAAGGACTCGTCAGCAGGAAGCTTGACACCACCATCACCAGCAACACCAAGGACAAGCCAAGTAGATTTGCTACTAAGTGGTCGAAAAACAATAACAGAGCTTGAGAACTGTCATCAGGTAAAATTCTGTACACTCGGTTCGCCCTTCTCCTGTTTCCTTCAGATTCTGCTTCAGACGACTTTCATGCCTAGAAATTTGCAAGCGCTTGAACTCCATATATTAGCAAGAGACGCTGATGAAGAAGCCATCTGCCAATACTGTCATAGTGTCAATTTCTATCTTGATGTTACTAGATTTAAGGACTCACCATATATTTATTCATTCTGAAACTCTGATTTGCCACTTTCTTTATTTCAGCTCCTGTTCGACTTCTCATCGTTTATCCTAATTTTCTGCTTTGAGTTGAACAGATCAACAAGTTGCTAGAGATTGCTCGCTCTGTGGCAAATGTGAATTTATGTGGATACAGCTCATTGGACTTCATGATTGAGCAGCTGGATGAGCTAAAGTACGTCATTCAGGATAGGAAGGCAGATGCCCTCGTGGTAGAAACCTTTGGAAGACGCATAGAGAAGCTATTGCAGTAAGCATTTTCACTTATCCTTTGTTTTGCTCATATCTATTGTTTAACTGAAAATTCAGTCAGGCTAATTTATTGTTTCTCGAATCCAGGGAGAAGTACATTGAACTTTGTGGACTTATAGATGATGAAAAAGTAGATTCATCAAACGTCATGGCGGATGAAGAAAGCTCGGCTGATGAGGATACGGTGCGTAGCTTACGGGCAAGCCCACTTAATCCTCGCGCTAAAGATCGAACATCGATAGAAGATTTTGAAATTATAAAACCAATCAGCCGAGGTGCATTTGGAAGAGTGTTTCTTGCAAGAAAAAGGGCAACTGGTGATTTGTTCGCCATAAAGGTTGGTGTTACTGACATAATACTCTATGAATTTGTTCTAATCCTAACCCAATGTTGCCTAAAGTCTAAACCATGATACAGGTTTTAAAGAAGGCTGATATGATCCGTAAGAATGCTGTTGAGAGTATTTTAGCAGAGCGTAACATCCTTATATCAGTTCGTAACCCATTCGTGGTATGTAATGTCAGCAATGTATAATTGCCCTCATGACTACATTTGTGAAAAAGGCTGTGGTGCTTTCTCTAATGCCTCTTAGCTGTGCAGGTCCGGTTTTTCTATTCTTTCACCTGCCGGGAAAATCTTTATCTGGTCATGGAATACTTGAATGGTGGAGATCTCTTTTCCTTACTGAGAAATCTTGGTTGCTTAGACGAAGACATGGCCCGCATTTATATTGCAGAAGTTGTAAGACCGCCTTTAACACCTCAAATTTGCTAAATTTTTTGGTCCGGATTAAGACTTAACTCTCCCAGTATAGAAGTAGAACTAAATCAAATGCTTCTTCAGGTGCTTGCACTGGAGTATTTGCATTCTGTAAATATTATTCACAGAGACTTAAAGCCTGACAATCTGTTGATCAATCAGGATGGTCACATCAAGGTCAATATTAACCTGTTTCAAATCTATGCGTTACGCATCCAGATTTGACGAGATTTCACATTTCTCACAACGTCTGTTCCCTTGTGATACAGTTGACAGATTTCGGGCTTTCCAAGGTTGGTCTTATCAACAGCACAGATGACTTATCAGGTGATTCATCACTGGGAAATAGTGGATTTTTCGCAGAAGATGGAACAAAATCTCAACATTCGCAAGGCAAAGATAGTCGCAAAAAACATGCAGTTGTTGGAACGCCTGATTATCTTGCACCTGAAATACTTCTTGGAATGGGTCATGGTTAGTATTTTCATAAGTGATTTTTCCTTCTTTTTTTTGTTATTAATTTCATCATCTATCTGTTCATGGACTTATATTATCACTCGTTACAGGAAAAACCGCTGATTGGTGGTCAGTAGGTGTTATTCTCTTCGAGGTTCTCGTGGGTATTCCTCCTTTCAACGCAGAAACCCCACAGGTAATATATTCTAGCTAAACTCATCAGTCGTCGAATACATAGTTCTAGTTGCTTAAGAATTCTTAATTCATGTGTTTGCAGCAAATTTTTGAAAATATAATCAACAGAGATATACCATGGCCTAATGTGCCAGATGAGATATCTTACGAAGCATATGATCTCATCAACAAGTAAGATCACACACTTTCTGCAAATAAATCTAAGAAACATCATCTCTGTCCTGCATTTTCTGTACCTTCTCCGTATTTTATGCTTCCCTGGGATAATATATATACTACATGCCTTTAATCGATCAAAGTAAAAAATAACATGTTAATCCTGGTAACATTATCTACTTATGTCCTTGTTTCAGGCTGTTAACCGAAAATCCTGTTCAAAGATTAGGGGCAACGGGAGCTGGAGAGGTAAAGAGCTCTTTATTTCATCCAGTAGCTAACATTTTGTTAACGCTGGATCGATTTTCTGAAAATCCTATTTACAGGTGAAACAACATCATTTTTTTAAAGATATTAACTGGGACACGCTTGCCAGGCAAAAGGTTCATTCCATATTCCGAACACAAATTAAGTTCCTCGGGAGAAATCAATCTCTAACTAACTTCAGTTCTGTATGTTTTGTTACAGGCTATGTTTGTACCATCCGCTGAACCACAAGATACTAGTTATTTCATGAGCCGATATATATGGAACCCTGAAGACGAAAATGTTCACGGAGGCAGCGATTTTGATGACCTTACAGACACATGCAGCAGCAGCTCTTTCAACACACAGGAGGAAGATGTATGACTCTGTTTTATTTCTTTTTCTCAATTTCCATTTCACTTGCATTGCTCGGCACAAAATTTAGTATTCTTATCTGAAAAACTCACATAATATTTTTTTTATGTTTTAAAACAGGGTGATGAGTGTGGTAGCTTAGCAGAATTTGGGAGTGGACCGAATCTTGCTGTGAAGTATTCCTTCAGCAATTTTTCTTTCAAGGTGAGTTAAATTTCTTCGCTCTCTCTCCCTTTGGCCCTAGCTTTGAATGCTTATTCATTTTGACAATGCTTTTGTCTTATCAGAACCTCTCACAACTGGCGTCGATCAACTACGATCTTGTCCTAAAGAATGCTAAGGAATCAACAGAAGCTTCAAACCCATCAGCCCCTTGAACAAATCCAAAACGAAAAACTAGCTCTCGACCCTAAATATGATGAACATGTATTGAGCCTCTACCTCGAGAGAGCTGATTGGTTCTGGTTCTAGCCGTTGTTCTCTTCTCTTTCAGGCAAGATAAAAGAAAGAAACGAAAAAAAAGTAATAACAACTTGGAAGCGTAGGATTAGATAGGAAGCAAAAGAGCTATTAAGAGTCTGAAGCCTGAGACCCTCAATATTCTTCATGGTTACGACTTACTACTGTAGACAACAAAGTTCTAACTAGACATACTTTATTTAATCTCTAATCATCGAAACATGCAAGTTCTAAATCTTCGTATCCCAAATCTCCATACTTCAACCACAACGATGACGAAGAACATGATGACGTAATGTCGCCGGACAATAGCATCGTGAGATCTCCGCCGCCACCTCCTCCGTCATCCTCCACTAAAAAGCTCCAAGGCTGATCATCACCGTCCACGTCACCCAACTGGTTTTGGTTTCTTGCTGACGTGTCATTCTGCAAAACCACAGGTACATTCTTCTTCTCCTCGTCGTTGACTTTCTGTTGGTCAAACGGACGATGTGTGTTTGGATCAATACCCATTCTTATGAGCTTCCTCTTTATATGAGTGTTCCAATAGTTTTTAATATCATTATCTGTTCTTCCCGGCAATTCTGCTGCAATCTTCGACCATCTACAATTGTATAACATTATTAGAAAATGATTACAAATTAATATTTGTTTTTGGAAAAAAATAATGAAAATGGTTTAAACTTTATGCCAAAATCAAAAACATACTCTTATCTTTTAAATATATCAAAATACTCTTAAGCATAAACGCTAAATATTAAACCCTCCTTCACCTTAAAAAAAACTAAGAAGTAAGATCAAAGAACTTAAACTTAAAATTTTAACCGTATAATCTTAAAAAATGGTTTTTATTTTTAAAGAAAGTATTCAACCTATGTTTTTTAGTCGTGTACCATTATTAAATATGAATTTTCTATGATTTAAGTTGCCATTTTTGATGGAACACAAAAGAAAAGTAGAAAAAAAACCTATTGCCAAGTCGAGCATGAAGATCAATGATTAGTTGGATTTCCTCTTCACTAAAAAGACCTCTCTTGAGATCTGGCCGGAGATAATTAGTCCACCGGAGACGGCAGCTTTTGCCGCACCGCCTTAAGCCCGCCAGTTTCGGCACGTCTCTCCAGCACCATCCGCCGCCGCAACCACGTGTCCTTAAGAAATCAACTAGTTTACCATCTTCTTCCGCCGTCCATGGACCCTTTCTCAATCCAACCTCATCACAGCATGGTTTACGACCAACCATTACTATTTTATCTCAAAATCATGAAAGTGATTAGCTAAGACTCAAGTGGTCGATAAATGGAACATGTACGAAAAAATAGAACAAAATATCAACACAAAAGTGGTAACCAAGTTTATCTCAACTAACTAACTATATATACACACGTATGGAGTTTCTTGCCCCTGTCTTTGGGATGCTTAAGATAAATAGCTATTCTTTTATTTTATTTTATTTGACATAAGATTAATAGTTACTATTAATATTATAAACTGAATTTTATATTTATTTTGTTGAACGGTGGATGTAGAAAACTCTAACAGCAACTTAAAAATAAAAATAAAAAGTTGGCTCGCTTCTGCCTGTTGTGTTAAAATCATTTGACACAGTGCTAATTGAGCTATGTAAATTATATAGTTCAATATGTAACACTTTTTAAAATCTTATACAATTGGACAATGTATTTTAATTATTTGGACGTACTATCATTATATCCACCATTATATCATTGTTAGCTTTGCAATTCATGTTGGATTGCTCATGAATACGATGACATCCCGTTTACATTTTATAATTGTCCTGCCAATGGCTAAAGGGAAGATAAATAAATACATACAGAGAGACATATAATATATATATATAATATCTTTTATTAACTTTCTATTTAGGATATTTGATGTTTATCCACATATTTCCAAGGAAGAAAAAAAGATCATGCTACTTGCGTTTTGATCATGACAAGAAAATGAGACTTCAGAAATAAAGTCTTAATTTAGAGATAAAGAACATGAGACTTCTCATTGAGGTTTAACAAACTAAAGTTATATTAACCCAAACAAGATTTCCTTGCACATTAGGAAACAAAACAAGAGAACGAGTGGTCTCGGGCTTCACCGATTAATCTTGGGCCGTAACAATATAATTGGGCCTTTATCGAGTGAAATCTCAGACTTCTTTTGTCTCCCCCAAAACGTATTTCTTTGATTATTTTTCTTTTTGTACGGATATAAATGTTTTCCCACTCCTTTTCCTAAAAAGCTGCTGGTCGAGTCCACGTTCTCCAAATTGTCTGCACCACGTTTTTGACAAAGATTGTATTAAAATATGTTTCTTAAGTTCCACAATTAAATACGTAAACATAAATAAGAAAGTATGAGATACGGACGACGGTGCACATTTGACCAAGTAAATCTCCGGATCACGTTCATAGATCACATGGGCCTAAGCGAGAATCATTGTTCAGTTTGTTTCAATTTTCATTTTATTATGCCTTATCTTGTGGTGTTTCTTACGTTGTGTCACTTTCATCCTCTTCCTTCAATTATTTTCTCAGCTCCAATTGGACCAAAACTCTATACGACAAAAAGGACCCACCCAATCAATAAAGTTATTTCAACACTTTGAGGAGATATTTTAATGTCGCCAAAATACGCAAAAAACAAAAACAAAATTGATATTTTAGTAATCATTACAGAAAAAAATGAAAAAAAATCAAACCAAAAGTTCATGCCAACTAATTTGCTCCGTACCGCACAAGAAACAACAGTGCGTTTATGTCGGTAGGCTAACTCAGGCAAGTTTTTCAGCCGATATCTCACAATTCAAATAATAAGAACGAGAAAACTTCTCCGTTAATGATGTTTTTAGTGGGATTTTAATTTAGCATTTAAATTTTATAATATGTATTGATCGTAACTCATAAACTACATATTTGATAACTAGCTTTGTCATTATATTGTTGTATTGAAATCTTTTCACACAAATGCTACAAAAGGTAAAATAGAACTCTGTAGAATTAAAAAAAATTAAGTATTACGTGATTATTTGGTGTGATTGGCAAAATAAATATTATTTTTTGTGGGATGTTTTTGTTGTGGATGACTTTGTTTATTGCCGTCATTGGATATAGTAGTTGCCTACTTTTATTACCTAACATCCATTAGAACGTTAAAAAACATTAGTGTGATCATTTGATTTGGATATTTATGAGATGAGCGTATCTATTGTTCGATTTTGACTTATTAATGTAAAAATCCAATAAATAATTATTATTTCCTTTTATTATATTACGGCTTGATTGGTGCAATTCCTTTGTCGCTCTTTTTGCTCCCTTCTTGATTTGAATAAAACGACAAATGTTTATCTCTACTTGTTCCAGATTATGTTTTAATATAATATATGCATATTGATATTTAACGTTATGATCTGGACCGACGTTGAAGTAGACCCTGCAAATGATTTTTATATAATAAAAAAAACGGCAAAGCAGAATACCAAAACTATACAATAATTGAGCCTTGCCCCTGCATTGATATAACATCATCTTAGACCTATGATTGGTTTCACACGTAACGGGTGAGTCGGTAGATTTGACACAAAAGCTCCACAATTTCAACCTACAGTAACTATACGATTCATGTTTTGTCATAATGCAATTTCGCACATTTAGTGACTAATGTAAGAAATTATAAAACAACAAGTATTTTTCTTTAATTAACAGATTCCAACAAGTGTATACTGAATTCGAGTTTAGGTTTTAAATAGTAGTAGTAACCAAAACAAAGCATATGATAGAATCGACTAATCCACTATTTATTTTTATTTATTACTGCTTTTTACTATCTTTTGTTTACAAAAAGAAAATTTATGTGAAAAATACCATAATTTTAATACCGTATTGAGTTATACCGCCAACAACTCATTGTGAGAAAGCCTAAATAAACCCTAAACAAAATCGTACCCACTATAAATATTCAATCCTAACTCTTTCCTCTCCACACACTCAACTATCTCAGTTTCTCTCTATCTCTCACAAGAAACACCAATGGCAAAGCTATGTCAAACTCTCCTTCTAATCATCTCAATCTCCTACTTCTTGTCGCCGGAGCTCACTGCCGCCACCGCAGCCTCACCGACTGGAGCTTCTAAAAAAGCCGTGAGCTTCATCAAATCCTCTTGCAAAACGACCACATACCCAGCCGTGTGCTTCCATTCCCTCTCCGCCTACGCAAAGGCCATCCAAACAAGCCCTAAACGCTTAGCCGAGACCGCTCTAGCCGTTACCCTGAGCCGAGCCCAGTCCACGAAGCTCTTCGTCTCGCGTCTGACGCGTTTCAAGGGCCTTCAGAAGCGCGAGGTCGAAGCCATCAAGGATTGCGTCGAGGAGATCAACGATACCATCGACCGTTTGACAAAGTCGGTCCGCGAGATGAAGCTGTGTGGGAGTGCCAAAAATCAAGAACAGTTTGCGTTCCACATGAGTAATGCTCAGACTTGGACTAGTGCGGCTTTGACCGATGAGAACACTTGCTCCGATGGGTTCTCGGGTCGGGTTATGGATGGACGGATCAAGAACTCGATTCGGGCTAGAATCGTCAACGTGGGCCAGGAAACTAGCAACGCTTTGTCCCTGATTAATGCATTTGGTAAAAAGTATTAATTTGAAACTAGAGTTTAAGAAATAGTTTGTCGTATGTAAAATATATTTATAAGATACAGTAATGTCTCGCAAGAGTTTGATGTGATATATTTGTCGATTTGGTTAGATTTTTTCTTATTGTGCTCATGTGTATTTTGGATGAAATTACCCGAAATAAAATGGAGAGTATACAGTTGATTTCCTCAAATGTTAATTAATTAAAATAGACAAGTTGGCAAAGACAAACTTCCTCCCTTTCACACACGTTACTTTATATTAGTATTATCGATATAAATCGTAACTGTGAAAAAATCTATCTTGTTGAAAACAAAACATGAGTAGTATATGAAAATATTGTTCTTATATAACCTAAAAAGCTAATAATAGTAAATGAATTTGGTATTTGATGTTATAAATCGATATTTATGACTTCTTCGTTCCAACCACGTGGGATGTCTGATGGTCCATGACTTTTTGTCTTTTGTACTGATGGATACGATATTTTTCAAAGGCTGTGTGCAGAAAACTCGTAACTGGTTTGGGTTTGGTCCATGACTTTTGTTGTCGCTTTGATTCTCTCTACCTACTCGTATATACTACGATCATACACACGTGTATAAACACATATCCACACGTATGACGTACCGTACGGATGCCATTCGAGCTACAGCTCCGGGCCTGAAAGCCCATTAAATATTCTGGTCTGAAGCCCATTTATTCCAACATATATGGGTTGGAAACAATAAAAGTGAATGCGATAAATAAATTCAGAAGAATAAAGATGTTTCTCCTCGTTTATTATTCTCTGCTTTTTTTTTCCCTTTTTGGTTGGATAAGTTTTCGACAATTATTTGAATTAGTAAGAAAATAGTGTTATTTAGTGGAAAATTATTTGAATTAGAAAGTGAATGGAATAGTGTAATGATAGTATTTTTTTTGTCGTAAGTAATGACAGTATGAATATCTTGTTAGTACAAACTACTCAATTTCAAATCTCATTGTTTAAGATATCACATTTAAAATTATATACATGCAACGTATCTATATAAAAATTAGCAATTTAATAAATGATTAAAATTTCGTATTTTTTGTTTAGCAATCATATTACCTCTATATTTGGATGAAGTTATGATTTTTATATTTCCCATTTATATCTAATTTTTAAAAGATAAAAACGCTGAATAAAAAGAAATCAACATTCTATAGTACTAATTTGTTTGTAATCTTATAGTATCAGACAAACAAAGTTAATAAACCAAAAAAAATAGTATAATTAGAGGTGATACGGATTTTTGACACTCGACTAATTCATATTTGATAAATATAACATTTGCATACCCAACTCACTAAATTCTCTGATGTGTTTAAAACGTAACACTATTTTAATTGGCTAAATAAGAATGGATACAGTACAAGTTAACGTTTTAAATAGTGGGTACTGTTTATATATGTGCTGTGATGTGTTTTAATATGCAATTTAGGATAAATAGGATATTTTGGGAGCAGACATAATGATTCGTGGCCAAATTGGAAATCTTGAAAATGACGGTAGCCAACATGCAGCTATATTAATTACAGTTAAAAGGACGATTATAACCCTAAATGTTTGGGACATTATGCATTACGTCCACAATTTGAATTCCACGATCCACATCTTTTAATATTTTATCTGATTTTTAAAGAGAACAAAATTTATCATAAAAATGTATTTGTGTTTCTTATTTGCAATTTACAAGTTGTCAAAAAGATTTTCATAAGAAAAAAACATCTTATTGATTTCAAATACATAATTATAATAAATTACATTGGATATTATATTATCTACTTGTCGACTCCATTTGCATCTGAAAGAGACCACGAATTGCCCATATTGGAATGATTTATCAGGCAATCAAGTGGATCATTCCAAATGTGATTAATGCTTAATTAAACAAATGATTATGTTTTGCTCAAAACTACAAGTTCATTATCAGTGTTTTAGTCGTGTATATATTGCTTTCACATGTTAGATATTTCTCTTTTTTTGTTTTTGCTTTCATTATCCTCTTTAAATTAAAATATCTTCATCAATGCAACCAAAATCCCACTTGCATATTAAATCTTTTTGTTCTTTAAACAAATATCATCTCGTTTCTCTCTATATAAACCTCGGTTACAAAGAAACACACATCATCACATTCACAATCTTAGAAAGCTCATAAATGGCTAACTTTGTAAGAGTTAATCGTCACTTCCTCATATCTCTTCTTATAACCATAACAATAATCTTAACCACACTCAAGTCGGTCCATACAACAACAACAACAAACACAGAGTTCGTAAAATCATCATGCACATTCACAACATACCCAAGACTCTGTGTCACTTCACTCTCAACTCAAGCCAGTTTAATCCAAACCAGCCCCAAGCTCATGGCTCATGCGGCTCTCAACATCACATTAGCCTCGGCTAAAGCCACGTTAGCAATTATGGTCCGTCTCTCGAGTAGTAGTCGGCTCAAGCCGAGAGAAGTCTCGGCCATGAGTGACTGCGTCGAGGAGTTAGGTGACACGTTGGAGGAACTTAGGAAATCGATCGGTGAGATGGGTCAGCTAAGTGGCTCGAACTATGAGCTCTATGTGAGCGATATTCAGACTTGGGTTAGCGCGGCTCTGACCGATGAGAGCACGTGCACGGACGGATTTGAAGGAGATAACATGAATGGGAAGGTTAAGGTTTTGGTTAAAAGGAGTATTTTGGTTATTGCTCATTTAACGAGAAACGCTTTAGCTTTGATTAATCATTTTGCTTCAGTTCGTGGTTAGAGAGACGACTGAGATATTTTTAGTTTTTTTTTTGAAACTTTCTGTTGATTTTGTGTGTATAATAATAATACATTATATGTGTTGTCGTCTGTGGATAATAATAATACAATATATGTGTTCGTCTTTAGATCACTGAATCAATATGTACCAAATAAAATGTTTCCTGAATATTGACTTTTAAGATTTTCCATCAAAATATTTATACTTTTTTTGCTAGCCAATTAGCTATAGATGCATCATTTCATATTTTAAAACTTTCCAATAACAAAAGAAAACACTTTCCAATAACTACGAATCAATATAAATTCAGTTTTTATTCAAATATCTTCCACTGATATATTTTTAATTTTACAATATATTGATCTTAATTAACATAGACTAGAGTATATATAATTTTTTTTATATAACAAAAACGTCTATTTTGTTAACTCTATTGATATTATTTATGCGTTATGTGAAAAAAAAAATCACGTGAAGAAAAGCTGTCTTTTTCTCCCACTTTTGTTGAATAATGGCAGACCAACTGCTTACAGTTGTTAGATTTACGCATGGAATCTAATTTACTTGCACACACTTCACACTCAAAACTTTTTTTTTTTTAAGGTTTACAATATCTTTAAAAACGGATAAATGTAATTCACTATTCTACATCACATTTACAAGCAATCTACAATATACTGCATTACTGTAAAAAGAGGAAAAAAAAACTAAAGTTGCTGATTCTGGTGAAGCATTTTCAACAAACCCGGTTTGGTACAATTCAACAAAGATCTTCCAGATTGAACCATAATACCAAACAACGCACGAGCCTCTTTCAACTTCTTCTCTTCACACAATATATAAATCAACCAAGTGTGACTAATCGAACGAGGCCAAATTTCAAGAGCAGCCATATCTTTAACCACTTTAACCGCTTCCATGGTCAATCTAGAGTAACAGAGACATTGAAGCAGCGTTTCATACGCGTCTCTGTTCGGATAAATCCCATTCTTCTGCATTTCTAGCATCAGAGCCAAAGCATCAATAGGTCTTTCACTTTCACATAGACCCTTAAGCAGAGTACTGTACATAACTTGATCTGGCTCGCAATTCGATTCTTCAAACAAATCTATGGCAGACTCAATTTCGCCTGCTTTGATATGATATTTCATTAGAATAGTGAAAGTCACCTGATTTGGAACAACCCCTTCCTTTTGCATTGACTCGAGATGGTTATAAGCTTCGTCAAGTCTTCCTGCAGCGCAATAACCGGTTATAATCGCGTTGTGGAGGTATAAATTGGGGATTACAGTCTTTTTCACTTTCTCAATCACTTCCATTGGAAAGCTTTTTGATCCGTAGTTGCATATAGAATTGGGGGCTGATACTAAATGATTTGTCTGAAGAAGACGTCGAAGAAGCTTTTCTTTACCCGGCTCAACAAAAACTTGTCTCTTACTCTTTCGTGCCATAGCTCTCCATAAACCGCTAAGCAGTGTGATGTACGCGACATGATCGTGTTTAATCTCGTTTTCTCCCATTAAACCGAACAATGTAAAAGAAAACTTGAAATCTCCCTTCTTCAAGAAATGACCGATGAGCGAAGTATACAACACAACGTTTGGAGATAACCCGTCTTTAAGCATTTGATCGAGATACTGACATCCTTTCTCCATCATACCCGTCTTCACAAACCCGCTGATCAATACCGTGTATGTAAAAGAGCTAGGCCGGACAAAATGTTTGACAACTTCTTCAACTAACTCATTTGCATCATCAATTCTTCCATTTCTTGCATAAGCATTGATCATAATCATGTAAGCAATCTCATCAGGTTGAATCCCAGACTCAAGCATCTTGGCAAACGCCTCTTCCGCCTCAACAACTCTTCCCTGTCTGCCAAGAGAACCAATGATTGAACTGTAAATAGCGACTGTAGGTCTCAAACCAAGCTCCTCCATTACATCTATAACAGCAAATGCAGCGTCTCTGTCATTATTCTTGCATAACTCATTCACCACTATCAAATACGTATCAGGATCCGGAACGAATCCCCATTCTTGAATAAGATCGACTAAAGACCCCAAATCTTCGATAACACCTTCCTGAAATAGACATTTGATCACTGAATTGTATGAAAAGGGTAAGGGTGTGCATCCTAGATTGACCATTTTTTCGATATGAGATAAAGCAGCGGTAAAATTTCTTTGCGAACACAAAGCAGTTGTGACGACGGCAAGTCCCTCAGCAGCTAGGTTAGCATTATTTCTAGCAACCTCCTCAAGCAAAGACTCAACCTTTACCTCAATATTTCCAAGGTCATCAATAACCGGTGGATTAATCCCACATCCATTATCGACAATTGCTTGTAAGATAACCATAGCGTACTTAAGCTCGTGGTATTTTGGGAGAATCTTCAAGAGTACAAAGTAAGTAATATGGTCAGGGACAACCCCGTTGTCTAACATCCTCATCAACAAGCAAAGAGCTTTATCCAATCCTCCCTTCTTGTAAAATGCGGATATAAGATTTGTATAACAATGCACGTTGCGGGATATGTCTTCGACCCCCATGCTGTTCTCGAAAAGCCTCAAAGCATAATCCACATTGCCTTCCTTGCAGTAGCTACCGATCATTATATGGTATGTGAAAACATTCGAGCACACGCCCTTTTTAATCATTTGACTAAACATTACCCGCCCTTTATCGAGCATACCCAACTTCATGAATCCATGAATCAAAGTGTTGAATATATATGTGTCAAGCTCACAACTTTTCTCGACCATCCGCAAGTAAAGCCGCATTACCATTGTCATATTGTTGTCCTTGCAACATTCTTTCATCAAACAAGTGTACATAACCTTATCGACAAAGTAACCGTCAGCTTCCATATGATCAAACAGAGCCTCTGCTTCGGCAGCACATCCTCTTCTACAAAAACCGTAAAAGAGAGACTTATATAGATTAATTGGCAGAGGCATCCCTGTCATCTCACACAGAGTATCTAACATCCCAATTGCTTCATCCAAGTGACCATGATAGCACAATCCCTTGAATAATCTCTTACAACTCCAAAGCCATAAACCACTGCCTCTCGATTGGACTTGTTCAAAATATAAATACGCCTCGAGAAATTGATCTTGATTACACAGCTCATCAACTACTAAGCTAGAGGCGTTTTTACTAGGAACATAACCAGAAGCTAGAACTCTATCTAAATGTGCTCTAGCCTCATCAAATCTCTTTAACTTAACATAGCAAAGAACCATTGAATTTAAAACCGAAGAATCCGGAACAATACCATTTCCGATTACACGTTGATTGTACAAAGTTTCAGCCAATCGAGGCTGACCCATCTCCGTTAGCTTCCTTATCAATGCGCCGCAGCAACACGAGTCGAGTTCTATTCCATTATTGACTGCAAAATCCGCAACTGAAGCTGCCTCTGAAATCGAAGAACAACCATCAATAACACCGCGAGTAACTTCCCGAGCAGAGTCTGCAAGACCTCGTCGGCCAAGCTTAACTATCAACGACAAACATCGGGACCGGTGGTCACTCGAAGCGGCGGAGACGGCGACTGAAGTGGAGATTAATGGTTCCGACGGAAGAGCGCAAGTCGTAGCCTTTCTCGATTTAACTAAGCGATAGCATAAACCCTTCGCCTTTAACATCATCTAAAACCCTCCCAATCTCAGAGTTTCCCAGTTAAAAGCCTCTCCAGGTTTTTCGATTTCACGAATTCACGAGTTGCAAAATCGAAACAAAGCATCTTACTTTAGCTTACTTCACAGTAGTTATTAAGGAAAGGACGAAGTTTTCAAGAGATTAGGCAAGAATTAACGGCGACGGGGTTGATTGAAGTAGAACGACGAGTGGCAAAGCGCGGGTTTTGAAACAAAATCCTCAAAGGCGTAAAACCCTCGTCGTCGTCTCTGTCAATTAGTTTAATGTGCAAACCGATAAATGTTGTGGAATCACTTTTATAAATTTAAACCGGATTATGTGGTGACAAATCGAACCATTTATTAAGCTGTTAATAAAATTTACTTTGAGCCCAACCCATGACATCTTAACAGATGCAACTACAATTTTTTTATATATATCTTGTAGTAGGGAGATATATTTACTTAAACTGTCTAATTTTTGAAAAATAATTAATACAATAAATAAAGTACAATAATTTCGGCCCTTTATTTGTTCTAATTTCGTAGTCATATGATTAATAGCTATCATTATAATTATAGCTAACCATATGAGATGGCTCTAAAACAATAGTCGATAAGAAAATTATAAGAAAATTTAGGATTTATCCATGATAATTTAGCATTAGGTGGAACGTTGACAAGTTGTGGAGGAAACGTATTCACAAAGTGCAAATATATTTAGCACTAAAAAAAGGCATGATTATTTTTTGTAATTATTTACACTTGAGCTTATTTTAAGGGATAATTATATTATTTACTACTCTTGTGCACGGGTGATTTTTTTTACTTTAAAATATGATATACTCTCTTGTACTTAAAGAAAGAAACTTTGATTGGTTTAAAACTTGCAAATAAAAAAAGAACATATCACCATTACGAAAATGCTGCAATAATTTTCTTCGTTTTATGCTATTTGATGCATGTCAACAATGTGATTAGTGAATAAAAATCAGTAAGTAATATCATGCCAACATTGCATTGTGAAAACAGGGTTAATCAATACACTAGAATAAAGAGCCAATCATGCCTACTCTTACACACTCTTGAAGATCTAATTTTCCTATTCCATAGTATATATTATGAATGGCTTTAATAAGACAAAATTAAACTCTATTGTGCCCTATGATTTGTATTTTTTTTTGTCGTCATACCCTTATAGGCTCATATAACCATTAACCAATCATTTTCAAAAAATTATACAAACCTACATGCCTCATCATCTTTTCTCTTCTTCTTTTGATTGTCTTTCGAATATGTAATCATCACTGTTTGCCACTAATCTAAATTTTCAAGCATTTTTCTACGTAAAATTCAACGAGTTTACTCCAAACCAAGTAAAAATCAATTTACTTTTCACTGTCCTGGTCTTCTTGTACTCGGTCGATTGTTCAAACGAATTCATTAAACAATCTCCTAAAATTATACCACTAGAGAAACACATGATGAAATCAAAAGAGAAATTAAACAAATGGTTGCATTATATTATCTTGCAACAAATAATAATCCCCTTTTTTTATCATACATGTGTCATGTATGTGAGGTATTGTCCAATGAATTGTGGATTGGTGTATATATAAAAGTAGAAAAATCAGTACACACACTCTCTCTCGCTCCGAGTATCACGTGTAGCCCATTACTTTGGGCCCCATAAAATGATAGCGGGCCCACTAAGGCCCACTCATTAGACCGGCAAGAACGGTGATTCGTTGGCAATGGCTGAATTGACAGTGGCTAGGACCACGCCGTTCTCACGAGTCCAATCATATACTTGCAAGTGGGACCAGCCCGGCGGCTTCAGCCACAAGATAAATTGGTGTAACTTTACCGGTTAGGACCGAACCAGCTTAACCGAATTCTCTTCAAGCTCGGTTTGGGCAAAGAAAACGTGTGATATGATGGTTTGGATTGTATAACTGTCACTTTCTCAGTTTCCTGAATGTAAAACTCATCAATGTACTCAGTATAGTCGGTTTGTGGGTCCACATCCAATGAGATAAAACTCTGCTTTTGAAATTTAAATATTGATTTTGGATACAAAACCGTACTCGATGATTGTGTGAAATTGTTTTCTTTGTCTATGGCGAAATGGTCTGATCGTAAAAATTACTGGAAAATGAACGTTTCTGATTTTTTCTTTTTCTTATAATGAGACAATTAAATATTTTTAGTGCATGAATATGTATATAGTACACTATAAAATACCAGAGTAAATAAGATAGCCATTCATAGTACGCGCGTACGTATTACACACGGCAATAAAGTGTTTATATAGACAATATATACGAAAATGATATAAAATTTGCAGGAACAATCATAGTGTTTGAAGTGGAGTGTTGGAGATAGAAGCGTACTGCTTAAGAACCACAGTTTTTTTTTATAATATAAATAAATAGCAATATCACAGACATAAGAGAAAAAGAATAATGCCGTCAAAAAGGACATAAGAGAACATAACTTATATAAGGTCTAGGATTAGGTCATAATATTTTGTGATAGAATCTAATGATCTATATGATCTCTAATTTCTCTGATCCTTGCTTTATTCTAGAACCAATCTATTAAACTTTGAACGTTGCATATAACCTTATTAACAATTTTATTTTTAAAACTGAGTTAAGTTTTGCTGATCATACAATCGAATGAAGACTCAGTTACGTGGTATAGATTCATCTGAATTCGATGTATGAGCACAACAATAAATTTTGTTATGGTGATTGAAAATACGGATTAAATTTAAAGGCCAGTGCGGACCATGTGATATAAGTATATAATATATAAATTGCAATGGGTCATAATACAACTTAATTATACGTGATATGCTTAGAAAATGAATTTAAAAAGTAAATATATTTTGTTTTTTGTTTATGATCAACCTGATAATATATGAAAAAATCAACCAGTTAAACTTCCAAAAGAAGTTGTATTTAGTTTTATTCATATATCATACGTTTGTTCTTATATCATTATTGTCTAACTAAAATTTGTGAAAGAGCACAAGAAATTAAAAGAGAATTATGATTTTTGGTAAGCAAATTCATACACTTGGTTCTGAGTGTGAGATTGTGAATAGATTAGAAATTTTCATAATATCTGTCAAATGTTGTATATTTTAAAAACATAAAGCAACTCTGGAATTCGGGTGTAAATTGGAGGGGTAGAACGAGAAATAATGAGAACTTTGGTGGGGACCAAAGGGAGTAGTAAAGTGGGGCCAGCACCGAAGGCGATAAGTAGCTTTTTCGCCGCGATGATGTTCCCTGTGTTATTACGTAACCACTCATGTCACGCCACGTTATTTTATTACTGATTTTCTTTCATTATCTTACTGTTTTTTTTTTTTTGTCGACAATTATTTTTATGTTTTTCTCCTCAGCCCCCTTACAATATCATCCCTTGTAAATAAAACAAAATCGTTTAAGTAAGAAATGTAGAATGAAACACTAAATATTTTGTACAAATTTTACAGAATTTTTAAGTTCAGCTAAGCTCACGGTGCTCACCAATAAAAGTAGATTAATCGATTTTTTTGTTCCCACAAGTTGATTAATTAAATTTAATTAATAGCTGAAAATTTTATAAGTATATTTGAATTTTATACGTAAGTACTAAACCAACTAGTAAAGACTCTCAAGTCATACAAGGTTAGTTACCGAGCTAGTTCATAATATTTTTTTCTATCCATCAAAACTAACTAAAGACATTATACTTAAACAAGACATTATCTTAAAGGTTTTAATCTTACTATTCCTGCCATTAGTCGGAAAGCATTCCAAATTTGGGACAGATAGTGTGGTAACTAATCCACTCTATAACATTTCGGTGTGTTCCTACCGAGACTAACGAGATCAGCCGATAGGATCTATCAAAAAAAGAAAAAAAAATGACATGCGTATCAATATCACCAAACGAAATCTATTAACCTACATGAGCAACACATATCATATTGTGTTATACATGTGACGATCAACGATCAACAAAAAACTACGGATTGTTTAGTTTAATTAATCCAAGACTGTAGTGATATTTGAGTAACATCAACACGGGAGAAGAAGCAGAAGGAGGTAAACAAAAAGTTTTAACTTCTTATTTCATTATTAATACGTTTAAAACGATCTTTGTATATAAATAATTATGCATATACAGATATTTTTACTATTTTTTGGTTTTGATCGTGCAAAAACGTGACAATTGCGGTCGCGATGATCGTAACACCACAAGGCTGAGCCATGACTAATTAATTTGTTCAAATATAAGTAGTTTATTTCAAAAGTGTCGCATTCAATAGTTGGTAGAGATAGTTCTAAAAGATCACATTACTTCTCTATCACACACACACATATAAAGTGAAAACTTATGCAACACTTCAGGTAGAGAGAGGAAGACAGTGATAGCTTAGTTATAATTAAAGACCCCTCAAAATCCAAATAGAATCTTCTGTTAATAAAGTATGGAAAAAAAATCACATAAAATAAAATAAAAAGGACATTTCCTTTTGCATCATTGAGAGTTTTTGTCTCTGTTTACATTTATATGCCTATAAATATGTGTACATATAAGCCTAGAGAATCCGCCATTATCGGAACACTCTTCAGTCTTTCATCATCTCAACATAAACAAGACAAACCGCTTTTGTCTCTTTGTCTAAAATCTACGAGGAACCAAAAGAAGAAAAAAGTCGAATATTCTTATAAATCTTGCATACATAACAAGAAAATCCAAGTAAGTTTATTTCGAATCTAGAACCATTTGTCATTTCTAATTTTTGTGATTACAAAATCTATATAGCATCACAAATTTTTCACTTTCGTACGTAGACGAGATGTTAGGTTATAAGTACAACTATTTTCTTCTCTTTTCTTATTTAAAGGACGAGACGACTACAATGTTTTTCTCTTTCTTTTTTCTGTCGGAAAGTATGTATTCTTATTTTCACGTATGGAGATTTCTCTAAATGTTGTTCATGATTTATTTTATCTCCTTTTTAATAACCTTTTCATCAAATATAGTGCCTAATGGGGAAAAAAATATAAGATGGGAAGTAATAATAGGTTCATTCACGCAGAGTGTGGAAAGTTAACTACTAGTTTGAAACCATGCATATTATGATTCTTGTTTTTTCTTTTTTTGCTTTTCACCATTTTATATGTGGAATTTAGTTCACATTCAAACGTAACTTTTGTTTTTCATAATGAAATGGATCAAGTACATACTTTCATCATAATTACGTATGTGGAAAAGATATATCTCTATGTAGATTTACTTGATTTCATACTAATTACATGCATATTTTTCTGCTTATTATCGGATGATAAAGTATATGTTACAAATTGTCACATTGCAGAAAAAAAAAGGATCAAATGGAGAGTCTCTCACACATTCCTCCCGGTTATCGGTTCCATCCGACCGATGAAGAACTTGTTGACTATTATCTTAAGAAGAAAGTTGCATTCCCGGGAATGCAAGTTGATGTTATCAAAGATGTTGATCTCTACAAAATCGAGCCATGGGACATCCAAGGTATCTATGCAACATTCATTTTGGATTTCATTTGTTAAAAACCATACTAGTTGTTAAGGTTCAGATGTTTCTGATTTATATAATTAATTGGCAATAAATGTGTTTGTTATATGTTAGCTATTAACTAACATTTTATAGTCGATAACGTTTTATTGTTTGAATATACAGAGTTATGTGGAAGAGGGACAGGAGAAGAGAGGGAATGGTATTTCTTTAGCCACAAGGACAAGAAGTATCCAACAGGGACACGAACCAACAGAGCAACGGGCTCGGGATTTTGGAAAGCAACGGGTCGAGACAAGGCCATATACTCGAAGCAAGAGCTTGTCGGGATGAGGAAGACTCTTGTGTTTTACAAAGGTCGGGCCCCAAATGGCCAGAAATCCGATTGGATCATGCATGAGTATCGTCTTGAGACCGATGAAAATGGACCACCTCATGAGGAAGGATGGGTCGTTTGTCGCGCTTTCAAGAAGAAACTAACAGCGATGAATTACAACAATCCAAGAACAATGATGGGATCATCATCAGGCCAAGAATCGAATTGGTTCGCTCAGCAAATGGACGTTGCTAATGGTAACTACTACCATCTTCCTGATCTAGAGAGTCCAAGAATGTTTCAAGGCTCATCATCATCATCATTACATCATAATGATAATGACCCTTATGGTGTTGTACTAAGCACTATCAATGCAACACCAACCACATTAATGCAGCGAGATGATGAAGGGGATCATGGTCAAATTATTACTAATGATGAAGATCATATGATTATGATGAACACAAATACTGATCATCATCATCAATCAGGATTACTACTCAATGATGATCATAATGATCAAGTGATGGATTGGCAAACTCTTGACAAGTTTGTTGCTTCTCAGCTAATCATGAGCCAAGAAGAGGAAGAAGTTAACAAAGATCCATCTGATAATTCTTCGAATGAGACATTTCATCATCTCTCTGAACAGCAAGCAACGATGGTTTCGATGAATGCATCTTCCTCTTCTTCTCCATGTTCCTTCTACTCTTGGGCTCAAAATACACGCACGTAGGATTCATCCTCAAACGCGTGTGTAAATTCGAACGCCTTTATATATTTAATTGAGGCTCATGCTTATTGATTACAACATACGGTATGTCTTAACGATTACTGATTATAATTTTATACGAAAATTGTTTATTTATTCTGTACACTTTTATAGTTATTCTTTTTATGTGTCAACCCGTGTAATTTTCTAGTTTTGTTAAACACTACATATCTCTCTAAGTATGTTATGTACTTTCTGTTAAACAGACGTACACAGATTTAATGATTGTACGAGTCATCCTTCAAGAAACAGGAATAAACACAAGAGCCAAAAGTGACAAGCAGAATCAAAACATAACCAATTTCAGAAAACAGACTACAAGTTTGGGAACACAAAGGGATTACATAAACTGATAAAATACAACACATTAAGAAGGCACAAGGGAGAAGATTTGAGAGACGAGACTGATAAACATACACCAATCTCTTCGTCAAGACACTCCCATTATTATTTTCTCCATTATTAGAAACATTCATATCACTAAGCAAACTAAAGAGGCTAATTAATTGTTCCCAGAAACAAACACAACAAAACAGCCTCTGGATCACGCACACATAGTTCCATCATTCTTCTTCTGTTTCCAGCATCTGCACAATCTGAGTCACTCCCTCTGCGATTTCATTGCGGATCATAGTGTCTGGCATATCGAATGTTCTTCTCCTCATCGACAATGATTTCCCCTGCGGTTGCGGGTCTACAACATCCAACATTGCTTCCAGCTCATCCACCATTGATCTCTTTGCTCCTCGAACCATTACATCAACTCCCTGGAACCAAAACACACAAGTCCCACGGTTTTTAACAGTCAATACCTTAAAGCCTTTCTAGCTTAATTAATTTCTAACTGTGCTACAATGAATTTGAAAAGCAAAGACATTCCTTTAGGATAAGGGCTCACAACTGAGGCCATTGAAGAGCAGGACTAGAAGTTTAAGAATGTGATTAACCAGATTGAGATTAAAAAAATGTAAATACTCTGAATTTACAACGCTAAGAAATACCTCTATGGCATCAACTGTGAGGAGGAGTACAATGATCTTTTCAGAGAATTTCTGGCACTCCTCTGCATCACGAGCAATCAGACGACGGTAGCTGAAGTTTTGGAATGAAGATCTTAGTTCCTTCAGTTTGGTCTTTGCAATAGCTAGATCTCGAAGAGCACGCAATGCTTTTGACCGGCGAATCAAATAAGCTCTGAAGCCCCTTTGGATCATCACAGTCGCATATTCAGGCGACATTTCCTTGTTCTTCCCCTTCTGGGACCTAACTGCTCCATTTCTTCTGGAAAACGCCTTAATAACCACAACGATTCAGAGAAACACATAGTAAGTACATCAAGCTTTGGTTAAAGATGAAAATAGAAACCAAAAAAAAAACAAACAAAAAAAACCTTAATCTTGTAAATGATTCTTCACGTGACCAACAGGGGAAATGCTTTGCTAACTGTGGGTCTGTATATTTAACTTAGCAGCACCGCACAAGCATGTAAAGGTTCAAAATTTTTAATACACCAATCTCAATCATGTCAATCAAAATCAAGCTACTGTTCTCAACCAACTTACTAAAGTAATAGAAACCAGACAAATTGTCTTAATCCCACATTTCAAAATGCATAAGCAGAGTAAATCCAAGTATCAATTTAAATAGATGATACCTTCCGGAGAACGATGGCTCCATGTTGTTCCGTCACATCTTCTTCGTCTTCATCCTCCTCGATCATTACAACACGCGTTTTCTCCTTCTTCTTGCTCTTCTTCTCCTTTTTCTCCTTCTTCTCTTTTTCCTCATGTTTCCCCTTCTTCTCGCCTCCAGTAGAAGCTTTAATCGTGTACGTGTGCAACATCTCTCCGTCCTCCTTCTCCGACTTCAACTCCGTCGTCCAATTGTAGCTCTTCTTCTTCTTCTTCTTTTCCTTCTCCGCTTCAGCAGCTGCGGCGGCAGCTTTCGCCTTCGCCTTGGCCTTCTTCAGAGCAACTAGGTGGCGTTCCTCATCCTTTTTCCCGCCTTTGATCTCCGTCGTCCACGTGTACTTCCTCTCTCCGGGACCTTCGATCTCCGCTTCCCACTTGTACTTCTTCTCCGTCGATCCATCCAGCTCCGCCTCCATTTTGTACTTCCTCCCCGGCGGACCCTGAATCTCCGCCTCCCATCTGTACTTCCGCTCTCCAGACCCTTTGATCTCTTTCGTCAGTTTATACTTCCGGTCAGAATCACGGCTTTTCGGGCCGACCAATCGGTCAAACTTAGTTTCCAATTCAGAAACTCGGTCGCAGAGGTACTGCAGAGGATAATCCGGCTCCACCCTCCGGCGAATCAGCTGGTACTTGGAAGACGACGGAGATTTCTCAATCTGGACCAGATCCGTCACGCTTTCGAATAGATCGAGTGGGGAAGGTGATGAAACTCCGAAAGGGAAACCGAGATCTTCACCATCGTCGTCGATGAAGGAAGGAAACCCTAATAGTAATGCTGAAGGTTCAGCAATGGAGGTTTCTCTGATGACGAGAGGAGAACAGGTGTAGGGATCGATAAGGTCGATTCTGCGAATCCAGCTCATGGTTGATAAGTGTTTGACTCGGGTTGGCAAACTCAGCGAATAAGGTCACGAGTTAAAAAAGAAAGCTTTTTGACAGAGGATTTTTGGTGTTACAGTAAATGAAAGAAACAAAAGCTCTTTTGATTCGTAGTGATGATGGTTCACAAATAAATGAGCTTGCCAATTAGAAAAGTTTCATCGGACTTGGCATCAAAATAAGGATGAAGAAGAAGACAAATTCTTGTGTTTTACGAAGATGAGATTGACAAGAACGGTCAAAAAACAAGTGGGCCTCAAGGGCTAATTTGACATTTTCAAATGCGCAAATCCGGTTCACCATTTCCATGCCTTTGAATTTCAAGTGACAAATAAAGTTTACAAGCTTATTATATATTTCATCAGTTTTAAAAAATTCATTAAAAATTTATAATTTTCTATATATTTTGAAATTATAAATTGATACATCATGTAATATTTGTTTGAAACCTTCTTTGCTCGTCGTCTAAATTGGTTTAGCTAACCAGTCCAGTTATATGAATACGAATAATTGAGGATAACCAAAGTATGTATTTTTAACTAGGACCTAAAGACGAAAACAACCTTAAGATGTGTGAAAAATTACGGCGACAAGAGAATCTTTCGGTGGGATTACAACCTGGTAAGAAGATGGCACATGGGGCCTACTTTTTACCACGTGAGCCACACCAAATCTTTTTTTTACGTTTTCGGCTGAGTTTATCATCAGTAAAAGGCAAAAGTAACTCTTGATTACTCTCTACCGGCTCAATTGTCTATTGTTCATTATATAATCTTTGGTCAATACTACTTTATTAACCTAATCAAACATAGTATTAAATTACGAATTTATTATGTAAAAAAAAACTATAAGTCTGTAACAAGTAGTTCAATGACAACAACAAAGATTTGTTACTAAAATCAAGTAGCAGTGAGGAAATTAGTGTCCTCGTAAAGCATTTGGTCACAAAAATAACCAAAGTAACTTACCATAGCAGCAGCAACAAAACCAAAACTAACCAAAGCCCTTAACCGGTTCTTCTTGTTCTCACCTGATTCTCTCACCGCCACTGCATCCCCAACCTTCTTCTGCATTGACTCATCTTGAAACTCTTCCGGTAAAGATTCGACAAAGGAGAAAACTGAACCGGTGTCATCAACATTGACGACAACACCACCACTTTCGTTGATTGGACCGGTTAGTTGGTTGTCAAAAGCCTGTTCAAGTTCGGTTAACCTCTTAGCCATGCATGCAAGTTTCAACTCTTCATCTTCATTTCCCTCAACTGACGATATCTCCGCCGCTAAAAGGGTCTTCGTGAATATAAACCGGTCTTGGATTTTCCGGTATGCCTTAAGATCACCGGAACCGAAATCTTCCAGTAGATACTCAATTTCTTTGAGTTTCTTCTCCAAAATTGTATAACTTTTCGCATTCGACTTCAGCCTCCTCTTAACCATTGTTTTTTTTGTTTTCACCCAATTTCGAAAGTGTTCATAACCACCACCAGTTAAAATAACTTCTCGTAGTGGCTTTTGTTACAACTGCCTCAGGCCCAGTTAAATGGGCTATAACTGAATTACCATAGGGCCCAAATAAAACTCTTTTGAATGACTGGGCCTCACAAACCCATTGATATTTAGGGTTTTCATTCCAGGAATCTTAATATTTAAGGTTAAATTTTAGCTTTCTGTTGCTTTCTTCATCGCCGTCGTCTCTCAGGTTTCTTCACTTTTGATATTTTATGTTTAACTGATTTTTTCGGATAATTTTGGTTGTGTGATCAGTCGGCTCGTGTGTTTGTGATTTCGCAGAAGAAGAAGAAAGCAAGAGGTTGAAAAATATGGCTTATGCAGCAATGAAGCCCACGAAGGCTGGTTTGGAAGAGCCACTCGAGCAAATTCATAAGATCAGGATTACTCTCTCCTCAAAGAATGTGAAGAACTTAGAGAAAGGTGTTTTTAGATCTTTTCCTTTGATTTTGATGATCTAATTGTCTCATTTTAGCACGAAGGCTGATTTTGATTTTTGATCAGCTGTCTAAGTCCATTGAGGAATTTTGAGGATTTATAGTGTTTCACTCTTTTAAGGGTTTTAAGAAATCTAGTAGATGAATCAATTAACCAATGCTTAAGGTTGTTGTTTTATTCGAATTGATTTAAATGGAAGATTTTGATGATTTGGGTCAAATATTGAAGCAGTCTCTTAACGTTCCAACTAATATTGTGTAGTGTGCGCTGATTTGGTTCGTGGAGCCAAGGACAAGAGACTCAGAACCAAGGGACCAGTGAGAATGCCTACCAAGGTTCTTAAGATCACTACCCGAAAAGCTCCTTGTGGTGAAGGTATATATAATCGGTGTTTCAACTTCACTTTGCCTGAGAAACACTAGCGCTTGTGTTTTGGGAACCATTCTTTTAACTCTTCCAGTTTCGGGAACACAAAAAAGAACACTTTCTATGATCTTCCATTAGTATAATTAGACTACGGATTAAGGTCTTATAACGAGTGATTAAGCTCGTTGCTTTGGTTTGTGACATTGCTGAAGCTCTTTTACAATTGTCTTGTAACAGGAACCAACACCTGGGACAGATTCGAACTTAGGGTTCACAAGCGAGTGATTGATCTCTTCAGCTCTCCTGATGTGGTCAAGCAAATCACTTCCATCACCATTGAACCTGGTGTTGAGGTTGAGGTCACCATCGCCGACTCTTAGATTTTCTTTCGGTTTTGTTATTGATTCTCTGCAAGAAGCAACAATCTCTTACTTTCCGTCTAGTTCGTGCTACACTCCTGTCTCTCCGGTTGATTTGGATGAAACCAATGTTTTTGTTGTAGTGAAACTTTAGCTCTTGTGTTTTCGTAGCTGAGGAGATTTTGTCTTACCAGAGTTTTTTTTTATTTACAATCTATCAAAGATTGAGATCATAATTACGTGCCTCTACACTAAATTTTAGATCTTCTTCATTGTTAGAAGGAATTAAGTTGCAGTTCGAGCAAAGCACTTATAAACCCTCGTGAACACCGGAACAACATATATTAAACAACATACATATGTGAACAACTAGTGATCCTTTGTCTCAGTTTTTATGGAAACCATCTCTCTTTAACATGCCTTAGCTAATTGATCGGAAAATATGATTACAAGCAGAGCAAGGCCTTCACCTTCATCATTCAAGGTTAACACACAAATATGCTCTGATCTCGGCGTACAAAGAACATTAATTTCTTCTCGTGAACATAAATAAAAGAAGTGAACCCTCTGAATGATTTAGAGTGATTAAGAACTGTTTCTAAATTTCAGTTTCCCGCTCCTTTTGCTCCCAAATCCAAGTGCCCTCGTTTCAAAATTCCAAATTGGCTCATAATAATCTCCCAGAAAAAAAGAAAAAAAAATTGACCTCAGATTCGTCTCTGCGTCTCTCACAACGGTTCAATTTCGTGTACCTACGATCTCCGATTCCAGTTTAAGTTCTGCTATACTCCGCCTGGTTTCTGGGTTCCCAATTAGTTAATCTTCTAGCTTTTTTTTTCTCTAGGGTTTACCGCTTTTTTTCGTTCTGTGAGTCACAAAATCTGGGGGAAGAAGAAGGACGATGCACATAAAGGAGATATGTTTGGAAGGTTTCAAATCATACGCGACGAGGACGGTGGTGTCTGGTTTCGATCCGCATTTCAACGCGATAACGGGACTGAATGGGTCGGGGAAATCCAACATCCTCGATTCCATCTGTTTCGTTCTGGGTATCACTAATCTTCAGCAGGTCCGAGCTGCTAATCTACAGGAGCTCGTCTACAAGCAAGGCCAAGCTGGGATTACCAAGGCCACCGTGTCGGTTACCTTTGACAATTCCGAGAGAAACAGGAGCCCTCTCGGCTACGAGGAACACCCGGAGATAACTGTCACTAGACAAGTAGGTTTTCTCTTTCGCTCGACTTATCTTCTCCGATAGCTTTCAAGTAGATAGTTTTATCACTATCCCTCTTTGCAATTACTAATGGGGTTTTGAAAACTTTCAGAGCCTAACTTGGAGTCTTACTTTTTCTGCATTATACATTTGAACAAATTTGTGATGGATAATAAATCTAGAAGGCTTGTAAGTTTATCTTGTAGAATAATGCTGTAAGGGCTAAGGTGATGGGTGAAATGGCTCTTTCATTTGATCATAGTAACATTTCCTTTGTATTCTTTTGGCTTTGAAGATTGTAGTTGGTGGTCGGAACAAGTATTTGATAAATGGGAAGCTTGCACAACCAAATCAAGTCCAGAATCTTTTCCACTCGGTACAGCTTAATGTCAACAATCCCCACTTTCTCATCATGCAAGGGCGAATCACCAAAGTCTTGAACATGAAACCTCCCGAGATCCTATCCATGCTTGAGGAAGCTGCTGGAACAAGAATGTATGAAAACAAGAAAGAGGCTGCACTAAAAACGCTTGAAAAAAAGCAAACCAAGGTTGATGAGATAAACAAGCTTCTAGATCATGAAATATTGCCGGCTTTAGAAAAACTGAGGAAAGAAAAAGCGCAATACATGCAGTGGGCTAATGGTAACGCAGAACTAGATCGACTAAAGAGGTTCTGTATTGCCTTTGAATATGTTCAAGCAGAGAAGATTAGAGACAACGCTGTTCATGGGGTTGAAGAAATGAAGGCCAAACTCACTAAAATTGACGAGGAAACAGATAAGGCACAGGAAGAAATAAAGGGTATTGAGAAACATATAAAAGATTTGACTCGGGCAAAAGAAGCCAGCATGGGGGGAGAAGTAAAAACTCTGTCCGAGAAAGTGGATTCACTGTCTCAAGAAATGACACGTGAATCATCTAAACTTAATAATAAGGAGGACACCCTTCTGGGAGAAAAAGAGAATGCTGAAAAGGTTAGAGACATAACTAAAATGTTTTTTTGCTTTTCAGAACTGTTACAGATTCTCAGCTATTTCTAACAACTATAACTTCGTACTTGGTGTTGCTAGATTGTTCACAATATAGAAGAGTTGAAAAAATCCGTAAAAGAGAGAGCCTGTGCTGTGAAGAAGTCTGAGGAAGGAGCGGCAGACCTAAAACAAAGAGTCCAGGAACTCTCCACCACATTGGAAAATTGTGAAAAGGAACACCAGGTAGTACCACTAAAAAAGATATCTTTATTTCTTGCCAAACATTAATCATTCGTCTCATGTTAATTGGGCTTATGTCCCTTGATTATCAGGGCGTACTAGCTGGTAAGAGTAGTGGAGACGAAGAGAAATGCCTTGAAGATCAACTACGAGATGCAAAGATTGCTGTTGGAACAGCAGGATCAGAGTTGAAACAGCTGAAAACCAAAATAGGACACTGCGAAAAGGAGCTAAATGAGAGAAAGTCTCAGTTCATGTCAAAACAGGATGAAGCCGTTGAAGTGGAAAATGAACTTGGTACTAGAAAAAATGATGTGGAACATGTAAAAAAGGCACTTGAATCTATTCCTTATAAAGAGGGTCAAATGGAAGATTTGGAGAAGGTTAGGCTGGTCACCTTAGTTGATTTCATTTACTTTTACATTAAGTATACCTCTCTAATTGATGTCACAAATAAAAAGTATACCTCTCTAACTGAAATATTCGTTTAGGACCGCGGATCGGAACTTGAAATTGTGCAAAGGCTAGAAGATAAAGTGCGTGGTTTATCAGCTCAATTAGCAAATGTTCAGTTTACATACCGCGATCCTGTAAGGAACTTTGACCGATCAAAGGTGAAAGGTGTGGTCGCAAAACTAATAAAAGTAAAAGATAGGAATTCAATGACAGCATTGGAGGTAAACTGGGTATCTTATCATTCCACAATACACTTTGTTGGATTTCAATTCTTTAAACTCACTTTGCTTCTTGTTTTCAGGTTACTGCTGGTGGGAAGTTGTATGATGTTGTTGTAGACTCAGAAGATACTGGAAAACAGCTCCTTCAAAATGGTGCTCTTAGGAGAAGGGTTACAATTATACCTCTGAACAAAATTCAGTCTTACGTTGTTCAGCCAAGAGTTCAGCAAGCGACTGCTAGATTGGTATGTGGATCTTTTGTTTGGTATTTTCATATTTAATATATTTATTTTTTGTTCTTTGTTAATTGTCTATCTTATTTCAGGTTGGGAAAGATAATGCAGAACTGGCACTTTCTTTAGTCGGTTATAGCGAGGAATTGAAGGTATCTGATACATAACCCTCCATTTATCAAGTTTCCATGAATATCATGATATCCATTGCTAATAATTTCTTATTTCATTCATGAGCTCTAAGGAATTTCAAGTTCAAGTTCTTTTTTTATTGAACCATGGTCTTTTGCAGAATGCCATGGAGTTTGTTTTTGGCTCCACTTTTGTTTGCAAAACTACTGATGCAGCAAAGGAAGTAAGTCTTTCTCAAGCATTTAGTATTATATGTGGTTTTGCAGCGGCTTCAACTTTTCTCTCTTGAGGGATGATGTTAACTTAGATTTGACTCTATACGTGGAATATGTGGTGTGTAGATGTATTTTAATTGTCTGAGCTATTGTTCTAGTAACCTTGTTTCCATTTTTAGCTGTGCCTTTGGTATATAGATTGTTCAAGCTATCTTTGATCATAAAAGTGAAACACGTGATACATGTCAAAATTTTAAACACCATGTTCTCTCTTTAGGCTAGTGGATCTGGTTCTAGCAGTGGGAGAATAATCTTGACAGATCACATCTGATCATTTATTCAAATGTTTTATCACTTTTGTTGGGTTATAAATGCAACAACTACCTTGATTTATTTCCCATTGTCTTCGCTACTAATTGATAGATTTGTTGTACTGCTTATTAATACATGCCGCTAGAGTTCAGTCTTTGCCATGCCCCTCATTGTTTCTTATGCAGGTTGCTTTTAATAAGGATATTCGGACTCCAAGTGTCACACTTGAAGGTGATATTTTCCAGCCAAGTGGTCTTCTCACTGGTGGGAGTCGCAAGTATGTCCTTCTTTCTTGGAGGCTTAGATCTCTTATGAGTCATCTTCTTGATTTCTTATGGATGTGGTTCAGAAATGTCTAAAAACGCAAGGATAAAAGCATTTTGTTCATATTTATTCCTTTGCCTTAGGGGTGGAGGTGATCTCCTTAGGCGACTTCATGACCTGGCAGAGGCCGAATCAAAATTACAAGGACACCAAAAAAGGTTGGCTGACATTGAATCGCAGGTAAACCCTTAAGCTATTCTTCCGCGATAGAACTAAACATACTTTGGAACTCAATTGGTTTTTGCCAGGCATATTTCGAAACTACTAAGAAACTGTATGAGGCAGTAGCTTAGTATTGCTCTCTTTAGGCTCCTCATGTACGATAATATAGTGCTTTCAGTACTGTACATGTTAACCGCTTGTTTATCTTGACATCTCAGATCAAAGAGCTTCAGCCTCTTCAAAAGAAATTTACAGACGTTAAAGCACAGTTGGAGCTAAAAACGTATGACTTGTCCTTATTTCTGAAGAGGGCTGAACAGAATGAGCATCACAAGGTTTATAGCTCCATCTTTTATCTACATCTTGAGTTAAATTGTCAGTTTCATATTGCCTTTTCTTGGTACTTGAAGCACATATTTACACTTTCGATCCCGCTTACCTTTTGTATATATAGCTTGGCGAAGCAGTAAAAAAACTTGAAGTAGAGCTTGAAGAAGCGAGATCCCAAATTAAAGAGAAGGAGCTTACTTACAATAGTTGTGTTGATGCTGTCTCCACATTAGAGAAATCCATCAAAGATCATGACAAAAACAGAGAGGGAAGACTCAAGGACTTGGAAAAAAATATTAAGACCACCAAAGCTCAGATGCAGGCAGCTTCCAAAGATTTAAAGGTATTCTAGATCTTCAGTCGAGTACTGATATGCCACTGAACTGCTTGACTCCTATTTTTCTTTTTTTGTCCTGGGTTATCCAGATTTATCAGGGAAACATTGCCCTTTGAGTTTTTGGAGTTTTTAGAAAAAAAGTATGGCCCTTCGAAATTCCCTATAACAGTCTCTATGGTTTGTTCATGCTCACAGAATCATGAAAATGAAAAAGAGAAGCTTGTGATGGAGGAAGAAGCGATGGTGCAAGAACAGTCGTCCTTGGAGAGCCAGTTAGCTTCATTGAAAACCCAACTTACCACTCTGACTTTGGAAGTAGATGAGCAGCGGGCAAAGGTGACTGTAGTTTTGCTACTCTTGGAAATATTGTTGAAACTGAAGAAATATTCATGTTATGATATGATTTCCCTGCAGGTTGATGCCTTACAGAAGATTCATGACGAGTCTCTTGCCGAGCTCAAGTTGATACATGCAAAGATGAAGGAATGCGATACACAGATAAGTGGTTTTGTCACTGACCAGGAAAAATGTCTGCAGAAGCTTAGTGACATGAAGCTTGAGAAAAAGAAGCTGGAAAATGAGGTATTCTTTCTATCTCAGCTTCTTATCATGTCTGGGCTTGTGCACCTTTTATTTATGTTCTATCAGTCGTGTCCACTATTCTTTTTAGTGTTTTGTATCATTCAAGAGGGAATGTTGAGTAAAGTGGAACTGAATATAAAAATTAAGACTTTGTGGTAAGTTGATTGTATAAAACTGGAAAAGTTGGGTAGGTTCTTTTGTTGGTAAGAAGTAGTACAAAGACTTTCCATGAGAAGTCTCTCCACTTTGTTTATAGGTAGTAAGGATGGAGACGGATCACAAGGATTGTTCTGTGAAAGTAGACAAACTTGTTGAGAAGCATACATGGATAGCATCTGAAAAGCAACTTTTTGGAAAAGGAGGTACGGATTATGATTTTGAATCTTGTGACCCGTATGTAGCTAGAGAAAAGCTTGAAAAGCTCCAGTCAGATCAATCAAGGTATGTGTATGAGGATTAACATGTATCTTTATGCAATCTATATTATCTTCACAATCTTGGTGTGCAATATAATAATAATATGCATTCTTCTTCTTTTCCTGGTTATTCGTTTCCCTCATGAAGCTTGGAAAAAAGAGTGAACAAGAAGGTTATGGCTATGTTTGAGAAAGCAGAAGATGAATACAATGCTCTGATATCGAAGAAAATTACAATCGAGGTTAGTTATTGACTGCTGAGGGCCTGCTGTCTTTCAATAGCTTCGTGTGCAATCACTAATGGAACTTTTTTTATTAGAATGATAAATCCAAAATCACGAAAGTGATTGAGGAGCTCGATGAGAAGAAAAAGGAAACCCTGAAAGTTACTTGGGTTAAAGTGAACCAGTAAGTTGCCTTGTTTCCTCCAACAATGAGTCTGTTGTGTTCCTCTCTATTGCCTTTGCTATTATTAGGCTCATGATCTCATTCGATTCCCTCCATTTCTTTTCTGATATTTACCTTTGTTAAATCCTTATATTTAGGGATTTCGGATCAATTTTTTCAACTCTACTACCCGGCACCATGGCGAAGCTAGAACCTCCTGAAGGCGGTAGCTTCCTTGATGGTCTTGAGGTGCGTGTTGCCTTTGGCAAAGTCTGGAAGCAGTCTTTATCTGAACTCAGCGGAGGGCAAAGATCTCTTCTTGCGCTATCGTTAATCTTGGCATTGCTTCTCTTCAAACCGGCTCCGCTGTATATATTAGACGAGGTACATCTATCGTAGAACACTGATTCGCATAACAATCAGTGCGTGAGAAAAGAGAAACACTCATGATTTTGAATTTGTCAGGTTGATGCAGCTCTTGATCTCAGTCACACCCAGAACATAGGAAGAATGATAAAAGCTCATTTCCCTCACTCTCAGGTCAAAATCTCTATCTCAAACCTTACTTACTCTTATGTTGTTTACTCGTCAAATCCAATGTATGGTCTCAACACCGTCTCTGATTTTGAAACGTCATTTTTGAACAGTTTATCGTGGTTTCACTGAAAGAAGGAATGTTCAACAATGCCAATGTTCTTTTCCGGACAAAGTTCGTTGATGGAGTTTCAACAGTCCAGAGGACGGTAACAAAGCAAACCAAATGATCTCTGCTTATTACCTCAATCGAATCATTAGATAAATAAGTATCCATCACAATGCAGATTTTGCAAGCAAAATGTTTCATTAGTGTATCACTGTCCATAAATTAGGTTGAAAGCTTTCCTTAAGCTTTAGGTATTCGTCTTGCAGTTTTTTTTTTCTCTTTGCTGTGAAGAGATTCAGTTTAAGTACTGTTAGTGCGAGCCACTTATGGGTTGTCTTAATGGGATTCGAAGCCGGTTCGATTTTTTATTTTTTTTAAATCGATTCTGTTTGTTTTGTAATAAAGTTTTTGCTACAACTGTTTACTTTTCAGTTGAAAAGAATTATTATTTGGGTTAATTTTTATTATCACATCATGACGTTGAACGATTTGGTTTAAGTACAATTAATGTTGATTAACGAGAAATCCGAGACTCAGTATTATTATTTATTTGTCTATAACTATCATCACAACGTGACTCTCAAAGATTAACGAGAAATTATAAACTAATTTTAATTCATGGTTTGATTAAATTTGTTTACCTCCTTTTTTTTGTTTCTATCTATAAGAAAGTCCTCGAATCAAACTGTTTACAATGCATTATTTTTTTAATGCTGAGATTTATGTTCCAACTACCATGAATTAATTTTAATAGCAACCAACAGAAAGGTACATTTGATCTAATTTTGTTTTTTAAGATCATTATTCAACATATAGCATGAGTCACGAGAAGGGTGACATTATCACATTGGTAGGAGAAGAAATGTATAAAGAAACTAAAAAATGCAGCATAGACACATTTTGGAACTCGAATTAATATAAAACTTGAGAGGTCAAAATGTTAATCAAAGTGGTATTAAGCTTGGTAGTTGACATTTAATTATAGTTTACAAATCAAATATTTATATTAATAGGACTGCAAGTTCCCGAATGACTTAAGAAAATAATAAATCACATGGAAAAAGATTTGTGAAATCTTTTGGCGGTGCACTAGAAAAGCAGGAACATGACCGTCTTCTGTTGTAAAATAATTACATTGTATTTAATTTCATCTATTTAAATAAATAATTAGTAGTTTTATCCATTAAGAGATTTAGACAATTAAATTTAATTGTCAACGCTTAATTGCATATGTAATTAAGGTTAGTAACCCAACGGTCGATTGCATGCAGTCGCCTTCGATTTGACTTCCACTGCCCTTTGAACTATTTTATGTAAATCAAATAATTGACAAGAAATCGTATGTCAAACCGCCCTTATTATTATATTATCATTGAAATTAATATTTATTTCCTTACAAACGCCTCTTCGACTGTGGATGAGATTCTATATTAATATATTGACTCATAATATAAAATCACAATCTGTTCCTGCTGATTCTTAATATTTGTAAGTAGTGTATCATATCTCTGATGAGTGTTGATTTATCATAAATAATATAAAACTTGTTTTCGTCTAGACAATAATTTGGAAAGTTAAGAATCATGCTGGTTCGAATAAAAAACTAAAACATAACTAGTTCATGGTGGTTCGTGTAAGTAAAAGTTAGATGAATAAAGATTAAACAATTGACGAGTAAGTAGCTTGTAAAATTTCCAATAGAGGCAAGTTGGAAAATAAAAATGTAAGAGCAACCATATTTTGGAAACGATCAAAAACACTAATGAGGAAATTTATTGAGGAGAGAAGATATCATCTTGAGGTTTGAGAGATGAGGATTTGGGTAGCCTAAGAAAATCCCACAAGACATGGCAAACTCTCGTGCTTCGATACCTCCATATATAGTCCCAATTGATCCTTATTACATTTCAAAATCTCATAGTCCACATATAATAATTGATGTCAGAAGGGATATTCTTTTAGAAAGGATAAAAAAATAGTCAAGATCGTTGACCTTTCATTGGCCTATATAACCACATTATCATAGACTCAACACTCACCAAAGAGAAACAAACTGAGACTTGGAGAGAGAGATGAAGAGTGATGTGGCAGGTCTCAGGTGTGGGAAGACGATTCCATTGCTTGGAATGGGAACTTATTGTCCTCAAAAAGATCGAGAGAGCACCATCTCAGCCGTCCATCAAGCCATCAAAGTTCGTTTTCTCTCTTCCAAATCATCTTTTGATATAGTTTGTGTTCTTTTTCTTGTATATCACTTCTATACCATCCTCATAATTAAAGACATAAAGTCCACGCAGAGGCAGAGTAGAGTAGTCATCACTCGACCACCAAATATGATTACATTTTATATTAGTATATTTCTATTTATGCAAAAATATATACAAATATCTTAAAAGTTTGAAAATATAAAATATATTAGAAGATAAGGAATTTGTTAAAACCGATGTTGTGACTTGCGACATCTCATAAGCTTACTTCTTGGAATGGAGGCAGATAGGGTATAGACATTTTGACACAGCGAAGATATATGGATCAGAAGAAGCTCTAGGAACTGCACTTGGTCAAGCTATCTCCTATGGAATTGTCCAAAGAGAAGATATCTTTGTCACTTCAAAGTTATGGTCTAGCGATCACCATGACCCTATCTCTGCCCTCACACAAACTCTCAAGTAAGCTTCTCTCGACAAACACAAACACAAACACTTACCTACAATGTTATATGAAGGTCAACAGATCAATCTCATGACCATATTTGTTACGACTTTATAGGACAATGGGGCTAGAGTTTCTAGATAGTTACTTGGTGCATTGGCCAATAAAGCTAAAGCCAGGAGTGAGTGAGCCTATCCCAAAGGAAGAAGAGTTTGAAAAAGATTTGGGGATTGAAGAAACATGGCAATGCATGGAGAGATGCTTGGAGATGGGGTTATGTAGATCCATTGGTGTTAGCAACTTCTCTTCTAAAAAGATCTACGATCTCCTCGAATTCGCTTCTGTTTATCCTTCCGTTAACCAGGTTTGAATGCAACCTACCAAGATTTCTTGCTTTTGAGGAGATTCTATAAACTAAAATTTTTGCGTATATGTATAGGTGGAGATGCATCCACTGTGGAGACAAAGCAAGCTAAGGAAAGTGTGTGAAGAGAATAAGATCCATGTAAGTGGATATTCACCACTTGGTGGGCCAGGGAATTGTTGGGGATCAATGGCTGTGATTGAACATCATGTCATCAAATCCATTGCTCTCAAGCATAATGCCACTCCAGCTCAGGTAGCTCCAAAAAAATACATAACTTGCTTTGAGTTCTTTGAAGATAAACATAATGGTTTAGCATATGCAAATGTAACCAACAAAATTAATCCTTAAATGATTATAACCAATTATTTATATATCAATAAACGAAGGTGGCTCTAAGGTGGGGAATGTCAAAAGGGGCAAGTGTGATAGTGAAGAGTTTTAATGGAGCAAGAATGAGAGAGAACAAGAGAGCCTTAGAGATTAAATTGGATGATCAAGACTTGTCATTAATTGACCAATTAGAGGAGTGGAAGATCTTGAGAGGAGATTTTCTTGTTAATCAAACCACAAGCCCTTACAAATCCATCCAACAACTTTGGGACGATGAGATCTAATTGATTAGGGTTTCACATTCTTCCATACAAAATGTAATTTCATCTTGACATCCTGTTGCTTATGATCATCCTTTTGTCATTTGGTATATAAAGTCATTAATTACAACATGAAAGAACACCTTCTTAATTGGTTGATTTGATTTAATCCTTTTTTTGTCATGGAACTACAACGATTTCTGATTTCGAATCCTGCTCAAAAACAAAGAACTGTAGATATAAAGCACTCTTGTTATGATTTTTAGCTGCTAAATGTTTGGACAATAGTGTTGTGCCATGGATCAGACAAGTGCTGCAACAAGTTCTCAAATGGTCCTTTTCCAGTCACATTGTGTTGAACCACAAACCCTAAAAACGCCAGCATCGCCAATCTCCCTGCAAAAAAAAATTAAACTTTTCTAATCGGGTTCTTGCTTAATAAGTTAAAAGCTTTGTGAATTGTGATGTAATGTATTATTATTGACTAATCTTAATTACCGTTGGCCAGCTCTTTCTCCTTCGCCTCAAGCGTGGGAGCGAAGTTAAGCGGGTTAAAGACTCCGCCCGGGTAACCAACTTCATTTGGAGGTAAGCTATATTGCTTAAAGATTGGATCTTGATTCACACTTCCCGGGTTCTTGATGTCTTGCCACCTTCTGATCTCAACGTAATGGAAGAGTATGAATTCGATCACGAACAATGTCGATGATGATGCAAAGTATTGCTCTTTTCCGGCATCATACCATTCCGGAGCGTTTATGATTCCTGTCACATTAATTACAATGGATTGTTGCTTTGTCATACGTTAGTTCATTGAAGTGAAATGCTCGGGAAAACAAAATACAAAGGTGGTTCTTCTTACCAATCTTGGTGAAGAGTTCAGGCAAAAGCATTCCGGCGACACCGAGCATCGCCCACCGGCCATTGACTAGCTCTGCTTGAACGAACCATTTCAAGTTCTCAGGGTCCTCTGCTAGAGCCAGAGGATCAAAACCATTGTCACCAGCAAGACTGATTCAAAAGAAAACCATAAATTTTTATAATCAGCTAAACCGGTATCCGGTTCAATCCGATTTCTAAGCAAATCCATAAAAGTGTTTATATATTACCTGCCGGTGAGGTAACCCGGCGAAGCTAAACCGGGCAACCATTCTCCCTTCTTGGCTGCGACTTTGAACGACGCCGTATTGGTGGATGAGCCGATCGGTTTAACCGATAAATGTCGGTTTAGACGACCGAAAGAACCGGTAAGGAACCTCGTCTTCGATGCACATGGTCGGAAAAGAGGGGCAGGGGCTTGCATTGTGAGCGTTGCCATTGTCTACTTAACTTGATCGGTCGGATCCGACTCGGAGAAGACACTTGAAAGATGAGTAAGAAAGAGATCCAATGAGGCTTTGTAGTTAATCCATTTAACTTATGGAGTTTGTGGCTGTAGTTTGGAGATCTACCATCTACCGTGCGATTAAATGACGAGGATGATTGGACGGCTACGATAGTCTTGATGGATCCGGTAAAGCCGACGTTGGAATCTCGAGGGCTTATCGGTTTGGTTTCTTTTTGTAACCATCGAGATTGGTCAGAACAAGATACTATGGGTCCCCCGCTGCTAATAAAGCCACGTGTACATTATTGAAAACAATCGCTATGTTTTTTTTTTTTATCTATTTGTTGAGTTTACATACTCTTGTGTTGTGTGGAACGTGTTGAGTGATTTGAATTCTTCACTGGTTCTGGATTTGAATGATTGTAACGTTTTAGTTTTACAACTTTCCTTTCTAAATCCTAAAACTGGCGAAACATAGAAGGATTATATAATAGTTTTTCTCCACTAATTCCTCTTCATTAGTGACAAATTCTCATGGCTTTGATTTTAATACTGGTAAGTGATGACCATTGTGAAGCCTTCGTTTTTGGGGCCCGGCCCATTTATATACATCCCCAAGTTTTGATCGGTGCATTTAGTGTTATGATTACTCAAATCCCATATATCGATCTAGCTTTTGTAGGGTAGACAATGTAATATTAGACATTGTAATCAAAGCATACGAAAGAAAAGATGAAACAAGATCATGCAGATTGAAAACGAGTTTGCACCTAACAAAAGCTAATAGAAAAAGATTACGTTTTTTTTTGTATATAATGAGTAGTAAGTTTTGAGTTGGAAGCTTTAACAAATGTTTTGGTAAGAAACAAAATATCTCAATAACAACCAACTTTTGTATATCAATATTCATATACCTCTGCGAATTTCTAGCTACATGTCCAGATTTTCGTCTTAATCAGTTTCTTCAGGCACACTTGGAGGCATTGTCAGAGAAAGATGTCACTAAAACGATCTGTTTTTATTTGGTTAGTATATAGAAATTATGTCTTATTCTCAGCTCAATGGGAATGTGAAAGGGACTTCAGAACAAATGCACTTTTATTCTTCTTTTTCTTCTTCTTTAAAAGCCAAAATAAAGGAGTGGATGGTTCTCTCTTTTGCTCACATTTTCACATTTTCACAGTAGTTTTTCGTATCATCAACACACTTCTTGTCTGCCTTTATCTTTTTTTTGTGAAAAAATAAAAATAAAACACTTTATAAAATTAATTACAAAAAAAACTAACTGCTCATTATAGTATAAGTCATATGACTTTCGCTATGTCCCTAAAAAGTCATATGTAATAGTTGTATAGAGCATTTTATGTATAACGGTTTCTTAAGGGTTATAAAATACAGTTATCACTAAAGATTTGCAAAAGATAATATTGTTTGCTACATAGCGTGTTAAATTTGAACATAACTCATGATTATTTTTCAAAATAGTATCAATTTTTGTTTGTAAGGAGCTACTTAAAAGTCAAAAAGACAAATAAAATGGTCTCTTTTCTTGTTTTTAATTTACAGGGCGGATTGTAAAAGTGGACTTTACATGAGTCATACTCATAGGAGAAGCCATTCGTGTGGAAGTCTACTCATCTAAAGTTTTCTTTTTAATTCGCTTTTTAAGTGCACTTATCTTTTGTTCAATTTTCACTATTTTCATATCACTTTTTCTGTAAAACAAAATCTGTGATCAATTTTTCTTTTCTGTCTATGATGTGGTTTCTATCAATTCCACTAGATTAATTTGCTTTACCTTCTTACATAAGATAATAACCTTATAGAAAAAGGTAGTGAAATACAATTTAAATATATTAATTTTATAAATCCCTCTAACAAAAAAAAACTAACGTGGTTTAGAAACTCTTCTACTTCAAATTGGCTATTGAAGACTAGATAAAATATAAGATATTCTAAAAAATCGACTGTAAAATTCGAAAGAGGAGGTAGAAGTGAAGTGAACTAATTGAGATAGCAATTGAGATTTATTTTTATGTTTTTGAAAGAGTTAAGAGTCTCCTTCTTGCTAAAGACATTAGAAAAGAAAAAGTGGACTGCAAATATAAAGTATTCTAGAATCATAGTGGAGCATTGAGTCCAGCTTCTGATGAGTTGAAGTAATTGACGGTGACCACAATTTAAGTTTTTAACCATTTTTCCATGATTTTAACCCGACTGAACAAAAGAAACTTCATTAAATGCCAATTGAACAATAACTTAGTTACATCCTATGGATTTTTAGAGAAAATAACAAACTGCTTTACTCACAAAGTGAAATTATTAAAAGGGCAAAAACAAAGGAAAAATAAAAATGAAAAGCAACTTGTCATTCTCTTTACTTTCAGCGCCAACAAATCCTGTGTCCCACTCTATTTAGTATCAAATGGAAATAAAAAATGGTTTAGGATATCACATTTGTGGGTAATATTAGTTGAGTTGTCAAAAAAAAATCTAAGTTGCTATCAGATACGAGACCAAAGTTGAGAAATAAATAAATTAATTTGGAAAACAATGTGACCCATCCTTTCCAGCTCAAGTATTCAAAAAGGAAATGAAAACAAGAAAAAAACAGATGATATATTTGAACTTTTGCAACACATGCATTAAAGTCAGACTGTCTCGACGAGGGAAGAGACAGTCTATTTTTCTTCGTTAATAAATTAAAAATACTACATGTGTAATAAACAAAAAGATATATAAACATTACACATGACAAAATGATTTGAAATACAACACTCCGCTAAAAAGAGACTTGAATGTTTAATTTATTGCAAGAGTGGCGAAAAGCTAATCTATTTAAAGACTATGTTGAGAAAAACTCAGGCCAAAACTGATAAACCCTAATACTCACCATAATTTCTTGCTTTTTGTTTTTGGGCATTGTTTCCATATTCAAAAAAAAAATCGAGCATTGTCTTAAGCTTGTGCTGTTTTGTCGTGCCCACCCACATCAGTTCACAATTATTAGTTATCGCATAAAAGAGGTAAAATTCAAGAAAACGTTACTTTTCTTCATTATATGACCTTATCTTGTTTTTATTTATCCACTCATGTGTAAAGTGGTATGTCTACCTCATGTACTTGTAAAAGGTCTTTTACAGTTTTACTGTTAGCTCTGTCAAAATATTGAATAGAATGCAAGTACGGTTAAAACGAACTTTCTTCACCGTTACTTATTCTTACAACAAAAATCAGACTTAAAAGACTAGAAAGTAAAAAAAAAATAGGTACAAAAGCTGTTAAGTCCTATGAATACAAAGTCGGGAAAAGAAAACATGTAAGCCACATATATACATATAAGATGAATAGGATCACATCCCTTCATGGAAATTGATTGATCTTGATAACGCAGCTGGATTAGCACAGAGAGCGAGAGAAGTCTCTGTTTCTTCGTTATTAATCTTATCCTTTTTCTTCGAATCAAACCCTTTGAACATAACTTCGTTCTTGATTCCAAGTGTTGTCCATATAGAACTCTTTGCAGCTTCATTAGGATCATCGATTCTCAAAGTCTTAGGAACCAAAACAGATCCATTCCTCTGTTTTAGCTTGATCGTCTCATCTTCGTCTCCCGAATGCTTACCAAGAGTAGAAGTAGGACTTGAGTTAGGCGAAGAAGACAACATTGCCACGTTCCAATAAGGGTAAACCGGGTAAAATCCAGGATTCATCGTGTACGGCCATGAAACTCCGGGAAAGCAATTTAAGCCGTTTATCTCGTTGTTACGTGTTCTTGATTCATCACTCGGGTGGTGGTTATTGTTCTCTATCCGAGCTGCCACTAGCTTCGGATTCCCGAAACTATTATTCGACGTGTTGTGATCATCTCCTAGGCTGAAACTTAGGACCGAACCTTTGGTTTCGGAGATGGTGACGTGGTTGTAATGAGGAGAAGATGAAACGTTCTTGTTCTTGCGTCTTCCGGCTCCGACTGGGACACTTCTCATGGTTCCACCAGAGGTCCAATATCTTTGACAAGCTTTGCAGAAATGGCGAGGTTGGTTTACGTTGTAATTGTTGTAGTAACAGAATTTTGTTTCCATGCTGTTGCATCTTGGACATGGAAGAATCTTGGTTGGTTTCTTTAGGGTTTTGTCTTTCTCCGATTGATCAGTTAATGTCTCGTTTTGGTTCTGAGCCAAGAGAAAGGAATCGAATTATTAGAGACGGATTGATAAATAAAAGAAGAATATTTTAAAGCATATAATAAAAAGAAGAGGAAGAAAATGAATTTAAAATTATGAGTAATCTCAAGAAGAAGGTTCTAGATAAATTTTAGTGGATCGAAAAAGTCTTTTTGAAGACACGCTTTATCAGAAGCCTAAATTCTCTGTCACCTTTTATTGAGTTGATTAAACGAAAAAGCAATCCTTTTTACTAAAATATCATTTATTTTATGGAAAAAACGAATTTGCTTTTGGTTTCATGAAAAGTCGTCAAACAAAACAATACTACAACCTCAAGTTCATCAAACACACAGAACAGAGACATCGAAAAGAACAAGATTGTACAAACTCATCGAAATATGAATATAAAACCTTGAAACTTTGCCTTGAATGGAAAAATTGAACAAAACACACAGAAAACCACTTTTTAGTTTTTAGTTTAACGTTGTTATATTTTATATATGATCAATGAAGAAGTAGTTTCCAAGTCCACTAAAACATCAAAACCATTTTTTTATTCAATCCGTTTCTTGAACAAAGCAAGAATCATCAGTACCTTCTCTGCCGATATTTCATCATCTTCAGCCTCGAAAACCGTCGAAAGAGGAATTTTCATTCCGAAGAGCTTAATCGCTGAATGTTTACTTTCCAGCATTCTTTTTCTTGTTCTTTGCTTTCTTTTGTTTTCTCGGTTAAACAAAATTTATGTATGTCTCTCTGACTCTCTATAGTTGTATCTAGTTTTTTTTTTGGTAGATTGGAAATTTTTGGTTTGGAATCGTGAGATTTGGGATTTTGATACGTTTTAAAAAGTGAAGTGGATTACACGTCAGCATTTTGGTCGATTTTCAGCCACAAATAGATGTGGCCTATGATATTTTACTTTTTCTCCCAAAGCCCCCTGACCTGATCGGATTTTGGTGTCCATACCATGTAAGTCTTTTAGTATTTGTTCTTTAAACTATGTCAGAAATTATTCTTATATTAAGAAGGATTATTATTTTATTTTTTTCAGTTTTGCAAAGAAATTTTCACTAAACATTGCGTTGAATAAACAAAAGGACAAAGCATACAAACTCAAGAGTGTTTGGCTCCACGCTTGTTGAATATATGTAACTTCTTGTAAGGAGAAAAAGGCTTAATGGAGATAGGGAGACGAAGAAGAGAACGGCACCCATTTTTGTTGGAAGATTCGAAAACATTAACAATTTCTGAATTTGGCCAAACAGATGTATGCTTTTTCAGTTGTCATCATAAAACCAAACCTACTAGAGAAAGCCCACCCATTAAGTACGTACCATTTCAACTAGATTTTAGTTAACAAAACCTATCTTTTTGTTTGAATTATGTAAAATGTTTAGAAACTTTTGGGTAGGTAAACGTCAGCATCGGGGGGGATGGCTTTGGTGCAGCTCAGATGAGAGGTCCTCTTAGTTTCTACGTGTATGGTTTTAATTGGCTTGTAGAACGATAAAAATCCTTCATTTGAAAACGATACGCACTGTTGATTTTTGGGAAAAAAAAAGTATACCTTTCTTTTCTTAGTTGAAAGATCTTAATCAAAGATTATATAAATGGAGGTAGCTGATTTTTTGTTTGTTATGTATGAATATTATTAATACAAACGCAACAGGTATATATCTAAACACATTGATTTCTTTAGTTGATCGATCCATAATTCTCTTTAGTAACAACTCAATTATCATAAATCATAATAAAAGATAAGACAGAATTATTTCGCAAATTAACGAAAATATTATCAACAAAAAAGAACTAATTAAAAACCATAGAGTATGCACGATCGAATTTCATTATGTACGTTAAGATAAAAGGAGACTGCAGAAGAAGGTCAAATATATGAGATGTCGCTCTCTCATTGGTTAATACTGAAAAGGTCTTCTGAGGTGTCTGCCACATTGTAGAACAAACCAATGCCTTTTTCCACGTCAGATCTATTATGGGACCCCCGAATCAACTGCAAACCCTGGTCAGATTTTTACAAACTACTTAGTAATTACCAAGTAATTTTCACTTAAGTCAAGTATAAGTGGTAGTGTAGTTGCATTGGTCGATTCCATTGGTTTTTCTTTTATTTTTATTACGTTTTTATTGTTTTTGATTTTTTTTGATTTTTTTTGTTTTCTTGGGTTTTGGTTTTGAAATTTTTTTTTTACCGGTTACATCTTCCTGTAATCTTTCGAACTATGTATTTGATATCTTCGTTTATTATTTTTTGTTTGTTCAGTAATATAGTTATGGTGAATAAAACGAGCCTATTTTTAAAAAAAAATATTTGACGTTCTTTATCTAATATCTCCATTAGTCTATAGATGATCTTTTTTGCTAAAGGATTCTTACAGCAATATCTCAACCGGGTATTCAGAAAAGTTAAAACATAAATTAATTTCTGCGCTAATAAGTGTTATCACTCAATCTAATTATCTCTTCCAAGCTGTTTCTCTAATAATGACACATTTCGTGTTTGTATGATTAATTATTCGTCGGAAACAATATTTGTGTAGTGTGAAGATAAACACAGCTTTAGTTTGAGTCTTGCCTTTCTCTAGCAGGGCTCGCAAGCGATGGGTACGTTTCTTCTGTCAGATACATTTCAATATAACTTTTAGTTTACTTAGACGACCAAGCAAAGTGAAAGGATTGAACAAATGAACACGAGATTGAGATCCTAGAGAAGCCCACAAGAATCTTCAAGTATGGAAAGACGATGTCAAGTTTGAAACATTCGTTTACCAAAAAAAAAAAAGCCCAGAGCCAAATATGACGTCGTTTCGTAACAATTTTTTTCGTTTGTTTTTTTGGTTTTAAACAATTATAAAAAAGGTAATGTAGCATGGATTAGTTTCTGATCGGTATGAGTTTCTTCTTGGGTCGGCAAAACGTTCTGTGTCATATCACGCATGATTAAGCATTCAGGAAGTGGCTCGTATGAAGTTGTGAACAGAGAGACAAGCTAATGCTACTGCTTTTTCTTCTTCTTGAGCAATATAGGTAAATATAAACTGACAATTCTTCTCCGACAAAATAACAGTAGCATTCGACAAAATCATAACTTATAAGTTTCTAGCAACAGAACTTCACATGAAAGCCCCAAAATTTCATTCTCTAGTAAGGCAACAAGATCCAGCAAGTTTATCTTCTGAATCTCCCACCTCTACCACCACCACGACCACCTCTTCTTCCACCACCACCACGACCTCCCCCACCATGTCCATTGCCGTTAGATCCAGGAGTCTTCATGTTTTCAGGCAATGGGAGGATGTGATCAACGCACTTCCTGAAGCTGAAATCGTCTGCACTCTCGTCTTCCCTAACCAAAAAAAAGCACCGGCTTTTCCACATTGGGTGGGTTCTTACTTGGAAAGCTTTGATCCCTCCCCCAATTTTCTTGTCAGGCTCAGAATGGCCCTTCTTGATCAGATCTAGCAACACCATGTGCTCATACTGAAATGTACAATCAAGAAAGTAATTGAGTGCAACAAGTTAGTTAAAAGCTCAGCGCAACAACTGTCATTTCAATCTTTTATATATTAAATGACATTAAGACCAAAGAGTTTACAATTCGAAACACAACCACAATGAAACCTCAGTTTATACTCTTCCTAAACACATTGCATAATCCAATATCCACAGTCATTATAAAGAATCACTAATAAGAGACAAAACAGAGTTTCTAAATACAAACTCAATCAAATATCAAATCATACAACCCGAAAAGAACACAACTTGTTTTGCAAAAAAGTTTCGAGTAGTACTCGGAATAACAGGTACAAAGGAACACACTTCCCAAGCTGTTCAGTTTAACTACAAAGCACGACTTTGATCATATTCACTTGATAAGTCATATTTGCTGAGCAAAAGCATAACCCAATATCCACAATCGAACAAACAATAAAAAAAATTGAAACTTTACAGTTAGCAAACCAAAAGTTAAGAAGAGTAACACCGATATATGCCATACCTTATTGATATCGAGATCGGTTGGCCAAAAATGCATAAACTTGGTAAAGTAATCGAACATCGCCACAGAGGTAACGAACTCCTTCGGACCCAGCTTGACCGGATTCGACCCGTTAGACTTCTCTTCCTCTTCCACCTTCGGCTTCTTCGATTCGCCTCCGACCTCTTCCTCTTCCGTCTGCTCTCTCTCACGTTTTTCCGTCGTCTCATCGCCTGTCTCGGCTTTCGGAGCCGCGACTTCGATTTCCATCTCTGATTTCGGGACTGGATTCACCTCAGCCGACACGGATTCGACGATCTCTTGTTGCTCCGCCATTGTTAAGCTTGTGAAGCTTTCGCCTTTTCCCCCTTTCACTTTCTACGATTGCTAGGGTTTAAGCTTTAGGTTGAGTGTCCTACTGAGAATCGGCTAAGCGGCATCTTTATATATGATCTGCTTTTTATTGAACCGAACCGGTTCGGTCTATTTTGTTAATTGTTATTTATTTATTCTCCTTCACTATTTTTTTCACTGTAGAAAGTAGAAACTAGTAATAAGTTTGTAATGCAAAAATTCTATTTTTTTTTACCGTAGAAAAGTAAAACTAGGAATAAGTTTGTAATGTTAAAAGTTCCAAGTACCAAGCATTAGATATTTAGATCACGAAAGACTTTGTCTTTGTCAATGCTCTTCTATTTATTTTCTTTATCTACATACTTTTAATTTGAATATAAAAATTGTTGATTTGATCAACAAAAAGGAGAGCTATGTACAAATCGTAATGTTTCTGAAAAAAAAGTAGAGAAGTAAATTGACAAAACCCAAGTTTAAACATAGCTCAAAAACATAGCTTCATTTGCGTATATTTATTGTCAATAGACTTTATGAATATTGCTTTTTTGGTGTGTTTCTTGTGAAAACTTATGTCGACTCTATATAAAAAAACTATGATTTTTCAGAATTTAAGAGCCAGAAGAAAATGTAGTAGTTGACGATGTATCTCATGTATCTTATGATGGAAAAAACGTTTAGTATAATATTAAAAATACTATGCTACCAAAAAAAATTATTTGTAAAAAACAATCGTGTACCTTTCAATCGTTGGATATAATTATTTATAGATCATGCACACATTAGATGTTGAATACAAATTTGTTGCTTTATAAGATTCTTAAATACGAAAAGCGCTCCAATCAGTATGAAATAATTGTTAAATTACACGATTAATTTGGGAATCGAAAACAAATTTTGAAGAGAACGTTTTGGAGCGTTTACCCAGTCTGACGTATCGGAGACTTTTTTGTTTTTTGAACCTACACATTGGAGACTTTGGACGTCCTTATTTTCTTTTTGTTCAGTCGCAATTTTGCCACGTCCACGTTCTTATTTGTTGTTTTTTTTTTGGGGTTCAGTAGCAAAGTTTGCCAAAGAGGAAATGGTCAAAGTCAAACTACATCTCTTGAAATTAATGTAACCTCTTAATTTGAAAAATAACGAATAATATTTTGCTTTAGTTAGAAAAAAGAAAAATATTTCTCGAAGTGCAAACAGAAATTATAAAGGTGCATCTAGTCAATCTTGCCATATCAACACCTCAATCTTGAATTTCTAAAAATAATTAATTTGATCTTATTTGGTGGAAGTTACTTTTTTATTATCTAAAATTTAAAAATAACAAGGATTGGAACAAAATTAAAAAGGAAAAATGTGAAAATTCTGATAACACCAGGAAACTAATTCCGTTACCGTTTGGTTTGAGAGTGGGTGAGAAAGAGATTCTGAAGTCTTCTCAACATGTCCTTTAACGGACGTCACCGTGTCAAACCGTCAACCTTCCTCCATAGCTCTTGTTTGTGTATTATAAATGTATAGATACATGTCTGTATACACGCGCTTCGAGATTTTTATTTACTTATCTCAATCTTTCAGACCGAACAAAACATTCAACAAGAAAACACATTTGTCTGAGTTTCGTTTAAGAGCTGTGCCTTCAAGATATCAAAAGAGAGCTTCTTTTCCTTTTCTACACGATTTCTACCGGGTAAATCATAATCTGTGATCTCTTTTTTTTTGACTTTAGAGTTACGGTTGCTTATTTCTGCGATTGGGACTTTTGATTTCTTCGATTTTAGGGTTTCATTTCTGAATTGTGATCGAGTCAGACCTCTCTCTTTTGTTTTCATGATTGAGATTGGATTCTGAAATTTTGGGCTTTTCAAATTTAAGTTTTTTTGTGAATTAATTTGAGGAAATAATTGAGACGAAGGGCTTATCTAATTCGGATCGTAATGGTTATCATCAAGACATTTTCCTAGAAGTTTCCGCTTCAAGGAAATGAATTTGATTGTCTGAGCTGAATTATGAAGCTTGGCTTCTGAGAAATGACGATTTTTTTCTTCTTAAAAATAGAACATTTGTCATTTGGGAGCTTTCTTGGTCTTTTTACAGGTCAACTTTTTGTTTTCGCATTGAGGCTAAAGTGTGAGAGATGGCTGATCATCTGAGTTCATGTACCGACCGTCTCGTAACATCTGATCACCTGAATACAGAGAGAGGATCCAATGAATCGATTGAATCTTCTGGAGAAAGTTCCAGAGCTCAAGGCACCACAAGCCTGTCTACTACTAAATCCATGGATGATGAAACCGAGGAAGAAGAAGCAAGGGAACAACGCGATGTCGCTGATGAAGAGGAACCACTTATCCAATCGGTTGAATGCCGTATATGCCAAGAGGAGGATTCCATCAAGAACCTCGAGTCTCCATGTTCTTGTAGCGGCAGTTTGAAGGTGAATTATGTTTGTTGAAGTCTGTTAATTTCATTGTTCGTTTGCTTTTATTTGGTAAATTTCAGCTGAAAAACTGTATTTTTGTGTCCAGTATGCTCATCGGAAGTGTGTTCAGCGTTGGTGTAATGAGAAAGGCGACACAATCTGTGAAATATGCCACAAGGTAAACTAAATCATTGACATATTGTATTCCTTTTCATTACAAGTTTACCATTTTCTTATAAGAGCTTGTTCTCTTCTCCCTTGATGGAAACAGTCTTATCAACCTGGCTACACTGCTCCACCGCCTCCTCCCGTTGATGATACCGTGATTGATATCGGGTAAAGTTTTCTGAATCTATGCCTCTTGTGTCATATAGCAAGACCTCATATAATTTGTGCTGCGTTACTCATGCCGCTGTTATTTGTGTGCGTGTGATATGACAGTGAAGATTGGGCCAATGGTGTTCCCTTAGACTTGAACGACCCGCGCATTTTGGCAATGGCGGCTGCGGAACGCCATTTCTTTGATGCGGAATATGACGAATATGCTGATTCTAACTCGAGCGGAGCTGCTTTTTGTCGCTCCGCTGCTCTCATCGTAAGTCCACATTTATCTTTATTTATTAATATCTTTCTTGAAATGGAAACTTACCAACAGTTGAAATGGCAGTTAATGGCGCTTCTATTGCTACGACATGCCTTGAATCTTACAAACAACAACTCAGATGACGAAGAAGATGATCCATCAGCTTTTTTCTTTGTAAGCAAGTCTCGTACTCACAGTCCTTTACATAATCACCCATTTTGCTTTCTTGTTATAACAGTTGTTGTTTTGTCTCCGTTCGGTTTTTGACAGCTTTTCATGCTTCGTGCTGCCGGTTTTCTCCTCCCCTGTTACATCATGGCTTGGGCCATCAGTATACTACAACGCAGAAGACAAAGACAGGTATCTATTTCTCTTTGAAACACACAAAGACAGGTATCTAAACTTATGTTTACTCATGGTTATAATGTCTTGTGTTTGTGAATACCAGGAAGCAGCTGCTCTGGCCGCTGCAGAAGTTGCGTTTATGCTACACAGCAGCGGTGGCGGCGGAGGACAACGCAGTAGAGGATTGCACTTTGCTGTTGCACCGGAGCTGATATCGAATCCACAACACCAACCTGAAGCTTCACCGCTATAATTATATTCCTGATCATCGCTAAAAAGAAACTAAAAAATCATCCACGACTTTGGTCTCTTTTTCTCTGTCTGTAGTAGCTGTTTGTTGTTTATGGGTCTTGTTCTGAGGAAAATACGAAACTGAGATTAAAACAAAAATACGGGAAGTTTCTCTGTCTATGTTCTTACAGACGAGAAAAGAAAGATTGTTCACCAATTGATTTTATATCTATGCTTTTAATTTATCTTCTTAGTATTTCTTCGATATCATTATGTATAAAGGCATATTTAAGAAATTACCGACGATCTTAAAATATTTAAAATATCAAATGGCAAAATCGTCAATTAGCTAGTGACTATATTTTGGCAACATTTGTTTAAAAATTCGTGATTTTGTTTTTTCTTAATTAAACATTGATAGGTTTGACGATTGGTAGAGTCTCTACCATCGAAGTATGTAACAGTCGTATGTATGCACTTGAGCCCAAACATTAAAGATTGTGAGTTGTTGTTGTTGTTGTCTATTATTATATCGTTGTGTTTATAGCTTAGATGTATCATATAATTGTGAAATATAGTTCATCTCTTCAACCATTCTCTACATAAATAATTAATCACATCGTTCATGAATATCTCTTGTTAATGATGAGTAAGATGCGTCGTCATTACACTTTATCTAGTGAATGTTGCTTCCAGTGTTGTGCCAATGAAGCCGTGTTGATCGGTTGCTTCCATGTTGAAGCTTCAATCAATTTAATAAGCTGTTGCGTAAACTCTCTTGATATTGATAGCAAACATCAGTAATAACCATTACACTTTTTTTTGTCTCCAGTTATATATTTTTTCCTCTAATAAATATATATATTTAACAAATATAATAGCTGGTATTAAATATAATGTGGCATCATGGCCCATGTCTAATATTGTCATGATATCAAGGGAGTGGGCCCTTTGATAGGCCCAAATATGATGGAGCAGCTTTTAAAAGTCTTCTTCTGTTACGGGTCCACGTACCTTGTTGATCCCATGAGAGAAAGAGAAGTCAAACTCCTTATGCCAGCATAAGATGATTTTGCCATCATATATATAAAAATCATCTTTATAATTAGACACTGCATCAAAACTCAACATACGCATATCCTTAAAAATTAGTCCGGTTTTAATCCGAAAGCTTTTGATTATACTACACAAAAAGGGTGATTAAACAACTAGTCCTGTTTTAATCCGAATGATTTTGACTGAAAAAAATAGACAACGAAGTCAAGGTCCGAGATAAGAAGGACAAATAAAGTCAACGGTTAAGTTTTAACTTGAAAGTCTCGAGAGTGTAAAATTAATTAGAACCGAAAAGAAGTTTCCGGTGGCTAAAGCATACACCCATGACTCTTTCAAAAGTCATCACTTTCTTGCTCACTGTGTTTCACAGGCACAAGTCAAGCCCTTCACATGTTAGCATTTAATACTCTTTTCTCTTCTTTTTTTTCTTCTTTGAAAAACCATAATTATTCTTTATTTGTATATTTTCAAAGTTCCTTCCACCACTAGATTTTGCCTCCTATATTTATTGTACACATATTGTATATGTATATGATATGTCTACGCGTGCATATTGTAACAACACGGCCTATAAATTCTGTGGGTTTAAAACTGGATAGTAACACAACCATGTCATTAATATAAAGCCACAAATCATTAAAACTACGTGTCTTAGTTATTTGATTGTATAATTTTATTACACATTTAGTTCAACATTATTTGCCGGATGCTGGATCATATGGCCTTTTTTTTGTTTTAAAAAAATTATCCAGACGGTCCATTTTTATTGTTTATTTCCCAAATTTAGTCATACCTTTTCTTAAAGGGCAAAATTACAGTTTATGAAAATCTTCGTACAATCTCTCTAAAACATTCCTATAAAAGTTTCTTAAGTCTTTTTAATTTTTTTCCAAATCAAATTTGTTGCATTTTTAATTTAAAAGAATATTATATTTTATTAAAAAAACCCCCAAAAGTTATATTTTTAAGAATTTGCCTATTTTTAATGTGAAATGAATAATTTTTATGTCAACTGCAAATCTACAGTACTATCACATCTTTAGTCGTCAAGAAATTATCACAATTCTAATATGTAAATAAAAATGTTTGTATTAATAATGTTTTGAATAACTCCAGTAGGTGGACTCTTTATATTACCATTTAATGACATTTTGTCTTTAGGGATTATGATTGATTTGAAAGGACAAAAAATTGATAAATGTGTAGTTTATTCTTTTAGTTTTTTTATATATTATTATATAGGATTATTTAATGCAGATAAATCAAATTGACAAAACATATATAATCTCATTTTGAAGATAGAAATGAGTCTGATGAGAAGTTCTTAAATTTTTCAAGTTTAAAAGCCATTATTGGATCTAAACCAAACAAAAAACGTAAAACTTAAACAACATTAATGTTTTTTAAAGAAACAACTAATTAATATCGAATCCAAACTAAATCAAACCAATCAATATAGGTGTTAGTTTTTATCATTATTTTAATAAAAACAAAAATCATAATATTAAACGGAAGCTAAACCCAATAAGTAGTTGACAAAAGAAAAAGTTGACAAAAAAAAATCTCAAATAAGTATGTATATACTATTAAGTTGTGCAAAGAATACTGTTAATTAGGTTTTCAAAGTAAAAAAATTTTGGTTTAAACTCAAAATTTCCCTTATTTGAGGTACAAATTAGATAACGAAATCTATACAACGACGAATTTTGTGTGTTATATCAATTATTTCAATATATATAGAGGACTCAAATAACCAGAAATATATAGAGGACTCAAATAACCATATGCGCAACAAAGTACAAACACATTACATTTATAAAGATGATACCCTTTGGTTTACGTTCTGAAACTTACAATTTAAAAAAAAGGATTATATCGCCAATAGGGAAAAAGAGTATTGTAGAGCTAAAAGCTACTAAAGACTCTTAAACCCTAATGCAACAATAAGTATATATATATTATCGGTTATAACTCCATATTATTTGTTATAACTCATAACTCCTTAAGCCCTCAAATTTTAAAAATATTCCCCTTGATTTCGTTCTAAAACATCGGTTCTTGTCCTTCTAACGGCATACCAACCATGTTCTCATCAAATAACCATTTCTCCAACAAAGACAGAGATCCTTGCGATATCAAACCAGAATCTTGGTCCATTGCTATTGCCGGTTTGCTCTCTTGGTCATGGAAGAAGCTTGTCTCCTGAGTCAAATTTTGAGTTTCGTCCATAGAATTGAAGCTAAAGAAAGATTGTTCAAACCCTTCTCCACCTTCTTCGGAAGCTGCTGAAGCAAGTGGTCCGGTCTCTGAAACCGGTGATGAGGATGTTAAATTTAATGTTTTTGGTGTGTCTTTCATGAAATCTTGAAGCAACCTAGCGATGTTCTCAGCACTTGAAGCATATACCCCTGATGGGTATGGAGTAGTAGTGTTGCTTGTAGTGGTGGTTGTTGTTGTGGTAGAGGAAGAAGAAGAAGATGGATCATAACAACGGTCAAGTAAAACTGATGAGAAGCTAGGGATGTTTTGTGGTATGATTACTGGTTTTGACAGTGACGGTGATGATGATGGAGAAAGTGTTGATGATGGTTTTTTGTCCAAAGACAAAGCCTCACAAAGAGCTTGCTTTGCCATGTTGATATCTGTCTGAAGTCTTCTCTCCCATTGGCCTTTATTTGAGCTTTGATGTTGCTTTTGTGAAATAGAGTTTGATGAAAAGAAGCCACCATTATCTTTTTCACCAGATTCATTGATCTTCTTGAGCTTCTTCTTCAAATGAGTGTTCCAATAGTTCTTTATATCATTGTCTGTCCTTTCTGGAAGGTATGATGCTATTGCTGCCCATCTATACATCAATAAACATATTCAGATCTTATTATATATACCTAAGAAAGGTAGCTTTTTGGACAGCTATAGATCATGTGCATGTATATATACCTGTTGCCTAAAAGGGCTTGAAGATGAACAATCATCTTTTCTTCATGCTCAGTGAAATTCCCACGCTTAATACCCGGTCGAAGATAATTAGTCCATCTCAATCTGCAGCTCTTGCTACATCTCCTCAGACCTACAACACCAAATTAACAAAGATTTTAACTCAAGGAAAAAGGATAAAATGGTAACTAGAGATGTGTGGACGAAAGGGTCGATGAGATCACTAAGGCTATTTATTATACTCATATTTAATGATCATACCAACCGAGGCAGAGAATTCAGAAATTTTAACCCCCAAATAATTCAAAAAAAAACGTAAAAGGATTTAAAAGTTTAATTAAAGAAACTAATTAGTAAATTATCAAGAAATTACAAAGACAAACCTGTGTTAGTAGGGACAGATCTCCAGTTTCCAGGACCATGTTCTTGGATGTAAGAAACCAAGATTATGTCTTCCTCTGGTGTCCATGGCCCTTTCTTCACTCCAATCTTGTCACAACAAGGTGGTCTTCCCATATTTTTTTGTTTCCTTTCAAAATGAAAATACACTGCTTAGGGCAAGAAATTAGACTTTTTAAAAAAGGATTTGGTAAGATTGTAGAACAGAACCTCAATATTCGTGGTTTTTTTCTAAAAGCTTTCAGAAATATTCGAGGGTTAAAGACAAAGAAAGTCCAAATGGGTTTGGTTTTGTCTGAAGAAGTTGGAGAGAGATGTTGGTTATATTTATAGAAAAAGTGAGTAAGATAAATGAGAGAGAAGGGGATAGAGAGCAAACGAAGAGTTAATTAGTAAGTAATTAATAAATTAATGGAATGAAAAGCAACAATAATGAAGGGGTTGGCTTTGGCTTTGCTTTCAAAGAGTCAACATGGACAGCAAAATGCATTTACTCTCTTTCTCTCCAAAGTCAGCCTCCTTCTTCTATCTCTCTCTCCTTCTATATGGACTTACACGGTTTCAAACACAAATATTTTGTTTGACGTTTGCGATTACTAATTAAAATATCAATTATTTTTTCTTAAAAAATGTAATATATTTGGTGTTTGAAACACGAAACTCAAAAATACATAAAAATCTCCTTCCATTTTTACTCTGCGTTTTTTTTTTTCATCTATAACTTTCGTATATATGGCCAGATTTGATTGTAAAATGAACTATAATACGACGACAACACAAATTCAACACGGGATAAGTATATAATTAGTTTCAGAATCCTCTTCGCGTTTTCCTTTTGTTTTCAATTTAAAATAATTTGGTATAGAAAGAATAAGTATTGGTTATGTTTACTTAAACTAAGGTCACAGTTTACTTCTAAAACTTATAAACAAACTTAAACATTAATACACACATCAAAAAACAATCGGCTTCATGGCAACTTATAATAGTCTTGATCGAGTAATTACTTGAAGATTATGAAAATATTTTTCTGATGAATATGTTTTAATTATTTTTGTTAAACCATGCATTTGAGTTCTAAATCATCTAAACGTACAATTACTTTACAGAAAATCGGTGGAATTTTGACAAGTATGCATAGATATATTATATCTACGTACGCTGATATGGATATCATGTTCATGTATATGTCTGTGCTTATATGAATATATCTCAGTTTGACATTCAAAACCGTGTGGTGCTGATAAATGCATGATATACAAGATAAAGGAGGTGGCACCGAAAGAAGACAAAATTAAAAAGGAGAGAAAAAAAAAGCTATATATTTCGATATCGCTTATGATTTTTTATTTATCAGATATATAGCTACTAATAGAGGATGGGAATTTTTTAGAACAAAAAATTAATAAGTTCTTGAGTTTATTAAACAGATTTTCTGAATTTACAGTGCTGAATTCATTTATGTCTGTCCCAAATTCTCCTCCGGTTGATCACTAAGTATTTGATTTTCTTAGCGTGAAGTACAAATATAATTCTTTCGATACTACAAATAAATAATTAAGAAAAAAATTGATATTGCACAAAAAAACAAGCAAAAGAAAAATGTGATAATAATTTTTTAAAAAAATTTTCGCTACCTGATACAGTTATTCTTTCGAATTCTTTACGATCGTAGTGCCTTGGTATTAAAAAAATAATAATAACGACTGCCCAAAGTGTTTGAACATTAAACTTGGATTTGCATCGACGACATCTTGTAACCAGCATAATATACGGATATACATTTAATTATTATAATTTTTTATAAATATATATTCATCGATTTCCAAATTTTAGCAACTTACACCACGCAGCCCTAATTTAATGTCACTCCGTTTTTGTGAATAGATCCATTGAATTGACGACCCCTCAAAAGTCCATAACTTATGGGGTAATAATATATATTTATGGCGTATTTTTTTGGGGTTAGTACGTCCAATTATTAGATGCGAGCAAATTCTCATAAATTTTTTTGGCAAATTCACTAGCAAATAAATTACTGGAGCAAACCTCGAAATCAAATGGTACTAGTATAATTATGATTTACACACAACTGTAACCAAATCCGTAAGACTCAACTGTAAAAAAAAAAAACTCTCAACTGTAACATGATTTGCTCTTCGCTGTTTGACTTTTTATGGTCATAGACTCATATTAACTCACACAGTAAAGTTTTACGGAAATGAATGCACTTCATCTTTAAATTTAAACCAACTTGAGTAATAAATATGACTCGCAAAAATGTCTAATTAATTAGCACAACACATTTTCGGCTTACTATCCTCTATAGTAACACGGTAATTTTCCACTCACACACTACCCAATAAACCTTTTAATTGCATCATTAATAATTTAATTTAATTTTGTTTTTTTTTTGTTTACTTGACATGCGGATTATTAGATTTGAAAGAAAAGGGTTTATTATGTATTGAAGCATCACTGCGAGAAAAACGATATTTTTAACCCAATAAAATAACATTCATCATCCTAAAAACTGTATATATAATTGTAAACTGTAATGTTTTTTTGGTTATTAGATTTATTTTAGCCATCAAACTAATTTTGATTTTCAATTGTAGTTTAATTAGCTTTACTAAGCTTAAAAATATCTCTAAACATGATAATTTTCTTGTTAAATTGTGATTGCCATTTGGAAACACTGTTTTCAATTGTGTTGACAAAAAAAAACTATTTACAAACGTTTCGATAAATCTAAATCTTACAGGAAACAAGAGGAATGTTGCGTAGCACGTCGGGGCTGTGTGCATTGAGCTTCTAAAATTATTATTTCTTCCAACGTGCATTGAGATTATAAAATTAATAGAACAAAAAATATTTTAGTAATATGTTAAGAAATTATAATTTTCCACAAAAAACTTAGAAATAAATTTCGTTGAAATCCCATAAACACCACGTCCTTTGGGATGCAGCGCCCATACCTTTTTATTTACTTATCTTCGGGGGTTCACATATTAACTTTACTTTGACTATAGCCACATAGATACCTACTATATAGTACTTTATTTTATCAATATCTATTATTTTATAGAACTGTACTAACTTATAAAATGCACATGTTATCGAATTTCTTTTATATATAGTAATAACTAATGGAAAATATTAGTTTTTTTAGAAATAATGGAAAAATATTAGTTTGTTTCCCGTTAAAACAAGGCTTTTTTTTTGCTAGTGTTAAAACAAGGCTTTACCATAATATCCTAATTTATACACGATCGAGAAGGAAATTAAATTACTTTTCATTTTTTTTTTAAATAAAAGTTTAAAAGTAAAAGGTAAGTACAAAGATAATTTCCTTCCGAATAAAAGGCTTTAGAATGCATTTTAAAATTTTGAAACTATCAATATGACAAAAAACAGTACCGACAAAAAAATGAGAAAGCTATATTTACAGTGGCATTATTATATATCAACTCAGAAAATAATTTAAAAAATTATTAATCGACTAACGGTAATATATTGTTTACTTCATCTTCGAGCTCTAAATTTGTTTTGTTTGTTTTTATCTACAATCAATTTGTAAGTTCCTACGATGTTTCCTATATAGTTTCCAGAAGATCAGTATTGATATATAGAACAAGTCAACGACTACGGTCGTTTTTGGATGTAGACAAACTTTAGATCATATCTTATTTTATACGCTATCTAACTAACTAATTGGTAGGTTAACTTAGCTATGCTTTAAAATATCAAAACAAAACTTAGGGTTTAATATTAATCTCCAAAATTTAAGGGTTTAGTGTGATTGTAGCGACACGTGCCGGCAGCCAAAGAGAAAAATCAGGAAAGTTTCTTTATAATAAACAATACTAAAAAGTTCGATGACTGATAATCAGAAACCTTAATGTGATCTTGCCGATTTACATCTCAGGAAACAAAGAAATGATTGTCATTTTGGCCACATTAAAATTCCAAGATTTTTTTTGGTTTCTAAAACATTAATAATTTTGTTGGCAAAAATGATATAATGTACATAATGATATAGCGACACATGTTTAATTTAATTTTATGGAATAGTGACATGATATTTTATAAGAAAGGAATGAGAAAAATTTTATGTATGTATATTTATATTGAAAAGCTAATCAGAATGACGCATGAATATTTTTACGTGAGAGAAAAATAATCCTTTTTTTTACAGCAAAATAATGCTTCTATCGCCCATTTTGCGACCTAGAAAATTTGTGTCATTAACTACATGACCATAATCATTTTGACCGATTCAAAGTTTAAGGAAACACAAATCTAATGAAAGTATTAGACTTTCCTATCCAACTTGCATCCGCTGATTTAGAAACAGCACGGATCTCCTGTTTTAAGATTGCGTAAGTCAAAATCATTAATGGCTCGATATTTTTGGCAACTTAGACTAATTCTTCTGAATGTAAATATATATATATATATATATATATATATAAAGATAACTTAAAATCAAAATTACAAAGTACCAAACTCTTGAGACTATAAACGATAATTAATTATTTAAAAAACTCAAAATTACCATATATAAAATGAAATAGGATGTTTTCGTAAAAAGATATGCTTTGCCTAAATAATATATGTAACTTAATTTAGCTAGGTTTTAAATCTCTACGACCATTATTTAGTAAAACATTTTGTTATGTGTATGTATGACAACGAACCTATACACATTGGTTTATCACTATTGGGTTTAGCTAAGCCACTAAGCCTATGCCAACATAAACTCAACGAATCGTAATCTGATCTACTAAATCTTATAGTAAACCTATACATTTTGGCTTAATGTCTAAACTATCTTTAATAGTATATGTTGTCCTTTTCCTTAGGGTATTAGAAACCATCACTTTCGAAGTTTCGATGTCGGCTCGTAAGATTGACCACATACGTTAATTGTATGTTGTTAATTAATTTAAATAATTTTTAAGCATTTATATTAAAATTATTTCTATTAAAATTATTGCTACGTACGCATTTTAAGGAAGAATCTATGCAACGATCCAGACTGGTTCCGCTAGATTTTGAATCAGTTTTCAAAATATATGGATACGATGAAATATTAATAACCCATCTATAATAAACTAGATAGTAGCTCAAAAGGTGAGAATGTTCAAGTTTTTTTGGGTGCTTAAAATGAGTATTATATAGCTTTTTTAACGTCTGGAAAAAAGACTTGTTGCTGTATATATCATTTGAATGATCAATGTCCAATTTAACGAGGAAAAGAATCAAGCCACCTCACATTCATACATTGATTTGGCCGTCTGAAAAAGACACTAGTAAGTATTTACACTTCTTATAATAGCCATTGAGATCGACGTCAAATAGAATAACCAAATTTACCCAAAAGATGTTATATGCGTAAAATGATAAAGGAACTATTTAGAAAACAATAACAATATATTCTTTTTTGGTCTGAAAAACTATCAACACTTGCATTCTTCTTGGGGGACATATTAATATTGGTTTAATATTTAATTAACTCAGTTATCTGAAACTAACATATTCTACATATTTTGTTGTTAGTGTTAGATGTTTGCTGGCAACTAATCATAAAGAAAACATGTCACTTTGGTAATAAAATGCATGCAAGATAGCCATTAGATAAACCTGAATATGTTCGAATACAGAAGAGACCGCATAGATCATCTTGCTTACTACTACGTACACCAATCTTTGATGAATTGATTTCGACACAGATATTCCGTTTAACAAATTAATACCTCATCAAGTTTGGATTGACTATCACTGTAAAAGTTAATCATAAGACTCTCAAATTCGATTTCACATGTGACGCGATGTATATCATCTGTTCGGTTTAAACCTATCCGTGTGTTACGTTGACAAAAGCATTATAAAAAAACTGCCTAGCGAATTGTGATGAAAACATTCATCACTGAAGCTATAATAAACATTCTTCGATCATTTTCTTAAAACTTCGAAACCATTCCACCATTCTCAGTACACACCGATGCGATTGACATTTTGCATTCCCGCTTCAATCGCCACGTAATCTACTGACATAGAAGCATGTACACGTGTACGGCAGAGATTGGAACACCTTGTCTTCTCCGGATATGGAAAGCGAGGATCTTGGAGAAGACATGTTTTTAGCACAAGACGACAGAGCAAAATACTCAAAAAAAGAGTTAGGTATGTCGCGGGCCCACCTTAAAAGCAATATTTTATCGTATTGTCTCTCTGTGGTCCCCACGTAGAGGTTTCTGCCACACGTCTTCATTTTGGTGCGATCACTTACGCTTCTCCACTCCTTGTACAATATCGTGAACGTTAACACGTGTCGACTGTAGAACGAAAGATGACAGCAATAATCTCTAAGGTACGAAATCTTTCAATTCGAATTTACTCGATACATACTGGGCGGTGTATTATTTAACTGTATTTTTTCGGTTTTTGATAAATTATATTTTTTTTTCTGCGAATTACAAATTATTGGCTATTGAATCATTTTATTATTATCATAGATAGGCATTTTGTATGGGACCATACGCTCTTGATATGTATATCATACGTGATAAAATTTCGAACGTGGCATGATATTAGAGGGGATTCATAGTTGACTATATCTGCAGTTATGAGCGAGCTGCATGATTGTAAGTCAATTCTCATTTGAATTTGTTCACACTATGGAGAAGATAGTAGAGCTTGATTTTCAAGTTCCGTAAAAAGAGATTTCATATGTATATACTATGTTGCATTATGTAAAGACTCGTAGGGTTTTACTTTAAACTGAGTTTACGTACTTAGAGTAACCTATGCTTTTTATATATATACCGAATATGTTTTGATGTAGAATTGTTTATCTATCCTTTACACATATGATGATCATTTTGGCTCATCAATATTAGATCAAGTCTACTTCTTCTTTTTTTCTTTTAATAATTTTTTTGGTTGCACTCTACTACTATTATATGTAAACGTTTATAAAATTCTGTTTTATAATTAAGAGCTTGATATAATCAGTAAATATAATTTACAGTTTTTGTAAACTTACTATATATATGCATATCCATTTTATAGTAGTTGATTTTTAAAATAAACTCATAATATAAAAAATTATCAAACATATCCTTTGAACTTATATGTCATTCTTAGCATTTTCAGTTATAATTTATAACTGAAAGATATATAATTATTACATATGGATCTTTTTGGAAGTATTACCGTATAGTTATGCATATAAATGTATTATTGAGAATAAAGTGGTACATAAGAAATATGCCAAGAAACCTAACATGATTTCAAAACCCGATTACACGCTGTTTAATTCAATTCAAAAATCAATCTAACCCAAGAATTAGTTTCATCAAAAATGGCCCAATTTGAATTTGGTTCTATCAATCCATGTCCAAAATACCAAAATACATGGCTAAACGATTTATCGTTTAAAATAATATCCCACATCAAAAGTATATCTTTTTTTAATAGCATATACATAATGGACATGAATCAGTTTATTCACTACCCCATTTAGCTTGGAATTGAAAATCCATGAAAATTAAAATGTATAATTTTGAAGTTGTATGATGCATAAGAGATAATAAAAATGTTGTATTTAAGCATAGTTATATTTACAGTGAATAATTCTATCGATTTGGTCACATGTTGATTTCAACAATTAGTTTACTTTGGGTCGATATTCAAACAACAAACAAACATGCATATTATATTGAGCTGAATTCAAAATTTGCAAAAGAAAAACTACGTACATATTTTCATTCTTTGAAATATGGAAATAATTGTCTTGTATATACACCTATAGCAATAAAAACAAACAAACAAAAAGTTTGCCTTAAATAGTTAGGAGAAGTTAGTTTGTTGGCTTATTCTCGATGAGGATTGTCGGACTCAATACGGGGGCTAGGCTCGGCAAGATATCATCCACCAATTATTATCACATAATATCGGGACCATATATAGCTATGATATAATCATATGCAAAACTTTGTACTTTTTTTATTTATGTTTTGTGTCCACTTTTATAAAGACTCATATATAATAACAGCTTTATATATAAGTTAAATAAATGAACGAGAAAAATAATTTCTAAAATCAACGCATATATAGGTGATTGTAGCTTTTTTTGGGGGGTAAATTTAGGTGATTGTAGCTAGTTTATTTAATTAGAGGCTAAGTGGTTGCTTAACTTAGAATTACGAGATGCATGTATAGTGGAGTAAGTTCGTCGAGAACCGGAAGCCGCAAATTACGTATATACTTATTCATGTATATTTTGTTTGTCAGGGGTGTTTACAAATTACAATTTGCTGTTTGTATAGTATATTCTAAATATCTGTATAATTCCGAAGCAAAGTAATGAAATAGATCGAATCTATAGTCTTACATACGCACTTATCAAGTCGTGTAAGGTATGAATGTCGAGTTTTTCTCTATACTTCTAGAGTAAAACTAAAATATGTCTTTTTAAAAAGTTTTAAGCTTGTCATTTTGGTTATACAATCGTCTATAAATTTCTTTTCTAATGGTCTGTTTTTTTCAGTCTTTTTTTGATTAATTAAATCTATTATAACACATGAAAAAAATTTGAAAAATCACACATCCGTCATCACATCAACATCTATCGTTGTCGTCTTGTCGACCAAAATATCTAACAAGACAAAACCTAACCAGTAATCACTCATATATGGATCCTTAGATAATGGTGAAAGGGATTTTTAATCGTCATAGACAAATATGATTTCTTGTTATAAATAAAGACCCGTAACCTAAAAAAAAAACTAAAGAACGACTTTTTCATACCAAAATATTAACATATTCATATGGCATATAGACATATAATTTGTTAGATCCAGTAAATTAACATCCCATCGATAGAAATGAAGGAAAAAAATATGCAAGATTATTTATTGGTGTACTAGTTAAGATTTTAGATTGGTTTAGTGCATGAAATGGTAAAATATCATTTGTTGCTTTTAGGAGTTACCATTATCCCACAAGCAAATTTAATGTGTTAAATAAATATTTATCTAATTATAGGAAAGAAACGTGATAATAGGCAACATGAGGTCCAATTTTCACAGGCCAGAAAAATTGAAGGAGGGGTAAGTAATCGTTGTACTTACAGTACTAATCGGCCTATCGCAATACCAACTTGCATAATTGATTTACACCACATCAAACTAAACCGAAACGAACCAAACCAAATATTGCAAAATACAGGTAAACCAGTTGGACCCGCGTTACGGAATCCGACCCGTACCTGAAAGTGGAATTCGGGTCGAGCCCATGAAGAAACAAAGTCCAAATCACGAAAAAAATGTTTCACCGTCGTTCTGCGCCGCTTCGAGCTCAGTCTCTCTCTCGCTCTCGCTCAGAGGTTAGCTTCGATTGATAAACCCTAGCTGTTCGGATTATATAGCGAGAAATTTTCAATTTTTTATTTCAGGGTTTAATCAGAATGATCCGCTATCTGTGCCAAACACTCATTTCGGGTGTTCTGCTCAGGAACCCTATATTGGGTCAGATGTTCATCTTTCTTTCTGATTCATATTTTTTGCGTTTACAGATAACGCTCAGATAGTTTTTATAGTCTTAGAAGAGGTTTCCGCTGAACAATGGCGGGTTGGCAGAGGCATCTACAGTTGATTCGTCAAGTTGGGAGAAGAGTGAAGAACAGTAACATTTCTACAGCCAATTACTCTTCAACTCGGAATTTAGAATCCCCTTTCTCACAAGGTGAGTGCTTTTTCTTTTCCGCTGTTGAGTTTTGCTCATTTGGGGTTTAGAGAATGTTAAATCATTTTTGAATCTATGGGCTCTTTATGGATCTTTCAAATGGCATATTGTGTGTGTGTTTTTTAAATTGAGTGGTTGATGATTCAGTTTTTCGGTTTTTGCTGGTTAACTAGGTTACTTGCAGGGACTTCTGAGACCAACCTACTCCTCAAGACCACTGCATCATTATCTACAACAAGTGGTAATGCTTTTTCCGGTTGCCCAGTTCTTCGTTTGCTACTGCTGAAACTACGTTTCTTTTGTTTTATATTGTATTGGGAGTTTCCTGTTTCCTCTTTGAGCAGTTTGCTTGCATGATTTGATAGAGCGAATTGAACGATTTAGAATTTTGAAATAGGGGAAGTGAGAATGTGCTAGTGGGATGCCAACATCTATTATCTGTGTGAAGAAGGCTGAAAAAGACATCTTTGGAACTATGCACCTCTAGTAAAACTTAGGAACCTCTACTTTTGGGTATGAAAGTCATGGGATCCTGTACTATGCTTTCAGGGAATTTCTACCTCAAGAAAACTGCAGGCTGTTGAAGAACCTGTGTCATCACCTTTGTCATCTCCAGCTCTGTTGGGTAGTGGAAAAGAAGAGGAGCAGAAGATTATCCCAAAGCGTAAAAAAGTGCAGGCTGTACTCAAGGCCATAAAGCAGGTCTTTTTTCTGACTCTTAATAAAATCCACTTTTCACATGATCTGCTTCATTTTGTTTTCTTATGCTTCCAGCTCAATCTTGTAGTATAGATGTGCTCACCCTTGCTTATTTCAGAGTCCTAAGAAGGTCAACCTAGTTGCAGCACTAGTACGTGGTATGCGCGTTGAAGATGCTCTGATGCAACTGCAGGTCACAGTTAAACGGGCTTCCCACACCGTTTACAGGGTAATCTCTCAGATCTGAGTTTGATACTGACAGCTCGTTCTGTTGATACAATACTTATACAAATACAATGTTTTGTAATACAGGTTATCCACGCTGCCCGAGCAAATGCTGCTCATAACCATGGACTAGATCCCGACCGTCTCCTCATTGGTATGTACTACTGATACTGGATCCTTGATTTGTGTGTTTGCTGCATTAAGGAACAATTCATTTGGCTAAGCTTTTGATATATTATGCAGCGGAAGCGTTTGTTGGGAAGGGACTCTTCAAGAAGAGGATATCTATCCATGGAAAAGGAAAATGTGGGTTGATGATAAGACCCGAGTGTCGCCTAACTGTCATAGTTAGAGAGACGACTCCAGAGGAAGAAGCTGAGATTGCGAAGCTAAAAGTTCACAACTTTAAGAAGCTAAGCAAGCGGGAGAGGCGGCTTGTACCGCACAAGCTCATCGAGACAACTCCAATCTGGAACCGCAGAAGCACTAAAGGCAATCATCGATCCTCAGAGTTGGTGCCATCTCGCTAATGTCTTTTCCCCCCAATGGTTACAATAGCCTTGTGCTCTATGCACCTTCTTGTTTGTTTTTCGTTTGATATTGTACTCGTACTCAATAGGACCGGTTTACTATTTGCATTCAATAAAATGTTGCAAGAACGATTAAGGTATAATTACTAGACGTTAATTTCAAATCCAAATTTCAGGCAAGTGAAACTTGCATCAAACAACTCAGACAATGCAAAACTTAAAGCCGATCGAAGTTTCAGGAACGGGAGAGAGACATTTGTCTGAAAACCCCAAGATTAGGACTTGTTAGAAGGAGTTAGATCTTTAACAAAGTCGGTTTCGTTTATAGCATTGAGCCCACCATGTGCCTTGTAACTTTCTCTGGGTCGACGATCTTCAGACCCAAAACTTCTTCATGTGCCTTGTAAGGGCTAAGCAAATTGCTCCATCACAGTGTCGATCGATATCATACTTGCTTGGTCGATTTTTCTTCCTTTATTCTTTAATGGTTTACAATCCTGAAGAATTTATATAGTTTAGCAACATTGCTCTTGCAACGTTAAAAAAATGACAACGTTGCCCTTGACATTTTGTAAGCAATCTTATTATATAAAGTTGGATATGTTTCACTACAATTTTATTATACAAAGTTGGATGTGTTTCACTAACATTTTTTATTCTTTTTGACACAAGTGTTTCACTAGTGTTTTGTGTTCTTTTTCTTAATTTTTTTTTTGTTAGAACTCATCTCTAATATATTTTTTTGTGTATTAAAAATTTAGGATGTTTATGTTTTCAAAACTTGTTTATTATTGTAGTATCGTCGTCACTTCAATTTCATTAACGTTATAAATAATAGCGACGACTCTAGGCTATTGAAGCCCACCAAGTAGCGACGATAGAATCGAACGGTCATAAAACCAAATACCAGCCATGACCGATTTAACTTATTAGGCTTCCAGATCAAGCCACGTGGCTAAATTTCGTCTCGACTCCTCACATAGTCACGGACACGTGTTCTCAAGCCCAACTTCCTTCATATGAGCACTCTCTCTTGTCCGAAATAACAAAGAAACAAAGCAAAAAAACAATTCCAAAGTCGGTGGTGAGAGTGTGAGAAAAAAAAAAGATATCGACCGCAAAAATGAGTGCCGGTATCGGAAGTTTAGTGAAGGTCATCTTTAAGAACTTCGACGTCATCGCTGGGTAAATTAATAATAACTAACATATGGCCTAGCTAGCTATTTTCTCGTTTTTGTTTTCCCATTAATTTGATCCTTTTTTGCGTGTGTTGGTGTGTGCAGACCTATTATTAGCTTGGTTTATCCTCTGTAAGTCCAATATAACTTTCTCTATCTAATTTACTCGCCCGAGAGTTTGTCAAATCTTAAGCCTTCTGTTTCAATTACAAATTCTGGTTTTTAATACTTTATACAGATACGCATCAGTGAGGGCAATAGAGTCGAGGACTCATGGAGACGACAAGCAATGGCTCACTTATTGGGCTCTTTATTCACTTATCAAGCTCTTTGAGCTCACTTTCTACAGACTTATCGAATGGTAAGATTAAACACAATCTAAAGAAGCTTGCTTCCTTGATCTGCAAGCTTCTATCTCTGAAAACAGAGTTAACCTTCTTTTGGTTTTCTGTTGAACTATGGTTATGTCTGTATCGACATCACGGCATAAACTGACTTGACTATAAATGTTGGTTCATAGATTTTCATTCTATATGATAATCGAACTTGGTGTGAAAGTTTCGTGTTCTGTATGGACTAAAGTTTCGACGTTCATGGTGTAATCAGGATTCCGATATGGCCATACGCCAAGCTAGCCCTAACTAGTTGGTTGGTGTTACCGGGCTTGAGCGGCGCTGCTTATGTCTATGAGAACTATGTGCGTTCATTCCTTTTAAGCCCACATAATGTTAATATATGGTACGTGCCAGCTAAGAAGGACGAAGACGACTTAGCAGCAGCTGCAGGGAAATTTACTCCGGTAAATGATTCCGGTGAGCCTACAGAAAAGCGTGTTAACTCGGTATGACCTCTTGACTCTCTAAAAACTTGTTTGTGACCTAAATTTTCGATCTCGAGATACGATCTAAATTGATTTGTTGGCTGTTTCTATCTATTTTCAGGTGGATACATCAGCCAAATATGTTGGTCACTCGGCCTTTGATGATACATATGTCTACTAGTAAAGCTACTTCTGGTCGGTTGTAGCTTAATATCGTTATCCATGTTGGTGTATCATCGTATACTCTACCTTTTACTTTTTTTTTGTTTCTGGTTTGATGAAGTTGTTGTTACGCTTCAGAGATTTTAGCCTCAAAATAAAATGTTATATGCGTAGTTAGTTTATATGTTGTATATAAAAAGATCAGAGCACCAAAAATCAGTGAAAGAAAGATAAAGACCGTAAGACACTGGACTAAGTAAAGACCGTAAGAGCATCTCCAACAAGAGTTTCTTAATAATAAAAAATTATTATTTTAATATAATTTAAATAAATAATTAAATTTTAAATTCTTGCAATGAAATAAACCAATCAAAAGATGGCATATGGTTAAAGAGTTTCTTCATAGGGTTCTAACAGTTCTCATTTTTCTCATCATCTTTCCTGTTTTTTTAAATTTTTTCATTTTTTTTATTATTAAAAAACTTTGTAAGAACCTCCATTGGAGATGCTCTAAGACACTAGACTACAGTATGTCTTCAATTGGTGCCAAACTAATATTTGTAGACAGTATCTTTAGCATTCAGTCTTCGAAAATGATGATTCCGGAAGAATTGGTTACTTCAACATATACCAACAAGAACCAAAATCATGGGAGCTCTAAAACGAAGATTGGTTACTTCAACATATACCAACAAGAACCAAAATAATCGGAGCTCTAAAACGAAGAAGAAAGAACAACCGATAACATCAGCCAAAATGTCCGTTTCCTTTCCATGTTAGGAACATCGTGTTTGAACGGCAAGTATATACAGTACATCTAATCTATTTTAACAGATCATATGACAGCCTGAGACAAAAATCTACATTTCCTTCTTCGTCACGAAGAACATCGTGTTTTTTCTGTTGTTTGGGTATCGTATTATTATGTTACTTTTAGATTAGTTTCTACTTTAATCAACTTTGAGAAAGGAACGATTCTCTACCTTTATTTCTTTCTAAATAAACACAGCTAGTGTTCAATATTTTAACATTTACACCCAAAAGAGAAACTAATGATCAATACTCCTACCGAAAGGAGTAAAATATATGTTCAAATGGGAAGAAAGAACACAGAAAACTTGTAACAAAATAAGAAAAGAAGATAAGAATCACTCGAGTGTAGTTCTTTTTTGCACATAACTTTTAGTGTAGTTCGTGGTAGATGTGTAACAGTCTATGCGTAAGCAGCAAATAACTTTTGTAATTTTACTCAAAACAAATAGTCAAGTTGGGAAAATGAGATAAGATAAGATATATGTTTCCTTCGAAATGTATATTACGATGCTACTCTTTAATTGTATATTACGATGTTACTCTTTGATTATATATTACGATGTTACTCTTAACGAAAAAAGAAAAAGTAGATTACCATGTTGCTACTTAGTAAAGGCACCCCCCACGTGATGGCGTTACATATTACACAGTCCAAATCAGCATCGTTATTAATTGTGAACTGACATTAGCTGTAACCGAAACGAACCAAGAACTTATTGCATGCAATAAAATCAAATAAAATGTTTCTTTCTTTGGTTTAGAATAATAAAAAAAAATGTTTCAAAGCTTAGTCATAGTTTTTTGTTTAATAAGCGGTCATATGTGGAGTATCTAACAATTTTGGATTCTCTTACTTTAATCACATTATGCTTCTGACCACAGAAAAAAAAATATAAAGCAAATCTTTTTACAATACTTCTTAAGGTAAAAAATAAAATAAAAATGCTGGTTCACGCGAGACATCGTAACGACTAAAATATAAGTTTAATTAATTAAAATTAAATTATCTCTGCCGTTTGTACTTTTCTCCCTTTCTCTCTATTTTCATTCGTTCTCCGTCTTTTTCTCTGCTTCAGTTTCTCTTTTTCCTCTAACAAGCAAAAACCCAAAACGGATCGAATCATTTTTTTTCTTTAAGAAATTTGAAAAAAAATTATTTCTTTTTTCGTTTCAACCTAACCAAATTGATTCTCTTACCTTTCTCTCCGATCAATACCCATTATCGCATTGCATCTGAGGTTTCCAATAGAACAGAGAAAGAAGAAAAAGGGGTTACTTTTTCGTTTTAGACAGAAATTCAAATGGCGACCAACATTGGTATGATGGACAGTGCTTACTTTGTTGGAAGAAACGAGATTCTGGGTTGGATCAATGACCGCCTTCATCTTAATCTCTCTCGTATCGAAGAGGTATATATGTTTAATTGGATTCTTTGTTTCTGCATGTGGGTTTCAATGGAGATGTATCTCACTGTGTGCATTGTTTAAGAAACTGATTTTTAAAAAGGACGTGCCTTTCGCATTTGAAGGGGTTTTGTTTTGATAATGTCGGTGGCCTTAGACGATTGATTCTGAGAAATGTGTAGTGTTGATCTGGTGCAGTTTGCTAAATAAATTTGAGGGATAGCGTTTCGAATTTCAATTTGGGTTTGATTTGTTCTCTCTCGTGATCGAACATATTTTGTCGGTGTGTTACTCTCACTCAAACACTTACAAAAGAGTTTTCTGATCTACAACTAGTGAGTTGTGAATGATCTGAATTGGTCTGATAAGATGCAATTACATTGACTCTCTGATGGTTCTTGCTCTGTGTTCTTTGATGCTTAATGCTTAGCTACTGGAAGCAACTCATATGTTTATTGTTGAATATTCCGGTTTACATATCAGTTTTTGGCTTTACAGAAACAATGTTACTTGCAATTTATGTTGTGTAAATCTATATTTGTCAGCTTGATACGTTTATGCCTTTTGATATTGAAAAGGCTTCAAGGGTCATTAAGATGGTCATTAAATGTCTTTGCAGAGGTTTCTTTACTTTAGATATTGTTTTAAACCTGGAAGTTAAAAAGATTCGTCTTTTTACTTGTTTGATTTCAACTGATTCTCTTGCAAGTAGGCATTGAAACTGTTCTACTTCGTCTTGCTTTGTGAGACTGTTTATCTAAGTGGCTTATGGTCGGGTTTTGGTAGGCGGCATCGGGTGCTGTGCAATGTCAAATGTTGGACATGACCTTTCCAGGAGTTGTGCCAATGCACAAGGTGATCTTAATTTCCACATGTTATCGGCATCTCTTGTTTGCTTCATCCCAGAGCAATCTAAATCTTCCACTTTTAGGTTAATTTTGATGCAAAGAACGAGTATGAGATGATACAAAACTACAAAGTCATGCAAGAAGTCTTCACCAAATTGAAAATTACAAAGGTAATTAATTCTTTTTTCATACATTTTGCGTGGAATAAAGATCCTGTGAGCTAATACCTTCAACATATGTATATCACTTACACTGTTGTTGTCATAATGGGAAACACCTCAGCCATTGGAAGTCAACAGGCTTGTCAAAGGCCGACCACTAGACAACTTGGAGTTTCTACAATGGCTAAAACGTTTTTGCGATTCCATAAATGGCGGCATTATGAACGAGTATGGACTTGTATTTTGCTATCTTCTCTCTCGTCTGTTTTTTCTGTTTTTCCTTTTGAGTAATAACTAAAATTTTTCTTAATGTCACATCATTGTAGGAATTATAACCCAGTAGAACGAAGATCAAGAGGTGGCAAAGAGAAAAGCGTTAAGGGGTCTAGTAAGGTCTCAAAGTCATTGCAAACAAACAATATGCATCATCCTCCAGTCACTACTTTCAACAAACCACCTGGTCTGCCATTTGAATTAGCTTCTCTTATCCTACATTGTCCTGTCCAATTATTAACTTTCTCAGCCTTTGTCGAAAATTCTAACTCCTAGGTCCCAAGCAATCAAAATCACATGCAATTGGAGGTGGGAGCAACTCATCAGCCGAAGTGCAAGCTCTGTCAAATGAGGTAATTAGCAGCTAATCATTTCCTCTTAATGCTTTTCATTCGTTTCTTCAGGTTAATGAGAATAAACCTGTAATGAAACTTTCTTTCACAATACCAGCTTGCAGATCTCAAGGTCTCGGTCGATCTCTTGGAAAAGGAAAGAGACTTTTACTTCTCTAAGCTCCGGGATATAGAGATACTCTGCCAGACTCCTGAACTCGATGATCTTCCGGTAATTGTCATAGCAATGCCATTTTTTGTGTTTGTTTCCTTTCGTTTGGGCGAGGATATAATAATATGTATTTGTTGAAACCACAATATATGCAGATAGTGGTAGCGGTTAAGAAGATATTATATGCAACAGATGCAAATGAATCAGCACTAGAAGAAGCTCAAGAGTGCCTAAACCAGTCTCTAGGGCTTGATTATGAAGAAGAAGAAGGAAAAGAAGAAGTAGAAGAAGAAGCTGAAGAAGCAGGGACCCAGTCTTAAAAGTTGTGATTTCTAACAAAAACAAGTTTCCGAAAGGATGTTTTGCCTTGTCATAGAAGATAGATCACTTCGAAGAGGATGTTTGCACAATATTCAATTTACCCTAACCGGTTATTCGGTTAAAGTGAAACGACCCGAACTCTGTTCCTAAGTTCAAAAGCTTATCCTATTGGTTTATCTTTGTATCACAGTGTTTTTTCCTTTTTTGTCAAATAGAAGTCTTCACTGAAATAGAGACACTGTTACAAACTTACAACACGAAACAGAGAGTTCCAGCTTTCAAAGAAATACGTATAAAACAAGAAAAAATAAATAGTTAATAAAATGTGTTGCTAAAAAATAAATAGTTGCTAAAATAATAACTCTTAAAAAGTACAGATAAAATGTGTTGGGACCGCGTACATGAGAATAGACTCAATCCATTCAATGTCCATAGGCAACATTAAGATATTGAAGAGGACGTTTCGTCACTTTTATTTTTCAGTTTGAAGACTTCACTGAAACCTATATATTATAAAACAAAATTGGTTTGGTGACTAAGCTCTAATGGCTTAATACATGTGACTCCAAAGCAAACCAGTCTACATAAAATATTGATTAGTTTTAAAAAGAAGAAGAACAAAAATACATTATCCTTTATTCCAAAATAGTGCAAAAACAGATGGTTCATGAAACTTTTTTGTAAAATATATGCCATCAATTTTAGCAGTCCATACACGTAGCTGACCACATCGAGGGATAAGTCTTGCTCCTCCTTTGTATACTTCAACGTCATAAGAATACTCCATTTGAAGTCCTTGCCTTAAAATACAATTCCATTTTGTTAAATTAGGTATCTCGTCATGGAACTTAATGATATATGGAGTTGCATTGAAGTTCAAGTTTTGTATGCCTAAGTCGTCGTCTTCGGAACGGCAATGCAATTCGAGAATTTTACCAGGACCGAGTTGATTATGAATTACTACATGATTTTCTTTGCAACCTTTATTCGGTTTAAAATATGTAATGCTGAGTAATAGAAAAAGTATGAGACGATTCATTTTTTTAGGATCTAAGATTATGATTGGAGTAACAAAGGCATTGTTAATCTGTAGTATTTATAAATCTTTTGTGTGGAAAACTTTTTTGTTTAGAGTACTAAAGTTTTGTTTTTTTAATGGTTTTCGCTAAATTTGAACACATATATATTAACCAAATTAATTTATGGCTTTAGCTAAATTTAAACAAAAATATAGACCAATTAAATTTCTGGTGAAAGATAGTTTGTCGGATAGTATGGTTGGCCAATATGATAAAACCAAATGAACTAAACTTAAAATTATAGTTGACCATAAAATAAAAAACCAAACGAAAAGTTTAAGATATGACAAAAGTCTTGAAAAAAATGTAGTATCTCGACAGTATATAGAAAGTAAATTTCGATTGAAATACAGAAAAGAATTTCAAAATATAAATAAATTTATAGGTAAGTAAATTTCTGTAACATCTCATATGCTTACCATCTCAGCTGAAAAATGACAACTGAACTGATCTCATTTTAACTAACCCTTTAATGTATCAGACGCACTTGTGTTATTGGTCTTTCAAACTGGGCCATTTAGGTTAGTTTAAAATACGTTGTGTGGCCCAATAGTAAACACATTGATTCAGTTATTGACTTGTGGGATTATAAACAAAAAAACATTGACCTCTTAATACACAGCTTTGTCGATATTATTTTAGAAGAAAGAAACAAAATGGTTTACATCATTCAAAGGGGATTGATAAAACGTGTGCTGGTCGTGTCTTTATATATATTCTGAGGTGTAATATCGTCATTTCAGCTTCAGCAAGTATCTAGCCCACGTTATTGAAAAGGGTATTTTCGTCTTTCTACATCGGCCAACCCGCTAACTCCAACACGGAATCGACCCATGAAAGGATTGATTATAGGAAAAAAAACAGCTAGCGGCCGCAAACACCAAAGTAATTTACAAAACCTAACTGCAACTAGACATCTTTAAAAAAAGGACATATATTTAAAATACTTTTGTGTTTAATTAAATGTTGTTTACGTCTTCTACACGGAGAAAAGGACAAGAAGTTCTGAATTTAGATTTAAAACTTTATAATAAAATAAAAATTGCAAAACCGACGAATACAGTTAACCAAAGGCGGTTCTTCAAGTTTCCATTTATGTAAATCTGTTCTTATATAATGCACTTGGAGCTCAAGTTCTTGTGCTTTCTATCAATCACACCACACGAAACTATTCAAAGCTTTTAAGATTTTTATCTTTTCGATTGTTTCCACTTTCAATGGATTACGTAAGAACCGAGTTTCAAGCTAATTTCGATTCGGAGCAAGAAGGATCGACGATATCGGAATCTGGAAGCTGTGATTCGTATGATCAACGACGACCGTCTTTCGCCGACGAACACGGGCTTATGGAGTTGCTTGAAGGCGACAAAGCTCACGATCTTATCTATCGCAATTGTAAATCTGCTCTCGGCGACCAATGCCAGCTTCTCTCCATCCTCAGAAACGGGTTTCGTACCGTTGGATCTCGTGCTAAGCTCAAGGCTTTCCAGATTTTTCAAGAGGCGGTGGAGATGAAACACGCCGGAGACGGAGACGAAGGCGGCGGAAGAAGCAGCAGCAAGGCTAAGGTGAAATACGGTTGGTGCGCCGTCTCGAAAACAGAGCTAAAATCGATTCTTGAATACGGGTTTAGCCAGCCGAGAAACGACGGAGCTTATGGCCGTGGATTGTATCTCTCGCCGGATAATGCAATTCTTGAATGGTAATTTCAACAATCTCTGGTTCTGAAAGTTTCAATTTTTTTTTTTTTACGAGAAGATTTGGTTTCATTGGTTATACTCATTGTTTGGATTTCTGTTTTTCTAGTTTAAAAGATTCAGCTCCGGAATCAGAAGATGGGATGAGATTCTTGCTACTTTCGAGAGTCATACTCGGAAAATCAGAGATTGTTCCTCGAGGCTCGACTCAATCGTGTCCGTCTTCTCCAGAATTCGATTCGGGTGTAGATGATTTAGCTTCTCCGAACAAGTATATTGTGTGGAGCACACACATGAACACACATGTCTTGCCTGAGTTCCTTGTCTGCATCAAAGCTCCACTCAACTTCAATCGTAAGCAAAATCAAAATCCAAAATTTGAGTTTACTTGTTCCTCTGTTCTTGATTCTGTTTTATTGTTTTCTGACATGTGTAACTTTTTGCAGGGAGTCCAAAGAGATTGAGATCGCCATGGATGGCATTTCCTGTATTGATCAAAGCATTATCGAAGTTTTTACCTCCTTCCCAAATATTCATCATTCAAAAACACTACAAAGATCAGCAAGTAAGTGTTTTCTTTCTTCTTCCGTTTCGCTTTTTTTTGTTTTCATGTAAATTTCACACATTCTAATCGTTGCTTCCTTTTGCAAAACAATAACAGAACATGAGAATCTCGCGGAGTGAACTAATACAACGAGTCAGAAGCATAACCGGAGACAAATTGCTTGTACATATCATCAAAGCTATTGGACATAAAGTACAACAACAGTAAAAACTCCATTGCAGAGATCACTCCTCAGTGTTTTCAGCATCACAAGGATCAAGACCGGTCCACAGATTTGTCCAAGGCTAAGCCATGTCTAAACATAGAGGACTGAGTCTGTTGTTTTTTCTCTCCAGGATAGTGACGAAATTTTTTTTATAGACTATTTACAATCGATAGGATTAAAGTTTTAACATTATTAACTAAAATGACGAAATAACAAGATAATGTTCTTGTTTTTGACATTTTAGCTTTTCTTTCTTTCAACATTATCTATTTAGAGGATTTCTGCACATAAACAATTGGAAAACGGATCTAAAAGGTTTGGCAAAAAAAGATATTATTATCGTTATTAATATTGAAGAAAAAAAAAGAATCCTCTCAAGTTGAACAATCATAGCTCTCTCTCTCTCGCTTAATCCGCCTCACCCTTGACTACTAAGTCAACGCTTTATTTCATGTTTCAAAGTTGTTATTCCCCTTTATACTGAAACTACTACCAGTAGAGAGGGAAACTACAAAACTCACTCTTATTCGATGTTACACACACTTCTTCTCAAGTGGATGGAGGCAGTTCCCAACCTTGTGGAATCGGACCATAGTCATAGATGACCTCTCTGTGGCATGACCACACAAGCTTTATAGCCTCCGGTGTCCCTATCCCGGCTCCTCTCGGATCTCCCGCTGGTCCAAACCTGTTGTAACATAACATACCTTCTGGTTTACTTTTGTCTCAAAGAAAGAGGAAGAGAGATATTAATTTGGGATTTTCTCTCACCAGTGATTCTGAGGAGCTCCAGTTGTTCTTCCTCTGAGTCCAGCATAAGTAGTCCCATTCACCGAGTTCCCTATCACTTCCTGCACACAGATTTGTTACATCAATATTAGAGAGAAGAGAGAAGAGATTGATTGACGATGATGGTGAAAGGCTTTACCTGGATAAAGATGGGGTCGTTTGAAACAACAGCTGCAGTTAGATGAGCGTGCATCCTCTCTAAAGCATCCAACACTAGAGGAAGTTGATCCTTTTTGTATTCCGTTACAATCTGGATACAAGATACAGAAACAGCGTTAGAATGTTTTCGACAAGGAAACACACAGATCATTAAGATAGAAAATGAAAATGATATACACGGTCTAACCTGAAACGGTCCAAAGATTTCTTTGGTGACAAGTTCGTATGTTTTACTGTCCTTCAAGATTTCTTCAATGGGAACATAGACTGCAGTGGGCTCCAAAGCTCCGTAGATAGAAGGAATTGAATGGTTCTTCAATGGTTTCCCACCAAAGAGTAGCTTTGAGCCCGGAATCTGAAGCAGATTCTCCATGTGCTCCAACATTGCCTCAGTTGTAAACTTGAAACAATAATGAAAGAAACAGTTTTAATGATACAATCTCATCGGATGATTAACAGATGGAGACATTATGAAACTTACTGTTAGGACGGGACCAATGGTCAAGTCTTCCAGTTTGCGTCTTTCGGCAAGTTCTTTTAATTTCGAAACCAGAGGGGTTTTTGACCAGTTCTGGAAGAAAGAAACACATTGCAAAACAACAAAGACATTAGAAACTGGAAGCAAACAAAAGGATTCAAGAGAAGTTTCACCATAGAGAAGATAGGATCAAACCAACCTCGTGGATAAAAAGCATAGACTGTGCAGAACACTTCTGTCCACTGCACGCGTACGCATCTTGATCACATACCCATGCAACGTAATCAACCTGACATTTGAACACCGGGTCAAAGATTACAATCACATCGAAAGAGTCTTATGGAAATATAATTAGGAAGTTGATAATAAGAAACCTCTTGAACATCTGGTCCCAACACTTTCCAATCAAATCCAGCGTCTTCCAATCTGATCCGACCCTTAAGGTCAAGTGCCAACTTTTCGGCTACTCTAGAGCTACCCGTGAAGAGGGTCATCCTTGGATTCGCCTGCATAAGAATTACAAAATAGGGGAAAAAGTGGAATCAGCTCAATTTAAGAAAACCATGTGGAGACAATAGACTTGTGAATTCCGGAACACAAACCTCTAACAATATTTTGTTCATAGTCTTCCCATCGGAATTTATAAAATCAACATCTTCAACGGGTAAACCACAATAATGAAGCAATCGCATCATTTGCTCCATTACAATGCTCACCTATCCAAGTTACATTTGAAACAATCATGAAAAGGAATATGGATGGTTTTTACGTGCCAAGATATATAAAAAAAGAAAAGAAAGCACAAGAAGAGTATAATTCCAATCAGATCGAACCAATGCAACTAGGAAGAATATAAAAATGTGAAGATTGACATACCTTGCTGTCCACTTTCAGAAGAGGTTTGTTACCCATGTATAATGCCCCCATCAACTGAAGCAGCGGAATCTCAAGTGGAAAATTGAATGGTGTAACAATTGTTACCTGCATTATAAATAAATCTAGATTTCAAAAACAAAGCAGAAATCAGTTTTTTTTAAAGTTGCAAGCATCTAGGAAGAATGCCTTACGGGACCATACGGCCAGCGGTAGCCGTGACTTTGCTGCCCAAGATGATTTCCAGGTACTGCAAAAGACCGTGCCAGGAACCGAACCTGATAAAAGAAAAGAAAGTGAAGCAGAAATATTAAACAAACATTCTCAAAAATTAATTTCTGTGTTCGGCCACAGACAATGAAATGTATATATAGGCATTTCGAGAAAAGAATACTTCCACGAACTATATAGTTCTTGAAAGTGACAAACCAGGAACCAACATGAAAATCGAGAAGACATTCATGTACCTGATCACCGCAGAAGTTCTCTAAAAACTTTCGTGTGACAAAGACTTCTCCAGCGGCTTGCTGGTAACTCTTTGGAGCAACCCTTTGAATTAACCTCGTGAAGAAATCAGATACCTAATAGTGTGCATACGCATACAATAAGAAATAATTAGTAGCTCAGTACGCACATTATTCAGGAAATCTGAGTATGGAATTCAAGACTCGAGATTCAAAAAAATAAAACAAATGTTACCTTAGGTAAGGCGAGCATATGAGCTGCCTTTGTCGAGATATCTCCATATAAAAGGTATCTGTAGAAAACATGACCAAAGGTTTTAGTATATTGAAGGAACGAAATGAGAAAACATAACAAAAGGTAAAAAAATAGATTGATAAAGCTTCTTAAACCCCAAGCAAATCATACCTCTCTGGAGATTTGAAAGGGTTATGCAGACCATGTTTCGGACACTGTGCTAAGCTCTCAACAAATGGCTGCAACATAGAACAGAGGAAAGAAAAAGTTAAAATTGAGACCGATACCACGTTGTGGTAGGATTAACTGGTTTTGATGGGCACGCACCTGAATTCCTGTTTCCTCCACTTCAGCAACTTTAATGAAGGGTTCTCCATTCAGAGGATCCAGAAGCGTGTTATAGTTCGAAGATCCTATCCACTTTCCCTGCACTATAGATGTAAAGGAAAGCAGATCTCAGAGATTCCACAACAGCACTTCAAAGCAAGAAACTTTTACTCATTTACATGGCTCATTGGAGCAATCAAAAGTCAAAAACTACCAAATTCAGAGAGATGTGATAAAATTATCACTGAGAAGTGAACACCTACCAAAGCTCTGTACTTCAGCAGGATGAGCACCAGATATCTCTTCGGCGTCTACGGTAGCAAAAGGTAAGGAATGATTCAATCTGCAAAAAAGTAAAACAAAGTTAAGGCATGAAACTTCAGAGAACGGGTAAAATTAAGAAACGAAAACTCCATTTTAGTGATTACATCAGGAACCTATAGTAATGAAACGGTAATCAGAAAGAGAATCAAAGGAACACAGAAGTACCATTTCGATCTCTAATAAACTAACACTATCTTCATTTCATGGACACTGCCAGATGCGGATACTCGACTATGTAACAACACCAAATCCAAATCTCAAATTTTTAAAATACCAACTTGCAAAAGTTTGTCTTTTCTATATACTTTTATTAAATCCTTTTTGAGACTAACTCCAGTCATATCGACGATTTCATTTTAAAAAAAACGGAAAGTCAATTGATTTAGGCAAAAACATGCAAACCCAAAAGGCGAAGAACAATAAAAAAAACATTTCGCGAGATCAACAAAGGTAAAATGGAAGATTCAAAACCTGGAAGAGGTCAAAGAACCAAGGAAGCTCGAGGATTTGTCACAGAGAGACTTAGCTCTCAGTCCTCTGCTCGCCAAAACTCTGTACATTGCGTAAGATCCAGAAGAGACGGAGAAAGATCAAATCAGACGTTTTTGAGGATTCGAGATTGGTAAAACTGATGAGAGTGATTTGTTTTTGTGGCTTATAAAAAGGAGTAAATGTCCCCCTGATTGATTGACTACATAAATGATTTTTAGATATTTATAGATTGTTTCCCTTTATTTTAAGATTATTTACCGTTCAACGCCATAATTTTTAATTGCTAGTTATATAACCCGAGTCATGATGAATGGAGTAAGAAATGATTAAAATACAAATAGAGTAAGAATTGATAATTTGAAGAAGAAGCATATTCTCTCTTGTCTTATTCAGAATCTCCTCTAATTAATTGGAGTAAGAATTGATTAAAATACAAATGGAAACTATAAGTGAATTTAGATAAGTTAAAAGTGATTTTTTAGATCAAATCAAGGGATTAAGAAAGGAAATTTGTAAGGTGAAGAGATTTCCATGTAAATAAAAAAAGAGTTAGTATGCATTTATCTTAAATAATAAATTAATAGCTTGCTGAGTCACGTCCGCTTGGCAATTGACGTATTTGTTTGTCTTTACGCTAAACGATTAATAAATTCCACAAAATATATATATTTTTTCCATCTTTGGAAGAAAATAGTTTTTAAATGTCCTTTTTTCTTTCTCATTTCTTCTCCCCTTTCCTTCTGTAGATTCTCCTTATTTACTTTTGCTGTAAATATTTATATATATTGTCTTTATATATATTTTTTGGTAAAGAAAAAAAATATTTATATGTATTGTCTTTGATTCTCTTTATTTACTTTTGCTGTCCTCTACTCATAGATTTTTCATTATCTCTTTGTCTCAAGTCTATCGAAATTCATCGATTGAAAAAGCCTAGCTTTTGGTCACCTGCTGGATTATTCATCATAAAGGTTTGAATTTCAGGTTAGTCTAGCTTTTTCGTTTGAATCTTGACATCAGAAAATGAAATCCTTTTTGTGGTTGTAATTAGAAAAGTCAAGTGCTTTAACAATCTGCTCATGGTGCTCGTTGAAACTTATGTTGACAATTAAATTTTCTGGTCTTACTAATTCCGATTTTAGGTTTGGATTTCACCTAAGCACTTTACTTTTTTCTCAATTAAAAACATGGAGGCTGGCTTCACTATCACTGTATCAAACTTATCAATCCAAGCCTCAGTCTTTCTTGTTTTGATGATTTGATCTCTTTAGAAGTTTGGTGTTTCTTGCTTCTTTGATTCAATTTTCCACTAACCTGTGGGTTTTAGTGGTATTGGAGCTTCAGGTAGACAATACATCTTTGTCTCTGCTTATAGATTTAAAAAAGTCGAAATTTTTTTAACTGTTACCACAAGTGAGAAGAATCATAAGAGTTGACTTGAAATCTTTGGTATTTGGATGCAGTCTTGTGAGTTTGAGGAAGTTTCCAGCAATGGCAACTCCGGCTAGAAAGAGACTCATGTGGGATTTCAAGAGACTGCAGAAAGATCCTCCCGTGGGGATAAGTGGAGCTCCTCAGGATAACAATATCATGCACTGGAATGCTGTCATCTTTGGGTACAAATCTTGAACCATTTGTGTGTTTCTGTCTTCAATATGCTTCAAAATATGGCTGTGTAAACAAATTTCTTTCTTCATTGTCTTTTGTAGACCTGATAACAGTCCATGAGATGGAGGTAAAATCTATGTACTGCACTTATTGGTTTGAGCCGACATATTTTATGATGAGTTAAACTGTAAGCTAAACTTACCAAGCTCATATGATTAATTTGTTAGGTACTTTCAAGTTGTCTCTTCAGTTCACCGAGGACTACCCTAACAAACCCCTAATAGTTGGGTTTGTTTCACGGATGTTTCATCCAAAGAGTAAGCTCAAGCATTGAATTGAACAAATAGTAAGACCAAATACGAATTCTTGATCGCCTTTTAAACTTGGTATTTGAACTTTGGTGCAGTTTATGCTGATGGAAGCATTTGCTTGGATATCTTACAAAACCAATGGAGTCCGATATACGATGTTGCTGCAATACTCACATCAATCCAGGTTTTGACTTACGAATTCGACATTAGTCTTTCGCATTGTGGGATTTATGCAGAAGCTAACCAAGATCTTCTTCTTTTTTGCATTTCTACAGTCTCTGCTTTGTGACCCAAACCCTAGTTCGCCAGCAAACTCGGAAGCTGCAAGGTTGTTCAGTGAGAATAAACGAGAATATAACAGGAAAGTAATGGAGATCGTGGAGCAGAGCTATGTATAATAATATGATTCAATTTGTATTGACTAACGAGTAATTGGAGATTGAATAGTTTCATCTTCTTATGTCATGTTAAATCGGATTTTTATGTTTCAGATTGAGGTTTTTACCCAAAATATATTTGATAGCTTATGAATAACCAAACTTGAACAAAAAAACAGCAGAAGGAAGAGACACGGGGAAAAAAACATGACACAAATACAAAAGCAAGCAAATAAAATATTTGTTTTGTCTTTCAAACCAAACTTGGGGAAGCTTTTCAACTATGTACCTTGAACAAATCATTCAAACCAAAAGAAAAAGAGTTGATTGAGATGTGAAGAAACGCTTCTCTGTTCTTCATTCAAACCTGGATTTCTTCTCCTGCACCAACAACAACCTGCAATGAGCAAGCTCGTGTTAGTCTTTTAGCTACAGAAGCGATTCGATTCTCTGAACTAAAGAAGGTTTTACTCACAGAGTTTTCTTTGTTCTCCATTTTCTTCATTTGCTTCACAGATTTAGCCTCACCTAAACGAAAGAAAATTAAACAGTATCAGCCACAAATGGTACACAAGCTTTTCAAAGACACTGTGATTTTATTTTATGTACCTTCTTTCGCAGCAGGTTTCTTGATGGACTTCTTTGTTTCTTCTTGAACTTTCTTAGTCCTGGGCTTAGTGATCCGTTCAGATTTCTTCTGAGACTTATCATCCTTTTTTTCAGGAACTGGTCTTGAATTAGCAGAGTTGGTTGCTACTGATTTCTTTGGCCTCACGGGCAGGTTGTTCTTAGAAACAATCTCCTTCCTATTTGCATGTTTTTTTTCTGAAGGTTGAATAACAGCCACCACCGGAACTCCATCTTCTGAGTCTTGAACAACCTCTGAAACATCCTCTTGATTCACATTGATTGCATCCAAAGATCTTCTAGTTCTTTCCTGTGGGTTGGTTTTTGAGGCCTCTTCCTCCTTGGCTGTTTCTACGACAGCCGAATCTTGCAAAGCATCCTCTTTCATGAGTTCGGATGTGATGTTCGAATTTTCAGGAGTTGAGAGTGAGCTCTGGACGTCATTATCATTGTTCAGAGAAACAGTTGTTTCTTCAGCCACTATAGAAGTAGTCTCTGAGATCTGCGTCTGATTGGATTCTTCTGAGATATGGTACAGTTCAGATAGTTCCTTCATAGCATCGGCAAGCCCATCCAAGTTGTTGCGACGAGTGTATGATTTCAACTCCTCTTTCATCTTGTCAAGTGGCTAGATTCCAAACACACAAAGCCAAAGCCAGAGAGTTAATCAAACAATCAATCAAGGCTTATTCCAATCAAAAGCTTTTTAAGAATTATCATTTTTACCTCACACCCTGCATGAAGAGCAAGTTTAAAGAAACCGAGAGAGATTGAATGTTTCGCCACTGACTCGGCTAGCTTGATCTGAGCCAGCCAATAGGTAGAGGAAGACAAATCTTCGACTTTTCTTCGAGTCACTGATCTCAGGCCACTTGAGACGGGTGTCTCATTCAAGCCCCTGGCATAGCCTGGTCTCTTTGCCTTGGTTTCTGACAAAGAAGTGACGCTGCTGCTGACTGATTTGACAGAGGAACTGCTTGAGGTCTTGTTTGGAATCGACAGCCTTCTGGGTGGCTTAGTGCGATCAACACTCTTCTTAGCAGACAAATCAAGAAATGTAGTACTCTGACTCACAGCAGACGCAACTCGTCCCCTGAGATTCGAAACCACACAAAAACATATTAATCCATAAAGACGATGATAGAAACTAGAATTGCTATAACAATGTTAATATGGACTCAGACACAAACGCCAGTGACGCAGATCTACAATATCATAGGAAGAACATACAGTACCTTCTGGGTACTGAAGAACCTGAAAAATCTGGCACAGGAGGCTTCCCTTCCTTCGATCTAAGAGCCGATCTGAGAGGATATCTCAGTTTTGAGTTGATTGAGTTTCCTATTATGAAAATTTCCAATCAAAAATAGAGAAAATCACGAAACTGACAATGAGAGAGAGAAGGATCAAATTACCAGAAGCAACAGAGCTCACGCTCTTCTCCGTCGATTTCTCCATGGATAAACTGAAATTCTCTTTTGCGTTTTTCTCTTGTTTTTATTTTTGGAGTTTGGGAATCAATAAACTGAAGTTTTCAATTTGAAATATGTGAGAGCGGAGAAAACTGACTTATAAAAAAACAATCTGATTTTTTAAAAGAATACACACACGTGAGACCCCTATACTATATGGTATTTTTCCTGTGACCCCCATTATTTATGTTACTCAATTTCGACCAATGTTTGATCAGTAACTAATAGTTTCTTAGAGAAAGACTATAGTCGAACTTATATATATATAACTAAAATTCATATACATTCACTGCTTCTTAGTCTTAAAAACAGATTTCAAGGAGTCATGTAATTGTGATGTAAAAATGGGGATTTTTTATTCAAAATCAATAGGTTGGGCTTGAATAAGAAGATATCTGAAGTAAAAGGGTCTACTTTTGAATAGTTTGCAAAATAGACGCGTAACCTAAATTTCTGTTGCAGTTTGCCTTGAGAGCGGGAAATTTGTTGAAGTCTCTCTTTAAAGTTATGAGGAGAGATGATAAGGAGAGTCAATACGAACCGTCCGATTAGGAATCTGAGGGCCCACGATTTCCGAGACGCTCCGTTGTGTGTGTGGTCTCTCTTTTTTTCTGTGTAGTTATTTTTCGAAAGTTCAAATTCAAATAACGCGCCGCTGAAAGATAAACCGTTTGTTTTAACGGTTAAGATTGAAGGATCCATTAATGTTTCTATATGTGATGGATCCATTAATGTTTCTCAGCGTTGGGCTTCATTTGGGCTCATTACAATAGTGTCAAAAAACACATCTACCCGAGACAAAGAGAAACTTGTAATGCCGTTGATGTGATATTTCATGAGCAAGGCATTGGGCAGAGAAGACGAAGGACGTGGAGAGACTTAAAAATAGTAGTTAAACAGTTTATAATTATAATCATCGATTCTTAATCATCATTATCATCACGAGTAGTAATATTATCTCATTAATTGAAGCATATACTTAAAGTTTCCTACGCTGCTTACTTCTTCTTCCTCTTCTTTATGTCTCCATTTCCCACTTCACAACCCTTAACACACGTTTAAAGAAGAGGAAGAAGAAAAGGGCAATGGACAGATGAGAGCAAGATCTATTCTTTCGTATATCAATGTTAAGTTACGTACTAAAGGTTGGGTGCTTGAGAAGACTTACCATAAGATTGCGTAGATAAGTCTATCGAAGGGGTGGGGAGCGAGAAATTTCAATGACAACAACCTAACGAGACTGAAAAAAAGAAGTTGATGTTTAGTAAGTGAGAGACAATAGTCAAACTCTTACAAATTAATTATAGATAGGCTTTAAATTATAAATTACAGTATATTTTACCAATTTTGCTTCACAACATGATGCTTAAGAGTAAAATGATAAATAGAATATTAGTAATAAACAATGGCCTTCTTTAGTTCCTTTTTACTTTGAAACTTAGATATATGGTCTAATCAACTGTTATTAAGAGAAAAAAAAAAGAAGAAAAACATCCTAGTTACTGTCATTTTCTTTGTACACAATCAAAGAGTTAGCAAAATAAAAATAAAAAGACAATTCAAAGCAAAACAAAACAAAACAAGACATATCTTAGTGGATGTCATGTTCTTGTTTCTTTTTTTCGTTTATCTAATCGATACTGTCATCCTATTCCGACTTTATCTCACTAGAAACAATATAATTATTATTTTTTTCACTTACAAAAAGAACTTTATATATATTATTAAAATCTTTATTTTTAAAATATTGTTTTCTCGTTTTGTGAGTATGTAACACGCCTGAATTGTCTGCCATCGGCAATTATGATTATAGTGTGCAATTAAAAAGAATAATATAAGTGTGCATTTACCCGGACTTGAATTAGCTCATAGTTTTGGCACATCACTCCCTCGAAAATATCTTCGGTGTTGGTAAAATTCAACGAAACCTTTTTTGAGGTTTAAAGTTTCTCCATAATACTCTGTTAGCAATTTCTCGTTACTGTATTAATTCGGAAACGATTACATCTCCATTAATGATTATCAACTTTACAATATTAATATCAAAAAAAGTAAACCAAGAGAAAAAGTCAGAAAAGTCAGAGTGGTTACTATCAGCATTACCAATTCCGTTTTATTTGATTACTTTATTTAGAGAAAAAAAAAAGAAAAATCCAGTTGATAAGGCTTCCGGTTTAGTTCAACTTAATTTGAATCGGTTTAATCATCAGAAGACTGGATCAAAGACTGAACATTTCGAGCTGCATTGTCTTCTTCTACCTCCTCCTCCTCTCTGATTTATTTATCTCAGAAAGCTACTTTTTTTTTTGGCGATGGGTGGAAAGAACAGGCAGAGATGGTTCTCCTTCCACCAACGATCAGCTTCCGCCACCACTACAACTGTACCGCAACACAATCACGACGAGACTCCGCCGGAGTTTCTTTGTCCCATCACTGGATTTCTCATGTCGGATCCGGTTGTCGTCCCATCCGGCCAAACTTTCGAGCGTCTCTCCGTTCAGGTATGTCGTAACTTAGGGTTTGTACCGGATCTACTCGACGGGACCCGACCCGATTTCTCCACCGTCATCCCCAATCTCGCCATGAAATCCACCATTTTCAGCTGGTGCGACCGCAAAAAAATCGACCATCCTCGCCCTCCTGATTCCGCCTACGTCGAAGGCCTGATTCGTGCCCGGATGGATAAGAATCCGAGTCCGACTCCGGAATCTCCCGATACGAGGGCTCCGGAGCCTGAGATTCTCCCTCCCGTGGCTGAGAATTCGCCTTCCGATTACGATGCTGTGATGGAGGCGATTCGAGCTCGATCTAAGAATTCAATGTCGCCGACGACTTCCCTTGAGTCGGTTACGATTGGGCAGAGTCCCTTTCACCCGACCAGAGCCGTTAGTATGTTCTCTTCTTCTTCCACTACTTCTTCCTCATCGGGAGTTTTCGCTGGAGCTGATAGTCCAGTTCGGAACGCTATCTCTTTCTCTTCCTCCGATTACTCTTCCTCGCCTCCGATGTCGCCGGAAGAAGAAGAGATCTTCAATAAATTGAGAGGCGCCGACATTTTCGACCACGAGCAAGGTCTGATTCTTCTTAGGAAGATGACGAGATCAAGCGAGGATCTTCGTGTTTCGCTCTGCACGGACCGTATCCTCTCTTTCCTCCGATCACTTCTCGTTTCACGGTATAACCTCGTGCAGACGAACGCCGCCGCGTCGGTGGTTAATCTCTCGCTGGAGAAACAGAACAAAGTGAAGATTGTACGGTCGGGATTCGTTCCCCTCTTAATTGACGTTCTGAAATCGGGAACAACGGAAGCTCAGGAACACGTCGCCGGCGCATTGTTTAGCTTGGCGCTTGAAGACGAGAACAAAATGGTAATCGGAGTTCTCGGCGCGGTGGAGCCACTCCTCCACGCTCTGCGTTCTTCAGAGAGCGAAAGAGCTCGTCAAGACGCGGCTCTTGCGCTCTACCACTTGTCGCTGATCCCTAGCAACCGAACCAGGCTGGTTCGAGCAGGTGGGGTGCCTACTCTGCTTTCGATGGTTAGATCTGGCGAATCGACTAGCCGGATACTCTTGGTACTCTGTAACCTCGCGGCTTGTCCAGACGGAAAAGGCGCGATGCTAGACGGAAACGCGGTGGCGATTTTGGTGGGGAAGCTTAGAGAAGACGGAGATGATTCGGAGGCGGCGCTTGAGAATTGCGTGGCGGTTCTGTTAACTCTTTGTCAAGGGAATCTGAGGTTTAGGGGATTGGCGAGCGAAGCAGGAGCTGAGGAAGTGTTGAAGCAAGTGGAAGAGAGCGGGAACGTACGGGTGAAGGAGAAGGCGGCGAAGATTCTGCAGGCGATGAGAGGAGGAGGAGGCGTAGGAGAGAGTGAGTTTGGACAAAATGCGGAGGCGCGTGAGTGGAACCGTATGCTGGAAGCGACTGGGCTAAGTCGGGCTCAGTTCCAGGGAGGGCAAAACGGGGGTTTCGCTTGTTCCTCCCAATTCTAGCTTTTTTGTTTTTCTTCTTTTCTTTTAAATTATCTTCTCGCTTTTCTCTTTACCCTTTTTGGTAAAATGTTAATTATTTTGCTTTTTCTTTTTGTTTGGTTATAAATGGGTGTAAATTATTAATCTGAGTGAAATGTAATATGTGATTATTGTTTCTCAAAAGTGAAATGTCCATCTGTTTGTAAAGAGATGTCTTAATGTTTTTGCATTGTTTTTTACCTTTGTTATTTTTGCAGTACTATGTGTGTTTATTACTCCTATATAAATTGACGTATTTCTCGTAAATTGATTTTTCAAATCAGAGAGACAGAGAGGACACAATCAAACTTAGAGACAAGAAACGTGCGTGTGATGGGAAACTCTAAGAAATAGAAACTTGGAAGTATTAAATCTCAAGTGGGAGTTTTAGCTTTTGGTCAAAGTCAGACAGTTCGTGTGAAGATGTCAGATGCAAACAAACTCTGAATTATTCTACAAACATTCCGTGTGATACAATGAGATCCAGTAAACAAATCTTACACTAACCAGTCCTGTAAAGAAAAAAAATGTAAATGATTAGGTCGGACTTGTCTCACACAAGTGGCCATTTCTTAACATTCCTGCACAGCCCAAGAAGTGTTCTCGTGGGCTATATAAGTTCTTGATGGTTTTGGGTGATATCAATATTTTTCAAGTGGTTACGTCTCTCTATAAGTAATAGTGTATACTTATGGGGTTGGATTAATGACTTTCCGAAGTTTTAATTTTATTGCGTAAACGATTATTGGTTATTAATAGTTCTAAACATTATTCCTCGATTTATTTCAACTGCACATTGTATTACTGGTTCACATTATTCAAGCTTCACTTCAATGCTTGAATAATGTGATTTTAGGTGTTTGTGATGATCTGAATTCTTTTTAAAATATGTTTAGTGGAGACAGGTTTGTGTTTGTCCCTAGACTGCATGCTTTATATATTAAAAAATAACTTAGACAAACTCATTTTCTTTTTTGCTTTTTAGTTCTTCAAATTACGCGTTTAAGTTTATTATTTGTGTTGGTATTGAGAATGGGGTACGATTGGTCTACCAGAAGGTTTTGTGTATCTAAAAAAAAAGATCGAATCATACAAATTACGATGATGGAACTTAATAACAAAGTTCTCTATACATTTCAGACAAATTAATATGATACGAAAGTGATAATCAGTTCACATCTGCTAGTTGGCACAAAATAGTTATTCAGGTAAAACATTAACATGTTTTTTGTTTCTTCCACTTGGAAAGACACACAATCATAAGACAAGACCTTATGGCTGGGGCATAAATTAATGTTATCCATAAGGTTCTTTTGTAACCTATATAGCTAATTGTTTCATATACCATGTGACAATAAGAACAAGGATGAATTATGAAAACTTGAACATGATTTATATGAATGGATCATTACAATTTTCCGCATGCTTGATGATGTCTTGGTCCATCCCTAATAATTCTTCTTTAAAAAAAGTTTAATCCAATCAGAATTCTCGTCTTTTACGTACACTTAATTTTAATAAGGCTTTAGTATTTGTAGTTGTAATATATTTTTTCATAAATAAAAGTTTGTAAAGCCCAATCAATTTACGTTACACTTAATTAGAAGGTTGAGGTTTTAAAAACGTGATGTCACAAAGATAAAGAAAGGTTTAAACGTGTGAGCAGATATAAAGGTCAAAACTTTTCTTGCTTCTTTTTAAAGCACACAATAAAAATTTAGAAGAAAGAAAATTGGGGGCTCTTCGTCACTGACGCGGTTTCAGTGGATCCCACAACGCAACACAACAGACTGAGAAAACTTCACAACACCAATTCTTCGGTCTGTCTCTATCTGCTTACCAGAAGAATTGCATAATCCATCCCTCTTTTGTTTTTCTTAAAGCTTTCGACTTGTGCGTGCGACAGATTTGAATTAGCTTTGGTGGGAGAAGAGAGATAATTCCAAGATACGGGTCTTGTTTGAAGATATCGGATTTACGATAACTCCGTTACACTTTTGGAAATATTTATCTACCTTCCCGGAAATTTTGTCTCTGATAATCCCCAAAAAAATTTATGTAAATGGTTGAAATTCTCTGTGAATTTCGACGGCTCTTGTTGAATTCGGTTGCTGCAACTTCGTGGGTATCTGAAAGATGTCGCAGAAGAGGGAGTTTGAAGAAGGGAAAGCTCGACTGGAAGGTGGCTCACCCGAGGATAAGCGTAGAAGATTCAAAAGGTAAAATTGTTTTGAGCTTCTTATACGGTTTATGATGTTGTAGGTTCGAAATCAGTAAGCATCTGTGTTTAATTCAATCGTTTGGATATGGATGATATGATATAAACTTATGAGTATGAATTAGAGTCTAAAAGTTGTGATCTTTATATCCCATGGCTGTGAACAAGAACATATTGGATCGAGAGATTAATCAGTGAAGTGGTGATTGCTTCAACACAAAACTGAGCATCTTTGATTAGGATGTTAGACGAACTTCTACAGCTTGTGGGGGTCTTTAGTTAGCTTGTTTCTGTCATGATTTCAGAGGAGACTAGTTGATCATTGTGTTCTTCGCTTGGAAGTTGTAAGTATGTTTGGTTTTGTCTCTACAAAGAGTGATTGAAGCATTTTTTTTTCCAGGTCTCTTGCTATGGGACAAAGCAATAATGTTTATTAAGTTAGATTTTCTCAATCGATTCTTTAGTGTCAGCCAGCTAATGTAAATTTTCACGTATGACTTTGGATCCAAATTCAGTGTGGTTCAGGAGGTAATGAGATTGCAAACTGTCAAACATTTTCTCGAACCCGTTCTCGAGCCCTTGATTCGTAAAGTGGTACGTAACATGTTCAAAGAATTTAGTACCTTTTCCCCATAGGATTTCGTATTTGTTTTAGCATTTTAATGGATATCGCATGGAACAGGTAAAAGAAGAAGTTGAATTGGCTCTTCGAAAGCATCTAACAGGCATCAAGTGGTAAACCTACTTTTCAAAATTAAATATTAGATTTTCAGGCTGTTCTGATATTAATACTTTTCTTCCGATATCCATTTTTGTTCAGGATTTGTGAGAAAGAGATTCATCCTTTGGAATCAAGGAACCTACAGCTGAAATTCTTGAACAATCTATCGCTTCCTGTGTTTACTTCAGCTCGGATAGAAGGAGATGAAAGCCAAGCTATAAGAGTTGGATTAGTGGATCCTTCAACTGGCCAAATTGTCTCCTCCGGGCCCGCATCATCTGCAAAACTCGAAATTTTTGTTGTTGAGGGTGATTTTAATAGTTACAGCGGTTGGACAGCTGAGGATATCAAGAATAACATTGTAAGAGAGAGAGAAGGAAAGAAACCTCTACTCAGTGGGAATGTATTTGCGGTTCTTAATGATGGCATCGGTGTTATGGATGAAATTTCGTTTACAGATAACTCTAGCTGGACTAGGAGCAGGAAGTTCAGACTAGGGGTGCGAATGGTGGATCAATGTGAATTTGTCAATGTTAGAGAGGCAATAACAGAGTCCTTTGTTGTAAGGGATCACCGTGGAGAATGTAAGTATTGCTTGTTAGTTTTCTCTCTCACAATATGTATCATTGAGCAAATTTTGAGTATCTTCTTATGGTATGATTCATAAGATACGAAAAGAAAGTTCTCTTAGATAGTTTTCTGCATACTTGACTCTGGAAGTCTTAGCATAGGTATAAGGACCAGACCAGAGTTGAGAGATTGTTACTCTCAGGTACTCCTAATTTTTGTAATTCCACGCTCTTTCTTGTAGTGTACAAAAAGCATCATCCTCCTTCTCTTTTCGATGAAGTCTGGAGATTGGAAAAGATAGGGAAAGATGGAGCATTTCACAAAAGACTGAATTGCTCAAATATAAACACTGTCAAGGATTTCCTAACACATTTCCATTTAAACTCTTCAAAACTCCGTCAAGTAAGATTTTGTTTTCCTTTCCAAAAACGATATGTGGTTATGTAACTAAGGCTTTTATTCGTGTTATTTTATTTTTTTCTGGAATTAAGCTTCCAAATAAAAAGAAATTTTACTTTTGTGGACATAAATCTTTTGTTTGACAAGTAAAATTGGGTTGTGTTTCATTCTCACCTTGGGAACAAACACGGTTTTAAGGTTGTCTTGACCTAATGATGATTGATGTTCTCGCAGATTCTTGGTACGGGTATGTCTTCAAAGATGTGGGAAATTACTTTGGACCATGCTCGATCGTGTGTTCTTGATAATAGCGTCCATGTGTACCAGCCTCCTGGATTTCAGAAGGAAACAGCTGTAGTCTTCAATGTCGTAGCTCAAGTGCTTGGACTGCTTGTGGATTTTCAGTATATTCCTTCTAAGAAGTTATCTGAGATTGAAAAGGCACTGATTCTCTCTCTCTCTCTCTCTACAGTATTTGACTAGGTTTCTCTCTTCTATATACTGTTCAGGTCTTCATAAGTGTTGATTTTGTTTTTCTGATTTAGGTTCAAGCCGAGGAGATGGTAATTGCTGCATTGAGTCACCTAGATGAAGTTATCTCGTATGATGACGAGTCTTCCATGATGAGGAACTTTCTCAGTATCCCGTCTTCTCAAGACAGTGTTGGGATTGATTATTCTGGTCTTAGTTTGACCAGCTTGGACGGTTATGGTTTTGTGTCAAACCTTCACAACACAGCAGAATGTAGTGGCCAGTACAGTGATGATGTTGACATGGGAGTTACTCCACAAGATTTATATGAAGACTTCAATCTCTGGAATTGCTCTCAGATTCTAGGCTTAGAAGAACCGCAATCCGATTTGCAGAGTGCACTTGACGGGTTCATGTCACAGAAGAGTGTTTCGGTCGGAAAAGCTCACAGCAAAAGATGGACAAAGCTTTTCAGTGTCTCGAAATGGCTCTCTGTTTTCAAGAATGTTACAGTTAGGAAAAACGTGAGCTGAGTTAGTTACAGTTACAAAAACAAAAAACTACTCTCGCCCTGGACAGATTCGTGTATATATACAGACTCGGGGAAAGCTTGTGAATCTCGGGTTTCTAGTCATCTAGAGGCGTTCCAAAGTGTTTTCTTCTTTCTTCTTTTTCGTTTGGTCTTTCCATCTTTGTGTTCAAAGATGTGAATATGTTAGGAGAGCTTCATTTTTGTTGCAGGCTTCAAAAAAAGAGTCTTTTATAATCTTTGTGATCAAGAATTATTCAAACACTGAACAAGTAGATACAAATCTAGTTTTGGACTGGTTTCTTGTTTCTTCTGATGTTCTTCTGGTTATGTGAGACTGAATAAATTGAACAATTCAAAGTACACTAGAAATAATAGTTTCGATGTGGAAATTGGGATGTGAGAGAAGGGTGATGAACAGCCCATAAAATATATTTGGGGTCAAAATAGAATAGTTACAAAGTATACAGACAATGTTGGAAACTCGAAATTCATCCTCATTTCTAATCGGGAGAGAATATTTTTTCAATTTCTGTCGAAACTCCTCTGGGCATGGCGTATTTGTTCAACAAGGCTTCATCAATTTCATCTCATTTCCGTTCCTCTTCACAGGTTTAAATCTTATTGTCTTGTTGATAGATTATTGTGGGATTTTCGTTTGATCTGTGTGAGAATTTTCCGTCTTGAAATTATTGCAGAAGACGGGTGATGCTTTATCTCCATCCCGTCGTGGTCTCCACATCGAGCCAGGAACTCGGGAGAAAGCAGTAAGCACCTCTAACTTGGTTACTAATTTGCTTGTTTGAATCGAACTTGGAGGCTCTCTAATGAACATTTGGAATCTAAACTTGGCTTACATTTACGATTTGACTGAGCACTGGTTCTTTGCGACCCAGTTTTTTTGGGTGGAATTTTCTATCTCAACTGAGAATTGCAGAGAAAGATTTTGAGAATTTTATGAGATGCAGTAAATAAGGTTCCTTTATGATTTGTGATGTTTTTGTTAGTCTGAATTCAAATTGAGAGAAGAAAATTTCACAAAGAGTTTGAGTTGTTGTCGTTGCTAATACTTTTTCATGACAATTTATTCTGTAATTGATGAGTTTCTCTTTACTTGATTGAAATTTCGTGTAGCTCTTGGCTGGAGATGATGCTTTGAAGAGATTCAAGTCTCATAAGAAAGATGTGCACAGATTGAAAAAGATCGGAGATGTCTTCACTCTTGTTGTTATTGCAGGTAACATAGTTCATAGCTTCGTTTTTTATCAGATTTAGTGGTAAAAGTTTTATCAAGATAGATTCACAATACCACTGGGCACACTTAGATACCCATTGCTTTGTAGTAATCAAGAATGTCATATGTTTCATGGACATGTTCTCTAGATGTGAATGGAAAATGTTTAGCAACTTTAAAATCATCCTCATAACATCATTGAGAAGTCTCTAAAAGATGCTCTTGAAATGTCACTTCTTTCTTACTATGAAAAGAAAGTTGCTCTGTAATAGTTGCTTTTGAGATGTCACTTGTCCAACTCTTTTGATGTACTTAGCAATATGAATCAGTTTGGAATTACGAGATACATGATACATGATACATGATACATGATACAAGTCTTTTAACTCGCAATTAATCCGGATTGTGATGTATCTTGTATCTTGCTTGTTTTTGTTTTTCAGGATGTTGCTATGAAATCTATGTCAAAGCTGTGATGAAAAAAGAAGCCAAGGCTGCAGGAAAAAGCTCATGAGTCTTGTCTTTGTATGCTCTCTTCTTTTTTTATACATTCTCTCTTTTTTTTTGTACAATCTCGCAATAATGTTTGTTTACTACTCAATGCTCAAGGCATCTAATAAAGTAGACAAAAAGAAAAAGACAGTGTCGAGGGAAACAAAACACAGGCTTTTTCTGTTTTTTTTTTCCTTTTCCGTTTTGTTGGAATCTGTTTCAGGAAAAAATAAATGTATTATGCGTACTTTATAATCTACATAAATTTTCGTTCAAAACGATCAAATATATGTGTAGACCGGTTCGCTGCAGCCTAACTTTATATTGGGCTTTTGTCTGGGCCCAGTTCAAAAAGAAGTCTCCGAATCCATCTCGGTGTAGACCGGATCTCAAACCGAAATCTTGATTTGATTGCCCTTAATTTTCAACTTAATAATTAATGACTCAACAAGAAAATATCTACCATACGTTCTTCACAGATGACGCAAATTAAATTAACAGCTAGATTAATAAAAACAAAGTACAAAGAGAGCTTTCATGCTCCGATTTGATAACATTGGTTCACCAAATATATGTATATAAAATGTTAGAATGTTAGTTGAACCACCTTGGGGTACGTATAACAAAGAAGCCCATCAAATTAAGTTACTTTTTGCTTGATTTGCACATATTGATGTTTGAAAGCTACAATTCAAATGTTCTATATTATCTACATTTGTACTCATAGTTCGATATGTTGTCGAAGTTCTATCAATTTATGATATTGATTGGTATGCAATTTCGTAAAAGAAAATCTCACATCCATTAGTCATAAGACTAATTTATATCAACTAACGTAAGTAATATATAATCATATTACATGCATGAAGTAGAATGAACAACTGGAACGTCATAATTAATAAACAAGTTTAATCTAAACACTATTTGAAAACATTAAACCCCGTGTAAATGTTAGTTGATCAGACAGTAACATTTCCATTAAATACGTCATTTGACTATCAACTTATCACAATTTACAATAAGTAGCCCTTAAATACATAATCGTATTTAATATTTTAGTTTTTTCTGGAATAATAATTTAAGAAAAAAAGAATTTAGGAAAACAAGGCGGATCATTCTTATACCACATCATCGTGTTCCCTGGCGTGATTATTTAGACACCTGAAGAAACGGCATCGTTTCAGGTCATCATCATCTCTATTCCCACCTTCCAAAAAACGGTATAAAGAAAGATGACAGAGAGCCACGCAAACAAACGGTAAAACCAACTGGTCACCGAGTCAAAGCTTCTACCACCGCCTAAGTAACTATATCTTCATTTACACTAAATGCCACTGCCACCTCTTATTCCCCCAGATCCACCACCGTCTCCGCCGCATCATTGATCCTCAAACCGTCGCCGGAAAGTACTTAAAACGGTACGGAAATGGCGAAAAACTCGAATCAAAAGATGTCGGTGTTGCTAACCAAGCTCGGAGATCGAGATACTTTCGCAATGGCGGCTCGAGAGCTCGACTTGATGGCTAGACAGATTGATCCTTCCGCCGGGAATCTCCAGTCGTTTATTTCCGTTATACTCTCCGCCGACACAGGCGATAAACCGGCGGTTCGTAAGCATTGTATTCACCTGCTCGCCGTCTTATCCGTTTCTCTTCCTCCCAATTCTCTGTCTCCTTTTCTGTCGAAGATCCTTGCTCGCATCACGAGACGCCTCCGTGATCCGGACTCTTCTATCCGCTCAACCTGCGTCGCGGCTGTGTCGGCAATCTCTTCCCGAACGACGAAGCCTCCTTTTGTTTTCGCATTCATGAAGCCATTGGCGGACACGCTTTTCACAGAGCAGGAGGTTAATGCGCAGATCGGAGCGGCGCTCTGCCTCGCGGCGGCGATCGATGCGGCGGAGGATCCGGATCCGGTTCGACTAGGGCAGGCACTTCTTCCTAGACTGGAGAAGCTGGTGAAGTGCAACGCGTTTAAGGCGAAACCGGCAGGAGTCGTTGTGATCGGAAGCGTCATTGGTGCAGGTGGTGTGTCCGGAGCCACTGTGAGCTCCGGCGGATTGAGAGGGCTGGTGGATTGCTTAGTTAGCTTCTTGGGTAGTGAAGATTGGGCGGCGAGGAAAGCAGCCGCCGAAGCCCTGGGGAGGTTAGCGACGATGGAGAGAAATGACTTAGGCGAGTTCAAGGCTAAATCCTTGAAGATCTTCGAAAGCAAGAAATACGACAAGGTTTGGTTTTCGTGATCTTAAATTTTCATCTGAGTGTATAATTTTGATAAAACATGATCGCAAAAATTTCAACTTTTGAATTTTTTTTTCTGATTGTTTAGGTGAAAGCTGTGAGAGAGGTGATGAATCAAATGATGGAGGCGTGGAAACAAGTCCCAGATTTATCAGAGGAGGTTTCTCCACCCAGATCTAATGCTTCTTCTAAAGGTATCTTCCTCTAATCATTGGATCTTAGCCAAATCAGGAAACTTTTTCTTGTTTACGACATACTATCTTGGTTAGATCCGTGTATATTCGAAAAAAGTGTGTTTTTTTAGCCTTGTACGGATTCGTTGCTAAGATCATGGATGCTTACTTCTCTTCTTCTCTTGCTTCTAGGCATTGGAGCAGATGATGCAAGTGATGGACGATATCCTTCAGGTTCTAGAGTTGCATCAACACCTGCTAAACCAAGAACTCATCTAGTTAACAGATCGACGCCACCGGGGAGCTCACTAGCCACCACAGCTAGAAAACGGACTAACATAAAAAGCAGTGATCAGAAGAAGACAAGTTCAGTACCATCACATACTAAATCAAACGTAAGGAAAAGATTGGACTGGAAAGCTGGAGGAGCTAGTATTCCCAGTGGTAAGCCTCTTGAAGAAGAATATCACGCCAATAATGAAAACACAAACGAAGCGAGTCATTTTAATCACGAGAAGATGCAGAAGCTAGGAGGTATTGCTAGTTCTCTTACTGGCAATCTCCCACCATCCGGTGCTACAATGGCTCCAGGACATCATGTCTTGTCTGAAAACCAGAATAGTGGTAACTGCAAAGGGCTTGAAGAGATGTCTCTGATCCGTAGTCAGCTTGTTCAGATTGAACAACAGCAATCGAATCTAATGGATCTCCTTCAGGTTTGTTCTAAAACATGATGATGATCTGTCTAACATCCATTCAGATTGTCATTTCCTCGGTTCCTGAAACCCATTCTGTGTTTATTTCATTAGAGATTTGTTGGAAGCTCACAACAAGGAATGGACGGTCTGGAAACTCGAGTTCATGGCCTAGAACTTGCGCTGGATGAGATATCTTATGACTTAGCGGTTTCAAATTGGAGGATGAGTAATGGTTCAGGCAGAAAAAACTGGTGTCTGATTCCTCCTGGAAGCTTCATTAGATCCAAATTCTGGAAGAAACCTGATTCGAGGTATTCAGCATCGAGGCTGGCCACTTATAGGAACAGAAATGCGCAAACCATCGAGATACAAGACTCGAGGCAGCGGTTCAATGGTGCTGCAGGATTTATAGTCAACCCATTAGCTGAAATTCGACCTGATAATGCATCTGCAGGTAAATAAATTGTGTTATGTCACATTCGAGTCAATGTTCGTTTCAGTAGGAACTGTGAAGCAGTTCTCGTGTTTAGTCAATAACATAACTAATAAATACTTCTTTGATTCTCTTGCAGGTATGCCTCACAATTAAGGGAAGAAGAGAAACAAAACCTTTAAAGATTCTGAGACTTAAACCCACTGTGTGTGAATGTGGTGATTCATACTAATTACTAAGTTATATATAATATTTCTACCTTAAGTTCTCAACCATTTTACTATTTTGTTTTTCCTTGAAAATATGTTCTACGAAAATCCTTGAAAGAAATTAGATCGAGTCCAACGAGTTCTTTTGCTGAAAGTTTCTGATATGTTGCTTTTTCTTGTCAGAGTTTTGTGTTACGGGGTTAATGAATTTCAATTTTCATATGTCATATATATTATCTCAAACGATGAATTGGTCAAATCTGTAACAATTGAAGTTTTTTTTTTGAAGCCCCCCAAAATGAAAAAAAAATCTAAAGATAAATAATTCTTCAAATTTGATTATGGAGCAGCCTAACTTCTGTAAATTCACGGGTTGAATAATTGAAGTAGTTGGCAACTGTTTTTCTTTCTCTACTTTGAAAAGAAAATGGATTTATTTTATCTTTTCGTTGAATTGATTATTAGAATTCACTGGTTATTGTATCATAACTCATAATGGGACTTCATGGGCAATCAAATAGTTTAGTAGGTCTCAAAAGTAAAAAAAAGAAACTTTATATTATCACTGATTCTTAACTTTTTTTGTTTTATAGTCCATCTTTGAGTATGGGCAATTTAGTAATTGATCAGTTCATTATATCAAACTTTAGAATTGTTTGAGAGATTATTTACTAAAGTTCTGAGAAAAAAATGTTTTACCAGGAATAGAACCACAGGAGATCTTAATTAGAAAGAAGTATTCAAGAGTGAAAGTCAACAAACAAAGCTAAAGATAGTGCTTAATCAATGGTGTTATCATGTGACATTCGAGTAAATACTACAAGAGAAAAGCTGATGATCACCAAGGTGTTAATGGAGATTAAGACAAGACAGTATAGTGATTGAGTGGAAGTGTAAGCACATAATCACTGTATTGCAAGTTCATAAGACATAAAGTAAGAAAAAAAGGTTTCAAGTGAAAAGTGAAAGCAAAAAACATCACATCACATGAACCAAGATTTGCTTTCTAAACACATTCAAGTTCTTTTCGTTGCCAATCTGCTTCTCCTTATATATTTTGGTATCATTTTGTAACAAAGTTGTAGAACATTTATGATTTTATCATAAAATTGAAAAACAGTATATAAGTCTTGATAAAACTCAGTAAGGTAAAAGAGAAGAAAAACAAAAAAATCGATGCTTTTGTATATGATCCCACTCAAATTCATACCAATCCTTGAAGGGGGGAAAAGGATCCCTTCTGTTTTCTCTCATCCGGTTTAAATAAAAATAGACAGAAGTTTGGTTCTTCGCACTGGTAATAAACCGGCCAAACAATGGAACAACGGCTCAGACCAGAAAGAAAATAAAATAAAATAAAAAAATCTTTATGAACAGCTAAAACAGTAAACAATGCACAAAAGCATCAAATCTCTCACCTTTTGAAAAAACCATCAAAAGGGGTCTATGCAAAAATCGACCTTCTCTTATGGCTCTTCTCACTCTTCTTCTTTTTCTTTCTTTCTTTCTTTCTTTGTTTTCATCATCTCTATGATACAGGAGCAACCAGATTCAACTCAAGAGGCTTCAAAGCTGCCTGAACAAGTTCTTGAACAGTACGGTTACGGCGACAAACATCTGAAAGTTCCTCGGCGTGTCCTATCAGAGAATTCACATCTGCTCCATAAGCAACATCTGACAACGCTTGTAAGAACTTGCTCGACTCGGTCTCTGTAACAGCTGTTCGAGGTATCAGGCTAACACTTTCCTTGGCCCAGGCCAATGCTTGTAAACCGTATGTTCTGGTCAGAGCTAGCAGCGCGTATGTTACCTGACCAAAACCCACAAAAGAAAAACAAAACAAAAAACGGTTTTTCAAAGGCCAGATGCATCACTCTAAATGCAGCAAAAGATGTATTCCTAAAGTTACCGTATCTAGCCGAGAACTGGGAAGAGCTCCTGCTAATGATGAAATCAAGATTCTAGTAATTGTAGCTCCCCGGGGAATAATGACATTGTCCCTGATTCGTACAAACTGTTCTTCATTCACAGATTTCTCGAGGTCAAAAATGTCGGATAAAAAGGTCAATATCGAGTGGCAGGCCTCTCTGTAGAACGTGTTCAAAACATTTAGTTAACATCATCAATGTCAAAACCTTCAAGGAAAAACAACTTATGATGAACAAAATTGAGAGTAAAACCTGTGCTGCACTGTCATTCCAATCATTGCGCAATCTACAATTGGTGAAAATATAGGAGAAGGAATAAATAAATGTGGACAGTAACGAAGACATCTCGACGCCAACAAAAAGCAATCATCAGCTATGTCTGGTCTAGCAGTGACTTCCTGAAAAGTTGTAAAGAGAATCAGACACCACATATGATATAAGAACTGGATGAGAATATATGCTACTAAGTGAAGTCATCCACCTTGATACTTGTCATAAGACATGTTGTGTGTGCAAAGAGTGTTTCAATCAGATTCTTCAAGTAGTCAGCACAAGATGGGTCTGAGCCAAAAATCTACAAATCCCACGAAGATTAGATTCTCTAAAGCTTTTCTTTCTCCGAGCATCCCATTGAATGAAAATAAAATAAAATACCTTTATAACTTCACTGGACAGATAAAGAAAGCATGGCTGATGATGCTGCTGATAATGGAATTGAATTTTTGCCAGCATTTCCCCAATTGTGTTTATTATGTATCTTCCAGAAGTACGTACCTACAAACATAGTTCCACCATTGCTTTCTCTTAGTGAAGTATCCCCCTCTATCGCAGTTCTCATCGAAAAAATATTTTTAAATCTTTACTTATTTGCATAGACATAGAATGTTTAGTAAACAGAGGAACAAGAAGAGACAGGTAAAATAAAAACTTAAAAAAACGATGGTGTGAAGCTCACAGCATATTTGCATGCTCTGCATAGAGATTCCATTGTCCTCATGTCCCAAGGACGACTGCAGTAAAACCATTTTAAAGTAAGAGGCTAAATAAAACGCATTTTGAAGAACATATGGTAATCATCAATTCATCATGTGTCTAGAAACACTCACGCATCAAAAATTACTCTGAAAATAGCCCAATGTTTATTTATCTCAGCAGCAACAGCTTCAGGGTGGTTCACATACCTAAGGTAGTAGCATCTGTTAGCAAGACTAAACAAATCGTACGGAGTTACATTGCATTATTGAGATATTATACAAACCTGAACAGGAAGGCAAACCGGTCAATATGAACAGTTAATTCCCGGGCATGCTTCTTGTCCAGATCCTCTTTCGCCGCTTCCTGATTCACAGAGTTACATTTCTCATAATTATAAGTCTAACAACATATCAAACAGCCATGCAAAAAGTCAAGATGGCGAACCTCTAGAGGAGAAGCGGCTGAAAAGCATAATTTCTCAAGCGCGCTCTTAGCCTGATCTAAAGGAAGTTCTGTAACAACCATACTGCATAACAAAATCATAAAGATGTGAATAACACACAAATGAGGGGATATAATCCATCATTCATTTGACTCCATACCCTAAAGCTTCGACGAGATTTAGCGAATCCTCAGCAGATACTTTATAACCACTGCCTCCATTGATTGCCATACAATAGATTGTTAATAAATCTTCAAAATACCCACAAAGATTTTTTCGGCAATCTGTAGTTAAAAAATTAAATAAACAGACGTCAGATATTTACAAAAAAAAGTTTAACATTTTAAAACCAATAAGAGAATACACCAATTATAATATATGCATATCAGTTTCAACACAAACATCTTCCTGTAATTCTCTGTGGGGAGAAAGAGGAAAGAGTAAATTGATTAACAACAAGCAATCCACATTTAAAGAACATTATTATCAGAATGGTTTCACACCATATATCATAAAAAATAATTTGGTGATGATGATTGATGTAAACAAGGCTGGAAAGCAGAATTCAGTCCAAGGAAAGCATACAACAAAATTCCAAATACTTGCCAGTATTGCAATGCACCCTATATGCTAGCAATTCAGTAGAGTCGAAGTCAGATCCGTTAGCGTGGGTTCCAGTCAGACCTTTTGACTAGCTGCCATCTTTGAAGCAGGTCAGTATGCAATTGAATTTTTACAGAGGTCAGAACTTCATACTTCCTAAGAGAAAACTAACAACCAGAATTTAGTTTGCAAGTGAAATATGAAACTACTTAATGTTATTATGCCAGGAGAAATCAAGAAGATGAAACTTAAAAACAGCTCAGGAAGAACAATATTTATAAAACCAAAGCTGGTTTACTTCAATATAACCAACAAAGAGTTGGCTCAAACCAAAATATATTTGTATCGTCAGGAAGCAACAAAGAAATTAGAGAGCACGTTCTGTAGTATATGCAAACTCATCATTTGTCAATGTTATGCTTAGAAGTGGAAAAAACAAGACTTGTTAAGTTTAAGAGCGAATACAATACCGTCACAGATATGTCTAAAAGCCAAAGCTGCAGCTGCTGCACAATCCTCAGATGTCCCCATTCCACTCATAAGAATTCTAATGATCGATGGCAATATTGAAACACTAGCTGGCGCAGCATTAAGCCACTTTGAATAAGCCCCAACAAGTAAGCATGCTGAAATCAAATATGGAAATAGATGTCTCATCATAAAGAAAAGGCTTCAGACACATTTGCTATTTAATTAAGAAATAACTAAGCATAACTTGGAAGGTTTCTTCAGAGCATAAGCTAGTAGTTTCCAGTAAGTAGCTTTTCACCTTCACATATAAGATCTGAGAATAAAAAAAGCCTAATCACCTGTTTGAAGCAGTTGCGCTTGCTGGGGAAGATTTTGAAGCAAGGCCATCACCTGGAAGTATAATGTATGAAAGAATGAAATTTCCATGGATGATACACTAATAGACCAGAGTAGAATCGAAGAAAAATTGTTTCAAAACTTTAAACACACAAATTTGATAGGGCAAAGACCCACAAGCCTATTGTAGCATACAAACTAAATGGGAAACCCATATTCCACAGATAGTGAAAAAAGAATAAATACTGGCAGCAGCAGCATGATATACGAACATGGACATGGAGGAACTATCCATAATACAGACCTGGGGCATCACTTCAGCTTCAACAACTGAAACGTAATTTGATATTGCCCAAATACAGAACAAGATAGCTTCTGCTGGACGCCATTCTTGAAAATCATTTCCTCTCTGAGCATTGGCCTGCGTACATATTTCACAGACGTCAAAAGATATTCAAACTTCAAATAATGTACATAACGTAAGTGTCTGGTGGTGATAATCCAAATATCGTTAACGTGTTTCTAATTTATCTCTATATAATATTGATTCAATATCTTCCAATGCAGATCCTTAATTCGCTGATAGAACAAATAGCATGCTTGTTAATATTGTACAGTACAAACCTCAAGAAGCTTCATATAGAGAATCTTAAGAGTTGTATCACCTCCCAGGATTAATGCAGCGTCAATTAATACATCTGCAACAGCTGGAAATATAAAAGATTCCATCAGTATAAAGCAATGGTTCAACTAAATAAAATAAGAAAAGGAGGCAATTTGGGCCGTCAGAGTTCATTGAGCATAGCACACATCAATCGATGTAAAAGAAAGTACGTCAATCAAAATAGACTTTGAGAGGTACAACACCCTGCGCAAACCGAGTGACTAAAACAACCACATAACCTCGGAAAAAACAATACTCTATCTGCTTCAGGAAACAAGTACAAAGAATGCAAATTCTCAGCAATCAGAACAATCCATTTAAAAGTTCCTTACAATCCTTCCTAGTAGCACCCCTATATCTAGCGATTTTGATCTATGTAATGTTAGGAACAGAAGATTTTGATCTATGTAACAAGCCATATGCGGCTATGATTACCATATCTAGTCTGCTTGAATTCCTTAAGGTCCTCATACGAGAGGCTTTGATAATCTTCAGGATACTGAACTCTGAAGCCAACCTGTGAAGAAAACCAGTTTAGATGTTTAAACCCACAAAAACTGCAGAGCATACAATAACCCATCTAATTTGCTTTTTCCACCTTCCACCAAAAGATGATCATTCAAAATTTCGTAACCAGCATTTTAAAGAGCAACATTAATAAACACATAAGTCATCCCATGCATCAGAAATCAATTCGTCAATAAAGGCTTCAAGTACTCTTGAAGGAGTAAAACTTAAGAATGGCTAACAAAAATGAACTTGAGGAGTATCTGATGATACACTCACCAAAGACACAAGGCTCTCATAGGCTGGGCGGAAGATATGCTGTCTTCGGTTTCTCTCGGCTTCAATAGACGCTTCACTACCCAAGGAAATATAAGAATCCCTGAAGATTGAAAATCACACTCTCAGAATATGACACTAGGAGCACCCAGCAAACATGGATAAGGATGGTGTTACCTCTTTGTCAACGTAAGTTGAAGACTGTGCCAAAAGTTGAATGTCATTGAGGCTATATCAAACTCTGGGTGCGAAGTGACTTCTAGCAGGGCATGCACAATAAACATTGATTCATCTGAACCTAGAGGTCAGAAAGAGTACCTTCGACCATATTAGATTACCAACTAAAGGATTCGGACCACCAAAAGCAATCAAGAGATATGAAAGGGAACACTTAAAACAACATGGCAGAGTAGCAGAAATGAGGCTGTATACCTGTAGCGATCAATTCAACATATGAATCGCCAACATCAGCAAATAATCGACCAATAGCTTTGACATCTTCTTCGTCCTGATAGTGAAATCATTGTAAGAGGCAAAAGAAAAAAATACACGCACATGCTAAAATTACAACAGATTCTGAAGGGTATCTTCAGCAGGCTTTGCCAATATGCCTACCACAGTTATATGAAGTCCTATAAACAGAAAACCACCACTCTAGCTCTAAAGTTAAAACAAATGTTGGCTATCAGCTTCCTATTATTTAAAGCCTTTAATGGAGTCCATGAGTTCAAGCAAATTCAGCCATCAGCTTGCCTATATTAATACAAAAGGTAAACAGGATCTTAGCAGTACCTTTGAAGAATCTCTTAGATGGGTCTTAAGACTTAAAATCTGAGGCACAATAACTTGAATCAAGCGTGTTTGCGCAGAAATACCACCAGAGCTTGGCGATGCCGTGTGATGTATCAGTTCAGATACAACTGCAAAGTTGAAAATGAAGTCTATCAATAAATAGTCTAATAGTGTATCCAATGAAAAAACATCTCAAGCCAATACAGAAGCCACTCCAACATGCTTTGAGTACTAATTTCTATAATTCAACAAGAAACGCTTAACAACATATTTCTAGAAGCTCTATTTGCATATATTCTAACTATGAGACATGCATGCTAGACAGTTGGCACTTTCCATAGTGTCCCAATACCAAAAACATTTTCACAATATAATTCATCCGTAAATAATCTCTCCAAAAAGTATTTATTTGTAGTATCCCAAAGATTAAAAAAGGCGGATGTGTATATCAGCCATTCCAACGATTATACCATTTACAGATGCCTCTGAGAGTGGATCACAGTTCAAACTTGAGAGAGCTGCATGCACCAACGGATGACCGGCAAGCACTTCTCCAGAAATCCTGAAAAAAAAAACCATCCCAAAGTTTACTAGCATACACTTCAGTCAGTATCATTGTTACTAAGTTAAATATCGATGAAAAATAGTGAAGGCTAGCACTAGTAGCAACCAACAGTTATGGACCGAGTAACTTAGCTCTGTGTCTAAGAGATTCTATAAAGATTCTTATATTATAGAAGACCTTTCATTTTCGTGGAGATAGAAAAGCAGAAAGAAAGAGCATACCCATGCCTAAGACGGAGCCAAGAAGCAAATGCCTCAAGAACCTGAAATTCCAAAATCACAAAAGAAATAATTGACATAAGTGACCCATGCAAGACCAGAACCACTAGCTGATCCAACATACACACACACAGACACAACAAATCTACAGTAAATTCGGACATACGGGACATTTTTCGGATAAATATTTAAATTCACAGGAAAATGAAAGCCTTAGTTGCAAACGAAGCTTTTACATGAAACTTGCCACGTTTTTACAAGTCAAACAAAAACTCTGACTGGTAAAGCAACCAAAATTTAGTGTAAAGAAAGAAAACACCAAGTGCATCGGAAACATAAAAGATGGTTTCTCTAAAATTTAAAGTGATGTTCAGAAGGATCATGGAAAGTGAATAACAGACTATATGTATGGAACAATGACACGACTCCATATAAAAAAGATAAGCTCTGACCTGTTCCTTAAGTTCGATTATATTCACACATGCTGTTAATATACTAACTGCAGCTTCCATTTGAGAAGTAAGTTCATTCTCAAATTGACGTCGTCGATCTGGACGAGCAGCTATTTTGTAGTTAAACGTTTCCTGGTCATAGCAAGAAGGACAATGAAAATCAAGACACCATATCACCATCTAAATTAAAGTTAAAATATAATTTAATATTAGCAGTCGCGCCACAATAAATTAGTTCCTAAAGGGGATCAAATTAATTTAAGAGAAAGGTGGACATTATGGATTCTTCTTTCAATTACAAATCTCAACGTTATCTGCAAATAGGGTCATCCTAAACAGCTTTCCAGGAAACGAAAAGCTTTTATCCAACTATTACTTAAGGTATTGAAATAAGACTTATAGTAATGCATACTTGGAAACGCTAACAATAAGATGGTACAGAATATTCTCGGAAGAAATTAGCAACCTTAAGCATAGTTCTACTCAATTTGAGGCCAACAATACCAGCATAGCTAAGTAAGCAGACCCGAGTCACACCTAAACAAGGCCTTTCATTACCTATATAGCCGGCTACATGAATTCATTTTCATCACTGAGAGAGATGAACAATTAAACAAAGGAATGCAAAATACTCTACCTCGGGCAAAACTGTCAAGAGTTCCAAGAAACCAGGCACATATTCAGGATGCATATTCATCTCATCCGTAAGCCAGCTAACTATACCACCATCTCCCCAATCTGCCGCAGGAACATGCACTGCCAAGGCAGCAACAGCAATACTAATCTACAATACAAAATACTTGAATAAGATAATTCAGCTCAAAGAATCAAAAAGTTTTAACGCGAAACAACAACTTCAGCGCATAATGGACAAAGATTTTTTGAAGCTTACCTGGGTCCTAACTTTTGGGGGGCCTTTGTGAAACTTTTTTAATAATGTCTGCACTTGAGAAAATAGTGTCAGTCAAACTGTGCCGGGAACACTCAGAAAGTATTTGTCCAATACCAAGACTACATGTTGCCCAAAATTATAGACAAAACACTAGTTCCACTGAGTTTTCCTATTACACTAGTGTTAACAAACATACATAACTATTCAGAAACCCTATAACTCATTAGTATTTACTTATAGAACAAAGACTTACCGTTAATGATTCTCGTAGCTTCTGAAAAGCCCCAGGAGGTAGTTCTTCAAAATCTCGTTGAACCTTTAAGTAAGACAGACCAGATGTCAACAGAGTGCAGTCTCCACGATTGCATAATCAGTATTGAACACTTCGAGAGAATTAAAAGTGTGTGTACCTTGCTTCTAAGGGTCTGAGAACAAAATATCAAAGTTTCCAAATTGCTGGAAGAATCATGAAGTAAATTATCCGCAACCTAGAATACACACAACAATACAGAGTAAGAAACATTGCAGAACTGTTCCACCAAAATTTATTCTTATCGGAATCGACAATCATGGGTCAAAAAAAGCTATTAGAAAGACTGATAAAACTTAGCAAATCGTTTCTCTAACAAGATAGATCTCTTCATACGCCATAGGCATACTTCTCAATATCAGCTATAGAATAATGCAAAATTGCACTAAAGTATATTCATCGTATTCAAAACCATCACTAATATTGAAATTCGAGCTTCCTGCTATGCATACGACGGCAAAGAAAGCAAATCGAGAATACAAATTGATAAAGGATGAAACTTTGTGCACCTGTGTAGTCTAAATTAGCTAAGAATCGAATAATTAAAGCTCTAACAAAAAAAGGAACGAAGAACAGTCGAACCCAAACAAATCCAGGTTAAATGAGATTAAACTCGACTAAGAAAAAATCAATATGAAAATCGAAAACAAAACTCGCCTGCCAAGCATCGAGGGTTCCCTGGAAGTTCTGGAGCCAGCGATCAGCTTGCACACGTACTGTATCATCCGGATGATGATACAGTGCGTTTAGGGCTTCTTTGACCGCGTTCTGATGCTCCATGGCTAAATCCTTCGTATTTTTGCTCGTATGGCCACAAAATCACGAGAGGGAAAAAGACCGTGATTGACGAAGGGAAGAAACTGCCCAACTGAAATTCGGGATTTTGTCAAATCGATTTCGCCCAAGAGAAAAAAAAAGAAAAACTTTTTCCCTCTTTGTCAAAAGGGTTTTTTTTGGCGCCCCTCAACTTGAGTGAGAGAGAAAGAGATCGAAATTTCGGATTTTGATCTGACAGGGGATGAAGAAGAGAGAGCCTTAGCCGTCAGATCTAATTACTCTTGACTTTAAGTCAAATCTTTCCTTTTAGAGTGGAAAACAATTTCCCATTTGTTTTGAAGATACAAAGTCGTTTACTTTTCAGTTATTTGCAAAAGAAAAAAAAACGTATCATTGGTTCATCATAACATTAAGAGCATTGTACAAGGGCAAGATATGAGATCTCTGTGTCTCTGAATCAATTGTTACAAGTTATAACAGACAATACAACGATGTTTCATCTCTCTAGTCACCTTCAATTCTATCTTCTGATATAACAATTCTGGTGATTTTGACAGCAAAATGATAGATACGCATAGTAAAAAAAAGAGATTGCATTCATTTTTACTGCCTACAAAAACACAAAGAAGATACTTTTTATGTGGTTCGGTTAAAGTTCCCATCAACCTGCATATGGAGCCACTCCGGATGAGATCCCCGGGATTCGTTAGCTTCTTGTTGCTCAAATATATTTCGATGAACATCAATCGGTAAAGTCCCAAGCTGTAAAGACAACACCAAGAGCTTATAGGTTTACTAGTTTTCGAAGACTTAACTGGTGAATTGATCATATGTTTTTCAGATTTGGGACTTACATCTCCGGAAGGAAATACTCCTATTGTCGGACCAGTACTCGCACTCGAGTTAACAACTTCTAGCTTCATTGACAGAAACTGCAGACCAAATTCCATTTTAAACATGTAAAATTGCAAAACATCTAACAGAGTGGAATAAGCGATTTCTTACCTCGACTTGCCGCTGTAAGGACTGAATATAATTGATAATCTCATCGAGCACAAGGGCTTTTCCGATTATCTGAATCAGCGGAAATATAAGGTTTAAGGCTAGAAGTATAACAACAAAACATCATTCACAAGACAAAAGAAAAAAAAAGACTTATCACGTACCTTATTACATCCCGGAATTATATCTTGAAGAGCCGTCATCTTCTCACTGATCTTCTCTCTTCTAGCCTGTCAAAGACAAACTGTGATTGTAAATAAACAGTTTTGGGGATCGAGTTTTAGAGTAAACAATATGATTCAGCAGAATAATTACTCGCTCTGCTAGACTATGCCGGTCAGTAGCTTGTCCTCTTCTTGCTCTCACATGGATATAATCCTTTGGCGGCTCCGGTTTGTTCTTCTGTTCAGTTGCTTTGCTTCCACCACCGGAACTTGTTTCGCATTCAGGTCTCATCGAACCATCCCCATTTCCACTCTCAGATCCACAAAGTTTTCTTTTCTTATCGCCCGATTCTTTCTATGAAAAAGCAAAGAGATGAAATGCTTAAGATCGATCTAAGAACACTTCATAAAGATAGAAACAATGATCAGTGACAGTGAACATCAAGCTCAAATCCAACTCAGTCAAAAAGTCAATGGATAAGGCATCTAACCTATAAACTAATCGTTGATCCCTAAATCGAAGACTATATATGCTTCTGACTAGTTTAGTCTTTCGGATCATCTCCAAGCTGAGGATCTAGATTCAAACTCTAATTACATATACAAATACTCAAAAAAAAAAAACCAACAAATCAGATCAACGCAAAATTACCAAGTTATCTTAGAGTCGAAAACAAAGGTTTGGTTTCAATCAAGGCAAAAATCTCACCAATTCATTACCGCTGCTGCTCGAAGAAACCATCTTTGAAGATTCGTCCTCAGAGTTCAAATCTCTAGCCTTTCTTCCTCCCCAGCCTGCAGTTAGGTCGGTGACCGTCGATTCCTCCGCCGCAGTCGAGACGTCTTTATTGCCGGAATGTTCAACTAAATCAGACCGAGTAAAGACTCGACCGGAATTAACAGCTAACCGGAGACCTGAGCGAACGGCGTCGTTTACAGGGAATGGCCAAATCTCGGAGAGAGTGTAAGAGGAAGGATTGGCTGCGGAGAAGGAGGAATCGTTCACTAGTGGAGGATCCATTTCCGACTGTCGTAAAAAGGGTTGACCCAGATTCAGAACCCGGATCCGACAAGTGAGGAACGAAAACGGAAAAAAAGTTTTTAGCTTTGCAAGTTTATGTGCGAGTTGGAGAGAGACAGAGAGATAATAAGCAAGTGAGAAAGTTTTATTGATATATATTTTGTGGCCATCTTGCTGACTCTATAGTAAAGATTTTAGCTTTACTATAAAGTTTTTTTACTTCTCTTGTTTATTATACATATATGACTGACTCTATGTATCAACAATTCGGTAAAGGCAGGTGGAGATGAATGTTATGTTATAATGGTAAGTGTTCTGGTGGGAACATAATGCTTTGGTTCAGTCCTTGCGTTCCTTGTCTGATCATAATGCTTTGGTTACATGTTCCACAACAAGATCTATGCAGTGAAAAACCGCTCTATGTTAATTATGGGCCGTTTAAGATGGGCCTTTATCATAAAAGCCCACGATTGATTCAGAATGGACTTTCCTATGTGTGATACGAAGATGTGACAATGGGCCAACAATTTAATTTTTAAATGCTAAACCAAAAAATTTGAACTCCAACTATATTTGTTTTTTGTCAACATTCTTCACGTTAATTGTTTTTAAGGTTGGTGGGGAAAAAATATACAAATAGTGTAAATCTTCGCTGTTCGATGATCGCAACATTGCTTTACAAAGATTAACTTATAAAGCAAATAATATCAATGATTTTCGCAGTGTCAGCATCTTAAGAGCGTTCTCTCTATTTTTACATGATAATCGTTAAGCAGCTTTATCGGAATGTAATAAAGGGGCATGCAAAGCAACATTGCGAAGTAAATAATTGAAACATAATTAATTATTTTTCTAATTAGTTTCAACCAAATATATAGTTCCAAGATTTTTATTTGATTTATCTCAATCGTTTGAATTTTGACTCGATAATCATTGACCAAACAAAATCTACGAGTTGATAAGTACATGATATATCTTTTTATGTATATGATATATTTGCGTTTTAAAAATGAAGTACATGATATATAAATTGAATTTAGGCAGTTTTTCTTTATATATTAATTATATAAAAAAGTGGATTTGAGAGAGCTAAAAAAGGTGGGAAAGACAAGTGGAGAAAGAGAAGACACCTGCATGCGAAGGTGTCACACATGAAGCCCATCTCCTCCTCAATTTCCACATTTTCCGATAACGACTTTGGAGATTTAATTACACCTTTATTATTTTTTACTCCCAAACATAAATCGAAAATATTTTGTACTAAATATTTATATTTGTTTATATACCTTGAAAGTATATAGTTACCAAATGAAAAAAAAAAGAACCAAGGAATAACCACTGAGCCAAAAGACCATCCATAAATTTTTGAAAAAAAACAAGCATTGTTAACAGCTTAGTTTATTGAATAATAATTTTTTTTAATCATGATTAGTTTTCATTAAATAAGTTGTTTGTAATAGCTAAATAATCTAGTCTAGATTGACTAAGACCTTTTTAATGTAGAAAAAGAAAACCGAATAGTTTCTTCATGTCAAAAAGTAATCGCATAAATAATAGAAACATATCAAATCAAATTACAGATAGTTCAGTTTTGGAATTAAGAAAATTAGGGAGAAAAGGTCAATAACGTGAGATATATGGTGATGTAATCATAGTATACAAATTATAATTTATTAAAGACAAAATAAGAATTGGTATATCTACTAAAATATAATAAAACCTTGCTCAAATATGATTCAGTCGATTATCGTTGTTATTAAAAAAAATATTACATTCTGTCTCAGAGGTAATCAACACAACTCCTTTTAATTGCATAGCAATTTAGCTTTAAAATCTTTAAATTTCTGATTTTAACTGAACTAAAATTTGAGAAGGAAACAAAAATCGACCAGATTTCAGATTTCCTTGATTTGATTGGTGGACTTACCTTTCTTTAATCGATCTAAAATTTTAAATCAATTATAATTATAACCGTCCATAAAGATAAATCCAACGAATCTAATACATAATAATCCGAATGGCAACTAAAATTAAATAAGAAGAAAAAGGAGAAAAGGAAGAAAAAGATTCGAAAAAGAGATGGACCAGAACGGCGGTTTATTCGGACGTCAGCAGCACTAACTAAGAAGAAGAAAGGGCTTGTCTTCTTCCTTTCTTCTCCCCAAATTTTCCTGACGCGTTTTTTTTTCTTGCTTCTGTTTCTCTTCATCTTACCAGTACACGCCTCTCTCGCTCTCTCTCAGATTAAAGTCTTTCCTTTTGCGTTTCTTTTGGGTTTGAATGTTCTCACCCACGACTTTTCTTTCGTAAGGAAAGTTCTTGAATTTTCTCTTGGGTTTCTCTTCGTGTTCAAGGGTTTTGAACATTATCTCCGAGTTACTAATACCCACTCATCTGATTCTTCTTCTCGTTCATCGTGATTTTCACAAGTTTTGTTTTTTGTTTTTTGTATTGAATTGTTGAACTTGGGAGATTCCGTTCCTCTTGATCACCATCACTTTTAATTCGAGTTTCTAGGGTTCCTGTTTCTATCTAATATAGGAATGAGGAAGCCGAAGCTATCGAAACTCGATAGGTTGGAGAAATTCGACATGTTCGTCTCTCTCAGCAAGCAGAGATCGGTTCAGATACTAATGGCGGTTGGGTTACTCTACATGCTCCTCATCACATTCGAAATCCCCTTCGTCTTCAAAACAGGGCTCAGTACCTTGTCGCAGGACCCGTTAACCCGACCCGAGAAGCACAATAGCCAGCGAGAATTACAAGAGAGGCGAGCTCCGAGTCGGCCTTTAAAGAGCTTGCTTTACCAGGAACCAGAATCGGAAGCACCGGCTCAGGGTTTAAGAAGGACGACCCAGATCCTTTCTAGCTTGAAATTTGACCCGGAAACATTCAACCCGAGTAGCAAAGATGGGTCGGTGGAGCTCCACAAATCCGCTAAGGTAGCTTGGGAAGTTGGTCGAAAGCTATGGGAAGAGCTTGCGTCTGGAAAAACCTTACAATCCTTGGAAAAGGAGAAGAAGAAGAAAACTGAGGAACAAGGGTCAAGCTCCTGCCCTCTCTCGGTTTCCTTATCCGGGTCTGATCTTTCGAACCATGGGAACCTCATGGAGCTTCCATGCGGTTTGACACTCGGATCACACATTACAGTTGTTGGGAAGCCACGAGCTGCTCATTCGGAGAAGGATCCAAAGATATCAATGTTAAAGGTAGGAGACGAAACTGTGAAGGTTTCACAGTTTAAGTTGGAGCTTCAGGGTTTGAAAGCAGTTGAAGGGGAAGAGCCACCTCGGATCCTCCACTTGAACCCGAGGCTTAAGGGTGATTGGAGTGGTAAGCCTGTGATTGAGCAGAACACTTGTTATAGGATGCAGTGGGGCTTAGCACAAAGATGTGAAGGGTGGAGATCTAGAGATGATGAAGAAACTGGTTAGTATATATATTCAAAAGCATTTACCTATCATCTTTTGTTTTGCTTGAGTTTTGTGTCGGGGATTCTAATTAGTGAGAATGGTTATAGTTGATGGTCAGGTTAAATGCGAGAAATGGGTTCGTGATGATAGCATTACATCTAAAGAAGAGTCTAGCAAGGCGGATGCATGGTGGCTTAGTCGATTAATAGGTCGGAGCAAGAAAGTAACTGTTGAGTGGCCATTTCCATTCACAGTTGACAAGCTTTTTGTGCTCACACTTAGTGCTGGACTGGAAGGTTATCATGTTAGTGTCGATGGGAAGCACGTTACTTCCTTCCCTTACCGAACTGTAAGCCATTGTTTCAACTTTGCTTAAAACTTGTCGTGGTTTGTTTAGTAATTGGCGTGAAAGTGATGATTGTCTATGTGTTTTGGCTATATAAATGAAGGGATTTACGCTTGAGGATGCTACTGGCTTAACCATTAACGGGGACATAGATGTTCACTCGGTTTTCGCTGGCTCTCTCCCGACCTCGCACCCTAGTTTTTCTCCTCAGAGGTATCTTGAGCTGTCGAGCAATTGGCAAGCGCCATCACTTCCTGATGAGCAAGTTGATATGTTCATTGGCATCCTTTCTGCTGGTAACCATTTTGCTGAGCGAATGGCTGTGAGGAAGTCGTGGATGCAACATAGACTAATTAAAGCTTCCAAAGTAGTGGCTCGGTTCTTTGTTGCACTGGTAAGCTTACAAGTAATCTGATCTGGTCTGATCTTGGTCATCTAGCTTAGATTTCAAGAGCTAAACTCGGGTGTTTTATTGTACAGCACTCGAGGAAGGAAGTGAATGTGGAGCTAAAGAAGGAAGCTGAATTCTTCGGGGACATAGTTATAGTCCCTTACATGGATAGCTATGACCTTGTTGTCCTCAAAACTGTTGCGATCTGCGAGTATGGGGTGAGTGTTCTGATTTCAAAAACCAATACTTGATACCGTATTTTCATTTATTCAATATCGGTAAAGAGTTTCTGTGTTCTCTTTTTTTGCAGGCTCATCATCTTGCTGCTAAATACATCATGAAGTGTGATGACGATACATTTGTACAAGTAGATGCGGTTCTTAGTGAAGCGAAGAGAATACCTGCAAATAGAAGTCTTTACATTGGCAACATCAATTATTATCACAAACCCCTCCGCCAGGGTAAATGGGCTGTTACGTATGAGGTATAAAGTTATGATCTTTGGCTTAAAGAGTCACTTTCTTGCTTCTCATATGAATTCAGAAGTTCATATTTAATTCTGCTTTTCCAGGAATGGCCGGAGGAAGACTATCCACCTTATGCTAATGGACCGGGCTACATATTGTCAAACGATATCTCTCGCTTCATAGTAAAAGAGTTTGAGAAACACAAATTAAGGGTACGTTGCAACAGAATTTCCCAACAAACCTTACCTAATCATTTCGAAACAGAGCATGTATACTAGTATAACTGTGTTTTTTGTTCCCTTCTTTCTCATTCTTACTACTACTACAGATGTTCAAAATGGAAGATGTAAGTGTAGGAATGTGGGTAGAACAATTCAACAACGGGACCAAGCCGGTGGATTACATCCACAGCCTCAAGTTTTGTCAGTTTGGTTGCATAGAGAATTACTTGACGGCGCATTATCAGTCGCCGAGACAGATGATTTGCTTGTGGGGTAAGTTGGTTTTGACAGGAAAACCTCAGTGCTGCAACATGAGATGACACAAACCAAAACACTCTCCTCTTTGGTTTGTAGAGGAAATAGAAAGAAGAGCTTTTTTTGTTTTTTTGTCTATTTCTTCTTCGTTTGGGTAGCATTTTATAGCATATAACGTTGGTTGTAGTATATCTTCTTGATCTTGGAGAACGAAATCTAAAACAGATGTTTTTTCATTTTGTCGAATCCTCTATAAATATTCATTCATTCATTCAAATTTAAGGGAGATACAAAAGCGTTGTATTTTATAAGTTTCAAGATATGTGCGACACAAACTGTGCCAATTGGAAGCTCAGAGAAGTTGCTGTAAGAACTAAAAAAACCTATTCCTAAAAATTCAGAGTTTAGGAATTGGGATCTTGTAACCCAAACTCGAAGTGCTTTAAACGCTTGGTGTTTATTAAAAAAAAATTATAAGCTTTTTTTTGTCCAAAAGTTATAAGAAATTTAAAATATGTGTACTACTAATGTTGGGCCTCAATTTTTTTTCACTATGATGATGCCCAATATCAAGACTATAAGACCTACTTCTTTATAAGCATACAATTTCAGTCTCATCTATAAGAGATTAAAATAAAAACGTATCATTGTTTGTTTTATTTTTCTAAATTTATTAACTGGAAAGTATGAGAGCGCAAAAGCTAAATTTAATGGTCTCTTACGGTTACTTGTTTCTCTAACCAAAATATTGAAAATGATTGTCCGATTCTTAGTAATATAGATACCTAATCTATATTGATTTTAGGAAGTTTTTAAAACATCAATTTTAGGATTACATATACTGTAAATGCACATATATAAATAGAAATATATCTTAATCGCTTGCCAAACTTGTTAATCCTAGATTTTTTTTCTTTCAAAGGTAAAAAATTATGGAGATTTCATATCAAAATCTATGAGAATCTTCTGCCTTAAGCCTCCTGTTGCAATACTTGTACAATTGTATATAAATATATGAAGAGTGTGTTTGTGTATAATGAGAATCAATACTATCAGAAATGGAGCAAACGTCGTTCAGCAAAGTTGTGCTTCTTGCATTCTTGTTGTATCTTTCATGTGAGTCCATCTTCCAACTTTAGATTTATCGTTTAGAATCTATTTTAAATGGATCATTATGTATGGTCTCCAAGGGTTACTTCTTCCGCTTTGTTATAGGAACGCTTCATGCATCATATTCGTAATTATTCAAACTACGCTGTGTGTTTCTTTAGGTGCATTGGAGGGAGAAGCAAGAATTAGTGGAGAAATGAGAGATGTAACGATACAAAGTGGAGGGTCTTGCAACAACGACAACGATTGTCGTGATAATCATTGTCCGGGGTGTGCTTTCACACAGTGTATTTTCAACCAATGTGTTTGTTCTCAGTGTTACCCTCCACTACCAAATTTACGTGTTAAATCTCATATGTAAACTTATTTCTAATAGTTTTCCAAATTTGTGAAGACAAGATAATGATAATAATAAACATTTTCTCTTAGTATTTTTGCATAGTCTTGGTCACTTTTGCAAAGATCAACAATTGGAAATCTATGCCTCTTATCAAGTGCGTTATTAGAACTTGTTCATCTTGGCGTCCTGAGTTCATATACCAGTCTCGCTTTTCAAAATCTTGTTATCATACTCTGGAAAATTAAATATGAAAGTTGATATAATCGGTACCGGAGTATAATCATAAATGTTGCTAGAGAAAAATTTGACAAAAATCAAATAAATTAGTTGACAATAAGAGATATAACTTATCAATCGTGATTTTTATAGGAATTTGACATGTATGTTGTAATGAGTCTATAAATAATTAACATTAATAACTAAAGAAGGAATATTCACGAAAATGATAATTGGAAACCAGAGATTAGTAAGGGGAACATAAAAAAGAGAAACGAAGTTGTAAGCATAAGATTCAATTAGTTTTTTTTTGTGTGGTAATTATATTATTTTATGAAAAAAATTGTAAGGAAAAGGAAAAAAGAACACAAAAATGGTAGCATATGTATATATTTACATTACTAATAAGAATTTGACTTTTAAAATTTTGGCAGTCTTAGTATTGTCTTTTCAAATGATCTAATCGATATTTTACTTCACAATAAAAAATTTTAAACCCATATGTTTGAAAATTTATTATATAAAAATTTAACGTTTAATGAAAAATTATATGTAACATAATTTTAATTAATTTGATTGTAACATCTACTTGGTTTTAGATTTTGTATTGATCCTTTATGTGAGCAATCTGAAAATAGTTTTTGAAAAGCATGTAACAAAACAGAGTCTGAAACTATAAAAATAAATCAACATTCTTAGACCGTTAAAAACATCGACAACAACAACAACAAGAATGACATAAACACAGAGAAACAGAGCGTTCTTGCAGACGAAGGTAATGGCTGAGGAGGCGGCGCAGCACCAGCAGGGCTCTGTTTTCCTGTAGAAGCAGTGGTGTTTTCCTTGGAGCAAGCAAAGTTACAGCGACTAGGACGAACAATTCGGTACACACCAGAGCTCGTGAGCAAATGTATGTCTTTGTTATTGTCTTGTCCGAAAGAGTATATGTAACCAAGTGCAGGTCCTGAGTCAGCTCCTCCTGGTGCTGCCGTACACTTTACCGGTGAATCCTCGCTGCATTTAAACGGTATTTGAGAGTCCGTGAAGCTACCGCTATCTTCTGGTGATTCTATCGCTGCCCACATCGCGTTTGCATAAAGATCTGCATACAAGTACCTGAAACAAAATGGTTTGATGATTTAGGGTATTAGGGTTTAGGATTAAAGTTTAGGGCTTAGTGTTTGACTTACGTTCCATAAGAGCAAGGATCAGTTTCCGAACGATAGAAGTAACCTCCAATGATGGAAGCAGATCCTTCATGTTTGTTAACTTCGGAGTGATTGTAACCGAGAATCGGGAAAGTCAAGTTAGAAACCGCAGAAATATTCTCTCCAAAAGGCGATAACGGAGAGAAAACGTAAGGTCCTTCATAGATTCTCCAGCCATAGTTTCCACCCATTGTTATGATATCAACTTCTTCATATGTATCCTGTTACATTTGAAACTCAGCAATCATTTCGTAAGAAACTCTGCATCATCACAGAGTCTGACGCTTAAACCGTAAGTAAAACAAACCTTTCCAACATCTGCGCACAAAAAGTAATCCGGCCTTTCGGAATCGAAGCTGCAACGCCACGGATTTCGAAGCCCTAAAGCCCAAATCTCAGGCTGTTGATCTTCATTGCCTTGGAAAGGATTTTTCTTTGGGATCGAGTAGTTTCCCCATAAACCAAGCTGAGAGATTTCAGATACGCCTGCAGAGTTTTATAACAGAAAATATAAGTACAAAATCACCAAAACTAAACTTTCTAATACAATTTTTGGGGGAATCGATTTCGTCACTTAACTTGGCATAACATCAACATCAAGCCTCAAGATTTTGCCAAGCAATGACTTCTTGTTTTGTGCAAAGTTGTGAGTATCTGAAACTCCTCCTCCGTCACCAGTCATGAGATACAAATACCCGTCAGGCCCAAAGAGAATCTGACCACCATGAGAGGACGAATACGGAAGTCCCATAGTGAAAATTCTCCTAACTTCAGATGCCTTACCAGTCATTGCCTACACAGTAAAAGCAACAACAATCTTTCTTAGAATCCAAGAAAATGAGTTTTTGATTAGAAGAATCAAATCTTACACCTTTTTGTTTTAAACTTACCGTTGAAGGGCTCGAGGAAGTACCATTCGCGGTATACTCAGCCACGACGGTCTGATAACGACAAGGCTGCGCGCCATCGTCTTTAGGAAGCTTAGAAGGATCACAATTTACATCAGAATTGCAAGCACAACGACCAGAGCATCCAGGAGATTTGACTTTATCGCAGTTGAAAGACGCAAAAAACCGCCCGTTCTCTGCGAATTTAGGATGAAACGCCATTCCCATCATACCAAACTGAGTATCGAAACTGACTTGATCAGTGATGTCAACAAAAGGAGTTGATTCGTCGATTTCCATCGCTTCACCTGAGTCTTGATCCGGTATTGTACCTAACCAAATCTTACCAGGTTGGTTAGAGAAAAAGGCTCGATTCGAACCATCGGGATGAGCCACCATGTTGAGGTAAGACCCGGTTCCTATCTTCTCAAGACATATCCCTTTAGGTGGCTTTACATCAACATTATCAGTGTCTTCGTTAACCGGTTTACCACTGAAGCATTTGGTTATGTTGTTATTGGTTTCAGATGGTCCACCAAAGGCGGTACAGAATTCGGTTTGGGATTTCCAGAGATCGGTCAAAGTCGATGAATTTGAGGAGGTTGAAGGCGAAGTAGCACCGCCTAGTAGCGTGGGGGTAAAGGGAGAAGAGACAATGGAGATGTTCTGACATGAATCCCATAGCTTTGAGCATAAATCTTCAGAAGTTGAGTTGCATAGAATTGGAACCGGAGAAGTTTCATCACCAAACAATTGTCCTGAGAATTGATCACATTTCTGGGGAAATAAAGAAACCTCAAGAGATTCAGAATCGATAGCTTCAAAACAAATCATACTATTGCGAGATATGAAACATAGCTTCTGAGAATCTCTAACTCAAGCAAATGGGTAAGTGAAAGATGGAGCCTTTTCTAAAAGGGTATTTCGATTTTGTCGACTTGTTGAGGAAGATGAAGGAAAGTGGATAAGACTTACAGCACAGAGAATGGATTTGAGAAGGGAAGAACAATTTGAGTCAGAGATGTTCATGGACTTGAAACGATTCTGCAATTCAAGATCATCTTTGGAATTGCAGCAAGTTCTTCCTGAGTAGGAATCACAGAACTGAAGCGTCTCGTTGGTGTTGACTTGAGTCTCTGACAAAAAAAGAAAGACGGAAACACAAAAACGACATGAACACAACAATACTCTAACGCAAAACGACATGAGAACAGAGCACTTTGTTAGTAAAAAAAAAACATAGATTGCTTACTTGAATCTGAGCAAAGAGGATGAGAAGTTGTTGCAGGGAGTAGAAACAAAAGAAGGAAACAGAGATGGAGGAAGACAGTGATGGCTTGATTCGTTTTTGCCATCATTGAGCTATGCAACAACACGATTCTCTTTCTCTCTCTCTCTCACAGGAGCTTCAAGGCTATATATACACATATATATTTGGTAGGAGGTAGGAACACGAACATAGTGGTGTCTAAATACGAAATAGACGTTTGATTTTTTTTTTGTCAAAAGAATAAAGAAATGTTAAGAGAGAAATGAAAATAAATTCTTGGGTAGGGTGAGACGGTTACGCTAATTTGTTTATCTCAAATATAAAATATGATCGGATATATAAAATTTGTCAACCCTGTTCTCGAAGTTACAAGAAAAATAAATATGACATCAACTTTCAATTTTTCTTACATATAATGGACATGGTGTTGAAACTAAAAAGAATCTTGACGAGGCTTTTTGCATAATTAGATGGATTATTCATTAAAAAAAACATGGTTTTTACGGAATTACTCAAAGACTAACGGGTTTACATTAGTTTCTTTATAATTAGTTTGTATCATCAAGTTAGAGAGAACCATTTCAAAAATCGTTAGTCATCTTTTCTTAACTTAAATTGTTAGTTATCACTTATTACTGGACAATGCGATGATCAAGTTACTGACAAATTGTTGATTATTCATTTGTATATATTGTTTGATATTGTTTTGAGAAAGCTATATTGTTTGATAAATATACATGTGTCACATGGGAAGTAAGCAATATGACTATATGAGTCATATGACACGATGTCATATACAACAAACTAAAATTCTAAACATAAATATATTGACTAAAAGTTAAAAAAGAATCAAATAAAATATAACCTAAATTATAATCGAGGCGCTACGAACAAATAAATCGAAACAACAAACATATTTGATGATGAAAAACGAACATATTAGCCTATTAATCACTAAACCATCCTTAAATCCATAACCTAACCAAAAAGCCAGATGATTAGACGGTCGATTATATAATTGACTAGCATTTTTGTCTTCAAATCTTTGTTTTTACTATATGAAGATTTGCATTTGATAACAAAAAAAATCTTAAAACGTAAATATTTTCATTTTATAGAGGATGAATTTCTGAAGATATAAAAGATAAAAAAAGGCTTGGACAGTTTGAGCATTTAATTTAGTCAACAAAGAACAATATATCGTTTTTTGAGTTTGGATAAAAGACAGAAATAAATTAATGATTGCCTTCTCTTTTATGTGGATATAAACCATATCAAGAGCTTTAGTGGAATATGAAATTACCTAAACATGAACATTGGGTCAATTTACTCGTCCATGTGATGTGGACATTTTACACCTTAATTACCTTCGATTATATAGTTTCTTTCGAATTTTTTTTAAAAAAATAAAATGATAGAAGAAGCCAAATTTTATTTTTCTGTGTCCTAATAATCGCATGTCGTCTATTCGATTAATTAGTCCTAAGACGACCATTGAAACACTACTGTTGCAGTGTAATAAGTCATTTACATTTAGCAAAATAAAAATAAAAAGTTAGTCATATACAAATACTATACATGCAAGCCTGCTTAAAAGCTTTAATTTAAAGTGAGATATATGATCAAATATGGAAGATGACCGAATAATTTGAACAACGCACTACGACTATTATACTATAGAATCCATTGTTAACATATAGAGCCAACTATAAAGCTATAGTCTATCTATCAAAGAGGGCCATGTCGGAGCACACTGAATCATGGTCCACAAAAACTTTTAAACCTAATTTATACGACACAAAAATTCAAATGAGAAGCCATGTGAATGTATTTAGTTGGGAGCAACAACAAAAATACCAAAAAAAATGTAAAGTTGTTCTCTTTCTCGACATCTTCTCTTAATTGCATCTCCCATTTCTCACTTACTTTATGAAAACTTAGTTTATTCAACGGCGTGGACTTTTTGTTTCATTAGTGCATGTATCCGTTGGACTTTTGAAATAGTCTACATCTTATAATAACATTTTAGAGTTATAGGGTTTATTGATACCATTCTAGAAGTTAAAAGAGTAGCCTCCTAGGCATTTTGAAACAATTATTCAGAGGAAGTTTCAATTATATAAATATTTTTATGGTTTTCACTTCAAACAAACACTTGCAAGGTTTTCAAACCAAACGTAAACAAGTCTTTACTTATGTTAAATTATATAGTAGTGTGATGCGTTCTCAATGCATAAAGACGTATGAATAATAAGAAAATTATGCAAAATAAAAGCACACAGACAAAACTTATAATTCTGTGATGTTAGGTGTTGAGATATTTCATGTAATTTTATAATCTAAAAGTCTTATAATGGTATTCGCACACTATTCATATGAATCACTACCGAAGGCAGATAAGATTTTGCTTTTTTATTTTTTTCCTTTTTGACTAAAGGATACAAAATTTTTAACTTAATGTAATGAATACAGGAACTGGACCAGTTCCATGTTACCCACTTCCAAATTTTTGTCGTTCAGCACAAGTCTTTGTTGACCTAGAAAAATACTTACATCATCAATGACATCATCCCTATTATACACCAATAGGTACATGTGTATTTCAAATACAAATTATGGTATCTGTGATTATCGTCTGAAAATTTTTATTAGTAATAATGAAAAAAACAATTGGAAAAATCTGTTTTGAGTGTTATTATTTAACTACTTCTTTGGATAATTTGGTTTCTTCTAAACCAAAGGATCTCGTAATACTTTTGCCGCAGTGGCAAGGAAGTGTAGGTACCACTAAATAAAATGTCAAAATTAACAAGAAATCGATTCAAGCACATCGCATTAATTTTCAAGAATACTGTACCCTCCAAAAAGGGGAAACTGACATCAATTATTTGCTTTGTTTCTTACCCAATTTATTTGGTAAGAATTTTCCAAATGTTCTCTTGAATGCTGTAGCATCTCTACTTTAGCTAATCTTTTCAAACAATGTATTGCTCCAAACTCAAAAAAGATAAAGTTAATTTTTTTCGAATTGGTACCTAAGACAAAACTGTTAGCGTGTACGTTCAACGAACAATCTTTACTTCTCCAATATTTTTATCTGACAAACATAAAAAAGAAATAACATTGTTTTTAAGGCCATAAGTAGTCTCAAAGCAAAGCCTATCCATCAAGTGCTCCAAGAGCTTTCATGTCCTCCAAGAAAGCTGTGTAAGAATCATCAATACTCTGTGGCTTTGAAGCTGCTGCAGATGTCTTGGCTGGCTCTACCTTCACCGTTGCAGCAGAAGCCATAGCTCTTGGTGTAAAACTCAAGCTCGTGGCTACCGAAGTCTTCGGCTTTGGTTTGGTCACAGCTGCTGACTCTCTTCTGACTCGAACCGAGGCAGGGACCTGCGGATCAATAACAACAAATGAACTATTCGCTTCGATGGGTGGAATTCACATTAGACGAAACCAAAAAGTGAATTCATGTCTATAACTCACCATTGATGTAAGCTCAGGTGTGTGTTGAGCTAGTGGTCTCCTGACAACAGTAGGAGCAGCGGATTTTACATAAGATGGTTTGCTGGGTACATACGGCCTGATCATTGCTTGACCGTCTTGAAAACTAGAGGGAGGTGGTCCTGGTGGGAGTGGCGGTCTCATCATAGGTGGTGGTCCAGGTGGTGGACCATACGGTGGCCTCGGGATTAAATGACCACCCAACATTCCAGGAAGAGGAGGATGCATATCGAGTGGAGGCGGTGGAGGTGGAAAACGTAGCATTCCTGGAGGCAGAAGACCATCATGTTGAAAATTAGTCACTGGAGCCGCAGGTCCTCCAAATGGTGGTGGTGGTGGTGGTCCAACCATCTTAGAGAGGTTAGCGTTTTGAGAACGATTGGCATTTAATTCTGATGGACCACTCTCAGATTCATTGCTTGGAGGCTTTGAGGGAAGGCCAGGTGGTGGAGGTGGAGGGATGGAAATTATATTAGCGTTCTGCACAGTGGAGATGAAAAAAATGTAATCAAGTTTCAATCTTTCACCATCTGGTACACAAAATCATGTCAATCACATAAATTAAAAGACAGCTATGAATAACAGAATAACGTTTTTACCTTGACGTCGTTGAAGGTTTGAATTGATGATTCAGGGAATCTACCATCGCCTTCACTTTCACTTAGACCAGGAGGAGTCGATTGGGAAGATTGAGGAAGTGGAGGAAGAGGAGGACGAATCAGATCATGGTCTTTTGGAGGGGGGCCCGGAGGCGGTGGTGGAAATGCTGGATGGGGTAAGGTAAGGCCTGTAGTTGGTGGCAAAGGAGGTGGAGGCGGAAGCGGCAAAGAAGAAGATAAAGGATTATTCCCATCCGATAGAGGAGGCAGTGGAGGAGGAGCAACTAAGGCGGAATCTTCTGACTCGGTATTAGAAGAAAATGCAGCACTGCTAGATGAAGCACCATCTGAGGAGATTCTAGGTCCTGAAATACATTAAAACAAATCCTTTTTACTATAAAAATAAAAAGAAGGTAAGAATAAGGACTGTTTCAATTTTGTATGACGCAGCAGTAACAAAAGAGAGTACCTATGGATGAATTATACATTGGTGGCTTTCCGGGCGGTGGTGCACCAGTTGGGTTCAAAGTAGGGTGATAATAAACAGAGTCCTGTTATGATATGCAGAAAAGTGAGAGACGTTTGTTTCAAAATCAAACAGGGACTAGTTAGAAGTCAAACTAAGTACCTCTGGTTTTAAGTCCTCTTCACCGGTTGTCCTTCGTTGAGGGGGGAGATGACTGCAAATAAGAAAATAAACAGGTTATATCTAGTAGAAAGCTGATGATGACATCTTAACGATCAAATGCTTACAGAGAAATATAACAAAGTAATAGAATAGAAAGATAATTCACCTGAACATAACAGAGGTTGTGGCCTCTCCTTGCTCTTTCTTTTTCTCCTCATATTCCTGTGAAAGCCAAAAAAGGAAAAAAAAAGATACGCCAAATCATAAGCTGGGAGTAGTGCGAGGCAAAGGAGCAAAACCTAACTCTGCCAGAGAATTACCTTTCTTTTCTTCTCCACCATTTTCAGAGTATCTTCAAGCTGTCTCTTCTTATGTTTTCTTGCTTTGTCCAAAGCACCTTCAGCCTCTACACCAAATCAACCTTATGTATTAGTTTGCATAGCATTTTTAATTATTGAACAATTTTATAAAGTTGCTCGGGTTTAGAGATACACAAGAGCATAAACTCTGATAATTTCTCATCATCTCGCTAGTAAAACGTAGAGAAAGACTTACTTGACATATCAAGTTTCCTGATTTGTTCCTTGATTTGCTCGGGATCCTTCTTCAAAATTCCCACCTCTCTCACCTTCTGTCTCTCTTTCTTGTTCTGTTAAAGCATCAAAATTAAGCTCAAAGTTAAAGTATGTAACTTCCAAATCAACAACATCAATAACATTTGCTGAGACAATGAGACAACTCTTGAACAATAAGGTACAAAATCTCTTCGTTAAGTTTCTACAAAGCTATTTGACCATAACGATTCTGAGCTTGCGAATCAAAGTCCCATATCAATTCCTCTAAATGCCTAAACAACAAAAGGAACTCCACCAACCAAAAAAAAGAATAACCTTTATATGAAGATTTATCCACTTGAGCCAATGATAAATTCTTCACAACATACTATAAACAATAAAGAAAGAGTAACATATGAATCCAATCGAAACGAAACGGAGCAATTAAAACCTGAATCTAACTAAACATATAGAGCGACAAGAACAATTAATCCCAATTCGATAATAGTTTCACCGATAAACTTACACGTTTAATCTCCCTCTTGCGGATCTGCTTGCGGTAAGCATCAGTAGGGTTCATCACTTTCCCTCCTTTCGTCGTCTTCATATTTCCGATTTCCGGTCTTCAACTCCCGCCGATTTCACAAATGGAAGAATAAACAAATATTTTGTAAGATTAGATTTTCTCTCCTCCTTTTCCTCGTCTCTCTCGATCTATCTATTACGAGGCTTGAAATCTCAGCGAAAAAGAAAAAAAACAACCTTTTAAGATTTTTGCTACTTCATTTTTTTTTCGATTTACGAGCCTGGTTTTTTGGGGGCTAATATCAAAACAGGCCACTAGTGGGCTTTTATTAGATAGAAGGCCCATTCTTAATTTTAATAATTCGTTAGTTCACAAGTCTTTTTTGTTCATCTTGAACCGCAAAACTCACTCCAGCCTCGATTTGATTCAAACACAACATAGTATTTGCGTTTACAAAATCTTACGAATTTTCATAATTAAAATGTTATTTCGTGCACGTTCAACATTTTACAACTAATAAGAAAAAAAAATTCATTAAAGATACATGTTTATTGAACAATAACTGAAAATAACAAAGAAATTTGATAACATTGTTCTAATGTAAATACATGTTGTCCTAGGCTTGAGCAATTCACCACAAAGCAAGGCTATGACCTAGGATGTGTTTCGTTACTGTCATCACCACGACGTGACCACCGAGCAGAACCAGCTCTCGCCAAACCCGAATAGTAATCTCCAACGTTTGCAACAAACAAAGGATCTCTCTCTTCGATCTTAAGAGGGTCGTAACGCTTCGAACCATGATCACTCCCTTCATCAGACTGCTCCAAGTTTTCTGTTAAATCTTCCATTGTCTTTTTCAGTTTAGCCTTACTCATCTGTGCAGCCTCTCCCGTTGAAATCCCTACCATTGTTATCTTTGGTAAGAAAGGACTCACCTGCATTTCTCTCTCTCTAGATTCCATATCCCTGAAACCCGAAAAAAAACTTATTTTGTTTTACTCTTTTACAACATTTTGTTTTCAAATGTTTGAGAACAATGGGTACCTTTGACCTGATGAATCCTTTTGAGCGTGTTCTTTTTTCGGCCCAGAGTGATTAAGCCAATCTCCAAAAGGAAACCAGAGATTTTGCTGTCTTTTTACGTCCTCGCTTGGACCATCGGCTTCTACTTTAAGCAGTGATGCAGAAGTATCTGCTTCTACTGAATCACCAAGACATCTAGTTGTTGACCCTGAAGCTCTTTGGATGGAAAACGCACTCCTATGAGCAATGAGGAAGAAAAATAAACCAATTAATGACTGAGACGAGGAATTTTATAAATGTTTTAGGTGTTGGTCTATGTGCATCATCACATCAATTAGGTTTGCTTGCAACGGTTTATAGCAAAAGGAAATTCTAAATCTAATCTTCATTTGACCTCCAGCAAAATTCCAATGATTCTTGAAAAGATTGAAAGCAAACGTCAAATGTCCACATTTCAGATTCTTCTTCAGCAAACTTCACAGTTTTTGGTGTCAATGTGGCATAAGGGATTCACTATTTAACTATAACGGTGTCGGGGACTAAATTTCTAACGTTTTCATTCAACGACTTATTGAGAATATGGAAGCCTAGCTTTGAAGAATTTGTAAGAACCAAGGAAGAAACAAAAAGACAACGGATGCATACCTTCTTTCAAAAGAATCGACCAAATAAGGTAACTTTGGCTGGATGCCTGTGGCTTTCCGAAACCATCTACTCCCTAGAAGTACTCTGTCTAGGGCGTATAGGAGCTGAATCTCTGCAGCCTTTGCCACAACACTCAGAGGAATTCCGGAACTGCCAATCTCTTCCATGGCTTCTTGAACCTGCAGTTTGATTAACAAAAGAGAATAAAAACCAGACGTTTTAGAAATTCCAATAACAACTCCAAAACAATCCAACAATAGTCATTATCAACATTTCCATCTGCTAAAAATGATGAGAATAACTCACAGGCACCAAGCAACATGATAGGAATAGCAACTAATGAATTCTATCATAAAAAGAATCAATATGTGTACCTCTGGCGGCTCTAGCATGCTGTCTCCCATCTCTTCCATAATCTCTGAAGTTAAGCTATCATCAACAACATCTCTTCGCCGTTGGCCGTGCCGGTTTTGAATTAAAGTGTGGAAATGTTGATCCACTGACTCTTCAAGAATGTTATCTAGTACCGCTTTATCAAAGAAATATGGGGTGTACCTGGCAAAGGTAGATAACGTTAGATACTACAAACGATCCCAGGGAAATTTCATAAAACTGATAAATGCTCAAAGAAAAAAATTTCACAATCGTAAAATCGAACAGCAGCCAAGTCAAGCACTTTGAATTGTGGAATTAGCAACCAAAGAGCTGAAGGTTTGTTCCAAAATTGGTATTTTGTTTTTCTTTCTTTATGAGCATGTGTTCTGTTCTGATACTAAAACCTGGAGGGAATTGACTTCAAAGAGACGAAAGAAGCTAAATTAATCACGCTTCCTACTAAATTCACATTTTTTCATCAGCAAAGCTCACCACTTAATTCCATCGGCAGTAGCAACAGCAATGTCCAAGTTTTGAGCACCGAAAACAGGAACGCCATCCACCTTTTGTTTTTTCCCATTTGGTGGCATTGACTTGAGAAGTTTGTTGGCAGCCTTCACCTGCTAATCAGAAATCATTTCAGCTAGGAAGACGGCAAGAAAGGGAACAAAGAAATGCATGTCACACTGACGTATCTCCTACCTGTCTCTCATTTGGAACAAACTGAAATAAGTGAGGCTTCTCCTGAGCAAAATGAAACAAAATAACTTCAGTATCTCCGAGATTCAAATGTTAGATATCAGAAACAACATACTAGTGCCAATCGAGGCCTACCTTGAAATGTTCATATGCCAAATCAAGTCGACAAGCCCCAACCACTCCGCTTGGAATATTTAGTTTTTTAACATATGAAACTGAGAAAAGACACATCACGTCAGACGAAAATCCAAACTGAAAAACATTGGTCAATCATGCAGAATGTAAAAAATGATTTGCAATTGTGAGTTATAGGAGAAAAGGAATAATGGAGGGACGAAAAGGAAATGGTCTAATATGCTTTCAAAATCTCCACTTCCATTCATTTCAAATCATATCAGTCCAATTCCAAAAAACTTCCTAAAGAACATACAAGCAAGTAGCATCTAGAGTTTTATAACTGTAAATTGCTAAAAAAGCTTACAAAGGGAAACGTCATTGCACCTGCATCACCTAGATCCATGAAAAAACGGAACACAGGGCCCTTCCTCTCGCTCTTAGTGATAGTCGAAAACATTTTCTTTAGCCATTCAGGCGTTCTGTATATAAGCAGACAAACGAACATGAAGACAAAACTGAAAATCATATGATGAAAGGCACAGAATGTACATATTTTTTTTTCCCTTTGTCTAAATCAGAACCTGCATTTCTCTATTATGCCTAAACCAGTGGCTGCAAGATATTGTGATGGCTGTTTACAGATATCTCTATCTGAAAAGTGAAAACTCTCGTCTGTAAACAGCCATCACTATATCTTGCAGCCACTGATTCGCTTTAAGAAATCTACAAAAATTGGAGATAATTCATGGAACCAGACCCGGAGAATCCTAAACCGAAATTGAAAATGGAGTGAGAAATAAGGCAATAAGACTAGGAACCTCTTGGAGATGAACGGAATATCGAAGTGTGTAGAAACCGCCATTAGACCAGTCCCAGTTAGGTCACACATACTGAAGACCTGACCGACGAAAGCGGGTCCACCGCGTTTTCCATCGGAGCTGAGAGATGATATCCTAACCGTTGAATTAAGGCCGGAAGAGGACGTGGATGTGGATGATGCGTTCTTCACCGTCGATTCGAACGGAGAGGCATCGTCAGATACAGAGAATCTAAGTGGAAGGCATACACGAGACGGCATCGTTTTGGGAGGGAAGAGAGGAATGATGGAAGAGATGGAGGTGGCGGCGCTGTGGATGAATTCGGCGGCGATGTGGCGGCGATGATTCTTATCCGGCGAATCCATATTCTGATTGTTCGGCCGCTCGCTGCCTTGTGTGCAGAGCGCAGAAGATGACTTTTGAATTTTGTAAAAAAAAACATATACCTTAAAGTTTAGTATAATAATAGTTGGTGTTCAGTTGAATAATAGTTGAAGCAAATATGTCATTTTGGTGTTCAGTTGAATTAAGGTTTTCGTTATTAAGAAAAAAAACCAAAAATTTTGAATATTTTTAAACATTGTGTTTTAGTTCGGTTTTTACATTCTTGCTTCAGTTTGAAAGCAGCCTTTGCTTGCAGAGATTACTAGAAAAAACACTCAAATATAGACAAAAAATGTGAGCCATAAATAAATTAAGACTGATGAAGGTTGTAAGTTGCTACATTGTATTACTAAAGAAAAAATAAATCGTTGCTACATTGTATTATTAAAGGAAAAATAAATAGTTGCTACATTGTATTATAAAATGGAAAAAAAAAACAATTAGATCTTTATAGATTGGAAGGGAAGAAAACAAGTCATGGGCATTCAAGATTCCAAGTGCATGACGCTTTCCTTCTTGTCCATAAGAAAGATTAGATTTTCTCTCCTCCTTTTCCTCGACTCTAACGATCTATCTATAACGAGGCTCGAAATCTCAGCAAAAAAGGAAAAAACAACGTTTTAAGATTTTTGCTACTTCATTTTTTTTTTGATTCATGAGCCTGGTTTTTTGGGGGCTAATATCAAAACAGGCCACTAGTGGGCTTTTATTAGATAGAAGGCCCATTCTTGATTTTAATAATTTGTTAGATCACAAGCCTATTTTGTTCATCTTGAACCGCAAAACTCACTCCAGCCTCGATTGATTCAAACACAACATTAGCATTTGCGTTTACAAAGTCTTACGAATTTTCATAATTAAAATGTTATTTCGTGCAGGTTTAACATTTTACAACTAATAAGAAAATAATTTCATGAAAGATACATTTTTATTGAACAATAACTTTGAAAATAACAAAGAAATTTTATAACATTGTTCTAATGTAAATACATGTTGTCCCTATCTTAACAAGTAACAACAAAATAGTACCTAGGCTTGAGCAATTCACCACAAAGCAAGGCTATGACCTAGGGTGTGTTTCGTTACTGTCATCACCACGACGTGACCATCGAGAAGAACCAGCTCTAGCAAACCTGAATAGTAATCTCCAACGTTTGCAACAAACAAAAATGGAGTGAGAAATAAGGCAATAAGAGTAGAAGAGTAGGAACCTCTTGGAAATGAAAGGAATATCGAAGTGTGTAGAAACCGCCATTAAACCGCCATTGCAGCTCCTTCGCGATCAATCGTTGCAACATAATTTCATTACTCTGCTCTCAGATAACCAAAGAAATCAGGATCTAAATGTACGATACTATGTTGGTTGGCAATGCGGAATGTTGTTGCTTTCCTCACATTATTCACTAAGCTATACTTGATAGTAAACTATGGGCAGAGGCTCAAGCAGTAGAAGACACGAACCACACTCATTGCTTGTTAAATCAGCAACAACCAAATGTCCTTATTATTGGTGAGCTTTGTGTTTCTGCTAACAGCTTTCTATGCCTTGTGGATGCTTCATGGTCTTCTCCCCAAATGAGAGACGGAATTGGATGGCGAATTTGTTCAAACGAAGCTCGGAAAATTGTCACAGCAAAAACTTCCATTAATCCAACCCACTCACCATTGCAAGCAGAGGCAAAGTGCTCTTCTAATGGCAATCAGAGAAGTAAAAAGATGTTTGAAGTAGACCGGATAAAACCGAAATGTGGGTGTTTAATATATTTCTGTGGCTTTTCGAATATTCCAAAAACCCTAAATCTTATTAATTTTTGTGTTTATTTCATGAATTTCTAAAAACTCAAGCGTCATTTTTATGATGTTTGCATAACCAATTGTGATGGTGACTCCAAAATTATATTCCCAATCTCATGGAAAAATAATTTATCAAACCATAAAAGAAACATGTCGATAGTATCTCAATGAACCGGTTTGGTTTAGGTTTGTCGACTACCAGTTTAAGCTGCTGTCAATGCTAATATTCAAAAAATATTGTAGGACAAACCAATGGAAAATTCATTTTGCAAACTAACGCTGCAGAGAATAAGTCACCACTAGACAGACACTACTCCACTAGCGTTCAATTCACGCTTTAATTTTATGTTTTTTTCCTTCAAATTCCGGTTCTATGTGACTAATAATTGAAGTAAGTATGTCAATTGATCAGTCGAACTGAACATTTTGTAAAAAAAAAATATTGAAATTTTTGCTTCAATTTGGAAGCAATCTTTGAAAAATATATATCAAAATATTGTCAAAAAAAAATATAACGTAATATGTAGAATATAAAATTGTTTTCAAATTTAAATTTGACTAGTTTTTTTGTTTGAGTTATAGATTCGCCGGTTACATTTAAACTTCTCAAGTCTAACATCATTTACGCCAGTTTCTATTCCTTTTCCCTTTCTTCTTCATCTTCTTGAAGACTCATGCGTCAGGCACATATTCTTTCCGGCTCTGATATTTAGTCATACCACCTACAATCAATTGGAAAAAATTTAAAAATGAAATCAAAAGAAAAAATGTAACAACATAAATCAAGCGTAATTTGTGTAGCTCAATTTATTTAGTTCGTTTAATTGGTTAGTTAGTTAGTTTGGACTATGATAATTATACCGAAATGAACCAAAATAAATATCAGTTCTGTTCGGTTTGATATTAGTTATGTAGGTTATAAAATGTATTGCCAAATTAAACTAAAGTTTTCGGTTTTATAATTTAAATATCAAATAATTTAGGTTTTTTATTCACAATTAGTTACGTACAAATTTAGTTCATTCGTTTCAAAAAAATCTTAATATGTTTGGTGTAGAGAAGAAAAATAAAAAACAGTTAACCAATCAGTTTGGTAGAACTGAACTAATTTTAAAATGTTGTCGATCGGTTTAATCTAAGTAACCAAATCAGAACCGAAAACCAAAAAACTCTGTTTGGTTAGAATTTTCAGACCTACCACAAATCAAAAAATACATGAGAGTAAAGCAGAGAAAGATCTATGCAGGAAAGTGTCAGGTACAGGGGAGGGCAGAGCAATGACCATATTTACGGCTACGGAAATAGTGATGATAAAGGGAAAAAACATATTAGAGAAGAGTTCCAAAGAAGATGAGAGAACAGTGTTGAAAAAATTGAAAAATCAAGTGATTATCATGATACTAACTACGTTAGCATCCTAACTACTTTGAAACCTAGAATCCTAATTACGTTAGAAGAGACTCTCAAATCGACAAATACCTGAGAGTAGAGCAGAGAAAAAATCTCTGTAGGAAAGCGTCTGGTACAAGGGAGGACGGTGCCGTTTGCACTTCTTTTTTTTTCCTTTTTTAATACAAAACATTTTATCATTCAATTAGCCTTCCCCTTATTCATGCTTTCTTTCTTCATATACTTATCTTCTATAATATCCGCTGCTTGATTGGTTTGGCAGATATTCAATCAAATTGATATTAGAAATTTTAGCAACCAATAATTCTCAACCACTACAAAACATGTTTGTATAAAATTATAAAATCATTGAAATTTTGAACAAAACCAAACAAAAAAATAACACAAAAAAAATCGAAAGGATCATGTAAGTGGAAAAAACAGTCAAGAATTACAAAACTTCTTTCTCTCTTCTCGCTCATCTTTCAGAGAGAGAGGAAAATTTTTCTCTGATCGAACTTTTTATAGTAAAATTGTTCGGTCTTTTGATGTTTTTTAATTTCCGCTTGACGAATTTTAGTTCCGGCATGTCCGGATGTTTGTTTGGTTCTTTTTTCGTTTCAGTTTTAGTTTCTCCGATGGTTATCGGAGTTTATCATGTCCTTTGATCTTATCTTAATCCGATTGATTTGTTTTGATCTTACTTCATCCGTTATGCTTCTCATCTTTATATTAAGTGTAATTCTTACTCTTGCCATTAGATTGGGCTTTTGGAGTTAAGTTTCTTTTCAAAACGAGGGTTGGAGTTTTTGATTTAATTTTAATTGATTTGGGGCAGATCTAGTAGAGCAATAGCTTTGGGATCTGATTTTCGATCAATTAAATTATCTCATGTTTTAATCTCTGATGATGTTAAGGTTTTTACAAATTTTCGATGTCTTTTAAAAGGGTATGATTAGCTGATTCACAGTGCTTTTCTCCCTCAAGTTATGAAAATCTTAGTCATGCATCGAGTGCCGTGCCAAGGTATATTGGGACTTAAGACAAATTTAAAAATAAAGACCCATAAAAATTTTAAAATAAATATATTATTTATAATTTTTTAACTCAACAAAATATTTCAAAAAATATACAATAAAACTATGACATAATATTTTTATTTTCGAAAACATATAGTTAAAAAGAAATCGAAGTTGTGACATAAACATAATTTCTTTTTACTAATACTAATATGATAAACCATCGTGATCTTGGATCTAAGTCCTTGACTTCCCCCTCTCCCTCTGTTAAGAGAGAGAGAGAACTAACGAAAATTGGAGACTGACGGAAGTTTCCCCTTTGACTCTGGTTTCCCTTTTACGAGTTGCTGATTCACCTAGTATATTATTTGTTTTATATCATAGAAAAAGTATACTCCACTCCCTTAGCGAGATTCTCTACCAAAGTATAAGTATCGGCTTCCTCAATTGTAACGACTGCCCCGCTGTCTCCGACATGGACCCAGTGAAATTGAATTCTCCGTGAAGATGCGGAGTACCAACGGTTCAATACGCTCTCTTTCTTTATCTCCTCTGCGTAGCGGAGTGACTCTTTGGGCTTACGCACGGCTTTAGTAGCCGACTCGGCGTCAGCGGCTTCGTGCCGCACTGGAGTGATCCAATCAAAATTTAATTTAGAGATCCCAAAATTTACTATTGGTGGGCCTATGGCAAATGCTTTTTTAGTGAGATATGAGGCACGACTCTGCATGCATCAATGGTGGTGGCTGGAGATGAAGCTTCTCGGTAGCTCTCATGATGCAGCGGTGACTTGGAGGCGTGCTTTTCTTGTTGTCGGAGGCTTAAAACTCAAATCAGAGATCGAAGATGTTGTTGCAGTCGGTGGAGAATTTTAAGTGGGCCCTGGGTTATTTTGTTGAAGAACACGTGTTATGTCCATTTTGTTATACTGTGTTGTTTTGGGCTCCTAAATGAACTGTGTATCAACTAGTTGAGCTTTTTGGGCTCCTAAATGAACTGTGTATCAACTAGCTGAGCCTTTTGGGCTCTAATAAACGTGATGACAAAAAAAAAAAAACAGTCTCGCTTTACGGACGGGTACCGTACGGAATTGGCTGTACCTTTTAAAAAGAATAAAAAAAACAAAAGATGGGCGTCACGTGGGTTGTGTTGTTGTTTTGTTTGGCGTGTGTGTGAATGTATGGTAAATTATGAACTGTTTTGTTTCTTCGACACGTGTTGATCTCTCACGTAGACATCACATCTTCGGATATGGCCATGCACATGGCTGTTTCTTCCGCTGAGTGGGACCCATTCATTGGCTTTTATTATTATGTTTTTTTTTTGCGCGACGGCTCATTTCGACGCCTATAAGGCTTCACTCTTAGGAATACAACGTCGTTTAAAGGTTTTGTTAATCTTCTAAATGGCAACTTATGTAACTTTGAGTTTATTTGTTTACTAGTATGATATTATTTTTATGTGTTTAGTTAGGAAAAATAGTTTCTTAAAATGAAATGGATTCGAGTCGAGTCACAAGAAACATTGTATTGTTTCGTGTACGTTACTTATTTTTGACCGATTTTGCATGAACGTTGGAGGCTTATACAAATGAAACATCTAACGTATATTGTTGTTTTGCTTTTTACATTCAAATACAGTCACATTATATTTATATTTGAAAAGACTGCATTATTTAACTTTTATGAATCTACCAGTACACACTATTAACAATTGATCTCATATTCGCAGAGACATAAATAAAGTTATCAAAGGAAAATGTATAAACCAATAAATTAGATGAACAACTTTTCCAAATAAAGCCATCTACTGCATGTCAAACCAACTTGTAAGCCAACGATATAATAATTAATAATGATTTTATTACATATTGAAGTTAAAATATTTTTGCTAGTCTCTTGAATCTTGACGCAAGGAGAAAAAATGTTGAAAAAGGCAGTAAGAAAAAGACATTAATAAAAAAAGACGGAGATTTCATTAAATAGAAAAAAAGAAGAAGAAAGGATATTATTATTGTGGGGCGAGAAAGAGTATGTGTGTTAGCTTCCCACACTGCCACTAACCTTTAGCGGTTTCCTCATCTTCTCTGCTCTTTCTTCTTTCTCTCAAACAAAGAAAACGAACAAGAATACCATTTAATCACAGGTTTCTGCATCTTAAACCTCTCTAAATTTTTCTCCTTTTTTGTTTTTGAGCTGAAGCTTTTTTTGTGGTGTTTCCATGGCAAATTTGAATTTTCTCTTTTGATAATTTTTATTTGTTTCTTTTTTCCTTCTCGGAGCGAGCAGAAGGATATGGGAGACAAGGAAGAAGTACTTGAGGCTGTTTTGAAAGAAACGGTGGATCTGGTAACAGATCTACTGATTCCTTTTTTGTTTTGTTTATCTAATGTTAAATTTTCTTGGAGTAAAAGAGTATGGAGATTTTGCTTCTTTGTTTCCAGGAAAATGTGCCTATTGAAGAAGTTTTTGAGAATCTGAGATGTAGCAGAGAAGGTCTCACTACAAAAGCTGCTGATGAGAGGCTTGCCCTCTTTGGGCATAACAAGCTCGAAGAGAAGAAGGTTGGTGTTCTTCTCTATCTCTTATGCGTGTGTTGTTTTCTGAAAATTTTATGTCGTTTTTACTTTTCACGTGTATCCCATTTTGATGAATTTCATCTCTTCACTTTCTATGTCTTTATGAATTTAAGAAAAGGAGGAATTTTTAGATTCTAGGGTTTTATTCCTGACTATGGCATGACCTACAGCTCCAAAAGATTCTAATTTCTATGTCTTAAAGCAAAGTTCCTTTTTTTCTGCAGGAAAGCAAATTCCTGAAATTTCTAGGTTTCATGTGGAACCCTCTTTCCTGGGTAATGGAAGCTGCTGCCATCATGGCTATTGCACTTGCTAATGGAGGAGTGAGCAAATTTTAGACCCTCTTGCATGTTTTTACTGTTTTAAGTAAGCTCTTTGTAAGTACCTTCTTTGTTCTTGTTGATGCTTACCAGGGGAAGCCTCCTGATTGGCAAGACTTTGTTGGTATTATTACTCTGCTTGTGATCAACTCCACCATTAGTTTCATAGAGGAGAACAATGCTGGGAATGCTGCTGCTGCTCTCATGGCACGTCTTGCCCCAAAAGCAAAGGTTTGATATATTTGCTTAATGCTAATTGTTTTCAACCACAGAGTCTACGGTGTCCTAGTATAATTTCAGTGTTTTTTTTTTTGCTTGCGTGATAGTCTTGTCTCATATCTGGTTACCGTTTGCTTATTGTCTTTCTGCATCTCTTGTCACAACCTTTTTGAAGGTTCTTCGAGATGGAAGATGGGGTGAGCAGGATGCTGCGATTCTTGTTCCGGGTGACATCATCAGCATCAAGCTTGGGGACATCGTTCCTGCTGATGCTCGCCTTCTCGAGGGTGACGCCCTTAAGATCGACCAGGTGTAGACTTGATGACTGTAATTGCATACGCTTCATCTTGTGGGGCACAAAGCTTCAATTATTAGCCACATTCGGATGTTTTGATATTACATTTGTTTGTTACTTTCCAGAGTAAGAATTTGTACTGAAGCTTTTATGAACCCTTTATTCTGTAGTCTTCTCTTACCGGTGAATCTCTCCCGGTAACCAAAGGTCCAGGGGATGGTGTGTATTCCGGCTCCACTTGCAAACAGGGAGAGCTTGAAGCAGTTGTGATTGCAACGGGAGTCCACACCTTCTTTGGAAAGGCCGCACATCTTGTTGATACGACCAACCAAGTTGGCCATTTTCAACAGGCATGTTTTCTTACACGTTTGAAAATTCTCATTGTTTAGAACTTTTATGGTCTATTGTTCCTTCTTTCAAGTTGGTTCGAAGTATGCTAATATTTCTATCTGTTTGTTTAATGTGCAGGTCTTAACTGCCATTGGGAATTTCTGCATCTGCTCTATTGCAGTGGGGATGCTAATTGAGATTGTTGTGATGTATCCCATTCAACACCGAGCATATCGCCCTGGGATTGATAACCTTCTTGTGCTTCTCATTGGTGGTATCCCAATTGCCATGCCTACAGTTCTGTCTGTGACCATGGCCATTGGCTCTCATAGGTTATCTCAGCAGGTTAGCCAGATCCACATAAGATGTGCTTTCTGTGGAGTTTCTGTTTTATGTTTCGTGTTTGTCTTTTCATTTTTTGGGTAAATGTTTTGACTGATCTGGTGTTGAAGTTGAAATTGCTTGATGTTGAATGATTGGCTGGGACATGGCAACCAGTGTTTTGTAAAAATTCTCTTGTAAAATATGATGATATTCTGATTTACATCCCAGGGAGCAATAACCAAGAGGATGACAGCGATTGAGGAAATGGCTGGCATGGATGTGCTTTGCAGTGACAAGACAGGAACTTTAACATTGAATAAACTCACTGTTGATAAAAATCTTATCGAGGTATTTTTGGTTTGTCCTTATAAATGTATATTCCCAGGATTTCAGTGAGATTTCTGAATGAGCGCAAGTTTCTTGTATATAGGTTTTCACGAAAGGAGTGGATGCGGATACTGTCGTCCTAATGGCAGCTCAAGCCTCCAGACTGGAAAATCAAGATGCCATAGATGCTGCTATAGTTGGGATGCTTGCTGACCCTAAAGAGGTTTCTTAATGAACACTGATTGACCTACAGAAGGTGCTTTTTATTAATGTTTTACACTTCTAGTCTCTAAAGCTTCCTCAATATGAATTTCTGTAGGCACGAGCTGGTGTTCGAGAGATTCACTTTCTTCCGTTCAATCCCACTGATAAGAGGACAGCTCTCACATATATTGACAGTGATGGTAAAATGCATAGGGTCAGCAAGGGTGCACCTGAGCAAGTAAGCTATCCTTGCCATTTAGCACTTTTCTTCACATTTTGTTTTGGTGTTAGATCATAGTACCAATACCTCTTTCTGTTGCCAATGTCTCAGATCCTAAACCTCGCGCACAACAAAATAGAGATTGAGCGAAGAGTTCATGCTGTAATAGATAAGTTCGCTGAACGAGGTTTGCGATCTCTTGCTGTGGCATACCAGGTAATTGATGACTAACTCCTCAACTTTCGTGAGATATTTTGGTGTAAAGTTGATACAAGATTCAAGATTGGGAGCGCTTGACTTTCCGCAGGAAGTTCCGGAAGGGACAAAGGAAAGTGCTGGAGGCCATTGGCAATTTGTGGGTCTCATGCCTCTTTTTGACCCACCTAGGCATGACAGTGCCGAGACAATTAGAAGGGCTTTAAATCTTGGGGTAAATGTCAAAATGATCACAGGTGATTTCTTGGTTCTACTTGAAACTTAAGTAGTCTTGCGTAGAACCCAACTTTTTCTCTGCCTTTCATATAAAATCGATTGTACTATTTGTTTCCTTTCCTGATATTTAAATCTCATCCTTATTTTTTTGACATACTTTAATCTAACCAATGTTCTGAATTTTCGTCAGTGAAGTGAAGTTGACATACTATTTGCTTTTTTTCTTTTCCCAATTTATTTGTCATTGCTAATAGCTTGTGACACTCTACAGGGGATCAGTTGGCTATAGGAAAAGAGACCGGGCGACGTCTAGGCATGGGAACCAACATGTACCCTTCATCTGCTTTGCTTGGACAAAACAAGGATGAGTCTATAGGTGCTTTACCCATCGATGATCTCATAGAAAAAGCTGATGGCTTTGCTGGTGTCTTCCCTGGTACAGTTTTCTTGCTTTTATTTTTCCAAAAATTTTATCGAGCGTAGTTCAACTCAGAATTAAACCAATTTACTCGTGAAATTGCAGAGCATAAATATGAGATAGTGAAGAGATTACAAGCAAGGAAGCATATATGTGGAATGACGGGTGATGGAGTAAATGATGCGCCTGCTCTTAAAAAGGCTGATATTGGCATTGCAGTGGCTGATGCAACTGATGCAGCTCGTAGTGCTTCAGATATTGTTCTTACTGAACCTGGTCTTAGTGTTATCATAAGTGCTGTCTTGACCAGTCGTGCTATCTTTCAGAGAATGAAAAATTATACCGTGAGTGTTGCATTTACTCTCAATCTCCATCATATCTTAAACTTTCTCTATACTCTTGGAGGAATCGTGTAATGTCTTGTACATATAACACCCCATCAAGCTCCTTAGGTGCATACATTTTGGAATTTACTATCATTCGTTCATTAGTTTTGTAACCAATTAACTTGTGTTGGGTTTCTGTTTTTGTGGACAGATCTATGCGGTTTCCATCACAATACGTATTGTCGTAAGTTGGCATTTGATTAATCCAGCTTCTTTCTTTTTTGAATGTTCCCGTTACAATCTGTATTTCATGTGTATGATACTCTTCGTGATTTCTTTTTCTCAATTCTATGCAATTTCAGCTTGGTTTCATGCTGCTGGCTCTCATATGGAAGTTTGACTTCCCACCCTTCATGGTTCTTATCATCGCCATCCTGAATGATGGTTCGTTCATTATTTTTACATTCTTCAATTTATATATCAGTTTCTGTACTGTTAAAACTGCACCAATATTGATGAAAAAATTGCATGGGTCTAGGATTTCACCTTATCTTGTCGTTTCTCTAGAGTCTTGCTGTATTGATCAACTCTTGTGGCACTGACTTTGTAGGCACAATCATGACAATATCAAAAGACAGGGTGAAACCTTCCCCTCTTCCAGATAGCTGGAAACTGTCTGAGATTTTTGCAACTGGCGTTGTGTTTGGGAGCTACATGGCAATGATGACAGTTATATTTTTCTGGGCTGCATATAAAACTGACTTCTTCCCGGTATAATATCTTTCTGCTCTTCAGTGTATAAAAATATATTACCCTTGTTTTTTGTCACGCTGGATTATAATTGTAAACCAGTATCAAATTCCTCTTTTCTGCATCTTAGTGACACCAATTGTCTTTTTTGAATATCAGCGAACTTTCGGAGTTTCGACCCTTGAGAAAACCGCACATGATGATTTCCGGAAGCTTGCCTCAGCAGTATACCTACAAGTCAGCATCATAAGTCAGGCGCTTATCTTTGTGACCCGGTCACGGAGTTGGTCTTATGTGGAACGTCCTGGGATGTGGCTTGTGATAGCCTTTATCCTTGCACAATTGGTTAGTGTGGCACTTCAGTATGTGGTCAGCACTCAAGTGAGAGTTATAAACCGCTGTTCTGTTTTCTTGACCATTTTCTTCAAACAGGTGGCTACTCTAATTGCAGTCTATGCCAATTGGAGCTTTGCTGCGATCGAAGGGATCGGGTGGGGATGGGCCGGGGTCATTTGGCTTTACAACATTGTATTCTACATTCCTCTTGATATCATCAAGTTCTTGATTCGATATGCCCTTAGCGGCAGAGCCTGGGATCTTGTTATTGAACAAAGGGTATGTATTCATTTCTCCTCTTTCCATTTGCTTAATCTGGACTTAATCTTGGATTGTGGGGGCGGATGGGGTAGCTTTTGTCGGTCTTTAATTATATTTGTTTCTGTGTATGCTCCATAGATTGCATTCACAAGGCAGAAGGATTTTGGGAAAGAACAAAGGGAGCTTCAATGGGCGCACGCGCAGAGAACTTTACATGGCCTGCAAGCACCAGATGCTAAGATGTTCCCCGAGCGAACCCATTTTAACGAGCTTTCCCAAATGGCTGAAGAAGCTAAGAGAAGAGCCGAGATCGCTAGGTAAAGACCCATATGTCTCTTTTCTTCCTGTGAAGTCAGAGAAGAACACAAAACCTGAACATTTGTTATTTGTCTCATTCTCTCTTGCACTTTGATAGGTTGCGGGAGCTTCACACACTCAAGGGTCACGTTGAATCTGTCGTGAGACTAAAAGGTCTCGACATTGAAACCATTCAACAATCTTACACAGTCTGATAGTAGTGTAGAGAGAGAGAGCCCAGTAACCGTATCAATGTCCTTCAGGAAAGTCGATATCTCCGTTTGAAACCTAGATACAAATTATGCATGTAAGTATCAAAATTCCTCAGTAGTATTTTTGGTGGGTTTGTTTCCTTCTTTTGAGCTTGTTCTGTTGTATGATGAGGAATAACAGAAATAGAAACAGAATCCTCAAAATGCAAGACAAATTTTTATTTTACAATACATCTGAATGTTATAAAAATCTACCTTTTCTCCACAATGATAGAAAGAAAGAGATATGATCTAACATAGTAACCAGAAAAAAAAAAAAGAGCCACAACAAGTATATGATTACTTAATTTCTCTATGGCTTATTTCAATAAAAATCCAAAAGGGATTGAAGCTGACGAAAAACTAAGTCTAGAGGCTTCGAGAAGATGAGAAACCCATGATCATCAGACAGTGTTCTTGTCTTGTTGTTTGATGATTTCTCCATTAGTTTCATAACTTGTCTCTTGATCATCACTTCCTTTGTACCTATACCATCTTGCCATCACCAAGAAGTAAGCAAAATTAACTGCCAAGATTCCAGCGATCATGAAGTAGAAGTAATCCAATCTTCCTTTGTTCAAATCCTCAGCTAACCAATTACCGCCGGAGGAGTTCTGCGTCGTCCTGTGAACCGTTGCAATCAAGAAGCTACCAAGGTAACTCGAAACTCCTCCTCCTACATAAAAGATGGAACCAGCGAAACTCCTCATGTTCTCGGGGAACTGCTTGTAGTAGAACTCCATCTGTCCGATCGCTCCAAATGCCTCGGCTATACCCGCAAGTGTGAGCTGAGGAATCAGCCACATAGCTGACATTGAGGAGATTTCTCCCTTTCTTGGCGCCATACCGAGTGTTGGTTTAGTCAGCGCGAACGTTCTCCTCCGTTCCTCGACGAAACCCGAGACGACTAAGCTTACAAAGGCGAAAAAAATCCCTGTTCCAATTCTCTGCAAGAGCGTTATCCCCGTGTCTATACCGGTTATTCTTCTTAAGGTAGGCACGAGGACACGGTCGTAGATTATGATGAAAACCGTCATTCCTGTCATCAAGAAGACCACGTAGGTGGCTGCAGGAATGACGAATCCTCCGGAGCCTAAGCGACGATCGCTCTGGAGGGCTTGGAAGACGGGATAAGTCATTTGTTGGGTTATGGTTAAGTAGTAAACTGATGAAGCAAACCATATAGGAAGCACTCTCACAATGCACTTCACTTCTTCAACTTGTTGCATTGTACAGAGCTTCCATGGATCCGCAGGCTTACCATCTGCCTCCAATTTGTCCTCGGGAGCCAAAATCGCCGCTTTATCAAGAAATCTGCCAAACAGGAGGAAGCTTTCTCAGTAACCAGACAACACTCAAAACACAAAAACACTAGTTTTTGGTGAGTGTTTTGTTTTACCTAAATTGGTCGGTGTATTTGAGCTTGGAGTTTGCGTATTTTGGTGGGTAGTAATTGTAAAGGTTAAGCCAAGGCTGTTTCGCGGGCTTTAACCCGCGTTTCTTGATTGCAACCGTTATAACTTGAGCTATACCGGCCAATGGACTACCCGAGGCTTTGATCTTCACATACAACTTATCCCCCGCAAAGAAGATCACGCAGGCCAAGAACATTAAAACGACCGGGATGGTTAAACCGATGGTCCAACTGACATTAGACTGGATGTAGACGACTATTGTCAGAGACAAGATCTGCGCAAAAGTGAAGGTGAAGAAATACCAATTGAAGAAACTATCAATCCCTCTTTTCCCTGACTCGCTCTTGGGGTTAAACTGATCAGCCCCGAAGGCTAGATTGCACGGTCTAATCCCTCCTGCTCCCACTACTAGAAACCCGAGACCCATCAGTAGAAACGCTATCTGGCCACCACTTGGCCCGCTACACGAGCTCGCTGTTCCGCATGCAGCTGGATGCAGTTGTGGCACTGCAGCAGTCAATAGTATCACAAATGATCCCTACAAAAATAAAAATAAAACATTTCACTTCATCAGATGTTTTTCGATTGTTACACCGAACAATGCTTGTAGAGGAAGAAAATATTACAAAAGAAGGATCTTTACAAGAAAACAGGCGATGACCGCGACGGTTAGAGTCTTGTATCGACCGAAGTAAGTGTCGCAGAGGAAAGCAGCAACGAAAGTTCCGAAATTGATTGTGCCACTAAACGCATTGATGATTGTTGCAGCTGTTATACTCTTCATGTTGAAGACAGCAGTTAGATAAACCAGAAGGTTTGATAGTGTTCCAATGATCCCAAGCTTCTCAAATGTCTCATTTCCTGATAATAACAACAAACAAAACCAAGATCATAAGACTTTGATCTCATAAAATAAAAAAATTATCATAGTTACACTATATATTATGGCTTGTGATTAAGTTTCAGGCTTTGCATTTGATTGTATTAAAAACCAAACCAAGAATCAAACAGTGGATTCTTGATCAATTATGTTCTGAAATCTCCTCAAATTCAAGATCTCTTGCTTCTCGTCTTAAATTACTCTTTGACCAAGTCAAAGCTTATGACAGCAACACAGAGAATCTCGCAAATAAAAAAATCAAACCAACAAGTCTTCGAGCAAGACTGATGTTCCCCATCATTTTTGTCTATTGATTTTTTTATTTAGACAAAAAAATTGTTTTATGGGTTTTTCCTAATTTCATGAAACCAACAAAAAATAGTTTCCAGGACCCAAAGAAGAAAGTTGAAAAAAAAAGGAATATGTTGCGTTACCAATGATAAAGGGCATGACTTTCCAGCCTCTATAAACGACTTTCTTGGCCTGAACATGTTCCTCAACAGAATCAACCGCCGTAACAGAGCCATCGTACACGGCGGAGGAAGGTTTTTGGTGATCCGTCGACTCGACTTCGAGAGGCTTTCTCTCCATTTTGCTGTAATAATCACTCTACTAAAATAGTCGTTATATTTCTTCTTTCTTTGTTTTTGTATGTTGTTGTTGTTGTCTCAAAGGCTTAATAATGACTCTGTTCTTCATCTTAGACAGGTCTCTATTTATAGTGGTAAGAAAAAAGAGGATGGTGGAGATGTCGGAATCTAGACAAATTGGTAATTTGTGAATTTGCCCGTGAAAGAGAGCTGTATTAGTGATTAAAATATTGATGATTTTAAAATATTAAATTAAAGTTTTTTTCCTTCCAAAATTAAAACTATAAAGTTTAAACAAAACAAAAATAATCCATGAAAATCAAACCACCATGTCATTATAAGTGCTATGGTCTCATTATAAACACTCTCTTAATAACGGCACGTTCTTCTAAGCTCTCCATCCATTTATTTATTTATTTATTTATCTTCTTCTTCCTTACCTGATTATAGAATTAATTTAAGCAATATCACAAGAACATATTCCATTTTATGAAGATTAATTTTTAGTTTTCTTTTCTATTCTATAAAAGTTAATTTTTTTACGTTTTTCATATATTGTATGGTACTTTAGATCAGTAAAACACGTTAATATATTTCATTTTTCTCTTAAGAACAAAAAAGACTCAAATGAAACTGTACATAGCATAACTTTGAAACCCATAGATCACCTACTTTTTAATCAGGCGTGTATAACAGTAACCAACCTAAAAACACACACACATACACAAAAATTATATTTGGTTCTTAACTTTTACTCAATAGCGAATTTTTAACCATTTAATCGGTCTACGTACCATGATTGGTTTAGTCAAATTAATTAGTAAGAGATTTTCTACACGTAACTTTGGATCTGCAAAAACTTAATTAAATCGGCTATAGCTTTTTGTGTTACCTTCAGTTTACTCTTTTATGTTAAAAAAAAGTCCCTCAACAAATTTTTGTCTTGTTAAATCCACTATTAATCCATTAGTTTTTGTTTTTTTAAACTATTTATTAGATTTATTAATTAAAAAACGCTAAATTTCAGTTGATTTTGTTTGACTTGTTAACACAAAAATTGACCTTTTATATTAAAGAAAAATACCGTCATTTTATTTGCAAGAAATATATATTTTTTAAAAAAATGCATGTAAAATCCACGAAATTCTTTCCATCAATTGACTACATATTAGTGATTTTTATCAGTATAAACAATGTCAGAAATACTTAGGAGAGTGGTTAGACTCCAAAATTCTAATTTATGATAAACCTTATTAATTCGTTAATCGTATTCTAGAAAATTAGTATCTTAGGAGATGTTAGTAAAAGTCGAGAGAAAAAATGATATGTTGGTAAAATAGATATGACACCAATAAGGATGGATACCATAATTTCAAACTCCTCAACTTGAGCTTTCAATTCACCTTTAATCACTTTCATTTTACCAATTTGGTCCATCATAAACCAAGATGACTTAGTTAATGTAAAGGGGCTAAATTAATTAATTATATCGGAAACACTATCGTTACCTAATTAAATAAAAGATAGTGCGAACAAAATTGAGAGAAATGATGCCTTCTTTGTATACATTAATAATGTATTGGAAAATGATGTTTTCAGCTCAATCTTCATTTTATTTTAAGTCCCACATTTACATTGGTGTCTTTTTATCATTATTTTCTACGGTTAGGCCAACTAGGTCTAAAATTGAACTGTAAAATGCACCGAGTTTACGGTTCAACCGAATGAGTTCTTGTTCATTACTTTGTTTCTTGTATCGCACCTTGTAAACTCATAAACAGAAATGTTTTTATAAAAAAATTATAACAAAGAATTTGTCGTGTCATTTGATTTTGTAACTTTTGCATTTTAATAGTTTGCTAAATTGTAAAATTAACTTATTTCGAATATTTGACTAAGCAAGGTTGTTTCAGCAAGAACAAACTAATTGACTAATGGTCCTTTCTACTCTAGTATTAAAAGATTTGTTGTTCCGTATGTAGCATTTGAAGTCAACTTGGTAGTAAATAATATATTAAAATTATATTTATGTATTAGCTTAGTAGGCCGTTACACTTCATCTTTTGGGACGATACAGAGAAGTCAAAACTCCTTTTTTGGACGATACAATATGTAAAGAACAAAATATGTGGAGCAAATGATCTACCCCATATATAAGATAACTATTTAAATATAATGCAGTCAAATAAAATAAACATAAGATAAGTAAATAAATAATAATAACGTTGTAGTTTGAAAGCGGACCACAGATACGTATAAACGTAGGAAATAAATAAACGTGAAAGCAACTACGCATGCGTTAAATGAGAAAATGACTACCGCAAGCGTTGAAAACTTCACTCACTTAAAGACTCTTAATTAGTAGTAATTAATTAATACCACGAGGTTCTTTTTTTTTCTTTTTGTTGATTTGTTTTTTTTTTATATTTCGACATTTGTTTGTTTGCTTTTTTTTTCTTTTTTTGCCTTAGCCAACTTGTTAATTTGATTCATTATTACGAGTTTCACTCACCAAGAAAAGCTGTTTGTCAGAGTAATGCCGTTTTGCGAAATGATTTTATGGACGATTATAGGAAAAATAATTGAGCTGAATAGTTTAAAATTTTGGTGAAAACTCTCGCTTTATACGCAACAATTATTAATAAAATTGTAAAAGCAAATCCATAAAGAGTCAACCTTCATAGTCATTACATTCACATAACTGCCACATCTTTTTCGTCTATGGCCATTTTAACGTTGTCAACGATGAAAAGTGTATAAAAGTATCCTTCCACGTTATTATATTATATCGTATGTATTTACATTATCCTTTTTGCGTCTATAATTTTATTTCTTCATTTGAATTATTTTCAATATGTAGATGAAGGGAATCACAGTGAAAATAATCACTACACCCCACCCACAACTTGTTTTTAGGCATAATAATTGTATATCCAAACTAAATCTACCTACTATTGGATTCGTTTTACAACCTACAAAAATAAATAAACAAATAAAACAATCTACTAATTTTTGAAAAGTTGGGTTTTTTAACGAAATAGACTTTTACATCATTTCATGTATTTTAAGTTTTCTACCAGTTTTTAATAGCCTAGAGTATTTAGTCTAATCAAGAATTTAGAAGAGTTTATATTAAAATGAAAAATCATATATTATACAAAATTTTATTTTAAATTCAGTGTTATTTGATTAGTGATTTAAAATATATCTTCAAATCCAATATCATTGACAATAGATTATAGTGAATTTTTAGAGTTCTAAAGCGTTTTTATAAAAATTAAATTTTATGGTTTTAACTGAATTTACAGAAAATTAATAACAAATCATAAAATTATTTAATTAACTTTAAATCATTTTAAAACTCAATTTTCAAAATTTTGGTTCAACACAGTCTTTTACAACCATTTATTTCAAATGCACTTGTATATAAATTCAAAAATGTATAATGTTAGATTTAAGTTACCTAAGTTACAAAACAAGCGTCTGAACAAAAAAAATGTTCACAAATGTCCAAATATTTCTGTAAAGTATGATTTTACAGAGTTTTAGTCGGCTACAACGAGTTTTCTTGTTTACTGTAATAGACTAATCAAAACTTTAAATCCGCTGACTATTACTCCACCATATTTTCTTAGTTTGTGTGGTTCACATATTTCCCTTGGTTTTAAATTATGTAATGATTTGCCAAGAAAGAGGCAATGATCTATTTTTTCCAACCCTTCTTGAAATAGAACAAGAAAGCAAATCTATTTAGAAAAAGAAAACAATCATACCGCACAAGTGTCAAGGAGAATCCCATAGAGTAAAGAGGCTCTGATCTGATTAACATGTCTTGCACAGTACAATTAATGATGATATTCATTCCAAAACAGAAGTGGAGATCATCCTTTTCGTTATTGCTTATCAATCTTTTCTAATTGTTGGAAACACTAATCATTATATGTTTTTTCCCAACTACATGGGTCTTTAGGAAAGCAGAAAATAATACTCATAATGAACAAATTAACATAATTTTATACTCCATTTAGTAATATTATACTCGAAGAATAATACTGAGTTTAAAAGATCTGATAGCATGAAATGAAAATGTATCAAAAGCATAAAGGGAAAACAAACAAAAAAGAAAGATTCAGAGGATACATAGATGATATATCAAAATAGGTTTCGGGTTGGATCTTGGATATATTGTCTATCCTAATTCAAATACTAAGTATGCATATAGATATGATAGATCAATAAGACATCTAAACCTACCCCAACGAGGAAAAAGATATAAATATGATCATCGTGGTAAAAAAAAATTGGTGTCAGGCTTTTGTAATGCACACCAACGAAGATTTAAGTGTGATTTACAATGTTAGCTTTTGATATTATTGGTCGGTTGGGGAAGTGCCCCACATTTCGACTGGTGTGACTTGTCCGATGATGTTCTTCCCCACATTTTTGTTTATTAAAGAATTAATTATATCATATTATCATCAAGCATTATTGTTTTTGACAAATAATGAAAGTAGTACAGAAGCTGGTAGAACATATTTTGTAGTTGTTGGAACATTGTCTAAAGTCGACATGACTAAGGTTAATTGTCTTGATATCAAGTGTATGCACGTTTCAAAGTCTCTTTACGAGTATATGTATCGGACCACGTGAATCACGTTGTAAACGCAGTCAACGCGCGTAGGTTTAGGTGTGGGTGCAATTTCGTCCATTCAAATTTATTTGAGAGTTAATTATGTCGACGAGTATTTAACTACAGAAGGAAATTTACAATTGGGTGATTAAAACCGGAAAGTGGAGGAAGAGGATCGAAGTGCGTCACGTTTTCGCAATACAAATGTTATGGGAGAGAAGAAGTGCGTGTCGTTTTCACCAACCCATTAAAAGTGATTCCAAGTCAAATATTCCAAAAGCGAGTGCGATTACGATCATCCAACGCCAAACGCGTTGCTATTACCTTTTCCCTTTTCTCTTCTCTCTTCATTTTCTCCATATTTTTGGTGGCACCTTTTTTTTATTTTTTTGGTTGAGAATTTGAATATTATTTCTAGAAATTTTATAATACCGTTGTACAAAACTATAGCTATATACGTAGGTGAACAAAAAAATGCGTTGTCTACAAATGTTTAATAGGTTTAGTGTGTCGTTTACTCAAGATAACAAGTTGGAATTTTTATTTATTTAAAGACAGTGGATATGTTCTTCGTTAAAAAAAATAAGTGACAATAAACGTAAAGAATAAGTTCATTTATGGCAAAAAGTAATCGAACCTTCGACATGTGCTTCTCGGCAACTTTTTGTAATCAAGTCGCAATTTGCCATTTTCAATGTACGTTTCTAAAATCGTCCAATCACTCCTCGATTCCTTTTTTTTTCTTAGTATTATATTTGCAGTTGTTAGAGGCCTTTTATCTCTATATATGTATAATTATGCGTCAAGAAAAAAAAATTGTACTGCAACCGAAAGTGTGTACCGAGTACGAATACCCTTGAGTTAGAGATCCATTAAAAATTATAAATATTGATATAAATTTTGCCAAAAAAGATAATAGGTCCATTTATATTTCTAATACTCGCAATTTGAAAGAGAACGATAAATTTATTTATAAAACAAGATACGTCGTTGTTACATCTAGTAAGCAAATCTAATACACAACAAATTGTTCGTTAGTACGAACCGGTCTAAATGTCAAAGAAGACTCCAAAAATCTACGGTTTTAAAATCTCCTATATAGAATTTCATGATAATTAGGTTGGCGTGAAGAGAGAATGTTAAGGTAGAGTAGATTTGTCCATATCTTGATTGATACGCTTTGTATATGAACGTGCCACTAAAGATATATACGGCCACAATTAAAAATGATGAGTAATGAGTGGAAGTTATAGTTGTATCATCAAAGAACCATGTATTCTAGAAAGGGAACTTTTTTTCTTTTCATATTTCTTCGACTAATTGGTCATTGAAAAGACAGAAGATCTGAAAACATATGCATTCAGTTTTATTTGTTTTGTTTTGTTTCGGTTTATGAAAAGTGCCAAAAGTTAAAGTTGGGTTTCGGCTACCGGACCGAGTTTGGTTTTGTTGGTATATTGTCGATTTATTCATCGACTGGAGTAGTATATATGGTTCGAATCGGGTTAGTCGTTTAAGTGGGTGTGTTCATAAATTTTTTGATACTAAATTTACGTTGGAGAAAGTTTTAAATCTTTGTTTTGAATACATAATTTTGTTAATACTAAATTTCTTTACAATACTACTTTATAATACTAAATTTGTGTTAAGCTGCCAATACGAAAAAAAAAATCATTTTTTTAACCCGCATAGTGAAAAAAAAAAAATTCTAACGAGAATAGTCTTGTATATGAGAATTTTGAAGACCTGTCGACCAAGTGAGTACCTTTGTTTTTTTTATAAACTACGACCAACTTACATTTAAAAAATTTTAAAACAACTATATTTGCAAAGAATCGTTAGAAATACGGCTCTACATTATATGTCATTCTAAAAACACACCATTACATTATAAACTGAAGGATATAATTGATAAAGAAGATTTTTACAATATTAGATTATTAACATTAAATACAAAATCCACATGGAAACTTATCCAATTTCAATATGTGTGATATTTCTGTTGACGAAATATTCAACCCAAAATATGTTTATTTTAAAAATCGCTGTGAGATAAATCCAAAACAATTTTTTTTTGTATGTGTGTGTGGTAAAAATACAATAGTTTTGGGGGATCCAAAAACATTTGACTAACGTTAGATGGGATAAACATGGATAAAGTGGAGTTGCATCATATATCTTAATCCGACTTTTTAAATATGTGTAGAGAATATTCGAGTTAGCAAAAATAATCTTAGACACTTGTCCATATCAATAGTACAACATCCACTAACCTTCCACAGGTTCCTTTGTTCGAATTATTAATCTTTAAATAATTTATTTACTTTACACATTATACATCAATACATGTATTTTTTTTTTAAGAAAACACACATTAATTGTATATTCACTCATCTATTGATGGGATTATTAATTTGATTAGAGAACATATTATAAGTGTGTCATTATTTGACGTCGTTATAAGTATGTTCTATGCTTCTACTTCTTGACGAAGAATACATTTGAAATTAGATGAGATATTAAAAACGATTAACTTATGATACAAATTTTAAAGAAAAAAAATTGTTGGATAAAACAAAAACTTTAATTGTTAATCACCTTTCTCAAAAATTCGCGTTGATAAGGTTCTTAGTATTATGATATGTAAATTTTAGCACGCGCATTGAATTTTATTGGACAGTAGATGCGGTTGTATCACATCATCCATTCAAAATCCTTCAGTTATGATATTATTAAGATTAATTATTGATATTGCTGTAATTAAGTAATAAATACAAACCAAACGAACATGTTCTTGATTCTTGAAGTGATGGTTGATATCTATTTTCCTTCAGTCTTTTATGGAATCACTTCGTCTTTCACTTGTAGTGGTTTTAGTATCTTGAATTTTTTTCAACAGCCGAAAAGCTTATTTAATCTGTCTTCCCTTTCAATTAATAGAATAAAAGAACTTATCACACTAATATTTTCATTTTCCCTAAAATTCTGATTCTTGTTCTACACCGGCCTTCTGAAAAACCAAGGACCACAGAAATTTCATAACTTTTCACTTATCTTATTTATTTTCTCTAAAGATGAATCCACATGTCTGAGTTTATAATAATCATGGTGTTATATAGTGCCTATTCCATTATCATTGGTCCAGAAACTGTATGCTCCGTTGCCTTCCTTGGTCCAGTTTGGAGAAGAACAAATTCTTAATCGACTATAATTATTATCCATCAAGCAAAAGTAAAATTTGTTTAATCACAATGGAAGCAACATTTACATTTTAGAAATGCGTATAACTTTCACGTGTAAGCACTTTCAGAGGTTCAAAATGGACTTGAACAGTGGCATCCAACAACCGTATACTAGTATTTTTAGGGTTTTGAACTCATTTTTCTAGTTTTGTTTCTTTATTCCATAGCTTTACATTGGTTCCAATTGAAAATGTCGTTGTTTAGTCGACAAAAATGTGGTCTTTTTTAATATCACGAAAATGATAATGTTTTAACAGATCTCGTACTTGTGTAACAAAAAGAACATACATAACTTGTACTCATTAGAAGAAAGTCCGATGTGTTGCTCTTCAATTTTGAATATGTGCGCCCTTACTTGTGTTTGTATAATTTCAAAAAACAATAAAATGATGTCTGTAATCTCTAGTTTATCAAAGCGGGTCAGCGGAAAAACTATGTGTGAGTAATTTTAATATGATTACATAATCGAGAGATATATTAGGCGACAAAAATATGTGATGTCCAAAACATATAATTTAACAGGTTGATATGTTTCTGATATCAATTATGGTTTTAGTAAAGTTCTGACCCATTTTATATATATGGATTCTTACATACGTCGAGATGCTTGCTGTTTTTGTCTGTACAGTTTTTTTTTGTGTCACATATAAATCATAACAATAATGTGTCTCATCATCATTACACATAGAATGAAATAGTGTAGTGATAAAATAGTAATTCTAACTACTCTGAACTAAGCAGTTTAATAAATTTTGTGATACATTTATTTAACAGAGTTCACGAAGAACAGTAATCTGTAATATATTTAGTAAGATAATTTTATTTACCACACCTTTTAATTTTGTAAACCTATACAGTATTATTCCTGGAAGATCCTGAAACATCGAAACTATTCCAATATGTTAGTTGAGCTTACTGCATTTGAACGTCTAAAAACTTCTATATGTTTAAGGTTATAGTTTTTTTTTACTTTTGTGTTTAAAATTACGCTATGATCTTATATGATTTGAATTTTATTCATAGTAAATACATGGTACTTAACAAATTAAGACAAAACTAACTTTATTGAGAGATAAGCCTAAATCTATATATACTATATATATCCGATGAATTAAAACCATATAAAAAACCTTTTTCCGTAACTACACCAACCTAGTTCTCATATCTACACTACAATACTGACTGTTTTTTGTCTATCTTCTGATTCGATAAAATTAGATAATTTCCATTGATAATGTGATTATATAAAACTCGGTCCAATAATTTAATTTTTTTCTTTTCTTGTCATCAATAATTTAAATTTTAAAAGGTAGAAAAGATATAAAAACATCGGATGATATATATAATTTTTTCCTCTGACGTAAAAGTCTAAAATACTTCAACTTGTACAAGTAATTGAATACTAAATTGCAGATCGTTGTCATCCTCAATAACTTTAGGAACTTATATATACAGTAATAGAATATGTTTGATACGGATAATAACGAATAATACAATGACGAAGGGAGTAGTAGTGGTAGTAGCAGCAACAGCGAAGTCCAGTCAAAAATCATTTGACAAAGAAAGTGATCATGACGAATTATAAACAATATATCATTTTCTCTTATGCGTAATGCCTTTCATTAATTTAGATTCCAAGATTTTTCTGAAGAATAAAATAAATAAAAAGGAAGTAGTGAGGATTACGAATAAGTATGGTAAATTCTGAACCCATTGTTTTCGAGTGGAGAATTTTGATTGAAAAATATTTTTAAAAAAGAAAAATTGATGTCAAAGCAAAACTATACTCCAAAACTTTTTTTTCTTTCTAGAGGTATACGTTAATACTGATTTCTAAAGTTTCTGTACGAAGATTAAGTTCATTGATGATTCCAAAAAAGTTATAATCGGCTGTTTTATAATTAATATAGAAAAAATATTATCTATTGTTAATTGTGTAAAAAAGAAGGAAAATGGGACGTAAATCTTTAGACATAATTTTGCAAAACATTCTTTAAAGTTTACTGTAACTGATAAAAAGAAAAATTGAAGAAGAATCTTCTTATATTAGTAAAATAGAGTTTTCTTGAGAATCAATCTGAGTCCAACAATATTATTTTTTATCGAATCTAACCGAATTATTTTCCTTACTTTTTGTTCGGTAGCTCGGTTATCGTAAACCGAATAAACCGATTCGGACATGTTCAGTTTCTCTTTCCTGTTTCGTATTCATGATTGATTTCAGTTCAACCAATTAAATGTTTGGTCGGATGATTACAAATTGGCTTTTGTACTAATAGTAAGCCCAAATTTAAAGTCAAATAACAAACCCAAACAAACATCTTCCCAAAGAAAAAATTCAATTATATTAAATGAGATATAAACTTGTTATCTCACAATACTAGTAATTGGGCCTGGCCCAAATATCGCTCCTTTTGGTAGCAATTGAGCCTCACAATACTTGTTAAGATCTTACATCTATATTAGCATGAATTTATGTTTCATGTGTGTTGGAATCGCTTTGTTCTCTAATTTTTTTTCTCTAAAGGTTTATGTAAACATCGATCAAGATTTGTACTGTTTTACCTCATTGGTACTTTAGTTGTTGATTTCTTAATTCGAATTTGTTCCAAACTTGGTTTCGAAATAGTTTATTTTCTTTATTATTTTCACATAAATAATTTTTTAACTTATTTGATTTAAATCTGCGAAAGAAAAAAACAAAAATAGTTTTGGGTAAAGATAACTTCGTCTTTTTCAAACACGTTCTCTTACCTTTGCTTACAAGGAAAAATCATGTGCCCGTCCATAATTATATTAACCCTTACTTAAAGTATGGGCCCCAGATTGCTGCAAAAAACATATGTGCTCAAAATTTGAAATAAAAAAAAATCAATTGTTTTTCATTTCTGGTATTTATGATTTCGTATTTTTACGTTTAAGTATCCTGACAAATAAAATAGATTAGAGGAAGAAGAAACGCACCATTTTCAAAATTCGAATTTCGAAAAAACAAATCGGCGCGTCAGATATTTGGGGAAAAATAATAAGGAAAAAAAAGAAAAACACAGAGCGAGCAATAATAAAAACTCACTTCACTCTATTTTTTTCACTTGTTCTCTCATTTCAGAGTTGAAAACCCTACTCTTCTCCGGATTTCGATATCTGAACCTCGAAAAAACCCTAAATCGCCTCTCTGTTCACTCTTTCTACCGAAGATGCGTGAGATCCTTCACATTCAGGCAGGCCAGTGTGGTAACCAGATCGGTGCCAAGTTCTGGGAAGTGGTCTGCGCCGAGCACGGCATAGATCCGACCGGTAGGTACACTGGAGACTCAGATCTACAGCTTGAGCGCATCAACGTTTACTACAATGAAGCTAGCTGTGGTAGATTCGTCCCGCGTGCTGTGCTCATGGATCTGGAGCCTGGGACCATGGACAGTCTCAGATCTGGACCCTACGGTCAGACCTTCCGCCCTGATAACTTCGTCTTCGGCCAGTCTGGTGCTGGTAACAACTGGGCCAAGGGGCATTACACTGAGGGAGCTGAGCTAATCGACTCCGTCCTCGATGTTGTTCGTAAGGAGGCCGAGAACTGTGACTGCCTCCAAGGTATAAATCATCCTTCTAGATCCATTCGATTTTAAGCGTTAATATTATGTTTTACCAGAGTTTGAAGAGTGAGGTTTGCGTTTACAGGGTTCCAGGTTTGTCATTCCTTGGGAGGAGGAACTGGATCTGGAATGGGAACACTGTTGATTTCCAAGATCCGTGAAGAGTACCCAGATCGAATGATGCTCACATTCTCAGTGTTTCCTTCCCCCAAGGTTTCTGACACTGTCGTTGAGCCTTACAACGCTACCTTGTCTGTTCATCAGCTTGTTGAGAACGCAGATGAGTGCATGGTTCTCGACAACGAGGCCTTGTACGATATTTGCTTCAGGACTCTCAAACTCACCACCCCAAGCTGTAAGATTCATTATCCAAATCGTCCTCTTCACATATGCTTAGATTTGTCTGTTGTTGTAAGCTTGGAAATGTTTGTATAGATGGTGAACATGTCATTGTTTTGTTACTGATTCCAATGGTCTGTTTTTGTGTATTGTGTGCTATTGGTTGTGTTCATCTCATCACCATAATAAATCCTTAAGCTGCTACTATTTATTCTTATTGGAACAATACTCTCTGTTTAAGTGTCATGTAACATATATGCTATCTCTTCTAACATAAGGGATATGTAGAATGCATTGCTGATCAATGATTTCATTGTGTTTTTGAAAGTGTACTGTCTGCTTCTTTACATAGTAGTTTCTGCATGTTTTGGTGCTCTTGATGTTATGTTTTATGTGTTTTTGGCTCTCATGCTTGATTCATTATTTGTCTGCAGTTGGTGATTTGAACCATTTGATATCTGCCACAATGTCTGGTGTGACTTGCTGTCTGAGGTTTCCTGGTCAGCTCAACTCTGACCTCCGTAAGCTTGCTGTGAATCTGATCCCATTCCCCCGTCTTCACTTCTTCATGGTGGGTTTTGCTCCGCTCACTTCAAGAGGTTCTCAGCAGTACCGTTCCCTCACTGTCCCTGAACTCACCCAGCAAATGTGGGACTCCAAGAACATGATGTGTGCTGCAGACCCAAGACATGGTCGCTACCTCACAGCCTCAGCCATGTTCCGTGGCAAGATGAGCACAAAGGAAGTGGACGAGCAGATGCTCAACGTGCAGAACAAAAACTCATCCTACTTTGTTGAATGGATCCCCAACAACGTGAAATCAACAGTCTGTGATATCCCACCTACTGGTCTAAAGATGGCATCAACTTTCATTGGAAACTCAACATCGATCCAAGAGATGTTCAGGCGGGTGAGTGAGCAGTTCACGGCTATGTTCAGGAGGAAGGCTTTCTTGCATTGGTACACAGGTGAAGGAATGGACGAGATGGAGTTCACAGAAGCGGAGAGCAACATGAACGATCTTGTTTCGGAGTACCAGCAATACCAAGATGCAACTGCAGATGAAGAAGGTGAGTACGAGGATGAGGAAGAAGGGGAATACCAACAAGAAGAAGAGTACTGAGAGTAATTACGTCAAACCTCCCTTAAACCAATTTAGTCTTTTGCTACTTCAAAAAAAAAAGAAAACCTCAATTACCAGTTGCAGGTGTTTTCTGTTTGTATTGACAAAACTCTAGGATGTTCTGGTCTGTTATTTCTCTACTTTTGTTCTTACAGTCGGTTTGTTTCATCGTTTGAATATTTGTTTTAAGCCTGTTTATCATAACAAATCATCAGTAATTGCTTTTAATTTCTTAAATTTAATTGTCGTGCCTTAAGATATTATCTTGTTATCGTTGTTAGTATGAATTAAATTAGAAAAAAAAATCAAATTTCTAGTTGTTTAAACTGCCAAAACCACTAGAAAGTTCCAACATTGGTCTAATCGGTCAACAAAAAATCAACCATCTTTTATGGCTTAGAGAAATTTATATTTAAAATAAATCCTCGGTTAATTGGTTAGGTTATAGACCCTAACCTAATGTATTGTGATATTAAGACAACATTAGTGTTAAATAATCTGTTAATATGGTCAGACGACTCAGACTACACATTCGTTTCAATGCATTATCTCTGAGACAGTAAATACAAAAAAACGACAGAGTTTCAAGATAACTTTTCACTCGCTCACTCGCGTCTGAAGTACAATTAACAATTCTATAAACTAATCGCTTTCATTGACTCATTGCAGACTTAAACAGTAGCGAGTAGGTTTACGAGCCATACTCGCGAGTGTTTGATTTGTTTCGTAGGCACAGAGTATTTTGAATTATGTTTCCCTGCAACGGGTCTCTCTCTCTCTTCCCTTTGCACATCTCTCCAAGAGTACAGTTTTTTTCAAAATCTCTCCTTTCACATAGCTCGAAAAGAAGAGGGAAAAACAAAAAACAAAAAAGATAAAAAAAACATTTAAAGAATTCTTTTCAGGAAAAACAAAAGTAAGATTTTTCATCATGAGTAGTCCTCACACCCAATCACTAATCTCTCTCCATCCTCGAGTTAGGGCACTCGTTTATTGATAAAAAAATCTCATCTTTCGTTTGTGTGTGTGTTCTCTTCTCCTTGGAATCGAACTTAAGAAGCTCCTTTTACTTGAAATCGGTGGAATCAGAGAAATGGGTACCTCGAATTGGGTTTTCTTAGTGATTTCTGCAGCTACCCTTTTCGTTTCTTACACTTTTGCTCTCACTCTCGATGGTTAGTAAAATACTTTTCTAAATAGTCTTTGGCTTTTGTTTGGTTGGTGAGAAATCTGAGATTTGATCAACTTTATGTCTATTCTTGTTTATTCTCAATGTAATGAAACACTAGCCCAGGTAGTTTTTGCTAACAAGTTTCTTCCAAAATTGGAGCTTTGATCTTGTAGGGTTTGCTCTTTTGGAGCTGAAAAGCGGATTTAATGATACGAGGAACTCTCTACAGAGCTGGAGAGATTCAGACGAGTCTCCTTGTTCTTGGACTGGTGTCTCCTGTAATCCTCAAGACCAAAGAGTCGTTTCTATGTAAAAATGCTCTCTCTCTCCTCTTCTCTATCACATTCTCAATCTTCAGCTTCTCTCTCTGATCTGAATTGTGTATTTTCTCTTCTTCTGGATTGTGCAGAAACTTACCTTACATGCAACTTGGAGGGGTAATATCTCCTAGCATTGGGAAACTTACTAGGTTGCAGAGACTGTGAGTGATGAATCTTTGTAGATTTGTTTTTCCTGCTAAATTTTAGTAGTTTGTTTAAAAACAAATTTGGTTGGAGTTATGTAGGGCACTTCATCAGAACAGCTTACATGGGACAATTCCTGATGAAATCACCAATTGCACTGAGCTCAGAGCTATGTAAGTTAGATACTTTACCCATTCATATATTATACATTGGTCTCTTAAAAATCTCTGCAATTAAGCTATTGGGAATATCAAACCTTTAGAGGTGTTGAGCCAGTAACATTGGTGGTGTATCTGTTTAAACATGCTTTCAGGTATTTGAGGGCTAATTATCTTCAAGGCGAGATTCCACCAAATATCGGCAACCTCACGTTTCTTACTATATTGTAAGATTCAAAAAGCTGTATTGTTTTTTAGTTTCTTGGCTTTTTGATTCTTTTCATGGTTGATCATTTCAAAGGATTTGGTGATGTTTCAATACTTAATGAGGATGTATGAGATACTTTCAGGGATCTATCAAGCAATACACTGAAGGGTACTATTCCTTCTTCACTTAGTCGACTGTCACGTTTACGCTCCTTGTAAGCACTCACAAAAATCTCGCCTGTAGATGTAACATTGGAAGATTTGTCTCTTTAATGTATATGTTCTTGAATTCTTTGTTTGATTCAGGAATATGTCAACCAACTTTTTCTCTGGCGAGATCCCGGATATCGGAGTTCTCAGCAGATTCGGGGCTGAATCGTGAGATTTTCTGTGCTATAAACCTGTTGGTTATACAGATCAAGAATTTTCAGAAAACGTTTTGTGCTTATGTTAGTCTAGGATGTTATTTCTGATTGTGGTTTTATGTTTGTATGGTTAGATTCACCGGTAATTTGGATCTTTGTGGCCACCAAATTCACAAGCCATGTAGATCATCAATGGGTTTCCCTGTTGTTCTACCTCATGCAGAAAGTGATGATGAGTCAGGCAAGATCAGATTATAGACTCACTCATCGCATCTTGAGGCTTCCTTTGCCCCAACTTTCTGATTCTTGATTTCTCTTTTTTAAATCCACACAGATCCTCCAAAGCGATCGTCACGTTTGATTAAAGGAATCTTGATTGGAGCAATGTCTACAATGGCTCTTGCATTCATTGTGATCTTTGTGTTTCTATGGGCGTGGATGCTCTCAAAGAAGGAAAGAACAGTAAAGAAGTACACAGAAGTCAAGAAACAAAAAGAACCATCCGAAACGAGTAAGACCCGCATAACAAAACGAACTATTTTTCTGTTTTGTTCTCTTGTTTCTTAGTCATATCGCCTAAATTGAATTTCTCTTATTTATTTTTAAGGTAAAAAGCTTATTACATTCCACGGCGATCTTCCATACTCCTCGACTGAGCTAATCGAAAAGCTGGAGTCTCTTGACGAAGAAGACATTGTGGGTTCGGGAGGATTTGGCACAGTCTATCGGATGGTAATGAACGATCTTGGAACTTTTGCTGTTAAGAAGATAGATAGGAGTCGAGAAGGTTCAGACCGAGTTTTTGAGCGAGAGGTAGAGATTTTGGGCAGTGTTAAACACATCAACCTAGTGAACCTGCGCGGATACTGCCGCTTACCAACTTCAAGACTTCTCATCTATGATTATCTAACTGTTGGCAGCTTAGACGATCTTCTCCATGGTAAATGCACTTATACATATCTTCTCTCCGATTTCGGTCTGTGATGCATGTTGATCTTTGTTTTCTCTGATTTCCTTATCTCACAAGAACGAGCGCAAGAAGATGGTTTGTTGAATTGGAATGCGCGATTGAGAGTAGCACTAGGCTCCGCGAGGGGTCTGGCGTATTTGCACCATGATTGTAGTCCCAAAATTGTTCACCGTGACATAAAATCAAGCAATATTCTGCTCAATGATAAGCTAGAACCTCGAGTCTCTGACTTTGGTCTCGCAAAGCTTCTTGTTGATGAAGAGGCTCATGTTACCACCGTGGTAGCTGGCACCTTTGGCTATCTTGCTCCAGGTCCTGTTCTCTGCTATCTTCTTTGATGAATCTTATGCAATGAATTATCGAAGTTTCTGGACATTCTGATGAATCTTTGACAATAATTTCTAAAGTTTCTAACTTTCTTAAGAATCTTGGAAACAGAGTATCTGCAGAATGGCAGAGCAACGGAGAAATCTGATGTATACAGCTTTGGAGTTCTTCTGCTTGAGCTCGTCACCGGAAAAAGACCAACAGACACGACATTCGTTAAAAGAGGCTTAAACGTCGTCGGATGGGTAAGGGAAAAACAGCTCAGATCTTTTTATCCAACGAGGGCTGTTCTGTTTTTACTTGATAAGATTTGGTTTCTAATGAAATGTTCTTTCTCTCAGATGAGCACTTTGTTGAAAGAGGACCGATTAGATGATGTAATGGACAAGAGGTGTACAGACGTAGATGAAGACTCTGTTGAGGCATTGATTGAGATAGCTGCCAGATGTACGGCTGCTAACCCGGAGGACCGGCCGGCTATGAACCAGGTGGTTCAGTTGCTTGAGCAAGAAGTAATGTCGCCATCTTCTGCGATCGATTACTACGATGATTCCCATTCCGATTACTGTTAGGGCTTACGAGAGGCAAAGACTCACGGGAAAATCTTGTCCCGCGCCGGTTCATTTTTATTTCATTTTCTGATTGCATCTTGAATGTGTTTGTAAATTAGATTCCAAGGATTGTGTAAGATTATTGAGGTGCACTGTTCTTATGCACTTTTAAGGTTTGGTAACGAAATGTTCCATTTTGCAACATTCGAAGCAGAGGAGACTTTGAGAGAGGTCTGCAATTTTATTCTATGCTATCCAGCCTATCTCTCCATTAATTTTTTTTTTGTACATTTGAATATTGGTATTTGTCAGTAAATTTTATAATTTTGTAAAAAAATATATATATATTTTGATCTCAGAAGAGAAAATGGACGAGATTTTTTAATTAAAGAAAAATGTATCAGACTCGACAAATGTTTAGATTTTTCTTTTCTTGGAATTTTTTAAAGTTATCCTCAGAATAAAATGACCTTTCGTTTAATGGAAGAGTCTTGGTCCATTTGACCATTTCGAAGCCTCATCAACCTCTTAAAAGGCCAATGCTTATTTGCCCTATACGCTTTGCTACTTGCTAGTTGCTACACACGTAGATGCAATGTATAAAAATCATTCCACTTTTATTCATTCATCTTACTACATATACAGTAGTTTTGTACATATATATCACCAAAAATTTTATACCGTGTGCAGTAATTGATAACTATGACCATTGATATCATTGATCGCAACCAGCATGCAGCATATATAGTTAATGAATTATCAAACTTCAAAATCATAGCGATACTAACAAAAATATAAAATTTATTACTTAAAATCAGTTATAGAAGTTATTCAAGTGCTGGCTTGATGAGTTTTATCGTGACTAATTGTAGTTAGCATATTTTTCTATGTATTAGAATTGATTTCCATTGCTCTCGGATAGATTTCTATGTATTATATATATATATATATATTTTTTTTTAATTATGCACATATGTACTACGCTATATATATACGAACATATGTGGTGCGTATATATAAATATATAGAGATGGTAATCACTTGTCTCTCTCCTATTGGTGAAGTGACAAATTAAAAGAAGAAGAGTACTTTTAGACTTTCTTGTGAGATTTTGAGCGGTCTTATCTTTTTCTCTCCACCTCAAATTACCAATGGCTACGGTTGCGGTGAAGCCACTAACCCCGGCTGGCTTACGTCTACGTCGTCGGATCACCACTAATACGACGGCTCCGGCAATGCTCCCCGCCATTTCGAGTCGCCAGTCTCTCGGGTTCTCTACTTATAATAAATGCTTCGGATATAAATCCTCGAGTCAAATGAGGAACCCTGCGTTTTCGAGCCACCGTCGGCGAGTGGGCACGGTGGTTGCTTCGGCTGGAAACTTGACGGCGCCGTCGTCGTGGGAGTCTTGGAAGCCAGATAAGACGGCGGCAGCAACGGCTCTGTTGCTTAGTGACGTCATTTGGCCTGCAGCTGGTTAGTTGATTATTTAAGAAAATTTATATGCTAATGACTGATTAAGAGCATCATTTGTTTTTTCTTTGAGATCATAAGTTTTACTAATATGTTTTCCTATCTTTGATGCACTTTTTTCTGGTTTCTATAATCAGAAGAACTACAACTGGCGATTAGGGTATAAAACGTTGAAAACAAAAAGAAAGAAAAATAGGAGAGACAAGAGAGACTACACAACAAACAAAAAAATATAAAATTAGGAATTAATGGACTCTATTTATTTCCTGACTGACAAAAAAAGATGAGGACATATTCAAAAAAAAAAAAGTACGGAGAGAAAGAGAGAGAGAGAGGTTGTGTCTCTTCATACAGCCAAATGGTCATTTATATATGAACCTGCCTTTCGAGTTTGACCAGTTTGAAATTAGGGTATGGTTTGTTCAGGATAAACCTAGAGAAATTAGCGTAAGCAATCTCTAAATTTAACTGAAAAATACGGAAAATAGTGTCTTGAGGTAAATATATCCAAAAATTATGTGATTGTTAAGTAAATACTTGAATCGTGTTTGTACTTGAGAATCCTAGTTTGTGTTTTTTGGTCAAAACCTCATGCATATGCTGACATATAGGTCTTATTATTCAAAGGTTTATAGCTGACTTCTACCAACAAATATTATGAAATCATATATATATTATTATCAAAACTAACAAATGTTAACATTACAACATTTCTCAAAAAATAATTCTGGAATAAATCTTTTTCTTGCCTAGGTTTACTTATTCTAATGAATAAATAATTAATTTCATTTATAATACTCGTTAAAATAAAGAAAAGTTATTAATTGGTCTTTTAATAAAAAAAATATATTGTTTTTATGTGAATATATAGGAGCGTTTACGGCGATGGCAATAATGGGAAGAATGGATCAAATGTTATCTGCAAAAGGGATTACAATGTCAGTTGCACCACTTGGTGCCGTCTCCGCCATTCTTTTCATCACTCCTTCTGCTCCTGCCGCTCGGGTAATCCTTAAACGTCTATATTAGCGACCTAATAATATACATGCGGTTCAACGCAAACGCTTTATTTTCCCCCGTGAAATACAAAACGCAAACTAACACCAAACGGAGTTAATTCTAAGGGTTTGTCATCACATTGTTTAATTAATCAATTTAATGGAGGAGTGTTTTTTTTTATGTTTTCAGAAATACAATATGTTTTTAGCTCAAATAGGTTGTGCTGCCATTGGAGTGGTAGCGTTCTCCGTCTTTGGGCCAGGTTGGCTCGCCCGGAGCGTTGCCCTCGCCGCTTCTATCGCTTTTATGATCATTACTCGTGCCAATCATCCTCCTGGTAAATTATACTTTTTTAACTCTTTTTTTTTATCTCAGGTACATAGAGTTACATGCATTAAAACAAAAAAAAATCAAACCGAACCTAACAAAAATGGTACAAACCTAATATCTTGCAAGTTTAAAAGTACCATTTGATATGTAGCCCATGTATTTTAAAATATGGAAATCAAACCAAAGCCCATAAAGAAACCAAACCAAAGCCCATAAAAAAACCAAACAAGAATCCTTATTACCCATGCCCTACACTACAGCCTGTGACGATGGTAATAATCTGGCCCCGCAACTTTTAGATACTCAAGGAATAACCATAAACTCTTGGACGGTACAGAAACATCCCCTTCATATATATATATTTTTTCTTTTTTTAAGACCGTAGAGAATTTCAGATCTTCGACTCATAATTTTCTTTAAAAGCCGAAATCAATATTTAAAAGTTCTAATTTTAAAAATAACATTTCAGTACTAAAAATAATTTGAACCTATAACACACAAAAAAGACCATTATATTTTTGGTTCTTTCATATATTTTTAACAAGAGAAAATTTATTGATTATTGCTTTAATTATTCTGATAAATTAAAATAAAAAAAATTACAGCGGCGAGCCTACCACTAATGTTCATAGATGGAGCAAAGTTCCATCACTTGAATTTCTGGTACGCATTGTTCCCAGGTGCAGCCGCTTGTGTCATTCTATGCCTCCTCGTAAGTTTTCCTCCTCCTTTCTCTAAATTTTTATTTAATCTTGTATATAGCAAACTTTAAGCAATGTCTAACGCTAATTTTATATTTTTTGGTTATAATTAAGGTTTAACGTGATTTAAGTATACTAATATGATTAAATTTGGTTAATTTGCAGCAATCGATCGTATGTTACTTGAAGGAAAACGTCAAATTTTGATGATTCATCAAGCGCACGTATGATCGAATGATATATATTTATAAAATAATGTACAAATATACACATATTGGTGAAAATATTGTGAATATATTTGATTCATGTATACACTTGTACGTCTTAACTCTTACGTATGTAAATGGCTTCTTATAAAAACCTTCATTTACGTATCAGTTTACTCTGAGATAAATAACACATCACAAAACAAACAGAATGTTTCCTTTGTTTTTGTTATACTCGTCTTTATTTTATTTTTTATTCTTGAGACTCCAAGGAAAGTTTAAAATGAGTATTTTGTTTATTGTTGTAAACCTAGAGATATTTGACAGGTAGAACCAAGAATACACTACGTATAACTTGAATCATATTAAAGTATTATTTAATAGTATGATATAAATATCATGGTGGATTCTTAGTGACGGACTTTATTGCACATGTTTGGACGGCTTTCGTAATGAGGTTTGAGAGTTTCTAAATAAGGATATATGAAAACTTTATTTGTTTGGGAAATTATATATAACAAATATTCTTTTTATTCTTATATTTGCATTCCACTAAATAGTTGAATTCACGTTATCTGTATGTGTAAGAAAGTTTATATGTAACAAGAAAACTAAAAGATTTTTTTTTATCAATAATCATATAATATTTGTACATGTCTGAAATTTTTTGGTTTGATCCAAAAACACTTTTACACCGGATTCGCCTTTACTATTTTTAAGTGTTCACCAAAAATATAGATGGTCCGGTTGTTAGATGTACATGTGGTAGTCTTTAACTCACTGAAAGAAAATGAAGTTGGTGGAAAGTTAAAATGCGAAGACAAACTCATTATATATTCTTAAAAATCTCCTGAAAATCATTGAAATGTTTCATGAACCTTAAAATTTAATTATTTATATCTCATAAATTCAATTAATCCCCCAAATTCGCATGAGCTACGTCTTCGTCAGGCAAAAACCGGGACAATACCGGAATATTCCGGTTTGGACCGTTGTAGTAACGTCTAGAGATTATAGAGTTGAATATGGTTAAAGAGAAAAAAAGTGGGGCCTTTCGTAAATTGCGGGAAGTACTAGGCAACCACCCAAATTGGATGATTGTGGAAGATGGTTACTATTATATTATCGTACCGATTGATAAAATTTTGCTCCTGGCAAAAATTTATCACCCACAGAAAGCGTTTTATGAAGAATGGAGTGTGGTTGTTGCAGCAGTGTTGGTGGTGGCCCAAAATTAAGATATTCAATCTCATGGGGAATCATTTTTCAAAGCATAAAACTTTGTCTTATGCATATATAAATATATTGCATCAACAAACCGGTTTGGTTTCGGTATGTCGAGAACTGGTTTAACCGGCTGCCAATGCTAGTGTTCCTAAAACGTTGTTGGAGAATAAATTAATGGGGAAATTAGTCTTGAAAACTAACGCTGGAGATATGAAGTCACTTCCATGTTTTAATTTGTATCTTTTGGATCGATTATGATTTTATCTAATTTGTTTTTTTTGTATATATGTCAATTTGTATGGTTTTGAATTCAGTTTTTTTTGTTAAATATATTAAAAATATAGATTTCTTTTTCAAATTAAAATTTATCTTGTTGTTACTTTTTTATCACATTGGTAATCTGATTAATCCAAATTGAGCATATACATACCAATCAATATATGGTTCAAGTTCGGCTTGGTTTATTCACTATGTTTTTCTTATTCGGTTTTTGCTTGTGTTTGGCCAAAAAATGGTATCTTAAGATATAAATATACTAAACCGAAACATCATCTCATTAGTTAAGATTCGATTAGTTAATCCAATCCCAATCATGCATGCCGTACATATTCAGTGAGAAATATTATTGGGTTAAAAAAACGTGAATGAAACAAGAATATCGTTATCACAAGAGTTAAATGTTGTCGACAACTTGCATATGATATGTTCATATCAATTGTTCTTTCAGTATTTATGATAACACAGCCGAATGTCTATTTTGCGTATGAACCAATAAGATTTGAGAAATGGTCGAGTCCTTCTCACCGCCTCTTCCACAATACGATCATTCACTATCAAAACCGATATAGCAGTAACCGGTTTTAGATTTAGGATTCTCCAATTACTCTTTTAAACCAATTCAACTTTTCAATTTTCGAAGAGATGCGATATTAAGATGACATCCCACAAGATATTTGTGTACAGCTTGTGAAAGCCGAACAAAAGGCTAAACCGTGGTCCGTGGACCATGTCAACTGGTTAAGCAGTTGAAACTCTGTTAAACAGTCTTAATTGTGTCGACCGTTGTATTGTATTTCTTCGTTGACTCAGTTGTCACGGAATACTAATCTCATAGACTCGCCATAATTTTGTTTTTCAGTCTATAGCTTTTTAGGAACTATGTGTTTATAATTTCAATTAATCCATAATGAGTAAATTTAGAAAAAAATAATTTTAATATCTTATGTTATATCCATCTCTATTTCTAATATAGGCTTTTCTAATATAGCCAATTGATTAGGAGTGAAATGGTTGCGTCTTTTATTGAATTTACGTTATAGAAATTTCGAAAACCAAATGAGCTAAGATATCGGCTAAGTTAACTTGTGAGATATGTACGGTGCCTTGTTGATGAGGAAAGAAGCAGAGGAAATACAAAGAAAGAGTCAACATCAAAGACAGTAACACTTCTTTGGTTTTGAAGTTGTAAGTTTAGTCTCTAGAATTTTCGCTTTGTTTGTAATAACCACACACCAAAATTTTCCCCTTACGGCTTCCACTCTTTCTCTCTCTCTCGCTCTATAAATGTCCACACACTATTGCTATTAATCATATACTCACTTTCATTCTCCAAAACAGCTGTTTCTTAATGATCATGTCTCTGGAGTTTCAACAAATGGTGAGTTCTTTATTATGTCTCTCTCCATCTTTCAAATCCAACTATATAAGAGATCAGATAGTGTAAACAAGATTTACAATGACTAATTATGATAATTTTGACAACACATTTGTGTAAAAATATATATGGAGGATGACGCAAACGGGTTAAGCGCATGGAATGGATACGTAGACTGGCGATATAGACCAGCGTTGCGTGGATGCCATGGCGGTATGCTTGCTGCCTCTTTCGTCTTGGGTGAGCCATTCTAAAAACTAATATTTGTTCATGATTATTTCATAAACAAGCATAAATTTATTCAGAAAAGATCCTTTTTTCTCATTTATGGGGATGATATATTTATGTATGTCCATTTTTAGTTGTGGAAGTGTTGGAGAATCTTGCGTTCTTAGCAAACGCGAGCAATCTAGTGTTGTATCTGTCGACAAAGATGGGATTTACGCCGTCAGGAGCCGCAAACGCAGTAACCGCTTTTATGGGAACGGCGTTTTTCTTGGCCCTTCTCGGAGGATTTTTAGCAGATGCTTTCTTCACCACTTTCCATATATATCTAGTCAGTGCCGCCATTGAATTTTTGGTAAGATTATTAATTAATATCAACCACGTATATAATTACATTCAGAACTTATAAGTTTATTTTCAAAAAGTAAACAAAATGATTAAAACCTCTAAATGAACTTCAGGCAAGAATTTTATCAAGATATTGGATGTGGATTAGAAAGTAGACACTTTTGAGTAGTCAATCTCATTATTTAGATTGTCTAATTATACAAATTCCGTTATTTAATAATTGTCACTGGTACAATCGTACAAAACCTTAAAATCTAGAAAATAACCAAGTTTTTTTTTCCTGAACTTGTAGCTTAAATGGTTATATTAGCTATTTTAAATAAAAGAATGTTTAAATACTTGTTTTCGATTAAATAACACTAAGTTGTGGAACATACAGGGCTTATTGGTACTAACGGTCCAAGCCCACGAGCACTCCACCGAGCCATGGGCTCGTGTAGTTCTATTCGTGGGTCTATACTTAGTAGCTCTCGGTGTCGGAGGTATAAAAGGCTCGTTGCCCCCTCACGGAGCGGAACAGTTCGACGAAACAACACCAAGTGGGAGGAGACAAAGATCTTTCTTCTTCAACTACTTTATCTTTAGCCTCTCGTGCGGTGCTTTAATAGCCGTCACGGTCGTGGTCTGGCTCGAAGACAACAAAGGCTGGTCTTATGGTTTCGGTGTTTCCACGGCCGCGATCTTGATCTCTGTTCCGGTTTTCTTGGCCGGCTCTCGCTTTTATCGCCTCAAGGTTCCCAGTGGAAGTCCCATCACGACTCTATTCAAGGTCTTGACCGCTGCTTTCTACGGCAAGTATAAGAGAAGAACTTCAAGAAACGTTGTTATGTGTCATACGAGAAACAATTGTGATGACAATGCAAACAAGCGAAATAGCCATGGAGATGACGGTGTTCTTGGATCGTTCGTCGGTGAAGCTGTGAGAGAGCATGAATCGCTACCTCGACCGCTCCGTTGCTCGGAGGAACAAGTTGAAAACGTGAAGATAGTCATCAAGATTTTACCCATTTTCATGTCTACCATAATGCTTAACTGCTGTCTAGCTCAGCTCTCGACCTTTTCCGTCCAACAAGCTTCGACGATGAACACAAAGCTTGGGTCATTTTCCGTCCCACCCGCGGCATTACCCGTTTTCCCAGTTGTCTTCACAATGATATTAGCTCCGACGTACAACCACCTCCTCCTCCCTCTCGCTAGAAAAACCACCAACACCGAGACCGGCGTAACCCATCTCCAACGCATTGGAACAGGGCTTGTCCTTTCTGTAGTTGCAATGGCGGTTGCAGCCTTAGTAGAAACCAAACGCAAGCTCGTCGTGGCAGAGGTTACTTGCTGCTCGAACAACATCTCCTCTTCTTCCTCACCGCTTCCTATAACGTTTCTTTGGATAGCTCTGCAGTATGTGTTTCTTGGCTCAGCCGATCTCTTCACTTTAGCCGGTATGATGGAGTTTTTTTTCACCGAAGCTCCTTCTACGATGCGTTCCCTCGCAACCTCGCTCTCTTGGACGTCTCTTGCGATGGGATATTACTTGAGCTCTGTTCTCGTCTCGGCTGTTAATTTCGTCACAGGTTTGAATCAACATACTCCATGGCTTTTGGGGAAGAATCTGAACGAGTACCACCTCGAGAAGTTTTACTGGCTCATGTGTGCGCTTAGTGGGATTAACTTCTTGCATTATCTCTTTTGGGCTAGCCGTTATGTGTACCGATCGAACTAAGGGTAGCTTTATTCATGGATCGTTCGTGGTATTAATTGTATTGAGCTTTGTTGTAGGGTAATTTGTCTGTTTAATAACCGATTATAAAAGATATCTAGAGTCTGTTTTCTTGAGGAAGAAGTTACTATGATGCTAGTCTGCTTTTTACGGTTAGGGTTATAAGTTTAACTAGCATTAGTCCTATGCTCGCCACGGAGTAATCTAAATAGAGAACATTTGTATTTAATAACAAATTCTTAAGTATTAAAATTTATAGATAACTTCATTATTATGGGATATCTCGTGTACGGTTTTGTATAATATATAAATATCTATTGATTTATCTTTTCGGAAACAGAAAAGAGAAGTTTTAATGAAGAGTATGTTTGAGATTAGAAAAAATCCCAAAATATTTGTTTTTTTTTGTCACATAGCGCGTGAAGATATTGACTGGCGACAAGTTGTAATAATGCGCCTTATTATTATTATGATTATTATTTTCTTTTTTATTAAGATTATGAAGCTTTATTAGTTTTGGATAATTAATGAAGAAATTGAAAATCAATCGGAATTCATTGAATATTATTGAACACATCATCTATTAACCAAAGAAAAAAAGAAATTCATCTAAATTTCACCCTATGTTTATTTTTATCACAGATATAACAGACAACAGTTAAAAGAAGAAAAAAACTAATAATCAAAACATTGTTATCTTAGAAAACAATTATTATTTTAAAAATCGGATAAGAAGTACAGAATTAATTGCATATGATTTGGTCAAGGGTCTTTGTGTTTTTTGCACATCATATCAAACTTAGACTTTTTATGTAAATTAGAATAGATAAGGGGTAATAATTAGAAATAGTTGAAATGTCAGCGTAGTCTTCTCTGCCCACTGAAAATATATATTCAGCGACCAGCTAGCTCGTTGGATTCTCTCTTTCACTTGCAAACTTTTCCTCTCCTCCAGAAATCATCTAAAATCAAAGACGATCAATTTCGGTAAACCCTAAAAATCTTTCCTTTTTCTTTTCTAAGGTTCTAATCTTCTCGCGATTCTTTCATTGTTTTTTTTTTGTTTTTTTGGTTTTTCAAGTTCGTCTAAAATCTCTGTTTAAAAAAATGAAATCTGTGGAATTCTCTGTGCTTAAAAACGTAAATCTACTGTTTTTCCGGGCGGATTTTGTACATATGTGTGTGTATTCTGATTTGTGAGCATATTTTTTTCTGGGCTCTCGAGATTAGATGCAGAGGTAGAAAAAGAAAAAACGAAAGCGATCTTCTCTATATTTGTCCACACTGAGTTCTGGGTATAATCAATGGCTGATTTCTTGTTTATTCATCAACTCTGAGTTTAGGATTTGTCTTATGCTCATCATCTTTCAATAAATTTAAATTTTTGACTTTTTCGAATGGATTAGGTTTGTGAAGAAAGATGGGAAATCTACTTTGCTGTGTACAAGTCGACCAATCAACGGTAGCGATAAAGGAAACGTTTGGGAGATTCGAAGATGTTCTTGAGCCTGGTTGCCATTTTCTCCCATGGTGTCTTGGTAAGCAAGTTGCTGGTTACCTCTCTCTAAGGCTTCAGCAATTGGATGTTCGTTGCGAGACTAAGACAAAGGTTTTACATTTAAATCTCTTAGAAAATTCTTGTATGTTTTTAGAGTCTTGATCAATTTCTGTTTACTGACTGCTCTTGTTTCTTCTTTGGTGTGTGTGTGTGTGGTTATTGCAGGACAATGTGTTTGTTAATGTTGTTGCATCAATTCAATACCGTGCCTTAGCTAATAAGGCCAATGATGCGTTCTACAAACTCAGTAACACAAGGAGCCAAATCCAAGCTTATGTGTTTGATGGTAATAATATTCATTGTAAAATACACAAAAAAACATGATTTAGAGAGTGATGTGTTAAAGAAACTGATTGTTCTGAGTTTTTGTTGTTATTTGCAGTTATCAGAGCAAGTGTCCCCAAGCTGCTTCTGGATGATGTCTTTGAGCAGAAGAATGAAATTGCGAAAGCTGTTGAAGAGGAGCTCGAGAAGGTATATATAATCATTGTTGTGTTTTTGTTTATTTTGGCTGCTTATGGATGGATGTTCACTTTGTATCTCTGTCACTTATAGGCAATGTCTGCTTACGGTTTTGAGATTGTCCAAACTCTCATTGTTGACATCGAGCCTGACGAGCATGTCAAACGGGCCATGAACGAAATCAACGCCGGTAACAAAACTGCACATCATCATTTATCTATTTTTGACTTATTACTCCCTTTCTTGTAAATCCTCAAATCTGAGTTTCTGCTTCTTGTTTATAGCTGCAAGGATGAGATTGGCTGCAAACGAAAAGGCAGAGGCTGAGAAAATCTTGCAGATTAAGCGAGCTGAAGGTGAAGCTGAGGCCAAGTACCTATCTGGTCTAGGTATCGCCCGTCAGAGGCAAGCAATTGTTGACGGATTACGCGACAGTGTCTTGGGTTTCTCTGTGAATGTCCCCGGGACGACTGCTAAAGATGTGATGGACATGGTGCTTGTTACGCAATACTTCGATACAATGAAGGAGATTGGTGCTAGCTCCAAATCTTCTGCTGTGTTCATACCGCACGGACCAGGAGCTGTTCGCGATGTGGCTACTCAGATCAGAGACGGACTCCTTCAAGGCTCGTTTGCAGACCAGTCTTGAAGTGGATGCACAGATTATGTTCTCCTTCCTTTTACTAAGCTTATGGTGTGTTCAGGTCCCATTATTTGTTTTTTATCTCTTTTGGATTACATTGAGTGCTGACAAGCTCGCATGTTTTGTTCTCTTTTTATTTTACTATTTCTTGTTTATAAACATATTTTGGGTTTACAACCCAATTCGTAATTAGTATCAATTATTAAAGAATTAATGTACATTGATTATGGTGATCGTACTCCTCCAACTAGTACAATAATTTTTTTTTCTTCTGTCGAATTATTTCGATTTTCTAAAAGAGAAGTCAAAGCTTTGAATTACGTTACTTGTTAAGAACGTTTTGATGTCAAATTGTGGACCATTCACATAGTCATCATTTTAGTGTGAACATGCGTCAAACACGTTAGCATCCAATATTTACCGCCAATATACTGACACTGTACAACCAATGTTAGCATGAACGTGTTAACTTTGGTATATTATATTGCTATGTTTGTTTCAACGTGTTACCCATTCGCACTCAATTGTTTAAAAGATGTATTGTTTTACATTGAACAATTATTACATAGGTTGATGAAATTTCGTAGGGAGCTTCCTTCACCCTGCAACGAAACTAGTGCCATTTCCTTTTAATGGCAAGTAGACATTGACATATAGGATCAATAATACATCACAGCAAAACAAAGCTTTCACATGGTGATGTTTATGAACTTAGCACGATGCTACTTACTATACTTAATAACAAAACCATTATAGTTGCTAGAAGAAGAATATTCAGCTTTTTTGGATATCAGACATTGCAGGGTGTTCTTGTTTCCACTTCCATGTTGGAAGAATTAATTTACCATATTGTCCCTCAGTGATCCTCAATATTTCGATCCAATATCCCTCGTAATTAATTTACGATTGCATGGTAAAATAATCTCATATTTTTTTTTTTGAACTTCTTTGTAATGTGGTAATCAGAATTACCAAAATATATCAAGCTGAAAAATATTATATTAAAAACAGATGGTTTTTGTACAATTTACAACATATACTTTAAATCCCCAAAAGCTGCAAGGAAAAAAAACCAGAAATGAGAAAACCCTAACATAATATGCTGAAAACAACATTCATCAGCATTTCTTATTGAGAGACCCCCCAAAAAAACAAAATATGGAATCATGTACATAAGTGAACTTCAAAACTTAATTGTATAGTGTATATTATTAATTTGTGTTTGAAATTGAGTTAATTAGTTGGTGGTGGTGCATCTGCTACTGCACTACCTTTAGCTTGTTCAGCTTCATGAATAAGCTTCACGATCTCATCTTTCTTTAAGACCATAGCTTGAATCTTTTCTTCAATCTTCTGAAGCTTCATCTTCAACTTCTCTGGATCTTTCTTATCTTCAGGGTTCTACTCTTTCTTCGTCTTCTTATCTTTCTTCTTGCTCTTCTTGTCTTGATCTTCTCCTTCTTCTCCTCCACCGTTTTTATCATCCTCGTTCTTATCCTTCTTATCTTTATCCTTCTTCTTCTCCTTCTTCTCTGTTTTCTCAGCCTTGATGTGTTCAGCTTCTTTATCACCATGATTCTTCACTTCTTTCTCTTCTGTTTCTCCCATGTTTCTATGAAATTCGGGTTTGATTTTGTTACTCTTAGATAGTGCTTAAATCTAAAAGATGTTTCTTACATATTTCTTGTGAAACCAAGAATCACCTTTTTATTACAGAAGGCTGTCCACCTAATTTTAGACATATATTAATCACATCCATAGAAATTTTACTTCTACAACGAGAATAATGGATTTTCGTATGTTTCCAAGTTATTCTATCTTTAGATTTTTGGTTTTGTGGAATGATAGAATAATCTTTTAGGCTCATCCATCGAGTTCCAACCTCATTAGATTTCACAAAGGCCGTGATTTGTGTATCGATCACTCCAAGTTCTTTGCTGATTTGAGTGCTTTCTCTTTCGCTAAAAGCCTAAAACTATCGAGTAAACTTTGGTGGTTTTGGTAATACAGATAAAATATTAGTATCAACCTCAAAGTTATTAATGGTTAGTTTCTCAAAATATACAAATAATAAAGGTAGAATTTTCATAATCCTCCCATTTTTTTTATAAGGAAAACACTCAAGATTCATATGAACGTAGAGAACAAGGTATACATTTTGACATCCAAAGTTTCTATCAGTTATATTGCTCTATGTGAATGAAAAGTGGCAACTTTATCAGCCAACTGAAGAGATATCTGGTGGATCGGGAAAAAATAGTTTTTGATTTCCCGAGAAAATGATTAGACACTTACTCGTCCTTTGAATTGTGAGATGTACCAATTCGTACATGTCTCTTGTCAAAAACAGCTTTGAAAGACTCGCGCTCTGCTCTAAGCTGATCCTGAAAAATTCCTCTTACCTTTGCTTTTCCAATTGCATCAGCGAGGGCAAGACTCTCTGCTTCCGGTAGAGGATTCGATTTCTGCATAAACCCATAACAAAATAAAAATTGGAAACCCAAAGTGAGTATAATAAGACCAAGAACACAGCCATATTTATCGTTTGCTTACCAAGTTATATCCTGACCCGGGCCCTATAACTAAAGAAGGCATGTTTATATTCCTTGCAGCACCAATTGAAAACCCCGCGTCTCCACCCTATCCTCATAAATAAATAAGTGCATATGTATGAGCAGAGAGTTTCCGAAAGATAAACATGGTTTAAAGCTAACAGATCTAGATACGACGCGACGAAGATGTGTATGTTTATACCTTATCGCCCCACCAAACAGTTTTGCCTTTTCGCAAGCGTTCTTGGCTTGACTTGGAAAGGGATTTTGGGTTTCGTCTTGTACTTAGAGATTTCTCTGTTTTATCGTCTTCCTCCACATTTGACCATTTACTTCTACTTAGTTCTTTCACTTCTGTATGGGAGCTAGGTTCTTCTTCCCATTTCCTCTCATTTATGTTAGAGTCTGCAAAGATACCAACAGAAAGACCCGGCTAAGTGTTTTTGGTTTGTCTTGGTGGAAAAAAGAAGGCAGAGGCAGCTTTCAAATTTTACCTTCTGTCACACCCTTTCCTTCTGACTGGGTGCTATTATCGGATTTTCTTTCTGGCAGTCCAAAATCATCTTCCATGTCCATGTCCACCTAGAGCAATTTTATGAGAAGTTGAGAGGTGGGATCATATAACGACGGTCAAAATTGAAACAACGGTCAAAACAAGGGAATTTGTAAATACTTGTCCACTTAATGACAATGAGGTATATAAAAAACTTATTATATTACCTCCTCGATTCCACTCTCCTTAAGATCATCCCATCGCGTAAAAGACTATCATAGAAAACGAATATTATGAGATATTGTTAAAAAAAAGGAACAAAATAAGACATATTGTTTAGAGTCCCAAAATATGCAGCATGAAACCATTATATTGGCATCATGCAAATGATTGGTTTCCTTCAGGTCAATGCAAAATCATACATGAAGCCATTGTATTGGCATCTTCTTCCCGTTTATCGAAAAGCAAGGTCAATGCTGGAAAGAAAAGAACAGCTTAAGAACCTTGATATCCAGTTGCATGTACAATGATGGAGCTTCTTCCCATTGTTCTGCCATCTGCTGTACTTGATCTAGTGAGATGCCGTGTACGTTTCTTGCTGCACAGCCCTGTAATTATTTTGCCCCCGCTTAGCACACCAAGAAATGCAAGAGATTCTATTCAGATCTGATATGTAATACATCGAGAACTCACAGTTGGGTCCTTGTATGTTGCTTCCAGTATGTAAGCTTCATATCCAGATCTCTGCCCAAGAAACAGAATGTCAAGGAAACTTCAAAGTATGATTAAGATTAATGCTTTCATTTTCTACACTGGACGATGAACATGTTTCAGTTGAATCATTTCATATAATAAAAGAAGCAAGAATCCAAGGTTCAGCGTTTACAACAAGCATCGGATCATACACATAAAACAGAAAGACGTCATCTACATTTCTGGTAAATAAAATGAGGCCACTGGTCACTGAGCAAAAGTGAAGCAAAGGAAGATTGAATCGAACTGTATTTCAGTAAAAAAGGAAGAGGTGAACTCTCGCATTCAAGCTTTTTAATTAAATTGTATTAGTTTTCAGCTGGTCAAGGAGCCATCTTTCAAAGGTAATCTTCTTCAACTTTTCATTTTCATGTGATCATAGACAAGCAAAAAAGTTAAGGAGCACAATGACAAATGACAAAAAGGGGGAAGTGGAGTATTGCCAAAACCAAAGAGTACCATTATTTATTTGTAAATAAACAGAACCCACATAATCCAGTGTATATTGGTCACGGAATGCATGGCTATAGATACAAAAAAGAATGGCAACCTCACGTAAAAATTGATAGCGTGATGCTTAGCAAACAGCATGAAGCAAGCAGGAAATGAACAGCAACTCCAACTTGCAGGTGGACCACTATAAATAGTACATACAGTCACTAACAAGACAAATGACTCACATCTTATAAAAGATGGAATTAGCAATCATAAATGAGAAAGGACTTGTTTGGAAGTTGCCCCACGTCAATGTTCTCTTTGATGACAATCACAAGCCAAAAGGTTTTGAAAGAACGTAATTATTTCCTTGGTTTCAGCTAAAAAGGATGTAAGACTGCAACCGATATACAGAAGTAATTTTGGAGAACGGAAACTGTTTTCAACAAGCATAATGAAGAAGCTGAGGAAAAGAAGACTCGTAATCTTAAATCTAGGAAAATGCAAGGTCACCTTAAACTTTGACAGAGCATTATACGAATTCTAGGAAGGTTAATATAGCCAAAATAGAAACGTTAACTTACTAAAAACATTATGTAAGAAAAAAATTAGACATGAAATTATCTAGACACTTGAGAAACCAAGGATAACTAAGCACTAAGAAGCGAGTTGACTTCAAATATCATAATAAGTCTTCCATAGAATCCGCAAACAACATCTAGTCTCCACAAGGTAATACAGAAAGAAGTGAGGATATACCTTTGCTGTTGCCCAAAACTGAGAAAAATCAGCTACCCGCAGATTGCGGTCATCCACTAAGATGAGCGACATATACCAGCAAGAAACGGTCAATTCCAGAAAACAAACTGCATCCGTGGTTAGAGAAAATGAAAGTAGTGCTTGGACACTGCACCACTCAGTTCCCAGCTAAACTAATGAATATCCCTAAATGAAGATCTTACAAGTTGAAATATATACGACTCCCTAGACCTTGAGAAAACAAGAGAGCTAGGAAGGATATTAAGTTTTTAAACTAAGAAACTAAAGAAACCATATTAGATGAATTTTTTTTTCAAAAAGAGTAGTAGCCATCATGTCAACATCATCAAACCAAAAGAGACAAATTCATAAGATAACAGATACCAATTACCTTTTGCAATCAAAATTTGATATATACTTATACATTCTAGTACGCTGTTACGGGAAAAATCATTACCAATTACAAAGCTGAAAGCCCCATCTTCAAGAGTCCTCTTAAAAGCTTTCAGCATGCTTGAACGATACGCCTGAGAATGTAAGTGGGCCAAGAAACTTAATAAAGGTACAGCTGCGGGTCAAGCTGTCAAGTGAAATCCAATCCACAAAATTTGATCTATGGTGAAAAACATCTTCATGGTTTACAGTCATGTTCAGTTATCTCAAGATACCTCTTCCATCTCAGGTTCATAGCAGTATTCCATGACCTTCTTTACAATAGGTCTCTTGCTTCTACCAGAGCTTGAAGAAGTCGAATCACTCTCCTCAACCTTGTATATTAACAAAGCAACACAATCTTAGAATCCTTTGATGGTCCCGGCTAAAAAGTCAATTTTTTTTACAAACGTCTTACGAACCTTCTCAACTTCAGTCATGAAGTAATCATCCATAGAATGGATTCGTGGAGCACTACCGCCATTTTCTACCTCGATGTCACGCAACAACTTTGCTAAATAACTCTTCCCACTACCTGTATATATACAAATGGAGTTATTACTCAGTAACACCTATTGTTTAGTACAAACACCTTTCCAAATCATTCAAATGCCAAAACAAGTGAAGATTATGCCTTTTATCAGCTTGCACAGACAAGTAGAATGTTCTAGTATTTTTTAAAATGTTTCCTGCACAAGGGTCGACGAAAAGGAGAAACAAAGACGCAAGATTCTGAGCTAAAAACTAAAATCATTCACAAGTTCACACCAGAAGCACAGAGAACGCTCGGACAACAACCTGGTAGCCCTCGAAGGATAATTACAAAATGATCAGGACGAGTAGATCGATGCGGAGGCTTCAGCAAATGGGACACATCAATCACTTTAGACCGAATTGGTGCTAACTGTGCAGAAGATGGCTGCCAAACAATAAGAAATTATCAGTACAAAAAAACAAGATTTTTCGAGGTAGCGACGAAACCACGAAAGCAACATTACTGAAGCATTTGGCATTTGAGGATATGTTGATGATGGAGGAATCATTGCAGACGAATTCGCGGTGACAGGAAACAGGGAAGAAGGATGAGACTGCGGATGAGATGGAGGCAAAGGCGGTGGTGGGGAAACCGGAAGAGGAGGCTGACCATTAGGACCGCCGAAATAGCCTCCGTAAGACGCCGCCGGCAGCGGCGGATGATGAGGCGGAGGAGGAGTAGGAGCTAAACCATTAAATGGACCTCCATTCCTCAATTCGCTCCTCCCGTACTGATGATTCGTCTCGATACTGGAAGCATCTAGATTTCCCGGAGACGGCGGAGTCAAACCGTAACCATGATCCCTTACCATCTTCAACCTCCGCTCGTTCTCCCATGAGATCCGAGGACTCTGATAACCATCGCTCCCAGAAACAGCGTAACCAGGAGAACCACCTCCGATCGCATCAATCCGAGCTCTCTTATAGCTCCGATCAGCTTCCATGTCACCATCAATAGCACTACGATAGTCAGAAACCGGTCGCCATTGGCTTCCGTGGTGAGCTTGCCACGGCCTTGGATCACCGAGCGGATAGTGATTTTGCGGTCGAACCGGTGGTCCGGTGAAGGAGTCGAAACCAGGACGAGGTAAATTGAAGTGAGGAGGGAAGTTAGGGTTGTGCGGGAAAGATGGAGGATACGGTGAGCAGAAAGGGAAGTGCGGCGCCGTACAAACTGGGCATATGTTTGGCTGTGTTGGTACTGGACGCCATTGATGATGATGATGATAGTTCTCAAAATTATTATCCATTGTGGATGAATATTTGTCAAAGAATAGCTCGGAGATTAGCAATGAGTAATCAGAGGAACCCTAAATTCAAAATTAGGATTTATGTGGAGAAATTGATTGGAAGTTGGGGAACGGAAGGAGAAGCCCAAAACTTCGAACTGTACTCAACTTTGATCTGAATAATAATATTTCAAGTGACCGAATTATTAAACAGCGAATTAGAAAACAAAAAAAAAAACGATAATTTATACAAGGCGTCCCAAATGCATCGGTGAGGCCCGTTTACAAATTCCTATATCGTGAATCCATACGAGAAGGCCCAACTAAAAGTTGAAGGAGTTTTGTTAGATTTTGTAACTATCAATAAATTATATGATTGGTCAGACAATTAGACATTATTTCTCTTAAGGTCCGCATTTTAATTATAGTGGTCACCGAAGCCAGACAAAAAACAGAGTGGTCACCGAAACACTGTATTAATGTTTTGCATTCACATACAGAATTATTCAATTGAACTATCATTGTCGATAATATATCTATATCCGCTGACAACAACAACAACAACAAAACTTACATGAGATTATATTTAAAAATTAGGGCGCTTAATAATATCACATAATTTTATGTGTGCAAATTTTACAAAGTATCGATCACAAGATCAAACTTGAAACATCAATCTTCTACGAGATTGAGAAAAATATATTAGAGACATCCTAATTTTTATTAAGCGAACAAAAATCCATACTACGAGATACCGCAACGTTATATTATTACTAAGAAGATGTGATTTCATAAATGATAAATATGTGATTTTATTAGTTAGGAAAGAAAACAGAGAAAAAATAAATGTTTTGGAATATAGGACAGTAGATTGATTCCATTGACCTGTCGCCATATTCATATCTACATGGAATCAACGGATAATACTATTATTTATACATTACGCCTTTTAATCTTGACCATTCTTCCCTAGCTTAACGATTACATACGTCATTTAAATGACATCATAAACATTTGAATGTTGAATGTATATTACAAAGAAACATAACTGAATAGATAAGTTTATCACCTCGTGATTTGATGGTTGATTAAACGTGACATCGAAGAAGATAAGTAGTAAGCGTTTGTGTTATGTTTTTCTAAATACGAAGGAGATACATTATTGACCAATACCGCTTAAATAAAAGTGGAAGACTTAATCTTAAGTTGAAGCGTTTGTGAGTTTATTTTATTTCATTTGATGTCGTTAGTGTTTTGTGGTCGTCATTACGCTCCTTGTTAGATCAATGATGTATTTTAATTTGATAACTTGAGATTTTCGGCTCCTGATTAAATAACAATTAATCTTCCTAATGTAATCATTTAAATTTGTTTTTTCTCGTGAATGAAAAAATACAAAGATTTTCCCGTATATATATATATTCGACCGGACCCAACTCAACTTTCGAAGCGTAACATCTTTTCTCTCTCTTTCTGTTTAACGTTTTCAGAGAAAACTCTGCAACAACTTTCTGAAATGCAGACGAGTCGGTTACTTTCTTTTTCCTCTAACTCTCCGAGTTTCGGCAGTTTTTCCTCCGCCGTAGACCTCGCCGCAATCGCCGCCCGAGTTGTCGAGGAATTCAGAGATCAGGAGCAACCATCTGATTCCCACCGCCATGACGACGACGACGACAACGATGGTTTCGAGTTCGCCTTCGACTGTCCCAGCCGCAGGAGTTCTCACCCCATAGCTACCGCCGACGAGATTTTCTGTAACGGTCAGATCCGTCCGTTGAATCCGTACGGTGGTGGAGTCGGAAATGCTCCGATGGGTGGCAAAAGCGGAGAATCTCAACCGACGCCGTTTCCGCCGAATAGTACTCCTCCACGTCGTCATCGACCGGCGCTTAGAAAATTGATGAACGAGGAGCGAGATCCGACGTCGAATACTACGTCGGAGGCCGAGGAGGATCTAGCCGGTGTTCCGCCGGATACTTACTGTGTATGGACACCTAAACAATCGAATGGCGGTGGAGATACCGGAGACGACGATCTCCAAGGACTCCCGTCTTCTCCATCACAGAGCAAAATGAAAAGCAATTCCGCGGGATTCTCAAAACGATGGAAGCTACGGAATCTTCTGTACGCTAGAAGCAGCAGCGAAGGGAACGAGAAGCTCGTATTTCCGGCGCCAGTTAAGAAGGGCGATGAAAGTAACTCCGATGACAGAGAAGAAGAAGAAGAAACGCCGTCGAAGGTTGTCGGAGAGGAAGAAAAGGAAAGCGAAGAGGCGAAACGACAGTCGTTTGTGCCGTATAGAAAGGATATGATCGGAATATTGAAAAATGTTAATGGGCTTAGTCGTCATTTACGTCCTTTTTGAAGGTGACGTGGCTCTCGTGAAGGAGAGAAAACAAATTTCGAAGACCCGGACTTTGAGTGGGCTTCGGTTTCTTTCTTTTTCCTACTTTTTTTTCTCTCTCTTCCTTCTTTTTACCTTTTTTAATTTTATTTTCTCTCTCAACCTTTTTCTTTTGGTTTCCGGGAAAATCTTGAGTGTTGGCGAGAAAGTGCATATTTATTGAATAATTTTATTTTTAATTAAAACCTCGATGTGTCGGTTTGGATAGATATAAATTTTGGTGGTTGATCTATTGGAATGGAGACTAATGTTTATATTCATTTTATTGTAAACACTTCACCATTTTGTATTCTTCGTCATAATGTTGAATTGTTTTACCTAATTATATTATGATTTGGCAAATTCAAATGTCTACACGACAGATATATGTGCGTGTATTATATATTTATATTCAAAACTTGGATAAGTGTTTTATGTTTCTTTTATTTTAGACACAAAAGAGTGTGGTCCTTTAACGTGTGGAATCGCATATATACCTTTTTCACAAATATAGATATGGATTTATTAATTTGGATATAAAACATTTAGGTGATATTGTAGGAATGTTTGGTTTGCCTTGAGATTTTGTTCAAGTTTCTATAAAGAGAGTTATGTGTTCACATTATGGATTGAGTCATTTGAGTCATCCCAGCTATATAATAAAAAAAATAGGGGAAAAATATGTGTTGGGAAGATTAGATTAATTTAATACCAGTCGTTGATTCATTCATTGATGTTAATCTTTTAGTGTCTAGAGTTAAAATATGTTCAGTGGAATCCACAACGAAATTAAAATCTTTTGGAACTATAAATTTCGGTTCACGTGTTTATGTTTGCTACAATGGATTTCACATTTTCATTATTGGTTTTGACTGATAACTATTACAGAAATGGTAATTTTTTTCTTTTTCGTTTTAATGATTATCAACTAAACAAATGCTAAAACGAAGTTGGAATACAAAGAAATTAGTGTAATATAAAAAATGGTATGTCCACCATTTATCTTTTACCGAAAGCCGTATCATCATCTTATTTTATACCACTATTATTATCGCTTTTAAATATAATTTTTATCACTATTATGTTACTAATACAAAACTGGCAAAAATCAACGTCTTACCAACCATATTAACTCAAATGTTAGAGTTTTTTAGATTCTCGTTATAACAAAAATTTTATTGCTTAATATATAATCAAAATAGGTACAATCTCAAGTATAACCTACAGATAAATTGATAACACGAATGATAAGAAGATAAGATTATGAAGAGAATGACTTGCAAGTTACGATTCATGATAACTTACAAGCTTTTGGTCATAAATCAGCCAATTGTTTTGCTAGTTTATTTATTAATAATAATATCTATATAAAGAACATCATCATTTCAAAATAATGAGCCGACAAAATAAACATTTTTGTTGTTCGAAATCGGTTTTACCAAACAATTATGAATCTAATGTGAAGATGTTTCATATATTACTTGCAAGTTAAAACTATTTCTAATGATTTTAGCGGTGGGAGTAGGTTAAAAAAGAGTGCATTACAGTCTTTATCCATACTCTAAGACGAAACGATCGTGATTAATAAACATGAAATAAATTAGTGGAACAAAGATGAATTAAAAGGAAATGAACGAAATATGGATGATAAAATAATAATAATAATAATAATAATGTTCCTTTTTGTTCATGGGTTTAAAATTTCGGTTTGGATTGTTCGGACACACAGACAAATTAGGTACAACTTAAAATCGGTGATCCTTGCCAAACAGTGTTAAAGTAACCCATTCTCTGCACTAATATTCTTAATCACTTCACTAATCAATCTCCGTCCAACATCTACATTATCAGGCAGGAACAGGCCTCACACCAGAAGAAAGCTGTAGATTCGTAGCGTATTCCCGTGCCCACAAGTCATAGTGAACAATCTCTTCAAGAGACGGCGACGATACTAACTCGGTTCGATGTTTATCGCATGTTAGTTCCACTACCTTGAAGATGTCCAAATAGCTTATCCTGTAAACAAAAAGTGAATAAAAACAATGTGATTCGTTTCAACAACACTCGAGATGCTCCCCAAGAAAAAAAGAAACTTACTTTTCATCAATGAACATTTCGACGGCTTTCTCGTTAGCTGCGCTGAGAACTCCAGTCATTGTACCTCCAGCTCGTCCGGCAGCATAAGCAAGATCCATTGATGGGTATTTCACATTGTCAGGTTTCTTGAAAGTCAACGAACCGAGTCTGCAAAAATCACAAATCTTAACCCACTTTTGGTTTTTAACTATACCGATTAAAGTACATTAAGTACCGGGTACAACCAAAAACTGTGGAAATTTATAAATGTGGTTTGCTTACTTGCAAAGGTCAAGTCTTGGCCAAGTTACTTCAGAACAAGGAACCCTATCGGGCCAAGACATGGTGTAGAGAATTGGCAAACGCATATCAGGCCATCCCAATTGAGCAAGAACAGATGAATCCTATGGAACAAAACAATTATATATAATAATTAAAACCAGAAGACGAAAATGCGGATATATTTTTCCGGAAGAAAGACCTGTGTTTCAATCATGGAGTGTATAATACTTTGAGGATGAATGACGATCTCTATATCGTCATACTCAGCTCCAAACAAATAATGGGCTTCAATGACCTCAAGACCCTGTTTCAAAAAATCGAAAACTCCATCTTACACCTTGATCAGTGGTACTTTGAAAATCAGAGGTTAGTTTGAGAAAAAAAAAACAATCTTAACCTTGTTGAAAAGCGTCGCTGAGTCCACAGTGATCTTCTTTCCCATGTTCCAGTTTGGATGCTTCAATGCATCCGCTACTTTAACTTCTTTGAGCTTTTCAACAGGCCAATCTCTATTCCAACATCCAGTGAGCATTTCTTATTAACCAAACGAGAACCGAGAAAAAAAATTCATAGAGAGAGAAGAATATCACACAGATGTTGGAACAAACCTAAAAGCTCCACCAGATGCAGTCAAGATTATCCTGCGCAGTGCTCCTTCAGGCAAACCTTGAATACACTAGAGAACAAAAAAGTAGAAACAGAAATTAAAAAGTTTCAGTCAAATTGCCAGAGATAGAAATTGCTTTAAGACCAAAAAATTATGGCATCGCCAAAAATCACATTTCGATACCTGAAATATGGCTGAATGTTCTGAATCTGCTGGAAGAATCTTAACATTATGCTTGTTGGCGAGTGGAAGCACGAACGGACCACCTGCAATTAATGTCTCTTTGTTTGCAAGAGCAATGTCCTTTCCCGCTTCAATTGCAGCAACCGTAGGCTGCAGGAAAGAAAGAAAAAAACCAGTTTTATCATCTTCTAACTTTCTAAATCGTGTTCTCTCAATAAGGTCTTATAAACAAAAATAGTGTGTATACCTTTAGCCCCGCACAACCTACTATTCCTGTGACAACCGTTACAGCGTCTGGATGACGGGCAACCTGTTGATCAATATAAGCAAAAACTCAACGAGAATCCAAAAGTTTGTGAAAATCCACACCACAATCCAAAAAGAAAAAGTGCACTAACCTCAATCACTCCTTGCTCCCCTGGAATAATCTCGGGTTTATAGTCCAAACCAGCTAAAGCCTCTTTAAGCTCATTGACCAATGACTCATTTCTAACAGCAACCATTGCAGGTTTAAATCTCTTTACCTGCAGTCAAAAGAGAGTCACAGAACCATAATAGAGTTCTCTCCAGATCCCTGAAGGCGAAAAACATAAGCCAGAACCTGATTTCTTGGTTTTAATTGCTAAACAACTAATGTACATTATCAAGCTTATGATACTAACAATAATTTGAGAAATAAAATTGATTCCAGGAGATGTAAACGATGAATTGGAGAGAGTAATTACTGTAGATTAACACATGATGCTAATTTACCTGATCAACAAGGAGAGTAACATTCGAACCAGCAGCTAGAGCCACGACTCTAAATTTGTCAGGATTCTCAGCCACAATATCCAACGTCTGCAACAAAAAAAACAAGATTCTGTAAGTTCTTATTTCAACAATAACTTAGTCTCATCTAAACTTCTATTAGGAAATCACTAATATAACAATGCAGATCGTAAAGAAACTGCAAAACAATGTCCCTATTCCAAGCTCTAGAGCTAAAATCATCCACCAAAGAGAAGGGCAACAAGAAATGGATATAGGACCTGAGTGCCAATAGAACCAGTAGATCCAACGATTGAAATGGGTTTTGGTCCATCCCAAGATTGTCGAGGCGGCTCAGGAACAGCTCTCCCAGGCCATGCTGGAGGAGGAGATTGCTGCTGCTGCACTTTCACTGAACACTTAACTCCTTTTCCAAAACCTCTCCAATGATTCCTCTTCCTCAAACTAAACACACCTGTACGCTCCAAAAATTCAAATTTTATACTCTCGGAACTTAAGTAACCCAAAATTGTCGAAGTCCCAGAGTTAAATCAGACGATTTAGTGTTTCAAATCGAAAAATTTACAGAGAATTGGGTCATATGTCACAGTTTGAAGATACCCAGATGGCGAAATTCATAAGTCTAAGTAAAAATGTTGAAAGATTGAAGCTTTTTTTTTATCGAAAAGAGATTTGGAGATAAACCTGGAGTTTTGGGGATTTGATTGAACCTGGAGGTATCTAAGAAAGAAATAGATTTGGATTCAGCTGGAGAGAGTGAGTTAAGCGTCATCATCAGTCTTTGAAATGGAATATTTTTCAGAAAGCCCACTTTTTTTTATTCAACTCGATTATGAGAGAAGAACTAGTTTGGAACAAAGCAGAAACAGTGAGGAAGATGATAAGAAGAATATCATGGATTGGTAGTGTCGCAATTTGAATGGTACACGAACAGTTTTGACATTTAAAAAAAAAGGATATATTTCGCTTTTAACATTATTATGCTAAGATCCGAATTTTTAGGTTTTTAGTAAGAGCGACTTTTATTAAGCTAACGACGTGTTGTAAATGGTAAATATGCTTTCATACAATATAATATTCCCGTTTTTCTGTTATTTCTATTATATATTTCTTGTTATTAAAACGGAAAATGTCAAAAAACAAAAATAATAATATTCTACAATAGTGTTATGATGACTATCGAAACTCTAATCTCTTTATATAATTTTAAAAATCTTATTTATATAAGAAAATGACAAAGTTTCGTGATTTCACTTGTAACAAATTCCCACTAGTTGAAGAGTTATGCACTTGCTTATTTGTTTATTAGTCACGCTGCAATATTATATAGTTTACTGGTGTAGGGAGATACTATTGATGTCAATTAGTTATTTATAAAAGGGAAAAAAAAATATCTTCGTTTCCGGCCCATTAGTGTAAGGCCCAAATAATTCGTATATGGCTTTGATAATAGAGCACCCTAAAAACCACACGACTAGCCTTTTATCCTCTCCTGGTGTGACCACACACACATCTGCATTTACACTCACCAAATAGCAAAGATTAGCGCAAAAACAAAAAAGAAAAATCAGCGGAAAGATGATTTCGGAGTGTCCAGCTTATTAATCGGATTTTGCCTCGATATGGGCAAAATCTGATTTACTCATCGTCCTCATTATCATCATCATCATCGTTTTTTTATATCACTCGTCTTCGACTTGGTTTCTTCTTTTCTCACTTGGATTTCTCTAGTGGATTTCTCTAGTACCTCTTGCCTTTTGGATTCTTGTGAAGGTCGGTGAGCTGCTATGGCAACTCATCAGCAGACCCAACCTCCTTCCGATGTTCCTGCTCCGGCCGATGAGAAATCCTCGATTTCAGGTTCAGTTACAGCTTCTACTATTTTTTTTCTTTTCTTTTCAATACCTTTTGGTAGATTCTGGGCATTTTATTGGTTTCCGCGAATAGATTCTCTGTTTTTTCTTATGATGAGATACTGTAATCGTGATGAACTATTAAATAGATGGACTACTTACTGATTTCTCTATTCAACAATTGGTGATGAATGTTCAATTCCACCAAAAATTTATTTTGATTGTGGAGAATCCTTGTTGATTCTGGTGAACGAATTACCAAAGTTTAAACCTAGAAAAGGTTTTGAGTATCATCATGATATATTTTTTCTCTTGTTAGCACAATATTTGATGGAAATGGAAAACCTTGTAGTGTAGTAGGTTGGTTTTATTAACGTTTGGCAAAATGTGTTGTTACAGAGGCTACAAATGAGGTTCAGCAAGCTAGCATCGCTCAAGAAACTGTTAAGCAGGAGTCTCTGCCCTCTGTGTTTAAAAATTCGGAACCAATACGGGAGGATCAGATTCAGAACGCCATCAAATTCCTTTCGCACCCGAGAGTTAGAGGATCCCCTGTGATACATAGAAGATCGTTTCTTGAGAGGAAAGGCCTCACAAAGGAAGAGATAGACGAAGCATTCCGCCGTGTCCCTGTAAGCCTCTTTACTTCTTCTCCGTTCTCTCTTCCTGTTTTGATCATGAAAAACTCATTTACCTGCTCCATCTTCATTGGCTTACCTCTTTAAAAATCTAAATCATAGGACCCACCACCAAGTTCGCAGACAACTGTTAACAGTCAAGGTAAGTAAGCCAAACATATGTTCCTTTGATGACTGGACTTTTCAATGGAGGCGTGTTTATGAATTTTTATGTTACAAACAGATGGACAGCAAGCAGTGTCTAATGTTCAGCCACAAGGGCAGGTACAAGCCATGCAGCCTGTTCCTGCTCCCGTTGCTGTGATTCCGCCTCCAAGTTTTCTCTCCCGCTTTCGCTGGTACCATGCTGCTCTTGCTGTAGGAGTATTAGCGGCTTCTGGTGCCGGAACAGCTGTTTTTGTCAAGGTACAGTTGACCTCAAACCCCGTTTTTACCTCCATTTTTATGGTTATGCCATAACTGAAATGGAAGATAATTCTTCTGGAATTCATCGTTTCGTTCTCCATTTCAACTTGACCACCAGCACATTTCAATCTGAATTGCTAGGGTGTTGGAAAGTTGTTTCTTCTTTTCTAGAAATTTACTGATTGCTTGATGTGTTTTAATGCTCCATGTGGAATGCAAGTTTGTAGTATCAATTTCCTTGTACAAAATCAAGATCACACTGAAGTGAGAATTTTTCTTGTTTCAGAAATCTCTCATCCCCAGATTAAAGTCGTGGGTCCGTAGGATTATGTTGGAAGAAGAAACTGATCCTCTGAAGAGAGCTGATGCAAAACCTAGCTTAGCTGAAGAAGCAGTAGCTGCAGCCAAAGCTGCTTCGGCGGCTGCTTCTGATGTAGCCAGGGTTAGTCAGGAAATGATGAAAACGAAGAGTGAAGGTAGATGTTAATTCCTTTTTTTTCCTTTCTGTGACCATTTCTGCTGTTGTTTCTTCCTTTCCACTGAAACCAAATTTGTGCATTGTTTCTTGGCAGAGAGGAAATATTTTGAGGACTTAATGCACCTGTTAGGCGTCCAAGTACAAGAAATGAAGTCCTTGAGCAATAATATCCGTAATCTCGAAGGTAAGTATCCAAGCTTTACTGAAAAAAGAACATCTGGTATTCATACTTACATCGTATTTTGAACAGTTGCAACTTTACAGCCATATAGGGCCTAGGTGCCTAATGTTTGGTTGATCTTAAGAGCCACTGTCAAAGCTTCTTGATCTAACGAGTGATTTTCTATTTATACGTCTTACTTTCAGGAAATTTCAACAACCTCCCCAAGGTTTATTCAGCTGACCAAGAGGTTTATGGGGGTTTGGTCAAAACTCCAGCAGAAAGGGTGAGTTTAAGATCAAAGAGTTTTGGAATAATATTTGATGCATAGATTAAATGATCCACAAACAGAAAGAAAACCCAAAAGACCTTTCGTTATCATTTTGCCGAATGGAAAGAACTAGAATCTGAAACCAAAACACCCCACAGAGAAGAATGATCATCCCTCAGTAAACAACTAAGCACACTTGAACCTTGATAGTATAGTCCTTTTGGTAACATTAGGAACGTTGATATGTGATGCAGAAACCCTATGCAAATGGCAGCAGCATTGATTATGACACGCGCTCAGGTTACCTCTCTCTCTCTGGCTCAGTCTGCAGTATGTTTTATTTTATTTTATTAGGATATTCTTTCTAACTAATTAATAATACAGCACGGTCTGCTTCTCCTCCTGCGCCACCAGCTGATTCATCTATGCCCCCTCATCCAAAGTCATACATGGATGTAATGTTCTGAAATCTCTAAACTTTGCTGCAGAATCATGGGTTTCTGATGAATCTTTACCCATCGAGTTCCGATTAACCTTCCTAACATTTAGTTGAAAACTGGTGATGTTGCAGATAATGTCTATGATCCAGAGAGGAGAGAAGCCTTCAAACATTCGGGTTAATTGGAAACCAATTTCTTTTTTTGCACCATTTTTAGACTAACCTTATAGTTATTGCGGCAAACTTATCGCACTTTCACTGAAATACAATACAGGATATTAATGACATGCCACCCAATCCGAATCAACAGCTATCAAATCCTCGCATTGCTCCTAAAACTAAGGTACAAACTGAAATGTTTCTGCATGTTGGTCTGTTGCGTACTTTTTTTTCTCTTAAGAATTGCTGATAACCCATGGTCTCTATTGTTACCAGCCATGGGACTACGGTCAAGCCCCGCAAGACGAGAGTTCCAACGGTTCATGGTGGCAACAGAAAAACCCTAGATCCACGGATTTCGGCTATGAGACAACAACTGCACGTTCCATCGGTATCCAAAATGAAACAAATACAATGGAACCAGCAGCTCTCCAGAGGCAGCGATCATGGGTTCCTCCTCAACCACCTCCAGTTGTTATGCCAGAAGCAGCCGAGGCGATTCGCCGTCCAAAGCCACAAGCTAAGATAGACCAAGAAGCAGCTGCTAGTGATGACCAGTCATGTGTGAGTGATGAGTTGCAAAAGATAACTAAGTTCTCTGAATCGGGTGGTGATGGATCGGGAAATTTGCAGATCACAGAGATCCAAGAAGAAACAGAGCAGCAACAGATCAGCCAAGAAGGGAACTAAAAATATATTTTAGGGTTTCTTGATACGAACACGTTTCCTATGGCACTTTATGTGGTTTTGCTTGTATGAAATCGTGTATTTAGGTTTTGGGATTCATCACCTACCTGGATTTAATAGTAGTTATAAAAAGGAAACAAGTCAAACCTTGCTAAACAAGTAAACTCAGTCGTTTGATTGCTCGTCTTATTTTAAATATATATTGAAAATTTTATCACACAGAGTAGCAAGAGTCATTACCGTGCTGGTTTCTAAGCTATAAGAGAGACTGTACAAAGACAAGAGTCATATTTGGTCTCAGGCAACGCAAAAGGGGATAACTTAAGAGGAAGCATGAGTGAAGAGCCTGTAAGAAGAAATCAAAGCGCTGACCGCAAACGCTCCAAACGCTATAAAAGAAACCGCGATAGAAGCGGTTGCCATCTGAGTAAACTCATCTTTGCCCCAATTGGAAACCCAGTCATCAACTCGAGTAGCAGCGCATGAAGAAGCCGATATCAGAAGATACGCAAGAAGCTAAAAGCAGCAGATAAAAGCTCATCAGAATCAATCTGGATCAATATGATCGATTTACAAATGCAAAAGTGTTGAAGCACTCACTTGATCCATGGAGAAAACAAACATGTCGTGAAATCCGCAGTTTATCATGTAAGTCTCTTTCGCGATGTAGCAAGCAGCGTCGCAAGCTTCAAATGCAGAGTAGACGAATGCGATAACGTTCACAGCCAAACAATACCTGCAAGGTTTTCGTTGATGATTTGACTGATCTGATTCAGGATTTCAACTCTAAACCCTAAAAGGTGTAAAACAGATGGAGGAGAAGAGAGTGACCTGTACTCTTTGTAGCGATCATAGGAATCGCCGCTCCATCCTTGAGTTTTATCAGCCGCCATGATTGAAAACGAAATCACGCACAAAATCACTTCGCTCACTCTAAAACCTAGCGCCGCCAGACCCACCAGCTCGTCTCGTCTTGTTCTGTTCACCGTCATCGTCGCAGATTCTCCACCGTTTATCGGCGGCGCAACCTTCCTCGTCGTAGTCTGTGTGCCGTCCTCTCTCACCCAGCTATTAAACACCACCATAGAAGAAGGAGACTTATCCGAAGAAGAATTCGTCGGGGCTCCTCTCGCATTCCTCTGATGCCGCGGCGGAAACCGAGGAGGAGGAGGCGGAATCGGCGAGGGAAGAGGGGTAAACTGCGTGAACTTACCGTCGGTGACGATCGCCTTGGGGTTTTCAATTTTGAAAGGAGATCCCTCAGGGGAAACATAACGGCTCTCCGGTGGATCTCCGGCATCTGATAATGGAGAATGAAATCGAAGAGGAGAGAGTGGTGACTCGATGTAACTCTGTGCTTCCGAGTTAGAAGAGGTAGTCCGCTTCATGGTACACCGTCGGAAAACTCGAGAGAAGATCACCGATTCGAATTTTCCGGCCAAATTTGATTTGAAGAGCTTCTTTTATTGTGTATGTGTGTGTGTGTTTTTGTTTGTTAATGTGCAGTGAGAAAGTGAAGGAGAGAAAGAAACTTTAATTCTGTTTTTCCCGGCAATGGAAGGCAAAAGGGTGCACTGGACCCACTTTACATTTCTTCGTGGAGAATTAAAACCCATAAGTTTGATCCACTGTGACGCATGTATACGTGCACGGTGCACCTGCACCTTAAATCTTATTTAATTAATAGCGTAAAATTATGATGCAATCATGAAGGTGTTTACGTTTTTGTGCATGTGTTTGTTTATTTTCTTTCTCTTTTCACCATCCATAAAAATTCCATATTGCTAAAGTGTAATATATCAGCTTACTATTCTTCTGAGTTATGCATTTTTGTTCGATTGTTAAAAAATTTCTTTTTTATGAATCCATGTTTATTTCTACATATTACAAAACAAAAACATAAGACAGTTCTCGAATAAAAAATCAGCACAAAAGTTAAAGTTAGTCTAAGAAAAACACAATAAGAATATACACCAAGACGAAGACGAAGCTAAAGTAAAGCATCATTGATCTCTATCAATTGTTTTTGTTTTTCAATCTTGTCAAATCTTTTGTAGAGTTTTGAGCATTCCCTTTTGAATCAAATAAATAACAAAAAAGAGAGAGTAAAATATCAAAAGCATTGTTTTGCCTTTTGCTCTTTGTTTTAAAGCACAAAGCAACCCACCCACTCTGATTTATCTCTCTTTATTTATGTCTTTACCATATGATCTCTTTCAAAATCCATCGTCACAACACTTTCTTTTTTCTTCTTACAATCATTTCTTTTTGTTTCGAATAATCGATCACAAAAGCCGTTCTTGATCAGTTTAAATCAGATGAAAGCGTGTCAAAATTTGATGTTTTCACACTATCTAAAGTGATTATGAGAATTAATTCCAATATATTTAATTACCAGAAGTTATTTTCTTCTAACTTAAGACTCATGTTGATGATCTAGACATGAACAACTTTTGTTTCTTACTTAAAAAACCAGAGATTGTTTCTTCCTTCTTCCTTTTAACTTTTAAGATTGTTCATTTACAGTATCCTCTTTCTTACATTTAAGATAGTTACAGCTCTAAACGCTAAGGGAAATCAGTTAAAGATTACAGTATCCTCTTTTCTCTTTAACTCACCGGCTAACTTGGCGGTTTAGCTCTGGTGAAAGCGGACGAACCCCACCGTTCTCTGCGGTCTCCAGAGCGGTATCACCGTTTCCTAACCTCAGATTCGCGGTCCCTAAGGGGACTGGACGAAGGAGTCCATGTAGTCTTAGCAGGTAGCTTTGGCTAGGAGGTTGGCTTCTTATGTACCGAGATTCCATTGTTGTTTCAGTGTTTGAGAATTGCTGTTCTGCAGCATCTGAGCTTTCAAGGTTAGACAATGCACTGAGATCAAGAGCAGGAAAGACCGAGCACCGGCACCTCGGACATTTCACGTTTAATCGAAGCCATTGATCTATACATTCTACATGGAAATTATGGGCACAAGGTAAACCCCTAACCTGAACAAACAAAAAACATACAATTTCGAGTCACCAATGGAGAGTAAAGAGACCAGCACAAGCACAAGGATTTGAGTTACCTCGTTTCCAACATAGAACTCTTCTAAGCAGATAGGACATTCGGTGCAATCGGTTGGGACAGATTTTAACCTGAACTTGGGAAGTTCTTGAATAAGTGCTTCGACTGCTTCTCTCTGTTAAACCGAAAGATTCAAGCTTTAGGTGTTTTGATTCTTTTGACTATGTTATTAATATTTTTGATTTACCTGAGCTGGAGTCAAGTAAAGCCCCGGGTGATACGTAGTAGCATCTTGGCCCATACTTCTCTCTAGTCTTGCAGCTTCGAATGCCCAGTCAGGTACCCTAACCATGTCAACTAGAATCTGCACACAAGTAAACATGCATTGATAAAGAACCTGCAGAAGTGAGGCCTCTCAGCTAATAAGAAACAGATCCAAACAACGACTAAGTCGGGAAAAGATAGGATATTGAAGTCTTGAGATCCTGAAAACTTACCCCAAACTCTGAAATGGGAATTCCCTGCTGAGTATGTAATAGCTGAGCTTGTCTTCGCGTCAACCACTGCTCAAATTCACACACGTATGAACAGGATGTCATGATGTAATCAAGTAAGAAAAGATAAAGAAAAAAACTATCTACCTTACCTTTCCAATACACGTGCAGGCGATGCAGACGAGTCCACAATAACTGAACAGCAGCCAAATGAGGAAACCCCATCTCTGACCATCTTCAGCTAACTATGGACACGAGGAATACATAATAAACTCAGCGATCGGATTAGGCCAATATGGGATATAACCACATCATGAAACCATTTACAACTACTTACACAGTCTTTCGCGTGTGTAAACCATATTGATCCAACTACAGTCCAGAACCACAGGAACGGATACAGTAGCAAAGCTAAGATAGACAAAACCACCGCTCTACCACAAAACCGGCAATCACGCTGCTGCCTTCCGAAATCCCTAAGATGTTCCGAGTAAACAAGAAACAATGTGAAATAACCAACCAACCTATAGATTTTCATAAACCTCATTTTATGCAAGATAGAGAAATATGCATAAAGCTCTTTAAGAACAAGCTGAAATGTTACAAGAGAATGCCAAAAACTGAAAATCTTGGAGCTTTAGATGGAACTTACAAGGCGAGTCCAGAAGCAAGCCCATCATCAGCAAACATCAAAAGGCGGAAGATAAACACGGCTGTGTAATCGATCTAAATCGAAACATGAGACAACACAAATTCAGGGAGATTTCAAACAGAGTTTAAGATTCTCAAGGAATAGAAAACAAAAAAAAGAGATACCTACCACTATCCATATATGCAATGGGTCTTGGCAACGATCATACTTGTTCCAATTGATAGCTACAATGACTCTACAGAGTAAAACTTCCATTAAGTAGGAAACACAATTTCTAAGATTCTTTCCATCACTCTAAAAACTTTTTAGAAAAACTTCCATGCCTTTACTACCATTTTTATGAAAACCAAAACTCAAATCAGTAAAAGAAAGTTTTAATTTTTAAAGTACTTTTCTTTGTCTTCCTGAGTGATTCAACATACCCCCAAAACGAGAATATCCAAGAATCATATACAGAGAAAAGAAGAAAGTGGTGGAGTCATTTGTGGCCTAACAATTACAACCAGAAGAACCCATCAAGCAGGGCCACAAAGGAAGGATACACACTAGTCGCAAGCATCGACAAGAAGAAGCCATCGTACCTGTAGTAAATTTATAATTCACCAATAAAATCAGATACACATAAATGACCGAACACTGGAATCTGCCTCAGTTAAGATCGAACACAGACAATGAATAATACTAATTTAGGAACTAACCACTTGAAATCAACACCTCTCATCATGAGAGTGAAGGCGGTAAGAAAAAGAGGAGAAAAATTCAAAAAAGAGAAGTTAAACAGAAATTTTCGAATTCGAATTCCTCAGCTGATGCAGCTCATTGAGAGAGAGGGAGAAGTGTGTTTTGTTCTTGAAGAGGAGCGAGAGAGGGGATTTGAGAGAAGTAATAGTTGCGGGGAAGAAAATAGAAGCAAGAAGAAACTTCGGGGATCACAAAAGAAGGTTTCGTGAATGTTTTTGTTACTTGTTAGGTAGATTATCTATCTAATCTCCTCTGCTTGATATTGGTAAACACTCTACAGTGGTTTTAGAAAAACTTAACTTTAATACTTTTAAAAATTGAAGAAAAAAATATATTTTTAATGCCGTTGTTATATATAAAAAAATTATCATGATTTTTGGAAGAAAATTACAAATTTATTATGACTCCATTTTAGTAGAATTTAGTAAATTAAGCTTCAACATTATGCGTCTTCTTTTAATCACAATTGTATTTGAATAAAATATACTAAGAAAATGAAATTTAGTCACAGTTTGGTGGATTTGTACATTTATATACAGCAGAAGCAGGTTGTTTGTAAACAGGAATGCTGTTTGGATCTAACAATCTTACTTCTCCTGGTCCATAATACAACTCCGAATGCCTTCGAAGGTCGAGGCCCTGGACACCAGCTTGTAACACAGATAAGTTGTCCGAATCAGGTGAAACAATGACGATCGTATCCTCTGAGTATTGAGTCTCGAGAATGGACATGAGCTGCGTCACACGCACGAATACATCTGATACACTCTCGTTAGGCGTACCGTCGCTTATAGGAGGAGGTTTTGTCTTCATGGATACCGAGTCTAATGCATACACCTGCAAGGAAGAATATCTGCGTTATACTTCAACCTGAGTTGTTGTTTCTTTCTGGCCTCATTTTTTACATGTTTAAATGTGAAAATGTTAAAGTCTTACTTCTGATATGGAATCTAGCTTCTTGCCTTCGTAAGCTCCTAAACCACGAGCATCAAGGAAGCTATACTCTGGAACTATATAGCTGCGAAAACCAAGTCCAACACTAAACATTAAAGTTACCATCACAAAGATTCGATTCCAGAGTTATATTATCTCACTAAAGAGTAAGACTAGTGGAACCATTTTACCTGCGACTAATCCCATTGATGGAGGCGATGATCTCAGCAGCCTGATAAGCTCTCTGTGTAATGGAAGGCCAGAGCCAGCAGTTTCGGTCACAGGCTCCCATTGCCTTTAACTGTAACGCAGCTCTCACCGTCTGCTTCTTACCTTTCTCCGATAATCCACTATCTACCGATGTTTTGGCCACCGGGTTTGTGTTGATTATCCCCAAGCTTTCGTAATCCGACTCCCCAGCTCTCACAAGGTAATAACTTGTTTGAAGAAAATAACAACGACCAAAACACATTGTATTAGCTCCAAACTCTGAGATAGCGAACCAATTAACGACAGATGTTTGCTTAATTGATCTCGGGAAACAAATCAAGCACAAGAACAAGGCTTGGAATCGAGTGTAAGGTCATGAGACCACTCTTCACTGTTTTTCAGTGTGGTTCAAACTTGAATGTAGCAGACTTGGATTTTTGTACACGAACGGAATAATTCTGCCAGCGGAATTTCGTAAAATCCACATAAATGTAGAAAAAAAAAGCAAAGAGCGACGCATACATACAACGTCGTATAGTCAGACAATTGAAAAGATGGTTTTCGAAAATGGAATACCGATTAGACAATCGGAGAGGCGGCATTTGAAAGAGTCCGCGTGCGAGGGCTGGTGTGGCTGTGGAGACGGAGAGTGATGGTGCGGCGAGACATAAGGAGAGAGTCTTGAAAAGGTATCGGCGGGTAATCTGCGGCGAGGCAAGTAAGTTCAAAGGAATCTGGTAGGTTTCCGGCGACGGAAGAGGATGTGCGGTGGTGGCCGCCGGTGATGATGATAACATGATTCAATCGTCGTCATCTCAAACGGGAATCTCTGGTCCTGCGTGTTTTAAGCCCACAAAACCACAATTGTAATCCCACATTTCGGTTTACATAACTGGTTAGACTCTAAAATCGAATCCACGACGGACCGGATAAACCAGTAAATACATTTTTACCCCTACGCCCAAACGTATTACACTGGGAAGCAAAGGATAATTTACTACTCAAATTGACACTATTTTTATTACTCTGTTTATTACCGTAACCAAAACAAAAACAAATTTGTTTTTTACTCTGTTCTTAAACATGAACCGTAATGGACGAATTTGTTTTTTCCTTTACAGCTTCCAAAAGAATGTTAGAAAAAAAAATCTAATAGAAACTTTAGCTGTAACAAATTACATAATTCAACTTGCGGAAGTTATAATCAATTCAATTATCAACCAAAAGAAAGTGAAACCCCTTTCTGTCTTCCTACTCAAGAAAAGTATAAAACTTCCTCTTGTTCATGTTTTCTTTTCTTCATTGGCATCCATCTCTTCTGATTCTATCTTAACCTAACAATGAAGCTGGTGATTACCCAACTCGGTAATGATACTTTGTAAAACAGAGGAAAAAAAATGTGCATTCCATAGCTGCAATTGTCAAGCTCGGCCAAGCTCGATTTCAGCATTCGAATAGCGCTTTTCTTTCTCGTCCTCTTCGTCGTTCCAGTTAGTTGTTTTATAGTAAGTTGCGTATAATATAAGTTGGATTATCCCTGATAGAGATCCTAGACCATTTGGAATCTGTTTTCCAACAAATGAAATCAATATATTAGAAGAAAATATATATATATAGATTGAGTTGAAAATTATGGGGATGAAAGTGGAAGGTTACCAAAATATAGGGGTCGAATTTAAGACATGCATAAATGACCCAAACGACTCCGTTCATGAAGTTGGCTAATGACAGGAAGAACGGCATGTACTTCACGCTCTTTGTCTCTATCACAAGTTTCTGTTGCACATTAATTAAACCCATTAAATGTTAGTTTCACAAGACAACAAAGAAAAAAGAAATGATAGAACCCGTTTTTGGCATATCCGTGATTAGTCTAGACTCTTGTTCATGAACCGGTTACAAAATTTCGAGATACATTCAATTGACTCATAAATCATGATTATCATGAAGGTTAATGAATATTCTGGAGAAACGAGAAAGAAGAGAAAGCATACCATGACGGTTAAAGGAGCAGCATACATGATAACATTGAAAACAATGCACAAGATCCCAATAAGCATAGATCTCTGTTTTGTTGTATGCAAAAAGTACAATGTGCAGAAGATCACCACCACCATGAATATCACCTCAATCACCATCGCTATTGTGATCTTTCTCTGTTTAAAATCAATATTTCATATATCAGAAAGCCATCTCAAATCTTTCTGGCTAGAGATCTTCATGGTTACAAAAAAAAAAGATGCATTATCGTGCATGCATGCGTGTTCATAATATTGGGGGATTTAAAACTTACGCGGACAGAGGAGGTAGCGAAGATAAAGAAGATGGTGACGTAAACGAGTTCCATGAAAAGACCAGTTCCATTAATGGTGATGACGAGAAGACTGTCGGGCTGGACAAAAGGAAGTCCGTAAAATGTCCACATCATGCAGTTTAAAACCGTAGCTACGTACGGATCTGGCTTAAATTCCGACACCGATTTCATCTTCCATATCTTCACCATCGTTGGTCTGCATATATATATCCATCATCGCATGCATTAATTTAACATCATCTAACAACAACAAAAGAAATTTAATATGTATCTTACATTGGAGCGCAGAACAAGCCGAAAGAGATCACGTTTCCTGAACATATAATAAACAACAAGAATCAAGAAAATTTAATAATGGATAATTTGTATTTTTTTCATTGAATACCAAAAGGTTTTGATTTCTTGATTGAATTAGATTTTGTGGGGACTTACCGATGATTCCGACGATCGTCCGGGCAGTGTGGGCGTCCGTCATTTTGCTATGTATCTCGGAGAATTTTTGTCTTTTACAGATTTTCTCAAAGATATTATGGATTTATAGAGGATGAACAACAAAAATATTCAGGATTAATTCGATTCTTCTTTTCGATGATGTTTCGATCTTCTTTATATATGTATTTTTCTTTAGTGTCTTGCTTTTCTTTTGTTTCTAATTTGCGATAAGTTTTGTTTGTTTGATGAAACAGCTCTCTTTTTTTGTGTGTATGGTTTCTGGGTTCTGTTTTTTGTGTTTTTTTTTAGTATTTGGATTATTTTTGGTTTCTGTTTTATCAACAAAAAGATAAAAAAAAAATGGAGTTTAATAGCGAGTGTGTGAGAGTCAGTAGAATTTGGGTAAGAGTAACAAATGCGTGACACGTGTTTACAATATGAAACATGAAGCCGTTGACTCCGCTCGTACCCCATGCATGAGAAACATCCGGCTCTTCATTCGCATTCACACCTTCTTTCTCAAAATAAAAATAAGTTTTGCAATTTTTTCATCTTTATTAGTTTTTCTCCAACTCTGATTCATATTTTTCGTTTAATTTTGGATTATAATAGGATAATCACACTAATTAGTTTTATAAATCAATATGATGTAAATCCTGAGTTCGATCATAAATTGATATAGACAAGTTAAGAAACGTGAAAATTAAAATAATTATGTAGGTTTTGCGAAGAATTAGACGATTATGAATTTAGAATAACTATATTTTTTTAAAAAATGCATATTTTTTTAGCACGTATAGGTGGAAAAGTTTAATAGTATTTCGATTCAAATTCAAAATTTCTTTTTAAAAAACTATGATATCAAAAATCTTATTTATTGAATGATTATTAGCTATCAAACGGATGAGCTACGAGACATATGCATAAACAGAGCAGCAGACACATTTTTCAAGAGTCTGTATAGTTTCTCCAGTTTGTTTGTAGCATACCAAGTGAATAATTGCATTCTCATAGATGTAAAGCCTCATACGAATAGAATCAAGACGAAGAGAAACAGAACACAAATGCCTCAGATTTCAAAGTGAGCGCATCGACACAAGCCTTGCCTTGAAGGCAGGTTTTACATATGTAAGGAGAGTTTGTCTTTTGTATACTTTTGTCTTTCATCAAAAGTAAACTTTAGAAAGGAAATTTTCAACAATCACAGCTTCACAAGGGTTAGAACATTTGGTGGATAGGCTAGTAATAAACTGGTTTATTGCGCATCATTCGCTTTGTCTTGCTGCACCAGTACGCCTTGGAGGTCGAGATTGCAACCAGTGAAACCGCACATCCTATAATTTTAGAAAAAGTAAAACTGATTTCTTTAAATTTTCAGAATATTCTTATGATATTTTAAGCTTTTTTGGGGGGTTGAAAATTCTTATAATATGTTATTATTTCTTTTTTTTAATAATCAGCTTGTAATTTTAATATTTTTCTAAACAGTGGTTTGCATTGGCTAAGAATTGTACAGAGCTTTCTTTATGTTTCTCAATATGAAAGGGAATAGTCGTCAGGATCATAAGAGTATTTGGAGTTTGATGATTGGATGAAAGGTTGAAATATCTTTGGGACTCGATTGTTTGATGTCAAAATCCCATATTTCATTTGTATTCGTATCTTTTATGAATATTCTTCGTTCGTAGTCTTCTCCATTGTTCGTCCCCAAAAGAAGTTAGAAAAAAATACTTATATTTCAAAATATATTATGTTAGAAATTATCTGATAAACACGAAAGTGTATATCAAAAACAAAAATTCAATAATTGAGGATTATGGTGACATGTCATTTTCTAAGCGCTAGTAGTTGTATCAGTTGTAAGTAGGACTGTTTTTAAAATAAATTAAAAATTTGGATTTATTGTGAATTTGTTGCATATATAAATTGTATACCACTCATAATATCAAAAGAAGATGTAGAGTTAACAAACAAATCATACCAAAAATGTTAAAATAAAATCATACCAAAAAAAAAGATGTAGAGTAAAAATTAATAATTGATTTGTATCACACAGTTGTTTCTAAACAAAAGCTAGAAAGAATAGTTGACTTAATAAATACAAACAAATATTGCAGTAACATTATAATATTTTTTTTAAACCGTATATTAATATTATTGGTCATACGATTTTGAAATATATGATTGGCTTATAGATTATATGTTAGAAGTATATAAATGATGCCAATAAGTTCGTTTACAGCTAAAACTTGGATCAATTTCAGTTTCCACCACTATTGACCAAAAAGCCTCTCTGAGTTTCGGCCATGGAAGTTGTGCAATCTGACCCAGCCCAGGATCCGGAAACCCGGTACGATCCACGTTGCTGCTCCTGTTTCCCCAGCTTCCGATCACGAAACCCCACCGCCGTTGGATACTCCTCCTGGGGACGAATTCGGACCGTTGATGATAATCACAGCGGCGACCATGGCGACGAGCCACGGTGGTGGAAACGGGCGGCTCTGAAGATCCGAGAGTGGTCGGAAATCGTAGCTGGTCCACGGTGGAAGACTTTCATCCGGAGATTCAACCGCGATCCACGGCGAGGCCGCGATTGGGACGCGAGCGAGAAATTTCAGTACGATCCTTTGAGCTACTCTCTAAATTTCGACGACGACGACGAAGACGAATACGTCGGGTTGGGTGGATTCCGAAGCTTCTCCACTCGCTACGCTTCCGTTCCGTTCTCCTCAGGTAAACCTCCGGCGATTCCGGCGCCACCTTCGTCTGCGTTGACGACGCGTAACGAGATATTACAGAGTTAGTGGGCGCGTGTGGGAAACGCGTTTGCGTTACTGGCGGCGGCGGCGGAAAGGCTGTCAAATGGTTGACCGTTTACGTTTTTGGGGGTTTTGTCGCGTTAATTGCGTTTCCTTTTTTTATTCTGTTTATAATAATTAAAAGAATACGATCAAATTTGAATTATTTATTTATCATCGTCGATCTCTATTTTTTTGTTCAATACGTTTTCTGGCAATATTTTGTTTCATTTTTGGGGGATATTTAATTTGAAACGGCTGATATAATGATGTAAATTAGCTGTACAGCATATGTGGAAGTAATGTTTAAGTTAATCATATGATTTGAACTATAAATAATATAATTAGTTGCTTAGAATGATTTCTGCATTTTAATATTCTACGTTGGCTTTTATAATTCCAATCAAATCCCTTTATTATTCGGAAACAAATCAGTGACAGTTAATAATATGACTCCATTGTTTTATTATACGCATATGATATCTAGACTTGAGCAAAAATTATAAAAATGTGTTTTCAATATGAAAAGGTCGTATATGTATATTATAAATTGTAGTTTAATGATAATTAATTTCATTTTTTAACAGTTTTCAATTCGTATGTTTACTTCATTTATTCCGTGTTTTGTCATTTTTATGTAATATTTGATGTGCTTTTTTAATTTAAAGATCTTAATTTGTAAGTGTTGGGTGGGAATAACTTGTAAAATCACCAAAAATAATACACCTTTAGACTACCAACGTGGTCCTCCTTGTGAACACCTCTCTAATTACCATTCTTTTGCATTTTCATATTTATGGTGGTTGCGTCGATATATACAGTCGTAGATATTACTCCAATAATGAACTTATCTTATAAAAATATATCTTATATATAACTTTAACAATCATTTTATCTATGGCTTTTGGTAGATGTCTTCTTAAAAGTTTGGCTCCAATACCCACCTATATATATCATTATTTAAACACAGTTTCTAAACCAGAGCTGTATAATATATATCCATTAACAAACAAAAAGGAATTATTTGGTAAGAGTGTTCGATTTTAATATACAAAAGTTGCGATGATCCTTTGTGAATTTTAATTGCTGGTTGTTGCCAACGAAACTCTTGTTGGCCGATTTTAACACTATTGAGTAAATTCCATGATAAGTTTTTGAAACTGTAGGTCCACATAAAAGGCCATTTTTATTCAAGTATAATAAATGTATATCCGAAAATTGAAGAAAAACAGTTTTACACAAACACTATTTGTATTTTTTTCTGTTTATGTTTATGATTATCGAATAGGATGATAAGTATACTTTTTATTATTGCAATAAGAATTTTATATGTCTTGCTGATAAAATATTTGCAGAAAAGCTGATTAATTTCCCGTGGGTTTTCAATAGAATTTTTTTTATCTTATTTTGTTCCTATGATAAATATCCCGACATATTTTATGTAACGTTATGCTCTATATTATTATTATATAAATGTAAAATATCGAGAGAAAAACAAAAATAGCAAAACATGTATTCGACATTACATGTTAATGGATACATATATAATATCAGCCATATTCACTTGTCACTGTTGCTCAACGTGACTATTATTAACTTGCCGAATATCGCATTTCGTTATATATTTTGACTTGTATACTCTATAGTTTATGGTTAATAGTGTGGCTTAATAAGTTGGATTGTAATACCGATGTTGTGTCATACTCATAACTCAAACATCTTGGTTTCAATTCGTTTTAATATTACAGAAACTAAAGAACACCAATCAAAGTAAGAATTTGGAAAAAGAAAAGTGGGGAAGATGGATCATGTGAGTCACCGCTCCTTTCGTCTATCTTCAAATCATAAACAAGCCAACAAACACCAATTAACAAATTATATAATAATCTTTTTAAAAATTGGAAATATTGAAAAGAGCAAACAGAAAAGGAAAAAAAAAAGTGGAAAAAAGGAACAAAAAAAAAAGGCCATAAATTTATGCAACAAACCCTACCTTCTATGTTCTATTGTGGGTTTGTTTTTTACTCCTCTTTCTAAGTAATCACTTCATTTATCTCTCTATTTCCTTCTTCTTCTTCTTTTTTTTTGTTTTGCTTGCTCTTCTTGTTTTTGTATGTGTTGAGATCAATGGCTTCAAGTGCTTCAAAATTCATCAAATGTGTGACTGTTGGTGATGGCGCCGTTGGTAAAACCTGTATGCTCATCTGCTACACCAGCAACAAGTTCCCTACTGTGAGTTAATTAATAACAGCTCTCTGTTTCTCTCTCTCTCTCTCTGAAATTTTGATCAGGAATCTCATCTGGGTTTCTCAGATTTAGCTAAAATTTCCGTTTTTTCTCAGAAATGTTTATCTGGGTATGTGCAATTACTGAAAAGCTATCTGGGTCTTTCAAAATTTAGTTTCCCCTTCTCTTAAAGGCTATTAGAATCTATCTGGGTACTTCAAAGTTAGCTTCTTTTTCGATTGTGTATAAAAAAAGATCCATTTTTTTGTTGATTTTCTCTTTTCCATGGTTTATTAAGTTTGTGTTGCGAATCTGGGTTTTCGCAGCTTTTTGTGTGTTAGTCCAGCTTTATTTTATCTCTTTCTCCTAACAACCTCCGGACTCTTCAGAATTTTTCTCATAATGTTATTATAATATACGCGTACATATGTTATCTTTCGTTGGGTTGGTCTATTCGTAACTGTGGATTTATTTTGATGAATTTGAAACAGGACTACATACCAACAGTTTTTGACAACTTTAGTGCAAACGTTGTAGTTGAAGGCACCACTGTGAATTTAGGGCTGTGGGACACTGCTGGTATGAACTCTCGTATCCATATCTCAAGTTCTTTGTTTTCCTTGATTTGAGATTGTCGCATAGACAAAGTCCATTTTATGTTTGAAGATTTTTTGAAAGTTAACCTTTTCCCCTTTGTCTGGGGTTTTGTTTGTAGGACAAGAAGACTATAACAGATTAAGGCCTTTAAGTTACAGAGGAGCAGATGTTTTCGTCTTGTCTTTCTCATTGGTCAGCCGAGCTAGCTACGAGAATGTTTTTAAAAAGGTTTGTTAAGGAAAATGGATTCATCCTTTTCTCTTATTTTGAAATCCACAAGACTCGGAAATGTCAGTATCTGAGATCATTTCTAATCTTGTATGACTGTTCTTGTTGAGTCAGTGGATCCCTGAGCTCCAACACTTTGCCCCAGGAGTTCCTTTAGTCCTTGTTGGTACCAAATTAGGTAAGAAACTGATGAGCATTTTACCAACAGATTCGTATTAACCATTCATATATATTACATAATTATGATTCTTACAACATCGATGTAGATCTTCGCGAAGATAAGCATTATTTGGCTGACCATCCTGGACTATCCCCTGTAACTACTGCACAGGTTTGATCTCAGGAGCCATTTTGACACCATTGACTAAGACTGTGGATTTCATATGATTCCTTTTTAAAAGTTTTATGTATGAAGAAACATTCCAATGTCACAGGGAGAGGAATTGCGTAAGCTAATTGGCGCGACATATTACATTGAATGTAGCTCAAAAACTCAACAGGTATATATACATACACACCTTTATATGGAATCACCTTCATAGTATCTCTTCGGATTGATAAAACGTTGAAAGTTTACATTTTGCAGAATGTGAAAGCAGTTTTTGATTCAGCGATAAAGGAAGTGATCAAACCGCTGGTTAAACAAAAGGAGAAGACGAAGAAAAAGAAGAAGCAGAAGTCGAGTCACGGGTGTTTATCGTAAGTATATATATAAACCTTAACAACTCTGCTTATAGATTCCTGTGAAAATTCTGATTTTACCTTTGTTTTTGTGCAGAAACGTTTTGTGTGGGAGGGTAGTGACTCGGCATTGATGATGACCCAAACTGTCTGAAGATTTTAAGTTCCACTTTTGAGTTTGTGTGAAGTGAGAGACATATATATAGATGGAATCATGAAAGAGATTATTTAGCCTCTAATCAATCAATAGTTTACATTGAAGAGAGAAAGAGAGATACAGAGCTTACTATTAACTAAATTATGTTTAATTGTTTCAAACCTGTTATTGCAATATATTGGCCATTTTGTTGTAACAGAGAATAAAGATCGAAAATATGGATCCCTTGTTCAACCAGAACTATCACAAGTAGAATAATCTACAAAAGAGTTGCTGACTATATAATACAAACTATGGCAGATTTTTTCTCTCAATCTCATACCGATAATGCTTTAAGACCATCACCATCTTTTTTTCACAGCAGAAATAAATAATCATAAACTAAACTCTCTCTCTCGCTCTCTCTTCTTGCCTTCTGATTCGGATACATAAATGTTAGAGAAGCAAAGAGTAATACAACAAGTGTGTTGTTTTTTAAAAGGTTCACCTGTCAAAACTCCGATCTCCATGGATAGGAGATGAGAGCAAATAAACAAAGTGATGATGGTGGTCTTCGTTTCACTGAGAGTTTATAAGCCACGCCTGTGAAAATCCGAAACTGTTGGAGGTATCTACATGATGGTTGTAAAACGAAGGGGTCAGATTTTTTTCTACGAAACTGTCCATTGAAGTCTTGACCAGCCCAATGAACAAACCCTTTGCGGCGTCGGGTGCTTTTATCTTCTAAGTAACTAGCCGAACAAATGAAACACAGTCAGAGAGTGAGAGAGAGAGCTAGAAAGAAACAGGAGATAGTAGAAGGTAAAGAAGAGAAAAAAATATGCTTCAAGATGCTTACAGGTTTAGTGCAACGGTCTACAAAGAGATTCTGAGATTTGTTATTGCCATGAGGATTGCTTATATCCATCCCATCCACCGTCTGGTTCCAGATAGATGAAAAAGAAAAAAAGGGTCCTTGAGAATTAGAACACAATCAAAGGCGAATTTACCTTGGAAAACGAAGTAGATGAAGAAATAGAAAGAGACGAAGAACCAGAAGCCTCCACGCTCGCAATTAGACGCGAAGGAGGTCTAAACATATGCCGACGATGACCTTTCTTCCTCTCCTCACAAACCCTCCTCCCATGCATAGCCTTCTTTCATTTTCCCCTTTGAACAACATTAATACACAAACCTCCTCTCCAAAAAACCTTCAGAATTTCTTCACCATAGAATCGCTCCCTTTAAAGAGAAAACCCTAATTCAGCGACGAAAGACGGTGGAATCTCTTCCCCTTTTAAGATTGCAAGGAGTTTTCTTTTTCCAGTTCCCGATCCAACCAAACCGCCAAGATCCACAAACAAGAAGAACGAAAAATTCGTAAAAGAGCGAGACCAAACACAAATCGAAAACCGCCTTATTTTTCGATCCAGGAAGAGAGTTTTTATGAATTACAAAACAAAAATCGCTTTGCCAAACGAGAGAAACAAAAAAAAATCGAAAAAAAAAAGAAAGAGAGAGAAACGGGGCAAAAGGGGAAACTTCTTTGGAGGGAGTCGGGTAGTTCGGGCAGGACTTTCGGGCAGAAAATTTTATTATTATAATTTTTTGGTTTATTCCAGGTGACATCGAGAGAGAGATTTTGGGTGGAAGTGACGGGTAGTTTTTAGTTTTGCCTTCCCCTGTTAATAGCTCTTTTGACTTTCTATTTTTTTTGTTCTAAATAAAAAAATAAACCAAAAACAAATTGTGATTCTAGGCGTATTAAATTTTGATTTTTTTTATATTATAAATTTGATAAAACAAAATGTTGAATCTCATGTTTCCTCGGAACGGAAATAAGGAATTACGGTTTTTTGTTCTTTTTTGTTTTGTCTTCTGATTGTTCTTTTGTTAGAAAATATGTACATTAGCACATAAACAACAACAAAAAATCATAAATCACTTTCTCTTATATATAATAGTTGACCAAAAAAAATTAAACTATTTAAGTTTAACGGACCGATCAATTTATATAATAGAATTGTGGATTGACCCCGGTTATTCTGCCCGATTTCGGTTCAAGTGCCCTGCCCTACACTAGACAATAAGTAATTTTCTTGATATTAGTTTTTATTATAATGTGAAGTCTTTTATCGTTACATTGTCCAGTGTCAAATCACTGTCATCCAAGTACAATTTGAACAAACATTGTCTCTCTTGACACAGACATTAACTTTTTACAATAAGATTCTATTACAGTAGTCAGAAGCCATTTTCTTCACTCATCGGTTGCTCCTAAACATGCCCACGTCGTTGCTTACAAGCGTTGTCACGTAATGCAAAAGTTGCTTTTGGGAGTTATGCAAGTGTCCGATAATACCTTAGGCAAGTGAGAGGTCACTTTGTGCTGAAAACATCAGAATTTTCTTCAACGCCTGAGCCATGGTGGATTAATTGCACTTCACGTTAAGAGTCTTCTTCTGTATGTTTGGGAAAAAATTTGCTTGTTAGAGTAATAAATGAAGTAAGAATTCGGAAAAAGAAAATCGGGGAAGATGAATCATGTGAGTCACCGCTCCTTTCGTCTATCTTCAACACATGATCGGACTTTCTGTAGGATGCGACAATGCTATTTGCAAGTATCATCTCTAATCACAAATTTTTAGCTAATGATAATATAATTAATCTTTTTTATATCGACCTTACACGGTGTTGTATCAGTAACAACACCATTACTTCTTGTTGATAATAGCTTGGAGAATTGTTCCATTTCATCGAGAACCTGTCTCTTCTTCTGTGTGTATGTTTTGCTTCCACTTGTGTGTAAAAACGAATTATATACCATCAAATCAACAAGATAGTTGCAGACTTCACCATGATCATGGATTGAGGAAATATTGCACGTCCAACTTATTCTTGAACGCTCTCATCTCGAGTTCCATTTGTCTGCATCCTGGACTATCCCCTGTAACTACTGCACAGGTTTGATCTCAGGAGCCATTTTAACACCAGAGCCTAAGACTAACAAAAGGAGAAGACGAAGAAAAAGAAGCAGAAGTCGAATCACGGGTGTTTATCGTAAGTATATATATAAACCTTAAGAAACTCTGCTTCTAGATTCCTGTGAAAATTTTCTGATTTTACCTTTGTTTTTGTACAGAAACGTTTTGTGTGGGAGGATAGTGCTCGGCATTGATGATGACCCGAAGTGTCAGATGGTTTTTAGTTCCACTTTTGAGTTTGTGTGAAGTGAGAGACATATATATGTATAGATGGAATCATGAAGGAGATTATTTAGCCACTTTTGAGTTTGTTCAACCATAACTATCACAAGTAGAATAAATCTACAAAAGAGTTGCTGACTATATAATACAAACTATGGCAGATTTTTCTCTCTCAATCTCATATCAATAACGCTTTAAGACCATCACCATCTTTTTTCACAGCAGAAAAAAAAAACATAATTTAAACTCTCTCTCTTCTTGCATTCTGATTCGGATACATAAATGTTAGAGAAGCAAAGAGTAATACAACAAGTGTGTTGTTTTAAAAGTTCACCTGTCAAAACTCCGATCTCCATGGATAGGAGATGAGAGCAAATAAACAAAGTGATGATGATGGTCTTCGCTTCACTGAGAGTTTTATAAGCCACGCCTGTGAAATTTGAAACTGTTGGAGGTATCTACATGATGGTTGTAAAACGAAGGGGTCAGATTTTTTTCTAAGAAACTGTCCATTGAAGTCTTGACCAGTCCGATGAACAAACCCTTTGTGGCGTCGCGTGCTTTTATCTTCTAAGTAACTAGCCGAACAAATGAAACACAGTCAGAGAGAGAGAGAAAGAGAGAGCTAGAAAGAAACAGGAGATAATAGAAAGTAAATAAGAGAAAAAAATATGCTTCAAGATACTTACAGGCTTAGTGCAACGGCCTCCAAAGAGATTCTGAGATTTGTTATTGCCATGAGGATTGCTTATATCCATCCCATCCACCGTCTGGTTCATTTAAAATACATACTATTATTTTTTGCGAACTCGAAAACCGATCACATAATTAGCATAAAAAAATTTCAATAATATAATTAATTAGTTGTATATAGTACTGTTAAATGTATGTTTTGACTGTGTGGTGTTGAAAAAGTTTATTATTATGAATCAAAATCCACGTGTTAGCTATTAATTTGGATGATATTGTAAATTTTTAAAAATTTGTGGGGAAAAAGAAAATGTAGAGAAAAAGGCACATGAGAGTTTTCTCTTCCCATCCCATGTGCTTCCCTCCCTCTCCACAGTCCCCACTTATTCCCTTTTGCCACTAAAATAAATTAATTAATTTCTATCTCATCCATTTTTAATTTGTCGGCTTTTAATTTCTTAGAACAAAACTTTTCTTTTCTTTTTTATTTCTGTATCACACTTTTTTGGCCGATTTTGACTCCGTTCACACTTGCGATAATAACAATAAGTCAATAATACTCACAATTCGTCGGACTACATTACCTTAGTGGAGATTTTTGTAAGCTAGTTTCGAGCAAAAGAAAATTAGGAACAAATAATATCCATTAACAAAAAAACAAAATAAATATAAAATCCAGAATATTGCGTCATTATCGACTTTGACATCAACTTGTGAGTCTCCAATCTCAATGATTATGTAGTCATTCTCCATACTTTTACAAAATACTATGAAAACTCGCTCTTACGAATACCTTCTTCTTTTTAATTTTTGGCTCAAACACTTAATTCGCTAATTACTGGTTTAATTACTATACTCGTATTATGTTTCAAACCAGATTCTCAGTCACGTGCATAATTACTTCAAAGTTCAAACAACATAGCTATCAGTTAATTACCAATTTTTCATATCCACGTGTCAGATATTCAAATTTAATTATATATATATGACTGACGTAAATTAAAAAAAATATATATGCATATCTCATTTCAATATTTCAATCTTGTGTTTTGCCATAAAGACTCGCATGGATAACGTGTGTGAGAACTTCAAGAAAAGTGTATGAGACCCATTCAACGAAACATGCATGAGATTTTGAATGTTTATATTTTGGTTAGAAACAGGTAAATGTGATCGACGCATGCAACAGTTGAAACTGTTCATGCATAAGTGAAAAGTATTAGTCTCAAAACATGACTTATTTTTGCTTTTACTGTTTATATATGTGAAGAATAAATATACATTGCGAATTGTCGGCAAAGAGAAATATAAGGTGAAATTAGGTCAAAACAGTTGTGCTAGTTATTACCATAAATTGATTTGAAAACGATGCATCACTGGTTTTTGATAAAAACAACTTATAAGACAAAACAACAGTAATTGTAGTGTAGAAATCAAAATAAACACATCTCTGCTGAATAATAACCTTTGTTTATCTTAATCAATAGGTTTGTAATTTGTTGCCCAAATTAAAACTTAAGTCCCATCAGCCACTGAAATTTACTGTGTCCCACTAAATTCGATAACAAATATTGTTTTTACGCTAAAGTATCTTTTTATAATTGTTTTGTTGGTTTTGTTTTGTATGTATAGATCACGGGATTACAAAATAAAAAGGTGGACAGGACATTTATCTTTTATGTGTTGCTCGTTATCTCTAGTTTTATGCTTTATGTATTCTATTTGGACATTACTACTAAGATTCTCCAATCGACTTGAAGTATTCTTTATATAAAAATCAAAAGATGTGCATCACTGCATATTTACAATGTTTGATAGCAATCAGAAGAATATATATTATCTAATCAGTATTATCGTAGTTTTGAAGCTTTACTACATTTTGTCTCAAATTTTTGTAATAAAGTTTTTATATTTCGTTTGTGTTTACTTGATAAACTATTTATTCATTTTTCACTTTTAGAATTTTCAATAATTTTCAAAAAAATACGGATTAGAATATTTTCACCTCTTAATTTATGTAGTAACCCCAAAAATTACTATATTTTAATCAGAACATTTGCCTAATAAAAAGAATTTTACTATTCTGCCCAAACAGTAGGAAATCTAAAAGTATTCTTCAAGATTACAGTATTTGAGTTTTTTTTTGCTTGTTTGTATTTGTAAATTTTTTCTTAAAGGTGATTCAAGAATTACTGTTTGGCAAATTTCAAGAATGGAATTATGAAAAGTTTTAGCTGTTTCACAGAATTTCAAGCTTGTAGATATAACTTAAACCTTTTAACAACTTTACTTATTAATAAGAAAAAGAGTACGACTTTAAAAAAAAATGCAAACTTTCAAGAAAAAAAGATTCCTCTCGTCTCTTCCTTTGTTCACATCCCTTTCATCTTTTTATTTTATTTATTGATTAATCAATTTATCAGTGACCCTCTCAGCTTCTTTCATAACTATATTCAATATTTATTTACTAAATTCACAAATTCAGGCGGCGCAATTTCATCACCGCTCTCTCTAATTGACTCATTGTTCAAAATCCATTATTACTATTGACCCCTAAAATATTATTCCATGTGTTTCAAACTAATATTTTTTTTAATATAGATTAAAAGGAATGTTAATTAGTAATAGTAATATCTATCTTTCTAAATCTTATCAGATATAATAATTTCACAAACTGTTCATTCATTGCGTTAAAAGATAGTACTACAGAGATGATTAAATTGCTAACAACAAGATTTGTCCACATTGCATGATATCATTAAAATTTGACTCCAATTTTAATGCTTTTTTTTGTTTTTGTTTTTCTCACCTCGAGTTTTGCAGAAAATAAAGCTGCTTTTTTTCCCCCTCTCTCTATTTCTCTCTCTGTGTGGCTGTGTATGTGTGGCTTTACCTTTTGTACCTAAACCTCACACACACACACACACTCTCTCTCTCTCTCTCTCTCCATCGCTCGCTCGCTGTTGTTACTCGTTTTCTTCGTCTTCGTCCCCTTTCTCTCACAGAAGCTGCCACTGATGTGAGTTATTAAACACTCTTTCTCTCCGATTTGTCAACAAAAATTCGACTGATTTGTGCTTAGCTTACACATTGCAGCTCTTTTCTGGTAGATTCCCCGATCTGGGGGCTTTTTTTTTCCTGAAACATTATTCGTATTCTTCATTGTTCGTACTGTGTTTTTGCAGAGAGTGAGAAGCAAAATCATGGCGGGGGGTGGAGCTCCAGCACCCAAAGCAGACGAACCTCAACCACATCCTCCCAAAGATCAACTTCCCAACATTTCTTATTGCATTACCAGTCCTCCTCCTTGGCGTGAGATTCTATTTTCTTTTTTCTGTTTCCTTCTAGATTCGAAGTTGAAAGCTCTTTGATTGTTATTTTCTCTGTCGGTGTGCGTATGTCAATGTTTAGGTTTTTCTCGGTTTTTTTCACTTTATTCGGCTTTGTTCTTCTGAATAATGCGTCGACCTTAGTGTTTTAACTCTTTAATTTTCGTAAGATTTAGTTTCCTAGTTTTGGCTCTAAGCAGGAGATTATTCTCTTCACTGTTTTTCTTTTTTTTTGCCTGATTTGTTGAATCCGTGGCAAGATTTGTGCTTTTTGTCTGTTGCTATCTCTGATTTGTTGCATCTGTGGCAGCATTAGTAGTCTTGTTTTCATTCAATGAGTTGATTTGGAATTGTGCACATTAAGACTTACACATCTCTTTATGCTTGTGTTTCAGCTGAAGCTATTCTTCTTGGGTTTCAACATTACCTCGTGATGCTTGGGACAACAGTCCTCATACCCACTGCTCTTGTTCCCCAGATGGGAGGTGGATACGTAAGGCCCTAAGCCTCAATGAGTTAAAACTTATAATAAAATAGGTAGGCGAATAGAATGGTGTCAGTGACTAAAATGAAATTTTGCTCTAATTTCAGGAAGAGAAGGCAAAGGTGATCCAGACTATTCTCTTTGTTGCCGGCATCAACACATTGCTCCAAACACTTTTCGGGACCAGATTGCCTGCTGTAGTCGGAGCATCTTACACATTTGTGCCAACAACAATATCCATAATCCTCTCAGGCAGATTCAGTGATACCTCAAACCCCATTGATGTATGATGGACTTCCTGTTTTAATAATTTTGAGATGGATTTTGCTTCTTATATGACTCTTTCTTGGTGCTATTATTAACCACAGATGATAATGTTTCAATTCTTTTGCAGCGCTTTGAAAGGATTATGCGGGCAACCCAAGGCGCATTGATTGTTGCTTCAACCCTACAGATGATTCTTGGTTTCAGTGGCCTCTGGCGTAATGTTGTTAGGTTAGTCTGGAAGAGGAAATAGTCTCAAACATTCGTCTTCCTTACACAATATTAGATATGCCGGACGCATCTTCGATATTACAATGGAATGTAAATTTCCTTTGTATTTCATTTCAGGTTCTTAAGTCCTATCTCAGCTGTTCCGTTGGTCGGTCTAGTTGGATTTGGGCTATATGAGTTTGGTTTCCCAGGGGTAAGTATATTCTAGATGCACTGAAACATGAAATGTCAAACAAAAAAAACAGGCACTTATGAGCAGGCCAAAAACTCTTCCTGCTTTCAGTTGTTAATTTCCCTTCTACATTTCAGGTTGCTAAATGCATAGAGATTGGGCTGCCTGAGCTACTCATTCTAGTATTTGTTTCACAGGTAATATTTTAACTTACTAACACAATAAATCTGTCTAACTGCAAAATAACGTTTAGATAATCCTGTTTATGGTGACCTGATTTCTGACGTTCCTTGTTGCAGTACCTGCCTCATGTGATCAAATCAGGGAAAAATGTGTTTGACCGGTTTGCTGTAATATTCGCTGTGGTGATTGTATGGATCTATGCTCACCTTCTTACAGTTGGTGGGGCCTACAACGGGGCTGCACCAACTACACAAACAAGTTGCCGGACTGATAGAGCTGGCATCATCGGTGCTGCCCCATGGTAAGTGGTTTCAACGCAGCTGTATATACGTGGCTGGAGCTCCCAAAATAACATTTGCAGTTTAAGCAGAACAAAAGAGCATGAAGAATCAGAGTTTTAAAAGATAAATGTGATTAAAAAGTGATCTTCATTGCATCTGTTGTTAAATTAGCTTCTTCTTTTTTTCCCTTTCAGGATAAGAGTTCCATGGCCTTTTCAGTGGGGTGCCCCTTCGTTTGATGCTGGAGAAGCTTTTGCAATGATGATGGCTTCTTTTGTTGCTCTAGTTGAGGTATGTGACTATATTCTTCACATTTGAATCTTTCGAAATAAATTAACTATGCTCTGTTATTCTGTATATTCAATTTTTTTTCTTGTTTCTTTTGTGTCTGGCTGATCGTTAAAGTCAACCGGTGGTTTTATCGCTGTCTCAAGATACGCAAGCGCAACAATGTTGCCACCTTCTATTCTCAGTCGCGGTATTGGCTGGCAGGTAACTTGGCAGCACTTGATTATAACGTTGTGGAATAAATATTGACTGGTTTGTGAGCTGATATGTTTTGTTTTGTTGATCAGGGAGTCGCGATTCTGATATCGGGGTTGTTTGGTACTGGTGCCGGTTCCTCTGTCTCTATGTAAGCATCTCTGAGATAATAGATGTTTGATTTTTGATTATTTCCTGCGGATATCTTGGTATGAAAGTTGCTTCTTTCTTTCTTTCCTGCAGAGAAAATGCTGGACTATTAGCCCTGACAAGAGTTGGTAGTCGAAGGGTTGTCCAGATAGCTGCAGGCTTCATGATCTTCTTCTCTATTCTCGGTAAGTTTATGTTCAAGTCTGTTTCAACTGACAAAAGAAGAAGCTTTTGTTTGAAATTTTTTCTTTGTACTAATGATCCATAATAATGCAGGAAAATTTGGAGCAGTGTTTGCGTCAATTCCTGCACCCATAATTGCTGCTTTATACTGTCTCTTCTTCGCCTACGTAGGAGCTGGAGGTTTGAGTTTTCTTCAGTTCTGCAACTTAAACAGCTTCAGGACTAAGTTCATCTTAGGTTTCTCTGTCTTTCTGGGCTTGTCAATCCCTCAATACTTCAACGAGTACACCGCAATCAAAGGCTACGGTCCGGTCCACACAGGCGCTCGTTGGGTATGTAGTAACCAACTCACTGTTTCTTTCTTTTCTCTTTCCATGGAAATGGGATTTTTTGGTCGAATGATCTGGGAAAGCTTAGAACTCCACCCATATGATCATAATCTTTCGACCGAACACGGGAAAAAAAAACGAATTTAGGAGGAACCTAGAGACTAGAGCATAGCCTGAGCTAAACTCTTATTATTTTACATGATTGACAGTTCAACGATATGGTGAATGTCCCATTCTCCTCAGAACCTTTTGTTGCTGGCGCGGTCGCCTTCTTCTTGGACAACACACTACACAAGAAAGATTCTTCGATAAGGAAAGACCGAGGAAAGCATTGGTGGGACAAGTTTAGATCTTTCAAAGGTGACACAAGAAGTGAAGAATTCTACTCTCTTCCTTTCAATCTCAACAAGTATTTCCCTTCTGTCTAAAAGGGAATAGAGAGAAGAGCAAAGAGTTTACCAGAAACAAAGAAGATGGTGAAAACTCAGTTTCGCCATGGCCTCGAGTTTTTGAACATCTGTCTTGGTTCTTTTGTTCCGTTCCTTTCACAACTTTGGAGCCTTTAAATATCTCTCACATTCTATAGTCTTATTTACAAGAATGATCATGAATCTTAAGAGCATTGTTGTTTACTCTGTCTAATGCTTTTGTCTTTGTAAATCCAATGCTACACAACTTTGTGGTCCTGATTAGTTTCTAAACAAGTCTTTAGTTTGATTCTTACTAAAAAAAAGTCTTGATTTGAACGTTTAACTAGATAATTGATTGATTATGTCAAAAATTGATTGGAAGAAATTCAACCAAAAATTCAAATAAGCTGTATCTTATCACGTAATCACTTTTAAAAAACAAACATAACGACTAAAATAAAATAAAATAAAAATATAACGTGGAGGAACATTTGATTGGATGAGCTCAACAATATTTGATATTAACAGTTAGATATAATAGATATATAAATTGATAAAACTTATATTTAATTAAAGGGGTTTTCTTGTCAACAACTTTTTCTTTACTCAAATACTGTACTCATATTATACGTTTTTCTTTAGAAAAAGTCGGTCATGTACGAGAGAGTGGCCTTTCACTCTTGCGTGAGGTTTTTGTTCTCTGTTCAATAAAATATATGAGAGACATTAAGGCAACTTTCGTTTGTTATCTTAATTAATGGACGAGCAAAAGTTAAGATCGCTTTGTTTTGTAAGGATGATCGATTCATTGCGTAATTAATCAACTATTCACAATAATTAACGCTTAATACGACACTGACTTTCAGGAGACCGAGATAAAGTGTACAGTAAGCATGTGAATAGGGTTGGTCGATTGCACTAGGGAATATTATTACTTCATTTTTGGTTGTCATTTCTTTATTTAATTTTCGAAAAAAAATGAGGAAACCATCTTTATTAAATCTGCAAATATTAATTTTCGACTGAAAGTGTAAAAGTTGCATCTAAATTAAACTATTTTCATTTATTAAAAAAATATTTATTGTAATTAAAAGAAGAAAATTAAAATTTGATGTAAAATTGAGGTCCAAAAGTATGTGGGTACTTTTAACTTTTAGATGTATGTAGAGACTAGAGACTTCCTAGAGAAAGGTGATGTTTTGTTATGTTTTTAGATATGCACAAAACTATATATGATATATATATACTGTGTATACCTAAAGTATATAGTGTGATTAATTTCCACGGTTGAGAAATAGTGATTAATGTCGTAGTAAGTTGAACTTAAACTTAGCATATACAAGAATTAAAATGGTTAATAGATTCGAAGTATCAAAGGCTTAAAGATTTAATTAAAAGCTCACAGAGAATCTATTTTCTGTGAAAGATTCCAGCCAAGCACGCACTTGGCTTTGTACGGACAATACAAAACATTGAAAAATAAACAATTAAGCAATTAAGCAATTGCATCTCTTAATTAGTCTCTGTTACTTCACTATTAAAACTTTGTAATATATAAAGAAGCTACTAGACATCCCACCTACGCTTCCTCTCATCACTCCTCTCTCCTACTTTTCTCCGCCGTGAAATGGGCAACTGTCAGGCGGCGGAGACGGCAACGACGGTGATACAACGACCAGACGGCAAGTCGGAGAGATTCTACTGTACAGTTAACGCGAGCGAGGTGATTAAGTCTCATCCCGACCACCACGTTGCTCTCCTCATCTCCTCCGCCGTGCCTCACGGCGGCTCTCTCCGCGTCACTCGAATCAAACTACTCCGTCCTTCCGACACTCTCTTGCTTGGCCGTGTATATAGACTCATCTCTTCCGAAGGTATTATCACTCTCCCTCTTGCAAAATAACACAAAGCTCTAGTTTTTAGGGGTTTCTTCAAATTTTGTTGCTTCAGCTTCACGTTTGACTATGATCATCATAAAATGATTCAGTGTATAATATTTCAAAATCAGAACATGTTTCTAGTTCTTAGGGTTCTCATCAGTTTATCTGTTCACCTTTCACTTTCAATTATGATCATCATAGACGAAGTCTTATTTAGGTAAATCATTTTATATGTGTGTGTTTTTCTTTGATTATAGAGGTGATGAAAGGATTAAGAGCCAAGAAATCTGAAAAAATGAAGAAGATCCATGGAGAGTTTTCTGTTGCAGAAGAAGATGAGATTAACCCACTAACCCTAAGATCTGAATCTGCTTTTGACAAAGACATTCAGGTATATATATATACATACATACATACCACAATTGCTCTGTATCAGATTTCAGTTTTAGTATTCTGATTGAAACAATCAATACTTGTAGATGCCACATAGAATAACAAGCATATATGAATTGTAAGAATATTGAAATTGATTAGGTTAAGGTTTGATTAACAGAGAAGGATACATGAAAAGCAGAGAGGGATGAACACAGGAGCTACCAACAAAGTTAAAGCTTGGCAGCCTTCTCTTCAGAGCATATCAGAATCTACAAGCTAAAGCTGCAATTCATTTTTTTTTCTTTTCCCTTTTTACTTTGACTTTTTGATCATTTGATTTCTCTTTGTATTGTTTTTTTTTCCAATCAAATTGTAAAGGAAGAAAAGAAGACCTGTTTGATTGTGGCAGAAGAAGCTCTTGTGTATTTCTTTTTTAACATAATAATAACCAAAGAAGATCCAAAGGATTCTTTGTTTCAAGTACTCCAACTTCGATTTTCCTCCCTCCCCTTAAATCATCTATGCTTCTAAAATGTTGAATAAGGTCAAGAAAATGTAAATCATGTAACGTTTTTAACATATAGTTTTTGTACATTCATGTACATGAAAACTTCCTAAATTTTATAATCCTTGTGGTGTTATTATTCACTTTTCTTTGGTTACTTCTCCAAATTTATTTTTATACGAGATCTCTCTTTGTTTCGTAATTATAAGCAATTATAAAGACATTTGATGTAATATGTTCGGATCAGCTGTCTCAATCCTCATCGGTAGGAACATCAAAAGTCAAAGCTTTCTCCAATCTTTTTATGATGCATTGTGGACATTTAGTTTTTCTTTTCGTAGAAGAAGTCGCTTCGTTTTATTTCGGATACATCATTATAAATTAAATAAAAATTGCAGATAAAGAAGAAAAGTTATGAAAACATACCGATAGTAAGCTACGTGAATGGGGTGATGATAGACATAACCGGTTTTAAGTTTTTTTTAAAACCGCAAATTTATAAAAAAATTATTTTACATATATATTTTTTAAAAATAGACAATTTTATCTTATAAATTTTATATTTAAATAAAACAATGCAATCCATGTTTGATTTTAGTCTGTTTGAATCCAATTTATATGGCTATGTTCGGTTGGATGGCAAAAATCCAAATACACATTGGAACAACTTTTTTTTTTGGTTCTGAATACCTCAAATCAAATAAATAATTGTTATTTATCAAATTTATAATATTTTATATTATATATTATATATGGATTAAAATAACTAAAATGTTGACTAAAAAACACCTTATTCATTTATTAAAACTAATATTTTCAACATTTTAAAATTATTCAAATTTACCATTTTAGCAATGTTGTTACTTTATTATTATGTTGTTTGATTAGTTATCTAACAATCATCAATTATATGCCTAAAAAACTAAAAATTAAATAATATAAAAAGCGAGAAACACCAAACAAAAAACCACCAAACCATTATCACGAATAAAATCTTTGTTCGAAGAGGAAATAATTAGGTCGTAGGAGAGCAATTGTGTGCAATTGTGTATAGGCAAACTCCACAAAAACAAATATCATTGCTCAAAGAGTCAAAGATCCTTTGAGAAGAGTTAAAGGTAAGATATTCTTTTTCCATATTTACATACGACATCGTTTATTTCACACGTGCGCACTCACCGACTTACAGAGGAGACTACACGTACGAGTATCTGTTAATGTCAAAGTTAAGGGTAAGATGGTCATTTTTTAAGAGACGAAATTTCTGAGCGGAGAAGAGGAGTTTCCGTTATCCTTTATATTATCTCTCTCTTTTTCATATCTTTCTTTGATTTAATTAATTAACAAACAAAATAAAACTAAAAAAATAAAAATCTCACGTTTCGTCTCTCTCTCTCGAGTCTCAAGCGACAAATCTGATTAGGGTTTTTGAGAATCTTCATCTTAATTTCAATTCTTCAATTTTTTTTCCACTGTGTTTTGCTCGTCAGGATCATCTGCGAACCATGATTTCAGATTCGATCACCAACGCTTCTGCTACTGCAGCCCCTAGCGCGAGGGATTTCGGGAAGAAGAAGAGGGTAAGTTTTTCCTCAAATCTCCTCCATTTTTCCGTTAAATCTCATTCCTTTCGCTCTGAAATTGATTAGCTTGCTTTCTACTCCTCTCGCTTTCTCTCCCTGATTCATAGTTTGGGTATTTTTTGGCTTTGTTACTGCATTGCGTTCGCAGAACAATAAGGCGGCTAAGATGAAGCAGAACAAGCTCGGTCTCCGCCGCGAGCAATGGCTTTCTCAAGGTATCATAGTAAAAACTTCATCTTTTCCGTTTTCTCTATATGTTTCCAATTGTCTGTGTCTACTTAGGTTGTTGCCTTTTTCGTTTGGTTAATGTATTGATTCTGGCTTTTGTTTTCACTATTAGTTGCGGTGACCAATAAGGGGTGTAAGGAGGAGACGAGTGCCAATCGCAATGAAAAGCCTGATCGGAGAGATAACCCAGTTGAGAATTTAGATGGGCTGCGTAGAGAAGAGGATAATAATGGTGGGAATCTTCGTCATGAGAGCTTTATGGACTCACCTTCAAATAGCTCCATGGGAGGTACAGATTTAAGCACTAATTTCAGTGGGAGAAGCAGCAGGAGTAGCAGTAGCAGCAGTGGCTTTTGCTCTGGTAACATAACAGAAGAGGAAAATGCAGATGATGATGATGATGACGGGTGTGTGGATGATTGGGAAGCTCTTGCTGATGCATTAGAAGCTGAGGAGGAGAATAAGAATGAGAATCTCCTCCATGAGTCCGTCAAGGAGCCAGAGAGTGTTGGACAATCAGCTTCTAATGTGGGTGATTCAATCAGTGATGCATCGGATGTTGTGGGTCTTAGAGATGCAGGGCATGATTGCTTAAGAATGCCATCAAGGAAGCAAAAGAGCAATCGAGCTTGGAGGCCAGACGATGACCTTCGCCCTCAGGGTCTACCTAATTTGGCGAAGCAGCTTAGTTTTCCTGAGTTGGACAAGCGTTTTAGCTCTGTGTCCATTCCGTCTTCATGCCCTATCTGCTATGAAGACTTGGACTTGACGGATTCAAGTTTCCTTCCATGTCCTTGCGGATTCAGGCTCTGTCTTTTCTGCCACAAGACGATTTGTGATGGAGATGGGCGTTGTCCAGGGTGCAGGAAACCATACGAACGGAATGCGATCAAGGCTGAGACTAGTGTTCAAGGTGGTGGTTTAACAATTCGGTTGGGCCGTTCATCTAGCATGTTTTGCAGGTTTTGAAAAAGAGAGGTGTGGTTTTCGCAAACCGGTGTTGTTTCTCTGTTTTAGTCCCCACATTTTGCATCTCCTCTTGCACTCTCTGGTTCTTTTTAGCTTTAGATAATGTGGGTATAGTGTTGTCTTGTGGCACTCGGGAACTTTGAACTTTGTTTTCTATGTCATCGATGCTTCCAAGACTGAAACGTTGTGGTGATGGTGATGTAGTGTGGTGTGTGAATACATAAAAGGTGGTACAGAAAATTCAAATACATAAAAATAGTTCAATAATGTTATTTTAAGTTGTTTGGTCTGCAACTACTGTGAAAATACCAGTAAAGGTTTAGAATTATGATGTCTCTATTGTGTAGAGTTATACGAATTACTCATTACCAAAGCTTTGCTTTATATAGAATAATCACTAGAGATCAATTCTCATTATTATTGTTCTGGTCTTTCTCTCTTGAACTTATTTCGATGTAATTCATCGGCATTCACATTTTTGAGGAAACTTTTTAGAGTGTTTATGATTAACCAACAAAACGTTTTATTCACATAAAAAGTGAGGCTTCTTAGCAACATCCATTAAACCAGCTTACAATCTCTTGCAAGGAAAAAAAAAACAAACTATGATTTCTCTAATGAATCATAATATGATACCTTTGTGTTTTCTCTCTACCATTTACATTTGCTAATAGAGTTACTACTATGTGAACAAGCCCTCTTTGTCAGAGTCACCACTGAGTTTTTTACTCAGCAAAGAACCCTCAAGGGCTGGAAAATTGTATTAGGTGATTAAGCTGAAGAAGAATCATCAGGGGTAGGCTTGAGACGTCAAGCTTATGTGTATAAAAGCTTTCTTTTTTAAGATCGTGTCATGGAGTTTTCTTCTGAAAGCTCAGATCTTTGTGCGTTTGAGCTGCGAGTGAACAGATGAATCCAAAGAGTAAACATTCTCTGTTTTTAGCTCTCTCTTCTTAATACTCTTTGTGAAAGATAAATCTTCAACTTTCATTAGAGAATCTCTTAATCTTCTTACATCCGAGAGTTTTACTGGCTTCAGTAAGAAATCTTCAGCTCCTTCTTCAAGACATCTGAATGAAAAAAAAGAATCAATTGAGTTGATAGCTTTGGATCAAATAAGTTTCTGTGCAGATCTGTTTTGTTGTGTATGTAGCAAACAACCATAAGATGGACAGGTCATAAATTGAGTTTTAGACAAAAACATATTTCTTTTTTATAAAAATTTTGGTCCAGAGGTTTCTTAATAAGCAAAGTGAACAAAGCATGTGAGGTTGCTTTCACAATACCCTACAAAAGATTAGGCAAGCAAAGATCATACAACTATTTTTATTGTATAATATCACAATCACCAGAAGCAGAATCAAATCCCAAAAGTAAAATATTTTGCTGGTTAGAAACATCTTTATTTATTTACAAAATCATCTTGGGACCCACGAAATATCTCCAAATCTCAACTTTGATTAATTATGCAATCACCACCACTGATGACTTAAAAACAAAAATCAAATAACCTCACGATCACACAATGATCTATCCAAAAGATTGTACCATAAACATCATTCAAGACTTTTTAACCTAATGTATTCACCAGATTTACTATATTTTTTTTGTAATTAAGATGTTGAAAATGTACCTATCAATACGAGGCAAAATGTTCTCAGAGGACATTACCACCACAGGTACATCTTTAAAAGCTGAAGATTCCTGTAGAAAGTTATCCATAAACACAGATTAGATAAGCATAATATTCGGATTTAACTAATTGAATCAACGAAATCATCAGATTGTATGCTTACTTTGATCTTCTTCAAGAGTTCATATCCAGTCATACCGGGCATTGAGTAATCCGTCATAATTAAATTAACTTTCAAATCCTGAAAAATCGACAAAACAAATCACCATTAACAGTTTGCTTTCAGAGCTTAATGTCATATAAAAAAAATTGATTCTTTTACCTTAAAACCGACGGATTCTTCCTCTACGTCCAAACCAAGGTATTGTAGAGCTCTTGTCGCACTATCAACAACAGTAACTGAACAAAACACACGAGTCAAGATTCAAGTTTTTTAAAAATGAGGTCTTTTAAGTCAACGATTAACTGAATTCAAATCGATTTCAAGTACCTTTGCAGGAAGAGACTTTGAGTAAGCGCTCTATGAACTTCCGATCGACGTGGCTATCGTCGACGGCGAGAACGTGAAGAAGATTTGGCGATGCAAACTTGGAAGGATCGTTAGTGATCTCCATCTTCCTCGGTAGCAAAACCTCCGCCATATAATATTATTGGATCTTGAGTTAGATTGAGACTTGAGAGGAGAGAAATGTTCAACTTAAAGTCGGATGATTTGGAGAAAGATATGATGATGGAACAATGGTGGTTGTGGGATGTTTATATACAAAGTAGAAAGAAAATAAAGAGGGAACATATGAAATCGAGAGATTTTGCATATCTTTAAGATTTTGTCAACTTGCTTTCAAAATGTTTATTTATGTTTATATATAAAAAGATACACATCGGTGGATAATAGTATCCAATATAATAAAACTGGTCGGTTCTGTCATCGGTGCAAGATTTAACCGACCCAACCAATATCGTTCCATCCGGTTCGGTATATGTTTACCAGGGTGTATTGCTTTATCAAAAATCCATCCTATATATCTATGGGCGGATCTAGAAAAATTATTTGTATGAGATACATAATAAATAACCATAAAGTTCTATTTTTAATATATTTTAGATTTTCTCGAAAAAGATAAACAAAATCGTTTTTAAAAATTTGTTTACATCAATATAAAATATTATAAACTATACTTGGAAATTACATAAATAATAATAAAATAGTTTTTATATAAAAGTTAGATTCTAAAAATATTTTAAACTGTATCCATATTATTAACACTATCTGCTTTTAAAATTGACGTTAAGAAAAAAAGAAAAGAAACAACATGTTTAACATAAAATATAATATGAATGGAAGAAATGTAAAATTTAACCAATCAAAAGAAAGGATAAAAACATTGATTCTTCAGCACATTTTTTCTAAGTCTTATGCGTTATTGAAGGCCCAAGACTTTGGGGCTATTCTTTTTATTGTTTTAATCAACCTCTCTATTGTAATGAGAATGCAAAAGAATTCTAAAAGCAGCCGAGTTTTATGGCCCATTAGACATTTAAGGCCCAAAACAATGAGAGATCACTTTAGCCAAGTAAATCCCTAAAGCGAAGTAGTTTGTGTAGCTTTCTATCAGATACATAAAGCTTCTTGTAGGCACACGCAAGTCGCAGGACATAGTAATTAAGTACATCACAAGTCTTTGAACAAGATCCTCTATTGATGTATTTATTAACATAGAAAGTTATACATCTGTTGGTAATAAACATCACACAAACCAAATAAAGAAATAAGAAATAAAAAAGAAAGCTGTTGACGCAATTGTGGATGATTGATCAATCTTATAAGCAACGCTCTTCGAAAGCTTTCGATGGGTTTTTACCGTCTATCTGCGAATGGTGAGGGAAATCAAATGGCATTTCTTCAGGAGAGAGCCAAGCTTCTCTAAACACCCTTGAAACTTCTTCATAAACTACTCCATTGCCTTCGGGCGTGAGATGGAGTCCATCACTGCTCACAGCCAACAAAAAAACGAGCAAGAACCATTTATGAACAAATGACTGATCGAGGAGATGAGTGTTTTTGAGAATCAATAACATTTTGGGAATGGATTTAGATGCGGACCTTAGGTATTTTTTCTGCCAGTCATTGGTTTCCTGCATTTTGGACCAAAGGTTGACACATCGCAGACCGAGTTCCCCGGCTAATGCAACACAATGTTGCGCGTAGATTCCTGTGGTTTCGTTTGTTCTCTCAGGCTCTTTCATAGCTTTCTCACCATAGATTGATCTGATGTAGCACAATCACTGGCTCAGTTATGAGATGTGTCGGACTAGTATAAATGTTTTGAAGAACAAAAAAATGCAAAGATAGATAGGGATCAAATAAAGCCTACTCTGCATAGCTCTGCCGTCCTGCTTCATCAATTGGTGGTGGAGTTACAAGCACAATTAGCATGGTAGGTGAACACTTCTGCAAACAGAGTCATTAGTCACAACGTGATACAGCAGACATAATGCTTGAAACAATATCTCTACCAGGAAGGAAGTGAAACATCTAAGATGTAAATATAAGCTAAAAAACTGCAGCATGCTAAAACAAATAACAAACGTTAATGATTTTCCGGTCAAGGGTATTTTGTTTTGCTCATAAAATTGTAATAAACTCGCAATCATTTCCATCTAAAGCAAAACATTTCTAGAGAAAAACAAATGTACAAATGACAAATGATTAAGGAATATAGGTTATATCGAACCTTCAAATGCTGAACCATTTTTCTGACGTTCTCCTTGTACTCTTCCACCGGCACATGCTGTCTATCACTCGTCCTTCCTTTGAGAGCTGCATCGTTTGCACCAAAGAATATCGTCGTCGCAACAGGAGGAGTCAAAGAGCCCTGAGCAAAGAAAGAGAATAGAAAAACACTGAGATTTAGGCAACAAAACAAACCGCTCCATCTCAACAGCAGCGGTTCCTTGACAAACACAGAGATAAATGCATCAGAACAAATCAGTTATGAGAGGAGTTTGTCAGATATCTTAAGATAATTTGTCTTTAAGGACCATCTCAAATCTAAATATTTCATACTAGAAACAGTTCTTTCATTCATCAACGACAATGTCACAAAATCAACGCATCTGATTTTACACTCATATCAATCAGAGCTGAATCTCGAACCAAAAGCAAAAGAAAATGTTATGAAAATGTATCTGTGCTAAGACAGACACGTATAAGCATAACCCTCACCACTACCAATCGTGTGTTCAAATTTTAATTCAACATTACAATCTGTTAAGATAGCTAGGATAATTAATTCCCAATTCGGAAAAAAAAAATTGATTCGAGAGAAAGAGAGAAATCTGACGAGAGGGAAAATGTGATGGAGCAAGAAGAGAGCCCATCTGGTGTTGTAGCCGCCATAGCCACGGACCACAACATCAGCCTTGCGAGAGTAAGCGTCGGCAAGAGCAGATCCCCACCCGCCGGATCTGAACGACTGCGCCGTTATTGAATCGCCGAACAGAACTATCTGCGGCCTCATCACTCACCGTGAGTGAGCTTCTCCGTTTCTGTATATCCGCCCGGGTAAAGAGGGACTAACGAATATAGTGAATCTCCGGGTCGGGTCGGATTTAATTATTACAAAAAAAGAAGCAAATTGGGTTTAAATTGGTATAATACTGGTTCGTTAACGGAACCATATTGAATTTTGGGATTCGGTTTAGTTTAGATTTAAAACCGAGCCTTCCCTCCAAATTAAAACGTCATTTGTCGTCTTTCCCGAGAAATGGCTTTCTCTATCTTTTCCCGCAAGAAATCTTCTCCTCCGCCAAAACCTTTTCCCTTTTTTATTTGGTTCGTGTAACGTTTATTTACGTCACATTTCAGTCTAGCGGTTTAGCTAACTCATGTGAGTATCAGTAGAGGATCTTGTCTTGTGATGTACTGTTTGGTAACTTAGCTTTATATCTCTTAATTTCTCTTTAGAATATATTCCAATTTGAAAGTGTCTTATCTTCTTTTCAATGTCAAATATTCTCAGTCAAAGACTTATGTTTCTTTTTCCTCTTATCGATAAAATCTATGGATAAAAAAATGAATTCTTTGATCCTAGAATATAAGAAGATAGCCGTGCATCTACATTCATCTCACGTTTTTGTAATCAATTTTGAAGTCATATAGAGCTAAGTTACCAAAAATAGAATGGGCGCTATTTATATATATCAAGAAACATTACACCTCAACCACATGAACACACACAAAACATTACATCTCTCTGAATTTCCTAATCAAGACTACTAATTAAGATTACTCTCCTAATTAGCAGCCAATTACGAAAGTAAAACTTGCTAATCAAACAAACCCATATAAAACTTAATTGCTTCTCTACTACTACTAATACTATTTGATGACGACAAGAAAAAAAGTTCTGATATATTGATTTATTAAACCAAGGAGTTTGTTTTAGTGGACGATCCATAGCCATTCATCATACCATTCCACGACGAACCTAAGCCGCTGATATAACCGCCACCGCCGTATACACCACCGTCAGATTTTCCTTCGCCTCCGTTGCCGCTACCATTGGAGTAGCCTTGATCTTGTTGCCAATCAAGCGATAACAGCTTTGGACTTGGCTTCACATCCATTATTGATGTTACCCTTTGATTGTCTTCATGTTGATTGTAGTGATGATGGTCATAATTAGATAGCATAAGTCTCTGGCATGTAGAGACATCCATGAGACCACCACCACCATTTCCGTTGCTTCCCGGAGAAATCCCGTGAAAGCCACCATTGTTGTTGTTGTGAAGACCTAATCCGTGATTTAGACCCATGTGATGATTACGATGATGATGATGATGATGATCTCCGTTACTTCCATGATCAACCATGACCAGATTGTCATTGTTCACTCCCATGAGATCAAACTTACTGTCCAAAAAATCAATAGGTCTAGGGCTCTGTGAAAGCAAACCACCATACTTGCTCTCCAAGAAACCAACGTTACTATGATCGGGAGCTGTGTAAGACCCCATCATCCCATTCCCACCAAAATGTGAAAACCCGAGAGAGGCATTCTGGTAATTCTGATGAGAATGTGCTAAAGCCATAAGGTCATTGGTATTAGTGGTAACAATGTTGGAAGGCTTTTTCCCGGAAGAAGTGGAGGATGAAGAATTAGAGGAAGAGGGTTTCTTGTTTTTCCGGCAGCCACCACCGACCGGAATATTCCTTAGAGTGCCGCCTTTGGTCCAGTAACGGCGACAAGTCTTGCAGAAGTAACGAGGCTGAGAGAGGCTATAGTTATTGTAGTAACAGAACTTAGTATGTGTTGACTCGCAACGAGGACACTTTTGGGGATGGTCGTGAGGTGGACGCAGCCTCCTTCCACCATCCATGAGAGCAGCCGCGGCTACAGCTACGGCCGAGGCTTGTGGTCTAGTGTTGCAAGCAGCTAGTATGTCGGCTGCTGATGGAGAAGTCGTTGTAGAGTCTAACATGCTTCCTCCTGATGACTCAGCTTCCTAGAATTACAATTTACAAAAAACCATATCAAAATGTGTAACATTGTAAGATCTATAGAATCGTTTTCTTTTTTTAGAAGTTTCGAACAAAGACCTAAATTCACCACAATAGAAACGCACTTGTATGCTATAATTCGCACGCCAAGAACGATGGTTCGAGATGAGTAAGGTCTAAATTGTTTCAAACATTTTTTTTTGGCATTTGCATTCACATGAGACATTTGCATATGTGTTTACATGAGACAAAAACAAAATCATAAGAAACAAAAAAAACATCATCTAAAGAGATAATTTTTTTTTCTTTTTTTTGAAGTGTAAACTAAAATGTCAAACGTAAACGTAACAGATCTGTCCATTTGCATATGACATTTATCTTTACAACTAACAAGAGAATTCTGCTTAAAGTTTTTTAAAATTTTTAAGTTCATTTGAGAAAAATAAACGAACTTTAAACGTAAATGCAAACGCAAATACAAATGATTGAGGTCTGTCTAACTGGAAATACCTGGAGCCAATCAGAATCCATGCAAACTTGAAGAGAAGTGAGACCCATATTGTGTTTTGTTTAGTTTGGGGGAGACTGAGAATTTTTTAAGACAAGTTGAAGAACAAAATCTAGAGAGAAGGAAGATGAGAGAGAGAAGAAGAAAGAGAGAAGATGAGGCAAGGAAGAGTTTGGGGTTGGGATGTGAATAAGAAGGAAGCAAGAAGCGGACCCTTCTTCTCCTCGGGATTGCTGTCTCCACTCAAAAACCACTTCTACTATACTTAGTTAAGTTAGTTCACACTTACTATTTGGTTTTTTACTTTAATTTTTTAGTTTGATACTGCTGTTTTTAATATTTAAAAGAAGATATATATATATATATATATATATCATTTCAATTTAACGAATAATTTCGTAAACCTTGTTCATTGTATCTATCTGAAGTTCTCAACTTTAATTATTCATTTTGGTCGTTGATAAATGTATTTTTCATATAGTTTTCCGAAATTCTTTTTTTGGATATAACTATTTGTAATTTTTACTTTTTATATGGACACCAGAGCTTAAACTACGAGCTTCCTTTGAATGTTCTATTTCTGAAAATAATGTAGGCTATGGTGGGTAATTCTCAGTTTCATGACTCTCTTCTACATTCCCTAATTTCTTAAAATTATGAAGACATTACTTAATCAATATATATGTTCTGCTTCCTGTTGTAAATTCTTAACGAAATTTTGATTTTTGAAAAGTTGATACGCCTTGCTTTGGTGATCATGATAAAAGTGAAAACTTTAATTTCGATTTTATTTGTAGATATTAAACTATATAATAAATATATGTCTATATAAGTGTATAGATGGACCGTATATACGGATGTGGCGGAGGAAAAAGGAAAGCGTCGGTGGTTCCAAAAACCTCGGACCCACATTCTCTTTGGTGGGTCCATGTCAACTTGACATCTTTATCTATCCAACGGCTACGATTAACCCTAGGGCCCAGATGAACAAATGTAAGCCGTTAGATGAGTTCAGAAATAGCGGCTTGATCGTCACACAACAGAGACAAAAGTTGAGAGGAGAATAATATCTTTTTCGAAGTTTTGTCTATGTTTCGAGACTTACGATAAAGAGAGGAAGAAGAAAGGATTGAGAGCTTCGGTGGGCCTATTAATGGGCTCCACTCACTCGCTCCTCTCAAGCAAAGTATCTATTCTCTTGCCACCTGTCACTTTTCCTGCTTCTTCTACATGTGGCAAATATGTTTCAAGTTTTTTTTCAGACTTTTCGAATCATTAGTAAATTATTCAAAAATTTAACTTAAATTACTTTGGATACTTTCTAGTTGTTGATTTTTTTCAAATTTAAAGTTAAAGAGTTTGATCGATGAAAAAGAAGAACATATGAGACAAAAGTTTAGGGCTCTATTTATTTATATATATGAATGGAATTTTTAGATTTTTGGTTGTATAGTAACATATCTAAAAATACAAATCAAAAGTAATCACATATTCAAATTTGATTGAAAAATAAACTAAAACCGGTTAAAGTACCTAAACTCGCATTATCATCTAATTTGAATTTTTCATGTTGATCATTACGTAGACATTACACTTTAAAATTACAAAGATATTTACCCGACTATTGAAATTAAATTAGTCTATATTTAAAATTGCATTATTTTACAGCGATTTTATAATTCTATCTAGCAAAATGTTAAAAGTAGTTGACGATGAAGTATTCTTGTAGAGAAAGTATTTCCCTTAACTGATCACTAAAAAAAGAGTTTATTAATATTTCTTTGTTTTTTTCTTTTTTTGTAATTCTCTTTTTTGTAAGTAAAAGGTTCCATCTTAATCCGGCTTCGATGTAACTAAGGGTACAACATAAGTTTGGTGTTTTGTTCAAACTAACGATTACAAAATGCACATTCTCAGATATCATGTGTATTTTACTTCCTCATGAAGCGTTTAAAAAATATCACACCATATATACAATATATAGTATCATATAGCGATATATATAAATTAATAGAAAATAGCCTATAGAGGATTGGTCGTCAAAAGAGAAAATACTTGACGAAATGATGGTGGGATTTCAAATGAAAATTCCGCCGGAGGCATCAGCCATTTTATTGCGACACATGTTATGGGTTGTAATTAAATATTGAAAAGTTTTACTTTTGAATCTGACGTTTGAGATCAATTATCATTGATAATTAATGATGAAGATATATAGATTTGTTACATACTTACATTTAATCTTTAGTTTGTATTACAACAAATTTTAGTGGTTTTATACCTAGAATTATTACTATCTAATTTTTATCTGGAGTAATATCAAATCTCATTATGCAACCTCATTAAACCTGCATGGCTAACATGGACGATTATACAATACGTTTAGATAACATTATAAATAGTGATATTTATATATATATATATATATATATAATAATAATTCATGAGCCGAAAAATTAAATAGCTTTAAAGGGAAAGCTTCACAACTCTATGAGACAAGTAGGAAGCTGAAGATTGCAAGGATCTAGGGAGAATACTTCATACTTGGTTCACATGAAATTTTTTTTTTCAAAAGAACAAAATTAAAAACTAAAGGAAAGAAAGAAAATAATAAAAGGGCATCGAAAATGGTGCATATGAGAATATAAATCACACAAGATAAGCTAAGCGTGACGAAGACAATTTCTTTGGCACATATATATCTAATTTAGTGAGACCCACCTTTTAAAGTTAACAAAGTGTATCTGTCCCGCGTATCTCTGTTCCATTACATCACTCATTATTTGACCTTACATCATCATATCATCCGTATAGCATCATGCGATTATCAGTCTAACAATGATTTAATGTGATATAGAACGTTTGGAAGATGGAGTACGTACATGCATGTACATGTGTAGAAACTATTACATTGTTCTGGTACGAGTTCATTTTCACCATTAGGCTAACGATAATAACACTACACATTGCTAAATATACGACTGAATAATTCAATGGTGATCTCGAATTGAGAAGAAGAAAGGAAAAACACAAGAAACTTACTAATCAAATATCTCGAATTGAATCTCTATATGCATGTCTCGGGTCTGATCAATCTAACAATTCATTAAGCTTTAGTTTCCAGATTTTACATAAGAACTCACAATACCGATCTCACTAAGCGGAAACTAGTGTTTAAGCGTAGCATACAACATATATAATGGGTCTATCTTCCTAACAATTTGGTTTAAGTCAAACCAAAATAAATCATCTCTAAACCAGTGATGAAACACAATTATTTTCCTTTACCAAGATCGCAACTAAACCAGCACATTAATGAACTTAAACGTGCCCTTAACATGATTCGAATACGTGTCTGATATACGGAAATTCTGTCTATGTCTAGTATAGTAGTATATGCTTTAACTAACCATATATGTATACGAATCTTGAATATTTAATTTATAACCTATATTATCCGTGAAAATGAATGGATTACATATGCTTTCATAAAGGTGGAGATACTTATTTCATTTATGTCAAGTTGTCAAACCCTATGCTTATCCAACGAAATTTGAAATAATATTCGAGAAGAAAAGTATTTTATATAAGTTGCCTTACTTTTTTAGTATAATTGTAGAACATATTCTTTTATATTTGTGTGGGTCGTACATCTATACCTTTTCAATCATATAATAATGGATCTAATTGTTTGAAAATATAAAAATATATATGATGTAATTTAGTTTACTGTGTGGTTTCGGTCCGGTTTTATTAATTTTTTGGTTTTCGTATAAAAACTGTCTAAAACTAAATTGAAAATAATCTGTAATTGTTTGAGTGTAGTTTCAATTTATAACTCGATTTGATTTTGTTTGGTTACAACTTTTCTACCAGCCCTGTATTTAGCTATTCTGAAAAATCGATGTGAACTCAAACCTTACATAACAAAGGTTTCCGACATGCACATATGGTCTCTCTTTTTTTTTTGTCAGATATAATTCAAATCTATTATGTTATATGGATATATGGAAATAAATGATTCAGCTAAAGGAGATCATATTTACCGAAAATGAGTAGGAAAAAAGTATTAATCTTGTAAATTTCATATAATTTCTCAATGTTAAGTGATGCTTTTACAAACAAAACATAAAATGTATGTTCTTATTAACTAAAGATATTAACTCAGAAGTTAAAACTGAAGTTGCCATGTTACGATTCTTCACCGTTCTCTGTTTCCTCTTCGTCGTTTTCTTTATGAGTTTCCACTGTAGGAAGAGGCGGTAGTAAATCCTGCACCAGCTCCAGTATTCCATCTAAGTCAATTTTCCGATCATCGGGCTTCTCTATGATCTATAAAAGTCGCAATCATCAACGGTTAAACAGTATGAAAACCTGTAATTGAAAAAACTATATGCAAGGATAGATATGTTCATGAGATCTGGTAAAGAAGATGGTAGAACAACATGAACAAGAAAAGAACCACAAACCGGCATCAATTCGACAATAGAAGACGGCCTGAGATTGATGATATTGAGAATCTCAGCTTTCGCGACTTTGAAATCTTTGCACTTCTCGGCGAATTTTGTAACGATCTCTCGTGTTTGAGTGCAAGCAGCAGTCTCCATCAAATAATCATAGACCTGAATTAACAAAAGTGATTAACTTCACTAAATCCCTTTTAAAGCTTAAGTCACAAGAGAGAAAGAAAGAAAAAAAAGAAACTTCAGGGCAAGACCGTGTATTCTGATCTAGCAACTGGAGCTATAACTCTTGTAGTATCCTTTGATGCACCTCTTGAGTTTAGTAAGTCAAGCACTTCGAAATTTGTAAGCGCACCTGCGTTTGCCTTCACTCTGAAATATTTACATCGAAACATATGATTCAACAAAAAAGAAAAAGAAGAGAAAGATTCGAGCAACAACAAAAAAATGTAATCAATCATCTCTGAGCTTGAGGAAGCTTTTTGTTGAAAATAATAATAATTGAAGATGATGGATCAGGAGATAGTTACATTATCTTTTCCATCTCTGAGGTTGATAAGAAACTTTTTCTTGATTTTTTTCCAGCTAAACGAAATCGTTTATCAAAATGGGAAGAGAACACTACGACTATGTCGATGCAGAGGCTTCGAATTCAGAGGGGAAGATCAGAGGTTTTTGCTCCTGAAAATTCAATTGGGAACACCAACATCAACATCAACAAGAGAGGATTATTGTTCCCAGAATCAATCATCTAAAGAACATAATACAACTAATCTTCTCGAGATTATAATGAAAACGAAAACATGTAGTTACTGTCATTAGTTAGCACATTCAGTGACGGGAAGATAATGTTTCCAGTACAAAGCACACTATGAATCAAAGCTTAAGTGAAACCCAAGAATAGAGAGACAAGGCAAAGCGTCTTTGAGTATATACATCGAACAATTGAGCTGGATCTTGTGCCCACCGTCGGAAATCTCAGATGATATCGGGTTTTCTCCGACGGTGGTCGTACGCACGAAAAAGATCAGAGAATAGCTGAAATATAAAATGAAATTACCTAACTATTTGATTAGATGTAATCGAGCAGAAAGAGCTACGTTCTGATTCTTCTGGAGATGTCGTTTACCGGAGATTTCGTTTAGTCTCGTCGAAATATCGTTCTCTGTTCGTCGGAGAAGGAAGGAAGGAATCATTACCGTAAAACCCTATGTGAAAACGGCGTCGTCTTAGGTCAACGAGAGAAAGGAAACAATAATGCTGGGCCCGCTTACGCTGGGCTCTTCAATATCCCGAGCTTCAAGCCCAAAAATATGTCCTAATAGCTACTATTATTTCTATTTAAACAAACTATACAAACACTTTTGATCATCTTTGTGTTTAGCGTTTTCATTTACACTTTGAAAAAATATTTTCTAGAAAAGGCTAAAATTATAATTTTTGAAAATTTTAAAAAACATATATATATTTTTTATTCAGAAGTAACGTAAACACATAAATTTTAAAATCTTTTAAAGAAGTAACTTTGATATAAAACTAAGATGAAATAAACGAGTTTGATCATAAATTATTATTAGGAAGCAATAGTAAGCTATGTGATTTAAAAAGAGATTAACTAAATTTGAAATTCAATTAGTTGAGAAATTAGTATATGCGGCGTCTCGATGAAAGACATATATACCAATAAAGACAAAAACTCATAAATTTTCTTAGAAGTTGTTAAGAAAATGAAAGGAATTAGGACACATGATTCTTGCTTTGGAGAGCAAAAGCACTTGAAACATGTAAGCTAAGCTAACTAACTACCTCTTGTAAACCCCAATTTGGCAAGGCTCCTCTCATTGCTTTTTAAGCTCCTCATGCTTTCCACACTTTCTTAGATTTCACTCACAAATATTTATTTTATTTCTGTTACACCTTTCAATATTTTTGTTTGTTATATAAACATCATCTTTTTGGTTTGTTCCAACATTTTTTTTCTTCTTTTTCGGCGATTATTTCTTTCTTTTCTATCTTTCAAGAAAATTGTGATTCCATGAAAGGTACCAAATCTCTCTCTCTACAATTATATTATTTAGTTTAACATTTTCTCATGAAAACCATTGAGAAACATCTCTCTATCAATCTTCAAGATGTATTTCAAAATGTTATTTGTTCAATACATCTTCGAAATAGTTAGTGTGGTCTTTTTTTGTATATACAAAAATGTTATTCACACTCTAATGTTGCTGTCATTACATTCATATATAACTTCTTTTTATTTTGAATTTATAGGAAATTTACGGTGGGATAAAAAAAAATGATGCTTACAATTATATAATTTTAAAGTGTGTTTCGTATATGTGGTGTGTATTTTAAAGAATGAAAATTGTGAAAGAAACCTCGTGAGTTTGTCATTAGTTAATAGAGACAAGAGATGGACAAATTATTAACACTGTGTGTTGTCGATTTGAAAATGGAATGTAGTAGTAACGTGAAGATAACAGCAGTTTTGGTTGCAAACGCGTTTACTTAGCGGCCAAGACGCGTCGCTGTCGTCTCTCGCACGCTCTTTTGGTTCTGTGTTGTGACAGCTGTCCCCTCTGTCACACATGAATCCTCTATCCCTCTTTAACCTACGTGACCGACCTGTAGCCCTCATCTATTATTATTACACATAACATTACAAAATTAAATAAAACTACATATAATATATATATACTGTATAATCAAACCAAAAAAAATATCTAGATACTAATTTAAAACTCGTTTTCGAGTACAAAGAAAACTTTAGTTACAACTTAAAAATCATATGAATTTTCTTTGTTTGTAAATTTCTTAGTTAACTCGAAATTTTCTTACATTAGATTTTAATTAGATATTTATCAAGTTTAAAATTAAATTAGGAATTTGACAGCGTTTTTCTTCTATGAAAAATTAAAGAAAAATCCAAAAAAAATGAAAGGAAAAATAAAAGATTGCCGACAGAAATTGTTTCCCCACAACTCAGAAACCTCTTTCACTAATCGTTTCAAATCACTTTGGTTTAATTAGGAAAAGTTTTCTTTTAACAAAGCCATGAAAGCCGCTATTTATTAGATTCCTAAAACAGCTTCACCAAAGATTTGATGAATTTGATTAACCGACTCGATGCTGCATAAATATATATATATATATATTATAACCAATTGATACAAATATTTGGTGAATATGTTAGCCCTTATTCATCACATACTAGTATGTATTATGTTTTGAAAATAAAAAATTATATGCGTAAATTGGAGTGGCTGTTGTATGACAAGAGACAAAAGTCTTAAAACATTAAGCATCGAAATCTTTTGGAATTACCAATAAGCAATTCCCAAGGTTGGTCCACTACTATCGTATATTTTGGTTTGTTTATTTAATTTAAAGATCTTTTTTTTTTCTTGTTCCAATAAGCATTACTTATGATGGCCCATTAAAAATAGACAACTTTTTGTTAATATAATCGTACTTGTTTACTTATTAATATTTTATCGTATTCAGCAAGCCATGCATTATCATCAACTAGAAAATCTAAACAAGTAAACCCCACCATATATAGTTACTGACTAATTTCCAATTTATATATTTTTATAAAAACAATATAGATACTATCTTTCACTATTTAATCCAGAAATCAGTGAAGGTTTAAATATCTAACTTTTAATAACTGTTTCTTACTTTATTTTACTCAAGTTACTGGTTAAACAGAAAATTTTGTTTTCTTCATCTTTAAACAATATTGTATTAATAAACGAGTGTAATACATATTTTAAGAAACAAAAAAATAATATGCTTAAAATATCTTCTTCTTCTTTTTTTGGCTTATATGTGTAAAAGACCTGAAAACAATGTTTTCATTGAAATGTATATGTGTAAAAATTTCAAATTCCAAAAACATTTTGTCCAAAATTAATTACACTTGCAAAAATTATACTTATTCGATGATTCAACTTTCAAGGTTCTGAGTATGCTGTTTATTTACTTCAGCTATACTAATCACGCTAAATACACTAGCCACATAGTCACATACCACGTGATCCATTTTCAAATAACTTTTCATTGATCAAGTTTCTATGTGTGAATATCTGAAACGATGTTTATATTGAACCCTATAGATGTAAAATTTCAATTTTCCAAAGCATTTTCAAAATTAACTACTGTTACAAAGTTGGTAGTACTAATTTTGTTTAACTTTCAAGGTTCTGATTATGCTGTTTATTTGCTTCAACTATACTAATCAGTAATCACGCTACTTCAATTTATACTCATCGCCGGTAACATCTACACCACGTGATCTATTTTCAAATAACTTTTCATTGAAGTTTCAAAACTCAAAAAACATTTGTTCTTAGAGAAGTTATAGAATCTACAAATTTCTTGAAAGCATTTATTATCGAAATTCAGAAGAATGAGAAGGGACCCCACAGTCTGGTCTTGCATGTATCTCTGAAACCTCATTTAAAGTCTTCGGTTTGGGTTCGGATGGGTCCCACTCGCTCACGCAGTCTCTGCCTTTGACCAAAAGCAACCTATCATTACATTTTTTCTAACCCCCAAAAAAAAATATAGATATAGCGACAAACAAAAGCTGTTTCCTTCATTAATTTCTTATTGTCATTGATACATCAAAATCCAACGGTTCATAACTCTTTAGAGAGCTCCCAAACATATCCTTTATTTTCCTTTTTACTTGAATAATAGATTTGTTCCCCTTTCTATATAACCCAACTAAACACAAACCATTTCTAATTTCTGTGATGGAATCTCCCATTTTATACAGTTCATATCCACGTATGTGTCCTATACGTGTATACGTAACATATAGATTACCTGTGTATATTATTTATATATAACGAAAGAGAAAGGACACATAAAACAATGCATACGTCCCAATGTCTGTTTGAGAGTTTTTAGCTTTTTATACTCTTTTTGGGTATTTGCAAAAAGATTGAGACTCTACATCGAGATGCCTTATATTTTATTTACATCTTTATAGATTCTTGAGCATCTAAACAAACATATATATATACACGTATATATTCTCATTTATCAATGCATTAATCCGAGTATATGTCAAAAAGAAAACTATAATAAACATCTTCCTTTCAAGACATAAATCCTCACCGGATTGCCTCGAATCCATTACCTTTTATTATACGTCGAAAATTAAATTTTCGTTGTATAAATTTTCAATAGTGAGGCATTATGCTACATTGTTCATGCATTATTTTTTTATGGTTCTTAAATTTGAGCTTTTAACTATTTAACTCTCTTTTTATCAGAAAAAACTATTTAACTCTCTTTCCCTCTCTCTCTATCTCTAAAAATACTTGTCTTTCCTAAAGCAAAGAAGCAAAGAATCGTGTCCTCTTACATATTCACAGGCTTTTTGCATTTTTATTGCAAGGATCATCTCTTTTCTTGGCTTCGAATTCAGCTCCCTCTTCTTCTTCTTTATTCACTTTCTTTCCCCTTTTCCTTTATTGAAACATTTTTCTTTCAAATCTGATCAGACAGATTTATTTTTAGTAATAGTTTTCTTCATCTTTATGTGCAAGAACACATGGTTTTTAAAGCTTCGAATCTCTCCCTTTGCTTCATCAAATATCTTTAATCACCTCATGACTCAAAGATTTCAAATTCCCTAAATCTAGTTTTAAATCTCTTTCTATTTATTCTAGACACATATAATTGCATCCTAATTAATAATTCACACTGGCTTTACTCTGTTTTTGTTTCTTCTCAACTCTGTTTTCATTCCTTCAACATCGAAACAAAAGCTTATCTCTTTTCTCTGAAAATGGCTTCATCATCATCATTGTTATCACCATCTTCATATACAGAGTTAAAAGATGCTTGGCATCCATCAACAACAACAGCCAACACAACAGAATCGAGCTACTGGTTTAACTGGAGGGTTATGATCTGCTGCATATGGATGGCTATAGCGATGGTGATTACCGCTTTTCTTATATTCAAATTCGAAGGCTTTCGCCGGAAACGAAGTGGAGACAGTGGAGACGGAGGAGAGAAAGAGTGGTCGGGAAATGTATATGAAGATGAGACTTGGAGGCCTTGTCTCCGTAATATTCACCCAGCTTGGCTTCTTGCTTTTCGAGTTGTTGCCTTCTTCGTTCTTCTCATTATGCTGATCGTTATTGGCCTTGTCGATGGACCTACCATCTTCTTCTACTATACACAGTAAGCTCTCTCTCTCTCTCTCTGGATACGATTGATTTTTTTTATTTCGATTTCTTGAGGGTTTTAAAAAAAAACGATACATTCTTGATTAAGAGTCAGAGTGTCACATTCTTAATTTAAGATTTCTGGTGGGTTTTAGGAAAAAAAAAACGAAACCTTTACTGAATCATTTAGTGAAAAACTAAAGATTTTGCAGTTTGACAAGCATATAGAGGCAAAAATGTGACATTCATAAATAAACGGTTTGTGTTAATTGGGCAAGAACTGATTTCGACTCCAATCTTTAGACAATAGATACGAGAACAATATCTCTGTTTTTTTTTGTTGGTCTCTGATGGTTTTTTCTTTGTGGTCTCTTTTGTTTTGATTTGCAGGTGGACTTTTGCTTTGATCACTCTCTATTTCGGAGTAATGTTCTGTCCCAAAACATAAGAATACTTTGCTTATTAACTTGTTTGTGACATCGCTCAAATATCTTACATTTTTCGATATCTTTTTAACAGCTAGGCTCGCTTCTTTCGCTGCACGGATGTTATCAATACAACAAAAGAGCGGCTGGCGATAGGGTAGATAGCATTGAGGCCATAGCCATAGACTCAGAGAGAGCAAGATCCAAAGGCTCTAATCATACTCTTCAACAGAGTCAATACTCTAGTAATCCAGCTGGTTTTTGGGGATATGTTTTTCAGATAATCTTTCAGGTAATTAAAATCAAAATCCATTAACATGCACAAGAGGTTATCCGATTTTTATGATTTCTTGATTGAATATCGCGTAAAACAGATGAATGCAGGTGCAGTTTTGCTCACTGACTGTGTCTTCTGGTTCATCATTGTTCCTTTCCTTGAGATCCATGATTATAGCCTCAATGTTGTAAGTAATCTAATAAGCAATTTAAATTTTTGACTCACATTTGATGATTAACTCATAATAGAAAATATATATATGATCAAATATTGCAGCTGGTGATCAACATGCACTCTCTTAACGCGATTTTCTTGCTTGGTGATGCTGCTTTGAATTCTTTGGTAAATCTCAGATTCTAGCAAATGAATTATACAGTAGTTGCTATATATTCTTTAAGTGATTTTTGAATTTTGATTATTGCAGAGCTTTCCGTGCTTCAGAATTGCTTACTTCTTCTTCTGGACAATAGCTTATGTTATATTCCAATGGACTCTCCACTCGTTAGTCCACATATGGTAACATTTCATACAAAGCCTACCTGATTAGTTTGTTTTTTTGAATTTACTGTAATCATTCTTAGCTTCGAAATTAATAACTCCTTATCAATAGGTGGCCTTACCCATTCCTGGATTTATCATCACACTATGCTCCACTATGGTAATTTAAAAGCTTTATAATTGTTTCTCAATTTTCTCAGTTGATTACATTCAAATGATGCGGCGTTTTTTTTTTATTACAGGTATTTCTCAGTTGCAGTGATGCATTTGCCATGCTATGGAGCGTTTGCCTTGTTGGTGAAGCTAAAACATCGGCTTCTTCAGAGATGGTTCCCTGAGTCTTACCAGAGTCCTCGGTAGTAGCTTGCAAAGAAAGCAACCACGTTTGATTGAAAGATTAATTGAAGTAGAAAGAGGGGTTTTTTTGTTTGTTTGAAAGATACAGAAGGAAACAGAAAAGAAGTGTGAAGCAACAAACTCATGCTTAATTATAAATATGATTAATTCTTTGCTCGTATCAAATAAGAGTGATAGTATTATATCTCTGCCGACGTAGGTGCAAATTGCATTACTGTATAAGCTTGCCTGAAAAATATGTCAATTTAGACAAAAGTACAAGTATGGTAAAAGAGGGAAGTGCAGTATTTATTCATCTCTTTTTTTGGGAGAAGAAAATGAGTAAAAGACAAATGTTGAAAACGACTGGTGCCTAATTCTGTATTTGAGTCGCAAAGATATTCATTACAAAGGCTAAAGGTTCCTTCATCATCTAGCTAACGACATAGAAACTCAAAATGGAAAATAAGAAAGAACACATATAGGGTAAAGAATAAGAAGTAGTAGAAGAATGGAAACCTTAAAAGAAAAGGAAAACAAAAACATAGTTTCATCTTGACCTTGCACCTCACGTAACCCTTGTGGTTGATCGCATTCCCTTCAGATGGTTCCTTCAACCTGGAGTTCAAACATCCTTTCAGAACTCAGCTGGTTTGATTTGTCAGAAAAAAAGACATAGCGCCAATGACAATCAGCGTGAAGACCCACGTTATGATATATGTTGTCGCATTTGCGTCTTGATTGTTGTCTTTTTTCGTGTGAAAATCTATAAAGAGGATCAAGGCAATGAGTAAACTAGTCAACGCGATTAAACATATGATTCTCTCCACTCTGTTTTGTGTCATCCTCCCAACTATGAGTGGAGTAGATCCGCCGTTGAGGAAGCAGATCAAAGTCCATAAGGCATCCTGGCCAGATCTGATCAATGATCTTTCGTTGATGTTGCTTCTTATGAAAGTTGTTAATGCTGAACCCAAAACACCAGCTGCAAAAAGACAGCACATTGCTTATTTAGGTCGATATTATATCATCGAGGAGCCCAAAATAGCTCGGAATAGTTACAAGTCCGAACATGAGGACCGTTATGAGTATGTCTTTATCTCTCTTCTCTAACTGGATGTCTGCCATTCTGAAATGAATGTTTCATTAAAGATAACCAATCAATAACATTATTTTAGTCTAAAAACACTAACTTTCATTTATTATCATCCATAAATGAAAAAAACTTTCACAAATCTAAAAAAACTAAATTCAATTAGTTTATTCTTATTTATATTTATTTTTGGCGCGGTATAACTAAACGTGTTCAAATTTAAACAAATTACCAATATGAACTTGAAATAAGTATACTTTTACGGATTTTTAGTTAGAATTTAGAAAGTAATAGGGTCAATTGGCTATATAGCCATATTGAACTCTAACTTAATCAATATTTTTGGACAAAAATACCCTAAAGTAATATATGTTATGCACTATTTTTGTATTTTTTTAGATGAAAATATCCAAATTTTGTTGTTCTATACTATTTTTCATGTTTACATTACTTTTAGTTCTATATTACTTTAATATATTATTTAATGGACACATATTTTTATTCATAATTTATTAGTTTATTTTTTTATAATCACTTAATTATATGTTGCAATTATATTTTAATGTACATTTTATATAGATTGATGTGAATGTTATTTTTGTTTTATTTACCATAATCTTATATAACTAACCTAAAAATATTAAATATTTCTATATGCAGTCGAGATCAGGATCTATATAAGTTGATAATATAAACAACAAAAAAACGAAAAACCAATAAATTAAACATAGCTGTTTTAAACAATAAAATATAATATTTTAGAATATTAAAAAAATTCAACCACTTTAAGAAATCACATATCATAATAATTTTTTATAGAGTTTTCACGAATTTTGTTTTGAGAATACATTATCGTTCTTTAATCATTTGAGAACATTTATGGGAGTTTGTTATTATTATTAATAGATATACATTATATCACAAACAAACAAATTACAGAAAAGTTTCTTACAATAATTTAATTTGGGCTTGAAATGGGCCAAGCCCATAATATTAGAAGTGGAAGCAGCAAAAAGTGCCTGCACGACTGTGTAGGACCTTGTATTCGACGACATCCCTAATCCTAAGCAGCAACTGTTTCGCCCGCACCCTTTCTCTCTGGATTCTCTAACTTCTGTCTATTCCGAGTTCTTAGCCTCGAGAATGCATCTTCATCCTGTCTGATTTCTTGTTCGATAGTCCTAAGGAAGATTTTCTTCTTCTTTCATCCACAGTCTCTGCTTCGAATCGATTTCTGCAATTTTTCTTGAAGAGAAAATCTCCTCACCGGGAACATTTTCCGGTGATAAATCTCTCCCGGCGTCGGCTGCATTGTACCGGAAAACTGCTCGATCTCGGGATTCTCGGCGAGTTCTGTCTCGTGTTTTCGGTTGGTGAAGATTCTTCCTGTTTCGTTTTGTCGTTTTTACTTGGGTTTTTCTTTTGGTTTTTGATCGATTTTGTAAGTGAAAAGTGAAGAACAGTTGTTCTTAATCGCTATGATGTTTCTTCACCCCTTCTTCGAACAGCGAGAGTTGTGTTGTCAAGTTGTGTTAGTACTTGATACGATTTAAATAATGTTGGAAACGATGTTAAATAATGTTGATACGATTTTAAAGAATATAATTTCTTTCTATCAGATTAGATTCAATGTTCTGTGTTCTGTTAGATTTGTTTTGGGAGTTTTGGTTTCTTGACTTTTTGATAGTTTGAATCGATATATATATAATATATATGCTGAGTGTTTTCTGGAAACAGAACCATATGGAGAAAGACATGGCAATGATGGGGGACAAACTGATACTTAGAGGGTTGAAATTTTACGGTTACCATGGAGTGATTCCTGAAGAGAAGACATTGGGCCAGATGTTTATGCTTGACATAGATGCATGGATGAGTCTTAAAAAGGCCGGTCAATCAGACAACTTGGCAGATTCAACCAGCTATGTCGACATTTACAAGTTAGTTTTTTGAACTTGGCAGAGAAAAAAGGATTCCTGAACAAGATAGTTAACCCCATTCGTAAAATGAATAGTTTTGCTTCTATAACCTGAAAGTTACCAGGGATTCAAATTCAATACCGTCAGGCTCTAACACTATCTGTTTCACTGAATGATGCTTCAAAGATCAATATTGATATAACTGTATAATATGAATATGATCCTCTGGAATGGAAGATTTGGAAAGGGTTGTTGATAGGAGTGAGGGTTCGACCAAAATTTGCATATGCAGTAGTGTACCTTTGAACCTATATGCGTAAACCTGTATTACGATTTTTATTGATGATTGGGATGATATTATCAGATTGGCAAAGGAAGTTGTAGAAGGGTCATCGAGAAACCTTCTCGAGGCAGTAGCGGAGCTCATAGCAACCAAAACTCTGGAAACGTTCCCTCGGGTAACAGCTGTTCGAGTGAAGCTATGGAAGCCAAATGTTGCGCTTATTTGTACCAATATCGACTACTTAGGGGTCGAGATTTTCAGAAACCGCGCAACTGAATAACTCTAAAAGAATCAATCATTTGTAATCTCATTTCTGTTGTCTAAGTTGTATCTATGGATATGTACGGGTCATTTTTAAAAAAAACGTAAACATGAGGTCCTCTTTTGCAAAATGTGTAAACACTGTTCAGATGCCATAAACTTCGAATCACGTTTAGATTCTTTCGAATAGAGAGAAAGAAAGACAGAACAGTCGGCTTCTGCTTTCAGCAAAGACAAACTGTTCCTTCCTTTTACTGTTTTCTGCAATTACAAACGGTAATTATTACCCACCAATCTCTTCTGTCTCCTCTCTTCTCATGTGTGCTTTGTTCTGTGATTATGTCATTGGCAAGTCTATCCCTTAAGTGCTCACATCTGTTTACAGTTGCGCACCACGTGTTCGTATAAATGCCCAAGAGAGCTGCTTGCTTCTGACTTTCGTACTTCCTATTGGTAGATTTTAGGGGAGTTGCTTCGAGTTTTATGATAATCCGATATTAAATATTATCCCTTCTTTTAATTTGTTTAGGATCAAGAGTATGAATTTCTGAGAGATTTGGCTGATGATGGCGCTTACTCAACTGGTTCCTTGCTCTCCAGAAAAGCTCTTGTTTTTCTCCAGCTTCCTCCACCCATCAATTCCTCTGGAGCTTCGCAGATGTAACGTAAGTACTAAAACCAGTTCCAAGAAACTCGGAACTTTGTCTTTGGACGTCTCGTGTTTAGCTCACAAGATTGTCCGGAGTCCATCTTTAGACAGGCATGTGGTGAAGCAGAACAGGGTTCGGTTTGTGCAGAAGTTGAAGACCTTACTTCTCTCTAAACCAAAGCATTACATACCAATTCAAATCCTCTACAAATGCCGATCGTACCTCTGCATCGAAAACCCTCGGACGATCCTCTCCATGATCCGTCGGTATCCCACAATTTTCGAACTGTTTACAACACCTACACCCCATTTGCCTAAGAATGCCACTAAGCCTTTATCTACACTCTGTGTCCGTATGACATCAGCTGCATCGTCCCTTGCCGTGCAAGAACTGAATCTCAAGTCTGAAATTGCTGATAAACTGGCTACTAAGCTCCAGAAGCTGCTTATGTTGTCATCTCACCGGAGGTTGCTTTTGTCTAAACTGGTTCACATTGGCCCAGATTTTGGCTTTCCTCCTAATTTCAGGTCTCGGCTCTGCAATGATTATCCGGACAAGTTCAAGACTGTGGATACTTCGTATGGAAGAGCACTTGAGCTTGTCACGTGGGATCCCGAATTGGCCAACCAAATGCCATCACCTGAATTTGATAGAGGTTTGATTGTTGATCGTCCTTTAAAGTTTAAGCGTTTGAATCTCCGGAAAGGTTTAAACGTGAGGAGGAGACACCAAGATTACTTGATCAAGTTCAGAGAATCACCTGATGTGTGTCCTTACAATACGTCATCTGAATGTCTAGCGAGCGAGTCGATTGAGGCGGAGAAGCGAGCGTGCGCAGTTGTACGAGAAGTACTGGGGTTAACAGTGGAGAAAAGGACTTTGATAGACCATTTGACGCATTTCAGGAAGGAATTTGCATTACCAAACAAGTTACGAGCATTGATAGTGAGACATCCAGAGTTATTCTATGTGAGTCTAAAAGGCACGAGAGACTCTGTGTTTCTAGTCGAAGCCTACAATGACAATGGCGATCTTCTAGAGAAAGATGAGACATTGGTGATCAGAGAACGTTTGATAGATCTTGTCCAAGAAGGAAAGAGAATTAGACGTGAACGGAGAAGGAAAGGCGCCATTGGCTATAAAAAGATGGAGGGGTATAGCAATGACAATAACAGGGATGAAGGCATTGATGATTATAATAATGATCTGGATGATGAATATGAAGATGGGTTTGAGAATTTGTTTGATTCTGAAGATTCAGGTGTGGAATATCATTTCGATGAAGAAGATGATGACGAGCCACCGCTTAGTGGTGAAAATGTAGAGTATTGGAGTAGAAAGCTTTCTTCCTCTTCTTCTGGTATTAGTAATGATGAAGCAAAGAGTGTTACTGAATCCTGGTAATGTAAAGTGCCAAAAGAGTAGAAAAACCATCAACGTTTTGATATTGTATACTCACAAAATTGTACGCAATTACACAAGAACTGTGTTTATGTTCGTTATATTATTCCCATTGGCTTGAACAAGATCTAGAAATAAATTTAGCATACAAAACTGTGAGCATTCCCTTTTTTTATTTTCTTAACTGTTGTTCGAGTCTCTCAATAGCTGCACCAACACCACTCGTGACCTCGCCATGGTGGCTCATGTCTTCTTTGTTGCCTTCGTTTGCTTTCTCCATGAGCTTCAGTTGTAACCAGCCTGTCGAAATAATATGGTTTGCACTTAGTTTTAAGCCAACTTCAAGACTCCCCCTAGTTTCTCTCTCTCTTTCTCTCATATAGGTAAGAACTTGTGAGAAATGTTAACGCAAGATGCAAAGTAATTACCAAGAGGAAAGCAGACTGTAGCTCCAAGAACTGAACCAAGCATCACATTCCGCGCACGCCATGCAAGAGACCCCGGCACTGCCAGATTTTGATCAGAGGTAATTATATGTTAGGATACGAAAAAGTAAACATCTTGAAGCTAAAATAAGCCATAAGTCCAAAGGACGACGCAGAGAGTGTAGTATGTATCAGTACTGATAAGGCCAAATACTGCAGCAGTTGCTGAACCAGCTCCTACGAAATTGAAAACATCATGCACTCCTCGCGTCTCAGCTAAAAAGTTTTGTAGACTAAAGTATGAGGCGGTGAACATTCCAAGGCGCATTCCTCCAATGAGGGAGCCACGAGTTACTCGGGTGAATCTTTTCTCCATCGCATCTCGCATCAATCTGTGTTGTTCTCGCTTGTCCTGTGTACTACCCATCTTCAACATCACTTCTGCATCCTTGCTCTGTTTCAAACCACCGACACAAATTGTAGCATTCGAGACAGATTCAGCATACTTTGATATCTTATAGGTTGAGTTTAATACGAGAAGTCACTAAGTTACTAGCAGACACAAAGATAGAGGAACCAAAACATAAAATCTCACTAATATTAGTATGTTAAGGCTTTCGGTAACACTTCATCGTGAAGAGGATTCATCGCAAATGCATCTAAAGGAACCTCTTTTGTAAATTGAATGTAGACGTACCACAGAAGCAGAAGCCTCTTTGCTCCCTCCATATAGCATTCCAGCAAATATCCCAACAACAGTTGCTGTTCCCCAATTGGGATTTCCAGCTAATCTTGAAGAGTTCTGTTTCATATAATAACAGCTATCAAACTTCAAGTAAACGATAAACCACTTCAAAACCTCTAATTCTGATCTAGATTCTCAAATGACAATCATAAAGAACGCACTCAAAAACAACGAATCATCAGCGCATTGCCTCTAATAAGAAACGATAATCGAAAAAGAAATGTAATTTCAATGAAGTGATCCCGATTCGAATACTCTATTTATACATTTGAACAATAAAACCTTAACCAATTTGTAGCTTTTGAAATCGTAGAAAGAGAGGGATAAAACTCTCACGCCTGGGACAGTTTCTTCAGCTTCCATAGATCAAATAGTATCGACTCTCCAAAGTAAAAGAGAAAGATGAATTCACGGTCTTCCTCTCCGCCGCAATCGATTTCTCTTTCAGTTCTTCTAAAGGTCGAAGACGACCAGAATAGTTTCATTAATCGTCGGCGATAAATCTTAACCGGTAACGTTTGACTTAACCGGATGAATTTGTGTTGCACCCGGTCGGATTCGACTAATTTGATTTTGGCTCTGGATACGACGCCGTTCCGTTGTCTTCCTTTTCGCCTTATTCTTCTGCTTTGTTGTTTAGCCGTCGGGAATATCGGTTGAGGTCAACACTCAGCAGAGAGAGTCGCCATGGACGCAGCACATTGCTATCTCGAAGGAAACTCCGACGCCGTAGAATTCTGTCCTCATGAGCCTTACGCGAACTTTCTTGCAGTGTCTACTTATACACTCCAAGAAGGAGATCTTCCCTCTCGATCCGGGTCTTTGTATCTATTTGACGTCGGAGACGTGGAAGATGCTGGCTTGAATCTCTTACAGAAAGTCGACACCGCCGGAGTTTTCGATATCCGGTGGAGCCGCAGCCGCCATGAAAGTGGAAGCGTGGAGCTTGCTCAGGCTGATGCTGATGGGTGCTTGAGAGTTTACAAGATAGATGAGACTGAAGGAAAAGGTAAGTTTTTTTAATCTTTGCTTAGGAACTCTCCTGATTCAAATAACTCAGTAATCAGATGAAACAAACTGGAACTTCAGGGAAATGGATCAATTTGTTGGTTTGTTCTTAAGATGCATCTAAGTTTTGTTTTGTTAGCTTGTTAGTGATCTGAGTAAAGTTTTATCCTTGAAACAGGGAACTCCCTCAGAGAAGTCTCTGATGAAAAAATCAGCTCATCAATGTGTCTTTGTTTAGATTGGGATCAATCATCAACATCAATCGTCGTAGGTCTATCAGATGGCTCTGCTTCAGTTGTTTCATTCACTGATTCTAACCTAGAAACAGTCCAAGAATGGAAAGGACACGATTTTGAGCTTTGGACGGCCTCATTTGATCTCAACAATCCTAGTTTGGTCTATACTGGATCAGATGATTGCAAATTCAGTTGTTGGGATATTAGAGATAGCCCGGCCGACAATCGGGTGTTTCAGAATTCCAAAGTTCATACAATGGGTGTTTGCTGTATTTCCCCAAACCCAAGTGATCCTTACTCAATATTCACTGGAAGTTATGATGAAACCTTAAGAGTGTGGGACACGAGGTCCGTTTCGAGACCTGTGAACGAAATATCGGTGTCTCTAGGCGGAGGAGTGTGGAGAATCAAGCACCATCCGTCCCTCAGTGGTGTTGTTCTGGCAGCTTGTATGCATAACGGTTTTGCTGTAGCAAAGGTTGGTGATGGGAAGGGTGAAGTAATAGAGACTTATAACAAGCATGAATCTCTTGCTTATGGAGCAGATTGGTACAGAGGGAAAGATCAGAAGCGAAGCATTGTGGCAACTTGCTCGTTTTATGACAAGCTTCTTCGATTATGGATGCCGGAAACTGCATGCAATTAAGCTCTGAAGTTCCTGGATCCTTTTTATTGTTGCCTAGATTGTTTGAAATTCAAATTGATATTTTTTCAATAAGAGCTTCACGATTGGGTTTTGGTTAAATCAGCACAGTCCTCAATTTACATAGTCAACTTTCCAAGCAAAATTCTCCTTATAACAACACCTGCAATCTCCAGTGATTCAGCAAAGGAAACTACAGCAATTTAGTCACAAATCTTTTATTCCATTAAGCAAATTAAACCAAACCAAAGATGTCTTGTCTTGAGTAATCAGAGTTAACAGAAAGATTGGATATTTCGTTTATTTGGTTTAAGGGGCAATACCTTTTCATGATCTAAACATACCATTTTGAAGCCCCAAGACACCGGTTTCAGAGTTCATCAAAGCTTGGAAGAGCTTTTGGAGAGAGCACCAGCTTCAATAAGTAAAGGCGCAAGCTTACCTTTCTGGTGTGTCTCCATCACTCCTGCAATTTCGAAGCAAATCCAAATGTATAGTTAATTCTTCTGTGTAGATTTTTGACCTGAATCTCAATTACATTGCAGAGAGCTTGTCTAAAATTTTGTCTTACTATCGCATCCCCCAATATGTTTTCCTTTAATGAAGACGCTTGGAACAGTACTCTGTCCAGTCCACTCTTACAAAGCTGATTGGATCTCACCTCCATCACCTGTTAAAGTAGAACAAGCATCGAGATAATTCAAGTTCATCTAGGAATATCATTGAACAAGTACTAATAGGATTTGGTTTCTTACTAATCTCATCGAGCTCAAGTACTTCGAAAGTTGCTCCTAGCTGTGTCAGTAATTGCTTCACCGTCTGGCAATAACAACAGTAAGTCTTGCTGCGAAAGAAACATTGTTCAAAGCTAAGAATTTACACTTCAGGAATCAAGAGTCACTCAAAAGAGTATTAGACAGCTAAGTCAACGAAGCGCGATCCTGAGCAACAACTTGTTACAGCTCATTTCAAGGCTTCAGAAACCCATGACGATCCAACGTCAAATAGAGCATAACCTCCAGAAACAGGGCAATCGTAGGTAGACTGTAAAGACTCGAGCTTTTGGTAAATCAAAACCTCAGAAGACAAGAAATGTATAATCATGAAAAGACGAGAGTAAAAAAAACAAAGATGATAACCTGAAGACAACGACAGGGTACGAGGAAACGATCTCTTTGGCCTTGTTCATCGCCTTCTCCATCTCTTCCTTGCTCATCCGTTTTTCACCGAACACAGAAGTGCAAACTCAATTTGTCTCTTGGCGAAAAACTATACCTTCTGAGGATCTAGCGAAAATCAGACATAGTAACTCACACAGGCTTTTCAGCTTAAGATAATTGCATCGAGTCAAGTTCGACCATTTACTTTTTGCAAAAACGTTCTCGTTAACATTTGCTTTCCTCAATCGGAGGAGATTGGGCTTCGGGTCTTGAAATTTGGAGGAATCTTTCAAGTCAAGTTGCTATATTTTCACTAAACTCCTAAGAGTTTCGAAATTATATTTTGGTACATAGTTAACCGCCCCTAGACAAAGTCGATTTCAGATTGTTATTAACAAGACAGAGCAATGTCAACTGGCTCAATAGAAAGAAACCCCAGAAGTTTTTACTCAAATTAGTTTTTCATCAACCAAACCCCAGCACAAACATCACAGTTCTGATGTTTTCTTTAAACTAAGGAACAACAATAAGGATCTTTCTTTATTTGGTTACTGGACAATATAAACATAGCACTCTTCTTCATCTCCTTTGTCTATATGACACCGGTTTAGAGTTTCATCAAAGCTGGGAAGAGTTATTGGCAATAGCACCAGCTTCAGTAAGTAGAGGCACAAGCTTGCCTTGCTTGTTACTCTCCATCACTCCTGCAAATATAGAAGCAAACACCCAAATGTACATTTAGTTATTTCAGCGACTTGAATCTCCAATGATGTGCAGCGCATAGAGTTTTGTATAGTTTTTTTCTCTTACTATCGCATCCACCAATATGTTTTCCTTTGATGAAAACGTTGGGCACGGTGCTCTGTCCAGTCCACTCAGATAGAGCTGATTGGATCTCACCTCCATCACCTAAGTAGAGATTAATTGTAATTTAGCATCGACCATAATCCAGGATCAATAAGGAATATCATTATAAAGGTATTGACAGAGATTTGGTTTCGTACTCATCTCATCGAGCTCAAGTACTTTAAAACTTGCTCCTAGCTGTGTCAACAACTGCTTCACTCTCTGGCAATAACCACAGTAAGTCTTGCTGCAAAGGAGAACATAGATCAAAGCTAGGACTCAATAAGCGATAACGACGGGATGCAACTCAAGTAGTAGACAGAAAGCAAAGAGGAAAACTCTGAGACCCCTGAGCAGTCGACATTCAGTAGTTTTCCACGAATCCACTCTATTCTAAAAAGCTTCATCGACATAACACTTGCCCCTTAATAAAAAACCAGTGAGATTTCAAAACAATTGACAACTAGTCCACTTGTACTGATTGATAATGATGAATCTAGCTTCCCAAAGTTGAGAATTGGATCCAATAATGTATCTCGTACATGGCTACATCAGTATCCGGATCGATGATAGTTGCAAAATAAGATGTTGTGTGTGTGTTGAAGAAAAAAACCCGAGATCAATCTTCCATTACTATGATAAAATTTTACTGAAGAAATTATACAAGCCAACGACGATCCAATGGTATCTCTGCTATAAAATGTAAACAGAATCTCACAGCAAAGCCAGACGGACAAAGACTCAAGCTTTTGATCAACCAAAAGCTCGTAGATAGAAACATCGTTAAGGTTGGGGACAATAATAGCTTCAACAACAATACGAAATTTATCATCAACGGAACACAAGTACACAACAAATACGTAATCACAGATGAAAAAAAAAGACGGTAAATTTCGACGACTAAAACCTGAATACAACGACCGGGTAAGCCGAGACGATCTCTTTGACTTTGTTCATCACCACCTCCATCTCTTCCTTGTTCAATCGATTTCCACTGAACATAGAACCCATTTCTTCTCTTTCCGAAACAGTATATATCTTTTGAAGGAATCGGACAGAGCAACCCCTACAGATGTCTTCCGCTCGAGTTTCGTGCCAGTCCTGCTGGCAAATAAAACAGGAATCGGATTAAGTTCGAAGAGCTTATCGTTTACTTTTTGGTCTGGAGAAGAAAAGAAATTGCGACGGTGAATGGATTCATTTAAACCACGAACCGACCGGTTCAAGCAACTTAACCGTTTTTCCGGTATTTTTTAAGTTGATCAATCCGTTTTTTATTGTTCGAGTTACAAAGAAGTTGGGTTTAGAATCAAACCCGAACCGGATCCGTGCCTAAAGAAGAAGATGAAGAAATTGACTTGACCGGTGAAACAGAGGAGATGAGATTATAAGTAGCGTCGCGAAACCTAGACAGGTCCGTGTAAGATGGAGATTTGTTTAAATGATTCATAAAACAAACAATCCTTAAGCTAAGCAGCCATTGCTCTCAGTACCTTCCCCAATTAGCCTTTCTCCTCAAGTTCTTCGGAAAGTCTTCAAATTTCATATCCTCGCCTTTTCATACCCAGTAATATCAAACATCAGTTTCTCGAGGGGAAAAAGATTCTTCTTTTTTCGAAATTTGAGGAATTCTTGTGTATAAGTGTCATGGGTTTTGGCCTGTATATGTTTTAAATCGATTAAACCTGTGTTGGTTCCAGCATTAAACTGTGTGTTGGCTAGGGTTTAAGTGGTGGTTCCAGCATTAAACTGTGTGTTGCGTCCTTCACCGGTCATGGCTGCTAAACTTGTGTCCTCCTCGGCGTCTATTTTGGTTCCATCTTTTGTATCACCTTTTCAACGTCGGAGTTCTTTTCAGGTGACATTTGTTTAATCAAACTTTGTGAAATGCTCAGCCTTTAGAAATATTTCTTCAATGCGGCATCTGGGTTTCGTGCTCCCAATGTATTGTTTCGACAGATAATTTTTGTACCGTTCGTTTAGATCATGTGATTCGAGACATTGAACCAATTTTGTTATACAAGATTCATTTGATCTAGCTAGGAACTCTAGTTGAGATATTGACAATACAATATCCGGAGTCAAGTCTGCAATTTCTAAATTATAGATTAATTGGGACAATTCAGTCTCTATTCTCTACATCATGCTGAGAAAAAAACCATAACTTTTTCTGATCAATATGACTAGTAGGTTTTGAAGAAGTGAAATCAAGTGTATTTCATTTTTGTTGTTTTTCGTCTTGTGGATGTCATCTTTATGGATATTTGCTGACATTCACCTTGTCGAAACTCCAGTTTCGTCCATCAAACCATCAGCCTGCTCATCTCTGTTGTTACCATCCTCTGCACCTTAAAAATCATCAAAGTAAGTTCCTTTCTCCCGCTGTTGTTTTGCTTTCGTGTATGATTTATGTATGACTTGTGAGTAAGATTTTCCGATTGTTTCTTCTTTCATTGTGAACAGTTGATTCTCGTCACATTTCCTTCAGAGACCACAAACCAAGAGAAGTCTCCCGAAAGAGAGCTTATTTGACTCTTGCTACTTCAGAAGAACAGGTCCAATACACTGACCAAACACCCGACGATCCAGAAACAGTATGTAACCAAATTGGCCCCGAAGCTACACCTCGAGATGATAGTTCCTCTATCCAATACAATGGAAACGATGGAAAATCGGGTTTCATTTCGTTTTACAATCCTAGGAACAAAACAGAGGATATCGTTGTCCCTCCTGAAGCACAAAGCACATGGGGACGCCTGCTCTGGCTCATTGGTCCTGCTGTCTTAGTATCCTCTTTCATTCTACCTCCGATTTACTTACGAAGAATAGTCTCAGCAGTTTTTGAAGACTCTTTGCTCACAGGTTCCTTTTGCTTCTCCCTTTTAATTTGCTCCTCAACTTCTCTTCCGTAATTGAAGAGACAAAGTCACTGATTTTTCATCTTCTGTTTGCAGACTTCCTCATATTGTTCTTCACTGAGGCTCTCTTCTACTGTGGAGTCGCCGCTTTTCTTCTGATAATACACCGTTCAAGAAAGTTATCCGGAGAAATTCCCGATAACAGAAGCAACCCTTCTCAGTTAGGACAAAGAATCTCCTCTGTAGCAACATTAGTGCTTAGTCTTATGATTCCAATGGTGACAATGGGATTTGTATGGCCATGGACAGGACCTGCAGCATCAGCTACTCTTGCACCCTACCTTGTAGGTATCGTTGTTCAATTTGCATTCGAACAGTACACTAGATACCGGAATTCTCCATCATCTCCTACCATCCCCATCATCTTTCAGGTGTACAATCACTCTTTGCCGTCAACACCTCTCTACAAAATTTCACTTTGAACATTTTTAAAGGAACTTTTTGTTGGTTCTGTAGGTATACAGACTTCATCAGCTGAACAGAGCGGCGCAACTAGTAACAGCATTATCATTTACTGTAAAAGGAGCAGAGGCAACAGTTAATAATCTAGCAATCAAGAAATCGCTGGGTACGCTTTTGAATGTGATACAGATTTTAGGTGTGATTTCAATCTGGTCTATATCAAGCTTCCTCATGTGGTTATCATCACCTTCCCAAAGCCAGTCTTGAAGTACAAACAGCTTTCTTGCTAAATTACATGAGAAGAGATTTCACTGTTCTTTTTAAATTTCTTTACTGTAAACTAACTTTACCATTAAAAGGTAAAAGTTATGCTTCCAGTTGAATCGGAAAGTTCTCATTTTAGAATCACAAGAATAAATTGAAAAACTGTAAAAAGTTTTTCTATTTACGGTAATTGACTTATCTTCCAAAAAGTGGAAATTACGTTTTTTCTGAGTGGTCATGTTTCCTTGTCCGAAAAAGAGAGTCCATAGTGTTCTGTTCAAATTGCTCTATTCTCAAATTTTGATTGCATAAACGTAATCCGAACAGTTCAACCTCAGGATCATCGTTAATCCTTATTTCATGCTATTAAATATTTAAGAGTTTATGTCAAGTCTCAAAAAATAATTCCTCAAATTAGTATAATACACTAAGAGTTTATATCAAGTCTCAAAAAAATAATTCCTCAAAGGATTGATTTTGTTTAAAAGCAATCATTTTACCAAACCATTTTTAGTCAAATTAGGTTTAAAATTAAGCGACCGTCTTAAAAAAAATAATTGTTCAAAAAAAAATCGGATTTTTAATCAGCTTATCAAATCCCGAGAGCAAAACACGTAATAGCCCTTCAGACCAAAATTGTTTAGATAATGAGAGATAAGTAAATGTATGCCATAAGGTAAAAAATCGATTCCAATATCACAGAAAATAGATATTGAAATAACGATCTTTTACACACCGAAGGGTCAAACATGATTAAGGCATTTAAAGTTAATATGTGCAAAAGATGGCCGCTCTGCCTACGAAAACGACATGACATGCGGATGGAAGATTTTTGCACATCAAAATATGATACATTATTGTACATATTAATCATATCGAATATCAAAAACTTGAACATAATAAAATATTTCGCTTTACCATCGACACTATGAAGTACATAAAAACTATATAACCTACTGTTTAGATGGAACCTTAAGGACCGACCTCGAATGTTGAATAGAATTGTTTTTTAAAAACACCATAGAACTTGTAGCTCAATATCTAGATCTGTTTTCCAACAAGACCCAACTATTTGATGAAAATTATCCTACGATAAACATCACCAAAAGATGATGGATATATAAAGACAAGCAACAAATACGTATATCGAGTTGAAGAATAGCTAAAACTAAAACGAAAGAACAAACAAAAAATGGAAGAAAAAGATGGAATAAGAAGGAGACACAAAGGAGGCTTCTAAAGTTATATGAAGATATGCAAAGGAGGTTTGGTTTATATAGAAGGCTTCAAAATTAGGTCAATGGAGGAAGATATCACTCACTCTAGTCGGTGGAAATATAAATAGAAATGGAAATAAAACACAATCAGGAAATAATATAAAAAGGGAATTTATTTTCCAAAAAAAGAAGGAAATCTTTTTGGTCAGCGGGCAGATGATATATTCAAGGAAAGTGGGATGTTTCGGGCAGCTGCCCGGTGAATTAAACAATTCAGCAACTTGTCTGAACAAACAACGCAGCCTCGAGACTCCCACTTGATGTTCCCGGTTTAACTTGGTTAACTAATCTAATTGTCTTTTTAAGGTTTCGGTTTTTGGTTAAAAGCTTACTCAAAATTCGGTTTGGTTTATCTTTCAGTCATAGAAGAACAAAATCTACAAATTTTGTACGATGTCTTACAAAAGTAAATTTGTAACAGTGTAAATGACAGATTGACAAATTACATCACTTATGATGAAAAGTAATTCGTTGTATTCAATATATATAGAATAAATGGAACAAGGCCCTGCATGGCTGTATCTATATAACTACAACTCAAAGTTGTAAGGTGTAACAGAGAATCCGTATGAAGGACAACATGAACAGTAAGATATTCATCTACTGTTTGATTATTCTCTAGTTTGTCATTTTGGTTGTTAGTTTTTTCTTTTGATTGCTACGAGTTCGTGGAACTACTACGAAAGCTTAATGCGTGAGATTGATTTGGACTATGCCAAATATATGGAACATATAAACAAGAACCAACTTGCTTTCTTTCCAAACACTTACAGGAGAGTCATGCAGAAAAAAAGGAGCATGTCAATCTATGAATATTGCACGTGATGAATCTAATAGATGACACGTACAAATACATTCGTCTATAGCAACATCCTCTTGTAATCGGCTGAGAAAGCAGCAAGAACTAACTAGCTGTGGCCAAATCATTTTAAAAGTGGAACTATTTGTAGATTTTATAGAGCCTCCTTTATGCTAAGGCAAACATCGAATTCATGCAGAAAAACATACAAAGCAATACAAGCAATCCAATGATTTGGTGTTACCTGCGCAAAGGAAACCATGATTACAAACACATAATACAATTAGAATGTGACACACATCAAAAACACTCATATGAATTTGATTACAAGCCTTTGAATCGTGCAACAACATCTATAAATTCATAATCAATAAATTAATAGTATTAACATTTCTATTAATTAATATTTTGTAAAGTTAATAAAATATAATAGTTTTAATATTACTAATTTATAGAAGTTTTATTATAAATTTCGGTAAACCATCTGTTTCCATGTTCGATATTTTTTGTAAAATCATCTGTTTCCAAGTTCGATATTTTTTGTTGTCAAAATTAGTTTTGAAGATTAGAACAACAAATATATTATATCTATTTATATAAACGACGTCGCATAGACGGTGTTGGTATAAAAAAACCTTACATTAACCGCTTGCCTGCAATCTTCTCTCCTATCTCTTCCAATCCCCTCTCTATCTATCCGCTTCGCCCTTTCTCCTTCCCTGTTAAAATTTTCAATCTTTCTGTTGCTTTTTGATTCAAGCTTCGAATTCTCACTAGGGCTCTGTTCCCCTTTCTTCTTCCTATTGCCTTTTTCTTCTACAAATTCTGCTTCTTATTTGTTGCGTATTCTCGCGGACGTACGAACAAACCAGAAGACAAACGAGCTCATGATTGAGGTCGGTTCTTTTTGCTCTTTCCCACTCAATTTCGACGCAACTGTATTCTAATTTGAAATCCCATTTTGAGGTCTTTGGGCACTTCCTTTTTGGGCGATATATTCAATTTGTTGAGGAAGAAATAAACCCAAGGATTTTCCAAGTTTCTTTGGTCGCTTAGATTAATAGTTTAGCGTAGTTTTATCCGAGTTGGGGAATTGGTTGCTGGAGAAGACTGGTAGCTCGGAGGATGAAATTTTGTTGATAATTTATGAACTCCTAAATCGAGATCGTCTTAGTTCGGAGTTTGCTGAAGCTTCGTTCCTGTCAAGTATTTTTACTGTGATTGCTATGGAATTGCACTTTAATGTATTATGATCGCTACTTGTGATTTCATCATTTGGAGGTTACAGTCACCTATTTCAGTCCTTTCTAGGGCCTTGAAAATTCGATTCACTTTCTAAATAATTTCTTGGAACTTGGCTTGATGTTGTTGCAAGTTGTTTTTCTACGGATCTTGGTTTGCATATCGTTTCTAAATGGTTTAGCTACTAGGCGGATTTTTTGTGTGTTGCATAGAGTACTGTTTAGTGCAAGAGAGAGCTTTTCTACATTGGCTTATGCCTATTTATACATATGGGAGAAAAGTGAGGTGCAACTTATGTCACTGATTCCAAGTTCTGCACACCTGGGGTTTCTTTTAGTCCCGTGGTTATTGAGTAACTAAAAGTGGTTTGTATGTGTAATGATAGACAGGAACTAAAAGTGGTTTGCGTGTAATGATGGACAGATTGTGATCTTTTTGTAAATGATTCACTGCTCGTCTGGAGACAATGGTGTTGGTAACCCATAAATTGCAGGTATATTCAACTGCGACCTTATAAGTCCTAAGTTTGGTGTGTTTTCTCGCATATGTGTTATGGTCATGTCTACAAAATGATTGTCTTAGTATCATTCTGTGTACAACGTTAACATATCTTTTATATTTTAAATGGTTTACCTTCCGTATCACTCTTGTTAAGCCTTCTTTCATGTGTTATCTCATGTAGGGTTCACATGTCTTGTTTCCTTGGAGTTCACCAACATGGACCAAAGGCTTGATTATTAAGAGACCTGTTACGACAGTGCACTTTGTTGGCAAGAAAGAAAAGCATTTACGATTGAAGCAAAATTGTTGTTTTAGGTGAGAATCCCACTTCACAAGTCCCCGCTTATTTCCTTCGTTTGGACATTTACAGAACAGGGCACTGCTTAGTTGGAGACTCGCGACTCTCTCATTTCTCTAGGAAAGTATATACTTAATTATATCGTGGATTGAGATGTGTGCCTCTTTATGGCTGAGACCTAATTGTTAGTTAAAAAGTTCCTTGTTAGTTACTGAGACATGGTTTACTGCATGGGATCTGATGAACTCTTCAATAGGGTTTTGATCATTAGGAAACTATATAGATACTTAAGTAGTTTCTGTGTATTTCTCTTTGCAGTAGATTATTGGAATCATGAATTCTGTGGAACTGTTTTGCAGTTTAGGGGCCCCTTGCAGCGGTGGATTGAAAGCAAAATCTTTCAGGGTCACATCTTTCAAAGGCGGTATCCAAAATAGTGAATCAGGAGGAAGTGAGGGTGGTAAGAAAGTTTCCAATAACTCAGTCAAACTATCTTACCGTTCCGATGATGACGAAAATAATGTGAACGGCTCTCCAAAGGCACAAAATACATCGCTTTCATATACCTCGGAAACAGAGGATTCAATCACAGGACAACCTGCTATTCAGAAGCTATTCAAGAAATGGTTAACTTTGTTGCGCACACAATCACCTATTCAAGTGATTGACGAGGCTTTGGGAGGAGAACAGCTTCCACAAACGACGAAGCCAGAAACCGAAACAGAGATCCGGAAAAAAGAAAGCCTTCAGAGTACAAAAAATACAGTTTGGGCCTGGTTTTGGAGTCTAGACGCAGCTATCAAGATTCCTTTGCTGTTATTGTAAGTATGAGCATCAACGCATATTTTTCGTTTGTTTGATGAGGTGGTCTAGAGTAACTTATCCATAAATGCACACCAATTTAATAGTGGGAAACCAATGGAACAGCGAGTGTCGCAACTTTTTTTCTTTTCCAAATTCCTTATACTTGTATTGATTATACTTCTACCTTGACCATTTTGCAGCGTTCCAGCTTTCTTAGCTGTTAATGCAATCTATGGAGCTGAAGTTACAAAGGAGTTATCCCCTTTGTGGATGGCGGGTCCCTTGATCGTTGCCCTTTATATCAAAATGTTCCAAGGACTATGTGCCCTTTACGCCTTCTGCTTCAACCAGACCATCAAACTGATAAGAAACCTACCATCTTATTACCTTGTAGCATACCATTACATTTCCAATGGCAAGCTCAGAGACGATGTGAGAGCTCTAGTGACTCGACCCATCGTGGCCATCAGGAACACTGACTACAAAGAGCTCACACGCACCAAACTGAAACAGTTCCAAGAATGGATCCTTGAGAAGTACTTGGATTTTGTTGAATCTATATGGCCTTATTACTGCAGAACTATCAGATTCCTTAAGAGGGCCAACCTGATTTGAAGCTCTTCAACATGGAAACCCTCAAATTCTGACATCTCAGGGCTTCTCTATGATCTGTATTTTTTTCCTGTTGTCTTTGTTTACCTTTTTTGATTCTTATTTTAGAAAGGCTTTTCATGTTTATCATGTTGTCTCCATGTATACTGTTACCTTTTTTGAGGTTCTTCTACAATGAGTTCTTTTACTATTAAGGTTTCCCTTTAATCCGTAGTGTAAATATCTATACACACTTGAATAGACATGCTTAGAGATACAACAACATAAGACACTAGTGTTTTGAAGATATCCTATAACGGTATAACCCTTTAGCTTCTGAAATTTGATGGAAATGTTTCCTCGGTGAAGTAGTCCTTTCTCAGAGTCTCCACTGAACAAAACTTGACCTTCACAACAAAACAATAACCAGTTAAAGTATTTCATCATTTCATGCCATGACTTGTGCAGGTCATATAAACCGATTTAGTTTAACAGACTGCGGGTGCAGACCCGTCAATCTAACATAACCCACCAAATGTGACAAAAATCTAGTAATCCCGCAAAGAATAGTAATTAGCAATGATGCATAAGAACTTGGTCATTTGGTATGGCAGTTACCAGAGAGGCGTATGACTTCACCACCGGTTTGGTGAATTGCCAAATTGGCTGGAAAATGAATGGAGCATCTACGAAAAGGACTTCATCCAGTCGGCTTGGATAGTAATAGTAAAATACGTCAAACTGCAAAACAGAAACCACGGAAAAGAAAACAATAAGATCAAAGACTCTCTTCTTTCTTTTTTAGTCACTAGCTACTAAACCACTGAACCTGTAAGAAGATATAAATACCAGAAAAGTCAAGAACTTAAGATCTGCGTTCTGAGAACCAAATCCACGGAGATCAAAGATCCCAAGTATCTTATGCTGTCCTGCTGGTAGCTTACTTAAAGCCTTTTCAAGTAAGAACACACATAGCTTTTCATCTTCTATTGGATCAAGCAGCTGCAAAACGTCAGATATATCACAAATCCTCAGCTCTTGTTAAACAGTATTGCGGAAACTTGATATATACAGTTCTCTAAATTAGTGTCTAACTTGCCCCGGGGATGTGCTTTGCGGGAGCTACAATAACTACTGGTCGACCTTTTACATCTAGAAAACCGTGGACATAGGCTTTTCCTGTGTCAGCCGCCGGTTTGACAGAATCTTCAGATAGCTCATTTACCTTGAACTCATGACGCCATTTCTAAAGCTTTTATTAAGGATCACTTAGGAATCAACATGATCAGATTACCAAAACTCAAGCAAACCATGATCTGATTTTACAGGTTCTGCACAGATTATAGAGAGATGAAGATATGGCGATGGATTGATTAAAAGAAAATACCAGAAGAGGATACGATAGCTTTAGTTAGCTTTCCGATCGCCTCATCAACTGAGAACCTCCGGTCTTTCAAAAACCAGAGGATCATTTCCTCATCATCTCTTCCGTTTTTGCCAATAGGGAGACTAGTACAATCTTTTGCAAGCCGTTCTTTTACTTCCAGAACTAGCTGCACCACAAGTTGAACAGCCAAATTTTCATTACATCTAAACAATCCTCTCAGAAGAAAATGTAAACACTCGATAATCTAATCAGATTTCTTAATGACTTCTTAAATAACATATCACTTTCAACAACCTGAAACTCCGAACTTCTCATATAATCTTGAAATGCAGCTAACAGTGAGCAAAGAGACCAAAAAGAAGTAGTTGTCACGTTTACCAAAAGTCAACCTTTAATGGATATTGGAACTGAATTGCTCAATTTCTCAGAGAAAACAAGCAAGAGGCTTTTTTTGTCCGTCAGACAGAGCATCTCATGCCAACAATGGAGGAAAGAAAACAGAGACTATCTTGCTTCGGATATAATCAGACAACGCACGAAAGCAGAAAGGCATAGAACAAGTAACCTATTGCGTAACAAAAATTAAAACAAGTAACGTCTTCGTAAATATTCATCCAATTTCCATGATTCTCTCTCTCTCTCTCACCTTGTGCGCATTGTGAGAATCAGACACGCAACTCCGGACGGAGAATCTGCAGTTCCGAGATCGATTACTGTACAAGTTTTTCGAGTTTTTGAAATTGATTGAAGCAGCAACGAGAGTTGAGCTCAAACGGACCGACATTGAGGAAAAAAAACTCGTAACTCGGGAATAAAAAAAGATCGAAACTTTTCCTCTTGGTGGTGATTCGAGATTACAAGGAATTAAGAAAATTTAGAAGACGAGTTTGGGTGGTGAATTGTCACTTTGGAATTTGGAATCTTCCGATTTATAGATACAGCAGCTGAAGAGAGCTATATGGTTTTGCTTCTCCCTTTTATAGACATACACTTGCTTCTTACACCACACGGATACGGGTTTTAATCTGGATTTGGATCCGGTTCAGTCTCGGATCCACGTTCGGATCCGGTTCAGCGTCTGGATTGACTAGACCGAACTCTAGCGATATACCGTATTATACTTTTATTTTCACTCTCAAGTATAACAATTAACTATTGAGTTAAGAAAAAATAATTTTATATGGCTTGACATAGATATAGCTAAAAGTAACTAGATGAAATCAACTGAAATAAACAAAGACTTGGTCATTTCACCTCCACATATTAAAAAAATGAAATGCTATTTCGTTCTTCTTATGGATAGTTTATATGTACGACCATGACCATAATCTTATGGTAATTAGACCTAATATTTCTTAAAAACAAACAGTCAAGTTCTTTTTTTGGTGTGTAAATGATGTCACTTCCATATGCATTTCTTATACAGTCAATATTCAACGCTCTACATAAATATGGCTTGACATAAGAAGAATTCATAGTAATTACACAGAAGCAAGACAAGGAGTTGGTTATTTCATCATTATATATATAGATAGAGAGGGAGGTTCCATCGGAATGTATACAGATAACTTTTAAAGCCAAAAAAACAAAATAATTAAGAAGAGAGAGATGGAGAACAAGTGGAGAGTTATGATGGTGTTAGTTTTGGTGGTAATGACTGCCATTGGAGGAGAAGCAGGTGTTGCATGTGAACTGAGATGTGCACTCAAATGCCAAAGTCCGAAGAACCAAAGAGCGTGCTATAACCGGTGCGTGACGCTAGAATGTCACCATCCAGCCAAACGAACCTTTCACTCAAATCTTTCACATTCTCGGTAAATCTCTTTCTCTTTCCCTATTTTCTATGAATGTATGTACTTGTGTGTGTTTGTATGTTTGTATGTCATAGTTAAATTAACATGGTTGCTATGAATGTATGTACTTGTGTGTGTTTGTATGTTTATATGTCATAGTTAAATTAACATGGTTTCTATGGTGATAAATATATATCGCAGGATGAAGACTAGAGGGATCGAGAAAATGAGAGGATAGAGATAGTTTCCAAATTTGTCACGAGGGATTTTTTTTTCCTTTTCGTTTCTTTCTACATGTAAAATCAAAACTACAAATAAGATGAATAATAACAATAATAAAAATAAATCAATAAAAAAATTTATATTCATATGAAAATTTGGATGAGCAAGTATTATAGGTATATGATTCAACAAGGTATGTTACTGTTGATATATAAAAAAAAAGAAAAAAAACTCTGCTTGTAGCAGTGAATCTTTTGGAAGGATCACACGATCCTCTTGCTCCTTCTGAATCATTGCATTCATTTTGATTAGATTTATACTTTATATAACATACTAACAATAAACACTCATAGTCATTTTAAAATTTTGTATGATTTTGAAATACTTGACGTAAAAGTATATATGATTGATTGTGCATATTCGTACTTTTTTATTTAACTAATTAAATAAAAAACGAATTTTAAATATTAATATTGTATTGAACATATGTAAAACCAAATAAATAAGAATTACAAAAACGTATTAAAGTATTAAAATATTTAAAAATTAATTTAGAAATAAATTTGGTAATTTCTGTATTTTTGTATGAAATTTAGATACTTTGACTTAAAGTATTATTGATTTTGCTCATTTATATTTAAAAAAAATACATTCTATTAAAATAAACTACAACAAGGTGTTAAAATTTAGTTTAGAAGTAAAAATCACTTTTAAGTACGTCGACTTAAAATTATGATTCATCTTGTTCATTTACATTTGTTTTGATTTGATAAATTAAATAAAAATAAATTTTAAATATTCAATTGTATAGACCATATTAACTAAAACCAACTAAATAATGATTTCAAGATAAACTGATTTCAGGATTTAGTTTAGAAATAAATTTTGTAGTTGTTGCTTTTTATTATTTTTTACTTGAAAAGTATAATTGGTTTTGCTTATTGCTATTTTATTTGGTAAATTAAATAGAAACAAATTTGAAGTAAATAAATGTATTGAACCTTTTTAAAACTAACAATATAATTATTTCGAGATAAATTCAAAAAGCAGATTTTAGTCCCTAAATGGAGAGAGCTTGTTTGGCTTACTCATACACATTTATATGTGTTGTGACAGAGAGATATATAATAATAGCTTCCATTGAATATATTATAAACATATATAATTTTAAGCCAAAGAAAAGAAAAATTAAGAGGAGAAATGGAGAACAAATGGAGTGTTGTGATGATGGTGTTCGTTTTGCTGGTGGTGCCAGCCATTGGAGAACAACCAAGTCTTTCGTGTGTATTGAAATGTGAACTCCACTGCAAAATACAAATTATTTCAAATTGCTTCAATCGGTGTGTCAACGAGCGATGCAAGCATCAGCCACCTACAAGGACCTTTCACTCAACTTCACGCTCGCAGTAAATCTCTCTCTCTTTCTCTCTCTGTGTATATGCATGTACGTGTGCTTTGTAAAACTGACATTGTTTATATGGTGATAATAATGCAGGATGAAGACTAGAGAGATCGAAGAAATGAGAGGCTAGAGATCATTTCTGAAGTTGTCATGATGGACTATGTCCTTTATCTTCTTTTAGTATGTAAAGGAAAATCTATAATCGGATGAATAACAAAAAATAATAAAAGTTGAACAATGGGATGTCCAAATATCATAGTTCAGTATAATTTCAACACGGTAAATGGGAGAACATGCATATATATGTATCTATTGATAAGCAAAAACAAATGATTTGTTGTGATGAATCTTTTGGAAAGAGTCTTGCTCCTCCTATCTCTACCCAAAGTGATGAATGATACACATGAAATGGTCACATCTTTGTTTCTATTTAAATTTACGTCGGTTTCAATTTTTCTACATCCATTTCTTAAGTTATGTTTGAACAATTACATAAACAAATGGTTTGACATATAGATAGGTCTCAAAACAACTAGATCAAACCAAAGGATTTGATTATTTTCGTCATATATGTAATAATTTAAAATAAACTGATGCTTTCATTTATCAATCACAACTAAATTTAGGTTCGGATTCAATGAAATACAAGAACTCTATTTATTTTTGAAAAATATCCTACAATAGATTAAATAAAGTTTTTGTCACAAAAATATAACTCAAAGATAAAATTTACAAAAATAACATTCATTAAAATATAAAAAAATTATACCCCTTACTTTATATAATTTCAATTTAAATTAATTATCAAATAAAAAATATTTTATTTTAAAAAAAAATTTTCGAAATTCTTTTTTCAGTTTTTTTTTTAAATTTATTCTTTTTTTAAAAAAAAATTTCAAAATTTTTGTTCATCAGTTTTAGGAAGAATATACTAACTTTTAGGAATAGTTTACATAGTTTTAGGAAATTGTTCATAAAACTTCAGTAAAGAATTCCTAAAACTTTAATAGACATTTAAAATAGTTTTAACATATATAAATTGATTTTAAAAAGTTAATTAGCAAAATTATTAAATATATTCAAATGATAATATAAAATATTTAAGAAACTAAAAAAATGTTATTTAAAAAGTTGTTTTATATTCAAATGATAATATAAAATGTTCATAACACTCTCTCTCGTTAAAAACACTTTAAAAAAATTGAGTTTCATTTAAAAAAAGTAAAGAAGTAAAACCCAAATGAATTCTTTGGTCAAAAATAAAGATAACGATGACACAGGAAGAATAGAACCATTTCGGAATATGCTTGGACAAAAATGCCTTTTTGTTACATGTAATCCATAATGGTCTTTGACCTAATTAATATTAATGTTATCATGGTTTAGACCTAATTTCTCTTTAAAATTCTAGTCAACTTTTTAAATATAGTTTATGTCACTTCCATATTCCTTTTTTGAGAGTCAAATTTCAACACTTCACATATTAATGATGGTTTGGCATATATAAAGTTCATAGTAATTACATGAAAGTTAACAGAAACAAGACAAAAGAGTTGGTGCTTTCATCTTTATATATATAGAGAAGGAGAGCTTCAATCAAATATACACATAAAAAGTTCCACTCGCAGTAATACTCTCTCTCTCTCTCTCTCTCTCTCTCTCTCTCTCTCTCTGTAAATGCATCATGCATGTTACAGCATGTATGTACTTGTGCATGTGTATGTCATAGTGAAATTGACATGGTTTCTATGGTGATCAAAAATGCAGGATGAAGACTAGAGAGATGGAGAAAATGGAAGGATGATAAAGATATTTTCAGAACTTGTCATGATGGTTTTTTTAACCTTTTCTTTTCTTTCTACATGTAAACGAAAATCTACAATAAGAAGAATAATAAATAGTATTGATATAATAAGAAGAAAACTAATTATCTCACAACGGTCTTGACTCTTGCTTGACACACATTTTAACTTTAAGAAGTTGAGTTTTTTTAAAAGGATTACGGAACATTCTAAAGAAGACAAGACAGAAATCATAAAGCACAAATTAACTGGTCTCAAACAAATAAAGTAAACACCATTAAAACAGAACAATAAAAGAGCTAGCTTTCTTCTTCAAAAAGAAGCTTTTTCTTCATCACCTTGTGGAACGACGGTAACAGCCACAACCACATATACGTGGTCTATAGTGATTAACTTTCTTGCACGTCATGGAAAATTCCGCAAGATAATGACTAATCATCTCCGGTTTAATCACGATCTCGTTAAACTTCTTTCCGTTATGAACTCCGATAACACTTCCAATCATCTCAGGGACAATGATCATGTTCCTTAGATGTGTTTTCACAGCTTCAGGCTTCTTGTTCTCAACACTTGCTTCTTGAGCAGAACCATAGGTCCCTTCTTCAATCCTCTGTAGAATCTCCTTCGGACACGAGCGTTGAAGAGCTTGGCGAGATCAACGTTGGATATTTTGAGAAGAGCTTCGACACTGAACCCTCTGAACGAGAATTTCTTGAACGTTCTCTTCTTTGTCGCAACAGCCACCGCCGTGGCAAACTCTGGTTCGTTGGTCGCCATTGTTATTGGAGTTTTTATAATTCTGCAAGATGATAGAATATGCCATGAAGGAATGGTAAAGTTACCACGATCTTTTGTTTTTGCTTCGCTACTATTTATACAAAAGAAAGTTTACCAAAATCAAAAAATAAGAATTAACGTAATGTTGAACGAATTATTTACTGAATTCATACAATTACCCTTGATTACATGAGTATTTTTTTAATTATTGTTTGCATTATACACACTTTAATTTTCGAAAGTTTATTGTTTGCTTATAATTTTGTATTATAAAAAACTAAGAAAATGTGGATCCTCATGGCAAGTAACTATATTAAATCAACAGTAGCAAAGAACGATTCGTCATTTCATTTTCTATATATAGAGAGAGAACTTCCATGGAATGTGTATAAACATATAACCTTTTCTGTATATATATGTGTAAAAAAGAAACTCCAATAAGATCATTTTAGCATATATTCATGCTAATAGATGGGGTGAACAAGTATTATAACGGTCTATCATTTCAACAAGATCTTTTGGAGAACATAGTTGCATCTTTTGAGCTGCAAAACCTGTGATCTTTGGTATTAACTCTTTCGAAAAGAGTACCTGATTTTCGTCTTCCTTGTGAATCATTGCATATGTTCTTCCCATGTCTCTGCACAAGCTGAGAAACTGTGGATCCTCCATTGTTTCTCTCAAGTCCAGATACACATCCTTCGCAGTTACTCCGCCTGCAGATATCATCATCATCATTATTTTCTGGATAGTCGAGAGATTCAATACCAGATTCTGTGTCATTGCTGATGAATATGAATTCAGGCTTTCTTGTTTGTCCGAATAAAACTGCAGCAGAACCATGTTGCCCAAAGTGAACCGTGACATGAAGATGAAGAAGTCATTCAAATTCATTCCTGTAGAGGGGACAAGCGAAGGGGTTAAAACAGAAATGTTAATGTTCATAGATCCAAAGCTTTTTATGGTTTTTTCCCGAATTTATTGTTTAAATATACATTTATGAAAACACATTCAGTCAACTTAAAAGATTCAGTTGTTCACTATTGCACACCTTCAACATTATATTCCTCAAAGATACTAAAAATTTTCACTCGAAGTTCCTAGATGAATAACCAGGAGGTACCCTCAAATTAGGGAAGGATATAAATAGGGGACAAGTTTGACACTGAGTCCATCAAATTGAGATAAGTTATGCTTGCACCTGTGTTGGCAGCAAGATTACGCTGGCAGAGAGCTTCAAAATCATCAGCGATGTCTCTTATGTCTTCTATTGACTCTTCAGTCTCCTTGTAGTCCCTCCACAGTAGATCCCACTGAAATCGAACAGACATGAGTACACTTAATCTTTTAGTTCGGTTGCATTTTTCCTTATATAGAAGTGAAAATTCCCTTACCACCCAAGATAGGTTGTACGCGTTGAGCCAATTGTGGTTTATAGATATCGTGTCTTCCTGTAAAATATTTGAGACCATGCAATAAAACACTGTTGCTGTGTATATAGAGAGAGAGGAGAAGAGAGAGACATACCAAGTTATAAACTTGATGATGCCATCCACTGGGAACAAAGATAATTTCACCAGGTTCTTGAATGCACTCAAGCCAGGTGGTCTGAAGGCACACCATAAAACGCGCATAAACACATTGTGAAAAAGAACATCTTACAAATTGATAGTAGGACTAGCTGATTTACCTCCTTAAAACCTGGGAATTTAGTTTCATTCACCTCTTCCAAGATGTTGTAAATGCAATTTTTCATGTACCTGAAAAATTCATCTAACTATAAGCCCAGAAAGAGTGAAGAAATTAGAGTAAATTTACAGACAGGCAACATGACCAAAACGCTTGCCTGTCATAAACAAGATGACTTTGAGGAAGAGGAAGAAAAAGCCATCTCTTTTTCCCACAAACATTTGCTGACCAACTATAAGATCTAAACACATCAGCGTGTAGAGGTGTCCAAGATCCTACAGCCAAGAGCTCATAAATCATCAGAGCTTTGTCTGAAGGCCAAACACTCAAACAGACAATAACACCAACAGTTTATGTGATCTTAATCGGACCTTTTCCACCCATATAAACAAAGCGATAATCAGAGCAGCTTATTTGATCGTACTTCTGGAAATTTTCTCTATCCTCATGCATTTGGAAATTGTCTAAATAGATATTAAGCCAATCATCAGAAAACAACGGTGGCGTTTTGTAGGCTGTATAGTCTGGATACTCCTGGGTTTAACACGAGCTAGCATAAGAAAATATCAAAACTTTCAGATTAAGAAAATAGCAAGCGTGTGACTTAACCTCAGATATGCACCTTAACAAAGTGCCAGTCTTTCAGATACAACACAGACTTTCCATTACCCTCTTTTCCATTGTCTTCAACAGAATCCTGCGTCCATTGCTCGATAAATTCCAAAACAGACATTTCTAATCTTTTCTGATCTGTATGTTCTCTCGTATCACAATCTGCAACCTGTACGATAACCAACACCGAAAATCAATGAAAAAAAGGAATACTCGTGGGCGCAACCAGTAAAGTCTAAGTTTGATCGTTTCCTTAACAATTCGGGTATGTAAGCTAAGCAAAGCTATAAAACATTCTCAAGAAAGCAACACAAACGCTTGAAGACATTTTGTCGGAATTAGACAGGGCTCAAAAAGCCGTAGACTTTACCTGAACTTTGGATTTTCCGAAGTGGGTAGCAAAGAAGTGGAGATTAGGGAGTCCGTTCTCAGTGACCCAATCTTCCCGAGCTCGCCAATCTTCAGTGAGATCGGATATTAACACCGGCTGGCTCTTGGCCAAGTATCTCTCTGCAAAATCGGCGTATCTCAACTCTTTACCATTGATTTTCTCAATTTGACCTATTATCTCTATTCCCATTTCCCTACTCTCAAAATTTCCGAGATTCGGCAGTGCCTCTTGAGAAATTGAGAATCTCCGATCAAGTCGCCGGAGAGGGTTCAGGCGAGTGAACGACAGGGTGAAATTCATCCAGACCAAAGAGACTCTGTTCATGCAGAGACTTCAGCTTGATTCAACGCTGCGTTTCTAGGCCCATTATACGTCCATTGTCGGCCCATTAGTGGCTCATTCTTGATCTAAAGGGAAAAAAAAGCATGATACAAATCAAAAAGTAATATACACTATTTTGTTTTATTTAATGAGACGTTAGGTTCTGATTTAAATCTCATCAAGTGTGTCGGTTGGATTCGTTAATGCATCTCAACTGAGAATTTGAGAATTGTATTTGCCTTTTCTTAATTTAGTCAAATATTTAGTCAAAAGACTCGAAGCAAACCTTTAATTAGTCATATCATCTCCACTTTCTGCTTAAGAGATTGCTAATTTAACTTTATGGAAACTCCCTTTTTCTTATAAATAATATATTCTACAAACTCACTTCAAATATTTTTTTACAAATCTAATTAGACCTCTTTCAAATCCTGAGATTCTCGTATGTGTCTATCTATCTATCAATCAATCATTTTTTTTTGGGTTTTGTTCAATGCATGCGGCTTTAATAATCATGATTATTCTCTCTTTTTTTTCATTTCAGACATAATATATTTATGACACGATGACTTGAATAGTTGAGAAATTCAGATCTTATGAATCCTAAATAGTGCTTATGATTGACAAAAGAGTTCCCAATAATTGCTGACATGATTCTCTTTCAAAGGCATGCATATAAATAGCAACATCAACAACAACACATTAGTGGACTAAGTGGAGTATACCAATAATGAATAAGGAAGTAGTTGCTAATATTTAAATATCTCATTAAGAACAATAATTCTCTACTAATTTTACTAATCAAAAGAAAATATTTTTTTTTGCTTTTTTAGTGGTTTAGGAACGTCGAGGTTCGAGACACAAGAACAAGATAAAGAGAGATAATATTTGCATTATTTACTTCAAGGGGTAAACAAAATTACTCTTACTTATCAATTCCCAGTTTTTACTGTTAACTTCTACTTGCTTTATGTTCTCCTCAAATCTAGTAAAAAAAAATATTGTGAAAATAAAATTAAAAAGTGGAATTCAAAAAGAAACATAATCCACTTCCAAATCTAAAGCCACTATTATTAGAATCTGAAGACAATGGTCGGCGGTTATAACACAATTAATATATTCAATCTTTATTGATGAATCTAAATATTCTTGGAAACGATTTTTGAAAGACTAAAGTTCATATATTATCAAACCACCAACTATATAAAATTATAGAATATGGAGGCTCATATATCTTTTGATATATATGAAACTTTTAGAGTTCTTATCAAGGAGTTTAATTCTCGAGTTTTGACTCTAATTAAAGTCACAACTCTTGTTGCTTTTACAATTTTTTTTTTCTTTTTTGCTGATTTATAGTTTGTAAGAGTGTGAAAGGAGCAAAGGACCCGCAATGTAGAATGGTAAAAGAAATTGTCTTGTTGGGTTTTGTAGTTTAGCTGAAAGGCAGAAACTCTGAGTTTGCTTCCTTTTCACGTCTTTATAGACATCGATTGATTGATGGCTTTGATGGATTCTCGATTTCTTCTTATTATTTTCTCCACGACCAATACCCAAACTTTAATTTTCCCACATTCAAATTATACGTATCATTTTTCATAATTATACGATGATACATGAGCTGATGTAAGAGATTTTTTCAAATGGACTTATGAATCTTTGTATGTTTGACCAAATATAAGAGCATGTACATTATGTTGATATAAAAGCCTCTATAGCAGCTTCAATTCATGTATTTCCCATGGTTTATGGATCATCATTATTTAATTTTATTTCATTTGATACTAATATGAAAGTTTCTAAGGATATAGAAAAGCAGAGAATTTTATTAATTTTACTATGTTAGATGAAAGCTATAAGATTATGGGCTTAAGATAGATGAAAGCTATAAGATTATGGGCTTAAGATAGAAATATAGAATTACAAGTTAAACTCCGCATGTTAGATTAACTAGATTTGGCAAAACAAAGTTAACTACATAAAAATATTACTTAACATCTTTTGTTATATATCTTACTTACATCACTTATCACCAAGTATTATTGCAATTCACAAGCTTTGATCGAGCAACTTTTCAAATTGAATTATAGAAAGTTTTGACTTATATATGGACCAAACAATTAGGCATTCAAGTAGGCTTATGAAAGAAAGAAAATGAATATATGTCATAATCACTACCAAGTTTTGTTTCTTGTAATGTAAAATTTATTCAACAAACAAAAAAACTTATGTACAAATCAGTTACACTTTCTCGAATATTTAGATGAAAATTAACTCATCGCCACTATGTACAAACATCATTTTCGTTCGTCATTTATTGGATTTCGAAGAAAAAATAAGAAAAAGTCAAATACCATTTTTTAATTAGTCCAAAAGGGACTATGCGACAAATCTTATATTTGTCTTTGTTCGGAATTTTAGTCCCAATATCGTCATTTTCTTGTATTGCTACTTCAATTTCAGTACTCATGACTTGGACTATATTTGGTATATCATAACTTTCACAGGATAACTCCATAATGGAATACAACAACAAAAGAAGAATTCACCAGTGATTTTTCATTAATATATCGATGCATTAACATTCCTAACGATCTTATTTTATATACCTGTCTAAAAGGCTGCACACACCATATTAATCTATTAGTAACCAAAAAACAATAGTTAATAAAGGGAAAAGGAAACTTCATAATCCACATGCCTAGCCGTCGCTCTACAAATTAATTCTCACACCAAAAAAAATACAAGCCTAGCTAATAATATGATAACTCCAAAGAATCAATAGAATATATACTACTCATATACATCCCCTATATATTAGTTAGGTAAGCAACCATACAATGAACACCACTTCTGTATATTACAAATAAATAAAAATCTATATAGTTAAGTAAGTTAAAACTGATAATCCTTCAATTATTAGTGTCCTTAATTTATCTCAAACATACATGCGTAACTACAACCCTAGTTTAGGTATTGAACCTTAGGTATCGTTACACACCAAACTTATGATGATAATAATGAAAACCACAATATAAATACCTTATCATAAATATTAAGAACAGTCCATGCATTTATAAATGAGTCGCTAGACAAAAATCCCAGCTTATTATATTGTATTCGTACCCCCCCACACACATAAATATAGAATAAGAGAGAGAGAGAGATGGAACACACATAATTTATATACTCTCACATGTTACCTCCTTGCTGATCATAACCATTGTTCCAAGGAAGAAAAGTCCCATACGATCCTCCCGTGCCACGTGGCAGCTGAGTCATCACCGGATTCGCCCCGGAAAGCCTATAAACCGGATTCAACGGCTGCGGCGGAAGTGGCTGAGGCTGAAACACCACGTCGACGACGTTACCAGGTGTTGACGTGGACAAACCATAGTGAGCCAAGTCAGCATTAGCAGCGTCGAGCTCCTTCTGAAGCCTATGGACTTGTCTCTGGAGATAAGAGATGGCTCCAACGCAGCCATAGACGGGATCACGGACACGTGCCTCGGCCTCGTAGGCTAAGGAGTTGACTGCGTCTTCGCGCTGGTGAGGGAGGAGCTCGTTGAGGAGCTTCGTGACGTTGCTTGCTCCGAAGATTTTGTGGACGTTGGCGAATTTGTGTGGCTCCTCCGGTGGGAAATATGGCGCGAATATGCATCCCGGCATGCATTTACGGCGAAGAAACTTGCACGCCGCGCATGGTGAGTTGTATGTGTTTGATGACGACGACGCCATTTCTTTTTTCGGTTTCTTTTACCTAATATTAAGTTTGAAAAGCTTTTTCAACTTAAAAGAAACAAAAATAAGGAAATTAAAACACACATACACATGCACATATATGAACTTTTTATAATACAAAATTATAAGCTCATATATAATATTTGAATTTGCTAGAAAACAATGACACTTCTAATCCTAGGTTTCGTTTACAAGTTGTGTTTCTTCTATATTGCTACCTTGTAAAAAAAAGAAAACTGTGTTCGATTACTTAGCTCTCTTTTTTTTTATTCCTGAGTTTCTACTAAATCTTTCATTTCCCTTAGTTTCCACGTTTCTCTTTATATGTACGTAGACAAAGGCATATCTACACAGAGAGACACAAAAGGTACACATTCAGGAGAAACGTAGAAAGGGACATAACATGTCCAACATCGAATCTAAGGATACAAAATCAAAAATTACATTTAGGAACACAAAATCAAATTGATAGTTCAATTAAATGAAACTTGATCTAATTTAAATATAGACAAACAACACTTAGCCACAAATTAAGCCACTTTCTACAGACCATAGCTTCTTTAACTTCCTTTAGAAACAATAGTAGAATTTGATTTGATATAGAAATATAGTAAATTTCCCAAACATCTGAACTTTCTTAACAGAGTTTGTATATGCCCACACAGACTTTTTTTATTTTTGCTGAAGAGACTTTTATTTCTAACACAAGACATACATGTGGATCAGTTAAGACTCAATTCAAACTATACTAGACTGGAAGTGTTTGGACAAACTCATTGGACAAAACAAAAGTCGGTGGTTTCGTATGTCAGATCGATAATTTGTGCATCTCTCTGAGTATATATCAATATTACATAAAAATAATACATTTGTTTTTTTTGTTAAATGCATATATATAGTAACTTTTTACTAAAATCAAAAACAAAATTCTTTGTGATTCAGTTGTGCGTGCCCTTATGTGCCTTACCCTTTCCTTCATCTTCATCTCTCTCCTCAACCCCTATAGCTTTGTTAAAAAAAAACTAATTACCTTAAAAGGAAAACTCAGTGATGATTCTTTAAATTCTATTTGTAAGCCCCAAAATTAATTAAACTTGGTCATAGAAAGATTATAATTTCAAAAAAATTCTTTGACAATCAGTTAGTTAAACCCTCTTCCTCTATTCTCTCTTTTTCTCCCTCCTTGTCCTTGTCGAGATGAAGCAATTCCACTAACCTCAAATAAATCTAATTTGGATCTGATCTTAATAAGGTCAACTCAAAGTGATCACATTTTCTGATGAATGTTAGATTTAAACATGTAATACTAATATCATTTTCTCATATGCTACAATTAGATAACCTTTTAAGTCTTTTTTTTTTATTAAAAACCTGTTAACTCTTTCTAAGAGTAGAAATTCAAATGAAAGTGATAGAAATGTCAAAGTGGATATATAACACATATAAGCAATTGCACAAGAAGATAGAACATGGAGCATACATAGGGGGGCATAGAATAGAAAAGGATTATCTTTGATGATCGGAAGCTATGCATACATCTAGGGATTTATTTAGATGCATATATATACATATCAAAGCATATATAGAGTTATATGTATACCTGCCTCTTTCAAGGGCTTTATTTCTTACCTTGAAATTTGCTTCCAAAGTAGATAGAGTAGGCTAAACTCTTAGTCAATGAGAGGGATATATTAGGGTTTAGCCCTCTGAAAGAAAGGGGAAACCCTAATTTCAAGAAGAATTGAGAAAGATTTGTATAGAAGCTGGGAATTTAAAGAAACCAAACAAACAAATAAAAAGGGAAAAAAATGAAAGAGAACATTTTTAGTGGAGAAGAAGGAGAAAGAGCAAAAGACAAAGCGTAATAATAACAAATGAACAATTAATAAACAGGAAGAGGAGGAGAAGGTATGTCCCTTAAAGAATGACTATGACATTTCATCTCAAGAATAATAGTAATATCATTCACTGTGCTCACTTTTGTCTGCCTATAAATTAATCTGTTTAACTTTAGCTTTTGTAAATTTTCTTCATGCATTTAATGATAACAATATTCCCGAATAGTCTCAAGATCAACCCTAAGCCAACTAATCTATAATCATTGTGTATATATACCCTATGATCACTCTATACCTGCCACGCTGATGGCCAAATGAAGGCTTGGAACCTCAAGAAACCCTAAACGTCTCGATCAAATCTCGATTGTAGAATATGATAACAGTAATCCCTAATTTGCAATGGGGATTAATAAATAACATATTATCAAGAGTATGAATGGTTTTGGCATGAAAAAACAAAGAGACAGTCAAAACAATCCATATGGTCAACTGTGTTCGTACCGTAACAAAAAGATCTTCACATCCTAAAATTAATAGTTAATTATTATTTTTTTAGTTGTAGTAAAATGATTCTTTGAATTTAATTCAATCAAACAAGAACACATATGAACAAGAATAAACTCTTGAGACCTCAAAGTAGCTAGGTAGAGACAGGAAATCAGTAAAAGTCAAGCGATTTCATGTGAACTCAAGTCAAGTTTTAATAGGTTTTGTAAAATCAAACTTTTGTAATGGAAAATAAATAAATAAAACTATGAGGGGGGTCCAAAAAGTTTTGAAGCTATAGCTAGGGTTAGTATCATACCAACAGTTCCTTGTGTTAGAGTATATATTATTGGAAGTGACAACCGATTGTGACATTTGTAACAGTGTCTTCTTCTTATTTAGTTCTCGCACCATTTTTATCACCAAATAATTTTAGCCGAAAGTCAAGATTAATTATCAAAGTTGACCTACAAAAATATTTTTGATAAGAAATTTTCCCCAAGCCCACATCGAATAAAACATTCGAGCCGAAGTCCAAAAGTCTAATTGGTTACATGCACTATTCTATTGAAGGAACAAACGGTTCGATTCGAATATATATAAACGAATTCGGACTAATATAGAATTATTGTTTTTCTAATTCAGGCTAGTAAGTTAAGACTGCAAATTAAAATTCACCTTATAAGAAACTTTGACCATTGGAATGGTTTAAAGATATACTGTAGTTCAAAAACCAAAAAAAAAGAATGCTTTCAAGATCCGTTAGATTATTAATTATTTTGTGTCAAGTTATGATGAGGGTTAGTGGTGGGATTTACAAATTTACTAAAGTGAAGCATCTAGGCTTTATCACCAAACTAATTTCTTCATTTATAATTTTGTGACTAATATAAGGATTAGGGTTCGAAAATAGAGGACCTATACTCTTTGCTAAAAGAGGAAACTAGTCTACTCTTTGCTAAAACAGAGTTCATATCTTATTTCTTACTAAGATACAAAAATTTGGTCCACAACTCAAAATTTTCAATCCTATTGATTTGGGCATTCAGATGGCTAAGTATCAACTAGGTTTTGAAGATTCGTGAAGAACTATGATTTGGTTGATTCATTTATATTAATTCCAAAATAAATCTTATATCATTAATTCGTGGACTTCCATTTAGGATCATTAAAGGACTTGAGATAGATCAACATCTTAAGTTAGAAAAGAAAACTTAATAACTTCTACGGTTCTACCAGTAGGAATTGATCTATACATGGCCCTTCAATACACAGAGGTTGCATATACGAGTATAAAATGATATGATACAATAGAGAGGTGGGGTATGAAGTGTTATAAAGGGTTTGCAGAGAGGGAGAGAGAGAGGGAGAGACAATATGGGTCCTCCTCACACATATGATCTACTAAAACTAGACTAGTACTACTTTGTCCCTCGCATTTATTTTTCTTCTTGTAATTTAATTTAATTCAATCCTTGCGACTCTTAAGAATCTCTAGAAACCACATTATATATATATGGTCTCATTTGAAACAACACACACATAAGAGATAATATTTAGTTAATGTATTTGCATGTGCTGATTATGGAAGATAAAGTTGGAGGTATGAGAGGTCAGTGATGCAACTTGGAGAATAGTTTGTGAATATGTCCTTTGTTTGTTTGTTTTTTTTATATACGCATAATGAATTAAAAACTAGCTTACAATCATGAATATGAAACACATAATTTTTGCAACGAAAAATTATAAGAGATGGAATTGGAGTATACACTAAATGTTCATATATTGGTTATTTATTTGCAAAAGTGACGGATAGCAAATTTCTAAACAAATTAGACTATTTAAATTAAGTAGCATATAATTCACACATGTTTTAAAAAAACATGTTATGTTATTTGATAGCCCGTTATTTTGGATACTATCAAGTTATTTAACTAACTCGAAATAAAAACTTGTTTATTTTTGTACCACCTTATATATTTTTGCAAATTATCACCCCCACCCCATATATGTATATACTTATGTCTTATCCATTTAATTATATAATATGCATTTGTTTACCTCCTTTTTCATTTGATTAACATATTTTCTTCGTTTACAATTTATACACAGATATTACGGGATTTAAATTTAGTTATTGAGTCATCCAATAGTAATTTTAGTACAACCACTAAACTATAAATACTAGTTTGTTCAAGTAATATATTAAAAGGTCAATTGAAATCTAAAGTTGGAGCTCAGAAAACTATGTATATATATATTTTTTTTTCCAGGTATTAGAATTACAACCTAAAATTTTTTTCTAAGGTGGAAAATTTATGTTCTGTAGTAACTAAAAAAATGAATAAATTGAAGACAAAGAGATACAGATTTTTATTCTCCCTCGGGATTGCTTATTTATCTGCAATAACACGTGTTCTGTCAAATAAAGTCAACCTACATTTCAGTAATTATCAATTTCCTTTACTAATTATATGATCGATTATGTTACACTTCTGCTATAATTTTCACGGCCTATCCAATTTTTCTTTTGTCGTGATCATGAAAATAAGGTGTTTTTTCTATTGTATGTGTGCAGATGTTTAAACTAAATGCATAATGTTTAGGAAAAATCTTAACATTTATAAATCATAGTGTAACCGTAATCCCAAGACATGGCCAAGTATTATAAGAGTTATAGATCAAATGGCCTTTGGAATGTCGAGACTTGATTATTCTTTAATCATGACTTGGTCTATAGATTCTAACTCCTATATAATACAAACGGTGAAAAGATTATTAGAAAATAAACCTAGGTTGTTTATAAACTATAATGATACTTTGCAACTAATTGGAATTTGTAACCTATGAGGCAAAAGCCTACAGTAAGCAAGAAGCATGCGTTTGATTTTAATATCTCTACACTAATGTAACTGTATAGATTTTATAAGCAATGTTTAATGGTGATGGTGTATGGACTGTATAGTTTATATTTGTTTTCTTTTTCTTTTTTCGATAAAAAAGACTATAGTCTATATCTTACAGGTGTAACATAATGATTATCAAGAACTTTTTGTGAACGTTGAACTTTATATATCAAGAAAATTTGTTACAAAAAGTACTCATTGTAGCTCCAATCTAGCTTTCAAAACTATCGATCAAGAATTTACACTTACGATGTATCTTTTCAAGTATATTTTATAATTTGAGATGATAAATGAACTAGAATCTTTAGCCAATCCACTACCTAAGATCTTCTCCTTCGAGTATAAACTGTGAAAGCAGTAAAGAAGATGACAAGACCAATAACTTGGACACGACAGTCATGAGTAGTAATCTCTAGACTGAAGCCATGAGAAAAGTAGAAAGCCTTGAGATTCAACAATAAAGACACAATGGTTGAATTTGTATATTATAACTCGCTCTGAGGCAGAACAAGTTTTGTGTATCAGCCACTCAAGTTCATAGCTTGGCTATGATCCAAAACGAGAGAGGAAAGACATTGCAGAATCTAATCACAAACCTAAAACTGATTATCATCAACCGATATCATTAAGAGCTAATTAACTCAAGCTGAATTTTGTAAAAGGCTTCCACATATCAACATAGCTTCGCAATTCGCGAAGTGGGAGTCTCTTCTTCCACGCATCAAGATCCGGTAAATCACCGGTTAGAGCCACCGTGCTATCATTCCCATTCCCAAGCGTTAGAACAAAGAGCTTATCACCAAAAACACAGCTCATCGCTTTCAACGTTTCCTCCATAACCAAATCTCCATTTCTCTCTGAATCCTCAGCTTCCACACACCTTCCTCCAACATTCACCATGATTCTACCTTTCTTCCTCAACCTACTTTTCAACTTCTCCCACACATTTGGATCTTGGAGCTCATTGATCACACTCCCTTTACTAAACAAATCCACTAAAATACCCGAAAACCCGGATTTGACGCTAGCGTCCAAGGCGTCACCAATGTTGATAAAGACCCTATCTTTATGATCCCTCTCGAGCTTAGACAGGCTAAAGAATTCTCTACCGACGTCGATCACGGAAGGGTCAATTTCCCATCCATGGATTGTGATTTCGGGTGGGTAAAGCTCGAGAATCAATCGGGCTGTTGACCCAGCTCCAAATCCGAGAACGCCGATTGGTCCGGGAGGGATAACCGGAGGCAGAGTAGCGAAAACGTCGAAGTAACTATCAGTTAGAGTTTTCAGGAGGAAAGAGATACTGTGGATGTTACCGGGATTGTCGAGGAGGAGGAGGCGAGAGCCGGCGAGTGGGTGATTGGTTCTCCGGGAAACTTCGATGACTCTGATGTAATTGTGGCGGGATTTGAATTTGGCGATGGTTTTGACTTCATTGGCTGGGATTCCGTCGTCGTCGTTGGAAGTTTTGTTGCGTTGGGATTGGGTGGTTGACCGGCGGGTAAAGATTGGGTTTTGCGGTGGTTTAGGGCGGAGATTGAGAGTTGAAGGAGGAGATAGCCCAAGGAAATGGCGAGAAACGTGAAGTGGTGGTAAGAGAGAAACAAGCTCCTTGGCCATGGCTGCTCTCAATAATGGCCAATTTTCCGAAGTTTTATGAGCTTGGATGACGATTGTTTCGAACTTCAATGGGTTAATTTTGAGTTTTTTTTCTCGTACTTTCGATTTCTAATGGTAACAAAACTTTCGAGCAAAACGGTAAACCTAGTATAGATGGACTTTCTCTGGTTTTGATTGAATCACTAATAGAAATGCATTCATATGAAATAAGTTTGAAGGCAAAAAGAAAAAAGGTTTCTTTGCAATAATTTCACATCTTCAGATTTCTAAGGCCAAATCCCACTGTTCTATCAGATCAATGCGGTGTTTTTAAAGAAACACAAAAACTTGCTAAAGAAAGCATGAAATAGTCATTCCCTAACTTTTGTCTTAAATCTGCGGACACTAGCATATGCAAAAGATACAACATCAAGCTGGTTTTAAGACGATGGGGATTTCACATCCGACTCTGGGTTATCATCTTCCATCTCATCTTCTTCATCCGTAGAGTCCCTGAAGATATAAGAGTTTTCAATTAAGTTCTCTTATCACTTTGTTGAGAAGTTTAGATAATGAGGCATCAAGGATTGGTAGATTGGCGTAGGAGGAAGTTTTTTTCACCTGTCCGTAGGTTGGCCATCAATACCTGAGAAACCAAGAATAGGTTTCTCATCATCGTCACTGTCTGATTCATAAGTAGCAGTTCCACTCCAAATGCGAGGCTTTGGTCTTTTCTCCATGTCTTCGTCCGGCTAAAAATTCAAGATAAACATATCTAATGAGTCTGTCCCAATATGACATGACGAAACTAAAACAGCAAAGAGAGATGTACATCAATGGATGACTGAAAATCTACCTCATCCAAAACTCGATTGACTGGAGGTGTGTGCTGAAACGGCACGCTAGGTGCATGTATTAGTCCCGAAAGTTGTTCTAGCAATGTGTTCCTGACATTTCATAAAGTAACTTCTCTAAGTTCAAAATGTCCCATTGACAAGGCCAATGAGGCTCATAAGCCAAAAGTACGAACATGTAAAGCATTCGTGAACTATTGGAACCGGCACAAAGATAAAATCCTATGTTACGTTGAGACTATGTAGGAATTCAGTTACAATAATCAAAAGAAGGGGATAGCAGGAGATATTACCTTATCCTCTCCATATCTTTTGGTGTGTTCAAATTCTCCATTGGGCCTGGCTCAACATGGAGCGTATAGTCTGGTCCGAAATACTCAAAATACTCATTGAATGGGAGTTTGTTGTCCGGCTCTACTCCGACTGCAACTGCAGTCTGCAACGAGTCAACAGAAACAAACCGTTCAAGAACAAAAACTTACATAATTACCAACAGTCATATAAGAAGTGCAAAAGAGATGAAATTACCTCATAACACCAGCAACGGGCAACATTTCGAATAGTATACCCTCCACCACCCAAGACCATGAGAGGAACGTTGTAAGATCTTAAGAACCGGAGACAATCAGCATGACCCTTGACTGATAAGTTGAAGCAACCCAACCGATCACCGCTTAAGGAGTCAGCCCCACACTGAAGAACAACTGCTTCTGGCTGATACACCTCCATAACCTTCTGGATAAGAGGTCTGAACAAGCTGCGGAAACTTTCATCGTCCATGCCATCGTTTAATGGAACGTTTAGAGCATAGTATTTCCCTTTTTCTGCGCCAACGTCTCTTATGTGACCAGTTCCTGGGAAAAAGTCCCCAAATTTGTGAAAAGAAACAGTCATAACTCTATCAGTGGTGTAAAACGCCTCTTCCACTCCATCTCCATGGTGGACATCGATGTCTATGTACAGAACCCGCTGCAAACGAAATTTGATGAAAGCAGTTAGGATGCAAGCAATGGTAACATCATCTTAACCTACCGAACAGTGTTATGAGGATACAATAGCAAAGCAACCAAATCCAAAAATCTAATGGAAACATAAGCAAGAAATTTGAAAAACCAGATGAAGGAAACAAAACAAGTAGCAATATGGAATACTTTCTAATGCCTGCCCACTTCTCAAACAAACCAATATCCCTTGGCCATGGGAACATTGACAGGAGTCAAAAGATTATATAACTTGGAGCTGTATTTCTCAGAAACATCTGATGCACTTGACCTACATGATAATGCAGGATTCTAAAGGTGATATGCAATTCTGAAACATGAAAGAATCAAACATCATTCGATAATCACATGAAAATTCTAGATTTCAGGTAAATTCACGAAAACCAGTCAATAAGATAACCTTAAACCCCAAAATTATTTTTTACTTCTCCATGAACAGATACGAATTGAGATAATCATGAATCGAGCATTTACCCTAAACATCTTGAGCAATTCGAGAATTCCTAGCACGATGTCATTTACGTAGCAAAACCCAGAGGCTTCGCTTTTCTTAGCATGGTGAAGTCCACCGCCCCAATTGATGGCGATATCCGCGTCCTGTCGGTTTAATTTGACGGCTGCACCAATGGAACCTCCGGCTGAAGCACGGCAAAAGTCGAAAATCCCGTCGAAGACAGGACAATCCTCGCCGACATTAAATCGCCTCAGGTTTCGTGCGGACGAAGGATCGCCCATGGATTCCGGCGAAACGGAACGGAGAAAATCAACGTACTCCGGCGAATGGAACCGACTAATGTCAGCGGCGTCGGCGAGGTTAGGGCGGCTGATTTCCAAGCGACGGTGGAGGTGATAGTGGACGATTAGACTATGAGCCATACGGATCCGGTGAGGTTTCATCGGATGTCCTTGACCATAGTAGTAGTCACCGATCGTTGGCTCGTAAAAGTAGCTGACTCGTCGCTTTCGACCGTCGGGTCCCGACGGCAAAGACACTCCGCTTTCGTCTGACTCCATGTCCTTCTTTCTCTCCTCCCCCAAGTTATTTTAACACCGAAGTCTGGACAAAATAGTGAGGTATCGTATTATATAGACAATCTTAATTACATGACTCCTCCATATTATCAATATTTTTCTTTTTTAGATGAACACCGGATATCCAGTCAACGATTTCCGAAAGCCGAGATTGGTCGATATTTGATCCCAAAATTAACATATTATTCCATTATAATTTTGTTTTTCAAATATAACATTCTAATATCTTTCAAATCATCAAATTACGGATTTAATCCTGTAGTGGTTCAATTATTATTTCTAAATGAATTTTAAATTTAAAAATATATCAAATAAAGAAATAAATATATAAGTTGCTTATTTAAAAAGAATTATTATCTTACAAAATCATTAAAAAAAATCTTAATTCAAAACACACAAAACTGTTTAACAAATTTTCTAACATTATGAGATATACAACATCAAAATATAGTCGACAAAAAAATATATATAACATGAGAAGATGAAACATAGTTACACCAAAAAAAGACAAACTGTTTTCAACTTGATACATAAATTGTAAACTAAAACAAACCTATAATATATTATTATAGAACAGTAGATCTACATAGAAAAATCTCTGTCGTTCTGTGGAAAGGGTGTTAACGAACATGGAAGTTGGGACAAAGACAAAAAGAATATATCTTCGATTCTCGAGTCTAATAACTATTATCGAGCTAATTTTGGATCTACAAATATATATTGTTTAAACCTTCATTTTATCAGAATAAGTTTAGACGCAGCGATTGACTAGAAAACAGATATTAGAATGTCAAATCTATCATTTCAATGAATCATGAACACAAAACTCAAAAATATCGAGATAGTATATCATGACGAAGATGAAGAAATCAACTAATTAAGTAAAACATTTGTTCTCTACGACAGAGAGCTTCAACATGAAAACAAACACTGGTCAAGTATCATCATAATTACGCTTTTTTCTACAATGAGGTACAAAGTTTGAGGTTGATCTTGACCGTTTATCTCCAAACCCACCACGTCCTCCTCCTCTTGACCGGAAAGTACGTCCACCACCAGAACCTAAACAAGTCAACAAAATGAAATAAAATCATCACAACTAAACATCACGAAATGGTTTTGATGAGCTCAAAACGAGACCAGAATTGAGTTTTCACCTCCAAAACCAGAACTAGACCAGAACTGAGTTTTCACCTCGTAGAGCTGGGCAAGTTGTACCTCCCACTCTCTCTGCTCTGATAAGCTCCAAAACCAGAGAGAGTGAGAGGTACAACTTGACCAGCTTCTTGAAGGATCTTGATAAGCTCTCTTGCAAACTTAATTAGCATTGTCATGCGTAAAGAATGTAAAGGCCATTCCTTTAGCTCCTGCACCAATCCTTAATGGGCTTGCAATGATTGGACCGAACCAATCTTCCATTTCCTAGTTTGGATATATAATTACTTTTGTGATGTGGAGCTAAATTCTAGTGCTCAAGAGTGAAGAGGAGTCTCAAAACAATTGTTTGCATACATTTCCAATCAAAAGTTGGAGATTTTTAAACTCACAATTGGAATTTTTTAGACTTACCATCTACACCAGTCCGTCCAAAAGGCATACATATTTTTGGAATACACCATATATAATTTTTTTGTAACAATTGAAAAGTAAAGTATATCTTTGACTTGACCCATATTTTTCTAAATAGAAGTGAGAGTCCTATGTATTATGTAATACAATTACATGGCCTACAAGGTCGGACTTGGCATATTTTAATTTTGAACAAGTTAAGCCCTAGTAGCAAAGGAAGGTCCTAATAAATGCAAAAATCAATCAATAGATTTGACAAAATCAATATTCATGTGATTTAGTACATTAGTATGGAAGAGATGGAGAGCTAAGATTTGCAAGTTTTCAATAGAATATCTCAACAAATAATAAGATAAACATAAGAATTATTTATAGATATATATATAAATATATTTGTTATGATATTCTGTTAGAGATTTACAATGAACGAATCAGCATTCAATATTATTTTTAATGAATTCATTATTATCACTTTATTTCTTCTCGGTGGAATTTTAATTAAGGAACGAATATTCCGTTATGGAATAACAGAATTGTCCAAAATGCCCATAGAAGGTCCAACGAATTTTCCCAATAACCCATACGCGTGGGGTCCCACCGTGACATCACCCCCTGCCTATAAAAGCAGTCCATCCGCAACCTTTCTTCTCGGTTTAAGACACCGAGAAACCAAAAACAAACACTAAAGAGCTTTAAATAAATAATTTCCCTCTTCTCTCTCACAAAATTCTCCAAAAAAAAAAAAAAATTCAAAAACTAAAGAGCTTTAAAAAAAAATTCTAAAAATGGTGGCCGTTGATGTTAAGGAGAAGAACAGTGGAAGCAGTCTTAAGTTTCTATGCAGTTACGGCGGTAGAATCCTCCCTCGTTCTACTGACGGGAAGCTCCGTTACGTCGGAGGTCATACCAGAGTGCTCTCCGTCGATCGTTCTATCTCTTTCGAAGGTTCGTCTCCTGTTTCCTTTTAAATCACTTCAATTCGTGTTTGAATTCAATCCTCCTGCGCGATTCAACTTCCGATTTTTGCCAATTCTGGGCGTTGTCGACCGAAACAAAATTGAGATTGATTGTAATTTTTGTTTTCTGCAGAGCTAATGAAGAAACTATGTGAATTCTGCGGATACTCCGTTGATCTGAGATGTCAATTACCAAACGACGATCTCGAGACTCTAGTTTCCATCAAATCAGAGGAGGATCTATTGAACATCGTCGAGGAGTACGATCGCGTCTCAGGAGCCAAGATCCGAGCCGTTCTTTCGCCTCCGAGATCGCAGAAAAAGGAATCGCCGTCGTCTTCAAGCGGCGATCGATCTCCGAAATCTCCGTTCTCCGTCACGCCTTCCCCGCCAAACTCGCCGTCGTCGACGTACGGAAGATATCTACAATCTCGGTATTGTCTACCTCCCACGGATCATCTTCCTAGAAGATTCAATCACAGATCCGGAGAATTATATTGCTATGCGTGTCGTGTACACAAAGACTCTAGGCTCATCTGGCATTGACGAAAGTTGGAAAGTCGAATATACGCCATAGATACGATCATACGAACGACGATGAGGACAAAGAAGCAAAAAAAACGAAAAAGATATGAAAAAAATAAGAAATCAGGGATTTAAATTTAGGTGCTTTAAATTTCTACGATGTGTTTTTTGTGAAGAGAAGAATTAAATTTTTCTTTGCCATTTACGGTCGGAGACGTGACCAGCGGGGAAATTTTTTTTAGACGGAACCATCCGTTCGGGGCCGTTACGAACCGTTAGTGTTGCCGTTACAAACCGTTAAGAGTTGCCGTTACGACGTGTTCGCACGTACGACGTTCTTTTTAAAAATACGTGATACGTGGCGAATACTGAGAGACCGCACGTGTCTATGTCAAGGATTTACACGCGTGTTGGCTGGTGGAATCGTTACGTCGACACGTGTCACCCATGTCTACTTGACGAGGTTTTTTTTTGTTTTTTTGGCTTCTTTAATAATGATAGAAGTAATTTTTTTATTGTTTTCTATTTTGTTAACATTGCTTTCTTTCTTGTCTCATCAGGATTCGAGAGGCATATGATCTTTTGCTCACACGGGGTTCCTTTTTTTCGAAACCAATTTTTTAGTCCCACTTGAAAAAATTAAAAAAAGAGTTAAGTACTATCATCTCTATTAATTAACCATAACATACGAAAAAGAAAGGTCGTTGGTACGTAAGGAACGGCGTACTTTAGCTGACTTCCAAATTTCCCCAACTTGTGAATGGGACAGACTGAGGACTAAGAAAATAGAATTTGGTGAGCAACTTGTCCTATTCTTTGTTAAATTGAAAATTTGAACATCATGAAAGATAAGTTATTAGGAGTTGTTCAATGATTATAAGAGAATAACTTATGGAGTAGGAGTACCACAAATCTCTTGTTTTCTGCTTAAACTAATTACAACTTTTTTTTTGTTGAAAAATCAATTCAGCATTTTTGAATTTTATTCAACCCTTTGTTAGCAGCATCTAGACCGGTCAAATATAGGAAAATGTCATCATCAAGTCAGTCTATGTACCACAGAATTTGGATGCCATTACACAAACACAAAACCAATCCACATTTTCTAACATTTTCAAGTTAACAAATGAAAAACCACGAAACCTAGACAAAACTGATATGTACATGAACAAAACTCTGAGGCCAAAAGTAAAAAACCGTATCAACTCCGGAAAGAGTTGGACTCGATGATTATTAGTTTCGCCGGAACCATAAGTCAAAAATTTGTAGGGATCCCATAAAAACTTCTTGGATAGAAGGAAATCTAGCTTACAAAGTTAAAATCCCAGTCGTTTGGGCACAAGGGTATCCCCAAAATCAAGCTAGTTCCATCAGTAAAACTTTTCTTTTGTTCTGGAGATTATTTAACCTGTTTCTTGCTCGAATTCTTCACCATCAGATTCCTCAGCATTGTCTGCATCATCATCCTCTGCTTCAATATCGTCTTCTTCCTGATGGTTGTCAACTACAGGTTTTCCAATTACCGGTAAGCTAGGACTCATCTTTCTGATCTCGTTGCACTGCACCAAACCAAGACAACAAGAATGTACTCAAACTTATATTAGCATTCACATGAACAACACTGTGATCGACAATTAGCCTGATCCCTATCCCTTTTTCCATCCTCCATGTCTATATTAAGACAACCTAATATAAGTTCACTCTTCAGATTTCAAATCCGCAATTGAAACATCATTTTTTCCTCATTGGAGCACCAAAAAGAGTATGCTCCAAAGACGAAAGATTGAAGAACAATCAGATACCCTAATGCATCCATCAAATGATATGCCTAAAGCCAAATAATAGATAACTCGCTTAGTACCAACAAAACCACCTTCGTTAAATTTGAAATCAAATACAAATATTAATTGTTTCTACTTATAATTACTCAAATCATCGATAAATCTCACTCAATAAGCCATCACCCGAAACGAAACTACTCGGTGCAAATCTTTCAGAGATCGAACGGACCTCAATTTCGAACCCAGAAGTTATCAATATCACGATGGTCACTCGAATCCAGCTCGAATTTTATGGGACTAAAGAGTTTAGATTGGCCAAAAATGTTTCAGTGATACGAGAAAACTGAAAAAAATCTCTAATCAACAGATTTCGAAAGAGGGAGAATACAGAGAGAAAATAAATGATACCTTTTCTTCGAACTCGGCTTCTTCCATAGCGAGAAGAATCTCTTCGTTATGCGGCTGAGGCCACTGTAACGGTAGCAAATACGATGCCGGAATCGTCTTCGTCGATGACGGGAACTGGCTCATCAACGTCGGAAACTGTAACATTATTCTATCTCTCTCTCTGTCTAAGAAAAAAAACTGTAAAATGAAGGGAAAAAAAGAAAAGTTCCAGGTGACAAAACGCTGCGTAGTAGTAAATACTTAACATTGGGCTCTCACTAGCGTAGCCCATTTACACCGAATTCTTGGGCCATCTTCGTGTACAAGGAACTTATACAAAACTGTGAAAGTAACAGTGTAATACGTGTCGTATGCATTAAAGTTAAAGCATTTAGTGCTATATCTGGTGGGGCCCCGCTTTAAATGTTGTAGAATAATTGTTTTTTACGCAAAGGCCCATTGGGTCACACTTCCTATCTTCCGCGCGTGACGTATTTTTGAAACTAAATACCATTCAAATAAATTAAATTCTTCGTTGAACAGACAAAAAAAAATAGTTAAAGTAAATTCTTTGAACAAAAAGTAACTACTGCATCTTATATTCGATTCAATGATAACTGGTAAAACACTAAAAAAAATTATTAGCCTCAAATACCGTCTATCAAACGATTTCTTACAGATTAAAATCCGAAATTATTGCAAATTAATCATTAAAAATATATAATAATAAATTGAAGTACTGCTAACAAATTCGAGTCATCTATATAGGAGTAGCAATTTTCTTAAATCATAAGCAACAATATATAGTAATAAACTAATTATATATAATGTTCGTTATCATTTAATTATTCACTGCTGTTTAAATTAGGTCCCTAATCCCAACAAGGATGTTTGAAATCATTTTTATTTACCGTGTCAAGTCACGAAACATGCGGAGAACGATAATAAAAATATAAAAACAAGCTAATTATAGACAAAATATTGACTATCAATCTTGCAAAAAAATGTTTGGTGAATAGTTGTAAAGGCTGTACATTGCGTAAAAAAACTTAGGGTAAAACGAAAAAGCATCACATTATTATTTTAAAAAGGCCAAACACAACTTTAAAAAGGTTAACTCTTTATACCTTTTTTTTCCACACCCATTTCCTGTGAGAGAAACTTTTTTTCGAAACAAAGAAACTTCGCATGCGGGAATATAACAATACGGCCTTTGCTTCTCAAAACAACGACACAAAACCTCTCTGTACATGACTCACACACATATATACAAGTCTCTGTGTATCTATCTTTATTACACTATATATATATATATATATCTTAACTGAATCAGTTTGTAAGTCTATAAGCAATATGTTTCTTGCTTCAGGTCTTCCCCAAAAGCTTGTGTTCTTGATCTTGGTTTATCTCGGTAAGATTGATGATGATGATGAAAGCTCTTGTCCCGGTTAAGTCACGTTGAGAGGTCCTCGACGATCCATTGACGAAGCTAAATGGGGAATAAGCATTCCTGGTCCGGTTGACTTCATTTCAAATCTTATTATATATGTGTTTTGTAATAATTCAATGTTGTTAAAGCTGCTACTCGATGTTTTAATCACTTGCATATGCTTTTACTCACTTAAAATACGGTAGCATTACTTATTTAATCATCCTAAAGGTTACCAACTTTTGCTTTGGAAGAAAAGACCTTTTTTATTTTTGAATCAACACACATGGATTCAACGTATTTAGAGGTTAATCACTTAATGAGTAGATTGCTACGTTTATGGTTGGTATTTCTGTGTTCAATTTTGAAAAGACCTTATATCATTGACTCATAAGTCAATTATATATATAATCACGCCAAAATAAGAATTAACTAGATGATGAAAATACAAGACTTTCAGAAAGAAAAAAACAAACAATTTTTTTGAAAAGTCTTCTTTTTTATTGAAAGGACCCTATGTCATTGACTCATAAATTATACTTCCTCCATTTTTTTAAAAATGTAATTTTAGAGTTTTCACACATATTAAAAAATTATCAAAAATTCTATTTTATCATTTGTTCATAAGTAAATATTTTTTAATTAATATACTAAAACAATAAGATCAAAAATTGATTTTTGTTTAAAATTCTGTATTGAAAATATAAAGTGACATTTTTGTGAAATAAAATTAAAACTTTTAAATGATATTTATTATGAAATGGAGAGAATATATTACACAAAATAAGAATTAACTAGATGATGAAAATGCAAGACTTTTTAAAAGAAAAACAAACAATTTTTTAAAAAACTCTTCCTTTTCGTAGCAGCTTCCTTCATTTGGCTTCTTCATATACCCACACACCTCCTTCAATTTTCTACACAGAGATTACAATCAAATCCACTTCATCGACTTTCTTGGTGCCGTAACAATGGCGGACAACAGAAAAAGAACGAGCTTGTTCGACTTCTTTCTTCTCTCCGTGTTTTTGCTCTGTCTTTGCATACCTCCGATTTCGGCATCGGCACAACGTCGGAAACTCAGGTTCGGCGTCAACGGCGAGTTTAAGATACTGCAAGTGGCGGATATGCACTTTGCAAACGGCGCCGCTACACGGTGTCTCGATGTTCTTCCTAGCCAGAAGGCTCACTGCACCGACCTCAACACCACCATCTTCATGTCGCGAGTCATCGCCGCCGAGAAGCCTGACCTCATCGTTTTCACCGGTAAGACCCCCAAATTAAAAAAAACCTAATTTTCTCCGCTCGATTTCTCATCTATCTCTGGTATTCGGAATCCGATTACCACTCCTTGTACTGGAAATTTTCTTTTTGAAAACGCTGAATCTGACATTTGTTTACATACACCCTAGCTTAGAATTTCTTTTTACGATGATAGAAGTTGATTCTCTTTGGATGTTTGTATCGTTTCAGGTGATAATATCTTTGGGCCAAACGTTGCAGACGCTGTGAAATCCTTGAACGCTGCTTTTGCTCCAGCGATTGCGTCTAAGATCCCATGGGTTGCTATTTTGGGCAACCATGATCAAGAATCTACATTGACCCGAGAAGAACTCATGAATCATATCGTGAAGCTACCCAACTCTTTATCTCAAGTGAATCCTCATGATGCTGCTCATTACATTGATGGGTTTGGTAATTACAATCTCCAAATCCATGGAGCTGCCGCTTCGAGTCTACAGAAAAAATCTGTGCTTAACCTCTATTTTCTCGACAGTGGAGATTACTCTAGTGTTCCTTACATGGAAGGTTATGATTGGGTCAAAACTTCTCAGCAATTCTGGTTCGACCACACTTCAAAACGTCTCCAGGTATCAACAATGGACACTCCCTCTGGCTTTCCTCTCATTAATCCCAACATTTGTTGTTTAGAGTCTTGGTTTTGATGATAATCGCAGAAGGAGTACAACGCCAAGCCTAATCCTCAAGAAGGTATAGCTCCAGGACTAGCTTACTTCCACATTCCATTACCGGAGTTTTGGAGTTTCGACTCAAAGAACGCCACAAAAGGAGTGAGACAAGAAAATACATCCTCGGCTTCCACAAACTCGGGATTCTTCACGACATTGGTAGCCAGAGGAGATGTGAAATCGGTGTTTGTGGGTCACGACCATGTCAACGACTTTTGCGGTAAACTCAAAGGTGTGAATCTATGCTACGGTGGTGGATTTGGGTACCATGCTTATGGTAAAGCTGGGTGGGAGAGGAGAGCGAGAGTTGTGGTTGCTGAATTGAATAAGGATAGAAAAGGAAACTGGGGAGACGTAAAATCGATTAGGACATGGAAAAGGCTTGATGATCAGCATCTCTCTGTTATTGATGCTCAGGTTCTTTGGATCAATTCTGCAAACGGATCAGTTGTTCGTCGTTCTTGAATTCATGTGGTTATGTTTCATCTGATTATAATATTTTGGGTTTTGTAGAAGAAACCAAAGAAGCAATCCATTTATATATAAACTGTTATGGTTTCATTAAGTTGAAGAAGTTAATAACGTGAACAGTTTCATGGTTTTGTTTTTGTTGTTTCGTTTTCTCCACACAGAATGTTACTTATCACACACTCTGTTGGTTCTTCGAAACAATCTTTTTAATTTAATTGAAGGAATGTACAAGTAGCCCGTATAGCTCAGTGGTAGAGCGTCAGTCTTGTAAACTGAAGGTACGTAGTTCGATCCTGCGTGTGGGCACTTTTTTAATTTTCCCTTTTTGTCAAATTTTCATCATTCTATCAGCGAGAAACGACGACGTCTGAATAATTTCAAAACTCTGTCGTTTCCCGAACCTGCCCAAAAATGAAAACCCCGAGTTGAACGGCCGTCGTCGTCTTCACCCCGGCACTCGCGTCTGACGAGTTTTCTGGTTTTCTTAGGGTTTTTAGTCTGCAATGGCGAATCTAATGCATAGATTATTCAGGAGCAAGGCTTGCTTCAGTCCAATTCAGAGACTTACTCCTCTCATCCCGTACCAGAAGCCCTACATCGAATCTGATCCAGTTTCTCTTGCTAATCCCGTGATTACGATCCCCGGAAATGAATCCGATCAATCTATGCGGTTTTATCCTAGTTTCTCGATGGGGTACTTCATGAAGTCGAGCATGATTCAGTTTCCGGATCTAGCTGAAACAGCGTCGTTGGAGGAGAAAGATGAGAAGGAGACCGTGATTTACGCTGATAGTGTGAAGAAGAAGAGGAAGAAGAAGATGAACAAGCACAAGTACAGGAAACTCAGGAAATGTCAAGGACGGAAATCGTAGAGCTTGCTCGATTTCCCTTTTGCTATTTCGGTGAGAAATCTAAAAGATTTTCGCTTTTTTTTTGTTGCTTTTACTGTCTTCCGAATGATGATGGCTTCAAATGATGAACACCATTTTCATTGAACTAGAACAAAAAGATTCCAAATTGCTTCGAATAGCTTTGAAAATCTTTGACATTGTTGATTAGTCTGTGTTCATCATTTGTTTGCTCCACATATTTCATCTATTTCTAATAAAAAAATTTCGTAATTCCCTCATAGGAGCACTGTGTTAAGTCTTTATATATCAAAGTTTGTGTTTTTTTCTCTATTGCGTGGTGCTAGTATGGATTGATAACGTTTATTCATATCTTAATAAGTATACTTTGTGATTGTATACATGATGCTTCACTTATATCTCCTGCCTCGATCAGTTAGTTTCTCTAATATGTTGTGCCTTTAGACCAACTAATGGTATATAGTTGAACCAGTTTGATTCTAGAGCTAAGTGTTGACAGTGATATTTACTCCTTTAGTACTCTGAAATCACAGGCCGTTCTCATGGAAGCTTAGATGATTAGGCTAAAGTCCCATCATCATCCAGGTAGTGATTTGCATTCTCACAGAGCATTCTCATGGATTTTCAATATTTCGACTAACCTTATGTCTCGAGTAACATTCATCAAAACTCAAAATATAAAGTTTACATGTAACTAATAGTAGTCTCTCTGTGTTTTGGGATTCAGAGACCTGCAATTGCAGTCTGTGGTGCTAAAAGATTAACAACTATATTAACATCAGAAGAGTGACACTAACCAATTCCAAGTTTGATTTCTAGTATTAAGAGATCTTATCTCTTTCTTTCACTCCTTCCATAATGTTATTACAAACTCTTTAAGTCTGAACTGTATTTGCGTTGATTTTTTGACGTTCTCGTTGATTATGAATCGCTGTCCTTCATCTGCCAAGACAGCAACCTTAGAGTCCTTCAAGGACGATGGGTTATAAGCTTGAGTCTATTAGGGATTGTTCATTGCTTGTGGATCATGTCCGTTCGTTCTCGATGTAGCAGAGCAAGTTCCTCTGATTTCCGTTTTAAGATGATCGAAAAAACAAAAATTAACTCTTATCAATATTTGGTCTTGTAGCACCGTAATACACAAACACAATCACTACAAGATCAGATTTTAATAAATTTTGTTGACCAGAATTTTTTTGTTTGTTTAATATTATCTTTAATTCATATGTGATTGAATCTTTAGCCACTTCTGTTTCCATGATAAGAATTATTGGCTGCATGGCTCCACTTGTTCGTCTAAAATTTAGAGAAAAATGGTATTTTTCTATATTCCACTAAAATATCAACTCCCATTTCCATTTATATGGAAATAACTTTTTAGAGAAAAATATCTGTAATCGCTGGATCTTTCTGAACCTTTTTTTTTAGCCACATTATATTGTCATAACATGAAGATATTCTTATTTCATTTAGAAAAGAATAATAAATCTTTTATTTTGTTTTGTACTTTTATTTTTTGTTATTGCATTCATATGGTAGTTAATCAGTATGAATTGAAAATGTGAGATCCTCTGTTTCCCACGCGTTCTACAGTTTTCAATTTCAATAAATATATGCTGTGACAAAATAGCAAATGTTTTTTTCTAATAATTTGCTTTGTTTGCTTTTGAATCCTCCTCAATTATGATCAACTTCCACTATACCACTGACTAAGACCATTTGGTCAATTCTGATCTCCTATATTCAATTTCTGTTTCTTCCTTTGCAATTTATCTTTTATCATTCGTAGTTACAATTATTGTATTTGATTGGACCGATCCAACTAATGACTACCTCATATATATTCTAGATCTTTTAGGATTCCTATACAATCAGGTATGCTCATATAATTTTGCATACCAACCAGCAACAAAAGAAAAATATTTGTGATACATCTAAGTTCATTTTGCTAAATTTGAATTGTATAGTTCGAACCGGATTTTTTCTCTGAATTCTTATTTCGGAAACAAGTATAATATAATATTGTAGAAGTGGACAAACGGGAGATTGGAACAAAAAGATTTTAGACGAAAGTTAAAAAATAAAATTATTTATCTCATTTTAATCGTATTTTGAATTCAAGACAGAACGAGACTAAGAGTTCTTGCAAATAAAATCGTGTTCTGAACAATTCCAATTTAAAAAATGTACAAAAAAAATATTACTTATGAAGGAATAAAAATACATAAGTAAATATTTATAGATACGATCAAATAAATAACAGATTAAAAGGGTTACTCATCGACAAATTTAAACCCAATCGACCGGTCCGAGACAAATTAAATTACTACTAACAATAGCTTCATTATATATATAATCTACAGAAGAAAAAAGATTAATAATTAAAATAACTTCTTCCTGATTCTGATGAAATCTTCTGCCTCTTCTTTTAATAACACTACACTTTTTTTCTTCTTTGATTGAGACAACGAAGACATGGCTTTCGCAGATGCAACTCTTCTCACGAGCAGATTCCACTTCGTGTCCTCTGCCATTTTCTTGTCTTTTTCTCCTCTGTTCTTAAATTGTCTACTCCAATCACAAAAAAAAATGATAACAAAGTTAGATTCTAATTCCCTTTCTAAAATAAAATATCTTTCTACAAAACAAAAAGATTTTTCCAGCCGTATGATCATGACTCATCATCTAATAAGTAGGTCACCACCATAAACATAATATTACTATTGGCGCCGAAAGTTAACAAATCAAACGAGATTTACTCTCGAAAAGTGAAAACTTTCATCAAAACAAAACAAAAAACGTGGGTTTGCTGATTCTCAAAATGTCGGTTCTTTTACCTGCAAAGTGGGACACGGCAAGACTCAGATTGGTCGCAGATCGAAGAATGTAGTCTAAGGAGTTGAATCATTCTCTTGCAACGAAGACAACCTTTGCCATCGACTCGTTTCTTGCAAACTGCAAAGTGACGAATCAGAAGTTGGAGTCCGTAACAAGTAGAAAACGCATTGCATGGACCGGTTTTTGTTTCAGATGTTGACTTGTTGTTGTCTGATGGTCCGACCAATGTGCAACCTTCGGTGCATATGTGCTCTATACATTCCATGGCTTCACTCAGTGGCATATACAGATTCTGTTCTCGTCTGTGTCTCCGTCTTCTTTTCTTCCTCTGCAAGAAATTACCCAAAAGAACTAAATATTATCAGAGACTAATACATGTCAATCTAAGAGTGCTCAATTTGGATTTTGATTCGATTTGGTCCAAGCTTTTGTGATTTATGAATAGTAGTAATCAAAGTAAAACATATCGCTTTGGTACGATTTTGGTTTCAGTCCAGATTTCCGGTTTGTACATACTAAACCGGGAGGGATAAAACAATAAAACAGAGCTTTTTTAAGAACTAAACAGAGAAGAAGAAAAAAACGTTTTGAGTTTAAAATTTGTTACCAATTCAGCCTCGTCAATGAACTGGAGGATGTCGAGTTCGAGGAAAGGATCGTGTTCTACAAGAAACTTCCATCCTTCGGTCTGCTCAACGATCTTGAACTTAGAGTGAATCAAACGCATACACTTGAGACAGAGGTCAGGTGCGTCGCAGAGACGAGCCAGCTGGAGAACATCGACAACGTTCTCGGGCGTCACTGCCTCGCCGACGCCTTTCGTGCACCGTGGCTTCAGCTGAGTCACCATGTAGACGTGTGATAGAGTCAGCAGATGGATTCCGTATTTCTCTATCTCCTTCTCCGTCAGACTAAAGAGGAAATACATAAGGCTATTTTAGTCAACAAGTTGATTAATTCAAATTTGATGCTTAATAGTAGTTTTGGTCTTCCTTGTGTGTTTCACACGTCTCGAACATGAATATCAAGTCTATATCAATCGTAATCTTGGTTGTGTGAGCCGAATTTGGTACAATATTTGATCAGATATTTAGAATGATGACAAATTTATATTTCCAACGATTTTTAGTCGTAAAAAGTCATAACAAAATCATCTGAAAATTTATCAAAATACCAATTCATTCAAAAATATTCGATTCAACAAATATGCCTTTTACCAAAACCGGGCTGATTTTTTAAAATTGACGACGAACCTGGGAGAATAGAGGAATCTGACGAAGACTGAAACGGCGTCGCATGGAACGCCGAGAATCTTAACGACTCTCTTCGACGATCCACCGTGGCTTTTCCTCGGCTTCACGATGATGTTCTTAAATACCGGCGATGCAGAGGCCTACATTTCTCAATTTTTTAAAAATTAGCACCAAAATACAAAAAAAATTGTTCGATCTCGAAAGAAGAATTAGATGGAGAAAGTACAAAACTGATCGAACATGCAAAAAAAGAAAAAAATATCTTACGAGTATGCCGGAGTGCGCCGGAATACGACGGCGACCGGAGGTGACGATCTCAACATCGGTTTCCACAAGATCGTAAGAAATCTTATCGGCGATAACAGAAACGCCGTCGTTTTTAGTAGCGGTTATGGCCATTGTAACTAGAACAGAACAGCTTTCGTTTGAGATAGAGAGAGAGAGAGAGAGGTTGATGGAGAAGCTCGAAGGGGGTGCATCTCTGGATTTTATAGACAGCTCAACGAAGCCTGCTCTTTTTGATTTGTTCACACACGTGGCATTTCTTATTTAATTATATTATCTCCTTTTTTTTCTGTCTTACCCCATTCCACGCGCGTATTTGATTCTCTGTAGTGAACTGTATTTTGAGGCGTGTAGGGATATGAATGCATGACTGTATCGACTCTCATATATAAGTCAGCAATAATTAGAGGTTATCTTTAACACCAACACAGGTTGTTCGATTAATAGAATGTGGTTATGTTGTTACATTTTAAAAGTATCATTAGCTTACTGAAAATATAGATTAGAGTCTCTAAAATATAAAAAAACTCTGATAAATATAAACAAACCCAACAACAAAAAGCTCATGCAGACTTTCTTCATAAACCAAACATTAAAAAAAACATTGGCATCAAGATATTTATCCATGAGGGATACATTTTTGTTTTTCCTCATTTCAGAAAAGTTTTAAAATTTTGGTCTGCAAATCTTTTCAGACTATAATCATGATATATTTCGTATAGGCACACCATTGAATTATAACTCATATTCTTTTAATAGTTAGATTCATTTAATCACGTACGCTTAGATATGTATATAAAAAGTGTTTGGTAATAAAACTTATTATAAAACTTCACTAACATTAATATGCCTCAAACATTTTCAAATAGCCGCGTTGCCTTCTAACACAATCACAAGAACACATCATATAATATACGTTGTTTAAGAAAATATTTTCTTATTCCTAAAAAGCTATACCAACAGGATCTAACCAACATATCATGATTAGCAATATTTTATGTGTTGAATCTTAGACCTTATTCGATACACCAATGTCGTCCCTATTATATTCCCAACATTACACATGAATATTCATTATTTTTTCAATTTCCACTAAAAGTACCAAAAGTAAAATTGCTTTTGTATAAAACAATATTACTTTTGGTACCATGTAGGATGTTTGTCACCGATGAGGTCACGACTGTTTATGGTTTTTTATTAATCCTACGTGGAAAAAGGGATCAACCCGATCCAAAAGTTTGCATTGTAATGAAGAAAAAGAGTTGAAATATGATTATAGTAAACTTGAGAAAGGCCGGTTATTGAAGTAAACCGACCCTTGCCTCTTCTCAAGAGCCACCTCCTCGTCTACGTGGCAGCTAATCCTCATCCACTCTCAAGCCCTCTTGTCTAGCCACTTGTAAATCTCTGATTCATTCATTTTTGTCACTTTAATTTTGTTATAAAATTATTCAAAAATGTTTGAACAACAAATGAGTTGAAAGAATTGTTAATTTAACATTGGAGTATGAAAGAAAGCTCGCCGCTTATGTGGTGACACGTGGTGTTTTTATCAACTGAGTGATACAAGATGGATTAATATAAATGTGAAATAACTAAATGAATTTGGATTCAAAATCGTAACATATGTTTCGAAGAATTTAGATATCCGTGTTGAGATTTGAGTATTGTAATAGACATGTCATAAGGCCATAACCATTCTAACTATTGCAAATTAATGATTAATGACTTAAGAGTTGTATAGTTTATGTGCACTTTTAGCTTAAAATATTTACAAATTTGATTATAAAATGCTGGTTGGTTTTTCCTTTCATTAACTATACAAGGATGACTGTTCGATAAATTAATCATAATGCTGCTTTATGAATATATATATATATATATATATATATAACAAATGGCCCTTTAAGAAATCGAAACAACAAAATCGAAAACTTTGAATAAGTTAACACGAAAGATAAAAGTGAAAAGCGTTACATAAACTAATCGATATGATGATTTCATGTAAAGATTCTTCCCAATAAATTTTAGCATTTTGGAATTAAAATATAAGTTAGCATTTTACAAATCCACTTAGACTCTTGAAGCACTGGAGATTGATGTGCATGTTATACTACGATCTTATCCAAAGAGTTTCGATCTTAGACATATTTATATTTGTAAAGTATCATAAATCAGCAATGTACTTATAAAAACGGTACATATCCACAAAATATGTGTGTTTTGAGCAAAAAAAAGTCTACAAGAAAACTATCACCAATTTTCGAATATTTTTATTTATTGGAGATGATGTATATGTGTATTTCCATATCCTCCAATGTTTATTGTTGTTTGAACTAAAAGTCTAAGACGAAAAAAAAACATGCTTAACACATCAAATTCAAATATTCGTTATTGTTGAAATATCGAAATCAAAAGTTAAACCCAAAATGGTTGACCAACTCAAAAACAGGGATGACAGTTGACCTGACCAACAATCCGCCCTTGGTCTTCGGAGCCAACCACGCTGAGTCCTTAATATTTGGATACTTATCTTTTTCTTATTTATGTTGATAAAGACACTTATCTTTTATTGTTTTTTTTCTTATATACTTTTTAATGACTATTGGATAACTTTTTAAAAACTTCTATATGAACTCGATAACAAAAGTGGAATAAAATACGAAACTTTGTGCTGCTCACAAACCTTCAATGTGACGGATAGTTTGGTGCTAGCCATTTAAAATAGTCTTTGAGATTTTTGTCAAATTAAAAACAAATACGTGGGCTTCAAGTTTAGATAACATTTTTTCCACGAAGATAACTAGTAATTTCATAATAGCTGTGTACAGTTTCTTCGTGAGCTCTGAATTTTGTGTGTGTGAAACCTTCTAAAAGGGCCAAAATAATAAAGAAGATATCTAAAGGCATGAAGCCCATCAACTACAAAAGGCCTATCAAAATAATAAAGAAAATATCTAAAGGCATGAAGCCCATCAACTACAAAAGGCCCATCAAAATAATAACCTTACTTGAACCAAAAATTTAGAAAAGAAATGACCCAAGAGAGGCCCATGAGATAGTCATCACCGAGGAGTATCGACATCGAACCACCGCTGCTGGCGAATCCCGGCTTCCGCGACCTCAGAGACGATCGTCCTCTTTCTCTATCTATCTCTCTTCATCTCGGGTTTCTCCATAAGTAGCGAGCGTTGTGAAAATAAGTTCAGACTCTTTTTTTTTGGGCCGAGTAGCTTTCGTTCGGTACCGCGCTTGTGGCGATGTTCGTCCTGAGAGTTCATTCGGTTGACTCGGAGCGGCCAATCTCCATTGAAGACGAAGAATCAGGTTTCAGCTACGCATCGTCGAGGAGATCTCAGCGTCCCGATAAGCTCATACCATCCCTCAAACTCACCGAACGCAAAGGACTCATCCATCTCTACCGAAACTCTTCTCGCAGCTCCCTCCCCAGCCCTAGCTCCCGATCAACCACTCTCTTCGTCGTTGCTGTTCCCAATTACCTTTCCTCCCTCGATTTCATCCGCTTCTGTGATTCCCAAATTGCCCATGTCTCCCAGATCCTCTTCATCAGGTGAGTCCATTATTCGTCTTTTTAGGTGATCACTTGCAAAAACCCAGTCGCTGCTGTTGATGATTGCTTGATTTTATTTTGAATGTATGCTCTAATTCAGAATGTGAAATGTGAAGTGTGATTTTATTTGATTAGTATGATTATGTTGATGAGGAAAAAGCAAAAACCTTGGCTGATTTTGGTGCTTCCTGAAAATCATTAGGAACGATGGAATGGAGGATCGATATAGTGTTTTAGTCACACTTTCGGATCAATCCGCAGCAGACGGATTCCACAAGCACCTGAATGGGAAAAAATATGCACCATCGGAGGTATTATAATATGGAAATGAGATTCTTTTTCTTTTTTTTTTCTGCACTTCATTGCAGGAAACTTGAAATTTTTTTTCTTGAGGTTTAGGCTGAGGTTTGCCATATTCTCTATGTACTTTCGGTGGAACACACGGAGTTTGATGAGCTTGCTGCTTCTCCACCTGCTGGATTTACCGAGTTACCTACTTGCCCAATATGTCTTGGTGAGTTGTGCTAAAGAAGACCATTTTCACTTTGAATTACTTAACTGCGTTTTTTTTTTCATATCAATATTTGGAATTTGACTCATGCAGAGAGATTAGATCCTGACACCAGTGGTATACCCAGCACTCTTTGTGATCACTCGTTTCAGTGTTCTTGCACTTCAAAATGGACATATCTGTCCTGTCAGGTGAGTGGTTCTCCTTCATGCCTTTCAATGCATTTCTCACTTCATATGGTGGGTTGGTGTTGCATTTTTGCGATTTTCATTTTTTGGCAGTGTTCGCTTACCGAATTATGTTTTGTTCCATATGTTAGAGCGCTAATGCTTGCCTGTTTTTCTGGCGTACTATGAATCTATCTCATGCAGTTATTATTAACAAATGCCTTGCACATGTTTTACCACATGCTCATTTTTGTTTGTAGGTTTGTCGATTGTGTCAACAACAAGATGAGATATTAAGCTGTTCTATTTGTGGAAAAACAGACAATGTATGGGCGTGCCTTGTCTGTGGCTTCTTAGGTTGTGGAAGGTAATGCTTGGTTTGCGTTATCGAAAGATTGACATAACCTGAAATTGTAACAACATCTATATCTTCCTTAGAGGTGGAAGTTTTTTATTCTCAGTGGACTATTTTTGCCAAATTTAGATACAAGGAAGGGCACTCTATTAGGCACTGGAAAGAAACGCATCACTGCTATTCTCTTGATTTGCGAACACAACAAATCTGGGATTATGTTGGTGACAGCTATGTTCATCGGTTAAACCATTCAAAAATAGATGGAAAGTCAGCAGAGATGAACACCCGCTGTCTGTCACACGAAGGGGACTGTGGTCTCTGTGAGTGTAGTGAGGATATAGGAATTAGCGGTGCCATCTTCAACAGCAAAGTTGATTCAGTATGATTTTAACCACCCTTAATCAATTTTTCCTGCATAAAGTGAATCTTAGATCATCAGTGTCTCGTGATTTTATTATTTGACTAAGTTTTTGTGGAACAGATTGTAACCGAGTATAATGACCTTCTTGCAAGTCAGCTCAGGGGACAGCGACAGGCAAGTAGTTCTTCTGATGCTTGTTTCTGTCTCTTCTTAATTTATATATGAAGAAGCTAAAAGGAGGGTCCACCTCATGGTATATTTATGCAAAGAGATCTCAATTACTTATCACGATCGTGTTGTCTTTCATCAGTACTATGAATCTCTGATTGTTGAGGCGAGAAGCAAGCAGGAAAGTAGTTACGCGGAAGCAGTTGAGCAGACTGTTTTGAGCAAAATGCAGGAGCTTCAGTATGAGATTGAAAAATATGAAGAGGAAAAAAGCGTAATCACTGAGGTGAGAGTCTCTTTGCCTTGTTCTCTTTTGATCATTGTTCCATGCTTGACAGGTTTCTTTATGCACTGATTACGCTGCAAACTATTAATATTGGGTTTCAGGTTAACAGAAAGCTCATAAAAGAGCAGGATACTTGTCGGAAGAAGGCCAAGGAAATAGAAGAGAGGTACAAGATGTTTGCTCTTGTTTAGATATTTACATAAACAATCATCACAATCCATGGTAAAGGATTGATTCATTTTGTTGTCTCTCCAGGGCAGCTGCATTGATACGATCAAAAGAAGAGATTATAGCTGATCTTGAAGAACAGGTAAGCTTCTATACTCATTAAGGTTTGATTTTTGCTGTTAACATTTAGTTAACGAGTCATAGTAATGAATTGTCCAGATAAGAGACTTAAAAGTTTTCGTTGAAGCCCAGAAAACCCTTAAGCAGATGTCATCAGATTCGGATGGGATACGGGAAGGAACCATTTTACCAGTGCCTATGAACGACGAGCCAGTTAGAAGGCAGAAGAAGTCAAACCGGAGGAAGTAAATGAAGAGCCGATTTGTGATCCTTTTAGGGATTTTACTATATTCAGTAATACTACCAAAATTGATCTATACCGCTGTAGTATGATTGTAGATAAAACAGTTTTATTTTCATTTCTAAATAGTCTCATACTAAAACAATCTAATACTTAGTGTCATATATAAGAAAACGGGCTTTGAGCCTACGACTCAGAAACAACGAGTGAATACATGGAGAAAACCATATTGAGGTGTTTTAAATATAGAAATAAAGTATATTCATAGATAAGATAATCAACATTTTTAACAGTTATAAGAAGAACAATTATATTATATGCACGTAAAATAGAAGAATTGTTCTTAAATGTTGACGAATAAGTGTTGAGACGAAGAAACTCAAATCAAGCGAAGCTTTGTTGGATTTGTTGGATAATGGGAGGAATAATAGTCTGATAAGCTTTCTCCGAAGGGTGTGCAATGTCCCAAAACACATGTCGAGATGCATCCAAGCACGGCACTGGAGCCGCAGGAGAACAACAGCAAGGCCTAGTCGGCGACGTAAATCCTAAAAGAAACCGAAAGTATATTATGTATGATCGTGAGAATCTTGATTCAAAAACAACTGATTTGAATGGTTACACCGTATGGAACCGAGCGGGCAGAGACTTACCAAGAACACAATGTACTTTTGTATTTGTGTTTTTGGTCCATACAACGTAACCATTCACAGCATCAATGAAAATACAAAAGAAAACAACACTTTACCTGATCTTAGTGGGTTCTTGACGAGTTCAAGAAGAGGATTATACATGTCGATGTAGATGGAACGCGAGCCTGGGAGCATTGAGTTGAGATTGTTGACTTCGTTTGCTAGCTTCTGGTTAAAGAGTCTAGCGACTGCGTTTGCGGGTTCTAGACATAACCCTCCAAGAGCGTTGCTAGCTCCTGGTAGGCAACCCAATGGTAACGTTCCCATAACCGCAAATTTTCTCGCTCCCAAATTATATAGCTCCTATAACAGTTATTTAAAAAAAACAATATAAAGTAATCAAATTTAAGTTGAGTTATGCAATATTTTGGAATAGAGTTTTGAAGTTAATATACCTTCATGAATGATTGAGTCCATGAAATCATCATGTTGGTGTAGGAGAAGACAGTATATCGAGTGTTTCTTGCTGGATTTGAGAAATATGTGATGCCAAGATCGTTATTTCCAGCGGAAATGACATACACTGCATTAGAGATGATTGATCTCGTCTTCTCTTCATCTCCCGTTATGCTATTCAGCTTTGCTATGTAAGCTTTGAAGTCGTTTAATTGGTCTGGTATCCATATAACTCCCTGTACGTGATTTATATTTTAATAAATATGATCATCAAGTTATATATTGCTACATGAAAAAAAAATCAATATTCACATTCTTCTAAAGTTTAATTACCTGAATCCTTGCGGTAATTGGATCTAAACCAGAACCACCAGAAGCAAAACTAACACCGGTTAAGATATCGTTTGGTTGAAGGAATGGACTACGATAAGCTGGTACAATATTCTTTACTCCCAAACCTTCGGCTGTCATTGCATAAGGAGTTTAAATTTGATTTCACTTTTCTTGTAATAACAAACTAAAAATGTTGGTGAAAACAAAAGTACCAATCATATCTGTAGGGATTCTTCCATTGCCAAATCTTCCAGTGGCTCTTCGAGTTACAAAATCTCTTCCATACGGAAAGAAGTTAACTTTAGTTAAAGTCCTAAGATTATTGTTGTTGCCTGTATCGAGTATCGAATCACCAAATGCTATAACCGCTGGAATGTTTCCGGTTTGCGCGACACAAGTCGATACAATAGAGACTAATACTGTGACGGTTTGAAAAACTAGAGTATTCATTTCTAAATGCGTTGATGTACTTTCTTTTCCTCTAGATTCAATATATGTTTAATAGTTGATTGTGATGATGTATTCGGATTTAAAGTGCTTATTTATAGATCCTGCAACTTATTAACGGAACATAGCTATTTTCTTAAAAAACGTGAGCATAGCTGTTGTGGTCAATATTTTGTTACTAAAGAGCTATTTTTAACATGTCCATCGAGTCGAACTTATCCATCAGGGTTTGTTTTTGACTCATCTTCTATAATCTATAGAATCATGTTATATTGTTGAATATTAGCTCCAAAGCCTCCAATGGACTGTTTAATGTACATCACTAAGTCGATTTAGTCTGAATGCTAATGATTGATATTAATTAATGGACACTTGATTCGATATGTACGTAGAGCCAAGTCCCTCTAAGTATCAACTAAGCAGAAAATAATATATAGTAATTGATGAGTTATAGTAGTCTTGTCGACTGAAATAACTCTAGCCGACACAACGACCAAAATAAAATGTAATCAACACTTCTTCACTTTTCCATCAAGATTATTACATAACTAGCTTTCAAGTGCTGGTTTCATTATATATTATATATACACACATACACGTTGGTGGAGCTATGATCAGCAGTGGGAACCCTTTTTGCAGCTGAGTGCACCCGATGCTATCGTTATGTCACCAACATGAGAGGATGGTCTAGCGGCTAGGCTCGAGGCTTTCGAATAGCTTGATGATTTAGTTGGTCCAGCGCCAGAAAGTCTAAAGAATGCTCCGTTAAGCATTAGATCTCCTTCAGATCTCCAATTCCAATGACTCCACTCGCTTTCGGGCGCATCTTCGTGCTTCGTTACCTATTTTTTTCCCCAAAAACATAAGTTTATAATATTAGCAATTTGAATGAAATCAAACCATATTGATCTTTGAATTTAGATAAAGTTGGATTGGAGAAAAAAAATTGGAGTACCTCTTTGCTAAAAGAGTCATCAGGAGCAAGAAAACGGTTGCCTTGAGAGTTGATGGTTGGATTAGCACTTCCTCCAATTGCATACATTTCCCAATGTGTATAGTCATTGTTCACCACATGGAAATATCCATGTCGACACCTATATTATACACATAATTAATTTTCATGCTCTAAAGTTAAAAATACATATTAGCAAAATGTTAATTCAATTATTTTACAAATGATTTAAAAAACATAATTATTTCGGTTGATCCATCTGAGATGTAGAAAACGAACAATGAATTAGAATTTAATGAAGTTGTTGTGTTATGGCATTGTATTTTCTTTAAAGAGTGTGCCCAACCGACAATATACTTGAATTTTATAGCTTGTGCTACATATATCAACAAATACTAAAAAAATCAAAAATTTGGTTTTGATAAATAAATAAAGTAAATCATTTGAATACCTTGGCATTCTTTGTACGAGGCCTTCTCCAAAATGGTTAAAAGCGATAGTGACTTGCATGTTCTTGTCTTGTTCATACGTGTCGCTATGTCCCAATAACATAACCTTATTATGATGCGTCAAGTAATTATTAGAGATCGTTATAGCCGTCGATCCACGGATAGCATCAATCAACCCATCGTTACAATTCGCGAGCGAGCAATGATCAACCCACACGTGGCTCCCACCGAAGATCGACACACCGTCACCGTCCGATACCGTTCTCCACCCGTAGTGCTCTGGTGAATCTCGTACGTAAGTATTACCACCTTGCTTACAGTCATGTATGTGTAAACCATGGATGATGATGTTGGTCACGTATTGTATGGTTATACACGGCCCACCAGAGATGTGTACGGAGGCTCCTCGACCATCTAGGGTTTTGAAAGAATTCATTATGAGTTCTTCTTTGAGTTGGATCGTCATGTCTCGGTTAAATATGATCCAAAGCGGTTCATCTCGAATTACTGCGTATCGTAGTGTTCCGGGTTTAGGGTTTACTGGATCGTCGTTTCCTGGATCAGTGACTACGTATATTTCACCATCACGACCACCAATTGCGTTTTTGCCAAAACCGATTCCACAATCTGCTAACCGTTTCCGGTTTTTCTCCCAATCTTTGTCGCATCGCCAACAATCATCGATTGGATTACCGGTCTCACACGAGAAGTATCCTAAACTCCTTCTTGATATAGACTCGTTTATTTTCCTAAAATAATATCAACCAACATAACATCCACTACATATTAAAAGAAGAAAAAGGAAGAAAAAAAACATCCACTATGTTAATAATTAGCATTATTCTTGACGTCGTTACGTGTACTCTCATAAGTCATGACTACTAATGCAGGAAAATGAACAAAGTCGGTTTATGTATGATAAGATAAAATGACGAAATTACCCCTGCATGGGCGAAAAAGTTGAGTGTATACAAACATTTGTATTCAAAAAGATTGTACATTTGTGTTAAAATACCTGTGTACTTCCTCAACGACGAGCTCGGGCTCGGAAACGGGCAAAGACGAAGCGAGTGAGGAGAAGAAAATGCAGTAGAGAAAGATAAGTGTGAACGATTCATGTGGGGAACTTAGCATTGTGTTCTTGGCTTCTTACTGTTAATAAAGTTTAAGGTTTAGGACGAAACATATGAATGAAGGGAGAAAGACAAGGCAAAGTGTATAGACTATATAGCATATGAACGCTTTGGGAGATTTAATGCGCATGCAACTTGATGCTAGTTGGACCATCTTGTCTTAGCTTTTATCTTTTTTTTTCTTTCTCTATAAAATAATATAGATAAATGGAATCAAAACAATCTAAACCATTCAGAGAAGAAGAATAGTGCTCATTACTAACTGATCTGAATTTAAAAAAAATGGTTAACTGCAAATTGTTTTTTATATATTAAGTGCGTTGTCAAAGCCAAACTTAATACATTATCCTTAATATATTATCCTTAATATATACTCTTGGCCCGATCAAAGCTAATTAACGAACGAGTTTTGATTTCTCTATGTTATTAACAAACCAAACCCAAACAGAATAGGAAAAGCAAATTAGTCACTTCTATAAACTAAGCCTTGAATCTTAACGCTTTATTTGAAATAAATCAAAGTTTTAAATTTGAATCCCGAAAGTCAAACCTACTCTCACATGCTTTAGTTGGCACTCTGATGAACCAGTCATTCATTGTAAATACAATTATCTCAACTATTCTACCAATTAATTTCAAAACTGCTTTTTGAACCAATAACATTCGAGATTCAAACATTCAGGTAAAACTGAACAATGAGTCACGTGGCTTGAAGAGAAAAAAAAACAGAACTCGTAATTAAATCTCAACGAACTTAAAGATGAATGTTGGTGAACACTAAGTAGAGTGCCCAAAAAGTCAACAGTGTGTGTACTTTAGTAATACGGTTTAATCTGTACATTTATGATATACTTTGAATTTATAGTTAATAGCCTTAACAGTTAGTTCATACAGTATTACTTTTCAGTAGTTTATTCTCTCTTTTGGATCTTGTTTTTAAATGCTTTGTACAAATATTTACGAAATTTTAATCCGTAATGCTTTAATATTTGATCGATTTGAGAAAATACAATTGGAAATTTAATTGAAGTGTAATCAAAAGAAAACATAATCTGTTTTAATAAAAGATATTAGTGTTTCTACTTTCTAGCTTAACAAAACATTTGATAAATTAAAGTATCTTGGTTGTAACTATATGATATTTGACACATTTTGAATGATTTCATAGTTTATTTTTAGAAAATTTGTTATTACAATTTTCAAAATGATCTTCTTTACGTGTGTGTTGGTTACTAATTTGTTTTTTTAAAATGACTTTCTTTTGTAAGAAGAATAAGAGAAGAGTCCCACCAAAAACGATAGAATAGGAGAAGTGAGCCGACACTGGCCCAAATAACAAATAGGTTTGATTTTGGGACCACCGAACCATGTGCTCGAGTCAAATCTTTCAATGCATTACGCTTATAAAAATTCATAATTATAACTTTTTTTCTCTTCTTTAAATAGTAAATTCATCGCTAACAATTAGACCTGTGTTGAATTTTTGGTTGGTATAAATGTGTTGACAATTAAATGCACATGGATACTATTTGCATCACTCACTATATATCCTCCACACTTTAATAAATATTATATTTTCTTATCATTTTATCAACTTATACAATTATAGGTCTCACCGACATTTAATTTTTTTCTTTTTCACATTTTTTAAGCATTAACTACGACCAAAAATCAGTTTGGAATTTTATTCTAGCGATTTTTTATTATTATTGTAATTATAATAAACATTATATATTTAAGCCTGACTTTTGTATTTTATTACATAAATTTCAGAAAGCAAACAATATAATGGCAAAAAAAATTTGGTGTTTTCAACACTTCACAAATAATAGATTAAAAATATTTAGAAAATTTCGGACATACAAAGTTTGTTGGATATTACAGCATTATCAAAAACGTATTTGATAAGTTACACATTCGGTTATAGTACTGACAACGTTCGTTTTCATGATATTCTCAATGCTGAAAAAGTTAAATATATATGACATATCCATTTATCATTTACTCATTAGCCATTACATGATCATAGAATATTAACAACTGATCGCATTTTACCATATGAATATGTAACTATCTATAGAGTCTGATAGTATCTAACTCAACCATATTTATACGTACGTAGAGCATACGTAAGATTTAGATGTTACCAAAGTGGAACTTGATCATTTGGATAATCAAACTTAAACTTATAAATAATATCTTGTTATTTTTAATTCTTATTAAACAATTAGTGCTACGGACAAAAGCTCGGCGTCATTACAAGTTTTTTTTCATATGAAATAAATTCAACTTTCATTTTTTATTTGTGGTGCTTAAATTGAAAAGTCTTGTAAAAAATACAAGAAAGAGGAGAAAATTGACCATTCTAAAAATTATCATAATCGTTAGATTAAGATGGTAGATATGAAGGTAACAACCGTCGGATCAAGAAAAGAGACAGACTCAATTCAGACAAAGGGCATGTGACCGGTTCTGCTTGAAAACTACTTGGCAACTTCATCTCCATTATCAGCGTTCAAAAAATAATTGGATTCACATTACATATCCACAAAATAAACAGACTAAAATAATGTTAATTAGTCAAGTCATACTCATAAAATCGGATTAAATTAACAAACTATAATAGACAATATCCATATACTTTTTATCGGCGATAGGAAATGATATCACAATATAATAAGAGATGGTATATATATAACAAGAGTCGATTCATAACAGCTAGATTAGAAATGTAAAGGTTCAATATAATTAATTTTTATATTATATATAAAAAATTATATTGAATACGGCATCACAAAATATTTTATAATTATGTATTTTCGTTTTCAGTACAAAATCTACAAAAATCTTCTTCATAAAATTTCAAAAGATTTAAAAACAAAAATAAAAACCCTAAAAAAGTCCAAACTTTTGCCTTAGGAGTTAGGGCCCATAACACTAGGCATCCGAATCACACTTTGGAATAGTGTAAAATGATCTAGGCCTTTCCATGTAAACCTTATATATAACTTTTATTTAACTATTTGAATAATTCAACCCAAAAAAATCTAAACATTTGGGCCGAGCTTGCTGATACGGCCCGTTTTGCTGCATCCTGATGTAAAAAAAAAAAATACAAAAGCCATCCACGTGTTTCTTTGATGACGTGTACCATCATGTACTGATTTATCTTTGTTAGAGTGTTGTAATTTCTGATACATTGTGTAAAGTCGCTCTCTAATTGGTCTTTGTTCTTGTTTGGCGTGGACGATAACTTACTGTAAGAATATTGACACCGGCGAACAAAAAAGTAATGGAGTATGTATAGACGTGTTACCAAAAAGTGCTTGTACTCGTTATTTTGGTTTCTCTTATATAAATCTCACCGAGTCAGTAGAAATTACTCTATCGGGTTTCTAATTTACCGTTTACACTTGATTAAAAAAAAAAGAAAACGCTTATTATTAATGATATTTATGGGCCCACGTAGTGTTAAAAATGAGTTAATGTATCGCAATCCAAGGACAAGGATAGCCCAATTACCGTTGCCAAACAGCCACGTCAAGTATAATTTTTGTTTTTTTTTGTTTTTAACTTTACTTCCTTCCCGGCGCACTCAGAACAATTCGATGGACCGGCCGGAAACGATCGCCGTCAAATGTGAACCCATGACCGCTGACTCACCTGCATCTTCTTCCGCCGTCGCCTTAGACAGCCCTGCTCGACCTCCAAAGCTTGTAGTCTTAGCTGACCTCAATTTCAACCCTCCTGAGACTGACGATCTTGACTCATCGGTCCAAATCCCTACTCCTTCAATCACTAGGTATCTTTTTCTGCTTCTCCATACTATATTTTCGGCCAAGCCTATTTCTTTCTCTTGCTTTCTACTACCTTTCTTTTGCTAATAATTTTTTCTCTGTTCGGAAGAAAACATTTTTTCAGATGGATATTTGTTAAAAGTGTTTAAAAGAATTGATGTCTTCTTATGCCTTAAGTCTACTAGTATACTTTAGAAACAGAGGCTTTGGATAGCTTTCATTACGACTCTGGCTCTAGGAAGGGGATACTTTTGACATGTAGGGTTTGATTCTTACTGCTTTGGGGTAGGAGAAGCTGAGATAGCTATCTGGAAAGATTAAGTCTTCATGGTTCTTGAGTTCCTGTACAATCATCTCAAGTTGGATGGAGCTAGATATGTGAGACGTAGTTGCAAAGAGTGAAATGGTTCACGAGTTAAGAACTGAAAAGAGGTGGAAATTTGGACTTTATAAGTAACTTCCTGATCTATACGTACTTTTATGGAGCTTTACATTTGAAGTCAGGGCCTTAATTTTCTGGCAAAATTTTCGGTTTGTGCCTTTGATCCTGCAGCCTTAGCTCTTTGGTTGATTCATATGGCCGAAAGGGTTTAACACAGATGAATAACTTTTTGGTGTTTTAGGTTGAATAACGAGGAAAGTCATCAAGATGGAGGTTCATTAACATGCAAGGAGGTGGAGCCAGGAGAACTAGAAGCCAAAAAGACCAGCAAGATGGGGAAACGCCCAAGGAGTAAGATAGAGGCTTCCTCTGATTGTGGAGTCGATGCAGATGGTGATCAGGCAAATCAAGGGATTCCTGCATCCCGGGAAGAAAAAATAAGTAACCTCAAAATGGTTAGTTTATCGACTCATAGTCCGGTAGTAAGTCTAGTTGCTCGTTCTTCAAAATATGGGTATCCCGGATGAATTTTTGGGATCAAAATACCCTTAGTACTATTTTTAATTTAACAGGGTTTTTCTTACGCCAAAATGTTCTATCACCTTCCAGCAATAAGCCTGTCATTAAAGTTATACTGAGGCAAGTAACATTTAAGACTTGACTAGGCTTTCAAAGAGTTGCCTATAACAATCCATATTTCATTTAAAATTTGGAAGAAGAATGATGATAGTGCTCTTAATTTCATAATGCTCATTCTAGTTGTTTATTGGTCTAATGTTTCATGATGATGCCGCTCTTAATTATCCGGATAACAAACACTTCTGTGCTTACAGGGTTTAATTCATGTTGCAAGGAAGATGCCCAAAAATGCTCATGCCCATTTTATTCTTGGATTAATGTTTCAACGCTTGGGCCAATCTCAAAAGGTAACTTTGAGCTGAGGCTACACTGATATGTCTTAGAATAATTATCATCTTATTGAGTTTTTAACTGCTAGAAGTGTTTAGGCAATACCAGAATATGAGAAGGCTGAAGAGATCTTACTGGGTTGTGAGCCAGAAATTGCTCGGCCAGAACTTCTCTTGTTAGTTCAAATGCACCATGGACAGGTGATGATCTTTGTGTCTGAATCAAATTTTACGTTGAAGTATTGTATTCCCGAGTTTCTCAATTGATTGAGGATTCACACGAACGTTCTAACATTACACACTTAAAAAACATTGTAGTGTCTTCTTTTGGATGGTTTTGCGGATAGTGACTCTGTTAAAGAGATTGAGGGAGAACATCTTGAAGAAATTCTTTCAAAATTAAAGGATTCGATGAAGTTAGATGTTAGACAGGCAGCCGTGTGGAATACCCTTGGCTTAATGCTTCTTAAAGCTGGTTGTTTAATGGTAAGGTTCTTTACCATGTTGGTGTTTAAGATTACCAATTTGATTCCTTTTGTGATATAGTTCTTTTTGGTATGATTTATAGAGTGCCATTTCGGTTTTGTCATCTTTGTTGGCTCTTGTTCCTGATAATTATGATTGCCTTACAAACCTTGGAGTTGCTTATCTTCAAAGGTAAGGAGTTTCTTTCTTTTAATTTCCTTAACTATTATTGTGATAAGTCTCTCTAATTAACAAGTTTCCAGCGGAGATTTGGAGCTTTCAGCAAAATGTTTCCAAGATTTGGTACTGAAAGACCATAATCATCCTGCTGCTTTGATTAATTATGCTGCGGAGCTTCTCTGCAAATACAGTTCAACTGTCGCTGGTTTGTTTCCAATTAAAGAACCTCTAAATTGTTTCCTCCTCTGAACCTGCTTAAGCAAAGTACGCATGCAAAATAGAGGAAAATGTATAGAAGTAACTGCTTATTGACTTGTAACCTGTGAAGGTGTTTTCAATTGTTGTCAGGTGCTGGAGCTAATGGTGGTCCTGGTGCTTCTGAAGACCAGAAGGCACCTATGAATGTCGCAAAGGAATGTCTCTTGGCTGCAGTAAGAGCGGATCCAAAGTCCGCCCATGCATGGGTCAATCTTGCAAATTCATATTATATGATGGGTGATCACAGAAGTTCTAGCAAATGTTTGGAGAAGGTGCTCTTGGCTAACTTCTTTGTTTTTAGGTTGTTCATTGTTTTCCGAGGCATATTTGGTACTCGGAATTAGTGCAAAAGAAGTACCAAATGTCCTAAATACCCTACCCTTTCTTCATATGTTTACTTGGGAGGACTAGGGTGGACCCCGTTACCCTGAATGGGTTGGGTCATATCAGCAATATGATGAATAGCCTTGGTTTTTATAATATCGTGTTTAGCAAACATTTGCTTGTGGTTGTGTGTCTATGGTTGATCACTATTTCCGTAGGCCTAGATTCTACAAAACATGATCATAATGAGGAAGAGACTTGTCTAGCGTAGCCATACCCTGTCTGAATAAGCCATTTTACCTTGGCACTGGCTGTTCAAAACGTAACCCTGGTTGTGGGATGATAAGATTCTGGTTGTTAACTCTCTAGGTTAACTACAGTCTTGGTCACGGCTGACTTAAGTAACATGTTTTATCTTCAGGCAGCCAAACTTGATCCCAACTGTATGGCTACTAGGTTTGCTGTTGCTGTCCAAAGAATCAAGGATGCTGAAAGGTCTCAGGATGCAAGCGACCAGCTTTCATGGGCTGGCAACGAGATGGCTACAGTGATAAGAGAAGGAGATCCTGTTCCAATTGACCCTCCCATTGCTTGGGCAGGGCTTGCCATGGCTCACAAGGCACAGCATGAAATTGCAGCTGCTTTTGTCGCGGACCAAAATGAATTGACAGAGATGGAAGAGCGGGCAGTGTACAGCTTAAAGCAGGTGGGCCATTTCTGTGTTTTGATACTTATGAAGTTAATACTAAGATGTTGCAGTCAGATGATAACTAATTGAATGGAATAGGAGGAAAACTGAAGAGAGTTGACTAAGTCATTGGCACTCCTTCTGGTTTGGTCACAAGTACAGACCCACATACACAATGAAGAGAGATTGCCACTTCTTCTGGTTTGGTTTCATCTCATTATTCTCTTTTTATTGACATTAGGCAGTAGCAGAGGATCCTGAAGATTCTGTCCAGTGGCATCAGCTAGGTCTTCATAGTCTCTGTTCTCAACAATATAAACTCTCCCAAAAATACCTCAAGGCAGCAGTTGGCCGCTCTCAGGAATGTGGCTATGCGTGGTCAAATCTTGGTAACTCCCTCTTCAAATCAATGCTTGCAGATTAATGTAATTGCTCCAAGTGTGAGAAGAAAATTGACGATTTCACAATCCTAAGTTTGTTACATAGCTCTTATAAAAGTTCACGTGTTGGCTGTTAGGTATCTCGCTGCAGTTATCAGACGAACTATCAGAAGCCGAGGAAGTATACAAGCGAGCCTTGGCTGTGTCAACAGAGGATCAAGCTCATGCGACATTCTCCAACCTCGGGAACCTCTATAGACAGAAAAAGCAATACGAACTCTCCAAAGCAATGTTCTCGAAGGGGCTGGATCTCAAACCAGGTTATGCACCTGCATACAACAACCTTGGACTTGTGTTTGTGGCTGAACGTAGGTGGGAAGAAGCTAAATTCTGTTTCGAGAAAGCCCTTCAAGCTGACTCATTGCTTGATGCAGCACAGTCTAACTTGCTTAAAACCACAACCATGTCAAGACTCTGTACTTGCTTCTCTTCTTCAACAGTTGTCCGAGATTCTTGATGGTTTTGTAATACTTCATTTTCGTTTTGTGGATTCACAACTCACAAGTTATGTGTCTTAAATAGTACAAAGACTAATACGAGAAGAGGCTTGAATCTACAGAAAAGTTTGCAATTTCTAATTTACTAATCTTCCCCAACACAAAGTGTCTTGACAATTTCATCAACCATCCCTTTAAGATAAGGAAAGAATTGGCCTGACCCAGTCACTTCATGGTATCGAACCGACGGAAGTTTCGAGATGATAAAACGTTGAAGCGACACTTGATAGTCGGATTTGACAACTGGGAATTCGATCCTTTGGATGTTGAAGACCCATTTCTGGACAATGACGGTTGAGTTCATCTATGTCAAGGTGACGACGATTGGTTCTTGTCTGTGATGCTTCAACATTATATAGTATCAAAACTCGCGTGGATTCGTAACCATGAAATAGCGGGATCAAGCCACTTCTTCTCTCTTCTTGACGGGAACATTGATAAGATTGTTAAAACACTCTTAGCTGGTGGTTAAGTGTAACCTGACCGAATGAGATTTCATCCCGAAAGTGCTTACTTTATGTTTTTGTCAAAGAGGAACAAAAAAAATGTAGACGATGTAAAATGATGTTTTCCTTTTTGCTTATCATGAAGATATAGTAATGACAAAAACAATGTATAATGTTACAAGAACAAAACTCTTACCCACCTGAGGATAAGAGAAATACATTATTAATTTAAACATTTCCAAATACAAATCAAAATGGGGGGGGGGAACGAGTATTCTTGCCTCTTCTATCTCCTTCCTCAGCCCATCATCTACACAGAACAGACAGAGAGTTTCAATGGCTCAAGCATTGTAACTTGAAGATATGAGATAAGTGCAGATCACATATATACATATGCTTTTCTTTTACCTTGAAGATGTCTCCAAACATTCCTTGCAAAGGATTCTTACGCTGCACACCATAAAATCTCTTTGCAATCTCGTCCAGCAACTTCACAAGATAACAAAGTTTTCAGGGTTTTATTCAGTAGAGAAAGAGAGAAACGTATCGAATAAACAAACATCTAAACATGCAGAGACCAGTCATGTATACCTCATTAAGCAGCGGTTCTCTATCTAGACAAGACTTATATTTTACTCTTAACATATTGAAAAGAGGCAATGCACCCCTCTCCAACCTGTATTGGACATCAAAGTTCATTAGGTAACAACAAAGACAAGAGAAGACTAAAAGAAGACGAAGAGGCAACTGACGCTTTCAGAAGAAATGAGATAAATTGGATAAGGTCTGATTCTGAAAGCTCGGGATTTTTTGTCTCTGCTTGTCTCTTAATCTCATCCATCAAAAAATTTGCATCTTTCATGTTACCCATAGATAAGTACCTAAAATGCGGAATAAAAAATGACAAATCAATTTCCTTTCTTTAGTTCCTCTCACAATATGCTATCTTTTGATCCAGTGACAAAGCATGAACTTACATGAGAACTGCTCGTGCAATCGCAAGGTCATCTTCACCAGGATAACACTGCATAGTAGATGAAAGTGAAACCATGTATAAGAAAGTCATGATACACCACCAAAGGTTAGATTAAAATCCAGACAAGTCTTGAGTATCTAAGCGCAAAAATCTCTCAATATTAAAACGTCAAACAAATAGATAAATCACGAGGTGTTGAGACGAAGAGACTGACCCTTCCCATAAAGTTGATCAGCATAGATGCAAACTTCCCGGGGTCCTCAGCTCTAACAAAATGTCGTGATATTCGGACCATATCCTGCCAGAAGTATAATAAAAACTAGTTAAAGAAAAATATGAAATTTATAAATTCATAACCTAATGGGCTGCAAGGGAATTACAAGTTCAGGACACTCCGTGTAGAGATAATCGGCCAGCATAGCATGCAACTCAGGATATCCAGTACTTGGCCCTCCAAACTCCGCAGACCATCTAAAACAAAGACAAAAACAGTGATTTGAAATTACTACCTCTATTTAACTTGTTTGATACATGATCACACCAAACAACACAAAACAATGGACAATACATGTGCTTTGGCTTACTTTATAGCAGCTCTCAAGAACGAAGTCAAGTTTTCTACCCGTGATCTAGCTTCCCCAAGCGATTCTTGAAGATTTTGGACATCTTCATCGTCACTCACATCTACCAGATGAGGTGGTACAGGAACCCGAGGAAACAATTTGAACATACACCTGATACGATCTGACACAAACATATCAGTATAACCAAAAAAGAAGTAGAATGATTAGGGTTCTAGCACTTATACATGGTCTGGACTAACCAAGAGTTTCATCATTGCAAGGTGACTTGGCTTTAACTAGCGTGTCAACAAACAAAAGAGCAAAGTCTGCCCCACAATTTACCTGCGGAATTATTGGTTTATTAAGACATTACCTCTATGAAACTGAAGAAAATAAAAATTGCACAAGATGATACAATAAAGCTTTTGCCTTGTTTAAATCTTTGTGGTAGATATGTAATAATAAAAAGAAGGAAAGTGAACAAACCAGGCCTTGCTCTAGTTCAATACATGCCCCTGAGAAGAGGATATCAAGAGCTTCAGAGAATCTCTGAGCCATAACATATCTGCGAGCAAAAAGGCTAATTGTGTTATCAATCCACTCCTTCTTATAATATGTATCAACCAAATAAGTAGAAGAACAAATAATCTACCAATTTTTCGTAACAGCTCTACCATCAAAATCCAAACTTTAATCAAATTACCAGAATCCAAAGAGGTCGGGACGCAGAATCAAGTAATAAAGTGGGTTATGGAGGAATCGAGCTACGAACCTTGCACTGATAGATTTATACATCTGCAACGCGCCATAGCAATTGCCTTCCTCTACCACTTTCTTCAATTTATCAATATGCTGTAAGAATTTGAAAAAAATGGATCAAATTCAATGATCTATTTAATCTCCCTCGTCAAATTGTTGATGATAAGAGTCGAAAGGTGATAGAAAAACAGAGAATTTGAGTGCCAAATTTGAAAAAAGAATTCGAGAGAAAGTGAAATCGAAATTCGGAAAAGAACGAAAAGCAGATCCCGGTTCGTACCTCTTGAGCGGGAGGCAGTTCACGTTTGATCCTCTCTCGAGACATGGGATCGGAGTTTTCGGATTGGTTCGTCAATTTGTTCTCTTCGTTTGCTTATTTTTTTGCAGATGTATCCAAGTACGGAAACTAAACAAGAATTGAGAGATGCGTCATGTCGTGCCGATTTACCCTAATTCACAAAAAAATAATAATAGGGATTTTCAATTTCGGTTTAGAAAAGGAAAACCCAAAATTCAAAAAATTCAAGTTTAATTATTTTGGAAGTTTCCATAGTTATTGTTCTAGATCTTATTTGGCTTATTCAAAGGAATATTATCCAACTATATATTCCTTAAATTTGTAAATTATTAAGTTATTATAATGTAACCACAGAGCTAGTTTATCCACTCCATATATAAATTAAGTTCTAATATATGGTGTCCAATCCATAAGAAAATTTGTTTATGTATTGTCCTAATTTTTCTTTTATTAAAAAGTTGGTCCATAAATTAAATGACACTTTATAATGCCAAATTACAAGCAAATAGATAACTAAAAGAAGTTATATCTTAACACCTAAAACTAAAAACCATTAAATTATAGAAAACTTGTAATAAATTTGATTTGTTGACCATTTTAAACTATGCAAGATGGTTATAGATAAAACCATGAGAAATTTGTATCAATACATTGATTATCATGTTTGACATGTTTCAATAATAATCGACATTTCCCCACCATTACCTCATGTCTTAACCACATTTCAAAGAAAAGAAAAAAAATATTATCATGAAAACGGCATCAGTAACCTCGACTATATTCAGTCGATTTGTAGTTTAGGCATACATAAATCTGATAAAAAAAAGACCATTACAACAACAAAAAAACAAAAAAAATCAAGTGATGACGCAATTTCAAAACAATTACAAATTGTTTCAAGTGTAGTAGATACATGAGCCAGTACTTGGGTCGACAAAGACCCAACAACCGCTACGGTTGAACCTACAAGCATCTTCAATGCGACCATGACTCTGGTAATAAGCGTTCATAACATACGACGCATGGTCTAAAAGAGTGTTTGGTTAATAGCATACTCCACCGGGTTTGATCTGTGAACAATCGACGCCGTTGCTGCAACAATAGTCGATATTGGCTTGTAACTGCTCATCTGAGGCAGTAGGCATCGCCATGCACCATTGTCTGCAAGTCACGACCGGTACGTGGAGGATCGCGACAATAGATACAAGGAGAAAGATGGTCAAAATTTGCGACGACATTAGAAGCAAAATCAAAACAGGACTAAAGATGTTTTTTTGTTTGTGCGTGTATTTTTCTTGTACGCAAGTACGTATGTATATATGCAAAAAGACTGAATCTCATAACTCTCTATGCTTTTTTGTTTTCGGGAAAGAGACGGTAGGATAAGGAATTACAGATCTCTCTCTATAAATTGTTCCATTAAAAAGGCTATGATATATTTCTTATATATTTTTTAATTATTTTGTAAGATTTGTTTGCTATATACAGTATATTAGGTTGCGCACATCAGTCCCTATAGATTATCCTGTAAGATCCTTTGATATATCATATTTATAATTGCCATATCATATTTATCTCTAGATATCTAGTATATAAATTGATTGACAAAGACACGAAATAGTAAATACATAAACTGATTCAAATATATATTTCTTATTACATAAAATTATAATAATATATAAGCTATGATAAAGTACGTGAGTCTTCTATTATTCAATCATAGATTTTAAATTACTTTTTAGATCAAGTGTTATTAAAACTTGTGATTTTCAAATGTATTTTAAAATCTATTGTTATTAAAAATATTTTAACTGGATTTTATGAATTTTAATGTGTTTTGATAGAGTTTCTTAGTTAAAAATATAAAAATCTAAATCATATAAATTTACTTTTTTACAATTCTAAATCATATGATTTTAGATGATATTCTATTGTGATTTAATTAAAATCATAAAAACTTTTATAATTCACGTAAAATCATTTAAAAACTTATTAAAAATCAAATTCTTCTAAAATTTATACTGAATACACCCCCTAAACATTTTAATTTAATTTTCTTACTATATAATCTATTTGTATGGACGTTCGGAACTTCCATGTTCAAATGTCGACAAAAGAAAACATTTCTACAGTTGCATTAACTGGTATACAAGAAATTAGTGAAAATTTATGGACGGATTATTTTCAACTTGTCTGGAACTTCGGTCGTCTAACAAGTTCCCATACACATATCTGTTAACAGGATATTAAAATATCAATAAGACTCGTAGATACAAGCGCCATGGCTTGGGTCTGTATAAACTTGAGTGCCAGTACCGTTGAAACTGCATTGCTCCTTGGTGTGACCAAGGTTATAGTAATACAAGTTCATCACGAACGATGCATGGTCTCTTATAGTGTTTGGTTCAAAGCAAACTCCACCTGGTTGGATTGGTGTACAATCACGAAATCCTCCTCCGTAGCTGCAACACCAGTCTATATTCGCTTGTAGCTGCGCTTCGGTAGCTTTCTGACTCGCTACGCACCATGGTCCTTTGTTTTCAGTCGCCGGGGAGACGTTTCTTAGTGTTGAGGTCACGGAGACTGTAGATACGAGAAGTAAGAATAAGAGCGTCAATGATAGAGACATTTATGTTGTGACCATTATTGCTTGCAGGTAGATGATTTAAATGATATTTGTTCAAAGAGTATATACTTTTGATATGAGTTTGTATCTATATGTAAATGGTTATAAAAACACAGAAGGCAAAAGGTTTTGTAATAACTTATCCAAAAATATTCATATATTCTCATTTGTTTTCTCTTTCTTCATATTGTCATATATTACTAAAGTTTTTTGTTTTATTGTAAATAAGATCTAAAAGGTACAGAAGAAAATCTAATATATTTTAATAAATCATTTAAGAAAGCTGACTTTTTTTGTAAAGTTGAATCTTTTGTAAGGTGTTCTTTTGTATAGTGTTTTTTGTGTAAAAAGGAATGTCTACATTTCGAGGTGTCTTTTCAAAACCAAATTCTTAATCTACCTTTTATCCAAAGCTATTTATTTATACTTGAATCCAGTCATTATCATCTAATTAGTTAATGACAATGTATAGTGCAATATTTGTCTACTAAAATAAAAAGTGTGAGATGTGTGACACTTTCTATGAAATAGATGGAGCAGCCAAAAGCTCATTTCCATTGTATTGACGTATAACCATTTTTTTTTGTCATATCGTATACATCATAAGGATTGATATATTTGCGAAAATTGATGCACATATAACATTTTCAACTTATTTGGAGCTTCGGCATAACATGTTCCCATACATATATGTTACCATGATACTAGAATTTTAATAAGACACGTAAACACACGCGCCATGGCTTGGATCGACATAAACTTGAGTGCCAGTACCGCTGAAATTGCATTGCGCCTTGGTGGAACCAAGGTTCTGGTAATACAAGTTCATCACAAACGACGCGTGGTCTCTCAGAGTGTTTGGTTCATAGCAAACTCCACCGGGTTGGATCGGTGTACAATCACGGAAACCTCCTGCGTCGCTGCAACACCAATCTATAGCCGCTTGTAGCTGCGCATCCGTCGCTTTAACACTCGCCACGCACCATACTCCTTTGTTTTCAGCCGGCGGCGAGAGGTTTCTTAGTGTTGAGGTCGCAGAGATGGTTGATACGAGGAGGAGGAAGAAAAGCGTTAATGATAATGACATCGTTGTTGTTGCGACCATGTTTGCTAGTAGATGATTCAATTGATATTAATTTTTGCTAAGAGAAAATATATATATATATACAAAATTAAAAGGGTAACTAGGTAACAAGGGCTGAAGAAGTTCTTAGTGTACATATCGAATCCAAAATTCATTTACTTTTTTCCTTCATATATAGCGTCATACATTATTAATAAAAAAAATATTTTATACATAAAAGATACAAAAGGTGAAGAATAAAATCAAATAGAGGTTAATAAATCATTAAGAAATCCGATTCTTTTAAAAAACTTGATAAAAGAAGATGACAAGTGTTTGTGTATGTGGCAAAACGATCGAATAAGAATGCAACAAAATAACTCTTTTTTGCATGCAATTGATCACAATTTCTCAGCGCCACTCTCACTTTAGATTGAAGTTGCTAAGTTCAATTTTCCGGCAAGATAATCCGACGAGCTCGTTTGAATCCGAATCCACGTAGTACAAACCAATAGGCAACATTTCATACATTTTACATCTAAATAATGTGTTTGTATGGATATATAGAAAAACTCTTCTTCATATATAGATTCATGATGATCAATTTGGAAGTTTACTTTTGAATCGAATAACAAGTCAGGTCAATATAAGATAAACATATAATTACAATATACCTTGCTAACGATTAACAACAAAGGGATTTTGGTAAGTAATTATTTTGTATCCTCGAAAACTTGGTAACAAGACGTACACAGAAGGCAATATTTGTTCACAAAAAATATTGAAGTGTCCAATTTCAAATTCTATAATTTATTGAGAGGCGAGTCAAGAGATTTCGTGAATGTAGTGGGTTGTAATTGCAATTTTCAATAGATAACTGAAAGCCGCATGGTCATATCCGAACTTATAATAATAATGCGTTTTTAAATAAGTTTAACTAAACTATCAATTATTACACTTTTGGTACACAGTTTCCCTCAGATTATCACTTGTGTCGCTATATATACATAATTTACGTCAACTTGTGTCGCTTATGAAAATGACAAAACTACCCAAAAAGGCAAAAACGCGATTAAACTTTTGATTTTGTCTTCCTCCTTGGCTTCGTCCAATTTCTTTACCTTGTTTGAGCTTTCTTCTCGGTGGAAATTTTGTAAAATTGTAAATGTCGTTTTGAGTTTAAAAATCATGAGCAAACCCGAAGAATTTCCCGACCCGAATCCGGCCATACCCGATCCGAAACCGCCGTCTCGATCTTCCTCCGACAACGATCCCGCCGCCGATCGGGCTCCGTCTGATCTCAATCACATTTCCGAGGAGCTAACTGATAACCTCAGGAATGTAAGTTTGGATGAAAATACGAAAGAGGTGACTGGTGTGCCGATTAGTGTCTCTGAAGGTAATGGAGAAACGGGTTCGAAGGAGGGGTCAGAAGAAGGAGGAGGAAGAGAGAGTGAGAGCACGGTGGAGAAGAGAATGATCGTGTATCCAGTGAGACCTGATGCAGAGGATTGCTCGTTTTATATGAGAACAGGGAGCTGCAAATACGGATCGAGCTGCAAGTTTAATCACCCTGTTCGAAGGAAACTCCAAGTATTTCTCTTCTACCCATGATCTTTGCATGTTTCATTATTCAACTTGAGACGGAAAGTTTTAGTTTTTTCTTTCTCTGATGACATGATTTTGATTCTTAATTGGGTTTTTTTATTGATCGTAGTGTAGATGTTCTCTTTTTTTATGACGAAAAATAAACTCTGCCTTGAGTAAATATAATCTTTTGTGCATGTCTGAGTATCAGTAGTATCAGTCTCTGTTTATTCTTTTGTATATTTCGCTGTTGGACCAAACGGAGAAAGCTTGATCTAGCTATCCTGTTATGGTTACTCGAGCGGAGACAATTGACGTTTTAGTTTTGAGTTTGCTTCGTTTTCTATTGCCCTGCTGTTTCGGTTTAGGATATCTAGTCTTTAGGGAGTATAAGGACGAAAAAGTGATTTAGACCTATATTAATTTAAACGAGAGTGACCTCTTTATATCTCTTTTTGGTATTCTAATGGTTTGTTAATTGGAAGATTGGTAGGGAGAAAGTAAGGGAAAGAGAAGCTGATGTGGAGAATCCGAGGCTAATGGAGTGCAAGGTTAAAAAATGTCTTTCCTTTCCTCTATTACGGCGTAGCCGTGATTAAAATTATTTTCCTTTCGTGCTGGATATCCTCGAATATCTTGTTATGTTTCTATGCTCACAGTTCGTTGAAACATCCGACATTTGTATGCTGATGCGGACATAGGGTCATGTTATTGTCCTAGACTGCGTTTTACAAAAGCTTTCTCTGTAGGAAGAACTGTGTATTTGCCAAAAGAAATTGGACATTGAAGTTTTCTGGTGTGATTGTTCTTTTGTTCTTAGATGATTTAGGTACTTGGTTTGTAAAAGGTGGATGATTAGAGTTTGCCTTTTTCATGTTTGAATATTGTGATTATCTTTTTTTATTTTATTTTATCACGGTTTAAGGACATACCATGTCTCTGATATTGGATCGAAGTTGCACTGTTTTGCCATTTGCCTACTGATGTTCTACCTATGCGCCTCAACTCTGAGGATTGCAGTACTACTTCAGGACTGGAGGGTGCAAATATGGAGAGACTTGTAGATTCAGCCACACTAAAGAACAGACTTCTCTTGCCTCACGCCCAGAGCTTAACTTCCTAGGCCTTCCTATCAGACCGGTATTCCATCAATTGTCTTAAGACATTTCTAGCATTCTGTTTAAAACAGCCCTATGGAAAAGCTATAATAGTGTAAGCTATATGACAGGGAGAGAAAGAATGCCCTTTCTACATGCGAAATGGTTCCTGCAAGTTTGGAGGTGACTGCAAATTTAATCATCCTGATCCTACGGCTATCGGAGGAGTTGATTCTCCCTTGTTCCGTGGTACCAATGGTGGATCGGTTGGATCATTTTCCCCAAAGGATGCTCCCCAAGCAAGTTCAACTTCTTGGTCTTCGTCGAGACATATGAATGGTACTGGTACCGCTCCTTTTATTCCAGTCATGTACTCACAGAATCGCGGAGTTTCACCTCAAACTCCAGAGTGGAATGGGTATCAGGTAGTTATATTGAGCGATGCCTTTGCATGACTTATTTTGGTGCATTTTTCTCTTTATGTTGATAAAACTATAATTCTTTGCTTTTAAAGTTAATCATTCTTATGTGTGTAGGCACCTTCTGTCTATCCACCTGAAAGGAGTGTGCTTCCTCCTTCCACATATCCGGCAAACAATTCATTGGGTGAAACTAGTTCATTCTCACAATTCCAACCGCAGATGCCTGTTGAGGAATTCCCAGAACGTCCCGATCAACCAGAGTGCAGTTATTATGTTAAAACTGGGGACTGTAAGTTCAAATATAAATGCAAATACCATCATCCGAAAAATAGATTGCCGAAGCAAATTCCATCCTCTTTCAATGACAAGGGCTTACCCCTAAGACCTGTGAGTTTGTTTTTCTTCCATCCTGTTCTTGTTTGCTATCAGAAACTTCGATCGTAAAATTGTATTCCTTTGCTCCTTTCTAATGCTAAAAAATATGACTTTTCTGGTGAACTATAGGAAAAACTTTGTGGTCCATGAGAAACTTTCTAATTCACACCTTAACCCTCTTTCTCTTCTGTTACCTGTCTTTAATACTCGGGCTTTTTTCACTATATTTCTTTATAATCTCAGGATCAGAACATGTGCACGCACTACAGCCGCTATGGCATCTGCAAATTTGGCCCAGCTTGTAGATTCGATCATTCTATACCGCCTACATTCTCGTCCAGCAGCTCCCAAACCGTAGAAGTTCCTCAAGTCGGCGGCAAGGGAGATGAAAATGACAGCTGGCATTGACAAAACATGTTCAGAAGCCTGCGTAAGGGATAGTGTCTGTCTATACCATCAAAGGCTTTTCAGTTCTTAGGATCAAACTTTGCTTTTGGTTTTGAGTTAATGAAACATTTAGGTAAAATATAGTCTCCGAACTAAAGTATATCCATCTGGCAAGTCAATGCTTGTTTTTCGTGATTTTTACCAAATAAGTTTTTTGTTCTCTTGCTTTAACTGTAACTTATTACTCTTTCACTCTGAGGTTCAGTCTAATGGAAACCTTCTCTAATATGTTTTGTTTTTTCTTCCGTTGGTTGCTAGAATTTCTACCTAGTTTTGTTAATATCTGAATCCTAATAGAATTGCTAGAATCCAGAACCAGACAATGACAATATATGTACATCGAGATATTTTGCCTGCTTCTATTTCAGTACGCATGATCCTGCTCCTGCTGTGATTGTCTGCTGCAGTTTCCCAGGTTCTGTTTCCAGCATCTTTTTTACGCAGATTCATCAGGTGTCAGCACCTTTTTGAAGCTCGCAACATATGGGTGAACTTAAGTTTTAAACTTTTGTTAGGGTTTAGAGAGTTTAAAGCTGATGGAAGGCTGTTCAGAAAACATATCATATAGTCGTGCTTCATCGTGAAACAATAGCATTATGTCTGAAAATGACTGTCTTAAAATCTTATTTCCATCAAAAACAAGTTCTTAAGAGGAGCCAGGAGACGAATGTATTCTCATATATCCATTGTTGGCAAAAATGTGGGCAAACCAAAAGAAGAAACAAAAAGTATAATGAACAGGTATAATATCAGCAGAAGAAAGACAGAACAAGACGAAAGCCGAGATGTATGACTGAGTAAGATATGGTTTGTAACTTCGAAGCCATTTTGTTTCACTTTGTTTAAGATCTCTCTGCTAACTTCTTCAGCTTCCTAACCCTCGGAATCTTCAGAAGCAAAGCCATTTCTTCTGCACAGAGAACATAAATCAGGTAAGCAATATGTGTTCTTTGGAAACCAATCTGGAGAAAGAAGTAAGAGGTTGAATGTGATGAGAAAAAGTTGAAACTACCTTTGCTTTTGGGTTTTGAGAATCATTGTGATTGGTTTGATCGGAGTTTTGGTTTCTCTGAGGAGTAGTAGAGCCTGCCCCGGATGTTTTCTTGGTCTTCTTCTCGTCGCTAGCTTTGCTGAAAATGACCGTGAAACCTTCGGCCGATGCGGGATTGTTCACATCCCATTCACCAAACTTTGGCAATGGCTTTCCTTTGTTTTCCTGCACCAAACAGAGTTTATTCACTAGAGGTAAGGAAAGCTACAGACATATTTGGGTATGACGATGATCAAAAGAGAGAAAAATTGAAGAGAGATGGGTGTGTGTTTGTTCTTACCGTCGCCATTGTTGATTGAGATCAAAAGCAAGAGAAAATATCAAGATCTTAAGTGAGAGAGAGAGGTGGGAGGCGAGAGAAGAGAAACAAAGTTGTGATATAGATAGAAAGAGAGAGAGGCAAAGAGAAACATAAGAGGGAAACACGTTGTCGTCGTTGACAACAGCATTAACCAAATCAACTCACCTCTTCTCTTTTCCCTCGTTTTTTCCTCAGCCGAAGAAGGTACCTAAAGTAAATGATTCTTTAACCAAAATTTTTTTAAAAAAAACGAGAGAAATTAAAATAAAATAAGTAAAGCTAGTTGAGCCTAAAAGTATTATATTGAAATCCTTTTGTTTGGTCACAGTGATATCTCCATTCGCAAATAGCCTTAGTCGAGTTCCTAGTACACAATACACAATGCAGCCGAACAGCAACAAAATAGAGAAACATTAAGCAGAAATTAATTTCCCGGCACATCAATTTTCTCGACAGAAACAAAAAAATCCAATAGCTTCTTCGTCTCTTGTGTTCGATGGGAAGACTAAGGGAGTCAATTCCCATGATTCTTCTACTGTTTTCTCTTCTTCTCCATCAATCACTCTCTCAGGTTATTGAAACGATGATCACATCTTCTTCTGATTTTTCGATTCTTTTTCTTTTTCTGATCTGAGTTTTCATATTCTTCTCTCTGTAGGTGCTCGAAGAATCTGAATTTACTAGGTAAGTCTCCAGCAATTCCGCTTGATTTAACTCTTGTCACTGTCCAAAAAACCAAACAAAAACTTCCAACTGAAGATTTACCAGTGATAAGCTTGTCTAGATTTTTTCCAATTTGAGATTAAGCTCTAAGCTGCTGACTGTATTGATTCTCTTGTCGTGGAATTTAGATCGGTTCTAGAAGAAGTGCAAGGTCATGCTCCAGAAATACATTGTTCCCGACAAAGAAGTCGAGCAGCTTGGCAGATTATACAAGATGTAAGTAGAGAATTGATTAATGGCTTTGGTTGAATAATTAAGTAGCGAGCAGATTTTTTGATGACTTTGTAATTTGGATTTGTGCAGTATTTGACGCCGTTTGTGGAACGGGAAAGATATCAGATAGCAAAAAGTTGTAGGCTTCATCCTGATAATGATTTATACAGAGATCAAGAACAGCATAAGATTCACGTGGATATATACGAATGGAAATGTGGTTACTGCAAGAAAAGTTTCAATGAAGAAAAGTTTCTTGACCAGCACTTCGTCAGTAGACATTCTAATCTTTTGAATACGGTATGTGGTCTCTACTCTCTATTATATGTTTCTCATCCTTGGGATATACAAAGTTGTTATGAAATTTTATTCCTTTTATATCTTTTTGTTCATTTTCTTACAATGATGATATTCACCAAGCATTATTTCGGATGTGTTATGTGACTATCGCTAGATTTTTAGATGAACTTATTGATTCTGTGTTTCCAAGGAATGCGCTTGAGCTTACACTTGAAAACTTACTTGAATTGTTCAGACCGATACGAAGTGTTTAGCCGATCTGTGTGGTGCATTGCATTGCGATTTTGTATTGAGCTCCAAGAAACCGAAGAGCAAGTGCAACCCTGCAGCTGTTGCCAAAAACCGCCATCTCTGCGAGGTTGCTTTCTTGGGTTTTCGTTGCCTTTTTCCTCTGTGGATCCATGTCTTCTTTATTATTCTCCTTTCATACTATTCTGTACTTGTTTCTTCCCTCTTTTGTTTATTCAGAGTGTTGCCAATAGTTGTTTCCCAGTGAGCCAAGGTCCCTCAGCTAGCCGTCTTCATGGTATCATTCCTTACTGAGAAGCCTTCCAAGTGAATCTTTGCTCATTGCATACTAGATGTCTCTCAAATTTGTTCCTTGAAGGGTTCCTAAACTATCCTTTTTGGTTTTGATTTTTCATGATCGTAGAACACTTCCTACGACAATTCTGTGATGCTCATACCTGCACTGAAAGAAATAAACCGTTTCCTAGAGGGGGCAAGGTAAGATCTGTCGAGTCATCTCAGTTTCTTATGTGTGCCAAATGAGGCTGTTAGTTATTACTTACAGCAAATATGTTTTCATATGCTTCTTTTACCATGATCTGTTGTTTTCTTGTGGAAACCAATCAAAAGACAAAATATCAGTTTTTCTTTAACATGAGTCTATGCTAAAATTGTGCAGAAGACATCGAGTGTCTACTACCTTGCTATATCAATACTGACCTTGATGCTACTCCCTCTCTTTTATCTGCTGGTCTTCTTACACCAAAGGTACCTTACGATGTTCTCTGTGTTTTCTTTTTCCCTCATTGCTTTGTGTTTTAGGAGTCTTCGGTCACTTTGTTTCTATTGTCCTTACAGAGAAAAGAGAATCGGGACACAAGAGTTGCGTAGGATTATAAAAACTGGAAAAAAAACGAAGCCGTCGTAAGATGGTAATCCTCTCAAGCATTGGCTTATTGAATATGCACAGATTACATTCTCTAGACATGTTGAGAATCTTGCTTTAGTATGTCAATTCATTTGGAGTCCTAAAGTCTACTCTTTCTTAACATTTCATGCAGGTGAGCTTCAACTGCCAATGAGAGAGCAAAAGGGTGTCCAAATCCAATGTGTTAACTGAATCAAAAATCTTCCACATTGCTTCTCCTTCTTTGAGCTTTCCTCATAGGGTGTTTTATTCTCAAACCAGATACTTTATAGATTCCCAAACGAGAGTGTTACTTGGGGGTTCTGAAGCCAGTTGCTATGGATATCAGATGGATTTCCAAAGACATGATTTCTCCGTAAGCTTGTAGAAACAGATGGTTCATTCCACAGAAATAGGAGTAGGTGATTTCTCTGTAATTTTATCGAATCTTCATACATATCAATGATAACATCCAGTTTGAAACACAATCTATAACAGTAAGGATGTACAAAACAACCTTTCATTGTTAGTATCTATAAAAAATTAAGGAGCTACAACGCTGAACGCTAGAGATATCAACTCATTAGAGAGGAGAAACCCATCTGGATCTCTCAGCCTAAGGTACCTCACATGATCCTCAATCTTCACTTCATCATTTGCAACTAAGTTTTTAAATTCATCACTCATCACTTCTCTTCTCATATCATCCAAACAAACAATGTGCCCACTCTCCACATAAGGCTCATACACCTTACAAATTGCGTTTACTACGTTTCTGCCAAATGCTTCTCCGAACTCCTTAAGTTCAAGCCCTTTAGATGTTCTGAAAGATAGCATTAGGATGTCTGTTGCAACATCCTTGAAATCGACATTTCCGTCACCACACCAGTTTGCTGCGTTGTTCTCCAAGTCAACGACATAATTTGTGTATTCCTTAAGCCTCCTTGGCCTTGAAAACCTCAACCCTCCAACATAACTCGCTGAACCTAAGCCAAAAGCATAGAAGGGCTTGTTCTTCCAGTATATCAAGTTGTGTTTGCACTTGAACCCGTCTTTCGAGTAACTGCTGACTTCATAATGCTCATAACCTGCACCACGGAGCATCGATGATGATGTCTTATAAAACTCTGCAGATTGTGTTTCTGAAGGAAGAGGGAATTGGCCTGGAGTGTACCTACACAAAATCATGATCATCAATTCATTACTGTTCAGATTACAATTAAAATCTAAAAGCAAACTTTGAACGTATACTCACACGTTTCCAAACTTTGTGCCTTGTTCCACTTGCAGATCATATACAGAAACATGATTCGGCTGTGATTCAATAGCTAATTTCAAACTCTCCTCCCACATCTCCAGTGTTTGGTGAGGCAGAGAAGATATAAGATCCATACTCCAATTCTCAACTCCACATTCTTTAACAAACTTTATTGCCTCATATACTTCAGAGACACCGTGAGCTCTTCCACAAGCTTTTAAGAGCTCATCTTGAAATGCTTGAACTCCCAAAGACACTCTGTTCACTCCCAGTTCCATCAATTCCTTTAATTTCAGAGCACTAAAAGTTCCTGGATCCATCTCCATTGATATCTCAGCATCTGGACTCAACCCGAAATTCGAACTCAATGTTTCCAGAATCAAAGAAACGAGCTTCGGAGGAACAAGAGAAGGCGTCCCTCCCCCGAAAAACACTGTCTCGAGATTCGGTTTCGTATCAAAATCCGCTCTTGTCGCTTTTATTTCTCTAACGAGCAAATTCACATAGTTTGTGATTCGTGGGTCATCTTCTTTTCCTTCCTCGTAGAGATTAGACGGTTTGGATGAAGTAGCAGAAGAGCCTAGAGCCAAGATGGGGAAATCGCAATAATGGCATCGTTTGCGACAGAACGGAAGATGAACGTAAGCCGAAGTTGGAGGGCCTTGGTGTAACGTGGTCAGATTGGTTGACGCATTTCGTCGAGCACTTGGTGGAGCATCCTCAAGAACGACCGTAAAAGCTCTGAAAACCAACCGCGAAGTCCTGGGTTTACCTGTGAACGATGAGAAAATTGGGGAAAACGCTGTTTTGAGCATAACTACGAGAAGATGAGAGATATAGAAGGAGAGACTGAGAAGAAAGAAGAGATGCTTCAAAGATCAAAGTTTAATGGTGTCGTCTATATGCTTTAGAACGTTGTCGTTTTAGCCGGATGCTAAATTGAAAAAATATTTGTAGTTAGAACAAAAATGAATATTCACTTATTCAGAGTGGGGAAAAAGAAAAAATGGCGCTAGAATCGATGGCTTCCCTCTCCGATCTCCTCTACTGTCTTCTCTCGTCCTCTGCTCCGGCGTCTCTGTCGCCGTTGCCGCCGAGTCTGAGACCTATCACCAGATATTCTTCGTGTACACTTTCATCTTCAGTTTCCGGGACCGCGAGACCATCTCAACAGCTGTCGATGAGGACGCCGACGGTGTTCTTCACGGCAGAGCACGATGATGTCATCAATCGCGTGGCGCATACTTCGCTGGCGAACGCGAATCTTCTGTTCTTCAAGTCCGGTTACTACAACGTCGAGGTGGTGCCTGAAGATGGCGAATCGGAGGACCAGCTGGTGAACGATTTCAAGAGATCGGTTTTCAGAGCGGGTGTGTTGCAGGAATCTCGGAGACGACGATTCTTCGAGAGCTCTCAAGAGAAAAGGAAGCGTAAAACCAAAGAAGCTGCTAAGAAGAATCGAAAAAGGTCAGATATCTTCAGTCTTTCTTCTCTCTCTCTCTCTATTTCTCTCTCAGTTTTATGTGAAGTTAGTGAAGCGAAGTCGATAGATTTTGATTCTCAGGAGGCCAAATTTTAAAGCTAAACCACATTCAACTCCAGAAATCCCCAAGAGCAGAGAAGTTGAAGAAGACGATAACTGGGAGCTTCCTCCTGAGGAGATTGAGATTCCATATACCAACCAGTCCTAGAGATAAACCGGAACAATATCATCATTTTCGGTTCAATGGTGTGAACAATCTCAATCATTTTGTAAAGCCACTCTTTTGTAGGTCTGCACATTCGTTCCTTGGATGTTCGTAGCTTAACTTCCCCAACAAAGTTAGAAAAATCCATTGGTCTGTGTAGAGAGAAGATGATTTCCTAACGTTGAACTAAATGTGGATGAATCTATAACTCATTTTGTAACACGAGAAGCGATCAAAAGGATGTGAGAAGAAACAAGAAGTTAAATAAAAGCCACAAATTGACAGTTATTATTATATTGCCACCAAAATTTGAAACAAAAGACCAGAAGCTCAGTCTCAGCAAACAAGAAACAAGTAAACAAATTCCATTTTTAGACCACTGTAACTGATTCTGTCTTCTCAAAGATCACTCCCTTAGCCATGAAGCTAGAGCCGAATCCCACTTGCATAGCTCGCCTTCTTTGAACCACAAAGCTGTGCCACAACCACAAGAGCCAAAATATCAGCAAATGAAAACCAAAAAGTGAAGCAAACTCAGGAATGAGAACAATTGGTCTAACTAAGTTCATGAAGAAGTAAATCCAAATCGCTTTCATGATTCAACATGTCCAAAGAGACAATGAAACTGAACCAAATGATTTGTCTACACAAGTATGTATGATCTAATCTAAGTTATCTTCTCAAGTATGATAGAAGATTGAAATTGAACCACCTCGATTTGCATTTCTAAACTAAATTTCAATAATGCCACTAATGGACATAGTCACTGTCTCAATGATTAAACATGGGTGGATGATTTAAGAAACAAGAAATCTCACCAATCTCACGCTTTCCGTTTTCAGGACTATCACTACCATGCACAATGTTCCTGCAAATTGCAACATGAAAAACATGAGAATCATCTTATACGCTTGCTTCCAGCACTTCTTTAACGGTGATAAGAATCCAACCTTCCGGTTTGTACAGCAAGATCTCCCCTTATAGTGCCAGGTTCGGCTTGGAGAGGATCTGTTTTCCCTATTAGCTTCCGAGCTGAAGCAACCACACCAACACCTTCCCAAACCTTTACAATTGGAACATCACAAGCAATTAACTCAATCTGATTACAAGTTGAAAATCCGGGAAAATCTAGCTCGGAGTAGAGTAATAAGTCATACCATACACACAACTGGGCCTGAAGTGATGTACTCAATCAGACTAGGAAAGAATGACTTAGCACTAAGATCCTTATAATGTTCCTGGCAATTGATAAACACACAGAATTATTATGTTAATCACTTAAAAAATTAGAAGCCATCTATTTCGCGCAAAATGGTGAACAAGTGCAATAAGTTGGGTGATATTAAGTCATGTTTAGGCTTCAAATTCTAATTACTTATCGATGATTTAAAGTTATATCACCTTTAAAAAGCATCTTATCATTATCAAACTACTAATGTTATATGAGTGAGTACCTCAGCCAACTCTTTTGGGCATTGGAACATCTTGAGTCCAATCAGTTTAAATCCCTTCTTCTCAAAACGAGAGATGATTTCTCCAACCTAAGATAGTTCCAAGGTACAGATTTTACATCAAAAACCGATAATGAATGGTTAAAAAAAGGAGAAAAGTAAATAGCTTACAAGGTTTCTTTGTATGCCATCTGGTTTCACCATAATGTAAGTCTCCTCAACTTGCTATTGAAAGAAAAACAGAAGCACCCATCAAAATTTCAGTAGATAGCAAAAAGATTCGCAGACCCAATCAGTACTTAGTCAATTCCTTGCTAATTTCATCATTACTCGGATGAATTTGAAAAAGAGAACAAAGTAACGCGCATTAATGGAGGGTAAGCGCGAACCATAGAAGCGACAAGGTGAGGGAGGAAGATTCCAGAATCGGCGGAGCTGGAAGCGCAAAGACGGCGACGGGACGGAGAAATGCGAGAGAAAAGACGGAACTGAGGACGAAATGCGGCCAACTCAGTGCGTAAGTTAACAGTGGTTGGAGAAGAACAATTTGAGTTGCAAATTGCCGAATTTTTTCTCGGCGACGATGAAGAAGACGACGGCGAAGGGACACAGAGAGTCCATTGACCAACCACAGCCACTCCAACCATTTTGTGCGTTCTGCCTCAGCGTCTCACTTCCTTCGCTTCAATATCGAATAAGAATAACTTGAAATGACATATTTACCCTCTATCCATCCAGACTCCGTAGAGAATTATTTGGGTCTAACAGATCAATCAAAAAGTATTGGAGGGTCAAAAGTTAAAAAAGATAAAAACAGTCTCGTTAATGGTAACACGGTCTATCCTCTACAGTTTTACTTCTAAAGAATTTAAAACTTTGCACATTTCAACAAATTTAATACCAGGAATTTAATAACTTTTCGACAACATCTTTCTTTAAGCAAAATTGTTATTTTCTTCTTTTTCTTTTGTTGGTCTTCATCAATTTGCAATCATCATCAACACTCCCGAGTCAGGTCGAGAAATAAACAAATCAGGCTCATCCTCTTGTCTTCTCCAATGTCTCTGGCTTTCGATTTCCTTTGCTTGCTTTTAGACCATTTCACGCCATATCACATTCTGTGCATAGAAGACTCATTGCTCACTTTTCTTTCATTTCTTCCCTTTCTTCTTGTTGCTTTTATCGAGACCCAAAAAAAAACATCTCAATCAATTTCAATTTCTTCTTCCACAACTTCAGTTTCTTCTTCTCCCTCGCCAACAACTTCAGTTTCTTCCACTCCCTTGTCTACAACTTCAGTTTCTTGTTCTCTCTTGTGGACAACGTCAGTTTCTTGTTCTCCATTGTCAAAAATTTCAGTTTCTTGCTCTCCCATGTCGCCAATTTCACTTTCTTGCTCTCCCATGTCGACAACTTCAGTTTCTTTCTCTCTATTGTCAACTACTTCAGTCTCTTGCTCTCTCATGTCAACAACTTCAGTTTCTACCTTTAACATGTCCACAACTTCAGCCTCTTCATCTCCCTTGTCCTCAACTCCATTTTCTTGCTCTGGCACAGTCTCCAATTGTTCTTTTCCTTCATTTTGGTTGATGAGTTTTTCATCTTCGTGGTTCCCATTATCTTGGGCTTTTTTGCTTACCACTTCTTCTCTCCCTTCACTTCCACTAACGAGTTCGTCTTCTCCCTCTTCTCCGTGGGGACTAAGTGGCACATTCTCTATTTGTTCTTCTCCTTCCTTTTGGTTGATGAGTTTTTCATCTTCTTGGCTCCCATTATCTTGTGCCTTTTGGCTGACCAGTTCTTCATCTCCGCAAATAATTTGGTCCTCTCTCTCTTCTCCGTGAGGACTAAGTGTGTGTCTTTCTTTCCTATCAAGGGACTGTTCATCTACTTCTCCTTGGCCAAATTGTGGCTGATCTTCTTCATCGTCCTCATCCTCATCCATTTTCATGTACAAACCTAGCTGTTCTAATGGGTTACTGTTCCCTTCCATCTTAAAACTACCCAACATATCCTGACTATATTTTGGGCTCATCTCTTCCATGAAAGTCGGTAATTGATCACCCTCGGCACCTGTAGTTCTAAGCATCTCCAGGTCTTCCATAAACCGCCTACCCTCGTTTATCTCCACGGTCTTTTCCATCTGCAGCCGTCCAAAAAAGTTAACCAGCATGATTATACATAATAATAGGACTTAGGAAAATCGTGGAAAAACTTGAAAAGCCTATAATTATACCTTTTGTAAAGCTTGTCGTGCAGCTTCTCTCTCTTGCTCTCTTTCCCTCCTAACTTTTTCTGCAGCTTCTGCTTCAGCTTTCCTCTTAGCCTCTTCAGCAGCTTTGGCCTCGGCTTGTAACCGTACTTTTTCTAATCAGAAAGAAATCGCAAGAATTAACAATAAGCATGAAGTTAGGAATTATGAAGTGCATAAACACACACTGGATGCACTACAATCCAACCTTCCTTTAGCCGTTTTTCAAACTCCTCTCTTTCTATCCTCAGTTTTTCAGGATCTCCTTTATCACCCTGAAAATTGATGCGTCAAAAATTGTGATTAAACCTTTCCAGACAATCAGACGAGCTTTATCTTCATACAGCAGGCACTTAAAAAGTCAACCTTAGTAAGGGCCTTCTCTCGAGCTTTCATAATGGTATCAGCAAAACGATTCTTCAACAGAGCCGCGCGGTAACGCTTTTCTGGGGACATTTGCGTCTCACGCTTTTCTGGGGACATTTGTGTCTCAGGTGGAGCAGTTTCCTCTATAATAGCCAAAGCATGACAGGTAAAATCATGATCTGAAAATAAACAGCTATTACCATCTCCAACCATCCTTAACTTTCATTCCTTACCCTCTGGAAGAACATGTACTGCATCCATGGCGGTCAGCTTTTTCCCAACATCATGCTCAACTTGACCCAATTCTTTTAAAAAATCTACAGAGAACAAACAATGAGTGTCGGGAAGACTTCCATCCGAGCACTCCAACTTGCATACATCAATGGAAAAGAGACTAACCATTTACAACAATCTTTTCATCGTTGATATCATCGTCCTTTTTCTTTATACCAACTCCTCGATCCTTTTTATCCTAAATTAAAGAGAAGACTACACTTATTCGACTGTAGTAAATTTCAATTTTATGATTGTAAGACGCCACGAAAATAATGCTGAGAGTGAATTAAGGAAATTTCGCTCAGAGAAACTAGAGCAATATCACAAAGGCTCCATAACAGAAGTTAATCCACTGTCAGATACCTCTGTACTCGTGGGATTTGAAGCCTTAATGGAATCTGTTTCACTCCCAGAGGAACTACAAGAATCAGAATCTGAAAGATAATCACAGAAAGAATCAGTATAAAAGGTGTTCCTAAGGGGGAAAATTAAACAAAGAAATCACTGGACCAAAAAAACAAAATCAAAAAAATCAATTGTAGAATTCACCAAATTACAACGTAAGAAATAACTCCTTTGTCATCAGCTAATAAACCCCAGAAACTAACTACAATATCCTCTATAGCAAGTGTATAACCATTGAGTTTTCAGTTTTACGCTGAGACCAATCAACACAATTACCATAAGGTAACATCAAAATAGAAAATAGAAGACGGGTAGCACGCTCAAATTACAAACCTAACTCAGAACTCAAATACTAATCACTCCAAGAGAAAAGCGATGAATCTAAGAGAGAAGGTTACTTTATTTCCAATCTTAACTACTCTTACATACGGTAAAATCAATGTACAAATTATGAGCTAAAAAATGATTATTCTAGAGAAAAAGAAGAAAGCTCGTTTAAACACGAACCACTAGATGAAGAGCCCGATTCACTACTGGAGCTACTAGAACTGCTGCATTCCTTGTTTCTACGTGCAGCATCTTTTTCTATCTTAAGAGCGGGATGGCTCGAAACAGGGGGGTCATTCCCGCCAACTATGTCAACATCCTCGTCGATTAGCAGATCGCCTGTGATTAGGAATACATCAGACTACTGAAATATATCATTTTCCACATCAAACCAAATAGCAAAAACTTACCTTTACTAGGCTGCAGAGGGGAATTACTGAATCCAGAGTCATGAACAATCTGTTAAGATAAAAGATAAACCAATAGTAAGTGTCAACATTTCCTGGCGCACACAAGCAATCCCTAAAAACTGATCAGAGAGATTCTTTACCTCCATTTCACAAGGTTCACTCGTTTCCTGGGATTTCTTTTTCTCCCTAAGATGGTCATCCAAGAGTTTCCGAACCATGAACAAGATTTCATCAGAAAGCGTATCTATATCTATCTCAATCTCAACTTCCCCAGACTGGCCATCACTGCCACTTTGCTCTCTCAGGAGATCAATAATGTTTTGTGGGAACTCCTCTTCCAACGCCTCCAAATCTCCGCTTAATTTTTTCTTCTCACCATCTGTCATGACCAACTTCGCAGGTTCCACCCTCAGCTTGCTCTCGTTCACTGCAGCTGTTTTCTTTCTTGGCGGTGCTACATTAACTGGGATTTCAGACTCCAGAGAAGCAGAACTGGTTAAGGACATGACTGGTGGTTCCATCACAGGTATTTTTTTCTCTATAATTTTCCATCTCGACTCGAAATATGCGCTGAGATCTCGAGCCATTTTATGGTATTGATTTCCTGGTGGGTTGTAAGCTATAGAATTTGAAAATGTAAGACGCACATCTGCTGCGAAGTCAAAAGGACTTGAGTATTCATCTTTACGCAGTCTGCTTCTTATTGTTCCAAGATCCATTGGGTGCTTAATCACAGTAAAATAGTCTGGAATATTCAACAAAACTGGATCCACTGGAATGCGAAATGCAAACCCCAACTTATGTGACCATACACGATCGAGTAACGTCTGACACTCCTTCATCAGTGAAGCAACTGTAGAGCTTGTTGGGACATCTAATCTTGCAGACTCAGAATGCCGAGATGGGCCTTTCTTACTCCGCTGCTTATCATTGCGCACAGGACGAGGCTTTTTTCCCTGTGTACCAACAAATCTAGCAAAGTTTTCTTGTGGCGGCCTCCTAGACCCATCACTGCAACTATGAAGATCGCTATATGGCGACAACAAAACAGTCTCTGAATTAATACATGCAATCTTCCTACGAAGGTCCCTGACCTGTTCAAGCTCCATCCTCAACTTGTGTACTAAATTCTTTCTCTCAGACCTTGACATCTTTGACAAAGACAAAACATCTTTAGGAACACCACAGCTATCTCCATTCAAGGTAAAACGAGTCCTCTTCCGTACATGGGCCTCCTCCATCTCACTATCGGTTCCACGTGAGTAACCATATTCATCAGGCTCAATCATGGTCTCAACAGCTTGCATGTAACCAGGAACAAGTCCCGACGATTTCCCTCTGGAATGATTCCGTGCTTTACCCATCATTTTACAACGAAAAAGAAACACTTGGGTTCCTTCTGTCCCGCAAACTCTACAGGAAAATTCGATGCAATGAGACTAGCTTCCAATGGGTGCACATATTCACTTAAACCATAAGCCTTATTTATCCATCCCCTTCAATCATATAAGCAAGAAATCTGGATTTTCCGGATTTACACTCGAACTAGAATTAAGAACGAACTAACACAATCTCGCTAGTTAGCTTTAATCCCCCTGCTCCAAAAATCTGCAGGTATATGCTTCGACAATTGGCGTCGGAGAACTTGCAGTAATCAATCCGGGATTTCAAATTAACTCGCCTCAGCCCCTTCCACGACCAACCCTCCTTTTTTCGAGTCAAGACCGGATAATTGGCCGGAAATGAATCACAACGATGCGATTACCCAAATCAATCCGATGATGGATTCCTATGAATTACACGAACTTACCTAACTGAAATTCGCGACCAGTCAAAGCTCCTTCCTTCTCTAATAACCCTCGGGCTAAAATCAAAATCCCCGACGGAATGTGACCGAAGAGATAACCTTCCTCGACGACAAACTGGGGCAAAAACCCAAAATTGAAACCCTAGAAAAGCCCTAGACTAAGTAAAAACTACCAAAATCGATCTGAAAAACCTAGATCCAGAGTTTCCAGGTATCGGTTCCAAGAAGAAAAAAATTCGAAATGACAAAAGATGTGAGAGAAAAAGAACAAAAAAGAAATAGAGGAGAGAGAGAGACTTACGCCGAATAACGAACGAATTTGCTTCTCTACTTATAGATCCCAAAGGATGATCAACCCGCCGCCTTTAATCGAATCTAGGCCGTCAATTGCAGCCAACCAAAATCTAAACGGCTAGAAATATTCGTTCGATATTTGCCGTCAAGATTAGATCCAACGGCTGTTAAGGATACTACGAGCCATCTAGTGGAATCAGGATCTCTAATTATTTGAGAAAATCTCAGGCGCCTGAGCATAAATATTCCGGACAGGAGTAGTGCGACACACTCAGCGACTGACACGTCTTGGTGTAGCGCTTGTAATAGACGCGGCTACCGACCGGCATTGCCTCCACTACCTTGACTAATTTTTGCACTTAACGCGCCTTATAAATCGCGTTTGAATAACACGTGCCAATCGGATAAGCCTGAACCCGTGTATCTTTTTATTTTGAGCCTTTATTAAAACCCAAGGCCCATTAATGAATAACAGGAGGTAGCCCATCAGTGACTGTAACCATTTTCATAAGCAATTTTCTACGTGATTTTTGTTTGGTATGGGCTTGTGAAGGATGTTTATGCTAGCATTTATACAAATGAATTTGGACGATTGCCTTTTCAAACTAAAGAGCATCTCCATTGAGTTTAATTGTAACTTATTGTACAATTTAGATTAAATTTATGAAAATACTAAACCAATCACATGAAAACAAGTGTTACATGGATCTTTCATGGATTTTTCAAAATCTCTCATTTGAGAGGCTCTCTTCATATTCTTTTTTTCTACTTTTATTAATTTTTTTATATAAGAAACTTGTTAATAGACCTTCAATAGAGATGTTCTAAATAAAATAATGTGATATTTGAGAAACCCTTATGGTTATCAAAACATATATACAACTTTCTTTTAACTTAAAAACATAAATTTGAGATTAGCAATTTAGCATCATCATAAGTCAAGAGAGAAACATAAGAGCAACAAAATCCTAGCCAAAGAAACAAAGCAGACTAAAAAACAAGAAACATATGTTCAAGGTGAAAATTAAATAACCAAAGTTCAGCACTTGATAATTTTAGTTCTACGGAAGCCATGTGTCTGTATATAATCGGGACCGTTCATTGGTCGTCACCATTTGTGAATCCGACAGTGATCACTGATCAACACAGCGTCACAGACACAAAGCGGCCTTAACGTCAAGCCTCCACGCAAAACCTCCGCCGTCTATCCTCCACACGTCACAAGGCACCGTGACTGATCCTCTTTCACGATCATGACACGTGTACTGTAGTCGCACTCTGCATGTGAATGCCGGGTACGTTAGCATCGGCCTGTCTTTCATCACCAACCGTACGATCACGTGAAAATTATCGTAGCTCATCTCCGTTGCACCTTCCTCCGTCGAAATATTAACATCTTCCTTAGCCATCTTAATATACGCCTCGTTGGTCCACGTCACCCTCCCTAAACCGTCCGATATAAATCCGGGACACGTGTCTCTCGCCAGATTCATCTTTCTCTCCTCATCGGTCTTCCCCAATCCATAACCGTTGATCCAAGCGTCGGTCACTCGCTCAACCGTCACACACGACGAAACCACCACTGTTCTTCGCGATATCTCCGCCGTCTTATACGGCATTAGCATCCCACCGTCTCCGCCTTTGAAGCTCAGCCACAACGGACCGTTTCGCTTCTGCTTCTCCACCGGAGAAACATTTAGATCTGGAAAAACTCGTTTATCATGCGTCTCTGGTAAAAGAGACAACGTAACCGCTGCTGTAGAAGCAGTAACGCCGCCGTCGGAAATATCCGATCTCTTCCTCCGATTACACTTCCGGGAGTTACCACCTGAACTCTCCTTTTGATATTTCCTCTTTCCTCTTCCGGGTTTACCGGAGACATTGGAGGTTCCACCGCTCGTTATAGTGGAACTATACTTTCCGGAAGATCCACCTCCGCCTTCGCTAGATGGTTTAGGAGCAATCGGACGGAACCGAAGCATGATTCGGTCCGCTTTGGAGAGACCGTAGCGACCACCGTAACCCCCATATCTGGCTATGCAACATCCTCCTCTACCGTCCATCTCTCTCTCTCTCTCTCTCTCTCTCTTGGTATCTATAGAACGTTGAGAAGAAGCTTTAATGGAGCTGAAAATGCTGAGGAGGTATGAAGGTTTTTATAGGAGTTTAATGATGACAAGTGTTTGGTCGATACGCGTGTGTTTGTCTACAATGAGACGCTTATCACTGTTGCACATGGGTTTTTTTCTCTTTCTATCAATTTTTTTTCATGTTAACGACATGAAATAAAATATTATTCAAATTAATGTTTAATACGTACAATGCAGAAAATGTCATGAGATAGATACATTGGTTTTTTCCATTATACTGCATCTTTCCACATTATTAATAGGATATCTATGTATTTCGTTGTCTCAGTTTAATATTTCAAATTAGTTCTGACATAATTAAATATTTCGTCTATTTACTGTTTAAAATTATGATATCTTGTAATTTTCATTTAAGAATATCTTAATTGGAATTTTTTTGCACTTGGAAATTTTAGATGTTCTCAGTTATATATAGTAGTACTACATTATATAACACTGTATTGGACAATATCAATGTTAAGGCTTCTAATCTCGATTTGTTAAAGTACGGCGCGGGTGAAATAAATCTGATTTTAGCACCAAACCGAAGTTGAGACTTTCTATGATTAGGCCTATATATCTAAGGAGTGGTAATTGAACACATAATAATTGATCTTATAGTAACATAATTATTTAGTAGATGATTAATTAATAATCACTTTCACCCTTGTGTTTACTACTTTAGTACTTGAACTGATTCGTTTGGCCTACAAAAAACAGATATACAATCTACTATACTTTAACTGATTTGTTTGGCCGAAAAACATATACTTTTGTTCATAAATATATTTTTCATACTTTTTCACATGCACTTAGTTCACACATGTATATTAGGAATGAGAGACGTTCATGTAGTAAAAGAAAGCTATAGCTATATTTTCACTGCTTAGTTCCAAATTTCTCACGTTCCAAAAGGTAGTTTTTTTTGTACAACCAAATGTAGATGTGGTTTCAAACTTTCAATCATGATTTTCTTTTTTTTGTTTTTTTCAACAACTTTCAATCATGAATAAATGCTAAAATTAGGTTAAAATTATAGTATATCGTAATGAAAGATGTTAGGCATTATCCAAGAGATGAGGGGTTCATATATTATCATTGACCAATTCTGATTTTAATTTAGTGGAATCTTAATTTACAAAAGGTGATCGTGACTCTAGATCTCAAATCTTAACTGAGGGGACAAGATCGATGATCTCATGCTTAAAGACGAAATTTGTGCCAATGGAGTTAGGTCACCTCTTTCTAGCAAAAGAAGGAACAATATTTAACTAAGCATTGATATAAAATTGTTTTAAAAAAATATAGAAGATAACTGTTTTTTCTGTCAAACGTTTATATAAGATAATTTTTATATGTAATATTTCTACATAATAATAGAGAAGATTTGACCCCAAATATCTATATATATATAGATATATATAAAAATAAGTTTTCAGTGAAACTCTCTTACAGCAAACAGACATAATACATCGTGGTCCTATCCCCATTTGCGAAAATTATTGACTTAAGAGTATATAAATAGATATTAATAATATAAAATAAAAAAGAAACCATAAAATAAAAGTAGATTCTGAGGGGAGTTCCAAGAAGCGATGGCATCTAGAAAATCTAATGGGTCTTGTGTTGCGTTGTACTTTGCAAGATAACACGTAAGAGGACACGTAGTGACATGTAATTAGCCATATCATTAATTAACTATCATTTAATCCAAACATCTTATTAAATTAATTAACGAGTCTACCCTAGTATTGCATGTCCAAATTGAAAGTGGGACGAAACTGATGACTGATATTAAGACCTGAGAGTTAGGTTTGATTCTTATAATTAACATTCGATCTCATCTTCCATTAATTTCTTCATTATTAATACTATATAGATAACAATAAAACACACAAACTCACATAGTCACATCAACTGATTGTCTTATAATCAACTAGCTAGTTCAATTTATAAAGTATATGTAATAGTATATGTTATATTCAAACGAGTTCTAGTGGTTTCACTTTACAGACCTCCCTATATGCAATTATAAAGAACATGCCATACTTTCTAAAAAAAGAAGGCTGCACACAGATAATCTTTTGGGTTGGATCAGATCAATTATGTGGCCTAAAGACATTGATTAATACGTATCTTATAATTAAAAACATTGATCACCTCTGCTCTCACTCTCACCTGCTGCTTCTATACCTAATTATATAATTACAATTATAGCAAAAACTAGCCAACAGTTTCAACATAAACCACAATCTAAACATGTTGAAATGTTTTATTGATCTAAGATATACTGGAATCATCAATGAAATATAGGTTCAATGAATTTGGTATATTGATTTAGGTTTATTTTATATAAGATATCTTATAAGACTAATAGTTTACGGAATCATTAATCAACACACGGCATAATGGCGTGCCATGTCCATTGAATTAGAAATTTCGATTATTATTAGAAGTATTGTCCAATTATTTAATAAGCAGATGGGATGGGACAAAGCAATCTTATCGGTTAACGACTGTATATCTCCTTCTTATAGCAGTTGTATGTTATTATATATATTAAATAAAATATTAATCTACATAATTACTAATAAAGTTTAAAATTTCATTAATTAAATGAAAAGGATACTAAACTATTTATAAACACATAAAATTATAAACGTATTTTTAATCTTTGTACGACTTTCTATAAACACATATAAATTCGTTCTAATATATATATATATATATATATATCTCATGAAAAAAATCAATACTTGCGAAAACTTGTGGAAAAAGGACATTTGGTAATTATGTATGAAATTTAAAGTAAAAAATGAACACATAATTTGTCGATAAAATTCAATATAAAAAAATACTAGAGAAAAAAAAAGATGAACCCAAATTTTGTTTGGTCTTAAACCCCGAATGTAAAGTGATGACCTGACGAGTATAGTTTAATAAAAAAAAACGGACAGAGAATAAATGAAGCATGTACCACCAATCATAATCCAACAACTCAATTAAGAGAGCTTGAAGACACAGAGAAAAAGGGTTGGACCAAATCACCACAAAACCATGCCCAAGAACCCTAATTGGGTAAAGTGGCTGAGTGGTTTTGCGCCACGTCTGGATTTGTTTGTGTCGGAGTTAGTAAAGTAAGAAAATTGTCCCAATAAGGGCGTTGAAACTGGTCGTTTTGTCTGTGACACTTGTACGTTTACGGAAAGGAGGAGCCACGACTAGAGAGTACTCTTTAGTTTATTCCTTTCTTTCTTTTTTTGTCGAAGTGTACTCTTAAAACAATAAATTTCTGTGTGGATTCCTAGCATCAATGTATATTTTAGTATACTATGTTACTTTTAGTGTGAAATCTAATTAAAAATTCAAAGATTCGAGTACTAATTACCTCTGAAAAGTAACTTTTAAGATGAACGCTTGCATGTTACTAAAACTACATTGTCAGTAGTGTTTTACCTTTTAGTGACAATTAGTTATATATGTATTAAAACTTAAAACGAAAAAAAGTTAGTACAAAATTATACTATTTGAATACTAATTATGTGATGCTGAGCAAAAAGAAATTAGTATTTAATATATGTTCAAATCAGTCTTTTATTTTTATTTAAATGCAATTTTAGTCTTTTTATTGTAAATTGAGCAGTCTTTACATGAAAGACAAACATAAGAAGTGCACAAGACTAATTATTAAAATAATTATTTAAATTTTCAAATTTTTATAATTAACATTTTTATTTTTTAATTATTTATAAATGATCAAATTCTTAACTTATAAAACAGAGATTTTAACTCGCAAAAACTTGAAAATTTAAATGATTATTTTCTCTCACTTATAGAATTAAATACAGAGGATAAAAATATATACATAGGGAATGAGACAATTTATTTGTTGAACATATAATTTCCTTTTCGGTAGCCTCTTTGCAACGGATGTGCTTTTTGAAACACTCGACCGGTTTTAAGTTATATCTCGGTTGCTCTCGTCAGTGCAGATGATACTGCTGTAGGTCTTTTCAAATCTTGATTGCAAACACAAACTCTTTTTTTGTCTTTACAATGACTTGTCTCTCTGAATCTGGGGAGTGTATCCTACACTACCTCCTCTACATGTCTTCCTTAAACCCTTAACCAACAGAAGACAACTACTTGAAAAAAGGAAGCTGAGATCTCTTCCACTAAAGTCTGCCAGTCAATAGTGTGTACAGCTCTTAATACCAGGCAACACATCCCATTACGGTTCCAATTAACAAGCAAAAGAGAGGCACACACCTTCTTTCAGTTTCACGAACCACTCATACTTACACATGAATCCGAAATAAATCGTACACTATTATGCCCTGAATCTCCAGGCAACAAAGCAACGCACTGAGTTAAGAATCAGAGAGATGAAAACAAGTCTTTTTGAGTAAAAAGAAAAATACCAAAATCCAACCAGTTGACTTTCCTGTGCTAAGATATAATTTTAATTGAAGTCCTCTCCTCCACTATGAATGTCTCTCAGCTAGCGCTTTGGAGGAAATGTCGGCATGAAATCTTGGGATTTTGGGAGAGGGACTTCATGGAACCAGCCATGGTTGAGAGCTTCCTCCACTGTTAGACGTTTCTCAGGATCCAAAGTTAGTAAATTATTCAGCAAATCAAATCCACGTTCTGAAAGAATTTGACCACCTACAAATGATATAGCTGGAAACTTCTTACGCAACAAATTGTACCTGCACAAGACAAAAATATCAACAACATCAACATCGACACATTGAAAATAGTAAGAGCAAGAATTGACATCATAAGTACATAAAAGACTACTCACGGTTGTGTAGGAAACTTGGCTTTAGCATTGGGTAACAATGAGAATCCAGGCCAGATTGCCTCGTTTGGTGTTCCAAGGATCGCAAAGATCTACATATACATAACCAAATAAAATACAAAGGATTAGATACTTGATAACAGGAAAAACAAAGATAAAGAAATTTCAGAAAAACGAAATTACCTTTTGAAGTTGGTCAAGTTCACTCTTCCCCCGGAACAAAGGCTTTTGAGACAACAGTTCAGCCATAATGCAACCGACTGACCACATATCAACTGCTGTAGAGTACTGTTTTGCTCCTAGAAGAAGTTCAGGTGGCCTGTACCACTGAGTAATAACCATCTGGGTGTAAGGCTTGATAGGGCTCCCATACTGGCGCGCCATACCAAAATCACATATTTTTAACTCCCCAGTGTTGTTCATTAGGAGATTAGATGGCTTCAGATCCCTGTGGATAATCCAATTCGTGTGAAGGTATTTCACACCCTCCAATAGCTGCATCATCAAGCACTTGACCTCGCTGGTGCTAAAAGGTTGTTTCTTTCTTTCCATTAAGCCCTTTAAGTCGTGTTCCAAGTGTTCCATGACCATATAAACATCATTATCGTTTTTCCCTCCAACCACAACCTCCTTCACGTTCACTATGGAAGGGTGATTGCATGACAAAAGTATGTTAATTTCCCTCAAAGATGTCAAAGGGAATCCATACTCTTCTTCGTACTTATCTTCCTTCATCTTGATCTTTTTGAGCGCCACAATCTCCTTTGTTTTCTCATCCCTCGCTTTATAAACAATACCATAAGTACCTTCATTTATCTTGTTGAGCTTCTGAAAGCCATTCACAGACCTGCTACCAAGCAGCATGTTCATACCTCCCTGAGCTGAAGTAGCTGGTTCTTCATTTTCTAACTCATCATGAGCAGAACTACAATACTCATAATCAGAATCTTCACCAGCACCAAGCTTCTCTAGGCTGTGATGTCCACTGCCAGATCCAGATGAATGGCACTGCTCTTCTTCAGACACCACTAATTCACCCCACTCCGGAGTCAAACTGCTCTTGTTCCATCTGCTAGTCTTGGAAACATTATCAGCCTGAGATATTGAATCCTCCTTGGGGGAAGTTAAACCCGTCTCCCATATAGATTTCTTAATGGGTGGCGTCTGCTTCACCTGTTCTTCCTCCAACTGACCCTCCTCCAATTCATCAACAGGATGTATACCAGGCAGCTGAGCTTCTAAAGGTTGCACTGGCGACAAACGACCAGGTTCTGGTGACAATACAACATTGACCTGATCCTTTGAACAAGTCTTCCTAGTAACATCTACATCAATATCCTGATTGGGTATCACCTTTGTAGTCGGAATAGTGAAAGGGGACTTGGTCTTCTCCCTAGACGGAGCTTTAGCCACTTTTTCTCCTACATCCCACAAGATGGGGGAAAACTTCCTCCTTTTCTCAGGGGGCCTCTGAACCTCCTCTTCCTCTCGTAGTTCCCCTTCCTCAGAAGCCAACCGTGAACGGTGACGACGCCCATCGTTCCTCCTGAGATCTTGGTCGCTAGGCCATTTGATTTGACGCCTCTCGCCATCTCTACCACTCTGTCGCAAATACGCATCACGAGTACAATTCCTGTAAAAGTCGTCGTCTTTTTTTGACGGGAACAGAACTTCTGGAGACGTCAACACCCCCTGCCGCCATCGTATTCTTCTCGATGAGAAATTGATCTTATAGAAATCAAAAAGATAAAAGAACACGGACTCCTAGAAACGACCCAATTAGCGAAACCCTAGGGAGAATCCTAGAGAATCAAACCACGATAAGCAGATTCGATGGATTGTTCAATTACTTTTCAACAATCGAGAACCAAAAAGACGATCAACCAACCGATTAAAAAAAACTCTCGAAGAAATCAAAATCAGAATTAGAGAAAAACGAAGATCGATGAGAAAGACGAAACCCTAGAAACTCAATTTCCGGGAACGCGATAATTTTTTTGCCTTTCGTCTCCTCCGATTCACACAAGTGCCGGAAGGTCTTACCGGACAGCGAATAAGAGGACCGAGGACCGAGGACGAGATGGATCTACGAGCCGATGCAATCGCGAGCAACCTTAGTGAAGCTTTTCTCTATATTCTTCTCGGAAACGCGTTCCCAAGTTTTCTCTTTTTATTTATTGCCCTAGAAGGAGGTCGTCTGCTCCAATAATTTCCTTTTCTCTAATTTGTTAATTTATACGGTGTTAGCGAGTGTACAGTAAGCTATAATTTTGAACCGTTAGATTAATTATATCATTTAACCCGGGACGATATTTGAGCCGTTGGATTTTATACGTCTAAACGCTAACTATGCCTTTATTGGTTTGACGGTGTCGATGCTGTTTACTCACGTTGATCAAACGGTCTACACTAAATTTAAATCATATTAACACAATCCCTCTCCAGTACGTACTTATAAATCGGGATTATTCAACAGTCCAAGCTAGTTGGTTAAAATGCAAAAAAAAAAAGATTACAGATTTGAGAAATTGAAGCGATGAAAGAAAACCAATGGAGAATTTCATCCAAGCCAGTAAACCGGGTCCATAATTGAAATGGGAACCGATAAAAACATATCTAAACCGGCCGGTTGTCTCAAAGCTTAGAGGCATTGCCATCCACGGCAATTTTAGTAAGCTCCCGACGCAGAATCTTGCCAGCAGGATTTTTGGGAATTGCGTTTATGAAAGCAACTCGTCTTACTTTCTTGTACGGAGCAACCTACACAAACAAGTACCATAAGCAAACCAAAACATCAAATCTTAAACCCAAACTAATTTGTTATGTCTTCTTTTTTTTTACTTATACCAAAGAAGAACAAGACGACCATATAACAGAAATAAACAACATTGTAGAGAAATAACGAACGACTGGTTAGGCGCATTACTTGTTTAGCTACGAAATCAAGGATTTGTGCTTCGTTGAGATTGCTTCCTGGTTTTCTCACTATGAAAGCCATTGGAATCTCTCCTGCATCCTCGTCCGGGAACCTTGAATTGATATGATCAATGTCCGTATCAGAAACACACAAAGTTACAAAAATTGGAGTAGAAAGGTTTGTTTTTTATACTCACGGAACAACTGCAGCATCAACGACGTCCGGATTCGACTGAAGAATCTGTTCCAACTCTACCGGTGGGACCTATTATGATGCTTATTGATTAATATAAGAACTCCAAAGAGAAAGTTTCATCTTCTTCTTCTTGAGAAATTTCGTTAATATGTATATTTTGTACCTGATAAGCCTTGTATTTGATCAGTTCCTTTAGCCGATCAACAATATATAGAAAACCTTCAGAATCAATGTAACAGAGATCACCAGTCTTCAGCCACCCTTCTTGATCTAATGTCTCAGCAGTTGCTTTCTCATTTTCCACATAACCTGGCCAGCACAACAAGCTCAGTAGCCGAAAGCTCTCTCGCATGTTCCTCAACTATTGCAATTTATATACCTTTCATGATGACTGGTCCTCGGAGCCAGAGCTCACCGCTCTTTCCCGGAGGTAAAGCTTCTCCCGTGGATGGCTCAACGATTTTGGCTTCTATATTCTCAGAGATACGACCAACGGAGCCGTACCTTACCGTCTCTTCTGGTCCAAATGTCGCCGCTGCTGGCCCGGTGCTCTCTGTCAAGCCATAACCCTGTGAGCCATCACAGAGTCAGCAAGTTTAAAGTCATATCAAGATCAAAATATTGATTTGAGAAAATAGATTCCAAGATTCTTATATGCAAAGTCATAACACTGATAGTCTTGTCACCTGAACAATCTCCACGTCTGGGAATTTCTGGTGGAACCTCTCGGCGACGTCTTTGCCAAGCGGAGCGCCGCCGCAGCCTAGGGAACGCAACGACCGGAGATCGTACTTCTTCGTTAGCTCTGATTTGACCAACGTTACAATGAGCGGCGGAGATACAGGCATACCAGTGACTTTATATTTCTCCACCGCCTTTAGCATTGCCCCGAGCTCGAATCTCTCTAGAAGCACCAGCTTCTCTCCAAGCGAGATGGCTCGGATCATCATCCCGAAGCCAAACACGTGGAAGAGCGGCAGCGAGAACAAACCAACGCGGTCGTAATCAACAGGATCGTCGAGTGAGCGCTGGTGAGACACAGCCGTTGAGGCGATTAGGTTACGGTGGGTGAGGAGGACGCCTTTGACTCGCCCGGTTGTTCCGGACGAAAAGAGGATAGCGGCAGGGTCCGATTGGTTGACCCGAACCTGAATCTGGTTGACCGATGAAGAATCCGATCGAGTTAACCAGGAGAGAAACTCAGGGGAGTCCATCAGAACGATTCCGAGAGGGAAAGAAGAGGAACGAAACTTCTCAGCCGTCTGTGATGTGGCGAACGCGATTACTGGTTTGCTGACTTCGACTTGGTGGCTCACCTCCAAATCAGATCCGATTGGGTTAGCCGGTGAAACCACAACGCCGAGCGACATTAACGCCAAGTAAAGCACCGGTACGTGTAACGAAACTGGGGAGAGGATGAAAGCTACATTTCTGGAGCAAAGAGAAGGGAACCGCTCCCGGAGACACACAGCAAGGGAACGAACCTCACGAAGAAGATCTCCATAGGTGAGGTTATCTCCAGAGCTCGCGTTGACAAGGTAAGTTATGGCTTTAATGTCTTTTCCGGCGATGGCTGGTGGTGAGGAATTACGGAGGAGAGAGAGCACGAATTCGGCGGTGGACAGAGGTTGATCGATAGGAGGTAAAGACAAAGAGGAACGAAGGCTGTGATAGATTCTAGTCCGTCGATCAAAGCCGGAGCTCCGGTCAATCGGACTGCTTTCGTGGTTCTTCGTCTGCATTCTCGACGGCGGTTAGAGATATCTTTTTCGGTAACGGATGAGAGTGTGCGCATGCCAGAAGCGACGATATTTCAATTACGATCAAGTCAAATAAAATAATATATCACGTGGCATCGATTAAACCAATCAAGTTTTTTAATTGTATGTTTTGTTTCTCTTGAAACAAAGACAAAGGCCGAAAAACCCGGTCAACGTTCTCTGAAGTGGGAAAAAACCTTTACAAACTAGTTTACACGTGTCACACTGCCATTCGTTACAGCTAAACAATACCATTTTCACACGATTAACTCACATATTACAAAAACGTAATTTTGCACGACGACCAAAAAAAACGTAATTCTGTACATTTACAGTAGAGAATATGTACACATGTCTTACGATGATTGGATACGGCTGGACATGTATCTGACAGGTATTGCCTTCAGTAGCACGGAATCTGAGCTACAAGAACCCTTTCAGACCTGAACGTTGTTTCAAGTATTGCCTAGAGGAGCAAGGAACGTGAGCTAGAAGAAACCTACAGACCTGTGTTTCCCATGACGGCACATACACTCTGGGACAGGATAAGCCACCACGTCATGATCTCTCCGCCCTCTCCGTGACTCAGGATGGCCTTGAGACTTACCGTGAAGCTTCCGAGTCACACGACTGAGCTCAGATTCCGAAACAGAAGAATTCTCCATTAGAGGGAGCATGGCTCTCTTATTAGGCATTATAAACTTTCTGTGTCCAACATAAGCTCTATTTCCCTGAAAGATCAAAGAGTTTATGCTTTGCATATTTCAAAAGAGAACATGTTAACAATCGTGTTACCTGCATAGCTTTGGCCATGTTTCCGCCATGGGAAGGAAGAAAAACATCGCTGCTAAGTGAAACAATGTAGTCAAGAGCTGCCAAAGCTGAAGACCTATTGGTGTAAGGCAAGAGTTCGCCTTTATGTGCTAATGTCTCCTTTGTCACCAAGTTAGTGAACACCTTAGCGAGTGGCTCTATCGCTCGTGAGCCACCAAATGGCTCACCTCCTGCGATATATATCGATGCATTGCTCGGTGCTCCTAAAGCCTTCAACAACCTTGAAATCCAAAAAGACTCCTGCTTTACGTTACCATCAAACCATTCAAATTGTCAAATTCAGTTTCTCATGTCAGTTTCTTTCTTTTTAAGTTACCTTGCAATCTCATAGGCATTGAGAGGACACAACCCAGCAAGCCTACGCTGTGTATAGGTCAGGTTTAGTCTACCTGTGAGGTATCGAGGCTGAGCCATTCTGGTTTCCGCTATGGTTCGATCGAATTCTGAGCCTAATCCGGTAAGACAACCGGTTCTAACCCATACATCTTTCTCTAGCCTTAAATGAAGAGCTATATATGGGCCTTCGATCCACATTCTTTTCGCGAGTTTGTTCCCGAGATTCTCAATCGGTGCTGTAAATCTCAATGCATGGAAAGCAACCTATAAACCAACAAATTAACTCGACATTTTCTCATCTAGCAATTGAAAACAAAAAGATTGTTTTGAAAACTGTACCTTGCATCGAAGTTTCTGAAGATCCGGAGGAAGATTCTTGGCTAGCCTTGAGTCTAAGCCTTTCAACACCAAAAGCCCTTCCTCATTCAACTGCATTTAGTTAAAAATCAGAGAAAAGATAACTCTTAACCACTAAACAGCAGAGAGTTACCTGTTTGAAGAATTTTGCACGGATCCAAACCGGCGAAACGTCCCACGGAATCTGATTCTCAATCGTCTGTCTAGACATTAGATGCGTTGACGGTAGAGAAGAAACAATACGCACATCGGATCTCAGAGTTTTCTTGAAATGCTCTACATCGAAGATGTCTGAGAACTCACTGAGAAACCATAAAAGCAAAAGAGATCACTAACTCGAAAAAGCATACAAGAGTTTCTTTTTGTGTATGTTTTACCTTTCGTCTCCCCAGACTCGATTCACCTGCAAAACTGGAACAACAAGAGCAGCTTCAAGAATCATAGCGATTACAACAGCGTCAACAATTTGATTCCGCTGTTGATTAAGTCCACCAGAGACCACAACGACGAGGAATCGTTTCTTCTCTTTAGAAACTCTTGCTGATTTCTTCCTGTAATCTAAACTAAAATCCAAACAAGGCTTGTATCCTTCACCGTTGGGCTGTTTCCAAAACTCCCTCTCCTCCTCCGTCATATTCCCGGAATGCCCTCCCCTCGCCGGTAACGGAAACAAGGTGGAAGCGCCGGAGACGGCGAGGGAAGTTAAGAGATGACGAGGGTCGTCGGCGATGAAGAAATTTAGAGAGGAAGATGGTGATGTTGTCGAGACGCAAGTGGACCCAGAGTCTAAGGACGATGTGAGAAACGAAATTCCCGAGAAAACAAGAGAAAGTGAGATTATGAGTAGGAAAATTTGCGGAGGCGAGCATCGGGTTTGGTGATGGTGGTTTAGATATCGAGGACTGTTTTTCTTCGGGGGAGAGAAGAAGAGAAGAGAGAAATGGAAGAATGGAGATGGTGGATGCGAAGTGAAGAAAGGATTCTTGATCGTTCTCATCGATTTCGCCATTGAAGCCCTTTCACCGAGAAGAAAGTTTCTCTCTGTGCAAAGAAAGACAGAGAAGGAGAATGGTTGATTCAGTTACAGAGCCTTTCTGACTCTTGCTTTTCCCGGGAAAAAATACAAACTAACCAATCGAGATATTCCAAATCACCCTCTCTATTTTTAATTTGTTACGATTTAGGCCTTAATTATATTTTATCATTAAATTACCCCTGATATTTTTACTCTACTGTTAAACACTCGCAAACCAAATATCGAATCTGTGATTATGAAGATTCAATTTACAAGTTAAGAGTCGAATTATATTATCAGCTTTATAAATTGGAGAACTTCAGGTCTTGACGGTCATCGTTTCGGTTTGTACTTGACCGGTCCGATATATTTATCAGCTCTCTATAAAGTTGTTATTTAGAGGAAGCTGAAGCAGCCTTATACTACAATCATCTCACATCCTTCTGTTTATAAACCTTGGTTAAGTACCATCTCTTCTCATTCAATGAATTACTTGTTTAAGAGAAAGAGGAATGACAAGACTGCGAATATGCAGAAGAAAAAAACTCCTGCCTCAGACAGGAGACAACAGAGAATATTCAGGATCATTTTGATCGAAAGTATAAATTATTCTCCAGATGTTTCAAAATTAGTCGAAAAGGCAAGCGCAAAAGACTAAAAAAAAACTGTCATTCCGCAGATGAGTAGATATTTAGATGTGTGTCTCTCTTGTAGGAAGGAAAAGAATGGATTCTAACCAGAGGAGATGATTGCTTGAGCAGTCTTTCATCAAGAGGACAATGCTTTTTTAACCTCTGACGTAACTGCTTGGGGAGGCTTCTCGGCGTGGATGTTTGTAAGAACGGCCTTCTTTGCGTAGTAGTCAATCACCTGTGTGCAATGAAAGAACATGAACATGAAGGTGCTCACAGAAGAGCGTAAAGGCCCAAATTCAAAACAAGCCTAGGGATCTACTGCAAAATAGGGCGAGATACGTGAAATAGGAATCAATACCGGTTCAGTTTGATTGTGGAAAGCTGCAAGCCTTGACCTTAGAACCTCAGCATTATCATCTTTACGTTGGATCAGAGGTTCTCCGGTAATCTTCAATCGACAATAATCAGTTGGTTAATGCATGTTCGGGAGGGAACTTGATCAAACAGAGGAAAGGTATCAAGGTTTATTATTAGTCTTACATCATCAACTCCAGGAGTCTTGGGAGGCGCGAATTTTGTGTGGTAGCTCCTGCCACTCGATGGGTGGATCCATCTCCCAGTTATTCTTTCCTCCAGGACTGAGTCATCGATAGCAAAGTTGAGAACTTTGTCGATTCCAGTTCCCCGCTTCTTAAGCATCTCGTCTAGCTGCAAACAAAAGACAAACCTCCAATAAACAACCATAAGAGCAAAAAGAGAGACAGAAGAAACAGTGACGTTTTAAATGAATAGCACCTTCTCTGCCTGAGTAACAGTCCTGGGAAATCCATCAAGGATAAAACCTTTCTGACATTTTGGCTTGTTCATGGCTTCGTCAATTATACCAACAACCAAATCATCAGAGACAAGTGCTCCCTGTAAGAAAAAAAATAACAAAAACGATAATCCAATTAACAAAAGCAATGGAAACAGTGAGCACACAAGATCTCTCTCAAAGAAGGAAAAACGAGAGCTGACATTGTCCATAGCTTCTTTGGCCTTGAGACCAAGAGGGGTCTTAGAAGCAACAGCAGCCCTTAACATGTCTCCAGTGGATAAATGACACAAGCAATACTCATCCTTCACTATTGGAGATTGTGTACCTTTCCCTGACCCTGGAGGTCCTGCAAGTCACACAAAACAAAGTATTCTTAACATTTCATCCACGAAATCATACATGTGGGAATATCATCCGCACCTTGATTCTCATAACGAAAGAGAGCATTTATTAACAGTTTCAAAACACAACACAAGAACCTGAATTTTACCAAATATCTTTACCATGGTTTAAAACTTGTGTGACAGAACCATATAATGAAATCACACAGCTGCACAAAGCTGCATCTTGATTCCCCAAGGAAATAGACAACTTACTCACACTTTCAAAACACAAAAGAGCCCTAGAAAACACCATTAACATTCCAAGCATCTTCGCCATGGTCTTAAACTCAGATAGCAGACCCAAATAATAAAACTTTAGATCTACAAAGTCTCATGTCAAAACCAATTGAGCAGAAAAATTAGTGTATGATCACTCCGATTTTTTTTATTTCATCATTTCAATAACGCGAAACACGACTTCAAGCTAACGGATACCATCTCTCAGATCTAAAAGTTACTCTCCCAAAAGTTTTGAATTTCACCATAAATACAGTATAATTCTCCACATAAAAACAATCAAACAAAAAATAAATTCTGGATCCAACGACATTACAACGAAAAGAAGCAAATTTAATCGTCGTCGAGAGATGAGAAAAAAAGGGGGGACCTATTGATGACATACCTATGAAGATGAGGCGTTTGTCGGGCTTTTGTGCACACTTTAAGCGGCGTAGGAGCTCGGACATGAGATCCACCGTCTGAATATCTTCCAAATCCGCCATAGCTGATCTAGATTCGCTTCTGTTTAGCTTAAAGTCTTCGTTTCTCTCGAAAGGGGTTTTTGCCCTCCGCTAGTCAAAGGGATATAACAGTAAACCGGAATCGGGTTTCGCAAACTCGGGTCTCTTAATTTGGGTCGGAGCTCCTGATCTCGTGGCATGATTCATTGTCACTACACCTTTATAATCACACTAATTTACATTATTGCCACTCACTTACCAATTCAAGATTTCAGATCAACGGTCCACGTCCGAAATATGTTAAAGTTTATAAAATTCTCCTACATAAAGAGTGTTATTTAATATCTGATATATAAATTTGAGGTTAGAATTAGAATGTTTTGTCAAAATTTATAAATGACACTTTTTATATAACAAACAAAAAATTTTAAATAACATTTTTTGTGAGAAAAAAAGAGTACAATTTTTTGTCTAATAGGAAGTGTTCGATGTTATTTTCTCTTTTGAAGAATTAATGTTATTTATTTCCTTTTTTCGATCCGGATTTTAACCGGAAATACCCAAATCTATAAAGCATGGAACAAGCTTTTCTGTTTTAATAAGTGAAGAAAGAGAGTAAGCTATGTACATTAATATTGGTCACTACTATCTTCAGCCTGCAACTGAGAAGCATACTGTAAATTCCACAAAATATCTTCAAACGATGGTCGGCTTAACGATTCCGGCGAAACACATTTGTTCATAAGAGCTATCACTCTTACCAAAGATTCGTTCCGACATGTAGCTTGTACCGTCGGATTCACCATTCTCCTCCTTCCTTCATCACTCTCCAACGATGCCTGAAAAGAAAACAAAGATCACAACCTTTTCTTCATAAGTACAAGGATTCAAAGTCTGGTTTGTGACTGTGATCTTGCGAGAGAAAACGCACCAACTCATCTCGGAGAAATGCTTCTTCTCTTGCGGAAACAGATGGTCCAACGATCGATTGTAGAAGAATTAATCCGAAACTGTAAACATCGTCTTCTAGCCTCGACATTTGCCATGATTTTGCGATCTCCTGTTCAGAAAAAGTTGCCATGAGAGTGATCAGCAATTGATTTGGTTTTGACATGCTAAGATCATCAAAACTACTAACTAAGCTCAAACATTGTACCTAATTGGTCTTGGTTTTGGTTTAGGAACCCGGTTAACAAAAAAGAGGGAAAAAAAGAGAAACATTAACACCAATTAACTTGCTAGAGGTGTTTAATCCGGATAAAACAGTTCAAAAAAACTGTTTTGTAACTTAAATATTTTTGAAGAAATTAGTGATAGTCTAATTAAAAACCGAAACTATAACCGTACTAAACCGACCCATTCAGATTATATAATATAAACCATTGTAGATCGATGCTTGGATCACAACCATCAGGGTACATATTGTGGATATTAGTCTAGGTTTTGGTTTATTAGACTAGTTTAATAAAAAAAGAAAATGGAAATTTGAATAATAAACAGAACATTAAGGTAACGGGCTTAACTGTGTTATGTCTGGTTGCTTCAGAGACAATGGACAAACCATAATCACTCAGCTTCGCAAACCGATGTTGGTTAAGCAAGACATTGTTAGTCTTGAGTCTGTTACTGAAAAATCCAGGAATAACTCCAGTGTGAAGAAAATGAACGGCCTTTGCAACACCTGTAAGAACATTCAGTCTCTCTGACCAGTTCATAGCCTTACCAGAACTATCATCTGCACAAAAACCCGCAAAAAGATTTTCAGATTTCTACAGAGCAAAGATTTGAGCTTTAAACAAGATTATACCTGAGAGACAAGATTGGAAGTTTCCATTTGGAATGTACTCATAAATCAAAAAGACTTTTTCAACGCTGTAATCATCTTTTCCTCCACAGTCTATGCAATGACCCAACAAGCAAACAAGATTTGGGTGTCTAAGCTTCGCGAGCAAATCCAACCGCAGTTTTAGATTCCTTATTGAGTATTTCTTCGATGAAGGCAAACATCTTATAGCTACTTTTGTTCCATTCTCAAGATTTCCTTTGTAAAGCTATACAGATAAAACAATCTCAGAATCAATCTAAAGAAAGATTGTTGATGCTGAAAAAAAAACAATGGTCTTCATGAACTTTACCGTGCCATATAATGAGCTTTCGCCGAGAATCGCTGTTTTGTCGAAGTTCTTTGTAGCCTTATTTATCTCTTCTAAGGTAAACTGTCTACATACAGGTAAATCCTCTGAACCAAACTTGGATGTTTCAGAAATGTATCCTAATCACAATCACAAACAAAAGAACTTTGAGTCAATCTTTTTCACAAAAATTAACTTGAGGGGATATCTTTGGAGGAAACCTTACTTGCATTTGAGAGTATCTCAGAGGAAAATCCAATTGATGGATGATTATCTTGAACTGTCTTATGGCTCAAATGCTTCTTTGTTACTCCTTTTCTTCTAAGCAAGATGAGCACACCGCAGGTTACAACCAATATCGCCATTGATATGCCAACGATCAAACCGACTAAAGCTCCTTTTTTCCCTTTTCTTTGTCCTGATCTATTTGCAGCCTCCGCCTCAGCTTCAGCTTCAGCATTTTCCGCCGCGCGAACTTCCTTAACACAAAAAGATTCTGGATGCTGCTGTTTCTCTAGAGATAAACAGTTTCCATTGAATCTCACCGCCCAAACTTGCTTGCTGCTTAAGCAATGAGGGACTTTTCCGGTTAACTTGTTGTCAGAAATGTCGACGAACCAGAGTTTACTTCCACATTTCAAATCATCCGGAAGTGAACCACTCAGAGAATTCGACCTTAAATCGATATACTCCATTGTCGACAACGAGAGTAATGAAGAATGTAGCTCTCCAAATAGCTTATTACTCTTAAAGCTAAGAACTTTGAGATTCGAAAACGAATCAAACCAGCTAGGTAATGTGCCATTGAAGAAGTTATGATCAAATCTGATAGTTTCAAGCTTTACCATTGTAGACAACTTCGGTGGTACTGATCCAAACAAAAAATTATTGCTCAAATCCAAATACTCAAGTGAAGACAACCGATGAAGTTTCTCAGGGAGATGACCCCAAATCCCTAAAGAAGCCAAAGTAAGAACCCTCAGGGATTTTAGCCTTGACAGCGTAGTGACAAATGATTCAATTGAGAATCTATCAGATAAGGTGACGTTGGGGATAGCAAAACCCTCAAAGCTTTTAGCTTTTTCTGATGATTTATCGCCAAAGATGTTTAGCTCTGAGACCGAGTTAGAGAAACAAGTGATGTTCATCAAAGGTGATGGTCGTAAATAGCAGAAACTGGTCTTGTGATCATACCAGGATTCGAGCTGTTTTGGATATTCTAAGTGTTTTTTCACCTGAAGGAGAACTTGTGCTTCTGAAGCTTGTAACTGAGATGAGCCTAAACTGTAGAAACTCCATAGAAGAGATAACAAGAAGATGAATTTGAAGAAACCCATCTGTCAGTTCTCAGAGAAACAGGTTTCAGACAAGATCTGGGTACTTGATGAACCTGCAACAAAATAGAAACATCGACAAGGCGCTTCAAAGATTAAAACTTTCTGTGTGATTTTGATCAAAACCCAAAACCCAATAGTACACAAACCCAAAAAAGAAAAAACAAAAAAACAGAGTAATCTTGAGAACTGAACTTATTAACATGTAGAACAAGAGCAGAGTAAGTACCTAAAACTTCAAAAGTTTTAAAGACTTTTACTTTTTCTCTCACTTACTATAAAGACTGGAACATATCAATAAATCAGAGGAAAAGAGAGCAGACTCTTTCAGTCACCGACACATATTAGTGTTCGTGTAAGGAGAAGAATAAAAAAGCAAGAATCTTCAACGCGTGAATGAAGAAAAAAAAAAAAAATTGTTCAAGGTTTGTTAGTGAGAAGAGGTAAGTGAGAGAGTAGCAGTAGTTATATTGCATACAAGAATCTTTCTTTTCAATATGCATGAGTTAAATTTTGTGGGGTTACTTATCACTCATATCTAAAGAAAGTGACTTATTTTAATTTATCATTGTTTCATTAGTAAAAAAATAAACACAAAAGACAAAACTTTCTCCATAATGTGTACAATTATTAAACAAGTGTACTTATAATAGTGAGATATGTATCCGGTATCGATATACATTATTGTTTGGACATTTCGTACACAAGCTTTTGTATTTGTATTTATATAATTGGGACCAAGCGATTCCGGAAGAAACCAAAGGAGAAGATGTTAAATGTGGCGTCATAATAATAATATTCATAATAATAATAGTCATACGTCGTTCATTAACAATGACATTTTAACATGATTTATCCTCTTCTCTTTTTCAGACGACGGAAATAAAAAAAATACTACAATAATTTTGAGTGGTATTAAGGCAGATGATCACAAAACTTCAAAAACGAATGATTTTAGTGAATTAATGACATTTGGTTTTTAATATGGTTTGAGTCAATTAATGACATTTGTTTTTTTTCTTAGTTAGAACTTTGAAGTGGTGGGTGAAGTTTTAAATGCAAATTGGTTGAGGAGGCATCGGGAATTGAGTTTGTTCGTTTGCTACACAATTAAGTCACAGCCTGTCCTTCTAATTCGAGTGTTTAAAAGTCAAAGAATGTGTACCTTCTTGGCTCTTCTATTCACACTTTTACATTATTATAGTTAGAATTCAAACGATAACAAATGGATTGTGGTGTGTGAATTGTGATCTTGGTTTATAAATAAATAATAACTATCGATTATAGCAATGTAGATGTATATTTGATACGATTGATGTGCTATTGTTGTGTTAATTTAATAATACAATGTGGCCTCTCTCTTTTTTTAAAAAATCAGTTTTCATAATCATTGAATTTAGACAGGAATGCACATTTATTTTTTATATCGTATATTGTGGGGATATAAAAGGAATAAATAAAATCGACGTTATTTTCATAATTTAATCAAATACGTATATAAATGTCTGAAAATAATGGCGCTGGTTTGCGTATGTATGAGGTAGATGTGCGATAGCTTGCTATTATTGGTTTTTCATAAATAAGTATATTTTCATTTATGTGTTACTAGTTTCAATTTTGATGTATAATAATTTACTATCATATGATATCGTTCCATAAAGCAAATATTATGTTGAAAGAACTATCGAGCTAAAATGTGATTTATAAAATCTATGCCTGCTCCGTGATTTATCTTTTTATATAACAGCAAATCATTTGTAATGAATTATATTCTGATTAGAATGTGAAGATTGACTTTGGTTTTAATAGTTATATATATTTATCTTTGACATTCGTTGGCTACATTCATATTTATTTATTTTTAAATAGTTCTTAGTCAAACATGTTTTGACTTTGACCATTATTGAGTCACTTAGATAATTGGACGCTTTCTAATTTTATACAGGCAATACAAAAATAACTGGTTTTCCAGGTTTGTTACTTACTGTACTATCATTTTGAAAGAAAAACAAAAACTGACTTTGTAATTTATCCGAAATTCTGTAATTATGAATAAATAATTAATAATTAGGCCTAATTTACGTTAGTTTCCTCTTGTCTTTAAAACATGGCGAGATAACATTACTATTTGATTTTTCCTCAGTCTCTCCAGTCTCCACCATTATCACTTTACAAGTTAATGACCCATAAACCCTAATGTTCGGTTTAGAATCAACCGGTTAACGGAAAACCGGTTTTCAATCAATTGAGAAGGTTTTTGTGTATTCGTCTCCATCCGATAAGAAAGAAAGATAGTTTACAGTCACAGAGACTTTTTCTCATCTCTCTCCATTTCCCGCTTCCCCTCATTTCCATCCTTAAACCCCTTCTCTTGGTCACAAAAACCCTTATCTCCATCTAGGGTTTCTTTTTTTTGTTATACAGTGATGAAACCTACTGCCTCTTTGCAAGGTTTCTTCTCTTACCCTTCTTCCTCTATCTACTTCGATGCTCGCAGACCAGTTACTACTGCTAATCCCTCGAAAATGGCAGCTTTTAGTGCTCTATCGCTTTGTCCTTACACTTTCACCTTCCGGCATAGCTCTCGAATTAGGTCTACGGTTTCGTGCTCCGTCGCTTCTCCTCCTGCTTCTGGTGTGTTGATTTCCTCTCTCTCTCTCTTTTGTTTCTGGGTTCCTGAAATTTTCTGCTTATCCCTGGAAAAATGAGTTATTGATAATGGGTGTGTAGTATTTTGAATTGGTACAGAGAAAAAATTGAAACTTTATTGAGAAACGAAGTTGATAGTGGCCGAATTTGATTGGGTTTCATTGGAGATTCTTCCACATTTATTCATATGATGCTCTAAATTTCTCACTCGGATTGTATCGATAGTTAATTAGAATCTTTGAATTTTGTTCTTTATAAGTTATTGATAGTAACTGTCACTCCGTGTTATAGTGACTCTTTTTGCTGAATCTGGTGTTATGTTTGCTTCAGGTACATCATCATCCTCTAAGACACCTCGTAGAAGATCAGGTAGACTAGAAGGAGCGGGAAAAAGCATGGAGGACTCTGTAAAACGGAAAATGGAACAGTTTTATGAAGGAACCGATGGACCTCCGCTCCGTGTCCTTCCCATAGGTGGCCTTGGTGAAATTGGAATGAACTGTATGCTTGTGGGAAACTATGATCGTTACATTTTAATCGACGCCGGTATAATGTTCCCTGAGTAAGTCTGTAGAAAGATATATCTTGTTTGGCGAGAAGTCTTTGTTTTTTAGTGTCTGGTGTTGACATTCTATGGATTACGTTGCTGTATAATATTACAGTTATGATGATCCTGGGGTCCAGAAAATAATGCCAGACACAGGATTTATCAGACGATGGAAACACAAAATTGAAGCTGTTGTTATAACGCATGGTCATGAAGATCACATTGGTGCCTTGCCTTGGGTAAGGTCTTCTTCCACTCCTCGAAAAGGCCATAAAGAGCCATAGACCTTTTGGGAAAATCTAGACAGAGTCTAGGTTTTATTTTTTAATCAACAGTTGAGGCTCATGGGTATAAATAATGCAGTTCTTGCCTCTGACCATTGACGCGTTCTCTCCTTTTAACCAATACACTTTTACATGAGCAGGTTATCCCAGCTTTGGACTCTAATACACCAATATTCGCATCATCCTTTACCATGGAGGTGATTTACACCTTGATCCTTGTTCCCTTTTCTGTCTCAACTAGTCTTATATTTTGTTAATAGCTGCTAAGCTTAGATGTATAGTTTCACTTCAAAATGTATGTACCCCAGCTTGCGTAATTATCCATCAGAAATGTCATATTCAAGCAGTTAGTTTCCTATCAAATCATGCCTTATTTTCTCTTTGCATATTTTCTCATGGATGTATGATTTTTTTTGTGTACGCAATAGCTTATAAAGAAGCGCTTGAAGGAGCACGGAATCTTTGTTCAGTCTAGACTTAAGACATTTAACACTCGAAGGAGATTTATGGCTGGACCATTTGAAATAGAGCCTATTACAGTTACCCATTCTATTCCTGATTGTAGTGGTTTAGTCCTCCGTTGCGCTGATGGTAATATTCTTCACACTGGAGATTGGAAGGTACGAGTAACTCCCTCATACATTTTTTCCTGTTCCTTTGTATAGTCCTCAAGCTGCATGAGATACATTGATTAATAACAGATTGATGAAGCACCAGTGGATGGAAAAGTCTTTGATCGTGTAGCTTTAGAGGAACTTTCAAAGGAAGGAGTCACATTGGTAAGGATTCTGTGCAGAGTCGTACTCTTGTTATGCGTTAATAGCATATAAGCTAAGGTTGAAATTGTTATACTGACTACTTTAGGTGATAACATAAAAACAATTTTTTACTTCTTTCACAGATGATGAGTGACTCAACAAATGTACTGTCACCGGGAAGGACAACTAGTGAAAAGGTGGTCGCAGATGCTCTCGCGAGGAATGTTATGGCGGCCAAGGGAAGAGTTATCACAACTCAGTTTGCCTCCAATATACACCGTTTGGGAAGTATTAAAGCTGCTGCTGATTTAACTGGTCGGAAGTTGGTATATCTTTCCTCTGATGTTTTGGCTTTTGACTATTGCTGTTGTTTTGATTATTTTGAATTTCTACTATTAATTTTTTCCATATACTCTAGCTTCTACCATTCTCTGTCATGTGGCGATTTCCAATATGCAGCAACAAGTTTCATTTCGAAAGTTAAAAAGTACCCAACTTCAGTTTTACTTTTCTCATCTAGGTCTTTGTTGGCATGTCCTTGAGGACGTATCTAGAAGCAGCTTGGAGGGATGGAAAGGCTCCAATTGACCCGTCGAGTCTGGTATAAAACCTTCTCGTATATTGTCTCTTGTATGATGAAATTGAAGTATGCACTAGCCATTAATAATGTATAAAGTTTGTTTTCAACATTCAAACGACCAACACTGCCATGTGTGATTTGATGATTATAACAAATTCTGTATCCTAAATTCAGTTTATCTTTGATCCTTTTTCAAAAAAAATTCTCAGGTGAAAGTTGAAGACATTGAAGCATATGCTCCTAAGGACTTGCTGATTGTCACTACTGGATCACAAGTAAGTTAATCTCGTAAAATTGGGAGTGGCGGTTTCAATTCGACTTTCCTAGCTTATTTACTTGTTACCCTTATTTGAAAATAATTCCGATCAGGCAGAACCACGCGCCGCCCTGAATCTTGCATCGTATGGAAGTAGTCATGCGTTCAAACTTACCAAGGAAGACGTAATTCTTTACTCAGCCAAGGTAGTAGAGAAAATGTACATAAATATGCTACAGAGCATCTAATAAGATGGAAACTGGGATTGCTGATATTCATTCTCGGTCTAATATTTTACTCAAGGTAATCCCAGGCAATGAATCACGAGTAATGAAAATGATGAATCGAATAGCAGATATCGGGCCAAATATTATCATGGGTAAAAATGAGATGCTGCACACATCTGGTCATGCCTACCGTGGAGAATTGGTAAGCGGTTGCTTATCTTAAGATTCTTTGATATGGACTCGTGAAAGAACTGGTCTTTACATGGATATGAAAATTCAACTTTTGTTGCCAGTTTTGCCTTTCTTATTCTTTTCACTTCAACAATTTTAGGGTTTTAGGCATATGTAAAGGAATAAAGTAAATTCGTTATTCCATTTTGATTTTTTAGCAAATTGATGAATGTATAAGGAAAATGTTTTTTTTCTAATGATGATTTTATTATTTAATTTGTTTTGAAGGAAGAGGTTCTTAAAATAGTGAAACCGCAGCACTTTCTACCCATACATGGAGAACTTTTGTTTCTTAAGGAGCATGAGTTGCTCGGGAAGTCTACCGGGATTCGTCACACTACTGTAAGTCTCTCGCAAAAGATTTATGAAATCATGGTAGATAGATAGCATTCAGCATGTAAATACAGATTGTGAAGAATTTCTGAAAGTTATGCAGCTTCCCTTATGAGTTTGATGAAATAGGTTCAAATTTAATAAAATAGATGCGAAATCTGGAAATGAAGGGCCTAAGGAAAAGGAATTTCTCAGAAACGTTTATATTGAATTGTATATGAAGTTCTTCGAAGCATCCTTTATCATCTCTGCAAAATAAAAAAATTATCAACTCATGGTTGTCTGGTATTGAGCCTAGGAGCTTTTGCTGAATGTTTCCACCTTTTTTTTCATTTTCTCCAACTTCAGGTTATAAAGAATGGAGAGATGCTTGGAGTTTCTCACTTGAGAAATAGAAGGGTGTTGTCCAATGGATTTAGCTTTCTTGGAAGGGAAAATTTACAGGTTGGTTCATTATCGCCGTTGTGTTGTGTTTGTCGTTGTGTAAATGACTTGAGTAGATACTGAATAAACCTAGCCTCGCTGCAGTTAATGTATAGTGATGGCGATAAAGCATTTGGCACATCAAGCGAATTGTGCATTGACGAGAGACTCAGAATTTCATCTGATGGCATTATCGTTCTCAGGTATGTCTGAATTTGTAAGGTCTTGGTAAATAACTTATGTGCCAATGATTGCATGTATCCCTTTCTAATAATTACTCTTTTCCTTGTATGATTTTCTATAATACAGCATGGAAATTATGCGTCCGGGAGTCTCGGAAAACAGTTTGAAAGGAAAAATAAGAATCACAACGCGCTGTATGTGGCTTGATAAAGGAAGACTCTTAGATGCACTTCACAAAGCAGCACATGCCGCTCTATCAAGTTGTCCTGTGAATTGTCCCTTGTCTCACATGGAAAGAACAGTCTCCGAAGTCCTGAGGAAGATTGTTAGGAAGTACAGTGGTAAAAGGCCTGAAGTCATTGCTATAGCCACTGAAAATCCCATGGCAGTTCGAGCCGATGAGGTCAGCGCGAGGCTCTCCGGTGATCCAAATCTTGGCTCTGGAGTTGCGGCTTTAAGGAAAGTTGTTGAAGGAAATAACAAAAGAAATCGACCTAAGAAAGCACCTTCACAAGAAGATTCCCCAAAAGAAGTAGATCGCACTTTGGAAGGTCGCAGGATCTTACACACACATATTTAAGGTGTATACTCAGGATTTCGATATATAATCTAACATACTTCACTAATGCAGATGATCTTATTGATAGTGCAAGACTACTGGCTGAGGAAGAAACCTCGGCTTCTTCATACACAGTAGATGCTGATGATGTGCCCGTTCGGAGTTCTTCAGAAGAATCAGATGATTTTTGGAAATCATTCATCAATCCATCATCGCCACCTTCACCTGGTGAAACAGTAAACGTGAATAAGGTAACTGATGCAGAGCCTAAAGCAGAGGATAGCGAAAGCAGCAGAGACGATAATGATGATCCATCGGATGCCACAGATTCCCAAACCAAGTCGTCATTAAAACGTGTGAGGAGGAACAAATGGAAACCTGAGGAAGTGAAGAAGGTAATCAAAATGCGTGGAGAGTTGCACAGCAGATTCCAAGTAGTGAAAGGTAGAATGGCTTTGTGGGAAGAAATCTCTTCAAATCTATCGGCTGAAGGAATCAATCGAAGCCCGGGACAGTGCAAATCTCTCTGGGCATCTCTTATTCAAAAATACGAGGTTCGTCTCTTAACCAAATACATATGAATGCGTAGCTGCTGACTTTGATGTTCATTTATACAAGATCAAAAGCTCTAAAATTAGCAACTAAGATAGTTGAAGGCAAACTCTATCTCTTTCTCTGTTAGTGTCCAAACTTTGAAGCTTTCTATATATATATATAGGTGTGTGACAGACTGCTCTACTATACCTTTTTTGCAGGAGTGCAAGGCTGATGAACGAAGCAAGACGAGCTGGTCACATTTTGAGGACATGAACACCATTTTGTCTGAGTTAGACACACCTGCGCCTAAGTAATGTAATTACATTACATAATCTGGCGAAAAGCATCGTCTCCAAATTAGTTGATTGAACAAAGGCATTATATTATATATTTATATAATATATGTAACATGTAAGATGATTTTCTTTGTAGAAGCCCATTAAAGCAGGATGAATGCCAAGAAAACCTTGAGTCAAAAGTCTTTTGAATCCCTTGTAGTGGTTTGGTTTTGGATGGGGTTAGATGCAATTTGGTTTAAAACACATGAATAAACCGGATTTTGATTTATCTGGTTCTTAAATAAATTAAAGGATTTGGTTTTAATGGATTATCTATGTATCACTAATGTTAGTCTAAAACCGGGTTAGGTTGAACCCGAAAATCTTAAATAGAACATTTAACCAAATTAGACGGGCGGTTTTGCACCCTGTAACTTCCCGGGTCCATGAGCCACCGTGGGTCGCCGTGAGCAGTCGGTTTTGTGTAATTTATGCTTTAAAAACAAAATAAAAGTGAGAGAGATTACAAAGTGAGTTTGGACAAATTTCTTGGATCGACGAGGAGAGATGCCGAAGAGAACGACACATACGTACTCGAGCGAGGACGCGGCGCCGGACGGACCCGACTCTGATCTCTTCGTTTACTACTGCAAGCACTGTGGTTCTCATGTCCTTATCACTGGTTCGTTTCTCCTACTTCCTTAATCTTTTTGATCTTAGTTAGAGTTAAGTTGCCTGAAACAAGAGTGAAACACTTTTGAATTGACCAATTGGCGTTATGGTTTAGTGGGTCTCCAGATAGATTGAGCTGGAATGAGGATTGAAAGATTTAGTCTTTCATTACTTTGAACATTAGGCCATGCTAGTTTGCAGTTTTGAAGTGGTGTACAATTTCTTACTGTTGTAATGCTTGAGTTTAGGTTTAAATCAAAGTACTTTTAGGCCCAAGCACAGATTTTGCATTGCTTCGATTTAGATTCTGGGTGTTCTCTTTCTCAGGTATAAGCTCTGGTACTGTTCGTATTTGTTTATGAACTAAAACTTTGAACTTGTTAAGGCTTTAGACTTGTAACGTTCTCTGTGGCCTTCGTTTGGCAGCTCATTGCATGTTTCATGTAATTATGTGGGCTTGCTTATGTCCTGTATCTTTCTTATTGTTTTGGTTTCTCCTTGAGAAAGTATTTTCAATGATCAAGCTAATAAAATGTGAGTGATGAAACATGTAGTTAATCGGCTTAAGAGTGTTTGCTGATTGAAATTTATATGGTATCCTTCTATAGGGTTTGTATACTAAATTAAATCTGTTATAAGATACCCAATTGCAGAAAATGCCAAAAAGGAAGACCGACAGATCCAATGTGCTTGACAAGAAGAAGCACCTTGCTAGGTTGAATGTCAGCGAGGGAGGAAAAGTTTTATTACAACGGTAAGGTTTGATATAGGATTAATGAGCCGGTCTTAAACACCAATTTTGAGTTTAACACCGATATTTTTAAAGTTTATTTCTTTTTTGTTTACCAGCGGCGAAGGGAAAATGGAAAGACAGTTTAGAATGAACTGTGTAGGTTGTGAGCTTTTTGTTTGTTATCGCGCTGAAGAGAGTCTGGAAACAGCGTCCTTCGTTTACATTGTTGATGGCGCACTTAGTGCTGTTGCTGCAGAAACTAACCCACAGGTACATTTAGTTTCTAATAGATTTTCAGTTGCAAAATGATACACTAGATAATAAATCTGTTACGTGGCCTACAGGATGCACCTGTACCTCCCTGCATTTCACAACTAGACGGTGGACTTGTTCAAGTTGCAATAGAAGTGGAAGACCGTGCACAACGATCAGCAATCACTAGTAAAACATAGTGATATGACACGAAATCTAATTTTTCTACTCTCGTGACATAGACTTTTGATTATACTATTTGATTTGCTCATTCTTTTTCTCTCTGCAGGAGTAAACGCTGATGATGTTCGTGTTACTGTTGCCGCACCAGCAGCTCGTGGGGAAGCTAACAACGAGCTTCTGGAATTCATGGGAAGGGTATCAAACAGTCCTTTTTTAACCACTTCTTTAAGATTTGTTCTCTAATCACAAAGTTTCCTACTTTGTATGTGAACAAAGCTTTTACTTCACTAATGCAACATGAGCTTTATGTTTTTGCTTTTTCAGGTGCTTGGTTTAAGGTTGAGCCAGATGACTCTCCAAAGAGGCTGGAATAGCAAATCGAAACTCCTCGTGGTACGTTGACACTTCCTTCGATTCTCTCGACTTATGAAACGTTCTCATTGATTTAGAGAAGACTTCATGAAGATTCATCTCTAGAGAAGCTTAGTGGTTTATGTTCCTCTGAACCAGGTCGAGGATCTATCTGCTAGACAGGTGTACGAGAAGCTTCTTGAGGCAGTTGTACCGTAAATTCTGCGGTTGGTGTTAGACATTAACCTAGGGTTCTGCAACCCTTTTGTGAGCACTCTTTGTTGGTTTGTCGCAGAGAAGAAAGAGTTTTATATTTTGCTTGAGAATATAGACAAAGTTGCGTTCTTCTCTGTTTTCATGCATAAGCGACCACTACTTTTTATACAATCCCTACTATTATAGTTATTATAATCTTTTGGTACTTTCAAAAGCGTTTATCTTTTGAACTAATTTTTAAAAAAAATCAAATCACAGTTACAGTTGTAACATTTAATAGTTTAATTTGGGTCAAACAAATAATTGTGTACTTTGATTATTAAACAAAACCTTGGATAGGACCTACATTGATTTGTATCTCATTTTCAATCAAATTATTTTTATTCGTCTTTTCATTTCGCCTTTTGGGCAACCAATCCATATCGTTTCAGCTCGTCTGTTGCAATAACACATTCATTCTTTATAAAATAAAATTAATTACGAAATTATCAAATTACTTTCTATCTTCCACTTGTCACTTCCAGCACAGAGATGACCATCGTTAATGAAGCCAGTTTGTAATTATATATGATCTGCCTACACATATGTCTATTAAACTGATTTACATATTTTTCTATTAAACTGATTAATATATTGCATCCACTTCAACAAGACGACTATACTGATTTATATATTTTTCTATTCACAAGCAAGATGTGTGAAACTGTGAATCACACATACATATATTGATTTGATTTTATCTATAAACCACACATTTTACATACTCGTTGGATATTCTATAATGACATGACTTGATTAATTGATTAATCAAACACTAATGCTTTCTCCTCTTGATCTTCACCTTTAGCCCACCAGCCATGTGAGCCGTTAGAAGAGGAACAAATACCGGCCGGTTCTTGCATATCGGTTCAATCTCAAACCGACTCAAAACCGAACCCACCACGTACTTCATCTGCATAAACGCCATTTCTTTTCCTATGCAAACCCTTGGTCCGGCTTGGAAGACAGGAAACTTGAACGAGCTCACACTTTTCAACACCGGTTTTGTGCCGTAATTTGGTTCTTCCTCAAACCATCGGTTCGGTTTAAACTCGTCCCAATCTCGACCCCACACCTTCTCCATCCTTCCCATCCCGTAAGGGAAGTAAGTAACTTTGTCTCCTTTATTGACATGTGTCCCGTCTGGCAAAACGTCGTCGTTCGCTGCGTGCTTTGAGTCCCAAGCCACTGGTGGGTAAAGCCTCATTGCTTCGCAGAGACAAGCTTTCGTGTAACTCATCTCTCTCAAATCCTCAACCCCTAACCCTAAAGATCCCTTGTTTCTTACTTCTTCGAGAATCTTCTTCTCCACGTCATCGTTTTCACTCAATAACCAGAAAAGCCACGTCATAGCCGCCGACGTGGTATCCCTTCCCGCCATGATAAAGCTGATTACCGAATCTCTCACGGCTTCCTCGTCGTGGCCGGCGGCGAGAAACCTCGACAAGAGGTCTTGCTTATCCGACAAGTCACCGCCGATTTCGAGACTTTTCTTCTTGGCGCGGATGATCTCAGAGACGGACGCGTGTACGGTCCTGATCGCTTCTCTGAGCCTCCTTTCGCTCCCTACGTTCAACAACCGCTTCAGCTTCCACACGGCGTAAACGGGCTCCGTTGCACGGCGAGCGCTAATCGCCGCCGCTACATCAAAAGCCTCTACAAGAGCCGGAACGGGGCGGGTCAAATCCAGACAATCCGGATCCCAACCCAACGAAACTTTGCAAACTACATCGAAAGCAAAAAGTTTTAATATCTCTTGAAAATCCACCGTCCTTCCTCCGTCGTAGTCCGCGGTGGAGGAAAGAACCGGAACGAGGCGGTTTTCGACTTCATCGCGGAGGATTTCGAAAGTGAATTCCCTAAGGGAACGCATTGTAAACTCGTGGCTCGCGAGTTTTCGCTGCGAGCTCCATAACTCGCCGTCCGAATTAAAAATTCCACCGCCGAGTAGATCTCCGAGGAGGTCGGTGAAAGGTTTGCCTTTAGGGAAGTTACAAAAGTTTGTTTTGAGAATGTGCTCGACGTTTTCGGGGTTCGCCGTAATAATGGTCCGGCGATTGAAGAGGAGGTTGACAGTGATGGTTTGAGAGGGAGAGAGACGGAGGAGTTCGGTGTACCACTGGAGAAGACGGTGGCGATTTTTGTTGAAAGATAGGATCGAGCCAATGACTGGATACGACGTCGGGCTGGAGGAGGATTCGGTTTGTAGTTTTAGGGCTTTGGTTGAAAATGAGAACAGTACAAACCCTAGGATTAGAAATAGGACGAGAAACGCAGTGAGAATTTCCATTTTCAAATCCTTTGTTTCTTTTTATGGTAATTTGAATTATGTTTTTTTGATGTGTGTTCTTGGTCTCTGTAGGAACTATATATATACATAGGATATGACAATAATATATACAGAACACAAGTTGTGGTTCCGACCATATCAGTCTAGAAAACGACATAATAAAAAATCATTATTTCATTTCAATATATATTTTTTTTGGGGGGAGGGGTCGGTGTATATATTATTTATCTTTTAATATATATTTAGATCCTTTTTAGATAAATATTTGGTATTTTTTGTTTTTTCATAATATATTTGGTACTTAAAAAAATAGGTTTATACACTATAGTCTCAATCCTTTCACGGCGGATTAGAAACAAAGTTCACTGGAAACAAACACAAAGAATAATAACTGACAGAAGTGCAAAAGCTGCCAATTTAGTTAATTAAATAATATCTAAAAACATAGAATTATAATATCTTCAAAATCTATTGGGTGCAAGCGCACCCACTCTTCGGAAAGTGGATCCATCCCTGAGCCCTTACATCGATTAACATAAACAAGTTGTATAAGCATAACCCGCTAGATTATTTTTCTTCATCTTATATTTTTGCCATAATTGAAAAAAAAATGGCACTTCCAAAAGAATACAACAAAAGATAGAAAATGGAAAACGGGGCATTGTGTAAGCTTGTCTGTTTTGTTGTCAAACATCTAAGTTGCTTGAACCATGTAATAAGTATCAAACTGATACAAAATATTGAACCATATATTCATAAACGTCGACGCAACAATACAATAATCACTCATATTGACCCAAATGGAGATAAATGTAATACTATAAAATATAGATGTGGACATGGACAAGCCAGTAACCTCAGCATTGGTGGCCAAATCTCCAGCCGAAATTTAATAAGAAAATGTAGACACCCCTCAGACGCTGAAAAAGGCCAAACGTTTAATTTGTTTTTTTATCGATTTTTTTTTCGTTTTACTTATAATTAATGTAATAATCATACATAAATATTATATTAAATTTAATGGTCTCTCAAATCTTATTAGTGTCTAATATATAACGCCAAAAGAAAAAACTAATTATTCATGAATTTAATGTGTTAGTATATATTTATGATTTAATATGTTTATACACATTTAGATTGGAATTAAGCGACAGTATTTGTGACCCAACAGTTTGTGCTAATACTATCTAGTATCACAGTATGAGTTTATATCCAGTTTAATCCGAATTATTAAAATATTCACAAAAATAAATTAGAATTAAATTTATTGGTTATATATATTTTATAAATAATATGTATTAAAAAAGTCGAATTAATTGGTCAAACTAGCATGGTACTATAGATTATCATTTAGAGTATATTTAACTTAATAGTCTAATTTTAAAAATCTTATTATTATTTTATTTGTTAATTAAATTTAGAATATGCGTATTTGTGGTGATCTAATAGTTCAAAGATGTTGATTTTTTTATGCTCGAGATTTAAACTTATTTCATATAAAAGTTTATTTATTAAATTAAAATTTTAAAATTAATTTTATAGAAGAAATTATGGATCAAAAGCACATATTTCCATGATTTTTTGGACAAAAAAATGTCCAGAACACGTGATAACATAAATGAATGATCTGTCAGTTTTGTCAAATAATGAACTTTGATACTTAGAATATCCTGGAGATTTGTTAAATCAAGGGAATATCAAATATACAATTATATTATATGCAATAATATTATATGCAATAAACATTTGTTAGTACACCGAGGAATTGGTATGTACAGTATATCCATCAGAGATCAGACAGACAGAACTAGTTAATTTTTTTATGAGAAGAGATTCTCTTGTCTAGGCGAAATTCGGATTTGAAATTGAACAATTTTTTTTAGGGTTTTCATCTTTATAACTTTTCGAATCATCATAAGCAAATGAAATATTTGTTAACCATACTAGAACAATCTCTTTAAACAATAGTATTTAAATTCGGGTTTTACAGTTACAACGATGTTTTTATGTAGACATTAGACAAAAGTGTTGGTTCGACTGTTCGAGTATCCACCAATATAGATATGGAAGTGTCGGATAATATTGAGCACGTTGATGAAATTACTCAGCCGAAATTTAAAACAGATTATTGCACGATATATAACTGTATGAAGAAAAATAATAATTATACACTTTTTTGTGACTAGTAGTTATCGAACTCATGATTAGTTTTTGTGCACGTGGTTCTCGTGGTTTGAAAATTGAGTTTATCTCATCAAGAAAAAGTCAGAACTAGTTCCACTCACTTCTTTTGAAGCTCGTGTTTCCCAAAATCATGAACACTTTAGTGAATTCTTACTTCTCCCACGTTTATCTAAATTTATACGAAAATAACTCAAACAAAAAACATCTAAATTTATGATTTATTTTCTATTTCTTTCATAAACCTAATTCTTATTTGACAGAAAAAAAGCTAAACATATATATATACATAAATTTTCTTTTTCCTCAAATAAAATTTATTGAAAGTTTTATTTTTTCTTATTTGTAGGACATGAAAATACATTTTTTGCATTGTATGATAAGAGTCGAATATTATTTGGAACTTTGTATGTGAATTTTTTTTTTTAAATCTTCTTTCTCAAAAAGAAAAAAAAAGGAAAAAATCTAAAACCCATTGATCATTAATTCATATGCGAAATATGGGAGAATGATGTGAGCCACTCACGTTGTGACAAAAAATGGCGCCGTTTAGGGGATCGGGTCCATTACGCCAAGTCTCCACTTATTGGAAAATTGTCCACAGATCGCTTTCTTCTTGCATTGATTTGACAGACAATTATTAGTCTTTATGAACGACAGATATCAAAAAAAAAACGACAAATACCACAAAAATTGCTATTTAAAAAAAATATAATTAATGTGCTTTTTCTCCATTTTCCTATCTCATAAATTTTGTCATTTTCACCGTCCAAAGAGGCCCATGGTTTTGAGTCGCATGAAATACTTTGAAAATTAACAAAATATGAATAAAATGGTTTGGAATCTAAATCCTAAAAACTATATTTTTGTCGAGCAAATGTGATATTTCATATAACTAGAGAGCAAATATTATTTCAAGACAAATTAAAAGTTAACCAAATTAGAAGATAAATACAATTTTGATGTCCAGAAATTTAAAATGACTATTAATAAGACCTAAATAGTTATGAAAAATACTCTAAAATAGACTAAATAAAGTTTTTGTCACACAAATAGAACACAATAGTAAAATTTACAAAAATAATATTCAATAAAGTGTAAAAAACAGTTATACCCCATATTTAATATAATTTCAATTTAAATTAATTATTAAATAAAAAATAAATACAAATATTTTATATCAAATAAAAAATAAACAAATTTTTTTTATCAAAATATTTTTTTGTATCAAAGATTTTTTTTTCCAAAAATTTGTTTTTTTCCAAAAAATTTGTTTTTTTTCCAAAAATTTTGTTTTTTTCCAAAAAATTTGTTTTTTTTCCAAATTTTGTTTTTTTCAAAAAAGTTTTTTTTTTCAAAAATTGTTTTTTTTCAAAAATTTTTTCTTTTTTCAAAAGGACTGTATACTAAGTTTTAAGAGTGATTGATATACCAAATTTTAGGAATGATTTACATATTTAAAAAAAAAATTTTGAAAAAAAAATTTCCAAAAATAGAATTTCAGAATTTATTTATTTTTATATATGAAATTATTTTTTCTTAGTTTAGGGATAATTTAATACTTTTTTTTAATGAATGTTATTTTTGAAATTTTTATTTTTGTGGTCTGTTTTTGTGATTAAAACGTAAATTAGTCTATTTAAGAAAATTGGTCAATGGTTATTCAAAAAATGACATATGTTCTTTATTTTAGAAGGTTTAGACTTTTTTTTTAACATAAAGCTTTTTTGTTACAATTATCTTATATTAAAAAAAAAACTAGAAAATCGAACAATTGTTATCTCCTACAGTTTTCAACGAAATCCACCACAAAAGGGTTAGATGAAATGGTGCCTCCAATGCTCGATATCATATTATAGGAGTTTATTTATGATTATTAAACTATTAGGCATTGTATCATGCGGTAGTATGGCGACCGTAAAGAAGACAAACTTTCCAATTAACCGAAGCCAATTCCATTACACATTTGGTTCATACAACTAGTCTGGTTTGGTTTGGTTTACAGGTCAAAAGATGAGATCAATGTAAACTCGATCCCCTTATGCGATGAGTTTACATTTACAAAAGTCACTAAATTCTTTCATGAAAGATCTCATAACCAAAACCAGATTCATAACTTAGTACCTTACATCCCCTGGTAATCAGTCCCCCGAAAGAGATCAAAAGGATCTGTATCGGTCAAGAGCAACAATAGTTTCCATCCCTTTTTGCCTATCCGAAAACCTCTAAAGATACATATATTCACCTGAGCATCTTCTCAATCTTCAGTTGGCATTCTTCAGACGCGCAATGAGCTCATCCTGCGAGACAATTCAAGTTTCTTAATCGATCAGCGAAACAGGAGAAAAGATAAACCAACCGGAAGCAACATCATATAGTGGAAGACAGATTTTTGAAGATACTTAATAGTGTATACAATAGGATTGAGGTGCTAAAAAGAATTCTAACGGAGATTTAAATCATAAACAATGGCATATGTTTTGACTTGCCTTTCTTCCTTTTGTTGGAAGGCCTTTCTCCTTGAGGAGGGCGCGGAGCTTCTCAACAGTCAAAGACTGAAAGTCTTTTTCTCCTGTACGACTGCTCGATCCTTCTGTGCGGAAAAAAAACTTTGGTATAATATAAAATTTTTGAAGATGAAATTAGATAGCGACGAGCTAACCTTGTCTAGATACATTAGCAGCTCTTTTAGCTGAGCTTCTGTCGTCCAGAGCCCTATTTGCAGCCCTAGGATTGAGAAAAAGTAAAAGATGAACAAACCATTTTCTGCGGTCAATAGGAGCCACTTAACAATTCTCGTCACAGAGTAGAAGTTTAACAACTTTCACTACGTAAGATTAGCCACGCGAGGGAAGCAAGAACTAGCCGAGAGTGGTTGTTACCTCTTTCTAGGACCATCTTCAGCAGTTCCTTTTGAACTAGATTCGCCTTTTTGCTTCTTCAACAAGAGCGATCTGATTAGTATATTTTGCTGGTTTGTCTTGATATGCTGCCCTTCTGGATATGTGACCAAAAGTAAGTTAGAATTTTTAGTGAGATATTTTAAACAAACACAAAATTCTACAGGAAAGAATGACATTACTGAAACACAGCTTCTTCTGAAATTGAAAATCTTGTGATTAACTCATGAAGCACTCTGCGTTCCTAACTACTTTTTAAGTGTAGCCAACATTTCACCCAGAGAGAAAAATAAAAAGGAATGGCTATACGAGATTACTGCAAGAAACCGTCCCTGAGAAAATGACTCATCGAAGAACGAGAAATTAATGGAGTTTAAAGATAAGAAATACCCGGGGGAGATGTGTCATGCTCACATATGTAGACCCGCAAGCTTCCCTGCAATCTTAGACAAAAGAAAGTTACTAAATGTACGATTTAAGACTGAAACTCGAAGCTACAGCTACACATGTATAGCAAATAACTTGATGGAAGAAAATTTTCACTGGCCAAACTACCAAAAAATATGAGATCATGGCTTGGATTTTGTCAGTCCCATTAGTTATATATGCTTGAATCACACAATTCCATTACACATTCAAGCATATATATCCACTGGACTGAAAAAATCCAAGCAAAAACATAAAAATATGAGCCTAGAGGTATATAATTCACTTAGAAAGGAAATCAGACTAAGATAAAACTACCATAATACACACAAAGAATCTAAATCCACAAAGACAACCTATCAGATAAGACTCATATGATATAATTATGCAGATATAGTATCAAACGATCTAATGTTTTGCAATAGAACTAAAAACCGGCAAGATCTGTTTTTCAGCGGCGTCCAAGTAGTCTATATAACTGATGGGTTATCAATTTCGAACTAAATTGAAGAAGCATATAAAAGCCAATCGCTTTCTAAACCCCCAAATTTTGGAAAAAAACATGCCTCGGCACTATCAGAGAAAAATAAGCGGCAAATGTGTAAGTTAACTCGCAGTAAAAATTACCGGATTGGAGGAGACGACGGTGGAAGACAAGAAACCGCGAGACGGAAGATCGGAAAGGAACTTAGAAGCAGTTTGATCTGAAGAATCGGATGGCCGAGAAGATGAGGCCTCCATTGCCAAGCCACTGATAAACCCTAGACAAGGAACACGAAGCGAGAGAAGAGATCGACAATGAAACTGCAAAGCGGCACCAAAAGAAGAAAAACAAAAAGAAAAACAAAAACAAAAACAAAAAAAACCGCCCGATTGTGTTGCCAAGTAGGAAGATATGGGCCATTTTGGGCCTTATGATATCATTATTATTATTTCCACTGGGCCTTATGTTATTCATTTCCATGGGCCTGGTATACGTAGCTCATAAAATTAGCAATTCCCATTTGCCTAACAAATAAAATGGCAATTACCAAACTGGCATTTATTTTTACTAAAATCATAATCCTACCCCAAAACTATAAAACAAAAAACAGAACCCCTAACAATTCACTACCAACCAAAAACCACGAAATAGAAACGAAACCAAACACCAGTAAACCGGTAAAAACGTAACAAGTTGAGCACAAGATATCCAAATTACTCAAAAATCTGATAAAGTCGTCCATAAGCTAACCAAATCCATGCATACAAGCTTAACTATATAATCTAATAGTCAATATACGTTTACAAAATCTAAAAATTTCTCATCTTGGTTTTTTAAATGAAACCAAGAGAAACTCCATATTCAAATCATTAGCAAGAAGCAAGAGTAGAAATAAAGCATAAATTAGAATCTGCACATTTAGATTATATAGTTAAGCAAGTCTGCTGTTTTGCTGCAGTAACTTATAAGTTAACAGGAAGAATGAAAGAGTATTTTGTTGTTTTGTCTCTCTTCTTTCAGGTAAGCCATTAAATAACAAACAAACATAAGAATCAGACATATGCAAAATTCAAGGCAGGGTTTATGATTGATCTCAGCTCCTGGTTTCAAGACAAGGCAGCATCTGAATCCTTGCAAGCTCTCAACTGCAGAACATGGTAACAAAGGTATTGAAAGGGGTGAGTCATATGAAACATATCGAAATTCAAAATTGTGCTTTTTTTAAAATAGTTTTTGTTATGAATTAGGAAGCTGAAGAAATGAGCAGAGTTTTAAACAAGAAAGTCTATAGGGAGGACACGGTAATTGGAGCTAGGCAATGAAGAAACTTAACATTAGTAATCGCTCTGAACATTTCTTGAATTCAAGTTGACACAGATGGGAATTGAGAAACACAAACAGCAAATTCCTCTAGAAATCAGGAGTTAGACCAATCAAAGCAGGCTCATGACTAGTCTTAAAACTCTAGATGATCTAGTTAACAAGGTGCATTGCTGTAAATTCGAATTGAGAGAAACGAATTTAGTGAATTCACTAACCCTTGGTTATCGAGATTTCCATGGCCGCTACTCCCTCCGCTTCCGTAAGACACATCATCGCCGGCGGCTGAATTCTGCCAAACGCTCTGCCACGCCTGAGATGGAGGCTGAGCATAAACGCCGGTTGGATCCATTGCCGGCCTTCCGATCATCATACCTCCAGGAACAGCCGGCTGACCCATCGGCGGGTAATAATAAGGAACACCGCTCGCGGCGGGAGCCACCATAGCTCCGAGAGCCGCCTCTTCCTCCTCCTTGATCTCTTCCCTAGGAACGATATCAACGAGGAAATCGAAGATATCGGTTCGGGTAATCGCAGCAGCGATATCGTTTTTCTGAAGCGTACGGCGTTTATTCTCTTCGGCGTGAAGCCAAGATCTGATGGTAAGCTCGAGGATGAAAAGCTCACAGGCTTTGGCGAAAAGGATCGGTGCTTCGGCGGAGATCATACGGACATCCTCATCGGCTTTCATGATTTTTTTATCCGAGCGAGAGGAAGCTGATGGTTTTTGAAATCGTTCACCTGTTCGATCTCTGATCGCTGGTAGTTCCAGAACATTTGAAGCTGTTGAAGCTGTTGCTGGAGGAGGTGGTTGTAAGACGCTCCTCCTCCGGCGACTAACGCTGTAGATCCAGAAGGAGGAGGAGGGATTGCGGCGGCGGCGGCAGCGGAGACAGGGGGATAGACGGAGGTAGGCGGTGGTTGCTGGTTGTTGTTGTCCATTGGATCGACGCGTTGTGATTGGATCAAAGAGCGTTAGAAAGTTTTGTCCAATGGGTTGGAGAAATAGTGGATAAGGTGGATAGCGATGTAGCTGATTATTTATTTATAACTACAATTTGACAAAACGACGCCGTACTAAAGCGTTCACTGTGATGGAGGAGAAATCGGTCTCGAGTATTGTGATAGCATCGAAGACGACGACGATGACGACACAGGAGCTCGCGATGGATGGGGAGAAGCATTTAGAGGAGACAATTGAAGCGGCTTTTAAGATAATTTCCGCCATGAATGATGAGCTTTGCAATCCTTCTTTGTGGTCTACATCAGCCACCGCGATTTCTGCCGCTCAGACGACGACGACGGGTTCCAACGGGACGGCTCTTGTTTCCGCCGACGCGACTGCGATTGATGGAGCACCGCATCATTTGGATTCTGGTGGTGGCGGAAGTGGAAACGGCGCTCTGGATGAAGCTAGTCATCGCTATAAGAACTCCGTGACTTCTCTTCGTGCTGTTCTTGCTGCGATTCCCAATTCGCAGAAGGTAATGAACATAATGGTGTTACTAACGATTTGAGAATTTTGCTCTGATATTTGTTTCTGGACTGAGGAAATTTGAATTTTTACGGCTTCTGGAGATAAAAGAGTACGAAATCTTCGAATCAATAGAGTAACAAACACTCGCTTGATCCAAGCGAAGTTCTGGTTACAGATCTTGAGCAAGATCTGAGTTTAGATGAAGGATATATTGCTTGTTCAATATCTTGGACCTATTAGCTAATTCCAAATCAGAGCTTTTGAGGATTCCTAATTTTGTTTTTGTTCATCAATTACAGGCAAAAACATCTGAAACCGAGAATGGTCTAGGAACTCCTGAAAGTAAAGAAGAAATCGAAAAGTTGGAGGAGCAAGCGTTAAGTCTCAGAAAGGTAAGCTTTCTGCAATCCCGACATCTCTTTGTTCATTTTCAATCAAAATGCTACTACATTGCAACAATTTTTGGTATCGATGTCTATATACCAACGTAAATTATCACAAGGCTTAAAACTCACTAACATTCAAAGATTGGGTTGGGATAAGAAAATATGATTCACAATTTGCAGTCCAAGTGTTGTAACATTAGCTTAAGCGGTTCTAGAAACCATGAAAAATATGTTTAATAGTTCTGTCATCTGGTCTCGATTAAAGTGTTGAACGTTCGTGAATGCAGGAGATTGCAGAGAAGAATGTCCATGTCAAAGAGCTGATCGACAAATTTCGAGAACTTATAGCAGATATCTCTACATGGCAAAGTCCTTGTTCTGTTTGAGTTTTTTTGCCAATGGTGTGATCAGTTTAGACAATACTCTTAAGCCCTTGTTCTTGAATTCCTCATTTGATGAAATAGTTTTAGATATTTTGTTCGTTTGATGCCAAGAAAGAATCCAGAAAATCCCAAAGATGACTTTATATATAAAAAATATTTCAGACAAAACCTTCAAAACCTGTCTGTTTTGTATTGCATGACACTTTTTTCTTTGTATCGATCTGTAAGAGAACTTAATTGTTCTTTTGAGGAGTCAATGTCCGAATCTTTTGAGATAAGCCATAAAACCAAGACCAGCTACTAATGCTGCACCAGCAGCAACTCCACTGTAAGCAGCAGCCCAAGCGTCTGTCTCTACAAACTCCATTGCTTCTGTTGATCCTGATGCTCTTCTTCTTCTTCTTCCTTTGCCTTCTCTTGAATCATCCAAATGTAATCTCAGACTCTGCAAATTATGTTATGATCCAATCAATTCCGATAGCACGTAAAGGTCACATTTTTATCTTTGGTTCTTAGTGTTCTTCATTAAAATCTACTTACCTTCCAGCCAATTGATTTTGCGTGGTCTATGGCTGCTTGAAGGTCACTATCTGAAGCCAACAACACTTTGTCGTGGTCTTCATCTTCATACTGCAGATAACAACCATCATTCTAACATTTCAGGGGTTGACGAAACAAGAATCGCATCATCCTCTTTTGTGAAAAAAAATATTTACGTACCAAAATGTGGGGTAAGTTGTCTGGATCGATATCAGTCCCTACTCTCTGAAGGATAGCAGTTATCACTTCTGTCAAACTACGAGTGTCTGCATTTTAAGAACCAATCCATGTGAGTACAAACACAAGATTAAAACTGTTTGCTTGCTTGATGAACAAAGACAGATTTCGCTTACCACTTATGAATCTGTGCATTCTGTGCTTCTTGTCTTCGATCTTGAAAGAAAATGTATTTGCAAAAGGGAAAGATTTCCCTGTCTCAGCTTCGGAAGCAACTTTCAAGGAGCTCTCACTGAAAATAATTGTTTCCCATATTGCCAACAAAATCAGCAAAACCAAGCTCAATTTGAAAAGAAACACATTTAGCGGATTTAAGCGAGTCAGGGTAATGACCTTCTCGTGTCCTCGTCGTCCTCATTAGGAGACAACGCCATTGCTGAATCCCAAAACTTTTGCATCATTGTGTTTGTCGCCTCATTGCCTATGCCTGCAGTAGTTCCAGCCTGATCACATAAAAAATAACTACACAATTGAAAACACAGCTCTAGAAAAAAGGAAAAGTGATTTGTTTGTTATAATAAAACAATTTACAGAAGTTTCAAGATACGAGACTTACTGTTGCGACAGCAGCGTGAGTTACATGGATTACATCGACAACTGCAACTACATCTCCGTCTGTAATCAGAAAATCCTTTTGTTATTTACATACGTTTTACTTATGTAGTTTTCACAAGACTTGCAATCCAAAATATAACAGAGTTTTTACCTTTGTCCGTAACAGGAAGGTGTAAAAATTTTCCCTCGTGCATGATGTGCAGAGCTTCAACAATTGGTGTGTCGACTGTCGTAGATTCTGGATTCTGAGTCATAACCTATGCATTCACAAATAAGAACAAACAATTAAACTCAACTGGAAATAGGAATCTACAACGGTTGAAAATTTGATCCAAAACTTAAACTGGAAACCTGAATAATACAAGACCGTGAAAAGGAGACTAATCTCCTAATTCTCCGACCAAAAAGAAAAAAAAACTCCTAATTCTACCTGTTCCACTGTAGTCTCAGATGGAGGAAGATTTTCAGCCACGACCCGCATCAGTATATCCTTCGAACTAGATAAAATGAAAAACAAAACCCTTAAAAAGTTAGGGATAAGTATTCACAAGGACGACAAACGAGTTCAGTCATCGCATAATCTAGTTAGCAGACTAGTAGAGTCAAGAATGCAAATAAGTACATGATAAAACTAACTATCTGGCATCAGGCAGTTTGGTTGGGTATATGTGGTTTGGTTGAGTTGGAACACTCAAATAATTCCAACTGTTCTGGTTTTTCTACATCCTTCTTTGAAGAAATATAGGAGATTCGTATCAGCTAGCTTATATATTATAGTATCTGAAGGGATGTTGGTAGAACCACTGGAGCTGACAAAGGGATGAAATGTTAGACAAAACTTCCAATGCTTTCCGAAAGGAGAACTCACGTAAATATCCCTCGAAGTTTGTCCTCAATCATCACGACTGCACAGCTTGATTGAAATTCAACCATCTTCTTTGCTACAGTCAACACTGTATCGGCTGGTGAAACTTTCAAAACCCTGAACAACGACCAGTGTTAACTTAAAACAACATAATTGATGGGCAGGGGAAAAAAATCACTCAAGATTGTTGTAATAAGAATGACATCAGAAAAAGAAGAGATTACCTACTTTGTATCATCTGGTATAATTGTTGATAAAGAAGGTCTAAACATCCGGTCTCGTAGCGTTTCAATGAAAGTGTTGGGAACTACATGAAAAAAATCAACATACTGGAAATTTAAAATCTGACAAAATGAAGATGAGATTCGAGCCGGAAAGGTTCAGTTCCTCGCCCACCTGAAGTGTTTGTTCCCCAACTTTTTTCAACACCTTCAACGGCAGCAGCTATTGCCTTACCTTTCTCAGCTGCCCTCTCCATACGAGCAATCGCATCATACAGACACTTGGCTATATCTAATAAAGCAATAACTTCGCCATTTTCAACAACAGGCAGATGTCTGAATTTTCCTGTAGGGTTAAATTAAGATATATAGCCTCATTAAGGATCCATACGCACGGATTAGAAAAAACATCAGGTTTCTCTAGCTTAAAGCAAACACACGAACCTTGGACCATCTTTTGAAGGGCTTCAACAGCAAGTGTTTCCGAAAGAACGAACATCGGGTTCCTAGTCATAACCTTGGATACAGGTGTTTCCTCGACATTAACCTCCTGTGAGATCACTCTTGTGGCTATATCCTGAAAACCCCACAAAAATGGTGCACATCATGAAGTACAATATTTAAACTTTTTTAACTTGCTTGGCGCAGCCATAGTGACATACCTTGTCTGTAAGAATCCCACAGAGCATTTCATTAGAGTCAGTCAACAACAAGGCATCAACTCTCCGAGAAGCCATCCGTTTACAAGCTTCATATATAGTTGTTGTTGCTGGAACTGTAAGGGCTTTCGATAGCCTTAAACGTTTAACAGTTCGCTCGCTTCCTGTTAAACCCCTGCTCCAAATCCAAATGATGATAAAAGTTTACCCAATTCACAATAGCTTAAGTGGAAAGAGATAAAAGCTAGAACTGATTTACTTGTTTCTAAAAGAACCAAAATCACGCCTAAAAAACCAACATTACACAGCTAATGCATACACAAACAAAAAAGGCGTAAGGAGCTAAACGTTCTTCATAAATTGCAGAAGATATTATACAACTATGAGACCCAGAAGAGACTTACAAAGGCGAGCGTGAAACAGTAAAAGATCTCCGGCCAGTGTCGAGACCTCGTTCGCCGATTTCCATGGATTTCTTCTTCCCGTGTAATGAAGAGGTCGTTACAGATAAGCTCCGTCTTGATGACCCGCCTTGGCTAGCCATTTCTACTGTAGGATTTAGAAGAAATCAAAACCTTCGGAATCGTCAACGCTTACGAAAAGTCGATTTGATTACATGTTTAACAAAATTCGAAGAAGGAAAGTTTTCTGAAATCGTAACTAATCAAGCAAACGAGAAAGAACAAAAAAAAGACAAACTCGTGAAATCAAAGCTATTACCAGCTGAATTCGTCGGGTTAACAAACGGATGATGAGGTTGAAAAAGAAACTGAAGCTAACGAAGTTGGGATTAGTTCCGTCGTTCTCAATTGTTCGTGAGGAAGGATAACGGCAAGAGAGAAACGACGGAAAATTTGTGAGAAAAACAGAGATTCCTCCCGGGAAAGTGATGGGAAAATGAAAGAAAAATGCTTTGATTTTCTGTTTATTTTTCTCCCCCAATCGGATTCTTTGATTCCGATGCTTTTGCAAATTGGCGATCTCTCCTTTTTATTTTTGGGCAATAAATTGATTTCTTATCTTTAGTAGTTTACAGTTTTATCCTCTCGAATTGTGAATTAATAACGAGTGAAATACAGATTTGTTTTGCATTTTGCAAAGGGTTTTATCGTCATTGTCTAATTATGGTCGTCATTACACACGAGTTGATACATTCTGGATGTCATTTTATTTTTATTTTGTAATTTGGATTTGTCTTTACTCTCTTTCTTTTAGCAATTTGGGACTTCGTCTACGACAGGAATTTAAAGCTGTTTTTTCCTTAAAACAGGTAAATTTTTATTAGGAGATTAAAATCTATGTTCTATCTGGATAAACTTGTAGATAGACAAAAAAAAAGATAATTAATGGATCATGATTTTTTTAGCTTCTTAGCATCATTTTTTTTATGATTTCTTGTTTTTACTTTTTCTCGAGGTCAAAAATATAGCATTATGGGCCACAAAATGAAAGCCCACATTTAACGAACGGTTCGAATTATCACGGAACGGGAAAGCCAAAACTATTTGAAAAGTATATCCACGTGGAATCCAACTGTTCCATTTGCTTTCACATCATAGGAGAAGCTTCGTCTCTAAACACTCCACCTCCATCTCCACTCTCTCTCTCTCTCTCTCTCTCTCCGATTTTCGTTTAAAACTTCACTTTATCTCTCTAGAAGCAGGAGTATGGCGGATTGGGGACCAGTGTTGATCGCCGTGATCCTCTTCGTAGTTCTGTCGCCGGGACTTCTTTTCCAGATTCCGGCGGGAGGCCGAGTGGTCGAATTCGGGAATATGCAGACGAGCGGCGCGTCTATTCTCGTCCACTCAATCATCTTCTTTGGTCTCATCACTATCTTCACCATCGCCATTAACGTCCACATCTATTCCGGTTAAGTGTGTAGCTTATTAGTGGTTTACGGAAAACCTTTTCTTCTCCGGTTCTGTTTGAGCTTCGATTTTTTTTTTTTCAAAATTTGATGTAAGATCTGAATTCGTCTGTCGTTTTCGGATTTGTGAATACTAATCAAAAAATTTCATATGATATTAAATCCATTTTGTTTTCGATCTACCAGTTGTGGAGTTTGTTTGGGATCTGGATTTTAATTATTTTCCAAATCCTAGTTGATACAATAAATTACATTCAAAAAGATTTGTGAGAGAAAGAGTTATTAATTCACAATGATCAAACCACCAACCGAAAATGATTGAGGATCTAGAAACGACGACGTTATGAGTTATTACTGGGCTTTGAAATTAGGTTCATAAAAGCCCAATTTACATCTCTGTTCAATTCAGCTGTCTCTCTCGACGACCACACTCTCTCATTTTCTCCCTCTTTTCGTCTTCGCAAATCCTTGAAGAATCCGAAATCCGTAGCAATGGCGACTTCGATAGCTCGATTTTCTCGGAGAGGAGTGACTTCTAACCTGATCCGTCGTTTTTTCGCTTCCGAAGCGGCGCTCGCGACGAAGACGGAGGTGCCGAAACCAAAATTGACGGTGGCGCCGTCTCCGGATCGTGTGAAGTGGGACTACAGGGGACAGAGACAGATCGTTCCTTTGGGACAGTGGCTTCCAAAGGTAGCCGTTGATGCCTATGTGGCACCCAACGTTGTGTTGGTCGGTCAGGTCACAGTCTGGGACGGCTCGTCCGTCTGGAACGGTGCCGTTTTACGCGGCGATCTCAACAAAATCACCGTCGGATTCTGCTCGAATGTACAGGAACGTTGTGTTGTCCATGCCGCGTGGTCGTCCCCAACAGGTTATTGTTCACTCCATTTTTTTTGAAAAATTGTGGTCTGATTATCCAATTTCTGGTCTCATTGCCGGTATGGAATCAAAGTAATGTTAAAAAGAGATGTAGGGGTTTTTATCGTCCACTTTCAGCTATCAAAAGCTTACAGAGGAGTCCAACATTGAAGGGAACTATGACAGTAAATTGGTTTTACAACATAATGTTTTTTTGAGTAGAGATTCTCTTGCTTGAAGAGTCCTGAATATCTGAGGAATGAAGAATCTTACTGACGATGTCTGCTTGAGCTTAATATGGAGAGTTGAATAGATTATGACACATGGTAGATACTACCACACATGATCGATCTTCTGGTGTAGCAGTAGGAAGCGGCCTAGCAGAAATTTGGGAGCAATGTCGAAGTAAAAGGGTTTTTGGGCTTTTTGAGAGAATTCCGCAAGGATTTAGCTTTCTGGGTACTCGTGACTAGAACGAAATTCTATGATGAGTAAGCGAAATCACATGGATGTGAGCTTGTTTTTGCTTCAAGGTTGAGGCACGAGCCCATGTCCAAGTTAAATATAGCTAGATTATATAGCAGCCTTTGAAGAGAGACCAGTCTTAGCCTCTGCAATTTGAAAATATATATGGACTTCAACAGACCGAGTTGTCATTCAACATATCAACAGTATCTGTTCAATCATGTTTCGATCAGATCGATAATACTATAGGTCTACTTGTCAAGGCTTGAGCATGTCTTGGTTGCTTATTACCAATATACACTAAAGTCTTTACTCTTTTCTGAAGTTCTGGCTTTTGATATGATGATTCGGAATTTGATTCTAGGGATACCGTCTATTTTGAATTTTCAGGATTACCAGCAGAGACATTAATCGACAGGTATGTGACAGTAGGTGCATACAGTCTTCTGAGATCATGTACCATTGAACCAGAGTGCATCATCGGGCAACACTCAATACTAATGGAAGGTTCGCTGGTCGAGACCCGCTCAATCCTGGAAGCTGGTTCGGTTGTGCCACCAGGAAGAAGGATTCCATCAGGTGAGCTATGGGGAGGCAATCCAGCAAGATTCATAAGAACCCTAACCAACGAAGAAACCTTAGAGATCCCAAAACTCGCTGTAGCCATTAACCACTTGAGCGGAGATTACTTCTCTGAGTTCCTGCCTTACTCCACTGTCTATTTAGAGGTAGAGAAGTTCAAGAAGTCCCTTGGAATCACTGTGTAGAGTCTCCTGGAAGCTTTATTTTTTTGGGTTTCGAACACTTATTTCTTCAAAAGCTTCTCTTGTGGGTTGTGCGTGCTTACCTATCGTATGATGTCTCTCTGCACATTACAATAAGTAGCTGAACTTCAAAACATTCGAATGTTTTGTCTTCTCGTTTTTTTTCGTTTTTTTGTAAAATTCAAATTTTAAATTGATTTTGGCTGGATAATGCCTAAATGATAATGGCGACGAAAATAACACGAACGTGGAACAAAACAAAGTAAGCTGATCTTGATCTTTCCCCGAGTTGAAACATAAAACTTATGTGATCCATCGAGAGATGCATGCAAATAGAGAGACTGATGGTAGAGAGTTTGAGAGTGATTATAGAGAGTGAAAGCTTCGTTAACGAGCTAATTGTCTAGTGGATCTCCGTAACAAGTTTCGAGTGACGATCGGAGTAATCAGGCTATCATATTGAGACATGAACTCGTAAAACTTTTGGTGTCAATTGTTTTGAAATCGTAATTATTACAATTTCTTGCTCTTACATTACAGTCGAACCCGTTCGTAAGCTTTGAGTGAAAAAATTCACAAAATTTTTGCAGAACTAAAGCAAATAGAGAAGTTTTTGACAAGAAGTCTAATTTGTAATTACGTTAAAAAATATGCATTCGAAACCTTTTTGGAAAGAAACCTGATTTGTAATTACGTCATAAATGGAAGTATAGACTATATAGTTTGAAGGAAATTAATTAATGAACTAAACCAAAGATTTAGTCACAGATGATGATGGCTTTATTTGCCAAGTTACTTATGAGGTTATAAATTTTGTTTGACCAAAAAACATGCTAAGAATTTGTTTTAGCGAAGCATGGAGCTCCAAAATTTAAGAGGTATCAGGTTTAAATGAGTTACACTTGCTAAAACTTGGTCAAGTTAAATTTTCATTCAAACATTTATTATCTTTATTCAACGTAACAATTCAATGTTAAAAAAAAAAGAAAAAAGAAAAACGTAACAATGCAAGTAAGTCCCTTGGTAGATATATATAAAGAAGAGAACCCAAGCTCTTTCAGTCATCATCACTTACAAATTAGCAATAGGAGAAGATGACTCTCAAGCTTGTCTTCTTGATCGCTCTCACATTCGCTGCATTTTGTATGTCTCCTTCCTTTTTCTTTAATTGCTTTTGCATTTTCCTTTTGAATAGCCAAAAGTTTTTATAACCCTCGTGCAATCTTTTTCTTATACTACGTCAGAAATTTTCAACAAAACATAAATCATCCATTCTTTTCAAACTACACTCAAAATCGTTGGGAACATTATCTTTCTAATGAGTTGAGTTATGTCATTTGAATTTGGTTTCGTTATTGAACTTGTTGTGCATGTGTGTTTGTTTTGGGAAGGTTCTTTTTCAAGTGATGCCAGAGAGATGCCCCAAGATGCACCACAAATGACGCCTTGCTATGTGACTCCCCCACCACCACCACCAACGCGTTGCTATGTGACGCCCCCGCCACCACCACCAATGGATGATGCAAGCGAGATGTCCAAGAAAGCAACCAAGCGACCACCGCCTTGCTATGTGACTCCCCCGCCACCACCACCGACGCCTTGTTACGTGACTCCCCCGCCACCACCATCGACGCCTTGTTACGTGACGCCTCCGCCACCACCAATGATGCAAGAGAATTGATAAAGAAGTTAACTGATTCGTCAAATGTCAGCAAACATTGCGACTGGTCGACTATTTGTCTTAAAATTTCAATTTATCTATATGATTTGAAATAAAAAAGTTGTTCTTTAAGTTAACTTCTTATTCTCTTGAAAACATAAAAACAAACATACAACCTAGCATTAAGAACAGGTATAAGAGACAATAAGATATACCGAACTAACAACGTGAAGACATCTGTGACTGCTCGTTTCTTCCTTATCCTCTCCCTCCTCCACACATAAGCTTCGTCCGATTTCACCGTCGCAGAATATACCGCCAAAAGGTAACTCTGGGAAATTCTCTAAAATTGGTGAGCTGTCTGCATTCGGACGACCAAAGAAGGAGCCACCGCGTCCACTACCGGCGAAAACAAAACCTCCAACGACTTCCTGTTTATTCGGTTTAGACTTGATATTTTTAAGCTGAGAAGAAACAGCGTTTAGTGATGCTTCAGCCACTTCGAGATCAGGGATGTAAACTTGGAAATGGTCACCCGTTTTGATTCCGCCACCTTTGACTGTAAGATACTGTTCGTCGGCTCTGAATGAACCAAAAACGAAAAAAAACTTAAATGGGTCGTCAAAAGGAACTGATTTACGTAATGAAACTTGTGAATCTTTACCCAGTCACTTGATGAAATACAAGTGAGGCCATGATCTTAGGCTTCTCCAAACCAACTGAGTATTTTCTTCTTTTTGTTACTCCGATATATGGATCAGCCTCCCACAGCGGGTTTCCTAACTGAATTTCAAATCACTTTAGTAACCAAATCTTACGAATAGATAAAGAATGGTTTCAGATGCGTACCAAAGTCTCTTCTATGTCATTTAGAATTTGTTCGCCATTAAGAACCTCTGCTTCTCCGCTTCTTTTTGCAGTCAGAAGTGTAGCAGGGCATCTCGGGAGACTAGCAATGGCATTAGCTGCCTTGTACCTCAGATCAACCGATGACATTCCTCTTGCTATTGCAGTGTGAAACTGAGTTCTTCCAGCCTCTGCTTCATTTAAAGGTCAACAAATTGAGAAATACTTGGGTAAAGCACAACAATGAAAGAAAAATGCGGAGATATTTGACCAAGCAAAGTAAAGATAAAGAGTATCTCTTGATGTAGCATTAGTTTTAAGTATTGGATATTAAAACCGCAGACACTTACGTATGGGGCTCTGTCTATCTCTTGCAAAGACCAAACCTGCGAGGACTCTACTTTTATCTTGGCGCAACTGAACATGTCTCGATTCATTAGCACGTTTATGTAAAAACTCCCCCTTTTGATCACCCACAATAACAGTCTCTGCGGGCATGGCATAATCTGAAATGCATTACACATAACAAAAAAAAATGAAATGTCAAATGATCATGTTCTTTTTCCTCTGGACTTAAAATCTTAAATAAGTAATTCCTGAACATAAATATCGGTCGTAATCTGCTAAACTTGTCACTAAAGTAATATCTAAAAAAATGTACCATAAGGCATTACTAATACCCAGTTTTCGAATGATAGGTTCTGTGGCATGAGTATCCTCCTACAAAATGCAGCATGACGACACAAAATACATTAGCACAGAATTGAATACAACCCACAAGCATAACACAAGTGGAAGCCAAAAAGTATAGTTCACCCCAAAGAGTATAAGACAGGCTGGTGCAGCATGATCCGAAACCGCGGACACAAAATTCCTGATATCCATGACAAATTTGTCTCCAATTGTCGCTTCAGATTCCTGCAAAGATATCAACAATACCACTCTGTCTGTAAAGAAAAGCATTATGATACATGGATAGTCCACTAAACTAGATGTTCAACATGAATTGCAGTTTTTGTTCTATAAGTGAAACTACCACTTCCTTTCCTTACCTCTTGTAAGCAAATTCATTGAACCGAAAACAAAAGAAAAAAAATTATAATGTTTACCCCTTTTGCTTGAATTACAGGAATAACGTCCACTTTAAATCCTGGAAAGTAGCCAATGGTCAACAATATAGCAAAGCTTGGGTTAATGAACATGCCATCATCAGTTGTATCATACTGTTTGACCTGTAAGCATGATATAAAGGTGAACATATGCTAAAATGTTAGAGAAACAAAAAACATTCAGTAATTCTTGAGTTTTAGGAAACAATCAAACCTCTCCAGCCTTGTCACTACATGCTTCTTTTCCCAAGATTCCAGCAACTAGAGATACAACAACAGGAACCCTTGATCCCACATTTTTCGTTATCTATACATTATTAACGAAGTGGACTTTTAAAACCTTTAAATTTTGGAAATAATAATAAAACAAAGGTGGAATGGAAAAATAAGAAATTAAGAAACCATACCAGTCTCAAAGTTTCTTCCATGTTCCCACATGTAATGTTTGCAATCACAAAATCTGGTCGAATTGGCTCAGACAAAGCTTTATCAACTACTTCTTCTCCAGCTCTCTGTTTATCAAACATAAATTTGTGTCATCTTTCGAGAAGAAGACGTACAAGGCATTCAAAAAGCGAACATCAACGCACTTTATCACACACAATCTGTGCTTCTCAATTAACAATTGCTCCATATCTTTTGACATTTCCAACATTCAAAATTAAAGCTTGAGCAGAAGAGCTCTAAGATCGACTTTGACTGCAACGAATAGAAGAACTTCAGCTTCCGCATATGGAAGAGAGACTTACAAGTTGATCAGGATTTCTAGAGAAAGCAGAAATCATTTTGGGGCGAGAAAGGATGTGATTGCAGACGCTGTTCCAGGATCGGTTAACACATGAAGCGAAAGCAAACGATTTCGCCGGCAACCTCCGGAGAATATTCCGTAGAAGGTCATCGTTCATGGAGGCGATGAACACCATATCTGTCTTCTTCGATTTCTCGCTATTTCTCTTTGGCATCTTCTTCTTCGTCGGAGACACTTCCGCCATGGGATGAAAATTTGGTTCTTTTTTTTTCCGGCGAATTATTTGGGCTTTTAAAACAAAAACAAAAAGTTACATTGGGCTTTTCCCAAAAACACGACCAGTATCTTTTAAAATTGATTAAATCGAATTTGGTTCATTGGTTTACTCGAAGAGCCTATGTTCGGTCTTTAGTCGGTTATCTATTGTCTATACTGTTCGTAAATTATAAATTTTGTAATGGAAACTTATTCGGATATCATTGGCAAAAGAAAAGAAAAGAAGAAACCCACAAAAAACTGAGATAAGAAATCTTATCTTTAATATGTCACAACGTACTTGTTGTGGATGCAGACACAAAGTATCTTTGGTTTTGTTCATTACATCTTTAAGTTTTTTTTCCTTTTCCTGAAAAAACGAAGAATCTTTTTTCCAATCTCAACATTTGTTTCATTAGGATGTGTGTATTGATCTTTTTCTAAAAGGCGTTATGAAAAAGCGACTAGCCTCGATAGTTTGCATGTTGGATGTTAGTGTCTCATTATATTCATCCAACTTCAAATTCGATGAACTATGTTATGCTATAAAACAAAGTTTACGTGAAAGAATATATATACTAATGTTTGATTTATGCTGCACATTTTCAAGTGTTTGATTTTTGGTTTGTGACTTGAAAAGGAAAGTTAAAATTTGATTATATATAGAACCCAGTTAAACATGTATAGATACTCTTTAGTGTTCTAAATGTTCTTTTAATTATTTTTAGCTACAAATTAGTTAGAGCAGTAATATATATATATATATATATATTCTACTGAAGAAACCCCACGTAACAAACATATAGTAGTAATCAATTCATGCCACTTTGGAAATAATATAATTGGGTAAGGTAGATGAAATAATATTTTTTACCACAGTCCACTTTTGTGCTCTGGTAAAAGGGTATTTAGGTAATTATAGCGCTGATTTTGACGGAAAAAAACTTGTGTTATTAACGCCAACAACTTACGCCGTTAAGTTCGAGGTGGGGGCACAACGCAAGAATGATGTGGAAGAAGAAAAAAACAAGAACCAACAAAAACGGCCGTTACGTCATTATTGTTGCTGACGTGTCTGCGTCAGCTCTTGGATTCGTTTCTCTCTGCTAAAAGCATTAAATTGTTACCAGATCCATCATTTATATCACTGCCACAAAAGGGCGACAAAATCTCTAATTGTAACAGAACTATTCTATTTCATCAAACCGGAATATTAAAATACGACCATACCGGTTCTACTCATACCAATCGGGGTTATTTATTTAAAAAAATTTCTTCAACATCGCTTTTGAGAATTTGAAGTTACCAAAACAAAAATATCTATGAAGGATTCTGAAATTTCGACAAAGAATTTAAATCAAATTCAGAGCCTTCTTAAATATTTCTTTGGTTTGGTGTCAGTGTGTTGATGAGTTTCAGTATTTAGTACCAAAAAAAAAAGATTTGTCAAACAGCTAATCGTATTTTTACTATTTTATCAGCTATATTAACTTCACAACTTTGACTTTTCACAATTTTACACCAATAAGATTGAAAAAGTTGAAAATTACCCTAAAAGACCCATACAATTGGCTATTTGACATATTAACACTTATAATTTTGTATATTGTATATCATACAATAAGTTTAGCACTTAACATAGCAGTAACTAATAACTATGTCAACAGCGTTTTGTTCTGCTTTTATGTTTTGTAACGTATTTCAAAATTCACGTGCTCTACTGCTGTGTGATTTATATAAGCAGAGAATAAACGTATATAAAAGATAGATACTCTTTTTCAGTCGAGAAAGGAGAAGAATCCAAGTCGGCAAAGTCCATGTGTAAGCCTCGGTAATACAAAAATTTGTCCCACAGTGCGATCCAAAGTTCCTGCACCACACGTGTGAACTCTTACTTGGCGCCACGTCAGCGTTCATTGCATGGGAAAAATTTAGGTGATGATACTATTATCTCTTATCATCGGTTACTTCTTGATGTCAAGTCTCTCGAGGAGAGTGGATGTAATTATTATGGAGATGAATCATTTTTTCAGAATAAAAGTTATATACGAACTCTTTTTAAGATTACAGTGAGAAAAGAGAAAATCATAACTGCGATAAACACATTAGATTACGGTGCAATTAAGAATTTTGCGAATTAGACTAACTCATCCAAATTTAGCATGCTGCATTTGTAATTGTAATTGATAAACATTTGATTTTGATTTTGACCAAGATAACCAATTAACAATCGTCGCTTACTTTCATGTAACGGAAGTTCATTTAAGTGGCTCATTTATACTTTAGCCTAATTTCAACTTATTAATTAGACTAAGTTATCAAGTTTGTTCCCCAAAAGAAAAACAAAAAAGAGAGAGACTAAGTTATCAAGCATTTAATGTCAAATCGTTTTCAACCTATAACACAATCATTATCCTATTTTTTTAATTGAACACAACCATTATCTTGTAATTACAAAAAAGGAAAAAAAATTATCTAAATTTTTTAGTTGAGGTAAAAAATCAATTCTATTCAACCATCTTATCACTATCCAGTGGAGAAACGAAATTTGTACTATTAGTTTAATTAATCTAACAATAATATGAGCATGTGCTATATGAATTAAGGATAACTATGTGCCATTATGTCATCATTGTTCTCCCTTTTGTAGATTGATATTAAAACAGAAGCTCATTGGTACTTTAGGTTTAGCAAACAACATGCCATAGCCCATAGGTATTAGTTGTTATCACGAATGCCGTGTTTGTTCACCTCGACATGAACATCTCATGTTAACAACATGCATTTTAGTCCATTATTCAAGCGTTTATATATAAGAATATTTATTTAAAAATTTCTAGATTTTTTTTTTGTCATCTGGAGATTTATATTCATTGTTGGCCAAACCTACAACACAAACATCACTAACCGTTGAAGCACCTTGTAAACCAAGGCTATAACCAAACATTACAGCCACTGACCATCACCATAACAAGACACTGAACAGAGGGCCAAGGTTCTCTCATTGAAAAAAAAAGAAGAAGTCGAGAGTAAAAGAAGTGCGATCTGGAAATTGAAAGAGAATCACTGTTACTTTTCTTTCATTAGGTAAATATTAGTACATATGTTAACTTTTCATATTATTTACATTCATGGATCATTTCTCTCTAATCTGCAACAATACGCAGTTATGATTTTCATAAGAACAGATAAAACGCAATCACTAAGATGGAGTTATTTTGATCCATTGTTTTATAAATATTTATGGTTGAAAATTAATCTAAAACTTACAAAGATTTTTAATATTTTAAAAATTATTTTATACATTAACCAAGACAAGAATTTTGAATATTTGTCAAACTAAATAGTTTTGAAATTAATTGGTTCCACAATGGTAACGTTCGATTTAAATATAATATAAAGTATACAAACCATAATAAATATTAAAAGATAAAAATAAAAAGATGAATTCTCTTTGTTATCTTTATAAATTTATAATCGTTTTTAGCTAATTTTTTAATGATGTTTTATATTCTTAATGAAAATTTTTAAACAAAATTACTTTTTGACCATTAGCATATGTAGTCTTTTTATCAATAGTTGAATTATTTTTAATCAAATATAAATGATATTTTCGTATAGAAAAATAAAAATTACGAATTTATGTAATTTTCATATATGTAATAAATTATTGAATATCATTTAAAATAAAATATAGGAAGTCTTTTTAGATATATAAAAAATTAAAAATTTATGAGTGGCCAATCCATTATCTGTCAATCTCGAGAATTTGAATTGCGTTTTTGACAGTTTTAAAGATAACACATATTGCGTGAGTATTAGGTTTATTTTGACTGATAAACAATTGAACGAAATATTAAATTACGTACTAAAATAATAAATAAATAAAATAAAATTAGATTCACGTATAAGTCATGTTTAAAAGTGAACAAAACAAAATAATTTACATTTCTTTACAGATCTTGAGGTCCACAGTTCCACCTTCGTACCAACACCCAAGTGGCTTTAGAGAGAGAGAGAGAGAGAGCGTGAGAGAGAGATTTATAAGCTTCCCTTTGGGCACTACATTTTTTTGTGAACATAGAGACACTCAAAACTTATTAACCAAAAAAAAATGGGAGAGGTTCAAGAAAATCCCAAACTCTTATATCATTTTTGCAAGTCTCAATGAAAAATAATAATCATTCTAAGTAAGACTATCTTTTGTTTTTGGGTTCCAGGAAGTGAAGAAACCAGAAGCAGCAGAGGAGAAGAAAATGGAGGAGACGAAACCAGAAGAGGAGAAAAAAGAAGGAGAAGGAAAGAAAGTGGAGGCTGAGGAGAAAAAAGGAGAAGATTCTGAGAAAAAAACTCAAGAAGGAGAAGCTACTAAAGATGCCAAAGAAGATTCTTCTCCGGCGGCGCCGGAGGCTCCAGCACCTCCTCCTCCGCCGCAAGAGATTGTCCTTAAGGTTTACATGCACTGTGAAGGCTGTGCTAGAAAAGTTCGCCGTTGCCTCAAAGGCTTCGAAGGTATGTTGAAAAATACAAACATATGTACAAATATACATACGTTTTCATCAAAATACACACATATTTATTTATATGATTTTTTGCATTTACATTTCCATGTATTTTTTTCTATAAACAAAAAAAATACATTTTCGTTTTTCATAGGATAGTTTCATAAAATCCAAATACCCGAAGCATATTTTGTTTTCAACACTCAACAAGTAAATAATCGAATAATCAAGTCAATTTTGCTGTAACTATATCTTGTTTTTCTCAACTATAGTTTTTTTTGGTTAATTTCGTGTATATAAAGTATAGTTAACATTCGTTACATATATTGTGCGTAGGACCACATAAAGTTTGGGTTATGCTTTTAAGGATTAATATTATAAATAAATAAAAGCAATCAAACTAGAAAATTCTGTTTTGGGGTAAGCCTGGTAAGATAATGATATATAACTAGATAAAAAAATATGAATTGAATCTTGGATTTTTGGTTTAATTTATTTAGGAGTGGAAGATGTGATGACCGATTGTAAAACGGGGAAAGTGGTGGTTAAGGGAGAGAAAGCTGATCCATTGAAAGTATTAGCCAGAGTTCAACGGAAGACCCACCGTCAAGTTGTGCTTGTTTCTCCCATTCCTCCGCCGTCTCAGCCGCCGGAGAAGAAACCAGAGGAGGAGAAACCAAAAGTGGAAGAGAAGAAAGTGGAGGTAACGTCATTTTTTGTATTTTTTTGTTTAATTAAGTTTGATATTACAAAAAAAAGAGGTAATTTTTGGGGGGTGCTTTTTTAGTGGGGGAGAGGGAGATAATGAAATGAAATGCATATTCACTGTTTATTATTATTACTATTTTATTTAGGCTAAATATTAATTAATTCATTATTCAGTTAAAAGGAGAATATTCTCTCTAGGCAGTCTCATCTCACATGGGGGTGTATTGGTAGGATTAGTATATTTTTATTTCATGGTTTCATTATATAAACTAGATTTTTTATTTGTTTTATGTATTATGGAGTTTGGGTTCAATAGTCGTTTTATTGAATTTTCTGGTGATAACTTTGTATCAGCCTCCCGTCGTGGTTACGGTGGTCCTTAGGGTTCACATGCACTGCGAAGCTTGTGCAACGGAGATCAAGAAACGGATCATGAGAATGAAAGGTTAGTTTTATTTTCTTTAAATTTTTACAAATTCTCTCCAGAACTAACTATACATGTACAATCTTTATATTTAATTAAGATGGACTTAATTATATAAACATCATATCGCATTAAGTGTAGCCTAATTTTGCCAAATTTTAAGACTTTAGTTTTTCTCTGTGGAGAGCAACACAAAGGACTTTTTTAGGAAATTTAGTGATTAGTGGTAAAGGTAATCATTAAAATCAAAGAAAAAAAAGTTTGGAGTTTAGGTTTTTTATTTTGTCTGTCCAATTTATTACCGGTAGATAAAACGTTGCAAAATCATCCACTTGTTTACTTCTTGTCAGCAACTTTATATTATCTTTCGTTAGTTCTTTAGTTGTATCAAATTTGGTCCATACAAATTCAAATCAAGATGATATTGCTTAGACTTTAAAACACATACACACGTGTTATTTATTTATTTTACAGTCATCTTACTTTTTCAAAGCATATGTAATGTACTAATTTTTTTTTTGTTGTTGTTCCGATTTTATGTAGTGGGGTCAAAATGTATTTAGCCATTCACTTTGGTAGTACAATTTTTATTTTTGTTATTCATTTTTATTTGTAACAAATAACTTTTAGGAGTGGAATCTGCTGAATCCGATTTGAAGGGTTCTGAAGTGACGGTGAAAGGAGTATTTGAACCACAAAAGCTCGTGGAATATGTTTATAAGAGGACTGGAAAACACGCTGCCATTATGAAAATTGACCCGCCGCCTCCACCGCCACCGGAGGAAGCAGCTGCGGCGGCGGAAGCAGAGAAAAAGGAAGAAGGAAAAGGAGAAAACGGCGGTGGAGAATCCAAAGGCGAGGAAGGGAAGGACGAAAAGGGCAAGACGGATGAGGAAAAGAAAGAAGGGGATGGCGGCAAAGCAGAAGGCGAAGCAGCGGACGGTGGCGGTGAAAGCGGCGGCGGCGGAGATGAAGAGGGAAAAGTTGTGGAGGTGAGGAAGATAGAGAATCCTTATTACTACTATTATTACCAACCACCGCGTGTGGCGGTTCCGCCTATGGAAATGCCACCTCATGCTTATCCACCTCAAATATTCAGCGACGAGAATCCAAACGCATGTTCCGTAATGTAACGAATAAAACCGCAAACGCTAAAAGGGTATATGCATATGATAATGGGGAATATTGTGAACAATTTTGATTAAGTGGCTTTCTTTTTTACTCTGTTTGTGCAGCTCTTTTTTTTCTTTTTAAGTGTAATTTACATTAAAAAGAACTCGGCAATTACGAGTTAATGGATATAAGCAATATAATAAATAAATGAGCATTAACATTACAACTTCAGTATTTGTTTTGCATCAACTACACTAAATGCATATATTCGTTATCAATAGCTTTGTTCGTTAACAAAATAAAATCAATCACTCCACGTCAATTAATAAACTTGTAGAAAAAAACAGTAAAGTTCATATATATAGTCACTTATGTATAGATGTTATAAATAACCTAAATAGTTATACCTAGTATAAACCCATTTTTATACTTCTCACCATAAAAAGAAGAACGTTGTTCAGAGCTTATCGATGAATTATTAATAGTTAGGTGACACGCTATTTTCTTGCTTCTATAAAAATAGGTTGGTCCATTTTATTGTACGAATAAAGTTAATGAAAAATGCTGCCTTATCGTAAAACTTGCCATTGGTGTTTGTCAATTGTGTTATGATTAATTCTTTATTTTTGCTAAAAGTTTATGATTATTTCTTGAAAAATAAATTTGTGTCCATCATGTGTTGCTAGAAATCAAATGGTGGAACGTAGTATCAATCAATCATATAAAAGAAAATTAATTAAGAATCCTATGTTTTTTTTCTGGATAGTAGAAATTGTAGAAATTACATACCTAAATGTCCTACTTCAAATTTAATATTAATACATTTTAATCTTTGACTAATGAAGGAAGAAAATTATTTAACAAAAATCGAATTATGGACCAACAAAAAATGTAATAAATACTGTTTTGGTTTTACCACATATCTACAATGTCTCAAATAAAAACAGTGTATATAATATGCCGACAAGGTTCTTTGATTAAACACCTACGTAATCCAAAGCTCTCAATTCGCCGCGCGTCAATGACACGTGCCAAGAGCTGGTGACGTCTTCGCATCGTAAGCAAAAGAACAAAGAACATTCTATTCTAGCGAAGTAGACTCCAGAAGTCCCCACTCGCCTACGAAGCGCGTGAAGCGTGGACGTATAATATAACAGCAAGCCGTGATGTGACGGTGTTAACACGTGGACCCCACGTGATGGGTCCGTGCCATCTCTGAGGACGTACAGTTTTATGAATGAGAGCCCACGTGACCCGCCACCACTTCCTCTAAACCTGTGCTTTCGTCCTCCAACTTTTGTCGCTTCTTTTATTGGACGCACCGTTTTTTATTTTTTTATATATATACTCGATTCCTCTTCGAAACAAACAAAAGTAAAAATAGTACATTAGTCTTTACAATTTAAAATTAACTACAACGAGAAATTGCTTTGAATTCCTTAAAAATTAAGGTACATACGTTATTAATTTTTCTAAAATTATAATTTTTAAAAATTATTTTGATAGACAATCAATTTCAAGTCTGAAAAAATATCAATTAGATTAGAAAACACGTAAATAAAACTCTAATATTATATAAAGTTTTTTAGAATTTAATTTAAAATACATATCGCGAGGATTGAATTAGTACAATTTTTTTACTATTCAAAAAAATTTCTAAACCTAATTTAAGTATTTTATTTTTGATAATTTTACTTTGTAAATTACTCTTCTATCGGAGCAACAAAATATTAGGAAAAACGGTATATATATATATATACGGTTGCGGTAGAAAGTTATTATCCAATGTCGGTAGCTCAATTCAATTATTTTTTCTTCCTTTCGAGTAATAGTATATACTAGTAGTATAATGTTGTTGGCAGTAAAAAAATCAACTATTGGTCACTGTAAAAAATAGAGATCCAATCAAAACGTTTTCTTTCCTTAGTGAATGTAATGCTACGTTTTGCAGAACAAAATTAAGAAGTCGTTAGTCAAATTTTCGTCTTTATAGTTGAAAATTAAATATGTTTAGATTTACCTTTATAGAAAGTAAATAACGTTAGTCATCTTACCTGTTTATTAAAAATAGCATCTTACTAACATTAAACTTATAAATTCTAAGAGTGTTTGCAGTTTGTTGACAAAAAAGGAAAATAGGGTGGATGGGTTATAGTATTTATTCATTTTGTTGGTCTTTTTTTCTTCGTTCTGTTAAGCTTTGGGACCATACCTTCAACTATGTCGAAGTCATGTTGACACGTAGAGACACACATAGATATACGTTACATGTTTCAAGTTACGTGTTGTTTGTATGTACGTATATACATACGTATACGTATTAACAAAGAACGTAGAGAGTTAGCAACTTTTATGCAATACGTAACCCAAGCGATTGTAGAGTTATCATAAGACATAAAATAAAAATGATACAAATTATCTCTTTTTTGTCTAAAAACACTAGAAAATACAAATAATCACAAAACTAAAAGTGAAACAAAAAAAATCCTCTAGAATACCAAATATAGAAGTTTGGTTAAAAAAAAATTGATCTCCAATCCAAATACATTAACAGACAAAAATCACAAAACTTGCGGTTTTAGAAAAAGAACAACGTTGTTTATACTATTGAGACACTCGACCGGATTTCATTAAATTAGTTTGGGTTTGATTGCGACCGAACCGTGACTTAATTGACCATTTAATCCAATCTTTGGGACCATCAACATCTTTTGATTCACCTGAATTTCACAAAACTCTAAAACTATTTATTAAATCCATCCCTATCCGTTTTTTCTTTTGGGTTATTGCTATTACCAATTATTTTTCGACTTTTAATTTTGGCGCCAACCAAGCAATATATTCTCCTTTTGCTGTCATCTTATACTTACATACATACCAATTCAATTCTCATTCATTCATTCTTCCACATATCCTATTTTATTTAGACCTCGATTTAGTTATCATTTGATTTTTTTTTCACTTTTTTAAAACTCAATGAGCGATTCAACTCACGAATCATCAGATCTGCACCATGAAGATTTTATTTATACCGTTTTAGAATATAGATAGAACTGTAATTATAAGGAACAGTTTGGATTAGGTGATAAGCCAACCTTTAGACCTTGACATTTGAACGTCTCGCATTTTCGAGATAACATGCAGAAATAAACATAAACAAAAATAATAATTGAAAGGCTAACACATACAAAAAAGGATGTAGGTCCATAATAAAGAAAAAAGGATAGAAGATGATGTTACTACAACTGTTTTGTTAACAAAGTCCACTCAGTTAGCGAGTTCTATATGTGAAACACATTAAAGAAGAAATGTTGGTCTGTGACAGAAGAATACAAAGCTAATAAGTTTTATGTTTACCTGCCCAAAACGATTAAATGATTTTGATTTTTAGCAAGAATTTTGTTGAGATTTAGACATGAGCCAAATCTATAGAACAATCATTTAATAAAATACTTTTAAACTAAAGAAAGTTAACTTTTCTTACCAAAAAAAAAGAAGAAAAATTAAAAAACAAATAAAGGTCTTTAAATCCCATCACTTAGTGGGGGTTAAAGACAAAGAAGCTGAGATGGATGGTTGAAGATGACCTATTATTGTGTGCTACGATGTAGCATTATAGGTAAGATGGCTAGTTTCGTTACTTCTTTTTGAGTCTTTTCAAATCGTTTCTTTTAGTTATAATGGGCTTAATGGTCCATATTTAAATCGCTTTATACCGATGTAACTTGACTTACGAGAAAAAAAAAAAACTAATGTTCAAAGATTCGAAATCGGATGTTCGGATTTTGCTGTATATTGTTATTATTATTAAGGGTAAACCACCGGCAAACATTACACTGTGCTTTTGTCTAAACATGACAAAAGAAACTTATCGGTAAAAAGAAGAAAAGACTTAACACTTAAAAGTCAAATAAAACTTATCAAATCCCAATTCTTGTTTTTTACCCATAATGGAACCGGATGATCTGTCGACCAAAATAAAAGAAAACGAGAAAGCTTTTGCAAATATTTTTAATTCGCACAAAAGAACCTTAATTTAGATAACCACAATTGGTGATGGAATCGAGATGTTTATCCACAAGTTTTAGAGTCGATAAACCATATTCTAAAAGTTCTAAAACACATATTTTCTTTTTATTTCTTAAGCAAATCACATAGTACAAAGCGTTTTAAACCTTTTCAAGGATTCAAGAATTATAGTAGATAATAGCAAAATTTTCAAAGATTCACCTCGTATCAAAATTTACCTTTGTGATATCCTCTAAAAACATAAATATTCATATAAGAAGATATACCCCTCGTATCAAAATTTACCTTTGTTATTTTTTTTAAATGTTACTATCTAAAAATGAGAAAACTGAAAATACTGTACTTTATACTAAGTTATAATATCCGGTTTTGTGAGTTGCCGAAACTAATTTATTACCGGGTATCATTGAACCGGGAAGTAGTGCCTCACAAGCTTTAGTGGAGGAAAAACGGTGTATTTCAATCCGAACAAAATCCGTCGTACTTTTTAGTATATAGATAATGGAACGGTCTTTTTTTCACTATAAACTCGAATAAAATTCAAATTATCTACTCGAACTTAACCTCGTAACCCGTAAATCTACTTTGACTAACTAAACGTTAGTTAAACATTAAATCACAATGTTTAATCGAGCCAAAACATAAAACAATGTCGTTTTGCTCATTAAACTCAAAAATTCGAAACGACGTCGTTTTGAATTTTTGAGTTTAATGAGCAAAACGATGTCATTTTATGTTGTGACGCGATTAAGCATTGTGATTTAACAGTTGATTAACGTTCAGTTAGTCAATGTAAATTTACGGATTGCGAGGTTAAGTTCAAATATATAATTTGAATTTTATTTGAGTTTGAGGTGAAAAAAACACTGCATCATTGTCTACGTATTAAAAAGAACAACAAATTTTATTCGGGTTGAAATACGCATTTTCCCCATAGACTACCAGATCAAGGGGATAAAACCACAACTGGAGCTATGCGTGAGGATGTTGTTGCAGAAGATTTGATTCTTTCAAAGAGTAACCGAGGATCGGTTAATGAACAACCCTGGTTCATATTAATAGCTACTGGATATTGCGACGATCTGTTCATTTCTACCACCATCATTCCCTGCAGCAACATAAAAATGAACAATTTGGACCCAAAACTATAACAGTCTGATTTGTTTCTGCTTGGGGTTTTATCACCCAGCCCTAAGCATAGTTTCTATATTCAACTTCAGTTCGAAAGCAACTAATGTTTGATGTCTCTGATCATGGATGACTTCTGATCGACTTTCAACTATTAGCACTGGGAGCGAAGAAGGTCTAACATCTTAAAAAAGTTAGCGGGTTTACCTCGAAGTCAGCTAAAAACAACTGGAAGCGTTTCAGTTTCTCCTTCATCATGGCATTTACTGTAATTGGTGCTGAAGAGGAAAGAGCAGCTGTCACCTCCATGGATGAATGACCTATTCTTCTTTGTACAACCTGCAGAGGGAATAACATGGACCTTATGAGGGACGATCGTCATTCTAACACGACCAAAAAAAACATTGAAAAATAAGAGATGAGGCTCACGTCATTATGGAGCAAGATCTCACAGATGAGACTACCATCATCGACGTGGCATACAAGCTCAAAACTAGGTTGTTGCTTGAACTGGAATTTCTTCACTCCGGTTAGAAAGCACTGCAAAAATAGTTTCAAAGACTGAAACCCGCATCGATTGAAGACTGAGAGAGTTTTCGTGTTAGTACCTTAATCCTTCCTTGAATAAAATGCATGGTATCTTTCACTACTGCCCACTTTTGAGACAACTCGGCCAAATAAGTGAAAGGTGTCTCCGCATTTGTAGACATCGCAAAAGGGATTTCTAGATGGACAACCATATTACTGACTTCATCATCAGCTACAGCGGCTGAACCTGAACCATATACGGGACCCCTTACACGACCATTGTCGATATGCATTTCTTCAACAAATGAAGTCACATTAGATGTTTGTTGATCCATGGTATTTTCTCCACCACCGTTGTTGTAAAAAGGTCTAGTACCACTACAGCTAGTACCAGCTGTGGATGCTGTCATGTCGATGTTACTAGAAGTCGAGTGTAAACCAGAAAACGCTCTTTCCCCGTGAGCAGAAGCAGTATCAATCTGCATATGCTCAACACTTGAAACAGTAGCTTCGACATTGATGGAAGCAGGAGGCTCACTTATCGTCCGTGGACTGATATGAGTTCTCGTTACATTCAGGGAATTGCCTGTCATAAGTGTTTTGGTTAAAAGAGAGTTAATCGCCACTTATAATCTGAAAATAAAGTGGTTGTCCCATGTTACTAAAGTTTCTAATAACAACCGTCTTCCTCTCAAAAAGACACCAAAATATTTTGTATTGTTATGACTCTGCTATAGTTAAGCGAGCAAATATCATAGTAAAAATATCCCTACCTGAAATATCCCTACCTTGACCATTGGCCTGAACGTGACTAACATTTCCCGACGTAGAACTATTTACTTGATTACCAGTATCATTGTCATTTAGCGACCATGCAGCTTGAGTTGCTCTGGTCGCCAGTGAAGGAACCAGTCTGCTCCTTGTTCTGCAAAAGTTAAAATTCAATAAGAACTTCGACAAGTAAGGTAAAATTTACAACTGCGATTAGAGTAAGCGCATAGAAAAGATGATTAATGGTGAGTATAAAATTGTGTTAACATAAGTATGCGTCATCTCCGCGAGTATCCAATCCAAATATTTGCCAGCAGGCAGAGTTTTTCAAATGCAAATTCCCTTAATTGGTGCATCATAAGACTTTTTCCAAGCCAGTTAATCGTCTCAAGATAAAATAGGCCAAAGCCAACGAAATCAATAAAACACTGTGAGCAAATAATAGTTCCAACTAAAGAGACACCACAGCACGACTTCTGAATATGAAATTCTAAACAACTTCAAGTCTTTAACCATTCTCGGAAAAATCTACCTTTTTCCTCTTGGAGGTTTGTTCACTTCAACGACCAGACGCTTTCGTGCTTCTTCCAATTCTTCAACCATCCCTCCTAAAACTTCTATAATCTCAGGCACTAGCATTAAATGCCCACGTCGAACTTGTACGCTAGATACAACAATCTGCATTTAACTGTCTCTTGTCAGTGCCTATACTAGGAATACAGACGTGTATCCATCAGATAAATTTCAGCCTATAAGGTCAGTTGGGAACAAATTAGGTGATAGCAAACGCATAAAAGCATGGATTAAAAAGACACAACTAGTAAACAATCCTAAAGGCCGTACAATGCCCTTAGAACCAAATCTCAGATGTTAATTTCTCTTAACAAAAAGATTATCTACCATTTTTCACAACTACAACCATTAAAAAAAAAGAAACACACCTTGAAACCAGCAGGAGCCAAGACTTGAAGATCTTTAATAGGTCTGTATTCCATACCAAAAACACGTTGAACACCATCTGTCATGGACAGCTTAAGGCACCTCTTAAGCCCTGCATTAGCGTTTTCATACCTTCCTTTGAGTGAGCACCCAATGTTAACAATCTCATCAACCTGAAGTAGAAGGATCAAGCAGAAGGTTCAGTCAAAATCACACTTTGTGCATTATATATACATACGGTTCGAAAAATGAGAAAAAAACAAAAAAGTACAAACAAGCAGATAACCTGCAGAACAAACGGACCAGCGAGTTCTACAAGATTCATTGACGCAACATTCCGAGGAAGAACCCCACCTCCGCATAAATTCATGTCGGAAAACAGAAACTGCTCGAAGCAATGCTTAGCCTTCGCTGCCACTTCGAGGCAGGAAAATTGTGGAACAGAAACTTCAAGCCCAGCAAGACAAGAGACCCACCACTCCGTCTTCAGTTTAATCCCCATTCGAGAAAGAACCACCGCAATCGGCGAGTCATAGTCATTTTCAGCTTCTGACTCCGACGGATCAACCGGATACGGCGTAGGAGTACTGGAATACGGCGATGTAGGAGTGGGATTACCAGATACGTTGATAATCTCAACTTCCGACACCGTGATTGGCTCGCCGGGATTAGGGTTATATGTGGACGCTGATGAGGGTTCCGGTAGCCCAGAAGGGGAAATTCCAACGCTCTGAACAGAATCACCGATTCCGCTTCCAATTTCATCATCATCCTCTTCGTCGGAGATATATCGGAGCCTTAGGCGTCGCCTAGGCATTTCGCCGGCGAAAGTTAGGGCTTTATTTTTTTCCCTCCAAAATCTATTTTTTATAAAACCTTTTTGCTTTTTTGAAAACAGCATTGTCATCAGGTCGGAAGTTAAATGGGCTCATCCGGAGCTGGATTTGGCCCATTATAAAAGATTGGGCCGAAATGAGTGTATGTATGTATATATGTGTGTATATATATATTCGGTAGTTTTGCCGCGAGCTGTTTTTGGTGAAAATTTTCGTTGACCAGAGAGCCCGCCTTTGTGTTCCAATTTTTTGGCACCAGAAATTTTGAAATCCCCAAATTTGGTTTTGTTTTCTCGTCTTAATCGTTGGTTCCATTGATTTAGGGTTTTCGAGCTTTTCGCGAAAGCCTCTGAGATCTAGGTTTTTCTTTACCCTTTCCCGTCTTAATTGGCTTCGATTTTGCTTTTTTTTGGACTCACATGGCGACTGAAACCCTAGAAGAGAAGACACCGGAAGTTGAATCTCCGGCGAAGGAGGAAATTGGTATTGGTGATGTCCCGAAGGACAAAGAGATAGAGAAAGAAGAAGCGGATTCCCCCAGAAATGACGAGGCGGAGAAGAAGAAAGGGGTAGAAGAGGTTGAACCGAAAGAAGAAGAATTGGAAGATAAAGGTGAAGAAGAGGATATAAAAAGTGAGGAGGAGAAGGAGGAAGAAGAAGAAGAAGAAGAAAAAGGAAGTGGAAGTAAGAAATCGTCGGAGAAGGAGGCGGTGACTCCGACTAGTGATAGGCCTACGAGGGAGAGAAAGAAGGTCGAGCGTTTCTCCTTGTCGACTCCTATGCGGGCTACACCGAGCAAGTCCGTTTCAATTGAAAAGGTACCCTGGCAAAAAAAATTGCTTGTCTTTCGTATTTGTGTTTCTGAGAATTGGGTAGATTTCTCTAATTCGGGTTTCTCTGTTTTCTCAGGGTCGTGGAACACCACTGAGGGAAATTCCAAATGGTTAGTATGTGCATCACTTCTATTTGTGCTTCTCTTGATTGGATTCTTATGAGTTTGTCAAATGTTCACCCAATTGCTGTCAACCAGAATAATGAACAATATTTGATAGTTTGGCACATCTTTTAGATCTAGAATATCAGATAGCTGTTTTCGTTTTTTTGCATTGGTATGATTATAGATGGAACCATTTTATCAGACACTGTGCTGAAAATGAACCCCTTAGACAAGCTTTGGCTTTTGATTTACCTGGATTTTTTGCTTCCACCAATTGCATACTGATAGTCTGACTTCCTGTTGGATATTTTATCTTGTAGCTATCACAGTTGTCCCATTAAATACTGTCTGTGATTTTAGTTTTACTTCAGTAGATTTCAATTCGGTTTTCTCTTTGGTAGCTAACTTTGCTGTGGGTATATACTTTGCACTGTGGTTAATGGGAAGATGATAAACTGTTCTATCTTTGTTTCTCTCTCTTGTATGCTTATCTAACTTGACGGGTGGAAAATTTAGTTCTTTTTTACCATTAGAAATCTGTCTTATAATGTGGGCTGTTTCAGTGGCTTATCAACTATCCAAGAGAAAAGCTGACGACAACCTGATCTTACTCCACACCATTCTGTATGGGAAGAAAGCAAAGGTGCTTTTAAGAGTTTGATCTTTTGCCACATTTGATATGTATTTTCCCTTTCAAGCTTCTGCGCTATTCATGTAATATGGATGTTATCTTGGATTTTTCAATGTTTTTTTTCCCCAGAGTGCATGTTTACTTCAAGAGTTTTGTGAAAATTGTTCTGCAGGCACAGATGGTTAAGAAAAACATTGGTCAATTTTCGGGCTTTGTATGGTCAGAGAAAGAGGTAACCATTTTGTTTCTATTTGGTTTACGGGAAAGTTTGTTCTGTTTTGCCTTGTGTTGAGACTTTAAAAGTTTTCCAGGAGGAGAAGCAAAGAGCACGAGTAAAGGAGAAACTTGACAAATGCATCAAAGAAAAATTAATCTTTTTTTGTGATGTACTTGATATACCTATAAACAGAAGTAATATTAAAAAAGTAAGTACTACGAAATATGATTTATCTATGTATGTACAGTGTTCATTATTTTAACTTCTAAAAATCCCTCTGTCCTGATACTCTCAGGAAGAAGTAGCTGTCAAAGTGCTTGAATTTTTGGAATCTCCCAAGGCATCAAGAGATGTTATACTTGCTGATCGAGAAAAGGTACTGTTTGATTCATTACATTATTGTTCTACATGTTTATCTTCAGTATGGGAAGATTGAATTCTTTTTCTTCGCTTTGGAATGATAGCAAGCCAAAAAGCGCAAGAGCACACAAAAAAAGGGGAAATCTGGAGAATCTTCAGATACCCCAGCCAAGGTTTGTAGTCTCTTATCTCTAAATTGTAGTACAGTTTGGATTCCTTGCATGCTACTAGCTGTTTATTGTTACCATTAGCTCCTTTTCTAACTTCGGTTTCTAATATGTTCCTCATATGGCTGATGTGAATTTTTTCTAAATGTATATGCTTTTTTTATCCGTGTTTTTGACTTATTGGCTATTGAACATGGGTTCTACAAACATCCCTTGTGTGTGTATGTATGTTTTTACTGCGCAGAGGAAAAGGCAAACAAAAAAACGAGATCAGCCATCTGAAACAGAAGAAGGCAAGGATGAGGTGAATTCTGATTCTGAAGGCACTAAGGATACTCATGAAGAAGATGATGCAGCACCAGAAGAAGAAAGTGACCATGAAAAGACCGAAACTGAAGATGAGAGAGACGAAGCAGAAGATGAAAAGCCATCTAATAAGAAAACTTCATTGAAAAAGACTGAAGAGGAGAGCTCGGGGACCAAAGGTAAGGATAAACAAGCTTCTGCCAAAGGTTCTAGAAAATCTGGTGAAAAGTCCTCCAAAAGAGTTGCTAAGTCAACTTCATCCCCAACCAAGAAGCAAAAAGTTGATCATGACGAGTCTTCTAAAGGAAAGAGCAAGAAACAGTCAATTAAGCTACAGGCTAAGGGATCTACAGAGAAAGGTTACAACCTTTCTCAGCTGCTTCTAGAGCTTCAGCCTTGTTAGACTTTTTTTTTATGAAACTATTCTCTCTCTGAAGCTCTTTACTTTTCTGTTTTACCTACTATAATGGATTGGGTGCAGGAAAAGCCACTAAGAAAGGCAAAGCAGAGCCCACCAGAGACAAGATGCTTGCAGTGGTTTCAAAAATTCTGAAGGAAGTAGACTTCAATACGGTGAGCTACATCAGTTTTAATGGTCTAGAGACTTTAAATAATTGTTCTTATACTAATTGTTCTTTTTCTTTATCACAGGCGACATTATCAGATATTCTGCAGAAGCTAAGTACGTTCCTTGATTTTGCTTACAGATTTGCAATCAATGTGTAATTATATTTTCCAAATGTTGAGGGGCTTTTTGGTAACATTTACTGTTTGTCATAACATCAGGCGACCATTTCGGTGTTGATCTCTCGCATAGAAAAACAGAGGTGAAGGATGTTATCACAGATGCTATAAATGAAATGACTGATGAAGAAGAAGACGAAGAGGAAAAATCTGAGGCTGGAAGTGACAAAGAGAAGGAAGAAGAAAAAGATGAAGAAGAGGAAAAAGCTGAGACTGAAAATATCAAAGAGAAGGAAGAAGAAAAAGATGAAGAAGAGGAAAAAGCTGAGACTGAAAATGTCAAAGAGAAGGAAGAAGAAAAAGAGGAAAAGCTAAAGGATTAAGGTTAGTGATTTTCTTCTCTAAACATCTGATGTGAAGAGAAGCAAAACTGATCAACATTGTGCAAGTTATATAATTAGAGAGTGTTGAATCTATCTATACTTTGTACTGTGTAATCTCTATGTAGACTCATCATGTAGTTTCACTGTCTTCTTGTGTAGATGTTACCTGGTAGCTTTTCTACTTCTTGTTCTTTTGATACCCTTGATAGGAAATTTTATTTTGATGGGTTTAATTTAAGACATCTTCATGTATTTTAGATAATTCTGTTTTCCGATTTCGGGCCAAAGGAAACTATGGGCCTTACTTAGGCCCAAAACGTTTTTGTTCAGAAAAAAAGTTACTGAATCAAATTCTGGATTTGGTAAAGTGCTATATCTAGATTTTTCTGACGCCAATTTATATTCAATTATATATTTATATTCTATATGCGACTAGTACAACTAATGCGATTTATATATAATCTTGTAACAATTCAAAAATTCAAATGTATCTTTTATTTTAAGAAAATCAACTATACCAGTGAGACCTTTGTTCGTGAAGGGTTTAGTTTATAATTTGGTGGCTTAAGAATATAGCTACCAACTCCCTATATTCTACAATTTCAGCACTACTTTTTATATATAAATAGAAGTCAAGGGCTATACAGTTCTTCAAATTTTAAATATAAACGCAATCAATATAATAGACCCATTTACATAGACTGATAAAAGATGGCCCCATAATTTGATAATTATCTATTTATATATCAATCAACTACCGACTGTTAAAATATATGCTATTCAATTGTTTCACTGACTTACCACATAGACATTAATTTTGAAATTTTGAAGTTAAAACAGCCGGATCACAAACGATTTTTACTTTGTGTTAAGCAATTAAATTAAATGCATGCAAAGTAATTAAAAAGCCATGAATTATTTTGAACCAAGCTTTAATTCGTCACAACATCTCTAACTCACAATATCATATATCCTGAAAACCAGACTTAACTCTTTAAGTAAAAAAATAAAAAAAAACCTAGTTTCCAGAAAAACATGTGTTCCTCAAGACTCTTCTCTCTCTTTTTCATCTTTCTTCTACCATTCGCTGAAATATTTACTTGTACCACAAGTAACCTCAATCTCTAGCCTCTACTTAACCCCTTTGATAAACAAACCCATTCTCAATTCTCCAAACCTACAACGTCTTTGGTTTTTCTCGACCGATAAAAGAACCCTAAAAATGGCCGACTCATTCGACCTCATCGTAACCAGAAAAGAACCCGTTCTTGTCTCTCCAGCTTCCGAAACTCCTAAAGGTCTTCATTACCTCTCAAATCTCGATCAAAACATAGCCATCATCGTCAAAACATTCTACTACTTCAAATCAAACTCAAGATCCAACGAGGAATCCGCTGAAGTCATCAAGAAGTCACTCTCCGAGGTTCTTGTTCACTACTATCCTGCCGCCGGGAGACTCACGATCAGTCCCGAAGGAAAGATCGCCGTAAATTGCACCGGAGAAGGAGTCGTGGTGGTGGAAGCAGAGGCTAATTGTGGGATAGAGAATATAAAAGAGGCTATCTCGGAGATTGATCAACCGGAGACTCTTGAAAAGCTGGTTTACAACGTTCCCGGTGCCCGGAATATTCTTGAGATTCCGCCGGTGATTGTGCAGGTGAGGATTGATACATTTTTTTTTGCTTGCTGCTTTGCGTGAGTGAGAGAACATGACTTGAATTAGGGTTTGGTCCGATGTAGGTTTCACACAAATATAGTATATAGTAGAACTAGATTAATAGATTCACAATTTATCATGTATGCATCAATATTCTAACTCGTAAAATAAATTCATAAAAAATCAAAATTATTATTCACACACACAGACACAAATAGATGGCACACTAGAATTGTTTGAGTGTCAATTACGTTTGTTTAATCGCTTGTTTTTTTCCTTTATATTCTTTTGGTAGAAATAAAAGTTAATATTTCTATAAAAGTGTTTTTATAAACGAGAATAGAAAAAGAGTAGGTTGCCAGATTGTGGAGGTGATTGGTTGCAAAAGATAAGTATAGTATGCTTCTATACAACTTTGTTTTTATTTCTTTTTTATTAGGTGACAAATTTCAAATGTGGAGGATTCGTGTTAGGCCTATGCATGAACCACAATATGTTCGATGGTATCGCAGCCATGGAGTTCCTTAACTCTTGGGCCGAGACTGCTCGTGGTCTTCCACTCTCAGTCCCACCTTTCTTGGACCGCACACTTCTCCGACCACGGACCCCACCAAAGATCGATTTCCCACACAACGAGTTCGAAGAGATTGACGACATCTCCGGTACCGGAAAACTCTACTCCGACGAGAAACTCGTCTATAAATCCTTCCTCTTTGGGCCCGAGAAACTCGAGAAGCTCAAAATCATGGCGGAGACAAGATCCACGACATTCCAAACCCTAACCGGATTTCTATGGAGAGCTCGTTGTCAAGCCTTAGGGCTTAAACCAGATCAACGGATAAAACTTCTCTTTGCTGCAGATGGACGGTCAAGATTCGTTCCGGAACTTCCTAAAGGATATTCAGGAAACGGGATTGTGTTCACTTATTCCGTTACAACGGCAGGTGATGTGACTCTAAACCCTCTTTCTCACTCGGTGGGTTTGGTCAAAAGAGCCGTTGAAATGGTCAACGACGGTTTCATGAGGTCAGCGATTGATTACTTCGAGGTGACTCGGGCTAGGCCGAGTCTAACGGCGACGCTTCTGATCACGTCGTGGGCAAAACTGTCATTTCATACTAAAGATTTCGGTTGGGGTGAGCCGGTTGTGTCTGGACCGGTCGGTTTACCTGAGAAGGAAGTGATTCTGTTTTTGCCATGTGGCAATGACACGAAGAGTATCAATGTGTTGCTTGGACTTCCGGACTCGGCGATGAAGCTGTTCGAAGGGCTTATGGATATATGAATAGTTGATTAATTCTGGTTTATCTCTGTGTTTTGAATTAATTGTGATTTTAAAAAATAAATAATGGATGATCGTTACGTGTTTGTGGTCGTATATATATAATATTGCTCGTCGGTGAAGCAAAATGTAAATAAGACATGGTAAGTATCAAGTTTAATAAATTAAGAAAGCTATTGTGTTACTAAAATGGTACATTGTTGAGAGCTCAAATCTTTATTTTTTTCTTATTTTAATTGGGAATCTTTGTCTTATACAGTATGTAGTTCTACTCTGCCTGCTGGCAAATATATTTTCCTTCTCTGTGAAACTTATTGTAATGTGACTAATGTCTATTATATAGTGTTCATTTGTGTTATGCACTTTCATGATTTACATACACCAATCTTAAAAACACAAAGGTTTACTTTAATATCTAAGTTAAATAAAAATTCTATAGTTTAAAAAACACCCAATTAACATAATCGTAAGTTATTACTTCATATCTAAAAAAAAGAATTTAAATAACACATAGTTTTGAAACATTTACATTTATTTACTAATCTATTAAAACACGAGGAGTATCCATTTGACCGGATCCGGGTGTCCGGGTCGGATTCCACCCGGATTTAACATATAAAAAAAACCCGGTGGCTCGCCATCGCCTTATCTTGTTGACTCTTGGTCCCTCAGAAAACCCACCAACTCCGACCACGAGAGCAAAGATGTCTGCGACGCTTACGGGATCGGGAACTGCCTTGGGGTTTTCGTGTTCGTCGAAGATCTCTAAGAGAATTTCTTCTTCTCCGTCTACTCGATGCTGCATCAAGATGTCTGTTTCCGTCGACGAGAAGAAGAAGAGTTTCACTCTTCAGAAATCCGAGGAAGCTTTCAATGCTGCTAAGGTTAGTGATTTACTGGATTTGTCTTTTCTATCGATAATTCGAAACTTTTGGTGAGCTTTGTTTAAAATTGATTGATTGATTGCATTTCGTTTGATTTCTGGTGGTTTTCATTTTTTCTCTGATCAAGTTTGGAAGAAAATTTCGGGGACGATTGTAAATTTTATCGTGGATTGATTAAATCATGAGAATCCCAATCGATTCGTCAAGTTCTTCGTTTTAGGAACTTCAGAAATGATTATTACAGTGTGATTCAATTGGAGCTTTTGTCGAAATTCTTCATGAAATGATCAGATTTTCGTTGCAAACAACTAAATTTCATGCTCTGTCTCTCTTTCTTTTCTGAAGTAGTAGATAGTACAATACTTTCATGTTACTTCTTTTGGCTTTCTAATACATCGTTTGTGCATAGAAATGTGATGCATTGTTACCTTGTTAATCCTGACTATTTGCAAAATTGATTTCTCTACATCTAAGAATCTAATGCCTGGAGGTGTGAACTCCCCTGTTCGGGCCTTTAAATCCGTTGGTGGACAACCCGTTTTGATTGATTCCGTTAAAGGCTCAAAGATGTGGGACATTGATGGAAATGAGTACATTGACTACGTTGGATCTTGGGGACCAGCTATAATTGGCCATGCCGATGATGAGGTACCGTTTCTCGTTTCTTTCTTTGTACAACATAATCTTTATGAGCTTGTTTTTCTTTTGTTTTCCTGATAGAGAAAAACTAAATCTAGTGCAGGTTCTTGCGGCTCTAGCTGAGACTATGAAGAAAGGAACAAGCTTTGGTGCTCCTTGTCTCTTAGAGAATGTTCTAGCTGAGATGGTTATATCAGCTGTTCCCAGCATTGAAATGGTTCGGTTTGTTAATTCCGGTACCGAAGCATGTATGGGTGTGCTCCGTCTCGCCAGAGCCTTCACTAACAAAGAAAAATTCATCAAGTTTGAAGGATGTTATCACGGTCATGCTAATGCCTTCCTCGTTAAAGCGGGTAGCGGTGTAGCCACTTTAGGGCTACCAGATTCACCCGGTGTCCCTAAAGCAGCTACTTCAGATACTTTAACAGCTCCATACAATGATCTCGAAGCTGTTGTGAAGCTCTTCGAGGCGCACAAAGGCGAGATTTCTGCTGTTATTCTCGAACCTGTTGTTGGTAACTCTGGATTCATCCCTCCTACACCTGAATTCATCAACGGTTTACGTCAGCTGACAAAAGACAATGGTACTCTTCTCATCTTCGATGAGGTCATGACTGGCTTTCGTTTAGCTTATGGAGGAGCCCAAGAATTCTTCGGAATCACGCCCGACTTGACAACTCTAGGAAAAATCATCGGGGGCGGTCTTCCCGTCGGAGCATACGGGGGAAGACGAGAGATTATGGAGATGGTAAGATATAGACCTATACTTGAGATATTATTAACTAAACGTTAAGCATTGTAGTTAATAATAAATCTGTGATTTTTTCCCTCACAGGTCGCTCCCGCAGGACCGATGTACCAAGCTGGGACTCTAAGTGGTAACCCGCTGGCAATGACCGCGGGGATCCACACGCTGAAGCGGTTGAAGCAGCCAGGAACATACGAGTATTTAGACAAGATCACAAAGGAACTAACCAACGGAATCTTAGAAGCCGGAAAGAAAACCGGACATCCAATGTGCGGGGGTTACATAAGCGGTATGTTTGGATTCTTTTTCGCGGAAGGACCGGTCTACAACTTTGCGGACGCAAAGAAGAGCGACACCGAGAAGTTTGGTAGGTTTTTCAGGGGAATGTTAGAAGAAGGTGTTTACTTTGCACCGTCTCAGTTCGAGGCTGGGTTTACGAGCTTGGCTCACACTCCCGAGGATATACAGTTCACGATTTCCGCTGCTGAGAGGGTCCTCGGTAGGATTTAGAATGTTCTAGAATTTTCTAGAACTCAGCCTTGAGCCTCTCGTTTCACAATCTTCTGTTTGGGGAAGTTGTGTACGTGCGGTTTGGTGAACGGATGAAATATTTCTTGTGTAGTGAGTTTAATTTTGTTTTACGTCAGAAGCTTGAGATTTTTGTATGATGAGATCCTTTTTAATGTAATGGTTTATGTTATGGATTAATCCTAAATAAGCAATAGACGAAAATACCCTTGTCTGTCGCTGTTTAATACAAGAAGTCTTTCCACGCATGTATCTTTACTGCATAAATAAACAAGATCGTTGTCTGAACAAAAATTCCAAAAATAAACAAACATCATCTGACAATTGACAATACAACCAACAAACTTTGAAAAAAGAAAAAGAAAAACGGAATTGGCCACTGCCACGTCATCATATCCTTTCTCTATTTAAACTCTGACCTCTCCAACTTCTACTTTCGCAATTACTTCCGGCGAGAGAATCATGGAGGTCGAGAGAGACCAACACACATCTCCACCGTGGAACGAGACGATCCCTATCGTCGATCTAAGCAACCTAGAAGACGGAGAGCTAGTTTCTCAGGCGGTGGCGAAGGCGAGCCAAGAGTGGGGGATCTTTCACGTGGTGAATCATGGGATCTCGATGGATCTGGTACGGCGGTTGAAGGAGGTTGGTACTCAGTTTTTCGAGCTACCGGAGACGGAGAAAAAAGCCGTAGCGAAACCAGATACTTCCAAAGACTTTGAAGGTTACACGACAAGTCTCAAGTACACAGAAGGAGAGGTTTGGGCAGATAATCTTTTCCACAGAATCTGGCCACCTTCTTGCATCAATTTCAATTACTGGCCTAAAAATCCTCCTCAGTACAGGTACTATTCTTTACCATCACTACAAAAACATACGTTCGTATAAAACATTCACCAATCATCAAAGCTGTTGTTTAAGTTAATATAACATTAATGAAGCGTTTTTGGTTTTTGGGTCATGCTTGGTGGCTATAGGGAGGTGATTGAGGAGTACACACAAGAAACGAAGAAGTTATCTGAGAGGCTTTTAGGTGTTTTATCAGAAGGATTAGGATTACGGCATGAGGCGTTAAAGGAAGGTCTTGGAGGCGAAACGATGGAGTATGTGATGAGAATCAACCATTACCCTCCTAAACCAAAACCGGATGCGACCTTGGGACTACCGGAGCACACCGATATCATCGCGATGGCACTCATCGTCACCAATGAAGTTCCAGGTCTTCAGATTTTCAAAGACGGCCACTGGTTCGACGTTCACTATATCCCTTCCGCCATAACCGTCACCATCGGTGATCAGATAACGGTATCTTATGTTTATATGATTTGTAATGAATATATGAAAATGTCATCATCATCACTAGATTACATATTTGTCTTTTCTTTGTGAAAATTTTGTAGAGGCTGAGCAATGGGAAGTACAAGAATGTGTTGCATAGAGTGACGGTGGATAAAGAAAAGCAGAGGTTCTCGTGGCCTGTTTTCGTCGATGCGAATCCTGATTTCGTCATCGGACCATTGCCGGAGCTCATTACCGGCGATAATCCTTCCATGTTCAAGCCTATTATCTGCAAGGACTTTAAATACCGTAGGCTTTTCAAGCTTCCGGTCGACTAAACCAGGTGATAAATCAGTTCTTTTTTTTTTATTATATATTTCCTCCTTTTAACGAATCAAAATTACCAGTCCTGTGTGTGTGTGTGTGTGTGTTTTATACTACATATTGCAAAATTTCATTTTCTACGTAAAAATTTATGGATTCAAAAGGAACTGATATATACGATATAAAAGTTTATAGAGGAAATAATACTCCATCCATTTCATAATAATTGTTGTTTAAATTTTTTCACACATACTAACAAAGTATATTAATAGAAACTTTATTATACAGTTAAAACAATTCAAGTATTGATATTCTTCATTAGATGTTAAATTTGATAGTTTATAGTTATTACCAAAATTTATATTGTTAAAGAACATTTAATTTGGAACCGAAAGAGTGAAAAGAGCTTTTTATAATTGCAGGTTCCTCTCAATCAAAAAGGTTTGTCGGCCAATAACATTATTTACTTCCACTAATTAGTTTTGTCAAAATTTAACATGATATGAAAAATCAAATATTATGATTTTATTCGAAAAAGTTTGTCATACTTAAGTAGTGCGCAAGTGGTGGATTTTTTGTTGTCTTGGCAATTTTACATGATTCAAAAGTTGGAGTATATTTAGAATTGAAAGCACCACTCACTTGATCTATCCCGAAAGCAGGCCACAGATGAAGCGGGCCTAATAAGTGAGAACAACAGGATAGAAAGCATGTCTTAGCCAGCTGCATTAGTGGTGGTCCTCGATGGTCTAGTTTTGGATTCTTATGGTCTTGTTTTTGATGGTCGTTTCCTGTCGGATTGATTTGGTATTGATCAGCCCGAAAGAAACGACAATGTATCCTCTCTAGTGGTTTATCCCACAAGTCTTTAGGTTTTTGTTAATCCAACATTTGGTCCAATGTTTGTCATTTGGTGTTTTAAAACGTTATCCTCTTAAATTAAACAATCGCATTTTTAATAAACGAACCAAATAAAAAAAACCACCACCTACTTTCCTGCCTCGGTTTGGATTATGTGCAGCATTGTCAGTGGTAGATAACCGAACATAGCTGTCTCTACCATAATTATCATAGTGCATTTAGTCAAGTGATTTAAATTTAGATAAATTTAAAAATATGAAATAATGTTTTCATTTAGTCAAGTGATTTAAAAGTGATAATTAAAATATTTTTATCTTCCGTTTTTTCTTTTCTATTCGTGTATGAGAATCCTATTAAGGATCGGCATGACTTGGTTTAGGGAAGACTTCCAATAATTAGCTTCAAACGCAAGCCCATAATCATAATCTTCCAGAGAAAAATAAAACTTTTACAAAAGTAATTGCTTCAATAATTTTATATGTAAATACCACACACACAAGACAGTAATTTTTTTTCTTTTTTTTTGTAATAAACTGAAATTTCAAAGCATTAAATATTAAAACAGAATATAGGGTTGATGAATAATTCATAACGAAAAACCATGGATTATTTCTCTCTTCTCTGTTTCTGGATTAGCTAGGAGAATTTTTTCAGTCGAGAGGAAGCTTCTTAAGCTTACGAAATTTGTAGTCTTTGTAGACATAAGGCTTGAACTTAGGAGCATTATGGTCGCCGATTGTTAGCTCCGGCAAAGGTCCAAACTCGTGATCAAGGCTAGATTCCACAAATTTCAATAAATTTATATAAATTTAATAGGCAAAAATAATTATAGTCAAAAAGCTTATTATATTTTCTCATTTCAATTAAAAGACCGGAACTTGAAACCTAACAATTTGTATAAATACCACTGTTGTATTATACTGTAATATGTGTTCAAATCTACGCGCGTAAAATACAAACGAAAAAAAGAAAACAAAGCAAAAATCAATGCAGAACAAATACGATTAAAAAAGAACCTAACCATTGAAATTTACACACAACACAAGACGGTAAATAGATTAATTAACTGAAACTTCAACGTTAATTGTTAAAGCAGATAAGGTTGATGACTGAGACGCAATACATAATCCAATAAAGAAAACACAGTTATTTAATGATCTTCCCTCCTCTGTTTCTCGATTATAAGATTTGTATCAGTCGAGAGGAAGCTTGTTCATCTTAAGAAATTTGTAATCTCTGTAGACATAAGGCTTGAACTTGGGAGCACTGTCGTCGCCGGTAATTAGCTCCGGCAAAGGTCCGACGATGTGATTAAGGTTAGGTTCCGCGAAAACCGGCCACGAGATTCTCGTCCTCTCCGTATCCATCGTCGCTCTATGCTCTCCACTCTTATACCTCCCATTACTCATCCTCTGCAAAATCCACATTTTCCAAAATAATCAAAATCAACCCAATAAAAAAAAACTTATGGGTTTAAGAAAAAAATGTTTTACCTTGATTTGATCGGCGATTATGACGACGATCCCGGAGTCATCATACTTGACGTCGACCCACTTGTTATCCTGGTATGCCTGAAGTCCGTGTACTTCATTAGCGATTAAGAATGTGACTCCATTGAGATCAGTGTGATGCGGAGCTCCGTAGAGCAAATCAAGATCTGGACACGGCGGATAGAAGATGACCTTCATCAGATACTCCACCGTCTCGCCGCCGAGACCTTCCTTCAATGCATCACGACGTAACCCTAATCCTTCCGATAACCACCCCATGATTTTCTCCGATAGCTTCTTTATCTCCTTTGCGTACTCCTCATTCACCTCTCTGTTTCAAAACAGAGTCCGAAATCAAATACAATTTAATTCCGAGAAAACTTTTTTTTTTTAAATAACAACTTTCAAACTCAAAACTAATTGGTAATAAATGAAAAATATTTATAATTAGACCCATTTGGTCATAATCGCGCAGTTGAGGCCCGCACAACAATTAGGCAACCGTTTTAATCGTCTAGACGCTCGGGTTTTGAAACAGAGCAAACTACACATATCTCCCAAAGTTGATAAGTCTAAAATTGTCCATAAACCTTACTTATGTACTAGTTACTACACATATCTCTCAGACAGGTACAACATCCTAGTACCTGTAATCTGGAGAGCTTTTAGGCCAGAATTTGTAGTTGATCCTCGATGGCGGCCAGATCCTGTGAAAGAGATGATCGGCCCATGTTTTTCTACCTTCTCCATCTTTCTTGTAATTCGTTGTGTATCCTTCTAGGTCTATGGAATCAGCTGGTCTCGCTACGACTTCCTTCTCCTTCTCTGGAAGCTCGAAGAACTCAGTCCCAACTTCCTTCAACCGCTGTATGAGCTCCGTCGAGATCCCGTGGTTAACCACCTGGAAAACTCCCCATTCTTCGCTCGCTTTCACCACCGCACGCGCCACGAGGTCTTCGTCAGGGTTACTTAGATCGACGACGGGGATATCCACCGGCCCTGTGCCTTGGAACTCCGATGGGATTTGCTCGGCCATGGTTATTGTCAGTTCACTCTCTTCTCTTGGTTTAGATGTTGATTGGAGTGAAAGGGTACGGAATGGGTTTTTATATAATGAAAGTTATGTTTGAATGTATGGAGTAGCATCATCAGTCACATGCATGCCTTTGTTTGGTCGTTGTCACATCATTAGTAATAACTAAAAGTAAAGCTATACATTTCTTTTTCTTTTTTTGTTAAATGATTGGTCCTTTCCCTAAATATTATAAGCTGACTTCAATAGTCAAAAACTATTACTACTAGAGTATGCCCGGAGTGGTTGGACTACCCTTGGATTTTGGTGAACCTGTTGAGTCGACTCTTACAAACAATAGAATCTTATATATATATTAACGACTCAGAAAAATGGTATTCGGACAAATGAACATCATATATCGAAGTTATATGAAAGATAGGTATTGAATACGCATTGAATTATTGGGTAGGTAACACAGTGCCTATTTTGGCGTTATTACTTCTTCTATGACTATAGTATCAAAAATATGTATCTCGTGCAACCACAGACTATATAAATTGTTAAAGATGATAAAGAGATCTAGAAAAAAAAGTTAGCATGTTAATTTTGTTCTTGTAATCCCAATTTCTTTTGGGTCAACTAGTTCTATTGTCTCTACAAACGAAAAATGAATTAAAATGTGTTTTTCCTTGGTCATCCTTGAAAATACGCCAGCAAAATATATCATCCGCTTGGACTCGACATAGTGGATGTTCTAAAACTTGCAGAGCACAAGTGTTACAGCTTCAAATATATTACAAGAACCTATAAATATTGCTAGCAGAACAACTTGCAAAGATATGTCATTAAATCCAAATTCATCTCTTGAAATCCCTTGTAATTCATATAATACTCAGCTAAAAAGTATTATTAAAGATGTCATTAAATCTCTTTTAATTTGTAAGTACGAAATCAACTTTGATGCTTAAGTTTAACTTAACATCGCTAAATTTATATCATATTGACCATGAATTATAATAATGTATAGATTTTCGATCATTATGCAAAATATTTTATTTTCATCAATGGTATTTTCTATTTTGAAAGACAAATAAAACATGGAAATTAACGATAGTTTAATAAAACGATATTTTGAGTTTTACCCATCGCGAAGAAGCATACTCTTCTTGCGGTTAACGTAGTCTTCAAAAATTAAAGACTCAAACTTGGGAGGATTGTCGTCTCCGATGAGCTCCGGCAAAGGTCCGACGACCAAATCAGGCTTAGGATCTACCAAAACCGGCCACGTCATTCTCGTCTTCTCCTTGTCCATCGTTGCTCTGTGCAACACGCTCTTGTACCTCCCGTTGCTCATCCTCTGCAATTTTACATAAATCCATAAACTTCAAAAAAAAACCCAAATTTTTTCCATTAGAACTAATAAATTCAGACCATGATTTGATCGCCGACGAGGACAACGACGGCGGAATTGATGTGCACGACGTCGAACCAGTTGTTGTCCTTGAACACTTGAAGCCCAGGAACGTCGTTGGAGACAAGGAGTGCGAGTGCAGCGAAATCTGTGTGCGCCTCCGCTCCGATGACCAAATCGGACGGCGGATAGTAATTGATCCTTAACATATACTCACATCCACCGAGACCTTCTTTCAACGCTTCACGCCCTAACCCTAACCCCTTTGACAAACAACCCATAATTTGCTCCGATAGCCTCGTCAGGTGCCTTGCGTACTCCTCGTTCACCTCCCTGGAACCTCGAAAACCAAAGTGATTACCTTTTGTTGATGGAATAACGAGAACACTCAAGAGTTGAAACATAGTTAGTAATTATAAAACACTGAAAGGTATATGGTTCAAGTACAGGTTAATGATGTTTTGTCTTTTTTTTTAGATATTTTTCAACAGTACGTATAAGAATGAAACGTTGAAAAGAAAAGCAAAAGAGATAAGTTACGTTTTCGGTTGGACGAGGGTTACCTGTAGTCTGGAGGATTCTTAGGCCAAAACCTGTAATCGATGGCCGACTGTGGCCAGATCTTGTGAAGCAGGTGATCGTTCCAAGACACTGCACGTTTTGGATTCTTGGCATCGTAACCTTCCAAGCAATTGGAGTCTGGTAGCTTTGCTACGGCTTCCTTTTCTGCCGCCGGGAGCTCGAAAAACTGCCTCCCAACATCCTTAAGCCGCCGCATTAACTCCGCCGGAATCCCGTGGTTGACCACCTGAAAAGCCCCCCACTCTTCGCTCGCTTTCACCACCGCACGCGCCACAAGCTCGTCCTCGGGATCGCTTAGATCGATGATAGGGATCGTCTCGGACGGTGGAGATGTGTGTTGATCTCTCTCGGCCTCCATCGCTTGGCCCTATTTGTTTACACCGTTGATTATAGGCAGAAGGTGGGCGACTTGGACGGGTTTTAAAGAGGGGAAGCTGTTGATGATTTTGAAAGATGTATGCATCTCTTATTTGAAACTCAAACAAAATTTGTCGTGCCTTTTTATTTTTTATATCTAGATAATATTACAATGTTTTTTTTACCCTAAACAAAAATAAAATTAAAATTACTTATCCAAACTTAGTTTCGTAATCCGTCAATCTATTTTGAAGTATAAAACGCACGACATATTTTATTTGGGTTAAAATAAACAGTTTTTTCCATTTTGTATCTTTCTTCTGATTAGAGCATTGACCAAAGTTTTCAAAAAACATTAAACTAAAAATATTAATATAATAATATATGTATATTTCATTACTATATTAGTATTTTTAGTCACCTAATTATTATTATATTAATATTTTTAGTTTAATATTTTTTTGACAAATTTGGTGAAATCAAAATATAATAATTATTATTATTTTAAAATATTTTTGTTTATTTCTACTCTTATCAATCTATTGGATAACATGGCATAACTTCATTTTTTAAGGTTTACGTTTAATCTATTGGATAACATGGCAAAGTGCTCATCACGCGGTACATTATATAATACAAACGGAAAATGATATAGAACAAAAAACAATTACATTAGAGATACTTATTAGTTTCCTTGTGAATAAAATTGGTTACAACGAAGAACTGATGTATACCTTTGCTAAATAAATAATAAATTAATTACTACTGCACTGGCAGTACCAATTATTTGAATCTGGTTTTGGCTGAGCCCGGCCATAAAACGATAAAAAAAGCGTAGTCAAACAGGACATGAAAACAGAACCCAATCAGAGAAGATATTATCAAGATATACTTTTTTTCTTTGTCGTTTAAAGTATACTTATGTGATATAAAGATGATATCGTAACATTTAGATAAAACATGATATACAGAATAGCATAACTACATAGTTGCATAGTTATAGGAATATAATGGTGTTTACAACTCGTACATACGTTTTCAACAATAGACATATACAAAATATGTGGCATAAAAAAATTATTTGCAATTATTTAAAAAGAAAATCAATTTTCTTCTTTCAACTTCGAGTATTGCTTAGTTTCAACTAAAATAATGCCTGTAATAACAATTAATTTGTTTCTATTTTTAAATCTAAAAATTTAACAAAATTATTAAGAGTAATTACAAAATACAACATCACAAGTTAGACATTGAAAAAAAAGATCAAAATTTTTAGAAAATAGATAAGTGAAAAGTCAAAATTTTCAGCAGTAACTTTTTACATCTTCATATAAAAAAGAAAAAAAACAAAAAGGTGGATGTCTCATATTTTGTATAAGATTCATTAATCTGAAAGATTTTGGATGTCTCAATCTTCGAGGCCGTGTATCCACTTGAAGACGGTGGTTCTATGACTTCAGATGAGTTTTTCTATAGTTTCCTTTACCGTATATCCATATTGTGAACCAATTTTTATCGGATAATCAGTAATATTTCGTGGATTTCTTGTTTTTTATGTCTAAAAACATGAATAATACTTCTTCTATTCGACGATTGGTAATGCGGGGTCGTTTTACATTTCACAGTACGTTTGAAGTTTTTTTATTATCAATTAATATAAATATTATAGTTATATTTACTATATTTCCTTACTAATATAATTGTTATTAGAATATTTAATATTTTAACACATCATAAATATTGTTCTTATATTAGTTGTTCAACTTTGTTATTATTGTTATTATTATTAATGAATATTATGTATACATTATATATTAATATAAATATTATATGTATATTTGCTATCAAATCACGTTAATACAAATATTTTTCAGAAATATGATTTGTTATCACCTACATTATAATTATCAGTAAATCGTAAATATATTACTGTTATTGATATTATTATAATTATTCTATTATCATAATTATTAATCATGTTAATTAGTATGAGATATTCCAATAAATAGTTTTACAGTCAGGAATACTATTTTCGGAATCCATCTAATGAACAATGTTTATAGTTAATGAACAATGTTGATAATAGTGGCATTTTGTAATTAATCTAAATAGAAAAGATAATTAAGATATAAGTTAATTAATAATAAATAATAAATAATGATAAATAGCTTTTGATATAATTAATAATAAATAAGATAAGTTACTTAATAATAAATAAGATAATAAATAAGATATAAGATATAATGAATAAGTTTTGTTTATTAAGATATAAGTTAATGAACAACGTTGATTCCTTTATTTAATAATCAAAACTAAATCATTTAATTATTAACTAACAAAACAAAAACCGCCCCATATGATAATCTTGTTTACTAATAGAATAGTAGTAAACAGCAAAGACCCACCCACCAAATCATAAAGAAAACAGAAGAAACAAGAAACACGCAATTATTATTTAAAGGAATCAATTTGATAAGTAAGAGAGAAAGTTTCGTTATGACGTCTTGCGAGTTGCAAGATCTAACTTATTGTTGTACCTCTCCATTGCTCATCTTCTGCAAAACCCAAAAATAAATCTCACATAATGATCAAACCATATTCAAATTTCCATTTTCTTTTTCTTTTTAAAAAAGTTAGAGAGAAATAAACCCTCTACTCAAATCAGACCGTCGCGAAACTGTATTTGTGGTGCAAGAAAATTATACAAGATATGTGTTAGAAGATAAAAAAAATATAAATTAGATGTCCAATTGCAGAAGCCTTTTTAGTCTAGTGAGATAATATGTTCAGAAAATTTTAAAACATTAATGATGGCTCCAACCAAAATCCACATCTCAATTTTGTATGCTTCGAACTTTAAAAAATAAAAGTCTCATTACGACAAACACCTCGAGAGGATGTTTTTATGAAACTACAGAATCCAACCAAATAAATAGCAAGAAACCAAATGCTGCATTACACTCTACTTTACTCTAAAGCAAATCACAATACTTTCTTCTGCGCTAAAACACAGATTCTAATGCTGCGGAAAACCGAAATTGATGGTATCGCTTGTACCTGTTGATCTTTACAGACGCCTGGTCTTGTTAGGAGGTGCGTAACCAGACATACCCATTCCGGGATCTTTTCTTCTTAGCTGTTGCTGCTGGTGCGGTTGAGCCATCCCGCGCGGCTGCTGCAGCGGAACACTCGGGTTCATCCCAGCCTGAGCTGGGAAATTATAGGCCATCATGCCTTGAGGTTGCATCCTCTGCATGTTATGTGTAACCATTGGTCTTGGCATCGATCTACCGCCCATTCCGTGAGCTCCTGCCATGCTCCCCGCTACGTTTCCTGCTGCTACTGCTTGAGGTGGATTGATGCTTGTCGTGCCTTCGAAATCAGTGTTTGTATCGACCGGACGATTTGGGTAATTCACATTCTTCTCCATCGGCTGGGAGGCTACAAATGCGTTCCGTCCCGGGAGCGGATCTATCCGGAAATACTCGTGTTCTAGTGCCTGTGATGCTGTGATCCGTTTCAGTGGGTCATATTCCAGCATTTTGGATAAGAGATCATAAGCATGGCTTTTCAGAGTTAGATGAACCACGTTGTGGAGACCAGCGCTGTCATATTTACGAGCTTGAATGTGTTGAAGATCGGATTGCCAGTGCGGTAGGTTAACAAGCGTTGGCCATTTATCCATCGTCGGGTGGCCTAAGATCTTGAAGATCTTGTCGAGTTGATCTACTTGGAAAGGGTTTTGAGACGATTTGGCTTCTGCTCCCTGGAACAACGGTTTGAGAGTCAGTAATTCTGCGAATATACATCCAACGGCCCACATATCAACGGCGCTCGTGTAGTGCTTCGAGCCAAGAAGCAGCTCCGGTGCACGGTACCAGATTGTGACCACAACTCCGTTATCTGATAGCGGTTTCAGTGGAGCTTGATATATCCGTGCAAGCCCGAAATCAGCTATCTTCACTATCCCATGTTCTTCTCCATCACCCATAACCAAGATATTCGACGGTTTCAAATCTCTGTGTATGATCCAATTACTGTGGAGATAGTTCAACCCGTTGAGAAGCTGCCAGAGCAAAGACTTAACTGTGTACTGGTTTAGCGAATGGCCGACTTTGTCTCTGTGGTGCCTGATGATTTCATAGAGATCATACTCGGCGTAATCGAAGGCAAGATACAGAGACATGTCTGCAAAATTGATGTGGACGTTCACAAGCTTCACGACGTTCTCATGGGAAATCTCTCTGAGCAGCATGATCTCGCGGATTGCAGTTGGAGAAACTCCATCTCCGTCTTTTGACTGCTTAAACTTCTTGATGGCGATTGGTCTTTTGGGCGGAGTCTTGGTCCTAGCCAAAAAAACAAGACCATAAGTCCCTTCACCAATCTTCCCGACGAGATTGTACTGTTGCAGCCACTCTGGTTTCTCACTACTGCTGTTTGAGCTGTTGGATCTGGTGCTACTCCCATCTCCCATTTCTTTTAGTACTCTCTAACGAAAGTCCTTACTATGTAGATTGAAAACAGTAGAGTCTAGCAAAACGAAACCATTTTGGTTTCCTCTTTGTAGCATGAGATTATAGTTTCCCTGAAAATTTGAACAAAACTTTGGAAAATCAGCCAAACGAACACGAGTTTATCAAACAGAACTTTTAATCTCTTTACAAACAGAGCTAAGCAAGTCACATAAGAACCATTCTATCTACATATATATTCACGAGACTCAATCAAGTGATCCAAATTAGTTACAAGGAAGGATTACACGCAGAAGCAACTACTCTGATAATCTTCACAGAATAAGATCTAGGACTCATCATAGACTTACACAAACCAAAATGCTAATAGGAACATTTCAGAATAAGCTGATAATTTAGACAGATCCCTGAGAAAACTTCCAATTAACAAATTTGAATCCTAAGACTTCAACTTTTCAGAAATTAACGTCTTAACAAATCTCTGGCTCCTCGCATATTTGAATAGAATTCATCAAGACCCAGAAACGAAAACACATATTTTACAACCTAAAAGGATGAAATTTAGCACCAGGGGCCAGTAACCAGAGGAAAACATTAAAATTCCATACCCAGAGCTATGGTGCCCTTAACCTTATCATAAACCTCAAGATTCGGTACCAATTTTGAATTACAGTTAAAGCTCGAGACCTATACGATCTATATTTTTTTATAAAATCAACGATCAGGGAACGTAGGGATCTGACCGGATAAGGCGATCAGATAAATGTTGAATGAAAATCGGAGGTCGAGCTCAGCTTGGCGAGCGTTGGCGACGGAGGAGAGTAGACAAAAGCGAAAATCCCGGTGAGATGGAAGAAGAAGGATTGCGTTTCCGAAAATGATGACGTTATGAAGCAGCCGACGCTGAGAACGGAAAGTAGATTTGTAATTTGGCAACTTGGTCCAAGTAATTTTTATATATCTTTTATTAAGCTATTCTAATCTATGTTTTATTTGTTAACAAAATCATCAATTCATTATTAAAATTATATTGAAATCGAAAAGTCGTGTATAAAATTTTAAATATAGAATTATTAAAAATATTTTACAGAATTCTTTTTTTGGATAAAATGATGATATATAAAAATAACTTCTAAAAAATTGAAAAATATATTAAATGATTAAAAATAAAAAATGAAAAAAACTATTAAACTAAAAAATATATTCTTAAAATATATAATTTAAAAAAACACCAATTCATATGAGAGTTGAGAACATAAATATTAAAAAAAATTTCATGGAATAAACGGTTATAACTAAAAAAATATCTAATACATACATAATTCTAACGGCAGTTATCTGAGAAGTTATAGTAAAAAAAATTGTAAAAGATATTTATCGAGTTTGATATTATTACTAGATACATTTTTTATAAATAATTGTGAACATTACATATTCTCACTTGTTGAATCACTAATTTTCTGTTTCCTCCAAATATGTTGGTTTTTGTTCCATACATATCTTGTTTGATAATAAAAAATATGTCTCATACCTTGGATCATATATCTCTAACCTCTCAATAAAATTGCTTTCATGAGAATCTATGCAGCAAGCGCTTTGAAGTCAGTTTGAAGTCAGTTTTAGACTTCCTTAGTAGTACTAAATTGGTTTGTACTTTCATGTTACTTTAAAACAATTTAAAAATAACAGAATAAAGATATTTTTCGAAAATTAATTTGAAAGCATTCTGAAAACAAGATTTAAAAATGAGAAAATGATGTGCCAAACGAAGAAGATATAAATATTAAAAGATTTAACTTTTGATAAATTAAGCCGTTATAAACGAAAAATATATCTAACGAATAAAAAAATACAAACTCTAATAACAGTTAAGAAATAAGTTATAATAAAAAAATCACGCATACATAAAATGCATAATAGGGATTCCTCTTATTTGGATAATTTCTCATCGATGATTTATGCATAACCAGGTGACAAAATTTGCTTTGTTTCAAGATTAAGATTTTTGAGAAACAAGAGAAATTTGATGAATGAGAAAATAAACCAATTTGTTGTTGACAATAATAAAATGCCTAGTTACCTCAGCTTTTATTTTTTTCACTTTAGTACCTAATTTAAATCTAATTGAAACAAAATATCAGAACACATGCTTTATTGACCTTTCTTTTATTCTCGAGAACAAGGTTAAAAAAGGACAACACAGAAGACTTTGCTATGGGCATAGAAGCAGACCCAAGTAAGTTTCAAATATCAGATAACAATGAACTTGTCTAAAGATTGTTGCAACTACAGTGAATCAGGTATAAAGCAGTAATTATCAAAACCTGAATCAAAAAGCCTTGTAAGAGGGCCTTTGTTTATAGTATCTCAACAACACCACGGCTCACGATTTTTCCTTCGTTGAGATCTTGAAATGCTTTTCCTGCATCTTCAAACTTGTATTTACTTGAAACTGCCTTTGTTAGATTGAAAATCCCTGACTCTGCCAATTTCACTACTTTAGGAAGATCCTGCCTTGCCCTTCCTCCATATGACCCTATTACTTTTATCTTCACAAACACAAAACAATAGATTCACCGTCATGCTCTTAAAAGACATTTTTAGCACCAGAGATTTTCGAAGCAGGCCGAAGAAAGCAAAAAAAAAAAAACCAAACCTTCCTTCGAACAAGTCGGTTTATGTCTATTTCTCCAACGGAGCCAGCTTGTGAGAGTCCAATCATCACAGCTTTTCCACCATCTTTCACACTTAGTGTACACTGCATGAAAGTTTGAGGCTTTCCCAAGGCTTCAACAGCAACATCAACACCCATCCCACCAGTTATTTCCTGCAAACAGTAAGATTAATCAACGGCTTATAAATTATAACGAATAAGCTTCTAATCAACCATACCCTTATCTTTTCCACAGCATCTTCTTTAGCAGCATTGACAATATGAGTAGCACCAAGAGCCATGGCCTTCTGCAATTTATCATCCTGAACATCCACAGCAATTATGTCCGAGGCTCCAAAAGCCCTCGCTATCTGCAAACAACTGAAGCAACAACTCAAAGAGGGTTAAATTCTGGTCATACAATTAGCACTTAAAGCCAAATCAGGCAATAAAGGAAAAAGGCATATTTAACATACCTGGAGCCAACACCACCAATTCCGATCACTGCGATAGAATCTCCAGGGCGGATCTCAGCAGCATGAGCCATAGCACCATACGCTGTAAAAACTGCACACCCTAGAATCGCAGATTCAGTGTAGGGTAGAGAGTCTGGTAAAGGAGTTAATCCATTAGCTGGTGTAACACAGTACTCAGCCATCCCTCCCATACTGTACATATACACTGGTGAATCTGCCGGAAAGTGAGAAATGTATTCAGGTAAAAGAATCATGGTTTTCCCTATCATGCCACCTCCTGTTTACATAGCCTAATAAGATTTTTTTTTTTTACCATCATGCCGCAAAAACAGACGAGTTTCGCCGTCGTATAGAGTTCCTTTGGCTCTATTATAAGCAAAAAAGTCTTCACATAAATCATCATGGCCCTGTGTCCGAGTAAAAGTATCAGCTAAAAATTTAACAGTCTCAGATTTGAGAATCCAATGAAAACACTACATTTTCCCTCCTAACCTTAGCACAATAAGAACAGGTTCCACAAGGCATAATGAAAGCTCCAACTACACGAGAACCAATTGGAAATCTGAAGAAAAAAAAAAGTTGAGACATTCAAGGTTGCAATCAAAACATATGATTCCATTAGAATTTCAGGAGAGAAAACAGAGAATTGAAGAAACCTTTTGATGATCTTATGATCAGTAAGTGGACCATGTTCAACTACTTCACCAGTTATTTCATGACCAATAACACAAGGACTAGAAAATGGTATCTCTCCTTTCATCACATGTAGATCAGAGTGGCAAACTCCACAAGCTGCCACATACGAATTGAAAATGAACACCAACTATTATATTCGGCTTTCTTCAAAAAGTAACTTAATTTCAAAAGATAAAGCCATGAGTATATACCTTTGGTTTTGATGAGAATCTCATTTACTTTGGGTCGGGGGATGTGAAATTCTTCGATAGTTAAAGGCTGATTGGGCTCGCGATACACAGCTCCGCGCATGTATCCACCGGAGCTCACGTGATACCCAGCGATGGACGGCGGAGATAACGAAGGAGGGAGTTGACGATCATCGCCGGAGGCTCCGGTTTGCAGAGATCTAACGGAGGGAGGAGAACCAACGGCGATTCGCGATAACGAAACCAGGCTCTTAGCGGCGGAGGCGCGCCGGAGAATTGGAGCAAACGCCATGCAAAGACGACGGAGGAAAAACGAAACTATTGATCGGAGATTCTGGGCAACGAAAGAGACACTTGACGGTAAGCGATTTGTTAACAACCTTTTAACACTTTAGTATTTTGACTGAAAGACCACACGCTTGATTTTTCCCGTTTGGCAAAAAATTAGTATATAAAGAGTCGATTACGGTGTTACTCACGCGTAGATAGGCGTGTGTGGGTTGATTTCACTCCAATAGAATGGCAAACTCTGGGGTCCACATCCACGTGTGTATATCTTATCTACGTAATTAAGATTATATCAGACGAGATGGGCTTCATGAAGGTCCAGTATGAGCATAGATATTGATCCGGGCTTTATGCTGTGAGAGCTTGGTCTGTCATGTACTCATGTGCACTGCTCTTGTGGGTTTTTCTTTTTGGGCTCGTGCAATGTGCATTGTTTTGTTGCTGTTTCTACATAAAGAGTTGACTTCACTAGTAGTTATTGCAACATTTTCCTCATTATGATTTGGCTGTGATCAACTTTGATTCAGGCGAGCCTAGACAGTTAATAGCACATGATCTTAATGTCTGAGTGAAAGCATGGACTGTTAATGGTAAAACTGCAGAAAAAAGTTGCGGAAACTATTTGGCTCTTAAACCAGGAACATTTTTGAGACCCATCTTACCAAGAATAAGTTTAGGTATAGCCGGAGGATTGTCAAGTCCCATACTACGACTAAACTCGTTAGCCAACTCCACAAGCCTGCCTTTGTCTCTTCCAATCATCTTCTGTGAGTTGTAGTAACCTAACCAAGCCTGATATGCCGCCTCCTTGTTCCTCATCTCGACATGGCATAGCGCCTTTTGCACCTGTTCATTTGAATTCAAATAATTTAATTTCTCATACCATCAACTAATGAAGCTTTTTCGATTTCTAACTCAAAGGGACTTCTTGGTATTGGTATTGCATTTTAGATTCCAAATTTTGTCTCCTTGAAGCAAAGGGAAGGCTTTGCCAAGATCAGTGAAATATGGAAAAAGGCTTGACCTTTTTTACAGTTTCTGGGTCTATCGATGGCAGAGGAGACTTAGTGATGGGTAAGTCTTTAAGAGATGATAGAAAGTATTCCTCCCACGGTGCCAGCAACAAGATGCCTTCTCCTTCCTTTCCTTTTCGCCCAGTTCTACCAAGTCTATGTATATATTGTTCTCTGTCTTTTGGCGATCCAACCTGTAGTAGTAGATAAATGTATACAACAATTTCTGTAAACGCGGGGAAAAGAGTTTCTATGTAAGAGTTTTAAACTATTGTATGATTGGTTTACCTGTAAAACAAGGGTCACGTCTGGGTAATCGACACCTCGAGCTGATACATCAGATGTTACGAGAATCAAACCCTTGGATTTGCGGAACTCATTAGAAACCCTTGTTCTGTAACTCTGCGGTTTCCTAGAATGGATCTCTCTCACGTTTAAGTTTAGCTCACCAAGTAGATCAGCCACTAATTTTGTAACCATAGCAGTTGTACAGAAGACAATGACCTTCAGAAACCACAGAGTTAGTCCGAAAGAGAAAAACATAAGTAAGAAAGAGAAAAACAATGGCATTCTCGTACCTTATAGTCTACATTATCCGCAATGTGTTCTCGAAGAAGTGTGTATAGAAGAGAAAACTGTCTGTCCAGTGATGCAATCATGTGCATTTGTCTGACCTGTTGATGTGTCTCTCCAGTGCCTTCGTGAACACAATTGACAAACTCGTGATCCCGCCTCAGAGCAATAAGGCATATCTGGCGAACCTATAGACAAAAAACGCAGATCAATCCTTTTGAAATGGGACTACGGCAACAGAAACCAAACCAAAAGCATTATGCAAGAGAATGAGATAGACCTCTTCAGGTACAGTGGCAGAAAACAGAAAAGTTTGTCTCTCCTTGGGAACTGCGGAAATTATCCTCTCAATGTCCTTGCGAAAACCCATGTCTAAAAGATGATCAGCTTCATCAAGCACAAGGACTTTTACACCCTTTAACCTTGTTGCAAATCCTGGAGTGTTCTCAATATGGTCTTTGAGCCTTCCAGGTGTAGCCACTAAAATCTGAAAATTTCGAAAACACTTTTCAAATCAGAGACCAATATATTGAAGGAACTTTAAGGATTCGCGACGAAGTTGAGCCTCAAATTTATAAACCATGGCAAACAATATTCACCTGACAAGGATTTGTTTGCATACGCTTTTGCTCTAAACCAAGCCTTGTGCCTCCAATCACAACTTGAACACCACCAGATGGATGATACTTCAGCAAGGTGTTTGCTTCTGTAGCAGCTTGACTGGCAAGTTCTCTAGTTGGGCATATCACAAGCGAAAGGATCGGGGGTCGCTTAGTATCTGGGTTTGTCGGGGGAGATTTGACAACTATTTCAATTGATGGTAGCTGAAAAATAAACAGCAACAATAAGCACAACTCCCGATAATAATTCCAAATCGATTACCAAAGGAGCAACTTATTATACTCATGGTATGTCTCACCAAAAACGCTACAGTTTTCCCAGTTCCTGTTTTGGCCTTAGCTAGGACATCTTTACCTAGAAAAAACAGAAAATGCCCAAGAAACCAACGAATTAAAGAAAAATCTATAAAGGCTACAAGTCCTTGTAAACTTAAGGAATCCCATAGATTCTAACTCGAGACAGATTCACAAAGATTTAAACTTTTCCTTTCTACTACTGGATTGCCAGGGTGAAACAGGTGGTGATACAATTTATAAATCATGGTGTTATTTTATTTCTGCATCTTCGGTCCAACAAGCACCAGGGAAAAAAAATACCTTTGAGAATGATAGGGAGAGTAGCTTCCTGCACAACAGTCATTGTTTCGTACCCAGCATCCTTAAGTGCTTTTAGAGATAAGGGAGACAATGGATACTGATCGAATCTGTTAACAACATTTACCATCAGACAGCAGAGATTGGTGTACTTAAAGAGAAAATCAATTCTGCAGTAACCTACGTAAAATAATTGAAAACTCTGACTCTCAAATTATTCAACAGAAAACAAAAAAGAAACTAGAATTGCAACAATGTACCTCGTCTTGGTCAAATAAGAATCTGAGCTCTTAACATCATTCCTTGCGTTATTCGCGTCTACAACCTTCTGCTTATCAAACCCAAAAGCCGAAGCGGCTTTCTTCTTAAGAAATTCGTAATCTTCGTCCTCTTCCTCATCCTCTTCACTAAGCAAATCCCCAATGCCTCCCATTACTAAACTCTTCACATCCTCATCGCTACTTTCTTCCTCTATAAGATCTTCCCGCTTCCCTAAACCCTTGTACTCTTGTCTATCTCTATCTCTCCTAAATCCTGAATTTAAGCTTCCCTCCTTCCTCCCACGAAAAGACGACTGACTATTCTTTCCCAGAGTCCGAAAACTTGATCCACTTTCTCGATCACTAAACCCCTTATCCCTAAAAGAATCAACTTTGTTGCGAATCCCTCTCCTGTCTTGGTTTCTTCCCCTGCTACGATCCACTTCCGGACCCGAATCGTCATCATCATCACTCGTGAGACAGACACGCAATGATCCAGGTCTTAGATCGCTTACCCAGTTACTGAGCTCTTCCTCGTCTTCGATCAAGCTCCTTGACGCGCGTATTTCTCCTCCATCGTGGCTCCGCCGTTCAAATTCGGGTAGTTCTCCGTTCGGACGAGTGGAGAAGTTGATGCGATATCCGATCGCAAAGTGATTCAACCTAAAAGAGAATATCCGGGAGAGAAAAGGGACGGAGGTAGAAGAATAATAAGCTCGTGCACCAGACTTCAAGGAAGCAAGCTTATTAGTATCCGGAAGAGAATGAGTGAAGAATTTTATTCGGCGAGAGAACTTCAAAAGCATAGCTTTAGCTGTGGTAAAACAGAGTTCGCGTTTCCGGTGGCCGGGATATTGGCAAATGAAAGGGGTTCAGTCAAGTGAGGCTTTTCTGAGTGTCAGTGGTTTGACGAACCCGAGACGACGGCGTTTAGTTGTGGGCTGAAATGTGAAAACGGCACGTCGTTTCTTTCGTATGAAAGTATTGGTGGATTTGTTATTCGTAAATGTGATTAGTGGAAATGTAAACATAACTTTCCAAATTGTTATAATTATGGTATAAAGATTTATTATTACTGAACTCTTTTACTTTAACCTAGTTTAATCCTAATGCTGTATTTTAGCTGATTAACACGCTAAACCCACCTAACATTCATTCGACTGAAACTCTTGTAATCATTTAGAACTTCAATACGGAGTATTTGTTACTCAATCTCGATTTATTCATTTATTCTTGAGGCAATATTGTTGCTGTATAGAAATGGTAGAATGGGTTATGATACAAGTATTATATTTTCAAATTATTTATAAAATAATAACTATGTCAATTTACAATTCAAATTTATTTATGATAGCGGCATACAAGATAAAACGATTTTTGATTGATAAGGTTTAACTTTTCAAAATATAAACAATAAATTAACTACAGCTTAGTGATAAAAAACAATAATTCAATATAAATTTAAAACGAATAATTTTGCTTATAAAAAGGAAAAAAAGAGTTTATTAGGAATAATTTTAGACACTTGGAAGAAGTTATCTATTCAATAATATATTTTGATAAAGTCAAATCCAAACTTTTTTAAAAATAAGAATAAGGTCAACCTGGTAGTTAAGAGTTTTGAATGTTAGCTAACTACTTTTGAATTCGTTTATAGAAGTATTTGTACTGAAAATTTAAATTGGAAGCACATTTTAAAATTTATTCTATAGTTTAAAGTGAAGATAAATATTTGGCAAAGAGAAGAAGAAGAAGAAGAAAAAACTCTGAAATTAAAAATTAGACATTTCAGAAATGAAGAGTTCCAAACTATAAGGGACTGATATTAAATACCAATTAAATTAAGGGACGTTTCTGAAAAGAAAAAAAACAAAAGTTTTCTCCCGAGATTTTTTTCGGGTGTCGTAACTAAAAGAGGTATTACACGTGGCAGTCAACCAGGCTGTCAGTTGCTGGTTTAAGCAGACAAGCGCGTGACTTTAATATCATCTCTCTCCCCCGCGCCAACAACACTTTACCAAGACGAGAAAAAGCTTCTCTGTCTCTCTCTCCGACAATTCCCTCATGGCGGTGCTCTGCTGCTTCAGCCTTTGATTTTTTTTTTCTTATCTTTATTTATTTATTTAATTTTAAAATAATTATCTAATCACCTAATTTAAAAAAACCATCAGTACAGATTACAGTTTTTAAGGACTAATTAAGGAATTAAATCTATCTGATTAATTCGGTGAAGAAAGAGGCGCAAAGGCTTTTGCTTTCTTTTTTTCCTTTCTTCTGCCATATTCTGTTTTATCGATCTGGCTCTCTGTCTTCTTCTTCTTCTTTACGTCTCTGTGAAATGCTCAAGCTGATTAGGGTTTATCAGCTTCTCTGATCGCTTTTTTCTTATCGCTTTCGTTATCCTCTCCGTTTTCGCAACTCAGTAAGTGTTCCACTCTATATTTATCCACTAAAATTACTTGATTGTTTGTTTCCTGTTTGAGATCTATTTTTGGGTCAGATTGTTCTCGACAGCTTGATTTTTTTTCTTTTTCTTTGGATCAAATTATTCGTTTTGTTTTATTCCGTCTTCTTCGTGATCGGGTTTTGTGTCTCTTTCCTAGATTTGGGTTTTGGATTTTGGGCATGTGTTGGTGTGATCAGAAGGGACCGTTATCGTTTAGTGATCTCTTTGACACAGAGAGACACTAAAAATGGGGAAAGTGATAAGCTTTTTTTGATTGGAGGAGGAAGAAAATTACAAACTTCTTCAATCTCCTTATGTTTTCACTGTCCCTTTATCCATCATGTATCTCTTGCTTAATTCTAACATTGTCATTTTTAATCCAAGACATTTGTTTCTTGTTCTGAGATTAATTGTTCTCTGAAATTTTTCATATTTGATGAACTACAGTTAGAAGACTTTTATCTTACCTCTCCAATTGCCAAGTTTTTTTTGTGCTGTGAGAGAGAGAGAGAGAGATGAGAAGAGGCATAGGCTTTGTCTAGGCTTGCATAATTGGAATAGGTGTCTCCTCAGTCTACTGTTTTCCTCTGTGATATCAGTTGACAATTCTCTTACTTTGTGTGGCTGAGATATAATTCAGATAGTAACGTTTGATTGATTTCGTCCTATCTGACACGATCTTATTGATTGCAGATTAGCAGCTATTTCACATTCAAAGTTGTATTTGGAAGCAAAACCCATATAACAGTCAAATGTAGGTTCTCTTTACTGATCTTGTGCTCACAATCAATACATAGAAGCTTCAATAAGTGAGAGAAAAAAGCCTATTAATTTCTGTTGAACCTTCTGGTCTGATCCACCACATGCTTTTTTGGTGGTTCCGAGTTTCTGGTTTGCGATGCTGTACTACATTGTGCTCTTTGCCGTTCTTTTGGTCTGATCTTGAAATCAATAAAATGTTTCTTGGTTGTTCATGCTGAGAGTCTTTAGTTATTAAACTATTTCATGCTGAAACAGATAACCAAAAATGGCTGCGGAGCTTGTAAGTTCTGCAACAAGTGAAAAGCTTGCTGATGTGGATTGGGCCAAAAACATTGAGATCTGTGAACTAGCTGCTCGAGATGAAAGGTATGATGAGCGATAACATCTCCAGATCTCTAATAACTCTGACACTAGTGCATCATATGAAGCATAGACCGCAATTTGACTGCTTTCTTTCTCTTTTGAAAACGCTATATCTTCACCAATCTTGTTATTGCTGTTTGTTTGATGTTTAATCACCCTCAAGGATTGTATAATGGAGATAAGTAGACACGTTCCATTTCTGTCGTCTTGGACATACTTTGACATTTTTCATCTGTTAATGAGCTCTTCTATTGTAACCAGGCAAGCAAAAGATGTTATCAAGGCTATTAAAAAACGCTTGGGGAGCAAGAATCCAAATACTCAATTGTATGCTGTCCAGGTAGGTTCCTGGTCTAAATCTATTCTTTACTGTAGAATCAGGCTTTAGGAGAATGTCATACCTTTGAACGCTTTTTTCCTATGCCCTTGCAGTTGCTGGAGATATTGATGAATAATATTGGAGAGAATATCCATAAGCAGGTTATAGATACAGGTGTACTCCCTACGCTTGTGAAGATAGTAAAGAAAAAAGTATGTTCATTTCTGTTTCTGGATGTTACTTATATACAAATTTTAGAGTTAAGCTGCTTATTTTAGTTTGCATATTGTTTGGTTGGCATTTCTCGAAAACTTCCTTTAGTCGGATTTGCCTGTAAGAGAGAGGATATTTCTCCTTCTTGATGCAACTCAAACCTCCCTTGGTGGCGCCTCAGGGAAATTTCCTCAGTATTATACAGCGTACTATGATTTGGTGGTGAGTTTGAAACAAGAACATTCTAATTACGTGAATTCATCCTTGAAGAAGTGAAATTAAATAAGACTGAGACATTTTCTCTTTGTTATCTTCTGTTACCTCCAGCACGCAGGGGTTAAATTTCCTCAGAGACCTAATTCTACCCCACCAGTTGTGGTCACTGCAGAAGCTATTCCAAGAAACACGCTTAATGAACAACTTGCATCTGCTAGAAATGAGGGGACTGCTCCTACTCAGCAACGAGAATCTCAAACTGCCTCTCCTTCTAGGTATCTGTCAGTTTCCTAAATGCTAAATGTGTCCTCGATTTTTAGAGACCTTAATCTGTTTTATTTCTTTGCTTGTAGCATTTTACAAAAGGCTAGTACTGCATTAGAAGTTTTGAAGGAAGTCCTTGACGCAGTTGATTCTCAAAATCCTGAGGTATATATATACCCCTGTGACTCTGTATTTGTTACCTCCACTAAGCAGACATTCTTTGGCTCCCTTTTTGATCTCTTAGCCTGAGTTATAACTCCATTTTGATCCACTTTTGTCCATTAGGGAGCAAAAGATGAGTTTACTCTTGATCTAGTCGAGCAATGCTCATTTCAGAAAGAGCGCGTTATGCACCTCGTCATGACATCGAGGTAAGTTTCCGTCTCTCTTGCATTAGATGACATATTACAAGCATTTTCCTTCTCAAGTAGATCGGCTTGTTTATGCAGGGATGAAAGAGCAGTTTCTCAAGCAATCGAATTGAATGAGCAACTACAGAGAATTCTTAATAGACATGAAGATTTACTGTCTGGTAAAATCACAGTGCCAGGCAAATCTACATCCAATGGTTATCATTCCAATCTCGATCCTAGCTATTCTACCTCAAACGGTCACCAGAAACTCGAGCTAAACGCTTCTAATTCAAATACCAAATCGAGCAGCTCCATCTCTAATCCAACCCATCTTAAGCTTGAAGACGAGGATGAGGAAGAAGAGCCTGAGCAGTTATTCAGAAGGTCTGTCCCCTTACATTGCTCAATCTCTAAATTGGAAATTACAAAGTTGATTGCCTCGTAAGGTTCTTGGAAGCTAAAATGGTTATTCTTGATGCTAAGTCCAAGGGTCCATGTGAATGTCTGCTTGCAGATTGCGAAAGGGGAAAGCTAGAGCAATGCCTGAGGATGAAGAAGAGCCATCACCTCCGCAAGCCTTACTTGGATCATCGTTCCATAGTGAAAGACTCAACCGTCCACTCATTCGTCCTTTACCATCAGAAGAGTCATCACGTGGTGGTGATAGCCATTCGCAATCCCCGCCTGTTGTGATTCCACCACCACCTGCAAAACACGTTGAGAGGGAAAAATTCTTCAAGGAGAAGAAAGTTGATGGTGCACCGGGTTTACCAGGTCATATGAGAGGCCTTTCTTTGCATAGCCGCAATGGCAGCAGCTCACGCAGTGGAAGTGTAGACTTCAGTGACTGAAACACCCAAAAGCTGTCTCATCATAAATATATGTATTCTTTTACTCTTGCTCTTTTTAGGTTTTGTTATTTTACAGAAAAGTTTGTATTTTGTGTGTTGCTGTTGCTCTGTCTCTAGTCTTGTGAAATTAGAATATAGCGCCATGAGATCTGATTATGTATACGAGTAAAGTACTTTCCTTCACTTTGTTGAAACATGAGCGATGCTATTTACAGAGGTGTGCTGTTCCTGTTTGTGTAATGAAGCTGAATGTGAAAATTGCTATCTTTGTGCCATAGAGAAACAGGCTGATTTTGATTTAATTGCATATAGATAAAAGAGATGTTCGAATTCACATGAACGGAAAGATAATAAGAGGCTGAATATTAAACAACAGAGTGAGATATTATTTTCTTAAGCTTTAGTAGACTCTTGGCAAGAACGTGCCTCTTTGACATGCTTCTCATATTCATCTTCTTCTTCATCTTCTTCTTCATCTTCTTCTTCTTCTTCATCTTCTTCTTCTTCTTCTTCTTCTTCCTCTTCTTCAACTTCGTCCTCCACGTCTTCTTCGTCTTCATCAAAGCCCTTGACGGCACTAGAAGACGGAGCTGGATTCCTTGCTTCTCCTACGATCTTCATTATGTCCTCTACGCTTTGAAGGGAGAAACTCGGGTTGTCTCTCTTGTAGTAAGCCGCTTGAGCAGAATCTGTGAGCTCTTTTGGTAAGTTCTTCAAGTACCATGGATGCTTCTTGATCTCTTTAAGTGTGATTCTCTGCATAATTTTATGACATTTCATCAAAAGATTAGAAAGTCGAAAACTCCAAAATAAGTTTTAACTCAGAGAAGTCAAAAAATTACCTTAGCTGAATTAGTGACAAATATGCGAGAGAGAAGGTGTTTGCACTCCTGTGATATGTGAACGTAGTCCGGGATCTTATACTGGACAGCCATTATACGCTGCAGAGCATTTTCACAACACCATAAATCACTTAGGAGATAAACAGTAGTGGAAGAAAAAACGTTTTGAGAAAAGCAGTTGAATTTGCCGAGTTAGTTAATACTTGGATTGTTTTCCTGAAGTTTCTCGGATCATCGGGGTCTTCAAACGGGTAACCTCCAACCAGCATCACATAAAGAGTCACACCGCAAGACCAAACATCCGCATGCTACATAACACAATCACCAAAGGGTTTCCATTAACAAGTGGAAAATAAAGAGCAGAGCATTGAAAACATGAGTAATGTTACCTTTCCATCATATTCTCTTCGAGAGAGAACTTCAGGTGCGATGTAAGCTGGAGTTCCGACAGTTGATTTAGGTCTAGAGTGAAGCAGAGATGACTACACAAAAGGAGATGGAAACATATAACTTATTAGATCCAATCCAAGTGATGATGGGGAGAACAAAGTGAAACAAAAGAAGAAGAAAAAGAGACAATGAATGGACCTTGGAGTAACCAAAATCACAGATTTTCAATAGTGGCGCAGGACTCCCATCGAGCAGTGTGTTCTCAAGCTTCAGATCTCTATGGCATATTTGCTGCAGGAAAAAAAAATGAAAGATTATGAAACATGATAGCAAATATCAAACCTTTCAGCTTCATGAGATTTGGTTTTGTTATATATATACCAAGGAATGACAGTAATCCACGCCGCAAATCAGCTGCTGAAAGAAGTATCTAGCCTGGAAATCGAAAACATAGATCAAGGAAATATGTAAAAAGAATGAACAAGACTCAAAGTTATGATTTTTGAGAAGAAGAAGTTATCAGACCTCAGCTTCGCTGAATCTACCAGCATTACAGATTCGCTCAAAGAGCTCTCCCCCAGAAGCATACTCCATTACAATAGCAAGATGAGTTGGTGTCAGAACTACCTTCAAAAATGATTTGAGATGAACTCTGTATTAAGTCCCTTGTAATCTTTGTTAAGTGTACTACTAGACTGTGCACAAATCTACAAAAGACTTAGAAAAAACCTCCTTGAATCGGATGATATTTGGATGCCTAAGTGATCTGTGATTGATAATCTCTCTCGCCACGTTCTCGTCTATCTGCAACCCAACATGTTACCATCAAATGTCAAACTCATAATCCTCCAATGATCCTTGTTGATTCTAAACCAAGAGAGAGATCAAACCTTGCGACCTCTCTCGATGTATTTCATGGCAACGAGCTGCTTCGTCTCTTTGTGCCTAAGAAGACGAGCCACACCGAAATTTCCAGCTCCCAAATCCTTGACAACTTCATACTTGTCCATCTCTTCTTCTTCCTCCAAATCAAGTTTAAGTTTTTGTATGTATATATATATATACACTGTATATGTACGAGCACGATCTCGTCGAGAAGTCTGTCACACACTTGGATGAAGTTGGGTTCGTTTAAGAAAATTGTCAATCTTATTATAAAGCGTCGTTCATGTGGATCTGAGACTATCTCCACACAAACACACACACTCAGGTGTATGTATATGTGTATGTATCGATGATGAAGGAGTAAACGGAGGAAATGGGTTATGTGACTGAGGCACGTGAAGAGGTCGCTCGATTTCCGATGAACAGCTTCGATCCAACAGTCATTAATTTATTTGATAATAATTAATACAAACTTGTACTCTTTTCTTATTCCTTAATCCATGCTTACCTTAGATCATGCAAAGAAAATTTAAGGAAGAGCATCACTACGCTAATTTTCCAATTTGATTTATAACGTTCAAAATAAATGATTTAAGTTTATTATAAATCTAATTGACCGGTAAGAGGTAAATACTATAATGTTTTTATTTTGTAATAATAATATTTTTATGAAATATGTTACCCTTTTGTAGTACGACGCGGCATGGTCAAGGTCGGTTAAATAGAGACAAACCACATTGATTATTTCGATTACTAATAGATTACTACAAAATGCAGGCATGTGTGTATCAGTTATCAACCGACCATAACTAACCAGCTAAGTTACTACTAATTATAATCAATTAATTTAATTTAATTAAATTTGTAGCTTCCAAGCCGGCCATCACGTGACAGACTAATTGATTCGTAACCATTCTTCATATAACTAATAAATAGCATTGTTCAATTATATATTAAAAGTTTTGATGAAAATTTTTATGACCCATAAGATACATCTCATTTGAAGTTGTTTCCCGTTGCAATGGGCCAAGCTGTTGCCAACCACGTGGGGGTTGCTACATACTTTGACATACATAAAGTCAAGATAATGGTCAATAATTACTCGTGGATAATATTGTTTTCTATTCTTTCTTAAGATAAAATTCTTAAATATATTATCTTCAACTTTGAAAATTTCATATATTTCTATATTTTTGTTAACATCATTTATTTGATCATTTCTATTTTCGAGTTTTCAACTTGAAGTAAATCTAATAATGGTTTTATATACTTTATATTGCATCAAGTAGAAATTAATTAGCCATAATTGTATTTTTTTTTTTGCGTTCACAATGCAACATAACAATGTCAAGACAAAACAACAAGCGTGGATTAATAATAGACATAAACGAAAGTTTTTTACCAAATAATAATATTCACATTCACCGATTCGGATTTGTTATCTACACAGTAGAGGCCTAAAACTCGGTTTCTTGAATGCTTATGTATATTCCACATTTTATGGGCCTTTGTAACGTTGAATCTCTTGTCAGCCCAAGGCCCATATATTTGTTCGGCCTGATTTAGTAAAATAATAATTTGAGTCACGTGACTAGCAAAATCTATGTGGTAAACTGTGTGCGTTTCAATGCACATGTCACGTGGAAACAAAGCACTGGTGCACAAGTCCGCACGTGACTGACCCTCTCTTTTACCATTTCCCCATACGAAAACCAAAATTTTGTTTTTCTTATTAATTAGGGATTATTTATTGTTACTGCTGTTAATTGTTGCTTATTGTTTATTCGCCGACCATTGTACCTCGTTTATCTTTATTTTAAAAACATTTGATTTATTAGTACAATCCTGAGCATCTTCCGATTACATTTAATGTTTTGTTTTATTGTGTGTGTGCACCGAACCAAAACCAATTAATAAAACTTTTCGATAGTCGATGCTTAGTGATACTCACTGATTAAAAAAGAGACAAAACAATTAACTATACATTATGTTTTAAAAAACCCTAAACACACTACATATGAAACTCTATATATATGGAGTCCTAGGTCTTGCTCAATTCATCACTTACGTTTTTATACAAGAAATAAAATACAACATTGTTCAATATCATATAATTATATATGGAAAACAAAATTTTCGCTGCCTTCTTCTTGTTTCTCGTCCTCTTCTCATCTCGTAAGATTCTTGCTTCATTAATATGTTTATCTTTTTTTCTATATATAAAAGAGCCGGTTTATTTAGCGGAACCATACATGAGTTTCAAACCATGGCTAGTTTGTTTTCTTTGTAAATTAACCGAACCTCAAACCAAATGATGTTTTCAAAACGTTTGAAAATTTCTTATGTTTATAATTTGCTGAACCGAGAATCAATATGTTAGCATCAAAGTATTCCTTAATTTAGGAGTTTGATGCTATATTACTCTGTTTTTATTGCAATGGTGTTTTGTGAGACACAGTGTTTCTGGTTTCATGGAGCAATAATATTTCCGGACAAAAAAAAACTGTATAAAACTAAGTTGCATAAAATAACTATGCATATACATATATATATATATATATATATGTGAAGTGTTTGTTACATGATCTGTCTCTATTCTTATATGTCTTGTTATATCTGTATTCTTATGTATTCTTTTTCTGTGTAATTTATAGAGGATGTTATTGGGACTGAGGGAAGGATGTGAGAATCAAAGAGCCATCACTTCAAGCACGCGTGTGTGTCCGATCACAACTGTGCCATGGTCTGCCGTAGCGAGGGCTTTTCCGGTGGTCATTGCCGTGGCTTTCGTCGCCGTTGCTACTGTACTAGCCTCTGCTAACTTTTTGTTCTCTTTCCCATCAATCCATTAAATGTTGTTGTTGTTTTCTCCCCTTCCCATTTCGAATAATAATGATAAGAATAATGTTTCTCGTTTGTTTATCAAGAGGAACAAGATATAAATCTTATGTTGATCTTGAATCTGAATCAAGCCTATATATATAGTAGTTTCTGTTTTATTGAATTAAAGTGCAAAAATGCATTTTTTTCCATTTCTCTTATTCTCACTATTTGTATTCAAACTTTAGTTCTTATCTCTCCATTGTACTCAAAGGAAGCAAAATCATCAGGACGGTGAAGCATGCAAACAAGATACCCCACATAAAATGTATATATCGTATGTACATGATGAATATCAAATGATACAAAGTTGCAGTCAAGTCATAATAATCAGTATCCATTGAACCACTCCAACTTCTTGTCAAGTCCCATAATCCGGATGGTTCCATCGTCGCTCGCTGAGGCCAACATATGAAGATCAGTCGGATTCCAACTCACACAGTTCACAGCTCCTGCGTGTCCTGACAATACAAAACAAGGATCCCTCCCTTTTGATGTGTGCCATATGTATACCTGCAACAACAACAGAGACATATCACTCATTTGCAGAGGAAAATGTTTCTGAGACCGGATTGATTCTAAGAGAGATACATAAGTTACACTCCATCTCTCTCTCTCTTAAGGTTCCTTTTATTTTCCAAGTGTTTCTGTGATGTAGAAGATTGAGAGATTTTTACCTGACAATCCTCACTCCCACTGGCGATGAAAGATTCTTTATAGCCACCAAAGCACGACCTGATAATAAACCGAGTACGCTTGTGGCCTTCGATTCTCAAAAGCTTACATGGTTCATCTTCAATGTTCCAGAGTTGAATCTCCTGGCTAATGAGATCGATTAGAAGATTTTTGTTGTCTTTTGAAAGCGAGAACGAGGTAATCATATCGTTCGCTCGAATCAGTGTCTCAGCTCTGGTTTCTCTGTTAAACAATGAGATCTCCTGCTGCTTCCTGCCCACGCTTACAAGCCACTTCCCATCAGTCGTCATGGCTACATCAGAAAGAGTTTGTGCCCGTTGTTCTTGCTCATGCTCTAGCTCAGTCCCATCTAAACTCCACAAATAGATGCGTTTGTCTGCCATTGCACCAATTATACCTGAACCGTCATGAAGCCATGCACAAGAAAAGGAACCAACACCATTTCTTTCATACGATTGAACACATCGTCCTGAACCAACATCCCAGCGCCTGATAACTTCATTTTCTCCGCATGTAATGACTTGTTGATCATCAGGACTCCATAAGACTGCTACAACTGGCTTCTCGTGGCCCAAAAGTTTACGCTTCATCAAAAACTTCCCCTCTGCATTGATCTGAGTGAATCAGAATATATTGTTAAACAGCTTGCTTTCACTCACTTTAATCTTAAATCAGAGAAAAAATAAAAAGCAGATCTTCTGAGGCATCATAAAGAGTGGTTAAAGCAAGCCACAGTTGGTTTACATACCTCCCACAGAATGGCTGATTTATCCTTGGAAGAAGAAGCCAAGTATTTGCCATTATGTGAAAATTTCAAGAACCAGACTTCATCGGTATGTTTCTCCAATATCTGAACCATTCACATAGAGAAAAAGAAAAGTCACAGAAAGTACGATCAAATTCTGATTTTATCCAAAGACTGTAACACTCTGATCTTAACTCGTTTAGCAAAAGTTATGTGACTCTCTTAGTTTATAAATGAAACAATAACATCACGAGGCAATCAGAAGTAACATTTGCGGATTGGTGCATAGTCTTATTACCTGTACAGTCTTCGAAGGAACTTTCGGTGTCCCACAATAATGATCAGAGCATAGGGACAAATCACTATCCGGAATATTATGGAGATCACAGTGAATGCGCTGACGCTCAAGGGTCTTCTCTAAGAGATACTCCAACCTCCTTTCTGGGATTATAAGTGCAGGAGGAAACAGTTTTAGCAGTTTCTTCACAACCTCCTTAGACCTTGGCTTCATACTTACCGTATCTTCACCAGAAGCTGATTCAAGTTTGGATGCGAGCTTATGAATGCGCTTTCTGTCAACATCAAGAGGCTCTATCTCTTCCCTGAAGGTCTTCATGGCATCATTCAGATTTTTATTCCTCAGAAACTCAAGGATCTTTTGCTCCAGTAGCAAGAATTTCACAGCGTTTTCATCACGCAGTTCAAATCCCTGCAGTGCATCAATGCTTTTGTCCCATTCTCCATGCTTTACTAGATCAAGAAACTGCTTAATAGTAGGATCGTGCAGAGGAATGCCAGACTCTTCCTCTAAACGGGACGCAATGTCATCAAATCCAAGCGAGAACAGTGCATCAGTGATTATCCTAATGAACTCAGACTTCTTGAGGAGACCGTTGGTGCCTATCGTACCAGCCATCCTGCAGAGAGGCAGAGACTTAGAATCAACCAGGAGCATACGATATACATAAAGAGACACCAGCATTTCAATTCTCCTGGACAGAGAAGGAATCGGAAAGAAAAACTTGGAGAAGTCGCGAAGATCATCTCTTGTGACTGACACGGATAATAACAAGCAGTCTAAGAGACTGAGACGAGAATGGCCAATAGCGAAGTAGCAATAGCGAAGTAGCAATGAGATAAAACAATCAAACCTTCACAATAACGATCAATCAAACAAAAATCAGCAAAAAAAGTTGATCTAAAACAATGGCCAATATCGCAGTATAACCTCCCAATCGCAAGAAAGCTCATTTCGCGAAATCATCAAAAAGAAGAATCGGCTTAAGGGCGAAAAGATTCGATCTTACGGAAGAAGAAGCAAAACCCAGCAAGATATATTGATCAGAAACTAGAGAGAGAGACGGAAACGCGAAGCTCAGGAAGAATAGGAGAAACAAGGAAGAAGGACGAAGAAGAAGAATCAGAGACAATCCAACGTTTGATGAGATTTCACTCAGTTTCGTATTTCTATTTTTTTTCGCGCCGTGCTTTTGTTATGAGGCCTGTGCAACTGTTGCTGCTTACTAAGAAAGTATGATTAATTTTCAAAATTATAAAAATCACCTAATTCGAGTGTTCAATCTAATATTTAATGGATGGTTAATATGAAACTGAAATCAACTGAATGATTAATTTTTTTTCAATAATGCTTAGACAAATGGGTGGGAGAACTTTGAAAGCACAATTCTGCAAAGTTTCAAACCAATGACTGATTTATGTTAAATGATTACAGTATTTTGGTAACACTTGGGTGAAACATATTCAACAAAATTATAAAACTATACTAATATATGATATTTCCCTCAAAAAATGTTTTAACGTAGTTTATATTTGATTTAAACGTCAAAAAATTTCAACATGTGATGCACTTAATATATTTGCTTTTTTTTATATAAATTTCATTCATTTACTTATTCAAAGTCCACGATATTTGATTGATTCAGGACTTCAAGTTAAAAAGTTGAGAAGTACTTGAGAAAATTGAGAAGTGAAGCATCAACACAAGAGCAAAAGTGTCCCAAAATGTATTCAACCTTTTGTTTTTATCCACGTAAAACGTATATAAGATCATATGTTCATGAAGAATATCAAATTGGCAGTGAAGCCATCATCATCAGTTACAATCGAATCTCATCCGAGTTCTTGTTAACTCCCCAAATCCGAATGGTTCCATCATCGCTCGCCGAGGCCAACATATGCATATCAGTCGGGTTCCAACTCAAACAGTTCACAGGTCCTGAGTGTCCTGTCAATGTACGTAAAGGTTCCGACGGTTCTCGTCTGTGCCATATGTGTACCTGCAATAACAACAGAGAGAGATCACTCATTTGCAGAGGAATAGATAAGTTTTGTTTATTTTCCAAGTGTTTCTGTGATTGAGAGAGTTTTACCTGCGAATCCAAACTCCCACCGGCTATAAAAGACTCTTCATAGCCACCAAAGCACGACCTGATAATAAACTGTCTACACTCGTGGCCTTTATATTCAGAATACTTATATGGGTCGTCTTCAATGCACCAGATTTCGATCTCCTGCGTAACGAGTTCGATCAGAAGATAACTGTTGTCTTTTGAAAGCGAGACGAGGTTATCATGTCATCCGCTGGAATCAGTGTCTCAGCTCTGGTTTCCATATTAAACAATGAGAACTCATGCTGCTTCCTGCCCACGCTTACAAGCCACTTCCCATCAGTCGTCATGGCTACATCAGAAAGATTTTGTGCCCGTTGCTCTTGCTTGTGCACTATCTCCGCTCCATCTAAAGTCCACAAATAGATGAGACTGTCTGTCATTGCACCAATTATACCTGACCCATCATGAGACCATCCACAAAAGACGGAACCAACACCGTTTCTTTCATACGAGCGAACAAGTCTTCCTGAATCAACGTCCCAGCGCATGATAACCTCATTGTCTCCACATGTAATGACTTGTCGATCATCAGGACTCCATAAGACTGCTACAACTGGCTTCTTGTGGCCCACAAGTTTATGCTTCTGCGAAAACTTCCCCTTTGCATCCATCTGGAACAAAAGCATATCTAAGTGAATCAGCAAATATTGCTAAACAGACTGATCTGTACATCGCTTGTTTTACATACCTCCCACAGAATGGCTGATTTATCCTTGGAAGAAGAAGCCAAGTATTTGCCATTATGTGAGAACTTCAAAAACCACACTTCATCCGTATGGTCCGCCAATATCTGAACCATTCACATATAGAGAACTAAATGGATTGTGCTATACATATCATTCAAGATATAGTCACAGAAAGTCTAAACGAGCCTGATAAGCAATTCATTACACCAAGAATGGAAATTTATCCAAAGACTTTGACTTTAAATCTTTTAGCAAAATTTTATGCGACTTCCTTCATGTTTTCAACATTAGCTATCTTCCAGAGATGAAACAACAACATCATCAAGAGATCACAAGTAATATTAGCGTATTGGTGCATAGTCTTATCACCTGTATAGTCTCTGTAGGAATTTTAACAGCATAACGATCAGAGCATAGGGACAAATCACTATGCGGAATCTGGAGACCACAGTAAATGCGCTGACGCTCAAGGGTCTTCTCAAAGAGATATTCCAACCTCCTTTCTGGGATTATAAGTGCAGGAGGAAACAGTTCTAGCAGTTTCTTCACAACCTCCTTGGACCTTGGATTCACACTTACCGTATCTTCACCAGAAGCTAATACAATTTTGGATGCGAGCTGATGAATGCGCTTTCTGTTAACATTAAGAGGCGCCATCTCTTCCCTTAAGGTCATCAAAGCATCATAAACATTTTTATTCTTCAGAGACTCGAGGATCTTTTGCTCTAGTAGCAAGAATTTCACAGCCTTTTCATCAGGCAGTTCAAATCCCTGCAGTTCATCAATGCTTTTGTCCCATTCTCCATGCTTCACTAGATCAAGAAACTGCTTAGTAGTAGGATCGTGCAGAGGAATGCCTGACTCTTCCTCTAAACGGGCCGCAATGTCATCAAATCCAAGCGAGAAAAGTGCATCAGTGATTATCCTAATGAACTCAGACCTCTTGACGAGACCTTTGGAGCCTATCGTACCATCCAGATCTCCTGAAGATTCCCCAGTTTTCGCACGTTTAAATCGTGGTTCATTATCCTCCAAAGCTTCCATCTTGCAGAGAGCCAGAGAATCAAATCTTGTGCTTTCCTGAATCAACCATAAAGAGACACCAGCATTTCAACTCTTCTGGAAGGAGAAGGAATCTGAAAGCAAACTTGGAGGAAATGCAGACGATACTGAAACAGATAATCTCATTTCATTGAATCATCAAAAGAAGAACGAAAAGGGGAGCAAACTGGAAGAAGAATCGGGTACGGTAACCAAAGAAGTTGCGTAATATAACAAGAAACAGAAGAGCGATTGATGTTACCGGAGAAGAAGCAAAAGCCAGCAAGAGATTCAGCGATCGCGGAGTGGAGAGAGAAATGGAAACGCAAAGCCCAGAAAGAATAGGAGAAACCCAAATGTGCGAAAGAGCGAGAAAAAAAGGAGAAGAGAATGGTTCCTTTTAAAGGGGGAAGCTAGAAACAAAGAGGAAGAAGAAGAAGAAGAAGAACTAAACGTTGATGAGATTTTAACTAAACGTATTCTGTATATTTCTTTTGTTTGGCGCTGTGTAACTGTTTTGCCTACGAAACAGAGTCTGAATAAAAGAGATTATAATTCGAGTGTTTAATGTCCTTTTAATGGTTAGTTAATGTGAAAATGGAACAAAATGAAGAGATGCATAATTAAAATCCAAACAAGGCTACATAAATATTAGGCCCTAAATAAAGCCCAATATAGCCCAATTATTGTAAACGGAGATTCTTCGTCTTCTTCCATCACGTTATTAAAAAAACCTTAAACTGAAGAAGCAGAAAACTGGAATTTGGGAAGAAAAATTGAGAAATGGGAAGCGCGCCAGCCCAGATTCCGACTAGCTTTGGCCATGAGCTTAGGGCTTGTCTTCGTTGCCGGCTCGTCAAGACCTATGACCAGGTCTCATTTGATTATTTCACTGTTGCTTTTAGGGTTTGTGGGTGTTTGATTTCTCCTTTTAAGATTTTTTGTTGTTCAACAGTTCAGGGACGCTGGGTGCGAGAACTGTCCTTTCTTCAAGATGGAAGAAGATCACGAGCGTATTGTGGAGGTTACTACTCCTAATTTTAATGGGTATTTCCTAAATTCGAAACCCTTTGATTTGATTTCTCTTCTGTTTCTTTGGTAGGCAAGTTTTGGCATTTATGGGTACTATTCATATTCTCCTAGGGTTTCAAAGGATTTTACTTTGGTGTGTAGTTGTGGAAAGTTCTGAATCTTAGAGTGGTACTGCTTAGTATGAAATTAAAGACCTTTCTGAATCAATAGATTTGTGCTTCTGAGCTTTCATTGAACACGTATTCCTGTTTGGTTAATGGTTTAATTGTACATCAAAGCTTTCTGCTTTAAGACTTCTTTTTAGTAATTAAAGTGAGAGAATTAGTGGGTTATGTCTCTTTTTGTAAGTTGGTATCTTCATATTCCTAGCTACTGATATTTAGATTTTTTGCAGTATTATCTCTGTGATGGATCCAAGTAGAAGCTGGGCGGCTAGGTGGTTAAGAATCGGTATGTTGGTCGCTCTCTTTACTATATTTTTAATTATCGACTTCAATGTTTGAGCTCAGCGAACAGCGCAGCTTCTTCTTTCCACCACTATGTTGTTAAACCCCCATTATTATACCCTGATCGATTATAGATGGGGAGACTACTGATAATTTTTGATTCCCTGTTTCTAGAATAATGTGGCTCAGATGCCAAAATCTAATAGAAAATGGAATGTGGCTTTAGTCTAAAGATTTTGAAGCTGCTTTGGCTCCCTGTATGTATGTGTATGATTGAGCTGATTGTATGATGTTGCTACATTTTACAGGGAAGTTTGCTCCTGGTTGCTACACTCTTGCTGTCTCAGAGCCACTCCCAGAGGAAATGCAGGTAATATATCATCTTTTTGGCTTGAAATTGGACTATAATACGTAAAACAACAGCGTAGCTTTGTATCAAAATTAGAACATGGCTCCCAAAAGAAGAGCAAAAAAAACAATTTCAGACGATCACTGTTTTTTTCATTTTCTCTAACTTTCTGTTTCTTTCTCTTTCGCGTTCTGGTGATTTGCTGCAGCACTTATGCCAAGAAGAGCGTGTACAGTACGTTCCACCGAAACGCATGTGAAGCAAATCCATTAAGAACTAGAGGACAAGACCTAATATTGTTCTTTCTTATGTTAGCTTTCCTGTAACATAATCAGGTGCTTGTATGTATCATTCTTGTGATGGGTCCATGCTGAAAATCTCGAAGAAGTCAGAGTTCTCTTCGACCCTTATGAATAAATAATTAGATTCTTTTGTTCAAATAACTAGAAGATTTATTTTCTTTTGGACCAACGACCTTACATGGATGAAACCTTAAAAAATAAATAATTCCTTCTAGAACTGAGAATGTCAAAACTTAAAGAAAGTAGCTACTTCCACTGGAAAGATAACTTTTGATTTTAACTCGACTTCGAAGCAAAAATTATCATGAATTCTCGAGTTCCTGTATAATTGTAAATTAGCATCTTAGGGTTTTATAAATCTCATTCGAAAACTGTAAACACAAATGCAAAAAAAAGCTATAAACTGTATTTCCCTTTTAAAGTAATCACAATATTACAACATGTACATGTAAGTTTGAACAGAAATCACAAGAAAACAATCAATTCATTAATATGTACACGCGTTCAACCATAATTTAATTATCAGTACTTAGTCTTTTCTCTTTGAGATTTTTTTGATGATATATTACAATTATCCCACAGAAAGATAACAAAAACAAAAAAAATGAGGAAGCTCCTTATATATAAGCTTTTGAGGATCATAATATACATGCGTCACTTAGTTTTACAAACACCTTAACGTAAAAGAGAAACTGACCATGCATGCATGAAATTGACTGATCGCAAAATCAGAAAATCCCGTCGTAAAATGGACCCGTGGCAAAAAAAAAATGATATTTTCGGTATAGGTTCGCGTTACGTTAACCATATAACCGAGGCAGTGACGATGCCGTTTGGTGGGTAAATATTACATGTTCCTGTCGGAAGACTAGGCACGACACGGCATGACTTATTGTTCAGGCTAAACAAAACCGTTTGTAAAATTTCAAGCACTATGGCAAAGGTACCGTTTGGATCGGTCACTGCTTCTGCGATTGTGGTGCTTAGTCCGTCGCAGTACAAGTATACTGTAGCTCCAGAGATTGGAGGGGCGTTTGAATCTCCTTTAAGGCTACATCGTAGTACACCACTAATGACGATCGTACCAATTCTGAGGTTTGGGAGTACAAGGCCGTGTGAAAGAGAAGAGAGTGATGAAGTTGTGATGAGAAGGATTGAGAGGAGGAAATAAACATTTGATATCGCCATTTTTTTTCCTTCTCTATTTCGTTAGAGATGGTTTGTGTTGTGTGTTTGGCAAATAAGCATGAGAGAGTGAGTATTTATATGGGTATGATTGGTAATGTTTTGACGGATCAAAAGTGTGAAGATCAACTACTTGGTCGAACGTTGACAGTAGCTAAAGATGATGTGGAATATATCACAATTCAATTTTTAAATCTTATTGAAATGTGATAATTTAACTTGTTTTGGTTTGTATCTGTTGTATTTGTTGTTGTTTATTTATGTGTTCGTGAGATTTTACTTGCACAAGGGAACTAAAACTTTGTTTGCGTAAGAAAATCTCTAAGGAAAAGATAATATGAATTTCATTGAGAAGAGTTTCTATACGTTCTATCATACTAAAAGTTTGTAGTAAATGTGAAATTGAGTGAAACAAGAGAACATGGTGCAGTGTACGTGTGGGACATCTTAAGGTTTACGGAGTCATCGTTAATTACAATCAGGAGACGTACACGCAGAACTAGATAAACTGGTGTCGAGCTTAATTACTTTTCAGATTTATATCCAAGAGCTTCGTTTCTGTGTCAACGTTTACAAAAGAGTCTTGTATATTTTATAGATATAGGATTATATTGTAAAACCTAAACGTCTAGTAATTTTTTTCTTTGACAAAAAAAACCTAAAATTTTTTAGGATTAGAAAACTGTGGGTCTAATTAACCATGGTATTATTTGTTTTTTTTTTTATCAAAAGTTGCTTTCATTTTTGTTAGAATTCTAATAAGAATACGTACTCCTTTAAGTTAGAATATAAAAGATAAAAAATGGCTCCTTGATAATTCCAAAAGAGATTGAAAGAAAATAAAAAATGTATTGTTTCCCTGAAAAACGGCTATTCAATTTCCACAAGAACAGAAACCAAATCAATTTTTTTATATATATATAAATGTAACTAGCAATTTTAAAAGGGAAAAAGGTGTAGTATCTTTGTTGAAAAGGAAATAATTTACTCAACATAACTATTAATTTTAGATTCATGCAATTTAAAAGCCATAAATGAAGTTTTTAATGAGAATAGAAAGAGTGAAGTAAACCTGTGTGGTCTAGATACAGACAAGACAAGTCTCAATGAACCTTACAAAATAGAAATAAAATATTTGTTTGCATGCATCTTTTTTGAAAAAATGAAAACAATTTTGATTTTCTTGATTCATTGCTCAAAGTCATGATTTCTCTACATTTGAACTGCAATCCAACTTTTGTTCGGTTTTTCAATTATACAATTTTTATGTCACAAAAATTATAATCTCCAATAATGCAAAAGAGCTTAGACGGCCTTGTCGAAAGTAGCACATCTCTTTAGATCCAAAAGCATATTCTTCTGTTAGAATAATCGTAGTTCGATAATTAATTTATCAATAAAGATTATTTTTCTTAATAAAAAAAATACTTATAAACAAAACCAACAAGTCCACCATATCCGGATTTCGAAGGGGCAGGACTTTGCTCTTTTTTTTCTATTTTCTTTTTGTTATTATAATGAAAAATACTCAATGGGTATTTCAAAAAGTAAAATAAAAACTTCATTGGGTATAATATACCAATTAATTCCACGTGGCAGCTCACGCACGCCGTTATAAACGCTCTTCGTTAACATTCTCATCTCCGGCGGCATTCACACTCTAAAAAACACCACAGAAGCAGCGTTTTCAGGTAAAATCCAATTCTCTCCGATCATCTCTTCGTCTTTCGATATTTATTAGATCTCATCTCTTAGATCGTCAATCTTGTATCAGATCACCCGTAGCATTCATTTCATTCGTCGATTCTAAAAGTTATCATCTTTTCTCTTTGATCGCTTGTTTTAAACGTTTGGTGGACTTGATAAGCTATTATCTCTTCTCTTTGATCGCTTGTATACGAAGAATCAATGTATATAATTTCTGTATATTTGTGGGTTTTGTCTCTTCTCCGTTAGGATGGATCTCTCTGCCAGAAAATGACGATCATATGATTTTCGGTTTTTGAATCTTCTATCGAAGATTGATTGATGGGTATGTGTTCAAATTGTTAATATCAGGTGAGACTCGAAGAAGGTTGTGTGTTTAGGTTTTTGGGGATTCGAAGAAAATGTCGAACATAGACATAGAAGGGATATTGAAGGAGCTACCTAATGATGGGAGGACTCCAAAGACGAAGATAGTTTGCACATTGGGTCCTGCATCTCGGACTGTTCCTATGATTGAGAAGCTTCTAAGAGCGGGCATGAATGTTGCTCGATTCAATTTCTCTCACGGCAGCCATGAGTACCACCAGGAGACTCTTGACAATCTCCGCACTGCTATGCAGAATACAGGCATTCTCGCTGCTGTTATGCTTGATACAAAGGTTTATCTCTCTCTTCTTTTGTGATTGATCTAGCATATGAACTAAGATCATCAGTTTGGCTGTTTAGATTGTGGTCAAGCATTTAACTTCTTTACTCTATGAAAGCTTTAGCCTCCGAGTTAAGAAACTTTAGTAGAGAAAAAGACACTTTCAGTATGAAAAAGGGAAAGGAGAGAAAATAGAAAATGGTTGATGTTAAGAATGTCACTGGTTGCTGTCTGAGTTGCTTCTAGCTAAGGTCTCCAGCATGAGCATTGGGCATTTGATGTTTACATTTTGCTTGTTACTGTTGATGGATCCATAGATCTCAGAAACATATGTTAATTGATGGCATTGGCTCAAACTAGCAACCAATAGATCTTATGTGTTGCTCAGAGAATCATTATGTTTGGAGTCTATTACTCTTTGTTTACAATGGTTATTAATATGATTTTCATGATATACCACAGGGGCCTGAGATTCGTACCGGTTTCTTGAAAGATGGGAACCCTATACAACTAAAGGAAGGTCAGGAGATCACCATTAGCACTGATTATGACATCAAGGGTGATGAAAAAACGATTTCCATGAGCTACAAAAAGCTGCCAGTGGATGTGCAGCCCGGACATACCATCCTATGTGCAGACGGGAGCATAAGTCTAGCTGTAGTGTCATGTGATCCAAAGTCTGGAACTGTACTATGCCGATGTGAAAATTCAGCGATGCTGGGCGAAAGAAAGAATGTGAATCTTCCCGGTGTTGTTGTTGATCTCCCCACATTGACTGAGAAGGATGTTGAAGATATTCTTAAATGGGGTGTTCCAAACAAAATCGATATGATTGCTCTCTCCTTTGTTCGCAAAGGATCAGATCTTGTTAATGTCAGGAAAGTACTTGGTTCACATTCCAAGAGTATAATGTTGATGTCGAAGGTACGTACACACGTACCTTTATTTCATCTGTAGCTAAGTAAGTTGTTTGGAGGTATGAAATCTGAACTTTTTGTTTGGTTTGAATTATTGAAGGTTGAGAACCAGGAAGGAGTGCTGAATTTCGATGAGATCTTGCGTGAAACCGATGCATTCATGGTTGCTCGTGGTGATCTCGGTATGGAGATTCCGATAGAGAAGATCTTCTTGGCTCAAAAGATGATGATCTACAAGTGTAACCTTGCTGGTAAACCGGTGGTCACAGCCACTCAAATGCTTGAGTCTATGATAAAATCGCCACGGCCAACACGAGCTGAAGCCACGGATGTAGCAAACGCGGTTCTCGATGGCACGGACTGCGTGATGCTCAGCGGCGAAAGCGCTGCAGGAGCTTACCCTGAAATAGCAGTGAAAACAATGGCTAAAATCTGCATCGAAGCAGAATCATCGCTTGACTACAACACAATCTTCAAGGAGATGATTAGAGCAACTCCACTTCCAATGAGCACACTGGAGAGTCTTGCATCATCGGCTGTAAGAACCGCAAACAAAGCCAAAGCGAAACTCATCATCGTGTTGACCCGAGGAGGTACAACAGCTAAACTGGTGGCTAAGTATAGACCCGCTGTTCCAATTCTCTCGGTTGTTGTTCCGGTTTTCACCAGCGATACCTTTAACTGGAGCTGCAGCGATGAGTCACCTGCGAGGCATAGTTTGATATATAGAGGTTTGATGCCGGTTTTGGCTGAAGGATCTGCAAAAGCGACTGATAGTGAATCTACAGAGGAAATTATTGAGTCTGCTTTGAAGTCCGCGACTGCGAAAGGTCTGTGTAACCATGGCGATGCAGTGGTGGCTCTGCACCGTATCGGATCTGCTTCGGTTATCAAGATCTGTGTGGTGAAGTGATTTTTTACGAAATGATCATCTTTTGAAGGTTTATGTTTCTTGATGAAATAAAGAACAGGAAACACGTAGGTTCCTGAAAGTGTTTTGGGTTTTTTTGTTGGCATTTTCTTCTCTTTTCTTTTGCTATTTTTTAGTTTATAAGATTTTCTGAATTCATGTACTTATGACATTTGCACTTGTTATTTTAGTTTAACTAAAGCAAATACCACCATTTTGGCTAATTTCTAAGACTCAGCTTTCTCATCATGATTTGGTTAATTAAGACATATCTGCCTGTCTATATATTGTCTCGCTCGCTATATCATTATTCAATAAAATAAGCAAACCATTATTCAAGGCAAAGGAGGGAAAATACGGGAATAAGCTGAAGCGGCACCGTTTTGAATATAGCGTTTGGGATTCTCCGGATCAGGATTCCACTGGATCTCGCTAACGTTTGGCGTTTCGACAAACGCGACTGTGAACTCTCCCATCTTCTCCATCTTCCCACGCTTCCCAGCTCTGAGAACAAGCCCACTGTTCCGCACGTACGAGAATATCCCATTGGTGAGCTTCACGATATCGCCTGCCTCGAACGCGTCGCACTCGTCTCCCCACAGTTGTATGTGAACCGCCGCCGTTTCATCCGCCGCCAATGCGATACAACTCTTTCCGTTCGCCGCAGCCGCCGCCGCTGATCTCGCTTTATCGAGGATGATGAAACGTGTGTTTATGTTGTTCTGCGCCGCCGGAACTATGTCCTTGAGAAACACGTGCATCTTTTCGAAAACAGCCTAAAATTGAAATATGGAGGATTCTAAACAGTGATTAAAACCAAAGCACGAACTTTTGGGATAACAAGATGCAACACAAGCTATTAGAGAAATAGTGAAACAAAGAAATTACAACACCAAACGTATTTGATAGAGTTGGTTCCACACATTTTTATCATCAACCCAATTTGAAGCTTCCGTGTTTGAGTTTGAAAAGTCAGAGCACAAGCAAAAATAAAGGCTGACTGAAAACACAACCACATTTCAACATTTTCATTCAGACCTTTTGTCGAACACCTGATCTACAATATTTATGTTGCTTTGTCTATTGTACCAAATGCTGATAAAATCAATCACGATTTCTTCTAGAGTATATTTATAATCAACTTCTAAACTCCAATCACCATAGTTTTATAAACATCTCTACCCCTAAATCATTGTTTGCAAACCAAAATGATAGAAACTTACTCGTTAAGAGCAGAGAGTAAGAGATACTTCGATTCGACAATAGAGAACCGATGAATAGAGAAGATGACGGTGACGACTAATATGCCGGTGACGAAGATGGCGAAGGTCTCACGTGAGAAGAGAGAAACGTCGGGAACGCTAATATAATTTTTTTAAACAGATAGGGGCAAAGTCGTAAATGTCGAATTTAGTCACACTTAAACTTAAAGCCGGTTTTGAATGGGTTTTCCCTTTTCTGGTCAAACCGACCGGTTTAGTTCCACTAGTTGCTTATGGTTCAAGTTCAACAGTCGAGGGGATTTTGCTAAATTGGCAAGTAAGATCACGAGTCCAAGTAAAATAGGCAATAGCAGATAGCGAGGACCTTGATTTCAGGACATGTCAGTAGCATACACCTGAACATGAAACATGAAACATGAAGCATGCCATGTCACTAGCATATTATTTCCATGTGACCATCATACAAAAACAATAAGTAGCCCAATAAGTTATAAGCTTCCTGTTTCTGCAAAAGCTAGTCAGTACCAAAAGAAGAGCTTTGAGGTATTAGCCGAGTTTTGTTAAGTTCTAATGGAAGAGAAAACTTCCATTCTAATTTCCTAAGCATACCAAAAAACAAATGTACGATAAAAAACAATCTTCTTCCTCTTAATGATGCTGCAGAATCTTGGTTACTCAGTCAATATTTATCATCACCGCCTCCTGAGACAAACCACTGATATTCCCTTGTTTACTGCTATCTGAGGATGCAGCAGGTTCTTGCTTAATCTCGATGAGGTCTTCAATGATCCTTGGGGTTTGTCTTAATAATCTCTCCTGCTCAGAAGGTTTTTCGAGAAGTTCTCTCTCCTCCAAATACTCGTCTAATGTAGAACAGTCCCGCAAAGGGAAAGAGTTAAGGTGTTTAAATGTAAAGATTATATGAAAGATTCAAATGTGTTGAAGACGATAGAAAATAAAGGATATTCTTTTCTCCATCCTTTCTCATTAGCACAGTTGATGCGTTTCTGCAGAATGATAAGCTGCCTCGCAATCCACTGATTTTTCCAAGCATTCAGACAAGAAATGTGAGATGCAGCACCAATACATCGAGTGTGTTTGATCATGAAGTATTTAACTTATGTGCCTTCAGAGATACTCACATGTTTTGTTATATCCTCATGGAGAGCCGTAGCCTTCTGCTCCATCTCAACCTATTAGAAACAAAGACAATTCTTCATCTTAATGGAGGTAATATCGCTATATTCCAAACAGAGAACCATATCCTTTGTTTGTGATAACACAGATATCTAGATTGGGTTAACAACACTTACAACAGTTGGCTGTCTCAGAAGGCCACCCATCACTTTTTGCTTCAAATCATCAATTTCTTCCTGAAGAGGAAAGTGAAGGTTTTAGCTTTTAAGAAGTAAAGCCACAGGAAGTTTTAACCATTCTACCCACACATACCAGAACACAATATTGGTATAGCAATCATATAAAGAGATGGAAACAAACAAATAGAAGGAGATAATTCACCTTGGTTATGTCAGAATCATCCAACTTGGAAATACTAACATCACTGGCCATACCAGCAACATATATAAACATGCCCTGGTCATCAGCACTTTTAATGCCTACACAAAAGGAAAAAGGAGAAATTCAGAGACTAGATATGGGAAAATTACGATGTCTAATAGCCTGCCATATAACATAATGCGGAAAAAAAAGAACAGTCAACATTGTCTAAAATCTGGAAGTAGAAAGAAAAAGAAAAAAGCAAAGCCTACGACATGAAGAAGATATTAATAATCAAGTCTACCTGTAACCTGCAAGATCTGGTATGCCATACGGTCTCTAGGGTCATTCTTCACTTTCACAAAGCCTCCCACCACTTTGTTCGCAGAGCTCTCATTCTGCTTCAATAATTCTACGACTAAGCTCTTGCGTAGATAAACAAGCTTTATATTATCTGCATTGATCGTGGCGAAACCAGTTGACCGCATTTCGGGTTTTACTTCCTTCTCACAAACTTCCTCATCTGACCTTTCTGTTTTCTGCTTCTTGCAAGGCACTAAAACCTTTTCATTCGTTTCGCCGAAGCCACGTTCCAAAAGTGTGATATACTCCAACTGCTCAAGGTTTTCTTTAAAGTGAGCATTTAAAAGTGTATAAATTCTCTTTTGATTCACATACTTCCTCCTGAAGATAGAATACAGCTTCTCATCACAACGAACTTTCTTCTTCTTTTCAGGGTCAAGCAGGTTTTTCTGGCGAACGTACCTGCGGATAACTGACTCCACACTGTGTTGAGACATTGCGTCTCTGGTATCTTCCCCTACTGATGTTAGGAAATCAATAAGCGGCTTTGAACCCCATCTGATAAACTCCATTTTCTTTGTTTTGCCTGTCGTTTTATAATCTTCTTCAACCTCAACCGCATGGTCAGTTAATGAAAATATTGGATCATCTTTCTCCTTACGCTTGATGCCTCTCTTTCGTGACTTTGAAGAGTGGACATCATCGAGTTCAAATTTGGGATCATCTTTGTACATTAAATTAACACCTTTCTTTGGTGACTTTGAAGCGAGGACATCGTCAAAAGCTATCTCTTCTTGATTTTTTACTACTTCCCAATACTCAAGAAATAGACACTCAAATGTATTCCGATCTGTCAAGTCAATCTTATCCTGCCAACCAGTAAAGCAATGTTAAGCAGAGAAATAACATTTACATGTCAATTAAACTCCCTTGATTAAGAGCATTAACTTAAAAACACAGCATGCACTAATTTAAGGAAAAGTTTTAGGGATAGAGACATAAGGTAGCTATATTTGGGTCATCACTTTATAATTAAATAAATATGACTAAGTAGCACACTACAAGTTTTAACGCATGGCAGCCATTATGCATATATTTCATTCAATTCACTAAAGACATACCAAATGTGTTGTAGATTCATCTATCACTTCCTAACCAAGTCTCCTAATTAAAATTCCTTGAAGTTGTTTCACTCAGATTCTTCCCATTTCATCTTTGTTTCCATATCCTAAACAACTTAGTTATCTGCAAGGGGCGGCTACCAAACTTTCAATGTTAAAGACAAAATAATTGGACAAATATTGATATGGTTATGGCAGTTTTGAAACATACCCCAGCAGCATCATATTCTCGAATCTCTTCTAAAGCAATGACATACTCTTGGCATTGATTGCATAACCCTTTGTTCTCTTTAATATGAATAAAATCAGCATGGGTAACACAGCCTTCACATACAGCATGTGGGCAACAAAGACAGCACAGCTTTGGTCTCTTATTACACAAGTAGCAAGTGTGCCACACTGAAAATTGACAATTTTAAAATTTAACAAATAAGACATTCAGAAAAGCAAGTATGAAAGACAGTAGGCTTCTGGCTGCAAATTTGAAACGTTCAAACATAAGTTCCCTTACCGTCTTTGGAAATTTTAACAGACTTAAGAACCTACCAAAAGAAAATAGTTTTCGAATATATAGACTCCATAGTGTATGCTAAGTGGGAGAAAAATAAAGATTGTACTTTGAATTACCAATGACTTTGACAGGCTTAACAATGAATTTATCTACAGAGACAGGGGAAAATTTTCAGGAATCCAGAAACTGCAAACTATATTCTCCTCCAAATTTGATCATTATCAGACAAAAAAAACAATTCGGCTAAACAAGGGGAGTCCGCAGAACGGCAGAAGGAAGCTAAGTCGCAATTCAAAGAAGCATGCTACTTCAAAATGATAATAATATATGAATATGTATAGAAGTAAGTTAGCACTTACTACAGATCAACGTTTCTTCATTGTTTCTTACTGAGATATCTTTTTCAACGCAAGAAGCATGATAAACTTTTGGACAGTCCCTGAAATATCAAATAAGCAAGCACAATGACGTCACTCATGTCACAACAGACAGTGCTTTAATATTCATCTTGAGAGTCTATTAATAAGGAAATTGTTGATTTGCATGCAGATCACAGATTATCAATCTGGTGCATATTATTAGATACAAAGAAAGAGTCAATATGGCACCTAAGCCCCTAAATCAATGACCCAAAGAAACTTTTAAAAATAAAGTTTGCTATCCTGCATGTTTTGTACTAGAGAGACCACAATTTCCATTTTCTACAGCAACAAAAAAAGGAAAAAGGAAACACCTTTTTCACATTTCATTACAGAAACAGATTGGTACACACAATGGCTCCACTTACGACACATCAATTTTATAGAATCATCAGAACAAAGAAAAAAACTAAAGCAGTAATTATTATTACCTATAGGCTAAACGAAAGATGATTCCTTTAGGCATAAAAGACTTGAAACAAAAATCCCCTAATCATCAATTCTAAAGAACAAAGTAACTTCATTGAAAAAGAAGAACTTTCGAAGATTACAACGTACTAAATCCTTTTGTCCCCTTATTATATATATATAATCCCACTAGTTTCAGCCAGCCTAGAAACTGATGAAATCCTAGCAATTAAAAAAATCAACACCTCAAAGACCTAAACACCCTTCATCAGCAGAAATCAAGAACATGCAACAAACAAAAAAAACTTGATCCTCTACCGAAACAGCAGCATTCTCTGAAATCAAAGACGAGTGTAAAGAGAGAGACAGAGAGAGAGACTCACTTGTAGTCACAGATCATTAGGCTTCCGCCATCTTTGCAGACGAAGCACCAGTCCTCGCACTCCTTCTCATTCTGCTCCTCGTCCAAATCAACAATCTCCACTGCATCCATATCTCTCGCTTTCGAATTCGCTAAGTGACAACTAAATTAGCGCCAGCGTTTTCTAGGCCTTTGGAATATTTATTTAACCAAACGCCAAACGCGACTTTTTGGTTTACTTTCTCTATTATACCCTCACGACACCTCAAACACGTGTCTTTACTAACGTGGCTTCAAAGGACTATTTCGTAAAATGTCGCTCCACAGTGTAGATGTTTTTCTCGTGACGTTGGAACTCGTTCCCATCAAATCCTCTTTTATATAAAGAGTTTTTTTTTTGTCGTTGTTAAGAGTTTTTTTTAATACATTGAAACATGCATGAATCAATAAAATTTTACTAAATTTTGAAACATGCGTGAATCATTATATTTTATTAAAAATTAAGTGGATTAAAATTTTTCATTTAAAATTACAAAATTTATTAATTTATTAAAATATTAATTTATTAAAATTATATTATATTTTAGAAATCAAACGTTTTAACAATTTAGCTATTAATAGGTTTTAACAATTTTGAATTTTTTGTATTTCACCAATTTTATAAAAATCAAGTGATGATATACTTATATATTGTTTAAAATGTCTCTGGATTCAATTGCTGGAGTTTGTGGCTGAAGTTAACGAATACACAAGTTGTAAGAATAGGTCTAAGGAAAGTAAAGTTAAGCTACGTTGGTGTGATCTAGTTAGTATGTAAGTCACCCACATGTTCAAATTAACTTTTTCTTCTAAGTTTTTATTCACTTATCTTAATTACTTTATTCTAATAAAAAATAAAATAAAAATTGTGTTTTTGTTTTATTTGTGAATGTAGATAAAACTACACTTTTAAAATATACGTTGTCGATTGCGATGATCATCAGATCTTTAGGAGATCGAACAAAAGTCTCAGCAAGGTGAAGAAGAATCGTATGACAAATATATAAAGGGATGAGCATAAGAACATATTCAAGTTCAAGCATATTATTATTGATATATCATTCTTCCGTATATATTCTTAGTCTGCTTCTTCCTCACATTATGTTTTATTAGTTTGTTTACCCTAATTTTCCTTTAAAAAATAATACAATACCTAACCTTTTTCTTGATCCTTTTTTTCGTTTTATATATTAGCCTGCGTTTCTATTCCAAGGAAGAGAAATCTCAAGTTTTCAATACATAATGTTTAAAGCTTATTATAAAGAAAAACAAAATTTTCTTTATTGTGACGACTTATATTCTTAAAGGTGGTAATTCGACTTATTAAAAATATATATCAAAATATTAAAAAATTACCTTTAAAATGTCAAAAATGAACCTTCTCTGTTTTTCTTTTCCACCAGTTTTTTTTCGGTTTAAAAATATATTTGAGTTTGTATATTAGCTTTATTCCTCTCATTTCGAAGGTCAGATATATAATTTGCCCTTTTGCATTGCCATCGTCCATAACAGTGGAATATAATCTAAACAAGTGGAACCTTTCTTACACTTGCTTCTGTCTATTCCTAAATCAGAAGCTATTTTCCCAAACATAATCTACTTGTTAATTAAGCTTGTTTTAAATCATTGTTTCATTCAGATCAATCTTTATTATGATGATTTTTATTTTTTTTAGGTTAATTCATCTCACCGTTTAGTCCCATTCACAATGAAGTCCCACACTTGCAAAAGAGATCACCCAAAATAAAGAACCAAAAGAAAAAAAGAAACAAAGACACCACCAATTAAGAAATCAAAGATGTTTCAACTTAGTGGGATTCTCTTTCCCTCAAAGCAGCATTTCTTCTTCTTCTTTACATCAGAGTTATTAAAAAAAAAACTGAACAATACCTTTTGTGGGTCCATTAAAGGCACTAACTTCTAAAAGAGTCATCTTCTTTAGATGTTTTTTTCATTATTGTTGCTCTTATTGGCTTCATAATTACACAAATCCTCCATTTCTCTTCAGAACTCATGTTTTTGTTCTCTCGTATTTAGAGTGTTTCAGTTTGTTTATCTATGGCTCAGTCAGGTACTAAAAGCTTTAGTTTTTCTTACACTTTAGTTTTCTCCATTATATATTAGTTAGGCTTCTTGGTTTTTGTTATTTTATGTTATATATTTAAACTTTATTGCTTAACTCTTTTCGTTTTAAGTTACAAAATATTTGGTATGTAAAAACAGAGAGGTTTTTGAGAGAGTATTTGAACATCAAAAGCAAATAGTCAACGACACAATTATCAAACTTGCTGTTCTTGATGCTTATAAGCTTTCGTTTTCATAATGTTTTGGCTTCAAATGAGCTCTGGTGGGAAAGTTATTGATTGATCTGACCATGTTTCACATCAAAAACAAGCAAAGCTGTTAGTTATTAATACATAACTAGACCCACGAATCGGTTTTTGTCTTTTATCTGCTTACTAATGTTTAGCTAACATTGAATTATCTTAAGGGTTATGGGTTTCTTGTAGAAGAATTAAACTTTCTCCATCGATCATTATGTACGCTGCAATCTAGAGTACAGGTTCTGCAGAAAAGATAAAAGAAAAAAGGAGCTTTCTGAAATGAGTTTGATTGATTTCATATATTTAACAATTCTTATAATATCTATTTAATTGCAGGGAACGATGAAAGATTTTGCAATCTAATAAAAACTCGAAAAGGATTCATTCAAAGAAATTGCTTTACAAGGAACAGTTTGATCTTACAATGCTTCATGACCTTAGCTTTCGTGGGAATCACTTCTTCATCAACTCAACCAGATGTCGAAGGTACATATTTATAATTAGCCATTTTTTTTATCAATGTTCTGAAGGTATCAACTGGTTTACTTCTTGTTCATCTGCTAGGAGGAGCTTTGTTGCAGCTCAGAGACTCGCTTAATGATTTGAGCAATCATCTTAGATGGACACGAGATTTCGTGAGCCCTTGCTTTAGTTGGTCGTGCGTCACCTGCAGAGACCAGAGTGTTGTTGCTCTGTAAGTCCTCTAAGATCGCCTCTCAAGTTTTTGTTCCGAGATTTGACATTGTGATGAGATGCTTTTGTATCAATTTGTAGGACACTGGCCTCAAATGGATTCACAGGAAGACTCTCTCCAGCTATTACAAAACTGAAGTTCTTAGTTACACTGTAAGACATCACAAGCCATTTACACTACAAGATTCTCTATAGATTCCATTGATCATATTATTGTTTTTGATGCCTTCGATGCAGAGAGTTACAGAACAATAGTTTATCTGGTAGTTTACCAGATTATCTTGGGAACATGGTTAATCTACAGACTTTAAACCTATCAATGAACAGCTTCAGCGGCTCAATACCTGCGAGCTGGAGTCAGCTCTCGAATCTGAAGCACTTGTAAGTCCACGTGAAACAAACCACTGATGAGACCATCTTTGAACTATGACTTTATGAGCTGTTCTTTTGGCTTATTGATTCACAGGGATATCTCATCCAATAATTTAACCGGAAGCATCCCAACACAATTCTTCTCAATCCCAACATTCGAGTAAAACATCCTTTTTTTCCTCATGAATCTACTCAAGTGACAGTGATTTCTCAGTATTATATAATCACCTTTTGTGATTTTTTTTCAGTTTTTCAGGAACTCATCTCATATGTGGTAATAGCTTGAATCAGCCTTGTTCGTCGAGTTCTCGTCTTCCAGGTTCGTTAATTTTTTCTTCTTAATCCAATTCACATACTAACAGAACAAGAGTTAAAACTTCGTATCTTTAAGTGCAGTCACATCCTCCAAGAAGAAACTAAGAGACATAACTTTAACCGCAAGTTGTGTTGCTTCTATAATCTTATTCCTTGGAGCTATGGTTATGTATCATCACCATCGCCTTCGCAGAACCAAAAACGACATCTTTTTCGATGTAGCTGGTACAAAAATTACATGTATTTATAATCAAATGTCTCATTAGATCACTATCTTAAACCAACATTCCTTTGTTTGAAAATTGCAGGTGAAGACGACAGGAAGATTTCCTTTGGACAGCTAAAAAGATTCTCTTTTCGCGAAATCCAGCTCGCAACAGATAGTTTCAACGAGAGCAATTTGATCGGACAAGGAGGATTTGGAAAAGTTTACAGAGGTTTGCTTCCAGACAAAACAAAAATTGCGGTGAAACGCCTTGCGGATTACTTCAGTCCAGGAGGAGAAGCTGCTTTCCAAAGAGAGATTCAGCTCATAAGTGTTGCGGTTCATAAGAATCTCTTACGTCTTATTGGCTTCTGCACAACTTCCTCCGAGAGAATCCTTGTGTATCCATACATGGAAAATCTTAGTGTCGCGTATCGACTAAGAGGTATAATTACAAATAGCTTCACTATACTCTTCAATGATATATTCTATTATGTGTTAAAGAGAGTACTGTAAGTTGCAGATTTGAAAGCGGGAGAGGAAGGATTAGACTGGCCAACGAGGAAACGTGTGGCATTCGGTTCAGCTCATGGTTTAGAGTATCTACACGAGCATTGTAATCCGAAGATCATACACCGCGATCTCAAGGCTGCAAACATACTTTTGGACAACAACTTTGAGCCTGTTCTTGGAGATTTCGGTCTAGCTAAGCTTGTTGACACATCGCTGACTCATGTTACAACTCAAGTCCGAGGAACAATGGGACACATTGCTCCAGAATATCTCTGCACAGGAAAATCATCAGAGAAAACTGATGTTTTCGGTTATGGTATAACGCTTCTTGAACTCGTTACTGGTCAGCGCGCAATCGACTTTTCACGCTTGGAAGAAGAGGAGAATGTTCTATTACTTGATCATGTAAGACTTAAATACTCTTCTAAGCTTTCTTCTTTCTGAAAACATAATGAAACTAATGTTGGATGTCTATGAAACAGATAAAGAAGCTGTTGAGAGAACAGAGACTCAGAGACATTGTTGATAGCAATTTGACTACGTATGACTCCAAAGAAGTTGAAACCATTGTTCAAGTGGCTCTTCTCTGCACACAAGGCTCACCAGAAGATAGACCAGCGATGTCCGAAGTGGTCAAGATGCTTCAAGGTACTGGTGGATTGGCTGAAAAATGGACTGAGTGGGAACAGCTTGAAGAAGTTAGGAACAAAGAAGCATTATTGCTTCCGACCTTACCAGCTACTTGGGATGAAGAAGAATGCACCATTGATCAGGAATCTATTAGATTATCCTCAGCAAGATGAAGGAGAAAAAGAAATAGAAAGATAAACTTAGAAAGTGTATTTGAGCTGCTAACATTATTGAAACAGGTGGGAAAACGAAGAAAAACACAAGCTTGGTTTGTGTAATAGATCATATGATATACATAACATATACCTAGCTGTGTGTTTTTGTATATATGAATTGGTTATTGTAGTACGATAATGTCATAATGTGGATGATGATTTGCTCTGTTCTAAGAAACAATGTTACATCGTCGTTTCGTATGAAATGGTTAGAAGGTTATAAAATTTTGAGCTCTATTCTTGTTCAGTGGCGGGATCATATTCATATCCTTGAGTTTCGATCTTGTGATGGGGAGGAAGATGATTCAGATTTCAGATTCATAACAACAGAACTTTCATGGATTGGGACATATTCTTAGACTCTAGATCCTCTGATGTTAATTAGAAGCATATACAAATCAACAACACTATGTAGAAAGAAAAAAGAGAGGAGCGTTTAATGAGAAAGATGAGGCAATAAATGGGAGGGGAAGAGAGAGACGTAAGCGGTCAGTGAAAAAGAGTCGTCGTCGTCGTCTCTTTCTCCCTCGTAAACCGGGCTGTTTTTCTCGGTTATTGGTGCTTGGTTTCCGCTGACACCGACATGTCCGGTTCCCAGGTAACTTTGCTCTCAGCCCTCCGATTCATTCAGGAATGGACGATCCAGATCTTCTTTTTCCTTTTCTATCTCTTTGCTTTGCTGTGACGTCTTCTTCGGGTTTTTCTCCTGAACCTCTCAGACGCACCCCTAAATAACCAAACTCAAAAACTCCACACCCAAGAAATAAAAATATATATATGAAAATTTTAATTTCCATACGTACGTTGACCAACAAAAAACACCAAAATACTTACATATTATATATACTAATAAAAAAAAATTATAAACTTCAGTTACATTTTTAAAAACATTGGGTAAATGTATCAAGTGTACTAAAATTCTCACAAAAATGATAATGCATAAATAAGAGAAACAAATATAACGGTACATTCTTTTAAAAAAAACAAGTTATTTACACTGAGATGAAATATGATCTGCAAGAGGAAAATTTAGCAGGGCCGATGTGAAGACAAAAACAATGTTTTGTCGTTTTCAGAGCAATTAATATGTATGTGTATTGTGTTAACTTATGCATGTATATATAACATAATACGTGCTTTGCGTATATTCATTATAAAATATCTAAACCCACGTTAATTAATCCGGTTGGATATTGTACAAATGGTAGAATCATATGAAAATAGGATACAAATTTTCTTGTTTGTGATCATTGATTTGCAAAATGGTTAAAACGTGTTTGCTCACGAGTTATATAACCAGTAAGGCAGTAACATCGCAAAATCATCATACATTATACGTAATTGTAAAACGACCTCAGCAATGTAAAAGCATTTAGTTACTTTAATTTATAACTAAAAAGACAAACATTTAGTAAGTCGTTGAGGTGGAGCCAAAAGTAATAATAAGGTAATAATAAAATCGGGTCGAAGGTACTTGTCATGCATTTAATATAATGTATGTATAATGCATTTAATGCATCACACATATTTTATATTTACCGTTATGTCTAATGTATATAACGAAGTAATTATATTTACAAACTAAAATTTTAAAAAGAATCATATATAGCTAGCATGTAACTTAATTTTGCAGTGGAAAACAATATTCAGTCTAGACATTACAACAAAACTGTTAAAACTATGCGGTTTTAGTAACTTCGTATAGAAGTCATTACTAGCAAGAACTAATTACAAACACTTGACCCTTATTATATTTATGCAAAATATGTGCAAATATAGTTTTGGGGACTTGACAGGGATTTTAAATAGAGGAAAGATTGCTGTTGGCCTCGGAAATGACGGTTATTAAATATATATAAGAGACAATTAAACTGAATATTTTTTTTCAAACCAAACTGACTTGAATCATGAAAAAGGGTTTGATTGAATGTACTAACTTGGAGTATGTCGGATTTTACCACTCTGTAAAATTCTATTTTAGGTAACCCTATACACACCATATAAAGACAATAACAAAAATTAATCAAACTATTAAACCAAAATTACCAAATCGATGTAAGAAAATATAAAAGAAAAATCTACGAGCATCTCTTGCCCTGTCAAATGCTTTCTTCCTTCTTCCCTTCCTTCTTCTCCTTTCATAAAATTGATCACTACTTTTCTTGTCTTCTTCATTCTTCTTCTTGTTGTGAAGCGATTTAGGGTTTAGAGGAATGTTGTTTGGCTCGAGGTCATGAAGAGTAATTCATTAACCAAACACAAAAACTCTAAATGATTCTCGGACCAGGCTTCATCCCCCTCAACCTATTTATCGCATTTCCCTCAAAATTTTCTCTTTTTTACATCACATCTCATCACGGTTATCGATTTATAGAAGATGTTATCTTTCATAGATATGTATCTAAACCTCATTGGTCCATCTAGATTCGTTTTATGAATCATGCTATATTAGTGTTAATTACTATATAACCAACCACACAGCTATGTTTTCTAATAATCAACCATTTTTTCCCTCCATGTTTCATTGTTTCCCGTTGAAGGGTTTCGAGCCTTTTTCTTACGGATAGTTTGTAGCCCTTCTTTTTACTATAAACAATTAGTATAACAAAAGAAATCTGGATTTATGCATGCAAATCTTTGTTTTTTATATTCATTAATTCATATCAACTTTGGGAAAAAAATTACATAAATCTGTTTAATTAGGCATATTGGAGGAAAATTTGATATGATCGGGCGAATACAACTTGCCGGTTCGCCATTTTTATCCTTCTCACGTCAATGCGTTCCGTTTATGATTTTTTCCAACCTTTCAATCAAACTATGGGACCCTAAAACTATTGTCTTATTTAGTAATTTATTGTACGTTTGAAAAGTTATGTATACATATATAAGTAAGGTGGAAGAAGTAAAGAAAAAATGAGAAGGTTTAATACAAAGAGCAAAAGAAACCTTTGCACGTGAATGATATGGAAATGATGGAGTGGATGGTTTTCCGCAATACTAAAAGTCTCATCAAGTTGAAATATTATTACACGTAATGGACTCATAGATTATTGATTACTACATAAACGAGTTTTTATTTAATAAACTGCTTTACATAAAAGAAACATTTTCTCACGTGAATGGTTGTGACTGATTGATTGTTTTTCTTTAAGAAAAGCCTAAAAGAGACAAAGAGAGAAAGAGAAAGGTTGGGCGTGATTTTGTGACAGTTTTGATAAACTAGGGGCGTAAATAAGAATTTTAAAAAGTTACAAGACATTTTTGCAATTTAAATCGTTTGTCTTCAAACATGGAACCGCGCGGCCGCCGTTTGCCAACAATCGAAAGCCCTAATTAACTTTGAACTAAAATGTTTGGGCTTAAACTTCGTCTTTTCAATTGGTCTGGCCCATTTTATAAATTTGTTTTTTTCAAAATCATATAAACACAAAAGTCCATTAAAAATTAATAAAATCGCATTTTTTTTCCCTTTGCAAACGGTTATTTTCCGTTATTTCAGTCCGACGCATCTCTCTTCTTCTTCGCTGTTTCTAAAAGTTCTTTCTTTCTTCTTCGTTTTTCTTTTTTTTTCTGAATTCGTTTTTGATGGAGACTCTTAACTTCGAGTGCGATCTTCAGTCACTGAGAAGATTATACGGTCTTCTCCAATCAAATGCAAACAACGAATCCATACCCCAAGCATTTTTAGTGAGTTTCCTCTTCGATTTTCATCTTCAACCTAAGGAATCATTATATATTTCTGTCATCTGACATTACAAAGCTTGAGATTCGCAGTTAGATGAGAACACACAGTTTCTACTAAAACGGCTGCTCGATTCTGCGACGGAGGAACTTTTGGCTAGACAATCCAAGGTTAGTATCGATTCGTTCGGCTCTGTTTGTTTTCGTGTTTCTGCTGACTTGTGAATCTTAAATTTTGGTTACAGGTACTTGCTCAAGTACAGTTGGGTTTGCCAGAGAGGGTTTCTAAACCGAGTAAATACACAGTCTCAAAGGGTACCATCAAATTATTGCATAGTAAGGCTAGTTTAACAGAGGAAGTTGTTGATTCTATCGAACGAATCGAAACACAGCTTTCTGCTTTTCGTTTTTGTTCTAGTCGTCGTGATGATAGAACAAGGTCGTGCAAGTCTCCCATGGAAGGGCCTTTTCAAAGGTTAAGCGAGAAAGCCTTGATGCAACGAAGACAAAGCTATCAAGCTTCTGTCTCGGGTTTAAGGAGCAACTACATGCCAGCGAGTAAGCTAATGAGTCAGGCAAGTGTGAATAATAATGTTGCAGAGGCAACAGTTCGAAGCCGTCATGATCCAACTTTGCCTCTTCAGTCACAGGGAAGCTCTTCTCCTGATGATCAATTTGTTAGGGTCAGGTCACGTCCGCCATTACCGCCTCGTCCTGTAAGATCCGTTGGTTTCGAGAAGTCAAGTCAGAGTAACAGAACGTCACAGAAGATGGGGAGTATGAAACCAACTTTGATGGATCACGGAACAGAGACGTGGGATGAAGATTCGATTGGAAACACACGGTCTGGAACAAGCTCGGAAGACGAAGAACAAGTTTCTACAGAGCAAGAATCAGAAGAAGCCTCTGGGGAAACAGGTTCAACCTCTGGCTTAAGCTGGGAAACTCATGCTGAGAGCGTCACCGAGTCAGGCTCATCATATCCATCAGAGAGTGATGATAACTCCCAAGTCAGTGATTCTCCTCCACGTAAAAGGAGAGACAGATCAGGGGATACTGAAAAACAGAGGAAAAAGTCGACGGGGCGGTTTAAAAGATTCAAGGACAAGCTAGGTAAAGTATTTCACCATCACCATCACCATCACCACTACCACCACAAGGAGGAGCAAGGCCGTAAGCCATCAGCTTGGAAGCGTTTAGTGAAGAAACATCTCCAGAAAGACAAAGAAAAATTGGTCGAGAGGCGGATGAAATCAGAATCCAAAGGTCTGACAAAACATAAGAACAAAGGTGGGCAATTTCATGCGCTAGTGGAAGGATTAATGAGACATAGAAGACACTCAAAGAAAAAAAAGCAGAAATTGCAGAGCCATGGCAGGAAAATGAATTGGTGGCAAACCCCTAAGCGTCAACGTGGTGTCAAGTTTCCAAACAGAGGGCGGGTTAAATTAGGAAAAGCAAATTATATGTGCAATAAGGATCAAGAACATGACGAAAACTAGTCTCAAATGTAGATAAGACAAAAAAAAACACAGAACTGGAAAAACTTAAAAGTTGCAACTTTTATGTCTCCTAAATATTTTTTTGTTTTTCTTTTAAAAACCTAGTTAAGAGATAATTCACTTAGCTCCTCCACAGGATATGCAGTAGCATCACGGCACATCTTACACTTCATGTCAAGCCAAGTGTTTCCATAGGTGCAGCGATCGCAGAGCCAGTAAGGACCAGCAAAGTCATCGTAGGACTTCACCTTCACGTCGACTAAGCCATCTTCTAATGTCTTGATGAAATGATAAAAGTAGTTACCAATGTTGCTCGTTGCGGTGGATAACTTATGCCTGAAATTATAAATCTCTTCAACAGTATCTGCCAAGAAGGCTCCTTCTGTTTCATCTAGTAATGTCTTTAAGTAACTACGGAGAGCCTCGGATGCAATGTGTTGCAAGAACCGCAGATACTCCCTCTTCGAGGCCTCATACTCTGTGTGGAGGTATTCGAACACAATGCTCCATTTAAGGACTTGTTTGCATTGAATAATCAGCATCAATCCTTCTCTCACAATCCTAATGTCTTGCTCTTTCAAGCTATCTGGTTTCGTGATGATGTATTTGTCGAAGTCTTGGAGATCGGTTTCAGTTTTCGCCATTGAAATCTTACACTCCTCCCAGCGATCCAGAAACGAAACCTCCACTTTTGTAGACAACCAATCAGAGACGTTGTTGCAGGTCACTGGTCTGTGTGACTCAAAGCTGCATCGCCAACAGAAGGTATGACCACAGAGACACACCACGTGTAAACCATACTCCTCAACATCATTTGCCTGATGAAACTCAATGACGTAGTTGCAATTCGGTGCAGGACACTGCTTGATCATCAAGCCCTTGTTTTCCTCAAGGTAAGATCTCAGAATATACCTCTCGTACATATCTTTATCCCTTACTGTTAGCTTCTCGATCGTGTCCGGTCCAACCGCAGCTCGACAATCTTGATCAGGAGAAGAGATTGCGGTTTGGGTTTTTTCCAGAGAAGAATTTCTTCTCAAGGTACTCACTCCAATAGATGGAGAACTTGTGAGAACAAAACGGCGTGGAGATGAATTCACCATCACAAGTCTTAAAGCAAATCTCACAAGATGGATCGGATAAATCTCGACTCGAATCATTCACATCAGCATTATCAAACTTATAAAACTCATCGATAGCATCTCCAGTCTTAGTGCAAATCCCACAGGATAAATCTCGATTCGTATCACTTACAACTGAACTCAAACCTGATTCCGTCAATAACTTGTCCGTGTCTTCGCCCAAACGCTCAGAAACCTTAAACGTGTCCCATCGGAGATACATGAAGAGAACGGTCGCATCGGATTTTGAAACCTTGAAGACTCCGGAGATATCATCGATCTGTTTCTTCATTTTCTCTTCAACTTCATTTCTCGTTAGAACAGAGTAGGGTCTCTTTTGATCGTCTTCCATTGATTTCTTAAAACTGACAAAAACCAAAAACACAAATCAGCAGAATACTAAAAAAGAGACAGATCAAACTAATAAGGTTAGGGCTTTACTAATAGCTTGAGCCTCAAACAACAAAATTGACTCCAAGTGTGAAGAGAACGATCGTGTTTTGAGTTTCCTTTTTTTTACTGTCTACAGATTTCTTATTTCCTCTGCTGTCTAGGGTTTTCCTTTTTTCACTCTCCTATCTATGGAGATATCGAGAGTTGCACAACATTCTGCTTCCGCAATTACAGGTTGTTTGATAATTCAAAATTTTTTTTTTAATTAAGAAATTTGGCCCATTGGACCCTAATCTTTCTAAAAAATTGTGATATATATTAAATACACCAGCCAATAATAATACGAATATTTGGGTTGATTTTTGTTTTTGACAAGCTATAGAAAAATTTATTAATTCAACATTATGATTCTTTTTTTATTCATGGTTATCAGTTTCATAAAAAACTCAACATAAAACTCATCACAAGATGAATCTTGATTTTTTATTTTCTTTTTTGTTTGACAACTTATTAAAAAAAGAGACTTTATTACTTAAACATAAAATTATTCTTTGAATATTGATTATCAATTTCATATAATGTTAAAAATATATAAATGATTAAATATTGACTCGGATTGTCAAAACTAAAAAAAAAGTTTGACTAAGTAAAATCTACGCTAATAAATAATTGGAGCAATGTGATTGGTTGTTTTTCATGCAAGCGACGTCACAAGGAGTTTAGCAAGGGTATAATGGTAAAATCAGTAGAACCCCAATAGGGAGGGAACGGCGACGAACCCGTGGCACGCACGTCGTGAGGGGGGCACGGGAACAGAAAGAGAGAGCCGAGAGACTGCTCTCGCTCGAGGAAAGGCGCGTTTGTAGCGCGTATATAGCCCAAATCCCGCCTTTTGCTTTTCACCCTTCCTTATAAAAACTTTTCTCTCTCTCTCTCTCCTCTCTCGCTGGCTTAGAGGAGAAAAAGGAATTGGCGAAAATTTTGACTGGTGCTCGGAGAGTCTAGGGTTTTACTTTTCACCTCGCCGATCTCCGTCGTGGATTCCGATCCGATTCTCTTAAATTTTTTCCACCTGGTACGGATTTTAAATGAACCCGTCGGTAAGGATTCGCTTCAGATCTGGAATTTTTGACATAGTTTTGTTTTTCGTCGTCGATTAGATCGGTTCTCGATTTACATGACTCCTTGTGCTTGATTTTTTTTGTTTTGTTTTGTTTCCCCGATTTGCTTTATCTCGTTTAGATTATTCGAAGTTAATCGAACTATGTTAGATGTTTTGCTTTAGAAGTACAGTAACTCCCCCAATTGTTCAGGATTTGGTATTGGATTCATGAGATTGTGCATTATTGATTCAAAGGGAAGAAACTAGATCACTAGCTTCTGTGGATGCGGAATTGTCTAGCCATATTGAATCTGTGATTTTTCTTGGTATAGTCAATCTCTTATGTAATCTAAATTTACCAAGGCCATATCCTCTTACGAATTTGTCTTGTGATTTTCTGGCAGGCCTAAAGCTGATGTTCTCTACTGGTGCTATAAGTTATATAGGAAATGACATAACAGATTTGCAATGATGGAAGTGGGGTTCTCTCTTATTCAGTGGTTGATCACTACTGGTGCTGATAGTCCGTTTATTTTCGGATGGCTTGTAACTGGATCAGTTGGGGTTCTGGCTGTTGTGTACACATTTCTTAAATGGCAGAAAAAAACTTCTCTAAACTGGGTCAAAGCTGCTGCTAGAGAGAAGAAAAAGGTATGGAAAAGACTGAGAGTTCCACTTTCTCATCATCAATGGACGGATGATTACGGTTGTGGGCCGCAGCCATCCACCTGCTGCGTTTGTCTCTACTCTCTTGTTCCAGGCCAAAATGTTTCCAATAAGGCAGCTCTGAGTATTCCTGTGCACCGATGTTCTGTATGTGGTGTAGCAGCTCACTTTTATTGCTCAGGCGCTGCAGCAAAAGACTGCAAATGTGTTGCACAGGCCGGATCTGACCATGTCCGACATCACTGGTCTGAGCGATGGGTTAACATGGATGATAATGCCGACATGTCTGCTTTTTGCTTCTATTGTGATGAACCGTGTGGTATTCCTTTCATTGAAGCTTCTCCAATGTGGCACTGTCTTTGGTGCCAGCGCCTCATACATGTAAAGTGTCACATGATTATGTCCAAGGAATCTGGTGACGCTTGTGATCTTGGCTCTCTCAGAAGGGTAATCCTCTCACCAGTACATGTACAAGTCAGTGAAGAAAACGGTGTTAATGGAGTATTGAGTACTATCAAAAACGAGTTAGCATCTATACGGGGGCAGGTGAGAAGGAAGCGCCATAGGGGTAAAAATGGGAATGCCCAATCCATTAGCGGTAAGCTGCTGGAGGATTCAGCCAGCAATCCTGTGAAAAGCGTAGTTAATGGGCTGGTAGTGAAGAAACTACGCAGAGACAGGAGCATTGATTGCTTAAATAAGGTCTCGGACATGCCTAATGGTAAGGGAATGCAAAACGGTATAGGGGCAGCCAAACGAAGTAAAAATGCTGCTTTTAATTTTATGAAGAAGTATACCTTGGTTGATTTGCCCTCGGATGCAAGACCGCTTTTGGTCTTTATCAATGCCAAGAGTGGAGGTCAACTCGGTCCTTTTCTGCATAGGAGACTTAATATGCTATTAAACCCAGTACAGGTAAAATAAATGAGCTTCAGTTTGACAAAAATCCACTATAGATACTTTAGTTACTATTTCATTGGCAAGTGATGTCTTGAGTAGTTAATGTTGCTCAGACGTTTATTTTCCTTTCAAGTATATTGAATCTATGGGGCATAATATCACTAAATGATAAATCGCATTGCTGAATTTACAGGTCTTTGAACTTGGATCTTGTCAAGGGCCAGATGCTGGTCTAGACCTATGTAGCAAAGTGAAGTACTTTAGAGTTTTGGTGTGCGGGGGAGATGGAACAGTTGCTTGGGTACTTGATGCCATTGAGAAGCGCAATTTCGAATCCCCTCCACCTGTTGCTATTCTTCCGTTAGGCACAGGAAACGATTTATCTAGAGTTTTGCACTGGGGAAGAGGTGTGTCAGTAGTTGATGGACAAGGAAGTCTAAGAACGTTTTTGCAAGACATTGATCATGCTGCAGTTACAATGTTGGATCGATGGAGTGTGAAGATTGTAGAAGAGAGTACAGAAAATTTCCCAGCAAGAGAAGGCCATAAGTTTATGATGAATTACTTAGGTACATTTTATGAATCATTTATGTTTTGGCCTCTGTCTTGGATCATCAAGTATAGCTGACATTTTCTTTGTTTAGGTATTGGCTGCGATGCCAAGGTTGCATATGAATTTCACATGATGCGGCAAGAAAATCCTGAGAAGTTTTGTAGTCAGGTATTGTTTATCTTATCGGGAACTTATGATATACTGAGCACCAGTATGCGGATGGAGCTACGTATCATTGTCTTTGGTGTTGTAGGCATTGTGGCTTAACCCAACAATAATCCTATATAAGCAAAACAAACGGCTGATATGTTGATCTTGTTTGTGATGCAGTTTGTAAATAAATTACGTTATGCTAAAGAAGGTGCGAGGGATATCATGGATCGAGCATGTGCTGATTTACCATGGCAAGTCTGGCTAGAAGTTGATGGAAAAGACATTGAGATCCCCAAGGTACCCTGTTATCTAATGAAATCAATCCTTTCCCTGTCTTGTGTGGTCTGTTCTTACAGTATTTGTCCATTTCACTTTCCTCAATGCTATGCCTTTTTATTCTTTGCTAATCTGGAAATACGACCACCACTCATTAAGCATATGTTTGGTACAATGTGAGCATGAGATAGCGTATAATCGCTTGGTAAAAACGATATAGTTGACAACTATATCTAGTTTCCTATCTGGAGAGTTCTTTATTTTAATGGTAACTGAGACTGATGTTGATTTTACCGAAATGCTAACATCATCGTTATTGTTGTTGTTGCTTCAAGGAACTGATATCCCCAATTTGTTTTCCGTTCAGGATTCAGAGGGTCTAATAGTACTTAACATTGGAAGCTATATGGGCGGAGTAGATCTTTGGCAAAATGATTATGAACATGATGATAATTTTAGCGTTCAGTCTATGCACGACAAGACTCTCGAGGTTGTATGTGTCCGTGGAGCGTGGCACCTTGGGAAACTACAGGTCTAATCTCTTCTCAGATTGCTCTTTGCTCTTCTTCCTGATACTTACCTACATAAATTTCTGAGCAGTATTCCTTATTCGCTGTGAGGCTAAAAGATTTATATATGAATTGATACAGCAACTTTGTTTAACACATAATTCTCCCTTTCAGGTGGGTCTTTCTCAGGCTAGGAGGCTAGCACAGGGGAAGGTCATAAGAATACATGTTTCTAGTCCTTTCCCTGTTCAAATAGACGGAGAACCGTTTATTCAGCAACCAGGCTGCTTGGAGATAACTCACCACGGGCAGGTACAACATTTTGCACTCTCGTCAGTCATATGACAAAATCTTAAGGCTACAAACTCTATCATCTACCTTATCAAACAATGATGTAAGGGTTGGTTTGTGTTCAGGTGTTTATGTTAAGAAGAGCATCAGATGAACCTCGAGGCCATGCGGCGGCCATAATGAACGAGGTCTTACTCGATGCAGAATGCAAGGGAGTCATAAATGCATCTCAAAAGAAAGTTCTTCTTCAACAAATGGCTCTCCATCTCTCCTAAAAGGAATACAAAAACAAAGAAGATACAAAATCCTCTCAACAAATTTTGCTAACAAGAAGAGTAACTTCTAATCTTGTCTTACCCATCTAGAAAGCGCCCGGGTACGAGATTTTTGCTTTTTTTTTTACTCTTTTCTTTTTGTTCTATTTTATTTTTCCTTTGGTGTTTGTGAAGAGTGTAATTGTATAGTGTGTGCCCATACGGAAGCCATTGAGATTGGCGTCCAAAAGTGTTAACTAGAAGAAAAAAAAGTAAAAACTTTTGATCATATACATATACATACGCTTGTCATTTTTAGGGTGTTGTACAAAAGCCATGAAGAATCAAAGAAAGGCTTAACTTACAGCCACCCCCAATCAAACGTCTTTTCGTTTCAGATATGAGCTTTTGTTTTTAACTTTTAGCTCCAAACGAAACTGAGTGGAAGATTCAGTGACGTGTATTTCCTTTATGCATATAATTAAGAAAAGGTGCTTTTGAGGGACGTGGATCAATAATATGTTAAAAGATAATTTATAATTCAAATTGACGGACAAATTATTAGCAGAAGCAGCAATCTTTGACAGTGTTAACGCAATTCCTAGCGACTAAATTTAAATCAACCATCTATCGGAGTTGCAGTTGCAGCTGATTTTGTACTTTTTTTTTCTTTTTTTTGTTGTAAAAACCAATGGTATTTCGGTCATTTACGTTACTCAAAAATTGATATTATCTCCTCTAATTATCGTTATACTTAAATTAAAATTTGAGCTTATCCAGTACGCTTTAGATTATCATCTACTACAAATACTATATTTAAAAAAAAATTTAATTGCTGTGACGAAAACCTCTATTTATGTAATCAGTTACAAACAAATCATCGTGCTGACAGAATTTTTAAAGTTGTTTTTATTTTTCTATGAAATATCATATTGGCATAATATTAAGATTTTTATGAGAAAATTTTACATCATGTGCATTTAGCTCAATTTCAATCTTTTTTTTGTTCAAAGCATATTTCTAGCTTCTTAATAATATATCATATATTTATAATTATGTGCTTTAAACTGGATGAATAGGCTCCTTTCAATCCAGCCTACGACCAAAACAAATATCTACAGAAAATAACAGAATATTATAAAATTTTAAGAGCAATATATTCAAGAATAAATTAGAGCCAAAAAGAGACATATCATTTGAATTTCTATTATCCGCATTGTACTTTGTATCTATTTTAGATTTTTTCTTTTCAAAAAAAAATCTGTACATTTCTTCATATTTCCATAAATATTTTTTTAACGTTTTTGGGTTTCCTTATAGATGGAAATAAGTTTTGCTAAGGACTTAGTAGTCAACATAATGATAATTGTTTTATAAAAGGAAATTAAATATTTTGACTAAGACGATTATATTAGATCTTTTTCAAGCATTTGAAAGAAACGGTTACATCTTGTGCATTTGAAGTCAAGATTTTTTCCCCCAAAACCTCCAAAAAATCACAATTATATTTAAATCTAAAAATCTGTATATCATTTATTACTTATCAATTATCTTTTTCTTTAGGATTTTATGGGAAATCTGAACAGTTTTATTTTTCTCGGAAAAACGTTATATAGTGAAAAGAAAATAAAAAGAATCTGAAAACCACTCAGCTCTCCGCACCATGTGAAGGTTGGTGTTGTGGCAAGAACTCTTTTCGAATCTGAACGTCTTAGCTCAAAATAAAAGACGAGCATTTCCCAGAAAAATCCTGTTACCTAATTCCCAGAATTCGAGGAACCCAGAAGTGAATAGAGATTGGGTTTTCGAAAGGTTCTAAATTTTCGCTTGCCCATCAATCGATCTTAATCCAGATTTACCTGAGGTTTGCTCACTCAAAACCCTACCAATTCATTTTCCCTATGTCCCTGAAAATTCGTTTGCTTTTTTTTTCCGCCAAATTTATTGATCCAGAAATGTTCAAATCTGCTCAGATTTGCTTTGCACATGTTTGATCTCTCATTTTGCAGATCGTTTTAAAATCGTGATGTCGTGATTTTTGTCTCTGTTTTAGTCGGTGACCCATGAGTCCATGAGAGAACGAAATTGCTGTTTTGTTGTCTTTTCAATGAGTGTCTCTCCATTAAAATCAGTGGTGGGAATTTGGTAGAGAGCTTAAAAAATTAATGGCTGCTTAATCTGCTTCTGTTAGAAAATTAAAGTAAATGACTGCTTAATTTGCTTCTGTTAAAAAAAAATTCGAGACATGGCTGCTTCATGCTGCTTCAGTTAACCAATTGAAGTAACAGCTGCTCAATCTGCTACTTAAAAAAAGTAATGGCTGCTTAATCTACTCTAGTTATAAAAATTGATGGCTACTTAATCTGCTTCACTTAACCAGTTGGAGTAATCACTGCTTATATCTGCTTCTGTTTTATATATATTTATGTACTTATTAGTGTTTTCTTTTGTTTGGATTTGCTGCAACTCATCCTCGTCAGTTAGAACCTGGAGAATAGATTTATTGGTTTTAGACATCATTTTGTCATGTCTTTTGGTCACTTTCCTTTTGTTTTGATTGATCTCGGCATGTTGTTGGCTCTTCTAATATCTGAAAGGTTGAGTGCATCTGTGATCAAACTGATTATAAATGATGCATTCTTCTCACTTATGTTTCACGTTTTCACTAGCCTGATACCTTACTCACTAATGATGCTTTAGCTGCTCCATCACCATTAGTTTCTCTATTGTTCCCTTTGTATGTAAGCTTGGATCCTTTTTTTCTTCTTTTGTTTGCGTTTCTACATTCATGAATTCACCTTTTCTGTCTTTGTTAAAGTGATCAGTTACTATAAGCTTTCTCCATTTTTTTTTGACATCTTATAATGTTTTAACCGCAGGAGCTCGTTTGGAAGAATGCAAAAGAGGCCATCTCTCTCATGTAGTTGGTTTACAGATTGTTTCTCTTTCAGAGTACAATACTAGATACATTGAGGTCCTTTGTTGATTTGGGTCTTGAGTTGTCTTGTTCAAATGATGGCCTTTTCAATGTCTATTAAGTAGAACTTAGTAGGAGTTAAATGAATATATCATCTCCGTGAACTTTTTCTGGTCTTGTGAAGAAACAGAACTTTTCTTTTTCGGGCTTCATGGGTAAAGAGAGTCAATTGGAGACAGCAAGTTGTGGACTCAATAATCACGATTGTCCACCCGCCAAGAACGAGGAACTAGCAGTTGAGGTGCGTTACAGTACAGACAGTGACTTAGGTTTTCCAACTTGTCGTGTGTGCCATTCTGCAGAATCCGACAGACGAGGAGATGCTGCCTTAGGGTTTTTGGGGATTAATCCTCCGGTTCCAGGAGCTCGTAAAAGCAATGCAGACGAAACCTGTGATGATGTCAGCAAAGCTACAGAGGCTGAACAGAAGAGTTCCATTGTCAAAAGCAATGGGATCGAGTCTGGCTTCATTGAAATAACCAGTCCTGATGGGGAAGTTTTCATTTGCACAAATGATATCGAAATGGGAGTCCAGCAGCATCAGGATGCATTGCTTGAACTTGGATGTTCCTGCAAAAATGAGCTTGCTTTGGTACACTATGCTTGCGCGCTCAAATGGTTTCTTAACCATGGATCTACCGTCTGTGAAATCTGTGGGAATGCTGCGGAAAATATAAAAATTGCTGATTTCAACAAAGTGGTCATTGCCTTGAGGGATTACACAGTTCTAAGAGAAAGAACAGCTGATGGAGGAGATCCACACTCTGTATTACCGGTGAATACAGATTCAACCATAGACTCAGATGAAGTGGCTGCCATTCGAAGGCTACGACTTAGTGAGATATCGTCATGGTTTGGTCCCCATTCCCTGAACAACAACAACAACAGTATCTCTGTTGCGATCGCTCAGGTTATGCCTGAACAACCTTTAGGTGTTGTGAACTTCGACATCTTGCCTATGGAAAGCCGTGCAACAAAATTGGCTGTGGAAGGTACCGGGATTCTACTAGCTACTGGTTTACTCACTGTTACTTTGGTCTGGCTCATTGCTCCTCGTGTTGGAAAGGTATGTCATCTTTCAAACTGTGTATTTAAGCCTCTCTGATGGGTATATTATTAGCGCGTATTGGTAAAGGTTCTTTTAATTGCACAGAAAACTGCTACGAGCGGACTTCATATCCTTCTTGGTGGTCTATGTGCTTTAACAACAGTCATCTTCTTCAGATTCGTAAGTAAATCATCTCATTTTAGAGATTTTCATGGTTTTTGTTTTAGTAATCTAAAAACGCAAAAACTTGAAAACAGGTTGTGCTCACTAGAATCAGGTATGGTCCTGCACGCTACTGGGCGATCTTATTCATCTTCTGGTTTCTTGTGTTTGGTATTTGGGCTTCTCGTTCGAATGCTTCTCATAATAATTCTTGAATCCATCATCATCATCTCTATGCTCTCTGCTCTCTCTCTGCATAAGTTTTTGTAATCTTTTTCATGGAGAAAATATGTACATTGCTTCATCAAAGGAAAATAAGCTCATGCTCATTGATATGATGAATATATACGATTTATAATGATGGTCACTGTTGCATTTACAGTTCCTTTGCATCTACTTCGATATTTTTCTTTATAAACAAAACAGAAAACAAAAATTGAATCTTGCTGATGAGTCAGATCAACCAGTGGACAACCCCATTTGCCCCAACATCAGATATTGAAGAATCGAAAAGCTTGAAAAATTCTCCAACTCCGTCATTGCATAACCCAACTTGGTTTCGCGGTCAGAATCCGACATCGAGTTCCCTCCGATGCGGTGGCCGAATACTCTTGAGAAGTTCCAATTTTTTCATGCTCGCTTGCAACTTTTACCCCTGAGGAGCAAAACTCCAATTCAAGAACGGTTTTTGCTCCGGCGGGTCCTCGAACGACGTCGCGAAATCGGACTGATACGTGAACTGAGGGACAAAAGCGTCATTTTGCAACAGCTCGACGGAACCAAACATCGACGTGTCGAACGCATCAAACGCGTCGTCGAGATCAACCCATTTCGACTCGCTCTGAGCCTCCCAGTTGTCGGAACACGTGACGTCCGGTGAAATCACGTGACTCGAGCATTTCGAGTCCGACATAGTACTAGTCATCATAACCGTGGGCTTCTCATCCGCCGGAAAATACTTCTCCATTGTTCCTTTCTTATTGTAAATCCGACATAAAACCCAATCATCAAGCTGCAAATTTTAAAAACAAAACCATTAATCATCATTACATAGATCGCAAGTTGAGAAAATAAAATCCCATCATCAAACAGAAAGCGTACTCTTAAGTTGTTCTTCTTGTTCATAGAAGCAGATCGATCAACATTAGCGAGACGATACTCGTGCATAATCCAATTCGTTTTTATCCCTTTCGGAGCTTTCCCGGCGTAGAAGACGAGTGCTTTCTTAATCCCCAATGTCTTGGGTTTACCGATCGGTTTATCAGCTCCAGTCGCTTTCCAATAACCGGTTCCAGCTGCCCGGTTTGGACGCGAACCGTTTGGGTATTTCCGGTCTCGATGTGAGAAGAAATACCATTCTTTCTCTCCGTACAAAGCCATTTCTGGAACAAAAATTCGAAATTTGTTCAAAATCAATGAAAAATCACAAGACCCCATCTATTGAAAATTCTACTCGAGATTACCCAATTTTAGTGGGATTGGAAATAGTACCTGGAAGTTCCCATGGATTAAACTTGTACAGATCAATCTCTGCGATTACCGGAACGCTAATCGGCTCCGATGCGCATCTCCGGCAAAGATAGAACTTAACGAGCTCTTCGTCCGTTGGGTGAAATCGGAATCCCGCCGGTAAATTTAGCTCCGCCGTCATTATCGGAAAATTTATCTTGTTTTCTAGTGGATAAGATTCGATTTTTTTTTCTTTGCAAACCTTGATCAGATATTTGTGGTTTATCGGCGATTGAAATCGAGGAGAAGAGAGTAAGTCGATGGAGCTTTTATAAAGAGCAGATTCATGAATCACACGTGGGTGGCTTTCTGACACGTGTGATTGGACCAGCCGTTTTCTTTTCAACGTTGACCGCGCAGCCTGCAAATATGTAAACGTGGCGAGGAATGATTGGATGATCGACATACAAGAGTGTGTGATGTCATTGCTTCCGTCATCAGCACGAACCTTTGTGGATGCAATCTGCTGCTTCTCGGTGTAAGCTTGTGCACGTTTGTTTTCCGGTCAATACATAAATTGTGACTTTGTGAGTGGACTGTGACAAGTGTTACGGTGCGCTTCCCCGCAGCAGAATAATTAAATATCTGTTCATCTAGTCGCGCATGTCATTGAAACGACGTCATCTTGGTCGCACGCCGGCTTAGATACATAAAGATGCGATAATCGACTGTGGATACATTTCCACATAAACGACAATTCTTATAAGAACATGTTTTTATAGTTTGCTTGTTAAAAGTTGTTGTTTACGCGTAGTAGGTAAGTAACTGGTCCTGTGTTACAATTGAGGTATCTTCAAGAAGACAAACAATGTTAATAAATGTTTTATCACAATAAAATAAGAAAATAATCATTATTATATGGGTTTCAATGTATGGGCCTTAAGAAAAACTTGAGATCCATTTTAAGGGCCCTTTTTACCTTTACGTGAAGGCTGTGTTTGGGGCAAGTCCTGTCTTCCAAGTTCCAATTTTCTGTGTCGTATACGCTAAACCCCAATCATTATTATATGGTTTCAACTTTTTCCCAAATTCTGCGTATTGACGAAATTACCCTTCATTCACTACTTCTAAAATCATTTCCTTTATTGGTACAATCTTTATAGTTTTTCCAAAGATGAATATTATAAAATAAAAAAATTTAAATCACGTATTAAACTGATCTTAATTTAGTTACTTGAAATGTTCATATAAATAACTATTTTCCACTACATATATATATATAGATTGGTGGTTTGTACTAGACTATCTAGTGACTAGTGTGGTTAATATGTTACCATCCAGAGAGCTAGTTTAATTGCAAGGGCACTTTAGTAACTCTGCTAGTTAGAATCGTAAGACAAAGGCGAAAAGCATAATGTAGTTTCCAAGCTTATTATATAAATAATCTCAAGAGCTGCTCCAATATTTTCCCAATTATTTCATTTCAATCGATTTTATACAGCTCCCAAATCTCAAATCTTTATTCAACGCTTACTTATTATAATCGTACTTGTACTCTAATCATAGATCGTTGTTGGAGTTATATAATGCGCCAATACGTACACCCACATGCTTGATGTGTATATATATATATACACACACACACACAGGTTCGAACAGTAATCAGTAGTAGAAACATCAAAGAGGAAGAAGAGAAAAAGAAAATGGTGTCGGGTCGGGTCGGGTCGTATTGGATTCTTGTGGCTATGGTTCTTGTATTCTCCATATCTTGCGGCGGCGGCAGTGCTACGGCGGAGAAGGGAGTAACGTACGACGGACGGTCTTTGATTATCGATGGACAGAGGAAACTTCTCTTCTCCGGTTCAATTCATTATCCTCGCAGCACACCCGAGGTAAATATTTTTCGTTATATATATATATAAGATAATCACTGTATATGCATATAATCAAATGTGGTAATGTGATATATGTCTAAAACACTTTTGCCGAATGTAAACTAAAATGGTTGGTCCTCAAAAAAAAAAGATGGTTGGACCAAAACTTGTGTCATATCGATGTAATATGACAAAACTCTGATATCATGAGTATATATATGACAAAATTAACGGGCAGTATAAATATTATATATATATTTAACTGATAATATCTCAAATTATATGTGATGTTGCTTGAAAAAAATAAAAATTGTAGTCGATTTGGCTAATATATGAAGTTTATACTTTATGTATTGGCCTATTTAAAAAAACACACACACATATATATATATATATATATATATATATAACATATATATATATATATATATATATATATATACTTTTGCATAAATCGAAACTTTGTAACCGAATTCTGTTTTCACGAGTTCCTTTACAATTTATTAAGTTGTGTTCACTTTTCATGTACTTTGTGTTGCGTGAGAATCTGCTTTTCTGGCGAAACAACGCACAAGCGTTTTTTTTTCCTCGCAGAAATTCAGAAATATTCTTTTTTAGGAAATTAAGATATATTTAATTTTTGGTAATTTGGTTTCATGATTGAATATGAAACTAACATCTAGTGGAAACTGATTTTAAGCACGACACCAGTATAAATACACTAATCATAAGTTTATGCCGTGTAGGTTGAGGATTAGTTTTTCCTATTTTTATGAAAGGTTATTATTGTACATAAATAACAACAAAGCGAAAAAGACATGCACTATGTGTTGAAGTGAAATTGATCTGTCAAGAATTATTTATAAAAAAAATATTTTATTGTATGGTTCACAACATTTCTTTAGCTTCATTATCAAGATTAAGACAGAGATTTCATCTAACACAACATCTTTGACTCCTTGACTCTACTGAAATTGAAAGTCACGGGTCTCAAGTTTCTGTTCTTTTTTATAGATTCTGCCTACTTCTTTGACCCTTTTTGTACTTCTAGATTTATCATATACAAGCAGAATCAATGAGTACTTGCTTATTAATTCATTTATAATCCGAAACTAATTAGACACAGATCCGTTCTCTGTGCTACATTTAATGTTCTTCTCATGGTTTCTAAACATAAAATAAGAATAGATTAAATAAATGAATAATTATCCATATCAAATAAAAGGTCAAAATGTGTAAAACAATAGTACAAAATATTTGTTGTTGTCAACTTATATAACAATATTTTATTAAATTACATGTGATGATCATTATTTCTGCGCCTTATTATCATTTGGTCTTTGACAACTTTAACACAGTCACGTGAACAAGTCTTATTTCATTATTATCTCTAATCTATCCGGATCCAAAGACAACCAATCTTACTTTCGTTGCAGTGCAAAATGTATTAACATTTTGATTTATTTGAATAATCTATCGCGTCATTTAAATTTAAAAGTAATTTAAAAAATAATTTTATTTTATTTTATTTTTTGTTGCAGATGTGGCCGTCTCTGATAAAGAAGACAAAGGAAGGAGGCATCGATGTGATCCAAACGTACGTTTTCTGGAACCTCCATGAGCCTAAGCTCGGACAGGTCGGTCCATTTATTTAATTTCTCTTTATTGAAAATTTAAAATTTGTTATTTTTTAATATGATAAAGAATAGCATATAGTTTTCTTGTTTTTTTTTGCTAAAAGAAATTAACATATAGTTTTTTTAATTAAAATGAACATTGCAGTATGATTTTAGCGGAAGAAACGATTTGGTGAAGTTTATTAAAGAAATTAGATCGCAAGGTCTCTATGTCTGTCTACGTATTGGACCCTTCGTCGAAGCCGAATGGAACTACGGGTACTAAATCAATTCAAACAATATTTTTTAGTTGTTAAATTTAAAATTTGTGTTTTATAAATTGTGACAACCGCTTTGGTTAACCAGGGGATTGCCATTTTGGTTACGGGATGTACCCGGTATGGTATACCGAACCGACAACGAGCCATTCAAGTTCCACATGCAAAAATTCACCAGTAAGATTGTGAATTTGATGAAATCGGAGGGCTTATATGCTTCTCAAGGAGGTCCAATTATTCTTTCCCAGGTAATTTTCTTCGTTATTGTTTATCTTATGTCAATGTCAAGAAACCGAACAGAACCGAAAAGTAGGGTTAACTAACTAAACCGAACCAATGCTTAGAAATACAAACCCAATCATGACTTTGGAACCAGTGATGAAATTCCGTTAGCGTTATGATGTGAATATGTTTGTTTGGGTTCTTGTGGTTTTAATCGTATAGATCGAGAACGAGTATGGAAACGTGGAGGCGGCTTTTCGTGAGAAAGGAGCTTCGTACGTCAAGTGGGCAAGTCAAATGGCGCTAGGGCTTCAGACCGGTGTGCCATGGATCATGTGCAAGCAGCCCGATGCTCCTGATCCAGTGGTGCGTACCGTACCCTACTGGTTACTTCATTATCTAATTAAGATACATTGATCTCTTAAAGATTGATGTTTTATTTTGTAGATCAATACGTGCAACGGAATGAGATGCGGCGAGACATTTCCAGGACCAAACTCACCCAATAAACCGAAAATATGGACTGAGGATTGGACATCTTTGTAAGGGTTACTTCATTGTCTATTTCGATATTTTTGTACTTGTTCAAGAAGTTAACTCTGTTTTCATCTCTTTGTGATGGAAACAGCTTTCAGGTTTACGGAGCAGAACCTTATATTAGATCTGCTGAGGATATTGCTTTTCACGCCGCTCTTTTCGTTGCCAAAAACGGAAGCTTCATCAACTACTACATGGTACATAAGATTCTATTTTTCTTCGCGATATGATCATTAGGAACTCATCATCAACCGTAATTTATACAGTATCACGGTGGAACAAACTTTGGAAGGACTTCATCTTCATATTTCATTACAGGATATTATGATCAAGCTCCTCTCGACGAATACGGTTCGGTCTAAAGCTCTCAATCTGGTTCTTTGCATCAGTCAGCATTTCGGGGGGAAGAAAACTGATAACCTGAATCTGATCTTGTTTTACTGTTTGAAGGTCTTTTAAGACAGCCAAAGTATGGTCACTTGAAGGAGCTTCATGAAGCTATAAAATCCTCTGCAAATCCTCTGCTTCAGGGGAAGCAAACGATTCTCTCCCTGGGACCAATGCAACAAGCTTATGTATTTGAAGACGCAAGCAGTGGATGCGTTGCGTTTCTGGTGAACAACGAAGCAACTAAAGTCATTCAAATACAATTCAGAAACAATGCGTATAGCTTGCGTCCCAAGTCAATTGGTATTCTTCAGGATTGCAAAACCTTAATCTATGAAACAGCAAAGGTAAATCTTTCTATTCCTCTTTTGCCAACTTTCAATCATACTAGTGGTAATGAACTGCTAACTTAGCATATAAACCGCTTAATAATGATTGTCGTTAAAAGGTGAATGTGGCGAAGAACATGAGAGTTACAACGCCGGTTCAGGTCTTCAAGGCTCCAGACAAATGGGAAGTGTTTCGAGAAACAATCCCAACATTCGCACGCACATCTTTGAAGAAAAATGCTTTATTGGAACATACTAACTTGACTAAGGACAAGAGTGATTATCTTTGGTACACTCTAAGGTAATATAAAAGACACATTTCTCACGTTATATCTAATTAGTGTTCTCTCATTTCTAACACATTTTTGGCTCAACGAATTTAAGGCTTAAGGCGAATTCACCCTGCGAAAACCCGTCCCTCTACATTGAGTCAGCAGGACATGTTGTTCACGTGTTCGTCAACAATGCACTAGCAGGTACATAATTACTGAAAGTAACCTGAGAAGGAGAATGTGTTTACAAACATTTGCTTCACTGTTGATTTGGACGGTCCATCTACATAGTTCACAAGATAAACATTTTACGCTCTGGTATATTATGTTTACCAATGTGTTCATATTTCATATATATGAACAAATTGTAAGTATGTCCTTGCAGGATCTGGACATGGAAGCAGAGACATAAGGGTGGTTAAACTCCAAGTTCCAGTTAGCTTAATCAATGGACAAAACAACATTTCAATCCTCAGCGGCATGGTTGGTCTACCGGTATGGCGTTTGCTTAAACCAAAACCCGGTTAATCTTTCCCTGTTTTACACAAAAGATTAGAATCATAACACGTTTTCCCCATCCTGTGAATAAAAAAGGACTCTGGAGCTTACATGGAGAGGAAATCTTATGGACTAACCAAAGCTCAAATGAAATGTGGCGGGGCAAAAACCATCGATTTGAGTGGATCTCGATGGGGTTACTCGGTAATAAATAAAAAAACGTCAAAGGTCATGATCTGATTGAGGGGAATGGTTGTTGTGTTGAGACCTAACCTAAACATGTATGACTTGTGAAGGTGGGTTTACTTGGGGAAAAAGTTAGGGTACATCAATGGAGGAATCTAAAGAGAGTGAAGTGGAGTACCAATAACGCTGGACTCATTAAGAATCACCCTCTCGCTTGGTACAAGGTATGCCTATATACGTATATAGTTGTAAAAAAATAAAAACGAAAATTATGATTTATCATGTGTAAAATAATTTATATGCAGACAATGTTTGATGAACCGAATGGAGATGGGCCGGTGGGCCTTAACATGACGAGTATGGGCAAAGGAGAAATGTGGGTGAATGGTGAAAGCATTGGTCGTTATTGGGTTTCCTTTCTCACTCCTTCTGGCCATCCTTCTCAATCTATGTAAGTGTCACTGCTCCATTAACTACACATGTTGAACAAAGACAAAAATTAGCTATTTTTAACTGACCAATTTTTTTTTGGTTTGGATTTGATTGATGCAGATATCATATTCCAAGGGCGTTTTTGAAACCATTTGGAAATCTTTTGGTTATAATGGAAGAAGAAGGTGGTGATCCTCTTGGGATTTCTTTGAATACAATATCGGTTATTGGTTCGAACCAAGCTCAATCTCAACTTTCCTGTAATTTTTTTTAGATTGTTTGTCGGTCTGAATTATTTTTTTTATATTGTTTGTTGGTAGTCAGGGTTTTCTAACCAAAATGATCAATAAATGTTATTGAATCGAATTATTCAATATATAAGTCGTGTTGATATGAAAATGAAATATTAACACACCTAAATACTTATATCATTTGATCTAAATCTAGTTGAATATACCGTAAGAAGTTCTTTACTCTAAATGTAATTATAAAGAAAAACCTTAATTATTGCAAGTACGTTGTCAGAGATATATACATCAGTTTTAAAAATTTCATTATGTTTTGAATACAAAGGAAATAACAGAGTTTATGATAATATTCTTAGGAGATTAAAAAAAGGAAAATCAAAAGAAATACTGAAAATAGAGAGATCCACCGATCTCGCTCGTATCCCAAAGTACTAAAAAAGATCAAAGCTGAAACTTTGTTGGTCCGCCGAATCCAGTTGCTCTTCACCGACACCGATTTCGCAGTATTTCACGCGCCGTTTTAGTTTTGGAAGACACGCACGATCTTACGATGTCTTTACTCATCCTCCGTCCAACTCACGCTCCAAGAGTAGCGCGTGGATTTTAAGATTTGAGAAGAAGCAAAAAACTTACGAACGTGGGGCCCTGGAAGTTTAAGACTTCACCTCTTTCGGCATTGGATTTGTTAAGATTATGTTAATACTTGAGAACAGGGTCGAAATATCGTAGAATAAGTCGTATAAATATTATTTTTTCATATATTATTATATTTTTTACGAAAATATATTTGTGAAATTTCATCTTTAATAATTTGTTAGCAAATAAATAGAATTTTTCTGCTCTATATGATATTTTCTTCGAATCAACTGAGAAGAAGACGACCCCACGTTCAAAACAAGAATTTTCCTATCGAGATTTTGTAACATGTTACAAGAAAAAGGAAACAACGCTTTCATGTGTTTTCATTGGGTGGTTAACAAACAAGAAAAACAGATTCTCAGTTTCTACATAATATAGATCAACGAAAGGCAACTTGGAGACACGAAGATGCCCAAAAACGTGGATTGGTCGGAGAGCAGCGTTTTCGAAATTCTGTCTTAACATTAAATCTGCCGTATCAATTTTCATTTAATTTTTGGTTTTACTCTGTACATGTGATATGTTTTCATTGGTGATAAAGTTACAAGTTTAGACAACGCATATCAAATAACCAGTATTGGTAAATTCATGCAAATAAAAAAGATAACCAATATTTTCCGTTTTCTCGTAAAAAATGTGATGAAGCTAGTTGTTTTGTCTTGACGTACGATCGATTACGTGGTGAGAGAACAGAGAAAGGGTTAAATATCCTTTTGTGTGAAAGTCAAATTTGGTTAACAAGATTTTTTTATATAAAGGCCTAACGACACTATGCTTTCTCTCATGTCTTTTTCTTTCTCGAAGTTTGCTTTACTTCTTCACTAATTTATGGACCATGACGAATGGTGTATTCAAGCGCCACGCCACAGATCATCGTGTTTTTTAGTTTTCTTTTCTTTGTACTATAAAAAGGTTTTCTTCTTATTCTTTTAACAAACTCAAACTCTACGTTGATTCCAAGTCCAACGAATATAAATCATGTATAGTGAATAAAAACTACTTTATAAATTATTAGTGGTGCCTTGATGATTCAGAGTATAAATTAAAAAGAATCTTTCTCGTCGTTTTCCCTAAAACTTCACCATCCTAAGATATTTTTGCATTGTCTATATCGTAATTGCCATGTATCAGAAGAGGACAATCAACTATTAATCAATATGTATCTTCAAATTTTGTATAATTCTATAGTACCCTTTTTCGGTTTTTGCCTGTAAATGTATATTATACATAAACGATAGAGTGTTGATAAGCAAAATAATCTTATATTAATAAGAGACAATCTACAACATAAATAATGATAGTTCACAGTACACTGAAGAGTGATTTGGTCACTCTCTCTCTCTCACACACAAACCAAGGAAGATTTCTGGAAGCTCTTAAAGGGATAAATCTTGTTTTCCCTCTCAATTGGAAATAGAGGGTTTTGAGACTTTTACAAGGACACTCGATAAATACGAAGTAGAAAGCTCAAAAAACTTTAAACAAAAAGATGAAGCGAGTTGCTAAAAGCATTGCTTCTCCGGCGATTGCTGTGGTGGCAATTGTGTTTCTCTTCTCGTTGAGAGCTGTTTCGGCGGCGAATGTAACCTACGACAACCGTTCTCTCTCAATCGCTGGTCGCCGTCAGCTCATTATCTCCGCCGCCATTCATTATCCGAGAAGTGTTCCAGCTGTTAGTAACTGGCTCTTCTTCCTTTTTCCTTTTTTTTCTTCTCAAGTATTTGAATTTATGTCTGGTGATGCCAAAGTTCGAAGCTTTTTCTTCTCAAGTATTTGAATTTAAGTCTAGTAATGGGTTTGCTGTCAAATGATTTGGGGATATCTAGATTTCTTCTAATTCATCCTCCGTCAAAGTGTGTTTTCCTTAGTTTTTATTTTCCGGGAAAAATGGAAAAGGACTGGTATACATCAGTAGGGTTCTTAGCTATGATTGTGGTTGATTTGGAAAATATCTGTTTTGAGAATTTTGTTGCTGATGAAATTGATTTTCTTGCAGATGTGGCCATCACTTGTTCAAACAGCAAAAGAAGGAGGCTGCAACGCAATCGAATCTTATGTATTTTGGAATGGCCATGAGCCATCTCCTGGAAAGGTTGGAAGTCAAATAAATAATAATAATGTGTGTTGTTTTGAGCTTTGTCTCCATCAATTTAAAAGATCATTTTTTTTTTGGTTTGTAGTATTATTTTGGTGGACGGTATGATCTAGTGAAGTTCATCAAAACTGTTCAGCAAGCTGGAATGCATATGATTCTGCGAATTGGCCCTTTTGTTGCGGCTGAGTGGAATTACGGGTAATGTTCTTTCTTGAGAATCATTTTTTTCCACTGATCGTATTCGTGTCGTTTTAGATATGAAGTTAAAGGATGTAGTTTTGTAATTGCAATCTTGTGGTTATAGGGGAGTCCCTGTTTGGCTACATTATGTGCCAGGAACAGTCTTCAGGGCGGATAACGAGCCATGGAAGGTTAGAAAGCATAATATTTCAAAACTTGGTTATCTCTATTACTAGAAAGATCATAATCTCTATGAATTTTGTTTCAGCATTACATGGAGAGTTTCACCACATATATAGTAAACCTGTTGAAAAAAGAGAAGCTTTTCGCACCACAGGGCGGTCCAATAATCTTGTCTCAGGCAAGACATATGACAACATATAAAAGTCCAGCATCATTCTGTTTCCTTTCGGAATATTGTTTTGATGTTTGTTCTTAATAACCTGGCTTTCATCAGGTGGAAAACGAGTACGGGTATTATGAGCGTGACTACGGAGAAGGAGGGAAGAGGTATGCTCAGTGGTCTGCCTCTATGGCTGTTTCGCAGAACATTGGTGTTCCATGGATGATGTGTCAGCAGTGGGATGCTCCTGCGACTGTGGTAAAGTCTATATCGAAATCCGACACACACCTTCACTTTTTTGGTTCTTTTGCTCACTATTTTGCAGCAACATGTTAGCCGTGCGCAGATGCTTTGTGACAAGTGCATATGCTCCGGGTTTCAATGAATTGTCTGATTACATTTTTCAGATAAGTACCTGCAATGGATTTTACTGTGACCAATTCACACCTAATACACCGGATAAACCCAAAATCTGGACTGAGAACTGGCCTGGATGGTAGCAAGATTGATCTTTTGTCCCTTTTATCATTTCTATATAAACTCAGAGTCTTTTGGAGTATCTTCTCAATTGGCAACCAAATCTGATTATCGCAGTCTCCTCCTTTTTCTTCAAGGTTTAAAACTTTTGGAGGCAGAGACCCACACAGACCAGCAGAGGACGTAGCTTACTCTGTTGCTCGTTTTTTCCAGAAAGGCGGAAGTGTCCACAACTACTATATGGTAAATTACTAAATAGTAGTTAGTTTCTTTTCAAGACGAGCTAATTAGTTGGTTCTATATCAGTTTATGAACTAAACGTAGCTTTTTGTTTAATGTTTCTGGGTTTTGTTTTTAATGTTGGTGTAGTATCATGGAGGAACAAACTTTGGACGTACTTCAGGAGGACCATTCATCACAACAAGCTATGACTATGAAGCTCCGATCGATGAGTATGGTGAGTTTTGTAACATAAAGAACAGTATGGAGTGAGAACTATTCAACGGTTGTAAAGTATGTTTGTTTCTGTTCCTTTCTTAGGATTGCCAAGATTACCAAAATGGGGACACCTTAAGAATCTCCACAAAGCTATAATGCTCTCTGAAAACATGCTGATCAGTGGCGAGCATCGGAATTTTTCATTAGGCCCTTCGCTCGAGGTAGATTTTTGTTTGTAAACTGCGCGCAAAAGACTTCTGTTTCTGTCAGAATGCTTCTTCTGATGGTTTATTTTTTTTTCCAATTTTTCAGGCTGATGTGTACACAGATTCTTCAGGAAGTTGTGCTGCGTTTCTGTCAAACTCGGATGATAAAAACGACAGGACGGCTATGTTTCAGAACGCGTCATACCACTTACCTGCTTGGTCAGTTAGCATTCTTCCTGACTGCAAGAATGCGGTTTTCAACACTGCAAAGGTAAAAAAATACTGATTCTGACAATGACACCCCGAAAAACGCAGCTTCACTGATTTTTTTCATTTGCAACAGATAACTTCGAAGTCCTCCAAGGTAGAAATGTTACCTGAAGATTTGAAATCTTCATCAGGTCTTAAATGGCACGTGTTCTCGGAGAAACCAGGTATCTGGGGAGAAGCAGACTTTGTGAAAAATGAACTTGTTGATCATATCAACACCACAAAGGACACAACTGACTATCTTTGGTACACAACAAGGTCAGTATCTACTGTTAATACTGCAGAAAAGTTCGTTGAGAAAGAATCTGAAGCAAATATATTCAATCTCTTGCAGTATAACAGTCAATGATGATGAAGAATTTCTGAAGAAGGGAAGCCGTCCGGTTCTCTTTATTGAATCAAAGGGGCATACTCTGCATGTTTTCATTAACAAGGAGTACTTAGGTACTTCCACAAACTCACAGTGATTCATTTGGTTAGTTCTTGCACTCGAGTTTCTATTGATTGCGTGTAAATGTGACTACTGGTCTCTAGGAACTGCGACAGGGAATGGGACTCATGTGCCTTTCAAACTTAAGAAATCAGTCTCTCTCAAAGCGGGAGAAAACAATATTGATCTGCTTAGCATGACCGTTGGTCTTTCGGTAATTCTATAAGTATTGTCTTCCAGTTATCATTTTGGTTTTGCGTCATCATCCTCACTCATACATATTGGTTATTTCTGCTACAGAATGCAGGATCCTTTTACGAATGGGTTGGAGCTGGTCTTACAAGCGTCTCAATCAAAGGTCTCAACAATGGCACATTAAATTTGACAAATAGTAAATGGTCATACAAGGTTATATAACTCTCCCCAGAAACCTCTCATGTGTTCTGAGTGATGCTCTCTTTAACGAATATCTCAAGACAAATCCTATGAAATCTTGCAGCTCAGCGTGCAAGGAGAGCATCTAGGCCTGTTCAAGCCAGGTAACTCAGCAGCTGTGAAATGGACCGTGACTGCAACACCTCCCAAGAAACAACCTTTGACTTGGTATAAGGTAATGCAACTCTTGGGCAAGATCTAAGATTATAGAAGATCAAGTTTCTTTTCCTCTCTCTAAAAGATCTGATCTTTTGGTAGGTTATTATAGACCCACCTTCTGGGAGTGAACCGGTCGGGCTTGATATGATCAGTATGGGAAAAGGCATGGCTTGGCTAAATGGTGAAGAGATTGGAAGATACTGGCCCAGGATTGCTAGAAAGAACTCTCTGAATGATGAATGCGTTAAAGAATGTGATTACAGAGGGAAATTCATGCCAGATAAATGCAACACTGGATGTGGAGAGCCATCTCAAAGATGGTAAACATAAAAGCCACTAAAGTTCATCTTTCACCTTTAACATCACTTTGTTCAAATTCGATTCTTGGTTTTTGGCTTAGGTATCATGTTCCTCGTTCATGGTTTAAGCCTTCCGGGAATGAGCTTGTGATCTTCGAGGAGAAAGGCGGCAATCCCATGAAGATAAAGCTGTCGAGACGGGTAGTCTCAGAGGTTTGAGCCATAAGTTAAAGATTTATGCACAAAAGCAATTAGCAAACAAGTTTTGGGGATTCAGATGTTACCAAGGAAGCCAAGGAAATGATTGTTTTTTATTGTCCGTATTTCTCTGTTGCAACTCCAAAACAATAAACAAAATTTCTACTTGTTAACACATCTTTCACCATCAAGCTACATCATTTTTTCACATGAACCTCGGGACATAAAAACTCATTCGATCTCCTCAATCACCACACCCCCTTTTCGGATATGACCTTTTTCCTTCACGTCTGGAAATTCTTTGTAATCGTTAGGCTCAACCATCGAGTTCTTCTCTGCCCTTACCGATGATTCCAGAACTTGCCACACTTCTGGAGTCTGCTCATTGACCCAACACATCATGAAGAACACTTTTCTATCTGCAAGTTTTAGTTTCTTCTTCAGATCACGCCCTGATGATTTCACTTCCTGTATTGCACCATGAATCAACCTTTGGAGATCACAGAGCAAGCACACCAGAGCTGCATTGCCGAGAGAAAGCAAATGAATCACATCATCGATCAGATTCAATCCGAATTTCAGACCGCCGCCGAGGTTCTTATAAGTTGAAGAGCACGTCTTTACCAGGCAAAACGACAATACTTCCTTTATGGTCCCCGGTTGTGCATTCTGACCCAATACTGATGAAACAGTCAGTACCATTGTCGCTGAGCCTAACGAATCGGATTGCCACTCTCCATTATAGATACGAAGAGTGAAACAATAACTGTATACGATGTCAACCAAATGGAGTGGTAAGAGCGGAGATGGATTCGTAGAGCTAAGCTTGCTTAGTGAGATCAGAGGTGTATCAGGCCCTCGAGGGATTTCGCTCACAATCGTTGCTTCTTGATCATCTTCTTCTTCAACACATTGTATCAGTTGCTTACCTTTTGGTCCAAGGGAGATCGTTCGAGCTGAAGGGCGTAACCACCAAGGGTCCCATGGTTCAATCATTTTACTAAGTTCTCCAGACGCTAAGGCTCTTTGGAACCCTTTCCTCTCTTCTAAGCTCAGATCATCCAGATTGATCTCATCTCCGGAAAGAATCTTTTGAATAATTTCCTCCGGCAGAGACAAACTTGAACCTTCATCATCCGTGATGCTATCTATTCCCCCATCATATTCTTCTTCTTCCGAGTGAAACCGTTTCAAAATTTCAAGCATCTTCGTTTTGGTTTGATCATCAGATCGAACTTGCCGCAACTCATCAACCACATTCTCTCTCATGAAGGATTCAGTGCACTGGACACTGTGAGATTTGTAACAAGGAAGAGAGCAGTAGCGGAAGTTGCAGCGAGGACAAGTGTACTGCGAGAACTGCTTATTACAAACATGGCAGATAATCCGCGAAGAAGAAGGGTTTAAAGGAGACGAATTTGAAGTCTCCGATGTAATAATCGTCTTCTCCGGCATCATTTCTCCGAATCCTTGAACAAACTATCGCGATTCCAAATTAGGGTTTAGTTTGAAGTAGACAGGTCCGGAAACTCAAATACCATATTCTATAAATCGGATCTGGGCCGGGTTGTGACATTATGGGCCTTAATGTTTCGAAGCGGGTCGGATATTCAGGTGAATATCTGACCCGGAAAGTTCGTCTCCCTCAGTGTTTCTTTATTTCTTCCTCAATCTAAGGATTCCATGAACGGAGAACCAAAATGAGATCCCTTCTCTTTGTACTATCACTCATTTGCTTTGGCTCACAAACAGCACTTTCATGGAAGAAGGAGGAGTTTCGCAGCTGTGAACAAACTCCATTTTGTAAACGAGCTCGATCCCGTGCTCCCGGCGCGTGTTCTCTGATTGTAGGCGATGTTTCCATCACCGATGGAGATCTCGTAGCGAAGCTCCTACCCAAAATTCCTAATCAAGGTGATGGGCATCAGATCAACCCGTTGGTACTCTCTCTCTCGGTTTATAAGGATGGGATCGTGCGGCTCAGGATCGACGAGGACCATTCGCTGAACCCCCCGAAGAAGAGATTCAGAGTGCCTGATGTGGTAGTTTCTGAGTTCGAGGAGAAGAAGATCTGGCTGCAGAAAGTAGCGACAGAGACGATCTCTGGAGACATTAGTCCGTCTTCAGTAGTCTACGTATCGGATGGCTACGAGGCGGTGGTGCGGCACGAACCGTTTGAGGTGTTTGTGCGCGAGAAATCAGGTGATCGCCGTCGTGTCGTGTCTTTGAATTCTCATGGGTTATTTGATTTTGAGCAGCTGGGGAAGAAAGCTGACGGAGATAACTGGGAAGAGAAATTTAGGACCCATACAGATTCGAGACCATCTGGTCCTCAATCCATTAGCTTCGATGTTTCGTTTTATGATTCCAGTTTCGTTTATGGAATTCCTGAACACGCCACTAGCTTCGCCTTAAAGCCTACCAAGGGTCCTGGAGTGGAGGAATCTGAGCCGTACCGGCTATTTAATCTAGATGTTTTTGAATACGACCATGAATCACCATTTGGGCTTTACGGGTCGATTCCATTCATGGTTTCACATGGGAAATCTGGTAAAACTTCCGGATTTTTCTGGTTGAATGCTGCGGAAATGCAGATTGATGTGTTGGCTAGTGGATGGGATGCAGAAAGTGGTATTTCATTGCCTTCCAGTCAGAGTAGGATAGACACATTGTGGATGACCGAGGCGGGGATTGTGGACACATTCTTTTTCGTCGGGCCTGAGCCAAAAGATGTCGTAAAGCAGTATGCAAGTGTGACAGGTACGTCAGCCATGCCTCAGTTGTTTGCCACTGGTTATCACCAGTGTAGGTGGAACTACAAAGATGAGGAGGATGTGGCACAGGTGGACTCGAAATTCGATGAGCATGATATTCCTTATGATGTTCTCTGGCTTGACATCGAGCACACAGATGGGAAGAGGTACTTTACATGGGATAGTGTGTTGTTTCCTCATCCAGAGGAGATGCAGAATAAATTGGCTGCAAAGGGTAGACGGATGGTGACCATTGTGGATCCTCATATCAAGAGGGATGACTCATATTTCTTACATAAGGAGGCTACTCAGATGGGATACTATGTAAAGGCTTCTTCTGGAAAGGACTTTGATGGTTGGTGCTGGCCTGGTTCATCATCTTACATTGATATGTTGAGTCCAGAGATTAGAGAATGGTGGGGTGGAAGGTTCTCGTATAAGAACTATGTTGGTTCAACTCCGTCATTATACATCTGGAATGACATGAATGAGCCTTCCGTATTCAATGGTCCAGAGGTATAACTTTCTGTCTGATTGGCCTTTGCTTGTTCCCTTATTTTTTTTCTGTAATCTGTATAGTTCAAGTTCTCATAATCATTTTGGGATTGCGGTCCCTTGTTTCTCTACAGCGCAATTATGGATAGCTTTGAAATGTGCTTGGTTATTTTGTATTATACATCACTAATCTCGCGTGAACTGATACCTTTTTTTCTTTTATTAAATATTGCACTATTAGCTCGAGTATTTCAATATCCCTTTTCTGTTTATGTGGTTTTACATTGGATCTTCATCTTTGTGACTTCTTTAAGATTAGGTGTAAGCTATGGTTGCTTATCTTCACGTTTGTTGGTTTATCAGTTATCGACTTATCGTAGAGAAAATTCGCTTTTTCCCCACATTGAACTTTCATCGGAAAACGTTTTATCACTGGGATGAAGACTGACTGGCTTTCGTTTCTTGAACAGGTTACTATGCCAAGGGATGCATTACATGTTGGTGGTGTTGAACACAGGGAAGTTCATAACGCTTATGGATATTACTTTCACATGGCAACTTCCGATGGACTTGTCATGCGTGGAGAAGGAAAGGATAGGCCTTTTGTATTGTCAAGAGCAATCTTTCCTGGTACTCAAAGATACGGAGCAATTTGGACTGGAGATAACACAGCCGAATGGGAACACCTTAGAGTCTCCATTCCAATGTTATTGACACTTGGTCTTACTGGAGTCACATTTTCAGGTACAAGGAAATTATCTGTTCAAATTCTGCTGGAGAATTATGTTCTCTTTCTCAAATCTAATGGAAGCTTTCTTTTCTTTTGCAGGTGCTGATATTGGTGGGTTCTTTGGAAATCCTGAACCTGAACTACTAGTTAGATGGTACCAAGTCGGTGCTTACTATCCATTTTTCAGGGGTCATGCTCATCATGACACCAAAAGACGAGAACCTTGGTTGTTTGGGTAAGATGTGATTTAGTACTTGTGTTTTCCTTGTCAAGACTTATTATTCGAGTATAAACGCTCCAGGGATTGATCATGTAGTTGACAATTGAATATGATCGCGAAACTAGAACTTAGTGTTGCACTCTACTCAGTTAATTTTATAAATAGTTAATACCATTAGTATAGGCATTGGAACGGTTATCCAGAGGTCCCTCAGCCTCTGTTTTGGAGGCTTGTAAATTTTGCACTTTCTCATTCGAATCAACTTAATTTCATTTTGTTTCAGTGAACGGAATACAGAACTCATGAGAGATGCCATACACACTCGTTATGCACTGCTCCCATACTTCTACACGTTATTTAGAGAAGCAAATGTTACGGGTGTTCCTGTTGTACGTCCGTTATGGATGGAATTCCCACAAGATGAAGCTACTTTTAGCAACGATGAAGCCTTCATGGTCGGTGATGGTCTATTGGTGCAAGGAGTTTACACTAAGGTACTTGGAGCGCTTAAGTACCACTTTTTTTTTTGATAATAAAGTAGCACTTCTTTCTGATTTCTACTTTCAAGGTTTGGCCTTGTGATAATCAATCATCTCCGAAGAAATGATCAAACTTTGTCATATACTTTCTTGTCATCTATATGCAAACTTAGGGAACAACACATGCGTCCGTGTATTTGCCTGGCAAAGAATCATGGTATGACCTGAGAAACGGAAAGACATATGTTGGAGGCAAGACTCACAATATGGATGCTCCAGAAGAAAGCATCCCTGCGTTTCAAAGGGCAGGAACTATTATCCCAAGGAAAGACCGGTTCCGACGAAGTTCTTCTCAAATGGACAATGATCCTTATACTTTGGTACGTAAAACTCTTCCATTGCCACAGTGTTTGATCATATGCTATCAGTTCAATGAAATTAACTCGATCAGGTAATAATAATAATAATAATAATAAAAAAAAAAGACATCTCAGGAACTGAACTCCAGTGATGAAATGTGAGCTAACTTCCAAACACCATTGGAACTAGTATGACTCTAAAAGCGCATGAAGTCATTTGTTATCCCTCCTACACAGTACATATTGATAGATCCGTAGACAGTTAAGCTGTGATTGGTTGGTTGGTAACGGTCTGTAATCTTTGTGCTTTTTTTGTTTTTAATATTCAGGTGGTAGCTTTGAACAGTTCTCAAGAAGCACATGGTGAACTCTACATCGACGATGGCAAAAGCTTTCAATTCAGACGAGGGTCTTACATCCACCGTCGCTTCGTCTTCTCCAATGAAGTTCTTACATCAACGAACATAGCTCCTCCACAAGCTAGTCTCTCATCCCAATGCTTGATCGACAGAATTATCCTCGTGGGACACACCTCGGGTCCGAAATTTGCACTGGTCGAACCTTTGAATCAAAAGGCAGAGATTGAGATGGGACCGTTGCGAATGGGTGGGCTAGTAGCTTCCTCCGGTACAAAGGTCTTGACTATTCGCAAACCGGGTGTTCGGGTAGACCAAGACTGGACCGTAAAGATTCTGTGATTGAACCATTCTCGCTCGTGGCTGATATCTGCTTTTCCGGCGATGGAATTGTCACACCCCTTTTTTAATATATTTTTGGAGTTTTAGACTTAAATAGTTGTAAGAGCTAACAGTTGCATTGTTGTTTATCTTGATATAAAAAAAAAGCTCAGATTTTTGATAATTTCATAATGCATGATGACCGGTTTCATAGTTAATAAAAAATATATGCATTTTTCTTAGTCTTCAAAGATTAAACAGACCGGAAAAGGCCTAATCCTATATATATAGTTGGAATCATATAACGATTTGTTTTGTAGTCAGACCATTTTTAAAGAACCTAATCTTTCATTGCTGCTAAAATCATTTTTAAATCCTTTACTTTTCACCTAATTAACCCAAGAACATTCTAGCATTACGTTTCATATTTTCAGTAGCTAGTGGATAAAAATAATAAAGATCAATCAGATTCTGTGGTCTACATTTGATTTTTTTTTCTTTTTCAGACAACTTTAACTCAATTTGTACTGTTTACAGTTTTTTTTCTTTAAAAAAAATCTGAATGTGAAAGTTTGTCGTTATTAATGTTAGATTCGTGTAGATGCCAACATTTCGTGTAATAAAAGTAGGTTTAAAGATCATTTTCCTTTTAATCTAAAACCTCATATTTTCAGACAATATTCCGTTCATGAATCTCGAAATATAGATAAACTAATACATTTCAGAATGTAAAATGTAGTGAATATAATAAACAAATAAATAAAAAAGAATCTTGGAATTCAAAGGGAGTTTTTGAAAGTGTTCAAAGATACTCTTTAAAAATGAAAAATGCTAGGTAATAATATATACCACTTGCATGACAAATTCGATTCTCTTTTCATCATGCATTTTCGCTTTATTTTTGTTCGTTTAAACCAATAATATTATTTTGGCCTGAAATCTAAAATTGACTATCAATCTTTTTATATATTGTATGCATGTTCAAAGAAACTTCAGACGATATTTATTTGAAAATCGACAAACATATATATTACATAACAAATTTATAATACGCTAATGGAGTACCTATTCCTCTGTATATAATAAAATAAAAACCTAAATTTGGCATATACTCTAGTACATATATAAATATTCAATCATTCTTAATATAGCCTAGGGCTTGGAAGCATTTGAAGAATGAGTTTTGTTAATTGTTAATTAATATGAGTGATTAGATCGAACCCAAAGGTATGGAGGCGTAAAATGAGCATTCGATTCGTTTTCTCTTTTAACGTATCTTTCACTAAAGAATAGAAGAAACAATAACTCTTAAAAATCTCTCAACTTGAAATAGTTTCGACATATAATATATACATGTTGCATGTACATTTAGACGAAAGAGTTAATACTATTCGCTTGTGATGTTTATTTCAGTAGTACTTGTTCCTAGCTCATGTTATAATAGTCTTAAACTCAATATATATCAATTCAAAGACTCAATAATTAACGACGTACAAAATATCTAGGATCAGAAGTATTCGAAATTTGCAATAGAATCACGAATCCTTAATGTTTGATCTATATTGAGAGCCGTGGCATGATAATATTTGCAATGAATGAGAGAAGTATGAAAACTCTTGAGAAGAAGAGTACACGTTATATCACTCACACACAAAGAATGAGAGATAGGACAAGAAAACTATATATATACTTATTAAGTTTTTTTACAAATTGTCCGACACATGTAATGTTTTTGCAATATGTATATAATGTATGTCGAAACTATGGGTAGTCTAACACTGCAAATTCATTTGCGATGCCCCAAATTGCCTTAAATGTTGTGAGTACTTAAACCCAAAATATATATTTTTTTTGAAGAATTATTTATATTAATATCGTATAATTTCATTAAAAGAATCACAAATCATTTTTTTTGGTTTCCTGTTTGCATGTTATATAAATGAACCACGAAATAAATTTTAATTCACATATATATTTTAAGGATACCCTAATAGTAATACGCATATCATATAAACAATTATATATTTGGGTAAGGCTTATGCGGTCGAGTTTCATATATCTTACCTGTAAATAATAATGTCATGTAAGAAATAAGAAAAGATTCTTTCGTCTCCACTTTTGATGGCTTATAAAAGATGATGACCCAAAACAATCAAAATGCAGCAGCAATATTGCTCTCACCACTCATTTCCTTTGCATTTCTTTCTTTGCTCCATACCTTTTTATTTCGTTTCTTCGAGTTTAGTTTTGTGCATAGCTTTTGTCTAAAGCTTATTCTCTCTCAAGGCTCAATAAGAAGAGGTATTATAACTACACTGTCTCTCTTAGAAACTATTTACCGCCAATTTTCGTTAGTTATAACAGTATTTCGAAACTAATAGTGATTCGTCATAACTGTGATATCTTACTAAAACTCAGATGGATGTTCCTCGGCCAGCTTTCAAGTGTTTCGATGACGATGGTCGGCTTAAAAGATCGGGTAAAGTAAAAGTAAACCTATGAAAGTGATTGATTCTATGTTTAGAAAGCATCAAGAGTCAGACAATATAATAAGCGAGATTTCATCTATGCTTTTCAGGGACTGTTTGGACCGCGAGTGCGCATATTATTACGGCTGTGATTGGATCTGGTGTTTTATCGCTTGCATGGGCCATAGCTCAACTCGGTTGGATCGCTGGTCCTGCAGTGATGTTCTTGTTCTCTTTTGTTACTTACTACTCTTCGACTCTTCTCAGTGACTGCTACAGAACCGGAGATCATGTCTCCGGGAAGAGAAACTATACTTACATGGATGCTGTCCGATCAATCCTCGGTACTATAAACTATCGATTCTCTGTTTTTCTCTATATTTGTTCCGCTTGCTTTGCTTTTGCTCTGTTCTACTCTGTTTTGTTCTGTTTCGCTCTGCTTTACTCTGTTTTACTCTGCTTTACTCTGCTTTGCTCTGCTTTACTCTGCTTTACTCTGTCCGGCCCTGTATTCTGAGATTGTTTCTGACAGGTGGGTTTAGGTTCAAGATTTGTGGTCTGATTCAGTACTTGAATCTTTTCGGTATCACGGTCGGATACACAATCGCAGCATCTATAAGCATGATGTGAGTCTCTCTTTCTCAGTAAACTAGTTTCTTGGTACTAAAACAATGAGACAAAAGCCTTTAAATTTAGTTGTATCGGATCGATCTTTCAGGGCGATCAAGAGATCAAACTGTTTCCATGAGAGCGGAGGGAAAAACCCGTGTCACATGTCGAGCAATCCGTACATGATCATGTTTGGTGTTACAGAGATCTTGCTCTCTCAGATCAAAGATTTTGACCAGATTTGGTGGCTCTCCATAGTCGCAGCGATCATGTCCTTCACATACTCTGCTATCGGTTTAGCTCTCGGAATCATTCAGGTCGCAGGTAAAAAAAAAACTTCTAAAAGATTCGCTTAAGAAAAACTTTAGAAAAACCAGAGTGTTTTAAACTAACTCTTATGGGTCTCAGCAAATGGAGTGTTCAAGGGAAGTCTCACTGGTATTAGCATTGGTGCGGTGACTCAGACCCAGAAGATATGGAGAACCTTCCAAGCACTTGGAGACATTGCCTTTGCTTATTCATATTCTGTTGTCCTAATCGAGATTCAGGTAAAACGAATATAAAAATATACTACTATGATCTGTTTCTATAACATTTTACAAATTAATTCTCATTTTGGGGTGGTGTTTTGATTAGGACACTGTAAGATCTCCACCAGCAGAATCCAAAACGATGAAGAAAGCCACAAGAATAAGCATCGCCGTTACGACGACGTTTTACATGCTATGTGGTTGTATGGGCTACGCTGCTTTCGGAGACGCAGCACCGGGAAACCTCTTAACCGGTTTCGGTTTCTACAATCCGTTTTGGCTCCTTGATGTGGCCAACGCCGCCATTGTTGTCCACCTTGTGGGAGCTTACCAAGTCTTTGCTCAGCCCATCTTCGCCTTTGTCGAAAAACAAGCCGCGGCTAGGTTTCCTGATAATGACTTGGTCACCAAGGAATTCGAAATCCGGATCCCTGGAATTAGGTCACCGTACAAAGTCAACGTTTTCAGAGCATTTTTCCGGTCATGTTTTGTGGTTTTGACCACCGTGATATCGATGCTTCTGCCGTTTTTTAACGACGTCGTGGGGATTTTGGGAGCGTTAGGGTTTTGGCCTTTGACGGTTTATTTTCCAGTGGAGATGTATATAAAACAGAGGAAAGTTGAGAAGTGGAGTATGAAGTGGGTTTGTCTGCAAATGTTGAGCTGTGGTTGTTTAGTGATTACAGTGGTCGCCGGAGTTGGCTCTGTCGCCGGAGTAATGCTTGACCTTAAGGTTTACAAGCCGTTCAAGACTACCTATTAAACAAAGCCATGATGAAGAAGAAAAAAGCGTTGAAAACAAAAGATATACAAATTTGATGTATGAAATTGATAATATTTCATTTGGGGAAATGTGAATAATGTAAAAGCTTCTTTCGTTTTCGTAATATCATTTATCAAGCGTAATTTTTTATATAATCTTATGTTGTGAATTTGTAATCTATATGTTGTTTACTGAAAGATTGTCACATATTTCAAAATCATGAGATGATTGTGTGAATATGTGAATGAAAAAGGAAGACTTCGAAATTGAGAAGAATAAAAAAAAAGCACGAAAATGTGGAAATGGAAACTCGTGGAGGAGACATAAAGAATCTTCAAAAAAACTATAAAAGATGTGACATGGAACAGAAAAAAGGTATTAACATTGAACCGAATCTAAGTGACATCGATTTCGAATAACAGAGAAAGTAACCCGACACATAAAGAGAAACACTAAAAGAGCAATATGGATGGTCTTTCTTTGTAGAGAATCACCCAAATTAGAAAATTTTCAACGATGCTTTAGAATATTAACCAAGAAGGTTTAACGGATAATGACATATTAATCTCTAGTCCAAAAATTTCTTAGATACTCTTAAGTTAATGCTTATAGATTATAGAACATGGAACATGCATCTGTGTCAAACTAGAACATGCATATGTACTTAATTTTCTCCTCACCATATCACATTTGGGTAAAAGAAGTTAATGACATATTTTCTCTGGCCAAATAAGGTTTCAGCACGAATAATATTTTCTCTTACGTTAGCATTTATGAGCATTTTTTTGGGTTAATTGCAGATGTAGGAAACATTTTCGATTATTAAATATCACAAGGCATCTGTTGTAAGAAGAAAAACAAAACACAATCATAATCATAAGACATTAATATTCTTTTTTTCGTCAATAATCATAAGACATTATTATGGTGAAACAAAAAAAGTTAAACCCCATGTCGAAAGAGCCCAAGAGGAGGAATTAAGCATTACAAGTTACACAATACAAAGTAACAAAAAAAGAAGAAGCAAATCCCAAACTAGACAGACGTACGTAGTACAAACAAACCTTAACCCAAAAGAGATCATTGAAAAGCCTTCGAGACCAAACCAACACAAAAAGAAAAAGGAATTGTCTCAACTCAAAATCGTACACGTTTGACATCAGTTTGTGGGACACTGATATCACCTCCATTGCCTTTGTTTGAACCATCCGTTTGTCCCTGACAAGCAAAACAAAATTAATAATATCAAATTCATACTTATATGCTTCATCCTTGATCTTGAAAGCAAATGTGTCAACTTTTCAGTTTCATGAGCATCGATGATCAATCATCGTTAAACTGATCTGCAAGCCTTTCAATCTTTCACTGATGCTGACGTTTTCAGCACATGCAAAAACCGATCACTGAGTCGTTTGCTAAGATGAAGTTAAAGTAATGGAAAAGTTTCTTAGGAAGACATAAAGAAGAAAAAAGCTCACAGTTTTATCTGGAACAACCGCATATCTCTCTGACGGTGACACCCAACTTTTCCCTGCAATAAAGGCAATGGAGAATTTGAAATGTTAGCTCATGTTTGCCGCTTAAAGTGTAGATCTTGTTTTCTCTTTTTACCTGAAGATGGATCAAAACTAGAAGATTCAATTTGTTGTCCACTTGCTCCATCAACGCTCAGTGCCTCTATAATCTTGGGAAAATTCCTATAAAGACAGAAAACGAAAATTTATTTCACATTATCAGTTATGGGTACTGAAAGGGATTGTAAAGCAGTGGGTTTGGTCGATGCAATGATTTCAAAGGCCGATCTTCATATTCTGTTCATAAAACCAGAATGCATGCAACTGAAAACATAGATCTATAAGCGTCTTGATGATCACAGCTTTTACCTGTCAAGCGACTCTCCAATGCCGAGCTGTCCATTTGTACCTCTGCCCCAAGCAAACACATTATTTCTTTCAGTCACAGCCAAGGTATGCCTCCATCCACATGAGACTTGAACTACTTTCTGTGAAACTCCACAAAGATATGTGCGTGTTAGAAAAGAAAACCAACAAAATCGAGACATTAGTTGATTATTATGATTATACAGCTGCCGAAGAGTGTGACAAGCTGTCCGCTTAATATCTTGAAGGGGTCATTGTAACTCAAAGTAACATGCCTGATCGTCGGGAAATTGCACTTGCACAGGAGAACACTGATCTAAATTATTGCCCACCCCTACTTGTCCAAACTGCATGATAAAAAGACAGAAAATTAGAAGCTTGTTCTATTCAAGGTGAGTTACTAAAGTAACCCAATATATAAATTGCATGTCTTGCTGATAAACCAATCGATCTTAGATTAAAATACTATTCACGTGCATTCATAGAGCAACTGAATACAAATCTCAGATGAATGTGTAGATGATAGCTTGTGTTCTTTACATTCCTGCAAAATATGGTCTAGATAAAAACAAAAAGTAAGACATTCTTGACCTTATTCCAGCCCCATCCATATAGTTTTCCATCAGAAGTCAATGCCATTGTATGCCTCCAACCTCCCGAGATCTGGAAAAATAACCAAAAAAGGTCCAGAAAATGTTGAGCCAGAAGAACACAACCAGCAGAGACATATACAATGAGACCGGTCTTCTTCAGCAGGCAATAACTGTCTGAAACTTTTGGTACTTAATTCATGCAGCTAGAATAAGAAAAAATATTAAACCCATCTGATGGATGTTTAATATGTACATATATGCATTTTAAAGGCATAGGTGAAACCTGGGAAATAACGCTGTTGCCTAGCGTTTCCAGTTTGTGAGGAACAAGGTGATCCTCCAAGTCTCCATGTCCTAGTTGTCCATATTTGCTCCATCCATAAGTATATAATGCACCAGAGTAGGAAACTGATATTGTGTGCCGCCATCCACAAGCAACCATCGACATTTTCTCACCCTACAATTTTAGTTCCCACAACCAGGAAATCAAGAATCACGAGAGCCGAACTAAAAAATAAAGTGTCAACCTAAAAGGCGAGCATACATGACATCAATGATCTATGAACTGCAGTTCAGATTTAGGATAGGCCTGATAACAAACAAAATAATTTGTCTTTGATTATAGTATTCTAACAACGTTTTATGGTCCCTTCCCTGACACCCATCAAGTGAAACTAGCTGCCATATAAATGTGACTCCATCAATCTATACAGCTAAATGGACATAGTGCAGTGAAAAATCAAGGGCAAGGCTTGTTGAACTATCTTCGATTTATTTCATGTATACTGAATTTCAAATGCAAGTCTAAAGAAGTCGCAGGTGCTTATAATAGTTATAGAACAAAAGTCAGATAGCTTACACCATCAGAGGTAATCCTTTCAGGAACCAAGCGGTCATTCCGGTCACCTAATCCCAAATTTCCATATCTTCCCCATCCCCATCCGTAAAGATCACCATCTTCTGTAACCGCAGCAGTGTGTTCTGCACCAGCAGCAACCATTTTGATTCGTATTCCCTGCACCCATTACAATTTTGAAGCGTTGATGTAACACTGGGGATTAAGTAACCACCCTAATTACATAAACTTACAGTCTCGGATCACTAAATCTTCTAATTTACCTGGTCAGAGCAATTAACAATAGAGCCTACCATCTATCTACGTTTGCAGATAGTATAACACAGTTATAGCTATTTTTAGACCGCCAAATGTATTAGTTACCAATCCTACATATGGTAATTTAAATTATATGTTGAAAATATCTCTACCAGATGTTGACCCTTAATTAGTAATACTCGTATCTTTAAGAAAAGCAAGTTGTGGAGATGGACCCAACATTGACCCAATTATGAAGTACATTGTCTTTGGTAAGTCCAGGAAGCTACATTGACAAAGCGATGTTAACATTATGCCATTAGAAGAATATATAGCTACGCAAACCTCAAAGGCTTGAATCTTCTGAGGCACTAGAGAATCTTCTGTGTCACCCAGACCAAGTTGACCATTCTGATTGCGTCCCCAGCTTTATATACAAAAGTCAAACAGATATGTTGGAAACGAGACAGGGATGTACATAATAATCAAAATATATAAAACTACACTAAAAGCTATCGACAATATCAAATTCTGATGAAAAGTATTGACAAGTGACATAGCTGAGACGCGATGTAAACAGTGGTTGTTGATTGCACATAAGGAGAAGAACAATAGCTAAGAGTGAATACCTTTGCACCTCTCCTTCCATTGTCACAGCCAAACAGTGACTATCCCCACACGCAATCTGCTTTATCCGAATACCGTGCAACGCTTTGATTGGCAGCGGAGTAAACAAGTCGCTCGAGTTCCCATGACCTAATCTCCCAAAATCACCCCTGCAAAAACACATGGAGGGAGAAAATCGGAGGCTTGAAGTCGATGAAAATGAGTGTATCGAGTTACTGTTCACAAACAAAATCTAGACTTGAAACTTGTCGTCATCATATCATTTCGAATCAAAGGATTTGGAAAATAAAAATAGAAATTTCAAAACACAAAAAAAAAGTGAAGATAGAAGAAAGATTTGGATGAGAAACAAACCATCCCCAACTGTAGACCTCCATGCGTGATTCTGAATAAGCAACCGTGTGGTCAGCACCACAGGTAACGGAAACGATTTGGTGGTCATCTAAGGCGCTTAGCTGCGTTGGTGAAGGTCGATCCTCTGCATCTCCATGACCTAATTGTCCATCCTCTCCTCGACCCCATGAGCAAACAATGTCCCCAGCTACCACCAAAAAAAAAATCAAAATGTTCAAAATCAAACATCATTTCTAGAATTTGGGAAAGGTCAGATCAAGAGAATCCGCGTAGAATACAGCCTTGTAACGCCGGCGATTCCACAACTCCGGGGATCGTCTATCTCCGTAACCGACAAACCAAACCAGTGAGAAAACAGAGAGAGAGTAAAGGACGTACATAGTAGAGCGACGGAGTGGCTAGCACCAGCGGATATGATGATAACAGTACGAGGCGGAGCCGTAACTTCATCGGCCACCATCTCCTCCGCCATCGATCACAGTCTCTCTCTCTCTCTCTTTCTCCTGAGCAGAAGATATTTTTTAAAAAAATTTAGTTGAAGTAATCTCCTTATTTTAATTGTTTTATGAAGAAAAAAATGAAACTTCTATTTTTTTGATAAATTGGGAAATTTTGCAGCTTCTCTTTCTCTATCCGTAAGAAAGGAGAAAAATGGAAGAAACCAGAGAGAGCGGTAGATGGTAATAAAGGCGCGATGGAGATTGCACATGTCAAAATTGCTTTTTTGTTTTATTATTAACTTCTTCCTTTTTTTACTAATATATTTCAGTAAATGATAAACGCATAATGACAAAAAACAGTGAAAACTATATTCAAATTCCTTTTAAATTCCAACGCTTTTTCCTAAATCTCTAGAGGTTTCTATCCCATTATATTAATTTTTAATATTTAATAAATATTTTTTTAGTGAAAAAGACGTATAATAATAGAATATAAAATTATATTAAAGTTAAATTACAAAAGTGGTGGACTAAATAATAGAATTTTTTTAGTCTGAATATCTGAATGGTTAATAGTGTTTTGAATTATTTAAAAAAAAACAGTGATACTAATAGTGATTTTACTGTGCAGTGATTATTAGCTTTATAATATGTAATAACTTAAAAACTGATTAATAACTTAAAACAGTTTCGTTATTTAATGATAGTTTTTTTTACCGCCCGGTAATCTGTTTTCCAGTTGTCGTGTTGCACATATATGAGAAAGTAAAGAACGTACAGGCTTTAATTGCAGAGGGGTCCCTCCTTTCATAATAATTCAAATACAGACCTTACCGGTAAGTTTATACTTTTGACCTTTTCATTTACCTCTCCGCATTAACTGTCTTTATTGTCTATTCATTTGCTTTATTTTTGTCTCAAAATTTTAATAATTAATATGAGAAGAAGACAAAAAAACGTTTTAATCGTTAAAACTCAGAAGTAAATAAACAAAAGGTATTCAACTAATTTACGTTTCACAAGTTTTGAAGTTTGAATCATTTTGACAAAAAAGTCAAAAGAGTAACAGGTAGAAAGATTCAACCATTAATTGTTGCCCTTAATTGTTTTGTCTAATGTTTAATTTGTCAGTGAGATTGTATAAATCATTAATTGAAAAGTTGCATTTTACATGCACTCGATACACATGCATATCAGTGATATCACATAGATTGTAACTTTTGTTAACATGGTTACTCATTCACACGTGTAACGCACATAGATCGTAAATCGTATTCATCAAAACGAGTCATGCACACGTGTGAAAGTATGTAAGAACTAGTCAATATTTTTCGCCAGTTTCATAGTCCAAATGACATATTCAGTTTGTCTTCAGTTCATGTATTATTAATAAGACCAAACTATCCAATTCAAATACTCAAATATTGAAACTTAAAAAAAACTAAAACATCTAAATAGCAATTCAGAATTATTATTTTGTTTTTTGTTGATGAAATTACATGAGGGTACAGTGAATACGTAAAATATGGATAATATCGGCCGACTATCATCATCTCGACGTAAAACATTTTTTGCGAAACTAAAAGGTTTGTATCGCCAAACATTATATGCTTGTCAGTTGTCACATCTGTTGTTATAAAATTAAATGAGTGAAGACATTATTGCATTGCATAATACATCATGATTCATAGGTATTTTCCGATTCTGGCATTAAAGTCAACGAGACAAAACCCTATATCAAGATTGTCTCTAATTGTGACTTTCTTTCATAACGACTTCGTCTCTCCACACAAACACTTGTTGCATTATCCTTTTTTAAAAGAAAAACAGTTCGAGGGACGTGACTTTAAAACAGGTTTTATTAGAGAGACGAGGTAAATAAGAGCTGTAATAGAATACTTTAGGCTTGACATGAGTTTTATTGTTAAGACACCAACTTTAAGGAGATGAAAGTATAAAAAAAAACATTGAGGTGAGTACATGTCGAAGTTTGTCGATGAACAAAGTACACAGTTAAAACCAACACCCACATGTGCGAGTCTTTGTAGGTTTATGTCCCAAACATCTTAATCACTTTTAGACTTGGACTTGTGATTTGGCAGAGTCAATTCGAGCTTAACCGCTGTAATATACATATACTGAAGATAGCATAACTGACCGGTTTAGCCTGGCTAGAGCCGGTCCTATTTGGACTGACTGATTCTGGTTCTCCATAACATCTTATTGAAAGATAAAAAGGGTCGACTTCAGATATATCAATCATTACTAGGAATATATGAAGTATATGTCTCCAAGTTAATCTACGACACACATACCCGTCTCTCCCAGTAAGGCAAGAACCAGACAAAGTCGTAAACTTGGAGTAGTGGTCGGCACCAAAACCGCATTTAATTACTCCAGTGAAAATCAACAGTCCCATCAATGGCCGTGTCCTGTGAGGCATCCCTACCAAATTTATCAATCATTACTTGACATCTCAAATCGATCGACGCTAGCAATGTATTATGTACTGATTCTACGGATTCTCCAACTATCTCATTACAACCTAAACGAATGATACAATGTTCAAAGGCGAAAAGCTTTTTTTCTAGCAAGTGTCAAGTGAGAAAATTTACCGAAACAGAGTGACACTAACAACTGGTTCCTGTACGAAGAAATCTACGGCGAGGTGTTGTCACCGGCTTCCAATTAAGTTTCTTCTGGCCGCGATTAGAGATTACTTTTTCTATTTTTAGGTAGATTCTGTTTCTTCCGGTTTATTCGGTTTAAGTAAAAAAATTGTGAGAACTGAGAACTAAATCGAGACTGACGGAAGCTGGTTAAGCTTTACTTCCAGGCATCAGCATTTCTTCCATCTTTCCCTGAAATATTCAACCCATGGCTTAACAAAATGTTGATTCTATAAAAGGTCTCAACTTTAATCAAGAACAATTGATTTACATTTGGTTCCATTATTTGTCAAGCGATGATCAATCATAAGAAACTGTAAAAAAAATTCTTCATTTCTCAAGATTCTCCTTTTCAGCTAATTTCACGGCCGTCAGTGATTTGCTTGTTCCTCCTTGGTGTCCATTGCCGACTTATCCATCTCATCATCAGAATCAATCACATTTTCAAAGTCATAATACGGATTTGCCTGCACATTTAAGAAAAAAAGAATGTCGCCATGTATCCAAACCGCAGAAAAAAAGAAAGGATCATTGGTTCATTACAAGAATGATGAAGTAACCTTTGGTCTCGGAGTAACTGCGTCAAAACTTCTAAATTGGGGATCGGAGAAATCAGGGGCCTGCAATATAATATAGGCTCCTTTGTTTTTGTACCTATCTTCCGTTGCCTGCACCACAACAACAACAACAACAACAAAATAAAGATTTTGAACCGCATTCAATCCTCGTGCCCTGATTGTTAGAAAATACCTGGAATTGCGGATAGTCTGGGGCACTGAAAATAGTGATAAGCTTTCCGGATTCAACATCGTGATCTATTGTATATCCTATGTCCATCCCAGCTAGGCCAGCTCTCTTCTCTCTAGCATCTGGACCTTCATGTGATCTGATGATTAACTGCATCAATTAGAGTAAAACAGTTTATCCTAATCAGTATTAGAAGCAAGCAAAATCGATATTTATATATTGGCTTTACCTTTAGTTCGAACTTCTTCAAAAATTCCTCTGTACAATCGGGACCCCAAAGAAGACCAATGCCTCGCTGTTCATTTGGCGAAAGGCCTGGAGTCATTGAAGGATCAGACCATAAAACATCTCCAGGAATCAAGTTCGAACCTTCCCAAGGAGGATCAAGAACTGATCTTCGAGCTTGCATCAATTCTTCTAGAGTACCGAGTATCAGTGAGCTCGGTTCAGGTTCTAGAAGACGCACCCGACGGTTCTTTTTTCCCCTTGTTCTCTTAGGCAAGATCGGGCTGCGGAAAAGCCCTCCGTGTGCTGTATAAACACGTCCTGAAATTATGGAAACCAAAGGAAGACCTTCAAAGCAACCCAAGCATTTGCGGTAAACATGTTTTCCCTTGTCGCCGTACTTTTTAAGCACTTCTTTTTCGAACCCGTACATAGATGTACAGTATTTGGATTCGTGATTACCACGGAGAAGGTAGACTCTGTCAGGCATCAAAACCTAAACATCCAAAAAGATATGAGCTTTAGGAGAAACTAAGCTTCCAGCATATTCAACACACGCATACGGACAATACTTGGGTAAGAGTTACCTTCCAAGACAAGAGAACGAGGAAGGTCTCGAATCCCCAAGCACCACGATCCACATAGTCTCCGTTGAACACATAAAACCTGTTTTGAGATGGAAACCCAGCATCTTTTAACAGGAAGAGAAGGTCATGGAGCTGACCATGAATATCACCAACCACAACAACTTTGGATTCAGAGTCAAGATCATCGATGTGAACACAGTTACGTTCTTTATGGAGGATTTTGGAAGCGGTGAGGATGAGGGAATCAAAGACGTCGACGGGCATAACTGAAGGTAACTCAGAAGGAAGAAGATTCCATGAAGACCATTCGAAAGACGACATAAGCCCATGTACCCACTCGTTCGTGAGACTCCCACCATTTGGCCATATAATAGGTGATGGTGGAACAGGTTCCATTGGAAATAAGCGACGGTAAAGCTGTAAATTATAAAAATCTACAAGGAATAGTAAAGGAAGTCTGAATATATTTATCGATACTCAATTCAAACCAAAAGAGACCAATATGAAAAAGATGAAACCCAGAACAAACCAGCAAAAGGGGAGTGATCATAACATAACTTAAGTCTTCAGAAATCAAATCCAAAGCATTAATGAAGAAGTTACAGTGACAAAACCAGCAGAAAATAGCTCACTAATTCATGAACAAGAAAAGATAAAATCTTTCCATCGTTCCATCCATAAGAACATCAAAATCGAAGCTATCGGTACATCTTTAAATTCATCAGAACAGCAACAGCTCAAAACCTAATCATGCTACCTAAATCGAAATTCAAAACACAAAGAGAAATTCCGAATTAAAGTGAAACTCACACGGCTAAGATGTGGAGACAATTCACAATTTCAAAGCTCCGATCTTGGACCTAGATACTTCGCTTTCTCCTCTCTCTTCAGACAATTCCGTCGTCGAGATTTAGGATCCGTCTTGGTTTTTGGATTTCATTTCGCTTTAAATTACTCGAACGACGACTTGAAGTCTGAACCAGCCAAAGAACTCAAATCAGACTCGTGAACTCAAACCGACCGGTTTTCGTTCTGTAGAAATTTCGGTTCGATTAGCTTCGAATAGGTGAATTTGTTTTTTTTTTATGTAAATGAAAATCAAACCGTTCAAAATCGGTTCGATCTCGATTAGATTTTCTGGATCCGGTTCTGGCTTTTCTCTAACAGTTTGCTTTGGTTTGTACTGTTGATCCAACTGAAAAGCGCAGAGAGAAAGAAAAGAGAGATTGGACGTCGTTTGAAATTGGCGTCGTTCTTCGAAGATACAGAAGCTGATCAATTTCTTTTTCTGCTCGTCGAATCGTTTGATATTCTTTATAGTTGGATTGCAAAAGTGAAAATAGATGGGGAATTTGTTCGTGAAAAAACCACAGATCACGGAGGTTGATCGAGCTATTCTCTCTCTCAAAACCCAGAGACGCAAGCTCGGTCAATATCAGCAGCAGGTTTCTCACTTGTAACCTTAATTCAAAGGATTGATTTTGATCGAACTTTAGGCCTCCTTTTTGGAAACTGTGATCAAATAAGGTATCCATGTAGTTTTGTTTCATTCAATATCCTAATTGGTTAAAATCTCTCAAAGTCTAAGGAACAGTGAATTAAAGATTGGATATGCCTCAGTTGTTGTCCAATGGATGGTTTTGGTTGTTAGTTTTGATGAACAAAGACTCCAGCTTTTGAGTTCTTGGCTCATTCTATTTTAACCCATCTTCTTAACTTTTCTACATTAGCTTGAGAAAGTAATTGAAGCTGAAAAACAAGCTGCAAGAGACTTAATCCGGGAAAATCGAAAGGAGAGGGCTTTGTTAGCATTGAGGAAGAAACGGACGCAAGAAGAGTTATTGAAGCAAGTAGATCAGTGGGTCATCAATGTTGAACAACAAGTAAATCTTCTTTCTCCTAAGGCTTTATAATTTTTGTGTCTGTTTGTGTACAGCATCATCGCTTTTGATGCATAATTGTAGCTTTTTCAAGAACTCTAAAGCGACATGATTCAAACTTTTCATGTGACTCAGTTGGCAGATATTGAACTTACGAGCAAACAAAAAGCAGTGTTTGAGAGCTTAAAGCAGGGTAGCAGTGCTATTAAAGCGATTCAAAGCGAGGTGGACCTTGATGATGTTCAAAAACTTATGGATGATACCACTGATGCCAAAGCGTATCAAGATGTGAGTCGAAACTTTAGTCTTTTGCATAGTTTATGTGCTGCGTTTGTAGTCACCTCTTTTCAGAGTGTATATATTCATTTTTATCTCTGTTTCCACTTTCGCCAGCACTTATATTGTCCCGAGCTAGTCTAGCTTTGAAATCCTCTATAGTTAATCATGTTGTCAAGCTTCTGTGTTTGACTCTACAACATTTTTTGGATGTTAGGAGTTGAATGCTATACTGGGAGAGAAACTATCAGCAGAGGATGAAGAAGAGATATTAGCAGAATTTGAGAACCTAGAAAGTCAGGTATGTTTCGTGGGTCAAATGGGAAACAAACTTGTTTATGATAATCGTTATTATAGGGAGAGAGACTCTATGATGTTGTATGTTTTGTTTATAGCTTATTGTTGATGAGATGCCTGAAGTGCCTACAAAGGAGTCCAAAGAATCTGAGAAGCTGGATCTTCCGGATGTGCCAACGGAAACACCTGTCGCTTCCAAACCAGAAATCACTCCAGCAGAATCCGCCATAAAGAGAAAAGGTTTTTCCTTTCTTCTTCGTCTCCTCCTTGTGAGGGTATATTAGATTTGCAAGAACTTAACTCAGATATGTTTTTTTTGGTCTGTTCCTTTCCGTCTGCAGTTCTCGAAGAACCTTTGCCAGCTTGAGCTAGAAGAAACTGATCAACAAAACGATTTTATCTTTCTCTTAGCACATTTTTTTTAATGCTCTTGTAGTTCACTATATAATCTTGAAGTCTCTGTCATTTGTAAAGAACAAAGTATTTATGGAATCCCACTGTGTCCGTCTAAAGTCCACATCACTAACTACTCTTTTGTTCAATGATCTTACGCGTGAAAGGGTTCAGGTTTCAATAATGAAGAAAATCAAGATTATGACATCTCTTATATTATTTTATATCATCAAACAATCTAAAGAAACCCAAATTTGTTTCCCACATGTCAGAAATTCAAACCAATTTTGCCTCCTTTGAATCTGAAACTGGCATTAATTCACTTTGTTTGGGCTTCGATATCATTGAGTCTGAGAGTGACGGCTCTCTTGTGTGCGTCTAGACCTTCGATTTCAGCCATAGTCGCCACATACGGACCAAGGTTTCGCAGACCTTCCTCTGTCAAGGATTGTACAGTCATGAACTTCAAGAACGAGTCGAGAGAGACACCACTGTACATTCTCGCATATCCGTATGTTGGAAGAACGTGGTTTGTCCCGCTCGCGTAATCCCCAACACTCTCGGGAGTCCACGGCCCTAAGAAAACTGAACCTGCGTTCTCGATCAGTCCCTCCCATTTCTCAGCATCTTTGACATTGATGATCAAATGCTCGGGTGCATACAGGTTTGAGAAAGTTATTGCCTGGAGAGCAAATGGTGATGTTAAACAAGTTGGTTGAGATAGTAAGAGTAAGTGTGACCGTAAAGAAAAGGGTACCTCAATCATATCTCGAGCAAATACTGTGAAACTGTGACTTAGAGCTTTTGAAGCAAACTCTCCTCTAGGAAGGCTTTTGCACTGTTTGGCAATTTCTTCTTCAATGGCTTTGAGATTTACACCATCGCCTACAACAACAAGAACAACTTGACTATCTGGACCATGCTCAGCCTGCAGAGAAACCAACAAAAAAGAGAGAAAGAAATGTACAAGTTAGGACGTTCGATAAGAAGACAAGAAATAAGGCAGACACAAAATCATCCTGATGTGTTAAAACTGAAAATGTTCGATATTGAAAGAGAAATTGTAGCTTTTATTACATGGCCAGTGAGAGAGGAATACCTGAGAAAGCAAATCTGCTGCAATGTAAACTGGACTAGCATATTCATCAGCGATTACTAGAACTTCTGAAGGGCCAGCAGGCATATCAATCGAAACCATTGCCTCGCTGTTCTGAAGTAAGAAAAACAAAAACAAAATGAGAGGAAAACTTTGATCCAATAGGATTCATAATCTCCTTTTTCGTTTCTGTTTCCAGACTGATAAATAGTAGTCTAAACAAGTTAGAACCAAGAAGTAATAGAGGAAAGATATCTATACTTGAAGAATCATCTTAGCAGCTGTAACATACTGATTGCCAGGACCAAAAATCTTCTCAACCTGCCATGATAGCCAAAGCAAATTCATATGTGGGTTAGTTGGCAAAATGTCTGATCTGAGCTACTGTGGGCAGATTATAAAGCCTATTTATACCTTAGGACAAGAATCTGTCCCCCAGGCCATGGCAGCTATAGCCTGCAAAGGCAGAATGTAAAATTTTAAAATCTGACACATAAAAAAGTATGGCCAGCATGAAAACATATGTGAAAAGGTTAACACAAACACACCTGCGCTCCACCAGCTTTAAGTATGTGAGTTACACCAGCCCTCTTAGCACAATACAGCACCTCCTGCAACAACAACATAACAAACCCATCAGCTCAGCAGCAAGATAGAGAAAAAGAAAACGTGAGTAATATTGAATATCCCCTGAAACAAAACAGCTAAAGGGATACCTTACATATGCTTCCTTCCTTAGTTGGTGGAGTTGCGAGGACAACTGTCTTACATCCAGCAATCTGGGCAGGCTGAGAGAGGAAATTAAAGAAAAAGAAAGAACACGTTATTGAAGAACTACAAGAAGAATGAGAAAAAGCAAACGTATTAAACAGGAGAGAGCTTACAATTGCAAGCATCAAAGCAGTTGATGGCAAAACAGCTGTTCCACCAGGCACATAAAGACCTACAGAACCAATAGATCTTGACACCCTTTTACATCTGACACCCTAAGAAACGAAACGAATGAAGATTAGTGTGAAGACTTAAGTAGCTAGTAGGTGACTGAAAATGGACTTACTTTCATATTCTCAACGCTTTTCTCAGTTGACTTTTGGGCCAAGTGAAATGCATAAATGTTGTCATATGCAACATCAAACGCTTCTTTGACTGTGGAGTCGAGCTGAATACAAAAGGAAGAAAGGAAACTCATTTACTACACATGAAAGGAGCATTCAAATATTTGTATGTAAACAGTGTTAATCTAGTACCTCAGGAATAGAAAGCTCGGACACATCTTCCACCACTTTATTGAGTTGGACTTTGTCAAATCTTTCAGTGTATCTGAAACAGAAGCAGTTGAAATGGTTTCCATCTCTTTTGGGAGAATAGGAGGAATGACACTAAAAGACTTGAAATAAAGAATCAGTGCCTTACTCTTTGACAGCAATATCTCCTTTGCTACGAACCGCGTCGATGATTGGGTTAACCTGATAGCACAAGCTCATGTGATATGGGATAAGAGAAGTGGAAAATTCTCAAGCAAGAAGAAGAAGGAGAAGAGAGAAAGCTTACAGTGCTGAAAATGGAAGAGAAGTCAATGCGAGGGCGTGCCTTCAAATTTTCAACTTGAGAAAAACTAAGTTCAGATAATCTGTACGACTTCATCGAGCACCTAACGTATCCTGTAAAAACGTAATTTTGCATTTGGTTGAGCAGAGACGGAACAGTTAAAAAATTGAATCCTCATAATCCCGAAATCAAGCTTTAAGAAAATCTAAAATTTGAGAAACCCACATGAAATTCGTACCTTTCCTATCAGCGGCGTGAGTGGAAAACGAGAGATGAGGTGAAGAAGGGAGGGAAAGACGAGACAGAACGAATGACATTTCACCGGAATGCTCAAATAGAGGATGTCGCCGGCGAGAAGGGAAGGAGATGGTTGACCTTTTAACTACACGTGTCTTTGTTTCTCTCCCCCTCCCTCTCTCTCTCTAGACCATTTGGGTCAAAGAAAGGTCAAGGCCTAAAAGGGTTTAAAAATGTGTTATTGGGCCCATAAACAGTAAAGCCCATCATAAAAGTATAGTTTGAGCTGATATAACAGATTTTTCAGTTAGTTACAAAAACAGAGGACTGAAAGAAGAGTGGGACGAGAGAGCCTGTATAAAACGATTTGTTTCCGATTACTATATGACTCTTTCCTCGAGACTTTGAGTTCTGTCTAGTTGAAACAGTGTTGAAACATAAAACGATGGGCAGGTCCTAGCTAGAGAATTTTATTTGGCTTTTTTAAAACTAAAGATTATAGTTTTTCGAGTTTTGTTCTAAGGATTCATAACCATTGCTCCAATATATATACTGTCTACCAATATTGATGATTATTACAGAAAATCATTACAAAAAAAAACAAATAAGATTCAGCAATCACCAGTTTGGTATTGAAGCCCCACCAATTCGGCGTACAACATTGATCTCTGTCATTTCTTATTTTCAAGGGTTATGATGTCAAACATCTTTTTTGTTCTAAACAATGTGAGGTTGCAGAAAGCCTGCAAGTAAATAGTCAAAGAGGAGTATTATTGCTGAATTTTCTTCATCGCTTCTATGCACATTATGCTCCATGTTTGATACAGATACAATATTTCTCTAAACGCTTTGCTTCAGAAGCACAATATCTTGTCCAAAGTCTAGATAGTTTACTTTGAAAGTGTCAGAAGAAAACGGCTCCTTTACAAATTTCGATAACCTAGTTTCACTTTTGTGATATTTGGCAATTCAAAGTCGAAAAATGGTAAACTTAAAAACAAATAACAATTGTTTTGATTAATTATCAGTAAAAAATGGGAAATTTTAGCCAATTACCAAATAACGATTATTCAAAAAACTAGTAGTAGCTAAGGTGGTGATGCTACTTCGTTATGTACAAGGGGAAAACAGTTTGCAAAAAATCTCATACTTTATCACTTTCAGAGTCTCTGATGATTCTTTAACTTCTTTTTCACAAATAGACTTCCACAAACCGAAAAAGCTGGGCTCTATCGCTTCCCTCCTAAACCCATTCGCCTCTGAAACAGTCTTCTTACACCTCAAATTTTCCTCTACCTTCTTCAGCTCTTCAGCAATACTACACGTATACTCCGAGCCATATGCATATTTTCCTTCTCCTCTGAGAAACGGAATAAGTCTATCCATTAATAAGATTGCATCTTCAAAGTTCTTCAAAGTCGGTTGGGCCAGTCTCCAGTGAACTGACAAGCCACCATTATGATATACTCCATTCTTCGGTTCGATATATTTGATATAAACATAATGCATCACAAGAATCACCCTTTCCAGCACGGGACTATTAGGATAAAAGTAGCTTCTTGAATCTCTCCATAACTTAAAGCAGAACGATAACATACTCCGGATATGTTCTTGCTTGAGCCACATATAGCGAAAGCTCAACTCCTTGTCGCACAACCTCCTGCTTTGCGGAAACCCTCCCTAAAATGTAAGAAGAATATATGGGCAGTGTCCTTACCTCCATATCCCAAGGCTCACCCATAATAGGCTTAAACAATTCGTTAACAATCCTTTGTTTCATCACTCTCGGTAATTCTTCTTTAGCTTCTTCATCGAAGAGAGACTTCCAAAAGTGAAATATGTTAGACTCTATCGTCTCCCTCGAAAACCCATTGGCCTCTAAAACATCTTTAGCGAGGACCTCAATTTATTTAGCAAAACATCTTTAGCAAAATTTGTTTATGTTGGATTTGTTTTTACCATAATCAGATGTTTCAGCCCATTTAACGAATATCCGGGCCCATTTAATTATATGGATTTTTTTTTAATTACATGCATTATCAAATAAGATGTTAATTATCTCATGCAAAATTAATTGAAGTGAAAAAGGAAATAGAAACAAGGGAAAATTTTCCTTTTTTTCTCAACATAAAACGAAATACAGTAAATTGATAAACCCTCTACAAAAACCCTATGACGGTCTCAGAAAACCTATATAGTTAGAATCTAACTCTCTCCTAAATTCTAGGATCATTCGTGTTGGAAAGTTTCGAAGACTATGGATGATGTCAAGGATTCATGTGATTTCGTTACCGTAGAAGCGGAGCTAAACCCAGGATCTGTCCGACAATGGCTTTCCATTGTTCAAGACGGAAAGACGACGGCGAAAGGAACTCGACGGTCGGATATCTCGACCAAGGCGAAGAAGCATCTCTCGGCTCTTGGTTGGGTTTTCGCTTTCTTTCCTCGTAAAGGGAATAAGCGAGAGCTGCGCTATAAATCTCCCAAGGGAAAGTGGTTTTACTCTTTAGCTACTGCTTGTTTGAGTTGTGTGGATGAAGACGACTCGAGACAACAACAAATCCTTCCCAAATCTGACTTGTGTCCTTCCTCTCCAGTAAATCTCCCACTAGTTTCGTCTGCTTCCGTCAAAACCGTTTCTAGGTTAGATGTATCGAACAAGAAAAGGAAGAGAGTGGTGGATTTCGATGTTAATGGCTCAATCCCGAACGGAGCGCCTGCTTCCGTCAAATACGTTCCTAATTATGATGTATCGAAGAATACGAAGATGAGGAAAGTGAAGGATTGTGATACGGCTGCGTTTAATGGAGTGACTCAGGATCAAGAGAAGAATCGCTCCTCTGATTTGACCAAAATAATTCTCAATGTTGATGTAATAAACCAACAACACGAGAAGAGAAGGATGACGGCTCTGAGTGAAGGCAAGGGCGAGATAAGCCCTAGGTCTGGCAAATCGCTGAGGAATATCTTACAAGTGATGGAGAAGAAGAATAAAAAGTGTGAAAAGGAGTCTGCAAGATTCTGGAGGAAAGATTGTGGTCCGGAGAAGAACTGTGATGTGTGTTGTGTTTGTCATTGGGGTGGAGAGTTGCTTCTATGCGATGGTTGTCCATCAGCATTTCACCATACTTGCCTCGGTATGTCGATTCTTCCCGAAGAAGAGCTCTGGTTCTGTCCTTGTTGCTGCTGCGATATCTGTGAAACAATCGAAACACCAGGAAACAGCAAGTTGATGACTTGTGATCAGTGCCAAAGAAGATTCCATCTAAAGTGTTTAAAAGGAGAGCCTTGTCTTGTCTCATGCCGAGGCTGGTTCTGTAGTACTCAATGCAGCCGAGTCTTTTCCGGGCTCCAGAATCTCCTAGGACGTAAGATATCAGTAGGCAAAGAGGATCTGGTTTGGACACTGATCAGAGCTCCGAATGACGATGAACAGTATGATGATGAACAAATCTCCAAGCTACATTCTGCTGTTGAGATACTTCACCAGGGATTCGAGCCTTCAAAAGACCCTTTCTCTGGGAGAGACCTTGTTGAGGAATTGATATACAGGAAAGACGCAACTGGCGTGGGTCGCGGGTTTTACTCGGTTTTGATTGAGAGAAGGAATGAGCCTGTTACTGTGGCCGCAGTGAGAGTTGACAAAGATGTAGCTGAGATCCCTTTGGTGGCGACACTCCTTAACTATAGGAGAAGTGGGATGTGTAGAGTGCTTATGGATGAGCTGGAGAAGCAAATGTTCAAAATCGGAGTTCGTAGATTGGTCTTACCAGCAGCAGCAGAAGCTGTGACCACTTGGACTCAGCGGTTTGGATTCTCGCTAATGGAAAATTCTGAGAGGTTGAAGCTTGTGAAACACGGAATGCTTGATTTTGTTGGTACTGTCATGTGCCATAAGTTTCTGAGGGAAAGAGGAGATTCAGGAGAGTCGGGCCTCACGGAATAGGAGCTGAACAAATCCTGATATTTTTTGCGATGTAAAGATTGATTCTATTTGATATATATTGTGGATCTTACTACAACGCAAATAACTTTTGTATATTTTGTTGTCTTTAACAAGATGCAAGCCTTTAACTAAATCAGACACCTTCATTGGATCCATCATCTCTTCTGTTTTTCTAACTCTTATGTATATCCATTAAATGCAATACTCCAAAGAGTATTGGCTCAATCTGAGGTAACAAGTTTCAAAATGAAAAGCTTGGCATGCTCTTTTATTTCTCTCCGTCTATAGTCGGATGCAGAAATATGTCCAAACACAGCATAAATCTGAAAAGCTTGCCACTTCTCAGGCATTCACATAAATCACAAATGCACAAATTAATCTAAGGCTCAAGCCGATGAACTGAAGAACGGTTCATTTGCCTTGAGATTCCCAGGTTGATGTCAACAATTGTGAACTGAACAATGCACACTTTTACTGTAAGTTCCAAAGCTCACAATAAAACAGAGAGATGAACTTAACATTTATTACTACTATACACATTACAAATGAACAATGAAGAAAATACGCCTTTCATTCACATTTTAAAAAGTCTTTCAAACCTTGAGAAGCACACAATTCTTAGAACCCTGTCCCGTGTCGCTACGTCATTTGCCACTGTAATTCACAGCAAAGACAAAGCTAAATAAGCAAAGATTATAAATTTGATAACACATAACTGAGGGAAAAATGGAGGAAATAACACCTTAAGAACAGGCTCTCCTTTGTTAGTATTCGCTGATTGTTTAGCCATTTGCTGTAACTGAGCTTGTGCAGCCCTTCCAGCTGCAGACTTATCAAACTGTTCTTTTCTGCGTATCAGACACACACACAAAACCATTGCATACAAGTTTCAGAAACGAGCTCTGCCTCAATAATCCAAACATATGTTTTGATTCAATAAAACTGAAACTGTTAAGGAATTAAAGTTCCTAAATCCGAAAAAGGTTCAATATCAATAGATGCGATTCGAAATCGGAAAAGGGGAAAAGAGAGAAAACCTTCGCATGGCAGCTTCGGCGGCTCTGGCCCGAGCTTCGGCGGAGGCTTGTCTCTCTTCTTCCTTACGCTGCTGCTTTTGAGTTCCGTCGAAGCAACTGAAGCAACCCATCGCCGATCAGATTGATTGACCCTGCCCCTTCGCTTCTGCTCTTTTACCAAGACAACGCACGCGTGTGCGGAACACTAAACAAAGAAGACGCGTCTTCTCCTAAATGGGCTTCCCTATTTATGGGCTTCTTTCATTTTACATTTATAAACCCAATTTCATTTTAGAAAATAACTAATTAGAAAATGTACCTCTATCAACTATTTTATTTTTATAATTTATCTGTATGATTTTCAAAATTTTAAATTTCATTTCATTGGAGAAAGATATGAGTATGGAATTTTTTTTTTGTTTCTTAATTTTGTATGATTTTTTTCTAAAACTTTTTACTTTATATTTCAATTAGATGTTTAAATAAGTGTTAAAACATAAATTGATAAAATAAAAGTATCATTGGACTAAACCTGTGTAGCCCTTTTTTGTTATATACAAAATAAAAGAATGATCCGTATAATCATACCCGAGAAAAACTTACATCTACGTTTATGTATGCTATGACGATCAGTTTGTTATTCTTCAGAAATCCCTTTTGTTGAAGCTTTTCAAGAGGCAAAGCCGGTAAATTTCAGGATAATATGTCTGAATAACAACTAAATCAAACAAAGCTTAGGTTACAGTTTTTACAGTTTATGTTTCTTTATATACATCAAAGTATATTCTTCTTCAAAGAGCACAGCCAAAATCCTTGTTCATGCGGAGCTAATAAGTTTTTTCACACGTCTGAGTGCAGACCAGAACCACAGCTTCTTGTGTCCGAGGAAGATGATGATTCTTTTGTCCTAAATCTGGAAATGATGAGTCTCGCCATATTTTCACCCGCCACTGCACTTGTCTCCATTGTGCTAGCCGCGTTTTCAAAAGCGTTCACATAGTACAAATAATGATCATCCAATATGAACGGTGCAAAAACTTCAGGCGCATGGTATTTGGGATATGCACCCCAGTCTATGCGAACGGTTTCGGTTCTCGCACTGTTTTAGGAAGAAAAAAAGAAGCAAATTGTAACGAAACTGAAGAGATCCAAGTTAGTAATGAATCTGACACGTGTTGAATTGTAGCTACCTGAAGAGCTCATTAAGCAATGAATCTGATGCAGGTTGTCGTGTAAATATCTTGTATGTCATATCTGTTTCACTATATTTCTTTAGAATTGAGATGCATGAGAATGGAATTAGAGGATCTTCAAGAGTTCCCACCAAAGCTGGAACATCTGAAACTGATTTCATCCCAAAATATCCCTTTACTCAAAAAGAAAACATGACAAATTAGTTGTGGAGGCAAACAAAATCATCATCATCAACCCCAAAGTGATTGATACTTACTGGGTTTAAAAGTCCCCTCACGAACGTTGCGTGTGTGTGCTGTAATTCCCTCTTGGGAATTGAGATCGCTGGTGAGAACTGAATATCCACTTCGTCTAATGGTGTGGAAATTACTGTGACATCACATTTGAAGCTGTTCCCTTTTGTGGATTTAAGCTCGTAATAGTTACCAAGGTGTGAAATGGATTCAATTTGCTCATTCAGGTGTAAGGTAACATTTGAATGATTAATCAGCTTCGCAGCCATCTGCCAATTTCCACCTTCAACAGACCATAAATCTCCTCCTGAACCAGCCAACGAGACTGCACCTGCTAGTCCACTGATGAGTACACTCTGTCCATAGTTTATCCTTGTGATAACCTGGAGAAGAAAAAATAGTCGTAGGAGATTATTTTTTGTTGAAGAGTTTATATCAAAATATATTTCTTTATCACCAGAATGCATGTCATGCAGAGGAACCATGTCACAAATAAAAGATCGAAACGACTGCAATGAGCTGAAAATAAGTGAGAAAGCTTACAGTAACCAGCTCGTTGACTAATAGAGGAGATAGATGAGCTTCAGATAATCTCTCCTGTAGAGTGAGCTTTGTGAGATTGTACAAGCCTGACCATTTAAGCATCCCTTCAACATTGTCGAAGATAGGTCTTGATTCTAGGCTTTCGTAGTACTTCAAGAAATTACCAACTGTATTCTACATTCATGAATGTGCATCACTTAACATACAAGAAGATCCACACAAATACACAAAGGAAAAATTGAGTCACTGACACGAAAAAATACTCAAATTCACATAGAACTGAAAAAAAAAGATCATTTGTTTTGGTTACTTCCGAAGTAAAATCAGTTTACAACAATTGATAGAGCTGAATATTGTAACCGACGTGATAAACTGAAACATATAAACTGAAACATTCATGTACTCATAATAGCCAATTATGGAATGAAATGTTGAAAAAGTCGAAGTTTTTTTCTCATATACGAAAAATACCTCGATGAAGTTACTCATTCTGAACAGTGAAAACCCGTAACGCATGAAGATGTACAGATCATTCACCCAAGAGACGATCTTATCTACAAGCGGAAATTTGATACTCGAACCGAAGGTCTTGAAAATGAATCTCTTCCCATCCCAGATTCCAATCGCGGATGATTCTTCAATCGTCGTCGGCAATCGAACCGTCAAGTTGAACCTCTCGACGAAGTCCCGAGCGTGGTAGTTTTTTGGGTGCAGAATCGAACCGCCGGCCTCGAACGAATCACCGGAGACGGTAATGGTTCTCATGCGCCCACCGACCATCTCATGACGCTCAAACATTAGAATCCGAGCTCGATCCAAGCCGGTGGAAACAGAGTAGTTACGGAGGAAATGAGCGACGGATGAGCCTCCGATCCCACTCCCGACGATACACACAGTCGGCGGGGATTCATCCTCGACGGTGCTGGAATCGCCGGAGCAAGATAGAAGAGTCGGCGATATGAGAGCGAGAAGGGAGATTGCTATCGGAGAGAAATTCATTTTAGTCAATCTTACTGACCCATTCTGGATTATAGGCCTAATCCATAGTCTGTACACTATGTTGTATAATGTAATCATAATTTTTATTTCTTTTAAATTTGCAAGTGTACTTAGAAATTAAACAATAATCTCATCAAACGCCTGCAAGTTTTTTTGGTCAAGTTACTTGCAAGTTTTAAAGATGAAAATTTATCATAAAATAGGTTAATTTAATTTTATTAAATCTGAATTTTTTATATACTACAATGATAGTTAGAGCATTTCCATCGGCAAAAGTTCTCAAAACAAGTATCTAAATAATAAAATATAATATTATAATATAATATAATTTTATAATTTAATTTTAATATTGAAAAAGAAAATGAACCACTAACAAAATGACATATACTTTGAGAATTATTAGTGGGGTTCTCAAATGAGAACTTACGAGAACCCTTTTCAATACTCTCTCTTACTTTTTAATATTTTATTAGCTTTTTTAAGTGGAGAAACTTGGTGAGAACCTCTTGATGATGATGCCTTTATTGCGATTTGTTAAAAAGTTAATAATTGGATTAGAAGAACAATTGTGGTAGACTGGTGGTTGTGTTAATATTCGGAAGATACCATTAGCAAATATGGGCCTTCCATAAAAGGAGAATTGGGCCGGCCCCCAAACTAATGTAGCAAAACAAATGGGTTTATTTGTAATTTCTTAAAATTACCCACAAATATCGTAAATTAAGACCTTATGTTGTTTTCGGTCAAAGTGACATCCCGCCAGTAGAAGCCTCCACAAGGGCGGGAAAATTCGCTTACTGGAAAATCGAAATTATTAACCGTTAGGCCTTTTCTCCGACGGCCGACGATGTCGCGGCGGGGCGGTGGGGCCGTGACAGTTTTGAACGTGGCGGAGAAGCCGTCGGTGGCGAAGTCAGTGGCGGGGATTCTATCCCGTGGAAGTTACCGAACTCGGGAGGGTAGGTCTCGGTACAACAAAATCTTTGAGTTCGATTACACCATCAATAGCCAGCCATGTCGTATGCTAATGACCTCCGTCATCGGCCACTTGATGGAACTAGAGTTCGCCGATCGCTTCCGCAAGTGGCACTCCTGCGACCCAGCAGATCTGTACCAAGCTCCGGTCATGAAACACGTCCCCGAGGTATTTGATGTCTGCTGTATGTAATAGACTTGTATTTGTGTGTGTGGGCACGCGTAATTGTAATTTTGGGCGCTCGATTTAGTCAATGCTTCTCTAATTAGAAATTGTTGCTTGGGTCTCGTTGTTCTTGACATTTTGCTTATAGCAACTGTACAAAATGGGACCATGACCCTTGATTCGCCTTAAGATGAATATGGATCTGCTGGGTTTCAGTTTTTGTTGAATTCTGGTTTTGAGCGAGTTAGGACAAAAAAGATATTAAGAAGACTCTGGAGGAGGAAGCAAGGAAAAGCGATTGGCTTGTGCTGTGGCTTGATTGTGATAGAGAAGGTGAAAACATTGCATTTGAAGTCGTAGATGTTTGTAGAGCTGTTAAACAGAATCTTTTTATACGGAGGGCTCATTTCTCTGCGTTAATTGACAGGTAAACCCGCTATTTTTTATATGTTTTCTCTTGCTCACTCTACTTCAAACATAGAACCTAGTGTAACAACGTGTTGGCACTGGAATTTCTAGGGAAATTCATGAAGCAGTTCAAAATCTCAGAGAGCCTAATCAATTGTTTGCTCAGGCTGTAGATGCTAGACAAGTGAGTTTCTCCTGAAATACCTGTAATGCTACTGCGTTAATATTCTGTATAGAATTTTCATTAGCTAATATCTTACTTTTGAATACTTTAGGAGATAGACCTACGCATAGGTGCTTCTTTCACTAGATTTCAGACTATGCTTCTGAAAGATAGGTTCTCTATCGACTCCACGGGTGGTGAGGAGAGGAGTCGTGTTATAAGTTATGGTCCTTGTCAGGTAATTTTGATACCAGTGCCAATAAGTTTCAAAACTTTCAGTCCCATTATGTATATCAGAGCCAGGGCATGCATTGTTTTTCATGCAGCTAGGTATGATATATTTCTGTTTCAACTGCAGTTTCCTACACTTGGCTTTATTGTAGAGAGATACTGGGAGATCCAGGCACATGAACCAGAAGAGTTTTGGACAATCAACTGTTCTCACGAATCAGAAGAAGGCCTTGCCACCTTTAATTGGATGTACTTTTGTCAACTTCCATGCTTATTTTTGTTTCCCGGTCTATTGTGCTTGAATGGGGCATTGATACAACTTTTATTTCAGGCGTGGTCATCTCTTTGATTATGCTTCAGCTGTGATATTATATGAGATGTGTGTCCTGGAACCTACTGCCACTGTGAGTAAAACAAGAAACATATTTATAATCTGATACTTCATCTTCTTCTTAATATTGTGTGTTCCTTATAATCTCCTTGCAGGTAATGAATGTCCCACATCCAAGGGAAAAATTTAAATATCCTCCTTATCCTTTGAACACAATTGAACTTGAAAAACGCGCTTCAAGATACTTCCGCCTGAGTTCAGAGCATACCATGAAGGTGTATTAGATTGGTTCCCTTAAGTTTCCTATGTTTTTTTGCCTATTAAGACTGTATGTTTTCCAAAATAATCTAAATCCTATTGTATCTTGGTATAGTTTTCTGCTTTCATTTAGAGTGATTGGTTTTTGAATTGTTTAATAACATCAACAGTGTCTTGGTAGGTGGCAGAAGAGTTATATCAGGCTGGTTTCATCAGCTATCCTCGTACAGAGACCGATTCTTTTTCGAGTAGGACTGATTTACGTGTGGGTAACTTTTTCTAATGAGCCAATAAAGTTAATGTGGAGTTTATGATTTACTATGATGATTTGGTTGTAATTTTAGTCTCTTAGGATCTCTAGTTGTGTCTAGGCTATGGTGGAGGAACAAACAAGACATCCTGCATGGGGTCGATATGCACAAAGACTATTCGAGCCTGAGGGGGGACTCTGGAGAAACCCTGGGAATGGTGGTCATGATGACAAGGCTCACCCACCCATTCACCCAACAAAGTTTTCTAGCGGAGAGTCTAACTGGACTAGAGATCACCTTGTAAGTATTGCTGTCTACTTGGTTAACATACCCAAGCAAGGTACGATAGTGTTATTTTTCTTGGGAGCCAACGTTTCTTTGTTTACTTTTCCAGAATGTTTATGAGCTAGTTGTCCGCCACTACCTCGCATGTGTTTCCCAGCCAGCAGTTGCTGCTGAAACTACAGTTGAAATTGATATTGCTGGCGAGCGCTTTTCTGCATCTGGGAGAGCAATATTAGCTGTAAGACTCGTTACTCACGCCTTCTGTCTTGTTCTGCGGTTATACTAAATTGTAATGTAAAGCTGCTTTGATTGGTAAGTTGTTTCTCTGTTTTGGTAGCACAGTAAAGCTGGAGAAACGGAAATAAAAAATAATGATAGGTTGATGTTGCTAGTGTTTGGCTTATATTTCTTTTATGCAAGAAAGGTGAGATAAGTTCGCAGCTCCTAGACAGCCATGAGTTGATCGGTGCTTGATCATTCCTGACTCAAATCAAGAAGCTCTTCCTTGGAAAACTTTAATCGCCTTCCCCTAGAATATCCAAAGCTAATCCTACGTAGATTGAGAAATTTACACAGATCAGTAGGGAGATTCTAATAACTAGGTAATGAATAAGTGCAGTATAAAGATAGATAAAGCCCCAACTTCGTAAAGCAGCCTACTCATTTATATATCTGTTTGGTTCTATGAATTTAGTAGATCTAGATTTGAAGCGGATTATAATGCTAAGTGTTGAACTTAGCCAAAATGTTTATTTTAATTGTTCATATCTGGATTTAGTTGCCGTTTGTTGCATGTATGCTTGTCGCTTCAGTAATTAATTGGATACTGACCTTATTTTTCTTTGTGTGACTAGAAAAATTACCTTGAGGTCTACCGCTTTGAATCATGGGGAGGTTCAGTGATTCCAGTGTATGAAAAAGGACAGCAGGTTTGTGGTTCCCTTTTGTGATTCCAGTGTATGAAAAAGGCCTCTTTTAAACTAAGTTGTCCTTGCGTGCAAGTTACATTCCTTAACTACTAAACTATAAGGCAATGAAGGGCATAACTTTCGGCATTGTGGTTTTTAGTTGAAAGTGTAACTGGTGTCATCATGATTATTAATGTGGCTCAATGTGGAGAAGCAATCACGGCTTGCTTTACCTAAATGGAACAGGCCGCTTGTATATTGGCATAAAACTGTGCCCGGGTAAATGGGTTTTCTAGTGCCTCCTGACAGACTTATACATTTAAACTACTGGACTATTTCTCATATACGATGGAGCTTATTTCTCATACATTATCTCCTAAAACAGGAGGCTGTCTGGACTGCTCGAAAATTCTGTTTAACATTCACTCCTTTGAATTTGTCTGTTTACCTTTCTGCTTAGTTCTTGCAGACAGGACAGTCGATGATGATTCTGAATGTCTTGGTATTGTGCAGTTTATCCCAACACGTTTGACTCTGGATTCAGCAGTAACAAGGCCACCACCGCTATTGTGTGAAGCTGACTTACTGAGTTGTATGGACAAGGTGAGTAAAACTGTATTGTTTGGCCCCTTTTCATGGTGGTGTTTGCATATTCTTTTTCCTCGGTCCCTAAATTTCTCATCCCATCACGTTTGTAACTTTCTATTATCCTACCTTCTTGTGAATGTTAGGCAGGCATTGGCACTGATGCAACAATGCACGACCACATAAAGAAACTCCTTGATCGGGGTTATGCTACAAAGGATGCTAATACGCGGTTTTCTCCAACCAACCTGGTAGCTGATAATACTCAAACTTTCTAAATTTTTCCCATTGTCTTTCTTAATTCTATATTATATACGTTTTGTGTGTGATTGGTAGGTTCCCTTGATCACTCGTAGGCTTACTGTTGCATCGCAAAAACAGAATGATAATTATTAGATAATATACTTTTATCTCCAACTTCAGCCTATGCATATGACGTTATTGTTGTCTGGACTATAAACGACAATATAGAACATCTTGATGAACTTTATTTGGTGGAGGTATTGCAAAACTTTGTATCTATATAATGATAGTGTTATCTGAGCTCTAAACTATATTAAACATCTTGAATTAACTGTATTTGCTGGAGTAATAGCAAAATCATGACGGTTGCCTCTCCCTGGGAAATATTTGATTCTATATCTCTTTTTAGGCCTTTATATGTCTGTATCATGTTTGTGAAGTTACCTTACTATTCTGATCTGAATTTACAGGGTGAGGCGCTTGTTATGGGATATGATGACATGGGGTATGTATTAGCCTGCATGTGATATTATAATAAATTTTACTCATATCTAAAACAACTGAGGCTCCTTATATTTGTGGCTTTCAATCAAGTATCCCTTATAACTAGAGGAAAACTGATGACGAAATCTCTAGTATTTAGATTAAGCCTATCTATTTGGTGGGACCTAATTTGTTTCAATAGCATGCTGAAGAGCCCCCTAAGAATTTGATGTGTTCTTCTTGCCAATAATTTCATATCAGGTATGAACTTTGGAAACCAAATCTCAGAGCCATCATGGAACATGATATGAATGAAGTTAGTGTTGGCAGCAAGACTAAAGCTGAAGTTCTTGAAACTTGTTTGCAGCAAATGAAAGCTTGTTTCTTAGATGTGAGTGAGCTTTTTTTAATATATTATTTGTCTTCTCTCTGTGGCCAAATCTATTTTTTGTCGAAGCTGTTGCTAATGCAGTGGGCTGAAACTGAAGCCATGATTTTATATTCGTAATTCACAAAATCAATCCCCGCAGGCAAGAATCAAAAAAGCAAAGCTTCTCGAAGCAATGACAATTTTCTTTGAAAGGTGTTCTTATTACTATGCTCAAGTACTGTGTAGCTTAAGTATTTTCTGTCATAATATAGTATATGCTCCTGCATGTGCAGATCTAATAACACTGATGAAGCTGAAAATCAGACAGCTGGTGAAGTTGTCCGGCGATGCAACCTTTGCCATGAATCAGATATGGCGCTCAGGAAGAATCGGGTAGATATATAATCCATCAGAATCATTTTCTATGTTGGATATGAATTGCTCTTCTCCCTCTTGTAATGGGAACAACTGGTTAAACAGTCTAATCCCCCTTTCCTTCGCAGGATTGCAATTTTATGGTTGGATGCATGAGTTATCCTCAGGTGAGAATCTCACAGCTCTTTTCATACTTCACGAATTATACTTTTTCCTTCTCAGTATTCTATCTAACCTTATTTTGATAATTAATATCTAATAATTTGATATTTCAGTATTTCTTCGTTGCTTGCACCCATGAATTTAACACATTCGCCAATTATTCAGTGTCGGAATGCAGTTTGGCTTCCTGGACCTACACTGGAAGCATCTGTCACTACTGATGTTTGTCAATCTTGTGGTCCAGGTACCGCCCCATATTTTTCAGTAACACAGTGTATAGAAAATCTAACAAGTATACGTGAATCATTCCTCTTTATAGTTAAATGGTGCAACTTTTTTTTGCTGTAGGTCCTATCTACAAGATACGTTTCAAATTCCGGCAGATTGGAATTCCACCAGGCTTTGATATTAATCATTTAGGTACGCAGAGTTTTTCAAACATTTGCAACCAACTCTGTGCTTATCTTTCAGTGGTTCACCATGTCAGTATTGCCGCTAATTTCCAGTTGGTTTCATCTTGATCAGGCTGTGTTGGTGGCTGTGATGACATTCTTAAGCAGTTGATAGACATATGTGGAACTGGATCCCGTTCTCAAGGTTAGTTTTCCGTAGTGACACAATACGTATCTAGACCAAACAGTAAAAGAAATTAGCATAGCTTTGTATTGGACATCATACAATTATTCTTTCATCATCGTCTGTTCTAAATAAACTTTTAGTGTGGTGCGGCGAGAATTTTCGACTAACAAGAATCGATGATTTGTTCTTGTAGCAAGGACAGCTCCAGGCGCATCCGCAAACAATTTCCGGGGAAGCAACATAAGACAGAATAACATCTGCATTCACTGTCAACAAGGAGGACATACTTCTGCCAATTGTCCTTCACGTGTTTCAGGATCTCGAAATCCTCGTCCTACTGGAACAAATCCTAGAAACGGTAATGGATTCTTTCTATAATGTTTTAGTAAACAAAGATCATCTCATTTCTCAATAAGCTTTTGCTAGTATATAGTAATCGTCAAGATCAAATTTTCATTATCAACATGTAAACTTCATTCAAGAATGACGTTGTCATAATGCAGATGAAACTACAGTATCATGTAACACTTGTGGAACTCCATGTGCCCTTCGTACAGCCAACACAGAAGCCAACAGGGGAAGGAAGTTCTTCTCATGTCCATCACAAGGCTGCAATTTCTTCGCGTAAGAATCCATGACTCGCGGTTTCCTTTTACTAATCCTTTAAAATCACTAAATTCGCCTTTTGTAATGCCTTGTGACAGATGGGAAGATAGCATCAGCAACAGTACTGGGAATGCGACAGCAGGTTCTAATAGCGGTGGAAGCGGTAGAGGCGGCCGTGCACGTGGCCGTGGAAATAGAGGCGGCCAAAGCGGTTTAGGACGCAGCGGCGGAGGGCGTGGCCGCGGTGGAACAAGCTTCGTCTCTGCAACTGGAGAGCCAGTGAGTGGTAGAAGGTGCTTCTCATGTGGTGATCCTTCACATTTCGCCAACGCTTGCCCTAACCGTAACTCTAACGGTAACTTTTAGTAAGCTTCTTTACTTTCCATATTTAGCATAATTCATTAGTGTAAATCCAAATGGACTCAAACGGTAATAACATGTTTACAGTTGTCTTTAGAACCTACTTTTTGTTTTAATGCGAATATTTTTCTCTATTCAATTCTAATCATATAATCTAATACGTACGTTATCGATGTACTAGTGAATTATACATGATATTTCCAAGTGATTAGGTTTATAGTTTCTTTTATTTAATGACCACTACAATGATAATTAACGGCCACTTTTGCTCTGGAAATCATGATTTGCGTAGATCACGGTTAGCTGGATTTCTCAAATATAATAGTTCACGTGCTATACTGAATCGTGCCCACCAGATTATATGTCTAATCTCTAATAATTTTTAATTTAGTTATGTCGTAGTGAGTTAATGTGGATCCATTTTTTCTTCATTTTCATGGTTCTTTTTTTTTCTTTTTTTTAAATATATCTCCTCTTGGTCTTCACCCTCTCAAAGGATATGATTTTAAATCAAGGATTCGAGTCATGTTTGAAAGGTATTTTATATCTTTTCTTCCAAAACGAATTCAAAGTAAAGGATCGAAAATGTAATCGAGAAGATCATCTTAAAGACTGCTTTTTTGTGAAAATAAAAAGAACCACGATTCGTTTTGTGAAATTATATATCTCAAGTATCTTAATTTTATTTTTACTTTTACTTTTCATCCCGTGGATTTGAATCAAGATGGTAAAGTAATAGCGATATTAATGACATGCTTAGTCTACTTTCACACCTTAACTTCAGCACTTACGAATCAATGCATGGCCAAACTTTATCTTGCGTGTGTTGTTACTATCATGGTTAGACTGTTAGACATAGGATTCGTCACGTCAGAAAGAGAAAACAAAATTGAGGTTCGTCTCTTGAAAACTAATCAAATCTTACACTTTTATATGTATTGGAAACAACTAATGTAAATTAGTAATAATTAAGTAATGCAGTAATGCTTTTAAGACAAGCTATAAAATGATTTTAGTTTCTCTTTTGATTTGTCGTTCCCAAATCCCAATGTTAAATGAGATATTATATTACTATAGTTGATATTTGATCACCACATAATTTAAAACTCATGGTAGTCCAAAGCGTTTAGAAAATATTTCTGCCGTATACTTTTATCAAATGTGATTTTCTTAAGTGTTCTTTTAAAAAACAAATTTTATTTATTTCTCTATATTTTTTGGTATTCTATATCCAATATTAACTAAAATAGAAATATTTGTTTTCACATGATTTGGCAATACCCACCAAAATGTTGGGGAAAATATAAAGAAAAATAAAATTAAATCATAAACAACAAAGACATTGTTAGTCTTCACCGACGGATCTATTATGTCCTCTACTTTTAGCTGATTTTTATATAAAAAATGAAAAAAAAAATGAAGGAGTTGGATACACTTTACTGAAAATGAAACATGCATGATTTTTTGGGGGAGGAGACATGTACGATAATGACGTTTAATGCAATAAAAATACTACTAAACTGATAATTAATGAGAAATTAAAAGAATGAAGTTAAGGCAAAAATAAAAGTGGTGTGAAAAAAGAAAAATAAAGGAAAGAGAATGAATGATGGCGATTTCTCCATCCACTATTATTCCCTCGTGTTTAATTAATTATTTTGCTTTTCTTAAAATTACATTTAATTATATAAAAAAGAATAAAAGTGATCGGATCATGAGGGTAATCAACGGTGCAGATTCATTCAAACCAGAGGACACAAAAACATTTCTCTCTCTCCCACTTTTCTCCCGGAGACAGTTAACGTGATTCGCTCTTTCCCCTTTGCCCAAGAGCAAAACGACAAGCTAGAGAAGCACACGAGAGTAAATAGAGAGATTTGTTACTAAGAGAGAAGAAGTGAGTGCGTGTGTGTGTGTATCGCTAAGTTTTGACCTTGGAGAAGAGAAGAGAAGAGAAGAGAAGGGGGAAAGTGGGAGGAACCATTTTGCTTGGATGAAACCTACCGGAGGAGGCGGAGTCGCCGAAGGCGAGGAACCAGTGAAGGTGGCGGATACAGAGGGTTCGGCGTTAATAATCGTCGGTGTAAAGCCCGACGAATGGAGCCGAGAGGTACTTACATGGTCTTTGGTGAATGTGGCGCGTCCTGGAGATCGTATCGTTGCTCTTCACGTTCTCGACTATTCTCTTGGTTTGTAACCCTTGTTTCATTTCTCCTTCCTTGCGATCTGAGATTTTTTGTTTGTTTCTTTCTTTTTTTAATTTTTTTTTCATTTATGTGTGCAGAAGGCTCAACGTCGCTTATTTCGCTGGTTAGGACTTTTGACACTATGCTTGGTGTATATGAAAGCTTCTGCAACTTAAAACAGGCAAGTTTCTTCAAAGCTGATGAAAACTTGCAACAGTTTAAGTGAAATTTATCCTTTTTAAAAATGGGAATTTTGAGGATGAGTTTACTGAAATTCGATGAATGTTGTAAACAGGTTGATTTAAAGTTAAAGGTTTTCAGAGGGAAGTCAGTTCGAAAAGTTCTTGTACAGGAAGTGAAATCGTCCGGAGCAACAAGTCTAATCGTAGGTTCTTCTAAGAAACATCACACCATCCGTTCGTCAGCTTCCTTAGCCAAGTATTGTGCTAGGAATCTTGCCAAGGATGTCTCGATTTTTGCTGTTAAGGGTGGCAAAATTATGTTCCGAAGAGTACCTAACAACAATGGTATGTTACGGATTAGTTTCTGATAATTGATGTTTGTTGCTTCAAATTTTTCTGATTTGTGAAATGTTGATGCCTATTTCGGTTTGTTCTCTCTTAGATATATCATAGATTTTGTGCTTTGCAGGTGCAGATGGTCCACACATGAATCTTCCCTCTTTAGTTTGTGGATCACCCAACATTGCTATTGAAGCGGCAAAGATTGGAAACAGTTTCAGCCCTGCAAGAACGAGCTCACGCTGGACGAGAACTAGTCGCACTTCATCGTTACAGTCTCCTGAAAGCTTAGGTGTCGACAATTCATTGGCTTTAGTGCCAGTACAAGCAAACGAGACTGATTCAGGTTCCCTTGACTCAGGACCAGGTTGGCATTTTCTTAGGGGGCTTTACTCTACTCGGAAAAGCTGGACCAAAGTTTCTGCTAAGAAGGCTGTACTTCAGTGGGTTTCGAGGCTGCGAGGTCGGAATTCAGCAGCTGTAGTCTATCTGGATAGGAAACGGAGTGATTCTGGTTGTGATGAAGATTGCTCCTCCAGCATCGATGGTGAAGATGTTTCTATTTCACGATTCGGTTCTGAGCTTATGCAGTCTCCTCTTTCTCCCTGCATTGGATCAAACAACATTCCGGAAGAGCTGGAGGGTCTACATGAAAAATACTCTTCCACATGTAGATTATTCACATACGAGGAAGTTTTGTCAATTACCTCAAATTTTGCATCCGGTATGTCCCTTTCCATGTTCTAACATGGGTTTGTTTTTGGTCTGACTTGCTTTTCAGCCTTTGCTTATGGATGCATCTTTTTTCTGTTTCCAGAGAACTTGATTGGAGAAGGTGGTAACAGTTATGTCTATAGAGGAGACTTACCAGATGGAAGGGAACTAGCTGTCAAAATATTGAAGCCTTGTCTGGATGTGTTGAAAGAATTTATACTGGAAATTGAAGTCATTACAAGTGTACATCACAAGAATATAGTATCTCTCTTTGGTTTCTGTTTTGAGAATAATAATCTGATGCTGGTGTACGACTATCTACCACGAGGAAGCCTTGAAGAAAACCTTCATGGTATATAAACTACATTTGATGTTCCCTTTGGATTCTCATACGGTCTTACTAGAGAAATATTTATCTTGATTGTTCTCGTTTCTTGATTCAGGTAATAGAAAGGATGCAGCAAATTTTGGCTGGCTGGAGAGATATAAAGTGGCAGTGGGTATTGCCGAGGCGCTAGACTACCTACATAATACTCATGATCCAGAAGTAATTCACCGGGATGTGAAATCTTCTAATGTTCTTTTGGCAGATGATTTTGAGCCACAGGTACTGCTACATTTCAATCTTATTCTTTCATTCATTCATAGATGCAATGAAAAAAATCTTCCTGAATTTTTGTGATTGACACTGAAGTTATTTACTGATTCAGCTCTCAGATTTTGGATTCGCCAGCCTGGCTTCAAGTGCTTCACAGCATGTGTCCTGTGGGGATATTGCCGGAACATTTGGGTATTTAACTTGCATCTTTACACCTTCCCTTGAAATCATCATCACTCCATCGATCATCCTCTTAACTTTCCTTTTTTTTTTGACAGTTACCTAGCACCAGAATACTTCATGCACGGTAAGGTAACCGACAAGATTGATGTCTATGCTTTTGGTGTTGTATTGCTTGAGCTCCTATCGGGTAGAAAACCAATCTGCGTCGACCAGTCTAAAGGCCAGGAGAGCCTTGTCTTGTGGGTAAGCATAATCATCCACAATTTCACGTTTTTCTACTTCATACTGTTATTCTGCGAATTTGCCATGTCTACATGAAATGACTAGGTTGCATCTCTTTCCCAGGCAAACCCAATTATAGGGAGTGGAAAGTTTGCTCAGTTACTGGATCCAAGTCTAGAAACTGATAACAGTAACGATCTAATCGAGAAACTACTGTTAGCTGCCACGCTGTGCATCAAACGCACACCTACTGACCGTCCACAGATTGGCCTCGTAAGCTATATATATATATCTTTACCTTCTCGAGCTTTCCTTTCTTGCTATAAATCCTTAGTCTTTTTTTCTAATTGCTCTGTTTTGGGTTTTTAAATTCATTAATTCACAGGTTGTAAAGATATTACAAGGGGATGAAGATGCAACTGAATGGGGAAAGCAACAAGTAAGAGCCTCAGAAGATGCAACGGCGTACTTGACAAACATAGAATCACACATAAACCTTGCGTTGCTTGATTTGGAAGATGATGCAGCTTCTGATAGTAGCCCTGAAGCTAGTAGCATCTCCGTTGAGGAATACTTGAAAGGGCGATGGAGCCGCACTGCTAGCTTCAACTTCAACTAATAATAGTTTTACTAGTTTAACTCTGGGAAACCCCGAAAAACCCAAGAATTTGACGATGTAAGTTGTGTAAATGGTAATCGATTTTCTGAGGTTTTCAAGTTTTTGAGATGTGTCAATTAGAAAGAGTGAAGAGCTCTTGTAGAGAGGCCAAAAGATGGACTTTGTGTTCTTTGTTTTGTGAAGAGTAGAAAATGTTTCCAAGTGTTCCGTTTTGTGTATTGTGTATTGACCGACTTGACGTTTCTCTCGACTTTGGTTTATTCAGTACGGTTTGAGTAATAAAATGCAAGTGTTCCGGTTCGGTTTAAGATTCGGCTATACATTTTTAATTTCAGTCTTGAGTACTCCGTTATTGTCGACTTATAAACCTTGTTGGGCATAATGATGATTAGTGATTAATTCTCACTAAAAATTATGAAGATTCACCTTTATATTGATCAATAAATCATTAAACATGAGTGAATCCATATTCCAATAAACAAACCATCAGTGCAACTGAATGCTTACACTTGGTACTGAAAAGTTGTCTAAGATCCTAAAATGTGTAAGAAACAAATAAAAACAAAAGCCAGGAGACTAATCTACCTCGCCTATTACACCAACCTCGGTACCTAAAATGGACACAAGTCTTTCTGTATAGATATAAGATAATCGTAAATAGTATCAGATAAAAGCAGCAGACAAGAGAGTTTGCATCATAGACAATGAACAACCTAATAGAGACCATGCAACAATCTGCATAAGGTGTCTTTATTGACATTCTATAGCGTCATTACACAATATATATCTGGTCCTTTAAAACAGTTAGCAAGTACATGGATTAGTCAGTAAGCAGTAAGCATTTTTCTAAAAAGAACTTTAGTCAAAACAAGGTGTCATCCGTCATACATAATACAACTAGATTCTCCCTTAATTTCACTGCTTTTTTAGCAAAATGTTTAGTGCTAACTGAATAATGCTAGCATTGCTAACTCTTTTGAAGGACCGAATCAATTTTACACGAAGCCCTAATAGAACACCAACAAAGATAAGTTGTTTTGCTAAGAAGCACTTGTGTCAAACAAGAGAGAATCACTCAGACGTCGCTTGTCCTAGTATGTATACAAGCATGAAGTTGTACATGTTTAAGCTTGGAAGTTTAAAACTTCTTTAACCTAAATACAAATATAAAATGGGATCCGCAACAGAATATCAAACAAAAAAAGCATGCATGTGCAGATTCTATATCCATATTATTGCTCTAGTTCACACCCGCCTGAGATGTTATGTATGAGTTTCAACCAGTGAAACCTCTACACAACGCCACAGACGAGTGAGAACAGAGCATTAATATGAGATACATAATATGCACAGAGAATTTTTCTAAGAAGACAATATAGAGATAGATAAGTAGGCTACAGACAATCAAGAACATAGTTGTGAAAGTTAACAAGAAGAACATGTGCATATTCTATCCCCCATCTCACGTCTCTTTCTCATTCGCTTGAAACTTGTCCAACCATTGATTGATGGGAACGTTTGCAATGGTTGAAACACTACACAGCGTCTCAAACGGATGAGAGAGAGACATGGGATGGATAAGGTAGGATGATCAGTCTGTAGAAACAGTTGAAATTTTTTTAAGGTAGATTGAGAGATTAGAGAGAATTGAGTCAGTATATAAAGAGATGGAAGGCTTTCAAACTATTTTAACCCCAAAGATAGAAAATCACATTTTAGGGCTAGAAACATTGTAACCAAAGATTTCTTATCTCACGTAGAAGATATTTTCCTTTTATTCATTTAAATACTTATCCCTTAAATCTATTTCACTTACATTCAATAAAACTTGAAAACTTTTCCTATTAACAAATTAAAATATTCTAACGGTAACTAAGTTCTGTGATACAAACATAATCATGATACTGGTATAAGATCTATATACGCACATAGTTGATGGAAAAATATAGTGTATTCGTTCACGAAAAATGTAAATTCTTTATTTGCGTTGAATAATTTTTTGTAATTTTAACTATTATATTATTAACTTTTTTATTGACTAATACGTTTAATTTTTTTTAGTGATGAATTTAGTTAAAAAAATTTCAACTATATTTAACAAATTTTAAAATTAAATCATACAATTTCATATAAGAGAGACAATAAAACAGAAAATAAATAAAATTTCACTAATTCTGCTTACAAATTCTAAAATTTTTGTATAATAACTCTGTATTCCCCATTTTAAACTTGATACAACTCCAATTAGGTCTCTACACCTAAAAGATGTCATATCGAAAGCTTCCTTTTGCTGATTGCGTTCTCTTCTATGTTTCATGAGATTAAAAGATAAAATCTGGTTTAACACATTCTTGGAGAAACCTCAATAGCGTTTATCGCTTTAGCAGTAAGTCATTTGGTAAATGACTTCTCAATTCAACAAAATAATTTAGCAGTAAGTCATCTGATAACGAACAACAACAAAAAAGTCAATAAGTGGACGTTGCCATGATGGTCATTGCATTTTTGCATCTTGACTTGTGTCTTATTCTACAGATTCAATCCTTTGCGCATCTTCTGACTTACATCCTCCAAGTCAATAACTTGAGGCATATCGTTGCTGTGTGTTGCCTTCATTTCTTCGAGCTCTCGAGTCAATTCAGCAATCTGCTTCTGTATTTTAGCTCCTCCATCAGGTAACCTTGAGACCGTATTCTGTGAGATATGAAACCCAAAACAGAGACTTAGAGAAGCCTGCTTTACTGGATATTACATGTTATTACAAGTGTTGATGTCTTTACCTTGTTCTCGAATAGCATAGATAACCGACTGATTCTTGCTTTAATCTCGCTTTCCGACAATTCACTGTCATCGATTGGGGAAATGTTGATTCTCTTGTCCAATTTCACGTCCTTTGGGTTGAAAGCATACTCAGCCCTGACAGAAACCAGTTTTTCAAATCGATGAGGGAATATGCAACAGTTAAATTTGACAAAAGGCTGTGGATGGTAATACCCTTTGATCATGTTGTTCTGTGAAGAGCTTGCTGATTTTGCTGATTGGCGTCCCAAGAATGATGTCGTTCCTCTCCTTTTTGCATAAAGTGTTTAAGAAATAATCAGAAACAGGATGTGAAGATGAAGGCAAACTGTTATATAACTAAAGAGAAAGTTGTTTCGAAATGCAGGAAAAGAGAAGTTTCACCTTATTTCTTCTACTTCTTCTTGTTGTATCGGTTGGACAGGAGCAGTCTTGGAGAAGAGAAGGCTGTGGTGACTCACTCCAGCTATGCCGAGTGTTTCCAGGAACTTAACATGGGATTCCAGCTTTTCATCTCTACAAAAACAAACAAATATAAGTGAACCAATATTCTAAAGGCAAGACATTTTCTTCACTGGCTCATAATTGATGTATTGCTTACAGTTTGATCTGGTTGTAATGCTCTTCGTATAGTTGCTGCTGTGTAGGTGAAACATCAAAGCCTCCCTTAGGAAGACTGAAAAGTTCTCGAAGGTCCTAAGAGAGAAATCATTTTGTAGAAACATGTGGAAACGATTAGACAGAGAAAAAAAAATCAAGAAAACATTTGGACCAGCATTGACAACAGAATTAAGACTACACCTGTTGGCTGAAATAGCGGATTTGTTCTTTATGCTCAGTCGCGGTTTTAAACAAGCCTCCCTTGTACACCTACAAAAGCATATACCGAAGGCATTATATCATACGAATGATCATGTCAAATCACTCAGCTATTGCACTAACCAAGAAACATAAAATTTAACAGACCTGCTTTCTGTAAATCTTTTCTTCGACAGTTGCTGAGGTCATTAACCTGTACACGATGACATCCTTGGTTTGCCCAATTCTGTATGCTCGATCAACGCTCTGATTATCAGTGCTGCATAGATATCAATAAACTAAAAATATTAACATCTTCCCTAACACGTTTTCCTCTATATCAATTTTTACAAGCAAGAAAAGTTCATGAAAGGAAGTACCTTGGATTCCAAGCAGGGTCGACCACAATCACACGGTCTGCCTTAGTCAAAGTAAGGCCGAGACCACCAACTTGAGATGTCAACAGAAATATAGGAGCCACATGACCACCTTGAAACTCCTATAAATAAAGGTTTCGAAGAACTATGATAGCATGAAGACAAGAGAGAGTAACTAACTCAAGTAAGAATAAATGAAATGTAATGTGTTTGAGAAGAAAAAAACTCACTTCAACAGTCTTCAATCTGTCTGGGGCTTTTGTTGTACCATCAATTCGCAAGAAACTATAACCATTGGAGGTTAGAGAATCCTGAAAATTCCAAACGTGAACCATAAAAAATCCATAAAATTTCAAAGATAACGTCAAGGGAAGTTGTCAAAAAAAAAAAAAAAACGTACTGAGGGTAAAGTTAGCAGGAAACCTGAATGAGATTTAGCATCTTGCGTGTCTGGGAGAAGATTAGAACACGGTGCCCTTCTGGAATCAAATTCTCCTAATTAACAATGTCGGAAAATGTGTCAGCCAAAGAGACAAACATCACAATGAATGTCACTAATTAAACCATAACGTGATCTAACCAGCAGCGACATGATGAATGACAATTTGCAAGAGATACTGTCATTCTTGGTCTGAAAATCATCTGTATCCACATTGTCTGCAATATGCATAGCCAATCTCTCTGCCACGCCTGCTTCTTCTTGTGTTAATGTTGATTCCATTCCTTCGAGGACATCCTCAGCAGCCCTCTTAGTCAAGAGAAGCGGGTGGTCACAGATTTTCTTCAGAATCTGTTTTATAAAGCAACATACAATGTAAGCTGCCAGATAGTAGCTAAATTAATTTTCACGAACAGACAAGATTTGAAGTGTTTATAAACAAAGAAGAAAGGAAACCACTTTCCCATGTAATATATAGACTAAGAGAACTACTAAGCGAAGTGGATAGAGATCTAGAAGAGTCCACATTTGTGTAATGAATTCACTGGATAAGACAACATATAGACACACATACTTGATCAAACCAAAGAAAAACAAGAAGAGAGCTTCAAGTTACCGTAAGAGCTGCTAGAGGTGAACCATCAAAAGCTGACAGAACAATTTCACTATTTAAGAAAGCTTCATATAATTGCCTCTGCAACACAAAGAGATAAGTATCAGTAATTCTGTATGACTGAAAATATCTAGACCAACGAGTTTATTTATGTGTTTAGGGGTTAAACCTGGCAAGCAGTTAACCGTAGCCATACAACAATTTCGTCCTTCTTTGAAAGTTTGGGGGTTGTGGCATCATCACCAAAGACTTCACTCTTAAGGCGCCGCAAGAAGAAAGGTTGAATATGCTCCCTCAAGTTCTATTAATCAGAAGGAGGTAAACAAGAAAAAGTATATTTGTAAGAGATTCTACAAACTACAAAGTGTAGCAACATATGCCATAAGCGAATTAGTAGATTATTTTCTTCCTTAGGTGCAAGATAGCTTGTGCACTCATACCTCAACTGTTCGACAGCTATATCACACATAGTATGCAATCTCACAAGAAGAATTCCAGACTCTACGGATGCGTGAAAAACCATAACTTTAATTCTTGCTATATTTGATGTGTAATTGATTCATGCTAAAAATGGTAGACAGATATTAGAATTGAAGACATTTTATTTGCTGCCTAATAGAAAACACAATCAAAAGTAATCATAGAAAAGAGCTAGATTTAACAAAGGCATGCCAGGATAAGAGGAAGAATTGAAGTTCAAAACCTAATAAAAACGTCTTTAGCTACAGTAAGAAAAATTATAGCCACTCAAGCATGTTCGAATGAATTCCTCACCTTTGCTACTGTTGAGCCTATTCTCTGTTCTCTATCAGAGGCATTTTTGTCCGTCCCACGAAGAATGTAATGCTCATAATTCTGCTTAAACCTATTAAAACTTAAAGGATTAAATACAAAGCTAGTATATGTACTCTGAAAAGTATGGATTAGGGAGAAGAGAATTACCAATTCTTGTCACCAAGTAGCCCGGGGCAGCTGAAGTTGAATAGAGCCCATAATTCCTGTATAAAATGAAGATGGAATCAATAGACGCCATGAGCATTGGAACAATATATTCATAGATGAAAAGACATTGGCCAACCTAAAATGTCTTAGAAAATACCTTCAGATTATTCTGGATTGGTGTACCACTTATAATTATACGGTGAGAACTTGGAATCTCAAGCAAACTCTTGGCCCTTTGTGTGCTGGGGTTTTTAATAAGATGTCCCTAGAAGTATAGACAATATCAGTACATCATGTTGATACCAGTGAAAAAGGTCAAAACATACACTATTGGTAGCATCTCAGCAATTAATAGATCACAACGCATAGACATTACACCAAGCACCGGTTTCCGGTAGGGCACTATTAGTATGCAGACCTCGAAAATGAGAAAAGATTGATATGCATCTACCTCATCCAGAATCATGTAGTCCCATTTGATTTCATCTTCATCATCCTCATCAGTATAAAGTTGGTAACCTTGCAAAGCCTTTGTATTGTTCCGTACGATATCATAGGTTGTTAGAAGAACACCTTTACCCTACAAAAATTAGAAATATCTCAGCTTGAAAACCCCTACTTCAGAACAATGAAAAATAAACTATCTGGAGGAGAACAAGACCAAGAAACAATATATAAAATATTTCTCAGCTTAATCAGTCTAAATAATATGAAAATATGCTAAGATGATTAACTACAGGATAGGCTGTAACAGTGTAAGCAACTGAATGCTAACAATCACACAAATTCCCGTACAAGTCTGTTGTTGATCTTCCAGTCACAAATCAAGTCAAAATGTAAATGAAATATGATTGCATAGTTAAAGCATTTAGTGAAACCTCTCAGGCTAACGATGAAAGAAAAAACAAGTACCTGTAGAATGTGGTTGAGATCATATTCTCGGGCTTTTGTAGAGTTGCCATAGTATCTGTAAAGAGGAAAGAAAAAAAAATCAGTAACACAATACTTAACACCACTTCAGTAAATAACAACCACAGAAAACCGATCTTACTCCCTAGTCATTTGTGAAAGTCCCACGGTAGCTAATTCTTTCATCCAGTGAGGCAGCAGGGTTTTCGGTGCCACTACTAGAGCACGTTTGATCAATTTAGAGTGGAACAAACCAGCTAGAAAACTACATATCTGCAATTCAAATCAACCGAAATCAGCAAATACATTATAAAGGAAAAAAGAAAGAAAGTGCAGGTTTCAAATTCCCTTACCTGCATGGTTTTACCTAAACCCATATCATCTCCAAGTATTCCACCTTTCCCTTGGGTGTGCAATGACCAGAGCCACTTCAACCCTTCCCTCTGATGTGGATATAACATTGTTGCAATCTTCCCACGAAGTGTGTAAGAAGATTTGGGGCCAGTTAAAGTGATAGACCCTTCATCGTCCAAATCTCTCTCTTCATAGTCATGTGTTTTAATGTTGTAAGATCGAGCTGGCTTTTTAGGCTTTTCGAGATGGCTTTTCGCCGCCTTTTTCTCAGTCAAAATGACACAGTCATCATCATCATCATCCTCCTCCTCGTCCAATTCTCTTAGCTTAGCAGCATTCGATCTTCCGACTGATCTTAGCTTCTCGCTGACCTCTATATGTCTAGCTGTCTTCAGACTTTGGTCGATTTCCTTGCACTGGCCCTTCCCACGGTCAAGATTGCATTCCTGTCTATACTCTTCAGACTTATCAACATAGTGCTGACCAGAAAATGAGTCTTGCTTTCCAACATTTGAAATTCTTTCTCTCCTTTGGCCAGCAAACTCATATCTAGATTTCTCTTCCCGGATGGCAAAACCAATATTTCCTTGCTTGTCAATAAGACTATCGGCACCAGCATTACCTGTGCTAACCACATCTGACGAGGACTCAGATAGATCCGATATCGAGGGAAATGAGGATTTGACGCTCTCGAAATCATTTACCCGGCTCTTAAGTGGACCCCCATCAAAATCATTGCTTTGGTCATCTTTTTTCTTCTTAATCGACATTGTCCCAAGCTTCGAGGTCAAATCATCCAAAATATCCATAATCTCATTCCTTCCTCCATCATCTTCCCGTTCCACCTTTTGCTTAAGCTGAGGTGAGGGAGAACCAAAGTCTGTGATCATTGAAAAGTTGGGCTCGTCACCCACCTCTGTGTTAGCTTCCTTCGATTCATCCCAAGACGTGAATTTGTTATCAGCTCCAGCTCTCTCGAGTGGTGCATCTCCTTTACCTGATTCGAGCATCATACAAGACAAACGCATTCGAGTGAACTTATCTGACGCAGTATCTTAACAGCTGTGAAGAACGAAATTCAAACAACAGATACTAAACCCAAATTTCGAAGAACCCTGATTTCAAATTAAGCTACTAGAACAAACCCAACAACGGAAACACTCGCTTCATTTTCAAAACGGGAGAAATGGGTATTCCCAAAACGCTAAAATCGGGTGAAAAGTGAGATTACCTGGGGAATCGAAATCTGCCAAATCAGGATCGTCATCTTCATCCGTTACATCTTCCTTCGCTGAGGCCTTGCAAAGCCGACGTCGTCCAGCGAGCTTCTTCTTCGTTCCTTTATCTTCTTCATCTGAAACCCACAAAAAGAAAAATCTCCAAAATCAAAGACATAAACGAATCCTGACAACCAAGCGAATAGAGAGAAGAGGATTTTCGTACGGGAAGAAGATGGAGGCTGTTTAGGAGGCGCAGAAAGATCCTGGAGAAGACGATAGTGTCGATCGTTCAAGCTCTGAGGCTTTCTTCTATTGCTGGCCGTATTTTCCGCCATTGCAACACTGTTTCTGGAGACGTGTCGTGTTTCCCGATGATCGATTGTAATAATGGAGAGAAGACTACGAAGAAGAAAATGCTTTGGAATCCCGCCTTTCCTTCTACTTTTGAAATTTGAAGTTTCCTGAGTTCCAAATACAAAATGCCCTCGAGCGTGTGCGTATCTGAGTTAACCTAAATTATCTTTCTTTTTTGCTCAATTATAATAATTTCTTTTTTGAAAATGTTTTCTTTAGGTGCGTCACATCAATGGTCGCTGAATTATTTACTGTATATTAGTAGTATAGCATATCCGTTTAACCATAGTACTATTCAAATATGATATGATACAGAAGAACATTATTACTAAACAAAAATTCGTATTTGACAATATAAAGAAACTAATATAATTCTTTGATTTTTTATAAAATTCAACCTACTTTTTTTTACATGTTTCTTTATAATAAAATCCTAATCATCCCAATAAAATAGATTAACAACACATAAATTTTGGCATTCTCTGGTTACAGTTATGACTAAAGTGGTTAAACATAACAGTGATTCTCATCTCCCTATCTCTTATAGAACCATCATCGTGTCCTAAGAGCATGACTTTGTCTTGGTTCCTAAACCAATTATTGGACAAGGTGACGTCAGTGAGCCCTCGTATGACGTCAAGAAGGCCGTCTTGACAATCGTAGAGAGTGTTATGATCGATCCACAGTTTTCTTGCAGTGACTAACCGAATTGCATCACCGTCCATTTGGCCTAGCTCAATGATCTTCGAGTCCGGTCTCATGACCAAACTCGGTGAATGTGGTTTACAATCATGGATCTTCAAGCAAGATTCTAATAGAATTTGATGTTTAGTGTTGTGAACTCCTTGTTGGTTTAGTACTATATTTAGCATTAAGATGTTGGGTTTTAGTGACTGTGGAGGGTTTCATTTATAAAATTGGTAACTCTAGATATGCTTTTATTTTCTTTCTAAAATTATAAAAAACACAGACCGCTGTTTCAAATTAAAGCAAAAAAATTTGTTTTGCCAAAACATATACGAAAAAATTGATGGCTCCTTAATTACGATTTTATCACTTTGGTTCTTTCGTCAGTTCTGAGTGTTTTCCTCTACCATATTCAACAATAGCTATTTCGAATCTTATAATTAATCAACCAAAATACAGTAAATGTTTGACATTAAAGAAAAAAAAAACATGATTTATGTTTTTACCCTTAAAACTGGCGGGAATGGCAGTAGTACATTCTTCTCCCTTTTCCCTCTCAGACCTTCAGGAGCTCTCACTCACGCACTAATTTTTTTTCTTTTCTTTTTTCCCGCTCATCTGAAAAAGCCATGAATAGAGGGGGAAACTCCAAAAAGCGACCGCCTCCGTCGAATAACTTACCGGCGGGGAAGCATCGGGCAACGGGTAATCCGACACCATCTCCGGCTGCCGGAACCCTAGAAGATGAATTTGTGGACGAGGATGTCTTTATGGACGAAGAAGCCCTATTGGTAGGCCAAGAGGATGATGAATCCCTAATCCTTCGGGATATGGAGGAGCGTGAAGCGGTTTCCGCACGATCCTCCACTTGGGCTCGACCTCCTCTTTCATCCGCTTATCTCTCTAATTCGCAGAGTATCAGTTGAGTTTTTCTATATGTTACTGGAGCAATTCGTCTAGGGTTTATCCATCTTATGATGCTGGGAAGTACTCAACATTTTGATTTTTGCTCTTTGGTTTCTTAGTTTTCCAGCAATTGGAGATTGATTATGTAATTAGGGAGAGTCACAAGGAGCTCTTGCCGGCCTCCTCAGGGCAAGCTGCAGTCATTAGGATTTTCGGAGTAACCAGAGAAGGTACGTGTCTACCGATTCCCTTTGGGCGATTTAAGAAATCTAAATTTTTCATTTCATAGATAAGCACAAGCTATATTCGTTCGTACTATTTCCCTTTTATTGATGAACTTACATTTTTTATATACATTCAGGTCATAGTGTGTGTTGCTATGTTCATGGGTTTGAGCCGTACTTTTACATTGCTTGCCCTCCTGGAATGGGGCCAGACGATATTTCTCGTTTCCATCAGAGTCTCGAGGTATTTGATATATTCAGGCCATATAAATCTCTGAGATTTTTGTAGTTTGATCTCCCTTGTTTTTCTTTTTTCCTAACGTTCATCTGACTCGTTCAGGGAAGGATGAGGGAATCCAATAAAAATGCCAATGTTCCGAAATTCGTTCGTCACATAGAAATGGTGCAGAAAAGAAGCATTATGTATTACCAACAGCAAAAATCCCAAAGCTTTCTGAAGATTACAGTTGCATTGCCGACTATGGTGGCTAGCTGTCGCGGTATGATTTCCAAATGTTTGTGCTTTATGTGTCTACCATCTGCTTTACTCGTTTTTCTTAGTGCATTTATCAAATTGGTAGGCATCCTTGATAGAGGCATACAGATTGATGGATTGGGTATGAAGAGCTTCCAAACATACGAGAGCAATATTGTTTTTGCTCTCCGTTTCATGGTTGATCGGGATGTTGTGGGAGGAAATTGGATCGAAGTGCCTACTGGAAAATATAAGAAGGATGCAAGAACTTTGTCATACTGCCAATTGGAGTTCAGTTGCCTGTATCCTCATCTGAGATCTCTGCGTTTCTCTTTTAAAGCAAGACTATGATTATCTAGTAACAGATTCTACTTTATGTCATCACTTTCTTTAACATCGGATTTAGGTACTCAGATTTGATCAGTCATGCCGCAGAAGGTGAATACTCAAAAATGGCTCCTTTCCGCGTACTAAGTTTTGATATCGAGTGTGCAGGCCGTAAAGGACACTTTCCAGAGGCTAAGCATGATCCTGTGATCCAGGTTAGCTGTTTTTGCTATATTTGATATCTCTATTTGGCACCGCTTCTCGCATCCCTCTTGAAACAACAGTCTCATTGCTTTTCTAGATAGCGAACCTTGTAACTCTTCAGGGAGAGGATCAACCATTCGTACGCAATGTCATGACTCTTAAGTCATGTGCTCCAATAGTAGGTGTAGATGTCATGTCTTTTGAAACAGAAAGAGAGGTCTTACTAGCTTGGAGGGTAATTCTTTTTTGCTCCTTTCATCTTTCAATACCATGTGTGCACTACTTGCCTTCATTCTGTTTTTGGTACCTTGACAGTTTACCTTTATTTTATCTCCGCAAGGACTCGGTGAAGGATTTAGTAAACTTTATGTTGCCACTGCAATTTTGTGGTGGGTTTGGTAAAGCCTGTGTTATGCTAATGAATAAGATGTATTGATTGCAGGATTTTATTCGTGATGTTGATCCTGATATCATCATTGGCTATAACATCTGCAAATTCGATTTACCATATCTGATTGAGGTAAGGAACATTAACCTTTATCTTTATTGGCGGATCATTAGATCACCTCTGGTTATTAGAAGCGTGCTCTTTCATTCTTATAGCATTCTACATGTATTATTTTGCTATGTTCCACTGTGCTGAATGGCACATGTATATATGTTGTTTTCTGATTCTCAGAGAGCTGCAACACTGGGAATAGAGGAATTTCCTCTTCTTGGTCGTGTAAAGAACAGTAGGGTCCGGGTCAGGGACTCAACATTTTCATCAAGGTGATGCACTGGTGCTTGCAAACTGCCATTGCTTTTTTTCTCCGTATTATTATTATTTTTATGTTATGCTTCATGCTTTTCGTGGCACATGAGTTCTCTAAAGTTGCATCTCTTAATATTATATCACTTCCCATAGTAACACATGCCATGTTTCAGACAACAAGGAACAAGGGAAAGTAAAGAGACCACAATTGAAGGACGATTTCAGTTTGACCTTTTCCAGGTTTCTGTCCCAAGCAAATTCTTTTTGTTGGAGTCATTCTTCGATTGTTTATTTGTAGTTCACTGCAAAGACATCAACTTCCTTCTTCCTTATTTATTGTAGGCAATACTCAGAGACTACAAATTAAGTTCTTATTCGCTGAATTCTGTCTCAGCACACTTTCTTTCTGAGCAGGTGAAACCGAGTAATTATGCTTAGAATTTCAGGTTCTTCCTCTTACTCAATGTGGCTAACATGATTTTCTTCTTCAGAAAGAGGATGTCCACCATTCTATAATAACCGATCTTCAGAATGGGAATGCAGAAACCAGGAGGCGTCTTGCTGTTTATTGTCTGAAGGTACCTACTTTTGTTTATTCTGGAGCATTGCTGCTTCTGTCTTGTTTCATTGCCTGTTATTACATATACAGAAGATTTTCTAACTAGCTATTAGGCTTGCCTAACTAGCTAAAAGTCGTATTGCATATTGTCACAAGTCTCTAGTGTAAAAAGATGAAAATTGATGTGTTCGTTAAGGCACAATATTAGTTCTATCTGCTTGTAGTGCATGTGGCAAGAGGAACACTTGTGGATAAGGACATTGTAAGAAGCCTTACCTAACCTCAACCTGGCTGAGTATTCGTCAATTGTGTTTCATGGTTTTTCAAAATTTTCCGTTTGCTCTAGGGATCGTTTTGTTATTGTAGAAACTTGGTGGTCTCATTTTTATAGTTTCAATTATTTTCTTTGTTGTAAATCAACCATCTGAATCTCAAGAAAAGGTTAAATTTAATCTTTAATTTTAACTCGTTCCTCTTTGCTGTCACAGGATGCATATCTCCCTCAGAGGCTTCTGGACAAACTGATGTATATATATAACTATGTCGAAATGGCTCGTGTAACTGGTGTCCCTATTTCCTTTCTTCTTGCTAGAGGACAGAGTATCAAGGTATTCCTCGACTAATAGTTTCTTGATTAATGTTTCAGCTGACTATGGTGGCTGATATATTTGTATCTCAACATTTTGTGTCTAGGTTCTATCTCAGCTTCTTAGGAAAGCTAAACAGAAGAACCTGGTTCTTCCGAATGCTAAACAATCGGGGTCAGAACAAGGAACTTATGAAGGGGCAACTGTAAGTTGGTGGCCTAACATTTATTCTCTGCCTCTCGTTTGTTTTAGTTTATATTTAATCTTTTGAGACAAACACATCTTCAGTGATAAATATTCTACTGGTCTGATATGATGGTAATCAGGTTTTAGAAGCAAGAACAGGTTTCTATGAAAAGCCAATTGCTACTCTAGATTTTGCTTCACTGTACCCATCAATTATGATGGCATATAATCTGTGCTACTGCACCTTGGTAATTCTTTTAGACATTTCTTTGTAACTTTTGTTAATTTATCACCCATTGTTTGTACACAATATTAATTGGAAGCATTATTTCTATCTTCTTATCTTTGAAGGTGACACCTGAAGATGTATGCAAGCTGAATCTTCCACCTGAGCATATCAATAAAACTCCATCAGGGGAAACATTTGTTAAGCAAAGTTTACAAAAGGTTGCCTCTGTTTGCTGGATTGATTATCCTCAATGACCTTAAGTTCTGTTGAATAATTTCTCAACAAAACAAATAATTTATTTTAGGGAATACTTCCAGAAATTCTTGAAGAGCTTATTACTGCCCGTAAAAGAGCTAAAGCAGATTTAAAGGTAAACTTTTGATTCTGAAGAAATTCTTGCAGTACCTGTTTGCAGCCTTTAACAAGTACTATTGAAACTGGTATTTTCTAAGTTAGGAGGCTAAGGATCCGCTTGAGAAGGCTGTTTTAGATGGTAGACAGTTGGCATTGAAGGTGCAGTTCTTACTGTCATTTAAGTTGGTCATTCATAAATTGATTAGAATGTTTGGAAAATTATGAACAATATTTTCCCTGAAAATTGCTCTTTCACATTTGTTTTTAATTGTTGTATCAGATCAGCGCAAATTCTGTGTATGGGTTTACGGGAGCCACTATTGGGCAGTTACCCTGCTTAGAGATATCCTCAAGTGTGACCAGCTATGGTATTTGACTTCAACTATTCTAGACACGTATCTCTTTTAAGTTTTTCTGATGGACGTGTATCGTTATGAAGGTCGTCAGATGATTGAACAAACGAAGAAATTCGTAGAAGATAAATTCACAACATTGGGAGGGTATGAATACAATGCAGAGGTACAGTTTCAATTAAATTACTCGTGGTATTGAAAAGTTGAGTGAAACATAACTTTACCTTTAGATTTCTTGAATTGGACGGACAATAATGTATTAGGTCATTTACGGAGACACGGATTCAGTCATGGTGCAATTTGGAGTATCGGATGTAGAAGCTGCAATGACCCTGGGGAGGGAAGCTGCAGAATATATTAGTGGAACTTTTATCAAAGTGAGTGATTTTTTTGCAAGGAGTATATGCCAGATAACGTGCTATCATGAAACCGGATTATAACGGGCTAATCATTCTCTGTTTTTTTATTGTGTATGATGTCAAAGCCCATCAAATTGGAGTTTGAGAAAGTATATTTCCCATATCTGCTGATTAACAAGAAGAGATATGCTGGTTTGCTGTGGACAAATCCTCAAAAGTTTGACAAAATGGACACCAAAGGTAAGTCTTCGTAATCTCACTCACAGTTTCTATTCATCTTGTTCATTTGTGGACTAAGTATCTATATTACCGAATCTGGCAGGAATCGAGACAGTACGAAGGGATAATTGTTTACTAGTTAAGAACCTCGTGACTGAGAGTCTTCACAAAATACTAATTGATAGAGATGTGCCAGGCGCAGCAGAGTATGTTAAGAATACAATTTCGGATCTTCTCATGAACCGTATTGACTTATCCCTTTTGGTGATTACTAAGGTAATATGTTTTGCTTGATTTCTTATCTTGTGAAGTATATGGTCATGATTAGAACCATCTGGAAAAATCTAAATAATACAACATCTTTTCAAAGCGTTAACCTTGATCTGGTTCTTTCTGTGGAACCAAGAAACATGTGAGATGATTTCAAAATTCTGTATCCCCGATAATGAACTGTTAGGCAACTGAATAACAAGCCCAGATTAGTGGTTGGATTAGTTTTTGAATGAAAAGTTATGCTTTGATGTATTTGAAGTCTTTGGGATCCTGTTTGTAAAGCATTCATTTTTGGAGTCTTTTGGAATCAGCATATATGCTACTGATGCGTTTCTTAAATCATAGGGTCTAACTAAATCTGGAGATGATTATGAAGTTAAATCAGCTCATGGTGAACTTGCCGAACGTATGCGTAAGGTTTGTGGTACTCTTTATCTTTATCTTTTGACCGTTTGTTTCCGTTCGTATACATGTACAAAAGGTGTCTAAGGGAAATTTCATTCGCTTACTTATTCCAGTTCCAGCATCACATGCACTCCCTCAAACTAATAATTGGATGTGCTAAACAGTTAGATTTATTTTTTTTGGCTTTGAGAATATCTATGTTGCGGCTTCATTTAGAAGCTGCACAATGCACAAGTAACAGTGATTTTTATAACTCATTCTTTTGGTAAACATATGATGAGTTTTCTCTGAGTCCGATGATCTATCATGTGAAAATTTGTCAACCTCAGGAATGTTTGCTATTTCATATATGACAGAGGGATGCTGCTACAGCGCCAAATGTTGGGGATCGGGTACCCTATGTTATTATAAAAGCTGCTAAAGGTGCCAAGGTAGCTTTCGTGTCAACCTTATTGTATCTTTTTGTAAAATGTTGAGGTCATTCACTCTCTTCTAATGTTCTTATCTCATTATGATGCCAAATAGGCTTATGAACGGTCAGAAGATCCGATCTATGTGCTTGAGAATAATATCCCTATAGACCCAAATTACTACCTGGAGAATCAGATTAGCAAGGTCAGTTGGAAGTTGGGGTTGTCTATAAGTTTATTCTCTACTCTTTATTTTTGTGCTTGGAGGCTAAAGCAGATATTGTTTCCAGCCTCTTCTTAGGATTTTTGAGCCAGTCTTAAAAAATGCTAGCAAGGAACTACTCCATGGAAGTCACACAAGGTCAATATCAATTACTACTCCTTCGAACAGCGGCATAATGAAATTTGCCAAGAAACAACTAAGCTGTGTTGGCTGCAAAGTTCCGATCAGGTACTGTATTGTTACTTGCCTTTGCATTGTTCATGTTCCTTTTTGAAGAAAATTAGGATCAAGCAAGTTATAGTTGATCCTTGATTCTCTATTCCGGATCTGTTGTTTCTATGTTTTCAAAGTTTCTTTCTCATTTAATTGTTTTGTTCCTTTGATTTTCTGATCTGATTTCATATACGGGAACTGCTAATCAATTTTTCGCTTTAACTTCAACCAGCAATGGAACACTGTGCACACGTTGCAAGGGAAGAGAAGCCGAGTTATATTGCAAAAACGTGTCTCAGGGTAAGCTATGTTTTTTCCAGTTTCTATAGACTTCTTAATCCGTCACTAATTTTTGAATTATTTTTCTTTTATGTAAACTCAGTGTCAGACCTAGAGGAGGTCTTTGGGAGGCTGTGGACCCAGTGTCAGGAATGCCAAGGCTCTCTTCACCAAGATGTCTTGTGCACCAGGTTTCGCTCTTATGTTTTTCGATATCAGAATTATTCCTTTTCGTCTTTTTAACAGGTGAATTGATTCTGATCCAACTTTTTTTGGGATTTCTTATTGGTCTTAACAGTCGAGATTGTCCAATATTTTACCGGAGAATGAAAGCACAAAAAGACATGGCTGTGGCCAAGCAACAACTCGACCGTTGGAGCTTTTAAGTTCTTAGCTTCTTTTTTTTTTCAACTGGTTTCTTTGCTGTTGAAGTCTCCTTTTAATTAGAGAGACTTTGGGATGTTATGAATCATTTGAGACCTCTTTTCTTTTGCTTCGTTGTACGTAGCTTTTAATTAATACAGTCGGAAAGAGAATTCTTCAAGCTTCGTGTATTCACCAAATCAATAAATTTTTTGCATAGACCATCACAGTACAGATTACAGCTCAAGATTTTAGGTCTTATTTTGATTCTTCTGCTTGTACTGTACAATGTGCTACCCGAATTATGAACATGAAGCATGAGTGCTTAACCATATGGTCTTTGCCTCATTGAGTTAAGCGTACAGCCTTATCCTCGTTGTTATAGGTTGTCTGCACATTGGGCATGTCTTGATAACCACACCACATTCCTTGCACGTCTTCATATGAAAGTAAAAGCAACAGAGATTATCACAAAACCGATCTGGTTCAGGAGCAAGCAAGCGTTTCCATATTTTGCTAATTTCACTTACCGTGTGACCGCAGCTAAAAGCCATGTCCTTTGGATTCGTCAAGCAAATCGGGCATACCTTTTTGGGAAACAAAAGGAATTTTAAATCTTAGCATCCATAAACTGACGGAAAACAAGCAATAATAAAGGTGGAAACAAAGAGTTTACCGGTTGTGTTTGGGGAGCTGTTCTTTCACTTTTCTCTGCAGTTTCTGTTATTGGATTTGGCACTGATCTAACAGCATTGTCACGCTCTATGACCTCCGGTGGTGGTGGGAGCGGCTTGTGGTGCAAACGGGAGCCACGCACTTGTTTTCTACGGTTCACAAGCACAATCAAAGGTTGGTTTGGTTGCCAACTATTCAAGAATCTAATGCAAGAAGTCTATAAAACAGTGATACAACGCCAAAGTGCAAACTTTTCTCCACTTACTCGAGATTTAATGTGGCTTTGTATTGAAAAGGAATCTCCATGAGAGCTGCGAGTGCGAAAGCAGCCTCTTTTTTAGCTGCATCTTTGTGCTCTGACATTATCTTTGTGAAGTTAACAAACTGTGGAAGGAAACAAAGTTTTTCACTGATCATCAGATCCCGATAAAACAATGAAAATTGCTATCCTAGGTTTTAATATTTTACCTGGAAGTTATCGAATTCGCGGTCAGGGATATTGTCATCAAACTGTTTCATTGTGTCCCATGGTCCATCTCCTACTCCAACCAAGACGATCGACAATGGGTAATGGCTGGAAAATTTATATCAAGCAGCATTAGTATGAAACCATGACCATGAGTTTGAGCTTATTGAATAGTTCACCTAGCTGCCATTATGGAGTTCATAGTAGCTTCTTCCTGTGGACTAAGCCGACCAAGGGGCACGTCTGGATTCCTTGTGACCTGACCATCTGCTATAATGACAAGAACATGGTATTGCATATTGTTCTGCTCGACTATGTCGATGGCTGCATCAATAACCGGGGCAAACGAGGTAGGACCTATTCGAGTAGAATTCACGAAAAAGATATCTTTAGGATTAAGAGGGAACTAAACTGATCTTTTTGAAATTTTATTCTGTAGTCACAAATACCGGACAACTTCAAATGTGGAACAATCTCTCTATATCTTTTAACCGCTTGTTCCAATCCGTCACAGCTTTTGTCCCCGGGATAAAAGCTGAATACGTATTGATCTCGTGTAGTTACTGTAAGAAGAAGAATACATAAAACCATTTAGCGTTTTACTTGATCTTTCATCTTGAAAGCCAGAATAAAGAACCTTACCATCGCCAAAACCGTAACAAGGTATAAGGTCATCTTCATCAAAGGGAGACAATGTACGGCCAATTATCGATATTGCTTGTTCATATGGATTCTGTCTTTTACCAATGGCGTGAAGGCTTTTTCTATTGAATGAGTATCTTCCTGCAACGAGATTCAGAAGATAAAAACTAAAACCATTGATATTAACATGTGAATCAAATTCGTAAAGTCAAAATAAATCACTCACCTGTCCACTCATTGCTCTTGGTGAAGTCAATTCCTAAAATCAAATTTGAAGATTCAAGTCCAGCTTCTCTCAGAGAAGTTATCACCTGATAGAAAGCAAGTCCACACAAGACCGTTCTTCTTATGAATTCATCACTTTGATTCATCAAAGTAACTACACAATCAAATCAGAAAATCAAGAAATAGTTGGCAACAAATTTGGAAACCTGATCCAAGCTGTTGAAATGGTCAGCAATATATGAAGGTTGCTGATTATGTTTATTGCATCTGTTCATTGGAAAACCCCTGCTTCACAAGAACCCACTCAAAAATCCAAACTTTTAGAATATATAACAATCAAGACAGAAAGAAATAGGAAGTACATATATATATATATCAACCTTGAGTTTGCTGAAGACCAAGAAGAGTTTCAGAATTGTTTTTGTAGAAAAAAGAAAAGCTTTTTATTTGAGATTCTTCTTTATAAAAATGATGAGAATAAAAAAGAACAAAGAAAACAGAAAAGTAGGTTTGTTGAATCTTGAAAGTTAGTGGAACGTGACCCTTTGCTTGCGGCGGCAAAACATCAATACGTAATTTGCTCTGTCACACGCCATCAATCTGGAAAAATCTGATCTTGTTCTCTAAGGCATTAATGATGATTTTATCCAAAACCCAACTTCTTAACAAAAACATGTCTAGAAGAATATCCATGTGGACAAAGTGGCAAAACCGTAGTCATGTCTGGTCTCTGATGATAATAAGATTTTGGGCTTTTGATCCATAAAAATTCTAATATAGTAAATGGGATTTTGATAATCTTAGAGACCATTTTCTTGGGCTTCAGAACTCAAGAAGCCTTTTTTCTAAGGGAGTCTTCACCAATAATAATTCACTACGTTTTCAGACACACCATCCACGTGCGATAGACATCAACCCAAACTCAACGACCACCAATCTTTTATTTATTGACAACTACCACCACCAATCTACGAACTTTAAAGTTTTGATTTTCTTCCCATTTCTGACCCTTTATTCTCTTCTTCTTTGAGTTTGGTACTAAATGAAACACTAGACAACTGGTTTTCCTTGACAAAAATATAACTTTAGGGTATAATTCAAGGGATTAAATAAGTACGTGGGTGTATAAGGTAAATTCGGAAAGTAAATAGTAATTGTCTTTTGCAGTCTGAAAATGTAAAGACATTATATCTTCTTGGAAAGTCGAAAGATGTCTATAAATTGCTTTCGATCAGCAAAAGCTCCGCTTCAAACATTGGCATCCATTTCGAGACCTAGAGATTCATCGAACCGTCTCGTTTCTGCATTCGGAAGAAAGTCTTCTCCTTCATTTGTTACTCTCAGAGTAGTTTCATCGATGGCTTACGAGAAAGAGCTTGATGCCGCTAAGAAAGCTGCTTCACTTGCAGCTCGTCTCTGTCAGGTCTGGGTTTTCGTCTGTCTCAGATTCTTTTTCCCTTTTCTATTCTAAATTTTGATTATTTTGGAAAACCCATTTTCTAAGCTTCCGAATTTTCGTTTCCCCTCTTTCATTTCTGTCTGGAATCGGAAGGTTTTACATTTGGGTTTTGAGATGAATGTGTATTGCTTCTGTAACTGGGAACGATATTGCTTGTATTGGATAATGCTCTTTTTACGAGGCTTTGAGTGAATCTGTGATCCAAATTTCCTCTAATAGAATTTCTTTTTTTTTTGGGTTCAGAAAGTTCAAAAGGCATTGTTGCAGTCTGATGTTCAGTCGAAATCTGATAAAAGTCCAGTGACCGTTGCTGATTATGGTTAGTTTTTCTCTTGAGTCTTCATGAGATTGAAATGAATTCACATAAAATTTACACTCCAATGATTGGACAAGTCACTGCCTCTGTTGAATCTTTCCGGTAACTAAACTTGTCTCTTTGTTTTGAGTTCCAGGTTCACAAGCAGTTGTTAGTTTAGTCTTAGAAAGGGAACTCAAATCTGAACCCTTTTCACTGGTGGCCGAGGAGGTGAAACAGCTTAGCTACACTGTATTTCGATGTATCTTACATTACGTATCTTGAGTTTTATGACTCACATTGTCTTCAAATTATCTATATAGGACTCAGCCGATCTACGCAAAGATGGTTCTCAGGATATTCTTGATCGCATCACGAAACTCGTCAACGACACTTTGGCTACTGAGGATCTACTCAATGGCGATGAATCTAGCACAACAGTTGCTGGTTCTACTTTATCCACAGAGGATCTGCTCAGAGCCATTGATTGTGGCACATCTGAAGGTGGTCCAAATGGTCGACATTGGGTCTTGGATCCTATTGATGGCACTAAAGGGTAAACTATATATCCTAAAATCGCATCTTATTTCTGAGAAAATTGGTAGCAAATGTTGTGATCCTGACGCCTAGCTTGTCTGGCGGTTTTAGATTTTTGAGGGGAGATCAGTACGCAGTAGCACTTGGATTGCTCGAGGAAGGGAAAGTAGTTTTAGGTGTGCTTGCTTGTCCAAACTTGCCATTAGCATCCATAGCTGGAAACAACAACAAGAAATCTTCTTCTCCAGACGAAATCGGATGCCTCTTCTTTGCTACAATTGGTTCAGGGACATACATGCAGCCCTTAGATTCAAAATCTGATCCCGTCAAAGTACAAGTCTCTAGTGTTGAGAATCCTGAAGAGGCATCGTTCTTTGAGTCATTTGAAGGAGCTCACTCTCTTCATGATCTATCCAGCTCTATTGCCAATGTAAATTGCTTCTCTTTCCTTCCCATATGATTCCAGCGAAGAACTAAATAAATTCCTCATCCACTTGATCACGTTCTCTCTTTGCTATTTACAGAAACTCGGTGTCAAAGCACCACCTGTCCGTATCGATAGCCAAGCAAAGTATGGAGCTTTATCGAGAGGAGATGGAGCTATTTACTTAAGGTTTCCTCACAAAGGATACCGTGAAAAGATTTGGGACCATGTCGCTGGTGCTATAGTTGTTACAGGTAAAACATAAAGCTTTCTCTATATGGAGCTGCTTTGACAATACCTGATATGCGAATGTGGTTTGACAATGAAATGCAATATCGGGCTTTTTTGTTTGGTTTTTGGCGCAGAGGCTGGTGGAATTGTGACTGATGCAGCGGGAAAGCCACTGGATTTCTCGAAAGGGAAGTATCTTGATTTGGACACAGGCATTATCGTTGCTAATGAGAAGCTTATGCCTCTGCTTTTGAAAGCAGTTCGTGAATCCATAGCCGAGCAAGAGAAAGCTTCAGCTCTCTGATTCTTTCTTTCTTCTTTCTTCTTTCGTTCTTTGTGTTTGTTTTCTTTGTAACTCCTTGTTTCACTTCCTTTCACCAAAATACACTGAGAGAATTTCTTCGATTTTCCTTTAAAAAAAAGAATAAAAATTTGAATATCTAATTTGGGCCGAGGATGTAAGAGTATTTAGTTTGGGCCAACATTGGCTGGACCTTTTAAGGTTTTACAGGCCCCTACGTGTCTAGAGCGTGTTGGCTACTTTTTCATCTCAATAAAAATAAGCGCGTTGCTAGAATCTTTCCGTGTATAAATACTATATTGTTATTTTTAAAACAACATATTTTTTTGTCGGCATTTTAAAACAACATATAAAAATGTAATATGTTGTATCTTTTAATCCATAAGAAAAAGTTGAAATTCGAGATTTTTATTCCCAATAATTCCCATTCACGATGAAATATTCGAAGAGACACATGATAAACAGTAATCGTTTTCGTTCGGTCATGTTTTTATATAAGTCAAACTTATAACAATAAATTGACGGATACAAATATACAAGACGCAATTTTTTGTAATGTAAATAGTATATTTATTCTTAATCCCTCTGTTAATGAAGATATTTTTGTGCTAATGATATAACACAGCAACCTGTTTTGATATATTGACGAGATCGGGACAAAGGTTCACACGTCATATTCAGCATATTAAAAGCAATTTGAATATTATTGATTAGGATGACACTACATCTGATTAGTTAATTAATTTAAATGAAATAAGAACATATTCTCCTATCGTTCGTTGCAAAGAAAAAAGCATCATAACCTCTTTAGAATAAAAGCATTTTACAAAAGGTCGAGATAATTAAATACAACGTACCCTAAATAACTTTTTTTTGTTTGTAATAAAAAATAACAATCATATACTATTTCTTGCCCGACATATAACTTAACATGATATTATCCTCAAATCCAAAAAAGAAGCATTAAATTTAATTGCTTTTAATTACTCTATATAATACTAAAAAAATATCTTTTTCTAAAGAAAAATATCTTTCTATTGGACCAAATCGTTCTTGGATTATATATATATATATATATTTTTATGTTTTCCTCATTTGGATTATAACTTACAAGAGAAGGGATTTTACAATTTGCAGAGTATATAAAAAAACAACTTAAAAATTTCACTTGTTATTTTAGTAATTTATAAATTATGTTAGTAAGATTTAATGTAATTATGTAAAATTTGGTTATAAATGAAGAGAAGGAAATAAATACAGAACGTGAGCGAAACTTTAATGGTCTCAACGTTAGGGGACTGAGTAGGCTTCTCTGCCTACTTTTCTACAACGGTAGAGATGGGAAAATAATATTTTAAATACGAGAAAATGATAAGAAAATTATATCATTATATTATGTACGGACTAAAAAACAAAATAAATAAATAAATAAATAAGTGAAAATTGTGAAGAAGTTGCTTCAGAGTCGCGAGAGGTTTTTCGTTTATATCATAAATCGGATTTCACAGAGATTTCTTCTTATTCTTCTTCGTCTTCAGTCTTCTTCTTTTTCTTTCCGTAGAGCTCTTTGTTTACCGTCTCAATGTCTTATGATGATATGCTTGATGCTGCAAAGAAAGCTGTCTCTCTCGCTGCTCGCCTAAGCAACGTACGTTCACTTGTGTCTTTGAGATCACATGATCATCATCTTCGATTTCTAGATTTAGATTATTTATCTTCTTTCTTTTTCTCGTTGACATTGCGATGTTGTGTGTTCGAGAGAGAGAGAGACGGATTGTTTTTTCTTCTTTTTTGTTTTAACTCTTTGTGAGAAAAGATTGATGAGGTATGGGTGACTTTTGGTTGTTTCCTTGGAAATCGTCAACTGAGATAAGTATTTTCGGATTAGGGCTTGAAAATCTGGAATTTGATTGATGAGAAATGGAAGATTAATTAGCAATGAGGCACTAAATCTTCGACTTTGTATCTGTCATTTCAATGTTTTCTTTTAAATTTGGGTTTTTATACAATCCATCCAAAGTTTTCTTCTTTGATTTTGTGGTACTGTTCATCTCTGCAAGAATCAGATTTCTAACAAGTGAATGAAATGACTTTGCTTGTTTCCAGGAAGTAAGGAAATCTTTGTTGGAATCTGACGTCTGGACGAAATCAGATGATAGTCCTGTCACTGTGGCTGATTATGGTTAGCCCTCTTTTTAACCCTTTTTTCAAGAAAATCTCTATCTTTCGATTGGGGTTTTAAATGTGTAATCAATTCTCACTCAGAGATATTATTGGTAGATTTGATATCTTTCTTGTCTCATCATAAATGAAACAAAGCAAATGTTCTTGTAGGCTCGCAGGCGGTGGTTAGCCTTGTACTGGAAAGGGAACTCCTGAATGAGCCTGTGTCATTAATCGCTGAAGAGGTGCCCAAATGCAAAAAAAAAAAATATGACTTTCTTTATCTATCATCCAATGAGATGTCTTTATGAAATTTATGACTGTAAATTATGTGTAGGATTCTGGTGAATTAAGGAAAGTTGCTGCTGAGACAGTTTTGGCACGTATTACAGAGCTTGTGAAAGATGCCCTTGCTACTGATGAATCATATGCTGCTTCTCTTTTGTCTTCGGATGATGTGCTCAAAGCCATTGACAGTGGCAAATCAGAAGGAGGTCCCAAGGGTCGCCATTGGATCTTGGATCCTATAGGTGGCACCAGAGGGTGAGTCCTTGGATTTGTTATGCAACTTCATTTGAAAACCTGAGACTAATCAGTCTCAGTATTGTGGTATCTGTTTTCTTGGTTTTCTTAGTTTTTACATTACTGAACTGTCATAGAGTACTTTAACCGAGAACTTTACTATTTACCCATGGATTTCGAATTTTGTAGATTTATAAGAGGAGAACAATATGCAATAGGATTAGCATTGCTGGTGGACGGCAAAGTAGTGCTTGGTGTAATGGCTTGTCCTAAGCTTTCTTTGGCCTCCACTGCTAGTAACACACAGAAGTCTTCGCCTGAAAAAATGGGTTGCCTTTTCTTTGGCGCGGTTGGGACTGGGACTTATGTGCAGTCACTCAATGCCGACTCTCCTCCTGTGAAGGTAAACCTACTGAGAACCACTCTGTTTGTATATGCATTACTATGGTATGGAAACGTTTTCAATAAGTTTTGCTAAAATAAACGATCAAATACGCTAATAGGTGGAGGTAAGCAGCATTGATGATCCCGCCAAAGCGAGTTTCTTTGAGTCGTACCACACACCTGTCCCTATCCATAACACCATTGCTAAGGTAAACATCTTCCTCACATTCTCGATTTATCTTCTTGTTTGGGTCCGAGTTTAAGTCTGTTTGCGCGGTGAACTTCACATGACAGAAACTGGGGATATTGGACTCTCCAATCAAGATCAACAGTCAGACAAAGTATGCAGCTTTATCTAGAGGAGATGGAGAAGTGTACTTGAGGTTTACACGCAAACCAAGACCCGAATCAATATGGAATCACGCCGCTGGATCAATCCTAGTTTCAGGCAAAACCCGTTAACCTTTTATCTAAATAGCTTTTGGTCCAATGTTCATGAATGATCTCAAAATGTTGTGTGAAATTGTATCTTTCAGAAGCGGGAGGAAAAGTGACCGATGCAGCAGGGAATCCACTGGATTTCTCGAAAGGGAAGTATCTTGATTATAAGAGAGGAATTGTTGTTACGACGCAGAAACTGTTGCCAAGGCTTTTGAAAGCGGTAAGAGAATCAATTAAAGAAGAAGAAGAGGAAGAAGAAAAAACTGCTTCGTTGAAACTTCACTGACACGCAACTGTAACACACTTGTGATTGTTGCTCTCCGTCTCAGTGTTTTCCTCACACAGATTATTTTATCATTAAAAAAAAAACTCAAATTTGATACATAAAAACACTAATTCTCTTTTGAATAAAACTTTGATGTTACGAAGCTTGTTGAAGAAACATTATCCTATTCATTTATGTTAATCATCTGAAATATTACGTGAATGTAATTTGCAAAACTTTGGGACGATTTGTGAAGTTATACCTAAATCTGGGGGGGGGAGAAAAAAAATGCGTATGTTAGCTACAGTTTGATTGCTACGCGGCTATTTTTAAATCGACAATATACAAAAAAAGACAATGTCTTTTTCTGTCGCATATAAAAAAAGACAAATGAAAAGACCTTCATTTTAAAAAAGAAAATTGAGAATTGATAATTATGAAATTCCGTTGGAAACCTCTGACGAAACTTCGTGTAACCCTTGTTAATTAGAGAGATTCGTGTTGTAAAACAAAAAAACAAAAAAAGAGAAATTAGTATATTGGTTAGGTGAAATATACCACATTGTTTAGTGTTTAACGAACGATGATCACTTTTGTCTTGTTACGAATATTACTAAGATAGTGAAATATGATAACGACCGATAAAATAATTCGATATACGTTCTAATAATTAACTCATAAGCCTTTTTATTCTTTTTTAAAACGTCAACTTGTTCAGTCATTACGTGAAAGACGGTCTGCACTAACTCCGTCTCACACGAAACTCGGTTATATATATATCAATATTAATGTTGACTACGTCCTGACATGGGCATAAAAGAAAGAATATTATACTTTAACTCTATATATGCCTCTGAATTGGCTCAACTAAACGGACAGCACATAGTATAAACTTTCATATATAATCTTTGAAGTTTTGTTTTCGAATGTCTTACGAGAAGGAGCTAGCCGCTGCAAAGAAAGCAGTCTCTCTAGCTGCTCGTCTAAGTCAGGTAACCGTGGAATCACTAATGTATGTACTGCTTGGAACTAGAATCAGTGACATGGAGCATATATGAACCAAACATAACTTTATAATATATCAGGAAGTGCAGAAGACTCTGTTGCAATCCCAAGTATGGAAAAAATCAGATAGATCTCCGGTTACTGCAGCTGATTACGGTGTGTATCTCATCGTTAAGGCATAACTGCAAATTCTTCAAGTTTCCGTTTTGCTAATTATCAAGAAACTGTGTTGACCTCTTCCATTAATTATGGATGATTTCTTCAGGATCACAAGCTGTGGTTAGTCTTGTGTTGGAGAGGGAGCTCCAACCTGAAAATTTGTCATTGGTAGCTGAAGAGGTGCAATAACTCAAAAACCCTTCGTTAATCAGAAGTTTTATTGCCTACATGTTTATTCAGTTTTCTTGGGAGAATCTTACAGGAAACTGGGGATCTACGGAAGATGGGAAGTGAGGTGTTTGTGGAAGATATTACAAAGCTTGTGAAAGATACTCTGGCTTCTGAGGAATCGTACGTGGGTTCTCCTCTATCCACAGAGGATGTCTTGAATGCTATAGACTGCGGTAAATCAGAAGGCGGTAGCAGCGGTTGCCACTGGGTTCTTGATCCTATAGATGGAACTAGAGGGTAATAAGTTTCTGTAATCTGTAGGCTTTACCTCTACAAAGTATTTACTAAACTTCTTTGCTTGTTTAGATTTGTAAGAGGAGAGCAATACGCAGTGGGATTAGCTTTGCTTGTGGAAGGCAAAGTGGTGCTTGGGGTCATGGCTTGCCCAAATCTTCCTTTGGCTTCCGCGGTTTGTGAGAAGTCTTCCCCAGAAAACGTTGGCTGTCTTTTCTTTGCTACAACGGGTTCAGGGACTTACATGCAACCCCTTAAAGGCAACTCTCCGCCACAGAAGGTATCATATACCTTGTCCAAAACATGAACCTTGTAATAAATCTGCAAATGTTTGATAGTGTTAAAGAGAGCGCAAGCTGTGTTGACAGGTGCGAGTGAGTAGCAACGAGAATCTTGAAGAAGCGAAGTTCCTAGAATCATACCATAAACCAATTCCCATCCATGGTTCCATTGCCAAGGTAACATGTTTTGTTGTTGTATTACAGTAACCAAGTGGGATTCTTTACAGTTTACTAAAGCAACCTGTTTACGGTTAGAGCAGAAACTCGGGATCAAAGCATTACCTGTAAGAATTGATAGCCAAGCTAAGTATGCAGCTTTGTCACGAGGAGACGCAGAGATATACTTGCGTTTCACTCTCAATGGACACCATGAGAGCATATGGGACCATGCCGCAGGTTCAATCATCACCACAGGTACAGTACATAAATACCCTTTTTCACACTGAGAAGTGTTGGCTCCAATGCATATTAGAAATGAACGGCTTGCTCACTAGTTACCAAGCACATAAGGATCTAGATGTACTTCCCATTAATGTCATCTTTAACGTGTAGCAAAAATTACGAGTAAGCATATGAATAAAAAGAAATGAACAAATAACCTTGCGCAGAAGCTGGAGGCGTAGTTTGCGATGCTGCAGGAAAGTCTCTGGACTTCTCAAAAGGAAAGTATCTTGCTCACAAAACGGGGATCATAGTTACCACAAAGAAACTCAAGCCATGGGTTTTGAAGGCAGTCAGAAAATCTATGGAAGAAGAGAATCTTCATTTCTGAGACACAACTGAAACTTTACTATATCTGTATTTGTCTGAACTGGTAATTGGTGTGTATGCTGATTTCATATAGTGGATACGTCAGATAGAAAGATATTTGTGCTTACCGGAAACTATACGATAATGAATAATCAATCCAAGCAAGATTGCCATTTTATTTCTTTTTCATCTTACAAAAATGGATTCTAACATGTGTCCACTAGGAATCTACTTTTAACTTTACACATATCCATTCACCCAAAGAGGAGAAAAACGTGGGAAATTATCATGAGCATTAAGCATAACTCCCCAGGCGATCCAGTTTGTTACTGATAACAGCTGATGGGTTTAAAGTGTCGTCTAAGAATATGTTCTGTTCCGATTAGTTATCCTCTTCATCTGAATCTTGCAGAAGAGCACCTCGTTTACGGGTTCTGCAGAAACCATAGCTAGGTTTTCAGGCCAAGATTATCGATATTAATATGGATGTTGCAGATGAGGTTTAGAGGTTAAAATATATGTATATACCTCCGGTGAGCAGGTACTCGTTTAGAAGGTTTTATTATATTAGCTTCTCGGGCAGATTGCTTGGCTGCAATAAAAAGTATAAGGGGAAAACCGGTGATGTTGATGATCATTTGCGCTTTGCTGAATTGGAAAAAAGTCACTACATGTGGTTAAACAGAGATTAGGTCTAACCGGGAGAGCCTTGCCAGTTATCTGTTGATGGAGCCATAACATCTAGTTTTCCAGAGGAGTATCGTTCCAGTTCTTCATGGGTAGCCTCCCTCTTATCCTGATCACAACACAAATGAGAGTTTCCAGCCAAGATAGGAAGTATGAACAGAGTATTGCAGCACTTTAAGAATGGTTGATTAAAAAGGCAGCATTAGAAGTTCCAGACTAAAGATACCTTTTCATCAGTTGCTGCAGCCGAAGTGTTCATTCCCGCTGAAAGCACAAACAAGGACAAAAGAGTAGCACCTTAAGGTTAATATCAACCTACATTCAGAATAAGAGTCATTTTTTTGTTTTTCAGATTTATCATTTGTAATCAGTGCCTGGTCTCACTTGCAAGAACAGCAGAGTGGCCTCGTTAAGATAAAAAAATTTACCTTGTAAGTGCTGCTTTTTCTTGAATGCTCTGAACAGCTCGAGAGACAGATTTGCCATTGCTGCACTAGCAGATGAGTCAACCATCTTTGTTAAAGGAACTATTATGCGAGGCATTCCTTTGGCCTTCTGAGAAACTAATCGTGCAGTCTCTACACCTAAAACAGGATGTGATGAAACATAACATAAAGAAAACATATAGTATAAAAATACCAAGATAGAATAATGAAATACTTTGCAATAAAGCACGTCAGAAGATAGTAAGAAAAAATGCACGGAACACTATCAAACACAAGCCCAAAACAATGAAGATTTGGAGCACAAGATGTATATGCCTCCTGCTAGTCTTGAAATTCTACAAGCTTAAGTATGCCATCCAAATATAAGTAATTAGTAAAACAATGAAGAGTCGACGTAGCAAGTAAAGCCACATAGCACTCAATAGTTCAGCTTCTTCTTCATCTTGATCTACGAAGTCAGACATAAGATGAAGAAAGTTTTACCATTTGAAACTGAATTTTCTCCTAGGAGAAGCTTCACATTTTCGGATTTCAAGGAAGCGACAGTGTAATCGAAGAACTCGGACCACGAACCACCAATGCCCACAGTATCCCTCTGTTTCAAATTCAAAAGTGAAAATTTCCGTGAGTTCATTAAAAATCAAGTGCAATCCTAATAGAGCAAGCCATTGATATCTTCTATCTTTGCTTTTATCATTGATTTTCAGCAAGCCGACGGTTTATCCGCACCAGAAAAATCGAAATTGAAAAAAGAAACATTAAGCTAAAAAGGAGAAGGAAGAGTAAACAGACCATATCATCTAGCTGCGAGACGGAGAGGATAGTCGTCCAGGCGCCGGAGATAAAGTCCGTGACATGGACGGTGAGGTGAAACGAATCGGAAGCATAGACGTGGAAGAGACACCGCCGAAGAAGACCCGAACCCGGATCCGAACGTTCAGGTACAAGTTCTCCGAAAATGGGCTCGAACTTCTCGAAACTCGCCATATCTAAAATGTAAAATAAATTCGAGTTGTTCTGATAAAATATATAAAAAAAGTCGTTCCCTCATGTAAACCGGTTTTTAAAGCGAATTAGATATATTAACTGTTAACCGTACCAGGTTTGGTTAAAAAAAAAGATTGTTTCGACTGTCAACATTGCACAATTGTGATAATCATTATGAATCAAATCTGCAGAAAATGTTACATCAGTCGAACGAAGAATCATCAAAATGTGATTCGTTCGCAACCGCATCAAACGCTGCCTGTAGCACAAGTTCCATTACCACTAAGGAAAAAACCTTCTAAAAATTCTATTTGTAAGATAAACTAATTCAACTGGAGCCTTTTGTTTTTCTTCCATAAAGAATGTAAGAAAAAATAAAAAATTCTATAACAAAGAATCAACAAGAGCAAATCCATTTAACTATCTTTGACTGTGATGTGTTGAGTATTTTAAATCTGGGCAATGAAAAGTTCATTCCAAGTATCTGGGATCCCGGGTAAGCACCAATGCAAGCAATCGTTGACAATTGGAGTCGAAGTCACGTTACTCGCCTTTTTCGGTTTTCTGGGTTTGAGTTTAGACCCTGAGATATGAGCTTCATCTCTTAGCTCAGAAAGCGCAGTTATGTCAAGAATCTTGATCCTTGTCCCATTCACAGCACTCTCAACCGTTGTATCCATCGATCCATCATCGCCTGTGATTTCGCTTCCTCTAGACAAAGGGACCGTGTTGTTACAGTTTCCACCTGTATTCCAATCTCCGTTTCTAAAATGCCTCGGAGATATCGTCCTGAAGAAGACTTTCAAACGCGGATGCAATGGAAGCTGTGCATCTAACCACTTCACAACGCTGTGTATTGTAAAATCCTTAGCGTCTCTGATATCCTTGAGATATTCCCCTTCGACCCGTGTTCCATTTACGTGCATCACCCAATGATTTCCTTCAATCTTGCCTCTGTTCCAGTGGTGACCGGTGTTTAGGACCAATACATCGAAACGGTGAAGGTAGTTTCTCATGAACGCTGGTGGACGGTCCAGATGCATCGCAGTAACACGAGGTTGGTCAGTGTTGTTCAGTGGAACCAAATCTGATAAACTAGCTGACCAATAATACAAGATCGTTGTGTTTGTGGTCGGGAACCTATAAGCCCAACCATCAGGACGGAGAGCTCCTTTGGGTTTCACCAGACCGTACTCCCATCCCACGTTTTGAACCTCTTGGCTCTCTTCACCACCAGTGGCCATACACATCAGAGATTGAAACTGTTGCCGTCCCAACGAGTCTCCTATAAATGCTATAGTCTTGTTCTGCATTCTAAAAATAAATAAAAAGGTACAGTTGCAGTAAGCAATTTGAGAGACGTTTAAGAACTTGCTCCACTACAACATATTCACATAAAACCTAAGTCTACATAAATAACATTACATAAGTAGGTCAAGCGGTAGTAAAAGATGGTTGAAGAAGCTTTATTATTCTGATACCACTTGCAGGGCGCTGGAAATTCTTAGTTCACCAAAGAGAGACAGAAATTTGACCATATTCACGGCGAAAGAAATCTAGAACATTATTGGAGAGAAATCTGCCATACCTTCTCAAGAAAGTGAATCTATCAAACTGTGGCATGTTGCAACCTTCTGGTTGCCACCGGTAACCCTCGAATGAGAAATCGGGTCTACCCATTATTCGACAGGCCCACATGGTTGATAACCATTTTTTACATTCAAAACCAGAATACAAGGGTCGCTTCCGGTCTTCAACCCATTGCCCCTTTGCAAAGTTACAAACTGAATAGGAAACCAAAATGTATCACAAAACCGGAGTACAATCTCTTGAGATAACGAGAGTTCAAAATTTTGGATCATTATCTTACTGAATTACAGAAGAAGAAAAACAAAAACTGAATACTAAAAGATAGTAAAAGCATAAAAATACCTGAAGAAGAAGCTGAAAACTGACGTTTTACATCAAGCAGAGAAGCAGGAAGTTTTACATCAAACAGAGAAGCACGAAGCGGGTTTTTCTCGGAAACAAGAATTGTTATCACCAAGAGGATGAGTATAACTAAGGCAGCTGAAACACTCCCTCTGAGTAGGTAACTCTTTCCACCAAACATCTTAGATTGAATGCCAGAGATAACATCAACTCTCTCAACAAAGAAAGCTCCTTGTCCTGCTGTTGAAGTTCAAGATCCTTGAAGAGACGAGTCACATAGCGTAAAATCTTAGTCAGCATTGAATCATTCAGAAGCAGAACAAAACAAAAAGGTTGAATCATTTGAACAATCGATCATACAGCGAAGATGTGTTCTCATATCCAAATCACTAGTTCTGACAATTGAGATGACAAAGTTGATGTGTTTTAATGATCTTTTCTTCTTCATCCCGAGTTCATCCAAATCAGAAAACAAAACAAACAGAGACACAGGAAATTTGATTAAACAGAAAGAAAAAACTCTACTCTTAAAACCCAAAACAATATCGAAGAATAAGGTTTCAGTGGAACAACAAAAGTTCTCGAGCTCGTGATTTCCGAATTCCAGGCGAGAAGATGATAGAATCTTTACCGGAAAACACGAATAAATGGATTGATTGATCGGAAACTTCCACGAGCGAGCAGTGAAGTCTAGATCTGGAGAAGGAGCAATTACGAATCAACCTCTGAATTTGGATCGTTCACATGCTCGTCAATAAACAATATCTCCATTGTACGAGTGAGTCACCAAATCCAACGTTGATGTGTTTGTTTTGCCTCCTTGATTTTTCGGCGCAATAAAAGTAGTGATAATTTTGGTGATTCATGTTCTTTTTTGTTTCCCCTTTGACTCTTCTTCTCATAAAAAGCAATTAGCTATCGTTAAACACTGAATAATTTTAATTCTTATTTCTTGCAAATTTACTCAAACTATAATTTTTTATTTAATTTACACTATATACTAATGAGACTATGACCAAGATCCGAGACTCGAGCTAAATTCTTAAATCAGTTTTTTTTTCCTTTGATTATTTCAAATGTTTACAATTTACATATAATATATATATATATATATATATATATATATATCTGTATAAAACTGTATAAAACCTAACACTTATATTTCCGTTTATGCAGATCTGGTACACCAACGTCCCTCATACCAAGCTTGCTGAGTATAAGGGGCATCAAAACTGGGTTAAAGTTACCGGTGAATATCTAACTTTTCCTGGTGGAGGAACCCAATTCAAACATGGTGCTCTTCATTACATCGATTTCATACAGGAGGTAGATATTCAGATAATTTTCTTAGAAAGTTTGAACTGGATATCTTCTCAAATATAATCGTTTTACTATCCATTTTTCTTTTATGCATTCAGTTGTTTTCAACTCCCGCATTTTATAAGAAAAACGAAATGGTTTGTACTTCGAGTACTTTAGGGGTAACATTTGTACTCATGAAATTCCTCTTCTGACGATACATCTGCTTCACAGTCTGTATCCGCTATCGCGTGGGGTAAACGCTCTCGTGTAGTCTTGGATGTTGGATGTGGTGTTGCAAGCTTTGGAGGTTTCCTCTTTGATAGAGACGTGATCACGATGTCCCTTGCGCCTAAAGATGAACATGAAGCTCAAGTGCAATTTGCTCTTGAGAGAGGCATTCCCGCCATTTCTGCAGTGATGGGCACTACAAGGCTACCTTTCCCTGGCAGAGTTTTTGACATTGTTCACTGTGCTCGCTGTAGAGTTCCATGGCACATAGAAGGTAAGTAGAATAACCGCCATTGATGTGGTCTTTGAATGAAAAAATTCTACTGGATCTTAACCTTTTTTTTAATTGAATTCATCAACTTTTTGTTATCTTTCTGATGTTTGGGACACTATACATGGACAGGTGGAAAACTCCTTCTGGAGCTTAACCGTGTATTGAGGCCCGGTGGCTTCTTTGTGTGGTCTGCTACTCCTGTTTATCAAAAGAAGACTGAAGATGTTGAAATTTGGAAAGGTTGTAAAATACGTTATCCTCCTTATATAAATTGCTCTGGGACATGCTTCTCACACCTCATATTGGCGAATTTGCAGCTATGAGTGAACTCACTAAGAAAATGTGTTGGGAACTCATATCCATTAACAAGGATACTATCAACGGAGTCGGAGTAGCTACTTACAAAAAGCCTGCTTCAAATGTATGCTACAAAAGCAGATCAGAACAAGAACCTCCAATTTGTGCAGACTCTGATGACCCAAATGCATCTTGGTATGTTTTTCTTCTTATATTCACCTTTGCATTGTTCTTAAAAAATCAGCCAATCTACGTTTTCTCATATACATGTTTTTGGGTGTGTTTTTTACAGGAAAGTGCCACTTCAATCATGCATGCACACCGCACCGGAAGACAAAACGCAACGTGGATCTCAGTGGCCTGAGCAATGGCCAGCGAGATTAGAGAAACCACCGTTCTGGTTATCGAGTTCCCAGACCGGAGTTTATGGAAAAGCAGCACCAGAGGATTTCAGCGCTGATTATGAGCACTGGAAACGTGTAGTGACCAAATCATACCTTAAAGGTTTAGGAATTAACTGGGCATCTGTTAGGAATGTCATGGACATGAAAGCCGTTTATGGAGGGTAAGTAAAACAAAATAGATTCCTTTCATTAGAACAGAGAACATAAAGGATACCTTCTTTCCCCTTTCATCCGATTTTAGACTGAGGCGGTTTATTGGCAGCTTTAATGTTTGTGTTTGGTTCTCCTTGCAGATTTGCAGCGGCTCTAAGAGATTTGAAAGTGTGGGTCATGAATGTGGTTCCAATAGATTCACCAGACACACTAGCAATTATATATGAACGAGGACTCTTCGGTATCTACCACGACTGGTGTGAATCTTTCAGCACTTACCCGAGATCATACGATCTTCTTCACGCCGACCATCTTTTCTCCAAACTCAAACAAAGGTCTGTTGTGCAAGAAAGAGAGTCTCTGGTTTAACCAACAGAGACATGATAGCTAACTAAGAAAGTCTCTTCTTCGTATCTTTTGTACTTTACAGGTGCAATCTAACTGCGGTTGTTGCGGAGGTGGATCGGGTTTTGAGACCGGAAGGGAAACTGATAGTCCGGGACGATGCAGAAACCATACAAGAAGTGGAAGCAATGGTGAAAGCGATGAAATGGGAAGTTCGTTTGACTTACTCTAAAGAAAAGGAAGGTTTGCTTTCTGTTCAAAAGTCAATTTGGCGACCCAAAGAAGTAGAAACTCTCACTTACGCGATCGCCTGATAAAAAAAACACTTATTTCGAGTGGCCACTCTTTTTGTACGTAAAACACACACACTCTTATTAACTCGTTATCATCTTCTTCTTTTTTTGTCGTCTTTTAGGAAATTCTTTTTTTTTTTTAGCGTCGAGTCTGAGTTGAGTCATTTCTTTGTACTATTCGCACTTCTTTCTCGTCTTGAAGATGAAGAACTTTCGTGCGGTGCTTTGGTAAAGTTAGATTACAATGAGATGTATCACTCTTCGGCTTCTTTTTGTTTAAATTAACCGAAATCACGCATATTCGGTTGATACATCTCACGATTCTTATCCACGAGCGCCCAGAAGTGATTTATGTGTGCAATAATATTCCCTAATCTCTCAGTAGAGGTGAACTTGATAGATTCAAATGGATATGAGATGAATGGGGAGAAAGATACATTGTTGTTGGGTTTATTATATAAGAATGGATAAAAACAAACAAACTTCTTCACCATTTCCAGAAAACATTGGAACCACACTTGTACTTGTCTTTGCCTTCGCATTCCAACGCCAAATCTTCTGAGATAAATGGGACTTTCTGCAAATACAAAACCAAGGAAGACATCATAATCTCTTCAAGTAACTATCTCGTACAGAAAGAAAACAAGTTGAAATTTTGGAAAAACCTTTTGCTTGGCAAGATCTTGGCATCCAGTGAAATTATCAGGGAACTTGCAGCTTCCGAATTGGACTGTAAATGCTCTCGCAAAGTTTGCTCCACTTGTTGCCAATCTCTTCTTATCATTAAGTTCCTATAATCAAAAAATTTCGAAAAAAACACAATTAATTTGCATGAAAGGTTTCTTTAGAGATCTCAAAGATTCAAACTTTTCAAGACTTTACTTTGTTGGCTTTGCTCTTCTCGAGGTATTCATCGATGACGCCAGCATTAGCAGAAGCAGAAACAGCAGCAGAGGAGAAGAGTGTAGCAGCTAAGAAGACCATGGCGGATCTTCTTCCGTTAGATCCGTCAACATCATCACCACCAACTCGTTGAGCTTTGATCACAGGAATCGCCTGTTTCTTCTGACCAAACCCAACCGATGAATTCACCAAACCCACTTTCTGGTTTAGCTCTACAGAGCTAGCACCAGAGATTGCGTAGCTGCATGTAAGAACACTCGAGTTCATGGCCGCCATTAAAGAACCCTGCTTTTCTTTTCTTTCTTGGAAAATTCAAGAGTTTTCGGGTTTGATTGGTGGGTGAAGAAGGAAGAGTTTAGATTTTAGTATTAGAGATGAATGAGGATGATGATGACGTGGACGTCAATGTAATAAGGGATTGTGGTTGGAGTGTGGATAAGGTGAGATTTCCCTGCAGTCCTATTGGCAAAAGTCCAAATCTTTTTTTATTACTCGAAGCTTGAAGCTTTGAAGTTTGAGTCTTTCAGATTCTCTTTCAAGTGTTTATGTGGTTAGCTTCACTTCAGTCCCCACCTCTCAGCTCCAAAATCTCTGCTTGGAACTCAGTTTTATCCTATTTTCCTAGCAACCAATCGATATAGCCCGAGCTTGATCAGGATTAGCTCGAAAACCCTGAACTTTCCCCCTGTCAGACCAGGTTGTGGTCAGTTGACTCCACTAACATGTCTATCTTTCATATAAAGAATCTGTGTTTCATAAGAGAGCTTTCACCATTATAAGACTATCTTAAGGGAAAAATTAACAAATTAAACAACAAAACGAAGAAATGGACGAGAAATCAAATCTTCCCAATTAAAAACTGGCTTTAATATGTTTCTGCTCTCTGGTTTGTTCGTCACTTTAGGCAAAAACGCGCAAGTGCTTGATCAAAAACAAGATACTCTACAAATCTCGTCGTGCCATTTGTTTCGGGGGAACAAAGAAACGGACGAGAAACTCAAATCTCTCGGGTGGTCTTTTCACCAACTAAACGACGAGTAAGAAATTTTCTCAGGTTGATACCGCGGTTGTTGATTCAAGAGGTACACCCTCGCCTTTGTTCAAAGCTTCCCAATCCACCTCCCTAAGGATCTTAAATCGTTCCTCCATGGACACAAACCCGGCCTGAGGAACAACAATACCGGGATTTCCAGCTTTGTGAATCAGAACAATACTGGTGGCCATCTCAGGTCCATGGAGTTTTCCCGTTAGCAACACTCGTAGTGGCATGAAAAGTGATTTCCCCTGTAACCAGCATCAGAAGTTAAGAACAATCTCTTGTGAGGTTTGTTCATTCAAAAAGAGCAGATGTTGTTCTGGTATAAACTGGATTAAAGAGATAACTAACTTTGCGTTTTAATGATTTGCCAAAGGCTTTCACCCATTTCTGCCAACCACCTTGTCCTTCTGCCAAAGCGCTTGGAATCTCCCCGCTGTCATAAGCAGCTATGAGGCTGGCTGCTACTTCATGAAGCTTGTCTTCAACGGCGGGCTTAGCTTCAGGGCTACATCAGGTGCAACAAATTCACATCACCACAAGCTCAGAGCTCCAAAAAACCGTAAAAAAAGTGTTTATTAAGAGGAACAAGGCAAAGTAGGATGCTCAAAAAGTTTGATAGTTACCTAGCCAATGTAGCGTGTAAAGGATATGAAAGCAAGTTTAAAAGTACTTCGTCTGAATCTGTCACCAAATCAATCCCATCCTTGAGAAGCTCGACAGCTTCCTGTACTTCAACAACAAGCTCCAACTCGGTAAGTCTAGAGGAACAATATATCTGTTGTTCTTAAATCCAAGTCCTTGTATTGAGATAACAAGAAAGTGTGGCGACATGATTAGAAACCTTACATCTACAAAGCTCCCCTCGGATTCTGTTAAGATACCGGCGCTCTTCCATCGCTCACCAACAAGTTTAGTTAGTTTTTCGGATGGAAGTGCCTTCAGATGTTGACCATTCATCCATCTTCGAGTTTATAGATATGCAACATTGAAGCCTTTTTTATAAGCGAAAGTAGAGAAGAAACAAAAATACAAAGAAATGAGAGAAGAAGATTGAATAATTCAAACAGCTAAGCAACTTCGATAATCACCTTAACTTTGTAGAATCGAAAATAGCACCACTTTTGTTGACACGTTCAATCGAGAATTTTTCAACTGGAATTCAAGAACAAACATTCAACCAAAAATTCAGAAAAGTAAAGGATGACAATAAAGATCATAAAAAGCAAAATTATACTCAACAAGAACGACTTACCAAGTTCCTCAAGTGTGAAAAATTCATTTTCAGTGCCGTCTCCCCAACCTAAGAGTGCCAAATAGTTAACCATTCCCTGAGGTAAGTATCCCATCTCTCTGTACTATTTTATCAACGTAACACAGAAGTTAGATGATGAACCAGCAATTTGGTAATCTATGATCAACGCAAAGTAAAGGCAAGAACAGCTTTAAACACCTGGCCTACAGAAGTTGCCCCATGTCGCTTTGATAGTTTACTTCTATCCGGAGCTAGAATTAGAGAAACATGTGCAAACTGAGGCATCGGGAACTCAAGAGCCTGAAATTCATTCATGCAGACAGCAATAAATCAAATTCTTCTTCCTATCATCAGGATCACATGACTTCCGAAAGCAATTGAAAGAAACACACACAATCTAGTGCTTACCTTGTAAATTAGAGCCTGTCTTAAAGTGTTAGGTAAGTGTTCTTCAGCCCTGGAATGAAAGTTAATAGATCTGATCAAGATCACATTTAAACATGTTTTAGAAAAGAAAAAAAGACATTGAATAGTAACCTTATAACATGTGAAATAGCCATAGTAGCATCATCTACCGTAACACAGAAGTTGTAAACAGGTTGGCCATTACTCCTCATTACCACAAAATCTCCAAGAGTATCCAAGTTCCAACATACCTTCAAGACACTATCACACATGGTCAATTACAACATTAGGTTAACAAAAAGTAGACTATCTAGCTTTTCATAACAGTATAACACACATCAAAGGATAGACCCTTTCTACAGTAGAATAGTTGAAAAGTAAAATTTTCCAAGACACAACGAAATGTTGAAACTTTTTCCTATCTAACCACTGATTGATAATAACCACAAACAACGTACCTCACCACGAATCAAGTCACTGATTTTCAAAGACCCTTCCTTTGGCACACGAAACCGGTAAGTAAAAGGTGTTCCCTTTTCTAACTCTTGCTCTATTTCAGCATCAGCAGCGGTTGCCCATTTACCAGTATATACAGGAGGCAACTGTTTTAACTTTGCAATCTCCTTCATCTTTACAAGTTCCTACATAAACATTGCGATTAATCAAAGTCAACAACAGAGCCAAACCCTATAGAGACAGGAATCAAAAAGTTGTTTAGCGAATTTGAAGATAATCACCTCACTGGAGCAAAAGCATCGATAAACTTGGCCTGACTCTAAAAGCTTCTCTGCATATTGTTTGTAAAGAGCATTTCTTTCAGACTGTCTGTACGGACCAAAGTCTCCACCAACCCCAGGACCTGCAATTTCAATCAAAATTTTCATTACACCACTATTCGAGAATTCCTAAACTATTAGCACATGAAAGTAGAAGAAGGAACACCTTCATCCCAATCAAGACCTAGCCACGAGAGATCCTGAAGAACAGCTGCTTCAGATTCACGTGTTGATCTCTCCAAATCCGTATCCTCTATCCTCAGCACAAATTTCCCTCCTTTAGACCTGCGAAACTCCATCAGTTACAAACCCAAAACTCATAGTTTGTTCTGTTCGGAAAGAAAACGACTCTCTATCAGATCACGAACCTCGCGAAAAGGTAGTTAAAGAGAGCAGTCCTTGCTCCACCCACATGGAGATTACCAGTGGGAGAAGGCGCGAAACGGACTCTGACAGACCCACCATTATTGCCGGGTGATGAACACGCAACCACCGCGAAGCTTCGCCGGGAACAGTAAAATGAAGAAGATTGACGCCGTCGGAGGAAAGTAGGAGCAAGCTCCGGTAAAGACCTAACCCTTAGCCACGGCGTGTTAAAGACGAGGGTCGCCATTTTCGTAGCGCCTTTTCTAAAGTTGTGATTTTCAGAGGATAAAAGGATTAATCCAAGTAGTAGAAAGTCGTCTGCTTGCTCGAGGTAGAATTGAAAAGCAAAACTTGAAAGGCCTTTTTAATTTTATAATTGTAAACTTACATCCCCGTATTCTATTTTCTATCTGTATGCCCCCGTTTATAACCCAAATTCCAGTTTTATTCGAAAAGGACACGTGTAATATTCTACGAGAGATTCAAGAAATGACGCCGTTATGTCACCTGCTATTCTGCACTGTAAAGCAGCTTTTTATTTAAAATACCCATAACTTTTGTTACCTTCAATTTACATCCCCATATCATGTCTTTTGTATATATACACCCATTCTAACGGATAGTTAAGTAACTGTGGCGTTGACAAAAAAAAAAAAGTAAACTGAGGCAAACGCCGTCAAAAAAAAATTAATCATTGACATTTAATCTTAATCTTGTAGCCTTTGATTAAACACTAATAATAGTGGCATAATAATTTAAGCTAAGAACCCATGGAAATACAGAAGTTCAAACGAATTTTTACGCCACATAAATGTTGATGAAATCTATGAAGCTAGCTCCTCATCTGATGGCTCCAAGCAGCGAATTCATGGTTGTGTCTCTCCTTTTGTGCAGACAGAGATTGCGACAGAAGTATCATTTTGGTTAAAGCTTCAACCGTTTGGTCTCTGTTTCCACGGCAGCAAAGCTACGAGGATCATAAATCGGCTTGAGCAGCGGGAGAAGTGGATGGCTCAATCAGATCTTGTAACTCTATGAATAGCTCGTGACTCGAGTCCGGTACTCCGCTGAGATCGCCATCTTCTAAGCAAACCGGAGCTTCCTTGACAACAGGAACCTCAGGCTCAGGTCTCACCTGTAAATCAGATAACAGTCAACAAAAGTTACTTTTTAAACAATTATCAATATGTAGGTTTGAAGGAAAGCTGGATCTTGATTCATCAAAAGCATGATGCAGAGACTTGCCTCATATTGGTTGTGGAATCCGTCGAAAAGTAAAGACTCGTCCTTATCAACAACAAAGAGATCCAGCATCGAAAAAAACTCATCGTCATCCGGTGGTGCCAGAGGAACCCCAAGAAGAGGAGAAGAAGACATGGGAGTGTGAGCTACAGCATTACTTGTTAGAGGTGGAAGTACTGTGGCAGTTAGTTGCGGTATATCAGAGACGCAAGATTCTGAATACACTCCAGCGAAACAATCCCTAGGAGCGTGCAAGTGTGATGCCGTAGCAACTAGACTAGTTTCTTTGCTAGGACCAGGATCGGCATTTTCTGCAGAAGGAATAGCTACAGAATTCTCGGTATCTACTTCTTCCTCATCACTCCAATCCTCTTCCTTAAATGGAGCTCCATATTCAGATCCATGTCTTGGTCCAAGTCCGTTTTTCTTAAAGAGTTTACACAACACATAAGTATCCTGCAGGTCACAGCAACATATTCAAGTATACTTCCAAGAAACCGAAATTATAAAATTGCTCGTCTTTTTACCCAAAATTCATTACCTGAGGAACATTCTTCTGCGCCAGTGCTTTGTCTTCAAGTCTGTATTCATGCATGACCCAGTCAGTCCGATCCCCGCGAGGCGTCCTCCCGTAGTGAAAAATCAGAGTTCTTATTTTCCCCACGACCTCATCATTGTAAGAAACATCTCTATCTTTCCCTGTGGTCTTCCAGTAGCCAGATTCAGTCGAACGTTTTGCCCTAGCGCCATTGGGATACTTCTTTAACCTCGGGCAGAAGAAGTACCACTTAAGATCTCCAGTCCTTAGGCAAGATTTATCTGTAAAAGATGAAGTCTCTTGAGTTCGACAGTAATCAACCACTATACAGAACTAAAAAGCATGAAACTTTCCGTAAAAAAGTGAAGGCTTTTGAATGATTTACCGGGTAAATCAGGTGGTTCAAACTTGTAAATGTCGATCTCAGCTATGGCATTAGTTAGGAACTTTTTTCCCAGAACTTTCCTCTTTAAGTAATGTCTTACAAGTTCAACATCAGTCGGGTGAAACCGGAATCCAGGTGCCAAGTTAGTTTTCCCCATTGCAGAGAAACCCAAAGGGTAAATTTTACACAACACTAAGTAATTTCCCTCAGAAATAAAGCAAGAATTTCGAGTTTTCTCCACGATTCGCAATAACACAATCTAGCAGAGACAAGAACTATATACCGACAAAAATATGAGAAGACAGGAATATAAATTAGCTTGAGGGAGCTTGAAAGATTTAAGTCCAAGTCGAATGTTTGAACAAGATTGTCTGAAAGCACCACAACCTCCCTTTGCTCATATAACCACAGTCGCACCAAAGAAACGATGGATTCTTCTTGCAGATATCAACAGACATCTGGTGTGCAACAGAGAGACAAAAAGAAAGTTTTTCAGACATCGAAACACAAAAAATGACGAAAACTTTAATAAGGAACTCATTTTGATGGACTGTAACAACAACATCTAGGGCTAATTTTGGTTTGTAATAGCATTAACTAATCAATTTGGTAAGCTAATAAGTTTTAAACAAGTGTCACTAAACGAGCAGACTTGGAGAAATCAAAGTAATTTCCAAGCATAAAAGTAAAAAGATAATCTATCGATTTTATAAAATTCAAAAACCTTCGAAATTCCATTAAATTTAAGCAACCTGAAGATGATTTCACGCAAGACCCTAGATAACAAATAAATGTCCCTTTTGATCACGAAATCGCATCAAAAGATCAATGTAGCTGACTCAGACTAAACCCAGAAATCAAAAGAAAAGAAAAACCACTGGAAATCGAAAACCCATCTAGAGAAATGCAAATAAGGAAGACGAGAGACGACATCGAAAACCGAACCATCATACTAGTGAGAAAAAAACACTCATGGCGTAAAGTAAAACAAACAGAGAAGAGAAAAGAGCATCGAAATCTCACCCGTAGAGAAGGAGAATCGGAGGAACAGACGACGGTGGTCGGAGAAGGGAGGCGGAGGAGAGAGAGTAGCTTGAAAGAGAAGCCAGAGGGAGTGAGAGAGTGATGGTGTTAGGGTATATATAGATTTAAAATACGCGTTTATTAAGAGAGAAAGAAAGTTGAGTCATTTTGCAAAAAAAGAATGATAAATGTTTTTAGACCAAATTAGAAAATAAAGATAATGACATTTTTGCTTTTTTAGTTTTGCTTTTTTAGTTGTGGTTCCGTAATCAATAATCATTCTTACCATTACTAGCACAAGTTAACAATCCGTATAATGGAGAAAGATTTCAATCTAAAAGAAAAAGAGTGAATGTGTTAGTGTGTTACTAACCACCAATAATTTTTTTCCCCTTTTCTTAAGATTTTTGATAATTAATATATAGATTTTATCTCATCCGTCAAAAAATTAGACTGAATACATATATATATATATATATATATGAATTATAGAAAACCCGAAAAAGGGATTTATGAAATACAAAAGAAAAAAAATCTAAGAGGATGCATCATGGAAGATAAATAATGAAATTCTAAATGTTGATGATGTCCTTTCAAAATATTATTTAATATTTGAAAATTAGGTTAAGAACATTTTGTTTCCACCTTTGATTTTTAGAAAAAGAACGTGTGCTTCAAAAAATGTATGGAAAACATTATTGCTGCTAAATAATAGAACAAAGTGTTTTCTTATGAGAACTGTTAATGACTATAATTAGTTAATTACATCAACCTAATGAGCATTCCTCATTGGCCCAATGACTTCACCACCTCATTTTTGCACTTTCGTCCACGATACTTTTTTTTTTCCAACAATTTGACTATTTGTTCGTTTAACATAAATAGTTGAAATCTTCTTTATGAATAATTGTTTCATTTGTTGTAAAAAAATTTGTTTTTCTTATACTAATGTTATTTAAAGACGTTCCATAACATTCTAAGTTAATACATGGAGGAAATTTAAGGTACATTTTAAGAAAAACGTGGCTTAATGGCGTAGTAAAGGAAGGAGTTTAGATGTTTAATAGGGGAAAAAGCACACTAAAGTAAAGAAGTTACACCAATCTTACTCAAAAGTTAACTAAGTGCACAACATGAATATTCCCTTAGTTAGAGACAGAATCTTTACGTATGTCTATGAAGAGAGTGAGAGATAAATACATTCACACACAAATCTTAGTGAAATATAACTATATATTATATGTGTTCTACTTTCTTTTTCTTGCTTAGATTCTAATTTAACAAAAGATAATACACAATTTATACAATAATATCACATCATCAGTTTTCACTAGAAACAAAATTAAAAAAAAAAACCAAACCATAACATAACCCTTTTTTGTTCTCTTTAAAAGGGTTTTGTTTTGAACCTTTTGGGAATGAAGAAAATTGAGGCTTTTGCCATTTTCTTTTCTCCAGCCAGTAGTAAAAGTATAGAAAAAAGTAAAGATAAAACAATCAAACCTCTGGAAAAAATCATTCTGTACACAAACCGTAGTTTCTCTCTTCTACGTGTGAGTCACACGTGTGACTGGTTTCTTCTGCCACTCACTCGTGCGTGCACACGCTGATCACTTCTCTTCCGGTGAAGAAGGCTTTCTTTTCTTCTGCCTTTGGAAGGATTCTGGTTGCTACAACTATGAGAAAAGGGTTGCCTCAAAACACATGGTTGTTAGGTGTTTTAACCCAACATACCAATGTACGTCTTTGAGTTTTACCCTAATTATGTTGGCTCTCTCTGTAAAATAGCGCTATGGAACATCACAATATTCCATTTAAGACCCTTTGGTAGTAATCATACTGCCGTGTTCGCCAAGCATCTAAGCTACTGCTGATGAGAGAGAGCACCAAAGAGACGCATTGCTGATTTCGTGATCCAACCAAATCAAAAACAATGAGAAAGCAAACTGTTACCAACAGTGGATGATCATGCGAAAAGTTCAATTTAACAAAGGCTTACCTCTTCGGTTAAGCTTAGATGGAATCGTTTTCTTAGGTTTTGAAAGGTTCGTGGACCACCTTTGAAGCAAGGGAAACCCGAGTCCTAATCAAGAAGATGCCAGAAAATGTAAATTCACATTGCAAATAATTAGGCTTGTTGCCATATTATAACTGTATATTGGGTCAGGTTTCATAAAAAGAAGCAAGAGATTATGATACCTGTAACATTTCAACTAAGAGAATAATCCGCTCAGCGTGCTTTCTACATGTAAGGAATCCTTGAATGCATAGCACCTAAGAACAATTAACAATTTTAGGCTCTTCTTCCACATAACAGCTATAGACAGAAAAAGTTAAGAGCCTTAAGTGATAGAATTCAGAGGCGAGAGGCACCTTGAAATAGTCAAAGAACTCACTTGGAACCCCATCGGCATCAGAGTCCATGACCTAGTTGTGACAAGTGTTATTTGAATATAAATTTGGACTAAAATATTCAAACGAAATTTAAGCAGAGAAGACTGAGAAGAGACGAAACCCCAATTTATTATTAGACCAAGAGTGAGTGTGTTACCTCAAGAAGTTCACGTGTTAACTTGAACGGAGCACTCTCAAAGTTTACACCACCAGGAGAATTCGAAAGCATAAAACCGAAATCAATGTGTATAATGTGACCCTCTTCATCCAAGAGGAGATTTCCGTTATGACGATCTTTTACCTAAACCAAATGAAAACCATCGGCACATGAGCAATAAAACCTCAAAACATGCTATTCATGAAACAGATCAACGGTATCAGCACATTTAACACCTATAAATCCCTCTGTTTTCACACACTTAGATGCTCATATAGATGAATTAGCAATGTACTGAGATGAGGGGGCGCTAAGACATGTACCTGCAGAAGGTAAGAGACCAAAGAATATCCGGCCATACTTTCAACAAAATTCCTCTGCAAAAGAAGCCAGCTCAGAAGGTTGTATTCATAAAATGGCATATGATACAAGAAGGTAAGATTGGGTCATTTAATATATGCACATAGAACTCCTAAAAGTTTAAACCAAGTAACTTCTTTCCCTAGAATGATCTATAAAGAAACTAGCTTAAAAAATCCAATGCAACTTATATCCTCATGAGAATGCACTTTATGTAGATCCGGCACCTCTCCCATTTCAGATAACATGTTAAACAGACTGAAGTCAAGCAAGTTCCTGAAACAAAATAAGCAACATGCTAGTTGAATTAAACTATTAAGATCTACCTCAGCAGTACATTACCTGGGCGAGTTTAAAACTCGGAGAGTTTTCTTTATATTTTGCAGCAAAGAAATCACGTAGGCTCGTGATGTTGGGGTATCTACTTTTGACAGAATGAATAGAAGCCTGCAGGGAGGGAAATTTGGTACTTATCACACTTTCAAATGTAACAAGATTGATTACAGAATACAATGTAGCAACTAAACATGATTATGGTTTACATAATTACCGTATCTGGAATTGTTTCTATAAGGGCCGTATATGAAGATGTAACCAAGACCTCATAAGGACGTAACCAGAGGGGTAGACCTGCTTCCTGGAATATATCTAGCACATGGACACGACAATTCTTTATAAGGTGGATATATAGTCATCTTTAGATAACAGAATAAGTAACCAAAAAAAAAAGTGAGAAACTATACGCTAAGAAATAGGAAATAGGAAAGTACCACCCACCATAAAAGTGAGAAATGAGTTGCACAGCAAGATGTTCCTGCCGACAGTCATCACCGCTCTTCACAATGATCTGCAACGATATAGAGCCATTTAAAAAATAGAGGTAGAAAGGAATATCATACGGCAAAATTGGTCAACACAGAAGGATACAATTCGATAAAGACTAAGAAAGGAAAATATCTTAACTCCTTTGACAACAGCTTTTCAATGTCAGCAAATAAAAATAACTTCAAATGCAGCTGGAAAGAGAACCCGAAGCAAAAGCTTATCTTGGGCCTCTCACAGAGTTGTTGAAGACTCACGCATCAGTTATTACTTTGACGTCTACATTGTTGCAGGTTTAAAAGAGAAAAAATGCTATGATCAGGAGCTTAATATTCCTTAAAAAGACATCCTCATATCACGAGTTACGGTCCTCTAGACCAGGTAGATCAACGGTATCAACCAGAATAACAGAAAATTTTGGATGCTAAATACCAAGCTAGTTGACACAAATACCTATTCTATGTTACTAACAAAGAACTTGATTTAGAGGAATATACTCGATAGGGAAACACTGGTATAAATAATCAAGGGTATGGCTTTATGCAGCACTTACAGAACGCAGGTCCCAACCAGGTAATTTTCCATATATTGAAGCTTTACGAATTCTCTCTCGCTTTCCCTCCCAAAGTTCACCTGATAAGGCATCACCTTCCTTTAGCATTCCACCATTGGCCTGATAAACATCACAAAAATAAATGAACAGACAGTTCAACATTTAAAACAGAAATAGGAAAAGGAAGATCTTGTAAACACGCATTCACCCTTGGTTGTGCATCTGACGAATCCTGACCAGCCCCTTTGAGAGGAAGGCCTGGAGGTGCCTCTCCCTTCGCTGCAGCAGCCTGCATAAGTGATTAAATGAGGATTAATGACGGGTAGAGAAAACGCCAAACAGAACACATGCAATATCACTATTGGCTTTCAAATTTTAGGTCCCTTTAAATGAAGCGCATAGGACAAGAAGAAGTACAGGCACTAGAAATATCGACTCAATTGAGTATCAGAGTTATTTTAACGACACTGACAAAAAGAACAATTATTTCAACAGACTAGAAAGAGACATCATGTATCAGATAGAATTCAAATAGCAGAAACATACAAGTAATTTCCTGTACGAGTTATCGATCAAGAAAGACTCACCCTTACTTCCTCCATGGCAACAGTACTTGGAACACGACGATGTTCCTTTTTACGTGGGACTGCTGGATCAGGAATGCCTTCCATTCGAAGTCCTGGGTCAGCCGTCACGACCACCCTTACCCATTCAAGATCAGTGTCCAGCCCAGTTCTTGGGGCCTCAGCCAGAACATCATCAAAGGGATCATCCAGTGATTCCAGAGATGAACTACAATTCTCCACTGAGAGGCTTACATTGACAAGTTTTACCTTCACCTCTGACTTAGGAGTCATTGCTTGATCAATCGCTTGGGCAGTGGATAGCGACATTCGATCAGCACTATTGCGATAAACCTCCTGAGTAGTCCATAGTGGATAAGCCCATGGAGGTGGCTTTTGCAAGAATGCGTCCCCGTTGGCCAATGGAATGCCTCCTTTAGAAAGCTTCTGGGAGTTAGATGTATCTTTAGCACTGCCACAACAAATTTCAGAAAACAAAAAGAACAATGGGAGAGTGTTATCAAGTAAAGTTTTACACTTGGTACGATATACGCGACCAAGAAAAGAAGGTAACTTCCTATTAGATTTATCTTTAGCACTGCCACAACAACTATCATGTACGACTAATGGGACACTGAAAAGAAGGTAACTTCCTAGTAAAAGTAGTAGATAACTATACTTTTAGAAATATAAAAGCAGTACACTAGCATTACTTTTTTAGAAAATTTAAATTCACCTGGGTGTTTCCGCTTTCAAAACTTCTACGGAGATCATGTACGGTGCTTTTTCCCTAGAATTCAAAAGAATGGATTCGTCTTCGGGAATATGAACAACTCGATAAACTCCCCTCCCCATTGGAAAACAAATTCCTGGAAGGTTATTGGGAAAAGTTAGTATCTGATAACAAAAACAGTTACCACAACAGAATCAATGTAAATGGAATATACAAACAGGAATTAAAAATGTCTCCAAAAGCTGAACTTTAGATGCCAAAAAGATTGGACCACATGATTCTCTCAAGGGCAAGGAAATCCTATATAAGATAAATGATAAACGAGAACCAAGAGTCGAAGAAAAAAACTCCCAACAAGAGTGGAAAGACTGCAATATGTTCTGAATCTAATCAGACAAAACCATGACCAACAACTCTACCATACATTAGACTTATGTGAGCAGCAAAATATGATACAAAGGACATACTTTTTTAAGAAAAGAAACATGACATAGATCTCAGCAACATAGAACGGGCTAAAAGATTTCATATAATCTCTCAGAGAAAAAGCAGGCGTGAAAAGAGATAATGTATGCCGGCTCAATATATATGAGATACACAAGTAAAGTAAAGCTCCAAATAATATCTCCTCTTACGATCTAATTTCAGAAAATACCTCCGGTGGTTTCAGCTTCAGATAAATGAAAATTGATCTCTGCAAGAGACTAAAACCAAACAGAAGAAACATGAAAACTAGTCAGTTGCCACAAAGGTATAACAACTAAGATTTAATCATTCAATATGGAAAGTCTAGGTGGAAATGATCACCTCCCGAAGAGCAATCTTCCGATCTTCGATAGGAAAGATATCTACCAAACCATACGATGTTTCACATAACGCTTGAACAAACTCCAACGACTCATGGTAAGCCCCTTTCCTGAATTGTGATGCAGTATTGTTTGGTAGTGGGGGCTTACCAGATGGAGTATCATCCCACTGTTTAGGTGAACCTGGCCCCTTCTGCAATGGTTATAATAAGAAAGTTTGGTATGAGCGGAATCAAGCACACATGACACTAAAGAATGTCCGGTATAGATAGGTAATCAATTACAGTCGGACAACCACCCTATTTCAGCCAACATTTGCGTTAAGTAAATTTCACAAGAGAAACGCGAATGTCAAAACAGTGCAGATAAACCCAGTATTTGCATGAGACAGAAAGCAAAAGACCAAGTCAGATGAGACCAAACCTCTTTGTGCTTCTTTGATCCAAATAGTTCAGAATCTTCAACAGACTGGTCGCGATCTCTGAACAATTTACGGAAAAAATTCTCTGTCCCAGGACTGCTACCAACTACGCCATTGCTGGTATTTTCATTTTCTGAAGTAAGTTTTGCATCTTCTGGATGTATACGGAATAATCTTTTGAACAAAGAAAATTCTGGAGATTCGTCACCCTCGCTTTCATTCCCATCATCAGCTTTGACAATGTCTTTCTTGTCGTCAGGCTTATCCTTAAAGAATTTTTTAAAAAATCCCTCCCTTTCATCCTCTTCACCAGATTTATCACCAGCAAGCACTGTTCCATTCGTCTCATTCTTTTCATTAGCATGTCTTTTGTCATCGAATTTTTCCTTGAAAAGTTTCTTAAGGAACCCATCTTTGTCCTCATCATCCATTGCTTTAGGGACTTTATCTTCCTCGTTTTTGCTGTCACGGAATAGTTTCTTGAAAAACCCTTCTGAGTTTGCATTTGACTCCTCATCCTCGTTTTTAGACTCTCGTAATAGCCTCTTGAAGAAACTCTCCGAGTTTGCACTCAAATCCTCTTCATCGCCCTTACTATCTCGTAAGAACCTTTTAAACAGCCCATCAGAACTCGATGTCAATTCCTCGTTTTCTCCTTTACTACTTAAGAGCCTCTTGAAGAACCCCTCGGAACTGTTTGTTATGTCCTCGTCTTCTAATTTATTGTCTTTCATAAGGCGCTTAAAGAAACCCTCTGAGTTAGATGTTGGTTCATCACCGTCACCTTTGCTGTCCCTCATGAGCCTCTTGAAGAATCCTTCCTTTTCACTCTCTTCATCATCTTTATCAACTGACTTTCTAAACATTAAAGCATCTCTGACTTTAGGACTTGGGATAAGTTTCTTAAAAATCTTATTGTCTTCAGCAGGCAATTGACTAGCATCATCCTGCATGTTGGTCCCTGGCGAAGGCGAGAATGACAAAGACTTCTGGGTGGGAGGAGACAACTTTAACGAGAAGAGCTTCTGTTTCGATGACAAAAGTCTACTTAGGACCTGGTTCTTGCTCCCAGGGGTTGAGACCTCGTTCTGTAGACGCATAAGAGGAGACCATTCACCCATCAGAGTAGCTGCAATCTGGCACTTCTCTTGAATCCTGCTGATGCCTTCATTATCGTCAGAATCCTCCAGCTCAGCCAACAAAAACCAATGCACTTTCAGTGCGATTTTTAGTGACTTGGCACAGATATCTATTACAAACTTATCAAGCGATGGGCTTGGTTTGTAAACCATCATGTAGCAAATCTGGAACAGATAACTCTCAATACCTGATAAGGGAAGCGTATACATCCTATTGCATAAGTAGTCCCTAACACCAGCATGTGGGTGCTTGTACAGATAACTGACAGCAATCCACTCGCAGAAGAAAGCAGAATCGAAAAACCTAATAAGCCAACCATTGGAACCGGACTCGCCGATGAGATTACTGTGTGAGGAAATCTCACGAGGTGACTCAGCCGAGTCTCCTCGGACCAGAGATAGAAACCGTCCCATCGGCATTTTTTATTTTTGCTGATCAGCCAAGCGTAAAAAGCCCTAGCTCACAGACGCAAATCATCCGTCGAGAAGACAGATCCAGGAGATTCTTCAACAAATCCAGACCAGATTAAAAAAAGGACCTAACGGAGTCTTTCTCCGGTGTAGCTAAACCCTGGGATTATCAGTAAACCTTCACTCAAAAACCTAATCGCCTGTCTATAACCGCCAAAAGCTCAAAATCCCAATGCCCAATTTGGGTTTTTTTATAATGCTAAGCTTCCCACGCCAGCAAACCTAATCGCGAAAAACCACAGAAAAAAAGAGATTCCTCGTATCCTGCTCAATCTAATCGCCCTAAACCGGAGGCGATCGGGAATTTTGCCCAGAGAGATCAAACTAATCTCTCGAAAAGGAACCTAGCGATCAGCTAACTCAAACAATAATCCAATTCTTCGTCCTCTCCGAGACTCTCTGCTTGAGAAAATCAATTCAAAAGCAGAGCAGAAACAAGTAGCCAAAACGGCGAGAAGCGATCACCGTCGTCTCCCTCAAAAGCGGTTGTCGTGAATACGGTCGTCGTCGTCCTCGGCTGTTGGTGGCAGACAACGAGAGAGAGAGAGAGAGAGAGGAAGAAAGTAATTATTGAGAGAGAGAGAGAGAGAGGAGAAAGTAATTATTGTTGGCAATACTTTTAAATTATTTTAACTTTTTGGTTTTAAATTAATATAATTTTGGTCTTTAGTACTACTAAGTAATTTAGTTATTTATTTAGTTTATTATACGTTTGGATTGGTAAGGGAGGGGATCTAACGTGCGCTGGAAAGTCTGCGCGATCATAGTTGAAAATCTTCGTGGGAAAAAATCGTGATTTGTCCACAACGGACAGTTGATTAATCATTACATGAGTTTTTGAATTTTGAATCTTAACTAATCACATGAAGAAACCGAAAGGAATATGTGGAAAAATAAAATATCAATTAAAATGTAATTAGCTAAACATTTCTACAGCGCAAAAGAAACAAATTAAAAGAATGTTTTCTTCATGCTTTTTAAATTACTAAACATGTTAAAAAAATACTAAACATGTTGCACAATGCTGCATTTAGCAACAAAAAAAAAGAAGATTATCGAAACAAATTTAACCAAATAGACGGGAAAAAAGAATAATAATAACCAAATGATTTGTTTAGGAAAACTTTTACACAGCAAGCTTCTTGAAATGCTTATTTAAAAAATACATCAAATTCAATAGAGCATACAAATCAATGTTTTTAATTCTTCTTTTTTCTGTGGATCGAAGAAGGGATCTTTACGTAAATCTCATAAACATAATATGATGCAAAGATATTTCATCATATATAGTTTTAGAAGTATCTCACATTTTGTGCATATAGATTGCATCTTTCTCGTCTTTAGCCCATTTAATTCAACTTTGGTCCAATTTGACAATTTGTGACCTATATAGGTAGTTCTCACTCGCATGATATTTCATCCCAACTTCATACAATTTTGTGTAACTATAACAATTTATAATCACTACACCTAGCTCTCACCAATAACCCGTGAAATTGAAAAGTTTCTCTGTTTTCTTAAAGATTCAATAAATAACTTTTTATTCTTCTCATTTACGACCATGGGAGAAAAAAATAAAAATAAAAGGCATAAGAGGAATCAGAGATACCTTTAAATAAAAAGGACCAATGTGCTAATAGACAAATAACATAAAATAAAAGAGTAAAAGACTAGAATGGAAACCGACATGGTCTCAAACAGAAACTCGAAACACACAAAAGCTAGTCTTAAAAAACCCTAAACCATTTCATACAGCCAATGGTGTGAAAGGGATTTTAGACACGAGACGAGAACAATACGAAGAATAAAACGCTGAATAAAGTAGTGAACGAGATCGGAATCAAGGAAGATCCATCGTTCCCTGGAGACGGGTTTGGTGCTAAGATTCCGACTGTGTCTGGTCCAGCAGCAACAGCTCCTCCAGGAGCAACTCCTGTAAAAAAATTTTAAAAATGATTCTAAAACTTGAAGCGCATAAACGACTCAATTAGACCACTCGTAGATAACGGATCTTAGTGATCAAAGTTGAAATACTTTTTCAAGATTCAGAGGGTTTAATCAACACAAAATTGTCATGTCTCGTGAATTATGAGCTATAAAAAACGGAAGTACAAAAATCCAGATGGATCTCAAAAGAATCAACTGTAAATAAAATTTATTAGTTTTAGTTGGCATTAACAAAATTTGCATGAGACAAACAAATTAAGAGTAAATAAATAAGGAAAAAACAAAATCAAACAAAGGAAAAATATAAAAATACCTGGAGCCATGGTAGGAGCGACGGACACTGCAAAACAAAGCAAAATAAAATGAAAAAGCATTGTTTTGTCTTAACAATAAATTCAAACTCAAATAAATACACAAATGTTTCCATAAATAAACTAAAAATGATTTTTACAAATTGTGGATCTAAGAAACCACTAAAAATTAAGCATAAAGATAGATCTATAGAATCTGAAAGGATCTAATTAAGAATCTCTATAAAAAAAAGAGGTTAAGGAATCAATAGATCTTACATCCACAGTTAGCAATAGAAGGAGCGTGAAGCTTGCATGCGGCGGGAAGTGTAGTAGCCTTAGTCATGTTCAGTGTAACGCCGAGAGAAGCGCTGCTTTTAAACGCCTCACAGAGACACTCTGCGTCAGTCTTAAGCACCGTCTTAAGCCCAGCGCAACACGAGCCTGCGGGTTTCGTCTCCGTGCCTCCGCTCGAAACGAAGGACAAACAATCAGCCATGTTGAGTATGAGGGTCGAACAGTCTACCGCCGGAGCCGGCGCCGCCGTGTGGTGGTGAGATGCGCCGTAAACGGAGGAGATGGAGAGGAGGAAGATGAAAAGAAAAGGCGTCGCGGAAGTGGCCATTGTGGATTTCTTGTTTCTCTCTTGCTCTATGTGTGTTTGGGTGAGAGAAAGAGAGACGAGAGAGGGGTTTTAATGGAGAACTGGAAAATGGAAGAAGAAGGAGAAGAATGGGGAAGGGTAAATTTGTAGGTCGGTTTGCTTTGGGTGTTGCGCGAAAACGATGACGTTTTGTATACGTGTCATGCATTTCTTATGGATTCGTGATCGTGGGGTCTATTCCAAGAGACCTGCCCTTTCATCTTTCCTTCCTTTGTTGTTGTTTTCATATTACTATTCTCTCTTTTTTTTTTTCAATTCTCAAAATTTATTAGCTTTCATACCACGAAAACAAAATAAATGAATCTCGAACCTTTGTTTAACTTTGAAATTACAATGTTAAAAGAATAGTTAACCATGATTAGCATCGTAAATTAAAAGAAACTTGACCTTTCAAATCACCATTAATTAATTTTTGAAAACCTCAAAACTCATCCAAGGTCAAATTTTATTTTCAAACTCTTCTTTAATATGAGATTTAACATTCTCAAATTTGTATGTGGTTATGGATAGATATTCCATGACTCCATGTAATGTTGAAATGATTGTGTTTTTATGGTACTTAATCATTTGTTTAAACCACTTGATTTTTTTTTGTTTTCTAGTTTACAAAAAAAATATGGTTTTTTCTTAAGTAAAACTAAATATAAAATATGTTTACATTCTCTATTGTTTGTTTTCTTCTGATAAAAGGACATTATTGTTTATGATTATGTTAATGTATGTTTTATTTTGGTAGTGGACTAATGGCGATTTAAAGACTTTTCAAACGTTGCACCTTCCATAACCTCTATAGCTCAGGTTCATGTTTGGAAGATATGTCGATTCACCTGAGATCATCACATAAGAGCTTCTAGAGAGAATGTGAAATTACGTTATTTAGTTTTCGAGATTCACCTAAATAGAACAGCGTCTTGTGTTCTGTTCGAAAATTGAAGTTGGAAGGTAGAGAATAATAAATGACATATGTATTGACTTGCTCTTTACTCTTTGACCTCAACACATGCATCTTCTATATTTGTAACTAGAATGATTTTCCATTGTCTGTAAAAAGCATCATATCTTATTTCCCAAAGTAAAAAAGATTCCCGGTTGGTGATTTGGTCGACGTGGAAAGATCACAGAATCGAAACCATGCGGGATCATCAGAAAAGCTACCGACTTGAAAGAATATCAACGGCATGAAAAAAACAATTTTCTTTTTTCTCATTTTTCATTAAGGCAAATGTAATCTTATTAAAGATAATTGTATAGACTATATTAAAAAAATATTAACCAACGAATATTGGATTTTCCGGTTTAAAAAAAGTTTATAGCATTAAATTATCATTAAATAACGATTTTCAGAAACTTTTTTCTCGGTCTTTTGGGTGGATTCATTTTTATATATCGAATTTAAATTGCAATGACGTTACCATTCGAAATTAATGATCATTTATTATGTTGTCGTGATTGGGCCGTGAGCCGGAAGCCCATTTAAGCTAGCCCTACAGTTCTTTACTCTTTTTAGTTTTAACACCCTTGGTGGCTCGTTAAAGAAATACATAAAATAAATCACCCCATAACTTCCATCATCTTTCCGAATTGCCGCATAAGAAACAAATTGTATATACCAGTCCCTACCATTTAAGTAAAGAAATCATTTCAATCTCCCTTCATTCTCGGGTTTCCTAAAATCTAGCGAAAACTTCCCATTTGTCTCAACTCAGACCCATTCCCATGGACTTCTCCGTCAAACCTCCTGGCGGCTCACCTTCTCCGTCGTCTTCCACCTCTTCCTCCACCCCTCACCGTTTCAAATCCGCCGGTACACCCACCGCTGCTGTCACAGGAATTGCCTCCGACCGAGATCCGATGCATTCCTGGTGGGAATCAGTCTCTAAGCAACGCTCTCGCATCCTCTCTCTCTCCTCTCTCCTATCCAGCGACTCGCAGTTGGAAGACGGCGACGGGAGTCCGATCTCCTCTCTGGCGGATTCCGATCGGCCGGCGCTATCGTTACTTTCCTCTCACGCTGCTTACTCCGTGATCTCGACTTCTCTCTGCAATCCGGCTTCTGGTTCCGGATCCGACCCGCTCTGTCAATGGCTATACGAAACCTACCTCTCCTCCGATCCACCGCTTCGCCTTGTCGTCCTCTCGTTCCTCCCGTTACTCGCCGGAATGTACCTATCTCGAATTCATTCCTCTGATTCGTCATCTCTTCCTCCCCTCTCAGGATTCGAAGCCGTGCTTCTCGCAATTTACGCCGCCGAGGTCAAAGCTCGCGCCGGAAAACCTATACTCGTACACATCCCGGATCTCTCTCAGCCATCTCTCTACCACGCACCCCGAAACGGCGTTGACAAATCGCGTGATTCGAATCTCAACGCCTCCGTCGGAGTCTTGTCTCCGCAGCTCGAGCCTCAGGTCGCGGTCAAGTCAACTAAACGCGCTAGCATCGTTGGCGTAGGACTACAATGCTATTTCAAGGAGATCTCCCAGATGCCGGCTTGGTCTAAGCTCGAATTCTGCAAATTCGCTGCTACTTGGGTTGGGCAAGACTGCGATTGCAAGGAAAAGTTCGGTGGAGACGAAGACAAAGTCCTAGCCCTAACCAGCGGTTTTGCAGATTCCTCCTCTTTGAATGGAAGCAGTGGGCGTAGTCTTGAAATCGAGGAAGACTTAGAGAGATTAGCAATTAGAGAGAACGAAGAACGGGTAAGCTCGAATGGCATCGGAGGAGGGGGCGTGAGGATTCCACTTCCATGGGAGCTTCTCCAACCCGCTCTACGGATTCTAGGTCACTGCTTGCTTAGTCCATTGAATACTGAAGATGTCAAAGATGCAGCTTCCAATGCAGTAAGATCATTGTACGCAAGAGCCTCCCATGATCTGAATCCGCAGGCAATTCTAGCTACTCGGAGTCTAGTTAACCTCGATACAAGCACGCGAACCGCTTCGAAGACTGCAGCTGCAGAGACTGTTAATGGCTCCTCAAATGTTAACACTCCAAGCAAGTCGAAAAAACCCGAGATTCTTCTGGCATCAAAGTGAGTGTTCTTTGTTCTGAAAATTCTTTTGGTTTGTGTAGGTTATGTATGTATAGTTGAATTTGAGACAAGCGAGGGAAAATGCAGATTGATGTAGAATCTTTGTGGTTTTACATTTTTATATGATGCTTGAGTTGTTTTGAAGAATTTTGAGGATGGATTTGGTTTTGGTTAGAAGAAGTTTGTGAGTAAATTGAGAAAATGCAGGTAATTTGCGTTTGGTGGATGAACTTTCTATGATCCCATTTATCAATATCTCTTATTCTTGTCTTCGTCGTCAAGAGTCTTAGCCACTTTGTATTCGCTGTTCGATTACATTCTCTTACATCTGATAATGTTTGTGTGCTATATCAACGGCTTTTTGCAGAATATAACAGTTTTCTCGCCATGTTTCTCTTAATCGTTACCAAATCCTTTTCCGGTTTTTCTGTGTAAGAGCCCAATTTAGGAAGCCCAAATTGAGAAAGAGCCCATTAACTAATGAATTCTCTCATTTTTTTTTATTTATATATAAGCGTTATAACAATTTATATCTCAAACGTAAACTATGAGTTTAATTGGAAATTAAAAATAAATAATAGTTTAAAGGATCATTTTATATGACTGATATCAAAAGATTGAAAGGCTTCCACATCGATCAACATGTTAGGAGTTTCGAATTCGAAAATCTTTAAATTGTGAGTTTGGCAAATTGTGAATTTACAAAATGTTAAGAGAACACAGTGTGTTTAGGATCTGAGTCGTCCGTTGTAGTTTTCGAATTTAAAACGTTCCCGTTTGAGGATATCTAATTACATGTTATGTTATGTATACTATATAGTTGTTTGCATAAGTTAAAAAATCATGTGACGACTAAATTGAAAAAAACAAAAAAAAGCCACTACTTAGAAAAGTCGTTTTCTAACTAATGACTTTCGATACAGATAACACTTGGATAATGATTAGCGATTGTAACTTCACAAGAATCTTCAAAAAGTCTAATTTCTGTAATCCATGCATTGACCGAAACCACAGTATATAATCTTTTATTTTTTGGATAATCTATATCAAAATTTATGATTACTTTAAAATTTAATTATGAATTGATAATCATTACTTACTGCTAGAGCTTAGATTAGCTTCCATTAATCGAACGTAATCAAACCCTTTCTTTCGAATAAGTTCGTTTTCATGCAAATACCTTCCGTACGAGTGAAGAAACAAACAATAATTTTATATCAAACATTTTTGTTACAAGTAAAATTTTAAACTTGAAAAATCAAAACGTCACCATCAACCACAAATTGCAAAACAAGGTTATTTTATAAAACATAATTAATCATTAATAAAATCATAAATTAAAACCAAACCGCACTGTTGTGCATTCATATTCTTAATTAATCGCAGAGCAAACCCTACGAATCTCCCCATCTGATCCTGTCTTAACTCCAATGAGACTCATTTTGATCATCGACTTGCCAAACTCTGATCCGAACCTCAAGAATGGTCGGCGTAAGCCTAATAACCGTTCTACGATGGCTCGGGTCTCGCGGTCCTTCCATAAGACCAGATCGGATTGGAGAACCACGCGGCTTGATCTCACGTTCCTTAGGAACGATGTATCAAACCTGCCAACACTACCAGCGTCTAAAGCAACTCGGTTTGTTGCGGCTCCGTCTTGAGGGCATCGAGCCTGAACAAACGGTACGAATCTCCGGTTGATTGATGGGTCGGGTTGTCCTGTGCCGTTGAAGTTAAAGAATCTGCCTCTTACCAAACCACAACCAGCAGTTCCTATCGTGTGTCCGCCTAGTCAAACCAAAACTTGTTAAATTAGCATTTAGCTAAACATTCTCGGATCCAAAGCAAAATGAAATCCGTTTACAATACGATATGTTCTGAATGTTTTTTTTAATACTCATCACTCAGAACTGCATTAGAATTGAATTTAATGGCAACATACCAACAAGAACTACGAGGTCTCGTGTGTTGAGATTTCTAGCAGCGAAGTCTCTCTTCTGCTTCTCCACGGGGTCGTTTGGTCCAGGTAAGTTCACGTCCGAAGCTTGCGAGATTCGGCCGTCCAGACGTCCCAATGGTACTCGCCACCCTTGTCCACCGGTCTGCATCACCCAAGTTTCGATTAGACATAATACATTAAGATAGCTATACGTTTATACGTGCGTGTAACAATTTAAAACCAAAAGAATTTAAAAATCTGTTACCAAAACAACGGCGTCGCGAGCAGCAAGGGTGAGAATATCAGCACAAGAAACAGTTCTAGGACAAGCAACCTCAAGCCTAGCTTTAGCCTCTTCAATAACTTCAAACCCTCTCAATGAACGGTTTGGACCGGCGGATCTCTCCGTGGCGTTACCAGCGAGGAGAACCGAGGCATCGCAGCCACGAACGAAGCAATCATGATTATGCATACGCAAAAGCCCGGGTGCATTAGCCGGGTTAGACCGGACATGTGCTCGAACCACCGATCTCACAATGGACTCTACGTTTCGGCATCTATTCCCATAAAACCCAACACGCGGTCTTCGACCACCACGACGTCTCGAGCCACGGTTTCCTTGTGCACTTACAGCTGCAACCAGTACTAAAAACGTTACAAGAATGAATAGTAAATTGTAACCACGACCCATTTTTTTATGTGTTTCTGATAATACTATATGAGAAAGTATTTGAGTTGTGTTTAAAGTTGTTATTGTTTGTTGTGTGTTTTGAGTTTGGTGTTAAAGGGTTTGTATATATAGGCAACAAAAGTCTTTGGGAATGAGAAATGTAACGACCAAGTTCGACACACGACGCCGAAATTTATTGGAATTATATAACTATAAGTTGATATAATCAATCATTAAATAATAATTAGTTGCATCATGGTGTAGACGAGTCGGTCCATTGAACATATATATTATACATACTTTCATTGTTTTTTTATACTTGTGGGTGAAGCTATCTTCGTTTTGACTTGTAGATGATTAAAAAGAGAACCAAGTTTGATCAAATCGTACCTAAGAAACACTACAATGTGATTTTGTTAAGAAATGCAACTAATTTATTGAAATAAATTAAATCAATTGGCTTAAAAATGCAAATGTCTGATACAAATTGGTAAACACAATAGTGATGTTTTGTCTGGGTCAAATATTGCTATTTAGATTAGCTCGATCAATTGCGTGGCGCCAATATTGTTTCAAATTTTTGGGTAAGAAGTTGAGAACATTTCTTTGGTCAAGGAGAATGATATCGTATTTGGGCATATAGTTGACTTTTTAAAATTATTGATTTTATCTGTTATAATAGTTTTTTTAATAGTATTTAGCTTCTCTTTTAATTGTTTGAATTAGTAATACTATTAATAGTTCTATGAAGAATTTTAAAAAATTAAAGTATTCACCGCCATGGAATCTTTGAATTATGGGACAAGAGGCTTGTGCATGGGGAAGGTGCAAAACAAATAAAATAGGGTTAATGATGGATTTAATTAGTTAATCACTTCCATTAATATAAAATCATTGACGAGTTATACAATTTCATTATCATTATATTATACGGACAGCTGGCTGCATATGTATAAGTTTTCTGATAACAAAATTCGTTTTTCTGATGACGAAAAAACGTGTTTGGCTGTTAAATTACAACTTGTATGCATATTTAATTTCTATTTTTTTAGCTTGAAGTTGTGGTCTTTGATTTGCTTGTATATCATCAAAATAGTTTTTTTTTATAAAACGTATGATTTTTTTATTAATTGGAAAAAGTAAGAAATTAATATTGAATTTGAATATGTTGATGTTGCTCAAAATATCAATTTTGAAAAAACAAACTCAACTAAACTAACCGCATTTGGATGGTCTGCGGAACTCTATATATATTAGCATATACAAATAGTGAATTTTCGCAAAACTTCCGAATAGCTCCACGGTTTTTTAATTTCTCAAGCTATTTTAAGTGTTTAACTAGTTAAATAGATCTTGCACCAGTATATATGTAGTTTGGTTAAGAAATTACATATAGCCTTTTAAATAGTTTAAAAAATTATATATCATTTTCTAGTAATGGATTCAAAATGTAGTTTAAACTGTCATTTAAATTCATCAAATATTTTTTTTTGATAAAACAAATTCGCCAATGGTTAACAAATCTTCTATAAGAAAAGAAGGCTTGTTGACGATAAAAATATAATAATACAAACTCATATATATATATATATATATATTTCATTATGTTCTTTTATAAAAATAAAGATAATATTTGTAATTTCTGAAGTAGACGTTAAATGTAACACATTCAAGAGGGATAAGTGTTGAATTTATGAATGTCGAAAAAATCGTCTATGCGACTGTGCATACTTTGTCAAAGGATAATCAAACGGTGAGCAAGATAATGATGTTTAATGGGTATATTCTTTTTTTTTACTGGGACACAATATTTTGCTAGTCATTGACTGAGAATTATTTAAATGAAAATTATTTTATCTGATTTTTATTTTTTAACTTAGATGAAAACAGTGCCATTGAACGATTTAGCAAATACAGTATATACAAATCGCACATAATTCAGATAGAGAAAAACAGTGTAACTGTTGTCGAGTTCTATTATTATGTAACAAAATCAATAATAAATAGATATTTGTGTTATAATAAATTTAAATTGATAAAGAAATTATAATTCTATTTAAGAAACATCAATTGTAAACAAGGTCTATGAATTATGATAAACGTTTGAAAATCTTAAGAACATTTCCATGGAAATTTAACAGTAAAATAAAAGTTATACTGAAATTAGAAAAAATCGATAGCTATATTAATTGGAAACGAGGTTATATATACACTTTAGTTGACAGAAGATGTCTTGTTTAATGAAACCACAAAGAGACAACTTCGATGCATCATATCATTGACTCGCTCTTTTTATTTTTTTCTTTCTATATTGACAAACTCAACCACTGTGTTATTATTATTCCATTAATCATTTTCCGCCAATAATTAGCTTCATCTTCGTACATTGAATTCAAACTGATTCTTTATACCTTTTGTCAACTTTCACATATTTTTATAATAAATCATATTCAACTCCGTTTTCATTTTAAATTGGAGGCAAAAAATAAATAAAAGAGAAATGAATCAAAATTTGTGTTTCAATTTTCTTTTATTTTAAGACCATGAAAATTCTAGATTTCTTTTAATATCCAGAATAAATTTTCGGTGTGTTTCAACTTTAAAAATGATTTAAGTTTATAACATTACCAATTAAAATTGCTTAAAATTATTTAACATTGGTCCAATTTAACATTCGTTACCTCGAGGTGGACTGTGGAAAATAATCACTAATCACAATGCGTTAATTTAGACGCAACGCCAACGCATGCGAATTAAGAACTAAATTAATTATTATGAATATTTTGACTAGAAGAATGGGACACATCTATTAAATACTAAACTCTTCAATCTGTTTTGTTATCGAATGTTTGTCTACGGAATAATACTACGTACTTTTACGTTTTGTCATTAAAATAATACAATTATTTTTATTCCTGAATTTTAATTGGATTTGTTCTTTAACTCTTACAATGCCGCTAATAAAAACATTCAATTGCATTTGAAGATGTATAATTAAAAATACGAGCGTATGAATATGGCGGATTTTTTGCCATTTTCTCTGGTAATTACTTCAAAAGCACATCTTCTTATTTTCATGCGCTCTTTTTTTTTTCTCAGACATGCCACACCACGACTGTTGTTATCATCAATTATTAAATCAATTACTTTCTGGATTATCTTTTGAGTATTCTCTTCTCTATTCTTAAAAGTTTCATTATAAAGTATCAGATTAAAAAAAAGAATTACTTAGTTGGTTTATTCATACATATTTTACACATATTACTAAATGAAGCATGATTTTTTTTGAAAATAAGTTCACTACTTTAAATTCCAAATAAAATATTTAGATTGTGTTTGAAAGTCAAAATTAATTTTCTCTCTACAACGTTTCTAAAATTTAGATCTCTAACCTCTTCGAAAGAATTATATAGAAAGTATATGCAAAACTATATTTTTAGTTAATTATTAATATGTCATTTTACTTTTTTTTTCACTTTTGATAATGTTAGCATATATTTGTAATAGTTAGTCAATACTGATGTATGGCTAAAGCCAATTCGAAATTTTAAAAGATAAAAAATAACAATTTTATATTATTTTATAACATGTTTTATCATGTCACTACAAAATGAAAAAAAAATACTACATATTTTATAATAATTTTTCTTTCAAATAAACTTCATTACAAAGAGTAAGTATTGGTCTCAAGCTTTGACCCCAAAACATTCATGTTGATCTAATCGTAATTAGCTATATCATTAGACTAAATGGAATTTTATAAGATAAAGGTCGAAATCAAATGATAATATTAAAAGCCGTAAAGTCACCTTGGATGAGCTTGGCTTTAGAACTGCTCTGGTATATATGAATACTCTACAGCTTCATGGATTAACTATGTTTTATCGTATCAATCGCCAGTATCAACGTCGGTTCAAGTGAAAAGAAAGAATAATGAATACGAACAAGTGAAAATTTATCACAACACATGAAATTTATCGGAAATTTGAGAAAAAGTAAATGCAAAGACATACGATTAAGGTATTCCAGAGTATGTTTTTTTAAAAGCTATATCAAATCACTCAATCTTAGTCATAATATTTACATTAAAAACAAAATTTCATAATATTATACACACCAAAATTTTTCTTTTAATACACCATTTTTTTTGTATTTATGTTTTCTAAAATTCTGTTTTTTCGAGATTTTTAATTCTATCATTGAATTTTATATTTCATCTTTGTATTTCAGTAAATCAGATGACAGAAATAAAAACTTAAATACTAATATCAAATATCAGAAAACAATGTATCTTAGTGACGGTGGTGGAGATATGCAATTTCGATAGAGTCAATGACTCGATTGGATAGTGTCGTTCTACTCTTTTTTTGTTTAAATCAAAACTAGTGGACAGCAAACAGGAGACAATAGAATATAAATGGAATCGTTGAAATAAATAGACCTTTTACACGGATGTTGTCTTCTACTCACAATGTTTTGGAGTTTTATACTCAAGTTCAATATAAACAAATTATACACACACAAACATATATGTAAAGTTCATTTCAATTGTTACATATATATAAATCATTGGACTTGAAAATCTAATTATCTAATTAATCCCGTTACTTGTCCAACTCGATTTTTTTTTTTTAAATATAGCGAAGAAGGCATCAGTTCAAAATCTAATAAATTATTTGAAGTGTGAAAAGAATTGCTTGCTCGGTCTAAATCAATACAGCTAATACATTCACTTAATATATATAGTCAAACTTAATACGCCTACATGTACTAAATTAACTATAATAGCCTATATAGGTTTGCAAAAGTTTATTGAAAATTATAAATTATTAGTTATGGTACATGAACATTGCCTTCGGAAGTCTACTCATGGTTAACATAAATTATAAAATACAAGAAGATAAAATAGAAGACAAAATATGACCAAACTCATACTAATTTTTGTGAAGAAATGACATTTTATTAATTCCACCAAGTAAAACCAAAAGAAATCGAATACAAACATCTTATAGATACAACCCACTTTTAGGTTGTTCTCATGTCGTTTTCTTTTGGTTTATTTATTATTAAAGCTAAAATCACACTCGAAACAAGTACTTAGGCAGCCATGACAGATTAGCATCATGCTAACCACTGATTATAATTGGTTAATTAATTAATTAACCGCAGAGCAAACCCTACGAATTTCCCCATTAGCCCCCGTACGCACACCAATATTACTCATCCTGATCATTGCTCTGGCGAACTCAACGTTGAAGCTGCTCCTAGGCCTCATCAACTGTTGCACAATGGGTCTAGTGGCTGGATCGGTCCAAAGGACCTGATCGGATTGGAGAACTCCACGGCCACGGCTTAGGTTGTTGAAGTAGGAGGTGTCGAAAGTGGTTCCACTTCCGGTGTCGAGGTCAACGCGTACTGTAGCATCGCCGTTTTGAGGACATTGTGTCTGAAGCTGCGCCAAAAATGTGGGGTCGATGGTTGGATCCGCTGAGCCTCCGGTGCTGTTGAATAGCCTGTTCCTAAAAACACCGCATCCCGCTGTTCCGATCGTGTGTCCTCCTGTTACGAAAATTACATAACTGATTTAGTATATGTTTTGTTTTATTAAACTTCGCAAACGAACTTTTCCTATATTTCTCGAATATAAGGTTTTCATTTTCTATATAAAAAATGGAGAATCGTAACAATTTTGATGGAATCGGTTAAAAAATAGTTTAAAGTGCTCAACGTACACATTTAGAGTTTCTTAACGTTGATTTTTTTCGAATTAATTAGTGTTAACTTAAAAAGGTATTGGTTTTGTGTGAAGTGTAAACTACTGACCGGCGAGGACGACGAGTTCGCGGGTATTGAGTCCCAAAGCGGAGAATTTCTGTTGTTGAACGGCGACGGAGTCCCCGGGACCAGGGAGATTGTTAGTTTCCGAAGCCAAAGAAACTCGACCGTCTCTACGTCCGGTTGGTACTGGCCATCTTATTCCTCTTGTCTGCATGCAAATTAATCCATGCACGTAAAAGCGTTACTTACAAGTTACAAGATAAAATAATATAAATGCATTTTACGTGATTAATCTATGACTTACGAGGACGACGGAGTCACGAGCGGCTAAAGCTAAAATATCAGCACAAGAGACGACTCCAGGACACGCAGCTTCGAGCTGCGTTTTGGCGTTGTCTATTACTTCAAATCCACGGAGGTTGAGGTTCGGACGGCCTGTTCTCTCGGTGCCAGCCCCCGAGATAAGGATCGAACCGTCGCAGCCTTGGACGAAGCAGTCGTGGAAATGCATTCTTAGTATTCCGGGCGCGATTCTCGGGTCAGAGCTGAATCCAGCTGTCACAGCGTTTCGGACAATGGTTTCGGCATTAGGACATGTGGTCGAATAAAACCCGACCCTCGTGCCAGAACCAAAGCCACGCCTTGCAGCGGCTTGTCCATGGACCGAGATGACTAGACAGCTAAGGAAGGTAATGAATAAGCATGCTGGTCTAACCAAACCCATCTTGTATTTGTATATTTTAGGGTTAGAGAAGATCGAGTTTGTTTTCTAGGTTTAGTGAGTAATGTTAGTTCGTTTTAGAGTACTATTTATAGAGGGGATTGACAAGTCAACGAATGACGTGTGAGTCAATGAAACGCGCTGTAGTGTTAGTGGGGATTAGATAAAACGACATCGTTGGGAGATTCAAAACTCCGAAAGCGCGTGTTGTTTGGTCAGTGCGGTGTGAGCATGTCCGCTCTTTGACTTTTAAAACCATTTTATTTATTTTGGATTTGTTCGTTTTGATCATTCTGTGAACTTGATTGATTGAATCTGTAGTGATAGACATGATGTTAAAGTAAGACTTTGAATTTTGGTTCAAATCTAATTTATTTTTGGCAAAAAATATATAAATAGAAATGACGATTGTTTTTATTATAGAAATTTAGAATACATCCATTTTTAGCAGGTAGATATCAATTTAGAGGATTAGAATGAGCACAATATTCCTTACCAAAGTGGACTAATGTACCAAGTGGGTCTCGATACGAAAAAATCCAAAAGGTTTACAAGATCTTATAGGGTGCAAATTGCAGAAAATTGATCATTCTGTCATATTCTTTTAAAATTCTATCATTTTAAATGGATATGCATTTTTTTTATTGGATCCTACCAAATAAATAGAAAACAAAACTAATGTCTTTAAAATTTATTACTCTTTTGGAGGAATATGGTGGAAAAAATTAGAGGTAAAAATCATAATTTCTCTCATTTTATGTTTTCATTTAATCATTTTCTCTCATTCAACTTATTTTTTAATTATCACATTTTGTAGTATTGGCAAAAAAAATGAAATGGTGATAATTTAGGTAGATTTTGAATTGTATAATTTAGGTAAGAGGCAGATTCAAATTATTTTTTCATAGGAGCAAACCATACAAAAAAAACATATTATAAATAGTAGTATAAAACTTGATCCGAAAAAATGATGCAAAGAAACAAAATTAGATTGTTTTAGCTAACTATTAGTATATTGTTTTTACACGGTGAATATAATTTTTTTGTATTTTTTTTAAATGAGAAAATAACTGTTTTAGAAAGTACAATAATGAATAGTCGATTATATATACATTAGTATTGCAACCTTTTGGTTGAGATTTACCTATACAATCCTTAAATGTTGATTGTTTTATCAATATAATTTAGAAACCGTAATAAAGTGATATATCATAAGAAAGATTAATGAACAACGCTTATCATTTTCCTTACGCATAAAAATTGACGATATAAGCAAAAGAACACAATATAAATTAAACATTTTTGTGTTGTTTGGTTCACATAACCCATAAAAACCTAAGTGGGAGACAATAGCACATTATGTACACAGAGATTAGTACTACTTCAAATATTGGCTCGAGTATGTAGATTAAACGAAGGACTAGATAAGGTAATTACGATAGTTAGATATATCGAAATTATTCTTTTTTTTGGTATCAAAGACATTTATAATACATTAGAAGTTCATTCTTCAGAATTATGACCGCGACCTTATAAGATAATTATATATCCTAAAAAATTATGAGCCGTAGTTGTCTATTCCTTCAAATCTGATTTTTTATTTGGTCATACTCGATGTATTTTATTTTATTATATTATTTTGCCAACCAAATAAACAAAATCGAGATCATAACCATGATTCTTTCAAACTATTATTGTTTGACGTTTATATTTAATTTTGCATCTTAAAATTAATTATAGTTATCATCTAAAACTGTTGAATTCAAACTATGTAAAATATATAAATAAATCTTTCCGGATAACTTGGGGTGGCCATAAAGTTTTACCAAAATATTTATAAAAGTCGATAAATACAAGAAAGATTAAAGAATAGTGATAATGTTTTGAGGAGCTGACTTTTAAGCAAAGTCATCATAAGATGAGTCGGAGTCCGGCAATTAGTGGGATAGTTTTGGATGTATCTTCCGGTTAAACTTGTCCGGTTTCCATATCAAACCAAATCTTCCTTATCTTCCGGTTTATATCTTTCGCATTTTTGATGTCATGTGTTTGAAGTTCCAATGAACACACAATCGTGTACGCTTTGTCTCTTGCATTTTATATATATATTTCAAAATTAATTAGGTGTTTCCAATATCTGCGAACGTATATGTGTTATATTCGTTAACATGTTTTGATCAAAATGAAGGTTGACTTTATTTTTGTGCGGGAAAAAAGATTTTAGGCTTTCATGCAGCAAATTTATCAACAATATTGATGAAATATATAGCTGACTTTTACTTTTAAGGAGAAAAAAATATCTTGATTTAAATATACGTCATTGTTTTGTTTCAAACCATGCAGGTTAGTTCTATCGATAAATTCTAAACGATTTTTCCCCGATATTTTTTTTTTAAAATCTGTCACTATAATGTTAGCAATTATTATTATTGTTTTTATTTATTTTGAACAAAAACTAGCCCATGTAAATCATCTACGAAAATAAAAGATAAGAAATTTTAACAAAAACAAAAATCATTTACGAGAGATAATGTCTCTCGAGTTGGTTAGATAAATTTCACACAAAGGTTTTGTTCAAAATTGTTTGCATGAGACACTTTCCTTTTATATACTCTTTGAGTATACTTGGAAGGTTTCAAAATGAGCTCATTCACTCAGTTGAACTCAACTCATAATCTATGTGAATATTACCCAAATGCTGAATAAAATTTAGCAATATAAGCAGATAGTGAGATCTCTCTCATATATCTTCCTGAGGGAGATTCCATAAGGAAAGGCTAAACTATAATAAATTATGGAACTTGGAGAGGCTATTATATATATGATCAAGTTAAGATTTAACGAAAACCATATCAGTTGTTTCAAATGGACAGGAAATATCCGATTGTAACAAAGTTCTTACACAAGAGTTTCCATATCTCTCCTTCTCTCCCTCTCTAGTCTCCTACTCCTCGTTGCCGGAAACTCCCTCGGCCTGAGTAGCTCCTCCTTCACCGCCTTCAGATGGAGCACATGGAGACTTCCTGTAACGCGTCTGCTGCTGCGTTGGCTGCAAATGTGGGACAAGATCATAAGATTGGAAGCTAATTGCAGAAAGAAAAACAGCCGAATCGTGGTTTAAGCTCATTTACCTGTAACTTGGGACGAAGAGCTTCGAGGGGTCCCTTTGGCTTCGCAACACCTTGCTGTTTAAGACATTAATAATAACACCATGAGAGTGGGGCTGGGATCATTATTATCGGGAGCTTATATTTGATAACAACACTCGTAGAATCAAAGTTTAGCATTTTACCTTTCCAAGAGCCCAATCAGCTGAGTCAAAGTATGCTCGCTCATGATCCTGATATCAAAACCACACCTTAGAAAAAAAACCGAGTGAAAACCCAAAATCTCCTTAGACCAGATAATTAATCTACCTTAGAGATGAGCGGTGGTTTCTTTGGCATGAGCCCTCCATACTTATTCTTTACAGCAGCCTCCTACACAATGCATTTAAAGAAATAGTTAGATCACGGAGGTGGTATCGTATTATTTACGGTATTTGATCATTTTCTAGTGTGTGAGAAAAAAGAAGATGGAAACCTCCTGTTGCGATGTTGGCATTGACTTTTCTGCCTCATTAGCGAGGTTTCCTTCTACTGATTGCTCTTTCATATTCTCTACGCTAGACATTATGATGTCTCAACGCCACCAGAACCAAAAAAACTGCTGCACTAGTGTATATACAACATTACTTAACTAAAAAAACACATAAACCAATAAGGAAAGGCAGACTCGAGGGTTGATCAAAGAGGAAAAAGATATCCATGGAATAAAGGAAGCTAATGATTTAACTTGACAAGCAAACGTAGGATCTTTTCGTTAAATGATATGCTTCCTACATGATACTAGTTCCACAATCTTGTGACCAAAGGATCTGTTCTGAAACGTGTAGTATATTACTAATGCTCAAGAACAAGAATGAGCCGAACTATGAACAACCTGTAAAACTCGAGGCAGCCAAACAATAAACTCTAAAGTTGAGGATAAAAATGAGTGTATATATATCATAAAATAGGCAAAGCCTCCAAGATTTATCTCAACTACGATATATGTATATGGGGTTTCTTAATCAAGCACAAAAAACTTGTCGATTTTGCGTTTAAGATGATCTCTATATATACATGTAAACGAAACACCATCCAGATTCTACAGGGATCAGAAATGTTGATATACGAAAGTGGCAGAAGCTTTAGACTTTAATAAATTGGACGTCTAATCTAAATCAATTACCAGATTGTAACCAAAACGAACAATATGAGTCGGATCTCCACAATGCAATATAGATAACGATTGTATAAACCCAGAATTCCAACTAAACGAAGCCAATACGATCAGATCGTAAGAACCGACGGCGAATCAGATACAATCAAACCAGATCAAAAATCAAAAATCAAATCAGAGCTAACGAAAACAAAGCCCTAGCGAAAACTAATCAGATTTCTGCGTCGCGAGATTGTAAAATGGCATAGCAATGTAGAGAATCAGATAACCTCAATCAGATGAAACGAAACCTATGGAGAAGAAAGAGAAGTTAAAACGAGATCAAGAATCGACTAACCAGGAGGAAGAAGAAGAAGAGGAAGGAATTGTTGTGGCTGTCTCTCTCTCTCTCTGTTCGTTGGGACGTTTCTTCAAAGAGATCCTGAAATTGAAAGATAAAGATGTGTGGGAGACAGATAGAGAGAGCTGATTGGGATAGAGAAAGAAAGGAAGAAGAAACGCGGAGAGTGGGCTAAATTGGTAATTATCATAATCAAACGAGGCCAAAACACGTGATTATTTTAATTGACAAAAAAAACCGTTGAGAGTGAGACATAAATAAAAAAAACCATTTGTATTGGTTAAATAACCAATCACATTTGATTCTTTATTCATTTTCATAAATAGCTAGATAACTACCTGTACAAATTTACTCTATGTTTTTAACGGTATAAATATCATTAATTCGATCGATCAATGTTTTCGTTTTTTCTTTTAATGTTTTTTTTAAATGTTATGTTATGTTATTATATTTTTTGGATTTGTTAAGATTTTGAATGAATTTTTTAACGGCACAAAAATTATGTTTAGTATTGGACCATTAGAATAAATACACAAAATTATTTTTAATATGATTTAGTGTAAAAATTTAAACCACTGAAATTCCTGAAATTCGGTCAAGATTTTTCATAATTTGTCGAATAGCATATATATATATATATATATTATCATTAACTGTGTCCAAATAGCATATTTTTATTATTAAATATGTTATTTTTTGTTTTGATTTTGAAAAGTTAGCAGTATAATATTCAAAAAAAATGTTGGATAACAACCGAAAAATCTCTTATTTGTATAAATATATGATATTTTTTAATGTAATAAAAAAGAAAATGGTAATCCTCAAAGATGGTAATATATTCTGGCCAAACACATAAATGATAATAAAAAACAAATAAATGAAAGTACCAATAGACAATTTATATATATATTTTTTAATGAAATGTGTCATGTATTTTATTATTAAAAAATCCAAGATAACACATAAATGGTAATATTTTTAAACACATAACTGACATCAAAAATAATAAAAACGCAAATAAACAATTATATTTTAGTTTATTATCTTTTTGTCTTATCTCTTTCATTTGTACCAGATGGGAACCCGTATGCTTGGAACGTGTAGAGCCCAATATAAATTATTAATGTTTCTCGTTTAACATCTTAAGTACTATGATAAGGGCTTTTTTCGCTGGGCTTTGGTTTTCGCTTTTGCGGGTTATGGGCTTCGTTGTCGTGTTTAACAGCTAGCTTCTGTATTTAACTTTTTAACATTAGATGTAAAAAAAAACTACAATGAGAAAACGACGATAGGTAACCCAGCTTAAGTTTATTAATGCAATTTTGTTTCAGCAGGATAAGAACATATACAGTGTCGTACCATACACGTTACAAATGATACATAATTAACAGTTTAAACCTATTAATTTTACTTGATTTACCATAAAATCAAGATAACATTGATAGTGGCACATTCTCATGTAGTAAAAAAAAGCATCATTCCTAGATTCATTGTCTTAACAACGACTCAAGTAATTAAACAGAGCAGATTCTTAGACAAAACAAAAAAACAAAAAACTTGACCATAAGGCTAGGAAACAAGAGACCATCAAAATGTAAATCTTGGGAAGACTTTGAAAGACAATGGCATATATGAATCAGCGGAGTCTTCTGGCTTCTCTCTCCGACTCGAGGAGAGTGAGGATGTCTCCTTCTCTCACCGGTCCCTTCACATTCCGCATAATAAAACGGTCTGAATCTGTGAACTTGACTCTAACCTGAGTCACCTGACCACGAGAACCGGTTCGCCCCATGACCTTCACGACCACGGCGTGCTTGATCTGAGAATCCATTCTGCAATCAACCAAATGTAGCAAATTAAGATCCTCTATTCAAACAGAGATCAAAACAAAGAATGAATGATGCAGATGGGTTTAAATTAGAGTAGCAAATAACTGTATGGAGAACAATAATTTCCATTTTCTTTGGTTGGCACACAACAACTGAAACCAAACATATATATAAAACTCCGACTAAGAACTAAACTTAACTTCAAATTAACAAGACAGTTTTCTCTTAGTTTCGAAAACTAGAAGGATGTTCATGCTCCACAGATCAAAACGAGATAACGGAAGAAACAAATAACTTAAGATCAATGTAGCAGATGAAAGCCACAGAATCATTCACGAATGGTGCAAATTACTAATGACGAACACTAAAGAAAACCAACCAATGTAGATTGTAAAACACACAGCAAAACTGAAATCACGCATAAACAAGCTTAACAATTATGGGATTTTCAAAAACATAATCATGAACTATTGTTCCTGCTCCACAGATCTTGCTCTACTGTGATTTCACTAATCCAACAAAATCTTCTACTTGTACGATTGATAATTGAGCAGCCGGAAAAAAGGTATTTTAGTTACAAATTTTGGAGCGAACAAGACTATGCAAAGCAGAGGGAACAATCAAAGAGACTAAAACTCCAGAAACATCACGTAAAGCTTGTTATTAGAGGGACGGGGCAATGAACGAACCTGTAGACGGAGGCGGCGGGTGCTCAAGAAGCTACGTGAAATTGAGTCTGCTAAAAAAACCTAATTTCCGTAAGCTTAGTGATGAATTTATATATAAAGCATAAATGGCCCAGCTCACCAAGCTTATGTGAGCTACTATGGGCTTTTAAAAGCCCACTTTCGTATTACATAACAAAGTAGAAAATCATTGGTAATTTATACCCTAATCAGTCCTTTACCCCTGATATTATTATATTGTTATCATTTCAAAAGCTTTTTTTCTTTCTTTTGTTGACAATTGATTCGTATCAGATATTTAAAAACTCATGATTTTGAGGAAAATAACTTCACATAGCCATAAATTATATGGACTTCAATTAGTACATATACTATGTAGTTTAATTATTAGTATTACAAAATATGGGAAATGGCACCACAGCGAGTTGCGTAAAATCTCAGAGACGAAATCCAGTCACGAAGCGATTGATTCCAGCAAAATCGGAAACCATCTTCACATCAGAGAAACTGTTTTTGAGATCATTGCTCATGTAATCCACAATCATCTTGCTTTGCTTCTCTCCATTGGTCTGCATCATCACCAGCCCATAAGATTCATCATTCATGGTGGATGTGATTATTAGTACATAAGCAAAGATCTTCAAACGAAATGAACACTCGCAACTAAACAATTAGCTCATATATGTATTGAAAAATGACGCAATCAAGACTTGATCTTTTAGTAGATATCTTAATCATCTTCCAATGGCAACTTCTTAGTGATAGAGTAAAAGATTTTATCTCCGGACTTGATTTACTGAGCAGAAAACAATTTGCAGAAAAAAAGACCTGATCTTTAGTAGCAACCTTATTCAAATGCTAACTAAGTATTAGAAAGAAAGACATAGGAAAACCCAAAAGGACTGTATCTGCTTATAGTGAAGGATTTGGAGAAAGAGAGTGAAAAAAATAATTACCTCGAAAGCGAAGAAGCCACCACGCTTAAGCATCCGAGAAGCCCCGTGACAGAGATGGAGAAGACTATCAGTCCCATCGAGGCCACCGTCCAATGCAAGTTTCGGTTCGTGTCTACCAACTTCAGCCTGTAGGCCGGGAATGTCATCACTTGGTATGTACGGTGGATTACTCACAAGCCCCACAAGTTTTCCTTCAAGATCTTTCAAGGGCTCAAACCAAGATCCTTCTCTCACCTCAATCATTCCCTGGATTTAGTAAAATTTTATCACTATGGTGAGAAGAAAAACCAAAGCTGAAGGCTATTTCAGAATCTCTTAAGGCTCAAAACCATGATCCTTCCCTTGCAGCAATCAGCTCTTAGATATATAAGATATCAAACTTAAGAATGTTGCAACAGAAATTCTTCAATCTTCATTCTACTAGTTATATCTACCGAATTCTCCATCCATTACAATTTTGGTGTTGAAAGATCACAAAAATGGATGAATACGAATGATAGATTTTGTCATGAGTTTTCCCTTTCTCTTAAGTTGAAGAACACTTTGATTCTGCATGAAAATCTACTGACCTGAAGGCCGTATCTCCGAACATTGTTTCCCGCGACGGCGATCGCCACCGGACTGATATCTGTGGCTATAACTCTCCCACGGCTACTCAAGACTTTAGCAACGCCGATCGCAATTGCGCCGCTTCCTGTTCCGAGATCCGCCCAAATGCCTCTTTTAAAGCAGTCATCTTTTGTTACCAATTCCTCAACCATATTGACGATCAGTTCCGTCTCTGGTCTCGGAATAAGAACACCTTCCTCAACGCACAGCACCAGATCTCTCCAGTGTTCGCATCCGACGACGTACTGAAACGGTCGCCGCTTCTCGATCCTCTGCCGCCATAAATCGTAAAGCTCTTCCAACGGCGCTCTCAATTTCACACTCTTCTCGCCGTCGTCCGCGATTTCCTTTCTGTGAATCACCGGATGATTGTCTACGGTCGAATCTTCGATCAGCCATTTTAGCTCACGAAGGAGAACGACAGATTCAAGGCTATCTTCAGACTTGGTCGAAGAATCGTCTACGGAGGAGGCCAGATCTTTCGCCCAGTCGTGCCATTTCCAAACTTCCGACAAAGGAGTTGCGTGCGACGGCGTTCGAAGGAACAGCGGAGTTCTGGGAGTTATAGAGAGAGAATTTGAAGCCAGAGTAGATTTCACCTCTGCAGACGACGCACATTGCGGTGGTTCTCTCGCCGGAGAAGATGAGCAAGCAAAGGAGCGAAGAGGTTTAGCGGCAGAGAGAAAAGAAGTAAGCCGAATGCTCGGGAAAATTCTTATCATTTCAAGGTTTTTGCCGTACCAGCAGACCAAAACGGTTTATTAATATTTGTAGGTAAACCGGATAATACGGTATACATTAAGTAACTGATGCTATTTCCGGTTTTGTTTCAGCCGGTTTCTGAACCGTGTACTAAAATATGATTTGCAAGGAATCTAGGGGCTGAAGCATAAATTAACAAATGTTCTACTTATTTTCGTTTTGCGGCTATTTTCAGACGACAGATCTTTCGAGCATCAAACATGAGCTTGACGCTGCTTCAAGGTTATTCCTCTGCAGAAGAAGATGATGCAGATGAGAGAACTATTGGGGACTACGAGAACTCCGACGAAGATGAAGATCATGGCGTTCAGAGATACGGATCGTCTTCTGTGTTCGACTTCTCTGGATCCCACTCCGCTAAAGACTCCGGCCTTCCTTCAGCTAACGACGTTTTCTCTCAGGTCATCATTCTCTTCGACTCTCACTCCAGGATTCATCGGATTTCGCATTTTCGTTAAGGAGATTCGCGGTGAAATTGAATGATTCTTATGATAGGTGATGTAAAGTTACTTGGATCTGTAAGTTCCCTGTGATTGAGATTTAGGGTTTTCCTTTCTTCGGGAGAAAAGAAAAAATTATAGATTTCGATCAGAGGGAGCTCGAGACTATATGGTTTCGGGGTCTGAACATTATAGAGGTCGTCAGATACTGAAAACCTGTTAAGTTTCGTTGGCCTTTCAAGTCTATGGAACTTGTTGGTAACTTGACAAGCGTATAGTAAATGATGCTTTGCTACTATTGAATTTTTCAGATTTCAGGGCCACCGGAGTTTCTAAACAACCGTACGGAAGCGGATGAAGAAGCTTCAGCTAGAGATGCAGAGCATGCGAAGCGTATTAACCGCAAAAAGAAGAAAGTTAAACCAAAAGGTACCACAACTTGGTTGCATCTTTGTAGCATGTTGGATATTTCGAATTTGAAAAGGTTCATCTTTTGATGATGCAATTCAGATCCTTAGGTTTAGATTCACTATTTATCATTAACTCGAAAAATAGATGGGAAGTGTGGATTTTGCTTGAGAATCTTGTTATGGTACTTCAAGCACAGACATTGTTTAATAGCAAAGCAGGCACTTTGGGTTGTTATATCTATCTAATGTGGTTTCCGTGGTTCTGCAATGGAGTTGTTGATAAAAATAGGCGTTATTATTTCTCTCAATGATGGTTTTAGCACATTGGTCTTGTAGGTGTTGTCATGGAAGCAAAACCTCAACTAGTAGGAATCCATGAGAGAGTAAGAAGCGATGTCGATGCACCACCATCTTCAGAGAATGGTGAAAAGCGGATATCTACTGCAACCAATCCAAACGCAGAAGAAGCTGCAGATCTCTTGAGGTATGAATCAAGCTTATCCCTTCTTCATTCTTTGGTAAGACCAAAATCGCACAATCTTGCTTGATTAGTGTTTGCTTGATGAGTTTAGGATGTGTCTGCAATGCGGTGTACCAAAAACATATACAAGCGCAAGAGGAATGGTGTGCCCAGTTTGTGGTGACCGGCCATTACCGGACTTGGATGCGAAGAAGAAAGGCTCGACGATCAAAGATAAAGAGAAGAGCAAAAGAATGAGAGGACAATCCTCTCACGCTTCTTGGAAAAGTGAAACCGAGATGCAACTTAGGCAACATTTCGATTAGAAGTGTTTCAAAACTTTCTTTCTCCTTTTACTACATTTTCCCATCCTAATCCAATTTCGGTATCGTAGCCTTTGACACAAAGTTTAATATTCATTGAATGCTGAAATTCGTCAAAAGTTGATATATGTTTCTTAGTAATTGATGTCTCGAGATAAAAAGAGCCGCAAAAAAACAGCAGAATAGTTATGGCATCACAAAAAAAAAACTAACATCTTTATCTACAGACTTGCTCTGTCGCTACTTCTTCCTACTTCACAACTTGAACTTGTTACAAATGAAACGAACATGTCTCAAGACCCGGTTTGAGCAACCAAGTGTACAATCAGATTCGAACCAAAATCTGAACCAGGAAACTATCCTAACACTTGAAACCCAACTGTGATACACAATCCATGATTCTAATAAATGAAACAGTCAGGACTTTGGTAACTAACCTGAACAACCCTGGTGAGCGAAAATCAAGATTAGTATTAACAACCATATCTCCAATGCTTCAGCATTGACAGAGCCATTTTTTGGTTGACATAATTATTTGTTGTCACTTGCTACATGTTTTTTGGGTTTTCAGTTCTGGAGTTTCGTCTTGTTTCTCTATCCTCAGGCTCGGACTACTATTGGGCTGAGGAATCTGTGGAAATCATTATGACTAAAATGAGGCACTATGCGATGCAGCTTGCACGCTTGAATGGCTGTGTGTGATAACTATGTTAACTTACCATTGGATGAGATTTATAAGAGAGGACATTGTGATCTGTTGAAAGAGATGAGTCTGAGGGCCTGTGAAACAGCAAATGAGCTATGGATCGGTCTATCGGGTTTGTATCAGTCTCCATATCCACGAATCCGACGTACCTGGATGAGAACAAATGCATATATTAAAGATAGAATCTACACAAATTGAAAGATGAGTATGCAACAGGAGATAAAGGATGAATATATTGGAGAAGTATGCAGTTGGTGCTTACTTGTCTGTTTCACTAGTCTCTAGATGCGAGCCTGCACTTTTCTCCTGACTGTTTCCACCATTTGGATTCATACAATTATGTCTCTGCTCCGCACTTTTTGCCAATCTGTATAAGCTGTCCCTAATGCAAAGCTTTGTCCTAACATCCAACTGGAGCAAGCAAGTGCACATCAACCAAGTAAACAAATGAGCGCCTAAATTTAGTAAGATATACACACTTCGATATCAATCACAAAGGAAGAGCCACTTTTATCGGTTACCTTCAGAGCTCACAGGAAACTATTTTTCCTAATAACATGCATTATACATTGACAAGTTGTACCTGTTCTATAACTTGTTGAAGCTGGCGAAAACTGGTTGCTTCCAGTGAAATGTCATCCACTACAGAGCTAACACAAGAACTTTCCTGCATGTTTGACGTTTCCAATTCACCTGCTGCTTTTCTATGGTCATTCTCAGGCCCGACCTTCTGGACAGGAGCAGCATCAGGAATCACCGTGAGGTTTGTCTTACTACTCTTTCTGGTACTTGCAGCAAAACAAGGAGGCATATCTTGCCCGGGCTGCAAAGTAACTCTCTTTTCGAAGCCCTTCCTACACCGATCATTAACAGTTGGACCTTGTAAGCTCTCGACAGATTGTGCCTGATTTGATGGATATGACTCATTTGAAGCAGAGGAAGGATTGGGTTTGTTGTCAGATTTGATACCAGATTTACTTTCACATGCAGATATTTGATCTGAAGGCTGCTCACAATTGAAAGTTGAGTATGGAACACCTGGTTGTTGGAATGTGGAGGGAGGGTAATACTGGTTTGTGTCCATACTTTCCCTGGAAATACCACTCTGTTGTAAATTAAAACTGTTGCCCAAGTACACACCACTTTTCCCATCTAGATGATGACGATGATCAGTCTGCTTCTTTTCAAGATTAGCCTATAATACAAAAAGGGTGCACAGGTATGAATCGCCGGAAGAGTATCAAGACTTCAGCATTGGAAATAGTGATCTAACAGAAAACTCACTAGCCATAAGAGAAACCATAAACCACCATTGAAAAAAAATTGCAAGAAAATTAAATCTAAAGAATTAACTGAGAAGAGCATGCAATGTATGCAAAACATGCAGTAAGTATCATCATAGAAGGCAACATCCCATCTAACAAGTGGTGGCATGTCCCTTGAAGGCCGCAAAATTTCTGAAATAAGGAATTGACTACCTCTTCATCCAGCATCAATATATCCTTCTGCAAACTTGTATCAGATACATTTTCTGAAGAGTTTCCTTGGTCTGAACCACCAAAAACGGTATACCCATATTCATCTTCAACAGCATGGTTGGACTCACTGTTATTCAGAAAGTCTTCAACCTGCAACATAGGGGTTCTTTGATTTTCCAACATTGTATCTGGTTTTATATCATTCGTCATCGTGGCTTCTGTATCCTCATTTGGCTGAGCAGAAGAGAACCAGCACAACTCATCTTCATTATTAAGACTATCCAAGCCAAAAGTTGAGTCACAGCTCCTGTCGCATCCAAAAAAACAGGTGTGAGCTTAGTACAGCGTTACCATGTTTCTCCTATAAGGGATGAGCACCCAGTGTATTAAGAAATTTCCTGAAAGAGAGTATCTAAATGTTACCTAAGCATATTGTCCACATCCTCAAAATTTCCTATGTCACCCCAGCCATAGAAGAGATCATTGCTTTCTTTATCTCCATTATTCAAAAAAGTGAGATTATTTTCAGCATGTGGAATGTTGTTGAGTGAATAATTATATGCGCCATCATGTGTTACGGCGGAACTGTCACACAACATGGGATCCGCAGAGCAGAAATTCTCAACCGCATTGACATGGCCACCATGATTTGAGTTTTTCGTATCCTCCAATGTCATATCCTGAACATCTTTGCCTGATCTTGCGTCATGAGAAACCAGAGAGCCAGCATTAATTTTCTCAGGCCAGGGATTCCTTCCTAACATATCGCTCTCTCTCTTGATAAAAGTATTACTCTTTAAGTGGTTTGTTCCGCTGCCCATAACTTCATGTCTGTGTTTCTTCCTGCTGTTAACTAGAACTGGAAACTGACCTCCATCCTCATATGCTGAGTATAGTGATTATACCATCATCGTTTCCATGAAATTCATCTGAATTATCATCATCTACCTGAAAAAAGAAAAGGAAAAAGAACTTCAGCTACCAATTATAAATCTGTGTTTTCAAGTCAAAAAAAAAAAGAGCTAGGAAACATCAAACCGATTAGATAACAAAGAAGTAAAATATGAGATGGCAGAACTTTCAGTCTATATTTTAAAAGATTTTGAACCACAGTGAGAAATTCAGAACAATTTCCTCGGGAAAATACAAGAGGAGTAACAACGAAAGCTCTACATCCATAGTCAGGATCATTCAGAGCATGCCCTTCACCAATAGTCATCTTTTTCATGTATCTTGGAAATCCCAACAAAAATTTTAATTAGTTCATCAAAAACGTTGAATAAGAGAATATAATGCTAAAGCGAGAGCAAATCTTCATCAGTCCTCACCAACTAAAGAGTAATATCAGAAAGAGAGACGTCTCTAGCAAATCACCAAAACAGAAAAATGATACACAGTGGAACTTTGAGTAGAGACTTCCAAAGCTCATATGCTAAGTCCAAAAAGAATAGACTATGCTATGATTGTTGGACCATCTTTACCCAATCATTGCGCTACTCCAAACTAAGTGGCTTGCATTTAACATGATCAACATCTCATACAACAATAGCCTAGACAGATGTCTCCCCTCAAAGAATAATAATTGACGTTTGCCAATATCACAAGACCGTATGATGAATTTCTAGAAAAGATGCATATCTAAACGATTGTCACTCAACTCACCTCACCAATGCACAAGTCCGACATTCCTCCCAACTTCAAGACTCTTTAGTCACCACTAAAATCATGGACATAATCCCGATATGTCATCTCTATTGCAAAACATGTAACTCCCACAACTAGTTCTGGTTCTGGATAAGAAACATAAGAAATTAAACAGCTGGAGAAGGTTCCAATAATAGAGATATCGAACCCAGCATATAGGAAAACTTGATCTTTCTTATCCAGACTCAACCCATTAAAATCTGAAAGGAATGTCATCCAACCCCTAAAATTCACCAATCATTTCCGAATATTCATGATTTCAGAAGGTAGACTCAAATTCATAGCAAGCCATTAAGTGAGAATTTTTCACTTCTCACTTGCTTACTCAAACCAGATCGATTCTCCCATTTTCCGGTTAGATTTGGAGAATTTCCACTAACAACCCAGTTAAATGAAGCATTAAATGAGAAGAAATCACTAAATGCGCCGAAAACCAAAAAAAAAATCAAATCTGAGAAATCATCAGCTGCTGCTGCTACTCAATCATTGAGCATAAGAACCACGAATTCAAATTAAATACCATCGAAACAGGTTCCACCAAACGTAAAACCGATCAAAAACCCTAGAGTCTCAACTAAAATACACCCACCTGTAAGACAGAATGCTTCCACTAGCAACTCCAAAAAAAACTTCACCGCTCAAATAATTAACCGGAACAATAAAAATAGCAGATACCTAGTGATAGTCTCAATTCATCGAAGCTAGATCGGAAAACTAAGAAAAACTTTGTAGGACTTTCTAGAGAGATATTCGGCAGAAGACGATGAAGGCTTCCTAATTTTTCTTTTCTTTTTACAATTTTTTTTAAAAAAAATTTGTTTTTGTTTCGGGAGAATCAAAAGACAAGTGACCACGATGTCGACACGTGGTAACGAATCAAAAGGTTTAACGGGTAAATCAGAATTCGTGGACGAGAGAGCAGTGTGAGATCCTATCAGTTCCAGTGATATCATTGGTACACGTCATTGGTATGTTCTCGAAACTGGACGCCTGCTCTCATCTTATTGGCTTAAATTTAGTACTGTTCGTAATGATGACATCAGCTATAATTTACTGTGTCTGCTGTTAAAAAAAAACTTAATATGGGCCCAAGTTTTGTAAGCAAAAGAAAGCCCAAAGAATATTTTGATCTGCGAGTCAAGTTTGATTCGCCGGGAGGAGAAAGGGAGATCCTTTGATCTTCCGATGGAGGAGCAGATCGGAGGGAGCGAAGATAGATGGAAGGGATCATTGGAGAACATAACGGAGATGGCATCGAATCTCGATTCTCTCCAGAAGCTTCTCCTCAAGAAAGCTGTTTTCGTGGAAGAAGACACTTTTGCTAGAGCCTCTCTCGTCTCCGAGCAAGCCCGAACAATCAAGGTCCGTTATGATGCGATTTTCCGATGATCGATTTGGAATTTATCTAAGTTAATTGGCTGAAATTTTTCTCTCTTTTCGTGAATTTTGTTGATTGCCTCTGTGATCTCTGTGATTTTGTGGATCTGATCATTTTCTTCTGGTTGAGCCATTACTCTAGCTCAGTGTGATAGTGTGAATCTGGAATTGCATAAGATGGCGATTTGGAAACTCATAAGTATCACTTTGCGGCTGTCTGGGTGAAACAGGAGCTCGGAAGTTAGAATCTTGGTGCCTTAATCACCAAATTGCATCGAACCAGATCCCCTGGATACTTGTGACTTTTTGGATTAGTGATTACCACATCGTTCATCAATGATTCTGGCTTATTTTGGATAGCAATGAGCTTGTAGTTTGATTTTTTGATCTATTCATGATGCAAATGATCCCCACATCCTGAAAGGTTTGACCTTGAGGTTTCACCATGGAATGTCGAAGTGCAATAATGTTTGCCTGCGTACTCTTTCAATTTTTGTTTCAGGTTCTTGAGCAAAGGGTACAAACACTAGAGAGAGAACTAGATGCTGCCATTACAGCTGCTGCTCATGCTCGGTCAGAGAAACGCCAAGCTGAGTCCTCTCAAAAAGCTGCTGAGTCACGTGCTCATGAGGTCACAAAAGAGCTCGAAAACACCACAAGTACGTAACTTTCAAATCATCAACCTGCTTCTTGGGTCGATGCACCAGTTCCAGTTTCCTATTCTTCGGTTTGACAAAACGAAATTGTTTGTAACTGTTGTTTCAGAGGTTTTCAAGCTGCATATGGAAGAGCTCCGAGGGATGCAAGAACAGATATCAAAACGCGATAAGGAGATTAAGCTCTTGGAAGCTATAATCCAAACGCTCGGCGGAAAAGAGCGATTGGGAAAAAGCGGTGTGAATGGATAATGATGCGTTTTTCTTTCACTTGTAGAGTTTGTAACCTGAGTTTGTGACCATCAGTTTCTGTATCATGTACTCTCCCTCGCATAAGTTAAAGTGTATTTGCCTATTTGGTACGTCCTTGCCTATTTCACCAAGAAATGAATTTCACGTGGGCTTGGGCTTACAATGGGTCTGATGCTTTGGAATTTGGATTCTTAATCAGGCCTTAGATGACACGTGTGAGGGGGGCTTTCACACATATGCAGAAACTCGGCATCTCCAGCCGTGTGGAGAAAGAAACTGCGTAAATTTCGACAGCTGAAGAACCAATTTCTTATCTAATTTCCCAAAAAGAGAATAAAAGAAACAAAAGAGGAATTAATTTCGAAGCAGTGATGGATGATGGCTTTAGCGTGTGGATGTCTCTCTACATTATCTAATTTTTTGGTAGAAACTCGTGTTAGGTCTGATTGTATTTTGGAATGTACACACTCTTGTATCAAAAGAAAAATTATATTCTCCAAATACTATAATTGTTAGCAGTAACAAAAATACGAACCTAACGATAGTTTTTTCTTATTCGTAAAGCTCAATTTTGTAAGGTAAGAATTTTTTTAAAAAAACGTCTATAAAAGTGGGATAGTAACTATAATACCATAATGTGTAGATGATGACTAGATAAGGGTGAATCGGAGGAATACGTAAAGAGTAAATTAATGCAAAAGCTATTGTTGTTTACTTGACGCTGCCGAAGTACTTCTTGAAATAATCTATGGCTAATATTTATTTTCTTACAAATTTTCTTTGCAGATCTGAAAAAAAAAAGAAAGAAAGAACATAGAACATTCTTGATTATGACAAATAAATAATCTGAATTTCATTTTTTTTTCGGGTTACTAGTCAACTCCTGCCAGGCATAGCATATCTCTATCATATACAGAAATAAAATTCCAATATACAATTATATTTTCGTAATCATGCAAATTTATTTTAAAAATTTATCATCGAATGTTAGTTTTCGCATAATTTTTAAAAGTTTTGCCGTCGACACCAATATTAGACTGTGAACAAAAAAAGAAAAAAAAATTCTTGAAGTGATAGTTTTGATAATCATTCACTACGAGTATATCCAAACCCTTGATAGATGAAATATTCCTACGAAATGCCAAAGTTTATTATTCCACTTTAGCAAGTTATAAAACTTATCACTTTAGTTTTCTTTTTGCAAATTCCTGCACATGAATCAATATGTTTATGACTCCTCCTATAACATGCATCTATATATATGTGTATGTGTATATGCAAGCAAACCTCAAAACACAACACCATCTGAAAAAATGATGTCCGAAAAGTTCCCTGATGTATTCACTTGGATACAAAACATTCCACAAATTACCAAATGGCATACAGCTTCTCTTTCCTTTTGCATTTGCCCCTCAACTTCTGATTTCCCAAACTCAACCCTAAATCTCATAGCACAAAGAAACCTTAACCCTACAATCCTCTCTTTCTCCATCATCATCCAATCCAATAATCATCCTCCTTTGTATCTCTGGACCTCTAAACAACAACTCAACATCAACCCAAACTCACCAAACCCTTTTGATGAACAAACAATCATCTCTCTCCTATTTAGTTTCGTCGAATCTATCTTGACTTATACATCCAATAGTTCCAATTATTCAACCATCAAAATCCCTAAGCCCGATCCTTCCATGATCAACGGTCTTAAAGGTATCTTCAACGCTGTGATCCTCACTCTCTCCTTCGTCGTTTGCGTCTATGAAGCTCCTTTATATCTCCGTGAAAGTTGCCTTAATACACTAAAGAACCACTTGGTTACTTGTCATGCAAGGCAAGCGACAATATCTCTGATGAAGCTTCTAGGGTCTAACCTGGAAGAACAATGGATGAGATCCGTCAATCTAGCGATCACAAATTGGATCATTGAGCGTGGTCGTTGTCGGTCTAACAGGACGACAACAAGTCCTTTGTTCTCTTACGCTGTTTCGGCTTATGGATTGTGGAAAGTACAGTTGTATTGTCCGATTGAAGCCATGGAAGTGGAGAGATCGAGCAACCCAAGGGCTGATTCGAGATTGTTGTTCTCTCTCAAGTTTAATCAGCTCGAAGGTGTGATGCAATTCAATCATAGAGTTGTAGTTAGAGACAAGTGGATCGATGTGATCGTGAAAATAGACAACATCAGGTACATACTTGTATATTTTTTCAACAGAAATAACTTTCGTTCTAACAAAATGACCTAAAAACATTTAAAAAATAATTAAACATTGCTTTAGCGACAAGACAAAGCCTCAATCTTGTTAGACTGACATACTTAACGAAGATTATTTTTTAATGCATATACAGATACGATGTAATAAAGCTTGTAAACGAGAGACTAATGTCGAGAAAAGGAGCAGGAGAACACGAGAAGCACTTCCCATCAAGGATCTCTCTGCAAATAACTCCGACTCTCCAAACCGATTTCATAAGCGTATCGGTGAGCAAATCATCTAACAACCCGGGACGAGAATTTGAAGTCGAGAGATCTATAGAAGGCTCATTCGATCCACCAAACTCGCTAGGCCTAAGAATTGCGGGACGAGAAGCCTCGACCATGACAATGACCCCATGGAAATTCGAGCAGTCCGTGCTCGGCTACACGGCCAATCTAAACTGGATCTTGTACGATAGCAGTGTTGGAGGAAGAGAGGTTTTCTCGACAAAGCCATCCAGGTTCTCGATAATGAGCCCAAGGTCTTGGTTTAAGGACCGGTACGCAAGGGCATACCGGTCATTTACAAGGAGAGGAGGGGTGATATTCGCAGGGGACGAGTATGGAGAGAGTGTGGTGTGGAAGATTGGGAAAGGAGCAATGGGTAGAAGAATGGAGTGGGAGATTAAAGGGTCTATTTGGTTGACTTATTGGCCAAATAAGTATAAGACTTTTTACCATGAGACTCGAAGATTGGAGTTTACGCAGCTTCTTCATCTCACAATCGCATAACCAACACCAAAACGATGGTATAAGTTAGATCTTTGTAGACTCATCATTGTATTAAATTGAGATTTTTTTTAACCTTTGATGAAGAAGGCATCTTAGAAAAAAGAGAGAGAGAGGGATCAGTGATACTCAAATGAACGAAGAAAACTAATTTCAAAAGTGGATTCAAAACACAGGGCAATCGACCAACGAACCAAACCCTTAGTTTTGACAAGAAGTTAGAGACAACGATGCTAACTATATATGGTAGGGGAGATTCAGCAGATTGCTGTGACGAGCATCTACCATCGAGCATGACATCTATCATCGATCATGACATCGATCATGACATCGATCATCTACGATTTCATAAACAGCATCAACAGCTACAATCTCAACATGGTTGTGCCATCTTCCCAAGTCAATTCTTTTCTCGAACCAGACTAGAAAAATCCAAGACAAGCCATGGAATGAAGTTAGCATGCTATGGGCAGTTAAAAAAAAAAGCAAAGAAGATTCAACTACACCAGTCTATTAAAGCTGTAACATCTCAAACATAATAATCCTTGCACATAGACAACTACGGAAGTCCCAAGATGCTAAACTGGAAAGATCGCAGGAAAAAAACACACAGTAGTAGTTCAGGGCACCTACGGAAAAGCAAGCAATACTACAGAGCGTAGAAGTTCCTATGCTTGAAGATGAAACATCATCAATACAAGCAAACAAGTTTTGATACACCATGTCTTCTTCACAAGTATGCGGTCATTCCTGCAAGTGATATAACCAAACACAATTCAGACATCAACTTCACTGGTGAAAGAATATATAAAGCTATGTGACTTTAGCGCACCTCAGCATAAGGAGATTGACTACGAGCTTTGTCCCGAGGAGAACCGCTACCAGGAGACGGGGACCTGTCATTGCTCTTCCTCTCAGGAGACAACTCCTTAGAAGGAGAGGCCTTTTCCAGGGAAGGACTTCTTGGGCTACCGCTGCGGGGAGCAGGAGTTAGAGACCTCTCTTTGCTTTGCCTTTCAGGAGAGGCTTTTAATGGGGAGGCAATTCTAGGGCTGCGGCCGCGGCGAGCAGGAGATGCACTACATGTCAAAAAGTTGAAATCAGGAGATGCACTACATCTCATAGCGTGGAGCAACAACATGAAAAAAAGATAAAAAATAGAGGTTCAAAAAGGATGAAACCTCAAGGAGCGACTGCGGCTCTCATCATCATAACGGCGTCTAACTCTACGTTTGTCATCTGGACTGGCGCTACGAGACCTGCTGCGCTGGCGATGATCTCTATCCTTCTCCTGATGCCTTTCACGCCTTTCATAGCTTCTACTCCTGCTTCTGCTCCTGCTCCTTTTCCGGTAGTCTCTTTCCCTATAATCATCTCGGGACCTAAAATTTATACAGCTCGATTAGAATTATTCAGACGTATACTGACCTGGGTTGAGATGGAATTTTTGATGAATCGAGTAAAGGATAGATTAGAGAAGAAAGTAACCTCCTGCGGGGACTGTGGCTTCTCCTAGGACTACGGCTTCTCCTAGGACTACGGCGTCTATACGGACTTCCGCTCCTTCGAGGACTACGGCTTCTTGACCTTCGTGACTTTGGAGGTGGTTCCACAACTCTTCCTTTGGAACTGAAAAGATAATCACAAACTTATGAAAATACAATTACATAAGCCCCTTTGCTTTATAGAAGGAGGAAACATTCATATATGAAGCAAGAATAATTAGGAAATTAGATTAGATAAGAAAAGACTTGATACATGTATGCCGAAAACAATGAATGGTGAAATATATACCGAAATCAAATGCCAATAAACATAAGAAACTTTAACAATCAATATAAAAGAGAAACTTACATCTTTTCAGCATTTGGGCCATATTTTGCAAACTGAACGGTAATTTCTCTGCCATCAACAACTCTTCCTGAAACGAAGAGAGAAGCTTCACGTTAAATCCAATCCAAGTACATAAACCGATATAACAGACCAACAATACAAAAGAAAAAGATCTGGATAATTCACCATCAAGTCTTCCCACTGCTTTGTGAGCTTCATCCTTATACTTGTAGCGAACAAATGCAAAACCACGAGAATCACCAGTCCTAGATGACAGAACACACGCATCCACGAAAAAAGAAAATAAGAACTGACTCAGCTACAGAGAGACGAGAACGAAACCCTAATTTCTCACTAGGACACAAATACAATTAGAGGGCTATAGCAAATAGTAGAAAAAGGAGGAAACGAAATTGGACCTTCGATCTCTGGGGATAAAGACATCCACGACCTTTCCATACTTCGCGAATAGAGGATAAAGATCATCTGCAGTCGTACCTACACACAGAACAAAACCCTAAATCCCTCGGAACGACGATAATCATGACCAATATTACGACGAGGTTGAGAGAGAGAATTTACGGAAGGTGATGTTGAGGACGAGAAGAGAGTAGGTGTCGCTGATGTCCGGTGGACCAGACCTTCCGAAGTGCGACATGGTTGTCCCGCCGGCGGATAAAGTGGGAGGGAAGGAGTGAAATTAGGTTTAAGGTGTCCTATGAAACAATGGAATCTACAAGATACGAGTAACTTTATTTCGGGCCTACAGTTCACTACTAATTACAGTTATGCCCTTCAGTAGGAGCGCTAAAGAAATAAAAACTGAAAAATACAATCCGACAGGATCGTACCGACGTTGGTTCGTACCGGTTTTGGCAACATTGGTATAATACAAGATAAGATCACCAGCAGATAAATTCGACAAGGGTGACTAACATTTTTGTATTCTTTGAAGAAATTTTTTAAAAGTTACAGGGTTATTGAATGAGATTATTCTCTCATAAACGACAGATTTAAAAAAAAATTATGAAATTTCCATAAACTTCGACTAGAATGTGTTTTATTATCCAACCCAACCGAATAAATTATAAATATATTCTACTAAATTATTTTAAAATATGTTTAATACACATTCATCGGAAAACCTTACAAATATCTAACGATTCATTTTACTAAATTGTCTTAAAATATGTTTAATACACATTCATCATATCCAAAATGATAAGAAAACTAGACTATATAACTCTTTGAAACTATGCTAGTGATAACCAATCGGAGCTGCGGCTTCTCGCAATTCCTTTCGTTGATTGCGAATGTCCTGCAAATAAAAAACTCAACAAGCATTATTAACAATTCACAAACACAACACAAATAAAAAATTTCAAACATTACTAATCAAAATAACTCTTTAAGATAAATTGTAGGCTGATGATATCCACAGAAAACCATTGATAATAAGAGATGAAAAATAAACTCTGGCCTCTAAACCAAATGTTGGTCAATTGTACTAGTTTAGGTAGATTGTTATTTTTAGTATCTCGAGACCAAATTTTACACTTACGGCAGCAAAATGGTTAACATCTCGATGATGAGCTTCATCAGCACGAATCACAGTGACAACATCTTTCAACGTAGCATCTTTAGGAAGTCTCCAATAATCAATCGCAATCGCCGGTGCTGCAACATTCTCAATCTTTCCATCGTCAATATCTTTAAGAAACTCCGTGTAAGAATGTATAGCTTCTTCTTCCAAATATCCAACGATCCGATGAGCCAATCGCGGCGAGATCACGTAACAAATGAAAAAGGAGTTGAAGAAAATCCCTTGAACAAGCATCACTAGAAGACGCTCGTACCATTTGGGTTTGACTAACTCCATCATTGTCATTAGATGCATCCTTTCGTTCTCTGCTTCTTCAAGTAACGCCTTGATCCAACCGCCGCTATGTTCGAATCTTCGGATTGATTTCAGGTGGAGAAGCATTCCTCCGACCAATCCTGGAACAGCAGCTACTGTCTCTAGCATCATTGCTCTGCATCCGTATCGCCTCTGCGGACAAACAAGTCATAGCAACAGTCTTGAAAGTGTGAAATATGGTGTAACCAAACCGAATCAGCAAAATAGTTTTTAAAAACCATGACTTAACCGTATAACCAGAAATAACAGCATTAACTGAAAATCCTGAAAACAAACCAACCACTAGAAAAGAATACAATTGAACAGATTAAATGAAAAGGAAATTAAACATTTTATTTCTTTGAAAATTTACAAAATTATGGGATCATGCCTGAAAGAATATGTCCGTGGGAACACGGAGGAGCTTGACTATCCCGTAAGCGATTTTGTCGGCGACGTTCTTCGGAACGTGGTGCTTCTTCAAATCTATCGACAAGTCTGCTTGATATGTCTCCCATGGCTGTTGAAAGTAACGTAATTCATAAATTATATATAGCTAATTGATTTGCCTAAGAAATTCGAGATATATACTTAAATCTACCTTAAAACAGTTCCAAGGCCATTCCGATCCATCTCTCCGAGTAATCCTCATCTTCGCCGTCTCTATTCCCCAATAACTCGGAACCACCACGTGTCCACCGCCGTTTTCATCTTTCTTCACTGTACCGGTCGCAGGTTTTTCATCTTTCGTCCCCATCGCCGACGAAGAATTCATCCTCCTCCACTTCGTGTAGAAATTCCCTATCAAGGATATTGTTCAAAGTTACATATATCCTACTTTATACCTTAGATATATATTTTTAGATCTTATATTTCTGAGCTTGTCGAGGATACTTTACAACTGCACACCTTGCACAAACTTAGAGACGGTCATGAAATCGCCAAAACCGCCGCACAAGTCATGTTTCTTTATGTCTTCCGGGATTTTAACCAAGGAGGCGGCGGAAACAGATCTCACGAACATGTTGCAATTTCCTCCGCCGCAGATAAGCAGACGTCGTAAAGTAGTCCTCGCAACGAGCTGACTCATGTCGCGATACAAAGTACTCTCGTTTCCGATCGCTTCCTATATTCTTGTGCTTTTGGCTACTATTCACTTCTCAGGTTTCCAGTCTTACAGAGGTTGTATGTTGTCTTGACTGTATGAAAATGATCCGACTCTGTTTTTAGTTGAAGTTTTAAGTAGAGAGGAAAGAAGAAGACAGAAAAACGAATTTTCGCGAAAGGAGAAAAGGTGACATCAGCTGTTTCGCGGCGAATGCTGCTAAATACACGTGGTTCAAATCGAATCGTTGCCTTCGCCTTGAGAAAACTTTTTTCTTATGATAATGATTTCAAGAGTACATGTAACATGAACGAATGAAGATTTTGAATACAGTATATCAACTTGTCTGAATCTTGACGTGATTAGAGCACGTGAATTTTGGCAGTCGTTTAATCCCAATGGAACATAACCAAACTGAAGAATCAAAATTTTTAATTATTATTTATCATTTTATTTTTAATACTTAACCCATCAATCAATTTTTTAAATTATTAATTTAGTTTATTTATATAATTTCAAACTAATATAAAGATAAAATATTACAAAAAACTAATTACACTTAACATTTTTTTACTATATTAAGTTAATAACCAAAAATAATTATAATTAAATTTAAAACAAAATATGCAATTCAATATTTTTTAAAAATAATCTAACATCATAATTTTTTACTTTAAATCATTGGTCTAATCAAAATAATAATATAATTAGAATAATTTTTTATTTATTTTTCATATATATAAATTATAAAAAATTACAAATAAATTAAAATAAAATACTAAACAACTTTTATAATTTTGTTAATTTATGATATTGTACACATATATAAACAAAAAAACCTAATAATAAATATATTTTATCAGAAAATTTTATAATTTACAATTTTCACTGATTTCTATTAGTTTTTCAATTTAATTCTACCAAAATTATATTTTGCATGATTCAGCAAAAGAGCACATGAACAAATTTCATCCGTGTATTGAAGTGTAAGATTGTTATTGGGTCCCAGTGTTGCTTTCACTATTTTATAAAAAACCTCCACCATATCAGCGCTTTCCTTCCGATCTCCTTCGACTCTCCCCCAAAAAAGGGATTAAAAGAAAATAGAGGAAGCAAAGAAATTGATTCTTTCACACCTGGAAAGCTGGAAAAGGGAAGAAAAAATATAAGAGTTTAGCTCAGTTTCATACGTACCCAGATCGATATAGGGTTCGTTGATTCTCTGTGATTGCGACAAGCTAGAGATTTCTGCTGGATTTTGGGTTTATGTTCCATGGCGGATCGTGGATCTTTCGGATTTGCCCCTAGATTAGGTATTTTTTTTCCTTTCCGTGTTTTTTACTCCTTTGGTAGTTTGGATCTGATCGTTATTAGGATTTTGTTGCCGTCGTTTGTTTTTCTGCTTCGACATTTTGTCGAGGGGAAGAATTCTAGCTTGTGTTATCCCTCCCGTCAGGGACTTGGCTATTGCCACTTAACAATTTCTTTTGTTTCTTAGTCGAAATGAAATTTCTGGTCGCGATTAGTTGAATTGCTCTGTTGCTTTTTGATATATTGATATTGGTTAGTGCAAAAGAGTGGTACCGGCTGTTCTAGTTATGGAACTGTATCCAGATTCATAGTTGTAGTATTTATGTGTTTCATTTTTCCCTTTGTGAACTAGTAGATATCGAACAGTTGCTGTCAGAAGCACAACACAGATGGCTGAGGCCGGCTGAGATTTGTGAGATTCTTCGTAACCATCAGAAGTTTCTTATTGCGTCAGAGCCTCCCAACCGACCACCTAGTATGTTTTTCTATGCTCACTTTCTTCAGTTTTGGTTGCAAAATATTGGTAGGTTATGAAGTGTAGTAGTTTAGGCTGTTATAGCCTGCTTGGGTTCTGTAACAATTTATTACTGCATACTACTGTGTTGTCTTCTGTAAGTTTACGAAGGATCTCATGCTTTTCTAGGTGGTTCACTCTTTCTCTTTGATAGGAAGGTGCTCAGATATTTTAGGAAAGATGGGCACAACTGGAGGAAGAAGAAAGATGGTAAAACAGTGAAAGAGGCTCACGAGAAGCTGAAGGTTAGTATTCGCATTGATGTTTGCTCACTAATTTTTAGTAATATTTTAAATGTTGGAGAGTAACATTGTTTTGAGTATATACAGGTAGGAAGCATTGATGTGTTACATTGTTACTATGCACATGGGGAAGACAATGAGAATTTCCAGAGGCGTTGCTACTGGATGCTTGAACAGTTAGTCTTTTTTGTCCTGTTTAGTACACCATAAATATTACTTGTTCGGCATTTCCTGCTCTGTTCACTGGTTACATTATCTTCAGTCTGGTAATTTGCTAGTGTCCTGGGAATGGCCTTTTTATTGAATTAGCAGAACACGAGCAATAGAAAAGGAAGAGAGGAAATATGTAGTGACTATAATTTTCGTGATCGTGCTATAAAAACATCAAGTTGTTGCCGTGTGAGGTTAGATAGAGAATAATTTTTCATTGAGAATATAAAACATCGCAGCCTAGTCATCCAAGATTGAACCAAAGGATTAGGTGTGGAACGCCAGGGTCATTAATCTCACAATCCTAGGTTACCGGAATGATATGTGATTGTTAGTAATTTTATATGGTCCTTTTCAGATTTAGTGCTGATCTCCTCTGTTTTCATGCGTACAGGGACCTGATGCATATTGTTTTCGTTCACTACTTGGAGGTTAAGGTATAGCTTTTCTTTCGGTACTGTAGTAATGTGTTCTTAGAATATGAACATCCATCACTCAACATTATATTTTCCTTTTTAAGTGGAATCTCTTTTTCTGTGGTGGTGATATAGTCATTTTATGTTGTATTTCATGCAATTTATACAGGGTAACCGGATGAGTTCCAGTGGAATTAAAGAAACCAATTCAAATTCTCTGAGTGGCACCGCTTCTGTGAATATTGACTCAACAGCAACCCCATCCAGCACGTTGTCACCACTATGTGAAGATGCTGATTCTGGTATATAATTCTCTTTTACGTTATGTGCTTTAGTATCTTCTGTTTAGGAATATAGTTCTTTTATATGGATGTCTCACTGTCGTTGATTGTATTCCTGCTCTAAATTTTGCATGTGACTTTCAACACAAACTATATCTGTTCGGATGCAGGGGATAGTCGTCAAGCAAGTTCCAGTTTGCAAGCAAATCCTGAACGTCAAACTGTTGCTCCTCAGACAAGACATCAGCAGAATGCTAGCCCAATAAATTCTTATAATCCGACCTCTATATTGGGTATTAAATTTGCTTTCTGATTTACAGGCTACCTTGCTTTACTAAAGGTTTTGCATGTTCGCTGAGAATGTCTTCCGTTTCTAGGAAATCAAGATGGTTGGACATCAGCTCCTGGTATTGGAATTGTTTCGCAGGTTCATGAGAATAGAGTAAAAGAAAGTGACTCCCAAAGATCATTGGATGTCCCAGCATGGGATGCTTCCTTTGATAACTCATTGGCAAGATACCAGAATCTACCTTATAATGCTCTGTTGAATCAGACACAGACTTCTCATGCTGGATTAATCCCCATGGAAGGGAATAAAGGTTCTCCTTTGACGGCAGAGCATCTCAGAAATCCTCTTCAAAACCAAGTAAATTGGCAGGTATGGTATCGAAGCTATTCATCTTAAATCTAAGTAGATATTGTGTGAGATAAGAAATGCACAAAAGTGGGAGAAGTACCCTGAAAAGTTGAGAAAATATTCATGATAAAAGTCACTGCAAATCTAACCTTGGTGCAATATGAGTTGCATATATGTATCTTTTTCTATTAGATAAGCTTCCGATGTGAGACAGGGGGAATTCATTTTTTTAACAAAAAGATTATCGTCTCTGTAGATTCCAGTTCAGGACAGCTTGCCATTGAAAAAGTGGCCCATCAATTTACATTCTGGAATGAGTGATGGTACTGATCCAGCGTTACTTGGGCAAAGAGCACATGAAAATTTTGGGACATTTTCCAGTCTTCTTGGCTGTCAACAGCAGCCTATTGGGGGTAGCTTTCAAGCTCCGTTTACAAGTATTGAAGCAGCATATATACCTAAACTAGGCCCTGAGAATCTTCTATATGAAGCAAGTGCAAACCAAACGCTACCTCTTAGGAAATCACTATTAAAGAAAGAGGATAGTTTAAAAAAGGTTGACAGTTTTTCTCGGTGGGTTAGTAACGAACTTGGCGAGATGGAGGACTTGCAGATGCAGTTTTCATCTGGAGGTATTGCGTGGACCTCTGTTGAAACTGCAGCAGCTGCATCTTCCTTAAGCCCTTCCCTATCGGAGGATCAGCGCTTCACCATAATCGACTTTTGGCCCAAATGGACTCAGACAGACTCAGAAGTCGAGGTAATATTGATGTTAGTTAGTTTTGTAAATGTGGTTTGTTTTTCTCTTTCTCTGTTAAGAACTTTAAAGTCTTTTTCCTCGAACATTCTTTTGTGCGAGAATCCAGTTTCGCAGCAAGTGTTAAGTTCCAAAGTACCATGTATGCTTTGGAGCAGCATTTTATTATGCTGTTCTGTTTTATGTATAGTTGATGAACTGGTATTATCCTGTTAGATCCTAGTTTTTCAGCTATTTAGAGGTTTGTTAGTGGATAACTTCTTTCTCTTATACCCTTTTAATTGTCGAGCAGGTCATGGTTGTTGGAATATTTCTGCTGAGCCCTCAGGAAGTAACTAACTATAGTTGGTCATGCATGTTTGGAGAGGTGGAGGTTCCGGCTGAGATTCTAGTGGATGGTGTTCTTTGTTGTCATGCTCCGCCGCATGAAGTCGGTCAAGTCCCGTTCTATATTACATGTTCTGACAGATTTTCTTGCAGTGAAGTACGAGAGTTTGATTTCCTGCCTGGGTCTACCAAAAAGTTAAATACTGCTGAAATATATGGTGCCTTTACAAATGAAGCATCACTTCATTTGCGGTTTGAAAATTTGCTGGCTCGCATATCTTCTGCTCAGGAACACCATATATTTGAAGATATTGGGGAGAAACGAAGAAAAATCAGTAGAATCATGTTGCTAAAAGATGAGAAAGAGTCTCTTCTCCCAGGGACAATTGAAAAAGATTTAACAGAGCTGGAAACAAAAGAGCGACTTATTAGGGAAGAGTTTGAAGATAAATTATATTTATGGCTAATCCATAAGGTGACTGAAGAGGGCAAGGGTCCAAATATACTAGATGAAGAAGGGCAGGGTGTTCTACACCTTGCTGCAGCGCTTGGGTATGATTGGGCTATAAAACCAATCTTAGCAGCAGGAGTTAGCATCAACTTCCGCGATGCAAATGGGTGGTCTGCTCTCCATTGGGCTGCATTCAGTGGCAGGCAAGGACCTCAAACTTTATATTCCTTCAGTTGCTTTTTGTTTCATTAAACTTGTTTAAAATTTATAAGTTCTCAGTCGTCTTATGATCTGAGCTGTAGCTCTCTCTTATTCATTCCTCTTAGAATTCTCGTTTTAAACTCTGACAGTTGGTTCTTTTCTCTGTGTATTGTTAAATTTCAGGGAGGATACTGTTGCTGTACTTGTCTCCCTGGGTGCTGATTCCGGAGCAGTGACGGACCCATCTCCGGAGCTTCCTTTGGGTAAAACAGCTGCTGACTTGGCTTATGGAAACGGACACAGGGGAATTTCAGGTTTCCTTGCAGAGTCTTCCCTCACCAGCTACCTTGAAAAGCTAACAGTGGATGCCAAGGAACACAGTTCCGCTGAGTCTTCTAGAGCAAAAGCTGTTCAAACAGTAGCTGAGCGAACAGCTACTCCTATGGGTTATGGTGATGTACCAGAAACACTGTCGATGAAGGATTCTCTCACTGCTGTCTTTAATGCGACACAAGCAGCTGATCGTCTTCACCAAGTGTTCAGGATGCAGTCATTTCAGCGGAAACAGCTATCTGAGTTTGGTGACAACAACGAATTTGATATATCCGACGAGTTAGCTGTTTCTTTTGCAGCGGGAAAGACTAAGAAGCCAGGGCACAGTGGTGGTGCTGTCCATGCGGCTGCAGTTCAGATTCAGAAAAAATACCGTGGTTGGAAGAAGAGAAAGGAGTTCCTTTTGATCAGACAAAGAATCGTCAAGATTCAGGTATGAATTAATTTTCTTAAATAAGTCTGAAGGTGTTAGCTTAGTTTTCTCTTGCTTCTGTCTCATGGCTGGATTTCACTGACTAACCTTTTAGGCTCATGTGAGAGGACATCAAGTCCGAAAACAATACAGAACCATTATATGGTCCGTAGGATTACTCGAGAAAATCATCTTGCGGTGGAGGCGTAAAGGTAGTGGCCTACGCGGTTTCAAACGCGATACAGTCACCAAGGCACCGGAACCTGTATGTGCTCCCGCACAGGAAGATGACTATGATTTTCTCAAGGAAGGAAGGAAACAAACCGAGGAAAGGCTTCAAAAGGCTCTCACCCGAGTGAAGTCTATGGCTCAATATCCAGAGGCACGGGCTCAATACCGTAGGCTATTGACTGTCGTTGAGGGCATCCGCGAGAACGAGGTAGCAATTGTGTATCCTCGATAGAAACATTTAGCTGAGAAACTTGAGACTCATTTTGTGAATGCAGGCTTCTTCTAGCTCAGCTATGAACAACAACAACAACAACAACAATAGCAATACAGAAGAAGCAGCGAATTACAACGAAGAAGACGATCTAATCGACATTGATTCTCTTCTGGATGACGACACTTTCATGTCTCTTGCGTTTGAATGATGATCCTCTGCATCTGAGAAAACCGTACATAGAGAGAGACCCATCTGGTATCAATAGTCATCACAATGCTTTTCTAACTTCATTTAGGTTATCCAGTGTAAATACATCTGGAATAGAGAATATCTCTAAATAGTTACAAAGTGAGGGATTTGATTTATTAGTTTGGGTTTCGGTCCCAGGATTGGATACAGACATGTTCTTTTCAGTTGTATGTACCCTTAGATCTCTGTCTTCTAAGAAAAATATGGCTTGTGCATAGTTTTAATGCGCAATGCCTTTTGTACACAAATCGTTTGGGTTTTTACATTTTTTACATGGTCATACTGGTCTCCTCTAGGAGAGGGGGATAGTTTTTTTTCTTTTTTACTGCACTTTATATGGTTGTTTTTTTCTTTGAGATTTATCTGTAAAATTTTCTTATATTTGTAGGATTTTTCTTTGACTTTGAACTGACAAATTAAAACGTTGTGGTTAATTAAAAACCACAAAATATAATTAGTTGTAATTTCAGTTATTCTACTCTACCGAATTACATTACATGTGTCTGTAGTGTACAAAGACGGTCTGTCTGTTTCTTCTGGCTCAAGCAATGGAATTGTGGTAATTTCCGGTAAACCTACTCCAATTTATAATTTTTTTTTGTCAACATTGCAATAAAAAATAAATCAAACTCTAATAGCTTTGATGAAAATAAATAAATCTCCGCTTTGAATTTCCCAAAATGGAAAATGGAAACAAGAAAACCCGATTAAAATCATATAATATACTTGGAGTGAATGCAAGTAACAAAAAAAAAATGCAACTTGAACAGAAAAAAATAAAAAAACTAGAAAAGCGCGTATATATAAAATGGAAATAAGTTAAATTAAAATAAATAAATGAAAAATAGAAAGTCATATGTAAAGAGCTGTCCGGTCATTTATAACCAAACGAAGGAGAGAAAAACTAAAAAAAAACAATAGAGAGTTTCGTAACCACAAAGAGAAGAATGGAAAAGCTGTCATCAGCTGCTGTAGTTCCTCAGCTCCTCCGCAACATCATCATCGCCGTCGTTGTTTTTGCCGACGAATCTCTCCTCCAGATCTCCGGAAACTCGAAGCTCCTCGAGAAACTCCGTCTATTTCTCGTCACGTGTTTCCTCTTCTTCTTACGCTCGATTCCTTCTGTTGTCTCTTTCGCAAACCCTAATCCGAAGAGAGGTTTCAGATTCACGGCGGAGAAGAAGCTCGAGATCGGTGATTGCGCGTCAGAGTCGGGAATCGGTCGAGCGATTTGGCAGTTACTGTCGGCTATGAATGAGATTCCGGTGAATTCTAGGAAGTACGAAGTCGTTCGATCCTTGGCGGAGAGACTAATCGACGAGAATCGCGGACAAAACTCGTTCGCCTTGTTCGATTTGAACCGCAGGGTTTTAAACGCGTCGTTTCGTAGAACGCTAGGCCGGTTAGAGGTGGCGGTTGAGCGGAACCGGAGAGATACGGGTGAACCGGTTCGTCATGGATTAAATCGGGTAGTGAGAGCTGCGGTTAGAGCCGTCGGAGATGGATTCACTGGTTGGGGTGGAGAAGAGACGACGGATCAGTCGGCGGAAACGGCGGAGAAACTGGCGGCGGAGCTCCTTTGGTTGGCGGAGAAGATGTCGGTTTATGGATTCGTCGACGAAGCCGTTGAGAAATGGGCTTCGGCTTCTAGCTTAGCTTGGCTCGCTCTTTGGTCTGAACCAAGGCTTCAATGTTCTATGGTCCAAATTTCTGGTAATATTCCTTTTTTTCTCTGTTTATTACTGTCTTTTTTTATTGTTTAATTCGCTGTCTGAAAACAAAATACGTAGTCCCAATTCGTAAATTATTTTCACTTTTCGTGATTGGTCCGCTTGGTCTTTCTTTTATAACCACTTTCGTTAATATGGTAAATAGAATAATATCTTCCCTATTTGGAAAAAAGAAAGAAAAGAAGAAACAGGATCATGCTCTTTTCAATTCAGAATATTATTTTTTGTTTTTGATTTTAGGGTAATATATTTGAATTTCTAAAAACAGTTTTCATTTAAAAGCTATATACATATTGATCCCATTAAACTCTACGTAAATAGTTTTCACCAGCTTCATATTGTGTTGTAGTTGAATAGATAGACAAATATAATATTTATTTGGCGTTATATGGTACTTGTGATTAAGATGGTCTAGTACGTAACTTCGATCGTTGTATTTAACGGTCGAAGTAGGACCCACAAAACATAACTTGTTAAGATGATTTGGATCTTTTATAACTTTTTTTTTCTTTTTTGGGTTTTCTCTATGTGAAGCCTTGTTGTTGAAAGAAGCCAAGGACATTGGGATAGGAAGTGAAGAAGAAGTGGATGAAGATAAATGGAGAGAGATAAAGAAGAAGATGCTAATCTCGTGGGTTCCGTTGTTGTGTCGGGCCACCAACGGAGCAGATAAACCAGTTTTGAGAAGCTCGGAAAGAAGCGAGCTAGAGAAAGTGTTGGAGAAGATGATATCAGAGCTGAAAGAAGAGGAACAAGAACAAGTTCTCTCACTTTGGCTTCACCATTACACAAGCTGCCCTTCCTCTGACTGGCCTGACCTCAACGGCTCTTATGTTCGTTGGTGTGATTCTTCTCGCCAGTTTCTGCTCTTACATTGTGATGATTTACAAAAACCAACCCTAACAAATTAGATATGTCATATGGGGTTTTCTCAAGATTCCAACAGTACTTGTTTGTAGGTCAAGAAAACACATTATACAGTTATGTGCATTGAAAATAGTCTTATCTAGTTTATTATGAAAATAGTCTTGATTACATCAATTAGACCAATTCACTTGTCGTGCTTTCCTATCAGTATTCACTTGTATCAGACCATAAGGTCCACAATAGTCCAAATTTTATCAAACTTAATTTTGTACCATGTACGAAAATACAGAAATAAATTTTCATTTTAAAATTAATTTTTATTACATTTTAATATCAACCTTAGATTATTTTGAAGAAAAAAAGAATCATATTCCGTTAGAATTTGCAACATACGAAATTGTGAGAATTGAAAAGAAAAAGTGAAAACGGAATAAAAATTCACGAGGAAGTGATGTTGATTATAAGCGAGAAAGATCAATCAAATCAAAATATTTTTTTTCGGAGAATCAAATTCCGTTGGAATTTTTTGAAATATTGTTTCCGAATTGATTCACATAACATGGTAGCGTAATAATAATTGATCTAATTACGTGGACAAATCGACATTCCATATTTCTTCTTTTCAATGGATAGCGACGAATATATACAAGAACTTGCAAGTCTCTGTATAAAAACTCCTCACTCAAATGCATTTGATGTAGCAAAAGAAACACAAAACAAAACAAACCTTCATCATGGCTAGCCTGAGAGAAGTACGGTGCCGTTGCGGTAGATGGATGTGGGCTCAACCGGACGTCGGTGCTGTCCAATGCTCAACCTGCCATACCGTCACGCAGCTCCACTCGCTCGTGGACATAGCTCGCGGTGCGAACCGCATGATTCATGGGCTTCAACAGCTACGAAGACAACGTAAACTACAGCAACCGCAACAAATGATGACTCAACCGCCACCACCACCACCAAGGCTGCTAGAGCCTCTTCCCTCGCCGTTTGGGAAGAAGAGAGCGGTTCTATGCGGCGTGGACTATAGGGGGAAAAGCTACAGCTTGAAAGGTTGCATCAGTGATGCAAAGTCCATGAGATCTTTCTTGGTTCAGCAACTGGGTTTCCCTATTGACTCTATTCTCATGCTCACAGGTTGTTCTTTTTCAGTTCTCTAAAACCATTTTTTTCCTTTCGCGGAAATTCCTGATGATGAGTATTTGTTGTTGTCGCAGAAGATGAAGCCAGTCCGCAGAGAATACCAACGAAGAGAAACATTAGGAAGGCGATGAGATGGTTAGTCGAAGGAAACAGAGCAAGGGACTCACTTGTGTTCCATTACTCTGGTCATGGAGCTCAGCAGAAGGACTACAATGGAGACGAGGTCGATGGTCAAGATGAAGCCTTGTGCCCTTTAGACCATGAGACAGAAGGAAAAATCATCGATGACGAGATTAACAAGATACTCGTGAGGCCACTCGTCCATGGAGCTAAGCTTCACGCTGTCATCGACGCCTGTAACAGCGGGACTGTCCTTGATTTACCCTTCGTTTGCAGGATGGAGAGGTACACTAAAATCTTCTGCTCAAGTCTACTTGACCGAATCTGAGAAAAAAAACTTTTGTGTGTGTGAAAAATCAGGAATGGTTATTATGAATGGGAACATCAAATATCAGGGAGAACTTACAGAGGAACAGATGGTGGAGCAGCTTTCTGTTTCAGTGCTTGTGATGATCATGAATCCAGTGGTTACACTCCTGTACGTTTTAAAAAACCTTGTATAATTTCATCATCGTACAATACCTCTCTGTATGTTACCTGGATCATTGTGAGGTTGCAGGTGTTCACGGGAAAGAACGCAGGAGCCATGACATATAGCTTCATAAAGGCGGTGAAGACAGCTGGACCGGCACCCACATACGGCCACCTGCTTAACCTTATGTGTTCTGCGATACGCGAGGCCCAGTCTCGCCTCGCCTCTGATGGGAAGTACACAAGCTCTGATGAGTCCGCGGTATGTAATTAAACTTGTAATATCTCGAGACTTGCATTATTCTGAATGATTGAACATTTTTCTTCCTGAGTTGCTTGCAGGAGCCACTGCTAACATCATCTGAGGAATTCGACATATATGCGACAAAGTTTGTGCTCTGAAGGCTATTCAAATATAAATTGCCTATTCAGCAAATAACTACGAACGTTTACCACGTATACACCTACGTTTCTGTGTATGTATCATGTAGTGCGATGCCTGCAGCAAACTTGTGAAAGCTGCAACAAGTCTCTTCTTTTAATGAATAAAACTATGAAACAATGAGGTTTCCTTGATTAGTAAATATATAATGTCAGTAGGTCACACCTCACGGGAATAATTGATTCACTTATAAAAAATTGAATTCGAAATGAAGATGTATGGAGAAGACCGTAATAGCTTCTTTTTTTTTTATCAAAGACAGTAGTAGCTAAATATGATGAAATACCATAGATAAGGTGTGGTGGTAAAAGGAGGATTTACACAGTATGAACACTATATTTCTCGACAGCAAACAACACAAGATATCCAGAAGGGGTACCTTATTACACTAAGATGATACTATCCACATCCCATTCCAAAAGCAGTAAAGTTTTCGTTTTCTTACGGAGGCTGCAACTGCATCACGTAGCATTGTTGAACTTTTTGAGGATCAGAAGCTGAGCTTCTTCCACAAGATTTTTCACTACCTCTCCAGCGGGTAAAATCTCTTTGATGAGGCCTACGCTTTGGCCTGCATACATCGCCATACTCTCTAAGTCACCCGTTGTTGTCATGTTCGGTACAGTTCCTGCAAATCTTCTTATCTCTTTTTCCTGCAGTGAAACTCCCTTGTTTCATCAGCTCAAGACTATAACTGGAGGAAACGGAAACCTAATTAAGGGAAGTATATGCAAATGAAACTTACGACGTCATGTATGGTGGAACGTCCAATAATAGGCTGGTTAATTTCATTCTCATCAGCAGCAAGAAATCTCCAGTCATCGAAGAAAGGTGTCTCCAGAACACGTTGTGGCGCACCAGGCCACCTTGCTCGTCCAAAGATATCTGTGTATTCGGTTTTCTCATATTCGATCAACCTCCTTTTGTATATTGGGTGTGCGTAGCTCTCATGAGTCGCCACAAACCTAAAAACAAACAAAGCCTTTAACTCAACCCAAACAAACTCATATAAGCTGTCAAACTTGAAAACATGTGGAAGGGGAAGAGCACACCTCGTGCCTAGACAGACACCTTGAGCTCCAAGTGACAAGGCTGCCACATAACCGCGTGCATCCACAATTCCTCCAGCAGCGATAACCGGAATATCGCATTCCCCAACCAGATCAACTACTCTTGGCAGCAATGAAAAGAGACCATCCTGGAAGAAGAAAAAAAAATGATGATATATCAAACATTTAAAACAAGAGTTATGCAACAATAAAAAAACTAGGCTTACCTTCCCAATAACATGCCCTCCAGCTTCATGCCCTTGAACAATAATCGCGTCTACTCCTACAGCAACGGCCTTTCTAGCTTCTTCGACATTCCCCACCTTAAAACATTAACTAAAAAATAAGACAGATTCCTTCTGGTAATAGATACCTTAAGGATCAGAGATGCTAATACATCCATCAAGAAACCAAACTCTTTACAAACTTGGCTCATGAAAATCTCGTAAGTCTCTGCAAATTAGTGAGGAAAAAGACATGATTAGGAGGAGTTTATTAGTTAAACTTTACCTGAGGAACAACTTTGACTCCAGCACGGTGAGCGTCATCCACAAGCTCCTTTGAACATTCACCCCAATAAAGCTGCAACACAGCAACCTTCTCTTCTAAGATTGCCTTTATGTTCAACTCATGAGGAAACGCAAGGACAACACCGATCCCAAATGGTTTGTCTGTCAATGTCTTTGTCTTCCTTATCATCTCCCTCAAGTAATCAGGACACTCCTGATTGATTAACATTATATAATCAGTGTTAATAATTGCCCTGGAAACATTCGGATTTAATAAAAAAAGGTTGCAATTACCCAATCAGGACATCTGAGAAGACCGATCCCTCCGGCATTTGCGACGGCGGCTACAAGCTCCGGCCCGGAGATATCTGGTCCTAATGGCGCCTGCACTATTCCGTATTGGAAACCTAGAATCCCTTTTAAACCCATAATATCAATTCCTCTGCTTATCTCTCTCGGTGTTCTTCTTACCTTCGTCTTCCCCCAGAGAAGAAAAGTCGCTTATGTAGTAGTTTCAAGCAAAAGAAAAAAACCAGAGTCGTGATCGAAATTTCCTTCGCCTTCTTCTCGATTATTTTAATATTAATTTTTAAACTATGACTGACACATTGCCAAGCTTTAGTCACATACTACATCACTCCACGATAACAAAACGCTTCTGGAAACTTCATCGATGCGATAACTCAAGCAATTACTGTACATTCATTTTGGCATTGTTCATCTCGATCGATCTTCTTCCTCGTGCGTTACATTTCAGTCGAGAAATCGATTTACGGGTTGAGCTAAAAAAAATTCCATAACGCATTTAGAAAAATGTTAGTCCAGAAAACACACAATACTTCCAGATTCCAATCAGACGAATCGGTGGAGGCGTGGAGAAGATAGAAACCCTATAAAACCAAAAAATCGTCTTCTGAGTGATGATGATGATGATGGAAATCGATCGAGTCTCTTCCGATTTTGTGAAATCACTGATTTACTGTACTTCTCAAATGGCCCATCAAGAAGAAGAAAAAGACTATTCATAATGGGCTTTTAATTTTGATTATGGGCTTAAGTATATAAGGCCTGTTATGTTGCTCGAATAGCTGACGTCACATAGGGGGTTTGAATATCCAATGCAACCTGTCTAGTTTTCAGTTAAAACAATACTCAATACAACCGAATTGTACCGAAAATTTGATACGAAAAGATAAAAAAATCTGGTTTATTGTTTTAATATATGGTCATATTATAAATGAAAACCAAAGTAAAAAGTCAACTTTTGATATCTATAGAGATAAATTAGACGCTAGACAATGATTAATATTGCATAATTTTTGTTAATCTCGTCACAATAGATGGGGAAGATTCCAGGAAAGTGGACTCTTTGTCTCTGGGGATAAGCTATGATACATGATATTAGAACCTGCATAAGGTATATTAACGATATAAAAAACGGAATAATTAAGTTAAGATGCCATGTAAACATCCACTAACCAGAAACCACCATTTAAATCAAATGGTTAGTGAACTGTTTTTTAACATTTTTCTTATATTTTATTTTTCCCTTCTGTCTCTACCTAATTGATAGTAAGTAAATAATTACTTTTTATATTTTGTTTATGTTTTTTTCTTGTTTTAAAAAGAACAATCAAACAAATAATGTCATATCCGTATTTCCTTTTCCTAAGTTTATAGTTTTGGCGAACGTCCGCCTCAATAAGTACTGCTCCTAACGAAGACTATCATTATCATGTTTTTATTTATACGTCGAGTCGAATGAATGGAAACAAAAAATATATAAAAATACGAAAGACAAAAATGTTGACCTTTTATCTTTTGAAATTGTTCATATAAATCCAAATTCAGTTTTTAAATTATTATGTTTAATTATTGCTTTGTCATTTTCACTATTGAGCATGCCATCACCGTTACGAACAAGTAAACCATTGTTTCCACCAATAGACAGATATAATTAACCATGACTTAAATAGTTCATTAGCTTATGTTGATACTGTAGTTGTATTACTACTTGATTACAAATTAAAAACTCAAAAACGTTTATACTATTTCGAAGTATCTACATCTCGTTTTAATAATATATCACAAAATTAGTACGCATAACTAGTCAAATATAAGTAGCCAAGAATTGTAGTTCAATAATTTATGTTAATACGATCATACTTATATTACTCGGCACTCCAAGAATTAGAAACAAATACTAATTTGGTTCCCCAGTGATTTTTTTTTACTTGGTCACCTAAAAACATAAAAAAAAACAATGGGATATATCATAAAATCACAATGAGCCAAAGTGGGTTGGGTCGACAGTACAAATCTCCCCATAAGACCAAAACCTCTCCCACAAAGAATCATGTTATAACATTCGTGCATTTTAACATTCGTGTATATATATAAACTATTCGTGTATATATATATATATATATAGAATCATGTTAAACAAATAATACTTATAGATCAAGTCGGCCAACTTTGTTGACTAGTTAATTACCCATATATATGCAATGCAAGGTCCCATATTTTTTTGAAGAAACGAATTATCTTTGCTTTATATGCAAACACATAGGCATTGAGAGCAAGTCGCAATAATCAAACACGCATCGTATTTATGATCTACCAAGTAGGCTTGGTTCTGGGTCAGATCAAAGAACCTAGCACACGATGCAAATCCAGTCAAATTAGTTTCCAATTTCATGAGATTTGAAGTCCATATTTGGGCCCTCCTTATTATTCGATTTGACAATGTATAACAGCAATTGCAATAAATAAGTGTATATGTTTAATTATAGGTCACGTATAGAATTGATAGGTCCTAGTGATAGATGTCTAGTATAATGTTATTTAAAATATAATTAGGACAACATTAATATCTTGGTAAATAGTACACGTACGACACAAATCGTGTTTTAAAAGAGATGACGTGTCGCGATATGAAAGGATAATCGTGGATAAAAAAAGGCTAGTACGAGCAGCGCGTCGTTTCCACTCTCTTTTCTTAAGCGATGTTTTTTTTTTCGCTTTCCGTGCCGACTACGCGATTTCCCATCCGCACGTGAGACTCCTTTGCCTTCTCTTTTACGCCTTTTCGCTGAATTTTCTCTGTTATTTAAAGTTTTTTGCTTTATTTCTTTGATTTGATTGATTAGATATTTCTTTATTGTTTTTCTATTATATTAATAGTTTTGTCGTAAGTATGATTTTCATTCATAACTCGTTAAGCATTTTTTAAAAAATTATAGCAATCTTAATAATACTCGTGACATAAAAAAACCGAAAAGCTTGAGATGATAGGTACAAGAAATGTACTGGTCCTTGTGAATTTGGACGGCCAATAAAAAATCTTTTGAATATGCTATATTCAGCTCAACTTTGTTTTATTAATGGTGATAAGAAACATAACGACTCTCTCCATTTTAAAGTGCTCCTATGATATTTGTTGGTAGTACACGAAGCTACTAAGAATTTGAATGTAGATTTTATCAATCTAACCAATTATCTTCTCGCCGGAAGATTCAACTCATTAATTATCAAAGTAAGCAAACATTTTCTTACAGTGGCTATCTTTTTAATAAGTCGACCATTGATTTTGCTGCAAGGGAACGTACTTGTGTTTAGTTTGCCATACACGTATGTTGGCTATAAACTCATATTCTCTTTTCAAATGTAAAAATGTAAAAGGCACGATATATGATATATCATCACTCTGGTTCTCTATTTATTTACCGCTTTACACAGTTTACTATTCCTTTGTTTTTTTTTCACACAACTTTGACAAAAATGTAAACTTTCACGTGTCAAATTAAAACGTAGAGACAGAGAGCTAAGTGGATTGCTTCGAATCCTATTACTCTGGAGTACTTCTGACACGTGACGTAGCTTTTTTTTGTTTTTCTATCTTTCTTTTAAATTTTAAGAAAAGTACTTAAAACATGGGACCCACACGAATTCAGATACATCGTATATAACGTCCAACAAAAGATGAAGATCCAACGGCTGTGAGTTTTACACCCTCCTTTTAGAAATCTATTCTAACATTTTCTTCTTTGAATCGGATACTATTTTGAGCTCCACTACAAAAAAATCTTCTTTATAAACGTGTATTTCTGTTGTTCGGAATTTTTTATATATACTTCTTGCATTCCATCCACTTATATTCTCTTTTAAATTTCTATAATCACTCCAGTACCACAATAGTCCATATTTTTAGCTTTATATTAAATAAAATTAAAGAGAGTTTTCAAAATAAAGTAAAAGGTAAAAGGAAAAATAAACAAGGGAGAGGAGTGGGCCCCACAGATGTTAAAAAGGCAATAATGGGACTGTAAGGGCAATAATGGTTCGCACGCATCGTAGAGGCGTATTATCTTGGCCTAGCTTACCGTATATTTCTATACATACACCTAAAACTATATATAATTGTACATGTATATATAAGTATATATATATGCTACTGTGCTTAAGTATATACACGTATGGGTCAGTGGTCCACGCAGAACCCAAAGGTACGGCCCGTAGAGTGAGGGACCGACCTCCCCCAAGTAAAACGATGATCACACGGTTTCTCAATTTCAATGGCGCCCCTGAAACCCCGAAGGAACCTCCCCCATTATTAATAAATAAATAGTTCAATCAGTATTTTAATTAGTATTTTAATTTCAAATGTGTAATATTGACTTCTTCTATTACTGCCAAACAATTAGTCGTTCAATGTATTTGCGTATAACAAGATTGTATGCCCATCATGCGGGGACTCGGGATAAAAAAGAGTTAAAGAAAGATTTTACAAGGCCGTATTATTAAAACGGAAAATTAATTTATTTGTACTTTTAACATTTTTATGCAGAAAATATAAGAGTAAATGAGATTAATGCTTATGTAAATAAGTTGAGTTTCAAAACAGTTAGTAGTTTTATGAAAGAATGATATATATAAAATAAAATTCGCGTTTTATTTTGGTTTTCTTATTCATCTCTTAAAACCCTATACCTGGTTTTTGACTATATATATACGTGTTGAATGAATGTGTCTTGGTATCAAACTCAGATAAAACTACGACCACTTTTAAAAATAACCAGTTGATCTAGTTAATAACTACCTTTTTTATACTATTGTTGAGCTGTATTTTATACTGAATTTCTTGAATTTAAATTTATTGTGGGTTTTTGCATTTAAACTATACTCGGTTTTGAAAGTTTTAGTAGCCATGACTTTTGAGTCCATGACATCTCGAACAGATTTTTTTTTAAATTATGACATATAAGAAAAACTATCCTAATAATTTTGTTTTAGTTATATATATATTATTTATTTTAGACCCCTTTTTCAAAATTCGTTACAAATGCGCATGGAAGAGCCTGTCTCTCTGCCGTATGCCGTAAGATTTAGACTTGAGAAAAGCAACTTTCTTTTAATAACCAATTAATAACAAATTTATCGGCTAAGCATCATCACTTAAATTTAATACACGTTATGAAGACTACCATGTCACACTTTGAAAAACCTCACAGGCTGTCAAACACCCTTTCTCTACCATTCAGTTCCTTCCACGTGGCAATCTTTGACGTTGACACCTTTGCTACTACAGCTGTCGTACTAATCTCCCATTTCAGAAAGAAAAAAACACTTTGGTATATATACCTCTGTGGTATCACTCTTCATCCTATAAACCCAAAACAAAACATCTGTTATAAATCTTAATTCCCCCTTCTCAATGGCTTATAATTACCGGTTTGCCATCTTTCTCACTTTCCTCTCCGCCGTCGCTGGTTTTTCCGCCGCCGCGTTGGTCGAGGAGCAGCCGCTTATCTTGAAATATCACAACGGTGTTCTCTTGAAAGGAAACATCACCGTCAATCTCGTTTGGTACGGAAAATTCACACCCATCCAACGGTCCGTAATCGTCGATTTCATCCGCTCACTCAACTCCAAAGACGCCGCATGCTCCTCCTCCGCCGCTCCTTCCGTCGCGTCGTGGTGGAAGACGACTGAGAAATACAAAGGCGGATCCTCAACCCTCGTTGTCGGCAAACAGCTTCTCCTCGAGAACTATCCTCTCGGAAAATCCCTCAAAAATCCTCACTTCCGTGCTTTATCCACCAAACTTAACGGCGGAGTCCGTTCCATAACCGTCATTTTAACGGCGAAAGACGTTATCGTCGAGAAATTCTGTATGAGCCGATGCGGGAGCCACGGATCCTCCGGCTCGAAATCGCGTCGCGCGGCCAACGGCGCCGCTTACGTCTGGGTCGGGAACTCCGAGACGATGTGCCCGGGATATTGCGCGTGGCCATTTCACCAGCCGATTTACGGACCGCAAACGCCGCCATTAGTTGCGCCTAACGGCGACGTTGGGGTTGACGGAATGATTATAAACCTCGCTACACTTCTCGCAAACACCGTCACGAATCCGTTTAATAACGGATATTACCAGGGCCCATCAACTGCGCCGCTTGAGGCTGTCTCCGCTTGTACTGGCAAATTCGGGTCGGGTTCTTACCCGGGTTACGCGGGTCAAGTTCTCGTGGACAAAACAACTGGGTCTAGTTACAACGCCCGTGGACTTGCCGGAAGGAAATATCTCTTGCCGGCGATGTGGGATCCACAGACCTCAACGTGCAAGACTCTGGTTTGATCCAAGGGACGCCATTATGACACGTGGCATAGTACTGAGAGCAACGAGGAGATCTAGCCAACATCTATAGTCAAAACAAGCCGCACGCGCGCGTGTTGATACAATCTCTCGGGTGTGGATAGGGCTCTTTGCTTTTGTCGTTTTGTTGTGACGTGTATTGTAAATTATGTACTCGGGAATGTGAAGATGTATGTATATTCATATTAAAATAAAAAATCATTTTGTTTCTAGCACTCACTTAACATAATGATTAAAGCTTATTACGAATTGTTTTATTTAAAGGGATCTGACTTTGTTATATTAGTGGGTAGAAGATAATAATGATTACTTGCTGCATTTAATTCGATGATAAAGGAGATAACAATACAAAGGAAGATGGGAGTATAAAAGTAGGCACCTCTCACTGATGTTGGGGCCTAGGAGACCAAATTGATTGCTTAGTAAAATCTCTTGTCATGCAATTAGGACTAATGAGGTATTGTGTGCAATTACAAGTCTTATATTACTTGTTAATTATGATTACAGCAAATTTTGAGGATAAAAAGGAAACTTCCTAACATTTGATTAATACAAAGGTCTCTTTAGATTATATTACATTCAGTTTTGTATTACTGTAATAGATATGCATGTGTGTGTTGTATATGCATTGTTTTGTACAAAGAGTTCAATATATGTAATTTACGTATCAATATATATTATAATACTAAACTTGATTAGGCTGTAGTGGATCCGGACTTTCGGCTATATCAGTAGTTTTAAAGAGAAGCTAGTGAAGATAATGTTTAAATAAAAGTCGTTTTATTAATAGGGTTCGAGTTATGACACATTAAAAGATTTGTAAAATTAGTTACGAAACAAAGGAAAACAGTGTATATGATAACATAATTTGGTGGAAATTTTATTCTTCGTTACAAATTTCAAAAGTACGCATATTCAATTAATGTTTTCAGAATACTTACTTTATGAAAAAATAGTGGAGAATTTGTTTAATTAATTACATAAAAGAATGGTCCACCAACAATCGTCCAAAGTGGTTTTATTTATGATTGAATTCAAATTATAATTTAAAACTTTCAAGAGTTTTGTTTTCTCCGGGGGCGAAAGAAGCTTTCTATTCAAAAATTTGGTAAAGATTTGGAATTTGATTTTACATGGAAGTTGTTTGATTATCTGGTAATAGTTTTTGTTTTTGCAACTAAGGGGTTGAGTTGGGTTTTTATTAGGCCTTTTGGGCTTTGATTGTGTGAAACCAAGTAGATAAAAAAAAGTATATGAGCCCAATTTTAAAACCTGACCGAACTAATTAACCGACTCGTTCCATTGGTCAGTTTCAATCACTTGTATTTATTTTTATTTTCCTGCATTTATCTGTATAAACCCTAGTTCTCTCCTCTTCGTTCTACTTCTCCGTTCTACTTCTGCATTCATTTGCAGGCGATTTCCGATAATCTGTGAGTTATTCTTGCTTTCTTCATTATTTCTTTAGTTTGATCTGATTTTCGTCTGTTTCGATTTGTTTTCTGATTTACTGTTTTTTCCCCAATTTCTCAGTTCCTTTTTTGTTGTTGTTGGAGAAATCTTCGTTTGAGTATCTATCATGGCGGATCTAGATCCCGAAATCGCTAAAACTCAAGAGGAGAGACGGAGGATCGAAGCAGAGCTCGCATCTCTCACTTCTGTGAATTTCGATCGGGATCTGTACGGAGGTAACGACCGTGATTCCTACTTGACTTCTATTGCATCCAACGACGAGGAGGATCCGAACCTCGACACTACTGGGTCGCTTGTGGCTCATCGTCTTGCGTCTTATACCGCTCCCAAGTCTATTCTCAACGACGTGGCTCGTGCTCACAGCGAAGATGACGACGGGGGATTCAAGCCTAGGCAGACTATTGCGGAACGAGAGGGTGATTATCGGAACAGGAGACTTAATCGGGTTCTCTCTCCGGATAGAGTTGATCCTTTTGCTATGGGGGACAAGACGCCGGACCCGAGTGTCCGAACTTACACGGACCATATGAGAGAGACGGCTGTGCAGAGGGAGAGGGAAGAAACTATTAGGCTCATTGCTAAGAAAAAGAAAGAGGAAGAAGAAGCTGCGAAGGCACAGAAAGACTCCGCTCCTCTTCCTCCTCCTCCTGCTTCTTCCAAGAGGAGAAACAGGTGGGACCTCCCTGAAGAAGATGGTGGTGACGCTGCCACTGCAAAGAAAGCTAAAGCATCAAATTCAGATTGGGATGTAGCTGATTCAACTTCAGGGATTGGACGATGGGATGCAACTCCAGGGAGAGTTTCTGATGCCACTCCATCTGTTGGAAGAAGGAACAGATGGGACGAAACTCCTACACCTGGTCGTGTGACTGAATCTGATGCAACACCAGGTGGTGGCGTTACCCCCGGTGCAACTCCTTCTGGTGTTACTTGGGACGCGACTCCAAAAGGGCTTGCAACGCCTACACCAAAGCGTCAACGTTCTAGGTGGGACGAGACACCAGCCACTATGGGGAGTGCTACACCTATGGGTGGAGTGACTCCTGCTGCTGCTTACACTCCTGGTGTCACTCCAGTCGGTGGGATTGATATGGCTACTCCAACTCCGGGTCAGCTTAATGTGCGTGGTGTTATGACTCCAGAGCAGTACAATCTGGCAAGGTGGGAGAGGGATATCGAAGAGAGAAACAGACCATTGAGTGATGAAGAGCTTGATTCCATGTTTCCTGCAGAAGGATATAAGGTTTTGGACCCGCCTGCTTCTTATGTTCCCATCCGAACACCTGCTAAGAAGGCCCTAGGAACCCCGACACCCATGGTAACTCCTGGCTACGTTATTCCTGAGGAAAACCGTGGGCAGCAGTATGATGTGCCCCAGGAAGTTCCTGGTGGGTTACCTTTCATGAAACCAGAGGATTATCAGTATTTCGGAGCTCTGTTGAATGAAGAGAACGAAGAAGAGCTGTCTCCTGACGAGCAGAAAGAACGCAAGATAATGAAACTGTTGTTGAAGGTTAAAAATGGAACGCCTGCCCAGAGAAAAACAGCTCTCAGGCAGCTTACTGATAAGGCTCGTGAGCTTGGTGCTGGTCCCTTGTTTAATAAAATTTTGCCACTGCTCATGCAACCCACTTTGGAAGATCAAGAGAGGCATCTTTTGGTGAAAGTAATTGATAGGATTCTTTACAAACTTGATGAGCTGGTAAGGCCTTTCGTCCACAAAATTCTTGTGGTTATTGAGCCTTTGTTGATTGATGAAGATTATTATGCTCGTGTTGAAGGGAGAGAAATTATTTCTAACCTTAGCAAAGCAGCTGGTTTAGCCACTATGATTGCAGCTATGCGTCCCGATATTGATAACATGGATGAATATGTGAGGAACACAACAGCGAGAGCTTTCAGTGTGGTGGCTTCAGCTCTTGGAATCCCTGCACTCTTGCCTTTCCTGAAAGCCGTTTGCCAGAGTAAGAAGTCATGGCAGGCACGGCACACAGGAATTAAGATTGTTCAGCAGATCGCCATACTGATTGGCTGTGCCGTTTTGCCTCACTTAAGGTCTCTAGTAGAAATTATCGAACACGGCCTCAGTGATGAAAACCAGAAGGTGAGGACAATTACGGCCTTGTCACTGGCTGCTCTTGCCGAGGCTGCTGCTCCTTATGGTATTGAGAGCTTTGATTCTGTTCTGAAGCCTCTGTGGAAAGGTATTAGGTCTCACCGTGGTAAAGTTTTGGCTGCCTTCTTGAAGGCGATTGGTTTTATCATCCCCTTGATGGATGCTATATATGCAAGCTACTATACAAAAGAAGTGATGGTTATCTTGATTCGTGAGTTCCAGTCGCCTGATGAAGAGATGAAAAAGATTGTCCTCAAGGTGGTGAAACAGTGTGTAAGTACCGAAGGTGTTGAATCGGATTACATTCGCAGTGATATTCTGCCTGAGTTTTTCAAGCATTTCTGGGTTAGGAGAATGGCTCTGGATAAGAGAAACTATAAGCAGCTTGTTGAAACAACTGTTGAGATCGCGAACAAGGTTGGTGTTGCAGATATCGTGGGGAGAGTGGTTGAAGGTCTTAAAGATGAGAGTGAACCGTACCGGCGTATGGTTATGGAAACCATTGACAAGGTTATCACAAACTTGGGAGCATCTGATATTGATGCGAGGTTGGAGGAGTTACTCATAGATGGCATACTTTATGCTTTCCAAGAACAGACAAGTGACGATGCTAATGTGATGCTTAATGGATTCGGTGCTGTAGTGAATGGTCTTGGTCAGCGAGTAAAGCCTTACCTTCCGCAGATCTGTGGTACCATCAAGTGGCGATTAAATAACAAGAGTGCAAAGGTAAGACAACAAGCAGCTGATCTTATCTCTAGAATTGCTGTTGTTATGAAGCAATGTGGAGAGGAACAGTTGATGGGACATCTCGGGGTTGTCTTATACGAGTATCTTGGAGAAGAGTACCCTGAAGTCTTGGGATCAATTCTTGGAGCTTTAAAAGCTATCGTCAACGTGATTGGTATGACAAAGATGACGCCTCCCATTAAGGATCTGCTTCCAAGACTGACTCCGATTTTGAAGAACAGGCACGAGAAAGTGCAAGAGAATTGTATCGACCTTGTGGGTAGGATTGCTGATCGTGGTGCTGAGTTTGTTCCAGCAAGGGAGTGGATGAGAATTTGTTTTGAGCTTCTTGAAATGCTCAAAGCTCATAAGAAAGGTATTCGCCGTGCCACTGTCAACACTTTCGGGTATATTGCCAAAGCCATTGGACCTCAGGACGTTCTAGCCACGTTACTGAACAATCTCAAAGTCCAAGAGCGCCAGAACCGTGTTTGCACCACAGTTGCAATCGCCATAGTCGCTGAGACATGCTCTCCGTTTACTGTCTTACCCGCTTTGATGAATGAATACCGTGTTCCAGAGCTCAATGTCCAAAACGGTGTCCTGAAATCCCTCTCTTTCCTCTTCGAATACATTGGAGAAATGGGCAAAGATTACATATACGCAGTCACACCATTGCTTGAAGACGCTCTCATGGACAGAGATTTGGTTCACAGACAAACAGCGGCTTCTGCCGTGAAACACATGGCTTTAGGTGTAGCTGGTTTGGGTTGCGAAGACGCCTTGGTTCACTTGCTTAACTTTATCTGGCCCAACATTTTCGAAACATCTCCTCACGTCATCAACGCTGTGATGGAAGCCATCGAAGGAATGAGAGTTGCGTTAGGTGCAGCGGTTATTCTGAACTATTGTTTGCAGGGTTTGTTTCATCCGGCTCGCAAAGTCCGTGAGGTGTACTGGAAGATTTACAATTCGCTTTACATTGGTGCTCAGGACACGCTTGTTGCTGCTTACCCGGTCCTTGAAGATGAGCAGAACAATGTTTATAGCCGACCCGAGTTAACGATGTTTGTTTGAAGGAAGATAAGACGTAGTCTTAGTGTACTATTTTGTTTGGTAATCGCCCTTGTTGCAAAGGTTTGCTTTGTATAAAACTCAGAACACAAACAAACTTATTTTCACGTTTTATGACTTTATTGACTTTTAGATTTATTTCATTGGTATGCCATTACAGCTGCAGGTTCAGGAAATAACGTAAAAAGCTTCAAAGGCTCGAAATACACAAGAGCTTTAAAGTCTTTCGTATTGCTGACATTCGTGATTAAGACTTGATTTGCATTTTGTTTTATTTTTATATATTGAGTTTTGATTTATTTCGCTGCAGGTTCGAGAAGATAAAACGTAAAAGCTGCAACGTTCGAAATAAACAGAATCTTTCGCCTTTGGCATTCAAAATTTTCTAGTTGATTTCTTCCGAGTATTGAACTTGGAAATGTAAATGAAATTGTGATGAATATAATAAAACTCCAGTTCGGTTCTGTAATTGCTATACTTCGGTTCAGTTTGGATTAAAAACAAGATGAATCGGTACAAAGTAAAACCGAATATTCGGTTTTGATTGGACATCTAAAGACCATTTTTAGTAGAGTCCCAAAAATTTCCACCAGAAAGATCCGACAAATCCCCAAATGATCGCTTGTACAAGAGCCATCACGAAGCCGAGTCTAAACATATCTTTCAGATCTACGTATCCAGCTGCGAATCCAAACAAAACAAAAATTTGTAAGGGAACCTGTAAAGTGTTTTGGTGATTAATTCGATGACTAAGATTGAGATAAAAGAGAAGAGACCATACCTCCATAGTATAAAGCAGCTGGTCCACTACTATAATGTGCCAATGCACCAGAGAGATTGTTATTGAAAGCCAAGCAAAGAGCTGCTAAAATACCAGGAACTCCAGCAGCGATTTGCATGGCCAAGAAAGCGGGATAGAGAGCACCTGCGTGAGCGGTTTGGCTTGCGAATAGGTAATGGATCAGGAGATACGAAGCCTGGAGAATAACAAACGAAGCAGGCCAAGCCAGGGAGAGGGTTTGAAGCAGTTTGGCCACACAATCCGACATCCAAGCAACGACTCCGAGGTTTGTTAGTTGCCCAGCCATACCGATCAAAACTGCAAACCAAGTGAGCGAGTCCCAAGCTGATTTGTCGCTTAGACAGTCGTTCCAGTTTATGACTCCCAATAGCAGAAGCGTTGATAGACCAATCATCGCGGATACAACACTTGATATTCCTATTGCTTCTCTGCAATGTGAGACCGTAAAAGTTGGATGACAATGTTGTTCTAAGTTGCTGAAAATTAACACTGAATTCATAATCATGACCTTCAATTTTGGCGGGAAATTTTATAACATTGTTGATGTTATATTGACTTGAATTGGCCAAGTATGTCTATGAGTATACTTGTGTGGACACTTTTTAGTGCGTTCTATGTAGTTATAGACTGCTTGTTGTACCAATATAAAGTGTGTATAGTTTTATTTTACTATTTGTGTGGTTCTTTTAGCTTATAATGATGCTCTCTTCAGATTTGCAAGAAACTTACCCGAAAACCCAAAGAGAGACGGTGAAAGCCATTGCACCGAGCATGATCCATTCGTTTTTCGTGATAGGACCTAATCGTTCCAGCTTCTTTGCAGCTGCAGCGGGAGCTTCTGGTGTGTGTTTCAGCTCAGGAGGGTAAAGCTTGTATATGATGAGAGGTGTACAAAGAAGAGACGCAAAGGCGGGAACACTCGCTGCTTTAAACCAAGAGACCCATGGATTTGAGAGTACCACACCAACTTCTCTCGCTAGTTTGAGACATAGCAAGTTTTGTGCAGCCGATGTGAGTAGAAGCGCACCAGAAGTTCCTGCACACTGACACATAAAACACAAAACCCATCAGCTAAAAAAGTCATCAAAAGAGAGCTACACTGTAATAGCTTTTTGAGGTTAATGAACAAAGTTGAGGTTATGAATTACTTAAAGACCAGAGAGCTGTTGGGTTTTATTTTATTAATTTGTGTCTCTATTGACAAATCAATAAGCCCGTTAATCACTCATTAGCGAGTTTTCAGTGAAAACAAAAAATTTAATTTTCAAAATTTTGGTTGCTTTAACCTGCAATTGAGTCTGAATCAGAAAAGAACCAAGTTTTCTCGAAGATGGGTCTCCGGGTTTACTTCCGGCAGAGAGCGAGAGAGATTTGATCACCGGCAAGAAAACCCCGCCGGCTCTAGCCATCGTAGACGGCATTATCAGACCCATAAGCGTTTCGCAGAAGGCGAGACCGTACGACAGACCAAGAGTGCTTTTCCCGAGCCATTTCACGAAATACGTAGCGATTCTGTCGCCGAGGCCCGTTTTGATGAAGCCACGGGCGAAGAAGAATGAGAATGCGATTAGCCAGATGAGCTCGTTGGTGAAAGCGGCGAAAGCGGTTGAGAACGAAAGCGTTTTGGTGACGATTGAAGCGGTTAAGCCGATGAAAGCCCAGGCGCCGACGGGAAGTGGACCGAGGACGAGTCCTGAGACCGTGAAGAGGAAAACTGAGAGCAATTGCCAACCTTGTGAGGTCACTTGTTCGGGTCTAGGGATTAAGAATCGGACGATGAGACCGATTGAGACGGAGATCGCGAGAGGAATCAGCTTAGCTCCTGGGGGAGGCTGCGACGGCGAGGAAGAAGTAGATTGAGGATTGTTCTGTTTCGGCGGCGAGGAATAGGCAGAGGAGGAGGAGGAGGAGGTGGCGCGTAGATTGAATCGAGTGGAGAAGATGGAGAGCGATCGGACGGTTGGAGATGAGTAAAGGAAAATAGAAGGTTGAAGAAGCGATAACGATTTGGAAGATGAACGGCGGAGATAGAGATAAGAGACTGATGAATAAGGAACGGTGGTTGAGAGGGAATGGAGAGCGAAACTCTCCATCGCCGAGAGTTCTCCGATTTCGTCAGTGTTAACTTTTCAGTTTCTCACCGGAGGAGGGAAATTGATTTTTTTTGTTTTATTATTTTGTCTTTGATATTTCTCTGTTTATTTGCTTAAATACGAAGCACTATTTTTTCTCGTTATGCAGAATTTTAAGTTAAAAAAAAACTAATTTTATTTCTGGAATTTGTCTTGCTGGTTTTTAAGTAAGTTTTGTGTTTGTAAAATACATAATTGAAAGAAAACAAAAGTGTGGGGATTGTACCATAAGGGATCATCATCATATCTTGAGGGACACATATGAGACTGACGCTTGTGGAGCTAACTTATTATTGTGAGTGACTTATTATTATTGCAAGTTACCTTCATGCTTCCTCAGTTTTAAGAGATTTTAAACTTCTCTATTTCTATCCCAATAAGTTTTTTTAACAAAATACCCCCCCAGATCAAATTCTGCATCTTGATTCTTAAACTTTCTCTGAAAAAGATTCGATATTTCATAAGAGAAACAAATCAGACACATCTCTGTATATCTATGTGAGAAAGATTGTCTGATTCTCTAAATGCAAGTAAATTAAAAGGAGAAAAAAACCCCTTCGAAACCAAATGATCAACCAAGAGATTGGACCGTCGTTGCAAGCTTCAGTAACAACTTCTGGTGACGTCAATAAAGCTCTTAGTAGAGACCCAAAAATTTCCACCAGAAAGTTCCAACTACTCCCCAGATGATCGCATTGATCGTAGCCATCACGAATCCAATCTTGAATACATCAGGTAGATCAACATAACCCGCTGCCAAAAATATGAAAGCAAACGCCAAAGTAAGTGACTATTAACATCAAGAGAAAGCAAGGGAGAGTTCTGTTCATAAGATACCTCCATAGTAGACAGCTGCTTGACCGCTGCTGTAATGCGTCAAAGCACCAAAAAGATTGGTGTTGTAAGCTAAAGCAAGTGCAGCTAATATGCCTGGAACACCTGCTGCTATATTCATAGCTAAGAAAGCTGAGAAGAGAGCTCCAACATGACCGGTTTGGCTTGCAAAAAGGTAGTGAATGAAGAAGTATGCTGCTTGGAGAAGTCCAAATGCAGCAGGCCAGCTCAAGGAGAGAGATTGGAGAGCTTTGGCGACACAATCAGACATCCATGTCACAACACCGAGGTTTGTGAGCTGTCCTGCCATGCCCACCAAGACAGCAAACCAAGCTAATGTGTCCCATGCTGATTTTTCGCTTAGGCAATCGTCCCAGTTGAGGACACCAAGCAGAAGAAGTATGGAGAGACCGATCATGGCAGCTACAACACTTGGTATCCCGAGAGTCTCTCTGCATTTAAATATTATTAACCATGGAGTGTTTAAATCTAACCGATGCTAGGATACATATTAACATGAAAGTTATCTAGCACTTACCCACATATCCAAAGAGTGACAGCAAGAAGCATTGTACCGACCATGATCCATTCGTTTTTAGTGACAGGGCCCATCTGCTTGAGTTTCAATGCAGCGATACCAGGAGCATCCGGTGTGTCCTTGGTTTCTGGAGGATAAAGCTTATAGAGGATAAATGGAGTACAAAGAAGTGATATGATTGCGGGTAGACTAGCAGCCTTAAACCAAGAAACCCACGGGTTTGCGATCACTACTCCAAGCTCCTCAGCTAACTTGAGGCACAGCAGATTTTGAGCTGCCGCAGTCAAGAAAAGAGCACTAGAGTTTCCGGCGCACTGTCAAAGATCACATAACAGAAATGGAGATAATCAAAGATCAACTAGGGAAGACTTGTTCGGTTGAAGATTGCTGCAAAGTAAAATGCTCAAGAATAGTCTTAAAAAAAAAACTAGAATTAGCCTCATGTATTAATGGTAGAGACTGCAATAGATATGGCCCAAAGGAAAACACATATCATTATGTCAGTCGACAGATTCACACACAGCAATAGCTTTCTCTTCTTGTCCATTACACTCCATAAATATAGATGAAGAGACTCATTGGACCAAACTGCAAACTTCGCTTTCTCAGCATCACATCAGACGCACTACTAATTAAGAACGGATCCAATTTCCGTCATCGAAGTTTCAGAGGCAATGAAAGGGCATAAACCAAGAACTAACCTGGAACTGGGATTGGATCAGGTAAGACCCTAGTTTCCTCGAAGAAGGATCTCCAGGTTTACTTCCAGCCGAGAGCGACAGCGACTTGATGATCGGCAAGAAAATGCCGCCGGCTCTAGCCGTCGTGCTGGGCATTGCAGGAGCAATCAAAGCTTCGCTAAGCGTAAGTCCGTAAGACAGACCTAAAGTGCTCTTCCCAAGCCATTTCACGAAGTAAGTAGCGATTCTATCGCCGAGACCTGTCTTGACAAATCCACGAGCGAAGAAGAAGGAGATGACGATCAGCCAGATAACCTCGCTGGTGAAGGCCGAGAAAGCAGCGGAGAAGGAAAGCGTTCTCGTGACAATGGAAGCAGTGAGGCCGATGAAAGCCCACGCTCCGACTGGAAGAGGGCTGAGGACGAGACCAGCGATTGTAGAGAGGAAGATCGAGAGCAGTTGCCAGCCTTGCGGCGTGACTCCTTCCGGTACAGAAACAGCGAATCGGAGGATTAGACCGACGGATACGGAGAGAATAAGAGGAACTAGTTTCGCCCCTTGCGGCGGTTGAGGTGACGGAGACTCGGAAGGCGAAGGAGGAGGAGCGTCATCACGTGGCGCAGCGGCGATCCGTGTGGAGAAACGGGGAATTGGTTTGAGTTGAGGAAAGGTGAGAGGTTGAACGGAGTGAGATCGGATAGATGGGAGAGAAGGGAGAGAGATGGTTGAAGGCGGAGATCTCGATGAGATACGGCGGAGAAGAGATAGGCGTGAGGGATGATGTGAGAAAGAGGCGGAAGTGGCGGTGGTGGAGAGAGAGTGAAGTGCGAAGCTCTCCATCGCCGGCGATTAGAGAGAGAGGGAGATAATGTGACGTGAGAAGTGTGTAGTTTTCGTCAGTCGCTGCTGTGTCTTCTCGCCGGAGAGAAAAGATGATGAGTGGATGTGAAGAAGACAGTGAAATTTTAACTGAACCTAAAAAGTCTCCGGTTCTTCCTTTGAAACGGACCAGACAAACCGGAACCATAGTCAACTGAACCGAATTACATTTTAATTTGTGGTTCAATTTTAAAAGGACTTATCAAAAATCCAAATTCTAGTGGTATTAATGCCTTTACATTCTTCATTCCTTCCGGTGTGTGCATTGTTTTGTAACTTGTAGTTTCTTTTCTGATTTTTTTTTCTCATTTCATAATTTGTATATCTTTTTTCTTTTTCTTTTGAAGAGAATGAGAATGAATATTTGTTTACGATTAAATTTATAAATCCGATACGAATCATCAAAACCCAAATGCAAAAACATTGACTTTTATTTTTAAGAATGAATTTTAATCGAATAATTATTATAAAAGCTATTTCAGAAAAATGCGAATGAATATTGGTTTGCGGTTAAATATTTCAAATGTTCTAATAAAAATATAATGTGAATAATAAAAGAACGAATGCAGAAAATCAATATTTATATTCATGATGGATATATGTCGGAAGAAAAAAAAACGACTGGTTTTTAGGTTGGATTTTACAGCTAGAAATTGATTTCTAGACGGTCAAGAGAGCAATAGTAGAACATCAAGCCCTTACACTTGACCATCACTTTCGTGTTAGAAATATCCACAATTTATGTAGACATAATCCACATTAATTAAATTATTACAACATTTGACAAAAGCACAAAACTTTATAGTATTATTAATATTTTTTTTTATATTACTGAACACGGAAACATTATGTTGCATGGGTCATCCAACGAAGAAGCGAGGATGAAAAAACACAAAAATGTGCGGTTCGTATCTCATGGGAATGGGCTGCCACTCATAATAATTATGATATTATTTTACAATTTATCACTTATACCGAAAGCTTTTTTCGAATCTTGGATGGTCCAATCCCTTTTTTCCATATAAATTATTTTGCAAGTTATCAATTTTATATATGTTTATAAGATCTTATAGTTCCCACACTTTTCAATTTTACTACGTACTGAAAACTGACGGAGGTGTATTTTAACAAAATGGTATAGATGATTTATAAAGACTTCTCCTATTACCACTTGAGTATCTTTTGATTCTTATCTCTTAACCTGCAATGTTAATTAGTTCCTGTCCTAATTGTTTTTTTCTTTTTCTTACAATCCTTAAAAGAGATTTAAATGATTAATTTTGTTAAAGCATAATTAATTTTTAGGAGGCAAATTGATTAGAGAAGAAGATAAAAATTGAAAAAGAAAAGTCTATAAAAGTCGGCGTTTAGAAATGGTTGGAGAAGACGAGAGCCACCAAGCAAGTGTCTTATCTCTCTCACCAAATCATCGCTCGCACCCAAAGAGAGATCCCTCAAATTCTTATTCTCTTCCATTTCCCAATTTGCGCCGCCATTAAATAAGCTTCGCTCATCGCTATCGTCATTCGCAACTAACCACTTTTCTCCGCATCTTCTTTTTAAAGCATCTCATCTTCCTCCCCCTGTTAATCGCAGAGTCCAAGTGGGTTTTTCGGAGATCGTCATTAGAAATCTACCCAATTTCTAGATTTTGCGACAAGGGTTTTCTTCATTTCCTCGACGAATAGACATGTCTTCCATCAATTTATCGTCTTCCTCTCCATCCACCATTTCTATTTCCCGCTCTAGGTGAGGTTTTTCTTCTTAATCTCCCGATTTAGCTTTGTTTTTTTTCGTTTTGTTTTCCTTCTTTATTGGCTAATGAATCTGGGAGGGAAATATGATTACGCATCGACTCCAAAAGAGATTCAGTTTCGAATTTCAGCTAATGGGATCTCTATGAAAGATTGTGATCTTAAAATTTGTAATTGCGTTCTCGGCGACTTAAAAAATTATGATTAGAAATGAATCATGAGATCTATAGTGTTCACAGAACGAATGCTTGCTTGCTTCTTCACTTGTTTTTTTTTCTGATAATCTTTTAGCCTTAATGATTTGATGATTCTGTGCAGGCTGGGCCAAAGTTCGACTACATTGATCCATGGATTACACCGTATTAGTTTGCCATCTAACCATCCATCATCATTTTCTATGAAAACCACTGGAAAAGTTAAAGCTGCAGTGATCTCTAGAGAAGATGATCTGCTCTCTTACACCAATGGAAACGCTCCTCTCTCAAATGGGTCTCTCGTTGATGACCGGATCGAAAAGCCATTACAGGCCGATTCAGTTTCTCTTGGAACACTTGCTGCAGATTCAGCTCCTGCACCAGCCAATGGTTTCGTTGCTGAAGATGATGACTATGAGTTGGATTTACCAACACAAGGTTTCTCATCAATCCCTGAGGCCATTGAAGATATACGCCAAGGAAAGGTTCGTTTCTTTTATGCTTTGTTAAAATAAATGTTTCACCATTTTTTCATTTGTTTTCCTTTTCCTTGATTGATTTGGCGGTAATGTTGTAGCTTGTGGTGGTTGTCGATGATGAAGATAGAGAAAATGAAGGGGATTTGGTATTGGCTGCCCAATTAGCTACACCTGAGGCTATGGCTTTTATTGTGAAAAATGGAACTGGGATAGTTTGTGTGAGCATGAAAGATGATGATCTCGAGAGATTGCACCTTCCTCTAATGGTGAACCAGAAAGAGAACGAAGAAAAGCTCAGCACTGCATTCACAGTGACTGTGGTATGTATTTTTCTCTAAAAAAAGCTTTGATCTTGGTGCTGGATTTTAAAAAATTTGGTGCTTATTTTTGTTTTTTTTGTTTTGCTTTATAGGATGCAAAACATGGCACAACGACAGGAGTATCAGCCCGTGACAGGGCAACAACGATATTGTCCCTTGCATCGAAAGATTCAAAGCCCGAAGATTTCAACCGCCCAGGGCATATCTTTCCGCTGAAGTATCGAGAAGGTGGGGTCTTGAAAAGGGCTGGGCACACTGAAGCATCTCTTGATCTTACTGTTTTAGCTGGGCTAGATCCTGTTGGGGTACTGTGTGAAATTGTTGATGATGATGGTTCCATGGCTAGATTACCAAAGCTCCGTGAATTTGCAGCCGAGAATAACCTGAAAATTGTTTCTATAGCAGATTTGATCAGGTTAGGCACTTCTATTTTCACAGACTTTGCGTCTCTTTTCATATTATTTACTTCTCTTGAAGCTAAAAATCTAAACTTCCTTTCTGGTCTTAAAATGACAGATATCGAAGGAAGAGAGATAAGCTAGTGGAACGTTCTTCTGCGGCTAGGATCCCGACAATGTGGGGACCTTTCACAGCTTATTGCTACAAGTCCATATTAGACGGAATAGAGCACATTGCAATGGTCAAGGTTAGAGCTTATTGCTACAAGTCCATATTAGACGGAATAGAGCACATTGCAATGCTTTAAAAATATCGCTTGTTGATTTTGAGTTCAGAACATCCGAGGATTTAGCCAAAACACATATGTCTGAAATTGTGGCAGGGAGAGATTGGTGACGGTCAAGACATTCTAGTGAGGGTTCATTCTGAATGTCTCACGGGAGACATATTTGGGTCAGCAAGGTGCGATTGCGGGAACCAGCTAGCTCTTGCGATGAAGCAGATCGAATCTATTGGTCGCGGTGTGTTGGTTTACCTTCGGGGACATGAAGGAAGAGGGATCGGTTTAGGACACAAACTCCGAGCTTACAATCTGCAAGATGCTGGTCGCGACACAGTCGAAGCTAATGAGGATCTTGGACTTCCTGTTGATTCTAGGGAGTATGGAATTGGTGCACAGGTATTAAAAAAAGACCTCATTAACATCCAAAAAACTAACTTTTTTTGCCGCGTATATCACTGATTCATCTTCAATGTGTAGATACTACGGGATTTGGGCGTGAGGACGATGAAGCTGATGACGAATAATCCGGCTAAGTACATTGGTCTGAAGGGATATGGATTAACCATTGTGGGAAGAGTCCCTCTCTTGAGTCTGATCACAAAGGAGAATAAGAGATATTTAGAGACAAAGCGGACGAAGATGGGTCACATGTATGGCTTGAAGTTCAATGGTGATGTTGTGGAGAAGACTGATGATGCTGCGAGCTCTGAGTCTTGAGTTCTAAGCTCGAGAACCAGGATGAACCGAATGGAACCAAACCGGAAAGAAATATAGATAATACTTGAAAAACCAGGAAAGAAATTTGACACACAGAAGAGTAAGCAAGAACAGACTTTTGACCTACCTGAGGAATTTGATTGGATTGGTTTATGTTCGAATCTAATCTTTTATCTGATTTTTTACAATTCTTGTGTTACGAAATTTTCACCATTGTTACTTGTTATATACTCTGGATTGAATAGTTCCATTTGATTTGTGAACATTTGAAAAAGAGGAAGCTTTGAGGTGTGCATCCTCCTTTGCTTGATTGCTAATAAAACCATTATCTTTTGCATACGGTTTAAACCATAAATTAAGTGTCATTATTGATAAAGAGTATATTCTAATTGGAAATTTTTTTATATCTTACAATTTCACGTCAAGTCTCTCTGGAAGTCTTTAGATTATGATACTGTTCACACTAATTTGTTGTAAAAAAATAAAATGAAAAGTACAAAAACATGTCAATTTTGTAAATGTTAAAATTAAACAAAATAAAAATGGTGTTATTAATTGAATACAACAAAAAATCATATATACGTAAAGGATATCGATTAGATCTAAAATTTAATGTAAATCTAAAATAGACTTTTTATCAAATGATAAATATATGAAAAGAAACAGAGTGGAATCGACGTTTAATTATGGAAGAAAACAAAATAATGAACACAACGGCCATATTTTCCTTTTTCATCACGCGTCAATACGACCAACACGTGTACGCTCGCGATTTTATAATCACAGCTGTCATAGAGCCGTTAGCGCCGTAGTCAAGGGGTTTGAGCCAACCGCGTTCTGTCTTTTTTCTTTCTCATTAGGCTTTGTCCCCACCTTTTTTTCTGTTGAATGAAATCTAAGCCGTTGGATTAAAGTCGGTTCTACCTTTTATCTATCAACGGTGCAGATTCACCATACACCTCAGAAACAGTGGCTCCCACTTCTTCTCTATATAAAGACTCTTCTCCGAGTTTTGTAAACATCATCAAAGCATTTAAGCAAAACACAATACTCACAAAAAGAAAACTCGAATCTCTCTTTTAATGGCTCTCTCGAAATTTCTAGGTTTTCTTCTTCTCGCCGCGTTTTTTATTTCCTTCACGGTGGCTCAATCTCCGGCTCCAGCTCCAGCTCCTTCCAACGTCGGAGGAAGGCGGATCTCACCTGCGGTTTCACCTATGAAGGCGTCGTCTCCTGCACCGGCGGTTTCTCCTTCTCCTGATACCGCATTGACTCCAGATTTCTCCGCCTCTCCACCATCGCCACCTTCAGCAGATTCTCCTTCAGATTCGCCGGCTGTTACTCCGTCTTCGATCGCCAACTCGCCGGCTGAAGCTCTTGCTCCTGTTAGCGGCGCCGTTTCGAACAGCTACACCGTCTTCGGATCCGTGGCGGTTATGTTAACCGCAGCCGTTTTGGCTATGTAGGTTCGAGGATTGAAACGTTCTAGATTTAGTAGATTTTTAGTATTTATTTTATTTAAGATATATATGAGCTTTCGCAGAGAGAGAGAGATGATTCTTTATTTTTTCTTCTTCCTTTTTGTTTTTTATATCAGAATACTATTTGTTTCTCCTTATTTGTTGATCCTGTGAGCGTTTTTATCCATCCATATTAATATATGAGTTTATCAGATTCAAATATTTTTATTTTCATGAATCTAAAATACTATTATGACATCGCGAAAGATTTATCGCCAAATTAATTATAAATATCGGTCTGATTAATGGATGGTTCTAAAATATTTGTCAATATATTGCAAAGTGAAACAAAACCATGATCTGCAAATTTGCAATACAATTTACAACCATAAAAATAAAAAGTGTAATTTATTTCAGGAAAAATAAGGTAACATGAAGCAATTGTCATAATTATTTTGCATATATAAACTAAGTTAGCCGAATGACTAATAGGTAAAGTGAAACAAAATCGTGATAATTTGAAAGATTCATTATCCATGGATACAAGTCACATCATAATAAATTATGATCTATATAATACAAGTTAAGACCCAAAAACAGGTAATCTGTAATGTAGTTCAAGAAAAATATGGTAACATACCTTGATTAATTGTCACAATGATTTTGCATATATTCACATACTGTACTTATATTGTACTAGTAAACAAATTAGCCCAATGAGAAAATAGAGAGTAGTAACAGCGATATATCCATTAAAGTTGGGCCTTGAGGCCTTAATCGTAGCCCAATGGACGTTTTAATTGAGCTACCTGAAATTATACTGAATGAAAACCATAATTTTGGTGACGATAATACACATTCACAGTCACATTAACTGAACAAATTTTTTTGACAACAAAAAAAAACTGAACAAACTTCTCTTACCAATTAGATTCAGAGAATTGCTTCATAAAATCTCTATGTAGTGTTTCTTGAGGAACAAGACTCTTCAACAAAATGGACCAAGTTCTACAATTTGGAACAAAACCTTCTTCAATACCTTCATCCAGAAGAAAGCAAGCATCATCAACAAAACCTCCTTTACACAACCAACTCATCAAAGTGTTATACGTCACCGTATCAGGCGATATTCCTTCAGCCTGAAGCTTCTTAAACATTGCCAAACCATCTCCGATCCTACCGGCCCTACACAGACCGTTTATCAGACTGTTAAACGTCACAATGTCCGGTGTGGATCCTCTATGAACCATCTCTTTCTGAAACTCAACCGCTTCTTCCACCATCCCGTTTCTGCATAGCCCGTTTATAAGTATGTTGCAGGAGATGCTGCTCGGTACAACCCCGTCTCTTAACATCTTTTCGAACAAGCTTCTCGCCTTATCAACCTCCCCGACCCTGCAGAGGCCTTTTATCAGACCATTGTAGGTTATCTCATCAAGCGGGGATCCCTGGAAAACCATCTCGTTGACTAGCTTACTAGCTTCTTTGATTTCACCTCTTCTAAGAAACGTGTTAATCAGAGTGTTGTAAGTAACAGTGTTGGCAACAACACCTTCTGAAATCATGTCTCTATGTAACCACAAGGCGTGGTCAATTTCATCAACCTCGCAGAGTCCGCATATCATCGAATTGAATGTATACACATCAGGTTTACAGCCTTTTTTCGGCATCTCTCTGAAAATATCGATGGCCTCGGGGATTCGATGTTCCTTGCATAAAGCTGATATCAAACAGTTAAAACCAACAGTGTTGAGTTTCAATCCATCGGCAGACAAATCATTCAGAACATTGTAGGCTTCATCTACCCGTCCTAATTTGCAGAAACCATCAATGAAGATAGTATAAGAGAAGATGTTAGGCTTACATCCTTTGTTCCTCATGTTGTGAAGAACTTCCAGAGCCAAGCCTACGAGACCCTTCTTCCAGTATCCATAGATCAGCGAGTTAAATGTGCAGACATCAGGAACGATACCATGAGAGGTTACCATATCTGATAAAATAGATTTAGCATCATCGAGCCTTCCGTGAGTTACAAACCCGTGGAAAAGAATGTTGAAGGTCACGATAGTCGGCTTTGGAATTCTGCTAAAAAGATCCTTTGCAGCATCAATCCGGCCTATCTTACATAGTCCATCCATCAAATAACCATAAGTTATATCATCAGGAGCGAACCCTCTGATCAGCATCCGGTTCACCATTTTTACAGCTTCGTTAACCCGATCAAACTTACAGAGACAAAGGATAACATCGTTGAACGTCTCAGTATCAGGTATACAACCCATCAGAAACATCTCCTCGAGAAGTTGGAGGGCTTCGTTCACTCTATTACACTTCGATAACGAATGTATGAGAGTCTGGTAGATCACTGAGTTTGGGACGCAGCCATGTTTTGTCATGTCCCTGAGCAGAGACAGAGCTGAATCGATTTCGTTTACCGCACAGAAAGCTTTCATCACAACTCCAAATGTAAAAAGCGTTGGTGAAATCTTTCTGCTAAGCATATCGTAGAACACATTGGCTGCAACTTTATGACAACCACCGGCGACCAAAATCTCCAAGACAACATTGTAAGATTTAAAAGTGGGTTCACAGGAAAACACGTTCCTCATTTCCAACATCAATCTCGTAGTTTGTCCAGGAAATCCAGCCTTTTCGTAATCTCTCATAATCGAAATGAAAAGGGATTCTCTAAAAGCGATTTCTTCTTCTTTCATCTGCATCAACAATCTATCAATCGTCTGAAACTCACCACTCGCGCCGAGCTTACATATAAGCACTTGATACACATCGAACGAGTGACGGTAACCCTTTTGAGAGCCTGTCCATGAGAACAACTCCATTGATGTAGGAATATCGAGAGGTAACTCAAGTAGCTTACAGAGCTGAAAAGGAGTGATCTTATGAAATGACTCTCTGAGGGAATCGAGATCGAATGGTCTAAGAAGCTTCTCCCATTCTTTTCCTGAACAGGAACCACCATTTTCCGGTAAGCCGCCATTTTCATCATCGCCGCCGCCACAACCGCCGCTGCAAAATCCAGACGAGAGAATCGCGTAGCAGGAGTGAGTCAGCAAAGACCATGATCTTCTGCTCAAATCTAGAGCAAGCTTTGATCTCGCAAGCATAACCCTAAAGGCCACATCAATCTCGTAGAGAGGAATTTACTGTGAGGGAGAGTTTCCCTCTGGTTCGAGTGAGAAAGAAGACCTTTAGATCACTTTTTAGATTACCAATATACCCCTTTAAACCTTCTCGATCATTTAGAGGTTTCGAATATTCTTACTTCTTCTTTTTGCTTTTTGGATCTCCTGTTGGGCCAGTTCAAATTGGGAAAGTACTAAATTTCTGAGCCCAAACAAAACCGAAAAGAAGATGACTTGAGGTTGATATTGACCGTTAGATTTTGTCAGGTTTAACGAAAGGACAGCCGTCGGATGAATAGATCCGGCCTAATTGAAACCGACACGTGGCTGTAAACTTACGAAGGCGATGTGAATGGAAACCTTTATCACCACCACCATCATCATCATCAATAATGCGATTTAATATGTAAGCTTAGCCAATAATGTGATTTATATATGATATATTGATTTGTAAAATAAATAAGACCACTTATTTACTTTGTGTATTTTAAAAAGAAAAAAGAAAAACACAGTGACGTCATATCTTTTTAAACGCCTCGTAACGATCCAATCAATTATGTGGCCATTATATAATTATGGACATTAGATATGTGGAGGTAAGAGTTAGAACGTGGTGACTGGTTCTTGGACAAGGCCATTAACCATAAACATACGTTTCTATAGTACAATGTGATTGATTACACTTTAAAACCAAACATACGTAATCAACGAAAATTAGTTGTATAAAAAACGTGTTATTATTCATTCTAATCTATAAGTTATAACATAAAATCATAAGCGAAATTAAAAATAGGAAATAAATTTCATGGCCTCGTTCATAACAATTTGATTGAAAAACCCATCGATCTATGTGTATTATATAGTCGCAAATTAAGTAACAAGTGAAGGATTGGGACTGATATATTAACCAGTGTGTGTGTATATATGTACATAGATGACATTCTTATGGACCACTTGTTCTTTCTCTATCTCCATTTATGTATAAATGAACAAGCTTTGTTTTTAGTGCTCTCTTTTAATTTTCCTCCAACTTTTTTCTTCCATTTCACTTGTCATTTAACCAACTAGCGTTGAAGTAATATATAAAGTCATAACTTCTCAGTGACACTGATTAGTTAACAATACATTTGAATATTTGCTGTAACTGGTGGAACTAATCATTTTCAAAGTATGTAAAGCAGGAACATTTAGATTAGGGAATGAAAGAGGAATGATTTGAAAGAAAGTAAGAGGAGAAATATGCAAAAATTGAGAAGAGAAATTAGGGAAATGGTCCCATATGAAAGGCTCGAAGAAGAAAATGAAGAAAGAAACAAAAAGAAAGATAAAAATGCAATTTGTACATAGAGATGATTCAACAACGTCAAAAATAGGCAGGCAAAGAAGAAGGAACAAGGTTTTGTCATAGTTAATGACACTCACTCTCCAACTTGAACCTCTCGTTTTTTAAATATTAGTTTTATAACACCGACTCATATATTTTGCTTTGTTTTCTCCTCTGAACCAACTCATCTTTTCAGCGGAAAACATGTAACAACTGTCAGTAACTCAATAATTCTATGTAAAATCTAAAAAGACAGATACACTTTTGATTTGTAAGATAAGAATGGGCAAAAATTATATTACAAAAAGAAAGGAGAGTTTAGTTATATATGATAATTGAGAAGCAGAGTGTTTTAAGCCCATTACTTCACAGGCTGTAGATATATATGAGAGACTTTGGTTTTAAATTCTCTCTGAGACAATAGACAATTCATGAGAAAGCTCCAATTCTCATATAGCATCCCATGTGGGGATAATCTTTTCTTTCTCTTTCTCTTTCATCTTTATAATCAAAACTAATCAATCTCTCTTTTCTTGAACTGTTTGTTTCATCTCACTCCTTCCACACATCAATCTTCTCCTCTCTATTATCTTCTCTCGGTCATTTTTTGCTTCCATCACAAAGAGTTTGTGAATGATGTGGGAATCTGAGAGCGATCCCGGGATGGGAGGAGGAGGAGGAGGAGGAGGAAGAGAGTATGGTAATGGACTTTTGAGTTCTAACAAACATGGCGGCGTCAAGACTGATGGATTTGAGCTTAGAGGCCAATCTTGGTAATGTCCTCAAATTAACTTAAAAACACTCTACAGTCTCTCCGCAAAACAACATCTTTCCTTGTTATGTTTCATTGATAAAACCTTTGCTTTGATTAGGTTTGTTGCTACGGATATCCCCAGCGATCTTCTGGTTAAAATCGGCGACATGAACTTTCACCTGCACAAGGTAATCAAATGTTCTTGAGAGTCGATATTATTACGCACAGAAGTTTTATGGAATTAAAACGTCTCTGTTTCTTTCCTTCAGTATCCTTTGCTGTCACGTAGCGGGAAGATGAACAGATTGATCTACGAGTCACGAGACCCTGACCCGACAATACTTATTCTTGATGATCTACCTGGAGGACCAGAAGCGTTTGAGCTCGCATCCAAGTTCTGCTATGGAGTTCCCGTGGATCTTACGGCAACTAACATATCAGGTCTGCGTTGTGCAGCTGAGTATCTTGAGATGACAGAGGACCTTGAGGAAGGGAATCTAATCTTCAAGACAGAAGCTTTTCTCAGCTATGTGGTTCTGTCTTCGTGGAGAGACTCGATCTTGGTGCTAAAGAGCTGTGAGAAGCTCTCACCTTGGGCTGAGAATCTTCAGATTGTGAGGAGATGTAGTGAATCAATCGCTTGGAAAGCTTGTAGTAATCCAAAAGGGATTAGATGGGCTTACACAAGGAAATCTCCATCTCCATCGACCACTAATAATTTCGCGAGTTCTAGTCCGAAATGGAACGAATCCAAGGATTCAGGTTTCTATTGTAGCCCGAGTAGAAACAATAATAACCAGCCTGTTCCTCCAGATTGGTGGTTCGAAGATGTCTCTATCTTGAGGATCGATCATTTCGTTCGTGTAATCACTGCGATCAAGGTACATTGATACTTCTCTTTCGAGCATTTTCACAAACAGTTGGTGTGCATATTTCAATCCCCCAACTCTCTAACGCTTGAAACAGGTGAAAGGTATGAGATTCGAGCTTCTCGGAGCTGCAATCATGCATTACGCCGGAAAATGGCTTCCGGGTCTGATCAAAGAAGGAGGAGTTGCAGTAGCTCCAGCAATGTCCGCCATTGGAGGAGGAGGATTAGGGCTAGGAGGAGACGAAATGAGTGTGAGCTGCGGAAGCAACAGCAGCGGAGGAAGCTCCGGTCCCGATTGGAAAGGCGGTCTTCACATGGTCATCTCCGGAAAAACAAACGGTCATCAAGATTCCGTCGCTTGTCTCGGCGGACTCGGAATCAGTCCCAAAGACCAACGTATGATCGTCGAATCCCTAATCAGCATCATCCCTCCACAGAAAGATTCCGTCACTTGTAGCTTCCTCCTCCGTCTCCTGAGAGCAGCAAACATGCTCAAAGTAGCTCCGGCGCTGATTACGGAGCTGGAGAAACGCGTCGGGATGCAATTCGAGCAAGCGACTCTTCAGGATCTTCTGATTCCAGGTTACAACAACAAAGGAGAGACAATGTACGATGTTGATCTTGTTCAGAGATTGTTGGAACATTTTCTCGTTCAAGAGCAAACGGAAGGGTCGAGCCCGAGTAGAATGTCACCGTCGCCGTCTATGTACGCCGACGCTGGAATTCCGAGAGCGAACATCAACAGCGGTAACAATAATCAGAATGCTAAGATGAGAGTCGCGAGACTTGTGGATAGTTATCTCACCGAAGTGGCTAGAGATAGGAACTTGCCATTGACAAAGTTTCAGGTTTTGGCTGAGGCGTTGCCGGAATCTGCAAGGACTTGCGACGATGGGTTATACAGAGCAATCGATTCATATCTTAAGGTATATATATATAAATATATAAAGTAAATGGTCTTATGGTTGAACATAACTCTTGATTTTTTTCTTACATTCTTCATTGATCATGTTTGCTTTTGATTGACAGGCGCATCCGACATTGTCTGAGCACGAGAGGAAGCGGCTATGCCGAGTGATGGACTGTCAAAAGCTATCAATGGATGCGTGTATGCACGCGGCTCAGAACGAGCGGTTACCGTTGCGAGTGGTGGTCCAAGTCCTCTTCTCGGAGCAAGTCAAAATCAGTAACGCCTTAGCCAATACATCACTCAAGGAGTCAACTACGTTAGGAGAAGCTATGGGTACGTATCAACCAATGATCCCGAACCGTAAGACATTGATCGAAGCAATTCCACAATCGTTTCAGGCAAGTAAGAGGAAGACTCATCAAATTCATATAGTAATTGTTTTCTTTTTGCTTATAAAACTCTTGTAACTTCGAAAAACAGGAAGGCTGGGCTGCGGCTAAGAAAGATATTAACACGTTGAAATTCGAGTTAGAGACGGTGAAGACGAAGTATGTTGAGCTTCAGAATGAGATGGAAGCGATGCAAAGACAGTTTGAGAAGACGGGGAAAGTGAAGCCTACATCGTCTTCGGCTTGGACCAGCGGTTGGAAGAAGCTAAGTAAGTTGACTAAGATGAGTGGACCGGAGAGTCAAGATATGGTCGGAGGAGAACAAGCTGGTGTTGATCATCAACCGACGAGGAAACCAAGACGATGGAGGAACTCAATTTCTTGAGAAAGTTTTTAAAATATTTCAAGTGAGCAACCTTGTGTGTTCTTGATTTGATTCTTTGGAGAAAGGAAAGCTTTTGCTTGGTCCTAATTTGTAATGCTATTGATTTCTAATATGGAATAATGACACAAAGATTCGCTTTTTATGTCCATAATGTTAATCAAACAAAAGACCCAATTTTATATCATTGGTATATTACAAAATCCAAACGAAAAAACCCAATCATCTTGACAATACATAGACACTAAGAGAACATGAATCATGAACAGAGACTCAAAGATACAACAACAAAACGAGTAGCAAGTGGGGAAGCAAAAGCCAGAGGAATGGTTTGCATTATTACAGACATTAAAATTAATTACATGACCATGACATCAATTCATAAAATCATTGGACCCACTTAGTCATCATACGGACAAAAGAGAGTGTGGGTCAGAGATTTTTTTGATTACCTTCGGGGAGATTCATAGACCACGCGAGTTTGAGATGAGACTTTGAATATTACCTTTTGATTTCACCATCCACACTAAGCCAAAAAAGATAATCATTGTCGATCAATGACCATGACGACTTCGGCTTTTTTCCACACAAAGCACAGAGAGAAGAAGAAAGTGACCTCTTTTTTTCTTTAACTTTTTGAAAGTGCAGAAGCATATATACCTAAAGTAGTCCACTATATACAGCTAAAAAGCTGGTGCAGAGGATACGGACCCTAAACCACTTCACACGTTTTCACTCGTGAGAATCTTCAAGCCTTATCTGTCTGAAGATGTCTTTCCCATGTTGTCTTTTACAAACAAAATATGGTGACTTGTGACTGGTGATTGGTGGAGGTTTTTTTTTTTAGCAATGGTTCTTAATCTCGACAGAGATTAAGTCTCGTTTCAGCAACTTTAGGTAATCAATGGCTTCGTCGAGAAGTAAGAGCGCTTCGTTTCCTTTTGCACCTGGAACTACGCTCTCGAGTATTTTCAAAGCTGTACGGATCCTGTCTCTTCTCGACTGCTCATTGCTCAGACCCGAACCTATGTCTTCTTTGGTAGAGATGTTTGATTCAGGGAGCTTTTCATCCTTAAGAAAAGACGACTCATTGAGTTTTGTGGAGCTCTTAGTGCCCACAAGTGATGATGAGCCACTGATGTTTTCTACATTACCCAGTAGTTTCTGCCTTTTACAAGGACCATCTATTTCTTCCAATTCCCTTTTATTGCAAACTTGTTCAATCGGATATGGAGAGTGACCAGTGCTCATTACTTCATCATCACTGCCGCAATAATCATCATCATCGTCATAATCATCATCTGAATACAGCAATGCATTGATCTCCTCAGTGTCTTCATGCATTTCCGACTCTTTTCCCTTTATATAGTTCTCATCAAACTCCTTCACAGTAACACGATCTTCCCTGAAATCTTTCTCGAGACCGTGTTGTAACTCAGAGAATTTCACTGGTTCTACAGCCGCAGGAGATGGAAACCGTAGGGGGAATGGACATCGTAATAGACGAGTCTGGTTTCCTGACTGATCGAATATCATAAGTCGTTTCTGAGAAGACTCTAATGCTCCATGTGGAGTAGTAGCAGCAGCACACCAAGACCTTATGTCAGATTGGGAGAATCGTTTTCCACAAGACTCCTTATCATGACTCCACAGTAAAGAATGGAATGGTGGTGGCTGCAAACAGCGAGCCTGAAGCTCAGCTGCATATAGTTTCCCAAGCTCAGGGAGAGGAATTCCAGGACGGACAGACCGAGCTGCTATATCCTCAAAGCAAGCTTGAGGAGGCAAATCCCGTTGCCTAGTATCAAGAGGCATGCTCTTGCAGTTTTAACTCAAGGTAACTTTAGAGAGTACAAACACTGCAGGACCAAAGAAAAAGGCAAAAATCAGCGCAAGCAAGATAAATTGAACAAGTTTATAAGAGAAATAATGCTTGAAAACTTAGTTCGCATACCGATTGTTAAGTTGCTCAATCGGGTGAATGCAATACTTCTTGTTACCTTTTCGAATGAGTAGTGAAAGAAGGAAGAGACAAACAAACGAAAAAAAAATTACAGCGGAAAATCACAAGCCAACTACGTGACTGGTTTGAGTAGAAGTCTGAAGTATTCAGCCTGAAACGCAATAAAATCGCACAATCACAGAGTTAAAAGACTAAAACTATTAGCTAAAAGTGTGATAAATGAAAGAGCATGATTTGTGCTACAGACCTGGCAATTATCCATCGGTTGAAAGCATGCAATAACTCTCACTACAATTGTTGGTCTGTTAGCGTCTCCTGCCTCGTATTTCAATGCTCGAAATCTTGTCTTACCAGGGGATTGACACACCATAACTTTGAGGAAACCTTAAATGAAAAGCAGACAGAGAGGCCAACCGAAAGAAGAAACTTTTTTTTGTGGAAAGAAAGAAGGAAACAAAAAAGAAGGAGCTTTCTGTCTAGCTGATCCTTTGTTCACAATGGAACACGTAGAAATGTTGGGATCCCATTTGAAAAGGAAAAAGGGGTTAAACGGAGGGAAGATGAATAAGAAAGAAGAAGATTTTTGACAATTAAGGGTTGGCTAAAAGGAAGAAGAGATTTACAGAATCACACGGCAATAGAGATTCAAGCTCACAACTTTGCGGTATACGTCAACAGAAGTAGTGAACCAACACATGCTGATTTCCTTTTTCTCTTTTACACTAATTGATACTGATCATCCACTTTCTGTATTCAATCTACTTTTGAGAGTTTAGCATCTGTGCAAAACCGAAGGAAACATCTCATCAGCACCACAAACGGGCTAAATCCAGAAATCACAACAGTGTTAAAGGATAGATAATCATAAATCATCTAGTGAAAACTCTAAGAAATTAGCAAGTGTACGTAGTAGATTCACGGTTTCAATCCCAGCAAAAATACGCCGCATTTTCAATTGCAATTCAGAATATACACAAGCCACAATGTTCTAAGCAACATTCAGACTTCAAGTAACGAAAATTCCCCAAATCATGAATGGATAAGACCGTTTTAACCAAAAATATCAGATAGACAAACAGAGAAAACAGTGACACAGCCGATAAGAGCAGAAACAAAGTAGAGGGAGAGAGAGAGAGAGAGAGGAAGATCGAATTTTGATACCTTATAGAGACGAAACAGAGGAACGATCTTTCGCTCAGATCCAGAGAAATCGATGGGAGTTTTTTTTTGGTTAGCTGAATCAATGCAAAAGCGAAGGGATAAGAGAGATGAAAGTGACCAACGAGCAGCAATAATGTTGTAAGTACCGCACAGTTTTTTTACGAAAATGTTTCTAAAGATGTAAGTGGCAACGATGGTTACAAGGCTTTATAAAAAGATTTTATGACGCTTTTACCCTTTTACGAAATCACCCCTCATCTTTTATGTGTATCGAGGAAGTTACAACAATGAATTTTTTGGTTTAAGAATTTCCAAGTTATTACCGACAAATAATTTGGACTCAATTTATAGTTTATTTCAGTTCGGTTTGGTTAGATTCCTTCAGGTTTGAATTCGGTTTAGTTTTAGATAAAACAAATTAATAAGCAAAGCTAATCTTGTATTTTTTAATATATTTGTTATAATGTTTTATAAAATATTAAAAATTTAAATTTAAGTGTTTTTTTCAGTTTATTTAACGTATTTATAATTTTTTTTTACTTTTAGATTTTTTCAGTTTATTCAATCATATAAATTTATTCGGCTTCGATTGATGACTTTTATTTTTGTTTTGTTTGATACTTATTTCTATCCAAACTGTGAATATTTTTTTCTGTTTTTTTATTTATCTATTTAATTACTTTCACATAGATTAAGATCTAAGGCAGATGGTAGCTTTTATTGATAAATAAAGGTTACATAATTTGAAATGTACGAATGGAATTTCGATTATACAAAGAAAAGTAAATGTTACTTGAAGATTAATTTTGTAATTAAAACGGAAGCAATTTGTATTGGTGCTTTGCTTGAAAGAAATGGGACAAGGGGGCCGAACGTGTATATACGTAATTATGGTATATATGATGACAAAGTCTCACGGTCCATAATTTCAGGTTATCCTTTACGATTAAATAATATTTTCTCTAAATAAATACTTTGTTGATTGTTCTTTAAAGTAAAAGTCCATACGTTTTCTTCTTTTTTTTTTTTGAAAGCTAAGTTAGTGAAAGTGTGCTCAAGCTTTTATATCCTTAATTATATTCTAATACATTAGTTCAGGTGCGTGTTGTGTTTTCAAACACCCATTGTGACGGAAAAGAATAAAAGCCAACCACTCTTTGTTTTTGTTTTGTTTAATTTTAATTCATAATTTAGCATCTAGCTTATGCAACGCCAAATTTAGCTCAATACTTTTGTTTTATTTTATTAATATTCTGTAGACTTCATTTATTTTATATATTATTGTTCATAAAAGTCTAATGTGATTGGGGAATGTGGGTGAAAAAGAAAAAGAAAAAGAAAGAATGAAAATGGAAAAAAGAAAAAGAAAAAGAGAATAAGTGATGATTAAAGAAATGCACGGGAATTTTAAGTGCTTAATTACCCGCACGACTTCTCTCACATTTCTCTTTTCTTCCTTTCTTTTGTTAACTTATACATCTTGTCTGAAAAAGTTTTTAGCTTTCGTCTTTCTTTCTTCTCCTTTGATTTGATATTAAGAATAGTAATTACTGTATTAGCAAGTGTTGAATTCAAATTTCATCATCGTTCCAAATCATTTTACACCCAAATCTAATTTGAGATAATTTATTTTCTGATTTTATTGCCATTTTTTTATGTACAAAATAAAACCAATTCAACAAACTTGAAGGTAAAGTATGTTTTTTTTAGTTGATCTATCGATCTATCCATATTAAACATTAACATAACTAGAATTGGGCTATGAAAATATCGGAAACATCCACACTTCTAGTTATAAAAATGTAAAACTGAAACAACACTAATGATAATCTCTTAAGAACTGCAAGAATACATGCACTCGGATTGAAACAGGAGATGGGTCTTTTATTTAGGATCAAACTTTGTCCAAAGAGTTTAGAAGAACATTGACAAGTGACATCATAAAGTTTTGTTTCAACAAGATCCCAGAAGCAATAAAAGAAAAAAGGTTGTTACCGCTTACTAATTTAACATTCAAGTTTTGTTGTGCTTTTCCATAGATAAATAACCTTCCCACAGTTTTGGAGATGGGGAGAGATCATCACTGCACGCTCAGTACTTCGATTTCAAAGTCGAGAACCGAGTTAGGCTGGATTCCCCACGCCGGAAAGCCACCAGCACCATATGCATAATCCGGTGAGCACTGCAGAAACAGATAGGTTGCAAGCTGAGGATGTTAAAAGCCGCCAAAGATATAGCACACGAATGGTTTCTACTTTCTACTACAACAAGCTCTAAGTAACTATCATTACAGACGAGAATGATTTCAAGAGAGACAAAAAGCTTGGGTAAGAGGAACACGAAGATCTAGGAATCAATTTTCATGATGAGAGTAGTAGTCTACATACCCGCAAGCGAGCAACCTCTCCAATTTGCATTCCAATAACGCCTTCATCCCATCCTGTAAGCAAATTTTCTCGACAATTAAAAACACATATTAACTCACCAAAAAAGTGAAAATAGAGCCATACATATGATATGATCATCGGACCATGTAACAGAGGAAAATTTACCTTTGATCACAGCACCTTTACCGATTTGGAACGAGAATGGTTTTTGCCCAGCGTCCTTTGTACTGTATTATATACCAAAGTCCAAAGCGCATTTAGGCCTTACGGATGACCAAAATTAACAAGACCATGAAAGACAAATCATATCTACTTAATGGCGAGAAGATCGTTTACCTCCAGAACTGCTGGGATAGATCACCACCTTTCCCTGAAACAAACAAAAAGCATTATGAAACGATTCTGAACAAAACTAACAAAGGATTAAAGTGTGTATAGAGAGTTTCAGTCTCATACAAGAAATTTGTATTATTAGATAATCAAGCTTCACCACTAGAAACCTCCAACTACAGAGCTAAAAAGAGATCGGTTCCTAGATAATCAAGCTTCACCACTAGAAACCCTAATTAAATCCATTTCTCAAGCAAGAAATCGAACACAATTAGCGAAAACAATACCACATCGAAAACCTTCTCAGCTAAGCAGATTTGTATAGATCGGAAATTTTGCAATCGCGAAATGGGAAATTTCAAAGATAATAAGAAGTAGAGAGGTTACCGAATCCGGTGCAGTGGACGGTGACGGTTTGACCCGGAGCAGGTTTGGGACCGGTGCCGGGTCTGATGATTTGCTTCTCCACACCCATCGCTTGCTTAATCTTTTCCCTTCTCTTCTTTCTCTCTCTCACTGTCGTCACTCTCTCGCAGCTTCGAATCTCCAGATGCTTATGCCTCGCCTGTTTTTTTCTTTCTTATTTGTACTGTTTTCATTATCATCATGGCCTTATAAAACTATAAAGCCCAATCTGAAAAAAAATGATTTTTTTTTGGCCCATTCTTCGTTCTCACAAAGGTGGATCAGTACAAAACCATTTGCCCAATTTTTTTTTTTCAGCAACCATTTGCCCAAATTAAAAAGCAAAATCCAGCCAAATATCTGTTTTTGTTATTTTGGGTCAAATTTAAATATATATTTCGACACATTCTTCATCATTAATAGCTTTTCTCAACAAAGTCGAATTTAAATATATCTGTCACAAAGTTTAATGATTTATCTAACAGTTAGTTTAATTACATTTATTTGTTAAGCGAACTTGGGAAAAGTGAGGAGGTCTAGACCGCGAAAAAACAAAAACCAGTGTGAGCGTATAAAAAATGGAATCGAACCAAACCAACCGAAATTTTGAAATTCGAAAACCAAACCAAACTCAACCTCGACTCTGATCGGCATCAATTCTCTGTCTCGAATAAACCAAATCCGTTCATCTCCAGATGGACCGATCCTTAACCGCGAGTTTACTCTCGACGCAGCTTCTTTCCTTATCATCATCCACCGTCCATTTCTCGAACGTGCACTCAGTGAAGTCGTAATAACCACCATGGATTGATAAAGTTCCTTTCTTCACTTTCTCATCGATCCAGGGATACGACAATAGATTCCGCAGCGAGCAGTTCACAGATTCCTGCAAGTGTAAAACGAAATCCTTTAGGACCCGTAAAGTGTGTTAATGGAACAACAAAAGGCTTTAATTCACCTTTTCACAATGCCGACATTGTTGATCAAAGCTGAGTTCTGAAGCAGCGGATTTCGAGATTGATCTTGCGGTTTTCCCAACAACGACCCAGTTTTTTATAAAGTTCCTGGAACAAATTTAAGCAGGAGATGATGAATATGCATTGTTGTCATATTGAGGTTTCAAGTAGATAAGGGAGTAACGAAATTTGTGTAAAACCTTGAATCTAAGTCTTCTTCTGTTTCATCATCCTCCATGGTCATCAATGCACGGATGCCTCCACAGCGACTATGCCCGACTACAAGAATGTTCTCGACCTGCAAACAGATTTTACAATCACTTATGGATCATATGCCAAATCGCTACTGCATGATCATGGAATGTAATTAGTTTCTTCATAATGCTTACTTGAAGAGAATTTACAGCAAATTCCAGCGCGGCCTTTGTTTCAGATGGACCACTCTACAAAAAGGCACAAGTTTTCTTGTTTCAGCATCCACGTATAAATAAGTAAAAGGCTGATAACTACGAGCACGTACCTCGTACGTGGGTACGATATTTGCGATGTTACGAACGGTAAATGCTTCTCCTGGTTGGAAGCCCAAGATTTCTGAAGGGCAAACCCTTGAATCTGCACAGGCTATCACCATAAACTGGTCTCTGAGATGTTAGACATATAGTTCACATGTAACTGTCTAGTGGAACAGAAGTGCAAATTTCTCATGACCTTTGGGGATTGGCTCTTGGCTAGACTCTGAAACCGCTCCAAGTTCTCCCTTTATTGGCATTAACAATCAAACTATTACAAACAAGCTTATATGTATAAACCAAAGAAACTGAAACCGATGCTTGTACTTCAGCAACTTACATGTATTTTTCTTTCTTAAAGGTCAGGAACCAATGCTTGATTTCTTCAAAAATGTCATGTCCTTGATTCTGGTGTTTTTCTTCACTGGTTAGCTTAAATGGCACCCTCGAAGCGTTTAGTCTCAACTTGGTATATCTTCTGAAAGATATATCCCCAGTTAGATAAGAAGATTTCAAAGTTACCGGCAATATACTAATGGTTGGTCTACTTCAATGCCTCTTTGACCTATAAATGACATCGTTGCTCTAGTATACACTTCTTTCTCCAATTTATGATAACTTCATCTTATCTCAGCACTAGTAGAGTTGTAAGCAATTTTATCTATACAAGTCAAACGACAAAACTAAAAAGAAAATACCTTGAAGAGGTACAAAGTCTAAGATAGGTCAGCTTCTGCTTTGCATTGTTACCAAAGATCTGTAGAGAAAGTATAGATAGGAGAGTAAAGAGATATGAATGCTAAACAACTCTCTGGGTAATACATTACACCTAGAGAAAGAAAGTGTACCTTTGGTGTATTGTGAAAGACACATATTCCTGAGGAAGAAGAATCCACTGAAGTGGACATGATTGAAGAAACGATTGCCATTAATGAGAAATCTGCAGCTGAGTAAAACCAAGTGAGGCGTATTAGGGAGATTTAGACATTTAGGGAAATTAAAGGAAAAAAAAAGGAAAAGAAGAAACAAGACAGATGGACTTTGGGTTGTCTGGTAGTTCACCTGTCGGATCCAACAACATATAGATCTCATCTTCTCCAACAAAGACGGAGATCCCCATGTTTGCGTTGACCGTTGACCATGACCCTGTCATAAAACATGAAAACGTTTCTCTATCAATTTCTTTTCAGAGGCAGCTTTCTCGCCTGAAACATTTTTTTGTTTCTTGCGGAAATTGAATTTATATAGCTGTTCGTTCATCATTTTCTCAAGCGTTACAAAAACTGAAATTACAGTTATAAAAGCTATCAAGCCAGCCGTGAAAGCTATTTTCACAAATCAGAATTAAGCACCAAAACAGTAGAATTGCTTGATAGCTGACTTTGGATTCAAATTCAAGCTAGGAAACTGTCAAAATTTCTTTTGCACTCTGAAAAGATACATGGTCAAGAAGAGAGAGCCAACAGATGAACCTGATTTTGTCGGCATGGCTTTGCTTTTCCGTAACTATCAACTTGTCTTCATCATAATAATTAGGGAAAAAACAGATAGCACATGAACGTTTAGGGCCTAAACAGTTTAATCATTAAAAAATAAAAATCAAGGAGTTAGAAATACAGTTCTAGATTCTACTATCGGCTTGAAAATGCTTTATGAATCGACAATGAAATCTTTACCCTTAACTGCAGCTAAACTGGAGCTTATAAAAGCCAAATTACATGCACATTAGCATCGGTTGAATAGCTATCGCACCTTCTTGATTTTGCAGACTCTTGTTACAGCTTACAAGTAAGTGAGAACTCTAACATATGAAAGAATACCTACAGCGACTACCAAAGAAGACTCCCTACAAAACCATTTAGGTCTTTACCATAGACCTTGGCTAGAATTTTTTGTCAAAATGCTTACTGGTTTTTCTTTCCTTGATAAATCCAAGAGCGTTAACGGTTACAAAAACTTCGGATGAACGAAGCTACCAACTTGTTCCTGCCACTTTTACCTCTTCCTTTGTTGGCTCAGAAAGCTACGAACACAAAAACTGTTACAGTGAATGTACATAAACAAAGTCAAGCGGTAGCCACGAGGCGTAAATACAGTTTTGATCACTGTGCTACTTTACTTTTCACCACCTCGAGAAAACACCTATATTTTGTACTGTAGCTTTTTGGGTCGAAGGAACAGAATTCTTGTGCAGCAAAAATAAACCGAAACAGAATATGTTTTACCATAAAAAAGCATTTGGCTACTCATGTTATATCCTCTAATCCTAAAAAGAAATCTTAATGCCTTGAATTTTGTACGCGTACATAAGCATGTTCCTTGGTACGATGCATAAGATTATGTACCATGAAGGTAAGAAAAAGTCTGAATCTGGTGCCATATACATCAACAGATTCCAACTACATGGATTCCAAGGAATCAAATGGCTACTATCTCTACTACAGTTAAATATCAAAAAGAGGCATAAAAACTAAGGCCTACAACAACCACACGAACAAAATACAGCAACCTAAAACAAGAGAGGAAAAAAGTCTTACTTCACTAAGTACCCTTGATCTTATCATCTCCAACAACAGAAAGTATTGGTAAACTACTCAAGAATTCATCAAGGCCCTCAAAGAACCCAATCCCTTCGATATTATCCACCTCCCTGGTACTTCCAAGACCGTTGCCTTCATTTCTCGAGCCTGCCACAGCAGGCTCTTCCACTTCATTACTGAACTCCACATTCAAATCCAACCTCCCTAGGCTCTTAGCTCCAGTTCCCGTTCTTTTTCTACTACTCAATGGTTTAGACAGAGATGAGGAACCAACAGCAGTACCATATGAAGCATTTAAAACCGCGGGATTGCTAGCACCACTGATACTTTCTACATTTTGGATTCCCTTGCCTGCCTTCTCAGCTCTATGTTTCTTGTTACTTCTCACAAGCGTTTCTTTCCCTTTCCCAACATTTGCCTTCTTGGTCACTCGTATCTCATCTTGCCAATCATCATCATCATCATCATCACTAACGTCATTTTCTTCATAATCCTCCTCAGAAATCGCAACATATAAGTCATCATCGTTATAAAAAATTCTCGGAGGAGCCGGTTCCTTTCTCTTCTTCATGGTCGGCTCATCATTCACCTTTTGCACAGGGCATGCAAAGAGAGGTGAAATAGGTGACCAGCTCGGGGTTTTAAATTCACCGGAAAACCCTAACGGGATTACAGCCCATGAGCAGAAGTAGACGTCTTCTCCTTTCCCCTCCACCGGAGGTTTTTCTATGGTCAGAGCTTGAAACGCTCTCCTACAATCCTGACACTTCAAAACGCATTCCTCGTAAGCCTTAGGGTACTCAAAGAGGACAAAACAGTATGGACAAGCGGTCCAGAAGCTAGTCGCCATGGGGTCAGTCGAGGTTCCAGCCTGGTTCTGCGGCGGATATCGGGCGGTGGATGTAGTTGGCCGAGCAACAGAAGGCGGCTGTTGTGCTACGTTGGTGCATTGTCTAGGTTTCCACTGGAATTGTTGCTGCTGCGGTTGGCTTTGGCGCTGGAAACCAGATTGGCCGAGTTGACTCAGCTGCAACTCTCGGTCGTACAACGACTTCCTCGACGGATCAGAGAGCACGTGCCAAGCATCAGAGACGACCTTAAACGCCTGATCGGCGAACGGGAGGCGATTAACGGAGGGATTGAGGAGAAGAGCGAGTCTACGGTACTGAGTGGCGACGTGTTCAGGGTTTTGAGCTAACCGACCGAGTCGTAGCACGGCGTACCAGTCCGGCAACTTTGAGTCGCCTAAACGAATCTCTCCGGCTATAAGAATGTCGCAGATTGCGAGGAGGTAGTCGGCCGCTTCTGCTCGGGTCGGGTCAGATTCGCATGCGCGGATCGCAAATGTCTTCGCTCCTTGAAGGTCACTAGACGCTAGAAGCTTCTCCGATGTTACAAGCCACCGATCCGCCTCCGTTCTGTTAACACCAGCTCCGCCGCGTCCGCCATGTACACCGCCTATCATATCTCCTCTTTTTCCCCCCTTTTTTTCCTCTCTCCGTAAATTATTTGACTCCCAAATAGTAAACTGTACAGATCTTAGACGAGAATGGAGTTGTATACAACCGTGATTACATGAGTCGGAAGAATTTACACGATGGGTTCTTAGGGCATTTAGGTCTTCTACTCAATATTGAGGATATTAATTATCATTTTAGCAAAGAGCACTAGAGCGTAAGATTCGTGATTTCCCGGTTTGGCTGGGTATTCTAAGAGATACGCCGCAACCGAAATATGAATTTTCGGTCATCGGTACAGCTCCAAAACGCCCTAAGAACCGGTTTGAACATGTTGACTTATCGGAGTATCGACTAACTAATTAATCTCATTAAATAAAAGATGGTATAGAATAGAAAACAGTTAATTGTAATGGCTTATAGTTTGGAACCCACTTCTACTGCGTTTGATTTAAAATTTGTATACTTTACATTAAACAAAAGATTATTAAGAAGATAAACTGCCCAGAAAAAGTGATTTGGCAAATTATTGCCTTCCAAATAAATAAATAAATCAAGCTCATTATCGTCATCAAAGTCATCGCCATCTTGTTGGTTTCGTGATCGAACCGCTAAGAAAACTCTTGCGAAAATGGACAAGACGATCTCAGAAAACGGAGAAATGGTTGCCGACGGATCGATTTGTGGATATGATTCGCTGCATCAACTCTTATCCGCCAATCTGAAGCCTGAGCTCTATCAGGTGAAGAAGAACCCCTGAGCTATGGTCTCGGAGAGTTTAGTGTAGTTCCCTCTATTTGATCTCGTGAATTTTGCTCCTTACGTTTGAATGTTTGATATGCTTTTAGTTAAAGTCAGGGTTCTTGATTATCCTCGAATATTTTGTTGAATTTGTAGTTTTTAGTTAAGAAAAAATTGGATCGTTGATTATTTGATTTTGCAGGAGGTAAGCCGATTGCTCCGTGGAAGTAACTGTGGTAGATCGCTTGAACAGATTGTTTTGCCAGATTCTGCAAAAGCCCTCTCTTCAAAACATGTTTTTGATCTCCAGGTTGATACTCATTTTACTCCCGTTAGGTATACTATTGGATCGAACCATTTGACCGAAGAAAGATGTTGTTTTGATTTGATCTTTTGACAAATTGCTTTCTAGGCCGTTAGCTTTTCAGCTGATAAAGAGCAAATGAGAAAGCCTCGATTGGTCAGAGTTGGTCTCATTCAAAACTCCATTGCTCTTCCAACTACTGCTCCATTCTCGGACCAAAAAAGAGGAATATTCGAGAAATTGAAGCCGATGATCGACGCTGCAGGTGTTGCTGGTGTTAACATACTGTGCTTACAGGTTTTGCCTCCGTTTGCTTTCTTTAGTATAACTAGTTATTAGTTAACTGTTTTAACTTTGAAATGGTTCTACCGATAGGAAGCTTGGACTATGCCATTTGCATTCTGTACAAGGGAGAAGAAATGGTGCGAGTTTGCAGAGCCTGTTGATGGCGAATCAACAAAATTTCTTCAGGAATTAGCCAAAAAGTATAACATGGTGATTGTGAGTCCTATTCTCGAAAGAGATATGGATCATGGTGAAGTACTTTGGAATACCGCTGTGATTATAGGGAATAACGGAAATATTATTGGCAAGCATCGAAAGGTAAACTTTCGCTACATGTCTATTGTGGCTTTGTCTTTTCTCTTGTCAACTAATTTCTATTGCTTGGTGTGACAGAACCACATACCGAGGGTAGGAGACTTCAATGAGAGCACGTATTACATGGAAGGAGACACGGGCCATCCTGTGTTTGAGACGGTGTTTGGGAAAATTGCAGTCAATATATGTTACGGAAGACACCATCCTCTAAATTGGTTAGCTTTTGGTCTAAATGGTGCTGAGATTGTCTTCAACCCTTCAGCAACTGTTGGTGAACTCAGTGAACCAATGTGGCCTATTGAGGTTTTACTTCTAATACTCCATTTTTACCTAATTTAAAGCGTATGATAGCATGGTCTGACATTTCAATCTGTTCCTTCAAAACTCAGGCAAGAAATGCTGCAATAGCAAACAGTTACTTTGTGGGATCCATTAACCGAGTTGGAACCGAAGTGTTTCCAAATGCTTTTACGTCAGGCGATGAAAAACCGCAACACAATGATTTCGGTCATTTCTATGGATCAAGCCATTTCTCTGCACCGGATGCTTCTTGCACGCCGTCTTTGTCCCGTTACAGAGATGGGTTATTGATCTCGGACATGGATCTCAATCTCTGCCGGCAGTTCAAAGACAAATGGGGATTTAGAATGACTGCAAGATACGAAGTCTATGCCGATCTTTTCGCGAAGTACATAAAGCCAGACTTCAAGCCTCAAGTTGTCTCTGACCCAATGCTCCACAAGCATTCTTCATAAGAAAATATTTCCCAATTACTCGAATCTGTGAATCTTCAAAAGAAGGAACTTTGATATCACATGTGTAACAGTAACAGAAAATCTGTTTGTGTCTCTGTTTATATCAATAAAGTTGAGGCCAAAAGGCCTTTCCTTTACTCTCATAATCGAACCGGTTCATAACTAAACCGGAACCCAATTCCAAAATTAGCCGGAAGCCAATGCTGTGGAGTGTGGACAATGGAATTCGTCATCCGTGTTTTGCTATCCGAGATTTTGAAGCGTATTCAGATGAGATTGAGTTTCGCGGATGCTCTAAATTCAGAAACATAATGCAATCTCTCACTATAACTCGGTACCCAACTTCAATTTCCCGGCCAAGACAAATCACAACTTCTGTTCTCTCTCCTCCGACCGCCGGATACAACCGTCGCGGGATGGCGTTTCGCCGTGAGCCTGCTTCGTTTAAGTCCCTCGCCGCTCGTCGGACTTCGATCGGCGATAATGATGATGGATACTGTACTCTCGTAGACTTTGCAGGTAATAAACAGCTCTGTGAGCGAAATTAGTACCTACCTCGATAGATTAAAGTTGTTGAGTTCTATGTCAGTCAATGTAAATGTATGTCCCAAAAAGCCCGGACTTTGTCGGAAAGACCCTGAATTTAGCACCTATAATGTGCTTAACTGAGTAAGACAAGTCCTGGAAACTCTCTCAGTGAGACAAAACTACGGATGGGTTTTGAAGGTTCCTCTGTATATACAGCTTTCTTTAAAGTTTTAATTTTTTTTCTTAATGATAGGTAATGGAGGAGAAGGGGCAGATGTAGGCGATGATCTTGTGGTGTTGCTTTACCACTTACAACATGCCTGCAAAAGAGTCGCTTCTATTGTCGCATCTCCTTTCAATTCTTCACTTGGAAAGCTCTCTGTTAACTCTTCTAGTGGCTCAGACCGAGATGCGCCTAAGCCGCTCGATATTGTCTCAGTATGTATTTTTCTTTCCTTTCTTTTTTTGTCATGATTCGTCAAAGATTCAATCTTACAATTCATGTTCTGTTCTTGCAGAACGATATCATCTTGTCATCTCTTAAAAACTCGGGGAAAGTAGCAGTAATGGCTTCCGAAGAAGACGATAGTGCCACTTGGATAAAAGATGACGGTCCTTACGTCGTGGTTGTAGATCCTTTAGATGGATCACGTAACATCGATGCTTCCATACCCACGGGAACTATATTTGGGATTTACAGTCGCCTCGTTGAGCTTGATCATTTACCAGTTGAAGAGAAAGCTGAGCTCAATTCTCTGCAGAGAGGAAACAGGCTTGTAGCTTCGGGTTACGTGCTCTACTCGTCAGCAACGATACTCTGCGTTACTCTTGGCTCCGGAACACATGCCTTCACGCTTGATCGTTCCACAGGCGAATTCGTTCTTACCCATCAAAACATTAAGATCCCTGCTCGAGGTAAAAGCTTTTTTTAATGGCACATGTGACATTTTTTACAGTAATACCATGACTAAACAGAATCGTTTTGACCGGATTGATCCGTTGCAACATCCCTAATCATGGCTCTAAAAAATACCTGCCTTGATCATTGCTCCCTTTGGTCATCAATCAACAACAGGACAAATATACTCAGTGAACGATGCGAGGTACTTCGACTGGCCAGAAGGTTTGAGGAAGTACATTGATACGGTGCGACAAGGCAAAGGCGAAAACCCAAAGAAATACTCGGCACGTTACATTTGTTCTCTGGTGGCTGATCTTCACAGGACTCTATTATACGGCGGAGTGGCTATGAATCCAAGAGACCATCTCCGTTTGGTCTATGAAGGAAACCCATTGGCTTTTCTCGTGGAACAAGCTGGTGGTAAAGCCTCCGATGGAAAAAGAGAGATACTTTCGATACAGCCAGTGAAGCTTCACCAGAGATTGCCTCTGTTTCTTGGGAGCGTAGAGGATGTGGCTGAGCTTGAGAGCTACGGAGATGTGCAGCAAACTGTGAATCCTGGCTACGAAGTTTGAACGACTTCTCTGTTTCATTTCATGTGTTCAAACATAAATCAATCTAGATCTTGTTGATTGTAACATAACACTGTTAAAACATAAATCAATCAATCTTGTTCACTGTAACATAAAAACAGGCCTTTCTCCGTAATTCTTGAATAAAGATTAAATATACCAGTTGACAAAAAAAAATAATATATATATATATATACCAGCCCAATAAAGTTTCGGTTCGGGGTTGCCATTTTAAAAAAAAAATACAGAGAATATAGCGGCGATATTAATGCGCTTCCTCGGCGTAAGTTAGTAACTTTAAGCGTTAGAGACTGCGAAAAGACTTCTGACAATCTATTCGCCGGGAACCGCCGTGACAAGGTTGTAGAAAGAAAAAGGGAGAGATAGAGAGAGAGGTCATGGACCGAAACAGCTTTCATTATTCTACAGAGAAGAGATCCGGATTGGTCGATCCGGGTTCAGGATTCGGATCTTCCAAAAGGGTGAAGACGCATCACGGACAGCTGCTCTCAGCTCTGGTTGTGCCGGTGGGACACGCGTCGTTTCGATTGCTCTGCCCCTTATCTCTGGTCGGTGCCGTGATTGGAAAATCCGGAAGCGTGATCAAACAGCTCCAACAGTCAACCGGAGCTAAGATACGGGTCGAGGAGCCTCCGTTTGGGTCTCCGGATCGGGTCATCACGATCATAGCGCAAGTGGATTCGACGTCTAGGGTAAAATTAGGTGTTGATAACAATGAGCGGAAGGAGGATGAAATTGAGGTATCTAAAGTGCAAGCGGCGTTGATTCGTGTTTTCGAGATTTTAGCGGCCGAAGCGGATAGCAGTACGGTCGTGTGCCGATTGTTGACGGAGTCTAGCCATGCGGGTGCTGTGATAGGCAAGGGTGGTCAAATGGTGGGGCGTATTAGGAAAGAAACTGGATGCAAAATTGCGATACGGACTGAGAATTTGCCGATTTGCGCTGACAATGATGACGAGATGGTGGAGGTATGAACTTTTGTCTTAACTTATTGTGTTTCATTATCGAATTTGCCAAATTTTTTTTTTTACACAAAGTTACATCTGATGTAAAACAGTTTTTTGGTTGAATTAAATTTTACATTCATTAAAAAAAAACAGAATTTGCCAAATTGCGTTCTCAATTTTGTTGCGCATGAGCTACTTTTCTTTGGAGTCGAGTTCTCGTTTTTCCGGTTTAAGGGATTAACTACAGCTTCTTTTTCCTAGTTTTATCAGTCATTAGAACTTTTTATGCGTCAAATTGAGAGAAGGTGTGAGCTTGAACGCTTGGTACATAGCACTCTATATATGCTTGTTTCTGCAGATTGTATTGTGTGTCTTCTCACCTTGAGTATTCAACTATGTGGCAGATTGAAGGTAATGTTATCGCCGTGAAGAAAGCTCTTGTATCTGTCTCCTGCTGCCTGCAAGATTGCCAACAGGTTAACAAGATAAGGGTGGTCGGAAACAGGCCCCTTGAAAAAGAGATCCACGAATCTTCGCATAGGCCCATAGAAACAATTATTCAGGACTCTCTTCATAGGTCCGTTGAAGAATACGATTGTAGACCGAGAACAACTGACATGTTTACTCGGGGCACTTTAGCTCGGCCCAATGATGTGATTCCTCATGATGCTTTGCATCATAGGCATATTGAGGGGCTTCCTCAGGGTACTTTCCGTAGGCATACTGAGGAGGACCGTCAAGATGCTTTACACAGGCAGATTGAGGCGGAACAGCAAGAATCATTACGCAGGCATATTGATGTTGTTCCTCGAGAAATGTTATACAGGCCTTCTGATGCGGGCAGGAGAGATGTTTTTCGACAGTATAGAGAGGTGGATGATTCTCATGATTCCTTGCATAGACCTTTCGAGATGGTTCAACGTGATGCTATGGGGGGCATGCCTTTTGAGTTGTTTCCACGTGATGATTTTGGAAGGCGTATTGAAACAATCCCACAAGAAACTCTTAGTCGGCCAAGTGCAAATTTTCTTGCACATCGTAGTTCCACTCTGGAGACACATCATAACAGCATTATTACCTCTGCCTCAATGACTACAGCTGCCACCATGAAACCACATCTATCAGAAATGGAAGTAGGGAAACAAGAAGTAGTTTTTAAGATACTTTGTTCCACTGAAAATGCCGGCGGAGTTATCGGGACAGGGGGTAAAGTTATAAGGACGCTTCATAGCGAGTCAGGTGCCTTGATAAATGTGGGAAATACACTTGCTGACTGCGAAGAACGTTTGATTGCAGTTACTGCGTCAGAGGTTCTTTATCTTTCCCATTTTCATGGATGCTTTTGTGTTATTCTCCTATCTATCTACTATTCTTGATAATTGTTTTTGTTCACCATGTAGAGCCCTGAATGTCAAAGCTCGCCAGCCCAGAAAGCGATTGTCCTTGTGTTTACTAGATTATTTGAGCTTGCCACTAAAAAAATCCTAGACAATGGCCCAAGGACATCTATCACTGCACGGCTTGTGGTCCCAACAAGTCAGATTGGTTGTTTGCTGGGAAAAGGAGGTGTTATAGTTTCGGAAATGCGGAAAACCACTGGGGCTGCAATTCAAATTTTGAAGGTTGAGCAGAATCCAAAATGTATTTCAGAGAATGATCAAGTTGTGCAGGTACTTAGGTCATTTGTTGACCTTATGGTTATGGCACATATTCCAATTGCAAAGTACTAGTTGATTAAAAGACCTAATATTATCTTGACAATCTCATATGATTTGTGAAGCATAGTTTGAGACCAGCATGCTAAATCTTAGAGCTTTGCTTTTCCGATCTGTTTTGATCTCTGTTCATCTTGCACTCTTGTCATAAGTTTGTGGTTTTTAGTTATCGAAATTTTCTGAATGAAATTGAATCATTCATGCAAACAGAAAGAAAATCAAATTCTTGAACTTACTGTAAACTTGGTTGAGGGGTTAACTCGGGAAGTCTTTTTGAACATTTGAACTCTGAAATGCAATATTCATATTATTATTTTTGTAAACATCATTGATTTTTAAGTTGTTTGTGACAAACTCATTCTTTGCTGGTCAATAGATTACAGGAGAGTTCCCCAATGCAAGAGAAGCCATTTACCATGTTACGAGCAGGCTGCGAGACAGTCTTTTCTCCAACTCAATGAAAAATTCCGTAAGCAAGAGCAACTCCACTTTAACTACAGAGAGAATCCACCACGGACAATTAGATAATCCTCTGTCAATTGGGTCTCATCAGTCCTTTAGTCATCCACCTACCATCTCTACAAGTCTGCACAGAAGATCTGATAATTCCTTTTTAAGTGGGTCTCATTCATTAGTTAATTATTCGAGACCTGCTGGCACAGATCCGTACATACGACCAGAAGACCCAATTCCTGATAGGTTTAATCCATCAGCAGGCTATTCTCCTAATTTTGGTCTGCGGTCCACTATGGACCACAATGATATCTCCCATCACTTAACTGAGACCGCATCTCGTATGTGGGCGTCCCCGGTATGTCTCCATTCCTCTGTATTTCCCCATTCTCTTCTTTCTGGTGAACATAAGTACTTTTTAATGCTCACTGAGGGATTTTGAGGATTAGATCTGCCCTTACACTAACACATACTTCTGCGGCTTCCTCAAAGTTAAGAAAGACAGAGTTTTGGATTTTATTTTAACTTCTGTAGCTGATATACATAGTCTTTATGCAGCCACCGGCAGCTCCAAGAGGCTTATCTGATGCCAATGGAGGATTATCTTCGGCAAGGGCTGGCCTTGTTCATGGCAGGTAAAACCGCAACAGTTATAGAAAGTTATGAGATATTACCGCAATTAATTTTGTGTGTGTAACATGCTGGCTTAATCTTTTCCAGTGGACACAGATCTGCCATCGTTACAAACACAACTGTAGAAATTAGAGTTCCAGAAAATGCTATGAGCTTTGTGTATGGAGAGCATGGCTACAATCTGGAGCAACTGCGACAGGTAAGACATTTTTTTAAAAAATCTTTTCCGGGTTGCCCAATAGTGTAATCGAAAGGAGCAATGATATATTTGCCCCACAAGTGCAGCCGTAGGGTTTAGTTTCCATTGGCGTATCTTACTCCCTGAAATCATATACCAAGAATCAGTGACGATTGAGAAAAAAACAGAAATGAACTCTAGGCTTGCTAAAAAGAAAGCACACAAAAGCAAAATACATATAAGTAATATCTTACACTGTCAGACCATCCTGCCACCCTTAATCTAGGTCAATAGTAATATTCTATCCCCAACGATAAGATAACTTTACTCGAAAAAGTCAGTTTTAGTCACGAACACTCAATACTTTTCTAAGTTCTCGAACCTTTTCTGAAAAGCTCATCATTCAGTGTTACAACATGGACTTCTTATATAGGCTCATTAACTCTGATAGATGATCAACTACAAACCAAATAATTAGTGTCATAACCGCTTAAGCATAGCTTATATACCATTTGATGTTTGTTTAATCAGATATCGGGTGCGAGGGTCATAGTCCATGAACCTCAACTAGGAACAAGTGACAGGATCATTGTCATATCAGGAACACCTGATCAAACCCAGGCTGCTCAAAACCTCCTTCATGCCTTCATCCTTACAGGTGAAACCTCAAATGTCCAAAAACTACAAAAATACAACCTAAACTAGAACCACACAGTTTTCACCATACAGAAAAGAGAAAATCAACGAGCTACCACCTGTTTATTGTTTTATTTAATAGTCTCTTTTTTTTGGTTTGGATCTTTAAAAGTCTTGTACAACATAGTACTTTGATGGAATCAGTTTGATGTCTTCTCTAAATTTTTCTTCTTTTATCACACATTATTACTACATGGAATTGAGATTTGATTGAAAGGACCCAGAGGAAGAGTCATAGCTATAGAAACCGTGGTCTCACGAACCTTTTCAGTAAAAATCTTGACAAAAGGAAAACTTGAGAGCAGTAGGTTAATAAATGTTTTTTTGCATTGGAGTGCTGAAATTTGCTCGCACAGTCGCAAATATACTTGACTGTTCATCCTGTTTCAGCTTGTCTCACCTTCTTTAGCTATGAAAATGGTAGAAAACTTGCAGCATTTTGACTCTTTTAAGTTCCAGAATTGAAGCCAATGAATTGTTAACCTTTAAGAGAGTTTCACTGATGGTTTGAGACCCTTGACTTTATAGCTTTTCACATACTCAAAACCTTCTTTGTCTGCAGCAAAACTGTGCAATAGAAAGATGAAATATAAGATTCAAAGCACTCCTCTACACAAATCACAATCAATAATCGTATCAATAGAAATGCAAAATTGAGACTTTATGTGTAAAATTGGTTGTCACGAAAGCTAAAACACTGAAATTTGGGTTTATCTAGAGAGTCTAGTGTGTCGAATATTATTAGTATGTTTTGTGCTCTGCATTTGTTCGTTATCATCCAAAGATGAAGATCCTCCACGGAGTTGAACTGACCAGACAGGGTCAAAATAAGAAGTGGAGGTTATGCATTATAAAACAAACATATCCAAGCAATAAGCTTTCAAGACGAAGCCATTATTTCTATTTCATACATCCGTATGCTATTTTTATTAAAGTGAATTATGTTGTAATTATTGTGTTGACAAAGAAGAAATATAATCCTTATAACTTTAAATTTATTTTCTTCGAGTAGTTGAATTTGATGGACCTGTGTGACACCTAAAGAGAAAGATAATCTATTAGGCCTGTAACAAAGCCCAAATTTGTTGTACACCAAAAAAACACCATTATTAATGTAAGAGGTTCGACACCAAATGATTTTTTGAATGGGAAAATAAATAAGCACAAAGCCCAAATTTGGTTTTTTTTTTCATCTGAAAGATATTATATCAACCAAAAAAAGATTTAAAGCAAATTAACCCCAAACGTTATTAGGGAAAGTATAGTTCTAGAGTTTTCGATTTATATATTTTTTTGGTTTTATAAACCGTCGACGTAAGACCAATCATAAACAAACACGTGTTCATCTCTGCGTGGTCTTGACCTGGTCTGGTTATAAATAAACCGACTCCAGGGTTGGGGTAGCTCAATAGCCATTTTGCCTAATCTCAACAATTTTTCATTTCTTCGCCGTCTTTCTATCACAAAATGGGTCGCCGTAGCTCCGGAGGTAAGGCCTCTTTTATTATCAGATCTATTCGATTCTATCACTTTGGATAGCCGCCGTGTTTGTTTTCATATTGGTCTGGCTTTGTTTATGCCTGAATCATCCGATCTAGGGTTCAAAACTATTTGGCGTATTTGGTTCTCGATTCGAGATACGGATGTGATTCATTTCATTTCTCGATTTTTCTTTTTTATTGTTTGTGGTGAAATAATTGTTCTTAGATGCCCAATTTATAGATTGTAGAGGAGGAGTCTTATTTGTGGTTTATTGTTCTCGTTTGTCTGCGTTTTGCAGGAAGATCTGCTCCTCGTCCCCGCCCTGCTGCTGCACGCAGCCCGGCGCCTCAAACTGGTAAAACATAATCTCTGAGTTTGTCTGGTTATGACTAGTCGATCCGATTCATTGATAAATTTTTTTCATCAACTCTTTTTGGGTTTTTGTTTTCAGTAAACCGTGCACCTCCTCCAGCTCCAGCTCAGGCGAGCAGTGGTGGTGGCATGTTATCAGGCATTGGTTCAACCATAGCTCAGGGTAAATAACCCCCTAAATTTGTCTTTTGTCTTTCTGTTTATAAAGTTGATACATTTCTTTGTCTAGACCAGACTGTTTGGTTTGAAAACGCCTCTCCTAGTAACCTGTGTGCTTTTTATTTGGGAAATTAGGTATGGCTTTTGGTACCGGAAGTGCAGTTGCACATAGGGCTGTTGATTCTGTGATGGGCCCACGAACTGTTCAGCATGAAGCTGTTGAGGCTGCATCTGCATCTGCAGGTCCTGCCGCTAGCAACATGTTTTCGAGCACCTGTGACATTCATGCTAAGGCTTTCCAAGATGTAAGTGTTGGCTCTTATTTTCATTACTCCTCCCATTCTAATATTCTGTTGTTCGTCCGGATTATAAGTGCATGAGAATCGAACAGGCGTGATGGAACCTTTAATTGAATTCATTCTTATCGTAGCTTAAGATGTTTGCATACATCCTTGGATTCATCACTAAAATCCAAAGGCTATGTCACTGATTTTTGGATTTTTTTGTTTTGGTTTATTGATGGCAGTGCATCAGCAGCTACGGAAGCGAGATTAGCAAGTGTCAGTTCTACATGGACATGTTGTCTGAATGCAGGAAGAACTCAAGTTCCAGTATTGGTGCCTGAAGTCTGAAGTTTCATTTCTTTTATTTGCTTTTGTTTATCTATAAAATTTATTCAGCTGTGATGTGCTGAGAAATTGGTTACCCCGAATAACAGTATTTTTATTTCCAGAACCAGATGCTGCAAGTTTGAAGTCTTTATGGTTTTCGTTTGTAAGGACTTGGTTATTTCTTAATCAAATAATGCATTATGGATATATATATATTGGGGGTAATATAGCTTTATCCTTTAGCTCTACAGAAACCACACAAAAAAAACAAACTTACCTCTAAATTTTCTCGTCTCCCTTTGTAACTTCTCCATGCGAAAGTTTCGTATATTTGTCAAACCAAGTGTGAGTTCTTCCTAAACAAGTTTTGATGAACTATAAAATTTTGAGTTGTATAGTTTATGGTCTAAGAATAAGTTTGAAACAATTTTAGTTTCGGTTCACTGTCTTTTTTTTTTCAGAAATAAAGTTTGGGGTTTTGGTTTCTTTATTTCTTTATAAATGTTGATATAAAACATTTTTGTAACACACCAATGAAACATAAGATCATTTAACCGGACAACCATCAACAATCACTCCTCTAGCGGTTGGACACTTAGCTAGATCACAATGTTCACCTCTTGTTCCCCACCAATCCAAACTCTTCTCCTCCATCCCTACAGAGAAGTACAACAAAACCGCCATGAACGCTACACCAGCATCCATCGCAGCTGAGAGCACGTAGTTATACCTTTGCCACCAACTTTTCCGGTACCGGAATACAAACAAGTTGAATATCGCCCCGACCAGAATCCATGAATTGTAGTTCACCGCAGTAGCAGGTGGCATCATCGCAGTTGCTCCGAGAAGAACCGGGAGATTCACAAGAGGAATCCACGAACGTTTTGGAAACGCTTTATGGCATAACCACACTATCACCGGTCCTATCGCGCCACCAAGGAAAAACCAATTCATTGCAGCGTAGTTTCCTTGAGAGCCAAAGATCCGTTTTGGTCCTACCAATCCCCAAATGACCGATGCATCGAAGAAAACACGGTCACCGGGACATGTCCATGGACTGTTAGGAGGTAAAAGTTCTTCTTGACATATGTTGTTGATCGAATTTAATTGCCACCACGCGACGGTAATATTGATTGTTCCAGCAAGAATTGTACCAATAAATTGAACCAGGAACATGGATCTTGGTGGAATCTTCATGTAGTGACCAAGTTTGAAGTCATTCAAGAACGAGACAGCTTGTGCCATACTCATGTACCCATAGACTTTGAAGCATACATTTGCAATAGGTCGTCCCGGGTAAATGATTCCCATTGCGTACTCCGTTATTATATTCAACCCTGGTGTCTGCAAAACGGGTAAAAAAATGATTAGTTCATTGCAAAAATTTTAAAAAAATAAAAATAAAGTAACCATGGATTAAGTGATCAATGTTACTTGGTTAGTTGTTGCGGTTATGATGCTGATGGGAAGTGTAAAGATGAAAGCCATCGCACTTGCGAACACAAGACCCCACCAAGGCATTTGAACCTGGTCATTCAAGAAAACACATAACGCAAAAGAGACAAGAAGTGTTGAAGCCAACATTGAGTAAAACCACCATGAAGGTATGTCTTTATATCTCTTCATTAACCTAGTGTGTACATCTTCTTTGCCTTTGTACGAAACTCGAAACCTCTCGGTAATTTCCCTGTTGATTACATGCATATATTGTTTAGTATGAAGTAAAATCTTGTTTTGTTACGACGCTTATATATACTTTTACCTGCCATAGAAGAGAGCTACATGAGTGAGTGTAGAAGCAATGGTGGCGAAACCAAGCCCATAGCTAAGAGCAAAGAACATGCTCAAGTTGATCCTTCCTTGTTGCCCATACTTAGCTAAATCGAGCTCAAACTTATTATTCACGATCGCAGGGATATCGTACTTCTGACCAACCGATGTGAACAAATGCGATGAAAATATAGGAAACCTCTTAGCGTTGTAAGAATCAAATCCCCAATAAGCTAAAGGCAACACGAGGTAGATGAAAAGAACATAGCCAATGAAAACGTTAGCGATGGCGAAGAAGGGGCTAATGAGTGGACTGAACAAGAAAGAGGCAACCGCGGTCCAGTCGAGTGTAAAGGCTCCAAGACCGAGACCTCTCATTCCCGAACCAATCTGTTGAGCAGTGACTGATCGTGGAAATGCCCAACAAACCCATGAGATGCTTGTTAGTGTTGTGAAGAGATAGCCAGGGACTATGTACCATCCGAAGCTGCAGACTAATGCTATTACAAAGAATTTTGCTCTCGTCATCCTTTGCTCATCCTTCTCATGCAGTGCTCTACATGCAGATTTATTTTTCCATTCAAAATCAAGTAAGTATGACTACGAGTACTTCCGACAAAGCAACTTCCGAATTTGCAATAACTACTTGAAATGTGTTATGTGTATATGTTCTAATGAAAATGTTTCTACGACATCGATATATCATCAGCACAACGATGATTAATAGAGTATAATGAAAATGATTAGAGAAAACTCATTATAACCATCGTGTTTAAACGTATATCCAAAAAAAAATGATTTCTTACTCAGGTCGATATTTACTTCGAATTATTTATCTATTAGTTACAGGATTTTTAAATAAATTAAATTGTTTCCTACTTGTATGTAAATATTCCATTACTTCAATTCATATATAGTGATAAATTATAATCATTTTTAGAAATCTACGACGAAAGTGATTAAGTTTATGACGACGTCTTATAAAATTAATAATTAGATTATGATTTTCTTCGCATTTTAGTGGATCTTGCCTCTTGGCTACAAAACCATGTTGCGACTTATAAGACCTAAACGTGTATTTAAGGTGTCGTTATAATTAGATGATTTTTAAGAAATTCGAAATCTCCCATTAATTATATGTTGAATAGTAAAAATGCATAGACCCACCATGTGCAACCTCCATAGATTAGACAATTAACTCCATTTATTGTTATTATAATAATTTCAAAAACTCAATTAAGACGATAACGTGTTTATGTAGATTTGAGAAATAAATGATCTATTTTTACAAAAGTAATTAAAGATATATGTATATATGTCATCAAACATGATCATGAAATGTGAAAATATTAAACCAACTTGGCAACTTGTAGACCACCGAGTCATAGACGCAAAAAGACCGCCATGTCTACAACTTGGCTCACGTGGATTCATACTTGTTCATTGTTTCTTCCTAAAAATATATTAAAAACTTATTTTTTGTTCTGCTTGCAAAAATTCAATTTTTCTTTTGACTGTGTAGAGATGGATAAGAAGATCGACTTCATTCTCGATCAATGGATTGCCCACAAGCGTGGACCATAATTTTGGCTAGTGTTCATTTATTTTCTAATGGGTTTTTGATTTTATTATTTTCCTACGAATTAAGATAATATTACTATACATTATATTTGACTGCTATAATGAAATCTCAATCTTCAAGTTCTGAAAACCACTATGTGATATATCATTTTTAACTTAATCGATACGAGGGTTGGTAGAAAATAATTTGGTGTGAAAATTGGAAGCTAATAGCGTAAAGTCAACGAGAGTGTGCTCCCGCCAAATGGAGTCAAACTCGAAGAACCAATCTTGCTATATTTATTGTTTTTCCTTTTGGTATTTATAAAAAATTATTTTCTCTGAGATGCTGTTTTGGGGGAAAAAGATGTAGATAAGCTTGTATTTATACTATTATTCGATACATATTGATACAAAAAAGAAATTGAATTTACTTTGGGTTTAAAAATTAAAAAAAATTATTAAATTAATCCTAAAGTTGCTTTCTCCCACATATTGATGCTAATGCTTACCATATTATATATGTAGCTTTATTACAAAAGAGAAACAATTAGTGATTTATATACTCGATTAATTTAAGAGTAGAGAACTCACCGAAACAGTGAGACTTGAACCAAAGTGCTAGGCCACCACATGTGAGCCGGTTCGACCACGTATTTCCTTAGTAAACCGGCCCACCCGTATCCCAACACCTACAATTTTGTTTTTGTAATATTTACAACAAAAACAGAATCAAATCACATCTGCAATAAGATCATTCATGTAAACGGACATATTTTCCTTTTTTAAAGAACAAATATACTTATATTGCATGTAATTATTCTCTTTTCTCATTAATACAAATTATTCTGTTTTAAAATACATAAATATACGAGGAGAAAAAAACGTTTTCTTAAAGAAGAAAAAGAGTTATATATGACTGCTCAAAATTCCAATTTACAAGAGCATTTTGTATAATTTTTTAAATCGATAAGGTTGAAGTAGAGAAACAAAATATGAGTCCAAATATGAACATTAAGAAGTAAATTTCGTGATTTTTTCAATTACGTTTCACTACATTCATATTTTTAAAAATTAAAATAACAGCTTAAGAAGAAATGATTAAAGTTATTTTACCAAAAGAATGGTTAAAGTTAGAAATAGAATACCTGCGTAGTGATGATGAGGAGCCAACCGGCAATAAAAGAAATATTTCGGCGATAAAAAGCTTTGATAATTGTGACGATACCAACCGCATAAGCCGACCCGGATCCGAACGCACTACCCGCATTCGCGAAAATCGAGATCAACACATGCTCTTTCATGTTAAACGGACCCGGGTTCAACGAGAACCGGGTCGATCCAAATCCGGGTAATCCAAACCGAGTTTTCGGCAGCACCTTGGCCAAGAAATGACCGATGGGGAGTGTAGCCACTTGAACCGTGATTTGAGTGATTACAAGCGGTTCGGTTCGGTACGAGAAGAATTGGTTTAGGAAAGACAGAAGGGAACATGAGATTAGACCCAAGAACCACATCCTAAATGTCCAAACCGGTAGTGTCGTGTCGTCGGTGTTTGTCACCGTTAAACGAACTTCTTCAATCGGCGATATGTCTTCGTCGGAAAATTCGTCGGCGGGAGCCATCACCGGTGAAAAGGTAATTTATTTGTTTTGTGTGTGAGTGAGAAAGAGATGAGAGAGAGAGAGAGAGAGAGAGAGAGAGAGAGAGAGAGAGAGAGAGAGAGAGAGAGAGCTTCATCCACATCAAGACTTTCACTGACTCTCAGTGCGGGAAGGGCGAGAACAAGTTCGCGTATTTCCCCTTCTTCCTCGTCGCTCCAAAGGTAATCACTTTCTTCAGAATTTTCAATAATCTCTTCCTCAGTATCAGTTTTTGTTTTCTCGGGATCACTCATGTTTTTGCCTTGTCAAGATTATAATTTAAAAAAGCAAGATTGGTTGACAAAGAAAAAAAAGGAGCTAGACTGATTTAATTATTAAAGTTAAATTTTTATAATTGTAAGTTTTACAAGAGGCCCAGCCCAACACTTAATTTAAGCCCAGATTAACCCAATAACCAAAATTGAACCAGAATAATGTCACCCATCCTAATCTCTATTTCTTTACCATCTTTCAATAGAAGAAACTTACTTCAGTCTACTGAACCGGTACATAAGAAATTGGGTTTTTGGTTTGCCAAATACGACCCAAGTTTCTACCAAGTCCATCGCGGTAGCAACTTCCGGTTATCACCTCGGTTACTGATATATGATACGTTATTTTGAAATGTAATTAGAATTTATCACCACCATTCAACTGTTTTTTCCTCTTGCAAATTGATATCTGTTATTCAAATCATTCAAACTATTTTAAAATTTGTGTCTAATTCATTGATAGAAGAAAAAAAAACTTATAATGTCTGAGATCTATAGTTGTGTTTTGGGGGTTTAAACCCATTTTCAAATTTAGTATATGTTTGTACATTAATATTTATGTCAAAAAAATTTATTAAAATAATAGTTACGATAAAAGAAAATATGGCATAATTCTGTAAATTTATCCAAGTCCTATGTGACTGAGAATTACTATTTCTTTTGGGACATATATTTAAGTTACGGTCAGTAGATACTATTTTATTTACAGAGTTTGCTTCTAAACCCTAAACCCTTAAGGGTCCCCAAATTCACAAATCCCAAATCCGTCGTCTAGGGTTTTCTATTTGTTTTCGTTCCTCAAATTTTACATCTTTTTAAAGGTTTGTCCTTTTTTTTTGGACAAAGCAAAATCGCGGCTTCTGCGTTTCAATGGGTAGTAAGAAGAGAAGCAGCGCCGAGTCATCGGAGGATGTGGAGAAGAATCAGACTGATTCGTTTATGAAGAAGAAGAAATCAAAGAGTGACAAGATAAATGCTGATGATACTGATGCGGCGGCGGCGGTCCCTCCCGGCGTTGCGAGTTCCGGGAAGGACATGGAGAAGAAAAAGAAGCGAAAAGCTTCTGACAAAGAGAGAAAACGCGTAGCTCTTGAGAACGACGGTAAACCTTCGCGGCCTACCCCCCCTGTGGTTTCCGATTTGAACTCCGACGACCAAGGAACGTCTCTTGCCGCCGCTTCTTCCTTGTCTTCTTCTTCTTCTTCCTTGCCGGAGTTGCCTCTTAACTATTTCAGGGATTTGGCTTCTCCTGATGCTTCCGTTAGAGAAGCAGCTGCTGCGTCGTTGGTGTCGAGGTTGCAAGAGATTCAGAAGCAATACGAGATGTTACCAGATAAGGAATCTATTGACGGAGGGTTGATGCTTGAAGCTGAGAAAAACGACGGTTTGGATAACTGTGCACCCCATCTGAGATATGCTCTACGCAGGCTAATTCGTGGAGTCTCTTCTTCGAGAGAGGTCTCTCCTTCTTGCTCAGTTCTCATATCCAAAGCTCTTAACTTCTTTTTATCAATCCCTAATTAAAAAACACTGAGTTTTTGGATTGCCAATGTTTCTTTAACAGTGTGCAAGACAAGGATTTGCCTTGGGGTTAGCATTACCTGTTAGCATAATCCCTAGCATTAATGTGGAATCGCTGCTGAAACTCATTTCTGATTCTTTGTCCGTATCTTCATCCATGAAGGGACAAGTAAGTAGCTGTTTTATCCTTTGTTTTATGTGGTTTTTGTTATAGAGACTCAAATGCTTTGGCTTTCCAATTTGACCCAGGACGTAAAAGAATGCCTATTGGGTCGGTTGTTTGCTTACGGTGCGTTAGCGCGATCTGGAAGACTAATTGAAGATTGGCAGTCTGATAAAGACTCTCAGATCATCAAAGAATTTACCGACGCTCTCATTGGTCTTGCTGCGAAAAAGCGGTACTTGCAGGAACCAGCTGTTCATGTTCTTCTAGACTTTGTTGAGAAGGTATAATCCCTTCATTCTTATGATACCATTTATTAAATACCCTAAAAATCTTATGATACCATCTTATTATTGCGCAGCTTCCTGCTGAAGCTGTGGTGACTCATGTTATGGAAGCTCCAGAACTATGTAAGTGGTTTGAACAAGCCACCGAGGTTGGAAACCCAGATGCTTTGCTCCTAGCGCTCAAGCTCCGTGAGAAGATGTCAGTCGATCACCCCGTTTTTGGAAAGCTTCTACCAGTTCCTTTCAGTTCCGGGAAGTTTTTTTCTGCTGAGCATCTTGTAGCCATTGGTAATTGTTTGAAGGTACATGCCAATCTTTTTGCTGCGGATAAATGTTTGAACATTTAAGATTTTGTCTTCAGATTGTGTTTTTGTTGCGTAATTTCAGGAATCTACTTTCTGCCAGCCTCGTGTTCATAGCTTATGGTCTGTCATTCGCGATATGCTGTTGCCGGAAGCTGTTGTTCAAAGCGAAGATGTCACATTGATTCCGAGTTCCTCCAAAAAGCAAAAGCGAAACCGCAAGTCCAATCCCATAGAAGAAGAAGCCACAAATAACATCCGTAGTTTTTGCGAAATTCTTATGGAAGGAACCCTGCTTTCTTCATCTCATGATCGCAAACATTTGGCGTTCGATATCCTGCTTCTTCTTCTCCCAAAGCTTCCTGCAAGTCTCATCCAACACTTTTTGTCGTTCAAATTTGTTCAGTGCCTCATGGATATACTCTCCACAAAAGACTCTTGGTTGCATAAAGTTGCATCCCATTTTCTCGTCGAGTTGATAGATTGGGTGAAAGACGATGATACCAAGAGGGTAGCTGTTACAATGGCTCTTCAGAAACACAGTGAAGGAAAATTTGACAATATTACGCGTACAAAAACTGTGAAAGATCTAGCTGCTGATTTTGAAACTGAAGATGGTTGCACGCTTTTTCTCCAGAACTTGATGAACTTGTTTGTGGATGAACAGCATGTTCCTGAGGAACCTTCAAGTATGAAATGGGCTCTAGAACCTTGCTCTCTTAACTCAGATCAGAGTCAAACAACAGATGATAATTCCGAGATAGGTTCAAACGAGGACAAGGATTCGGTTGGAACAACTGGAAACTCAGATGTTCTGAAAAGCTGGGTCGTTGAATCTCTCCCTGGCATTTTAAAACATGCAAAATTGGCTCCCGAGGCAAAACTGCGAGTGCAAAAACAGATCCTGAAATTTCTCGCTGTTCAAGGTCTATTTCTGGCTTCTCTAGGAAATGAAGTTACGTCATTTGAGTTGCAGGAGAAATTTAAGTGGCCGAAGACAGCTACTCCCACTGCTCTTTGCAAAATGTGCATCGAACAGCTTCAGCTACTGCTGTCAAATTCTCAAAAAATTGAGAATCCACTATCTAAGGAAAATGGGTTGGAGCAGCCTGATGATCCTGTTTCGTACTTCATGAGATTCCTTAGCACACTGCAGAATATTCCTTCGGTTTCTCTCTTCCGTTCCTTGAATGAAGCAGATGAAAAGGCTGTCAAAGAATTACAAGAAACAGAAAGTAAACTCTCAAAGGAGGTAAACGTTTTTATTGCTACTGTAAATTGAAAACTTACTAGAGATGTTGATATGCTTTTGTGTGTTAAATTGTGAAATCTTTACTATCTGGCAGGAAAGGAATTGTGGATTATCTGCTGATGCAAGTAAATTTCATGCATTAAGGCACTTAGTCGTTCAGCTGTTGCTTCAAATACTCCTCCATCCGGGAGAGTTCTCGGAAGCTGCAAGTGAACTTTCAGTATGTTGTGACAAAGCTTTCAGTTCCTCTCTTGATCTTCTGAAAAGTGACGGCGAAGGTGAGGGTGATGGTGAAGAAGAACCAGCAGTCATGGATGTCCTGGTGGACACATTACTTTCTCTCTTGCCTCATTCTTCAGCTCCAATGCGATCTTCCATTGAGCAGGTAATAAGTTAGCCACAAGCAAAAATAAATATTTTCTTTACTTGAAGTTTCTGATCCTTCGATGCTAAAATGAGCTTCTATGTGATCATTGTTTTCAATCGTCTCAACCTCAAGTTTTAATTGAAACTTACAAGTCTATTTTGCTGTAGGTTTTCAAGTACTTCTGTCAAGATGTTACGAAAGATGGACTCCTGAGAATGCTGCGGGTGATTAAGAAAGATCTAAAACCGGCTAGACATCAGGAGGACCAAGACTCTGAGGATCTTGACGATGATGACGAAGATTTTCTAGCTATTGAAGAGGAAGAAGAAGAAGAAGAAAATGAGGAAGTGGGTGAGACTGGTGAGAGTGATGAGCAGACTGATGATTCCGAAACAGTAACTGGCGTTGTCCATATGACAGTTGACAAAGAAGCTCCTGAAAATTCCGATGACTCTGATGATGATGATGGGATGGATGACGATGCAATGTTCCGCATGGACACTTACCTGGCACAGATATTCAAGGAGAAGAGGAACCAAGCTGGCGGCGAAACTGCTCAGTCCCAGCTTGTTTTGTTTAAACTCCGTGTCCTCTCCCTTCTCGAAATCTACCTCCATGAAAATCCAAGTAAGTGCTTCATAAGATAAGTATTTGGCATGATGAAGTGCACAGTGTTAATCTCTACTGAGTTATACGTTTTGTCTTTTTTGGTGATGCTTGAACAGGCAATCCTCAAGTTATGACAGTGTACTTAAACTTAGCTCAGGCACTAGTGAACCCAAGCACTGCAGAAAGTAGTCAGCAGCTTTTACAGAGGATATGGGGTATCATCCAGAAGAAGATCTTCAAGGCTAAAGAGTTATTCAAGGATGAATGTATCGAGCTGCCTGCACTTGCTTCTTTGTTGGAGAAGAACCTTAAGCTGGCGGCAAAACCATTCAAGAGTAAGAAGTCAGGTGTTGATCCTTCCAAGAAGAAGCAGTCAGCTGCGTGGAACCGACACAAGATGATCGCTAACCTTGCCCAGAACTCAACTTATTGGGTTCTGAAGATAATCGACTCGAGAAAATTCTCAGAAACTGAACTGGAGAAGATCTTGGATGTGTTTCAGAGTGTCCTTGTCGGGTACTTTGATACCAAGAAGTCTCAAATGAAGGTAGACTTTCTTGAAGAAGTGTTTAGAAGGAGACCATGGATTGCACACCAACTGTTTGGATTTCTTTTGGACAAAAGCGTGAATCCGAAGGTTGAATTCCGTAGAGTGGAAGCTCTTGAATTGATCTCTGAAGCTCTAAGATCGTTGGTTCCTATTAGCAAAGAGACCGAAGAAGAGTCGAAGAAGAAAATGAAGACCCATCTACGGAAACTGAGTCATTTGATTAAAGAGCTTGTTGCAAATTTGCCCGAGAAGCAAGCAAGGCGCGCTAAGGTGCGTAAATTCTGTGGCAGGGTGTTTCGAATGATCTCTTCGTTGAAACTCACAAAGTCTCTCCTCAAGGGTTTGGGACCAGATGGTCAAACAGCTTGTGAAACTGCACTTGGTGATCTGTTCTTGAATCTCAAAAACACTGAGCATTAACAGGCCGCAACAAGAATCATCAGAGGCTGATCATCTGGCGAAAACCATCTTCCTTTTCGTTTTCTTATTTTTTTCTTATCTTTTTTTTTGGATGAAGGAAACTTGCAGGATCTGAATCAAAGTTTGAATTGGATTGTCCCTATTCATTGATTCCAAGTCTGAATTTCTACATTACTTACCAAAAGATATTACATTGGTCACTTTGTCCTCAATAGATGTTTGATTATTGATAATTCAGCGGTTTTGTCTTCATTTTTTTGTTGTTGGTTGTATTATATATTACAGTTTAAAGCAATGGGTTCCATATGACTTTCTCCATCAGTCAACAGAAGCAGAGACATTTGTTGAACATGTATGTTTAAGGGGTTTCTGGTATCCTTTGTTCTTAGATGAGTTGGGATGATGAAGATCGGAGATGAAACTATGTTAGAAGTTTTTAGGATAAAATCAAATTTGGTATTTCATCAGAGGTACATTAGTAACAAGACATGATCCCTTAACTCTAATTCTTTTGTTTCCGAGTGGACTTTATGCTCAAAAAGTTAAAATTTTATACTAAAACCTCTTTATGAAGAAGAATCAGGATCAAAGAATATTCCTACTGAACAAAAAAAGCATGCATGTGTGGAATTAGCTCAGTTATGAGATCCTGATTTTCACAAATCGGGATTTTTGTCTGATCCGCAAGCTCACTTATGTCTCTTAAATTGGATATGAATGCGACTAATAATACTATGCTCCAAGAGCGAGGTTCGAATTTGTTGTATAGAGGATGATGAAGTTTTCGATTTAGCCCAACTTGCAAACGATTCTTGGGATGTGGCGAAGGTACAGTGGTCTCTAATTATGTATGACAGGACATCAAAGACACCTGTTTTGGAGGATATCTCTTAGTTTTTGTTGTTGATTGATATATTGCATTCAATGATGAATACGATAACAATAATGATTGTCGTTTATTGAAGAAATTTGGGAAGATACAGCAATTTGATAAGTGAGTGAGCAAAGCTGTCTTTCTTTTTATTTTAAGATTCTCAAAAAAGTTCAAAAAAAAACTCCAAACCTAATAACATCCTTTCACACAACACCTGTCCCTAAATAAGGTTGATAGTTTTCTTTTCGTGGACCATCAGTATTTATTCAACTATCTGTACAAAATATTATTTGAATTTACCCAATGTGCGACGGCAATCCTCTACTAATATAAACCATTTAACTAAATATCCAATCATATACAACAACTTTTTTTAAATCGTTTTATAAAATCCAATTATTGATCTTCCAAAGGAAATGACATATAAAACAACCCATATATTTAATTTAATTTCAGATCACCTAATGTTGTTGACATAGGCAAAAAGAAAAAGTTCTAAAAGCACACAAAACACAGAAGCTTAAAAAGATGCAAGCAGATGCACAAGGGACAGGTTTCATCAAAGTAAGACAAAAAAAAAGAGTTGTAGAAATTGCAGAATCAAAGAACATCAAAAGATTATATAAAAGTAGATTTAAAAAACGAAACTTTATTTATCAGACATCGCAGAATACCGAAGTAATCTCAAATACACTATCTTTTTATGATGATGATGATAATGATGATGAAATTTGTTATGGTTTAAACAATTATCTGATTAAACCCCATAATAATACCTCATCATACTGCCGAATCTGAATTCTGCGATGAAACTTTCGGTGCCATGTTCATAGCAACAAGCTTCCCGTCTGGTCCGCTTTTCAGTTCGCTCATACCAGTCACAGGTAAACCAACTCCATGGTACTGTGGAGGTGGTGCCTCCGTGTAATAAACTTGCTTACCCATTCCTCCGGCGTAAGTCACCTGAGTATACGCCGTTGTATCTGGTAATCCGACGACTTGCCGCGGCGGTGGAACGGCGGAGTATTGCGGTGGAGGAGCAGGACCGGAGGTAAAAGGCGGGGGAGGTTGTTGTTGTTGTTGTGCTTTAGCTCCTACCGGTGGCTGAGCCACGTTGTACGCCGGTTGGTGCTGTTCCCTGTAAGTATCTGTCGCCACTCGCTGTACCGGAGGGTAGTAGCCGCCTTGGTTTCCTTGTCCTGTAGCTACTGGTCTCATGACGCCTTGCGGAGGCGGCGGTGCGTGGTATATAGTTCCGGGATGAGGAGTTGGGGATGGAGATGGGATCATGTATACTGGCTGCTCCGGTAATCCCAATCCCGGTGCGGTTGTTGGAAACACCCCTCCTGGGTTATTGTGGTTTCCTTGCCAGAAGGCCATCGGAGGAGCTTGTGGATTCGTTTGAGGAATCGTCGGCTGCGGCGGCGGTGGCGCTAGATTTTGGGCGGCGTGCGGCGGAGAGAAGTATGCTCCGTTCTTTATTAGACTGTCTTCGCTCTTCCTCCTATATACAGCTTCCTGCTGTTGTTGAAGTAATTGCTGTTGTTGTTGTTCCTGATCCCTGATTTGCATCCTCTGAAATTCCTGCATTTGTCTTTGCCTTTCTACCGGATTTACGCCGTGATCCGGTTGAATCAGCCGCGGATCATTGAATAAAGGAGGTTCGAGCCCCACCGGTACTGGTAATTTCATCTCAAGCGGTGGTGGCGGTTGCGGCGGCGGAGCTACAACTTTCTCCGGTCCAAACAGAAAATCCGCATTATTCGGAGGAGCGGTTACGGATATCTCCGATTCAGGTCGGCTACGAACTGTATTCAGCGCCTCGACGAAGCGATCCCGATCCGATTGAGTAGAACCCTCCGATCCGAAGCCGGCAGAAGCGGAAGAAGCCGGGAAGAGGAACAGACGCATCCTGGCAGGCTTAGACGACATACGAAGCAAGCGATCGTACTCGTGCATCATGTGCTCCAGATCGTCATCGTTGGTAACGGAGATCAAGGCGTCTAGGTCTTCGCCTGGAAGCTGATACTTAAACAAAACGTCTCCGCCGCCATCGCTGCAGACGGCAGAGAGCTTCGAAGCTAAGACGGGGAATCTTATCCCGCGATCGACGGAGAGAATCTTCGTCTCGCCGTTAACGTAAGTAAGCTGGTGATCGTGAGGGCGAGGCTGAATCTTGCCACCATAGCTGCACATGAACTTCACCTTGTAGCTCTGTGGCTGCTGCTGCTGCTGGTTCTGATCATCCCATGGCGGCGGGTTATCGAAATCGATCTCGCGAAATCTCGGCGACGAGTCCGTCGAATCTGGATAGGAGTTGTGCGAGAATTTCTCCATCTCGCGAAAGAAAATAATTCAATTGTTTGGTTTTCTCTCTAAAAGAAATTTAGAAAGAAATGAAGAAGACTGATATATGGTTTTTATTATCATAGCGAAAAACGGTGCTTATTGCTCTGTTACACGTGGCCTGTCAGATTTATGAGTTTTAGGACTGTGAGGAGATTGTGTGACTGCCTGTGACTTTAACTGAAATCTTCTCTCCACGGATTAATATGAGTTTTCGGAACACTTTGGTGGGCTCCAGCTTGATACTTCGACGTTGAAGAAGGCCAGCTTTTACACAGGTTTTAATTTATTTAATTTTTTAAGATAATCACCACTAAGTACTACTACTATTTTAATGTTAAATTTTCTAAATAATATAAGAAGATATGAAAAATAAAATAAAAAGGTCGTTGTCGTTGATCTTTAGCACCATTAGTCTTAGATTTGTTTTAGGTTATTGGATTTTATTTTGTTTAGTTTGTTGGAGTGAATTTTAGTTGAGTTAGATTTGTTTTGATATTGCTTCGAGTTGATTAGATTTCGTTTCCTCAGTTTTGGAGAGGATAATTGTTTTTTTTCTTCTGACAATATCTAAAAGGTAATATGTAAAAGGAAATATTAATCAAAATATAATATTTAATATTGTCACTGTAAGTATTCACCTTCTCGCTTGTTTGTACTTGTTATACCATATTTTATTACCAACTTGCACCTTATTATAAATGGTTAAATTGTTGTAATTATTATAACTTATATCAGACGTATTTCACCAGCATGCCTAAGGTGTAATCATATGATGGTAGAAAGATTTCTTTTCTTTTTTTACTTTTGAATTAGCGTAACTATTGTCTTATAAACTGCGTGTTCACGATTAAATGTAAAACTAGAATATCCATATGAACATAGTTGTGGACTAGTACGATGTTTGCTCGATCAGTCATAGATCAAATCGTGCCTCGTGGTCTTTGGTTGATTAAGTCAACCAACCAAATTATGGCAAAGATGCTTTTAGTCAAGCAACCAATTCATTTCAGCCGAAACTTTTCATTTTCACTATTGATATACTATTTCACATGCTTACGAGTTCTGAATAAGTAAAAAGCCTCTTTATAATTATACTAGAGATGGTTTTTATTGCCATTATATTGAAACTTTTCAACGACTTAAATTTATTTATAATGAACAATATACCAAATTGAATAGAACCCGACTTGGTTCATCTTAATTAAACGAAACCAATGGTTCGTGGAAAAACTGAAATTACATATTTGGAACCTTCTTTTAGTATTTTTCATCAGTATGATATGAAATCGAACCATATCGTAACCAAAAATTCAACTCAATGCAATTAAAAATTTTCCGCACTAAACCAAACTGACTAAACTAGTTCATCTAATTGTCATAATCCAAAAAACACCAACAATTAAAGTAAACAAAACCAATTTTTGATGTCCCAAAATTATAAAATTCCAGTTGGTCTCTGTGTAGTAGAAATGTGTGCAAGGAATATAGAAACAACAGTTAGGGAGCCAAAATATAGAGTTTTATAGGATACGGGGACCGTTTTGTCAATTTGAGAAAGTCGTTAGAATAGTTCAGCAACCGAGACAAGACCAAGGGTACAAGCGAACATTCAAGTTTCCAACAACTTCACCGGTCTTCCGCACGGCTTCTTCAAATCTGCGTCGAACCAATTTGGTAAGAGCTTCATTAATTAATCCTCCGCCGAATCGGGTCAACGTTCTCAGCTCAGGTTCCTCTTTAAATACGCAATCTGACTTTTCCATAACAGTTATTCGTTTCGCTTGTGATTCTGGTTTCTGAATTTGCCGAGGAGGTTTTTTTTTCCTGCTAATTTGTTCTGATTCTGGGATTTGTGATTCTTATGATAGTGTAAGAGAGCTTCAGAATAATGAGTCATCGATTTCTATCCAATTTTGTGTTTGTGATTGTTTTTGAAAATTTCTTCAGTGTTTAACTTACACAACACTGACGTGTGATCTATTAGATCACAACCCAAAACTTAATGTCTTTATTTCTTTGCTTGATACTTTATTTGTAGATGGGTAAGTATAATGTCATGAAACGGGCAAATGAGGTTGATGTTTCTGGTGTCAAATACAAAGAAGAAGACATCAAAGGTTCGTTATACAATGAAGATTTGATTCTCTACGTTAGCTTGAATTTCATACGGGACAAGATATGTGCCTGCATTTCCTGCGCTTGCTTAATTACGGATTTTTAAATTAGCTCGTAAGGAATGAGTTTTGTGATTTTTACATGGGTTTCTGTAATTTTGCAGCCCCTCATTTGACTGGCTTTTTGTTCAAGTTGTTCGTTAAGATGCTTGAAGCACCACTTATAGGCCCATCGATTGTAGACTCATTGAAGAAGAATAATGGCATGACCGAGGTCTGTTTTTATCGTACTGACTTTATTATCATTTGCCGTTGTTATTGGTCCTCATCGCTAGTCAGTATTCTTACGGAGTTATGTGCTATTCCTCGTTGTGACTGGCAGATTTTTCGCAACACAGTTATACCAGAAGAGCCCATGTTTAGACCGGAGTTCCCATCTCAAAGTATATTCTTTTGTCTTTTATTATCTTACAATTCGTTTTATCATTCATATGTTGTATACTTACATGGAAAACTGTGTACTTCAATTGGTAATTGTTACATCGACTTAAATAAACATCTGTATGTATCATCTTTTGAACTAGAACCGGAGCTTGATGTTGTCATTGTTGAGGAAGATGAAAGCCCTGCCGGCAGATTAGAAACAGCATTGAAGTGTCTTCCTCAATATGATCCTTCTCTTAGCTTCTCCGCAGATCCAAGGTCATCCTTCCGTTACTGGAAGATACGCGATTACGCATTTGCTTATAGATCCAAGCTGACAACTCCATCTGTGGTTAGTCATCTTAATTTTCAATTTCTTTTTACTCTCTTTATTTTGGCTCAAATCAAAGAACCTTGTTGCTGATTGCTAGGTAGCAGAACAAATAATCTCAGTAATAGAGGAGTTTAATTATGACAAGTCCCCAACACCATTTTTGATTAGCTTTGATGCCAGTGAAGTCAGAAAGCAAGCTGAAGCTTCTACGCAGAGGTTTGAAGAAGGTAACTTTTCAGACTCCAAGATCTATTTGTAGTACCGGACTCAGATCATCACTCCGGCAGCTATTTGTTTCATATCTGCTTAAAGTGCCAGCTTCAGTGAGATTTTAGATGTGATCATAGAGATATGTATCGATCGTGTTGGCTGTGAGCTGTGTAGGAAATCCAATGTCCGTTTTAGATGGAGTATTTGTGACAATCAAGGACGATATTGACTGTTTACCCTATGCCACAAAGGGTGAGTATGTCATTCTTACATTTTATTACAAGCACTTCCAGATACAACATACCTGTCATAGCATGTTTCATTTATAGGTGGAACAACATGGCTGCATGAAGATCGTTCTGTGGAAAAGGATTCAGTGGTTGTTTCAAGACTTCGCAGTTGTGGTGCAATCTTACTTGGCAAGGCAAATATGCATGAGTTAGGCATGGGGACCACAGGGAACAATTCGAATTATGGGTAAGCAACACAGCAAAGAACACAAATCTTACTTGTATGAAAAATGCTCTCTGTCTTGCAGGTATTACTTCAATGTGTCTTTCATCTTTTATCCACTCCACTTTTTCATGTGCTCACTCTTTTTTTTTCCGTTTCTGGTATGCTGCATTGCAGAACCACAAGAAACCCACACGCACCTGAAAGGTACACAGGCGGATCTTCCTCAGGTTCAGCAGCTATTGTTGCCTCTGGACTATGTTCAGCTGCACTAGGAACAGATGGTGGAGGTATCAAAGTTATCTTGTTTTGTTTGATTTGACCTATGATCTGTGCTGTATGCTTACTCGTGTCTTGAAATGCAGGTTCTGTTCGTATTCCTGCATCACTTTGTGGTATAACGGGATTGAAAACAACATATGGTCGGACAGATATGACAGGGTAAGACTTGGTCCATGGGTAGCCTTATATGCTGCAGTGGATAATTATTGCCACATTAATTAGAAAAAGATCTGGTGTATTGGCATGATAAAACAAAATCAGAACTTATGTGTATGGCATATGATTTCTGTTTTGACCACTGTCATCTCTACAGGGCATTATGCGAAGGTGGGACAGTGGAAATTATTGGTCCACTTGCTTCCTCCCTGGAAGATGCTCTCTTGGTGTAAGTTTTTTCTTTGTTGAGCCTAGAATTAGCCTAGTGAATGACCAAATTGTTTCAATATTTCAATCATTGACATCTTGTAAAGCAGTCAACAATAGTGAGTGAAGGTGCAACAGAAAAGAAAAAACGAAAACTATTTAAAGCAAAACACACATTTACTATTTCAGATGTTTTATTTTTGGATAACCCTGGATTTTGGCTAATCTGCCTTTGTTGTTTCTTAGGTATGCAGCGATCTTGGGTTCTTCATCTGCTGATAGACTTACCTTGAAACCGGTAACTTTTTCAGCCATAATATATTCTAGACAGCACTCTAAAAAACTTAATGAAAAAGCATGACAGATAGTCGCTTGTAGAAGTGTTTCATTATACACGTCTTCTTTTCCCACGAACATGAGATTCTCTATTACTTGATGAGCCACAGGGATTTCAGAAACAAAATGATCAAAATAGTAAAATAAATTTTTAAGCACTTCTAAGTGTGATGGTCATAATGTTCCATGTATTCAATTGACCATGGCAAATATTCTTGCAATATGTTCGCTTATGACTTGGTCTTTGAAATAATTCTGTAGACTCCACCCTGTTTTCCGAAGTTATTTTCTCACAACGGAGGCAATGCTATAGGATCTCTACGGCTAGGGAAATATTCAACGGTGAATTTTCTATCCCTGCTAGTTTAGATGAGTTGGATTTTGTTATGTCAGCTGTATATACAGTGCATTGTTTTTATCCACACAGTGGTTCAATGATGTTAATTCAAGTGAAATCTCTGACAAATGCGAAGATATCCTTAAGCTCCTATCAAACAATCACGGTTGCGAAGTAAGCTGATCATTTGTTTGGTTTCTCCCAATATACGGGTTCTCTATCAATACATTGTTTCATCTAAAATCTCTGTATGGTACTATTGCAGGTAGTGGAAATAGTGGTTCCTGAACTGGGAGAGATGCGCGCAGCTCATGTTGTGTCGATCGGGACTGCAACACTGTGTTCTCTTACTCCTTACTGTGAGGCTGGGTATGTTTATAAGCTTTTTCTGATTTCAGTGGCAGTAAACCTCTAGATACCTTTTTTGATTACTATCACCTACAAAAGAAATTAGAACTTTGGTGTAACCATTCTCTCCGTTGTCTTACGTTTCAGGAAAAATTCAAAATTATCTTACGATACTCGCACCAGCTTTGCGATCTTCCGGTCTTTCTCCGCTTCAGACTATATTGCTGCCCAATGTCTTAGGTAAATGACGATAACAAGTGTAAACCTTCCAACTTCGCCTTCAATCACATTAGTGTAAGTTTTTTGCATGCTCAAGGAGTTAAGTGGCTGCTTGCTTGTATAAAATCATTTGTTGCAGGCGAAGATTGATGGAGTATCACATGGATATCTTCAAAAACGTTGATGTTATTGTGACCCCTACATCTGGGTAGGTAAAATACTCCATGAGTAGAAAATTCATCTCATATTAATCTTTTTATTTTTGTTTCCTAAGCACCACCAATGTGTAATCTAGCTACAAGATATATTAACGAACATATGCTTCCAGTCTTGAGATACATTACTTTTATATGAATTTCTCTTACTTTGTTGGTGAAATTTTTATCTTATACAAATAGTATGACAGCCCCTGTGATACCTCCTGATGCTCTGAAAAATGGAGAAACCAATTTTCAAGTGACAGGTTTGTCAGACAAAAGTCCCAACTTCTTCACTTTTGGTGTTACTTTTTCTGTCTTATCCAGGTATATAGCCGTAACTAAATAGACACATCTGAGTCTTCAACTTTTGCTTTTTTGCCAGCTTATTTAATGCGCTTTGTTCTAGCTGCAAATCTCCTGGGCTTCCCGGCCATATCTGTCCCCGTAAGCAATGTTTTTTTTTATTACTCTCTTAAGTAGTACATATCAACGGAACTTGGACCTATCATGTTCGTCTAAACAAAACGCAGGTTGGGTATGATAAGGAAGGGCTTCCAATCGGATTACAAATAATGGGAAGACCTTGGGCTGAAGCTACCGTCCTTAGTTTAGCTGCTGCAGTTGAGGTACTCTCTCTTTCTCCTTCTCTCTGTAATGGTCCATCCATTTCGATGTTGCGCTTTGGCTAGCATTTTATCGTCTATCTTCGGGAGCATGGCAGTGTTATGGCCGGTTCTCGGGTCAGATTCCAAACTAAAATATTTCATACTAGTAAAAAGATCTCACTGATGGTTCGGGGCCGGATCTTGTATTTCAGGAATTGGCTCCAATTACGAAGAAACCTGCTGTGTATCACGATGTTCTCAAGACGAACAGAATCCATAAGGATTTGCCAGAGAACTGAAAAGGCAAAGATTATTTTCTCTGAATGGGATATCTATCTATCGTTACGTTTTGACATTTATAAGATAAGAAGCAATAAGTGGTGTTGTAACAAATCGCCAATCTCGTAATATTTGGCTATGAATCAATTTTAGAAAAAGATTTATGTTGATAGTTGCGTTTTTACGAATAGTTAAGTGTAAATAAATGTGTATCTCGTTCCCTCTATAAACATACATGATACGTCTCCTACTTTTTAGCATTGTCATCGTTAGTTTTTGACCAAAAACACAGCATTTACGTTACAAACAATCTTATCACTCAAGTCCCAATGAAGCAAAGATAAATCAAGTTTGTCACAAAGTATCTTTAAGATCTTTTAACTCAAAAGTAAGACTAATAAGAGAGTTGCATACAACAAAGAAGGGTTTTTTGTATGGATAAATAGAAAGTCGAAGACAATGTAAAATAGATTCATTCACCTTTGATGTTATCCTCTACGACAGCATCGCTTGGAAGATCAGTCCCCTTTGGAATCTTCCCTGGATAATCAGTCACTGAAGTGTCCGATCCCAACATACTGTGAATATAAACATGAAAAATATTAGACTATGTTTTGTTATCCTTATTTGTTTTTTTAAAAAAGAACATTTTTGAGGAAGCATTATCTATGAGTAAGCGCAAACTGATTTCACATTGTTTGCAAGGATGTTTGGAAAAAAAAATTTCACTAAAATGTTGTGGTTTTTTTAACTGTAAACGCAAAAGAATACAAATCAAGGTCATATAAAAGCTCAAGTCAAGAAAAATGAATGAAGAAATTCCAAACCTTCTATCAACGATGACCATTGAACGTAGCTCGCAATTCGCAAAGCTGCAAATCAAATGCAAATTATAAACGCGATAGATTTAGTTTTCCTCACTTGGGTTAATAAACTGTCCTCTCGAAGGGTTAGGAGCTTACTGGCCGCAAATTTCCTTCTTAACATCTGGATGACACTCATTTTGTAGGGCATTTAATGTATGAAACAAGAAACCACTGTGTGTCACAATCGCTATCTCTTTTTCTTTCCTTGTCCACAGCCTACAAATCCATCATACACAGTTTTGAATCTGGTCAGCATTTCCAATAATCGATAAAGACTAATGGAGACTATTCACAACCTACACAGAACGATAGAAGAATGAAAGATACAACGAGCTACAAGAACCTTCTTTTATGAGATATTGCTACTATTGGATGTTTTTCCAAGTTTTAAGTTCTGCACAATTTATGAAAAGGAGCCAGCTTTCCTAGATCGTTATGCATGGTTTACGTTAGTTTTTAAAGAGAAAGTACCAGTTGAGGAACTTTTTTCCTCTAGCTGCAAGTTCTTCGATTGTTTCTCTAACGTCAGCCTTCCATAACTTGTCTTCATCGCTTTCTATCTGAAGGAAAATTTAAATATGAGGAGTCATTTGATACACCCATGAGCCACTTGGTGGAGTTACGCTGCTAATAGTTTGATTGAGCAACCAGGAGATTACAAGTAATAATCAATGCCAGGCACATCTAAGACTCTCAATTTTTACTTGCCAGTGAAAAGTCAACTGCGGGGAAAAGAAACTGATAGTCACTGATGCTTCTTCTCTGATCGCATGGATGCACTCCCTGTGTCCAGAAAAGTGAAATACAAAAGTGAAAACTTGATACTTTTCCACGATAATTGTAAAAATCGTAAATGCAATTCTGTCCAATTAATTTCAGTCCAGAAGATTACCAAATGTTCTCTGCAGGACTCCTCTGTAATAATTGGTGGGCAATTTAAACTCGATATAGCTGCACGGCTGCTATTTCCTGCATTTGCTACCATTAGAGGTAGTACATCACTCATAGCTGTGTAGCCCTCTCCACCGAAAACACCAACAGCAGTTTGCATTGTTCTACATAAAAAGCCAAACATCGTTAATAATATCAACACTTCAAAGGTTTTATCTAAGTGGAATTTTCAGTTCAATGCTGTCTCACACAATGTATTTAGTCAATACGAATTTTTATAACAGACTGGTAACCGATAACTCTATAAGTCTTCCTAACTAAGAAGACCAATTAGACAAGCAGCCACATCATAGAACCAGAAGCCAATAATATTTAAAGATCTTTGCAATCACAGTTGTCTAAAGTACCTCATCAGTGGAGACGAGATGACCAACTCAATCTTCTTGTGAAGCCCACTGGATTGAACATGCTTACGCAAACTATCTACCTGTAACCAAGAGAAAGTACCATTCAGGTAACTGAAATTGAAGTATTGGATCTGTCTTTACATTTGCTAAAAAGGTCTTGCTTCGAACCTGTTTCCACCCAAGTTGGGTCAACTCTGCATCAAAGTACTCATGAGACATGTAAGCCTTATAGTTCTTTTCCCCATCAACATTGTGAATACCCTGAGCATGTCTCACCTGAAGAAAAAAAAGTAATCAATACCATCCCCCAAACTCTGATCCGAAAACTTAAATAGAGGCTAACATTATATCATCTCGAATCTTCAAAATCGTATATATAAGCTCAAATAGATAAACACCACTCACTAGGTAGATGGTTTTACAGCGGTGCAACGGGTACAAACCTATACCAGCACCAGTCTCCATTTCTGCAAACTGATTCAAGCAATATTGATCTCAGTAAGAGGCGTAAAAATAACAACTAGGATATGATCAAAGAGATGAACAAATTCCGTATCAGCCATAAAACAAATTACAAGCAACCACACTGTTCTAAAACTAAAGTTTTGTTTTTCAGAGACGATCCGAATCAGCGATCTAAAGGGTAGAATCAAGTAACTTTGTACAGAAACTCAACAGAAGGGAAAGATAAACACCACTCAAATCCAGAAGAATCACTCAAAGTTATCAAAGACGAGACTTTTAACTCAACTCACAGATGACAAAGACCCGATGAGATCTTCTGGCTAAACAAAAAGAAAAAGAACTAAATCTAACGCCCAAAATCACACAGTTGAAGAAGAATACGCGAGACAATGTAGGCGATTGTGATTACAAAGTTACCCAGAAAAGTAAGCGACTTTAGCACAACTACTCATTCACATAGATGCATACGTGAATCTACTACATATGCATATATACATACATATGTTGACTTACAGGAGATTCGTTGAGATAAGCCAAAGGAGGCGGAGGAGAGAAGATGTGAATGAAGTAGGAGAAGGAGAATAGATTAGTGGATGATTAGTTTTTTTATTATTCTACTAATTCACTGATTGATCAACAATTATCCTGTAATTGTTTTGGATGCATGGAATGGACCAATGAAAACTACTTAAAAAGACAAAAAAAAAAAAAAGCTTTCTACCAAAATAAGAATTTGAGAACATGTGGGTAATTTTTCTAACCACGTATTCAAACCATCTGGGTCCGCTTCTTATGATTACGGATATGAACCAAGCCAAGCCAAAACAAAAACTCTATAGGAACCAAAATTGTATTTTACATTTTGAACCATTCGTTATTATTATCCACATATCTATGATCTATCCATAGTTTTAGTTTCCCCTTCACAATTTTCTCTCTTTAACTAATTAATTTTGCTTGATAACCACAAGAATAAGCTTCTGAGCAAAATAAATTTAAACCAAAAAAACCGAGACCAAATGAAACCAAACCGAAAACCCGAAACAGAATATAAAAACCGGGAAAATAATCTGAACCGAAATAAATTACCGGTTTAACCGCGAGATTGCAGTGAACACTCTTCTTCTTCGTCTTCTCCTTCTGATTTCGCGTAAATTAATGAAGTTCGGATCCAGACGAATCTACACGACGATGCCGTCAAAGCTCCGATCTAAACTTCTTCCACGTCTTTTACTCATATCTCTCCTCTTGCTCCTCGTCTATTCTACTATCATTCTCCGCCGCCCGATCACTCGAAACCTCGTCTCTCCTCCGCCATGCGATCTCTTCTCCGGTCGATGGGTCTTCAGTCCAGAAACTCCGAAACCGATGTACGACGGAACTTGCCCATTCCACAGAAATGCTTGGAATTGCTTACGGAACAAGCGAGAAAACATGGGTGTTATCAATTCGTGGAGATGGGTACCCGATGGCTGCGGGTTGAGTCGAATTGACCCGACTCGGTTTCTAGGGCTGATGAGCAACAAGAATATTGGGTTCGTTGGGGATTCTCTGAACGAGAATTTCTTGGTTTCTGTCTTGTGCATACTTAGAGTGGCTGATCCGAGTGCTGTGAAGTGGAAGAAGAAAAAAGCTTGGCGTGGAGCTTATTTCCCTAAGTTTAATGTCACTGTTGCTTATCACAGAGCTGTTCTTCTCGCCAAGTACCAGTAAGATTTCTTACTCTTGACTAAAGTTTATGCTTTGAAATCTTGTAAACAATCAAGTTCTAGGCTTGTTATAGGCTTGCCAAGCTATAAGCTTGTTAGGTGGTTTTTCAAATGTTCAGAGTCTTAAGGTTAACTATTCCGTTCTTCAGCTGTGAATACCACTAACGCTTCCTTGGGAATGTTCTCTTTCTGGCAAATGCCGAATTGTGAATCTCTTAGATCAAATCTACAATCTACATTTCATTAACCTATTTATGTCAGAGTTGAAATTTAAAAGTAGAATGAATGCGTATTTGTATATGTTGACTTGTCTAGCCTTAAGTTCTTCTGAACTGATATGATAAAGGTCGCAGCCGAGACCTTCTGCAGAAGCTAATGAAGACGGAGTGAAAGGAACTTATCGAGTAGATGTTGATGTTCCTGCAGATGAGTGGGTCAATGTCACTAGCTTCTATGATGTTCTCATATTTAACTCTGGCCATTGGTAAATAAATAAGTATATTGGCTTTTCTTTTTTACTCAAGCGTTTACAACTTTGTGAAGAAATTATTCAGAGTATTTCGTTCTGGTTTTTGGGTTTAGGTGGGGTTACGATAAGTTTCCTAAAGAGACACCTCTTGTGTTCTATCGAAAGGGGAAGCCGATAAATCCTCCTCTCGATGTAATGCAAGGATTTGAAGTAGTTCTTCAACATATGGTTTCTTATATCCAACTACAAGTCCCAGCGAAGACCCTTAAGTTTTGGCGCTTGCAATCACCAAGGCATTTCTATGGCGGTGATTGGAACCAGAATGGTAGTTGTTTGCTCGATAAACCACTTGACCAAAACCAGGTAGGCTAACGAGTTTTACTGAGCAAGTCTTGTTTTCTCAACCTCAGTCCTTGCTTCTTCTCTGGATTCTCCTGATAGATGGCGGAAAGTTTTCTTTATCAATTGAAATTTTTTTTTCTGTCTGATAAAAAAGGATAGATAGTTGATGCTAAGACCTAGACAGCTTGACTTGTGGTTTGATCCCAGGAACAACGGAGTGAACAAAGAAGCAAGAAGGATTAACGGAATTATCAAGAGCGAGTTGCAAACGACAGAGATCAAGCTACTCAATCTGACCCATCTAAGCGAATTCAGAGCAGATGCTCATCCTGCTATCTGGTTAGGGAAACAGGACGCAGTGGCCATATGGGGACAAGACTGTATGCATTGGTGCCTACCTGGTGTTCCCGACACATGGGTCGATATCTTAGCTGAACTCATTCTCAGTAACTCAAAAACAGAGTGAAGACACTGTGTCAGTCCAGAGCTGATGAGACTTGCTTGGCCATTAAAAGTCAAAATGTGTCTTAAAGGATTGATTTTTGCTGTAAATGATTCATTTTTTTTTGGATGAATTATTCGTAGGATTTCTTTGTTCCTTTTCCAAGATACACCACCTTCACAAAACACAAATATTTAACTTGTTTCGTGAATCTGTTGTGATCATTCTATATTTCATAGTTTTAAATTTATTTTTCTTACTTAATCTGTAGATTAATTGGGGCTTGTTTGTGCTGTGGAACGGCATCGAAGCTCCCAATTATCTTAAAGGTTCCACCTTTCGTTTGAAACTGAGATATTTTTCCATTTCTTAAAAGGCATAAAGGATTCAGATGTTTAATGAAATTTTGTAGCTTTTCGTTGTGCTCAACTGTAAAAGAATATAGTATCCAATAAAATGATGATTAAATTTTAAAAATTTAGTTTTGATCGGATAATGAATGGTATATTATTAGGAATTTGGGATAAAGGGCAGGAGAGAGAGAGAGCAGAACTCAAAAATGTCGCTGAGATTACTTCACCTTCTTCCCCAAAACACTTCCTTTAATCGGAATCTCGAATTTCAGCGTCTGTTGACCCGACCCGCGACCCGGATTCAGTGCACAAGGAGAGACGATGAAGACGATGGCATCATCAGAAACGGGAGGACGAGGAAGCCCAATAAGAAGAAGAAGAAGACTATGAGCGATTCGGAGCTGGCGAAGGATTTAGCCAGAGAAATCGGGAAGGCGAACACGGTCTCGGAGCAGAGACGAGAAGCGATGAAGAAGAGCGGTGAGATTCTATGGGGAGAGTTTTGTCGACATATGGATTTGAAAGAAGAGGAGATGAAGAATAAATGGAGGAAGATTGGAGAAGAAGAGAAATTGGTTGTGGTTAAAAGGTTTGTGGATGAGTGGGGTGTTGATTTTCAACCTTTATCTGTTAAATCTGTCAAAGAAATGGTCGAAGAAGAATGTTTGGTTGCTGACAAAACAATCGACCCTTCTTCTTCTTCTTCCATGTCTTCCTTTTCTGGCTTGTTTCCTGGTTTAAAGAGAATCATAGGATTTGAGTAAAATCTTCTTATGAATCATCTTTTTGCATACTTTCAGATATATCACAGGTTTTTGTTGCATATCTGATCATCTTCTTAGTTTATCAGATTCGCCGACAGCAACTTAAGGTTTAGTCATGTGCATTTAGCTGAAATCTAAAACATCTAGTGTGTATGTGTGTATGTTAAGAAGGATTCTTGTATTGGTCTGAGATAAACAGCCAAATTAACATCTCTACATTTTTCTATAAAAACATAATCACAAAAAATGTTCACTAAGCAGACGTTAAAATGAGTAAATCACTCGTTTTTCATACTATCAACTATCTTTTGTAGATATGTGAATCTTTCATAATAAGAGTGTTGTAAATCAATCTATTCTCAGATCCTAGTTTGATGAATAAATTGATCCCTTCTCAAATTAGATTGAGAGAAAAGCGATGAACAATAGAAAATAATTAAAAGATCGTTGCAAATTTAGTTTGATATATAGATTGATCCTTTTTAAAAATAGCTTGAGATGAAAGCGGAAAGCAATTTTAAAAAAGTTGTAAAGATTAACTATTCGTTTCCTTCAATTTAGCGATCATTTTCTTCGCATTTACTTTAGTAGTTCAAAGCTATATAATCAATCAAGTTCTCCTAGAAAGCATATTCATTCAGACACAATTTTTTTTTGTTTTCTAGTTTTTAAGTTTCTTTGAGAATAAAATGACAAGAATCTCATTAGCACTATGTTTAATGTTACTTTTTGCAATAAGCGATGTACATGAAACACAAGCTCAAGCGACGTTCTCATTACTTGATTATTTGAACCTCTTTCCCAAATTGAGCAAAGACTTTGAGCCTTACGCTTCCAAAGGTTTGCTAGATTTCGCAAGTGTCTTGGAGGGAAAGTCTCCTGCGACCGTAGAGTTCAAAACTTTCTTTAAAAAGCTGAAAGATTACATATCGAATTGCTTTAAACCGGCATCATCCGGATCAATAGACATTCAGGGGGAGATATCAGAGAAATCTGAGCAGCTCTTCTTGTCTATCTCTGCATTGAATGGTACTAAAGACGGAACATCAGTAAGTTTTCATTAGATATTAACAATCATATATGATGTTCAAGCATGTTTATCGCAATTTTCAAGATTGTGTGTGTATGTGTGTATGTGTGTGTGATAGTTTGATTCGTGGAGGCTAATCGAGGGCTTGGTTTCAATGGACAAAGTCTCTGTTGAGATGAAGAAAAGCACTTCAAATGAAATATCTTCTCAACAATGGGACAGGTTGTATGGTTCTATGAGTGAATGGATCGTAAGGATTGGTCTATTTGCGAAGTCAACCTCCGAGGTGAATGGAAGATTAATCGATCTATCACAGTTTGATATTAATTCTATTGATCCTACATATGTATCTCTTTCTAAAGAAGTTGGTAATAAAACACAAGAGCCGTTCTCATTACCTCTTTACTTGAGAAACTTCCCCAAAATGGGCAAAGATTTTGAGTCATTCGCTTACAAAGGTATGTTAGATTTCGTACATGAGCTAGAGGTTAAGTGCCTTGCAAACGCAGAGTTCAAGGATTTCTTTGCAAAGCTGAATGATTACATGGCAAGCTTCAAGACGGTATCACCTGAATCATATTCAATAGAGACCAATAACATTACGACTCAAGCTATGAAACTCTTCATAGCTTCGTCTGCATTGAATGGTACCAAAGTTGGAACATCAGTAAGTCTTTGATTGATTAGACCATTAACATTCATACAATATGTGAGCATGTTCGTTTCATTTTTCTTTTCTTTCTTTGGCGAGAATAGGATCCATGGAGGCTGGTTGATGGTTTGGTGTCAATGGGAGAGGTTTTGGTTAAGATGAAGAAGAGTGGTTCGAATGAGATAACGTTTGAACAAAGGAGAGAACTGACATGGTCTTTGGTGAAATGGGCACGAGCTATAAGTCAATTCGTGAAGACAGCTTCTGAGAAGAAAGGAGTAACTATGGATCTATCATCTTTTGAGAATTATTACAACTCTTATGTTTTAGTTCCTCCTAAAGGAGCTACCGGAAGAAGCAATCCTGATGGTGGAAATAAGAGCTCAAATTCAACTAAACCTTAATTAGTAATTCTTCAAAATGTATTAGATTATATATTTTGTAAATTACAGTTCTAGTTACATTTCGACAATTATCATATTTACTGATTAGGGGAGTAATATCCAAGCTAAGCCGTTTGTTGAACTTAAAAAGAAAAAAAAAAAACTAAATAAATAAGAGAGATCGGAAATTTAGAAGAACGACTTGTTTATCTTGCCTTTGAATTCTTTAAACGATTATATTACAACAATACCCCCATGGAATATCCAAAATTCGGATCTTTCAGAAAACCGAGCTTCCCATGGATGTAGACGGAGAAGTTGATCGCGGCAAAAACCCTAGAACTATGGAGAGGGAATCAGATGCGTTCAAGGATAAGATCGCAGAGCCTTCATGGTTTTCTCCTAAAAAGTAAAATTGCTTTTGTTTCTTCATTTGTATACGTTTCGTAGGTCAAAATAGCGCAACTGTTTTGGCAAATCTGGGCGAAATGTAGAAGCTTTGTGTTCATGGTGTGAATGAAGTAGGAAACCTTTTTTTGCTCTGCTAATTGGTTATGTTTAAGGAAGTTCTGTACATTTAACGATAGCTAAGTCCATGATCTTTTTGGTTGAAATTTGCGTGAAAGCAGTCTGCTTTTTCTTATTTTTTATATAATCAAATTTTTGGCAAATTTAGTTTTCTGGAATCAGCAGATTAATCAGCTCAGAATAAGAATTTGCTATATAATGGGCATGAAGATGCACTTGTTGTTGCTATATAATGGGCATGAAGATGCACTTGTTGTTGCTGTATAACTCTTTAATGCATATTACAATTTTTTTTTTGAGGAAATGAAGAGGTTTGGAACTAAAAGAAAAAGAAAACTGAGTGGACTTATTTTCCGCAATTTTTTAGTCCTTGGAACTGTTGATAACCCGAGAAATTTGTGGGTGTTTGGTTGATGAGTTTTTTTTTTCTTACTTATCATTGATTTAGTCTCATTCTTGTGTTTATGTTTGGGGATATCTGCAGGCTTCTCTTTGTGTTTTGTGTAGTCAACTTAATAAATTATATTGATCGAGGAGCTATAGCAAGTAATGGTATCAATGGGAGTCTTGGTGCGTGTACCTCGAGTGGTACATGTTCAGCTGGCAGCGGAATACAGTAAGAATATTCAATCCACTTTTAATTTAAGCTAGAGCTAGTCATCTATCATGTACCTTAGAATGAAAAATTATTATGTGAAAACACGGGAATCTCAACATACAAGTATTGGTTTTCTTGGCTGTTTATTTATAGTAAATGCCCATGGTTGTCCTACACAGGGGGGGATTTCAACTTGAGCAATTTTGAAGATGGAGTTTTGTCATCTGCGTTCATGGTTGGGCTTCTTGTCGCCTCTCCTATATTTGCTTCAGTAGCAAAGAGGTGTGTACTGGTTTTTCCCAAAGTTCTAAGTAAAAAGGCATCACCTTTAATTGACTTTGAATATAAATTTCATTATCTTCAAGTTTTTTTTATGAAGAAATTCTCACCTACTGTTCTGTGTTGCAGTGTTAATCCGTTTAGACTTATCGGAATTGGGTTATCGATCTGGACTCTCGCTGTGATTGGCTGCAGTTTATCCTTTGATTTTTGGTCCATCACATTCTGTCGCATGTAGGTGTAGTTTCTATTTACTTTTCAATTATGTCTTTCATATTGTATTTTCGAAGTCATATTCATATTGGGTTACTTACCTTTGTCACCTTATTTAGGTTTGTTGGTGTTGGTGAGGCATCATTTGTAAGCCTCGCTGCCCCATTTATCGACGATAATGCCCCTCATGATCAGGTAGTTGCTTCTGGAATGTATGTTTTCACTCGATCTATCGTTTTAGAATAAAAAGGGATAGTAATAGTTTAACTAAGTTCTTCTATTGTCTGGTTACTCACAAGGCGCATTTGTTTTTGTTTAACCAGAGATCAGCGTGGCTTGCAATGTTCTACATGTGTATTCCGACAGGCTATGCTCTTGGCTATGTATATGGTGGACTGGTGAGTTATTTTTCTTTTTTCGCTCTGTCTATATCACGATATTCTAACGATACGGTTTTGTTTACATCACCCCCCAGTGACCTCAATTTCACTCTTTACGTTTTCGTGTAGGTGGGCGGTTTTCTTCCGTGGCGTGCTGCATTTTTGGGAGAAGCAATACTTATGCTTCCTTTTGCTGTTCTAGGTTTTGTTATCAAACCCTTGCATTTGAAAGGTGCGTGTTCAAAGTTGCAGAACACACACGCTATGTTGCTGATGGATTTGAACTATATCTAATGAGTCTTGTTTTGGTACCTTCAGGTTTCGCTGCGGATGATACAGGAAAAACCCAGACAGATAACTTAAACGTTTTGCCAACTAGTTATGGGTTCTCATCTGTCATGAAAGATTTGAAAGTACTTTTGGTAGATAAGGTTTATGTTACAAACATTCTTGGTAACCATTTTTTCCTTCTTGTGTGTTCAACAATTTTAAGCATTTGTGTCTTTGTATAATTATTATTTACCTGTAACTCTTTTTTTTCTTTTTCAGGGTATATTGCTTACAACTTTGTTTTAGGCGCATATTCGTATTGGGGGCCAAAAGCTGGTTATAACATATACAAGATGGTAAGAAGTCACCAGAAGGTTTTCGTTTCCATACGTAAAAAGTATATTGCTTGATGTTTTTCGGTCTGGTTGCAGGAAAATGCCGATTTGATATTTGGAGGGGTTACAGTTATCTGTGGAATTGTTGGCACATTGTCAGGAGGAGTGGTTTTAGATTTCATGGATGCTACAATTTCAAATGCTTTCAAGGTAAAATCCTGACTTAGAAGAAAACTAATCTCAAATTCTGAAACCCCATAAGTCCTATGGATAGAAACTTCCCGTTCCTACAAATAAATTTACAGAACTTGTGGTTCATCTTGCTAAACCAGTAATTGATTTCTGTGTTTTGCAGCTTCTTTCAGTTTCAACATTTATAGGAGCGATATTTTGCTTTGTTGCTTTCTGTTTCAAGAGCATGTATGCATTTTTAGCTCTTTTTGCTGTTGGTGAACTTCTCATCTTTGCCACACAGGTAATCTCGGTTTCTGTTATTCAAATACTTGATTCTGCTATGTCTTACAAATCCAACTCTTTTAATTTATTTCATCATGTTTTAGGGTCCTGTGAATTTCATAGTTCTCCATTGTGTAAAACCAAGTTTGAGACCACTTGCAATGGCCATGTCTACTGTCTCTATCCATATCTTTGGAGATGTTCCTTCCTCACCACTCGTTGGAGTTCTTCAGGTGTCGTATCTCAGTTGTATCCACAAATTTTGATTCACTTCAGTGCACTTTCTTCATCTGGAATAGTATTGAGCCATCACTTTATTATTCTCATTTGCTCATGCAGGACTACGTGAACAATTGGAGAGTGACTTCTCTCGTTCTTACATTTGTTCTCTTTCCAGCTGCTGCAATTTGGTTCATAGGTTCGGTTTTTAGCCACACCAGGGAATTCAAAGATCAAAAGTTTCTTTTTTTAGTCTAATGTAGAAGTAATGGTTTTACTGCGTTTGTGAACTCTACAGGGATTTTCCTCAACAGTGTGGATCGATATAACGAAGATTCGGAGCCTGATGCAGTTACCAGAGAATCAACCGCTGCACCTCTTCTCGAGGAAGCATGAGACAAAAACTTCAAATGACACTGTAAGAATTGATGTATGTGGTTTATTCATCTCTTTCTCTCTTCTATCTTGTACAAAGACATGTATGTGCGTTGAAACCTAAACATTACCTTCATTTGTATATTACTTCTTATTCCTCTGTTGCAAAACAAAAAAAATCTCTATAAAAAACTTAGCTTGTTTGGTTAGATTACCAGATTCAGACATATCACAACAGAAGCATAATTCTCATTCTCTTCCCAAGAAAAAAAAAAAAAAAAAAACCTACAATTGTATCAAAACGAAAAGAAGCTAACTCTCATGGTAATACTCTGTTTCATATGACTGACCTCAATGATTTCCGAGATTTATCTCTTAATGTTTCAGAAAAGTGAAAGATGAGCGGACACAATTGTATCAACGTAGATGGTTATTATAAGGAAAACTGAATTGTAGTTATTTTCGATAAATACTAAATAAAATTGTAGTCAACATAACGCAAAGGTTTCGTGGTGTAGTTGGTTATCACGTCAGTCTAACACACTGAAGGTCTCCGGTTCGAACCCGGACGAAGCCATTTCGATTTTTATAATTAACGAGCTAACGACGTCGTTGTATAACCGTTTGCCTATTCTCCACGTCACACATCTTTTGATCTCGCGCCACATCACTCTCTTCATTGTTATTGGTTAATTCCATACACGTCATCATTCGTTCCCTCGAGAACACGCTATTTTAAAGTCTCCAGAACCATCCACACCCTTCTCATTCGTGAGTAACCAAAAAAAAGAAAAGAACCAAGTCCTGATTTTTGAGTCCCTTCTATTTTTTGCGCAATCAAGACTTTCGTTTGGTCGCGTAATTATATATCTCGAGGGTCTGGTATCTTTTTCTTTTCATTCCATGATGGGTCGCAAATTATTGGTTTGTGTCGGAGCTCTGTTTCTGATTTTGTTCACAACTTTTCCATCGTCTCGAGCTTTGATTTCGTCTCGTGAAGCTAATCATCATTACCCTAAAGCCATTTCGGTAAGAAGCTTTAATCATCTTTCATTATTTTGGTTTTCTGGATTTGTAGTTGTCTCAAGTCATAACCTTTTTGTAGTTTTGATGATCAATTTAGATCAAGCCCTAACAAAGAAGAGATCTTTTCTATCTCTTAGAATAGGAAATTTGATCCCTTTTCCTTGATATACACGTTTTGACTTTGTTGACTTGATATTCTCTTAAAATTTGTGGTTTTGATAGGATTTGAAGGACGTAATTGTCAAGGGACTTGGACTCCAATCAGAAGAAGTCAAGATTTCTGGTTTTGATGTAAGGGATGCATTGGTAGGGCATGCTGTTTCATATGAATTCGATCTAGAGATCGACGACAAAGTTCTTCCAATCAAGCTTCTTGAAGATGTGAACCGATGGGAATACGTAGATCTCCCAATTTTCCAAGTTGAACAGCCCAGTGGAGCCATGGAGGAGAATGGTTTGGTTCCTATGAGCAAGAAGAAGAAGAAGTCTAGTGATGTTTCACCTGTTTTAGCTCCGTTTCAACTTGCTGGCCCCATGGAAGTTTGGATCCAGGATGCAAACAATATGCGCCTTTCACTGCCAGTAAGTAAAAAAGTTTCATGTATTAGTTCAAATGAGATTTGAGCTTTGGAAATGAGATTTGTTTATTGATTCTTCTGTCGAAAATCTGCAGTATGATGTGGATGCTGGTGTTTTGAAGAAAGTGATATTAGGAGATGGTGCTGTCGTAACTGTCAAAGGAGCTAGATCAGTTAGTTTGCGTCACCCGATTGATTTGCCACTTCCATTAAACCAAAGCTCCACTGAATTTGCCTCTGGTCTTCTGTCCTTAGCTGAACAGCTTCGACGTGCTTCATCAAGTGATCAAGAAACTCCACTGCTCTCGCTCCGCATTGTTGGTCCTACTTCTCTTGCATCAACTTCAGAGTCTCCTGACAACAAACTCAAGCTTAAGCGGCTTGCACCTGGACTTGTGGAACTATCTTCCATGTCTAAAGACAAAAGTAGTAGTAGTGTCTCAACAATTGGTGGCGCTACTACTACTCTTCTTACGCCAAGAGAATTCACAACTATGTGGCCCATCACTTCAATCAATGGCTCTAACGCTAACTTAATCGGCTTTGAGAAGCTATTGACCTCTGTTTTGGGTCCCAAAGCTCAGGAAAAAGGTTCCTTTAAGGTGTTAAAAGCGGATGTCGCAGCTCAAACTTTTATGAAGATTGGTTTTGGTGTAGAAAGGAAACTGAGGGAAACTGATCTTGAAGGTTTCAACTTTCCGGAGTGGCGAACAAAACCCAAAACAATGAGGATGCATTTTGAGGTTCTTGCTAAGGTTGATGGAGACAAAGTTATACCAGAGAACGTAATGCGAGTTGATCCTATACCATTGGAGGATACGATTGCGCAGAATGTGATTACAGGAAATGTAACCATGTCGAAACTTCCAATCGTTCAGCCTCCTCCAAGCCCTTTTACCTTGTAAATCATGTGGACATATTAGTTCATGTTTTGAATGACACAACATACTTGTCTTTGTTTTCTTTTACTAACTGTATATGCTGAAGAAGTTCGAAGTTCTGTACTTCACTGCAATTTGTAATTACTTTTTTTTGGTGGAAATCGTAATAAAGTCTTCGTTAAATTCATAGATAATTTTGTTGAAAGGTTTCAAGAAGTCGAACATTACACAAGCTGATTTACAAAGATGAGAAAGTGGACTATATATTATAGGGTGAGAAAAAGAAAATTAAGACGATAGATAATCACATAAATATAGGGACTAAACGGAAAGGAAATGACCCATGTTAAGCCCATATTAGGCCCATGGGTATTCTCTCGTAGGCCCATTGGCCGTGGGTATTCTTCTCGTAGGTCCATGGGTCGTCGGTATTCCTCTTGTAGGCCCATGTTAGGCCCGTGAGTATTCTTCTCATAAGCCCATTGGCCGTGGGTATTTCTGTTGTAGGTCTATTTTAGGCCCGTAAGTATTCTTTTCGTAGGCTCATGGGCCGTAGGTATTCTTTTCAGAGGCCCGCTAGCCCCGTGGGTATTTCTGTTGTAGGCCCATGTTAGGCCAATGTTAAGCCTGTGGGTATTTCTGTTGTAGGCCCATGGGCTGTGGGTATTTCTATTATAGGCCCATTTAAGGCCCGTGGGTATTCTTTCGTAGGTCCATGGACCGTTGGTATTCTTCTCTTACGCCCATGCTAGGCCCGTGGGTATTTCTGTTGTAGGTCCATGTTAGGCCTATGGGTATTTCTGTTGTAGGCCCATGTTAGGCCCGTGAGTATTTCTGTTGTAAGCTCATGGGCCGTGGGTATTTTTGTTGTAGGCCCATTTTACGCCCATGGGCCGTGGGTATTCTTTTCGTAGGCCCATGGGCCGTGGATATTCTTCTCTTAGGCCCATGCTAGGCCGTGGATATTTCTGTTGTAGGCCCATGCTAGGCCCGCGGGTATTTCTGTTGTAGGCCTATGTTAGGCCCGTGGGTATTTCTGTTGTAGGCCCATGTTAGGCCCGTGGATATTTCTCTTGTAGGCCCATGTTAGGCCTGTGGGTATTTCTGTTGTAGGCCCATGTTCGGCCCGTGGGTATTTTTGTTTTAGGCCCATTTTAGGCCCATGGGCCGTGGGTATTTTTGTTGTAGGCCCATTTTAGGCCCGTGGGTATTCTTTTCGTAGGCCCATGGGCCGTGGATATTCTTCTCTTAGGTCCATGCTAGGCCCGCGAGTATTTCTGTTGTAGGCCTATGTTAGGCCCGTGGATCTTTTTGTTGTAGGCCCATGGGCCGTGGGTATTTCTGTTGTAAGCCTATATTAGGTCTATGGGTCGTGGGTATTCTTGTTATAGGTCTATTTTATGCCTGTGGGTATTCTTCTCGTAGGCCCATGGGTCGTGGGTATTCCTTTTGTAGGCCCATGTTAGACCGTGGGTATTTCTGTTGTAGGCCCATACACCGTGGGTATTTTCGTTGTAAGCCCATGTTCCATGGGTATTCTTGTTGTAGGCCCATATTTAATCCGCCATGACCACCGGTTTGTCGCCGAGACCATCACGTCGGCCGGAAGTGTTACGGGCGATGGGAGAAGACGGAGCGCGTGGTTGGATTCGCGGTGACGAGAGTGCGAAGCTGATGTTATCAAGGGTCCTAAAAGACCGTGCTTTTTTGCTTCTTCCGCCTCTTCACCGAGTGCCTTTACGCGCCGGGAACGTAGTCGAGATCACTGGCGCGTCTCCGTCTGCAAAAACTCAGACAATGATTCAAGCTGCTATCAGTTGCATTCTTCCGAAGACGTGGAACGGCGTCCACTATGGAGGATTGGGGAAACTAGTTTTGTTTCTCGATCTAGATTGCCGATTCGATGTTCTGCGTTTATCTGAAATGCTCAAACATCGCCTTCTCGAAGCTAACCGTATGCAAATTTGGAAACTACCCTTCGTTCTTTACTTTTGAGTCTAACTAGATTGCTTTTGTCTTGTATACTTCGGTTTGTACAGCCAAGTAGACCCTTCTGCATATTATGAGTTAGTCGATGAAGATAGTTAATTTGTGAATGTAAGCTAGTTCCTTGGTAGGATTCATTACGTTGTGAGCATTGACCAATGATAAATAAACAATCGCTTGAGCGTTGTGGTCTTCTGGTGGAAATTATGGCACTGAACTGAGACAATCTCAGTCATATATAAATCGAGATGGTTGAATGTGGTTGTTTCAGCGTATCAGGGTTGGGCAATGGAGCATGGTGGCAACTTGAAGAGTCAAATGTTAAAACTTGCAGATCTGCACAAGACCAATCAAACATTGTTTATGATGAGGAGTTGTATGTTTCATGCATGAAAAGGTTCCTGTATCTACGCTGCTATGACAGTCTCGAACTTTTGTCCAGTCTCAAGGTATTGTTTGTGTTGACTGTTGATATATCATCCATCACATTGTCAGGGGGTTGTGTTGGAATCAGGACCCTGTTAAAAAGTTTATATCATCATCTCATTGCCTTGCAGACATTGCATTATCGGATCCGACAGCAGGAAGCATGTGGAAGCCAAGTTGGAGTGCTTATGATTGACAGGTTTGTCTTAGATTCTTCTGGTTTCTTATTCGGTTGGATCTACAAATGCTATTATCTTCTAAGATTTCTTCCAGGACCATTCTATCACTTTTTATTCTTTAGATGTTGAAACGAATTCATTATAGGTTAGGAATACGTAAAGTTTACACCAGTCGCGGTTTAATTGATCCGCGACTGCATATCGATTTCTTGGGTAAATTAAACCGCGACTGCATATAGATGCTGAAACGCGGGTAAATTAAACCGCACATGCATTATAGATTTCTTCCGCACATGCATTGTAGGGTTTTATGCTTGCTAACTTGAGCTAACTATTTTGCAAACCTTTTCACCAGCATTGGTGCTTTCCACTGGACTGATCGTCTATCGTCATCATTGGCATTGGAGAAAAATAACAGGTACGAAGGAGTCTCTGGTTATAGTCTCATCTTTACCATTCTGCTTAGTATAAAGCCCTGCCACATGTAAACCTAAAAGGTTTCAATATGGTGTAACAGCGTAAGGAGACAGCTTCTCTGTTTCTGTACAAATTTGGCTGCTTTAGTCTGATCCTGTGTCTTTTAGCTTACTTCATTCAACATGTTGAAGAGTTTGGGGAACTTTGAGTTTCATGCTTTTTGTTTGAGACTATTATATCAATGAGATATAGGAAAAGTTTATCCCTTACGAATGTGGTGGAGACGATGGTGCAAGAAATGAAGAAGCTACTGCAGGTGCATTCACTGGTAGTAATTGTCACTAAGGCTTCAATTTACGAAGAGAAGTACCCAACAAATGAGAATAATCGGTTAGTTGGTTAATCGCATGCCTTGTAAATGGCTTCGTCTGTGTTGTTATAGTCGCTTCGTCTCCAACTTCGCGCAAATTTCAGGAAGTTCTCATCAAACAATGATCTGTCAGGGAATGCTTCAAGTAAAGCTCAGCAACCTCCATTTCGTGAATTCATGCCTTCTTCTTGGCAGGTCATTTTCTGATCTGAACCCCAAAAAGCCTCTTCTTAGAGCGCTTTATATATCTTTTTTTACACACATACCACGTTCAAGACTGCGATTTTTTTTCCTCTATAAAATCTGCCAAATTCACCGATAGTTTCAAAGGATGATTATTTCTCACTACCCTCCTTGCTGTCATTACAGGCATTTGTGACACATAAAATAACCATACGGAAATCAGGTTAGATATATTTTTCTCGGTCTTTTCGTTTAGCGCTTTTTGCTTTCTCTCTGTGTCTTTGTTCAATCACTTTGATGATATCTGCAGGTGATCATCAGTCTTTGCAAACGGGACAGCAAAGTTTGTCAGCATATTCACTTGAATGGCTACAACCGCAACTCAGTAGCATAGACCGATTCATAGTAGACGATGTAAGGGAACTTATCACAACCATTCAAGTCTAGTAAAACCATTTTGCTCTAAGCACACTCATATCTTGTTTCTTGTTTCTTGTTTCATCATCTCATGCAGTCTGGTATTGTCATTGTCTCATAACTTCGTTTAAGGTATTCTTTAATCTCTCTCTCTCTCTCTCTATCTAGTGGAGACCACACATTTATTGACACTTACGCTTGTAATTCTGTACTCTGTAGAAATCATAACTATTGTAAGGTAGCTATAAGCTAAGCAGCGTGCAGCAAAGTCGCCAGATGTAAAGTTAAATGCAGAGTTTATGTATTTACATCCGAAAGAGGAAAAAAATTGGACAGAAAAAGTTAAACCTTTAAAGGTAAATTTGTTCCTTTTCACTTGATTAGGATACTCTTTGCAATATTTGGGTAACCTTATCTTAGATATAAAAAGAAAGTAAAATCAGAGTTACACACACGTTTTAGATTTGAATTGGATTGTAACATCTTTCTAAAATTGTCAAAATCTAGTCTCATGATTTGACATTAAAGACTTGAAATTGCAGCTGCACCTGCACGTGTTATATTATAACCTCATGCTTAGAAAAGCATACTTTATTAAACTGTTGTTAACTTCCCAGAAACTTGAAAGTGATTCTTAATGGGACATCACTACTCAGGCCTTAGCACTAGGTGTCGTGTTACATTTTTTCGACGCCAAAATCATATTATAGCATTTTGCTTGTGGACTCTGTCTTATTGTACAGTCATCAGTTTTTGGTGGTTACTTTTCTTTTTCCAGATTATATATATCTCGTTTTCACCATTTTTATCTTTTCTCCTTTTCTTTTTGGAGTAAAACTATATCTTGGGATTTAGCAGATAAGACTGAGTCTTGTCTCATCTTTTTTTTAATCTCCATCTTATGGAGATTAATATGATAGACTTGGATTTAAGAATGATTATTGTTTAATGTAATAATTAGGTCTTACCAGGAGTGGGAGTAGTCAAATCTTTTGGATACTTGATGAGATAAAACAATAGTAACGATTTTAAACTTGTTTATTTAAAAATAAAAAATCAGAATCATATTCATATGACTTCCACTAAAAAGCTGTATGATGTGTGATGTGAAACTAAAAAATTATCCTTCTTCTTTAGATTGCGTTGATAATCACAAGTTTTCGTATTTATTCATTTTTTCTTACTTTTTCAAATAATCAGTGATTCTGTGTCAGATAGAGAAAAATACATTTACTAGTTTTGATATATACTTTTGTTGCCAAAAAAATGTATTTTTGCGTTTAACGAAATCAATCATACCAAATTCAAACCAAAAGAAAAAGAAAATTCAAAGTCATGCTAATAAAGAGTTTAATGAAAAATTAAAGATAAGAACGAAAGCATTTTGCAGAAGAAAAAAGACAAAATGTGGGCATGTGAGTATGAAAGGCTTTGACTTTGACTTTTGCCTAACTTCCATTTGTCTGATTGTTACGTCTACTCTTCACACACAATATTAGCCGAAACTATATCCAATCTCCTCTCCTCTCATCCATTAATTAAAAGTTTGATTACATTAAGCCTTTCTTTTTTTATTAACATCGCATACTTTGATTTGATCATTCATTTTGTTTTTGGTTAGTACCATTTTCACACTTCTCCATTATTAACACCACGTAGACATTAGTACAACTTTTTATTTGTCATATTTGTTTAGATCCTAGTTTTTGTTTTTGGTTTTTTTTCTTGCTTGTGTTGAGTCTTTTCTTTGCAATCGCTATTTCAAAACATTGATTATTGAGCTAAAAAACAATTTATTTGAAATTAAGTTCCTCTGAAGTTTTAAAAATATGAAAATGTGTTCTATCATAAGAAAAAAAACGTTTTTAGAATGATAATTTGAGTATGCGTAAATCCTAAAGATGAATTTTTTTGAGCAAAAAAAAACTACTTTATTTTAGTTGTGTTAATTTTTTAAATAAAATTATTGATCTGTGTCTGAGATGTGATTTTAGAGGAGACTGATACCACTAAACTATTAGAATAAGATTTTTTTTTTGTAAAATTTGGTGTCTATGGTTTCTTCAGAAATTCAATTGTATTGTTTTATATCTCAATCTGGTAGTATTAAGTTTCTTCTTTTTGCTAAATAACACAGTAAACTACTTTATGAAACTATTTAAGCATCCATGCTCATCAAAATGAAATATTAAGTTAAATCCATAGTATGTTTGATGTAAATTACGGATCATTAATAATACTCACCTTAACTTTCCAGTTTTCGATATGTTTTAATGCATTTAATATAAATGCAAAGAAGAAATACAAAAATGATAAAGTCTAATGAAATTAAATATTTGGTTTGATAATAGTTAATGAGGACAAACTAAAGAAGACAAAGATCGGTTGATCACGCGTGTGGCGTGGGCATGTGCGTGCGTAAGCGTAAGCAATAGATCATCCCAAAGTCCAAAACCCCCCCCTCAATGTCATTTATGTTATTTTGACTGTTTTGCCCTTTCATAAGAATAATAATAATAATACTAAGCTCACATTTTTATCATATATTATATAATTTTAAAAAACCTTGGAGAAATGTGAAGCAAAGTTGAGGAGAGCACCCACACACTCCTCTCCTATTCATTGGGGCTGCCTACTGCTAATGCTCTCCTTCTTCTTCTTTTTTTAAGTCATCTGATGAATTGCTTAGTAAGTTTTGAAATCTAATAACAGTGAAAAAAACAATAATAAAAATTATAAATTGAATAACCATTCAATTAATTATTGGAAGCAAATAAAAAACAGTAGAGTGTAACATTATTTATAAGAGCGAAGTGGGTCCAAAGAAGAGGAGAAATCAGTTGAAGTCTCAAAATCTTTTGGGCAGTCTTTGAGTTTGTGTGGATCTCAATTTTATAACAAAAGCCACTGATTGCTACTTGAGGGGGACTGCATTTCACAAAGATGAGATTGATCATTTTTAAAGTTTTCTTCATACTTACTTAAATCATTATTTTCTGTTAATTTTTAATCATTCTTTTCTGTTAATCTACTTACAATTTTAGCATATATGTATATACTTTAGGGGTATTTTGTGTACATAATATTGCTAATACGGAGATATACATATATATATATATATATATATATATATCATTTAATATATATACATATTTTGTATATACATATATATATATATATATATATATATATCATTTTAATATATATACATATTTTTGTATTGTTTGTCGTATTTGTATCCAAATTTAATACTTAATATATATAAAATATATGAAACTTTCATTTATATTTTCATCAAAATGGAAGAAAATCAAAATTTATATACGAAGAAAAAAATTCTTTAAAATTTATATTAAAAAATAGGAGAGAGTGTTAATAATAGGAGTGTATTGGGGTACATACAAAGGTACAAAAAAAACTCAAAATGAAGGCAAAGGGAAGAGAGAAGAAGTGGGGCCCACAATCCTATGGTTGACGACCAAACCCATTTTAATGTGCGCCACGTGGATTATTGCGGGTGCATGATCTCAGCATGAAGTGTCATCATCACTCCTCGTACTTCGAAATCCTCCTCCTGCTAATTAATTAATTAATTTTTTTACAATAATGTTAACAAAAAACAGTATTATATAATAATGAAATACTTAGTAGCATTATTTATTTATTTTGGTTTGTAGCTAATTTTGTCTTTGGCGTAAACTGTGGACTACTATGTTAATAAAAATACTCTACCAAAACTGACCGTTGAGAAACGTAGATAGAGACCCTAAACAGTGAACAGTATGATTGACTTTTTCTGGTTGGTGTTTTACAAATTGAATAAAATCAAGTACATTTTTTCTTATTCTATAAATACTTATAATGGAGAATTGTAGAGCTATTTTTTTAACTTAATCTAATTTGATTATATATGTAGTTTTTTGGGGAATAAATATAATTCGACATATAAAAAAGAAAGAAGAAGTGGATAAGAATCTTCTTCTTAGTGGCGAAGAAGATACCCTTTTGCGTGGAAGTATCCAATCCTCCTCTTTCTCCACACCTCTCTTTCGTTTTTTTTTTTTCTTATAGATGTTATATATTAATTGATTAATGAATTTCACATGTTTAATCTTTTGTTCAATCCATTTTCCATATTTAGAAAATTCAGATATTTATTCCATTTGCTGCGTTGTCGAATTGTATATCTTTTGCTTGTAGTTTTTTTATATGTATATATGTTTATTTCATTACCAACAAAAATGAAAATCACATCTTGTTAATGTGTTGCTTTTAACTACCCAAGTCATCGTGGTTGATAAAAACAGAAAGAAAGAAAAGAGTTATCAAGTTGCAAAAAAAAACTTATAGCTCAATGGTTTGTAATAATATTATTGCGTATCATAATCTTTTTTTTTACTTGTGAATACATGAACATAAAAAAACTATAATTGTTGTAACATAAATTTGTTTTTCATTAAAATCTAAAACCAATTTATGACAATAAACCCCTCAGCCTACTCTTCCATAATACTTTTATTAACTATGCAAACACGAATTTTTGTTTTAGGAATAATTAAAGAAAAAGGTAAATGTAGAAAGAGTGAAAAAAAAACATTTAACAAAAAGAAGAAAGAAACAATAAAACAGCAGCCAAAATTGTAAGATCCACTTAAGCCGACGACTTCTCCGAAAATAAGCTTTCAAATGCACTTTGACATCGATTACACCTCTCTTCTTACTTCCATTGCACTTACCTGCTTCCATCTTTACGACGTACCATCATTCTCTTTTGTTTTTTTCTTGATCTTTTCTTCTTAACTACGTATTTTTAAACAATAAAAGTAAATGTGTTAATTTAATGTGTGTGTGCAAGTGAATCAAAGAAAGAAGCCACATATAAAAAGTATATGACATCTTCGTAATCCACCTTCTCCTTGATCTTCTTTTTATATCTCCTATATATACCTCAGTTTCTTTCACACACTTCCTCTGGTTCCACATCATCTTCTCTATATATCTACTCTCTCCATATTTAATCTTCTTTCCACACACGCAACCACATACTGTATATGTGTATGTACATGAGAAGTAGATAGTGAGATCAATATCGTTATCAATGAATCTACCACCGGGGTTCAGGTTTTTTCCGACGGATGAAGAGCTCGTTGTCCACTTTCTCCACCGCAAAGCTTCACTCTTGCCTTGTCATCCTGACGTCATCCCCGACCTCGATCTTTACCCTTACGATCCTTGGGACCTTCCCGGTATATACACCCACATATCTCTCTCTCTCTCCATCTATCTTTCATGCAACATGTTCATCATTGACTCTATCTTTATATATATACATGCATGTGGGTGTGTGTATCATTTATGTATATGTATTGTTGACAATATACCTATGTGGGAGTGTGTGATAATCCAAATTAAAGGACAGAGATTGATTGTTGTCACCAACTTAAGTAACCAATCTGTCTTTTTTTCTTTCTTTTTCGCAGTACACTTTTGTTGGGTTGCTCTTTTTAAGGATTGTTTTTGTTTCCAAAATCTTACCATACACACAAATTCTAATAGTACCAATCTCTACCTAATACATTTCCTTTTTATTCTCTTGGAAGGAATCTATTAATTGGTGAACCATAATTAATATTGCTTTCTTCATAGTCATACATGTGCACCAATATCAATCATTCGATCTCATGATACACAAACACAATCAATCATATACAAATATTAACACACACACCAAAACATGTACGTAGACATACATACAAACACACACACATATGGTATACAGTATACTATCAATATATAATCTTACACAAACTTTATTGGACTATTACATCCAAGAACCTTATATGGATCAAAAGTCAGACTAATCTCAGTTCGTGATGAACCATAGTAGTTAAGCAGGTATACAGTAGAAGAGTAAAAAAGTTTCAGATATTTGGTCTAACGTTTTTCTAAATTTGAGATTAGTATTTGATAACGAATTAAGGATAATTTGTATGATTATAGGGAAAGCTTTGGGAGAAGGGAGGCAATGGTACTTCTATAGTAGAAGGACGCAAGAAAGAGTAACGAGCAATGGGTATTGGAGATCAATGGGAATAGACGAGCCAATCTTCACAAGCTCCACACACAAGAAAGTGGGTATCAAAAAGTATCTAACTTTCTATCTCGGAGATTCTCAGACTAACTGGGTCATGCAAGAATATTCCCTCCCAGATTCCTCCTCTTCATCTAGTCGATCTTCTAAGAGATCAAGCCGTGGTTCTTCTAGTTCTAGTCACAAACCCGTAAGTATCGTTTTTTGTTTATATAGAAGTTATTAACTTTTAACTTTAAAAATTTTACATTTTCCAAAACCAAAATTACAATTTGACATCCACGTGGCATGGATGGTTGTGTACAGGATTATAGCAAGTGGGTGATATGCAGAGTGTATGAACAAAATTGCAGCGAGGAAGAGGATGATGATGGGACAGAACTCTCATGTTTGGATGAAGTGTTTTTGTCTTTAGATGATCTTGACGAAGTAAGCTTACCGTAATAAAGACAGAAGCACCCAAAAAGAAAAGGTTTAGTGGGCAATTATTTCTAAAATCTCTGTACCAAAATTACCCAAAAAAATGAAAAAGGAGAACGAGAATGACATCATTCTTACAAGCTATGTGTTGTAAGACTAGCAATCCCCAATTTGCAAGCAAGAAGCAAAAAAAACAAAAAAAGCTCTAGTCTTGTTGTATTTTTTTTTAATTCAAAAATTTATTTTTCTGTTTACTGAATGAGTTATGTTTAATCTATTTTTAAACTATACAAATGAAAATATAAAGAAAGCTATAAACCAAGTTTGTGTGTATATGCACTAATTTGGATTAATAATTCTCCATACGACAATCACAGTAGTAATTCACAGGAGAAAAAAAATCTATTTAGATAAACCAATGAAACAATATGGTAAAGATAAATAGATTATTCTAAATTCAATCATAACCCTAAAATTAAAATTAAAATATATCTCGTCTTTTTGCCTAATATACCTAAGGTTAGGAGGAAAACCACAACTACTAGTGTGGGATGAAATTGCAGCCTACTTATCATCATATTAACTAAAATATATGTTTATTGGTAGAAACGGATTAGAGTTTTGACTAACAAGATCAAAAACATTAGAACGTTTTTATATAAGAAATGGGAAATAATGATTATGTTACCACTGGATGCATGCAAATGAGACTTAAAAAAATAAGCCCCCCATGTTGGCGAATAATCATGGGGAAAGGCTAATAGTGTGTTTAAAAAGTTATACAGACCAAACTAACTTTTTGCTTCTTTCTTTCTTGAAAGGTTATATCATTTATAGTTTCTAACTCAACAAACAAACCAATTATAAGAATTATATTTCTCTTTTTTTTTAGATGAAGAGGCAGCCAGCTTGGAAAACAATTTTTGTCATAATAATTTATAGAGCCCTCTAAGTTTAGATGTATAATATATCGTAGGATCAGATTGCACTTGACTTGGGTACTATCGATTAATTTCTAACTAAAATCTCGAAAAGTACAATAAAAATAACTGCTTTTTTTAACTTTGTGAAACCAGCGATGAGAGATTTAAAGGATTTTTTTGAGAAAATAGTGAGACAATTCTTTTCCTGATGAGTTAGTCCTAAGTTTTTAAAGACAACACAAAGGTTTAGAATATACAAAAAAAATACAAAATTTAGATATTATAAGCAAAAAGTACATAATTTTGCAAGTGTGACCTCTACATTTTGATGTACGTGTGGCCTACACCTGATCCAGTTTAGGGTAGTATAGGATTGTGTTTTTTTGTGAATTATTTATAAGAGTTTGGCAATCGAGAGCCTTTTTCTCCAAGTTATAGTCTCTCTCTATAGATCTTTGATTGGGTTTAGTAGTTGTCTTGTGTTGCCGAGCCAAGCAACATTGTCTTTCTACGTTTATTATACATTTTCATTTTTTTCTATTTTTTTTTAATGGGTGCTTGCTTAACAAGCACTGACTCATGTATGATGCAAGCACCTTGCACACATAAAAAATATTAAAAGCAAAATAAAATGGAAAGGAAATATTTTAATTTTGGAAAGAAGGTGATGGGATTTAAATCATTGTATAGTTTGGCTTTGTTGAGTTTCAGGGTTTTGTTTTCTGGAATAACAATTTCATAAATCTAAAACCGAATAACTTCAATGAAAAAACAAAAAATATTAATCTGATCTGTCAACCTATGGGTGTCTAACCAATATATGAATTCGTCTTGTTGGTCTAAACCAGAGACAATCCTCGCTAATTGGGTGTGGGGTTTTACAAAGTGCTGCAAAATGTGGGTTTTGTTAGGGAACATTTGATTGGATATTTGGTTTGAACTTCAAAGCTTAACGTAAAATGATGTATAGATTCTAGCAAGAAGATGCATTTGATTAGAAAGAATGTATATATCTGTATATATTCCCTGGACTTGACTTTCCTTTGTGTAGCGTTCTTTGAATGTGTAATTAAAAAAAATTCTAAAATCTTGTGAAAATCTGAAAAGTTTGGGGGATGGGAAGAAGTTCTTATGAACAGAATGTTACCTGCGGGTTAGGTTGTGAAAGCGAGAACCATGTTCACAGGGGAAGAAGTGGCAGAGTTTGCAAGGTGGTGTTATCACACCCTTCTTTGTCATCAAAGCAAAGTTGAGTGAATATTGGCAGTCTTTTTCTGTATTTGTAATGCTCGAAAGCATCATCTGGGAGTACTCTGTTCTGTGAATTCATAAAATCTGTTTGAGCTTGTGTCAATCTTGGGAATCCATCATCAGAAGGTGACCACTCTTTCTCTGTCTTCATTGTTTCCAATCCAGCAGAAGGTGAAGATTCTGGTTTGTGCGTTGATGTTTTAAGCTCAGAAGAAGGTGACCACAAGTCTTGTGTTTGCGTCTTCGTTACAAGCTCATCAGAAGGTATCAACAAGCCTTGTTTTTGGGTCACTGTTTCGAGTCCATCAACAAAGAGTGAAGAGTCTAGTCCTGAGCCATGGGTTGTAGTACTGGTGCTGAGATTGGCTGTACGGGTAGTAGATAAGGGAGTGTGAACAGGTGGCTTACTGGTGTTTGTGTTGAGGTGGCTAGAGAAAGGTGTTGTGGGAAGTAGTGAGATTCTGGGGTCGTTTCTTGCTGGCGACTGGTTGAAGTCATGGGGCATTTGGTAGCCGGTGGGTCTTGGAGACCTGCACGGGTCATATGTCTGATAGAGGTCAAGTCCTTTTAATAGTCTCGGATAAGTGTAGCTCGGAGGCAGGTATGGATGACCATAGTTCGGAGGCAGGTATGGATGACCGTAGATTGGAGGCAGGTATGGATGACCATAGATTGGAGGCAGCTGCTGGTGCAGGGGCGGATTCTGCAGGGTATTCACGTAAAGGGTCAATTGTGTCTCAATTGTACGTTTCTGAAAGGGAAAGTGAGTTGAGATTTACTTACACCCCATTGAAAGTGTGGATCATGGTCAAACTGAAGTTGCTGGAGTGGGATGGGAGAAGCTAGTCTTTGTGAAGATCCCGGTTTGAGGATGAATGGTTTAGCAGTAGGTTTCAGGTTTGATGGAGTAAGAGCCTGTGAACACAAGTTAAAGCAGATGAGGACCGTTTATGATTCTTCAGAGTCCCTGATAAAGAAAAGTGTTATGAAGCATACCTCTGGTGTCTCTACTTTTGTACAAGGACTATTTGCCAATATCTTCCCTTTCCCACCTGAAGAATTCTGAGACCGAGTGGTATCCTGCAAAATCATCAGAAAACTCGTAAGGCAAACACTTCAACGTCTAGTTGTGGTAGGATACACAAACTTTGCTTCTCTTGAATAAGTCAAGATATTGGAAAACTCATCATTATCTTATATACTTGTAAGTTGTAACCAATGTTCAACAACAATAGACATTTTCAGCTTGATGAGGCTTCAGCTTTAACTTCCTTGGGGTTCCTAACAATCCTCAAAAGACATCAAATTACTAACGTCTAGCAACTCTATGTTGTGACCATTGTGGAATATAACAGGCAATGTTCGAATATAAACCACATTTCTCATGTAGTTCACTGATGTTTTTGCCTAAATATAAATATCAATTCTAATAATCTTGCAAGTATTGAACACGATAAGAAGAAAAGATGTACCTGGTTTCGTCCTGATTGGCTTCGAGGGCTGCTAGATTCTGTATTCGTATGTTGACTCCGGACGACTGAAGGACGTACAGATCGTCCAAGAGAGCTCAAGCTGGAAGGAGAATCTGAAACCTTCTTTGCAGTTGCTGATGTGACCAGAACACCATCCATCAAGATTCCCTCATCCGAGTATGAAACCAGGAAGCGCCTACGAGGGAGTGGATCTGATTTTGAGTCCCGTAAGCATTTCAGCAGGAGAGACTTTGCAGTGCTAATGCTGTAATTCCTTTTAGGAGTCACCGGACTCAAAAGCGATGACATTTTTTGTTGAAAACGGTTCTGCCGGATCTTATCCATCGGCCACGTCTGGTTGCTCTGTGGGCTCTGTTTGGGCGTTTCATCATCCACCTCGCTGTAGACAAAAAGCTCGTTTTTCTCCATCACGTCTCTACAGTTGGAGAATACGAGATTCCTTGGAGCACCAGAGACAACAAAATGAGGTTTTTTCCATCAAAATCACCAGAAGATTTGCAATTTAACAACAAAATCACCAGAGAAAAGTCCTGACTTATTCGCTGTTTTTTCTCCCTGCCGCTAAAAGCTTTCCGAGAAAACTTTGACAATCTGAAGAATGTAAATGCAATGCATTCAAGTCGGGAAAACAAGTTAACGAAAACCAAACGCACAAGTTTAAAGCTTATGTGAATAAGCTTCGATTCAACTGAGAACAAGTCTCCGTAGACACATTTTCCCGCCAAAATTGGCGATGAAGATTCCGTAGATTTCGCAAACTTTACCCAAGATTTACCGGGGAAAACTTTACCCAAATTCATCACAACTTGAAGATATCGAAAGCGAGAACGATGGAAGTCGAAAGGAGGAAGAATAACCAAAATCGGATCATAAAAGCCATATAGTAGAAATATCGGGAACGGAAAGAAGAAAACGATTCAATCACAAAAGAGGAATCTAGAAATCGAAATCGAGATCGCAAACCTAGAAAACAACGAGTAGCTAGTTCGTGCTCCCCTGATTCAGTAGCATAACGAAGCTCGCTCCACAGCAGAGAGAGAGAGAGAGAGAGAGAGAGAGAGAGAGAGAGAGAGAGAGAGAGAGAGAGAGAGAGAGAAGAGGGAAAAATCCGTTTCGAAAGGATGAACGAATGTGGTTAACGTCTCAGTATATATACAGCTACCGGCAAAGATAACAGCGGGAACGTTCCGTTGCACATTTTACGACCTGGTTTTGACGGAGTCTTGTAACTTTGACGGAGTTTCTTAACCTTTGACGGTCAAGTCGGAAATAAACCAAAATTCTCTTTAGCCGAAAAAGACTCAACAATTCAACCCGAAAAGCTCCGGTTTTTATTCAGAAGTTACAACAAAACAATAAAAACGCTTATACTACATTGCAACATTCCAAATTAGTATAATCAAATAAGCAAAGACTTGGTTCGAGCCATCGACTAGATGGGTCAAAGGAACAAACAAAAAACAGAGACCCATGAATATATACATACAAAGGACCAAAGAGAGAAGGAAAAAGAAAATAACCCAGAAAACTATACATATTACATACGCTTTACACAGATTCTATAGCTTGTTGGTGATGACCTCACTCTCACCAATACAGAAAGCTTTCAAATTCCATCAATGGAGTGTCTGTTTCAGGCTACCATTAAGCAGAGACATAAGCCCGCCGCCATGAACTCTCTCCTCTGGAATCATAAAGTCAAAGATATTCCTCCCATTGCTGTTGCTACTGTTCTTGTTTGTTTCAGTTTCCGGTCTCTCAGTGTTTGAGAAGCTTAGGGATTTCATTGATGGAGGCACAAGAACCTGCATTGGTATCATCAGCTTCTGTCTTTTCTCAGGATGGTGATGCCGCTGCAGCGAGCGATCAATGGAGTCTGTGCAATCAGAGACCGCGCTGACTCCAGACTGAGAATGGTCAGTGGTGGTGGTAGTAGTAGTTGCAGTTGTTGTGGTTTGGGAAGAGGTAGAGACAAGGCCACGGAAAAGTCCCGGTCCAATCAAACCGATCTTGCTTCCAGCTTTGTCCTGAGACATACTGTTATGCGCGGCACATAAACCGCTCTTTCCTCTAGCGAATTTCTCGCATTTCCAATCTCCTCCCCACGAGCAGCGTTTACCTCCACCATGAGCCTTGCAGAAATCAGTGCTACCTTGTGCACTCTTCTCACACCCGAGAGACTTGCACCGTTTCCCCCCACCGTGCTTCACACAACAATCAGTCCGGCCACGAGCGCTCTTTGTGCACCCTGTCACAACACATCTCTTCCCGCCACCATGAGCTACACAGAAACTCGTTCCACCGTGCACACTTTTAGGACAAATCCCACCTCCATCAAACATACAGCGTTTTCCTCCACCGTGTGCTTTACACAGCGGAGTACTACCTTCTGCTCCCTTTGTACATCCCGCAAATATGCAGCGTTTCCCTCCACCATGAGCTTTGCAGTAGTTTGTGCTCCCTTGAGCACCTTTTGTACAACCTGAAGACTGACAACGCCTCCCACCACCATGGGAAATACAAAGCCCAGCTTGTCCCTCAGCACTTCGTGTACAGCCTTCAATCCTACACCTTTTACCACCACCGTGCTTGATGCAGAGCCCGGATTTGCCACGTGCAGCCTTAGCGCATCCCTCAGGGAACCCACACCGTCTTCCACCACCATGAGATATACAGAAATCAGTTTTTCCTTCAGCGCTTTTTGTACATCCCAGGTGTTGGCATCTCTTTCCTCCACCATGGGCTTTGCAGAAAGTAGTTTTGCTCTCAGCACCTTTGTTGCAGCCTGCTTTTTGGCATCTCTGCCCACCTCCATGGCCAATGCAGAGTCCCGATGCTCCTCTAGCTCCTTTCACACATCCCATGAATTTGCACTTCTTTGGGTTGGTCGTCCTGTGCTGAGAAGATGTAGCAGATGCCGTCCTGTCAGAGAAAGCAGCGCCTGCAGAAAATTCTGACTCATGGCTTAGCTGTGAATTATAAGCATCAGTTCCAAAGTTAGTACTGCACTCTTGCATTCTTGAAGGTTTTCTAACGTTTTCCGTCCTTGGAGCGAAAAGAAGCGATGGCATATAGCCACCTGATCGTTTTGCAGAGGTAGAACCCTCATCAGCTTGGGATACATTAGTCTCTGCATATGTCAACATCGAACAATCAAGTCCGCTGAAACTGTCCATGCTCACAGCGGGAGGGCCGAGTTGCAAAATTGAGTTACCTCCTGATGAGAGTTCCTGAACAGTCCCAGAAGAAGCTGAGACTTTGTTTTTATTGTTAACCCTGACATTGTAATAATACGAGGACGGTGTAGGACCCAAACCGAGAACCAAGCGGCAACCATCATCAGGACAATTAGAAACATCAGAACAAAGCTTATGGTTGTGGTGAGAGCTCCCTAGTAATCTCCCTTGGCTGCTTCCAAGGCATTTCAAGCTGAGAGCAGTATCACCGAAATTGTCAAGCTTTGCAATGCCGTTGGCACGAGAAAAGTGAACGACATTCTCGTTCAAATCCATATGAAGAAGAAAGAAGGATGCAAGAGGATGAAATAGAATGCCCAAAAAAACAATACTTAGAACACCTCGTAAATTATAAACATAAAAGCAACTTGAGATATAAACATCTCCCACCACTGACAAATCCCCACGTGTCTGCCCTGTCCATCTTCAAGAAGAGCAAGAACCTTTCTGCAGGAGTTACAAAACCTCTGTCAGTAGAGAGCTAAGAAAGAAATGCAATAAGAACCTCAATGACATGAGATTAATAATCAAAAAGGAATTAGAGTCCATAGTGATGAAATACAGATTGTGGTTTATGCAGTTAAGAGATTGAAAGTACAGACCAATAATTGCCTACAACTGTGCTTGAAAAGGACCAAGTACCAACCAAAATGACTTCTGGTTACAACATTTTGTGGTAAAAGTGAACGTGAGGGTACATCTTTCTTTGCTCAAATAAATTTTAAAATTAGATATTTCCCTTAAAAGCAGAATGAACGAAAGGATAAGAGAAGATTGGTTTACAGAATAGTAAAAAAGCAAAATCTGAATTATGTGAAAGATCATTAGACTTGATAAATTGTATCACAACCACGAAAGTTAAAACCTTTTTTGGTAAGCGCTAACATAAACATCTCAGAATTTCTATTATAGATGAAGATCCAAACATAAAAACAAGATCTAAGGTAATATTTTTGTTCAGAAAGAAAAAAAATCATGGAGTCAACAAGATTCTAATATATATATATATATATATCACTAGTTGCTAACTTTGGGGAAGAAGAAATAATCAATTCAATCATTAAAAAGAAAAACATACTCTACAAATTTAACAGCTTGAAGGTGAAAGAACAAACCCAAAGAGGCTTAGAAAGAGCATAAGACAATTACATAAATAAGCTGGAGAAACTCAAAAACCTGGTAACGTTAAAAGTAATAAAAGAGAGAAACCATGCATTCTGATTCATCATTTGGTACTCTATCAATCAGTAATACAAGAAACAAAAATTACTAAAAGGAGAAAGAAAAACCTGATGGATCTGAGAGACAGCGAGAGAGATTCCGTAAGCAAAGAAAAAGAAAATCCTTGGAAACTGAGAATCTCCTCGTCTCAAAACTTAGGGAAGAAGAAGAAGAAGAAGATGAAGAAACTACAAAAAGAGTGAACACAGGTGTCGAGATATTAGCGGGCTACCAAAGAGAGGAGATATTAATTATGAGCAGCGTAGACGCTTCAGGTCCTCCTCGTTTATAAACCGCGAGACAGAGAGAGAGTCGATATAAATTACCCAAAATACCCTCTGTCTCCGTCGATAGTAACGGTTCTGATTGGATGAGACAATGCTCTATTTTGGGAAATCTATTAAATTTGCTTTTCGACGAAAACGACGCCGTCTTTTAACGGTAAAAAGTCCTTTATGCCCCTTGTTTTCTGTTGATTCGAGTGGTAGTGATGTTTCGACAAGTCACTTCTTGATACAAAATAAAACCGATTACCGTTTGAACCGGTCAAAACTGATTCCTTTCCAAATAATTTATGACGTCACTCGTAATTTTATGAAAACTGGAGTTTTTTTTTTGTATTTATTGGTGATGATATCAGCTGATCGAGTCTTTCAAAATTAATGATGATATATGTATTAATCTTTTTGTCATTTTATGTGTCGATATTATTAAAGACGAGACACATGAAAAAACAATATACTTGTCATGCCAGGAATATGGAGTTAAATATAGAATTAGCTGGCATCATGAAACCTAGTATTATTAAAATTTTGAATTAGATTCCACTATCCAAATGCGAAGCACTTGTGGCATAAAGCTTCTAAGAAATCAAAATATTTATGATTCTATCTTTTCATTTTACGCTTGTACTTTCATCTCGAGATCTATTTTTTAAAATGGTTAGTATCCATTCAAATATCGATTATAATTTGTATATATTATAAAAAAACAAGCACAAACACACAAAAGAAGGAAATATTTATAGTTTTTATTACGCTTTTTTGTTCAGAATCTTTAGTGTTGTCTGATTGAACATTACAATAGTTATCTCCTCAAATACAAAGAATAAATGCAAAATTTACGTTTTAAATAACCGAACATCTAATTATTAATGGGAGGAAAACAAATGTTAGGTGTGCTATGTGAGCAGAAGTATGGACAATTTATTTATTTATTGATTGATTTATTATTAGTACGGCCGAGTTTTTAATATAATTTGAATATCAATTTCTGTCGTGGTGTGATGAGAATTGTGGCAACGGACCACACCATATAATAAGACTAATAATAAAAATAAACGAAATTTTTGATTTTTATGTTGTTCCAAGAGGCAATTCCTATTACGTCAGCCAATGAGGTTCCTTGCAGAGTGGAAGAATCTATCATATTATTTTAATTTTATTGAATTATATATTAGAAGAAAAGTACAAAAAAATAAATAAAGTAAAAAGGAATCTTATTATTATATTGTCGAGTCGACGATTCCGTCAGCTTCGGCCTCAACTCTCCACGCGAATTGCTGACGTCGACGATATTTTATACTATCTTTTTTACTTTATATATTTATTTTAAATTTGGTAACAAATGTGTATGTGGAAACACGAAAGCCCTGTTGCATTATTTTTAGACAATGTGTTCTTAGTTTTGACTTCATGTTTATAGTTTAGGAGTTTGTTCGGCATGCATACGTTTTTTATCTCACAAAGGTTAATTTACTGTTGTAAAATCTAAAATCGCTAAGTTCCTAGATGGATTTTACAAAATTTGAATTTATTACGAAATAAACAACAGCAGGCCCAAGTCCAGAAGACGAGAACCCAAAACTCAAACTCAAACACACAATTTGTCCGAGTGTGGAGCCTTCCGTTTCTGTGAAAAACAGACACAAATCATGAAGAGACTAACATAGAAACCATAAATGTATATTTTTAATTTCTCTAAACTCAAAGTCTCATGAGTTGTATAGTTTTTTGGTAGGATGCTAATATGGACCAAAAGCTTGTTGGTTTCCTTTGTTTTACATGCTCTAAATTGTAAGGAAATAATGTATAGAGTGTAACGCTCATCTTTACAATTAGAAGTCTCAATGCTTCTGCAGTTTTTTTGGTTCTTGTTTCTTTAAACTTACTCTAGCCATAAAATCTCTCTAATCCAAATTCACCAATCAAGATCCCACAAGCCCTTTGTACCTAGCGTACGACATTATGAACACAAAGACGATTGCACAAAATGTCCCCGTCAGGACCACGACCTGCAACAACAAAACCAACTTACGTTAATCCTGAGATTTTTTTAAATTATTGCTTCTTTATCAAGCAAATCAAAATCTGGTTTCATACATATTTGAACATGTATCCATGGCCATTGTTCCATGTGTATGGAATGTTCATCCCGAAAATTCCAGCGACAAGAGAGTATATTGATGAGCAAACGGTTCCAGAACTTAACACAAGCTCCAACTGCAGGATTTTGAAGATGAGCAAGAAGAGAAACTCACGAAGATGAATATAAAAAAAAAAAAAAGCTTCGACGTTCAACATTCACTTACCTGGATCAGCTGATTACGATGATTGTCTAGCTGCGAAAACAAAAAACAGTGATTATGGGTTTTAGATTAATATATTATGAGGATTCAGATTTCAACAACAAATGTTAAAAACCTTCAGAGCTTTCATTTATGGTTACCTGGATATTAATGTAATCCTCTGTGTCGTCGATGTACTCACGTAGCTGCATCAAAATCAAAAACCGAGAGTTGGAGAAGAACAGTTTTTGAGAATCAAAAAGTCCACGGCAAATAACAGGAAAGGAAAAGAAGAAAGGATAACTGTTGTTAATCTGTTCAAAGTGCTGTCGATTTGCATGAAGTATGCCTGTAAAGATATCGAAACATCTGTTTTTAGACTTCATATGCGAATCAAAGATAGGTAGATAAGATAAACCTCTGTGCAGTAACAACCAACCTCGAGCAACATTTCAAGTTCTTCAACATCATTTTCATCCCCACGAACTGTGGCTAGACTCGCCCTACTTGCTCTCGAAATCTTAGAACCTATTGTTGGGGAAGAAGCATACCAATTTGATCCACCAGGACTACTAACCGGTGAGGAAGCACTAGAAAGTTTCCTTGAAAGGTAAAGATCCGCCATATCATCGTCATCATCCAGCAACTGTTCGAGCTCATCTCTTACCTGCAAAAGGCGATGAAGCTTCTTAATTATTTCTTTCTATTACAAAATTTAGAGATACCGCTGCCTTTCAATGTGAATACTCAAAAATAAAAGATACCAGCTCACCTTTTGAACTCGAGCTGTCAACCGAGTCATGGCACTCTTCAATTTCCGAACTCTATCCAAATTACGGCTACTAATCTACAAGATGAATGTAAAAAGGCTGTTGAAATTGGATTACTGGTGATAATAAACGTTGAGGTACCTACCTTTGAAGTAAGCTCATCCAAAGCAGGATAAGCAGCTGTTTCTAATTCTGTAGTCCTTGCAGCTAAGAAGCTACAGATTGCTTCTAAAGCAACTTCCAGCGCCCGAAATTCAAATGGGGATTCTACATTGCAACACGAGCAGACATTTCAATAAACCAAAAAGGGTTTAAAATGTTTTGAAAGCCAAAAGTCAGTGGGGATAGTACCATCTTCTTCACCAGTATCAGCGTCATTTTGTGCAGCCGAGCTCTCTTTTCCGTCTCCTTGACCATGGTGTGGCTCGTTTCCAACAGGTAAGCGTCTTTGAAGCTCCTCCACGACGGGAATAACATTTTCATCTGATGGATCCCGAAGCAAAACCTGTAATAAATGAAGGTTTATCTTCATTGAGAATCATCGAGCTGGGACATGAAAAAAAAACCTTATTTGCGGAATGCTAAACCCTAATTCTCTAAGCAATCCGTAGAGCCAATTAGATGAAATAAAATATAAAAAAAGACCTGGATGAGATTGTGAATTTTTCAAAAACCAAACCAAAAAAAATTTCAAGCTCAGTGATAGCTCAAGTTCCTTCCACAGTGACAATATTCAGAAAAAAAAAATCTACTTGAACAAATCTATTTTACTCCAAAAACCCTACAATCTAAGTGACTGCGAGAAAGGAATCAAAGAGAAAACCAACCTCTTCGGAAGTGATAATCGCCTTTATATGCTGCAACGGCCCACCACACATTACAAAAAAAAAAAATCAATCACACTGTGAAACAAGACAGAACAAAAAGAAACCCAGAAAAAAACGAATGTGTGAAGAACAAATACGATGAAAAGCGAGCAATCTCCACCTCCAAATTCAGCACAATGGCTCTCTCTCGACCAAGAATAGTGGATGGATAAGATAGGTTGGGGTCGAGAATCCGGAGATCGCGAGCGTGGATCTGGACACGGTGCATGATTGCATACTTGTCGACATCGAGCGCCTCACTCTTTCCCGTCGCGTTTATAGTAACCCAATTCCGCGATGATTGAGGCGTCTTCTTCTTCTCCCTCGAAGGATCCGCCGCCACCACGTACCCGTTGTTATGCGCCATGTCTTAAAACGATTCCTCACCGTCCACTTCCACGCCGTCTGAAAAATTCACCACCATCAGCATAAGACGAATTTGAGAAAAAAAATTTTAAAAAAAGAGAATCCGACCTTTTTGCTCAAGTGTTCATGCGAATTCGACGGAGGAAACAATACCCTAGTGGATTCAGAAAAGCGAATTTTCGTCCTCTCTGCTCCTTTTTCATTAAAAGATTTCGCAAATCTTTCCTTCCGAGCTTGTTAGGTTTGTTTTGTGTGTTTGCCGGAGAGTTTTAACAGTTTCAGAAAAAAAGGAAACGCGACTATATTCTGTTAAGAGGTGAAAAACTATTTTCAAATCAAACCGGATTTAACCGAAATAAACCCGTGATGATATTTATGATTTCCGGTAGGTCTATGCATGTCGGGTTGAATCACCCCATTATAGCCGCGGAACCAACCCAAATAACCGGATCTTTTGGGTTGAGTTAATATCCATAATATAACAAATAAATAATAAGATAACTATCCAGCAGTAACTAAATTTAAAAATTATCTAAACTATTCGAAAATTATCTTTCTTAAACTACAAATACAAATATATATATATATAAGATCAAAGCTGACTTGCAATTAACAGAATATATATATATATATATATATATATATATATATATATATATATATACCTCTTCCCGATCTCATCAACAACGCTCAGATCTTTACAGATATCAACCTTAAACTTAACCACCGCTTCTTCCATCTTCCCCAAACGAATCTTCTCAAATCCTAAAAGATGCTTCCTCGGCGATCCGTGAACCGCCGGCGGTGTCGTGAATAGAAACACCGTGTGGATTCCTTCTCTATCTCCGCCGTTCCGTACCTTAATCTGAACTTCAAACGCCGATCCGCCGCCGGAGACAGCGTTCTCGCAGTGCGGTCCGATCGCGTCCAGCGATTGGCATTCCGATGATCGGCAAACGTGATTCTCTTCAAGACGGAGAGAAACGACCCGTGGAGCTTTGACTAAGCTGTGGCTGAATTTGGTGAAGCTGAGGCCATCTCCGAAGGCGTAAACTGTTTCTCCGGTGTAGAACCGGTAAGTCCGACCCGGATACCCGTTTGATTTATCGGGTCTCATGTTCATATTCGTCATCGGAACTTTCTCCACATAGGATTGTGGATACCAAGTCATCGGCAATCTTCCACCTTCAAAACAGAATTCACCGGTTATCACTGGTTTAAGCTGGCTATCGAAAATGCAATTACAAAAAAAAACAGTCTTACTTGGATTATAACGGCCGAAGATGACGTCAGCGATGGCGATACCGCCTGCTTCTCCGGGATAACCAACCCACAAGATTCCGACGATCTTTGCATCATTCTTAGCGAAAGTAATGTCGAAACCTCCACCGGACATGATAACGAGCAAGACAGGTCCTTTCGCAGCTTTGGCCACTTGGGTCACGAGGTCTTGTTGCTTTCCGGGAAGATTTAGATCCACTCTGTCGCGGCTCTCTGCCTCGATCGATTGATCTGCACCCATCACGAGCACCGTCACATCCGCAGCGGCCGCTAGCTTCGTGGCGGCGTCTACATCCGCCACCGCGCAAGCCACGTTGGAGCAGCCTGGTAGATATGTAGTTGGTACGGTCCCGGCTAATCCCTGAAGTGGTGTTGTGTATTTGCACGGCGTGCCTTCGTAGTTTCCGATCATCGTTTTGGTGACATTAGAGTTTGGTCCAATCACGGCTAGCAATTTGATCGCTTTAGGAGAAAGCGGTAAGCATTCAGCATTTTTTAGTAGAACAATGCCTTGTCTCGCGGCATCTGCAGCTAGCTCTTGATTCGCAGGCGTGCAAACGTCTTTAGGACCCAACTCGCCATAGAGTTGCTTCTTTGGATCCCCGTCGAAGAATCCTAAACGCATTAGGGTCAAAAAGTTGTTCGATATCGCTTTGTCGATAGCTGCCTCGTTCACCAAACCCTCCTTAACCGCATCCTCTGTATGCTGACCCAAGAATGAACCACAGTTCAAGTCTAAACCTGCATTGATAGATATAGCTGCAGCTTCCGCTTGAGTCTTCGTATAGTGCTGGTTCTTATACAACACATCTACTGAGTCACAATCCGAAACAATGTACCTATTTAAAAAGAGAAACCCGAACACTCAAAATCAGAACCCAAACCTTTTTAAATTGACGCGAAAAGGGTCTAAACCCGCTGATCAGATCAGATCAGATAATTACCCGTTTAACTTCCATTCGCCACGGATAACACCAGAGAGGAGGTCCGGATCAGCGCATGTTGGTTTACCGTTTACTTGATTGTAAGAACACATGACACTCGCCACATTCCCATCAACCACACAACTCTTGAACGGTGGTTGATAAGTATCATCCATATCCTGTTGATTCACCTACTCCAGCAAATAAACACAAAAACAGTTAAACACACTCTAAATGTGACAATACAACTAGTACAAAAGACTGAAAATGTAGATTGGTCACTGAATTAATGGTTTTGAGTCTTTACCACGGCGTTGAAACTGTAACGGTCGATGCCTTTCCAGTTATCAACGTCGTAAGCGGTGTAGTGTTTGCAGCAAGCGGCGACTTTGAGGCGGTTAGCGTCGCTGCTGTCAGTTTCTTGAAGACCTTTAACGTATCCCGAAGCATACTTGCTAGAAAGCAACGGATCTTCTCCCGGAGTCTCTTGTCCTCTTCCCCATCTTGGATCTCGGAATATATTCACATTTGGTGACCAATACGTTAGTCCGGCTAATCCAACATTGTACATTGCCCTCGCTTCCGTCGAAACAACCTTTACAAATGAGTAATAACATAAATTTATAATCAAGCCTAATAATCATGGGCACTGAAAACAATTAAATGTGGGAAATCTCAGTATTGGTGAAAAGTACAAATACGACGTCGTATAGCGTGCTGAAAAGTGTTTACTTGTACGAAACGAAAGAGAAAAAAAAGAGAGGCCCAGTTGCATAATAACTGAGATATTTACATTATCCAAAAAGAGAAACAAAAGCAAAGGACGAAATAAAATTAAAAAGGAATAATAAATTTTTAAAAACGAGTCGAAAATGGATGAACTTGTTTTTTACCTTGCCAATGGCTTGAAACAGAGATACGTTGAAAGAAGCGGCGGTGAGTATGACCTGAGGGAAACTCGTAGCGCCGGGAACTTGGCCGGAGAAATGCGTGCCGGGTCCGACGTAAGAAACGCCGTGAAGTGCTTCCGACCACCATTCATACGTCGGAATCCCGAGCCGTGTCACGCCGATAGCTTTACTCACTAAAAACCCGATCTTTTCTTGCAACGTGAGCCTCGCGACCAGATCAGCGACTCTGTATTCGATCTTCAAAACGGTGTTGCAGAATCCATAAGCGGCGAGAGATGCGTTTCCGGCGACATCGCAGGCAAAAACCGGCGTGGATTGAGCGTTTGATGAATCTGAGAAACAGAGAATGAAACAGAGGAAGATAAGAAAAACAGAGGACGGTGCTCTGTTTGGCCTTGTTAGTGGAGAAGAAGAACACATTGTGTTGTATTTCGGTTCTTGGGATATTTTTCTTTTTTTTGGGTTTTGGTGTCACTATTTATATACTAGCAAGCTAGTACGCTCGCTGAAGAATCTGTGGTTTGTATGAATAATCTAGGATTGTATTATTACTCTTTTATAATTAATTATTTGTTCTCCTATTATAATTGAGATTATGTAAAAAAGATGATACGGTCTTCGAGGGAAGAAATAATGATACGGACCATACGGTCTATAAGTAGTGTTAGGATTTATACCTCTGTTCTTTCATCTTTGTTAAATCTATTTTTACTTAAAATAGATTTATAGAATAACGAATCTAGCATGCGAGTGGGTTTTAACTTTTTAACTTTTAGCTTTATACATTAGTGCACATAGAATATTCAACGTATAAAATTTGCTTTTTTCCCTCTTTTGTCTCAACGTATAAACTTACTTTTTTTGGATATAAAAATTAAATGTAAGTATATATTCTTTTCAGCATACAATGTTTCAGGGACCCCATATAAAAATTTGACTTATTTTCAAAATTACGAAAGATCTTATTATTTGTGTGTATTTCTTCATCCACAAGCATAATGGGATTTTTATCAGGAAGGGAACAATAGATAATTATTAACGGGTGGTGGAAAAAAATATCAACGGGTGAGTTAATTATATTTGGTTGATATATATTTTTGCAATAAATACTTTATACTACTGTTCTAGGTCGATTTTCGGTAATTTCTAAACTAATTCATACAAATTAATTACATGGTATAATAATCATAAGTTTACAAACTAAGAGGCATGTGATATATTCACTTTGGTTAATAAAATGAATTTAAGATACTGAGAATCTGTTAATAGGAAATTGTGCAGAACAACATTTTTTAATTAAAATGAATTTGTCCTTAGATTCACCATTTTTAACTATGGAAATTCTTTTTTTTTCTTAGGTTAATAATGGTATTTAAGGTTTTTTAATGAAAAATCTATATAACTTAAAAGGAAAAAAAAGTAAAAAAGGAATCATAGATCCCAATAAGCGAGAGTGTTTGGTAGTGACCCGTGACGGTGTCGTATTGTCTATCAAATGGTAAAAATTGTCGAGCTTCAAAGTGCAAGTTGCTGCCTTCTTCTTTGTATCGAGTCCGTGAATCTTGATGGCTTTCACAGTTGTTTTTATTGCGTGACAGGCTGTCACTTTAAGGTTCTCTCATGCGCGTGACTCACTGGCATTATAAAATTCATTTCATTTACAACAAAATTAAAACGTATTATTACTTCGTAAGTGTAACAAGTGTTGTGTAAAGCCCCTTTTTTGGCTTAGTTTCCTAACTAAATCCAATTAGCTAAGAAGTTGGTTTGACTCATAGAACATACGACCAAGACAAATGTTTGCACTTTTTAAGACAAATAAAATAATATTAAACTTCAATTATATATGAGTATCATCAGTTGGATCGACTTTCACTAAACGCGTTTTCTTTTTGGTCATTGGCAATATTCACAAAAAGATTGTAAAATTTGAAAACTTAGTTTGATTTTCGGTTTTGAAATATTTTTAGTTATCTGAAAAACAATATTAATCTAATTATATATGGACATTTGATATATTTAGATCAAAAGATGTATTACTCTAAAGTAAGAGTGCGAAAAAATAAACCTCATCCAAAATATTATAATTTTGTTTAACATAAACTTAAAAAGTATGGTCAACTAAACCGATTAGTATTCGATGAAAAAGTTATGTGGAATTTGATAATGAATCGACACTGTGTTCTTAAAAAAACAATAACTTATAACAAAAATGTTCCAATCTCCAACAACAAAAAATGAAAAAAAGAAAAATTTCAAAAATATATGGATTTATATTTTATTTTTGAAGGTTATCAACTAATCCACATTCCACATCAACCAGTGCATGTGTCTGAACCATCTCTGCATCAGCCAAAATGAATATATATAAAAATAAATGATAAATCTTGTTCAAATCTTTGCCTTTTGGACAAATCAAAAACTGACTCAAACTAACAAGAATTATAAATCATTTTTTTTTTCGTTTTTGTTACATACAACTTCACCTATGTCACGTTTTAAATTTCTAGAAAGACTGAATACATATTCTGTTAGAAATTAGTTTTCTCCGAGGTTGAATCCGATATCTAATTTACAATTACTACTTTCTTTGGTTAAGCACTGGATAAAGATACTTTACAATGGTTCTTTTTTGTTATTACTATTTAACATCTTAATCTAGTGTGACCACATTACATAAATGTAGGACGCTTAAAACAAAATATTGCAAGTTGCAAATATAGTCACATGTGCGAACAAATTATTTTAATGATTTGGAATTAGTGATTCACATAAATATATAAATACACCGGTACCTACATTACATACAAAACAACTTTAACAAGTGATTATATTCACATATAAAGTAAATTAAGATGAAGAATAAATTATTAGATTAATTTGTTCTCTTCGCATAGGACACATACTTCACTCACAAGTCACAAGTAACGAAGGGATCTACACTTTATTCGTTAAATTAATTACATTCACAAAGATAATGATTGCTAAGTGCCTGCAGCTATATAAATTATTGTTTTACAGGAAAAAAAGAGAGGTATGAGCTCTAAAATTACTATTAGAGTATTAGTATGCTTCTCCTTTTAGATGAAACTTTATGCTAATAGAATAATTAGTATACAATAATTACTGATATCTTGTCAATGTTATACTACGTTAATGTTAGTTGCTGATTTGCTACAATAAAGCTTGGTCTGATTATGGAATTCCAATCACATATCAAAATCAATATCGATTTGGCTTTCTTTAATAATGGATTAAAGTTTAATGGCTACGTGTAATCAAATTGTGGGGAAAAATAAATCAAATTAGGTTATTTACGTCTCAAACGACAATGTCTCGATCATATCACTCAAATGTTTCTGATTTTTTTTTTCATATAATGTTTTTGAAATGCATATTTTAATTTCAAAACTATAATATATATCTATGTATGTATCGATTTATTTATATATTCCAAAGAAAAGGACTATAACTATACTTAGACCATATATATCTTTTCTTTTTCCTTTTCGACAATAGCATACATACTCATTTGTGATATGTATCAGTCATCATCTTATTATCGTTTTTTATTTATCATTTTACTATATATTCTGCATAGCTATACTTTTTTCATGATTCCACCTATATACGTTAACCACTAGAATCTTAACTTGTCGGAAACTACTTTCGTTTTGTAATTATATTCTTCATAAATAAATAATTGGATATAATTTATTCATGGTGATCTTTTACAATTAATTAGATAAATTAACTTTTTGACCTACTCTTTGAATAATATACATAAGGTAGATGATCAATGTATTGTTGTACACGGCATGTGACTTTTTGGACATTATTATTTATAGTTAGAGCAGGTGAGGTGAGGATCGATGAAGACATAACTACGGTCAATTATTGTAATTGGTCACATTTCAAAAATCAACAAATATTCCTAATATAAAACAGGCAGTATGAAACTTGTTCATACTCATCAGAACCGGATAAAATTCACTTGATTAATAGATAGACTTTCAAAACATGTAATACTATAATCATTAATCTTAACATATATACCAAAGATTGATCGTGACGAAAAAGATATGGTTCTTTATCGTATCATGGCTATTATAACGTAGCACCGATAACTCACTTGGGTAGCATTTGCTTTTGAGTTGGGAAAAAATAATTTATATTTTAAAATGTATAATCCAACGGTTGATCCTATATCTAAAGAGATTATATTAATAAACAATATGTAAAGCTATTGTGTTAGTTTATTATATATATAAACCTGCCACGAATCGAAAAGAATCATACCCACTCAATAAATTTATATGTTAGTTTCAAATAATGCAATAATGATAATAATAATTATAGCCATAATATATAGCGAATGATACAAAATACTAACAACTTCAATAACACTAGTAGTGGTGTCACTAGATGACCATGTTCTTCAATCGGTGGTGGTTGCTCAGTCGACGTATAAAAATTGCTGCAGATTTTTTTAGTGTATATTAATTTATTTTGTTTAGTAGATTTCTTACTATATTCGACCAAAAATATATGTAGTTTATTTCTTACCATATATATTTCTTTAATATTTATATTTAAAAAGTTTTTTAGAAGAAATGAAGCAAAAGTGATTACTAATGTTTTACATACCAACGTTGAGTAAACAGCCACGTTGATTACTTTTGTTGAAATACGTCACGTTGAAAATACACAGAACTAGCTTTGGGTAAAATATCCAGACCTGAAAAACCGAACCGAACCTAATCCGAACTGAGAGGTACCGAACCGAACCGGATCCGACAAAATATCCGAACGGGTCTTGAACTGTCATATCCGAAGAACGATACCGAATCCGACCCGAACCGAGAACCGAACGAGTACCCGAAATAGCTAAAAAATATTAGTTATCTTCAGTTAATTTGAGTATTTTTAGATACTTTTGGATATTTTTGGGTTAATTTGGATAGTTCGGATACAAATTACCCGAACCCAAACTGTATATATGGTTACTTTTGGATTAAATAACCGATCCAAACCATTTTTTATGGAAATTCGGATATAAATTGGGTCCGAACAAATTATCCGAACCCGACCCGAACAGATCCTAAATCTCAAACTCGAAAAACCCGATACCCGAAAAATCCGATCCGAACCCGAATGGGTACCTGAAGGTCAAGGACTACACACAACATTAGTTAGTTAGATGATGGAATCGTCAAAGCTTGATACAGATGTTGAAATATAATTAGTTATATTTTTTGTTGATTATATGAATATCGATCGATAACGATGGACCGTATGGTAAACATCAATTGCGAACGAATATGGCCTTAAAAATCTGATCTTTCAGGTTTACTTTTTTCCTCCATATACTGTATATCTCAAATCAGTTTGTTGTACAAATGTGTAGTAGTAACAAAATATTATTGTCGATATATATATTTTGAGTGAAGAAGAATATAGCGAAAGGTAGGTCCGAATGGACCATGTTCGTACAAAATCTATATGAGATGCTAAAATAAAATTTGAAAAACCAAGAACATATGTATATGTGGTTTCCTTTTTATTTATCTTCATTATAGTGATTTATACCTTTCATTATGGATCACTTTGAATCTAAGCAACTTGTTCATTCATTGGTCCAACTTTAATCAAGAAACAAAACAAAAAAACTTCTACCTTCCAATTATTAAAACTTGTAGAATCGTACAACACTTTTTATTTTTTTGGTTTTAGAAAAAAATGAGATATTCGTATACAGTATTAGGTCACATAAATCATAAACATATCGAACAACGATGCAATATAAATCTTGTAAATTTCGAAGGTATATAGACGCTACAAAAATAAAGAGAAGAAATATTACATATTTAGATGTAACTACTTGCGAAGAAGATTATGGTTTTGATATCGACCTGCGACTTTATTGTCGCCATTGGTTAGGTACTCAATTTGCCAATGTCTTTCAACATCTCTATGATTTTTAATGTAGATAATGAATAATCCATTTCGGTCATGAAAAAAAAATCAAAATATTTGAAAAGAGAAAAAGCAATCTGATATTTTTTAAAGTGGGATGATATTGCATCAACTTTTATTTTGCCCATGCCCTACAACCAAGCAAGATTGCATCAATTAAATAAATATGAAAATTGTTTAAAAAAAGCATTTCAAATTTATAGAAAAAAAGGATCAAATCTAATAGTTTAGCGCATAGACATGCATACTAAGATAAGAAAAAGCGACCAGACTTAGATGTGTACATATGATGTTTTGTGAAACTGAAAATATGATTTATTTTTAAAAGAAATGTGTTGCCATCAAAATTTGAGGTTTCTTCTTTTCTTCTTCGACTTGAATTACAGCTTCTGTTTTGATCTCTTTAACCTTTTTATCCCAAATCTCATCCACTAGCTTCCATGTGTCATCGCTGATGATTTGCGTCTGCGTAAAACACAACACAAGAGGAGATATAAGGGAAGGAAAAATTGTAATGGCTAATGTTTAGTTTTGATCTATGACTTGATTCGTTTACTACATACCTCCATGGGACGAGGAGCACCAAATGTGGCGAAACCGACGTTTCCTGGTGAGAATGTTACTCTCCCCGGAAGAGATACACCGTGAATTCCCCATCTCCCCGCATAGATTAAAGCTCCATATTCATCGACAGGTCTCACAGGTTTCTGTATTCATATATCAAGGAATTTGGAAAAAAAAACTGAAATAACGGCCAAAACAAAGAGAGAAGATCAGAGAGGGGGAGAGATAACTAACTTGAGGAATCCTTGGAGCTGTGTTGTAAATATTCCAAATTTCATCGGCTTTGATTTCTCCCTTCTCAAGCAGCACATCTGAAAATAGTATTACACTCTCTTTAAGATTGTTGACTGTATGATGATGTCTGAAATTGTAATGAAGAAACAGAGAGGATTTGATATTATGAACCTGTGATTTCTTCAAGAGCTGATTGATATTCTTGTAAGATTGACGAGCATTTCTCAACAGCAAACCGCATATATTCATCGCGTAATGCCTCAAGTTTCGGAATAAGCTACACGTAGGAGAATCGAATTGGTGGTCTATGAGATTTTCAAGAGCTAAACGAAAAAGGAAGCACGGAGTAAATAAAAAAAACTTACGTTTGGAACAAGGTCTCTTTGGTTTCGGTAATAAGCTTTTCCAAAGGCAGTCATTCCCGTCTGAAGAATCAGAAATTCTGCACGCTGTGAAGCTTCTAAAGTAGACTTAGCAGAGATCCAACACAAATTTTCTATTCCAAACATCTCTTCTTCAACTACTCTGGCTATATACAATCAAGGGAATGAAGTAAGCAACAGAGATATTTGTGATCTATAACGGACAAATTAAAGTGAAAATTCAGGTTTTTCTGGCTTTATAACTTACGAGCACATGCACGGATTATTGAGTTCAGATAATCCGACTTTCTCGAAAAAACCCTTCCTGAAGTTTCTGCGTAACGCATATTTGGTTGGCTTCGGATCGAGTTTATGTCAGTCTGCAGAGAGAAGCACATGGAACAATGGTCTAGATCATATTATTAATCAAAAAGAGCACATGAAGGATCAAATTTCTCAGTTCACCTCACTGATTGGACGGTACTGATCTGGAAGATAACAAGCAAGAATAGCAACAGATGCTTCTCGGTAAGCCAATCTCAACTTCAACTCCTCTGGGACTTCAGTACTGTCTTCTTGTCCCGTCTCAAATGTCCCTTTTTGCTGTAATGAGTGGAATCAGAATTTGCTAATGCAACATCTAAGTGTGGATAAACTGGAACTTAAGCACTAATTTACCCTCTTAAGTGCCTCTAGGAGTTCTTCTCTTCCAATGTAGTCTAAGTCTTTTCTTGCAGTCAAGATTCCAGCTTCATTTCTATAAACAACCAACCAAATATCAGTACTTTCGATTTTTTCCCTCTGTAATGCCCTAAACACGTAGTTGAAACTGTATATTTATTTATTACAGAACGTTTTGCAGTTCTGCTCCAGTAAAATCTTCTGTGTTCTCAGCTACTTCTTGCAGCAACTCCTCCTTCTCATCTTCGGATCGGAAAAATTTATTTCTAGCATGAACCTTTCATACAAAGAGAACCTTTAGCTAAAGCACAAAGTAAACCAAATCTCTTTGATACCGGAAAGTATGATTAAGTACCTTTAATATCGCCAATCTACCATCTTTCGAAGGTAAACCAACTCTTATGATTTTGTCGAAACGCCCTTTTCTCAAAAGAGCAGGATCAAGGATATCTAACCTATTTGTTGCACCTATGACTAACACCTGACAAAATCCAGGATTAATGGCAAGAAATGTTTACCTGTAAAAACTTAAAGCAAATGGAAACATTACTTGTGATGTAGTAACTTTAAATCCATCCATCTCAGTCAATATCTGAAGCAAACCTTGTTCTCTCTCTGCTCCGCCCTGTTCAATTACGAACATTTTAGAAAAGTTTAATCTTTTAAACTAATATCTAACTTCCAGAGCAAAGACCAGAGTTCTTACCCCGCCAATATCTGGACCACCTCGCTTACTTCCAATTGCATCAATCTCATCTATAAAGATTATAGATGGCGCAAATGACCTAGAGCTAGCAAATAGATCCTTTACACGAGATGCAGCCACTCCTACAAACATCTAAAAATTTAAATAAAAAACAGGAAACTCCATTAGCTCAAGACCTACGAAACCAAGAATTTAGGTTGATCACTTGATACGATCAAATCCTAACCTCGACAAAGTCGGTTCCATTAGCCGCAAAAAAAGGCAAACCAGCTTCGCCAGCAATAGCTTTAGCTAACAGAGTTTTCCCCGTCCCAGGAGGTCCATGAAGCAGAACCCCTTTTGGACAATAAATGCCTTTATTCTGAAACTCCTCATCATTCTTTAAAATCCGCACAATCTCTTGTAATTCCCTCTTTATATACTCCTGACCAGCAAAATCATCAAAAGTTACACCAGTTTTCTCCTCTGCTGATATAAATTTTGCCCTGAGAGAGAGGAGAGAGGAAAAAAACCAAATATAATCTTAGACAAGGATGTATTTCCTGCCATTGAGTCAAAATATAATATTTGGTGTTGATTTGACATACCGACTCTTGCCTAGGGATCCGAGTGCTTCCCGCTTGAGGGGTGTTCTAATCTTTTTGGTAGGGGTTCCGAGATCACAAGGAATTAACTTGGCATAGATTGGACTCATAATACTGTCGATCCAAACATAGAGTGAAACAAATAGAGCAAGTCTCATAGACCAAATCACAAAAGTGGCAACTGTCGTGTAGACTTCAGCTGGAACCACATCTACATTGAAAACCTCTACGTTGACTATTTGCTGATGCAACTTTTTCCAAACATCATTCCAACCATCAATTGGCATTCGGTCCACGATGTGACGACGGAAAATTATCTCCTTTTTCGAGTTTTCTTCTTCTCCTTGGGGGTCCCCATCTTTATAATAAGGCAATATCACTGCAGCAACAACAAAACTTAAGCAAAAGATTTAAAGAAAATTTGACACTATATCCTAGCTTTGAGCATTTCCGAAAGACACATAGAAATGCCAGTTAAGCAGAAACTAGTGAGAACTAAGAGTAATAGTATAATTGAAAGAGAATCCGCGAAAAGGACCTAACTTTTTCGGAATTGAAACCACAGTTTAGCAAAACCATTTCATTGGCATGTGTGACATATAAAAAAAGCATTGCAATGATAGATTTCTGCGACTTTGAACCTGATATTGTCTGTCCGTAATTTGAATATTCCATGTATTGAACACTGTTGGAATCTAACAGTTTCATAAAATCGCTAAAATTGATCCGGTGAGAGTTTTCGGGGTCCCATTCTGTTCCCTTTAACTTCCCACGCATAGCTAACAATGTTCTACTCCAATCTGAGGCCATGACAAGCTGCCTTTCTAACTGTAAATTAGCCTTTCTCTCGAGCTCTTCCTTGTTGCTAATTCGTTCTCTTTCAGCTTCCCTTAATCTCTGGAAAATTCAAAACACGAATCAAAGCTTTGACAATTCGAATTCTTAAGCAAAGAGGAATGAGCTGATAAAGAACATCAATTACGCTACAGCCAAAAAAATGTCTGAAAGTAATGTGCTTGTAACATACCCTCTTAGCATTCAAATTGCTAATTGCTTATCACGTATTAGCTTCAAGTTCTTCAAATTCCATTCGAGAAAAGAAAAAAACCTAGACTTTGACAGGTCTTAAACGCAAGTTTGGATTCCTCGAACACCAGAATTACCATTTACACTGTTTACATCTCGCTACTATTTTTGAAATTATAAACAAACAGAGATAAACCTCAAACAGACGATTCGACTCAGCATCTTCTTCCTGTGAAACGGAAGACTCAGTAGACTCAAAGCTCGATGATGTACTGCAAGTAATCAGACCATTTCTTCGTGAAGGAAACAGATTGAATTTGGAAGTTAACTTAGCTTCCGTTGGTTTTCTCCGACGGACGAAACTAGACAGGGATCTCGGAAATTGAATGGGGAAGAAGGTATTAGAAGGGTTTAAGGGTTTCGAGAAGTGGGTCGGAGTTAACGAACTCGATAAATAGAACGCCATTGTTCAATCATCAGAGAAGGAAAAAAGTTCCTAGCTTAGCTTTTCCCTGGATTTTTAAGCCCGAGGAAAATTATACTAGACTATTTGGGGATACGAGTACTGCCACCTACAAAAAAAAAAAAAACGGGCCAATTTTTTCCCGGTTTACCCTAATCTGATTTCCTGTATTCTAATCTGTTTTTTTGCTTTTCCCTGTTTCATCTATGTATCTTCTGTGCTTAATCTTGGCGTTTGAAACCAGCTGTAATCGTTCACTTGCAATCTCCGGCGAGATCTATTAAATTCACTTTTTTTGTAAACCTTTTCTAAACAACAAAAATTCTATTACTTTTTATAAATGTCAAAAACTGTAACCACAAAAGCTCAACAACAAATCTTTAAGTACGGGAATAATCTTAGTGATAGCAAAAAAAATTATAAAGGTGAAATTTGAAGCTGGGTTGGATTCTTCACGGAGATTGGGAGAGAGGATGGTCGGTGCGTTTAACAAGATTACCGATACTATCATCGCGGGTACACTGTCAAATTCGAATTCTGGAAATACAGTAAATTTGACAGCAAACCGGTCAACTTGAAACGAATTGTTTACAGTTCTAAGAAATGTAGTAAGTTGGCCGGTACTAACATAACCGGACACTAATCACATTCGAATTTCCGGTAATACAGACACCGAACCGGTTTTGAACGAGCAAAAGTCGGAGGAAAGAGACCGTTGTAGATCTGTTTTGATGATTGCTTCTTCTTCTTCTTCTTCGGAGAAATGGTGAAACACAGAAGCTCATCTCGCTCAATAATCTCATCTTCTTCTTCAGCTAGATTCTTCTCCATAAAAGCTATTTTTCTCTACTTGATCTTCGTATTTGCTTTTACCATCTGGGTTCTCGTCTTCAGCTCCAGAAACATACAAACCGATGACCAAACCCAACATCAGCAGCAACATCGGGATCTCATCGATTCAGAAGAATTTCCACCGCCATATTTGCCTCCGAGGAAGGTATGATTCTAATTTTAGTGGGTATTGGATTTAAGTGAAGAAATGAAGTGTCTTGATTTGGTTTTGGATCGTGACAATTGATAAATCAAAACTCTTGGCGAACCTATTTGAGCTACAGAATTTTCAGAAACCGAGTGAAAATACGCAACTTTGGACTCCTCCTTTCAGCTTTGGTTTGCATCCATGTGTCAAACCTACTCTTAAATACAAAGGTAAAAAAAGAAGAAGCTAAAAATCGATTTATGATTTCAAGTTCGATGCTTTACGCTGGTCTTAAACACAACTTTCCTGATCTTTTGCAGAATTTTCAGAATCAGATCATTATATAACAGTGAGAAGTAATGGTGGGCTAAATCAAATGCGCACTGGTGTAAGTAACACTAAACCAGAAACCATTTAAGCTGATGTTCTCAAATGATTATTTACTATGAATAATAAGCATGTTACTCTTACAGATAGCGGATATAGTGGCTGTAGCGCACATCATGAATGCAACTTTAGTCATTCCTGAGCTGGACAAGCGGTCGTTTTGGCAAGATTCAAGGTATTCGAAACTTCAAAAAACAAAAAACAATACTTGAGGTTTGTTCTATTGCTAACTTCCACTTCATTATGCCTCAGTGTTTTTTCAGATATTTTTGACGAGAAGCATTTCATCAAATCTCTGCGAAGAGATGTGAAAATTATTAAAAAGCTCCCAAAGGAAGTGGAACCTCTCCCTAGAGCAAGGAAGCATTTCACGTCCTGGTCTGGTGTAGGATATTATGAAGAAATGACACACTTGTGGAAGGAGTACAAGGTCAAAAGCAACCTTCTCTTTGAAAATTGCATTTGCTGTTTTTTTCCCCTGCTCAGTACTCATTGTGTATCACACTAAAATTGTAGATAATTCACGAATGTGGTGAACCGCTGACAGAATTACAACAATGCAGGTCATCCATGTCGCGAAATCAGATTCTCGCCTTGCAAACAATGACCTGCCTATCGATATTCAGAGATTGAGATGTCGTGTACTGTATCGTGGTCTTCGCTTCTCGCCTGCAATTGAAAGCCTTGGACAGGTTTGGACCTTTTACAGCTCACATTAACTTCTTACTGCTCTTATACATGATATATATAGGCTGTAGAAAAATATGATTCATTTGCATACACAGAAGATTCCATGCTGTGTTCTCTTTGGGGTACCGAAGTTGTGAATTTAAGAGGTTTGGGTTTATAAGGTTTCATCATCAAATGATAAAACTCATTTTATGATGTGTTTGGAGCCTTTTTAGGAGAAGCCTGGTAAAAGAATGAACACATCTTTTTTCTAACATACATAAGTCTTAGTAGTTAATGCATTTAAGAGGTGTCCTATGGGGCTTCCTGTAGACTTTGGGTTCTGAGCAATCATGACGGTGACACCACAGAAGCTAGTTGAGCGACTCAAGTCACGAGCAGGGAGATATATTGCATTGCATCTGAGATATGAGAAAGACATGTTGGCTTTCACTGGTTGTACCTATGGTCTCACTGATGCTGAATCGGAAGAACTCAGAGTAATGCGGTAATTGATTACTATGTTCTGCATCTATTCTTAACACGCCAAACATGGAAAACATCTTCCCGTGATAAAATAATGGTTTTTAGCTGAATATGTTATCGGTTGATTACAGGGAAAGTACAAGCCATTGGAAGATCAAAAGTATAAATTCAACAGAGCAGAGAGTGGAAGGCCTTTGTCCGTTGACTCCAAAAGAAGTGGGGATATTTCTGAAAGGTCTTGGATATTATCAGTCAACAGTCATTTATATTGCTGCAGGGGAAATCTATGGGGGTGATGATAGACTTTTGGAGCTTAAATCGCGCTTCCCGAATCTAGTCTTTAAGGTTTGTTTAACCACACCTCTTCATCTTTCATGTTACTGGCAACCTAAAGATGGATAATGTTTAGCTTCATGTACTGAATAGGAAATGCTTGCTGCAGAAGACGAGTTAAAAGGTTTCACAGGCCATGCGACTAAATCGGCTGCTCTGGATTATGTAATTTCTGTTGAGAGTGATGTGTTCGTTCCTTCGCATTCTGGAAACATGGCAAGAGCCGTTGAAGGTCACCGAAGATTTCTAGGGCATCGCAGGACAATCACTCCAGACAGGTTCTATCTTCTTCCTTTTGTTACTTGGTAACTTCAAAAAGATTTTGTCTTTTACTCATTTTGTTATAGCCCATGACAAGTTTGGTGGTTGCATGCAGAAAAGGACTAGTGAAACTCTTCAATAAGGTGGAGAGAGGACAGATAAAAGAAGGGGCAAAGTTGTCGAATCTTGTGAAGCAAATGCATCAAGCCAGGTAACCAAAGAATCTTACATTTGCTTCTTATACGAGTCAGAAAATGCAATAAACATTTCTTCGAATCTGAGAAAGAACTTTGATGCGAAAAGAGATTCTTTGGATCGGTTTTACAGGCAAGGTGCACCGAGGAGAAGGAAAGGACCAACGCAGGGGATCAAAGGGCGTGCTCGGTTTAGAACTGAAGAAGCCTTTTATGAGAACCCATATCCAGAGTGCATTTGCAGTTCAAAGGAGCACAGAGAGCCCTAATTCATTTTTCTCTCTTTTGCTTTTTTCCTTTATGTGACTTTGAAGCTTGAACATTCTTTTTTTTTTATCTTGTATCATTACGACCGTTTATAATCAGTTTAGGAAGTCAAGAGAAATCCACAATAGTTTTCAAGGATAAGTAAACAATCTTTGTGCTGTAATTTAAGATATCGATCTTACTTTTTTTAGTGTGAATCAAATTATCATAGTGTATTGTCGTTTACTTTCCTGATTGCATAAAAGGGTAGTTGAAAATACCAGAACGTTTCACAATATTAAAAAATCAGGTACGATAACGATCGTAGGATTTGTACTTGTGATAAACCGTAAATTTGTGGTTTGGATTATATCGATTACCAACTTGATAAGATATATCAATGACACTACTAAGATATATCTTCACCATCGTAAAAGCAAACAATATTACTGGAAAATAAAAAGCTGCGAATACAACGAAAATCACCACATTCTTATCCAAAAACCATAGAATATATCATTAATATACGAACATAGATCACATACAACAAAATTGTTTCGTTATAGATAATAACTTTCTAACAACTCTTTTGGGATTCAAAGGTTCAAGTTTTTATCCAAACTATCGTCGATCATAATGGAAACAAGAATGAAAATACCGAGTTACTACTACTAATCGTTTTACCATTCAGACAAAAGATTTCTACAGTTGCAAGAAGATCGATTGAATAAAGTCGTGTTAAATTTTTACAGACAAAAGTCATCTAAAAGGATCTGCAAATTAAAAGAACACCGTACCATTTGAAATCTACTTGGCTCTTACTCTTAGCTCTGCTCTTTGTAAGGAGTCCATATCATTTTGCTAACGTCTACATCAAGACCACCTCGGCCTGCGGCTTTCAAATGTCGGTCCAGTACTTTAGGATCCGCGCAGATCACGTGTTGTCCTTTCCTGTACTGTATCAGTTCCAAGCTCTGAAGTGTGCTTAATATATCTTCTGCTTTAATCGCCGTCATATCACTCAGCTCCTACATTTGAAAAAAGGCTTCGATATATGAAACAATCTGTTCGGGGATAGGCTAAAAGCATGATTAAGGATATATATATAAATACCTTGATAGATATGTTTCCCTTGTGCTTTTTCAAGATATCTAATAAAATCCGAGTCCAGTAACCTCTGTAACTCACTAAGCCTAGATCAGAGAGGGGTCTTTCGGGTGTTCCGACTTTCCCCTCTTTCTTTGAGAGTTCATAGGCTATATAATACAACAGACTGAATAAGTTGTTATCAAATTAACAAAAAAGAGAAGAGTAAGCTTTATAGAGAGATGTGAGAGAGAAGAATAAGAGACTTAGATGGAAAGAATACTCACAGAAGGCTATTAAGAATTTGCCATAGCCTTTCCTTTGATATGGAGGAAGGGTAAGGATGCAAGCCAAGTTGTATGCTTCTTCAGAATGCTTTTCCTGTACCAACAGAAATTATGTTTCATCATCAACCAGAAATTTGACATCAAGCATATCTGTATTCCTAAAAACAAGGAAATCTGAAAGAGATAGTAGGTCAATAACCAAACATCAATGCTTGAGTTTATGCTTGCAGTAATTTTCGAAACATTTTTATCAGCTGTATCTCACGGATATGGTCACGAGAAAACGACTTATAAAAATACAACCAGCAAGAAGTACTCGATAAAAATCCCGTCAATTTACATGCCACTTACCAGTTGTAACTTAGATTTTCTACGTAACAGTACCACAAACAGTACCACAAACAAACACAAGGTTATGGTACCTTTGAAAAGTATCCAACCATGTGGCATCCCCGATCATCACATTCGCACAGAATATAGAACAGGAACAAATCGACGTCATAGTAAAGAGTCTTGTGGTCAAGAAATAACTTTGCCAGATAGCAGAGGTTCTGCGCATAGACCTTGTTCTTTTTACCATCTACCTGTAAGAACTCACAAAAGGTCATGAAAATTCATTTCTGAATGTGAGAGAAAATTATCAGCGTCCAGATATAAAATTTAAGTGATAAAACTGAACATATTAGCATCACTTGCAGGAATGCAAGAAAATGTATACATATTGAAAATATTCAGGATCTTACCTCAAACATTGACAAGGTAGAGCTTCGATAGATTTCATCGCCAGGAGGATGCTTCAGATCACATTTCCGCTGCATAGAAAGAGGACGATGCAAAATTATAAGAAACAGAAATGTACGTATGAAAGCTCAAAATATTTAGAATAAATGAAAGATATTATACATCTACAACCCCAACAACGGAAGACAACAACAGCAAACAAAAATGATTGAAAAAGTGCCAGTTGCTCACCATATGTCTTTGAAGCTGTTCTTTGCGCTTCATAAAATTTAGGCAAAACTCACAGAAAAAGAGCTTCACACAGTCATTGTATTCTGGTGGAAACGGAGAGAAGTACCATGTTTCGATCTCATATTTCCCAAGCTCAATCGTTGCTATGTTCTTCACTTTCGTGAACTCCTCATGTTCACGCAAACTCGCAGCATCCAGCTCTTCATGACCCTATACAAATATTGAATAAAAAAATCAGAATAATAGCCTGTCACACCGTTCACTAAACCTCAACATTTCACTAGGTTTAGACAATCACTTACCTCTACATGTGTCTCATCGATCTTTCGTTTCTGGTGTCGTGTCATCTTCAAGCTAGTCACCTATAACCGGACACATTTCTGTTCAGTACGAAACACAGTAAACAAAGCTCAAGAATTTGAAGAATGGCTACCTTGTCTTCAACTTTTTCATCTAAGGCGCACTCTACGGAATCAAGGTCAAGTTGGTCTAGCTTAATCCATTCATCAAGTCTTCTGTTAACTGCAGTTTCACAAGAGTTGTCAAAATCAAACAATCGCAACATTTATATATCCCTAATCACCACATTTCACAATTGACAACAACAATTTCCACCGCTTTTAATTGTATTTTCTCGGAATTCAGGACGCAATCCCTAAACCCTAGATCACAAAACCGGAAAGAGAAAGTACGACATACACTCTGTGTAATGAACGTAATACTCGTATTCATTGTTCCCATCGCTATGATTCTTCCGGCGCTCAATAACTTTCACAGGATGATACTTTCCGTCTCTCCACAGACATAGCACGCGAGTGCCCACCTCGAGCGGAAGCACCCCCGTTCTTCTCTTTTTTGACGCATCCAATTCTGAGGTCGTGCGGTCAAGCATCGCTGCGGCAGTATGATTCTGATTCGCTTTTCCGCCGTTGGTTGCCGGAGTCCTGTGGTTCGACGCCGGAGATGCTGTGAAATTCGTCGTCTCTGTTTTCGCAGACGATCCCATTTTTCAATCGGGTCGGAGATTCCCGGGTGGATTTTTTCTCAACGGGTAAAGAACACAATTTGTAGTCTGTAAGGGATTTTTGACCCATTAATCGCTTAATAGCTCATCTGGACCAGATCTCTTATAATGGGCTTTAGGAAGATATGTGGGCCTAAACCCTATTCGAACGCCTCGGATTAATCGGAGATTATTTTAAGATTAATTGGATTATTGTTTTATATTAAATTAATACAACAATTAAAAGTTTTATGTTGATTGTAGTTTTTAGTATTTTATTTTTTATTTTCTGTAATTTTTATTAAAATAATTATAAATATATTAATCGAGTGCTTAAATCTTTTAATTAAACGTCTAAATTAAAAAAAGTATGTATTTTTTGTTAATCAATTTTTTATCTATTTGACAAAAATTATGATGCCTACGAGGTTTTGTCTACTTAGAATCTTAGATGACTAAATGAGTTGTTTTTATAGCAGTGAAATATACCCTTATAATTGTACCATCGCATGATTATCTTGTTTATACATTAATCGATGTTTAAAATTGTGTAATTATGCTTAGACTTTAGTTATATGCTATGCTGTCATCTGGTTCTGTAATTACACTGTAAATAAATTTTTTAAAAATAAGAGCAAAGGTAAGATAAATAGTTTATAAATAAGATTACGTTTAAAAATGTTGAACAATTGTAGATAAATAGTTTTAAAATAAGAGCAAAACAAGTGACAGAGGGAGATTTTGTCGTGAAAGGGAAACAGCCAAACAAGGCTTTATGATTCGCATTAATCACAAGATTCACAGATCAAGACCTCACAAGGTTCCAAGAAGCAAAGACCAACACACAACTCATCATCATGTCTTTGAAGTTATGGTCTATAGATTCGCACACCATATTGTTGATAAAAGGAAATTCGCATTTGGTACTTTACAATTTGTATTTTGTAAGTTACTAGATTTCAATCAAGTACACTAACTACATATCTTTTTACTTTCCTCGGGTAATGATATAGTAGTAGACTTACTTTCAAACAAGGAAAGAATAAAACTGATTCATTTTTTTCAGTTTTTCACATGTTAACACGTTATATGGCAACCTGACAAAATCTGAATTAGCATATTAACATTGGGAAGAATTATTATAAATCCTTCCATAAAAAATGATAAAATATACTACGAATTTCTATCTTGCAACTACCAACTAAAAACAAATATATATATTATTTATTTTATTTATTTTTTAAGACGTAATTCAAGAAACTGCTCAGAATATAAAACAATAGTCATCTTTCTTTCTCTCTCTCTGCTCAAAAACTCATTCTTGAAATGGCTACTTCTCCTATCTTCTTCCTCTTCCTCGTTATCCTATCATTAACCCTACTCTCGGTCAAATCCAACACAAACACAATCGAAACAACTTGCAAAACCACAAACTACTACCACCTCTGCGTCTCAGCTCTCAAATCCGACCCAAGAAGCCCCACAGCCGACACAAAAGGTCTCGCCGCCATTATGGTCGGCGTTGGTATGACAAACGCCACCGCAACCGCCACTTATATCGCCGGAAACCTAACCGCCGCCGCAAACGAAACCGTCCTTAAGAAGGTCTTAAAAGATTGCTCCGACAAGTATACTCTCGCCGCTGATTCTCTCCGGCTAGCGATTCAAGATCTTGGTGACGAAGCTTATGACTATGCTTACATGCATGTGCTGGCGGCGGAAGATTATCCTAATGTGTGCCGGAATGTTTTCCGGCGAGTTAAAGGTTTGGTTTATCCGGTGGAGATTCGCCGGCGTGAAGTGAGTTTGAAACGTATCTGTGGTGTTGTCTCCGAGATTCTTGATCGCCTTGCTGAATGATTTTAATTGTATTATCTTTCTTCTAAGAATTGTTTTTTTTTTGTCAACTTCTTTCTTCTAAGAATAACTTTGGTTAAATGACAAAATCTCTATTTTCCATTTATGGTAATTTTTAATGAAATTAAATTAGGAATTCGTAAGTTTTATTACAGTTCCCTCCTATGTTGTTGGTCTTCTTCATCTGAATATTGACATTGTAGATTTTTCCTTCAAATTAACCAATATTATAAAAATCATTAAGTCGTGTTTAGTGCCAAAGCTTTGGGGAAAAAAGGCATAAAGACTTGGGATGAAGAGATATTTTTTAATACTTTATTTGATGGAATATTGTTTATTAGACCGTATCTCAACCAGTTCTATGTAACTTTTGCTTTATCTATATGCATTATACGTGTTATCGCTTGGGAGAATATGTTACACTTTTAAAATTGCGATAAGGTTTTAAAAGTGTCACTTTAAAAGAGAAAGGTAACGTCGTCTAATGCAAATTTAAAAGAAAATAAAAAGCTGAACAATTATCGACCTCATAACTACTACTACTTTTAAGACGACGTCGATTGATATGCGAATAAAAAGCGAAAGAGCGTATGACTTTTGATATTTATAAAATAAATTTCAAATTTACGTGGAAACATAATGTAAATTATTGAAGCGAATGTCTTCGTAGGTCACTGTGACTATAGACTTTGCTACATAAATGACTAAATAATTGAACTCTATTGACACACCAGTCTGAGGGTTTAATTCGATGAGTCAATGTAGCAGTTCAGTCTGAATACCAGAAAAAACAAAAACATAAAATAATTAAGACTACCATTTATTAATTCGATTAAGTAAAACACTAATAATTAATATTACCATTTAATAATTCGATTATGTAAAACAGTAATAATTTTGGTCGGTGGACAAAACGGTCATTTGACTCGGAGACAATATTTCGCGCCCAAATGATCCCAATAGACGCGCCAGAGTGAAAGTTCCATTTTAGTTCTTTCTTCTTTCCACTAAATCCACAAACCCTAATTTTCTCGAGGAAATCATCCGTCACGAATCAGATAAGATGAAAGGAGGAACGATACAGATAAGCTGGCACGACGGGAAGCCAGTTCTAACCCTTGATTTTAATCCGATTTCCGGTTTACTTGCCACCGCCGGAGCCGATTACGATATCAAGGTAATGCGATATTCAGAAATCAGTTAGATTTGCTCCATTTTAAGATCTGGGTTCCAGCGGAAACGCATTCGATCTATTCTGACCCAGTAGTCATCTAATAGAGCATAGTAATTTTAGGTTCTAGAATTGTTGAAGCTGCGATTGTTTAGAACATAAAATTTCTACATCCGCTTGATTGTTTGAAAATTGCAAGCATTGGAATCGAGCGTCTGTTCTTCCAATGGGTTTCGTGGATTTTATTGGTTATTGATACTAAGAATTGAAATCTTTCAGCTATGGTTGATAAACTCTGGCCAAGCAGAGAAGAAGCTTCCCAATGTAGCTTACCAGAGCAGCCTTACATACCATGGATGTGCTGTAAATACCATTCGTTTTTCTCGCTCTGGTAAGTAATGTGTTGCTTAGATAATCTCGAAGTATAATTTTCTGGGAAATAATCATTTTTATAAACAAAATGCATCCAACTTACTGTTATCAAATTTTCTTTTGAGCCATAATCGTGTTGACATATGTGCTATCTAGTGGTGACGATTGTTTTTTGATGATTTGCAGGGGAACTACTTGCCTCAGGAGCAGACGGTACGACTGACAACACATCTGGTCGCTAAGATGCAAGTGTCTTTTGCATTTTTTGAATGCGTAGTGAAATCAATTGCGCAGTTCTTTTATTTGTTATAATGCAGGTGGCGAGCTTATCATATGGAAGTTGCATCCTAGTGAAACCAATCAGTCTTGGAAAGTTCACAAGTCATTATCGTGAGTCTTTTCATCTGAATAATAACGCTACGCTGTCATGCTTTTGTAATCGTTAAGTTTTAGGCTAGCAATAGTTATTGTCAATATTATTACTAGGTAGGCTAGTAACATAGTGGAAAGCGTATGAAAGTTTCATGGACTCAATCGAGTGTAGTCTAGTAGCATGTTGGAAAGCTTATGGTGCTAGACTTTTATTTCATTATCTCTGGAGCAGAACTGTAGGCTAAGAGAACTGTTTTGACTTTTGCTTTACCCTGCTAGATTTCATCGAAAGGATGTGCTGGATCTTCAGTGGTCTCCTGATGGTGCTTATCTGATTTCTGGCTCGGTGGATAACTCTTGTATTATATGGGACGTGAACAAAGGTGAGAAAATAGAACAGGAGATAAAATCATTTATCATGTTGCTTCCAGATTTTCTGCTTCTCAAATTTACCTATTTGCTACAAGGTTCTGTCCATCAGATACTGGATGCCCACTGTCATTATGTTCAAGGTGTTGCCTGGGACCCTTTAGCAAAGTACGTAGCCTCTCTTAGTTCAGATAGAACGTGCCGGATTTATGTCAATAAGCCTCAAACAAAGAATAAAAGTGGTGAAAAGATGAACTATGTTTGTCAGCATGTTATCACTAAAGCAGATCAGCATGGGGGAGATGACACCAAGGTTAGAGAGAGAGAAAAATTTCTTCATGATAGTTTGCGAATATACAGCATGCCTGATTTCACAATGACCTGATCCGCAGATAGTTAAAACCCATCTCTTTCACGATGAGACATTGCCGTCGTTCTTCCGAAGATTGTCATGGTCACCTGATGGATCGTTTTTACTCGTTCCAGCAGGTATTATCCCTGAAACTCAGTCCTGTTTCTTTCTCAGAAAGTAAGGCTAGATCATCACATAGTTTAGCTAGATATTAATTATGTTTTTGTCATCACTGTATTGTATTTGCAGGCTCTTTCAAGCTTTCACCTACATCTGAAGCTGTAAATGCTACCTATGTCTTTTCTAGGAAGGACCTTTCAAGGTAAAATCAGCTCATCATCTCTTGTTTAAGCTGACCAAAGTGCCTCAATTGCTTGAACTTATGTAAGAGATAAGTAGAATACAAAGTCTAACACGTGCTCAATTTTTTTTACACGCGAGCAGACCTGCACTGCAGCTTCCAGGTGCCAGCAAACCGGTTGTAGTGGTTCGTTTTTGCCCTGTTGCATTCAAACTCAGGGGTTCATATTCTGGTACAAATATGTCTTTCCAAACGTTTTCTTGATTTTCTTTTATTAGGATATAAAAGTTAGGCCTTTGAGATGTATATTTTTTTTCCTTAATCTGCTCAGTTTTGGTGACTACAAATGGTATTTTTGGATCTTGCAGAAGAAGGCTTCTTCAAGCTTCCTTACCGTATTGTCTTTGCCATCGCCACTTTGAATTCGGTGTACATATATGACACAGAATGTGTAGTTCCAATTGCAGTCTTGGCAGGTCTCCACTACGCTGCCATAACTGACATAACATGGTAAATGGAGTATATGCGGTTTTTTAGATCTGGATGATCCTTCTCCAAAGATTCATAATTTTGGAATGTAACCAGTGGTCATTTGTTCATCAGGTCACCTAATGCCACGTATCTGGCACTGTCTTCACAAGATGGCTATTGCACACTAGTTGAATTCGAAGATAATGAACTAGGAGAACCCGTCTCCATATCAGGTTTGCTCTTAGTTCTTTTTACTCGCTACCTTCTAGATCCCGATTGATCCATCAATTTAACCGCAGTCGGGAAGAAACCTGTGGATGGTGAGGAGAAAAAGCCTAATTTAGAGAAAACTGATGAGCTGATGAGCGAAACAAGACCAGAGAAGGGAAAGAAACAGGCTGAATCAGAACAAAAGGAAGAGACTAAACAGCCATTGTTGAGCAAAATCACCACGGATGGTGAGGAGAAAGATCATGTTGTGCAGAAAACCGATGAATTGATGACGGAAACAAGACCAGAAGAAGAGAAGCTGCCATTGCAGAGCAAAGTTGTTTCAAAGAAACCGGCGAGGAAGCGTATCACACCGATGGCCATTGACCCCTAACGGTAAACTAACCAATGTAGTCTTACCCTTTTTTTGTGTTACTATTATTTTTCTCAAAAGCTATTATAATGAAAATCCATCTTGTGGCGGGCTTTTTTGCCCGTTTAGGCGTTTAAAACCATCCCACACTAACAATTTAGCGGCCCAAACTTTATATGACTGATGCAAGAATATATTGATGGGCTTTTTCTTCTCGTTTCGATCCGGCCCATTTAAACCTATTACGCTAAATTTCCAATTGACGAAAACAAATAATTTGACGGGTAAAAAAACCATAATTTTTACCCTAATTTTAATTTTCGAAATCCCTTTCTCCCTAATAGCCGTAAAAAAAAAGCAAAACCCAGAAAATCCCAGCATTTCTGAAATGACCATCGCTCTCCATCCCTGAATCTCATCCTCTCCCTCACTCTTCAATAATTCTTCAATTTCAAATCCTTTTCCCAATAATTTAATTAATTTGATAAATATTTATAACTTTACACACACACACACATATATACAAACATCTCGCTCTCCCTCCAATGGATTCTCCGAAACTCCCGTACTCTCTCTCCGCCTCCTCTTCAACTCCATTCGCTTCATCCGCCGTAAAACCTCACCGGAAAAACCTCCCCTCCCGTAACTGCATCCTCATCATCATCGCCATATCCTCAATTCTACTCCTCCTCTTAACCCTCATCCTCTACGCCACCGTCTCCAAATCCTCCCACAGCCGCCACAACAACACACCGCACCAATCCCCTTCCTCAGGCGATCCTCCTCCGCCCGAGACTCCTTCCCCTCCTCCAATCGCTCAGATCCGCCTCGCCTGCAACGCCACGCGTTTCCCAGACCACTGCTTCTCCTCCCTATCTCAACCGGGTCGGGTCCCGCCGGATCCTAAACCGGTCCAGATAATCCACTCGGCGATTTCCGTCTCCTTCGAGAGTCTCAAATCCGGTCAATCGAAAATCAAAGCTATCCTAGACTCCTCCGCAGGGAATAAAAACCGCACGAACATCGCCAACATTTGCCTCCGGATCCTCTCCTACTCCCAGCACCGTACCGAATCGACGGACGTCGCCGTGACGACCGGCGAAATCAAAGACGCTCGTGCGTGGATGAGCGCAGCTCTCGCTTACCAGTACGATTGCTGGGCAGGTCTCAAAACCGTCAACGACACGAAGCAAGTCGTCGACACCATCACGTTCCTCGGCGATCTCGTGAATGTCACCGGAAACGCCTTGAGCATGATGGTCTCGTTCGATAATTTCGGAGACGACGTCGCTTCATGGATCCACCCAGCGACGGAACGAGACGGGTTTTGGGAGAAAGCTGGGCCGAGTTTGGGTGCGGTCAAGGAAGCTAGTTTGGGTTTTCCGTCTGGTTTAACGGAAGACGTGACGGTGTGCAAGGACGGAGGGAAAGGGTGTGGTTACAAGACGGTGCAGGAAGCCGTCGACGCAGCGCCGGAAACTAACGGAACCGTTAAGTTTGTGATACGGATAAGAGAAGGTGTGTATGAGGAAACCGTTAGGGTCCCGTTTGAGAAAAAGAACGTCGTGTTCATCGGAGACGGAATGGGCAAAACGGTAATTACAGGGTCGGCGAATGTAGGGCAACCAGGGATGACAACGTACAACTCTGCAACTGTCGGTGAGGTTTTATCAACGTTACTGTTTTTTTCTTTTTTTCTTGAACTTTCGTTTCAATATAATATTCTTCAAACTTACCAATTAACTTCTTTTTTATCCGTTAATCTAATAATTAATCAAGAAACGTAAAATGGAAAGAACAACACTAAGGTCAAAACATAAATTTGCTCTTTTCTAATTATGTGGTGATCTCTGTTTTAGTATGCATCTGGGTTTGCTCTGCCACGTCAAAATAATATTGATTTGTTGTTATGCAATTTTGTAAGATTCAAGTTATGTCGATTGAATACGACCGTTCCTGGTTCCACTTCAGACAGAACCCACGTGACATTTACTTGGAAAATATCCATTGGAACTAAAAATGTTATATAAACAAGAGTTCTTCTAATCATTAATGGTTAAAGTTGCTAAAATAAATTGCATATATTTAATTATTACATGTTCGTGGTTGTCGTATAGGAGTTCTCGGTGATGGATTCATGGCCCGTGATTTAACCATAGAGAACACGGCAGGAGCAGACGCGCACCAAGCTGTTGCGTTTAGATCAGACAGTGATTTCTCAATACTCGAAAACTGTGAGTTTCTTGGGAATCAAGACACTGTTTACGCTCACTCTCTTCGCCAATTCTACAAACAATGTCGAATCCAAGGCAATGTAGACTTCATATTCGGTAACTCAGCTGCCGTATTCCAAGATTGCAATATCTTAATCGCTTCAAAGAATTCAAAACTCGACCAAGGCGGGGGCGCAAACAACGCCATCACAGCACACGGGAGGATCGACGCGTCACAGTCCACAGGGTTTGTGTTCTTGAACTGTTCGATTAACGGAACAGATGAGTACATGAAGGAGTTTCAAGCTAACCCTAAGGCGCATACAAACTATTTGGGAAGACCGTGGAAGGAGTTTTCGAGGACGGTTTTTCTAAATTGTAATCTTGAGTCTTTAATTAGTCCTGATGGATGGATGCCTTGGAGCGGGGACTTCGCGTTGAAGACTTTGTACTACGGTGAGTATAAGAATACGGGTCCGGGATCGGTTAGATCGAATAGGGTTCCATGGAGTAGTGAGATACCTGAGAAGCATGTTGATGTCTACTCTGTGGCTAATTTTATTCAGGCTAATGAGTGGGCTTCGACGACTGCTTGATGTTGTAAAGGAAATTGGGGTTTTCGGGTGTTCAAAAAAAGAGAAGAGATGTCGTCATTGTAAACTTTATTGTAGTGTTAAAATATAAGTAGTATATTATCATTGGGATACTTAGATAGTAATTGAAGAAAATCAATCAAAAAGTTCCAAGTGATGAAAGGAACTCCATAAATCAAGTCTTACCAAAAAGTACGAAACTTTAAAGATCTATCATATTTATCGAGTGGTTGATGACTCAAACTTTATCTTGTAGACGCAAGAAGCATGAGACGAACTTTATAATTGTCTTTTAAAAGATATAGGTAAATGCTTACTGCTTCCAAGAAACTTACATTTAAAGGCGAAAAAAAAGGAAGTTACTTTGTTATTTCTGTCAAAACATATAATGAATGATAGTGTGATGAATAAGGTGGCACACAAAGCTATGGTTTAAAGGACAGACAACATGGGTAAGAAAAAACAAAAACATGATCTTTTGGTGAGACAGAGCAAGAAAGATCTTATATTTTATAGGTCGGAATCAGAACTTTTCTCTTCCTTTGGTGGTGCGTACTGCCTTATCAGACGGGATCTAGCCCATGGATCAAGCGGCACTCGAGGTGGCGGTTGAGGTGTTGCTGGTTTCGATTGCCTTAGTTCATTCTCTCGATCGATAAACCTGCAAAAGAACAGCATGATAAGTTAGCTCACAAAGTAAACTTTCAAAACTAAGAATCGATACTACTCAGACACTAACACCATAGTATCGCATATATACAGTAGATGCGATTTTAAAGAAGTCCATTCTTTTTGCAATTGCAACTAAGGAAGACTCAATTTCGATCTGATTCTGCGAGTAGATGTAGGCAGAATAATCAATAAAGAAGAGAAATTTGTCTACTCGATATAGGCCATTGGTGCAGCATCACCAGTTCGTATGCGAGTGCGGAGCATTCTTGTGTATCCACCAGCTCTATCCCTGTTACACATAAGATACAGCTGATGAAACAGAGTACGTAGGAGATAAACAAAATAGAAAGAAACACGAGGTTTCGAAGATTCACTTGTATCGATAAGCCAACTCTGTAAAAATCTTGTGAATAACATCATCTCCTCTAACAAACCCAGCAGCTCGCCTTGCTGCATCGAGTGAGCCCTGTAACAAATCATTTCATCAGCAGTTATCTCAACCAAAACATCATCTAAAGCACTTATCCAGAAGAAGCTAAAACCAAAGATCTGTGAAAAATTGAGCACCATTACAGTTCCAATTACCTCTTTCCCGAGTTGAACCATATTATCAGCAAGACGACGAACCTCTTTAGCCTGCAAAATCCAATATTGTGTATATAACTAGCCAATGTAAGTGGTAACAGGAAACATTTAGGATAAAACACTGCAAGTTTAAAGAAGTAAAACCACAGATTCTTACTAGCAGACTATAAACCCCAAGCTAAACCACAGATCAAGGAAAAAAAATCCGGGAGAAAAGGAATTCGTAGTACCTTTGTGACAGTGGTCTCAATTCGCTCGTGTTTCACCAATTGAGAAACCAGCGTCCTGATACGATTTGGATAGGAAACCAAAAACACAAGAAAAAAAAAACTCCAAATCAATCGAGAGAAATTTTAAGAAATGTGCTAAGAAACAAGTGGATCGGTACTGAAAGTTTATACGATGAAAAAAATAGGAAGAAGAAGAAACCTGAGCATGGACATTCGGTGACCCGTTGCCCGGCCGAGTTTCCTGAGCTTCGTCATTTCTGCGACGGCGAAGCGATCGGGAAATGCGACTGGGAAGATGAAGACGGAGAACCCTACACAGGTAAACGATAAACCCAGCTCGTATGTTGATCCTTGTCCTAGTAATGGGCCGCGTTTTTTAATTTTAGCCCAATATAATAAAAGGCCCATATTCTAAACGGGTTGGGATCATTTATGGCCCGTCAGTCTTGAACTAATAAATTTTATGTGACCTTTATTTTTTCAACGATCCGAAATTTTGATATCCGACTTAAACAAGAATCACTAGCTCATAATAATTTGGTGGAAGTTGTTTTAAATTAATGTGTTGGGTGTTACGGTTTTAAGTGGTTCGAGGCGGTTGGGTGCATACCGATTGGAATAAACCGATTTAATGTTAAAACAAAACGGTTTGCTTGGAAATTAGGAGGTCTACAAACTTTATTTTTATTAAAAATCTTCCTTTTGTTATTTTTGTATTACTCTATCACAATAAAAGAATTATCGTAAAAATAATCTATATCATAATAAATGATGTTTTAGGTTTTTATACATAGATTAAAAAATTTACTTAATTGGTTTTTTTATACTAAAATATCATTTATTATCTACCTAAATATAATTTAATCAGTGACAAAGTAATTTGCAGAATACAAATAATCAGAACAAATAAAAGTCTTATTAATTTTGTATTGAAGATATCAAATTTGATATATATATTTTTTTTATAAAGAACATGATAACGGTAGGAGTATTGTTATGAACATCTTGTTTAACGCAAAATGGTTTGCTGGTCAATTAGATATATCCCCCGTTTTTAAATATATGTTCACGACTTTTCGTATGGTCAAAAAATAATAAAACACCGATCCCAATTTTCATACTTTGTAGGCGATTTGTCGACTGTGATCTCATTCGTATTCTAAGTCAAAGGCCAGGTCTCAAAGTTGGACTAGTTGAGAGTTTACAATAATCAGTATGTTTTAATAATGTATCTTGTAGGAATCATATGAAAATTCGCAACACTTAAAGAATACAAAACAACACAAAGTTAGTTCTGCGTATGTAGTCAACATCTAAAGGAACAATATGCACTTTATATAGTTTATTTTCTACATTCAATAAAAGTGGTCCGGAGCCAGCTCATTCATGGGTTCCCCGAAACCATTTAGGCTTTTAAACTTTTCTACATTTTGATAGAATAGTATCATATGATTAATAGTCAAATACATATATATTCGTATAGTCTATAAAAGTCTTCTTCGAGAGGATGGTATAGTAAAAAATCAACGAAGAGCTCAGAATCATGATTTTCATTGGAGATAAGTTGGCTTGAGTGTAGTATTTTGAGTAACGCATAACATAATATCACAAGATGAGGGAAAAGATAAAGATGATTAGGACTTATATAGGCTTATGTCTATGTCGTGTGTGATGTATTCGAATCTTCTAAAGACGATATTGAAATCACATCTAACATCGTTACAAATTGTGGGTCGATGGGAACTATATGACGTATTCATCTTTTTCACAATTTTGGACCTATTTCCAACAGAATATATTAAACATTCGTATTTAGAAAAAGCAATTTCATATCAATGATACGAACAATATGATTGGTAAATTCAAGAACATCATTATTTGATTTCACTTTACATTAATAAGAGCAATAATGAATTGAATCTCTCTTTTTTTAGTTTATATTCACTATTCAAAATTTCAATTTGTTTACAGTTTGAAGTTTTTTTTTTCTTCCCTTAAATCTCTCCCTCAATAATATTTTCTCAAGAAATAAAATCCTAAGAACCCTAATGACTAAAAAAACAATTGAATCAAAACGGCATGATATGTGTCGTTTTGGTGTCGTAAGCCGAAAGGCAAGATCTTGAATTCACCTTGAAGACCTTAAGAAGATCCGTTAACATGCGCCTAACGGCGGGAGAGCAATTGCTCTGTAACAGTAAGAGAATCTTCGTAACGCCGTTTGTACTCGTAACGGCTTCAAGCGCCTTTTCTTCTTTGAAAAGATAAGAGACGCTCCACAGCACCGTCACGGCGTGCTCCGTCGCCGCAGTCGATACTTTCATCAACTTTTTAACCACTGTCTTAAGGCACTCGCCGTCTCCTCCGCAGATTTCCGTTCTACCTTCCTTGGTGGATGCTAATGTCTCGAGAAGCTTCAAGCACTTCTCCGTCACCGAAACGCTCGGCGTCGTTAGATCTGTTAACAACTTCGTGAGATCGTTGATGAGTTTCTCTCGGATTAGATTGAGTTTCACGCGTTTCGGTGAGCTGATTGCGATCAAACAGGACAACGCTGCTTCGATTAAGCTCGGATCGGAGTCTCTGCTAATCGATTTCATTAGCTCAGTGATTAAACCGTCTCTCTCGGCGATTAACAGCTTTGATTCGGCGTCGACGGCGACGAATTCCAGTAAACCGGCGCAATCCATCTTCAATTCGACATTCCCGGTTTCAAACAAGAAGACGATTACCGTCAAACGATCTCGACCGTTGTTTAAAATCAGATTCGAAAACCCTCTCCGGTCTGAGATTTTTGTTCGGATCATGCTCAGAATCTTCACCGCCTCTTGAACAACCAGTAATTTAGGGGCGGAGATAGTTTTGAAATCTACCTGGCCCATGAGATCCACGAGAAGTCGCACGAAATCATCTTTTCCGGCGAGAAATCCTCTGTTATCGTCGGATTCTCTCGCGAATCGGAGAATCTTCGACAAAATCTCGCGGTCATACCGCTCTTCCTTCTCGATCTTCACTCTATCGATCGCATCGGCGATCTCGTCTCTCGTCGGAGCAGCTGATTCCGTCGATTCAACGCAAGCTCGGCGACGAACGGAATCGGACCAAATCTCAATGAGACGTTTTAGAGTGCGATTAGGGATGAAATCCTTGTTTTGAAGAATCTGCATCGTCGCCGGACAAGTATTATTCCCGCCGTCGAGCCACCGTTGGATGCTAGCGCGGTCGTATGTAACGCCAGTGCAAAGACTTACCGGAGATTTCATAACGTCGAGCGATATAGGACACCGGAAGAAAGTGGGGACGGTGATGTAGAGATCATCTTTCCTCATTTTTGCTCGGCCGTTTTGCTCCAGAGAAAGAAAGCGTGTGGGATTCCGTCAAAGAGAGAGAGAGAGAGAGAAGACTCTGTTTATGTTTAAGAGAGAGAGTGCGTGGAGTTTGGTTTAAAAGATGAAAGAGAAAAAGAGTCAAACTTTGATGACGTCAAATTTCGCTTTTTTGACGGGCGTTTAGTATTAAATATCTTTTAATATTATTTTAACGACTAAATCGAATAACTTTTCCTTTTAACGTAAATCGAATATCTTTTTTTTCTTCTCTTTATGCTATAATAAAAACTATACTACAAAATTAGAATAATATTTTAACACACTCCAAAGTTGAAAAATATATATTCTTCTTCAAAGAAAAAAAAACTGAAATAGTATAATCTAGCAAGATGGTATTTAAAAATGTTAAAACTATCTTTCACCGTTGGTCGTTGGTCAAAGAAGTCTTTCGGCGCGTTATACTTGTTTGACATCGTAGCCATCGATCTGGATTATTAAAATCTAAAAATGTTGGAAATGGACGGTGATGATGTGCGGAAAGTGGATGCAGATATAAGGAGGAGAGTGGGGTCCACTGTCCACCGTTTGAGCGTTGGGTCCACTTTCGTGTTAAGACCGCACCGAGTTGGGGTGTGCGATTGCACGTTTGGGATTCGTGGAAACGCGAAAGCTTTTTTTTATTAGCTTTTTGACAACCCTTTATTTTGGTATTTTATATAATTTCTCCTCATTTTCTTATTTCATAGTGTTCCGTCCACATTTCACATTTGGGAATTTTATAAGATCTAAAGTGTGTCGTTACATAAATTAGTGGAATGCTCAAATATGCCTATCAAAAATAGCTATTAAATTTTTGAGTGGGACGAAACAAAAAAAAAAGCGATATGGTGTAACACCAATATAAATATTTAAAATAAATTTTCTAATACTATTAATAAAAAAATCTTCAATAAACTCATTTCCATCCGTTAGTAAAGAGACCACCAGTATGACTATCTTTTCATGATTTAGTTTTGGATCACAAAGCTGATTTCGAACAAAATATTTTTCACTTTAATAACTCTACCTATTTCCTCATATAATTTCATTTTTTAGTTTTTTGAATTCTTTCTAAAACAATTGGCATATGATTGTAAACAGTTTCTTTTGTTGCAATAAAGAAAAAAATTACTTTTTGGGAGATTGTAGATTTCTGAATTCGGAATAAACATTTTAGTGATATATATAGTGTAAAGGAATGAAATATTTGTAGTTTTGTAATAAATATCAACAGAATCTAATTTTATCATGTACACTTGTGTAATAAATGAAAATATAGGCAAAATGAAATAAAATCTAAATAAGAAAGGAAAAAGAGATTAGAGAAAAGAAGAAAAAATGAAGAATTGACCGGACAGATTCTAAGGGCGAGATTGCATCTTTTGTTGCTCCTCCACTTCTGTTTGTTTTATGTCCGCAACTAGCAATACATGACGTGGTGGCACCTTTATGCTTTGAGAACCCCTCCTCGATACTAAAGTTTAAGCTTTTTCTAACTAACCAGCAACTTAGTTTACCTTTTAATGTTAAGATCACCGTTTGTAATCAACTCTGGTTTCTATCTTAAAATCCTTATTTTACTTGGCTAACTACTTAATTTACGTAAAAAAACATAAAAGACCATTGTTTAGAAAACATAAAAAACATGATTACAAATTGTTTAGAAAAACATAAAAGACCATTGTTTAGAAAGAAAAAAATGTAGGTTATGTTTAATATGATTACAAATTGTTTTAATTGGACTATTCCATTGGGTGTTTCGAAAAGTCATTGTGAACATAGATTTACATAATGTTAATTATTATTGGTTAGAGAGTTAACAATTTATTAGAAATATTTATGAAATTTAGATAGCTCAAATTATAAGGATATTTTTTTCATATTTATCTTTGGTATGAAATAACTAAAAAGAGAATAATGTAATTAAGTCTAAAAAGAAGAAAAAAGAATTAATAAATAAAATATTTAACGGAAAAAGGAGGGGCCAAAATGTTAATTTCAGCTTCCTTTAGTAGAATCCATGAGCATCCCTTAAAGAAGTGAAGACACAAAAATCCCTTTTAGTCTCTTTTCGTTATTTCCTATTTATTTAACTTACACGCCGTATGTAATTATGTATTACAAATCTAACACCAGCTCGTGTATCATGCACATACTTTCTAAGTCAAAACAAACCAAAGTTGCATGATCATCATCAACACTAAACAGCATGCATTGAATCGTATTAAAAAATGACTCCATAAAACTAATTTTTTGCAAAACGACCAAAAAAAGGAAAACGAATTACTTTACACGTGAGAATCTGCGAACTGTGATCGTTTCAAACACTTACGTCCCGCACGTTTACGTTTTCTTTTGTTTTTTGGTCAGCATGAATGTCACACACACCAAACATGAAAACCTTGCAAGTTTTTCTAAACTGAAATTCAAACTATTGGCCACACGTTTAGCTCTCTCACCATATTTGTTTGATATAATGATCTATCTTCTTAATTTTTTGCGGTAAAATAGTTCCAACTTTCAAATTTGAATGATAATTAATCATGATGCTTTAATTTAAAGTCAAAGTCCACGGTCATGATGTTAGCTTATACTATTCGTCTATTACCAAAGTTTGTGGTCCTTCTCCATACATTTGGTTTCTGTAATTATGTAAGTTAAAAATAGACATAATTTAATAATCAATTAGAAAAATGAGAATGAGATCTCCTTTTTTCCGTATAATACATAACTGTTTTTTTACAGTGACGAAGATTACGCGCAGATTTCATAAACATACTATGTTATTTGTTTGTATGTATATTATTTATTCATATATGATTGAAAACAAAATCATGTTTTTCATATATATTTGTTTGCATTAACGTTTGATATGCGGTGCCTTTTTTCTTTTTCTTTTTGTAATATGAATTAGATGCATGATAAAACAACTCTATTATATAATTATTTTTGCGGGTGTACATGATTTTCCGTAAGAAAATCAAACATACTTTTTTAATATTCAATAAGCATACTGTTGTAATTTACTATTAAACAAAATAATTGAAAATTCTCAATCATTTACGACACGCTAATACCATGAAATAAAAATAACTTTAGATACCAAACTTCTGGTTAACAACAAGAAATAAACAATATAAAATGAATAAAAGCAAACAATCTCTGGAGATTCAGCCTATGGGCTTCAATATTTTGTTTCTCAATGGGCCTCTTAGCCGAAAAAATTAGTCATAGCCCATTTCATTTGTCTCTTCCTCTGCAGCTAGTAAGATATCTATCACTCTTTCTCTATCTATAGATACACATGTAATACCAAAGAACAATTCCACATTGAATCATGAATCGTACACACAATGGCTGAAAATAACTCAATTGTAATAATTCTGTTATTAAATCAAAACGGGTAGAAAAAATAGTACTATTCGCTGCCAGTTGCAGCGTTTCACTACCTGAGGCCAGAGAAAAAAATATACGAGTCGTTTTTAGTTTCTTGGTAACACAAAAACATGACGTCTAAAATTCTTTGTGGTCCTTAAAGATTTAGATTTGACATCTTAAGTTTTGCGAGAAGACAGTAAAGACGCAAAACCATAGCACGTGTGCGATAAACTTTTCTACTGTAGACAATAGTGGTCAAAGCCAAACCAATATATTCCAACTACGAGTTTTTTTCTTTTATATAGTTTGGTGTTAATGACATTTAACTAATGGTAAATTCGTTTTCACAAATAAGTCAATATTCAGTGTAGTAAAAAAAATGCCCATGTAATATAATGATCTATCTGAAATATGGATTGAGTTTTTTTTTTTTGAATGCCAACCAGAACGATATTTGGTGCGACATGGTCATGTGAATGCTCACTTTCTATGTATATTTATGACTCACGATTTATGAGTCATGACTCGTGATTCGACTCATGAGTCATGCCTCGAACCACCTTTACCCCGACCGTTCCGTACACTATACGCGTAGTCAAGTACGTAACGTTGATTTCTTCACAGCTATATATATATCTCTTCTCGCACACACAAGCACGATCGCACGTGTGTTTATATTATTATGGGTTAAAAAGAACAAAATTACGGTTAATCACATGGATGGTGTAGAAAAATTGGTCGTTGAAACTATTCGATGAAACCAAAATTTCTTATAAAAATATTAAGTTATAGCCTTTTAAAGACGGAACATGCTATACACAAAACGTCTTTTCTCTTCTTGTTGTGCTCCATGCACAATATATTTTTCCACGATTAGATTCATAGAGTAAAACATAATTATTATGATGCGTCTTGCGTTTAATGGTCAAAGTGTTACTAATTAAACTGTCCATATACATAACTACGTGAGAAAGCACACCCCAATTACCAGTAGTATATGACTGATAGCATGTATACATACCACTACATTTCATGAATCAATGGTCCATAACTATACTTCAGTAGAAACTTGTACAACCGGTCTAGGGATTAGCTAGAATTGTCAGTAAGTTTTCGTGTTGGCCTGAAATATTACTTTAATATAAAAAGACGAAATATGAATGGACAAGTACGATTGCTACATTTGTATTAGGCGTAGCTAAGACGTAGTCAGTGTTTGAAATAGTAAAGAAAGGTATGGGACTTAGACCAACTTTCGATTTCAACTGTTGTTACTGACATTACTACGACTCTTCTATTTTAGTTTACTTTCTGTTCTTCCACTTCTTTTCATAGATAGGGACAATACGGTCATTTTACTCCATACTCATTCAATTCGTTTTCTCTTTCTTTTTTCATAACAAATAATTGAAGTAAGCTATTTACGTATTAGAGGTGTGACTTGAAAGTGGTCTAAGCAACAAGATCAGTCAGTTTCACTTATAAGTTCTTAACCCATTAATCTTTCTTAGATGTGCCTTAATAATTCATATTTATTCTATTTCCTCTTACAAGGGTGTATGAAAAATTTGAGCAACAGTGAATGAACAATAATAAAACCGTGCAAGTGTAAAGGAGAACGTTGCATTGAATACAAATTACTATATCTGTTAATATGATTTAATAAGAGACTGAGATAGCAAGAACGTTGATTGATATATGCACTGTTTACATACGTGTGTCTATACAAAATATAGTAAAATATATGCATTTCAAGTAGCTTAGATTGAGGAAGACTTTTGCAATAAAGTTTGATATTTGCTATGTTGTGACATAATTATAATCGGTCACTATACTTAGACCGGGGCCTATCATATTCTCTAATAACCAAATAAAAAAAACTATACATTAATTGATCAAAGTAATATAAAGCTTTGAATCTTGACATAACATACAAAAAGGCCTTACCATACCAAATCCCTTTATTATTATTACTTCCTCTTTGCCCACTCTCTCCGTTCTTTCTTTTCATTGAACATAGGTGATGAAACCTTACACTTCATTTGATATATTCAGTTATTTGTAGAAATTTTAACCTAGACATTTGTAGCAACTAATGAATCTAGCTTTCTTTGTTATCGTTTTTTTTGGGGGGGTCAATTATGATATAGATATAAACAAACGAAAGAAATTATTGGACCCCAAAAAAATAACGATATAAAGCTAGATTATATAACTATACAATAACCCAAAACACTATAGCTTTATATTTACAATGTTACTTTCTCGAAATATAATAATTTCTATGCAGAAAAAAGAATATTTCTTAAGCAACTATTCAGAAGAGAAAGACACATTATTGTGCCCTACAAACGTCTTTTCTCAATTCCATTAGATGATTGTTTATAAATATATTACCATAAGTTCATAACAGTTACTCTACATCGTACATTGTTAAATTTGCGGTAGTATTATTGACGAATGTAATAAAAAATGTTAATGGGATATTTCATTATTTCCATAATTTTGGCATAACAACGAAAGACGAATATGGAGGATACAAAAAGTATCTACTTTCACAGCATTTATTAAAACTTTCCCTCCTCTTCAGGAAACAAAATTTTCGTTTTCAACTATTTTCACAAATTGCCCTTATTTTTTTAATATAATATCGTTTAGGCTACAATTTAAACTAGTCCTAAATTGGGATAACTATATGTGTATACGTACGCGCCAGCTATAAACCCAAAGGTCCCAAACGACTTGATGACAACAACAAGCCTATAACAATTTGTGTGCTTATTTACTTTAAAAATTGCTTTCCGAATTGAGGTTTTAACCAAAAATTATACCAATAACAAAATCTACGACCGTTGTGTAATTTTGTAATGACTGTAAATATTCAAAATCATAAGATGTATATATAACTTTTGACGTCAAATTCTAGCATAATTTTTACGATCGAACAAGTTTCAAAGCTTTGGATGAGTCTCAATAAAACTCAAAATTGTCATAATATTTTCAAGAAACGTACATTTTGTTTCTTTTTTACTGCAAGAAACTAAAAACAAGATTTAAAACCTAACACTAAACAGGACTTCGGCGCGTAGACCAAAAGTACTTGACAACAAGTCTACAACTACTTGCGTGGTTCGTGATTTTATTCAAAAAAACCTTCTTGAAAAAATAAATATCAGAACTAAATAAATCAAAGACAAAACCTGTTAGTCAGATTCTCACTCTCTCTCTCTCAATCTCTATCTGCCCATATTTCTTGCTGTCAACAATTTCATTTTTTCCCATCAACAACAATCAAAAAACAAGGTCCTTTCACAATATTAAAAACCACTTCACCAAAAACCCTTCCACAAGAAACCTCTCTCTTCAACAATGTCGTCTCGAAACCGCAGATCAAGAATCCATTCTATGTTCTTCCTCATCTTCACTAAAACCAATTTTCTTCTTATCCTTCTTCTTCTTGGATCCTCCAACGGAGCAAGAACAAGTAAGAACGTTTTCAACTCGAAACCACACAAGGAAGATAACGACGTCGTTTCCACTTCATCTCGACAGTTCTTGGGATTCTTGCCACGTCACTTTCCAGTCCCAGCTTCTGGTCCCTCTAGAAAACACAATGATATCGGTTTACTTAGTTGGGATCGATCTTCTCCGTGAAAAGCTTTAAAGGTCATCACTTCGTTTTTTTCTTCTCTATTAATTATTTTTCTCTTTCTTTTATATGGTTTTCCTCTTTACCCCTCGCTTTTGAATTTTTTGAGCTAGTGTAAATGGTTTTTTTTTTTGTGATGCCAAAAAAATAGGGTTTTTGTTTGATTCTTGTTTGACGAGGCAAAACATAATGTATGATTGATTTGTAACTGGAAGTTGTAATTTTTTTTTCGATAACTCGAGTTTGTAATATTGCACGTATCAAAGTGTAAGAGCCGATCTTCCTCGTGAGCTATAATCAGTTCGAAATTTTCTTTGACTTTTGACAAGGACTAATTATGTGTCTTTGTAAAAGAATTGGTCAAATCGTTCAAATTTAAATAGAATTGAAATATATGGTGTAACTATAAAGTTCGATGAAGATTGGTCTTGAGATATATAATCGACTTTTTGGGATCTATTTATTTTTTTGATTACAACCAATAATGTCTTTGAAATGTCAATCGTGATGGACCAACACTGGTTGCATACACGCATCTAATTTATATAGCCATTTAACTTATTTTAATCTTAGACTTTCTACAAACTTAACAATATAATCATGACCATGACTGACTTTATCGCTTGATCATTTGGGGTTTGTAGTTAAATACAAATAATATTTAAAAGTATTATGATTATATAAGAAATAAAAATACGGCCCGAATCTTAGTATCAATAAATATTAGTACGGATAAATAAACTAAAGCTTCCCATATTTGATAAAATCGAAGGGGATTTGTTTAATCTTTCCTTGATATTATTTGTCGAGAACTTGTATTCTATCGATTTGTGTTAGTGTTATCAAATATTATCATTTGGGTTCGAGCCCAGCTTAATGTATATTATTAAATTGTTGACAAAAAATTATCCGCCAATTAATTATATTTAATTTTTTTTATCTAGAACTTATATTTTTATATAAAATTATAAATGCTATAATTAACAGTACAGTCATCATCATTACATGTTTGTTAAGAGTCATGAGTTCTGAAACCTCAAAAACTAACCTTTTCTTTTCACGTTCTGTCGTTTAAATTCAGGCAATCATAGCCACTTTTCTATAATCAAACAATGCTAATTTTACTAAAAATACTAGTATAATTTTAAAACACGTCGGTATATTTAGGGAAAATGACTACTTTTCGTAAATCAACTTTCAATGTAGAAGAAAAAATACAAAATTACCATTCAACCCACTAAAAACACCCAAATATCACTCTATATTTCTCTAACAAAACTATGAAATTAACTTCTTGGACGAACTTTTTTAAAACAGCAATTTGTAAAAGAGCAATTGGAACCCTTAACCTTCCAACAAATTGACAAATATTTTTTTAATCCCAAACAAGGTTTACAAATATTTTATTGTCCAAACACTGTTAAAAAAATATATATACTATCGCAACTAGAGCGATAGTTCTCTTATATAATTGATTGATTTAGACTTTTCTATCCAAAATGAGATAGTTTCATAATCTGCTAGACAAATATATGGTCATAAACAGTTCAGTTATCGTTGAAAACTATATTGTAAATTTTTTCATAAATTGAGAAACATGATTGATAATTATTCAGAGCACAAAAATCAAATAATTAGAGGGAAAGAACAGAATCCTAAATAGACAATATAGTTTTATCAATCATGTTTTACAAAAATTTACCTCTTAATCATGATTGACCTCTTAATTTTGTAAAGTTTTATCCTTGTTTAATAGTTGTTCAGTATATCATAATGATTTTTTTTTTCTTGATCGGTGAAAAGAACGCAGAATCAAAAGTAAATAAAAAAAAATTGCTGGGAAATAAGTCAAATTACTAGTGATATAACACGTAGCCAGTCAAAACATGAATGGTTACCTTGCATTTTTTTTTTATCGTAGAAGTTAGATTTGCAGGTTTTTATTTTATGTGGCAATTTTCCCAAATATTTATCGAGCACAACAAAATGTTTAAATCTTGTTTTTGGGATATTTCATTTTCTAGTAAATTTACTTTTGTTATCTGCAAACAAGAACTGTTTATTTTTTTTACCACAAACTGAGTATTTTATAAATATATTAGTTGCAATGACACCATTTTTGTTTAGTATATGTAAATGTGATCGATGCTTAAGCAATGTGTTGAGATCAATGCCATTTTTTGGAGATTCCTCATGTAACGGCATTGATCTCAAACAACGAGTAAGAAAATGCTTAAGAACTTATTACCAAGCACATAAAAATTTGAACGAGAACGACATTTATTTGGTCTAATAAAAACCCGCAATTCTCAATTTCTTGTAAGAACACGACCATGAAACAACACAAACAACCTTAAACCGAAACATCAAACGTTTGAAACCTAATCGAAAATCATGATTCAATAGGAGACTCCACTTTGTTTTCCTCAGCTGAAAAAAAGCGGGATGGGTTTCTTCGGAGCAGGAAGACGCCCGATGCTATCGACCCTATCTTGTTGTTTAGGAGGTGGTCTCGCTGCTTTTGGCAATAGCCTTCCTTTCTTCTCAAACCATTCTGGTTTAATCAATGCCCTCAAGCCCAATTTGTTGTAATACACTCTTCTCACTGATCCTCCTGCTGCTTCCACCACCTCTTTGGCCCTAACTGTCACTCTCGAAACCTGTAATAAAACATGCCACTCTCGATCAAACTAGCGAATTCATAAACTGATGGCAATGACTTGGTTTTACATTGATAATGTAAATACTATATAGAGCAAAAGTTCATAATTCAAATGATAACCTCGAAATGAAGTGGCCATTTGATCTCATCAGCACCACGACCCATTAGTCTTACTCCATCTTCTATTTGCTTTCCTATGGCTCCCACATCCTGCAGATCGGCGTTAATGGTTTAGTAAGAAGCAGACACATATTGTGATCAAACCGGTGAATCAAAGAGTGAGGAGTGTGACCAAACCTTGAGCGTTTTCATTGTGATCAATTCATGGGAATCTATCTCCCCAGCGTTTATGAGTTTAGCGATCTTTCCCAGACCAACCGGCTGCATCACACAACAACCATATACATCTTTAGTTGCTGCGTCAATAGTGTCGAGAATCGAAATCCAAATTCGAAATCCTTAGTCATAGTATCATCTACTTCACCACAAGCAGCTAAAACACAGCATTAATGGGATTCAGAAAGAAGCAAAAGACTGACCCTTCTGATTTAGATTCTCATACTCGACCTAATCTAATGAATCCACCAAACTCCTGTAATTCTCAAGTCATTTGAAGCAACTAAATCAGAAACTTCGATAAACTAAGAAGTTCTAGACCACAGAAAAAAATCCCAGAAGCGAAAGGCACGAGCTTTTTACCTGAAAATGGAGCTTAAATTTGTTCTTGAAGCCACGTTTGGGTAAACGGCGTCGTAATGGAGTCTGCCCACCTTCGAAACCAAACTTCATCGTCCCTCTCGCCTTCTGCCCCTTGTGACCTCTTCCCGCAGTTTTACCTTTACCTGACCCAATACCTCTTCCTTTCCTCGTCTTGAGTTTTCTCGGCACATTGTCTCTCAGATCATTCAAGCTCAATAAACTGTAAGCCCTAATTCCCTGAAACGACGAAACTCTGCCCACCGAGCTAGGAATCAGAGAATGGATCGGAGTTCGACGGCATTGAAAAAGTGGGGAAGAGCTGAATCTGGGTTTGGCGGTATGATGAATCGAAGAATTGATGAGAGCTGTTGAAATGATAGAAGAGATTCTTCTTCTAATCATTTTCTTCGTGTGTGGATCAAACAGATTTCGATATTAGATCTTCTGAAAATTCTATTGTTTCATTTTGGGGATTTAGGGTTTATGAGATTTCAGTTGAGCGCTTCTGAAACATTTTTCTTACGTTCAGGTTGCTGCCATCATCAGGCTTCTTCGTTCATATAATTTAAAGGCCCATTTTTGGCCCAATTGTGTCAGCTCAAATGGTCCAGGCACCAAAGTAGGCCGAGTCGATTGAATTGTCCGGTTAAGTTGTTAGAACCATATTAATTTTCTCTACGAATTCATTCAAAACCACGTCGTTTTTTTGAGTGAATTTACATGAGAAAAAAACAGATAAAAATATAAATTGTGAAGGGTTTTAGGTCATCGTCGCATCGAATCATATCTCCGGTAATTAATCTCTCTCTTTTTCGCCGTCGACGGAGCAACCCTTCGTTCTCAGGTTAACCCGTTTTTTGCAGTTGCTTTCTAGTTTTGATGTCGTCTTCAAATTTCAAGTTTTTTTCTTACTAATTGCTGTGTGTCTCGATCTTTTGAAGAGTTTGTAATTGCGATTTTGATCGTGTAGGAGCTAGGAAGTAGTAGGATTGAGTTCTCTGTTGTTTAATTTTTTTTCTATAATATGTTTAAGCTCTCCTTGAAGATGATATCTTAACCTTTTTTCGATTTGTCAGGTTTGTGAAACTCTGAGAGCTGAGACTTGAGCAGAGATGGCATTGAATTACAAGCCTTCAGATGATTTTGAAGTCAATAAGTTACAATCGCTCGTTGACTTTGATGTGACGGGATCGAAGGAGCTTTGGCTTATCCAGTGCCCTATAAGTCATGTATGTTTGGGGAATGAATATTTTTCGATGTAAAGCAATTGATCGTAGCGTAATGCTCTGCAACTAAAGGGGTTTTGTTCTTTTCAGTTTCCGGAAATCGAAGGGAAGGAGCTTAAGGTTAAGCTAGATAAAGATGGAGTATTGGGAGGATTCGAGGATTCATCTGGTAAGTTTAAGGTTTTCGTTCGGTTTAGTTTGTGCTTTCATACTCAAATATTTTAGCTTTGATCTCCAAAGTTTGCTCATTGCCTTAGTTTAACCATTCTCTGGATTTGATAGGTAAAGAGGTTGACCTCGTTAGCTTTGCTTCTCAAGAAGCTGATGCAACTGTGATTATACCTTCTGAAAAAGAATCGAAAATCGGTACATCTCTTATTGCTTCAGAAGAATCATGTCTGTCTAGGTCCTAATCATTGCCTTAGTTATTATGCGTTTTTATGGCAGTTGGGAAGATTTCCCGGCGAGTTTCCTTAGTTCGTTTCCCTGAACCAAAAGAGCTGCTCGAGACAATGAAGGTCAAAACCCAACAGAAGCTTGTAGGAGCAGTGACGAATTCCTCTGCAAAATACGCCAACCAATCTCAAAGTAGCCGGCATAAAAGCGGACAGTCAGCTCTTCGACATTCAGCTTCCACTCGTGGCAGCAGACAGAAGAGCATCTTTTCTAACTTCCCCGAGACTCCCATGACTTCAAAAAGAAAGCATCCAGAGTCCTCAGTAAAGCATCATACCCCAACAACTACGGTTTCAGGCTCTTCAGATCGATCGGGTAAGTCCAAGAAGAAAGTGAAGACTGAGAAGTAAAGATATTTGTTTTTGTGATTTATATGAGGGTTTTGTTTGCTGACTAAGATATTGAATTTCGATTATGTAGACGATAAGCAAACCAGTATTGTATTCGAATTCATAACTTTATTTCGCCATACATGCTTATAAAGTAGAAGCTTTTTAGCTACCTTGTAACAAGGTCAGAGTCTGTAGCTTTTTTTAGCAAGATACAGAAGGATCAAAACAAATGTTCTGGCTTCGTGTTCTTCTGTCTTCAAGCAACTGTGGTGGGAGTTGTTGTTGCAGAGTCTTCTGAGGTTGGCTTCCATTGCTGTGGACTCTGAGCTTTCTTAATAGAGAGAGCATGGATTTCTTTCATCTCTTCTTCAAGAGCAGTGTTCACGATGCGGTGCCTCTCTAGCAATCTCTTACCTTCAAACTGTTCCGAGACGATCTCAACAGCAAAACTCGCACCACAGCTAGGAAAGAATAAAAAACAGGATAAGTGGTAAGTTTTAGAATTGAGAATTTGGAGAAAAGATTACAAATTTAAAAGAAAGAGTGAATGAATTGAATTTGATGGATTAGTTATGAACTTTACCCTCCAGATGTGTCAATGACTTCCTGGTTTTACATATAGACAAAACAAAAACCAAGTCAATGAATGATATACAGAGAAAAATCACATGTGGTTCAAAAGCAAAAAGCTTATGTGGTTCTCTTATTCACACAAACCACATGAGTGACTAGTTATGTGATCCAATCTTCGAGCTACATGATTATGATCCAATATGATAAGTTTTTGTTTTGACCAAGAGACCACCAGTTCAAAAGATTTCAAAATTTACATTATCTGCAACTCCTCGGAATAGAGGATGCATGTGTGATCGATCAAAGTTCTAAAATTTTTCTTTACTTCTGAACAACATATAATAACCATAAACAGACTTACCAGATGAACAGGATTGAGTTTCGAAGTCAACGAAGCTTCGAGTTGCTCCTTCGTCACACCCATCTTCTCTGTGTAAATTTTATGCAGAGGTTATTTGGCAAAGCTTATGTTCTGTCGTTGTGTGCTCTAAATGGGTGAACCAAGTGACTCTTGGACCAAACTCGAATATATTCTCTTCGTATTCTCATCAACTTTTATGATATTCGATACTATCCATAAACACATCAAAAACCACAAAAACACAATGACCGAGGTCAAGGCGCAAAAAAAAAGGGTAACGAATTTGTATGACACTACTTTGTTGGCAATTTACAGCATTCTCTAAATTAGCAGTTTTACACAATCATCAAATAACACAATTCCTATTATTGTTAAGTCAAGAAAATCTGAACGGCCCAATAAAAAAATTATTTTTGGGTCCGATTCTTAAACCCAACATCAAAACAAATTCATGGGCCGAGGTTCCATGTAATTTCCCTCCATTTCAAAACCAATTTTATAATTTTATCCTTTAGTATAATATTTTTTTGAGTTTTTTGAGTTATAAGATTTTGTTACTATTAGGAAAACAAAGGTATAGGAGACAGTGACCGTTGGCTTAAACGATTTTTTAAATATTGTTTTTATTCGTAATAGACAAATTGAAATACCAATCAAAATTATATAATCAGCCAACCTGGAAATCAGATCCTATCTGTTATTTATTTCCTTTTTTATGTAATATCCCTGGCTCGATTCAGAAGCAAAAAAATATAACTATTCAATCGAAATAAAGATTCGAATATATACTTTACTACTTTATAGTAAAACAAATTAAATTACGTCGTTTATGAACATTTATTTTAACTTTACCATAAAACCTATATTTAATCAAAATCTTTGTCTCTATGGCCGCAGAGAGTTTGTCGGACATAACTCTTCTTTGACCATCCCTCACCTCCATTTTTCTCTCTCTAATCTCTCGGAAGATAAAAAAGAAATTTAAGAGAGAGAGAGAATATTTTTGTATCATTACCTAAACCAAAAAAAACCAAAAAATTAAAAAAAGGGCTCTGTGATAGCGAGATGGGAAACTGTGCCATCAAGCCAAAGGTTCTCAAAGATTCCGACGAGGATATGATTCCGGTTGAGCGAGAGACGACGGCTCCTACTGATCATAACAAGAATCCGGCGGAAAAGAGCCAGAACAATGCTCCAAACACGGCGGATGAAGCAGCGGCTGCGGCGGCAGCACGGCGGAGCGAGAAAGGAAAAGAGATTCTGATTGAAGATGATGTGGAGGAACACAGCAAACGCCAATCTCTCATTCACTTGTTTCATGAGGTGACTTTTTCTCACAAATAATACAGTTTAATTTTTTTACAATAGAAATGATACATTCAAGTATTTCTATGTAAGTGATTGATAATCAGCACTTTACCGTTGCGAGCAAAATGCATTTCTAAAAAATATTTCCAAAAAAAACAATAATCGTTTAAAAATATATATTGTGATAATTTAGAGTATAAATATTTCCAAAAAAACAATAATCGTTTTAAAAAAACAATAATCGTCTTTATTTAATTTCTTAATATTCTTTTAAGGACATATCAAAAGACAACCTTATCTTGCCTTGAAAGTTTTAAAAAGGGCCCTCATTTAAAAGGAAAAGAAATAAAATCTATTTAATATTTAATGCATTTGTAGAAACTCATTTATGTGCCCGTATACATATCAAAAGACAAGCTTCTCTTGCCTTAGTGTGTGTTTCTACTGATTTATGGAAGATTTTTCTTTATATATACAGGACAAGTCATTAGGAAAAGAACTAGCTGATCTATCTCCTACAAAAGCAGAGACAAATAGCAAAAGTGGCGCTTCTTCAGAGGTTTCAAAGCTTGATACTTCTGCTCTGATGGCTTCTAATGTCAAAGCTCCAGAAACCTTTGACGTTCAGACTCGAAACGACCTCGAAGTCAAGATTCCAAAAGATTCCGAGGTTAAGACTCCTGAAACGCCTAAAGCAAAGGAAGCTGAGGAAGAAGAAGTTCATTTTTCAGAGAATTGGGAAGTTAAGTTTCCAGAGGATTTGGAAGCTACGAAGACATCGGATGTTGTCAAAGAGTCGAAACTTCCACAAGTTTCTGAGGTTCCTGCTCCTCCTGAATTGTCTGAAAATAAGGTTACAAAAGAGTCTGATGTTCCTAAGGTCTTGGAGGACAAGAATGTTCAAGAAGTTTCTGAGGTTCCTGCTCCTTCTGAGTTGTCTGAAATTAAGGTTACAAAAGAGTCTGATATTCCTAAAGTCTTGGAGGATAAGAATGTTCCAGAAGTCAAGACTGGTGATGTTAAAGATGCAGAGTCAGAACTTCTAAAGGTTTCGGAGGTTAAATCTTCAGAGGATTTAGAGATTAAAGTTCCAAAAGTTTTCGAAGTCAAAACTCCTGAAACATCGAACGTTAAGGTTGCGGGATCAGACAGTAAGACTGATCAAGAAGCAACGGAAGTTAAAATTGCAGAAGAAACGGAGGTTACAGAGTTTGTGGACGCTCAAGAGAAGATTGATAAAGCGGAAGCTCAGATTCTTGATGACATTAAAGTGAGAGAAGACAAAGAAATTGTAATGCCTAAAACAGAGGAAGAAGAAAAAGATTTGTCTTTTGACAAGAAAGTCAAAGAGCCTACACCGTCTGATTTAGATAACAAATGAGTTGCGAGAGAGACAAAGAAATTACCAATCAGGAGTAGCTAAATTATAAAAAAAAACTTAAAACCAAGTCGCAAAAAAAAACAATGTTTACACCAAAAAAGAAGAAGAGATTTGGCATATTCTTTTAGGCAATTTCAATTTGTGTGTTGTGTTCACTGTCCTATGTTTGTATTTTTATTTTGTTCTTAAATTATGGGGATAAGTTGCATGTCCCCAAGTTGTACACACTTCAGAATTTCTATTTTTCTTTTGGAACCAACAAGAAAAAGAACAAAAAAAAACAATTTCACTCCAGACCAATATTACTGAGACAGCAGATTGATTTGGTTTGTGAGTCACTCAATCGTAGTTGGACGATGATGCCTTGTCCTTGGGCTTCATATCTTGTCGAAGGCCCATATCTGCCTAGTATATGATGCGTTATCATTTCATGCAAAGCCCATACTGCTTTCTTCATGTTTGCTCGTGCTACTTCTCTTTGGATCCGAATCGTCTACGTCCGTGAGAGAACACAGTCTCTATTTATTAGTTTTGATTTCTTATAAATGTGAGAGATCAACACCAAACATAGTTATTACAGTTTATAAAACCAATATTTCTTACTGCTTTGAAAATTTGATGGTGGAAATATTAAACTAATTTATTAGAGTTAGGACGTATATCAGGTTGAGCAATCCATTAAACATTCCATATTACTGTATACAGTGCTATATATACTCAAAAGCAAAACATACAAATTATCAGAAACTCGTCATTTCATACTAAAAAGTTTATGACCAAAATTTTACATAATGTAACTTTATCCTCTTTTCTTTTTTTTTGCTTTATAACAAATCCTATATATGAAAGTTAAAAACCACCCGAAGAAAAAGTTTACTAATACGGGTAAAAGTAGTTAAGTGGGACAAACTTAAAGTTAAAGTAAACTTATTGTGGACTCTATTATGTGAATATATAAAATTATAAGCCTAAATGTATAATAAAAGTTAAGACATTCATTTAACTAATGACAACCTTGACTTCATTGCAAACCACATCGTTTTCTTTCTGTGGATCAGTCTTTTCATCACCATCCTTCTTCTCCTCTCTACTTTTTCCCCATAGTACACAATAGAGTCCTATAATCAATAATAATCCACCAAGGATACTACAAACAAAACACACATATGCATATAAGGAAATAAACATTATATATTCATTTCAAGAAAAAAAATATTTAAAGAAGATTGTAGTAACCTTCCAAGACTGATGATCTCGCAAAGTAAAATCGCTGAAGAGAGGAGAGTGAAGAGGAGAGACAAAGGAGTGAACATCGATAAGAAAACAGGTCCCTTCTTCTCTATAACCCATGATTGCAAATAATATGCTACTCCTGTCACAATGAATCCCTACGCATATATATATGTCGTTCATATAATTATTAGTATAAGATTACTCGATTTTTATATATGGATATTTGATATTATAGTGATATATGGAATAGAGTTAACTAATTACGCAGTAAATGACTGCAATGAGTCGTAGGTTCCAGCCAAGCTTCCATGCTGAAATATCTCTCTCGAATGCAATAGCGATGACGAAGGATTGAATCGAACTCAATAGACAATGAAGAGTTGTAAAGTATAGCTTCGAAGGGTACACCTTTAACACACGACCCTGTATATATTACATAGTGTAAAAATAATTATAAATAGCTTAATAAATAAACAAATTTTGAAATATATTACTCCATTCGTGTGGTTTTACAATATTTTCTTTTGTCTCCGTATACAGTCTTGAAAATTGTTTTTTTTCAACGGATAATCGTAATATATACACATCACAAAAGATTGTTACACTAATACTATACGCTAATTCGCTTATATCACGTCACGTCTTACTTAATTAAGTAAGCAATATGATAATGTATGGAGCAATTTGACTAGTTACCTGCAAAACGAGCCAGAGACCCCATAAGATGTTGGAGGTGACCATGAGGACACAGCCTTTGAGCCAGGAGGTGGAACCGCCGGAGACGTGACCGGGAATATTATTCCGGTGATGATAGAGGTGAGGGCATGAATGTAATTTCAGTAGTGGACCTTTGTAAAGGGCTAAGGTAATTACGCCTCCCATGCACACAGTTATCCCAACAATCTTCGCTGTTCCTTGTATGCTCTTAACCTTAAGCGTCTCCATTCTTTTAATTATGTACACAATAAATTAAATAAACATATTACTAAAAAATAGGTTGGTATCAGTTAAGAGAGAGCCACAAGGAGAATGTGTTGTAAGTATATACCCAAGAAAGAGGGCCAAGAAGAATGTGATGGCCGGAAGGGAAGCTGTTGTGGCGGCGGCCAAAGTCGCCGTCGTGTATGATAATGCGATTCCGTTTAAGTCCAAGCTCAATGTCACACTAAAAACGAATATATATAGATAAAGTTTTATGATATTTAAAAGATAGTGTTTAGTAAACGCAAGTCGCACAGACACAGCAAAAAAAAAAAGTTATTCGCATTTCGCGCTTGTTAGTACAATTTAGAAGAAAAATATTAATAAAATTTTATTTGATTTGTAAAGATTCGTATTATATTATAACTAATAAACACAAGAAAACAGTCAAGAATCGAATTCGTAACATGATGGTTTTTTCCTGTTTGCGTTGTATATATTTTACAATTTTAAAATGATGCTTGATAAAAAAACAAAAATAAATATTTTGTGATTTTAGTATAAATATAAATAATGGTATAATATAGCAATAAAAAAACTGAAAGCAAATGACTCCGAAAATGTACTTACCCAAATAAAGAGAGCATGAAGATCTTGATGAAGGTCACAAATGAAAGAGGTGGAGCACTTTTCCTAAAGAAAAAAAAACAATTTATATATATATAGCTTTGAAAGATTGTACATACTCTTCGATCTGCAAATATATATAGAAAAATATACAGGTATGTACCGCTCGAAGAAGAAAGCGAGAGGAGCCAAGAAGATGGTAGCGAACGCTTGACGATAGAAAACGAAGACGAAAGTGTTCATTCCGCCATTGAAGACAGCTTTGGAGATCAAAAACATGATTGCATATATGAGTTGTATTATAATCACCAGCATGTATGGTTTCTTCGTCTCCATGTCCATGATTGATGATTTTAGTTTTGTTTTGAGTTCTTGGGGAGATTTCTATATATGGGTTACTCTTTGTAATGTTCTTCTTTTGAGTTAGGATAAGAAGGTAAGTGGGTATTTATATAAGTACAGACACAAGCACGCACAAGATTGATATTATAGGACGGTAGTATTCGAAAATAATGGAATAAATATTTAAAAGTACGTAGCTAAGAGTGGAGCAAGAGAAAAGATGTTGCTTTTGTGTCACAATCTCACTATACCAACCAAAATTATTTTAGATGTTGACTCTCTTTTTTTTTGTAATATATTTGTTTCTCGTTCCGTCCACTAATCAATCAACAAACGGTCCAAGCCACACCTACTATATCTACCATTTGCTACATGGTACTGTGAAAACATAGATTCGTAGACAGGAAAATTTGGTAAATGAAATGATAAAATAATTAAGTAGAAAAATAGTTGTAATAAAGAAACATGTGGACATAATGTTTTGATTGAAAATATAACGTTCGTAGTTCTGTTGGATATATGCTGTTTCTCAAATTAAATATAAGAAAATGCTTGATAATTCCGTTATTCCATCTCACGAATATCGCGACAACTTTATCAATCTTTATTATTAATCCTGCGGAAGTGTATATATAATAAGTAAAACATGAATCACGTTCTAAAGATTTTTGTTATTAATAAAAACTTATAGATTCCTGTATAGTCATGTTTTGAAAAACGTTTACGTATGAATATGATGAACGTTTAACTCACACTCTCAGTCCAAATATCATTATTTTTACTCCGATATCAAAATATCTAGCTAGCGTGTGACTGTGAAACGTTCAAAATTGATTTGTCAAAAAAAGTTCAAAATTGAATTGTATTTGATTGGTTATTAAATAAATTAATGAACTGGCTAGTTGAGAAGATATATTTTATCAGTTAAAAGTTTTGTGAATTAGTTAGCTAACTATTGCTTTTTGTGCCTACTGGATGTTTGATTTTATAGACTCAATCATGATCCATAAACATTTTGACGCCTAAAAAATAAGTTGTCCCTTCGGGTTATCCAATAAAAAGACGACCAGAAATACATTAATAATATTATAATGTATAAAGTTATATATGGAATCAATTTAAAAGAAACCATAAAAGTTAAAAAATAATCAAAATTAGGACCAATGAGATTAAAGTGTTTGATGACCCATAACGCATGTGGTTTAATCGTATACAAGACAAAGTAGATGGTGATTGTAATCCGGGAACGACCACGCAATTACGAGTTTTGGCCATGCAGAAATAATATAATTAATCCATATACTATCGCCAATATTATAAACTTTAGCTTTTATTGTCCTTTATGTCCCTCTTTTCAAATCACATTTTATTAATTTGGTATACATATATAACTTGTGTTTGGGTCGTCGAAACCAAAGTAATAAACCTGAAAAATATCTTGTTAAATTTAGGATACATGGACTACTTTCATTCCTTAAAACTACTTTTATATCTAATCATTTAATGATTGACTGATTTTATTTATATGATAAAAATCTCATAATTCAAACCTCGCACCGACCTTTCCTTGGAACGTCGCCGTCGAAATAAAAATGTCATACTGAGTACTGGATACATATGTATTGACAGGTACGTGGCATTTAATTATTTATCAATATTAATTAGGTAGGGGCTTAAATATTCAAATTTATTTTTTGGGGCTAAAATATAGAAAACTTAACTTTCGAGCAGTAAGTAATGTGTGTATATTTTCTGATCTGGTACTTACTCTCTCGTTTGTTATTCTTCCTTTTTTGTTTTTGTTAGTGGTTTCTTATAAAATAAACTCTAATTTTTTTTATGATTATGCAAATCAGGAGAAGGATGCATTCAAGGAATATACGCATCTCCAAAAATTTCCTCCTCAAATTATAAAGTGAACCTATCGTTTAAAAAAAGAAGAAAAAGACAACTAAAGAAGAAAAAGCAAAACAAATCATGGTTTGGTCAAGAAAAGAGCTATCGTTGTCGTCAAGAAAAGAAAGAAAATTACTTCACAATTTTTAAATGCCAGCTTCAAAATACAACGACAAAACTAAAAAAGAAAAAAAAATATTGATCGCCAATAAAAAAGACCACGTGGTCTTCTTTTTTTTAGAAGCAAGTTCGTTTGGCCCAAATGAGTTATAATAGACAAATGGACCCAACACAAAGTGATGAAAAAAACTCGTTGGTTCTTTCCTTATGGGCCTAACACACAAGGGCCCATATTGAGTCATTAATCATGCGATGTGCATTTGAGTAAGGGGTTTAGTTTGACTTTCTCTCTTCTTCCTTTTCCCAGAAATGCTAAAACCCTCAACTTGTTCTACCCATTTCCGCCATTACAATCACACCTGAAACTTCTCCTTGTTCTACTCATTCCCTGAGAAAAAGCATGAAATTTGGCTCTTCCAAAACCCTTTTGCTCTGCCTCGTCGCTAAGCAGCCGCATCGGGCGATCTTCGTTCCCGCCGCAGATTTCTCTTCTTCTAACACATTCTCTAGCTCTGGCTCCGGTCAATTTACTTCGAAGCGTTCTCAGTACGAAGATGAGTCTCGGGAAGTTAAGGTTTCGGTGTGGTGGGATTTCGAGAACTGTCATTTGCCGAGGGGTGCTAACGTCTTCAAAGTGGCTCAGACCATCACAGCCGCCGTTAGAATCAACGGAATCAAAGGACCCATCACGATTACTGCCTTTGGAGACGTATTGCAGCTCTCGAGAACGAACCAGGAAGCTCTTTCCGCAACCGGAATCAGCCTTACTCATGTTCCTCAAGGTCGTTTCTTCTGCTTCCTGTTTCATTTCTATGCCCAAGGATCTGTTTCTGTAAATTACACACTTTTTTGGTATTGTTAAAAAAAAGCTTTCCTTTTTGGTTTGTTTTATGTGTGTTTTCACACAGGTGGGAAGAACAGTACGGATAGATCTCTGATTACGGATCTAATGTGCTGGGTTACTCGGAATCCACCTCCTGCTCATCTCTTCCTCATCTCTAGCGACAGAGATTTCGCTAGCGTTCTACACAAACTGAGGATGAGCAATTACAACATTTTGCTCGCCGGCTACGAAGAAATGACGCCTGATGTGTTGTGCAGCGCTGCTTCGATTATGTGGGATTGGCGTGCATTAGTCAGAGGAAATAATTCAACTGGTAAACACTTCAACCAGCCACCGGATGGTCCTTATAATTCTTGGTATGGTCACTATACAACCCCTCTTCTTGACCCATTTGCCACATCCTACTCCACCACCATGACCAAGCAACAATCTTGTACTAGTGTAAGAACAGAAGAATTGCAGGAATCGAATTCAAATCCTAGTTCGGGTTCTTCTAACGTTTGTGGTCCTATCCCGAAAGAAGTTGTTAAGCAGATTGGTTTGGTATTGAGTTTCTATCCTAAGGGAGCAGCCATTACAGAACTGCGTGAGCAGCTGAGCAAGAGAAATGTACCGTTAGATAAAACCTTTTACGGACACAAGACATTTTCGAGGTTTCTGTTATCTATGCCGGAGATTTTACAGGTTGTTCCAAAGGGAGATGGTAAGTTTCTTATTCGTGCTTGTACCCGGGAAATGGATAACAAAGCCTCATCGCCTAACCTAAGCAGCGAGAATCCCAAAGTTGTTAGTGTGAAACAGAATGTTCGAGATGTGAAGAAGGAATCTCAGTCACAAGAGAGTGCTCAAGAGTCTGTTCCTGTTATTAGCCAGATAGGTGCTCAGGCGAAGGATGAAACCGTGAAAGAAAATCAGATAGCTTTAACTGCCGCGGTTGATGTTTCTTCTTCCACGGAAAAAGACGCGTTTTATAAGAAGCTAAATAGACTATGTTTTGGTTCATCTGAGATGGAATTAGAGCATCTCCAAGAAAAGAAACGTATTTGTGGAATCGGAGACGAAGGGAAAGGCCTTGTTAGTGAAGGAAAAGTGGTGGATGAGGACTTAGAATTTCCAATTGCATCTTCCACTTCTAGTGAATCTGCTAAGGAGGTAAAAGCAGACACTGAAGTAAGTAATGGAGAATCTGCAGGGACTTTGAGTCGAATTCTGAAGAGATTCAAGTTCTGGGGGAAAAGAAATGCAGAGCTTTGCATTGCAGCAGTAACTAGAACTCAAGTAGATGACACTTTTGCTAAAGATTCTCTTTGGAAGGATGTTGAAGCTTTCATTACATCACCGAGAGGCTTCGTCCTTGTTTCTCACTCAAGATCAAGGTTCTTGATTCTTCTCTTTTATTATTACTAGTGTTTCTGCATTAGCTTTCAGAGACTCAATATTCAATTTATGGTAAGCTGTTCTGTTTTTATATCTGTTCAGAGAAGCTTTGTCTAAGAAACTTAAGGACGAAGGACCTTCATCTCTCAGACCGCTGGATGTGTCCAAAGTGCTTGATTTAGTATCCCTATTAATATCAGATAAGAAATGGATCAAGGAGAATCCTTCTGATGATCTACCTTTCAGAGTAACTCGGTTCATCGAAAAGGGATCTGGTCGTGCTTCGAGTGGATTGAGATCGATATTTGTGAACAAGTCAAACTCGCAGTGGGACAAAGCAGATGATGAGAAAGAGCCCAAGAACGATGGCGTAAGCAGCGAGGCAATTGCGAATTGTCATAAGCTGATAAAGAAGGTAACAGAGGAGAACCCTGGAGGTTATAACATGGGTAACTTCAAGGCAGACTTTTTGAAAGAATTCGGGTACCGTTTGGATTATCAGAACCTCGGTTATCCGAAACTGCGGTCTTTGATTCAAATGATACCTGAGGTGACGATTAAATCAGGACGCATTTTGCCTTCGTCAAGGTCGGCTACAAATGAATCTGACTCGTCATTCGATGAGCTTGGTTCAGTTCCCAAAAAGATTCATGAGTCTGAGCCATCTGTTTCAGACGACGAAAAAACTACTTCTTTAAAACAGAGAAGCTACGAAAGGAAGAAGAAAGAGGATGAAACAGAGAGCAATTTACTTCAAAATCTTCGGTCTTCTGACACTGTTGAAGATGTTACGAATACTAGTGCCTTTGGTGAAGATAAGCTTGTCGATGGAGTATTGACAAGTTTGCGGTGCAGACCCATCAGGTGAGTCTCGAGTTCAGTACATGAAGAAGATGAGTTTCGAATTTAACATTCCGATTAGGATAATTTGGAATTTCGGTTTGGTGATTAGTAGGAAGTGGCCAAAAAGGAGGTCTTGTAATGGTGGAACCATCTGCTTTATCGCTTTGAACACAACAACAAGAACAAACAATAAAAATATCAACCTTAACACGTGTTCTCAATAATAAACCATGCGTATTGCATCCCCTCGTGTTGATTTTCAACAAAACCTTTTGGATTCGTTTATTTTATTTAAATTCAAACTAACAGAAACAAAATATAAAATGTTACGCATGTTGGGCATACAGAAAACACAAACACATATTTCAATTTTTGTGAACATCAGACTTAAGGGTTAACTTTTATTAACTTAAAACATAAAGAACCGAAAGGAACCATATAATTAATTAATCAAGTCCCGGGTACGTAATTTCAACCGGAGACAAAGCCAGAGCTTCCAGTGCCGGAGAAGGTGACAATCCCGGCTTCTCCGCCTGCAAATCACAATACTCTCTAAGATTATTCCCTTCCATAGCGGTGAGCCCTAGAGAGGTAAACATAACGGACCAACACTCTTTCGCAATTAACCCAATGGCTCCGCAACAATCTTTGTCGATTCCACTGGAAACCGCCGGTTCTGTCGTACCGGTTTGGCTAAGGAAGAACCGGACGATCTCGTCGGTGCAAGACTTTAGCTCCAACGCCGCGTTCCAACAATCCACTAGGTTCCCGGCGCCGGAATGATCCGCAGCCACCGTCGTGGTCTGGAGATTCCTCGCCTCGGCGACGGTGATGACGTGGACGGTCGATATGAGATATGAAATTGTTAGAAATGTGAGGAGAGAAAGCTTTGAAGTAGTTTTAGTAGCCATTGCTTCTTCTTCTTCTTCTTATGTGTGTGTGTTTGTGCGTTGGGATTAATTAGCGATTGTGTGTGAACGATTAATATAGTGGAAAGGAAATGAGGGAGATGAGAAGTTTTCGTTCGTTTAATTTTGCTATTTAACTATCACAAGTGATCGTGGTTAATCAATATATAAAATTATTATGCATTTACACCTCTGTCTTTATACATATCCGTTACGCCCAATTATGCAAATCGCTCATTATCCCTCGATGTCTAGTTATAACAAATGTGATAAACGAAATTATTATCCCCATGTGTTAGTTTATATATGCACCATGCAAATTTCCACACAATTTGGGGGCAAAGTGCAAATACTCAAACTTATTGCTATCTTGATGGACCCAACAGAATTGGGCTTTGTTAAGCCCACAATTTATACCAAACTAAATTATTAACTCTATTTTGATATAAGCCCATAATTCGCCGGTTACGTCAGTGTAAGTTTCAGGCCAGATAGGGATGAGCACGACGGCGGAGCTGCCGACGAAAGAGGCAAACGTGCTTAAAGGTCACGAGGGGGCGGTTTTAGCAGCGAGGTTTAACGGAGACGGAAACTACGCTCTCTCCTGCGGCAAGGATCGAACCATCCGCCTCTGGAACCCGCACCGTGGAATCCTAATCAAGACCTACAAATCCCATGGCCGCGAAGTCCGCGACGTTCATGTTACTTCGTATGAAATTTAGTTCCTCCTCATCTTCAGCTTTTTGAAACTATTTGTGATTTCGATCCAAATGTGTTCTTGTGAAGAAACTGAAATTTTGTGGTTTCGATATATCGATCAATTCAAGTTATAATAGTCCAAATTACTGGATCATGGTTATGTTTCTCTTTTGTTGCTTGCAGCTAAGATTGTTTGAATAAGATAAGAAATTTCAAATTTAGGAGTTTATCTTTCGCAAATGTCAAGCAAAATGGAGTTCTATATGATGGAGCTGATATTATGAGTGTGTTTTTATATATAGTTCAATGGTTTTTTCTACTTGCAGCTAAAATTTATTGAATAAGAAACGAAATCTCAGATCTTTATGTGGTTAATATGATGAATGTGTTGGGTTATTCATGTTTCAATGATTTCTGCTTCTTCTTTTTTTTCACAGAGACAATGCCAAATTTTGTTCATGTGGTGGTGATCGGCAAGTTTATTACTGGGATGTTTCAACTGGGCGTGTAATCCGTAAGTTCCGTGGTCACGACGGGGAGGTAAATGTCACAAAAATGTCGCTTGTTAGGATTTAGTTTGCATAGATTTCATTTCCTCTTCTACTTTATGAACAATGATCTTGTCAGGTCAATGCAGTGAAGTTCAATGATTCATCAGCTGTAGTTGTATCAGCTGGTTTCGATCGTTCGCTACGTGTATGGGACTGCAGATCTCACAGTGTTGAGCCTGTTCAGGTTTTGCTCCTTTCTTCTTTTCACGATTCCAAATCTCAAATTACTTTTGGAGCTATATCTCTATCAGCTTTTGTTTTATTGGTTTCTTTTTTTTTCTAGATCATTGATACGTTTTTGGATACAGTCATGTCTGTTGTTTTAACAAAGACTGAGATTATTGGTGGTAGTGTCGATGGAACTGTTCGAACATTTGACATGCGTATCGGTAGGTATGTACAAACTCCACACAGAGAAAAAGAATTTGGTATTGGTTTTTTTTCAGGAATCGAAATAACTGACTCGAAATTTCGTTTAAATTTGGAATCAGGGAGATGTCCGATAACTTAGGACAACCGGTTAATTGTATAGCAATATCAAACGATGGAAACTGCGTTTTAGCTGGTTGCTTGGATTCTACTCTGCGTCTACTTGACCGGTAAAATTCCCATTGTAAATTGCTGGTTTACTAGTATGTAGAAGAACGTTAAGTTCTCTTGCAGATTGTCTTAGTTCTTATGAATATCTTTAAAAATACAGAACGACAGGAGAGCTGCTCCAAGTCTATAAAGGTCATATTTCTAAGGTTAGTCAGAGAAAGCAATCATAATCCATGGCTGCTTAATTGTATCTTAGTTACAACATATAGAGTATGAGTAATGACTGAATTTTTGTCGTGTGGAACAGTCATTTAAAACCGATTGTTGTCTCACTAATTCGGATGCGCATGTGATTGGAGGATCGGAGGATGGATTGGTTTACTTTTGGGATTTGGTAGATGCAAAAGTGGTGTCGAAATTTCGAGCTCATGATTTAGTGGTAAGAATTGATTCTCCTTTTTTTACCAAATTCGTTTTTTAACTTTTCTAACTACAAGTATTGATTTTGATTTTCGTTTGATTGTTGAATGTTTTGGGCAGGTGACAAGTGTGAGTTACCACCCGAAAGAAGATTGTATGTTGACTTCTTCGGTCGATGGTACAGTTCGTGTCTGGAAAAAATGAAGAAACAACGATTCTTGATTTTGGTGAACTCTGTTTATTACGTGTTTCCTTGTTACTTGTTTTTACTTTTTACCATAAGTGGTTTATCGGATTACAATAGCCGGTTTATGGAGGTGAAATGTTTTGTAGATTTTACGTACTTGTATGCGAAGAAAGTAATTGAGCTAATTCATTCAAAAAAGAAAAAAGTATTTGGGCTTGAACGATTCCACATAGCCCAATAAAAAAGGGAAGGGCGTTACATAAGGTATGAAAAAAAAACAGGATCTAAAATTTTGTGGCTGCTGGGATTCGAGCCCAGGTCTCCACGGCCACAACGTGGAATTCTCACCACTAAACTACAGCCACTTTGATGTCAGCTATTCAAATTACAAATATATATTAAAGAAACCTTTGAACTATTTGATTGCCCATTAGGTTGAACTTGGAATCAAGCCCCTACTTTTGTTTTGGTCTCCCAAATTGGAAATGAAGATTCTATTCTTTTTCCAATTATTCTCACGTTACAAAGGACAACGAAACATGAAGTTCTGAATTTGATTTATAAAATGTTTTAAAAAACTTACAAAAGAGAATCACATAGCTGGAAAACATGGGGTATTAGTGAAGAAGAAGATGACAATGAGACATATTAAGATCAATCTTTTGCATGTGGTGTTTCACATTTTTTTGTTTATTTAATCTCTTATCCGCCGCCCCGTACTTTTATTTCTCATACCAAAGACGAATTCAACTTCACAATTAATAACATATATAATCCTTTCCTTTGAACTACTAGCATATATTATTTTTTTAAAAATTATAACAAATTGTTTTACTTGATTCGATTTTTGACGTTTTTGATCATTTTTCGGTTTTTACCTTTCAAGTACAAAGGAAGTCAATTTTTCTTACCCGAAAAAATCTATATCTAAATTGGTTCTGAATCTGGAGTAACAAAAAAAAATGGTCCGAATCTGAGCAGGCGACGTACGGTTACAGAATTATTCTAACGAACCACTAGTTTCGCGAGTATCATTTACTCGCAGAGTTTAAAACTGGTGATGAGCTGTCTAAACGCAAAGACCTTACGTGACCGCTGCCCGTAAAATTCTCAAACGCTGCCCGAAATCTGAGAGTAGAGGAGATCCTTAGTTCGGACCAGTTAAGACTTTTTTTGTTGTTGGTTGTCTAAAAGTACAACAAAGCAATTTCACAGCTGTCCGATATTTTGTTCTTTCCTTTTCTTTTTTTTTAATTTCGTTTGTTTCTTTTCCGCTAAATTTGGTTTAATAGTATCGAATATGACTTTTCACATTTATTGCCATTACAAGTATTTACTACAAAAAACAAAAAATCAAAAATCTTATTAATGGATTGTGCATGTTGGTGTGTTTTCTACATTTTCTTCTAGACTATTAGAGATTTAAGAAAATTATGACTATGAATTGTTGACATATTCTACGTAGCTATTATTTCAATAAATATGTGCCATTCTTTTTATTATATTATTATAGTATCGAGTTTCTTCGTATAAGTATATCAAAGGCGTTAGGAGTATGGTTTTTACCAATGTTAAATTTATTTTACTGGACCCTCCACCGACAAGAGAATTCTCAGTCGACACGTGACATTAACTATTAATCAATGCTAATTAGAACTTAATTAGTATTCCCTCTTTCATAGAGAGTATTGTGTTTTGTTATAAAATAAATGATGTCCTCTTTTCTAAACAAAATACATGTAGTTTTAACTCTGATCTTCATTAGTTTTAATTTTTTTTTGAGTTAAACCTATAAATAAATAAATACATGTACATGAACAAAAAAAACACCAATATAGTAACTGTTATACTTAAACCAATTTATAATATTTTCTGTTAAAAAGTAGTAATATATTTACATGTGTTTGTCTTTGTTTTTAAGGTTATATAAACATGTTATTCTTCAGAGGGTTATGGAATAACCACATTCTTACTTTGAGCTCACGTCATAAATATGCACTTTTCAGTCGTAAAACTGTAACAAAACAAATTGCCAGCGTAGAAAAAGGTAATTTAATTTATTTTAAAAAGCTACTCATTGCGCACTATCTCTCAGTTATGATTACACTTTTACTATAAACAAATAGTAAAATAAAACGAGTCAAAAGTCACCACTGAGTCATGCAACACGTGTTAGATTAATCATATCGTTTTAACTAAAATTTATGTACACGTAAAGAAAATTACCCTTTATGTGCTTCGACCAATATACATAATTACATTTGAGTTTCCGTTTAGGGAAACAGATTAGCTTTCTTATTTTTTTTTCTTTGAACTTCAGCTTAGCTTTGTTTAGATAAATAACCTATACATATATTTGTTTCAGGTGAATCATTTTTCTTTCAGATACTTTTTTTTTTATAGCTATGACTCTTTGTTTCTAAGGTTTCTTATTTTGGAATCGGATATATTTAATTTGCTTAGAGAGATAAAAATGGATCCAGGTACAAACAAAAAGTATCAACTAGCAAACGAACAACTCTGTGTGATATATAACTGGTGGTTACTTATTTTTTATTTCGTTTTGCTTAAAGAAACAAAACTGATTTTGCTATCAATCTACTAAAACAAACTGTTTCAACAGTTTTATCATCGTTTAACGGAAAATCTATTCAAATAATATATTTCTTCGTTATTATGCCATCTCCATATCTGAATTATTCATTTAAACATTATATCAGATCGTTGTTTTTATTCAAAACTTTGCATTTAATTGGTAAATTTGCGAGGATATTTCATACAAACAAGTGTTTATATATATTTTATATGGGCAGTATTATTATAACACCTAATATATATATTCTTGATGGACACACTGGATATATTCACATCTCAAAATTATACTAAATGTAGAAGGTATATATTACGTATGATGTAAAGTACTGCAATATTACGATATAGTATTTATTATTACAATATATATATATATATATGCATTTGTAATTATGAAGCGTAAATTTTTGTGCAATCTTAGCCTATGCGTTCTGATTGCGTAGCCTTAAAGCGAGAACAACTAAATTTCGAGAGAAGAAAAAAACTACAATATGAAAGGAAAAAAATGAATCATGTGAAGTGTGAACGACAAACAAACCCCACATCATTTGGTGTATTCGCCACTCGCTAATTGGCTATGTTATGCGTCGTTTAACAACTGATCAAATCAAATCGCAGCTGAAGCCGAACCAAATAAAAACTAAACGTAGGTTTTATCAAATTTATCCTATTTCGATTTAAATAACTAAAGTTTTTATTATAGTATTTCTGTTTGAGTCCACAAGACCGAATAACACGTATACAATATTTAAATTACGGTTTACAAATTCCAATGTATTTTACAAAAACATAAAAATAAAGTTCCTGAAACTTGATGATCCAAAAATATTTAATACCAAAATTTTAGAATTTTTAAACATGTTATAATATCTGACATTTATGTTTTTGTTTCTGTTATTAATGTTATATTTTTTATTTTGATGATCGAGAAGTTTGTAATCTAATACTTTATGTTTAGTGTTAAAAATGCGTTGTGTGAGTAGTAATACAATTTTTATATGCTTTACTTTTAAATGATGATAATATGTTTTTTTGTTTAATCTATATTTTTGTTTATTAACAAATGAACAATTTTTAAGTGTGTTTTCAGAGAATTAGGTGTCGTATTATTTTTATAAAAAAAATCTTGTCTTCTAAAAATCTATTCTTGTATATCTCTCTCTCGTTTAGAACTTATAATTTTCTTTTATTCTTAAATCAGAAATATAAAAAATTATGAATAGCTGTGATACGATCATATCGAGTTGGACAACCCAGGGTTGTTAATCGATTAGACTTAAAATCTCTAATCACGTTGACCAAGTGCTTTAACTCGATCTTCTATTACAAAATTTCATATAGTTATTTTATTCAGATTCCTAGTAAAAACAAGCAATGAAGCAAATAATTTTATACTTTTATACTCAGATTCCTAGTAATATTTTTCAATGGTAAAAAATAAAAAAGAGTAATGAATACATTTGTCGTTGTCAAGCGTCAAAACTAAAATATAAATGCTTTTGCTTCTCCATAGTCGTTAAAATAAAAATAAGAAGAAGAAAAAAGAATAATATAAGGGCACCGACAGTTTCTATAAGAACATGTGGCACGAGGCCTTGGAGAAGACAGTACACAGCATTCAATCAATCATGAAAACGACATTTGATGTGTTAACCTACTAAAGTTCGCTCTTTTTATGTAAATTTTTAATATCTTTATTTTGTGCAACATTATAATATATAAAGTTAAGTCAATAAAATAAAACTTCTACGAGCAAAACCAAAATATTGCTTCGAGATATATACATATCACGAACTATTTGTCGGCAAATGTATACATATAGACATCATAGATCGGCATATATATATATATATATATATATTTGATGTGATACGATAGTGTCAATAATTGCACATTTTTCTCTTATTTAAGCACATATGATAAAAGCTGAAAAAATATATTAGCAATATGGCCACTGGGGCCGAGATTCAGAATAACATAATTAAATAAATTAAAACAAGCTACCTATTAATAGGGTGGACATAAACATACAAAAAATATAGCAAACCAGACAAAGTGGATTATACAAATTAATGTGATCCAAGTTGAAAGTACGTTAAATTAACATCTTGACCACAGAAAAATTATCAAACTTTAACTATTTTGAACAATTCCTTGATAAATTACACTTTTAATTTTGTTTTGTTAAAAGTAACCAAAAATATGAGTAGTTTTATATTTATTACTCCCCATTCGAAGGGTACATCTTACGCTGTAATTTGTTCTTTTCTTTTTTTTCCTGATTATATTGTGGGTATCCAAAATTTATTTGTATAAACCTGGAAAATCATATTTTGATATTCAGTAAAAAAATTATATTTGAGTTTATTAGAGGTATATATAGATTTGCATTGGCCATCTATTTTTATGCAATTAGAGATATAAACTTAGTACTGCTCACATCGGAATGAAAACTCAATATACGAATATTACAAACAAAATAAGAGGATTTTACTTATTTATCGTATGCTTAACAAGACCAAACAATGAGAATGTATCCCTCGTATCCATTATTTTTAGTAGTAAAAACATCACAAAATAACTTACCAAAAAAAATATTTAAAAATAAAAAATAAATAATCGAGGAAAGACGAATATGAAAGTGAAAACCAATGCAGTCAACAGATAATACAAAGACAGTCAAGAACCATGAAACGGCCCGTGCACAAAACGGTGATTACATAATCTAAACGTCTGAGTATGTTATCAAATTTAATACAAAATTTAGGAGTAAGTAGGACGAATAAAAGAATGAAGAAAAGACCTAGAAAATAGGATCTTGGACATGATGTTTACAGATGAGTAAATGCCCTATAGATGTTTCTCAACATTTAGAACTCCCTATAATAAAAAAGACCTTGATTTTGTCATTGTAACTTTTTTTCTCTTACATTCAGATGAATTTTCACTACAAATGGCTATTATTTTCTTGCACATGCATGTTTTAAGAACGTGAATCGACGCAGAGAAATAATTAATATGACAAACAAAAACTAATAAAAGAATATTGTAATAATAAAATATACTTTTTGGTTATGAGTTGGGCATAGTTTATTGAAAAGAATAAGAGTGATTTTCATAAAGATAAATTGACTAATCCTAATTGGTTCGAAATTCAGTTAATATTTTTATGTAAATTGACAAAGTTTACCAAATATGACCGAAGCTAAACCGTGACCAGTTTCGTCAGAGAGTGAATTATAATGCAAAATTTTGACAAATGCATCAAGATAAATGCTAAGTTAATTCAATGCACGTAATCAGAAATTAAATAATAAATAGTGACAAACTTGATTAATGATTAATAGTAAGTAATGTGTGTTTTGGGTCTTAAATACAAAGAAAGAACAACAACAAGTGGAGTGGAGGAGAGAGAGAGAGCACACCGGTTTAATGGGTCCCACACTCCTTCTCCACACAAAATAAAAATTTATTTATAATTAATTTTTCTCTGATTTTGGTAAAATATCGCCTTTGGGTTTTTTCTCATCTACATAATTGCCTTTAATATCTCACCATTTAACTAATCACACACTCTCTCTCTCTCCTCTCACTAATTTTCTTCTTCGTTACGCGTTTGTAAAACTTTGGCCTACCCTTTATCATTTGCAGCTTCGCTTCTCTCTCCCTCCCACCATTGACTCTCTCTCTCTGGAATCATCCTTTATTTCTGTGACTCTGCACTTTCGGAGAGAGAGGAAGAGAGAAAAAAAAAAGGTTGTGGCTTGCAGCTGAATCAATACCATCACCATATATACAATACACCTCACTATTCCTTTTTTTTCCATTTGTATTTTTATATATTACCATCATCAAAGTTCTGTTTTTTATTTATTTTCGGACTCCGATTTGCCGCTGGAGAGAAGTAACCTCTGTTATGGACTGTGGATCTCTGAGAACCGAGTTGTGCTGAGTTTGACCCGGTTGCTTAATTTATCCACTCCTCTCTCTCTCTCTCTCTCTTCAATCGATCTGTGAAATCCAAAGAGTGTAGCGTCTGTGTTCCGACAATATGAATACCGGTGGTCGGTTAATCGCCGGTTCTCACAACAGGAACGAGTTTGTTCTGATTAATGCCGATGAGAATGCCAGAGTAAGATCTTAGTTTTTCTTTCCTTATGTCTCCTTATCCTTTATGTGTTTCCTTTTTATGTGCGCCCATTGTTTCCAATTAGCTGTTTTTTGATTTTGGTTTCTCTGTTTCTGTGCAAAAGGCTTTGGCTTTTTCCTTTTTTCTTCTGGATCTGGGTTTGACCGATAGAAATCAATTAGGATTTAGGGTTTTTCTTAGATTCCACACTCATTTTCTCTAGAATCGTTTGTGTCGGTGGGGAGGATTTATCTGGATTGACTTGTTTTAATTCTCCAATTTTAGAGATTTCTTCAATCCACCAGTTTGTTTCCAGTTGCCGACACAAATTGCAATCATCAATCTGTCAATGTGAAGAGTAAAATTCCTCTCAGAACTTCCAGAGATTGTGGAGATTTATGTTATTGGGTTGATTTAAGTAGTTAGTCCGGTGTTGGTTCTATATGCGAGAGACCCAACCTATGTTCTTTCGATTCTTCTTAGTCAGAGTTTTTGTTTTTGTTTACTGTCACTATGATCTGATGATGGCTTTGACTTTGCTCTATTGTGCAGATAAGATCAGTGCAAGAGCTGAGTGGACAGACATGTCAAATCTGCAGAGACGAGATCGAACTAACCGTCGATGGCGAACCATTTGTGGCGTGTAACGAATGTGCATTCCCTGTTTGTAGACCTTGCTACGAGTACGAAAGACGAGAAGGCAATCAAGCTTGTCCACAGTGCAAAACCCGTTACAAACGGATTAAAGGTTTTGTTCGTTAGACCGATTTATATGTGGTTTCTGTGTTGTTGCAAAGGTGAAAGATTTGCTGATCTTTGGCCTCTGTTGTTGTTTTGTTAGGAAGTCCAAGGGTTGAAAATGATGAAGAGGAAGACGACATTGATGATTTAGACAATGAGTTTGATTACGGGAACAATGGGATGGGATTTGATCAAGTTTCTGAAGGTATGTCAATCTCTCGACGCAACTCCGGTTTCCCACAATCTGATTTGGATTCAGCTCCACCTGGCTCTCAGATTCCATTGCTGACTTATGGCGACGAGGTAAAAAGTCTTATTTATTATCCTCATTATATAAACACATCTTCTGTAAGTTTCTCTCTCTCAGATTTTGGCTTTTGTTTATCACAGGACATTGAGATTTCGTCTGATAGGCATGCTCTTATTGTTCCTCCTTCACTTGGTGGTCATGGCAATAAAGTTCACCCGGTTTCTCTCGCTGACCCAAACATTGCTGGTAAATTCTTGGATTTTAAGTTTTGAGTAAAAAATTGTTTCTGTTTTGTCTATGGTTACTGAGTTTTCATTTGCTTTGTTTAATTGCAGCACATCCAAGACCTATGGTACCTCAGAAAGATCTTGCGGTTTATGGTTATGGAAGTGTCGCTTGGAAAGATCGGATGGAGGAATGGAAAAGAAAGCAGAATGAGAAACTTCAGGTGGTTAAACATGAAGGAGATCCTGATTTTGAAGATGGCGATGATGCAGATTTTCCAATGTAAGTCATAAACACAAATTCTTTTGGTTTATATCTCTGTTCCATTGCAGTGATACTTATGAAGTTTTCTTTTGTATATCAGGATGGATGAGGGAAGGCAGCCATTGTCTAGGAAGATACCAATCAAATCAAGCAAGATAAATCCATACCGGATGCTAATTGTTCTACGTCTTGTGATTCTTGGCCTGTTCTTTCACTACCGTATTCTTCACCCAGTCAAAGATGCATATGCATTGTGGCTTATATCCGTGATTTGTGAGATCTGGTTTGCGGTTTCATGGGTTCTTGATCAGTTCCCTAAGTGGTACCCAATCGAGCGAGAAACATACTTGGACCGACTCTCATTAAGGTACTTGAATCACGTGGTTTATCTCCCTTGGAAATGTTAAGACTTTGTTTTGGGAATATAATATTCACCTTTTCTGTTTCCAGATATGAGAAAGAAGGGAAACCATCGGAACTATCCGCTGTGGATGTATTTGTCAGTACAGTGGATCCGTTGAAAGAGCCTCCGCTTATTACAGCAAACACTGTCTTGTCTATTCTTGCGGTTGATTATCCAGTTGATAGGGTTGCGTGCTATGTATCTGATGATGGTGCTGCTATGCTTACCTTTGAAGCTCTTTCTGAGACTGCGGAATTCGCAAGGAAATGGGTTCCTTTCTGTAAGAAATATTGTATCGAGCCCCGTGCTCCAGAATGGTATTTCTGCCATAAAATGGACTACTTGAAGAATAAAGTCCATCCGGCATTTGTCAGGGAACGCCGAGCCATGAAGGTTAATAGTTCTTTGCTTCTTTATAAATTGTTTTCCAGAGAATAATGTTGGAATTTTCGATTCTTGCTTCTTTATAAATATATTTCTCATGAGAAAAGTAAAAGTCTTTTGTTATATGGGTTCTTATAAAAAGAAGATGATGGCTTTGGATACTGATTTGAAATATTGTGTTTTTTACTGGTTTTGACAGAGAGACTATGAAGAATTCAAAGTAAAAATCAATGCTTTAGTAGCCACGGCACAGAAAGTGCCTGAGGATGGTTGGACTATGCAAGATGGTACACCTTGGCCTGGTAATAGTGTGCGAGATCACCCCGGCATGATCCAGGTGAGTTTCATATTCTTTTATTATCGAAAAACCTTTCTATGTAATATGCTTCATGCTTCATGCTTAAAACTTGTCCTTTTTCTTGTTAATAGGTTTTCCTTGGAAGTGATGGTGTTCGTGATGTCGAAAACAACGAGTTGCCTCGGTTGGTTTATGTCTCTCGTGAGAAGAGACCCGGATTTGATCACCATAAGAAGGCTGGAGCTATGAATTCCCTGGTAAATAATATGCTTTTAAAACCTTCAAAAGATTTTCTTTGTAAATTCATTTACACTGTCTTTTCAATGGTTCTTGACTCTTTGATTCATCGACAATTTTGTTGAAGATACGAGTCTCGGGGGTTCTATCAAATGCTCCGTATCTTCTGAATGTCGATTGTGATCACTACATCAACAATAGCAAAGCTCTTAGAGAAGCTATGTGTTTCATGATGGATCCGCAGTCGGGAAAGAAAATCTGTTATGTTCAGTTCCCTCAAAGATTTGATGGGATTGATCGGCACGATCGATACTCAAATCGTAATGTTGTGTTCTTCGACGTAAGTACTACATCCACCAATTTCCCATTGTATATTTATTTTTCTTGAACATTAAGTACATTTCCAACTAATGGATTTTTGATTACAGATCAATATGAAGGGTTTGGATGGGTTACAAGGGCCTATATACGTTGGGACAGGTTGTGTTTTCAGGAGGCAAGCACTTTACGGGTTTGATGCACCGAAGAAGAAGAAGGCTCCGCGTAAGACATGCAATTGCTGGCCAAAATGGTGTTTCCTTTGCTGTGGTTCAAGAAAGAACCGCAAGGCAAAGACAGTGGCTGCGGATAAGAAGAAGAAGAATAGGGAAGCGTCGAAGCAGATCCACGCGCTAGAAAATATTGAAGAGGGTCGCATCACTAAAGGTACACGAGAATTCCGTTGGTATGACTCCTTTGATGTCAGAACTTTTTGCTAAATTTTTCTTTTCCTGAACAAAAAATTCTAGGCTCCAATGTAGAACAATCATCTGAGGCGATGCAATTGAAGTTGGAGAAGAAGTTTGGGCAGTCTCCTGTTTTTGTTGCATCTGCTCGTATGGAAAAAGGTGGGATGGCTAGAAACGCAAGCCCAGCTTGTCTGCTTAAAGAAGCCATCCAAGTTATTAGTTGCGGATATGAAGATAAAACCGAATGGGGAAAAGAGGTACGCAAATCCCGACTTTTCTAAACATATTCTTGTATCTATGTGATTCTTGATTTTGATGATGACCCTTGTGCAACAAAATCCAGATTGGGTGGATCTACGGTTCTGTTACGGAAGATATTCTTACGGGTTTCAAGATGCATTCCCATGGTTGGAGGTCTGTTTACTGTACACCTAAGTTAGCTGCTTTCAAAGGATCAGCTCCAATCAATCTTTCAGACCGTCTTCATCAAGTTCTTCGATGGGCACTTGGGTCAGTTGAGATTTTCTTGAGTAGGCATTGTCCTATTTGGTATGGTTATGGAGGTGGTTTGAAATGGCTGGAGAGATTGTCCTACATTAACTCTGTGGTTTACCCGTGGACCTCTCTTCCGCTCATTGTTTATTGTTCTCTCCCTGCAATCTGTCTTCTCACAGGAAAATTCATTGTTCCCGAGGTAAAACAATCATCTTAATTTCTACATATATTCTATTGTCTGCGTAAATTCATCGTTCTCAGGGTAAAAGGATCATCTTGAGCTCTCAAAGTGTGATTCTTTATTCCATGATTTGTGTTTTGAAACCGGGAAAACTGATTCTTGTTCATTCACTTTGCAGATAAGCAACTATGCGAGTATACTCTTCATGGCGCTCTTCTCCTCAATCGCAGTAACGGGTATTCTCGAGATGCAGTGGGGCAAAGTTGGGATCGATGATTGGTGGAGAAATGAACAGTTTTGGGTCATTGGAGGTGTTTCTGCGCATCTGTTTGCTCTTTTCCAGGGTCTTCTCAAGGTTCTTGCTGGTGTGGACACTAACTTCACGGTCACATCAAAAGCTGCTGATGACGGCGAATTCTCAGACCTTTACCTCTTCAAATGGACTTCGCTTCTCATCCCTCCGACGACTCTTCTCATAATAAACGTCATCGGAGTGATAGTCGGAATCTCTGATGCTATAAGCAATGGATATGACTCATGGGGACCGCTTTTCGGAAGATTGTTCTTTGCACTTTGGGTCATCATTCATCTTTACCCGTTCCTTAAAGGTTTGCTTGGGAAACAAGATAGAATGCCGACCATCATTGTCGTCTGGTCGATCCTCCTCGCCTCGATTCTTACACTTCTTTGGGTTCGGGTTAATCCGTTTGTGGCGAAAGGTGGTCCTATCCTCGAGATCTGCGGTTTAGACTGCTTGTGAGATGATCGATCGATGGATGGGTTGGTGAAAAAGGTTTGATATTCCACGGATCAAGAGAGGTAAGAGAGAGAGATTAACTACCTCTTAAGACTCCTTCATTGTGTTCATTTAGATGATGAAAAAAAAAGATTTAATTTTGTTACGTGATTGTTATTTTTGCAAGAATGTGTTGTAGATATAGATGAAGAAGAAGAAGAAAGTTGTTGTCTATTTGTTTTGTTCTTTGGTGGTGAGAGAAAAGATTTGTCAAATTATTCTTTAATTGAATATTTCTGATCTCTTTTGAATATTGCAGAAGAGAGTTTCAATCTGTAATCTTTTACAAAAGGAACTTTGATTTATTTTCTTTTAAAAGAAAAATGTGAGTTTCTCTGTTATATCTTTTGAAAAACATTTACATGTATTGTATGAATTATATAGCAAAAATAACATATACCGTACATATAACAATTCGTATGTAAAGTATAGATATCAGGTCGTTCTCGCTTGGACAATCAGTTTGGGCCTGGATAAAATACAAAATATAAAACTAGTAATTACCCGAATTAAGAATTTTGAAGTTAACCGAATGGCCCAAATATACACCTAATTTACATATTGCTTTTGTGCTTCTTTTTTATATCCTTTTTCATTTCTGCAAAGCTTGCAACACTGAGAATTAGTTAGGTACATATGAAAAGAACAACTTATCCAGATAATATTTTTTTTTTAAAAAACGTGCTTTGTTTTGTCACATTTCAACAAATAAATAATCGTGTTATGTATACATGTCTAAGCGTCTACTGTTACTTTGGCTGCTGAAATAAAAATGTGGATTCTTTGTTGTACGTAAGTAACACGGAAGCATTAGGATTTTATGGAATGTTACTCAGATGATATAGTTTTAGTTTATTTATTAAGTATGATGTGATATTTAAAGAGTTTGACTGTTGACTATTTTTGGATATTTGTTTGAAGACAAAATAAAATAGTGGTTGACTTGTCGGTGTTGAGAGTTGTATGACTTTTTCTTTATAAGTCAGCCTTATTCTGCCACGTGTTAGACACGATCTTAGGTTTCTGTTTTTATGGTCGATGGCGAAATACAAATAGGAGAAGATAGCAAACTCTTTATATCATATCCTTTCTGTATACTTATCTTTTAATTCTCGAAAGCATTTATTTGTCGACAAACAAAATATTTGTAGGTATGATGTATCTTTTAATGTGTTTAATGTATATTTAGTCGTACCGATGAGGTTTTCTATATGTTTGGGAGTGCATGTGTCATCTTTCGGCTGTCGTTGCGAATTTGTATGGTTCTGAAACGTGAGTTTTAGTGAACCCAAAAAAAGAAAAAACAGTTTAATTTTTGTCCATAACATCTCAACTCGAGTTTATTTCAGACATATAGTGGATCTGTGGATGAGAAAAAAAGGTCAGAATAGTAGATTTTCCGTAGCTGTAAAGGCTTATTATATAGATGACCACTTGACGAGAAAATCTATATATAGAAAATAATAATTTTCAAAATATTGTGCTTTGTTTGTGAAATGTAGTCGTCTTAATTACCATATATTTGACATAAGTAATACATACTTTGACCGTTATCATAGTTCAAGGATCATTGACACTAGGCCCGTGTATATGCATATTCATAATATTCTATATATAGTTATAACGACCACGTGAGAGAAGTTCTATTCAACGGAACCTAGTAATTCAAAATGTTAGATTTTTAGGAGTAATTTTAACTTCAAAATTTGATCATAGAAGGTTCAGTCGAATACTTCCGTATTTTCTTTTTCAACTTTAAAATTATATTAATAAATATTTTGGTTAATCGAACTTACATACATTATTGTAACTTTTATTTTTAAAACTAAAAATCGTCAAAAACTTGTATGTAAAGAAATTGACGGTGATTTAGTGGTAATAAATTTAGAAAAATGTATAATTTTTTTTCTTCATGATTATTATTTTTTTTAAAAATTGCTCTTATTTGACCAAGTGGGAAAGATATCATATTTTAAATTTATTAAAAAGTTTGGTGAATAGATTAGTGGACGAACATTAATTGGAATATTAGTTGAGTTTCGGTTTGATTGAAATCTCCTAATCATAACTAATAAAACTTGTATTCACACAATGTTATAATTAAGAAGGGGTCAAGAATATTAACTACTAGCTAGCATTGAGCATTGAGTACTGGAGAACAAATATTTTAGAGACTTTTATCATGGCTTTGGCTAAAAAAAATCAAAAAGAATTTATCTAATATGATTAAACACGTTAAATTTGAAATGACCCAATGCTTTTTTATTAAGCGTTTACCAAAATTATTTTTGTATGATGTTATAAAATTTATTTTGTTCATAATCACGAAAAGTTTGAGACTTTATATAATCAGTTAGATAACCCCGTAGGCCCATAGTAGACTTTGCTTCTACGAAGCCTGATTATATGTCTATGAACCTTTGCATGTATTTTCAGGTAATCTTTTATATGTATAAATGAATTGATCGTGTTTTAAATTTATTAAATAAAAGTTGTAGAACGTTTACCTGTTAGTGAGAACCCGAATTTGGATTTTTTTTTGTTTTTTCATTCATTTATCCACAAATGGTGCTGGATGCAATGTATCAACATAATGTTTTAATATATAGAAAGGTGTAACAGAAACGACATAAGCATTACCTATATAGTAGTGTTCTTTCGTAAAGTCTATATATAGAATTTTAAAATAACATAGTAGAATCCGAATTTTCGTGTCGACAACATCTTTTAAATTCATATTTAATCATATGCATCTTATTTTAAAACACAACAATGGAAATAAAGGTTTTGTATGCTGTTTCCCATTTCTTATATACGATTGCGTCATCACGTGTCTTATGCGACTAAGCGGGTGATTAAAGCTGTATTATTATTAGATCATTAATTGTCCGTACAAATAAACTCCTATTATTTCAATATTAGTAATTAATAACTAACGCATTACTAGTTTTATATCACTATTTTCACTGTTTCATCGCACATCTTTAAACAGACAACTATCAAGTTGCGATGCCAAAATGCAAATTGTTGAGGATATATTTATATACAAGTGGCTACAGCTTTCAGTTTTTTTGTATCTTTTATTAAACTCAATTAAACATAAATACCTCATAGTTGGCAAAAACAAAAAAAAAGGTTAAACATAACTATTATTCCTTTTTTCATGCGAATATTATTCTCTTGTCTCCTAAAAACATGAAGATACATTATTCAACGCCCACAAGTTATTAATCAAATAAAATATATTATTTTTCACTAAATATATCCATTTTTTGTGCTATAAGTTATCCAAAAGAAGATCGTATTCATTTAATTGCGCACTTGTAATATCAGTTTTAGCTACCTAGTTTGATACGATATTCTACTTATTTATTTTATAGAAAAAGACAAGTTGCCTGAACTTAAATAAGCTGATCGTGGCTTGTTCTTCGGGTTGGCCACGTTCAAATAGTTTTGAAATTGCAAGTTGAAGGGATATAATATTCATTATAATAATCCTTATGATTTAATTGCCGTGTTAGTGCCAATTTAATCAGGGATTAGGTTAGGCGATAGGCACACACATGGAGAAAATTGATTTATTTAATAATTGTTGAGTTTCCGTATTTGGATCGATCTCATCTTTGAATGCCTTATTTAGACTCAATCTCTATTTTTTCTTTTTTAATAATTTTGTATTAGAATTGGTATCAAACTGCGAATTTTTTTTTTTAAGAATTGACAGGTGAATAGCTTTATCCAGATATCGTCGTACAAAATTTTTTTGAGCATTTTAAAAGAAACAAAAATTTATCGTACCGAATAATTAGTTAAAGGGACTTTACCATCAGGCTAACAAAATGTCACATCATACCAATCGAGTTTTAACAATTTATTTTGTATCTTAATAAGAAACTAAGTGCGAAATTAACCATTTTACTATATGGTTTCGTTACTTTTGAACGATACGAAAGTTTAATTACGTGTAAAAATGGTAAAAATACCAACTATGTCAACTTGTGAGCACAACTTGCTTAGATTTGTTTGAAAACAAAAGTCAAACGATGCCATTTCGAGAAAACCCTCGAGTTACTCTCTCTTGCTATAAATTAAACTCATCAGGTTAATTAATATATTAGTTAATCTTGTGTTCAGACTAGAACATACGAGTACTTCTGAACCATTATATTTCTATAAAAAACACTAGCAGGATATATGATTTCGTTTTAAACATCATTAAACTAAAAATTATATTTATGAAAATAATATTTTTTTGTTATTATTGGCCTATTGCAGCTTTTAAACTTTTTATATGGAACTTTAAACTTAAATTAAATTGAAAAATGATATTTATTATTTGACATTAAAATAATAAACTATTGTCTATTACTGTTATTATTTTTCATCATATAATTTGCATATATATTTTAATTTTACGTATATAATGTTTTTTCAACAATTGCTTTCTACAATTTTAGTTGACTATAATTTATTTACTATGACTTCTTCATTCCTGAAACAAAAGAGAGGAAACAGTTTTTAAAATTTTGTCCTAGATATATATATATGATGTATCCACTGACAACGAAGAAAAAAATTAAATAATCATTTATTATAAAAGAGTTTGTTGAGGTTAGAAAATGTAGAAAACATTTTAGAGTGGAGCAAGAAAAATCGAAGACGAAGAATATTTCGTGGGTCAAAGATAATTAAAGACAAGAAGGTTTGTGAAAGAAGTGGGCCGTAGGAAAAGGCCCATAAGAGTCACGTGCGTTGGCCTTTCACCACCGACACCGTCCAAACGGAGCCTTTGACGTCGGCACGAACCAACACCGGCTTCGTGCGAGACACGCGCTTTCGTACGGCATGGCTTCTCCCTCAACTTGGCCTTCAAGCTCACCGTTTAGACAAATTTTCTTATTTTAATAATATATTTCATTTAATGGTTTACCTATTTTTCAGCAATTCACTCTTATATAGTAATTATAAATCACCGAGCCATTAATATATACTATAATTATAGCTTTTGGTTTTACTTTACAACTTTCTCTAATTAATGACTTTAATCTAATCCCCCCTAGAGCTAAATCCTACCAATATATATCTTAATAAATTAATTAAATTTTGATTATAACAGTTAATAGTTCACTTACTACAAATTGCAAAAGTTTAAGATTCGTTTCATATAAATTTGTTCAGATTGACCAGAATCATCAAAACCAAATTTTCTTCTCTTAGTATAATTTCGAATTTATAATATTGAGTTATTAACTCTATTTTATATGTAATATTTATAAATAAAACAGTGCGCGTTTTCCATTCACACGGCAGAAACAGAGAGAAGCCGACTCTTTGATTTGGCGGCGCTGAGATTAAAAAAAAATGTTTTACAGAACAAAAATATTTGTATATCTATGAGCTTAAACCTCGTTCTCTATCTTTAACAAAAAAAACATCTTGTAAAATCTCTGTCTTTCTTTCTCTCTCTCTGTTTCTCACTGCTCTCTCTCTCTCTACAGAGCTTTCTTTCCCTCTAAGAAAACAAATATACATATTACTTTTTTGGGTTTTATAAGCTTTAAGTTTCAGGGAAGGTTTAGGAAGAGAGAGTTTTGTATGTGTGCCTTTAAAGTGGCAAATCAGGAAGATAACGTTGGTAAGAAAGCCGAGTCTACCACTCGAGAAGATGATCATCGGACGTTCTCGGAAATCGATCAATGGCTTTACTTATATGCGGCGGAAGACGATCACCTCCACCGTGATAACGCCCCCACGCCTCCGTCGTCTCTTATGTCGAGTTTTAGCAGAGAGATGGAGATGTCTGCAATCGTCTCTGCTTTGACACATGTCGTCGCCGGAAATGTTCCTCCTCATCAATATGGTGGCGGTGAAGGTAGCTGTGGCGGTGGAGGAGAAGGAACTTCCAATTCATCTTCTTCCTCTGGCCATAAAAGGAGGAGAGAGGTGGAGGAAGGTGGCGGTGACGGAGGCAAACCGGTCAAGGCAGCTAATACTTTGACGGTTGATCAATATCTCTCAGGCGGCAGTTCAAGTTCAAGAGGTAAATTTTGCCTTTTTATTTATTTATTTATTAGGTTAATAACATGTCATCATCATCCATAACACACGCGTGCACCATCGGATTTATGACTGAGTTTATGCGACATTAATACAAACATATGCTTAGGTAGTAAATTTTCTTCTTCGGAAAAAAAAATTGTTGTGCTTATGTTTTTTATAAGTGTGTATATACGTATAAACGAATGTACGATTCTCAAAACATAAATTATCTAAAACTATTTTCTCCCTTTTCTTTAATTTTCAAGTATCATTTTGATATTTTAAATACATTTATACATCAAGCGTATGAGTCACATCACATATTTCTATAAAATCTAAATAGTTGCTATTTTGTTGTCCGTTTTTAAAAAAATTTTAGTAATTCATGAAGGATGTATATAAGTAACGAAAGTGTTGACAAAAGATAAAATAGATATTAGTTATAGCGAAAGTGTACTTGATTATCCTAAGACATATATACTTTAGAGTTATAATAAAAAGGTCGGGATGTTTTTAATTAAGAAAATGAAGATGATGATGATTATATGCCAAAAGAATCTATCTCCCTCCATTTGCCTCTAGAGTCGTTTTCCACTTGCCTTTTGTTTTTCTACTTGTTCATTGCTCTTTTGTCACCCATTTGGCCTCATCACTTTCTCATAATCACTCTTTTTTTTTAAGGGCTTTCTCTTTATATTATCATTTATTCAAAAAAAGTGTTAAATATTTATATGTGTTTTGTTTGTTTGGTTGTTTGCAGTGAGAGAAGCTTCGAGCAACATGTCAGGTTCAGGCCCAACATATGAGTATATAACTACAACAAATGCTAATACTGAAACGTCGTCGATTAGTGGGGACCAACCTCGGAGAAGATACAGAGGAGTGAGACAAAGACCGTGGGGAAAATGGGCGGCTGAGATTCGAGATCCGTTCAAAGCGGCTAGAGTTTGGCTCGGTACGTTCGACAATGCTGAATCAGCTGCGAGAGCTTACGACGAAGCTGCACTTCGCTTTAGAGGCAACAAAGCCAAACTCAACTTCCCTGAAAACGTTAAACTCGTTAGACCTGCTTCAGCCGCTACAACACAATCTGTGCAGCAAACCGCTGTCCAGAGACCAACCCAATCAAGGAACTCGGGTTCTACAAGCACACTTTTGCCCATAAGACCTGCTTCGGATCAAATCGTTCATTCTCAGCCGTTGATGCAATCGTACAACTTGAGTTACTCAGAGATGGCTCGCCATCAACAGCAGTTTCAGCAACATCATCATCAACAATCTATGGATTTATATGATCAAATGTCGTTCCCGTTGCGTTTTGGTCACACGGGAGGGTCAACAATGCAATCCACGTCATCGTCGTCGTCTTATTCTCGTCCTCTGTTTACTCCAGCTGCGGTTCAGCCGCCGCCGGAATCAGCTAGCGAAACCGGTTATCTCCAGGACCTACAATGGTCACCAGATAAGACAAGTAATAATAATAATAACTATAATAATAGTCCATCCTCCTGATGGAATTACTTTATTTCCTTTTCTTTTTTCCTTTTACTATATAGTTTTAGAGGAGAAAAATCATTAATTGTTATAGGGTTCAGGTTTTTAGTGCTTTCTTCATTCCTTGCATGTTTTGGCTTTTTTTTGAAATGTTTTATCGTATTTTTGTATAATAATAACTCGTTGTAAGATTAAAAAAACGAAAAGACGACAGAAAAAAAATGAAGAGTTTTGTTTACTCTTTAAAGGTTTCCTTAAGTTCACACACAAGAAAGATTCTAATGCATGTGAACCAAACAAAGAACAACAATAAAACTCAAATGAAGAATTTTAAGGACAACGACAACAGCCTGAAAGATTCATTCAACTGTGGTGTGTGTGGCTAAACCGGTTTCTCAAGCTCTTAGTGCAGCTTTATGAACCATAGTTTCTTTGTGAATTTGGTGACAACTCTTCTCCACAAGATCTAAAAGCTTCTCCAAGTTTGTTGCCCATGAGTTGAGAATCTCGTTGCTGTCTTTTACGATCTGGAAGCAGATTATTCCTGATCGCCTATCGATTTTTGCTATCAAAGCTTTGGACACAACCATCTCAGACAGATGCTTCTCTGCTTCCTGAAATATAGTGAACCAATAGGAAGAGATTCTTTTAAACATATAACTGGTTACAATTACACTGTAGTTAGATTCATATATACCTCAATGGTCAGGCATAAAAGTTGTGCAAGTCTCTTTAAGGTAATCCTTGAGTAATACTTCGAGATAACGATAATATTCTGCAGAATATGTGAATAATTAGTAAAATTTCAGAAGACGCTAACAAAGAAGATAAGATAATTGGAGCTCAAAGAGTCTTTACGTGTTCGATTATTCTTAGTTTGAGATCTCCACCAGCTCTGTCACCCAAAGAGCCTCCAATCATGCTTTTCTCGTTCTCAAACTCGCCCTTGTATTTATTCCAGAGAGATGTCCACTGAATCACCTCCATTGTCACAATCTGTTTTAGAAGCATCCTGCAACAGAAGATAAACACAAGGATTGAGAATTATCTAAAACGGAGAAGAGAGGAAGAAGTAATGAAACCCAAAACTTATATGAAGACAAAGAGAATTACTTGAAATCAGGAATTTCTAATAAATTTTTATCTTCCAAGGTTGCATTAAGCAGGCTCGATTGCATCGGATCATGTGGTGCTAAGACCAAAAACCAGCAGATCTTCCTCAGAATCTATGTGAGAGGATTGGGAGAGAAGTTAATCCAAGCTTATTATAGAAAATAAACTACTGAGTGTTCAAAGAACGATATGAGACGTACGGGAATCCACTGCTCTGGGGATTCTTTTACTGAAGGGATATCATATATGGCCTTGTAGCTACGACATATCTCAAGGTACTCATTGTTGTGAGAATAATACCTACACGGAAGAATTATATGTTTACTAATTAAAACAACACAGCCACAGAAATAAAGGTATATCAAAAAAAGAGGAAACAAATATGCATATTATGACATAAATAATTGGTGAAGAATGTGTTACACCAAACAAAGTATTACCGAATCATTAGTTCATAGTATATTCGCTTTAGCTCCAATAATGTTGGTATATCAGCTGGAGCCTCCTCTACAATGTTTTCACCTTCCTTAGGTTTCTTCTTATCTTTCGTGGTATCTGCATGAAATACTCTTGGATTGATCTTCCTAGATAGGATTTGTGCACGGACAAAATCTTGTCGATCCAAGCACAAGCGGACCTTCAGAAATTCAGATCACCAGTAATTAGCACCTGAAAGTACAAAAAAACGTAGCTAGGGACTATTACGAGATAACAGAAGGTCTTTTTACTTGTTCAAGGATGAATGCAATCTTCTCAGTTTTTGCCATGGCACCAAATGTCTCCACCTATTGTTGTTCACAATCAAATATTTCAGGGATTAACTTAAAAAAGATTTCGAGGAAATTTAGAAGCTAAATGCAGAGGAACTTACAGCAACTTCTTGCATAAGATCTGCAGCTTCAGCAATCAAACCCTGATCTTCCTTAATCTTGGCAAGCTTCCTGGTTAAACGAGCTCTTTCGATCTCGACATATATCTAGAAAATCACAAAGCCATTGAGACAACTTACACGGAATGATAAAGGTTAGGGAAACAGCAAACGAAACCATAGTCTTTGATCCTCACCTTTCCAGCAGATACATTGTTTAAGGTCTTAATAAGCTCAATCCGAGTTTCTATGTCTGGTGTCTGATCAATATACTGCATTGCTTGTTGCACCATTGATTGTACAGCCTACAAAGGCAGATAATTTTCCACTTTAATACCCAAGTATCGAACTCAGACCCCTAGATAAAATTGTGTCTCCGTGCTCACTTTCACAACCAGTTCCAAGTGATCAAAATACCCAGAACCGATTCTAGCTAATCCGCGAACAGAAATCGAAAGTAGTAACCTGCTTAAGCTGGCCACGTTTCTTCGACAGATTCAAAATCTGTTCGTTCAGAAGTTTCCAGTCTTTAGCTTCGAAACAAAGCTTCAGAATCTCCGTAGCGGCTTTCCTCGTTCCGGCGACATTTTCCGCTAGCCTCATCTGCTTCTCTTCGTTCAGAAGACGATCTATCAACGCTTCGAGTTGCCCTCTTTCTTCCTGCATTCAACACGACAACGAAATTACACCCAAATTCGAAACTGAGAAAGAAAAAAAATTGAAATCAGACTGCAAAATCGGATACTTGCCATCGCGAAACGCCGGGAATCAATACACCGAGAGAGCAAGAGGGAGGTCAAAGTTCCGGTGAAGAATCAGCTTAACTTCAGAAATTCGAGAGCTAAGGTGATCGTCGAAACCTCACTCCCAACCCCTCGAACAAGAAAAGCTCACACTCTTGGGCCCATGATATGTTTTATTTATGGGCCCATTTGGGAAACATTTGCAAAGACTATTGGGTACAAATGTGATAGTTATGAGGTAACTATGTACTAAAATACATTTGTGGAGACATATATATAACAAAGAGATATATGAATACATAAGTACCAAGTAATTTTTATGTACGAAATAAAACTGTAGTGAGCATTGGGTGGTAATTCAGAATCAGATAATTATATTACCGATGAATAGAACTATAGGGCATGTAATAGACAAAACTATGGGGTGTAAATGTAAATTAATCAAGCTAAAGGGGACATTTGTAACAAATCAAAATGTAGGGGGTACATATGTAGTTTTCGAAACCATAGGGCCCATATATTTAAGATATGGCCCAAATGAGGAAAGTTTAAAAGGCCCATAACTTTAGTCTCGACAACCCCAACGGCAAGATTCCATGAAAAAGGCCGTAAAAAGTTCAAATCACTTTCCCCAAAATTTCTTAAAACATTCCTTTTCTGAATTTCGATTATGACTCTTGTGCGCAATTTGCAAATATACAACTTCATCTTCTTTTTCTTACAGGTTCACATAGATCGATCAATCCAGTGGCACTTCGTTTACAGGTTCATATGATATCCCTTCAGTAAATTTCATTAATAAAAAAAGATATAAATTTTAATCGGGATTACATTTCCACATAAATTAATTGATTTGTTCGTCCGTCCTCAACATGATGTTCATGTCACATATAATAGACATAGTGATTACTCCGTTTCGTGTCTCAGTTTTGTCATGCTGAACTTTTTTTTAAAGTCATTTGAACAGTTAGATTTTGGGGTATGAAATGAATTGTGAATTTTAAAGCGTTATTCTATGTGCATAAAAATAGAAATATTCTCTAGATCTAAAATATTAATTTTGGCGAAGCATATTATCATTAGAAAGTTGTATATATATTAGAGATATTTGATTTTATATCATTATAAATGATGATCGATTTCAAGCATATACGATTATAATGAACACATAAAATACGTATCCATTGATTTACTCACAAACAGAAGCCAACGATGCAATTCATACATAAAACACACACAAACCAAACAATGATTATTATACAGAATTCTTTGCTCCCGAATACACACATATGCATACAAACTCAGATTATATTTATATGTTCTTATATAAAATAGTTTACATTCTCAATACTTGATCATATAAATCTCGGGATATCTTAGAATCTTTGGATATCTCACAAGAAATGGATAAGCTCATCATATGAGTTTATTAGCGGTTGTGTATCGGTCTTTTCTTGTTCGCACTATTATAATCCATATCCACCAATCCATCACCATCACTTCCTCCTCCCTCTTGCCCTGAGTTTCGATTCTCTTGATCATTCTCCACAACCAATAGCTTTCTATTCCTCACGAGTTCTCGTATGCTTCGTGCTAAAAAATAATATCATTATCATCATCAGAAACTCATCAAGTTGGTATTATATTTTAATATTAAAAAAAACTCATTCAAGTTTATGTGTATAAAAACTTGATATATAGCAGCTACTTGATATAACTATTATAATTAAACTCCTTATATATATGCACCTGTGTGTGTATTAGCTATAATTAAACTTACCTTGAGCAGGAGAAGAAATTAAGAGGATGAGAAGAAGTGCCAGGAGGAGAGACTTGTGGGAAACCCTAATTGCCATTTTTGGAAGAGACTCTCTTTATTTTTTCTCTTTGGCTCTATGTTTATCTGTTTTTATTGAACTTTTTTGTGTTTATATATACAACGATGAATGATTCTATGATGAGCTTATGGTCCCATATTTTATATCAGAATTGAAGAACGTTTTGGAAGTTAATGGGACATATGGGTCTAAGGATTTGACGTCGATATTTCTGTGTCTTCCTACATTAACATAATTCTATCCCCACAAACTTAATTGAAGGTTAAAATATGATATTAAGCATATAAAATTTTATTTAGCCAAATCATGAATGAATAGGATACTCGTTGATAACGTGAAAATATTATCTGATTCTAAAAAATATATAAAAAAAAATAAAATGAAATAAAGTGGACCACGTTAGGGATGTAGATTGGAGTGTGGGGGTCGGGGACATGTTAGAGAGAGTGTATAAATATAGCAAAAAATGACGTAAAGTTTGTAGAGTCATGTGTTTCCCGATTACCCATTCATTATTACAATTCAATTTCTTCAACTATAAAAATTCCGACAAGACTTGGTCTACTTTCTTTTTCCATTTTAATTAAAACAAAATTTGTTTAAAAAATGAGTTTTATCGATACTATAATTCCACGTGAACGAAATATGATACGTAATTTTATATTTCACAATTGAAAATTAATTTGGTATATACAAATTATAATGTGTTGTTTGAATAAAAAGTGACAATAATTCTAGTTTTTAGAGTATTGTGATCTGCTTTGATCGATGAGTGTATGGACTTAAAAAGTTTGAACTTTTTTTTTATACTGTGACTCGTTTTGATTTCTACCCCATGAAATAAATGGATCTACGACCTGATATTATAATTTGTGGACCTAATTATCTTAAAAATTCTGTGACAAGTTGTTTCCAAGACTTTATAATTTTATTATAGCAAGTTTCATATGATTAGCTCACATTGGTTGATTAGACTTTTACGTTTGAAACATAAAAAATTGATAAATCAGCCTAAATGCCATGTACCAAGAACCAGTGACAATCTCTAGACAACACCTGCTGATGAATGTTTCGTTAGTACACAGAAAGTCATGACGAAAGGAAGAAAATGTGTTTCTGTAACTTTTTGTTTTTATCTATTACTTCCGGAGATGTTAAAAAACTTTTAGGCTTTACATAGAAACACGTAGCTCCTCGAAGATCGACATCAAAGCAATGTGTTTTTTAGACAAGTTGAACAGAGAGAGGGACCATGAGAGCACATGTAAGGTTTCGTCCCATTTGATATATTCAGTCTTTGTCTATCTTTCATCACTCTTAACAAGTCTACATTTAAGTCTTGAGAGCTTAGACAGGACATGAAATGAATCATATCGCCTGTCCACAAAATCACTATCAAAGATTTTATCTATCTTACGGGTGAATTTCAACTTCCTCCAGTGCCTTTCAAAGATTCAGAAATTGTTTGTGTATTACATAAGACAATACTTTACCAGAACAATTGAGAGACTTTACAATGGGATATTGTTTTTATTTTCACTGTTGCCAAATGAAACAAGATTTCAGTAAGATACACCTGGTTCTGTAGAGTTTAGATTGTGGTTACCAGACTCGGCCTCACACAAGTTGAATTCCTGAAGGGTTCTTCGAACCGGACTCGAGAGACCATTTGGAGGAATCAAGACTTTCTCTTGGTTACAATCATAGTGTTGTGCTATGTGACTTGCAGGAACATAAGCTGATGAAATATTTAGGTTTGGCGGAGCGAATTGGTGGTGCTGATGAAACTCTTGCATGGGGAGTGGTGTTGCTGTCTCCTCAGGTTCATATTCAAGCTCATTCTGCATAAAGGTTTTGTAAAAGCAAACACATGTAACTTTCAGATCAGAATTCCAGATCTTTGGACTTTGTACGTGAAGCTAGTCAAACAAATTCGTGAGCGGATCCATGAGAGGATGATCAATCTGAATAGCAATTATGTAGTAGCATAATCAACAACAAGAGACTGCGTCAAAGAAAAGAACCTGCAAGTAGGTCGTAATATCATCTGTAGATACTCTAGTTCCTTCTTCTTCTTGTCTCACAATCCATTGGTAGAGTTTCTCCTGTAAAAAGAATAAGGCAAATTCATTGGAACAATCAAAAGTAAAAGGTCTCATTACATGCGATAAAAAAGCAAGAGCACTACAACATCCAAAACCGAACCCACCAAATGGTATATAAATCACTTTGCAATTCATGATTCTAGTTCTTCATATAACTTCAACTAAACTAGATACTTTAGAAACCAAAGGCAACAACTTTGACCATAATATAATCAATTGAGAATGCTGCACAATTGGTACCTATTCACGAAGATAGAACAGAGCGTCTCTTTTCAGTTACGACATGGTAAAGCAACAGAAAGAAGCAATGAAACATAAGCAGCCCCAAAACAGAGCGATCACAAGAAATCACCAAAAAAAAAATCTCCTTTTAAGAAAAGCAGCTCAAGAATCAGGATTAACTATCCAAGAGTTCAGTAGATAGAAATGTACCCCAGCAATATCTTCTATGATTCATTCTGTAACTAAACACCTTTACTACAATCTCCAATCTTAGATTACCCAACAACACATAAGCCATCTCATACGAGTCAAACTATTCAATCAACATCAATGCAAGAAACCGAAGAAAAAGTATCCGACTTTTTTTGTTTTTTCCCCTGAGAAAAATCAGAGATCTTCCATTCCTATTTATCAAACCCAGCAACCATTAATCGAAAGAACAAGGTCAAGAGATAGAGCACAGACCATCCCGCGACGTTCACCGGCGAGGAAAGAGACGCGGTGGTGATTCATGGCATGGGTATAGAGCTGAGATAGCGAATTAGCAGCACCACGAAATGCGCCGTACATGGTTCGATCTACCTCATCGAGCCGCGAGGCCTCGGATTTTCGCTTCTTCACCATTAGAAACCCAACGAATCCAGACTCTAGATTTTCGAGGTTCTTATAATTTGTGTAAATTAGGGATTTGAGAATCAAACAATTTTGGGTGCGAAAAGGCTAAAGAAGAGTAGGATTGTTGGTGAGGGGAAGAAGAAGAGAGACTTGTGTCCTTTACTCTGTTGATATTCTGCCACGTGGATTTCATGCTATTTATTGGGTCCTACATTTATTATAAAAATGCAGCTCTTATGGGTCCCACTTTTGGCCTGCATCTTCTTTTTTTTTTTTGGGTTATAACAAGCTTTAAGTCCGAATATTATCTCTCTTTTTTTTCTGAAGTGTAGAACCAACCTTTTGATACTTTTGATTGTACTTGTGGATCTACATTTTGTCATTTTTTTAAAATGAAAATAATAGCTAACAATACATGAGATGCAGTTATAAGCGAAGCTACATTCTTTTTTTTTCCTTTTTGTGAATGAGAAATATGGTATGTCAAAGGTGATATGGTAAGAGATTAATTTTTTATTTATTTATCATTACATAATTATAAATTATAAAACATAGTTTGACAATAGACTATTTATCTATTCCAAAACTATTCACGATTTACATGTAAAACTATGATAAACGGTTTTTTATACTATATTAAAAAATTATATAATTTTGTTTTCATTAAATTGTAAAAACTGTATTTTTGAAAAATAAAATTTTAATTTTTGGTTTAAAAATTAATCAACCGTTAATGTAAGAAATTTCCACAAAAAATTAGAGTGAATAACAAATTCAATTTGTAGTATTTTGGTTTTGGGTCTGATTTTGGTTATTAAATTTTATGTTATGTGGTGTTATAACTGTTTTGATTGTGCGGTTCGAATAATAAAAGATATCAACGGGAGAAAATGATGCGTTCTAAAAGTATAGGCTAAAATAATTTACACGAATTATGTTGATCCAAATTTATATGGCGATGTGCCAATGAGATAAAATCCTTTTTGCAATAAATGTCGATATTAAATAGTGCTATTTAAGAGAGAAAATTTTTATTTTTAAGTTCGACTTTTTTTTGAACCTTAGTTCGACCAATTTTACACAGCGATATACTCTCTTAACCAAAAAAAATCACTAACTGCTTCCAAATGTCCGAAAAAAAACACCTATATTAACTCGTGATTCTTCCTAAAAATAGAAATTTATTTTAAGCTAAAATCTCTCACTAACAACCTAAAAACATTCTTATTACAACAACAACGACCACACAAAGACACGAAAAAGAAATTCACCGACTGTAAAAAGAAAAACAACAATCAATCAAACAAAACAAGACACATCTTGGAGCCAGATCAAACATATCCAATCTCATTCATCGTCGCCTTCTCAATATGGCCGGAAGAGCAGCGATGCTCGTTAACGTCGGGACGATTATAATGACCGTTTTGACCCTGGCTAGTTTGGTCGAAGGCTTCGGTGTGAATTGGGGCAATATCGCATCGCATCCCTTGAATCCTGATATTGTCGTCAGGATGCTTAAAGACAACAAGATCAATAAAGTCAAACTCTTTGACGCCGATTCATGGACGATGAATGCTTTGGCCGGTACGGGCATGGAGGTTATGGTCGGCATCCCTAATAACCTTCTTGAAACCCTAGCCGATGATTACGATAATGCTAAAGATTGGGTCAAAGAAAATATCACGGCTTACATGCGTAAGGACGGCGTCAACATCAAGTAACCCTAAAATCTTTTCAACTTTTTCTAATGATTCGAGTATTAGATTAGCCATTACCCTAAATAGCAGCTTAGAGTTTAGACAAACCAATTTTGACAGATCAACTTTTTAACCGGACATAATCGCAGTTTTGTGGGTGACTTTGACCGCGTAGGATCCGATTAATTCATCCACTCATATGATCTTCATATATATAGGTACGTGGCTGTGGGAAACGAGCCGTTCTTGTCATCATACAACGGATCTTTCTTGAAAACAACATTTCCAGCGTTGAAGAACATTCACAAGGCGTTAAAAGAAGCTGGGCACACCGATAAAATGAAAGCCACGATCCCACAAAACGCTGAAGTTTACCAATCAGCCAACGACAAGCCATCAGAAGGGGATTTCCGCAGCGACGTAAAGCAAACGATGCTCGACATCGTCAAGTTCTTCAAAGATAACGATTTACCTTTCACCGTCAACATTTACCCTTTCCTTAGTCTATACCTAAACGAACATTTTCCCGTCGAATACGCTTTTTTCGACGGTAAAGGGCAGACGATTCCTGATAAAGGAAAGAATTACGATAACGTGTTTGATGCGAATTACGATACGCTAGTTTACGCGTTGAGGAAAGCTGGGATTAAAGATATGAAGATTATCGTTGGGGAGGTAACTTGATAAGCAAGTTATTGATTATCAAGAATGTTGAAATAGTTTCTTGATTTTAGTTATTTTTTTTCTGTAGGTTGGATGGCCAACGGATGGTCATAAATATGCGACGCCGAAGCTAGCAGAGAAGTTCTATGCAGGACTTATGAAAAGACTTGCTGAGGATGGTGGGACTCCATTGAGACCTGAGAGATTAGAAATTTATCTATTCGGTTTCCTCGACGAAGACATGAAGAGTATTCTTCCTGGACCATTCGAGAGGCATTGGGGAATCTTTAGGTAAATACTTTTCTCTTCGTGTATAAAACTATATTTCTTGAACGATATAATTTATCTAACAAATTACTTTTTAAATGTTTTTTTGTGTGGTTATATTGTAAAAATTCTATTGAAGTCTAATGTTCTTATGTTCAACTATTTATCTGACATTGTCGTTATTTACAACGTTTGTCCAACAGATACGATGGGACGCCAAAGTTTATGCTAGATTTCACAGGCAAAGGACGCAAGATCATGCCTGTGGCAGCGAAAGGTGTGGAATACTTAGAAAAACAATGGTGCGTAGTGAACAATGACACGATCAATCTAGACAAGGTTACTCCGGACCTAGCCTACGCGTGCTACCATGGGGACTGCACCGCAATGGAGAGCGGTTCAACATGTAGTAAGCTAGACAAAATCCAAAACATATCATACGCATTTAACATGTACTTCCAGATACAAGACCAAGACGTTAGGGCTTGTGATTTCAAAGGGGCTGCTATGATTACTAAGGTCAATGCATCAGTGGGAAATTGCTTGTTCCCTGTTCAGATCGTTAGTGGAAGTGACGATTTCAGGATCAGCTCCCTGTTCGGAAGATTCATTGTCGTTGGACTAGTTCTTCTTGGATTGGTGACGGCTATATAATTTGTTTTTTTTGTTTGTTTGCACTTTTGGGGGAATCAATGCCATACGATTAATTGTTATTTGTTGTTCGTTAAATAATGTTTGAGTTAGTTTGATTTCTATATGTTTTATAGATCGATATTATTAAACCATATACTCGTTTACAGAGTTATTGTTTTTCCATTTGAATTTGAATTTTGATTTGTGTGTGTATATATAGTTCATTATATATATATATATGTACTCAAGAGTGTTCAGTTATATCGTTCGATCCAAGCTGGAAGATTCATCACCACAGAAAGGAAACATAATTTGAGCGTTGCTCGATTACAATATTACAAGAATGATCACGAGTTTGTGATCACGGATATGTCAATGTTTAGTAAATTCAGACGAAGAACGTCTAAAATTCGGAGAAAGATCGAGGACCACGATGAAGAGAAGCGATTTATCCCCGCAGGTCCAAATCCTTTGCACAACAGGTAGATTAATGAGAGTTGCAAAACATACTTCGACTTCATAAATAGTTCATTTAGACCTTAATTTGGTATAATATTAATATATATTAGTTTGATTTTCAGATTAATATTTTTTAAAAAGATAAATAATTTTCTGCAATACTTACAAATTTCATTCCTCATTGGATTGATATTTTGAGTCTTTGACCAGTCGCCTATCTGTTTCAGTCTTTCAGTTGATATATTGTAGTCTTTTTTCTTCTACTGGTTTTGTTGTTTTTGTTAAAGTTTCTAAAAACACCTTATAACAAAGAACCACATCACATTTTTTTTCCTTTTTTAATCCGTTAAATCATTACTTTTGTTTTAACTTTCAACACAGTTAAGAGCAATTATTGTTGTGGTTACAAAAACAATTAACAGTGGCAGCAGGAAATTTCGTCTTACCTTCAAGACAAGACTAAAAGACTACTTTGAATCGTTGACTTAGGAATAGACTTGCGAAAATCTTGTTCATATACATGTATGTGGTTCAGTGTGTGTAATAATATATCCTTGATACCTTGCTACGAGCCAGAAATTTTGTAAGGAAGCAAAACGAATAATAAGAAAAAAAATATATATAATCTTTTGTCGACCATAACAAACTATGTCATCATTAGATATAGGCTTCCTATCAAAACTGGAGTATATTTTATTTTAAAAGTTTTTATATAAAAAAAAACTTATTGATGTGTTTTTACACTGGTTCATAGAACTAGTGATGGTAAAATCGGATCGGATCAGTCAAATATAGGTATCTTTGTGTTTTTTTTATAAACGTTATGCGTAAATAGATCAGACCGGATAGCCAATATTTTGATTTTAAAACGAAAGTTAGGCCAAACAAATCGATAAAGTTATCTCTTAAAAGAAGTATAATTACATTTTACAGAATTCAAAAGTCAAATCTTACTGTTGTCTTGGTGTACACTGTAAAGTACAAAACGTCCTGTCTGCTTCACACGCAGCGGAAGCAAAACATACAACTTGTGCATCCTCAGCCGTCGATTTAAAAACCAAAATCCAAACATCGAGCACTCACCATAACGTGGACCTTACCGTAGACGATCATAAGCTCTCTCTCTCTCTTTCTCTCTTTATGCAAATAACTCATTACTTTAAGTGGAAGCTCACTTTTTACACCACTCTGCCGTCTCTCCATGCGTCATTACAGTGACGTCATCGACCTCTGCTTTCACACGTGGCTTTGAAGCACCTTCCTAGTATCTACCCTGAAATTGCTTGTCATAAGTAGTAAATCTTATCTCTTAATTATCTTTCTTTTAAACTTCGTACATAATTATAGAATATATTTACATTTTCTATATAAATAAAAGACCATTCATCTCTTTGTCTCCCCTTCTTCACTTGTTCTACTAGTCCTTCTATGCTTTAACATCTCTCGATTCTTTTTTCTTTTAAGGAAAATGAATCTCTCTCAAAACCCTAGCCCTAATTTCACGTTCTTCTCCGATGAAAACTTTATTCATCCTTTTATGGATAATTTCGATTTCTCCAATTTGATGTTTGATGCTGATGAAGGGGGCAACAAAGGATTAATCCAAGAGGAAACTTCATCTCCGATAAGCCTCGTTTCGTCGGAGACATTTACCGGCGAAAGCGGCGGATCCGGCAACGCAGTAACGACGTTGAGTAAAAAGGAATCAACGTGAGTTTTAGTTATGTTTGTTGGCTAGATTCTTAACCAAACATTATTTGTAAATTATATTAATATATAGTGTTTTATTTTTTAATAGTTTCGATTGCAAAAGTAGGGGAAGTGGTGAGACGAAGGAGATGGGTCATAGAGTTGCATTTAGAACGAGATCGAAGATTGATGTGATGGATGATGGTTATAAATGGAGGAAGTATGGGAAGAAATCTGTCAAGAACAACACTAACAAGAGGTAATCATTAATTCATTAAAAGGTTTAATTACTCATTTCATTTAATTGTTGATTTACAATATTCTCATAGTTTTTTTTTAAATTAATATATGGTTGCTTGAGCATTTTCTATCATCATCTTGTAATTCTAATGTTATAGAATGACCACTACCTAGATCATATAGTGATTTGAATACTGTTTAATGGTCCCGTATTATATACCAACCCACTTGTATTAAAAAAATACAGATTCCATATGCATCCTTGTGTATGTAAGTATGTTTTTTGTTTATACATAGACATAGCTTTCTGATTGATTAGTGGTGAATTGACTAATCCATGTGTGATGATCATTCATTGTATAGATCTTATTTTGACCCATATGTCATAGAAGAATCATAAAATAAATTCGCCCACGTATGTTTTGGACACATTCTGGAGATCAGACTCGATTTTGAATTAGGACCCGTCTGAGATTTATAAAAGTGATTAACACTAATAAACGGGAACTAAATGTGAATATGTGTGTAGAAATTACTACAAATGCTCAAGTGAAGGTTGCATGGTGAAGAAGAGAGTAGAAAGAGATGGTGAAGATGCAGCTTATGTGATTACAACATATGAAGGAGTCCATAACCACGAGAGTCCCTCGCATGTCTATTACAATGACATGGTTTTGTCTTATGATCATGATAATTGGAACCAACACTCTCTTCTTCAATCTTGAGATCATCACCTACCTACCATCGTTATAATCTCAATGTATTGCCTTGTCTATTTTTATAGGTATAATAAAGCAGTTAATTATTAATGTATATGGTTAGTTATCTAGATATCAAAATATCAATGTATAGTTGCCAATTTGCAGTGTTCTGCCTATTTATCGTACGACTATATATATATAATATGTATAATGTTTTTTTGGGTTGGATGTCATTATCGGATACAAATCTAATCAAGTAAATATGCATTGTGTAACATGTTGTAACTGATCTCTTCTGGTAACGAAAGTTTAAGAAAAAAACCACTTGATTGCGTACAATATTTATTCGATCATCACTTGAGTTCTAATGTGCTATATGTCTATTTCAAAATAATCGAGGATATTTGGACTGAAAATCAGATTAATCTCTTAAAGTTTGTGTATAATTAATTTTATAACTAAATTTTATTGGCTTAAAAAGTATGCCAATATTATTTATTGTAACTACATATCTATATATATATATTGTGCATTTGTGTGTGTGAAATAACCGGATCGGTTCAGTATTTTTACCTTGCTCGAATGAAAAGCCTGTTTGGCGACTCTGCGGTAACTTTTACGCGCCAGCGAGGTCTACTATTACGGTTTACATTAATACTATTCCGGTTAACAAGACTTCGGTTTATGATGGATTTTGATCGGTTTGATCCGGTTTTGTGTATTTCGGTAACCAGTACTGAACCGATCTCATCTTCTACCTTTTAACAACTTACGCAGGAAAGGAAGTCGTTTTGTTTGTTCTTCCGCCCAAATCTAAAACACTACTTTTTAGTAATTTCGAAGGAATCCATATATATATAGGAGTACGGATCTCTGATCTCGATCCAGATTCACTTTACTTTGTGTATCTTCGTCTTTGAATTCTGGAATAATTTCGAGAGGAAGAAGACGAAACCCTACTTGATTGATTTTGGTGGAGGAGACATTTTTCTGAAGAAGCTTGATTCTGTTGGTAATTGATCTGAAATCCTCGGTTGCATCCGTAGATCCGCTGCTTCTCTTCGATCGATTTTCGTATTGATCCCATAGAAGATTTGTATTTCCGGGGATTGTGCTATTGCGTCGGTAAATGTCACGATGATTGAGTCATAAAAGTATTCCATTGTGAAGGATCAGATGTTGCTATGAGTGTTTCTTCTGGTTTTGGATCGGAATCGGGACTCTGAAGCTTGATTGAACAGTGTTGGTTTTTACCTAATCTGGTTTTGCTAGTGTATAAGCAAAGAAATGAAGTTTTGGAGGGAACGTGAAAGGGAAAATAAAGAGCAGGTCTTAGCCCCATTATGTGGGCAAGTTCGAGTATTGGTGGTTGGTGATTCAGGTAATTACAAGTTCTCCTTTCATGTAGATTTGTCAGATTTCAGTTACCATGGAACCAAACCAAGTCCAAAAAAACTTTTGTAGTTTTTCTGGATTGGCTTTTATACAATGTTCAGATTGATTGATACACAGGGATACCTGATCACGTGTGACCCAGGAAGATAGATCCTATTCAGTGAGTTGGACCTTTGGTTATGAGTTATGGTCTTGTGGCCGTTGAGCTATATCATTTATTCAGACCTGAGAAATTAGTCAATATCTTAAGTCCTCATTGTTTTCCTTAGAGTCTGTTACTTACTGTGTTTGCTTTATGTCAATATTGAGCCCAAAAGTGTGAAAATATTCATCCTCTGCGTCATTGAGTTAATTTTCATCTTTCGATCTCGAAATCATTTTGTTAGGCGTCGGAAAAACATCACTTGTACACCTCATCAACAAAGGTTCTTCAATTAATCGCCCATCTCAAACCATTGGATGCACAGTTGGTGTCAAGGTAACTTGAGCGTCTCAGATGTTCTCAAATTGGTTAGGGAGCTAAAGTTTTGAACCCCTTTATGTTCTCTTACTATCCCACTGCGTAGCATATAACTTATGGGAGTCCAGCTAGTTCTTCGAGTAGCATTCAAGGGGACTCAGAGAGAGATTTCTTTGTTGAACTCTGGGATGTATCAGGGCATGAGAGATACAAAGATTGCCGCTCACTGTTCTATTCACAAATCAATGGTCTCTCTTAACTTATACATCCATGTTGTTCATCCTTATTGTGTCTGAAACAATGTCATAGAGCGAGAATTTACCTATTGCAGGAGTTATATTTGTTCATGATCTCTCTCAGAGAAGAACAAAAACAAGCTTGCAGAAATGGGCGTCTGAGGTTGCAGCGACTGGAACTTTTTCAGCTCCTCTTCCCTCGGGAGGTCCTGGTGGTCTTCCTGTTCCATACATTGTTGTTGGAAATAAAGCAGATATTGCTGCAAAAGAAGGAACAAAAGGAAGCAGTGGAAATCTTGTTGATGCAGCTCGTCATTGGGTCGAGAAGCAAGGTTTGCTTTCCTCTAGTGAGGAACTTCCTCTCTTTGAAAGTTTTCCTGGTAATGGTGGTCTCATAGCGGTAAGTAATGTAGAGGAATGACTAGTTTCTGATTACAGTATTTAGTTTTTTGCTTTTAATTTATATGATCTGGTGTGGGATTTTCGCACAGGCTGCTAAAGAAACCAGATACGATAAGGAAGCTTTAAACAAATTTTTCCGAATGGTTAGTGTCATTAAACACCACCTTTCTTTCTGGTACATCTCCTAACTGCCTTTCTCTAAACCGACAAAGCCATTTTGTGTTTTTTTTAACAGTTGATAAGAAGAAGATATTTCTCAGACGAACTACCAGCAGCTTCACCATGGTCTATTTCGCCGGTTCAAACCTCATCATCCCAACGGTTAGACGAGATCACAAGTGATGACGATCAATTTTACAAGCGAACAAGGTAACAACAACAACAACTCGAAAAGCAAATACTTTTCTTATCTGGTTTCTTCTTTTTTTGTTTGGTTGAAACCGCAGATTTGTCTTTACCGTTGTTGCAGTTTCCAAGGAGATCCTTACAAATACAACAACACGATACCGCCACTTCCAGCACAACGCAACCTAACTCCGCCTCCTATGCTGTATCCGCAGCAACCAGTGTCTACTCCTGATAACTACGCTATTCCGAGATTCTCTCTTTCAAGTGTACAAGAAACAACCAACAATGGCAGTGCAAGATCTAAGCGAATGGATATCAACGTTTGAAATCTTTTTAATCATTCCAAGAAAACTTGATAAAATCTAATGTTGCTTTTGGATCTATTATTCTTTTGTGATTTTTCCATTGGTTTCTTCGTTCTTTCGGGTTGTAGGTGGTAAAGTGAATATGTGTGTAACCAATCCTCTTTGGATTGTTCTTATAGCAAATTCTTTGAATGTTGTCTTTCGGTTATCATGTATTACTGTTTGAAACGGAATAAAAACAGTGAATGAATTACAAAATCATATTAATGTTATGTTGATATATAAGTTGAGTTTACAATTATTTTCGTTTGTTTCATTGTATGTATACCCAAATGTTGATGTGATTTTTTATTTTTTTAGACTCTTTTGATTTTTCATTTTTCATTTGTATGTGATTTTTACAAAATAAAAATTAAAAGAGAAAACTTTATTTGATTTATTAGTTCACTTTTTGGTAATATATATATAAAAAGGGAAATAGGATATTATAACTCGAAATACTCCGTTAATTTTAACAGAGATAGAGCTACAGAAGAGTTGCGACAAGTTCATAGCAACGAGAGTCGAGAGAAGACAACGAAGAAGGTATGCGACTATGTGCCCTCAAATTTCCATTTCCATGGAATCTTTTTGTCTTTAAACCCTCTGAATTCTGGGTTGCTAATATCAGCTGAAAAGCCCTAATTTAAACCCTTGCAATTATGAGCTTTCGTGTTTCAGTAACTTGTTAAATCTGTACCATTTCCTCTTTTCTTACATTCTCTGTTGATTTCGATTTCGATTTTGGTTGTTTTCGAAATTGTTCATAGGGAAAATCTGGTAATTGAGTTTCCTCAAATGGAAAAGCTTGAATTTTTAGAGTCACTTACGAAGATATCCGATTATAATCTTCCTTAAAGTGACAAGCTTTTTGTAACTTAACTTCCTGATTAATTTCTGTAATGCGCAGTGTAAGTTTTTAGAAGTCTTTACCAAGAAAATGGTGGAAGTGTGGTGGCCACTGTTAGCAGCAGCAGTGCCTGCGCTAATCGGAGGGCAAGCATTGAGGATAAAGAAGAGACGCGGGGAAGAAGAGAGGATCAAGAGTGCTCGAGGAAGAGAGAAAAGTTCTGATGAAATCTTTGTCTGTGAAAGAGTTTGCACTTCCAAAAGAATGCTAAAAAAAGTTGGAGCCTTCTCTAAAGATCCGATCCCAGACACTTGTGTTACTGTTTGCGGTGTATCTGAGCTCGACGCTTGCTCTGATGCTTGCGCTCGAACTGTCTGCGTGAACCAGCATCAAGTTGCTAATTGGAATGACATTTGTCTTAGAAGATGTCAGAGTGAGTGTCTTAAGCTCTCTTCTTCCTCTCGCTCTTCTTGAGATGTTTAGAATTCAAATCTCTCTTGTTTTGTTTAAGCCTGGATCTGAACGCTATGATTGGTTCCTTTGAAATGGAAATGGTGTTTGAATCTAAATTTTTATAAGTTTATAACATTATGAGCAATCTTGGAGGATTACGTTACATTTCATCATGTGAGGTTTGTTTGGTAACTTTCTCAGCTGTTTTGTGAACTACTTCTCCTACAACACCCCCTGCTAGTTTTGCAGACTCTTCAATGGCTTCTTTGCTTACTTCAAGGCTCCTTGTCGCCGCCTCTCTCACTTTCTCTCCTGTATCTTCTCCTTCTTTGTCTTTGTTGTTTTTGTCGCTGTTGCTTCTGAAACTGTCACAACAAAGCAAAACACAAGAGCTTAAAAAAAAACAAATCTTGGCGAAAATCCAAGATTATAGTGTATGAATGCTTGTTTGTTTACTCTAGATTTGGAGGGTAAAGCTTCATCTGGATCTTCTGCATTGCACCTTGAATCAATTCCCAAGAACTCGGGGGAAATTTCTTGCCAAAAATCCCACATATGATCTTTAGAAGTGACGGATTCTCTTCTGTCTTGGCAACACCATCATCTCCTGCTCCATCTGCAGCTACCGGTAAAATACCCCCAGAGATCAAGATAGTGATGATGAATAAGAATGAGAAACCAAATCTGATTCTTCTCGATTGATTCATGTCTATATGTTAGTTAAAAAGCTTCTGAGATAATCAAAGAAAGGGGCCAAAAGGAACTGATAGAAGAGAGAGAGATGAGAGAAAGTTGGCGCCATGTTTCTCGCATCAAAAGATGCAGAGCACGCTTTTGCTTTGAACGGTTCTTGCGTAACACCTACATTGACTTTTAAAGAAGATTAAATCGAAACAAAATCCAATAAAATCATCTGTCTTCTAATTAATCAAACATTACACAAAGACTATAAATAGACCACATAAAATGTTTGGTCTCTGTCTCGCATATAAATAGACCATACCAAAAAAAAACAAGATTTTGAGCAGCTCCCTCTTCTTGGTAACCTCTGCCCTGAAACAGTTGACGAAGATATTTCCATGGCGCATTTGACTTCTTAATCAAAATCATATCTTTGTCCAGATTCTTAGCTATAATCACTTCAGCACATCTTCTCGACCAATCGCCAGCAGATGATTTATCATTTGAAGAAATCAGAATGGTCAAGATTCATTGGCTTCTCATACTGGACTGCTATACACTCCTCAGTAACAACCCAATTGCTATTCACTGCATTTGCGCAGCTCTACAAACAGTTTCATCAAAGCTCAAAAATGGTTACGCAAGAATATGTTTGAAAATCAACTTAATTTATTGGAATAATATGAAATTCCATGAGAATAATACCTTGGAACAAGTGTAGACAATAAGTGTCATCCAATCCCAGTTGTCCAATGATTGCTTAAGCTCTTTATCAATAACAGCTTCATGTAGAAAATATATCAAAGGAGACATGAGTTGCATCTCGAAGAGCATTGGAGCGTCGCAATGCCTGCACTTATCGGGAGATTTCAGGTCTTCCGTGGCCAGTAATGGTTTACCTCCATATGAGTACCTGACCATGATAGAAAATTGGACTGATGTTTAAAACCGCTGAGGAAGATACGAGCCGAATTACGATTACCTGAAACATTGCTCAGGGTTTGCATCTAGCCGTTTTTTGAACTTAAGGTAAGTTCTATCTGCATTCAGCGCTTCGTCGTATTCATATTTCTCATCCTCCCAGGTTTCTTGGATTTCACTCTCATCGTTGTTGCTGGTTTCTTTATCCTTAATGGACATGGACAAATAATTCACGGAGACACGATTGACATCTTTTGAGACGTTCTCTTCCTTTGTATAAATGTAGAAGCACGGAACCACCGCACCAGTCTCAACTTTTATCTGCTCCGCAACTTTTGTTTCGGATATCAAAGGCGAAGGCTTTGCTTTAGTCCCTGAGCTAGCATTGCCACTTGGTTTGCTCTTCTGTTTCTTCGAGTTGGAAGCAACAGTAGTAGCAGCCTCTGCAATCGCTTTAGCTAAACTCTCAAAATCAAAATCGTCATCATCATCACCGTCTAAATCGTCTAACCAATGAGTTTTAGAAGCTGTATTCAAGGGCGAGGCAACTGGAAGATCCGCTATTTTACTCGATTCCTTCTCTGTTATAGCTTTCTGAACGCTAAGAGCTCTCCAGCTGAAGGCAAAATCAATTGAGACATCATTTAAGGAACAAATTTCACACTTTGATCATTCTCACACAAACAAAATCATGATCCTCATAACCATAAGGAAAAAAAGAAAACCTCTGTTCAGAAGTTCCACATTTAGGCATCAAGCAACCGAATATATAGAGCGTACGATCTTTGATGTCCGAATTTTCAGTTGAGATTGGGGCATAAACCTAAATGCAGCAAAAATAACGTAATCCGTCAGGTTCTTTCACATTTCAAAAAAAGGAAAAAAAGTTCAAAGCTTTTTGATTCGGACGAAAAACCTGAGCTACAAGGGAAAGTTTATTTCCACAGGAACAACAATTGAGTAGTTCTGGTCTCAGTACATCGTCCGGTAATGGCGGCCAATCCTATAAGCAAGCTAGGGTCAAAACCCAGAGCAAAAAAATTGAAATTTCTGTGAAAACAAAAAAAAATATGAACAGAGAGACGAGAAGGAGTTACCGGAAGACCTCCAATTTTAGTTGTGTAGTGATCAGAAGACTCGAGCTCGTCTTCTGCCCACTGCCCAGGCAAGCCCAGAAGAACTCCGACCATGATAACAGGTTCTCCGATCAAAGGGGAGCATATATATTGGTGAAATTAATTCGTACAAGGTTTCGAAACACCACCGAGAACGGAGAGAGAGAGAACAAAACTAGGGCTGGCTCGGAGTCATCTAAATAATTATAAACCCTTGTTCTAATTTATTTAACCAAAATATTGTTTTTTGATGTTATGATTTTGTCTAATGTTTTATCAAAAAGTGTGATTTAAAAATTATAATGATTGATATTTTTTGGATGATATTAAACTTTTTACTGTTTATTTTAATTTTTTTAAATTATTATAACTCCAAATTCACACTTTTACCGGATGGCTTTGAAAATTTTCACTTGACGGTTTAATTGGCGGTTCGGTCTAACACGCGACTAAATGACTAATATTGAATCTATCTAACAAAAGCGATCAACCTCTAATCCATTTCTGAAACAGTAAAGTTTCTTAATTTACCCAATGGGGATCAAATGTTAAAGAAACTTTGATATTCTCTCCATTTCTAAAAGTATATCTATATACAATCCACAATAAAGATCTTGCAACTGAAAGAAGACTTTTCTTATAAATCTCCGACTCCTTTCAGTATTCAGTTCCATCTCTTCGAATTCTTGCTGGCCTTTGATTTCTGTTTAGCCTGTTGAAACGCTTGCATCTTCTGCTTCTTCCTTGCTTCTTTCTCAGCTTTCGACATCTTTGATTTGGCCTTCACTTTTGGAGCTTTCTCTTCAAGCTCTGCTTCTCTCTCTAGCTCCTTCGCTCTAGCTTCGAGGTTCTTCTCCAAGTAATACTGCGAGAGAATCCACACATTCAACATATATGCACAAGTTAAAACACAGAGATCAAATTATACTGGCCAAGTAAGAGATGCGATTTGGACTGTACATTGTAGCCGCCTGCGTAATCTTCCAAACAACCATCCTCGACTTCTATGACTCTGTTAACGATTTGTTTGATGAAGTATCGATCGTGTGAGACTGCAATGACTGTACCTTGGTACTCGTTTATCGCTTCCTGATTCACAGAAAGATCCAGGGAATTTTAGCCTATTTCCAAGTCCAAGAACATAACTGTATCAAAAGACTCCACGAAAGAGTAGAAACTGAACCTCGAGCATCTCTTTTGACGGAATGTCTAAGTGATTGGTTGGTTCGTCCAACACGAGTAGAGTTGATGGCGTCACCATGAATTTGCAGAAAGCAAGGCGTGCTTTCTCACCACCGCTCAAAAGTGAGACCTTTCGATCAAGCATGTCAGCTTTGAAGTTGCATTTTCCAAGAAGACCTTTTATATCATCACTTCTCCAGTCTTCTGCAGCTTCACAAACTGTTTCAAGCACTGTTTTATCCAAATCAAGAACCTCGGCCTAGCAAAAAACCAAAAAATCATGTCAACGAAGTAACAAACCTATCCCAATTGTTTAGCTAGAGCCAGTGAAACAGACCTGATTCTGTTCAAAGTAGTTTGGCAGTACATTGTGCTCTCCAAGAATAACTTCACCTTTCGTAGGTTTCTCTAAACCCATAATTAGCTTCAATAACGTACTTTTCCCACACCCGTTCGGGCCAATAATAGCTATTTTCTCTCCTCTTTCTATTGCTAGATTAGCCTTCTTAAATAGCATCTGGTTTGTAACAAGGATACACAATTTTCCACAGTCAAAACACGAGCAATAAAGGAGTATTCTATTGTCATGACTTTCATTCTCGTAACTCACCTTATCCTCGAAACCAAAATCAATGTTTTTCACCGCGACTACTGATCTTCCACTTGTTCCACGCTCTGGAAACCTGATTTTCATCTGCTTTCGCTGAAATGGCTTCTCTATTAGCTCCTGTTCTTGCAGCTTTTCAAGTTTCTGTTATAAACCAAACAAAAGGAAAACATAAGCTGAAACTTGCCGAGCCATTTCACAGATAACAGAGAGAGCCAGAATAGTGACATAACAGTTATGCTTAGGAAACTGTAGAACCGTTTCAGTGGCTAGTGACGCCACAGCAATCACGGCAATGGTTCTAAAAATTATAAGCTTTTTTTTGGTTTGCTAACCTTTTCTGCAGTAGAAGCACGGCCAGAATTTGCACCCGCACCAAGCCTAGCGATTAAGTCCTTTGTTGATTCAATCTCTTTCTGTTGCTTTTCCCAAGCTGCATTCTGAGCTTCGATCCACTCTGCCTTAGAGATCACATACTGAGAGTAGTTACCCTCGAATGTCCTTGAAACACCCATCTCAGTTTCCACAATTTTGGTACACAACTGATCAAGAAAAGCCCTGTCATGTGAAATTATAACCATGGGCACCTCTTGCTTTTGCAAATAACCTTCAAGCCACTCAATAGTATCAAGATCCAAATGGTTTGTAGGCTCATCAAGTAGCAGCAAATCTGGATCCTACTCACACAAACCCACACAATTCACATTAGCTTCTAATTGGAAGCCATTCAATGTTTTTGATCTGTTCAATCAAAATGACAGGATAAAGCCTAAGAATCAATCATTCATACCTGAAGTAAGATCTTTCCAAGTGACATTCTCATTTGCCATCCACCACTAAACGAAGCCACAAGCCTATCTGCATCCTCTGGAGCAAACCCTAATTCCGGCATCAGCTTACTAACCTTAGCATCGACGGTATCTAAATTCACGGCTTGAGCTCGCCTCTGTAACAAATCAAACTCGTCTAATAACCTTCCCATAAGGTCCAAATCATCGACAGATCCTTCAATCGCCTTCTGCACTTTCTCCAGCTTCTCGGTTATCTCCATCTCTTCCTTGAAAGCGCTCAGGAACTCTTCCTTCACCGTCCTGCTCATCGAAACCTCGAATTCCTGGCTCAAGAAGGCGATTTTCATATCGGATTTGGCCTTGATTACGTTGCCTGAATCGGGTTCTTCTTGACCCGTGATTATCCTGAGCTGGGTCGTCTTCCCCGCTCCGTTCACTCCCACTAATCCTACTTTCTCCCCTCTTTTCACTTCCCAGCTCACATCCTTGAGCACCGTCACGCCTTTGTAGCTCTTCATTATGTTTTCTAGCTTCACACCTGACGAAATCCCAGAAGCTCCGTTTTTCGAGTTCTTCCCGTTTCGTTTCCGATCAGAATCTTGTTGCGTGGTCTGCTTCGAGAAAAGCGATTCGATGTCGTCTTGTCGCTCTTTAACCGAGGTCTCGAGGCTGATTGTGGAAACTTGGGCTCTGATGGTAGGGATTTCGCGTCTAGGGCTAGAAATGGAAGAGATTTTGATGAAATTAGATGTGACTGGAGATGGGCAAGGACGGAGACCGGTGAAGAAAGTGGAACGGAGGTCGAGACTATGGAGATTCGTTGAAAAGCCCATGATTTTGTTTTTTGTTGGACGGAATGTGTAGCGATATAGATAGAAAGAGTGGATATTTCTCAGAAAAAGAAAGAGCAATCTCGCCCTGCTGAGGAAGACGAAGAAGAAGAAGCAGAGGAAGAAACTCTCTCGAGGTCGAGAGGGCCTTTGATAAGAGTTTCTTTCTCTAACGTCTAAGTGTGAGCCACAAAGAGATATTATATTCCTTTATTATTATTTTTTCTTTTTCTTTTGTTCCATTTTTTCTCTCCTATATCAAATATATATATATATATATATATATAAAATCATTATAAGATAGATAACAAAACTTTATCATAAATTTTTGAAAGACCACGAAACAAATCAAGTGATTGTGAAATAAATGCATTTCCTCAGTTGCACCATTCTACATTTTCCGCTATCATCATTCGCAGTCTGATATACATATTAATTTAACTCGCCATTAGCATTTCTTAATTAAGTTTTATTCATGAATATTTTGCTATAATGCCAAGAGAAAAGGATAAAAATGATTTCGAAAATTCATTTTTATTAGCTTTTGAGTTTTCTGCTATATCTAATTCAAGTCAATAATTAATTACGAAATATCGACAAAAATAATAATAATAAAGTTTTTGTGGTTGTGGAAGAAGAGATGATTGAAGATAACAGTGCAGTGAAGTTACCTCTTTGTGGTTCACATAACCCCTTTGAAAAAATGACACTTCTCACAATGTGCCACTTGTCGAACTAAAAAACCAGCCACGTAAGCTGCTGTGTGGATGTCATTACGCCACCAATTTCTTTTTCCTTTTTGGATATCATTATTTTTTATTTCAAATGTTTTCTTTTTCTATTTTCGATTGCTCAAAAGGTCCTTAAAAAATAGTAGACTAATCTCCCCAACGTATAGAAAAATCGAGTACTTTATTTGTTCGTAATAAAATCAAGTATGTTTACGAAAAAGTTTGGAAAATGCGTTCGAAATATTACAAAGAATAGTATCATTAAGTCGGCTCACAACATTAAACACTACTTATTATGTTAATCGCCTCCATGATTATATCTGAACAAACTAAGTCTTATGTATTTTATTAAAAACTTAATATTATGAGTACACAACAGATTCACTATCAAGACACATCTAGTTGTCTATGTTAAGTATGAATGGCTTTTATTTTCTGTCAACAGGTGATCATATTTTTTTTCGTAGTGGAGTGTGTGTAATTCACTAATTCTCTGTCTAATGGGCGTTTTGATACTAATTTGGTTGATATAAAAATATCAGATTATTTACCGGCACGCCAATCTAAACAAGTAAATTTATGTATTATATCAAAAGTTCATAAACAAAAATTCAATACTGAGATCAATAAAACGGCGCCGTTCACGGCAAAGCTAACGCGGATAACGCGTGTGCGTGATGGCATTACAGTAATAAATTCCCAAAAGCTTGCCCTTTTTTCAAAACTAAAATACAGAAATAAAATAAAATAAAATATTTGATACAGTATAGTCGTACCATCCAATCGAGCTGTGATTTTGCTGTGATAAAATCTTTTCATACCTTTCTTAGCTCTATATACATATACTTCTCTGTATTATCTCATCTTGCTGCTAAAGATCATCTCTTTCAAAAAAATCAGAAGAAGAAGAAGAAGAAAATAAACGAGAATTCTCTTCTCTCTACAGATTTGATCATATGGAGGATCCAAAGGAGGTTTGTTTTCTCTCTAACCCTTTCTTCTTTTGTGCTGTTTCTTCATTTCCCCCCTAGAAAGATAGTGATGCACGATCAATCCCTTTACGAAGTGAATTTGCACAACCTTTTTTTTTTAATTTCTTCTTCAGAGAAATCAATCAAAGTTTGAATTTTTTTTCCTCAAAATGAATTTTCAACTAAAAAAATTCGAGTTCGATGTGAGAAAACTAGTCTCTGATAGATCAAATTCGAAATCGTGAAACTGGGTTGAGAAAAAAAGGAACACTTTTTGTGTGACTCAGTATCATAATTTCAATTGATTTTTTAGTGTATTTTTGTTTTCTGTTCTTCAAAATCAAAGTAATTAAAATATGAAGGTTTTGTTGACAGAACAAGAACTCGCCATGGCTATCAGTACCACAGTTTGGAGATTGGGATCAGAAAGGAGGAACAATTCCTGATTACTCCATGGATTTCTCAAAGATCAGAGAGATGAGGAAACAGAACAAGAGAGATCCTTCTCGAGCCAGTCTTGGCAACGAAGAAGACCTCATTAACCCTTTTCATAATCAACCTACTTCTGTGGATAATACTAAGCCTAAGCTCACGACGATTCACAGCGACAGCAACAACAAACCACACAATGAGTTTTCTCACCACCACCCACATTCTCCATCTGTAAGATTACTTTACTTCTTTTCAGTTTCTTGTTGCTATCATAAAGATTCATTTTCCTCTGTGTGGGTTTATCAGAGTTAAATGATTGATTGTGTGTTCTGGGTTAGGTCTGTCCCATTGATAAGTTAGGGAATCTAACCTTGTAGCACTAAATCTAGCTAATGTGTACATCTTTTTGGTTACACATTGTTTGTTCTTGTTAACTGATCATGCTTCTATACACTTGAATTTCCATCTTAACTTCATTTCTCTTGATGTGGGTGTATATGATCTGGATGATTTTGATTGTCTTGAAACCGGTAGGTAAGTGTTTTTATTTTGGTTAGGTTGTGGAACCTAACTTTGTAGCTTTATATGGTTACATTTTGGGTCACACATTGTTTGTTTTTTCAAAAAACTTCAATTTTTTTTTATAGGTTTTGACCGAGTAGTGTCTATATGAATTGGATGGTTGTGTTTGTGGATTATAGCTGTGTGTTTATTTGATGTGGGCCTTACCTCCTTGTGTTGGTTAAGTTATGGAATCTAACTTTGTAAGCATTATATTGCTATTTATAGCAATTGGGTGAATGTGGTCCTTCAGTGTTTGGTCTAGTTAGTTGCTTAATGCTATTTATGTCTACACATGATATTAATACGCCACCAAACTTCTTCATAAATTAGATATTGAGTTTATGTTACATATCGTTAAAGAATGGCATCAAAGGAATAAGATATGAGTTAGGGGATAATGGCATTTATTCACCCGGAATTATCAAAAGGTTAAAATACATTTGAATGATGGTAGCTAGAGGTGGAGAATCTGGTTTAAAGATTGGTTTTGGTTTTGGTTTGGTTTTTTTTTGGTTTTGAAACGAACATTTGTAACTGAGAAGAATGAATGTGAAAGAAACCAGAAATTGTTTAATAGAAAGAGAAGAAATATACATTACCCTACGAGAGAGAATTATGTTTTGAGTATAGTTGTTGTAATGGTTTCTTTCAATCAAAGTAAAGCATAATCCTTAATGATAAGAATGTGTGGCTTTTATTCTTTGTACCTACCATGTGATTGTGAACTGAAGTGACATAAATAATAGTAAAATATCTATTTTTAGTTGATAAAACATTCTTAATCTTACGTGTAAATGATGACTTTGAAACAGACGAGGAGAGGAATCTTCAGCTGCTTCAACTGCTGCGTTAAAGCTTGAAGAGGTTTGCCTAATGATAGAAGAAAGAGGAGAAGAATCTTCAGCTGTTTCAATTATTTATGATAATAATACTGATTTGAAGACAGAAATGAGAAATGGTAGTGACACCTTTTCACATACATTTCTGCGGAAAGCAGCAGCATTAATCAAAGTTTGTCTGTTGTTTTACTGTTGTATCTTTGCAATGTCTAACTATGTGAGGTGTAGTTTAACTTCTCTCTTCTTCTGTTTTGTAATTTTTGGCTTTTATCTAGTCATTTTGTAAAATTTTCTATATTGTGTAATGCGGAGCAGATATGTGATACATTTATTTACTATGATGCATTTAGCTTATAAAAAGATGAGTCGTGTTTACTGATTTTTATGATCAAACTTCAAATCCATACGTTACGTTTAATAGAGCCATCCTCTTAAAGTGTTTAACTCAACAACTACATTACATATTTTAGTATTGTATCGGAGTCTATTTCTAGTGTAAAACTATATTAAAATAGAAAATGGAAGATGTACAACAAAAGTTGATATGGCCGAGTTGGTCTAAGGCGCCAGATTAAGGTTCTGGTCCGAAAGGGCGTGGGTTCAAATCCCACTGTCAACAATATCATTTTTTTTTATGAAGACAGATCTTGTCACAACTGATTCCACGTAAGCCGCCGATCTAAAATACCTTCCATTGAATTACACCTTTTGATTGAACTGGATGATTGTATTTTCAGATTCTCAAAGTTTGCATGTAGATCATCTCACTAAGCATAAATTATAAAACCAGATTAGAGTTTCTTTCTGGGTTTAACTAAAAGTTCCGTGATCAATTCAATAGCAAACAGAGATAAAAAAAAAGGTTCTTTTTGGTATAGGCGATTGGTAAAACTTTGTTTTTATACTTTCTATTGTCCCACATCGACAGGTTAGAGAGGACGATGGTCATTCTCAGTAAGTATAAATAAGAGGCCGAGTGTCACTTCCAAATCATACCTTTCTCGGCCTTTTGGCTAAGATCAAGTGTAGTATCTGTTCTTATCAGTTTAATATCTGATATGTGGGCCATCGGCCCACACGATATTAACTCTATTTTTTAAGGGAGAAAGCCCATTAAGATAGCTTGCTATCTGGGCTTTCACGAGTCGCCCATGCGTTGCACTATTGCACGGGCCTGGCTCAACCCACCAAAATACTAGTAAAATGATTTTTTTGATCACTCAGATCAACAAAGGTTCATACATTGGCTTCGTTTTTCTTTATTTGCATTATCATAAGAAGAAGAAAATAAACGAAAGTTTCTTCTTAATTTGCCAGGTCGGATGTTTTTCATCAAAGCCGACCATGCAATGACAATAGATCTCTGAGTCTATCGGATTCCGTTTGAAGATGATCAAAGCTCGTCGAACTCGGAATCCTCCAACCCCAATTGCCCACCTTTGCGTATTTTCACATATGTACAAAACAAAAATAACTTTGTTTTTAGAAACAGATAGACCCTGACTAAAATACTAATACCTCTTACTTTTTCAAATTTTTCATTACACCTTCATCAGGTAAAGGAAAAAAAAAAGCAACTGACAAACCTCAGTGGCTGGAGTGTTCATCCTGGCTGAGCTTCCAAGTCCGAGAATGTCTTGCATCGGTATGATTGCGGTTTGAGCTACTGAAGAGAATGCAGCTTGGATAAGTGACCATGAGATATCATCTTCTTCGGCTATTGACAGGTATTTCATTGCCTGCAACACAAAGATATCTCTGTTGTGATTCTCTTACAATCGGAAAAAAAAAAATAACAGATGTGTTCAATGGTATGTAATTATCAGTGAAGTGACCTTAGCCTTTTCTTCTTGGTCCAGATTGTCCCACCACCCTCGTATCTATTTAACAAGAGAAATCAATGGGACGGATACATTTCTTCCGCACTTCTTTATGGCTTTCTAAAAAACAGAACTTACAGTGTCGTTGTCATGAGTTCCGGAGTATACAACTTGGTTCACTTCATGATTATGAGGTAAATGTGGGTTGTCGGCGCCACCTCCAAAAGCTGAAACCAGTAGACAAAGAATCTCAACTAGGCTGAAAGAAATTAAAAGTCAAGTGTATAAAATGAGGAAGCCAAGCTATTTACCAAACTGGAGCACCGCCATTCCAGGTGCTCCGATAGATTTCCTCAGCTCAACTACATCCTTAGTAATTACTCCCTGTCTTATGACAAAGTCTACCCTCTATTAGCAAACACTCACATGCCAGACTTTTTCAAGTGTAGTTTAGTGAGCAGAAACTGAGTATATGAATCTACACTCGTATTGTTGGGGATCAAGAATTAATACCAGCTAACATAATCATTCACATTCAAATGTTCACCCATGTTTTGTCAAGGTGTCTGATAAGTGAACTTTATGTAACTACTGAGTGTTTGTTGTATAACTGAGTCAAATGAGCTTACCAAATCTTCAGCTATGATTTTGATCTTCCCAACTCCGCTGGAAATGGCGTCAAATAAAGACTTTCCAGGTCCTACCTACATTGATACAACTTTTGAAATTCTAAGTTTCTTTACCTGATTATAGAAACATCAATGAATTAAGTAAAGCACCTTCCATCTTCCAACCGTGGCAACTTTAGCCTCTGCAGAGTATCACACCAGAGAAATTACCAACCCAGCATGTATGATGTACCTAACAAATATGATCAGCCACTCTTTCTTTTGAAGATTAACTCACCTGAAGCGACTGCCCAAAACCCTGCAAATCCTCTGAAATGATCAATCCTGCATTCGTCATACAAGTCCTGTGCACGTCGTATCCGATTAACCCACCAAGAATAATGGTCACTCTCCATCGCTTTCCAGTCATAAAGAGGGCTTTAAGACAATGAATGAAAAAGGTCAATAAAGGAAGAGAATGAAGAAGAGCTAGTTATGGCGGGATTGTAAAGTACAACAAATGGTCTGGGAAAGCCAAAAAGTTAATCATGTCAACCATGTTGCAGAAACACTGTTTACAATACTGTCTATCGAGAAATAATTGATAACTAGAAAGAAACCTTGGCCTTCCACATACTTATTCAAGTGAAATGAACTACCCAAGCATCAAACCAATAATATGAAGTACAAGGGTGAGTAGTATCAAAACCTCCCCCACAGTTGACCAGTTTCACTGAATAGATCTGGAGGAACACCACTAACTAGAAGCGGAAAGCCTTTCCTGTTCTGCGTAAAAAATTAAATAAAAAAAGAATGGTTTTCAGGAAATTCCAATAAATTAGTAAATTATTCTTCTTGCCCATAAGACCAGATTGTTTGCCTCCATATTTAAACCTTTTACTTACCAGTAAGAAATGTTTCTTATTTGCCCAAACATCTGCACTGTGATATCCTACATAAATGGGCATATCCCCCATTATATTGACTCCTTTACACCGTGCATACTCACGAACTTTCTGCCACTGCCTTTGGAACAAAAATTGTTTAGCAATGAACAAGTCTATCTGCAGCAAAGAAGAAAAGGTTACACCCAAAGACTTCCACAGAACATTAATTTATAATGAAATCAAATCCAAGAAGTTAGCTAAGGCCACCAAGATCTTACAAACTCCTTTTGACTTTCATATATAGCTTCCATGGCTGAAAGATGACGGTTTTTAAGTGGTTCAGGCCACTCAAACCAACTGTATGAATTTAAAGTATTGTCTATAGCTGCAAAATAAGCAGCATCTTCAAGCCAACCTACGCATAGTGAATGTAACATAAGATCCTCAGTGACAGCTTGTAATCCAGATTAATCTAGCAGACTGCTATCAAACGAACTCTCTGAAATTGTATATTTCTCACATGATATAGAGGGGTCAATACGGAAACCTTGCAGTTTGCTCTTCAGTTCACCATTGCCACCAATAAGCCTCTTTGCTGCCTGAGAAAAGGTCAGTGATCAAACTTAAATTCTCAAGCCAGTTCAGTGGCTTTAAAAACTGAAGAAATAGATGAATTTTCAGCAAGAATAATAAATAGAGAGAGGGTTTATGCTAGGCAGCTTAGTTTGAAAACCCCAGTTGTGTGAACTAGACTACAAAGCATTGTCTTCATTTACTAGTATCTTCAACTCCAGATAAAAAAAGACAACCATAATCGCAATAGCTTATCTATATAGGACGAGTGAGATGGTTTTGCAAGCCAGATTGTGTGTACCTTAGTTATCAAGGGACTCTTTAACTTGTTGGCAATTTGATAGTTCACACAATCAGCATCACTGGATAATATAAGACATTGGAGTTAAGAATGAGATCAAAACAAAAATAACAGAGTCCACTCAGAAATCATATAGAAGATTTGCACATTGGTTGTGGGAGCTCATCCTTCATTAGCAAGCCGTCCTTCACAAGCTCATCCAGAGAAATCAACAATGTATTTCCACAGTTTGCATCCTAGAAGTAAGCGGTCACAAGCAGGCAAGTGAAATGAACAATCAAAATTTGGAATCCATGGAAAAAAAATTACAAACCTGTCCTGCATAAGGAGACCCTCCTTCGTCTGGAGGAACAAGAGGAAGAACCTGATCATGAAACAAATTTACTCTTAATTGGCCTTTAAACTCAATGGCGAAAAGCTTCTCCAGCTCTTCAGATTAATGATTCGAGTTTCAATCTAGAATTACAGAAACAATTAACTTCGCTGAACTTCACAACAACTCTCCCTCACAAAAAAAACCCAGAGAAACTCACCTGCCAAACAGAGCAACCAGTGGAATGAAGCCAATCGATGAAACGGAACGCCTCTTCTCCGAGATCACCAATGCCGTGAGGACTTCGAAACGACGTCGGGTGGAGCAAAACGCCGGCTCTTCTCCGGCTCTCTGGATCCGGAACCGGTAACCACTGCTCATAGTCTAGTGGGAAGTCTTCTCCGACGCTGATACATGAAAGGGAATTCGAAATACTCGAAACGGCCTCCATTCGGAACCGGAGATTGACAGACTGAGATGGCTTTGTCCTATTCCCGAAGAAAGCAGTGTCGACAAAAAATTCCCGAGAGGATAATCGTAAAAGCTTGAGAGAACAACACAGTGAAGGAGACGAGCTAAGAATCGTCATCGATAATGATCATCAAAGCTCTACTCCACACACCAGAAGACAAAAGCAGTGAAGAAGATATTTTGTTTCCTCTTTGCAGTTGGGGAGAGTGAGCATGAAGTGTGAGAGATCACGTGATCATCGCACGTGAGGAAAGCTCGTCAATGGCGCCATTTTGTTGGCCGTAGATTGGGCTTTTAATGATGCCCCCAAATAAGGCCGACGAGATCGGATCCTATATCCTTAAAACACATGATCCAAAATTAATCACATTGGATTGGTATATTGATCCAAAATTAATTTTTAATTTATTTCATACTTAAAAAAATTAATAACAAAAAATAGCATTAATATCGTACATGTCGCCGGACAAACAATAAAACCTATTATAATGCTGAATCTTATAATCTCAATATGATTCAACATTATAATAGGTATTATTGTTTGTCCGGTGACATGTACGAGATTAATGCTATTTTAAAAGTATTAAATAATTTAGAAATTATCGGTCGAATATTGATAAACATGTGTCAAGTTGGCATTAATTATAGGGATGAGTTTGAAATATGTTAAGATCATCTAGTTTTGACGAAATTCAATTGAGGATCGACTGCAATTTTTCACTCTACAGAACATTGAACATTTTAATATCTTATCATTTGGTTAATGGTTATCCTCAAGTAACAAATTTTCATTAGAGTAGTGAATTTGTTAGAGCACAACCAAAAACTCAGACGACAACTATTAAAAGCATATCATATTCGAATAAGTGATCAAAAGTGATGATGTTTTTATCATTGTCCTCCTGAAGTTAATTAAGAACGCGGTATCATGTTTTGACTTTTCAAATAATGCCTAGTGACATATTCCCAACTAAACAGCTTATAAAAGCTTAGTCTTATTAATATTGTTTCGTTTGGTCAAAATAAAAAAAAGCTTGGTCTCTTATTATAATCCTTTATCTAAGTTAATTAATAATATCTTGGTATATTATGACATAGTTGTTGTGACTTATGACATTTCCGTTGTGTTTAGTAATGATGTAATCTAACTAAATGATGATAGATAAAAGGTGAGAATGGTGGTCATGTAAGAGAAATTTTCATAGACTATATGGTTGATTAAATATTAAGACACACGCATCCGTCATTAGCAAAGCTATTAGAGAAATGAAATGGCTACTAAATATATGCCTAAATCAGATACAACCCCTTCTCATCTAGTCGGCTGAAACACATTTTTTCCCCTTTGTTACTTATTTCTGAATTAAAAGTCTATAAACTATATTGTTCAGACTCATCATCAAACCTAGTATGGAGTTGTTAGCTTATACTATAAGGCTCTCTAATCATGAAGCCAAAGGGCCCGTACTTTGATACGCATACCATTATATTAAAAAGTCAATGGTCGTGAGGTTAGGGAAAACCTTGTTTTTGTTTGCGGCATATATAACAACAGCTTGGAGTCTTGGTTTTATAAATAGTCCTTTAGTTTAATTAATCAAGGGACTATTAGTCTAACTAATTAATTGCGACTTGTGAATTAATAGTTTTCAATTATGTTTTAGTAATCATGTAATGTAATGGCCTTCCACATCATTACAATTTTATTGATTATTTGCTTGGACAATCTGGATTCTCTTAAGAAAAAGGCAAGAAGAAGTTGTCTTGTCGGAAACTAATGCTGTATGACAATTTGCGGAGACCAACGAATAAACTTTCTATATAACTATACTGTATACAGATAGAAATCGCTTTTACTAACCTTTATAAACTATTTACATAAATTGTGTAACATGGTGTAAAAACATTGTATTTGCAATTGTACCGACCATCTTCGCAGTTTCACCCACCGGGCATTCAATATACAAATTTCAATAATCGATACTATAAAAATATTTAATAATTAAACACACTTGATGAAAGCCAAATTTTCCAGAAAGTCAATGAAAAAAAAAACTGAAAAAGAACCTTTTCGAAAGCTCTTAGTCATAGTCACGATTGTGAGATTTTGCAATTGTGATTATCTACAAACGCTGACTTCCAAGCCCAAAAGCATTACAGAAAGAAAAAAAAACTCCAAAAGCTAAAAATAACTTAAAAAAGCATTCTTGAAATCTTAACCGCTGTGTTGTTGACCCTGAAGTTGTTTGGACTCAGCACCACGTAGTGTACCAATCCAAGCCGGTGGCTGCATTCCGGTCTGCTCATAAACCGTATCAAGAACCGGTGGCAACATCTTGTAGAGTCCAGCAATATCCTTCATACCACCACTGCTCATCCCCTGATCGGCACCACCGTTGTTCCACACACTGATCTTAGGCTGCAAGTCCCTGATGGCAATAGCATTGGTCTTGGCGATATCCTGATAAACCCCATTGTTGATCATCAAGAAGTCCCTCATTGCTGAGTAATCATTGTTAACTGCTTCTAGGAGAGTCTTGATATAAGTTCCTTGAGCATTGGCCATGGCGACAAGTCCCTCTGCATCTCTCTGTTTAGAATAGAAGGCGGCATCAGCTGCAGCTTTCGTCGCCTCCGCTTGCTTCTGCTTCTCGTAAAGAACAGCTTCTGCTTGCTTTTGCTTGTCGTACAACTCCCAGTTTGCTTCTTGCACCTGTGTATAACAACAACAACAATTTCATGATCCAAGAGAGAGACAGAGAGAGAAAATCCAAGCAAAGGTCTACAAGATTGAGATGATGCATTACCTTGGTTTCATACTCAACAGTGGCTTTGCTGAGGAACTCGGCTTTAAGCTTTTCTGTCCGAGTCAATGCATTCATTTTCTCGACTTGAGTTTGAAGCTCAGCTTCCCTCATAGCAACTGCCTTGGTAGCTTCAACCTCAGCCACACGAGAATTTTGGGTCAAAGAAGCCTTTTGAATGGCAAGTGCTGCTTCAGCCTGAGCAACAAGAGCCTCCTTCTCATTCTGAAACACTTGGACCTCAGTCTTCACCTTGATCTCTTCCTTTGTCCCTTCTCCTAGCCTCTGAGTGGAGATGATCTTTGACTCAGCGTCAATCTTTGCTGCATTCTGAATCGTGAGCCCGGTCCGTTCTTTGGCACCGACCTCTCCCTTCATCTTTGCCTCTGCTACATCGATCTTCGCTTGGTTAGCTGCTTCCATCTGAGTTTTCTGACCCAAGTAAGAGAAGTACTCATGTCCAGGCACGTCAACGAGCTGCTTGACATTGGCGTTGTAGATCACAAGACCAAACTGGTTTAGCTCTAGTTGGACCTTGTCAAATACTTCTTTCTTAAACTCCTTTGTTCCTACAATTCCAGAATTCGATTGTGACATTAGCAAAAACACAAATCCTTCTGAAACTATAATGTATACACAAAAATTTCGCGGATTTTGGGTTGTTCATCATTGTAATTACCAACTTAAACAGACAGAAATCAAACTTCTATTTCAAAAAGGGGGCGAAAAATCGAGTTTAGGTTAATTTTCCAGTGACGCGTATTAATTACCTTTGAAGACCTCTTCCATGGTCATGGAAGCAACGAGAACACGAGTCTCTCCTTCGATAACACCCTGAACAAGCTCATTGACGTGATTGGAGCGCTTATCGTGCTGAGACATAAGCATGGCGTACAACAAGAGAGAGTGAGGGTCATCGACGCGCGGACCAATGGTGAAAACGGCAGGGATAACAAAAGGGAGTTTCTCGGAACTCATAGCTTGGACCTCGAACGTGTAGTTCACCGGAGAAACGTCGAAGACGGTGCAAGACTGCCATGGAAACACCCAAGACTTCTTCGCTAGCTTGATGTCTTTGATCCCACCACCGGTGATCGCAAGATACTCCGATGCTCTAGCGACTTTGTAACCCATTCTTCCTCTTCTTTCGAATTCAGGTTTTTTCTTCTTTCTTAAGATTTAGGAGTATTCTGAAACGAGTTTGTTTGTGTAGATAGAGAGATCATAAGACGCTTGATTACTTATATAATGTCCCCAATACGCGTACTTACGAAAATGAGAGGAAAAAACAAATATTCTCTTCATTTTTTTTCCCGTCAAATTTTTGCCTATTCTTTGTGTTTATCCTTAAATTTCCTTTCACTGTATAATATTTCTTATTTCAAACGTCTACGAAATAATTTCTTGTATGTCAAATTATTGTAATGGTTGTTAACAAATAGATTCAACGATTTTCATTTGGTACCTTCTACGGAATTTCTTCAAAACATTGATATTTAACAAATTTATAAATATTTTGTTTTGGTCAACAAAATTTATATATATTAAATCATATTTAACCGGTAAAACAATTATTAAAAATAAACAAATCATACTAATTCAATGTAATTTTCTGATTTTCTATTCCATGACTACATTTTGGGCACTCGGTTTTTGATGACACACGGATTTGTATTTAGTTTTCAGTATAAAAAGGGAAAAAAATTATGGATAATATTTAGCTAAATTTGTCATTTAATCCAGATACTGCATTAAGAATTTGACCACACTAGTCATATCAATATTTCAAAAACACAGGATAAGTCCACCAATCGCAATAAATTTAGTAGATGAGTTTCTAATAGCTAATTTAATGCAATTATTACTAATTCAAAATTGAACGAATTACACAAAATTAGGAAAAAATCCTTTTAACCAATCAAAGCATTCCACGTGGACTACCAACTTAAGCAACTATTTTGCCGTTATTTTCTTGCGATGATCTTCAAGTTTCAGGAAAATATCACAGCTCCGTCGCTTTATCTTTCCCACCACCCACCCAACTTCTCATCGCCTTCCCTTGATCGTCTTCTTCTCTTCTTCCTCAACCCTCTCCTGAAAGAGATTCTTGAGGATACAGAATCTCTCTTCCCGCAAAATTCTTATCTTTCTCGAGACACAGTGGATCCTGGAAGGAGTTTCTGATGGTAGAAAGCTTCAATAATATTACATGGCTCATATGGATCCAAATGTTCGTCTTCTTCCTCCTCTTACTCCTTCTTTGTGTCTTCGGAATATTATCCTCAGATATCAGCGACAATAGTTTTTCATCTGCTGATTCCGTTCCTTCTACCTCCGCCTCGTCTCTTTCTCGGCGATTTCTTTCTGGAGATCCCATTGCGATCAGCCACCACGGCTTGGGATTTTCCGTCAATTCGAGTCTCGTACACTCTAATCAGGTAACTGAACTGTCCGTCCTTCTCAATTTCTACGTGGAATCACGGAATCAGTATCATGCTTCCCGTTGACTTACTATTTTGCACATTTCATCTCTTGTGTTTCCAATTGAGCTTGAGCAGTTAATTTAGATTATCCGAAATCGACATTGATGTTCTTTTATTCTTCATTCAATTTCGTCATTGTGGTTTCTGGGAAGGGGAAACAAATTGTGGGGGATGTTTCAGGGTGTTGATGAAACTTAAGGGGTTAAATTGAAATTACAGACAAGGGAGAAAGTGGCCGCCAAAATTAGCTGGAGCATAGCTGCATTTGAATGTAATGCTAGCGAAAAGTTGAAATTAGATATGGATATGACTAGTAGATTATGATGATGATTGGCTTTTCAATTTACTTTTTCCTCAAATTAGCAAATAGTGAAAAAGTAATCTAAACATAGGAAAAAATGGATTCCTAAATCCTAATTATGGTTTTTTGGATCTTATAGCTGCGGCTAATGAGTTCCATTATCATTTCGGCACAAAATTATATAAGCAAATCATTTTTGGTTTGTGTTACCTGTCATGCTATTCAATAGAGTCATTGGCTAAGATCTTGTTGACATTGAGAATTTTCAGGTTTATATGTGTTTGGAAGTTCTTGATACTTGAATTGCCCCTTCCTCATTTTGTTGGTACGAACCAAGGATTTTTTTTTTCCTTCGCGTCAAAGCTTTGCTTGCTTAGGTTTGTCTAATTTTATCTTGAAGCAACAACAATCTTCTAATTTTGTCTTTTAAGTAAGCAACTTACTTCCTCTCTTGGCTTCTTTACATTCTATTTAGAAAGTTTGGTTTTGGTTCTCCGGTTGCCACATGTTGGGAAAACCGTGACCAGATTATATGGCTCGGAGATTCTTAGAGAATCTAGTCGCAAACAAGAACCTGTAAATTTAAGTTTCGTGTCAAACATTTTGGATTATGGATCTGGAGAGGATTTAAAACCTTCTCTTGTTAGTATGGTTTATCCAAATAGTCCTCTTCAAATTTTGTGCGGTGTCTAGCACAGACCCATTTCTTAGATTCATGGTTTGTTAATGAACTCATAAGTTTTTGTTATCACAGATGGGAAGTTCTCAGGCCATAAAAGGAGAAATAACACCAGCTGAAACAAGGAGAGTCACAAGAACAGAGGAAGAAGAAAGTTCAGCGGAGAAAGATTCGAGTGGTAATTTGCATCATCCGTGTAATTTGTTTCAGCTTGCTGGAACTGCATTCCTAAAGTGTTTCGGGCTTGACCAGAGTAGCGAAGAAACCGATGATTCTCTGAGACCAGAATCTAAGAAACAGAGGTGATCGAAGATCTTGTGAATAGAAGAAAGAACATACTCACACGTTTTTAATTTGTGTTGATGTGTAGCAATTGAGTAGCAGAGAATGAAGAAACTTGTAAGTACGTACGTATATGAAAAGGTTAAATTGTTGGGGTTAACACGAATGAGTTGACTCCGCGGATTCGTTTTTGGCGTGATACGATATTGTAACTGTGATTAAAATATTTTAAAATCCGGTTTATATCATTATTGAAATTAATCTATGATGTACGATGTTAATATAAAAGTAAATAACCGAACCAAAATAATCTGAGTTGAAGTTTAACAAAACAATAATAAAATAACATTGAAAACTGATTGGACTTCAACTATGTTAATATTTAAAAATCAATCGAAATATGAACAAATTCTTCTTAATGAACTGTAAATCATGATAAACTGAAAATGTATCCAAACTATTTACACTGTGTAAATCGAAAAAACAAATTAAACAAACAAAACTGAGTTGTAATCTGAATCAAACATATCACACACACCAACGAATGATTGCACGTTGACATATCATCAACGACTAAATGAGAAACGAAAAGGAAAAAAAACAGAGTATGCGAAAAATATTAAAGGAAAGTGGACAATCACACTAATTAAATTAAAAAATTTAAAACGTGTTGGTCAAACAAAAATATTCAACCCCAAAAAAGTTAATGGGGGTAAAAAAAGTGTTCTGGGATCGAAAAGAAAGAATTTGAAAAATCCAAGATAATTTATTTATCCAACGCAAATGCGTCGTTGTTTCTTTTTCTTTCCTCTTCTTTTTCAAGATAACAATATTTGACCACATATATGATTTATCGAGTGTCTCAGACCAGAACTATATATGATTTTATAATTATTTCCCTTTCCAAATATTTAAAGGTTTTAAGGTTTATGAATGGTGTCCCTTTCTTAAATTTTAGATTTAACAACCCTTCCTAGACTACACTAAAGTTTGTGGTACTTCCTAATGTTATGTTTCTTTTTTTAATTATGGTTTTGAGAGCAATATTGAAAAAATGAAACATAAAACATGGTGTATTTTTTAATTATCTTTCTTTTAGTTGGAATGTCCAAGTCCGCAGATAAGAAAGAAGGAGAGAGAGTTACTTTTGACGATTTTGATCAACATCACTAAACTATGTAATTTTGCAATTATTAAATTTTAATTTACAACATTAGTAGACTGTAGAGTCACCAATCCACCTAAAAGCTAAAGAATGCCACATGCTTAATTTCGCTAATAACAACAACAGATAAATTATTTTGCATTGATGAATTTGTTTCATTACTTAATTTTTTATTTGTCAACTAATTAATAAAAAAACTCAGACCAAATATATTTTATAATAGGAGTCAGACCAAATACCGAGTTAACTCACTATAAAACGCAAAGTTGTTTCTCTAACCTCTCTGCTCAATCACTCACATTCGAAGAAAAAACTTCACTTCTCTTAAAACTTCAGTATCCGACAGATCTCATCTTAATGGAGAAACTTGAGAGACGAAGCGAAGACGAGACTTATCTATGGTTTGTTTTGCAATTCCTCAACCAAACTCTTAAAGCTATCTTAAAGCGTCTAGGTCTTCTTCCTCATGATCCTCCGACGACGACGAAAACGTCGTGTTCTTCCATCACTTTAAACCAGCCGGTAAGTTTCTTTAACAATATTTTACATCGAATTTTCAAGATGATAATTTGGATTAATTTGGGTTTAATTCTAAAACATGTGATTTCTACTTGCAGGAGGAAGAGGAAGATGTTTTAGCCCTAGAAGACGACGTCGTTGTGACGACTAGGGGCGGTAGAAACGGCTTCGTTATAACGAGTAGGGGCAGAAAAGTCCAACCAAAGATAAAGAAGAAGGAAAAAGTTAGCTCAGGACGACCGGGACAACATCATTAAGCATTTAAATTACATTATTTGCAGCCAATTATGTTTTTTATATATATATTAAGTACCACTCAGTAATGTTTATATAACATTATTGTTATCTGTAATTTATTTTCTTAATTAATGATACTAACAATTTGCGGATACAATAAGGTTAAGCTAGTTCATTAATCTGATAAGAACATCAAAAGCCTTTTTCAAAAATAAAACAACATTATATCCCCACCTAATATACGAGTTGATAATAATATTTTGATTCGTTTCGTAGTACATTATTTATGTTAAACATTAATTACAAAGTTCACATGGTGCTCTCTAAAGGTAATGCATGATTTTGTATTCTTTATAAAACAAAATTGGAATATTTGATAACAAATATATATCCCTTGTGTCACAATCACGAGGAGCATGCAGCACCAACTAATAATTTAACATTCTTCATTCGCAGACCAACTAATCATTAACTTTTTTTCTTCATATAGATTAAAAAACAAACATTTCATAAATAAAACCCATAAATCAAATCAAAACGTGGTGATAAGTCTCACGTCAATTATTTGATGAGACATAAGTTTGGGGGTCTTAATAATAGGCCCTACAGAGAGGAAAAAATAATAATGATACGCCCTACAATTATCATTATCTTATACTTTTCGAATACAATTTGTAAGTGACTAGTACTACCACCATAGTGACCATAAATGCCTTCAAGCAAAATAGGCATTACGCCAAAGGAATAATACGAATATTAAATTGTTTGAACATTGATTACATATTACCTGAAAATTTAAGATAGATAGATAAGTATATGTTTGATAATATAGTATATATATTTAATGAAAAACGTATTCAAACTTTGATCTCGAAAAACCAAAGCTTTGGCATTTATTTTGAATAATCAAAGATCTTTTTGTCTGTATTACTTACCGGTTCAACAAACAACCTTTATTATATTCAATCAAATTAAAGAAAGAGCGTGAATTGAATTTGACCTCACAACGCACAAGTATTTGTGGCTACTATTTGGCAGGCGTGGGTTAAAGTCAAAATTGTTATTTTACAATACAAGTCAAACATGTATCTCGGTTTTCTATATACCGGCGGCACTAACTAGTTCATTCAAACATCGATCATAGACCCGGTTAACCAATAGTTGACCAACAAACCAAGTTGATATTTCTCTTTAAAAGGAGTCGCATCTGCGTTACCAAGTTCCATCATCAACCTAACTACACACCATAGATCTCTCTCAAAAACATCAAAAGAAAAAAAAACACAAGAAACCAAACAATGGAGAATCTGACAAACGACGAAGAAAATGGTTCTCATTGGATCCCATTTACGTTCTTTGATCGATCTTCAGTAACGATTCCTCTCTTGAAGTGTTTCGGTCTCGAAAGTTCTTCTCCATCATCCTCATCTTCTTCTTCTTCTTCTTCTTCTGATTCTCCTCTTTCATCTCGCAGCGAGGAAGAAGATAGTATGAAGATAAAGGAGGAGGAAGATGACATGACCGTTGAAACCACAGAACGGCGGTTGCAAAAGGGTAAGCCTAGGCCAAAGCCAAGCTCAGGAAAAGGAGGCAAAACCAATTAGGCTTCATATAAACCTACACACATATACAGAGGAAAACAAATAAAGTCAAATGTATACAGATGGTAGTACGCTGTAACATAATATATAGACTTGTTTTGTATGCGAATTGGATAAATAAAATCGAGTTTAATGTTATTAATTGCTTACTGTTTAACAGAAGCTAAAATACTGATTTATATTCTATTATATGTTAGCTTGTTTAGCAAGGTAAGAATAATCTCGACACGATCATGATGAATCGAGTGACTGAACAAATGCAGCTTCAGCTTCTACAGGTTTATTAAGCCCATTAACGATCCGTAAAGGCATATCGTCGGCCCATAAATAGTGTTTTCGAACTTTTAATTAGTCGCCGTCGCAAGATGATAATTAAGAAAGAAAAAAAGTTAGTTATTTAACTGTGACGACATCATTTTCATGAAACTATAATTTATTTCTTCATTTTTGAAGATAATTTATAAATTTTATCCAAGTTGCCCAAACTAAATTTTAATGTCTTACCATTGTTGCAAATTAGAACATTTATTAATACAAATATAGGTTCAATGTCTTTAATAATTAATATATTACTTTTATCCAAATGAAGAAACCATATGTTAGGATCTAATTACTATTTTTTTTGTTCATACGATACAATCTGGCCGTTGGATGTATGACACGTCAGTGATAAAGAAGTTATTTAATCATTTGAAATGATTACGATTTTAACCCTTCGGTACGTTTCCGCGCTTATTCTTATTCTTGGGAAAGGTTTTTTTATTCATTTGGGGGAAAGTAGGAAAAACAAACAAACTCTATTTCCTCTTTCTGAGTACTGACTGGGTGGGGCGTTAATATCACGCAACAAAGGACGTCTGGAAAAAGAGGTACAGTCCAAAAAAAACTCTTCGTCTTCCTTCTTTTGACTCTTGAAAACCTCCATTAAACCCTAGCTTGCTTTTCCTTACTATTTCTATCCTTCTAGCGAAACCGAGATTCTCATTCGCCTCTTCGCGTTGTTTTTTTTTTCCGGTTTATCTGTACTCTGGAAATGAAGAAGGGAGCGAGGAGAAAGGGAGGCGGCAAAGCTGCTTCGAGTTCGTCGGCGAGTAAGAACGATGACGCGATGGTAGAGAATGTAGAAGCCGCGACGACGACACAGGAAACTCAGCTGAGTCAGGAGGTAGAGGAAGCGCCAAAGCTGGAATCTCCGCTTGCTAAGGAGGGAGAGAACGAAGAAGAGCCGAAGGAAACTCAGGACAAGGAAGGAGAACAAGCGAAACCTGATTCTTCAACGCAACAGGAGAAGGATCCAAATGCGAGCCAAAAGGACGAGGCGAAAGGTGCATCTTCTTCGCAACCGCAAGCTGACGAAAAGAAAGAGGAGGAAGATAAGCCTCTCCGTCGCTTTAAGCATAGGAGAGTCACGAGGTCGGAAACAGATAAGAAAGAGGACAAGGAAGGAGAACAAGCGAAACCTGATTCCTTAACGCAACAGGAGAAGGATCCTAATGCGAGCCAAAAGGACGAGGCGAAAGGTTCATCTTCTTCGCAACCGCAAGCTGACGAAAAGGAAGAGGAGGAAGAGAAGCCTCTCCGTCGCGGTAAGCGTAAGAAAGTCACGAGTTCGGAAACAGAGAAGAAAGAGGAAAACCATCCGCCTCCGAGAGCTAAGCGAGCCAGAGCGACTAAGCCACATGAAGCCGAGCCTAAGTACTTCAAGGATAAGCGTAATTTGGTATGCCATTTCACTCATCTTCTGGCCAGTTTTCCCGTTCGTCAAGTAAATAAGCATATTGACTTATTGAGATTTCTGAGTTTAGATCTGTGCATTTTAGGGATCGTGCTCTATGTTGACGCTAGTGTGATGAAATACGCTTGGGTGCCTTTTATTGTTGACGTTTTTTGTATACGGCTTCTAATTTTTTAGTTTGATTCTACGCATTATGGGTGTTGGAAGAATGATTATATTAGTGTATAACTGTGTGGTGCTTTAGAGAAATGGATATGGGATGGTTTTCTCACGTTTTCTTTTCGAGAAGATGTATATTGGCATATTATTATAGCGGATATAACTTAGGGTTCTGGAAGCATTCTGGCATGCGCTATATTTCAACTTGCTTTCTTGAGGATTGACATTTTCCAGAAGAACTGTGTAGTATAGCTCATCTCTTTCAAGGAATTAGAATTTTGGCTCCTTCAAATTTGAATGTGATTACTCGTTTTGTTTACTGGTTTATACATTTCTGTTTTGTTACTAATCAAAAGGTTTTCACGTTTCGCTGTAATCAGGAGGATTTGTGGAAGGCTGCATTCCCAGTTGGAACTGAGGTATTAAGGTTCAAGAACTTTGGCTTCAGCATTGGCTTTCGACCTGTTCTCTACATAATCAATCTATTGTATTTTTGGATTATGCTCTGTAAATTGGTAAAACAGTGGGATCAATTGGATGAGCTTCATGAATTCAATTGGGATTTCACAAATCTTGAAGTAAGTTCCATAACTCATTTCTAAGAATCTAGTGTTTATTGAGTGTTCCATAAGTGTGTCTTGGTGTGTGACAATATTCACAAGAATTTCTATTTGCTTTGTACGACAGGAAGCTTTGGAGGAAGGTGGGAATCTCCATGGGAAGAAAGTCTATGTTTTTGGCTGCACAGAGTGTAAGCTGTTTCTTACCCTTCTTACATGGCTCTACTTGTACTGCCTTGTTTCTGTATATTAGATCAAGCTGTCATTTATCCTTTCGCCTGATTTGCTTGAAAATCCATCTGGTTGTGCAGTGTGCATTTCTCTCTTCCCATTTTGATTTCCTCTTATCTTATTATTGCAGCTCAAGTAATCACTTACAAAAATAAAAACAGGACTGTCCTTGTTCCTGCAGTCGTTTGTGTAAGCTTTGGTTTCCTATTTTCTGTCATACCATTGCTTCTTTAAATAGAAGCTCAGCATTGTGATTTGGTGAATTAGGTTCCTTGCGCCAACAAGATCATATTATTATCTATATCTGATGGCTAATATTTGTGTCTTACCTACAGATTGAATCATCCATTCCCCCTTCTGATGAGATAGGAATTACATCAGGTCAAAGCGAGGCGGAGGAAATAATTCCCATGAAAGATATGAAAATGGCCTGGGTTCCTTACATCCCGCTTGAAAAAAGGTCCTTAGACACTGCGTTCCTCATTTTCTTGGGAGAGCCTTAATCAATAAGACAGGAAACAGATATCATGTTTATGTGCTACTATTCTTATTTTTGATGTTTATTGGGAAGCTACTAGTTACCTCTGCTTTTGTTCTTCTACAGGGATCGACAAGTGGACAGAATGAACTTCCAAATTTATATCTTGGGTTGTACGCAGAGAAGGTAAATAACATGTGGTGTTGTTTTCTCTCAGTGTCTAGCTACCATGAAAGTCAGAAGACGTTATTTACTCATTTGCTTTGTAGAGGAAAGGGTTTTGAGTTATATTATATATGCTTTTGAAAGCATGGCTACACACAGCTTTATCTGAAAGTGTGGTGCATCAATTTGCATTCTTCACATATGCCCATTCACATTCAGCGACTTAAGAGTGTAGGATTCTGTGTATTCAGTCTTGGTTTGTATATTCTTTGCAGGTCTGCTCTCAAACATTTGAAGGAAGATCGTGTTAAAAAATTCAACTATTGCCTTCCTTGTGAGCTTTATTGTTCCTTGCTTTCAAGTCTAGTTGCATTTTGATACATAGCTGGTTATTATTGATCATAGATTCTCAGTCACATGTCTCCATGTGCTTGAAAAATGTTTTCTAAAATATACTGTTGTTTAATGGTTTTTTTCCCCTGGGTTCTACTCTACACATTACTGTTTTGTTATTTATTATTTATTATTTGCAGATATCAACAACCCATTTAAGGAAGATGAATCTGAGCAGAGCACTGTGGTTAAAATGACGTTCCCTTCTGAACCACCAGTAAGCTATATTTGGACATGCAGTTATATGTGTTAGGAGATTCAACTATACAATATGTATTTTTAATTTGAATCAAACTCAATGTTCTTCTCCTTTGTGCAGCTTGTACGTGAATATGACTGGGAGAAAAACAACCTTGAGGTGCAGTATCAGGCTTTACCAATTACGACAAGTACTTGAATTAATACTTCTCATCTCGGGTTAATTTCAGGAATTCACCAATGATCTTATCATAGACGAGGCACTACCCCTGGAAAAAAAGAATGAGTTTGAGGTAGCAAGAGACTGTGATTAATTCAAGAAAGCATTTTGTTGAGAATTTTCCCTGATTAACTCACCCACCCATATGTTCCCTTCGTCAGGAGTTTGTCAAAGAGCAATGTGACAATGCAAAGAAAACCAATGAGGAGGTATCATTATGATTCCATACGGATACTACTAGTCACACACATGGATATAAAATGCTAACAGCTAATTTAACATTTGGCAGGCGAAACAAGCCCGAGAGAAAGCAATAGAAGGTATGAGCGAAGAAACAAAGAAAGCCTATAAAGAAATGAAGTTGTACAAGTTTTATCCACAGCCTTCACCAGACACACCCGACCTATCAAGAATTGAGAAGGTACAGCAACAACACTAACACACAATCTCTTGTTTCGGGTTTTGGAACTCTCAGTCTGATATTACTTTTTTTTTTGCTTTTCTTTGTGCAGTCCTCGTTTATAAACAGGTACTTCGGCAAGGCTGACCAAGTACTGTAATCGTTTCTCCAAAAACCAAGAACATATTTTTTTTCCGGCAAACTTTACAAACAACTGGAAAAAAATCCAAGAAACCACTAGGGGATTATAGACCAAGATACAACAAACTTACGGATTAAACATGTCATTTGGAGCCGGATTTTTGCTCTTTGTTCTTACTTCCTTGATGTAATAAAACATTGTTGAGAGGCAAGTTTTTTTAAATCTAAAGAGCACTTGAAGCAACAAAAGAGCATATATAGAGAGAGACCTTCCAACATTTAGAAACGAGTAGAAGCCGAAGAAGAAGAAGCAGCAGCAGAATTGGTGAAGATGGTGGTGGTTCTTTTCTTCCTCTCTTCCTCATACTCAGCATCATCAGTCTGAAGCTGGAACCTACAAACAGGACACGAGTTCCTTGTTCCTAACCATGGCACAATACAATTCCCATGGTAACAATGCCCACAAGGTAGCTTCTTTACAGTTTCGCCCATCACCATTGCATCTTTACACACAGCACAGACCACAACTGTCATGTCTCCCTCCTTGTCCGAAGAACCAACCTCGAAAGTCTCTAGTGCCTCAATCGCCGACTTCGCAGCCGGTGGTGCTCCTCTCCTTCCACCACCGTCCCCTTCCGCTAAATTCTGGAGCAGTGCTTCGTAATTAGCTGCATCATCGATGTAATCAGCCGGATTTCCTGCGTATCGATCTGATTCCATACGGAACTCGATCGAGTTGTCTTCGATTCCCATCAAAATCTCAGCCCAATCCAGAATTCGGTTTCGTCCTGTTCTCGATCTCATCGTCAGAGGGAATATCTCTCGTCGATTTCTCCTCCTCAGATCTTCTTCTTCTTCTTCTTCTTCATTTTCATCTTCATTGACGTCTAAATTGTCTTCATCCTCCTCCTCGTCATTTCCGCCATCTTCATCTTCATCTTCGTTTCTACTATTAAGCTCCAATCTGAAGAACTCATCTTCGTAAGATAATACATCAAGTTGTGGCGGTGACCGCTGCGAAGGCGCGTGGGCTAAGAGACGGAGCATCTGGAGGAAATGCGAGCCAATACTCGAGTCTTGGACAGTCAGATCTGGGGAAAGTGGCAGCGGTGGCGCCGCCGAAGAAGAATAAGCGGCGGGAATCGGCTGGATTGACTCGACGAAACCTTTGTTACATTCGCAGCAGACGACCAAGTCGTCTAGAGTTTCAACGTCCACGCGTTTGTTGCAGTGGTAGCACCAGTGCGACGCTGCTGCATCCGACGGAGCCTCGGACATCGCTCTTCTGTCGGGTTATCGGTTCCGGGTTCGGATCCGATAAGCCGATTCGTGGGTAGAGAAACCAAAAAGAAAATAAAAAAAGTAGGACTCTGTATTATCTAATTCAAAGACATATGGTATAGCACTCATTACCCCACCACCCCACCCACAATATTAGAATCCTTTTTAATTTGTCTACCTCAATATATTAATCAAACAGTTTAATGTTGAGGTGAATTGGTTATATAACCATTTTGAGTAACATAATAAAAAAATAGTTATGTAATAACTGGAATGAATGAATTATCAATTTACATTAAAATGAGACCATTTTGACACTAGGAGAGAAAGAAAAAGAAGTTGTTATGTTTTGTTTAAAATAAAATATGTTTACCTTATAACTTTATTTCATTTTGTTAATCTGATAATACTAATTAAATAAATCTTTTAATACTACAAAAATACAGATTTTTTGGATTTACCAAACTTTGAATTTTGAAAAATGAACATAGACTTATTAATTAGGTGAATGACTATAGAATAAAATATAATATTTTATGCCTAATAATATGTAAAAAAAATCTATAAATATAGTATAATATACAATTTCAAACATAATATAACACTTTAATCTATGATACTGTTTACACGGCTGAACTCATTCTATAATTTGGTGAGTTATTTTGTATATCGATGGAGGTCACCGGAGGTGAAATTCCGACTAAATTTCTAAAATTTGATATCTAATTTTGCAAAGTTAGATAAATATATAAAATTTGTATGTGTCATTCTATTTATCATAACAATATATAAAATAGAGTAAATTACATTTCATATAGTATAGTAAGTTAAGTTTTATATAGAACTATATTTTTTAACTCTTACCATTACATGTCAAATTTTTTTAGAACTATATGTTTGTTTTAAAAAATTTAAAACATATCAAAGACAGAAAAAAATCTAAGTGTTTTATAAATAAATTACAAATTCAAATAATTGATTTTTTAAGAGATTAGAGGTAATGAAAATGAGGGGAACATATTTTATATTAAAAGAAAAAAGAAAATTAAATTAAATTATTACAAAGGTAAAATGATAATTAATATATATCATTCATTGTATATTTTAGCAACTCTATTGCTATGGTTATTTTTTCATTATAATATTTTTTGGGTTATAGGTTCAAATTTCTAATGGGTTCAACTTTCCTTTTCTATCCAATAACTGAATTTGAATATCTTCTACAAAATCCATTAAGAGCTTAATTGTATTTCTCTTTTAATAAGCGACAAACAGTAAATACGCAAAAATACATCATATGTATATATAACTTTGTAACAGTGATATCATTGTCATGATAACACCCACAAAAACAAGAATAAAGCCCCCAAAAATGAAAGATAAAAGTCCAAACCCAAATCATAACAATAAATAATAATACAAAGAGTACAAAGAGGGACTCCTCTCAAACATCAGAGCCCGACCCACCGAGAAACTCGGACACAACCACAGCGAAATGGTCTCTCCATTCACCAAATGTCGCAAATGGCAAGAGACCGTTAATCACAGGAAGTACCAACAGAATCGACCCAAAGAAGACACTACGCCGTGTCCAATACGGAACAATAGTGTCACACCGTCTTCCTTGAGTCAAAGTTATTGGACCATAGAGCAAACGATACAAAGCCAATGTGAAAACATTTGCAACGAACTGCACAACGCAAAACATTTCCCAAAGAAACAGCCACAGTTTACCGTTGCCGCCTAATGTGTCCACGCAGATTTTACCAGGTAAACCGCAAACAATACCGAGGAAAAGAACGATGAAAGTTACAGGCATTGTCTGCTTTGTACCTGATGACCGTTGGATTATGAAGTAAGTGAAGACGAGGATCATTAAGACACCGAAGAAACTCTGAACCCAAACTCGAAGCCGGCAAACCAAGATGTTAAACTCTGCGTTTATTGATGAAACTTGTTTAGGAACCCACCAAGAAGAGCTTTTTTCCTCGGATGGCTCGCACATTGAGGTGGCTTCCATGATTCTCTGCTGTGAGAAAACGTAAGCGCCGTATAACATAGAAGCCAACATGTTGAAGACACTTACGACGAGCCAATCCATGATTTTCGAGACCATATCAGCTTTTCTTGTATCTTCTAATTCTGTTTTGAATTTCTCGGCTCTGAATGCAGCTTTCGTAACATCCATCTCTAGCTTCGATTTTCCCAGATTGTTTGATTCATAACTTAGTGCTAGCTCCGTCTCTTTCAATCTTAATTTCCTCATTGTAAGACCAATCTCCATCCTTTTTAGGTCGTTTGCTCGCGCTTGCTCATCTAATGACCTTTCGAATGTGGTCAAAGACATGGTTGAGCTTCTCGGAACACCAGAGAGTTGCCGAGTCTCTTCGTGCAGGATAATCTCATTCATCGAAGAGGTTGTTCTTGCACCGCCTTGAATCACTTCATACGCAGACGTAGCAGATGAAGTCTCCTTTGCAGATAGCTCGCTGTCTGAGCATCCGTCTATTGTAGACCGGTCTATATTATAACTCCCAACATTATTATTGTCTAACTGATGCGGAAATGCAGATTCATTGATCAATTTAAGGATCCTCAGAGTACTGTTAAATGATTTCTCAAAATTCGCCGCAAAGGAACCAAGCTTGTTACCATAGACCTGAAATCACATCATTATAATCAAACAAAGTCTATGAATTTGAAGAATACAAAAAAAATCAAGTGACTTTTGGCTTACATTGGCTAAAGATTCTTTGACAGCGGAAGCAGAAATCTGCAGAGGATAAACAGAGAAATTTATGTATGGCGAAGGAGAGGTTGAACAGAAACCGAAAAAAAGAGATCATCTGAAAAGTCATACTACTTACTACTGCAAGATCATCAACATAAACATTCTGACCTGCGGCACTCTTTCTCTCAAGAACCTAGAGGACAAGTAACAAAAAAAGGTTAACATTACAGAGCAATGCAAGTCTATGACTTTGGTGGCTAAGTAGCTGACACAGCAATATGTCAGATTGAAATTTGGCGAAATCACAATCGGAGTTCCACATTCGTAATAAAAGGGCTCAAGCTTTAAGACAAAGCGAGTGACGAGACAATTCAATCGTGCCAGAGTAGATTAAAGTATTGCTTCATTCAAGCTCTCAGTTATTGATCCCGAAGAAGAGAAGATCGTCTCTTCGATTCAAGGTGAATTGCTATTTTGTTATAAATCCTTAGAGAAGAAATTCAGATTATCCTTTGTCTCAGATTTGAACAGAAGATCCTCTCCTCAGTCCAGTTTTGAAGTAAGGAAACCGATTAAAAGAGTTAGATCAAGTACTCATAGCTTTATTTCCTAAAGGTACGAACTTTTTAGCACAGAAAACCTAAATTTCAAGCGAGGTCAACTATAGGAACAAAACTGAAACAAACCATAACTGGAAACGACAAATCAAAGGCCAATTTTGTAATAAAAGAGCAAAAACAGAGCCAAAAGAGACAAGCGAGTTAGAGAGAAAGAGACAGAGATAAAGTTTGGGAATTGATCGAACCAGATTAGCAAAAGCCGCAAATGACATGCCCAGAGGAAGCGCCAAGGCTTCGGCTTGTCGTTCCCCGACGCTTCGTCGAGCCATACCTAACCGCACCGTCGGGTTTCGCAATCTATGAGCCACTCTCGAAACCCTTCGAGTAGAATTGGGATTAGATGTATAAGATGAAGAACAAGAGGAAGATGCTTCGTCGTTGTTCATTATCTCTTTCTTCTTTGTCTTGATCTTTCTCTTTTGTAAAGTCGATGTCTTCGTCTTCTTCCTCATCGTCTCATCTTTGAATTCCTCACCGAAGTTCTCCGGCTGATGATTTGCCCTTAAATTCGCCGGATCGGTGATTGGATTTTGGGGCTCCGGCGAAGGAGAGAGGAGGAGGGCGTCCATAGGCTCCAAACATAAGTTATGGGGTTAGATTAGAACTTTGAGAAAGTATTTAACTTCAAAGATTTCCGCCGCTTCGTTAGTGAGAAAAAAAGTTTCGAATTTCGAACTTCTCTTTTTTTTGGGAATCCAACTTTTCCAATTTTAAAACTTGGTGTAATTAGCTTCATATCGAAAAACACTGTACCAAATATTTGATTTGGGATTTGTTTTCTAAAATATTTCAAGTTCAATGTATTTTTTTTCTCCCGTAAAGTTCAATGTATTCTGAAAATTTAATAAGAACAATCTTGATTTTAAATAGGTAAAAAATATTTTGTTTATTTTTAACATTTATGTGATTTTTCAATTTATACAAAAATTTTTCTGGTATAATGGAAGCCGGATTTTATAACACGAGTATGGTATAATTTTTTTGTCTTTAAATCATCTAATTTTTGTTATTTAATGTTTTTAGAATCAATGTTTCTCATCCCACGTAATCAAATTAATACACATGCCATTCAACCACTAATTCAGTACATATTGATTGAACTATATAATAAACTGCTCGTACAATCAACTTAAAAAAATGATAACCGATCACTTAGCTAAATCCGCAAATTGGTTCAGTGTAAATATGCAAGTTACATTCTTCATAATTAGAGGTGTTTTATGATTCAAAAGTAAGGTTTTATTTTTGGTGGGGTTTTAGCATTTTGACTACCACAATTTAATAAAGAGCAAAATATAAACAAATGTTTATTTTTGAAAGAAAAGTCAATAAAACTGAAAGAATAGAAGCTGAATTATTGGCTTTGCTATGCTTTTATGTAGGTGATATTAATATTTATTGAGAGCATTTGCTAGCTCAAACTTCATTATGTTAATTTTTTTTTATATAGTACTCGAGTTCAGAAAATGTGTGTGCATTTATCTAAGTTTATATAAATCAAATAAATATACAAAAGAAAGAAAAACAATCAAACAAACTGAATGTAAATAAAAAAAAGAAACGCCTCTTTGTGGCTGTGATAACGAGATGATGTGTCTTAAACAACCAATCAAAACACTAGAACATCTGCTTCACTCATCTAATCTTATGCCACGTGTCCTTTTCATATCCACCCCTTTATTTATCATTTTTTTTGCCTATTTCTTTTTTAAAATTTTCCCATTCCCTGCTTCCTCCTTCTCCAGAGCCTCTAACCCTCTCTGCAAAGTGCCAACAAACAAGTCTTCTTCTTCTTCAAAATCTCTTCTTACCTTCCACGCAAATGAAAATCAAGGTGTAATCTGGGATCTCTTCTGTATTAGAAAATCAATGGCGGCTTCTTCTTCCTCCTCCTCTTCGTCGTCTCTTCTGTTACCGAACATCAATTTCCATTCCAGACAGTCTTCAACAATCACTCGTTCCGTTTCAATCCCCGGAATTTTTCTACCCAGAAATCGCTTGAGCTACAATCACAACCTTACGCTTCGAATCAGAGCTTCCAAAGACGATAATGTCGCAGTGGAAGATCGAGAAAACGCAGTGATTAAACAAGTTAACGGAAACGGAAGTGTCCGTTTAAACGGCAACGGAGCTGCGAGAAAACCCATCAACGGCGATTACAACGGAAGCGCCCGTTTAAATGGTAACGGTAACGGTAGCTTGGTGAAGTATGTGAACGGAAGCGTAACGGTGGAAACGGAGGAAGTCACAAAGAAGAGAAAAGAAGAAGTGAGGCAGAAGAGAGTAGAAGATATTGGTCAAGAGGACGCTTGGTTTAAGAAAAGTCAACGAAAACAAGTCGAGGTATAACATATTAAAGTAACATTCTTTTCTAATCAAAAATCGTTTTGTTTTGCTTCTTCTTCGAATGATTCGATTACTTGAAATAGGTTTCTGTTGCACCTGGTGGTCGATGGAGTAGATTCAAGACTTACTCAACGATACAAAGAACATTGGAGATTTGGGGATTTGTTCTAAAGTTTATTTTCAGGACTTGGTTAAGCAATCAGAAATTTTCATACAAAGGTTTGTTATTACTTACTTGTATATACCAGTAGTACTTGTTTATGCAAAAGAAGAACATTCTCATTTGCCTAAATTTTGTATTTCAGGGGGAATGGCTGAGGAGAAAAAGGTTATAAGAAGGAAGATTTTGGCTAAGTGGTTGAAGGAGAACATATTGAGATTAGGTCCTACATTTATTAAAATTGGGCAACAGTTCTCTACCAGAGTGGATATTCTTCCTCAAGAATATGTCGATCAATTGTCAGAACTTCAGGTTTGATTTCTTCTTAATCCGTCTCATATTGGATATTTTGAATGGCTCCTCTTCTCTGTTGCATTTTAAAGTTTTTATCTTATGCTTGTAGGATCAAGTTCCTCCTTTCTCTTCTGCTACAGCTCTATCAATTGTTGAAGAGGAGCTTGGAGCATCTGTTGATGACATATTCGACCGCTTTGATTATGAACCTATAGCTGCAGCTAGTCTTGGTAAAGTGTTTGTGATAATCTTCTTATAAAAATTTTGCACGAAAATAATAGTAATAATAACTGTTTTGTTCTTGACAAGTACAGGCCAAGTTCACCGTGCAAGATTAAAGGGTCAAGAGGTTGTCCTTAAAGTACAGAGACCCGGTCTCAAGGATCTCTTTGATATCGATCTTAAAAATTTGAGGGTTAGTGTCTCTAGCCACACTCACTATAGAGTTATTTGCTGTTGCAAGCGTTCTTGTCTCATGATTTGCTTCTGCTGAATTATTGGCTTTGCTATGCTTTTATGTAGGTGATTGCTGAGTATCTCCAAAAGGTGGATCCAAAATCAGATGGTGCAAAGAGAGATTGGGTTGCAATCTATGATGAATGTGCCAGTGTATTGTACCAGGTACCGTGATGCGGCTATTTTGTTTTTGCATGGACGCTTAGTTGAATATTATTTATTTACCTCAGTTTGAAGTGACCTCTAACTAGTAAGAAAAATGTGCTATATTGTTTAGGAAATTGATTACACAAAGGAAGCAGCTAATTCGGAATTGTTCGCTAATAACTTCAAAAACTTAGAGTATGTAAAAGTTCCATCCATCTACTGGGAGTACACCACACCTCAGGTAATATTATTACCAATGATCATTATGAGTCCATCTTATGCAATGCCTTCAGCTCGAATGCAATACTTACACATTATGTTCTTTGCAGGTCCTAACAATGGAATATGTCCCTGGGATTAAGATTAACAAAATACAAGCCTTAGATCAGTTAGGTGTTGATCGAAAAAGGTCTGTAATTTCTTACATCTTGTTCGTGAGACTTAGATAAATAGTTTCTTTGTTGTTGATATATAACTTGGTATAATGCAGGCTAGGGAGATATGCTGTTGAATCTTACCTGGAGCAAATCTTGTCTCATGGATTCTTTCATGCCGACCCTGTAAGTCTCTTCTATCATTTTCCTTTCCCTTAAGTGTCAGTGACTCTTTATTTAGTGTACCAATACAAAAATACTACACTCTAATTTGTATTGTATCTTTCTGAAGCACCCTGGGAATATTGCGGTTGATGATGTCAATGGTGGGCGGCTGATATTCTACGACTTTGGAATGATGGGAAGGTACTACATTTTATGCTACGACAGGACTCTGTTACTATGTTAAAAGCTGCTTCAGTTCGATATGCTGAAGAAATATGATCTTCTTGATCATACCTGTTATACTAATGGTTCTGCACATTGTTTTGTTTTTACTGTTTCTTACAGTATCAGCCCAAATATTAGAGAAGGTTTGTTGGAGGCATTTTACGGTGTCTATGAGAAGGACCCCGATAAGGTAGACTTTCTACTGTGTTTTTACTTTCAATCGTGTACATCCATGCCGTTTTGTAGGACCTGAGCTCATACATGTATAACTAACCTCCTTGTGGCAGGTCATTCAAGCAATGGTTCAAATGGGTGTGCTTGTACCTACTGGAGATTTGACATCAGTCAGAAGAACAGCACTGTTTTTTCTCAACAGGTAATTTACTTGATCCGTGTACCTTTCTTTCATATCGATCTACCTTCCCGTTGGATCCTTGGTTTCTTTGAAGTATCTGTGAGAGTTGTGTGCATAAAAAATGCCAGTAGTATCCTTCTGATAATATCAATTGGCTGATTGTGATACAGTTTCGAAGAGCGGCTTGCTGCACAAAGAAAGGAGAAAGAAGAAATAGCAGCAGCAGAACAGCTTGGGTTTAAGAAGCCACTAAGCAAGGAGGAAAAGCAAGAGAAAAAGAAGCAACGTTTGGCTGCAATCGGAGAAGACTTATTAGCCATTGCAGCTGATCAACCTTTCCGGTTCCCCGCCACATTCACATTTGTTGTTAGAGCCTTTTCAGGTTTGTAATGTCATGCCTTTTTGCTCATACTTACCAAGTATATTAATGGTACTTACTTTCTCGCTGTCTCTCTGCAGTATTGGATGGCATCGGCAAAGGTCTTGACCCCCGATTTGATATAACAGAGATTGCAAAACCGTGAGTTTACACACATTATATTACATATTCTATATTCTTGTCGATTTTTGAAGAGTACTCAAATACTTATGTTGTCCAGCTATGCTTTGGAATTGCTACGGTTCCGGGAAGCTGGAGTAGAAGTTGTAGTGAAGGTAATAGCAAAGCTATTTTATCATTACTCCATATATGATCTAATCGCATGTAGCTTATATTCAAATTCAATCCAATTAACTACTGTAGGATCTGAGAAAGAGATGGGACAGACAATCACAAGCATTCTACAATCTATTTAGACAAGCTGATAGAGTTGAAAAACTAGCTGCAATCATCCAACGACTTGTAAGATACTAACAGATCCACCAGTCTACAAACTTCAAGCTACATGAATTGTTTTCGCGATCTAATAAGTTAATTCTTATTCCAATGTCTGTTTCTGCAGGAGCAAGGTGATTTGAAGCTTAGAGTTCGAGCACTGGAGTCTGAGAGGGCATTTCAACGTGTAGCGACTGTTCAAAAAACAGTAGGAAGTGTAAGTGAAACTTTTGCTTCTCATGTTATTTTCTTAGAACTCTTACATCACAATCTCGTCGATCCATTCTTGCAAAAGAAATTTTGGAAAGTGAATCATATGTGAAGCTACTAAAAAAATAAGTATCTTTTTCTTTGAAACTTTGAAAAGGATATAATTTTTGTTCTGTTTATGTGCTAAAGTGACTTCTTTTTCCCTCTTTTCTTTAACCCAATGTGTCTCCCAACAGGCTGTTGCCGCAGGAAGTTTAGTCAATCTTGCAACGATTTTGTATCTGAATTCTTTAAAAGTAAGTTGTTTACTCACCAGCCCTAGTCTCTTGTTCTTTTTTTTCTTTTTCTTAGCATTTAACCTCATTGTCTGCTCAATTTCCTCAACATTCTTGTTCATTTATGTTCTCAGACACCAGCTACCATAGCATATACAGTCTGTGCTTTCTTCAGCCTCCAGGTCCTTATCGGAGTTATAAAGGTCAAGAAATTCGATCAACGTGAAAAACTGATCACTGGAACAGCTTAAAAACTTGTTTGGTATGTTTATGCTTCCTCAGCTCTTAGGTTACATTATCGGATTCAAATTCTCAATCTTTTTTGCGTTTATAATTTGTACAGATATAGTAAAGCTTCTTCAGTCTCCATAAACATTTTTGTGCTTAGACGCAAAAGATTTCTCCCATAAAGTTTTTTCACAGGAGTGATAATAATTTCTCTGGTCTCCAAAAAAAGTTCTTATGGAAGCTTTAGACGCAAGAGATGGTAAACTAGTCAACGACCAGTCTCCTTATCTCTTTTCTTCTGAAAGTTTGATTATTAATTTTGGGTATTGAATCATAAGAAAAGGAGAAGAGACTTTGAGATTTATCAACAGAGTGGTTATCTTGAGCCACATGTAATGTGTATAGAGATGTAGAAATTAGGAAACTCTTTCGTGAAAAAATATACTACTTGTTCCCTCAATAATCAATATCTCTGTTTCAGGTAATGGCATCTGGTTACTCTTAAGTGGTGTTGCAAAGATACAGAAAACTGAACCGGAATATTCAGTATATAATTTCAACCTTTAATAAACCTGAACCAAACCAAAATTTTAACAAACCAAAGTAAACAAGTTTCAGTGTTTCACCGTTGACACAAATTAGCCTGTGGAATCATCGTTGGATCTTCAACGTCTCTGAAGAGACACTCAGAGGTCATGTCTCTCGTGCTCTTGATCTCGGTTTTAGTCTGAACTCATTGGTTTACTGCACTTGTTTCCTATAAAAAAGAAAGGTTAATCCAAATTAAAATATCTGAATATACATCAAAAGGAAAGGTAGTCTCGTGGACTATTTATTGGTTGTGTCCCAAATTTTAAAATATTTAAAATATTGGAGAAAAAGAAAAAATCCCCAAAATTTTTGAAACGCAAAAAATTTAGCGCCGGAGTGACGACGCGCTTCTTTCTTTAAGTCGTCTTCACTAGTTGGCCAATATCCCGCAAGTGGCTTTTCATTTCATTCTAGGTTTTCTTCACTTGTTTTGTATCCCTTTTCACTAGTTTGCTTTTCTCCAGCTTAATCATGTCCCCAAAACGTAAGAATCCTTCTACCGAGGACGATATTTCTGGTTCCAGGAGAAGTTCCAAGGCGGCGGCAGTTGCAATTGCGGTGGCAGATGAGCCGATGGTTCCCCGTCCTAAGGCCAAGAGAAGTTCCAAGGCGGCTGCAGTTGCAATTGCGGTGGCAGATGAGAACGAGCCGGCGTTGGTTTCAGATGAGGACGAGATTTCCGGTTCCCGCTCCAAGGGGAAGAGAAGTTCCAAGGCGGTGGCAGATGAGCTGATAGTTCCCCGTTCTAGGGCCAAGACAGTGTTGGTGGATTCCGTGAACGAGTCGGCGTGGGTTTTAGAAGAGCCAATTGCTGATTCGGAGGCTAAGACTAATTGGCCCGACAGATATCAAGTAATCGAGGTATCTCAGATCTACACACTTCTTTTCCTCCGTTTTGGCTTCTATCCTGTGTCCTATCAGCAACGTTTCGTTTTACTTATTGGTTGATTTCTGAAAATGTTGAAACTTCAGGAAAAAAAACTTGTAAAACAGTCCAAGAAAAAAAAGAAGTAAGTTATTAAATCCTTTTGCTTCTAGTGCATAGTTCGATAGTGTATAAAGGCTTTACTTCTGCTTGATTTGGAATATTTCAGTAACTCCTTTCCTTTTGTAGGTATGATGAGGAGGAAGAGAAGATAATCCTTGCTCGACGCCATTTTCGACGAGCAACCCTTGACCAGTGCAACACATATTGTCTTAACGACAATGCACATGTGCAGGTGAATATCTAAACAACTACACGAATCTGTCCTTTTAAAGTCTAATCTGACACAGCTTGTTTTGCGCATACTAGATTACTTTATGAGTCTTCACATATGCACACATCAATATTTTCTTCAGTCTCTGATTTGATTATGTCGTTAATGTTACTTGTTACACATCAACCTGTGCCCTGACTAATTTCACCTGTCTTCAGCAAATGTATGCTCTCTGTCACAGTTTGTCACAGCAAATTTTATTGCAGAAGTAGATATTTTACCAAACTTGACTTCTATTTTGACTTCAATGTACTTTTGTTTCTTCATTGAGGCTGGTGAGGGAGAAAAACCTTTCATTTGCAGGATTGTTGAAATCTTTGAGGGGTTTGATGGGAAATTGTACTTCACTGGACAGTGGTTCTACCGGGCTTTTGATACCGTAAGAATTAGAATCTATTGTTCTTTAACCTTTGTTTTCTATATGTTGAATTGTCTGATGTATTGGCATTTTCTTAACTTTCAGGTAATCAAAGGGCACTTTGGTCTTATTGATGAGAAACGTCTATTTCTCTCTGAAATAAGAGACACCAACGAACTGGACTGCCTTCTCAACAAATTGAAAATTTTGATGATCCCATTAACTGTACGTCCTTGTATCAAGTATACCTTGTTGTCATTCGTAGTGCATTTCCATTGATTTCATTAACATTACTTTCTTTTATGATGCTAGGAAAATAATGAAGTGACTGAAGACTGTGATTACTACTGTGACATGCATTATCGCCTGCCGTTCTCCACAATTGAAGCTTTGCAACCAAGTCAGTGCATTACACGTGATCATAGAACAGATGCAACATTGCTAGACTTGTACTGTGGGTGTGGAGCCATGTCCACAGGCTTATGCATGGGAGCTCAGCTATCAGGGCTGAAACTTGTCACGGTGAGGCGTCTTTCAAGCTATTATAATGAGTTAATAACTTATCAAAGTTGTTGTTAGCATCTCCTTAGTGTTCAACCTTTGTTTTTTCTTCTTTTCCTTTATATGTTTTCTCAAGAAATGGGCTGTTGACACAAACAAGTATGCATGTGAAAGCATGAATTATAACCACCCGGAAACAGAAGTAAGTTTTTAGTCTTTCTATTGTGTTTTCTTTTTGCCAATTCGTTTTTTTCTTCTGCCTTTCTGTTCAATTCCCAATTTGCTTTTTAGGTGAGAAACGAGTCCGCAGATGATTTTCTGTTGCTGCTTAAGGAGTGGGAGAAATTATGCATTCATTTCTCTTTGATAAAACATCCGGATTCAGAAAAATACAAGAACCTTTATGGGATGTCAAGTTTGGAGGAGGCTGAAGATGGCAGTGATGAGAGTGATGATGAAGATGGTGGAGAGGTTTTTGAAGTAGAGAAGATTATTGGTATTAAGTTTGAGGAAGGTGGTCTCCATTTGAAGGTATTGTTGCTTTGTTTCTAAAATTTCACATTTTATTCTATGATTTAACCTCATTATCAAAATCTTCTTTGGTGATTTGATATAATAGGTACAGTGGCAGAACTATGGACCTTCATATGATACATGGGAGCCTATTGAAGGTCTTAGGTGAGGATAACATAGTAACTTGTAGAGAATGCTTGCAATAAAATGATATATGTCAATGGTTGTTTTACGTCTCTGAATTATGTGTGAACAGCAATTGCCGTGAGAGAATCAAGGAGTTCGTTGTGCATGGATATAAAACAAGCATCCTTCCATTACCCGTACGAAGCTAATTTTCCAGATTCTTGATTCTTTTGCTTTATAAATTATTGAAAGTGGTGCATAAATTTCAGAGGTTCAGTTTAAGACATTCAATCCAAAATCCTTCTTGTTTGTATTTGACTCTATTAGTTAGTGTTTGTGTTTGGTTATTTCAGGAACTAGCAAAGTTTCTTGTTAAACGTAAATTTGGTGTCAGCTTATCAAAGCTATATTGTTCCAGTCAGTTAGTTGAGGGGTTCAAAGGTCAGCGTGGTTAGAGAAGTACTAACTTTATCAGTGGAATATAAAAGCTAATACATCCTGAATCTTATTTCTATGTTTGTGCTATGGTGATGATTAATTGATACTTATGCTAAATTAATATAGGGAGGTGTTGATGTTGTTTGTGGAGGACCTCCCTGCCAAGGAGTCAGCGGTTTCAACAGATTCAGGAACACAGAAGAGCCGCTAGAAGATAATAAGAATCAGCAGCTTCTTGTTTACATGAAAATTGTTGAGTATGTAAAGCCAAAATACATTCTAATGGAGAATGTTGTAGACATGCTTAAGCTTGCTGGTGGCTACCTTGCGCGCTATGCTGTGGGACGGGTGGTTCAAATGAATTACCAAACACGGATGGGAATGATGGCTGCCGGAGCATATGGGCTTGCTCAGTTCCGCAGGCGGTTCTTTTTATGGGGTGCACTGCCTAGCGAGGTAATGTTTATTTTATGTTATTTCTTTGTTTTGTATTCAAGAATAGATGAAGTTGTTAATATGTTGTATCGTTTTTTTCTTTTCAGAAGCTTCCTCAGTTCCCACTTCCAACTCATGATGTTGTCAATAGAGGAAATATTCCTGTGATGTTTGATGTGAGCCTATATATTTACTGTTCGATATAGCTAGAAAATTCTTATATTTTTCGTTTATTCAATGAGCTGGGCTTATGTTTGATGCAGAGAAACGTTGTGGCCTATGATAAAGATGACACTGTGAAGTTGGCAGATAAGCTCCTACTCGCAGATGTGATTACTGATCTTCCAGTTGTAAGTCTTGTTGTGTTGCTTATCTTGAATAAACAGTAGCTAAGATTTCTTGGGTGTTTTTTTTTTATAATTAATGTTCTCTATCATTTTAGGTTACAAACGATGAGAAGAGGGAGGAGATGCCATATGACAAAGATCCTGAAACGCCATTTCAACAATTTATCAGATTAAGGAAAGATGGTAAGATTCTTACTCTTTTTCGTGTAAACTAAGTAAACACATATTTGACGACTATTATTGAAACTTGAGGGTATCTACCTTTTTCAACAGAACTGTTAGCCTCATCAAAAAGTTCCAAGTCAAAGTCCACGAAGGATATGTTGTACGATCACCATCCTTTGAATCTTAACAAATATGATTATCAACGTGTCTGTAGGATCCCCAAGAAAAAGGTACAGCGTCTTCACACTCACTGATCACATTTTAATTTGCTTTTTTTTGTTCTTTGTTTTAGTTTCCAGTGTTGTACTGATTTTCCCAACACCACTTTTGGTATAAGGGAGCGAATTTCAGGAACTTACCCGGTGTAACTGTAGGACTTGATAATAAAGTTGAATGGGATCCTAACATCCCCAGGGTCTATCTTGATCCCGACAACCCATTGGTAATTCTGATCATCTCATTTTTCTGACCACTTATCAATCTTGCTTTTCTCTTCATTGGCTGTTAAAAGACTTTGTCTTGTGCTATTCAAATAGATTCCAGATTATGCCATGACGTATGTCAATGGAACATCAACGAAGTGAGTCCTCGATTTTCTTAGTCATTCTTCTTTTTCTGCAGTTTCTGAATTTGGCATATATGTTTTCCATTTCTAAAATTACCTGGACCATTTGTTTTGTAGACCCTTTGGACGTCTTTGGTGGGATGACACGGTGCCAACTGTTATTGGAAGAGCAGAACCCCATAATCATGTTAGTCTTCTGTTCATCTTCAGACCCTCTCAATAATTCAGTTGAACATTTTTGAGTTGGCCAGCTGTAGAATAGCTCCAGGACTACAAAATAGAGAGGTTTATTCTGGTGTTCTCATAGATTTTTTTTAGACTGTGAATCTAATATGGAAACAATATAAGGATTATTTACTGGTAATGCTGCCTGTTATTTTAGGTAATCATCCACCCAAACCAAGACCGTGTCTTGACAGTTCGGGAAAACGCAAGGCTCCAAGGCTTCCCTGATTACTATAGACTCTTTGGCCCTACGAAGGAAAAGTAAGTCACTGTCCTCACCACTTTTTATCCGTTATACTACAATTAGGATTTGTGAAACAAGGATTATAGAATGATAATGCATGCGATCCAATATAATTTTGATATAGTTCTCCCATATTTCTATAAAGAACTGAGTTTTATAGATCAAAAGTCAAGACTAATCTTATTTATCTCTATTGTTTTCAGGTACATTCAAGTGGGGAATGCTGTTGCCGTACCAGTGGCTAGGGCTCTTGGATATGCTCTAGCACAAGCTTTCCAAGGCCTAACAACTGGTACTGATCCGCTCTTTACTCTGCCCAAAGGTTTCCCGAACATCCGGTAAAACCTTCCTTCTGAATCGTAAGAACATCTGCAGTAAGAAGAGATTCGCCTTTTCCTCCTGAGCTTGGGAGCATCAACCAGATTATGTTCATTGTTCCTCTTCGATTTATCTGCTAATATCTATCCATCCATATTCCTTTGGATGATGAATTGATGTGACTTAATTTAAACAATCGTAAACGTTTATCATTTGATTGTACTCTTTTATTGATTACTTTCGACATTTTTTTAATGTAAGATCTTTTTGTTTAGCAAAGATTCTGAAAACCATTGTAGCTCCAAACGGCCTCACTATGATTCTCATCTGATGCAGTTTTGCTTCACATGGAATCACTTTGATTCACAGCTCGTTTGCTCTGGATTGATGTTTTAGTGTGAACTCAGGGATGACGGTTCTTGCCATTCTCTCACTAGGTTGTCTAAGCAGACAAACCATTGACCGAAAGTTTCTGGTGTTTGTGGCTAATGGGTCTTCTTTAGAGGAGACGAGAGAGATGATCAGAATATATACGGGTTTTATCTAATGATCCGTTGCGCTGAGAATTAGCAGAAACAGTCTGGAGAAGAGAGTGGTTCTTAGGCTTAAAGTGTTGAACTACTAAAGGAGAAGAAGAAGAGGAACGATGGTAGCTTGCTTACAAGGGTCAGCTCTTGAATAGTAGTGTAATTGATCGACTTAATGAATCCAATTTTTAGGATTCAAAGCTCCGATCTTGTTGTAAAATTCAACAAATTTATTATCATTTTTTATGGAAACAAGAGAAGGGTACACATGATTCTGGTTCAGTATGATAACCGATATAAACCGGAGAAAAGCGGTTTTAACATGATTATAGCACAAGTTTTTGCGCGGGGCAGAATTAAAAACCCAAGAATGGTCGGAGAGAAAATAAAGAGAAGGGCCAAGTGTTATAATCTTTTGAGCGAAGAAATCAAATTCTTGGCTAATTTGTGAATTTCTCTGCAGGAGAAGAAAGGAGAAATGGCGATTGCTGCTTTTGGGAAGTTGAGTCTGGAGGAACGTCATCCGACTTCGGGATCTCGTAGCGTCGATTGCTTCCAGAAGCTAAAACAGATTGGCCAAGGAACTTACGGGTAATCGTCTCAATTTCTTTCTCTCTTTTCTTTTTTTGAAGCGATTTTGCCTGTAATGTTCGTCTTGTTGATCAAGGTTTTGTTGGTCCAGCGTTTTCTTTTTTCGCGTTTCCTTCTCTTTGTTTTGAACAAGAATGCATAAGAATCGATCGCTTGATGATGATCCCTGTAAGTGGTATCAATGAAATCGGATTTGCGTGATTGACTTATGCTAAGATAAGTGCATCTGTTTCTTTCTTTTTCTTCCTCTGAATTCAAGTTGCTTCTCTGGTTTTGGTTTTGCAGTGAAGTTTACATGGCTAAGGAAATCGAAACTGGTGAAATCGTGGCTTTGAAAAAAATCCGTACGGAAAATGAAAGCGAAGGGGTTAGCTAGCTACTATCCCTTAACTTCGCACATGTATTGATTGTAGTAGCTTCTGTTTTGAGCTCTAGAACAGATGCAAGTTTCTGAATCCAAGTATGACTTGTGATCCCTTATCACCGTTTGCCATGAAGTTTCCTCTAACAGCGATCCGGGAGATAAAGATCCTGAGGAAGCTACGTCATGAAAATGTCATCCAATTGAAAGAGATTGTGACTTCACCAGGTAAGTAATATGGAACACTTATCTCATTTCTGAAATTCCGTTGAAGAGGTTTTAAGTTTAGTAATTGGAGTTTTGTGATTGTTTTGTCTTTATAAAGGTCCAGAAAGGGACGATCAAGGAAAGCCAGGTTTGTGAAACTGATTCAAGTTCTGCATTATATTTTTCTGTAGAACTTAGACATGACTACAAGCAATCCATTTGGAACTCTTTACCCTCGCCTAAAGCTTGTGTCTTTGCTGCTATTTTTAGATAATAACAAGTACAAGGGTGATATCTACATGGTATTTGAGTACATGGATCATAACTTGACTGGACTTGCTGATCGTCCTGGAATGAGATTCAAGGTTTCTCAAATAAAGGTATTGAATAGTTAGAAGGGTACCTTGTTGTCGTAGCCTTTTCAAAACCTAATTGTTCCGAATTTCTTTGACGTTTCAACATATGTAAAACAAACAAAGAGTTACATGAAGCAACTGCTCATCGGGCTTCACTATTGTCATGTGAATCAAGTAATTCACCGCGATATTAAAGGTGACTAACTATCCCAAATCATTGTTTGTTCTCTCCCCTCAGTTTTACTTGCTAGTTAAATCTCTGCTTTGCTGCACAGGTTCAAATCTCCTTATTGACAATGAGGGAAACTTAAAGCTCGCCGACTTTAGACAGGCACGGTCATTTTCTCTTGAGTGTACTGGAAACTTAACAAATCAGATCATCACATTGTGGTATAGGTATTATGTCTACAATTGCCTCTACTGACGCATCGGTTATTGCTACTTTAGCTTGGAATTGTTTAACATGTTGCCTTAGCAGGCCCCCTGAATTGCTACTTGGAACAACGAAATATGGTCCAGCAGTTGACATGTGGTCGGTTGGTTGCGTATTTGCTGAACTTTTGAATGGAAAACCAATCTTGCCTGGCAAAACTGTGGTCAGAGTTCTTACCACTTCTTTTGAATATCTATGGTGTTTCCACTAACAGCATTTAACTCAAAACTGTTTATATATTCCAGATTGAACAGTTGAATATGATTTATGAGCTTTGTGGATCACCTGATGATAACAATTGGCCTGGGGTTTCGAAGATGCCTTTGTATAACCGATTTAAATCATCTCGGTCTCTAAAGAGACGCCTAATAGAGACGTACAGACAGTGAGTATTGTTGACCCATTATGTTGTTGCGACACTTTTTATCCAGGAGAGGTCTCATTATTTGGAGCTTCTTCTCTCTTCTGTTACAGCTTTGATGGTCATGCTCTTGAACTACTGGAGCATATGTTAGTGCTGGACCCGTCACAGGTACAGAGAAGTATTGTCTGAAATATTAGCACATTGCAGAAATCAAGCCCTGTTCTTGGCACTTAGAGTCCTTGCTGGTGCAGAGAATATCTGCAAAGAATGCTCTTGATGCTGAATACTTTTGGAGTTACCCGTTACCGTGTGATTTAAAGAGGTAAATCGAACGAACTCTCCTTGGTTTTTTATTATTGTTGATGAAAGAAAACTCATTTGGTTTCAACATGATCAGACATTGTTTTTCATGTCTTTCAAAAACAGTATATCTTCATATGAATCATCAAACGAAGAAGAACAAGAAGAAGAGGAATGACACTAGTTTGTGTGAGATTATGGAGACTACTGACATAGACTTTTTTGGAGATTTGTAAGATTCGATGATAATTGCAGTTTTTTGTTATTCGATGGAATCAAGATTCGATTTGTAAGATTCAAAGCTCCGATCTTGTAACCAAACTAAACCGAACCATAAACCAGATTGTCAACGTACGTAAAGGGAACTAAACTAGTCAACGCAAGTCAAGAGAACGAGAGAATTTACCGGTTTGCTTTTGGTTCAACGGAAGAAACCGGTTTAAACCAGATATTTAACCCGAATAAAAACTGTTAGGTTTTTCCGCGAAGCCGAGACCGAAAGGGCAAAAACCTTTTGGAAAAGCCGGCGAGGAGGCCGAGAGAGAGAGAGAGCGAACTATGGCGGCTGCGGCTTTTGGGCAGTTGAATCTGGAGGAGCCTCCTCCGATTTGGGGATCTCGTAGTGTCGATTGCTTCGAGAAGCTAGAACAGATTGGCGAAGGAACTTACGGGTATACTTCTTCTCAATTCTTGTGTCTTTTCTCTGTGTTTTTATTCTTTGATTTGGTTTGTGGGTGTCTGAAGCGATTGTGATTGTAAGGTTCGAGTATTGTTGATTTAGCGAACTTATGACTTGCCTCTATCTCATCAAAACTTGAAGTCTGTATTTGGTAATAAACATCCGTAGCTATATCTGTTTGCACTTATTTTCCTTTTACTTCTAATCTTCTAAATATTATTTGGAAAGTTATTTTTTAAATTTATTTATGTGTCATTACCATATTTATTTTCATAAAAAAATAATCTGATTTATTAAAATTGCAACATGGTTTCAAACTAATTATAACATGTATAATTTCATTTATATAAATTAACGTTTCTGTTAAATTTTTAAAAATAGAATAATAACTATTAGTTATATTTGAATTTATATTTAAAATAAATTATATACCTCACCATAAATATATTTTGATAAAACAATATAATTGTTTTGTGTATTTTAACAAATGCAAAACCTTGATAATATTAATCAAAAATTAAAATTGTATGAATAATCAAATATTTAAACTATATTTAAATCTATTAATCGATGTATTATTAAACTTGGTTGAACAATTAACAGTCGATTTGTTGAGTTAATAAATAAATTATTTTTATGGGTTTAAGATTTTTTTGTCAAATGAATTTATGTTTGTCGAAGGATTAATTTTAGGTAGCAACCAATTTATACCATAAAATAAGAGGTTTCATGCACTTTGAGAAACAAATTTTTATATATTTGTTGAGTGATTAATTTTTTTTAGCTCCTAAATATACTTAATAAATAAATGTAAAAATAAAGTGTTTTGGATTTTAATTAGCAAGTCCACTGGCTCTATTCTCACTATTTTCATTCTCACATGAAAGTAACATGGCTTTAGTAAATTGTGACATAATATTAAAAATAATTATTACATGGATAGTTTCATTTATCTAGTTCCAAGATTTTTAAATTATGGTAATTAATAATATGATAATAAAAAAATTAAATAATATAATTATAAATGTATCAACTTAGAAAAAAATGTAATAATTTTTTATATAATTATTTATATTTTTTTGTCAGAGTTAATTGTTAAACCATGACATTGTTGATCAAAAGAAATATAGTTATTAAATAAAAATAATTTAAACAAAATTGTTATTTTAAAAAATAAAAAATTAAGTTTTACTAAAATTATACTAAATATAAATAAAATATAATTAGAAATATGTTAAACTGAATTGGAAAAAAAATTTACAAATAATTATTTTTATGATCTTATTTTTTTAGAAGCAGTGAAGTTAAAACCTTACAAAAGTAATATAGGTTTTTAAATCATATTATACTTGCGCCTCCCAGTTACAAATAAGTGTGAAGGTTTTTTTGGAACATTGTAGCTCGGGTTTTAGATTCATATTTGTGGGTGGCTTTGATTTTGCAGTCAAGTTTACATGGCTAAAGAAATCAAAACTGGTGAAATCGTGGCACTGAAAAAGATCCGTATGGACAATGAAAGAGAAGGGGTAAGCTACATTTGACTACTAGCTTAGCAAAGTTGCAAACTTTGTGAATCCAATATGACTTTTATTAGTCCCTCCCTTATCACTGTTTGCTCGAAGTTTCCGATAACAGCTATCCGGGAGATAAAAATTCTGAAGAAGCTTCATCATGAAAACGTCATCCATTTGAAAGAGATTGTGACTTCTCCAGGTAATAAAGAAGACCTGTCTCATCCTGAAATTACTTTAGAAGTTCCGTTGAAGAGGTGTTTAGTTTGATACTTAAAGTTTTGTGACTTTTTTTGTCTTTAAAAGGTCGAGATAGGGACGATCAAGGAAAGCCAGGTTAGTAAAACTTATTCAAGATCTAATTTTTTCTGTGGAACTTAGATAGAACTAGGATGGATGTATTAAAACTCTTTATGCTCGCCTAAAGCTTGTTGCTTTGCTCCTGGTTTTTAGACAATAACAAATACAAGGGTGGAATCTACATGGTCTTTGAGTACATGGATCATGACTTGACTGGACTTGCTGATCGTCCTGGGCTGAGATTTACAGTTCCTCAGATCAAGGTATTGCATGGCTAGATACCTTGTTGTAGCCTTTGCAAAACCTGTTTGTTCCGACTTTGTCTGACATTTAGACATATGTAAAAAAAAGTGTTACATGAAGCAACTGCTTACCGGGCTTCACTATTGTCATGTGAATCAAGTGCTTCACCGTGATATAAAAGGTGACTATCCCAAAATACTTTGCTGACCGTTTTGGGTCTCACCTTTATTTGCTAGTTAACCAATACATCTTCTTGCAGGATCAAATCTCCTTATCGACAATGAGGGAAATTTAAAGCTTGCGGATTTTGGGCTTGCACGGTCATTTTCTCATGATCATACTGGAAATCTTACAAACCGTGTCATCACATTGTGGTATAGGTATGTACGCCTGCAAATTGAAGTTATATACATGAAAGAGAGAGAATAAGTCTTGCTTATTCCTGCATCTTCGTCTCTACTTAATGTTTTGGTTATTGCAATAGGCCCCCTGAATTGCTACTTGGTGCCACAAAATATGGACCAGCGATTGACATGTGGTCAGTTGGTTGCATATTTGCTGAACTGTTGAATGGTAAACCAATCTTGCCTGGGAAAACTGAGGTCAGGGTTCCATCTTTCGAATATCTCTGATATGTGTTAGTACATTACAGCATTTTACTCAAATGTTTTTTTCCGCAGAGTGAACAATTGAATAAGATTTATGAACTTTGTGGATCACCTGATGAAAGCAACTGGCCTGGGGTTTCGAAGATGCCTTGGTATAACCAAATGAAATCATCTCGGCCCTTGAAGAGACGTGTGAGGGAGATCTACCGACAGTAAGTAAACCATTTTGTAGTTGCGGCAGCTTACTTTGATCCAAGAGAATCTCATTTTTTCGTTTTCTCTTCTACTACAGTTTTGACCGCCATGCCCTTGAACTACTGGAAAAAATGTTGGTGCTTGACCCGTCTCAGGTACCAAACTCATCCGACATATTAGCAAATTGTAGCAATTAAGAGCATTGGTTCTTAACATTTGAATTCTTCGATTTATTCCTTTTTGCTGGTGCAGAGAATATCCGCAAAGGATGCTCTTGATGCAGAGTACTTTTGGACTGATCCTTTTCCGTGTGATCCAAAGAGGTAATTGAGTTCTCTAAGTTTGTTATTGTTTATGAAAACTCATTTTGTTCATATGACCAAACAATATTTCATGTCCCTCAAACAGTCTACCCACGTATGAGTCATCACACGAGTTCCAGACAAAGAAAAAGCGGCAACAAATGCGTCATAATGACGAAGCAGCCAAAAAACAGAAACTGCAGCATCCGCAGCAGCAACACTCTCGTTTGCCTCCACAGCAACACGGTGTTGGTCAGTCTCATGCCGCTCCACATTGGCCTGCCGGACCAAACCACCCTATTAACAACGCACCACCACCACAACTACCTGCCGGTGGACCTAGCAGCCACCACTACTATCAAAAGCCCCGTGGTGGTGCACCTGGTCCAAACCGGTACCCTCCTAGCGGAAACCAGGCTGGTGGTTATAATAATCAGAGCCGTGGAGGTTACAGCAGCGGATCATACCCTCCACAAGGTCGAGGTGCACCATATGGCGCTGGTCCTAGAGGACCTAGCGGTGGCTATGGTGTTGGACCACCTAACTACTCACAAGGTGGTGGTCAGTACGGTGGCTCTGGAAGAGGTCAGAACCCAATGGGTGGTGCTAGAAACCAACAATATGGATGGCAACCGTAAAGAGAACTCAAAGACTCGTGTGCTGTGGTCTTGGCTTGGTGTCTCAAAGACAATTGTGATTCTACTAATGAAGACTTATCTTTGAGAAAACAGAATATATTTTCATTTGTTTCCCTGTCTGTATGTCATTTTTCCAAATATTCTGTGATGATGAAATATAAAGTGAATATGTATGCTGAGATCCTTTTACATGACCAAGCTTTATACATCACAGAAGACAGCAAACCAAATTGGAATTTTCAAATCTTATTATTTTTCTTGCAATCAGTTGTTTCACAAAGTATATGGTTTTGAAAAAGGAGGAGAAGTCCCTAAAAAGAAAGGAAAATGTACTCTCAGAAGTAACTTGAGCAATAAGACCAGTTATTGTGCTGATTCTACCTTCATGACAACTTTCATGAACTCGTACACAAAGTAACTAATCGCTGCCGAAGGCAAAACCTGCAATTATCAGAGTATTAACAAAGCTCTAAGACAGATTTTAAGAGATTAGTTTATTATGACTAAAATAAAGGAACTATACCTGCAATAAGCTGGGAATCAGGCCAGCATATAGAGCAGGAACACCTCCTTGTTCAATGATCTTCACACACGTAGCCACTGTGCTTAACTTTTTAGCATGTGACTGCATTTGTAAATGCCTTCTCACAACTTCAAACGGATAAGTTGCTGCTTCTGAGCAAGCCCCTGCGATTGCTCCATACAACAAAGTTCTCATGGGACCAAGCTCGAGTTGATCAAAAGCATTTAGCTCTTCACCTTCTTGTTTCATGTGTTCAAGCCGTTTCTTACCTTCCGGGGTATGAAGGTAAGTTGATTTTAAAATATCGTAGACACCGTAGAACACTGCTCCAGCTGGAGCCATACTAACAAGTGAAGGTACAAGACCTTTGTATAACGAAAAGAAACCTTCGGTTTGAACCATGTGACGGAATGCACCAACTACACCACCTAGTGCCTCTCCACCAGGTGCCACCATAACCGTTCTTATCTACAATTTGAAACCAAAGTAATGCTAATGACCTTCAAGAATGGTACTAAAAAAGACCTTAGAAAGTCTTTGCCGTGATTCTACTTACGGTATCAAGTGGTAGACAAAGCAAACTAGCTGTTACTCCAGCAGCTGCACCGGCGAGAAACCTCTCGAAATTAGTAGTCTCTTCGTTCCCGGACAGCTTCAGAAGCTGACCTCTATACGTATCATATGCATAGAAGTTGATGGACTTAAAAGGAGCGGTTCGAAGAATATTAACTAAATTCCCTTTCCAAAATCCTCTAATCCCTTCAGTTGTAGCAATCCTCTGAATGAGTGCAAGAAGATTCCTTTGCTCTCCACGGACTATGTATTCTAGCTTCATCCGCTCAAGAGGTGCAATGCAAGTTCTGCTCAAAGCAAAACCCTAAAACCCAATGAGCCACCAAACTTCAACAATCAAATCAATACAAAATCTCATAAAAGCATATCAGTAAGTAGTAACCACAACACTTGAACGTTTACAACTTTAGACTAACTATTGAATCTATGAGATAAAAACTAATACAAACCTCAGGAGTTTTATAGAAAATAAGTAAAGAAGAAGGAGAGACCTTGAAACCATGGCTGCAAAAGCTCCAGCCCATAAATGCTTGGTTGTGTTGAGAGCTCCTGATCCATTTTCCTTAACCTTAATCTTCTCCGCGGCTTCTTGGCCACCACCGATCAACACTGAATCTTTCACCGGAAGAGATTTATAGCCGTTTTGACCATTAAACCCTTCACCTTCTTCTTCCTCGCCATTACTCTCCTTTATCGATAAACTAACTGACAAAAACAGAGGTCCTTTGGTCCCGTTTCGTCTCTTAAACTTCAAAACACTCGACTTCCGAACAAAGCGCATGGAATTGATTGAACAATTCTTAGAGGGAACAAAAGAGACAGACGAGGAAGGAACAGATTCGTCGAGAAACAATCCCCCGGGGATTTGACCATTTTGATCTAATGATTCTGATCTGATTGCGTCAGCAATCCATCGATCAAGGCCACGCATTTCAGGTCAGGGATAAATGTACTGGGTTCCAATCGGAAAATTCGACAGATTAAGAAGAAAAAAGAAAATCGGAAACTTTCAGCAGACCCAAGAACAAAATCAGATTGAATCAATATAGTTGGTGGATCGAAAGGAAGAAGAGAGAGGACTAATATTGGTAGTTTACTATTAAACTTGTACTTTCTCCTTCTCAAGCTTCAAGCTTTAAGTTTCAAGCTTCAAGCTTCAAGCTTTAAGCTTCCATCGATCTCACTGCTCACTAACACCGTTCTCTCGCCGCAAGAGAATATTTAGGTAGGTTTTGGTGAAAGTGCCTTTTCTTCTCTTTTTCTGGTGACGATGAAAAAATGGTTGACACGTCATCATTCATTTTCGCTGTAAAGCATTATAATCTGTTTATCGTCTATAGCTCTCTCATTCGCATATTCCGGCAATTAAAATTTGGGTTATGACACGACTGGAATGCTAATACAAATCATTAGGCTACAATTATGATGTGTTTAGTGTGCTTTCATCTATAATGTGATCCAATATATAATGGTAAGGAGTTAGAGCAATCGAAAGGCAGTAGATTAACGTCCATTATTCTGGATTAAATCAAGTTATAAAGCGACTTTTACAGAGAAAACTCCCAACGGAAAGCTCTTCGTTGTAACAACAGTTTACCAAATCACATGAATGTTTTCTTTCTTTTCCAAACTCTGTAAAAAGCTATGTATCATCTAACAAGAACAGTTCCCCTGTTGTTGCTCTGTCTGAGATGAATTGGTCAATGGCTTTAGGTTCACATCCACCAAATCCTCTTGTTTCGTCCAATTAAGTGTCTCAATTCCCTGTAACGCCGATGTAATCTTACAGAACAGAGGCTGCACTCAAACACAACAAGTTGAAGTTTTTATTTATAGAAGACATCAAATTGACTTGTGTGTTTTGTTTGTTTGTTTTTACCTTAATGTTAAATCCAACTTTTGCACTAGTCTCCATGAACAAAGCTCCAATCTCACGAGCTTTGTTATCCCCTTCCTCTTTCGAAACTTGCCGGTTGAATCAATTACAGTCATCAGAGCAACCTCATTTGAGTTTGGAGCTAGAAAATATAATCAAAGAGAACCCAAAAGTGAAGCAATCCATGGATTTGTGAAAGGTTCTATCTTTGGGTCTAACTTCAGGATCTATCTACATTGGTGTGACTTTGATTTTGTTTACCTTCTATGAACAAGATCGGTTTTGTTACCAACAAGAACAATGATAACATGACTGCCTCTTTCTGCACGAACATCTTCAATCCACTTGAAGGCGTTAATAAACGATTGCTTATCTGCATCATTGTGAGAACTATTGAGTACTGAAGGCAAAAAAAAGATAGAGCAACGACCGGTTTTGAAATCTGCAACACATGAAATGCTAAAAAGCTTTCATAGAGTAAAAAAGTCTTACTTGCTACATCATAGACAATTACAGCAACAGAAGAATCTCTGATATAACTTGGTATTAGGCTTTTAAATCTCTCTTGTCCAGCAGTGTCCCTGCGCATCAATAATACAACATGCAAAATGTTGAACACAAAAAGATAATTAATGTACAGAAGACATATTATATAATGTCTCTACATCATTAATGGTGAATTCCATGCATGCTAGATTAAGAAATGGTAGAATGAACATAAGATGAAATCTGAGAAACAGTTCCATGGATCTTATATGTATAATGTATTGCTAGTGAGTAGTTATATACATAACGCACAGCCAAAACATCGATATGGGACAACACAAATAATCAAAAGATGGATTTACCACAATTGCAGACGAAAAGTCCTATCTTCATGCTGTATTGTTTTGGACAGAAAATCAATTCCAATTGTAGCCTACAAATTCCTCGGCGATCATTTTAAAAAAAAATCATCTGAATAAACTCAAAAATTTGGTATTTAATTTATGAAATATGTGTTGGAATCGAAATGCAAAAAGAAAGATGATGGAGATGATGATCGAACCTGATAATTGGTGTCGAAGTTAGCGTACATGGAACAAGTGATGATGCTGGTTTTACCAACGCCTTGATCGCCGAGGAACACGAGCTTGTATTTGGCTAAATGTGTCATCTTCGCCATTTTTTCCTCTTTTTTTTTTTTTCTTTTCGTTGTGAAAGTGAGGTTTTGTATTCAAAGGTAATGTGAAATCGCGTTTATGTGGGTGCGACGAAATACCGCCAATTATTCTTATTCAAAATATATATGTTTTTTCCCTTTTTAAGATAAGGTTTATTATTTAAGGTTTATACATTTGTCCACTCTACAAGAAAAGTTATGTATATTTTTGATAGACGACTCTTTTTAATTAATTAGATTTTGACAAATGTTAAAATTTAACTATTTTCAAATCGACTTTTCTTTGTGTATGTTTTGGAAAGATATTTTATAACAAATGAAAGATGGAATTATATACAAATAAAAGGAAACAATTAAGTAAAATTGTTTTTCTTGTTTTCCTTTTTAATATAAAGGTCGATTTTGGTAATTTGGTGTATGTGTTACTTTGTGCCTTTGATCAACTTTTCATTGTTGAGTTGCAAAAGAAAGTGTTGGCTACAAATTTAGAATTTTAATTGTTGTTGTGATTGGATTTGCATTATTGCTGTCACAACGAATGATCTGGGTCAAATATTATGGGCTCCGTTTCAAACACATGGGCCGAACTCAGATCCAGCCCATAAGTATCCGCCTTGCACAATTACACGATACGTGAGAACTGAAACTACACGGAATCAAAGAGCTAAAGATGATAAAAACTCAAAACTCGGATCCAGATCAGTGGAATAATACAATTCCTTTTGAACGGTCCAAGAATCACTATCATCTAGATATTTAGCAGTTGAATTTAGCAGCTAATCTGTGCTGTGAATGGAGAAGATGGAAAGTTTCTTCTTAGACCTTCTTCTTCTTGTCCAGGTATGGATATTTCTGGTACAGTGAGATACTACTGATCACGAGAGGAAGAGCCACGAGGCAATACGATGAAGGCGGTTTTCCTTCAAACGCAAACTGCAACAGAGCGGTCACAAGTAATGCCGAGACAATCACAAATCCCTGGAAAAAACAAAAAAGAAGGCATATATTTCAGCTTTTGTTGAAGAAGATCGACTGTATAAAAAAATGACAAGGAAGGTTTTCTTTCTTACCTTTCTTACACCACCGGCATGTGATGTAACTAGGCCAACGAGAATTCCACCAAGTGCATTGCTTATAACTGGGACCTGTAAGAACAGTCACAATGCATGCAAACATTTAGCAAAAAGAGTTTTTCTATCAACAGGATTGTTCAGGAGTTAGAAATAGCAGTTACCAGAGTCAAAGCAGTCCAACCATGAAAGAAACCATGTCTTTTGATCGCTTCACCATCTGGAGATTTGAGGGTGCTTACTAACAAGCAGAGGCTTCCAACGATAGACATTTCGACCGTCATTAAGTATGATGAGTGCTTCTTTACCTGCAACGGTGAGACATTGAGGCTGTGAATGAATTGAAGTAGAGACATTTTTTTGGAATGTGATATTTAAACTCTGGATGACCTGAGAAGCCCATTGACATAGAGAAGAGGCTAAACCCGAGAGCACAGAGGCTACCAAGACCGGGATAATTCCATAAAACAGCACTTGATCCGGACTAATGCCACTGGAACTCTTGTTAGAACCTTCACCAACACTTAGAAGGACTGCTGCCATGATCAGTAAACACAAAGCTCCTATTTGTTGTATTGATTGCTTCTGCCTACATGATGTAATTTGAGATGATGTGTTACAACACTTTTCGAAAATAACATCACCATGTCATCGAGCTACTATCAATTTGCCAGAGTCTCCCACAACAAATCTCTAGTTCATGAAAATACTAAGTCCCACGAATTCAAAACTTCGAGCGGTTGATCACACAAACAAGATCCTACGAACAAGAAAAGGAACGGTACCTTAGTATGATGAATGTAAAGAATGCTGTGAAAAAGATTTTCGTTTGATTCAGAATTGAAAAAGTCAAGGAATCAAGACTCCTGTACGAGATTTGCAGCAAACTGTTCTGCAGTGCATATATGGCTGCAGGGAGTCCTGATGCAGTCAAGGATCCCATCAACGTCCACTCTTTTGATAATCCCTTCAAACTACCATCTCTTGCCATGAGAATCAGAGCACATATGACCTGAGAATAAAGCACAAAGAGCAGAATTTTCATTAGCAGTATTTCATAATTGTAAAATTTCAAAAGCAGAACCGAAAACATCGGCCCACTACCTTAACAATCTCGCATGTCAAAACAGATGAAGTTACAATAACCTCCTTCCTGCAAAATATAGGTGCAAACCATGATAAGAGGCAATCAAATGGATAAGTGACCAAGCCTACTAGTAAATAACTATTCATGGAATTTTGCTGCTGACATAGCTTCATCGTCGGTATCACACCGAGCATAGACGTCGAAATCTTCCAAATTAACTCAATATCAAGTACTAAACTAAGCGAAATATCACATAGTATCCTGAAAATTTAACATGAACAACTTAAACACTACGATGAATAGCTAACTCGATAGGCCAACGCACCATTGTAGCAAACTAGCAAAATTCGAATGCACCTAACACTTAGGATGGTAAGAAATGGCTTAGTTTCACAGTGATCATTGTCCTTTCTCACAGTAAAAACGAGAATACATCATAATTGTCGCATTGAATATCATATCGCTTCGAAATTTAAGCTTGATTCACTGATCCTAACAACAATTTTCAGATTGAAACGATAAAAGCCAGGAAATAAATGCCCAGAAATCGAATCCCACTTATACACTAAACGTATTCAAGCGAATCTCGCATTTTTCGTGAAATAAACGCACGAAAATACAGAATAGGAACCACGAAAATCAAAAACATCAGAGATTTAGAGGCATAGGTTGTTTACAGATATCGTACCCGATGCAGCGTTTGGAGATCAGAGGCTGGGCTCCATACTGAAGCGTAAGCAATATGGAATAAAACAAAATCTTAGGGTCCATCCTCGACGGACTCTTTGCTCCATTAGGCGTCGCCATGACTCGCCGGACACCGAGAATCCAGAAGATCGCCTTCGCTCCGGTGATTGTTTGGTCGAGAATGGATTTGTGCTTTGTAGAAACGAGGAGGAGGACAACGCTTTTTTCTCTTTTCTACTTTATACGTCTTCTTCTTCTAGAGAGAAGAACCACAACAACGGCGTCGTATTTGTTTGACAAGTAGTATAAAACATTATTTCTAGGAAAAAATATTCTATCCATCATTATTTCCAAAACCAGAAAAAAAAATATACATCACCTGATTTTGTTCATTTCCAAAATTTTCAATCTCATTTTTCATCAAATCACATACACTTCTTAAAACATAAAAACACTATGACAGTCTATTATTTTCCCTACTGTTAAACTTTAAACTCAATAAGAAAGAAAAACAATTTTATTTTAAATCATAATATGAAAATGAAAAGAAATTTTAGAAATATGAAAATGTCACAATGCAAATGTCGCTGATCATAATTGTTGTTCCTTTCTTCAAACATACTGTGGAGTGATTATCTGTGAGATAATTATGATTAGCTACAATTCATATTCCTTAAAGCCTTTTTAGCCTTCAAATTGAACCGTTGTTGCATTCGTTCTAATCCGTGATTTCAAAAAATGTGAAAGGCCAAAATGAATATTACAACTAATTGACGAAATAAAAAAACCAATGGACCTTTGTGACAATGATCCATTGGATCATGAATCTTTGCCAATCACAAAATGAATCCAAAAGAAGAAGAAAACAAACAAAACAAAAAGATTAGGGTTAAAACTTTAAAGTAGAATGAGAATCTTAAATTGTCAAATCAACGGCCGTGATTGAAAGCCACCCTATAAATTCACACATTTCTTCAATCCACTTATCAGAGAAGCTATTGTTCAATTTAATCGTCTACCACCACAATGTGTGGGATTCTCGCTGTTCTTGGTTGCATCGACAACTCTCAAGCTAAACGTTCTCGTATCATCGAGCTCTCTCGCAGGTATCATTCTCAATCTTCCGTTTCATTGAATCCCATTAACTTGTTCTCTCTCATTGTCTGATAAGTGATAATCGATGAAGCAGTGCGCAATGTTACTGGAAAACGTTTATGAATTGAAAAAAGGTTTCAACTTTTTTGATGGGAAATGTGTCCGCTTCCTTGATTGAAGAATCACATTGTTTGGCTTGGTTGCAAAAAAATTTGATCTTTGTGGAGAAGATGAAAAACATATAAATAGACCCGTGTTGCGTGAGTAGGTCCATTTTTGTTTAGATCGGTTATTTTTGTTTGTACAGATTGAGGCATAGAGGTCCTGATTGGAGTGGACTCCATTGTTACGAGGATTGTTATCTTGCTCATGAGCGTTTAGCCATCATTGACCCAACTTCTGGAGACCAACCGCTCTATAACGAAGACAAGACCATCGCTGTCACGGTACTTTCTCTTGTGTCAGAAACAATTTCAGTAGTATCTATGTGTAAACAAATGTCAGAATATAAGACCTTGTTTGCTTGCTTGTCAACAGTTTTATCTGAACGGTAAATCAAATGTGCTAATGATTTCAGGTCAATGGAGAGATATACAACCACAAGACTCTGCGTGAAAACCTAAAGTCTCATCAATTCCGTACTGGTAGTGACTGTGAAGTGATTGCACATCTTGTAAGTATGCGTAATTGGGAAGAGATTAAATAGTTAGTTGCTCTGGCTTACCGTCTTTTGATCACTATTCCATAAATCTCAGTTTTGGCAATAAGTGAAAATGTAATCTGAGTATCTCTATTATTGCAGTATGAAGAACATGGAGAGGAATTTATTGACATGTTGGATGGAATGTTTGCGTTTGTCCTTCTTGATACACGCGACAAAAGTTTTATCGCTGCAAGGGATGCTATCGGTATAACCCCATTATACATTGGATGGGGTCTTGATGGTATATAATCTAACATTTCCCTGAGAAATTCACTTCAATGGATTAAGCTTATTTTATCTTGTCTCATCAATTACTTTTTAATGTTTAATAACCCTAAATAGGTTCTGTCTGGTTTGCCTCGGAGATGAAGGCGCTTAGTGACGATTGTGAACAGTTTATGTCTTTCCCTCCAGGCCACATCTATTCAAGTAAACAAGGTTTGTATACCATTATATTTGAGGCAGATTCATTAAGCATTTTTAACTTTGTACTTTCATTGAATATTATCTTTCCCCCCTGCTTTCTTGTAGGAGGGCTTAGGAGGTGGTACAATCCTCCGTGGTACTCGGAGCAGGTTCCTTCAACACCGTATGATCCTTTAGTGTTGCGCAATGCTTTCGAGAAGGTTTTTCTGAAGATTTATCCTCTTCAATGTCTTAAATTTTTAGTATTAATGCAATGTTTATTGCAGTCGCTGTAAAGATTTTTGAAACATGAATGTGATTCTTTTATCTGACCTGTTTCAGGCTGTTATAAAGAGACTAATGACTGACGTGCCTTTTGGAGTTCTCCTCTCTGGAGGATTGGACTCGTCCCTTGTTGCCTCAGTAGCATTACGCCATTTGGAAAAATCAGAAGCTGCTCGTCAATGGGGTTCGCAATTGCATACATTTTGCATCGGGTTGAAGGTAATCAGATTTAAATATATGATCAGATTTCTTAAAATGTTGTGTGCCCTTCGAGATTCTTACTAAATATTCTGTTTTTTGTTTACAGGGATCGCCAGATCTTAAAGCTGGCAGAGAAGTTGCTGAGTATCTTGGGACACGCCACCACGAGTTTCAGTTTACAGTTCAGGTAAAAAAAAACTCCTTAGACCAGATTCTTTATCATATATATTTCTTTAAAAGACGGCTTAATATCTTCCTCTAATGATGATTCCAGGACGGGATAGACGCGATAGAGGAAGTCATTTACCATATTGAGACCTATGACGTGACCACTATAAGAGCTAGCACGCCAATGTTTCTTATGTCCAGAAAAATTAAATCTTTAGGTGTAAAGATGGTTCTTTCTGGGGAAGGTTCTGATGAAATTCTCGGAGGCTACTTGTACTTCCACAAGGCACCCAACAAGAAAGAATTTCATGAAGAAACATGCCGAAAGGTCTTTCCTTTTCATCAGATCAAGAACTTATATTTTCTGCTCTGATTTTCCCCATCATTGAATCTTGTTAGTGCTTTGTTGTACATACAGATCAAAGCTCTCCACCAATTTGACTGTTTGAGAGCTAACAAATCAACTTCTGCGTGGGGTGTCGAAGCTCGTGTGCCTTTCCTAGATAAAGAATTTATAAATGTCGCAATGAGTATCGATCCAGAGTGGAAGATGGTCAAGCCTGATATGGGGAGGATCGAGAAGTGGGTGCTACGCAATGCCTTTGATGATGAAGAAAAGCCTTATCTACCAAAGGTTTGTGTACAAAAACTGTCTGTGTCAACTCGGTCCTATTCTTGCAATTCCACTTCATATGTTCTAACAAAATTGCTTGTCTTCTGGTGACTTCAGCATATTCTGTATAGACAGAAAGAACAGTTCAGTGATGGAGTTGGGTATAGCTGGATTGATGGTCTGAAAGATCATGCAAACAAACATGTAAGAAATATATTCCTATAAGACATGTTTCGCTAAAATGTTGAAACTTTTTGACATACTACCCTCTTTCTTGGTAAAAGGTCTCTGATACGATGCTGTCAAACGCAAGCTTTGTCTTCCCTGATAACACGCCTATGACAAAAGAAGCTTACTACTACAGAACCATTTTTGAAAAGTTCTTCCCTAAGGTAGTAATAATATTATGCCACAAATATTCAAAATGTCTCTGTGTTTTGTCATTTCTTCAATTCTCTCTGTTTTGTGACCAGAGCGCTGCAAGAGCGACTGTACCAGGAGGTCCAAGTATAGCTTGCAGTACCGCGAAAGCTATAGAATGGGATGCAACTTGGTCAAAGAATCTTGATCCGTCAGGGCGTGCGGCTCTTGGAGTTCATGTTGCAGCTTATGAGGAAGATAAAGCTGCCAATATTGGATTGGATTCTCTGCCTAAGTGAGATGGACTTAAAGAGAACATTACAGGCGTCTGAAAAGATGAGAAAACAATGTCTATTCCTGGCAGATTCAATGAATCTCCAGTTCCTGCAAGTGATACACGTTGTTTCCATTTTGTACCTAAGTTTTTGCTTACTTTCTAGTTCTTGTGTGTTTCACACAAATCTTTGACGCTTGGTACTTTAGATTTTCATTGTTATTTGACGAATCTGATTCCGAACCTTTGTTTTTGTATGGTGTCAGATCTGAAATTGTTTTTTCACTAGATAAGTTTTGAATTTAGTCTTCCACCGAAACATGTACATTTATATTGTTAGTAGATAGTTCTTCAGCAACCCAGACTCCGTGGCCCAATGGATAAGGCGCTGGTCTACGAAACCAGAGACTCTGGGTTCGATCCCCAGCGGAGTCGCTATTTACTTTTTTTTATCTTTTAATCTTTTTCTTCCCCTGTCTTTCTCGCTTAAACTTGTACTTGTTCTTTTTTTATTGTCGACAAACTTGTACTTAATCAGGGGATAAAGTTTCATTTTCAGATTCATATTTATTTATGTAGTTTTATTTTTTATATAAAAAGACAGATTCATATATATTTTTTAGTTTTATTTTTATATAAAGAAGACAGATAACCTAACTTCATTAGTTGTACATACCTGTATGGCATCTAACTTTTTTTTCTTAATCTTAAATTTATTCAAATCTGAGTAGACGAAGTAACTGCTTCCCTTGAGACTTTTGCTTACGGCCAACCACGTGACTCCTCCGTCGTTTTCTTATTATCATATAACAAACATACAAATTTAAGAAATGAAAATCTCGTTTTTCATGTATTTTTTTTGTATATCCACCGTCGGTTTCTCTAGACTATAGCTACTCTTTTTTAAATCAAAATTTTAATACTTATCAACGCCATTAAGTAAAGCATGAATGAACTCATAATCATCATCATCATCATCATCATCGCTTTCCACATCGTACCTCTTTATTTTGTAATAATTTAAAGAATGTAAAAGAAAAAGAAAAAACAGTTTGATTTTGGACCTATTCTTAAATAGACAGAGTCCAATGTGCGCGTTCATATTCTGATTTACAAGTTCTTAGACCAACCCACGTTTTACATCATATTGAAAATGTTCTGCATAATTAGTTAAACTAGTTACTTCTTACTTATATTTAATCATTTATTTTGATACAACTCAAATGCAGCTTTTTAGTTTATTTTTTTAATTGGATCGTAGTAGAAAAAATTGTGGGTTTTTTTGTTTAACATAATTTGGTATTGTATGTCTTTTGGAATGTTGATCTTTATTACAGCCTGGTTGAGGGGAAAAAATTGAAATAATGATTGTTTGGATTAATTTATACATTTTCACAGCTTGGTTCATTTACATTAAACCCAAATTTAAATTACTTATTTATTGCTTTAAATGCTTTTAAAATATTTATTACATAAGGGATTTCCTTCTTTCTTCAAAAACACAGCTGTTAAAACATTTATTAGGACACTATATATGTCTATATTGAAATATTTATATCATTCTTAATGCTTTAAACTATTTTTTTTGTTTTCATAAATAATTTGGGGATTCCCGTTACGTTATTTAAGTGAGACGACGTCTCATTACAATTACATAACAATTACAAACAGCTAAAATCACAGAGAGATCTAAAAAAATGGCGTCTCTGAAAGTCCCCGCCAATGTTCCTCTTCCCGAAGAAGACGCCGAGCAACTCCAAAAGGCTTTTAAAGGTCTATCTCTCTCCCCATTAATCGATCGATCTAGTAAATAAAAAAGTTTGGATTTAATGTTTCATCTTCTACGATCTAATCTATAATCAGTTTCCTTATTATACATAATCGCGAGAAAAACTGATCCTTCGATCTCGGTGTCGTGATTTTGTTTATTGAGTTCCTGATTATAGTCAACACTACATTGGTGATTAGGGATGATGATGTACTTGTTTTGTGATCCTCTTCTTGCATTGATCTGTTTTGTTCTTCAATCACAAGATCAGGATCGTATCTTTGTCTCTATTCATCTCATGATGTCCGATTTTTTGTTGATGATGATGAAAGTGTATGTTTTTTCTGAAGCAACCCATTTTTCTTCTTACAGCGATCCAAAAATCAAGTTTTCGAAAGTGTCATTTAAACTTGTTTTGTGTTCAAATGGTTTTGAGAATGGTAAAAGAGAGAACTTTATGTTCCCCGTCAGGAGATTGATGATTAACATGAAAAATATGTTTTAAAATGTTGCTTTGGGTTTGGTATGAACACAGGATGGGGTACCGATGAGAAGCTGATCATATCAATTCTAGCTCACAGGAACTCAGCACAACGCAGCTTAATCCGCAGCGTTTACGCCGCTACTTACAATGAGGATCTCCTCGGGGCGTTAGACAAAGAGCTTTCTAGTGACTTTGAGGTTATATATTACTCTCTCTTTCCATAAAACAGTCTGACTCTCTGAAGATGCAATACTGATTTGATATTTTTTTGTAACAGCGAGCTGTGATGTTGTGGACCCTTGATCCAGCGGAGAGAGATGCGTATCTAGCTAAAGAATCAACCAAAATGTTCACCAAGAACAATTGGGTTCTTGTTGAGATCGCTTGCACAAGGTCTGCCGTTGAGCTTTTCAAGGTTAAGCAAGCTTACCAAGCTCGGTACAAGAAATCACTCGAGGAAGATGTCGGGCAACACACATCTGGAGATCTTCGTAAGGTATATTATAATCAATTTTTCAATCAAGCGAGTATGCTTGTTTTTTTTTTTTCAGATTTTTGACAAAAATTTCTAAACATCTTTGTTTCTGTTCTCTTTTGTAGCTTTTGCTTCCTCTTGTCAGCACTTTCAGGTACGAAGGAGATGAGGTGAACATGATGCTTGCAAGATCTGAAGCTAAGTTACTTCACGAGAAGGTCTCAGAGAAAGCTTTCAGCGATGATGATTTCATCAGAATCTTGACAACAAGAAGCAAAGCACAGCTCGGTGCAACACTCAACCACTACAACAATGAGCATGGAAATACCATTAACAAGGTAAAACTTAAACTACCAAGTGTTTTTTTTCTGTTGTAATGTCTTGTCCGAACATCTGATTATGTGTTGAATTTTTCAGGACTTGAAGGAAGGTTCGGATGACGAATACCTGAAACTATTAAGAGCTGTAATCACGTGTTTGACATACCCTGAGAAGCATTTTGAGAAGGTTTTGCGTCTAGCAATCAACAAAATGGGAACAGACGAATGGGCACTAACCCGAGTCGTGACTACACGAACTGAAGTTGACATGGAACGAATCAAAGAGGAATATCAGCGAAGGAACAGCATTCCTTTGGACCATGCCGTAGCCAAAGACACTTCTGGCGATTATGAGGACATGCTTGTTGCTCTTCTTGGGCATGGAGATATCTGAAACTTGTTCAGTTTCCAATCTCCCTTCTTTTATTTCTCCTGGTTTGTTTTGACTAAAAAGAGTTGTGAATCTGTTTCTGCAGCTATATCTATCAATGTTATTTGAGTTTGTTAATTTGAATCAAAATCTGTTTTCTCCTTTTTTCAAATACAATCTAAAGCACAAGCTAAAGCAAAAGCTTCGTAATCTAAGCAATTGCAGCTTCCACAATCTCTACTACTACAACACACGCGAAGCTTCTCTACTCTCTTCTCTTTCTTGTTGACCAACATCTTCTCCATTTCTGAAGCTTCGACTTTTAAAGCTATCTTCAACAAAACAGGCTTTTCATCTTCAAATACTGGCTTTTTCGATTCCCCCATCACTACAAATCTCTCCATCTCCATACCACGCGACTCGAAGACTGATTCCCATGAAACCTCTCCTCTCCCGACAACCTCCGATCTCGATGACTTCCTAAAAAAGGACGGTCTGTTCCTCCTCCGTAGCTCGAAAACGACTCTTTGTTGCTTCAACTCCTCGACTGCTGCTTCGTTCCCTTGACACTCCAGACCAAAAGATTGATCCCAAACGAGATTGTCTGATTTCGAATAGATCTCTCTCGTGTTTACTTCGATCTTTCTGTTATGTCCTGCAGAGAGGTAGAATCTAACGAACAGAGTACTAGCTTGTGACTTGATCTCTACGTTTCTCGCTTCTACTATTCTCACTTCGCATTTTAGTGAACGGAGTTTCTTCCCCATAACAAAAAAATTAAATTAACAATAAAAGATGAAGGTTTGTTGATGGATATGTTGATGGAACCAAGACTCTTGTATTTATATATCCTTATGATGGAAGGTGACCAAATATTCTATTGGTTTATGTAGTCCATAACACATTACTTTTGAATTTCTTAGTGATAGTTGTAAGATTCGGGATCTTCGTAAGTGGTCATAGATTTATCCATTAAAGACAACACTTTGTCACTTTCTTAGTTTTAAAGTATATAATAGACAGTAGATTTCAAATAAATATACACACTAGATGGTTATGAAATACATGGGTGGATTACATCATGACTTGGTGCATATCCTCATTGGTCCAATAAATTTTTTAACTCTTGTGGTGTGTAATACGATGATCAGAATAATAATATTGAAGTGAAAAAAGCTTTAATCTTCTAAATCCAAAATCTTATCAAGAATCAAACTCCAAAATATTTTAACTGACCCACACAATCAAACTCCAAAATATTATGGTGTGTGTCATAAAATCACTCATACTTATTTTAGCCCACTCATAAAAATATAATCAGGACATATGGAGATGGACTTCTTGACAATTACTCAAAAGGCTTCGTAGAAAAAGGAGATCGTAACATTATGCTTGTAGGCCTGTTTTCATTTTGGCCCATTTGTTTCGGCCCACCGTTTTTAGTCGAGCTTTGTTTTTCCACTATGGTTTATATTCATTCATTTATATACATATTAGAGAATTTCCATCAAATAGTATTTAAATTGAGAACCCTACTATGATAAAAATGAGCTACCAACCTACAAAATTGGGTTAAACAGTTGTTTTTGTTTAGTTTAAATATAAGTCATTTTAACATAAACCTTTTGTAATATTGAATCGTCCAAAGCATTAGTTTGTATGCTAAAATTATATCACATGAAGCAGATTGTTATATGTCTAATACTGTATATGGATAGATAAATTGATATTTATAATATATTGAAACTGATAATGTTTCTATAGACATATAAAAACCATTACATTACAGCGAACCAAACATAACCATAAAATTATTATTTCCTTGTTATGTTTAAATATTGTGGGAATTTAGCCGGCCAACTGGAATTTGCACTTAAAAAAGAGAAAATCTTTTCGTTTTCGTCACCCAAGATTCGATTCATTTAATTACAGAATTTCTCAGAACTGTTCCCTATCACAAATTATATTTCCTAATAACATTTGAGAATCGGTCCGTCTCCGTCTGATATTATAATAGTAAGTTTATTAAATTTCCTTCTATGTAACAAACAGTAGACCTGAATATATACATAAACGTTAATTCTATATTGCATATTACACATTATAAAGAAAAATCACGCATAAGGAAAAGTTATTATATTTAGATCATACACGAAAATAATTAAGTTAAAATCGAATTGGTTTCTTGGATGCTACAACGCTGTTTTTCACTTTTCTCTCGTCAAGCTTAATTTGCTTCTCCCTGCACTCTAAGCTACAAAATGCGTTGTCCCCTCTACGTAAACAATTTAATATAACATTTTCAATCATTATAAGATAAACAAGTCATTAAACCATAACATATAAAGAATAAAACATCATTTCAAGATATTTGAAGGGTTAATCTAAAAACATAACTATCGTACCTATACATGTAAATGTCACGACGATGGCAGAGATTTCGATTGCAGAGGTTACAAGTCCTCAAGAAATCATCATCGTTCTTAGTAGACATCACCACCGTCGGATTATGATGATGTTGACGAATGGTTAGATGATCGGACAGCTGAGATGCACGATCATAGATCGTGACTGTATCCACTGTGATCATGCTCATGCTTGTTGTTCTTTTGATCAAAGAGCCATGACGCTTTCCCAAGACCATTCTCTCTCTAAGAAGAAGAAGTGTGAAGTGAGAGAGGGAGAAGAAGCAAAGGGGAGGAGGAAGAGAAGAAAAATACAAGTTATTTAAAAGAAAACAACGAAGAATCTAATTAATTGAGATAATATTGTTTTATTTTTACAACATTCTTTAAATAATTGTTCTAATCATAGCTTTTTGTATGTATATAAATATTGGTATAACCGTGTACGTAATGAATATCGGGAATAAAAATCAAGAGTTAATTAAGACAATCAATTCATTAAAATTTGTCTAAAAAGTTTTACTTTTATACCCAATTATTTGCCCATAACACCCAAGAAATTAAATACTTAACTTATATTTGATATATACAGTTTGCAAGTGGTTTTCAAACAGTGAGCTCGAAATTTCTTGAATCAAACCAGTAAACCTAGTGATTTTTCTTTTACATTCATAAAATTAATTGCTAACCAAATCATACTCAAATGTAGATTTCAATTAATGGTTAAATCGAAACCAAACTAAATCAGAAGTCAGAACCATGTCTTGTACAAACCGAACCGTATTGAATTGGACTGATCAACTGGCAACTTTATACAAAACTTTATAAACAAGAAAATTAACCAAAAAAACAATAATAAGATGATATCATACGCATTAGGAACAGGACAAAAGTTAGTGTGGAAATGTAAATGGATCATTGCGTCACCAAATGTCCAAAAACTTTTCGACACATAAGCGTCATTCTTATTAGCTGCACTGTCTTCTTTTTCAACAATCAATCTTAGATCATTTTGAGCATTGTTGTTTAAAATGGTTGGAGAAAAATAATATCACTCGAGTTCGTCGAGTACACTATGATCTTTCAGAAAATATTTATCATCAACATATAGACTAAACGCTGTCATATTTTGATTCCTTAGATAAGCACACAATTATATATATGTAAAAGAAAACTTATAGACTAGAAATCATAATAGCATGAAATTTGCAAAAAGTAATTTTCTTCGTGCTTTCCAGGTTTTATTACTTGATTGTATTACATAGAATCATAGTGTTTTACGAAAATTTATAAGTCAAATAGTTAAACTTTTTGTTACATCAACTTTGCGATTAATAGTTCTAAATTGGTTAAAGTATTGAATAAATAAATGGAGAATCGATGAATGGTACATGAGGTAAGCAATAAAGTTAAAACCTATAATGTGAGAGCGAGCACAAAAGGGCAAAGGTATCAACAGTGGAACCCATCAACGGACCAATAATTTCCATGAATCTCTTGACCCTTATAAAGAGAAAAGACACAAAACAAAAGCAAAAACAAGTGTTTGGTTCTGTGCCAATAGACTCCATTTATTCTTCTTATTATTAGTTTTATTTTCTCAATTTTTAAAATATAAGTATTTGATGTTTCCTACCAACTTGAAAGAAAAAAGCATATAGACAAGTGTGTGGTTGTGTACCACTTTAGTTTTTCACTTTCTATCATTTTAAGAGAATCCCAGACATTGTAAGTTTTAACATTTAATCAAAAGCAGTAAAACATTATTTTCTAGATTTGACAGGACAATATCCACGTGTTGTTATTGAATGGCTTAATCAGGAAAATTTTCCTAAGAAACTGAACTTACGCAAGTGATCCATCCCTGAGACGAGAACTTGAAAGCAACCTGCAAATTTGGTTTATTACACAAAAAAATCAATACTGTAAATAGTAATCATCAAAACCCTAAACGGAGATGAAGGGAATACCCAAAAAAAGTTAATATATATATATATATGAGGCATGGCCTGGAGAATCAAACGATGTACATAAAAATTCCAGTGTATTTGCAAGTTTCAGTAATGGAAACATTTATGTAAGCATAATTTACATAAATCATATATAAAGCCGTAAAAATTCACGAACAATTCTTTTGAAACATTACTCAAAGAATCGATTTGGTATCTTGTGTTTGGCGTTGGCGACAACAAATGACTCGCCGAATTTAGACAAGAGTCGTTTGACCCACCGGTCTCAGCTAGTGGTCATAGCGTTTTGATAAATTGAAATGGGCTTGACTGCTATGGGCCTTACTTTAGGGAGGGCCCAATTAAGATACGCCTAACGGCGTCGTATTTTGAGAAGCCGGATAATTCTTACGCCGCCGAATCCAAAATGGGAAGACGAAGAAGGGTGCCGGTTTAACTCTGTGTGATTCGTGGACCGATTATGATTCAGCTGATAGCTAAAGGGAATGAACATCGAGATTATAGGAAGCCGAATTATAATTGCAACCGAGTTTTGACACAGAACGTGAACGAGTCGCGGCGGAATCTACGCCGACGCCGAGTCAACTCGGTATACTGGTTGAAAGCCGTTTTGATTATGATTCAGCTGATAATCTCGGACGACAGAAGAAAGCCTTTTTGACGACTTTGTTGAAGTGGGTGGCTCCTTCGATCTACGTAGCTGCTAACATTGATCAAACCTAATTGACCATACCATATTAATATAATATGTATGTACTTAGAGAGTTACGTGGGTATATATATTTGTTACCCTTTCTTTAATAACGGACTCCGAAACTAAACCTTTTGGTATTTCGGATCACTTGTATTACCCGGTCCAACCAATGATCATAAATCATTCCTTAGGAGTTAAGACGATCCATACACTATTGGAGCAACATATTATTTTTTGAAAAAACTAAGGGAGCAAAATATGCAAAAAAGACGATTTGAAAAAGAAAACAAAATTATATATGAATATAAAATTTTAGTTCGAGGGAGATTATGAATTTTTTATTACAGTTGATATATATTAGTAAAGAAGACTTTGAAAATTAATTAATAGAAAATATTTTAACAAAAAAGGGCTTACGAAAAAAGCGTAGTGAAATTCACGATTTTTGTAAATACAATGGAAATGCTTCTTACTAAGCTAATGAAAATACTTCTTACTTTACAAAAATAAAATAAGAGCCATCTAAAAAAAAATTTTAATGGGGACCGGACCGGTCCAACCGGTCGGAATAAAAGTCAAAGGCGCTCGGTGGAAAATCAACCTACGTAAGAAATACGGGTCTCTGCCTCTTCCTCTTCCTCAAAACGCGTCGTTTCAACTCATTACTTTTATTTTTTCTCTCTCGTTTAAAAAAAAAACTGAACAAGAGCAAAAACGAAAAAGGAAAAAAAAAGAGAGAAAGAAACGAATAAAAAGAAGCAAAAACATTGAGGGTCTCCGGACATCAGACTCAAATTAGGGCATAAAACGTGGTCGGAGAAAGCAGCCATGGGAAGAAGAAAAGTAGAGATCAAACGAATCGAGAACAAAAGTAGTCGACAAGTCACTTTCTCTAAACGACGCAATGGTCTCATCGAGAAAGCTCGACAGCTTTCAATTCTCTGTGAATCATCCGTTGCTGTTCTCGTCGTCTCCACCTCAGGAAAACTCTACAACTCTTCTTCCGGTGACAAGTAAGCTACTTTCCTCTTCTGGTTCTCTCTCGAGTTATCTTATTACTCTCCTTGTTTGATTACTATTTCCAGATATTGAAACTTCAAATCTAGGGCTTTTCGTTTCCTTCAAATCAACGGAGGTTTTCTCTTTGTTTTGTTGATGACAAAAGCTGATGCCTGAGCTCAAACCTAATTTAAGATCAAACATTGATTGTGATGGCCAAGATATGTTCTTTGTGTTCGTTTTTTTTTGTTTTTCATTTTTAATAGGGATTTTCATTTTTTATTTTACCTTTACTTGATTTTTACGAATTTTTAATATTGCATGTGAATTCAAGAAAATTTTCTACACGTGGTGATACGTGCTCAATGTTGATCAACTGATCTTTGTATCGCCGCTTCATCTGTTGTTCACCTTCATGATTCTTTTTTATTTAACTATAAGAATCAATATGCATTGCTAAGTTTTGTGATTTGGTTTATATCCAATATTGCAATGCACTTCCGGTTAAATTATTGAGAGATTAATTGGGGTAAATGGTGACACTAATCAAGAATCTTTGGTTCAAATCGGATGCCATTTGTGCAATTATTAATTTATCCGAAATGTATTAGTTTTCGCCCTTTAATGTTAATCGTAATCTAGATTAATGAACGACTCTTAGTTGCTCTTCAAGATGTTGTTCCTTTTCTTCATGCAATGAGTTTAATTTTGGGTCTCTTTTCTAAAGAATACTCATACTTGAACTTAAGTCTTCGGCCATCATATCTATGTGGCAGTGGCCTAGTCGGATCACTATGTAGAAAGCAATTGTTGGTTTTATTCCGATAAGAATGAAACCACTTGCTAGGCTACAACCATTTTCTCAGTGAGTATGATATTCTTCTATATTTGGTCGTCGAAATTTCTAATTGACCACACAAAACCTTTTGAATTTTCCTATCTAGAAAAAGTTACAATGAACCAAATCTAAACTACAGCGTCAGATGAATACTGACAGTGCGTTTCCTATCTAAAGCTTCGAGAATCTTAAATTGGATTAGAACAACTGTTGTATAAACTAGAAATGTAAGCCTTGTCACTATGCATATTAATATCTGTGTATAGCTCCTCCGCATTGCCTTGATATTTAATTCCACGAATGCTTGATCATGAAAGTAGTCAAACTCTAGTTATAGCTAGTTTCTTTGGTAGTTCCTCTTATATATATATATATAAACTTATTGACACTTAACGAAGTGTTTTGACTTGAGATTAGGATTCTTATGTGCCTTACTAATTGCACTAGTTTTTTTCTTTGTGGTTAATGGTTCAATTACTAATTCACAACTTCATATATCACTACGAACGTGAGAGTAGAGTGAATTAAAGCCAAATTGTATTTGAATTCTTGCAATAGATCATGAACATCACAAATTAGGATTGCAGCCGTGCCCTTGCCTAATTGCTAATTCCGCTTTCTTGGCTTATCCTTTATGGAGTGTCCCCACATATTTAGCCAAAGGTCTTGTTTTCAATTCTACGATTCAGTTTTGAATATTTGTTTGAAAGCTTCAGTACTAGGTGGGACTTGGATTCCATTCTAGGAGAACCATGTGAAGCTACTCTATTGGTATATATATATTTTTTCATGTATAAATAGTCAAATATATAGTTATTTCACCAATGTCTATAGATTTTCCTTCAATGAACAAGAGTTTCATTGAGAGTTTGTCGCTAGCGGGAATGACTTTGATGATCTATCCAGTTATACTTGTGTTGTCTGCTCTTAGTTGTTGAAAGGAAAAACATTAGATCTTCTTTATAACATTAATTTTAGCCTTAATTAGACGAAGGGAAATGTATTACTAGGCTATGAATTAAAAAAAATGTGTCTGTAATTTCTATAACCTTCCAAAGTCGACACAATGGCTTTCAGCGGCTGCCAAGATTATATATATTAGGATCTCCGAGATGAATTTGTGAAGTTAGATATTAGAGCATTAGAGTTTCAGATTTACACTGTAAGTAACATCAATATCCATGTATATGGAAATAAAAGAGAATATGCTGAAACGGAAAAGTAAAAGTAATATTGACATTGTAAAAATATAGTAACTAGTTAGAAACCTGTTTGTGAATATATTTTAAGCGATATACACTACATTTTTATATTTGTTAAATCCTTATATCCTCATCTAATGAAATTACCCATGTATATGCATATGCTGTAATGGAAATGTAAAACTAATATAGACATAGCAAAAATAGAGTAATTAACTACAAATATACCAAAATTAATAATTAACAGACCTGTATGTTTTTGTTTTAAGCGATATACACTATATTTTTAGTATATAGAAGGCTAGTTAAATACAATTATTGACGCAAGCTGATGTTATACAACATTTATGTATAATAGCATTCTTTCTCTCCGTTTCATTCTCTCTATAATGACTGCTATTTGTGCTATCTCTAATTCATAATTTTGAAATGGTTTTTCATGAATTGGCTCTGCTATTTTGTTTTGTTCTTGATATCTCCAGCATGACCAATATCATTGATCGCTATGACATACAACATGCTGATGAACTTAGAACCTTGGTAAGAACATCATTAAAATCTTCTTCTGGACGTGGTTGTTGATGTTGTGAAGGGATAGAAGTGCTGGTTGCGTCTGAGATAACTCAATGCTTTGAATTTTTCATAGCGACTTAAGTCTCTAGAGTTACAGTTACATACGCAACAACTTCACAATCTCCAACCTTTCCCATCCTTTTTTCCATCTGCAGGATCTTGCGGAAAAAAACTCGGAATTATCTTCCACACAAGGAGTTGCTCGAATCGGTCAAAAGGTTAGCACTAAGACGCCCTTTTTTCCCTCTTCATCTGATCAAAAAGACTTTTTTTCCTTGTCTACTTATGACTATGCAGCAATCTTGAAGAAGCAAATGTCGATAATGTAAGTGTAGATTCTCTAATATCGCTTGGGGAGCAGCTCGAGACGGCTCTGTCGATAACTAGAGCTAGGAAGGTATATATGTTGCTAGGAAGGGAATGAACCGATCATCCATAAAATCTTCTGTCTAGTTAGTTTTCCAAGAAAGGTCTTTGGATCTTCCCTAACTTCAGATGATGCCTCCAGTTTTTGAAATAGTTTTTAATGTCATTTTCCAGACAGAACTAAGGATGGAGTGTGTGAAGACGCTTCAAGAAAAGGTTAGTGCTTTGGTTTTTTTCGCCATCCCGGTCATTGTCGGCTATGCTGATTCTTGAATCCTCTTAACCTCAGAGTATGCAGATCACTGAACCTAAATTCAGCTCTCCAGATTTTGGATATGTCTTTTGGTCTTGTTTTAGTCCCTATTTTTTTCCGGCTCTAGTTAAGTGAAACCCTAATGAGAATAAAAAAGCTTTGTTGAAATCTTGATCAAATGTGACTGCAGATAGTTTCGAAACTTGTTTAGAGACTAATGGATATGTGATCATGTTCAAAACAGGAGAAGTTGCTGAGAGAAGAGAATCTGGTTTTGGCTACCCAGGTAACAAGAGTACTGTTTCTTATGCTTCTAGATGTTATTAATCACTTTATACACACATATATATATATTGGTGGACATTAGACAAATATACACAGATACACTTACTTATATATATAATATATAGATGGACATTAGACAAATATACACAGGTACACTTACTTATAACATATACATAAATATTAAAGTTGAGGACGGCCGAAAAAATAAATTATGTTGAGGATTTGGATGGATGGCAGACAATTTTGTGTGAAACCCATTTATTTAGTAGCGCTTGAGTAAGAAATTTAGGAAAGTTTTCAAAATCTAGACTAATTTCTTGTTAATATTTAGTAAACAGAAAATGTAAGAAAGTTTCTTACAGATTGGGAAGACGACGTTCCTGGTGACGGAGGGTGAGGGAAGAACGTCACCGGCAAATAGCTCCGGTAACAAACCACCGGAGACTCTTTCGCTACTCAAGTAACCACCATGATCCAACGGCTGAGTTTTCACGTTAACTCAAAGCCTGATTTGAAGTATAAAAAAATACAGATTTGTAAAATATAAAAAAGCTGTATAATCTCAAAACCCTTTTATCTTCCTCTAATGCGGAAAGGGGGAAAACGGAGCTATTTTGTTTACTTGAAAAGAATTTTAAAATTAATATGAAGTATCGAACTTTGTTGTACCTTCGTTGGCAAGATCAGGAGTTCGTGTGTTTGTGTTTTGTCTGAAAGTAACCGATTGGATTTAAAGTCTCTCGTTTCTTCATCGTGAAGAACCCTAGAGTAGTAGAGCTTATTTATTCTTTTTGTTTTCCCTTAATAGTGTGCTAGTTGTTTGATTACTTGTCTTACGTTACGTGGCAAAGTTAAAACGGATTTTTAGTTGTCACTTGTTACTTTGTCATGTTATATAGTTGTATTTCTTTTAATTTGGATTAAATCATACATATCAGATCATTTGTCTTTGACACAACAAAAAATTCTTCCTTTTTTTGTAAGATCGTGTCCAACCAATTCTAAAATAGAATTGAGTTTTGGAAACCATTACTCAATTCTTTACTCTAAAAAGGTATTATGTGATTTTTTTTTTCAACGTGATATTTTTTTAATTTAGTGATTGACCAAATAAGTAAATAATTTTTTTTTATATCATGACATATGGAATATGATTTCTGGATGATATAATTTCTTAAAAATAACAAAAGCAAGTGTACAAAATATAATTTATTAAATATTTTGTACAAAAAACATGGTTCATACATTCTCTGTCTTAATAAATTATATTTTTAGAAATGTGATACAATGGACCTGTTGATTATTATTATGTGAGTGGTTTGGTAAACTTCAAATGGGCCTACAGTTTCCTTATGGGAAGTCATATTTGGGCCAAACGGGCTTAACGGCCATCTTTGTAGATAAAGACAACAATTCACATAGTTACGATAAATGAGATAGTTTTGACTTATCAACATCTCCAAAGTACATTTGTCGTCACATCAGTTGTGGAATATACTAACATACAACTAAAAATGACAGAAAAATAAAGGACCCGTACAAATCCATTCACTCAATTTGTTTTTCCTTCTGATGAACGATAAGATAAAACATATTAATGAGCTTTGTATTTTGGGTAAATTTGTAGAATAACCAAAAAAAAAAAATTAAATTTTTAGAAAGATAATAGAGAAGGGATAGGAAGAAAGAAAGGCTGAATAGGGGTTAAATAACTAATTTATTTTTTCTTTTAGTTATCCAATGCAATTTTCCCTTATATTTTATTATTAACGAAGGGATAATAACTAAGATTTAAACTGAATGAAATAAAGAGGATAAAACGCGCCCTCAGGGAATTCGACATGCGTTAAATACGTGTCTAAACGCATCGTTTTCGCCCTTTTTTGGGGTTTGGGGGTCTCTCTCTCTCAGATTCTTTTTTTGTCGCTCTCTGTCTATTTTTTTTTTCAAGCTCTCTCATTTAACCAAAAAAAACATACTGCTTGAAGCTTCTCAAAAATGACAAAAAAAAAAGAAAAAAAGAAAAAGACAGAAAAAAAGAAAAACGAAAAAAGGATAGGAAAAAACGATCAGTGTCTCACTAGCTATATGAACATTTGGTTCAAATTAGGGCATAAGACCTGTCGGAGAAAGAAGCCATGGGAAGGAGAAAGGTGGAGATCAAAAGAATTGAGAACAAAAACAGTCGACAAGTCACTTTCTGTAAACGACGAAATGGTCTCATGGAGAAAGCTCGTCAACTCTCAGTTCTCTGTGAATCCTCCGTCGCTGTTCTAATCGTTTCCTCCACCGGAAAACTCTATAGCTCCTCCTCGGCGATTGGTAACATTATAGTGGTAGTGTTAATTTTTCAGATGTTGTATTCTACCGAACAATAATTATCTCATCGAAATGGATTACAAGCTGCTATAAGTTGATACAAAAATGCTATAAGTTGATACAAAAAAAAATATAGGATGCATATTTACAATAATAAAATAAAGGATACATTATCAAATTTGAATAAAAGAAGTTAGTATATATCTACAAAAAAAGACGCATTATTAAAATTAGACTATAAACAAATCATTCTCAATGCTATTTAAATAATTTTTAAATCTATATATTAAAAACATGTTTAAATAAAAAGTTTAAAATTAATTAATTTAAAAATAAAACCGCCTGTACACGTGGATTATTATCTAGTGTCAATAATATAAGTGTTGAGTCTCTAACTTTCCTGGAAAGGCAGTTCAATTTCCTGGAAGGACAGTTCAAGGCTGCTCTATGTGTAACTAGAGCTAGAAAGGTATATACGCTGCCACTAAGTGATCTAGATGATATTTCATAAGATCATGTTTCCAATTTTACACAACCCCTAATCTCTTGTTGCAGACAGAACTATTGATGGAGCTTGTGAAGAACCTTCAAGAAAAGGTAAGTGCTTCGGTTTTTACTAGCCATCCCGGCCATTGTAGGCTAGCTGACACTTGAATCCTCTTAACCTCAAGAGTATTCTGATATAAAGACCATGTTTTTTAGCGCTCTAGTCTCTAGATATATGTCTTTTGGTCTTGTCTTAGATCCTGAAATTCTTGGCTTCATCGAATTGAAAGTTGTGGTCTTGTTCAAACAGGAGAAGCTGTTGAGGGAAGAGAACCAGATTTTGGCTAGCCAGCTAACAAAGGTATTTTCTCTTATATATGCTTCTAACTTTTAATCACTTCTTTGTACACATATAGATTTTAGGCGGAAAACCAGTACGAGACTCGCCTTAGCTGTCATTTTTTTGTCCATACTAGGCTCATTTACTATACGGGCCCATACACTATACCAGCCTATTTACTATTACGAATTCATTTACTTTATGGGTTTATTTACTCTACGGACCCATTTACGCTACAGGTCCATTAATTTTTCGGGCCAATTTACTATATGAGCCCATTTACTTTACCGTCTCATTTACTATTCGGGCCCATTTACTATACCGATCTATTTATTTTGGAAGCCATTTATTATACGAGCCCATTTACTATACAGGCACATTTACTATACGGGTCCATTTACTCTACGGACTCATTTACTCTACGGAGCCATTTACTTTAATGCTCCATTTACTTTACGGCGCATTTATTATACGGTCCATTTACTTTACCGGCTCATTTTACTATATGGGCCCATTTACTATACGGGTCCATTTATTTTACCGGTCCATTTACTTTACGGGCTCATTTAGAGACCCATTTACTTTGGGGCCCATTTTACTTTGCGGGCTCATTTTACTTTGCGGACCCATTTTACTATCCTGGTCCATTTACTATAAAAACTCATTTACTATAAAAACTCATTTACTATACGGATCCATTTACAGTAAGGGCCCATTTACTATATGGATCCATTTACCATACGGGCCCATTTTCTATACGAGTCCATTTACTATACGGACTCATTTACTATAGGAGATCATTAAATATACCGGCCCATTCACTGTAAGGATCCATTTACTCTACGGACCCATTTACTCTACGGATCCATTCACAATACTGGCCCATTTACTATACGGGCTCATTTACTATAAGGATCCATTTACTTTGCAAGCCCATTTACTCTACGAGTCCATTGACATTACCGGTCCATTTTACTATACGGATCCATTTACTATACGGACCGTTGACATTATCGGCCTATTTACTTTACGGGCCCATTTACAAAACAGACCCATTTACTTTGGGGCCCATTTTACTTTGCGGGCCCATTTTACTATACTGACCCATTTACTATAAGGGTTCATTTACTATACGGATCCATTTACTATACGGATCCATTTACTATACAGGCTCATTTACTATACGGGTTCATTTACTATAGAAGTATATTTACTATACGGGCCCATTCACTGTACAGGTCCATTTACTATATGGACCCATTCACTGTACGGGCCCATTTACTTTACGGACCCATTTACTATACGGATCCATTTACTATAAGGGTCCATTTACTATACAGACCATTTATTGTACGGGCCCATTTACTATAAGGATCCATTTACTATACGGGCCATTTACTGTACGGGACCATTCACTTTACGGACCCATTTACTCTACGGGCCCATTTACGATACTAGCCCATTTATAATACGGGCCCATTATTATATCGCTCTATTTACTTTACGGCCCATTTACTTTGCAGGCCCATTTTACTATACGGGTCCATTTACGATACGGACCCATTTACTATACAGGCCTATTTACTATACGGGCCGATTAACTAAACGTGCCCAGTTACTATACAAACCCATTTACTTTGCGGATCCATTTTATTATACGGGCCCATTACTATACGGGCCCATTTAGTATACGGGCTTATTCTTATACGGGCCCATATACTATACGGTCTCATGTACTATACGGCTCATTTACTATACGGGCCCATTTACTATACGGGTCCATTTACTCTACAGATCCATTTACTAAACGGACTCATTTACCATCCGGGCCATTTACTTTGTGGGGCCATTTATCATACGGGTCCATTCACTATACGGGTTCATTTATTATACGAACTCATTGACTATACAGACCCATTCACTATACAGACTCATTTACTATACGGGCCCATTGACTATACGGGCCCAGTTAATATACGGCCTCATTTATTAGATATCTCGACCCATAGCTTTCGATTGTCTACGGTGTCGTTTTGATTGTTTTGATTGTTTTGATCGTTTTGATCGTTTTGATCGTTTGGATCACCGTAGGTAGTCGACACAAACTCTGCTGCTGAGGTCTATCAAATTCAATAATCGAGCGGTGGTTCTTAAAACCATTATAACTTTTTAAAACTTAAATCTGAACAAAAAAATCCAACCAAATTGTAATATCATCAGTTTTGAGTTAACCCAGATTATTGGTCTTAACATTAAACCAACAACAAAAAAACACAGATTATTAACAGTTGATTTGGTTTCAGTTTCGATGAAAAAAAAAATAGAAAGAAAAAGATAAACCAGTTTTCCCACACAGTAAAATGAAAAATCAATTTACTCACAAATATTACTGTTGAGACTTGAGAACCGTTGCACACATTATCTTGTAGGAGGATTTCTCCACTGATATGGTTCTTGAATCTTGATTGCATAAATAGGATACATTAACAAAAGAATGCTATTTCTTATAAAAACTTATGCTGTTGATGATGGCATTGACGATGAACCATATGATGTTTGTTATATATCGTAGATGCTATCACTCGTGCCAAATGTTTTATGTCCATAGAGACAAAGACAAGTAGTGAATCCTCCATTGCGTTGGCACCAGACATTGCAAGATGAAGCCACCTGTATATTCATCAGTATGCATTGCGTTTTTGCGTCTGTGTATGATTGTATCATGTATGTATGTATGTATGTATGCGTTGACATAGTTTCTTTTGGTGCCTATTAATAAAAACTGTAGTAGTCCATTGAATTTTTTCCTCACACCGCACAAATGTTAATTCTTTTGTTAAAAAGTAAAATTGTTCTCCTCTATTATGAAGATGTTCAACCATGAAGAAAATTTTTTAGAAGCTTATTTATTAATATTTTTAAATAAATAAATGATATTTAATTCCATAAGTATATTAAATATATATATTTTTAATGATATTTACATTCTTAGCAAAAAAAAAGACATAATAATACCTAACATTTTAGTCGAACGACACAAAAGAGGGAAACACGCGCCGTTAGGGATTCGACATGCGTTGATACGTGTCCAAATCTACTAAAACGCATCGTTTAGCTTCTCTTTTTTTTTAATCCTCTCGTTAACAAAACAAAATGTGAAACCAACATTAAAATAAAAAAAAGCAAACACGTTCAGTGTCTCCGGCCAGTTATACAGGCATCAGAATCAGATTAGGATATAAGATTGGTCGGAGAAAGAAGCCATGGGAAGGAGAAAGATGGAGATCAAAAGAATTGAGAACAAAAGCAGTCGACAAGTCACTTTCTGTAAACGACGAAATGGTCTCATGGAGAAAGCTCGTCAACTCTCAATTCTCTGTGGATCTTCCGTCGCTATTCTAATCGTCTCCTCCACCGGAAAACTCTATAGCTCCTCCTCCGGCGACTGGTAACATTATATTTTTCATCTCTCCTAGATTCTTGTTTGTTAAACTTTCTCAAGAAAACAGAAAAAAAAACTAGGGTTTCTCATTTCCCCTATTGAATAGTTAAGGCTGATCTTCTTCTTGAATTTAAGTCCATAACCATTGTGTAGGTGTAAATTAAACTTGAGATTAAACAATGTGAGTGGCCAAAGGTGTTCTTGGTGTTCGTTTTTTTTTCCTTCAGATAAATACTTGTTAAAGTGGTTCTTTTGCTCTTCCTTTTTTCTTTATATATATATATTTTTGTAGTGTTGCATGTACTTGCAGAAATTTGTTCTACACGTGGTAATCCATCCTTTTGTCTGTCTATGGGATTTGAGATCATCTTAATGTACATTGTTGAATTTTGAGACTAATTTAGGCTCATTACCCTCTTTACCAATTCAATGCACTTTCCATATACATTTGTTGAGAAATTAATTGGGGATAATGCTATATAGTCTATAGATCAAGAATGTCTAGATTTACCTTTTGCAATTTTTGGGTGTAAGTGGACGAGTGTATTGTAGATGGGTTAGCGCTAGACTTTAGTAGTAATAGGCTTGTGGTTGATTTTGATGGTTAATTTGAGTGCTTGCATAACTACAGAGAAGACTCTAGCTGATAGTTTTTACACAAGCTACATCTCTCTCCTTTGATAAGATATCGATTGTGCGTATAACATTTTACAAGATGCATGCCTATATAACCAGTAGCTCTTTCTTTTTCTTCTAGGGTCGTTCCTTTTTTTTCTTATATGGCTTACTTGCTGCATGGTTTCAAATCACTAGTTAAGAGTCTTTTAAGTTCATGAAAATTAAGCAAATCAAATCCACTATATAAACTGAAGTCTTTCAATAAAACACGGACAACACAATAAGTAGGATTGAATTTGTGATAATAGGAGAACCAATTATATAGACCTGGAGGCACTCTCACCAGTAAGCTAGCTCTTGTGTTGAGTCTTTGTGGGCTTGATTTGGGCTTAATCCTATCAATTTGTAACCTTTCCTTAAAATGCTAAACCCATTTTCTTGGCTTATTGTGTAAGGAGTACTTCCAAATGGTATGTGTGTAGCCAAAGGTTTTTTGTTTTGAGTTTTTCAGTTTGGTTGATTGGGTGAGAGCTTCAATAATTAGTAAATATTGGAGGGTATCTAAAGCTTTTCATATATATGAATTGTGAATATTAATTTGAGAAGTTTTTGGAGATTTTCTCATTTTTCTTTTTTGGTGTACAAATAGGAGATTTTCTCCTATATATAACATTATGTATATAAAAAAACTTTCTTTCGCTCTAAAGGGCCTCTCTACTGGTGCTATATATGTTTAATTTCTTGTTTCGAAATGTTTTGGCATGGATTATTTTCTAATGCCATTTTGTTTCTTTCTTGACCTCTCTCTAGCATGGGGAAGATCCTCAGCCGTTATGAAATACAACATGCTGATGAACTTAAAAGCTTGGTAAGGCTTTCTTAAAACTTTGCATATTTTGTCGTCCATGAATAAACTAAATATCGTTCTAAAAAGTCGTCAAAGGCATATGAAATTGAGGTGAGCATTTAGAAGATTAGCTAGAATAGTCCATTGAGATGGCTGTTATGTGGATGCTTTGTGTAGTGCCTTAAGAAATTGGAGAGAGACCGACATAGAGGTACTTTGTTCTTGACTACCGGTGATGCACTAGAAGGTTATTTATCTCTCTTGAAAACAAACACAACAAATCACAATCTTTCCGACATTCTCCACCCCCTTTTTTGCTGGCAGGATCTTGCTGAAAAAACTCGGATTTATCTTTCACACAAGGAGTTACTGGAAATAGCCCAATGGTTAGCACTAAGACTCTTTTCTTTCCCTCTTCTGATCAAGAAAGATTTTTTTCTTTCTTTTGTTGATCAATGAATGTATATGCAGCAAGCTTGAAGAAATGAAAAGTGATAATGTAAGCGTAGAGACTCTAATTTCCCTAGAAGAGCAGTTCAAGACTGTTCTGTCTGTAACTAGAGCTAGGAAGGTATATATGCTGCTACGAAGTGATTCAGACCATTGTTCCATAAATTCTTCTGCCTACTTTGCTTTCCGAGAATTATCTTTGGATCTTCCCTCACTTTGGATCACGTTTGTAATTTGACACAATCTTCAATGTCTTCTTGCAGACAGAACTAACGATGAAGCTTGTGAAGACCCTTCAAGAACAGGTTAGTGCGTCCCGGTCCCATTGTAGGTTATGCTCTCATTCTGGAATCCTCTTAACCGCAAGAGTATGAAGATCACTAGACCAAGTTTAGCTCTCTAGATTTGTTTTTTTGGCCTTGTCTTAGTTCCTGATCTATTCTTCTTCTTTTTCTTCTTTTTTTTTTGGAAAAATTGTCTCCTAATCTCTTCTTGGCTTCAGTTAAATGAAACTCTAATGGGAGTAAGAAAGGTGTCGTTAAGCTCTTGATCAAATTCGACTCTCGCCTTATTGAATCACCGAATTGTGATGAGGATGTTTAAAGCTTGTTAAAAACTAATAAAGTTGTGATGTTGTTCAAACAGGAGAAGCTGTTGAGAGAAGAGAACCAGGTTTTGGCTAGCCAGCTAACAAAGGTACCATCTCTAATAAAACTAGAAGCTAATAACTAATCACTTTATACACTTGCATTATATGAATACATACACATACGTATCAAAGTCTTTTTGCATTTAATAAATGGTAGACAATTTTGAGTGAAACTCATAAATTGATTTTGTTTGTAATCTTTATTAATAAATATGTTTCTAAACACTAGATTTCTTGTGAATATTTAGTAGCTGAAGCAAAAGAAATCTAAGGAAGTATCTTAGAGATGAAAGTTAAGGACTGTGTAGTTTCTTAGAGAATACAAAGTTTTTAGTGAAACCCAAAACTTTATTTTCTTTAATTTCCAAAAAAAAAACACCATGAAGCATACTTTGAAAATGCAGATTTCTTGTTAATATTTAGTATTTATAGGAAAACAAAAAAATGTAAAAGAAAGTTTCTTACAGATGGAGAAGAAAAGGTCTCTGGAGACAGAGGATGAAAGAGCAATCTCACCGGAAAATAGTTCCGGAAACAACCCACCGCCGACTCTCTCGCTTCTCAAGTAAGCACCAGCGTCAACGCCTGAATTTTTCAACATCAGAAATAAAAATTAAACGATTCATAATTGTATATCATAAAGAAGCTACGTATCTTAGAATCCTCTTCTTCCTCTGATATCTAAAGAAAAACATCAAATTAATAAAATACCGATCTTTGTTGTCAACTTCGAAGACAGGATCACAGCTTCTTATGTTTTGTCTGAACATAGGAACCCTACAAAAGTCTATAAAAGATTTGCTTACTTCAACATGAAGAACCCTAAGGCCAAAATTATTTAGTTTTGTTATTTAATTGCTGCTACTTGTTACTTCACCTTCGTGACAAAGTTAACAGCATATTCTTAGCTCATTAGTGGATTTAGCTCTTAATTTTTTTGTTTTTTTTGGAAGAATATAAATCACAGTACTGAATTCTGATTTTTAGGAACTCTACAAACTCTATTTTTCAAAAAAAACAAAAACATAAAAAGAATTGATTTTAGGCGGAAAGCCGGAAAAGGACTTGTCTTCGCTAGCTGTCATATGGATAAGCGACTTAAGTCCAGATCTCGGCCCATCGTCGTTGTTCACTGCATTATATTTATTTTTTTATTTATACTAAATTGAACTAAAAAACGAACCGAACATAATCAAACCGGTAATAATATCAAACTGAATCGACTTAAGCCGAATTCGATATGGTTTTGTTTTATCTCAGTTTCTACATAACAACAAATTGACAAACTCGAAGTAAAACCATTGAATTGTCCACCCATGGCCATGGTATTAATTATCTGTTTAATACAAGATCATTTCTAGTCTATCCAATAGAGTAACATCAGATTTTAGTTTAATAAACTTAAGATTATACGACAATTAATAGCTTTAAACAGTTAATAAAAAAGGTAGTTTACATAGTCAAATATATTTACTCCAATCATCTAGGACGTGAGATTTCTTTGATCAACCGTTGCATTGCGTACTATTCAATAATTGGATGATCTCGTGTCGCTATAATAATAAGAAGAAACATATACTGAAACGAGCCAATTGCAAAAACTACCATTACTCAACAAACAAACCAGTGCCCTTACTTGAAATTTTACAAAAAGTTTTACTTTTGTGAAAACTATCATAACCACAATCTATTTTGTTCGATGCAGATGAGAAGAGATACGTAGGGGGCTAAAAAAAAACGTGGGGACTCAGCACAAGCCTTGGACTGAGGACAAAGGCATTAAGTAAAGGCCTTTGCTCTCCAGCAAGCTAACCGCAGCATCAGAATCATTTTCTAGCAGATCTCCCATTATTTCCTCCAGAGGTTTTGTCATCGTCTCATCTTGATGAATGTAGTGACCGTATCCCTATAACAAGACAACAAGATCATTTGACAACAGATTTGTTCTGAAAGAAAAAAGTTCATTTATGATGTTGTTCACTTGCATATAGTATTTACCTCAACGAATGTCATAGCATGAGAAATTGGTTCTCCTCCCAACCTGCTTCGACTTAATTCCTATATCCATAATAACTCAAAATGTCACATCAGCAAGTTTCTCGGGCTTTGATTCAGAGTTTTTGGTTTGGATTTGGTTTTCACATCATACTATATGCCTAAACAGTTTTCTACGCTCAAATTTGGATTGCTTTGGCTTTGAGTTGAATTAGTTCCATCCATCTGCTTTACATAAACAAGGTGAGAAAGAATAAAAAAGATGAGAGAAGCAAGACAATACCTTCATCTGTAACTGCAGAAGCTTAACATGATCAACAATATCATTAAGTATCGATTCAGAGGTTTCCTCCTACAATTTCACATACATCAATAGTTAAGTTTCCATCTCTCACGAGTCACAACGAGTTATATGCGACAAGCTCTGGTCGAAAAAAATACAAGTCTAACAATGTTTAGTGTTAAACCTCAGTTTCATGTGGGAGCAATTTCGCTAATGCCTTGATGTTATCGTCAATTCGCTGCTTGCGCTCCTGACAAAAATGTAGAACCAATGTATAGCATCAAGCAAAAGATGGATTCACAAATTTTGATCATGACTTTGTATGTGGAACTTACACGCTCAGTGGTATAACATTTGTTCTTGTTTTTGTTGGATTGCTTTGACTTCGAGGGTGCTTCTTTGGACTGGCCATAGAGCTGTGAGAAGTCAGGTTTGTCGTTGTTGCTTCGTTTTTTCCAACTTCTCAACTTCTGATACAATAAATGGAAGTTAGCTCCTCAAGAGAGAGAACTTTCAGATCAGAGATTACGCTAAGAATGCAATGATCTTGACCTCAGAGTAGTTTTGGGTCCATGGATGCGTAGACTTGGATGAGGATCTTCCAGCCACAGGAACCTTACTGCTACTTCCCTGACATAAAAGACGCAAGTAGGATTTAGTACTTTCAGGAATTGATGATACGCTAAAGGATGCATATTTAAGATATAGACAAATAAAGGAGTGTTGAGATGCTTACTGAGGGTTCATTGTTGGTGCGGCTTTGTACGCGGACAGAAGGTTTCACCATGGAAGAAGCAGTTTTGCTAGAATTAATACCGCCATTTTCAGAAGCTGAGTAAATGGTTCGGATTCCTTCTCGTGCACCAGCTGCTGCATCACGACTTGGAAGAACCATTTTTTTAACAACGTAATCGGGAGGAGGTTTTTCATCAGGTGTTGATTCTTCGCTGAGCAATGCGAGGTAACTCTGTGGAAACTTAGAAGGATGAAGCCATTGAGACAGCGACAAACTCCCGTCGCCATCTTGCATATCACGTTCTACTGCATTTCCAACAACCATTTATATCAGCATATATAGTCAGGCATAAGAATTGAAAGGAGTATGGTTCTAATTTAGGTGCAAAAACGTTTTATATTATTCAGAAGGCTAGACCAAGTAAGTACCTTTGCAGTCCGGCAGATTTTCGGATTCCTTGTTCCTAGGTCGAGTCTTATCTACCAAATTTTGGGGAAACAAAGGAACAACCTCTGAAATAACTACAGCCGCAGCTTCATCAGCATCCGTAGGGTGCTCCATGGCAACAGTCCTTAACATCTTTGCGTCAATCTGTAGCAAAATTGTATTCAGAACACCAAACGAAAGATGAATAAAACAGAACCATGAAGCTCATCAACATATACAGGGATTGAAACGAGATATTCCACCATTACTCAAAAAGTGCCCTAGTAAGTTTTATAAAACCCTTTGCGATAACCACAATGATGAACTACAAGTCAAAACTGAGTGAAACTAGATAGTTAAAAGAGCTTACTTGTGGAAATAACTCCGTGAGAGATTGAAAAACCGAATTGAAATCCATCAGCTCTGCAAGAAATCAATAGCTATCCCTGAGAAGTGTCATTTCACCAGTAAAAAATCACATCACAATCCCCTTGTGCAAAACCCTAAAAAACTGCTCGGACACGAGAGAACAGCAAAAGATTGCTGCATCAAACAAAAATCAAACACGCGCAATGCCATAAACTCTATGGGGTTATGATTTCCCAACGAAAGCTAAACCCTACATTTTGTTCAACCCAACACACAAGGGAGTGAGAAGCGACCAAAACACGAATCCGTAAATTGCGATGGAGAAGAAAACTAGGAGCTGATCATCAAAATAGAGATAAATCTCGGTGGTTTAGCAGAAGCCAAGAACAACAATGGATCACACGAACCTTCCCAGATTTTCCGTTGGGCGCTTGACTTGCACAAATTCGAACTGACAAGTGTGAGAGTGACTGTCTCTCGGAGAAGAAGGGCCAATTTCGACGTTTCACGGAATCTTCAAGGGCATTTTGGTCAAATAATTTAGCTCCCATCGTCGTCGATTCTTGGCAGAGGCCCATTTGGTAATAAGTTTTAGTCCTTCTCATATAATATGATATTTTTCCAACGTAATAAGCATTGTGTGTGTTTACTAACAAATAATGCTTTAAATTTAATTTTTTTTGTTTCTCATATCATGTAATTTAAATAATAATTTTCATCATCATATTTCCAATTCAATTGTTTTTAAAAATATTTCATATTATACATTTTCAATTGTTCTTTGGTCTTTATATCATAAATCTAACTACAAAATTATATATAGAACCGCCCTTACGTTCCATCTAAAGTTTATGATCATTGTAACACTCATTACTTCCTCGTATCCAATTTGATAAATGATCAAATCTTGAGTATTAATTTGGTCTTTAACAAAGATTAAGTTATTAAATATTTTGGAGGCGAAAGATATTATTTCTTAATACAAAATATTCATCAATTATAGATTCTTTCCATCTTCTATTGAGAAAAAAAAATAGATTTTTATATTTTACCATCGCAGATAGGAAATTATTTGCAATATTTCTCATTTCTTCTAAATATAAAGATAAATATAATTAAACAAAACCATCAACAAATTTTAAAAAAATTTTATATATATACTTGAATTTACATGGTTTACTTTGGGGTATTCTACTAATTTTCTTGACTAATGGTTTTGAAAATAATGTTTTATTAATGTTATTAAAAATCCTATCACATGTTTAAGTCTGTAACTAATGCATATCTTTGCTGTTATTAGAACATCCGAAGGAGCTGGCGCCAAAATCTGATCTTTTCAAACTGATTTAGAAAAATCGTTTTAACTTTTATGCACAAAAACATTAACTTTCTTCTGATGCTAAGTAGTGATTAATTAACTAATCCAAATAAATAAAAACAATAAATAATGTTGTTCATGTCGATACTCAAAAATCGTGGGAAAATCGAACCCTAGGAAAAACCATAAAATAAAATAAATGTCCTTCTCGGCACGATTTTCAAGATCTATTAACACCAAGATTAATGTTTTAATTCCTCTGTTTCCAATTTCTTTTCTTTTTTTAATTTTGTTAAGAAGATTTTGATGAATGAGTTCCAATAAAGATAGCGACTCTGAGAACAGCCTCCGAAGCGAGAAGAAGAAGAAGGTTCTCTCTCTTTTCCTCCTTCAATTATTTTTTTTTAATTCTAATTCTCTTCGAAAATGTCACGACGTGAATCCCATTAATTCGATTTTCTTTTTTAGTTTAAGAAAAAAAAGTGTTTTTTTTCTGTTTTGGTTTTTGTGGACATTTCTGTATAGTCAATTCTTCCGAAGATATTTGGATCAAGACGATGTGGTAAAGAAGAAGAAGATGCGTCAAATAGTATGAACAACAGAGGACATAATGATGACGAAGATTTCAATGGTATTTTCTTCTTTAAAACTATTACGTACACCACAAGGCAATAAATAATAATCATTCGTTAAATCAAATGGCTCTTGGATCTTGCTTGATAGATTTGGAGCGACGAATGGCTTCTCGAAAGAAATCGATTCTTGACAACACTTCTCTGATGATTCGGAAGACTGTTTCTGGTAAAATGATAATCTCTATGATTTTTTTTTCAATGTGTGGTTAGGAAAATTTTGATTTATTGGGTGACCTAACCAGAAAAGTTGACATGTTTCATATGATTGATTACTTGCAAACGAAAGCGAAAGAAATGTACATTGACATGTACTCGTGTCTGGTCAAGGTCTCTTAATCAAATTTGTGATATTTTACTGGTAAAATTCGTCAGAGAGAAAGTCAAGTCCTGGAATTGAAGGCTTGAATCTATCGAGTTTTGACAGGCCTATGGCACCAACAACAGAGATTCGTGAACTCAGGTTTGAAATGAATCAATCTCTTTGTAATCGTGTTCTGTTTTCTTCTTCAGATTCAAATTCACTGTTTTTTTTTATGTAAAACAAAAAATCTCAGGGTGTTTATAGCTACGTGGAATGTAGGAGGAAGAACACCAAACAACGATCTTAACCTCGAAGACTTCTTACTCGTTGAAGGCACAGCAGATTTATATATCTGTGGGTATGAAATGAAATTTGATAAATTTTGGTCTTTTAAAGTTCCAAGCTTGATAACAATTCTAGTATTGATTTCTCAATTTCTCGTTTTGTATCTCAGGTTTCAAGAGATTGTTCCTCTAAGTGCAGGAAATGTATTAGTAGTTGAAGACAACGAGCCAGCAGCTAAATGGTTAGCTCTAATAAGCCAAGCTTTAAACAAACCAAACCAAGACTCTGTTTATTCAAACGCAGCTTTTTCTGCTTCAAGAACAACGACTTGTGGTAGTAGCTGTGTTCATGAAGAGTCAAGAACACCAAGTAGTCTAAGTTTCTTTCAAAGACCCAATCTTAAAGTCTTGAGCAGAAACTATCGAGTCGATTCAAGTCTTTTGAAGACTTGTAATTGTCCGGTTACAGATACTTCGGTTGGTTGGGAAGCTAGGAGATCGAAAAAGTTTATTGATCCGATTGCAGATAACAATAACAATGCGGAGCCTGAGAATTTTAGAGTTCATGAGAATTGCTTGTTTGATGATGTTCCTGCGACCACGAGGATGCCGGGACAAATGAGTTATCGATTGATTGCCAGTAAACAAATGGTTGGTTTGTTTTTGTCTGTTTGGGCTAGAAAAGAGTTGATTCCACATATATCTCATCTTAGACTTGATTCTGTTGGAAGAGGAATCATGGGTCGCTTGGGAAACAAGGTAAACACTTTTTTATATATATTCCAGATTATGCAAAGAGAATCTAAATTTTGTGCTTTTACAGGGATGTATATTCCATATTATGCAAAAAGAATCTAAATTTTGTGCTTTTACAGGGATGTATAGCTATAAGCATGTCACTGCATCAAACAAGCTTTTGCTTTGTGTGTAGCCATTTGGCTTCAGGTGAGAAAGAAGGTGATGAGATGAGAAGAAACTCAGATGTAGCTGAGATTCTGAAGCATACTCAATTCCCCAAAATCACCAAGAACCCTAATTGTCATGCACCCGAAAGAATCGTTGATCACGAGTATGTTTCCATGAACGTCATAAGCTTTTCTTTCTATATAAGCAAATAAAAACTGCTAAAAGACTCCATTTGGGAATTTGCAGCCGAGTGCTTTGGCTTGGAGATTTGAACTACAGAGTTGCTTTAACCTATGAAGAGACAAGAGTATTACTAGAAGACAATGATTGGGATACTCTTCTTGAGAAAGACCAGGTTTTGTAGTATAAAATGATCTTAAAGGACGAATCTTTTAAAGTTTCATTCTTTTTTTTTGCGGTTGGACCAACTTCGGTGATCTCTAATAATTCCAGCTTAACATGGAAAGAGGAGCAGGACGAGTCTTCTCTGGCTTTCAAGAAGGTCAAATCTTCTTTGCTCCAACCTATAAATACTCTCAAAACTCAGATGCTTACGCCGGAGAAACCACAAAGTCGAAGAAAAAACGCCGTACTCCTGCTTGGTACTGTTTAAAACCTAAAAACACGGTTTTTGTTCTTTTTTTTTTTTTTTGGTGTATTCGAATTTGGAATGTTTTCAGGTGTGACCGGATTCTGTGGAGAGGAGAAGGAATAGAACAACTTTCATATATTCGAGGAGAATCACGGTTTTCAGATCACAGACCGGTTTGTGCAATCTTTGCAGTAGAAGTTGATGTGAAGAGTCTGAACAAAGGTAGATTCAGGAAAGGTTATTCTTGTGCGGCTGCGAGATTGGTTGAAGATTGCACTCCACAAAGGCATAGTTTTTACGACTAAGATTGTTACAATTCTTTTTAAACAAAAAAAATATTAAAAATATTATTTTCATTGTATAGCTTTGGATCAACAAACACACAACAACAAATTTTTCCTCTGTTTATTCTCTTAACTCTGTTTTTAATATATTGTAACTAGAGAATATATTTTAAAGTCTAGATCTTTTTCAATCTTGAGACATATAAATATCTTTGTGAAGATCTTTTTCAATCTTGAGACATATAAATATCTTTGTCTTCACAACCCATATCCCATAACGAGAAATCTTCCTCGTTCATGGTCTGGTTCGAATCCGAATGATCTGGTAATTGGTTTAAATCCACCACGGTTGTTTGATCTTCGAATCCTTGATCAGAAAAATTCAAATCATGTAACCTCTCGAACCAGGGATAATCTAGCCAGTTCTCGTCTTGATTCTGATAATCTCTGGTGTCCTTTGCTTTCGAGCTCGCGCTGTAATCATCGTCACTCGTTGTCATCGACCAAACAAACCCATCCGAGCCGCCACTACTCTGGTTTATCGGTTCTTGAGTCCCATGGAGACACTCCATCTCGTGTCCTGTCCTCAAATTCTTGTCGAGGAATCCTAAACTCGCATCACTCGAAGGACAACTCGAGTTTTGACAAGTGTATACATTAGATAACATCGCTTCCTGCTCCACAAAATCACCTTTTCTCTTGTTTCCCAGCTGTTCTTGATCTTGATCTGCAAGAAAACAATCATTTAGCGACGATTTTTTATCAACCCTTTGGACTGGTTCTTGATCTTGCGCTACAAGAAAACATGCATTTAGTGACGAGCCTTGATCAACCCTTTTGTCTCTCCTCGTTAATCTTGCCAGTTCTTGATCCTGTGCTACAAAAAAACAGTCATTTAGCGACGACTCTTGATCAAGAGAAATGAATCTTGCCGGTTCGTGATCCTCCTCCTCTTCCTCGTCGTCAGAGATCTTGAGGCGTTTGAGACGAGCTTCTTCTTGGTTCAACACACGAGACCAAGTATCAGTCTCCTTAGCCATCATCTTATCTTGCAAACACTTGGACTGTCTCGCGAGACGTCTCACTCTCTCCAAATTCGGAGACATGTGTTTAATCACAGCCGCTAAAACGCTGACTTTCCAAGCTTTTCTTAGATCGTGCGGTTTCCGATACGGCGGTGGACCGTACTCGAAAGCCGCCGCTCCTTGCTCTCCCCACCATAACTCCGTCCCGTTCGGCCACCACGGTGGAGCCAAACCTTTTTCCAACGGAAACCGCCGTTGCGGCGGCACGCAGTGTTGCATCAAAGCCGATAACAAAGACCCTAACGTCGTGTCTTGTAGCTCGTGAAGCATGTGGATATACGAATTCGGATCTAGAGATTCGTTTGATGACATTAGCTGTGCAGCCGCCAATGTTAAGTAATCGGTAACAGCGTTTGGAGCGGTTTGGTCGAACTGAACGTTTTCTTTCCACCAAAGTCTTAAACTGTCGGAAGATCCAGTTACGGGCTTACCTTTTTCCGGTACAATTCCGTAGACGAATCCTTGAGCTTTGCAAACTTCCATTATCTTCATCATGTACTTCAACACTGAATCTTGAGATCGAGCCATTTTCTTGCGTAGTGAAGCTTCTGCTCGGCGTACTACAGCGGATGATGAGGAAGATGCTGACGTGGAAGATGGCGGCGAAGAGAGAACGGAGAGATCATGATCATCTTTCTTCTGTTGCTTGAGCTTGAACATGAGGTTTCGATCTTTCCACATACGTTTCTTGAGATCGTCGTAGCTGATATCTTCACCGAAACGATCAAATTCGTCTTCGTAATCATCGTCTTCGTCGTCTTGAATTGGGCTAAGTGGTTCCAAATCTTGGACCTCCACCATTTTTTTTTTGAGTGAATAATGAATAGTTTATGATAATTAAGTGTATATGTGTTTTTAAAACTAAATGATCCTTGCGATCGCTCGGGCTTCGGTTTTATACGTGATTAATTGATATTATTGTTGGCGGTTATATTATGGATCGTGACCCTCGTGTCATTTGATACATTGAATGAATTTCTGAAATAAACTTCGAAAAACGGATAATATAATTATATAATATGTTTGAAGGAGGAGGTGTGCATGTTGAGAGGGGTCGTGTCGAGGTCTGCTAGTCTTGTCTGAACGAAATCCCGTGTCCTAAGGAGGCAAAATAAAATAAAATAATGTTTATATTCTCGGCTAAAGATCAAATAATATTGTGCATTTTATGTGGTCAAGAGTTGCCTTGGGATTAAAAAAATTGTAACCTAAAATAGCGCAAGTTATAAACTTTTCATCATGAGAAATGTCATCCGACAATTGATAACATATATTCTTATATATTTTGTTGACAAAAAAATATTCTTATATATTTTTATTAAAAAATAGACAAGCGGTGGATATTTAAGATTATTGTAATATGGTTCTGACCATAGATCACATGCAAAATTGGCGACAGAAAAGGTAAGGAAAAAAGGAGAGGATTGTTTTAGTTGATGACAGATTTAGGGTTTTGGATGTTTGTAAAGAATTTTAGGGATTATATGACGTCTGCCATTTATATAAAAGTCGGTGTAAACATCTAATTGTTTGGTGGTATGAGAGAGATATGCATTTATATTACTAATCATATCAAACTTAGAAAAGTTTAGTATATGTTTTTCATAACGAGATTTTGTTCTACGCACTATAAATTGTTATTTTTGGCTTCGTATCAAAAGACTCGAAGGAGATTATTTGAGATTACAACAATATGATGTTTTCTCTTGTTCCTTCACCTTTTCAAAATCCCACAACTTGGGTATACTGTGCATAAGCATCAGATTGCATAGCAATTGGCGCTCGAGTAACGTGATCAGGTAGCTCGAACGCGTCCACTAGTTCCTTCGCCACGTTCCTTACTTGGAAACTCAAGTACTCTGCCAATTTATGAATCGCCTGCAAAAACACGATATCTTTTAACCATCCAATCGTGAAAATCTCATTAGTTCAATTTGTGAACTGTAACAAACAAACCAACCTTGGCTTTGTTAGGTGCCACATAATCCACGTTACGGTACGTTCCAATATCTTTCCATATTCGCTCCAACGCGTAAAGATCACATACTAGTTTCAGAGCAGCTCTTGCACTTGGGTCCGAACAGCTGAAGAAAGAGACGGTTTTTAGTAAGAGGGTTAAACTTGATTTGTGAGACTTTACGGTTGACTTTTTTGCGTTTTCTTACTTTTGAACAGCTTCGATGAATTTTGCGAGAATGACAGATTCGATGTGAGATTCTGCTAGTGTCAAGAGATGATTCAAGCATCTGTTCCAAGCTCCGAAGGTTCCAAGAGTCTTGGTGTGTTTGCTCAATCTCATTGCAACACTTTGTAGGAGACGCGATGTTCGATACTGAGGAGACAAATGTTAGAGACGACAGGTGTCATTGCTAGATGAAGGCAATGAGAGTCAGAGAGATTATATATAGTAAACACTAACTCACCCGGAAAGCATCTAGTTGGAATTTAGGATCTCTTAGATGATCTTCACCTTCCCAACGGGCTGTAACGGGATTTGGCTGAGCCAAATAAGTGCTCATCGATTCTCTCAAGTAACTCCATGTGACTGTCAATGTCCCACCTTGGAATTTCTCTTTGTATTGCTTCAATAAATCAGCTGCCACCTAGACGAAGAACCAAAACTATGAGCACGATGATTAATTTCAGGAGTATAGAAAGTTTCTTAGAAGAGTGAAAGGACCTGTTGCAGAAGCACTGTGTTGTCTCCTTCAAATGTTTGGAAAATGTCATGATCGTTTCTCAAGCTTCCAAACCGGTTAACAGCTGCGTAACCATGTCCTCCACAGGCTTCTCTGCAGACCGAGAGTGACTTGGCGGTGTAAGACGTTATATAAGATTTGAGCCCAGCAGAGAGTGCATGGACATCAGCAACCAATTGCTCTTCGTGAGTCTTCTTCATCTCTGAATATTTCTCCACGAGGTACACAGTTGCAAAATGGTATGCATAGGTCGAGGCTAACATCGGCATGAGCTTGTGTTGTTGAGACTGGTAATCAAGAATACTGACCTCAGGTTGCTTTGGAGGACCGAATTGTTGCCTTAATAGCGAGTAACGGATGGCAATAGTGGCGGAAATTTTAAGGACGCCAACAGATGCATAAGCAAGACCAACTCGGCCACCTACAAGTTCACCGAGTGTTGCGCCAAACCTTTTGTTGATTGTTGGTAAGCTACTTGTATATTTCCCATCTCGGGACACATCTCCGAAGCGATTGAGAAGATTGTCGCGGGGTATTCTCACAGAACGGAATCTCAATGCACCGTTATCAACTCCATTCAGGCCCACTTTATGTCCACAATCTTGAATCTCAACACCTGGGAGCGCCTGGTGGGTTTTCATATCCCTTATCGGAACTATGAAGGCGTGAACACCCATATCCGAGACTCCTTTGGTATCATGTGTTGGAAGGATGAGCCTGGCGAAAACAGTGGCAAACGTCCCATGAACAGCAGCATTTCCAATCCACCATTTGATGGCTCCATCATGAGGTGTGTCGATTACGAATTCATCTGTGATGGGATCGAACGTGGCCGTGGTCTGGAGACCTTGAACATTTGACCCTTGAGGAAACAAAACCGATAGTTAGTAAACTAATGAGTCATGACACACAGAGGCAGCATTAATCATCAATTATCACTCACCATGGTGGAGTTCAGTCATAGCAAAGCAACCAGTGTAGTCGAGATTGTCAATGCCATCGAAATACTTGTCTCTATGCTTCTTGGTTCCCAAATTGATCACAGAGCCTCCCCAAAGACTATACATAGATGTATAAAAAAAGAGTCAATGCAAACTATGAATTCCCAAAATTTACCAATCCTGTATTCTACTGATAAACCCAGAAATCGGCTTAGTTCTTATCAATACTAACATAATCATATATTGCTACTCAAAATATAAAACAAGAACACGAATCCCAAGATCAAACGTTCATTAAGAACAATTTTTAAAAAAATCAAAAGTTCAATATCTCCAAATCCACCGAAGAATGAAGACAAACCAATTTACAAATACTGAAATTCAATTAAAAATGGAATTGCGAAGCTAAAGTAGTACTAACCTGTACTGAACGCCCATCTTGATCCCAAGCGACATATCCACACTTCCAACAGCTTCCATAATCGCGAAATACTTGGCTGGATCTTCCGCCACATACCTAAACGGCCTTATCCCAGCTTCTCTCACGAGCCCAAACAGCTGCTTCATACACAGTTCCCGATGATCGTCCATGGAGATCTCGATCGGCGTTTGCAAATCCGGGCGGGAATTGAAGAACTCGAACACTTTCTCCTGTATATCCATGTGTTTTCCCTTCATGTAGAGCGACAAAGCCTGACCATTGACCTCCAGCTTCTTCGACCGCGAAGAACACGCCTCCGTCTGCACCAGAGGTAGCTGCGGCGGCGCCGTTACGGCAGGAGAGATGTGCGACGTCAATCGCTGGATTCGCCTCGCTGCAGCTACCTCAGAAAATTCCTCCTCCGCCATCCGATTCCCTCGACGCGATTCCATTCACTATCAATGAAATTTTCCAACGGTGGAAGAGAGGAGAGAGAAGACCGGTGAAGTTTTTTCTTCAATATGAAAAAGATAATAAAAACAAAAAATCCTCCCGGTTTAAAAATAGTGAACGAACGCTTTCACGGGAAGTTAGATGACGTGGACAAATAAATCTATCAATGACGTGTTCATTTCTAAGTGGATAAAAGTTTGGCTCTTTTGGCGCCCTTCTCGAGGATATCTACAGATGATGATCTCATCCTTCAAGTAGTACATCGTTGTCTGATGAGATTTGGTTTTAAAATTGGGCCCAGTATATATTATTGGGCTTTTAACTTTATGGGCTAAGATTAATGAATTAAGGCTCGTTAATCAGTGCGGGACCGCGCGCTACTCCCGAGTCCGACGCCAAATCGTAATTCGAAACGCGGGTCAAAAGAAATCCAAGATCGGAAAATCCGCACAGGTTCCCGCCTCAACCACCTTAAAAGCCCTAATTCACCTACTCAGAACGAAGCCATCTTCCTCCGATTAAACGAAGATTTTTTCTGAGCCATCGACAGATGCCATTAATCCATTGGTCAGTAACTCAAAAACTCCATTTATCTTGTCTTCGTTTGATTTTTTAGGGTTCTTCTTCTAATTTACGAATCGCTTCATTTCTTAGCGTTTTATCAGTTTGTGATTCCGAATTGAAGTTTTCGAAGAGGGTTTTTGATTTGGGGTGTTAATTGTACCTCCAGATTTTTAGGGGTTTTTGTTTTGGGGGTAAATATTCATTATCGCTGTATGTTGGTTTCAATCCGGTGAGATTTGATCTTGAAATATAAGTTTTGTGACATTTCTAGTTTTGAAATTGAAAGTTTTCTTCTTCTTGTTTGTTTGTTTGTGGGTGATTTTTCAGATGACTGGAGATAGCTGCAACTTAGTGTCCAAGGAAACCCGCCTCCCTTTGTGTGATATGTCTAATGTTCCAAGCAAAAGAGGAATTTCCTCGATTTTGGGTGATTTTCTTTTGAAATCTGGAGACGATTCTGGTAAGACCGTTGCTCGTGAAGGCTCAGGGGTAAAGTTTTCCAAGAGGTTGTGTTTAGTTGTAGACGACTTAGTCAAGGAGAGTACTAGGACTAGTGATACAAACGATGGTTCTTCTTCTGATGATAAGATTAGTTTCGGTGATTCACCTGTTGATGCTGATTCTGAGAGTTTACATCCCATCGATGTAAAAGAATCTCAGGGTGAAACCAATGCCGAAGATATTGGTGTTCAACATTCGAAAGGTGATGATGGTGATGCCGTGGTGGAACTTAGTCGGAGAGATTGTGAGAAGGACTCGAACATGACTGACTTTGCAAGTCAAACCGATGCTGTTTCCGGTGAAGACTTAACCATGACTGTGTTCAGTAGCAGCAATAGCGAAAGTGATGACAGGTTGGCGATGGTGGCTAATGAAGGAACAGGCTTGTCGCATAATCCTCAGACTATCAAATCATTTAATATGAGCAGATGTTCGACTGTTGACAGTATGGGGATAGTAAACCACGATATGGAAGCTGATGATGGGCTTAAATCTTGCTCTTGTTCTTTTTGCCTGAAAGGTTGTCTGATTCTTCAGTTATGTTTTTGGTAACCCTGTCTCTTTATTTCTCAATAAAATTAGCTAACTTAGTTTGTGGATGTAATGAATATTTTCAGCTGCATATATCTGGTCAGATCTTCACTACCAGGATATCAAAGGTCGACTATCTGGTAAGTATTCTCAGTACACTGCAAAACTCAGAGTCGGTTGATAACGGCAAACTCCACGTTTAGTCATGATGAGTATGTGTTTGAATGCAGTGCTGAAGAAGAGCCAGAAAGAAGCTAGAAGCTTGATCCAAAGGAATGGTAAAGGAAAGCCAACGGATGTTCGTGGATCTGAAAACTCCAATAAATCCGCAAATGTAGAATTTGATTTCATGGGTCAATGGACATCTCTCTTTCTTAACATGGAGGGCATCTTGACTAGTGAAAGCAGCAACCTTGTAAGTTCCTCTAGAGCTTCTACTAGATTTTCAAAACAGAACCTCAAAAAGTGTTCTCATTGAGCAATGGTTTGTTTCAGTCTGTAAAAAATGAGTCCTATGTTTTGATGTCCATTGTTATTTGATAATCTGCAGCAGGATAACTTCGTAGCGATGAAAGAGTTGAGAGAAAATTGCAAGATTGATCTGGAGAGAGCGACGAAAACACCTCAACAGAACAACACTTAGGTACTGCTGTTTTCAAAGGTACTAGTTCAAATGTTGTTAGGCTATGTAGCCTACTTCATGTTTAAAAGCATTCATGTATGTATTATATAACTTCTGTTGTCATAATTTGATTATTGCATCTATGTTAGTGTTAAACTTGCTTCTCCTAGCAATTTCTATCTGTTATGTATCTTGAGCAAATCTGCATTTGATTTCTCATCTTTTTTGTTACCTCAAATGTCCCTTGATAAACTCTAATAATTAGGTGATTCAAAGTGTCATTTAACTGTTGTTGAAATTACTACAAAAAAAAACTATTGTTGAAATTCGTAAGTAAAGATAAGAGGTAGCAATCGGTGCGATGAACTAATTAAGAATAAGGGATATTCATTTGTTTCTGTTTTGACTTCCAAAAGTCAACTATTTAATAATTTTTTTAAAAAGAATGGCCTGTAGTCAACGAGTTAGCGGTTTCATCTCGAGTTGTTTTGGTTTTTTACTTTTTATTTTATTTCGCGTAGAACTCAGATATGCGTATTATCATTTTCGAACCTAAGTGATGATACTTTCAAACAAACAAACAAGAAACCTATGTGATGATACAACATCGATAATGATATAAAACGTCACTTACATGAATTTATGTACACTTGTAATCTTTGTTTAACATTTTCTCGCTAATCAGTTTTTTTTTCAATACAGTTTGTTATATAAAACAGCAATTTGAATAAATTTTTGTTTGGTTTAGTTTAAGAATATATTTATTTAGAGTTTAAAATTTACTAATTAAAGAAAAAATTTATTGGTTTGTACTTTCTTCATTCAGTTTTTATTAGTAACAAAACCATTAAAAAAATTAACGAACTTGTTTTGTTTTTTTTTTCGCATGGCTTAATTGAAATGGCTAGTCTAGTCGTGCACTCATATATCAAATTATCTAGAATGATTGCTCGTTTAAAAAAGAATCAAGAAAAAATTGATATTAACTTTTCACTTTTTGGTTGTTGTAAATTGCTACTAAAATAAATTGATGGCTTTAGAAAGCGTGAAGACAAAAAGTAGAGAAGATTCACGAGAACCAACCTAAAAGTTCCACGCTTTACCTGAAGCAAAAAAAAAGCTGATAAAGAATCCAAAAAGACTATCTAAAGTTATACTATAGACATTGACCATTTTTTATTTTCTTATATATTATGGTTTGACATTGAGCCTGATTTCATTTTAATACTATGTTATCTCATAATTAAAAATATAATATTATAAAAATGTCTAATTTCCGAACTAAAAAACATCTTTGTCGGTTTCAAAATAACAAAAAAGACCAAGAAAGCAGGAGTTGAAGAAATTGTTCTGCTAAAATGAGACTAAGGTGTGCCTTGCGTAGTTTACAAGTCAAATCCACGTAGGACACAACGTGTGAACACGTCTATGAGGGACCCAATGGAGTTTGTCTTTGCGGGGCCCTCTTGTTCATACTCAATGCTGATTGGTTCCGACTCTATTTTGTTTCGTTCCATGATTTTAATCTGCTTGGCCCATTTTCCCAATTAAAAACATACAAATAAAATAAATCGAGTCATTATACAACACTCAAAATCTAATATCCCAGATTTTAATTACAATAAACAAATTTGAGTGGGCATAACAATTGTCAACGCGTTTATTTGATAATGTTTTACTTCGATGCATTTATTTTCTTAGATATATATATGCATTTGTTGTTGTAAAGGCATTTTTAAAAAAATAGTAGTATTTACAATATACACATGACATCATCAACGTCATTGACTTCACCACAGAAAACCCCCATGGTCGAAACGAACACATATATAAGCTAAAGGATATAACGACACTATCAAACACAAGAATGTTTCAATTATAAACAAACAAAAAAACAAAGAAAAAAAAGTCTCCGTTCTTGTTGAGCGTTCGTGAGTTTATTTCTTCTCTTATTTAGTCAATTTATTTTCTCAATAGGTTTTTTTTTTCCTCTCAGGAGACTCATCTTTGCTTCTCCCAGTTATTTAATTTTTACTTTATTTTGTATGTACAACTTACAAATGGAAATAGCTTTAAACATGAGTGGCTGCATAGAAGAGTTCATGAAAGCTCTTGAACCGTTCATGAAGGTAACTTCAACTTCTTCTTCTCCATCTTCATCGAAACCAAGACCACCAACTCTCAGTAACCAAAACTTACCGGTATCTAACCAAACCGGTCCCATTGGGCTGAACCAGCTCACTCCCACTCAAATCCTCCAAATTCAGACAGAGTTACATCTCAGACAAAACCAAGCTCGCCGTCGTGGCGGTGGCCATAACCTCCATCTCCTCAATGCTAAACCAACCCCAATGAAAAAAAACGACGTAACTAGACCGGCTAACCTATACCGAGGCGTAAGACAGCGGCATTGGGGCAAATGGGTTGCTGAGATTCGGCTGCCTAAAAACCGAACCCGGTTATGGCTCGGTACGTTCGAAACCGCCGAAGAAGCTGCGTTAGCTTACGATCAAGCTGCTCATAAGATCAGAGGAGAAAACGCTCGTCTCAATTTCCCGAACATTGCTCTTCGTGGAGACTATAAACAGACATTGTCTCCGTCTATCAACGCTAAGATCGAGTCCATCTGCAATAGCTCAGGTCTTCCCCTGCCGGAGCTCAAGAAACCGGAGAAAACAGAGCAAGGGTTCTTTGGTTTTCATTATATGGATCCTAAACCGGATCAAGAACTCGAATTCCCGGATAATTTCGGATACGGATCGGGTTCTTCTCCTGAGTCGGATATAACGTTGTTGGATTTACCAACCGAATGGATGAAAGAAGATGAGAGCTTTTTTATGGGTTTGCAGAAGTATCCTTCTTTGGAGATTGATTGGGACGCTATAGAACAGCTTTCTGGATCGGTTTAAGCTTTTTAATTCATTTTCTTATAAATTTTTAGAAGTTCATAAATTCAGAGCATTTGTAGTGAAGCTTCTTGATGTAGAGAACCAGTTAAACTACTCTGTTTTCTGTTTTCTCCTTTGTAATGGGCTGATCCTTAATGGGCCATATTTGTTGGAAAAGCCCAATATCTTTAAATTCGAGACAAGTCCACAGTACCTACGGACATTTTGCTTTATATTATCATGGACTTAACAATAATAATAAAAAAACATTTACCAATTTCATAAATTATCTGCTTGGTTTGTTCCTTGTTTCTCTTTTTGTTATAGTTGTTTTTTACCTGTTCTTGTTTTGCAAATCAGAGAGTCCGAGTACAAAAAAATATTTAATTTTCGGAGTATGTGGAATCGAGTATGTGAAATCACAATGAGATAACACGAACCACAATAGTTTACGAGTGAATCTTTCGACCAGTGAATACACAATAAATTGGTTAGTTGCTTTTTTTTAGAAAAAAAAACATTAAATTGGGTAGTTGTCCCTTGTTGAATTTGAATTTGAATTTGAGAGTCGAGGAAAAACAATGACACGTGTACATTAAATTTGGCTCCCCATTGTTAGGGCATTGCTCTTCACATGCATCCCCATGTGCACATTTATTCAAATACATATATGTTCATGATCCTTTTTTAAAAAAAAATAATATGAACATTAATGCTTAAGATTAGACAGATCGAAGATCTTGGACCGACAATTCCAATGTTGATGTGAGGAATCTACACGAGCTCCTACTTGCAATTACACATTCATATGCGCTTGGTGAGAGCCTGAGAGGCAAATGATATGGGACATAAAGAGGAACACGTACCTACGGAACGTATGTTTACAATGCGGTCGAAATTGAAAAATAAGACTGACTTGGACGTTGAAGAAGTTGTCATTTCTCAGTCATTATCAGCACAAGTACTCTCTATGTTCTCATGTCGTGAAAAGTAACGGACCCACCAAAGGATGTGTGTCTAATTCTCACTAGTCGACAATCTACATCCTATTAATCTCGCATTCAATTATTTTTACCTATACTCCTTCCTTTTCTTCTATAAGATGTTACTTCTAGAGTTATAATTCTTATTTCCAATTGTCAAAATGTATTGTTCAATATTTAAAAGAATGATTCCAAATATTTAGAACGAAAAATTCTTTTTATATATATGTGAACAAAGAAACTATAATACATTGTACTAGATCTTGCCGAGGAAGACAAAAATAGCCATATATAAAAGAAAATATGATTACATTATAAAATAGTACACATTTTCTTTAGGATTTTACAAAAGATATACATACCCCTTCCCATATAGTCGTCTATTTTCCTTGGTTTTAAAAGGTAAAAATGCCTTCAAGCAATAGAGTTAGAAGGCTATAAAAGAAAGAAAAATACATTCCCGACTGATTAAAAAGTTCTTCATCTTTTCCTAAGAGAAGAATCACGATGAACAAGATCAACCTATATATAGGACACATTAAAGAAGTTGCCCCTTATATAGCTTGTACAATGTTCAGTTATAGGTTAGGGATATGCACATCATATTAAGTATATATATATGCACCTATGGTAATGATTACTTTATACTAAAATTACTCCGTTGGCCCATTCACTTTCATTGCTGAATTTGTTTCCACTCCACCAACCGTCGCATGAATTCCATCACCTGTATATGTTAGCAGTAGAAGTATATCATTATGACTGCGTGACCAAACGTATAAATATACGTTGTATTTGTATATGTACTTACCTCAGGTGGGTCTTGCAAAGAATACGACGCATTGGTGTCTTTAGGGAACTTGGAGACAAGAATACCAAAGCCTTGTCTTCTCTCTTGAAGCAGCTAAATTAGACAACACAAATTAAAACGGAAACAAACAAAATTAGTAATGTGGAATTAATTGTATAAACATTAGGTTTATTTTTGTTCAAACTTACGGTGTTTAACTAATATACTATTTTAAATAATTTATTAATTAAAATAAAATATTAAATATATCAATTCAAATTTGTATACCTTAAAAGCATCCTCATCTGTTCGATCATCACCGATGTAAATGGGAAATACATTTTTAGAGTTCTCAAATCCTGCAACAGCCAGAGCATTAAATTAAGAATTAATTATCTAATTCTGAAAAGAAACATTCAAGAGCCATATTATTGTTGATAAAAATTGATTTTTGCTAATGAAGATACTGTGTTATTTTTTTGCAATAAAGTAGAAACCTTTCTTTTGAGTTATGAAAAATACGATTAATCAAGACAATAGGGGAAAAATATCTTACCAAGTGACTCTAACAAAAACTCTAGAGCCTTGCCTTTGTCCCACTTAATCATAGGTCGGATTTCAAAAACCTGTTCCAAGTCCAAAAATAAATTTAACTTATATTAATTTTATTGCAAACTTTTTAATATATAACTTCAATTCACCAACAAGAAGATGCCACCTCATACCTTCCGACCTTGTGACAGTTTCAATGTCGGGTAGTTCTGTACCACCGACCGGACTTTTAAAGCCAGTTCGCTCCATTTCTGCATATTTTTTCAAAAGAGAATTGTAAGTATTTTACAGCAGTAATTTGATTTTTAGAAATATAAATAAATCGGAAACTCTGGTTTTTACCTTCTCGTCAACGCAACGGAAGTGTACAGAAAGACAGAACTTGTTGTTCTCCACTTTGGCTCCTGCTGTTGATTTGGTTTTCTCTACTAATTGTTTAAAAACCTATAAAAACACTTTAAATTACTTACTCAATCATATACATATAGAGAAATAAGAACAAAAAAAAACAAATTTGTATTTACCTCATCAATCATGGGAAGAAAATCACCGGCTGGTTGATAAAGAACAGATGGTTTATCCTAAAAAACAAAAGTAAAATTTGATTAAAACATAAGAAAACTGGGATTGTACTTTTGTGATTATATGAGTTTAATTATCTAAGACTTATATACCTTATTGTATCTAGAGAAACCTTTTGTTGGGCCTTTAATATCCATTCCATGGCTTCCAGCATAATACAGTTCAGCTAGCTTCACAAAGCCATAAACCTACAAAAGTATGTTCTTCAAAGTTATAATTAACTTAAACTTTTCTCATAATAATTCATCTTTCAAAAGTAGTAAATAAAATTAATGTACCTTGTCTATGCATCTACCAGTAACAATAGAAGTTGGAAAACACTTAGCTAGCTTTTTCACTGTTCTTCTCATCTGTGTAACACATAACAGTGATTAAATATGGAAGAATAAAAGAGAGTATTGAAACGAATAAATTGGAAATCTTTAAGTGAATTAATTTATAAGAACCTTGCTTGATATGAAAGCTCTGTCTGGATCATCGACGATTGGAGAAAGAGTACCGTCATAATCAAGAAACATAACTATTTGTTTTCCTCTTGAAGCTTCGATGATTCTCTCGAACATGTCAAGTGCCGATGGATGTCGTTTCTGTTAAAAATTTAAAAAGACAGAAACTTTTAGGATCATATAAGAAAAAAAGAAGAAAACAGAGTTTTTTTGTTTTCTGAAAAAAAGTGTGTGATGTGGAGCTTACAATCCAAGAATTGAGCTCTTCCTGTGAGGAAAGGGAAGGGAGTGATTTGAGATGAGTAGGAGAAGAAGCTCTCATGGAGTCAACCCAAGAGTTGAGTCTCTGACTTTGAGCGCCATTGATTTCAAGGTTTTTGAGGATTTTTTTCTTGGATATTGAGATGTAACCAGGAGCAGTCGGTGGTTTCTGAGCGGAAGGAGTAAAGACGGAGGAGTTAGTGACGGTGGAGACGGTGATGATTCCGTTCTTAGCGTCTGATACGACGACGTTTTGGCTCACCATTTTGTAGACTATGTAACAGAGAATAAAGAAAAGAAAAAACAGGGGGTTTTCAGAACAGAGGAGGTAAAGTGAAATTCGTTAATCTTTTCGACAAAATCAAGCAACTTGGAACTTTTCCCTTCTGAGAAAGGCAGGGATTGAAGATCAATCTTCAAATGAGAGTTGTTGGGAACAGAGGAGGAAGAAGAAGAAGAAGAAGAAATTGCTCTGTTATTCGAATCTGTTAATTGGTTTTTGCAATGTTCGAAGAGACGAGAGAGAGTGTGGGAGAAATGTGAAGTCCCAAGAGGTGGCTTATATAGAAGCACAAGCGAACACAAGAGTTAGAGAGAGAGCCTCGTTACAAGTGGGAGCCATGGGACCGAGGTTCTTCGGTGGGACCTACAAGCCGGCCCAGCTGAAGGAGGTTGTGGTGACTCTTCTCTTTTGTATAAAATTGGTCCCACCATTATTATGCCACGTGTCCCCGATGCAAAGGAACCACCTTTTTCTTCTCTGTACAAGTCTTGTTCGTGTAACGTCGTATATATGTTTTAATAACCTAACTCGCCAAATCATATGATAATTAATCCTCACAATCTAATAAATGTCCATTTCAACATAAACATCGACCTTTTATTTTTGTTTCGCTTGGGAAAATTAGTTCTTATTATATTACGCATAAATAATTGGATAGTAATTTAATGAGAAAATTCAAAACTATTGTAGAAACTAAAAAAAAGAGCTTTCACGATCTATTAAACATCCAATAAACTTTTGTTTATTATGGAAAATTTATTGACCAGTTTCGACTATAATCTTTTAAAAAAACCTAGAGACAAAGGATTGTGGTACAAAACGAATTCAAAAATATTACTGTTTGATAATATTTGTATAAAGTTTTTTTCTGTTCACCGTTTTAAAAAAAAACTGTATAAAGTACTGTGTTATTTCTGTAATTTTCTTACATACGTTCATTTTTGATTGAATGGTGGATCTTCTAATTACAAATACTTGCAAAAAACAGAAAGTCTGTTCATTTGTATATAATTAGCTTCGTCAGAAAACAAACTTAAGGACAGTATGTTTCCTCTCCTATAAAAAGTCTAATTTACAATGCGACACAAATATGCATAATTCTTAAAACATATACTAAACGTAAACCCCCATTGCTAACATAGAACTGAGCGGCTTGACAATAAGGGTTTGACACATTGTATAATCGTAAAAATAGCTAGCATTCACCACGGAACACCTAATCTTATGTTTGTTTTGTTCTGAAATACTTTGGTTATCCGAAGTTTCGGACTTTCTTGCTGTAAGTGAATATTCGATCTACTAAAACTTTTAAAATGTCAAAATATATTTAGTAGAAGTTATAAAATCACGTTGCCCAGCTCTTAGACAATAAACAAGCTAGACGACTTCACCGGTTTTATGAACAATAGTAAAATGTATAATACGAGGATGAGTGTGACTCCTTACGATGCGTACAGTCATGCACACGTACGATAACTAAGATGACATTACCATTATTTAGTAATATAAATTATATTTATTAATTACGATGATGCATCATATTGTAATAAACCAATAGCTCTCGAAATTTCTTATAGACCTAACTCTTTTTTTATTCATGAATTGACGTGAAATAGTTAATGAAAAAATTCAGAAATATCAATAATTTTCAAAGGAAAATATATATACAATAGATGGATCGTCATTTCGACATTGCCTTATTTAACTACTTTAACTTTCGAACATAATCAGATTTTTGAAGTAGATCGAATCAATCGATTCAACAGTGAGCAGCAAGTCCAATTTTTTTTATAATCTAAACAAGTTTTCCTCGAAAGTTAGAATTAAGAAGGCCATCATATACACATGTCCAGACCACACAAATACGCGAGAGATGATTAATCACGTGCGAGGGAGTCTTAGTTCATCTTTGAACCTATCAAAACAATTTGACTTTTTGTTTTAGAAAAAGGGTTAGAACAATTTGAATTTTGATTGTAAGTTGTAACGCTTCTTATTTTTGTGCACGTGGATATACATTTTTGGACCCTTCTGTTCATTGAATTGATCTCGTGACCCCATTCGGGCTTTGGTACTTATCAAATACTATTGTCTATAGTGATAAGTTTTTTTGGGTGATATTATAGGATATCACATTGCCACAACATGGTGTCACTCTAGTGAAACATACATGTGTCATGGCATGCATGCAAGTGTGTAAAGAAAACAATGTTCGAGGACTAGAGCTTTATTAAATTTATTAATTATGTTCTAGATATAAATAATTTACAACATATAAGTGGAACTCGAAGACGCCGCTTGTCTTTGAAAACCAAACGCACCCTTTTTTGTGCTAACCTCAAAACCAGCTGCGGCTGCAATATATTTGTCTGTTATACTTATTTTTTTGTTGGTCAGAATTATTTTAAGATATGTAATTTTCTATCAATATCATATTATTTTAATATTGGTACATTTGATATGCAATAACTGAGGCAATCAAATCACAACTTGTTAAATTAAACCTGTGGACTCTATATTACCATATGCATGTAAACAAAGTCGAACCCGTGGATCGCATTGGAATATGCTCTTGTTACATGCCTGGTATTGAATATAAGACAAAATAGTTTGGTACTCAGTCAAAATATTTATATATATGTATACGAACTACTAAGTTATACTTTAATCAAAATTCGCCGTTTCCGTGTTATGGATTCGACACTGATATGAAAGCAACTCGATTTATTTTTATTTTTTTACTCTAGAAACTCCGAGAGACATAAAAAGAAAATTCAAATTCAAAATGAGTTATAATATTTTTTTTGTGGGAAGAAAGATGGTAGGTCACGATTTCAAATTCCTACAAGGAATATGTGCTAGTCAAGGAAAATTCAGTCATCATTTGATCACGTCTATGACTTAAGCTACCTGGTCAATGGCACGAAACCAGTAGACTTCTTGCTTTGTTTGACATTAATCAAGAATATGATTCTTGGCCAAGGGAAGAGAACGTTTAACTTTTTGACCAACTAAGAATACAAGATACTATCATACTACGTACATAGTAAAAGAAAATCATATCAACTTTTAGGAGTCTTATGAATGATGATCTTTATGTGTTATATATAACCTTTTTATGTGCGGGATTAACTTTTGATCATATATTGTCATCGCTTGAACGAAGTGCCGAACTTTAAAACCAAATAAGGGAACGAATTTTTAAAAAGGAGCTTACCAAAACTCGGATACAGATTTCAACATAGCTAGCCATCAAATTATTTTAATAAAAAGCTTATTGTTCAATCAGATAAGCTACTCGCATTTGAACTCTTCTTTCTTAAGATTATATAATTGTTGTCATATTAGATTAACAAAAATGAAAAATAAACGAATATTTTTTTATATGTTCTTAGATTCCGTAATACAGTATTTGGTTATAGAATGTTGACCAAAAATTATTCTTTATGTGAAACAAGAACCTTCAAACCCTCGGAAAATACTCCCTCGGAAAATACTACTAGCTAGATGGACACTGGACAGTCTTAACGAATCAGGTTTTTTTTTACCCAAATAATTGTTCTTTTTAAAATAATATTCTTGATTTGTTAGGATCTTATTCGCGATGCCATGTGCTTCCAATTTTCGGATTCGATGTATCTTGAAAATTTTAGTTGTCTAATGTGAACGTGATCAATACAATCATATATTTAATTACTTATATGAATTAGAATGATATTCTCCAAATAAAAACTTCTGGTTTATGTTTAACGCTAACATTCATAAAAAAATTTCTCTCGAGGTTCCATATGGTGCAAATGTTGAAGAATGGGGAAAAGAGAGACATAATAAATTGTTTTAAAAAAACTTACCATATCAAATAATTCGATCTAACAATTGATGATGATGTAAGCGAAGATGTAATGGTTGAAGAAAGAAGTTTCATGGGCGATCCTAGAGAGATTCAGATTCATTCGATTCTTTGACCTTCGTTAGTTTTTATTTAAATACACCTCTTTTTCCATCTTATGGCATTGCACTCTACACATATAAAAATAATAAAATGAATAAAGCTGCAAATAAAGCTTTTTATTTTTAGTATTAGGTTCCGACTGTTACCCAATTCTTTTATTTGAGTTATAAACTGGAAAGCAAACCCGTGTTTCTCGGCTGAATCAACGCCTTTGAACATCTTCTTAGATTGTTGTCGGTTTAAAATAATAAGCTTTACTGTGTTTTTAAATCAACCTAAAATTTCTATTTTATATATGTCGCGACGATTCAACATATAACTAATGTCTCCAAAAGTTAGATTGTGAATTAGTTAGCTACACGTGCATGCACATCCACGAAGTTTACGAGTCTTCTCTTGACCTGAAACATGGTCCTTCACTTAAAATGATGTTCTCGTCAACTAGAAACATTAAAACAAAACAAAACAAAATCGTTTATTTTAAAAAAATAATTACCAAAAAAACGGGTCTGTACAGAAAGTAGGCATATGATAGATTTATCTACGAAACCATTTTCCACTTGATTAAAACAAATTTCTGATTCGGAAATTTCCTATATAATAATTGTTCCGAGGCTAAAATTTCTTACGATCAGATGGGGAAATGATTTTTTTGGAAAAAAAATTACAATAAAACTAGCTAGGTCTCTTTATAACATCAATCTATATATACAGATATTTTAACATTCGAATTCGTTTACCACTATTTAGTTCGAAGATAGTATTCGAGTTTCAGTAAAAAAATTTAATTAAGAAGATGCTCATAGGATGATATCTGGCTTTCATGCATATTTTAGTTTTTTTTTCGCCCTTTATTTTAAAGAAGAAAATACATATACTTTATTCGATTGTCTCAATTATTATAGTTACGTACGTTTTTCTGGTAGTCAATTGAAGTGTCAGGCTAAATCGCCGGCCATGGACCGGACCAAGCTTCAAAAAGGTTCATAACGTGTCAGGAGGTTGCCGCTCGCTGCCCAAACCATACGACTCGTCTGAATCTGTCGTTCTATCGAAACCGACACCACACGTGTGATCTACTTCGGTACGTGTCCCTATTGAAACACAAACCCTCTCTAGTGGTCGGCAGATTCTTTTCTTTAATTTACTTTCCCGTCACATACAAGAGGAAAAAAAAAGCCATAGCAATTAAGTAAAATTTAAAAACATAACACTAAGACATGCATTCATCGTACGTGCACGCACCAAGTCCACATGCTCGGTCTCTCTCCCCGACTAATCCCATCAATAGGCCAAGCACTTTCTTCATAATTTTTTTCTTCTTATAATTAAAATTTTCTGGAATGAAAACCATACTAATTTTCGAAAAATCAAATATTTTTGACATTTAAAACGATTAGGAAGATCAAAATCTGCTAACACCGTAATGAGAATATTGAATTGTCATCCTTAACTGATAAAATGAAAAAAAAAGTCAACCACTAATTAAACGATCATGAACTAATTTATTGTGTGTTTCTTTTGTTGATACACTTGTTTTCAGAAGTGAGAAAAAATTCTCAGATTTTTCTTTGACATTTTAATTTGTATAAATTTTTTGAAATTAGTTATTTAAAAAGATATTTAACTAATGATTCGACATCAAGGAACTTATTTTCAGTTTTTTGGTTAAACTAAATTTTTTCTTCTTTTTTTTCTGGCAAATGAAGGGACATTTACGTTTTATAATATATATATGCAAAGAGGATATGTTGAATGGGAAGCTTATAAGTGAGTGGAAATAATAGAGGGTCAATATCAGTTGGGAACATTCAACGTGTATAAATTGACATGAGGTTTTTGGCATATATATTTTGTCAAGTTGATATGATTATTTGGGGATAATTAATCAAAAGAAAGTAGAAGAAATGAGCTGTAAAGAGTTGTAATTAAGTGAGAAATGAGAGTGTGATTACATGTAAAGAAGCTTATTCTACGTCGTTGGTTTGGTGTGTTTCTCTTCGCTTTCCTATCTTTTCTTTTTCTGTCGAAGCATTATGGAGATAACACGTTTCGATCCTCTCTCCCATGTAACGTAGACTTGTTTTTCTAGGAAATTATGACATTTTATTTAATAAACAAATATGTTTCTAAATTCATAGGATTCATAAACCCAATAATAATTATACATTATAAAACATTTGAAATTTTTATCCAACCAAATGATTCAGCTATATGTTACTGTTGATATCATTACTATATTGTATGTTTTATCTACTAGACCGATTCACTTCACATTATCGATGAGTGACAGATATACACACAAATAGTTCACAAAGAATATCGAATCATAACAGACGTATGAATGAAGAAGAAAAAAACTAGCATATTGATTTAAAATAACAAATATTCTTGGACCATAAACAGTTCCCTATCACGTGGTAAGGATGAGAAAATACCCATGGGATGTGAGGAATTATATTCTTTATTATTTTGTACTTTATTAACTTTTTATTTTAACTTTCGATGTAAATTAATTAGGAATACTTATGGAGTAGAAAATAAAAGAAGAGAACAAGGAAAAAAGTAAATTGACAGGTAAACGGAAACAACTGCCAAAGCCTAACGGTATCGCTACTTTCAACGTACTTTCGGTCGTGGATATGGGCCCACTTTATCACCCCACGGCTTTCCTACGCCTTTGTGACTCAGTTACTTCTTGGCCCACAGGCCCATAACATAATCTATTTTTTAATTTTGTCAAATAAAACATAACAATAATGGACTTTTTTAATTAGTGGATATTGATCTAGAAGACAAACCATCATATATATAAATTAATTGATATAAACATTAATATCTAATTTGGTACATAATTTAAAAATGTTTGATTATGAAACTTCTTTTTTCGTGAAACGCTATTATTAATTCAGGAGTTACAATTTTAAATTGTAAAAAAAGAAGAAGATGGAAAATTATTTACCACTTATTGTCGGCCCACACATACACTGCTGAAAGGGAAAAAGTATATTGGGAAAAAAAAAGTAGGATTCTTTTGTCATTATGTGATTTGCTTTTTCTTTCTTCATATCATTTGCTCTAAGCCCTTGGTTTTTAGTAGATTATTCTTATAGTAATCGGATGGATTTAAGCAATTTATCTAGAATATTAACATATTCTCATTTTTTTCATTGGTTCAGTTTCTGTGTTTGTAATTAATCTATTTCCAACAATTTGATTGTAGCAGTTTAAGTAATTTGCTAGTAGTATTTAATTTTTTTATACTATGATTAAAATTTTAAATTGTGTAATAAGGATGTCAAATAATTTTGTATCTATAGTTAAATTTTCTTATAAATTTATATCATGCGGTTGTGAAAGGAAAAAAATTAAAATTTATAATTACATAACATAAAGAAAACAAATAGGTGAAGATTAAATAACACAAACGAGATGTTTCCCAAAAGAAGCAAAAACTGTAATAGTGATTTAATGATCCATATCATTAATACATATAAGATCATGTCCGGAGCCAAGAAGATAGAAAACTTTCGAAAAATATATGTATTTAATATTTGGTTCTTTATTTGAATCCATGTTAACTAATCCTCATCCCTTATCGATAATCTATAATAACTAGTGATGATAACAATCCAACGCAATGATCAAATTAGTAAATCCCCGCATTAACAATATAATTATTACTTTATTGGCCTTATCCAATAAATTAATAAATACCATACCAAATTGGGAAATGCTTCCACACAATGTTTGTTATTCTTTATTTATTTTTCGACCAAACGTTATTACGATCTCTTTTTTTATTTTAGAACTTTTTACTGTTTTTGTTGTCGTTATAGTTTGTCTTTTTCATTCTATCTCTACCCTAAAAAGGAAATTATAGTATATGCTTTTGTTATGGACTTATCGTTACGAGGCGTCTCTAGCCCCTTAGTCTGAGCTTCCACATCTTTGAGGAACCTTATTATTGAATATCTCAGCAGTAACATTTAAGCACAGCAGAATGAAAGAAAACAGATACAAGGCTGAAAATAAAGAATAATTCGATGCTACTTTAATAATTTGGAAACAATGTGATTAATCAACTACCTTCAAGAATCTGAAGACGGGGAGATATATCCTATAGATCACAAATAAGTGGAAATTATTTAATTTGGAGAGAAAATCTAGCATTACCACGCCCAAATCCGCATGGTTTCAAAAGTGTTTAAAAAAAGTTTGCATTTAAAATTTTAAAAATATCAGAATATTCCAAGAAAATCAGCAAAAGAGATTCACCTACAAAAAAATAAAAAATAAATGTGCGATTAATATTAGCAAGCGACTAGTAATCAACTCCGGTTAATAGAAGAACGTTTCGTATAAGTTATAACTACTATGCCATACAATGTAGATATTGTTGTGATTTCGCAATAACATTTAGACGTCTAAATCTATTTGCCTTACTCGTGCATGCAACTGTTAAAACAAGAACAAAACACTTGCGTCGTTGACCCTTAGTTTTGTCTGCTTGTTCTAGTTTGGGTTCGCTTCTTGATATGGATCCATACATTTAGACACTAATGCACAAACGAATTCATGTTCTATATGGGTAGATAAGTAATATTTTTAATCACGATAAATAGTAAATGATTAAAAGTAATTTAAATTATGCGACAAATTTGAATTACGACGAGCATTTTAAAACAGCGCAGGTTAAAATAACTTGTTTGAGGTCAGGGAATTTTGATTTATGAATTACAAGTGGGTGTCTTTAAAACGATATCAGATTCTGATTTGATGGAATCCTCAACGGTTCTCAAATCACGTCTTTGAAAGCTATAAACAAAAAAATATTCGAATATATATTTAATCAAATGTGATGTGCTTTGGAAATCTTTAGATAATTAAATCTTGGCCGTTTAACTTGGTGGGTTCACACACCCAACTTGGTTTCAGCTGGAATATGAATATATATGATATAAAAAAGTTTATGCTCCGAGTTTCGAAATAAGAAACTCGTTTGGAAAATAAACTAATGTTTTCTGTTGACAAAATATTAATATCTCAAGAGCCATATTGTGACATCAAATCACAAGGAGCATATACTTTGACAAACAGGTATATGCTACGTTTATTACTATTTTCTTTTCAAATCTAGTAGAAATAATAAGACATTAACATTATGGTGGAAAAAAAAGACATTACAGTGTGGAATTTATTTCATTTAGCTAGTAAGGCCCAAAACAAAACCCACATTCTGGTCTGGGCTATATAAGCAGTTGACATCTATAATTTAGTTACTATCATAAAATAAATATCAGACTTTTTTTGGAAAAAAAAAGAGAGATGCAATTGACTATTGAAACAAAAGTAGAATGATTCATTAATTCCAACGGATTATAGCTACACCAACGGAATATCCACATAAAGTATTAATAATTTTAATCTCTCAAGCCACAAAAAAAAACATTTTATAATCAGAAATTAATAATCTTTGCTTAAGCGAGAACAAGTAAACGATTACAATTAATTTAAAAGTTTTCAACAGTCTTCGATTTCATACAATTTGGCTCTACCAACCAGTAACAATAAGAATTCTATAAGGTGACGATGTTACGCGGCAGTTCCACCTTCCTCCTCCGTCTCCTCCTCCTATCCGCCGTCGCGATCGCTCTCGCCGTAAGTCACTTCCTTGCAAATGCACACACATGAATCGTATATTATAGTTACATTTTATGATTAATGCTATTATTTAACTAGATGGACAATGATGTCAACATGTGCGTGTTCACGGTTTACATAAGAACCGGTACGGTTTGGAAAGCCGGTACAGACTCCATCATGAGCCTCCGTCTTTACGATAGTTATGGCCAGGATGCCGTTATCTCCGATTTGGTGTCATGGGGAGGTTTAATGGGTCCATTTCACGATTATTTCGAGAGGGGTAACCTTGACATTTTCACCGGTTTAGGTTCTTGTCTATCGGGTCCGGTTTGTGCGATGAATTTGACATCTGACGGCTCTGGCGATCATCACGGTTGGTATTGTAACTACGTGGAAGTAACGATGAGTGAGAGTCGTCGCAGAAGTTGTTCTATGGAGAAGTTCACGGTGGAACAATGGTTGGCTCGTGATGCTTCGCCGTATGAGCTGTCTGCGATCAGGAATCACTGTTCGGACTTTGTCAAGAATCGGCGAGTCATTGTTCCCACGATGTGAAATCTGATATGTATATATTTTCTTTTTTCGGGGGGTCAATCATCAATGAAACATGATGTGATCATATATATTTGAGTGTGTTTCAGATTTCGTGTTTTTGTATTACAATGTCGAGAATGATGATGCTTTATCGTTAATTAATACTGTCTCTTCTATTCATAAAGTTATTTTATATAGTAATACGTAGAATTATAATGGAGCGGGCTAATCCGCATTAACTCTAAGCTGCATATTATAAGTGGCCTTTTTTTTGTGATATTGGAAACTTTTGAGTTTTTTTTTTTTAAACTAAATCCAGCATCACAACAATCTCATTTCTATACAAAACATTTTAATCACCCAAAAAAAAATGTAAAGAATCACACAATTTTGTCAATTAGGTGTCTCACTCGCCGGCCCCAAAAAAAATCAGATATGGAATCTTCCGGCAGTGTTTTTTCTCAATCATATTAGTCCTCCCGGTGGTTTTTAATCACCGGAAAACTCTCAAGAGTCTTGGCCACGACGTTTCATGAGTTGTTGTTGTGCCTCCGATAATCCTCTGGCCACTTCGTCATCCTCCGGCGTTTCTTTTTTCAATACCTCGTAGTCCGCCACCGCCAGTTCCCACTTCCCGATCTGCACCACCACCGCAAAAAAACGATAAAGTCGCTGACTTTATTATGCTTTTGAAATCGAGTCCATTGGGTTTTTTTTGTTTACCTTAGCGTTACAATCGGCTCTTCTGAGGCGAGCTTTGCGGTAGCCCGGCCGGACAGAGATCGCCGCCGTGCAATCCTCAACGGAATTTTCGAATTGACCCAATTTTGAACGGGAAGCCGCGCGATTGCAGAGCAAAACGGAGTTTCGCGGATCGTGGTCTAGTCCCTCTCCGTAGGCGGCGCACGCCTCCTGGAACCGCCCAGCTTTAAAAAGTTCGTTTCCTCTGAATCTAGCTTCGGTCACCGCTTGGGCTCGCCGTAAAACCATGTTCACCTCCCGGTTATTCCCGTCTAACTTGCCGGCGCGTTGGATCGCCTCCACCGCCTCGTCGAATCTGATAAAATGGTATGTTAAACCGGAAATTTACAAATTGCTGACACTTAGACACGTACGTATCGCTTATATACCTATACCGGGTTGATACAATGAACCAAAACTAACCGGGCTTTCAAATTTATGACCGGTGGATACTCCATACCGGGTTAACGCAAGAACTGTGAAATGAAACATGGAATTCAATTTTGGCTGCTTTACACTCACTAATTGAGTAAAACAAGAAAAGCGAAGACTTTCATTATAAAACAATATTTCATACGAACTATACATGACTCTATAACAAGAAAACCAAAAATTGTGATTTTAAACCAGGATTTGAATTGTTGAGCAAAAAAAAAAAATCCAGGACTTGAAGAGGTGGGAAAAAATCGGGATTTCAAATTTACTTTTTGGCTTTACCAGCTAAATCCAGGTTTAAAAACTATTTGTCAAATTTGATCCGGGTTAAAGCTTGAAAAACCAAAGAATTAAGATATAAACCGAGATTCTCAAATTTGAGAACGGTACAAACTCTATACCGTGTAATAATCAATCAACAATTGAAAGCAAAACAAACCTGCCAGAGGCCAAGTGAACCTGAGCACGGATGACCAAGAAACCTGCATAACCGACTGGTCCGTAGTACCGCGTACTGGTTTCCACATCGAAAACCGGACATCTAGACAAAGCATCATCAGCTTCTTGATGTCTATGCGTCTTCAACAATGCTTCCGCTTGCAATGCATATACCTGTGGAGCTGCATCAGCTCCTAATGAGATGGTTTTTGTTGTCTCTGTAATCAAACCATTCCAATCTCGCAATCTCTTAGCTTCTGTGCACTTAGTAAGATGAGTCTGTACGGATTTCGCCTTGACAATGTCTTCTGGATCAGCCTCTGGACCCGAATGCTTGAAATGATACATAGATTTCTCGACTTCTCCTAACCTGTCGAAAATCGTGAGATACAAATTTTTTATGAATAAGTTTGTTAAGTGAGGCTTAGAAATTACCTGAGGTACAAGTTACCCAAACGATGATGTGCTCTATGGTAATGAGGCTCGATCCTTATTGCTTCTCTGCATTCAAAAACCGCATCGAGAATTCTCCCTAGCGCGGTCAAAGCCGCACTCTTGTTGCTACGATAGGCAGCTTTGTTCGGATCAATGGCAATGGCTGCATCATACAAAGCTAAAGCCTCTGCGAAATTCCCGTTCTTGTAATCTTCATTCCCCATTATCTTCAACGTTTCCGGATCCATTCTTGTTGAGATTGCTCTACACAAAGATCCTGATTGATCTTGACTCTTCGTTGGCACCGTTGCAGCAGCAGCAGCCACAGTCGGCCTTTTCACACCATATCCTCCACCAGAATTAGCGTAATTCTGCGTATTGACATTACCGTAACTTCCGGTCGTCGCTGGTCCGGACTGATTCAAATTGCCAAGATTGCCAAATAACATCACATTGCTAGAGGATGCACGAACCAATCCATTGGTTCCTTTTGATTTCTGATGATCCGTGATCATGCTTTCAAGCTCACCCGATAAACCGATGACTTCTCTCGGCACTTTCCTCTGTCCTCCTCTGTATGGATCAACGCTACTACTATTGTTGTTATAACTACTCCGTTGTTGATGATGATTCTCGTAATTCCCCAATTGATGGTTATTAGGGTATTGATTGGACGAGGGTTTTGACGGAACAACCGATCTCTGAATCTGATTCTGGTTCTGGTTCTGGATCTTGTTGTTCTGAATCGGCTCGGCGGAAACCTTCTGATCATCGCGAGGCTTCTTCAAGTCGGTACCTGGAGATTTAGTGAATTGAATGTTGCTGGTGGCGGTCGCAGCCGTAGATGTGCTTTTCTGGCTACCGTTATCGGCTGCAGTAGTTTTCTTGGACCACAAGCCACGTCTACCGAACATTACGCTCAATAAACCACAACCCGATCTACTCTCCGCCGCAGCTGCCGTGTTCTCCTCCATCCCAAGAACCGGCCTGAGAATTTGAGAACCCTCCTCCGACGAGATAACAACTTTTTCTAGATTCAAAAATAGAAGAAGATTTTAAGAAAACAGAGGGAAAACCAGAGATCAATGGCGATAAGAAGAGAAAGATCTCATTCTATTAAAAAGAAGAACAGAGGAGAAAGATGTGATTAGGCTTTTCACGGTCGGACGGTAAAGAGGAACGAAGATTCTTCCGTTTCGTGTTTTGTATTGGTGTCATAAATTTAATATTAAGTGTCATTATGATTTTTTTGGTTTTAACTACGGAGATGAAAAGAAAATGACTATTAGGTTAAAAAAAAAAAACAGGAAATTTTATTTTGTTATTCGATGTCAAATGAGTTGGTGGTGAGTTTGAAAATTGATGCCAATTCATTAGCGGTTATTTCATTACCTCTATTCTGTTTTTTTTTTCCTTATTTTTTTTGTTATTTGATTTTATTTTATTTTTAACATTCTATGGTTGTTGCTCTGCTGACTCAGTCGTGTAAGGGAGAGACAAGAGAGAGAATATTTAGAAAGTGGGTGATTTGTCCGTAAATTAGTCCGTGTTTTTCTCCATTTGATTCCTTTTTTAGATGTTTTTATGGAGAGCACGTCTTTTTCCTTTTATGTAACAAAGCGTGTTTTGATGAACAAGTTATAACACATAAAATAAAAGTAGTAGACAAACACGTATCCAAACATATTAATTCCATATTGCCTAACCAGAGAGAAAAGCTTTTCAGTATATAACCGGACAGGACCGACTCATGGTATGACTAGTCTCTCACAACTCTCTCGACCGGATCAGAGAACCACTGCTTAGCCTTTTCATCTTAAAAATGGCTCCAGCTGGGTCAAGTCCTTTAGGACAAGTGGCCGTACAGTTCTTGATTGCTCTGCACCTATACACTTTCTTTTCATCCTCTGTTATCGCTTGTAACCTCTCTTCTCCAAACTCATCGCGGCTGCGTCAAACCAAAATAAAACAAAAACCCGACTTAAGGACCAGCATTAATTAAAACCATTGATCTTTGATTTTTCTATTCCAATTCGAGTAAAATGTATTGAAGATTGTTTTTCAAACCTGTCACTGATCCAACGGTACGCTTGTATTAAAGTCGCGGGTCCTGGAAACTCCTCGGGATTCCACCAGTAAGAAGGACATGAGGCGGTACAACATGCGCATAGTATGCATTCGTACAACCCGTCTAGTTTCTTCCGGTCGTTTGGTGATTGACGGTGTTCGCGTCCGTCTTTTGGAGGCTTCCTTGTCTTTAACCAAGGCTCGATTGATCTTTACTTTCAAGCAAACAACACAACATAATAATATGCATGATGTTTTACATCGAGGATAGTTCTACGACTTTGTAGATCTTAACTAATCACAACTATTGAAACGCACCATTTATATATGTTCAATTATCAGGATACGTTATAAAGCCTCGTAACAAAAATCGAAGAGATATAGTTCCACGTGTGTGAAATTTCTGTAGTAGTAAAAGTAATATGTCGACTATATATGATCTTATACACACCATAATGGAATAGTTCTATAATTCTACACAAATTTAACTAATCACATAACTCTATCAAAACAAGATTCATATTAAAACATTTTGTGATTCGTAACCAAAATCAAATAATATTGTCATTCCGTGAGTTTTTTTTTAATGATTAATGAAAGTGCCACTATTCATTTATTTCATTTTTGCGTCAAGGCCAGAACATCGAAGGAGTGAGAAACCAATAAGGGGTACAAAGAAGGGAGCTTACTTACTTGTATTGCTGATAAAATGTAGTGAGGTCGACGACTAGATCTTTGATGACGTACATGTGAGGTAAGGGAGTGATTATGGTTGTCTTTGACGTGTCGGTGTTTATAGGCTTAAGACATGCGACGGTATTAGTACCGTCGATGTTCATCGAGCAAGATCCACATATTCCTTCTCTACATGATCTTCTGTAACTCAAACTCGCATCTTCCTCTGCTTTTATCTTCTGCAAGACGTCCAAAACCTAACGCACCGCATCATGTTGTTAAGAATCATAGCTCTTTAAAATTAAGACTGAGACTATGGTGCTAAAATTATTCAACAATTGTTGTAAATTACCATGGGGCCACAAGTGGAAAGATCAACGAAGAAAGATTGAAGAAAAGGTCTAGTGGTTGGCTTGTCAGGATTCCATCTGTAAATCTTGAACTCCTTTCTAACAACTTTGTGTTGGCCTGTTTATATAGCATCTACTTAATTCGATAATATCACAATGCAGCTTTAAAAACATTGTAATTTGTTAACAAAAAGTCATTTATTTTCTCGGTTTAATTCATACCTTCTACGTCTTTGATTGTTTCATGGGACTTTAGAGTATCTTTGGATAAGTCTTGAGCCGCTTTGTGACCTTTTAAGATCGGAAAATCTCGGTTGCCACTTAAGCTGCTGCTCAAACGTACTTGCTCCGCCGCTGGATTGCAGATTCTCCGCTGTAGCAACCGCAACATCTCTGTTCGCTTGATCAAACAGCTGTTGCAGCGTTTTGGTCAAATTAGTTTGGGGAAGGAAGGAGAGAGAAATTGGGAGGCCGAGGAGGACACGTGCAGAGACCTTTCTATTTGTATCACTTACACGTGGAAATCGTTTAGGATGTACTCAGCGTCACGTGTGCGACAACGTGTTCGAAGGCAAATCTTTGATTACGTCATTGACTCGTAAGGCCCATATAATGCCCATCCTGTCTTTTATTTCAGGCTTCAAGGATCGTATTTCGTTTCTCGGTCCATCTATCGATAAAACTTGAGGATTGTGACAAAAAACTTGAGGATTGTGACAAAACGGTCTTTGTTTTGTTCAACATTTTTTGTCAATCGCATTGGATGTTGAGCTTCATGTATTTAATTCTCGAACAAATCTTAGCAATAAAAGTCAACACTCCAATTTTCTGAAAGAGAAAATGCCACGTGGCATATCTTTTTGTCTGGAACAAGACCACATTTGACCAATCACACACACTCTTGTTGAATGCCTGATTCTTCGTATCGTACTTATGAAAAATTTGGAATGTATATGTTTATATCGGTGTTATCCCACTCTGATAATTATTCTACAAAGCAAAATAGTAGGAGTATATTTCAACGACTTCGAATATTTATTTCTATTGTTAGAATCAACTTTATTGCAATGTTTAAACATTCTTCGTTCATTGATCAAAAATATTATATAGGTTACAAAGTTATTGTACATGTTCAAAATTTACTTTGATCAGTTGGACAATGCATTGCTGAAAACATAAGTCAAAAGATAATAAAAAAACGAGTAGAGATAGATCTTGTCCTTTTTTTTAGTGGTGTCTAATCGCTTTGCTACAATCATAAAAGATGACTTGTTGGGATTTGGTTAAACCCTGATTACTGAAAAATTAACTTGATTTATCTTTATTATTTTTATTTGTTGAAAGACAAGTAACTAGTTAACATATAAAAGCTCATAAACGGAGTATACAAATTCTGAAGTCAATTGAGTATATAGAACTGCCTTTTGAAATAATAAGTTGAATTGATCCCACTTCATTTCTTTATCAGCTAACATGCTAACATTGATGCAAACATGAACAATATTCTAGTTATTACAAATCAATTGTATCGTATTTTCTAGAAACTATGATCAAATAAAGAAATTAAGACTCATAATCAATATTTTTAAAACACTAGACGTTAAGTAGGCGGTAATAAACACATAATGTGTAAAACGTTTAAACGGAATTTAAATTGTTATTTAAACGGTTTACACATTCTAGAAAGAAATCATTATTATATATATATATATATATATTATAATGTGCAAACTATCATGATATAAGAATTATAGTTGTTAAATTATTCGTATTTTCTAGAAATTCTAATCAAATAAATAAATTAAAACTGAAAATCAGTATTTAAAAAGTACTAGACGCTAAATAGGTGGTGATCCAACACTTAATGTTTAGAACACTTAATCAAAATCTAAACTATGATTTAGATGGTCTAAAGATTTATAGAGATGTATAAATATCAAGATATACAAATTTATAGTATATTATGATTTTATAAAATGATTTGCCAAAAAGAAAAAAAATTGATAACATAATATACACAATATGATGATTTATAAACAATGATTATCATAATTATTTATGTGGTTTAGAAGTTAATTGTCACTGTTCAAAAATGCCTAAGGCTTAGCCGCCGCTTAAGTGACCATCTAGAACATTTTGTTGAAACACTGCTCAAAACACCTTTCTCATTTAGCTAGCTTTCACTCGCAACTCGCATAAAGTAAATCATCTGAGAAAAAGGGTAATAAAATAGATATTGTATGATCTTAGTGTACTTATTATTCTGCATATTTAGATATTATGATATCAAGTGTGGATTCTCGGCGAGTGATTGGATGTCAAAGAATCAAACCAGTGAGGAAACCAACAAAACCTAATGGACAAAACAAAAATATTCTTATAAGTGGAGGGAATATTGTCTGTTTGAAAATATAATTATTGCTTAACTGTGGGTAACAGCTTACACATTCGCTTGAAAAGGGAAATAAGAAATATATTTATTTACTGAAATTTTAAGAAATTTATAGCCAAAATGAATTCTGATTTTTTTTGAAATAGATATGCATTATGAAAGTTTGAAACTGAATAATGGCACAACGGTAGTATTAACATAAACTATCATATCAAATGTTATGACCAGTTAATTGTGAATTTCGATTCTACGTTTTGAATGAAATATTAATATACAAATTTAGAAAATTATTAATTTGTAATTAATTCGATTATAATATAAATATATTTTAAATTTAATATGATTCGAGTTCTATTTCAATTTTTTGATATAAAACATATAACGAACAACATAAACTGAATATTTTTTTTAGTTGGCAAATTGATTTGTATTAAATCAATTTGATATATTTAGGCTGAGCACTCTATATGGTTATTGTTTACTTTCTTCTGATGAATTTATAGGAAAATATTTTTTTCATCCTTCTTAAGTTTTTTTGTGTTGTGTTCACCGGACAGATTAGTAATTTTTTTGTGGCCTTGGTCTTTGAAATTTCTTTATAAATCGTGGGCTTTGTAGTAATTTTTCAAAATTGCTTAACATAATATAAATTAATATATGAAAACAAAAAACTTGAGCACCTTATGTGGTAACATCGGTGAAAACAATTTTCTTTTATTTTTTCGATTATTTTCTTCACAGTTTTGATTTTTATATTTCTGATTAATTCTAATTAAGAGTTAAAAATAACTTGTTTGTTAGATATGTGTAGCCCTTGTTCAACTGTGTTTGTATTAATTAATAATTTTAAGGGACCATAAAAAGGTAACAGAGTAACAATGTCAAGGGTTATGTTAAGTATATTTAAATTGTGATTTTATAAAGGGAGGGTCTAATCAATCTAATGTCTTTTCTCATTTGTCACGATATCTATATGAAAACTGTCCTACATCCACCGTTTTTTCCCTATGTCTATATATCACTTTATATTTATATACTTTTGTTTATGTTTTTCCGTTTTTGTTTTCGACTTTGATTGTAAAGTGTTTAAAAGAACTTTTATCAACTAATTAATTTTTATTAATAAAACATTTGAAAAGGCATTTAAAACTGCAGATGCTCTTTTTTATATTTCCAATTTACTTTTAATTCATAATATGCATGTTTTACACAATATGAATCATGCATAGTTAGTGTGATTAGTATAAGCAATCTAATGAAACGGGATATAATTAGGTGCGAGATTTGATAGCTTTAACGCCCCACAAATGCAATGTTTATGGCTCGATTCACGATTCACGTATAACCTAAAGTTTATATATATATATATATTATATAATGTTGTGTCTAATCAATTTTTATTTTTTGTAATTAGAAGATTTTGGATCAAAATTCATATAAATTCCTAAAATCTACAGAATATCAAATATTGTTGACGTAATCGTAATTGAAATTTTTACGAAATACTTGAACTATGGTTTCTTAATCTATGAGGTATATAGTTAAACTAATGCATAGCATAAACTAGTTTCTACATAATATTATTATATTAGAAATATATGGTGCTAAGAGAGGATGTAAACAATTTACCAATTATACATTGCACGGAAAAATTATAGTAATATAAATTTATTGGGTAGTAAAAGATTAATATAAATTTATTGGGTAGTAATATAAATTATAAAAAATTGTATTGTATCAAACAAGTGAAGGGTACGTGAAGATGTTAGATCTCGGGATTTCACTTCAAGATTTGGTCTTTGGATAGCCAAATCTAAGCAACTAGACAACAGCTATAAAATAGTACGACAATGACCTCGACACGATCATATCCACCTCTAATTTATCCATTAAACTAATTAATTCCGTGAAAATCACAATCTGAAAATTAAATACTTTTATTCGTTTATATTTTTTGTCAAAAGTACTTTTGTTAGTTTATAAAATCTTGATCTTTGTATTTAAATGATACTTATAATTCTCTTAGTATCATTTAAAAAAAATCATATTTTATACAGATTATATCGACTCGACCTAAACGTTTCTCGTGATACTTGAGAAGAGAAAATAACAGTATTGAACAAATCATCTCAACACATAGATAGAAGAAAAGTACAATAAATACGATTAAATCAGGAAACGAATACACACATTGTTCCATTTTCTAAATTTGATTTGGTCTCAACGATCATGACCCGGTCAAAGGCTGTGCTCTGTTTGACAACTTCTGGTACATGTCTCTATTAATTATACCAATTGTCGCTACTTCACATGTTATTACGCATCTTTGTACATATAGTAACACATAACATATATATAGATGCCGACTGTTGAATATTAGCCTCTCATTGAAATTCTACTTCAGGAAACATAGGTACAAATACAATTCTCTTAGATCAAAATATTTATACTTAAATTTATGGAAATTTTCTTATTATAGGATATTATTTTAAAGAGTTTTAAAAGTATGAGAAAATAATAAAGGAACGACAGTTATTGCTTTGTATCCTTTTCATATACACTAACAACCCTTTACCCAAAAATTGAAGAGCTTTTACACTATTATTAAATTATTTTTAAAGTAAATAATTAATTTGTAAAATCATATATAATTCGTACCTCTAATAGTCAATGTTGGTAATTCCCGTCTACCATTTCTCTTATTCCATTCACATATGAAAACAACAACACTTCGAAACAGTGTTAAAAAAAGCAATGATAATCAAACGGATTATATATATACATATTTAAATAAAGTTTCAATGCTTTAAAATTTGTATTACTGTCAAATAATTGCACTTATAAATTTGGTGGTAAGGCCAATCACGTTTTAAAGAAATATTTTTGAAGTTAGAAAAAAAAAACAGAAATGACAAAAGAAGTTGTATATCAGAATTTGTTTTGGTATTTTTGTGGGAGAATTGTCCTCTAAAAAACACCTGCATAAATAAAAACGGTACAAAGCTTAAAAAATACAGATTATGTTGTATAATTTTTTCAAATAAAAGTGCTAATTCGATTATATGCGGTTATATACTTTATAATTTCAACAGGTTAATACTTAATAGGAGTGTCTACGACGAACCACTCTTCTGAACGATCAATAAACATAATTCCATCACCCTATCTGTCTCTTTCACTCAATTTTTTATACACCAAAATGTAATTAACCCTAGTTTCACGTTTCAAAATTTCAAGTTTCAAGTTAAGAAAAAGGGGGAACAAAAGGTAAATAGTGTAAAAATGCAAGAGTTAAAAAGAAAAAAGCTGTCCACTTTTAATTGGCTTTTCACTCCCACAAAACCATCAATTTCAATTCCGTTCACACTTTCCTCCTCTTTTTGAAGTTTCTCTGCAACCAAAAAAAGAATAATCATAACCCTCTCCTTCATTTCCCGTTCCTCTCTCTAAACCATCATTTCTCTATTTCTCTCTCTAAGCCATCGTCTATCTTTCTCGCTGTTTCTGCCATGGATTCCGGCAACAGTAGTAGCATGCAATCTTCAAGCGGTGGTGGTGTAGGAGACCAAGAAGAGTACGATTCACGCGCCGATCAGTCAATCTCTGCTTTATTCAACAACAACGCAACCACCGTCTCCGCCAACATCGCCGGTCAAACACAGCTTGACTCTCTCATCGCTAACTATTTCAACACCGGTTGGTCAACGGATAATCCTATCTGGTCAACAACGACTACGAAGCCCACCGATGGCTCTAGACAACCACCACCACCACCGATCTCGTCAGAACCTGTCTTCTTCACAAACCCACATCAACAAAATCCGAGAGTGGTCTCAAACACAAACACAAGTAGTCCCATTTGTTATGTCCCTACCGACAAGAAAAACGGTCTGGCGACAACACGGAATCCAAAGAAGAGATCTCGCGTCTCGAGACGAGCGCCTACGACTGTTTTGACCACCGACACTTCAAACTTCAGAGCCATGGTTCAACAATTCACTGGTAATCCTTGCAATCCTTTCACCGGATTATCATCATCTTCTTCTCCTTTTCCAAGATCAAGATTTGATCTCTTCGGTCCTTCTTCTTCTTCTTCATCCTCGCGACCCTTGAAACCCTTTCCTCACAAACTTATCCCACCATCATCGACCAGTCACTATTACCTAACTCCTCCTCCTTCTACAGATTATCATCAGAGTCTTCTCCTAAACATGAACACGCAAAACTCCACAAACCCTTTTCTCAACAACCAATCTCCGAACACTGTCCCTTTAACGGATCAGTCACTTTTATGTGAAAGGTCGAAACCTTTGTTCGATCAATCGTTGAGCATGAGAACGAGTAATGTTTTTGGACACGTGGACGTGGGAACAAACTTTGATGGGCTTCACAACATTATCGTCTCTTCGTCGTCATCCATGACGCAGCCAACCCTAAATATTATTCATGGATTAGACAAGAATTCAGAAGCCCACAATGATAATGATCTGTTAAGATCCATCAATGGTGGCGATCAATCGACGGTGCAAAGATCTGATGGTTACACACGGCCGGTTGCTTCTGGACCGGAGAATAATATAGCGGCCGTGAGAAATGAAGGTATGGTGGAATTATCATGGATCTCTTCTTCTGAGTAGATTCAATCTAACTTTGTTTATTACATTCTGATCGTATTTTAGAGAAAAACATCTGATGAATGGGACATTAATTAGTGTATGGAAAGATTTTAGAATCTTTTTATGTTCTAAAGCTTCTATGGTCTAATTAACAATGACTTTATATATACATATATTCGAACAATTTTTTTTATTTTTTCCGTTTATTGGAGTGGATGGTATATGTAGAACTGGAGTAATTATATATTTGATTCTGAACATCTGGCTCGAAGTTGGTATACTTTGAAATTTCATTTAGTTGAGGGACAAGTACAAAAATTTAGAGAAGCATACGACTAAAAGCAACATTTATATCACAAGGGACCAAATAACATGCTATTAAAACATAAGTTCTCTTGATACTAGGGTTGTGTATGAACCCTAGAAAAGAAGCTTTGAATTGGTTGTTATTTTATTTTCACCTTGCATTATTATTAGCTTATAGATAAGAGTGATTGGTGGCGAGATCCAGGGAATCGTTAGCCGCCGCTTATCCGTAAAGTCATCATTATATTTTTATTTGAAAACTCACACAAAATTAACACTTCCCTTCATTCGTCGTGTCATTCGTTACGTCATGGCCCGTGATTTCTTTAATCATAATTGTCGTCATTAACCAAAATTCGATGGTTACATCTATCGGGCGATATCACATTAGCGAGCAAAGTTGCTTCAATCACAGAGAAACAAAATCAAAAACTATTTATTTGATTATGAGGTCAGCTTCTTCTCATTCTTTTTTTTTCTGTGAAGCAAATGGGGAAAGATTTATTCATGAATAATAGTTGCGTTAGTATAAGATAATTAATCTTATTTTAATTTAAAATTTTATGACAATCCTTCTCTCTCTATATCTCGAATCATCATGAATAGATCAATACCCATTTTTCCCGGCAAAAATTACTTGCCATTTTTTTTCTCCAGTAAAAAAAACATGTCATTTGTGACAAAAAAAAGAAAAGATGTCATTTAGATTTGCACTTTCTCCACTTCAAATATCTCGATTTGCACTTTTACCAGTGAAAAGAAAAGACGGCCTGCGTTAAACGATGCCGTTTTTGAGGAAAGTAGGGAACAAAACCATTGATTTTACCTCAAGGTACAAAAAGGATAGAACATTTTTAGAACATTTTTGTTTTTTAAAATGAAAATGTTCTTTCTTTTTGTACCTTGAGGTAAAACCAATGGTTTTGTTCTCGCTTCATTAGTTCAGAATATCTTTTCCTTTTTCCACTTATTTATTTACACAAATGCTTATTTAAAAGATTAATAAAGTAATCAACTCAGAAAAAGAAAATCGAAACTGTTTGAGGTATCTGTCAATTTCATAAATTATATATACAAACCTAATGATTGATAAAAACATGAATTTTTGTGAAAATAAAACTTATCTTTATTTATATCTCCTTGAGATTGGAAATGCAAATGATTAGGCAAAGGATTTTTAGAAGATTTAGGGGGCAAACAATTACATCGCACAGAGATATAGAGACAGAATCAAAAGAATAATACAAAAGCAGGTTTGTTGTTTTGCAATGATATTTCCACGTTGATGACTTCATTATCTATATACATATATATATATATATATATATAATCACAAAATTAAGTAATTTATTTGCTTAAAATTATTTAATTTTATAATTTACAAAAACTATTCACCTCTAAAAACCTATAGAATAGTAGACCTAGAAAAAAACACCGATTCCCACTAAATACACATTTTTATAGGTAAATGTAACTCTGAGTTTTATAAAATTGTAAAATTATAAGATGATACAAGCAAGATCCACTAGTCGAGAAAAAAGAAAGTTGTAGAGTGTATAATGCGTTTTTCATAGGCACGACAGGACAGGCCTTTCTAGCAGTAGCTACGCCCCACTATTTTTCTCTTTACTGATTTCGTAAATTTGAAAAGGTATAAACCTTTTTATGCATTACCATCGATCACACTTTTTTTTATATATTTACACAATCAGATTTGATATACCCACTAATAATCGACTTTACGTAATATTTGGAGATTGAAACCTATAATTAATGACGTTTTAAATCAAGCGATTAGGTTAAAGTTTGCGATTTTTGGGAATTAAAGGGGCCACTAATGTCGAATTCTTGTAAAATTGAACTATCATCATGTCCATAAAGTATTAGGGGAAATGTCAACTCCGACGCTATATCAGATGATTAGACAGCGACAAAATGTTTATATTTTAGTCATTGGTTAGACTGTTAGAGAAAAAATAGTAATACACTTATATTTACGAGTAGATCTTGCCTTGACTTCTCGTATAGTTTTTGAGCTCCATTCTACATTCTTGTCGTATTTGCAAATTATTAAAATACTTCTTGTATAGTTTTTGATCTCTACGTCGTTTTTTTTGTAGTCACAATTTGCTTTTTTTTTCTGACTGATTTAATTATTCAGATGTTCATATTATTAAAAGACATCTATGGTTATTAAAATACGTTAATTGTCCTTTTGTGATTATTAGAATATAACTACTAATCAAAGTTATACAACGTTCACAGATGTAGAAATGATAACGATCCATAGATCTACCCTTACTGATAGATATACAAATACGATTACAAAAATTAATATAAATCTATAGCATATGAAATAGTCCGCAACCGCAAAACTAAAAGTGTTTTTCTAGAAGTGAATTCACCAAAGATAAGTAATATGGCATATACATATATCATTTATAATCAGATATATAATTGTTTGATAAAAATCTAGACCAATCTTGGAGCGTGTAAAAGTCAAAGTTAAATTTATTAATGTATATATATACATATGTATTATTATATTTTATCTTTTAACCAACTACTTGAAAAAAAAATGTTTGAAAAGTCAGGGTTAATAAAAGGACTATTAACATTGTATTGCCACGTTTTCATATGTTTAGGTGTGTTATAGTAAGTTGATTTATTGAATCGAAATTGATTTGTCTCCCATGAAACCAAATTAAAGCTTGGGTCTAAATGCTAGATCCGCTGGCCCAAATACGGAATAAGCCCATTTATTCAACTTAAGGCCCAATTCAACATTACCTTCTTTTTTTTCGCCCTCGTCCTCCCTTGTTTGTATTTTGTTCAGGAACCAAAAAAAAGTGAAAAAATAAGAAAAACGAGAAATGAGATGGATAAAAAATAAAAAAGTGAAAATGAAATAACAAATTAATGGCTTTATGACAAAGGGAGAGAGAACAGCTTCATTAATTTGTTCCCTGCGATTATCGCTCCTTGTTTCTCTCTAAGGGTTAGAGCTTGATTCGTGTGTCAAACGTCGTCTTCTTCTTCTAGGGTATGGTTTACGCTCCGCCGTAAGATTTATCTGACGCCACCGTGTTGTCCGTCGATTTACAAAAAAGACGTTCTTTGCTTCCGCCAAGCTGTATCAATATCCAATTTGATTATCCCTCCAATTCTTGTACTAGGTTTTCAGCTTCTTCTCCCTTTTTTTCGGAAATCACAGTGTTTTTCTTTCCTTTTTGGGTTTTGTTCTCGATTAGGGTTGGGATGAGTAGTGAATTTAGTGAAGAGATACTGATTGATAAGCTCGCCAAACTCAACAGCACTCAGCAATCCATCGAAAGTATCCTTTTCTTGAATCAAGAAAGTATCAGTTTAAAATATGTTCTAATTAAATATAATCTCCTTGTTGTTTGATTAAAACAGGTGTGTTTTTTGGCATTATGCAATCATGAATTGTTGATCCTTGACCTTTTGTTTGGATAAGCTCTGTCACAATGGTGTATATTGCATCGTGATGAAGCTGAGTTAGTGGTTAGGACATGGGAGAAACAGTTTCACAGTACAGAGATGGCACAGAAAGTGCCTCTCTTGTACCTTGCCAACGACATTCTTCAGAACAGTAAGCGTCAGGGCAATGAGTTTATGCAAGAGTTCTGGAAAGTTCTCCCTGGGGCTCTCAAAGATCTTGTTTCCTTGGGAAATGATCGTGGCAAAGGCGTGGTCTCGCGATTGGTAAATGGTTGCTGCGAACGGAATAGGCCTTTGTGTTATTGATGTTTTTGAGACTTTGTTAGTCGCGTGTTGAATTGACATTCCAAATTTAGTCCACCATTATAGTTGAATATGTTAAGTGATTGGCGAAATGGCATCTATTTGGAAGTGGGTTAGATTCGAACTTTTGGTTTCTTTGATGCAAGTGCTTTTTCTTGTTGCTGCTTATACTGTTGATTTGAATGAAATGGATCATATGCTAAATAGTCGGTTTAGTCGTCAATCGTCCGTTTCATTTTGAAATACTGTTTTAGTGTTGGGTGTTTTAATTCCTCAGATTTTGGTGGCTTCTTACCTTATTTAGCAATGCCAGAATGTTCTTGCATCCTTTTGTAGTCTATATAAGTTGGTCCTGCTGAATTCGTTTTGAGGTTTCGAGTCAAGAGAATATAACTTGACCAATAAACTGCGCATTAATTTTCTATTTTCATGATTATTAGGTTAGTATTTGGGAAGAGAGAAGAGTTTTCGGGTCCCGTTCAAAGAGTCTTAGAGATGTAATGCTTGCAGAAGAAGCTCCTCCACCACTTGATGTTGGCAAAAAGCGATTACGAGGATCCAAATCTGCGAAACGGGATTCAAAATCTGCCAGAACGGTAATAAGAAAATTTCAGTTCTCTCTAGTTTACCACGTTACTTGTTCAGGTTTCTTTCTTACTCTTAATTGGAAATTAAGAAATTTTTCTTCACTTGTTTTCTTGCTACCAGAAATTATTGGGTGGAGGTGTGACCGAGAAGATAGTTTCTGCATATAATTTGGTCCGTGCTGAGAACTCAAACGAAGAGACAGAGATGAATAAATGCAAGTCTGCAGTTAAACGTATCAGAAAGATGGAGAAAGACGTTGAAGATGCTTGCTCCACTGGTAAAACTATTAGCACATGGTTTTAGAGAGAGAGAAAGATTCTTCTTTCTAACACATAATGTTTCTCTCGATCTTTGATTGCCTTGCAGCAAAAGAGCCGAGGAGAAAGACATTGGCAAAAGATTTGGAAGAAGAAGAAAACATTCTGAGACAATCTGTTGAAAAACTTAAATCTGTTGAAGAAAGTAGAACATCCCTTCTAAGTCATCTAAGGGAAGCGCTACGCGAACAGGTATAAATCTTTCACTCTTGCAAGTTCAACAATTTGCTTAGACATTACGATTACTTACTGAGTTTTGTGTGTCAGGAATCTGAATTGGAGAATCTTCAATCTCAGATACAGGTAATGATTGATCCGGTTTGATTTAATACAGTTTCGGTCTGGATTCTGTTTTCTCAGAAAATGAGAAAACATATCTTCAATTTGAAAGATTTTCAAAGCAGCTATGGTTTTTTAGTTGTTTAATTCATGTTAGGTTTGTTTGGATATAAATTACGAACTCAAATAGGTTTAGTTTCTTTTAGTTCTGTTTATGGATCAGTCTACAAACGATTTTGCAATCTTGATGTCAAAAAGGTATTCATGAATCAGCATTTCTTATTTTCTGTCGTTATTTCTTATTCATCAGATAGCAGAAGAACAATCAGAAGAAGCCCAAAACATGCAGAAGCGGCTTAATAACGAAACACCACCAGTTAACAACAACAACGGAACATCTGGTCAATCAGCGAAAGCCACGCCTGCCTCAATCGCGGCAATGCTAACTGCAGCAACAAACTCCTCAATGATAATGCATTCTGTTCTGTCTTCATTTGCAGCTGAAGCTACGCAGGCTTCTGGTTTATCCAAATCAAATAGCTCCGACGCAAATGCACTTGCCCCTCCAAATCCTCAGTATCATATAATCCCAAACCCGGCCGCATCGCAACAGTTCTTACCTTATGGATTTGGTAACATTCCGCTAATGCCGCCTGGACTGCCTGGACAGCTGCAGCCGCATATGATGAGTAATCAACCAAAAGCAGGTCAGCAACAAACGCAACAAGGTCAGAGTTTTCAGCCACCGGGTATGATGTATTTTGGACCTCCACACCATTCTTAGGTCTGATTAGTTTTAGTTTTAGATAGTTTCTGACCCACTTTCTTTATTTGGCGATGCCTTGTAGAAACTAGAAAAGTAGAAACGTGATCTTTTGTACCAAAAGAACCTTATGCTGTCCAGTCAATTTTACTGTTTGTTGTAACAACATAGTTAAGACTTCAATAGTTCTTTTGCGTTACACATTCATGTTCAGTATTCGTTTGTTCAGTTAAAATTTATGTTTGTGTTTGCATAAGAAAATGCGCAAATGCAACTGGCGATTTAAAACTACAATCTCACTCGTTCGTATCACATTCGAATCCAAGATTGCTTACGCAAGTTTTGCTTCCCGTTGGTAAGCTCGGATTTAATTAAATGTTATATTACAAAATGCGCATCACAAATATATTAACATCACTCATGCTCCTTTTTTCAATTCTTTTCGAGTCACAAGGTTACAAAAAAATTTCATCACAAACATTTTCATTTTCTATTTTTTTTTTTTTTGCTTTTCTCTATACAACAATCATGAAAGACCAAATCGAATGCGACTCTTAGAAGCCAGAGGAGTTCTGAGTGACCATTCTGTTTCTATCAACTCGGAATCTCGAGCGAATCGACCCGTTCGAGTCGATAACTCGATCCCAATCAACCGTTCCTTCGCCGTCATCTACTTCTTCCTCCGGGACTCTCTCTCTCATCAACTGAAGAATCCTCTTCGCTTTCTCTCTCGCTCTTTCCGTTCCTCTCTCTTCGACTTCCTTCAACACTTCCACTGCTCTCGCCTCCTTCGCTAGCCCCTTGAATCGAAGACTCTCGTGGCTCAACGCGAACAACGCCGCCACGCAATTCTCCCGCACCGACGACGACGACCGAGTCTCCGTCGACTCGGTCCACTCCTCCCGCAGCTTCCCAACAAGAATTGCGACTGCGTTCGCATCAAGCATCGCCGATCGTCCTTCGCTACAGCAAGCCAAGTTACAGATCACCAGAAGCGCCCGGCTCGCCGATTCACCGGATCTGACCAACGAGAAAAGCACCGGAACGGCTCCGAGCCTGACGAGCTTCGATCGATTCGTCTGGTTCAGTGACAAATTGTAAAGCGCGAGACCGGAATCTTGGCGCGTCAGATGGCTCTCGGCGGCTCGTAGCGCGTGGAGCAGTGGTTGAAGCGCTCCTAAAACTCCGATCGGCATTTTGTTGTCGTCTTCTAGGGAGAGGCTGAAAATGGTTCCGGCGGCGTGTTCCTGCGCTTCCTTGGATCCCGATTTCAGAACGTCGATCAAAAGGGGAACGAATCCTAACCGTACGATCGTCAATTTGTTATTCTTCTCGAGCGATAGATTCACAAGCGACGCTAGAGAATTCGTCTGCACTAAGCTGTATCTCGAGACGATCATACTCTTGAGGAGAGAGAGAATCCGAGGGGAACAGAGTGAAACCCTAGTCTCGTCTTTTGTGCGAGTCATCTTTCTCATCATAAGCAGACCTTGCTCTTGATCGAAGATATCACTGCTATTAAGCTTGTTGTAGATCTCTTCCTCCTCTGGAGAATTCTCGGCGGCGGCAGTAGAAGAAGAGAAGAAATTGTCCTGATTTAAGGTTTCGATCTCGGAAGAAGAAGACGAAGGAGAGAAACAAGCGGGTCGGGTCGTTAAAGGAAGTGGAGTGAATGGGCTCTGAGCGACGATTACTGATTCATCAGACGAGCTCGTGGAGTTGAAATCTCCCCCCGGTCTTCTCCGTCCCATGACCTCGGTTTCAGCGTGGTGAGTCTTCATCGGGGCTCGGTCCGCCACCGCTCTGAGAAGCTCCTGCTCCGAGACACGAATCTCCACTTCCGACGGCGACGGCATCTGTTGCCGTAAATTCCTCTCGACGTCGGAGTAATCAGGCGGGTGGGGACGTTCGGCGCCAACGCTATCGCACCAACCATCGATGGTTAATTTCATGTTCAGATTGGAGATGATTGAGGAGAAATCGGGACGAGAGTCGTCGTCGTCTTCCAATTTGGGTACAAAGTCTAAGTCGCGACAGACTTGAACACAGACCCTTTCGAAGGTTTGACCTGAAGATACAACAACGGGGTCAGACATTATCGACTTTGAAATCGGACAGAGAAATTCAACGGGAGGTTGTTGCTGGTTCTGCTGTTGTCTTGCAGATGAAGAAGACCATCTGTGGTTGAAAGGGTTCCATCTGAGCCGTCCGCTTTTACCCATCTGCACAAAAACAAACGGCCAGAAATTGGTGGTGAGTATGATTGCTGAAAACTCTCTTTTGGATAAATTAGGGTTTTGAATCCATCTTCATGCCTTGGATATCTTCTGGGACGAAGCAGAAAGACAAAATGATGAGAGGAAAGAGAGTCGTCTCTTCTTCCTCCTGAACTGAAGGACTTTGTGGCCTACTGACTTTCTTCTTTTTCTTTTGTTATCTAAGTGATGATACAAAAATTTAACTTCGAAATTTTAATATTTACGAAAATCTTGACCGTAAATTAATATGCGTGGACCATCGAATACTGAATTAGCTCTGACAGTTCATGCATTCTGAGAAAAGCTATATTGCTTTCTTTTTCAGGGTCAAATTGTTCAAATCATTTAAAACACAAATCTAAACATCAAGCGTATTCTATATTTGCCGTGCAAATGAAATTTAAATATTTAGTTTTATTGTAAGTATATTATTACTGATGTTTTCACAAAACACAAACATTATGGAGTCCCTCACCGTTCTTTGGATATTTCTATGATAGAAACAGACATGGGGCTTATTAGAGTCTTAATTTGGGCTGTGTTGGGCTTACGAGGCCATTACTATCATATAAAATCTATGTGTCTTGTAACTTGGCTTTTTTCTTTCCTCTATTTTCATTCAAAGTAGAATAATTTAGCTTGTTTCTATAATATGTAAACCTAGGCAACATTTTTAGTTGTTGGATACATTCAAGCAGCTTCTTTTAATCAAGAATGCTACTGCTCAATTTTTGCTCCCTTTTTCATAAAGCTCTTTGTCAGGAGAAAATCTTTGACGAAAATGGGCATATGGTGCATGATCGCCATGACGGTGGATAACCTTCCTGTCGAGAACCAAGCCGGTGGGTTTTTCTTCAGCACCACCGATACCGTCTCTTTCGCAAATGTCTCTGCAGGTATTGGCTTTATGTTTTGTGACAAAGACGCCCTCTTGCGGATAGCTTCCTCGAATGGCTTGTACAGTTTCAGTTCAGGTAACTTGTTGAAGCTCGCTATCCCTGAGTCAGCTATGTTTGATTGAATACCTCCTGGGACAATGTTGATTACATCAATCCCAAATGGCTTAAGCTCCAACCTTAGAAGAAGAGACAAAACACAAAACAAGATTCAGTTTAGATACAATTTGATCAAGCTTAGGAAGAAGATTGCTGAAAATCGAAAAAACCTTAATGTGTCGGTAAGAGCATGAAGAGCAGCTTTTGATGCAGTATAAATCCCTGCCCATGGTCCTGGTGCCATTATGCTGATACTTCCTATGTTCACAATCTTTCCTTTTTTCTTAGACGCCATGTGAGGTACAACAGCTTGAGTCATCCTCATCGAACCTGCAAATCACCAGCAGATTCACTGAGTCGATGTAATAGCAAAATCAGGCAAAAGAAAAGATTTTTGAAATGCAGAAAAGTTAGAGTCAGGAATTTAAACAAACACATGGTGATCATTCATTCATTCACGAAGAGAATTAGAAACTTTTGATTTTACCGAACACATTGGTGTTAAAAGTGTTTGCCATGGCTGTAATTGGAATCTCCGCAAGAGGCCCGATACATTGAACTCCGGCGTTGTTGACAAGAACATCGATCTGACCAAATTTGTCGATAACTTTGGACAAAGCCTTACTCACGCTCTGCTCCGACTGAACATCTAGCTCTTGCACAAAAAACTTCGGATCTTTCTCCAAATCAGCCATCGTGCTCTGTGATCGACTCGTCGCCACCACTCGACAACCATTCGCCGAAAACTCACGCGCCAGCGCGTGGCCGATTCCTCCCTGAGAGCATCCCGTGATGAGCACCACTGGCATCTCGTCGCTGCTTCCCATTCCTCAGCTCTCAAAAGGTTTTGGATAAACCAACTATGGAATTTTCTAATTTTCCCGGAGAAAAAAAGTATAATTATGTACAACAAAAACCATGATACTTCTTTTAAGAGAAATCCGGAATTTAAGGGTCGAATTGCAAAAATTACGCCGAAGTTTCTCAACACGGCAAAAGGATGATGAAATTTTAAATTTTACGATTTTTGCCCCAGGAGTTACGATTCTTGTCAGGAACTTTAAAATTTTGTTTTATCTTTCACTTTCAGTGATTTTGTCGGAGAAGAGAAAGTCATAGAGATTAGAGAAGATAAAATCATATCTAACGTTTGATTAAAAAAACAAACTGAAAATTACATTTGATTAGTTCGGATATCGGTCCACGTTTACTTATGTACATAATAAACTCTCAAAGCAAAAGAAAAAACAAAAAGCAGAGATTAAGAAACGAAATTTATATATTAACAAAAAGTGGTATCAAGCAGAGACGAAGCCATGGGAGATGGCGAGAGCAAACTCAGATTTGGCCTCAAACTTCTTCATCAAACTCTCTATCTTCTTCTCGTTGACTCCTACAGTCATCTTCGCCGGAATATTCTTCCACCAATCAAACTCCACCGAAGCCGATCTCGAATCCGCCGTCTGAGTCACCCTTCGCTCATACTCCTCCGCCACCAAAATTGCTATATCCGCCATTGAAACGATCGATTTCACACACTTTCTCTCTCTTGCCTTTCGGTTATCTCCGGTTATCTCTTCACTATCTGTCACGCTCGGTTATCTCTGGATCTGTACCAATAGATAGTTTCAACACAGAAGGTATTTATACTGCTTTGACGTGCGTTATTGGATAAGGTTGGGTCAATATTTCTCTTATTTAAATATTTTGAATTAATATAAAAAAATCGGTTAATGGTATTTTAATCGTGCCGAATCTGTTGGTACCGGTGGTTTTCGTGATAAGGTGGTGGACACGGTCGGTTTTACTTTAATTTATTTTCCAATGGAAATGTTTTTAAAATTACAGCGTTTATCGTCGTTAAAATTAAAAAATAAATAAGAGCATATTTACATAAAAATATTAATTTTGTGTGGAAGCTTATTGAGTGCTTACCAAGGTCCGTGTCATCGATCGTATCGATGACTATTCTTTTTCATTACAGGGTCTGCCAAATTAAAAGTTTTTCGTATGTTATCTGCAAGATTAATATATTCATTTTTTTAAGTTATTAAATCCAAGGATTATAAAGATCTCTGTATTAAATATAGAAACCAAAAAGTCTAAAAAATAAATGTGAATCCCCCATAAGTTATTATCAAAACAGAAACTAATTTCAGTCTCAGATTTTAACTAAAAACTATGGGTCGGAAACCTGACACTGTGACACTAGACAGTTGACAAAAAAAGACAGGTGTATCGAAATCTTAAAGTTTGTGCGATCTACACCTAAGTTGCTTCAGGCCCAAAAGCAAAGCTAAACCCAATAATTATCCTTAATATTGTTTCCAACTTTGTTATTATGGGCCTAATTCGATGGAGAGCATCATCATTCTTGGAAAACGAAGAGTAGACCAAACTTTTAATGTTTTATCATTCTTAACTATACGACTATACGTTTTCATTATTTCATTTTATACATTTGCATTGTTGAGTAAACGGTTTATGATCATTCTCTACAAGACGGTTTTTTTACAATGATTAGAGCTAAAATTCAGGATTATTACATTCTTTCCACGAGATTTTTCTAAAATATGTTTGCAAGTATGGAGTCTTAACGATTGTGAACGTGAAAAAACTGTAAAAAAAGACAGATCTTAATATATTTAAATTTCTAATTAATATTAACTCTGATCCAAAATATGGTAGTATCACACTACTAGTCTGCGTGAAAAAACAATATAATAATAAAATTAAAACTTTGAGAAGAACACGATATATGGTCCAAATGTTTGTATTTTTAGAAAAATCAAATTTGGTAGAATTAACCATTTTAAAATTATTTTACCATTTAAGTTAAATAATAATTAGCGATATTATGTATTTTTTATAAAATTTCAATATTTGAACTGAAAAATGTAAAATTTATTCAATTAAAGCAAAATTTGAAAAAAAATCATTCATCTATTTTTCTTTGCTAAAATTTAAAAAAATAGAGCAATTTGTTTTATATTCCACATAATTCAATTTTACTCAGTTTTATTCTACTAAATTTTTTTATCACAACCATTTAGACTCATAGTTTCTAATTACGTTGGTGTAACTTTTTTTTTCCTTCTATAAAGCTTCTGCTTGTTTTTTTTACTATTATCTCGGTATATCATAAATGAAAGTTAAATTGTTGACTATACGTATATACCTGTACTATTTATTTATTCTCATTTTAAAGACACCTTCTCTAGTTAATATTCTCCTATTTTGTCTTCAGCAACAACAAAAAAAAAGAAGAAGATAAAATGTCTTTATAGACTTATGACCCGGAAGGCCGTACCATAATTTTGTTTAATCGCGTTTTAATTAGTTTCAGAATATTTGTTAATAAACGATTATATATTTCTAGAAAATTAATATCCAAAATGCTTAGACAATAACTTCTTGTCAAATGCTTACACGATTTTGTTGTTGTTGTTGTTGAACAAGGCAACGACTTAGACGATTTAGGAGTCTTTTTGTTTTTGTTTTGTCGACTAATAGGAGTCTAACTTCGATTGGTATTAAAATCGAATAATTTATCTAAAATACTCACTTTATTACCCAACCTATTAAAGCATGACACCTTTGCACCTAAGTGGATAAGTAGGATCTACTTCTACCCTATGAAGTCTTTCCGAGCCTCGTAGGGGCATGGATCCTATATCTTATTTTATTAATCCTTTTTTAAGATATACTAATTAGTGTACTAATTTGCTGGGTAATCTTTCTTTTCTTTATCTCTTCTCGAATAATTCTTAAAGCACTCAAGTTCTTTAACAAAGAATCAGATCTAAAAATTTCTGTTAATGTGATTTGGTATTAGCTTTGCCCATAACTATCGCAATAATTTAATTATTTTACGTAATAGATTAAGGTTTTTGGAAAACTATTCTAAGAATATGAAAGTGCCTAATTAAGTTACATGGCCATTTTAGCAAAAAAAAAAGAAAGTTACATAGTCGTATGACGCAAACAATGACCCAAAACGTCTTCTCAATTCTCTGCATATATGCATCTACATGAGCACATCTCTATGTATCATTATCATGATATTACTATTATAGAAAAATCTTTAACCAACAAAAAAAATTATACTATTATATAATTGATATGGTCCAACGATGGGGGCCAAAGGTTGCTTTACTTTTAAGTTCTATTAACGCCCCTAACAATTATTTAATAGAAATTTGGTATTGATTTCACATTATGATTTTTTTAATTAATAATCCCACTGGTAAAGTTTGCATCTCCATTAGGCTCATGCACGTGCCATCGCATGAATCCAGTTCTATCAACCTGTACTCACTAGATTGTTGGTTTTTTAAAATTAAATTCTAAAAGCAACTGTAAATTTCGATTTACAAAATCAATGATTTAATCTTCATGTATTTATTAGTGCAAAACTAATAACACCCACTGGTTACAAATGTATATATTACGGTGTGTGTGTGTGTGTGTATGTCGACCAATATTGAGTTATGTACATGATAAACCATCAATATCTTCTATCTTGTAAAAGTACAAGCTATTAATTTAAAAACTCTACATAATCTTACAAAAAATAATAACTCGTAATGTTAAAACAGTAAATTAATTATATGATACCTGCGTTTTTTAACAGTTACATAAATTCTAAATTTATAATTTTTTAGTCTCATTAGTTAGTTTATTTTAATTTATTTTCTACTTGATTTTTTCACGATCCTGTCACTCTATATATAGTATCACTTGCTATTGATAGCTAATTTTTATATTTTTGGAATTCGTATAAATATTTGTGTTTGCAAGGATGGGATTAACCTCGTTTATGCCAAAATATGTTATATAAAAGAGTGCAAATCCAAACACGAGGTAGCCACTCGTGGTGGCAAACCACTTTATAAAATAGCACTTGAGAATAAAATTCTACATATAGGCAAAAGCTAAGTGTTTATGCGTGACGTCTCTTTTTCTATCTTCTCGTATTTTTTGTTTATAATATTAATGTTTTTCTCCAGTTCGAATAAAAATTGCTGTATTTTAATATGTGGATAGAGTGTGAAATGGAAATTCACCAATTATCTATCATCCATAATGGATCATACGCCCAAAAAGGCTACCATCATATGAATTGTGTAGCTTTACACACAAATCATTCATTTGCACGATCAAAGTTTTGGAAAGAAATAAAAAGATTGAGTTATTTAAAATGTTTTTTACTTATTAAACTTATCCTGTTGAAGTTAGCTTCCTCCTACTAGACAATCCAATATATTAGATCATGCATCTTTTCTAATTTTTTAAAATTGATATTTCTCATCTTTATTGTACCTAATTTTGGAACTTATCTTCTCTTATGTATGTATACGCATGACTATGAAACATCTAACGTCATGTACTTATCATAAAACCCTGATTGCTATACAGACATAGAGACATACATGGATATACAAGTAGATAAGTGAATTCAAACTAAACAAAAAAGTTATCATGCTTCGTCATTAGGCTTCTAAAAATCTCAGGTGATTAGTTCTAACTTCTAAGCTAGAGATAATTAATGTATTATGATGGGTTTATGCTCTAAAGTATAATTGTGGGAATCAACGAAGACATGTACAACTTTTCATTGTGTATACAAGACTACAACCAAACAATTATTTTTTTGATCATAATTAAAAATGCACAATGTCTCCTATGGAGCTTGAAGAGCCAATCTGTTTTGCTCATCAATTAAAAGTTGCAATATTAATTAGTTGATTCACCTAATTAACTCTACTAGTCTAGCCTTTTTGGATTCCCAAAGGCTAATAAGCAATTAAATAAACTATACTCGTATTCTACAGTTATGACTTTTATTATTAAGAAGAATAATAAATGGATCTTTTTTCGTCATATAAACTAATGTTATCATCTTTAGATTACACTACCAACTAATTCCACTAATTAATACAATTTCTTCCAAAGTTTTACATTAAATAAACGTTGCTTGTTCGAACAAGTCATGCTTGTCGTTAGCTTATTTGCTTGTTACAGCATGTAACAGAGATTAATAACCACTTGTTAAGAAAAGAAGATTATAAGCAGTTTTGTTTCTAAAGAGTCTGAAAAAAATTAATGAGACAGCTATGATATTTGGATAAACATCAGTATATATATATTTTTGGTTGCGTTTATATAAAAAAATAAGAGCTTGTTGGGAAATATAAAAGGTACTGCTAATTACGGAGGACTTAATTAGTTTATTTCAGAAGTAGCCGTTATTACGTCATTAGAATCGAAGCAGAATCTCATGTTCACAATTACTCCCACTCATGATGATGCGAGTATCGTACACGCGCACATTGTCTTCTCTTCCCGAAACCATGCCCAGTAACAAGACTTGCTGATTTAATTACAGTAATGAATATTGGTTGTAATTTTCAACGTTTTTAAAACAAATTATATAACTAGCGTAATAATTGAAAACCAATATATTTATAATTGATTGACTACCAAATTATTTGGTCCAAATATATATTAATTAAATAATAAATTAATAATATAATTATATTATATAAATATAAAAATATCAAAACTATATTAATAAAATAAAATATAATTATTGTGAATTTAATATAATTATAATAAATAATTATATGTATTTATGATTTAAAAATATAATTTTAATCAAAATTTATTTATTTTAATAAAATTTATAAAGTTTTAATAAAAAAAATATGCAATAATTTTAGTTTAAATTTTTTATGAATATTAAATTAGGTAATATATATCAGTTTTGAATAAATTTTTGATTTTTTGAAATTTAATTTTTATTATTTTTAGTTATTTATTCGTCTGTAATTTTATATATTTGAAGAATTTTTTTAGTTATAAGTGATATAAAACGATACAAATCATAAAAATCATTTTTTGTGATTATTATCAACTATTATTGTTATAAATATGTGTTTACGGGTGTTTTCGCCTCTAATCTTTTTTTATAAGTTTAGAGATACGCGCCAGTTTAGCAAGTGAACATACTCTTCCGGTCAAATGAATCCTAGTTACCGCTAACGCATGCGCAGGTTAGAGAAGCCAGACGTGCGCAAGGTAGAAATTTTTTTGAAGAGAAAGTATAAAAGGGAGAGTTTAGAAGAGAATAAAAAAATGGATCTACCTGGTGCGCACATCAGCGAGAGGTAGTGGAGACATGACAACTGAATTAAAAACGAATAACATTTTTTATTTTTTATTTAATCATATTTATTTTATGAATATTAAGATTCGTATCATACATATTAATTCGCTGCTATTCAATTTTTTCTTTTCACAAATTTTATTTGGTGAGAAAATCGTTTGTTTGTTTTTCCCTCTTCTTTTTGCATCAATCCGATCACAAATTTATGTGGTATTGTCCACAAACCGATTAGTCTTTTTATTAATTCAAATCCAAGAAAAAATAGCATAGAAACATGTAATAATTGGTTTTTAACTCACTGTAGCTGACGTTATGCTTGGAGACAAGAATCACCGAGAACCCACACTAAAAAAAAAACTAAAGTTAAATATATTATTAATTTATTTTCTGACGAGGGGAAATTTTAAAATAACTCTGTGAAAGGGTCTCATTTAAGTTGTCGTGTTCTCGCATGATTCCTCTTCTTCTTCTTCAAGATGATGAGACCTGAGTTTCAGAGACAGAAGGAAGAGCTTTTAAAATCATTTCTGTTTGCGGTCGGATTCGAACTCCCAACTTCTAGGCTTTACGTCCGGTCTTATCGCTAAAATCTTCTTTCTTCTTTCATGTTTTTCGCGACAAAAGTTGGCCTTTTTCAAAGTCACCGCCTTGACGCGAGAAACCATCAGAAGGTTCGGCTTTAGATCTCTGTTCTTAGCCGATTTATGGATTTTTGTTTTCTCCGTAGCGAAAGTCAAAGAGAGAGAAAACAAAAAGTGAAAAGTCTGAGATTTCACGGCGTCGTTTATGAATCAACATCCCCCACTTTGACTTTACTCTGTTCCATTCTAATCTTGTTAATACTTCAAAAGTTATAGACTTTTTTTTCTAATCTTATTGGTTGTTTTGATTGATCTTGTTTCCCCTTTTCTCTCTTGATTGATTGTATAAACTTGATGGATTTCTTCAATATGTTTTCTTTTTTCTTGGTTGCTTGGAATTGAAGCTGGAACTGATTCGAATATTGCTCAGAATCGTATTGTATCAGTAAAGTTTCAATCTAACTCACCACTTGTAGACTATGTGTGTTTGACTTCATGATTAGCTTTTGCTTTTCTGATGCTATCTCTTATTTTTGATTTCTCCTTTCTTCTATAGTTGCGTACAAGATTTTAATAAACCTTTTAAGGTGTGCTTAACTGTTTGTTAATCTTGTTGTTAAGGGTCCACCGTTAGTGCTGATGAAATAAAGTGACATTCTCAATAAGTGGAAACTTGACTTCTCAAGCGTTTTCTTTGCTTAACACAAATTCCATGATCTTATCTATTTTGAGGATAGAGTTTTTTGTTCTTTGGGTTGGCAGCAAGTTTCTATCTTTTGTTCTTATCGTTGGAGGATGAGGAATTGGGTGATAGAAAAGTTAAAGTTATAACCTTTATGTCAGTACAACGTATGTTTCACTTGTGATCTTTTGGTCTTCTCCAAGGTCTTAGGGTATCTTCATGCCCTCTCAGATTTCTTTCTTTGTATAAAATCTCTGGAATATAAAGGTGTTTCTTTTGTTAATTTTCTTGTTTCTTTATAGGAATCGAAACCAGAATTTACTGTTTTTTGTTTTGAAGATTGAAATAATTTGTCATAAAGATACATCATAACTTTTACTATTTTGTTTGACTTTGTGTGATCAAACTTTTGTGGTTAAGACCTAATGCTTATCTTTCCCGATTGGTTTTTGGAGTTCATGATCTGCTTGGTGTATATGCTTGAACACATTGTTTACTAAAACTTTGTATTTTCTTAATTTCTAGTTGAGGGAAGCATGAATTCAACATCAACACATTTCGTGCCACCGAGAAGAGTTGGTATATACGATCCTCTCCATCAGTTTGGTATGTGGGGAGAAACTTTTAAGAGCAATATTGGCAATGGGAATATGAACACTCCAAGCCACATTATAATACCGAACAATCAGAAACTAGACAACAACTTGGTATTTTTTTGCTTCATTGTTCTTCAGTCTCTTAATGACAAGAGTTCTTATTTTCAGAAATCTAAAAGCTTTTATTTTCTGAAATCATTTTTTATTTTCTAGTCAGAGGATACTTCCCATGGAACATCAGGAACTCCTCACATGTTTGACCAAGAAGCTTCCACGTCCAGACATCCTGATAAGGTAAATCACTGATTACTAATGCTTCTATCAGTTTTACTTTCCGCGGATCGTATAGGCTGAATCTTGATCTCTTTACAGATACAGAGACGGCTTGCGCAAAACCGCGAGGCTGCTAGGAAAAGTCGCTTGCGCAAGAAAGTATGAAAAGCTTATGACATTATTTACTCCCTTAAAATATATTCTTTTGATCTTGTTTCTGTTTGTTTATTCACTGGGAGATTCTGTTTTTTTTTCTGCAGGCTTATGTTCAGCAGCTAGAAACAAGCCGGTTGAAGCTAATTCATTTAGAGCAAGAACTCGATCGTGCTAGACAACAGGTTGATGAAGCAAAATTCTACATTCGCTTTCTTTCGATTTCCAAAATATATCGCAAATTCTGATAGAAATTGGATGATTTCAGGGCTTCTACGTTGGGAACGGCGTAGATACTAATTCTCTCGGTTTCTCTGAAACCATGAATCCAGGTTTGTGTCAAGAACAGTGTAGTCTTTTTTGACAAGAATGTAAACTTGAACATCAAGATTTAATGGTGAAGAAAATCATCTATTTACAGGGATTGCGACATTTGAGATGGAATATGGACATTGGATTGAAGAACAGAACAAACAGATATGCGAACTAAGAACAGTTTTGCACGGACATGTTGGCGATGTGGAGCTTCGTTTGCTAGTTGAAACTGCCATGAAACATTACTTTGATCTTTTCCGGATGAAATCAGCCGCTGCGAAAGCGGATGTTTTCTTCGTCATGTCAGGGATGTGGAGAACTTCTGCGGAACGGTTCTTCCTGTGGATTGGCGGATTTCGACCCTCGGATCTTCTCAAGGTAGAAAACAGAAACAAAGAGCAATCGCGTAATCATGTTGAATCGAAAGAGACGCGACTACAATGTTCTAGATTTTTTGCAGGTTCTTTTGCCACATTTTGATGTCATGACGGATCAACAGATTCTAGATGTATGCAATCTAAGACAATCGTGCCAACAAGCTGAAGACGCATTGTCACAAGGTATGGAGAAGCTACAACACACGCTTGCAGATTGCGTTGCAGGTGGACGACTCGGTGAAGGAAGTTACATTCCTCAGGTGAATTCTGCAATGGAGAGATTAGAAGCTTTGGTCAGTTTTGTAAATCAGGTAAACATAGTAGTAATCTATTTTTTTTAACCAACACACATTTTAAGACAGTAGTATCAGTTTCTTGATTTGTTTGTATTGTTTCTTAGGCTGACCACTTGAGACATGAGACATTGCAACAAATGCATCGGATCTTGACCACACGACAAGCGGCTCGAGGATTGTTGGCTCTTGGTGAGTATTTTCAACGGCTTAGAGCCTTGAGCTCGAGTTGGGCTACTAGACATCGTGAACCAACATAGATTTGAGTTTTTATAACAACAACAAGAATCAAGAATGAAGATGAGTGCATCTTGAAAACAGAGGATTTACTCAGAATAAATGGGGGTTGCTGCTGATGATTATTTTTTATTCTGCGGCGGAATCAGAAAAATTTGAAAAAGCATGTATTGATAAAGTTGTAAATATCAGAAAAAGGGGAGTGCAAAAATTTGTACTTTGTAGCTTTTGAAGAGACAAGTTTTTCGGATGTTTGTTTGATTATATTAGAACTTCCTAATAGATAATAATAATATACATAAGTGTGTCTGTGTTTGAGTTATTATTATTCATCGTCTTCACTTCTTGAACCTAAAACTTTCACTGAAATGTTTTACTCAAGTACCACCATTTGCAAGCTAGAAACTCTCGGGAATATCTTTAATATAAATAAATATTGGGGCAAACGGAAAGAGATAACAGGTGATTTGTCCTAATAAATATTAGCTACTCAGGTCTATTTGCAATTTAGATACTTTTGTGATTATTTCGTAATTAATAGTAAATACAGGGGCAAACGGAAAGATATAAGACAAGCCTTATCCCGAGAGTTTTCTTCATTATCCTCTCAGAATTCGTGAGTGAACTCAACTTCTTCCGCCATAGCCACAATGCTTAGTCTCTCTATTGCCTCGCCGGGGACGGCGGTGACTTTCCTTCGAGGAACTGGTTCCGCGACTTCAACCTCGTCTTCGTTTCATGGCGTTAGAATCCAGCACCAGGTTTCTGGTCGCGTGCCGACGGCGACGATTTCTTCGTCTCGTAAACCATTGGCGGCGGCGGTGTTGATGATGTCGAAAAGAGAGGCGGAATTGAAAGATATAAGATCGAAGACGACGGAGGAGCTTAATGAGGAGGTTATTGACCTTAAAGGAGAGCTGTTCATGCTCCGTCTCCAGAAATCGGCGAGGAACGAGTTCAAATCAAGCGAGTTTCGCCGAATGAAGAAACAAGTAAGCTTTTCTTCTCTTGGGTCGTGTACCGATTGGCTGTTTATGCAAAAGTAGTCGAAATTGCTTGAAATTTACATCGAAGCTCCTTTGTTATCTGCTCCATTTTGGCAGATTCTCTGTATCTCTGTTTACTTTCGATTGGGGTGTATATAGAATCGATTTCGTAGAGAGTCCAAGAGTCTTTGAGAGGTTTAATACATTTGGGATTTATGGTTATTTGATGAAGCATTCAGATTATCACCATGGAAACTGGGAATGTAAACGTGAAGTTTATAGAAGATGTTAACAAACTCTATTAACCAACTTGTGTGTTTTACAGATTATAGAAAATCTCTAACAATGGTAACATTGCTAATTTACGAGGGCAATAGTTTTGTGACATCCAATGTAATAGGTAGGAGATGGAATGGAATTAGATACTTAACATTCATTCCAATCCATCCGTTTTGTCTCTGTAGATCACTAGAGCTTACATTCGAGTTTTCAGGTCCTTTGGTTAGAGGCTTGCACAGAGTTTCTACTATGTTCTTGTATCAACCCCGTTTCAAATAGACATGAATCTTGAGCTTTGTGCCGTGGCTTGTCTAGTCATTTTGGTGGCCAATTCACCAGAGTAACTTTCCATTAAACGAAATTGTCGAAAATCTCTTGGTTTTCGGGTTCACCTCTCTCTCTCTCTCTCTCTCTCTTCTATGGTACTAAAGATGTGTTCTTTTGGTTGTGGGTTCATTTAGGTTGCGCGGATCTTGACGGTAAGAAGAGAGAGGGAGATGGAAGAAGGGATAGGGAAGAGGTTGTCGAGGAAACTTGACAGGCAATGGAAGAAAAGCATTGTAGTGAGACCACCTCCTTCTCTGAAGAAGCTGCAAGAAGAAGAAGCAGCAGAAGAAGCAGCTGAAGCTGCAAAATCTGCCTGAAAGCCCCGCCCATTAACGATGGGCTCTTCTCGTTTGTTTCCTCGGGATATTAGTCTCTGTTATTGTATTTGTTGCTGAGAACCATGTTATTTTTGGTTGTTCTGTTGGTGTAAACTTCCCTCATTATGTAGTCTGCATGAGTTTTTAATATGTTTTCTCAATTTTTGTTTTTGTTTTTTCCCTCCCAAATTTTTCCAGTGTGACAGAAAAACGAGTATTACCGCCGTTGACACTCCTTAAAGACTAAAATTAACAAACAAAAAAAGTTGCTCTGTTTTGGTACAAAAATATGTTATTTATGTCATTCTTAATAGAAGATCTGACCAATAATTTTCTCACTCAGTGTCAGAAGGTATTGAAATCTTCTTTAACAAGTGCGGACTGATGATTAAAATAAGCTTAATAGTACATAGCGGTTCTTTTCTAACAAGTTTGAATATGACTGAATGATTAAAAAACATAATTAATAGTGCACTTTATATATTATCTAATCCAACCCACTTCTTATTGACGGGTTCGATTCATATTATTCACATAATTATTGCCGGGAGTTGAGATTTGAGCCTCATCACTAACACGCTGCTGAGATTTTGCAAATTGAATAAGAGTGGTATGTTTCAATTACAAGCAATAAGAAGTTTGCTTTGCTATCAAGAGGCTTGATGTTCATGTTCTACTGTATTTTTCATTACCATTTTAGAGGAATAACAAAACCCTTGTGTATATATAGTAGACGTGATCTGGACCACGATAATTTACCTAATACCTTGCATACAAGGATTAAGTCAAAAAGATGATTTGAAAAGATCTGCCCACAACTATAATATACGAACAATGGTCAAAACTGTATATTTTTAAATGCAGATTATATGATTTGTTTTCCCAGAATCATCTAAAAGTTAAGTTTGACAGCTGCATTATGCTGTTCACACCCATCAGTTTACACTTGCGGTTTCACAAACTGACCAAGTCTTTCGACGTTCCAGCACATGGATTTGTGAGAGTTGCTATACATTTTTTTTTGTATGTGCGTTTCTGAGAAATATTAATGTCCAAATGTTGAAGCTACGTAAGATAAGGCGGTGTTCTTAATATTAAGCACAAGAGGCTTAAGAAAAAAGTGCATATCTAAAGGAGGTTTGCATATGAATAGCATTATATTCTATGAAGACCTGTCTTACCAACTCCAGCCATGTGCTTTTAAGTTTTAAGCTCTGCACAGCTTTCTATGATGTCTTTTGATAAAGATTATTCTATTATGTAAGCGTCTTACGTATATATTCATGCAAAGATCTTGATACTTCTGGATCACAACATGTGACGACTTGCTTTTCATGCAAAAAGCTTCCTTACTGTTTGTCTTTGTCTTAATATATACTTTCGTGAAAAGACCAAACCCTTTTGCCTGTTTTACTCCAACTACTATTTCCTTAAAAGCAACAATGTTACTTGTGCAGGGCCTTTAAGATTTTCCTATCGTCTTCTTCTTGATATGCCTTGAAGGAAACGATGAACAAGACCGACTCTCTTAAATTCTGAGGTTCGTTGATGCTTCTGCCCATTTTTTTGTACATTCTCTATCACCAATTACAGTACAAGTTTTGATTCATTTCATAAAGCAAATGTTGTTATTGCATTTTTAACATGATTTCTGGCTTGCTTTCGTTTTAAACAACTTCTTTTGTAAATTTTCTGGTTTTTGACTGGTTTTGAGCAATATTATCTGTTGATTGGCGATCTAAGGCCTAACATGAACATGATGACGTAGCCCATCTACCTTAGGCGAAAGTTTTCTACATCTTTAAAGTTGTGCTTTAATTAGACTTGTTGTAAAAATGTAAATTGTCAACTTTGGTCACTTTTTAGTTTTACCTTTTTTTCTTGCTTCTACTAACTTTGTATCCTTTTCCTAGACGGTGGTACAAAGACACATACACAAATATTTTAAGCTTAATAAACAACATATATATGATGAGCATTTCAACTAAAGATTTCTTTTGCTTAGTGTTCATTTTCGTATTAAAACTTTATTATGAACCATGTTGAATTTGGATTGAATGTAATGACTGTTTTGGTTGGTTCCACCTATTTGTGCCTTTTCAGCTTATTGGAGTTTCTGCGTAGGCTCCTTCTTGGGCTTTATGGTTCGGTTCTAAGAAATCTTTGGTTAGATAATGCAAAGGTACAATCTTCTATACATACGTACAAATTGTTTGATTCTATATAAAATCTATATACTATGGGAGGATTATAAGTTAAAGGTTTTGGCTGCTGAAGAAAAAAAGTTTATCAGATCCTCTCTCTAAAGAATTGATATATTTTGCTAAATAATAGATGCCATGATGCATCTAAAATGATTAATTCTATCTCACTAAGACAGCATAATGCCATTGTCTCCGTCACTGTCTTTAATTAGCTGTAGATTGATGTCATCTATGAAAGGAGTTTAGCCACCTAAAATTACATGTAGTGGTTGATGCCTAAGAAAACTACGCTTAAGCCCCACACATTTTGGTTCATATAATACTAAAAGCATGACTTCTTTTAAATACATAAAATTGTAATACATTGTTTTTCTTCCTGTTATATCTGTCTCATGTTCTTGAGGTTGCTTGTTATGATGTATTTGTAGCAGATGTACACTTAGGAAAGTGTAACGCTAGAAGATTTTAAAAGATTTGTTCTTGGCTGTATTTATTGATTTTAATAAATCAAATATTAGCTATTAACAGAACCAAATGCCTAGTTAAAATACTCAACCATAACAAAAAAAAAATAATTCTTCAATCAGTAGTAGATTATAATTACCAAACGAGTCTTTTGACCCCACATATCTAGACTTGTTGTTTGAATATTTACCCATGAACTCAAATAATGTTCTTGAAATAAGACAAATTAATGCTTCTTCCATTTGTGCATGTCTCTCATTTTTTTTTATTCAGTCGTTATAATCTCTTTCAGGATCCCTACGGATGCTGATGAAATTCTCAACACAAGCTTTCTCTTAATTGTGTAAGTTCAACAGTTTAATATTTCACTGCATATAACTTATCCACATAGTTTGACAATATCCTCGTTGATTTCAAGAAATTAACAATTGGGGACTAAAAAATGCTCTTTTGATATATATAGTGTATGTGTATCTAACTAATATAGTGATGAGCTCGATGCATCCTCCTTCAAATTTGCAGACAATAGAGAGAGGTGAAAGTTTTTGTTTTCAAACGTGGGGTTTGAAAGTCAGGGTTTAGATGTGTTGGTTAGGAACTTGGGAGAAGAAGCAACTCAGTTTTTTTTAGCTGACAATTACAACTATTTTATTAGATTAGAGGAAAGGAATGGTTTAAGTGACATAACGTATAAAAACTGATTTTTGTATGAACCTAGTAGTGCCTTTTTTTCTTTCTTTAATATTTACTGTACCTGCTTCCTCCAGTGAGATTGTGGTGCGGTCCACACTCTATGAGAAACCCTAGATTCACAAGCAACTCAAATCCATCTCTCTCTTTCAAGAAAATATTCAATGTTTCTCCTTTGCTTAAACATTTTTTCTTTTATCTTTTCCTTGAAATGATGAAATTCACCATCTTACTTGGGTTTGGTGGAAATATTCGGTACATATGTGCATGGATGTACACATTATCACCCAAATGCTGCCTCACAGGTTTCGTTATATGATGAAACCAACCTAATGTTTCTTCAGACCATATGTTATATAGAGAACTGTTGAACAGTTGATACACAATGGAAACCTGCACTCGTGAAAGTAACTATCTAAACCTTGACCATTTAAAAGGCCTCTTGGGAATACGTATATAGTTCGTAGATGCAGTGAAGGTATTACAGATTTGATGCCTTTATATCCAAGAATTTGTTTTCTTGAGGACAAGTTATCTATCATCTTTCACTTGGAAAATTGGAGGAAACCCTATCATCTACTTTATGGAGAAGACACCAAAGAAAAAGACAAGAAACATGCCATTTGGTCCAATGCAGAGGCAGTGGGGAGAAAGTCTTGTAGATTTCAAAAGATGGTGGAGATTTAGATCATTTATGCACCAACCTCTCCTCTAACAAGCTCCTTCCAATTTTCAACAAAAATGTGTGTCACATCAAGCCTGTCATAATTATCAACAGTAACTTCTCTTCTCATCATACCAAAACTTAACATTGATACTTTGTCAGTCATATATGTCTGTCCCCTGTTGCTGTCTATATGCGTTTTCTGTGAATTTGTTTTCATTGAAGCGTGTTGTAAGTATGTGCTTATGAATGAAGGATTGATTTGTAGTAGGATAGGATTATATATAGCTTATAAATTTGATCACAAAATGGATACAAAACGCAACTAGATAAGTTCTCACGTATCCTGATATGCTCTCTACTCCAGGTTCGTATACGAGAGAATAAAGAAGAGAAAATGGAATGTGAAGGGTGAAAGCGACATGGGTTGTTTTGGTATGCCAATAACAAAGAAACACGTGGTGAATGGGCATTGAAGAGAGAAGGAAGCTCGACTTAATATAAATAGAAATAAGAAGCAGTTAGTGGTTGTGAAGAAAGGAAGCAAGCGACCAAGAAAACTAACAGTAATTAAGAGAAGGTAAACAAGAAGAGAGACCGTTGTTAGATACAGAAGTTCATCAAACATGGGAAGATCTCCTGGCGCAGATGAAACCGGTCTCAAGAAAGGTCCATGGTTGCCTGAAGAAGATGAGAAACTCATCAGTTATATCCACAAACATGGCCATAGCAGCTGGAGTGCTCTTCCCAAGCTCGCTGGTACGACTTAATTTGATGGAAACCTAGTTTTTGTTTGAACATATGGAGTCTGAAAAGTATTTTTCCTTGTGAATATCCATCTATGTACATACAGGTCTTAACAGGTGCGGGAAGAGTTGCAGACTACGATGGACAAATTATTTGAGACCAGACATTAAGCGAGGAAAGTTCTCCCCAGAAGAAGAAGAGACCATCCTGAACCTTCATGCGGTTCTTGGAAACAAGTAAAAAAAACAGATCTTCTAATTCTTGATGTGCTTGATCTGGATTGTTTTTTTCTCGTAACTCATTGAATACATGTTATTGCTAATGATTGTATAAGGTGGTCAATGATTGCAAGCCACTTACCAGGAAGAACAGATAACGAGATCAAGAATTTTTGGAATACTCATTTGAAGAAGAAGCTGATTCAGATGGGTTTTGATCCCATGACTCATCGTCCAAGAACCGATGATATCTTTTCGAGCTTATCACAGCTCATGTCTCTGCCTAACTTAAGAGGATTTCTTGATCTGCAGCAACTGGTTCCATTTGAAGATCAAGCTTTACTTAATCTCCAAGCTGAGATGGCTAAGCTCCAGTTGTTCCACTACTTTCTTCAGCCTCCTCCTCTTCCCATGAGTAGTAGCAGCGTTAACCCTAATGAGTTAAACGTTCTCAATCTCCTCATCAAAGAAAACTCCAATACCAATAGTCTCGACCTTTGTTTCCTCACTTCTTGTCTTCAAGACATCAACAACAACCTCCCGTCACTCAAAGCCCTAGATGAAAACCATCTCATCAGTCAAAACAATTCTCCAATATGGCTCCATGAACCACCGAGCTTGAACCAAACTATGTTGCCTTCTCATGATCTTTCCACTTGGAGTGATGACTTAGCTCGGAGTGTAGATGGTTTCGGCTGCAACCAGGCTTCCTCAAGCCATGATCAACCAGTAGCAGCCACGGGCTCTGTAGATTTGCCTGATCATCTCTTTGATGATTCCATATTTCCTTATCAATCTTGAGGTATGTATGTATATGTTTCAAGGAGTTCTATATCTATATGTTGAAGTGTGCTAATGTCTTAGAATGTACATTTCTTCTTATGGATAACTCATACATGTTTTAATTATATTCTTCATACGAACATTCTATATATATGTGTACCATAATGTATAAAGTAGAGATTACAGACAAACCAAGGATTGTTGAAATGATTATTTTGAAATTTGTTCAGTTGAAATGTTCTTATCTTTTCACTTTCATAAATATTGAAATTTCGTCTGTATCATTTTTGGTCTGCAACACAAGCTTATTATGTGTATAAATCTATCTATTTATACCATCATTTTAGGGATTGTATCAAATTTTTTTGGTTAATTCTTCTTTTTCCAATCTTAAATTTCTCAAACGACCTTTATACAGCTGACCATCTCTCTTCAATCTTTTTCTCTAGTCTCCTCAAAAACCCATAAAAACTTCATTGATGTTTCGAAAACCAAAACTACTTGATTTTTCTTCTACTTTACAGTGTGAATCACAAGACTCTTTACCTTTGAATCAAAAGTATTTTTCTATCTTCCACCAGATAATTCAATGGCGTCTTGATTATTAATCGAATCTTCACCCCAATCAAATCTCCTCTGCAACCTCTGAAACTCTTCTTGTCTTGTGACTTCAAGATTCTGCCATTCTTCCCATCTCTCTGCAAGCCCTTCTCCTTCGAGCATCCTCACAACTTCAGACATCGCTGGTCGTTCTTCTGGTGCTGCTTGTGTGCACAACAAAGCAACTTGAATCATCATCTCAACTTCTTCCTTTATGTAATCCTCATCAAGCTTCTTATCTACAATGTCTCCTAATCTCTTCTCTCTTTCCAATTTCTTCACCTGAAAACCAACAGATTGTTATTACACTATGAGAAGGCTTGAGAAGGAGCAAAGAAGATCAAAAGAGTTAAACGTTACTTACATGGTCTAGCAACAAGACATCATCTTCCTCCTCTAACCGCGAGAAATCAATCGCCCTTTGTCCAGTTACAAGCTCCAGAAGCATAATTCCATACCCGAAAACATCAGTTTTCTCTGATGATTTTCCTGTGGATATACATTCAGGTGCAATGTGACCCATTGTTCCGCGAACCTGAGTGGTCACATTGGTTCTTCTAACATCTACAAGTTTGGCTAAACCAAAATCACCAACCACTGCTTCAAAATCTTCATCTAGTAACACATTTGCAGCCTTCACGTCTCGGTGAATGATCTTCGGGTTGCAATGTTCATGAAGATATTCGAGTCCTCGTGCTGCGCCTAGTGCAATCTGTTTCCTCCTGAACCAATCCAGAATAGGATCGCCAGGCTTAATCTCTGCATATTATCATAACCGGCAAATCCAAATCACGAAAAAATTAAACTTCCAAAACCAAAAGAGTAACGTTTGCTTCTTCTTTATAATTTTTGTTTACCTCTTAAGCGATATGCAACACTTAGATTCTGCATGAACGGATACACCAAAAGGCGTTCGGTTTGTGTTGTGCAAAAGCCAATAAGGCGAAGCAGATTCCTATGAACAGCTACACTTATCATTTCGACTTCTCTCTGGAAAGCTTCGTCTCCTCCTGGACGTTCGAAATCAGTCAATCTTTTCACTGCGACTTTCGTGCCATCCAAAAGCACTCCTTTGTAAACTTTCCCAAAGCCTCCTTGTCCAAGAACGTTCTTTTCACTGAACTCATCTGTAGCCAATTGAAGCTCTCTCCAGGAAAATCTTCTCAACTGTCCAAACGCAATCCTTCTGTCCACTTCCCCTGGAATCAAAGTTTCAAAATGGAAATCAAAAAGATTGAACCTTTTTAAGTTCCTTTTAAACTAGAAACGAGAAAGATCCATTATTAATTGTCACAGACCTGCAACATCTACAAAGACCTCACGTCTATATCCTTTATGCTTATCCTTGCAGAAGAAAAACAAGAAGAATCCAAGGAGAATAACTGTGATCCCGCTAATGACTCCAGCGATGATTCCGGTTTTTGAATTGCTTGAATCACCTATCAGAGGAAAAACAAACTCTCCACACTTGGTATCTATGCAAGTAAAGTAGAATATGAATGTGGAAGCAGACACCAGCAAACTATTGTATTTTCACCTGAAGGATTGGAGTCAGTTACGCAAGGGCGAGGGTAAATGCCACCACAACTCAAGTTGTTTGCTGTGAAACTAAATGTTTGGATAATCCAAATCAGATTAATGGTAACATAAATGGGAGTTGTAAGTAAAGTAGTTGTGTTTGAAACCGAAAGTACTCGTACGTACTTGTATTTTGGAATTTTGAATAAACTCTGAGGAATCTCACCGGTGAGATTATTTGAGTCGAGCAAACTGCAAATGTAGTTCCAAGCAATAGCGTTAAGAATACTGAAGAGAACGGGGAAGAACACAAACACAGAGAACAACCGCTCACATATTTATCAGTTTTGAAAGGCCTGTGAGTGAATCCGGGATAGTCCCATTAAGGTTATTCCTACTCAGGGTCCTGCTTAGTTGGCCAAACAGATGAACAAAAACATAATCTTAAATTCTTTTTCCAAAGAGATCTCAAACAAGTTTGAAGACACTTGGGGAGAAGAATTACTTACAGGAACTGGATGTTCTTGAGATTACCGAGCGTGGATGGTATGCGACCAGAAAGTTGATTATCCTCTAAATCCAAGCTTGTTAAGCTAGACAGATTCCCAATAGATTCTGGTATTCCACCAGTAATTCCGTTTCCCTTCAATGTACTACGTAGAACAAATAAAAAGATAAACAGAATTTTCCAACTAGTAAGTGCAGAAAAGAGAAGTTAATTTCCACAAGCTCACAGTTTCTAGGTAGCCACTTACAGAGTCTTGAGAGTTTTCAAGATTCCTATTCCTGAAGATAAAGTTCCCGACGAGAAGTTCATGTAAGACAACGTTCTGCAAATCACACAGCCATATAGCGAAAAAGTTGCTCTCTTAAACCCATAATTACACTGGAGTTTTGACCAATTTTGGTTAGTGTTATTCAAACTTACACAGACGTAACATGCTTCTTGTCATCACAAATAATTTGAGACCAAGTACAAGGATCGACTTGATTCTGGTTCCAATCACTTAGCTGTTCAGGAGATGCACGTAACGAGCTCCTCAGCGCAAATAGAGCATCCCCTAAAACGAAGTTGCAAGAGTTAAAACAAAAAAAACATACTACAACTATACATTATTAACTTCCGACAGGCGTAGACACTACAAAAGAGATGCGACAAGATATAAATAGACAAAAATAGAAAGTAAGGAAATGAGATTACCTTGAGCATCCGGTGACACAGATGACCATAAACAGATAAACGCCAAAGCAGAGATCATAAAAGGCAGAGCCATGTTTGTGAGAGCTAGCAAATTTCAAAATGTTGGGTTCTGACGATTTCCGCCATCTACAATAATCGTTTGAACAAACTTAGAACATATCTTTAAGCTTGTTAGATAGAGTGGATTTGCGACAAAAATTTAGTTACTTTCTAAATTCAATTGAAAACCCAAAATTCTACAATCAAATAGTGTTACAGCTTCATAAATATAAAAATTATGTCTGACACTGCATAAAACCACTGAAACGCAAAGGATAATGATCCAAAACTTCATAAAAAAGGAACCTTTTTAGTTGCCCAGAAGATAGAGGGCCAGTTTTCTGAGACTGAGATTAAAAATCAAATCTCAAGACGCGAAGTTTGAGAAACTCAGATTTGTGAACACCAAAAGAAAGAACAATTGGGTCCCAAGAAAGAAACTCGTAGCAGGAGATGAAAATCCAAAAAAAAATTCCACCACGAAAGATTACTCTTCGAATACAACCAACAAGACTTGGACCGTTTCACTCTTTGAAGAGAAGTAACTCTGTCCTTTTAGAAACAAAACTCTTCCTTTTCTTTCTTTGTTTTGTTACATAATTTAGACGTAAAAGTCTTTTTAAGCAACTCGCAATTATGACAGTTTCAATGGCCAGTCAAAGAGAAACCAAAAAGCCGACAATGGTCGTACAACTGCTTTTCCTGCGTGATTTAAAAATAGTTAATCATGATAATGATGCTTTGAATGTTATAAACAAAGAAATTATATTATACATGTTGGCTTTCTTGTTGGTTTTATGAACAATAATAAAAAGGCGGAAAAAGCGTAAATTGGGGTGAGAGAGGCTCGAACTCTCGACCTCAGGATCACTCAGTAGCTATGAGACCTACGCGCTAGCCAACTGCGCCACCACCCCTTTGAGAGTCTTTCTCTATCTTATCTTATATACCCAAATAATTATCTACCAAGGTTATCCCAACAGCCTTGAGACTTGAGTGATTGATGAATGGGTTTTGTCTGAAACTTATGAAATCATCGAGAACACTCCATTAGAGGGACAAAACAAGCGGACTACAAACACTAAAATGATGATAATACAGCAACGAAACCACAGTGAGTTATCCATTTTCCGTGTTCTCCCTCTCTTGGCTTCAGGACTCCAGGAAGAACTTGTCCACACAGTAAAAAAAGACGTTACACATTCTCATTCGCCGGTTATTGTGTGTTTGCATTATGTCTGGTTTATTGAAAGAGTATCTGTTTGGATGTTGAGGGTTCCTCTGCTTTGTTATCTTTCTGTTCATTAGGCGCTTGCTTGGTACTACTGCTCTCAAACAGCTTACTGTTCTTTGCAATTGTAAGGATAAGCTCGAGTTGCTTTCGCTGTTGATCCTGTAAAGCAAGCAACCAGCTTCCATTAGCTCAAAGGAAACTACTATGATCGTCTTCAGTTCACGAATGGCAAGAGTATCTTAGAAGACAACCTTCTAAAAACTTTGATTAAACAAATAGGGAAACGAAAACTATCAAAATCGAGAACCTATGGCTAATAATAGATATACCTGCATAGCGAGGAGAACCTTCTGAATTTCGCGAAGCTCCTTCTCTAGAATCTCTTGTTGTGCAGCTAATACTCTTGTGGCCTCGGAATTCTTTTGAGCCAAAGCTGCAGTCTTTGGAAAAAACAGACCAAAACACTTGAGATGCATACAACAGGAAAGAACTAAACTTGACGTAAAGACATCTACTTGGTCAGTCAGGATCTGGAAATTAGAAACTTCTGAAGATATCCGATTCTTTTCGACAAGATTATATACCAAGTTCCATGTTCAGGTGAGGAATTCTACATAGAGCGTGTTTTGCAAGTGATACGAAAGCCAAGCTCCCATATCTCCAAAATCTTAATTAAAACACTAGAACATTTGTTACTTGTCAATTCCCAAATCATCACTCGTTCTTTTCTTAAAGATTTTCACATAGAGAACAAGATGATCAGACTTTTACAGTGGCTAGGGAATAAAGCAAAGCATACTCGGAGTTTTACCTCAGAAATGGGTTCCTTGAGAGCTTTTCGGGTGACCCGAAACCGGATCCCCAATTTCTCCAGATGCCTAGAGAGAACTCTAACAATGGTGGTCGAGGTTTTTAAATCCTCTTCAAGTTTCTCCAACCGTCGAATCAAATTCGTGCCCTCGCCTTCTCTCGTTCCTTTGCAAATCCTCATCCATTGCCGTCTTCTAAGCCACGAACCAGACGCGACCGAACCCAACAGTCCGACGAAACCCAATGACAAAACCTTTTTCCCAACCTCACCAACCACCGCGTAATTCACCGCGAGAACCACCGAAATCACGGCGGAAGATAGAATACAAAGCAACTCCGCGAAAGAAATAAAGCTGCTAAAGTCGAATCCATCGAAATTGGCGTCTTCTTGGTCGGTTGAAGAGGAGCTGTCTTCGTATGATCCGATAGAAGACGCATGAGCTCTACAATCCTGGACGATCTCGAAATTTGACCGAGGAGAGGTGACGCGGCGGAGTAGGACAGGATGAGGGAACAATTTAGTATTGCGGTGAGAAGTCCGTACAGAGGAGACGGCGAAGCAGAGGTTGCTCCTGCTGATGCGGAGAGGAGACGAGCCGGAGAAGAAAGCGTATCGAGAAGGAAGCGATAAGGACATTATCGTCTTCTCGGATCTCCAACAAGTGACTCACTGAAACTCGGGTCACTGACTCTAATTTCCCACTCAATGCGAGTTGAGAAGCTCTACGCGGCGCATGATAGCGAGGTCTTAAAAATGCGCCGTATAGACTTTAATTATGTAATCTCCATGAAATTACTGAATTGCTGCTTTAACGGTTAAACCAAATCGACGAAGTTTTTTTTTTTTCCTCCTGGTAAACCGACTCAACACTTTGATTTGTCATATTTCAGCTAATATTAAACCCAAAGGCATTTTGTAACACATGTCCCAAATCATCATATGGTTCATATCAAACGATATAAAACTCATAATACCAGTCAAAGATAAGAAATGTTGACGCGCGAAGTTCTAAAAACAAGAGAGCCAAAGTCATATAGAAAATTCAACAAAAGGATGGATATGCCCATATTACGAATCGCTCTTCGTTTAAACCATGATGGTTTTTATTGGTATGGCATGTAACGCATTGGCCTTCTGAACCTAGGAGCTTTCCTGCATCAAGATTAAGAAAAGAAAGAATAAAAAACGATTAAGAAAGATGCCTTCTTCGTGTATAAGAGATGAAGGCTATGACCCCAATATATGTCTTGGTGTTAAACGAACTTACCCATATCCATATGGAGAATACATATACGGAGGCATGAAAGGTCTGCGGAACCGGTAGCCCATGTACGGGTTGAATCGTCTACCACGGTACTGTTTCAATCCAGGGAAGTTTGTTCTCTTAGGCAAGACCTAAAGTTTTGTTGAGCCAGATGAGAAGTCAATGGAATCATTGGTCAAAGTGTTTTTGGTTTAGTGATTATAGTAAGAAGAAACTTTTGTGTACCTTTAATTGACGACCATGTAACTCTGATTCGTTCAGTTGTAGGGCCTCTTGCATAGCTTCGACTTCCACAAACTCGACATAAGCAAATCCCTTTGGCTGCCCGAACTTGTCTGTCAGAATTGTCACCCGATGGACAGTGCCACATGATTGAAAATGTTGCTGCACTTCTTCAGGTGTACAAGCGTAATCAACCTGCACAGTGGAATATGCAGATATAGTATGCAACAAACAAGCATAACCCACGGAGTCATTCAGTGAGAACACAGAGAGCAATCCAACAGCGAAACAAGAACACCAAGCAAAGACAATCTTCTTGACCATCCTTTGTTAAACACAACATCTCTACCTTTCTTTCTTTTCATATGTGCAAAAATGAACACGAATACCAAGCAAAGCAGAGTGGAAAACTATAATACTTGAGCAGCCATTAAGACGAAAAGATCCCTTACGCTGTGTACCAAGCGTAGACTTTATGAAAATCTTTATATTTTGTCAGCATCAAACAGCAGCCTCTCACCAAATCTCTGCAGATAGCAGATGTGCGTCTTGACTGGAAAGCACCCAGCATCTCGATTCAGCTCTTCAACGGCTATCTCCTTGAGGAAGGATTGCAAAAGACTCCACTCAACTATTTTCTCCTCTCCAGACTTCCTTTTCTTCTCAAAGACATGATCTTTTCTTTACTAATTTTTTTTTTTTGCTCTAAAACGTATTCACTTTTTTTTTGTCTTTTTTCTTTCTATTTTTTCTTTTGTACTTTTTTATAATTTTTTTTAAACATGTTCCATAAGAGAACAGAGCAGATCTTTTTCAACTCTATGAAAATAAAATGAAGAGACTCCACAAAACCTAGCTGACTAATAACTTCAGCTATGATAACAATCCTGCGATTGTAGTGAGAAAAGTCATAAGAAAAGCAAAACGCAGCAAAAAGAAAAGAACAGACAAATTGATGAACATACAAAAGTCTTCATCTATATCATAAGGCTCAAGTTCGTAAGTAATATGAAGACTCCATCTCGTTTATAAAACCCTCAGTCACTAACAACAAGACTCCCTCAAGGAACTACATTTTAAGATAAATTCTACACTCACATCACCAAGTTCTACCATTCAACATTTTCGTCTAATTTGTACTGGTCAGTGAACAGATATCAAGTGCAAGCCATAGCAACAAAGATGTACCATAACACCAAATTCAAGGTTAACTGCTGATATATTCAACCATTAGATATGATAGTATGCAATCTAGAGAATACAGGAGGGCGAGAGCATAATCGGATTATGGATTCAAAGCTGAACAATAATACTTCTAACATCCAAGGTTAAAAGCTCTTTTTATCAACGGAGCTAGTCATCTACGCACAATTGAAAGTCTAGGTGAATGCACACTGAATCAGTAAAACTATGAAATCAACCAGAAGCTACGAATGGTTCAAAGAAAAATAAAGCGAAACAGAAACCAAGAAGCAGAAATATAAGCTTTCTTACATTGCCAACAAAAACTGATCGACCATCCACCTCCTCCTTGCCTGCTTGATTTGCTGCTATAGCAGCAGAATCTGCAATAGAAGTTAGACAAAAATTGAAGTGAAGAAGCAAAACAACTGACTACAAAGAACTTAACTCGCAGTTGTTACCCAAAGATGGATCCAACACCAAGTAACAATTCGAAGCAACTAGCGAATTAGGGGAAGTAGATCGCAAATGAAATCAGAGGACGAGATTATAGAAAACAAAAGGAAAACAAAATTAAAGAGACGAAAACCTTGAGCTCCCATTTCCTTCTCAACCTTGGCCTGCATCTCACGCAGAGCAGCAGCTTCATCCTCCATCTCCTTCAATCGTTTCTTCATCTCATCCAACTCCTATTGATACAACACAAAAAAAAAACAATCAAACAGACATACACGCGATGACAAATCAATCGATCATCACTCAAATTCTCGATACAGTAAGAGAGAAGAATAGCAGACCTTAACGGCATCATCATCGGCGGCAGCCATGTCCATATCCGGATTAGGAGCTTCCATATCTCCATCCATCTCTCCGACGTCGGGAATTTCTCCCCCGTAAACCTCGTGCTCTTCTTCCTCCATCATCTCTCTCTCCCCGTCGCAACTTTTGCTTTTTCTTTTGGTTAAAAAACGTTTAGGGCACTTTTTGCCGATTTGGATAGCGACACGTAATCATCGTATCCGAGCCATTTTATCATATCCTAATGGGCCTCGGGGCCCAAATTTAAGAAGAGACAACCTTTTCACTAATTTCGATTTTGGACCTCGTATTATTTGAAATCACATTACCGATCACCCAAAACATCCGCCTGACAGAAAAGATAATTGTCGTTCTGTCAAATCTCACCGCTAAGATTCGAACTGTCAAAATCTAACGACCGTTGTTCAAACACGTCACCGATTTTAAAAGTATTGACCAATAGTTGACAGCGACGACGACAGTATCAGATCTCCTGCGTTTAAAACTTGAAAAGCTCCCTTTTTGCTTTCCGGTAAAGCTCACGCTTCTCTAATCTCTTCCATTGTTGAAACTGAGGATCTCTCAGCGATAGAGGTTGAAGATGGCGAGTGGAGGAGGATACGGAGACCCGTCGCAGAAAATTGACTACGTGTTCAAGGTGGTTCTGATCGGCGATTCGGCGGTTGGGAAATCGCAGATACTTGCTCGATATGCGAGGAACGAATTTAGTTTGGATTCCAAGGCCACCATCGGCGTCGAGTTCCAAACTCGGACACTCGTCATCGATCACAAGAGTGTTAAGGCTCAGATCTGGGATACCGCCGGCCAGGAACGGTAATCTCCGACTTCTCTGAAACTTTTTTGCTTGAATCCGTTGGGTTTGCTTGTAACTCTAGATCTCTTAAGATTTTATCGTATCTATGGATTCGATAGATAATTGCTCAGTCTAGGATATCGAACTCGTATTCAGAGGATTTTCGCTAAACCCTGAGCTCGTTCGAGGGGATCTTAAGTGGAATCGCGAAATTAGCAAAGCTGAATTACTGAGATCCTATGATTTGGACTTCAGATTATGTGTTAGTCTCTCTGTATATACTAGACTCTATATATAGTCCATGTGAATACTTAGAAAGTTCTCTCTTTGCTCACTAATATGCAAACGAAGAAATTGCTTCAACGCTATATACTTCACTGTAGTTTTCATCTCAAACCTCAAGTTTCATTGAATAATTTACTTAGAACCATAGAAATTCCTATTTTCTTTTATCCCACATTTCATGCTTATCATAAGCGATACATTTCTTTCACAGAGTCTCTTTTATATGTTTGTGACTTTGGTTTCTTTTTATCGAACAGATACCGAGCGGTAACAAGTGCGTATTACCGAGGAGCTGTTGGGGCGATGCTAGTTTACGACATAACCAGACGGCAAACCTTTGATCATATCCCAAGATGGCTGGAAGAGTTGCGTGCTCATGCGGACAAGAACATCGTGATCATCCTTATTGGGAACAAGTCAGATCTTGGAGACCAACGGGCTATTCCAACAGAAGACGCTAAGGAATTTGCAGAGAAAGAAGGTTTATTCTTCTTGGAGACCTCTGCGTTTAACGCAAACAACGTTGAGAGCGCTTTCTCCACGGTTCTGAACGAGATCTTCAACATTGTGAACAAGAAAAGTCTTGCTCTGAGTGAAGAAAAAGAGAACGGTAATCCCGGGTCGCTTGCTGGTAAGAAGATTGATATTGTTCCAGGTCCTGGTCAGGTGGTACCAACAAAGAGTAACATGTGTTGTAACTCGTAGAATTAGCCAATTCCAATTCTTAAATTTACATGACATATATATAGATACTGTGAAGATTCTGGTTGGCAATGTGTCTTCTAACCAGAGTCGCGTTATTTGTTTGTTGCTTCATTAGCAGCTTTTATGGTGTTTTGGGGGATTGAATCGGAGTAAACCGAATGAGTTCTAAAATATTCTTTAACCAAAATAGCATAAATCAAGATCAAATATGAACTCGAACTATTCTCGATCTCATCTTTGCCAAACTCTCACTCATGTGACGGTGTAAAAATTTATATAGACAATAGACAAAGAGGTCACAGTTCTTCTCTCTCTCTCTCATTTTTCCCGACCATTTCTCACTTGTTACGTCAACAGAAACAAAAACAAAAAAGTTATCCCTAAAAATTGAAGAGCCTAGCGCCAGATTTTTAATTGGTACCATTATTCTGAGAGATTCTCTCTCGGTCGCTCGATCACTCGATCACTCAATCGCCTTCTTCTCTTTGATTTAAGGTAGGGTTCGAATCCTGGTCGGTCCTTGTATTGTGTAATTCGAAATTTCTGGATTACTGATCTGATCTGAAGCTGTGAGATATCTGTGTACTATCAGCAACGGATTCTTCTACCTGATTATTGATTTCTTCTGATCATTACTTCTCTTTGAGCATTTTCTCTGTTACCCATATAGAAAAATTGATACTTTTTGAAACAATTGATACTTTCGGTGCCATATGAGGCAAAAGCTTATTCCTTCTCCAATTTTTCTGCCTTTTTGTGAGATTGACGAGTTTTGCATTCCCTCCTTTAATTAGTAATTCAACTCCTCTATGTTCCCTTATGCAGTGGATTTTCGATTTGAGTGAAAGAAATTGAAATGAGTTGATTTGGTTTTAGATAATTTTTGCCGGAGGGTGGAGAGAGAGAGAGAGAGAGAGAGAGATCCAATGGCTGGGGCAGGAGAATTTGTTGAGGCTGATAATGCAGAGGCAATCATCACAAGGATCGAAACCAAATCGCGCAAGATTGAAAGCTTACTTAAACAGTATTTACCTTTGAGTTGATTCCTAAAGTTCCCTTTTTTCTCTCTCTCTCTTTCTCAGATGAGCTTCAATTCTTAGTTACTTCGTTTGTGCAGGTACAAATATGTCGAAGCTCTAAAAACGGCTCTTGAAGGTTCGCCTCCGAAAACTCGCGATGAACGTTGCAAGGTCTCTGTTTCCTCTGCCACACTAGTCTCTCTAGTAGTTTGTCCACGACCAAAATAATGATGTGATTTTGTGTTATAAAAATGGTTTCTTTCAACCCGTGAAATTGCAGTCGGCTAATTGGATAGTTGTGCACAGAGCTCTAATGGCGATTAAGGATATTGACGGAATGCTGAATGCTCTTGATGTCGAGTATTACGACATTCTCATGAAGTAAGCCCCTTGCCTCGAACATGTAACTCTTTACGGGTCTTTTCTTCTCTGGACTGCATTCGAGATAGATAAGGCTAGAGCAAATGTTGTGGTCATGATATAACATGGTTAGATTTCGTTTCTACAATCTCTGGAAATGGCTTGGTTTGTATGAAAGGGAAGCTTTGTCCATTGGAATGTGCTTTTGAGGGAATACTACATTTGCTGAAGCCATTTAGCTTTCATGAGGAAGTGTTAAATCTTTTGTTTGCTTGCAATGGTGTGGAACAGGTACTTGTACAGAGGCCTTTCTACTGGGGACCGACCCACATGCGATCAGTGTTTGAAGATTCATGAGAAACTGACAGAGAGAGCTGGTCTTGGTTGCATTCTCCGTTGTCTTACGGATACTATCAACATCGTTTGAACAATGATTGTATTATTGCCACCATTGTATTCACTTAAAAAGATACGAACTGTTTGGTTGATGATATCTCTGCTTTGAAGCCTGTCTCAGTTTCAAAGCATTTTCAGAAACTGGATTAAACCGAAGATACATTTTCAATAACCACAGAGAATCTAAGGCCGTTTCACAAAGATATTCATAACAGAAACAACGGTTTATCTAAACTAACTGGCATTGAATTTATATCTCAGAACCAGGAAACTTAGAATCTACCGGCGACACAAGATCGAACCAGAGACATGCTGGTCCAGCTAGTCCCCGGAAAAGCGAATAATCATGTCCTGGTTCTTCCCTTGTCGCATTCACGAGATCTCTTGCATCACGACACAAGTAACTCGCAAACGCTTTTGCTCTATCTTCGTATACAACATCTCCTGTTAACCGGTATAGCGATAAGAAAGCGTAGGCGTTTCCGGCAACTCCATCTGCTAAACCTACCTTTTTCACCAAGCCACTTTTCCACACTACTTCTCCTGCTTCAATAGCTGCTTCGCGAAAATCCCTTTCCTTTGGAAATACCTGAGATGCTTTAGCCAAAGTAATGGCCATCCCGGTTGCTCCATGAGCCCATTGGACCAGCTTATCTCTCGGATTCCCTTCGCTGCAAGGGTAATTTCCGCTGTTTGGAAACCTATTACTCACCATGTACCTCAATGTCCCTTGCACAGCCTTCACATCCTCTTCCGGTAATGGAAAATGTAACAAGACGTCCAAGATTCCGGCTAATCCATTCGCGGCACCCCAAAATCGCGTCCCGTGAAACCTATAAACCGAAAACAAAAGAAAGATAAGTTCCCACTCTTGACATTCTCGAAATAAATGAACTTGCGTTAAAAACACTAGTCACTTATTTGCCTGTATAACAAAGGGCAAGCTTCATGATCTGCCGCTCCAACACGTCCACCGGATAAGATGGCTGCGACAATGGGCAACAAGAGAAGATCAGGAACAGTGCCTTCACCGAGGTATCGGTTTAGGAACAAAGCAGCCCAAAGGAAACCCGCTCTTCCATAGAGAAGGTCATATGACATCCCAAATCCTCCTTCCTCTGGTCCTGCTGGTAACTCTCTCTCTTCTGCAAGCTGCTTGTAAGAAACACAAATTTAAAGATTTACTACAGGAAAAAATCGGTTAGGTAAAGTGGTTAAGCCAAAGTTAAAGCAGATCATTTTCAAGTAAGATTGTTTCAAAACAAATCTGAACTCAGCTTTCTCTATGATGTTTATGAGTTTTCCACATTATTGATCTTGCTTATAGTTAATTAATGGATCAGAATACTTAATCTACTATTTATGTCTGAATTTTGGTGAAACTAAACGAAACGTACGTGAAGTAGTTAGAAAAAAAAAGAAGAAGATGAGAAACCTCAAGAAAAAGACCAAGGAAGAAGTCAAGCTTTGATTGGTCCCCTCTGTAATTAGCTACGACTGCACCAAGCGCATAAACTCCTCCTCTTCCACATAAAAACGTCACGTGCCTATTTAAAAGCATAATAAATCCGATAATTAGGTAGAAAACGACAAATTTATTTTACATATTATCATTATTCAGGATTGACTTATGGTCAATAATTGCTTCAAAAGCGACATTTTTGTAGTTCTACTCAGATTTTGTTTTCAGAATATTCCTCCAAGTGGTATGTAACATTTTTCACTTTTTTTTCTTTTTGTGGAAGATGATATTTAGATGTTTACTCGGCTAAGGAACTTAGTGGCGATTGAAGATATTCTCACCTGGTTGTGGCGCGTGCAACGTTGGCACACGTGTCGATTATCTCGGCGCAAGTTAGCAGATCCCGATGGTTCCTCGTGACCTCGTACGACTTCAAGCAAGTGAAAGCTGTGCCGAGTAGGCCTGTGTACACAGTTGGATCCAACACCAGACCCGGATCCGGAACACCGCCTTTCCACGTCGCCTCCACAACCTATGCATACATACATCCACCAGTTAATATGTATATAAGTTAGCAGTCTGGGGCGTGGTTCTAATCTTACACACCTGGTCCTTGAGTAACGTTGCTGCTCTAAGAAAAGTCTCCGTAGAGAGAAATTTTGTCGGAGCCGTTGGTTCAGAGGTGGTTCGTAGAAGCAAATGATCAAGCTCGCCGTTCTCTACTGTCTCTCCGCCGTTACCATCTTCACCGCATCTCCGTTGCTCCGCCACAAACTCTACCGCCGACGACGACATAGCTCTCTGACTCTCGATCTTGATATCTTTAAGAAAGAGAAATACAAACGGTAGTTATATATAAAAGCTTTTTTCTTCTTTAGAACAGATGCTATTTACACAGTTTAATTATGTTCCTTCCTTTTTTACTGCTATATAACATTTAGTTCCTAACATAAATTTAACAATTGATTTTCTTCTTTTAATAATGGTTTCTTAACTGCTTAATTATATGTTTTCAAAGAAAACTTATTTAATTCAATATTTCCAATTAGGAAAATTTTCAAATTAAATTAACCAAGGGAAATTATGCAATCAAAATCGGAAAAAAAATGATTTGCAGTTGTCTATAGAGAGTGTTGGTCTGACCTTTTTACTTTCGTTTATCACTAGTTCGGCTCGATACAATCTAGTTCAACTGGACTCGATTTTAGTCCATTTATCGTACATTTGTTCATTAATATTACATTGAGTCGGTTTGTTTTTTTTTGAATTTCAATATGATTTTTCTTTGGATAGTAGCAAGAAACAAAGAAAGGTGGACTTGGCGGTATAGGATTATTTCTGGTTGCAGGACATAACGGTGATACACGTGAACCTCTATACAAGTGTTCACGTGTCGACATCTTGTCGGCTCTATCATTTTACGAACCAATTAGCCGTTGGATCTTGGCGATGGGATATAAAAAGATATATAGAGGACCGTCGATGATATTTTTTTACGCATACGTTGTCGAAAATCATGTTATTAACTCTCTTTAAAAAAAAAAACTAAACATGAATATAAATGGATGAAAGCGAATCGAATCTATAATGCTTTAATAAATGGAGTATTAAAGTGGGGAATATGATTCTTGTCAATTACGAATTATACATTTTTTAGATAAGTTCAATTCATCGAACATCAATCACTAGCTTAGCTGACCTGGAAACACGTCTTTCAAACGTGATTCATGTGATAGTATTTCAAACGTATATTTGAAGTAACAAAATACAAAACAAAACCTTGTGTTTATGAACATTCTTTAACTTTGTTATATGTTTTGATTTCTTTATGATTTAATATTAACACCCGGCTAATCTCTCATGGTAAATGTAATTATTTCGACTGATCAAATAAAAATAGTATGATAACTCTACGTTTAATGGTAAAATGGGTAGCTTAAAAATCTTTTTCTACTCATGCATGTAAAGATTACACGGCCCATATTTTAATTCTTAACTTTATTGTCTATTGTAACAATGGTTATATATGGTTTACGAAAAGCCTTATACAGATCGTAAGGCCCATATATTAATTCATCAAAGGCCCAAATTTTAGGCTTTGTTAGCGCAGCCCAGTTCCTACTTTCTTATAGGGAGACTAACTTGTTGAAATTAATTTTCTTTTAATTTTTTTGGTCGACAATTAGTTTTCTTCTAAATCAATCAATAGTGGAGAAACCACTAACACAACAAGAACAACTTTTTTTTTTGGTTTCTGCGAAAATGCGTAGCATGATCTCTAAACTTCGTGCCTGCCCAAGAATTAACATTTTTAGCTAAACAGAGTTTTAAAATGTAGTCTTTGAACACACACAAAAAAAAGAGAGTTTAAAAATGCAGCCCTTCAAAGATAACCTATAACGCCAATATTTGATTATTATCAGTAATAAATGGATTAAATTTTATCAATCTTTCGTAACTGAAAAAGTATTTTACCCAAAATGAAACAAATTCTTATATGGTGGTTGAGATAGTTTAATGTTAACAATACTTAGTTTAATGTTAACAATACTTAATACGAGGACTAGTTCTTCCAAAAGTCCCAAACCCAACCATAATGAAGTTGAATATTTACGTTCTCTTTTTTAAAAAAATAAAACCAATCTGAGCGTGGAAGCTGTTTCTTCTTCATCCTCAACGAACCGAACCAAGAAAAAAGAAAAAACGAAACTGAAAACGAAAAGGAAAAACAGAGAAAGACGACCTTCTTCGCATCGACGGCGCGTTTCTCTCACGCGCACTTACACAGAGAATACCAGTGGAGCGATCTCTCGCTTAGAGGCGTGTAATCGATACATTTAAAAGCTCGATTGTTTGCGTCTTTCATTTAATTGATTTGATTATCTGCGTCGAGAGAGAGAGAGAGATGTGGGTTTTCTACCTGATCTCGTTGCCTCTAACCCTAGGATTAGTTGTGTTCACGCTCCGATACTTCGCTGGACCGGAGATTCCTCGGTACGTTCTCATCACCGTCGGATACACCTGGTTCTGCTCCGTCTCCGTTATCATCCTCGCTCCTGCCGACATTTGGACGGTAAACATTTGCGTTTGAGTTTCAAATTTTTTCCTTTATATTCTCTTCCCTGTTTTACATAGCCTGCGATTGCTTTTTCGGTTTGGTGGAGTCGGAACAGTGCGATTCTGATCGAGTTGGTCGTTACGAGCAGAAAATTTTGCATCTGGAATTATATTATCGGAATCCTTTAGGAGTCGTCTTGTTTGAATTGGAATTGAAATCGTGGTTTATACAATTGAAGGGTTTTGTTCTGATGCCTGGAAGTTTTAGAGGATCATACGATATTTGGGGGTCGACAACATTTTGTTTAGGGATTATAAGCTTATTCTCTCTTATGAGACGAGGCTGTTGAGGAATAGTTCATAGTTTAGTGCCGAAATATGGACTTTTATAGGAAATTTTCGATGCAAAGGTGGTAGCTAGATTTTGGCTTCGAACAAACTAGGCGAACTATCATATTAGGGAATCATTCGTCTTCGTTTTTGCAGACACTTTCTCTGCCACCTAATCATCCTGAGAATGGCGCCATTTCCTTCTTATGGAGTTGGTCATACTGGAGTACGTTTCTGCTCACCTGGTATGAACTGGTCAAATTCTTCAGTGCCTTTGCTCTGACACTTGTTGTTCCCCGATACTTTCAAATCAGTATAATTGTGACCTCCCTTTGATCAAATTGTTAGCTAGGTAGTACCAGATTCCCTCTAGCTAACATGTTCGGATGTGTCCCATTTGTGATCAAATAAATTTATCCCTATGTGTAAACCAGTGGAAGTTTGGCTTTCATATGGTTGTTCTCTTTCGGGTGTAGATCTGTTCTGGTTGGCAGTATTTAAACTGCACCCCTAACGATCCATCTACTTATATTTGTAGCTAATAGGTGTACATTACCTCATATATTAAACTATGTTTCCTCTAAGCAGGGCTGTGGTGCCCCTTATTCAGGGTTTCGAAGATGCTGGAGACTTTACTGTTTCAGAGAGACTGAAGACTAGCGTGCATGTCAACTTAGTTTTCTATCTAGTACTCGGATTCATAGGTCTTCTCGGTCTTATCCTTCTCATCATGATGCACAGGAACTGGTAAACTGTCCCTTGATGATCGAAACTGTTTTTATACTGACTTTATATCTCCAGCCTTTTCATTAGCTCTTCTCTTAGAAATAACCACTTCCTAGTGTTGCTACCCAATCGCCTATGATTTACCAACATATGGCAGGTACATTTGAGGCTTTTTCTTGTATGTTAACAGGAAAGGAAGCATTCTTGGTTATGCTATGGCATGCTCAAATACCTTTGGGCTGGTCACTGGTGCATTTCTTCTTGGCTTTGGCCTGAGCGAAATTCCTAAAACCCTTTGGAGGAATGCAGATTGGACCACCCGCCAAAAAGTTCTCTCACACAAAATTGCCAAAATTGCTGTGAGACTTGATAATGCCCATCAAGAACTCTCAAATGCGATTGTAGTAAGTACTATTTGAGTTAATAAAAACTTTTTTTCTCATCTTCTCAGATATGCCCTCTCTGCTTTTCAAACTTAATTATGTATACCACCTTAGATAATGACTTCCTCATTGGTGCTAATCAAGATCTAGGGATATATTTATTAGCAGACCTGTGTCCAAAGTAATTTTGTCGTCCATGTAGTTAAGTACCTTAAGGTTTTAGCAATCCAAATAAGTATACGCTGTGCTCCCTCAAGAAACCGTGACCCGTGGTTGTTTGCTTGTCAGACTGATTATCACTTCATTGCCTTGTTAGGTTGCTCAAGCAACTTCTACTCAAATGTCCAAGCGTGATCCTATGAGACCATACATGAATGTTATAGATGCTATGCTGGCTAAGATGGTAACCTCTACTTCCCCCCATCCTTATATGTGAACATACGGTTGCAGTTCTCCAATTTTAAGATGATTCTCTATACCAGTTCAGGGAAGACCCATCGTTTAAGCCTCAAGGTGGTCAGTTGGGTGAAAATGATATGGACTATGATACTGATGAAAAATCGATGGCAACGCTAAGGCGGCACCTTCGAAATGCTAAAGATGAATATTATAGATATAAAAGGTATGTGGAGCTTTCTAATGGCCCTGTCTTATAAAACTTTAGGAGGAAAACCCGTTCAATTTGGTAGACTTTGTTACTGCTGCTTTTTTTAGAAATCTGTAGTCATGTGTCACTATGGCTGTGTGCAGTGAGTATCTGACGTATGTTACAGAGGCCCTTGTTCTTGAAGACACAATGAAGAACTATGAACGGCGTGATTCAACTGGATGGTCAGATTTTCTGTGTTCATCTCTCATACAATATATAAATTTCTCTGTCGTTTATATCATAAATCGCCTTTACCTCAAACATTTTTGTTCCGCCAACTTTCAGGAAATATATTTCGAGCTTCAGAGCCAGTCGAAGCGGAAAAATGGGGAATCTTTTTGATACATTGGGTAAGCTCATTTATATATTTCTGTACTCATTCGCTTTCTAAACCTGCTGAACGCGTTACTGAAGTGTAAGAAATCATAAACATACCCACTCTAAAGAAAACGAATGAAAACATCCTTGAAAGACTTGCTGATGTTTTATGAATTGGTTGAAATGTCTGGCATGACAATATTTGTGAATTGTTGCTATTGGCAGAATTTATGTGGAGATGTATGCTGAAGAAACAGATTCAGATGGTGTTGGCAGTAGTTACGGGGATTATGTCAGCTGCAATTCTTTTAGCTGAGGCAACTCTCCTTCTTAGTAAACTGGACTTATCCCTCTTCTCAATCCTTATTAGGTTTGTCAAATCCGATGAACTGCTAGTGCAGGTACGTTTTACTTTATATATTGGGTTAATTCTCGCTTCAATGGAACGGCATGATCTCTTGTTGCCGTGTAGTAGCAAATTTTTTCCATTTTCCACTTAAATCTTGATCGTTTTGCTTCCAGGCATTTGCTTTTGTACCTTTGGTATATATGTGCATCTGTACATATTATTCACTCTTTAAAATTGGGATGCTGATGATTTATTCCTTGACTCCTCGACAAACAAGTTCTGTTAATCTACTAATGATTTGCTCGTAAGTGATATTTTATCCTCTCTTTTTTTGATAAGTAAAAAAGATAGAAAAACAAGTTAGAAGATTATAAATGTTTTATATGTATCTCTGTAGGATGATTGCTCGATATGCGCCGCCAATATCTTACAATTTTATTAATCTCATTCAACTTCATTCCGAGACTATATTTGAGAAGGTACACTTTTATATCTCCCTTTGCGCATTTCCTGGTCTTAGAAGTCGTAAGGAGTCATGCTATAACTGGGTTTCGTTACGGTGTTGTTCATTTGGTTGTGCAGAAAATGGGTAGAATCGATGACGCTGTCCCGGTCTTTGGACAACGGTTCAATGAAATCTATCCTCTCATAATGGTTATCTACACATTGCTAGTTGCAAGCAATTTCTTTGATCGCATATTTAGTTACTTTGGTAGCTGGAAAAGATTTAAATTTCAGACAGAGACCGACGATATGGACGGTTTTGATCCTTCGGGGTTAATGATTTTGAAAAAGGTAAAAATACAAATGGTGATCTTTTTCTACATTGAGGTTTGATCGATAACACGTGCTTTTATGTAATTCCTCTTTCTTTCTTTTTATGATCATTAAGAACGAACGTGGCTTGAAGAAGGACAAAAGGTCGGCGAGCATGTTCTTCCATTAGCAAGGAACTTCAACGATGTTGACATTGAACCAGGAAGCAACTTCGCTGTAAGATAGTGTCAGCCTCGACGATTTTGACCCTGTTCCAAAGCCTTACCATGATTTTTGATATTTTTGGCAGGAAAATTCTTCAGTTGAAATGAAGATGTCGTCAAGCTATGACATAGATACAATAGACGGAAGGTCATCGAAAGACGAGATTTCCCGTAAATACGGATCAGCTAGAGAAGCAATCACTAACAAATATGCAGCCATAAGAGAACAACAGAACAGACACTCGCCATCGCCTGTCGCTAAGCCAGAGAACATGGCTTCAGCTAAAATGTCCTTACTGGAAACTGATAGTTCGGGTCCAAGTAATGGTGCAGGAGGATCAGGAGAACCATCGTCTCGTTTGGCCTCAACATGGCGAAACATGAAAATAGGAATCCAGAGTTTTAAAGAAAATGTGGCCACCAAGAAGTTTCTTCCACTAAGGCAAGGCCCAGAAACAACAACAATAAGCAGCGCGAGCACAAGAGTGATGACTTCATCAATGCCGCAGTCTCTAGATGAGATATTCCAGAGACTAAAAAACCGGTCAGTAGAACACGGGCACTACCTTGACGATGATGATGAAGTCGACTATGGAGATGATGTTCGCAGGTAATGAAAACTGATAAGAGACTGGTGAAAGCTGAGTGATAGAAAGCAAAGCATGCACCAGCTTTGTTCACCATAGTATAGAGAAAAATTACAAGACACTGATGAAAACAAAAACAAAAAAATACAAAAAGCTAATTTGAATGTTACAAATCTCCTAACTGGAATTGGAGGGGCCCATTTTTTGTGTTGTAGATTTTATATGTTTACAGTTATTACATTTTATCTTATACACAAACTTATCGAGTATAATGTAAAACAACTTTGAATTTGTAAACAATTATATTGTACGTTTTTGTGGGAATTCTATTATGTCTTACAATAAGGATTTCATATTTGTAAGCAAATTTAGTCTTTTGTAAATTAATGAGCGATCATCATAATTTGAAACTTATTGTTTACTTCATCTCTCCAAAGAAATTAATTTTTTAGTTTTTCTTTTAAGGAATTAAATTTTTGATGCACGATTAGATATTTTACCAATAAAGAAAAAAGGACACGTGAGATGAGTCAATAAGTGGCTGGCAATTATATAAAATAAATTATACAAGGTATGATCAAAAATCAGGGATTGGCTGGTCAAATCACAGGAAACTTCGTTTGCGTTACGTGTCTTTGGTCAAATTTAAATTTGTATTTTGATATATCAGAAAAATCACTATCATTATTTTCCTCCTTTTGACCTTTTTTATCTGTAACTGTACACATCCAAAATAAAATTTCAGAAAAGAAAAAAAAACTAAATCCGGTCATTTAATACACTCTTTGCCGTGAAGCAACCAATCCTCCGACGTCGGCACCACCGCCTTTCCCTTTCAGATGAAGAAGCTTCGTCCAAAATCCAGTCTTCTTCGCCGTCGTCGTCTTCGTCTTCTTCTTCGGATCCCTAACGATATACGAATCCTTCGGAACATGAGCCATAGATCTGCTTTTCTTCAGTCCTCCACCTAAAGCTTCAATCAGATGACCACTCAACGCTTCCCTCACAGCGAACGACATCGACATCGAACCAGCTCGCCGGTGGTGCTCCTTAACCGCCGCCGGCGGAGACGACGGAGAAGACGAAATGGTGGCGGATGAGGATCCAGATCGGTGAATGACGTAATACGGCGTCGTATTGGGTAACCGAGAGAGTTTATCCCTTAAACAAGACGGGCATACTCCTCTGTTGCCTTGGTGGTTGTGTTTTCTGCATTCCATTTTCTTCTTCTTCTTTTTTTCTACCTCTTTGATTAGTTTTGAGAGGTCTATATGTAATATATATACACACGCACGTGCACGTGCGTACCTACGTGTGTGTTGTTGCCACGTGTGCTTCAACGTCGGTATAACCAAAGAACGTTAATTAAGGTTTCGTTATAAGGACCACTTATAAATATATATGACTATTTTTCTCATTTTACGTCAATAAATTAAAAATGATTGGTTGGTTACTTCTGATAATTAATTTTAAAGGATATAATTAAGAAAATGACTTTTCTTTTTCAGTCAAATTAAAGAAAATGATTGTTATTCCGATTAAATCTAAACATTATGCATCATCATTGAAAAAGAAAATGATTCATCAAATATTTTAGTTCACTTTGATTCCTTAAGTGATAAAAAAAAACTAAATTACATTTTACTTTACTTGATCATCCATATCTATGAAAAATTAAGATTAACATTTGGAATTTAATTTAGGATGTTTAATTTTTTTGGCTTTACTTTTTTAGTTTTATTTTTATTTTGTGAATAATAATAAACATCTAAGTTAAAAAAATAGCAAAAAAAAGTAAATTGTTTCTTACTTAGTTGATCATTTTTATTTTAGTATTTTGAAATTGTAGATTTCCTTTTTTCAATCAAAGGAAGAGCATAGATCGAATAAAATGGGTGATGGAAGTTGAGAAGTGAGAGGCTGTGACATTAATAATACTCAAAAAATTCAGAGTGTAGACGCGAAGAAGATGGGTCAACAAAAGAAACGCAAATGAAAAGGTGATAGCGATGGACGGTTGTGATTCAAATAAACACTCAACATGTCTCTGGGACCCACTTGTTAGGTCTCATCTGACGGTGACCGTGGCCGGTACTCGGTTCCGAGTTTGAAACGCGTAAACCATAAACGCACTCGTGCGCATTCGACTCCGATTATTATTTTATTTTTCTCACCTTAGTTTTATTAGTTTACTACTTAATTATTATTATTATTATGATTTGTGTGTATTTTATTTTGTTTCTTGAAAAATGTGCGCCGTAAACTTCAATTTCGTGTGCACGTGAGAGTGTAGTCAAAAAGGACGACCATATTTATATGGAAAACAAAATTCTAGATGTTAGTACGGTTCATGATCGTGGGAATGAGTGATATAATTTTTTGGACCGGATAACATAGTAGATCCTCTTCTTACTAACTAATCCGGAAAACAATATTTATTCGATGAACCTTCCCATATGATCATCTTTTTATAACATTTTAAATTATGTTCTATGGATCTCGTGGTTTTGACAAAAAAAAAAAAAATTAAAAACATTTTTTAAAAATATTCAATACAGGAGAATCACTTCTTACGTTAACGTTTAATTAATTCTGTTTATAAATGAATCTACGTATTTGTTTTAATGCTTTTCTTAATTTGACAATGTCGCTTTTTGCTTCAGAATACCTCTTTTTGTGCTAAAATTGCTTAATAATAGAATTGCATTAAGGAAATATAGAATCATTAATTATATGGTCTATGATGATTTCGTATACCTTTTCTAATAAAGTATGTTTTTAGTACACTGATAGAGTTGTTGAATAAAAAACTATATAATATACTGATATAAATGTTGCAAAAAGAAAATAACGAATTTGATGTATATACGGAACGAGTATAGTTTGATTCGTTATGTGACAGTAATGGGCATAGAAATGAATTAAACATAAGTCGTGGCTCACGTAATCAAAAGAGAAAACATGGCTCGAAACCATGTTGTGGGGGGGGTTGTTAGATACCTGGAGGCCCATCATTAAGCCCAAGTAAGTAAAACATTGAATGAAAAATAATTATGGGGTGAGAGAGGCTCGAACTCTCGACCTCAGGATTACTCAGATAGCTATGAGACCTACGCGCTAGCCAACTGCGCCACCACCCCACGTTGTTAACTTTCATACCCATATTTATCTACGCTAAAATGTTTATAGAACCGCCCATGTAAAACAAGTGAAGTTATATACGAATATGTAGCACTATTCAGGTGAGACAGAAAAAACCAAACAGATTAGTCAGTATGTACTTTATGAATTTAGATCTTGTGCATTAACTGCACTCAACTTCTATGTGTTAGTTATCCAAATAGTAAAACACGAACCAGTTTGCTACAATAAATCACACTCTCACGTGGAGAAAGCGAGTGATAAAGACGACCATTCGAAAAAGAAACATTGAAGATAGACTGTTAGGGGTTACTTGCATAGCAAACCAAGGAAATTGATAAAAAAAACTTTTTTTTTTAAACTATCTTCGAGAGTTTTTGTAGGTTGCTAGTAGTGTTTTATTATTAAAATTGGGACCTTGATTATCTAGTTCTAGGTTTTAGATGCAAAGTAACAAATAACCAAATATAATTTTCAGATTTCGGTTTGAGAACTATTGATCAAAGTAAATAATTTGGATTGCCGAAAGAGAAAACGAAAACGAGAACATTAGGGTAAAATGCAATTTGAGCTGAGCCATTAGGTCTTTTTTTTCTTGTATTAACTCCGAGGCAAATGGAAAGGGCAAAGAGGTTAAGTGCTGCTTCTACGTGACAGGAAGAGTCAAAATTGGCTACGAGTAAGTGTGAATGTGGGTCCTCCTTCTTCATGACATGACAAAAAGCCTTGCTTTTCGTTTTCTTTGTGGGACCTCCGGTTATGGCCCTACAGGGAGAGTTTTGCTAGTCAAGGTTATTTATCTACTTACAATTATCTCAACATTATTTTCTTAAATGACACTGTTTTTGTTTAATAAAATTACTTGGACTACTTGTGATTACTTAGCATCATTTTAGAGAAACAAAAAAAAAGAACAATGTCCTTTTATATGTCATCCAAATTAATTAATTTATTTTTGATAATGATCAAATTCAAATCCGTTACAATTTCAACACAAAAAATTGATTATAACTATATGAAAAATATCATCGACGGCGATATCATGCATCGTAGTCGGATGATAAAATTAATATTTGGTTACTCCAGCTCTCCAATTAATTTTAATAATATTTTATATATATATGTATATATATATATATGGAAACAGCATATATCCGACGGGTATAAACGCACATGCATGGTTGGGATTTGGGAACTTGGGCAGCATCAAGTTGGCATCACAGAAAATACCATAATTAGAATCTCTCCATCTATTTTTTTAATAGGGTTATTTTATTTGAAACAGATATGTATTATATGTATGTATGTATACATTAAAGTACCAAAACCATAAACCTTCCTATTCATTCGTTGAATTAGTTACTTTAATCACTTAGCCAAAAGAAATTAAAAAGGCGAGTCATATGCTTCAGCTGTTGGTTGTTCATTAAGAATGCTCATCGTTAATAAAATTTATAACATTGATTTTCTAGTTTAACTTAGAACTCCCGTAAACGATACAAACACATGAGCAAAGCTCCTTCTATGTAAATCAAACAGAAGGAAAAGAAAAGCATCGCACTGAGCTATACGATTTCAAATACATGAGACTTAACAATAAATTAATACGCTTACGTAACGTTAATGACGTATCAAAGTTTTAAAGCTTTAAAGGGATAATTTTGTTATTAATCACAATTTGCAAATAGTTTTAGAGTTAATAAGCCGTAGTGGTGATGTTTCTTTAATAACTTTTTGTCTTTAGGCCGTATCCATAGATTAGATATGCCTAGGAGTACGCGTCCAACAAACAATGCAAGAGGATCCGTTATCTGCTACAGAGACATTTAGTAATCGATCTGTCGTCCATAGCTCGACTGGTTAATAGGTGGCTGTCTAAATAGTAGTGCTTTCATGATATCGAGTTCGAACAATGGTGACAAAGAGGAGACCAAAGAGTTCACTTTAACATGTATTGCTTCTCGGCCTAAAGGATTACATGCCTGAGTCTGGATACCCTTGTATATGAAAACACACACTTGATAGTGAAAATAATTTTTAAGAAGAACAAAAGTGGGTGAAAAGGCAAAGATGCCCAAAAAACTACAATGTCAGTGTTGTTTAGACAGGTTGGAACATGTCACCCCAAGTGTTAGCTAATGATCAATTATTCCCTTGGCTTATAATCTAATCTTTTTAATTATCAGACAGCCAATTATAGTTACGACTCATAATTATTTCAATTTGTTTTTAATAATTATGGTGCGTATATTTTGGGTTAAAAGATGAATGATAGTGGAAGTCGACGTGAACAACCTTATTTGTTTTTGTTTTTAGGGAATGATACTCCTTCCTAAATAATTAGCCTATACTCCCATTTGAGGTTATTAAATGAGCTGATTTTCGATTTTTAATTCGAATCAAATTATATATAAAAAAATGTAACTTTAATAAAGCAAACATAAATGCAATTATATATTTATATGATTTTATCAAAATTGCCAATTCTCTATTTACATAAACACTTTTACATTCATTTTTATAGATACTTATAATTATGCTATTTAAATAAGCAGAAATAAAGTATTTTTAGCCATAAATCATGTACCTATGTAATTTTATACTTTCTCACGTTTAGTTAATTATCATAATTTATACTATGTTGCACAGTTTGTATTTTCCCCTTAATATATAGTCTTATTTCTCTGCTAAAGAAATTTGATTTACAGTTCTACTTCTACCGGAATATATAAATGTAGATCAATCTCTTTCAAAAAATGCAGATTAATCTTATTCTTATGCAAAATGAATGCTTTCTCTTGTTGGCCAACATCTCTTTTTCACTTCCTTTAACGAAGGAGATTCATCACTCTTTCATATATTGTAAAGTTTCACAGAACAGTTATTCTATATTGTAAACTTTTGTAATGAAGCTAGTTTTTGAATAGCTTCTTTTTTGTTGACCAGAAAACAGCTTTTTGAAAATGATGATGATAAGCAATTATACATACACGTGCATGTATATAAACCATCATTGTGAAAACAAATTTACCAACAAAACATGGAAAAAAAAGAAATAGAGAGAGGAGGAGGACACTGCGAGATATACGTGTGATATAAACGGTGACGCGACGGCGTTTAAAGTGACGTGTTCGATGTAAAGTGGGTCCTACATCACATGTCTCTCCACCAATGTCTTTGTCTGAAAGGGAGAGCGCAAAAGTCTCGCGGGGTCCACTTTCTTATGAGGGGGTCCTACCATAGCTTTTGGTTTTTTGGCCTTCTCTAAAATCCAACAAAAGAAGATCTCCTGCAAATCTAACACGTGTACGGCTGACACATCTTGAAATTCAGTGGTCAGGATACGGATCGCCGCATGGTGATAAAAACCTAACAAAACGTATATTTTTTCTGAAACTGTTTGAACAGAATCCCATGTGCATCTCTCCACTTCGTCTCTTGTCTGACACTTTTTTCATTATTTTAATTTGTTTTTTTTCATTATTTTAATTTGTTATGCTACCAAAATTTTAGGAATAATTCTTACAAATTCATGCTTATCAATTGATAAAAATATGAATTTCAGTAAACATCGTCGAAGAAGACCGATAGATTTGAAAATACACTTCACCACACGAATTTATTGGGTACATAGTTAACGGTTCCATCTTAAAAAAAAAATTGATTACGTTGTACCGATATATGGTACTTACTTATCGCGAATGTAAAGCGAAACAGTAAATAGATAGTGTCCACTGCAAAAGTTAAGATATTGTCAAAATATATGCTTAGTTTAGTTCCAATTTTAAGGTGTTTATTAGAATATAAATGACTAAAAGATATTTAAATATTTTCAGTTTTTTCTATTTTTGATTGTATCAACATTTTATAACGCATATCTATCTTTTATCAATCGAAATTTATCTTTCAACATACCATTATTTTTTTTCAATTTTTTAGCGATTTTAATTGTACTTCTATTTTTTCTTTATTATTTATTGTATTATATCACTGTTCAAATATAATATTTCTACCTTTTATATTCGGAAGAAGGAACTATTGATCTTTAATTTTAAAACTTGGGATCAGACGTTAATTTATACTGATATTTTATAACTATTTGTTATATCTTTATTAAATACCAGTTAATATCGGATTTTCAGAGGGAACACCAACTAATCAGAGATGTACGTCCATTCCATCTGTATTTGGATTAAATAAATAGTATTCGAGTATTTTTTTCTTTTATTACGTAAAAAGGCAAAAATAAAAAAAGCTTTAGGTTATAAAAAGCAAGTAACAAAAGAAGAAAAAGGAACGGCTAGAAACAAACACGGATATTTAGGGAGATCCAATTAGGTGGCTCGGCTTTTCATGTTTTATCTCCATGTCCTGACTCAGATTATTTTAAAAGGCAACTGTAAAATAAAAATTATGCATGGTTTGAAGGTTTTTTTGTTTTCTTTGATTTTGAATGTTGGAACGTTGTTACTCATTCATTTCCAAACGAGGCACTATGCTTTTTTGTTAATTAAAATTTTCTCGGCTTGTAATAGTCTTTAATGATTTTAATTTTATAAAATCAAAGTTGTGAATAATGACCGAAATACATCATTTAACCGGCGGAAAGGATTAATAAGTTGAAACTGTTGTCATTAGACTCACCATCTAGATAATGATCGTTTACATAGCTAAATAGTCGTGAATTCGTGTTTAAAGATTTTTATTACTACATTTAACGATGCAACTATTAAGAGTAATATAAACTTCGAAGAAAACGATTTTATCTTCACATAATATGTTTTTTTTTTCAATTATTTTATTTCAGCCCTTTTTGTCCTCTCTCTTAAACTTTGAAAGGATATACAGCCACACGTGCATGAAACCGCATGCGAGCGATCTCTCGGTTTTAACTTTTTATCCTCTCGCTTCATTTTCCTCTTCCTTAACTAAAGAAGACCCCAACATTTTGGCTAATTCAATTTTCCAACCCCATATCCCTTCAGCAAATATTTTCACAAAAGCCCCTCAATGTAACTTCAGTTTCAATTTTCTCCTCAGCTTTGTCTTTTCGCCTTACGAATTCCACTGACCGGAGCAATACCACTGCTCATTATCCGCAAACAACTTGCAAGCTTCCTCTCCACTAAAAAGATCTTCATGCTCTTCCATTTTCACAAATTGGCCAAAACATCCCATCGTCGACATTTCAACCGCCGTCGTCGCCGCCGTCGGACTATACTCTTCGTTCAAAACAGCGCTTGAGTCGCTACTATCGGCAGGATCTTCTCTGAAGCTTTCCGTACGTGGGAAAATGCTAAACATCTCGTATGCGAGCTCCGATGCCGGAGCTTCCGTAGACATATGTGGCGGCGGTGGCGGAGGGAGCTGGCTTAGCTCTAAGACTTCGTTATTAGCCATCACTGTCTGATGCGCGACCGTTTCCACCGCTTGTACAACGTCGGTTTCTTCTGTCGACGCGTTACCATTGCTTCCGTCGGTCCCTCCCACGTCAAGTTTTGCTCTCAGCTCTTTAATCTGCGGAAATGTAATATTTATAAATAATCAGCTATTTAAATTTGTTTCTAGAGTTTACCTGTTATAGTTCCCGTTTTTGTTCCGTTAATTTTTTTTAGTATGTGTTCATCTATTTTAAACGATGTTGTATTGTGCCATATTCGTTCGTTTCTTTTATTTACCTACTAATTTATGGATTTAGTTATAATTACATGTAACATGCGTTTTTGGGTGCCTAAAACGTTCAATTTTATTCAAACACCAAAAAATGTTTAATATATAAAGCACAGAATTATACCTCTGCAAGGAGGGAATCGTTATCACGTTGAAGCGAGTCGCGGCTGCGTTTGAGTGCGTCAAAGTTTGACTTGAGAACGCCGTAATCGCGTTCGAGCTGCTTTGTCTTCCACCGAGCACGGCGGTTCTGAAACCAGATCGCCACTTGTCGCGGTTGCAGCCCAAGCTCTTGAGCCAGCTTCACTTTCCTCTCAGGCTCTAACTTGTTATCAATCTCGAAATTCTTCTCTAACGCTTTCACTTGCTGTACACTCAACCGCCGTTTTTTCTCCGCTCCCGCGGCGGACGACGCGTGTCCGACGCCTATGTCCTCTAGACTTCCGTCTTCTTCTAGACCGTCGAACATTTGGGAGTAGTCTCCGGCGCCGGAATAGAGAAAGCCGGTGGCTGTTTGTCGTGGACTTAGTTGTTTGTCTGATAAAATCATTAATCATGGTAGTGCATTAAAAAAAGCGTTTATATATGTAACCAATCTGAACGGATAACTTAAATCAACTATGGAATATTTATGATGTCATGAATGATTACATTACACTTCAAAACCCTGACAGGATAATGTCTCGATAATATGAATTGTCAGAAAAACGCATCTTTACAAAGTTTTTAAAATACCAAATTAATTATACAGAGAAAATCTCGACTTGTACCCCTAGCTAATCACTAATCAACTTCAAGATACACAGAACTGCAATTTCAAAAATCTCGACGGTAACCTCATTTAAAACACATATATAACTAACAGATTGAGTATCTATGTATTATACCTGTTGCAGAGTGGCAAATTGGTAAGAAACCGGATAAAGAATCGGAGCTTCCACGTGATCTCTTCATCTTGTTTGGTCGGAAACTATTGAGATCAGGCAAAAAGGAAAGAAGTTTTACGTTTAATAGTTAGACCAAGGCCTAGATCGTTGTAGTAACAAACGATCAGGATCTATCTACGACCAATACGTGTAGTAGTATAACTATAAGATACGATCAGGATCTGTCTTCTTCTCCAAAGAAGGGTCTTTGCTCTATGTCTACAATTTTCCACCCAAAGATGGAAACAGAGAATTGATCAGATTTAACTTAGTACCAAGAAAGATTCATGTAACACCTTTCAAGAAAAAAAAAACTCTTAAATCATCGAATTTTCTCGATGGGGAAAATATAGTAAGCGAGAGGGGGATTTCACGGTCGTATATAAATTTTTTTTTTCCCGAGAAATGCGAATTTATAACAGAGAGAGAGGAAAAGAGAAGAGAGAGAGGAGAGAGATGGCCTCACAGTCCCTCTCCGGGTTTTAAATAAAGATGACAGCTTAACCCTAGGGAAAGTGTTGGAGATATCTTGAGTTATTTCAAGAACTTTTGATTGATTTTATTTTTTAAATAATCAAAATTAAATGCAAAAAAAACTTACAATGGTTATTATTTTACACCGGCTATAGCCGGTTTATTCATGAGAGTCTGATCCAGGATCTTGATGAGTCAATGGTTTTTTTTTTCCAACTCGCCTACTTTGGAGCCGGCATCAAATTTTAAAGATTCTTAAAATTAATTAGGCCGTAATTATTACTCCCAAAATATTTAAATATGCATTAACTACATTGGAGTAATTTCTACTTTTCATAGTTTTGTCATAAGCATATAAATTGTGAATGATGAACTAACAAAATTATCAACAGTAAATTTACCTTAATATAGAAATCATATATACTCCATATGTATCGTTAGGACGCAATAGTCGAAGTTAAACCGTGATTCTATATTTTAATATTTTAATAAGATAATAAAAAAATTCCGGAGTACTCCCAAAATATACATTAACTACTTCGTGTTCACTTGTATATTTTTTGTTTCTTTGGATTGGTTGATGAAATGGTTAAATAAATGTAAACTAGAGATTTAAAGTATGGTCCAACTACAGTAGAGTTGATATTTTCCAATTAAAATATCATAATCAATCGTAGTATTAATACACTGGACCAACCATTCATTTTAATACAATATAGACATGGGTCATGGGTGTTATATACAGCAGATACACGTAAAAGAAATATTATATAAAAAAGTTGAAGAAGTCGGTCCAGTAGTTGGCCATGCAAATTGATTTGCTTTAACCCACAAGATTCTAAGTAAATATCAATGTGGGTAAGCAATTTTATTGGTTTACATTATAAATAAGAAACACAAGTTATATAGAGTGTCATTCATATTTGTAAAGTTATATCTGTATTCGTTGTCATTCATCCGTTTCAGTACAAATGCCGTTTAAAGTTTTTTTTATACAAACTAAAAAATAGTTGAATATTCAATTCTAATTTTATTTAACCATTCAAATTTATTAATAATTATTTGTTTATTTCGAGATACAAATAAATCTTAAAATACTGTGTTTAAATTATAAAAAAATATTTATTTTGTGATAATTTTTTAATTGATATTTAATTTAACATGGAAAAAGGTGTTTAAATTACTTATTGTAGAGAATCATGTTTGAATCCGAGCGTTGGTATTGAAATATATATGTCTCTTGGCAAAATTAACGAAACTTTTTCCAAACTTTGAAACCAACTTTTTTATACTGTTTTTTGTTGCTATAATACCTTTTATACTGTATCTACGATTTTATAATATAACAAAAAAATACAAATCGAAAAAGAATAAAGTTTGCACTCTATGGTTTATGATAATGATGTTACCATCTCATTACACGAATTGTAGAACGATAATTTTTTTTGATTGAGAGGAAATAACATATGATAACAATTTAGTGGTTGTAAAATAAAATAAACTAACTTCTTGAAAATTACAATTTACATGTGTTTTTAAGTTGTTGCTGTGTTGGGATGACGGTTTTAATCATATCGATATTAGAAAAATACACGTTTTATTGAATCAGTGTATATCGATTAGTAACTCTGCTCTCTTTTTTAGCATTATAACTGTGGTACTTGATCATGATTAAAGTCTCATCATATTTAACCTCAGCGGGATATAAAAGTAGTATGAGATGAGATGTTAAAAATAAAATAAAATGTAGTATGTTATGATTAATTTTTGTTTGGTCGTTATCCGCTGACGTAGATACATCTACAGATTAATACACACAAAATCATGTATGTAGTTTAGTGTAATATATAACTTTATAGACAAGAAGAGTGTGTGGTGTACAAAGGATATTCACAAGCTGCATAATATTTAAAATTCGGGTAATGGGAAAGGCGACAGAGCTTTGATGAGATAGCTGTCTGTCTCTGTAACTGTAACGATTTTGCCCATTTACTATAAAATGTATTATTTTAGTAATTTTATACATATAAAATAAGGGAAAACAAAAGCAATCTTGTAAATGTTTAAGTTGTGGTAACTCTATGGATAATACGGTTGTTATATGGTATCTCTATGGATAATATGATCATTTATGATTTGGTATGTTTTTTTACCAATTAAAAATTTCGTATGACCGCCATTGTAATTCAATCATTTCTTCTTTTTTTTTTGGGTATGAATGTTAAGAAATTAATCTTTTCTTCATTTTACAAGTTTGTCGAGAATCATTTCTTCCACTACTTTTTATCATTTTTAGTTATTTTTTATTGGTTTAGCAACTCTTATATTTTGTCGTTAATAACATTTAGAAAAGATTACACCAATATGTATAATTCAAAATTGGTTTTGCTTTTCGAGTGTTTCGGAATCAAACATTTACAAAAAAACATCTAGCAATTAGTTAATTAAAGAAACAATGAAAAGCATAAAAGCAATCTGGAAAATAAAAGGAAAAGGTTTCTTGGAGTTTTGAGACTTTTTGTTAATGTGTATATATTGTTAGTAAAACAATTCTTTTTTTTTCTAGAAAATTATATATTAGTAAAGCTTGTCATTTGTATAGTGACATACTAACATGATGATTCCGTATGTATCCATCTTAAATCTTAAAATAGAAAAGCCTAAAGTAAAAGAGGGTTGGTGTTTCTTTAAATTAAGAAATTATATAATCTTATATACGGATGTTTGGTTGATGAGCTGGTTATCCTATGAAAGCAACTAATTCCACTAGATTCTTGATCTTCTTTGTCTTCTAGAACATTGATCAATTACATAATTCAAGAAAAAAAAAATCTGAAATATACCGTCCAATCCATCATACAAAGGAATATATTTCTAGTACAATAAAAAAAAATCACTTTACCAAATACCTTTATTCGTTGCTTTTTTTACTTCTACCAAATATCTTTAATTCAAATATTTTTTATTTTTCAGATAGCAACATCTAGCCATATCAATAATATGAAAAGTATAAGAAAAAAATAAGAAAAAAATACTAATATGAAAGGTAAGATTTGTTAATGTTGGAGAAAATCTATAAGTTGGGCGTTTAATCGCAGAAAGAGGCTCGTTCGTAATCAATTCTAGCCTCAACCTGTCCGTACCGGTTTCAGTGGGTAACTATTACTATTGATGAACCAAGATCCGGCTATCTCAAATTGAATACTTCACCCGCGTCCGGTTAAACTCATCATTTATGAGATAAGTTTTGAAGGCCCATTTCTTGTTTGAGAAGCAGGCCCATCGTGAAAACCTTATTGGGCTTAAACTTAGCTTGATTGGATTCTTCTTTTTCTCCAGTCATCTCATTCATCATCATAGTGTGTTAAACCTTGTTAAATTGTATTTAAACAAAAATATTGAATGGACATTGACTGTCTGGATTTAAATTTGAAGCTTAGAAAAGCAACATATGTATTATAAATATTGTAGTTTGTTATTTATATACATATTGCATACACAAGATATTCTTTTTTATAACTTTTATCCGTGTCTAGTAACTAGAGAGAGAAAAGATAATGTGGGAGAAAAGTATTAGGAAACATTTTAACAAAGCTAAGCCAGAGATATAATATATAGTATATTTACAGAAGATAAGAATTTGAAGGTTAGTTTATGTAAAAAAGTTCAATTTTCCTTGTGAATTTTTCGAACGACTTCATGCACCGCTTTTGCGACTTCATTAACTGTAGTCGTTAATTGACAATCTTCCTCTACCTAATCACGAAAACCAATTGTGTAAACATAATTAGAAACTTTTGAAGCATATATAGTTGGTTAATCCTGAAGAACAAACTCGATTATCCGTATTATTAATTTTCCCAAAAATACAAGAGAGAGAAAATAATTTACCTTGACGCTAAAAGTGAAGAGAGACATGTTATTATGAGTTGTGAGGTTGAGATGAAGTATACTTAAACCTAAGGAGTAAAACTCGTTGATAATCTTGAAGAGCAATCTTGGCCGTGTCTTTGTTAACACTTTAATGTTGACATGTCTTTCGACCAGCGTAACCTCCACGTCAGCAACCACCGGTAGTCGGTCGCGGCGGTGGTGGCTAGAGGCGGTGGCGGTGGAGTACTGAGGGAAGATGAAGAAGTCGGAGAATATGTTTGATGATTGATTCGGTTTTGTGGTTTTTGATTGCGATTCGAGTGATTGAAGAAGTTGCTCTTGCTTCTTTAGATAGCTAATAGTCCCCTCTAAGATCGATGCTTGGTCACTCTATTAATAACAAAGAAAAAAGCAAGTTAATTAATATGGGTTGCAAATTTAGTGTTCAATGATACTACAAAACAAATTACTATTCGTCATTTTTATTTATTATTTATTTGCTAAAATAAATATATTAATTTGGTTTGTATGTCAAATAAAAATTGGAAAATAAAATAATATAATGATATAGTAATCTAAAATACTTTAGATGATAAATTTTTGCCTAATAGTTTAAAATATTTGCTTTCGTAGATATTAAAATTAATTTTAGTAGATTAATATGAAGTTGTATTTATAGTTTTAGCACACCACCAGATACAAAAATGACTGTAAAATTGTATAGTATTTTGAATTGTAAAAATAATAGAATTACAGTGTTAAAACGTGAAAAAACTCTTTGGTCTTTTCTTTGATTGGCAGTCTAAAAACTTATGTACGTGATAATATAATTTCTAACATAATATATCAAAATTGCTTAGCCCAACATATAAAATAAAAGCTAAATGATATATTTATATATTTATATATATGTGGATTTAGTAAAGAGAAATAAAAGAATAAAGAAATAAAGAATCTCACACGCTGAGAATAAGAGAGAGGCATCATAGATTTGAGGATGGAGATAAAATGTTTCATCTGGCTTCTCCGGTTACGCTCGACGGCGATGTGATTCATCCTTTGATTCTCTTTCTCTTCTTTCTTTTGTTCACTTCTCGTTCTCCTCCTCCTCCTCTTCCGCGGTGGTTCTTCACCAGAACCACCTCGTGCTTGCAAAGAAGATAATTTTTCCGTTGAATGAGATTGTTGCTCTGCTGTGGTGCAAGAGAGTGTCGCTGAAGAAGAAGAAGCAAAGAGATTTAGCGGTGAACCGATGATTTTTTCGAAGTAATCCAAGATTTCGTAGCCATATGGATACTCTTCTTGAAACACCATAGTCTCTAGCCTCTCTCTCTCTCTCAACACCAATTCAAATGAACACAAAAACTGAGGTTTCTTAGAGTTTTTGTAAGAAATGTATAAAAATTAAATAATGTGAGATAAGAGTTTTAGTAATAACAAATAATTGGGGATTTTTCAAACATGATTAGCAGATTTAGTTCGACAAAAACGACCCTACCCTCGTGTAATTATCACTAATTAACAATCTCAATTCAATACTTGTTTTGTGGTTCATACACACACAATTTAAAAGCGATCGTACTTACTGGTGTACTTTCATTTTCAAGTTTAATTAAGACCCATTATGTTATTATAATTTTACCACAATTTACGCCTTATGCATCGTCATGAAATCTTTTATTTTCCTTCCCCGAATCTTGTACGTTTGACTAATAATACAGGTAGAGAAAGAGAACACACATGTAAGGACATAATCAATTTATATAAAATCAAGCATTTCAAATACGCAAGTAATCTATAACTAGATTGTGGTTCTGTCCTTTTGCAGTCGTCGACTAGGCATAAACAACGATTCAAAAAATTGCATAATGCGCTCAGGAGAACGTTCTCTTTCTTGATCATTTAATAACAAAAAATATATCTAACGATCCAAATAATTTAGCGAGACATATAATTTATTTTTTTGCGATAGCCAATGACAATATCGTTTTACGACCGGTACTTTGCATCTAACAAAGAAAAGAAAATTGCTATTTATGATTTGAAATTTCGTAATTTGGTATCTCTATTGCAGCGTCATTATCAATGTGACATTAGTTGCAATCTTACAAATAATGTTATGTCTCTACTAAGGCAAGCTGGCTGGTTACTACATATATCAATTATTGTGTGTTTTCTTAATTAATTTTATAACAAGAATTATTACCAAAGGTAACTACCATATGAATCTGCTGATGCGTTAACTGTACTTATTTTGCTATAAAAAGTGAATAATACACTCGGAAAAGTTTGTTTTTTAAAAAATGTTTCATAATAAGTTAAGCAAACGTCTAGTCAAATTAAAATGCAGAGTTGATCTTTTCATCTCTCAGAACCTCTTTTTCTTTAAGAATTTTTCTTATATCGTAATTTTTTTTAAAGAATTAAAGTTTTTGGATCTAATACACGATTATAACCTTCCTTTTTTTTCTGTACAATCGAGACATTAGTTAATTAAGGAAATATTCTTCTATACAATCGAGAGATTAATTAAGGAAATATATAGATATGGAAATCGAATCTCGAGTTTCGTATCTAATGATGATGAGAGACATGAAATCTACTTATAACGTATTCAAGCCCACAATGTTTCTCTCTCAATTTCATAATTCTTCTTCTTCGTATTGTCTTGAGAGAGAAAGCCCTAGTTTCTTGGCGAATCAAGAAAAGCTCACCATGCGAGCTTCTTCTTCTTCTTCTTCGTCTTCTTCGTCTTCTCATTCACTTGCTGCAACCAGTTTGCGCAAAAGACTTAAGACAGTCTTCAAAAAAGCTTACGAGCTTTCCATACTCTGTCAAATTGGGGTTTGCGTCATCTATTACGGACCAAACGGCGAATTGAAGACATGGCCTAAGGAGAGAGAGAAAGTGATAGACTTGGCCTTGAGGTATAAAGCAGCCACGAAACGCAAGAATAGCCTCAATCTTCATGAGTTCCTTGAGGAGAAGAAGGAGAAAGAGAAGGATGAGACGAATTTGAAGAAGAAGAAGAAAACGAAGAAGAGAGAGTCGGAGAACGTCAAGTATCCAGATTGGTATCCAGTCTTTGATCAATACTCTCCCAACCAACTCTATCAATTGATTCTGTCCTTAGAACGGACACTCTCTAGACTGCAAGAAAGGCTTCGTTTTGTCGAGGCGCAGAAACAGAGGAACACAAACTTGGTTCATCAGAGTTTGACACCATCGTCTCTGAACATGCATCATCATCAATATCAGACACAACCCTTGAATCCTAGCCAGTTCTCTCTGTATCTGTATAGCCGTGAAGATGCTACTTTCTCACAACTCCCACTCTCTGCATCACATTCCATCCAACCCATCAATAACCAAAACCACTCGATGATGCAGCAGCAGGGGCTATATGGTTTTGATCACAGAATCACCAACATAAACTTTCAATATCCTTGCGTCTCTAACACGCAAGATCACTCAGCTTTACTTTTAGCACAAGCATCTGGATTGAATAATCACTTGATGCAGCAGCAGGATCTTTATGGTTCTCATCGAAACATGTGTACGGTGAATGATATCACCAACAGCAACGTCCTACGACATCCTTATCTCTCAAACACAGTTCCAGATGAGTTCTGCTCTGATCTCCAGAAGAGCCTTGATGGTCATTCGGTCGGGGGAACTAGCTTCTTTCAAGATTTTCAAGATTTGCATTCAGCCAATGATCAGAGCAGTCTGCTTCAGACATCTTCTCTACCATCTCTCCACACCATTTCTAACAGTTACCTTCTTCCCGACAACTCAAGATTTCTATGAAGGGAAGCGCTATTTCTTCATCTAGGTTCCTCTTGCTACAGTTTTGATTTTTGAATATATGACAATTAATTGCAAAACCGATCTATTAGTGGAGATTTAGTTTTTTACTTTTGAGTTTTTTGAAGTTAGTACTTCTTTTTCGGTTTATTATATTATTATTCGTCTTTGTATGCACATCCATCCTACAACTTCCATGAAACAAATTATCTAAATAAAACCCACTGAAAAGTGAAAAAGTTTGCGATGTTTATGTGATGACAAGACTATTTCAAGGTAAAAAAACCGAAAAAATCGAATTAAAATTTAAATATTTAAATCATCCACCATGTTATGAGGGCTCTCGACATCCGTTTAATTTGTTAATGTGAAGGCCCATTTAAATGTTTGATATCTACCCATTAAAACTCCGCCCGCGGCAAGCAAAACGCATATCTAAAATGCATATAACGTTTGAACGTTTAGCGTTTTAGTGTTATCAACTTTATATATTTTAGATTGTGGTTACTGGTCTCCAGCTTGATGGAAACTATTTATAAATATGGAGATTAATGAAATTGTAAAAAATGATTACCATATGAAATTACAGCAATTGAAATTAAAGAAGAATTAAGATAAAATTTAGATCTATGATTCATTGAGGCCATTCAAAGAAAAATTAAGATAGAATCTTGCATGAACTTGAGATATTGTAATGTCATTAACGCACGTTAAGATCTAATTAACGTGCCAGTCGTGTTAAGTTAATCTCCATTTCCATTGAAGCTATTAATGCGCATGTGTATTGATTGACATGGTAATTGACACAGTAAAATTTAGATTGTTTATGTGTATAATTTACTTTAAATATTCGATTAATTGTAATTTAGGAGATCGTATCAAGAGATAGAGAGATGAGTATTTTTGTTGATCTAATCACTGAGACAATTAATGCCTATAGTCACAGCCACAAATTTTAAATTATTTATTTCTCATATTTTTCCCGACAATTGTTTATGTATCATATGTTAAAGAAAATGTTTTTAGAACGTCATTTTTTAAAATTGACCACACCTTAAAAAATCTTATTATGAATTAAGAGAGAATTAATCTATAGGAAATTTTCATCTATATATGTAAATACTATTTACTTTTGAAATCCTAGAAAAAAAACTATTTGTCACAATTATATTATCTTCAAGCTTTCAAAATAGGTAGATCAAACTTTTAGTATATATTTATGTTTTTAATTATTTAAAAGCATAATATGGATAAAAAAACAAAACAGTTCAAAAATGTCGTTGTATAAATCTATCTAATACATGTACTAAATAATTAATTGTCAAGATAAGAATGTATTTGTTCTTACCCTATAATTGATCAAAGAAAATGTATAAATACTGAGTGAAACCTAGAAATGTTACAAAACGCAAACTCGCATTGCTCAAGATACAAACATTTCAGAGAGATAAAATCGACATAAAAGAAATTGATCAAATGGGAAAATTCACAACCTTGAGTGGCATATTAAAAGACGAAGCTTCGCAAATGAAACTCAATGTGGTTCATTTGTGTGGCTCCGAGAATGCCAAAACCATTGACTTAGCTCTATTGAAAGCCACGACTCATACCTCACACAATCCACCTTCCGACAAGTACGTCGAATTCCTCCAATCAACTGTTGGCACGTGTTACGGTCATGAGACCGTCACTGCGATCGTGCAGAGGCTGCGTTTGACGACGGATGTGTGCGTGGCTGCTAAATGTCTCATTCTTCTCCATAAGATGATAAAAGTAGAAAATGGTTATAGCGGAAACGAAAGTCTTCGCCACACTAATAGTCACCGTAATTTGATTTATAGTCAAGGAGGGAGTAATCTTAAATTGAATCATCTTAATGTAGATTCATCCCGTTTTACCAGAGAGTTGTCTCCATGGGTTCAATGGTAAGACTATATTTGTTTATACATATGTATTGGCTATACTTTTGGTCGAGAGATTATAAAGATTGATTGAGATTTTGATGAAAATCGTTGGAAGCTCGTATAGAATATGTTATTCTTTATTTTCTGATATAAAGTTTAATTTTATCATATATAATTTTATGATTATCAAAAATTGTTTTTTTTTTTAATAGGTACAAACAATATCTAGATTGTTACTTATACATTGCGGAAGTTCTAGGCGTTACTCCAAACATAAAAGAAAACTCAGAAGATAAGCGTTTGGAGACTCGACGAGTGTCGTCATACACAAGCGATTGTATTTTCAAACAAATCGATTTCTTAGTGGATCTGTTTGAACATATAAGTGCCAGGCCAGAAGCTCCGACGTCAAAATTGAACAAAATCGTTATTGAGATGATAGAACTGATAGCACAAGACTACTTCTCGGCTATGAGATTGATCAAGATAAGGTTTGTAGAATTGAACGAGAGAACAGCTAAACCGGACGAGATGGCTCCGGTTTTGGTGAGGCTTGAAAAGTATAAGGAGGCTTTGAACGAGTTTTCTTGGCGAAGCAAATATTTGGTTGAAGATTTTTGGTGCCTAGTATTTAAACTAAAAGAAGGTTGACGTTACAAGACAAAAGAAATGCTGGATGAAAAACCGGTCCGGTTCGGTTAATTAAACCGATCCGGTTCGGTATATTAACTTATATAATATTTGAATTGGCTCTAGATATACTGTATAATATATCAGTAGTAACATATACCTGTTTTCATCGGTATAATATTTATATGTTCACTTTTTGGTTTTTGCTGATAAAATATTCGCGAAGACATTTTACAAATTCGATCGAGACTAACCACAATAGACCAAACATAACAAAGTTAAAGATTGATGGAAAACGAAGCAAATAAACCATAAACACTATGAACTGAGATGCTTCCCACACAATCCATAGAAACTGAAAACTCCGAAAACTGAGCCAAAAGTTTCACCCTCGAAACGAACTAAACTACCAAAAACCTCCAAAAATACAGCAAATGTTGCTTTGAAATTCGTAGATAAGAAATTTATGCTGAAATCTTCATTTTACTGCTTTAGACCATTTGTTAACACGAGCATTTGCTTTCTGCGCCTGCAAATTTTACCAACAAAAAAATATTAGTAAACTTCGTTTTTCTAAAGAGTATATATAGAGAAAAACATATACAAAATATGATTTTACTTCTTTCTCCCAATCACATCTCATCGTGATAAAACTTAAAATTATTGTTTGAACTGCGGTTCCTCCAAACATCATACCAGTCCAAATTCCCTACAAATAAATAAAATCACAAAACATGATCCGAATCAATAATAATAGTTTTATGTATAAATAAATAAATATAAATATAAGAAATGTGTAACTACCATGACGCCGAATTTAAAAACCCAGCCCATTAGAAACCCAAGTGGAACCCCAATACAATAGTAACATCCCAAGTTTATATATGCCACGTAGGATTGCCAACCCGATCCAACCGCGACACCTACTCACGAGTGAAAAGTCAACACAATAACATTGACTCGATATACAAAGATAAATTATATATAAATAAAAAAATCATGGCTTACCAGAAAGAACTGGTTGAACACTGTTAAGAAGAATCGTGAAAGCTAACAGAATTGTAAGTTTATTAACGGCTGTTAAAATGGCTTCGCTTGATGAGAAGATTTGAACGATTTGGTTATGGAAAATCATTATTATCACCCAAAAACACAATCCAATTATTAATGATTGTGTCACTGATACGATCGTCGCAAATCTTGCTCCTTTTCCATTACCTGCTCCTAGTTCGTTAGCAACACGTACACTGCAAATACTTAATGTGTATCAGAAATATTATATGAATTAATTTGGCAAAAATAATATATACAAAGCTACACAATATAAGTTGTGTGTTTTGTCGAAGGAATCACATATTTTTTATGTTTTCCAAATAACATTTTCTTAGAGATGGACCAACCAAAATTTGTGGTTGCCGACTTGTCTCTAACTTGCTCATGTATTCATAACATTTTCACGATATAAAATAATAAATTTGTTGTTGAAGCAATCTTAACTTTTACAATTCATAACTGATTGTCTGATAGTTATTGACAAAAAAACTGATATTCTGATAATAGATATTATTTACACGCATTTACTATTTTTTTCAGAATTATATGGAAAAATAAAACCAAACCCGACATAACTTCTATTCATTACGCATTGATTATAACTTTAATATTTGTGGACCTGCTAACAACCAATCATTTAATACTTTACAATCAGTACTAGTTTTTTCTTTTCTTTTGAAGATATGAAAATTTTAAGACTTCGAACTATAATCCTTTTTCTATTAGTACGAATCAGTTTTCAAAAATTTATATTTGAGGAATAACATTCTAGATCAAAAGAAATTTGAATCTGTGACACAAGGTAAACCGATTCATTTACACTGCCATTAAACTATCACATTTTTAGTAGTATTAAAGATTTTAATCAAAGTGGACTACACCGAACCGGATTCAGTTAGATCATAATTAACCGGTTTAGAAATTAACAACGAAGAAGAATGGCTTTTACCCGGTTCCGGCGAAGAAAGCAAGAGGAATCATCATCTCCCAGCCATTTATCGTCATGCTGCCAAAAGTTCTCTTTCGTAAAGTTAATCATACATAAAAATAAGGAACTACAAAAGAAATAATTCTACAAATAATTTTTTTTTTTTATTTTTAAAGTAGAAGATAAAAAGGCCTTGGTTTGGTATATTGCTTTTTACAATTATCTCTTACTACTATTGAGTACTGCTTTTAACTCTACTGTTAGGGCAATGTAAGTTGAAAAACAAATTACCAAATGGACAAAGAGTCGACGGCAATACGAGGATCCTGAAGATTTCCAGTCATTATTATCAAAATTTGATAATACCAATTCTCCAAACTGTCCAAGAAAAAACGACCAAGTACATATCTACTGTTAAAAAGTTGTGTGGTGAACATTCACGAAACGGTAACTTGCTTTTATTGTAAGAAAATGGTACCAAAGCATAACGCCGGAAGAAGCAGAGAGTTTGAGAAACTCCCAAAGTCCGGTGAAGGCTTCGGAGGAAAAGCCGGTCCAAGTGAGTGGACAGCCACCGCAAACGGAATAAACTAATATAATAAGAACGCTGACCCACCAAGATATACCAACCGTAGCCATAGTCCCCACGACTCCGAGTTTAAGCCCGTCCACGAGCAACCAACACATTAAAATGTGAACCACCAATGCAACCGCAGCCGCAAACGCAGTCATCTGATGACGAGAATAACAAAATCATTATATAGCTTAACATTCATCCTATGATTTCCCTTTATTGAAACAATAAGAGCGATTTAGGTACTTGGTTTTTGAGCTGGCACTGGAGGAAACGTTGAAGCGGCAAAGCGAAACAAAAGGCGAAATGGAGAGGGATGGCCCAAACGGAGATGACACCGCAAAGCTCAGCAATATCGTCCGGTTGACCAAGAAATTTGAGGACCGGAGTTGTGAAAAGATAAATCGGTAATAAGCAGACACAACAAAAGAAAAGAACAATCCAAGAACGCTGCATATAAACTCCTAACATGTAATACTTCTTCGCTCCAAACGCTTGTCCACACAGCGTTTCCAACGCACTCGCCATTCCAAGCTGCACCGCGATTATATACATATTGTCAAGAAAACCCATCAACCAATTAGTATTATGTATAGATTTGTACCAAGAGGCCGAAGTTGAAGCCGAGGATGACGTTAGTGACGATGGAGATTGCGGCGAGTTCGAGATCTCCGAGATGACCAGCGAAAGCTTGAGTTATTACAAGTATCGAATTTGTCGTTAATCTACTGAATATTGCCGGACCAACGATTTGCCATAGCTTCCTTGTCTCAACCCAAACTCTCTTTTTCAGTTCTCCACCGTCTTCCTCCGCCGTGTTAGGGCTTTTCAACAGCGGAACGCTCGACTCTGATGCTTCTTCCCCTCCTCGTCCTCTCATCGCTTTTTCGTTATTAGTTTTGTTCTCAGGAGATGAAATATGAGAGAAAGAAAAAAATAAGACTAGTGTGTGACTTTATATTGAATTTTGGAATCAAATCATTTTCCATATATCATAAACATGACGACAAAAAGAGAATTATTATAGTTCTGAAATTTTAGAATTTTCCCAATATAGTCAATTCAAATGTGTATGTAATAATATAAAATGGGATTATGATAAGTGTTAACTCAACGTGACTTTTGTGATATCAAACATATATAATTTGCGTCAATAATATATTATTTTTTTATTTCCCACGGTTGCTATGAGTATTTAAAAATATCAAATTAATAAATAAATAAAAAGTTTAACGTAGGTTTATTTTAATAACAAATTTGATTGATTCACCTTTTTATATCACTTGAAAAAGAACAGAAACCTGGGCGTTCATTCGATTTGGTGAGGTTTTCTATCTATTGAGTAGTGGATTGTCTAATAAGTTAATGCTGAAAAAAGAGTCCCCTGTGATCTCATTGCTTACGATTTATTTTTCCCTGGCTAAAGTATACGTTTTTCATAACAATTATGCTGTAACTTTAGAAGTTATATACATACATGCACGTTTTTTTTTCAGCCTTATTAATTAGTTAAAGTTGCAATCGAGTCATTGGAGACTTACGAATTCACCATTAGTTTATAATCAACATCTATGTATATAAGAAGACAGTCATGTAACTTGATTACCTCATATTGTTATTAATAACTTTTGGGTCCAATTGTACATATTAATTAATATGCGTACATAAATCGTGGAGAAAGAAAAATGCTGGACGGAATTGAATCAGAAAACAATAAATGTATAATATTAGATGGAAGTTGGATCGGAATTGAAACACATCAAACAAATGCATCAGTGGAGTGTAAGACATTAACAAGGTTCGAAAGAAAGAAAAGAACATCGTGCGTAATCAAACTAAATGTGTGAATATAGATAGGCCCGACATTTTTGTCCTCGTCATTTGTGGTTTACCAGTTTCATTTAGAGCTGTCTATTTGGAGATGGGCTTTATGATCCAACTCAGTTTCATTTAGAGCCTTTTTATGACAATATTATAATGAATATTTTAGAAAAAAGAAAAAGGTATTTTGTTGTCATTGTCGTAACAGCATAGAGACTCTATAATATTTGAACCGGTTACAGGTATATTGTATCACATTTCGATAACAAGATATACCATTTTCAAACACAATGTTATGTTGCAAAATTATTGAACAAATCTTCATTTTATTATATTGGACCATTTGTTAACACGCGCATTTGCCTTTTGTGCCTGCAAATTTCAATTTAAAAAATGTTATCAATAAATTTGAATTCTCATAACGAATCAAATACAAAAACAAATATATGAAAAAAATTAAACGTACCTCTTTTTCCCAATCACATCTCATCGTGATAAAAGCTAAAATCATTGTCTGAACTGCGGTTCCTCCAAAAATCATACCAGCCCAAATACCCTATAAAAGCATAAAGCATCATCACATTAGTTAAAAGAAAAAGACATAATATTTAATTAGTGACTTTAAATCTAATATAAATTGTGATTACCATGACGCCAAAATTAAAAACCCATCCCATTAGAAACCCAAACGGGACACCGATGCAATAATAACATCCCAAGTTTATATATGCCACGTAGGATTGCCAGCCCGATCCAATGGCGACACCTATGTCAAAAATGAAAAGTAAAGACAAATTAAAAGAGTTCAACTTTAAGAAACAAACCAAAGAATAGATTGCGACGTACCAGAGAGAACTGGTTGGATGCTGTTAAGAAGTACGGTGAAGGCTAAGAGAATCGAGAGTTTATTAACAGCCATTAAAACAGCTTCGCTTGATGAAAAGATCCAAGCGATTTGGTTATGAAAAAGCATTATTATCACCCAAAAGAATAATCCGATTATTAATGATTCTGTTACTGATACAATCGTCGCAAATCTTGCTCCTTTTCCGTTTCCTGCTCCTAACTCGTTCGCCACACGTACACTGTCATAGTTAATCTATAATTAGTTTAGCTAATTAGTAGATTATGAATAGGAAGTAGAAATCATCTCTAATTTGTGTCCTCGTAAAGTCTTATTCAGACAAGACGACAACTTGGAAAATAATAATAATAATAATAAGAATTAAAAAAACCAAACACGGAAGCAGATAGAAGAAGTTCGTAGGATCTAGCCAAAATGTCAAAAATCAGCTTTCAATATCCTAACGTTTTTAGAAAATATTTTCCTTAAAGATTATCCTATTCCTATAGTATTATTTTAATTTTTTGAAAATAGTTATTTGAACCAGAGAAAAAAAAACCGAGATGACCTCTATTAATTCCGCATTCATTACATGTAACTCTATAATTTGATGGGCCCATCGTAACAACCAAATTAATACCTTATGTACAAAAGTGGACTGAACCGATCCGGATCCAGTTAGATCATAATCATAAACCGGTTTAGAAATTAGTAAATAGAGAAGAAAGGCTACTTACCCGGTTCCGGCGAAGAACGCGAGAGGAATCATCATCTCCCATCCATTTATTGACATACTGTTTCACAAGTTAAGGGATTCCAAAATTAATATACAATTGTTTTAGAACCAAGAAGACAAAAAAAAACAATCTAATTATAAAACTTTCGTCAACAACCCAAAAAGTAGATGCGACAAGATTTGTACGACTGATGACTTTTTCTTCTGTTATAGTATAAAAAAATTCAAATTAACATAAACAAAACAAAAACAGATGAAGTGAAGAAACAACTTACCATATAGACAAAGAGTCAACGGCGATTCGAGCATTCTGAAGATTTCCAGTCATTATAATCAAAATCCGATAGTACCAATTCTCCAAACTGTCCGAAAACCAAATATCTTACGTTAAAAGTCATGTCTGACTCATTAGACAATGTCACGAAAATAGAATCATAGGTACCAAAGCATGACGCCGGAAGAAGCGGAGAGTTTGAGAAACTCCCAAAGTCCGGTAAAGGCTTCGGAGGAAAAGCCGGTCCAAGTGAGTGGACAGCCGCCACAAACGGAGTAAGCTAATGTAATAAGAACGTTGACCCACCAAGAGAAATTAACCGTAGCTATAGTCCCCACGACTCCGAGTTTAAGCCCATCCACGAAAAACCAACACACTAATAAATGAACCACTAATGCAACGGCAGCCGCAAACGCAGTCACCTATGTAACCCCACAAAAAATAAACGATTATTTGAATAATTTTGTCACCGAAGAGAGATTCACTATAAGCAACTATAATCGCTTTTTGCCTTTGTAGTAAACTTCTAAAGGATATTTTGCAAAACTAAAACTCCAAAAGAAACATTTTGCGTTTAACACAATCAGATCGATTTACGTACGTGATTTTTGAGCTGGCACTGTAGGAAACGTTGAAGAGGGAAAGAAAAAACGAAAGCAAAATGAAGAGGGATGACATAAACGGCGACGACACCAGAAAGCTCAGCGATATCGTCTGGTTGACCGAGAAATTTGAGAACCGGAGTTGTGAAAAGATAAGTCGGTAATAACAAGACACAACAAAAGAAGAGAACAATCCAAGAACGCTGCATATAAATTCCCAACATGTGATACTTCTTCGCTCCAAACGCTTGTCCACACAGCGTTTCCAACGCACTCGCCATTCCAAGCTGCACCGCGAATTTAGATTACTCGGTTTTCTCATGTTCATACGGTTACTCGTATGAATTACTAAACAAACAAGAAGAAAAAAATTGAAAATCCCTTCCGTTAACACTTTTACCAAGAGGCCGAAGTTGAAGCCGACGATGACGTTATTAACGATGGAGATTGCGGCTAGCTCGAGATCTCCGAGATGACCAGCGAAAGCTTGAGTTATAATAAGCATCGAGTATGTCGTTAATCTTGTGAATATCGCAGGACCAACGACTTGCCATAGCTTCTTTGTCTCAACCCAAACCCTCTTTTTCAATTCTCCACCGTCTTCCTCCGCCGCGTTAGGGCTTTTCAACAGCGGAACCCTCGACTCTGGTTCTTCTTCTCCGCCTCTTCCTCTCATCGTTAATCCTCTTTTCTGTTTTTTCTTCTCTTTTTTTTTGGTTTTAAGAGGAAAAATGTAAATAGAAAAAAAGGGAGTGAAAAGAAAGGTGAAGACTAGAGATAAGTAGTGTCTGAATTGGCTTTTCCAATGTATATTCTTTATACAACGATGTATCTGCTTATTCTGTCTAATATCTAATTTAATTCTGAAATTAATTTTCTATTTATATCTTCATATTGCGAATTTCCAAATGTTGACCATAAAAACATAATGATATCAAACAAAATTTTAACGCGATACTTGCTTAATTATTAAAATTTCATTATTTTATTCTTCGCCACGGTCTACTGCTGGTTTTACGTTAATTAATAGAATTTGGTATCATTATGTTTTAATACAACTATTTAACGATTGCAATCTTGACGCACCGCATTTTAGGGCAAAACTCTCTGTTTGATAAATAATTAATTCGTATGTAATATATGATAATTCCACAGCAGTCTCGAGAATTCGATTTTATCAGATTTACGATTTAGTGAATTGTATATAATAAGTTGATATAAACATTAAATGAAAAAAAGAAGCTATGCAGATAAAGTTTCATTTAAAAATTGAAAGCAACCACAACACGTGCGAGACACGTGGAAATATTACGTGGTTTGTATTTAGTTTGGGCAACGTCGTTTTATTTCCACATGCGTCAGAGTCCCTCGTGAGCTCATTGCTTACACAATGATGGGTTTTGTGTCTAATTGTCAAATACCTAAAATAAAATAAAACCATTCAGAGTCCCTAGTATTGTCCTAACAAACTAACTATGTTTTTACAGCCAGATTATATTAACGACATATATTTTTACCATTTTAAAATCCACCGTCTTTCCAACACCCAAGTTTGTTTGGGTTTGACTTTACTTTCTAATTTGTTCTTAATTTTTTTTCCATTTCCTTATATTAATTTGTCGTTTCAACCGCTGTCATTCATGCACATTTAATATAAAAAAGGTACAACTGTTTTGTACTGTATCTTTTATTAACATTTTGTACTAATTGGTTTTGCTAGCCGCCCCGGTAATTTACTTTTTTGCACTTTACACCATCCAGTATGATAAATATTTAAAAAGTATATCTTTGGCCATAAATCTTTTTTTTGTTTTATAACCAAAACATTTGATAATCTTTTTGGGTCGAGGATCAAAACATGTTAATTAGTCTCTTTTCTACTGTCAGTATTTAAATTCGTGTTTATAATGTTTTTTAAAAAAGGTCAATTCATATATCTGTTTTAGTCTCTTTTATATTTTTAGTCCCATTTTAGATAAACAAATATATACCCGTATACGAGTCGTGAGATATGAATGTAAACAGGAAACAAATGAACAGACATATTAGGTGGAACTTGGAGAGTAATTGAACCATACACAAGAAAAGATATTTGTTTTGTTATTTCCTGTCCGTGGAACCATTAAGTGACGAGTGTTATATAAGACATGCTCATGATGTGTGGGTAATATATAAATCAACTAACTGTGTGGATGTAAATAATCCACTATTTTTGTCCTCGTGATTTGTTGGTTTACCAATTTCGCTTTTTATAACGTGTCGAGGACGTAGAGGTCCATGATTTTAAATTATCATAATTAGTAATATAGCATATAAATAAATAAGTTCATATTTATAAAAATTGTTTTTAAATTTTTTTTTAGCTCTTACAACAAATGTGTTAAAGGAGACTGTAAAATTTCAAACGGAATTAATATCCCTGTTTGAAATTTTACATATTCAAGATTTCCGTTATTTTTTCCCAAATTTTATGAATTTATTAAATCAGAGCCTTAAGGCCCTTAACCAATAAATATGTTGGACCAGCAATAGCCCAAATAGGCCTATGTGAAAGGGCTTTTTAGGCCTCTTACATGAAAATTGCTGCAATACATTTATTTTATTAAGACGGAGAAAAGTTTTTATTGGTCTTGTGAGGTTTACAGGTGATTCTTTTTTTCATGTATTTTTAAATTGTTTTTTCATACTTCTTTTTTTCTGTGTGAAGTATAAGTTATGAGTGTCTGTGTTTTTAGGAAATCAATTTCTTTATACGAAAGTAATTTTACAATTCACCTAAGGTTTTTTTGGGGTAGAGATCTCAGATCATGAATTATGAAACATTTAAATCATTTATTTTGGACTAGTATTCATTCGATAAAATAATTCATTTACTTTAAATTCTGACTTCTTCCTGTAAATACTAAAAAAAAGCGAGGACCCATGTGGGATTTTTACAAAGAAAAAATCAAAAGTATAATGAAATAATCTTATTTATAGCTATTACTGGATTTGCATAAACTTTTCCACCTCAACAAGAAACCATGAAAAATAACACGCGTCAATTAAAATCCACCGTAAATAATTACCAATCCCCGATCAATCATACTCAATTAAAAAATAATCAACCGAATGATGAAAACCAATCAAATACTTGAAACTAACACCGAAACTGAAAAATAAACGAAACTAAAACCGAATGTTTTTTTAACATGTTTTAAATGAGATTTTAAGCCAAAACGACGCCGTAAACAATCGCGGCGAAAACGGAACCGGCGGCGAAGGCTTTGTTGGAGAAAGCGGCGTTAGGTGGAGGAGCAGTAGCGTCGGAAGGGGTTGGAGAAAGATCTCCGGGACTAACTCCGGGAGCTTCCGGTGCTGGTGGAGAAGCGGCGGGGACATCAGACGGAGGAGTAGCGGTGGGTGCTGGAGTTGCGGCGGATGGTGGTGTGGCGACTGGTGGAGGAGTGGCGGTGATGGTGGGAGTTGGAGCTGGAGCTTGAGCGAGGCATGATGTGGCGAAGAGAGCCACGATGAAGAAAGCTTCAACGATCTTCGAATTCATTTTAGTTTTTCTCTTAATTAACATTTGTTTCTTCTTTGTTTTCTCTGAGTACGGAGAGGTAAATGAAGCAAGAAGCGTATTGCAGAGTGGTGAAAGGTGAAGAAGACAATGTGAGGTATAAAAAGAGAGAGGGTTTAGAGGGACAGATTAAAATATAAGTATCAAATTAATTACTCCATTTTTTTGTTTATTAGGTGTTTTAATCATTTACTTTTGTTTCTTATTAATCGGAATATTAAACAAAAAATGAAATTTTACCTAATCACCTATGTAGGTTATGTTAGATCATCTTTAGTCAAGCGAATTCAGAAACATAAATGACATAACAACTTCTACAAATTTTTTAAAGTCTTCATGGTTATGTCAGCTATTTTGGCAGATTACAATCACCACTTGAAGTTACGTAAATTTGGTTGTTCATAATTTCTCAGTTTTTTTCTTATAAGATATGTTTTAGCTATTTACTTTTGTTTCATATTATTTGAAATTATAAAAATGTAATTTGTTTATTTTACTTAAGTCATTTCTGTACATAATATTAATTTTTTCTGTAGTCAAAATAATTTTTTTAAAAGTCATATCAACTTATAATATTATTCATATCACTAATTGGAATGTTTATTTATCGGTCTCGAGTTAGTTAAAACGAAACACGATAACGAGGTTACCAAACATTACTTAACCATTGAGTTAAATAAACACGGAGATGGCAGCCAATTACAACATTGATTAAGCAACAATAATTAGAGAGAGAAACAATAATCACAACATACATACTACAACTGTATATGTGTATTGAAATATCGCATCATGTTTGTCTTTCTGTCTACTCGATCCACCAACCGGTAATATACTTTTTTTCATAATATAAGTTATAACTATCTCTTTGCCTATTCTTTTTTCTTATTCTGTTGGTTAAAATCTATTTGCCTATATAAACGTTAACTACAAAATTGATTAGAAGATATATTTATTTTCTTGTAATTCTTGAAAAAAAAACAATATACTATCCTCTACGAACTACGATTTATTGTCCTTGTTACCGTTGGATACTGCTGTTGTTGTTTTGTTTGTTTATAATATTTTTTGTCGACTAATATTATTATATATAACAAATCAAACCCATATCTATAATTAACGGAAAAGACAGTTGATAGCCTGTAAAGGTCCTTTCTACAGTAGTTCCAGAAGGTTTGTATTATTTAAATTTAATTTGGTACAAATAAAATGATTACTGAAACTCTTATATGGTTGGCAATTTTATGATGCCATACGGTGTGAACCGACTATACATTACACCTACAAATACAATTCATTGTACTTTAGATCTATTGATGAAGCTCGTCACAACATTTAGATATTTTTTCTTTTGACGTCCAACCTTTTGTTTTCATTGAGTTGTCAAAACTAGGCTTGTATCTGATGACTTTTTTGCATATTTTAAACTAAAGAGCAAACAGTTCGGCTTTGCGTGATTCCCAAAATTGATTTTGATGATATGTAAGCTCTATGTATGATAGGTTTGTATACATGGTCTATTTGTTGGTGTTAAACTCTCGCTAATCATCTTATACAAACGAGTTACATTTCCAGAATTTAATCATTTTCCATTATCCATAATCCACCTAGTGTCTTGGAGGAGTAAGTTTCTCCATGCAAAACTTGGTTTATATAATCAGACAAAAAATAGTTTTTATATTATAATATATTGGTTTTCATCGTGGCTCTTAGAAATTTGCAAAATATTTAAAACATCAGATAGAACAAACAGAATGATTTTAAGGGTTATGGTCTACAAAATGAATTATCTTCAATTTTAGAAAGAAAAAAAAAGTACAATTACCACACACACAACTGTTTTTACAACCTGACCGTTAGATTTGGAACTAATCTAACAACTCTCACGAAAAAGCGAATATGTTCGGTCACAACACAACTCACAAGCTTAATCTGTAACCTGACCGGAGAGCTATACTACACTTGTCCAATGCTGGGACATCCATATCCTGGTTGCCAAACAGCCACTGGATTAAGAACGAGATTAGGAGGCTTCAAGATAACGGCAATGGCGTCGGAAAATCAAAATCACCGGTCCGGTACGGAAAACAAACCGAGGAACCCTAGAATCCTGTGCCTTCATGGCTTCAGAACTAGCGGTCGGATTCTCCGTGCGCTTGTTATAGGTAAATGGCCGGACACAGTTCTCCGAGATCTCGACCTCGATTTCCTCGACGGTCCGTTTCCAGCCACCGGTAAATCGGACGTGGAGAGATTTTTTGGCCCTCCGTATTACGAGTGGTACCAAGCTAGCAAGGTCCGTTCCAAATGAAATTCTAATTTCCTTAAATCGATGTGAATCAGCGTAAATTGTTGAATCTTTTGACAAGTAATGGATAGATTTTCCCTTTTAAACGCAAACGATGTTGTATTATCTGCTGAGTTTTTACTTAGATAGAAATGTTCAGTGGAAACAGAGAGATTTGGTTGTGTGCTCGGTGCTGTTGTTTGTAGGGATTTACAGAATACAGGAATTTTGAAGAGTGCTTGGCTTATATTGAGGACTACATGATAAAAAATGGACCTTTTGATGGTCTTCTTGGTTTTTCACAGGTTTGTTCCAGTATTGATCGCTTTGATATGTATATATATCATTAGGATCATGAATTATCGATTCTTTATGTGACCTTTTTCGACTGTGTTTTCTTGATCCATTTTGTTTTGTTCAATTCTTGAAGGGAGCTTTTCTATCTGCGGCTATTCCTGGAATGCAAGATGAGGTACATAAGCAATCAGAAGCCAGGTTCTCAGATTGAATTTTGCATATGATCTTCTGAAGAATGAAACCTCTCCTTAGAGTAGTTTCTATTGTTTTGTTGTGAGTAAGTGTTTGACGTTGAAACCGTTCTGAGTCAGGGAACGGCGAGATTAAATCTGATACGAGCTTTTGAAGAATGAAACGTATTGTTAGAATAGTTTTTATTGTTTTTTTCTGAGCAAGTGTTTGATGCTGAAAACTGTTTGTAGGGAACGGCTCTTACTAAGGTGCCAAAGGTCAAGTTCTTGGTGATAATATCCGGAGCGAAAATTCCCGGGTTGATGTTTGGACAGCCTAAAGCTGCGGCTGGTGCATTCTCATCTCCAGTTCATTGCCCGTCACTCCACTTCATAGGTAAACCGGAACAATGTCCCCGCTCTGCCGCTCAGGTTGTTGACTCTATTTCTCGGTTAAATGTTAATCTAAGAAACTGATCTATTGATCAAATGCCAAGTTTCTGTCTAGTTTTTTTTGTAAGATGGATGTACCAAGATTGACATAGGAACGTGTAGATAGAACCTAATTAGAGCTCCCCTATATGTTAACATAGTTTTAAATCCCCATTAGAGCTTCTCTGCTGCAACATTTGGATTGACTTTTGCTGCTTTTATTAAAGGACCAAATATGACATTGGAGATACTTGTCTGTAATATCTCAGATAAGTATGCAGAGACAGTAATTTTGTATCGGGTTTGCAGGCGAGAGGGATTTTTTGAAAACAGAAGGCGAAGTTCTTGCGGAATCATTTGTAGAGCCAGTGGTGATCCGTCATACAAGTGGACACGCTATACCGAAACTTGGTCAGTAAGAAAAATCAAGCGATTAATTTTTAACTTCTCGTTAAATTGTTACACCAGAATAAATAAGATCTGTCTCTTCTTCTTTTTAATTCACGAGCTTCACTGTGTCTTCTGCAGAAACTAAAGCTGAGGAGACAGTGTTGAGCTTCTTCCATAGTATTAGGCAGATGGTTTCTGATGAATCATCTTCCATAAGAAGCTTGATGTGATTGAGAGCTTCTCCAAATAGGTTTCAATTGGATTAGATGATTTTGCAATTATAAATTTGTAGTTTGTTATCCAAATAGTAAAACATGAACCAGTTTGCTACATTAAATCACACTCTCACGTGGAGAAAGCGAGTGACAAAGACGACCATTCGAAAATGGAACATTCCAAATTTAATTTTCAGATTTCGGTTTGAAAACTATTGATCAAAGTAAATCATTTGGATTGCCCAAAGAAAAAAAGAAAACATTACGGTAAATGCAATTTGAGCCGAGCCGGTGGCTCGAGCCATTAGGTATTTTCTTTGTATTAACTCGCATTATTAGGATTCTATTCACCATAGTCTCCAGAGCTGTCTATTTGGAGATGGGCTTTATGATCCAACCCATATTAAATTTTGAGGCCCATACTTATATGTTAAAATGACTATATGTGTGGAATAATTTAGTTAATTCTAATAGATATGAGACCAGTTTAGGTGAGTTTTTGTATATTTAATCTGGGTTTCATTAACTTTATAATGTTTGGACATAGTTTTGAAAAATTACCTGGTAAATAATAGGGATGAACAAAATTAATTATGCCATAGAAATTATTCAGATTCCAAAACGCTAGTAAAATGATCTCCAATGGTTTATTCTACTTTTTACTTTACAAAAAGAATTCCTCAAGAATCGAGAAAAACTTTGCTACAATGGTTACGTCTATTTTTAAAAAATTTAAAATAATATTCAAACTATATTTTATTTTATTATCATATTTTATAAAACTTTTTACTTTTAAAATATATAATATGTTCATTCTCGTCCTCGATACTTCATATCCAACATTGTCACCATTCAAACAAATGAACAAGACTCGGCACAAACATCAAATCCAAAAGCAATCTCAGGACAGAAAAAAAACAAACCTAATCAATTCTCTAAAAAATCCTTCTGATTTGAGTAAACTAAAAATTTATAAAATTGGTGAGAGTTGACAGGAATATATTTCAATTGTCAGACTAATCGAAAAACTGACGGAACAATGGAAAGACAAATGAAACTGGTGACACCTCTAACGATCTTAATTAAAAAACTAAATGTCCTTGTTTGACTTGGTTTCATATTTATACAATTAAAACACAAGAATTCTTCAACTAATCCAATAACAGAAAGTTTTCCCCTAAAAATTTTAATTTAGCAACACATTAACCATGTGAACAAACAAGATTAATTTTAAGTAGTTCTAGGTTTTAAAACACAAAACCTAGTTCTAAAACGTGCAAAACTAGTTCAAGTATAAAACTAAAACATTTAGTTTTTATTTATTGATTTTTCATCTTCCATCTTGTTTGGTATAATATCACCATTTGTTCCATCTCCACTATAATTAGTACTTATGGTATATGTTTTACCTGAACCAGTCTTCAATAACAACAAACAAGAAACAGTGAATTTATAACAAAAAAGATCATGTAGCGGTTGAGAATTGCAGTGTTAAAAAGAATCTCAAATCTAACTTGGTCGTAGGCTAGAACAGTAGCATTGTATCCTTTTAATAGTGTGTCCACAAGGGGAGCAACACAGTGATCGTAGATCTCCAAATACGGGAAGCCAACATTTTCAAATACAAAGTCGTATGTAAACGTATGTGAATCTGTTCGATTAAAAAGAAATACCAACATAATGAGTTATTAATTACTAAGCAGATCCAAATTTCCTACAATTATTAAAATCACAAAACATTATCCGAACCAATAATAAAAGTTTTATGTATAAATAAATAAAAATATAGAGCAAACATAAGCAAAATATTAATTTATCTATTTTTCCCGATCACATCTCATCGTGATAAAACTTAAAATTATTGTCTGAACTGCGGTTCCTCCAGAAGGCGAAGTTCTTGCGGAATCATTTGTAGAGCCAGTGGTGATCCGTCATACAAGTGGACACGCTATATCAAAACTTGGTCAATAAAAAAATCAAGCGATTAATCTTTAACTTCTCGTTAAATTGTTACAGCGGAATAAGTAAGATCTGTCTCTTCTTGTTTTGATTCACGAGCTTCACTGTGTCTTCTGCAGAAACTAAAGCTGAGGAGACAGTGTTTAGCTTCTTCCATAGGATTAGGCAGATGGTTTCTGATGAATCATCTTCCATAAGAAGCTTGATGTGATTGAGAGCTTCTCCAAATAGGTTTCAATTGGATTAGATAATTTTGCAATTATAAATTTGTAGTTTGTTATACACGGGATCAATAAACTTAAATTGTTAGATTTGCTAACAAAAATCGAAGTGTCACTCTTGTACTTATACATATATACAGAATGGTCATTGGTACAAATGTCTATCTTTAAATATATAAGCAGCCAATGTTTGTTCTTATCTACTACAATGGATTTTTATATTCATATTTTCGTTAAAGCTTTCAATTAATACGTATTTATTAACAAATAATGATCTGGCGTTTCTATAAAGTTTTAGAACCCAAGTTTTCTTTTCTTCAAAACGCACATTTATGAACATCAAATAACATGAATTTTTTGAAATAGGAGAGATACCATTTGATATAAATTGGCTAACTTTATTAATTTTGATGGAAGAAAAAAGAAAGGAGGTGCACTAAAGGAGAGGAGGAGTTAAATTATGGGGAATTTGTATTGGATGACCAAAAGAAAAAAGAAATTAGTTTTTTTTTTGGAAACGAATTTCCATATATTAAATCAAGTTTAGTCGGTAGGTTGTGGATCTACCGGCTCTGTGTGACTTAAATAGGAATAGCCTATACCACGAGATCTTGCACTTTTTTCAAGTAAATCCGCATATACATTGAGAGTTTGGGGGATAAGGTGTAACCTGAACGAAACTAGATTAGCACGTAGACTATATAAGATATCAAGTTCCGAGGCAAAGGAGAGCCACTCGGACGGATCTTCTATTATCTTCACTAGGTCTGAGCAATCCGTTTGGATCAAAGTGAAGTGCATATCGCGGATGCAGGTCATAGCCCTTAAAAGACCATACATTTCCACATGGAGTGCGGATAGACTTCGAGTACAGGTTTTTGCTCCTAGAAAAGTTTGGTTATGTCCTTGTTTTATTACCCATCCAAGGCCGGTGACTGGTCCATGGTTGATCCACGAGGCGTCAATTTGACATGTGGGGATGGTCGGAATCGGCTGTAGGGCGGGTTGAGTCGTCTGTGTCATACTGCTACTTTCATCCTCCTCACACTCCTCTTGGTTTGCTATAGTCCAACTTTATGCTTCTGTTGTAGCGAGTTGTAGCGTTTTTACCGGAGAAATATATGTCCCGTTAAAAACTTTATCATTTCTAGCATTCCAAATATACTACATGATCCATGGGTATGTACTATAATGGAGAGTTGGGGTACCCCTCTTTTCTAATCTCTATAAGAAATAATCCATATTTTGGAATGAAGATAGACTCGGGAAGCAACCCGGAAAAGACGGAATGTCCGATAGTGCCCATACTTATAATGCGGAGGAACATTCAAATAGCACATAGTTTGTGGTCTCCTCCGCCATACCACATCTAACACATTGCTTATTGCTCCCCATATATCGGTAGATAGGTCTTTGGCATGTGGCCATTCATTCAAAGATTACCTACCACATAAAAAAATTAGTTATCTAACCAATTTTTCTCCTATCCACCCTTCCTCTCTTCCTATCCCTCTCTACTCTCTTTTTAAACATCTAACTTTTTTATTTTTTGGTTATTCTACAAATTTACTCTTAAATTATTGTCCTTTTGGTGTAGTATTTATGGTCAAATGGATTCTCATGATAATCTGTAAGTTCCACTTGTAACAAAGTTTTACTTCTTTTTCAATCTACCCTGATGCCCTATTAACTTAGCCTTGTCGGTCGCTTTTTAGTCTTTTTTTTTTTTAATTGTAGGGTCAAAATTCTTTTTGATATTTTTTCTTGTATAATATATAATTGATTCTCCATATCGAATCGCCAATCCTATGATTACACACCCCATTTTAAAATACATTTTAGGCTAGATAGGTACTAGATCGAGGTCGATATATATTTGGGTTGTGACAATTCAGAATTATATAAGTCATCATAAAAGTTGTATTCTCACGCTTGCAAAGCTTTTATAACTGTTTCGTTTTTGTAAAGTTAACAAGTCATCATCATAATATATATTCAATAACTTACTTACATCTTGAATCAGTCGTTTGGTTCAGCCACATATTCTCTACTTTAAAATTATATTGAAATTAAGAATTCCAGAATACCGTTTTACATTTTCTTAAGATGAAATCATTTCACCCATCGTGTTATAAAATTTAAAAAATGTTTACAGGAAATGTAAAAAAAAAATGATTCGTTTATGATAATAATGAAGCGGAGACCAATCCTCTGTGTGTCTCCACGTAGGAAAGCGGTTTCCCGCCAGCTGACAAGTACACGTCAGCACATCATCTCAAACGTCTTTCAGTATCCATTTGCTCATTTCTTCTTACTTAGGGTCGGTCTTTTATAAATTTATGTATACTTTTTTTTGTGTGTGTATTTGTAACATAAATTTTAACTTTACTTTTATCTTTCGTGTTATTAATCTTTACTTTCGTAATTCGGGGCCCTACAAAACATTCGCATTTATTATATATATGCGACACAACTGTTAATTAAATCTTATAATACTGTTATTCTGTGATATGAACAGTCGGCTATATTATATATTTCTAAAGTTTTAATTTGGATCACCACAAATTTATTTTTCTTTTATTTTTAATTTCAAATTTTCAACATTTTGATTTCAAGCGAACCTAAATTCATAAAGTTGCTCTCGGGTGGTCTTTTCCATGAGATTGGATTCCGATATTTGAATAGTAATTAATGAGTTCGAATGTTGGTTTTCTTCTCGAGTTCTTGTTTTTTTTTTACAATATCATGTTGTTGAGAACATATAATTTCATTAATAAAAAAACAACAAAGACTAATAATGTTTGGAGTTAAAAGTCTTTATGAAACCAAGTCCATCATATTTTCAGGTTAATTTCAAATAATGTAAATTCATCATGCAATTCGTGTTGACAAGACAAATGACTCTCGCCTGAAATTATGCAGAGACTAGTCATTAAAAAATAATTTGTATGAGTTTAGTATTTGTCAAATCGTTTGATATAAAAATAAAAACTTACAAAAATCGAAAAATCTTGTGCCGTAGATCTAACGTTAGCACGTGTTAGTTAATTAATCAGACGTTTAGGGGCTCATACGTTTCTTCTTTCAACTTTGGCGAGTTATATGCACGTACTCAATTTATTAAACTTTGTTTTATTTGATGACCCAAAATGAAACAAAAAATAATGAATTATTTAGTAAATAATTCTGAAAAGTTGTCAACAAAAATTCAGACCTTGAAATTATTAAGGGCATTACTGATTTTGATGTGATTAGACTGCCCATCACTTTATCGCAGAAGTATTAATGCATATATTTTATGCTATTGGCATATGGACAAAAATAATTATCGCGTTTATTTATATATTTATCTCCTTTTTTAGTTTCCCAAAAAGATCTCTAATACTATCCCTTCGCTTTACTTTCAAAATCATACGCTAAACTATTTGTATTTTCTGTCCACACAACAAAAGCTGATTTCAATGGCAAAAACAAAGAAGCTTATTAATGATTTAAATTGTATTTTACAAAAGTGACTAAATTAATATTTTCCAAATTTTGATTCTTCAACAAAACGGAAAAGCATATTTAATATATATTTCAATTTAAAATTATGTAACTAAAGTTTGCTTTCAATATAAAATTCACTATATTATAATGTTTCTAATCAATCATTATAACACTTATTAATGATTTAAATTGTATTCGTCATATGTGATAAAAAATGAAACCAATTAAAATCAAACTGAAGTCAAAATTTTGTTTCTTAGATCATAGTCATGGTTAGAGCGGTCCGACCAAATTGACTGAAATAGTGGTAAAAACTAATTAATAAAGTATATTGGTTCTATCTACTCCTTAGTTGACAACAACAAAAACAAGTATATTATTTCAACTATATTAAAATTAATTTAAAATTAGAAAGGAAAAATAAATGTAAAGATAAAAGAAAGCGTTACAAAGTGTGGTTGAGGACAGATTTATTAGATTCCGATTTCCAATAACCAAGAATGTATATAGCAAAAATAAAATAAACTCTTTTCTCAAATCCCAAATCCAAAGAGAGAGAGAGAGATAAAGAGAGAAGATAAAACCTTTGATGTCCACATTCTCTCTCTTTTCTTCTTCTTCTTGAACTTCGTCTCTCAAGAAACGACGTAGTTTCACCATCTCAACTTGCTTTCATGGAGTTTAACGACAACAACAACAACGAAGAAGAAGACGAAATGAATCTTCAGGAGGAAGAAGAGGACGACGCCGTTTACGACTCTCCTCCTCTTCCTCCACCGTCCCGTGTCTTCAAGGCCTCCACTGAAAGTCCTGATACCGCCGGAACAACTTCAACCGGCGGTGGAGGATTCATGGTGGTTCACGGCGGTTCCTCCGGCGGAGGAGGAAGCAGGTTTAGGTTCCGTGAGTGTCTCAAGAACCAAGCGGTGAACATAGGAGGACACGCGGTGGATGGTTGTGGTGAGTTTATGCCAGCTGGAGTCGAAGGTACCATCGACGCGCTGAAATGCGCCGCTTGTGGCTGTCACCGTAACTTCCACCGCAAGGAACTACCTTACTTCCACCATCACGCGCCGCCTACTCCTGCCCCGCCGGGATTCTACCGTCTTCCAGCTCCGGTGAGTTACCGACCACCACCGTCACAAGCTCCTCCTCTCCAGCTCGCTCTACCTCCACCCCAAAGAGAGAGATCAGAAGATCGAATGGAGACTTCTTCTGCGGAGGCAGGTGGAGGAGGAGGGATAAGGAAGAGATTTAGGACTAAATTCACCGTGGAACAGAAGGAGAGGATGTTAACTTTAGCTGAGAGGATTGGATGGAGAATTCAGAGACAAGATGATGAAGTGATTCAGAGGTTTTGCCAAGAGACCGGTGTTCCGAGACAAGTCCTTAAGGTTTGGTTACATAACAACAAACACACTCTTGGTAAGTCGTCGTCGCCACCACTTCATCATCATCAGAATCCAACTCTTCCTCCTCCACAGTCTTCTTCGTTTCATCATGAACAAGACCAACCATGAATCTCAAATTTCTTGATCACTACTAGGGTTTTACATTAGCTAATTAATTACTTGAGAAACTTGAGAGGGATTTATTGTTTAATTTATGTACCCATTTTCGTGTTTTGATGATGATGTTGTTAATGATGATCTTTCTGGTTAATTACGTTTTTCATTATTAGCTTCTATATTCTCTTAGCAAATTAATCCTTGATTCGTCTAGCTGTTTATTAGTGAGGTCTTTAGTAATTAACATCACATGTGTCAGTGTTTAAATCTACCATGTTTTTGTCTATATGAAATCGTGCATATGTGTGTATTTTGTGTATGTATTATATATATGTATTATACTTAGCATATGATTAAAGTTTTTTTTGTGAATCTTTTTAATGAATGCTTCCTTAGCACTGGTTGAACTTGTTCTTTTTTCTTAAGTTCTTGGTGTTCGACAGTGTTATTATATTTGCTTGACCATAATTTCTACACGCACAGACACGCATTGATAGATTTGACAGTGTTCTTGTTGCTTAAGATCTGTAGGTGTTTAAGAGCCAATAATATATTTTCTTGATAACTATTTCCACACACTCATGTACATATATATATATATATATTGTTATTATATGTGTGTTGTGTGTTTGTGTCTCATTTAATTGTCCAATGAGTGTAGAACTCAAATGTGGATCGGTCGGAATCTCCTTGGGATGGAGATTTATGGTTCAATGGCTTAGATATAGGCGTGGATTCTTCAATCACCAATCAGTGTAGATTTAATGTATTTGTTCACTTAAAATCATTTATTTGTTCTCCCTTGGAAATGAAAAAGCTGAAATAACATCTGCTAGTTGCTGCAACAGTATTCTGATTCCTGGGAATTAACTCTTCACTTTGACAAGAACAAAAAAAAAAAAATCGAAATATGTCGATGCATCCAAAGCTTCGTCGTCTTCTTTATGTCTTTGTAATTGTTTACATTATATGTATGTATATGTGTTTCGATATATAGCATATTGTTCTTTGAAGATCTGGGGAAGGGAGACATGTGGGCTCTTTGGAAGCATGAAGGAGCAGAGATAAAAACATATGGGTACACATACATACTTAACTATATTAATGATGTTCTTCCAAATCCCTAGACTCTCACCTGGAATTAATTTTGTTTATTTTTTCTTAAGTGCATTAGTCATTCGTTTCATTCATTTTTTTTTCTCGAGACTATATTATAAGTTAACTTAAGTGATTATAATCGAGAAGAAACCTTTTCCCATTGGATCCATATGTCGAATATACTCTCTTCAACAAATCATTTACTAGTACTTAATGTTGACTGAACAAGTTAAAGTAAGTGGTTCAAAATGTGTTTTTGAAAAACTCGTGATAACAACGAAGAAAAAAAGAAGGTTGAATTCAAATGAAATTAGGGTTTTGTGTGGTGACGCAATGAGATATGCAGAGGAAAGAGGGAACCAAAATGATTGAAAAAGGAAAGAAGAGGCAGATAAGATTCGAGTCCCCATCTCACGGCCACTTCCATATTTAGCCTTTCATGTCTCAACGATCTCCATCTTCTCCTCTCTTTCTCTCTCTCTCTCAGACAATGCAATGGAAAGAGAGACAAAGATACACACAAATGAAGGGACTTGAGAGAGATGCTTTTGCTTGATAAGGCAATCTCTACGCCTTCTTGTCTAAGCTAAAGCTGCACACTCCAAGAGTGAAGATGACTTTGTGGTCCTCTTTCATTTCTCTCTCTCTCTTCTTTTTTTTGTGTTGGGTCCAAAATTTTGTTTCCACGAATTTCAAACTCGTGTGTACTTGATCAACTTTGATCAGTACATGTTCTGGAAACATGAGTCATTAACGTTTCTTAATCCTTACTATTTTTCACGCGATAATACTTAGCATTGACTACTTCAAAACCTAACTAAATTTGTTTCTCCCTTTTTCTTGTCATTCTCTCTATTGTTTACTGTTCATGCGAAACAGGAAAATTATCTAAGAGTACCTATAATTTGTAGAAGAGTGTGATTAGTTAAAAAGACCAAGTCTTAATATTTTTTTTTATACACAAAGTCTTGTCCATTGATATTTGAACTTGAAAACAATTACTTGTTTTAGACATTACCAAAACTTCCTAGTTACCAGAAAGCTTAATTTTGGTAGAGGAATTTTCAGTGCTTTAGAAATCAACTATATAAAAAAAATTAATGATGGGGGACATATAACAAATACTTAAATACGAAAAAAAATTTATTCAGAGGTGAAAAATGTTTACTCAGGCTGCTGCAGTAATGAGAAATGTTCGTACCATACGTTGGAGTCTGGATATGTATTAAATGTCCATAGAAAGTAGTGAAACGCAGTTTTTTTTTTGGGGCTTATTTTTTGTAGTGAGCTAAACTGACTTATTGATGTGAAAAAATGTTTTTAAACAAGTTTTTTTTTTTACTGTGGTCCTCTTCATGGAATCTTTCAGTCAATACGCAGAAACCCATCGGACAACGACCCATCAATGTGTATATTGTGTACCATACATATATACATGCATGCGTGTATATCATCATTCTCACAGTGTTTTTTACTGTGTATTAGTTACTGTCGTTATGCTTCATTTAGGGAATCTAAATGTGACCCACAAGCATGGTTTTATTACCACCCTTTCAAGCTAAGTTTTCAAAACAAGTAAAATTATTATATATATACAAATATTTACTCGATTTGATTGCGTAAAACAAATATAAAGGACCAGCTAGGGTTAGGGTTTTCCCTTTTCCTTTAAATTATATGATATTCCCATACTCTTAGCTTCAAATACATTGCCCTAATTTGGGAAACTGATGATGGATAATTCACGTGCAATGAATACATTTTCAACTTTACTCCTAGAAAATAATAATTATATATCAGCCATTTTTTCATAATGTAGTTAATTAGTCACTTAAAAACCATAATTCAAATGCTTGTAAAATTTATATAATAAGTTAAAGACATCATTTGTTTTTTGTCTCTTAGCCTATACAAAGGGAAAAGCATTTTCTCTTCAGTTATGCGTATAAGAAAAAGCAAAGGGTTGAAAAAAATTTAGAAGCTATAACTTTTAGCAACTTTATTTTTAAGGGAAAAATAATAAATAAAATATATATTTGCTTTGGACAGTTGAATGACTATGACGACTCATTATGACGAAGCCCAATGAAAGAATTATAAAAGTTTATTTGTTTTGCATTGTTGTCTTCACTGAGTCCACTGTCCAAATAGTTCTCCACATTTCAAATTTTCATATATGATATATCTTTGCTTGTATCAATGTATGTATGTATATATACTGTGAGAGTACCACTTCTGGATGCGTATAGTACGTACATATACGTTCATGCGGATCCCGAAATTGTTCCCTTAAACAGCAAATATTTTGTAGCGAGAGGTGAGGGACCAAAGCTAAACAAAATTCTATAATATGCAGTGATCAAGTGAAATTACTAGTCACGAAATGGATTCGATGAAAATTAATATTTCACCAATTAGCTAGACGATGGTTATGAGAACTAATATCGTTACTTTTATACATTATAGAGGGATATATATAGAACAATAACTTCAAAAATGGCGGTTTCTGTGAATCTACTATTGTAATTTTTTCTTTAGACATCTACACAAATGATCACTTGTTTGTATATTAATTAGCGTAAATATATCTTATAATCTACCATTTTTAAATTTTTATTATTTACAAATTCTATTTTTTTTATTTTTAGATGTACATTCTTATTATGTATCATGAGTATGCTATTAAAGTTTAATACATCTATTCTTATACTTGATGGAAAAGAATATATATAGTTTCATAGTTTAAAAAGAATAGTGACTCATAGAGTTTTATACCCATTGGTAGTTAAAAATATATTGGTGATGAATACTACACTATTTGATTACATTTCATGTTTTGAAAACGTGATTCCGTTTTTTATTATTTATATATTAAACTGTTACGTTTTATGTTTTTGAAAAATGATTATGTCATATATAATTACCACATTAAAATGTATTTTTAACGTTTCAAACTTTATTTAATTTAGTTTTGAGTAATTTCAATATACGACGATAAAAGATTTGAGAAATTAGATGACAATATCTGCCGCAATTTCAATAATAATTTGCCAAAGGTAATGACTCTTTAACCACGTTAATCTTATCCGCATGTTTTACTAAGTTCTGATTGAATAAGTGATAGTGAAGAGAGAAGAAGATAATGGAGAAAAAAATAAGAAAGAAGAAAAAGAAGAAGAAGACGAAGTAGATGGTGATGGAGTCGGTGCTGGTGGTGATGGAGTCGATGACGGTGTCCATGGCGATGACGATGACGTCATCAAAAATATCTGAGCAAGAAACACTTATGAAATTAATGCGAGGGTGGAAAAAGTGTTGGTGATGGTTATAATATTAGTGACGATGGTGGTGATAGATTTGGTGATAATGTGAAAAAATAAAGACACCGGCAGAGTTAACGTGATAATTAATCATACAAATTATACATCAATATAACATTATTATTATATTTATTATCTTTTTGTATTAATACAATTATTATTCTAATATTTAATATTGTTATCATGTTCATCATTTTATACTTCTTATTATTATTGGTGAATATTATGTATAGTGTTAATATAAATATTATCATTATATTTATTGTTGTAATATCATGTAATATGTCATCATGTTACAAGTATTGTTGACTAGTTATTTGATTACTATTATCGCTATCATTATATATATCATATTATTACAATTATTATCATGTTAGTCATGTAAAAAAAATCCTAATTATTTTGTTAAACTGATATATATATATATATATAATTATTTTGTTAAACTGATACATTAACACAATAAATATGCATTTAACATATAATATATATAGTTATCGTGATAACATATTACTATCATGTTAATCAAATAAATATCCACAAAACACAATTTTTCTTATTATACCAATGATGAACAATGTTATCATCGCTGGAAAAGGATCGTCAGGATTTATCAGATGAACAATGTTATCTGTAGATTATTATTTTGCGATGAATGGTACAATTAAATAAAATAATAGAGATAAAAATGACAAAAAAGTAATTTATCTTTGTTATTTTTTAATTTATTTATCATTAATGTTAAAAAATCAAATTTTCAATCATTTGTGTATTTAAAACTAACTCACTCTTTAGTTTTTTCTATTAACAATCATTCACTTGTTTTATTATATTGCTATTCAATTTGATAATTGATAACGAATACGAAAAAGAAGATAAATCTTCATATACTTTTCTCCACTTACAATTATTTTATTTGATGATCATCAAAATCGCTGGTATGCCAAACGACATTGGTAGGCCCAAAATATTATTTTAAAGAATAGAGTATTGGCCCATTACTCATAGTTGCAGAACCTAGAGGTTTAGTGAACCTGGACTCCAATCATTTTATACAATTATTTGTTTTCATTAAATAATTTTTTAAATTCATAAACTTTTTGGACTTTTGTTTATAAAGGTAGAAAGCACAAAAGGTCCACGAATAAGTTACTTAGATTTGGTCTCTTACGTCAACTTTAAAGTCAAAGACTTATGTTAGCGGGCCCAATTCTAAGCCCATCAGTACCATGCTCGCTATATTTAGTTAAACGGCAACGTTTCGAAGTGTTTCGCAACAGAAAGTCCACAACTCTGATACGGTTATTTTTCCCGCTATATTTATTTGGCGGGAAAGTCTTTTTTTTTCGTTGCTATTTCCTACCAACAAAAAAAGTCTTCATATCATCCATCATTTTTATTTTTATTTTGGTATAACCATAACTAAGGATAAAATAAATACTTGAATTGAAATACTTGTTCTTTTATTTTAAAATTTTGCTATGATTATTTTTTCTTTTTCAACCTCTCCTCAGACATAATAATAATGATGATTTTTTAAAAAGAAACAAAAACAGAGAAATTTAAGAAAGATGAGTATGAGAAGAAGTATCATGAGTCTTAAAGCCGAAACAACAAGCTGATACTTCTAAAACCCCATTGGGTGTTTGTGAACATAAGCCTGAGCCATCACTCTCTATCATTTCCCCAATCTTCTTCACTCTCTCCTGCAATAGAGTTTAAGCAATAAAAGAATTTTAAAAAGCTTGACACTTTGTTTTGTCTCTTGAACACAAAACATTAAACATAAAAGATCTCATCAGCTTTTTTTTGGGTGTAATAAAAAGAAGACCTAAATGGAAACTAGTCTAATTTAAAGATGGCAAGATTAAATCAGAAATCAGAAATCTGCCATACCACAACATGTATTGTGGGGGCAAGATTTGGTTATAGATGTGACTAGAGTGTGCAGTGAGTGTGTTTGTGAGAGAGAGAAGAGTCACAAGACACACAGCTATAGAATAATATACTTTAAAGTGGTCTTTGGTCTATACGCTCCACTAGTTTTGGAAGTCAAAGGATCCAGACCCACAAACCAGTTTCTCTTTGTTTCTCTTTTTCTTTTTTACTTACTTTCTATATAATATAATTTACACAAGAGTATGCATTGTATCAGTTAGTGCACACACACATATATATAAATGTGTCATCTTTAATGATTTCAATCTTCTCCACAACTGGCATTTCCTTGAAATTGAACAAGCGATTGCTGTTTTATATATTAATATTTTTCAAAAAATAGATTTATGAGTTTGAGATTTTTTGGTGGAATTTCTTTTACCTTTTGAAGTAGTGAGAAAAGAGGAGAGAAGGAAGAGTTGTCAAAGTGTACTGTGTGCACTTCTCCAGAAACAGAAAGTGCCACTGCAGCAGCAACTTCAGAAGGTCTAAACTCCAAAAAGTCAATACCTGCTCGCTCACACAACCACCATTATAGTCCAAAATTTGCACCCAAAATCATAAAAAGCAAAAGTTTACAGAAAACCCAAAAAACAAAAGTGGTCAAGAAAAATAAAACATAAAGGAGAGACCTTTTTCACCTTTGGTTTTGCTGGCTATCACTTGTAGTGATCTGGATATCAATGTGTTAGATGGCTCTTGATCACATTTGCTCATCTTTCTCAGGAAACATCTTATGTATGAGCATGGAGTTATCACTCTCAATCTCCATTCCAATCTGTTCAACACCAAAAGTTCCATCCTTTGGACTGATTTAGCCTCAAACACAAACTGCGGAGCTCCAACCTGTTCCCAAATGTGACCAAGAACCGCAATCGGTTAGCGGATCGAATAAGAAGACCTCGACAATTTTGCGATTTTGCGGGAGAGATTAGTCTCACCTGAAGATCTGTTAACATTGGGACTTCAGTTTCTTCAATTTTGGCTGCCAAGGATAAACAAGCCACAGCCAACAACTGCACTGTCCAAGCTTTGTCATTCTACAAGAAAAATCATAAATCAACAAGCTAAGAAAATGGGACTTTTGGATGATGAAGGGCTAAAACATTCTCAATCCTTTTAGTCGAATCAATGTGAACTTACAGGGAAATCATGAACCGATAAGAATCGATCCAAATAGTTCACTGCTAAGCAGATACACAATGGACCAAACTGGTGTTCTTCACAAGCCTGTCGTAATTAGAACAAGAGATACATCAAAAGTTGATCTCTTTTCCTCTCTCTTTAGCTTTCAGATATCTATAACTATGAGATTGAAGTGAATCTATTGTCAATTGACCATCAGATTCATAGATTTAAGGCAACAGCTCTCTCTTTGTTCTGCATAAGCCTCTGATCTAATATACATACCAAGCACACTCTTTTATGTCCCAGATCATACATCAAAGGGAATGTAATTTTCAGAATTGGAGCTCATAGAGATGATTTGAAGCCCATCAACACGCCAATTTAACGAAAGAAAAAAAGAAAAAAAATCAGACCTTCCAAATCCAATTCAGAGCTTCTCTTCTTCTGACATTCAAATCCAAATCTCCACTTCTGAGTCTCCTGATGTAATCATCTCTTAGCAAATGCTGCTTCTCCTTCTCCATCATCTCTCTGATAATCTCTTCGCTCTCCGATGGAAAACCCATCTGAGAAATCGAAATTTCACGAACAACAATCGGAATTTCGTCAACAATCATGGCGTTCTCTTCATCACCAACGTTCGTCTCTGTACATAAAAGACTCAGTTCTAGATGTTCAGCCATTATAACAGAGTGTTCAAAAAGTAAAATACTTCTTTTCTTTTCGATCTAAAAAGAATATGTTGTTAAGAAGTTTGGACAAGGATTATCATCTAGAGATTGGGAAGTGAAAGAAAGATTGGGTCTTTGATTTTTCCTTTTGCCCTCGTGGGAGGGGTCTTTTTTTTTTTTGGGTTGAGAGTAAAAATTAAAGGTAAGAGCTTTTATTGAGGAAGTGAAGAGATGTGGTTTTTGGGTAAGTAGGTAATGTGTGGGATAAGAGAATTGGGGAAGAGGATGAAAAGAGTAGAAATTTGAAACATATAGAAAGTTAATTGACAATCATGGTAAAAAATTTTATCTCATTGGAAATTTTATGGAAATGTGTTTGAAATTTGTTGTAAGAAAAATAATTAATTGATCGATAAATCTAGTCAATATCAATTGAATAGTCTGTTATTACTTCGCGCCCGAAATTTAAATTTTAGTTTTTTATATATGTTAAAACGGTTTCGTTTTGTATATTCATATTAAAATAATCAATCTTGAAAAATAAGATCATAAAAGAATAAAAGAATAGTACTTATAATTTTATTTCATAATTTTATCCTACATTTTAATTATAGTAAGTGTATTTTGACTAATAGTTTTAAACAGTATCAAATCCATTCAAAATTTAAGAATAAGATTCATAACTTTTCATATATTTAAGAATAATATAATCAATATTTTATGATATTTTGTAAGCATGAAATTGATAAAATTATTTGTTGAAATATATTAATTTGATATTGTGATATGGTTCTTTTTTTGGCGAAAATATTCGTCGAACCATGAGATTTTGTTTTCTAAATCCAATCAAATTAAACAAAAAAAATCCAAATAAAAGTACTGAAAATTTAAATTAACATGCCATAAATAAAAGATGGGTTTAATATATTTTTTGACTCAAAATCCATCAATAATGATGTTTGAAGCATTTGTTCTGATTGATCTTTGACCACTGTTTTGACTATAGAGTCACTTAGATTCAATAATTTCGATTACTACATCATTGCAGATACTTTGGAATTGAACTAGCAAACTGTATACATATAACAACTATGTCATATACTAACTTAGTGTGGTCTTTGTAGTTTACACGATGTGGTCTTTCTTTAATATGGATTTATATTACCCAAAGATACTGTCTTCTGTTTTACCCAAACATACAAGATGAACTATGTTGTCTTTGTTTTATATATAATATATTTACGTGTCCCCAAGTGGTGGTCAAGTTTTAGAACCAGGAATAGTGCTCTACAATCTCCATAGATACTACATGAGTATATCTTTTGAGGTGATTAGTCTAATTTTTCTTTGCTTGAATTTAGTTCAATTGATTATCAAATCATACGATTCTACAACTACTCAATTTCTCGTGTGGAATGAACTTTTTTTTATTATCATCCACACAATATATATTCAAAATACCACATGCCACGTATTATTTTCTAAAACTTATCACAGAATCTTAAATTTTGAAAAGCAACACGAGTTTTGCGTTGTAATGATCATAAAATTTTAGAAATCTTTTATAAATCTATAATTTGTGGTATTTGACGATATTATTCTAAAAAAATATATATGATAGAGAAATAAACAACACAAGCTCTATATTTTTTTTTAAGAAAAAAATAGCGAACTTGTAATAACTTGTTTTTATTGGTTCATTCAGTTGGAATGTTGATAATTTGGTTTTGAGAATCCTAGAAAAAAAAGAAGTAAAACGAATTATCATTTTTTTCTTTTGTTGGTAGTAGTAACAACGTGAACTGAAATCACGTGCGAGCTAATAAACTTTGGTGTTTGTCACCGTCTTTATCTTTTCTGAAAAGATTGGTAAGAAGAAACAAAAGGTTTAAGTAAAGAAGATGTTTTTCGAATTTCACCAAAAAGAGTCGCTCTTTATGATTTTTTTTTTCATGCATGCAAAAGCCAGACAAAAGTGGTCCACTGATGTTTCGCTTATCTTTGTGTGTTCTGAGATTCGAGCTTTTAAATCCTGCCTCTATAACTCTTTATGGTGAATATATAAATAGGTGTTTTATGCATGCCTGTGGTCAAATTCACTAAAACTTTACCTTAATCACATGGTTCGAATCCGAGAGTTAAATGGCTTCTGTGTAGCATAAAGGTTTGGGTCAGAGAAGAACGCAAACGCTCTAACGAAGGGAGAAGCTTCGACGTGTGACCAAGCAACCAAACCGAATCTAACGGAGATGCTCAGGCCAAAACAAAACCGAACCAAACCAAAATTTTATCAAACAAAATCGAAATCAACCGAGTTACAAATGATTTTGTTTGGCTAAACCATTGAAATCGTATATAATAGAAAGCCAAACCGTAAGCGAGATTGACAATCCGAAGTGAAATTATATGTTTTGACTAAATCCAAAAGCGTTTCATCACAGCCTCGAGGGGCTTTCAAAGACTAGAAAATTTCACTGGCCAAGGGCTTCCCAGCTAAGATTTGGACTCTGAATAATTGTTTGCAACACATAAAATTTTGAGGAAATTAAAAAAAGGAAAAGATGAGGATAAATTTTTTTAAAAGAAAAACAGAGTCGGAACAGAGCAGCAGATAACACCAAAGCTGTGCACATAATCTGTTTTAACAGAAAACATTTTTTTTTTCGACAAGTTTTAGAGCAAAGGGGGTTTTGGGGTTTGAACTCGATTTTCGGTCACAGTTGCAGGGACATTACATAACCAGTCTTTTCTTCCTTAAGACCTTCAGGCCTCATCCATCTGCTCCTGCATATAGCAGTCAATCATTGAGATTTTGGAGCGTCATTATCTGAATGGGTCTTATAAGAGTATCTATGATCAAAGCGTGATCACAACACAGTGATTTCCAACCACATTATCGAGTAAGTAGAAGATTAGAGAGTTGAGCGAACCTGCATATCGGAGGTCCAAAGGGTTAGGTTGTCCCTTAGCAACTGCATGATGAGAGTACTGTCTTTGTATGACTCCTCTCCCAATGTGTCCAGCTCAGCGATGGCTTCCTCGAAAGCCTACAGATGAATCAAACAAGCACAAATTGTAAACAGAAATGATCAAGTATGTCTTAGTCTTACTAAATCTTTGATTATGTGATGCATGAGATGTTCCGGATTCAACATGCACCAAAAGCCCGAGGATCAAATATCTTCCATTTCTCATTCTCATCCCAAGTCTGTCATTCTAAGAGATTCTACTGACAAAAGGAATTTTTGGTTAAAGTGAGGCCTAGGTCAGAAAAGTAATAAAGAAGACGACTTTTGCAGGATGTCTTTTTCTTTAGAATCTGTCATTAAAAGAAGTGGGTCCGGTCCGTCCACAAAGTAGAAAGAGTTACTTTGTCATGGACAAACTTTCTCTACTTCTCGTAAATTTTCCAAAAAAGCATTCAAATCAATCCAACACAATGAATGAAAAATGAGGACACTAGGACACTAGTGGCCAATTAGTCACTCAAAACATCATTAAGCAAGCAACAGAGAAATAAACTCTTCACAGTTCCTGCGAAAGAGTACCTGTTTGGCCATGCTACAAGCTTTCTCGGAAGAGTTGAGAATCTCGTAGTAAAACACCGAGAAATTGAGGGCCAGACCCAGCCTGATGGGATGTGTAGGTGCTAGATCAGCAGCTGCAACGTCCTTCAAAGACATCAACACAGAAAGAGAAAGAGAGACAAATTCGTGTCAGAGGTTCATTTGATCAAAGATACATATTATCAGAACAATCTCAAAAACCCATGGGAAGTAATGGAAAGTTCTTTAAGACGAAAACTGTAAAAGTTAACTACTTGTAACGATTCGATCAGAGTAGAATACTCAACTAATTACTAGGAACTGAATACGGATTGAGTAGCAACCAAAATTGGATCGATGAAAGAGACTCAAGGGAAATCAAATCTACCTGAGCAGCCTTGTAGGCGATCATCGTATCTTCCGCAGCTGTTTTCCTCTCATCTCCAGATTTAAACTCGGCCAGATAGCGATGGTAATCACCCTTCATCTTGAGGTAAAACACTTTAGACTCGCTAGCAGTAGCGGAAGGGATCAGATGCGTGTCGAGCAGCCTGAGGATCCCAGAGCAGATGGTGGAGAGCTCACTCTCGACCTTAGATCTGTAATCCTTGACGAGCGACACGTGCTCCTCGTTCTTCTTGCTCTCTTCCTTCTGCTCAATCGAAGACACGATCCTCCACGCCGCGCGAAGAGATCCGATCACGTTCTTATACGCCACCGAGAGTAGATTCCTCTCCTCCACCGTCAGCTCACCAGCCGGTGTAGCTCCGCTTACGAGCTGCTCCATGAACTGAACCATCTCTTCGTAACGCTCCGCTTGCTCGGCAAGCTTCGCCATGTACACGTATTGATCTCTGCTCAACGTCGCCGCCATTAGAGAGAGAGAGAGAGAGAGAGAGAGAGAGAGAGAGAGAGAGAGAGAGAGAGAGAGAGAGAGTTAGTTTTACGGATATATGTCTCATTCCAAGATTACTAAATGTATGTGCAGATAATTTAGCTAAGTCTGCACGTTTGAAAGGGTCCCCTTCTCCCATGTAAGTCACACTTAATCGGACGGAAACACTCATTCGAGTATGACCGATTGACTAAACTTGATTTAATATATGGAGGTTTGACGGAAAAAAAATAATAAAAGAAATTAATTAATTTTCATTTCCCAATAGATTAAATTTTTAAAGGCCGGATCAAATTCGTTTGTGCGGGTTTTAATCAATTAAATGTGTTTTCAGTAAATGACAACTGATGAAATTTATGCTCCATTAAATGATAGTCAAATGGGAACAATTGAGAGATCCCGCAAGACATCTGTTAGGCAGGCAAGAAAAAAAAGAGAAGTTGCTTAGTAAAATGCGACCACATCATTAGAACGAAATCTAAAAGGAAATCGATTACTCATCTTTTTTTAATAGTTATAAATTGTTTAAATCATTGTTCAAAAAAGAAAATATTCTGGAAGAAAAAAAGCTACTGTACGTAATAAATTACATTCTTAAAGTTGCTACTACAAAATACTCGTATAAATGTTGACAAAAGAAATTACATCATCCGAAGTCGTGTTATTTTTTTGATGTTTGAGAGTTTGGATACACGCGCGAGTAACGTTGCCATTATGGAAAAGGGCGTGTCTCCACTTGCCACGTCAGTTTGACGACATGGCCTTAAAGTCTCCGTTACCGTTAATTGACGTCTCCATCCAACGCCGCTCCATCAAAATCCCCTCGCCGTATATATATTTTTTTCCTTGATGGCGCAAGTTTTACTAATCACACTGCTAAAAAAAAAAGGAATATACGATCTTCATCGTTCTTCCTTTTTTTTTTTTTCTTTTCTCTTTCTAATCCATCATTTTCGTTTCTCTTCATAGTGAATTGGACGACTCAATGACTGTCACTGGCGGAAATTTTCCTTCCGTAGTCGTGATACTTCTATCAATTTGAAGGACATTTTTTTTTTCTTTTTCTACTGGGAATTTCGGTTTCACACTTGTTTTCTCTCACTGAGAAAATCTCCAAGAGTTTTTTTTTCTTTTGGGCAGTGGTAAGCTAATGCATTTACTTATTTCGTTGAGATTAGTAGATCGATTCTTCAATTTCGCGAGTTTGCCTTCACGATTTCGCTTCTTTCATGTGACTTTCGTGGAAGAGAAAAAGTAGTTCTTATTTTATTATTATTTTTTTTCTGGCTTTCTACATTGTCTTTGCTCGTTTCACTTGAATTTTCTCTTTTTTTGTTTTTTAATTTTTGTTTCAGGTATAAATCGAATGGTTAGATTTCAGTTGCGTTAATTGAGTATGTAGCTGAGATTTGATAGTTGGATGTGAATCGAATTGTCTGCATTTTGGTTTGTGATATTGTTAATGTCTCCTTCATAGTTTCTTTCTGAATTTTCTAGGTTGGAGAACAATGTTCAGGGAAGCTGGCTTGAGAAGCTTAGGAGAGGTAATTAACAAAAAACATTTTCAATCAGTTTCTTCTATTGAAATTTTCGATCTTGTTTGATTCACTATAATAAGATGTTAATAGGAAGTTGGTTCGAGGTGGACGATTGGTAACCGGAAATTAGATGCTAAGTCTGTTGCCAATGCCAATGCTGGGAAAGCAGGACATGGTTTTGGACTCAGGACTGCTCCTCCATTTTCTTCTGCTACAAAACCTGCCAGAGGTAATAATAACAATGGTGGCTCAAGTTCAGACATGGACATTGCTTCTAATTCAGATGAAGAGACATACGAGAGGCACCACTCACCTCAACGATCTCCTCAAGATTATAGAATTCATTTTGGCTTGCCTCACCTAAATGCAATGGCAGCTCAAAATGGACATGGGCGTAATGGTGCAAAGGCTTTTGCTTTTGGTGGAGATGAGTTATCAGACTCAGCTACTAGCACCGAAGTTTCCTATGTACTTCCTTTACCCCTTCACAGAGATTAGGATACATACTTTTCTTTTGAAACCTTCTAAGCCTGTATCGCACGAGGTTTCATATTCCTTAAATCTCTTTTGATTCTTGGTGTTTACAGGAAGCAGAAGCTTCTGGTGCGAGGAACAATATATCTTCGCATGATCAATGCGAAACAAGAAGAAATGTCGAGGCTGGAACTTCAGGAAGGACACAGAATGGGACCAGCACTTCAACGAGTTCATTGCTTCCTCGTTTCCCAACTTTTCACGCAAGGTTGAGTAACTTGAGTTGCATAGCTGACTCATATTTGTTTTTCTTTTTTTGCTCTGTAATTATTTATTTCCACGTTTTTGTTTGTTTGTTTGTTTGTTTGAATGCAGTGAGCAAGGTCCGTGGTCTGCTATGATTGCATATGAAGCCTGTATGCGGCTATGTCTTCATTCATGGTCAATGGACAGTGTTAGTGAGGCTTCTTACTTCCTGAATAAAGAATGCACGATTATGCGAAATGCATTTAGTTTGGAGAAATTTTTCCTTCAATCCGAAGAAGAGTTACTGGGAAAGGGACCTTCTGAGTTGGTTACTGAGAAATCTGCTCCAAAATCAAAGAAAACTATTGGAAAAATTAGGCTCCAAGGTATACAATCGTATCTTTTTCTCTCGCATTGCCTTTGACCATTTGTAGAATCTGCATCAGTTGTGCTTAGAAGATTTTTGATTTTGTACAGTTCGTAGAATTAAAATGGGACTAGATCCACCACCTGGCTGTAACATTGCATCACTGACGGTCTCCAAGGAAAAGCTTGAAGTTGTTCGTCACCATATTGCGGAACTGAATTTGACTATATATTCTGGATGGAAAGCAGCGAAGAAAGTTCATGTCACTCCTCAAGTTCCTCTTAATGGTTCACTTTCACGTCAAAGTCTGGCTTACCTGCAGGCAGCTGCTCGCTACCTTAAACAGGTCTCAAAGGCCGTTAAAAACGAGATGGTTGCATCTCACACTGGAGCACAAACTTATGAAACAGTACAAGGTATTTGCATTGTACTTTGGACATTACTCATCTTCTTATATTGGTCATCCGTGTTTGATTCTTTTCTGTTTTCCAGAAACATATTCATGTTCATTGAGGTTAAAGAGCTCTGCTGAAGAGGATCAAATTAAGACGCAGCCTGGATCTGGCGAGGCGTTTATTTTGTATGTGCCCTTGTTTGCTCACGTGATTGGACCTTTCTTTCTACTCCATTATAAGTGGATCTTAATATACTTTTTTCCTGTAGCTTACCAGACAGTCTTGGTGATGATTTGATCATTGAAGTTCGAGACTCGAAGGGGCAACTTCTTGGTCGTGTTGTAGCTCAGCTAGCAGCTATAGTTGATGATCCGGTAAGATTCTCTCTCTATCATAGCCTTATGTTTTGAGATCCCCGAGTTCATTAGATAATGAAGCTGAAGATCTTAAGTGTTTGTTGCTGAACCAGACTGAGAAGGTGCGATGGTGGCCAATATACCATGAACCAGAGCATGAACTTATCGGGAGAATCCAACTTCATTTAAGTTACTCAAGCAGTCTAGATGAAAAAACTAAATGTGGATTGGTGGCAGAAACTTCAGCGTATGATCTTGTCCTAGAGGTGGCTATGAAAGCAGAACGATTTCAGCGAAGAAATTTAGTTTTCAAGGGCCCATGGCACTGGATGATAACTCGATTCGCATCCTATTATGGAATTTCAGATTCGTACACAAGATTAAGGTAAGAACTGAATGACAAAGTTTGGTTTTGAGTGTCTTAAATTATCCTTGCGGCAATTAAGCAGTGTTGTGAAAATTTGCAGATATCTTTCTTATGTCATGGATGTTGCTTCACCTACCAAGGACTGTCTCGATCTGATATATGATTATCTATTCCCTATTATAATGAAAATCAACCACAAGGCTGTATTGAGTCATCAAGAGGTTGGTTAGCTTTGATCTTCAAGTAGTTTATTTTCGCTATTCAAGTAGCTTAAACTTTTGGTACCTTGTTGACAGAACCGATTACTGGCGGAAAATGACGAACAAATTCAGCAGATTCTTGCTTCAGCATTTGAGAATTATAAATCACTTGATGAACTGTCTTTCTCCGGGATGAAAGATGTTTTTGAATCTGCTACGGGTACTCCAGCACCGGCTATAGAATCAGCTGTCAAGCTTTATGGTCTTCTCAACGATGTATTAACCCCTGAGGCACAGCTGAAACTTTGCAGATACTTTCAGGTATCAATCAAACTCTTTATCTGTCTCTTAACTATATTTTCTTATTTGTATATGTGATCAATCACCTATGGAAACCATTCAGGCTGCTTCAAAGAAGAGGTCAAGAAGGCATTTATTGGAAACAAACGATTTACTTAACAACCGTAATGAAGGTGCTGCACCAGTTGATCTGATGGCACTTCCAGCTTCTTATCGAAAGATGAAGTCTCTAATCTTGAGCTTTAAGAATGAAATATCCACTGACATAGCGATCCATAACTGCAATGTGCTCCCCAGGTTTGTTTAAGACTTTCAAGCCAAAGATGTACATCATATATGCTAACTCAGATATGTACTGTTTGCTTCTCAGTATATTTTTCTTATGATTCTCTCTGTCAACTCTCAAGCAGCTTTATAGACCTTCCAAATCTTTCAGCGTCAATATATAGCGTGGATCTCTGCAATAGGCTCCGGGAGTTTCTTCTCGTATGGCCTCCTCCTGGACCATCACCTCCTGTTGTTGACCTTGTTATCACAACTGCTGACTTTCAGAGAGATATCTCCAGCTGGAACATAAAGTACGTTCACTGATATATACTATTCTACCTTATATCTCTTTTTATTTACTTTCATGTTACCGATAGGCACTTACATATTGTTTTGCCATGTTGCAGTCCTATTAAAGGTGGTGTTAATGCCAAAGAGCTTTTTTATTCGTATATCACAAGCTGGATTGAAGAGAAAAGACGCGTTTTATATGAACTCTGCAAGCTAGAGACGGTACTAATTGTTTACTGCAGAACGTAAATGTGCTAAAGCCCTTCTTCCAACGCAGTTGAATTACATTCTGCTTTTTTTTTCCAGGTAAAAGCATGTGGCGAGATTCCGGGATTGACTTCTCCTTTTGTCGATGAGATGTATCAGAGACTCAATGGGACACTTGACGAATATGATATTATCATTAGGCATTGGCCAGAATATGCAATATCCTTGGAGAAAGTAAGTGAAATGACAAACTTATTTTCATTCTTTCGATTCCACTTTATGTAAACCTCGTAAGAATGGCCTGCCGTCGCATGAATTCGTATGAGCTTTGAGCTTCATTATCTTCTCCTTCTTCTAATGTGTTACTGTTGTTCCATGGAAAAAAAGGTTGTAGCAGATGCAGAGAAGGCAATAGTTGAAGCGCTGGAGAAACAATTTGCTGAAATTATATCTCCGTTAAAGGAAAGTAAGATCTTTGGGATGAAAATTGTCCAGAAGTTCACCAAAGGCACACCTAACCCTTACGCTGTTCCAAAAGAGGTATGTTACTTATAGTCATTTTCTTGGACGTAAGAGTAGAAGACAATAACGCAATCTTGGTAAAATTTCAGCTTGGAGTTCTTCTGAACTCGATGAAAAGAGTGCTTGACATTTTACGGCCGAGTATAGAGAACCGGTTTAAATCTTGGAATTCTTATATCCCCGACGGAGAAAACAGAATCTTGGGAGAGCGGTTAAGTGAGGTTACAGTATTGTTAAGAGCCAAATTCAGAAGTTATATGCAAGCGCTCGTGGAGAAACTCGCTGAGAATGTATGTACTGTAAAACTTAATATAGTTTTTGCCACATTTGTGGAAGCGTTGTTGATGATTTTGTTATATTTAACAGACTAGGATACAAAGTCACATGAAGCTAAAGAGCATCATCCACGACTTAAGGGAAACCACAGCAGAACCGGAAGTTAGAAACAGAATGATGGCATTGAAGGATTTGCTAGACAAAACAATCGATCACCTACACGGTGTTTTCTTACCTGATGTGTTTGTATCAGTCTGTAGAGGAATCTGGGACCGAATGGGACAGGTTCAAAACAACATTACATTACATCACACTGGTTATTTTTGTCTTCCACATTTAGTAGCTTCACTGTTATTTTCTTCTTCCAGGATGTGCTTCGTCTTTTGGAAGATAGGAAAGATAACGTGACTTGGCACAAAGGCCCGAGAATCGCAATTTCTGTAAGTTACTCATTTGAGGGCCGTAAACAAAAATGTTGTTTGTCCGCGTTTCTTATCATATTAACGATGATTTCAGGTTGTGGATGAAATCTTTGCCACACAAATGCAAAGTCTGTTAGGGAACGCTCTCAAGCCGGAGCACTTGGAGCCGCCCAGATCGATGATGGAACTCAGGTCTATGCTATGTAAAGATTCTACAGACTACCGAGAAGGAGGCTACGACTACTAGTAGTGAACACGTGAAGACTCTGGTTCTTACGGTTTTTGTTGTACTGCAAAGTCTTGTCTGGTTCATCAGTATGGTCTGAACTTCGTCAATAACTTTGAACCAAGCAAATGTAGTTAACAAAAAAGTAGCAGTTACAACTTATAACTACAGTAGTAAAAAAGTTGAAAAAACTTCAGTTTCTTGTTTTCGCAACGACGGACAAAGTGTGACCGAGTACAGAAAGTCGCGGAGGTAGTTGACTTCTGGTCAACCGCGTCAAAGTCAGCTAAAACACGCGCGTAGTAACGTCTTTTTGTTGGGTCCCCACTTTAAAAATCATTATAAAAAGTGAACGTCGCCTGAGAGATTCGAACTCTCGCGGGCAGAGCCCATGTACTTAGCAGGCACACGCCTTAACCACTCGGCCAAAGCGACTTATTGATAAGTGTTTCAATATTTATCGAAATATACAGTAGATTACAAATTTAAGAGAATAAAAAAAGCCTTGTGGATTCCAAAACGATAAAACCAGAGGCGACTCTTTTAACAAGTCAGGGACCAAAAGAAGAAGAAAAAAAATCGTAAACGACAAAAGAACAAGTGCACGTTTATTCCCTCCTTCCTTCTTCACTTTCTCTCTCTAACATATACTACAGACCATTTCTCTCATTTCTTCCTTGTTCTCTTTCTCTCTCTAGCTTTAATCTCTCCAGATGCCCAAATCCTTTACTCTCCGTCGCTTCTCTAATCGCCATCTTCTCCGCCGTCTTAGATTCCATTTACACTCTTACTCGCACCATCACCGTCGCCGGCTACACCCTCCTCCTCTGCCATTATCATTCTCTTTGTAGGCAATGTTGATCAGCCTCTTAGGGTTTCTCTCTCTCAGATTGATTCTCGCCGCCGGGTGAAGAAGGAAAGATGTTTCATTTTCTCTTGATTGGATTTATGATGTTGGTTTTTCTTCTTATTCGCCGGCAATGGAGATCTGCCGCGGTGAAGAGGGAGGAGGTTACTCGGCTTATCGCTTTGGCCACCGAGGAATCTTATGTTGTGGCGGAGGAGGAGGTTCTAGCCACCGTTGATTACGGCTCCTCCTCGTTTTCGGATGTTTATCGTTGCGCTGTTTGCCTCTACCCCACCACTACTCGCTGCGCTCAGTGCAAATCCATCCGTTACTGGTCCGTTCTCTCATTTGAACAATATTTTTCGTTTCCTTTAGAAATTTCTCTTTTACAAGGTTTGGTTTTTGGGTTTTTGTAGTTCTAGCAAGTGTCAAATTCTTCATTGGCGACGAGGTCACAAGGAAGAATGTCGATCGCCTTCTCTTCCTGAATATGGTGTAGAGAAAAAGGACAAGTCTGTTAGATCATCTGATGGTAATAAATATACTTGAGTTATGGCATTCTATTTTTTTAAAAAGTTCACATTTTGATGACTTGAAACTCTCTGCAGATTCACAAGGATCAAATATTGAATTACCATCTCGTCAATCATCGTCATACATACCTCGAAATGAGGTAAATGACACCGGCGACAGGATGAATAGTGATGGCGTGTCTATTGATGTTGCCTGTGATATCTCTAGAAGTAGGCCTAGTGTTCAAAAGGTACAAGCCAGATCTGAAGCTGTGGATTTCACTACTTCTTTAAACGAAAAAGATAATTTCTATGAGACGAGGCCATTGAGTAGGAAGAAATCTCATAATCGCACGGAGAAGGTTGAATCATCGAGAAAGCATTCCAAAGGGAAGAGTGCTCTACTTACTGATGCAAAGCCTCAAAAAATTGGCAATCAAAAATCACCTAGGTTAGGTGATTCGGCTGATATGTCAATTTTAGATCAATCTCTGTCAGTTGAGTATGAAGGAGAAATGAATGCACTTGGACATGGAAAAACTACATCTGAACCATCTGGTGCGCTGTCGCCTTCAAGTATTCTCTTACCTTCAAAAGCTAATAGTAAGCCGAAAGTGTTACAGGCTTCGAGTAGTGGATTGAAAACATCGGTGCAGAAAGTTTTTCAGCATTTTAGACCCCCAAACTCGTCAAATCTCTCTCAACCTTCCAGTTCTGTCAATGAGGTTATTAGAAAATATGATTGCAAGTTTAATTCTTTTTATACCCTGATTCTGTCTACTGCCATTATTCCATATTGATATTGCTGTTCTTTTGTGCAGATGAGCTTTTCTTATGAGATGTTTGTGAAACTTTATCGTGATAGAATAGAATTACAGCCATTCGGCCTTGTGAACTTGGGGAACAGGTACATATTTACCTATCTTTAACTTTTGTTGATTATAGCATGAATATGACATGCTAATGTATGGAGCGATAGTTTTAGTACTCTAAAGCTTGGGAGAAAAAGTAGTACTAAAGTTTGGAGTGAGCTTTTTTTCTTCTTATAAGTAGTTTTATCGCAAGTATATTCATCGATATATCTTTCATTTTACTTACTTATTGAATGATAATCTAATGTGCTAATGTATGTAGCTTAGAATTTTGGCACTGGTGTTGTTTCCCTAACTTTGGGAGAAGGAGTAGGATTAAGTTTTGGACTGAGCATTTTCTTAATGTAGTTTTACTATAAGCATACTTGGTGCTTATCACATATATTATTACTTTTGTAGTTGCTATGCAAATGTTGTTCTCCAGTGCTTGGCGTTCACTCGGCCACTTATGTCTTACCTAATTAGGGGATTACACTCTAAAGCATGTAAGTTTGCACGCCAAAATCATTTTTACTGCACTTATTGTGTAAACTCTGTGGAATATTCTTATCTTGGTAGTTGGGTTTTCAGGTCGAAAGAAGAGTTGGTGTTTTGTTTGTGAGTTTGAATTCTTAATTTTAAAGTCAAGGGGAGGAGAATCTCCTCTGTCACCTATCAAGATCTTATCAAGATTACAGAAGATTGGGAAGCATCTTGGCCCTGGAAAGGAAGAAGACGCCCACGAATTTTTAAGGTGAATCAAATGGGTTATGCTGTTAGTAGCTTTTATCGTTTTTTTAATTCAATATTTTCGCAAAGGTGAATTACTTTGTTCTTTGGTAAGAATGTCAGGTGTGCTGTTGATACAATGCAATCTGTTTTTCTCAAAGAGGCTGATGCAGCTGGTCCGTTTGCAGAAGAAACTACTTTAGTAGGCCTTACATTTGGTGGATATCTTCACTCTAAGGTTATATGATTAGCAACTGAATCTTGGCTTATAGTACCATTTAGAAATTTGTTTGCTGCTTTATGGCAGTCAAAGTTATTGCAGTTATTGAGATTCCGTAGTGAATAATAATACACAGATTAAATGCATGAAATGCCTACACAAATCTGAGCGATCGGAGCTGATGATGGATCTAACTGTTGAGATTGATGGGGATATAGGAAGCCTCGAAGAAGCACTTGCTCAATTTACAGCCTACGAAGTCTTAGATGGAGAGAACCGGTACTTGTGTGGCAGGTAAGTTGAATATGTCTTTTGGAAACCAAATATATATACTTAAAAAAACTACTAATTCCAAACTTTGCCTTTTGCCTTACCACAGATGTAAATCTTACCAGAAAGCCAAAAAGAAATTGATGATACTGGAAGGACCCAATATTCTTACTGTGGTGTTGAAACGTTTTCAGGTGAGAGTCTTCATCCTCTTTAAGTTTGATGGTGTCTACTATCTGCTGTGTTTATTCAGAAGAATGATTTGTTTTTCATGCAGTCTGATAACTTTGGGAAACTGTGTAAACCCATCCATTTTCCTGAGCTTCTCGATATTAGCCCATATATGAGTAACCCAAATCACGGGGATCATCATCCCGTGTATAGTCTCTACGCAGTGGTGGTCCATTTAGATGCCACTTCATTTTCAGGTCATTATGTTTGCTACATAAAAACCCTTCATGGAGATTGGTTCAAGATTGATGACAGCAATGTAGGTTTCAATAACATTATTAATAATTACACAACTAAATTTTCTTTTTCTTTATTCTTGATTTCCATTCCTAATTGCAGGTTTTCCCGGTTCCATTAAAGACTGTATTACTAGAGGGAGCATATATGCTTCTCTATGCAAGGTAAGTTGAGTATCAAAAACCCCAGTCTTTTCGGTTTCGTAATATCTGAGAAAGATCCTCTTCTTTGACAGAGATTCTCCAAGAGCTGTGAGCAAGATCGGTGGTCGGAAATCAAAGGAAAGAAGAAATTTGTTTGCAATTCCGTCAAGACACGACGACGACAACAACAACAACAACAACAACAAGAAACAAAGGGACAGTAGTAGCAGTTTGTTGCCACGAGTGGATTCGTCCAGTGGAAGTTTATCATCAATGTTTAGCTCATCGGAGACAACAAGCTCATGCAGCACAAAAGACTCATCAGGTATTGAGAATTTATCAGATTACTTGTTTGGTAGAGTTGAACAGGTTTGGAACCGGGATCCTCATGATTCATCTGCTCAAACGTTTTATTGACTTTGATGTCCAGTTTTTGATTTGAACCAGTAAGCAAAATTAGAAAATGTACATGTTTTTTTTATATATTTTCTTTATTTTTTAATCCAGTCAAATCGAGCTGCGTGTATGGATTTAATTTATGAAACCGCCGAATAGTACACGTTAACATATCAGTTTTATGTATGTAAATTGAAACAAAGAAATAAACGTAAACTGGAAGCCTTGGAAGATTCTAGTGAGAGCTTCTTTCAGCTGAAACTGTTCTTACACACAATAACACCATTAGTGGCCGCATAATACTATAGAGCACACACAAATACAGAGATACCAAAGTATAAAGCCTCACGGTAAAAAAGAAAAAATACTTACACAAATGAAACCGTTTTTTTTCTCTTTCATGTGGATTTGGTATCTTTTAGCATTCCTCCTTTCTCAAGCTCTCCAACGAGGTCCCTAAGGGAGGGAACCTTCATGGCTAGAGTTCTGTAGAGTCTAGAGTATCGTGCTCGTGTGCCATCAGCTGTCCTTGCTAAGGCCAGTGAACTTAGAGCTTCGGGCAACTGACCAAACACTTGTTTCATTTCCTCTAAGCTCATGTTTTCTAGAACCGAAGGTCTTGGCACAACTCTCACGATTTCGCCTCCTTTAGGTTCTTGGATTCGGGCATCCGCTTTGATCACAAGCTCCGAGTTGGAGTTAGCTCCGCATTTTATGATGAATGGAGCTGAAGAGCCTCCCGTGTTGAACTGCAGAACGTTCCATTGCGACACATCGGTTTCTGTTGAGGATATCGAATCTAAGGAAGGTCTCTTTTCTTCGTGAAGATTGTCCTCTTGTTCTGGGATTGTCTGTAGTCCAATAAATAAAACCGGCAAGTAACAAGTTAAATATCGGATCTCTCAAGATTTTGGATTGATCTTTTGTCTCGATCACTTACCTCGACCAACTGGTGAGCCGTGGCGATTTCTCTCTGTGCACATGGATGATCAACATCAAGAAGAGAAGGCATTCGTTCCTTGAGTTCTTCAAGAGACTCAAGCAATGCTTTCTTCTTGCTTTTACTCAAAACGTGGACAGAGGCTTGTCTTGTTATTTCCTACATGAAACAAACAGTTTTTTATCAACCATTTTTATTCTCGTCATCATTCGTAACCAAGATTAAGCAAACACTCGTGATGATAGAGTTATAAATACCTTGACTTGCTTCAGTATGGCATCTAGAGAAATGAGAGAAGCTAATCTCGAGTCTTCAGCCGCTGTGGAAGGATTTTGAACTGGAGAACTGCCTTCTTCCAAGGTAAACAAAGCTGCATCGCTTCTCATTTGTTGCAAAATCTGATTTAGAACGAAAAATGGAAATTAAGGCACGAGAAACTCTTAAGAGATCACATCATAAGTTTTTTTGGGGTATTACCTTTCTTCTTTTGTGGTCAACAGACTCGAGAGCTGATCGAAGCTTTGCTACTTGACCAGCATCTTCTGCCTCTTCCGAAGCCAAAGTACCAGCAATATCCTAATAAAACAGCTCCTTATTAGACCTAGATCTCAACATAAGCCCCTACTTCAACAGAATTCTTATTTTAAATCAGTTGCTGCTGGAATCATTCTGGCATTTCCACTAAGCAAAAATAATAATATCATTTTCATATTTGAGATATCGTATATACCTTTAGATGCTGCATCTGAGAAGTGTAGACTCGTTTCGCATACTCAGATAAAAGCTGTCCCAGAGCGTCTGTGTGAGGTGGCACCGCAGCTCCTACTCCAGCCATCCAGCCATCCATGATTGCTGTGGAAAGAAGCTCTAATTGGCCAGTGGTTCCTCCTGAAACATCATCTGCCGTAACAGAAAGAAACTCAAAACTTTCTGCAAGCCATGACCTAATCTGTCTTTGCAGTTCACCAGCCGGAGTGTGAACAAATAAAGTAGCTAAGGGTTTGTTTCCAATGGCAAAACTTTTAGCTTCATCTTGTATCTCCCTCAGCTTTCCTCCAGTCACTTGCTGCCTCCCAGTATCCTAAGACAATTTACAAGAAAGAGAAAAATGTATGTTTGTATCTCGGATTCTCAGTTAATAGGTTAAGATCAAGCATATATGGAAATCGTAGGTTTCTTACCTGATCATGTCCACGGATTCTTGAAACTACAGATACCAACTTGCTTTTCTTTTCTGGCTTTAAATTTACTTTAAAGCCATATATCTGCTCTTCATAATATCGAACTGGTGATCTACCCGGGCTGCTACTCCCGCTGGAGCTTCTAGTTCGACCAGTATAAGGCTTCTCCAAAAAGCGTTCAACAGGAGAAACCTAAAAGAAATAGGTGACGTGAGATTAATCTTGCCAGGAGAAGGGACTTCACGCACACCAGAGACAGAAGCTAAAAAAAATGGTTCTGCTCACCTTGATCGACTGAAGCTCAGGTGAACGTGCAAGTAAGGACCTTATGTACAATATCCTGACTCGAGAAACGAGCATTGTATCCATTACTCTTCTTGGCTCAATCTTCCGGATAAATGAAAAGACAGCATCTCTGATCTCAGCAAGGATTTCATGCTCTCTGGAAGCACCAGCCTTTATGACAGCTGCCAAAACCTGCAAGTCAATCAATAAAAGTCCTCAACATATAAACCTACAAAAAATTTGAAGATCTATCCCAAACAGCCATACATGTTTAATGAGAAACAGAATTTACTTTAGTATTTTTATGTTCAAATTGTGGTAGAACAATACACTTATTTGCATTCCTGAAAAATCTAAAAGGGTACTCAACATAAAACTATTAACCCAGTGGCAGTACCAGCATCAGAAGCTTGTTTGCGCCATCAGCAATGGCTGCAAGACCTTCATACTGTTCCGGATCAAAATCATTCAGAGCAGCTGTCAAGTATTCTCCAGCTGGAGTGGTTTTTACTATTTCAGAGCTGGATTTTACTACTGTAATTGCGCCCTCATTCTTATCCGCTGAAGATGGTAAAGCGCCCACACTATTTTTCCTGGAGAAAAATATTACAGATCAGGTGGCAAGGAAGGTAACCAAAATAGAGAAGACAGATTTTCGATTAAATGGTTCCAAAAGTGATCAAACAACTACCTGTCAACATCTGCACGCAGAACTGTTGGTGAAGCTTTTGATGAGGGGCTAGATACCTATATACAACAATGGATGAGAAAGCTTAAGCAAATGGCTAGCTGGAGCAGGTAGATGTCCATGTGAGTGGCAATTAGTAACATTTTAAGAAGAGAGAGAGAGAGAATGATTTTTCTTCCAACAGATGCAAAAGGAGAAACGTCCATGAAGCAATACTGAATCATACTCAGTGTAGGATAGAGAAAACAATCACCTGAGTCGAACCAGCATTTGATTTTTCTGTTAATCTGTCAAACAACTTTTCGTTTTCTTCATGCAACCTCTGCAGAAAGCAATTACTCTCTTCAGACCAAATCTTCAAGTCCAAATATAATTTCGGTAATTCAATAAACGGAAGAATCGCTAATATAAATTTGGGTAATTCAACAGGAAGTCAAAGTAGAACCTCAATCAGTGCATCACGTTTTCTCAGCTCTTCCTCAAGTTTCTTGGTAACTGCAGAAGAATCGACTGTGTTTCCAGCTGATCTGGGCTGAGATTCCAAGGGATCTCTCGATCTTGTCGTGTCAGACTTGACGGCTTTGCTCAGTTGTGATTCTAAGTGTTTAACTTTGGACTGCATAAAATTTATAAAAATAAAAATAAAGTTGATTATCATGCTATCTGTTCACAGAAGGCTACTTTAAAGATATTTCACCATCTATTTCCTGTTACGAAGATGCTTCAGATAATAAGTAATGAGTCATATGCCAAAGTTCAGAAAGTAGATCCTAATGAAGTACCAACCTGGAGATTTTGAATGGTGGAATCTTGTTGTTCCACCTGCAGCTTTTGTTCCTGTTCTAACTGTAAAAGTTGAGCTATTTGATCTCTTAATTGAGAATTCTGCTCCTTTTCTAGTTTATGTTTGTCTGCAACCATAGTATTCTCTGACTGCACGAATGAAAAAAAGTAAATCATTAGCAGAAAGGAATCTTATAAGGTATAGTTAAAATAACCAGACACTATCAGTAACCACTGAAGAACCTTTAAATCTGATTGCAGTGTGAATGAAACTCTCCACGCTCTCTGTACTTCATTGTAGAGCAGTACACATTGATCATTTGCTTCTTTAAGTGCCTGCTTTAAACCTGTAACCTCTTGTTTCAGACGCTGAGTTTCCCTCTCTTTCTCCAATATCTCCTTCCGGGCATCATTTGCCTGCAGGAAAATAGGATTTTTACACAGCATGTTTTCAAACTACGTGTGTATTATACAAGAACAGCAAGTTAAGCCAAAAAGTTACAAAGTACATTTCCCAAATCTATTTTCCGGGGAAATAAGCTAAATCTCTGTCAAGCAAATCATTTCACTCTCTACTTTCAGTTATAGAAATTTATTATTTGTTCTTCATCCATAAGGTTTTACTGAAATTCCAGAATATGTGTTATCATTTTTTTTTGTTCACCAAAGAATATGTATTATAATTTAAAAATTTATTTAACTAGTGAGTCAAAACCTATGGATCAATACTTCCATATTATCAATTCCATCTACCAGGATGCCATTCTTTAGTTTCACTTACCACGTCTCTCCATTTCTTAATTGTGTCTCGATTCCCAAGGCTTGGTACAGTATTCCGAGCCCTTGCGGCATAATTGAGACATGACATAATCTCAGACAAGTTCCGCGCACTTGGACAAATGTTAACGATCATCAATGTTTTGGAGCTCCCACCTGCATATTACAGAAAAGTGTTCTCATTTGAAGAGAAGTTCACGCACTGGAGAAATCCTCAAAACAAAGAAAATATATTTAGAGGTAAACGTAGAGGCACATCTACTGGAAAGCAGAAACAATTACCTAGTGAATCTGCAAGTATCCTTGTAAGAAATGAATTCTCATAAGGAATGGTTTCTTTTTTTGACGTCAAAGAGGATAAAACATCTCCCAGCCTACAGAACCAGAGATATATTTAGTAAGTTAAAGAAAAAAAGTAATAATAATAATTCACCGATTCAAGCTTAAATACACATGAAGAAGATTGTCAAATACTTTTGGTAAAGATTCAGAAAAGTAATAGGATTCACTTGTAATGAATCCTATAACTGGGAAAAGACACTTAAACTTACGCAGAAATCGAATTTGTTACATGGAGCAGATCCGTTACATGATCTCCACTGTCATCTTCCACAGTTAATCCTTCACTTCCAGCCAGGTCAACTAAAGAGAGCTTGCTATTTACAATTTCTCTCGTAATTGTGTTGCTGTAACAAATGTGTATTGAGACAATCCTACCAAGACAGTAGAAATCCAAAAAAAAGAAAATTATGGGTAGAGAATCATAGCAGAGAATTATATGCATAAAAAAGGAGTTAAGCACAAAATAAACATACAGATGGGTCACATTAGATTTCGATTTATCATTCCCTCTAATCTGAAATGCAGATTTCAGGACTCTTAAGAACTCCGATGGATTATCAACTTTTTCCTGCGCAAGTTCTATAACAGATTCCCGTAAACCCATATTGATCTTTGGCAAGTTGCTCTGACAACCCGGGAGTAAATCCCTGATCTAACAAGTGAAATTTTCTGAATTAGCAAAGACTTTAATTTTCATTACATTATCGTGTTCTATTTATAAAACGAAAGCCAAAAGTATTAGCAAAAAAGAAAGCACCTGTTCGTTATAGAGCTCAAACACTGAAACAGAGAAACTGAACTGAGATGTGGAAGTTGAATCAGAATTGGCCAAGTCAATAAGTTCCTCAAAACAACGAGCGTATAAACCACGGTCCTGACTAGATCCTTCCTGAGAAAAAGCCAACAGCATACAACTCAAATTAACAGAGAGAAGTTGCCTGATGTAGAAATCTATGGTAAGTCGGTAAGATAAATATGAACGTTCATGAACTAGCCCATTGTATTCAAACCCTGTCACTAACATGATTTTTTGTCCCGAGTCCAAAGTTAAATGCACATAGATATCCTGGGCTTGGTTCAGAGCCAAAAAAGTATAGGAAGCATAACATGCAAATAAGCAGTAAAAAGCATGAAAGTATTAGGAATTTAGGAGACTACCATGGTGTATGTCTTCCCTGCGTGAGATTGCCCATAGGCAAATATAGAGACGTTAGATCCATCCAGAGCGGATTGCACAAAAGGTTGGACATCACTGAACAGTGAAGCTGAAGAAAGTTTACTGAATAAGTTCCCAATTCAAAGGAATAAGTACATAGATTACATCTATAAACCAAATGTATGAATGCTTGCTACCTTTTTAGACAGATATTGAAAATAATTCTTAAGCATGAGGTAAGATTACATTAAACAGTGAAGTATGGTATCTCACCTTGTCCAATATGAGGTCCATAAACTCGGTCAAATTCAAATTCCTTCTTGGGGTTGGTCAGAGTATCATCACTAGTGTTTACACGTATGGTGCAGTTATCAGGAAACTCAATAATAGAGGGACCCTCATCTTCAAATAACGGCCTTGCTCGACAAAATACCTTTACGTTCCCTGAAACATAAAACATAAACTACACATTCAGGTCAATATAGAAGAATCCAAACTGGTGTAGGTAAAATGTCAACAGAACTATAGATTTAAGAAGGAGGTCAGAGAAGAGACTGATCACGTGGGTAGTGGAAGATCTGTCTACCTTTGGTCGTCAGTAAGTCATTGAAGAGTTTTTTCTTCTCATTGATAAGTGGAGATATCCTAGCCTCAATCTCAAGGGCATATTGATCTGTGATAGGCTATGCAGATAAGTGAACAAAACACATTCCCAATTTCACCACAGCCAAACATGAAGCAGATAATAGTAACAAAAAATCCTATCGTTGGAGACAAATAGATATAGATAGATAAACGATACTCCAATAACGAATAAATGGCCAAGATATTCTTATCTTCTCAACATTTCTTATCCATAAATCCCAAACATCTTATGTTTACCACAAAATTACATCGTTCTCAAAACTTGACAAGGAATAAGGGAAGTAATAACTTACCCAGCTTACGACTTTTGTCAGCCAAGACACCTAAATAACGTGTAACCCTTTCAAGCTTTGCATTAGAATACTCTTGAAGATCAGTAGCTTCCTGCCTCAGTCCCACATAATCGTCCTTTGCAAGCTGTCCAACCAAAACCCATTTCTCTTAAACAATAGCTTCGGCCAAAAAAAAAGAGAACTCTTCAACACTTAACTTCGATCAAAGTATCCCTAATTACACAGCCACAACACCTAAATCTTCTACTAACCCAGCTCCTATACTCGTATAAACATTAAAAATCATCCTTGGTCACAATTACTAACTTACGATACAAATAGCATTAGACAAAACACTTTCTTATCCAACCCCACTCCCATTCTAAACCCAAAGATAAAAATCCCATCTTTAAGATATTTTTCAAGGCAATTTTCAGACCTGAACTTTTTCCTTCAAACTCTGAACCTTAGACGCAAGGTCCGACGAGTGCGGTGGATGTGAGTTCTTGGGGATCGAGTACGGTCGAAGCATCGACGAAGGAGTCCGTTGAACGCTCTCCTCACTCGAAGACGACTTCCTCGGTTCGAACCCAGTCACCTCCCAGTTCCACCTATTGTTATTACTCTTCTGCTCCTCCATTTTCAATCCACGAAAAGCTCCAATTCAATTCCAGATTCCAGCACAAACCCCACAGGAATCCCGCAGCAGGAAACCTCAGATTCCAAGCGAAAGCATTCAAAAGTTTTTGAATTTAATTACCTCCAAATCTAAATTTTTTCTTTTTTCCAGTTTGTCTCTTTGTCTCTCTGAGATATAAAAATGAAAGGCGGAGGCTGCTTTTTTCTTATTAGAAGTCATACGATGTCGTTTGGGTTTTCGTCAGATTTTCTTTTAAATAAAAAAATGACAGAGACACCAAAGCGTCTTTCGAGACACAAAATAGTTTGTGCTCTGCGTTAACGACGCCTTCTCGTGTTCGACTTTCGTTCATTATTTTAATTTCCGTCATTTTTTCTGATGAACAACAAAATCAGACAGAGTCAGTAGTCAGTAAGATAATTTGGTTTACGCTTTATCTTTATATAATATAGATCACTAGAAAAATAAACACAATGAACACTTGAAAATTACGGTGCAATGAGTATCTACAACAATTGGAGTTCATTATTACGATAAAGGATGGCATAAGATGATAATCATTACAAGGAGCAATGAGAATCGAATTTTAATTTGATTAAATGATAATGACACACGCATATGATGATCATACGCAGATTTGTGTGGTGCCGATGATCTTTTTTTTTTGGTTATTTAATTCTTGTAGAATGTTGGGCCAACCAGATAGCGTGTTATTGAAGGTAAATAATTAGTATCTACACATAGAAACCAAAAAAAATTGATTACAAAATTTTGGTGGGTCTACTTTATTAAAGAGTCACCACACAAATGGATAAATTTTATATTGCGATGCGAAGGGATCATTTCTGAATGTTCAAAATCATTCAAATATTAACTACAAGGCCCATAGTTTTATTATTCTTGGACCTTAAATTGGGCCCTATTAATTGGATCAGGCCCAAATGATTACAAACTTTTTAAAAAACCTAAAGCATGTTTAGTGTCAATGCTTAAGACATAATTGCGATTCCAAGAATAATAATGGGTAAGTGTTTTTATCGGTATTTCTATATATATCATCCACTGGTTTTGGACTATTAAGCTGAAAAAAAAAGAAGAGAATTTTGATTCCAAAATGCTTAGTGAAATTCTAACTAAAAAAAAAGAGGTTAGATTTATCGGAAAGTAAAGTAAGTAATCTCAAAACTTTAACTTTGTACAGTTTTGTAAGAATGTACGAAACTTTTGACATCATTCAACTTAAAATCTTTATCACATGACATACTTTTTCTTTATTTGAAACACATATCATTAACGTACGGCTAAATTATTGCATACATTATTTGAAGAAAAAATATGAAAAATTCTGAGAAAGAAGGAAGAATCCTATTCTCACGCTAAGAAATTGTACAATGTTGTTCCATCAAAAACTGGTCCTTTGAAAATCACGTCCATTATATACACTAGTTGGTGGCGTAAGCCAAATAAAGCTCTCTCACGTTCTCGCCGAATCAAAAATTTTACGTTTATATCCGTAAAACTATCAACTTATCATCATATATCGCTGATTACAGATTATAATTGACTGCATTTTTGTAAAACGCAGAATTATTTGTTTCATTAGGTTAACTAACGAACCGGAATATTTTATAAACTTGGTAAAATCTGGCCTAAATTCCATAATTTTGATTAGACAAACGTAGAAATAAGAGTAATTTAAGTAGGACACAATTATTAATGGGAAAAATAAAAAGTGAAACAAAAAAGAAGTGGGTGAAAAGAAGAGAGAAGAAATTAAAAGGAAAAACAAAAAATAAGGGATACGAAGCGAGAAGAGTGTGGATCTTTGTGATGAAAGTCTTCAAGTCAAAGCTGTAATGTGAAGAAACACAATAATGTGTCGGTGCCTCTACATAATATATACTCCTTTTTTAATTATTTGTTTGGTAAATTCACATAATAAGACATCAAAAGCCGAATTATATGAATAAGCTGTCTTTTTGGAAAAATAAAGAAAAAAAGCTGTCTTTATCTGTTCCAACGGTCCAAAAATATATTTATATGAATAATGCACTCTTATTATTTTCAAGGTTTTATTTTCACAGCCTTTTTGATATTTTTTCTGTTTTAAATTTTATTTTCGCAAGGATTCTTAATTAGGCAAATAGCTTCTTCGTGATAAGCAAATAGCTGTACCACTAATCTAAGGCCATTAATTAGCTTTGTATGTGGTACTATGTCTATGTGTCAGTCTTAGTGATAGTAATAATAGTATTAGGCTTTAAAATTATAACCATATGTTTTTTTTAGTTATCTTTCTTTTACGACTATGGAACCTCGTGTTAAAGATTTTTGTATATAGTTATCTTTAGCAAATAGAGAAACCAATTGGGTTAATTAGTTTACAGTCCCAAAGGCTTAATGATACTACAAATTTAGATGTAACTAATCACACAGTTGCAAAGAACCCTGAGTTATGTCTAGTCATTATATCAGCAAACTAATGGTTTTCACAACTAGTTTAATTCTCTTTACAAATTCTATTATTTAGATGAGAATAATCGTAATCTAATTAAACTGTTGATATATTGATTTTGAAAACACTGAAATGAATTATAAAAAATGATTGATTTAAAAGTATTTTATGATTGAACAAGAAGATAACTAAATCGAAAATTCAAAATTTTCAATTTAGATTCATTGAATACATACCCCCTCCTAATTTAGCACAAATCAAGAAAGATTTAGGAAACGTATATCCAACCAATTATAGAAACAAAATATTACATGTGAGATATCTCTCGATTTCTTTCCTAATCCTTGCTCTTTGATATAACATGTCTCATATTAAAATTTGTTTTCCATATAAAATTGCATCGAATGGTTAAACTTTTCAATTAATTTAGAGAATTATGTTACGTTTTTTTGTTTGTTTGGTAAGTCAATTGATTTAGAGAATTATGTTATTTCGTCTCTGTAAATATGCAACGTTTGTTAAATATTTATTGTTTTTGCGTCACGAGAATAAAAGTGAAGTTCGCCGCAAGTAATGAAGAAAAAAAAAAGTGTTAATGCAGTGTGTATTGTTGTAAGAAAGACGGGGACCCATGGAGAGACAAGACAGCAAATTTAATGAACAGGTGTCCATGTGAGACGCATTCACGCGCTCTCTCTTTATATTTTATAAACCGTTCTGGGAAATTGATGAAACAAAGCTTCAACTTTTTTCAATCCTAAACAAGTGAGAAGAAGAAACACTAAACCCCACCGAAAAAGTGGAAGAAGTAGAAGAAATAGACAAGAGAGCATTCTGATTCATGTGATTCTGGTTTCGTTACTTTTCCTTCTTTTTTTGGTTTGCTCTCGTGCTTCTCTACTGTGTCGTTTTCTGGGCAGTTTTGTGATTGTTCGTTCTCGGCCTATTTTGGTTTCTGGGTATTGATTGATTATAAAGTCTCGAACTTTCCTGGAAACTGGATCTGGGTTTTTCGTTTTTAATCGCCTGAGAAGAAAATAAAGGATGAATCTTTATGCGAAAGACAACCTTACCCTGAGAAGAGTGATTCTCTCTGTGTTCTTCTTCGTCGTTTTACTGTGCAACGCTTCGACTTCGTCTTCGTCATCTGTAAGTTGGCAAATAATTTATTTCTCTCCCTATTTTTCCCGGAAATCTTTTGGTTGGGTTACAGCAAAATTACAAAAAAAAAAATTTAAAGCTTTTGGGCAATTTTTCTCTTTTTTTTTCTTTGGAAAGTTCACTCAACTATGGAAAGTTGGTTCAACTATGGTCTTATGGCATCCAGAAATAGTAGTCTCAAATTGCCTATTGAAGAAATTTCTCAATTTGAATCCATTTGTAGAAAGTTTAGGAGAAAAAGACATTAACGGTTGTTGTGTTTGTTGATTGACTCTTCCACTGTAGTGTGCTGAATTTAAATATTATCAACAGTTTGATTAATAATCTCTGGATTATTAGAAATTTGGCTACTTCGAGACCTGGAAAAATAACTTGGGACTTGTTTAATTTCGAGGCAAGAGTCTCTCTTGAGTTAGGTAATGTAGCATTTTTGATGAAATTAAACCATTTCTTTTTTTTTTGCAGGAAGCGATCACAATAAAGCCAAGACATTTATCTTTGCTCAAAAGTGCTTTGCAACGGGTAAATAATTGGGTGATTTAAATAGTTCTTCATAATCTCTTTGTCGTTTTGAGAAAGTAAATAAGCTGATGAGATTTATATCTTTTTGTTATAATTTCAGTCAAGTGGAGAGCAGTCTGATCTATGGAGGCCAATGACTGATCAAGGATGGAGTCCTTGTTTAGATGTGGGAAACTCCCCTTGTAAGTATTGAAAATAGTTTGAATTTTTTCTTTCCATTAGTCTCAAGAGTATATTTGATCTTTGTCTAATCTTGCTCTTTCACTTGTTGTCTTGGAGCAGCATTACCGCATAAATCCAAGGGATATATTCAGGTATTTCTCGATGGAGGACTTAACCAACAACGAATGGGGATATGCGATGCAGTTGCGGTTGCTAAGATATTAAATGCAACACTTGTAATCCCGTATCTTGAAGTGAATCCTGTTTGGCAAGATTCAAGGTAAAGTTTCCGCCTTCATTCATGAGCTACGAAGAGTGTGTTGCCTTTGGATTTTTTCAAGCTGAAGTTCATGTTTTGTGTGCAGTTCTTTTGCTGATATCTTTGATGTCAATCATTTTATCGATGCCTTGAAGGATGACATAAGGGTAGTTAGAGAACTTCCTGAGGGATACTCTTGGAGCACAAGAGAGTACTACGGCACAGCAGTCCGTGAAACCCGAATCAAAACGGCACCTGTTCATGCTTCTGCGAAATGGTATATTGAGAATGTCTCACCGGTTCTTCATAGGTATGTCATCTGTTACTTAAATCTGACAAATGACAAATTAGAAGAGTATGGGGTTAAAAGTTATAGACTTTTCTTTTGTAGTTATGGGATTGCTGCTATCTCTCCATTCTCCCACCGTCTATCGTTCGATCACTTACCTGCTGAGATCCAACGGCTAAGATGCAAAGTAAATTTCCAAGCTTTACGCTTTGTCCCTCACATTACATCACTTGGCGATGCTCTTGTGAGCCGTCTTAGAAACCCATTATGGAGAAGCAACAAGGAAAAAAGGAATGTGGATCATTTAGGTGACATGACAAACTCGCACAGCAGACAAGAACCCGGGAAGTTCGCTGTTCTCCATCTTCGCTTCGACAAGGTAAACTCACTCTGTTCATAACACTTGATGATATCTTTTTGAGTTATTTGGTCATAGAAAGGCTTGATTTTGTATATAGGACATGGCTGCGCATTCGGCGTGTGATTTTGGTGGAGGCAAAGCCGAGAAACTTGCGTTGGCGAAGTACCGACAAATGATTTGGCAAGGAAGAGTCTTGAATTCTCAATTCACAGACGAAGAGTTAAGAAGTCAAGGACGGTGTCCGTTAACACCAGAAGAAATGGGACTTCTTCTAGCTGCTTTCGGATTCGACAACAATACTCGTCTCTATCTCGCATCCCACAAGGTCAGATTCTTCAGTTGCATTGCTTGTTTCTAAAGTCTGGTTTTAATGTAAGGCAGAGGAGCATCCAAATTTGTAGAGAAGAAGTAAAGTTTGTTTTTCAGTGTGTGAACCCTAATTCGTAAACACCTTTTTCTGTAGCAGCGAGTTATTTGATTTAGAGTTTGCTTTCGATTTCAGATTATTTATGTTGTGTTTTCTTTTGAAATTTTCAGGTATATGGAGGAGAAGCTAGAATCTCAGCATTAAGGCAAGTTTTCCCAAGAATGGAAGACAAAAGAAGTCTTGCTTCTTCTGAAGAACGAGCTGGAATCAAAGGCAAAGCTTCTTTATTAGCTGCACTTGATTACTATATTAGCATGCACAGCGACATTTTCATCTCTGCATCACCTGGGAACATGCACAATGCTCTTGTGGGTCATCGAACATTCGAGAATCTCAAGACGATTAGACCAAACATGGCGTTGATCGGACAGCTTTTCCTCAACAAAAGCATCACTTGGGTGGATTTTCAACAAGCGCTTGGTGAAGGACATGTGAATAGACAAGGACAGATCCGGTTAAGAAAACCGAAACAGTCGATTTATACTTATCCGGCTCCTGATTGTATGTGTCATGTCTGAGAGATTAGAATGTCTTATTATATATCCTTAGATTTGTTCTTCTGATAATAAAAGCCCAATTCTTGATGAGGCTGCTCGAGGCGTAATAAAATAGTTACATTTTTTTAATAGAATTCGAGTATGTATAAATTTGATTTCCTGAAGTAGTATTCTTTATAAATACGAATTATGTTTCTCTCGTCCTATGCTAATTAATCTTAAACGACTGTATTTTGTTAGTATATGATACATGCAATTTTTCATTAGTAACGCAAATTTGAGCAAAAAATAATAAAATACTCGAGTGGATAATCCCTAATTTTTAACTCACGACACCCACAAGTGTATAGAATATGCTATTTGTAATTATCTTCAGATTCTAATCAGTGCACTAATTATTGTAATTATCTTTTTTCTGTTAGCACTGTATTCCGATAATTTCAAATCAATTGTCCTTGTATTTCAGAAAATATGTAAATCACTTTTTATACGTATTATTTAATTTTATTTTTAAATATTCACTTACAAATAGTACACCCATAGAACGGTGGCCGGGAAAAGCTGACCTATTAGAAAAAGGTTGCACAGAATTTTAATTGTTCTTTTTTTTTTCGACGTCGGTTGTCCAGAATGTTGCAGGTTTTTTTGCGACCGTTAAGTAATCAAATATTTTTTTATTAACATGATATCACTTTTAATATTCACGAGTGGTATTTACTATTTAAAATTAAAATGGTCGTAGGTTGAGAAAAATTAAATTTGGTGAAATTAAATATTTTTTGAAAGTTTGACCTTTTAGTGTGGAACTAAATATTTTTCTTAAATTTTATTATTTGAATTGAAAAAACAGAATTTAACGAATTTCACTACTAGAATTTCTATTTTTTTAGAAAAATTAAATAAAGGAATTAGAGAAATTTATTTTTTTATTTCACTAAATTATATTCTACTGAATTCTTTTCTACTAATTTTATTATTCACAACTATTTAAATTTTTCAGATACGGATTAAGATGAACAGGTTAGAATTTTCAGATACTTTTTAAGATGAACATGTATTCTGTGTTAACATAACCATTTATTTGTTTAAGACTTGCCCATGATCCTCCTTTGTGTATGCACTAATGAAAGTTTAACGACTACATACGCCTCATGGATTTAAAGGTCTCCTAATTGTGATTTAATTAAGGATTTGGTAAACGCTATTATTATCAAGCATCATTATAATTAATTATACAGAAATTCATTCAGAAACTAAATGATTGGTTCCGGGGAAATACATGAACTTACATTATTTCCAATTGAAAATTCCAAGATTTGTAATAGTAGTGCTTTAAGTCTATCATCATTAATAATAAATAAGAAAATCGATTCGTCCCTTACTATATTAAAGTGGTTTCTTTATTTTGTTTACAAAAAAAAGGCGAAAAAAAAATCTGAACAAAAAAACAAACAAAAACCGTAATATTCCCCCTTTTCTTTTGGTTCTGTAGGTGGAATCAGGTGTTCTAGAATCTATAGTAGAACCGTGCAGCATCGATTGCCACGAAACCAAGTAAACCGCTACCAACCGTCGGATCAATCTTTATTGGATTTGCAGGAGCGAGGCCCAATAAAAACGGGAAAAAAAACCAGAAAAGAGAGTTAATATAAATGAAGCAGAGCAGAAGATGAGCTTCTTCTGTAGAAGTCAGGGAAAAGTCAGAGGGAAAGAGAATTAGAGAGAATAGAGAGATAAGAGAATTAGAGACGACGAGAAAACGCGATTCTAGGGTTCTCTTTGATCGACGATCTGATACTTCTCTCTGATTTTCTCGGTAATTTACGTTTCGGAATTACCGGAGATTTTTCTCATCGTCCTCTTCAAAACTCATCTTTCCGACTTTTTCGCATATCTTTCTGCCGAAATTTCCGGCGAAGCCTTGCCGTGTTTTGACGGACATGGAGGCTTTGATCCTCCCTGTTTCTTCATTATTCGATCGCTTTCGCTTTTCTATTTGTGGCGATTTTTTTTTTTGGACCATCGATCTGAAGAAGCATTAATTACTTTCCATTGATGAAAAATAATACTCCAATTATAATAAACCGGGATCTTCTTTGTGTTTTCGTGGAAATTGAAATTGACTAGAAACAAATCTGATTTTTTTTTCCCCCCATCAAATTTCATGTTTGATCTGTGGGTGATGATTTAATCGATCACATCATAATCAGTATTAATGGATTGGAATTTTTCTCTGTGGTTTCTGAATTTTGCTTACAGTCTACTGTTTTTTGTTTGTGTTTGGTCAGTGTCATCATAATGGTGACATATGATGGTTTATTAACGGAAGGTGGATGATTAATAAAAGGTTAATTTTTATTGCTAACAGGTTGAAGAAGAAGAAAAAGATAAAGAAGCATCGATCCATGGCCGAATAGTAAGAGTTTATCTCCGGAGGTTCGGAGTTTTAGAAATCTAGAAAAAAATGGCAGTCTCTTTCCCTCGTCTTCCGAGGTGGTTGTGTGGTGGTAACACTAAAGAGAGAGAGAAGAAAGAGTCAAAAGGATCTTCTTCACTGAATCCTTCACTGAAGAAGACTAAGACTGGAGCTTCTTCTTCTACGGTGAAGAAGATGAAGAGGGGATGGATTGGAAGAGGAGGATCAGGAGGAGAGGAGGAGAAGATGGGGAATGTGGTGTTCCCTGAACCAGATGATCCAGAGTGGTCAGTTGGTTGGGTCGAGCCACATGGACCAGGGTTTAAAAGTGAGGATGATAGTGGTGGGTTTGTGGTTCTGGTTCCTTGTTACAAGAAAGTGATAGATGGTTCAGGGAATCAGATTCCAAATGGCTTCTTCTCTCCTGCTCCTGGTAATGTTTGTTATCATCATCATTATGTGGCTTCTGATGTGCGTGCTTAAGTTGATCTCAGTGATTTGCAACCTAAATTTGTTGAAAGCTTCGATCTTTTTTTATCACTGAGAAGTGAATAGTTACTATAATTGCTTGTGTTGTCTTTTGGATTCTGAATTGTAATTGTTTGTGGTTCTGATGGATTTGAAAATCTGCACTGCAGATGGGAAGAATATGGAACAGTGGCTGTCGTCTATGGGGAAGCTATAATCTGGAGATTGGGAAGATCAAAGACTATTTTCTGATGTTTCAGTATCAAAAAATTAAGAATCAAATAATCAAAAAACAAGAAAAAAGAAAAAAAGAAAGAGACAAGATTCGTGGATAGCTTCTGGAGACTTCTTTTGGTTTTCTGTTTCAAGTGAGTGACAACAAAACATCAAGTCATCTCTCAAGAATCTACTAATGGACAAAGATGATGGTGATGGAGACTTGGCAAAAACATAAAGATGAAAATGATGAATTGATATGTTATGAATATGATATGATGTAGGAGTATTGGATATTTTTCATGTGGGTGTTTGAAGTGAGCGTTTTCTGCTTCGCTTTTGTGGTTGAATTGATATCTTTTTCTTTTGTTCTTATGTGGTTGAAGATGATGTGTAATAGTGTACATGTACATAAGTTTCTGTTTAGTTTCTTGAATCACATGTCATGTGCTTACTTTCGACAGACAAAAGCCCCCAGCGTTGTACTCGTTAATCATCAGAAGCTTTGCGAGAATCATAGATTTCATAAAAGATTAAACAAAGTACACTCAAACATGTTACATACGCTTTTGATCAGAGACAAAAATTTATTTCACTATTTCTCGTTGGAATCTTTGGGAAGTTGCAAGCCCATGAGGCCGAGTAAATTGGAAGCAGGACCAGGAAGTCCTTGTTGTGAAGAGTAGGATTCAAGTAGGTTCTTAACAAGGTTGAAATCTGCATCAATTGGTGTAAATTCATCATCGTCCTTCTCATCTGAAGTCTTTGATGATTCCTGAAGATGCACATAAATATCATTACAATCAAAAATTGAAGCTCTCAAAACTCACAATAATCTACAGAAGAAAATGCCTCCAAGATGGTGACTATTCTAAAAAATTACCTCGTTTGGCTTAGAAGAATGTTGATTCACATGTTCAAAGCTCTTGTCAAGAGTTGAGTTCTTAAGTTCCTCATTCATTGCCCCAGAGTAGGATTCCATAAAGGTTTCCTTCTCATCCTCGTTGGACTCTTCTACTTCGCTATCATCTTCAAAGTCATCAAAATCCATGTCCATGGAAGATCCTTCTGTACCATCACTGTCATCATCAGCTTGTTCTTGACGACCCTGGCTTCCTAACATTGACTCAATGTCTTTCATGAAACGGTCGACATCTAGATTCACTTCTTTGAAATCCCTACAGAAGTCAAGCAATAGAAAAATACGCTATCTTAGAGCTTGAAATTGACATGATACTTTATGTTTGACCTCATGAGAGACAACAAAAATGAGTTCCAAGGGGCAGATGCTGGAAACATGATTAATGTTCAAGAAAATAATAACCTGTTTTCTGGCACTTCTGCTCCTTTGTAACTTGATACCTTCTGGATGAATTTTTCCATCGACTTTGAGATATCACCAAGATCAAAATTGTTCACATTTGCATCAGATGAGCTTTCAGCTTCCTGCTTCTCCTTTGCTTTCTGTTTTCTATCCTTCTTTGAGTTATAGAACTCCATCTCTTTCTGCCTTTCTTGAAGAACTGAGTTTAACTCATCTTCACCATCGTAGAGCCAAGAATCGTTATCAGAAACAGGAACTTCCTGACACTTGAAGTCATCCTCCGAATAAGGTAAAACAAGAATCTCATCAATGCGTCTCACAGGCGCACTCATAATGTCTCTGTACATAAGAAACAATAAACAATACAAAGATGAGTCCTTTTCACTCACTATAGAAACAAATAGCAACCAAAATCTGCATATTATTACCTTGTTCTTGAAACGTATGAACTCTTGTGATAATATTCCTCGGCATTCTCCATCAACCTCTTGTACTCCTTCGAGCCAGAAAGCAAACCTTCAAAATAACCGTTCTTTTCAAGATTTTCCTTATACTTGCTCCAACTAATCCCTTTCCCATCCTCTCCTTCCTTCTTCCTCAGCTGATAGATCATTTCCATACCACAAGTGATTTTCATCCCTAGCTCGGCTTCAGAGTAAGCATCCCGATCGCTAATGCTCGGCATTGTATAGCAATTGGGTGCCTGAAACTTCTGCTGCACCAGCTGAGCGTACATTGCCCGCGACATCTTGATAAGAACAAGCACAAGCTCCTCCTTTCTTCCTTCGCTCAGAAACTTCTCCATCTTCGCTGCGTGTTTCATTGAATCCACATCACGATCGTAAAAGCCTTCAACTGCTAGCGAGATTACTAAAGGTTCGTGCCTGAGCACCTGCGCCACCGAAACCGGAACCCTCACCCTAACACGATGCATATTCCTCCACGCTCTATCGGGATAATCGGAAATCCGGTTCTTCAACGCGGTTTGAGCTGAATCTGACGCACGAGATTCGTTGCTACGCTCGAGGAGAAACCGCAGTGACGCAACTAGGGAAGGATCCGGCAGGCGGCTGCGGGGAACGATGTGGAGGTCACCGCCGCGAACAAAAACACGGTTGCGACTCGTCTCGGGATTGAGCCAACGCGGGAGGTGGAACGCAGCTTCGATGAGGAGAAACTCGCCGTCGGTGTCCCACACACGGATGGAATTAGACGGAAACGCGACGGAGATGCGGTAGAGCAAGAACACAGCGAACCATTCGTCCTCTAGATTGTCACCATACTTGAGCTTCCCGTGAAGATGAGGCATCGCAGTATCGGTACAGACGCACATAGAGGAGTGAGCTATGGAGAGGGAGAAAATCTCGTGCTGCCATATGTAGGGAGAAGTGAACGGAGAAACGAAATCGATGATTTGCAGGTGAAGCGATTGAAGAGCGGCGGAGCTCTCCGGTCCTGTGGCGGAGAGGGAGGCGTCCGGGAATACTGAGAAGAAGACGGTGTCGTCTGGGAGACGAGAAGAGGTTTGGGAGAAGAAAGCTGAAGAAGAAGACGAAGATTCCGATTCGAGCTTCGCCATAGTTCTTGCTTCTGATAACAGATCGCTTCACCGCCGTCGACTGATTTATATATAGCTCCCCAGAAAACCTGAACCTTCCAAGTAAAATAGAAGGTTTTAGAACATTAGTAATTAGTGAAATTACCAGAACACCCTTGATCAGGCTATTCCGTCTCTTCTTCCTCCGAAAGGAACCCAAAATTGATTTTGTGTTATCTTCCTCCTTAGCCCTTACGATGTGTTACGGTCACAATCAATCGTTGTCGCGCAGCAGCCTCCATCGCCGATCTTACTTAGGAGCAAACGACGATTCGGTGGTCGACGATCTTCGAGACCGGCTCGCGGAAACCGAGGCGCGGCTTCAACGAGCCAGGGCGAGAGAAGCGGAGCTCAGCCGTCGGTTAGAGCAGATGAAGAGATTCGTATCCGTCATGGAGATCATAGAGACTTTTTTGGAACGACGATTCCAAGAGCAGAAAGATCGAATTGCTCGCCTTTTCTCTCCGGTATCAACGAAATGAAGGGTGTTCTCTCTGGCGTAGCATGACCTTCTTCTTCTTCCTCTTTGTTTGTTTGTTTGTCCTTTTGCAGTAGATCTCTTCTTCACTTTTGACTGTCCCTTGTTGTTTGTGTTTGATAGTATCGGTTAATCGAAATTTCAGGAAATACAGAAATTTACGATCCTGCATAGTGTGAAAAATGAAAGCTATGTGCATTATTTCCGTTTTGATCATCCTCTTTTGGGACTACCTTGACAAGATTGATCCTTGTTGCTGATTACTATGATATCTCTGGGTTTTGCAGCGCAAGAAATCAGATGTGAATCAAATTACAAAATTAGAAACCTTTTGAGTTGTGAGTATACAAAAGAAACTAGGAGGAAGCTTGTGCTGCTCTTTTGCTATGCCAGTCTTGAATGAGAGCACGAAGAGTATGGTTTGCTGTGAGAATTTGATAATCCAGTCTCAGGTTTGTCATAGGAGATGTGTCATGTCCCATGCTCAGCCATTCTTCTATGGCCTCGAGCTCATACGAAAACCCATCCGCTGCAACATGTGGATTCTTCATCACTTCCTGCAAACGATAACGAGTTAGATTTTGAGTTAAATTGTGTATGCGCTACTACAGATGGAGAAGGAAAAGATATTGACTTGACTTGACCTGAAGTATGGGACACATGAAAACACTCGGTATGTCATTCGGATCTCCTTCATCGATGTTTGAATTGGTTGCTTCCTCATATCCTCCTATGATTCTAAACTCATCGGCTTTTTCCCTTATCTTACCAAGCTCTTCCATTATCTCTTTGGTTGAAAAATCCATGTTCCCTCCTCTGTTAACCGAAGAACACTTCACTGCAAGTGCACCAAACTCCCTGGCTAACTCCAACGGCCACTTACCAGCTGTTTGATCCAAATCTCTGAGAATACTTGTCTGGTTCATCGACATTGCCTTGAGCAAACCGGGCCAGTTTCTCCCGGTTAACAGATGCAGAAGCAAAACCCCAAAAGCCATCACATCAGGTTTTGTATCAGATTGATCACTATGCAGTATAAGTCCAAACCCGGTTATTTTAGGTACAAGGTTACGGTCCAATAGAATCTTAGACGGCGTAAGGCGACCATGGACGATCGGTTTTGGCTTAACCGAATGGAGAAACCCGAGCCCAGAACAAACCTGGTGAGCTATGCGAATCCTATCATGCCATTTAAGTATCTTGCTTCTTCTCGATTTCCTCTGCGATGTGAATAGGTTATCCCTTAAGTTCCCACTATGCATAAACTCGAAGAGTATGCATTTAGGCTTCTCTGAACAGAACCCAGCAATTGCTACCAAATTAGGATGCCTAATCTCATTCAGAAGTTTAACTTTTGCTCCAAATTCCTCTTCTGATAAACGATCACCAATCACTTTCACAGCCACAGTTGTATGTTTGATCCTTCCTCTGTACACATTTGTCCAGTTACCGCCAGATTTCAACCTCAAGCGATCAGAGTAACTCTCGGTGGCCAATCTAATATCCTCTGCAACATACTCTCTATACCCACACTTCACTTCTTCCTTGGAGTCCGACTCTATCGCCTCTTTCTCTTTGCAAAACTCAATCCTACGGTTGAAAACATCTCTTTGATTCCTAAGTTTCTCAATCTCCGTTATGATCTCTCCTTTCTTTAACACGACCCTCTCTAGCTCTGCTTCCGCCTGCGATTTAGCCTCCATCATTGTCTCAACCTTGCTTGAGAGCTCTTCTCGAAGCTCTCCAAGGGAAATTAGCTCTGTTTTTCCTTTTTCGACATAATTGGTTGCTTCTTCGATACATTCTCTATCCGAATCTAGCGCCCCTTGAAGTTTCTCTCGTCTCTCGCTTTCTTCTTTTATCCCAGCTTCAAGCTCTTCAATCTGGTTCAAAGCAACAAAAAGAAAGTTTTCTTTTAAAAGACCCTAAATCTCAGTTCTTGTTTAAGTATCAGTCCAAAGGTTTGGTTTTTACTCTGCAATTGCATAAAGAGATAGCCCATTCAGCTCTGTCGGATCTATCAGCGTTGACTTTGACTTCTCTCATTTTTTCCTCTATGATCAGCTTAGCTTCATTTACCTTTCTTCTCACATACTCTAACTTCTCTGCTACATTCTGACATTTTCAACTCATGAAAGTTTCAATCAAAGATTATAAAAAACAAATTCCATCAAGAAAAGGTATATTCTCTGAGACATATTCTTTTACCATATGTTGCAGCACGTCTAGTGCCACGTCATCATCATCTTCTTCCTCTTCTTCGACACCGTTTTCGTCTTCTTCGAGATTCAAACTCAATAATTGCTGGAAATAAATTTCCATCTCCTGCAAATTCTTATCCCATGGACATCCACTAGCCGTTGGATCATCATTGTTGGTAGATGAACGGTCTAGATTTCTTCCCGGATCGTAGAACATTTTACCAATCCAGCTTCTAATATTGTTGTTGTTGTTGTTGTTGTTCACATCATTCTCTCTCTTTAGCAAAACCATTTTGCCTCCACAAATTATATAGAATTCGCAAAAATCTGGTTTGTTTTGATATACATAGAACGATCCGCTTATCGAACTCTTCGATTTCCTACGTTACACAGAAGAAGAAAAAAATTGCATTTTAGGATTTTTCAGGGTTGAAATTGAGAATTTCTTTAGCTTGAAACGTTTTTAATTACCAAGATGATGAAGTTCTCATGAAAGTGATTCCCATGACGAGTTTTGTGATTCTAAGCTTTGAGATCAAATCTAAGATTAGCACTTGGACCGAATCATCTTGCTTCTCAACCTTGAGTAACTCTGCTTTCACCTGTAACTGTAATTTAAAGAACCCAAGAAAAACAGAGTGGTTCAAACTCTGCCCTGAAAAACTGAAAATAACAGAACCAAAAAAAAAGACAAACCTTTGCACAAAAAGTAACGTATTTGAACAACAACTTGTTGATCTTTTGTTCCTCGTATTTCCTGAGTACTTCAACCTTCTCCTCGCTCACAGAACTCGCTGGAAGCTTTCCAACTATGGTACAAACACATGTAAATTTGGGTTAATATGATAAAGATAAAAAGAGGAGGTGTAAATTGAGAAGAAAAGAGATTGTACAAGGGGTGTAGACGAAATCCTGTGAAATGTTGCAGAGATGGAGAAGAACGATGGAGATTGGGATGTTTTTCCATTTCTTTAAAGCCCAATCTATCGTCTTGAAACCTTCTTGGAAATCGTTTCCTACAGCTATATATACTTTCTCCATTGTTGATCCTTGTGCTGCTCCTTCGAATACATGATTCTGAATTTCCTCCATCTTCTTCTTCTGCTTTTGATGACGACGATGGTGATAAAAATTTAAGGTTATGGGTTTTGTTTTGTTTGTGTGTGTTTTGTGTCTCTGATGTATGACTTTCGAAGACAGGATTTTGTTTGATCTTGTTGTTTTTATGTCATTTGTATCTTCAGAGATAATAGATCTTTGACTTTTGTATCCTGCTTGTTTAGTTGACTACGGAAACTGCCTGAAAAATAATAAAACGTTACACCGAAGAATAAAGAAGAAAATGTCTTTCCTTGAATGTTAATTTCTTTAATAATTAAAGAAATGCTGAAGTGATAATACTGGAAATCTGAAAGTGATTTTTGGAATCATTAATTAGGACGATTATTTTATAAAAACATTAGTATATGTTTCTAATCAAGTGAAAGAAAATTCTGACGACGTGTTAGCTTGTAACATCAAGGTGACCATAGCATTTCTGTCCAATTAGGGTCGAGTTTGACTACTGACTATTTTTTTTAATTGAAGACTTAACTAAATTTTTGAGAACCTTTTTTTTCTCATCAGCTAAAAAAATATTTGTTTTGACTATAGCAATAACTTTTAAGGTAGGATTATACGTATTTAACTTTTTTCTTCTGTTTTGTGAGTTCTAAATTCGTATAATAAAAATACAATTTTTTACTTATTAAAATACTATTTTTTTAAAAATAGCTCACAATATTTTTGATTCGTATTACAAACTATAAGAAAAATATAGTAATATAAATGAAAGAAAAACAAAAGTCTTGAAGAAGAAAAAAGTGTTTTTATATGGAAGCCAAATATACTATTGTTTCTAGTTTTTCACTACGAATTGGTGAAAACCCTTATATCCTTAATTATTATTTTTTTATAAATTAAATACGTTTGAATGGGTCATAAAATGTATTTTTCAAAAACTAAAACCAAAACCCACTCTTTTAGAAAAACCACTCCAAAAAACTAAAAAATTCCAAGCTTAAATGAATAATGTTCTCTTTTCTTCTTTTTCATGTGAGCGTGAGTGTAGGTATAGTCTTCAGTCTTGGTCATTCATTTTTTCAAAGCAAAGTTTTTTATTTTTTTGGGTGAAGATGGATTGGTGGAAGAAGAAGACGTCACGAGCTGTTGTTAAAAAACAGAGATTGGACAGAGGCCAAAGCAGAGGAGAGAAGATTCTAGAAGAACTCATCCAATGTTGTGATGGCAAATCCAATCCTATAAAATTCTTCACTGCTGATCAAATCCTCAAAGCCACCAAGAAACATTTCTGCAAGTGTAATCTCCTTGAAAGAAGCCAAAACGTCTGCGAGTGTAGTCGTGTTTCCAAATTACATTTGCATGGGAGATGGTATTCAGGTATGCTCGACAACAACCGTTTGATTCTCGTTAGAAAGCTCATGGGAAGATATCTTAATCCCCCTAGAGACATGTGTACTGGACCTCCTCTTGACATAGCGATATCATCTATGGTGAGTGGTCACAAAAACTTCATGAAGTTGGTTGGATGTTCTTTTGAGTTTGAGTATCCAGTGATAGTTTATTATGGTGGAGAAAAGCAATACTCTCCTATAGACTTGAAAGCAATAGTATCGTGGAGAAGGAGAATGAAAATAGCAGAAGAAGTTGCAAACGCTTTAGCTTATCTTCACAATGCGTTTCCAAGACCTTTTGTATACAGGAACATGGGGTTACGGAATGTTTTACTGGATGAGAATGGTGTTGCCAAGTTGAATGATTTATCTTATTGTGTCTCGATTCCACGAGGAGAAACATATGTCAAGCTTACTTGGGCAGGGAAAGACTACGATTACATGGACGATGATTATATACACAATCGTGTCGTGTCGGAGAAAACTGATGCTTTTGGCTTTGGAATTTTCATGCAAAAACTTCTGACCGGAGAAGTGAGATTTGATGAGCTTTGTGGTTGGAAGAAATGGAGAGAGCAAAACAAGTGTCCGAAATGGTTGTCCAAATTCATGGGAGAAGGAAGAATGAATGAAATTTTAGATGGGAAGATGTTAGAAAAATGAGTGAAGTTTCAGAAGAAGAGTGTTATCAAGTGGAAGCTATTCTTGTCCTTTCAGAAAGATGTATCGGTCTTAGAGGAGAAGTTCCAAAAATGTTACAAGTGGCCAAGGAACTAAGAAGATCTCTTAAACAAATGGTGTAGACAAAATCATGAGAACAAATTGTTTTGCCGACGTGTTAGCTTTGTAACATCAAGCATGCATCGATGTCCAATGTGTAGTCTAGTTTGACTAGGTTTTTAACAACTTCATTTTTCTGTTCTCATTAGCTATCTAGTATAAACATAAACATTGATTCCGATTTTAGTTGTCTTTTTGAAGTTAATATTTGTGTATTGTTATTCCTTTAGCATTCTTGAAAGAGCATAAAAGGTTTTGGAAAGGCCTGGTTCACTCTTCAATTCGTAATGATTTTGGAAGCCCATTAAAAGCCCTTTTGTATTAACTGGGCCCATTTGTACCCCAAACTTTATAAACATCCTTTAATCATAATCACTTTACGAAATGAATGTGTTTACTGTTTAGTTTAATTCATGTCATAGTTATTACAAATAAATGAGATAATAAAACGGCTAATTAAACACACTACACTTACGCTTTTGTGAAATTTGTTTTTTTTTCGTTTGTTTTTTTTCTTAAGTAAATTCTCCTGTTTCTTCGCTATTAAAGTACCTATTTCTGAAAATAGTTCGTATTGTATTTTTAAATCAAGGCCATTGCTTGAAGTGTGACAACATGGTCACTCCCAGGTGTGTTGTTACGATGCAGCCACGAAATTAGTTTCAGAAAACAACAAAGCATTATATTCTAAAGTATGCTCTATAGTTTAATTTTAAATAACTTATACCCGTACAAAGTTGTAATTTTTTTGTTACGTATGTTTATACCGTGCATGTGTTTAATGACGAGAGTATTCTTAATATTGTTTATGTTACCATGGTATAAATACTGTAAATTACAGTCAAACCCAAATGAAGCATGCATTGTAGAAATCGACACCCAAAATTATGACATAAATAGTGATTTTATCTTCTGAAGAATCACATTCTGGAGGAACAAAAATAATAAGCTAGAAGGTCTTGTTTAAGAGAGTAAGACAAAATAGAGATTAAGACAAAAAAAACAAAAAAGCTAGAGAGATATTATTATTAATAAAGATAATTAGAGATGAGGATAGGGACGCACGTGCGTCGCCGAAATCCTCGACCAAACAAAAGATGCTGCGCACGTGCCTCTTCGGCAAAGATCAAAAGCAAAGGTTACACTTTAGCACGAGTTATTCGACCTTCCCGGGAAAAGAAAAAAAACCAATTACACAATTAATTATAAAGTTAGTAGTTGATATAATATTTAATAGTAAAATGACACGAATAGGCTTAGTTGGCTATAGACATGATGATTATATTATGTTAATTGTTAAGGTAAAAGGTTGAATAAAGTAGAATCATAGGATACGAAATGTTTTAAACAATACGACATTAGGCCTTAATCACGTGCCTTAATTGCTGGGCTCCCTTTTCTTGTAACATTTTTAAAAATTAATTACAGAGGGAACCCGCCTTACCATCTGGAAGGTTGTCTCCAAGCCATTTCGTTACGTCTACATCATATTTTCTAAACGTCTATTTTATTCATTAACATGAGGTGGATTTTCCATGAAATTCCAGTTATATTGCTTTAACTTATAATTATATAATACATCAAATTTTATATTCATCTACTCGAGAAGATTTCAAAAGTTGATATATTTCCAAAATCAATCAGAAGTAAGGAAACTGGAATGAGAAAGATATAAAAAAGGGGTCGAACTGCAAATACCCGGGTGGAAAGGGTAAAACGGAAAATAAGTATTTTGCATTGCATCGCATGAAAGGCACGTGGAACGGTAACAACTAAAAACTGTTAATAAATATTAAGTAATTATCGGAGTTGCAAATGATCATTGGATATATTTACTGTATGTATGTGTGATCTTTTATCCTAACAAGAAATATGCAAATGATAGGGTAGTTTTTGCATAATTTTCAAAAGCAAAAGTGTCACTCTTTCTTTTAAAAGAAAAAAGGAATCGCCTCCGGTTTAACGCCGGTCGACACAGAAGAAACCGTTCTACTTCTTTTTTTCTTTCTCTCTCTCATATTTCCATTTATACATTCACACTCACTCTCGCTCTATAAAGTGCCCTCCTGTTTCTACTTAGTCTTCTTCCTTCGTCTGCTTATGCACCGCTCTTTATTCTTCGTCGAAAAATTGCAGAACCGCTAAAACTATAGCTAGCGACTGTAACGCTTTATCAGGTTTTTCTCTTTTTCAAATTAAAGAAAACAAAACGATTTTTCTCCTACGAGTTGCTTTCATTCATCTTCTTTTGTCCTCTTCTGCAGATTTTCACATCAAAAGTTTCATACTTTGAAACCTCTCTCTCTGTCTCTCTCTCTCTTTCCCCTTTTAATGGCGAATTGGTTAACGTTTTCTCTATCACCAATGGAGATATTGAAATCACCTGACCAGTCTCACTTCGTCTCTTATGACGCTTCTTCAACTCCTTATCTCATCGATAACTTCTATGGTATATTTTCTTCTTCAATCCGTGAATATTACTTTAAAAAAATCGTTCCTTCTTTGTTTTTTCCATTTTCACAGTGACGTATATGCGTGTGACTTTTCCAGCTTATCATCCTCTTTAACCGAGTTGCTGAGCTCACATCCTTCTTTCTCTCTTTTTCTCGGTTGCTTAATTTGTCTTTTTCCCGAGAAAGGAAAAAAAAACAGAACAAGTAAAAAAGAGAGGTTTTTTACATTTTAATTCCAGTAAGAACATTAAAAGGCGTCTCATGCTCCTTGTTATTAGATTTAAAGATTCATCGATTTCGCCTCTTTTGGTATAATATATTTGAACATGGTTTCTATTTCTCAGCGAATTTTCTCTATAAATCTTCGTTCCTGGTGATTATCAGGTGTGTTGATTAGTTAAAGTTGCTAACTTTCGTTTTGTCTCTTTTGTCCGATTCAAGTTTTGAAAGAAGAAGCTCAGCTCGAAGCTGCTACAATGGCGGATTCAACAACCCTCGCTACATTTTTCGACTCGCAAACCCATTCTCCTGTTCATATTCTGAAGCTCGAAGATTTTCTCGGCGATTCTTCTACCTCATTTGCCCGTTACTCCGATAACCAAACGGAGACACAAGACTCTTCTTCTCTCTCTCAAATCTACGATCCACGTCATCACAACGTAGTTACAGGTTTCTTCTCCGATCATCACCACGATCTCAAGACCATTGCTTGTTTCCAGACAAACTCCGGTTCAGAAATCGTCGATGACTCAACCTCTTTGGGAAGGGCTAATCTGACAAGCGGCAGCGAATTTCTCAGCGTTCACGCGGTGGAGTCGTCGAAGTCGGCGGAGCTAGGGATTCACGGCGGTTGCACCAAAGGAGGAGCTTTGTCTCTAGCGGTTGACAACATTGATCGTCCTTCAAGTTGCAATAATGGCGAGAGAGGCAAAAACAATAAAAAGACAACAGTTTCTAAGAAGGAAACGGCCACGGAGGTTGAATCATCAGACGATTCGAAGAAGAAGATCGCCGAAACATTTGGACAACGAACTTCGATTTATCGAGGAGTCACACGGTAATCAAAAGATTCTGTTATCCTTGTTCATAACACTGAATCAAGTTTTGTACTTTCAGTGGATTATGTCTCATTTTTGTTTTTTTGCTTTTTTAACTCTTCTGGGAAAAGTAATTGCAATGTGGAGATCTCAAAGTTTTGATATCTTTTCTTGTGGGTGGTGAAAAAGATTCATATTTGCTTGAATATTTTGATTTTGGGGTTATAGGTGGGATCTATAGGAGTTGGCAAATCAAGTCCCTTTAATTTTCTTACCCTTCGAAATTCAATGTTGTGGAGATCTGAATCAAAAGTTTTGGTATTTTTGTTGTGGGTGGGGAAAAGATTTGATTTTTGATTAATAGAATTTGATTTTTGAGGTTGATGATATAATGATTGATTGATGCAGACATAGATGGACGGGAAGATACGAAGCGCATCTATGGGATAACAGCTGTAGGAGGGAAGGTCAAGCCCGAAAAGGACGTCAGGGTAAATTATCTTTTCGTTTTTTTCCATATGATTTTTAATATATTTGATAATTATATGAAATAATTTCTTGAATCATTTGTTTCGTTTTAGTATGTAACTTTTGAATGTTTGCTATTAAAAAACCACCAATTAGCAACTGTTGAGATCAGTTTCAAGAATGGCAGCCTCGGCATTCATAGGATATGAACTCATTTCGATTTCATATTATGTTTGATTTTCTTGAATATCTCAATGTTTATATAATCGATTTTATTATAGTTATCTTTCTCAATTTGGGACTCAAAAACCTTGTTTTGTCTTTGTTACTTTTGTTCTTTTCCTTTAATGTTTTCGGAAATCAAAAGGAGTGTGTTTTGTCAAAAAGAGAGTGAAAAGCAAAAAAATGCATGCAAAAGATTCAATAATTTTTAATTTACTTGAAAGCTTTTTCCTTTTGGTGGTATGTCTATCTCTTTATGATTGATAGACTTTAGTATATGGCATAAATGTGGAGTAAAGGGCCAAAATTTAAACTGAGAATTCAAACAAAAAGGGCTAACAGTAATAGACTACAATATGTATATAGTTGGTTGAATTTTTCATTACAATGGTGCCGCCATTTTGTTCATTGTCTTTATTAGAACAATCTTTCTTTCAAAATCCCCCATTTCACCTATATGGGACCCAATGCTGATGCCTGTATGATGCAATCTCTGTTTCTTGATTGACATATTTTTGGACCCACTTTGACCCTTTATTCCCATATTATTATTATATGTTATGCATGCATAGACATGTGATGTGAGACTATTAAGTCACTACGCATGTGTTCTTTTGCTAGCTTTTGTTTTTGGCTTTTTGGATTTGAAATTTTATTTCGAGGATCTTTTTGGTTTAAGAGATTGATTTGTAGGGTTCTTTATGTCTATAATGTGTCAGATTGATTTGTGTGTTGTGTTCACATCACACACAAAAGCAAAGTGTGATGTGAACTTGTGAACTCACGAGAGGAATCTAGCTTTGACCCTAATGAAGCCCATTTTTTGCTTGTGTAAGCAGGAATTTTACCATGAAATATAGTAATTAGTAACATAATCAGTAACAAGTAAATGAGATCAGCTGTTAGCATTGTGAATGGTCCTTGTATTGGCTAAACCATCTTTTATTTGTTTTGCATGTACCCTCGAAAATGGTTTTCATTTGCATTGCTGCTTCAACAGTGTACTTAGGTAAGCAAGACCATACTCTATTGACAGTTTTATCATTAATCGATATATCGAGTTTGGCAAATAATGTTCATTTTGATTGATATGAGGTGGATATGACAAAGAAGATAAAGCAGCCAGAGCCTATGACTTAGCAGCTTTAAAATACTGGGGTCCTACTGCTACTACAAACTTTCAGGTTTCTGTTCTTCCTTCTACATTATTTCTGCTAAGTTCGTCTTGATTACTGTGTGCCAGGTGCTTAACTTGTCATTGTTCTATCGGCTTTTAGATCGCGAGTTATTCGAAAGAATTGGAGGAAATGAATCACATGACCAAGCAAGAGTTCATTGCATCCCTTAGGAGGTGAGTCCAAATGAAGATTGCTAAACAGATGTTCTTGATTTTTCAACCTTAATTTAGAGTTTTTTGATGTATGTAAATGCATGCAGGAAAAGTAGCGGTTTTTCGAGAGGAGCTTCGATATATAGAGGTGTCACAAGGCATCATCAACAAGGCCGTTGGCAAGCAAGAATCGGCCGGGTCGCAGGAAACAAAGATCTTTACCTCGGAACCTTCGGTAAAAAAACAAACCTTGCTAATATTTTGAACAATATATAACGTTGTCCTGAAAAATCTGTACTTATTGAAATAAAACACTGATTCGTATTAGCTACGGAAGAGGAAGCAGCAGAGGCTTACGACATTGCAGCCATTAAGTTCAGAGGACTCAACGCAGTGACTAACTTTGAGATGAACCGTTACGATGTTGAAGCCGTCATGAAAAGTTCTTTCCCTGTAGGTGGAGGAGCTGCGAAACGCCATAAGCTCTCTCTTGAATCTCCTCCTCCTCCTTCTGATGACCATAACCTTCAACAGGACTTGCTTCCGTCTTCTTCATCGGACCAAAACCCTAACTCAATCCCATGTGGGATTCCATTTGAGTCTTCGGTTCTCTACCATCACCAGAGTTTCTTTCAGCATTATCCTGCACTCTCTGATCCTACAGTCCAGGTTCCTATGAACCAAGCTGAGTTCTTCTTGTGGCCGAACCAGTCTTACTAAATCATATTGTTCAATGGCTCGTTTAAGGACTCGAGGCTTATCTTCTTGATTTTGGCTAACCCGTAGGCTGACCAGAAGATTGACACTTTTCAGTTGTTATCCCTTTTTTCTTTAACTGTAGGCTAGATAGAGCCAGAGGGGAAAAAAGTTAAAGACGCTGAAACTTTTGGGGTCAATTTTGTACTAATGTAACCTTGAGTGGCGGAAAGTGATTGTTTTTCTTTTGTTAGCGGTGGTTTATGGGTTTTAATTTTTTTTTTTTATGTAAATCGGCTTATCGATATAGTTCCCATTTATAAAAATCTTTCTCAGATTTTCATATAAACGTGTTCAGTTTGCAGTGAAATTAAGAAAAAGAAACAAGTTTTACACTCGTTATCAATTAATTCAAAACCTATTAGCAGAATTGCACACACTATATAAATCGTTTTGGGTCACTGATAGAGTTTTACAAATCAACGAGCACGAACCGAAAAGAGTAAAAAATTGAAGGGTACAAAGTGAAATTCCCAGAAGTTGCAAGAAAAGAAGCTACGAACTAGTCCGGTCCTTCTCTGTTCTCATCCATCACTCTACTGGACTTTTATTGGCTTCGTTTAAAGCCCAATAGGCTTTCTCTTTGAAGCCCTTGTACTCATAACACTCGCCCAGTAGCCGGAAGATTCTCGCCGTATCTGTGCCGGCGGCGAGCCTCGCCGCCTCTTCCAGATCTTCGATCGCAGAATCAGTCCTACGTCTTCGATTCACAGCAAGCTTCATCTCAGCCCTCTTCACAAGTGTATCGGTGCGCTCTCCCACGGAAAGCGACTTAAGTCGCGGATAAGTCAGCGCCGTGTCGAAAGATTTGAGAGCGGCGGTGTGGTGGCCGAGCAGATCTAGAGCTAGGGCACGGACGATGTGACCGGCGGCATCGTCTGGAGAAATCGCGATGACGTCGTCGGCTTCGGTGAGCGCCGTCTTGGCGAGTGATTGAGATTGAGATTTCTTTGGGGTGCTTCGAGCTCGAGCGAGGAGGCTAGAGGCTTGGATTAGCTTACGCTGGGTTTGGAGTGTGGCTCGGTGTTTGGTTCGGAACTTGGTTAGGCCTTGTTGAGAGAGGTACTTAAGCCCCCAGAACATAACGAAGGTTAGCAGCAAAATTGCTCCTTGGATGATTGTTTCTGTAACCATGTCTTCCTTTTTTTTTCTTTGCTTTCTGTGAATCTCAGATGACTAAACTATATACTTTCATTTTTCTCACATTTTTTGTTAAACTATTAGTTTAGAAAATTCATGTTATATAATAAGGATAACTCTTACTTTTTACCTATTCAGAATACAAGTCCTGAGATTGATCAGCCGAATATTGAAATTTCACTACAGCTCTTTGACAAGAAAAACAGAGACAGTTGAAGATAAAAGCACAAGGTGGGACTAGAGCCAAATTATACATACAACACTTTCCCTCTTTCGTTTAGATTTTTTACAATGGAGAAGATGAAGCAGCACTATTCACAAGCAAGAAAAAAAAACACTTTTGTTGTCGTTGTTCTCTGTGGGAGGGACTCATAAGCTTCATTTTCTTTGCGATGTACTGATTTAATCAGATTGCTTCACTCCATCAAGAGTTGTCTATGCCGAGTGAGATCGTTAAGGTACGAGGAAGAGGTATGATCTTGTAGGTCACACCCGTCGAGACTCACGGTTCTTGCTCCGCCTGGTTTCTGTTGCAGCTCAGCTAACCGGTCATCTCCACGCAGTAGCTGCACCAACTGCATCCAAAACAATTTGAACCCAATTTATTCATTGTCCAAGTTCCTTATTAGAATCCTACTCATGGGGCTGGTTTCGCTTTGGAACATACCCGGTTCATATCAGGACGCATGGTGGCTACATGGTGTATGCACATCGAAGCTGTTTGCATCACTCTTTTCATCTCCGTTTCATCGAAGTCGTTTCTTAGCTTAGGATCAACTATTTCCTCCACATTGTTCTTCTCCAGAAGAGGTTTCGCCTATATGAAAGCGTTCAAGCTGTTTTTACTGTTTGATCTTTTGATTTAGCAAATGGAAAATGCTTACGAAGAGAAGAGAAAGTTAGATCATTACCCACATAACTATGCTTTGCCGGCTAGCTGTATCAACAGCTCGACGACCAGTTATGATCTCTAGAAGCAATACCCCAAACGCAAACACATCAGTCTTCTCATCAACAATCCCATGCATGAAGTACTCTGGAGCTAGATATCTAGGAAAAAAAAAAGACAGAAAGAACCAACCAGGTTTTGGATTAAAACATAACACAAAGATGTTTACAGAAGAGAATTTGTAGCTGTGGATCTCTCTGTCTGACCCGAAGGTGCCTTCGATAGGGAAAACAATGTGATGAGGCCAATTCTCTGGGAGCCACTTAGCTAGTCCAAAATCCGATATCTGCCAAAACCAATTCATATCGATTCTCAGACCAAAGCTGATTAGTTTTTCTTTTATTGTTGAATCAATTAATCAAATACCTGAGCCTCGAAATCTTGACTAAGCAAAATGTTGGAAGCTTTAATGTCACGGTGAATAATCCGTCGAGGGCAATCATTATGAAGATAACTCAAACCATCAGCTATACCCAAAGCAACTTTATACCGTTTCTTCCAATCCAAACATTCCTCCTCAGATCCTACAATAGTTTTTGTTTTTAATACATAAACATAAACAACAACGACGACAACAACAACAATGTCTTAGAGCATTTGATCTTTCAATGGAGAGTGTACCAAAGAGTAGAGAAGCGAGACTGCCGTGCGGAGAGTACTCGAGCACAAAATGTAAACCGCGATCGCTGCTGAAACCGCGAAGTCTAGCTGCGTTTGGGTGGTTAACGTGTGCGATTATCCCCAACTCCGATAAGAAATCGCTGACTCGTTCCTCTTCTTCCTTGACGTGTCTCGTCAGCTTCTTGATCGCCACCGTCTCTCCGTCATGTAAAACACCTTTGTACACCTCCGCATGTCCTCCTTTCCCAATCATATTCTCTTAACAACAACAACAAAAGAACAAGAACCATGTAATGTTAGATCCCTCAATTCAGAAGAAGACACCGTTCATGTCAAATTGAAGGGTGTTTTCGTCTTCTCGTCATTACCGGGATTAAAATTGTCGGTGGCGGCGACGAGCTCCTCGTAAGTGAAATTACGCCAGGAGGGTTTAGCGACGAGGATTTGATCGCAGTCGAGTTCGTTTCCGGGAGACGGAGATAACTTGGGCTGTTTCCGGCGCATGTTTTTGCGGGTGAGCTCGTAGCTCGCGAGGAGAGGAATGACTGAGAATCGCCTCATGGATTTCTTCTTGATCGAGTCGATCATCTTGTTCCATTGAAGACCGTGTTGTTGAATAGACGAAACGTTCGTAGGAGTCGTCGATAATGGCGACGTTGATTTATCAGGCGAGCACGAGCTACAACTGCTGCTGCTGCTGTTATCGGAATCAGAACCTATTACTGGAATTTCAAGCACGCATCTTGGCGATGGATCCTCAATACCTAAGTCATTGTTCTCCGTCTCTGTCTTTTCATTGCTTCCTTTCATCTTCTTATCCATCTCTGCATAAAAAAAGGTAGATTTGTTCTGTATATAGTTTCTCGATGCAAAATAACAGAGAAAAATAAAAAAGTTTCTAATTTAGAGTCAAACCCAGAAACGAAACATGAGAAAACAAACAGGAAAAAACAGCATGTCGGAACATCAACAGAAAAAGATCCAACTTTATCCTTACCTTCAACAGCCATAGCCTTAAGAAATTTTCGTCCTCTGGGATTCTCTGTGAGATGAAGCTTTGAATAAAAATTAAAGAAAAAAAATCAAAGCTTCATAAAAGTTTCTCCCAGAAAACGAAAAGAACACAAAAGAGGGAAGGAGAGTAACATCTCCAAGAGGAGAAGGAAAAGCACGGAGCCGGAGGGAATCCGGAGAAACAGGAAAGCAGAGGTTTGCCTTGTAAAATCGTTTTTTTCTTTCTTTTGTCTCGTTAAAGAGTGTTATCTTTAGAAATGTTTATTCTTAGAAGATTACAAAGCAGGAAAGTGGAGGAAGAAGAAGAAGAAGGACCAGATTTTTGATGACTTGTTATGGATTGGAGTCTCTGCTATATTTATACAACTCCACCACATGCAAGTCAAGTTCTGTTTTAACTTTTTGAAAAGTTTATTTCTGAAGATTTAAGTTTGAAATTAGTAATAAAAAAAGCATTAATAATTTTGAAAGAAGATGAAACGATACGATGCCGTAACTAACGCTTTCCAACGAACGGACACGACGACGGTTGACATATCTTGGAGCTGGTCAATGGCATTTCCGTAATTACAGTGAATGAGAAGACAAGACATCCTTATTTGTTTTCAAACGATAGTCGTGAGCTAACTCTTTTATTTTCTCCAAAGTTATAACAGTTTCACGAAATTTTGCCACTAAATTTTAGCCATGTGAAGTACTGACATCTTGTTTTTCTTTTATTTCTTTGGTCCCTTCAAGCAATTTTTTTCATTACTGTAACCTTTGAGAAAAGCACAATCAAATTTAGGAAATGCCGTAGAATGTGATCTTTTCGATGTAAGAATTGTTTTAAGTTGTCGTGGCGCCAACGTAGAATCACATGAAACATATGTCAAAGAAGCTTAACCATCCCTAGACAAAGCCATCGCTACTGTTTTTGTTTATTTTATAGATTTAACACTTTTATATAATAATCTGGTAACTATCAAACAACGTTTTTGATTTTATATAACTAAACAAGATAGATGACATTTATGAGAGTGCTTTGGTTAACGACACGACAGTCACACGAGTCATCATGAAGCTTTAAGGTAAAAAACCCTATCCAAACCACAGCAAGCGCGACACAGTTGGACCCACCATGTTAAGCTCTCGATAATAACTTAAGTTAAATCAGGTAAATAAAAATTAGTTTTTGATTTAGCTTACGTGTGATACGATCATGTTTATAAATTAGAATGAAGAACGATTCACATGGAAGAAAAATCCAGAAAGAACACGATAACATATATATGTCAAATTTCGTACAGATGTGTGTGGGTTTACTAAAAGATTAATACATTTCGTGGGAGAAACTAATTAAGCAGACCTATATGAGTCTGACATGACAAAAAATTCAATATTGTAAAGTAAAACATGAATAAGTTCGGTGATTAACTGATTACTACTCAACACATCCATACACTAGTTATTAAAAGTTTAAAATCTCATTTTTATAATATTTTTGCAAACTCAGAAATTATAACCGAAATCCTAACAAATTTTGCTAACATATAACTCAATTTCAGAAAAATATTATTTTTATATTTTTATATAAATTGAAATATATGATCATTTTAATTAAAAATTAGAAATTGAATATTTTATTAAAATTCTCAAATAATATTTTTTGTATAACAAACATTTTTTTTTAAATAATACTTTTAATGAAACAGAAAAAGTATATAAACATTCTTGCGTTTCATCCATTATATGATACTGATTTTTAGTTTTGTGCATTGACCTCTTGATGCTCAATTTACAAAAGGGTTTTGAGTAAGCACATGCAAAAAAAAAAAAGTTAAGTGAAGCTGTTGGTGCAAAATGATTTTTTTTTGTAGTCTTTCGTGAAATGCGAATTTGTTAACGTAATAGTACTACCTTTTGAATAAAGATATTAGTTAATTAATGGTAATTTCAATGAGAAAAAAGGTAATAGTGAGAAGAGATGTCTTGCAGAGTGGGTGAGCTAAACCTCTTAACTAATTGGACTCTCTAAATCTAATCTTATTTTCTCCTTCTTTATTCATTGGGCCAACCAAAAGTCCAAATCAAAATGGCCACCAAACTCACCAATGTCAACTTCTGTCGGAGAAGTCAGTCTAACCGATTTCCCTTTCACTTAAACAGTCATTAACACACACTCTTCTGTTTCAATCCGAGATTTAGTTAGGTTTTTAGTGGACTAGGGTTGATCCCGCGCTACGCTAGATTTTGGTTTTTTATGTCAGCTAGAATGTGACGTTTGTTTTGTAATTTTTGTAAATGGTTAATTCTATTTTTATTGTTTATATCTATAATTTTTATTTCGTTTTATATTTATAGAAAAATATGTATAGTTGTTTTCGTGTTTATATGAAGAAGATTATGTAATTTTTAAGAGGATTACATCTTTGTGTGCATAAAAAATAAGCTACAACATACTTATCACGAAAAAAAACATTCTCGACTGAATTCATATCGCTTCCATTGGTTTTGCCGGATGATAGTTTGCGTGAATCTATTTATGTTTCTAAAGTAGTTTTCTTTTCGTTCTCCAGAAGCTTCTAATAACAGCAATGAATTTCTTAAAGTAAAATCTTGTTGATGGAAAGGTAAATTGATTTAATGGAAAATTTTAAGCATAAAAAATTGTGATTTAATGATTTATGATTAATAAAAAAGAGACTATTTTTATATAATTAATGAAAATAGTAAAAAATAAGAAGATGAAAATAGTTTTAATTGCTCAATGCCATGTGTCTTTATTTTAAACTTGGTTTTTTGCTAAAGTGACACCTCTTATTAATCCCAAACTTAAACTTTTTATATAGTAGTAATTTTTGCTATAGCTTATTAATAGTAATTAGATCAAAGTAAAACCAAGCGACATGCGTCAATCGCTAAATTTAAAGGTAGTCACTTAACCCAACAACGGATTAAAGAATAGTATTTAGTAAAATACAAACATGTCATTATATCATTACATAAAATATAACCGAACCACATAGATAGAGTGGAGGTGACATGTCTACATGAAAACTAGTTATCGTCATCAATGGAAAAGATAGTTTTATAATTTGCGGATATTGTTCATATTTATAATATTATCTAGCCAAAGCAATTCCATCGACGATTGCAAATGTATGACTAAATAATATTATAATTATGTATACTACCAAACAAAAGGCGCCTGTAGCTCAGTGGATAGAGCGTCTGTTTCCTAAGCAGAAGGCCGAAGGTTCGACCCCTTCCTGGCGCGTTTAATTTTTTCTCCAGATTTTCAGAAAATCACTATATTCTACTTTTGTTTTACTGAGGAATTCGATGGGCTCAAAGCCTAAGCCCATTTACTAGTAAACAAAACAGACCTTTAATCCGAAAATTGAAGTCAGAATTAGAGACTGACAATGGCGCTTCTCGGCGACGACGGTCGAGGCTTCGATCTCGCGAGGAGACTAGAAGTTTCCGGCGTATGGCGGACATGGCTTGGCGATTCTATCTACTTCTCCTTTCATCAGTACCTTTCCTCTCCTTCTTCTTGGGAAGCTTTCATGCGCGTTGATGATTCTAAGTCTAGGGCTCAGATTCAACTTCAGCTCCGCGTTCGCGCTCTTCTATTTGACAAGGCAACCGTCTCACTCTTCCTCCGATCTAATACCATCCCCGCTTCATCATCTTCCATACCCGCGTCCGATGTTTCATCCGTCGCGGTGTCGAAGCTCAATCCTAATTGTATGTGGGTTTCCTTTTCTGGAGCTGTGTTCACGGTCGTTTGAGGTGTTGAAGTTGTGGGTGTTTATTTTTTTGTTTCCATTTTCAGATTTACAGCTTCACGGAGATGATGTGTACTACACTTTGGAGAACGCTTCTCTCGAAGGTGGGTTTCAGCGAGACGGAGGGATTCGACACAATCCGGGTTTACCCAAGGTGAGTCAAGGAGCTCTTGTTTTTCCTGAAAATGTCTGGAATTGAATCTTGATTCGAAAGGATTCACCTTCTTCTGAATTAGCAGAACATATATCCTAATCACTAAATAGATAGGTGGTAGTGAATTAGGTTACTTCAGCATGCTCCGTCTTATTCTCTGTGGATCTTTGAGCATTGTCTTCTTAAGTATTCCATTTCCACTAATGCTGCTGAAGAAACTGTGCGCTCAATCCTAATTTTGTCGTTGTTGAAGTAAGTGCTGGCATTATTTTTTGTGTGTTTATCTTCAGTACATCTGTTAATTTCTCTTCTGATGAGTTTTTCAGAGCTTATCAAAGCCAAGTTTTACCTCCGGGGCGAGAGGTAGTGAGTCTGATTTCAGTAATCTTGCTCAAAGGTCTAGGTTTGAGGAGTTACCCGATACTTGGTACACTCAGTTTATTTCAAGGTATGGTTTTAAATACGGGGTGTCAGTTGGAGGACAAGAATCTGACAAACGCACACCTGAAGGGATGTCTATGTACCTCAGAGTCGTGGATAGTCATAAGAGAAAACGTGCACCTTTTTTAGAAGATCGAAGTCCGGGGAGTTCAGCTCATATGATTAGATCTAGTTCACATCCAAGCTCCGGCTTCGATGGGAGTACTTCAGAAGATGATATACTTCTTCTTCCGGAGACAATGTTTAGGATGAATTGTGTACCTGAGACTGCCCTTTCGCCGATTACCAGAACACAAGACAACTTAAAAACAGAGTTCTACGGGGTACTAGATACTCTACCGCAAGTTGCTACCAGGAGTCATGTCATGATCGAGAGGCTTGGGATGATGCCTGAGTACCTTAGGATGGAAGAAAGAGGAGTTTTGCGTCGTAAAAAAGCTGAAAAAATGGGTTTTAGTGACGAACAAGCTGCTCAGGTGTCACGGAAAGTTGTTGCAAGCATGCTTCTGACAATGGGATTTGAAGGTGCAACGGAGGTTCCAATTGATGTCTTCTCTCAGTTGGTTAGCCGACATATCTGTAAATTAGGCCGTATTTTGAAGCTTCTTACTGACAGTTACAAAAAGGAGTGTTCAGCGATGCAGTTGATTAAGATGTTCCTTAATACTACGGGATATAGGTGAAGTTCTTTTAAGTGCTTTTGCCTCATACAAGTGATTTATGAAGATCGATCCTTGTCTTAATGAATCTTGCAATCTTTAGATGTCTCCTATCATATATGCTTTTCCTTTCATAGCTTTCTCCTCATTGACATCTGTTAGTGATAAAACTTCCAATTTTAGTTTTGTTCATGTGATTAAATGTGACGCCTTTTCTTTCAGTAACCTTGGGAGTTTAGCGGAGCTTGTTAAGGATGGTACTAGGAGTCATCCTCCCCCAAATCAGAAACAACCACAAGTGCTTCAGCAACAGTTACATCTGCAGCAACAAGCTCCTCTGCGGTTACCGCAACAAGTATGTACACAATGCTTGATGCACAAGTTGTGGCAACTTGTCATTTAGCATCGTTACTTGTTTTAGTTTTGTGCATGAAGAGATCATGGAAATGGAAAGTTTTTTTCTGTTGTTGCTGTTTAACTTCTCTGAGTTCTTGATTATTGCAGATCCAGCGGCAAATGCATCCACAGATTCAGCAAATGGTTAATCCCCAAACATTTCAGCAACAGCAACATCTAGAGAGAATGCGCAGGCGTCAAGTTACATCACCGCGACCTAATATGGATATGGAAAAGGATCGACCGCTGGTTCAGGTAAAGCTTGAGAATCCTTCTGAAATGGCAGTGGATGGAAATGCCTTCAACCCTATGAACCTAAGACACCAGCAACAGATACAGCAGCAACTCAGGCAGCAACAGATTGCTGCAATGTCGCATCTGCAACAACAACAGCCGGGCTATAACCAATTCAGGCAATTGGCTTCAATGCAAATTCCACAAATGCAAACACCGTAAGTAGCGTCTCGAAACTCAAGAGTCACATGGTTCCTATACTCTCTCGACGAGTTTTGAAAGTTGTGTCCCCATTCTATTTGCAGTACAACAGGAACGGTTAGGGCTCAACCCGTTAAGGTTGAAGGATTCGAACAACTAATGGGAGGCGATTCTTCTCTTAAACATGAGACGGACGATAAGCTGAGATCTCCACCTACCAAATAGCATTTGTACAGAGACAAACTACCCTGACCAAGGTCCTTATTTGTGTTGTTCGTGTACACATATCTCTCAGCTTAACTTTTATGGGTCAATGTATTTTATCTGATATGTCATCTAAGTTTAATAATATCGTCTTCCGCAAAAGGGGGAATTGGATTATAGGCTGGAATCACCAAGTTTTTGATAACGTCTGAAGAACATTAAGGTTTTATATTAGACATGTGCAGAGTTATTTACATTGATTGTGCCTTATTCCTCAACTCTTATTACACATCTCGTTGATGTTGATAGAGTGTACAGTAAATTTTTTTAATTATTATTTGTTCTACATTCCGACTCCATGATTCTCCAGCAACTTGATAAACCCTTCCACATACTGGTCTTGCAATCTCTTGTTCCCGAATATTTTCTTTTGCTGAGATCCAGCATTGTCTCTGTAGATCTTTCCTTCTTCTTCCAGGACAACCAGTCTGATTGTCTCTGCCACAGAAGCACTAGTGAATGACCCGTCTCGCTCATTCCTTGGAATCTCGGTGCCTACATTCATCCCAGCGAGCATCCTAGCCACAAGCGGCTGGTCTAGGTTACATGGAAACATGATCAAAGGAACACCAAAGCTAAGCCCTTCCACAGCTGATCCCCACCCACAGTGAGTAACAAACCCACCAACTGAACCATGGCTCAGTATCCTAGTCTGAGGTATCCACTCGGTCCAAATGACTCCACGCCCTTTGACTCTCTCTTCAAACCCATCCGGAAGAAACACAGAAGCTCCGGTCCTCTTCCTTAACGCCCAAAAGAAAGGTAACCCGCAGAGCTCCAGCCCATGAGCTAAACCTTGGATCTCTTTGTTACTAACGGTCACTTCGGTTCCTAGAGCTACATACACCACAGACTTGGCTCGCTGTGTATCTAGCCATTCCGTGATGTCTAGCCATGTCCTTTCATCATCTGCGTCATCTGTTGTTGTAGCGGGAAGTAAACCTATTGGAATCACAGGCTTTCCGTGGAGCTTCCTGAGCAATTGAATCCACTCAGCTTCGAGCTCCATACATGTTCTAATCGCAATAACCTCAGAGCCAACGTAAGCCAAACCCGCTCTATAGTTATCGTTCAATTCAGCTCCGGCTACACCTGCCGTGGGATACTCCATGATCCTCCTAGCCTCAAAGGGACGATAAACTATGTTGGTCTCAAACGGGACCCATGGTGGAGGCGCGATGAGATCTTCCGCAGTCTTGCGAGGATCACGATCATGGATCATGATTGATGATGGCCCACTTATGATGATGACGGAAGCTGCATTGAACGTGGTGAAGATGGCCCGTCTCACGCCGAGCTTCTCGGCGATTGGTGGGACCCAATGGTGCAAGATATCGTACACTATCCAGTCCGGTTTGGACGCGTTTAAGAACTCGGAGAAAGCTTCTGAAAGCCCATCGAAGGCTTTCTTGAGATAGCCGACATGAGTCTCCGGGACATCAGTGGTGGCCTCGGCGTTCTCCGGGAGGTGGTCGATGGCGTGAGGTAACGCCAAAGAAACGAAGTTTATGGAAAGGCCGTCGAAGGATATTTTGGGAAGACGTGAAATGTTACGCGGCGTGGAGATGAAGGAGACGGTATGACCTTTTCTTGCTATGAGCTTAGAGAGTTGTAAGTAAGGAATCATGTGGCCTAAAGCAAGCCATGGGAAGACTGCAACATGAAGCTTAAGGTTTGGTTCGGTCATGGTTTATCTCTTCATTGACAAACCAACGGCACCATGGTTGATCTTTTAAAGATCTTCTTCTTCTGTTTAAACATCTGGTAGTCATCAATGGCGGCTGAGTTGATATACTCTTGACACGTCAACAATTTGTTTGTAGTTACGAGGAGAATGCTTTTACTTTGAAAAGTGTGAATCTTTACATTGATTAAAGAGAGGAAAGATAAATATAATTAAGTTTACATCAAAAGGAAAGAAAACCAAAAGAAAATAACATTTTATCTCTGAGCTGAATAAAAATACTGGACTTAACGACATCCTCCGGCGTCCTCGGACGTCTTCAAGCAACAAAACCCACATTGGTCTTTTTTCATCTCCTTGATTTACTCTGCAAACGAGAATCAATAATCAAGTGCGCGACAGAAGACAAAGATGTCGGGCTTTGGTCAAGAATCGTAAATGTCAAGTTCAAAGCGGTTGCTTCAAGGGGTTTGTCCTGTATGCCTTTCAAGAAACTAGTGAGCCTTTCACTCCCGAGTTGTGTCTCAAAGATTCAGGATTTTCGGGAAGAAAGCCTGGATCGTGGTTTGACCCTGAAACAAAGTACACCAAAAAAATACGTCAGTAACGAGATATATTGAAAATATAATATGAAAGATTTGCCACACAATTAAGCCCAAAATATGAAGATTATTACGGTACCTTATTGTATAATCTCTAGCACTATCACAGGAAGACGAAGCTACTTGCAGAATTTTATATATACAGATGGGTTTTGCCAATCCAGGTCGAGTTACGCATTCCAAAAAAATTCCACAGATCTGCACTAGCCTCTGGAAATCCTTACGTGCTATCAGGAGGTCCTTCACTTAGCAGTGAATATGTATGAGAGCTAAACTTGCAGCCATTTTTCTCCATAATGTTGAACAGTTCATTAAATGCCTCTACCAGTCCCTGCTTCCCGACACCATCAATAATGATCTTCCAAGCTATTTCATCATGATAATAACCACATTGAAGCAAATTCTTGAAAACCCAACTCCCTTTCTCTTTTTCTCCAGTTTCATACAGCCCACATATCAACATTTTGCAAGACTCTAGTTGCGGTAAGTGACCAGCACCAATCATATCATCTACAACCTTTGCTGCATCCTTATACATTTCCAGCTTGCAGCAACAGCTAAGAAGAGCATTGAAAACCGACTCACTCGGAGATATTCCTTCGTTCTGCTGCATGTGATCAAAGACTTTCTCCGCAACTCTGACATTCCCAGTTTCGCAGATCCCTTTGATCAGCATTTCATAGGATTTGGCGTCGGGAGTAACACCATGTTCTACCATTTTTTCAAGAAGCTCAACCACAATGTCAAACTCAATCGTATTAGACATCAGACAGAGTCCTGTTGCACCGCCTTTCTCTTTTCCATATTTCATCTCTACCAGATGTTTGATCAGGGACAAAAACGTATGTTGAGAAGGTTCACAACCAGCATCAAGCATACACTTAAGGACATCAAATGCAGAATCTGTCAGCCCTTGATCGCCATAACCTCTAATCAGAGAGGTATAAGTGATCGAATCTGGGAAAACACCATCTTCCTTCATCTTCACCATCATATCCACAGCTTCTTTCAGTTTCCCTGCGCTACAGTAGCTTTGAATAAATGTTGTGTATGTATGCGCATCAGGCTTTGTTCCAGAGATCAGCATATCGTGAAAACGTCTCTCAGCCTGATCAAAATCCCCTTCCTTTAGCATTCTATGAATCAAAATTGTATCTGTACTGGCTGTAGTCTGTAGACCCATCTCCACCATTTTTTTCTCCAACAACATTGCTTCCCCCAATTTTCCATCGGTACATAGCCCATGAATCAGGGCATTAAAAGTCAACGAGTTTGGCAAGCAATTCTTACTCAACATTTTCTCAAGGATTAGAAAAGCTTGGTCGTGTTTATCCGACTTGCAGTATCCATCAATCAATGCAGTGTACATCACCACATTTGCATTTAGACCTTTCTGCTCGAGAGAATCAAATAGGTCACGGGCTTCTTCCACTCTTTTTCTTTTACACAAAGAATCTATGAAACTATTATATGTCCACTGATCTGGAGCTAATCCTCTATCATGCATCAAACTAAGCAATCTATATGCACTATCAAAATTACCAGATCTACACTGCCCATCGATTAATGAATTGTAAGTGACAACACTGGGAACCACTCTGCGCTCCAGCATCTTATTAAACACTCCCATTGCTCTGTGCACATTCTTCTTACAAAACCCACTTATCAATTCATTGTAAGTGCGTGTATTCGGAATGATGTTACGTGATTCCATCAACTCCACAACGTCTAGCGCATCTTCCATCATCCTCTGCTCACAATACCCATTAATCAGTGCATTGTAAGTGACTACATTTGGCATCAACCCTTTCTCCAGCATATGACCTAACAACTCTCTTGCTTCCTCGAATTTACATTCAGTACATGAACTACGAATAAGCACCGTATAAGTGTGAATATTTGGGGTAATGCCTTTCTCTGACATCTCCTTACACAAGTTCAGAGCTTCGGACTTCCTTTTTGATCCACACAAAGCATTTATAAGCACTGTGTAAGTACGAACTGTTGGATAACAGTCGTCATCCTTCATTTTCAGAAACAAATCCATCGCTTCATCAATCCTCCTCGCTACACAAAGACCATGTATAAGGTGAGTGTATGCAACCTCATTCTTACGGAATCCTTTAAAAGGCATCTCCTTAAAAACCTTAAAGGCAGAATCTAAATCCTTCCTTTGACAATAACCCATAATCAAAGAGGTATCTGTGAAAAAATCAGGATCCAATCCAGCCTCAACTATCTTACTCACATACTGCTTCGCCTCTACCACATTCCCTAGCTTGCAATACCCAAAAACCATTTTATTATATGTGTAAATGTTTGGATAAACCTTATCCTCCAACATTTCCATATAAAGTTGCTCCATTTCATCGACCAGTCCAAATCTAGCCAATGAATTCAACAATGTGTTGTAACACTCAATCGTAAGCTTATACTTAAGCTCAAATCTCTCGTCTTTATTCATCTTCCTACAGAAATCCAAAACAAACACCGCGTCTCCTACTGATTCACATCTCTTTATCATCCATGACCTGATCTTAAACACAATATCCACATACCCGTTGTTTGTAAGAAGAGTAAGAAGAGATGCATAAGAATAGACACTGTGCTTGAATCTCGGATTCTGTGAGATCCAATGAGAAAAATTGATAGCTGTTTTGGGATCTAGATCGAGTGAGAACAACGAGGAAACATGGGAAGGGCTTATCGCCGGAACCATTGATTTCAAGGACGGAGACTTGTGCCAATTGGGTTTAGAGAGAATTGAGAGCAGACGGTGCGGAATACTATTTGCGTCGGATACTTCCTCCGGAAATGTGCGTTTAAGCGGAGAAACGGAGCAAAACGGCCGGCGAGCGAGGAGGCGGACGAAATAAGTGCAAGGAGAAGGAACTGCAACACCCTTGGATACTTTCATCACCAGGATTGCGAAGGAGGATACTGAACCAGGCAAGCTTGCTTCACACTGTGGTTGTATTCGACGGATCATCGATCCCCGGTGACGTTTGGATCTCTCCGATGATGGAAACACAGAGCAAGAAGAAAGGAAGAAACTCTGCAGAACGGCGTAAGCATCCTCCAGAACCAGAAAAGGTTATGAGCCCAATGTGCCTTAATGGGCATTCAATGTGGCTAAGCGGACCGTTGTGTTACTAAGTGCGCCTGTGAGTGCCTTCATCGGCCTTAACGAGCCTTCATGGGCCTTAACGAGCCTTCATGGGCCTTACTATGGAAAAAGGTGCAATTTCTATTATTCCGGCGGAAATACTCAGATGATAGTCGGCGGAAAAATCCGTTGGCGATGAAAAGAAATTACAACGGCGGATTGATCGCCTTCTCTATAATTTCAAGCTTCTTTGGTATAAGAACAGGTTCGTCGGGACCCTATTTTCGTACTCAATATAGGCTTCTCTGCATTACAAGTAATTCTTTAACAACGACGCACACTTTCTCTCCGTTTCTCAGACGATGCATAAACGAAAGATCATTAGCAGGAATCAAGAGCATCCAAGTCCAGATGCTCAAGTCTGGTTTCCCAATCCAACTTTCCGGCAGCAAACTCGTCGACGCGAGTTTGAAGTGTGGCGAGATCGGTTACGCCCGCCAGCTGTTCGATGGAATGCCTGACAGACATATTGTGACATGGAACTCTATAATTGCATATTTTACTAAGCATAGAAGAAGCAAGGAATCTGTTGAGATTTATAGATTGATGATCACGAATAATGTTTTGCCAGACGAGTACACGCTGTCCAGTGTTTTCAAGGCGTTCTCAGATTTGGGTCTTGAAAAGGAAGCTCAGAGAAGCCACGGACTTTCCGTGATTCTGGGTTTGGAAGTCTCAAACGTGTTCGTTGGAAGCGCCCTCGTGGATATGTATGTAAAGTTTGGCAAAACGAGGGAGGCGAAGTTAGTATTAGACCGCGTGGAAGAGAAAGACGTAGTTTTGATCACAGCTTTGATCGTTGGTTACTCGCAGAAGGGTGAAGATGCAGAAGCTGTCAAGGCATTTCAAAGGATGTTGGTGGAGGAAGTCCAGCCTAACGAGTACACTTACGCTAGTGTATTGATATCTTGCGGAAATTTAAAGGATATAAGCAATGGCAAGTTGATTCATGGACTTATGATCAAGTCTGGGTTTGAGTCTGCTCTTGGCTCACAAACTTCTCTTCTTACGATGTATTTAAGGTGCAGTTTAGTCGATGATTCCTTGTGGATTTTCAAGTGTATCGAGTACCCAAACCAGGTGACTTGGACGTCTCTTATATCGGGGCTTGTCCTAAACGGTAGAGAAGAAATGGCCCTAACTGAATTTAGAAAGATGATGCGTGATTCAGTCAAGCCAAACTCTTTCACATTGTCAAGCGCTCTCAGGGGGTGTTCGAATCTCGCAATGTTTGAAGAAGGCAGGCAGATTCATGGGATAGTGACTAAATATGGTTTCGATAGAGATAAGTATGCCGGGTCAGGGCTCATCGATCTGTATGGGAAGTGTGGATGTTCGGACATGGCAAGGTTTGTCTTTGATGCCTTGAATGAAGTTGATGTTATATCTTTGAACACAATGATCTATTGTTACGCACAGAATGGTTTCGGACACGAAGCAGTCGAGTTGTTAGAGAGAATGAACTTTCTTGGAATTCAACCAAATGGGGTAACAGTCTTGAGTATACTCTTGGCTTGTAACAACTCTGGATTAGTTAAGGAAGGTTGCAAATTCTTCGATTCCTTTAGAAAGGATAAGATCATGTTAACGAATGATCATTACGCTTGTATGGTAGATATGCTTGGACGGGCAGGCAGATTAGATGAGGCGGAAGTGCTTATAAACGAGGTGATAAACCCTGATTTGGTTCTGTGGAGAACGCTGCTCAGCGGCTGTAAAATTCATAGAAATGTTGAGATGGCAGAGCGGTTAAAGAGAAAGATCCTTGAGATTGCACCCGGAGATGAAGGAACCCTCATTCTAATGTCAAATCTCTATGCATCCACGGGGAAATGGAACAGAGTGATTGAGATGAAGAGCGATATGAAGGAGATGAAGCTGAAGAAAAATCCAGCGATGAGTTGGGTTGAAGTCGATAGAGAAACGCATACATTCATGGCTGGAGATTTGTTTTCGCACCCAAACTCGGAGCAGATCCTTGAAACTCTTGAAGAGCTGATCATGAAAGCTAAAGATATGGGGTATGTTGAAGACAAAAGCTGTGTGTTTCAAGACATGGAGGAGAATGCAAAAGAGAGATCTTTGCATCAACATAGCGAGAAACTGGCCATAGCTTTTGCAGTTTGGAGAAATGTTGGTGGAAGTATAAGGATTCTGAAGAACCTTAGAGTTTGTGTTGATTGTCACAGTTGGATCAAAATCGTATCAAGAGTTATACAGAGAGAGATTATCTGTAGAGATTCAAAGAGGTTTCATCATTTCAGAGATGGGTCTTGTTCGTGTAGAGATTATTGGTAAATGAATGTGGCTAGGTTTGTATTAGGCCCAAGCCCATTTGAAACGAGCCCAACATTTTTGTATTATTAGTTGTTAGTCTTGTAGATGAAATGACAATGTTATTATAACAATAGTAAAGGTCATCAAATGTTTTTATTTTAAAATGATAAAAAAAACTAATTTCTGATTAGTGATCTAGTACAACAATATTGGCAGATTTTTTTGTTCCTAGATTTTTAGTAAAATCAGCCAAATGATAAATAATAGATTCTTTTTTTAGCATTTTAAAAGGAAAATCCAGCCATTATCAATTGTTAATTGCTTAGTTGGCGGTAACTTTTAAAAAGATTAATAATAATAGTTACAGCCAAAAGTGAATTTGAAATAAAGTGATATATAGACCTTTTTAATCTAACATTTTGGAGTTTTTAATCTATTTTTTATTGTTTTTCACGATTAATTTTTGGATTATACGTGAAAAAACAATAAAATTTCGGTTACGACGAAGAAAAAAGGTAATGACGTGACAAGAAGAAAAAAAACATGTAACTTGTTTTGTGTTGGAAGCTTTCTCTACTTCTTTTTTTTGTCCTCATCATTACCAAGAGACGTTATTTTGTGATGAGGTTATGACAAATTTCGTATTTGTGCTTAGGTTCGATGGCCACATGTACAAAACTTGGTTCGAAAGAAGTTGTAAATCTTTTGTTTTATTTTTCTCTTTGCTTTACTCGTTTGGAATAACAATTTCACCTTTTTCATTTTGTTTTCTATGATCCTATATTACCAAGTTGGATAATTTACAACTTTCACCCACTTTAGCTCACACACTTGCATGCAGGTGTCCGCTTTAATAAGTATTTAAATTTAAAAATTGCCCCATAAATTAATATCATAAAATCGGCATAAACTCGAGGTAAAAGCGATTAATACATTAATGAAACAATAGATATTTTTGAATAGAAAAAATAATTATTCTATCTCCTTGTCTCACGAGTCGTGCTTTCTCGCAATTGGTTTAGGTTCTTGTTGTGGCAAAGCCGTGAATAGCGACATATTAATTTTATTCATATTGTATGATATAAAAGCAGTTACATCACTTGTATTCACATTCATCATGCTCCTTCGCTATCTACCCGTTTCATTAAATCATCACAAAACATTTCTATCATATTTTATTTATTTTGTTTATTATATTGCAGTTTTAAAAATGATTTATTTGTTATAAATGACATTATACTTTAGCTTTTTATTTGGCTAGTTAATGTACATGGTGTCGACCAAAAGCAAGAAAAGGTTAATTCTTGATTTACATTACCTTTTTAGGATAGTTAACAAGAGATGATAAAGTGAAGAAAACAAAAAGTGAAGATATCCGAAAGACAATGTTCGTAGGATGAAAAAATCGTATAAAGCAAACTTACTAATGATCAATCATAAAAAGGTTAAAAGGAGATTGTAGTATGCAAAAGTTCCAACATCACCTTTTAAAGTTTTAAGTGATCGAAACATTTTAAAAGTGATCGCAACCTAAGAAAAAAGTAATTCTTGTAGATGTGTGTGTATGAATATACATATAGATCAATAATATACCTATAAATAAAATAAAAATATTTTAATTAAAAATTACTCTTCTGATCTTTTTATATGTATTTTTGTGCTTTATGATTAACTTATAGTTTTCTCTCTAGAACTTAAAAATCATATAAACCTATCGTAGATTGAGTTTATTAACAGTTAGGGAATGCGCACGATGAGAATCGATCGTTAATTGAGTTTATAACAAACACAAATGGAATTTTAGTTTTTCTTTCCTTCAGAAATTGAATCATTGATTAAATAATGATGAAAGTCATATATCAACTATTAAGTAAGTATAAATTGGAAACGTAATTATTAGTAGCTGTGCCATTAATTTAAACACTAGAGGTAAAAGATTATTCACATTCACCATACAAAATTTACTAATTCATCAAATTATTAATTTTTATCAAGTATTAATTTATTCATATAGTATTTGAAATAATCAAAATCGAAACAGTCCGTTTGCACATGCCTACTTGTGCATAAGACATTAGTACTTGCAGACCTTCCCTAGATCAGTAATAAGATTTACATATACATATACACACTAACATATATGTGTGTTCATGTATATACTAATATGTAATATGAATGTAGAGAAGAAGTTAAAGGATGGGGCTAAAGAGAGACTGACTGCAAAAGAAGGCTAAGGCCTGATCTCTATGTTTCACGTAGACTCGACATAGTTCAGTGTCTACTAAGATGCTATATGCTTGTATGTACACATTAATTAGACCACACTTCACTGACAATATTTTTTTATATAACTTCAATCAATCTATATTTACTTCAATTTTGCTGCACAACTATCGATGTTCTTACGAATATTACACACTGTTTATTGACATTTTAATTTTCACTAAGGTATGATAATTGATGTGGATGGGCAATTATTTTGTTTGGCTCGACGTGTGTATAATTAAGCTCAGTTAAACTTAACAAAATCAGTAAAATTATTTAATTACTAATCCCAAGGAAACATTATCTGTTTACTGAAAATGACGTTTGAAGAAATTTTTGAATTAATTAGTATAATTAACTTTAGAATAACAGCCACCCGATTAGTCATTATTCGTTTGACCACCAAACCAAGAGTCTTTCAATAATTAAGCTTTAAGCACAGTAAATCCTGTTTGGAATTTTCCCAACATTGAAATAATTTAAAATACAGACAAATCACAAATTTAGAGAATCTATTATAGTATCTCTCTCCATTCTTCAATTTCACCCCCCAATTTGGTTTTTGTTTACAAATTGAAACTTATAATACTAAAGTAGTAACCAACAAGAACAACAAAAGCTGACTACAAATAACACCCAAAGAAAACAAAAACTACAAACATAAATATTTGTTGGCATTACATCACGAACATACATAATTTTAAATATTGATCATATAAATATAGTTTCTTTTAACTTACCAAGAATCATGGCAAAGCATTATAATGATTAAGATCAGTCCAAGCTTCAAGTCCATTGCTCCATTGATCACTTCCTCCTGTATTGTTATTATTATTATCATTGTTATTAGTCACCCCTTCGTTATCATTATTATTACCAAAATACCACTCTGTCTGATTATCTCCTTTCTTCATCGGCGACGGCGACGAGTTGACGATCTCGAGATTCCTGTAAAGAATCGGCTGTGGCCTCTCGACAACGACAGTCTCTTCTTTAGAATTGCCAAAAAGCATCGCCATCCTCTGTTGCTGAAGCCTCCAGTGTAAATCTTGGTTTAAACAGCTCAAAGTTTCTATCGAAGTAGCTAAGTTTCCGTCGGTTGCTCCGGTGGTTGAGAAAGTCGCCGGTGAAATGTTGTTGGTGTTGTTGTAATCTCCGAAACCCATTAAGGATAAACCCGACCCGACATCAACGGGTGCTGTTGTTTCGACCTGCTCCATGGGCCTAAGGCCAAGAACTTCTTGATTATTCAAAAGTTGAAGATCGTTGATTTTGTTGAGAGATAAACCGGCGAGCTGAAAATCCATTGTTGTTGGAGGAGGGAAGAATTTGGAGGAATCTTCCATGATCGAAGAGAAAAATCTCTGAGACGAAGAAGAAGACGGAGTTATTGTGTTAGGTTTGATTGATTTTTTGGTTTTCCGACAACCACCACCGATGGGGACGTTTCTTAAGGCACCGCCACGTGTCCAGTAACGACGGCAAGATTTGCAGAAGTGACGAGGTTGAGAGAGGCTGTAGTTGTTGTAGTAACAGAACTTTGTGTTAGAGGAGTTGCAGCGAGGGCATTTTAGGGTTTGTTGGTCTTGAGAGCCGGAGGAAGACGGTGGTTTTTTGGTATGAGGTGTACCGGAGATACGGTGATCCGGTTTAGGAGAGTGGAGGTTGGTATGGGAGGACATGATAGATGATGGGACGAGAGAAAAAAAGGAAGAAGAAAAGTTTGTTCCTTTCCGATTTCTTCTTGGTTTGAAGGAAATAAGTAAATGTAGGAGAAGAGATAGAGAGAGATTGAGGAACAGTCGGTACAAGGGCTTCGTGTGGTGCATATTTATATACAAAAATGATTTTGTATATATGTGAGCAGATATATGGTCGGTTTTATGTATTAAAAAAAGTTTCTTTGGCATAATTAATGATAGATATTGATTTATTTGAAGCAATCAAAAAGTGTTTTTGTCTTAAAACAGTGGGAGAGACTTAATCACTTTTTTGTTAATGTCGAGACTTAATCATAAATCACACTGTGTTTTTATCTCAAAAAAGTTGGACGTGCTTAATAATGTAAATGTTTTTGGCGTTTGTAATTGTATTTGTATTTATATAGTATTAAAAGTGTATTTATGAAAATGAGACTTTAATATATAGAGTTTTAGTAATCATTTTTAAGTCATTAAACGCAAAATTGTTTTTTTAAATGTTTCCGTTTATGATTGACACACACCAAAATATTGATGTTAAAACAATATATAAGCGTAATATCTTAACATACTGACATCTACATATAAATTTTTAAATTCAATTATTTATGTTTGAACACCTAAAACTAGAATAATGGTGTTGGATGTAAACATGTTTAACGATTATACAGGAATATATATCACTTGGTTTTTTTTTTGGTTGAGTATTACTTTGTTTATATCAACAAGGTAAAATATATAACATGTTTTAACAACTCTTTGAGGTAAACCACTTTTTTTTTTACTTTTTTGGCCATATATTAATTAAACATGCTGTATACGGCAAAACAAAATAATACTCATGTGTAATCGTAAACCGCCATTGTAGTAGACCTGTAACTCGTAAACCGCCATTTTTGTCAAAACTGTTACATGTGATTAATTCATCATAAATTTGCTTTGTAGTTAAAGTCTTTGTGTTACGTAGAGAGAGAGATAAAGATGAGTAGATAATAGAGACAAAAGGAGAAGATGAGAAAGAGGCATGAAGTGGCAGAAAAGACAGAAGAACATATATAACTGTGCAATTGATCGGAACAAATCGGATAGAATTTGTTATGTGTCTTGTTTCTATTGTTGAGGTAACGTTTTTTCTGTGTGTGAAGTGTGCACTGCACCAATCTTTATACGTAAACTATGTATTATACTGTTTTATTTCTTTACATACATACATGCATCTATACTTATAGCTGTCAGCCATATGCAACTCTATTAAGGAAACCAAAACTATTGGAACAAACTATTAGTATATATCTTTTTTAAGTTATTCTTGCCAAGAATTTGAGAATACATTTCTCAACATTTAGACATAATTCAATACTATATGAAAATTTTGGATTTACATGAGTCCTGAATATAGTTGTTATGCAGAAACATACAATTTATAGTCTAAACAATTCAGCAGGTTTTGAAAAGTTTTATAGGTTTTAAGGAATTTATTTTGAGAGAGGAACGAGTAGGGTTTAGGAGGAAAGTAACACTAGTTTAACTTTCTGACATCTTTGTAAAGTCTTTCTCTTAATAAAAATTTCACCATTAACTTCAAAAAATTCTCTGACCTACTTTATCACTTTTGATCTTTTTTTCAAAACTCCAACTAAAAACTCAAAATATTTGACATTTGTTGAAGCGAACGAAGTGGAACTGCTATCAGAATCAGATTTTATTGGGTTTTTATATACGTATTAGAATTTCAATTACACAATTGTTGAGGTAATGTCTTCAATACAGACAAATGTATATATATTATAATGTTTTAATAAATAATAAAGTCCAAAAATAGAAAAAGAGAAGATTGCGTTAAAATGATTGATTAAACGTCTCCATCTGTGAAGAAACACGAGAGAACGGAGAAGAAAAAATGGGAAACATGTGAGAGCTTCAAGAATGGATCTCTCGTGAGACTGAACCGATCATCCTCTCATACATACAACTTACACCCTTTCTCTTTTGTTTTTAACTTACAATAAATCCAAAACCGCAATTGCAAATGATAATCCTACACGCCCGGTTTAACTTTTATAACTAAAACTATTCTTCATATATTTGTTAAATATATTACTTTTTTAAAAGTTTTAGGTCTTTGACCTATAAATTTAAAATAAAATCAAAATGAAACGTTGTTTAAAGGGAGAAAGAGACGTGACACAAAAATGACTCAAGGTAAAAGACGCAGTTTCATCAAAGGATTGGTCAAATGTTATATCGTTATCAAACGTTGTAGAAGCATATTATATACCACCTGATTTTTACCCGCTCTGTTCCCATTTATTCCAGCCGTAATTTGACCCCCTTTTCATTAATTATTACTCTGCATTTATTTATATGACTTCCGATCAGAGATCATAATTAAATTATCTACAGAGATCTTGGACACAGGAAAAAATAAAGAAGAAAAGAAAACAAGAACTAATATTAGAGACATGTGAAGCTAATCACGGGAAATGAAAGGGAAGAGAGAAGAGCAGATCCGTGGAGGCCCATAGCATTTAATTGGGCTTTGTTTTGGAAATATCCTAAAGCCCAGGAAAACATATGCTGGTTTGATGGGTCTATGACTTTATTGAAAAGACAATAACGGTCTGGACCGTCTGGTGGCTATTCCGACCATTACCAACATTCCACGTACGGTATCATAAATTGACCAATACTGTGCATTTGTATTAAAGCTTATGATAAAAACATACATTTTTCTAAAAGTTCGGATGTACTTGCATTCCGTTTACATTTTGAGAAACTAATTTGTAGAAATATGTTTTTCTTCTTCTCACATGTAAATTACATACGTAGCATTTCAAACACTTAAAGCCTAAAAACAACTGAAACTGATCTTGCATATGTTTCCATTTCCTACTTTACTTGAAAGAAAATGTCATATGCGAACATAACCATAAGAAGAAAGAAGAAACAGAGACAAGACAAATGAACAAGCAATTTGAACAAGAAGCTTTTTTTTTCTTCTCATGACAACTTATTATTGACATTCTTGTCTTCAAAACGAAATGTTAAACACGAGCTTTTTTCATAACAACATACATAAGGAACAACAAAACAGTAAAAATACAAATTAGTGCAGGGATCAAAGATAATCCCACAAAGAATAGACACGCTTCAAGAGCATGAACAATTAATTCATAAAGATAAAAACAGAGCATAGAAGATAGTGCGAGAATTCAAAGTAATCTCAAATCCTTCAGCTAACGACCAACTTCGTTGATTGAGAACGTTATCGAAACTCTACTTGAGTTGGCCGAGGGAGAAGAAGAAGACGACGTGTAATACGTAGCAACAGGCCTCTTCAATGGAAGGTTATCAGGCAATGGTGACTCAAAGTTCAGGATTTGGATCGCTTGTTTTATCAATGGTCTCGAGTTTTTATCAGGATGACCACACCATAACCCCAAAACGAGAAGACATTCAGCTTCTTCCCTTTTGAAATCCTCACCCAAATTTTCATCTACACCTGAAACTAACAGTTGTTTTTTTCCATAAAGCTCCCACACTTTCTCCACAAGACTCTTATCATCACTCTCTGCATCACTGTTTTCTACATCATCTTCTTTTGTTCTCTCCAACGATTTTCTCCCTGTGACAATCTCTAATAAAACAATTCCAAAGCTATACATATCAGATTCCTTACTTGCACATCCTGTCATCACATACTCAGGCGCCATGTATCCAAAAGTTCCAGCCAATCCTGTTTTATGGGAATCAAGCTTATGATTCATAACCCGAGCTAGCCCGAAATCACCCAACTTTACATTGAAATCACCGTCAAGCATTATATTGCTTGCCTTGATGTCTCTGTGTAGTACACATTGGTCCCATTCTTCATGAAGATAAAGTATCGCAGAGGCTAGACCAAGAGCTATCTTGTACCTTATGTCCCATGAGAGTATTTGTGGTCTTTTACCAAAGAGGTGAGAGTTCAAGCCACCTTTTGGCATTAACTCATACATCAGCAAAAACTCATTTTCTTCGTTACACCAACCGATGAGTTTCACCAGGTTTCGATGTCTTAATTTGCTGATGACCTTAACTTCGTTTAAAAACTCTTTCTTTCCCTGCCTAGAACCACAAGATAATCTCTTCACCGCAACCATCATATTGATTTCTTTCAAGTTCCCACTGTAAACCGCTCCAAATCCTCCTTCACCTAGCTTCCTATGGTGTGAGAATCCATTGGTTGCTGACATGAGATCCTTATAAGAAAACTTTCTTGGTCCTGTTTCCCTTTCGAGGTCTTCGTTTATTGATATCATGTTTGTTATCTCTCTTTCTTTCCTCTTTCTTTGCTTCTGCGACCAAACCACCGCGGTTGTGATGACCAGAAAGGCCAGGAGAACAAACCCGGCAACCGAAATGCCAAACACCAGTCCTGTCCTGCTGTTGGCTTTCTCGTTATCCAGACTTGAACTGAGCTCCCACGATAATAGTCTATGTTCCTCTGTGTTTGCTCCAGCAGCGGCTATAAACCCGAGCATAACTTCTGATGGTAGAACCTTTGCTAGGTCGATGATGTAAGAAAGGCTCGAATTCTCCTTAAGATCAGCAGTGGTTGTTAGTTCATAAGCCCAAGTCACACTCAAATTCTTAGTAACAGAATCATAAGAGATCTGTGCATGACCAACATCTTGGCTGTGTGAGCTTGCGTTCCAAGACGTGTAGTTGGAAGAAACAAGCGAGTTATTATTGATCCCGACATGAGATCCAACGTTCCTAGGATCCCAATCTGGATCGTTGAACGTGTCAAATTCGATATGAACGAGCGGAAATGAAGATTTGTAAATATCCTCTCGAGTGAAGAGACCCAAGAAACCACCAACTGAGTATGCAGGAAGTTGAGCTCCCATAGGAGCAAGAAAGAAACATATCCCATGACCATCCGCTGAAAGGTTACGAGCATCGATTTTAAAGGAGAAACTGGTGTTGAAATCGGAAGCTATACCAGTTCTACGGCTCCATATAGGCCTTCTTGGAATAAGTAATCCAGCCAACCTGAGATGCATGTGCACCGTTGTTGAAGCTCACCGTCCCATCTTCATCGGCCGTTGCATCCCCATGGTAGATTATGTTTCCTGAATGATCACCTGGTCGAAAACTAGTAAAGTTGAAGTAAAGTGAATCAACAACAAAAGGGAGGAGGAGGAAAAGAGAAAGGAACAAGATTGAATTGGCCATCAAAAAGGAAGAAGAAAAGATTTACAGAAAAGATGGCGCTGATTTAAGATCATTAAGTAACACAAGACGAACTAAAAGAGCGGTCAAGAAAAGACACTTATTTTGAGGCTCCATTCAACAGATCACTATCAGTGATTCCTTAGCACAAGTTAGTTTTTTTTTTTTTACTTTTCTTAAATATCAAGTCAAACCAAGGGTATAGAGTATAGACAATCTTCAAAGACTTTGACTTAGTCCAATTCAAAACTTTGTTTTAAGGATATGGCAAAACATTCGCCTTATCACAGAGCAGCTTAAGGAACTTCAACAAACTATCCGTTTAGCCGAACCATTGGCCTCTAAACTTTCGATCCGGTTAAAAATCATGACTCGAGAGGAAAGTTCAAGTTCTTAGGAAGCTCATTGCCACAAAACACAAGTATAGAGGGAAAAACATAACTATTGGGTATATATATATAATAAACAAAATTACCGGGTATATAACTCAATAATCTAAAGTACATGATACACATATGTTATAAACAAAACCATTGGGTACATATGTAATTAAGGAAACGGTAGGGACCAGTTGTGACAAACAAATACAAGATACATGTAATTAAACAGAACTCGATGGTACATGCGAAAGTTTGAAATTATTTATCTTAGAAAAATAATTTCGACAAAAAAAAGAGAGCAAATATTAGCTAGTTATCAGGACTCTGTTTTTGGAGATCTCTGGAAACCTTATGACCATCGTCGAAGTTCTGCGAATAACTCACAGCATCGTAGTGAAACTTTATTAACCTTTTTGGTTTCGTGTTCTCCAATCCGCAACTTGTAACCAAAAATAACAATCTTCTTAGCAAATTCCTTAATCTCGGACTTGATCTTGTCTTCTCGTTGTGGTTATTGATTCGAGTATACTCTGTTTCTCTGTGTATTAACGAGAGACAAGACGACGGCGAACTCAAGCATCGACCGGTGAAGTACGATGGTTTACGGTGGTTGGCGAGAACTAGATCTCTCTCCATTTCTTGGAAGAAAAAAAAGATTTATTTTAATGAGCGAGGTGAGATTTGGGTTTTATAATCCACGAAAGAGTTGGAGCTAAAAATTAATGAATGGCCTAAAAAAGTAGAAAATAATGTCTATTTTGGATTGTTATGTTTTGGCGGTCCAATCATATTTTTTCGTTTTTCATGGAGCGTTACATTGTATTGAAACTTGTTACTTTTCGCTAGTCAACATTTTGTTGTTGTAATATCTTATCTAAATGTAGTAAAATGGTAATATATTGTAAATCCTTATGATAGCCTGATTAGTTAATAGTTTTATCACCTATATATAAAATAAAGAAATAATTACGTAATTGGGATTTATATTCCAGTGTTTTATCATTTGACAGTGTTGTTGATGAAAATTAGTGTGGGATCCTTTGTCGCATTTGGGGCAGAACACAGACTATCCAATCAGCTTCAACGTGTCTTGTCGGTATTTTAGATCTCCCCGTCAACAAGTTATTACGATGTGTATCGTGACTTGTGAGCTTGTGGGCCATTATTACCTTACATTCTACAAAAAGGACAAAAACAGGAATATGTGAAAACGCTAGAAGGAGGGGTCGAACCTCCGACCTTGTGGTTAACAGCCACACGCTCTAACCAACTGAGCTATTCCAGCTTTTGATTACAAACTTGGGAAACAATTATATAGCATTACTCATTTTTACAAGCTATTCAAATACGAAATAGATATATATATTTATATATATATATGTAATTATTTGTGTATAGCTTTTACAAAATTCGTGAATATTTATGTTTATTGCATTTCTTCTTATCATCATAAAATTTTCACTTTCAATATTTAGTTTAGCTAGAGCTTCCCAATGTAACAAAACTAACTTGTTTTAATTTTAATTGACAAAATTACCCTTTTGTGACATCGATAGCATTGACTTTTGAGACCTCACATAATCGCATTCAAAATAAACCAAAAAAATCTCAAAGAAATAAGAAAAATCCGAAAAAATATGAAGAGAATAACAATATTCGCAACGTTTGTTATAGCCAACACTCTAATGGCGACTACTTCAACGTCTCGAGCCTCTCTCAATCTTCTTCTTCGCCGTTCACCACCAACAAAACTACCAAACGCCAAGTTTTTCTCTTCTTCTCAGTTTCGTCCCTCAACTTTCTCTAAATCTTATCCTTGCCCCATTTGGTCTTCCTCTTTCTCCTTCTGCATCCCTCCTAGATCCACTTCCACTTCTCTCCCCTTCCGCCACTTCTCCTCTTCTCCTCCCTCGATGTCCTCCGCCGTCTCCGCTGCTTCTTCTTCCGCCGTGGACTCCGACGAGAGTCTTTCCTCGAATCCTCTCTTGCAGGATTTCGATTTCCCTCCCTTTGATTCCGTTGATGCCAAGCATGTTCATCCCGGAATTCGTGCTCTATTGCAGCACCTCGTACATTTTCTTCTTCGTTTCCTCATCGGTTCTTGTCGGATTATTACAGCCTCTTGTGTGTTTTGTTATCGACATTTTTTGTTTTGAGTTTTAGATTTGATTTCTAAATTCTTTTCAGGAAGGTGAATTGGAGCAGCTAGAGAAATCTGTGGAGCCATCATGGCCTAATCTGGTGGAGCCATTAGAGAAAATCGTTGATCGGTTAGGTGTTGTTTGGGGACTGATCAATCACCTCAAGGCTGTCAAGGACACACCTGAGCTTCGTGCTGCCATTGAAGACGTTCAGCCAGAGAAGGTGAAGTTCCAGCTCAGGTTGGGGCAAAGCAAGCCTATCTACAATGCCTTTAAAGCTATTCGTGAATCTCCTGACTGGCCATCGCTGAGTGAAGCTCGTCAACGTTTAGTAGAAGGCAAGTAGATCTAATTGGATCAACGGAAGAACATATCTTTCATTCTCTTTGCAACTTTTTAGTGTAATAGATGGGCTAACTGTTGTTTTCAGCACTATTTCAGCACAAATAAAGGAGGCGGTTCTCATTGGTATTGCTCTTGATGATGAAAAAAGAGCAGCGTTTAACAAAATTGAACAGGTTTGATTTAAGCCATTGACAAATAAATGTCAGTTTGTTTAGTGATTGGTTGGTACTTCTATGTTTGCTTTGGTTTCACACGAACTGTCATCTCTTAGTATTAATATGCTTACTCCATTTTTTTGTTCTGGATTGAAGGAACTCGAAAAACTTTCACATAAGTTTTCAGAGAATGTTTTGGATGCTACAAAGAAATTTGAAAAGTTGATAACAGAAAAGAAAGAGGTGGAAGGATTGCCTCCAAGTGCTCTTGGGCTATTCGCACAAGCTGCTGTGTCCAAGGTATCGATACTAACTGAATGACATGCAAATTTCCATGTTTCTTTTCTTTTGGGGTTTATCAGTTGTTCGCTCTTGATGTGTGACATAAGGGTCATGAAAATGCAACTGCTGAGAATGGACCATGGATCATTACACTGGATGCTCCTAGTTATCTCCCTGTCATGCAACATGCCAAAAACCGTGCTCTGCGTGAGGAACTCTACCGTGCTTATCTATCTCGTGCCTCTTCTGGTGATTTGGATAATACAGCAATCATTGACCAAATCTTGAAGCTTCGATTGGAAAAAGCTAAGCTTCTTGGTTACAACAATTACGCTGAGGTAGAGTCATCAACCTAAGTAAAACCGTTCTTTTTCTTTCTAATTGGTTTAATGTAGCTCTTCATTGTTCTAGGTAAGCATGGCTATGAAAATGGCCACTGTTGAGAAAGCAGCAGAGCTTTTAGAGAAACTTCGCAGTGCTTCCTGGGATCCAGCTGTTCAAGGTAACATGTTGACAACTGTTGTAATAGTCAGCTATAGCATGAGATTCCATGGCCTATCAAAGACAAAACTTTGATTTTCATGGTTCGTTATATTGTATTAACTAGACATGGAAGACCTCAAGAGTTTCGCAAAGAGCAAAGGTGCTGAAGAATCTGGCAGTTTGACTCACTGGGACACCACTTTCTGGAGTGAGAGACTTCGTGAAACTAAATACGATATTAATGAGGTTCTTTGTCCTCCTCTAACTTGTGATATAACTGTATTCTTTTGAAAGTCTTGATTCTTTTCTATCGTTTTGGTCTTTTTAGGAAGAATTACGTCCATACTTCTCTCTGCCAAAGGTTATGGATGGACTTTTTAGTCTAGCGAAGACATTATTTGGAATCGATATTGAATCAGCAGATGGTGTAGCTCCGGTAAAATATGGAATCTTATATGTTGCGATGGCATGTGATATGCTAGCATGTGATATGCTAGTTAAAGCCTGTTAATTGACATATATTATTAATGTGAAGGTCTGGAACAGCGATGTTCGGTTCTATCGTGTCAAAGATTCTTCTGGAAACCCAATCGCTTACTTTTACTTTGATCCATACTCTCGCCCTTCAGAGAAAAGAGGCGGCGCTTGGATGGATGAAGTTGTTTCCCGTAGCCGAGTCATGGCTCAGAAAGGTACTTCTGTTAGGCTGCCTGTTGCGCACATGGTCTGCAACCAAACTCCTCCAGTAGGTGACAAGCCAAGCCTTATGACATTCCGTGAGGTAAATGAAAAATCTTAGGTTTCTTACATCCTTTACACCTGCTCTATATGTCTTAGCCTGACATAAAATCTCAACAAATGTCTTACTTGCTGACTACAATATCATGCTAACATACAGGTAGAGACTGTGTTTCATGAATTTGGACATGCTCTCCAGCATATGCTTACCAAGCAAGATGAGGGGCTAGTGGCTGGTATTCGGAATGTAGAGTGGGACGCGGTTGAATTACCATCACAGTTTATGGAGAACTGGTGCTACCACAGGTACTTGCGAGTTTCTGTCTATATTTACCCTCTTTGTTATGCGTTTTTAGTGGGGCTGGTGGAGAAATTTAAAATAAAATTATAAGGAGCGTTATAAATCTGACTTACTGGTTTCAGGGACACTTTAATGAGCATTGCTAAGCATTATCAAACAGGAGAAACACTCCCAGAGGAAGTATACAAGAAACTCCTTGCTGCAAGAACATTCCGTGCCGGGTCCTTTAGTCTTCGTCAGGTGAATAGTTTTTAAAATCCAGTGCCGTTTTATGTTTTGTAATGGATCCCTGGCAACAAGTTTCAGTGCTTTGTGTCATGTATCAATAATGTTTTCATGTTTTCAGTTGAAACTTGCCAGTGTTGATTTGGAGCTGCACACAAAATATATACCAGGTGGACCAGAATCCATATACGATGTAGATCAAAGGGTATCAGTAAAAACTCAAGTTATCCCTCCACTTCCTGAGGATAGATTCCTCTGTAGCTTCAGTCACATATTTGCAGGTAACAATCCTTGTAAAACCCTGAGAGATATCTGTATACTGTTGGTACTTTTTCTATTCGTAAACCATTCACCTATTCACTTGTTCATGAAATTCCAGGGGGGTATGCAGCTGGATATTACAGTTACAAGGTAAGTTTGAATCTCTTTACAGCAAAACTTTAATCGGCTGTAGATGCTCACCCAAATTTCTGAAAAAAACTTGCAGTGGGCAGAGGTTTTGTCTGCAGATGCGTTTTCAGCTTTTGAAGACGCTGGACTGGACAACATCAAGGTATTTTATCACTTACTATATGCTAAAATATATCTTTACAGACTCAAAAAGTTGAGACACAAGATTAGGAAACTTCTTCGTTGCAAACAGGCTGTTAAAGAAACAGGACAGAGATTCAGAAACACAGTACTTGCACTTGGAGGAGGAAAAGCGCCTCTCAAGGTATTTACTAGTTTGTGTTCTTATAATAGCTTCAATATTTACGGCCATTTATACATGCATTCTCCTTACTAATTCAAAAATTATTATGTTCAGGTGTTTGTTGAGTTTAGAGGACGTGAACCTTCACCAGAGCCTCTTCTCAGACACAATGGACTCTTGGCTGCCTCTGCTTCTGCTTGAGTCTTAATATTGTCTTATCATTTTAGTACTCGTCTTCCGATCTGACATGTATACAAAAGATGGAAACTCGACTTTTTTCAACAAATAATATTTTTTAGATTTTCCAACCATTTACATCACTCAAGTTACTACATTGCATTGATTCTTCCTTCTCTTCTATCACTCACCATTTTCTACCATAACCAGACTCTTGAACACTAAGAACAAAGGAAAAAAAATTAAAGTCACAGAACCGGAGGACTCTTTCTTCTCCTACATTCACCTTGTCTTTTCATCATCTCACAAATACAATAAAACAACTCCTAAATCTAAACGGTAAATTAAATAACCAACTCCTCTTTCCTTAAACTAGCATTTCTCTCTATCTATCCATAACATTTTGTTTTCTCTAACTAATACTGCTTCCTAAGGTTTCCATCCAAAGCAAAACCAAATCCTTTTCTCTGTTTTGCTTTTCCTTCCTCCCTTTACACCCATGATTCCACCTCTCTGGCCTAGTCTTGTGGATATAAACGGCTCTTAGTACTTCAAGGCAGAACAATTGGCTAAATCCCCAATAGATTCTATCATTGAGCTTCTTTTGCTTCCACAAATGGCGACTGAACACTATCCGCATCAGACTCACTACCTGATGAACTCCCACCTGACCCTGAATCTGCAAATGAGCATCAAAAACCACACAATGTTATTAGAGAAAAAGGTAACTTTCTATAGCCACAACAAGGAGAGATCTTGGAAAAGGGTAAAAGAAATATACCACTAGACGAAGAGCCGCTACTAGAACTAGAGCTGCCTGAAGAACTAGACCCACTACTAGCAGCAGCTGCTACTGCAGTACCATCTCTTTCGATCTCTACCGATGGGTAATCTTCGATTGGTATGTCTTCTCCAATGTCTACATCCTCTTCCCCTGCGTCCCCTTTCCTTGTTCTCTTCTCCGCACTACCCATTTCTACCACCGAAGTCTGAGAGAGACGAGTGAAGAAACAATATTTAATTACAAATAAAAGAGACACACTAGCTGTCTTGATAGGATGCAGCGCTAGTTTGCTTACTATGTTTCTAGATGGAGTTGCCACGTTCCGTATAAACCCTTGGCGCTTGATTTTGCTAGCCATCTTCTTGTAATTTGTCACGAAACGATCAAGTTCCCACAGAGTCTCATTGTCTACAGCTTCAATATCTAGCTCAATTTCGTCGCCATCTTGAGCTAAATGTCCGTTTCTCTTCCTAAGAATCTGAACCAACTGTCCAAGCTTCTCAGGAGGTAAGTCTTGTAGATTCATACCAAGCTTTGACTTCTCCTCCATTGTCATTAGTCTTTTGTTTGGATCCTTAGCCTTAGGCTTCGGCAACTTCCCTTTCCTCCCTTTGGTTACTTCACTCACATCAGGAGGTGCTTCTACTTCACTAACCGGCTGCGGAAGCGGCGGTTGAGGCTGAACCGCCGGGGGAGGAGGAGGAGCAGGTGAAGGTGAAGGAGTTCGCACACGTGGCGGCTCGACTGATTGAGGAGGCAATGTAGGTTGTGGCGGCTTCACTGAATCTAACTTCTTCGCTATAGAGATTTGTTCAGTTCCTCTCCTTGGATTTGCAGCCATTGGAGTCTGATTCCACTGTCTTGGCTTGAACTCAGGTTCAAGACGAGATGATGAACCAGTGAGTTTTAGCTGCTGCGCTTCGAATTTCTTGAATGCAGGATTGAACATTACGTCGAATTGATCCAAAAGCTTCTCGGCCATAAAATACACATCTTGTCCCTTTGGATTATACGCCATTGCATTCCTGAATGTCAATCTGACGTCGGTTGCAAAATCAAGCGGCGAAACGTAAAATCCCTTTTCCAGATTCAACTTAACCGTACCCAGATCCATGGGTTTCTTTACGATCAGATGGTAATCATGAAGCCCTAAACCTACCACATCAACAGGCGTGTTGAAAACCCACGCCCATTTGTGCTTCATCAGCTTAACCAAGATCTGACTGCAAGTATTCAACATACCGGCCAACACTTTCTCCGACTCCGGATCCGAAGCCGCTGACCGTTTCAGGTGCGTCTCTTCGGCAGCAAATGGATTGCATCGCTTCAGACCTGACGCGTTCTTTTTAGGTTTCTGCTTCTTAAGTCCAAGGTCATTCGTTTCACCGGCAAAGCTGTTCGTCGGAGCTGATCGAACGGCGGATACATCCGGTGTAGTGTAAACTTGCTGTGTCTCGAACGTTCCCGACTCGATCCGTTCCCTAAGGATCCGAATCTGCTCGAGCTCCGAGGTCAAGCGCTTCTTCAACTCCCTGAGCTGACTCGATGTGTACCCAGCGACATTGAAAGTAGCGTAGCCTCCAAAATCCGACGAATCATCGAACTGCTTGCTCGAATTGCTCCTGTGAATCGAATCGAAATTAGGGTTAGGGTTAGGGTTGAAGAGAGGAGGGAGAGGATTGTTGCTGTTTTCGGCGACGGATTGGTTTGTAAATTTCCTCATAAAAACGGTGCCACATTGTCCCTGGAACGACGGTTCGTTTAAGGTAGCCAAAACAGCTGGAGCCATACGAATCGCGAAGGTCGCAAGGTCATTTCGGGGGGTTTCACTCTTATGAAGTCTCCAACTTCTGAAAAAACTTTTTAACCTCCCAAAAAAGGGCGGGAAAATCACATCACCGGCAAAAATTCCGGCGATCGGTTAACTTAAAAAATTCAGAGCTCGAAGGTGGAAAAAAAAGAGAGAGGATAAAAAGAGGGGTTTTGAGATGACCGGGATGAGGAAGAAGATGGGAGGCACCACCTCTTCTTAAAGGCCATTGGAATCTGACCGACATAACGCTTCGTTTAAATCTAACCGTTGAGTTTGGATCTGACGGTTCAGATTCACTGGGTGAAGCTGACCGATCTAGCTGCCCGGAAAATCTGCCACGGATGGCTCAGATCGCGTAGTTAGCCACGTGGCGAGGTTTAAGCCGTTTGTTCGTGAGGCGTCGTGTGTGTTATTTTTTTTGTTAACCTTTTTTTCCTATGAAGGTGGGAACTTTACAAAAACTGATGGGGTTTTTAAAAATAATTTCCATTTTCTGTTTTTATGGAGAGAGGCAAAATAGTCATTTCTCGATGTGGAGTGGGTCCCACAGTGACTTTTCCTTCTTTATTCAAATTTCTTTGTTTTTTCCAGACTCTCTGATTGGTCGCTTTTTCTTTGCCAGGTCAGCGGTCGCCACGTGTAGACAGCTAGGATTTCGTTCCTATGAATGAGAATACTCGTTACTTTTGAGATCCTTTTTTGATTAACTCCTTAATTATTCCAAGCTTACTAACACTGCTTACATCATCGACAAAAAAAAAACACTGAATACATCATAATTAACTGGTATGAATATTTTAAAAAAAACTGACTGAAATTTACATATTTCAATAAGAAGTCGAACAAAATTAAACATTCCGAGTAGAAAAAAAATATCATTTTTTGCATGACGGCACAGTCACCGACTAGACGGGAAACGAATTTAGGGCAACACCAATCAGTTGATATGACGAAAGTACCCTCCATGTTTAATGTACCCAATCGGCTTTTTCCTTTCAGATCGCTGGGCTAGAAATGCTAAAAATTATAAAAATCGATATCTAATAATCAGTTTCGATTTTAAACTAGTTTTCCAAACAATTTCTTAAGAAATAATGTGATGGAGCAGAACTTACCCAGAATGTTCATTGTTGGTGACCTCACCATTCACATATCACAAACTTCAATTTAACCCTTTTGATCATAATCCTAAACACAAAACGAAAGAAGAAGAAAAAAAAACCTACTTTAAAGTCTCCCAGAAATCGGAAAAAAAAACAATAAAGTCAGATTTCTCAGAAGAAACAGAGAACACTAACATATGAACAACAAGAGATAACAAAAGAGGAGATAGAGAGCAGAGAGGGGAGAGAGAGAAGAGTAATTCATAAAACACAATTATTGAGTGAATGAGTGCATTTTTTTGTCTATATACTTTTTAAAACCAAAGTGGGCCAAATCTGGACCGTTGGATTCTGTTTATTAACAAACAAAAAAATAATGATAAAACCTTTCCCAAAGCCCATTTTGAGCTTTCCTTTTATAAATACCAAATTTTTTTAGCTTTTACTCTGTCCTAGAAGATTTCGCCGTGGGCCAATTTCTTCTAACTAACATTTCTTGTTTGATATTCAAATTTCATTTACTAAGCAATTCTCAAATTTTACACGTGGTATAAGGATACTATTTTGAATTCATTTCTCAATTTTTTAAAACAATAAAAAAAATTACGTAAAACAACTTATAAAATAAGTCGCGCAGTGAATAAAAAAAAAGTTTCATTATCCGTATTAAATAAAATGTGGATGTTAAGTAAGGGTAGCGTCTAAGCACAACAACTCAAAGTGGGGACCACTTTCAGAAACTGTAAGACCCACACAGCTAAGCAGCACCCACTACGAGATATTTTATCGAGACAACGCACGCGCTTTATTCATGTGCGTGCGCTCACACTCCCATCTGACGTGGATTTATTAAAAAAACATTCCCGTAAAACTATATTAATTATTTTAAGGAAATTTTCAAATGTTACACAGTAATTTCCCTGTAGATCGAAAACTACATAAACTAGTCGGATACTTCTAATTCCAAATTATTAGACTCGGTTTACGAAATTCAAAAGGTAATTCGCAGATGAAACGGAAAATTGAAAAGTAAATTTCCAACGAATGAGAGAAATTAAAAACTCAAGTTTGGAAATTGAATTTATCTTAGTAGTCACGAGCAAATTATTGAACTTTGAACCAATTATTGAACTAACCGGCCAAATAGAATCATAAGCCGGTTGGTTTTGCTAATGTTGTCACTTAACCGTTACATGATAGCTGGACTTATCTGAGCCTTCCATATCCGAATCGTTATAAATGGGCTACTAACTAATGGGCTTTTAGTGTAGCCCAATAAGTTTTACTAACTATTAGATAAAGGCCCCAAGTATGAGGAAACACATAGCTCCTTCTCCCACCAGAGAAAGTTCAAAACATTTTAAAATTTAGTTAGTGATGATTAGTATACACGAGCAAACAAAAATAACATTGACAATTCAGATTTATACTACTATGTATATTGACTTTAGTTTAGGAAATAACATATTAATTAATGTGCAAGCTGGACTCTAGAGATGTAAAATAAATAAAAATTAGAAGATAAGAATTAAATGTTAACTTGATTTATAGCGTAAAATGAATAGTTTTGGACATGTGAATGTGAGATGAGATGTGACTTTGATGATGATTCGTACAAAATCTGTGGTGAAAAAACAAAATTTAAATTTAACAATATATCAAATCATAGACATAATTAACTGAATCTGGCTCGTCTTCTCATAAAGCTCTCTTCCTATGTTGTAATAATTGAATGTCCCCACTTTTATTTTATTTTTCCTGTTCGCTCCATTGTTTTTATTTAACAAGTCGTTCCAATGTTCCTAAGGAAAATGTACACAATAGGAACCGTGTCGAATTTGATTTTTGATGTCTCATTAAATAAAATAAAAATTCAGAACTTTTGACTATTTTGATTTCTCGAACACGCGATTCTACTAAAGCATATAGCATTGGGTTTATTATAACTGTGGATTTTGCTATGTCTGTATGAAACTAACATTATTTTAAAATTTTGAGTTCCCCCTCTTGCATATATAACCACGTTGGATAACCAATGATTAACTGTGGTGATTAAACTGCACTAGACGGATCATTTTGGTGATTAACTTTTCTACAATTAAGTTCAAACACAAGTCAAGATTGTGTTGGTGGTCTATATACATTATGTCATATTTAATATACCATACTTTTTGTTCAAAACTAAAATTTTTGTCTGTCTAATTTTTCACAGAATTGTGTCTGTTCTAAATTTATTAATTGTAATGTTTATTGACCATGTTATTTCATTAATAATTAGGTCATACTATATATAGCATATTATTTTATTATATAAGTGTATAAACCCCTTAACAAATTTAACGTTTCCTTGAATACTGATTTTCGCTGAGTAAATTTCTTGTTCATAGTTCTAATAATATCTTAAGAAGAAAACAAAATATGACAATCATGCGCTTGTTGTCTGGAGCTGCAAGTAACAACTTTTTATATAAAAAACAACAATTGAATCAGTAGGTCGAAACCAAAAAAGCGTTTACTTCGTGATCTACCTTTTTTACAGTTTCATACACACCTGATCATTTAATAATTCAGAGCTTTTTTTAATTATATGCTAATACATCTTTCTGTATAACGATAACTAAAATTAAAAAGCCAGCCGCCAATTTAATATTCACATATATGGCGTATTTTTGTGATTCGTAAAATTCAGAATATACGGAAAATGATCTTTTGCCCTTCTTTCCACGCAAAGTGTAAACTTTATAATTATACAAAATTCCGAAATATAATTTAGTTCGCACAAAAAAATTATATACGTCAGTAGAGAGGAGACGAGATAAATCCGGGGGACCCGAGATCGTGTGTATGTATAAGTCATGATGCAAACACTATGTTTCTATAAAATATTTTCGATTTTTCTAATAAAGTTATGTGTATATATGGACCAATTAAAAGTCTTGAATAAAATGCTATAACATATAGCATGATTGTAAAAGCATGTTGATGTATAAAATGTAATGAGTGTGACATGCTGAATATACGTGAGCTCTTACTTTAACGTACACTTATAGAACGGAGAATATGACGTTTCCATTTAACTTCTTATTCACATTCGCAGTCTCGTTACTCTATCTACTGTATATTAATAATATTAGCAAAAATAAACAAGAAAATATTAATGTAAAGGTTATATTAGTGATGGTAAGATCCAGGCTTTGGTATGGATAAAATTCGGCTAATCGGTCTGTATAAGTTTTCAACTATTTTATCCACTATGAATATTAGTTTATATTCACGATGCTTTTAATAGAAAAAAGTTTTAGTTTATCCGTATTATTATCTTGTATGTCTACGGTGATTATAATAATAATAGTATAAATTAGAACTTGTAATCTAGTCATCTTATTAACATCTCGACTTCAAATTCATTGTTTTTTATATACTCTAAATCTCTAGTACGTTATCGCCTAACAAAAAGTTAACCAAACCCGTTTATATGTATATGCCAAAAATGTGAAAGATATAGATTTCACTTAGATAGATATTTCAAGCTTTTAGCATACAATGCAATTTTTTCTTTGAAAATTTTGCTTTAAATATAATTTTATCTTTTTATGATATATAAGTATTATCTAAATTAAGATTATGATCGGCCATAAACCCAAAAAAATAAACATAGAATTATATATTATTTTTTGTTCACCATTATGTGTATATATATATATATAACAAAATTATAAATAAAATGATTTTTTTTGTAAAACATGCAAAACAGTCTTTTTCTATAATATGCTATCTTTCAAAAGTGAGAACCAGTTCTAATTGGAATCATCAATTTTTTAAAAAATTGTTTACAAATATACCCTTGAATAGTAATTTACTCATAGTCTCAACAAAAATCAAGAGGGTGTTGGTTTTAACATCCTTAAATACAAAAAAAATTAATCGATTGTATTATTCCATTGGTTAAACCTAGCTAAGTCTTTTGTTTGTTAAAGTGCTTAACCTAAACCTAATAATTTATAATTGTATAATTAAGAATTAAAATTGAACTTAGGCGTCCAGAAACGGGCCCGAAAGGAAGAAATATTGTGTCCTTTCAAGTTGACAATAAAAAATAAAAGCGAAAAGCGGTTTCGATGGGAGAATATTGATAAACTATGGGCTGTCCACCGATTTCATGCAATGCAAACAAAATCTCCCCTACGTACGAAAAATTCATAAAATATTTATTAGTTTTGAACAAAAAAAAATAAATATATATATATATATATATAGATTCTCAATCAACTATACATTTTTTGTAGCTACAGATTCTCAATCAGGACAAATAATCAGACAGACATTTGAGTCCCTCTTAAATAATTCATTTTCGAACAATCAAGGAAAATTCCTAAAATCCTTTCCGGTTTAAATATAAAGAAATAGACATAATTGTTCTTCTAAACTAAAGCGGTATTAAATAGACGTGGTATGATTATAAAATGATTCGAGGAATTGTCCTTAATTAGAAAATAATATGCTTTCTTGTAAAAGTCAAAATAACTGTTCCCAAAAAATTAGAATAAACTATTAGTGTTCAAAGAAAAGAAAAAAAAAACATTTTCTGCATCTGCATCGCATCCCCCGATTCAAGCTTATTCTCTAAATGACACACCATATATTATAAAAAATATAAACTGTTCTGTTCATAAGCTTTTTAGAATTATTAACATATACTTTTTGTCAGTAACAGTAACATTACTTAATTATTGTTTTTACTTGTTTTATTTTAAACTATTTTACGACAGAAGATTTGTTTTGGAACAATAATTTTCTTCACATTTTTATTTTATTTTTGGCGCATACGGAAAAGATGCGTGGTCGTCTGGCAATGGTAACATGGACACGTGGATGCTTAAAAAAACGCCACGTATGTTGATTCTTGGAGAATTCACGTGGTCTTGGCCCCTTCTCTTTGTCATACATTCACCTTGAGAACCGATTCGGGTCAATCTTTGTTTATTTTTCTTGTTCTTCTCCAAATGTTATAAAACTGTTTTATTTTTTATCGGAATTGTTTTCTTTTTAAGATGAAATTTTTCTTGTAATTTATGGAATCATGGATTTTACTTTGTTTTTTTATTATAATAAAATTACATTCTTATTTCATATAGAGTATTGATCAGAAATAATAGACGTTTTAATAGACTTCAGCTATTTGAAAAATGTAAACCTATACTGATAGCTAAATGAAAGATAATATAAAATTGGTTTACTTTACTAAGACACAAAAAAAAGAGAGATAATTGTATGTTTAAAAGAGTTTTTAAAAGCTTAAGAAAAGTTAAAAGTTTATGATGTATTTAGCAGTACTGATCCAAAGCAGTATATACGGTTGTTTAGACATTTATGCTAAACGCTTATAACTGTAGAGATTATCTCAAACATTGACATTAGACACCTTAGGCAGCCGATGTTAATTATTTTATGTTGTTTTATATGGATTAAATAAATGTTTTCGTCTAATTCTCATTTATCGTATTCAATTTTAATTATATATTTTGTCTACTTCATATCTATGATATTTTTGTTGTTGTTATAGTTATAATTTCTCTTTTCAAAAAATTCTGAAATCTGGATTTTTTAAAAATTAATTTTTGTTATGATATTTAAATTTAATAATTTTGAATAATGTAATTTTATTGATTATAAAATATACTAGATTATATACATATATAATTAATGACTGCTTAAAAATTGTGGATCGCTTTCCGCTGCTTAATGTAACAATAACACTGGTTTAAAAAAGTAAACTAACATTATGTTTTTTTGTAAAACAAAATGGCATTTAAAACTAGAATCTGTCTTTCTGAAATTTATAACTTAACGATATATCTAAAACGACCAAATAATTAGATGGTGAGATTAGGGTTTTTTTTAAAAAAATCCGGATTAATTAAATAAAGAATTTTTAGGTGTAATAAAAGTTCAAACAGATAATCAGCACCCGTTGTTAGCTGGCAGTAATTAGTACTAGTCATTTACTTTATCCTCTCTAGTTTTAACATCTACAAGAGAAATGTTTCCTTTACGTAGATGAGAATAAATAAATAAATAATAATAATTAGAACCATCCCAATCGTCGAAATTTCTGAGATCTAGCAAGGGTTTTGACTTATGATTATAATCCAAAGAGAAGTTAATGAAGATGACGAGTACGTAGAGAAGAAGACGAAGTTATAATTAAGTGTTGACGAGCAGCTTTTTGGTTAGACGAGTCATGTGAAGAAGAAGAAGAAGAAGAAGAAGAAGAAGATAATGAGGAGAAACATTAATTAGGGACAGGGTCAAGATACAGTAAATGACAGTTCACTGAATCTCAATGTGCCCCCACAAACTCTCACGCATATCACAGCTTCCGAATACAAACAAGTCTCGATCCATTCCACAGACTTGTCCGTCTCTTCTTCTTCTTCTTCACAACACTCATCTTTTATAATAATAAACATCACCTATCCTATTATATGTGTATATATATTAAAAAGCCGTATACAACTTAGACTCATTTGTGGATGTGTGCCACGTGGTGGGTTTATCTATGTTTTTAGTAAGTTTCTTTACTTTTTGTTTGTGCAAATTGTTAATTTTATTTAGTTTAAGTATAGATAATAGACTGGCTGTTTTTTTGTATGTTAAAACACTTTGTATCTTTTATACTATAAAACTTAAAAATTCTACCTTCTATTAAAAATTACTAAAAAATGGTAAATGCATGCTGTACAAAAATTGTTAAAACAGTTTGATAAAAAAAGGTTTATACCAACGTAAAAATTAATTGTAACGTAAATAAAAACACATATTGTATTGTATCAAAGAATTTTAAGTTAACTTTTTCTTGAGGTCAGGGAATTTTGAATTACCTTAAATCTAGTATTTTTAAAGTTCATATACATTCCATATATATATGTGAATATATTCACACATATACTATATAGATGTGAATGTAAATGTGAATGTAAATGTGAATGTGAGCGTGTATATATACATCGGTTAAAACTAAGATTGAAAGTGAGTGAACTGAAAGGACGAGAGAGGCCTTAGACAGTTTGTTTGTTTTCGTGAACATGGAGCTTCGTCTCTTTGCCATGTGCTCTCTCTTCCTTTTTTTTTCTAATTCCCTTATTTATTTACTTTCTTTAAGTTTTGTTTTTCTTACGGTTTTATATATGATAATGGCACTGAAGATGGAGCAAGAAGTTCACATGCAAACATAAAAAATTACACATAAAAAAAAACGAAAAAGCTACATTCTAGGCATATGCGTGATTTTCCACGGATCTGTTACGAATATGTTTTCATACTATATTTATTTTAGCAGTCAAGTAGCTAGATTTGCTTTTTCTAAGTGTAATTTTTAATTTAAGGCCTTAATTTTCACATTTGCAAATTTACATCCCTTGGGGCTTACGGTGCCCTATTCCAATTTTTTCTTCGATTAATTTCATCTGAATTATGAAAACTTGACTTTAAAAGCGTAAATTAAAAGAATAAACGTCAATATCAAAAGTAAGACAGATGTGAACATAGGGCAATTATTTCCACGGACTATGCCATGCATTAGAAAATGTTGGGATTAATATTCACAACAAAAATACCTTGATTTAAGGGTCAAATTTGCAAATAAAAACAGAACTGATGCTGATTATCGAATTTAAAGCAAGATTTAGACGCAATTTAGATATTTGCGTATACACAATAGACAAACCACGTACTGATAATTTACTCTCAGGCACTATTTCGTCGTTAATTTTGTAAATATAAAAATACGTCAGACAAAACAAATAAATAAATAAAGCAAGAGGGGTACACAATGTTGCTTCCGTTTTCGTCGAGACACGAAATTTGTGGGATCAAAGCTTTCCTGTAACGAAAGGGAATTAATCAACTTATACTCTCTTTTTATTGTTTGTCATTTACGTATAACTAATTATTAGACTCAAAAAGTTAGATAAATACATTTTCATTGATATGAACACATGTATTTGTGGAAGTTCTTGATCAAAAATTGATTACAAAGTTTATTAGAATCATGCATAAAAGAAAAAACCAATATATCAAACACGTATGTGTTGGATCTATAGTGGTATAATGGTTAAAAGTGTCAACATTTCTAAAGATTCCTACAGTTTAAACCTTGATCAATGCATGCCACCATATGTAATAAAAACAAACACATGTATATATACATGAATAACAAATTAACAATGGCGAAAATATATCAAATTTAACGAGAGTTGAATAGACTATATATATATATATATATATCTCTAAATGATTCATATTACCACCTTTTATCTTGCATAGGCAAATAATCCGTAGACAAAAAAAAAATTACATCGATTCATGTCAAGTCTGGTAATCTGTAGCTCATCTATTCCTCCTAGCTAGAGAGGCTAGAGCTAAGAAAAATGTTTTTATTATTTGTCACGAGACATAACAATAAAATGCGTTATCAAACAAAATAAAGCCATGCATTATATAAACCCAGTAGTAGATATTATAAAAATAGAGTAATAAAAATACTAATCACAAAATCAATTCGAGTCTCTTTAATTTAAATCAATAGTATACTCTCTCTCACTCACACATCTCTCTGGATTTTATATATAAATACGCTTACACTTCATCTTCTATAATCCACAAAACTCTCTCTCGCACACACACACACACTCTCTGTTTCTTCTTTCTCTATTACAGAGAAATGGAACTGTCGACTCAGATGAATGTGTTCGAAGAGCTTCTTGTTCCGACAAAGCAAGAAACCACCGACAACAACAACAACTACAACTACAACAGCAACATCAACAATCTGAGCTTCAATGGCGGATTTGATCATCACCATCATCATCAATTATTCCCAAATGGATGGAATATTGATTACCTCTGTTTCAACAATGAAGAAGAAGACGAAAATACCCTTCTATATTCTTCTTCTTTCATGGATCTAATCTCTCAACCTGCTCCATTGCTTCTTCACCAAACACCACCATTACCACCACCCTCGTCTTCATCTCCGCCGTTAATCTCCTCCTCCGCCGCAACATTTGATTACCCTTTTCTCGAGGCGTTACAAGAGATTATCGACTCTTCTTCCTCTTCACCTCCATTGATGCTTCCAACTTCTCAAGAAGAGAGCTTTATCCATCCGACGTCGTATGATCCATCTCCGTTGATGGAGTCTGACCAGAGCAAAAGCTTCAGTGTTGGATACTGCGGAGGAGGAGAGACAACAAACAAGAAGAAGAACAAAAAGCTCGAAGGCCAACCTTCAAAGAATCTCATGGCGGAGAGACGACGAAGAAAACGGCTTAACGATCGACTCTCTATGCTCCGATCCATCGTTCCCAAAATCAGTAAGGTAAAATTAAAATTCTAACCTTTAATGATTTAACCTTTTTGCAAATAATTATAATCAATGGTCAAAATCAACAAAAGATTCTTTTTTTTTTAAATGAGTGGATTAATTTATTATTATATTGGGTTCATAAAGAGATTAGCTTTTTTAATCGTCATGTTCGAAACACTTAGTTAAATCTCAAATCCAACCCCTAGCTAGCTACAATTTTTGTTTCCTTTGAAGATTTCACATTTGGTTCAAATAATTATACTAAAATTGGTCTAAAAATCAACAAAAGATTCGTCCTTTTTGAATGAATGAATTAATATTTTAAATGGGTTGCATAAAAAAATTTAGCCTTTTTGATGTTTTTAACATTTTATGTTTGTTTCTTCTTGTTTGAACCTTTTTTTCAAGATTGTTTAATTATTGTGTTCTTGCTTTTACGGGAATCTACAGAACCGATTGAAAAGTGGATATATAAATGATTAATCATTTTTAAAATAATGATTATTGGTATGTTTAAAATCAGATGGACAGGACATCGATATTAGGAGATGCCATAGATTACATGAAGGAGCTTTTAGACAAAATCAACAAATTACAAGACGAGGAACAAGAACTTGGAGTTACCAACAGTTCACATCATTCTAAGCTCTTCGGTGATCTCAAGGATCTTAATACAAACGAACCTCTGGTCAGAAACTCACCAAAGGTAAATACAAGAATGAAGATATTTTTCATGTCGCTATTCTTCATTTTTGTAGTTTTACATATTAGCCCCTGTATTTACGAACTATTACAAAAAAAACTCAAATTTTTACAAAAACATAATTTGATACAGATTGATTTTGTAATATTTCTTGTATGTTTTGAATAGTTTGAAGTGGACCAGAGAGACGAAGATACTCGGGTTGATATATGTTGCTCGCCGAAACCGGGATTGCTTCTGTCAACTGTTAGTACGTTAGAGACTCTAGGCTTGGAAATTGAACAATGTGTTATAAGCTGCTTTAGTGATTTCTCTTTGCAGGCTTCTTGTTCCGAGGTACTAAAAAATATATCTATGTCAAAACAATATTTGAATATTCAAACAATATATTTGAAATGGTAAGATTAATGAGTTTGAGTGTCTTTTATAGGTAGCTGAACAGAGAGATTTCATCACCTCGGAAGATATAAAGCAAGCATTGTTTAGAAACGCAGGTTATGGAGGAAATTGCTTGTAAGGAGTTTTTGTGATGAAATTAGTAATCCAAAATATTATTTATTTTTAATGATATTAGCGCTTTTGAAATTAGAAGTTTGGTGTTTATTTCCATTGTGAGCTTGGATTTTCTATGGGAAACATTATGAGTTGTATAAAAAAAGGAAATAAAAAAGAGAGATGTTTTTTCTTGGATAGTAATTGGAGTTTCTATAACCTTAACCAAAAGTCCAATATCGAATTAAGATGTAATGATGTTTTAGTGAATAAAATATTGATTGAGAAAAAGGTCAAAAGTTTATCATGTAACTTTTGGGGAACTAAGACGCTATAATTAAAATTAGGGTTTGTATATGACAGTGACCGATGTCTCTGATCAGAAAGATACATCTAATAAACTGCGTATTAATCATAAAGTTTTAATGGCTAATGATGAGATTGATTATAATGTTAATGACTGTACCTTCAGTCCATCCACCTTCAAACGCATTCATCATTACATTATGACAACTAATTAATTAATCTTGTCCATAGAACATAATAATGAGTAAAGAAATTAATTTACAGTGGCTTTGACGACAACAACAAAAACAAAAATTGGCTTTATTTAGGCGTAAGCAATAAGTAGGCAGGCCCATTTTTATTTTGTTTGTTTAAACTATTGGGCCTCAATGGATCGTTGACTGAGAGTGTAGCTTTAACTTATTTAGGATTAATCTTGCTTCGCCCTGGCTCTTAAGATATATATATATAACCTTGTCCGTTAAAGAACACCAATTAGAGCATAGACCCAATGGGCTTTGATTTTCAGCCCAAATTATCGACTCCTCGTTACGTTACCCATACAATTATCCAAAAAAAAAGATTTTTTTTTTTTTTGTTGACATGTATCCAAAATGATTTTGTTCTTAGAAATATCGATGTACAAACAATTATATAATGTGTTAAAAGAGAACGAAATTACAAAAACTGTACTGTTTTTTTCACTAAGCTTTACTCGCTAACGAATGACGAGATCGATTAACTCTTTCTTCTTTACTATTGTCCTTTTTTCAGTATGGTCTACACTTTTTTATATAATATATTAATATATGTGTGCTGAAATTACAAAATACTCAATGAAATTCCAATAATTAATGATTTTTTCCATTTTTTTACAATATGTAAAACTTTTGTACGTCTTTGTTTTGCTTCCCCTGGTTTTTTAGTATCAAATATCTGTATTCAATCGGTAAATATAGTGACAAAATAATTAAACTCCATTGGATTTATACGGCGACAGTTAATTATCAATCCAAATTTATATCTCGCTAGATAAAAAAAGTCCTATATTCCTAATAAACACGAAACAAGAGAAAAAAAAGAATATTATTTTTTCAACTAGTGTTTTTGTAATGTTTTTTTTTCAAGTACCAGAATACAATCGTTCCCACCTTTGAAACATCAAACAAGGTATCTATGATATATATATAAAAAAAAATCGCTACAAGACCTGTAAGAATCTGTTGTCTAAAAAAAATTCGATTTTCAAAAAATCAAAGAGCTAAATTACTTTTATAAATTATGAACACCAATTTATTACTTATCACAAACGCTGTTCATCTTGTCCGTTAAAGAACACCAAAACTATCAAATAGTCATAAAAACAAAAACGATGAACAGCGTTTGTGATACGGAAATAATCGATGAATGACGTTGAAGATACGAACAACTATCAAAAGTTTATTACTTTTATAAATTCAGTTAAAAAAACATAAATGCTATTTCTTGCCGTATATTATTTGATGGGATTTAAGACTTGATCTTTTTCTTTTTTTCCAAAATCTTTTATTTGGTCTAAAAAATAGACAGTCCGTCGATGATTCCTTGTATAGAAAAGGAAACTATAGTCTATAATGATTGGGCTAAGGATCATCACATATATAGAATGAAGTTAAACTTCCTAATAAAGGAAAGTACACACACAGAAGATATTAGTTTTTGAATTAAGAAAGAAGTCCACTTGGGCACTATGAAACAACTTGCCACAATAATACTCACTAGCACAATCAAAAGAATACTACACTTAATCCGGAGACCACCAAAAAAAAAAGTCTTAAAATTCATCTAACTCGTTTTCTCACTTAGTTAGACTTGATCAGGCAATGATTAGAGCAAACACAAATCAAAATTTTCTGTAAGAAGTAAAACAATAACAAGATCAATGTCTCATTTTAGAACATAAAACTGGCTTGACATAGCAAAAATCCCATAAATTATATATTAGTCTAACCAAGAAAACTTGTGCAACTTGCAAAAGTGTGTATATATATAAACACGCGTGTATGTATTATAGAACATTGTCAACATCCATGTTTTAACATTATCCTTCAATTTGGAAACTAATGATGAATACTTTCCGAATTGTAATATAGCCCAGCAAGTTGTGTAGCTGCGCTTTCTCATTCATACCTGACATACATTACAAACCAATAAAGTCGATAAAATCAGAATATAATAAGACACTTATATATGGATTGATGATGGTTAAATTTACTCTTTTTGTAACTATGATAAAAAAAACATTTCCAATTCAAATTAGTTTGATACTATTGTCCACAATACAAGAATCCAAATAGTGTCACGCATAGTTATGATGGGTAATAACATCCGAGAGGTTTCAGTCCACAAATTAACTATATTAACTTGCATTATCTAAGATTTGAATGTTTTTTTAATTATTTGGCCAATACGAAGGTTTATAAGCAAATTGTGTGTTTAACAGCAAAAGAAAAAACAGGGGTTGGTACTAATCCACGGCGAAGTTTTAAATAATTAAAACTATATTGTACCTAATATATTACATGGATTTCCACTAGAGCCGTTATTTAATACATATACATATAAAAAAAGAAGCGCAATCTTTTTCTTCTGTATTCGAATTGAAATATTAACGATATCTTTTTTTAATTTGGTTGTACCTGCCAATATATATTAAAAAAATAGAGAGTGGACAAGAAAAATAAAAATAAAAGAAAATGAGAAAGGTGACGTCAGGATAAGAGAAGCACAAGGAAATGTTTCCCCCATGTGATCTTTCTTCAATCTCCGACCCGCTCTTGTCTTGCTTATCATCCGTACGTTTTACATTATACTCCACTTTTCATCCTTTTTTTCTTTTTAATTCCTTTTATATAAGGTTTTTTCTTTCTTTCTTTATATTCACTATTTATTCTTGTGTAATTTTGAGGATTCTACGTACATAGTAGTGTGTACCAACTATCTCGGAATTTTATTCAAAGTTATTTTTGTGAAAACCATAATTTTTTAAATATTTTTTGAAAAAATTTGTTATACAAAAAACAATTATTTGAGTTTATAAGTTATCGAAGGTTTTGTAATTTCGAATAGTGACAACATATCCCATTTCATAAGAAATTTGAAAATGTTAATATTCCACAATATATTTGAGAAAAGGCATGTTTTGATATTTATTTAGTGATCAAGGCATGTTTTGATATTTATTTATTGATCAAATTATATAATACTATATTCTCAGATTATAATATTGGTTATAAAAGAAAACTCATTTGGCATGTTTATTATATAATTCCCCAGCTACAAAATAAAAAGATAGAATGGCATGATCCCTAGGGTTTCAGCGGTGATTGCGGTGCCCTCACATGCTTTCATATGACTACACAGTATATTTAATTTGTTTTTTTTCTTCTTCATGATAATATATAATTTTATCAGTAATATTATGGCAATATATAAATAGGTGGTACTGCAACCTTTTTCGAAAATAATAACAATTTAAATCTACTCAATTCTTTTTTATTCGACAGCAACTCTACTCAATTAGTTAGATCTGTTAGCCAAATTATATAACATATATAAATATTTATACAGGAATAAAAAAACATTTTTCCGAATAGAGAAAATAAAGAACAAACTTGTAGAAAAGAAAGAAAGAACTTAATCAGATTATACTTATTCGAGCGTATAATAAGTTCCTGGAATACACATTGAAAACATACAAATTATGTATAATAAAGCGATTAAGTCATCAGTAAAAAACAGGAAGCATATTAGATATGCATTATATTCAACTACCAATAAAACGCCGACAAACAAAAATACCAAAAAATATAATTTCCACACAAAAAAAAATACGGTCGCGGAAGAACCACGAAGCATAGATAACGTCATCAAAGGAATCAGTACAGTCAATTTGTACTTTGCAGTGTGTAGGACGACGCACTTGAAACAACACTCTTTACTTTGCATTTTTAGTTAATAATAATCACTAAAAAAAATAACTATATGAAACTCTTTCCAAGCATTTAATTACTAATGCGATTGAATGAAATTAGTTTATTTCTGACATTTTTTTGGTACTAGTATTTTAATGTCGTTATGATGCGTCTGAAATTCGAAGCTTGTTTGTAATAATAAAAAAAGAAGAGATTTGATTCGAAACTTCGCCTTATTTTATTAACATTTGGTATTCTTTTTCTTTTGGGGTTGCATAATTGATAATTAGTGGACTTGAGCAAAAGATAAATCTCTATGGATCAGATTCGGGATGGTTTGGATTAAAATATTAGAATCAACCAATGAATTAGTAAAAACGAAATACATTTTTTAAGTGACAAATCAGCAAATAGCAGAATAAAAATTATAAAACAGTGAAATTAGGTCATGAAGTTGATTGTTAAATTGGAGGGGTCCAAGTGGTGGGGGATGTTTTTTGAGCACTTGGTTAAGAAACTTGCTCGTGACGTTAATTTCCCATTGGAAACTTTAGTGCCGAATTTATAAATTTTTTATATTTTGAGGGTCCCGAACTTTATTAAAACATAATGAGGTTTAACGGAGCTGGGATCGTAATTAACGGACATATAATTGACGTCTAATTCGTATTTTATCCAAACAATAGCAAAAAATCACTGTTGGTTGTTAGACGTCGTTTTCAGTAATTCCATAAAACAAACATGTCTCGTTTTATAAGAGTTTTTATAACATTTGATTTTACTATCCATTTTTTTTCTAACCCATCCAAGTGATAAATATCTATTGGCTGAAGAAAAAACAATTATTGTTTTATTTGTCCATAATGCAATAATGGTATCGTTCTATATCAAAATGTTTACTATGTTCAATGAATAATCATGAAGCTTCTTGTTGCACCGCACAAGCTTGAAATTGAATTGATTTGCTAGATTTTCTAGTTAAAGCATCAAACGTGGTTGCATAAAACACCTTTTAAAAATTTGGATTACTAATAAAAAAGGAAAATGCAATATGTGTTGGCTATTTCTGGTACAATTCAAACAAATCTTGAGATGTCCTAAATCGGTACTAATCTATTTATTTTGGTAAAAACAAATATAAAGAAAAAAAGTATATTAGTTTTTTTTCAGTATCATCGATCATTTTATATATTTGTAGCCAAAGGAAACAGAGTCGAATCAGGACATCGACATCGAAAGTATCGTCTGACTGACCAAACGTGCCATGTGTTTTGTTGTTGCGTACAGCATATATAGGTAAGAGCTCAAATCGATGAACAATGTTCAACATACAAACAAAGTAACCATGCAGTGTTAGCTCTTTTTTCTTAAGTGTGCAAATTTCGAGTTTTTTTTTAATTAATCAAACAATTACGTGTTCTTAAAAATTAACATCTGATTCCATAGTTGATTCTGAGTAATAATAATAATAATAGTGCCATTCTATCTCTATATTTATTAATTTATTTGTTCGTACAATCAAACCACTCCATCTTGTTACCAACTGAATACAAAAATAAATAATCAGTGGAAAAAAATGTAAATTTATGATCCATATGTACATCAAAACGAGATATTTCGATATTTTTTCCCCTCCTTTTTTTGTTATCTTTTAGCTAAATTAAATCTAATACAGAGGAACGGGAAAACGCGGCGGCTTAACAGGCGGTGACTGCGGCGGACTTTGAACATCGACGGTGAGCTTCTCCGGTCGAGGCGGTGCACACGGACACGGCAATGCTATAAATTTAGGCGTATTATCTCCAGGCATCAACACCGGTACGCTCAGATTCTGGTTTTTCTTCACATCCTGTTCATAATAAAGTTATTTTTAGTTAATAATCAACTCATTGTATTTACATTTCCTAGAATGGTTATCAAATGTCCTGTTCTGTTTTTACTTTATAGTTAATGTCTAAAGTTTTCAAATTCCAACTTCTAGTCTCAAATAATTAAATTACAATTCAACAAGATACTAATGTTATTCATTTGTTTTGTTTTTTTCTAACTTACTTTCCGGTTTTCTAAAATATTTATAAAAAGCCCCTATTTGTATTTAGTTAGATTTAAGTAACTAAAATCTTTCAAATGTCCGGATTTAGGCACTTGTAAGCCAGATATATTTTTTAAAATTAATGAAAAATAAAAAAACTATTTAACTATAATTATTTTGCTCGCAAGTCTCAAAATTGTAATCCTCTGTGAAAAATAGGAAATAAAAACAATGTTTTTGGTAAAATTGATTTTTTTTCTTGATGGTACAACTGTAATTTATCAAGCTCCAATCTTTGAAATCAATAATATTAATTTCCGAACTAGGAGAGGAGAGTTTACCAGAAAAGGGGGTTTAGGCTTGAACGGAGAGGACTCTATGTCGGCGGAGGCGGCGGAGGGATGACCGGAGGCATTGGCTAAAGAGCGGCGGAGAGAGCGGTGTTTGTCCCAATGGTAACAGCAAGAGAATATTCCGGAGAGGCTGAAAATGATTATGAGAAGCAGAGCTGTGCCGAGAGGGAATCCCAGTGACGGCCGAGAAGCGTCGATGTGAGGCGGCGAGAAATCTTGAGTGTTCTCCATCTACGGTGGCGATATAATCAACGGCTGAGATCTGCGAGATGATTTGTTCTCTCATGTGTTAGAGAGAGAAATGGATAGAAGAGAGAGAGAGAGAGTTTTAAGAGTTTGGAGAGGACAGGGGACGGGAAGCAAGAGGAGATATGGAGGGTTTATTTATAAAAGAAATTTTTAATTTTATAATGTTTTTATTAAATTTTCATTTTTTATTTATTTTACAAACTGTTAAAAAGTTCTCCTCAGTACAAAAAGCAAATATGCTGTACAATAAAGTTGTCCCTTTTCTTTTCGCCGTTGAAAGTTTTATTTATTCCATTAATTAATTATTATATCATCAAACGGGTGGATTTTCTTTTTCAAAATTATAAAGATTATGTTTATTGACTTTATTGAGCCATTTATGTTTTTCATTTTTTATGCAGTGATTAAAAAGATAATTTTTTTGTTTGTTTGTAACGGGAAACAATTTCGACTGAGTGAGAAAAATGATTTATTTTTAACAAAACAAAAATAGAGAAAATGATTTCTGAACTGAAATATCTTATTCCACGATGATAAATTAGCAAACTTTTATTCCTTGGAGATGTTGATAGGAATAAAATGTGATATTCTTTTACAAAAACGAAGACAGAGACTTCCGAAGCTGATATTTTTTTTCTTTTTTATGAGTTGAAAAGACCGAAACAAAGTGGGACTCATGATATTTAAAATGATATGATAAGATGAAAATATTTTGATTAACAATCTTAAAAAGATAGAACAACTTGATAGTAGTACTGGCCCCGAACATCTGCAAAATGAAAATCAATTAAATATATTAGCTATGCGATCGATTATTTTTTTATAATAGTTATTCTCTGTTATATAAATGAATAAAAACGACATATTCTATTACTTCCTTTGTTTTTATACGAAATTTATAGATTAATCAAGTGATATTTTTTCTTTACATAGTTAATTAAATCGTTATATAAATGGAGCGTAAAAAAGGGGAGAGAGTGTGTGGAAAATGTACGTGGAAAGAGGAGAGAAAGAGAGAGAGGCTGCCTGTACGGAGATGACGTGGGCTCCAAGGTCCACCACGTTAACATCTTTTTAATCTTTTTATTTTTTTGACGTTGTTACCTAATCTTTTCATTAATTAGCCCTTAATCACATATACTCTTCTTATCTCCCACTTGCCACTCTTACCAAATACACTACCAACTTGCGGTTTCCTTGTCTTTGTCTTCTACGAAAGACTTTATACTTCAAGAAAGTTCGATTCTAGGCTCTCCTCTGTATCAAACCCAAATCGAAACATTTCTTCACATTTATGGAATGCTCTCACGTGTTTTTGCGGTTTGGATACACATCAAGTCGGGTTACAAAGAGTATTGGGATAAAATAATTCTATTATTCTTTTTTTTAAATGAATTAATGACGACGAAAATCACGATATTATTTGTTTATATACAAGGAATGACGTTAGCTCGTCGAGCTCCACCAACGATATTCTATTTGCAATGAGTTTTTACATTTTATAATCAAGTTTTTTTGGCGTTTCTAAATGCGAGAAAATTAAATAAAAGTATTTGCCGGGTACGAGTACTGTTATGCTACCAAAAATCAAAACAATTATCACATGATTTTGTCTCTATTCGATCGATTTATTTTTCAACCATTGCAATAATTCTGATAGAGATTCCTACGTCTCTAGATATAATATGTATCCTGATGTTATAGGTATATTTAAAATGTATATAAGCTATACGCAAGATTATAATACGTTTGTTGATATAAATATATAAATAGCCATTGTATCCAAGACCTCTAGTATATCAATTTTTGTTAGTGTCGTTTTATTCAAATTCGTGTATTGCTATGAAGATCTTTTGTGTGTGTGCGTGTGTGTGTTCACTATCTACGAAAACGAAATAATACGACCATGAGTGCTATAATTGTGTGTGGGCGCGTTTTCACAGACACACCCAAATTGTAACGATTGGAAGAGAAGTTGAGTACTCCTTTGATGGTACGTACGTCCTTTTGTTTTTGTATTAGCTCTTTCAAACAGAAAAATATACAATCGGAAAAAAAATTAAAGGTGTTCTTATTTTCAAGGAAAAAAAAGTTACTACAAACTTTTTTTATAACTTCAAGACAGATAATGTGGTATGGAAGAATTGTGTTTGGTCCCTACACCGTCCCATGACAAACAAGTCCCCACTTAAGACCTAAGTATGTCTCTCTCCTTCACAAATATACGCTCTCTTCATTTTCAACTTTAAGTCTCTCATCACGGATTTAATTTAATTTCTTTATTTTTTCTCAATAAAATTATTTTGATTTTCATTTCCTCTAATAAACAGCGACTAATTTTGATTGATTATGATAGACAATATATGATTGTTATGACTTATAATCAAGAGGTAATAAAATTTGTAGGATTGTTGAAACGTGGTTCATTCATAGATTATCCACTTGGGCTCTGTAACATAAAACCCGGGATACAAATGTAAACTTAAAAATTAGTATTTGCTCGAATCCAACAAAACCCATAATATATGTGAAATATTTTTTAAAATAGCAAAATGGCCAAAACTTGTAATACTCTCAACAAATTTTCGGATGACTATGAAACATACTTACGTCAAATGTTTGGGACTTTTGCCGGCACTGCGTATCACATTTTTCTTTATTTCTTTAATTTTTATTTTTTTGTTTTCTCAATTTGATTTAGAAAATGGATATGACACTTTTAAAGAAATAATTTAAAATGTTGTCAAATGAAGAAAAACCCTGACGACTCAAAACAACCACCACACTCGATCGGAAATTACGAGAATGGACCTGAGCGTTCTTGGGTTTGGTCCTTTGGCCTTTTGAGTTCCTAAGGGACAAACATCGGTCCATAAAATTTTAAATGACTCAACAACTGAAAGTACAGAGATCGACGATAAGATATGATCATGGAATACATAGCTTGTTTTTAGTTTTTATTATAATAAAATGTTTGACGTGTATGTACTTGTAAAATATATTAAACGTAACATGTTTGAAGATACCTAGAAATGATATATAAATACTAGTAGATAAAAAATGATATAAATATTTCTCACATGTCCCAGTATCAGTAACCCGTACATAGTATTTAAAGTCAAAATTAAGTTAGATTTTACGGCTGCTAATACAATCTAATGAAAAAACAAAAGAGTAGCTGCCGTGTGGAACTCGAATTTGACAAAACTCTTACTCTTTCTGACTTCATTTTTATTTATTTGTATAGCTGTATTTTGTTTTAATTGCACATCATGCCAAAAATCAGTTTACTCTATAGTTTTTTATCATTAACCTTTCAACGTCTCCCAACTTTATATATAAAAAAAGATCTCCCAATTTTTTGTTTTTGTTCCTTCGAGACTCGAACATATCACATTGGCATGACTCTTGAGAAATTACCATGCTGCCACCAATTCTTTTAAAAGAAAAAAATGGTTTTTTCACGTTGTTATTTGGATTCCGATATTATAACATTCTAATCATTATCACATTTGGTATATATGATAAACACATAACATATATAGTTTTACAGATTTACTTGAAACTTAGAAGTAGACTTGTCATTTTATATATTGTATATGGTTTGTGTTTGAACAGTAAATGGGTCTTGAATTGGTCACTGCCGTGTCTTTTAAAGTCAATGAGTATATATCCACTAAAACCCAACTTACACTTTCCATATCACAACTTGTGTGTCTTTGGATACTATCAAGATAAAATTGAAAATTCTATTCAACGTTTTTTTAAAACACATCTACATCGACGGTTTTTTTCCATATAACTCAGTGGGTTACATATTGTCTACAAATTACGATCTCGATGGTTATGCAGCACGCCGGTTAGAGTTACATCAAACCCTTTTTTACTCTAATCTAATCAAAGATATACATAGCCATTTTTTTTTATTCGGTGACACCACTTATAGAAACGAAAAGATTTTATTATATAAAGAAAATGATTTTATATGCTTTTATTTTTGTTTATAGAAAAATCCAACCCCATTGCACAAGTAAAACTACGCTGTATGGGACCGTGCATGTTGATGTAGACTAAGACCCAAGGCGATAGGTACTAATGCTAATACAGATGTTATTCCATATATTTTTTTCTTTCTTAAATCCAGTTCATATACAGCTATATATATCTTCAATTGTATATGTTCATCTTATGTAATCGTTTATTATAATAGGGATTGAATAGATTTATACGTGAAACCTCGAAGTTGTATCTGATGTTGGTCAAATATATTTAATGGACCTCTCCTACATTCATGATCACGCCTTGTTCAATTGTCTTATACGAATTCACAAACTATATTTTATAATCAAATGGGAAGATCCCATTTAATAGCTTGTTGTATGACCGTATTATAAGACGATAAAACATATAGAAATTTAATAAATAATTAGTTAGTCGTTTAGTTAATCAAATGGGCATTTTAAAAAACATAAACATTGACATTGACATTTGGCTAACGAAGAAATATCTTACGTGCAATTACGACGAGACGGGAGATAAGTATTCTAAGTAAACGGGCTTCTGGCCCATTAAAAGGGAAGTGATTTATGGGCCTATGTTTTAATCTGTGAATTATGAAAGGTCTCCTGGGCCCCAAGTCACAGTCGAACGTGTCTTGTCGTAGATCTCCTTCTGATTATTAATTAATTAAACAGAAATGTGAGTTTAATTAACCGTAGTGGATCATCATTAATCAAGGACTAATAAAATAAGCGTGAAGGACAAAAGCACTGTGGGTCCCATTGTCTTGTCTCAACCCGCATTATTTGTAACTCGCACTGCTAATCTGATCTACTGTTTACTTCTTTTTTTTCGACCTGATCTACTGTTTACTTTTGCATTTTTTTTTGTAATAATTTATCAGTATTATTATTTTTACTAATCTTTGTCTAATAGCCATACAGTTTTAGTACTTGTAATATTATATACTATACATAAACTCCGCTTTGCACTTTTATTTTCTCCCCCGAAATTCCGTTTTCTCCCCATTTAAATATTTCACATATACAAATACTTTAGTCTTAAATTTAGTTTACTTATATTTATTTTGATTATCATCACACGTTTACTTTCTTTTTTTCTTTTCTTAAAGCTAATTCTTTTTATTTCTCTGCCTTTTTATTTGAGTTTTAATTTTCATCATAAAAATGGTAAGACAAATTTTATTTTATTTTTCATAAACGATGACAAATGTTCTTACCATTTTGTTTTTTTTGTTATGTGATAGTTTATGTATTTATTTAGATGATTGCATAAAAAAATGAGGAAGAAACATCGTGAAGCTTTTTATGGAGAGTTAGGAAAACTCGTATACTTTTTGACGGTGGATAAAGTTGTTTATTCTTTCTCTTCGTGCACAAAGATTTGAAGACTTTATTTTGAAGATATTTCATGGTCTTTTAATTTTCATCTTTTGCAAAAGATAAATAAAAATTTTAAAAAGAGAGGGGGGTAATAAGATAACGTGAGGTACGGAAGAGTGATGATTAAAAACAGTCAGAGAAACTCATGATGGACGGACACAGGCCTCCTTCCATAAAATCCAACGGCCAGATATTCTTGCTTCCCATGCGTGTTCCTTTCCCATTTTCACCGTCTCTTATTATTATTATTATTATGCCCCCTTCTTCTCCATTCTTTTTTCTTTTTTTCTTTACTTTAAAATTCGAACGGTGATTCCGACTACATATTTTTTTATCTTTTTGCAAACATATATTATAATTTACCGTAACCATCAAATCTTCACACCTTGGGGACAATGAAAAATGCTACATTATTCTCAGCAAACTCAACCAAATCATCCATCTTCTACACACTTTATTGGCGAGAGAGACACTGTCATCTATCTAGAAGACTAATGACCAAAAAAAAGAAGAAGAAAATGAAAATTTTCAAGTTTGGGGGACTAACATTTGTCTATTGGGCCCCATCTAGTTGGGCCAATCTAAGTTAAAAAAAAAGGTGCAATAATGAAAGGTTAAAGAAATTAGGAAGGTGGCGGAATTAAATTAATTTATAAGATTATCAAAAAAGATTAAGAAGGAAAATTAGATTAAAGTGGAGAGAGAAGAAAGTGGAGGACGTTAGATGTCCCATTCACCACCCGGCAAACCGACTTGGAATGCCGCTTTCTTGTCCCCTCTCGCTCCTCTTTTTCTCATCTCGTAATTACCATCATACCCTTCTTACTTCGATTCTTTAATTCGCATACGAAGGGTATATTTGTCATTAAACACAGAGGACAGTATCGGAATTTAATATTTGCAGACAACCATCCCCTTTCGGGTGGAGCCAGAAAGTGGAAAATTATAAAGATCCGACTCCCGACAAAACTTATCAACGGTTCAAACCCGTTTCCACAGATCGAACGGTTCAGATTTCTTTTCTATATTAAATCTCAGCCGTCGGATAAGAATTCATCCGTAAAAACGAAAAATGCGCAACTTTCTCCACTTATTTTCCATTCTGCCACTTCCTTTAATTTTTTTCCTTTTTTTATTTATAATTATTTCATCTCGGCTACGAGTTTCTGGGTGATGATAATTAAGCTTTTGTGCTTTAATGGAAGGACCTTGACACCTCTCTTTCTCTTTGTTATTCCTCTCTTCTACAGCTCCTAAATTATTCTCTACTCTGCGAATATCTAACTCTGATCGATCTTCTTTGCGAGCTCCATTTTCCATCAGCGATTTCTTTTGCGTTTTCAGGTAACCATTTCTCCTCTCTCTTCAAAATCCGGTAATCGAGCTTTCGTTTTGTTGATGTCTGTGTGTTAATAAGTGTTGCTAGTTACTAGATCTACGAGCTATTGAGTTTCTTCTTCGATTTTTTTTTCACACCATGGCGAATTTTGCGGTTTCTGTTAGCTTCTGTTTTCGCATGGCTTAAACACTCTGGGTAATCTCTAAGTAGCTCGTGTACTCATCATAAATCGTGGAAGGTGAAATCTGAAATCAGCTTGAAGAAGAACGTATCTGACTCGTTCAAGTTCTGAGCCTGACCCTGAGTTGACTTCTCTCCAATTTTCTCATATATTTCCTTCAGCTCAGAGTTTCGCTTGCTCTAGGTCTAGTATCCTTTGATTCTGAAGCGATTTTACTAGTTTTGGCTGATGCAGGAGAAGAATGTTTCCTCGGGTGTAGCTAGATACAATCTATTCTAAAAACCTAATTGATATGTATATATATAATATATATATATATATTTTTTTTGGTATTGGTTATGTGAATTTGATGTTCCTTTGCAGTTGGAGAAACCAAAAGTATCCAAATGTCACCGGAAGAGGAGCTACAGAGCAATGTCTCTGTGGCAAGTTCTTCACCTACTAGCAACTGCATCTCGAGGAACACAGCAGGAGGACTGAAGGAGCATAACTACTTGGGTCTGTCTGATTGTTCTTCTGTTGGAAGCTCAACTCTCTCGGGCCTTGCAGAAGATGACAAAGCCACTATCAGCCTCAAGGCTACAGAACTGACCCTTGGCCTTCCCGGATCACAATCTCCTGCGAGAGACACGGATCTCAACTTACTGAGCCCAGCAAAGCTCGATGAGAAACCCTTCTTTCCTTTGCTTCCTTCGAAAGATGAGATCTGCTCGTCCTCCCAGAAGAACATTGCCTCAGGGAACAAAAGGGGCTTCTCTGACACAATGGATCAGTTTTCTGAAGCCAAAAGTTCAGTGTATACTGAGAAAAACTGGATGTTTCCTGAAGCGGTAGCCACCCAATCCGTAATAAAGAAGGAAGTGCCACAAAACATACCGAAAGGACAGTCGAGCACTACAAACAATAGCTCTAGCCCACCTGCAGCCAAGTAAGGAACGGATATAGGATCATTTGCTTCAGTTTGATATGGATTTGATCTCGTTCATTCATCAGCTGACGGGTAATTTTTGGATTTCAAAATTTTCAGGGCACAGATTGTTGGTTGGCCTCCAGTGAGATCCTACAGGAAGAACACATTGGCCACAACTTGTAAGAACAGTGATGAAGTTGATGGGAGGCCAGGTTCAGGGGCCCTCTTCGTGAAGGTCAGTATGGATGGTGCTCCTTATCTAAGGAAAGTTGACCTGAGGAGCTACACTAACTACGGGGATCTATCTTCAGCTTTGGAGAAAATGTTCACCACTTTCACTCTTGGTGAGATGTTTCTGTGATTGCTAATGATGTTATTGCAGCCCTCTTTGTTAGAGATCTCTCTTGGTGGGTCGATGAGTGCAATCAAAATGGTTAACCTGCATGGTTTATTTGATGTTAGGTCAATGTGGATCTAATGGAGCTACAGGGAAGGATATTCTAAGTGAGACCAAACTCAAGGATCTTCTGAATGGAAAAGATTATGTGCTCACTTACGAGGACAAAGATGGGGACTGGATGCTTGTTGGAGATGTTCCATGGGAGTAAGTTTCCTTTATTGTTTTTGAAAACTTCTTAGAAGCTTTATGCTCTCTTCCAGATATTGAACATTACTGTAGCATATCTTAGAATATAATTGAACATACATTAGAAAGATATTATATTAATGGGGTAATTGGAATTTTATTTTTCTGATCTAATCTACAGGATGTTCATTGATGTCTGCAAGAAGCTGAAAATAATGAAAGGCTGTGATGCCATTGGGTTAGGTAAGTTTTGTTTTCTCTCTGTTCCCAAAATACAACACAAAGTAATTTATTTTTGAGATCCATTGGAAGTGTGATTGATGAGATTAGTGGTTTGCTAGCCGATTTAGAATTTTCAGATCATGTTTGATCACTTGTTTGCTTTTGGGAGTAAACACAGTAAGTTAACATGTAAATGTAATCGCAAACGCCAGAAAAACAGTGTTTAAGCCCTAAGGACTTGAGAGTTTGGTCCGGTGTGTAAAATTCTAAAAAAATCTGATTATAATGTCGATGTGATGTTTGCAGCTGCAGCTCCAAGAGCAATGGAGAAATCGAAGATGAGAGCTTAAAGACTGAAAAATGACAAAAGCTTTCTAATTATACAGAATATGTGCGATTGAGATTATCCCTTTTGGTGGTGTTTTTAAATTTCAAAGCATCTACGTATTTAGTTTCTGAGATTATTAAAAAAAAAAAGACTACGTTTGTAAGGAAATGAAGAAGAATTAAAATGATCTATTTTTTGCTGTTGTTGTTGCTTTATTTAGTCGAACCAGTAACTTGGTCGTGTCGTTGTTTCTACTTTGTAGAGTCTGGTCTATTGCATGTTTGGTTTGATTTCGATGTGTTGTTGACTTTACTTGTTGTTTTGGGATATTGGTGTATGTTATTCTCTCTCCCCGCCTGCCTTTCTTCCGCCTTCTTCTTCCTTTGGTTTTTCGTTTTGTTTGTGGGATTTGTAAAACGATTCGAAATAAAACCATTTATAATTCGGTTTTGTTCAATAAATTTTTGGTTTGGTCCAAAAAGTAACTCAAACGCCAGAGATGAAATCACAAATGGAAATTCAACAACTTGTCGATCAAGCTAAGTGAGTGACCTTCTAATTGGTTTTCTGAAATCTACCTCTTTAGTTTTTCACTCAGATAGTCAAAAATGTGTAACCCTAAGTTTTTCTCTACGATTGTCTTATCCTTTATGGAATATCAAGAAAAGTTACAGAGAAAAATTACTACCTCTAGTTATTGTAAATCGATTTGAAATTCTGCTTAATTATTGGCGCAATGTAGATCCTTAGGCCAACATGAAGAAGTCCCAAAGGCTACGAGACAAAAGAAAGAAGAAGAAAGATTTGCGCGGGAAGCGGCTATGATATTGTGAATTTAAGTTTACAAAATTTCCCATGAAACTCTTCGATATAACAAAGTTCATCACTAATTATATTAGTTTTAAATTCACTGAATATCTACACTTTAATAGTATTGAATTCTACAGTTTTTAATAAAAAATAATCAAAGATTCATGAACGTATTGACTGTACATAATATTCTCTCACCTTCTCTAATTATTTTATGTTCGTAAAGATGCGAACATAGTGCGCCGTTGGCTTTAGCAATGGTGGTTTGCTTCTTAATTATTGTTTTATAAAAATTATTTTCACGATATCATTTATTGCTCATTTAATATTTTTCATTAGCGCTGACAAAACTATATGGTTTCTATTATCATTTAAAATAAACCCCACCCAAATGATAGGGTTATATTCAATTATCCATTTTTCAAAAAGGCATTAATTAATCAATTCCCAAGCATAAATTCGATCGAGATGATTAAATCAGTCTTGTTACGTTAATCCAGAGAATGGATATATGTGTGATTCTTGTAGCTTCACGTGAACTAATAGTATGCACATAAACAGTAATCATTGGTCGTAAATCTCATTTAATTCGATTTGATGCAATTATTTCGAATGGGACAGATATCATATATGTAGTTATATAAGTTGATCAACTATATAGTACTAAAAATTTCTAAAAATTAAACATGAAATGGACTTAGGGAATGACATGTCACATTTGTCTCCAAAAGATAGGAAATGAATTATGCTTCTCAACGATGGAACGTGGCATTACCTTTAACACTCATCTATGGTTGGTTCCCAAAAAACTATCTCTACGGATAGTACATTAGGTTGATTGATCGATCTTAATTCTCACATGTATCTGATAATACATACAATTACAAGTATATCTATCATTATAAACCTATATATGTACAAACGAACGAAATGTTTAGATGATACAAATCGCGATCTCTCATGTCTCACCTTCAAGCTTCCTTAAACAAATAACCTTTTTAGCCGGTTTAAAGATAAAACCAGTAACGTATATATACAAATTGTAGAACCGAATACTCCAAATGAGTCGTTTGCACACAGCTGGATTCGAATTCTAGAAAAATGTATTAACGTTCTATTGGTTCTGTAGATGGACCTAGCTACTGCTAATAATTAAGTGCGCTAAATAATTTTGATAAATGCATATACGATCATTAGAATGAATGTGTGTATCGGTTTGGTAGACCTGCAACAACCCACCGACTTGATTGTATCCATAGATTTCTTATCAATCATGGGAGGTCATCATCTATTTATATATGGACAAAATGTCGTATCATCAGCATTATTATTGTCTTTAATTAATTTGGTTTTTTTTCTTTTTTGTTTTTAAATGTTTGATTACCAATTTTGTCCGGACAGACCAAGTATGTATACTTGTGAATCGTGATTGTGTTGGACATTTAAAAGATCTCATACAGTTTTTCAAATTAATTGTCTGTAGAAGTTTTTCAAAACGTAATTAAATTAAATTAACAAAGTCATCTTTTCGTTTTCTAATCGATAATCAGTGATGCATGGCATGCACGCACGAAGTCATGTGATAATCATACAATGGCAGCCACGTAACACATGTACTCTTTTTCTTTTCGAAAAATAAATGTTTTGAGGAGTATATTTTTGTTATTAGGAATCAATTTTGTAGTTAAATAGTAATTGTTGAAATTCATTATGGGTTGGACTGTATTTTGCATTGTTCACTTTGGTTTTAGTTTGTAAACGTCTTAACTAACAAGAAAACTTGTTTTTCACAAATTTTAATCAAAAATTGATAACTCGATTAAAAATGTATTATAGAATAATATTTTAAGAGGTCACAAAATTGAGTGACAATTGAAAGGAATGTATTAATTAAAGGTTGACCTGAATCTAGAAAAAGATAAATATTTGACACATGACCTCTTAATTAATAAAATTAAATTCAACATCATTTATCTTTACGAAATAGAAAGAGTGTTCGTTATCGTTGTATCTAATAATTATCATTCTTATGTCATTTCATTCATGTGGCTCCTTTGCAAAAGTCCAAAATACTTAAGGCCACAAGCTGCAATAATTTATAATGTTGGTGCTTATGTATAATCTTAATCACTTGATCAGCCAAGAGTCATAAACGGTTTTCAAAAGATTGTAAAATAGAACTATCGTAGTCAAAGGAAAAACCACCATTCTGCCATAGCAAGAATTCAAAATTTGCTGGACCAGTCTAATCTTTATGTCATATCATTAGCTCTTGTCGTCACATTATAATTAATTATATTATTTGGATTATTCGGGAATGTGGACAAACATAAATTATTTCTTTGGTAAAAAAATTGAAAAGAAAATGCATTTCGACCTTTCTCCTATCGATCATCCAAAACATTAGTTAAATTAATCCAGTCAGCATATAAATATAGGATAATCCAAAAGATTACAAGTTAAATGAAGACAAACAAAGTTAAACTTAAATGGAAGTAAAACTGTAGAAGTAATGTCGAAAGATACTTGACTTGACAGAAATGGTACAGTCAGACAAATAAATACCTATAGACCTCTGCATCTCTATCACTCAATACGACGCAGTTTCGAAAATCTGTCTGCAATTTTTTTTTTTTTTTTAAACATGCTTACCGTTTGTTTGCTCGGATTCTAACGTCACGTGCCCACGTGAATTTTGTTTGACTTCTCCTTTTTTTTGGCGAATCAAAATATTAGACAATTTTAACTCGAGAAACTTCGATTTAGATTTCTACATTAAACAATTTCATTGGACAGTTAAATATTAATCCAATTTCATCAAATCATAATTGGAAAGCGTTCAGTAATCATTTCATCATGTGAAATTTTTAATTTGGTTATGAAAAAAGTTGCATCATATGAACTTCATTTTAATTATGAAACTAGGAGTTTAGACTTTTTTTTTAACGATAAAAAGATTTAAAAAGAAAGATTTTAGATGCAAATGGAAACAAAGATCTCCGTGTCTTTAGTTAAATCAAAGAGCTCATATGCATTACGGTCGGTTACAGCGTTGACTTTTACTTTATTATGTTCATCCCGATGAAACAATTGAAATATAATTTAAGATAATAATGGAAACAATTTGACCAGAAAAAAAAAGAAACGAAGGGGACGTAACGGATCAGTGATGATTTTCTTCGAGGCAAAAAATTATGAAAGATTTACATGCAATTGGAAACAAAAGCCATGTCAGACGCATATAAAATTTTTATCATTTAATATTTGCTACAATTTAAAAAATTATTATAAGTTTCGAAGCATCAGTAAAGAAGAAATATCTCTCTCTCTAGTCTTTATCTTAGTATTTAATTTCTCCATCTTCCTTATGATCCATGCCCAAAGTTCCTTCGATCCTCTATATAATTACTTGAAGAAAAAAAGAAAGTAAATAAAAGAAACAAACTTTTTCTTCAACTGTTCAATTGGAAATGGTGTTTGGTTGGAGAAAAGCGTTTTGCACATCCGTTTCAAGCAATCAAGAGAAACCTCAACATTCATCATCACAGATTCTTCACACTGACCCACCAATTCCCACCCCAAGATTCCGATCAAAGTTCGGTTTTTTTTCAAATCCATCAACTCCCCGTCTCCGGTCTCGTGGCGGCGGCGGTGGCGGTAGCGGAATCGGTTGCCGCTCCGCCGCTTCAACCGCAGCCGCTATCCCGTCTCTTCCCACTAGTCCCAAACTCCATTGCAGGACTACGAGCAATGCTACTCCAAGGACCAGTAACACCTCGAGTCCTAAGTTTCTCTCCAACCCTTCTTCTCCTAAATCATCTTCTTCTTCCTCCCACGGCGGCGTTTCTCTCCTCCGTGCCACACTTCTTCTCAACAAGGTAAGTATGATACTTTGAGTTTGCAATCAGTCTCCTAATTCATAGTTTTTCAATCAGTAAACTAATCTAAAGCACTGTTTTTTTTTGGGGATGCAGGGTAATAATAACAGATGTGGGATTTGTCTACAGAGAGTGAATTCCGGTGAAACCAATCCGACGGCGATTTTCACGGCGGAATGTTCACATTCGTTTCACCTCTCTTGCGCCGTTAGATTAGAAGACAAGCGTTGTCCGTTTTGTTCCGCCGCGTGGAGTCACGCTCCGAGGTCGGATTCTCCGTCTTTTAATTTCGGATCCGACCCGTTTAGGCGACCCGAGATCCGAGAAATCAAGACGGGGAAATCGCTGAGAGTGTACAATGACGACGAGCCGTTAGCTTACTCGCCGGTTTCTCTTGCTCAGTTCAACAGTATTCCGGAATCAGACGAAAACGGCGACTTAGAGGAAGACGATGAATTCCCCGGATTCTTCGCTGATTCTTTGATTACGCCGGCTTTGCCTGATCCGATTCCTTCAATCTCCGGGAACCTGGAGGTTAAATTGCTGCCGGAATCTGCCGTTGTGGAAACCGGGAAAAGGATTGAGACGCACGTCGTCGTGATGAAACTGAAGGCGTCGTCGATGACGGACGCGATTAGAGCGGGGAGGCCATCGGTAGATCTGGTGACGGTTCTCGATTTGAGCAGCAGCAGAGCGAATTTGCAAATAGTTAAGCACGCGCTGAGATTGGTGATCTCTCTGCTCCGAGAGATGGATCGGCTTTCAATCGTCGTTTTCTCGACGGGGTCGAAACGTTTAATGCCTTTACGACGAATGACGGCTAAAGGACGGCGATCGGCGCGGAGAATCGTCGATTCACTCGTCGGGATTGACACCACTGGAGGCATCGGAATGAGCGTTAACGACGCGTTGAAGAAAGCGGTTAAAGTCGTTGAAGATCGGCGAGAGAGGAATCCATCGGCGAGTATCTTGGTCTTATCTGACGGTCAGGATCAACCGGAGGCGGTTTTGAGAGCTAAACTAAATTCCACTCGCGTGCCGTTCGTCGTTTCCACCACGCGCACCTCTCGCCCGGAGATCCCCGTCCACTCCGTTTGGATCGCTTCTCCAAGCGCATTGCATCACGCGCCGCTTCGAGACGCGTTCACCGAGCGGATCGCTGCGTTGCTCAACGTGGTTCTCCATGACGTCAAGCTCGATCTCGGTTTGGTCTCCGGATCTCCGTTGACTGAGATTTCAGCGGTTTACTCTTTGACGGGTCGGCCCGAGAGATTTGGATCCGGGTCGGCCGTCGTAGTCGGCGATCTGTTCGCGGAGGAGGAGAGAGAATTTCTCGTTGAGCTCAGAGGACCGACTTCTTCGAGCGGGTCCCATCGCGTAATGTCCGTACGGTCTTCGGTCGTTGACTCCACGACGCTTCAGCCATTGCCGTGCCGCAAAGAAAAACGGTTTTTGATCCCGCGCCCACAGACCGTTCGATTGGTATCTTCGAGCATCGAACGGCTGAGGAATCTGCACTCGGTGTGCCGCGCTGTAGCTGAGTCACGCAAGCTGATAGAGCGTGAAGATGTAGCCGGAGCCTATCAGCTTCTGACGGCAGCTCGGTCAAACGCATCGGATGCGGATGATAGCTTAAAGAGCTTGGACGCTGAGTTAGCCGAGATGTGCCGGTTGAAACCGAGAAACGGTTTAGCAAACCGAACCGAAGATAAAACCGAACAACTTACGCCGACTTCGGCTTGGAGAGCCGCTGAGAAATTGGCGAAAGTGGCTATCATGAGGAAGCATTTAAATCGAGTCAGCGACATGCACGGCTTGGAAAACGCCAGATTTTAAGTTTTTTATTTTATTTTAATTTTTTTCGAAGATATGGTAAATAATTATTATAACCAATAATTTAGTAAGATATAAAATTATAGAAGTATGATTTTTAGAAAGGGACCCTTAGGGTGCATGATTGCGACAAGCAGTAGCCGACGGGTGTGGCCTTTTTTTGTAATGCAGAGATTGGTACATGAGAATTAATTGGTCTTTTAGCTTTTATCATCTTCCTTTTTGTAATTTTCAGAAAATCCAAATTTGTGAGTGAAAAAAGTGGAAATAAAAAATGAAGTATGGTTTTTATATACTATCAAATTTTAAAGTGAGATGAAGTGGATTATTAGAGAGTGTGCTGGACTTCAAAATAAAAAGTAAAATTCTACTTAGTTTATATTATCGTGCCGTTTAAATTTAGTGGATTTATTATATTTTATCTCTTTTCATATGAATGATCATGATTAGTCATTATGGCATATTGTTAAATAAAACTTAAAGGGTTACCACAAAAAAAAGTATTCCAGGTGGTTCAATAATAACGTATATTGTAAAGTAGGGTTTATATTTTCCATCAGAAAATGAAACGATTAAAAGAGAATATATATATATATATATATATATATATATATATGTGTGTGTAGTTATATATATATATATATATATATATATATATATATGTGTGTGAAGTTGTTATTGTTCAATAATTACATGTTGTTAACTATTCCATACCGTAATTGACAATTGTTAACCACTCCAAACCATAATTGACAAAGCATTATATACTGTATTTAGTAGCGCCCAAGTTGCAATTTTCTTTTTTAATACGAAGTTGCAATGATTTGTGAGTTATAAAATGAATTAAGTGATCAACTAATGTGCAAGGACCACTTGCCGACGTGCCTCCAAATGGTCAGTGGCCGAAGAAATCTCGAACTAATGGTCAAAATACAAACATATCCTTCATTTACAATTAATATGTTGCATGTGATAAATTAATATTTATCTCAACTATAATTAATGACGCATTATTGTTTTTGAGTAGCATTTAGGGCTATGTACGGTTTGAAGTTTGAAAAAAGTGTTTCCTGATGGTAGTATCCAAATTGATGTGAATGCGAGTTAATATTAAAAATTTATATATTTAGCATTCTCTTAAATGGAATATTGATGTAAATTCCAACTTATGGTAACAACTCACACAAACTTCCGGAAACGAAGTTCAAAAAACAAAACAAAATAAAAACCTCCCACAAGATAACAAAAAACAAAATGGAATCGCTGTTAATATATAAATAAATTGTCAGATTTTGATATATATATTATTTTTTAAAGCTCAGTAGAGCCAAATATTGGAAAAACATTAGATGAGAGTATTTGGTATTATTAAGCCCGTTAAGATTAAAAAATGGATGTAAGCCCATTAATATATGAGTTTTTCCAAATTAAAGCCTTAATATTCATGCGGCACTGCGTGGGCCGATATGTCAAAGCTATAAAACATTTATGGGCCTAAAACATAAAGACCCAAAACATTTAAGATGCCCCAAACTACATTGACTCGACAACACAACTTGGTCAAAGAAAATGGACCTATCCCCAAATCATGTAATTTAGGGCATTAACAAAGTGAAGCTTTTTTTTTCTAAACATTATTTTCTTTGCTGATGCCTTTGGTAAAGTATTAAAAGACCTCTAATGTTTTTTTTTTTATTAAAAGTAGAGTATAATTAACTTACGACGACAGAGATAATCGATTTTTTATGTTGAGCATTTTTTTTAAAATTTACCTCTTGTTTTTTACAGCTTTTTAAATTTACTTTTAAACTGAATATAGCTTAGTCGCAAATTGTGCTATTAGTCGACGCAAAGGAAAATTTATTTATTTATTGACATTTTCTCTCCCGAAATGTAGTGTTAGTGGTATAATTATTTATTGACTAAACTAAATTAATGGGATTTTAATCATTTAAAGAAAAAATGTTGGGTCAACTCTCAGATGTCCACGTGTTATCACCGTCGTCGTGATGCGGCATAGAGATAAGGCAGCTGACGTGGTTGTGATCTGCGAAAAGCTGTCAAACATTGACCTTCCGATCGCCGTCCCTTGAAATTAACGGTTCAGATCAACATTTTGACACTTGGCTCTCTAAAAGATTAACTATTATCAAAACTTATCGAATTTTAAAGTAAACTTTGGTTTACTACAGCCCACGTTGGATCGTCTTTCAAGTTTTAATAATTCAAGGATATTATTTCTTATGTAAATTTGTATGACTCGTACTTTGTATCCAGCGATATGTATATACAAATTAAAAATGCCATACATACATACAAGTACAAGATACGGGTTTTAGTGAAAACAATCTATTTTGCATTTGAAGTTTGTAAATCTGTTCACTCACACTATTTTGTCTACAAAAAATACAACAACTTTTTTTTGGCAGTGGACTTTCCAAGAAAACTAAAGTATCACTTGAATAATGACGTTAAAAATAATAATAAAGTATCACTTAATTTGCTCTTACAACATATATACGAAGAATGTTAATTATTAAATTTTTTTGTTATAACTTGATTTGATTTAATAGTATTTATTATTTAACCTAGTTTCCCTCCCATGAACAATGTAACTGATCGAATCAATAAATAAACAAATTAATATATTAGGCCTAAAATCATATTTAAAATTGCAAGATATATATTTCCACTACAACATGTTAAATTATTCAGAAAAACTATCGTATAAAAATGTGCCGTATTCTTGATTTAAAACAGAATATATAATGTAAGTCAAACAACTAAAGATTTTGGAAAACGACATTAATTATACATTTGAAATCCAAACATATTTATAAACTCTTACCGAAAATGTATTAGTTGAATGTTATCAGAATTGTGTCTTAACTACAAGCGCGAAGACATTGGTATGCAAAATGATCTACCATGTGCACAAGTACCTAAATATATGGTTATGAAATTTGTAAATATGTGTTAACAACGCGACGTCTAGTCATCTTTACCATAGTATAGAGTAATGCCTATATACGTAACGTGATAATCTTCATTTAATTAAAGGCAAACCACGTTTAGGCAGGTTAATCAAGACGCGTATTCTGATTGATCAAAAGAAACCAAGTCAAAGGAACCCTATAAAAGCGCCTTCTTCTTCCTCTTTTCCATCATCAGCCATTAATCTCCTCTCCTTCAGACAAATCTCTTTTTTTGTTTTTACGTATTTACTTATATATTCTTATTCTTCCACAAGAAGAAAAGCAAACATTCCGGTATCAACATTTTCTTCATACATTCATATACGTGTATACATATTTGTGTGTGTGCTAATTGTGTATATTGATATACTAATCTAAAGTTAGCGGAAATGGCGGGAAACGGAAACGAAAACACCGATGGAGAATTCAGTTTCTCGGCTGCGGCGGCGCGTGATGCACTTCCTAGGATCACGACGGAGAAGGGCGCTAAATCTCCGACGTCGAGGGATGTATGCCACGACGACACCGCACCGCGGGTTAACTTTCAAACTATCGACGAGCTTCACAATCTCCAAAAGAAACGATCTGCTCCGACCACTCCTCTCAAAGAAGGAGGTGGCGTCGTGATGGGAACCAGTGGCCCCACCACTCCTGTCTCCGGCGAGACCATGCTTCAATCCGTCAGGTGTGTGTAGCACGATTTCGAAAAAAAAATCAGTATACATATACCTCGGTGGATGATAAATATTTTATGAAATTTGAGAAAACAATAATAATGAAAATATATATAAAATTTGTTGATGAATCGACAGTGCATCTTTGGCATCTTTGACGAGGGAGACAGGACCGAAGTTAATCAGAGGAGATCCGACGTCCGTGGCGAAAGTCGCGCACGTGCCACAGACTCCCACGTCATCACTTCCGGCTGTTGACGTCAGCGACAGCGCCTTGAAATTCACTCACGTCCTTCACAACCTCTCTCCCGCCGGTACGTAACCATCCAACAAAACGCTACCGTTTTTCATCAACCCTAAAGTTGATTACCTTTTGTTTATGTGACAAGAAACGTTACATTTCGAATTTTTGTGATTGCAGAATTGTACGAGCAGGCCATTAAGTATGAGAAAGGATCGTTCGTGACATCGACCGGTGCGTTGGCCACGTTGTCGGGAGCCAAAACCGGTCGGTCTCCTAAAGACAAGCGTGTGGTTAAGGATGAGACCACTGCGTCCGAGCTCTGGTGGGGAAAGTAAGTCCCTCTCTATCTACATTTACATAATAACGAAGATAACCACTTCCGGTTATATTTAGTACATCACCTCTAAACATTATGTTACATTTTTTTAAAAAAAAACAGAGGATCACCAAATATCGAAATGGATGAACAAACCTTTTTGGTGAACAGAGAGAGAGCTGTTGATTACTTGAACTCTTTGGACAAGGTAACTTAGTCAAACAAACATTAAAGATTGTAGTTGAAATCATTAGCACACATTAATTGATTATGTTTACTGTTAGGTGTTTGTGAATGATCAATACCTAAACTGGGACCCAGAGAACAGAATCAAAGTGAGAATTGTATCAGCAAGAGCTTACCATTCACTTTTCATGCACAACATGTGTATCCGTCCAACACCTGAAGAGCTAGAGAACTTCGGGACACCCGATTTCACGATCTACAACGCCGGAAAATTCCCGTGTAACCGTTACACTCATTACATGACATCATCGACTAGTGTCGACATAAACCTAGGAAGAAGAGAGATGGTGATTCTAGGGACACAATATGCTGGAGAAATGAAGAAAGGGCTCTTTGGTGTGATGCATTATTTGATGCCTAAGAGAAAGATTCTGTCTCTTCACTCTGGTTGTAACATGGGCAAAGATGGAGATGTTGCTCTCTTCTTCGGTCTCTCTGGAACCGGAAAGACTACATTGTCCACCGATCATAACCGGTATTTGATCGGAGACGATGAACATTGTTGGAGTGAGACTGGAGTATCCAATATCGAAGGTGGCTGTTACGCCAAATGCATTGATTTGTCGAGGGAGAAAGAGCCTGATATCTGGAACGCTATCAAGTTCGGAACTGGTACGTCATTAAGACAAAACTAAACTCTTCTTAAGAAACTGTTTTTTTCTTTCGAACGTACATCTCACGTTTTGGGTTTTGGGGACAGTTTTGGAGAATGTTGTGTTTGATGAGCACACAAGAGAAGTGGATTATACAGACAAATCGGTGACGGAGAACACACGCGCGGCGTATCCGATTGAGTACATCCCAAACTCGAAGATACCGTGCGTTGGACCACATCCGAAGAACGTGATCCTATTGGCTTGTGACGCCTTCGGTGTGTTGCCGCCAATCAGCAAGCTCGATCTTGCACAGACTATGTATCATTTCATCAGTGGCTACACTGCTCTCGTAAGTCTTCTATCATCATCATCATCATCATCCTAAACACAACCAAATACGACTTTCAGGTTGGTGAGTGGTGAATCTGTGATTTTTTTTCAGGTTGCAGGAACAGAGGAAGGAGTTAAGGAGCCACGAGCTACTTTCTCGGCTTGTTTTGGTGCTGCTTTCATTATGCTTCACCCAACCAAATACGCAGCTATGTTAGCCGAGAAAATGCAGGCTCAAGGAGCCACCGGTTGGCTTGTTAACACCGGCTGGTCCGGTGGAAGGTAAACCATCCATCTCTACTTCAAGCGCTCAAACATAATCACAAACAAAACAAAAATATATATATATATATACATTTGTCAAAACTTTGAATTGTCGGTAAATTTTTTGCAGCTATGGATCTGGAAGTCGAATCAAGTTGGCGTATACACGAAAGATTATTGATGCTATCCATTCGGGAAGTCTCTTGAATGCGACTTATCAGAAAACAGAGATTTTTGGTTTGGAGATTCCAAATGAAGTTGAAGGAGTGCCTTCTGAGATTCTGGAACCTATGAATGCAGTAAGTTAGAGTGAACAAGAAAAAAATCTTTGTTTATTAAAAAAAGACAATAACTAAGATGTGTGTTTGTGTTTTTGGTGTAGTGGGAAGACAAAGTGGCATATAAGGACACATTGTTGAAGTTGGCTGGTTTGTTTAGAAACAATTTTGAGACATTCACAAGTCATAAGATTGGAGAGGATGGAAAATTAACTGAAGAGATTCTTGCAGCTGGTCCAAACTTCTGAAGTGATGATGATGAACCAACCATGTTTCAAACTTTATATATACACAATTTCCCCATTTCAGCGAATAATGTTTAGGAGACGAATTTCAAAGACAACCCCATTTGTTTGGTGGCTCATTTGTTTGTCATATTTTTTTTATCCAATTGAAATGAGAACTATTCTTTTTTCTTTTTCTTTTATAAATGTTTTCCCAAAAAAATAAGTTTCCATAGTTGCAATGGTCGCAATCTTCTGTCAAGCATTTTTTGGTTCTTGTATTGACGATCTAAGTTTCCTGTGAATTTAACTTCGACTCGAAATGGTAAATTAGGATTTGGCAGAAAAGAGACATGTGGTATTGTAACAATTACACATTCCTAATAATTATTAAAAAAATTATTAAATTCGATAATGTATTTGTTTACTTGGAACAATTACACATGGAAGACTGAAATGGATAAAAAGAAAAATTTTCTTCCAAGAATTAGTTTATGTACAGAAAAGAAACTGCGAAGCTAGGGTGAATCAATTGAATCAAAAGAATTGTTGTTCAATTTTAACAATGTAGAACAAAGAAATCTAAAAAATTATTTGGTGGTAGAAGAAAAAATGATAAATGTCTTCAAAATTTAGAGGACATAAGAGTTGTCTGTTTTGCTTTCCAATTTCTCATCTTCTTCGACCTCATCATCTTCACTTTGTTCATTAGACCGGTCGACACTATTCATAAATATTCCTGCAAACAAACAAACAATATTACTTCCAAATTTATATATCCAGACAGAGAGATGAATAAAAAAATGAACTTTGAGTACTTACCAATACTCCATATAAAAGCTGCGAGGAAGAGGATTGAAGTAATTATAAGAGTTGATGTTCTCCAGTTTTTGAGGCGATCCTGCAATTAAAATATTGAGAGTTCATAAATTTAATTCTAAAAAAAGGAAAAATTGTATATACTTTGTCAAAAAGACAGAAGAAATTTGCAAACCTGCATTCTTCCATATAGTGGGGAAGAAGGAACATCTCCTAAGATATGGATCAAAACAGTTGAAACCGCCATTGATAGTGGTCTCAAGTTTGGTCTAACGCAATGGAGACACACAAAGTTAACCGTAGCCTGCAAGAGAAGAGAACAACAAAGAAACAAAATGTTTTAGGCTCAAAGGCAACGGTAGATAAGAAACATAAAACTCTTGAAGATTTGATTATATTACCTGTGGTGCAAAGATTAAAATTTCTCCCACTGCGAATAGGCCGATGAAAGCATACATATTCTTCATGCAGAAAGCAGCGAAACAAAACCCCGCGCCAAATAATGTTGATGCAGCTAGTAACTGTATAAAAAGATTAAGTAAGAGGTAATCATAGAGAAATAAGCATTATTCATTGTAATAAAAAGGTGTTTCGTGAAATTTTTGGTTTTAAATTTTTTACCTTGAAGGTGTTTGGAAGTGTAGAATTTATGCGATCAAGCACATAGCTTCCGCCTAATGTTCCAATTATCCCACAGATGATTGTAAGCCCTCCAAAAATCATGTCTGCATTTTTCATTTGGTAGATCCCAAAACCAGCCTTTGGTCCCCAATATGAGTAAGCTCCGATTACAAAGTTGTAGGTGATGTAACCAAGAACATTTACGATAAATACTTTCTCGGAGAAAAGAGCCTTCAAGTCTTTTCCAAATAGGACTACCAAATTCTGTCTCTTGGATCTGCCCCAAAAAAATGAGAGGAGAATATAAGTATATATAGTTGCCTTTGGTATAGGCCAGAACAGTGAAGAGAAGATAGAGCAACTCACTTGGGAGTTACGGTTTTGATTTGGGAAGCTTCTGCATCTGTAAGAGCGACCGTTTCGATAGATGTAGAGGGTTTCTTTGAATCTTTATCAGCAAAACCTATACGCAAAGAAGAGGAACATTTTAACAAAAAATTAGCCAATTTCCAGCAGAAACTATACATTATAGTACAATGAAGATTACATCATCTAGTTTCGATACCTTTCAGATGTGGTGGTTTGATACAGAAGGTCAAAACAACAAAGAAAGCCATTGCGATTGCCTCTATGTAGTGGTTTCCAACCTGAACATAGAAGCAGATAAAATATAAACATATATATTTCCTCAGATGCAGAACATGTATAACCAGAAAAGGCAAGCATTATACTCACATATCCACCAAACACGTAGCCTAGAGCAATTCCTGCTGGTATACACATGTAGAAGAGTCCAAGCCAGAGGTTTTTCTGGAAAGAAAAAGGCCAAAAGATAAACTAGTTTAGAAAGTAGACAAGGAGAAACAGCAACAGTTTCAGAAAACCGAATCGAAAAACTAACCCGTGCAGCAGGAGCGCTATCATCGATGTAAGGTGCTGCAAGACTAATGAAGGAAGCCTCACCAACCCCAACAAACCTATAGACAAATTATGAAAAGAAAAGATGTTCGTTAAAAATTTACAGAAGACCGAATTACAACAGGGGAGAACAGACTAATCATAAAGAATACTCACATTCGAAAGACAGCAATCATCCAGAAGTTGTAAGAGAACCCGCAGCCAATAGCAGCGAGAGTCCAAACAGTTAATCCCACACCGATTAGTTTAAAAGGATTGAATCTGAAATTGTACAAACGACAGAGATAATCAAAACAATGACCTTTTTAAATATTCCCTCAAGACAAGAAATACAAAGTCATGAAATTGAACTACAAAAATTTCACCTTTTTGACAGTCCAGCGAATATTGGAGAAGCCACAAGAAGACCAACCATAAACGCAGAAGACAAAAGACCATCTTGAAAGTTGGTTAAGCTAAACTCTCCTCTGTATCAGCATAAAACAAAAAGTTTCAGTCTTTCGTACTCGAGAATTAGAGATCAGAAAGAAGAAGAAAAAAAACAAATCTCTTACTGAATTCCAGTTCCAGCTGAGCAAACCCCTTTGGGGTCACATGTTCTTGAGCTTCCGTTAACACCATTACTCGCGATCACTCCTCGATCCACATAATTGATCAGGTTAACGATACACAAGATAGCAACGAATCTACAAATAGAACCCGTCAAGAGTTAGAATTGGCTAGTTAGAGAAAAATCCACCACAAATCTAGGGCGGGATTCGATTTGAGAAACCTAGACGAAAATCAAAATTTGTTTTTTAGCTACTTTTTCCTAAAGATGACAGATTCAGATCACGATATTCTTGCTTCAAAAACTTTTTGGAATCATAAATTCACCCAAATCCTAGATTTTAAATTTCACACAACCACGCTTAAATCGTTTTCACGAAACCAGAAAGAGAGAGAGAGAAATCATTATCGTGATCATCATCATCATCGTAATTCGACTTCTAAAACCCTTCAATAAAAACATGATTTTTATACCTTCCCGGAGTCCAAAATCGTTTTTTAGCGGTCGGCGTCGAAGCTTCTGCTATAGCCGGAGAATCTCTCTGGCCAACTTTCGTCATGGTCTCTCCCAGATTTCAATTTCACAGTCTTTTCTTTCTCTACTAAAGGAGAAATTAAAATTATATGTACAGCTCTTGTATTCGTAATTCCGATTCCTGTTTTGATTTGGAGTATATTCTCTCTAACAACTTTGCGATTTCAAACTCGATAATGATATCTTGTTAGGATTTGTTCGAATTTTCTGTTTTATTTATTTATCACTTTTGAGGGAAAAAAATCCACAGCGATATCTTCTCATGCTTACAGTGATTTTCCTTTTTTACTCACCAGAATTATAGGAAAAAGGGTGCAACTTTTTTCCAACTTTAAAACAAAAAAAACTGTAGACCAAAAAAAGAAGCTATTTTTCCAATTTTCGTCTCTTTGTTCTAATATTATAATTTCTGCGAGAGCAAACAAAACAAAAAAAATTCAGTTCATTCAAGAGTCTCGGTGTTAGTTTGAAAAAATCAAACATTAATATCACTAACCACACGTGCTGGATAATCCTTTTTATTTAGATTAACATTTAAGATAATATGATTTCCAAGTTTTTTATTTGGCCTTTCGAATTGACACGTGTTGAATATATATATATAAATATATTAAAAGTGTTGTGTGTGTCACTTTGCAAAGATAGAAGGAAAAATGGTTCTTAGACTGGGAGCTCAAGAATCACGGACAACGTTAACCTAAAGCAAGCCCTAGCCATGCATATTCATTGCACAATGAAAATTGGAGATGCATCAAAAGGAACTGTTTATTATTTCGCAGCTGATGATATATAGTGAGCTTTGACGTGAGGTCCGAAAAGTTTGGGGTAATCCAAATACCGGAGATGGTTTAATAAGCCACATGGGAAGTTTAGCTTGGTTGAACAATTATGGTGGTCACTGTGTCAAAGCTTAGCTTGGTTGAACAATTAATAAGCCATAATGGATTTTAGAGGATGCTGAGAAACATGAATGGACGGGTATCTACAACCAAGTGGTGAAACGGATGATAATGAGTTGATTTACTTACCAACGTCAACGGAAGCTAATGGCCATTTTATGCTCTATCTACTATGATTTCGAGAGAGATAGTGTAAGAAAAATCTCAACTTGTTATAGTCGATTCCGTCGTTTGCATCTTTTCTTCTTCTTCTCTACTTTCACAGGTTCTTAATGGAAGTATATGCAGAGAGGTGAACTTCACAGCACAAGTCTTTCTCCATTGCTTCCATTATCTTTAACTTCCACAACCTCTGATTCTTCTTCTGCCAATCATTCATATAACACAGATCCATTTTAGCATATAAATATAATATTACTAATTGAATTTCTCCGTAAAAGTAATGTTACTCACTATAAGATCCAATGCTTGGCCTAAGGACATGCTTCCGAATAAGGAATTGATAAAGTTAGCAGTGGTGGCCTCTTGTTCATGTGTTCCAACATGCCTGAAACACGGACTTGATTTTTTTTTTTTCTATGTTGGCAAAAGACAGGTACGTAACTTCATACTCCAACATATTCTTACCTGAAAGCTTTGGTTTGGAGGTTTAGTTCGATTGGAGCTGTTCCGTACCTCAAAGCTTTGAGCTGCAACATAGGAAAACAGAGAGCTATATGAGTGAAAGCTGTAAAATAGATTTTGCAATTTCAATCTGACAGAGCAACGATGGAGTTTGGAAACCTACAGGGACTTGGAGAACTGGATCTTGGAAGTTCAGACAAAGCATAATGTCTGATCCCGCAAAAATCAAATGCGAAACAGCTTCATTGTTTCCGGTCACAACCTTCAGATTTCCTCCCTGTTCAAGATTATACAACACACATCTTTTTCTGAGTGAGGAAGATAATGAAAGAAACACGTAAATATAATGCAAAAATGCTTTTTACTTCACCTCAGTTTCATCTTGTATTTTCTCCAGTTCCCTGATTATCATCTGATCTTCATTCATTATCATTATAACAAACTGTTTTTTTACGTTATTTTAACCCCACCGGAAAAAAAAAGAGAAGAGAAAAACATATAGTTAGATTATTGGGAAGTGTATTACAATCCACAGAGAGGAAAATATAGAGCATTTTAAACCTGGACATCATTCTTTTTTGTACTCCGAACAAGTGAGTTCAAGCTCTCAAGATCAACATCTGATATTTCTGAGAAAATGCACCCTACCTGAATAGAGAAGTGTATATATGTGATAATCACCACGAAATAAGAGGTAATGGTTAATGGATTTAGCTCAACTTATAGCTTTGATCTTTTACAAAAAAAACTAGAAAGCGAGAAACACATACAATGGTGGTCGAGGCATCCTCCAGTAACCCGAGTTGACGCTGCAATTCAACTTTGCATATTGATTTTCCGCGTATATCGTCAACACTGTAGTTTTCGGGGAGATAAACATCTCTTGAGGGATCCCATGTTGACTTGTCCAATCCAAAAGGAGCAAAAAACAACTTCTCCCTAGATTTTTAGAAAAGACAATTCAATTATTATACCGTGATCGATATAATTAAGATAGCTAAAAAAGTGTCAGGAACTTACTTATGAACAGATAAAGTTGGTTCGAGACCAGGGATTGATTTATGATGGAATGTCCTTTCCTCAGAATGTGAGGTTGACATTATCACAACTTTGTTCGAGTAGACAATACCACCCTAAGTAAGAACAAAGTAAAGACAATGTGAGAATACGAATGTAACTTAGAGATAACTCTTGTGTTCTGTATTTTTCCTTAAAACTTACCTTCAAAATATTGACCACTTGTGGATTCGTGTTATCTTGTAAGCGATCAGCACGATGAAGACTAGCTGGATCAAGCCCACATAGCTCCAACTTCTCAGGAGGCACAAGACACTAAAAATACCATACCATATGCTACACAGAAGTTCTTAATACGATCTTGCCAATGTAGAGTAATAGAGTATGCAAAACACAAAAGGGAAAAAAGCAAAGTGCTTGCCTTTGAGTCAAATTCTTGGCATGTCAAGAGTATTCTAGTACCTTCAAGTCCCTATAGATCCAAGTGATGGCAATAAGATAACAAAGGCGTGATAATCTTTAATTATCAACTCCGACATTTACCTGGTTAACAAAAACATCCCAAAACAGAGGTCCAACTATTGCAGTTTGCCAGTTGTGAACGTGTAACACATCAGGCTGCTTTCCAGATTTCGCAATGAAATCCAATGAAGCACGAGAAAAGTAGGCAAATCTATATATTATTAACAGAATAAAAAATAAACCCACAAATAAATCAAAGCAGTCTAAAAACACATGTAGATCAAGCTAATGGAAGTACTGACCTGTCGATGTCGTCCGGATAGCCATATACTTTATCACGGCTAAACATTGAAACGTAATACAATGGTTGAATAAGTGTCACTCCTATTCCAGAGACAACTCTGCATAAAGAAGGTCCGGCTTGCCTTAAATTGAGGAAGAAAATGGGATGCGCATCTCTTACTAACGCCAAAGAATGTCAACTTTATAAGAAAAAAGAATAAGTTCCTACAACTCACTCACCCATTCCATATTCGGTTTGCATGCAGCTGACCATTAAAATAAGAATATACATCAGCTTCGATTTCTCGGAGCCCTTCAACTTCGTCCAAATTAAGTGTAGAATATCTATTAATAAATACGATATTCATTACTAAGATTTTGCTTCACAATTGAATTTGGTGATAATGGAAATTATATATGTTTGTGAAGGAGTATTTGAGTCATGCTTTGGCAATATAACTTCAACCAAGTAGCCCTTTCCTTGGAGTGCACAAGACAGTCCTGTAATATATGAAGCCAAAGGTCCAACAGAAACTAGTGGATCCATTTCGGTACAAATATGAATCACGTGGAGACCATCCCTGGAATCGAGCATAAATTCAAAATCTAGAGTTAAGGATCGGAAATAAACTACACTAGAATATTATTCACCTTTTTTCTTTAGTTGGGAACCGTCTAAGTTCTGCTAGAACTTCGGCATCTCCTTGTTGCAGAACATCAAGAGGGAACTCAGAGATTTTCACTTCATGCTCCCTAACCAGATTTCTCATGGATGAAGCTTCTCCGATACCAATTAATCCATTGATCACCATTGAATCAATACGGAGAAGTAACTCCCATAACAGAGATGACTTATCTGCTTATAACATGGTAAAATATAGATTTATAAATACTCTTATCACTATCACATCATCACCTTGAATACCTAATAAAATCATCAAAAGCAGGACTTTCAGAAAAATAGAAACCTTTCTTGATTACAATCTGACTCTCTGCTTCCAATTGGTTTATCCTCTCTACCAATTCATCTTTCTCCTTCTTCAGCTTCTCTAACTCCTCAACTGCATCTATGCGTTGCTTGTTTAAGTAGAGGATATCTAAATACACAACAATGACGATCCAATCTGTGAGTTAACTTTCAAAATATGAAAATTAAAACCAAAGGCATCCCAAAAAAAAAATATTACTTTGTTGAGCTTCTTTAAAGAGGTTCCATATATCCTTATGTTTTGCGTCTTTCGTAACAGAAGATACTCCAAGTTTTTCCTGTAAACTAACCAGTTACATTCTGTAAGATAATCGGAGAAGATCAACCAAAAAATACTAACCTGAGAATTCTCAAACTCTTCATGTCCTTCTGACCTGGAATGAATAAAAAAAAACAATCATTTAGCACAAAACTCTACAGAAACTAGAAAGATTGAAAAAAGGTTTCACTCTAGATAAGCAACGATTTCATAAATATCACAGACTATTCAATAAATCTACAATACTGGTTACAGTTACCTAACTCAATTATGTAAACAAAAAGTGTTACATCAATGATCGATGTTACGATTAAGTATTAACCTGACGAATTCGAAATCAACCTCAAACAGTGAAGTGCGTGAGCCTTTCGATGCTTAAGGTTCAGTATTTGAACTTTCGAGGACGACCCACGTGGAGAAAGATTCCATATAACCGGAAAATTCTCCGCTGACTGCATCGTTGGCAAAGAGTTCGAATCGCCGGCGACAACTTCAGTGAGTAGTGACTTCGGAAAATTTGCAGGGAACGACAAAATAGGGACCAGCTGGTAACATTAATATTGGAAACTCAAAAATACCCCCACTATTATAAGTTTCTTCAACATTCACCCAAGTACTAAGGTTATTTGCAAATTTCGCCCCACGATACTATTTAGTATTTACACGTGGAAATTTTGAAATAACCCAAAACTGTTGTTACTTTCAAAGCCCAGTTGTTGAGCCCACTCGACGAAAAGGCAAGCCCAAAATACTTGGTGAACAATCTCTTCGGTTTTCGTCTCTGGGTCTCTCTCTGTTAATACAAAATTACATTTCAAGTACTTATGTGTTAAATACTTTTCATACTACTGAATCGCTCGTAGAGATAAGATAAAAACATCACTTAATGCGTGACGGTATTATAAATATATACTAAGTACGGACTCTCTGGAAACTTTGATTATAAAAGTCATTACGGATTTAGCGGACGAAAAATAAGTATATAATCTAGAGGTAATGTTCATTAACTATCTTAAGTATATACCACAACAAAACTCTATACCGCAGCTAGATAAGATAGCTAAACAGTGACGATAAACGTCCACCATGGTAGATTGTTAAGATGAATGAAACTCCATACGTGAAAGAATAAAAATATGCCAAATATTAATTTCTCTCTAGTTTCATTTTGGGTCTATAGTCTTGTGTTAGAGTTTAGCTTGGCCCAGAAATGTTGTTTGAGATGTAAAGCATGTACACTACTTCAAATTGTTAGTGTTATGTTTTTGTGTTCCTTGACATGATTGAATGTTTATGATCAATCGTTGATCTCCCTGCAGATTTGAGTTTTCAATATACAGAGGTTAAGGAACCTTTTACAGAGCATGTTTCCTCTCTGTTTCTCTATGTTTTCACAATACAAAAAGAAAATACATTTTCAAGTATTGATGTGGTAAGAAGTTTTCATAGTAGTGAAGTAGCACGTAGAGATAAGTTATGGGGATCGTGTCACTGGACCGTGTTTAAGTCCGTGATGGTCGGAGTCAGACAGAGTGGTGATGTGAAGATGACAAGTTTATGGTCCCATTTTCACTTTTATTGGGTACTGTTTCACCTTTCAAATGGACCACTGTAAACATAAAAAAAGAAAAATAAAAAAACCTTTTGTTCTAATTTTCAATTTCAAACCAAAAGAAAAAAGAGCACTTTGTTGATATTTTACTTTCTATTGGTTTTGTATTCTTCATCATGCGTCGCTTTCGCAACATGTTGTCTCTATTATTACGTGATTTCAAAAGAGGCAAAACATATCCCTTCCTAAATATTTACTTTGTGCTTCTGTCTCCCCTAAGATAATATATACTTTCAAATTCATAATCTTACTAAAACCAACTATGGTTCTTGAGTAATCTTGGCTCCAACCAATAGAAGATTTAATATCTTTTTGGCGACTAAAGATTTGAATCAAGATTGTATTGGTGAATAACTAATAAGAATAGTTATAGAGATTTGCATTTAAGGAGACAAAAAGGAACGCTAAACGAGACGATGCGATAATGGATACAACGTGCTTCCATGGTTGGGATAAATTTATCTTTGGGCTTTGGATTCTTCTCTTGTTTACTACTCTTAACCCAATGTTTTTCTTTTTATGCTTCATCTATAAATATATATACTTATATTTTTCATTTTTACTTCAATTTCAATTTTCAAGGCGGTTTAAATATTAAAAGGTTGGAGCTAGTGAAGAGAAAGCTATGTATAAAATCAAGAAACGAATCTCCTTAAGCACCTACTTCCCACAACTTTCAGGTCGTCATCAAACCCACTAAAGTTTCTTATATAAAGTTTCATTCACATGTGCTTGCTTACCAAATCAGAGTGTAAATAATACTATAATTTTCCGGATATGGTTTCAGGTTTATTTTAGATAATCTATTGACGTTTAGTATGATATTGCAAAGAAGCTGAATATTCTCCCTAACCAAGTCTAAAAAGAAGATTACAAAAAAACAATTATTATATAATAAAAAGATTGAGACTACTAGTATTTAATAAAATTGCATATATGCATTATATAAAATATATATGTATGATATAAATATATATATATGTATTGTGAAACGAGAATGGAGATATCATTTTATAGATAGAGCAGTGACAGTGAACTGTAGCAGCCACTGGCGTAGAAACCTCGTTAGCTGGACTATTTACTACTTCCTCCTTTTACTTTATGAATTTACGATCTTACCCCTAGCCTCCCCATTTCAGACGGCTGCAATAATGCGAACGAAGTTAGAGGGTGTTTTCGTCATTACATACTTTACCCCCAAAACCGACCGGTCCATGAAAGTTGAAGGTCACGAATGTAATTTTAGTCCTTCTCTCAGTCAAACCAATAATTGACCAAAGCATTTTTTGGTTATTTTCATACCACTAGCAATATTATTACTTTTTTCATAATTGTCAATCATTTGCATTATCTTTTTTTTTCCATGTAGCTTTTTTCATTTATATATATTGCCTCTTCTCAACAATTTTGATTGTCTTCTTTTTCAAAAAAATAAAATAAAATTTATTGGATGTTTCAGCGATTAATTTTTTTTATTTGATCTGATTTCGTATTTATGCAGCTACTACGATTAAAAAATTCACACTATACATTTTATACTTAAACCTATTGCAATCTTGTTTCTTCATATAATATCGACCAAATTCAGGAAAAAATAAATAAATAATATTAACAACAAGCGATGGCATTGTAGCATGAAAAGGCACAATTAAAAAAAAAACATAATAATTCACTATCTGATTTTCGGACAGATGGGCCCAACACTTACGGCCCAATTACTCAGTAAACCTCTCTTTACAGAGCCGGTCCTACGATTGGTGAACCTTTTGACTAACCATTGGATGCCTTTGGAATGATAGCATCTGGACCGTTAATCTAATTTAATCGTTGCGTTTTTCGCTTTAAAGCATCATTAACTTGCGTATGGGATTAAATTACCTATTAACGACCTTTTTAGCTTTTGTCGTTTTCTATAAAACCATTGGTTTAAGAATATTACCTGTCCTTTTTGTTTTTTTCCTGAGTAATTTTGGTTTGTTGGGTCAACATTACTCTGTTTATTTGCGTTACCCAAATACCAATCAGATTTAAACATGTGTATATTTAACTGCAAAAAAAAAAAATTACTTTCGAAGAATGTATAAAAGTATGTTAGTCGTAATAAATGAGAGATTATAGGAATTTTGTCAAGACTTGGAGAACATCAGCTCTCAAATGTTTCACGAACAACATGGTTCCAAAATCAAATAAATGAACCTTCCCTAATAAAATATAGTATATTCTCATCGTACAAGTTATCATGTAGTATTCATTTCGTCAAAACATAATGCTTCGAATCTGAAATATTCGCAAATTGTACTCAGTTTGATTACAACACAGGATGACAAAAACCTTTTTTTTTCTTCAGATATAATTTTTATCTATATTTGTTATTAATCTTGTAAAGAGAAGTGATTGCTATATCATAATACCATTTGAGTATTTATCAATCAGTATTAGTCGGAGGAAAATAAATCAACCAGAACTATTGTTTGTTGATTTGTAAATTAATAAATTATGTTTATGATCTCCAATAGTTATGAACTTTTTTGTTTTAAAAGTAGAGTCATTTAATAATATCGGAAATGTGACGTAGCACCAATCTCCTCTAGTCGGGAAAAATATACACACCTTCAATCGCAGAAAAATAAAAATAAATAAAGAATTTCAAAATAAAGTAATTTACAATTATAAAATAAAATCACACCCTCCTCATCTTCTTCTTCTTCTTCACTTACCCTCACCACACTCACACCAGCTCTTATAAGTTCCTAACCCTAATCTCTCACCGAGAAGAGAGAGAGAGATAAACAATGAAGCTTCTTCTTCTTCTTCTATTTCTTCTCCACATTTCTCATTCCTTCACCGCCGGCCGACCAATCTCTGAGTTCCGTGCCCTTATCTCACTTAAATCCTCTCTCACCGGCGCCGAAGATGGCTCAAACTCGCCTCTCGCCTCCTGGAAAGCCTCAACCAACTTCTGTACATGGACTGGTGTCACGTGCGACGTCTCTCGCCGGCACGTGACCTCTCTTGACCTCTCCGGCCTCAACCTCTCCGGTACTCTCTCATCAGATGTATCTCATTTACGTCTTCTCCAGAATCTGTCGCTAGCTGAAAATCAGATCTCTGGTCCGATCCCGCCGGAGATGTCGAACCTCTCCGGGCTTCGTCATTTGAATCTCTCAAACAATGTCTTCAACGGTTCGTTTCCCGATGAGATTTCATCTGGATTAGTGAATCTCCGCGTTCTCGACGTCTACAACAACAATCTGACCGGAGATTTGCCGCTTTCCGTCACCAATCTAACTCAGCTCCGGCATCTTCATCTCGGCGGAAACTATTTCTCCGGCCAGATCCCGTCGTCTTACGGAAGCTGGCCAGTTATCGAGTATTTGGCGGTTTCCGGCAACGAGCTCACTGGGAAAATCCCTCCAGAGATCGGAAACCTAACGACTCTTCGGGAACTCTACATCGGCTACTACAACGCTTTCGAAAACGGTCTTCCACCAGAGATCGGAAATCTATCGGAGCTCGTCCGGTTCGACGCTGCTAACTGCGGGTTGACCGGAGAAATCCCACAGGAGATCGGGAAGCTTCAGAAACTCGATACCCTTTTCCTGCAAGTGAATGTCTTCTCCGGGCCGTTAACTTGGGAGCTGGGGATGCTTTCGAGCTTGAAATCAATGGATTTGTCTAACAACATGTTCACTGGAGAGATTCCAGCGAGTTTCGCAGAGCTGAAGAACCTCACGCTCTTGAATCTCTTTAGAAACAAACTCCACGGCCAGGTACCGGTGTTCATCGGAGAGCTACCGGAGCTGGAAGTGTTGCAGCTTTGGGAAAACAATTTCACCGGAAGCATCCCGCAGAAATTGGGCGAAAACGGTAAACTCAACCTCGTCGATCTCTCTTCCAACAAACTCACCGGAACTTTACCGCCGAACATGTGCTCCGGCAACAATTTAGAAACTCTAATCACTTTAGGAAACTTCCTCTTTGGTTCAATCCCTGATTCTCTGGGCAAATGCGAGTCTCTGACCCGGATCCGAATGGGCGAGAATTTCCTAAACGGGTCAATCCCTAAAGGACTATTCGGGTTACCCAAACTAACTCAAGTGGAGCTCCAAGATAATTACCTCACCGGAGAACTACCGGTGGCCGGAGGTGTCTCAGTCAATCTAGGTCAGGTCAGTTTATCGAACAACCAACTCTCAGGTCCGTTACCTCCGGCGATCGGAAACTTCACCGGCGTTCAGAAACTTCTTCTGGATGGAAACAAGTTTGAAGGTCCGATTCCTTCAGAGGTAGGGAAGCTCCAGCAGCTCTCGAAGATTGATTTCAGCCACAACTTGTTCTCCGGTCGAATCGCACCGGAGATCAGCCATTGCAAGCTCTTGACGTTCGTCGATCTGAGCCGAAACGAGCTCTCTGGTGAAATTCCGAACGAGATCACTGGTATGAGGATATTGAATTACTTAAATCTGTCGAGAAATCATCTCGTCGGATCAATCCCTGCTTCGATCTCGTCGATGCAGAGCTTAACATCACTTGATTTCTCTTACAACAATCTGTCCGGTTTGGTTCCGGGAACCGGACAATTCAGTTACTTCAACTACACATCGTTCTTGGGCAATCCTGATCTCTGTGGTCCTTATCTTGGTCCTTGTAAAGATGGTGTTGGTAAAGGAGCTCACCAGAGTCATAGTAAAGGACCTTTATCTGCTTCTATGAAGCTATTGCTCGTTCTTGGACTACTCGGTTGTTCGATTGCATTCGCGGTTGCAGCTATAATCAAAGCTAGATCCTTGAAAAAGGCAAGCGAGTCCCGGGCTTGGAGGTTAACAGCCTTCCAGAGACTAGACTTCACTTGTGACGATGTCTTGGATTCTCTCAAAGAAGACAACATTATAGGCAAAGGAGGAGCCGGTATTGTCTATAAAGGCGTGATGCCTAACGGTGATCATGTCGCGGTCAAAAGACTAGCTGCAATGTCCCGTGGATCTTCCCACGATCACGGATTCAACGCCGAGATTCAGACCTTAGGAAGGATCAGACATAGACACATCGTGAGGCTTCTCGGTTTTTGCTCTAACCATGAGACAAATCTACTTGTATATGAGTACATGCCTAACGGTAGTCTCGGTGAGGTGCTTCACGGTAAGAAAGGAGGACACTTGCATTGGGACACACGTTACAAGATTGCTCTTGAAGCTGCAAAAGGACTTTGTTATCTCCATCACGATTGTTCTCCATTGATTGTTCACAGAGATGTTAAATCAAACAACATCCTCCTCGATTCCAACTTTGAAGCTCATGTTGCTGACTTTGGTCTCGCCAAATTCCTTCAAGATTCCGGTACTTCTGAGTGTATGTCTGCAATCGCTGGATCTTACGGCTACATAGCTCCAGGTAACGAAACAAAAACTTGGAAGAAAGTTTCTAACTTTACTCTGTTTTTTTCCTCTGTTTTCTAAACTGTTTTGGTTATTTGTGATGTTGCGTAGAATATGCGTACACGTTGAAGGTGGACGAGAAGAGCGACGTGTACAGTTTCGGTGTGGTTCTTCTAGAACTTGTCACCGGAAGAAAACCCGTCGGTGAATTTGGTGATGGTGTCGATATCGTGCAATGGGTTCGTAAAATGACTGATTCTAACAAGGAATCTGTTCTCAAAGTGTTGGATCCGAGACTTTCTTCGATTCCGATTCACGAAGTGACGCACGTTTTCTACGTTGCTATGCTCTGTGTAGAAGAACAAGCCGTTGAGAGACCGACGATGAGGGAAGTTGTTCAGATTCTCACCGAGATACCGAAGATGCCACCGTCTAAAGATCAGCCGGCGACGGAAGTAACCGGAGTGGAGAAATCAACGCCTGAGACTGAGCTTTCGCCGAACTCCGGTGGTCAAGGTCCACCAGATCTCCTCAATCTGTGAGAGTTTTTCCGAGGTAAAATTAGGGTTCCGGTAGAAAGGCAAATTTGTCCTTTTTCATAAATGCTTTTAGCAATGAGATTTGTTGTTGATTACTTATTTATCCTTTTAGTTTGGTTTGTACTTTGTTCCGGTTAGTAGTATTTGTTTTAACTCTGTTGAAGTGTGTTTCGTTTTCCTTCGGCTTTTACTTTTTCTTATTCGGCTCAATTTAGTTTGTAATTTGTATGAATGAAAGATGTACAGTTGGGTTTTTTTAGCGGAAATGGTAATTTTCGAAACTTTAAATTTCATCTTCAAAAAATATTTTTTTAGTGTTGTTGAAAATTAGATATGTGTAATGTGAATACTCTTGCATGTATTGATCAACAGGATGGTACTAACTTACAATCATTCGATTAACATTTAGAAAAAAATTGCAATGACAAAGTTATCTATGACTGTGCGAGAACAACTACTAATAAATTATTTATCTTCAAAATTTATATTCATTGCAAAATTGCATGAAAGTATTATAGCCTACAACTGTTTCACCTTCAAAAGCCGACAACAAGTTAGATATAATTTAAAAACAAACCCTACTATTACGGATAGAAAAACAAATAACTTTTGTTTTGATTTTTACTGAACAAAAAAATTCTTGTTAAGCAAAAATGTTTTGGTCAAGATATATACAAACGCAAATGAACTCTAATAGACTAATTGATGAATATATGCATACATGCACGGATATATTATATGTTTGAGAATTGAGAGCGATTATGATTGCGGTTGTAACTTAAAGAAGAATAATTAAAGAGAACAACGCATGTGTGAAAAGTCAAGAGAGATCAAAGGTATGAATATGGAGGATGAATAATGATTGGTTTCGAACTTTTGAGTTAAAGGTAATAAAGTGAAACCTATCTCACCCACCAAAATTTCTCCCACATGCAAAATATCAATAAACCTAAGTCTTAAATGTTTTTGATGAGACCTCTTTGTCTAACTCGTTTCCCTTCTCATGAAGCAATTTCTAGTCTATGGGATAGCATTTATGATTTCTCCACCGATCATAAATATAAGCTACACCCAACTAACATTTTATTTGGTTTCATTTGGGTTTATACGTAGATTCCAATGATGATTGTAGATCTTATAGTTCGTCTAGGTATTTTTATCAGAAAATTTGGGTCAAGCATGCAAAATTGTAGCTATCATAATGTTTGCACACATCTTACCAAGTTTAAGTGAAAGCTTGGTAAGGATTCTCACGGAACCCTATGCATGATAACGTATGGCAAATGCCTATTACATTAACTTGTCATTTAGCTTACTTGTAAAGTTTGCAAGTATTGATATATACACTTGCTACTTATGTACGTAACTAACATTTGGATAAAAATGTTCTAACGTGCTTCCTTATATAAACCTAATGGTTTTGTTGGTCGAGATCATACTAAGCCGTGGTGATTTGTCTACATGCAAATTATTATTCTTGTCTACGTAACATAAAATTAGTAAATGCATGTTAAAGATTCTTTTTTTTTACTGTACTTCAAGCACGTATCTGATTAGTAATATTGCGAAACTATTCTAAACAAATATAAAGTTGAACTCACAAAAAAAGTATTCTTTGTATGCAAAAGAAAAAAAAATATCAGAAAAAGTATTTTTGTTTCCTTGAAAGACACATCCATTGCGTGTATGATCACGATTTCATCACATTAACCACTACTATGCGTCCATGGAAAATTCATGTTTGATGGATCACAAAGGTGAAAATGAAAAAGAAATAGTTAATAATGTCTTTTCATCTCAGCTTTATATTCTCACATTATGCGTAATCTCCGGACAAACGAATAATACAAACTTTCTTATCTCAAAGAATTTTCCTCTGTGACAACTCATAAGCACTGAAAATAAGACTCCAATTTTTCTCTAATTTAAGTTACTACGCTACAGGCATATCAGTTATATAGCACATATGAACAATCCAACGTTTTTTATTCGTATGTTTTAGCTTTTAAGAGATGAAAATGCCACGTGAAATGTATGATTGTGAAAAGACAGAGACACGTAGAAAAGAAAGAAAGGAGTGCAGTGTGTTTGAATGGGTCCGTTTTGTCATTTTCTTGGTTTCATTGTTTTCCCCGACACAGTCATGTCCCATCCCTCGTAGTTGCTACGACAATCCTTACACAAATGTAAATTACAACAACCAAAAAATAAAAATAAAAATTTAAATTGATCCGTTGATTTTTGGTATTAGCCTTTAATTTTTGAAATTTCAAAATAGTGTATGTATCGTTAATGGTTGGTTACCACTTACCAGACAAAAAAAATACTAATCTTACCTGCTACCACTAACACTATATAAATATAATATACGAATTATGTAAGATCATAATAATTGCCTTACTTTATATGTTTCGTGCATGTACTAGTGATTGTTGTCTCCGCTCAAATCTACTAATTAATAATCTTTATATTTCTTCAAATTTCTATGTTTCTGGAATATGATTAGTTCAGATAAAATGCAAATAAGTTCGTACATCTTGACATCCATGTGACTGAACCAAGTATTATAATTGGCGAGAATAGTTAGTATGTGAAGTGATTCATGGTACGCAGGTCAAAATCGAAAAAAAAAACATATCGCAGCATAATGTTAGGTAGAGATTCGTCCTTATTTGCAATACATACATATAACACATCTATTCATTTAATTTTGAATATGCAATATATATATATATATATATATATTATAAACTGAAGAAAAGGTTATTCATTCATTTCAATGCAAATGACCTAGATAAAGCGGGCAAGTTGACAATGAACACATAACCAATAAGGCGAAATTAATTTTATTGTCATATTGATTCAATAATATCATTTTAAAATATTCTCTTTCTACATCGACGTAAATAAAATCACTTTGTACTTCATAGTTTCATGAGAAATATTGTACTTATTTATTTCTTACTCTTATGATTGTCATGTTGTTTTTATAAGATGTATGAGATGATTTTAACCAGAGAATTATCATCTCTAAAATTAAACATATGGTTAAAACTTAAAATTAATAAAGTTAATATAATAGTGAAGTGACGTTAGAAAACACAAAAAGAAGAAGATACATCAGTTAGGAGGCCATCTCTTTTAGTAATTTGTTTACAAACGTTTTTTTGAAACTCAGCGTTAGAAATGATTCCATATGATTCTAATCCTTTTAAATTCAAAACACATATATCTTTCAAATTAATTAAGGGAATTTAATAAATTAGCTGTAAATTCACTATTCACTTAATATATAAAAATATCATTTTTTGCATGATCTAACTTCTTTTGTTTTATCAGCCTTCCATGCATGATCTAACTCCTTAATCATGATCTGTCTCTCATATACATATGAAAAAAGAAGGCTTATAGCATCAGAATGATTCATATATATTAGGCCTAAATTTTATGGGCATTGGCCCGATCCATATGGGCTTATTAGGAATCAATTAGTTTAATCAAATAGATTTTGTTTGTGTAGACAGGACCCAGCGAGCCATACTACTAGTATACTAATGGGCTAATACTTTTCGAGACGAAAGCCCAACAGAACGTGCAAGCGAAAAAATACGCTGCGTTGTTTTGAGACAGACTGAAATGGCGAAAACACCCTCAATCTAGGAGTGTGCATGTCACACGAGTCAACACATTCAACCGTGTCGTGGATAAGATTGCGAGAAAAGAGACAAAAGGGGAGGAGTTCAATAACCTTCTAAAGTTGTGGGCTTATAATTGATACCACAAAGTATACATTATTATATTTTTTCCTTCCAAATTTATAAAATCCACACCATAATTTATTTTTTTATACAAAAATTATTCTTTTTTAACGAAATTTAGTCTATGATAATATTTTTTATGTTAAATAACTCTTTTATAATTAGGTTTTTCTTTTTTTGCTTTTAAGAAATTTGAAAAATGGTTTTTGGGAAAGATAAATGTTGACTAATAGTACAGTTAATTCAGACAGAAGAGTCTTCACGGCGATTACATATTCCAAAGCAAAAATAAATAGATGAACCGGTAATTTAAAATCGATAATTGAATGCTAATTGAGAAGAAAACTCAAATTCCGATGAGTTGTGTGTGAGTGTTGTTATAGTGTCTCCTCAAATGGGTTCCTTCCATTTAATTCCGAAAATTATTATTTACACTTCTCCCAGTATCGCCATTTTACTTTATTTGTTTCCCTTCTAGAAGATCGTTAATGTCTACAAAATTCAAACTAATTAAATCGAGAGTTGAGAGATAGAGAGAAAATTGCAAAGAAGTCTTGTTAAACTGTTAAATTATTAATCGTAAGATTAGACATTAACTGCGCCAAACTGAAGACCAAAGAAGAGTTGATCAAAGTCTACACATCACCTAACATTCTCTGTTCTCATGCATTCATCTAAGTCAATGCTACCGTTGTATTTAATTTTACGTTTTTTTGTTCTTTGAACAAAGTAAAGATGTTTGAGTCATAGTCGAAATTTTATACTAGTTTAAATTGTTTGTTGAAACTTAAAATGTTGAATTTAACTTACTAGTTACTAATTGTGTACCATTTTTCATATACTGGGGTTTTAAGCGTGAATTAAAGTAGTACTAGTTCTACTAGATACCAGAACAACTAAAATCTTGATTTTTTGACAGCACGAGTCATTTTCATGTACATGTGATTCTAAAAAAAATTCACATTTTCAAAGTATATAGCAATTTTCTATTATTTCATTATTTTTGTTTTGCAAAATACAAAAAAGGGAAATGCCAAGCGTAAAGATTATAAATTCCTATGAACTAAAACGTATTGTTTTGATATGTAAACGCAAGTCTAAGAGCATTAAACAAACAATAGAAGCCTAAATATGTACATATGTAGTAGTAGAATCCAACTCTGATTTTGAAAATTCACACACGACTAAAACCACTTTCGTTATAAATTAATTAGTGGGGAAAAAGCTTGGAACACATTAGTAGTATACATCGACGTTATAATATGATCTCTTTTTAGTTTTTGTATTTTATGATGACTTACGTGTTTGACTCCATATGTCGCTATTTTATTTCTGTTTCGTGGTGGAAACGGGAATGCCAAAAGTAGATGTAGATTTCAAGCTCACTTCACCTTCTCTCTTGTCCGTAACCCAAAAAGAGATTTAGACATTTGAGCCCATGCTTTGCTCGCACTTCGCTTTCTTTCTAATAATCAATCTGGTAATAATGACAAAATATAAACTTTCATTAAAAAACATATTCAGTGACCAGTTTTGTAGTAAACGTATGATCAAATGATCTTTCTAATTTAGTCGATTTTACCATACATTATATTCTAACTGTTTCTGTTAGGTCCACCAAATTTTGTTCAAACACCCAAAGAATCTACATAATTATATAATTTTTGGGGTTTTAAAATAGTGAACACTAAATAAAAGTTTTCTAGATTCCTTTTCAACTTATCTTTGGACTCCGGACACTTGAAAGAAGAAGAACAGAAACTGTATGTCACTAAGCAAGACCTACTTCCCACGTGAATTAAAAAAAAAGAGAGAAAGCAAAAGAAGGAAGAGTCATTTGGAAAACCTTTAAATCCGTTGATATTTAAGTAACGATCTCAAACTCTTAAACGTTATTTAACTTTCTGTTCCATAAAAAACCCATGAAAATTCTATGAGCAGATTCTCACATTCATCGTGTTTCTTACCTCTTTTCTCGAGACGATGATCACCATTACTACTTCTCTCTTCTTCTTACTTGTTCTTTACTGTTTTCTCCAAGTTTCTTCCAATGGAGACGCTGAGATTTTGAGACGGGTCAAAAGGAGCCGGTTTTTTGATCCGGATGGAAAGTTAAATGATTGGGTCTTAACCGGAGATAACCGGAGTCCTTGTAACTGGACGGGAGTTACATGCGACGTTAGAAACGGGAGTTCTGTCGCCGTCACGGCGATAGACCTCTCCGGCCACGGAATCTCCGGTGGGTTTCCGTATGACTTCTGTCGTATCCGTACGCTCGTCAATATCACTCTTTCTCAAAACAATCTCAACGGTACGATTGATTCTCGTCCTCTCTCCCTATGTTCACGAATCCAGGTTTTGGTTCTCAGTGTGAACAGTTTCTCCGGAAAGTTACCGGAGTTTTCGTCGGACTTTCGTAATTTACGCGTCCTCGAATTGGAATCCAACTTGTTTTCCGGCGAGATTCCTGAGAGTTATGGGAGATTTGCTGCTTTGCAAGTTCTGAACCTTAATGGCAACTCGCTCGGTGGGATCGTTCCGGCGTTTTTGGGTAATCTGACTCAGTTGACTCGTCTTGAACTCGCTTACGTCGGATTCGAGCCTGGTCCGCTTCCGTCGACGTTTGGGAATTTGACGAAGCTGAGTTATCTCCGGCTAACTAACTCGGGACTCGTCGGAGAAATTCCGGATTCGATCGGGAATCTGGTTTTTCTAGAGAATCTCGATTTAGCTATGAACGGTCTCACCGGGAAAATACCTGATAGTATCGGACGACTCAAATCGATTTATCAGATGGAGCTTTTCGACAATCAGCTATCTGGAAAATTGCCAGAGGGTATCGGAAATTTATCAGCTCTGAGGAATTTCGATGTCTCGCAGAATAATCTCACCGGTGAATTGCCGGGAAAGATTGCTGCGCTGCAACTCGCCTCTTTCAATCTCAACGACAATTTCTTCACCGGAGAATTACCACACGTCGTAGCTCTAAATCCTAATCTCGTCGAGTTTAAGATCTTTAACAACAGTTTCACGGGGACCTTACCTAAGAATTTCGGCAAATTCTCCGGAGTATCTGAATTCGACGTCTCGACGAACAATTTCTCCGGTGAATTGCCGCCGTATCTCTGCTACAGAAAGAAACTTCAGAAGATGATCAGTTTCAGCAATCAGTTGAGCGGCGAAATTCCGGAATCTTACGGCGATTGTCATTCACTTAATTACATTCGAATGGCGGAAAACAAACTCTCCGGCGAAGTCCCGGTCAGGCTTTGGGAACTCCCTCTTACTCGTCTCGAGCTATCCAACAATCAATTAGAAGGTTCGATTCCTCCGTCGATATCCAATGCTCTTCATCTATCTCAGCTCGAAATCTCCGGAAACAAATTCTCCGGCGTGATTCCCGTGAAAATTTGTGATCTCGGAGACCTCAGGGTTGTCGATCTTAGCCGCAACCATTTCTCTGGATCTCTTCCATCTTGCATTAACCAATTGAAGAATCTCGAAAGAGTGGAGATGCAGGAGAACATGCTCGACGGCGAGATTCCGAGTTCAGTGAGTTCATGCACCGAGTTAACCGAGTTAAATCTCTCGAATAACCGTTTCCACGGAAGAATACCACCGGAGATCGGTGAATTACCGGTTTTAAACTATCTGGATCTCTCCAACAATCAACTCACCGATGAGATTCCGCCGGAGCTGTTGAAGCTGAAGCTGAACCAATTCAACGTCTCCGATAACAAACTGTTCGGTAAGATCCCTTCTGGATTTCAACAAGATATTTTTCTACCGAGTTTTTTGGGTAACCCAAATCTCTGTGGCCTGAATTTGAATCCGATTCGACCTTGCCGATCCAAACCCGAATCCCGGTACATCCTCGCGATCTCCGTTATCTGCATCGTTGCAGTCATTGGAGCTTCGGTTTGGCTTTTTATCAAAACCAAACCGTTGTTCGGGAGCAAACCGAACCGGACCGACAAAGTAACTATTTTCCAGCGGATCGGGTTCACCGAAGCAGACATATACCCGCAATTAACAGAAGATAACATAATCGGGTCGGGCGGATCGGGTTTGGTTTACAAAGTGAAACTCAAATCAGGTCAAAAGCTCGCGGTCAAGAAACTATGGGGAGGACCGGGTCATAAACCCGAATCCGAATCTGTTTTCAGATCCGAGGTAGAGACTCTGGGTCGGGTTAGACATGGAAACATAGTGAAGCTCCTCATGTGTTGCAACGGCGAGGAGTTTCGGTTTTTGGTGTATGAGTTCATGGAAAACGGCAGCTTGGGTGACATTTTGCATTCAGAGAAAGAACATCGTGCCGTTTCTCCGCTGGATTGGACAACGCGGTTTTCGATCGCGGTTGGTGCAGCTCAAGGACTTGCTTACCTACATCATGACTCCGTTCCGGCGATTGTTCACCGTGACGTCAAAAGCAATAATATATTGTTGGACCATGAGATGAAGCCACGTGTTGCTGATTTTGGTTTAGCTAAACCGTTAAAAAAAGAAGACAATTATGGTGTCTCCGATGTTTCTCCGATGTCTTGTGTTGCTGGATCCTACGGCTACATTGCTCCAGGTCAGTGTATAAAAGGCAGAACCAAACCTGAAAACTGAGTATGTAAGCTTTACTAACATTATTTGAAATCTAATATTGTTCTGTTCTTGAGATTGTAGAGTATGGTTATACGTCGAGGGTGAATGAGAAGAGCGATGTGTATAGTTTCGGGGTAGTGTTACTCGAGTTGATTACCGGAAAAAGACCAAATGATTCGTCTTTTGGGGAGAATAAAGACATTGTTAAGTTTGCAATGGAAGCAGCTTTATGTTACACTTCTGCTTCATCACCTGAAGACGAAGCCATGAATCGAGATTCACCTGGAAATTTCCGAGATCTTAGCAAGCTGGTGGATCCAAAGATGAAGCTGTCGACGAGAGAATATGAAGAGATAGAGAAAGTTCTTGACGTTGCGTTGCTTTGCACGTCGTCGTTTCCGATTAATAGGCCGACCATGAGGAAAGTCGTGGAGTTGCTCAAAGAGAAGAAGTCACTTGAGTGAAAAGGTGTTCGTTTTCTTCATCTCATTGTAATACTTAGGATTGCTACTTAATTATAGGTTTGATTTTGCTTATATTTTGGGTTTTTAGGAAACTACTTAATTAGCTAATTAATCATTTCCTTTCTTGCTTAAGATGTTTAAGATTGAGAACGCAACTTTTTATGCCACTGGTTTTTCTTGAAAGTATCAAAATGAAGTCTAGAGGAATTCTGATTACTGTGTGTATTTGAATGTCGCCATCAATATAAATGACATCAATATAACTAACCTTCATATATTTTTTTGGTTTTGACAAACTCAAACCGCCAAAGAATATGGTATTGGGCAGTTACATCAGGCCCATTAGAGGCCTAACAGGCCTTCTTCTCTCATATTGTCTTGAGTTTAGGGTTTCAGAGACGACCACGTCGCCCCTGTCACGAAACCGCCAGTGACGTTATCATTTTCACCTTTCGCATCTTTCTCTTAACCTCAGCTTCTTCTTCTTCCTCATCAACACCGACGTAATCGAAGAGAAGAGAAGAGAAGAGAATCAATCAATTAACTAGGGAGAAAATACGTAAAACGCAATCTGACATCTAGAATCAATGGCGTCTAAGGTTATCCTTTCCGCAATCCGCCGATCTCTGATAAAACCACATGGCGCTGTTTCCCGGTGTCACCACTTGTCTACCGCCGCCGCCGCTGCTAGTCCTACCGCGACGGCGGCGGATTCCTACGCGGATGAATCGGGGATCATGATGAAAGGAGTTCGAATTTCAGGTAGGCCTCTTTATTTGGATATGCAATCGACGACTCCGCTTGATCCTAGGGTATTCGACGCGATGAACGCATCCTCCATCTATGACTACGGTAATCCTCACTCGCGAACTCACCTTTACGGTTGGGAAGCGGAAAACGCCGTCGAGGTCGCACGAACCCAGGTTGCCAAACTGATCGGCGCTTCACCTAAAGAAATCGTCTTCTTATCCGGCGCGACGGAGGCGAACAATACAGTGGTGAAAGGGGTGATGCACTTTTACAAGGACAAGAAGAAACACGTCATAACCACGCAGACTGAGCACAAGTGCGTCCTTGATTCTTGCAGGCATTTGCAACAGGAAGGATTCGAGGTAACTTACTTGCCTGTGAAAACTGATGGACTAGTCGATTTAGAGATGCTGAGAGAGGCTATTAGACCGGACACAGGGCTAGTTTCTGTTATGGCTGTGAACAATGAGATTGGTGTTGTCCAGCCTATGGAAGAGATAGGTAGTATTTGCAAGGAGCATAAGATTCCGTTTCACACTGATGCTGCTCAAGCTATAGGGAAGATTCCTGTTGATGTTGAAAAGTGGAATGTTAGTTTGATGTCGATGAGTGGTCACAAGATCTATGGACCTAAAGGGGTTGGTGCTATGTATGTGAGAAGGAGACCGAGAATAAGGCTCGAGCCACTGATGAATGGTGGAGGTCAAGAGAGGGGACTACGTAGTGGCACATTGTCTACGCAACAAGTTGTTGGCTTTGGGGTTGCTTGTGAATTGGCGATGAAGGAGATGGAGTATGATGAGAAGTGGATTAAGAGGTTGCAGGAAAGGTTGCTGAATGGAGTTAGAGAGAAACTCGATGGGGTTGTTGTGAACGGTTCGATGGAGAGTCGATATGCAGGGAATCTGAATCTGTCGTTTGCTTATGTCGAAGGAGAGAGTCTCTTGATGGGTTTGAAAGAAGTTGCAGTGTCTAGTGGAAGTGCTTGCACAAGTGCGAGTTTGGAACCTTCTTATGTGTTAAGAGCTCTAGGCGTGGATGAGGACATGGCTCACACTTCGATAAGATTTGGGATTGGTAGGTTTACCACAGAGGAAGAGATCGATAAAGCTGTAGAGCTTACCGTTAAACAAGTTGAGAAGTTGAGGGAGATGAGCCCACTTTACGAAATGGTTAAAGAAGGCATTGATATCAAGAACATACAATGGTCTCAACACTGATTCGCAGTTCCACTCAAACCTTGCGGTACAAGAGGGAAACTCGGGTCTGTGCACAGCTGGGTATGAGCCATGCTGTGATGTGAGTATGACCCGATGATCTTGATCCTGAGTTCTTACTATGTTCTGTTGGTAATTTATCTATAGTTGCTTTCTAGATAGATTCCATGTGAGAGCTTCTTGTATGGTTTTGTAATAAGCAGAGCAGGGACAAAACTTTATTTCTGAGTTGGATTGTGATCGTTTGGATGATAAATTTCTTCTGTGTTTTGACCCTTAATAGCTATTAGTTTTTTTTCTTTCCCAAAACTATCAGTTTATTATCCATACGTAATACAAAAGTTTTGTTTTATCTCTTTTCATTTGTGAAATAAGAAGAAACATTTTACATGAGTATCTTTATATATATTTTTTTCTATATCAGGTACTTTTAGGACAAAATCGATTAGATGTCTTTGGAGGGTATATAAAATTAAATATATAGTTAATAATTTGGTTTTCTTGTTACGGCAATTCTTTAACACAGTTGCTCTCTCAGTATATTGACTAGTTTCTTCATGTTTATCCGTTTTACTTCCAGGTTGATGATTTTTCACCATTTAAATGTCGGCGCCTCACTAAGATTTAGAAGTAACAAAACATGAAATTAAAATTGAAACGAAGAGTACAGCAAATGTATATTAAATGTTTAAGTGTAAACATCACGATTATATGGACCTATACTATTAATGTTCCGAGTCGAAGTAGACAAAAATCTCATGTGATTTGGTATCAAAGTTTATTTTTATGTTTTAGATATACGCTCGACTCGACCTTTGTTACAAACTCAAATATGAAACGAAATATGTAATAAACTTGTGTATTCTTTATATTTATATTTATTCAATTGGATGGGAACAAGTATTTAGTAGGTTAGGTTATAGGAGGCCCATATGAGACATGAATGGATACAAAACCACATATTATAAATTCTCTACGTCAAAATAATTAGAACCATAAGTTATGTTACGTACCACAACCATCATTTGATTGAGACATGACACCCTTTCAAGTTTATAAACCACACGTTCATATACATTTTATTCCCTAACATTTCTTCGCATTTTTCTTTTTCATAAAAAAAGGAAATAATGAAACATTTTATGTTTTGTAATTGCACGTTTTGCATTCATCTTAAGGAAGACTTTTAGTTAATTTGTTAAGAAAATGATCATATGATGATTAATAATATTTTCTTACTTACAAAAACATAACCATTCACATCCTTGTAATTTTATTGGCATCAAATTAATAGAAGAGTAGGCCAAGTAGAAGAGACTGCTCGCAATTAGCTGTATAGAAAGCTAAACGATGTCTCCTTGTGTTAGATGCTACCAGGGTCCACGTCGTCGTCCTAAATCCTCAATTCCCATTAGCAACAAAAAATTTGCGTATATAAATGCATGCACACTTATCACTCTCTTCTCAATTTATAAACAAACTCACAAGTAAACCACACAAACATATTTTACTTTTTTTCATTTATATTTTGATACAAAGTCCCACCATGGCTAAGATATATTTTGTTTATTCTCTCGTAACTCCTTTTCTTTGCATTGTCACCCTTTGTACGCTAATGTTCATTCAGATTTCCGCGCGGCCTACGACATTCGCCGAGGATTTCAAAGCCGCATGGTCGGAATCTCACATCCGTCAAATCGACGGCGGAAAAGCTATCCAACTTGGCCTTGACCAGAACACAGGTAAACCAAAACCGCATAAGCATTCCACTTGGATAGAAACTGGAACGTTTTGAAATGAATTGGCTTGTATGTAATATCTATATACTCTCACATGCTCATACTTGTTTCTCAAAAGGATGTGGATTCGCTTCCAAAAGAAAGTATCTATTCGGAAAAGTGAGCATGAAGATCAAACTCATTCCCGGTGACTCTGCCGGTACGGTTACCGCCTTCTACGTAAGTCTTTTAATTTACCCATATTGGTTTTGAAACTTCACACAGTCACCATCAAATAGTTATTTCTCCGAAAACATACCATATTCTGAAAATATTGACGGGTCGAATCATGCATTATGTCTATAGATGAACTCGGATACGAACACCGTGAGAGACGAGCTAGATTTTGAGTTCTTGGGAAACCGAAGTGGCCAACCTTACTCGGTACAAACAAATATATTTGCTCATGGTAAAGGAGATAGAGAACAAAGGGTTAATCTTTGGTTCGACCCGGCTTTGGATTTCCACACTTACAGTATCTTATGGACACACAAACACATTGTGTAAGTTTCTCTCTCATATACTTTTGAGTCAAATCATCCAAAGTTTCAAGCTTTTCACCATTATTGATGCGAGTTATTTTGTATGTTTCAGTTTTAATCAAATCATCACAAAGCTCCAATTTTTGTTACCCATAAGAGTTTGAAATAACCTTAATTTGATGACATTGTTATGTGAAAAAGTCATTTCGATGATTATCGCTAAAGTTTCATTTTTTTTTAATGATTAGTAAGTTATGGGCCCGTGCGTCCGTACATCTCCAGGATGAAAAGTTTCAAACTTTTACGCATTAAAAGCTTGAAATAACTTTAATTAATATGGAAAAACCTTATTTATATTCTTCTAATTGTTTGAATCGAATCGTTAAAAAAGTCTCACCTATTTTTATTCCACCGTTTACTTCTTAAAAAACCAATAATTTAACGTGAATTTATTTTGGTTGATTAGTTTCTACGTGGACGATGTACCAATAAGAGAATACAAAAACAAGGAAGCCAAGAACATAGCCTACCCAACATCACAACCTATGGGAGTTTACTCAACACTATGGGAAGCCGATGACTGGGCGACACGTGGCGGATTAGAGAAAATTGATTGGAGCAAAGCTCCGTTTTATGCTTATTACAAAGACTTCGGCATCGAAGGCTGTCCTGTTCCTGGACCCACCTATTGTCGGTCGAACCCTCACAATTGGTGGGAAAGCTACGCTTATCAGTCACTTAACGCCGTCGAAGCTCGACGTTACCGTTGGGTTAGAGTAAATCATATGGTTTATGATTATTGTACCGACCGGTCAAGGTATCCTGTCCCACCAATGGAGTGTCATGCTTGAAAAAATACCATGTACAAAACGTACGTACAATGATTATGTTTCTTCTTGTACGAGATTTTATATATAATTGTGGGAAAATGTGGACTGTATTGTCTTTTTATGAAATTGTGCACATACGTAAGCACGTGGTGGCTATAATAATAAAATGGTTAATCTGTGATTATTTGAAACTTTTTATATACAATAATTGATTTTGTCAAGAAGAAAATTGTTAAATTATGTTACTATGAATGACCTAAGGCATTGATTATTTCGAAAACAATTATTTTCTTCTTCTGTTTATTAACATTTCCGTATTACTTAAAGGTTTCAAATCTTTATTTCATAATTCTTCCAGGCTGAGAATCGTAAACATGTAAATTTAGTCCATTCCCCAACCCAATGCCGAGATTCGAACTCGTGATCTTGAATGAATTTCCTTGGAAGATTTGATAGAACACGTGTAGAGTAAAAACATTTGATTATAACTTTCAAATGGTAAGAAGCGTGAAATTTAGATAATTTTTGTTTGCTCTTGGAGTTACAAAATTTCTAGTTACAATTTGTTTATGATAAACCACTAAAATGAACATGAACACATAAAATGAACGAATAAAACATATACCAATTTTTTTTACAGGGATTAGTAGCATGAAGAAGATATTATTGGTTTGGCCGTATGGTCCCATTTCCAACAAAGGCGTCAGATTTGCATTAAACCTTTTGAAGAAAATGTCTAATCAAGTTCAGAACTTGTTGAAATAACGTGAAACTCATCGCGAAATGCCAAGAAAACCATTTGAAAAATTAATGGGAATTGATGTCATATCTAATATTTCAACGTTAGGACCGAACTAGTTCTCATTTACTTATTTTTCTAACAAGTAGTATATTGTGTATGAAGTCATCGTCCATAAACATGCCGGTTTTTCTGTTATAATTTTTTTTGTTTCTAATCGAGTCCACTGAATCGAATTTTGTAATTTGTACAAACTTACTTGCTACAACTACTTCTTATTTATATATCTATATATATATATATATATTTTGTTTTTTTTGGATTTTGATTGGTTCAGAAAGGATAAGTAATTTAGTTTAAAGTTTACGACTTCTGAGTTCCTAAACATAGGCTGATTAAGTCACCGACAGTACTACAGCTGGAGACGAAGGCTTGTGGCCATGGAGAAAAAGGCAAATAGTTGCATTCAAATTTACATTTTTATATAAACTACTAAGTAAAAGAGTTATTGGTTGAAACTCCACATTGATGGTGATTGATTGATCAGCTTTGGAATTGAGTGGCCAGAAGGAAAAAATGTAGGGTACATTCACATTACTTATTTGAAAGCTACATGAGTTCTATCTTAAACAGTAGATAACAAAAATAGTTAAAAAGGGAGTTTTGTCCTCACTACTCATCAGTGTACCAACTCTCTTTGTATCACGTTTCATTAGAGCTTTCAGAATCAGCGAATTAGGAAGTATGGCTTCAAGGGTTTGGGACTAAGGGGATGGTTTGTCTCTAATCTGTTTTGTTCATGTTGTTGATTTTGACTGCGACTGGGTCTGAACAGTAAGGGCAGTTCCCAAACAGAACATCAGATGACCTACAAGAAAATGAATCCTATATGAGCAAAAGACTTGTGTGTATGTGAGAGGGGGAGAGAGGGAGAGAGACAGAGATTTAAGGTTTATACTTACTGTCTTGTTGTTGTGATCGACCTTAACCAGTGTGTGAGGCAAAGGCTATGGAAAGACCTGTTGCAGTTGACGTTTTCGCATGTGTAGTCTGTTCGCGTCCCACTTCTAGCACCTAGCTCCTCATCTTTACTAATGTTTTCGCATGTTGTTGTGACGAAGATATGGCTAATTCCTCGCATCTTACACGTCCTATAGATTCCTCCGAAGGTTTTTCCCAGAAGCAGTCATGATCTACTTGAAATTCGTAACCTAGACTAGATTCTATTTACACAGGCAAGTAGTCATCGTCAAGCTCTGAAACTTGTGTTTTTTTTTCTTTGAGTTTGTAAGAGCAACTCCAGCAGAAAAGATATAAAAGGGAGTATTTAACATTTAAAATATTAATATTTTACATAAGTTCACAGTGCGAAGAATTCGAATGCTACGATTTGGGCCGAGAAGCTCAGTATATATTATATGATACTGTATTTAGGGCCCAATTAGAAACCTCTTGAGTATTGAATGATATCTTATTCGTGCTAAGTATATACTAATCCTTGTAGCCAAACGTGGCCTCTGTGAGGCGGTGCACTTTCATCTTACTTTCACTGTCTCGGTTTTCCAGGAGTAGGAGCCACTTCACTGAGTCTCAATAATTGATCCATCCAGGTTCGTCTTCTCCTTCGCAGTGGATCTTCGTGCTTAATTTCGTTTTCATTTGTTTGTTATTTTCATCTATTTTTTTTATGGAAATACTCCAGAGTGAAAGTTGTTGATCCGATTTTTATGTTTGGGGTTTCTCATTTTTTCGATCGGATCGCTGATAAACTATGAGATTAATAGCTCATTTTCGCTTCAGATTTCTATGTTTTTGGTACTTGCATGAGATATAACTAAGTCGTTACTCGTATTCCATTTTTTTTTACTTATCTACTTTCTTTTTTTGAGTATTTTATTATGTTGTTTAATGGATCATTTCAGGTTGAAACAAAAAAAATTCGAAATTTCACGAGACGCGGTTTTTGTCTGGGGTTTGTATGGTTTGTTGTTGCACATAGATCACTTAAGCTATGGCTTGGTTTAGAACTGGTTCCTCTGTGGCAAAGCTTGCCATAAGGAGGACACTGTCTCAGTCTCAGTTTGGCTCATATGCTGCAAGAACAAGGGTTCTGCCTTCTCAGAGCAGATGGTTCCACTCTACAATACTCAAATCAAAGGCCGAGTCTGTCGCACCCGTTCCACGTCCAGTCCCACTTTCTAAGCTAACTGATAGCTTCTTAGATGGAACAAGTAGCGTGTATCTAGAGGAGCTACAAAGAGCTTGGGAAGCTGATCCCAACAGTGTTGATGAGTCGTGGGATAACTTCTTTAGGAATTTTGTGGGTCAAGCTGCCACGTCGCCTGGAATCTCGGGGCAAACCATTCAAGAAAGCATGCGTTTGTTGTTGCTAGTCAGAGCTTACCAGGTTAATGGCCACATGAAGGCCAAGCTGGATCCTTTGGGTCTAGAGGAGAGAGAGATTCCAGAGGACCTCACACCAGGTCTTTATGGATTTACAGAGGCTGATCTTGATAGAGAATTCTTTCTGGGTGTTTGGAGGATGTCTGGCTTTCTGTCTGAAAATCGTCCGGTTCAAACACTAAGGGCTATACTGTCGAGGCTTGAGCAGGCTTACTGTGGGACTATAGGGTATGAGTACATGCACATTGCTGATAGGGAAAAATGTAACTGGTTGAGAGACAAGATCGAGACCCCGGCAGCTCGGCAGTATAATAGTGAGCGTAGGGTGGTTATTTATGATAGGCTTACTTGGAGTACACAGTTCGAGAATTTCTTGGCTTCCAAGTGGACAACGGCCAAAAGATTTGGACTTGAAGGTGCTGAGTCTTTGATTCCTGGTATGAAAGAGATGTTCGATAGGGCTGCAGATCTTGGGGTAGAGAACATAGTTATTGGAATGCCCCACAGGGGCCGACTTAACGTTTTGGGCAATGTTGTCAGGAAACCTCTACGTCAAATCTTCAGCGAGTTTAGCGGTGGTACTAGGCCAGTAGATGAAGTTGGGCTCTACACCGGAACAGGCGATGTGAAATACCACTTGGGTACATCTTATGATCGCCCAACTAGAGGAGGCAAACATCTTCACTTGTCTTTGTTGGCAAACCCCAGTCACCTGGAAGCAGTTGATCCCGTTGTGATGGGTAAAACCAGAGCGAAGCAGTATTACACGAAAGACGAGAGTAGAACAAAGAACATGGGTATTTTGATCCATGGGGATGGTAGTTTTGCCGGACAAGGTGTGGTGTATGAAACTCTGCATCTTAGTGCACTTCCTAACTACTGTACCGGTGGAACAGTGCACATTGTGGTGAATAACCAAGTGGCTTTCACAACCGACCCCAGGGCAGGAAGGTCTTCACAGTATTGCACTGATGTTGCAAAGGCTTTAGATGCCCCAATTTTCCATGTCAATGCGGATGACGTTGAAGCAGTAGTGCATGCATGTGAGCTTGCTGCAGAGTGGCGCCAGACTTTCCATTCTGATGTGGTTGTTGATTTAGTATGCTACCGTCGCTTTGGGCATAACGAGATAGACGAACCGTCATTCACACAACCAAAAATGTACAAGGTTGGTTATTTTATCTTCCATCTCTTGGATATATATTAATCCAAATCCCAGTTTCCTTCCGAGTTTCTGTCAAGATTTACTTTCTTCTAATTTCTCTGTGAACGGATGTTACCTGTTGTTGATAGGTGATACGTAGTCATCCCTCGTCGCTTCAAATCTATCAGGAGAGGCTTTTGGAATCTGGACAGGTTACCCAAGAAGATATTGATAAGATTCAAAAGAAAGTAAGCTCTATCCTCAATGAAGAATTTGGGGCAAGTAAAGACTATATTCCACAAAGACGTGACTGGCTCGCAAGTCATTGGACTGGATTTAAGTCACCGGAGCAGATTTCTAGGATCCGAAACACTGGGTATAAACATTTTTCTTATATAGAGTTTGTCATTGCTTTTTGGCGTTTTTTTTTTTTAAATTGTAACATTGTGCTGGGAAACTGTTCCCTTGTTCTGTTGCAGTGTGAAGCCAGAAGTTTTGAAGAATGTGGGGAAGGCAATCTCAACCTTCCCGGAGAACTTCAAGCCACACAGAGGAGTGAAAAGAGTTTATGAACAACGTGCTCAAATGATTGAGTCGGAAGAAGGCATTGACTGGGGATTTGGAGAAGCTCTTGCTTTTGCTACACTGGTTGTGGAAGGCAACCATGTCCGGCTAAGTGGTCAAGACGTTGAAAGAGGGACTTTCAGTCATAGACACTCGGTGCTTCATGATCAAGAAACCGGCAAGGAATATTGTCCCTTAGATCACCTGACTATGAACCAAGACCCTGAAATGTTCACTGTCAGCAACTAGGTTTTTTTTTTTTTTGTTTTCTAAAGATCATAACCACACTTCATTTGCTTTTACATGATTTTCTTGTTTGCTTTTGCATGCAGCTCTCTATCAGAATTTGGTGTACTTGGATTCGAACTGGGTTACTCTATGGAAAATCCAAATTCTTTGGTAATATGGGAAGCTCAGTTTGGAGACTTTGCTAATGGCGCACAGGTGATGTTTGATCAGTTCATTAGCAGTGGGGAAGCCAAATGGCTGCGTCAAACCGGGTTAGTAGTTCTACTTCCTCATGGATATGATGGCCAGGGTCCTGAACATTCCAGTGGAAGGTTGGAACGTTTCCTGCAGGTAATGCTGTTATATCAGCCGATACTTACCATTAAGTTTCTCTCTACTTACCATTGTGAAATTTTTTTTTTACTATAGATGAGTGATGACAATCCTTATGTTATCCCTGAGATGGATCCAACTCTTCGAAAGCAGATTCAAGAATCTAATTGGCAAGTTGTTAATGTTACTACACCTGCCAACTATTTCCATGTTCTGCGTCGACAGGTAAATTTATAAGATGATGCAAAACATCTATCCTAAGATGATGAAAGATTTCTACTTTACTTGTTTGTCTTTCACACACTTTTTTTGTCATTTATTTGCAGATACACAGGGATTTCCGCAAGCCGCTTATAGTGATGGCTCCTAAAAACTTGCTTCGTCACAAAAAATGTGTATCTAATCTCTCGGAATTCGACGATGTTAAAGGGCATCCTGGGTTTGACAAGCAAGGAACCAGATTTAAACGGTTAATTAAAGATCAAAGTGGTCACTCTGATCTTGAGGAAGGTATCCGACGTCTAGTCCTTTGCTCTGGGAAGGTAAAACTGTTCGAGTTTTTCCTTTATACTTGTGCTTAAAAAATCTAAGATTCTGTGACTTAGTTGGGATTTATTGATCCAGGTCTACTATGAGCTTGACGAAGAGCGACAAAAGTCTGAAACAAATAATGTAGCCATTTGCAGAGTAGAGCAGCTTTGTCCGTTCCCTTACGATCTCATTCAGAGAGAACTAAAGCGATATCCAAGTACGTCACTTAATATATTAAAAAAAACTCAGGATTGAGTTCGGTTGTATATGAATTTGTCTGAAAACTTGTCTGGCGGCTCTATGTGTTTTACAGATGCAGAGATCGTGTGGTGTCAAGAAGAGCCGATGAACATGGGAGGATATCAGTATATAGCACCAAGGCTTTGCACGGCCATGAAAGCACTGAAAAGAGGAAGCTTCAACGACATCAAATACGTTGGTCGTCTTCCTTCAGCTGCTACAGCCACAGGATTTTACCAGCTTCATGTTAAGGAGCAAACTGATCTTGTTCAGAAAGCTCTTCAACCTGACCCCATCACTCCTATCATCCCTTAAGATGATCGATAAAGAAGAGGACACTCTTGAAGCCCTTTGAGAGTCTGTATAAGGAAGAAACAAAATAAAGATTCATGAGAATCTTTGGTTATCAAATAGTTTCACTCGATAATACATATGCTTGCTCCTTGCTAGACATTCACGTCACTGTTGCTACAGAATTTCATTTCAGTTTGGTTTTGAATGTTTTCGGTTCATGGTTCATATTTGGGTTTAGTTCGGTTTCGCAATAATAAATACAGAATCTATTGTTTGGGTTATTTTGAAATTTGGTTCGATTCGGATTGATGAAAGGTTTCGGTTCGGTTCGGTTTATGCTCACCACTGGCCACTAGTGACTGAAAATTTCTCATTGGGGCAGTTGCAATCTTGTAGTTGAGAAAAAAACTTCAAACTCGACAGAAATGGCTCGCTTGCTTCTGATCTTCTCTTTCGTCTCCGTCATCGTTTCCTGCACTTTATCGTCTCCGCCAAACAAATCACCTCTGTCTTCTTCAGTGTTGTCCAAGCGTTTGCCTCGGTTTCCTGGCTACACCTTCCAGAACCGAACCAGAATCCAGCCGTTCCGGCGAGACCGAAACGAGTACCAATACGAGACTAAGTTTTTCTCCCAGCAGCTTGACCACTTCAGCTTCGCCGATCTTCCGAAGTTCTCGCAGCGGTACTTGATCAATTCCGATCACTGGGTAGGTGCCTCTGCGCTCGGACCTATCTTCCTCTACTGCGGCAACGAAGGCGATATTGAATGGTTTGCTACAAACTCTGGATTCATTTGGGAGATCGCTCCCAAGTTTGGCGCCTTGCTTGTTTTCCCTGAGGTTCGTTGATGTTTTTTCCTGATCGATAGAGCCAATAAATAAAGGAATTCGATTACTGAATTCTTGGGATTTTCGTGTAGCATAGGTATTATGGAGAGTCGATGCCTTATGGAAGCAGGGAAGAGGCTTACAAGAACGCAACTACATTATCGTATCTCACGACTGAGCAAGCTCTTGCAGATTTTGCTGTTTTTGTGACTGATTTGAAACGGAACTTGTCGGCGGAAGCATGTCCAGTTGTGTTGTTTGGAGGATCATATGGTGGAAGTAAGTGAGGAATCATATCACTATCATTGTGTTGGTGGAATGAGATTTTGGAGTGAATTTGTTGTTATCGATGCAACAGTGTTAGCAGCATGGATGAGGCTCAAGTATCCTCACATTGCCATTGGAGCATTAGCTTCCTCAGCTCCAATTCTTCAGTTTGAAGATATTGTACCTCATCAGACGTTTTATGACATCGTTTCAGATGATTTCAAGGTATAGTGTTTTTGCTTGGTTAGTTGGTTGATTTTCTCTAATTCTTATTGTGACTGTATTTTCGACTGGTAAACTTTGTAGCGCGAGAGTAGTAGCTGCTTCGACACCATAAAGAAATCGTGGGATGCAATCATAGCAGAGGGTCAGAAGGAGAATGGTCTTCAGCAGTTGGCGAAAACTTTTCACTTTTGTCGGTAAGCAAGATAACTGGAGTTGGCTTAATTTTTTGTTGTTTTTTCTACTGTATTTGAGCTAAATTGAGTGGTGGCTCTGTTTTTCAGGGTGTTTAATAGAACTGGTGACCTTTCAGACTGGCTGGATTCTGCTTATAGTTATTTGGCAATGGTGGACTATCCGTATCCCGCTGACTTTATGATGCCTTTGCCTGGGCATCCCATTAAAGAGGTATAGTTTGAGAAGTAACACTTGATGATTTTCTAATGATATTTTCCCAATTCATATAATAGTTTAGAGAGAATCTGAGATTACATTCGCTAGCTCATGTGGATTGTCATCTTTACATGAATGACCCTACGAGGCTATGCTTTAATGGTTCGCTTGTTGCATCTGGCTATTGTTCAACCACATCCGTTGCTGTCCTGATCATTTGTTGTTCAATAAGATCTATCATTTTTTAGGTCTGCAGAAAAATTGATGGTGCTAGTAGTGATGCTAGCATCCTAGATCGCATATATGCAGGAATAAGTGTGTACTATAACTATACTGGGAGTGCTGACTGCTTCGAGTTGGATGATGACCCGCATGGTTTGGATGGGTGGAACTGGCAGGTCTGAAGAATAATTACTAGATTTATCTTCCTGTTTCCAGAAAATTTATAATTAATCTCCTTATGCTTTGGGTTTACGATAGGCCTGCACAGAGATGGTAATGCCCATGTCTAGCAGCCAAGAAAACAGTATGTTTCCAGCTTATGATTTCAATTACTCTTCGTACAAAGAGGAATGCTGGAATACATTCCGAGTCAATCCAAGGCCTAGATGGGTCACAACAGAGCTCGGTGGACATGTAAGACTTCTTTTTGATAACTCAATATTCTTTCTATGGCCATTATCTGAATGTTTACTCCCTCTCTCCCTCCAATGTAAAGGACATAGAGACCACCTTGAAGTCATTTGGAAGCAACATCATTTTCTCCAACGGTCTGTTAGATCCTTGGAGTGGTGGCAGGTAAGAACATTACTCCCTTTACTCAGATACGGGAGCTATTTTTCAAAATGAATCTCGTAATCGCGATGATTGCTCGACTCGTAAATGCAGTGTTTTGAAGAACTTATCCAATACCATTGTTGCTCTTGTCACAAAAGAAGGTATATCTACAGCCTTAACAATCTCTCGCCTAACTTATCTGTTCTTTCATTTGCATTTACTTTGCCTCTTGATACTAATAGCAGTAGTCTACATGTCATTGAATCGCATAAATCCACGATTCAAATCAATGTTATGAACTAATTTTGGCGTCTATCTCAGAAACATCATAATCATCATCATCATCCATTCTCTTTGAGGCACAAACTATTGATAATGGTTTTTTTTCTTTCTCAGGTGGACATCATTTGGATCTACGACCTTCAACTCCTGACGACCCAAAATGGCTTGTGGAGCAGCGAGAAGCCGAGATACGATTGATCCAAGGATGGATTAGAACTTATCGACTAGAAAAAGAAGCTCAATTTTCTCCGTTAAAACGTTCTTGGTAAGAGAAGAGACAGCCCATGCATGTTCACGAAACTCAGAATCTTCAGACACTGTAACAAATCTGGTTTGAATAAATTCATGTGAGCTCTCAATGTTCACTAGTCATTTGTACTTGCTTGCTTGAATTTTTAGATTTTAGGAGTTCGTTGAACTGATCATAAAACCTTAAAAGAAGATTCAAGGAAAGCTTTGATAAAGAAATTTTGTTTTGGGTTATTAAAAAAAGTTAGATAACACACATAAACAAAAGAAAGACAAAAAAAAAGATTTATGGGTTGGCTATACACACAAACACATCTGTCAAGTTAGTAAAGAAGATCTGAAAAATCATAATTTCTCAAAGTTTTAAATTTCAACTATGTATCAAGTGAAAGACACAGTATGTAACATTTAATGGTTAGAGTGACTTAAGGCAATCGAAATTTTAATTAAATTAGTCTTGAAAAAGTGGGAAAATTTAATTACCATATTTAGACACCTCTTTTAAACTCCATTGAAAATTTGGTTTTAGCCGCTTAATTCGAATATGTGAAGGCCTTAAAACGCTATCGTTGATACTTTGACTACTCGAATAAAAAAACCCTTTTGACTAAACTTTCGACCTAAAAAAAAAAGAAGAGACAGACTAGACTTCTCGGCGACGCAGTATCGCAGAACTCTTCTTTGTTGTGTGTAAGAGAGAAAAAACACAAAAAACTGAAGAGACTATACTCGTGATTCTGATCGGAGATCGGAGAAATTTGGGTTCAATTTAGTGGCGATGGCGACTTCTCATTCGGAGCGACTCCTTTTAACTCCGGCTACTAACAGATTGGCGATTACGCCTGGTTCTAGGGTTTTGAAAAGCCCTCTCACTGAAGAAGTCATGTGGAAGCGGCTCAAGGAAGCTGGGTTTGATGAACAATCGATCAAGAAGAGGGATAAAGCCGCCCTAATCGCTTACATCGCCAAGCTAGAATCTGAGGTTTGTTTTTTGATTCTTCGTGAAATTTCATTTTCTGATGGATTTCCCTTCGGTAAAATTTATGGGTAAGCTTGTGCCTTAAATGTTTTGTTCCAAGTTCATACGTATTTAATTCTCCCGGGGGAGTATGGAGGAATTACACGACCTTTCGTTTTTGTGATTTTTTTTTCAGTCGTAGTGTGTACCATTTTGTTGCTCGTGGGGTCAATGCTGAAAATTTATTGGATGGAATTGGTTTGCTGGAGTTATTGCTTTGCTTTTGGAAGTTTTAAAGTCTTGATTTTGTTTCTCTTTTGAGCTGATTGTTTGAGATTGTTATATTTGGTCAGTTTCTTTCTTCTTCTTTTTTTCTCCTGTTACGTGTTTCTTTATCAAATATCATATTGACATTGCTATATTGAATCGTCATTTGGATGCAGGTCTATGATTACCAACACAACATGGGTCTTCTAATTTTGGAGAAAGACGAATTATTGTCGAAGTATGAGGAGGTTAAGGCCTCGGTGGATGAAGCCGACCTAGCACATATGCGAGATCAATCAGCATATGTCTCTGCCTTAGCTGAAGCAAAGAAACGAGAAGAGAGTTTGAAGAAGGATGTTGGGATTGCTAAAGAGTGTATTTCTAGTGTAAGACCTTAATTTTTGAGAGCGAGCAAGAATAGGTTCTTCCGTTTTTTTTATTGATTTTATTTTCTTCTTCGTGTCCTCAGCTAGAGAAGACTTTGCATGAGATTCGTGCAGAATGTGCTGAGACGAAAGTTTCTGCTGGGAGTAAAATGTCTGAAGCTCATATTATGATTGAGGATGCTCTGAAGAAATTTGCAGATGCTGAAGCAAAAATGCGCGGAGCAGAAGCTCTACAAGCAGAAGCTAACCGGTATCACCGGATTGCAGAGAGAAAATTGAAGGAAGTTGAAAGTCGTGAAGATGATCTTGCTCGCCGTCTCGCATCTTTCAAGTCTGAGTAAGTCTTTTGTCTCGGTTAACTGGACTACAGGACTTCTACTATGAAAGTGTAGTATTAAGTTGTTGTGCTGGTTCATCCATTCTGTGGTTTAGGTCTGAAACGAGAGAGAGCGAGATTGTCATTGAGCGACAGACTTTAAGTGAGAGGCATAAGAGCCTGCAGCAAGAGCGTGAAAGATTATTGGATGCACAAGCTTCACTAAATCAGCGAGAAGATCACATTTTTGGTAGATCCCAAGAATTAGCTGAACTTGAAAAGGGGTTAGAGTCTGCGAAGACCACATTTGAAGAGGAACGTAGAGCCTTGGAGGACAAGAAGTCCAATTTGGAGGTCGAATTAGTTTCGCTTGCTAAAAGAGAAGAGGTCTGTATACACATAAGCATTTGTTATTTCTGGTTTTGCTTAACACGTCGACCAAAAAAAATTATAGGAGACTTAATAGTATTGTTTCATTTTTATTTTCTTGCTAAAACAGGTCATCTCTGAAAGGGAATCTTCACTACATAAGAAAGAGCAAGAGCTGGTTGTTGCTGAAGAAAAAATTGCCAGCAAGGAATCTGTAAGTTTACTTTTTCAGTCCAACGAACCTTCTGGTTATCATTCATACTTTTTGTTTTGTTCTCATTTGTTTGCGAGTGTTAAAATGCATTTAAACAATCAATACAGGAACTGATTCAGAAGGTCTTAGGGAATCAAGAAGTTATCCTGAGGAAAAGAAAATCCGATGTGGAAACTGAGTTAGAAAGTAAGTGCAAATTGGTGGAAGATGAAATTGAGAGCAAGAGACGGGCTTGGGAATTAAGGGAGGTTGACATCAGGCAGAGGGAAGACCTAGTTGGTGAAAAGGAACATGACTTGGAAGTTCAATCAAGGGCATTGGCAGAGAAAGAAAAAGATATAACAGAGAGGTCTTATAATCTTGACGAGAAAGAGAAGAGTTTAAATGCTACTGAAAAAGAAATCAACCTTAAGACAACTCTGCTGGAGAATGAGAAGGAACGGCTTAGAAAAGTAGACTTAGATCTGCAGCAGTCTTTGATGTCTTTAGAAGAAAAGAGAAAACGTGTTGACTGTGCAACAGAAAAACTTGAGGCCTTGAAGAGTGAGACAAGCGAATTATCTACTCTGGAGATGAAACTCAAGGAGGAGCTGGATGATTTGAGAGCTCGAAAGCTTGAACTCCTGGTTGAAGCAGATAGATTGAAAGTGGAGAAAGCTAAATTTGAAGCTGAGTGGGAACACATTGATGTGAAAAGGGAAGAGTTAAGAAAAGAAACGGAATATATTACTCGTCAAAGGGAGGCTTTCTCAATGTATCTAAAGGACGAGCGTGATAACATCCGGGAGGAAAGGGATGCGTTGAGAAATCAGCACAAAAATGATGTGGAGGCGCTAAACCGAGAGCGTGAAGAATTCATGAATAAAATGGTGGAGGAACATTCAGAGTGGCTTAGCAAGATACAACGCGAACGGGCTGACTTCTTGTCGGGTATTGAGATGCAGAAAAGAGAGTTGGAGTATTGCATTGAAAACAAACGAGAAGAGTTGGAGAATTCTTCGAGGGAGAGAGAGAAGGCTTTTGAGCAAGAGAAGAAGTTGGAAGAGGAGCGTATACAGTCCCTCAAGGAATCGGCGGAGAAGGAATTAGAACATGTCCAAGTGGAACTAAAGAGGTTGGATGCTGAGAGGTTGGAGGTCAAATTGGACCGTGAAAGGAGGGTGAGGGAGTGGGCTGAGTTAAAGGATTCGGTTGAGGAGCTAAAGGTTCAAAGAGAAAAATTAGAGACGCAAAGGCATATGCTTCGATCTGAAAGAGAAGAAATCCGATATGAAGTTGAAGAACTGAAGAAGTTAGAGAATCTGAAAGTTACATTAGATGATATGTCCATGGCTAAAATGCAGCTGTCCAATTTAGAGCGTAGCTGGGAAAAGGTTTCTGCTTTGAAGCAGAAGGTTGTTACCCGGGATGATGAACTAGACTTGCAAAATGGAGTCAGCAGTGTGAGTAATAGCGAAGATGGTTTTAACTCTTCTATGGAAAGACAAAACGGCTCAAGCCCTTCATCTGCCACTCCGTTTTCATGGATAAAACGATATACTAATCTGATATTCAAGACCTCTCCAGAGACATTGCTTCCAATGCATCATCATGATGGAGGATTGCCTTCAGAAAAGTTGAAGCTTGATTCAACAAAAAGAGAAGAAAAGGCTTACACCGAGGGGCTGTCTATTGCAGTTGAAAGACTTGAATCGGGAAGGAAAAGAAGAGGTAATGCATCTGGAAATGACACTAGTGGACCAAGCAGTCACAAGAAGAGGAAACATGATGTTACCCAAAAATCTTCTGATGAAGCTGATCCCGAAAGGTAAAAATTTGATAACCCAGTAATAAATTTTATGCATTTTTTTCTTGTTACTAAAGCTTGATTGTGCGTCTTCAATTTTGTCAGTGTAATTTCAAGCCCTCAGAATGTGCCCGAAGACAAACATGAACTGCCATCAAGCCAAATCCAGACACCAAGTGGTATGGTAGTCCTCAGTGAAACCGTGAAGATCACAAAAGTAACGTGTGAGACAGAGGTTATCAACAAAGTGACAAGCATTGACTGCTCAGAAAATCCTTCTCAAGCAGGAATAAAGATGGTAGAGGAGAAACAAGATAGTGATTGCAATCAGGTGGGTTTTTCACACACACCCTCTCGACAGCAAAATGTTTCTTATTACTTATAATGAATACCCTTTCTCCTTTGCTTTAGGCCGGGATTCACTTTTCTGAAACGGTGACTCGGAAAGAAGCTGAATCTGATAATAGAAAGGAGAAGGATTCTGACGATGGTGGCATTGTAACATGAGTTAGCTTGATGAAGAATGAAAAACCATTTTAGGAAGAAAAAAAGCTGCAACAGGAGATATGCATATAAGGTACGACTTCACCAAATAACCCCAACGTTTGAGAGAGAGTTTCAAATTCATTAACAAGAATTACTGTTTCTTGTTTGTTGATGCAGAAACTCTATGAATCCTTTTGGGTGTGTTTTTAGGTAAGATACGAGTATGTAAATGGATTTGATTGGTTTTTAAACTCTCTCGAGATGTTATATAACTCAGAGAGTCGGTTATTATTACTTTTTTTTCTTTCAGATTTCAAGTGAGTAGAGTGTTGGTTAGGTAAGATCAAAATCGTTGGTTTCTTGTGTGTGCCTGAGATAATGATTTGTCGGTTTCAAGACTGAAAGTTGGAAATCAGTTTCTGGTTTTATTTATTTGGTTCTATTGATTTTTGTCTTTTAGCTTATCAGAGAAAGACAATTGTCAACAGCATTTCTCTCTAGTCCGTCTATTTTCAACTACGAAAATTCGCTGGCCCGGCCCAGTTTATAGGGTTGCTTTCTAGCCTAGCCCATAAAAATTATGGACCAAAGAATTTTTAAGTAAAATTGAATATGCAAAAAAAACCCAAATCTGAAAGATCGAAGTAAACTCCGATAGCCGTGAACTTCATTTGAAGGAAATGGATCTCGATGTATGTGATGCCTACAAAACAATAACAAATTTGTTTAATTACCTGAGATTTTATTACATTATTGTTATGGGATAAATGATGAACATGAAAAAATTAACCAAAAAAAATTGTTTAGAAAAAAAAAACAACCTTGGCCGAGAAGAGAGAGGGGCTTGGAAGTGAACATCTCAGAAGAAAAAAGAACCATTTTGGAAAAAAAGGTTAAAAGGCCTGAGAGCATTCTGAAAGGCCCAAACCACTATTCCGTCCAAATAACGAAGACTCTCGTTTGAATTTGAAAACCTTAACATCTCCAAAAGAAAAACCCAAAAAAAACATTTTGTTGTTCAACGGACTCTGTGGTCGATGCTTCGACGGTACTCACATCCATCGCACTCATCGGACCTTGCGTTCAAATTTCAGAGTTTGAAGGAAAAAGTTCAGATCTGAAAATTGCCATTAAAAATATCTTAAATATGAGATTTTTGTACTAATTTTGTACTAATCTGAAGGAAAAAGTTCAGGTCTGAAAAGATTCAGATGTCTGCTCACATTAATACTAATTTTTCATGATTAATGTGTTGCTAAACTAAACTTTTTAGGGGAAAACTTTCGTTGGATTAGTTGAAGAATTGTTGCGCTTTAACTATATAACTAGGAAACCAAGTCAGACATGGTCATCATGTCTTTTAATTAAGATCGTTAGAGGTGTCACCAGTTTCATTTATTTTTTCTTTGTTCGATCAGTTTTAACACTCAGTTTTTCGATTAGTCTGACAATTGAAATCTATTTCCACCAATTTATCACTAATTATATAAATTTTTAGTTTACTAAAATCGGAAAATTTTTTTAGAGAATTGACTATGTTTTTTTTCCCGACAATATGAATTGGACTGTTCAATTGAGTTAAAAGCCAAAAGAAGAACATATCAATATAGATAGTATATGGATTTTATGTGTAGATGCAGAAGGATTTTTGAATTTCATGCTTCTACGGTTTCAAGATTATTTTTGATTCTTGAACAATTTTTTTTTGTATTCTTAAACTTAGAATTTCATGCTTATCACTGAGTTCAAAATCTTGTTAAATTATAGTGTGCAAAAATAGATCTCTCTTATCACTTTTTGGAACTGTTTTGTCGATGAACTGTATGAAGAATGATGTAGCTAATGGTAAGAGCTAACATCAGAAAGCTGAAGAATTAGAATCAAAATTGCGTGTGAAATGGGCGAAGAAATAGGCACTGATTTGTGGGGTTTTTAGCTTAATGAGTGACAGCTTAATTCTACTGTGCAGCTTGACGTGTGTTTTATTTTAATAACATTCTAACTATTATATACTTAACCCAAAAAATATGATGTAAACCCCACCATCTTTGTCTTTGAACCGACACATTTCCCTCCTATCATGGTTTCAAACCCTTAAAATTACTGATTTCTAAATCAATCTTCAAATAATCCAATTGTGTTTCATGAGTTCTTTTTTTCTTTTCTGAAATTAAGATTTGGAATATAAATTTTAAATGCTGTATACTTGAGGAAGATCTTATTAATATCATTAATCTTCTAGCGACAAGAGAAGACGAAGACCTTTATGCAAAAGGATGTCATGATTATCTCATGATTACGATATAGTAAATGTTTTATGGAGTATAATAACATTTCTCTTAGATTAGTGTAACAAAAAGAGAGTGTATACTTGTCACGAGAGTCATATCATAGAAGTAGAAGTCAACTTTTTTTTCTTTCTATCTTTTTGAATACTTCCAAAAAGTAAATGGATCCTAAAAAAGTACGATCATAGAAGAGACTAATTAAGAGAGAAATATGCCTTGAGATATATATTATTACACTGACCTTCATCTTCTCTACCTTTAACCTTTTGCTTGACCATTTTTTTCCTCTCTTTTCACTATTTTGTTTTTAAATACCTGGGTTTTTAATGGATTATTCAATCTTAGTCAATCTTGTATGCATTATGATGTGCTATCTTCTAAAAGATTTTCAAAATTAATTTCATTTACTAAGATAATTACTTAAATTAAACTTGAATAATAGATTGAAATAGAAAAAAAACATAATTTTAACAAATATCAAAACCACATTATATAATATTTACCAATTTGTAACACAAAAATTTTGGTTATTACTGAAAATTTAAGACTTCGTTGAGCAAAAAAGAATGTATTGGCGTAAGTGTCATATATATGCATGGTAAATTGGCAATAACATTATAAAAAAATTGCAATAATATAAAAACTTTAAGGAGTTTATTACTTTTCTTATGGGGAAATTGAAAAAGTAAGGATGGCCTACGCTGCAAGACCAATTCATGTTTCCTACTAGTGTTGTTGAAATCTGAATACACTGTTTCTCTTCTTCTTTTGTTACCCTTAGCTTCAAAGTTTAAACTTTCTTTAACTTTTCCATAAATAAAGATATTATATCCATGACGATACATATTTTATTCCACAAAAACATATAAACACAGTGAATAATACCTCAATAATTTGAAGACTTTACATTTTTCCAAGTGCTTTGACTTTTAACCCTTTATCAACCATCACAAGTCAAGTCAACATTTTTTGTTTCCTCTAGAAGCATTTGGCTCATTTAATCTTGAAAATGAACCAATTTAAAGCACAACTCAATACTTATTTGTTTATGAATTGCATATTTTCGATAGGCTATTCACGATGTTAAAAAAGTATATTCAATCGTATTTCACTTGTTTCGCAAGATACTAAATTATAGTAAACAATACACCCAAATTGACCAATATTTATAAAAGATTAAGAGAAAAAACAAATCTTAACCATATACGATTATACAAGAAGTTCCAAAGATTGTGACGCCACTTATTAAGAGGTAGTGGGTTTTCTTGTTCCTTAATCTCAGCTGCCGTGGAAAATAAGTGTAACTAGTAAATTTTATTATTAAATTATAATTGTTAGATTTATAACATCCCTTTCAAATCTTTGATTAAAATTTGATTTTGGGTCCATGGGACAGGCGTCATTAGGTTCAAATTTATAAACTGCATGATTATTAAGTGGCTACATTTTTAAAAGAATTAATTAAACAAACCCATCTACCAAACCATTCTATATTGTAACCGTGAATTTTTTTTTAATTGTCATCTTATTATCCCTTTTATTCTATAGAAAAATATTATTCATGTTAGGAGATTGATCAATCGATTATCTCATACCTGATCAAGAAAATTATTAAAATTGTTAGTGGTAAATTTTCTCCGAGGGTTGGCAAAATTTTGTTCACCAACCATAACGGAATTCACTCTCACAAATTTCAATATCTCTACCTCTCATTTCATCTCTTTTGGTACATTTCATTTACTCCTATCCTTTTCACAAGGTTAATAATATATATTAAATATCAAGTGATTCATCATCCACCAAATGTGACCCTATTGGTATGATTGTTCATATTAGTTTCTCCATAATTTAATTGATGTATTTGAAAAGTTCTCTTGAATATTTTGATATACAGGTAAGTTGGATTCGTATTTATCCAAGAACAATTATACAGGTACGTTTAGTTCAATTAGAAATTAATTCGTACTTTGTTATCAACTTCAATTAGATGGTACATAAAATATCAAGTGTTCTCATGTTTATATATATATCTATTAATCAGTGAGATATTGCCCAATAGGAGTTTGTGTATATAAAAATGAATAATAAATTTTCTTTAGTTGATTCACACATTTCCATCACCAAACATTCGAAGTATTTGTCTCTATCTCGACAACAGATCATATATACACTCCTTTGTACTATACTACAAAATATCAATTACTAAATAATATTGACTCTATGTATATATGTATATATGTATATATATAGTCATATGTACGTACTACATACAAGTCTAATTCAATCACTTATTGGCTCGAATTTTAGAAGAATATTGAATTGATTTATTATTCTCGATGACCAAGTCTAGCACATGTAACGAAAGTACGCATAATCGGTCTTTCTTTCTTATTCGTAAGCTGCCATGCAAGTGGGGTTCAAGCTTTCGTAAAGTCTTATGTAGTAATAACTATATAGATACACTAATTTAAACTGATATGTGCATATTAATTAATGCGTATATATGTCGCTCTAATATAATCGAATTTAAAGTATTTGCTATTTTGCATGGCAATTACTATTAAAAATATATAGGTTAATCACACTCCTAAACTGCGGATATGATCAAAGATTAAATAATATATAAGAAAATAGTCCACTACATGTTATATAGAACATGAATCATGAGGAAACCTATAGCGTGTAATATCATACAATAAATCATATTTATGCGTATACATTTACTAGAAACATATAATGGCTAAATTTAAAAGATAACTGACTGAAAATAAACAATGATAACACAACGATTACTTTTCAACATTAGGCTATAGCTAAGATGGTATACATACAACACTTTCGGGTCTACGAATTTTTTTTTTTTGGGTGCAATATTCCGAGTCTAATATAGACAAAACTCAAAAGTAAACATAAAGTTAGAATTAGATGCAGCTGATACAATCTTATTACAAAATATATTTTATATATGGCGGGCGGCTAAGCAAACATTACAGATTATGGGGTTTATGATTAAAACAAAAATATTTTTTCTTGTTAAATTAGTCATGATATTGAATTTCTAGATTCTGATGTATGAGCAAAGACAAAAGAGAAAAACATTAGTCTCTTCCTTCTTTGTCAATTCTAAATTCTACTAATATTTTATCATGAAAATTTTCCAATTCCATAAAGTCCCTTTTTGATTCATTTTTATTTTAATTCACTACTTTTTGACATCTTCAATCACATGAAGGACAATCTCCTCCAGCTATTATATACTCTCTCTCCTATTTAATTTTCTTCATTCACATATACTTTTCTCCATTACACACATTTCCACGTATGTGTATATAAAACCTCACACACACGCACCATCACACACCATCATCCTCCTCTTCATCATCAACATAATTAAGAAAGAGAGAGAGATACAATACGAACAAGATCAAGAATCAAGAATCAATAATCAAGAAGATGGGAAGAGCACCGTGTTGTGACAAGGCCAACGTGAAGAAAGGGCCTTGGTCTCCCGAGGAAGATGCCAAGCTCAAAGATTACATTGAGAATAGTGGTACAGGAGGCAACTGGATCGCTTTGCCTCAGAAGATTGGTAAATACTTAAATCTACTTTTAATTTTGAATAATATGAGGCAGTATGTAAAATCTACAACACAGATTTTTTTCTGTATATATGTGCGTATTGATGTATAAATGTGTGTGTGTTTTCATGGTTTAGGTCTACGGAGATGTGGGAAGAGTTGCAGGCTAAGGTGGCTCAACTATTTGAGACCAAACATCAAACATGGTGGCTTCTCTGAAGAAGAAGACAACATCATTTGTAACCTCTATGTTACTATTGGTAGCAGGTACTATATTATATTATATATCGCATGGGTGAATATTATCAGTTAACACTCTAGTATTGAATTATATGTTCAATGAATTTATTTAAGGTGGTCTATAATTGCTGCACAATTGCCGGGAAGAACGGACAACGATATCAAGAACTATTGGAACACGAGGTTGAAGAAGAAGCTTCTAAACAAACAAAGGAAAGAGTTCCAAGAAGCTCGAATGAAGCAAGAGATGGTGATGATGAAGAGACAACAACAACAAGGACAAGGACAAGGGCAAAGTAATAGTAGTACGGATATTTATCTTAACAACATGTTTGGATCATCACCATGGCCGTTACTACCACAGCTTCCTCATCATCAAGTACCTCTTGTGATGATGGAACCTACAAGCTCTAACTACTACCAGACGTCACCATCTTGTAACCTTGAACAAAAGCCATTGATCACTCTCAAGAACATGGTCAAGATTGAAGAAGAACCGGAGAGAACAAACCCTGATCATCATCGTCATCATCAAGATTCTATCACAAATCCTTTTGATTTCTCCTTCTCTCAGCTTTTGCTAGATCCTAATTACTACTTAGGATCAGGAGGAGAAGGAGATTTTGCTATCATGAGTAGCAGCACAAACTCTCCATTACCAAACACAGGTGGTGATCAAAATCAACATCAGCAGCAAGAGATTCTTCAATGGTTTGGGAGTGGTAATCTTCAGACAGAAGCAATCAACGATATATTCTTAAACAACAACATAGCGAATCTTGAGACCAACGAGAACACAAAATTCTATGGAAACTCATCAGTAGCCGGAGCTGGCGGGGCTTTGGCCGGAGGAACGACAAGTACATCGGCAGATCAAAGCACAATAAGTTGGGAGGACATAACCTCTCTTGTTAATTCCGAAGATACACGTTACTTTAATGGCCAAATTAATTAATCGTGTGTAATTTCTTTTATTATCAAATTTTTACTCATATATATAAGGAGGTTTTTCATTTTGTATAAACTTGTTTCTTTAGGGGGTGGCCGAAAAATTATATGGACTGAGATTAATATTCATGCAGATTTTTTGTTTATTTTAGTTTCAACTTAGGTTTTTATTCACGAACAATATATATATGATCTTTTGAATTTTCTTCACGGTTAATGCTTTCATAAATGTGAAAGAGATTCTACCTTTTAGCTTCTTCTTTTCTTTTTCCCCTAATTAATTATGTCTTTAGATATTTTATAATCTTTGCAGATTACAATACATCTGACACATAAAAAGAAGGAAACAACTATGAATCTAAATGTGAGAGCCTAAAAGAGGATTGTCTTTGAAACGCACCAACATCGCACCAATTACTTATTATAGGTACTAAATAATTCTTCAATATCTTGATAAAAAGTTGGGATCATATATTTTATTGTACGTTAATAATGTCAAATATCTTTACGAAGACATATATAATTCTTTTATATACTAAACAGTAATTGTTAGGTGCCTATAGTAATGGAGAATCCAAGGATGATTTTCTGCCCTGTTTCCTATTCAACTCCACTCGAGTCTATGTATATACATGAATTATTATACATTTGTCATTTATAACAGTGAAAACATTTTGCCAAATCAAGTCATATATAACCAACCAGTTTTTTGTTTTTTATATATAAATTAAGTCACGAATGACTTCGGATACTTTTCAACACGTCAATAATGTTACTGAGATATTATGAAATTTTAACCTATTATTTAAGGAGCTACGAATCATACAATTTTACGTAAGAGAAAAAAACAAAAATCGACATCGTATGACTCGTTCCTAACAAATTTTCATCACGATGTGCTTATTTGGCTAATTACAGCTACCGTAACTATAATATTGTCAGAAATTAAGTAAACTAAGCAAAAATTCGTGTACTTTTTTTTTGTTAATGCGCATATATGTCTGTAAATGCGTACGTAGTTGGATAATCATACTATTAATGAATTAAAAAGAATGCAGCAATATGGACACGTACATGGTCGGATCTATATGGCTTCGTCTGATCAGAGATACTCCGACAAACACTCGAATACACATAAAGTGTGTGTATGCACAACTATATATGTGAGTTGTCATTTGTTTTTATTACATAATTAGTATTTTAATTGTGTAATAAATTAATATAAATTAAGATATCTTTTCCCCTGGTTTAATAGGACTAATGCTACTTGGATCTCTCCGTTTTGCAATGCAAAATGTAGCTGGAAAGAACCATTAATGTGTTGACAATAATTGGTATATATATATATGAAATGGTTCCTCTTTAATGAATAAATAAAAAGATAAATAAATAAATACCTAACAAGATGAAGAAGAGTTGTCTTACCAATTCAACGATAGTGTACGTACAGCTTCGAAACTCTCTCTAGTCAGTTTGGTTTCGAAGATCACCAGAATCAAATGATGTCACTCAAAATTCTCTTTTTCTCTCTGAGTTTGGCACACATCTTTGCCCATTCAAACCTCCAAATATAATCATTTTCATTTTTTCCCAATTTATCTGTAGTGAACAAATTGATGTTATTATTACCCTTATTTACCAAATTGAAAGAAAAATATATTAAGTATTATTTGTGCCGACAATTATTGCTACTTTTGTTAAAAATATCATCGCTAATTATGTGAGAATTTGTACTTGTCGTCGTTAAGAAATTTTTACATATCTTTTATTAAATTAGAAACAATAACATGGCCATACGACAAATATCTTTTTACCTGACTTAATCATCTGTATGAACAAATATTATTCATAATAATTTTGTTTTTTCTCCAAATAGTCAAAATTATCGACCATCATTTGTTGAATATCTTGCTTTTCATAAGTTAAAACTGATTATATATAGTTCAGTAAACTAACATTTGGAAAAAAACCTAAATACCTATCAGTATTTATATTTAGGGACGAAAGAGTCGTATACTAAGTTGATTTAAGACGGCTACATTATATAAACGGCTATGGTAAATATCATTTGGGACTTACATGTTTTCTTAAAAAAAGAAAAAAACCCACTAAAAAAATACGATATAAATACTATTATTACTCAAGCAGATGTAATTTTCAATGTTCACATGCTCTTCTTATATATACACGGCACTAAGATGGTGTTCACACTTACGCAAATATGTAATTTATTTATATGCATGTATTATATATATGATTCTTTTTTGGGGAAGAATGTGCATGAGTCACGATCGTTCTGTGCATTATGAACATTTTTATTAGTAATTAAATTTTATTTGTACGAAAATAAGTATTTTAATTCACATATATAGTTATAATATGTCGAACTATAGTTTTTTTATAACACAAAATTATGCAATTGAAGATGTTATGTACATGCACTAATTGCACGCAACGAAAACGGTAATGATATGATGAGGGACGAAAGAGCAGATAATATCTAACAGTCCACTACATATTTAACCTCTATGAAGAAAAATAATAGAAAATGACATATTATTAATGGTTTATTAAGCCGTGCTTGGCTGATTAATTACTATACGTACATATATAATAATTAAGAATAAAGAATGTTTATGTTGATCTCATTTTTGTACATACATACACTTAACGACAATAGAGAAAAAGGTTCTAGTCTCTGAAAGACAAGTCATTTTGTATGTTCCAAACATTCTCTACAAACAGAAAAACGACAAAGCTTCTGGCATTGTCCGCCTCTAATTCATACATAATTAAAGCCAAAATTAGGAAATAAAACTAATTAAATTAGATAATCGTTATCTAGGGAGGAAAATTAGGAGATTCTAGAGACAGTGATGAAAATTATGTATGTAAGCACTTGCATCAGTGGATGGCAAGACGTGTCATGCCCGTGTACTTGTATGCTATACTTACCTTAGCCATATAACTTTTTTTAGTTTTACTAAAATCGAAATACCGAAATTCCCTATCATAAAAATGAATTTGTGTGTATATATATAATAACAAATTTTTTTAAAAAGAGAAGTATATGTAATTGACCATAATTATTACATTTAAAACAAACACTTCAGTTATTTCTTTTATATGTTCAAACTATGCATAGTGGATATAAAAATCATGAATAAATTATAATATATTTATATACTTCTTGGGTCAAGATAAAGCAATATATGAAAAGAAGGAAAAAGGAATAATTATCGTTGAGAAGAAATCAAGGAACAAAACGATATATGAACAAGAGAGACTATTGATACATGAATATACGGACTAACATATGATTAATAATTTTTAATCCATTGATTAAAGGTACATTCTGTCAAACCTCTAGACGATAAGTAAAACAACACCATATAAAACCTTGATTAGCCTCGCGACAATTCGCCCCGCGACGACCTTATTGTATATTTTTATAATTTATTTTCTTTGTTTTAACCATTAAAATTGGACTATTGTCAAAAAGGAACCAACGTACTTAATAATTTTTAAAAAGAAATTAATTTTTATAATGTAGCTGACGCTGACACTCACTAACACGTTAGTATTATTCATGCTGATTTTTTTGCCTTTTTATAATAATAATAATCATCTTTTCAACTTTGTGTTTCTGTTTTCTGTCCGTTTAAAAGTTAGGAATTTTGTTTTTATTTACATAAAATAATGAAATGTTTTATCGTGGAAATAGGAGTAATGTCGCGTCCCTCTGATTGTTTTTATATGTGTTTTTAACTTTTTATTAATCAATTTATTATGTTGTTTTCATCACGTAGATGAGATTTGGCTATTTCTTGTTATCTACTTATGGAGAGAAAAGATAGATACGTAAAAGTTTCCGCTACTTTAGATAAAATAATAAATTATTTTTCCCATTATCTATTTTTGCAATATTATTTATATTAATAGAATCCAGATCAAACATCCCACAAATTACATTTGCATCCAACTATTGCTTTCGCTTAAAAACACTAGTAAGGCCCATGAAAGCCCATATAAAAATGGAAGGCATATGCACATTTTTAGAATATGTGTCCCGTAAGGCCCATAAAAGCCCATTGGTGACTTGACAAAGTGAGCTCGCAAGGCCCATAAAAGCCCATTGGTGACTTGACAAAAAGAGCCTAGTTGTAATCTTTAAAGTTACTCAAGTGGTGGTTTTGAATTTGGGGATTACTTAGATTGGAAGGCAGGAAGAGCCGACAAAATTTATTATATTTGGAGAACATAATAATAAGATTGAATTAAAAAGAGAGATTAATTTGGGAGTAAATAATGTTTCGAAAAGATGGGAAGAAGAGGATGAACATTGATAACCTCCATGAACATTAATCAATCACTTTATATTATAACTCATGCCGGTGCATCTAAGTTAAAGAAACAAATCTTTGTGCGATTTGATTCTTGTTTATTAAGTAACAAATGTGAGATGAATCTTCTTAATCCTGCACATATACGAAAGCACAACACTAATTCAAAGTTCTACAGTAATCAAATATAATAAAATTGGAAGTATGCTCGTCTATAAGGAAAAAAAAAAGTCGTTAAGTGACTTGCCGATTCATAAGCAATGCACCAAATACGAGAAAAGCTAACGTGACCCACATGCCATATTAGAGTTTATAATATATGAAGTCTTGATTCCGATTTTCTCACTATGTTTATATATGCGAGCATCAAGTATGTATGTGTCATGTAAGTAGCAATGTCATGCGTAGATGGCCCCTCATGCATATAGGAAGGACATCAAACGGGTCCACGCGTATGATTTATGTAATTTGTAATCCAAGGGATTTGTTCTATTGGTCGAAGTCAAAGATGGAGAAAAACTAAAGCGTTACAATTCGTTTTTGTTATGTATGTATATGCAGGAGATGTTATATGTTTCTGTGTCAGGGCATGTGCAGTTATATGGCCTTACTCGTGAAGCCCACGTGACTCAAAGTTTGGTTCAAATTTCACATGTTACATAATCTATATCTGCTTTACAATACGTTGATACAGATAAACTCATTTCATTATAAAGTCTATCATATGTCATGAAAGTTTAATCCCTTTTCAACCGTTTGAACGTACTATTACAATTCAATAATAATGAAATTAATCATAACTTTAAGATAATAACGATATACCATTAAACAATCTCTATGTGATTAGTATATATGCAACTATATAATTAAGTTGACGTACCGCTTTGTTTCCTATATAATATCATATTATCATTCGATGTTGCTTAATATATTTGCGAGTAGTACTACGAGTATCATGAGAAACGACGAAAATTTTCTGGTACAACGACTACACATATCTCAGTTTGTATAGTTATGGTCGGTCATATGCAATTAGGACTTTTAAGTACAATAATCAAATCATCATTACTCATCACGGATTCTCAAATCCAACCAAATTCTCAATCTCTTATTTCTCAAAGTACATTATACATATCTCTATTACATTCTTTAATCGAATTATTAATTAATTCAGACAAATGTTTGGAGACTCAACCACCAAATTAATGCTCTTCACATGTAAGGATCATTTGCCGTTACGGCCGGTATAGCCGCGTATCATGTTCAAATTAAATAAATTTCGGTTAGTAAAGTTGTATTTATATTGTTCATAGTCTTTCGTACTACCAACAACGCTCAATTTCGATTTTCTATTTTTTATTTTTATTTTTTAGATATTGTATATTTTATCTATAATAGGCTTAGCATCATAACCTTTGACCGGTATATATCTTATGTGATGATTAGTATATGATTTGACACTTCATCCGACTTTATCCCTCCGCAAATAAATTACACAAAAGGAATAAAATGGTTATAACGTCTTTTCTCTTCAAATGATTGGAGCCTTTTAATTTCCAAAATTATAATTTCGGTAGCTATGATTGGAATTGTATTATATGTTTAAATCTGTAATCATTGGACCATTGTATTTGTTAGCATCGTTTCAAGAATCGATCATTTTTTAGACAGTCGATTGGCATAATTTATTTATTTTTTGTTCTTTTTTCCTGATAAGTTTAGACTAGAATTTTTAAGTTGTAGAAAAAGAAAAAAAAATCTCATTTATAAAACATTTACAATATCAAAACTAGCGAAAAGCAATAGGCATTCGTTGATGGATAATTTACTTAATATAAATGTTTTTGGTTTATTTGAAAATTATTGTTTTCGTTATCTCTATACTCGGCTTTAATATTTTCTTGAATTCAAGAAAAAATTATCTTTCAAATATTTCATGGATTAGTCATAAATGAGCTAAATTCTTTTTCTAGTCCTAAACAAACTAGTTATTTTTGTAACTAAGAAGTTCAAGAACATATGTTAAATTAGTATCTTATTTGTCATTAGCATTCGAACTTGTGATCTTAAACAAAAAAAAAGTTGGATGACCAGGTAATAAATACATCACTTAGTGAATCTAGTTTGATTTAAAAGAAAAGTTCGTTTTGTGATAATTCATTATATAGTTCAAGAAAATAAGATGTAACGTGGGACAATCATATGCGACGCAACGTACCTGTCTGCGGTGTGCTAAAAGCTACTTTCCCTCCTTTACTTATTGAAAAGATTTGTTCGTCAATTTTGTTTAATTCCTTTATTAATTATTGAATTCTTTTATTAATTATTGAATTCCTTTATTAATTATTTAATTACTTTATTAATTAATTAGGCTTCATGGAACATTTTGGACAAAGTGATCAATGCCATCTTCCTCGATATTCACCTAAGAGAAATCACCTTTGACTTCCCTCATTTGCTTTCTCAGTTGGTCAATTCCCGCCATTAATTAGTTAATTGACATTATAGATTAAGACTCCTTGATATATGCCTTCACTAACGTTCTTAACTAACATTAACGATCACATTATAGACTTATAGTCAAAGGAGAATATATCACGACCGATTCAGAAATTAATCCAAATTCATGAAACACATATTATTTATGAAATCAAATATATGATAAAAAGAGTGAATTACACAAGACATGCAAACTTTTAATTAAATTACAACGGGATATATATTTTATATATATAGCCACTGCAAATCCACATTCGGACTGAGTGCATTTTTAACACATATAACAACTTTCACAGTAACAACCGAAAAATTGCATAAAAACTCACCCAAACATTTACGAATATTACACATATATAATGATATATATATCTTGGAAAATGAAAAATACTTTTCCAAAATATAAAAAAATGAAGGAAATAAAGAAGAAGAAAAAACCTTGAAGATTTTATTTTTGTTCGTCGTCAAACTTAGGGAGATGAATAATTTCATCGCTCATCAGGTACACGGTCGGACCATGATACCCGGAAAACCCAGTTAGAGACAGTCTTCTTCCTCAAACTCTTGAGCCTTTCATGGCTGCTTCTTGATATCATTCGTCCACAGTCTGTGGACTCTACGAAAGTTTTGAGCCTCTTCAAGGCCAAATCGAGGGTATCCTCGCTCATATTAGCGAAACAAACCCTAAACCAACCCGGTTCGGTGCAGTGACACGATGAACCGGGCGAGATGTTTAGTTTCACGTTGTAAACAATCTTTTTCCAGAGGTCGAGCTCTGCTTCGAATGTGTTGGTGTCCAAGAGGTGTCTCATGTCGACCCAACAGAACAAACCCGCGTTGCTTCTTAGGCAAGTAACCCCTGCGGACTCAAGACCAGACACTAGGCGTTTCTGTCTGGACTTGAGCCGTTTCTGGTTCTCTTCGAGGTATTGGCTTGTGAACTTTTTGTCTGAGAGCAATGCAGAGAGAAGGTACTGAGTCTGAGAAGAAACAAGACCGAAACTCGACATTTTTGTAGCTGCGGAAACGATCATTTCGTCGTTGGAGTAGATCGCTCCCACGCGGAAACCAGGAAGCCCCAGGTCCTTGGAAAGGCTATAAACGACGTGGACTCTTTTATAAACCTCGGTGTTTTCGAGTTTCTTGTCTTTCAATACATCCATTACGCTTATGAATTGTTCAAACCCGAACATCGTGCCTGAGTAGATCTCGTCGCTAATGAGATGAATGTTCTTGGAAGCGATGAAGTCAACGAGAAGGTTAAGTTCACGTCTGGTCAAAGCACTGCCAAGTGGGTTAGATGGGTTCGTGACAAGAACTCCTTTCACTTTGAGATCAAGTTTATGGGCTTGTTGGTAAGCTTGTTGCAGAGCTGATTCAGTGATTTGGAAGCCATTAGAGCTTGAGCAGTGAATCGGCACAATCTCAGCTCCGGTTCTCCACTTAAGATCTCTATCAAATCTGTAATCATGAAAAAGCCAAAACGTAAGCAGAGAGTTTTAATGAATTTACTTGGAACCCAAGCAAAGTGGAACCAGGGTTATAATTGTAATTTACCCAGGATAGTAAGGAGTAGGCAAAAGGAAAGCATCGCCAGGCTCTGCGAGACAAAACATGAGAGTCTCGTTCGCAGAGGTCGAACCAGCGGCTAAAACCATATTTTTCGGATCGAACGTGACTCTGTTTCCTCTTATCTCTTCCATAAACTCAGCCATAGCCTATATTAAAAAAAAAAGAAGAAAACAGAATGTCCATGAGAATTGAGAAAATAATTCGGTACTTATTACACAAGTAATTAGGTTAATATCTTTCATCGAATTTAAAGAAGCTTACTTTTTTGAATTCAGGCATGCCGTGATAGTCTTGAAAGAGAGCAAGCTCTCTGAAAATGGATTGACCGTTCCTCTTAAGACTGGCTGCGTCTGGGTTCTTAGCTAACCATGACTCGATTAGATCGAAACATAGCTGATTTTCGGCAAGACCCATCTGGATCATCCCATTGGGGTTCTTGATCTCATCATAAGGATTTTTCTCGTACTCTTCCCATCCCAAGAAGTAGGATGAGTCTTGTCCATGACCATTGCTTGTCACTTTTGACGAAAGCTGTTTCATTTTTCTGATTGTAAGTCAAGAGATTTTGGTAGAAGAGAGAGTTAATGTGGGAAGAGACTAGAGAGCGAGAGAAAGAAAGATATCTTGAATTAGGGTTTGAGCTGGTGAAGAGTGAGATATGTTTGAAGAAGCAGTGGGTATGTTAAGAGATATATATAGATAACAATCTTACGACATTTTATCCCAAAAAAAAAAAAGTGTAACAACAGAATCAGAAACTAGAGAGACTTTTTTGACCGCCCAGACATTAACATAGTTTTAGTAAATGTTCGTTAAGACATGTGAGGCAACTTCTTTTTATTGTATTTAATACGTCTCTATAATAATCAATTAATCAGCTATTATTTGATGAAAATCCTTAACGACTAGACTGCTGAAAAAGCTCTTTATACTATTTGAAAATAAGAGTGATCCATTATTGAACTTCTATTTATTATTGCATTCACACATACAGCAATAAATCTTAGTATTGGATGTTTTAAAAAACTTCAAATTCTATATACAGATTACATAGACACATTTTTAGCTAAATTCCCCCTAATTTATTTGTTCGTTTCCTAGGATTTGAGTATATTAAATCATTTATATATTGATGACAAAAAAATCAGTTATATATTAATTAATTGGGATGAGAAAAGAAAAAAGATTTAACGTATTAAAATAAGTATTAGCCTTTACGCGTTTCCGTCACCGCCGGACCGTCCTTATTATGACCATCCTTTAGGGGCTAAAATATGGCAATTAATTAAATAAACTAACTCAAATGTCATAACCTGTAATTTTCTTATCATAACCTGTAATTTATAAATGTCAACACTTTGACTTATATGATATTAATAAAACAAAATAGGGGTGGTAAACGTAAAATTGAAAAACAAGGAAAAGGGGAGAGAGACAAGTAGCCAAGTAGGGGATCAAATGTAATGCCATACCGACATCGAATCGCTTTAAGAAATTACATTTGGCTCATTAAATTGATCATGTGTATGTATGCATATACGTATGTATACATTTATACATCTAAAAATACATTTTTATACGGAAGATGGTAAGTCAAATAGGACCGTTTATGCTCCCTAAACTCTGGTAGTCCCAAATGTGTTGGTCCGCCATTATATTTTTATTTGGTGGGATCACTTTCATGCAAATATACATTTTCACTAACCAATGTTGTACTGATGTATATCGATCTCGACATCAATAGAAGTATAGAACTAAGGATGACTTGTTAGCATAAATATGTTGATCAATCAAAATGTGATTTTCAGTAAAATCATTGAGTTTTATGTATATATTGAGCTAGGTATCATTGCATATTAATTAATTTAATGATTCTGGATTGTAATATGCTTGGAAAAAAATATGAAAAGAAGAAGACTATTTCAAAATCAATTTCTCCTTCTGCTTGGAAGGAGGAATTTATATAGTTTTATGTGGTTTTTGTTGAATTATTTTTTTCATCATCAATATATAAATTTAAGAAAAAAGGTAAGATTTTTAATATATTTCTGAATTATTTATCTGGAAAAGGCACAAGTAGGATGTGCAAATATTTCGTGAAACATGGGATTTAAAATGAGTGATCTATTAATTCGGACATAGATTAATTATGATATAATTACTGAATATTTAATCATACAAATTGAGTTATATTAACTAACAAAATGAGGTGGACGAGATCAAAGCCAATGTTGGTAGCCGTTGGTTTATAACTTATTCCCCCAGATTTTTAGGCGACGTTGTTCGATTAAGTTTGACTCCAACTATCAACTAACTTAACTGGAATATTCTCAGCTGGTAGGTAATAGTATTGTTTCTCCAAAATAATGAAACTTGACGTCAGGTAATCGTTATTATTTCAAAATGTATAAATTTTAAAATACAACATTTGAATTTTTAAATAATTAATGAGACGTTGCGATTTTCTCAGATTATTTTTCAAGATTTCATAAAGCTCAAACTGATTTGATTGGTGTGATCAAAATGGGTCCAAGAATAACAACTCCTAATAATGATAAAATGCAACAAGACTTATTGAAATAGCATGTGAAATCATCATATTGATGATGATGAAGCCATATATTTCGGTATTTATCATCTTATTCTTGATTGCGTTTTCTGAAACAACCAAAAGATATCATATCAACTCATAAATGCAATCATATAATCAATATCATAGAACAGTTCTCGAACACCATTCAATAAGAAAGCCCAAAACAAAAAATAGAACATCTCATTTTTTATTTTAAAAATAGAGTTGTTAGATCATATCTAATGGAGGCTTTTACAAAATTCTTAATAATAAAAAAATGAAAAAAAAAAAATAGGAGAGATGATGAGAAAAAGTTCTTACATGAGAACTTTTAGAACCCTATGAAAAAACTTGTTAACCACATGTCACCTTTTGATTGGTTTATTTCATTGCAAAAATTTAAAATTTAATTATTTATTTAAATTATATTAAAATAATAATTTTTTATTATTAAGAAACTTTTGTTGAGGATCTCACTAATGAAAATACTCTTATATTCCGTATATTATAGATTATATTAGAAAAAAGGGAACATACCAAGAAAAATGAAAACGACCCAAATAAAAATAGAACATGTGAAAATTATATAGCAATTGATAGTTGGATAACATTTTGTACTTCGTGACCAAAATAATATTCTCTCAACAATTTTTTTTATACAAAATTCAAATTTGAATAAAAACAAGTAAGTATAAATTAGTTTTGAACAAATCCTACTCTGAGAGAAAAAAAAATGTTTTCGCTAGTTAAGGATATATGAGACAAAAAAATGATGTATATATATATATATATATATATTTGTTTAAAGGCTTTAAAAAATGATGTATATACAATATTTTTGTTGTGATTAAATGTTAAATAAAATTAGAGAGGAGGTAGAGACGTGAGGGGAGGCACATGGAGATGCAGTAGAAATAGGGTTTAAGAATGCATGTGAAAAGTATAGGTTCTAAGACCCTACCCACCCCAAATCCCTACATCAAACAACAACAGTTTGTGACAACCATCGTGATCTTTCTTTTTTCCATTTCTTGTTTTTCTTTATAACCACTGTTCATGTTCCACAAATTCAAAGCGTGGGTCCCATTCAACACTCTCAAAACCTCATATGTATTTTTAATTTTGTATTTCCTTGAATGTTTTAGTGTCTTAGCATGTTAAGTTGTCAAAACATATTTATATAAGTTAAGTGTTCTAACAAATTCTTGGAGATACAATTGAGAAATCATCCTATTACGATTTCAATCATGGTTAAATTGTTTTATTACAACCTTAATTATGGTGTGAATATCTCTATTACGATCTTAGTTAGGCTTCAGCCTTCAGTTCAAGATCCTTTAATATTATAATCCTTAGAAATATATAATGTTATGCAGATTAAAATATAACAAACTAGTTACTCTCTCTTTTTTTTTAATGTTAAAGATGTTACCATGAATAGTGGTTATTGAAAGATTTTGTGTGGTGACAAATTTTATACACGTTCTCAATATTAGGGGCTTTATTCAAAATAAAATATATAAATATAAGAATTTTTGTTTTCATAGTAAAAAAACCACGTCTATAATTATAATAAAGTAAAAAAACAAAATCCAAACAAAATGTGAAACAATCAAAACATTTTATCTATGAATTTTATTTATAACTTGTTTTTTGTCGACGCTTTAATTGGCAAAAAAAACTTACATGTTTGATGAGAGAGTTTTGTCTATAAAAAAGTTGCTATGTACATATGTACAAGCTGGTTTTGTATTACAATTTGGTAGGTCATACGATTATATCAAAGCCAATAATAAACCAAAAAAAAAACAGGAAAAAGGAACTTCCACCTGCATTGGATACCAAGTTAACAAACAGTATGGTCAACTTATGTTTAATGTCTTTATACCAGTCTGTGTTTGTCTCTCTCCCCTCTCTTTTTCCATATTTATGAAATATATGCTGTATTTTTTTGTCTGTATGTTATTTTTGGACAAACAGTTCAAATTCTGTAACATACTAATAGATTGCGTACAAATGGAAAATGATTCACTTAACGGCTATATATAAGATTATCCCGTGTTTAGGCTCAACTCAACAGACAAACCTGACGTGTATCATCCGTATGACTAGTACGCGTAATATAACGCATGGGTTTTATTATTGGGCCTGGCTCATTTAACCAAATCAAACAGAGAGGAGAAAAGTAGCCAGGCCTCTTCTTCACTTGTAGAGTTTCATCTTGGCCCAAAAACAATTAATTGCGAGAAATACTCCAACGTCCCAAAATGATACACAACGCCTAATTTCTTCTATTTGAGTGTCAATAAGTTGATACATCATTTATTTTTATTTAATTCTCTTCTTCTATGATTTTCATAACGTAAACACACTAATTAGTTTATATCAACTTGATTAATCGATCAATTGACCGAGCAGCTATAGAGTAACTAAATTCTATCACATAATGTCTTAGATTAAATTGAAATAACTAATTTATTAAATAGTTAAATTATGAATCACATAGTTGAGAATAGGTTACAATTTTGTTGAACTTTTTGTTTCTTTCTATAGAGAGAAAAAAGGCATATAACAGAGGAGATATATCTGGTTCGATGCTTTGAAGACCAGTTATAATAATGTTTTAATGTAATGGCTTGAGGTGGAAGACTTGACAAGCTGGTTTGTACGAAATCTTGGAAGCTGCTTGTTCGAATTTCTTCATTGCTGCTTCGTTTTCCTCTAAATTCGTCTGTGAGAAGAAACGGATCCACCACGACGAGCTACGCATTTTAGCCTGCAAAACAGCGAAACTGCATCAAGTTCGCGAACAGGACATGTATAAATTTAAACTACATCACTCAAATTGATGAAAGCTTTGACTATTGTAATGTGTGGGTTATCAACCATGAGAAGGACATGGTTGTTCGTGAACTTACCGGTCGTCCAAATTTCGGTAATTCTGCAACTTTAGCCTTTTGCTTACCAGGATTACCTATAGTAATTGATGAAGATTAAGTTCAATCAGAATGGATTTACATCTCATTTAAGCCGTATTTCGGAAAGGCCGGGTTTAGTTACCTGCAAAAAGAACGACACCATCTGAAGCAACCCGTGCAAGTTCAGGAACGGTTTTGTTCAGATACTTGGGTGAGAGGTAGTCCACAGCATCTGAGACGATCACAAGAGAAAATGACTTTGACCGGTAAGGCAGAGGGAACTTGATGTCAGCCACACGTACAAGGCCTCTATGCAAAAGACTTTTGCAGTTAGAGTCTGCATCCTCAACATCATAGGGTTCAACACCCCATGCTTCAGTCTCTTCTTCCCTCAACAGACTAGAGACCACTGAGCATGTTTCAGGACCCACGTGCAAGACTTTCCGCATGCTATCTCCATAAGCATTCTTAAGAACAGGAATGGCTCTTTGAACTTCTGCTGTGCAAGAAGAGTCACCTGTACAAGTTGTTAAACAAATTCGATAGTTAGTGTCAAGTGTCAACGCATTATGGGAAGTTAATTTCGAAAGAGAGTATTTGAGAGAAGACTAACACTATCTTATAGACATGTATTGAAGATGAGAGACAAGAATTACCAGTGATCTTGCTGACTTCTCTGGTACTTTTAAACATACCTGTTACCACAGCCATATGCAATTAGGGTTTTCAAGTCGAAATCACAAGCAAAACATACTTGGTTGTAGACAAACATACCTGGACCACTGTAAGCATAACCAATGAGAAGGCATGCTCCCTGGGAATAAAAAGGATTACATTTGAGAAAAGAGTCCATTTGTATCCTATGAGACAATGAATCACTTAGAGAGTACAACGAAGCACGGATCATCATACCACGAGAACAAGGCAAATAGATAACAGAGGAGACGAACGCGATTTTGAGTGCAAAGCTCCTACAAATGGGAAGCCTCCACTATCCCCTACACGCCTCGTCGAACCTACTTGCCTTCTTGACATGACTAAGATCCCTTAAAAGCTTTTCTTAGACCTTCAAAGCAAAACAGATATTAGAATAGATTGATACTTTATAAACCTAAATGTCTGTAAAACCACAAAGAACACATCGCACTAGGATAAAGGCCACTCTCTACGCGGTTTCGGCATTACCGACAAATATCGAGACAAGGAGATTTCAGGAATCTGACTTAACGCTAGCTAGTTCGTTCGTAATGCCATAATCATTAATGCATCAAAAAGATTTTACCAGATATGGAATCAATTTAAAAACAGATCCATGAGTAGTGAGCATCCCGAATCTAGAAAGCAAATTACCAGACAAACAAAACAGCTTTCGCGCAAGTTCGCTGTACCATTTCAGCAACATAATAGCAACGAATCACCAAGCCGAACATGAATCCACATAAACAAATCCATACCATCGGTAGATAATAGATCCATGGAACAGAGAACTCACGCTACGAGAAATCCGATAAGCCGAAAATAGAGCCCAAAAACAATCCACGAGAAATCAAAAGAGGAAAAGGAAAAGCATACATACTTGAATTGACGATTTCGAATAAAAGATGTTCGGATCCAAAGATCTTGAATCCGTGAAAATTCGTGTGTGAAAGCCTCTTCTGTAGCTCTTAGCTTTAAAAAAATCACTAGCGGAGAGCTTCGTAGTGTGTTTATTGTCAACATCACGTCACACACAAAAAAAAGAAAAAAAAGTGAGAGTGCTACTTCGAAAACGTCATCGTTTCTATTCTGCACATGTAACTAACAATAATAGACTTCTTGCCGTTCTGCCGACACTAGCAAGTTTTAAAAAACAACATGCACTGTACAACGACTCAACAAAACAAAAATGTTTTCCTTTACAACTCACTGTAGTTATAGCGTCTTCCGCTTCTTCTTCCCTTCTCTATCTTTTTTAGCTTTAGCTTTCTCAGTCAAATCTTCCACACCTCTCCTCTTATACATCTTAAAACTCATATCTCTCTCAGCTGCCATATTCCTCACCTTATCCGTAATCTCTACGGCGAATTCCCTATTATACAGTTTCTTTAAACCCTTCATAAGCTTAGCAAACGTGTCGGGTTGTGGCATAAAGTCCATCTCTATCATTTCAAGACAATAAGAGCATGCCTCCTTTACATAGCCTTTCGAGAACAAGGCATGGATCCATATTGTCCAAGACGATGCATTCAGCTCGCAAGTGCCTTTGCTTGTGATGCAACTCCAAACGTCTTCAGCCATTTCGAGCTTTTCCTCTCTTAAAAGAAAGCTCAGTAATGACTTCAAAGTTACGTATTGAGGAACGGAGAACAGTCCTCGACTTACCATTTCTTTGAAGTGATCGCAGGCCTCGAGTAAACAACCTTGGCTTGTTAATCCATTGATCATAATAACAAACGTATCTACTTCAGGACTCAAGCCGTTTGTTTCCATTTCGTTCCATAACCGAACAGCTTCCTTTACTTCTCCCAACTTACAAGCCAATCTGATGACGACATTGTAAACGCCAAGATCGAGATGATAGCCTATCTGCTTCATCGTCTCCATCAATTCCAAACACTCTTCGAATTTTTCATTCTTCTCATGAGCCGCCATGATATGCATATACGTAGGTTGGGACGGAATGAGCCCTTTCTTTATCATATCACCTAACAAACTGTAACACTTATCGAACTTTCCCCATTTGCAAAACCCACTAACCAATTCAGTGTAAGTCACAATGTCAGCCTCACATTCATATCTCTCCATCTCAACAAATACACTCATTGCCTCCTCCATTCTATCTACCTTGCACAACGCCTGGATCAAAACCGTGTAACAATTTGCATTTGGTTCAAACCCTCTTCTTCTCATATCTTTCAAAAGATCATAAGCATCTGCCATTTTCCCAGCATGAGCATATCCACTTAGCAAGTTAGTGTAAACAACAATGTCTGGCTCAAACCCAGCTCCCTTCATCTGAACCAAAACGTGTTTAGCTTCCATCATCTTCCCTTCCCTGCACCAACCATACAGCAAGGAAGTAAAATACCGGAGATTCGGCGGAAACCGCAATTTCATATCCTCGAAAAGCTTTGCAGCATCCTTAACGCTACCGTTCTTACACAGCGCATCTAGCAAACACCCGAACACATACTCGTCCGGTTCTAAACCGAACTTAGGCATTCCGTCGAGCACCTCAATGGCTTTCTTCACCATATCCGCAGACGCAAACCTCCGCACGAGAACGACAAACAATTCCGGTTCAATCATCTGCGGATTCTCTTTCCTCATTTCTTCGATTAAAGTCCAAACGGCTCCAAATTGCCGCATTTTGCTTAGAATTTTCACCATTGATTTGTACACTTCGCAGCTATGAGAATACCCAGGTTGCTTCGCCGCCCATACGAAGAATCTGTAACCTAGACTCCAAGCATCACCGCAACGATTCAGAACCCGTTCGATTAACCCGGGTCGGAGTTCGACACCGGATTCGTTAAGCGCGAGTTCCAACTTCGGAACCCTTGAATGAAATTTCCGCAGAATTCTGTATGCCTTCTCGACGTCACTCGAGAATTCGTCGTGCTTGGAGGTTTTCGTACGCTCGTCGTTGCTCTTATCGAGACAAACTAAGCCAAACCCGTTACTTCTCCGGAGATTAGCTTCGAGAGCTCTAGAAACGTGAAAACTTCTGCGTATCAGGTAAATCCGAGACTTGAATTGGGACGATGCAAATACGAATTGTCGTTTGCTGAGAAAACTCTCGAGTATGTGAGAGAATCTATGCATCTCGTAAACGGCAGCATTGACGAGGATTTGAGACACCCACTCTCTCGGATTAAGAAATAAGACTGAATCAAACGCCGTCGTCTGGAGGAAAGAAGTATATTTGGGCCTGTATCAGATATTAGGTGGGCATTTATCAGCGCTTGTGAGGCCCATTATTGTAATTGGAGCCATGAAGAACAGATGGGTGGGCTTTGATGGTCCGTAGCATCTTCACATGGATGTTGCAGAATCCAGATAAACTTATATGGATTCAAATTTGAAATAATTTGTACCAAATTGGAAGAACTGTCTCTATGTATTGTATGTACTTACTACTTCGGTAATAGAATTCTATTTTTGCCTTTTTATCAATGATGCCATGATGTCGCACGGTTACAATTTTCGGTAATAGATTCGACGATCCACCAACATGTCGAGTGTCCCGTAATGGTCCCGAGCCAATCCCTTAACTTCGCCAATTACAATTTTACAAATCAAAGTTTCATAATAAAGTGAAAGTGTAGAACACCATTACTTGGTATTTAAAATCAAACATTCCTACGATAATAGAAATCATCATTCATCCAGAATTGTTTAACAAAAATGAGATTTTTTCCATAAATCTGTCTTTGCTTTTTTTTCTTGTTAATAATTATACCCAAACCCAATTACAAAATCACATTTCTTTAGTATAAGTAAACTAAAACAAGGGAACAAGCCTAAATAAGGAGCAATTCCAAAATATGAACAAAAACAAATATCTAAATATGATTAGAATCCCCTATTTGTTTGTATCTTTCGGTTTGTTTGTTCAAGTGAAAAGAGAGAGAAAAAAAAACTAAGTAGTATGTGTTTTAAAGAAACCACCATTAACGTTTTTAGTAATCAGGCATTGAGTGACTAATCTTCCCTTCTTCTTCCTCCATTTTCTTCTCCGTGATCTTTAACCAAATACAGACCCCACTGAAGCTAATCACCAAGCTCGCGATTCCACTCCCGAGCCCAATCCCAACGATCGCCATTACTGATAATCCCTTGCTCTTCATCTCCTCCAATGGATATCCAAACAATTTCTTGTTCCCTGCGAACGAGCTCGAATTGAATCTCGGGAAGTTTCCATTTCGCATCGCCAGGTTCGCCGGAATCTGACCGGATAACTTGTTGTTCGAGACATCGAACGCCGATAATCTCGCGAGAAGCCCGAATTGCTCAGGGATTTGGCCGGAGAGATGGTTATCGTGGAGGTCGATGACGTTCAGGTAAGCGCAGAGAGCGAGCTGAGGTGAGATTTGACCGGAGAGACGATTAGAAGAGAGATTGAGAACAGCGAGGTTGGCTAACAACTGTAATTCCGGCGGGATCTCGCCGGAGATCTGGTTAGAAGATAGATCTAGAGATTGGAGGTTTGTGCAGTTAGAAAGAAAAGGCGAAATCGAGCCACGGAGAGAGAGATTGGTTAAGGAGAGTTTGTAAATTCTGCCGTTGTTGCAAGTAACACCGGGGAGATAAGAACTGAAGCCGGAGCATGGTTTTGAGAAGAAGGGTTTAGTCCAGTTACGAAGGTTATTCGCCGGATCTTCTAAGCTGTTACTGAGATTCGTCAAGCACGCCTCGTCGTTAGGGTCACCGGAGACCAAACGCCGAGCCGTTTCGAAACACAGAAGGAAAAGTAAGAGTAACCGGTAGCTAAACCGGTGATTCGCCGGCATTGAAGAGATTTCTGTCAAAAGGTTGAAGAAGACGAAGCTTTCACGTGGGTGTTAAATCCAAAAAAATGCAGAGAGAGAGAGGAAGCAGAAAATGTATTGTTGGAAAGAGAATTTTTGCTTGTGGGAGTGATCGTCTTTCGGCCGGGTATTAATGCGCACGTTAGTAGAGAGTCTTGGGCTGTGCGCATTATAGAGATTTGATTTGATAGATAAGTATTTCTCCATATAGGGATTAAAGAAATTATTTATTTATGTTTAACCAATAACCATACACCATAGTTTTTTTAATCGTTTTCAGCCTTTAAAAACGATATAGGGGGCTAGACCAAGGTTTCATGCTTAGTCAAATCACACCGCATTTGCAATTTAATATTATTGTGACGTCAAACTTAGGGCATTGAATTATTTGATTGGAGATATCATTCGACAACTCTCTCTACCTTCGAAAATATTTTCATATTCGTTTGTTTTTTATATTATGTGGGTTGCTATTAATATCTAAAGATTGATATCCAAAGTATCTATAATAACGTTGATAAGTTGATTACATATATATAAGCTATTTTGGTTGGTAACGATTGAAATAGTAGATTTTTTAAAAAAAATGTAATGACAACCACTAGTTAATTCATATGTAGTGCCGAGTTCAAATAAATACAATCTTAGTTTCTAAGCACTACTGAGAAAGACAACAATTTATTCCAATAACAATTAAAAACACTTTTGTCTTATCTTTACACAAAAAGAAACTTTGTGTAGTTCACTGAATTGTGTCAACATCTAAAAATCTTTTGGACTTGGACATATTGTTCTTATAGGTTTCGATACTATTTCCAAAAATTTTAGAAGCTTCAAGATAAATAGAGATATTAATAGCTACAAGTATATGTTTGTACAATATATGAATGACTTGGTAACAATGTTCAAGCAACAGTGGTTTTGCAGCAGACATTGATGACGTCATCTAGAGATGGATGATCTCCAGTGCCTTCGTCTTTTCGACCATACAACAGCTTCTTGCCTCTGAAAACAAACGTACCTCCCTGAGAAGATGACAGAAGAAACGGATCAAACAAAATATAAAGCAGACAACATTTTATCTGCTAAAAATATTGTCTTGCGAATAACCACACAAAACAAAAACCTGTTGCAACACACTGCTTCTGTCTTCAGGAGTGGCTTTTATGGTGTAATTCTTTGTAGCTTCTCTTAACTCGTCAAATCTTGAAAAGATCTTAGCCTGTATTAATCAGAGTTTTTCTAAGATATTCCAAGGTGAAGTATTAACACAAAATCAAACGGTAAAAATATTGAGGTTCATACGCTAGCTGGGTTGAAGAAAGTGCGGCCTAAACCGTAGTACAAACCAAGAACATCATATGCCTGCATATTTAAGAAAATGAAAAGTAAATCCTCTTCTAAAAAACATCAATCACCATTTCAAATGGAAAACAAATGTAAGTTTGTCCTCCTTTTTCACACTTTACCTTGCGCTCAGGATCCGCGTAAAGGCATTCCATGGGAAAGGGTAACTAAAGACCATGAAAAGAATACGATTAGACTCATTAGCTCAGATTACCAATAACGTTTTAGCATTTGCAATTCCTTAGATTCCTTTACCTTTATCATCATGTCAGTCATCCTTCTAGTTTTTAGTTTTTGAGCATTCACTAAAGGCAAAGTCCCCTCTATGATACAACAAGTACTCTCGGGAGTTAGAACTAGCCCTTTTGGTTTAAGCTAAGCATTTTTGAAATTCTCATCTGATGCTAATGCTATGATCCTCCAAGAACCAAGAGTACATAGACTATATATATAGAGCCATGAGAATGCGTGGTTGGAGGATATGATATCAAGCTAAATTTTCCCTATATCTCTTTGGTTTAGGAAGCAATAAGGGAATAATTTTACCCGAGTGGCAAGAATGCGAGCCTTATCAGGAGTTCCAACACCAACAGCTATCAACTTAACACCAGCCGCATCAAATCTCGGTTTTGCCTCCTTCAAAGCAGTAGCAAGTTCCCAACTTCCATATAAACAACGAAAAAAAACGTCGACTTGAGATTAGAATCTGCAAATTTATCCTCCAAAAAATGTTTTTCAATCCTATTTTTACCAGCAAACGCATCCGAAATGCCTCAAAAGCACAACAGCAGCAATTCCCTGGGTAGAAAAAAAAAATCACATTTTTCAAACGCTAATACCAGAGACGAAGCACAAGAATTCGTTATCTGCATGCTGAGATTCGTAATTAGCAAAGAACACATACGTCGTTCTGATCCCAGAGATCGCTGAATTGCACGCGCTGCCCGGAAGCTGTAAAGATGGAGACATCTCCAAGGATCTCGCCGATATCTCCTCTGTAGTCAGTGACGGAATCAGTGGCTCCGGCGGCAGCTTTCGCGAAAACTACACGAGGCCTAAACATCGGAGAAGCGGAAGTGTAACTGGATCTTAATCTTGTGAAAGGAACAGAAACGATCGAAGATGAAAGATTCGATGGTAATTGATGGAAAGGCTTCGAGCACATAGGAGAAACAGAGGAACGAATGAGCTGCAAGGAGCTTGGAGATCGTAGAGAGAGTATCGCCATAGTTTTAAGACAGAAACCAAATTTAAGAACCTGATGGAACAAAATGGAGAGGACAAAGAGACAAGTAACCTCAGAATTAGAACCGAAAACACGTGGCGGAGAAGGGACCGAGTAATTAATCGTTCAACATCATTTTAATAACTGGTTAAGGGATTATGGATAAGTTTAGTTTTTTTTCATCAAAAATATTAATTTTGAGAAATTATTCAGACATTAATTTTAACAAAAAATTGGTAAGAGATTTAATAAAAACATTCACTCACTAAACTGACAAACAGGGAGATAATAAGTATCAAGCTGCCAATACTTTTGCTTCACACCTTCCCAAACTTCATCTCCAAGACAATCCTTAACCGGCAATGGAATCAACTGAGTGCTAAACCCCAAATTCTCAATCTCCAACGTCACCAGATTGCAATACACAACATGAAAAAACGCATTACTCCCACAAAACCCATTGAAATACGAATAAACCCCTTCAGGCTTCAAAAGCTTTGGAAGCTTCTGATGAAACTCCCACAAATCCTCGTAGTACTCTCCATAAGTATCAAAAAAGATCCCATCGTAGCCACAATCATCAAGCTTGTCAAGAACATCTTGCCATCTCCCAAAGACAATTCTCACATTCTCTTTTTCACCCCAGCCAGATTCCATCATACGCTTGTAAATATCTGGATGAGCTTCGATGATTGTGTGTTTGGTCGGATTATACTGTTGAATCGCTGTATCCACGAGTCCCATTCCGAATCCGATGTTTAGAATCGAACCACCATTGATGCAGATTGCTTTAGCGTGAGCTTCCATTAATGGTTTCTCCCAAGCCATCATCACTCCTTTGCTTTCGTTATCCATTAACTTGTCCTCGCTGAAACTAACTCGATCTTGTAGATATTCTTGATTGGAGTATTCGTTTTTGGTCTCTTTTCGAGCGATCGTTCCTAAGATTAGCTCCGATTGGATCCCGGTTTTGAGAAGTAGATCGAATGCTTCTTGGTGTCCTGCTTCCATGGCGAAATCTCCAGCTGAGAGATTCGACGGAGATAAAGCGTTCCATGGAGCTCCGGATTCGAGCAGAGCAGAAACTATCTCGGAGTTGCCTGTTTTAGCGGCGTGCATCAACGGCGTTAGACCGTCGCCGTCAAAGTATGAAACGTCGGCGCCGGAATTGATCAAAGTTTGAACCTTTTTCAAATCGCCGGATTTAGCTGCCAAACATAACTGAGCTGCTTCTTCCATGTCTTTCGGTTCTGATTAGACTGAACAAAACAAACAAAAAAGTGTAAAATCTTGGTTATCAAACCGGTGAATCTCTAAGCTAATTAAGCAGAAATAAATCATAGAGTTACTGATAACAAAGAATAAAATTAAATTTTAAAAAATTGATTATCGTATTCGATGTCTTTTCGGATCTAATTAACGAAAACTCCACTTACGAAAGACGAGATTACTTTAAGTTTGAAGACTGGTAAAGGCTCAGACACGCACAAATAACAAACATCACGAAAGATTACAAGAGTTCTTTTTGGTCCCTCGAGTAAGTTTCAGTATCGAGAAATGTTTTGTTGTCATCATCGCCTCTACACAAATTTTAATTAAAATATCGAGAAAACAAAAACAAAACAAAAAATACAAAAGAAGAAAAACGTAAATGTAATCAAAGAATGAGAAAGAAAAAGAAAAAAAAAAGCTACTGGTTTGTTACTTTGCCTTTGGTTGCAGACTGAGTCGGAGATGGAGACGAATATGATGAAAGGAGTGGTATGTCTAGTGGCAACTTATATATCTGACGGTGGATTTATAGTTAGGGTTTCGTTGGGCCTTTATGGGCTTACATTGTTATACAAGTTGGTATTTAAATGGGCCTAATTAGATCAACCTTCCTAATTAATTAGCATTTTCAGGTTATTCAAAGTATAATATAATACAAGTTGGTACTTTTCATATGTTTCTAACACTTCAAACTAATTAAAAGGAAGAAGGGATAACAATGGGGTGAACAAAAAATAAGTAATTTTTAGCTCGTCCCCAATAAAATTAGCAATATGTGTATATTTTCAAGCTGAATTTAGCTAAAGTCCTCTTGACGGGTAATTATTTAGCAAACACACAAATTAGTTTCACTCTAAAAGTAGTTATCCAGTCACACTCAAAGACTACTCCACGTACTTTTTTTCCATTGCTTAGATATAATCAAAATGTTAAATAACAATGGCTATGCAACAATACGTCCAAAGCGACTTGGATTTAAGTGTTTCTTTGCTTGTTATATATTCAAAGCATTTTTGTAAGTATGCGCACTTCTACTTTCTGACTACATATTGTCCATCGTTATTGGTCTTCATGCTAAAATGTTCATTTTACGTTCAAAAGAAAAGATTCGTTATGTTCGGCGGTCCAAATGTCATTGGTTTATCACTTAGAATTGTTCAGTAGTTTGTATTTAAGGATTAGTAATTTGATATTTTAAAGTTGATTAAAAATAAACAAAATAAATTTATTTACATACAAGCAACTAACCAAGAGTCAATCATAAAGCAAACATAACCAAAATTGAACCAGGTGTATAAACTGTAATAGCTCAACTGAGTAAAGATTTTGACAAACCAAAAAAATGAAATAAATAGGTTTGAGAAGAGAGCTCATATTCTATGGGTGTATATGAGTCTATCATGCCCATAAAATGAGCAGATCAGAATTTTTTGATTCTTATGTTTTATAATCACCGCTCTCTTCTCCCATCGAATTTGAGAAAAACTTCAAATCAAAAAACCAAAATTTGAAAATAACATATTGCTCGGCAACGAGAACCATAAAGTAGAAAAATTAAAAAGTTTTAAAAGAAATCTGAAAGCGAAGAAGAGAAACAAAACAAAAAAAATTTCCTGCTATAGAGATATTGATTTGACTGTTGGGCGAGTAATAGAGATGAAGTGTTTAGTGGTTATTTATATACCCCGAAGGTCGTTGTGGTCCTCTCGAGCTAGGGTTTCGTTGGGTTTCGTTGGGCTTTTATTCTATATTAATGGGCCTAACTTTATGGGTCTTCATAGCTTACGCTAACATGCTCTATAGTGTTTATAACCTGTTTAGGATCAAATTTGCCACTCGAGTTTGGAATATGGGTATGTAATGTATATTTAAAATTAGGTGAATTTTCAATAAAGTTTTCGGAAAACATTTTCGAAAGTAGCTTATCATGAACAAATCAAAGTAACTTTAAATTGTTGATTTTCTTTTCGTTTATTCAAAACCATTCAAAGGTTACATTAATTGGATCTCGTTACTTGACGAACCAAGTTCCTCCTTTTCTTATTTGTCATATAATACAAGGTTTTCTTCTTTATTTTTAAATTTTATTATTAAAAAACACAAGCTTTTACTTTATTAATTACCTTCGTAAAATACAAATTCATATCAAAGGTTTCAAAGATTATAGATATCAAGTAATCCCTTGTTATCTTGAAAATATATATTCAATGGTAGCTTTTACATCCTTTTTCTTGAGTTTTTTTCTTGTTTTTTCCTACAAAGCACTAGAATGAAGAGACACGATGATTAGATGGATTGACATGTTGTAAACAAAAATAGCCCAAAACATGTGCAAGACGAGTTTTTTCACAGGGCTATACAAGGTCACAAATTTAGCCCTATTTTGGTTTATATTTTAGTGAAGACAAAAAACGTATAATAAATTATCTTCTTCTTTCTTGCAAACAAAACGTTTGTTTATAGGTTTAATGAACAGTTGTAAGTGTTTATGGATTTAAGTTTTTCACAATTTGATTGGTTTTGTGTGAATTCGACAATGGATTCAAGTACTTAGTTACGTAGTAATTTGTCCAAATATAGATTCACCAAAGGCTTTGGGGGAGGAAAGCAAAAGCATTTGAAAAAAGCGAGATGGATAGATTTCTTGTAGAAAGTTAACTTTTGCTTTTCTTTATCTTTTTTGAACGAATTTTGGAAATGTTGAACACTTCGACCCCCTTACTCGTTGATTTATCAAAGACATGTGTTATGTTTTGATGCATTTAAAGTGATTGTTATTGTTATATAATCACAACCTCGTAAACTATCACTTGGTGACGCTGCGAGGCCTCTGTTTCAAAGTAACAATTAAACAGAGGAGTTAATTAAGGTGTAAGTGCGCTTAATTAAAATATGACTTTCTACAAGAAAGTGATTATGAAGTCACCAGACCATTCCTATCTTTAATATCCTAATTTTGGTAAAAAAATAATCCACCTGTTAAAATTCGTATACATTAAAGCACATCAAAGCGAACGTGGATCGCTATTGGTAAAAACTGAAACATATACCAAAATTTTAATAAAAATAATATTACAATAGGAACGACAACGTTGTCTCAAACTATTTTTAAATATTCTATGAATTTTAATTAAAATATATTTGTTATTCCAATTTAATCATAAATTCTACTGCAAAAAAACATTAAAATATAATTAATAATTTTCTTACTCCATTCAAAATAAATCTTTAAATGTGAACGAAGCACCAAATATTATGCGTAGTAATATTAGTTCTACGAATCACAGTTGCTGATCAACAAATAGCATAACGTGTTCGAATATGAACCATTCTATAATTTTATTTTATTATGCACATACTGACATACATCTCAGTTCTCGCCAGTTAATATATGATCGAATTTAGAAGATTTGTAGCATTTATGGTTCTTTTCAGTAAAATACACAATCGTATGTTTTAACTATTTTATTTTCCATATTATATAGTCCGTTTAGAAACATAAGTGAATAAGAAGAGAAAGACTCGTACTATGTAAATAACAGAATATATGACTAATAGTAATATTTCATATATTACTTACAAAACAAATATAAAAAGACTAATAGTAATATTTAGTATATATTTTCAATATTGTTTTTTATCTTGTAAATATCAAACTACGTGATCTCTCATCACTGACGGGTTATGATGGACCGTTACAACAGTACTATTAACGCATGACCAGGTCGCACAAGTTGAGTTTTGATGGATTTGTCTCAACATCAAAGCTTGTCGTAAGTTCAACAGCTTCTCATGGAGAATATGGTGTTCCAATCGTAGACGATCATTTTCCATCTTTGCACGTTGACAATGGTGCATAACGTACCGGAGCCGGTTCTCTAGTTCCTGGTTCTCGGTATTGAGCTGGTTAAGCTGGCTTCTCACGTCGTCTAGGTGTTTCTGTTTCTTCATCCTCGACCGTCGAGCAGATTCCCGGTTTGATTTTTTTCGTTTCTTTCGCCGCTCATCTTTATCCGGAAGGAAAACGTTCAAACTGGTCTGGTTAAAACGTTTATTTTCCAAACCGAGATTGGGATAGCTTTTGTTTTGAATTTGACATGAGTTTGTTTTCTCTAAACCGGGATTTACTTCCAAGGGACATACCGGCGAATCGAAGATGGAGAATAGATCCGATGCGTCGTCCCATGGAGTGAACCCAGTTTCCAAAGCCGGTACATGATTGACAAGTACCGGTTCAGATGAGAAAACCGGAAAAAACGAAGACATAATAATGGTTCTCAAGACTTAAACCAAAATGTTAAGACGAAAGGAAGGGTGGAAGGAGAAAAGGGAAGAATTGCATTGTAGGAGACCCATATTTATGGACGCACTTCTTGGGCCTTTTACGAGGGTATTTTCGTCTTTTTAATAAAAATATGTATTTTTCATGTTTGAGTGTTTTTGCTTTTATTGTTCGAGAAAAATGTAGGAAATGGTTTGAGTGAGGAGAAAGACAGTATCTGAACACGTGTAACTATGGGATTAGACGTAGCACAAAGCCGAGACCATCTTTTTCGTTTTGGCTAATTTACGCATTTTACCTTTATAGATTCCGAATATTCGTTTCCAGCATATTTTTAAAAGTCGCAGACCCAAACCAAAAACATTATAGGATTCAAGTATTTGACACTTACTTTGTATTTATATAAACTGTATTAAAAACAATTCAACTCTGGATAACATCAATTGTATTTATTTAAACCAGTTTTGCTTTAGTTTTGGGATAACAGCCTTTTAATAGTGGAAAATGACAAAAAAACAAAAACAAAAATTAATAATGATATCCTGGATTGTTTGACTGAATGTGCAAAATAAATTAGGAATCAAAATTCAGTATGGAAAATAAAATTCTCATTTAACTTGTCGGTCACTTTCTTTTTATATTCATAATTTCAACCATTCACTTACAAGTTAAATACTTTTTTTTCTTTTTGAAATTGTGAATTGATGATTTTAAAAAGGTGGTTATTTATAAAAGGGATGTAAAGAATAAAAAATGAGAAAAACAATCGAAAAGTTTGGTAAGACGAGAGCTATACTTTTGGGAATTGACGGCCAAGGTTTGTTCCTTTCTCGATAACAACATAACGTTTTGTTTATGAGTAGATGATAAATTAAAATTGCCTTTAGAGCATTTAGTTTGGCACACCGCACACCGTATGTTTTAGTTCTTGAACTGCTGTTTGCACTTCATGCTGAGGATAAACATTGTCCGACATAACAAAACTAGCACAATCATTGATATTTACCTATTATATTTTGAATACCCGTTTATATGAATTTATGCATTCTATAACCTCTATGTTATTGGGTATTACGAATTTTTATATAACAATAGAATAAAATTTATCAAAAAGTATAAAGACGTGGTTTCGGAATACTAATCCAAGAATCTCTGTGAATAATAATAAATTAATAATACAAAAAAGAGAGAATATTCTTGAAGGTAGTTTTCTTAACGGCAAAGCTGAGTTCAAAGCAACCCTATGTACCCTCAAAAATGCAAATTTTAAAACAAAAGTATGACAGACATTTTCTGCTTTATACTCATACATGTGCACACCAACTTTTCTTTTATTTTAAATTCGTTGTAATCAAAGCTGAAGTTAATTGCTCAAATTAAAAAAAACTTGGCACAAATTAGATTATCATTACTGAACCAAATTTAACTATTGATTTTTTTACTTAAAGTTTTATTGAATTTTAAAAACTATTTTTATTTATAATCCAATTTAATAATTTTAGAGAACAATGATACAACCACCAACAACACATAGAAATTAAACTATTAGATTTATTCATTACTAGTTAATTTTTCATCAGCGAATCCCAATATTAAATCTAAATAGTAGTTGTTGTGAGAATAAATCTTACCTGGTATCAACATTTCATAATTCAAAAAAAAAATTATAACTTTCTAAGATGCTTGTGATACTATAGGAAGGAAAAAATAATAAATCGAAAAGAAAAATGATACCAGGGAAAAAAACCCAAAGCTGTTCTGTAATGGGCCAAAAATCCAATTCATGTAGTAAAGTAGAGGCCCAATCGTAATGAAAGACTATGGTCCTCGGATGGTTGGTCTTGATTTTAATTAACTAGATCCATTACAAAGGGAGAAAACCAAAAAAAAATCAAATGAAAACAGTTCAAAAATAATGTTAATAATTTTTATATGATTAACGAGATCCATTATATATGATATGCCGTATGTGAGTGGATAGAATTAAATTAAATCATTTCTATGTTTGAAACGAATCTTGCGGAGCCCCTACTTTTCCCTCTATTATTGACCAGATCTTTAGAATATGTCATGCGCCGAGTGTTATTTTCATTACGATGGACCCTTCTTACTTACGATATCAACCATTGTTAAAAAGTAAACATGATTTTTGTTAACACTGTTACTGTATATCATGTAATATTACATCATATTTTGTAACAAAAAGTATATACAAGACATGGATGACAGACAAGAGAAAAAAAACATATGGATGAAAACGTCAAAACAAACAGTATTATCTCCTTTCATCTTGTTTGCATTAGATTAAATATAATGGTTCTATCACCACCGGATAGATATATAATTTATATATATATATATATAAACAAAACAAAAATAGATAGATATAACATATACAAAACATGAGAGAAGAAAAAAACATAGAAAATAAAGCGAATGTTCCACACGTATATGTGAATCTCAGTATACAGATACATCTGCCACCAACTTTCTTCAATATATATGTAAAATATTTAAGATACAGTGCACTCCATATTGTTCAATTCACCAGAACTACCAAAAACAATCGTTAATTAGTTTATTTTTACGTCAACATATAAATATACAAAACTCAATTTAACCATATTATTAATATGCATGTGCGTGTTTGGTATGGTAATGGTTTCATGACACACACTTACTCAAAGATTATATGGCTCACGTTTCTGCAGAACTTTTATCTCACCTCATGTTTTCTCTATAAATACGCCTCAAAAATATATAACTCTAAATCTCATATATCTTTCTCCTCGCTTTAACTCAATATATTCTCTCTCGATATATTTTATCTGATCTCCTTCGTAATTATAACAAGAATTGTATAGTACTTAGTCAAATTATAAAATGATTAAGTTCACAACTTTCTTCTTCATCATTGCTCTCCTCCTATTCTCCACGCTAACATACGCATCAGGCCGGCCTACTCCAACCTCCGTTTATCCGGGAGAAATCTCCGTCGAGGTCTCTCAATCTCATCCTCACTCTTCTTATTGTACACATAGTATAATAACAGTTAGTGACCAAGAAAAAAAGAATTATGATCAAGATTAAGAATTCACTTGTGTACGTACGTATGTGTTTTTGTTATGCGCAGAAATTAGAACAAGGAGAGGAAAAATGCGAAGGTGTTGGAGAAGAAGAATGCTTATTGATACGAAGAACTTTAGTTGCTCACACTGATTACATCTACACTCAAGACCACAATCCCTAAATGATGAATTAGCTTTATAATCATTGGAACAGTTTGGTAAATGATATATAATTGTGTCGTTGTAATTCCTTTATAATTACTCCGTCAAACTGCTTCACATTTGTACTTATCGTTGTCACTTAATCTGAATATATGGGTATTGATTATTAGTGCGAGAGTTAATTACTAGTTGTATGTTTTCTTCTTCATCCATAATACGATCTGATAGTTATTCATAGTCTTACTGCAACCACAGAAACTAATTAATCTCATCTTCGTCACTTTTTTTTGTTGTCTTAAATGAAAGCAGATGACTTTCTTGCGACATTAAATCCCTATACTTTTGATTAGCACCAGTTTCTTTTTTTTTTAATAACTCACACACGCATTAATGATCGTAAAAGCATAACACCTATCAAATAATGACACATCTCCATCTATGTATATGTAGACACACATATTTTGACATCATTGTGTGGATATTAATGATATAACACGAACTTATCGATAACTAGCTACGTCAATGACATAGACATTATTTAAAAAAATTCTTCAGTAATTGGATCATAACTAAATGCTTATTTGAAGAACTTTATTTTCAAAACATTCATTGAAGCTAAGACTTTATTAAGTGAAACATTTGAAATATAGAGTTTTTCTTTTAAAGATTAATTATATAGTTTTGATCAGCATCAAAATCCGGAAAATCAAGAAAAATTCATTGGATTCACTGTTTAATATAACAGAGAGAGAGAGAGAGAGTTGTGAGAAATTAGGAAAATATTGCGATAGAGTTTTTGGAAAAGGTCTAAATCAGATCACGAGTTTTGTATAAATTGAAAAAGAAAAAGACATGGAGAAGAAAGAAGAGTCGGTGACATTTGTTTATGGTCCCTTTGTCTTTTTTCTTTTCCTCGTGCGTAAGGCGTTGACAAAAGAAAAAAAAATCGAACAAAAGGCTTCTTAATGGGCCAAAATGTTAGATTCTATAAAGCCCATTTCGAAGATTGCACGTGATAAACTGTAATCTGAAACCCTAAGGCTTTTAAGGCAAAAAAAATCAGGTCGAGCGACGGCGACCGGCAATTTGCTCGAGCGGCGGAGACCGAATTCGATCTGGAAGAATGTTTCGGAGGAACAGGTTTTTGTCTTTACCAATGGTGGTTGGAGCTGTTGTGTAAGTGCTCGTTTCATCCTCATTCGTCTCCTCGGCGAAATCTAACTCTTGATTGATACGATTCTTCGCATTCTTCCTTTAGATTAATTACGATTACTCTGGTAGATTTTTGCATATGGGCTTTGAAGATAGTATGGGAACAGCAAAATTGTACACTATTGTTACTAAAGTTTTCGACTTGAATGATAAGTTAGATTCGTAGAATGGCTCGTTGAAAGCTCTTAGGTTTTGTACGAATCAATCTGAACATTGTAAGTGTTGACTGATATAGAATCCAGATGATTTCTGCGGATCGGACTTCAATTTTCTGGAAATTGAGGCAAAACGATCATCATTTTAGTATCTCAGATCAGGTTTCATGTAAATATGAGATAAAGCCCAAAATATTAAATCTCCTGAAGTTTGTTAACCTGAAGAAAATGACTGATTCATTTTTAGTTCATTATGATTCTGTAACGATCTGATAAGGTTTTGTTTTGGGGATATGTGTGCAGGATTGGTGTCGTTTCAGGTAAAGCGATTTTCGGGCCTCCACTTGATCAATACTGGAAGAAGAAACTCGAAGGAGAAGCTGCTGCAAAGGAAGACATTGAAAAGAGCTCAGATTAAGCTTTAAACATCATCTCCCTAAAGATTTTGGGTTTATGACCAGAGAGTTATGTAAATCACAGATCATGACTAGTTAAAGAGCTTCGACAAATGTTTGCAATTCTATAAGGGAGCACTGTTTATTGTAGGAGGCGGTAAAATTCCAGAAAGTGTAATAATGTTGTAAGTACCTTGCTTAACACGTTTTGCAAATTGAAGGAGAATGATAAACCCTAAAAGCACCACCCTTTTCACTTATTCTTCTTCTTCCTCGGAGCAAAGTCAAAACCCCTTTTTGACCCATTAAAGTACATTTTACAGACGAGAAATCTAACCGAAGATTACATTTCTCTTGTATCTCTCTCGTCGTGCTCCAAATTGTTTTTTTTTTTACCAAAATGTAGAATTTGATTCGAAAGCTTGCTTCTTGCGATTCGGAAGAGGCGAGACGTCGCGCCTCTCAGAGTCCACCCGTATTGCCCACGTGGCTTACAAAATTTACACATGTCATATCTTTTGTTGGCCGGCTAAAACACATCATCCTGCAAAATTACACGTTTGATTTTTCTCTTCTCTTTATCCTTTATTTTATTTACGTTTTTTTTGAATGAATTTTAGGTGATGTCAAAAAAAGAAGAAGTGGTATTCCGTATTTTGCTTCGAGCAAATCCAAGATCCTAAGGGCTCGGAGAATCGACGGCCGTCATCTGTATTTTGCCTTTTCCGGTTAATACCACAAAATAATTGAAAATAAATACAATTATAGGAAATATCTGTATTTTTAGTGATATTTTTCCTGATTTTCATTAATAATTATTATTTTTACTATTTAAACATCATAACATTTAACACAATTAGCTGTATAAGGTCATGACTCATGATCAAATGAATTTGTCAGAAATTGATAAATTTTTCCAAAATAGCAAAATGGTATCAAATGAAAGATGTATGTAATTAATTTTTGTTCGTATCATACATGCATACATACAAGTCTAATAAATAGATACTAAGATTTCACTTGTGTTTCCGCTTCTCTCTTCCTCCTCCACCAACATATGTATTTCTCCTCTTTTATAGCAAAAAACAAAAAAAAATTTCTTTTTCTTCCATAGAATCTCTCCATTTTTAGGATTCTTCTTTCTTCTTCATCCATTAGTCTCTCTTGAATCAGAATCTCAACACAGGTATATCTTTCTCCCTTCGTTTTCTTTTTCTCTTTCGTCTTGAAATTCTTGAGAAAACAAAAACCAGAATCTCTCTCTGGGTTTTTCAAGACGATTCGGATTCTGAATTCTCATATATTGTGTTTCCGAGGACAAAGATCGAATCTTTATTTTCTCTCATGAAGACAATTTTGGGTTCGTCATCTGCTTTGCTCTGTTCGTACTCGAAGTTTTTTTTTCCAATGCGAGTTAATTTTTGTTTGTATTTCTTCAAATCTTTACGAACACGTGTTCAGATTGATCCAGAAAGGGATTTAATCAATTTGTGTCTGATTTTTTAGTTTTATGAAAATTTAGATTTGCTTCGGAAGTCTCGACCGAAGATATCGGCGGGTTCTTATTTATCTAAACCTTTTTTAATAAATAATTATCTTGATACTATTAATTAAACCCTTTGGTGCTCTTTAATTATATATTTAAACATCGTTTACTTCGTGGAATTATACAATTATACTATTATATATAAATAGATAGCTCCTCTTCCTTATGTGTTTGTTAATATATTAGGTTTAAATTTCGAGAGCTAATTAAATAATATTCGGGGTGAATAAGAAGATGATGGAAATAGCTTATCAGCCTCGGATTGATTCCGAGATAGAATCACTCGTCGAGAGAATCAATCCTCCCAGGTTCTTACTTCTGTCAACAAATCAAATTCTCATAATCTTAATTATGTGTTGTTGATTTTGTGCGCTAATCAGGGTTTGTGTAGACAACGACTCAGACCCAGAGTGTACACTTGTTAAGGTCATTAAAAGTTTCTGATAATTTTTCATGATTGTTAATCAAAAAGCTAATAATTAAACCCTAATTAATCATGTGTGTATATAAACAGGTAGATAGCGCGAATAAGTATGGGATATTAGTGGACATGGTTCAGGTTTTGGCTGATCTGGATCTCGTTATCTCCAAATCTTACATCTCATCTGATGGTGAATGGTTCATGGATGGTAAGTCATCGGCATCTTCATCATCACATGTCATCATGGTGGGGCCACATACATGACATCACATCTGAAATATTTCTCTTTGTTAGTGTTTCACGTGACGGACCAACTCGGGAACAAGCTCACCGACCGTAGCCTGATTCTCTACATTCAGCAGGTGAAATTAAAAAAGCTAAAAATCTTTTTTTTTTTGTTGAAAACAATTCTTAATATCATTTTATATATTTTTTAAAAACAATTCAGGCGATATGTTATAGTAGAACGGGAGGTATCACAAAAGAGATGCAGAGTAATCTAAAACGGGAAGTGCAACAGCGGCACGTGTCTACAGAGCACACGGCGTTTGAGATAACCGGAATTGACCGACCGGGTCTACTGTCCGAGATCTCCGCCGTACTTTCCGACATTGGATGTCACGTGACTGCCGCTGTTGCGTGGACCCACCACGAGCGAGCGGCGATGGTGATTTATCTAGAAGACGGGTTTAACGGTGGACCCATTATCGACCCAATAAGAAAGGCCCAAGTGAAGGATCATCTAGATGTTGTCATGGAGGCCCATCAAAGAGTCGGCGATGAGTCTCGGGTTGTCGTGAGTGTGGTCGAGGCTAAAGGAGCTCCGGTCGGGTGGGCCCATACTGAGCGGCGGCTTCACGAGCTAATGTACGCTGAGGGTGACTACAAGAATTGCTTTGGCTGCGACTGCTTCAGTGGAGACAGGTGCGTTTGCATTTTTAAGCCAAAAACAAAAACAATGGAGTCGTTTCTATAAGATCTGTTGTTACCAATCGTATTTGGTTAATGTTCGAAAATCTCGGTTTGGATCTTAATTACATGCAACAGGTGTGATGCGTTGTGGAGGGGAAGATGCGATAGGATACACGTGGCGATCGAAGCTTGTAATGGTTATTCAATGGTGAACGTTAAGTGTAGAGACAGACCGAAACTGTTGTTCGACACGGTTTGTGCGCTGAAAGAGTTACAATTCGTTGTGTTTCACGCCGTCGCCGGAGCTAGGGGCTCGACGGCGGAGCAAGAATATTTCATAAGGAAGAAGAACGGGTGCACGTTAGAGACGGAAGTGCAAAGGGAGATACTAAGGCATTGTTTGGTAGCTGCGATTTCGAGACGCGCTTCACGCGGTTGGAAACTTGAGGTTCGGACAAAGAACAAGATGGGTTTGTTGTCGGATGTGACGAGAGCTGTCAGAGAAAATGGTTTGTCGATAACGAGAGCTGAGATGAGTACGCAAGGTGAGATTGCGGTTGGTTCGTTTTATGTTGCGGATGTGAACGGTGGTGAGACGGATGCGAATGCGGTCGAAGCGGTTGTACGAGAATTGGGTGGAGCGGCTGTCTCGGCGGTTAAGGCGGGTGGGATGGGGTCGACGAGGTTAGGTTCGTCGAGTGAAGTGGAGGAGCAAAACAAAGCTAAGCTGTCGATTGGGAGATTGTTTTGGTCGAAATTAGAGAGATTGTCGACGTCGATAAGATCCTTGTGAAGTGTTTAGTTGAATTAGAGGAGACGTTTTCTCTTTCTTTTTTTGGCGGTCGTACTCGTCATTACCGTTGTAAATATAGCTGGAATATTTCCAGAATGAAATGTAATTAAAATGATTTGGATTTAGATGTGACATAAGGAAATCGATTATTCAACCAAAACTATAACAATTGGTTCAACAATGTTACAATTTCATTGGCTTTTTTTTTTCTCAATGGAAGAAAGGAAGCAAGTAAAACGTTTGATTTTTTTTTGTCAACTAAAAAAAAATATCAAGAGAGATTCTAAAACATTTGATAGAAATTTAAAATCTGATATTTAGCATAAAATCCGGGTCGATCGATTTTTTTGGTGTTAGTTTTTGAGTTTTTGTCAGATTTGTTTTGGCCGTCTGAGCTATTTATCCTACTCTATAACAAATAATTCAATATGTTCCGTAAAAAATCACGTACGATGAATAATTCTTCAAATATCACGCTAAATATTTGTTCATAAGATTTTTCTTTATTAATATGTAGAAATTGTATTATCTAAAAATCAAATTGGTTCTACCATCGGTCAGGTCCGGTTTCGTAAAGTTTTTAAAAGACTACTTTACAGCAATTATTAAAACTTGGCAAGGGTATAACGGGAAACTGGATATTTGAAAACCATATAGAGACCTTTATAAACCCTAATAATCTTATGTTCGTCGCACTCGATTTCGATTCTAAAGAGTTTAAATAAAAAATTAACTCATTCTCTTAACTCGAAGAAGAAATTCATCTAAAGTTTTGCAGGTTATATTTCTTGTGTTGTTGTGATTTACTGTAACGTTCTCTGCCCCAACTGTTTACGAATTTGGCTTTGGGTGTTGATGTAATCTGGAATTCTGAGCAGGAGTGGTGGAAGAGAATCCCTAATCAACCATGGCGAATTTGGATTTGGAGCAGCATTCATCCGAAATGGAAGAGATGAAGAAGAAGAAGAAGGGTAAGAAAAGAGCCAGAGACGAAGCGAAGAAACTAAAGCCGCGAGAGATGGAGAACGAAGAGAGCGAAGCAATAACAGCGATAAGTGATGAAGAACGGAAGAAGAAGATGAAGAAGAAGAACGTGAAGTTCGAAGAACAAAACAGTGACGAAGAAGAAGAAGAAATGGACGGAGACAAAGTGGAGGAAAGTAGTGTGAATGGTATAATGACTAACGAAACGTTTGAGTCATTGGGATTATCTGGTAACACTTACAAATCTATCAAGGAGATGGCATTTGCACGTATGACTCAGGTAATGTAATTGGAACGAAAGATGATGTTTATGTATAGCTAAGATACAAGCTTTTATAATACCCACTTCTAAATTATCTTTCCAGATACAAGCTAAAGCAATTCCACCATTGATGATGGGAAAAGATGTACTTGGAGCAGCCAGGACCGGTTCTGGGAAAACCTTAGCTTTTCTTATACCGGCTGCAGAGCTTCTATACCATGTCCGGTTTACTCCTCGCAACGGAACCGGTGTTATCGTTATTTGCCCAACAAGAGAGCTTGCCATTCAGGTCCATAATCTTTGTCAATGTTAAAATTTGTTGTCACTGGAATCAATCAATGAGTGATGCTCAAATATCATCGATATTTCAGTCATATGGAGTGGCGAAAGAACTTCTTAAGTATCATTCGCAGACTGTGGGAAAGGTTATCGGTGGTGAGAACAGAAAGAAAGAAGCTGAAATTCTTGTGAAAGGTGTTAATTTGTTAGTAGCAACCCCTGGAAGACTTCTCGACCATCTTGAAAATACTAATGGATTTGTATACAAGAACTTGAAGGTAAACACACAAAATCTGATTTCATTATTGGTTACTATTGCCAATTAGCATTTTCATGGTTTTGAGTTAATGCAATTCTTGTTCTCTGTTGAATTTCAGTTTCTTGTAATGGATGAGGCTGATAGGATACTGGAACAGAACTTCGAAGAAGACATGAAGAAGATCATTAAGCTTCTACCAAAGGTATTCTCTCGGCCTGCATTGTGACGTAACCGATAATTTCAATACGGAGTTATATCTCAAGTTTAACCTGAATCATTGAAAGGTAAATTTTATTTTCCTGTTGACCTGTTATTGATAATGGTAAATGTTTTTTTTTTTTAATTGCTGCAGACAAGGCAGACGTCACTGTTTTCTGCCACACAGACTTCCAAGGTTTTTTTACCAGTCAGGATACTTCCGTCACTGATTTCTTTTTTAGTATCAGTTTATTAAGATTGGTTGCATTCGGTTAAACAAACAGGTTGAGGATCTTGCTCGGGTGTCACTTGTGTCACCTGTTTATATTGATGTCGATGAAGGACGAAAAGAGGTAGCGATTATCAGAATTTTCTTTAATCTGTTCTCATATTTTACTTCATTCCTCTAAATCAGTCCTTTTCATTTTTGTGGAAATTGGAACCTGTAGGTTACAAATGAAGGCTTGGAGCAAGGTTATTGCGTAGTGCCAAGTGCGAAGCGGTTAATTTTCTTACTCACCTTCTTGAAGAGATTTCAAGGGAAAAAGAAAATCATGGTGTTTTTCTCCACGTGTAAATCGACGAAGTTTCACGCAGAGCTCTTTCGGTACATCAAAATAGATTGCCTCGAAATTCGTAGAGGGATAGATCAGAGCAAAAGGACTTCAACATTTTTCCAGTTCATAAAGGCGGAAACTGGTGTCTTGTTGTGTACTAATGTCGCTGCCCGTGGTCTTGATATTCCTCATGTGGTATGCTTCCTTAGCAAATTTTTAATGTTGAAATAATCAGAATCGTATGGTCTTTGATCGAACTTTTTTGATTACTGTCTGCTTGTTTAGGACTGGATTGTGCAGTATGATCCTCCAGATGATCCTACGGTATGTTATACAATTTCTAAATTTATGGCAAATGCTTGTGGGAACTAGGGCTAAGAAATCACTCAATGTCTTGTATATTTTACTTTATTATCTAGGAATATATTCATAGAGTAGGTAGAACAGCTCGTGGAGAAGGAGCAAAAGGGAAGGCTCTGCTTGTCCTAACTCCAGAGGAACTGCAGTTTATTCAGTATCTCAAGGTAAGTTCTTCATCAAATGGAACGTTGTGAATTGTTGCACGGACTATAACTGAGTGAAGAATCTGTTTCTGATTTAATTATTGCAGGCGGCGAAAATACCTGTTCAAGAACATGAATTTGAGCAAGGGAAGCTGCTCAATGTGCAGTCTTTTCTGGTAAACCAATTCGCTCTCTCTGAAACTTTATTCACTCTTTTATACGTTAAAGAGTTAATAAAAGCATAGTGAACTTTGTTTATTAAAAAAACAAAAATTGCAGGAAAAGATTATATCTGAAAACAATGCATTGAGCCTGTCAGCAAAAGAAGCATACAAGACTTACATTTCAGGATATGATTCTCACTCTATGAAAGATGTCTTTAACGTTCACCGACTCGATCTCAAGGTAACCAAATCTGCAGTATATGTAACAATTACCAAAAAAATTACAATCGCAAATACAGATTAGAAAATCCGGGCAATTCTGATTCCTGCAATATGATCTAGACTTTGCAATATTGGGTAAACCGGAAATCTTTGTTTTTCTGCAGGAAATTGCGGCTTCGTTCGGTTTCTCATCACCACCCAAAGTAGCTCTGAAGATAGATCAGAGAGCCGAAGGAGGCAGTTACAGGAGCAAGAGAGAACCGATTAATAAGTTTAACAGAGCTCGTGGCGGTAGAGCCAACGGTAAAATTAAGTTCGAGAGGTACTAAGTAGAAATGAGAAGTATCTTGAGCTGTCTCGAGAGAAACCAGACAAGAGAGACGAGTTTTGTCCTTGGAAGCATTTGTCACTTTTTTGGCATTCAACCATTTGGGTCACCATTAGTTGAGTCCAGGATCTAAACATCAATTTAATACACTTATAATTGCAATTATAAACAAATTCTGTCTTGCATACAAACATTGGAGTTTCTAATCAGACCGTATATTAAAAAAAAACTATTCACAGGAAACTTTAACGGTAAGATCAGATTTTTTAAAGACGTAGAGATTTAATGTTTATACGACCAAAAGAACATTCGTTGTTCCTTACGTATATCACATTTCATCGACATCAAGCCAATCGTTTGATTCTTTGTTCTCCTTTACCTGACCGGTCTTGGTATCTTTTAGCTGAACCCAGTCTGGTGAACCAGAATTAGTAACTTTCTTATTGTAACTCACAGTCACGTCTCTCTCCTCGTCATCTTCTTCTAGATCACTGAATGATACATCTTCTTCATCTTCACCAAGATGATGTTTGGTAGTTGCTCCTCCTTCCATGGTGCTAGTCTCTTCATCGTTCAACCAATCATCTGCATCGTCTTCTTCTTTGTCCTCGACTTGCACATTGATAAATCTAGATGAAGAAGCAGCAGCTGATGTGTTTCTTTCTTCAATGACGGATTTGTCAACGACTTGTATCTCCTTGCTCTCAATTGGGTGCTTGTCTGTTATAAAATCAGGTGGATTTACGGTTTTGACAGTTAATGATTCCGGTGAAGGGTTATAAGGCACAGCAACAGGTTCAACCATTGCAGTATTAGCTTCAGAACTCTCTGCTTGTACGAGTGCTTGGTTTCTTTGCTGTAACTCGTGGGATAACATTGCTCTTGCTTCGAGTACCTTTAACACAAGAAATAGATTAGCTAACTTTACATCCCAGGAATTTCAATTACCGTTATACTTTCCTGGAGGGTATGATTTGCCTAAACCAAAGGAATAGACTGAAAACATTTTGTATACAATGAGAAAAGCCATAAACTTGAGATAAGTGACGAAACAGACAAATTACCTGAGGAGTGGACAGAAGCAAGGCGTCGTGTTTACTGAGTTTAGGATGTACAAGTACAAAGTAAATCTTCCAGAAGCAGTTCTCAGTCATATATTCTGGACAAAGCTCAATTCTCAAAGAAGCCAAGCTCGGTGCAAGCCTCTCCATGGCCAGAGCGTGGTCGTGTTGATCATCAGTCATTTCAAAGTCTGAAAAATTGAGGTGGAAAGAGACATAACATCATCAAATTCATTCGAAACAGAAACACATTAAAGGTCCAAGTTCAGTGTTGTTAGTTGATTTTCTCAGAACGAGCTAGATATATCTACAATCAAGTGATAGAGCAACGGAAATAAGTTCCAGATTACAGAATCACTCACATATCCAAGGGAAGATCTGAACGAAACTTACCATCAAAGGTATCATCCTCATCAGGTAAAGGAAAATCCAACCAAGTCACAGGATGCATCGCAAGATCCCTGGCAAACGCAACTAGTTCCTTGGTAACTCCGATAACGTCTCCAACATCGTAATCCTTGGGATCCACTCCTTCAGAACCTAATTGTAAGAAATTCGAAGCGATTTTTGTGAAATCAGACACCGGTAAGTTCTCGGAGAGCTTAGAAATCCCCGTCCTGAATCTCCCGCCAATCTCCGCGAAATCGTTCCTAATCCCAGCAATCAGATCTTCGTCGTCGCCACCTTCCTCCGCATGATCGGGACTCTCATTTCTCTCCTGAAGATCCGGAGATGAAGAAGGTTGCGAGAGGAACGAAGCTACTCCCCAGAACTGGGTTCTCAAGGTCTTGGTGAGTTCGGAGATGTCTTCCTTAACTCCTCGAGAAGACTGTGACTCCGACACCGATAGCGACGGCGATTGATTCGAAACAGACTCATCACCACCAGACCGTCGCTTTTCATCTTCTTCGTCGTCTTCATCGAGCTTGAGTGAGTTCGCAATGGATCTAGCTAACCAAGCCATATCTGAATCTCTCTCACGCAAATTGCAGACTGTGTGATCTTTTTACAGCTCGAAACAAGCATGAAGCAACGTCAAGAGACAATGAGAGCCTCGTCTTTCATCAATTTTAATGAGTAAACAGTGACGTTTAGCGTGATTTCAATTAACCGTCAAATATCACTGGGCCTGGATAATAGCCTAAATATTTTAACCATGGCCCATTTTAAGATATCTTAGAAGCTGCGACATGGTTGTTTGTTAAAGCCCATATAGCTCATTCACGTTTTTTCCAGACAAGAGCTTTCACATCACTTGTTGATACAATAATAATAAAGGAGAACTGTTCAACTTCTGACTCATATCCAATTAAGTAAAAGCCCAAACACATAACAGAGACAAATAAACAGTTAACAGTGAAAAAAGCGATCCACATGTCAAATTATTTCTTTCTTTTCAATTAATTGTTCAAGAAATCAAACCAATGCATGTTAAGAAAACCCCTCGAAAAAATCTGAGAACCATTTTCAGATTTCAAATTCTACTAAATTCTTCTATGCACAATACAAAAATTCATACAGTTTGTGTAAATTTTGCATCTTTATCAGTTTGTATAATTTGGTCTTCAAATCATACACGTACAAAAATTTTGTGTAAATATTTGATGTACCAACTTTTGTACGTGTAGAAATTTTAAAACCAAGTTTTATATAAACGAATAAAAATGTAAAATTTAAGATTTCTTTGTTTTTGTCAAAAATACAAAATCAAAATTTCAAAATATTTTGTTTCTAACATATTATACGTACAAGTTTCAAATTGACTTTCTAAAATTTTAAATCAGTGGGGCAGAAGTCAGCATAAAATTTATTGCTGTCAGCTCAAGTTGCTTGCATAAATGAATCCGCGTAAAACATTTTGTTTAGAAAAAACTTCATATTGAAGTAACATTTGTTTGATAAATTAGTTTATAATGAAATTTGTATCACTATGATTAATTTAAGTAGACTGTAACCAATCTTATTTTTTCTTCAAATGATGAATATTTCACTCCTCAATCCTTAGGTTCCAGTAGTATTTCATTATATGAAATTTGGTGTCATATCTCAATCCATCTAAAAATAATAATAATTTGGACTTTTTTTTATTGATTTCTCTATCCTCTGATAACGTGTTCAAGGACATGGATAAGTACCTGGCAATTATTATTTAATTATTAATCTCGCCAGCAAGGTTAAGCTTGATTAATGGATAAATCCCAGCTTGGATTATTTTTGTGTTTAAAATTTTAATACTTGTTAATTAGCTTAAACACTCCACTCCATCTCCACTAATATACACTTCGAAATTTTTAAAGATATATTTAAAACAAAATTGCGCGCCCATTGATTGCAATTGCAACTTCAACCTCATTCTGACTTAAACAAAGTCTTAAACAATTATATTGTTTTTTTTTTTTAATAAGATAAGTATCCCAAAACTGTAAACATCCAACTATATTCATTTATAAATAAATATATTTATAATTTTGTTTCCGTAAGGAATAGGAAAGGTACATTTATAACGAAGTCCATGGACGGCATCTTATCTCTTATATAAACTGTTTTAATTTGGATCTTCGATTTTTTTTATTTCACTTAAAATCATGAAAGCTAAAGAGATGAAGAAAGAGAGCAACTTAGCAAGGTTGGTTAGATCTCCTGTTCGTTTCTTGATCATGGCACGTGACGCCTACATACGTAGCATGACGTCATGCTCCGCCGGTTTCATCCGTGGTGGTGGTGGCTCCGGCGGTTTCGGTTTGCCGGCCGGTAATTTCCAAATCTGCGAAGCACCAAGCACCACTCTCCCTCGTAGCTTCACACTAAATTCGTCCACGACGACGACGGCAACACGTGAACGCTGCCGGTTTGTCTCAGACTACTCACGTGGCGGTGGTGGTGGCGGCGGAGAAATCACGGCGGCGATGAGACCGTTGGATCTTCGAAGAAATTATAGTTGCGTGGTGATGGGAAGGATCGACGAAGAGAAGGCTTGTGATGAGTTTGAAGAAGAGGTTTTGTTATTTGATCAGTTTAAAAAAAGAAAGATTGGTAGAGTTTTTACTATTCCTCAACGATAAAAGAAGAGTGAAAACCTATTAAGTCTTCTTGTTGATTTTCAAGGGATTGATTTTGTGTGCATTGTTCAGCTGTGCTTATAGATTTCTTGTTTGTATATAAATTTCAATATGAAGAATATTATCGACGATTTGGTTTCATATTTTTCACTTAAAGATAAGTTACTTTGTATATAAACAAACTAACACTATAGATAGATAGATAGATAGATATTATATGCGAGACAGGTGAGATCGTGAGATGAAATAGTATGTTTATCCAAAAAAAAGTCAAACAAAAAAAGTTCACTTCAGTATGTTCTCTCCCTTACACCGACACCAACACCAACAACAACGTCAACATAATAAATAAAATAACTCTGTCTTGTGGGTGTCTGTCCTAAAATAAAAAGTTTCGGGGCAAAACAAAAGTGTCACTAAAGTTTAGGGGTGCAAACGAAAACAATTAAAAAGTTGCACATTAGGGATCGGGACGGAGATTTCGCCGCCGAATGCTGAGCGATCTTATAAGATGCGACGGCGAGAAGAAAAGCGACGAAAGTTACACGAAGCTCTTCTTCAAACACTGTATCCTCCTTCATCGCCTTCGTCTCCTTCATCTTCTCCGTCTCCGGTATTTTCTCATTCCATATCTGTATGTTCTCTAATTGCATCGGGGATTTCGAATCGATAACTGTTACGCAATTTTTTTCCTAATTCGGAGTTTCAGGCTGATTTTGATGACGAACCGTTCGATGTGACACTCATAAACCCAGGTACGATTGATGTAGCTTTAACCTGATTTAGCGTGAGTTATTAAATTCACAATCGATTTATTCAGAGGATTACGTGAAAATTAATTCACCAAACCACGGCGATGACGGAGACGAGTCAGAGACAGCAGAGAAACCGAGTCGATCGCAGAGGAAGAGGTTAAGGAAGAAGATGCTCAAAGAGGAAGCAGTTCGACGGAGGAAAGTTATTGGACCTCTGCTTCCGACAGACATGATTCAGACCCGTGATGATACAGTCGCAGATGCTGATGGCCAACAAGTGGTAAGTTGCTCACGACCTGATCGACTTAATGCCCAAGAGAAAGAGGAAGGTATGACTTTTTTTTTTTTGACTTTGGACCATATCATTAGTAGCTCAAGTTGGTGCATTTGCTGGTCTTGTACAAGTTGTGTAATAGTTACATTACATTACGTCTCTGACTCTCTTTTTTTTTTTTAGTAGAGAAACTAATATTTGGTGGCAACGATAAGACGAGAAAACTGAAGAAGAGGAGAGAGGCAAAGAAACTGGCCAAACCAATTCATAACCAGGAAATTTCTTAATTTCAGGGTGGAAAAAAATTCATGGATCCTTATGTAAGAGTTAATAACATTTTCATCAATAATAGAAGGGTACATTAATAAATTAGTGATTCTCATTTCGAAGTTTTGTGAAATACCATTTTCGCCCTTAGTACTTCAATTACATCGAATTCGTCATTTCATAGCAAACTTCTCTAAACCCTAAAACCTCTAGAGTTCATCTTCCTCCGCCTCAATCGCCGAATACGATTATCGAAAATGGCAGAACTAAAGCTATCGGAGAGTCGTGACTTGACCAGAGTCGAGCGAATCGGTGCACACTCACACATCCGAGGACTGGGTCTCGACTCAGCGCTCGAGCCACGAGCCGTTTCAGAAGGAATGGTGGGTCAAGTGAAGGCGCGTAAAGCCGCGGGGGTAATCCTTGAGATGATTAGGGAAGGGAAAATCGCGGGTCGGGCTATCCTAATTGCGGGTCAACCCGGAACCGGTAAGACCGCGATTGCTATGGGTATGGCGAAATCGCTTGGCTTGGAAACCCCTTTCGCGATGATTGCAGGAAGTGAGATTTTCTCCTTGGAGATGTCGAAGACAGAAGCTTTGACTCAGTCTTTCCGTAAAGCGATTGGTGTTAGGATCAAAGAAGAGACAGAGGTTATCGAAGGAGAAGTTGTGGAGGTTCAAATTGATAGGCCTGCTTCTTCGGGAGTTGCTTCCAAGTCAGGGAAGTTGACGATGAAGACGACGGATATGGAAACTGTGTATGATATGGGAGCAAAGATGATTGAATCTTTGAACAAGGAGAAAGTGCAGAGTGGAGATGTTATTGCCATTGATAAGGCTACTGGAAAGATTACTAAGCTTGGAAGATCGTTTTCGAGGTCTCGGGATTATGATGCTATGGGTGCTCAGACTAAGTTTGTGCAGTGCCCTGATGGTGAGTTGCAGAAGAGGAAAGAGGTTGTACATTGTGTGACACTTCACGAGATTGATGTTATCAACAGCAGGTAAGCTTAACATTTCCGGATTTGTGACATTGCTAAATCTTGGCATTTACAGGACCAGTGTAGGTTGAAGATTTTAGTGACTAAATGATTGGGAATGTAGTTAATTTGGCTCATTAATTTCAGATGAAATGTGTTAAACTTGAGGTTACGTCGTTGCTTTAAATGTTCGTGAAATTCTCATGCTCGATACATTTCTTTAGCTCAGTGTGTAGTCAGAACAACCGCTATAACTATAACTAAGGTTTGAAACATCGATTTGTAAATCAAAAAGAAGGAAAAATTTGTTTACTTTCTTCTTTGTTCGTGGATAGGACACAAGGATTTCTAGCCCTCTTCACCGGAGACACTGGAGAAATCCGATCAGAAGTCCGGGAACAAATCGACACAAAAGTAGCGGAATGGAGAGAAGAAGGAAAAGCTGAAATAGTTCCTGGTGTTCTATTCATCGATGAAGTTCACATGCTCGACATTGAATGCTTCTCATTCCTTAACCGAGCTCTTGAAAACGAAATGTCACCAATCCTCGTCGTGGCAACAAACCGAGGAGTCACAACAATCCGTGGAACAAACCAGAAATCACCGCACGGGATCCCGATCGATCTCCTTGACCGTCTTCTCATCATCACAACTCAACCTTACACCGACGAAGACATAAGGAAGATCTTGGAGATCCGTTGCCAAGAAGAAGACGTTGACATGACCGAAGAAGCGAAACAGCTTTTGACATTGATCGGACGCGATACTTCTCTAAGGTATGCAATTCATCTTATAACCGCGGCTGCGTTGTCTTGCCAGAAACGGAAAGGGAAAGTCGTGGAGGTCGAGGATATCCAGAGAGTTTATCGATTGTTCTTAGATGTGAGGAGATCGATGCAGTACCTTGTCGAGTACCAGAGTCAGTATATGTTCAGCGAAGCAATCAAAACTGATGAAGCTGCTGAAGAAGACGAACAAAATGCTATGCAAATCTGAGGATCTATCTTTGTTTGCCCGATTATTATGTTCATTATCACTCGGATTTATATTTGGTTTCTATAAGTTGTAACTGAGTGTTGGACTTAGATATGGATCTGTTTTAGTAAGAATTAGAATTATGTTTCTAGTGTAACTTTAAAATTACTTTTGTTTCGAGTCAGGCCCATTAAGATAATCTATAAGCCTAAAGCCCATCATACACGACCGTAGTGTATCTCGTTAGTTGTTACATACGTAATGCGTGTGTCGTGTTTACACAGCACAAATTTGACACGCATTCAGAACAATTAATTACGGGAGTGTTCTCTTACCAGACTTTATCGGTTTTTGGTGGCGTGTCTTGGTCTAACGAATTTAATTTCTTGGTCGGTCAATTTCAACTTATTTAGTGATAATTAACTAATTCTATAAAAAAAAAAGCGTGTGCTCTTTTTTTTGAATAAAAAATAAGATAAACGGCTTGTGGAAACCGTTGGCATTTAGCAAAAAAAAAAAGTATTCTGGATCACAAACTCTTTCGAAAGGTTGTTGTTAAGTTAATATCTTCTCTATTTTTATTTGCAAATGGTTATGAAACTAATTGAAGCGCTTTGAAATGTAGATGAGGAATAACAAAATAATAAAATATTTATTAAAAAGAAAATGGAACAGAGATCTAACGAAAATAAAGAGTTGCAGTGTCTTTTGGTACTGTGATTATGATAGGGTCTCAATCTGAAACTCTCAGATTCCCCGTTTCTTTAATCCGGCGCTGTAGAATGAAAGCTACGTCAATCCAACGGTCATAAAATCATCTGACTCGACTCATTCTGGTCCCACACTATATATCACTCCTCTCTCTCCCACTGTTACTGTAACTCCAAATCAACACGCTTCCTTTGTAAATATGGAACAGCTTTTATAATTTATTTTTTCGTCATGCATTTTATAATTTTTTTTACTCTCCTGATTTTCGCTTCTCTACATAAATTATAAATTTATATTCAAATAGTTATATACAACATAAATTTAAATTAAGTTAAGACAAAATATTTGCATAAATCAGCTTTATTTCAGAATTAATAACTCGTCAATCATTTTCTTTTGTTGCCTAAATTTGACGTCAATGAACACACCCCGAACAAAGTTAGAAAGTCCAAAACACTCACGAAATATACATAAAAATATGGAATATATCAGTAATCAGCGAGTGTTATATCTAAATAAATGTACCATTACAACTAGAAACAATCGACGATAGTGGTGATACAACGTTGTATCGCGTTACCAATCAAAGTTTGAATGGATATTACGTGAATATTTTGATAACATTTGAGTTCCTTATGTTCACATGAATATTCACGTTTAAACATGTAAAATGGACTTATTGCGTAATGCTCAGATATCATGCAGAGCGTCATATCGCACATTTCAATTAATCCATAAGATAAGAATATAGTAATATATAAAAAAACAAAAGAATACAACAACTATAACTTTTTTATATGATTGAAATATTTCTGAAATAGTTATTAAATTGCCAAATATACACTTTAAAAAGGACCGTCAGTATGTAGTTTCTAAATTAAAATGTTTGAATAGCATGGGTAAAAAGATGGTTCGTTATTAAATTTACAATTCATTTTTGCTTTTAATTAGATACCATAATCTCTGGTCAACTTAATAATTCAAGAGAATGAAACATATGGTTAATCAATTCATTGGTTGTGATATGCAAATCCTTAATAACATTTAATAATTTTCCATATAGCATTCATTTGTCATTATCATTGAAAATGAAAATAAACGAAATAGATCGACCACCCCCAACCTCTTTATTTATTAACCTCCTCGCTTAATCTTCGTCGACATCTTTAGTTTTCATATTCTCTCTGCTTTTTCTTTTTCTTCTTCCTCTTTTTTTTGTTCATCTTTTAAAACATTTTATCGATCTCCAGCGACCTCTTTGTCAAACCTGACAATTCCAACTGATGAAGAATTCTGACGTCACTGTTTATTAAAAAGTTCTTATCTTTTCTTTATATACTTCAATTTCCGACAAGAAACCAACAAAAACAAAAAACCATCAAAATCTTTTTCTTTAGACTTAAGATGGGGAATTGTCAAGCGGCGGAGGCAGCGACGGTTTTGATCCACCACCCGGCGGAGAATAAGGTGGAGAGGATTTACTGGTCGGTGACAGCAAGTGACGTCATGAGATCTAATCCTGGTCATTACGTTGCGGTGGTGGTGACGTCGCCGACATTAAGGAACGAGAAAGGATCGCCGTTGAAGCAGCTCAAGCTCCTCCGTCCTGACGACACTTTGCTCATCGGACATGTTTATCGTCTCGTCAGCTTCGAAGGTATACATTCAATTCAATTTCCTCTGTCTTTTTCTTTTTCGAAAACAGAAAAAATCACTTTTACTGAAAATGTGAATGATTTTATTATAAAAGAGGTTTTGAACGAGTTTGCGACGAAGAAGTGTGTGAAGCTTGGGAAGCTACTGAAAGATGGAGGAGGACTTGAGCTGAAGAAGAAGAAGAAGAAACACAACAAGCAGAAGACGGATCAAGAAACGGGTCGGGTCAACCGTCACTCGGATCCGAGTGAAGGTGTGGCTAATGATACGGTAAGTGCATGTTCATGCTCTCAATTTGCGTTCTAATTAAATATAAAAATAGTGTTCTAATTAAGAAAAATTAAAACATCAAATATTTATTTGATAATACATAAGGACAGAGTTTAGAAATAGTGTGGGATGATCTTAGAGTTATTGTTTTGTCCTTTGATCATTATGGAGAATTGTATACTACTTTCTTCGTACGGAAGCTTGAATTAATTTGACCGATCTTATAGGTAGCCGGAGACGACGGTGGAGATGGGTTTATGAGGCGGAGCAACGGCGGAGGAAGAGGTGGCGGTGGGTGGAGGCCAGCTTTACACAGCATTCCGGAACTTGGATCCTCATAAGATAACAAACTCTTCAAAAGCGTAGATATCCGACAACATTGAAAGTTTTATGTAAAGCGATGTTATTATTATATATGCTTTAATGAAGATTCAAAGTCTCTTAAAAAATATTTTCAAGAAATTTTCTTGTTCTGATGTTTTAAATATTCGAGATTTAAAAGCTTTAGTCTAATTAATATTGAAAAATAATTAACACATTCGAAGATTCAGAATCGCACATTAATAATAATTGATTTGTTACCCTGCTTTTATACAATCGCATTGACTTGCAAGATACATTACCGTTTTAAAATATTATATAAACCGACAGTTTGTTGTGTTCAATCTAATTAGATTTTTTACATAATATCATAAATTTTAAATACATCCAATCATAACGTTTCATATTTAGATGTTAGGCGTAAACTACCGTTCAACTAAACAAATGATAGGCGTTTAAGAGGGTTTTTTAAACCAAAGAAAGAAAGAAAAATGTAAATGTAGATGCTTTATTTAAAATGTGTTAGGCAGCTCATTTGGTCGGCCTCTTTTATCAATCATAGTTAAGAAGTCAATAGACCAATGACTGTTGCATAATTCAATTTGGTTCACTTAACTAGATATAACGTAATTAACGGCTCAATCATTTTCAGTGTCAATAATAATCGACCTTAGGTTAATTAATAGTACTAATATATTGATTAACGTTGCAACTTTCTTTCAAAGCATCACGCATTGGACGTAAGTCGTAACTACATATATATATATATATTATTTTTTTCTTTTTCTTTTTCTTTCTGTCGGTATAAAAATATTAATACAAACGAATATCGTGGTACATTGAGAAGTCTATGATTTGTATTGTACACTCCGGTTAGAAATAAGAAAGAAAAGGAATGGGCTACAATTGGGCTTATAAAGGCCCAGTTACAATGCCGAAAGTCGACAATTTTGTTTGTTAATTACCATGAATGCCCTCAGACTTTTTTGTTATTTGCGGTTAATTCAAACCCGCGCCCTTGAACCATTTGTTCATCGTCGATCGTACCTCTTGAAACCCAGAAATCGATGGGTGATTATCGTCTTCTCCGAAACTCCGGCGCCGTTATCGGGATCATATTGCTACATCTCTTCGCTTTCTCCTCTCTTGTCTCTTCTGATGAACTTGTGTTCGGTAAGTTTTGTTCTTATATTTTTTCCTTTATCGTGCGGTTTGGGCTGTGAAATGAAATTTTAGAATTCGAGGGATTCATCAGTCTATCTCGCTCTAGTAAGTTTGATTGAGTAAGTTAAGTTATCCCAATTGGTACTCGAAATTTGAGGTAAGTTTTTTTTCTTTGTTCCTGTCTGGGGATTCCCTCGCTCTAGCCTTTAGGTTGAGTCTTAATAATCAGAAATTTTTATTCTCGTCACCAAATCAGACAAAATTGGTATGTAGTTTCAATTATCTAGTTGAAATAGTTTCGGGTTTTGCACGGAACATATCCGATGCATGCAATTGACTTTTTTTTTTATCCGTTTGGTTAATTTATTGTCACCTTATTGACAGTTGTGGGAGAAACTGGAGCGCTTCAAGTGACTCCTAGCTTAGAGGTTAAGGGTTCTCCTGGAGTGAAGCCAGAGATAACCTCTCTATGCGAGAGGATACATATACGTGGACTTCGAAGGTTTAAACATATTGACAAGTACGCACATTCGCTGAAGTTGACAGTTAACGCGTCAACAGTTGGGAAAAGGAGTAATCTTGACGTTTGCTTCCACAGGTGAGCCGTTCATCTTTTGTTATTGGGTTGAAGTCCCTTCTTGTCGTGATAGTATTGGACTTTGTAACCCAAACCAGCTTCTGTATTTTCTTTGGTAAAGCTATGATTAGAACCTCATAGCTTTTCCTATGTCACTAATATTTTCCTTGATTTGTATGTTTGAAGGAATTTATCTCGTGCAATTGGAATGTGCCCTCATAGCCGGTGGGAGAAAGCCTCCAAGGGTTCATGGATTCAGACAATGTCACCCTTCGGCCACAAAATCATTGACCTAAGAATAGCTAGCTCATCGAAGGCCACTCTGGAAGTGTCTGCTGTTGAAGGTGAATTTTCTGTTTCCTTACTTGTTTTCTTTCTCTATTCCTTTATATTGCAATTGTTTCTACTTTCTTAATTGTAATCTCTTTTTTCGGCTTTGCAGAATTTCCTATGTATCGCATAGTGTTCTTAATCCTTGGTACGGTTTTGCTGGCTTCTTCTTCGACACTGAGCCAATCGTTACCATTTTACTACAGCAGTGCCATGGCTGTTGGCATCATCCTTGTTGTGCTGCTTGTCCTCTTTCAGGTAACTTAGTTTTTCTTGTTAAGTGTCACAGTGTGTCCTATTTTGTTAACCTATAAAAGAGGGTGTCTACTCCTAAATTTATCTTTTAAAATGTGATGTGTACACAGGGAATGAAGCTTCTACCAACTGGGCGGAGCTCGTTTGCATTGTTCATATACTCAACTCTGGTGATTGTTAAATAACTTATCTTTTTTGTTCTTGTGCTTCCCATTTTCTCCAACCTCCTTGTTTTATCTAACACAAGATTTTTTCCTTCTTCTTTCTGTCAGCTTGGTGTAGGTGGTTTCCTTCTTCGCTACATACCTGGTTTATTTCAAAGTCTGCTAACCGAGATGGGAATCGAGGAAGAAATGTACACCCCTGTATGTAAGTTTTGGTAGTGTAATATTTGCTGGTTAAGAAATTCCCATTTTAAACTCGTTTTGAAGGATTTTTGTTTTCTTCTCGTTTTGGTTTTGCAGGTAGCGATTTTTGTTGGGGTATTTCTGTCTTTGGCTGGAGCATTTTTTTGGATTTTGGACTGTGAGGAAACTGGTTCTGACCGAAGATGGCTCCATTGACATTAGCACATCGCTCTTTGTTTCTTGGTCCATTCGGATTTTGGCTGCGGTTTTGATTCTCCAGGTTATTTTTCAGTGTCCCTCAAACTATAAGTTTTCCTTTAATCAAAATGGAAACTCATCATTTGACAAGAACCTGTTGTTTACAGAGCTCCGTAGATCCTTTTCTTGGTGGAGGAGCACTGGTATCTGTAATTCTTATGTCATTGAGTTTAAAAAAGATCACCAAATTGAAGTTCCTACTGCGCTTATATGAGTGAGTCGTGACCGATCCCTTTTATCCGCTTTTTGTTGAACGAACTCAACTCTTTTTGTCCTTGTTCTCAGTTGGTGACGCATCTATATTCCCTGAAATTCACAGTACTGAATGCAAGTTGAGTTCTTTTGCTCAGGATTCCAATGAATTTACTGCTAGGAATCTGGGAGTCAATTCGTTCTGCTGAAGTACCAACTGTCCCAGGATATCTCCATGACTTCATGCAGAAGAGTCCTGATGCTTCTGAATTTCGCAACCGCGTCACTTTTGCTTCTCCATCAGGAGGTTGGTTTGTGATCTCTCTTAAATCGCAACATTCCAAACGTTAAATGAAACCAATGATAAGCCTTTGTGTAATGTTTTCTTTCCAGGAAACAACGGGATGCGACAATCTCCCCCGTATGAAACAGATACTTTCCCTTCCTCTTTCCACAAAACTCCTGAAAGGAGCAATTTATCAAAAGAAGAGTGGAAGAAGCTCACAAAGGATAGCACGACAAAGGCGGTTAAAGAGTTGGTTTCTTCACCTGAATTTAGCAAATGGGCAGCAGCAAATGCGGATAGGATCAATGTGACTTCAAGAAAAGAGTCTGGTAGCAAAGACCGGCCACGGAAATGGCTGCGTTGGGTCTGACCCAAGCCGGTTTAAAGTCTCAAACGTTTAGAGGGAAAGAACTCTTTGTAGAGAGATCTTGCAGGCAAAGTTGCTTTCTTCATTTATGACTTTGTTAGGATTTTTGGCTTTTGTGGATGATATTGCCACGATTTGTTGTAACGATCCTAATTGGTGTTTTTAGGCTGTATCATGTTTGTGTGTAGACAATGCAACGAGCCACTGTTTCTCACAGTCCCTAGTGGGTTCTACTTTTTATAATGGATTTGAATCTTATAATATTCGTATAATTATATAATAAACTTATCGATGTCATGGGAACCTGGACTAGCATGTGGGTAGATAAAAGTCATCTTTCTCGGATTTTGAAATCTCCTCAACTTTTAATTCAAGCGAGGAGGTCGTATTCAATTTGTTTTTCATTTTTGTTTTATCATTATATTACAAGGAAAAGGATGATTGTTTGAAACAGAATCAGCCAAAAAGTTAATTTAAACACTGTTTAGTGTTACGATTAAACAAAATCTGAAACAATTTTGTCTATATAGTTTATACTGGTTAGTAATTGTTTATATTATTATAAATTTGTAATCACTGATGATCGCCTTTTATGATATTTTAATTTACCATGTATACAAAATTTAGTAGTTGAAAAATAAAAAACTCGTACGGTCAAGTGTCAAGCAGAAGATCACCTAATTGTAAAAGAAATTTATTCGTACTCTTTACGATGCAAGAAATAAATACCTTTTGAAAATACTTTTATTTAATTTTCTACTTTATTATATCACTAACCAATTAAAGAAAGAAGAGGAAAAATTAAGAACAACTAAATTTGACAAAAGAAAATATTATTCCTCACCGGCATTACTTCGCTATAAAGGAAAGAAACACAGAGATTGCTTAAAGAGAGAGAAAGAAAGAAAAAAGCTCAAAGAACTCAAAAGAAGAAGAAGAAGAAGATGTATCATCAAGAACAACATCCTGTCGGTGCTCCTCCGCCCCAAGGTAATATTTGTTTATCTTCTCTTTTGATTTTTGATATATTCGGTTTTATCTTCTTCTCTGCTGGTTTAATTTGCTCTTGAATTCCGGTTTAAAGGGTATCCTCCTAAGGACGCGTATCCTCCGCCCGGTTATCCTCCCGCCGGTTATCCTCCGCCGGGATATGCTCAAGGATACCCTGCGCAAGGTTATCCTCCTCCGCCGCAGTACTCTCAAGCTCCGCCGCAAAAGCAGCAAGTCGGTATGCTCGAAGGATGGTACGTTCTTGATCCCATCTTTCTATTTTTATAATTTAGTTCTTAATCCCATAGTATTAATATGTTGTGCTCTGTTTATATGTATGCATCACAGTTTGGCTGCGCTCTGCTGTTGCTGTCTGTTGGATGCTTGTTTCTGATCGGAGAATTATCAATCTACGATTCTATTTCATAACATGTAATGTAAAAGACAAGACTTTGTCTCGTTCAACTATCTCTCTGCTGTTGTTTATTTTCTTGTTTGTTTCGAATTTGTCTTCTAAATTTTTGTTATCTTATGGATTATTGTTGATTCGACCATGACCATCTCTCTCTTTCATTTACACGAAATAATCGAAACTATTGAGAAGTAGACCAGTAAATGATCAGAAAGCTTGATGAAATATCAGAGGAATGTTTGTCATCATCATCATATTATTGTGGTAAGGAAACATACAAAACGAAATCCAACCATGGATAAAATAATTCGGACAGAAGCTCACAGATGCTAAATAACAAAGAAACATGATAGGCTTTTTTTTATCAAATGAGGTTTCTCCCTTTTCTCGAGAAATGGAAGAAGAAGATGTAAAGATCAGTTCTCTGGTTGAGGATTGCCTTTCCATTTGAAGTTGTCAGAGTACGACTTAGCCTGCAGTTATGGTTAAGATGAGCCATCATATGGTGTTAGGTTTAACCTTCAAACTGAAGAATACACAGAGAGAGAAAGAGAACGAGAAAGAGACGATCCTTATCCAAATTAACTATTTTGTATGTTGATGAGTTGATAAATAAACCATTCTATGTCTAAGGCAACCAAAACAGATCTGATGACACAAAATGAGTTGAAGTTCAAACAGTTCTTTAATGGCACTAATCTTAAACTAGAGATCAGAAAAAAACCAATCTTCTAACATTCAAGGGTTCCTGTATAACATGAGATTCAACGTAGGCTTAAACACTTCTTAGTTACAATTGGCATTAGCGAATTAGATATCAAACTAACCTTCAACAATGGTGTTTTGGGCTTCTTGACCTGCCATGGGTCAGATGTGCGTTTTCAGTAATCTTAAACAGAAGTAGGACACTGTGAATATGACCAGGAAATGAAGGTAATAATCACACATACCACATAATCCCAGCCATGACGCTCTGCAAATGACTTTGCAGCTTCCTCAGAATCAAAACCAAGAGCTGAGTCACCGACATTGGCATAAGGGTCACCTGTGGAAGTCCAGCCCATCAATGGATTCTCCCATCTACAACCATGTCAACGCCATAGAGATTATATAACTGATACCAGAAGCTATATCCAATTTAACATTGCAAATAAGCAAAAGCACTCTCATATGTCGATCGAAGAGGATATAACATATATCTTTAGGTGAATCCACAGATGAGCCAAAAACGATACACACTAAAGGGGATTATCTTTAAGTTACATAACAAAATACTAAGAAATTAGGGAGATTGAAGGAAGAAAGTTTCATACTTTAGGGTGGAGACGAAGTTAATCTTCCATTTTCCAAGTTTTCCAGATCCTTGCTGGGTAGCAGTTCTAGCAGGCGAGTATATTATCACCTGTAATATCCACATACCTTAGGTGGTTAACGCCAATCGACTGACCAAAATCAAATAAGACCCAGCTTAGCTAAAAAAAGAACACCATCTAGCTCAATTTCTCAGACAAAGACTGAATCTTCGATTCGATCACGATTCCTTTTGAGCTATTCCGAATTGCGATCCCTAGAAACCCTGATTCCTATATACAATTCATAAGAACGACGAAGTGGAATGCTTACTTACCTTCCGGGTAAGATGCTCCTCTGGGATTCCGGAGACCTTGCCGATCTCGCCACGCTTGTAATCCGACTCAACCACCGCGTCAGTGGAGAAAGGCCGAGCAACACGACGTAGCGTTGCCGCGATACGGCCGGTCCCTTGAGTAGCACGAAGCGCCATCGTCACGCAATAGAGAAATCTGGAAAATCCCTGAGCTTTCAATTTCGTTTCGGTTTCTTCTATTCCGTAGATTTTAGGAAAATGGTGAAGGGAAGGGGAAAAGTTAAAAAAACAGGGAAATTTTCAATTCAGCCATCAAACAATTTCTAAATTATCCTATCAGTCTTATTCTTATATATAACTCTCCAATACTCCCTAAACAAGTTGTGAGATCAATTAACTCCAACCCACCTATTTTTTCTCAATTTCCTTCAGAAAATCCTAATATCTTCTTCAAACATTGAAACACAGGCAACAAAAACTATTGAAAAAAATATGAATAATGGATTTTGGCTTATACTAACACACACTTTCACTTATGTAAAATTGTCCTGATGTATCTCACATAATATTAAGGTTTTTTTAACTTGAAAAGAAAGCTAAATAATCATATATGTATTGAAAAAAAATATTTATTTGATATTCAAATTAGGTTTAGATTTGCGGTGTTATTTTGTAACTTTATACAACTTGAGGCAAATTTGTGAATCTTGAGAAATAAAAGGCTACATCTTTCGTAGCTTAAATAGGTGTTATTGTGTAATTTCGATATAAAGAAAAGCTCAAGTTTTTTTTTTCCTTTCTATGGATATTCTTCCTTGTGTTACTCTCTGGTCTTCTTCTTCTTCGTTCGTTTCAGCGAAATTTTAAGATTCACATTTGATCCATGACACATCTACACGAAGAATTAGCTTTCATCATCAAGTGTCCCTCTCAAAAACTCTTCTTTGGTTCCGTTTGATCGGGCATGCTTCTTCTCCTCCTTCCTTTCAATTCTGGTTTTATTTTGTTCTCTGGGTTTTGATTTGGAGATATCTCGTTTTCTCTGATCGTCGCATTTGATACTGGTAGATGATTTATCTTTGTATTGGGTAATTTCGCTTATGCTATATGATTGTTGGCGTAATTTACATTTTCATTTTGATTGTCGACGTCGTTAATGGATTTTTTTTTGTTGCTGGTGAAATCATTGGAAACTATGGGTGTGATCCTCTTTTGGTTAGAAAATCGCCTGAATCATCCGTTGATTTGTTGAATTGAGCATTGTGCGTATCTTATTCTTCGTCGTTTTTCTCATTTTTGATTTCTGTGATTACATCTGAATGTTTTGGCGTCAGTGTATCTACTGGATAAGATTGATTTCCATTGTGCTCGTTGCTGTAGAAATCTCTACAAAAATAGTAAAAGCATTCACGAATCTCTACGGTCTACAGCTCAAGTACTTAGATTTTTGAGAAGCTTTCAAATTTGAAAACTTAGATCTTTGTAGACAAGAATAGTTTGCTACATAACATTCAAATGTTCAACAATGGCGTAGATGTTATTAAGCTTCATAGATTTAGTCGTTTTAAGGTTTATAACCCATTTCACAGATTCTAAGGTTTTGTAGTGTTTACATCTCTTGACAGAAAAAAAGAAGAATTTCAACTTATCAGAAAAACTTTACTTTCTTGAGAACTTTTGATAACTGTGGATGGGTGCCCCAAAGCAGAAATGGACACCGGAAGAAGAAGCAGCCCTTAAAGCTGGAGTACTTAAGCATGGGACTGGGAAGTGGCGTACAATACTCTCGGATCCTGAGTTTAGTTTAGTTCTGAAGTCTCGCTCAAATGTTGATCTCAAGGTAAAACGTTTAACACTCGCAACAATAAACTGTGTCACTTCCATATTAATTGATGGGTCTGGCTAAAGATATCTGCTTTGTTTGAGTTTGTGATTGCGTGTTTCGGATTAATCTTGATAGTTTAAAGCGTAACAGGACAAGTGGAGAAATATAAGTGTGACTGCGTTATGGGGTTCAAGGAAGAAGGCTAAACTTGCACTGAAAAGGACACTGCCGGCTCCTAAACAGGATGATAACAACACTGCAGCTCATAGCATTGTGCCTTTGGCGAATGACGAAGAACGGGCAAATTCAACATCGCCTGGAGGTTCTGGGAGTGGATCGCCACAAACACATGCTTCAAAGAGATCAATTACAAGGTTTGGTCCATGCCATAAAGATTTTAATCTTTGTTCTAAGTTAATAAAGATTAGATTTTGAGCTATTGCCTGTTCTTGTAGTTTGGACAAGATCATCTTGGAGGCAATTACCAACTTGAAGGATCCGCGCGGTTCTGACAGAACAGCGATCTTTCTGTATATAGAGGTAACTCTAGCAGTGGGATTCTATGTTTCTTTTAGGGTTTGCCGGCTGCAGACTTAGTAGCTGTAAAAAATTTCAGGAGAATTTCAAGACTCCGCCGAATATGAAAAGACATGTGGCAGTAAGATTAAAGAATTTATCATCATCAAATGGACCATTAGTTAAGGTAACACGCAACTTTTAATTCAAAGTTCATGATTACAAACACTTTATTATACTCTCACCATTTCAAGTGCGTACTTTGAGATTTTTCGCTCTTGTTCTCACTTTCAGATAAAGCACAAGTACAGGTTTTCTACTAATTTTACTAGCGTTGGAGCAAAACAGAAGTCTCCTCAACTCTTTTTGGAAGGAAACAACAAAAAAGACTCACCAAAACCTGAGGAGAACGGTGCCAACATTCTCACCAAGTCCCGAGCAGACGGAGAGTTAGTTATGATAAGAGGCATGACATCTCAAGAGGCTGCAGAAGCTGCTGCAAGAGCAGTTGCAGAGGCAGAATTTGCAATTTCAGAGGCTGAAGAAGCAGCAAAAGAGGCAGAAAGAGCAGAAGCCGAAGCTGAAGCTGCTCAGATATTTGCAAAAGCAGCCATGAAAGCTTTGAAGTTCAGGATCCGTAATCATACTTGGTAAAACAGAAAAGTAAAAATAAAGAAGGAAAAAAACCATCAGGGGAAAGTTCTCTAACAGAGCAAGCCCTATATATATATATATACCATTACCGGTTTCTTATTTCAAGAGTTTCGATCTTAAATCGGGCGATATCTCATCACCTACAGAGTTTAAAAGTTCTTAAAACCTTGTTTTTTGGTTGATAGCAGTGTAAATCCGCAGCTTGATCATATGTATGTTCATAACTCTGAGATTCTGTAAAACCTGAGTCCTTTTTTTTCTTTCTTTCTATTTGTAGATGATCTGCTTAGTAATGTGGAAACTGGCTTGAAGAGAGATGAATAAGAAGGTAAATTAGAGTTTTTTCTTTGTAAGACCTGATAGTCTAGATTGAAGATTTTGTAAAGTTTACAAACATTTCAAGTCTCTTTCCTACTATTCTCTTCCCATTCTTTCAGAATGTCATAAACGGAAAGTGAATCAGATTCACTGGATTCTTCATCATCATCAATCTCAAGTTCCTCTAGACCCAACGTCTCGAGTTCAGTCTCCGTAAATTCCCAAGCTTCAGCATTAGCATCATTATTGTCTTCCATTGTTGCATCATGAAGAAGCAAATCTTCCTCCGGTTTCGCGCTATGACTTTGAGTTGTTGTTACATCAATGGCTAACAACGGCTGTATTGAAGAAGACGAAGAATACCCACATAGAGACTTCAATGACTTCGAGAGGTTTGAGACCGTCGGTTCACTTGCATAATCACAGTCAAGGATATAATCAGAGAGCTTCTGTAGATTCTCATGAGTTAGCCAGTCTTGATTCTCCTCGAAAAGATCGGTCCATTGTTCTTCACTGATCTGGAAAGAAGCAAGAGCCACGGTGTTGATCAGGGTTATTGCTCTTTGGTAATCGCCTTTAGCTGTCGCATGACACAACATTTCGGTGAAGAACAATGGGTGAGGGATTTCTCCATCTTCAAGAATTGCATCGAAGGCGTGCTCTAGAAGACCCCACTGAATTTACAAACAAAATTACATAGCTCATGCTTCCATAAACACTAATCAAAAACATAACTATGTGAAGAATCGTTACCTTCCCAGCTCTTGATGCTTCTATAAGCATTGGTGCGTGTTTTGTTTGATCAATTTGATACCCGGAAAGAATCATTGTCTGATACACGTGCTCAAAGTATTCCCATTGGAGTGATCTAGCCGAAGCTTCAAGCATGAAGCTGTATGTAAACTCGTCTGGGACCAGATGAGTTTCTGTTTCTTTGACAATCTCTTCAAACAATTCTTTAGCTTTTGAAAACATATCATTCCTTCCGTAAACTCTAAGCATCGTGTTCACAGTTCCTATATTCGGGTCGCATTTATCTTTCATATATTGGAATATAGCCATGCAATCATCCACATGACCACCGTTCAGTGAAGCCGCTATGAGTCCTGTGAAAGTTATCTCGAGGGGTTTGCAATTTTCAAGCCTTTTCATCCTACCCACCTGCATTAATGTGTTCAGAAGACGGTTATTACCGCGGGCTTTTCCGGAGAAGCAGGAAGGATAAACTATGAGGGAACTTGCCTCGAGCATTGCATCACGCCAACGCCCGTTGTTGCAGAGACAGCATGCCAATTCATAGTAAACTGAACCTGTTCCTATAACTCCCTTTTGTTCCATATCTCTAACTGCTTCAATAGCTTCCTCGATTTTGTTTTCTCTCCAGAGGGCTCGTACAAGAACTGAGAATCAATCACCCGCCATAAGAATCATATCACCTTATATATACCAGAAAGAAGAAAGAAAACCTAAAACCTAAATAAAGAGAGAAAGAATAGCTACCCTTGTATGTAATTGCTTTTGGAGCTTCACCACTGCTTTTCATCTTCCTAAAGAATTCGTGAACACGATCATACTTTCCTGACTCGAGCATTACCTGTCACAAGCATGTTTTTAAGTCAGCTCTGGATAAATATTTGAGGGTACGCACTACAACTACACCGCATCTAACTTAAAGTCATCTCGATCGTTTGTGATGGAAAACATGAACGTTACCTCCATCGCAAGTCCATATGTAGCTCCGTTAGGTCTCAGACCATTTTTTTCTTAACTCTATAAATACCCATGAAACAGCCTTCCATTGGAGTGATGGAACACAAGCGTTCAGAATCTGGGAACCAGTAAACCCAAGAATTGGATCGTAGCAATTAGATACAGTGATTCGCTTGATATAGCAACTGAAAAGTTTCATTATTCGAAAATGCTCGCTTACAGCATTATACACAACTACGTCTGGTTCGAGCACGGGATCCCAGTTCTTTTGGCGCAAATTCTTAATTAACTTGGTTGGCTTCTGCCTCATGCGCTCGATTATTTTCAGCAACTCCTTCAAAAACCCTGCTTGCCCAAGCGTCACAGCAATACTGTGGTATGCCGCCATATCAGGATACAACTGGCGATCACCCTAAAGTGACTAAGGGATGAGAGTTAATCCGAAAATTGCAACGAAAATGCTTATTGTATGATGTTCATCTGCATCAGACTTATCATGAAATGACTCAAATCAGAAGTTACTTACAAGCATCTGATTGAAAATCTGGAGAGCTTCCTGGGGCCTCCTTGCAAACCCAAGAACGGATAAAAGCTTGGTGTAAACAAACCTGTAGAGATCAACGTTGCACAGGTTTATAATCTCAAAAATGATGGTCATAAAAGTTTAAATCTTTCGATTAACAGTCCAAAATCCATGAAATAAGTGAACAAAAGGAACTAAATCGCCAATAAACATCATCACCTGCTCCTAAGATGTTTTCGCTGCTTATCAGAATACACCCAATGAACAACTGCTAAAGCTTGTTTCCAGCTCTTTCTACGCCCCAATCGATCAACAATCTTAAGCATTTGATCTTCAGTGAACTGAAGCCCTGATTGATTCATCATCCTCACAAACTTCCAATGCTTCTCAGTGATTTCTCTACCACTCAATCTAATGGCAATCAATCGAACAGACCAAAATCGATAATTTCGTCAAGATTCAATGCATTCGTTTACTTTCTTAAGTCCAGACTGTGAAAGGAAAAGAGCATCAGACCTGTCAACGAGAACTCTGACTGCTTCTCCTTCGTTACGCCACCGCTTCGCAGGATCAAATTCTCTGTATTCATTTCCCGCCGCCGTATCGTACTCTTCCACATCAACGTCGTCTTCGAGAACCCAACGGAGATCCTGCTCGAGTATCTTCTTCAGCTCTTTCAGATTCTCTTTCCTCAGTTTACCGCCACTGACCTCTTCCCTCCGGACACCACTAACGAGCTCCTTCAATCTCACCCTCTCGATTCCCTCCCATGGATTCCCCACCATCAAACCACCGTCCATCCTTCCCCCTTCGCCGCTCCTTTTTCCCGAAATTGTCCTCGTGAATTGCTTATATTCCCGCCTTAAGGTTTGGAAATGAGCTTCTTCCTCCATAGACTGTTTCTGCGCCTCCGTATACACCTGCGATGTCTCCGCCTCGGACTCAGTTTGGCGCTTGGTTTTCCGGTTGTACTTTTGAATTTCTTTCTTTCGGAGATTACTCAGGATTTTAGGAGTAGGATCAACACCGTACTTGAGCAGCCTCCGTTTAATCTTCTCCATATCTGGTTCAAAACCCGGCGGCACTCTTGCCGGCGATTGAGAAAATCTCACCACCGAAGCGTCCATTGTTGCGAGGATAGTGCAACTGAAGCGTAAAGTCTCCAGTTTTATCCTATCGCTATTTTATCTTAAAATCTCCGGTTTTGGCCTTTTTGGCCTGAAGTTCTTTAAAATTATGAAATACGCCCGTATGTTTTTATTCTTTCAAAATTATGCAGTGAACTCGTAAAATTGAAAAATATCCGACCCTGAAGGAAGGTGAATCTCACTGCATAAGAAGAAGTAAACCAATCGAAGCTAATATACAGAGAACAGCACAAGACGCAGAAGAAGGACGATAAAGAATGAGAAGAAAACAAAGACAAATCTTGTTTTTTCACAGGATCTAAAAAAGAACAAAAAAAATTGTCTTCTTCCACCCCATCACCACAGTCATCATCAAAGGAGCAACACACAGGAAGACTGGGAAAAGATCAAGAACTTGCAGAGAGTTCTGTTTTTTTGGTGCAAAGTTTAGGTTGCTGACTTGGAGTACTTTACAAGCCAATCAATCACTTGATCAATGTTGGTAGAGTTCTTGCAAGATATCATGAAGCAACAGACATCTCTATTGGTAAGAGACTTGAGCCCCCTGTGCAAACAATAGAGAGAAAACAACTTCAGAATCGAAGTTAAAGAGCCAAGTCCTTTGTTGCGTTTTTTGCCTAGGGCTTACATTTCTTCGGTTAAGTCTTCTTTGGACAGAGCTCCAGGCTTGTCAATTTTGTTTCCAAGGACTAGAAGAGGGATACCACCAAGCGACGTCTTACTCAACAAATCATGGAGTTCGCTTTTTGATACACTAAGGTTGTCAGGATCAGCAGCATCAACTACATACCTGGAATCAGAATCAGCAGCAAGAACAAATTGTGGGAAGAGCCAAGAGTTTTAGTTATTTGAAAACTTAAAGCTGACCCAATAATGAAAAAATGAAAGCATTAGATTCTTACACAATCGCGGAAACAGAACGGCAGTAGCGTTCCCACATGCTGCGGAACCTAGGTTGACCACCGAGATCCCAAAGTTTGATTGTGACACTTCCTTTTGTCACTTTCCTCATGTTGAAGCCAACCTGAAAGGAGTAGAAGAATCCTGTTTACGATTAATCCAAAAGCGAGCAAATCTTTCGTTACTCAAAAGTAAACATCATAGGGAGAAGAAGTGTAACCCACCGTAGGAATCATGTCTTCACTGTATCCACCAGTCTGAACAAGGAGAGATAAAGAGGAAACCATCAATAGGGGTTAAGAGAAATATAGAAGAAAACGGTTTGTAGGGAAGCATACTTACTGCAATAACATTAACAAGTGACGTCTTTCCTACATTTTGAAGACCTATCAACGAAAGCTCCATTTCTTGCTTGAAGAAGAGGCTGCAAAAAGGCATATTCAAACAAATGAGTCAATTATGACGGAAAATTGAGATTTGCCAAACTCGTGCGATGCGCCTAAGCAAAAGAAGAGATGTTACTTAGAGGTTACAACTTACAACTAAGTGGCTCATGCTCTCACACTAGTTTCCATAGGATTCTTTATACATCTCAGTACTCACAACCCCATTCACTTTTGCTCTTTATGAAGCCATCTTCATCTACTAATTAACCATTTCGATCCAACATGGATTTCCCAATTGTATTGTTTAATCTAAACCTTAACATAATTATCAAATCTAAACGGTGGATCACATCAAAAAGCTGGGGACAAAGGAGAGAGAGAGTTAATAATGAAAGCTAGAGAATTTGTTTTTTTCTTTCTTTTGGTACTCTAAACAAAACCCCATCATCTATGAATCAAAATGCATTAGTAATGAGCTCCCCAAAGAGCCCTAATTTCGTCCTGAAATCACAAAACTCAAATACCAAAGCGAAACAATCCGAATAAAAAAACACACGAGCCGAAACAAGGGAGATTTAAGGAAGAAGAAATAGGAACCAACCTATGAAGCCAATTGAGAAGAGCATCCCACAAACCCATTTTTATTGATTCAGAAAACTCTCAAGTTTCCTACAGAGACAGAGATTCGTAGAAACAGAGACGACAGATCGGTCTGCTATATAAATCCACGGATCTCTCTATGGGCTAAATGGAAGCTTCTCTCTCTCTCCTTTTTGTTTTTTTGGTTGCCTTGTTCCGCTCTTGGGCTGCTAATATTATTATCTCATGAAGATTTTTTTGTTTCTGTCAAAGTCGAAACACAGCAAGAGAGAGCCGGCGGATTAAAATTAAAAGTCACGAAATCTGGACCGTTAAATCTGTATATGGCTCTCTAAATCGTGCGATTAACGGTCCAGATCTGATTAGGGAAACTGAAGCTGTGTGTGTGACAGAGCGAAAATCATGGAGCTGTATTGTAGTTATTATATTTGCGTTTAGCCAATGAGAAGAAAGATTCGATGGGACAGAGAGAAGTTCGGGAGAAGAATTAGCTCGGCAAACAAAACTATGTGCAGATCACGCGAGACCACTCGCGTTAAAGAAGCGCGTGTTAACCACGAACCAATTATTAGGTGGTGAGTGGAGATTCCAGGAGAAACTGGCGGTTGTGTTTGGAGATTTTGGGATTGGAAGCTGGCTGACACATATACGCGCCGTTTCGGCCAGTAATGGGTTTAGATGGGTTTGACTATGGGCCTTTTAGGCACACTAGTTATGGGTAGAGATGTTAATATGAGTGTTAATTAAGTGGGTTTTAAATATGTATGTGTTATGAATAAATAACTATTTAAAACCATTTACCATATTCGTATTTATAGAGTTTAATTGGGGTATGTTTTTAAAACTTAAATTAATCTATTTAAAAGAATTGTCCTTACAATATTTGTACTGTATTATTGTGAGAAAACTGTTCCCACATGGTTCATCATCCACTGAAACAAATGTCATGTAAATAGTCAGCAATAGTCTCCAGGCACGTGATAGGATTACAACAGCAAGGTGATATTTTCTAAAGATTCAAATTAGTATAATGACCAAAAAAAGTTGTGTTGTGCTATGTAAGATTCAAATTAGTATAATGGTCCGAGCTCATGTTTGGTTACGTATACTTTAGTAACAGGTAAAGTGTACATTTTGACCCCAAAAAAAAAGTGTATATTTTGATCTTTTCCCCCTTCTTTTTACCTTTTGGTACAAAAAAACAATTAAACCCAAAAAAAGAACGAGTCAAAAAAAAACAGGGAAAACGGCTACAGATACGTTACTCTAATCACTCTCCTTTCTTCATTTTAACCAAAAAGAGAAAGAAAAAAAAGATGTCTTAAGAACAATGTAGTTACAAGCTATCCTTGCCTTAGTAAGTAAGCCAAACACACGAAGAAGAAAGGCAAAAAGAATAATAATAAATATAGTCTCACAAATCTCTTTTTATGCACAGAATCCCAAGAAAAAATAAGTAAAAAATAAACAAGTAATATGATTTTCGATCATCAACTTCTTCACCATGACAAAATCAAGAATAATCGGAGTTCTGTCTCAGCTCCTTTTAACGGCCGTGATTTCTCCGATTTTGGTCGTTTCCAGTTTATCGGACGGTGGAGATCACGAGAGGTTTAAGAGACGTGATCCTCTTAACAGCTTTAGGTATTACGACGGAAGTTTTGATGTTCGAGACAAACATTATTGGGCAGTGAGTCTCTCTTCTTCTAAGTTTCTGCAGTTTTGTGGTTAACGTTGAGGTTGATACGGTAATGAAATGTTAAATGGAATCTCAGGCTACGGCGTTTACTGGAATCCACGGTTACGCTGTCGCCGGAGTGTTGCTTATCGTCGGCTTATGTTTGGGGCTTTACGTAGCTTTCTCCGACAAAAGAAAATGCGTTTCTTCCACGCGCCGTCGATATCTGGACCGTTACTATCTTCCTCTGTTCTTACTTCTCCTCCTCTTCATGTTTCTCTCCATGTAAGCTTTATCAGTTTAAAAAAAAACAGTTTAATCTTCTCTTAAAACTGCATAAAAAAGAATAAGAAGATATCAATCACTTCGATCTGATACAGTTTCGTCGGATTTGTTTTAATTTACACAATATAAAGATTAAATGATAAATGAAAGCAGGGCAACGACAGGGATAGTGATAGCAGCGAACCAGAGCTCGAAGAACAGAACAGAGGATATGAAAGAAACCATAGACAAAGCAGGAGAAGATGTTGACAGAAACATTCGTACAGTGATAACATCGCTAACGAAGATACAGTACTTGTTGCTTCCGTACGATCAAAAAACGACTCATCTTCTCAATGTCACTAGCCATCGACTCGGAAAAGGATCTCGGCTTATTCAGAACTTTGTTCACCATAACGGGCCTACCATTGATCTCGCCATCAATATCTCGTAAAATTGCCTCTTTGTTCTGTTTTTTATTTTTTTGGTTCTTGATCTCCTCTGTTTCAAACTCCATCATTATACTGCTCTCTGTTTCTTGTTCTCAGGTATGCAAGTCATCTTGTGATTGCAGCGACCAACTTGCTCGTTCTGGTTCTAGCATTTGGTAAGATCATTTAACATTCACTAAAAGTTATGTCGATAAATTTCTATGGCCTAATGATTTTAGGGTTTTGATAGATTTTTTTTGCTTTTATCTATGTCAGTTCCTATCTTGTTTCATTGGCACCCTGGGTTCATCATGTAAGCAATCAACATCGACTCAAACATTGTTCTTCTTAAATTGGGATGTAAAGATTAATAACTTATGTTTCTTTTTTTTTGGTTCCTAATTAGGGTGATGTTCTTGTGTTGGATCTTAACCACTCTCTGTTGGGTTCTAACTGGCTTCGATTTCTTCCTTCACACGTAAGTTAATCAATCCCTAAAAGAAAAATTGCCAACGTGTTTTTGTACCCTAACTCCTCAATTTCCACCCAGATTGGCAGACGACCTTTGTTCAGCATTCAGTGGCTTTGTGCAAAACCCACAAAACAATACATTGACAAATATTTTTCCTTGTATGGATCCTCTTCATTCTGATAAAACCTTATTCGAAGTCGGCTTACTGATCCATAACTTCATCACCCAGGTATATAAATCGTTCAAGAATGGTAAAATCCTAAATCCTCTGTTTCTTGATTTTTTTTTTTTGGTCTTCTCTTTCAGTTAAACTCAAAAGTAGCAGACTCTATGCGTTCTTATGCGTTGGCTGATCGGAGTAATACTGTATCGTCTGCGCCGGAATCTGGTCTGATATGTGATCCGTTTGTCGGACAACAGATTAACAGCTACACACCACAAAGCTGCTCCAATGGCGCCATTCCAATCGGCGAATTCCCAAATGTAAGTCTTCTAAATCCATTCATTTACCCAAATCAACTCCGGTTTAGTTAGGTTTGTGTTCTTAAGACATATATAAGTGAACAAAACATCCTTTTCGTGTTCTTAGATTCTTTCGAGATTCACATGCCACGACAAAGATCCGCCGGAAACCTGCAGAATTACCGGGAAATTCATTCCCGAAGCAGCTTATCTAAAGGTCTATGCTTACAGCAACTCAGCTCAAGGCATGCTCGACATCTTGCCTTCTCTTCAAAACCTAACACAGTGCCTTCACGTGAAAGACACGCTATCGAGCATCGTCTCTAACCAGTGTAAATCCTTTAAGGCTTCGATGTATCAGCTATGGGCATCGATGCTTGCTCTCTCTCTTATCATGAAGGTTATGGTTTTGCTCTTCCTAGCTAAAGCTTTCCAAGAGAAAGGAAAAGGTTTTGCTTGGTTTTCGATTAATCCAACTTCTTCTGGAGAAATACGACAAGCGAATGTATAGTGGTGACTGGTGAGTGTGTATATATATATTATAATGTGTTTTGTTTTGTATGTACTTTTTCCTTTTTTTAAAAAAAAATATACCAGTGAAACATAGAGTAATTTAAGAAATGTAAATATGACACTGTATCAAACATTTGTATGTAATAAGTGTGACTCAACAAGAACTTGTCTACATTCAATAAGTATTACCAGAATATTATTTACCATATGTTTTTCATTTATTTCCATTTGAGACAAGTTAAGTTTTTATTTTATCTTATTGAATCTAAAAACAATTAACAAGAGAGAAGAAAGGTGGAAAACGAATTTGCGAACCACTCAACTCAAGAAGCCACATATGATGTGCATGAATTATATAAATACATAACTTAGAGTAGATAGGTTAAATTATTAAATGTTAATTACTAATAAATGTGATATATGTAATAGATAGTTAAATGCATCGATAAGAAAGATTATTGCACTAATTTAATCACCACAACCACTTACTTATCCAATTATTAAATCCAACGGGAAAAAAATAATCGTGGAGAAAGAAGGAAAGAAATTTATGAGACTTAGCTTTGACTCAGAGGAGAAGGAGACGAGAATCATCACTCATCAGCGTCGTCTTCGTTCGCACGTCGGAATCATCAAAGAATCTCTCTCTCTCTCTCTCCCTTCATCCATCTTGATAGATCCATCTCAACTAAGACTTCACTTTACCCATTTATGCATCTCTCTAACTCTCGATTTCTAGATTCACCTTCTTAATCTCCTTCCCAGACCGAGTTTCTGATGCGGCGCATCTGAGACAAGTTTCAGTCTTTTGTTGGCGTTTGTATTCATGTCGGGAAATTCGGCCTTTCTCGGTCTCCGGGGGTTTTCAGGTAACATCTCCGATGATTCCGTCCCCTCTTAAGCTTATGCTTAACTTCGGATCTGAAACCCAGAACTGAGCTCATATCTTGCTCCATCAACTTGTTCGATTTTAATAAAATAGCTTCAGCATAACTCGTCGAGCCGTATTTGTTTTGTTCTTCCATGGAAACTTGTTTTTTCGAATTTTATTGTAGAAATTGAAACATGTGTCTGGTCCAGGGCAGTTTCAGTGATGACAAGTGAAAAAAAAATCAATAGATGAAAAGAGGTATCAACGTAATTAGGCAAAAGGAATTTTTATCTTTGATTTTGCTTGATTTTTTATAGTTTTCTGATTTGAGTTCTTGCTTGATCAGAATATTCTGGTGATTCTGAGCTTTCTAAGGGTATAATTTTTTTCCCACTAGATAATCGTTTGGATCTACAGAGGTTGGATGTTTTTTATTTACAGTGTTTTTCTTGGAGATAAAATTTGGGAGGGAAGAAAGAAAGAAAGAGGATAATGAAGAGCAATAAATACAATAAGAAACCAACGTCTTTGCATTGCAATGATGCAGGAGGTTGCAGATATTCATTGCTTACTATAGTATGGACCGTTGTGGGATTCTTCTTGGTGGCTCATCTTATCTCGCTCTATAGCAGAAAAGATAGCATTGATCAACAAGTTCCTCCTGATCAGTTACAAGTAAATCATCCTCATATTCATCATCCTGCTGTTCATGAACTTGTAAGAGTTGAAGAAGAGATGCTGAGGATGCCGCCACCTAGGAAGCGTTCTCCTCGTACAAGCAAGCGGAAATCACGAAAACCAATCCCTCTGGTTGAAGAGTTTCTTGATGAGAACTCACCAATTCGGCATCTTTTCTTTCCTGATATGAAAACCGCTGCCTTTGGCCCAACCAAGGATATGGGGAACGATACATTGCATTACTTTCCCGGGAAAATTTGGTTGGACACAGAAGGAAATCCAATTCAAGCACATGGCGGAGGTATTCTGCACGACCAGAACTCTAATACCTACTATTGGTATGGTGAATATAAAGATGGACCAACTTACCATGCTCGTAAGAAAGGACCAGCTAGAGTAAGTACCACTACATTTCACTTATACTAAGCTTATGGTCTATAAGTATTTCCGTTGTTGGGATTTTGAAGTAAATTTCGATCTTGTGTTTGTCTTCAGGTTGATATAATAGGGGTAGGTTGTTACTCTTCAAAAGACTTATGGACATGGAAAAATGAAGGCATTGTACTCGTAGCTGAAGAAACAAACAAGACCCATGATTTGCATAAATCTAATGTTCTTGAGAGACCCAAAGTGATCTACAATGAAAAGACAGGAAAGTATGTGATGTGGATGCATATAGATGATGCAAACTACACTAAAGCTTCAGTGGGTGTAGCTATTAGCGATAATCCAACAGGTCCATTTGAGTATTTATACAGCAAACGTCCACACGGGTTCGATAGTCGAGACATGACTATCTTCAAAGATGAAGACGGTGTTGCTTACCTGTTTTATTCATCTGAGGTCAATAGTGTGCTTCATATCGGACCCTTAACAGAAGATTACCTGGATGTGACGCCGGTTATGAGGAGAGTAATGGTTGGACAACACAGGGAAGCTCCGGCTATCTTCAAGCATGAGAATACTTATTACATGATAACTTCTTGGTGCACTGGCTGGGCACCAAATGAAGCCTTGGCTCATGCCGGTGAATCAATAATGGGTCCATGGGAGAAGTTGGGGAATCCGTGCATCGGCGGTAATAATGTTTTCCGGCTAACAACATTCTTTGCGCAGAGCACGTATGTGATTCCTTTACCAGGTGTTCCCGGTGCGTTTATATTCATGGCAGATAGGTGGAATCCGGCTGATTTGCGGGATTCGAGATACGTGTGGTTACCGCTAGTTATAGGAGGACCGGCTGATCAGCCTCTCGAATCCAATTTCGGGTTCCCAATGTGGTCGAGAGTGTCTATATACTGGCACAGTAAATGGCATCTACCTTAGAACAGACCAACAAACAACTAGATATCTTCTTACCGATCTCTCTGTGCTGATCGTTGTTGATTTATTTTGTAGATTAGGCGATCTTCATACACACCATTGTGAGTAACTGAGTATTATAATAATTTCTAATTTTCTGATACATCTTTTACTCAGCTTAAACTTTTGAACATCAAAGGTTCAATGTTGTCTAACAATGCATTTGTGATTTGGGCTCTATCAAGACTAGTCAACAGTTTTACAAAATTGGTAGAGAATATTTTCAGCTACCAGCTAGAGAAATCTTTAAACCCTGTGGAGGCTGAAGCAGAACTTGTTTTCCTTTTCTTAGACACTCCAATGGTTGCAATATCAGAGTCTATGGCAACACTAGTGTCTTTAGTGGCTGTATTACTCTTAGCTTTCAAGTATTTTCCGACACCACCAGCACCGACTTCAGCTTCTGCTGTACCTGATCCTGGGTTGCTGTACCACGACCCGATCTTCTCCTGATACATCGAAAATGTATATATAATCTTATCAGACAAATCAAAATGAAGAGAAAGAAGAGAGATTGTATTTGGTGGAAGAGATGAAACTAACAATGTCTTTGTCTTCGTTCTTCTCTTTCTCAGCTTTCTCTTTTTCTTCCTCTTCATCAGGTTCCGTGTATGGATTTACAAACACATTTGCCTCGATTATCTTAATCTCCTCCTGCAGAAATTCCAAAACACTGTGTCAGCAGGCTGAAACTAGAATGCTGTTACTCAAGTAAACAGTGAGTTGAGTTTTTGGAACTTACAAGAGGACGGTCGCTTTCATCTACAGGTACATTCTCCATTGCTGCTACTGTTGCCAAACCACCAACAACTCCACCAAACACTGTGTGCTTGTAGTTTAAATGGGTCGCTGATTTGTATAAGATGAAAAACTGAGAACCATTCGTGTGAGGACCACTATTAGCCATACTAACTACGCCTCTTCCCGAATGAAGCAGCTTAGAGTTTGGCTCGTCTTTGAATGGCTTTCCCCAAATGGATTCACCTCCTTTTCCTGTGCCAGTTGGATCGCCACCTTGAATCATAAAGTTCCTTTGTAGAAGAAAGTAAAAAGAACACCCCTATATTAATAAAAAAACCTCTAAAAACAAAACAGATTTCCAAGACATTGAGTTCTTTGTATACCTGATGCTTCTGTGAAAGGTCACTCCATTGTAGTAACCGCGTTCACAGAGAGTGATGAAATTCTCACATGCTCTAGGGGCTATATCGCAGTGGAGCTCAATGTTCAAATCGCCATGTGTTGTGCGAAACTGAACATACCCTTTCTTTTTGGGGTTTTTCTCGACTTTGATTAGTTCAAAGTCGTTTTCAGTTACAGGAGTAAACGCAGTGGAAGTGAAAGATCGAGAAGCAGCACCCGAAGAGTAACGGCTCTTCACCTGGGAAAAAAAAACCAAACATTTTAACAACACACACAAATCTCAAAACAGAGTTTATTGCGTATAAGAAACTAACCATTTTAGAGTTAACAGGTGCTCTATCTCCAGACATATGCATAGCTATTCTTGCAGCTGTTTTATCACTAGAACCAGCTTTGGCTGCAGCAGCACTTCTTCCATGAACCGAAGCAGATGCAGCATCCACAACACTGTAAGTCTGCTTCGGCTCATCTGCTTTAGAATCCTCTTTGATTTTCGACCTCGACTCTAGAATCGCAGCAATAGCAGCAGCTCTTTCATTACGTGCCTTGTTTCCACCTCCACCGTGCAAAGCAATCTCCTTAGCTTTTTCAGTTCCCAGATCTGCAAGCATATTCTTGATATCTCCAGAGACGTTTATATTATAAGCTGGGTCTGAGTTCATCTTCTTCAATTCTGATTGAAAAAAAAACACAAGAGAACAGAGTCATGACAGACTAAATAGAAACATGGATTGCGATAATAAAAAGCTTGGTTGAACAAAAAGCTGTATCAAACCTTCATCATCAATCTTCAGACCGTTTTTAACGTGATCAAATTCCACCGTTACTTTACTGTCAACTGCATTAGGATTCTGCAAAACATTATAAGCATAAAGTAAATACGCTAAAATGACAATAACCCAGCGCTAGAAGCTTCAAGCAGAGAGAATGAGGTTCGTTACTTGAATTGTTATAAGATCGGCTCTTGTGAATGGTTCTTCTGTTAGAAGCTCCTTCCAATTCTTGGTCTTGATATTCAACTCTTTGATTGCCTATATTTTTATAAATACAACGGTAAGAATCATTAAACCAGAATAACTCTACAGCAAGCACCAAACGAAAAACACAAACCTCGTAGCAGAATACATTTCCGGTAGTCTTGACAGCAACTATATGTGTAAATTCAGTGAAGACTTTGTTCAGAACAGGACAATGATACTCTCCTACAATGGCGGCCACATAGATACGTTTCAGCATATCACAACCAGACTATAAACCAAAGAATCAGATTAGTAGGAAAAGAAGAAAAACCTTCAGAATTCTTGTGAAAGACGAGAGGAATTAGATCTTCTCCTTTCAATGATGCTCCTGTAACTGGATGTTTTCCAAATTTCCTAATGTAAGGAACTATCGTTCTGCAATTCAGAAGAAAAAAAACAATTTCAAAACCATGAAGGTAAATTTTAAAAACAGAAGAAAAAAAAAGACTCTAAAGCTAAGACTAAGAAACTACTGACGTTAACTCGAAAACACTCCCATCGCTTGTACACACAGGATCTTCGAATGGCAGAAACGTGAGCCTGAAACAGAAAAATAAAAAGAAATTGATTGAATCCAAAATTCGATAAGGAGGACATTGCAAACGAGATTCAGATAGAAGCAACATACGCGCAGCAATAGAAAGGAAGACTCTTGAAAGGAGTACGGTTCTCTTTGGATTTAGCGCCACCCCATTCAGTTGCCCACTCCGTCTTCGTTATGAACATACGATCTTTGCTGTGCTGTTTCTTCCCCATCCTTTACTTCTTCTTCGACTTTGATTCCTCCAAATAGACTCAGCTAATCCAATTATGGATCGAATGACACGACCTGTTAGGTTCCAAGTTCGATTTTATCAGCTGAAATCCTGACGTTTCGATTGAGATCTGAGACGACTCCCCTCGCCGCCGCGTATTGTTTGTATTATAGAAGACGCAGTAACAGTCGCCGCCGTAGAGCCCGATTCGGCCCAAATGTTATCCGACCCGATTGCTTTTTTAAATCTGGGCCGAAACATTTAGGCCCAAACCGTTGATAAACGTTATTCACCCGTTGATAAACAGTTGGCGCCAAATTTAGAACCATATATGTCTCATTCTCTTTCTCTCATGAGTTTTTTGCCCATTTGGTTACATCCAAGAAGTTAAGGAATGTTAATGATTTTATCATTGCATTCAAACAATTAAGACGCGGTTTAATGATTCATTTATACATGACATGAGATTACACTTTTGAGCCTATTACAAGAGACGTATCCTTATGTGACTTTGTGGAGTGTTTCTACGACGGCTTGAGGTATCCATTTTGGTCTAAGTACGACACAACAATCTGTGCCATTTCAGATAGAGAAGAAGAGGACGAAGAAAAACCCTTGTCTTTATCGTTTTGTATCACAATCTGCAAAGTGTCGTAGGCCAATGATTCAGGAAAACAATAACAATAAGATATGATCACTAGAATATATATACACGAACCTCGCAATCCAAAGGTGTTTCATATGGATCGTCTATTCCTGTGAAACCTGAAGAAGGAATAAATTAGGGAGAACACATATTTAAAATGGTTGATCCAAATGGTTAGATCATGAAACTATGAAGGTATGGCTAAAGAGAATCAAACAAATTTGGTTAAGTTGAAAATAGATGCAGAGGTTACCTTTGATTTTTCCAGCGCGTGCAAGCTTGTATAAGCCCTTTGGGTCTCTAGCTTCACAAACATGGAGTGGCACATCCATGAATACCTAATAAGAGAACAAAAAGAGAGGAAGACTTTCAACACATAGGGTTAATGTTGACTATGGATTCACATTGCGTTAATGTATGTATTTTTGCAAAACCTCGATGAAATCTCCTTCTGGTAACAATGCACGACAAGCAGCTCGTTCCTTCCGATAAGGAGAGATTAGACATGCAATACAGATGATTCCAGCGTCTGCAAACAACTTAGCCACTTCACCAACTCTTCGAATGTTTTCAGCTCGATCTTCTGCTTTGAAACTAAGATCGCTGTTTAAACCATGTCGAACATTGTCACCATCAAGGACATATGAAAGCTTCCCACGGTTGTACAAGACTCGGCTAAGAGCACATGCCAGAGTACTTTTACCTGTGAAAGTAAAAAAAAATTCGAAGGAATCAAGTAACTTTCAAGCTGCATTTAAGAGATCAAACTAAGAATCAAACCTGAACCGCTTAAGCCAGTAATCCAGATGACACATCCCTTTTGCTGAGTCAATTCTTGTCTGTCAGACTTAGTGATGGGACAACTATGCCAGACAATGTTCTTTTGCTTCCCGTTGATTAGCTGAGTTTCACCTAACTCATTCAGATACATTCAGAGATACACGCATTTGATCACTCATCTTGGATATGTTCTTAATAAGATCCAAAACATTTTGCTAAGACTTTGGAATTTTATGGTCTTGTTACTAGAATGGAGTAACAGTGCAAAGGCAAGATTCAACATTATATATTACCATAACGAAAAGATTTAAGTGAAAGATTCACAAGAAACTAAATCAGATCCAAACACGTCTTGAGATTCACTGAATCACAGTACCCAAAGCAAATCAAAGATGAAAGATTATTACCGGCATAATCAGAGGGCCGCGATGAAATCGACTCATCTGTCGCCAAGATCGGACGGAAGAAGCTAAGTCTCCGGTGACTTTGCCTGTGAAACTTCAAACCTCTACGACCGCCGAGCTTTGAGCTCTGGGAATCATACATGGATAATCTAAGAATCCGCCTCTCCGATAACCGGAGCGATTCAGGCTCTACGAACGCCGGCGTAATAAAGCACCTTCCCAAACACCTCGCCACTGCCGCAACATCCATGAATCAAAACCAGTAGAGCAGAATTCGCAAGAATCAATGAGAACGGAACAGATCAGATAACCGCCAAGATTCAACGATTCAATTGAATAGGCTCAACGGTGACTGTGAATCAAATGTATTTTCTCAAGCTTATAAACGTTCTAAATCAATGTTTTTTGTCGGTTAAAAAAAGAAAGAATAAAATGTGTTAGTTTATTGGCTCGTGGAAGCCGAGAGGTACGCCACGATGGGAGCGAGTATTTACGACGCGCTCTCTGAGGAGCGTGACCGTCACGTGACGACATCGCTGGCTTAGTCAGATTCTCACGTAATCCAATAGTCAGAGATTCTCTAAATATGATTTGGCAAGTTTTGTTTGATCAGTCAACACATAACCCTTATCAATTAATATCAAACATCTAAGTATATTAATGTGTGGATTTATTCTTACAACAAAATGGAATTTTTATTTTAAAATGTATATGCAAATAAAGAGAGTCTTTTGAAAAAAAGGAAAAAAATTAGAAAATCCTCAACTTCTGGTTGTAGAATGAAGTACAACTTACAAAAAGATCAATAAGCAATAACTTAAAACGAAAGTAAAAGCTATTTCAAAGGCATCCCGTAAATTGGGCCTTAAAATAGTTATAAAGCCCATATAAACTTCTCAAAGCCATCTGACCGAGACCTAGAAAACCCTAATTCTCATTTATAAGACAAAAACGGCGACATTTAAGTAAATTTCGATATTCAATATAACTGAATCAAACCTCTCTTCACTTACATCAGCCGCACAAAAAAAGAACCCTAAAATCTACATTTCCGCAGGTGAAGAGCAAATTCAGTGAGGATGAAGTACAATCCGCGTGTGACCTCTTCTCGCAGGAAGAACAGGAAAGCTCACTTCTCTGCTCCTTCTAGCGTTAGGCGCGTGCTTATGAGCTCGCCGTTATCCACCGATCTCCGTCAGAAATACAACGTCAGATCGATGCCGATCAGGAAAGACGACGAAGTGCAGGTTGTTCGCGGGACGTTCAAGGGAAGAGAAGGGAAGGTGATGCAGGTATATCGTCGCAAGTGGGTGATTCACATTGAGAGGATCACTAGAGAGAAGGTCAATGGAACGACGGTCAACGTCGGAGTCAATGCGTCGAATGTGATGATCACCAAGCTCCGTCTCGACAAAGACAGGAAATCGCTTTTGGAGCGTAAGGCTAATGGACGCGCCGTCGCGGATAAGGAGAAGGGAACAAAGTTCACGGCGGAAGATGTTATGCAGAACGTAGATTGAGAAACAAAAGAGAGTTAAGTCCAGATTTATCTAGTAATTCTATTTTTACTAAATTTTGTGAAAGTTATAATCCCAAATCAATATGTGAGGATGATGATGATTCAGAACACGAAGTCAGTTTTTTTGGTTTTGGTACCAATGTACCATCATTTTATGCTTATATTATGCTTATTGAGGTTTAGCTAGTCATTGAAAGATTGGTATGAGACTTGCATTGTGTTTAATTCGCTGTTAATCTTCATTTCAACCATATAAAGATAAGAACACGAGGCACACAACTAGGTTTATGGTAGTTGCCTCTCTTATGGTATTTGCTTGGTCTTTTGGTAATGGACTCAAAAATGATAAAATAAAATGTACCAAGAATATTGCTTAACGAAAATTTGTAAAAAAAAAGAAGAACCATATCCGAAAAGGAATTATCCGTCAATTTTACTGCGGAATTATTTATTCCAGGATGAAAAAATAAAATAAGACGCAAATTCTCGGGTCCTGCCGTAGAAATCAACGACGAGAGAATACGATAACGTTTCAGAGACTCATGTGTGTTTTGTTCTCAAGGTTTGAGAGCAAGAGAAAGACCAAACCTTGGATGCTTGTCTAACCCCTTAGTGTCGATCTCACTGGAAACAGTCACTAGTGATTTGGGCACGACCTCGTGCTGGAAAATAGCACCGAGTGTGCCATGGTTGTTGAGCTTAGCTTTCACTGTAGTCGAATGATCAATCGCATATAATCCACCAACAGTTATCGTGTTTTCATTAGTCGAGAATTTCCTGTAAACCTCACCAACTGCTGCACTTCTCTTAAATTCGTCGAGGTGATGAAGGTAAGATGCTTTGATTGAGTCTCCTTTGTCTCCCCTGAAAGTTCAGATCAGAACCACACAAGACGTAGCTACTGATAACTTTATCTGAGATTAAGATTCTACTTACAATATGATGGAAGCGCAAGCATCTGGTTTGGTCACACTGATCCCAGCATTGTACTTGGTGAAAGTTTTGGAGGATGTGTCGTATCCAGCTTCAGCACCAAATGAGATGACTGGTGTACCTAGAGTGGCTGTTATGTCGATCAATGGGTTCTGCTTCAAAGCTGCGGCAGCGGTAACTGTTGCGTGGTCGTGAAAGTATTGGACCTCGAGCTGTTAATGGAATTCAAAAGTTGATGGAGTTAAACTCAAACCACTGAAGTAAACATCGTAATTTCATACAAAAAAGGGTCTAGTTTTTTTAACCTTGCCAGAACTGTTGTCTGGTACTTTGAAGGAGGCAATGGCTTTTGTCGATGGGAGGATCTCGGTGACTGTGACTGTTGTCAAAACCTGCCAAGCGAAAACATATTGGGTGAGAGACGGATTAAATTGGTTTAAAATGACTAAGTGTTTACTGGATCTACTTAAACACTTACACTAGAATCAGTGTCGATTTTGACATCGAAAACAGCATTCTTGTACTTGTATTGTGTGGTAACATCAGCAGCATGCACTCCTCCTTTCTTCAGAGCAGTTGACGTAAGGGCCTAAACAACAAAGCACATACACGAATATAAGGCTATCCATTCATGGAGTTAAGCTGCTAGATTAGTTCAACTTTAGGCTTCTGAAGTCAGAAATGCCAAACAACAAAAATTGCTATTAGCTAATTGATATTCTAGAATGAATCATACAGTACAATCCTTCAGGGAAAAACTTTGTATCCAAAGTCAAAGCTACACCGAAGAAGTTTCACTGATTATCAAACAGAAGTAATATCATCAAATACTCGTCCTGTATCTCAGATCCCTTGACGGTTACCAGAGATCTAATCCAAAATTAATGAAATTGATTTTTAACAAGCGTTAAGATCGATCAGAACGACAACATACTCTTAAATGCAGCTAAATGCAAAAACACAGAACGAAATCACAGAAATACAATGATAGAAGAAGAAATTCAGAACAATACTCGTTGATAGTCAACATATGCAATCACGCCTCGAAATTGAACGAAAATTAAAGATTAGTATGGATGCATCAATATGATACGTACCACGCCGGAGGCACTGTAAGTGGAGATACTGAATTTCTGATCGGAGTTGTAGTCTCCCGTCAACAGATCTAAGACGAAGGGAAACATAAAATCAACATTATCAGCTTAAAATCAACAGTGACCCAGACAGACTCAAAATCTAACAATCATAGAGGAAGAGCCATACGGTGACGTTACATTTGGCTTTTTTGCCGATATCTATGAATAGTCCTGGACCTTTGCTCATGGTTGATCGGAGACGTAGAGAGATGGACGAAGATTTGGAGGAGAAGCGGTGAAGATAGAAAATAGGAGTTGATTTTTTTGTTGTTGTTGTTATACTACGTGGTAGAAGAAATAAATAGCGAATATAGTTTACTATAATAACAGTCTGTGACTTTCTTTACTGACGAACCACTCACAACCGTCGATGTGGCTCAAAAGCAAAGATGACGCTTTGTGGACCCAGTTATCGAATCGCTTTTGTTATCACGTCACGACTCACACTGAAGGCCTCCGGTTCGAAGCTGGGCAATGCCATTTCCATTTTATTTTTATGTTATCTTAATTTTCTGGAATTACTTTCTGGCCTATTGTTCATTGGGCTTATATTATCCAATTACGGCCCAAATAAAAGACCATCGGAACCCTATACTAATCTCACAATCGCCAGTATCTGATTTCACCGACACACCAACGATGGCGACGAGTAAAATCGTCAGTTTGATCGCGCCAAGCCAATCCGCCTCCTCTAGATTTCTCGAGCCTATATCACGGTTTCTAAGCTCCGGTACTCCTACTCCGCCGTCGCAGTCTCCATCCCCGTCTCTGAATCAGGATCAGATTGTGAAGCCAGATCAGAATCGTCAAGAGAATATACAGATGCCCAAGGAAGAGGAAGAGGAAGAGGAAGAAGAAGGAGGTGGAGAGTTTTTTAACAAAGATACCGGTGAGATCGGAGGGCCTAGAGGTCCCGAGCCGACTCGGTATGGCGATTGGGAACAACGTGGTCGATGCTCCGATTTCTGAGACGATCCATGAATCTCGGTACTTTAGGTTTATCATTTCGATTTCATGAGAAAATTGGAAATAAATTCGTTTTATATGTTATGTATCTGCAAATAATGGAGAACACAGAAGGAAATTTAGGAGAAGTTCGAATTCTGATTCTTCTGGGTTCGTTGTGTGCTTGGGCATGTTTAATTATATGAATACAAAATTCCATAAAGTTTTATATCGTAAAGTTTTAATTTTGGTTTTCGTATGTTAATCTGGCCATTTTATTTGGAGCAACTTCATTTCGAATGAGCTACAATCATTTTAGTTAGAATTAATAAGATTAATTATGCAGAAACTGTTCCAAAACTTGAATTAGGATCTGTGTTAGAAGATATAGATGAGAACAGTAATCTCCACCATATACCAATTACATGTAGAAACTAAACCTCTGCAAAACGAAAGTGTACAATAACTAATTTTCTTCGAAATATTTCATCTACCAAAAGAAGAACAAGAACGCATTTTGGTTTTTGGTTTAGATTATTCGATAATTAGGAACATGTTGCTAGTTATTACAACGACACCAAGAAAGGTTAGGCAAAACAATCAGTTCCAAGTGAACGTAAAGAAACATCACACGTTTAAGAGACCGATGAATTTTTATGACGCGATCTTTCTGGACCGCATATAGATTACACACTGTTATGTAACATTTTGAAAGTGTCTAGAATTAACTCTTAGGATGATTTTTTCACTTGTATGTGTTTACTAATCTATATAGAATTGTTTATAGACACAATGAAAAACACATTTCATAAACATCAAACTGGGGGTTCTCATATTACAATAACTAATTTATTTATTTTGGTGCCTTAATATTTTTTGAAAAACAGACAAAAACAGGATTTTGCCGAAGGATAAGGTATTATTTAAAGCTAGTCAACAAAAAAAATCGTGCGGATAAAAATAAAAGAGAAGTAACCTAAATTTATCAATTTAAACAGGAAAGGAAGATACTAATAGGGATAAAAATCCAAAAATGAACACAGCTAATTTATGAGCTGTGAAGCATCGAACAAGAGAACAAAACTTAGGACACACACACCGATTTGTTTTTGTACGGCTCATAAATTAAACAGATTAAAAAAAGTTAAAAAAGAAAAAAAACAAATGCAGAGTCGTGACTCAATTGTCAAAGCGATAATAAAACCACTCGACGAAGCTTTTAAGAAAAAAATCACGAGGAGGCAAAAAGCCGTTAAGGCGCGTGGATTCTCAGCCGTCCGTTTCGTAACCGTGGGCTCCACGCGCCTCTCGGTGATTTCTTTTGCAGGTGTTGTTGTGGTGATATGATATGATATGAAGAAGAAAATATCAATAAATAATTGACGTAAAAAAAGAGTTTAGAAATAAAAATAAATATCCTTTTCGCAGGATTTTTTTTTAAAAAAATTGTCGTGTTCCGTTTGTTTTGAGAGTGTGTTTATATAATGGGAAGAGATCTCTGATCTTTTGAAGCCTCTCTGTAGAGTTTCTTCTTCTTCAACGTTCGACGAAGGAGGAGATTGTTATTTTTTTTTGTTTTTTCTCGTAATTTTGATTAGCTTGCTCTACGAGGTTCCATCAGAATTAGAGATTCTGGATCGTTTTAAGGTATGTCGGTGAGACTGGAGCATCGATTTTTGAATTCATAGCATGTTTCTTACATTTTCTTATCGATCTGCTTTGAGTTTTCTGTGGTTGTTTTGATTTTTGTTGTTGATTGTGTGAGGAACAAAACAATTATGGTTTTCGATTGAATGTAGTTTTGTAGAATCGTGAAAATGTTTCAGAGAGAATCTGGTTCTTCCCTTTGGAAAGCTATCGAACATTTTCAAAAGAAGATATGATGTGGAAAGTTGTTTTTCTTTCTGATTCACATTTTTTCGTGTAAACAAGAAAAGCGAGAAAAGAAATGATTTATGGATTCATAGCATGTTATTGTGTGAATTGAAAGCAAGTTCTGTCTTTAACTTTTGAACAAATCTTACGATTCGTCTTCCAAAAAATCAATGACTTTTGTGACTTAACGCAATGGAAATTTCATTGGATTGCTACAGGAAGAAAAACGAAATAGCTAACAAAGGGAGAAATGGTGACTGGTGGTGTTAATCTTGAACAATCCTTCAAAGCTGCAGACTCTTCTGTGCCAATTCCTCCACCTGTTCCATCGATATCTAATGGACACCAGAAAATTTACGGCAATGATGTAGCTTCAGGACTCAAGCATAGCTGCGTTTCCACAGCCACGAGAGATATGTGGGATCGTCTTTTCAACGACGGATACAAAGCTAATGTAGTGATCTACACAGATAATGGAGGCATCGTCTATGCTCATGCAAATATCATTGTAAAGCTCTCCTTCAAAACTTTTGATCAACGTGTAGTTTGGATCTCTAGATAAGCGAATACAGGCTAAGTATGGTTTTTTATATTAACAGGGGACTGCTTCGACTGTGATCAAAGGCATGTTGAAGCAAGCTAAAAGACATGGAAAATGGCATACAATCTCTATCCGTGGTGTCCCTCATGATGCTGTGCGTGTTTTTATCCGTTTTCTCTACTCTTCTTGGTATAAACTCCATTTCCCATTGCTTCTATACTTACTTATTCTTCGTCTTTTCTTAGTACTGACTAAACCTGACTTTTTTTTGCAGTAGCTATGAGAAAGAAGAAATGAATGAGTTTATCATGCCTTTGCTGCTTCTGTCGCACGCGTATGTGGTTCCTCAGTTGAAACGGCTGTGTGAGTGGCATCTAGAACATGGTTTGCTTAACACTGAGAACGTAATTGATGTGTTCCAGCTCGCCCTGCTGTGTGATTTCCCTCGGCTTAGCGTCCTATCTCACCGTTTGATCATGGAACACTTCAAGGAGCTTTATGCGACAGAAGCATGGTTAGCTATGAAGAAAAGCCATCCCTTTCTAGAGAAAGAACTTAGAGACTCTGTGATTATAGAAGAAAACGTAAGTAATTAACATTCACAAATACTTCTTTTTTTCTTAAACTCTATCTCTGCCTCGTTACCAAATTCTGAAAAACTTGTATACGTATAAAACATAAACGCAGGTGCGGAAAGAGAGAATCAGAAAACGCAACGAACAGAGGATATACTCGCAGCTATACGAAGCAATGGAAGCTCTTGTTCATATATGCAGAGACGGATGTAAAACAATAGGACCACACGATAAAGATTTCAAACCGAATCACGCAACGTGTAATTATGAAGCTTGCAAAGGATTAGAATCACTAATCCGGCATTTCGCAGGCTGTAAGCTTAGAGTTCCAGGAGGTTGCGTACACTGCAAGAGAATGTGGCAACTCCTTGAATTGCATTCACGTGTTTGCGCAGATTCTGATCAATGTCGAGTCCCTCTATGCAGGTAAAAACCCAAATTGAAACACCAGAAAGTGTCTTAACTTTATTGCATTTACTGTACTATAGATTCAGACCAGGAATTTGGGGTCTTGTGTTTGATACTTGTGTGGATTTTGGGGAACAGAAACTTTAAGGAGAAGATGGAGAAACAGAGCAAGAAGGATGAGGTTAGATGGAGACTTCTGGTGAAGAATGTGTTAGGGACTAAGAAAATCGGAGGCTCTCCTTTCTTTTTGCCGGTAACTAGCTCTCTCTCCTCCGTGTCTTAAACAGAGCAAGAAGGCGAGTTTTAAGTTCTTGTGATCTTTCTCCTGAAAAAAAAAGTGTAACATAATAAATGAAATGACGGAAGCATATGTTTTGGTCGGCAAAGGGTCCAAAATATAAATTGGTTCTGAAGATCAAATCCGGATTAAAGATTTGGAGCTTGGTTAATCGTTTCGGTTTAGTGGGTTTGTCGTTTTGACTCGGTGGCAAAATTGGTAATAAGCTGAGTCATCGTGTTGAGAAACAAACAAGACAGAACAAGTGAACAACAGAAGAATCTACCAAATTTAATATGACCCTACTTGCTTTTGTTATTTTTAATACCTCCAAAAATGGAAAACAGAAACGAAAAGATCGTGGAGGGAAAAAAAATGATGCAGAAGGGGACAAAAGCAATAAGAAAGAGAGAGACGTGTGGTATAAGTTGTACAACAGAATCGGTTTCACTCACATCACATGTTCCAATTTCATTAAATAAGTAATGTTCGAAACATCCATTGTCACATATCTTATTACTTTCGTATCGATTCTGATTCCTTCTCAAACAAGAACTATATAAAATAAAATAAACAGCAAACACGATTTGGAACGTATCTTATTTATGTGATCATCATCACTCCTACTGCAGGAGATGAACTTTTTGTATTGAACAAAACTTGTAGAAGACTATAAGAAACAAAATCTCCACTAAACTTCAAGAAATTACGATATATTTATATATCTATCTATATATTTCAACGGCCGACAAAAAAAAAAGTTCCTTATTTGTTAACGAAAATTTGATCATTTTAGTGTTTGTTACTCTCTTAACCGGTCCAAATTCTCCGACTTAACCAACTCAATATCTCCTTGTCTCGGTGTAAGAAACTGTACAGCTTTTTGTGTTCATCACGTAGAAGAGTTACTGCTGTGTTCGTCATCTGAGCTTGTATCTTCTTGTCTTGCTTTATACCTATTAAGAACCGGTAACGAAGCTGTAGCAGAAATTCTGAACGATCTAGCTGAAGCCGAACCCATCGCTGTAGACATTTCTTGCATCGTCTTCACTTCTTTACAAACGTTATCGAGAACTCCCAGAAAGTCTCTCACGACCATAAAGATTCTTAAAGGATGTGCTTCCTCTTTTGCAGTGTCTCCATGAAAATACTCTGTTACTTCTTTAACCATTGACAAAGCTTTTCTTTCTCCTCCTTTAATCTTTCGAATCTCTTCCTCTGCTTTTTTGAGAAACGTTTTCATCGAATCAAAGAACTTCCCTTGAGTTACTGTTGTTGTCTCTGTCTTGAGAAAAGATTGGAGTTTATCAAGGCCGGTTTGGAGCTTTGTCACGTAACCACTCAGTACATCAGAATCCATTCCGGCTGATTTTTTTACGTTTACAAGATCTCTACTGAGTCCAGCAACGACTTGTAATCCTTGCTTTCTGAAACCGTCTTTGTTTCCGTTGAGGATGGTTTCATCTATCGTTGTTGTGGTTACCTCGGATTTTGTGATTTCTTGGACGACAAAGTGAAGCAATGTGGTTTTGCCATCAACTCCTTTTATGTCTACGAGTTTTAAAAGAGTATCGAGTTTGAAGGCTTTGGCATCTCCGCGATTAGTGCCAACGTTCATTCTGTTTCCTGTCATTAGAACAGCCTCAAGGAGCTTAAGGAATAACCTGCTTGCTTTTAACTCTAAGCTTGCTTCCTACAAAACAACCAAGGGATCAAAAAATTAGGACAATTCGTTTGACAGATTGAATCATCAAGTGTTTTAAGAGTGACTAACTAAACCTCTAGTGTCTGGAAAGAGTTCCTTAGATACTTGACTTCTGCATTAAAGTTGGCTCTATACAACATTGCTTCAACTCTTTTGAATGCAGAAGGGATATCGAGAATGGTTTTGAGGAATCTTTCAGCTGTTCCTAGTTTCGAGACATCACCAGAGTATTCCCGGAGTTTTATCTCTTCCTCCTTTGTTGGAGCCATCTTCACCAAAGTCTCTAATAGCTCTGCACCTAAGCTCTCGGGATTACCTGTCACCGTGCCACATATTTGATTAGACTGAATTAATAGGGACTACAAATATTCATGCATCTAAGAATAATGATCAATTTTATTTTGACAATTTTAATGATTATACAGAGCTCTACATCATGTTAGCTGGTCCTGTAAAATTACAAGATGAGCCTTCTTAGTTTTGTTTTTCAGAAGTTGCGCAATCATTTTAAAAGCAATTTAAAGCAGAGAAAATCATTTTATATGTATTTGTTCTTTGCAATGATTACGGCTTGTGGGCGAAGCCAACAATTAAGCTTTATACCACTAATACCTCTGATGAGCATCTCTACTACTGTTCCTACTACCAGGAAAGGTCTCCGTTAATACATCAAGGTATTAATACTCAAAAATAGGTTATGTGTCGCGGACAGGAGCCTAAATGCAAATAGCTTACTAACTTATCACGATCAAGGTAAATGCCAATCCTTGCTTTACGCAAATGGAACTCTACTCCAAGTAATGAATCAAATGGGAGACAAAAACATACCATCCAAAAGAGCTTCTGACACCTCCTCACGTGTTACATTCAGTGCTCTTAAGAGGATTGCAATGTTCTGAGACTTCTTTGGATCAAGCACTCTGTTCTCATTCTCAGCTGGAGGCATCACTGACCTTCTCACAGGTTCTTTTGGAACTGAACTTGTTGAATTGCAACCAAACAGATGCTCCATCCGATCTTCGTTCAGTCTGTTTGATAGCATAAGATTCAAAAAGTTATTGATAACGTAAAATTCAAATGTATGTGTCACAACAATGCAGAAAACAGAGTTATACGCACTGGAATGAGCTTGATTTGAGCTGATCCCAAACTGTGGCTCGATCAGAGCTCGCGCGTACTTTATCCCAGTGGAGGGGCTTTAACTTTGGCCTGCTTGGATCCGTGTCACCATCTCCTGTTTTCTCCAGAGAGCCGGCTAATTCACTTTTGGCCCCTTCAACAGCTTTCGATTGAGGACTTGGAGTCTTGAATGCTAGTTTTCTTGAAGGATCGTCTGACTTTGTGGGATTCGTTGCTTCAGAATTGCTTAGTTTTCGGGGTATCTGGAAATCTCTCGGCCGTATCTGAGGAGGCGGAGGAGGACGAGGAGGAGGAGGCGGAGGTGGAGGTGGCGCATGGAGTGGCGGAGGAGACCTCCTTGGAGACACTCGTGAGCTGAGAGGAGATTTTTCCTGGGTAATCGCCTGAAACGCCGCCCTATTCGGCGGAGGAGGAGGCTGAGAGAACTTAGGCTTGTTCTGTGAATAAGGAAGCTCTTGTTCATCAGTTTCCAAGCCCCTTAGAGGTGGAGGTTGTACTGTCGGCAGTTTCTGCTTTATCGACGGAATGATAACGTGCTTCATCTCCGGCGACCTAGATGCTGCTGTTCCGGCAGTCATAGCTGAACCGAACTTCGACTTCGGAGAAGTCCTCTTCGAATGAGGCATTGATCCAGAGGAATAGCCATTGCTGTTGCCGGGCCGAGGAAATGCCGTGTAGTAACCGTCATCGCTGCTGATAGCAGATCCGTGCGGCGTGTAAAACGCCGTGTCTCGGCATTCCTCGTCGGAAGATGATGAAGAAGCAGACAAGGCCGACGGAGAGTTCTCAGACGGCTGCGGCTTAGCTAACGGTGGAAGCGGTTGAAGTTCCGGACTCGGCCGATAGCGATCCGATCTCTTAGCCGAATTCAATTTCCGGTACGGAGACGAATTGACCAGTCCATTACTTCCACCATTAGTCTCGCTCGCCGATTCACGGCTCGGTTCAACGGTTCCCATATAAAGAAATGTAGACGACGTCGGCGGTCTCGGATCTTCCTGGAATATTCGAGAACCACCATCGCCTCCTCCAGTAACGAGTTTCTGAGTATCGCTCGCGTGCTTAACTTTATGACGATACAAGAAGAAAGCTAGAGCTGAAAGCATACCCAGTGTGACAATTCCAACAGATATGACGATCGCAACTTTCTTCCCAGGTTTCGCCGGTTGAGTAGTAGCCGTCGGAATTGGTAAACCGCCATTGACGTCAGCGGAAGCAGGAGGCGGAGGAGGAGGAAGCTGACTCTGGTCAGGCGTAGACGGATTCTCTGGGAAAAATGGCTGATCAGGAGCGTCCGGAGGTATAGGAGGAGACGGCGTGGACTCGAAATCTGGAGGTGGAGTAGAAGTCTCCGGGAAAAGCGGCTGATGGAGAATTCTTCGATGAAGCTCGTTAACTTCACTACTAAATCGATTCAGCTTCACGCCACCAACGGAACTAGACGGGGGAAATAGCGATACAGAGATCGAGAAGAAAAAGAAGAAGAAGGAGAAGAAGAATCTCGATTGAGGAACTCTCATGGCGAATTCTGATTAACCGTTTTACAATTCTCCTCTCTCTCTAAATTCATCTTCTTCCTTCTTCCTGCTTTTTTTTTTGAGCTTCTCTCAATACTTTTTAAATTTTTTCCTTCTTCGTCAGATCGTATCTTCAGTGGAAAGAAAATTAAAAATGGTTTAATGGAAAAAGAAAAAAAAAGGTGAAAAAGAGGAAAGTAAGAGCAGAGGAGAGGAAGCGAAAGTTGGTTCCGTTTAAGATCTGAGATTTAAGATGCTGACGTCAGCATTCCGGGATCGTTTAAGTTACTTTTACCTCCTTTAATTTCCCGTTAATTAGTAATTAGTAATCCATATAATAATTATAAAAAAAACTAGTAGCATTTTAATGCGCGAGAAACATATGTTAAATTGCAGTGTGAAGAATTTGGAGGTAAAAGACAATAAAAATGCAGAATTGAGACAAACGAGCCTCACATTTCACATCAAGCTTCAGGATATTGACTACTATTAAATTATAAAAATACAAAAAAAAATCAACTTTGTAATTAAACTATGGATGGGACTCTTATGACCATGTTGCTTTTACATTAGATTTCATTTTCTAATTCAACAAAATAATACTTGTATATAAATTTGGAAATCCTCCCACGTGAGATTCAACAATTTTAAATATTGGCTGACGAAAATGTCCTCAAATCTGTAATATATTAATTAACGAAGAATGTGACCGTCTCTTTCCCTCCAACGTAGAAATTTCCGATTTTGTTTCTTTGAAACCAAGACAGAGGAAAAAGACATGTACATACCATTCCATCATCGACTTTTCGATTTTTATTTTTTGTTTTTTTCATTTGCCCAAAATTGATTTTATTTTTATAAATTATAACTACAATTACGATTACAAAACAAATAAAACCTTCCGTTTTAGCCAAACAACAACAAGTAAAATCCGTCTGATTCTATAACCGGAAAGCCAATCCACTGAGGTCCAGTCCACCACCACCGTAGATTAGAATATGTGCCAATAATTCCAATTTTTTTAAAAGACTTTAAAAGTTTGTTTTTTATTACTAAAACAATATTTTGTTCGATTTTAAAATAAACTGTAACAGCTGTTGGTAAATGGTACTCTGTACCTTTGTCGTAAATAAATATATTATATAAATTTTGTATGAATTTAAGAAACACTGGATTTTGTTGTGTTGTGTTGTGTTGTTAAGAGAATTTAAAATGCAGCTTAAGAAAACTAAAAAAAAATTACTTTACTCTTCTTACAACGAATTTCACAGACAGATGACGTGTTTGTTAACATGGAGTGGGTTAATAATGCGTATTAATCAAGTATATGACGAGTCTATCTATTAAAAAGACAAAAAAAAGTGAATAAAAAGGAAGAAAGAAGACCCATACATGTAATTTTGGAATAAAGTGATACAACGGGCTCAACGTTACATCCCTATCTTTTATCTTTTCCTTTTTTTTTTGCTTTTTATAATTCTTTCAATTTCTCGTTTCTTTTGTCTTTTTTTAGGTAAAAGAAAATAAATGGTTTATTGTACCACCGACTCTCGGTTAATTGAGAAATATAGAACAAAGGGGTCAAGCACACGCTCTCTAGCATTTTGCTTTTTTTTTTTTTGCTTTCTCACTCTCTATTTTTTTTTACAAATAACTTTCTCATTATCTTTCATCTTTATACCTTTTTCAATTTATACTAGGGATGATCCCGCGCTACGCCCGGATGGTACCAAATTTTTTTTAAATTATTTCAGTAATATTTTTTATCCTATCTAGATTTGTTTGTAATTGTTTTTTGGATGTGCATTTGTTAGTGTTTGATAAAATTGTAGGATGTTGAACATTGAAGATTAGTTTCATGTTTAGACCTAAAAAATAGAAATAACATTTACTTTTGAAAACTTATTGTATTCATTAATAGTATCAGATGAAGTATTTTTAAAAGAAAAACATAACATATGTAAATTTTATTGAAGACCTCTTAATATTTGGTTAGCAAAAAAATTATCATTAGTGAAATAAAAATAAGCATTGATTGTTTATATTTTAAATATGAAATTTCTCAATTTGATACATAAGTATTAAAATACATTACTATATATTATTAATAGTTAGGTTTCTTTTCCAGTAATATGATAGATGTTTCCTTATCTACCAAAACCGAATAATATTAAATAGTATACCATAGTATCTTTTATCCTCGTAACTCAGTTACCTATTTGATGTAATAAAATTGTATAATATAAGCTTTACAAATCAGAGTAGGTGAATAAAAAATATATTCTATTTGAACCTAAAAGCGTTTATAAAAATTTATAAAACCAAATTGAACGAATACAATTAAATTAAAAATATTTTTCAATATATTATATTTTGTTTTAAATATCCTTTTGTCTTTAAAAAATGAATGAATAAAATATAAAAATTAAAATGTTTTATTTAAACGCTATTTTGTTCTACATTAACAGATTAGTAACGATTACCTAAAATGTTTTTTTTAAATTAAACAATAAAAATAAATTTAAAGTTATTTCCATGTTCGTAAAAGTTTTAAGACATAAATTTTGTTTTATTTTCTCCTATAAAATTATATATAAATCTAAAATGTAAATAAAAAGAAATATACAATTAAATGAGTTTTGGCATTTAAATGAAATCATGTTTTTAATAAAAAGTGATTTTATCCTCATAATCTAATTACCTATTTGATTAAATTTAAGTTGTCTAGTATAAGCTTTGCAAATCATAGTAGGTAGATAAAATATTCATTATATTGTAACCTCAAAAAATGTTAGTATATTTCTAAACTTTTAAAAACTTAATTTACCCAATAAAATTAAATTTCCAAAATGGTTTCAAGAAATATTATTTTATTTTAAAGCTTTTTGGTTTTAAAAAATGAATTATTCACAATTAATTTTTTTTTTGGTTTCAAAACTAAATGATGCAAAATCAAGTCACACTTTCATAAAAAATCTGCCATTTACATTTAGTTACTATATTTCTATACAATTACGAATTATGAATCAAAAAAGTAACTTATTTGTATGTACAAAATACATACATATATTATGTGTATTCATGAGTAGTAAAATATAGTATATTTCATAATATAATTTTTATGTCAAATAAAAATATAATCAGAAAATTGTATCCAGTAAATTTTTTTACAAATTAAAAAATGAAAAAAGTAATGTAAAATTATTTCCATATTCTTTAAGGCTTTAAGATATAAAATTTAATTTTTTCCCCTGTATAATTATGTTTAAAGAACATATTTAAATTTTATAAGATAAGTAGGAATAAAAAAAAGAAGATGTGTTGATTTGAGTTAGAATGATTGGTGGATTTGAAACATGCCTATTTAACGGCCCAAAAACATGAAATAAGAACATTTTTTCACAAAGCTCGTATTTTGACCTAATTTATCCTAAATTAATAAACAATTAACTAAAAACTCATACGAAAATATGAAAAAAACGAAATCCAGTTAAAAAACCCAATTATAATACACTTGGCAGGTAGCAGTCATGTGGCTTCCTTTTTTTGTTGATGTAAGGCTCCAATTAATAATTTTTATATAATTATAATTTTCATTTGCTGAGGATGCAAATCTATTTTGCTCGCATTTACATATTTGCCCTTAATCTTTTACCTGTTTTACCAACGTATAATGCATGAGCGTCAGTGACAATACAAACAAGAGGTTCAGTTTAATTATTATCTAAACAAGAATTTGTATTATTTTTTACAAATGGTTATTTTAAGCATATTTCTACTTTTGGGTGTTTTCTGTAAGAATTGGTTTATACAATTGTCATAAGAAGAAACAAATATTCCTCTTGGCCAGACAAAAAAAAAATGAGACAAGAAAAAAAAAGGTTTTCTTCTTTTCCACGTAAACATAAAATCTGCCAAACACTTAAGGCTCAAGGTAAATAATATTCTTCCAACACTTTTGTAATCATTTCTCTGTCATTATTGTCACTCTTTGATATTTATATTGACACAAACCACAATTATGGTATGTTATGCCTTTTCAGGTAAAACAAAAAGAGTTTCGTGAATTTAATTCAAAACTATAATTTCAACTAAAACCAATGTCGCATTTTACAAGAAAAATTGTGTGAAAATCCATATTTTGTGAACCAGAAACTACACTTTCGAATCGAGTTTAGTTTTTTAATATATTTAAAAAAACGAATTGCTTGATGTAGTTAAGAAAAATAATCGTTAGATAAAACTATTAGAAGCATGTAATCATACCGACAGATCCGAGAAGGTAATGGGTCGGACGGGTCAATGCTTAGACTTTAAATTCAGGGTCATCTTATTAGTAGTATTTATTAGGTTCTTTAATTATCTGGGAGATTAAATATTAATTATTGGTGGTAATCATATAAAGCTACTAGACAAATCCCTTCCTAGTGTTGTCATAATGATTATGACGGGATTATTCAAAACGTTCAAAGCAATTTTAGAATCCCACACCACTTCACCCAATTATATCAATCTAATCACAGCCTTTCAATTAAAATAACTCGAAATGAAATCAGATCTTGAGTACTAAATTATTATATTGAATAAACAACAAAAATGACTAATAAGTCTTGGATAAAAGAGGCGAAGAACCAATGGTTGTATTAGGCCGATGTATATATTCAAGGGCCTAACTAAAGCCCATTATGTGCCGTTCTATTGAACCACTTAAGGCCTGTTAATCATTAATAATACGGCTCCATAATATGAATATTAGATAGTAAATTAACTTATTGAAGTGATCAAGTCCAACAAAATGTTTTGCAGAAACTTGTTTTCCACGTCATCGAGGGACCCACGAGCCACGATTATTATGTTGATGGTAGATTTTAACAAAATATACAACTAATAAAACGGTAGTTTCTACAATTATAAAAAGAAAAAATAGATTTAGTAATTGAAACAAAAATTCTCTAATTTGTATTTTTCTATCCGTTTGGTTTTTTTTCTATTAAGGAGCCACTGAAACAAACAAATCGGTTTACTCTAATTTGTATTTTCCATCAAAATTCCCAAAAATATGGATTAAAACACCCTTAGATAATGAACAACACTTGACAGTCAAACAAAGTAACGAACTTTTTGATGTTTGTGTCCACAATAGACACGTGTCACGATGTACGGTTTCTTAAAACAGAACAATTCAACATCTCAACGGCATTATTTTTCATGTCAGTGTTGAACACATCACTTTTATAGATATCCTGAAAATATCAAAAATACTCCTACTACACATTTCAACCCAAGAACAACACTGACTATGCAACGTTTTGCCTTTTCTTTTTTTCCTTAAAAAGTAAAATATTGATTCTTCCTCTGTACTCTTTAATAAACCATCTTTTATAAACTTCTCATACGACTGAGAAAAGAAACCAAAAACACAAGTAAAGAAAAGAAGCTGCACCAAAGCAAAAATGAGACATCTTCTTTACATTTTGTTCTTCATTCCCTTTCTTGGGTTTGCAGGTAAAAATCACAAACAAAACGTTAAAGAAATTTTGTTTTTTTGTAACTCATAGCTATAATCTGTATGCAGGAGCTGGTCAAGAATCAACTCCCATTGAAGCTCTGAATCTCCATCATAAAGTCCTTCAACTTCCTCAAGCTAGTGATCTTGAGCTCGCTGTTTCCGTGAGAGACAACAAAACCATTTCTGAGATTTCCTCAACCATCATAAAAGCTGAAACTTGGCTTAAAACCCATGTCCTCTCTCGTTACCCTTCCAAAAAAATCACCACCATTGTTATATTTTCCCCTGATTCTTGCCGAACCACACAACACAAACCCAGCTTTGATCTGGTTCTGTCATCTTTGAAGAACCTATACCATTCTCTCACAAGATGGGGTCTTGAGAAGAACATCAAAGTCTCCTGTGGCTTCTCGTACCAGTGCTTAAACAACTCAGAAGCATTTCAACATCTTGAAATGTTTAAACCTGTTCTTGTCTTTCTCAAATCCGTAAACTCCACTTTCACCATAAACACACCTCTAAATTTCCTTTATTCGCCTGCTAATCATCTTCATTTGCTTCATTCCGTTGAAAAGTTCGGATCTCTGAGCTTCAACAAGGTGAATTTCTTAAACCCTGAACCAGAAGAAGCTACGACGACGATGAGAAGAAGAAATCTAAGATCTTTAATCCATTTTAGCAGAAAATTCACTATCAATTTCCCGACATTACCCTCTCCATCACCAGAAAACTCACCAATTCACTCCTCAATCGGATATCCATCTCCACAATTTTCGCCGGAGCAATCTCCGATCTCCTCTCCTTCCCCATTTCCGTCGGAGTCACCTCTTTCGAGCCCAGGACTCTCTCTTCCGCCTCTTTCGCCGTGCATTTATCCTCCAGCGCCGTCGCCATCGCCGGTGAATAAGAAGAAGGACGTGGAAGGACTATGGTGCGTGGCGAAACCGAGCGTGGCGGCGGAGACGTTGCAGCAATCTTTGGATTTCGCGTGCGGACAAGGAGGAGCCGACTGCGATGAGATTAAACCTCACGGGATATGTTTCTATCCAGACACGACCGTGGCTCACGCCTCTTATGCTTTCAACAGCTATTGGCAGAAGACTAAACGAAACGGAGGAAGTTGCTCTTTCGGTGGCACGGCCATGCTTATCACAACTGACCCAAGTAAGTAAAAAAAAATCAAATTTTTGGAGTAAGATCTGATAATAATTGCAAATTCATGATTCTTTTTCGCAGGTTATCAGCATTGCCGGTTTGTTCTGAGTTGAGAATTGTCGGACAATGGAAGATTTGGAAATGGAAAGCTAGAAGAAAGCACGAATTTATTTCTCGATAATTATTATTAGTTATCTTTAGTTTGTGTTAATTTGAAATCGAGCCGGTTCGCGAACTATTTTATCATTTAGGTTAATCAAAATCGAGTTCGGTTAAGTCCAAAATCAGATTCAAAAAAGGAGAACAAAAATTAAAAAATAATATCAGAGCCAGGTTTCGATCCTGGGACCTGTGGGTTATGGGCCCACCACGCTTCCGCTGCGCCACTCTGATTTTGTTGATATTTTACTATTACATTTTAATATAACGTACTCAGCCTCTTTGTTATTGTTTGGGCTTTGTTGTTTGATACAGGTCTATCTATTAGCAGATCACTAATAATTCCTCCTTTTGTAACTTTAACTTTGCGAACATTCAAAAGAATGTTTCTACATACTGACTGTGTGTGCCCACATTAATATTCGTGGGAAATTTCCAACAAAAAACGACAGCGTTTAGATTCGTTGAAGCGTCTTTGGCAGTTGAATTGACTGAGTAGACGAAAACTCTTATGAGCAACGACGACGACCCAATCCATAATACAAACAACTCCGCTCGAAGACTTAAGACCCACTCCACTTTCTTTTTTATCCTCGTCAACTAAGCCCAATGTTATTTTACACATTATTTAGTTTTTTTTTCTTTGTTTTTTGGTTACGACATCATTTTATTGATACTCTCTAGTGGGCAAGTTTCACACACACAATAACTCATAAATTATTCCTAGTATATATATGCACCTCTTGAAAAATCGAGTTTTTTATTATTATTTGTAAAACTTTAAAAAAGTTGTTTTATTCTATATAAACCAATACAATACAAGTTTAGGATCAATCAAAAAAAGATAGTGTGTGAGACGGTGTTGACGGTGGTGCAACGAACTGTCACCGTCATGTAGCATGAGCCTTAAGTCTCTCGTACCGACTTTAACTATCCACCGAAACGATTCGCCATTCCTGTTACGCCGCGTGGACCACCAGAAGAGTCCAGCCTTATTTAACCAATGAGAAGATGCCAGATAAGCAACGGCTCAATGCCACCACATATCACAAAATGAAAAAAGACATTATACTCCAGAGTGGCAAAAGCTTCTTTCTTTTCCGATTAAATTTTTATAATACAGCTCCGAAGATATGGCACCCTAATTTTTCTTTTTTCAATTTACTTTATATATTAAATTAAAATTAGTAAATAATGGTTATATAATTAACCACTATTATAGACAAATTATGATTTATATACAGAATATATATACAAATTTCAATTTATTTGGTTAAAAATGAACACGAACATTTAAATTGTATAAAATTAAAACAAGATAAAAATTCTTTAGTTTCTAAAATAATTTAAATCTAAGTTGGACGAAGACTAATTCGCTGAAACTTCGATCATCTTCGGTAATATATGACACTCTACTTAAAGAACAACTGTTTACTTTATTTTGATTTTAATTATTGTTTTTACATTTCTAATTAGAACATATGTTTGGGTGATTATCGTGAGAATTTCTCAAAAGTCTTCGACATATTTAATTAAATAAAAATGCTGAAAAGTTCCCAACGAATTGGTAAAAACTTCGTCTTCTATGTAATAGGGGTGATTTATATCATATCAAGTGGACTAAACAAACTCTTAAACCAGCATTAAAACAAAAAGTTGGGGGAGCTAAAATCATAGAAAGTAATTATAACGAGTTATAAGATCGGTAAAAAGGTTATAGTTATGAGTCTATGGCATAATTGGCTTGGTATATAAACTCGAATGTGTTTAAGTAGACATGTTTATATATTGGCGAATAGTAATCTTCTACAATATAACATGCTATTATTGTAAGAAATTTCTCAATAAGTTTGGCAATTTCTAACTAAAAACAATGCATTGACTTGGTAAAACAAAAATCCTATAATATTCCAAAATGAATGACAACATATTACATAAAATAAATGAATTTAATGGATTGAAGAAAGCAAGAGCAGCACCACTTGATCACTCATAGCCCACGTTCCCACTCTCAATCCCAATTCTAAAGATTTCTTCACAAAAATATATATAAATCAAATCAACTCCAAAACAAACACAACACAAACACAAGACGTGCTCACAATACATCACACACTTCACTCTTTCTTCTTCTTCTTCTTAAATATCTCATCAAGATCACATCTCAAAATTCAATATATACATGGCTCTCGAGACACTCAATTCTCCGACTTCAGCCACCGACACCGCTCGGCCTCTTCTCCGGTACCGTGAAGAAATGGAGCCGGAGTATCTCGAGCAATGGGCTAAAAGAAAACGCACCAAACGACAACGTCTTGATCAGAATCATCACAGTCAAGAAACGACTCCTTCCGAAGAAGAGTATCTCGCTCTTTGTCTCCTCATGCTCGCTCGTGGCTCCACCGTCCATTCTCCTCTTCCTCCGTCTCCGCCGTTACGTCCGCTTTCTTCCGATCACCGTGGTTACAAGTGTACGGTATGTGGAAAGTCGTTTTCCTCTTACCAAGCCTTAGGCGGACACAAGACGAGTCACCGGAAACCGGCGAGTGACGTTAACGTTCCTAGTAACCAAGAGCCGTCTAATAACAACAGTCACAGTAACAGTAACGGCGGTTCCGTTGTTATTAACGGCAACGGTAATGCTAGTAACGGTGTCAGTCAAAGCGGAAAGACTCATACTTGTTCTATTTGTTTCAAGTCGTTTTCGTCTGGTCAAGCGTTAGGTGGACACAAGCGGTGTCACTATGACGGTGGTAATAACGGGAACGGTAACGGCAGTAGCAGCAACAGCATAGAAGTCGTTGGTGGTAGTGACGTCAGCGATGTGGATGATGAAAGATCGTCGGAACAAAGCGCGATCGGAGGCCACCGTGGATTTGACTTAAATTTACCGGCTGATCAAGTCGCAGTGGTGATCTCTTAACGTTGACTCGGTTTCGAAAAGAAAAGTCAACTTTCAAGCGAGGAATGGAGTTAGTGGACGGTGAAGATTAACGGTCGTTTCTTTCCAGTTAGCTTCGGCTTGACTGAGCCTGTAATGAAAATGATTGGAGTGGACTTGCGCAATTGCAGTTGCATTATTATTATTAACATTTTTTATAATAAAAAAAAGAAATGTTTATTTGTTGTTGGATTTGTTTATAGATAAGAGGAAACAATTTAAAATTGAAATATTTTTCTAAAAAAGAAAAAATAATATTACAGAGATGGATGATTGGATCGTACACGCTATTATATAGTGGACCGTTCTGTAATACTAATAATTCTTATTTATTTTTCGTAATTTGTACTTCATTTAGTTCCGCAAGCAAAGGAAAGCCACTTGAATTCTGTTACACACAGCTCCTAGTGATCTGTTCATTCACATTAATTATTTAATTAAAAGTCAATAAATACCTGTCATTAATTTGATTTGCAACGCTTCATAACACGGATTAGTCTGGATCGATTAAAGATTGAACACTCTCTGACTTGTTCAGAATTCAGTCGAGAAAATTTGAAAAATGTTTCATGACAAAACCAAACAAAAAAATAAATATTTAATTTGTTTCTAATGATAAATTAAACTGTGAAAAATACAAATTAAAACTTAATTTCTGAAAATCAAAACCCAATTCAACAGAACTATATAAGATTCGTTCTAGTATGACATGGTAAGATACCAACTTTTGTGGACGACGAAACGAAACTCAACATTCAAATATAAAAACCCACTTCATGGTAGAAGGAAGAAACCAGGCTGCTTAATAGGCCCATATGATATGTTTAATAGGCCTTTTTTAAAATGGCCTGATATTAGTCGATGAAGATATTCAAATGGTTAAGAGTAATACTATTCCAAAGTTTAATATAATAATATTTAGTGATGAAGAAATACATAAAGCAAAGTTGTATAGGGGAGTTATATTGAAACTTACAAGAGCTTTGACCGTAATGATTTGAACATGTTACCACACACGGAAGTGAATCAGCAAATATGCATGCATACGATCTTCTTTGTCTACAAGAATCTACATCTCCCATGTGCTTTCTCAATAACTATGTTATCTTGTTTTACTGATTAATTCGTATCAATTTGATACTCAAGAAACTATAAGAGCATTGCCAAATGAAAATCAATAATATAAACTAAAACGTCCTTATTCCAATTGGCAAAAATCAACATATTGAGGAAAAAGCTACTTGGTATTACACATTATAAGACGTTAAAAAATCCACAAAGCACATGTGATATGTACTAATGTTAAGTCTTTGAAGTCTATTTGACCAAAACCGTTGGAAGTAATCATCAGCTTTTTCTCCTAACCGACCAAACTCTTAAGGATGCCTTATCTTTCTCCATAATAATGTGACCCTCATTTTTATGTGCTCTTCTTTTTATTCTAATGTAATTATTATGCTTTTTTATAAATAAATAAATCAAATTTCATGTTTTCGTTTCGTTTTATGTTAATTTTTTTCTTTTTTTAAACTTAGTCGAGAGCTAGAGCCAATGATGTAATTATATAAACAAAGCTAAGTTATCGTGTATAATGACTTGACAAAACAATTTGTAAAGCAAATTAATAAATATGCTTCACCTTTTTCGTCAGGCGCATTATAGACATCTACTATGTTAAATCAAATTACGTTGCCTTACAAATTAGGGTGATAATCGTCAGATTCCTTATAATAAGAAATATTCGTTTTATATGTTATATAAGTTTGTTAAGCACATTCATGCGGATGCGCCCGAGGGTGACGTGGTATAAATCCATATATATTATAATATAATGTTTCGCGAGAAACATATTATTAATTGACATTGGATCCTTTTGGATTTCAGTGTTGGGGAGGGGTCTGTAGAAAGAATAAAAGGCAGAGGAAAGATAAACAGTTTTTTAGATATATAATTGTTACGTAGTTACTTAGTATTTATTTATAGATATACATATATATATATATATATTTTTTTTAAATTATAATATGGAAAGCATATATTATATCACAATAAAAAAAGAATGTTGCGTGCGGTCCCCTTTCGGCCACTAGGGCAAAAGACGGACTCACTTGTTCTACCGGTCTATCACCATTTACTCTCTCTCCTTTTTCTTTTCTGGTGGAAGGTAGAAATTTAGAATAGTCTATTTTTCTATTATTCGCTTATAATCCTTAATCTTTGGATTTATTAATACTATTTGCTAAATACCTTCAAATTTTATTAGCTTGTATCTTTTTTTAGTGTTGTTTATTCAGATCTCTTGTATAAACCGTTTTTGACTCCTTTATTTGGGTTTTTATTTTTGAAATGTTCGTTATGTGAATTTGTCGACTTTGTCTCTTAAAGGATATTGCATATAACGAGACAGTTTTACAAAGAATTAGCAATCGAAATAATGAGTAAAACTTTTTTTGTTGGTCAAAAATAAAAGATAATAATCATCCTCATAAGTCATAATTCATGTTTAGTCTAACGGAAAAACATTGGTTTCGTTGGTCAACCCATGAAACCAAACTCTTGTCATAAATCCATGAATGAACGTATTTCCGAAAAGACTGAATCTTGACTCGCAGGCTGAATATTTTATGAATTCATCATATTCAATAGAAATATTATTTTTCTTACTCATTTCTACAAAAGCGAAGACTAAAAATAAAGATAAAGAGAGAGAGAGACAGCAGAACACAGTTTTACTTGTCAGGCTTAGCGTGACTGAGTTTATAAATACACACATTAAATCGTTACTAGACGCTTTTAAAGTTGAACCACTGATTCGAGTTTTTATCCATTAGAAAAAAAAAAGTAACACATCACTGAATTGGATTGAAAACAGTGAGACAAATCCTGGGTAATTATCAAGAAAACAGCTTTTTCCTTTTAAATCAAATTTAAAATAAAGTTTTAATTTTTAAGGCTGAGTGGTGGAGGCGGTGGTGCTGATTCAGAGAGTGGGTCATTGGACGGAGAGAGAGATAAAGAGAAAGGGGACAGAACATTCTGAGGGTTTCAGATTTGCACTAAAGCGAGAAGGAAGAAGAAAGAAGAAACAGCTCATCTTCTTTGATTCTCTCTGTTTTTTATTTCTTCATTTTTTAGGTTTTTTTTTGTTTGTTGGATTGCTGTTTTGTGTTTTGTCGGATTTCTCTTGGATTAGAGTTCTCTGTCTAGAAACAGCAGCAATTTAGCCCACACTTTTTTCCCCTGTCTTTGTTTCTTTTCTCTCCATCATTTCTTCGAATTGATCCTAAAGAAGCTTTCTCTTTCCACCAAAGGTATGAGTTTTCGTTGATTGCTATTCACTTTCCTGCACTCTTTTTATTTTTGCTGTTTCAGAAAATTTTGTCCAAAATCGAAATAAAAACCTAAAAATCACTTCTTTGTTTCAAGGGTTTAGGAGTAGATTTGCATGTTTTGGTATCTGAAGACCGAAAATTTCGTTTATTTCTGTAAATGGGTCGATGGTTTTGGATAATTTGTTAATCTCACTAACAACATAACAGAACTTTTTTTTTTGCTCCTTGAGCAACTCTCCATCGATCTCCATTGTTTTCTTTTAATTTCTATTTAATGGTTTTGCTCCTCGACACTAACCAAGAACTGCTTTATTCTTAATCGGATATTCGCACTTTTTCTAGGGTTCTGGGTTTTTGTTTCTTCTTCCTTTGATGCTTTCTGAACCTGAAAAGATTCGGTACAAAAACAGAACACTGAAAAAACAAAACAAAAAAAACGGAGAATTTGATAATAAAGAACTACGCAACGTGTCGGATTTATAAGCAAGTGGAGCATCTCTCTTTTGTGTTTTGCTCTTTCATGCTTCCCCTTTTATGCTCGTAAGGTTAGCAACTAAATAAGCAAAATAGGTTTCTTCTCTTTCAGTTTAAGTCTTAAGTCACTAATCTATAAAGTTTCACAGCTTATGCTTCAACAACACTCTACGTGTTTATACTTTTGCATCCAATAAGGATCTAAAATTTGGATCCTTAATGCTCTTGTGCTGACTACAACTATTCCGCAGATTCGATATTGAGAGAAGAAGAGAGCACAAACAATCTTCGGAACCACTTCCTTGTTTGTTTATTTGAGAGTTTTAAGGAGAAAATGAAGTTTATGAAACTTGGATCCAAACCGGATTCATTTCAGTCTGACGAAGATTGCATAAGGTAAAATATCTTCAAGATTTGAGTATTTGCATTGGTTCTTTTTCATATGAATCTCACTTCTCTGGCTGCTTACAGGTATGTGGCATCGGATTTAGCGACCGATGTAGTTGTAAATGTTGGAGATGTGAAGTTCTATCTTCACAAGGTAAAATCTCAATTCAGAAATCAAGAAACCGTTGTGTCTTTTAGCTACTGTGATCTATAATAGTGAAAACTAATGCCTTTTTGGTTTGGTTTCAAAACAGTTTCCTCTTCTGTCCAAAAGCGCTCGTCTTCAGAAACTGATAGCTTCAACAGTCGACGAAAAATCAGATGATGAAATCTCAATCTCCGATATTCCAGGAGGGCCTCCAGCGTTTGAGATATGCGCGAAATTCTGTTATGGAATGACTGTGACTCTCAACGCATACAATGTTGTAGCTGTGCGTTGCGCAGCTGAGTATCTCGAGATGTATGAGCCGATTGAAAGCGGGAATCTTGTTTACAAGATCGAGGTTTTCTTGAACTCGAGTGTTTTAAGAAGCTGGAAAGACTCTATCATAGTTCTCCAGACGACAAGATCATTTTATCCGTGGTCTGAAGATGTGAAAATCGATGTACGGTGTTTCGAATCAATCGCTTTGAAAGCTGCAATGGATCCAGCAAGAGTAGATTGGTCTTATACGTATAACCGAAGAAAGCTTCTTCCACCTGAGAGTAACAACAGTGGCGTACCTAGAGATTGGTGGATCGAGGATCTCGCCGAGCTTAGCATTGATTTATACAAAAGAGTGATTTCGACTATAAGAAGAAAAGGCGGAGTTTCACCTGAGGTTATAGGAGAAGCTGTTGAGGTTTATGCAGCGAAGAGAATCCCCGGCTTCATGATCGAAACAGATGATGATAGTGAATATGATGTGGACAAACACAGAACTTTGTTGGAGACATTGATTTCGTTGTTGCCTAGTGAGAAACAGAGTGTTTCTTGTGAATTTCTGATCAAGCTGTTGAAATCATCGTTTTCTCTGGATTGTGGAGAAGAAGTGAGGAAAGAGTTAAGTAGGAGAATAGGGGAGAAGCTAGAGGAAGCAAATGTGGCTGATCTCTTGATCAGAGCTTCAGAGGGATGTGAAACAGTCTATGATATTGACATGGTTGAGACATTAATAGATGAGTTTGTTACACGAACACGAAAAAGAGACGAGCTTGATCGTTCAGACATCAGCGAAGGAAATGCGTTTATTTCGGACAGCTCGAAAGCAACTGTTGCCAAGCTAACCGATGGGTACCTGGCTGAAATCGCGAGAATCGAACCCAATTTCTCTCCTTTAAAGTTCGTTGCAATTGCAGAAAAGGTTTCGGCTTTCCCAAGATCATCACACGATGGAGTTTATCGTGCCATTGACATGTTCTTAAAGGTAATATCTGCTCTGCAACTTCTCTAAATTTTCCTTTTTTTCGATCAAATGCATCGAATTTCTGTGTCAATTGAAAAACTCAATATGTACCCATTGTTCTACAGCAACATCCAGGTATAACAAAAGGTGAGAAGAAATCGATTTGCCGATTAATGGATTGCCGGAAATTATCACCGGAGGCATGTGCTCACGCCGTGCAAAACGAGCGGTTACCTTTACGGGTCGTTGTGCAGATTCTCTTCTTCGAGCAGGTTCGGGCCACGTCTCCCAACGCGAAACCTTCTCTTCCACCAAGCGGCTCTCACGGGAGCTCGAGGACGACGACCGAAGAGGAGTGTGACTCAGTCACGGCCACGGAGGAGACGACCACGACGAGAGACAGGACAAGTAGTTCAGAGAAGACCAAAGCTAAAGGAGTTGTGATGTCTCGAATTTTCTCGAAGCTTTGGACTGGTAAAGAAAGAGATGGTGTCGGAGATGTTAGTAGTTCAGATACGTCTGAAAGTCCTGGCTCAGCCACCACCATAGATGATAAATCAACACCTTCGACTCGCCGGAGAAAATCATCGTCTTGACTATAGACTATGTTGGGTTTTTTTCTTTCTTAATTATGACTTTCTTTTAAGCTAACTTGCTTTAGATCAAACGTGAGTTTGCTTAGATAAAAGTTTTGTTTCGGTGATTATAACCCAAAGTTTTTGACGTGAGCTCTGGTAACCGTTACAATTTGGAGAATCCAAATTCTAATGTTTCCTTTAGTTTTTTTTTTGGAATAAAAGGGTAAACAAGAATGTAGATTTTTTTATTTCCTTCGAATCTATTGATTAAACCTGTTACTTCTTCTTATTTTTTATCTGACATTATTAATATATCAAGAGGCATTAGATTACATTGGAGAGATACACAAATCTGATGTCGTATAGAAGAACATCATAATCTAAACTGCTAGCTAGGATGAATCACAATAGTCAATTTCGAACTCGATGTAGTTTCGGCGTTTTTGCATTAATAACTTCAATGATTAGAAATCTAAAAATATTTGAATATATTGCATTTAATTTATTAAAGTTATGCATTGAGTTTTGGAATCCGTTTGCATAGTCGCAAAATCTTAAAAATGCAAGGACGCTAAAATAATATTAGCTAGCAATTTGCAAGAAAGTAATTTATTTTATACAATTAAAAAGGTTTTAGCTGGCCAGATTTGACCAGGAAAAAATAAAAACTATAAAGAAAACTTGGTCAGTTTTCCATGAGGTTCTTTATTCTACGTCATCCAATTTATTATATACTTTCAAAAGTTTACGTTTGTTCCATTTTGTTAGTTTATTTGATTTTCTTTAACTATTTAGTTTGGATTAATCAACTTTTTCCTCGTTGACGAAGAATAAACCTTTTCGTTTGAAAAAAGTTCGATATAACCAAAAATCCGAAGAATTTGGTTTTGACTTCCTTTTCCTATGGAAATAGAAGTGGTGACTTATTCAAATATAATCGATCATTTAGCTTCTAGTATAACAGTTTTGACTTATTCAAATATAATCGATCATTTAGCTTCTAGTATAACAGTTTTTTTGTTTGTTATGAAAAATACATATAAAAATACAATTTGCTAGATATACTTGACTTACACAATGAAATTACTAACTTTTCAGTTAACAAATCCAAGAATGATCATACATACATATAACAACTTACTCTTTTCATGAACAACAATTTGGTATTCATAAACAAATAACGATAGATGATTCAAGTAACACTATACAAACATTGGTACATATATATATTACTAGCTTGTGCTTGTGCTTGTGCTTGTAATCCAGTTTATTTACAATTGATGCATGAAATTAAAGATAAAACAAAAAACAAGCGTAAGGAGATTAATTGAGTATAACACTGATGAGATTTGGTATTGGGTTTTGTAATTTTTGTGTTTGGTGGTTAGATCCTCTAAGATATTATATACAAATGATTATATATCTCTAGGGTCAACGAAAACAGACAATCCAGGCGTTGACCTAGTCCAATCTACATCGTCATCATCTCGGAGACGTTTCAGGCACCACAAATCCTCCGGCGAAAGCGCCTTCCAGTGAGGGATACCAGCCTTGAGTGGCTCACAGCTCGCCACCTCAGCAGCGACGACGGTGCAACTGCTTTTTTTAGCTATGTTATGAGCGTGTGCGCAAAGCGCTTCCACCATCTCCGCCGCGCGTGGCCCTTCTCCGCCGATACCGTACAAAAAATGCATCGCGAAAGGCTTGAAAAGATTAGGAAACGACGGGATCTTCAGAAACGGTAACGCGCCGTCGAAAACGCGCGTTGTCTTCGCTAATATGCGTTTGAGACGCGAAGTTCCTTGCACTTGAAGCCTGTACACGTCTTTACTGTTCCAGATACTTATAACTGCCCATGACCCGGTCGGGTCGGTCAAAGACCCGGTATCGTAGTCACTGCCACGTGGCACGGCCAGGAAAGTGCCGAGGGAGAGTTTGTTGGTGAGGATTGAGTTGATGTCTGAAGGGAAAAACTCGGTGGAGGAGAACCGGTTGCGGTAGAGTGACTCGGCGTGAGAGGGATCGAGTTTGATGATTTTGACTCGGCGTGAGACTGTGACTCGGTGGTTAAAGACCGGGTTGACCAGGAAAGTAGGTGTACGGTATTTGGAGTAGCCGCTTTTCTCGGTGAAGAGTTTGACCGAAGCAGCGTTGTCGTTTTCCGTCTGCACGTACGCGTAAACGGCACCGTTTAGTCGAAACCAATCTTCGAGTCTTTGCACCAACTTCAGTCCAATTCCCATCCTCCTACAATTTTTATTTTATTTTAATTAGTTTTAAATAATTAAAAATCGTTTACAAAATAGTCCTACCTTGCGTTATGCAACATCAAAATATTATAATTTAACTAGTAACCATCACATAATTTTTGTTTTTGATATAGAAATGAATTTAAGAAACATAACGTGTACTTAGGCTTTGTCATGATGAATTAATCAAAGAAAACACTATATAGAACTCGAACCTGTAGTACGGAGAGACTCGGAGGCCGGAGACGAAGGCGAGTTTGGTGGTGCTAATCTCCGGTGAAACGCCGTCTTGATGATCGAGTAATGCATTTCCACCACGTGTCACCATCTTGATCGTTCCTCTAATCATCCCAACTATCTCATTGCCGATCTCTGCCACCTGTCACATACATTGCCCAAATTAAAACGAGAGCTCAGAATAAGCAACAGAGCAAATGAAAATCATGGAACGTACCAGCATGTGGAAAGAAGGAGATTGTCGGATCCGGGCAAGCGGGTCACCCATGAGATCCACTGATAAAGACCCGACTTCGCAGCTTTTCTCAAGCTCTTCCACTCTCGTTAAGTCTCTGATTGGATCATAATCTCTCACCACCACTACTTGAAATCCTTTCCCCATGATTTTTTTAAATCAACTTATCAGCTAATAACAACTTTGCCTATAAGTATAACAAAACCGTACGGAGACCTAGACAAAAAAAGGATTTCTTCTTGTAAGTATTTCAGATTGGTTCTTCCACAAAGTGGGTATTGTCATTAGCCTATTTATAGTTAGTATTTAGCTTTGTTCTCCTAGTTAATTAATTAGTATATATGATTAGCGTTGTATTTTATTATCACTATCTCTATCTCCATGTTTTTATAATTTAAATGTCTTGGTTAGTGCTCTTTCTTTGGAACTCTGTCGATTCTTCCTCATTTCTGTGTTTTTTTTTTAATTCGCATATCTGCTTATATTATATGGTGATGATCCGGTTAGGATTCGTGTATAGCAACATTTTCCGAGAATATCATGCGGCTCATATGTTAATTCTGTTTTTTTTAAGTATATAGATATGAACGGATACAAGAAACAAGCCACGATTCTAACTTCCATCTTATTTTATACTTCTTCCAATTACATGGCACTGCGACTACGTTATAATGCATACCAACTTGAAATTTAATAAAACAAAAGACTAATTTTTATATTTCTATTTATATATATGTAGACCAAATTATGCTATGAGTCACATCTATAAAACTATAAATGTTACATCCCAGACTTTAAATAAAACTAACTTCTATGTTTATATATATGCTCTTTATCACATATATAAAACTATGAATGTAGATGTTAGTTTTTGTGAATTGTTTATATAACGTTTATTTACATCTTTGACCACACCTAACGTTTACTAATTCTAGTTCTTCTAACCACATTTTGACAACAAATTTCTTATCGCTCTTCAGCTAGTTATGCCGCTCATTCTTATTACTATCTATATATAAATATTTTACAGAACAAAAAAAACAGAAATTGGGAATTTTAGTATTATATAGAATACGACCAGAAATTAATTAAAAATCTGTGGGAAAGAAGTTGATCGAAGCACAAAAAAGCTGATATGGCGGCGGAGATACGTGGTGGGTTTAGGATTAGCGACGATCCCTTTGATCATTTTGCTTTAAATTTTGTTTTAATATATTATATAGTCACCTATATGCCTATAACATTTGCTGAATTTATAATTATAGAGCTCAATTAGAAAACATTTGGATATTTACTATATATTTTGTGATTGATGTCATAATGATTCCACATGATCATCACTGTCATCACCTCGATATCCCTTGCCCTTTTGAATGTTTTTTTTGAAAATCTAAGTTACAGCTTCAATAATATACTCAAGTTTATAAAATGTGTCTCATAACCGAAATAATATCACGTTTTTGAATTGAAAACGGTACAAGAGAAATCGAAATACGAGGATAAAAGTATGATCCGGGAAAATGTGACATTTCAAGCAATTTATACTACTAATAAGTAATAAATATTGGTGTTTAGAACATAGATAGTATACCATGTTAATAAAAATGGTATTGGTTAACCAAAAACAAAAAAATCGTAATAGATCTTGTTGATAAAAAATGAAAAAGAGAAAGGTTCGGTTCGGTCCGGTCCGATGAACAAAGGCGAAGGGAGAATCTGCAACGTGGCATAACGGTACTGGTGGTCCTGCAAATTTCTCCTGAAACGTAGGCCGTCGATTTTTCTAGAGGTGGGTCCATTTAGAATAAAAGCGATTACCTTTCTGGCTTTTAAAATACAATATTTTAGAGAAATGCGAAGGTGCTTCGCAATCTTTTAACTTGCAGTGGAATATCATCTTTCTGCGCTAATCATAATATAAGGAACGTGATCTGACGGCCACAATATTCTCTCACTTTTTTGTTTTTAAAATTACTTTTTTTTTCTCATATTCTTTGGATTGGATTCGTATCTTCAGTTTCTTCTCTATCTCTTCGCATTTCTTCACTTCCCTAATCAATTCGTTAATATTAATAAAGTATAGTTTTCACTGAAGATTATACTTGTTAGATGAAACTTATTCTGGTATATTAACATTTTTTACTTTTGATTTTCCACAACAAACGAAAAATATAAAAACAATGTTATTAATTTAAATTTTTTAAAACAATACAAAAAATGTTATTTATGATATCAAAATTTTAAAATAAGCCAACATTAACGAAAGATGCTGGATTTGAAATAAAAATAAGAGATTTTTTTTTTAAAAACGTCAACAAGAGAGACTATATTAGAAAGCGATATAGATGATGGAACATAGAAACAAATAATTGATGGATATCATTTTGTTATATAGTTTTATTAGTTAAAAATAATAACTAAATATGGTATATAAAAAGCTGTTTGTCGAGCGACTGCCTAGAACATTACTTTGGAATATTCACGAGTTTAATTGAAATCTTGTTTGTTGTCCACATAAAAGAGTTGAAAGTTGATTAAGCAATGACGAATTTGAGATAATCAATAATCAATAATCAATATTAATAATTAATAATTAATAATCAAATGGGCATGATTAGTTGTAAACCTCTAGGGAATTTCCTTTTATTGTAATATAAAAAAGATAAAATGCCAAAATTGTACATCACGCTACGTATGTAATGCCGTTGCTAAAAGACATCAAATGTCTGCTGATGTATTGGACTTTGTGACCTCACTTACTTCTCAAAAATATTATTAATCTTTTTTTTCCTTATTTTAGGGGTCAATCACATAGGAAATAAAAATAACCCGGTCCAAAACACGTATACATATAATATATATATATAAGCATTTTTTTGGTAGACCAAATCAACTTAGATGCATATATCTATTCCGTATGGTTAATTAGTTTATTATCCAACTTATGAAAATGGGCATGTGGAAAATTCAGGAGGTAAACGAATATATACATATGTTTTATCTGCACTTCAAATTTTTTTTAAATGATGGTTTTATAAGTTTTTGTAGTCAAATTGAAATAAAATATTGTGCTTTGTTATAGGGGAAAAGTTAAATTTTCCAAAATTTACGATATAATTACTTACTCTTATATAATTTTAATAAATGTGTGAGATACCTCGAAGATACCTTCTTCTTTTTTGTCTTTGACTCAGAGAAAAAATATAAGAAAACTCTTTAACAAACAAAAAAAGAAGTAAGAAGAAATATATATATCAAAGACTATTAGATAGTCGAAAAAAAAGTAAAAAGAAAAAAATCAAAAACTATTAGATTGATGAGTTGGACTAAAATCTCGGGCCAGACATAAGCCCATTTATGTAAATTATACCAACGGTTCGTTAAACCTACGTAATGATAAGAGTGCAGATTTCATGGGCCGACAAATAATAATATATAAAACGTCAACCCACTAACTAATGGACCTTATAAATAGCAAAGGAAACAGTAGTTTTGAATGGCTGTGGATATAAGTCTCCGATGCAAAACGACAACGTTCCTTGGCATTAGTCTTATCGCAATTACTATTGGTATGTGGGAAAAAGAAAACGCTCATTGCGTCACCCATGACATCAATGCATGCCGAGACTCGCTTTGGCTGTGTGAGTGACCATAGAAGAAGACTTATATTACCAAATTAATATTTTTTTAAAAATTATACATTATATTATAGGTAGGTCTCTTAGGATGTTATAGGGTCAATCGCTTCTTTCTTTCTTTCAGGGGTCGACTCAAAGGTTAGTTCCCTAAATTATTATATTTGTATCCCATTGTTTTTGTCCTTTTTAGATCTTGTAATGTTTTCTATATTTTAAAAAACTATATATTTTCTTCCATATCATGTGTACTTATAAAACTAATAAATAAAGGCGGGGTAAAAAATAAATTGCATAAAATGTAACCAAGCTAGGTGGTTAGTGGAGATTAGGGGGAAAAAGAAAAATATTTAACTATCTTTTTCCTCTGTATTGCATTGCATGTGATCTTTAACACATATCATACCAAAAATGTTTGTAATGATTAGCATTCCATGAAAAAGATAAGATTTCTGAAAAGAGTAAACATTATTATATATTATTTCACCCATTCACTAACCAGATATGGAAGCAATTATTGATGCTCTGATGCAAATTCCATTGATTACTCCTTTAATTTCCCTCATCTGTTGAGACAAGGACCAGTAAAACAGTGTTATACGTATCTAGATATAAGATAATATAGCAAGCATTTATTAAAATAAAGAGCTCCAATTTCACTTCAGAGTTGGCACCAATAACAAGCTTGGGATAATGCCGACGCATTTTTTTTATAAAAAATATTATAATTATTAAACGTAAATATATATTTTTTAAATGAACGGCTGAGAGAAGACACAACTTTTCGCGGAGACACGGAGCCGCACACACCCATCGTCTTGGAATATTGACTACTCTTATCTCTATCGTCACTTCAAAAACATAACGAAAAATTACATACAAATGATTAAGAATGTAATTCGTTTCATTTTTTTAAAAAGTAAATTATTTTGTTTTCTTAATAAATCGCCATAATTAACTCTAAAAAAATACATATATGGTGTAAGAATCTTCTACGGCGGCCAGCCTTCCTAATAAGTCCTTATGTCTTTTATTTATTTTATATTTTCAAAATAAATTATTAAAAAATCCCAACTTGGATTTTTATAGATACGTATTTATGTATATATATGTGGTCTTCTCTATCTTCAGAAGCATTTAATCTCTCTTTCGTTCTGTGCAAAGATCAGTTTCTTGCTCCAAAAGCAAATCTTTTTCTTCTTCCTCTCAGATTCTCCCAGACATTAGCAACAAACCAGGAGGGACAGAAAATTAAAAGCTTAATAATCACAAAACTCATCAGCAAAATTATTTAAATCTAAGCGGGAAGAAAAAGAAGAAGAAGATGAGTTGCAATGGTTGCCGTGTGCTACGGAAAGGTTGCAGCGAGAATTGCATCCTCCGGCCATGTATTCAATGGATGGAAACCGCCGATGCTCAGGGCCACGCCACCGTCTTCGTCGCTAAATTCTTCGGCCGCGCCGGTCTTATGTCCTTTATCTCCGCCGTACCGGAATCTCAACGTCCTGGTAATTAATCTCAACTAATTACGGTTTCGACTTCGATTTTGAAGTCTAATCTTCAAAATCTTCTTGATTTTGTGGTCTAATCTTCTTGATTTTGGCGCAGCTCTGTTTCAGTCTTTGCTCTACGAAGCTTGTGGAAGAACTGTGAATCCAGTCAACGGAGCAATCGGAATGTTGTGGACGGGAAACTGGAATATCTGCCAAGCTGCGGTTGAGACGGTGCTTCGCGGCGGTTCTTTGAGACCGATCCCGGAGCTTCTCACTCACGGCGGCGGATTCGCCGGATTTCCATCGGCTACCTCTGAAGAAGCATCTGAGATCTGCACGGAAATGCTGAATCTCCAGCAGAACGATTCAAGCGATCGTAACGTCTACCATCATTCCCGATTTTCGAGCTCGAGATCCAGATCTACGCTGGATTCTTCTCCGACGAAACGCAGGCGATTAGCATCTTCGGAGCAACAACCATCTTCGGAGCTCGATCTTTCACTGATCCCTACTTTCCCCATTAAAACAACGCCTTCTTCCACACGGCGGCGATCAGGAACACTGTCGATGAACTCTGAGGAATCCGTGACGACGACAACTACAACTACGACGTCGTTTTGGGATAACACTGCAACTGGTGGTGATCTGTGCGGAAACGGAGGAGGAGAAACAAGCAAGCTGCTTCATCTTTTTGTTTAAGGAAAACGGCGTCGTGTATTCTCTGATTTAGTTAGGCTTCAAAATTGTAATTTTACACATCTCCTTACCTTTTTCTTTTCCTGGACAACAAATATTTCAGACCCGCGAGTTAACTCTGCGGTTTTGTGATCTCGGTTTAGAGTTATTCATTGACCAATGTTAAACTTTATTGAGTGAAAACTGTAATTTCGATCATGTTAATCTATCTCTAATTTTTATTTTTATTTTCAATTCATGACACGATAACAAAATATTGGTTCGGAGTTAGATAGAATAAACCCGAAATAATTACTAATTTACACCAATCAATCGATTCACAATGGTGCTGCATATGTTATATGCAAATTCCATGTTTATGCAAATTTCATGTTTATTTTGTTGGATGTTCAACGTTTATTTAAAAATTTTGTTAGCGTATAGAATATGAATCAGTATATACCTCATAGCAAATTAATTTTATAGAAAAAACAAAATCTCAACCAGTATATATACCATAGTATTAAAATAACAAAAAATGGAAATATGAAGTCTAAGCATGTGGTTGGACCAAATGGTTGGGGAGGAGGCACACAATGACACAGAGCCCTTTGGCTTTTGGACGACGCAAAGAGCCATTTTCTTACCCATCGAATACTCTAAACACACACTCTCCTTTTCTCTCTATCTTCATATTATTATTCGATATTTATGCTTTTTTATATTATAGATCACAAAGGTGATCATTATATAACATTTAAACGTTTTATCTTTCGATATAATACAAACAATTTTATTACTACTACTAACCCATTAATCCAGTCACAGCCTTCTTTTTTTGTTCTCTTCATTGTCGCTTTTTTCTTGATTTTTATTATTTGTTAGCTATTATTTCTTAGGTCAGTGTGGTTTTCGATGTTTTAATACAGTAATGGAACTGAAATTTTATTTCTGGAAAACTAATAAAGGACCCACAAATATTCTTTGCCACCCATCCAATGAAAAGGCAATGGTCCACGTCACCTTTTCTCATATTTTTCTGACTTATATAACTACTGGAATTTGATTATTTCTCCCAATCACTATCCACAAGTTTTTCTAAAAAAATATTGTTATTAGAACCGTAATATTGAATTCGAAATCAAAAGGTCAATAAATAAGAGAGAAACATTCGTATTTCAGCAAGCTCGTAGTTTTGAAGGACTCGATAGGTTTTGTTCATCTTCGCATTTATTTAATTTTTTGTTTTCAAAATATGTATTAGTATATGATAGCTCAATATTGTTGTCAATTCGTCCCTGATCTGAGGATTTATCTCCACCGATTGTTGGGAACGTCAAGGATGGTCCCACGTCATCATCCACTCACTTCCACCTACTTTTTAAAAAACATGTATATATTACATATTACACAACGGTAAAAAAAAGTTGATTTTTATAAACTGCATGAGGCGTTTATGGATGTTTTTTTTACTCCAAAAAGGTTAATAATATTTTTCAAGAGTTGTATTCAATTACAAAACAAAAGTATCTGTTTTAACAATTAAAACAGTTTTGTTCAGTTTAACCTGACTCATATCCAAAGATGACATTCGTCAATGACTTGTCTCATGATACAAATTTTAAGTCAAATCAATAATGTTAAGGAACGGATAGAATGACTCGTGCTGGATGTAAAAAGCCGTAGTTGTAATTGGACCTGGTAGGGCCCATTATGTCTTTTTCCTTTCCGAGCCCACTTGCTGACTTAATTAATTATAATTTAGCTTTATCCATTACATCAATCATAATCCTTCGTGGGAATTGTTTTTTTTTTATCAAAATGTTTTCACCTTTTTATCAAAATGAACATCATTTCTCCTTTTTTCCCACATTATGAAAAAATTAATTTGGAATCATTCTAACAAATTATCAAAATGGCGGTAAAATTTAAGTTTTTGTGTGTGTGTTTAAGTATGTTTTATAGGAATTTAATGGTTGATTGAAAAGACATAGGGCATGTCACTAGTGTTGTTTTTGACAATAATGAACAGGCAAAAGTAATTAGGGTGTTTCTAAATATATAAGCGATCCTTCGTCGTGGGAGAGTCCAAGAGACACATGCCCCTTCAACAATTTTATTGGCCGTACCCTTAAAACTCTTTTCATCTCCTAATCCACGCACTTTGTATTTGTTTACGTTATTACGTCATCCACTATTATGTATTTTTAAACAAAGAGACATTAATATACTCTCTTGTTTATTGATTCCTTCCACACATGTCGGATCTGCCTTACGTAAAATATAATATACAATTTTAAGGTTTAGCATTCCATTGACTTCAGAGTGTGGGTTGCAGTGTTCTTTTTTTGTCGTAATACACCAATCATAGTTTTGTAGTAGTAGTGTGTGATCAAGAAAAATTAAATCATAAAAATTAATTTGTTAATTACTACCCAAAGCTATAAATATATATTTTTTTATCAACTAACTTCATTCGTTAAATCAAGTTGATTTGGTTTAGTCATTATTTTCAAAAACTAATTAAACCAAATTTGTCTGATTTATATAAAAATAGTTTTGTTTTTATGTTTTTTATAAGTGAATCGATATAAACAAAATATGAAATAAGTTTAAAATTTTCAAAGTAGACTCGAAAATTAAAAAGATAATCAAGGTTTGATAGAATAACGGCAAGCCGAATATACTTTAAAAACAAATAAACGTAATTATAGTGCAAGAGGATCGAGAATGTTAAGTTGGGGGTAATTTGGTAAATTACAGGAGAGGAGGAGGCGTATAGAATCTGAGGACTTGGGGACCAGAGGAGATTTAGGAGCCAATGAGGACAATGACGGAACGGTGTTCGAGCACGTGAAAGTCACGTGACTGTCTCCCGCATCGCTGGAACTTATATCCAAAAATCTTTGACCCTACAACTTTGACTAATCTTCTCACATCCTATCTATATATGTATATAACGTATGTAACTTAATCAACTATATATACACGTAAGTATTGAGACATATAATTTAAAGCAGACCGAATAATTGTTGTATATGAATAATACAGCCTCTATTTTATTTTGTCCGAAATGAAACCAAGTATATATTTATATCTAATTTTGGTGGGCAAGTTCCCTCGGTTCTTTGTCCATGTGCTTTTTTAAAAGTGTGTACATTAATTCATTTTTCTACCAGAAGCCCAATGCTCTTGAGGCCCCTTAATAGCTTTTAGATTACAGCCCAATAGTGAGATATCCCCATGTAGATTGGGCATGGACAATACTAGTACGCAGCGAATTTTTGTTTGGCAATAAATAATATGAAGTTATTAAAACTTGAAGTTATTAAAACTAAGTGTGACCGTTTAATTGGTAATTAAACACGTGAATAAGATAAGGAATAGAGTAATTAATAATGATGTCGTGTTTAATCAAAGGTATTCAGCGAATTGAGCTGACCACAATGACAAATTTAACTCTTATGGTCGACAAATGTAGTGTTTGTCGTGGTGTCTAATTCAACATCGGGTACTGAATCAAAACCAAACCTTACCATGTCCTCTAGCCCCTGTTATCTCAAGGCTAACGAATCCTCCACAGAGATTCCAAACCTTTATGAGGAGCGTCTGTATGTGTGTGCATGTATATCTTGGATTTGATGTGCCCACGTAATTATAAATACACTTTGTTCGGATTTTTCCTCAACTTTTTGTTTTGTATAAACTAATATACATACATGGCTTGCTTTATTTGCTTTTTTAACACTGTAACGTAAGAAATGACAAAATCTCCCACATGGTATCAAGCTTCAACCATTCCCTTGCTTGTAGGTTCTAAACATGTAACGCCCCTATAAATATATAGACATCCGCAAATGAAACTAAACGTTTCTAGCTCTAGCTAGTACGCGTATATTATAAAATACTAGGCTGAGTCTTAAGGTTATGAATTCAATAGAAAAACAAATAATTAGAAAATAGTCTTTTGGTTTTATGCAAAAACATACGTTTTAAAATGGGGCAAGCTCGAAATAATTATTTTTGGTTCACAAAATAAAAATTTATACGAACAAATTTTTGGTTTACAGTTGTTATTTCAATTAATACGAAGACGAAGTATAAGTAATATCTATATATGGAACGTACGAGAATTTGGAGTCATACAATTAGAAAGAGGCACTATAAATGCTACACCTAAGTTTAGCTATTTCAGACATATTAACGCCTATGTAAATTAAGACACAGAGAAACGAAAACGAAAGCACATGACCAGAAAAAGCTGTATACCTACGTTTTTGTCTCGGTTTGAGGATCAAAACGGTGCACTTCATATTGATAAGGTACTACTCGATATGTCTCGTCTCTTTCTTCCTTCTTGCCTTCACACTCTTTCTTTTGTTTTCTTTTGCTCTACTCTCGAAACATACACATTTGCATTTAATATTGTTCCCATCGTTTGCTTTCATCTTCGTAATTCTCCTTATGTTCTTTCTGTTCCCTTCTCTAACGTCAAATTATGAACAAAGCCATGATTCTAAACCCGACCCGACCCATTTGGCCCGGTCTGTCTTCTTCCAAGTCCCTTTGCGGCGATGCCAACTGCATGGAGCAGCTTCTCCTCCACTGCGCAAACGCCATCGAATCAAACGACGCCACGTTGGCTCAACAGATCATTTGGGTCCTCAACAACCTTGCTTCCCCAGACGGTGACTCCACGCAGAGACTCGCCTTCTCCTTCCTCCGCGCGTTAATCTCACGCGCCGTCACCAAATGCCCGGCATTCGCTTTTCTGTCCGCCGCTTCTGCTGCTTCCGTATCCCTGAAAACGCTTCACCGCTTCTCCGTCATAGAGCTTGCGTCGTTCGTTGACCTCACGCCGTGGCACCGTTTCGGATTTATCGCCGCCAACGCAGCGATCCTCGACGCCGTCGAAGGTTACTCCTCCGTTCACATCGTTGACTTAAGTTTGACTCATTGCATGCAAATCCCTACTCTTATAGACTCCATGGCAACCAAACTCAACAAAGAACTGCCTCCTCCACTTCTCAAACTCACCGTCGTCCTTCCCGAATCTCCTCTGCCTCCATTGCTCGGAATCTCCTACGAAGAACTCGGGTCGAAGCTAGTAAACTTCGCAACCACACGTAACATAGCAATGGAGTTTAGAATCGTATCTTCTTCTTACCCCGACGGTCTCTCCTCCCTTATCGAACAACTACGATTAGACCCTTTCGTCTACAATGAAGCTCTCGTCATTAACTGCCACATGATGCTCCATTACATCCCACACGAAACCCTAAGTTCTTCATGCGCTTCCCGATCATTTTTCTTGAAAGAGCTCAGAGATCTAAACCCAACGATGGTAGCCTTAATTGAAGAAGACGCAGATTTCACCTCGAGCAACTTAATCTCCAGGTTCGTTTTTTGGGTAATGGTTAATTCTATTGCAAAAGAAAAAAAATGAAACGTTAAAGACAAAAGTTTGATCCTACAATCGGATTAAAAAAGAAGAAGATAAATCTTGTCGATGAAAGTGGTAGATATTTGAGTAAAATACTAAAATGTGTGATCAATTGATCAGGTTACGATCTCTCTTCAACTACATGTGGATCCCTTACGACACCGCCGACACGTTCTTGACACGTGGCAGCGAGCAAAGGCGGTGGTACGAGGCGGATATAGGTTGGAAGATAGATAACGTAGTGGCCAAGGAAGGTGCGGAAAGAGTTGAGAGATTGGAGCCAAAGAGCCGGTGGTTCGAGCGGATGAGAGAAGCTAAGTTTGCTGGAGTTGGGCTCGGTGAGGCGGCGGCGAAGGAGGTTAAAACGATGCTAGGGGAACACGCCGCCGGGTGGGGAATGAAGAGAGATGTTGAGGATGATGATGACGTGGACCATTTTGTGCTTACGTGGAAGGGACATAGTGTTGTGTTTGCCTCGGCTTGGGTACCAATCAATGGTGTTGAATCTTATATAGAAGCTTAAATTGGATAATGATGTTTATCGTATCTTTCATCTAAGGATTAGTACGTAATTGTAGGTGATGTGAGGGATTTTAACCCGACCCGACACGACCGTGTTGTGTTTGAATGTGCTGACTTTCAAACCTTTTTTTTTGCAAAATCCAAGTAACATGATTGGTCCGTTAGCTATATCTCCAGCTGTATAATTTACGCACGTGCTACGTTGACTAAACGTTGACTCTCCAAAGCAGAAGCTTCTAAAGAAACCAATAGAAATTAGAATATGCGATCTATCCGTCTTAAAAATCGACGACAAATTTTTTTTTTCCCAAAATCCCTCTTTCATCTTTATTTTTTCTTTATTTTATACTCCGAGTCGCGATTATAATCGAGTCATACTGTTCAATTCAAGCTCGATTCAATTCTTTGTTTTTTCTTCTCTGGTCATCTTCTCAAGGTTAGTTAAATTTAGCAGTTTTAATTTTTTGTTTTTTTTGGCGTTCCGTAGATTTTGCTGAATCTGGTAATCTGTAGAAAGAAAGAAACTCGTGTTTCACTATTCACGATTGAGATTGAGGAGTTTAATTTTCTGCTGACTCGGAACTGATAAAGTCTGGATTTTTATTTTGGTAGGTTACTGTTCAGTGTTCATTTGTGTGTTTCGTTCGGGAGATTGCACGAATGTTTAAGCATGGAATCGTTTCAATGAACTTGAAAAAGTTACTTATTTCAACAATTCCCAATCTGGGTTTCGTAATTCGGATCTCAATTTCTGTGTATATTCAACTAGAGTTGACCTTTTTCTCTCCTGATTTGACTTATACGGATCCAGATTCGTATTTTACAATTGGGTTCTTGTGTGAATTTTTTTTTTTTTCTAAGGGAAATTCGAGGGACCCAAATGCCAACGGGTCAGCATCATATCGTTAGAACAGATACTTTGGAGTTAAAATCTCAGATTGAGAAGAAGATTGGTCGGGCTAAAACTGAGACCTATCTTAATCTCTTATCAAAATTCCTGAGCTTGAAAATCAGCAAATCCGATTTCGATAAGCTCATCGTTGCGACGGTGAGGAAGGAGAATATCTGTCTACACAACGCTTTGCTGAGAGGGATAATTAAGAATGTATGTCTCTCAAAGACACCTCCATTGATAAAGAATGGTTTTGAAGGAGAAGCAGAGAAGACGAAGAAGAAGCAATTGAATGGTGTTCTTCAGACAAGTCTTAGCTTCAAATCTTTATGCAACCACCTTCCTAAATCGCCTCGTAAAGGAAGGACCCAACGGAGGTTTAATAAGGATTGTAATGGAAGCAAAGGGAAGAGTCAAATCACTGAGGTTGTTTCTTCTAGTTGTAAACAACAATGGTCAATGGAAGATGGTGAAGAAGTTGACCAATTGATTCGATGTTTGAGCAGTCAACCCATTGAAGCTCCCTTTGGTGTTAATCTTAGAGATGTGGTAAAGAGAAGACGTCATGTAGGGACATGTTACTCCTCTCGTGAGCTTCCTGACTCCATTTCTGTAAAGAAGAAACTCCAAGACATGGAGGAAGGACTAGAGGTTTCCGTTGGTTTTGCTAACTCGTTGAACGCCGGACTCGATGTCTTCTTGAAAAGATTAATCAGACCTTGTCTAGAATCTGCAGCTTCAAGGTCTAGTAGTCGAGGAGAAGCATGTTCTTCTTCAGCATCTATGGTAGATTTTCAAGTAGCTATGGAGTTAAACCCATCGATACTTGGGGAAGATTGGTCTGCAAAGCTTGAGAAGATCCGGTTAGCTACACCGGATGTGGCTGCAGATTTTCAGACAAGCTAACTCTATAACTAGATAGATCTGATTCTTCAATTACAGAGTTTGTGTTGAACAACATCTTTAGGTTTTGTGTGTATATATATGCTTGGTGTTTAATTGCTTGATCTGATTTTGTATGCATAGGTTTTGATTTGTTAAACATTATAATAGAAGAAATAAGGTAATAATATTTTACAGCCAAAAGAAAAAAAACAACGATGTAAGAATTGTATGTTTTTTCAATAATACAAGAAACAGAAAAAAACAGAAAACAAAAAAAGAAATTCATAATTGTCAAGATTCACATCTGGAAAACAAAGGAAACTCAAATTTCCCGTCTTCCCTCTTAGTTAAACGCTCCACAGTCACGACGAATGTTACCGCGGCGTCCAGTCTTAACGCCAACGCGGCCGAGTTTGGTCATAGCTTTTACAAACGCAGCGTTGAAAGAAACTGAGTTCTTGGCCCAAGCGTTAACGGTGGGTCTAGAGCGACGATCGGTGAAGAGAACTTGATCGGAAGTGAAGAGTCCTTTGCCTTGTTGCAGATTCTTGAAGTAAATGTTGTCGAACTTCCTTGGAGTGACTGGGTCAATGTTGATAGCGATTCTTGGGTCAACGTTCTTGGGACAAGCCGCTCGAAGGTCCTTAGCGTAGGCTTTGTTTAGAGTTGGATCAATGGAGTGTGTGCGGTTGAAGTTGTAGATTCTGTTGAATACTTTGCCGCAGTGGGCGAATCCGAGGGTGTGAGCCGCTGCATCGTTGGAGAAATTTCTAACCGTTAAATGCATTTTGGTGAATAAGTAATAGTTTATTTTATTTTATTGTTAAGAATCTTCACAGTTCGCATTATATATAAAATATATCAATTAATTCGTTCGTTACCGATTTGTTTTGAGTTAATAAGTTATAATCACTTATCGATATTAAATAAAGTGATAATAATTATTACCTGAAAGAGCGATCATATCCGCTTGAGTAAGTTTGTGTTTGCCAAAGAGCTTGTTGAGTTTGTTAACGTTGTCATTTGGTCCTGGCAAGTTTCCGTGGACGCTAGCAGCCGTCGAGACCAAACCGTCACGCCTACCAAGTTCCACTTTGTATGATGGTCCCTTAGCCTAAACACATCCCAGAAAAGCTACATTTTAATAATGATATCGGGGTAAATTTATGTTTTCTTTTTGCCATAGTCAGAAAGTTTTGTACTAGTTTCTTTAAGATTGAAAAAATAATTTTATGTAACTTACAGCGACAACAACATCGCGGGTGGCTAAGGCAAGGATATCAGCACAAGAAACTTTGTTTCTGCAACCTGGGGTAGCGTCAACAGCTTTCTTGGCTTTGATCACAACATCAAATCCATCTCCGGCCAAAGACACGTTGTCTGGATGATCCTTCTCAGCCTTGTTTTTAGGCGTTGATTGGATCATGACCGACGCATCGCATCCCTATATATATATTAAAAAAACCAAGCAACATTAAAGTAACCATATTATATGTTTCATATATAGAAGAGCAATCAAAAGTTTTGAGCATTACGTTGACGAAGCAATCGTGGAAGAAGAGGCGGAGAGTAGCTGGGATGGTGACGAATGTCTCTTTGACTTTTTTGTCGACAACTTTCCTCACGATCGCTTCAACATTGGGACATGATTTAGCGTAGAAATTGGTTCTGAGCTGAGCAGTGGTTGTGTCCGGAAACACAAAGATGGTGAGGGCAAGAGCCATGGCGAGAACCAGACCAAACCGCGCCATTTCGTCTGGGAGTTAGAACTTGATGTGTGTTTATGACGAGAGATGGTCTGAGTTGATGAGAAATGAGGAATCTATGGAACTGTATTTATAGGAATCGTAAGTTGGAGACTTTTATCATATTTTCTACTTTTATATGCATATCTTGAAGACATTTTCAAACTGCGCCGACGAATATATATAACTTGGAGCCACGATCTTGGTGATGGCCGACGAGTTGCTTCTCCAGTAATTTGTGATTTAATTTACTAAAAAAAGTGACTCTTTAGTTGACTTTGTGGAATGTTTACGTATACATTTCTTCTTTCTGCTTCGGGCCGACTTCGGAAATTTGACTTTAGTGGGCCTTTTCTTTTGTTTGTGTATTTAGGCCCTTTAATATTAAGTATTTTCAAAATGCTACATTAAACAATTTTTCATCGGAAAAAAATAAATACTTTTAGGTGGGTCCATCTCAGGGAATCTAAGAGGGCTCCTTAGCAACAAGAATCACGACATTTGACACCTGGAAGTTTAAGAAAAGATAAGTTACTCCAACGTGACCATCGTGCATAGCAAAAAAACGCAACAATTTGTTTTTCCTGAATTTATAAGACTCGGTGACCAAATGGTATTGTTGTAATATATGGATAAAAAATATGCTCATCATGTCCATATTTTATGTAATTTGTACAGTTTTGGTAGGTTTCTACTTATAATGTAATATTCATGGCCATGGATCAAATCAATCATACGTTTACTCGCAAGAGTTTGTGTAGATGTGATCATGGACCAAATCAGTCATATTTTTCAATATTCAATCCCTTTAACCTTAATAAAATATTAGTTGTAAAACTTATCTAAAGGGTTAATAAAATGATTATTAGCGAAGGTACATTTGAAAGAGTAATTAAGCGATTAAATGTGTATATTTTTGGAAACTCTATATATTCTGATTTTAAAAGTGTGAAATATGTAAGATTGTTTTCAATAGATAGATTGCCGATATATATATTTTAGCGAAGGTACATTTGAAAAACAAATTGATTGATTACATTGTAATATACTAAAGTGGGAAAGTGAGTACTACTTTAACTGTTTTTAAAATAAGGAACGTTTTATGAAACCTAGATGTTACCCATTAGTCATCATAATTGCCCTTAGTGACACGTAACTGAAAAAACCACTTGTTGTTTTAAAAATAAAAATAAAAAGCACTTGATTAGTCATCTAATTTACTCTCGAATTCTAATAATCAAGCTCGTGATTATGAAATGTTAAACCCGAGGTTCAGAAATTCAGAAGGACGTGATCCTTGATTTTCTCAAAATGTCTCAAAACGAAATTCCATTTCCTTGATAAAGTACTAATAAACAACTTCGCAATTTTAGCTTTTTTCATTGCGCTATTAGTTTATTATATCCCAATCTTCGAGAATAGTCTTTAGTATGTTTCATGAGTACAGTTTTAATCATTAAGATTTTCTTTAATCAAAATTTGTGATGTATGTATATACGTGCTAACAGATGCAAACATTTTACTTAAACAGATTTAGCAATGTTGTTAACATATATTTAAAATAATAACAAAATTATTTATCTGAATTTTTTTTAAAAGAAGATCATAAAGTCTTCTTCTTAGTCGCGCTGTTCTAATAATATGAAATATGAAATTTAGAGGGAATTGATTATTTTAGAAACCAAAGTTAATAAACAAATAAAAGGGAATAGACGAAAACGCATGATGGTAGTATATAGGAGGGACAAGACATGACTGCAGGAGTCAGTGTCTCGTTTGGTTCGAGAACCTACGAAGCAAGACACACTTCCTCTTCTTCACAACTCTCGATCATCCATTTTTGTAAGACTACACATGTATTATCTAGTTTTGTTATGTCTTTCTTTTTTCTTTTAATAAAACATATAAACAAACAAATTCCGAGGAAGGAGTGAGAGAGCACTCCACAAACGCGGGCGTCGATCGGACCCACGGCTCTATGCCATTGCCTCTCCTCTCTCCGGCAACGCGTGCCTCTCTCTCTCTCTCTCTCTCTAATTGCATGATTTAAACCCACATTTGTAAGCACGTTTGTTTCTTTGTTTTGCTTATAGAAATAAAATTAGTAGCTAGCTGTCACATGTTATATGTTAACATACATAATAACAGATCGTTACATTTGTAAATTGCGATGAAATTATTACATGGAGTTAGTGGTTAGGCTGATCAAATGTAACTTCTCGGAACTAGCCTAATTCGCGCTTCTATATAAACATTGTTTACTTTTTTAAAACTAATCTCTTATCGTAACACTTAATTATGATTAATGAGTTGTAAAGGACTTGACATTGTTCCCGTTACACAATACATAAAAATATTGACTTTATATAGAAATTAAAACTAACCCAAACCGGCCAACTCGAAAGCCATGTCTTGTATTAATTTAAATTTGACATAACATGCAAACTCAACGGGGATAATAATTTCTTCATTTTAGAAAAAGAAAAAGTCGGTCCAGGAACATTTAATCAGAAAACCTTTTTATAAAAGAATAACAGAAATAAATGTGATTATTACTTATGGAAGAATTATTTGGTCACTTTTATGTGTGTTCCGTAGATACGGTGGAGATCAGATCCTGTTGGGTGAGTTTAAGTCCTTTGAACAGTTTGAAAGGACATCCTCAACAAAATCCAACGGCTAAGATCTCTCCTCGCATACTTGTGGGACCCATGACACGCCACCTATTCTCAGATTCGATTCGCTCTCTCCCTAAATACCAAATTATTCCCCCAAAAAGTCTGTTACTTGTAATTATTTTAGCATATCTACATTTTGTTTACAAATTATTAATAATCATACCTCTTTGTATAATGCATAATCATAAATATATTAAGCCAACTGGGTTTGTTGATTTTGTTAGTCTGGGTTGCATGTGATTCAAGCTCAGCAAGATATAAGATGTTCCCTGTTATTTCTTAATCAGAATTATTATCGAATCATATTTTTATATATTATTGTTCGTTTATTAGACATAAAGTCTCCAACAACCACTATATTTCACCATTTATTTGACAATGCATACACACAGACACATTTGTGAAGATTTTAAAACAAAATAAAATAAAAAATTCTCAATATATATGTAAAGATGTTTATAAAATATATAATAAAGAAAAAATCATGAGTCATATGTAAAACTCAAGCCATGAATATTATTATTCTATACCATATGGATGAATTTAATTATGTGGATATGTGATGGATCCGAAATTGAATCTAGTATTGTCTCATCTGTCACGCATAGATATCCATGTATACGATTATGTAGACATACATGCATATGGTGAAAAAAAAAGAAGACATACATGCATATATAGTTACATATATCCATGTATATAATTGTATGGATTGTATGTAAAGCTTTGCTGGAGCTGTCTGGGGAGGTGGCAAATGGCATATTTCTTAAAAGACCCTTTGAAGGCTATTGGCTAAAGACACTTTTGTTTGTTCGGGCATGAGTTTGAAACAATCACTTTGGTTTTTGTGATATGTGAGAAAGAGATTAATTAATATTTTCAAAACAAATGATTACTTAAACCCTCAATTTTATAATCATTGAATTAGTGAACTTCTTTAAAAATAATTTATCTGCAGTATATATATATATATATATAACTAAGAAGAATGTGACGCACCAATCCATCTCTCTTCTATAAGCTCATGATCATCTGCTTGATCTCAAGCTCATTATTCTCTTCATGAAAAAAGGTCGCCTTTTAATTTTCTTCATCATATTCTGCCATCATAGAATCAACAATTCTAAACCTAATTGTTTGAGGTTAGTAATGATAACCCTCTTCATTATCTTTTCTGAATTTGATTTTATTTGTTTGTCATTTCTTCATCAGCTTGTAGTATAGTTGATAAATCCGTTGAATGTGGCTTTCGATTTTGAGTTTTTAGGTTTTTGGATTTTAAAATCAAAGTAAAATCGTCTGTTTTATCGATGTGCAGGTTATACGTTACTTTTCTGTTTCTGTTTGGATTTGATCTCTGGTTAACTACATTTTTAGTTCTTCATCGATTAAAAAAAACATTGTTAACTTCTAAAGAATTGGGCGTTTATACGTTTTCTTAGATTCAAATTCGATTTATATATTCTGAATATAAACCAAAATATAATTTTGTTGGAACTCACTTCGATGGAACACCTCTATTATTATTCCCACCAAACTTGACATCAATTCTTACTGTAAAAACCAGAAAAGTCCATAAGAATGTAAAGGAATCTTATTAATGAAAAGACAAGTGTGACATGCGTGTAAGGGAAAGAACATGAACCACCAAATTGTTTTTGAAAGTACGATAAATATGTGTGAGATTTTGTATGTATAGATATATGAAGATATTTTTTGTGCATGTGTGCTCAGATTTATAACATTAGTGGCTAAAAATTGCAGAATCTAAATCGAGTACTAGCTAGCAGACAAAATTCAATTTCTTTTTCATTTTTATTTTGTCACAGGTTATTACAAAGCCAAGTTCCAAGTTCGTCATATCAAATCTTCTTGAGATCTTGATGAAATAAAAGTCTTAATTCCTTGGAACATGGAGAAGCTTCTTAACCCGTACGAAAAGCAGTACATGAAAATGGCTATGCTTAAACATGAAGAAACTTTTAAGCAACAGGTAATTACTGATTACTAGATTCTGATCTATTTCATCTTACGTCATATATATATATAATGAAAAATAATATATGGTTTTATATGCATTTTCAGGTATATGAACTTCATAGGTTATATCAAGTCCAGAAGATATTGATGAAGAACATGCAGATCAACAAGGACAATAATGTAAATTCAGGACTAGGGACTTTCATAAGAAGAGTTGACCATGAGATTGACCGGCCGGCAAATTTTCCCGGCGGAGGAGAATCCGGTGGTAATACTATAGAGATAATGGACGAGAGTGAGATCGAGCTAACGCTGGGACCGTCGTGTTACGGTGGTGATTTGATGAGAATGAACAAGAAGAAAAAGAAGAATTCTTCGCTGGAGATGATGGACGGAAATTTAAATTCCGGTCGCCGGAGTTTCTCCTCGTCTTCTACAGGGTCAAGCAATAATAATCACAACAATCTTGAAGAACAAGTAAGACAAGAGAGATTAATGAAACATCAGAAGCAGAAACAGCCATGGCTTCAAGCATTGACCTTGAATGTTATTTGATAATAATAAAATAATATTCATATTAACTATATTCTGAAATAGATTTGCATTTTTTTTTTTTAATTTTAGTACCTTTATTTAGTGTTTTATCATGCCTCTTATTAGGTGATCCTTTTGTTTTGTTTTTTTTTTAAATGCGTATCAGTAATTTTCTTCTTTAGTAGTTCCTTTTTAGGTTTCTTGTAAATGAAATCAATATGAAATGTTTTACTTTGTTTACGAAGATAAGATATTAATTATTTTCGAGTTCAACCTATATTTGCATTGCCAAGTTTATCATATTTAGATTTGTAAGTATATCTACACAACGTTCGATCTTTACATTATACAAAAGGGAAAAGAAAAAAGAAATTGGATTATTATTATTAATAGTAATGAATGAATGATAGAGGAGAAGTTATAAAAGGGACCAATGATGAAGTAGTTATGGGACAAGAACATGCACTATCTGCTGGCATGTTCCCTTGAGACTTGAGACTTCAAGCATCATCACCTACTTCCCCTGATTTTAGTTCTGATTTTTATATATTTTTCTAATTCCCAAATTAAAGAAAAAAATGAAAAGTTATCAGTAATTTCTGATACATGACCCCACGATCTTGTATGAAATCATTATCAGCTTTAGAATCCCAAGTTCTCTGTATCTATGATCTATCCTCAGAAGCTCCACAGATAAAGTTTATCTTAGATATATAAATTAGTAAATTGTATATATATGACTGTAAATGGTGTATTCGTAATATTTGATGAACACATGAAATTGTTTTCATTCAAAAGAGACATTTACCAGCTTTATGTACACACAAACATCATAAACACACACAAAAAGGAAAAATCAAATGTTTATAAGTAGAAAAAAAAGTCCTTGAATCAGAGCTTAGTGCCAACAAGAATTGAACATATGTATGGGTTTTTACGAAATAGAGTGTCTACGATCTTTGGGTGCTTTGGTTCTGCCTCTACCGTTGTATGGTGTGAGGCCAAAAGGGTTTAGCTTTCCGAGTTTTTTTGAAACAGAGTTAATGAATGACTTTCTCGGCAATGGAGGCTTATCCATGGAAGCAGTTGACATTGGAGAACTGTGATTGCTGCTCATGGTTGTTGATGATTTCTTCTCATTCTCTTTCTCAAACTCTTTAAGCTTCATCTTCATTTTGAGAAGTTCGAGTTTCAAGTCCTGGTTTTCGCGTTTTAGCTTGGAGAGTTCGTCGTTGTAGGAGCTGAGTTTAGGTGGAAGAACAGTTGCTGCAGGTGGTGGTGGGGCTGGAGAATCTGAATCGTTAGTGACTTCTCCTCGTAAACGTTGTTGCTCGTAGTAAAGGACTTGAACAATGGTCTGAACGGGAAGACGATCGTTCTGAGCTGCGTGAGCGCAGGCTTCTCGAGATAGTTTCTGGCAATCCATTAAGCTGCAGACTTTCTTCTTCTCTACATCACTCATATTCGGATGCGCCTGCAAGAAGAACATATATAGTTCACCAGAGATCATTGTGGAAATCTTCAGACAGTGGGAACTTGAAGATTTTCAAGTTTCCAAGTAAATGTTTACTAACTTCATATTTTACCTTCAAGTAGATGTCGACGGCTCGATACATCCCATCTTCAGTAACTCTAGACTGTTCAGGAATAAGTTCAGCTAAACCGATGAATTTCTGCAAGCTCACATTTCTATCAGAAGCGATTTCAGCCAAAAAATTCTCCATCAGTTTACCAACACGTTCCATATCACCAGCAAGATCAACACCATTGTTGCTTAACCGGACTCCTTCGACTTCAAACTCAAGATAATTCATGAGAATGCGTTGAACAGTGTCGGTATCAAACAAAGAGTGTTCTCCAGTAAAGGAATAAGAAGGAATCAAGAGATCGTCAAGTACAGCTTGTGCCAATTGTAATCCCATTCTCTTCTCTAAGTCAAGCCTACAAGCAACCGTTGTTTCGAGGTATATTCCTGCCCGTAGAAGCATCGAAAGAAAACTAACTGACATTGCGTTTTTCTCTCGAGGAAGAAGGCTTACGATTGTTTCCAGAATCACTCTTTTCTCGTGTTCTTGTTTCGGTTCAATCTTCTTTGTTCCTTTACCAAAAATCTCCTGCATTTTCATAGAAAGAAGGAAGGAATTATGGATTGATTTATATAGAAAACTGATTTTGTATTTCCAAATGGTATCTGTGTTTGAAGGAAACTCACCAGCCCTCGAAGAGATTTCTGAGCATAGAGCATAAGCACTGGACCAAGTCCATACTGCTTAAACCCTCTAGCCATCATTGCAATCAGAACACGTTGAAACGAATCAATCCTAAGAACGGTCAAGTCTTCAGCCCACCAATCAACCACAGGCTGCTTGCTCTGCTGCTGAACGACAACCTCATTGTTACTGTTATTACTCGAAGGACTGCAAAATTGGCTCTCCTGACAAGTCATGTAAGCAATTGCATCGATGCAACGGCTCACAAGTTTCACTCTTTCAGCAATGGGCAACAAATCCTCTGATTTGTGCAAGACTGTGATCGAACTTGATAAGCTCTTGAGAGCTACTTCGTTCAAGTAAGCTTCGGCTCTTACTACGAGGTTTTCTACAGCGTGTTCCTCTGTCATTTCTAGATACTCTGCTGCACATCGCAGCATGGCAATGTTCTCTGTGCTCATATCAAAGTTAATACCGTAGCAGAACTTAGCCGTTAGCTCGAATGCTTCAGGGCCTCCAGGGATATCTGGGATATTGATAACAGTAGCATCTTCGTTTTTTGATTCAGACACAAGGTTTTTGATAAACCCACATTTTGACAAGAGTGGAAACTGCAAGATTCAGCAAGAAAGTGTCATGTCAGTGGTTTTGCATCATAAAGAATTAGAGCTTGATCGGTAAATACAGGTCTAGATTTGACCTTGTGCAGTGAATACGAAGCTTCTCCTACATGAACGGTGACATCACTAGAGACTTCCTGAGAAGAAATCCTGAAACAATGTAAAAAAGATTGGTTTTTTTCAGAGACAAAGAAGGGATTCTTACTTGGAAACTGGAAAGAAAAATGGATAGAGAATTTAAAAACCATTCGCTGGTTCTTTTCATGGCTGAGGACAAATGATCTTTCTTCTTTGCTGACATATTACGAACAGTTAGCTCGCAGTTTCTTCTCCCTCAAGAAATCCACCATGGAACGCCATTTCAAGATCAACGAAAAGAGTTTCTTTCTCTCTTTTCCTCTAAAAAATTGCGACCAAACAGAAAAAGGAGAACTGAAATTCCCCAAACGAAGAAAACCACAAACTACCCTTAACACCAAGAGCAACGAACAGGACAGAGCAAGAGGAATGAAGGGCAGTTAAGTATTTTTCATGGAGAGTACAAGATAGAGAGGCTGTCTAAGGACCGTGTGTGTGGTAATGGTTTGGTTTATAGATTTTACAAGGGTCCAAGTGGATCAGACACATCTCTGTACCAAAACAAATAATTCCAAATTGAAATAAAATTAGTATTGATTCCTCTCCACAGATGTATATATCTCTTACAATTATTACCTAATGTTTCCTATATATTGGTTGATGGCAGGGAGAAGAGAGGGAAGGAGTATAAGTAAGCTGGAGAATCTTGATTTTGAGACAGAATATGAATGATGGATCTTGTCCCTACAAAGAGTCTTATCATCTTTAAATTCTTCTTTCTTTTTGATAATTGAATTCACTATATGCTCCAACATTTTGATTGAGACTCAACTCAATCTTGCAATAAATGATGTTTCTGAATAATATAAGATGTCCGCAACGAAAAATTTAAAATTTAAAATTAGTGACGATAATAAAACAGAAAATGCTACATTAATTTGAGCTTTTTTTACCTCTTGTTGTTTTCATGGCTTGGTATTTAAGAAAATACCCCATATCTTTTCGAATTTACGAGAAGACCCATAAAATTTGGAAATTATATGAATAACTCCTATCTTTGGGTATTTACAAAAATGCCTCACATTTTTCGAATTTACAATAGTGCCATACATCTTATCATATTTACAAAAACGCCCCACATATTATCAAATTTTCAAAAACGCCCAATATCTTATCCTATTTACAAAAACGCCTCACATCTTTTCAAAATAACTATATTTTCCCGCATCTTATCAAATTTACAAAAACGCCCCACATCTTTTGGAATATATAATAGTAACCCAAATCTTATCATATTTACAAAAATGCCCCATATCTTCTCGAATTTACGAGAAGACCCCATAAAATTTTGAAATTTTTTACAAAAATGTAAATCTTATCATATTTACAAAAATTCCCACATCTTTACGAATTTACGAGAAGACCTCATAAAAGTTGGAAACTACAGGAATTACCCTTATCTTTGAGTATTTACAAAAACGCCCCACATCTTTTGGAATTTACAACAGTGCCCCATATCTTACAATATTTACAAAAACGCCCCACATCTTTTGAAATTAACAACAGTGTCCCACATCTTATCATATTTACAAAAACGCCCCATATCTTTTCGAATTCACAATATTTCCCGCTTCTTATCATATTTACAAAAACGCTCCATAACTTATCATCTTTACAAAATTGCCCCACATCTTTTGGAATTTACAATAGTACCCCAAATCTTATATTTACAAAGTGTCCCACATCTTATCATATTTACAAAACGCCCCACATCTTTTCGAATTAACTATATTACCCCACATCTTCTCATATTCACAAAATGCCCCACATCTTTTTTAATTTACAATAGTATCGTACATCTTATCATATTTACAAAAAAACGCCCTACATCTTTTCAAATTTACAATTGTACTCCACATTTTACCGTATTTACAAAAATGCCCCACATCTTTTCCGAATTTACGGGAAAAGCCCATAAAATTTGGCAATTACATGAATAACCCCTATCTTTGGTTATTTACATTAACGCCCCATATCTTTTGGAATTTACTAGAAGACCACATCTTTGAGTAGTCAGTATTTTTTGTTTTAAAAAAAAATCTCTATCTTCTTTTTCAAAATTATTTTTCTTCCATTTAAGACAAAAAAAACTTACTACTACTCTTGCTATATCTATACTAAATATCGAAAATTATATAATATATATGAAATTGATTACGTTCACTTCACTTTGATTTACCTCTGGCTGCTCTGTACCAACCAAAAGCAAACTAAAAATATATATTTTTTACAAAAGTACTTATATGGCTTGTTTGGACAAATTAATGGGCTTTTTATTGAAAGCCATGTAAATTAAACTGGGTTGAGTGGCCCAAAGATAATTTAATCAGATAAGAGAAGCTCGTGGAAAGAGAGGGAGATGCCTACGAAAAGTGCGTGCAAGGGAGCACCTGCCACGTGGTAAGAGAGAGACGCCACAGGTCAGAAGAAACCAAAAACTCAGAAAAATGATTATACGTATTTAGTTTTTCTGGCTCTGCAATGTTTGCCGTCTTTCAGGTGCTCTGCTCCACTTACCTTTGATCTTCTTCGATCAACGCGAATCTCTACTCACAAGGAAAAACAAAAATCAGATAGAGCAATGCTCAGATTAAACGCTAATTACCCTTTGATTCCGAATAAATCCCACCGGATTTCTAACAGAAAGCTCGGGAATTACTATGATTCGTCTTCGTCGATCGTTAAATATGGCGGAATTGGCGGTGATGGCAAGAAGAAGCAGCTGTTTCTAAGCGTTTCAGTGAAAGCAATGGAGGACGAAGGTAATGGCAGCAGTGGAAGCATGAGTTTCTCGGGACAAAGCTGGGATCCCAGTTCCGAGATACAAGTTCCTTCAGACCAAAGACCGGTAAAGAACATTACTTTTGTTTTTTTCTTTCTAATTCTAAGTGGAGAAAAGGTGTTTTATTACCTTTTCTTTTGTTGGGTTATTTAGGTGAACGAGTATTCGTCTTTGAAAGAAGGGATGTTGTATTCATGGGGAGAATTGGGTCCAAGCCAATTCTTTCTTCGCCTCGGTGGTCTTTGGTTGGTCACTTTCACTGTTCTTGGAGTTCCCATCGCAGCTGCTAGCTTTAATCCTTCAAGGGTGAGCTTCCAAACCTTTGAGTCTCTCTGCAAGAAGTTGTGTTTGTACACTCTTTTACAGATTAGAAATATCTTTTCTTATGAAAAATTGTTGCAGGAACCTTTGAGGTTTGCTCTAGCAGCAGGAACAGGAACCTTATTCCTGGTTTCATTGATTGTCTTGAGAATTTACCTGGTACTATAAACTTGCCCTGCTTCTCCCAGCTTACAAAATGGATCCCAATGAAGTTGATTGATTTGTTCTTAGGGATGGAGCTATGTTGGAGATAGACTACTTTCTGCAGTTATTCCATACGAAGAGAGCGGATGGTATGATGGACAGATGTGGGTAAAGCCACCAGAGGTTAGCATTTTTCAAGTCCTTTTCCTTTTAAAGTAGCATTCAAATTCTAATATTCTATGCATGTGATATTAACACTAGAAGAAATGAACATACTGGCCCAAATGCATCTTTGCCTGACTTGTAGAATTACTGTGACTCTTTGCATTTGTGTTTTCAGGTATTGGCTCGCGACAGGTTATTAGGTTCTTACAAGGTAAACAATATACAAACAAAAAAATGTATTATGGCAATGCTTCTTATTTCAATCAATGCTGAAAATCAGGCTGCTTTTGTGAGTTTCAGGTGAAGCCAGTGATCAAGATGCTAAAACAGACATTAGTTGGAACAGGAGCTTTGCTCGTTTCAGCATTCGTGCTATTCGTTTTTGCAACACCAGTCGAGGATTTCTTTAAAACCACTCTAAGAGCTAATGATAACCAACAACAAGTTTCCATTTCAAGAACCAACAACAACAGCAAGTTCAATATGAGGTAATAAAGAGATCAATCAATAATACCTACTTACAACTATCAGGATTTCTGGCTTTTCATTTAATACAAATTTGCAGAAAAGAACAATTGCTTCGGTTGCCCACAGACGTTGTGACAGACGATGACTTGGCAGCGGCCGCTGCTGAGGCTGCTGATGGAAGACCTGTGTATTGCAGAGACCGTTACTACCGTGCATTGGCCGGTGGTCAATACTGCAAATGGGAAGATCTTGTTAAATAGTTATCCACAAAATAGAATAAGACCACACACACCACTATGTCATTTTTATTAGTTTTGATTAAAATGGCTTAACAAGCCTAAATCGTCACTAAATAGTGAGTTATACACATACATATTATTTCAAAATTTGGTGCTAAATCGATGATAACTGAGGAGTGATCTCAACCGATCATTTCAATCACATGATAAACACTAAGATCAGCAAAAAAAAAAAAATCGTCAGAAGCGGAACGGTAAAAACGATCGTCTTTTTCGAGTGGGCCTGTAAATAGCCCAATTTAAGCATGTAAGATCTTCGATTAATAATGGCCCATTTTACTTTTACGTTCAAAGGCAAAAAGCATGAGTTCTTATTACTTTCCTGAAAGATTGCTTCAGTTTTTTAATAATTAAAATTTAAAAGAAAAATGTTCCTGAAGTAAAATTTGGTAGGCACACAGTTCAATTTTAATCAAGTTTCAAAACAAGAAAAAGAGTGGTCCAATAAAGGTCCTGATACATACTATTATTTTCCAAAATTTAATAGTACTAAAAAAACAGGGACGTGGCATTGTCACTGAGAGTCCAATAAAACGGACCAACCTGCCAGCTTCTGCGGTTGTAATAAGAAAATCTGAAAATGAATCAATGTAATGTTAATTATTTGGATGGGACTTTCGTTAGGTCTCTGATCTGATGTAAAGACACGTTAATTCATGTCGTACCATACGAACCAAAATTCTCTATTTGCCACCCACACACATTATCCGGTTCCCAACCCTCGAAAGCATTGGTTACTTGATGTCTTCCACGAAACCCATTGAGATCTATGAAAATATTTTTTTTTATATATAACTATAAATTATAAAACAATTTAAAATTCATAATTAAATAAATGGAAAATACTATATCATTTAATGATTTAATTATTCTATAAATATTTATATACATATATGAGTACGAAAAAATTACTTAATTGATATATATTTAATATTTTTTAGTTTTGTTGAATATAAAACTAGTCTTGTGATTTTAAATTATCCATGGATATCAAAATTAATAGACTGCAAAATCAATATATATGTACAAGTTTAAGATAATGAGTATGAATTATAACTATGTACTAAAAAACAATTATAATTATGTACGTAATTTATAAGTTTTGAAGTAAATAACATTTTTTAATATACTGAACAGGAGCAGCCGTTTGGGAGTAAACACAACTTGCTGAACCAATTGAAGGGAAGCCTTTTATTGCATCCACGGACCGTGGCATACATTTTGATGTGAATGTATTTACACAACGAAGTTTGGCTCGAAATAAAGTGTGAACATCAAGACATTTTTTGATGAATAATGTGAACGTGAGTATAATGAATTGTTGTGCATGCAAACACAAGAGAGTCACGAGTACCTAGATTCTTGTATAAACGTAGCTCGAGGCAAGACAAAATTTGTTGGATTACATCGAATGTGGGGTATCGTACCATTCTTTGGGGAATTTAACCGGACTCGACACGTACCGTACCGTACTCAAGCAAACCGGACGAAAGACAGTTAGTCGGTTTAATAATTATAATAATTTGTCTTTTGCGGTTAACAAATATGAATGTCGAAACAACTAGAATCTATTACGATGTTATCTACAAGTGAGAAAAACAGATTAAATTACTAGTGTAAGCTGTATTAGGCAGGAATTTAGCATGATGTTTGACATGTGTCGTTGAGAAAAAAAAAATAATAATGATGTTTCGAAGATTGATTAATTAACTTAAATTAGGATCATCACATGTCGCGAATTAATATCTACTTCTGTTCCAACTGTCATAATTGAATCCTCGAATAATTATTACCTCGTTCCATTATTAACTTATAGTAAACTTTAGTCTAAAAGTTGTAGATGTTTTCTTATTTATAGGATATTATAGTTCCCAGACAATTGTAATTAAGGATTCGTTAACGAGTTGAGATCGGACGGTTGAGAATGGTTTGGAGTTTGCTTTTTTAGCTTTGTCTTTTGCAGAGTTGAGATCTGGTCCGATATCGAAATTAAACCGATATAAAGAGATGTGAATCATTGGGACGTGGGCCACAATACCAGAAGTTGTGCTTAGATCCAAATCTAGTCATATGCGTGTTCTCACTAGCAGCTTCCGTTACATTTGTTGTATCCTCGAAAGCTAAAACATAATCTGTATAGCAGTTTCGTAAGTTTGGTATGCACATATTTTTACTCTTGTTCTTTTAGTTTCTAAATTTTAGTATCTTCTCAAAACAATAAGTACCAACTAGATATAAATATCCTAATATATTTAAAATTTCCTAATCCTTTTGCCTTTTTGTGTCTATATAGAGAACAAACCAACAAATTAAAATGACCATACCAATCATCAACCCAATAAACTAAAGTAATCATCCATATTTACATCTTGTATACAAACTATTCGAAAGACACCTCCAAAAAGTGAGACTAATTCGATTCCCATTCAGAAATCTATTTATCATTTTTCAGTAATTTTTGGATATTTTTGTCGATCTAGCTGAGTTCTTTTGTGACACATAAGGCACTGCCTTGCGAGTCATGACCCACTCATTAGTCATTTCCAATGGTGACTGACTTTGATAAGATATAAAGATTCCAATGTGTATGTGGAAACCAATACCAACGTTAAAAATACTCGACCAAAAATCGAATTGGATTTTACATAATTAACACCACTAAACACAAATATAATATTACGAATAAAAAAGGTTATAGTCATCCATCATAATGGTTTTCTGAACCCACATGCCATGCCATGCCATGATGATTCTATCGAACCATCTTTATACTCGTCTCAAATAAGTGACAGTAAAAATCAGAGAAAAAAAGACGATAATACTAAACACAAACAAACATCTCGAGATAATATTAAAGCACAGAGAATCTCGAGATAACATACGAACAAAAAAACATAATTACTAATTGGATTTATTAATTCATGTAAAACATAGGTACACTAATGTGAACTCAAAGTATTTTTTTTTGCTTAGGTGATTAGAGAAGTGTAAGACAATATAAAAAATTAGGGACTAATAATCAAAAAGAGAAAAACAAAAAAGTCTATTATCACTATCAAAGCAGAAGAGTGGACACAACAGTCTCTATTCTCTAATGATCCATTCGTACGCATCCTCGAATATCTCTCTTCTCTTTCTCTACTATATTTAAAGCCTTTCTCTTCTTTTCTTTTCTTCTTCGATTCAGAGAGAGAGAGAGAGACCACAAATTACAAAAGATAATAATGTCTTCTTCGTTTCTCTCCTCCACTGTTTTCTTCTCTCTCGTTCTTCTTTATCTGGGTTTTTGCCACGTGTCCGATGGTGCTCCGCAAGGAACTTACATCGTTCACATGGCGAAATCTCAGATGCCGTCGTCCTTCGACCTCCACTCTCTCTGGTATGATTCCTCTCTCAGATCCGTCTCCGAATCTGCCCAGCTGCTCTACACTTACACCAACGCGATTCACGGATTCTCCACTCGGCTAACTCCGGAAGAAGCCGACTCGCTCATGGCTCAACCAGGTGTCATCTCGGTGCTACCAGAGCACCGCTACGAGTTACACACGACTCGGACTCCACTCTTCCTCGGTCTCGACGTACACAACGCGGATCTATTCCCCGAAGCCGGCTCTTCCAGCGACGTAGTCGTCGGAGTTCTCGATACCGGAGTTTGGCCGGAGAGAAAAAGTTTTTCCGACGAAGGATTTGGTCCGATTCCTTCAACCTGGAAAGGCGTATGCGAGCCTGGGACTAATTTCACCGCTTCAATCTGTAACCGGAAACTAATCGGAGCGAGATTCTTCGCTCGAGGTTACGAAGCAACGATGGGACCAGTCGACGAATCAAAAGAATCCAGATCTCCTAGAGACGACGACGGACACGGAACTCACACGTCATCAACCGCCGCTGGATCCGTCGTGGAAGGAGCTAGTCTACTAGGTTTCGCTAATGGGACGGCTCGTGGGATGGCACCACGTGCTCGCGTTGCAGTTTACAAAGTTTGTTGGCAAGGCGGTTGCTTCAGCTCGGATATCTTAGCTGCAATCGATAAAGCCATCGACGATAACGTCAACGTTCTGTCGATGTCTCTCGGCGGTGGAATGTCGGATTATTATAGAGACAGTGTTGCCATCGGAGCATTCGCCGCCATGGAAAAAGGGATTTTGGTTTCTTGCTCCGCTGGTAATGCTGGTCCAAGCTCTTTCAGTTTATCGAACGTAGCTCCTTGGATTACGACTGTTGGTGCTGGTACTTTAGATCGGGATTTTCCGGCGATTGCGATTCTCGGCAACGGGAAGAATTATTCTGGAGTTTCCTTGTTTAAAGGAGATGCTCTTCCTGCTAAACTGTTGCCGTTTGTTTACGCCGGCAATGCTAGTAACGCGACCAATGGGAATCTGTGTATGACCGGAACACTGATTCCGGAGAAAGTAAAGGGGAAGATCGTGATGTGCGACAGAGGAGTGAACGCTAGGGTTCAGAAAGGGGATGTGGTGAAAGCTGCTGGTGGAGTAGGGATGATTCTCGCGAATACGGCGGCCAACGGAGAAGAGCTTGTCGCGGATGCTCATTTGTTACCGGCGACCACTGTGGGAGAGAAAGCCGGTGACATTATCCGGCACTACGTCTTGACCGATCCGCATCCCACCGCTTCGATTTTGTTCCAAGGAACAGTCGTCAACGTCCAGCCGTCTCCGGTGGTCGCAGCGTTTAGCTCGCGGGGACCTAATTCGATCACCCCCAGCATTCTCAAGCCGGATCTGATCGCTCCGGGAGTCAATATCCTCGCCGGGTGGACCGGAGCCGAGGGACCAACCGGACTAGCTTCCGATACTCGCCGCGTGGAATTCAACATCATCTCAGGGACGTCGATGTCTTGCCCACACGTGAGCGGTTTGGCGGCTCTTCTCAAGTCCGTGCATCCGGACTGGAGTCCGGCGGCGATAAGATCGGCTCTCATGACCACTGCTTACAAAACCTACAAAGACGGAAAACCGCTGCTCGACATTGCGACGGGAAAACCCTCTACGCCCTTCGAGCACGGTGCAGGACACGTGTCACCGACGACCGCAATCAACCCAGGACTCGTCTACGATCTAACGACGGTGGATTACTTAGGCTTCCTCTGCGCATTGAATTACACATCGTCGCAGATCAGAAGCGTGTCGAGACGCAATTACACTTGCGATCCGAGCAAAACGTACTCCGTCGCTGATCTGAACTATCCGTCGTTCGCCGTTAACGTGGACGGATCCGGCGCGTACAAGTACGCGCGCACTGTCACGAGCGTGGGAGGAGCTGGGTCCTACTCGGTTAAAATAACTTCGGAGACAACAGCAGTCAAGATTTCGGTTGAACCGGCGGTTTTGAGTTTCAAAGAAGTAAACGAGAAGAAATCGTATACAGTGACGTTTACCGTAGACTCGTCTAAGGCGTCCGGATCTAACAGCTTCGGGAGCATCGAATGGTCAGACGGGAAACACGTGGTGGCCAGTCCCGTGGCGATTAGCTGGACATAGTGGTAAATTATGGAAAAAGTAAAGGGCTCTTATGAAAAGAAGAAAGTCACAGATACTGTAATGCGGTGTTTTTGTAAGAGCTCTGTTTAAAGCAAAAACGGCATGCAGTCTGTGTTGAAGGGCTCTAGTTTACTTTCAGAACTTTTCTCTCGCTGTTCTCTCTCTTTGTTATTTCGGAAAAAAATATATATATTCTCCGGCCACAACGATATAGCTGGGTCTGTAGGTGTTTATGTGACTGGAATATTTAACTTTAAATGAAAAGTAAAAAAATGTTAAAAGACTATTTTAGCTGCTAGTGAGTTATAACTATTTTGATTTACTAGGCTATGTGACATTTTGTAGATACCGAAAACTACTAAATTAGTTTCTGATATATGAAATTATCCTAGTCCATGATTGTATTTTCTTTTTTAAAATCATGATTAAAATTGGGTTGAATAATGGGCTTTCCAGGGCGGTATAAATTAGTGGTCTTTATAATGATAGGCCCATTAGGAAGTGACATATTGTTATCAGATTTCCCCAAACATTTGTGGATATTTTGTTTAGTGTATTCCATCTTTCCAGTTCAAGAATACAGAACATCGATTCGAATTCTATATTACTTGATTAGATAATTCTGATCGATTTAGAGAATTTAACAAAAGGGTTAAGACAACGATTTGTTCAAAGATGATTTACACACTGCACAAGTCCATTTCGTAAAATGCCTTTTATGGCCAATGTTGGTTCGCGTTGCTGTGATTGTAAACCTCTCTCTAAGATTTTCAAACCAAATATTAGTCGTACACGATTACGGATATCAACATCCGAAAATAAGTCTACATTAACATATACAAATATATTAATATATTTTCTTATGGCATTCATTAACACATTTGTGTAAAGTTTAAGATTATCAATATATTTAAGAAAATTAATAGCCAAAGTTTGTGTTAAGGTGAAAAAGATATTGTTAATGAAATACTTCAGCAAGCTAACAGAGAAACAAATTATGTGTATCATGCCTCTGCATAGCTTCCTTCTACGAGCAAAAAACTTATTAAAAGAACGATGGAAGTTCAAGCTGTATATTGGTTCGACATTATGTGGTGCAGGCTATTTGCTTATTCTTGCTTTAACTCAAATTGGTGTGCTCTTAACTTTATGCATATAGTTTTAGCGGATACCTGAGCTACTGCCTACTGTCACAGATCGGTGAAGAAAAAAAGTGAGCATAACAAATAAGCTTCAAATTCCTTACCTAGAAGAGTATGAATAAAATCAGAATCCTCTGACACATTAAATAGGGACCCAGCTCCAAGGGCATAGGATAACGAATCGTTAAGCTCGCCCAAGTAATAGAAAACCTGAGATGAGACAAGATTCAACAATCGTCATGAGAAAACCGGAGATGGAGACGATGGCGATGAGGATCCATGGAAAGAACCCAACGGATATAACAGAAACAAAAAAAAAGTAGTAAAAGGAGAAAAATATTAACGAAGAAGAATGAATATTAGAGGACTAATTATTTTCGGAAAGGGAAATTACTTTTTCGAAAAATAAATAATCGAGAAGACCGTTTGGGTTTTGTGTTTTTCTAACACGCTTTAGGTTTACAACGGCTTTCTCCAGGTTCTTTTTTTTTTTTTAAAGTTCACGTAGCAAAATCAGTCAAAGCTGCAAAACGCAGCTGAACTTGAGATTTATCCAAATATATATATATATTTTTAAATCTTTTGAGAAAGGGCTGAATATATTAACTTGGTTGGTAAGGAGTTTAAATCTAAACGTAAATTTAAAAGTTATCTGAATTTCGATTCCACATATATAAAACAATCTTATGAAAAAAAAAGAAAAATATAATAGAAAATATTCAGTCATGGATTTGTAACTAAGACCGTAATATAAAGAAACTTCCATGAAAATATGGATTTAATAATATAAAGAAAATGTATAAAACGACAATGAAAACAAAACACTCCCAGAAGCGACGGATGAGTCACAAGCAATGAACAATAGTGCCATCAAATAAATAAAAGAGTATGCTAACAAAAATAGAAAAGTTGACAAAAAAACATATAGCTTTGATTTGCACTGCAAGCTTCAACTATTTTTGGTACCACCTTCACTTTTTTAGTTTTTCTCTTTTTCTCTTCTAGTGCTTTATGTCAAAAAACAGCTTTTATAATTATAGAACTTGACCTCGACTTATCGTATGATTTCAGATCCATTCTACCCTTTATTTGGTATATAGATGAAAAAAGTTGTCTTCACTATGAGGAAAGTATCTTTTTCATCAATGTTATTAGCCCAGATCAAAATATATAAATTCTAATTACAGTATGACACGAGTCATTTTCATATTGTATTTATAGTTTGTAATCATATATGTGGTCAAAGTCTAATGTTTCTACAATTTAGGGAAACAATTGTAGACCATTATTACGCGTTTGAAAAAAGAGAAAAGACTAGAGAACAAAAGTTATGCAGATATATAGACGTTAGATGATTATAGTTGAAATTAGGAGTTTAGATTTATAAAATAGGAAACAGATGCGTACTTTATTCTCCACAAATACATAGAAACAAGATTAAAAGGCTCATAAATAACAACAAAACAGCAAAAGAAATGATAAAAATGATGATAAGTGTGTAAATGCATGTGGAAGATGGATGGTGATGGTGCTGGGTAAAGCGTAGCTATCGCGTGCCAAAAATAGTGGACTTGGCCCACTCCTCCACAGACCCAACCTTCTAAGCTTAATCTTTTTTTTTTATGTTTTCATTTATCAGAAAAAAGTAAGTAGAAATATTAAAACCAAAGCCTGCCATATCTTACAGCCTCTCAGCTTTATCATGTGTCTTCTTGCTTAAAAGTATATATATTTTCTTTTTTTATAGATTTTCCGGTGTTAAATTTTTCTTTTTAATTTCTACCCGCCAACCAATATAAAACATTAAACAGGCTAAGAAACATAAAACAACAAATATTTGATTTTCCTTGTCTTTTAATAGAAAACCTTTTAGTAAAAAATATTAATTCTAGGTTTAAAGTTTTAAATCACAAAACGGACGGTTTTTAATGGACTCTTGGTTCTATGCAAGTTGGCCATTAAAAGAAGAAACAGTAAAGCACTGTTTTCAGGATTCAAAATTAGGCTAAAATAGAAAAACTTCATTCAAATTTTATTCGATGCAGAAAAAAAAATTATATCGACCATCTAATTTAGAAAATTGCTACTGAATGAAAACTAAAAATAAAAATAAAAAAAGAAACACCATGTCTAGTAAACTTGGAGTCATACTTCTCATGATCTTTGTTATGGTTAGAAGATAAATAAAGTAAAATAACTTTCGGTGTTAATCTCTTTTTTTCGATGGCTTATGTCTGTATCCAAGTATATATGTAGGAAGGTATAAGTATAACACTTGTGTATAAAATACATTCAAATATATATATTAAAAGACAATAAGATTAAGCGAAAAAAATAAAATAATAATGGAAATAAAGGTCGATACCATTTTGACTTTTTCAAGAGAAAACTTCACTTGTCTTCTTTAAATATTCAAATTTGTTGCCCACTCTTTGGTTATGCGTTTAAATAAAAACTTTACCTCTCTGTCTCTTGTTGCAAACCCGGAAGCTTCGAAAATGGCGATGACATGTACGGAAGAAGAGAAAACCCTTCTCATCTCTCATCACAATCAAGACCAAGAAGACGAAGATGACGAAGAAGAAGCCTTGTCTCTGTGTGATTTGCCGGTGAATTTATCTAATGATAAAGTTCTGTTTCCCAAACGGTCAAAGGAAGAAGAGGAATTCGACTCCGGGTTCGAATTTGAAATCGGGTCATCGTTTCGGGTCGGGTCGGATTCGTGTGAACCGGCTCCGGAGATGAGTACGGCGGACGAATTATTCTCCAAAGGCCGAATCCTGCCGCTTCGTCACTCCATCAGCTTAGACGCCGGACTTTCTGGTTCGAACCGGTTAATCTCTAGATCCGAATCGGTTGAATTCCGACGAACCAGAATCGGATCGGACCGGAAAATCAAAAACAATTTCATCGATTACAGCCAACCGAGTCCACAACCACAGATCAGACGAGCATCGAGCATGACGGCGAGGGTGAATACAATCAGAAACTCCAAATCATCTTCGATTTGGGATTTTCTCCGGCTAGGACTCGTCCGTACGCCGGAGATCGAACTTCGAACGCCGAAATTATCAGTGAGTCGAAACAGTAGCTGCAGCAGTACAAGCACGAGCTCGAATTCGAAGAGAACAGGATCAGGAGAATCGAGATCGAGGAATCGGAGAAGAAGTTTTCTGTTCGGGGATTGTAAGTGCTCGGTGTCGACGGAGACGATCATACCTGTGAAAACCAATGTCTCCGGTGAGACGGAGGAGAAACAGAGAACGATGGAGAAGAAGAAGACGGCGAAGAAAGAGGAGAAAACGGCGATTGCGCGTAAGAGAACGTTTGAGTGGTTAAAAGAGTTATCACAGGTAGGATTTGTCGTTGACCATGGAAGACGAAGCTTGGCCTGATGATCTTTCTCTGCTCCATTTTTTTTCTTCTTAAATATTTCAAACGTATTTTTTTTGTGTTTAATCATTTCGTACGTAATTATCTTTTTGTATGTTAGTGTCAATTGTCAATTATACTTAGTTTTTCCATTTGGTTTTCAAGAATGTTTTTAGCATTTTCATTTCATTCTATAACCAAATTCAAGAATATTTTTAGCATTTTCATATTTTTATCTAAATTTTAGATCACAATTTTCTCAATAATACCATATAAGAAAAACATATATGATAATGGAATGAAAGCGAAACATCATTTAAGAAACGAGAATGATGTGAAAGTGAAATATCATATGGGTGTGCTTACTTTATCTTTTTGTTTTTCGTAATAGATTCTTCTTATACAAGGAGTGGTGCTTGGCATGATTAAAGCAATGATGTTTCTATCAAAGACGTGATTTCTCACCATCAAATCGTATAATATAATGTTTTTTCATTACATAATGTATTATAGTTTTTACTCACTTGTGAGTTTTGTGCTTAAATATTTATCCAAAACTCGCTGGAAACTATCAGCTGGGCCGCGCATCTGATATGTTAAACTGAATTAAAAATATTTGCTTCAATTAAATAATAAGAAGAAAATAGTCAGCTTAAAGATTTACAGTTTCAACTTTCACGTTATGTACACATATGTTTTCCATAAGAATCACTATATAACATAACATCATACATATATAGGTTAGTAGTACAACCTGCGCTGTAAACCAAGATCAGCCTCTCCTCTGGTTGGCTTGTTTTTGGGCTATGAAGTACTTTAGAAGATTCTGTGCCTGAGACAAAACATAGAACTGTTACTACTTTGAATCATGAGACATAGCAAACAAAACAAGATGAGGAAACAAAGATTCAGAAGAAAAAAAAACACACCTTCTCTTTGGCTCTAGCTGTTCCTGATTTAGTAAGAGCCACAAGAGGTGGAATAGCTCCTTCTCTTATGACAGTGTTGCAGAATCTTGGGCTATGCATACATAGCTGCAAAAGTGCTGCACTTGCATTCTCCTTGCCTCTTGCTGAACCTAACTCCACAACTTCCACCAGTACCGGTATTCCTCCCTCTTCTCCAATCGCAATCTTTCCTTCCTTCGTGGTCGCAAGATTCGCCAACACAACCACAGCTTTCTCCACCATTCCCGCTGAAGGATCCATCAACTCAACTAAGTATCTAACGGCACCAGCTTCTATTACTTTCGATTTGTTCTCGTGGTGTATCGAGAGGTTGAATAGAGCCGTGGCTGCGTCTTTCTTGCCTCTGAGACTTCCATTCCCCAAGAGATCAACAAGTGGCTCTATAGCTCCTGCTTCTCCTATCTTTGTCTTGTTCTCTTCGATTACAGATAAGCTGAATAGTGTTACTGCTGAGTTCTCTTTGGCTTCTAGGTTTCCTGTTTTGAGAACGTGAATGAGCGGCTTGATAGCTCCACTATCCGCGATGACTGATTTGTTGTTGTCGTTGATGGATAAGTTTAGCAAGCAAGTCACTGCGTCCGCTTGTATTTTCTCGTCCGTGGAGTAAAGCAGATCGACTAACGAATTGATTGCTCCACACCTCGCAATCACAATGCGAGTGTCTGTGCTGTTTCTTGATAGTATCCTGATTCGAGCCGTGGCATCTCTTCGTGTATCCAACGAAGAACTCTTGAGATCTTCAATCAGTTTCTTCACCTCGGCCTCGATACTTGAACTGCTTCCAGTTTCTCTTATGGTCGCTGGGAAGATCCCGGGGTGACGAATTTGCCTCAAAGATGGAAGTCGCCAAACGGTTTCAACCCGTGCCTGTGAGACTGATGTATCAGCAGCAGCATTAGTGCTTCTTTTGGTTTTGGAAAGCACTTCAGAGATAATGCCTGGTGCAGAAGCAGACCTACTTAGGACCTGATGCAGCTCCTCGCATTTGGTAGCCTCTACAGATTCTTTATGGCCATTTCCGGCAATCTTCATCGGCGATGAGTTCTCTGATGATGAAGCTCTCTCTGACTTAAGCTCATTGCATGGAACAGAGTCTTCACAGTCGAATGAATCATCCAGCACAGAAAGAGGCAGAGAACCATCGGTGTCATCACTAGAACCTGATTCAACAAGAAGAGGGAATGGCTGACTTGACTGAATCAACTCCAATGGATCAGGAGGATTGACATTGTTTGATTCACACCAACTGGCAATGAGAGCCTTGACAATGAAGTTAGGTGTCAAAGGGGTATAAGATAAAGCCTGCCTTGTCTTTGGGCAAACCATGAGTCCCATATCGATCCATTTCTCGATAAAAACCCGTTCGTATGTTTGACCAGATGACACAATGACTGGATCAGTCATAAGCTCAAGTGATAGAGAGCAGCAAAAGTCAGGAGGTATGGGGACTGGACAACGTAACCGAGACTGCTTTATGTTGGCAAGATAATCATGCATTTGGGTTATTAGAGAGATCAACCCGTCTATATACTCAGCTTCAGTTTTATTCTCGGTAAGCTCGGCATTCTCCTTCAAATTTTCAAGTACCACACCTTCAATCAGAATCTCCTGGTTGGATCTCAAACCAACACACTCAGCAATTTTCACCAGAAACTCTGAAGTAGGCCCATCACCTTCCCTTTGATCTATCAGAGCTAGATCAATGGTATACGAAATTTCCTCTCTTCCCACTAACTGTACCAATTCTATGCAGTCCTGTAACATTGAACAATGCCGCAACGTAGAGAAGCCTGATCAATTACTAGTTCCTAAAGAAAAACTACACACAGATTCTTGAATAGTACTTGTGGCAAAACCAAACTTGTGCATATTCAGTTTGGTTGGACGACAAGGGAACCTTTTAAAAGCATGTAGATTGCAGGTTTATATACTTTAAAAGAGAAAATCAAGATATCACCTGAAAAAGCTGAGCAAATTGAGCTAAGGAGTAATGAATTGCAGATAATTCAGATGAAGCTAACATTGCCATTATACCTCAAACGATGGTGAAACCAAATCGGCAGGTAAATGTTGTTCGCAGTGTTTCAGCAGCTGAAAGACTTCCAAACTAGATTCCCGAAACTTTGATGCTAATGATTCAATTCGAAGAACCTGGCGACACACAAAGTAGAGCAAAGGCATTGGGGGGAGATTGAAGGATTTATTTATTTAAATCTGTTTCTTTACTTACATAAAAGATCCTACTAGAAAGAGGCTGCCAGCTCTCAAACTGCTCTCTTAGTTCATCAACGTATTGAGACAACTCTTCAAACCCGTTGTTAAGCAATTCGCTAGGAGACGCATCAGAGCCAACAAGGTTCTCAAGAACAGGCTTGAGAAGCCTTGCGATCTCTTCCCCTCTGGTGTAGTACTTATGAGCTGGGTTTGAACATAAGTTGTCCACCGATGATATACTTAGATATGAGGAGATGTTATCTAGGAGAACTCTTAACCAAAACACCTCCAGAGGTACCTTGAGTTACCAAAAACGACAACAGGAGTTTATATTTAGTAAGAAAAAAAAACAAAATCCTAGGTACGTAATTAATAATCTTAGGCATCCGAGACACATTCAGGAACTTACCATCATGTAATGAAGTTATACTAGTGAACCAACTTAAAAGGGATCTCAGAAACGGAAGATTGTTGTCAAGCCTTAATAGTCTGTAAGCAGCTCTCCAAAAGTGTAAAATCAGAATATATCAATTAGTAGTAAGTAACAAAAGCCCCTGAAACAAGAACTGCAACAACACCAAGTAAGAAAAAGTTCGACTTTTTCACTCAAAATCCAACTAACATTAGTGATTAGACATATTGCTTCGCTTCAGTTTGATGATTCTCCATAATATGCTGCTAGACCATGTTTTAAAAAATAATTCGAAAGAAATCATAACCTGAGGAACCAGAGATTGTTCTGTATTAATTTACGAATAAAAAACGCATTAACGCTATATATTAAGAATGAAGATGATTAGTCAATCCTCGAGTCAATATAATAAAACCCCTCGCTGAAACTCTGAATCGAGCAAACAGAACATCAGTTTCAGCTTTATTTACTTGTTCAAATTCAAAAACTTTTTAAGTTATCCAGAGAATAATTTTGAAACTGACAAAAAAAAAAAATAAACTAACCCGATAGAAGAAGAAGCAAAAGAGGAAAAACAGTCGAACGAGAACGAGACAGTTAACGTTTAAAACGAAAGAGAAGAAGACACTTGGATGACGATGAAAGTACCTCGCAGTTTCAGCTATCTCTGTCGGAGAAGACGAGAACTAGACAAGAGTGGAAGCGCGGTAAGACCAAATCCTCCATCGCCAAGATTAGCTCAATTAATTTGTTCTCTCGAAAATACACTATTTTAGTGGTCTACTTAGTCATAATTAGTCCTTAATAACAATATTTTTTGGGTGTTTCTTAATAAGTGCGTTAGGCTATTAGAGAGCCTTGCGTCAAGTCAAACCTTGTTAGGTGGAATTTGTAAATCAATTAAAATTATTTTTGACTTTTTAAGTTTTAATGAATTGTGATTTTTTTGTGTTTTGGATTAGGAGGAGCTGCTCCTCCTTTTTGGTTTACATTTATCTTGATATTTTTTTTTTCGCTATTAACGAAACATTACGTGATGTATAAATATATCTGGAGTTACGTTTGCCATAAAAATTTCATCAATCAAGTGATTAAAAAAAATTAAGTAGTAGCTTTCTAATGAACTAATAAGAAATTATGCACGAATTTTCTCTAAACGACTAAGAATTGTCTGTTGACTATATAACAACAAAATTAAAGGCGAACGCGTTTCCATTAGGCCGCTTCATTTACAATTTGACCAATTCTTTATTGACCTTGTTCCCATTTTATTTTTCTATTTCTCTATTTACTGGAAAAAAAAACATATTCCAGCTAAAAATTCATAAAGCAATTATATCATTTGGGTCTCAAAAGCAGAGGAAGAAAACGCAAATCTCACGATTAATATTTCATGTTTATCACTTGTTTATTAGAAAACTATCGAATTGTCTTGTAAATTGTAATACAATAACAAATCTCTGTTTTTTTTTTTTATTGAACGAACTTCGTATTACCCGTTTTATTCCGCCAAAATTCCAAGAAGCATCGGAATTTCAACAAACGATACATTTCAGATTCTAAAAATACAAAGAAAGTCTCGAATATCTTTTTCCACAACTACATATTCTAAACCATAAACACTATACTACAAATACATTAGCCATTCTTACCATACTGATGAAACCAACTTTCTATAGTTTGTTTCAGTTTGCATAAATTTTGATATGAGTAAAGAGAGTCATCTCTTTTTCTTCTTCTTCAAGAAAAAAGTCACTTTGCGTTTACTTACTCATCATCCCTCTGCGTAGCTTTCTTTGAAGCCACTAATTGCCAAGGTGCGTACGTGAGGCCTCTTGAGATAAGGTAAAGCACAAACAGAACATATGCAATAGCGAATATGATCATGAGCACGAGCAAAACCACACTCGTCGCAGCTCCTGAGAAGAAATCCACCATTAGATACGCATTAATGGCAATCACAAGAGCAGCTACAATCCATGAGATGGTTTGGACTAAAGGTTGGATTTTGAAGCTGCCCATGATTTGCTCATTCGAGACCAAGCAAAGTAGAGGGATGACGGCGAAAGGGATCTGAACAGACTGAAGAACGTTTAGCCATTCGTTCAGCTCGTCAAGCATAGAGTCCGAAGAGTCAAAGACAAGCGCCACGATCATTGTTGGGATGATTGCGCAGCTTCGTGTGATCAAGGCTCTAACCCATTTCTTCATCTTGAGGTTCAAGAACCCTCCCATTATAAACTGTCCGGCGTAAGTACCTGTGATGGTACTACTCTGACCAGCGGCTAAGACTCCAATCGCCCATATATAGAGTATCGGGAAAAACCCGCCACCGTATTTGTCTTGCAAGTACTGTCCTGCGTTTGCAAGACCGATAGTGTCCGCTATGTCTGTCCCGTAAAACGATTTGGCAAACACTGTGGTCACAAAGACGTTGATTATAAAGGAAACCGCGAGAGCCCCGGTGGATTCAATGGAGTAGTACTTGAGAGCTTCTTTGACTCGGAATCTCTTTTTCGGATCAACTTCTCTCGATTGAACAAGCGCCGAATGCAAGAACACATTGTGAGGCATGATAATACATCCCACGATTCCAACAGCTTGTTTTATAGTCCTGGAGCTGAGTTTTGGGACCAATGCCCCTGTTTAAAGTTACCATTTTTAGTCTCTCCTCTCCAACAACAAGAACAAGAAAAAGAAGGTGGAAGAATTTAAATGTTTTAAAGTCTAACCAACAAGGAGTTCGGTTCCACTGGGTTTTGTCTGACCAAACATCCAAGCAAATGCAAGCGCCATTGTTGCAATCAAAATAGCAAAGACAGCTTCTAGTTTCCTTATTCCATAATTCTCCAGAAATAGAAAGATGAAACTGCAATCAACATAATGTTAAAGCAAAGAAGATCCATTCTAAACATCACTAATATCTCCAAAAGGAGGGATTTTTCTAGTCAAATAGATTAACTGAGAAACTCACCAATCCAAAGCGGTGATTACAACTCCAGCCCAAAGAGGAATCAATCCATTAGACAAGATCTTGATAGCTATAGCGCTTCCGATAACTTCCTGAATATCGGCACCGATCAAAGCAATCTCCGCCATGATCCAAAGCACCATCCTCGCCCAAGTCGGATACTCTTCGCGACACAGCTCCGCCAGATGTCGACCCGTGGCGACGCCGAGACGAGCAGAGAGAAGCTGAATCAGAAGGCCGATCGCCGTCGCCCACATGAGGAGCCAGATCAAAGAGTAACCAGCGATGGCTCCAGCTTGAAGATCGCTCTCGAGGTTACCTGGATCGAGGAAAGCGATGCTCATCAGAAACCCAGGTCCGGTGAATAGCCATAGCTTCCTCCACGAGAATCGAGGAGAGTTTCCGAGCTCGTCGTCGTAATCAGCGTCTTCTTCTTCGTCGACTCCGACTATGTGAACTTTCTCGGTTTCTTCATAAGCTCTCTCCTCCGATGCCAATAACGGACGATCTCTCTCAGTCTCCGACATACTTTCCGGTACCGCCGGCAATTCCTCCGTCGGGATCCCAAATAAACTAATTTGAGCGTTTGAAATCGGTGCAACTGCTGTTTTGAGCTAAGTGACTTGTTGCTACTGGTTATTGCCGTATGCATATATATATAAATACAGTTTTCTCCGATTTAATGAATAGATAAAAATAAAAAAATACTAGGAATTATTTGTGAACTGTAAAGAAACAGAGGGATAAGTTTGTCAAATAACTCGCGAGATCGTGTGAAACTCGGGGTTATCGAATCATCTTGGGAGTATCACTATCCTCACAGAATTACAAAACTCTTATTAAAAAAATGATGTGGGGTTTAAAAATATTGGTTTGGTGCAGTATATGCTTTCCGATTCGTTACGCCATCTACTATTAATTTCTTTTTAATATTTTTTTCTCTTTCCTAGCCTAATTAAACAAAGAACATTAAATTTCGTTAGATTTTGGAAATTAGTCGTAACTTGGATTTTTCTGGTTTTTATAAAAATAAAAAATTGGAAACCGGTTAGGAACAAGAAGAAGCGTGTTTGGCGTGGGGGTTGCACGACTCCGTCAGCTCTAGCCACGTGCACACATCCACTTTCTAGTTTCACCTAACGGTGTACGACGGACATAAAGACAGATCTTGTCTCCACACTCGTTATAGTTTCTGTCCTCATATTGCTTCTATTGTAATAAACCCACTTGTGGACTAAAAATTTTCAAAGATATGGATGGATCTGTAAAATCTTTTTTTAACTTTTTATGCACTTTGTTTTCTCTCTCGTCATTGTTGTTACTCGTCAGTCATCGTCCCAAAATTCGTGATCATTAAGATACATAAATTCAAGATGATAACTAAATCAAGATGATAATAAAATAATTCCAAGTACAATTGCGCCTTCTTTTCTTTTTTTTCTCCTGAGTTTAGCGTTATAACAGATATGTGCAACAACAAATAAGGCTTGGACAGAGAGTATTAGAAGGAGGACTACTACTACACTTTTTAAAACTACATTCTGAAATCAAGAACACAGACCGAGTTATCAGCAAAACAAGCTGCGAGTTTATTACCTTCCTTATTCCAACACACTTCGAAAACGCCTCCATTTCCTGTGTATGTCTTCACGATTTTGCCTTCTTTTAATGACCAAATGTGTATCGACTTGTCCAGAGACCCACTCGCTATGTACTCCCCGTTTGGACTAAACGCCAATGAGTAAACCGGTTCCCTTCAAATCATCATCAATTCAGCTCTACTTAGAACCAGTGGTTAAACCGTTAACCACAAATTACCATCTCAAAGGGTTAAAGTTTACCTGTGGCCGTTGAAATTACATAGCATCTTTCCGAGTTCTGCATCCCATAGCTTTACCGTTGAGTCAAATGATGCACTGTTCCATTCAAAGAAACAACACAAAGGGATAGTGAACGATATGAGGTTACAATGTTTTCTTTTTTTATGTATTCCTTTTTTAAAGCGGTTTATAACCTTGCAAGAGTTAGCGGTTTGTTAGGATTGTTAGTTCCTAGTCCTGTAGGGCTCCATCTGATTGTATAAATTTCCTGAATAAAGTAGAATTTCAATGTTTAGACGCTATTTCAAAATACCAAGACCTTATTGAGAATGTCAAAATTTAGGTGGATTTATGTTTTACCTTAGTATGCTCTCGGAGGTCATGAACAAAGTTGTGTTGTTTTATATTCCATATCTGAAGAAAAAAATATACATAAGATACAAGGAGACACCGAGACAGAAAAACTGAACACAAATGTCCATTAAAAGTCAAGGAAATTAGTAAATAGGTTGATTCAGATAACCTTAGCAGTACTATCATCTGAGCATGAGGCTAGTAATGAACCAGTTGGATCCCACTTCACGCAATTAACCTCACCCTGCAATTATGGAGCACTCGGTATGGTTACTGATGAGCCAAATGTCAGATTGAGATATGACTTAAGGCTGAGAAAACTAAACATAATGATAAGATACAGGAGAAACTTAGATGAGAGACACAACCTCATGACCAGCAAAGACTTTGACAGGCCGGGTTTCTCCAATCTTACACAAGTAGATAAAAGTGTCCGTGGAGCTCGTCGCAAAAGACACATTGTTGCGCCAATCAACATCAAGTGTTGGGCCTATATTCGCAATTGTACCCAGTGTCATATGCATGAGAGAACTTGATTCAACTTGATGTTTCATCACAAAAAATTGTTACCTGTGTGAAATTCAAATTGTTGCTTCCATTCCTCTGCCTTTACATCCCAAACAACAGCAGTTTTATCGACACTTCCGGTTAGAAGATAATCACCCTTCTTGTTCCACTTTAGGGAAAAAATAGGTCCCTTATGTTTGCTTAGCGTACTTATCAGATCACCTGAAAATGTAAAAAGGGTAATTTGTAATTTAGAAGCTAACTCTCTCAAAAACATACTAACAAGTTAGTAATTTTCTGGCCAATGATGCAGATTGGTCATGTTTTTTACTAGCTGATAGCTTTTTCTGTTTCAATTGCGGGACTCATGTTACTATCACAGCCCGCATAACTTGAACCTCACAAATTTATAGCTCACGCTAAGAGGAAACATACAGAAGTTAATTTAGACATAAATGACTGAGCATCTTCATCAATCCATAATAGAACAAAGATCAATTTCCAGAAAACAGAGATGCTAGTAATACAAGGAGCTAACTCATACACGGAGTAAAACACAAATGAACGTTGACATACCACTTGTAGTCCAGATCCTTGCTTGGCCATCACATGAACCTGTTGCAAGTAAAGTCCCTTCACCCTGAAAAAAACAGAAAACATATTAGCAGAACTGAGGCATGAATCCGGAAATGCTTCATATTTTCTCTAGCTTCTGAAGAATAAAGGACAACCATAATTAAGCAGAATCCAAGAAAAGATATTTTTAAGCTGTGAATATGCAGCAGCCCTCACATTCCAGTCAAGAGTGGTCACATCCTTGCTCTTCTCGTTTGACTTTCCTTTTGCATGTTTCAGGATCAAAGCGTTGATACTACGACCGGATTTGAATTGCCCTTCCGGAATACTCCAAATACGTGCTGTTGCATCACCGGACCTGACATTTTGCAAAGGATACATATAAGTTGGATTAGAAAAAAAATTATTTGCATGTGCATTCATCTTTTCAAACAAAACTACTAACCCTGATGCAAGCAATGAAGCCGACGGACTCCATGCGCACGCACAAACCTATATCAGCAATACAGACATAATCGTAATGTCAACATAAGAGTGACTAGGATTAATCACATAGATACCAGTGAAGATGGAAAACAACTATACAACTTGTCCATTTAAAGGATAAAATCACCTAAAAGAGTACCTCAGAAGTATGCCCTTCCAAAATCCTCACATCAGAATTAGGAATCTGACATGGCAGAGATGTAGATGTCATGGTGATATCCATAGGTTCTGCAGCCATTCAAATAAATAAGTAAAAACAGCAAGTATTACTTGGAGAATAGATGCTGCTCTCACAAAATATCAGCAAAGTTTCAACAGTAACAAAGAAAAAATTATTGAAGACTGACCTGAAGAACGCCCATGCTCGTTATCCCCAGCATTTTCTTTGTCACTTTGGTCAATAACCATCTCCCTATCACTGTCTCCAAGCTGTTTGTCATGGGCCTTTTCCCTCTCTATCTTCTCTCTTTCCCTCTCCCGTTCCATTTCTCTTTCCCTCTCTATTTTTAACCTTTCTCTTTCCCTTTCCCTCTCGAATGTTTCTCGTTCCATCTTCTCCCTTTCGCGTTCCTTTTCTCGTTCCATCTTCTCTCTTTCTCTCTCCTTTTCTCTTTCCAACTTTTCCCTTTCCCTCTGTTTCTCATGCCTATCCTTTTCCTTCACTCGGTTACGATCTCCTTCATGTTCTCGTTCAACCTCTTTATCGTTTTCTTTAGATTTTTCTCGTTCCTTGTCCTTATCCCTCTCTTTTCTCTTCCTTTCCCTCAGCATCTCCTGCAATTCCTTTACATCCTTTGAAATAAGATCCAACGGTTGAAAGAATGAGAAATCCTCTTCAATGTCCATTTCGCTCTGCGAGTTAAAAAAAAATAAACATACCTCAGTCTAACCAGACCACACACTGCTCAAATTTGAAAACATTAGAAGAGATCCCAAAAAAGTTGGAAACTATACATTGCTCAAATTTGCTTCCATCTCCATGTACTGGAGTCCTTTTTGAACAAATTTTATAAGAGCACCAGGTGGAACCATATTCCCATCAATGTTGGATTTATTTATCCCTGCCTCGTAACCTAGAGTGAAGGCAGCATGTGTAAACCCTGCAAAAGAAAAAAACAGAGCAAAACAACTGCTAACTTAGCTTTTGGTGAAAAGTCTTCAGAACAGAATGCTCAAGCTCTCAGACCTCGACATGGAAAAGCTAAGAAAACAAAAAGAAAGCCGAATGTCCAGAGAATCCTAAAGTCGCGAGTAACCGCACGAACTAGAAGACCTAAAAGGATCCTGAACCAACGATCTTGAAAAACTACAATTCGTGAAACCCTAAGACAAATCTATGAAAACACCTAAAGAACATTCAAATTCATAGAACCAGACAACGACATTCACAATTCCAAATCAATTCCAAAACCCTATCCTGTAGCTAGCGGAACAGATACAAATCCAAAAAAATGAAACAAAAATCCAAGGCTATATTAACTATCGTACCTGATTCCTGAAGATACCGGAAAATCAGAAAATTCAATTCGACAGAAGTGAGTGAAGAAGACATCTCGAAAAGCCAAAGTTTTCCTTCGAATCACAAAGATAAGACAGGAAAAAATCGAAGAAAGAGTTCGAGCAACAACGTCGCCCCAAAAAAGAGCTTGAAATATTTCTTCGAGATTTTAAGAAGCCCTTCTCATATGATATTTTTCATCTCCGACTCATCTAAACCTTAAACAATGGTCCTAATGGGCCTAACATTATCCAATAACTTCAGTTTTCGGCCCAACCCATTTATCCTGTCATTATTATCCTTTCGGGCCCAACCCACCACATCCTTAGAGTAGTCTTGATTGAAGTATATATAAATCGTCTGTAACTGGACCGCAAAATCAGGAAAGTCGGCGAGATGATTAATTTGGTTTCTCTAGCTGTAGCCGTCGTATTAATTGCAGCGGCCTCCGTTTTCCGATCAAAGCAGAAGAAGACAAACGCACCACCAAGTCCGGTGGGTTTTCCGGTGATCGGACACCTCCTTCTACTGACAGAACCTGTTCACCGTTGCCTACGTGACCTTTCTCAAAACCTCGGTCCCGTGTTTTCACTCCGGCTTGGCTTTCGTCGAGCCATTGTCGTCACGTCAGCCTCCGCTGCGGAGGAGTTCTTAACTCACCAGAACGATATCGTTTTCGCGAACAGGCCTATCAGTACTCTGGGTGAATACGTTGCTTACAACAACACGATGCTTAGCGCAGCTCCGTACGGAGAACACTGGCGCAACCTTCGCCGTATCTGCACCGTCGAGATCTTCTCCGCCGCTCGTCTCAAAGAAACATTCGAGATTCGGAGAGACGAGGTGAGAGCTCTGCTTCGGACGATCCACGCGGCGACAACATTAGGAGGAAATAACTTTGTGCCATTAGAGCTACGGCCGTTGCTTTCTGGGCTTACGTTTAACATCGTTATGAGAATGGTCGCCGGAAAACGATACTACGTCGACGAAAAAGAGGAAGACGGGGAAGCTAAGGAAGTGCGTGAGCTGATTAACGAAGCGTTCGAGCTCGGAGGGTTTACTTACGTCGGTGATTTTCTTCCTATTTTGAAGCTGTTTGATTACGATGGATATGTTAAGAGAGGGAAGAATCTCGGCTCGAAATTGGACAAGTTTCTGCAGAAATTGGTCGAAGAGCACAGAAGAAACAGGGGAAACACAGAGTTTGAGAACACGATGGTCAGTCATTTGCTTACTCTTCAAGAATCGGAACCTGAGTATTACACTGACGATATCATCAAAGGACTCGTACTGGTTCGTGAATTTTTCTTTCATGTGTCTTTGATTTCGACTCGTTCGTAGAAAAAATGAAGACTGAATCGTCAATTTTACTGTAGGTGATGTTACTTGCCGGGACGGACACAACCGCGGTGACGTTAGAGTGGGCTGTGGCTAACCTTCTAAACCACCCCGAGGTTTTGGCGAAAGCGAAGATGGAACTAAACAACGTGGTCTCAAGAGAAGGGCGTTTGATGGATGAGTCAGATACGGGCACGTGTACGTATCTCAATAATGTGATCTCTGAGACTCTTCGTCTGTATCCTGCAGCGCCATTGCTGGTCCCACACGCGTCGTCCGATAGTTGCAAAGTTGCTGGGTATGACATTCCACGCGGCACATGGCTATTCGTTAATGCGTGGGCTATCCACAGAGACCCAAAGGTATGGGATGAGCCAGAGGCTTTTAAACCGGAAAGGTTCGACAGCGGAGAGTCAAAGACACATCATGCCAAGTTTCTACCTTTTGGAATGGGTAGAAGAGCTTGTCCAGGTATGGGGCTAGCCCAAGTTGTATTGGGCTTGGCTTTAGGCTCGTTAATCCAGTGTTTTGATTGGGAGAGAGATGAAGACGTGGCGGTTGACATGTCGGAAGGGATAGGTCTTACTATGCCTAAAGCTGTACGTTTGGTTGCCAAATGCAAGTCTTCTCCAATCCTAGACAAAGTTGTTTTTTAAATGAATCTATTTAATTTCTCTTAATAAATTTTATCGACGATCATTAACATTGTTGAAAAGAAAATTGTTGAGGAGAAATTTTTTTTTTTTGTCTCAAGATTCGAGATTGCTCACTCGATTCCCTCTATACATTTCTTAAAACCCAAAATTTTTATGTCTAATCCAAAAGAGAAAGAAAAAACAGAGTCTTCTTTTCTTCCTCCAATTTTCCATAGCGATTCGTGATTTCATGTAACAGTTGCTAAAATCTCACTTGTCTACTCGATTCTCACGACTCCAATTTGACTCATCGGAATCATTCCTTTATCCCCGAAACCTCCGACGAATCCACCACCACCATTGTGGTTTCTCTGCATCTCCACCATGTAACTCCTCACCTCCGCCTTGATCATCTCCTGCACCACCGCCATAAACTCACCGCCGTTCCCAGCAAACGATTTACCCATTTCGTCAATCGCACCTCGGAATCCAGCAGATAACGGCAAGAACGATACTGTATTGTTTTTTTGGCGGCTTGAAGTATTGTTATTAGCTGACTCGTGACTACGGTTTGACTCCTCGCTTACGTCGGCACCAGGAAGCGACAAGCTCAGCGAAGTCGCTGGGTCATCAGAACATGACGAAGTTTCAGTGGGAAGCGGCAACACAACAGCACCAGAACGAGGCACAGGCTTGAAAAGCTCAACGGAAGACAAGACCGGAATCGTACTCGAATCCGTGACGTCAGATCCAGTTGGGCTTCCTGGGCTCATATAAAGCCCAGTAACAACCGGAGGAGACCCGTCGCTCACCGATCTCTTCACCGGACGATGATCCTCCGCCGAAGCATCGGAATTGTGATCATAAGTACCGCATTTCCTCTTGAGCGTCGAGTTCCAGTGATTCTTCACGGCGTTGTCCGTACGACCGTTGAGAAGACGAGCAATTGTCGCCCATTTATTACCGAACTGCGAGTGTGCGCGTGCGATCGTCTCGTCTTCCTCCGTCGAAAACGGTCGGTGCTCAACCTGCGGCGAAAGCTGGTTGCACCACCGTAATCGACACGACTTCCCCGATCTACCGGGAATAGATTTGCTAATTACGGTCCAGTTTCTCGGACCGTATTTTATGACGAGCCTACGAAGCTGTTCGTCTTCCTCAGGACTCCATGGACCTTTGATCCGATCTGCCATTTTTATTTTCGAAATCGAGATATATTTTTTAAAAAGTTTGGTGATTTTCTCTCTGTTTTGCTTAAGAGACGATGAACAATACAAATCGAAGAGAGGACAAAATTATTTATACAAGAAATTTTAAGAGACTTAAACCGGAAACCGGTTTAGACGGTGGAGAAGTCATAGGCAACGCTTCTACCACGCAAGCGGTTTCTCATAGTTTGCGATACAGCTGTAAATGGACACGCGTCGTAACATGGCTACGCCGATGTGTCTCAGTTTGTCGTTTTCGTAATGATTTTATTTTTAAAGGCATTGAGCGTGGAGATCAATCGAGGTCAATGTAGGAGGTTGTGAGTGCACGTGCATATATAGCGCGTGGGGAAAGTAGGAAGTAAAGAGACAAAAATCACGAAACCCAAGTAGCAAAGCTCTAAAAATATTCGCACAAATTTGAGGTGAATTTAATTAAATTTGGGGGAAAATAAAAATTTAAAAAGAATAATATCGGAAATAAAGACGTCGATAACGGTTAGGTTTGGGTAAGGACAGTTTTTTTTTTTATGTGTCTGACTTTAGAATAAGCAAAGGCCAGGCTGTATACCACTGCACAAAACTTTCTATAGTATCCACTTTATATAACTGATTTTCCGGATAGAGAAACCATCAAATTATTGACGAAACTGTATAAAGAGATACAAATTGTCATTAGAAAAGTGAAGAAAATTAATAGACAAGCGTACATAATCCATATCCATTGGTGTGTCTTGACAAGACTTGAGATCTATTGATCCAGATTAAACCGAATTTAAAACCAAATCAAACTGAATATTATAAAGAAAATTAAACACAATCTTGTCATGAAAGACGCAATAGGTTTTGATCGATTTATACAGAACCGGAGTGTGTAGTTTCCAATTAAAATGGTTTTCATGTGAACTGTGTAGTTATGGTTAGATATTAATGTTGAGTTTTAAAAGAAACGTGATGTAAATGAGCGGCTATCAAAAAGATAGATAGACGTTGGTGACGTGGCAGAAAACGACAAGCTAGGTTGCCGAATTGGAACGCAAAATGATCACTGCCTTTATTTCATGAAAACAGATATATAAATATTTATTTTCAGGAAAATTGAATCAAATCCATTCCAGGCTGTAAACTGTGGTTGATGATTACAAAAAAAAAAACTAAATTTAAATCTCTAACTGTAATCCATTTACGAACTGCCACGTGCCGGTCACAAAACGCGTATTTAAGGGCTCTTGACCTTACAAGTAAAACCGCACGCTCCCCAACGCCGTTGCACATTCAGAAGGTGACCTTCTCCCTAACCTTCCTTCAACGTTTTCACAAACAAATAAGCATTGTTTTATTAATTTAATTTTTAATCAGTCTATATGCTTTTTATATCAACGAGACAAGATGCTCACAAACAATAGCCTCGACAAATATCCCCCACAAAATTGTATTTCTTTTATCATATGCTAAGTTCTTAATATTGTATTTCAAAAACCATGTCTTGAAATGAGGATGGCGATTGGATTAGCATGAGAAGTTTTCTCCATGCATGAATATAGAATTAGATTCCAATTTTAAATTTACGGATGGTGTAACATATATATTTACTAGCAATATTGGTGATTAGGTGAATAATAAATCAAACAGGATAAGTTTGATTAATGTACTTCTTTCGGTTGAGATGTTTCTATTGAATTTAACAAAAAAGACAAAAATAAAGAAAGAAAATGTACTGGCTATTTTAAATTATAAATAAGCCATTTTCCGTTTGTAGACTGGTGTAAAAAACGCAATTTGAAATACTACATTTATGGATTTGTGGATCTGACTTCGAATTAAAATACTTTGAGCTAACTTGTGTATAACAGTGAGAGATTATTGTGATGGGAACAATAACACGTAGCTGTATTTTGCTGTTTTATAATTAACCTCTATATTTGTTTATGTGATTTTTTTTTCCGAAAACCTAACAAAATATCATTATACTCTCTTTGCTCGTTGTTGCTTAACCTGCTAGGATCAAAGTGTCGGTATGTTTTCGTTTGCTAGGTTTCAAAGTATTCTATTTGAGTTGAGTTTTAAATTTACATTATTTTTCCTTAAAACCAAAAATAAATAAATAATTGATGGCTGATTGACGATATTGATGGTTGATTAACGATGTCTTACTCACAAATCTTGGACAATTCCAAATTTCGTGAAGATTTAAAATGAAAGTTTTTTCATTCCCAAATTGTCATCAATTACTTTTTCCTTTGTTAAATCACTATACCATAAAAAAATTATGAGCTATAGCTTTAAAATTTAAAACATACAAAAAAATCATTCGATAAAAAAAAACATACAAAAACCTAGGGAAACTTGAATACACAACGTACGTAGTCAATTATTGGAGTGGAGATATTTTTATCGGTTATGATCTACTTTTCTTACAACATAATGACCACCAGAAAATTTACATGAATATTTGAAAACATTTAATAATTTAAACACCGTCCATAGAATATTATTTTATTTATTATCACACACCGTCCAAGGTTACAACAACTGTATATTTTCTGGCCCAAAAAAATCATTGCTCCTCTTGTGGGAAAGAGAGAGTGGTGCAGAAAAAAAGGCACGTGGAACATGACCTAACTCCTCAAAAATACAGTATTTAATTCTTTTTTTTAAATCATGAGAACTGGACAAAGATCTAACAGCTGGTTTCCAGTAATCCACGTGTCGATGTTTTATACTTCCACGTGTACGTTTCAATGACGTGTCATGTTAAGGCAAAAACTACTCTTGTTTTGTTCCTCTTGTCGTCTTATCTACAACTGTAATTGCTATTGGGTGTATACACCGTTTTTCTTACAACATAATTACATCCAAACTATATTCTTTTATATATTTAGACTAATTTAATTATTAAAAAGTAGTTAAAAAATAAGCACATGTGGTTCGTTTACTTAGTTGCAAAATATCCTTCCGTTCGCTCTTATGTACCTTCCTTTGCACACGTGTGCATGTATGTATTCACACGCGCACATCTGAATTAATGGTCATGGTGTTCACTGACCTTCGTGCTTAAGATATGTTCTTCTGATATATGCTTAAGCCACACACACACACACACACCTAACACCTTTACTAGCTTGATTTAAAAGCGATTCTTTGTTGGACGAAATATTAAAGTGACACTTTTTAAAAAATAAAATGCGTTGAATCAAAGTGTTTTATGTACCTAACAAGTACCATTCAATTTGACATGCAAAACTTATCGGTATTGACAACTTACACATTCGATAATATTTATCAAAATATTAATCGTGTAATGCATTCTTTTTGTAACCGTTTAGAAATAATGCATTGAATCACGGTTTTACGATTGCAAAAGTGAGGCCACTATACTTAAAAGCTATAAACAGAAGAACAGATTACATCAAAGTGTGGAACTTTTTCCCCACTGTGGCCGCCGGCTTTTTTGACTTTATATATTTAATAATATGGCAGGATCCAAAACCAAGTTACATAAAATATTTAAAGTAATATGTGTACACTGTTTTGGGGTCAATAATATATAAAAATTGTTATGTTTTAATACATTTCTTGCTTTGTTATTAATTTCTTTCAGAAACAAAACAGCTCTCTTGTGGAAAAAACATCGACCACGTTTGTCCGCTCTAATTTGTGCACAAGCACAATGACAATGGATCTAGAATCACACCTGCAACTGTATAAGGCATAAGAAATACCAATGCGGCAAATTAGCATTAAATTTATTTCTTTTTGATTTCTTGCCCGATAATTCGTACTCACACCTTATCAATTTTTAAAATACAACGGTGCAATTAGTATAAAATATAGTAATTGTCGTGATTCAGATGAAAATTTTGTTATATGTCTCTTAAGTACACGAACGTAATTATTACTCACACAATGGAACATGTAATATTATAAGAAAAGGTGTTCGGCGGATTCTAACTGAAAGTTGACAACATTACAGTACCTATTGTTGTTTGTTCAAAGCTAAATAAAAATCATAGTCATCATTGTATGTGTGGTTGAAGAAAGGCCGAAGAAGAGCCGCCCTATAAATGGGCTTTTGTCGTCTCAGTGGTGGAGCCCAAAGTTGGAATGGCCTGTGTGATTGTGATTAGGTCAGATGTCTTTTTCAATTGTTTTATTTTTACAAAGTCCTTTTTATCTTCTTAAAACATCCAAATCAGTCACATTTTAATTAATTTCCTTACAAATGACTCAAGCACTGTAATATTATAATTTTTTTAAGAACTTGCAGTTAGTAGCTATGAAATTCAAGCTGTCTATTGATATTTGATAATTATAAGGATAACCAAAAATATAAATATGAGTTTGTCTTATACACATTACAATAATGATTTTTGTTTTTTTTTAAATTATGATTTTGTGTTTATATCTTAGAAATTTGAACACGCAATGCAAAAGAATAAAACACGTCTAATTTATTTTATTTTAAGCTCAACATATTTTATTTATCATATTTGAAACATAAACACAAAAATTAGAACATTATTAAAGTCCATAATTTTGCAATACTTTTCATCAACGCAGTGTTTTCAGCTTGACCTTTTAAAAATCTATCTTCCAGATTTGATAGGCAAGAATTCTCCAAACACAGTAGGCTTTAATCATACAGCCCAACAAGATACTAGGCCCATTAAAATAGTTTATCGCATACGTGTACACTCGGTGCGCCACCCACATCATCTCGCGAATATGACGGTGATCTCATCGTTATTTTCCCCTCCGGCGTTTTCCCGACGATCGGCACACACCCGAACAATCACGATCTGCTCTAAAACATCAAACTCAATGGCGAAGAATCCAAACGACGGAGAAATCTCGAAGCGGGTCCTTGTATGCGGCGGAGGCGTTATCGGCGTCTGCACTGCGTATTTCCTCGCAAAGAAAGGAATTGCAGTCACTCTCGTCGAGAAATCAGCCGTCGCCGGCGCAGCTTCTGGTAAAGCTGGAGGTTTTCTCGCTTTCGATTGGTGCGATGGAAGTCCGGTTGCGTCTTTAGCACGAACAAGTTTTAATTTACATCGATCGCTCGCTGAGGAGCTAAACGGCGTCGAATCGTATGGCTACAGACCTCTCACGACTCTTAGCCTCACGGTAACGGAATCAAATCCCGTCTCCGGCAGTTCGGGTTTACCGGCGTGGGTCGACGGTCCAGCTAAAAGCCCATCGACGATTGGTACGACTCAAACCACAGCACAGGTGCATCCCCAGCTCTTCACCCGGAAGCTGTTATCGACGGCAACAGAGAAGTACGGTGTTGAGGTTGTGATCGGGAAATTGGAAGAGGTGAGAGTGGAACTAGGGCGAGTTGCCTCGGTTGTGCTTGGAGGTGGGCGAGTTATAGAAGCTGACGCGGTGGTTCTGGCGATGGGACCATGGTCCGGTAAATTTGAGATGTTGTCTTCCATTTTTAGGGTCTATGGTACGAAGGCTCATAGCATCGTTCTGGAACCAAAGGAACCAAACGCTATAACACCTCATGCCCTTTTCTTGACTTATCATCCTTCAAATGGCGGTGGAGCTTTGGATCCTGAAGTATATCCTCGTCCCACCGGTAAATCTCGGTTCTTTCGTGTGATTTTTCTATCTATATCTGAGGATTACTGCAAAAGGTCTGATTCTATTGGGTTGAAGGAAAATTTTGATATAATGTCCAAGGATTATTGCGAAAGTCTAGTTATTTGCTAATACTATATGGATGGTGTGAAGTTTGCTTTTCAACCCTCTCTTCTTTTGCAGAGAAGCATTGATTTTAATGTCCAAGGATCGTTGTATATGTTAATTCGAAATAGAGAGTAACTATTTTTATCTTAAACTTAATCTGGATTCCATGAATCGACAGAGAAAGGTGATACAAGCAGTGGAAGATGAGAAGTTATTGGTTTAGTTTGTTTATTTTGACAGGTGAAGTGTACTTATGTGGAATGTCATCACAAGAAGAAGTGCCCGATGATCCAGATCAGGTGACTAGCAATCCTGAATCCATAGAGGTTCTCAAAGGAGTAGCTAAAACAGTTTCGAGCTATCTAGGGGAAGCAAACGCTAGAGTGAAGGCAGAACAAGCTTGTTTCTTGCCCAGCACCGAAGATGGAGTCCCTGTGATCGGAGAGATTCCGGGTATCAAAGGTTGTTATGTAGCCACAGGACATAGTTGCTGGGGCATTCTTAATGGTCCGGCCACTGGGTCTGCATTAGCTGAGCTTATTGTAGACGGTGTAGCCACTAGTGTTGATCTTAGCCGGTTTAGTCCTTCCCGGTTTAGCAAACGAAGAGGAACGGTGTAGTGTCCTTCGAGATATATATACTATAAGCTAATCTGGTCGATGCTATGTGTTCTTTATGTAAATAGAATCGTGTGATTATGAGGAATCCTTTAATGCGATAATTGTGTGCCTATTGCGCATTTTAAGTTGAACCGACTAAGCATAATTAAACTGCAATTAAAATCAAAATTTATACCGACACTCAAAATTTTAGACGAAAAAACAAACAGTAATCAAACCAGCTATATATATTTTTTTTACCGCATCAAAACCAAAATGTATTTTATTAAAAGTGAAACTTACCGAAAATAGGAAAAGGCTAAATAAATTGTACTACTGTAACCGTGCCAAAGTGTAAATCTCGCTTTACATAAATTTTGGTAAAAGCCGTAACGGCTGATCAGTGATCACAGACTCTTCGCATTAATTTTAGTAAACTTTGTATCCTTGATACTTCCTGTCAACGTTCAACCTTTATCCAAAATGCTAAAAATAAATAAAAAATAGAACTCAAAATGGAGTAATTAATTCACTGATTGCTTATCGTAATTTTAAAGTTGTGCGCCAGTTAATTTAAATTATCTAGATCTATTTGTGAAATTCATAGAATTAACTAGATAACTGGATTAGTAGAATATTATAAAGTTAAATTAAAAAAAAGAATCATGTTCCCAACAAATGGACTGAGTGACCATAAAGCTTAGATTTTAAATTGTGATGGGCTTCATCACTTCACGTTACTTTTTGCTTACCCGTTAAGAGACGCACATAAACGATAAACCAATTCAGTGAGAATATTATCTTTTAAAAGTCATTATCATAAAAGTATCTTATCTTTATTTTTTTTCTTTCTGTTTAATCATATCCTCTTACACGTGGTTTGCTAATTTTTATTCCATAGCTTTTTTGTCATGTTTGAAGCTATTTGCGAGCTTTTAATTTTGTGCCCAATTCCTTTGTAGCTTTATAGAAAGGTTACATACAAATAAAAATGGAAAAACCTGTTTGGAGATTCCTTTGTTTAGCAAAAACAACAGCAAAAAAATTGAGAAACCAATTCATTTTAGGCGATCCCTCGTTGAAAAGCTAAATAATAAATGTTTCAAAATTTATTACCTGCCAGAATGTAATAACTGTCATGAATATTTTATAACTATTTCCTTTATAATATTTATCTATCTATTTTTTTGTTCTTTCTCTCCGTTTCAAAACGTTCATTAGTAATGAATTATGATATATAATTAAAAAAAAGCAATATGTCTCTTTATCTCTGTCACATCATTAACAAGGCTAATGACGTTTAAAGCTTTTGTCTTCTTCAAATCTCAATATATATAATTAAATAACCATGACCCGTTTCACTTAATCATTCCAATCAGACGTCGTTGTTAAGAGCTACTCGATAGTAGCTTGCTACCAAAATGGCTTCGATGTCTTCACTTCGTCACTTCATAGACTTAGACTTATCAAACAAATATATATAGCATTGGCATAATTAGTCCCTTGACCGTTAAAATCTTCTTTTTAAAAAATCATTTTGTTGCAAAAAAGAAAAAATGCAAAAGTCGTAACAGATATCATAATATATCCAAAAACACCCGACCGATCAAGTGACGTTGCTCAGTGTTGTATTATTATATGTTCACTGTTTGAAAAACTGTCGAATTGGGATTTAATTGTAATTTTGCAAGGCAATAATAAGTTTGGAGTTTTGCAAAATGGTAAGTAGAAAACGCCATTTCTTATGCATCTCCCGTCTTTGTCCACCGCCAAACTAGTAGCCATTCTCTAATTAATTGTTTATTGCTATGTCATATACACATATTCATATCAAAATTATAAGACCATCTTTATGTTCACAAGGAAATGTAAAATAGTAAATCATCGAATAACGCAGCGTTCAGTCAATCTTAAATCGCTATTGGGAGGTAATTAACAAATCAAATGTGTGAAACATAGACTACACTGCACTCGTATGTTTTATTGTTTCGCACGCTACAACAACAACAATTGTGACATATGTTAAAAAAAATTGAATTACATTCCAATATAGAGAATAAAATAAAACCAGGATGTATATTAAAATAAAGACCTATATATATAACTTGGGATTTGGCAATCAAATGATATGTAACAAGGACCACGACGAGGCTCGCGAAATTTAATTAAAACGGGGACCGGTTTTAATTAATTTGACCGGTTGTACATTAATCTTGACATGCATTTATTTTACGTGTGATGGTGACCTCTGCTTCATCCAGTACTACATTTATATCTTTCTGATGGAACACATAACTGTATTAGTGTCTTTGATCTTTACTCTTTAATCCAGTTTTAGTCTCGTGATCCCTTCGGATTATTCCCATATATGTCACTTAAACTATACACAGATTCCAGAAATATCAGTTAAAAATCGTATTATTCATTTAACTAATGCCTACGTCCATTTCATTCAAACAAATCTTCTGAAAATGGTGTATTTAAAATTATAAATTAATCGAAAGTTCAAAACCAAAATTAAATGAACGAGTGTTGTTTTTTATTTTTTGAATTTCAAGTATTAAAACCACTTATTAATAACCAATTATATATATGTAGACAGTAAGCATATATAGTAACGTTATACATTTTTTAATTTACGCCTTTCGTCCATTAAATTAACATTACAACAACCTCGCTATATTATTTAAATTAGCCTGTATGATGTAATGATGTACGATGATTAGAGAAAGATTTAAGGCTAATGAAAATAAAATATAATAAACGGTCATATGAATAGAAGTAAATCCAAGTCAGTGAGAAACCTGCAAAACTTCGAACTTTATCTGAATGTCTTATAGCAAAGATACTATTCTCCCATCTGATCATGTTCATTGAATATTAATTAACTGATTAATAATACAATTTTATAAATTTATTCACACACATCACATGAGTCGTGAATCATCTCACGTCACATTTTCTTAGAACATCGCACAAATCAAAAGATATACATATTATATAGTGTTTGTGATCTACCAAAGATTTGTATAAAAAGAAATATATCCAGACTCATATGCTATATTTTGTTACGTTCTTTGAAAAATCAATTTAACATCATGATCAACCGTATAGGGTCCACGTTGATTATAAACGTAAAAAAACGACAGAAGCGACGTCAGCATAAACAGAGAAAATAGTTTTAATTTTTGTTATCACATTCCGTGCAATTTACACAGGATACAATTGAATTACTAAATTATTTTTTTCTTTTTCCTTCTCTTTTGTGAAATCAAGAATTCCATAAAAAGATAAACACTTTCATATCGCTCACAATCACATGGCCTTTTGAAAAAAATCTCTCTTTTAGTGACGATGCATAAGCTTCACGAACAATCATGACGAGAGTCGCCGCCGATCTCCGCCGTTATTTATTCGTATTTACCTTTTTGCCATTCCTTCTTCTCCGGGACCGGTCTCTTGCACTGAACACAGACGGTGTTCTTCTCCTCTCCTTCCGCTACTCAATCGTCGACGATCCTCTTTCTGTTTTACGAAGCTGGAGATTCGAAGACGAGACTCCTTGCTCTTGGCGTGGCGTCACATGCGACAAGTCTTCCCGGCACGTGACTGTTCTGTCACTTCCGAGCTCGAAGCTTTCCGGTACTCTTCCATCCAATTTGGGTTCTCTCCTTTCGCTTCAAAGACTTGATCTTTCCAACAATTCGATCAATGGCTCTTTCCCGGTTTCGCTTCTCAACGCGACGGAGCTTCGGTTTCTTGATCTATCACGTAATCACATCTCCGGCGAGTTACCTGCGAGTTTTGGCGCGTTTTCGAAACTCAGTGTGTTGAATCTCTCTGACAATGCTTTCGTCGGAAAATTACCGAAGACATTAGGCTGGAACCGTAACTTGACGGAGATTTCACTGAAGAAGAACTATTTATCTGGCGAGATTCCGGGGGGTTTTAAGTCGACGGAGTATCTTGATCTGTCGTCGAATCTAATCAGAGGCTCGTTGCCGTTACATTTCGGAGGGAATCGTTTACGCTATTTCAACGCTTCGTACAACAGAATCTCCGGCGAGATTCCGTCTGGTTTTGCCGACGAAATTCCGGAAAACGCCACCGTCGATCTCTCTTTCAACCAACTCACGGGTCAAATACCGGGTTTTCAGGTTCTCGATAACCAAAAATCCAACTCTTTCTCGGGTAACCCGGGCCTCTGCGGGTCCGGCCCGGCAAAACACCCTTGCCGTGACCGTGAAGCAACTTCTCCGCCTCCAACACCAACAGCAGATTCTCCTCCAGCCTTAGCTGCTATACCGAATACCATTGGCTTTACCAATCACCCAATTGGCTCTAAACCCGGTTCGAAACCCAAGTCGGGTCTTAAACCGGTGATTATCGTAGGCATTGTTGTCGGTGACATCGCCGGTTTAGCGATCCTCGGGATTGTGGTTTTCTACATTTACCAGTCGAGGAAACGGAAGACCGTAACGGCTACGTCAAAATGGTCCACGTCATCAACAGATTCCAAGGTCTTATCAAAATGGTACTGTCTACGCAAAACCGTCAATGTGGACGGTGACTGTGAAGAAGACGAGGAGGAATCCGAGACATCGGGATCCGAATCCGACGAAGAGAATCGGGTCGGGCATAATAGACGGTCGGGATTGGATGATCAAGACAAGAAAGGTACGTTAGTGAACCTGGATTCAGAGAAAGAGCTTGAGATAGAGACGCTTCTCAAAGCTTCGGCTTACATTTTGGGAGCCACCGGCTCGAGCATAATGTATAAAGCGGTTCTTCAAGACGGTACGGCTGTGGCGGTTCGACGAATCGCTGAATGCGGTTTAGACCGGTTTAGAGATTTCGAGACTCAGGTTCGAGCCGTGGCTAAGTTGGTACACCCGAACCTGGTTCGAATTCGAGGTTTCTATTGGGGATCCGACGAGAAGCTTGTTATTTACGATTTTGTCCCTAACGGCAGCCTCGCTAACGCCCGTTACAGTAAGTTCTCTCTGATTTAATACGCTTACGTTAGTAGGATCTTGTACTAGTCGACTAACATGAGCGGGGGAGTGAAAAGTGTCGGTTTCGGAGTCAGAGAGTTGGTTCCAACTAGAAAAAGTATATCAGTTAATGATCGGAGGAGAGTCAACGGCAATTTTCAAAACTGAAACTTGTTTTCTTTTCTTTTTATCTTGTCGTAAGCTATCTCAAGCGCAGGATAGCGACAGTTCTGTTTCTGTGAAATCTTACTGTTGAGTCCATATATAGAGATTTTGTATTGATAGATGCAACTTCTCTTGCTTCACTTTTTGTCTTGTTGTATAGATAAGAAGCAGTGAGGGATTCACTAACTTGCGCATGTACGTCTTCACCTAATTTTCGGGGCTATGCTTTTTTCTTCTAATTGCAGGGAAAGTGGGCTCCTCGTCTTGTCATTTACCTTGGGAAGCTCGGCTCAAGATAGCAAAAGGCATAGCTCGTGGGCTAACATACATACACGACAAGAAGCACGTGCACGGTAACCTCAAGCCTAGTAATATCCTTTTGGGCGTAGATATGGAGCCCAAAGTTGCGGATTTTGGGCTCGAAAAGCTTTTAATCGGAGACATGAGTTACCGAACCGGTGGATCGGCTCCAATATTCGGAAGCAAGAGATCTACGTCATCTCATGATTTTGGGCCGAGTCCGAGCCCAAGCCCAAGTTCAGTCGGGTTACCTTACAACGCTCCGGAATCTCTCCGGAGCATAAAAGCGAATCCGAAGTGGGACGTGTACTCTTTTGGAGTTATTCTGCTTGAGTTACTGACGGGAAAGATCGTGGTGGTCGATGAGCTTGGACAGGTTAATGGGCTCGTGATCGATGACGGTGAGCGAGCAACGAGGATGGCGGATGCGGCTATACGAGCTGAGTTAGAGGGCAAAGAAGAAGCTGTGTTGGCCTATTTGAAAATGGGCCTGGCTTGTGCTTCTCCAATACCACAGAGAAGGCCCAATATCAAAGAGGCCTTACAACTTCTCGAAAAATTCCCATTTTCATTTTAGCCAACAGTAGTGATAATAATTTACGACCAAGAAAGAGTTAATAGCTTGACTGTGTACTTAGATTTAGTATGATAGGCGGATTTTTATGTTCTTAAAATTGTCGTGTGCCCATCTGATTATTGAGTTTATTCTCGGTTTTATGATTTTGTGACAATAAGTTGTTGAGGTAAGTGGTTTATCTTGAAGATCATTTGTTTGTTAACAAATTCAATCCACTTTAGTTTATTGTTTTTGGTGTTTGGCAAAGATATTATAAAGCCGTTCAGAAAGAAAACAAAAAAAATAGGGGTAAAAAATAAAAAGATTGAAAATAAGAAATCACGTGTTGGGCTTTTGTGCTGTCGTAAGTAGCCTAATTATAAGGTACCCGGATCCGAAATATTGAGAGCGGGTAATGATTCGGGTTTTGCATTTTAAATTGAAACTCCGCTCTCGTCCTCCTTGTATCTTTGTTCTTTTCTCTAATTTCAAAAGAGCCGTTAGAGAGAGATTGAGCAAGACAGAGAGAGAGAGAGAGAGAGAAACTAGTTGGATCTGAGTAAATCGAAGAAGATGGCTACGAAAATTGGGATGATGGATTCAGCGTATTTCGTAGGAAGATCGGAGATTCTCGCGTGGATTAACTCGACTCTGCAACTAAATCTCTCCAAAGTCGAAGAGGTAAATAGTCTCTCGAGTAATCTTCTCTCTCAGAAATCTAGTTTTGGATTCGGATCTTACGTTATCATCTTCTACTAGCAAGCACTGTGGACTTCGATGGTTTTTTTTTTGGGTTAGGGCTATTGTTCTGGAATTGAATACGGATTCGAATTTCGACGGATCTTCTCTGTTGTTGTGGATCTGAATGCGGAATTTATTAATTGTTATCTGTTTTGTTGTTGTGAATCTGACCATGGATATCTGGATTATAGGCTTGTTCAGGCGCTGTTCACTGCCAGCTACTGGATTCACTCCACCCTGGAACTGTTCCGATGCACAAGGTTAATTTCGATGCCAAGAGTGAGTACGAGATGATTCAGAACTACAAGGTGCTTCAGGATGTGTTTAACAAACTCAAGATCACTAAGGTCCTCTTTCATCTCCTTACTCGATTGTTTTGGGGCTTGGTTTTGATCTATGCATAATAATCGAACTAATTTGTCTGGTGAATTTGGCTGTGTAGCACATCGAAGTGAGCAAACTCATTAAGGGTAGACCACTGGATAACTTGGAGTTCATGCAATGGATGAAGAAGTACTGCGATTCCGTAAATGGTGGCCAGCTTCATAAGTAAGTTTCACAACTATCATAGCCTTAACCTTTGTCCTTTTGTATATATTATCACCAAGAAAATTTCCTCCATAACATGTTAAAACTTTGGCTTCATGATTCTGATTTGTTGTGTGACATTGAATTCAATACATTGGAAAAAAACCAAAAGCGACTATCCGAATCATGTTTAATAGATGAGTTCTATCTTATTGTTTGTGCTGACTCTCCTGAATAGATAAACCCACCAGTCTACTTTATATACTGCTTTTTTATGAAGCTTTAGCATTACAGTTGATCCAAGTTTAGCTTTTCTGAAATTGCTGTCTTGTATTTGGTTTTCATTGCTAGTTACCACGCACTGGAGAGAAGAGAAGCCAGCAAAGGAGGAAAAGAAGCAACCAAGAGAGCTGTAGCTACACAACAATCAGGCAAGAGTTCTTCTTCTTCAGCTGCACCTAGACCTTCATCTTCAAATGGAAACCGTAAACACGAACCACTATCCTCCAACACTGGGAATCACCACTCTTCAAAAGCCCCCTCGTCTAAACAATCTAAACCAGTGCCTGCTGCGTATGATGAAAAGGTATGTCTCTCTCTCTCTCAACACGCTCATTTCTGAAATTACACCAAAGTCTTAGAAAGCTCACTAACTCACTTTCTTGATCACAGATCACAGAATTGAAACTCTACATAGACAGTTTGGAAAAAGAGAGAGACTTCTACTTCTCTAAGCTAAGAGATGTGGAGATTCTCTGTCAGAATCCAGACACAGAGCACTTACCTGTATGCAAAATCTTCTCAATCCCTCATTAAAATGTCTAAACAATGTTTATAATCATCACTCTTCTGTTTCTGCAGCTTGTTGGTTCCATAAAAAGAATCCTCTACGCAGCAGATGGTGAAGACGTTGGAGTCGCAGCAGAAACAACAGAGACGCAAACCTTAAGCCCTATTGCTGAAGGATCAGAAGAGAGAAGGAACAGTGTAATAGAGTCACAGAAGAGGAAGCTCATAGTGAATCTCGACGTGGAAGCTGCAGCGATTACAACTCACTCTCCAAGACAACGCCTTTCTGATTCTTCTGATGTCAAATGCAGTGGATCATCTCCTCTTTTGACCTGCTGAATCAGGAAGAAAAACAAAGAAGCTACTTACTACTCTCTCTCTTATGAAACGTGTTCTCTCTCCGAGAATTGCCTCTTTATGTTTGAAAATTCCCCATCACTTCTTATAAACCTAATATCACTACTCTCTGTTAAAAAAAGGAAAAAAAACATTCACGTGATGTTTTTGAGATCCTTGTAGTATAATACGTTTTTGCTCCTACAGTTTCACACATCGTATTGATTGGTAACGGTGAAGAATGATTAAATTGGTGCGAAATAATGACCACAAATAACATTATGTGATAATTGTAGAAAGCAAAAAGGTTTCCTAAGACTCAGGCTAAGCCAATCAATCCTTGGAAAAAAATTAGAAAGACAAAAATGTAAGAACCGGAAGTTTCGTTTACCTCAATTTAACGATAATTAATCTGCTCTTTGGAAGATTTTCTTTTAAAAAAATTATTTTCTGATTTTACAAGTTATTTTTATTCCTCATCTCTAATAACTAAAAAAACTCTCTTTAAATCTAGATTTGATCAGTTATGAACTTAAAGGCCACGCAGGTATGTTTGTTATGTTTCTTTTGTATTATTTGTTTTTATCTTGGTACAGTATATAAGATTGTAATTTGATTTTACTTGAAAAAATTGAAAAGGAAATGGACAATAAAAAAAGACAAGAGGATGGATCAAAAGTAGTGGTGGTGGAGACAACGGAGCAACGTTCTTCGGCGGGGAAAGGCTCAGAGAAGAGGAATATAGAGGTGGTTCACCAACCTCATCCCAAAACAAGTGGCGGCGTTCTTGTCGGAGCAGCCGCCGCCGTCGAATCCACCCTTGAATCTGCCAAAGAAGTCGTCTCTAAAACCTAAAATTTTAAACTGAGTTTCTCTGTTTTCTAAGTACGTCATAATAGTACAAACTTCATACTATTTTGTAATCCTTACGATAATCAAAACCTCTAATATTTATTTTCACACATTTGATTTTTTGTCCCTTTTTGTATTATCTATAACGAAATTTTAGATCCTCATTACATAGTTTATTCAGCTCAGACAACACGAAACTATGGGATAAATGATAAATTGGTAATGGTGGGTCTTGATGCTCCTGGCAAAAGCACCATCCTTTATAAGAGTATAAGACCCTAGAATCTCTTATCCATGTAAAAATATTACAGTAGTAATTCATATACATAAAAATTATATGTCAGACTCCATATATCTCTGAAGCTCTGATAAATATCCAATGGGTTATTCACAGTTGGTGGCTTAAAAGCTATAAACATATTTATTATCTTTGACAAGACAAGAGACAGTCATTTAAGTCATGGGGAGTGTTACAATACTAACATACATACATACATACATATATGTCCATCAGATTTCTTTCATCTTCAAGGATAAAAACAAGACAAGTACTTGAACCACCCTTTGTCTGGTCTCAAAATCCTTTCGTTTCAAATCAAGATTTCCCCAAAAGTTAGAGAAATTATATTTTCAAGAATTAATTGTGGAAAAAACCAACCACTCTTCTACTGTCTGCTTGGGTCTCTCAAAAGGTACAACTGAGGTTTTCTTTCACATGTTTTACTAACCCAACAGCAGAAAAATCAGATGTTTCAGGTTTTTTGTTTATTTCACCCACTCTTATCTTTCCAGTTTTAACTCCCAAAATTTAAAGCGGTCCAAGAGTTTTCACAATCAAACAATAGACATAACACGAGAGAGAGAGAGAGAGAGTACTTTTTACTTATTACTATTACTGATATAAGCCCTATATTGCTCCATCTAGTGTTTGTTGAGATTTCAAGGACAATGTACTCTTACTTTAGACTTTTGAATTCTCTCTTATATGCTTTACTTGTATATAAATCAGCAAGCAAAATTGCAGAAAAGATCAATAATTATATGACGATGCTCTTAATGTTTGTCTTCTGTGCAGATGCAAGGGCATAATGATGTATGACTATTGGAACTTAATTAGACAGAGTTAGCTTTGGAACTAGCTTTAAACACACAAAATGTTCTGCCTTAAAATCGTAGATATAGCCGATACGCAAAAGAGAGATTGAATTTATGTTCTTCTAAATTGACACATCAGATCAATGAAAGGTACTAGCGAGGACTACTAAGGACATTGATAAACATACGGTTTACTGAAGGCAATCTCATTTGCTGCTCCTGTACTCTTCTCCTCTTGAGCAGAGGCTCTGGAGATGATGATACTGAAGCAGCAGAGACGTTCCAGGAGCCATTTGAGCTGTCATCAAAGTCGAATACACCACTTGCACTGTCCTGATCGAGCCAATTCATCATCCTCTTCTTGCTCGGACTGTGCTCCAACAATAGTTCATAGCATTCATTAACTTTCTCCTGTGAGGTCAATGCTGAATCAGGTTTTGATCTTCACGGTATGAAATTAGCATTTTAGGACTAATTACGAAGTTCATTAAGCACATACCTGATTAACTTTGAGTAGAGTCATGAGCTGAGATTGGTATTCAACTTCTTCACAGGGTTTCAAATCCTTGATGACATAAATCATTATTGCAGTTGCTAACACAGAAGGGATGTAACTCATAAACCTCGCATCTGTAACCAAAGTTCCAGTATTTAGCACCAAGAATCTAACCACAACATCAAAGAATGGTTCTAAACGGAATCCTCACCAGCAACAACGGAGATCAAAAGACGTTCACAGTTCCTAAACAACTCCAATTGCTGGTGACATTTAGAGCCGAATCGCCGGATGATGTGATCGAAGAATGAGATTGGAGTCACAGGGTGCATCCTCCATTGGAGAGTAGAAAGAATCAAAAGCTCCATTCTTTGTATAGTTTTAGCTTCAAAGACATATCTTGCTTCTTCCACCTAAACCACAAACAAAGGGGATTTCGTTACAAATTGACATTTCAACAAACACTTAAAACGACATTAGAAGAGAGAAGAAACTAACTTGGAGGTCAATGAGCAACGGAACATGAATCTCTTCAACTTTAGCAGCTAAAGACAAACAAGCCACAGCTACAAGCTGAGACATCCATGGCTTATCTGTCTGAAACTTGATGCTTGTGATAAACCTATCGAAATAGTTCACAGCAAGCAGAGCCGTCAAAGAAGTGAAGCCGTAATGAGATTTAACCCTCAAAACCCAATCTAAAGCCTCTTTCCTACAAGAAACCAGAAACCCATCTAAGATTTGGTGTCGGAGACAAGGGTGATTCGTTTCATTTTCCTTTGCAATTAGACTCAGCAACTCATCGTCATCCCATAAAAACAAATCCATAAGAGGTAAAAGCTGAAACTTTCCAACACTTTCATCGGATTTCTCGAGAAAATCTAGATCCCCATTATTAACCCCCACCAGATCCTCCTCCACAAACCCACTTTCTTCCTCACAATAGAGCCCATCCAGCACACAAAAGGGTGCGTTTTGACCGTTTTGTGATTCCTCTTGTTCTTTCTCCAAAGCCATCTTCTTCTTCCGAGAAGAAGCGATTGCAAATGTCTCTGCTCATTTTGCCATTGAAGCTGGTTTCATCGACGGATTCTAGAGTGAGAAATTAACCGGAAAAGAAGAAGAGACCGGACAAAAGCCAAGAAAGCGAAGAGTTTTTATATTATCTCACGCTTTGTCTTTTTTTATTTGTTTTCCAGTCCTATATTGTTTTTTCTTTTTTTCTTCTTTTTCTTATTCCTGGCGCGCCAGAAATTTGATTTAGATTTATAATCCACAATTTACTTTAGGAAAATAAGTCCCTGACTTTATTTTAATTTGTCTGTATTTTGTTTGATACTGTTTATAAAGTTGTCCGAATTAATTATCGTGATTTGATTAAACAAGATGAGAGAATTGATGTCTGCAGAGTATTATGTATCCTAATCGACGCGATATTTTGCGTGTGAAGTACACGTTCCTATTCCCTGCCCGTACGATTGCGATAATCATCCATGTTAATGGGATCGTGATGCTTACGCTCTTCTCTTTGTGTAGCTTAACAATAGTATTCGTCATTCTTGATTTTATTATTGTAAATTTTTTATTATTGATTATCACGTAAAATCTACCCATTACATTTGTTCTTTTATCTAATTATCCTACAAAAAATATATGTATGTATATTTTGGATATTTTGGATATGAATCTAATTATTTTATTGGTCGTGGTATTTATTATAGTCACGTCTTTCTTGATACATAGATTTGCAGATTCTGTGTGATGATATTGTGGTCCAATGTACATAAAAACTAAAAGCAAAAAAGAAAAAAATCGTCCCGTTAAAATGCTCGCGGTTTTTTTTTTTTTTAATAGTTTGATTTTTTATGGTTCCTATAAAGATAATCTTTTAAAAGACGATTATTTTAATTTGAAGTTGGCTATCTTCTTTATATGCTAAAAAACTCGGATTTGATGCCCAAAAAGGCGATTAGCACTTGGGAGATAATTCTTTTTATATATTCTGCCTCTTTATAGTAAAATTAGATTATCCAAAAAGGAGTTTTAAACTTTACTAACCACATTACTGGTCAAACTACTTTGATCTGAACCTGAGAACCTCGTTAAAATACAAATAATTTAGTTTGTAGCTTGTTTTAGATAATTCCCTTTAAATAAAAATATCCTTGACATAACAATTGAAAGAAAGACAACAAAAAAAATGAAGCGGGGAAGAATTTTAATTAAAAATAAGAAATCAGTTTATTTATTTCAAACTAATAAATGGACAAAAGTGTAATGTTGGTTTAGAAGTATTTAGATAGTGAGAGATAAGAGTAAATCACGAGAGGGAGAGATGTGAGGCCATTGGTAAGAAGCGAGGTCTGAATCTGAGAGAAAGAGAGATTATGACAAAGTTTAATAGCGACTTATCATTTCCACCTTTCACATCTTTTTTTTTCTTCTAATTCAAGTGTCCCACCTCTCTGCATTTCTATTTTTTTTTTTTCTAATTCAAAAGAATGTCTCTGTAAAACTGTAAAGTGTAAACAAAAAAAATGATGACCTCAACGGAAATCAAAAGAGAGTGTAATTATGGGAATAAACATTCGGACACATTATATGAACGTATTGGTTATTACATTTTTCAACGTTATTATCACCAATCTAAGTTCAAGTACTCAATTATGATTCAATCTATTGTTGTATGGAATTGAAATTAAAATTAATGAAAAATGTGTCAGAAATTATGGAAAATATCTCAAAATTATGGAATTATGATTATCAATTGAGCATATAATATGGAGTCAAACATGGAAACAGTAGTACTGATTGGTTTACAGCATTATTATTGCTTTTTCGGTTGGAGCAAAAGGGACATACATACCCATTTAAATTCTTTTTTTTTTGTTGTTGTGTAAATTATATTGTCGCAATAAAGTTAATGCAGAGGATGTGACGACGATAATAGATACTCTCTATGACTACTTTTACAATAGCAAAAGTTGCAGCCCTTGAAAGTTAAATATGGGCTTTCTCATGAATCTTATGATCCAACTCATCCTGATAGTATGGGCTTGTCCATAATTATTCACTAATGCTCTTATTTTTTTCTTTCTTTTTTTACATTATCATATTGGGAGACAGCTGCACTTATGTCTCATCAAATAAATATATAACATCCGAATGTCAAATATTGAATGAGAAGTAAGATTAGTTAGTAAACATTATAAGAAAATAAGAAAAAAGTCGCATATTCTCATCTGCTGCGTATAAAACTGTCTTAAACGTATTTGACAATTTTTTCAACATTTCAATTAAAAGAAAAGAGAATGAATGCAAATATTGAATATTCATTCAAAGCCTACAAAAGTCTACTGTCAAGAAAACCTAAAGTTTGACCGTTCAACACGACAAGTAATGATTTTGCAGAGAAGAGCGTGAAGAGAGGTTATAAAAAGCAATAACAAAAAGTCGAAGAAACCAACGACCAGGATTTAGCTCAACATTTTCTTTAGGTTGAACGGCTGAGATTAACGAACGAAGCGCGTTCGAGTGAGAGTTGGGTTGAGCGTAAGGGGTACGACGAAGACACGTGGATCTCTTATTTGACGAGATTGGCCGATACTGTTTTCATTTTATAATTCCAAAACAAAAAAACACATTTGGAGAGCAAAAGTGGAAACGAAACACTTTCGGTGATGGGCCAAGCGCCGTCGTCTACCGCGGAATCGAACGGAAGAGAGATAGATTTGAGGTTATGGTCTCCGATGATGGTGTCTCCGGTGATTGTTGGTGGAGGAGAATCGATGGATTTGGGAAACAGTGCTCCCATTGGAGATCGTGATTTCACCGGAGATCTACCGGATGAGTGTTTGGCTCATGTATTTCAGTATCTTGGTGCTGGAGATCGTAAGCGATGCTCTCTTGTTTGTAAACGGTGGTTATTCGTCGACGGTCAGAATCGTCATCGGTTATCGCTCGATGCTAGGGATGAGATCTGCTCGTTCCTGCCGTCTATGTTCAACCGGTTCGATTCGGTGACCAAGCTCGCTCTCCGATGTGATCGGAAGTCTGTTAGCTTGAGCAACGAGGCTTTGGTTATGATTTCCGTCCGCTGTTTGAATCTGACTCGTGTTAAACTTCGTGGCTGTCGCGAGATCACGGATCTGGGAATGGTGGAGTTTGCTCGGAATTGTAAAAATCTAAAGAAGCTTTCAGTTGGGTCTTGCAACTTTGGGGCAAAAGGCGTGAACGCGATGCTCGAGCATTGCAAGCTTCTGGAGGAATTGTCGGTGAAGCGTCTCCGAGGAATCCACGAAGCACCCGAGTTGATTCAGCTGCCAGCCGCTGGTTCATCCTCTTCGCTCAGATCCATTTGCTTGAAGGAGCTCGTTAATGGCCAGGTATTTGAACCGTTGGTTGCTAGTACTAAAACACTGAAAACACTGAAAATTATTCGTTGTTTGGGTGATTGGGATAAAGTTCTTAAGATAATCGGAGAAGGAAATAGTTCCTTGAGTGAAATTCACCTTGAGAGGCTCCAAGTGAGTGACCTTGGGCTTTCTGCGATATCAAAATGCTCAAATGTTGAGACACTGCACATAGTGAAAACCCCAGAATGCTCCAACTGTGGTCTGATTAATGTCGCTGAGAGATGTAAGTTGCTTAGGAAACTTCACATCGATGGTTGGAGGACTAACAGGATTGGTGATGAAGGTCTAATGGCTGTAGCCAAACACTGCTTAAACTTGCAAGAACTTGTACTGATTGGTGTTAATGCAACTCACCTTAGTTTAGCAGCGATTGCTTCAAACTGTGAGAAACTCGAACGATTAGCACTTTGCGGAAGTGGAACCATAGGCGATGCAGAGATCGCTTGCATCGCAATGAAATGCGGGGCGTTGAGGAAATTCTGTATCAAAGGATGTCCGGTTTCGGATGTAGGGATCGAGGCCCTTGCTGTTGGTTGTCCTAACCTGGTGAAATTGAAGGTGAAGAAATGTAAAGTGGTGACTGGAGAGATTGGAGAATGGCTTCGTGAACAAAGGAGGACACTTGTGGTGAGTATGGATAGTGATGAAACGGAAGCAACGGTGGCGGTGGATGGTGAGGGTGAAACAGTTGCAGCGGAGCCAAGGGTGGGTCAAGCCGGTGGTGGTGTGGCGGAGATTGGTTCAGGTAATGGTGGTGGTGGCAACAGCAATGGAGGAAGTAGATTAGCGACGATTAGGTCAAAGTTAGGGTTTCTTGCTGGAAGGAACTTGGTAACTTGCACATTCAGGAGATGGTCTCATAATGATAATGGTAGTAGTTCTACTTGATCAGCTTATAACTATAAAAACGGTAACTGTCAAAAAGCTTTTCTCTCTTCGTGATTGATTTCTTTCTTTCTTTGTTTAGTTTGTAATCCTCTTTCACGATGTTTCCATCTGTGTGTAACAAGACTTGTCGATTAGAAAAGTCATTCCAAGGAAGAACATTTATTGTTTTTTTCTCTTGTATTTTGACTATTTATTTGCCAACCTCGTTTATTTGTTATTTATGTGTTTTGGAATCGAATGGATTATTTGACTTGTATTTATAAGATGTAACCAGAATAATAACGGATTATATTGGATAAAAATAGATTCGTGTGACCAAGAAAACGTGTAAAAATAACGAGTGGATAGTTTGTTCTCAAGTCATCTAGTGATATCTAAGATAAACTTAAAATGGTTCAGACAGGTACACTCCCAGTTGGGTCTTGTGGTTAAAACCGGAAACCTTGAGTTGGTACTTGGTTATACATTTGTTCTCGGTTATAATTAATTTTCTTAACTTTTATTATAAATTATGTTTGAATTTACTTAAAAAGTTGGAGAGAAAGGTAATTAAAAATGATGAAGCCGCTCAAACAAATTATTAAACTAAAAAAAAATAAAGAAGAAGTAAAAAAACAGAATAAAACCCTAATTTTCGTATCTCTATCTTCTCCAACTCTTCTTTTCCCGACTCGCCGCCTCTGAAAACTCACAGAGCCACCGTCCGATACTACTCGACGGTATAAGCTCCGTTCTGCTTTCACTATTTGGTTATGGAGCATAAACTAGCCACTGCTGAGAAAAAAGTACGCCTCTTTCGTTATTTTGTATCGCTAGAATTTGTCAGTCAAACTTTCTTCACTTCATAATGAAAATTATTATTACCATTGGGGATGATGTTTTTAGGTGCTCGTAGAGCTGGTTAAGCTAGTGCAGAAACAAGGCTTAGAAGGCGAGAACGGAGGATGGAAGGAGTTTCTAAATTCTTACGACAAAAAATTCGGATCGAGTCTGAGTGATCCTTCGAGACGCTCCAATGATGTATTGGTCGCTTTTCTTTCCACATTCAAAAAGAAAGAAGATTTGCAGGTGAAAATACAAACACATACATTCATCGTATCATCTTCTTTTGGGTTTACTTGTTCTTAGCTCTTATATATTTGGTACTCTCACAGCTATTGGCTAGGGTTCTTCAGTGTGATGCTAATCGTAATCTGATTGAGAAGTTCAAGCAAGAATCTCCGGAGAAAGAAACTCCTGAGCAGGTGGGGTACATTTTTGTGGGATATCAAAGTAACATATTCTGAGTTTCTCTAATGATAAGTTTTTTGTAATTTGTTTCGTAACTACTATGGTGTTGTTTGGCAGTGCAGAGGCTAGTTCGAATGACTATTGCGCATCCCAGGTACCCAATATACTATGCGTTCCCGTCCTACTCCGAGGTATGTGTATTTCAATCAAGTTCGTTAGTTTCAGCCTTTTGGAGAAACAGAGAAGGATCTAATTAAAAAAAAAGTTTGACCATTTTTTTTTTCATCTTCATATGAGATTATGAAGGAGAAAATACTTTTTCTTCTAATTATTATTGGAATAACAGGACTGGTTTGTAACTGAGTTTGGAAAGAAGAAGTCAAAAGTGATGAAATCGACCAGAATGCTTGCTATTGACTGTGAGATGGTTACCTGTGAAGATGGCAGTGAAGCCGTAGTTAGGGTTGGCGCAGTGGACCGTGATTTAAAGGTATGGATTAATCTCTTCTTCTTTTTTTTTTCTCGGTGATTAAGCATATCGTAATCTTGTTGTTTTTTTAATCTGATGCTCATGGATCAGGTGGTTCTTGACAAATTTGTGAAACCGAGCCTACCAGTTGCTGACTATAAGACAGAAATTACCGGAGTTACTGCTGAAGATCTTGAGAAAGCCACTCTATCTGTTGCAGATATACAGAAAAAAATGCGGAGGTTTCTTTCTATGGGAACTGTTTTAGTAGGTCACAGTTTGCACAAGGATCTTCAAGGTTAGCAAGAAGCTCTCAACTATATATGTGGAGATCTTTTTATTGTGCTTACGAGTTACTATGATCACAGTGTTGAAGATAGATCATGCAAGAGTGATAGATACTTCGCTTGTATTCAAGTATTCCAGTGCAAACAATTCTCGAACACCTTCTTTGAATAATCTATGCAAGGCAAGCATGTGAACCTCTTAATATCCTCTGCTCATTAAGAAATCGAATCCTGCGTATGTATATGATTTGATAATTCTGCTGTGTAATTTTTCTTTTCTCCAGACTGTTTTGGGTCAAGAAGTCCGAATGGAGGGTGCTGCTCACAATTGCGTTCATGACGCAGCAGCTGCTATGAAACTTGTACTAGCTGTTGTGGAAAAAGGAGTAGACACCTCGCTTCCACAATCTGGAGAAGTAAGGCGGATTATTACTATTCAACTAAGTTCCTAAATAAATGTATACATAGTTTTCTGAAACACATACAAAATTGTATCCATATCAGATGCTGGAAGTTGAGAAGAATAGATTGGAGGCCGAGAAGGCACAACTTCTGCTTCATAAAATTCCTCACAATGTTCCCTCTCAAGTGTTAGAAGGAGTTCTTACCGGGAATTTCACAGTCGAAGTTAAGGTAATATGATTACCGGACATGCTTAATTTTTATTCTCATTTCTCTTCTCACGCTTCCTCGAGGATCATGTCTTTTTTGTTATTTGTTTTTGGGCAGCCATCAAAAAAGCAAGGAGGTTATTATACCGCAGTCATTGTTTTTAGTAGTCAAGAAGAAGCAAATCAAGCATTTGAAAACGTTGATGCAGACTTAGTTAAGGTATTTACTTAGGATCATCTCTCTGGTCGTTCAGGATCTGAAACTATCATAAGAAAATCGATATGATAGGTTTCTGCCGTCTTTTTCTTTCAGGATACAAAGGGTTTGCCACAGAAAATGGTTGAGTTTAAGCTGAGTTCTGGATCAGGAGCTAGTCTATACGTTCGTAAAATGGTTCAAGAAGGTGAAGTCTCTGAAAAAAAGAGAACTAACGCAGAGGAGAACAATGTAAGTTGTAAGAGACAGAAGAGAGACGATGATTCTGAGGAGACCGGAGAAGTAAATGTAAATCATGGCAGCGGAGAGAGCATTTCTGAAGATCTTTTAAAGGAAATTGAAGAACTGAAGGAGAAACTCAAAGCTAGGGAACGTGAGGTTGAGGCTCAGGATAAGATGATAACTAACCTCAAAAAGAAACTGAAGAAAAAGTCTCAGACTCGCTCATGATTTGGCAAAAATCAAACCATGGCTCGAGTTTGGGAATTCACACCTGGTTCTGTGGTCTGAAAACTCAGAAGTGTTTAATCATCATCCATGTCTTAGATTTTGGCTAATTTTAGGTTAAAAGAAGTCGGATACTGTTGTCTTCCAAGTTTTGTTTTAGGGTTAAAGTATTCAATTGAAGATTTCAAGACATCTCATATGATTTTGTATTGTATTCGATTCAAGGCAGTGCACACCAAAACAATTTTGATATTTACGGTGAAAAAAAATATGAAATGAAACTCGCCTACTTATAGTAGCTTCCCTCATCGTTTTATATCCTTCACGTCTTCTTCAACGAGTTGTTGATACCATCAAAAGCTTTCGGTTCTTGTTTCCCCTTAGAGCTCTTTCTCTTTGATCGTCTTGGCTTACCGGAGCCCGTTGCCATGGCTGATTGACCGGTTTTTGCTTCTTTGATCACTGGGAACTCTGAGGAAGAGTCTGGCCATGGTGTCCTCTTTGATGGCACTGTGATTTCTAAGGACGAATTTATGATCCAGCTGCATACAAGTAGAAGATTACATGTCAAGATGGGATGATGTGAGTTTGCGGTTTTTTTTTTGCTTCAGAAAGAATCGAGTGTAGAACAACAAACTTACTTAGGTGGGAATTTGCTATCAGCCCTGGCTTCAACCCGGAGCCACCAAAGCAAGACATGGCGGCCACAGCTTCCAAGTGGTTCCACCATGGAAGGATCCTTGACCAAAGACAATGGACTATCAATTGCTTCATTATCAACCAACAAGTTGAGATCTTTAACCCATGTTGGTTTATCATCTACAGATTCCTTCCATAGCAACCTGGAATTCAATACGAACCCTGACCATTCCATCTTACTAGGCATCACAGTAGCTTTGTCATCGATGTAAACTGCAGTCTTCTTGGCATAAGGCTGTGTGTTGAAAATGTGCCAGCCGACTAGTTTCTCAGAGGAATCACAACTAGGACCTTGGATTGGCATTGAAGGTTTCTCTCTGTGCTTCCCTTGATTCCTCAAGACTGATGATAATTCATCTGCAGTACCAGAGTGAGCAAGTATCCCAACAGATAGAGCACCAAACCATTTCACAGTTTGAATCTCATCAAATAGCTCCATGCTATGCATGTTGCTATCGTCAGCAAACACAACAATCCCATCTAACTTCTCGTCTCTCACTATTCTGCTCTCCAATCAAAATGAAAACATCCACAAAAGAACAATTTCAAGTCAATTAGATTTCTGCTCTAGAGGCGAATCAATAAATCAATCCATTAATCAAAACAGCAAAAGAAGAGTGAATAAGGATTTCACCTCAACGCGTGAATCCGCATTTTGGTCTCCAATTTGTGGCGATCTTCCCAAGTATTCGGCATTTTCTCGTTGAGCCCAATGTGAATCGTCTTCAATCCTGATTTTGCGATGAACGAAGCCGTCTGGTTAGTGGTACCACCAGCTTCCACTACGATCCACACCAAATCATACGGGACGAGCATGAGAGAATGCATAACTCCGGTCAGATGAAGCGCCTGGAAAGTACGTACATAAGTCGGTGTCACCGCAATCACAGTCTTAGGGCTCCTCACACCGTACAGCGATTTCTGCTCCTTCTGTACTCTCCCAAGTAGCTGATGCGCTCTCATGACCTCAATCGGGTTCGGATGCGGCCATGGACGGATCCTGATCCCGTGTCTTCCAACAACCACTCGAGAGTTCTTCACCGTGCTGTTAGTTGCTGCCAGATGATTCAGCCGGAGCAGCTGGCTTACGCCGCCGGTGTCGGCGGAAAGAAAAGGCGTGCTATATAGATTGGTGACGGAAGTCGAGAAGAGGAAGAAAAGGACTAAATGGCTGAACCGGAACCCTAAAATCAAGCTGATCAAGCAGCATAGACCATGAATCACGAGCCAAAACACAGACGATGGAGACGACTTGCCAGTGAAACCATCGACTGACGGATCAAACGACGGAAACGACCTGAAACTGCTTCCTCGACGGTTCCAAAAACTCAATCGAAACGCAGAGAGCTTCATCTTCTTCCTTTCTCTCCTCCGCCTCCTTCTTCTTCCCCCCTTCCTCAACAGTTAGAGCGAACATAAAAGAGGGAAAAAATGTCTGTTAAGATTGATTAAATTAATTAATTACTTTCCATTTAAGATTTAATTATCCTAATTAATACCATTTTATGGTTACCACCCTTCTGCTGGTGCAACGGACATATTTTAAGGGAAATCGAAAAGAAAAAGCAATGTTGGCTTGTATAAATGAAGAGTTACACGTTTGCTATATATTAGTGAGAGGTTCAAGCGTTAATGTCGGAAGATTAGTCTGTTGAGTAATGATTAAGGAGGAGATTTGGTTAAAGCACGTGTTTAATTATAGAGATTTGATGTTAATGATTGGTGCTAGATTACATCATCAGTCAACGGAAGAATAATAGTCGTACAACGTAATTTACCGTTTTGGCTTCATTCCTAAGCAAAAGCGACAAGTGGTTTAAAGCAACATCATTTTATACAAATTTATGTAATCATCCAAAAAATGGAAAACATAACTATTGTAAAATCGCTAACCTTCCGACAAATTTTACTCTCTCTTTTTTCGTCTACAACTATTTAATACAAAATTTATGATTCGTAATTTGGTATGCTATATTATGACGAATAGTTTGATTACAAGTTCAAATGCCAATATAAGCCCATGCCATACATTGAATCAATAAAGCCCAGTAAGGCTCAAATAGTGGCAGAAGGAAAAAAAGAAATCTTTTTTTTAAATAAAATAAAATAAAACAAAACCACAACTTCTTGCGGGATTCACTTCGACCCCTAATTTATGGCGGCGGCGATGTCTTCGTCTTCCGTCGTCAGTTGATGAAACCAAATCTCTCGAATCTTTCTCCTCTCAGATTTCTTAGGACCCGAAAATCGCCCATTTTACTATTCCGAACAATGACCCAAAACCCGGATCCGAAGCCTGATCCGTCGCAAGTGCTCGACGATCACCTCTGCTCGGAGCAGCAGCAGCGTGATGTGCAGATTGAGAAGGCGTTCGAGGCAGCGCCGGCTAGCTTGGGCTCTCCAGCTCGGGTCTTAGGCATCGATACTAGGGTGGAGCAAGCTTGGGCACACTGGAATAAACTGGGTAAACCCAAGTATATCGTTGCTCCAATGGTGGATAACTCAGAGCTTCCATTTCGATTGCTCTGTCAGAAATACGGAGCTCAAGCGGCTTATACACCGATGCTGCATTCTAGGATTTTCAGCGAGACTGAGAAGTATCGAAACCAGGAATTCACCACTTGTAAGGTGAAATAACTCAAAATTAGTCAGTTTGAAATCGTGGTTATTTAGGGTTTTTGATGGGAAAATTTTGAAATTGTAGGAGGACAGGCCATTATTTGTGCAGTTCTGTGCTAATGATCCTGATACACTATTGGAAGCTGCAAAGAGAGTCGAACCTTACTGCGATTATGTTGATATCAATTTAGGGTAAGTACAATTCTCTAATCTTCACACCTTGTGTACTAGGATTATTGTCCCATGAAGATGGAATTTTTATCGCATCACTACTGTTTAAGGTTGTTAGTTCTGCTAAATAAGGTATAATTCAGGGAATTGGGTTCTAAGATTCTGGAAATGATAGAGCGAAATGAGTGTTAGTAGGTTCGTTTTTTTACTCGTCAACTGTTGATAGTTTTAAATTCAGTGATTTAGGTACCGAAGGAGTAGCTTAATGCTTGAACCTTGGGCTATTGAGTAAGATTGTTTGGGGCGTTTTGGTTTCAGGTGTCCTCAACGTATTGCGAGGCGAGGAAACTATGGTGCATTCCTGATGGATAATCTTCCTTTGGTGAAATCACTTGTTGAAAAGTTAGTTCAGAACCTCACTGTTCCTGTCTCCTGCAAAATCCGGATTTTCCCAAACCTTCAAGATACTCTCAATTATGCCAAGATGCTAGAAGACGCTGGTTGCTCTCTGCTAGCAGTTCACGGCCGAACGAGAGATGAGAAAGACGGGAAAAAGTTTAGAGCTAATTGGGGCGCCATCAAGGAGGTGAAAGACGCTCTGAGAATCCCTGTTTTAGCGAATGGGAATGTAAGGTGCATTGAAGATGTAGATGACTGCATTAAAGAGACGGGTGTTGAAGGTGTTCTTTCCGCTGAGACTCTCCTTGAAAACCCGGCGGTCTTTGCTGGGTTTAGAACAGCTGAATGGGCAAAAGATAGTGAAGAAGAAGAGGGATACGTCGATGGAGGATTAGATCAGGGAGATTTGGTTGTGGAGTATTTGAAGTTATGTGAGAAGCATCCTGTTCCATGGAGGATGATTCGGTCTCACGTGCATAAGATGTTGGGAGATTGGTTTAGGGTTCATCCACAGGTTAGGGAGCAGCTTAATGCTCAGAACATATTGACGTTTGAGTTTCTATACGGTCTTGTCGATCAGCTAAAAGAGCTTGGGGGACGAGTTCCACTCTACAAGAAAAGGAAGATAGATACTACTCTGAACCTACAAGAGTCTCCACAAAGGGTCTAGAGAGTTGAATGTATACGTTCTTGATTCATTGGGATCTTTATGTTGTGGTCAGTTTCCGAATACTTTTTGAAGGGAAACTCTCACTTATATTCTAAACTTTTTATTTATATTTTCTGAAAGGTAAGTTTAAAATTTTTGCACACTTTACATTCACGAATAGCTGTTGTTAGTATCATCGAATAAACCAGTGGGATATCATATAAAATAGTTATTTGCTTTCAAAATTTATTTATTTTGTTCATCAAAGGATGATTTCGTGATTTTTAAGCTAAATGCCTTTAAGAATATTAAGTTTTTTTTGGGTAAAATTTTGATTATATTGTCACATGTGTCAAGTATATGAGAATTACAGTAGGACAAAGGATTTAAAAGGGTAAAAGAAAGAAAAGGTTTTTATTTTACACAAACTCCTGCGCGATTGACGTGTCAATCACCACGGTTTGTCCGTTGACTGACTTTCCACGAGATCTAGCGCACATTTTACTCAAGGCGACGGAGAAACAGAGCGTTTCTTACGATCACGACAGAACCGCGTGCTGCTTTTATCCATCCTCTCCAACACGTAGTGCGCAAGCATATCGTTAGATTCCACAAGATTCTCCCGGCAAAGAAACTCATCGCCGCAAAGCCTCTCGACATCTCTGTAATAATCGTGAACGAACACATGCGTCTTCGGATTCCCACCGGGCTTTTTGCTCCGGGCGAGAACCGCCGCCGTGAAAATGGACGACATCCTTCCAGGTACATCTCCACCGTCGCCACGTGGCCCATCGACTAGGATCACATCCCAATCAACATCGTAGACGTGGTTCGGCAAATCGTTGAGACCCAATTTGCAGTCGGAGAAGAGGAGATTCTGCACGGGACGACACTCGTTCCTCGCCCCCTCTTTGGCCGCCGACACAAGTTCACGCGCCTCACGCGCTTTCGTGGTGTACTGGACATCGAAAACTTCGATCTCCGGGTGGATTTCTTCGAAGTAAGCGGCGTAGTAACGGTTCTCTTCGATGTATACGGTCCGGCCGTTATGGTTCAGCGATTTCCAGAGAAGGGTTTCGTGGGTTAGGCCGAAAACGAGGAGATTGCACGGCGGAGCGCAGCGGCGGAGGACGTCGGAAATCGATTTCATCTCTCCGTATGACATGTGGAAGCTGTCGTTAGATCTCGATGCGTAGTGAAGCAGAGTATTGATGGCGGTCGCTGGCAATTGAGAGATCGGAGCGGAGAAGACGGCGGAATCTACGACGGAGCTGTTTTTGGAAGGGATGATGGAGTCGGTGGTGTAGAGTAGAGTAAGGAGAAAAGCGATTGTGAAAAAAGAGACAAAAGCGAGAAGCCATAGACGATTTGTGCTTGTTTGCTTTTGTATGTATGGATGAAGAAGTATGAGCTTCGTGTTTGTGTTCCCTCCGCTTTTCATTTTCTTTCCTCTCTTCCTTCTTTTTTCAGTTAACTTTGTTTTTCTTCCTTTAACCAAAAAAAAAAAATAAGTCAGAGGAAGAAGACGCAATGGAAATGACTTTATTTTAAAAATTGATTTTGTGAAGTATTAAAAATCAGATATTTGAAGTACCAACCTATCAGAAACTGACGACGACGTCACAATGTGGTTTAATATTATAATGTATATATAGTCTATATTCTAGAAGATTAACTGATCGCTCTGCTAATACAATTTAGAAATAACATTTTTATCTAACACGGTGATTACCTCATTCACAAATCACAGTAAACTAAATTTAATATAGAAAGTGCGACTAGTTCAAAAGGATGTTAAGAGAGGTTCTTGAGCAAAGACGAACATTGAGAGTTAAAAATGTTGTTCGATGACTTGTGGCAAAGATAAACTTGTAGTTGTAAGACGCATAATTTTACAAGGACGATTTAAACTATATGTAAAATAAATTAAACAAATAAACTACGTATATTAATTAAAAATCAACCAAATCTTAAACTATAATGCGACTTATGGTTTGTTGGGAAGAAACAAAAGTTGGGGAAACTAAAAATATAATAAAACAAAAGGATACCAAATGTTAATTATTGGTTGTTTTAATAGAGTAATAAGAAATAAATGTAAACAATGAAGGAGGGTGTGTGCGTTTAGGACTTAGGAGGTAGTTGTACCGTACATGCATGGAGCTGGTGAGAGAGGAGGAAGAAGAAGAGATGTGTCGGCGTTTTGGTTACTGCAAAGTGACACCATAACTAATTACAGACTATAAGTCTTTGTCCCTTCTTCTTCTTTGTTTTCTTTCTTACGGAATAATATTCAAAACTAATTTATTATTTATCGTATTAGAAAATATTATTATTCAAAACTGGTGTTTAAAATATACTATGTTCTTTATAAAAAAAAGTAAACGCTTTCTTCGATTATTAGTTATCGGTGGGACCAGAACAAACCGACTTTATCATATCATTCCATCGGATTAACCTTATATGGAAAAAATGACCTTGTTTAATATATATATTAAGAGTAATACAAGTCTATAAATAGAATTTCACTTGTATATACTTAAATCATCACAAAATTTGAATGGTGATTTTGTGAAATTAGTTTGAAAGCTGGTTTCACGTGGAGCCCAATTAATCTCTAGTTGGACTTTGCCATTACTGAAATCCAACTGATATCACATGGCCCGTATAGCAAGGTTTATTTTATTTTGGGCTTCAGCGTGGCCCATCCAGATTCCTGATTTGATGCTTTTATCAGAGGATTAGGTAATTAAATACGAATAACACCTTTTGAAGTGATCCTGATATACGTAAGTCTCTGAAGTGACGATGGTGGGCGCTTCTTTTCAGGTCGTTTTTACAAATGATGGAGTCAAAATCACTTTTAGCGTATAGTCCACCCAACTTTAACCTTTAGACCAAAATAAATAGATTAAAAACGAGAAATTAATGTATAGTCTTTAAAATCAATATTTAAGGAAATGACGCAAATGAACTGTGCAGATGCGGTTTTTGAGTCACAAAAGCAGCACGCTTTGCTTATCTTGAAACTATAAAGAAAGTGCAACAACAAAAAGTGAGTATTATTTTTTTTATCTCTTTTTTATTTTATTTTAAAGACATAGAAGAGTGGGAACAAAGAGATTTTTCCAATTGAGCCAAAGTCAATTATCAATAACTAAAACTAATTTTCCTCCTCAAAATTTTATAAACTAAAAAAGTTGTGTTTTATTTTTACAAATTATAAACTCATTATATTTTTTTTCTAAAGACAATTACGGGGAAAACAAAAAAAGAGGACCACACCTGATTCGCTACGAGTCTAAACGTTTCCCTACGGACCAATCAGCAAGCAACGGCTATAGCCCACTCACGGACTCGCTCACGCTCTCACTAACGGCTCAAGACGCCGATTCACACACGCTTCACACCGCGCGTGAACCTCAGTCCCAATGCGATTTTTCTCGGATAACATAAATTTTGACCGCATCGGGTAAAAAGAAAACTCTTACGAAGAATTATGCATGATTCTGTTAAGTTTTTAACTAACAGTGCAGTAACTTTTAGGTTTTTATATAAAAATGCATAGAATAATAACGAATTTTCACGTACAGTGTCATTTTCCTGTACCTACACAATACATGGAACGTTAGGTATATTTCGTATCATAAGATATACATTGTAGATTTTTTTTTGGTAATATATTTCTAACATTTGTTATGTTTAAAAAATCTTGATGAAATAACAAAATAAATATGTTCATATAAAAAAATTCACCACAAGCACGTGATCCACTTCACAACCCCAAAACCTCTCCTAGTCTAAGCGCACATACAGCTGCGTCCCATTTTTATTATTATGGCTTTTCTATTTCTTTTTATTTCTTTTTCTTTTTTGTGTAACGGAAGAGAAAGGGTTTTAGAAGCAAATTAGTATTTGATTTGAATTTTAGTCACTTTGCAAAAGCACCAAAGAGTAAAAAAATGTCACTGAACTTTCTTCCCTTCTTCTTCCTCGTTCTTCTCCATGTCTCCGCCGGATTCTCATCATCGGAACCGAATTACTTCAACTCTTTGCTTCCTTCCGATGCAGTGGCTTTACTCTCTTTCAAATCCACCGCCGATCTCGACAACAAGCTCTTGTATTCTCTCACAGAGCGATACGACTACTGTCAATGGCGCGGCGTCAAATGCGCACAGGGTCGTATCGTTCGCCTTGTTCTCTCCAGCGTTGGTCTCCGTGGATACTTCTCTCCGGCGACTCTTAGCCGTCTCGACCAGCTCCGAGTTCTTAGTCTCGAGAATAACTCGCTCTTTGGCCCGATTCCTGATCTCTCAGCTCTCGTTAACTTAAAATCCCTTTTTCTTAGCCGGAATGAGTTTACCGGCGCTCTCCCTCCTTCGATTCTCTCCCTTCACCGGTTAATGGTCCTCTCTCTCTCGTATAACAACTTCACCGGTCAGATTCCGTCTGAGATCAACGCTCTTGACCGGTTAACTTCCTTAAATCTCGAGTTTAATCGCTTTAACGGCACACTCCCGTCGCTGAATCAGTCGTTTCTAACGTTGTTCAACGTCTCCGGTAACAATCTAACCGGAGTAATCCCCGCTACACCGACTCTGTCGCGATTCGACGCTTCGGCGTTTAGGTCTAACCCTGGGCTCTGCGGCGAGATCATCAACCGAGCTTGCGCTTCACGCTCGCCGTTCTTCGGGTCGAGTAACAAGACGTCCTCGTCTTCGTCCCAAGCGCCGTTGGGGCAAAGCGCTCAGGCGCAGAACGGTGGAGCAGTGGTTATCTCGCCGGTGGTTTCGAAGAAGAAAGGTAAAGAGAGTGCGTTAGTTTTGGGTTTCACCGTCGGTCTCGCGTCGCTTATTGTCCTTGGTCTCTGCCTCGTCGTGTTCTCTCTGGTGATGAAGAAACGGAACGATGATGGGATTTACGAACCAAGTCAAAAAGGAGAAGCATCCTCCTCTTCGCAACAACACCAGAATCAAGCTCCAAGAACAACAACTGTTCCGATTTTGAATCCGAATTCAAACTCAAATTCCGAATCTAAGAAACGCGAAATGGGAAGAGAAAAGGAAGAGAATCTTCAATTTCGAGGTACGGAGCCACAAAGCCGAATCCCAAACAGCGGGAATCTGATTTTCTGTGGCGATGGAGGAGAGTCGAGTCAAGGGATGTACACTCTAGAGCAGCTAATGCGAGCTTCGGCGGAGCTTCTGGGAAGAGGATCGGTGGGGATTACGTACAAGGCGTTGCTAGATAATCAGCTCATCGTGACGGTGAAGAGACTAGACGCGGCCAAAACGGCGGTGACAAGCGAAGAGGCTTTCGAAAACCACATGGAGATTGTGGGTGGACTCAGACAACCCAATCTCGTTCCGATTAGGGCTTACTTTCAATCAAACGGAGAGAGACTCATCATCTACGATTACCAACCCAACGGTAGCCTATTCAATCTCATTCACGGTAATGTTCATCTTCTTTAATCTTCCTAAAAAGTGAAATTTTTAGGGTTTTAGTTTAAACTCAGCGAGTCACCACCGAGTTGATAGTTTTTTAATTAATCACCGTTTTAAATTAAAAAAAATGTGGTTTATTTGTGTTGGTCTTAATCATGACGTGACAAACCGTTAGTTGTTTTTGAGGTAGTGAGTGGAGTATAAAGTGACACTAATGACCCACTCTTATGTTTTATTCTAAAGCTTAAACCCTAAATTATGAGAGAGCACGAGTCTTCTTTCACTGTGGCGGGTTTTGTGCACAGCTTTTATCACTTGGTAGTGAACTTGAAGCTGACCACACAGCGACAATCGCGGGTTTTATTTTAGTAATAATAATAGATATAAATAAAAAAACAAGTTTTGTTCTTTTGCTCTTTTTTCTGAAATTTCCGTTGAATTTACTTACACTAGTGGAAGAAGACAAGGAACCTGGTAGCACTCTGTGCTACTTTTCACGTGAAATCTCGTCTTTTGCTATGACTCTGTCTCTACACCTTGCGTTAGTGCTTAAATGCCGGAGAAATATAAAAACATTTTTTTGTAGCATACCCGAATATCTAAACATTTGTCCAAAAATAGGTTAGTAGAAGAAGTAGAGCATTACGAATGTCTGTTTCTCTTGGTGCTTCATTTGTTTTTTTGGTCCCCTACTGTTGCTCCATGTTCAGACCCATATGACACCAAATGAGACTAATTAACCTCGATGTTTCAGGTTCAAGATCCTCAAAGGCAAAGCCATTACATTGGACATCATGTTTAAAGATAGCAGAAGATGTAGCGCAAGGCTTACATTACATCCACCAAACGTCATCAGCATTAGTCCATGGAAACCTTAAATCAACAAACATCCTCCTCGGACAAGATTTCGAAGCTTGCTTAACAGATTACTGCCTCAGCGTATTAACAGACCCATCTTCTTCTGTTTCACCTGATGATCCCGACTCTTCCTCTTACAAAGCCCCTGAGATCAGAAAATCATCTCGTAGACCAACTTCCAAATGCGATATCTACTCGTTCGGTGTCTTAATCTTTGAGCTTTTGACTGGTAAGAACGCATCGAGGCATCCTTTTATGGCGCCTCATGATATGCTTGATTGGGTTAGAGCAATGAGAGAAGAAGAGGAAGGAGCAGGGGATAATAGGCTTGGGATGATGACTGAAACAGCTTGTCTTTGCCGTGTGACATCGCCAGAGCAAAGGCCGACGATGAGACAAGTGATTACGATGATTCAGGAGATTAAGGAGAGTGTTATGGCTGAAGAGAACGATCCGTTCAGGTGAAATGGAACTCGTAGGGCTTCCTCCGACCAATTTTCCCAGGGGAAGGGGTAAATTTAGAGAAAAGATATAATATAGAGCCATAATTGTAATTTTCTTAGGATGTGGGGTCGGAATTGTAACACCGTTGCAATTTGGAGGATAGTCAAAGGAAGTTGCTTTTTTATTTTTCTTGAGATGATATCCACCGTTGAAATTTGTTTTACCAGATAATAATTGTGGAGTGTAGGCCCCAGCTCTGTCAGGATATTTATGATCCATTTCCAAAATGAGAAAGGCCCAAACTTGCAATTTTTCTGTCACAAATAAATAAAACAGTCAAAAACTGCATTGTTTGAAACAAATGCTTTGGCAAAATATAAAAGTTGAAAGTATTCAGTGCGATTCAAATATGGATACACAAAACTATATAGTTGAGCCCGTTAGTTTGAAAATAAAAGCCCATATCTAAGTTACAGCTATCTTACGAGGCTCAGTTTAATACCACCGGCCCATTAACATTTCCAATAGTACGGCTACTTTTTTTTTTTTTTTGTTCAGTTATGAGACATTTATAATGTTGAATCTTTTTATATACAACAACAAGTTATGAGACATTTATAATGTTCAATCGGTTCGAGACGAGATTTTAGTACGGCTAAGTAAAAGATGATATATTTAGTTTTTTTTGCGAACGGATATATAACATCAAAGATATAAAGCAACATGATATTTAAATAAATGGCAACCCCATATTTTGAAACAAAGTGGTCCTATTTCTGTAAAATGAATTGATTTTTTTTTTGCTTTTCCGTGGTAATTGGCGCCATGTTCACGTGCCAACTGGGTCACAGCTAAAAGTTTCATTATTAAATCGTATTTTCCTACGAATACTACTTCCCTAATGATTTTTTTTTTGTTAAATCTTCATATTCTAAATTTAAAACAAAGTCGTGGGAACAATCCAAATATCATTCAACTCCTACCCTACACTTTTGTCTATAACAATTTCAATATTACTAGGCGATTTAAAAAGAAAAAAAATTGCGTATAACGATTCCCAAATGAGCGTCGAATTATTGTGAAAGGAACATAAATTGCTAATTAAAATCCTTATATATTTGTAATTTGTTCCTTGTCGGCTGCAATACGAAAGTAATGATTTTTTTATTATTATCCGAATAACTATAATATATACACTGGCGTATATTTTTAAGGGCCACAAAAAAAAGCTTCGAAAAAAGAAAAAAATCCATTTGGAAATTATGACTTATGAATATATATATATATACATATATATTAATAGATGGGTTCACATCACAGGAATATTATTGAAATCGTGAAGAAAACAAGTCAAGAGAGCAGTAACATCATACAATATGATTCAACTTATTAATATTATTAGTTTTTTGAAAAATTTATTAATATTAAGGTTAAAAACTTATTAACATTCTTAAATCATATATAAGATGCCGGTAATCCATAAAAATAAAGATCATTATCTAGATAAATTTTAAAATGAAGAAAATACAGCTCGATACTCCTGAAAATAACATAAAACAATTATTGGAAGATCGGTTCCTTCGGGGATTGCTAATTATAAAAAAATCTCCCACCTGCTGCATATAATATTTGAATTTTAAAATTTATATATGTTATTTACGTTAGATAACGACATGACCAGAAGCCACTAAGTAAGTCTCTCTCTTTTGGTATACCATCTTAATATATTTGTTATGGATTTATTTTCGTAGGATTTTAGCAGAGAATGTTGTCGTTTTTTAGATTTATGACGAAAGCATATAGACGATTCGATTCTTAGAAGCCGAATTTAATTTACTTTCTTAAAAATGGTTGGATTAAAACATATCATAATTTTTTAAAAACAGCAACAATGATATCTTTTGAATTTTGTTTGTTTGTTTAATATATAAACAACTATACAAATGTAATCGAATACTAAATTCTTGATAGGGTATATATTAGACATTATTAAAAATTAGCTATCATTATACGTACTTACACCTAATTTTTTTGGCATAAATTCTCTTATTTGATCCCAAACTACTTTATACTTTGGATATACATTATTTGACAAATGATTTGACAAATTATAACAAAGGCTCGTATAATATAAATTTTCGAAAATTTAATCAATCATTTTTTTAAACAAGAAAAAGAAGAAGAACAGTACAAGAAGTTCGTAGAAAAAATGATATTGGAGAATATATTCTTATCACCATTATGCTTACCAGGGTTACTGGTAATATGCGAGCATATATTACTATGTTATTGATCATATTATTGGTTTGTTGTTCTAATTATTTATGTATTTTTTTTCTTTCTTGGTTTATTATTACTGTATTGTTTGGGAAACAAAATGATTATTTGTAATTAACAGTAGATGTTCCCAAACAAAATTGATCGGTAAGTATAGAATTAAGGTTATTAGTCTAAGTTTGGTTTCAAACACACACAAATTCTCAAAACATCAAAGGAATATTAAAGGACACAAGAAAACTGGAAAAAGGACAAAACTGAGAATAACGGGGGAGATGAAAAGGACAAAAAGGACAAAACAACAATACGTGTCGTAATCTGAGTACACATAAAGTCAATCTCTAACGGTATCCAGTCACCGACCACCGACCTTCCTCCACTATCCTATACCGTGTCTCGTAGGTATTATACACTGTATATACTATGTATCCACATACCGTAACAATATTTCAAAATAGCGTTTTAGTTTTTTTTTACAAAAAAATAGGAGAGATGAAGCAGCATTCAAATATAAATTTCCAAAATGGGTTTTAGATTTTTTGTTTTAGATAGTGATGAAAAGTACCTATCCTCATATAAAAAGGCTCTTTTCAAAATACCCTTGACAAAAAGTGCATATTTCTATAAATAAATAAAAAAGTCATGTATATAAAAAAGGAAAATGTTCTTCATATGACTCTCACCGTTTTATAAATTTTCACCATGCTTTTAGCCTCGTATTTTTCTTATTACGCTACTAATTATTCTCATGTTTTTAATTTACAACATACTCCAGAAGATGTTTGCTTTTTATTTACACCTGATATATATACAAGATTTCAGCTAATAATTTTGATGATGATGATTATAATAACATCTTAACACTATCTCTGTATATAGTTTATGTTGCCTATCTGGAGAGGGAGTCCAGATATATTTCGTATAAATATATTAGAATCTGGCTAAATAATTTAGTATGCACAGAAGCATTAAGTTAGTTAAAAGTACTATAATACATATGGATAGTAGAATATTTATTAGAGAAGAAATAAATATAAAACAAGTATGCGCATGTCATCTCCACCACCTCTTCTTCCGCCTATCCTCTTAAAAAGTTTCTGTTCCATTAAAAAACAATCAACACAGCTTTCATCGTCGGCCCAATATTCATTATTTTTTTATTTTCTTAACTGATAATTCCGAAAGAAAAGAAAAAAAACTTGTTTATAACTCCAAAACGAATCCACGACCATGACAAGTTTATCTTCTAATCCAACTAACCAAAATTCTCTCTTTCTCTCTATCTCTATACTTTTTTTGTGTCGGTGAATTTGGATTTTTCTCTCATCTCCATCATCATAACACCACCTGCAACCTCCTTCTCTCTCTCTCTCCTCTCCTGCTCCGACATATTTATTCTCTGTCATCGTCTCTCTCTATCTCTCTCTTCGGCGAAACCTAGATCGAAAAATCGGTCTTTTCCTCGAAAGTCTTTATCTTTGGAGGGTTTAACATCCTCCATGGACGGCGGCGGAGTAGCTGATGTGGCAGTCACCGGGACGACGAGGAAGAGAGAGAGACCTTACAAGGGTATAAGGATGCGGAAGTGGGGAAAATGGGTCGCGGAGATTCGAGAGCCTAACAAGCGCTCTAGGTTATGGCTCGGCTCTTACGCCACACCCGAGGCGGCGGCGCGAGCCTATGACACGGCGGTTTTCTATCTCAGAGGACCAACGGCCAGGCTGAACTTCCCTGACCTTCTTGCCGGAGAGAATTTCTCCGAGGAGGACATGTCTGCTGCGACGATTCGGAAAAAAGCGACGGAGGTCGGTGCTCAGGTAGACGCTTTGGGAACGGCGGTGCTAAACAACCGCCACCGTGTTTTTGGTCAGAGTCGAGAGAGTGATGACGATAATAATAGTAAGAATTTTCATCGGAATTATCAAAACGGTGAGCGAGAAGAAGAAGATGAGAAGAGATTAAAAAGTGGCGGCTGGTTACTGGAACGGGTTGACTTGAATAAATTACCCGACCCGGAAAGCTCCGATGAAGACTGGGAAAGCAAATAATATATATATATTGGAGTGGTGGCTGCTGCTAACGCACGCCTCGGCCTACCTGCGAAAATCATTAGCGCCGTTTATGATCTTTTTTTCTTTCTTTTGCATTATCTGAAATTTTTAGGGTTTTAGTTATTAATTTTTGCTTTTTTTTATCTTTTATTACGGGCTTTGCGGTTTATGGAATTTTAGGGTATTGCTTAAAGAATGCAAAATGTATATTACTACTCATTAATACTAATTAATGAAATTCGCCGTATTCTCTATCATTAATGTGTTATTACTTTTGCTTGGTGTTTAGAGAGGATGATTTTATCCAAAACCAAGCATATGCCTTTTTTTGAAAATAACACAATTTATTTTAAATATTTTTAAAAAATTTGTGAATAAAATTTTACACAAGTTATCTGGAAAGGTTTTCTAATAAAAATAATTTTCGATATTATATGATGCTTTACAAAAATTGCCCTCTCTTATTAATTTGAAGTCTAGGGGATTAAATCAGGAGAATGGAAAATCAAGTTGAATAATAATAATAATAATAATAATAATAATAATAATAATAATAATAATAATAATAAGGGGACAAAGTATGTATGACCTACATGCATATCATATAAAAGCAACTTGACATAGTCTATATATCTCTATTAATTACGTCCACATTTTGTGTTAATTCATAAAGCTGTTGTATGTGTATTACACACATGCATTATGCATATATATGGATAAGATTTTGGGTCGCTCGGGGACTTGGGGTGTTTTGTTTTTGTCTTCTGCACCATTCCTATTTGTTCTGTGGGTACCATTTACATTTTATATGCTCTATCTATCTTTTTCAAGCTCTATTATTACAACCTATTATCATTCTTGCTTTTATTTTGATATCTGTTTTACTAAAACGATTTTAGTAATATTTATGATACACTAATATGTGACAGGGAGCAAGGAAAAGTATATTGTAATCATAATTATTTATTGTATTTTTTCATTTTCTTTTCATAACTCCTATTGACATCGTATTCGGAGTTTTAGTTATGCCAATGTTTTTTCTTGGGGAAAAGTAAAATAATAAAGCTCTCGCATGGATTATATTAGTACTCTATTGTTTATGTTTGTTATTTGCTTTTAATAGTATTAAACAAGAACGAGATGCGAAGACACCAAAATAAGAAAGAGTACATATGGATGAGTCCAATACAAGAATAGCAATGTGGAGCTCTGATTTGATACTTGATGGGCCTTCCTGTTTTTTTGTTTATCACAATTTTTTGTTTACACCGGACCAGATCGATTTTATGTTCAAATCAACTTTCTTATAGATCGATTTTACACCCCACATCTTATCATATTTTCAAGAACGCCACACATCTTTTGGAATTCACGAGAAGACCCCACATAATGTGGGGTATTTACAAAAACGCCCTCCATTTTTCCATATTTACAATAGTATCCCACATCTTAGCATATCTACAAAACGCCCCATATCTTTTGCCTATTTATAAAAAAGCCCAAAATATTTTGCCTATTTACAAAAACGCCCCATATTTTGTATATTAACAAAAACGCCCACATCTTTTGCATATTTACAAAAATGCCCCATATCTTTTGCATATTTACAAAAACGTCACACAGCTTTCATTATTTACAGTAGTACCCCACGCGCGGGAAGCAGAAGAGAGAAGGTGTAATAAACTAATAATGAACGAAGAGAAACTTGATTTGCTGTTTCCCGTACTCTTGGGATAGGGGCATTTTCGGTAATATATTTTCTTTTTTAAAAAGGTATTTTTTTCCCTCACATTATTTCCGTTTCCTTTTTTTCTCGTACCAAACTCTTTCACGGATTTGCTCATCTTTCTTTTTTGTTTTTTGTTTTTCTTCCGACAAAATTCGAATTTTATTTATTGTATTTTTCCCCATTTTGTAAAGATAAGTCGAAATTTGATAGCCGCAGTGATTAATTAAATTTGTAAATTTGAATTGGTCTGCCGATATTGTTAGGAGAAGAAGGAAAAACAAAAAAATCATAGTCCTATACAAAAAGAGGGAAAAAGGATAAATGTTGAGTAGTTGGAGTAGGAGAAAGTAAATAGTACAAGAAATTAAATAAGATACTCCCATCTACATCCTACCTTTTTTCATCCATAATAGTAATTTTGAAATTTCTAGATTTAATTTCCCTTTATATATAAATATTATTGTGGTGTCAATAATCAGGAGACCAGAAACAAGAAAACAGTCTATCAAAATGATTCATACATAAACCTTTTTCTTATAATTTTTTTTACTATACTTGTTTCAATGATAAAATTTCTGCACCTCTCTAGCAGATCTATATTCTACTATTAAATAGTAATGTGATTTTTATTCATATGGATCCTCATTATTTATTGCTTTGATGCTTCTCTTCTCATCTGAGTTTTCTTCTCTGCTCCCATTTTTTTGTTTCTTCTTTTCCATTTTTACCAAGAAAAAGAAAAATATGTGGAACCTTAACGACTCGCCGGATCATCACGAAAAATCCGACGTGTCAATCTCGATGAGCTCATCGGCCACGTGGCTGTTGTCTGTGCCTCCGGTGACCCGGAATTTTTTTCCGAGTCAAAGCATGGAACAGGAAGTTCGAGGTTTTACTATTAGCCAACGTGTCGTTGGGTCCGATCCTAGTGGGTCGCCGGAGATATCGCCGCCGGTAAAAAAGAGCCGACGTGGTCCTCGCTCACGGAGCTCTCAGTACAGAGGAGTTACTTTTTACCGACGAACCGGAAGATGGGAGTCACATATTTGGTAACTTAATTGTCTTAACCTTACAACGATATACCTTGGAAAATATTATTATTTGAATCTATCAAATACATGTTTCGTTTCATGGAATACATTATGATTTGGAATATTATGCAGGGACTGTGGGAAGCAAGTGTACTTAGGTACGTGTATATGGTTCATATATTGTTTATTTCAAACACAAACCAAATATCCTATTGAAACTAAGTTGTGTTGTGTCTGTCCATTTTTATTGAATTTTCTTTGACAAAATAAAGGTTTTCTCTTTTAATTTACTTGTCATCAGGTGGATTTGACACAGCACATGCAGCTGCTCGGTATATTTTCATCAGACTAAAATCAATTAGAAAGAAGTTAATATAATATACGTTAGTGCATGTGTTTATTTAATAATGTGTTGTTATACAATTAATTTGGGTGAATAACTATTTGGGACAGCGCCTACGATCGAGCCGCAGTGAAATTTAGAGGTGTAGATGCAGATATCAATTTCGAAATTGAAGACTACGTGGAAGATTTGGAACAGGTTAACTATTTCTAGAATATATATTTATTATAGGTTCAAGTAATTGAAGTAATTATTTGTTACTCGGACATAAAACAAATAATTGTTTCGCAGATGAACAATCTGACAAAGGAAGAGTTCATGCATGTTCTTAGAAGGCAAAGCACAGGGTTTCCAAGAGGCAGTTCCAAATATAGAGGAGTCACTTTGCATAAATGTGGAAGATGGGAGGCTCGATTGGGTCAATTCCTTAACAAAAAGTATAGTTGCTTACAAAATCATTGGGGTCATTTTTAATTTTGAACTTTGTTTTTTTTCTCATGGATGTTTTAATTTGCTTTTTTTTTTCAGGTACGTTTATTTGGGTCTCTTTGATATCGAGATGGAAGCTGCAAGGTACTGTTTTTATTGTTCGATGTTTCAAAAATAAATATTCCTTCTCTCGCGACGAAACAATAATATTACTTAGTGCTATTTGAATTACAGAGCATATGATAAAGCGGCAATAAAGTGTAATGGAAAGGACGCAGTTACCAATTTTGACCATAAAGTATACGAGGAAGAGCTTATTGTCCCAGGTAATTTGTTTTTTACATTTTCCGCCTAACAAAACCACGCAGACAATTTTACTCCAATCACCAATTTATTATGGTAAAAATCAACAGAGAAGAAGTGGAATGATCATAACCTTGATCTAAGTCTAGGAGAATCCAACTCGGAAGAGTTTGGAATTAAATCCGAGGTAAGTTGTTCGTGTTCTTGTTTTAGTATATATCTTACTGGTTGTGTAGGGATATAGATAAACTGTGCTAATGGTTTTAACTTTATAATTTGAAAGATTGTGAGCATGAGAAATAGGATTAGAGATGAGGAGAGACCATTAGGGAGCGATCTCTCGCTAGCGATGACGACAACAGCGACCGTCAGGTCGGAAAAGCAATCGGACGGTGGAGGAAAGGCAGCATCATCAGGATTCTCTCCTCACAATTCTCCTTGGAACCACCACACTCCTCCCAACTTCCACTTCTCTCGTCCCTGATTCTTTCTTCATCATCTGAGCTAGTGTGAGTTAAGATACGCTTTAAAGAAATTGGGTTATTTCAAGAGCTATTTTTGGGCTCTGACTGGTTTGTATGTATACATATGTTCTTGAGTCAACATAAGAGTTTTCTTTCGGTAATTTAATCATACAACAAAGCTAATCCCCCGAGTGATCATCATAAATCGAAATCCAAAACTTATCTCAGGTACCTCAGCAAGCTGTTATGTGAAATTTGCAATGGATCCTTAAAAGATAATCTCTAGCCCCCTGAACAAGAGAGACTAAGCTGGAATCACTAACGTGAAAAACCGATTACTTTTCTTTCTTAACAGTCAAAAGAGTTTGGTGATGAATTAAGTGAAAAGTAATCACCTTTATATTTTCTGCAACTGTGTGAAAGACTTCATTATATACAAAGAGCACCTACATCTTGTGCATTTGTTTCAACTTCATTTGATGTTCCTCTCCTCAAATTCTTTCTCCCCTTCTTTGATTCCATTGTTTGGCTCCTGCAAATTCAGTTAAGAAATACTAATCTCTATTTAAGTCTTGTGAGTGTTTTGTCGAACTTAATCAAAAAAACTTACACCAACAGTTTAACAGAGGGTCTCCCAGTTGCTGTTCCACAGCAAGACTTGTATTTCTTCTTTGAACCACATGGACATGATTTATTCCTCGGGATCTTCTACAGTTTTATGCAAAATCACTTGCATAAATCAATATTCAAATCACTTTTTTTTTTACGCAATCTAAAGGAAAGACGCTATTTTCATGGTTTAAGCGAGCAGAGGAACCTTCTCATCGGTCTGTAAGCTGCATTTGGCAAAGACTGTTCCAATGTTACTGCAGCTAGCTGTTTCCTCCTCATCGATCTTCTCATTCATTTCTTCTCTGGGTTTCTTGGTGCTTCCCAGTGTACTGTCACTCGCTTCCATTGGATTTGTGATATCTGCTGCTGAAGCGTTTTCTGAACCATTTTCAGTCAGAGACTCCATTCCTTTGTCTGCTATCAGAAAATCTATTGCAGCATCCACATCACCGTTAACTTGTACTAGAACCTAGAAGGAAGATTCCAGATGAGAGAGGAGTAATGGTCATATTTTTTCACACACTAACCAAGCATGGGCTTATCACCTGTTCAGCTTTCTCAGCATTGTCACAGCAACTACCAGACATGACTACCTTGATAGCCCCAACATCCACATTACACCTATCAGCTCTGTTTTTGGACTTGCTCTCCGTGGCTTTCGCTTGTTTGGATGCTGCTGATACTTCAGCATCAGCCTTTCACAAAACTGGAATTTATTAGGACAGTGCATCAGAGCATTTACACCATAAAACACCAAGATAAAGTGCAACGTAAAACCTCTATTACAACAGGTCTGGCTGGTCCTCCACAAGCATCTTCTTTTAAACGCACACTGTTATAGTGTTCCCCATCATGGTAAGACCTAAACGAGGAAATTTTTAAAAACATATAAATTTAACCATCTCAATCTTGGGGGAGCATCAAAAGAATCAAGTACTTACAGATGGATCATGCAGGTTCTTGCATCTTCGAAGTTGCGTATATACCAACGCGGTGACATGCTCTGCAATAAATAGAAGAATATGCAAATATAAGTATATCTTATGTTACTCCAGATATTTTACATGGATTATATACGTATGATTCTCACATACTTTAGCTTCCAAAAAAACTTGGGTTGTAGCAAATAAACGTAAGAAGATGATGCAAATAAGCATTATGATTACCCTGTGGATACATATATTACTCCGCGTGACAAGGGAAGCCGCCTGTAACTCCATATTCCCAGCCCAAGTTCCATCGTCATCCATGGTTTTACAGTAATCCTCAAAAGGAACATCATCTTCGATAAAAGGCTCAAACATTTCACGGTTTTTCTGTAAATAAAAAGCCATGCCAATATTAATGAGTATGTACAGGATTGGCCAAAAATCTAGTTTTAAATTTTGTAAGAAATAGATACTTACCACTATATACTGTACAACCATGCTACGGTATTTGCAGTGTTCATCCTCATTGCCTAACAATTGATCAGCAAGTGCCCTGTGAAGGCAATCACAAGTTGTGACAAGCGAAATTAATCTAACAGTTGCTTCTGTCTTCAAGCATAATCGAGTTCGATGATTTGCGAGCACGAAACATAAGAAGAAATGATCAATAACAAAGACAGACCTGAAGAAACAATTACCGTCTGCAGTCACTTGGATTATCTTAAGCCCTAATGCGTCAAGCTGAGCACGAAATTGAGAGAGATCACAATCCTTTTTTCCTTGCTTCTTCTTCACCTATGAATCAAACCGAAACACAAATTACAATATTCGCCAGACAATCGCAAAAATACGCCTCCGGATCGAATACAAAAGCAGCAGCAACGTAGACGCACCTGATGCGCTTGTTTCTTAGGCTTAGATTTCTGTTGCTTAGCTTTCGCCATTCTTTGTTTTCCCCCGTCTTCTCACTTTCTCAGACCGATAGGAGGAATAGAGAAGCTTGTCAGTCGGATAGTTGCGGCGGCTCAATAAAAAAGCTCACAAGTCTCGTCGCCGTCGAACAACTATGACAACAAAATGGTCCAAAGGCCCAATAAGCTACGAAACGGCCTTTTTGAAAATATTAATACGCATCACAATAAAACTGTTAATCTCTAATGTAAAAAGTAAAATAAACGCAGCTTCAAGGATTAAAGATTAATAATAATGCAAGTGAAACGTACGTGCCCACACGCTTCAATTTTATTTAATTTGCGACCATGTGGACGACAAACACGTGCATAGATTCGGAAATGACCCGAAACTATATGAAAACTACATCCAAAGAAAAATAAAGAAGAGAGTGAAGAGATGGAAGAAGAGTTACTATTGGTGGTGAAATCAACGAGCATTGTGCATCCCAGAAATATTGCTAACGAATCATCAGGTCGTGTGAAGAAGATCAATCTGACTCCACGCCGCAGCTAAAACACTGGCGATGTGTGATCTGGTTAAGTCCGGTTTTGTCGATGGATTGTTCGGTTCCTTCTTCTTTCCTGCGACCGGAATCAAAAACTGTCAAGGTGTGTCAAACCCTTTACTTATGGTTCAAGTAACCGAAATGAAAGATGGGATTTTTATCAGTTATGGCTATAATCAAACCGTTTCTGACTGCAAATCGATCTGGAAATTCATCAATGCATGGTCAGAGATTTGCTCCAAGGATTCAGGATCTAAATCCCTGGATCTTACCCTCAGAACTTGGTTCCTTGATCGGATCAGTTATCCGATCCAAGTTCCAGATCCTGACATCAAACCACCTAGTTACGGTGGTGCTTTAACAACATCAAACATTTTACAAGAGATTGTGTATCGTCTTACAAAGAAAAATGTTTCGAAACTGAAAACTAAAGCTAACGATGAAGCGGGGTCTGATGAAAATCGAAACATCTCTTCGTTTCAGGCGGTTTTAGGACATGTATGGCGTTCAAGGGTCAAACACAGTGGCATGAGCCGAGAAGAAGAAACACATTGCAGAGTACCAATAGACATGAGACAAAGGCTAAACCCAAAGCTAAATGAAGAGTGTTTTGGGAATGTCATTCAGACTGGAATAGCAACAGTCAAAGTTGGGGAGATGCTAGACCATGGATTAGGCTGGTTGGCTCTGAAAATAAACCAAATGGTAAGGTCACAAACCGACGAAATGCTAAAGCATTTGCAGAGACTTGGGTTAAGAAGGTAGAGATTCCAGTTTCTGTTAGTGGCACTCTACTTGTTACTAGCTGTCCCCGGTTCAATGTCTATGGAAACAATTTCGGTTGGGGTAAACCGATCGTTCACGTTCTGGACCGCCGTTTAGCGATGGGAAACTCGTAATTTTCCAAGGGGTTGAAGAAGGAGGTCTTGAATTTCAAGCTTGTTTTCCGTCTCAAGTAATTGTAAAACTATCGAGGGATGATGAGTTTTTGGAGTATGTGGACATGGCTTCATGATTCGGTCAACTATTTTACACGATTGATGTGTTTGTCGTCTTGCCATTTTCGACTGTTTATGTGTGTAAGACTATGATAACTACTATTTTATGTTCTGAACATAATAATATAAATCATATATTATGAAATGGTGATGTGGCAAGCAATTAGATAGAGTTATTCATCTTTTATATATTAGATAACAGACGTCAGTTTTAACTTTAAAGTTAAATAAAAAAATATGATTTATATAATTGTGAAATAATTTGACATACATGTGCATCGCACTAGAATTTAATATGATGTTTTTATAATTGTGTAAAATAATTTGACATACATGCATGTGTACTGCACTAAAATGTTATAATAATATCACTATCAAAGCATCAAATAAAGATAAAGTGAGTTACAAAAAAAAACTAAAGATAAAGTGATGGGAAATACGAAACAATCATATAGACCCATATTCAGTTACCTCCGTCGTCTTAAAGTTTATTATAAAAATGCAAAAATTAAATTATAAAAAATAATTCTAGGCCATACAAAAGCCTCAAACACCATAAAGTCATAAAGTAAGATTTAATTCTGCTTCGTGGTCTTTTTTTTATTTAATACTTCGGATATGACTTATTTAATTAAATTTTTAAAAATAACTCTGGGCCACACAAAAGCCTCAAACACCATAAAGTCATAAAGTAAGATTTAATCTTGCTTCGTGGTCTTTCTTTTATTTAGTACTTCGGATATTGACTTAATCATAAGAAGTAGAAAAGAAACTGAGGCTCACGCAACCTCATTAATCAAAATTTAAAGCGATGCAAGAAGATTTGGTGGTGATCTCAAGAAGCATCGTAAATCCCAGAAATGCCAAGAGGTCGACTTCTCTGGAGAAGATTCATCTGAGTCCATGGGATCTCTCTCGTCTTCGTTTTGGTTATCTTCAGAGAGGTCTTCTCTTTCCCAAACCTGATCATAAAATTGACATAACAATCTCACGATTACAAACTTCACTCTCTGTTGCACTTGATCGTTTCTATCCTTTAGCTGGTCGTCTTGTCAAGGTAAAGAACAACGACAATACTGTCTCCTTTTTCATCAGCTGCGATGGTTCAGGTGTGGAGTTTGTTCACGCCGTGGCTAGAAACATCGAGGTCAGTGATGTCCTTCGATTACCCGGTTCTGTCCCAGGTTTTTTCGGTTCCTTCTTCCCTGCGACCGGGATCAAGAACTATAACGGTGTCTCAAGATCTTTGCTTATGGTTCAAGTGACTGAGATGAAAGATGGGATGTTTCTCGGTTTCGGTTATAACTCTACGGTGGCTGATGGAAACTCGATCTGGAAGTTCTTCAACGCATGGTCAGAGATGTGCTCGAAGGAATCGGGATCCGAAACTTTCCAGCATGGTCTTCACCTCAAAGGTTGGTTCTTTGACAGGATTGATTATCCAATCCATATTGCAGGCCCTGAAACAAAAGCAGCTAGTTACGCAACATCAACCAATTTACAAGAGAAGATGTTTCGTATCACAAAGGAGAATGTTTTGAAACTGGAAGCTAAAGCCAACGATGAAGCTGATCAGAAGGTCTCGTCTATCCAAGCGGTGGTAGGGCATATATGGCGTTCGATGATTAAGCACAGTGGCATGAGCCGAGAAGAAGAGACCCATTGCAGGTTACCTACAAACATGAGGCGAAGGCTCAATCCACCGCTCGAGGAAGAGTGTTTTGGGAATGTGAGCCAGACTGGGATAGCCACAGTCACGGTTGGGGAGCTGCTGGACCACGGACTAGGCTGGGCTGCTGTGCAGATAAACAAAATGGAGCAGTCACAAACGGATGAAAATGCCAAAACATTTGCGGAGAAATGGGTGAAAAATGTAGAGATTCCGATTTCTGTTGGTAGCAAAGATTTAGTTGTCACTAACTCTCACCGGTTCGATGTGTACAGCAACGATTTCGGTTGGGGTAAACCGATAGCTGCAAGAGCTGGACCACCGTATCTCAATGGGAGACTCGTTGTTTACCAAGGAGCCGATGAAGGAAGTCTTGATTTTCAGGCATGTTTAACACCTGAGGTAGTGGACAAACTATTAATGGATATTGATTTTAAAAAGTATGTGAGCATTGTATGATGATTTGGTTAAGAAATTAAATCAAAATCGAAAATGTCCCCTGTTTCCTGTTGATTGAATTGATAATTTATCTCTGTGACTATGTAAGATCGTCCTACTTTTAGTTCATAAAGATAATAAAAACTATGTGTCTAAACGGAAACAATATACCAAACATAATAAAAAAATTCTTACTTTTATTTTAGAGTAAAATATAAAATTGGATTGGAGAGAATTTTCCTGTATAATAGCATTGGGAATAAATAAAAAAGATGTGGATTGGAGATGTTTTTACTATCAACTAAATTTATTAAGGTGAGAGTATCGACGACTTTTACCCAATTTTCTAGTTGATCTAAAGCATAGCACTCATTTACTTTTGTTAAATTTTACAAATTTTCAAGTCGAAATCAATTGATAATTATTGGGTTAGGACATATATGACCCCATAAACAACCAAACTGGCCCATTTTAAAGTGTAACCTAGTGTGGCTGTGCGAGATTTTTTCCCTCTATTTTTGAGTGTCTTGCAATTATTATCTGGTTCAAGGAGTTTTTGTCAAGGTTTGCACAGGTGGGTCTGGTTTTGTTGGCTGTGGTGATGCTTTTGCTTTCCTCTGTCGTTGGGGCCTTGCAAATTTATTCAAAATCTTATGAATCACACGAACAGAAAAAAAAACACAACCAAACTGGCACATGTCCTTAGTGATTCATATATACAGAGGTCACAGAGTCACTCTACTTACTAGTGTTCATCAACTTATCATCTCCACCAGAAAAGAAAACAAATGGAAGAAGTTGTAGTGATCTCTGAGACCATTGTTCGACCCTTGAGCTACGAGGATGGATCAGAACGGGCTAAGATCCATCTAACTCCATGGGATCTCTTCTTCCTTGGAACCGAATACGCACAAAGAGGTCTCATCTTTCCACAACCCGACCCGGAAACCGACATAATCTCTCGACTGAAGTCCTCTCTTTCCGCCGCATTGAAGATCTTCTACCCATTTGCGGGACGTTTAGTGAAGATCAACAACGAAGATGACGATACGGCGTCGTTTTTCGTAGATTGCGATGGTTCAGGTGTCAAATTCGTCCATGCTTCGGCTATAACCGTGTCGGTGAGTGATGTTTTAGAACCGGCCGGTGGCACTGTCCCTGATTTCTGGAGTGGGTTTTTTCCGGCGAACGGAGTTCAGAGCTGGGAAGGGGTCTCGGAATCGTTAATTGCGTTCCAAGTAACGGAGTTAAAAGATGGAGTTTTCATCGGATATGGATGTAACCATATGGTTGCAGACGGATCTTCCTTCTGGAGTTTCTTCAAAACTTGGACGGAGTTATGCTCTACCGGGTTTGACCGGAAAAGTTTTCCTCTTTTGCCTCTCCGTGGGTGGTTTCTCGGCGGGATTGATTACCCGATTCGAATTCCCACATCTCAGACGACGGTATCACCTGTTGGGGTTGTTTCATCGTCGTTACCTGATTTACAAAAGAACATTTTTCGATTCACTAGTAGAAACATCTCTGAGCTCAAAGCGAAAGCCAACGGCGAGGTTGATTCTGATGATCGGAGCATCTCGTCGTTTCAAGCCATTGTGACGCATATGTGGCGATCAATAATCAGAAACAGTGATCTGAATCCGGAAGAAATGATTCACTGCAAGTTAGCAATGGATATGAGACAGCGGTTAAACCCTCCGCTCGACAAAGAGTGTTTTGGAAACGTGGTCGGATTGGCGACGGCGACGACAACCGCCGGAGAAATGCTTAACAATGGGCTGGGTTGGGCTGCTTTGCAATTACATAAAACTGTGGAGTCACAGACGAATGAAGAATTCAGACGGTTTGCCGAGAATTGGGTGAAGAAACCGAAAATACCGAATCGTTTGGTGGAGAATAATTCGCTCGTTGTTGCTAGCTCTCCGCGGTTCAATGTCTTTGGAAACGATTTCGGTTGGGGTAAACCGATTGCGGTTCGACCTGGACCGGGAATTACCGGCCATGGTAAACTCCTTATTTACCCGGGAACCAAAGAAGGAAGTATCGAGATTCATACGTGTTTGTGGTCTCACGTCTTGGAGAAATTATTGGCTGATGCAGAGTTTTCACAGCATGTATTCGTTAACCGAAATTAAATGTAATTCGTTTTTTGATTAAACAATCAACCGTAGATGTTATGGTTGGTTTTTTTTCTTAATATGGTTGATGTCAGGTTCTTTCATATTTCTGTTTCTAAACTTTTTAATATTCAATAAAGGCCATTTAAAAACAAAATATTGTGTTCTGCACTCACAACCTTAATCCATCTTATCTATCAAATAATGTAAATATTTAATAACTTTTAAAATTATAATTTTTATAATAATAAAATCTGATTAAATTGTTTATAATAATAATATTATGATTTGTAACGGTATATATTGTAAATTAGGTTAATATTTTAGAATGATGATGTTGGTATTTCAGTAAGTATAGATTATAGATTATATGTGGATGACAAAAAAAAAAAATTATATGTGGTGATTATCTTTTTGTCTTGTGAAAGAAGCCATATAAGAAACGTGGATGAAAACTGATAATGGGCCCCGCTATCTATGACCTAATTATCAACCAAATCGGCACATGTACCACATGGTAGATTGGACTGTACAGTATCCACACAGTCACAGTCTTGACACTCACTAGGTGTGTGGTTATAAAAAAATATCATCTCCTCCAGAAAAAAACGACAATAATGGCAGATGCTGTTGTGATCTCTACGACAATAGTTCGACCCGAGAGAACCTACGACGGATCGGATTCGGATCCGGATCGGGTTAAGATCCATCTAACTCCATGGGATCTCTTCTTCCTTCGATCCGAATACCCACAAAGAGGTCTTCTCTTTCCAAAACCCGACCCGGAAACCGATATAATCTCTCAACTGAAATCCTCTCTCTCCGTTGCGTTGAAGATTTTCTACCCATTCGCGGGCCGACTAGCCAAGATCGAGAACGAAGATGGCGAAACGGCGTCGTTTGTCGTAGATTGCGATGGTTCAGGTGTCAAATTCGTCCATGCTTCGGCTAAAACCGTCTCGGCGAGTGATGTATTAGAACCGGCTGATGGTAACGTCCCCGGTTTCTTGGATCGTTTCTTTCCGGCGAACGGAGTTAAGAGCTGTGAAGGGATCTCGGAATCGTTGATCGCGTTCCAAGTAACCGAGTTGAAAGATGGAGTTTTCATCGGATTTGGTTATAACCATATGGTTGCAGACGGGTCTTCCTTCTGGAATTTCTTCAATACTTGGTCCCAGATTTGCTCCACCGGCTTTGACCGGAAAAATTTCCCACCTTTGCTTCTCCGTGGGTGGTTTCTCGACGGGATTGATCATCCGATCCCAATTCCGATCTCAGAGACGGAAACACAGACTCGGATCTTTACTCCAGCAGAGCAACCCGGTTTACAAGAGAAGGTTTTTCGATTCACGAGTAGAAACATCTCTGACCTCAAATCGAAAGCCAACGGAGAGGTTGCTTCCGTCGATCGGAAAATCTCGTCGCTCCAAGCGATTTCGGCGCATATGTGGAGATCGATAATCAGAAACAGTGATCTGAATACGGAGGAAGTGATTCATTGCAAGTTATTGATGGATATGAGACGAAGGCTAAGCCCTCCGCTCGACAAAGAGTGTTTTGGAAACGTGGTCGGAATCGCGACGGCGACGACAACCGCCGGAGAAATGCTTAGGAATGGGTTGGGTTGGGCTGCTTTGCAAATTAACAAAGCTGTGGGGTCACAAACGAATGAAGAATTCAGAGTGTTCGCTGAGAATTGGGTGAAGAAGCCGAAAATACCCAATCAGGTGGCTGTGACTAGTAATTCTGTAATTGTTGCTAGCTCTCCTTGGTTCAATGTGTATGGAAATGATTTCGGTTGGGGTAAACCGATTACGGTTCGAGCTGGACCGGGTAATACCAGCGATGGTAAACTCATTGTTTATCCGGGAATTGATGAAGGAAACATCGAGATTCAAACGTGTTTGTCGTCTCACATTTTGGAAAAAGTATGGGCTGATGCAGAGTTTTTTAGAGCATGTGTGTGTTGTATGAGTAAAATAATCGAGAACAAATGTAATTCCTTTTTAAAAATAAAGAAAGTGTGCTGAATTTTTATCGATTTGTTAGGGTTTGTTCTAGTTTTGTTTCAAATTATTCAAATTTGTATAATCATAATCCGAATCGAAAAGCAAAAGGCTACGGCGAGTTTTGGTATGCTAAACCGATTATGGCTCGAGCGTAACCGGGAAACAGCGTAAGTATAAACTCGGAATTGTTATGAATAATGAAAATGCCAATGCCATTCAACAGATGCTATAAGCGAACCAATGTTGAATTTTTTTTAAATGTCAAAAGAATCTCTTTCAGCAAAATCTATCTAGGTTGTTTTTTCGTCTTCTAAGTTTCTGTACATTAATGAATAATAAACATATATTAATATATGTATATATAAAAACTAATTGACGAATCGAGTTCTCTTTTTTTATTGGGGTCAAAGAACAATCGTGTTCTTCTTGCAAAAACTCATTGAACACGATACGTACAAATGCAAGAAAGGAAAAAAATATAGATAACAAGGTCAAATTTAGCAATCGTATCTGTTATTTCTCGGGTGCACATTTTAACTATTTTGTGAAGCAACACAACTAAATTTAGCAAATGTATTTAATTATTTGTCTACGAAAAATAAAGAAGATTTTATTAAGATTTGTAGGGTGTGGCATGTGCCACGTGGCGTATAAAAGAAAAAGATGGAGTCTAGAGAGTACTTTCCCACGCAAAATATTGGATCGTGTAAGTAAAATTAATTAATTAAAATCTTGTAAAAAAAAATCAATTCAATTCAAAACTATGACGGAACGATGACCACATCTTCTGTAGTTAAACCAAGAAAATGACAACATCTTCTTCCTCTGACAATTATGAGGAACTATTGAACAAGTTTGCAAACTTATGCATATATAAAACTTTCTGCGAAACATTGATACAAGGAGCTCTTATTATCATAAATCATGGGTGGAGAAGCAGCGATCGATCATTTACCGTTAGACCTTCTTGCTTATATATTTTCGTTGGTTACTTCTTTCACCGAATTGGCGCAGTAAGTGTTTGATGATCGTTGCAAAGTTTTGATTTTTTTTTGTGGGAAAATTTTGAAGTTTTTGATGAATTTGTTGGGGGTTTTAGGGCAAGTGGGGTTTGTAAGAAATGGAGAAAAGCTGTGAACCAATCGATGGCGAGAAGAGAATCTCTGAGCTTTGCTGGTTGGAAAATGGACGATGATTCCACTTCTCGTCTCGTACATCTTGCTTACAATCTCAAAGAACTCGACATGTAATCTCTCTCTCTCTCTCTCTCCTTGTTGTTGTTTATGATCGCGATTCCTGAGCTTGATTTAACCTTCAATGGTCTGAAATTCTGGTCAAGTTTCCAACTTTACCTCCAGGGGTTTGAGAACAGTGACTTGGTCAAATACAATACAGAACTAAATACTCTGTTTTCTTAGTCAAGTTTATGTTTTCTCTGTTTGCAGATCTCGAAGCAGATGGGGCTGTCATATAACTGATAATGGTCTTTACCAAATAGCTTCTGCAAGATGTGTAGCTAATTTAAGCTCAATCTCTCTATGGGGCATGACTGCCATTACTGATGCTGGTGTTGTTCAACTGGTAATGCAATGCCGTTTTATTGTGAATTGGAGTATTGAAGATCTATTATCATTTCAAGGAATTTTTTTTTATTGGATCCTGAATTGATTTGATAGATCTCAAGAACTTCTTCCTTGCAACACCTAAATATTGGAGGAACATTCATCACCGATGAGTCACTTATCGCAGTTGCAGAACGCTGCCATCATCTTAAGGTAATCATTTTCTAATATCATTCTTACGTGAAATCATCAAAATCATCACTCTCAAAATCTCATCTTTTATCTGCGCTATGCAGACAATCGGTATGTGGTGTTGCCGCCATGTGACAGAGAGAGGCCTTCTTGTTCTTGTTAACAAATGCAGAAAGCTCGAATCAATCAACTTATGGGGAACTAGGATTCCAGTGGATTGCTTCATTGCTTTACTTACCATCAGTCCTGCACTTCAGATCAAACCCATTCAATTGCTCATCAATGCTCAAAATCCACCACCATTGTTGCATGCTGTCTAGTATTTGCCCAGCATTTCTCTTGTTTATTGCTTTGCCTTGTATATAGTAGTTCATAAAATTCGAAGTAGCACCGTGTTCTTTCATCAATAAGATTATATAAATTATTCAGTAAAGTTTCTATTGAAGTAGCACATTGTCTCTCTGTCTCTCTCTCTCTATATATATATATAAGTTGCATAAGATTCAACAGAAGCTGAAGACACACATACACAAGATTTCTGCCTATAAATCTGCAGTCTACAATACAAGAGTCAAATCAGAAACTCTTTCTAAGGCAATTTCATATTTTCTGAGCTTAGGATCTCTCATTCGTCTAGAGAAGTGATCAAGATTCTCTAACCTAAGAATCTCTCCAAGTGGATGTGTCATAGTAGAAACACCAGCAATGGAAGCCATGAGAGGCAGAATACAACGATGGTGTTTGGTGAATAGGCAACAGCAGCTAAGGATCTTGAGAACTGAACTGAACCTGAGTACGTTCCAGCCGTTGAATCCATGTTTGGAGTTCTTGTCTGAAGAGTAACATTCTTGCACGAACCAAAAGCTGCTTCTGGCTGCAACATCAAGAAACCAAATTTGGGGTGCAGGTTTTAAGATGGTTTAGGCTTGTAAGATATCATTTTATATCCATAAAATTCGCGCAAGCAGAGAAGCTATTACCTGGCAGGCAGCAAGAGTTTCACAACCGCAAATTACGGGTCCATTCATTCTGTCCAGAACTTCGAAAGCCCCTCCACCGTCACTTCTCTGCATTGTTTTTTCGCATGGGTTTGTTAGTAAAACTCGCAGAAATGTCATATTCAAGTTTAGCGATTCATTCAGTACCATGTAGAAGTTAACAGCAAGAAAGTTTGGCATTCTATTCCCTGCTGACTTGAGACAAGTCCCAACCATCTCAGCAAGTGGAGCTGAATGTTCCTTGCAAGCATCTTTCTCAACCGGATATGTCGGGAAGTAATTCATCAAGAAAAGCGATGAACTTTTTGAATTCAAAGGTTGTGATTCTTTTCTGTTCGGACAGGAACCTCGCTTCACCCCGGGATCTCCAGCTTTACACAATCATAAAATATTGGCAAAAGACAATTCCCAAAAAATAAAAGATGTAAACTTTGAGAGTAATACTCACATTCATTTTCGACCATGTATCTCCATTGATATGCAACGCCTTCTTCATCTTCTTTTGCGGCAACAGAAGTGAAAACCAAGAGCCTGTGATTCTCTTTCACCATATCAGTCACAGTAGGCCAGTCTTCTCCCTTTTTGGGCATTTTTGAAACAGGAAACCAGTACTTGTCCAAACCAGCGTTAGCAAATAGAGTTGATAAGCCTTTAGGTCTGTGCACATAATCCTCAATTATGATGGTAACAATCTCTGTTGGGTTCTGACTCAAGAATCCCTCAACTTCCCTTAAAGTGTCAATTGCAGGTTGCTGATAAAGAAAAAACCAAGAATAACAAATTTCACATATCGATTTCAAGCTTTAGGATCCAAAAAAGGTAAGATGAAGATAAATTTTACGAAGGCCGTGAAGTTGAAACATTGCCCTCGAAGCGAATGGCAAAGCCAGATATCGTTGTTGAAGTCATACATATCCAGCATTAGTCCCCTAACTCCATTCTACAGCAAATACAAACCAATGTTCAAGAGTTTTACCACAAAAAGGAGGATTCCGAAGTAAGAAACAGGTAAATAATAATGAAGACATTACTCTTAGCTGATTAGTAACAGTATCTTCTTGATTGAAAAATGTAATCCTCTGAACACCTGGCAGAGGCGGTTGATTTGCATTGCTAAAAGCATTATGAGTCATTAACCATGTATACTTGTTAAAAGGCAATCCGTTGATCTACACATAAAAAAAACACATTCCATCACCATACGAATCTTCAGCCAAACACATCTTTAAAGTTCATAACTTTTGATGCAACCAAATGATCTAGACCATCTTCTGATACAACCTATCTTCAAACTGGCAAATGTAGAGAAAAAAACAAAAACAAAAACAATTAGAGGAAGCAAATCTTACAATGGAAGTTGGAATTGTGGCTTGGCCTCTTGTGCAAATGGGTTTACTACTTCCAACAGCAGGACAGTTCCCACAATATAAACCTGGGACACAGTCAGTGGCTGAGGAGCATGAGTCTAGCATCTGAGAACCACAGAAAAATAGCAAGATCCTTTAAAGATTTAGACCCAATTTGATAACAATAAACTGGAGAAATAAGCAAAGAGAATAAAGAACGCGGTTTTCGAGACCTGGCAATTCCCATTTGAGCAAGCAGATGAAACGGAGAAGAAGAAGGAGAAAGAAAACAGAAGAAGAGAGACTGTTATGGCTCTGCTTAAGCCGTTGGTGCACGCCGACATCGCTCCGTAGCTTATGCACAGAGAGAAAGAAAGAGAGAGAGAGAGAGAAAATCTGAATGATCTTCGATCTACTGTTGATATTGGGGTTTTAAGACAAGACAAAAAATGTTTTAGGTACTAAAACGCGGGCTTCATCGATTTGTTAATCAAACTTAATATTCTTGAAGAGAGGAAAAACAAAAGAGAAGAAAAAGATTAGCTTTCTTCCTTTTTTTTTCCTTGGACAAGGTTGAATCTTTTTCCCACCAGTCTTTAATTTCCCAGATAGAAACTCAAGGAATGATGGTAAAGAAGATAACCCACTTCAAAAGCAATTCAATTTAGGGCGCAAACAGCGTTTTTAACATTATAGTAATAATAATTAGAGACTACAGTTTCTAGTGTACACCAACCATTCGCGGTGAGTACAGTGATCTTGTAACAATTTATCAAAATAAGCCAAGGTAGTTATTTAATATATCTTTATACGTATATTTGGTATAGTATCTTTCGGTAAAATAATAAATACCTTTTGTATATAAATTTTGCTACGATTTTAGTATATGTAGTGTTTATGTTAGATCTCTCATAGATCTCTTAGAAGTATTCACAAATCAGTACTTTCATTTTTATTTTTTTAGTTTTGTTCCTTTGGTGTGACTGTATAAGTTCTTTTTCACCTAAGATTATTGTTGGGATGATATCTTTTTCTATTTTGGCCAACGGTGCTCACATGCGTGGGGACACTTGTTTTGTTGCTTCTTTAAAGGAAAAATAAAACATTTTCGTGATTCTTTTATTTTTCTTCATTTTCTTTGTCGTCAATAACTGTAAGAGAACAAAGAAAGAAACACGAAACATGAAAAAATCCTACAAGAGAAACATAACGAATGAAGAAGGTTCCAATTAAAACTTGTTGGATTGAAGAAAAGCAAGGAACAGAGAGACATGAAGCCAAACGGAGCAAACCTGTTGGAACTCAAAACCAGCGGTTGTGATCCAACAACTATCAGCACGTTGGCACATTGACATACCTTACTGGGCTTATATTATTTGGAATCAAAAGCCCCCAAGACCCAAGTTATGGAATCATCAACAAAGAAAGAGACAACTTTCGTTCCCCGTTCAAAAAAGCAGAGTGATTTAGAAACCCATACATTTATTATTTTAATATTTATTCGCTATTAGTGGAAATTTGTCTATTGAAAGAAATGTAATAGATAATTATGTTGTACAAAACCCATTTCCATTTATTAAAACACTGATAAATCAGGATATAAAATTTGTAAAAATCCAGCGAAAATATTATTTTTATTAGCTGTCTCTATTTGTTGTTAAAATTCTTAGCATTTTCGGATTTCAAAAGAATCCCCTACAACCGTAAGTCTTGGTCAGTTTTCCGCTAAAATTTACTGTTATATATCTTTTTTTCTTAAATTGGCTAAATCTTTTAACACATGGTTGCGTATATATTTATATATGTATTACTTATCTCGTAAATTAAAACGAGATAGACAATATCCTTTTGTGATATACAAAATGTTTTATAAGATTGTGATCAGCACTCTTGAGATATAAATTAACCAAATAATCCGATATAAGTGAAATCATCGATAAGAATTTAAGCAAAAAAAATACAAAAATTATTATGCATGTGATATATCTATCTAGCTTTAAATACAACGATAATGCTTCTGAATTCGGATGTGGACATAATTTTTACTCCGAAAACATTAAAAAAATGGTTAATGGTCAAAATTATGTCTCCTTTTTGTAAGCTAAATGTTTTTAATGTGTTTCATGACAACTTAAATGTATTAGATGTCAATTTGGTTTTCAATTTTTTTTTTCAATTACATTTCTCCGTAGTGTTAGTGAATAATATGGAAGTTTTGTTTTTTTCTCAGAAGAAGAAAATCTACCGAAATGTATGCCGTTATATCATCACGCAAAACAACACACACTTTACTAGTGGAAAATAATTTTTTTTTATTGTGATTTGTCAAAAATGGTGAAACACTTGGGAGACCTTACTTTTGAAGTGATTGTCCTTTTTCATGTTTAGTCATAATAATTAATTAAATAGTATTATTTATGACTATCCGTATCCTATCTTATCAATACGCTAATTTGTCAACCGTTCCTTTACTAATTTTCCACCCATCACTGCTCTGCTCTATATCTAATTTCTTGCATTGAAAAAAAAAAAAGTGCTATGCAATTTTACACGGTGGTAAAAAAAAATGCTTTTCTTTTTTCTTTTGGGTAAGAAATCTGATTATATTATTCAGTACAAAATCAATTATTTAGTTCATAACTAGAAAGGTCGGAAAAAATTCATAAGTATAAAGTTCTGAACTAAATACAAACTATTAATGGGGCAGTACTCATCTTAGACAGTATAATGCGAGACACCAGATTATGTCTAGAGAGATTCGCCACCCCCACGCGCTCTTGTATCACGCGCCTACCTCCCCGCCTATAACCTTCATTACGAAAAGCCTCAGTGACTAGTGATCTGAAGGATTGATTACACAGAGAGGGACTGACAGAGATGAGTAATTCCGACGACGGCGATCGTCTTCCTCCTCCATCTTCTTCCGACGAACTCTCGACCATTCTCCGACAGATTCTGTCCCGTACTCCGACAACTCAACCTTCGTCCCCACCGAAGAAAATCGTTTCCTCCGGCGAGATGTTCGACCTGACCTTCCCTTTTGTTTCCGGCGGAGCGGTTTCTACCGCCGTCTATGCAGTTGCTGAAAGTGGAGAAGACAAATGTGCTTTCGAAAACAAGGTAAGCTTCACAATTTTATACGTGCCGAGAAACTACACTTGATTTGATTAAAGAACAAAAGAAAAATAACCAAAATTTGTTGCTTTTTTTTCAATTTCTTTGTAATGGAAACAACAACACTAGAGAAATGGAGCTAGACAGCGAAATTCGTTGAAGAGAAACATTGATGCACAATTCCACAACTTGTCTGAAAAGGTTTTTTCTTGATCTTGCTTCTAAGATTCTTAATTTGAAAAAGAAAAAAAAACTTGAGATTTTTTAATAAAATAGAATCTTTTGCAGAGGAGGAGGAGCAGGATCAACGAGAAAATGAAAGCTTTGCAGAAATTGATACCCAATTCCAACAAGGTAAATAGAAAGCTCGAATCTTTATCCATGAGAACTCAATCGTGAGAAACATTGTTTTGTTTTTATGTTTGTAGACAGATAAAGCCTCAATGCTTGATGAAGCTATAGAATATCTGAAGCAGCTTCAACTTCAAGTGCAGGTTTTTTTTTCTTTTTCTGATTACTAAGATCATATGCAATCAAAGTCTAATTTGTAAAACCCATCACTTGATTAACTTAATGTCTGCACAATGCAGACTTTAGCCGCTATGAATGGTTTAGGCCTAAACCCTATGCGATTACCACCAGTTCTACCGCCAACACAGACAAGGATCAATGGAACCTTAGAGCAAGAGCTGAACCTTGACACTCTGCTTGGTGGTTCTCACTCGCTGGTTAACAGTGAACCACCCGAAGCAACTCAGCAAATGTGCTTTTCCACAGCCACTCTGCTTTGAAGACAACATTCAGACAGTGAAGATGATTCGAAGACAAATTTCCTACAAGAAACAGGAGTCCAAAATGTTTTTTTTAGTCTAGTATTGGTTATATTTCAAGGCTCAGTTATAGTTATGCTAATAAGCTTTAGGACCGAACAAAACTGAGTAGTTTGATTATAATGATTTCAGAAGAAGATATAAATTTAATTACATGAGGTGAGATGCTTATTACAATTGTCAAATGACTATGTCTGTGAGTTGCAGCCATCCATAAGCACACCGGTCTCGGATACTTTGAGCCATGGATGCTGCTGACTCAACCGCAGGTCTTATCTTCGTCATTGCTTTCTCCACTTGAATTCTGACACCAAAATCCATCTGCATTTTTAAGGTTATTAGGGATCTAGATAACACAAATTGATTGTGATAACACTTATATAAGAAGACTGTAGAGTAGAAACCCTTTCTAGAGAGCACTGTGTGTCTAAGATGTGGCAAAAGTATGACAGCTGCCTGTACAAGTCTGCTTCAGTGTACTGTAATTAAGAGAAGGGTTGGAGTCAAAATAGTTATTCTATGAAACAACAGAAATATAAGAGTTCTAACAAGGTGGATGAGGATAGTTTGGATACCTTTCTTAAAAGGGTCCCGTTACAGTTAGGATAGTTTGGGCAAACTGTTCCTCGTTCACGGTCACCGAGCAGACGAAAGTTGGGGCTGCGAGTCGTGTGCTTGCAAGACTCATCGTCACACTGTGAAGGCAAAATGTAAAAGAAAAACTTCATAAGCCTGCCTTTAATAAAGAACACGTGTTTAGGATTATGGATATAAACGAAGAAAGTGAGAAGGTTTTATATGCACCATCATTATGCCTTTGTAGTACATTGACACAAACCCATCAATCTGCCTTTTCACCTGAAATGCATCAGAATGAATTAAAACCAAAGTATTTGTTCTACAGGCCAAATCAGAAGGATACAAAAGCTTTTTACTTTGAGAAACTTAGAAATTAAGATCCTTTTCAACAAAGCTTGCCTACCTGGTTAGCTATCATAGGAGGGGATATTCTTCCCGTGCTACCTTCTGGCTCACATTTCGGGCAATGCAGTTTAAGCCAGAATGTAGAATCAGATTCTTCTGCTTCAGATTTCTTACTGATCGACGCACAAACTGAGCTAGTAATAGGTGGACAGTTGAAAGAAGCAGAGCAGCTGGGGCATGCTAATGCTAACGGCTCACAGCTTTTATATCTGCGTTTTTAACATGTAAATTACGTTGTTGCGGATCTTGAATTCTAAGAATATCGCAAATCCTGGAGGAGGCATGGCAGCAAATTACAAATGGGATAAGATATCATTACCTTTCTTCATCGCTTGTAGCAAACAAGAGGGATGTAGAAGGATCACTGCCCGTAGCATCATTTGATCTGCTTCGATACTATAAAAAACATAATTTCCGATCATTTATCAGAACTGAGAATCATCATGGATGGAATTGGAAACTAGCTTAAATGAAAGCTGGTTTACCTTTGATGGGTCAAGTCCTAAACACTCGGCTAACCTCTCAGGACTTGTGCCCTGAATCTCTGCGCATAGACGAGACACCACCGGATGAATCTGCTGTGCCAAGTAGTAATCTATGTCAACCAACCATCTGCTGTCGTCTGATTTCACCTCATCAGGATGCCTAGCACGTTCAGCAATCCCTGCTGAGCTGGCAGAGCTAGCACTACCCTGCTCGGAGGAAGGGTAAAAAATTTAATAGGAAGACGATTTGGTATCAGATGATAATAAGCTGGTCTTCTGTGTTGGGAACCTGTTCATAGCAGATTATATACGGTACAGTATCCTTAGCATTGAAACCTTCTTTATAACCACGTTGCCTCATTCTGAGTGCGACCTGAGAAGAACAATTCAACCGCACAATCAAAGTTCAGTGAAAATGTGAAAAGTATAAAATTTTAAGCATGCCGACGATCAATAATGTGAATAATAGCTCTCATACTCACTTGAACGTGTGGTTGGCTTTTGGAATCTGGATAAGCTTCTGGTGACTTAGTCAATGCCTTTGTGATGACATACTTCTCAAGTGCAACTTGCCCATTTCTCATCTCCTCTTTTATCTGTCGAATTAACAAAGCAACATGTATTAAATGATAAAGAAGAGCCACCTAATTAACAAAGATTAATCATTGGGGTTTAAGATTACCTTCATAAGCTCGTTATGAATTGCTTCAACAACATCCTCACATGACCTGCGAAGAAGACAGGAAGCTTTCTTGCTGTGCATTGATTTAGAGTAAAAATAATGCTCTTTAGTGAATGTTTTGAAACATACCCTCCATACAAGATTTTAGCCAGGCATAAATCTCCAATTTCCTTGGAGAGTAAGCTCCAATCTCGACGAACCATGTCCACACCTTTTCTTTCAATGTCCTGCAATGAGAATGCATCTAGTATCCAAACGTAAAAGAAAAAGTGGCCAGAATGTGTAAATTAAATATTACCTCGCTAATCTTCCCGTCCTTGAACTGCAACTTGACGGCAGCATACTTCTTTTTTCTAAGAAGAAGCATTCTCTTATATATGCCATCACAGTCAATTTTCAGACATCTATACTTTTTATTGACCTAGAAATTGAAAGAGAGGAGGTGAGACCCAAATCAAATGTCTGCTTTTGTAGAGTGTAAATTGTGTATAATTTGCTTCAAGCACTTTCCCCAGGAACAGTTATACCAATTTGAGTTCTCCATCGTATGATGTTTCATGCATCAAGAAACCAAACATCAAAGTTGCAACAACATTAAAATTGCAAATATTCAATGCATATTGTCTTATATCATTGAAAGGTTTGAATTAAGGGTGAAAGGCTGGAGAGAAATCTATTATCCAATTCAATCTACCTCTTGGATGACTTTTGCTTTAATGGCTTTCACCTCTTCAATATCATCTAGTCCACTGTGAATCATGATTGAATCTGTGTCACCATATATCACCTGCGTAAAAGCAAGATGTTCAGTTCTACAATTGATAAAGCAGAAATGTGGACACCTTACATTAATTTCACTACTGAAATGCATTCCCTGAGACTCAAAGTATAGGAGACACCTCTAGGTTTAAATGATTCTGGACAAGATCCACGGTTCTTTGCAGGATCTCCCTTCCCTGAAAAGTTAGGGAATTCACCGGATCACACGAGAACAGAGAAAAGAAAAAAAGAAATTTTTTTCACTAGAAAACACAGAAAGCATAACTTACCTGTAGTGTTATGAGCTCTGCTAAAGGCTTAGCGTAGAATCTTGAATTAGAAAACCCCAGACATCCATACATACTGTGGTTTTTAAATGAATAGAAAACATTAATAACAAAATGCGGTGAATGTGCATTATCGCAAGTACAAGCTAAAACCATAAATACAAACCTATTGGCTGTAAGCTTTAATGCCTGCTGCCGAATGTCAAGCTCCCAGTACTTGAGACCTGTTTCCTTCTTCATCTTTAGTTTGACGCTTTTCCTTATACTGACCAAATGTTCCATCAACTAAACCAAAGACAGATAGAGAAATTCATTAGCTTATCTTTATTAAAATGAGCATAACAAAACAAGGAGAGAAAATCAAAGTCGTGGCACCAAGAAATGCATACAGCTATAGTTTAGAAGATGATGTCAAGATTAGTTTACTTGAACTACAGAAGGCAGCAATCACTAATACAGTACTGAACAGCTGGGCTGCATTATTCTGAGGCTTTTCTGCATATACCTAGAGAGAAAAATATTATTTTTGCTTTTTGAGTTTTGATTTGTTTCTATGAGTCTCTGATTGGGTTGGGGTGACTTACAGATTTGGTGTTTGAAGACCAATACCAGAACGAGTACAGAACCTAGAAAAGTCACAATAGAAAGCAACTAGTGTAATAGTGAATATACCTTTGGAAGAATTCCAGGTGTCTGACTCAAAGGTAAACGAGGAACTCCATCTTCTGATCGTGGTATAGTCGTGAAACAGATATTATATTCCTGAAATCACCATGACCGTTATGTACAAATCAAGGGGAAACAGCCATTCAAGGCTTGAGAAATAGAAAACAGTCTGCTAACCTGTATAATAGATGGGTAAAGACTATTGAAATCAAGAAGCAACACATATTTGTCATATAAGCCTTTCTTTGGCTCCAAGACCAGCCCACCAGCGTAGGCTGGACCCTTCTTTGTTTTGCTGCCCTTAGACAGATCATTTTCCAAACCCAGGTCAGCATCCAATTCATCTACATTGTGGTCCTCTGGACCATGATTGATTCTTCTTTTTGAAGACTTTATTTCCTTCATACGTTGCGAAATTTTGTCTGGGAGAATGTACTTTTTCGAGTGGAATGTATGCAGTAAGTAGTATTCAATTCTTTGCGCCCTGGCTCCCTGGTAATGAACAAATAAAAAGAGTCAGTAGCGCATAACATTTCGGAGAGAGAGAGGAGAGCTGAAAGAGGTGACATTACCTGAAGAGTTTTCCCCCAAAGATTGCCACTTATGTTAGTAAGCTGGAGAGTGAGAGGAAGAACACTTAGATGAAACATGAGCTCCATGGATAACCATGCATCTGTCTCACCACAGTCAATCTGAACCGAAGAAAACCAAAAGGTTATAACTTATAACAAGCAATCACTTAATATTCAGTCATCACTCATCAACCTTATGCTAACTGATGTTTATCTGCAACTCCTTTACTTTATATATGACTGGATCATTAATTCTTCTCCAGTATTCACTAAATTATTTCGCTTGCAAGGAATCATAACCTATCGTCCCTAGTGTAGTACCAGCTCATATGCATAAAACAAACATAAGTGGACCAATTAAAGAACTTACAAGTTCCACAAGTGTTTTAGATGACTGAAACATTTTGGGAATATCATTAGGCGATATCTCTTTCCTGTCCCGGTTCAGTTGTGTCTTCGAAAGGTCTGTTAACGAGTAACTGACCTGGAACAACCAGAAGCTTATAAGTGAGGGACTAAGCTTCAGCTCACTGGTTGTAAGAGTTGAGCATCATACCTGCTTCAACAAGTCGCGAGAACATAGATCTGTATCACACAAGAGTCTTCCAGCAATGCAAGACATGAGCCCTGGTGTAGCTCCAGAGCCAAAATTAGTGTTCCCTTTAATCTTAGGCATGAAAGAGCGTTTGAGACGGCCAATTTTGGACCACATGCCACTCACAACTTTGCAAGCCTGCACAATAATAACTCAGTTTTAGAAAGAGAGAGGTGAGGTTCATATCTCTATTAAGTCATCATCACAGCAGGAGAGACTGAGAAAAGGGACTAAAGGATGTACAATGCATAAAATAAAAACGTGCTGGCTTATTTATGTTACGTCTGCAGAGAAGACAACTAATTTACGTAAAATATAGCATAACGTCTTCAGGAGCAGTGTAAATGAAAAAGCACATAATAGGGAAAAAAAATGAAAGACAGCCATTTATCTTAATGGTAAAAAGAGTATCTGCTTTACCTGGGCTCTTTGGAGAAGGACATCCAGATCAAAACCTGATATATTATGTCCCACAAGAACATCACTGTCCAATTTGTTCAACTCCAAAAACAATCGGTTCAGCAATGCTCTTTCACTGCAGTAAAAAAGAAAAGGAAAAAAATGTTGGATGAAGCAACATGAATTGCCAAAAATAAATACGGATCATAAGCACAGTCTATATAGCAACACAGCTGTGTAATACCTGTTTTCAAAACTTAAAACACTGCAGCCGTTCTTTGAATTTCTGTCAGCCACTTCTTTTTTCCAACCAATTGGAAAACCAGTTCCTTCAGGATTCCTAACAACAGTGAAATGACTCAGAATACCAGATCTCTTTCTTTCTGGACCTGGCATTGGAACATCAATCTGAAAGACCAAGGAGCATCAAATGTCAAGATACTCATGTTGACATAAGAGAGTTTCATTTTAGCAAGAAAAAATCGTCCACAAACCAGCTTAAACACAAAAACACATGTTACAAGTAACTATTGGTGAATGGTAATGTCATGATCATACTAATATTGTGGCATAACCATCGAGGTGACACAGGACGCATCCATAATCTTCATAAAGAGAAACAACGTCTAAGAAGCACTCGTCAAATGATGTACAACAAACCTTGGCGTTGTGAAAGCAGAGAAGAGACGCAGAAACAATTTCGCTGATGTTCTGCTTTTCATTGACTATAGTCTTTAAGTTTATGGCAGTAACGACAGCAGGAGGATGAACCACCTTTTCCTCCGGAACTAAAACAGTGATAACCTTGGGAGATTCAACAGTAACCTCAAACTTGCACCAGCTCACCTGCACAAGTGTCAAGTCCTCAGTATTGGAGATAAACAGAAGTAAATATCACTAGTAAGATGACCATGGTACTTTGTCAAGTCCTTACTCGTTGAGAGGGTGAATTGGTAGAAAAGTTTGAAATTTTGATCCAAGAAGGTCCCATGATCTTCCTTTTAAGGATAAAAAGCTCCAAAGCACTGCATATAAATTAACTTAATAAGCAGAGAAAAATTGCACTGTGCTAAACTGACATAGCGGGCACTCATAGTTAACTAAGAAGCTTAGAAAAGACCAGTAAATGCAAACTTAACTGATCAACGATAAAAATACAGGGAAAGGTAATGAAACGCAGCAGTGAGAAGCTAAAACCTGGTGTGAGAGCCGAGCACAGCGCCAAAAGACTCTCCTTTAAGGTCTTCTGGAAGTGGAGGATCCTATGACAACAAAGTCAAAGTGTCATGGTGTTGAGATGTACGAAAGTTAACAGAAAAAGCAGAAAACTTTAATTTGTTTTGAAACTTAATTGGACCTTAAATGGATAATTTATCTTCAGAACATATTGTTCGCCAGCAAGCACGTCAGGCCTCTCAAATGCATAATTTCTCTGGTATTCATCAATGGAAAGCAGAAAAGAGAGTCAAGAGAAAAGTTTTGCTGCTAGAATACATGAAAAGTAAGTAAATACTCAAACCTTGACTGGTGCCATGCTAAAATTTGAAACATTGAGTTGTAACAATTGCTGAGAAATTTCGTTCTTCAGTTTTGATGCCATTTCCTGAGAAGACAAGGCCAAAAACAATAAATAATAGAGGAAAGGATATTCCTTCATCTTAGCATGTAACACAGGTAGTCAAACTCACATGTAACTTCCCCCGGAAGGATTCAGGAGAAAGTCGAGAGTCTTTCACCTCTTGCTCGACCATAGTTAGTTCATGGGAAGGAAATATAGAATCATTTGGTATAGCATAAACACATCTCTGGATATTCTTTACTACGACACAGCAACTCTTGTACATATCTCCCATTTTAACCTGAATTGTAGATAGAGGGTATCCGAATCAATCTCTAGCTTAACCAGAAGGTCAAAGAACAACTTTAAAGAAGAAGAAAGTGAGTGAAAGAGAATTACCTTCCCAAACAGATATATTGTGCCCATACTCGCGCCAAAAGCCTCCTCGTAAGCGTCAAGAATGTAAAAACGAAGTGATCCATCAGCATCCAAATCAAATTCCGTTTGCATTTCACATTTAGGACCAAGTGGAGCTTCATTCTCAGGTCCACCTTTGCCAATCGCTTCCTTCCAACCAGCAGTGGCACTTAAAGCCGCATCCTTCTCTTTCATATCAATTGTTGCATTCAATGTAAATACCTCCTTCACTCCTGACTCGGCCTTCGAGTCAATTTTTCTTATATTGTTTGACTCATCCTCTATGACACTATCACTTCCAGGTAAATCCGTATTATCAGAATCATGCGGAGGGATGAATTCAGATTCTGACATATCTTCCTCTTTCAACTCTTTCTTCAGCTCATTCTCCATGGAGACACTATCGCCCTGATAAATTGAGGGTGAATCCTGCATTTCCATGCTCGAGGTTACAGAAACCAACTTTTTGTTCCTACAGAAAGTAGTTGGAACTGTAGCTGGTTGTTTCCTTCTCTTATGCCTTTCTCTATCCATATCGTCTGGAGTGACCTCTGCTAATACCTCGTCCAGAATACCCTCACATTTTACCTTATCAGTTTCTTTGCCCTTCTTGAAGCTTGAAGATGTGAACATCGAAGAAAGTCTCCCTTCACCTGTAATAGTAGCCGCAGCCTTAAGCGACGGATTCACCTTCTTAACCTGAGGCTGCTGCGCTTGTTCTTTTCCTTTCTTCCTCTCAGTTTTTTTCTTCTTCAGTCTCCCGCTAAAGCAACCACCATCGTCCGATTCATCCGTCGACTCTGGTCCACTGGGCTTCGTAAAATCCTCCTCCTCACCCTCGTCGGCATATCCCAGATCGCCATCTTCCCCATCGTCGACTACAAACCCGCGAGCCTCTTCGCGCCGCCGGGAAACAAGTGCATCGTACTGTTCATCATCAACTGTATCGAAGATCGGCTCCTCCAGCCTAATATCATACCCACCACCAGAAGCTGATAGATTTCGAAGTCCTCCTTGCCGAATCGCTTTCAGCCGCTCTAGGACATCCTTCCGTTTCGACGCCCCCGTGCCTCCGCTGCGTCTTCGGCCAACCTCCGTCGAATTATCACCGGACATTTTCCAATTCCTACCAACTTGGGTTTTAGCGAGTTTATGCGAGGCTGAGCGTCTAATTTAGGTTTTACATCCAGATTTGATCGATAGAGGTGGCGGGAAAATCCATTGAATTTTGGCGCCATCCATCCGAATCCGATAGGCCCAATACTAATGGGCTTTTCTGTTTAATAAAGCCCATTGTAAAAGAAAAAGAAACAATGATGAGATGTGTTGCCTACCACGCCACACCACCTAATACCGCTTTAACACCAAAAGCAAAAGAGAAGCAAAGGTTACAATCTCTGCAACTTTTGTGTAATATACTTAAAAACACGTTCTTCATTAATTTATCGCCCAAACTCTCTCAGTTTTGAGAGATCAGAGAAAAAAAGCTGTGCGTCTCAGACATGGCGTTCACCGTCGTGATTCTCCTAACCATATGTTTCTTCGTGGCCACTGCAACAACGGAAACCTCTACGTACATCATCCACATGGACTTATCCGCCAAGCCTTTGCCATTTTCTGATCACCGGGCCTGGTTTTCCACAACTCTTACTTCGGTTATTACTGGAAGAAAACCACAGATTCTTTATGCTTATACCGATTCGGTTCATGGATTTAGCGCGGTTCTCACCAACTCCGAGCTCCAACGTCTTCAACACAAACCCGGGTATGTCTCTTTCACCAAAGATTTACCGGTTAAGCTTCATACCACCTTCTCTCCGCAGTTCATCGGTCTCGATTCAAATTCCGGTACATGGCCAGACACGAATTACGGAGCTGGTATGGTAATCGGTATAATCGATACCGGGATTTGGCCGGATAGCCCCAGCTTTCACGACGATGGGGTTGGATCGGTCCCGTCTAGATGGAAAGGGAAATGTGAATTCAACTCGTCTTCCTTGTGCAACAAGAAACTAATTGGTGCTAGGGTGTTCAATAAGGGTTTGTTCGCCAACAACCCTGATTTGAGAGGAACCAAGATTGATAAATATTTTTCACCTTACGATACAATCGGACACGGCACTCATGTTGCGGCCATTGCAGCTGGGAATCATGTTAAGAATGCGTCTTACTTCTCTTACGCGCAAGGAACCGCTTCAGGAATCGCACCGCACGCACATATAGCCATGTATAAAGCCGCTTGGGAAGAAGGGGTTTACTCATCAGACGTAATCGCAGCGATTGATCAAGCAATTCGAGATGGAGTCGATGTGATTTCTCTATCCCTCGGATTAAGCATTGACGACGACGATGGTGATGTAGGTCTAGAAAATGATCCAATCGCAGTGGCAGCATTTGCAGCGTTTCAAAAAGGCGTTTTCTTTGTTGCTTCTGCTGGTAACGACGGGCCGTATTATTGGAGTTTGATTAACGGAGCACCGTGGATTATGACGGTTGGAGCGGGAACAGTCGGTCGGAAATTTCAAGGGATCTTAACGTTAGGAAACGGAGTTAGTTTTAATTTTCCGTCTCTGTTTTCCGGAGATTTCCCTTCCGTTCAGTTTCCGGTAACGTACCTCGAATCTTGCAACGTACGAAACAAGACTCTCGTGAACAGAGTCATTGTCTGTAGTGCAAACGTAAACATCGGAAGCAAAATCCAACAAGCCAAATCTACCGGAGCTGCAGCAGCGGTTCTAATAACAGATAGGCTACTTGCGGAGCGAGACATTGTCAAATTCCAGTTTCCGGTAGCATTCATCAGCTCAAAACACCGAGAAACTATAAAAAGCTACGCATCAGGCAACAAAAATAATGCGACCGCAAAGCTGGAGTTTCGTAAAACTGTAACCGGGACAAAACCAGCACCGGAAGTAGATAGTTACAGCTCGAGAGGTCCGTTCACGAGCTTCCCCCAAATTCTCAAACCGGACATATTAGCTCCTGGGACTCTAATACTCTCTGCTTGGCCACCGGTCAAGCCGGTCACCGGAACTAGAGCACGACCATTATTCAGTGGATTCAACCTATTAACCGGGACATCAATGGCTGCACCTCATGTGGCTGGAGTCGCTGCGCTTGTTAAACAAGTCCATCAAGATTGGAGTCCGTCGGCTATAAAATCTGCAATTATGACAACGGCTTTGACTTTAGACAACCCTTTAGCCGTGGGAGCAGGACATGTGAGTGCGAACAGAGTCTTGAACCCTGGCTTAATCTATGATACAACTCCACAAGATTTTATTAACTTCCTTTGTCACGAGGCAAAACAATCTAGGAAATTGATAAACATCATCACAAGATCAAATCTATCGGACGCTTGCAGAAACCCATCTCCATATCTCAATTACCCTACAATTATTGCTTACTTCACGTCAGATCAAAATGGTCCCAAGATCATTCGAAGAACGTTGACAAACGTGGGAGAAGCAAAGATAAGCTATAGTGTGAGAGTGAAAGGCTTGAAGGGTCTTACCGTCGTCGTAGAGCCAAAGAGACTAATGTTCAGCGAGAAAAACGAGAAGCAAAGCTACACTGTGAGATTGGAGAGTCCGAGAGCGTTGCGAGAGAACGTGGTTTATGGAGTTGTGAGTTGGGTTGATGACGAAGAAGCTAAGTTTGAAGTAAGCTGTCCTGTGGTGGCCACGAGCCTTGTCCAAGAGTATTAAGATCTTATTTTTAAAATATTCGTTTTGTTATAGATTATACTTTATTTTGTGTGATTGTGCCTAAAGATACGATCTTTGAGAGATTCACATCCCTAGAGAGTGGAGAAAGAGAATTAAGTATAGGGCTAATGAAAACAAATATTGCTATTTCCATAAACTATATTGAATCAAAACCAGGGCTCAAGAATACAAAGAAAAAGCTGGTATCTACATATACTAAATTTTGTTTCTGTTAACAAATATTTATACAACCAATTAATGAGAATTGCTCGATCTGACTAGGAATTAAAAAAAAAGCTCTAGCCTTTCACTGCAACTCTGTTTTTGTCCCCTGTTTTTTAATTACCACCGTCACCGTACGATGACCCAGTTATTGGTGACAGACCAATCATGGATCAAATCAGTCGCCAGAGTCGCTACTCTCTCCTCCGGCGAGTCGAACGGATGATACTGTGTTCCCGAATCGGAGGAAGTAGAAACCCAATCGGGGAAATCGAATGGGCATCTCGGCGATGACGAGACGTCCTCTGTTTTCAATTGAGCATCGACTTCTTCTTCTTCTAAATCGTCGTGATCAAGATCGATGGCAACGAATGGATGGTTTAGAAGCATCTCAGTCGTCCATCTCTTTTTGGGATCTTTAACGAAACACTTTGACAAAAAATCTCTTCCTTGTTCCGACAACTCCTCGGGAATCACCGGAAGCTCGTCCCCGACACCGATGCGTATCAACAACGACATGAAGTGTGATCCTTCTTTCACACTCCATGCCGTTCTGCCGCTAAACATCTCAACCACGGCGCATCCTAAAGCCCACACGTCAGCTTCTGACCCGTACTCGTTATCGTTAACGGATTCCGGCGCCATATACAACGGCGTACCTCTAATCTGCACGCCTTCGTCGATTGACGCCGTTACTTCTCCCGTCCTCTTCGCCAATCCGAAATCCGCAATCTTAACGGCTCCGTCACCGAACAACAGAATATTCCCGAGTTTTAAATCGCAGTGAGCGAATCCGTTGGCGTGGATGTGCCGTAGACCACGAAGCATCGATCCTGTGTGGCGGCGCACGGTGGATTCCGGTAGACCCTCACCGTTTAATTTCTTGAGATTGCTCGCTAAGCTTCCTCTCGAAGCGTATTCTAAGAACAAGTTATGTATCTCCTCGCCGTTCTCGACCGTCATATCCTCGCCGAAACACCGTACGATCTCGTCGCAATCGTCTCCGAGTTTATCCAAAACCAACTTCTCGTTCGCGAGCGATGCAGCGCGGTATGATTCTGCCGATTTCACGGCCATAAACGGAGGGAATTCGCCGGAATCGTTATTAATCGGCGTCGCTAGACTGACTGTAGAGAAAGTGCCGTGTCCGATTGTTTCTCCTCGAACCCACTCCATTGAAGCAAAAATCTGATGCGATTTCTGAGAATTTAAAAGAATTTTATTTCTGAAGAATCAAACTTGATTTATGATTGGATATCCAAGCGAGTAGAGAGAAAAAGAAGAAGAAGAAAGAAACAGAGCATGAAAGCTCGTGACGGTGAATGGTTTCTGCTGGTTCGACTTGCGAGTTCTTCAATATATACCGAGTTTTTTTTCTTTCTTTCTGTTTTTTGTATAAATAAAATAATGAAACAACTTGGGGTTACTCTTTTTAATTTTAATAAATATAATTAAATTTGTAAAGTCTGAATTTTGGGAAGTAATTAATGCACGTGACGAGACCAGATTTTTTTAAAAAAATATATTCTTGGGGCTGTTAAAAGGAAACTTAAGCTACGTTATATTTTCATTTTTAAAATTTGATAAATAAATATTATGGCACGACTATTGTTTTGTTGCAATAACTAGCAGATCTATTACTATAAAACATATCTGTTCCACGCGAGGTAGTAGTAAATTAGTAACATGCTTCAAGAAAACAAAATTAGTAACATGCTTGATATTCAATGAGATAAATGATCGTTATTTTTGATATAAGAGTAGTCAGTTTATATTGTATTTGCGTTGAGAATTAAGTTGTGTAACTCACATAGGGTTTCAAAACACTAAATTATCTTTGAGTGAGATATTATTCAAAATATTGAAAACGTATTACTAGAGATTGCAACGAGATAATACAAATAATAAATCAATCTTTTGACAGGGATGTGTATATGAATTCGAAGGAAATAGATGTTCCAGTTGTAGCTATAATTTTTTTTTAACTATATTACAGAATATATTCCTTTCTTCGCTTCTCTGCTCCTTTCATGTTTTGTGTTACTAAACATAGAATAGAATTCTCCTCGTATATACCACTCCTTCATAGCTGTCACCAATTATACAATCACACTATTAGTAATTCTCTAATCACACTGAAAATTTAATATTTTTCTCAGCTTCTAAAACAAATTAAAAAACATCAAAAATTCAAATTTGTCGAAATAGTATTTCTTGAAATTTACATTTTATTCGCATGAATTGATAAGAGTACATTATAAAACTTCAAAAATCAATCTTCAAAGAACAATAGTTTTTTTTTTATAAAATCAATAATTTTTACAAATACAGGAAGTATATACATACACAAACAATCGCTTGGTGATCATTTTATGTATTTTTTTCTCATACTTAAAGTATTAATTTTTATACCGATATATTGTAGAAAATTGGTACTTAAACTTTAGGTTGTCTATATTTCGTTGCCACTAAATTATAACAAATTCTTCATAAAAGAGACTAATGCGATATGTAGTTAAATCATGGCCATCCAATTGCCAATATGCTTCGACCAAAATCCAATAGGTACAGTATATATTCTTTTAGGACCGTTGATAATAATAGTATATATAACCAATAATATAGCAAGTTGGCATTGTAATTATTTTTGGTCAATCCAAGAATCAAATCCCTCTCCGCTGGAGACGCTTTAACATTTTTCTTCTTTTCTGACCCTATCTCTTAAATCTCGTTTACCAATTATAATAGTTTAGCTCTAAAATTTTCAAGTTTAGTACCCAAACACATGTAAGTTTTTTTGGGTTAACAACATGCATTATACCACTTGAACTGCGAGACATTAAACACATTAGTACATGCCACTAAACTACATGTTTTTACAGACATATATGAACTCTATAGTTTTTAGTGTTGTTGTTTAAAGTTTAACGTTTCCAATAGTAACGTCATAACAGATTCATATTGTGATGCTTCAATAGAAGGAAAAAAAAAAGAAGAAAAAATATATATTTCCATCATCATTCTCATTTTATTATCCACATCTATTATTATAATGCTTTTATGTAGTTACTTCATGGCCAACTTGCCTGCCCAAGCCTGGATTCCTATGGGCATAACTTCATAAAATCATACTAAAAAAACATTAACGTTTTATATATTTTAAGTTTTTAAGATGCTACTTTTTTCATTTTTCATATAAAAATAATGAAGATAAATAAAAGAAGACCAAGAAAAAAGCGCGGGAGTGGGAGGGGGTGCTTCGTACAGAAGTCTTCGACCCCAACAGACTTTCGCAAGTTGCGGCGGCTCTGAATTTTATTTTTTTTGCAGTACATTTAATATTTTATATATCCAATTAAATATAGTTATTCTCTGTGGTATTTATGTTTGTAAATAGTAAGAAAATATATTAGTAGATGTTATAACGGAGTCTGACGAACATCGAGACGCAGACAAGTTGAAGGAAGAAAGGAAAGTTGTTTTGTGGATTGCTAAGCATTAACAGTAGCCGTAACTCCGTCACCGTCACATGCTTCCATGTTCTTTCTTTACAAAAAATAATAATAATAATAAACATTTTACACAAAAACTATAACTTAGAAAGTTCAAAACAAAAAGGTTACATGCACCAATCATATACACTTTTTTTTTCCTTTTTTTCTATGCTTTTTTTTGTTTTTTAATATTATGGGAAAATATATTGGAAGAGAGGGTCACATGGAAGTGATCCCTAGCCATTAAAATTGGGTTGAATTGCGATCTCTACGAGCCTGTCTACTACAACTTGCTCTGGCTATTAAATAAACAAATTATTGTAAAATATATATTCCGTTAAATAAATTGGTTAGGTGATTATTTTTGTATTCGACAAACGATATCGGACGGTAAGTAAAAATATATATGATTTATGCAGAAACGATTATAAGAAGATAAATGTTATGTTGTTGTAGATTTTTGACTATAAAAAATTAGGCTTTTTACCATTAACTTATACACTTTTAAAAGTTTGATAACTAACGGTTATTTTATGTTATTATTTTCTTAAAAATATATATATTGTTGGATAATAGAGAAAGGCGAAGAAAGGAACACTGCCCAGGCGACTTGGAGGGGCTTCACCGAATTCGAGGAGGAGAGAGTTGTTGTTATCCTCTTTTAATACAGAAAACAATTACGGCGGCCCACAGCTTATTTCTTGGACATTTCATCAAAATAACTTTTGCATTTTTGGTTTAAATATCATATTTATCCCTTACCAACTGTGTTTTATTAAACTATAATATTGTGCGAAGCCATCTTCCTATACATAAAGATCATGTCAACTTTTAAATCTTTTAATATAATGTGTGGTACCACCGAAAATAACTTTATTCTGTACCAAAGCTGTGGTTTATATAGTATATATATACTTCATTTCTCCGTAAATACCTAAATTTCCAACGTCATTTGAAAAGGAAAAAAAAAGACCCAATTCCTCAATATCACAATATATGTACGTCGCGTAATATATATATCATATTATTGTAGAATTCAACTTCAACATCAAAGTGGATTTAATATTGATAGGCAAGTCAATAGGGGTCCTTTGAAGATATCCACAATCCAAATTTTTTTGGAATATTCCGTCTAAGTTGGAATTTATAAGTTGACGACCCTTTTGAACGAGGAGGGCACAACGTCCAGTCACACCCTTTTATCATTGCATAATCTTCTACTTTGTTTGTATATATATGATAAAGTCAAACTAATATATTAGGATTAGTCTTTTTTCAAATAAATTTAGGTCATCTGAAACCAAACGCAAGTTCATGCATTTCAATTTAAACATGTTTCTTTTGGTTTCAACCATCAAGTTGGGTCAAAGGCCATCCTAAAACATACCAAATCCAAATCCTTTTTGTTTTTCTTCCAAGTTTAGAATTTTAAAAGAAAAAGGCAAATACAAAGCCGTCTCTTGACTATTCATGATAAGAAGAGTTTTTATTACACACGTGCGCGTTATATGGGTTCTGCTACCTATTTGCGCTCGTATCTCACTCAACCCGTGATGATGATGAAGACCACAACTCTAATCTTTAGACGGGTCCATATATAATCAACGACCCAAGCCCATAACTTGGGCCAGCCCAATAAGGTAACTGCCCAATGATAATAACCACATTCGAACTATATCTGATTTTAGATTATATAACGTATATCATATGAAAATTTTGGAACATTATCAGACTCAGATAAATCCAAACACATGTGATTCCCGGATTTAAGCTCACAGATAACTATTTAAAACCCACCGACGGAAAAAAACACAAGATCAGTAGTGAAATTACCAATCCAACCTCAGTAATTATCATAATTTTGAAATTCGTTCATTAATATAGCAGCATTCGAATAAATAAATAATCCCCGAACTTAATTAATTTAAACAAACGTAAAACTAATCATGGTTTACACAAAATACATGGAAATCGAACGAACACTGAGAACAGAGTCCGTGGGAGTGAAATGACGAAAATGCCCATGGATTAAGCACCAAATCTTTCTCGTCTATCTTATCTCCGGCATCGAGTTATCGACGAGCAGCCTCGACTGTAGGGATGCACCGGACCTCTGGCTCTGAAGCAGTTGTGAGTGTAGTACGATCTTCCAGATCTGGGAGGACAGGGTACTCTGTTCGCCGACAATGCGCCGTACGAGATGTAGTATCTCCTCCTCTGCCAGTACAAAGACCGTCGATCTGCTCCCCCGACGTCTTCCTCCTCCGCACCTTCGAAGCTTTCTACTCCGGCGATGTCGAATACGTCGCCGTGAGAGATCGGCCAGTCGAACCCGTCGCCTAGAAGAATCAGGGATGGGTTATCGGAGAGGGATTCGGATCTCGGGAGTGAAATGAAGAGAAGAGAGAGAGTGATGAGGAGATTGAGAGACGAAGATGCCATGGCGATATTGTAGAGGAGACAAAAAGCGAAAGAAGAAGAAGAAAATAGTAATAAGCGAGAAGTGTGTCACATGCGAAGAGGTGGTTTGAGGTTTTACAGCTGTGAAATTTGGCCTTTTTGGGTGGTGTCTAATTAATGCGCCATTTATGGACCTCGACCTTCTTTTCGAGTCAGGGTTTTTGGGGGTGTATAGGAATAAGATCAGAGAAGATGTGACAATGATTGGTTGTGAACCGTTGGATCATCAGACTTATTCACGAGAGATTAATGGGCTGGGCTTTCTTATTGGTTTTACCTGCTACAACATTTATAAGCTACTTTTCGTCGTCTAATGGGCTTTGTGAATAGCTGAGGTTGTTTTTGTATATTTTCAAAGTAACATTCGGGGGCTACTCTCTCAAAAGTGAAAACTACAAAAAATTCCTGATCATCCTACTACTTGATTTTAAAATAAAATTTGGTGAATTTTAAAGTTAGAGTTTTCCAAAATCGTAGGTACTATTGCGATAATCTTTTTTATACTTCAGAAAAAATTTATGAGATTTTTTCGACCAAGAAATATACAGAAACAAAAAAAAATTGAAGGATTTAAAGGAAAATAATTGCATCGAAGGATTTAGGTATCTATTTAATTAAGGATGATATCAAACCAAATATAAATTAATTAGAAAGAAAACATTAAGGACATCCTCAAGTGAGAGAGAATGAATGATCCATTTTTGTTTGACAAAAACTCAAATCTTGAAGTAAAACATTTAGATTCAATAAATAATAATTCATATATTTAGCATGTTGAAAAAACATTTTAGACAACAACTAAAAGGCCACACACACAAGCCTGAAGCTGACAAGCATCTATCGTTAATGCTTAAAAATTTTTCATTAACAAAGGATACGATGATAGTAGTTCCTCAATCTAATTTACAACCCACTCCAAAACCATGGAGAGTCTGACATTAAAATCTTCACAGACAATGAAGTTAAAAGACTCTTATAGTTCCATTTTTAGAAAAAAAATAATTTCACCCTCCCTAGAATCATTTTTCTCTTGGATATCCTTATAATAATAGTAAAATTAAAGTAATAATCATCTAAGAATCTGTGCATTGCCCACCATCTGATGAGTCCCCATTGCTCCACACCCTTTCATAACCACTCCTCCGCCGCCACCACCACTCGCTGTTGCCGTCATTCCACCGCCACCGATCAAAACCCTACCTCCTCCTCCGCCGTTAACCACCGCTTGCTCCTCCAGAGACTGCACTTGCTTCTTTAGAAACTTCACATAATGAATAGCTTCATCGAGCATCGAAGCTGTATCCATCTTGGTCCCACCAGGAACAAGCCGTTGCAAAATCCGGATCCTCTCGCTTATCCTCTCCCTTCGATGCCGAGCAGCCACACTCTGTGGATCTTTAGAGATCCTAACGTTCCTCCTCTTAGGTGGCTTTACTGCCTCGGGATCTATATGTATCGGTTGCATCACGGCGATTCGAAAGATCATCTCTCGCATCGCTGCCATGTTTGTGCTATTGTTCTGGTTACTATTGTTTCTTTTGTCGTGCAAAGAGGAAGAGTAAGCTGTGTTGGGAGAGAGAGAAGGAGGGTTAGCGAGTAAACAAGAACCGTACCGGAAACCGGGTTCGTGGGTCATTGAGTCAGAATGGTTATGGTTTGAGTTGATAAGAAAAGGGTAAGTGTTGTTGGTGTGGTCGATGAAAGAGGGATCAGCGTTACAGAACTCAGGAAGCTTCTCCATTTGTTGCATCATCATGTTCATTATGTCAGAATCCATGGAGAGAGAGAGATGGAGAAGCTGTGGAAATGAGTATGGAGAGAAACTGAGAAAAACTTACAAAAATGAAATTTAGGGTTTTTTCTTTTAGAGGACTGATGATGAGAGAAAGAGACGGTATGTGAGAGAAATGGCAATGCTACTACTGCCCAATCAGAACTCAAGTAATATTACAACAAGAAGTGGAAGGATTTATATAGCAACTTATGGCCCATCCACTTATTTTTTCTTATACGATTATATATATAAATCTAAGGAAATTCTTCATATTTTCAACTCTATATATATATATTCAATCATATTTGTCCTCTTGTGTGAGTGCAAATTCCAATTTTTCCCACATGCATTCAAACGAACTTACTGATAATATCATATATATATATATATATATATATATATCAATTATTGTTGGTTTAATTTTTTTTATGCATAGAAAGAGGGGTTTTATATCATTTACGATCACGGCCAGGTTCTTAATTAATCCCCAAAGAAAAAATAAATATTATTGCTATTTAAAATTGTTAACAACGGTCAACCATCGTTTATGTTTGCAGTGATATAACAAAAGAGTACGGATAAGTAACAACTAACAAGCCAACGAATATATTAATATATTATGGTGGATTTGATTCCTTATCCCTAAACTTAATTTATCTAATAGAATGTTATATAGCTAGCTCTCAAACATTTTATAAAAATATCATGATGCGTTTATACAAAACGAGCTATTAGGTCGCAAAGATTTTGTTCGGTTGGTAAGAAACGCTATGGGAAAGCGTAACTAGGAGACTTACTATAAGTAGAATTATTCCGTAACTTATCTTGCATGGGAAAACAAAAGAAGCAAATGAAGTAATAATCAAACGAAGATCGTTACATTTATTAGGATCGATGATGACCGTCGATTCACGAAGGGATTGACCATAAGATCTTAGATCTAAGAAGGAGCGTCAGGATCATGTTTGTCTTAAACACGTGTCTTACATCAAATGGCTATAATAAGGTGCATGAACCGCTCCCACCAGCACAAGAACAAACGGGATTTCCATTTTCCACCACTATTATTATTTTATATATTTTTCATCATCAAAAATTTTATTCCTGTTATTTCTCTAACACTTTTGTAGATGAAAAAGCCATTTATTTATCCCAAGATCATCCACTGATTTTGATGTGTATAAACAAAATATATTTTATTTGATCCAAGAAAAATGATTGCTAACGAAGAAATTAGAATTTGAGAGAGTTTCCTATAATTTATATAATTTGATTATTCAATCAACCCCACATCCCACGAAATATGTCAGAATCCAGGGAGCACTATTCCATTTCGTAAAATTTTCTGGTTAAATATAAACTAATACATTCACAGTTACAACGAAAATGGTTGATATACATATATACGAATAACAAATGGTGGACGAACCAAAACAATATAGTATATAAATAATGGATGATGATGATTAATGGGATCGCAATTGACATCGAGCCTTAGCGTATGGCACGCTTCTCAAAGCCGATCAGAGAACGACTTTAAATCTTTCTTTGTTTTCTTTTACTGTTCATTTTTCCTTTCTTTTGTTTTAGAAATGCATTTATTTATTTAGATTTTTTAAAAAGATTTTATTAAATACTTTTGTTGCTTACCGCCACTGACTTTCCTTCTGGCATGCTTTTCGGTTTATATGAAAATTGTCAACTTTTTATTTTTATTTTTTGCTTCTGCAAATTGCTTATTTAACCAAATAGTTTAATATATTATGAAATGGAAAAATAAAGAATCACCATCTGATGCCTCTGACAAGCCGATATCATTCCCAACAAAAAGGAGGGAAAATAAATAAATTAATAATTTTGCAAATGGCAATAGAAAAACAGTGATTTCAAGAAACAGTTATATTTATTTTGTTTCATAAGTTTTATCCTCAAGAAGACAATTCTATATATTTGGTAACCGTGTAATCTTGATATGGCAGAAGTAGGAATGGAGTGGTTATGATTGGTTGTTTTAACATTTAAATGCCCCTCTGTAGTTAATTAGTATTATCGATTAAAATTTAAATAACAAACTACAAGAAGATAATTTTATATTTTAAAACTTAGAAGACAAGAAGAAAAATAAAAACTACAAGAAATAATAGTAGTAAATGATTCTTACCTTAAAAATACAGAAGTCCAGAAAATCACCACAAAGCTCTCACTGTTCTCTCGAGATCTGTCTCCTTTATTTGTACAAAATCACATTTAACACATTTAAGACTGGTTTTTTGTTTTTATTTATTTAAATATAACTCTGATTTTTTGGTTGGATGGTTCTGCCCCATAATTAGATAAAAACAAGCAGACAAAGCAAGTGCTTCGATCTTGGTTTTACCCTCTTATGTTGACAACAAAGCATGCAAAATCCAACGAAACGATGACGTTTCACTGCCTCCACTCTCTCCATCAAGAAACCAATTTATCTATCTTGTTTTCACTTTTACCCCTACGTCACCACAATAAATACTCATCATCTTTATGAAACTGTCCTCACTTATCATTACGTTTACTTATAAAATATTATCATAGCAAATGTTCGTAATCAGCAAGACACAAATATATATATAAAGATTCCATTATTCTTCAACTTTTACCAATCATGTAATTTTGTAAACATCAACAACTGTGTCATCTTATTTGATGAGTTAATTGCGAACAAAAAATGTTATTTCTTGATTATGGCTTCACGACATTTTTTAGTTTTTCGTTATTATCCAATGTTAGTAAAGTACTAATTAAAAATAATATTTATAGTTATCATATACCGTTAAAAGTTCAAAATTCGAGGGAGATATATACTTTAAACTTATTATATATTGAATTCAAGATAAAATACGGGTCCATATAGGGATTCTTTTCACTATCTTTATTTCATAGTTTTGAGACTTTATCATGACCTTCGATTTGTTGTTGTTTCCTCTCTTCTCTCGAGAGAGATCAATGAAGAATCTATGTGACAGCACAGTGGCAACAAAGGAGGACTAGAAACCAAAAAAAAAAAACTTAATGAAGGACCACAGACATATACGCATATACATGTCTTAAAAATATGAATATGATTGGTTAACCTCTATATGGTAGTGGCCAAGCTGTCTCTCAGTCCAATGTGTGTTCATATTTCGGGATCCAAAGGGTAATCGAAGCGGTGTGAGTAACTATTGTAAGTTTGCTCAAACCAACATTCTTAGTAATTAGAGTTTAGTAGATCATACCAATTCCTTTATAATCAAAATTACATAAATTTGAACCCATGGTGTAGTACTTGTACATTAAATTACATATATTACAGTAGCAAATTTGAATATTGGAAACAAATAGCATATATATATATTTATTGTTTATTTAAATTATTGGGTAAGATACAAAAATCGAGATAAGTTGCCTCCCAAAGCAAGGTAGCAATAAGATCGTGTTCATGTCCCAAGCATCATCTATGCTCCTTGGTCCACTAACAACCCAATTTATATTAATGATTATATTAAATCAACCCAATTATTTTCATTCAGTCTAGTAAATACTAACTCTGTAGAAAATTACATTGTTGTTTGGTTATTGATAAAAAAAAAAATCGTCCCACGTGAGATATCCCACAAAGGTCCCAACATCACCACAGAGAGTCTCTGATCATTGCAATATCCTTAAGATTAGATTTATTTAGACATTTTCTTATAATATCTTCTTGGGCAAGTGCTCTGTATGCTTCTGACACATTTCTATCATCTTACTTTTTTTAATTCCTTTGTTTTCTCTTTGAAATATTGAAGAAAATTCGAGATTTTTTTTGTTTCTTGTATTATCTTTTCTTCAATGCCTTTTCTCTCTTCAGTTTCTCTATCTCTTTTTTATTTCGGATCAATTCTCATGTTCTCTGTGACAGGATAAAGTTCATGCACCCTTCTTTGTTATTATTGATGTTATGCAATATATTTATATATAAATGAAATACATCGAAATTAAAGGCGATATACAGTGATAGGAACAATTAGATATTCGAGGTATCGTCAAATTAACGGCATCATAATAGGATCCAACTAAAACTGAACCGATTAGGTGATTTTGAAAATGTTAAGAGATGCTAACAAAAGTCAAAATCTAGAACACAGAAGCTTGGTAGGAACGTCCTAAAAAGAAAATATAGATGTACTCATTTAAGTCATTTGAAAAAGAAAAAAGAGCAGTGAAATTCCGGAGAGAATGGGGACAAGCAAATAGGTGGGTCGATAAAGATTTTTGAATAGTATTATAAATATTATGCTTTTAAAATGGGTAGGTGTTGCGAAATGCGAATGCGGATCCCAATTTCATTTTTTTTTTGGGGGTATTTTAGTGCATTCTTTGACTCCTCGCACCTACGTTTCTTGTGCTATGTTAAATTAACTCATCTCTAATTTCTCCGGCGCACCTCACACGACATATGAAAAACAAAAAAAGGATATAAGATAATATATTTATTTTGATGATATGAATATCTGAATATTTCCTACTTTCGTGTATCGATTTGAGAAGGATCATATGTAATATAACTAATATGCATCCATGTACTTATTATATTGGATTAGTATACGTATATTGCTTCTTCTTTTTCGGTGAACAGACAAAAAATATATCAATGATTCAGTAGATAGTTGTTAGATCTTATAAATTAACCACATGAAGATATTTATACGATGATTAGATTCCATTTCAAAAAAATCATATGAAGAATATCGCAAATATCATTTGAAAAAAAATTATGTTTAAAACCTAATTAACATCTGTTGTTTTCGCCAAATTAAAAATAACACATGCTTACACTTTACACATAATTACTTTTGCTTATCTTTTGTTGTTAGGTTGTACAGTTGTTGTTCTAATTAATAATCGACTTGCAGTTACAATGCAATTTTGAGATGTAGTTTACAGAAGAAAAAAATTACAAATTGATGATTTGTTATGTTTTTATTGGTGTTAACTAAATAATAAGTACTGTACGCGTTAAATATTTATCTGATTTGGTCGTATAAAAGAGGGCAAGTTTTTTGATATTAGTACCATGGGTTTGACAATTTTGGGCTGAAGAGATTTCACTGTTTCTCGTATCTTTTCTTCACGGCCCATTAGAATTTAGACTCACTTCGTTTATAACAACTCGATTTTCCATATAATAACAATTATCCCCACGCGAAACATTTCATATTCCAAAACCAAAATTCTAGATTACCTTTACAAAACTAAATATAGAAAAAATCCAAATCTCGTTTTCCCACAACTCCAAGTATTCCAAATCTACAATACTGTCCATTCTAATTCTCGTTACAGCCACAACACGTATATATAATAGAACATATCTAATTGCATTTACATTACAATTGCCACACAAGAATTAAATCAACATGAGCAGGAGCGACGAAGACGAAGAAGGGCTTTCTAGAGGATATCTAATTCTTAGACCAGAAGAGCTCCGGCCACTTGAACTTCTCCGTCTGTTATTCTCCGGTGATATCGAGAAACCGAGACTAGTCAATAGCTCTGAAACCAAAGAACCAAGTTTCAGGCATCGATGGCTTATCTTCGTCTCTCTCGTCCTCCTCAAGCTTCTTCGATTTCTCTCCGAGCCTCTTGCTCTCTTTGGCTCCGCCTTAGAATTCTCCTTAAACTTCCTCTCCGACAACTCTCTCTCCGGTTTCTTCCTTAAAGGTCTTAAACTTCTTGTGGCATTCACATAATTTTATTTCAAATGTGGGAATCTACGCATGTATTAATATCATTTTGTGGATATATTCAGGAGAAGTGGTGATGCCGAAAACAACTTCGGAGAATTACTTATCATTTACCGGACATTTAGATAGGAGAATAAGTTTAGACAAGACGAAAAATCGTGAAGATGGAGACATATACTATGCTGCATTGTCCATTATGTCTGCAAAACTTGCTTATGAAAACTCTGCTCGTATTAAGCATGTCGTTGAAAACCATTGGAATATGAAGTACTTAGGCCTCGATGACTATTGGAACGGTATGCATTTTCGTTAAAAAAAACTTAATTCACACTAATTAATCAATTTTTTATTATGTGTTGGTGTTATTATTATTATTTTTTATTTTTGCAGAGTATCAAGAAAAGGAAACAACACAAGCTTTTATGATGTCTACAGATAAAGAAACGACGGTTGTGGTTGCGTTTAGAGGAACGGAGCCATTCAACTCGGAAGATTGGTGTTCAGATTTCGACATTACATGGTACGAGCTCCCAAACATTGGGAGGATCCATGGTGGTTTCATGAAAGCTCTAGGGCTTCAAAACAATTGCAGTTGGCCAAAGAAGCCTCTCCCAAACCCTAATCGATTGTCCCCTTTAGCTTACTACTCAATAAGAGACTCCTTGAAAGCTTTGACAGCACAGAACGAACATACTAAATTCATACTGACTGGTCATAGTTTAGGAGGAGCCCTCGCGATATTGTTCGCGGCTGTGCTAATGATTCACGATGAGACTGAGTTGTTGGAGAGGATCCAAGGGGTTTATACTTATGGACAACCTAGGGTTGGAGATTCGACGTTTGGCGAATTTATGGAGAAGAAACTAGAAGAATATGGTATAAAGTACTATAGATTTGTTTATAACAATGACATTGTTCCGAGATTACCATACGATGATAAAGATTTGATGTTCAGACACTTTGGTACTTGCATCTACTACGACCAACGCTACGAAGCAAAGGTATTATTATTAATCATCATACTTTATTATAAAGTACAAATAAAAATATTTAATCTCTGATTTTTTTTAAAAATAATATTTTATAGGTTTTGAAAGAAGATTCGGACCAAAACTATTTTTCGTTGAGAGGGTTTATAAGGATAATGTACAATGCGGTGTTGGAGCTTATAAGAAGCTTCACGATTACGACGGAGAAGGGATCGGAGTTTAGGGAAGGATGGTTGTTGAAGCTTGCTAGGGCTTTAGCGATTATAGTTCCAGGGATTTCGAATCATACACCTCAAGATTATGTGAATGCCACAAGATTAAGCCCTCCTTTTGTTTTCCAAATCCATAGAGATGTATCCATAACATAGAAGGGGTTTTGAGTTTTAAATTTTAATGTGTGTGTAATTGTCAAATATCGTGAATACATGTTATGGGTTTGCTGGGCTGAAAATCTCCCGTTCGTATTATTTAAATGGGCTTGAGTTTAATTTAAGTGGCCCATTTTGGCCCATTAATATGTTCAGTATATGCTATATATTGGCTAAATTAACAAATAATTCGTGTGATATTATCGCGTTGATGTAAAAATCACGAATATTAATTTAGGTTTCTGTCGACATAACACAACTGGGTTTATGTTCGGCTTATTTTTCACGATAAAAATTAAAAGACGTCAACCCAAAAAAAGGAAAAAATATTAGTGGCTTAAAAATTGCGATAAGAAGGAAAAACTTGAAATATGACGATTTATCCATAATTTGATCCACCTAAAATCCACCGCATTGTCTGATAACGTCACGTTCAAATTAACGCAACATACTATTAATATTTTTTTTTTGGTAAGGTTATTAAGTGAATTTCTAATGGCCGAGAGAAAAGTGGTGTCAACATCTGAAGCGATATTTGTAGGAAGTGTGAAGCGTTGGTGGTGCCACCTGTTTTCTCCTTCTCCATCATTTGCCTCCTTCCTCTTTCACCTTCTTCTTCTAGTCTCTCTCTCGTCTTCAGTCTGAGACGCATATCAACCAAAGTTTGGGTTTCTACCCATTTTTATTCTAGATTTTGAGTATACTTTCAACGAAGTTAACTTCTCGCCGGGAAAAATCTAGATGGGTTCAACTCCGTTTTGCTATTCAATCAATCCTTCTCCATCAAAGCTCGACTTCACGAAGACCCATGGGTTTAGTCCTGTTGCTAAGCAGTTCTATTTAGATTTATCATCGTTTGCCGGGAAATCGGGTGGAGGATTATTGGGGTTCAGGAACCGTCGTGCCGTGGTCAGAGTAAAGGCAGCGACGGCGTTGGTGGAGGAGGAGAACCGGGAGACAGTGACGGTGAAGAAGAAATCGAGGGTTCTAGTGGCCGGAGGTGGAATCGGAGGTTTGGTATTTGCTCTTGCGGCGAAGAAGAAAGGATTCGATGTGTTGGTGTTCGAGAAGGATTTGAGCGCCATAAGAGGAGAAGGACAATATAGAGGTCCGATTCAAATACAGAGCAACGCTTTGGCTGCTTTGGAAGCCATTGATATTGCTGTTGCTGAAGAAGTTATGGCAGCTGGCTGTATCACCGGTGATCGGATTAACGGTCTAGTCGACGGTATCTCTGGTAATTGGTGAGTTTATATTGGAAATTATCGTCAAATTGAGTAACCAATCCGAAGAAATTTATTAGTTATTCGATCAGTGAACCACTTTGCTTGGATTCAGTAATTTGATGTTTTGCTGCTTGAATCGTTGAGAAGTTGTTATCTTGTGTTTAATTGCTTAGTGAAGTGATCCTTTGGTTTCATCGTCAGGTATATATAGATTGATAACTTTGTTGCCTATAGATTGTATTGATAAATTTGTTGCCTATAGATTGTGATATCATTAGTCAATGTTGGTGATTTTGTTTTGTACATCAATCAGGTATGTCAAGTTTGATACTTTCACTCCTGCGGCGTCACGGGGACTTCCTGTTACTCGGGTAGTTAGTAGAATGTCGCTGCAGCAGATCTTAGCACGCGCGGTTGGAGAAGAAGTGATTAGAAACGAGAGTAACGTTGTTGATTTTGAGGACTCTGGGGATAAGGTGATGATTAAAATTAAACTCTAAAGACTACTGATTTGTCAAAATCGTTAAGGGAAACGTCCAATGAAGCTGGATGGGTTTGTTGGTTTAGGTCACTGTGGTGCTCGAGAATGGGCAACGCTATGAAGGTGATCTGCTTGTGGGTGCAGATGGGATATGGTCTAAAGTACGTTTTAGTGAAGAGAGTTTAACGAATAGCTTCTGTTGCTTATGATAAAAGTTAAAGATTCTGCCTTTTGTTTTTGTTTATAGGTGAGAAGTAATTTATTCGGTCGAAGTGAAGCCACTTATTCAGGCTATACTTGTTACACTGGCATTGCAGATTTTGTACCTGCTGATATCGAGTCTGTTGGGTATGTTTCCCTCAAACGAGATTTCTAGCATTTTTTCTCTGTTTATGATTCCTTTTTCTGATATTGGACCTGTTACATATCTCGAAAAGCTACCGGGTATTCTTGGGACACAAGCAGTACTTTGTTTCTTCGGATGTTGGTGGTGGAAAAATGCAATGGTACGCATTTCACGAGGAACCAGCTGGTGGAGTTGATGCTCCCAATGGTAAAATCTCGGCATTGGTTGATTTGTTTCTATGGTTTGCATTTAGTAACAAATCATCAAGCTTTCTTCTCTTTTGATTTTGCAGGTATGAAGAAAAGATTGTTTGAAATATTTGAAGGTTGGTGCGACAACGTACTGGACTTATTGCATGCGACAGAGGAGGATGCGATTCTGAGAAGAGATATCTATGATAGGACTCCTAGTTTTACTTGGAGTAAAGGGCGTGTTACGCTGCTTGGGGATTCTATTCATGCGATGCAGCCAAATATGGGTCAAGGTGGATGCATGGCCATTGAGGTATCTTTCTACTTATATGAATCAGCTCGACAGTGGACTTGTTTTCCAAGATTTGAGCGGAATGTTTCGATATTTTTTCAGGATAGTTTTCAACTGGCATTGGAGCTTGAAGAAGCATGGAAACAGAGTGTTGAAACTAGTACACCTGTTGATGTTGTTTCCTCTTTGAAAAGGTAAAACCAACACGAAATTTGTTAGTTTGGACACCTGATGAACACTAAACATTCTCTTGAATTATTTTAGATACGAGGAATCTAGAAGACTCAGAGTCGCTATTATCCATTCAATGGCAAGAATGGCTGCAATTATGGCTTCCACTTACAAAGCATACTTAGGTGTTGGGCTTGGTCCTCTGTCTGTGAGTATTCTTGTAGTTTTTCAATGATGGATATGCAAAAGCATGATATATGTTGCTTGTTCGACGCCAGACGCTAATTCTCGTATCTTCCTTTGCAGTTCTTGACCAAGTTTAGAGTACCACACCCCGGAAGAGTTGGTGGGAGATTCTTTATTGACATTGCTATGCCTTTGATGCTTAACTGGGTCCTTGGAGGTAACAGGTTAGACCTTTCTCTGTATTCGTCTACATGGAAGTAAAATTGTTTACATTTCAATAACTGTCTGTGCGTAAAGCCAACTCATATACATGCTTTTGCAGTGAAAAACTCGATGGAAGGCCACCTAGTTGCAGACTCACTGACAAAGTATGTTTCTTTCTTTCTGCATTGCACCCAAACAAATTCATTTCTAGTGTCTAACATCGAAGCGTAACTCTTTGTTGAAGGCTGATGACCGCCTTCGTGAGTGGTTTGTAGACGATGAGGCTCTTGAACGTACGATAAAAGGAGAGTATGTACCACAAATCACTGAAGTCGACATTCACTTTTATATATTACTTCACCTACCAAAAAGCAGCTTTGCTCTTTCTAAACTGCTTGGTCTGTATCTGTTTTTCTTTGCAGGTGGTATCTTATGCCATATGGCAATGAGTGTAGCGTTTCGGAAACATTATGTCTAACAAAGGATAAGGATCAACCTTGCACTATCGGGTATGAAAGAGAAAGTCACTCATCAATATCTTTTCGCTTGGTATTTTAATCCTGAACAATTTATAATCGATGATCGCTGAGAAATTAAGTATAAAATTCCTAAGATTGAAAATAAAGAAGCTCTCTTTGACTGCAGAAGTGAACCAGACCAAGATATTCCTGGTATGCACATTGTGATCCCTTCCCCCCAGGTATATATAAACTCTGTATCTAGTAGTAACTTGATAAGCTTCAGAGACTTGTCAAGGAACATAATATTTTCTTGTCAAATCTTTGGTTTAGGTTTCGAAGGTGCATGCACGTGTAATCTACAGAGATGGAGCTTTCTTCTTGATGGATCTCCAGAGCGAACACGGAACCTATGTGACCAAGTAAGTCAATCAAGATTTGTTTATTTCTTCAGTGTGTTACATCTCTGATCAAATATTTGAACTTTGAATGTTTCCTAGTAACGAAGGAAGAAGATATAGAGCGACGCCAAATTTTCCGGCGCGGTTTAGATCGTCCGATATCATCGAGTTTGGTTCAGACAAGAAGGTGAGACACGTAATACCATAGATCGGTTTGGTTTGAACCGGGCCGTTCCATATAAACCGATTTTGGTTCTGAATAAATCCGGTTTTTATCAGGCGTCGTTTAGGGTCAAGGTGATCAGGACAACTCCAAAATCGACGAGAAAGGATGGGAATAGTAACGGTAAATTGCTTCAGGCAGCTTGAAATGAAACAAGGAATCCAATTGGTGAAGTTAAATATTCTATTAATTTGGCAGACGAATTGTGTAGTAATATTCACAGAGAAAAAAAAAAATCGATTCCTTGCACTTCAATGTATATGTAGGCTGAAACAAAAGATAATTATACAGAAAGTTATTCGCTTTGTGGGGTGAACACCCATCGGAACGAGTAGAGTCAATATACATCGAGCGAATAAACAACTCCCAAAAGAATCACACGGTTGATATTTCTTGGCTCATCGATCTCCCGCGCCACTCCGATCGTACTTCGTAATTGTAATCAACGGCTGTGAATTACATGCACATTCTCTAAGATGGGACGACCCTTTCGAATGATCCATGTGGTTGCTGCTATTAAATTTCGGTTGTAAATGCATGTGGTTTATGCGTGAGCTTTTTTCTTTATGATTTCTTGTTGTTTGCAATTACTTATGTTCTTCTTTTTGAACTTCTCTCGTGAAGAAATCAGACGGATGGGGAAGGCACGTGATGGTCTATGAGATTCCCACGTGATTGGAGGAACAACATTAATGGCGTACATATTGTATGTATATATTAAAGAACGGTTTTATTTATATACACAACGGTACAATATCACATTTTTGATTGGCAAAATATATTTTCTGATCAAATCTTAAATGATAATTAGTAGTTAGGTTTGTTGGTTTTCCATTCTAATAAAATGGTGAAGAAAAAGAAAAAAGAAAACTTAGTAGTATTGAATAGCGAAACGGGTGATGTACAATCTATACAATATAACTCCTCAAATATAATTCAAAAGTAGTAGTATTAGTTAGGGATACTAATGATTGCGTAACATAATAATAATTCTAACCAACGACATTGCCTTTTTGTGATACGTACGTAGCACATACACTGTATATATAATTTCATTTTAGTTTCGAAGTGTATCCAGCTATAGGCTGTCTGATACAATTCATCTAACTGAGTTGGTTTCTCGATTATTAAGTGTTTGGTCACGTACACATTTTCGTAATTTTGGCTTAATTCGCATATTTTCTCCAATAATTGTTCATGTCACCTGACAAAATTTTTAATTTTTTTTTCTACAGTCAATCCAACGGTGCGGATGACGTTTCCATGTATTAGGTTTTCTATTTTTATTTTTTTGTTTCTATTTACTTTTGCGTGTCTAAAATCCGATATTACCATTATTTTTCTTCCTGTTGTGTTTTTTTTTCCATCTTTTTCTTCGTATTAAGAATAAAGGAGAGCTGAATTTCCAAAAAAAAAGTAGAAATACGAGAATTAAAGAAATAATAGTCTGTAATTATATCAAGGCGTACAATTCATTTAGTAATTTTTCAACTTCTTGATCTATTACATGAATGCGAAATAATAATCTGTAATCAACTATTACACTATTTTTACACCCAAAAAAAAACTATTACATGGTTACACCGGTTTTCGTATTATAACATGATTTATTACACCGGCGTACACACTTTTAGTATCTTGTTTTGAAACAAAATTAAAATATCACTTTATGTAATTTACTACTATTATGGAGATTTGTTTACATTTACAACAACATGTGTATTTTGTTTATCTTGTGTTTAGAAGTAATCATTTAATAGTTTCACATAACTCGATATTGTATGTAACGAAGTTAATTTGAGTTAAAAGAACAACTTTATGTTCGTATGACGCTGTCTTTGCCGTTGTTTTGCTCAGTGTTTGTTTTTGTTTATTCGAAACACGAAATAGTTTCATGACCGGGAAACCCATTCAGCAAGTTTTTTGATTCGCTCCACAAGCGCAGACGATAATATTTTCACCGGTTTTCTCTCTTTCTCCGGTCGGAAATCGAAACCAAGCGCATCAGATACTTCTTCGGAGCTCCACCCAGCTTCACGGAGCGACTCCGATAACCGACCCGCTTTCAATAGAAGTACATCAAAAACCGTTTGATTGTCCAGAATTACCATTTCACCCTCGAAAAAATCAGATGCTGATACGTGGATCATATCGTCGATATCGGATTCCCTCCAGCCGCCTCCTCTCAAAACCGAACCGATCCGGTTTACGTACTTGTTTACCCATTTCGGAGTTTCGTTTCTGGGAAGGTCAGGTGAGGAAGATGACGATGACGATGAGGCGGAGTTTCTCCGGCAGCGATCCACCGCCGCTTCACTCCAAAATTCCACCCATCTCGATGTACCCGACCCGTTAACCCGATCAGAATCTAAGCTCCTCCGAGAGAAATTCGAGGTGGAGCATGATCCAGCAGATTTCTCGCTCAACGAGCGCTGCTTTGTGAGGATCGGCGGGAAGATATCGGCGCTGCGAAAAGCAGACTCACGCTCGAAGAACTCGGATAGATCCGACCCGCAGCAGAATATACGGGTCTCATCAATGAAGAAGACCGGGTTACCCGCTAAAGACGGGTTACAAGGAATGTAGCAGCGATCGAAAACGGGAATCAACAAAGGAGCTCTTTTTAAGGCATTTCTAGCGACCCGTAAAGCTTTTCCCGGGTCGGGTGGTTTCAGACCCCAAGATTTGCACCAGAGACTGTTCCTCGCGATTTGGAACGATACAGCTGCGAGTGGTAAATCTATCATGGCACGGAGGTGTTGGCGAGCTCCGGGAGAGCGCCAATCTGGGAAGCCTGCTCCGACGGAGAGACCGGAGGAGAGGATGACACGGAGGTCCGGTGGGAAGACGAAGCCAAACTGTGCTTCGACTCGGGCAAACTCGGCGTCGGAGAGACCCGGTTGGATTTTGATACCCGAATTCTTTAGACGTGTGATTATTTTATCGGCGAAAGGGGAGAGCGATACAAGGCTGTTCCTGTTTCTGACCGTAGGAGTGGATGAAGCGGCGGCGCGGGCTGAGAGACGGCGGAGAGCAGCTGCGTGAGCCTGAGTCAAACGGGTCGTTCTCCGGTCAACGTCGACCATATTTCACCCAGAACAGAGAAAGAGCAAACTGATCGGATGCGGTGTAGAGACTAAGTGAGAAAAATGATCGGATGAAAATATATTTTGTAGTGAGAGAGAGAAAATGCTAATTCAATGAAAAGTGTCTATATTTATAGTTTATACATTTATACATTGATGTTTCGGTCTTTCCGACACCTGCACTAGATCGATCGGGTTATCATTTTGTATACGTATTTTTTGTTCTTCTCAAACAAGTTGAGTTAAACGTCCAAGAAGCTCAGTTCCACCACCTTTTTTTTTCAGTTCCAATTCAAGAAGACTAGGGCTCCCGATAATGGACCAGACTATTATGGGCCGTATGTTATTATCTGACCCATTACACTTCTCGCTCTTTCCTACCATACATTTTTATTATCAACTTGTGTGAGGTGAAGAGGTTTTGTGCGTTTTATCTGATTTAGAATATTCTAACTAATATGTTTTCTTCGTTATTAGGTCATTTATTTTATTTTATTTTTTAAACTTTTTGTTTTCTTATAGTAAAAGTATTAGTTAAATCTGATTTAATTCTTATTTTTATGTCCCCACAAAAGCCTTAGACTATCTAATGAATAAATAGGGTTCTGCATAACCACCTAACTTCCTAAATCACAGTTTGCTCTATCCAAGAAAGAATAACTCATTCAAAAAAATAAATTAATAACCTCCACAACATAAACATGCTTTAGTTTTTTGGTTCGAACCATATTAATTTCTTTCTAGCACGTTTACGTACTATGCTTAGTATTTTTTTTTTGCTCAGATTTACTACATAAAAACGCTTAAAGTTTTTTTGGTTGGAAGCATCTATTATTTCTTGTAGAAAAGAAAGAAGAAGAAAAAATTAACATATATAAATTTTTTATTTTTCCACAAGTAGATGTAGTGCATATATTGCGAATGCGTGTTTTTGTTATTTCTTTGTGCATGGTTAAATTTGCGCTATCCTACTATTAAACTATTACTTTGGAAATCGAATAATGAATTATATAACTTGAATATCAAAGAACGTATATATGTGTTAAGAGAATAGATCACTGAATGTCCAGGGAATTGTGTATAGAGAAATACGCCAACCAGTTCATTTTACGTTGATCGATATTTATGCTTAATTGAAGAACGAAGACCATAGATGACTTGAAACAAGTCCAAATTTGCACGTTCTTATATATAAAAAACGTGATATGTAACAACAACAAACGAACTTGGCATCATCCAAGTTAAGAAATAACTTTTACTCGGTGTAATGATTGATTTATTTTTTAGTAGTTGATATACACTCTACTTGTTTCTTTTGGAAATCGCATTTATTACAGGTACAGCATCTAAGGATGTAACACCTTCGTGCCGCGTGTACTATTTATAACTCCAAACATACAGATTCCAGAAAAATATAAAGTTGACAAAAAAAAAGATTTGCATGGGACCCACATATTAGCAATGTCCGCCTATATAAACCCTAAACCCCGTCTGTTTGTTTTCAAATCTTCACAACACTTTCGATCATTTGCCGTGAGGAACGAATTATTATCAGTTTGACCCCACGACAATGGATAATTCAGAAAATGTTCGATCTTCTGTTCGTAACGAAAATTTTACCTCTGTTTCACAACCTTCTTACTTGACAAGAGATCAAGAGAATGAGATCATCGTCTCTGCTTTGCGACAAGTGATATCCAGCCCCGGTGGTGACATGTCTTCATAAAACTGGATCGCTAGCGAAGCTCTTCCGCCTTCGGACGCTGGCCCTTGTCCTCTCTGCGGAGTCACCGGTTGCTACGGCTGCGCATTTCCACGGCCCGTAGAGATAAAGAAGGAGAAAAAACACAAAGGAGTGAGGAAGAAACCATCAGGTAAAATTTTGTTTCAATACGTCATGTTCCAACATCTTAGCATCTGTCCCAGAAGTTAATACATTCATACTTTCATAAACCATTAGGTAATTGGTCAGCTGAGATATGGATTCCGAGTGCGAAAGCAAGAAGGGGGCTTGGAACGTTTCCGACTTATGAGATGGCGGTGCAGGCTTATGAAGAGGCAGCGGCTGAGCTTGTCGGAAGAAGATCAGAGTGACGTGGCACTTGGAGAAGAAAGTGTCCATCAAGAAGACGACGATGGTGATGACTGAGAAAGATTTTAGTCGGCAAATTATGCATACATGGTGAGAAAATTATGCTACAAGTTAAGCAGAAGTTTAGTCTTACGTACCTTTAAGAAATGTTATTATGTAAATCTTAATTTGGGAGGGAGTTGTGAAATTTGAAAGTCCAATTAACAAAATAAATAAATAATGAAGTTACTATCAAATTTGTATTGTTCGCATTACGTAAAAAATATAGTCATATTCCCAAAAACCTACATGGCCATACATTTAATGCACAGTAATGTGAAGACACCGTTTTTTTTTTCTTTTTCATAACAATACAATTGATCAATTCCGGCGTAATCTCGAACAACTCTAGTAATTTTGGAAAAAAAATAGAAAAAGGATATAGCAATTTTGGGCAAGTGTGGTAGGCCGACAATAATTTGGATTTACATCTGACCTATGACGTTTCTTTTGACTCTCCTTGGTTTGTTATTAACTATTTCAGTTTTGACCCCCACAAATATGGATTATTCAGAAAACGTTCAGTATGTTTTTCATCTATTGGATTTTGTACCATTGTGCTACGAATTAGTGAGTAAATCCCTAGACTAGACTAACAGCATTAGACAAATTTAGTCGATATATTCGACTGTTTGAATTTGAGTGTGGTGTACCATTATGATTCAGGTCACTTGAATAAATAAACCAAATTAATGCAAAATATAAAACCAATCATCTTAATTGCTTCCAGCCCGGTTAACTTTTCTCCGAATTCTTCTTTTCAATTGTTCCAGTTTGGTTTTGATATAGTGGAAACCGAACCGGTCATATACAAACTGATACAGTATATATACTCACGCAAATATACGTCCAGTAAATATTTTCATGATTATTTTTTGAAAAAAAGGAAAAGATTTTGAAAGATGACAACAAGCAAGATATCATGAACTCGCAGTGCATGTGATGGGATGGGGAACCTAAGCCTATTCAATTCTCGAACGTTTACAACTTAGAGCCTATTATTAGTAGATATAATTGGCATTAATTAAATTATTTTTCCTATTAGCCCAAAATAATCAACTACAGTATAATCATTAATTTCTACAATAATCCCTCTCTTGTAACTTACAGAAGCCATATAATGATTTGACGGCTCACCATCTTCGAGAAGTAAATCTCCACTTCCCACTTCTCCTGTACTTATCTATCTATACATATAATTTAAAGTGTTTATACACTCCAAATACATATATACACACGATTCGTTTTCTTCTTCTAACATTTAGAAGAACGTTACTCTTTGTCTATACTCTCTCAATCGAAATGGCTGATCGTAAACCACTACGGAGTTGGTCGGAGTCCGACGACTATGAATCGTTCCTTCTTGAAGAAAACTTCTTCTCGTTACTCGATCAATCACTTTCCATCGGTTACAAGTAAGTCATAAGTGTTTTACTGCTTAACAAAAAGAAGATTCAAAATGTGGTTTCTTTGCCTTAGCAACTTATCAAATATGCTCTTTTGGTTTTTGATTTGCAGTTCGTTCGCTAATAACCCTTTTAAGGATATTCAAAATCAAGCTTGGTTTTCTTTCCATGATAGCATTGATGTTAAACCTTTCTCTACTCGGTTTCCTGTTGATGATCATATGTTTATGGCTTCAGTTGATCTTGAAGCCATTTCTACATTCTCTCAAGGTATATTTGATATATGAATACATATATACATGCTTAGTTGGATTTTGTTGCTAATCTTATGTCGTGTAGCAGATGTGTTGAGTGGACCGTGGAATGAAAATATTGGTAATTACAGTAATCATGTCGAACCAATTATAGATGAGATATCAAGAACTAATTGCATGGGAAATCCAAATATGGAGATGATATTGCATCAAAGTAATTACAGAATGAAAGAGAGAACAAGCCATAGAAGGAATGATAGAGAGAATAGAGTCATCAAGACTTTGTCAAGGCAGGCAATTAAACCATACTTCTACATGCCGATAACTAAAGCAGCCAAAGAGCTTAACATTGGATTAACCCTCTTGAAGAAGAGATGTCGTGAGTTGGGTATTCCTCGTTGGCCTCACCGTAAGCTTACGAGCATTCAAGGCATAATTACTAACCTCAAGGTTCGTCACCACACATGTATGTATATATAATATCAATGGACTTCCTTATGATTACACTTATACGTGATGGTACTCTATGAAAGGATCACTTAGGGAAGACGGAGGGAGAGACGAATAGGAGTAAGCTGAGGAACGCTTTGGAGATTTTGGAGATGGAGAAGAAAATGATTGAGGAGTCTCCTGGTTTGGAATTTGGGGATAAGACTAAGAGGTTAAGACAGGCTTGTTTTAAAGCCAACTACAAACGAAGACGGCTCTTGTCTATTTCTAACACTGCGTCTGTTTCCTGAGAGCAAGAGCTTGTCTAGATAGAGAGAGAAATAGATCTAACCAACTATGACTGGTAGTAGTTTTTTTTGATGATGATCCATACTCTCATGAAGGTGGTTTTGCGTGTATAAGCGTGCTAATCCGGTTTTCATTCTGGTTTTTGTTTTGACTGGTTTATTAATAAAAAAACGAATGGAAACAAAATATTTTTAATTTATGTTTTTCTCGGATTTGGTTTAGTAAATTATTACTTGGATATAGGAAAAAAGAAAATGTGGTGGCTTATTTATATTTGATTCGATTTTGTTACAGTGTATATGAAAAAACAAAAACCAACTAGAAATTTTTTATGTCTTTGCGGTTGGTTTTAAAGTAATTTGGTAATAAGTTCAATATAATAATACTTTTTAACTCGAACCGAAACCATTGCTAGACTATTGGGCTTGATTGGCCTTTATAATAAAGCCCAATCATATTATAATGGCCTAGTTTATCCGTTGCATAGAAATGTCCGAATCTCAATAATAGAATCGCTAGAGATCAACGGTGCTCATTAATTTATCGTGAACATCGAAATCTATAATATTTTATGATGATCATCATTACAATTGCATTTAAGACAACAGAGTAAGAAGAAGAGACAAGCGAGAATCAGAAACACACACGTGGACACCCACGTGTTAAAATCTCTGCAGCTTTCACGGGCAAGAGAAGACATCGCCACTATCAATCCACCGGTAATCAGCGTCGACGGTGGAACCGTTATTAGCTGCGGTGGTGTGAAGAAGATTCTTGATTTTGTGAATACATTTGTGGTTGCGGATGCGGTTGAGGACGGCTCTTTTGTTCAGCGTTTGCGTTTGCGTTTCAGATGATTTCAGATGTAGCTGCTTAGACACTTGTTCCTCTTTTAAACTCTCTTCTCCAGCTTCCTCCGATAGGACTCGTTTCGAAGTCACAAACTCCATTACACAATTATTTTAAAAAGAGAAAACAGAATGCTCTCGAATGTTTTTTTATATGGAACAAAATGAAGATATTGTGTAGTCTAACAACATACACTCGAGTGTATTTATATATATACAGGGCATGGATTGGTGAAACTTCGCATTCAGATATTGTAAGTTGTATTTTAAAAATAATGTTTTCTTTATTTGAGGAGAAAATACAATAACTTGGGCCGTAGTACCATTGGTTATTTTGAAAACCAGTGGCTGATTTGGCTTTTGATTGGTACTAAAAAAAGAAAGAAAGAAAGGGACACAACAAACTATGTGCTCTCCTACGTGCCATAGAGCTTTAGAATTGAATCACTCAATTTCCCCGCGTTTAGTGCCTTCTTACTTAACACTTAATACTTAGTGCCTTAAATGTATTTTATTATTATTATCACTCTTGCATAATGAGATTCAATGACAATTTTTTATATGTGAATATAATTTTTATAAATCAATATGTGATAAATTAATATATAAGGAAATTAATAGAATTCTGAATTTCAAATTAAATGTTGATTAAATGATTTATAATAAATTAATATTTTAATAAATTAATAAAATATTATAATTTCAACGTTATTAATTTATTGATAGTTTACTATGAGATGTACGAAACCAAGTTTAAACTAATTTATGTTATATGAAAAAAAGATGGAATATATTTTATGATATGGAATGTTGATTTACAGTCAATAATTAAACTAGCAATGGGAGATCTCGAACAAGGCCGGTCTATATAATACGAATCATCGACCATCATGAGATCAAATCACATTATATTTTAATGTTCTATATAATATTGATTAATTTGGAAGTAAAAATTTAATTTTCTTCAATTTCAAAGTATGACGGGTATGACTATTTATGACACATTAATACTGTAAAACAGACTAGCCAAATGAACAATAATATTTTTTTGTATGTTCATAGTAAAGTTATAAAGCACCTTTGTAAAACGTGAAGACTTCATCCATGTTTATGCCCAATATTTTTTTATGTTACGGAGCACAATTCCACCGTTGAGAAGTCACATTAAGTCTAAAAGGAGGAAACTTATTTAAATCTTTTTTTTGTGACAACTTATTTTTTCAATTCATGAGAAGGAACTTTTGGTATAATCACATCGGAAAGAAATAACAGTTACGCAAAAGATTTATGGAAGAACCGAACCTAAGACATTAAAGTAGTATACGATTTACATATCAAGAACTTGGTAACAATTTTTGGTAACAGTAGTCAGCACTCTCCCACGGAAAATACGAACTAGAATCTGGCTGCATGTCCCATTACTTGTCACGATAAACTCAAACAAACACTTATTAGGCTTCCTCAACTTATGGCTTTGGCAAAAACACAACCACGATTCATGGGAGAACCTGCGTCCTCTATTGTGTTTCACAATCTTCATTGGCCACTTCTTCCCATTTTCATCACAAAGCTCCATGTCTTCCTCCGTCTCGATCCCGTTTGCTTTCAGAAAAGTTGTCGGTATTTCCTAGCAAAACGAAGAAACTCATATTTGGTTTACATATGTTGATAACCAGATTAATATAGAAAACCGATTCTTTTTTTTTGGTTAAAGAAAACCGATTCTTTTAACTCACCATTTGACGAAGCGAACCGGTTGTAATATTCCTCACGAAATGCGGATTCTCCGGTTTATAAACCGGTTCTTCAAATCCTTTGTGTTTCTTCTCAGGAACCCATGACATCTCACAAGGACCTGCATAACACACACGAACAACATATGACTCAAATTACACTTGAAGAAAATTAAAATCAAAGTATTAAAAAACCAATCAATTTAATTACCTCTACCCCGGTTAACTTTTCTCCGAGTATTTCTTTGGTTTTCCGGTTCAACCTCAACAAGAACAGTAGGCTCTTGCTTAACCGAAACGCGTTTCCGATTCGGCATAACCCTCTTGCCACAACCTTCCCGAGGTTCCGGTTTGGTAGAAATATCCAGCGGTTTTACAATAACCGGTTCTTTCTCAAGAGCAACCCTAGATCTAACCGCGTTTGCGAGATCTTTCTTGCATCCGTCTTTAGCGAAAATCGTAACGGCAAATCTCGAATCGCCGTCGTAGCTAAACAATAGAAAGTCTCCGAATTCAAGAGATTGATCGTTTGCGAATTTTTCCCAACCTTTTTTTGAGAAAAACACAAACTCTTTTATTGGGTAATGTTGCAACACCAACTCTTTCTTCTGTCTTTGTCTCCACACCCCATAACCGTCCCATCTCATCTACTAATAGCACTTGGTTAGGTAACGGCTTCTCTAAGATGTCGATGAATGCTTGAGGTATCACCTGCAAGTTAATTTTTTATATTAATTTAAAGGAAATTTGTTTTTTATTTTATTTTATTTTAAATAACTCTGAGAGAAAGAAGCAGAGAAACATACGAGTTCTAGAGAACTGAATTCGGGAAGAAAAACCTTGAAAAAGTCCAAGCCTTTACGCGCATAAGAAGAAGAAGATGGAGAAGAAACCTTCTTCTCACCAGTTTCAACCATTCTTTTCTGTGATCAGATTTTATTTTGGTAGCGATTGACTAGATTAAACGAGAGGGTTTAAGATTCAAGAAGATCTAAGAACAAGAGGGTTTAAGACTCAAAAAGATCTAAGAAGCAGAGGATCTAATAGGAAAAGACGAGAGATGTAAATCTTATTATGCGATATGTTTTTCAATCTGACAAGATTAAGACGAAAACCTAATAACAATAGAGAGAAACTCAATAAATAACTAGTAACTTTTCAAAAAATTGTTAACAAAGCCCACTTATACAGTTATGGCCCAAAAGGCCAAGAAGGTCAACGCAACCGACGTAAAATAGCCCACTTATATATAAGAAACTGTCTCCAGATTTAAACTGATTTTGTGCGTTTAGACTGTTTTGTTGGATTTGGTTTTTTGGCAGTTTATCTTTTTTTCTTTTTCTTTTAAGTTTGTGTTGTTTTTTTAGTTCAAATTAGGTTTAATGTTAATTTATCCCTTTTTGGCTGCCAATATTCCCTAAAATTAATTATCACCCCAACTTTCACTAATTGTCAAATTTCGGTATTGGTAACTTTCACAAGTCCATCACTTTGGCGCATAAACCTTTCTTCTAGCTCGTGTATTATATATAGTTTCCGTCGGAGAGAAGCCTCTCTGTGAGTTGGAAGGTGCGCTTTTTGAGCGTTTATAATAATCTCCGAGACGCCCAAAACCCCTGTAAACCCCAGTAATCATGCTTGCCCATCTATTCCGGACCTTCCGTCATAATTGTCGTTTCCGGCAACAATGCCGCCGTTACAAGCCTCCCAAGTCTCCGCCTCCTCCTCCACCACCACCGGCGTTACCCAAACCGCCCAAGAAGCCTCAGAGTTTCACCTTCCACGACGCCACTTGGGAGGATCCTTACAGCTGGATGTCTAAGCTTGACGACAAAGTGGCGATGCGGCATATGGATATCTATATGGAGCAAGAAGAGAAGTATGCCGAAGCTATCTTGGCTGATACGGATCGGATACAGACCAAGCTCCAGTCTGAGATGGCTTCTCGCTTGTCTTTTGAGCTCTCTACCCCTCCGCTTCGTTGGGGACCGTGGTGGGTTCATTTGAAATTAACAGATTTTTTTGTTCCTTCTTCGAATTCAATAGATTTCAGGAGCTTAGGGATTAAAGGGTGGTGAAAAGCTTGATTCTTTTTGTGCAAAGTCGTCGATTGGTTTGAAATGTTCGTCCCTTTTTGGCAATTAGACACTGATTTGGTCGAATTTGTGGAAACAGGTTGTATTATAGACGGGCTGAAGAAGGGAAGCAGTATCCAGTACTGTGTAGGAGGCTAGCGAGCTTGCACGAGGAGTTCATTTCCCATAAATCTCCTGCTGCAGGGTTTGATTTTACATCTGGGAAGAGGATTGAGCAAAAGCTGCTTGACTACAATCAGGAAGCTGAAAGATTTGGAGGTAAATTAGCAATTCGAGGCTCTCATATTTGTAAGGATCAAGAGGAATCAACATTTTTTTAATTTTGTGTCCTTTTGTGTGTGGTTTTGTAGGTTATGCTTATGAAGAATTGTCGGAGATATCTCCTGACCATAAGTTTCTTGCATACACTATGTATGATAAGGACAACGACTACTTTAAATTATGTGTGAGAAACTTGAATTCGGGAGCTTTATGTAGTAAGCCTCACGCAGATCGTGTCTCGAACATAGCATGGGCAAAGAACGGGCAGGCTTTGCTCTATGTCGTGACTGATCAGAAAAAACGGCCATTCAGGTAATCAGGTTTGGCCTGATCATATTTGATTGTCTGGTTCAACTACAAATTTCCTGTGTGAATTGTCTTTTTTCGTTCTGTTATCAGGATTTATTGTAGCACGATCGGGTCAACGGATGCGGATGTTTTGCTTCACGAAGAACTTGAAGGCAACGTTCATGTTAACATAAGACATACAAAAGATTTTCATTTTGTGACTGTAAATACATTCTCTCCTACATTTTCGAAGGTGAAAGCTCTATATTGATATGTTAAAAGCTTGAATATTTTTGTCAAACTACTTGTAATCATAACAAGTACTATGTCTTAGGTCTTTCTGATAAATGCTGCTGACCCATTTTCTGGTTTGGCATTGGTTTGGGAACACAACGCTCCAGCACACTGCATAATCGAGCATCATCAGGGATTCCTCTATTTACTTACAGATGCTTCCAAAAACGGTGGAACACTCGACCATCATTATCTTCTTAGAACCCCTGTTCACTTCTCTTCCAGTCCAAGGATCTGGGAGGTTGGTTTGGCTGATACTATATCTGCTTATCAGTATTATTCTCCAGTAATGATTGGTGCGTGTTTACTTTTATTTGCAGACAGTTTTTATGGACGACCCTGAAATAATCATTGAGGATGTTGACTTCTGCAAAACACATTTGTCCCTCATTGTGAAGAAAATGCAGAGCTATAAAATATGTGTAGTTGATCTACCTCTCAGGACAGAGCGGGTAAAGATTACTCGTTTCCTTACTCTCATAGATCGGATTGCTGCTCTGTGAACAAGTTTGACCATGTCAATTTTTTATAAACAGGTACCAGTTCATCTGAGAGATGTAAAACCTCGTTATCTTCCTCTTCCAAAGCACGTTTCTCAAATATTTCCTGGCACAAACTATGACTTTAATTCTCCAACAATGCGGTTCACGATTTCTTCACTTGTGGTAGGAGAATAATTCATCTTGTTGTTTTCTGCTTCTGTGGTTAGAGTCTTTAGTTGCTATTATTTTTCAGTTTAATCATTTTCAATCTGCAGATGCCTGATGCTGTGGTTGATTATGATCTATTAAATGGGAAATGGAACATCATACAGCAGCAAAACATGCTTCACGAAAGAACGCGGGTTTTATATGGCACTGCAAACTCCACCGAGGGCCCTAATATACCCTCAGGCACCAGAACTGTCAGTTTTGATACTGAAGATACTACTGCCGAGAATGACAACTTGTGGAATGACTTAACCGAGTTTTATGCGTGCGATTACTATGAAGTCTCTTCTCATGATGGAGCCATGGTTCCATTAACTGTTGTTTACACGAGAGCTCAGAGAGAGGTGAACGGAAAACCTGGTCTTCTTCATGTTCATGGTGCTTATGGCGAAATGCTCGATAAGAGATGGCGTAGTGAACTGAAAAGCCTCCTTGATCGTGGATGGGTTCTTGCATATGCAGATGTTCGGTCAGTCCCATCTCCTCGTCTCTTCAAATACTTAGCTTATCTGTAGATATGTGCCAATTTTTGCCTCCTCGGTTTGTTTTAGAGGGGGAGGTGGAAAAGGAAAGAAATGGCATCAAGAAGGAAGGGCCGCAAAGAAACTTAACTCCATTAAAGATTACATTCACTGTGCCAAGTTCCTTGTTGAAAACAATATAGTTCAAGAAAACAAGCTTGCTGGTTGGGGATACAGCGCGGGAGGGCTTGTCGTTGCTTCAGCTATCAATCATTGTCCTGATCTCTTCCAAGCTGCGGTTCTAAAGGTAATAAGCAAGCTGTGTATCCAGGAAAACTAAGGCAGTTACGACAATAAAACCTTAATTCATCAACTGTTTCTTTTTTTTGTTATAGGTTCCTTTTCTTGATCCAACTCATACTCTAATAGATCCGATACTACCCTTGACAGCAGCGGATTACGAAGAGTTTGGATATCCAGGAGATATAGATGATTTTCATGCAATACGCGAATACTCGCCTTATGACAACATTCCTAAAGATGTTCTTTATCCAGCAGTTTTAGTTACTTCCTCATTCACTACCCGGTAAGTATCCAATCTTCTCATGGTCGTAGATGATTTCTACGCTGCCTCCTATGGATGTTTGAGAACTCTTTCCTTGCATTGTCAGATTTGGTGTATGGGAAGCTGCGAAATGGGTTGCAAGAGTTCGTGACAATACATTCAATGACCCGGAACGCCCAGTCTTACTCAACTTGACAACTGATATTGTCGAAGAAAACCGGTTTTTGCAGACTAAGGAATCTGCGCTAGAGATTGCGTTTCTCATAAAGATGATGGAATCTTGAAAACAAACCATCAATCACAGAGAGAAGCTATAAGATGTATTTTCTGGTTCTAATATTTAAGTATGAATCAATGAATTGTGTGACACAAAGAAAAAATAAATAAAAGAACAGTTACAATGTGCAGACAGCTGCAAACTTGTCTAAGATCGTCTCAGTTCACATTTCCCAGAATCATACATGAGAACGTAACAAATACGTACAGTAAAGGAAGTGTAGGGAAAAAGAAAATGTGTACATTGCTCATGTCTTTTAAGTTTCTGAAGAATCATCTTCTTCAATAACTGTTGAGAGTGTCCCTTGTTTAGCAAAACCAGGGCTCAAGAACTTTGCCACGAAATTCCATAATCTGTAAACATCTTCAAAGTTTGTCAAGAACCCAAGAGAAGCTGTGATAACCTCAACTCTTATGAACCCATTGTTTTTTCCATCTCGATCCACCGGTTTCCAAGAACTTGATTCTTCACTTCGACTATCAATGATCTTTATGTGACTGAGGTAACCAATGCCTAGAGATATCCCTTCTCTTTCAGCTAGTTTCTGCACTACCTCAGGATGAACCATTCCACTCTTCAGATCCCTAACATTAAATGCCACAGAAGATCCGCGCTCGAATTTGATCTTTGGACCATAAATCTGAACAAGATTCTTCTGCTCTCCACCTTGATCTGTTCTGGGCAGCCTTAACTGGAGCAGAGAAGTCACAAGCCAGTTAATGAGGTACCGAAGTCTCGACGTGGATTTGTTGAGACCTAAAATGTTCACATGATCAATGTGGCGGCAAACAATTTCCGGTTCTCTCTGATCATCATCCCATTCTGTTCCATTGCTCTTATCTTCATCTTCTTCTTCGTCTCCAAGACTGATCACCGATGCTTCTCCATGATCTACCGATCTAAATGATTCTCTTCGTTTACTGGGATGTTCATCTTCATTCACAAGTCTCCCACCATTGTACTGACTCTTTTCCCTTCTTCCTAACAGCCTAAATTCGCCTTCCGTTTCTCTTCTTATCGCACTCTCTTTGATCTCAGAGGTTGAACCATTTCCATTTGCTTCAGAAATTAGCGTACTGCTCCCTCCATCTTCTTCTTCGATCTCATAAACTCGTACCCGACGACTTGTGTCTATTTGGTTCACTTCAGATATTTCTTCTTCCGAGACTACTTCACCCATTTCATGTGATACTGACAAAACAGCAGCATCAAATGAGAGGACATGGCTCCCACCATTAGAAGTGGGTTTAGGCGAGATCCTTCGTTTGTGGTTTTGTGAAACCAGTAAGGGGCTCTTCTGCTTGTTCAGATGACCTGCATTATCAGAATCAGCAGGACTCTGCCCCAAATCGATCCAAAGCAAGCTATCCGATGACTCATCTTCGCTGAAAACTGGAGGACTCTTTATCAATTCACCGACTGAGATACTCTCAGCTTCCTCAAACATGCTGCTTGTTCCATCTTTATCTGAACCAATTTCATGATCCATATCCGTCTCAAAGACATCCTGCACTTGAGCAGAAGTATAAGCACCAGAAAACGCGGGTAGTTGATTTCCCAAGGCTTTATTATCTCCATTAATGGCGATATCATTATCTTCAATCCCAGTCAAACCTTCCAAGCCATCCATGGAGTCACTTAGATAGAGAGGATATTCAGGTGTTATCTTCACAATTCCTGAACTCGTTTTCCCGGATTGACTCTGCAAGCAGCTAATCACAGATTTCTTGATCAACAGACAACCAAATCCAGTTGGATCATAGCCAAATACGCGATAAAACGAGGTGATGATAAAATCCGGACGGAACAAAGACAAGCCGAGTGAATCCATGTCTTTAGGACCCAAAGCTCCAGCATCAAGCAAGACATGCCAATTGTTTTGCTGAGCCAATGCCATCCACTGGTAAGAATACTTAGACCCTGTGACCCTTGATTGGACCGGAAACACAAACAAACCGGTTGCAGAATCCTTCTTTCTCTTCTTCTTACTCAATATCTCCTTCTTAAGATCCATCGAACAAAGCCTAAGTGTAGGCCATTTAAACCAAGCACTACCGACCTTTGCGCCTTTCTCCTTGGCACACTGACCCATCCAACTAACCGATTGGCTCTCGTGATCAAACATAGTCAGAAGCTTCTTGTTTGTGTGAAACGGATAAGACTCTGCAAGCAACCTGAAAGCAGAGCCTCTACTAACAGTAAACACAAGACTATACTCACTCTCAGGGATGTTCAAGTAGTCCATAATCCGAATCTTGATATCATGTTCAATGGATCCTTTCTCAGCACCACCGGATAAAGCATGATTGCTAAGATTCGCTCTAATCTCCGACAAACTAAAAGTGCAAGTGTCCCAGTAATGAACCGTTTGAAGATACGAGAACAACCCAAATCCGCAATAGTCAAGACATACCTTTGGTAATGATAAGTGGAAATACTCATCGTTTCTCAATTCATCCACTTTCTTCGAAGATTGATACTTTGGATACATGGTCAGAAACGTGTTTAAGGCTTCTTCGAGCTGAGGCAAAGCGTCTTCTGATTGGAATACTCTTTGAGCTGCGATGGAAGTGGCACGCAAAAACTCGCGTTGAGCGTTGAGCCTAGCGAGTGACCTTGACCGTCCAAGGCTTTGATCTTGAGACTCGTCTTCTTCTTCGATGTCTTGAGATTTGACGAGTAAACCATCTTCCGATGCCTCTTCGAGAGCTTCCCTGAGCTTGGACTCATGGAGTTTCCGCTGAGTCATGGCTTTTGTTGACTCGGAAACATCTCGATTCCTGCTGCTGCTGCTCTTCTTGTCAAGTACTAGAGCAGCAGCACAGTGATAAATTGGCTTCCAAAGTGAGATATGCATCAAATCCTTGATTGTTTTCAAACGAAACCTAATCAAATACCAGAAAAAATAGGATTATTGGAAACAGAACCCACAAGTCAAAATCACCACTGGATTGCCATCGATTTCAAACCCGAAATGAAAGGAGGAGATAATAGAAAGGAATCAAATCCCAGATCAGGTAAGAAAAGGGAGATAAAAATCGAACAAGAAAAACAAAAAAATACCCAGAAAAGTCAAAACCTTTGTCCCATTTTGAACAGAGAAAGAGTCAAAAGAGAAGAGACGCAAATCCCAAAAAACACAAGAACAGATCCATAAACAGAGCTCTAATGGAAGAAAATAAAGAAAAAACTCAAAAGAATAACAGAAGAAGCTTCCTGTTCTTCGTCTCACCCACCTTAAGCTCTACTGCAAGAGAAGTTGACTCCTTTCACATCAAAGTAGCCATTAAAACCAACAATATGGAGAAAATTTTGAGCCTCTGTTTGTAAAATCTCTCTGGTGTCTCCTGATAATCTTCCCTTGAAACGAAAATAGTGACTAAAATGCCATTTGACTTTTTTTATATCAATCAAATGCCTAATCTTTGCTGTTCCAATTCCAAAAATCAATTTTTTTTCTCTTTCTTATTTTTTTATAATCAATCAATCCACGCAGCATTACGAGTATTTGAATTTATAAATCGATTTCGATATCTTTTGGTGATTGGTTATTCTGGGACCCATGAAAGCTTCCTTCTTTTCTCCTTTTCTTTACTGTTTTTTTCTCAATTGTTTTGAAGCCAAAGAGACCTTCAAGAGCTGGCTCTTCTCACTATACAACTAACTCAAGATCCTCACTTTTCCTTTTCTTTTATTTTATAATCTTAAATCTCTTTATCTCTCTTCTTTTACACAGAAATTTCAAAATCGTTTGACTATTTATTTATGGAAAATATATACATCTGCTCCTATTTAACTTTTTTTTTAATTTGTTTAAACTTTGATTTACACAAAGCCGGCAAGATTCGAAACTCTACCGGAGATAATGCTTTTTTCTTTAACTTAGCTTGGCTGTTTTTTTTTCAAGACTATTATGCATAAAACTACAAAAATTAGCCATTGAGATATTATTTCCTGGATTTGTTTTTTTTTATTTATTTTTTTCTGAAAGAACTTTATTTACGTAATTCGTCCTCACCAATCTTCTTCCATATCTGTCTAAAACAGTTTTGAACAAGTAAATAATAAATATCCTAATTTATGATCCAACCCACGCATTTATTGGTTATAGTTAGAACAGTACATTTTCTCATAAAAGTGGCCAAAAATATATATTTAAAAAAATAAACGGATGTATTTATTTTTAAAAACTTAATATTAGTAGGTGAGTGGGCTCAACAATATAGTAAATTTAATATCCCTAGCTATAGCATCTGGATCCACACAGAGAAATAAAAAGAAAAAAGAGAGTAAGTAATTGTCACATTACTGTTGATTCAATTGACCCAAAAAAAAACTGTAATTCAATATTTGGTTTTTATGCTTACTGAATATCCTATCGTCTCCTACTGATAAAATCATAAGATTAGTTAATAATTGTTGTTAATTTTTAGTAATTGCTATTTTATTAGTAGTAACTTGTAAGTTTGGAAATTTAAACAAAAATAAATATTAGTAGAAATGGAAGCCGAGACAAACGTGCATTCAGTCGTTAGAGAAACCTCGCTTAATGGAATCAAATCCAAAATGTTTACTTGTGCAATGATTAGTCAACTATCTATATATAATTACAAAATCACCCTTACTTAAATCATTTCATTTTTTTGACAACTCAAACTTTTTCCAAAAGTGGCTTTATCATGGCCAACAAATTCTCGACGTTCCATTAACCGAAATCGATCGATTTCATTTTTTGTTTACTAATTATCTTAGTTAATCATTTTTTGGAACATTTCTCCTTTGAAAATATGAAAGCTTTACAATAGTCAATTTTATTTTCTTATAAATTTTGTTACACTATTTTCACTATCTAATTTATCCACTTGAATTGACCAACAACAACAAACCAGCAAATAGCTCCACTTGATTGATCCACTCAACAACTTCAAATTTTGAAAGATCTTTCGTTCTAAAAATATATCATTAGCTTATCACCATTCGTTTGCAACAAGGCAACTAAATTTTGGAGATTGTATTTCCATTTGGACTTGGTCTATAGTTTCTCTAATTCTTGGTCCCCATCGAGTCTTTCAATTATTGTTTCACATTTATTCGTTTTGATCTTTGATTTCTTAATTGGTAACTTTTACTATTATAATGATGGCCAAGTTTTCACTTTTGAAATGGGACACAGATGGTGGTTTAGATGACCATGCATCAGTAAAGTTATTTTCAGCTTTGAATATTTTTTCATAATGGGATGTTTGGTGAAACATGCACAAACACAACATAAAAAGCCTTACATTTAGGCCCTTATAATAAAGTACGATTATTGCATGTTTTCTTTACATTGTCATGTCAGATTGCTTATCATTCTAATACAATTACATCGCACCTCTTGATATATATATTAAAAAAAAACATAAGGTTGGAACAGATAAATTTATTAATTAAAGATTGCGAGACAGGATAATAAGCCCAACAATGGGTTTTTTCCTTGCAAGTTCCAACTAATAATTGATGGCCCATTAAAAATGTGTGAAATTGCTTCTTTCACTTTCACAGCTACGTAAAAGAGCTTAAAACATAGCGTGTGTGTATAAACATATGTGATGGTGTCTGTTTTGGATGGTGGAAACAAGATTTTAGATATTCTTTTGTGAAGGAAGGCAAGCAAAAGCAAGCAGTGGTTGCGTAATTCACATCTAAACATAACGTAAGGCTCATGGGCCAAGTGGCATATATATATATATATCTCTTAGAAAATCAGGCCCATAAGACATATGGACCGGAGTTTCTGAAACGTAGCCTATTGACGAGAGAACAACCCTTCAAAGGAGACAGAGACTCGGAGAGGAAAATGACAAAGAGAATGGGATAAAGAGAGAGTTTGTCAGAGCTTGACCAGATTAGACCGGTCGGTACACAGAGAAAGGACGGCTCTGAACCAGTAGACACGTCTTCACACACACACACACTTCTCACATGTCTCTCTCTCTACAAATGTTGGTTGTTTTTGGTGTGAAGATTTGCATGCTTCTTAATTCCTCTTCTCCGTATCCATTCTTTATCCGACAAGCTTCGCTTGTTTCTGTCTCTTCATAAAAACGAATCTCTTCTGTCTCTTTTGACCGTTTTAGCCTCCAATTTACAATTCTAACCCTCTTCTTTCGTTTGGGACAAAATCACATTTGTCTTCATATTCTCTCTCTTTACCTTAAAGATCTCCACCATTTGTCTTGTTCCCCAAGTGCATGTTCAGTCACAATTCATACGATTATTTTCTAGTTTGATGATCAAGTTGGTTCAATAATATTATTGCGCTTTTTTTATCCAGTTCTAAGCGCATTGATTCTCCTACAGGTAATCTATTAAGGTACTGTAGTAATTAGTAGCACATCTACTCACGACATCAATGTCTTAGGTCGATATGCTACTTTTTCATTTTGGAATAGATGACACAGGTACGGGATCACAACAATAATAATCTCAAACGAGTAATTAGCTATATATAACTAGGCGCTTAACAATAAACTAGTTGAATTATTGGGAACCTGCATTACATTGATGAGCTCAATAGTCTCCTACGTTTTGCCTGTTGTTGCCTACACTCTCCGGTAAGTAATTTGTAATTATATTTCAACTCTTAAATGGTAATAACGCATAGAAACTAACAGAACAATTAAAGTTTTAACTTTTGGAGTTGAAATTTCGAGTCAGCAATTGATTCATATAGTGACCACACTGTATTTCTGATGATGTTTTGATTTTTTTTCTTCTTAAAATCAGCACTTATGCCTGGTAATTTATCTAAGTTTAAACGTGCCAACAAAAAATGTGACAAAAATTATGGATAGAGATTAGAGAATTTTGGTATACCATTCAAATAATAAAATTCAAAACAGAAAATCTTGAAAGAAGAGCCACACCTACGTATCATGAAGTAAAGAGAGAGAAAGCCTTAAGGAGAAAGAAACAGAGCATCTCTTTCTCTCTCTATGTTCACAATAAACCCAACACACTCTGTCAAAAAGCTTCCACTCTCTTCTCCTTCCCCATCTCTTTGCTCTCTCTCCCTTCTCCATAAAAGGAACCTTACTCTCTCAGAAAGTTCCAACCTTTAGACACACCTAAAGCTTGAAAAAATCTTTGAACTTTCGTTTACCCTATCTTCTTTAACATGCCTTCCGATTTCAACGAGTCGCGTCGATTAACTAAGATTCCTCACGGAGGAGCGGTGGCGGACCAGCAAGAGCAGCTTCCTTGTCCTCGCTGTGAGTCAACCAACACAAAGTTCTGTTACTACAACAACTACAACTTTTCACAGCCTCGCCATTTCTGCAAATCTTGTCGCCGTTACTGGACTCACGGAGGTACTCTCCGTGACATTCCCGTCGGAGGCGTTTCTCGGAAAAGCTCAAAACGTTCCCGAACTTGCTCATCCGCCGCTGCTTCCACCGCCGTAGGAAGCCGGAGTTTTCCTTTACAAGCGACGCCTGTTCTTTTCCCTCCGTCATCCAACGGTGGTGGTTGCACGGCGGCGAAGGGAAGCGCGTCGGCGCTCTACGGCGGTTTCACCTCTTTGGTCAACTACAACGCCACGGCGAGTAGACATGGGCCTGGTGGTGGGTTTAATGGACCGGACGGGTTTGGACTTGGGCTTGGTCACGGGTCGTATTTCGACGACGCCAGGTTTGGGCAAGGGGTAACGGTCTGGCCGTTTTCGACTGATGCTACAGCAGCTGCTACAAGCCACGTGGCTCCGATACCTACCACGTGGCAGTTTGATGGTGCAGATAGCAAAGTCGGGTTCGTATCTGGAGATTACTTAGCGTGACGAGACTATTTATCAAGCCAGCTTCTGCTCAATCGGAGTGTTTCAATCTCTTTTTTAGTTTCTTACACTCTTTTAACTTTCAGTTTAGTGATATCTAGTAGTGTGTCTGGTTATTTAGTTAGGTTACTTGTGAACGAAACTACGAATCAGAGAAACGCACGTTTGTTTTTGGCTCTAATGTTAATCCCAACTTAATATTTATCCGTTAACATAGATAAGACACATATTATCCATTAACGACCACAGTCGAAGGAAGAGCAAGCGTATAATATTTACACAGGAAATGCAAGTAGGAAAGTGTTGATTGGCTTTTTATCCCAAAATAAAAAGAATGTTGATTGGAGTTAGGCAGCACCAAGGAACATCAAGTGTATATGTACCTAGATTGAGTGAAATCAACTGAGCATCGATGGATGGCCACTGTGGAGCATCCTCTTAAACATATCAATCCCAAAGGTTGAGTCCGATGAGCTGAAACAAAAATGTTGATTCAATCAACACTTTGACAACAAAATTCAAAGAAACTTCTTCACTCATCTATGTCCTTGAGGATCGCTGCACCTAAATATACAGTCTTCAACTGTCCATTTCTTCTACATGATCCGTTAAGTAAAAATCCCTTCAGAAAAAAGTTTGCTATGCGAATAAGTGGAGACTTATGTACCTTGGGATAGTGATCTCAAAAGGGCAGTAGATTACACCGTCGTTGATAGGAGGAACATGATCCTTTTTCTCATTCACGAATTTTATGATTTGGAATAAGACTTCTTGAAGGGATTGCTCAAGCAGTGTCCTACGAAAACTTCTCTCCTCAGACGCCTCTACAGTCATTGGATTAGGACATGACAATCACTTTCCACTCTTATAAGAAAATACGGTGTAATTTTTGGATATGAAAGGAAGAAATTGATCAGTCTTACCTCCAGGGTCCATAACTTGTTTAGAATGGTGGGACTTTCCGATTGAGGATTTAGTGGGCTGAGGCACATTCAGATTGATGTACCATTGTTCCCAGTAGGACCGTTCATTTTTACTAGTGAACCAAGATGGCTGTTTGCTTTTAACTTCATAAAACGATAGGCATATCTTGGCAACGACAAAAAGAAAAGAAGGGAGATAATTAACAGCCACAAATAATAGAGAAAATGAAAAAAAGATAAGATAGACACATAAAGGGTAGTATATGATAAGCCACACTAGCCTATATGCTGTAAGAACGTCCAATCCTTGGTGGAGCACGTATGAAATTGAAATATAAGAACTAGGATGGAAGTTTATCGATACACTGTCAATGGAAAATGGAGATCAAATGAATATACCTGACTTTTCTTGTTCGGGTGTTTCTCCATCCAGCTTATGAAATGGTCAATCTTCTCATCAATTTTCTTTTCCACTTCTATTTCACCACATTGTACCTGTGACACACGGGGAAAAGGAAAAACCCAACAATAAGCATACTCACCAGAACTAATCTCATTTTTTTGGCGGAAGCATAAGTTAAACTCGTAACTATCTCTTCTTAAGCATAACAAAAGCATAGAGGAGAAAGATTATCAATCTTACGTATGTGATATCAAAAAGCTCCAAATCAACATCTTTAGGGCGGATAAGACCAAGTGCTCGGTGAAAGACAACGGTATGTAGGATGCCTGCATTCATATTGAACCTTGTCAATCAAAGTTGCTGGAAGAAGAAGATAGCACCACATACTTAACAAAGACAAGTCTACGGTTGTAACAGAAAACAAGAAAGCAAGCACCTTCAAGATTAACTCAATTTGAGAAAAGATACAGAAGATCTATAATCTATACCTATTATTTATACATGACTGATCTCCAAAAAAACTCCAAATCTAATCAATGTGTACATGTCTAAGCCTGAGAAACACCTAATCAATCTGGGATCCGAATCTCAAAAATTCAAAACTGAAACATGAGTTGATCAGTAGGATCCGACAGCTAAATTGATTCCGGACGCACATGAATCAAACCTACTTCCTATATACAGAACATAAAGGCCTGTAACTATCAGAAAACTTACAGCGTAGAACCTCACGCATCTCGAAGGATTCCAGTTCCTGCGGAAAAATCCCAAGTATCAAACCGACACGAGACCTTATGCTTTCGAATAAATCCCAAAATAGAAACACGACTCGATGACTAAAATTGGACTGATCCAGCAAAGAAGAAGAAGAAGGAGACTTTACCAGTTCCTTCAGCTGACAAACTTCGCAATTCATATTTCACCGAAGAAATAAAAATCGAATTTCGAAATCTTCGTGAAGAAGCAGTGATTCCCGAGATTTCTGATCGTCGAAACTGCAACCTTTTTGTTTTTGTTTCTCTCGCCGTTTGATTTAGGCAAAACCCTTTTCACCCCAAAATTTTAAGGGTATTATTAAATATTATAATTTAATGTAATTAGATGTATTGTAAATTCAGAATAAAATATAGTGTTATTTAATTGTGTATTTGATAAAAATATATTAAAATCCTTTGTTATTGAATTGGAGAATACAATGTATTTTAACCTAATTGTAATTGAAAATATTTTAATAAATATTAGTTAAATTTTTTAATACATAATGGATTTTAGTGGAAATGTTTGTAATATATTTTGAGTTAAAATTTTATTATCATCTCTAATTTACACTACTAACTAATTGTATCTTTTCACATATCTTAAGTTGTTGCTTCTCTCCACATATTAACATTTTCTCTTTCTTGATTTTGTGTCTTTAAAACTTCTTCACCATTTTCAAAATCAACTCTTGTATTGTTTTCTCTATTTCTTGCATTGATAATTTCAACAGGTTCTTGCATTGTTGTTTTCGAGGTATACATATTGATGGTTTCAAAATCTAATTTTAGCATTGTAGATAAGATGAATTTCCTACTAGAACCTCTTGAAGTTATTAATGCAGGAATTAGAGAAAACAACAATGCAAGAATTCTACCCAAGACTACAACTTTTTCTCTTCCCTGTGTTTGGTACAAATGTAGAAAGAAATAGCGACCAGCCATACTCTCATGACCAGAAAGAACAAAACCAAAAACCTCAGCCAAATTGAATCGAAAAACCTCAAAACAAATTAACTTATATAAAGACCAACAGGAAAGAAACTCTATAAGTGATCTTTCTAAATGTGTCTTCCGATAGCTTTGCCACAGAGAAGAAGATTATCAGGAGGATTGTATTCGTTGGCAAGACTCTTCACTGGATCCCATACTTTGAGGTAAAACTGTTGTCCTGAATATTGTCTTTCCCATATCGCCGATCTCATATTCCACATTCCTTGATTGTCCAAAGACACCAAGATCGCTGTCCAAGAGTTTGGGTAGACCTGCATTTATATGCCCAAGTAGAACACATCAAGAAACAACTCAAAGTTTCCCAACTTTTCTTTTTCTTCGTTTTAGCGATCGTTTTTTTACCTGAGTTGTGTGTTTGGTAAGAGCGTCAACACGATTGTAAAGTGGTCTCTTTGCAGGTGTCCATTGTCCTGAACCAAATCTAGGTTCATAACAAAGAAGCGGTTAGCAAAAATGTGACTTCGTGTTAAAACGCATAAGCGCGAAGCAAGAAGAAGAAAGACTCACCCAACGACCCAGAAGTCATAACCATCAAGGTGCCAAGACTGCATTGATTTCTCGTTGTTCTGAAACACAATTTCGAGGAAATCATGGAGAGATGCTTGAACAACTGATGTAGCAACAGTTGCAGGAGAGTTAGATGGGACGCTCTGAATGGCATTTGTGCTGAAAACTCCGGCGATGTTTAAGTGATCAGCGAGTTTTAGAGGCGTCTCTGAGTTCACATAAGAGACGCCGTTTACCGCATATCGTTGCTTTCCGTTGATCAAAGGAGCTGAATTTGAGAAAACAAAAGACTTCGTTGGTGTGATTTGTCCATAGTGGAATGATCCTTGAGGGTTTGGTCTAGCTGCATTTGCTGTTAAGTTCCACCTGAAATCCCAAAAAGAAACACCATTAATGATCTAATATTTGGCACTAAACGTTTTAACGTTCTTCATACGTAATTGCTCGTTTTACTTGAATGATCTGGCTTGTCTCATGGACCAAACAAGCTCTCCAGGCGGAAGAGGGGGAAGATCACCAGAAGCTGAGACGCGGGAGTTAGAGTAACGCAGGAGACCAGTAACAGAAAGCTTGCTCCTTATGAACCGGGTGCTTGCAACGATGTAATAATCTTTAGGAGATTGGTTTAAGGTCACAAGAACAGCTAGAGACTGGCCAACATGAATGTCAAGAGAATCATAATCGTTTTGAATTACATGAGAGCCTTCAACTTCGACTACTTTCATTATATGTCCTTGGATTCTGAAATTGAAAGAGCTTGATAACCCAACATTGGAGATTCTGAACATGTAAGTCTTCCCTGAAAGATAAAAAAACCATACAGAAGACACAAAGTAAAACACCATCCCAGAATACTCAAAGAAACAATTTTTTTTTGCAAAGTTAAGAAATTCATAAATCACCTTGGTCGCCTGTAAATGTTGTTTGTGTTTGTCCATTTATGAGAAGTCCGTCGGGAAAAGGAAGAATCCCACCAGAATCCAAACGCTGTTGGAGCGTTTTGTGGTTGGTTTTAAACCAATCGCCGACGAGTAAAGTGAAATCTGCGACTGGGAGAGGGTAAGGGATTGGGATTCGAGGTCTTGCATAGACATTGATGGCTCCGAATCCACCGGCGGCTTTGTGAAAAGCGGTGGAAGGGAAGTAATTGTAAGTTCCGATCTGATCTTTGGTTTGGAATTTGTAAGTGAAGTTCGAGTTTGGTGGGATCGGACAGTTTGTGCCCAACACACCATCTTGCCATGAGTTCTTCCTCTGCTTGATTCCATTCCTAAAAACCACAAACATAGAAAGAAACTATATCAAATGCCCATTTCGTATATGACCCGTTACAGCTTTTCGAGTTTAGACCTTAAAGATCAAACCTTTCAGAGGATGGATTGAGAGAGCCCTAATCCCTGAATCTAGGTGTTAAATTAGTTGTAATAGAAGACACATTAATCAACTGGATTACACAAAACAGGGGACTTTATTCTTTGAGTAACATGTGAAAATGGAAAAGTTTAAATCTTTAGTGTTTTATGAATCGGAAATATAAAATTACCAGGTCAAGAGGAAAGGTTGGTCAAGTTTGTTCATGAGGTTGAGGATGATGTTGTCATTAGTCACAACCTCAAGCTTTGGACCAGGAAACTGACCATTGATCAGAATAACCTAAACAAGCAAGCAAACAAACAAAAAAGAGTTAAAAAAAAAGTCTTGAGCATAAAAAAAAAATGGATCTCAGACTGTCTATAAGTAGAAACTGTTGTTGTGTACTTTGTACCTGTTGAGGAACACCAAGAGGAGAGATGACGCCGTAAGTCACAGTCCAAGTGTAAAACTTGTAAGGGTTTTCTCCTTTCACTATAACCAAACTGCTCAACAGAGCCAAAACTCCAAGAAGAAGAAGAAGATGAAGCAATGACATTTTCATGGCTTCCTAAAAGAATGATACAGACAAGAGACTGGAGACAGCTCAGAAGCTTTTCTCGTAAAATGGGTTTGAGAAATGAAGGGACTTTGATCTATAAAAATGCAATTAGATAGCGAAACTTGAGGGTGACATAAGTAAGTAAGAGGAAAAGTGACAAAGTTGGTTCCAATCAATGACAGTGAAGATCTCGAGTGAGTTTTTCATTTTTAACTTTTTTTCGTTTGGTCAAAGAAATTAAATTCAACTCTTCATAATTAACTTCAACTACTCTTTAAACCCTTATATTTGTATACAACATACATTACTCAGTATCATTCAGATATGAATTGTTGGTTGGTCTGTTTGTTGTAAGAATTGAAAAAATTGTTTTGGTTTATTAGTTTAAATTACCGAGGAAATTAAAATCACAATAAAGTGGTTAATGTGAAAGAAAAAAAAGGGTCAGTGTATAATGCGGTGACAACGGAATTGAATGATTTCACGCGTTTTAGTTATGATTATTGCTTCCACTCAAAGCTTAGCTTTCATTATTCGACTATTCCGATTAACGATACCATAAAAAAGGTAAATGAAATTAATTAACATAATAAAACGAAAAAGGAAAAGAAAAGAAAATGAGTAAAAAGACAAGAGAAGCTTTGCGAAAATATTCTGTCCTAATTTATCGCCACTAATTAGACAGATTCCTTCATGTTCACGGCAAAGGAAGCTTTTCTTTTTCTTGGCACCAATTATAAACGAACCTTCTAGGTTCTACAGTAGGAAAATGAAAATTTTAAACAAAAGATTATATGTCTATTTATTATCGTTGTTATGGTCATCTGCCTTGTTGAAAGCTGTGCCACTTTTGCTAATTTACTACAAATCTGATTAAAGATAATTTTATTTTTATTTTTAGATACATTTCAATTTTAAAAAACTTGGGGTTGGGGAAAATCATGGTCCACAGTCTCACTGACTGACCGACTATATATAATTTTTTTCATAAAATCATACCATTATAGAAATACAAAATGCTATTGCCAAAAAAAAAAATACGTTCAGTCTCCAATTATAAATAGATCGATCATATGAAAGGTCCATGCATGCAGATCACAAAACGCAACTTTATTGTTTATAAAGTAGGAAGCATGTTTTTTTTCTTCTAGTCTCTTAATGACTAATTAGATTAATAAAGTGAAACGACAACAGTCAACATGGGCTGACCTTATTCGGACATGTGGAAGCTCTCACGATACTGGACAATCACATGCTATGTCTCTTATCTTATTTCTCTTCTGCTCTGAAATTAAAATTTACGAGCCATTTGTCTTGTCGTGATTACACCCAAAAAAAACCATTTTATGTTTATGGACCCATAGAAATATAAAGCTTATTTGAGTGCCGCTTAGAATGGTGGCCCAACGCAGTTCCCTGTTAATTGCGCGGCAAGTGGGAAGGAGGAACGGATAATCTTCCGATGAGCTGAAAGTCAACGGCGACGGGATTGCTTTGCAATTAAGCTAAAGCCTTTGACTTTGACTTGAGATCCCCTTGTTAACATGTCAGCGAATTTCAGATTCTACAGACAAAAATCTGAGTGATTTTTTTCTTCTGGGTTTTCTCTGTTGAGCTGATATTTGAGATCTAAAAGGAAAGGAAAGAAGAGAAAAAAGAATGAACGATTGGGTTGAGTTGGGAGTAGGTTCTGTTGGAGGAGCGTTTGTTTCCGAGACACTGAAATATGTGATTGCAGAGGCAAAGAAGTACAAATCCTTCAAACCCTTGTCCGAGGATCTCGTATCAACGATGAAGAGATTGCTTCCGGTGACCAAAAAGATCGATTCGATGCAACTCAAGCTAGACCACAGTGTGGGGGAACTAAAGGAACTCAGGGATACGATCGAACGAGCTCGTATACTGGTTCACAAGTTTCCAGGCGTCCGGTGGTACGAGAAACCTAAATATACCGAAAAAATCGAGAGACTCAATAAAGATATGGTCAAGTTCTGTGACATTGATCTACAGCTTCTTCAGTATAGGAACCAGTTGACATTGTTGGATTTGAACGGAAAAATTATGGAGAAGGTGGACAGTTTGAGTAAGAGAATGGAGGGCTTGAGTGTTCCTCTCCCCGTTTTTACGGATCTTTGCTCCGTTCCCAAGCTTGATAAGATTCTGGTTGGATTGGATTGGCCATTGGTGGAGCTAAAGAAGAGACTCCTTGACTATGCCGTGGTTAATCTTGTGGTGTCTGCTCCTCCCGGGTGCGGGAAGACCACGCTTGCTACTCAGCTTTGCCATGATACAGAAGTCAAAGGTATTATTAAGTCTTCAAGTGTCTATCTTTACACCTGGATTGTATATCTTGTTACTCATCTAGTTTCCATTGGCAGGAAAGTTCAAGCATATCTTCTTTAATGTTGTGTCAAGTACTCCTAACTTCAGGGTAATAGTACAGAATTTACTCCAGCACAACGGTTACGCTCCACAAGTATTTGACAACGATTCTCAAGCATCCGTTGGCTTAAGAAAACTGCTGGAGGAACTCAAGGGTCCAATACTGTTGGTGTTGGATGATGTGTGGCCAGGATCGGAGTCCTTGCTTCAGAAATTTCGAATAAACTTACCGGATTACAAGATTTTGGTGACTTCTCGGTCTGACTTTCCGAGCTTTGGCTCCATTTATCGTTTAAAACCTTTGGAAGATGAAGATGCTAGAGCCCTTCTCATTCAGTGGGCATCGCGGCCTTATAACACATCTCCAGCTGAGTACGAAGATCTTCTCCAAAAGGTATTGGTTTTATCTCTACGCACTTATAACATTTCTAGAATTTTAATTCTACCTTCAAGTTTTGAGCTTCACTTATCTTGTATGTGGAAACAATAGATTCACGTGGTGGGGATTGCAGGTATTGAAACATTGCAATGGATTCCCGCTCGTGATTGAAATAGTTGGCGTTTCACTTAAAGGACGATCTTTAAACACATGGAAAGGCCAGGTGGAAAGCTGGTCTCAAGGGGAAACAGTTCTTGATAATCCTCAGCCTACTGTGCTAGAATGTCTGCAGCCTAGCTTCAATGCCCTGGAATCCAATCTTAAAGAGTGTTTCTTGGACATGGGCTCATTTCTTGAGGACCAAAAGATTCGTGCATCGGTCATAATTGACATATGGATGGAATTATATGGTAAAAGTAGTAGTATCTTGTGCATGAAGTACCTTGAAGACCTTGTCTCCCAGAATCTGCTTAAAATCTTTCCTCTCGGGTATGTCGTTTCTGTTTCAACGTTGTGTCTCTGCACCTTCTTGCCATCTGCCATTAGAGGAACTCATTTATTTGCTTTATGAGCAGAAATGAGCACGAAGACGGTTTCTACAATGATTTGTTAGTCACTCAACATGATATCCTTAGGGAATTGGCTATCCGTCAAAGCGAATTAAAGGGGAACTTGGAAAGAGAAAGACTGAATTTGGATATAAGAGAGGATAAATTTCCAGACTGGTGTTTGAATCCAAGGCACCCTGTTATTAATGCCTCTCTATTGTCTATCTCTACAGGTAATTCTTGGGGGTTCTCTTTTTTCTGACAATTGAATTTATTCAAATCTCTGTTGTTTCTATAAATATGACTTTCCTGTAACTATGCTTGGTCTTCTTTTTTTTGTTACAGATGATTTGTTCTCATCAAGTTGGGTTGAAATGGATTGCCCCAATGTTGAGGCTTTAGTTCTTAATATCTCTTCGTCAGACTATGCATTACCAAGCTTCATTGCTGGAATGACGAAGCTGAAGGTTCTGATCATCACAAATCACGGTTGTTATCCAGCAAGAGTGAGCAATTTCTCAAGTCTCAGCTCATTACCAAACCTCAAACGGATTAGATTGGAAAGAGTTTCAGTCACTTTGCTGGACATTCTCCAGTTGCAACTCGTCAGTCTCAAAAAGCTGTCTTTGCTCATGTGTAGTTTCGCTGAGGTTTTTTACGACATGGAAGAAATAGATGTCTATAAAGCTCTTCCGAGTTTACAGGATATTGACATAGACTATTGCTACGATCTCCATGAGTTACCGTATTGGATCTCTGAAGCTGTTTCATTGACGACACTTAGCATCACAAATTGTAACAAGCTCTCTGTACTTCCAGAAGCTATAGGCAACTTGAGTAAACTGGAAACGTTGAGGCTGAGTTCTTGCATTAATCTCTCTGAGCTTCCTGAAACGATAGAGAGACTCAGCAATTTGCGGTTTCTGGATATATCTCACTGCTTAGGATTGAGAAAGTTGCCCCTAGAGATTGGGAAGCTGCAGAAGCTGAAGAAGATATCGATGAGGAAGTGTTGGAGATGTGAATTGCCGGATTCAGTGATAAATCTAGAGAACCTGGAGGTTAAATGCGATGAAGAAACTGGAATGATCTTGTGGGAAAGGTTGAAGCCAAAAATGAGAAACTTGAGAGTTCAAGAGGAGGAAACAGAACATAACTTGAACTTGCTTCAAATGTTTTAAATTATTTGTGAATTAACATTTTCATAGCATCCTGGTGGATTGTCTCCAAATGTAAATGGAAACAATGGTGTTATTATCTGTTATGTTTGCCAAATGTCAAAGAGTATTTTATTACGACTTATGAGCCATTCCCATTGTATTGTAATGATTTAAAATTAATGAACTTAGTAATTACGCATCTTGAGTCTCTTCATGTTACGTAGAAACGCCAAACGAAGACGCTAACTCAATTTCCATGTAGTTTCGCAGTAAGTCAACGACTAGAAGTTTGCTTTGCCACTAAGCTAACGCTCTTGATTTCGTTTTCCACATTTTGGCGAAGCATACACTTGAGAGACCCACCTTCTTTTGACATATTATCCTTTAGAAGAAGAAGAAAGAAGAAAAAAAGAAAAGAAAAGCGAGAATGAGCGATTTGTTTCTCGGAGCTCTGGTATCTGAGGGTCTGAAAAAGTTGATTGCAGAGGCAAAGAAGTTCAAAGATTTCAAACCCTTGTCCAAGGATCTCGTATCAACTATGGAGAGATTGATTCCGTTGACCGAAAAGATCGAGTCGTTGCAAAAGGCGCAGGAACCTGATGTTGGGGATCTAAAGGGGCTGAAGGAAACGATGGAAAGAGCTAGTGATCTGATAGATAAGTGTCGAGACGCCTCGTTATTCACGAGATCGTTGCGCACAAGAGACATCGAGAAAGTCAACAAGGATATGCTTAAGTTCTGTCAGATTGATATACAGCTTCTTCTGCGTAGCAACCAATTGCAGTCTATGGAAGCCAGTGATAATAATTTCCAAACCGTCAATAAGAAGCTCGACCAGTTGAGTGTTTCCGCGCCCGTTTTTAGGTATCTTAATTGTTCGGTTCCCAAGCTTGATAAGGTACTCGTTGGATTGGATTGGCCATTGGTGGAGCTAAAGAAGAGGCTCCTTGACAAAACCGTGGTTAATCTTGTGGTGTCTGCTCTTCCCGGGTGCGGGAAGACCACCCTCGTTACTCAGCTTTGCCACGACCAAGATATCAAAAGTATACTCTTAAAGTTTCCATCTTTACACCTGGAATTGTATATTCTTGTCGTTTCTCATCTAATGTTTTCCATTTGCAGAGAAGTTCAAACATATCTTCTTTATCGTTGTGTCAAGAACTCCTGACTTTAAGCGCATAGTAAAGGATTTAGTCGAGCACAAAGGTGACCAAGCCCCTACATTTCATAACGATACTCAAGCAGCTATTGGCTTAAGAAAACTGCTAGAGGAACTTACGGGATCTGGCATATTGTTGGTGTTGGATGAGGTGTGGCCTGGAGCGGAGTCCTTTCTTGAGAAATTTCCGACTGACATACCGAATCTCAAGATCTTGGTGACTTCTCCGTCTGACTTTCTGAATTTCGGTTACACTTATCATTTGAAACCTTTGGAAGACGAATATGCCAAGGCCCTTCTCGTTGAATGTGCATCACGGCCTGATCACGCATCTCCAGCCCAGTATGAAGATCTTCTCCAAAAGGTATTAGTTTCTTTTCAATCCTCTATTGAGCCTACCATTGGTGATCTAATATCTTGTAGCCCACAATTGTCTCAATCTTTTTGACATGGTGGGGATTGCAGATATTGAAACGATGCAACGGACTCCCACTCTTGATTAAAGTAGTAGGCTCTTCGCTTAAAAACCGATCTCTAACTCAATGGCAAGGCCAAGTGATAAGCTGGTCGTCTATAGGAAGCACAGTTCTTGATAATCCTCGTGATACTGTTCTGAAGCCTACTTTCGATGCTCTAGACCCCAATCTCAAAGAGTGTTTCTTGGACATGGGTTCGTTTCTTGAGGGCCAAAAGATCCGTGCCAGGATAATAATAGACATATGGGCCGAGTTATATGGTAATGTGTGTATAAAGGAAAAAGAAAAAGTTATCCTCTGTATGAAATACCTCCAAGACCTTGCTGCCCATAATCTTCTTGATCTTGTTCCTCTCGGGTAAGTCTTAATTTCTTTTTCTAACTCAACTTTAAAAGTTTTCAAAATTTTGGTCTAAGAAGTCGCTTTAAAACAGTAAAAAGGAGCACGAAGACGGTTTCTACGATGAGTTCTTAGTCACTCAACATAATATCCTGAGGGACTTAGCTATCCATCAAAGCGAATCAGAAGCAATCCTGGAAAGAAAAAGACTAAACTTGGTGCTAAGAGAAGATAAATTTCCAGACTGGTGTTTGATTCCAAGTCACCCTGTTATTAGTGCCTCTCTATTATCTATCTCTACAGGTAAAATTAATTCTCCAGGGTCCTCTTTTTCTGACAATTGAACCTACTGATGATTATACATAATCTCTGTTCTTTTTAGAAATATGACTTTCCTGTAACTATGCTTGGTCTGTCTTTTTTTTATTACAGGTGATGTATTCTCATCAAATTGGGTTGAAATGGATTGCCCCAATGTTGAGGCTTTAATTCTCAATCTTTCTTCATCGGACTATGCATTACCAAGCTTCATTGCTGGAATGAAGAAGTTAAAGGTTCTGACAATCACAAATCACGGTGTTGGTCCAGCAAGATTGAGAAAATTCTCGTATCTCAGCTCATTACCAAACCTGAAACGGATTAGATTGGAAAAAGTTTCAGTCACTTTGCTGGACATTCTCCAGTTGCAACTCGTCCGTCTCGAAAAGCTGTCTTTCCTCATGTGTAGTTTCGGTGAGAGTTCAGATGACAAAAAAGAAATAGATGTCTCTAAAGCTCTTCCGAGTTTACAAGAGATTGACATAGACTATTGTTATGATCTCCATGAGTTACCGTATTGGATCTCTGAAGCTGTTTCATTGGAGACACTTAGCATCACAAACTGTAATAGGCTTTCTGTACTTCCAGAAGCTATAGGCAACTTGATTAAGTTGCAAGTGTTGAGGTTGAGTTCTTGCATTAATCTCTCTGAGCTGCCTGAAACTACTGTGAGACTCAGCAGCTTGCAGTTTCTGGATATTTCCAATTGCTTAGGATTGAGAAAGTTACCTCTAGAGATTGGGAGACTGCGGGAGCTGAAGAAGATCTCCATGAGGAAGTGTTGGAGATGCGAATTACCGTATTCAGTGAGGAATCTAGAGAATCTAGAGGTGAAATGCGATGAAGAAACTGCATACATGTGGGAAAGGTTGAAGCCAAAAATGAGAAACTTGAGAGTTCAAGAGGAGGAAACAGAACATAACTTGAACTTGCTTCAAATGTTTTAATTTGTTTGTGAAATACCATTTTCATTGCTTGTGTGGGTCTTGCTTGTATTGTTGTTGTTTTCATCTTCCAAATGTAAAAGAGAAGAATGCTGTATGCTTCTGTTTCTATCAATAAAACTATACATTTCATATTTGGTTATTGCTGTTTGAGTTTTCAACTTTTCATTAGTGTTACAAATCTACTTTTACACTGCAATTTAGTTTCAATATTTCTACTTCTTCTGTTAGTTTTCTAATATCTTCGTAAGCTTACATCTAACAAATCGTTTTGGATATTAGATACTTACATTGAAATTAAAATTTAGATGATAGTTTTGGATAAGAAGCTGAAAAATAAATATTTGTTTTTTTAACATGGATGTTCTTTTCTATTTGCATTTTCCTGCAAAATCATCCCATATTCGATCAATCAACTCATCTATAGGTATCTTTCTTTGAATATTACTTCTCATCACATTTTTTTAATTCAATCAATAAACATTGTTGACCCTTCTTTCCCCCAAGGACGCTGGTAGCTTTCGCGTGTTTCACAAGTTACCATTTACCTTTTCTCGGTAACTTCTGTTTTGGGTGCGCGTGACTTTTCGTTATACATATTTGTAGTTCGTCTAATGGGATTCACGACGAGTCTTTAGTCTTGAAATGAAGACAAGTCAAAAGAAAAAAAAGTCTGTAAAATTACTCTGTTTTCTGCATTAAGTATTAAGTTCAGAAAACTCCTCTCCAAGTCTCCATCAATAGGAACCATTATGAATTCGAACCAAAGCTTCGATGCCTTGACCCACAATCTCAGAGAGTGCTTCTTGGACATGGGCTCGTTTCTTAAAGACCAGAAGATTATTGCTTCCACAATAATTGACTTATGGTCTGGATTATACGGTAAAGAGAATATCATCTGCATGAGTTACCTCCAAGATCTTGCCTCCCACAATCTCCTTAAACTTCTTCCTCTTGGGTATGTTACTTTCTATTCATATCTACCAATTCTTGATCGGTCTTATTATATTTGTTGAAACTAGATTCAGTATCCATAAAAAGACATGATTGATAGCATGCTTATTGGGAGATTTACAAACAAAATTAAGAAACCTTAACTTTTGAAACCTTCAAACCGAAAAAAAAAAGCATTGTAAGAAACCTCAAAACCTAGAAACTAAACCCTAAGTGACGAAGTCCTAAAAACTAAAAGTCTTATATCCTAAATCCTAACTCTTAAAATCTAAATCATTATTAACCCAATACCTAAATAAAATAGTATAGTTTTTACATTTTAATAGTTTCGACCTATTTTTAATTGATTTTTTCCTTGCGCTTTTATTTTCTCAATTATCAGTTTTATATTTGCTTTAACATCAGGAAAAATGAGTATGAAGATTGTTTCTTCAATGAGTTCTTGGTCAAACAAGACGACATCTACAGAGAATTTGTTATACATCAATCCGAAAAAAAGTCTTTTTCGATCCTCCAAAGGAAAAGATTAAACTTGAATATACAAGAGAACAAATTTCCAAAGTGGTGTTTAAATCTAAAACAACCTGTTATTATTAATGCTTCTCTCTTGTCTATCTCCACTGGTAATACAATTATTTCAATACTCTGTTTTCACACTCTTCAAAAATATTCTATAGCTTAATTGATATGGTTGATCTTTCTTTCCTTTTTGGCTTACAGATGATTCATTTACATCAAGCTGGGTTGAAATTGATTGTCCAAATGTTGAAGTTTTAGTTCTTAATCTCTCTTCATGAAACTATGCATTACCAGACTTCATTGTTACAATGAAGAAACTGAATGTTGTGATAATCATAAATCACGGTCTTGAACCTACAAAGTTGACCAATTTGTCGTGTCTCAGCTCATTACCGAACCTGAAACGGATCAGATTCGAGAGAGCTTCAATCAGTTTGCTTGATATTCCCAAACTTCAGCTCAATAGCCTTGAGAAGCTATCGTTATGGTTGTGTCATGTCGATGAGGTTCTCAACGAGTCCGAAGGTGAAGTTTCTGAAACTCTACAGAGTTTACAGGAAATCGAAATTGATTATTGTTACAATCTTATTGAGTTACCACATTGGGTCTCTCAAATTGTTTCATTGAAGAGGCTTAGCGTCACCAATTGTAACAAGCTATGTAGACTCTTAGAAGGTCTAGGCAACTTGACGAACCTTGAAATGCTGAGACTGAGTTCTTGTAGTAATCTCTTTGAGCTTCCTGAAACCACCGAGAAACTCAGAAATTTGCGTTTTCTCGATGTTTCTGGTTGCTTCCAACTGAAAAAGTTGCCTCTAGAGATTGGGAACTTGCAGAAACTGAAGAAGATTTCGACGAGAGATTGTTATCGATGCGAGTTGCCAGATTCAATGAAGAATCTAGAGAATCTGGAGGTGAAAGGCGACGAAGGGACTGTCTTCTTATGGAAGAGATTCAGACCAAAAATGAAGAATCTGACAATAACAGAGGAGGAAGCAGAACATAACCTCAACTTGCTTCAACTGTTCTAATGTCAATTTGCTTTGTGTGTGTCAGTGTGTGCTGTCTGCAAGTATTTAGCACTGGAAGATTTATATATATAGATATGATATTTTACATTACATATATGTAAGAAAAGAAAGAAAACAACAAACAAACAGACAATGAGCCAATACAAAAATGGCAAATGTAGAAAACCAGGAGATTAGACACTGGTCTCGAAGAAACAGATGCGCTTTTGGTCATAAAAAGCCTCTCTTTTTTTATCACAGAGCATAAACTATCTCTCCGCTACTGTCAATGTCGATTTCAGACTCAGAATCAAAGTCATCCATATCATCGTCAAGATCAAGATTGTCCGTCATGAAATCGTCTAAGCAACGGTTGCGAACAGCGGGAATTGTGGCTTCAGAGATGATTTGCATGATTGTGTCAAGGCTTTGCATTGGTTGTTCAGGCTCTTGAAATTGGCTTCCTGTGTTGCTCTCGTCCATTAGATCAGCTGGGAGATTCTTCAAGAACCAAGCATGGGTTTTGATCTCTGGAATACTAATTCTCTGTCCAACAACAAACATCAAAGATGTCAGATCCGTCTATGTTTAAAGATTAGAGATGAGTAAAGGAAATGACTTACGGTAGCGGGATCAGCCACAAAGATTCTTGAAATCAGATGACAGCATTCAGGTGAAATCCGTATGTCTTCAGGAATTGCGTATTTAACGCTAAGGATTCTCTGGGTTATACAATCATAAAGAAAATAAGAAGATAATTAAGAGATAAGCAGAGAAACAATCACTTTAGCTTGTTACCTGTATTGTCTTTCGATAGTCTCTTGGCTCTTCTGGATCTTCGAATGGATAAGCTCCAACTAACATGACGTATAAGGTTACACCGCACGACCATACATCTGCAATCTGGTTTTGTAACACTCGATAATTGATTAGTCGCCCATGGAGAAAAAGCAAATTACAGAGGAATTCCTTTAAAAAGCTCTTACCTTGCCATCATATTCCTGACGAAGCAGCACCTCTGGTGCAATGTAAGCAGGAGTACCAACAGTTGACTTTGGTTGTGAGTGAAGAACAGATGACTGCCAAACAGAATGCATAAGCAAACACAATCACCTTAAACACAAACTTGAAGTAGACAAAATTATATGAGAAATAAAAATACCTTAGAATATCCAAAATCACAAATTTTTAAGCGAGGTGCAGGACTTCCATCCAACAATGTATTCTCCAGCTTCAGGTCGCGATGGCAAATTTGCTTCATAAAGAAACCCAACACAAGCTTAAATCATTGAACAGCAACATAAATAAATTTTACGTCCATAAGCTCCATGAACATTTTCTCTACATACCATCGCATGACAATAGCTGACTCCAGATAGAAGCTGCTGAAAGAAGAATCGAGCCTGTAGAAGAAGAAATATAAAAGATTTTAGGGATAAAAAAACAGAGACGCCTGAAACAGAAATAAGAGAATCAAGCTTAAACAGAAATGCAAACCTCATCCTCGCTAAACCGTCCTGCATTACAAATCCGCTCATAAAGCTCACCACCAGAGGCATATTCCATTATGATAGCCAAATGAGTCGGTGTTAAAATGACCTATCCTCAGTTACAAGAAACCGTGTGTAAAAAGGTCTAAAACCACACTGGCTTATAATTTTTGAAGATAGGAAGTGGAAGCTGTTGAATTTCACCTCTTTGAATCTGACAATGTTAGGATGCCTTAGTGACCTGTGGTTTATGATTTCCCTTTGAACATTTTCATCAATCTGAAACTCGTTATCGATCACCATCGTTAGAAATCAGCCACAATTCAAGCGTTTACGATAATTGACAAAACCAGAACAGTGAAAACTCATAACAACAACTAAAAAGACATATCAATATCTATATTTCAAGCTGATCCCCTATCATCATGAAGCGTTAAAAATTAGGAAAGTCATATCTTTAATTTCGAATTCACAACATAAAACACCTTAAAGCGGCACTCAAAAGCATAATCATCATCATCAAACGATAACAACCATAAAAGACGAATAATTAGCATACCCTACAAAAATAGCGGTAAAACGCAAAGTCGAAAATCCAAAAACGTTAGATACAACAAGTACTAGTACCACTAAATTTGGAAAGTGGAAACTAAAGTAATACACTATAACGATCACTGAAGTAAAGAAATCATCGACTTCCAAATATAGAAAAACTAAAAAAATGAGATCTTTTGAAAAAAAAAAATTAAAACCTTATCTCCTCTCTCGATGTACTTAACAGCAACAAGCTCCTTTGTGACTTTATCCCTCATGAGCCGAGCCACTCCGAAATTACCCGACCCAATATCCTTAACGAAGTCGTATCGATCACTGTCGTGCATAATCGGCATATCCATCGGTCCAGTGGTCACTGGTGCTCGATCCATCTCCGTTTTCTCTTCTCTCGTCTTCCTCTATCTCGCCGATCACATCAGAGGCCCAGAACCTCGACGCTTCCCCGCCCAAAATTTCGAATTTCCCACGAATAGAATCTGTTGTCGCTGGAATCTACTAAGAGGAAGATTCGCGAAAGGAAAATATATTTCGAAGAGGAAGAAAATCGAAGAGGGAATGAGAGAAAGAGAGAAGAAGAAGAAGAAAGGGAGCAGGAAAAAATCAATAAAGTCAATTATTGGTCGCCCCAAGAGATAAGGATAATCCCAAAACGACAACGTTCTGTTGGTTGATACGACAAGAGCCGCCGCGTTTTGATGATTGATGTTGCTTCTGAAGAAACTATAACAAAAAAATATATAAATATAAATAAAGTGAAAAAAGAAAAAAGCGCGACTTCACTCGTCCCTGTCGGCTAAAAACAATAACCTTTTTCTCTATAAATTCTCTGTATTTATCCATTTCGATTTATTTCTCTCTTTTTCCCCTTTTTCCTTATTAATAATGTGTATCAAACGAACAAGATAAATTGTTGTAAAAAAAAGGAGAAACAAATAAATAGTTATTACGAAAAACAGATCATTTAAAAGGGAAAAAAAAGAATAATAAAGGGAGATTTTTTTTGTTTTGGTAACAAGATATTCTAATTTAGACCCAAAAAACAAGATATTCTAAAAAATTAGTTTGGGGGGAAAAATAAGAAAACCTTAGTGCAGAAGGAAACAGAAGCTTGAAAGTCACGTGTTGGACAAGCGGCCATGTGATGGAAGAATATTCTCTAGCATTGTGCCGTTAGCTGACGGCGTTAGAAACGTAGACACAGACTGCCAAAACGGAACGGAGGTGGAAAAGACGGTGAGGTAATTCGCGCGAAGCAGAGTGGTGTGACACTGACAGTGACGTGGCAACTTCTATGAGTTATTGATTAATTTAACTTTTTTAAAAAAGGTTTAATGGGCCTGTGCTTGTTATACGAAATGTATTTGGGCCTTTAAATATATCAAAAAGACGAGACTAGTTGAAATCATGGACGATTGATTGGATGTATTATCATTTATCACATCTGCATGAAACATAGTCAAAACTTTAGCTTATTGAATTTGTCGGTCCATATATATAGACACTCTTAAAATAGAATTCACTTAGGACTGTCGTGTTAAATTGGTTGTTGGATTGACCTGTATATATGAATATATATATGAAATTATTGCGACACGAGCCATTTAATTTATAAGAGTACCACAGGGACACTAGTGACTACTGTTAGAGAAAGAGAGAGAGAGAAGGATATATAATGTATTTAAGTTGATAAAAAGGAGTGAATGGGTTTATGGGTAAGTGCGCAATTAATGGGTCAGTGCTTAATTTAATGACCGATGCTCATCAATTTCACCACCTTCTCTTTATTGCTATACTAAGCATCCTACTGGTGAGATTAGTATACTATTATATGCACATGCACATTAAGTACCCTTGTTTCTCATGAACCATCAAGTAAAAATATCTATAGCTCACCCACATACATAACATCTACTGATTTATATGATCATGCTATATTCAAACGTGTAAGTGAATGAAACTTAACTAAGACTTCTAGATTGGTTTGGCTATATAGTTGGTGCTGATCTGATTCTGAGAAGTGAAAAAGTAAACCATGCTATGCTCAGGTCTTAAGGGAGGATATATATAATTATTAATGATAGGAGTAGTCTTGAAGAGAAAAAGGCTATGGAAGAGAGAGCCAAAATTAAATTGATGAGTGGTCAAAGAGTGTTAATAAATGACCCAAACACAAACTTAATTGCCAAGCATTCACACTTAACTACTTCTTTAGCTTCATCTACTTGATGAATATTATATGCGTTTGTTTGTAAGTATAATATTGTATAAAAACTCATTTTAAAAAAGAAACAAAAGGTAAACTATTATCCCATGTATGATATACCAATCTATAGAGGAATTTGAAAAATTCCACAAATAAAACATGTAAACACGGGAAAAACAAAGATGGCTCATTCCATAGTTTTTCTTTTAATAATTCGGTTTGACATTTTGATAAACCACTAAGCCAAGTGATCCTGCTCTTATCATCTAATTTACAAAGAGAATTGCATCCGAAAACACTAATATCTCTCATTTTTACTTAAACCAAAAGAAACATCAAAAAAATTAAAAATGGGAAATACAAGAGAAATAGTAAAATAATTTTCCGTAATGAAAAACGAGAGGGAGAGATGGAGTGTAGATCTTTTGTTCAGTTTGATACGAGCCTTTGGGTTATAATACTCTTCACCAAAACTCAAAATCGACCAAATATCGCTGACTTTTTTGTGGGTCGTTTGACTTTTACGTGTTGTGTCTTTTCGCTGTTGGACGTGCGACAAGATTAGAAAGGAAGAAAAACTCGATTGTCCGTAATGCCTTGAGCAAAGTCAGAGTTTCCAACTGCAAGAAAAGTCGAGGAAATAAGTTAAAAAGATCCAAGACAAATTCAAGAAACGATAATATAAAGAAGTTGATCGATGTGATTGAAAGTAATATATGGATGCATAAAGTGTATCTATTCTAATGAGACAACACATAAAAGATTTCCAGACAGAAAGGTGTAAGCAAATCTTAGACTCTTAAGCTACACATATTATCTCTATTAGGTAGAAGAAAGCTAATATTTATCGTAAGTTACTACTACCATATCATTACACTAGTCTAGATCAAGAATTGGTGAAGTGATCTGACCCACCATGAATTTAAAAACTTTTTTTTGGAACAACTAGGTTAGTTAATGCATTATTTGTTCAGAGAATCTAACAAATAGGCAGTTTTAAAATATGGGCTATATGGCTAGAAGAACTAGAAGAGTTATTGAAGAAATGACAAGGCTTTATCATTAAATGTAATATATAAAGCAAAACCTCCTCTGTACCACTGTTACTGTACTATACCATAAAGAATAATCAAATTGCAGAAAAAAAAACAAAACCGAAACCCTAAATATTATTAGCGGGGAAAATTTAAAATACGGTTTTTTTATTGTTGCCACGTACCTCGAATTGAGGAAAATTTGAGGTTATTGAGCAAGCGAGAAGGTCAAAGGCCGTATCTTTTTCTTTTTTCTTTTTTTTCTTTTAATTTCTCTCTTTCTTTCTTTTTTATTAATTACCGAGATGAACCAATGATATTCCTTCTACCCTCCTCGCTGTCTGAATTCGGCTGCGTCTGCGTCTCCTGCGTTTGAAGCGGTAGCGGTTGAGAAGACTGTGTAGGTATGAATAACTGAGCCTCGTGATGTTGATGATGTTGATGTTGATGTAATTGCTGATCCGTATGATAGTTATCATTCGTCGGAGGACTATCAACAAAGTTACCACCAAGAGCCAAAGACGGTGACATTCCGGTTACGTTCGTACCGCCGGAGGTTAACTGATTAAACCCGGTTACTGTAACCGAACCGGTCGGTACAGAGTCAAAACCATTATCAAACCTCAAAATCTCAACTTGACTATTACTTCCTCCAGCTCCATACGCTCTAAACATTTCATTCTGTTGCTCTCTCGCAACCGCTGCTAATTGCTGAGCCTCGAAAATCTGTTGCTGTTGCTGATGGTACAGCTGTCCAGTTGGAATAGCCATCATTGGCAACAAGTTATGGTGATGGTGGTGAGTCAGCACAGACGCCGAAGAAGAGGAAGACGGTCGCTGCGGTTGCGGCGGTAGAGACATGAAATGCGGTTGAGGATGATGCTGCGTTTGGAGAATAGGAAGCATAGCCTGAGGACCAGCGTAAGTCGCGAGCTCTTTCTTGGCGTCTTCAAGATCGCGTTGAAGCTGTTTAAGCCGGTGTTGAAGGATCGAGATTAAACCGACGCAACCGTAAACCGGGTCGCGAAGTCGAGCTTCGGCTTCGTAGAAAAGAGAGTTAACGGCGTCTTCTCTTTGGTTAGAGACTAGTTCGTTGAGAAGCTTAGCGACGTTACTTGCTCCGAAAACTTTGTGAACGTATGCGAATTTTGCTGGTTGGTCTGGTGGGAAGTATGGAGCGAATACACATTCTTGTGTGCATTTTCTCCTTAGGAATTTACAAGCTGCACATGGAGAGCTTGAAGACGCCATTTCTTTTCTCTCTCTCTCTGGAAAAGCCTGGAAGAAGAAAATATTCAATTTCTTTGATTAAAATAAAAAAGTTTTTTGAAAATATGAAAATAGGGATCGTGAAAGTAAATGCATCGAGGAAGCTTCGTGTCACAGTCATTAGAGGATAACATTGAGAAGAAGAAAACAAAAAATGATATTGTGATTCGTGCATACAAAAATGCTCCGTACAAGAAATAGAATAGTGAAACAAAATTAAAATCAGAAGTTTTGAAAAAAACTATAAACAATATATCTTTGATTATAAGAGAAAGCTAGGGATGGTTACAAACCAAAATATTAGATGAGGATGTCGACCTTCAAAAGCTTTTCTCGAATACAGATCTGTTTCGGAGTACAGAAATTTTCATTTTCCTGTATTAAAAAAAAGTAGGTTTTATGGGAAGTATACGAAAGAAGAAGATCAAGAGATTCCAAAATAAAACAAAATATAAATCATCATCATAAATGATAAAAATAAATTAAAAAAAGAAAAGAAAAGTCTATCAATTGATATTATCAATCCATGTCAATCACAGTAATAGCTGAATCAAATCATGGATCAAGAAAAGGAAAAAATCAGTCTTACCTCAACTAAAACACGAATCTTTCTCGTTTTCAGAAACTTTTTCTCTGTGATATTTTGTTTTTAGCTAGCGTCGTATCTCTCACTCTCTTCATCGCCTGATCCCATGATCGATCGAGAGATACGTAGAGTGAGTAAGAAGTTACAACTAATCGGGTTCTAGGGTTTCTGAGTAAACCCAGAAAAAAACCCGATTATTGATCTGATCTCCGATTTATTCTGCCCTAAGGCCCAAGATTTATAAACCGAAGAGGAAAACAAATGAAAGAAGACGAAAATGGAAAAGAAACAAAAAAGGAGGCTTTTCTAATGACGGAGACAATCTTTTATACTAGCGGATACGCCATAAACCATAGCCGTTGAGATTACAATAGAGTGAAGTTTACAGCCGTTCGATCTTCGTAATTATTATTATTCTAAGCAACCGCGTACGTAATGACAGTGTTGTCCCTGTAGTATTTGATTAGATTATTGACTGAATTACCCTTTATTTAACTGCTGTCTTCGTCTCGAGACAAAGTCCTTTTCCTCTAATCTCAAACTGATACGAAATCTTAAACAGTTACTGAAAAAGTCAGCCCCACGAATACAACAATTTCATTTCTTTTTTGTTCTCCCATCTTCTTTATATGCAATTTCACTCCAACGTACAATTATTGAATCATCTTATACTATCAAATTTGTAAGCAATGATTATTAAAGTTTTAAGCTACAATCACAAAAAAAATTAGTATATAGTTTTAAGGTCACATGCCAACTGGAGATGGAATTAAAGTGCTTCGTTATGTTCAACACAAGTCTAATGTTGCACATGCTTGTGTGTTTTATCATTGATAATTGAATGCACTTTTACAAAGAAAAATATCGTAAATTAAATGTACTAAGCATTCATTGCTGAGAATTTTGAACCCATTTTTTATGGACAACAAAAATTTTCATTTAATTCATTAACTGATATCTAGGAAACAAAAAAAAACGATTTAAAATTGAACTTAAAGTAGAACAAACTAATGTTCTCATTGCTTCTAAAAGTAGCAAATACTATCGAATTATAATCAAATTTTGACCATTAGCAAGGGTATTGTTGTAACTTCCTAATAAGACCACTACAAGTTGCCACACGTGCGCCAGAGCCACGAACATCAATCAACACAGGTTAATTACACAGTTATCATTAGGTCAAAATTTTACCGCATGGACTTCTTATTTAATCAACTTGTTTCATCTTATTATTACTCACCTTAAAAAAATGTTACTTACAATATTAAAAAGGAATCGTAGGGGATTTATATACCCTCATATAAATTGGCATCCACGAGGCGATATACATGATTATGTGGATGAATTAAAACTTCTGAAAATTTTGATTATCCATATATTGTATAACTTTTAAACTAAAGTTTGAGTTAGCGAACAGAAACTAATTCATCTTAATTCATTGGTTATTTATCTGATAAAGACACGTTCACACGTAAGCAATGTTACATGTTCAAACAAACATATCGTTTTCACTAAATATTTCCTTGAAAACGAATAAGATTCTTCATAATATTTTAGATTTAGTGACAATACACCAAAAAAATACTCAAATATAAATATTCTTTCTTTCTTTTCTTAGAAGATAAATTTGTAAGATTTGCTTACAAACAAAGAATTATAATAAGATACAAGGACGCACAAATACCCATAGATCAATAATAATACATTTCTCAGCTTTTCTCCCGTTTGCTTCGTTGAGTTTTATGAAACCTAGGCGAAAAATTAACGTAGAAACGTAGAAAAGTCGCATACAAAAATATATACGATGAACAAGTGATTGGCGTTAGAATTTGGCATACAACGGCACTTTTCTACGTGCTCGATCGTATATATTATTATACTTTTAAATTTGAGTTTAGCAAAAAAAGATATACTATATTATAAATCCCGCTTATCAGCTATAAAAGTTGTACGTTTGTAAAATATAGTTTTCAAAAAAAATCAACTCAACAAAATTTCATCAACATTTGAAATTCTGTTTCCATCTTCCAACTCGTAATGATCTTTTTAAGATGAATTAAGTTGTTCTGAATCTTGGATTTATAAATTTCAGTTCAAATTATAATACGTCATTAACGATGCTTAAACAAAAAGTCCCTTCCTATAAATATTATGTTTGACTAATCAATTGATTCTTAAAGAGTTACGACTAATCAAGTAATCAGATATGAAAATATTTTCAGCATTAAAGATCCTTCACCAAAAAAAAGAAAAGCAAACAACAAAAATATAAAACAAAAAAAAATCTAAAGAGTTGAGATCCGATCTTTTAAGACGTAGACCTCTCTCGTCGATACTACAAAACTTGTTTCGTCCGTGCAAATCCCATGGCATTACTGTAATAACAAGACAAAGATGAAGAAAATAAAGGGCCCATTGGATGACGTCAGCCGTAGCACATAGAAACTTCACAGTGGGACCTTCCTAAGAAAAATAAATATATACTACATAATAACAATAATAACGAAGACATCTATTATTCTCATTGTTTCATTTAATTTTATTGCTTTTCTAAATCATTTTCCGCACCTCGAAATTTTTTGCATTGATTTTAAATAATTATATTCTATTAACAGTATAAGGTTAATTAATGCAACGTAGATTCGTAATTTTAATTTTTTTTATCATATTCCTCTACCATGTTATAATTATAGATGTAAGCATGTATATTTGTCTTTCTGTAATCTTGAGAGATTGTTTATTTGTCTTTCGCTAACTTTTAGATATACTATATATGTACAAAGTTAATGCTGGTTAGGTTTGTTATATAATCGTCGTGATGTTGACTTTATCATTTGCTCTCTGATTCGACACTGTCACGTGCATTGGACCGTCTCTCATTTGCCAGGTATTATTGTTATTGAATCATCTTATTGTATATTCTGATTGTCTCCCCTCCATTGCCATCTTGGTATCTTATTATAAAAGCAACAAACTTTTCAGGTACTAAATTACTAATGGTGATACTAGATCAGGCGGTGCGTAACAATTAGATTAGGCATATTAATTCCAACATATTATTACGGAATTAAATAAACATATAGTCAAATGATACAATACGAGTATAACATAAGTGTAATGATGATCGTAATAGGATAAACACATTTAACAAACAGAGACTTGAACCGCGTTATACATAATTCTCAACTTACGTATACTACATGTGTGTTTCGTAAATGACAAATAGATTTGTGACTAAACGAAATCGCAATTTAGTATTTTCTTTTTTGAATTTTGTGACCACATACTTTATAGGCCTTTCAGCCAAATCACCAACTTAATATTATCTACAACCCTATATTAAAAAGATAGTTTTGATTGATATAATACACAATTATCACGAGTAAAACGAGAAGATGAAACAGAGTCAAAGTAACCTAGAGATACGTATATCTAAAAACATTGGTTGGTAAGAAAGTAAGTTAAATGAAATAATTATAGAAGGTGTGCGCGTTTGAGTTTTGGCCTTACTGGGTAAATAGGCTTAGCGTGTGAGCAACTGCATACTGATACGGCTTGGAAAAATCAGGATAAGACAACGAAAGAATGTTGTTATTACGAAAAAGACAAAAAGCACGACCAAATACTTCGTGATATATTTGTTAATAAAACATATAAACGTGACTTATATGTTGAGTATTATATCTACATAACATACATCACGATAATAAAATGCTAAATGATGAATCAAACGATATACAAACTTTGACTTATTTTCAACTACCCTTTTTAACAGTTAGATAGTATCAAAAGAAATCATAATATAAGGTTTTGGGTATTTTGTATTTAAATTTTACAAAAAAATTTCCCAAAATATCCAACCTACGAACAACGAAAAAATATTTCTCATATATATTATTGAATTTTGACAAATAAATGAATGTGTAAGACCACTTTGGTATATAGATATTTGGCTTTGCCTCCGACTCAAAATCCCAATAAACAACAAACTACTTGAAGCTATATTATGCCAATGGGCCAATTACAAAGCCCAATAATAAATTAGTTTGTACCACGGAAAGCCCACGAAGCTTAAACCCCCTCCATCGCCCGAATTTGATGAAGAAAAAAACCCTACCGTCACTCAAACTCTACCAATAGAGATGGCGAAATGGTGGCGTGGCCTGAGATCCGCGGCGGAGGTGGCTGATCTGCCGGCATCTTCATTCGGTCGATCGATTCGGTGTTTACATCAATATGAGACGATTCAGGCGATACCACGTGAGGCTACGGGACGAAGAGTATCGGCTCGGGATCGGACGATTGGCCGGATTCCGGCCGTGGTTTTCCCCCAGTCGCTTCTTGAAACCGATGCTTCGAAGCGAGGAGTTTCGAGGAAGCAGCTTTTGACGGCTGATAGGAAGCAGATTAAGTCCATTCTCGACTCTGTCGGCCTCCCGTTCTTCTGTTCGACCACTTTCAAGCTCCAGATCCGAGCTGGGCAGGGTTCGTCGACGCTAGTTGAATCGGGTCAAGTACTTCCCCTCAAGGTACTTGAAATTTTCACCTATTTTCAGTTTTAATCACATGGATTTAGAAATATGCGAAAACGTGGCTGTGGATTTCGGTTACGAATATTGTGAGTGAAGTTGCTGATGGGATTTTAATATGATGAGTTTGGTTACTTCTATTAGATTCACAGAGATGAAGAAACTGGAAAGATACTTAATTTAGTCTTCGTATGGGCTAATGATGGAGAGCAGCTGAAGGTTGATGTTCCTGTTATTTTCAAAGGATTAGAAACCTGTCCCGGTCTCAAGAAAGGTTATACTCTTTGCCTTTTGTTTCTCAGCTCTTGCCTTTTTCATCAAATTTCACATCTTGTACTTACTGAGAAATTTAAGAACTGATGGGAGAGCTGTATTGTGTATTGGTCTTGATGCTTCCTCTTTTGTTATATAGTTATCCATCCTTTAGCTAAATCATGTGAAGAGAAAACTTTCACTTTTATCTGATAGTAGTGTTTTTGTTCCAATGACATAGAAAATTAAGAAATGAGATATTCGATATGTTTGTGGAGGAGCCACCTTTTTCAGTTAAATTCACATTGGGAATAGACTACTTTCAGAATTGTTCTTATGTAAATCCTTTTTAGCAAGGGAGATTTGAATGTTTACCGTTGCCTGAAATATGAATATATGAGCTCATTGTTACTGTTAGGTTATCTTGATATATCAATTTGAGTGTCTGTTGCTGTGAGCAGGGGGAAATCTACGGTCAATGCGGAGCAGCCTGAAACTTCTAGGCCCAGCGGAACACATTCCATCTAAAATCGAAGTAGACGTGAGCAAACTGGATATCGAGGACAAAGTGTTAATGCAAGAAGTTGTATTTCATCCATCGCTGAAGCTATTGAGCAAGAATGAAACCTTGCCTGTGTGTAAGATTGCTGCCACAAGTCCGGTGAAAGAACCAGAAGCTGTTCAAGCATAAACATAAGTCCATGAGAAGGTAACGATGTCTCTCTGTCCCAATTTGTGGAACTTTAGAAGGAAAGAAACAATTTTTTTAGAATAACTCTTTTTGTATAAACGCTTTTGAAGTTAAAGAACTCTAAAGCCTCTACAAGTTGCTTTTCTGTTTCTGAACGAAGCAAAATCAATTCGAATTGGAAAATCATATATCTGTTTTTTGCATCTTTTTGCATGTTACTTCACCTAATAGCCGATTCGTGGCAAGTGTCCGAACAGTTGAAAGAGATTTGTTTGCAATCAGACTGGTTTAGATTTGTTGATAATAGTAAAGCCAACGACTTGGTCCAGTGGCAACTGGGAATTAAGAATGACACGGGTTGTTTCTTGTGACTAGAAGATTCGGCCACGTATACTTTGGTTTTCTTTGACCGTTTACTTGTTTGTAGAATCAATGCAAAAAACGAAGTTGACCCAGCACAAATCTTTTCTTCGTAAATTCAAATTTTTTTAAAAAAAATATATATTTGGATAGATCTCAAGTTCAGCTGCGTTTTGCAGCTTTGACTAATCTTGCTACGTGACCTTTTAAAAAAAAATAATTTCTTCCAATCTATTAAAATGTAATTTCCTCGTAAATGTTGACCGAAAATTTGAATAGATCTTTCCACGGACGTATCTTGCCTAGTTTAGGAAGTCGGAATATAAATCAAAATAGAATGACATATATCAGAATAAAATTATAATTATAATATAAAATAAGCGGTAATTTCGTTGACGAAACAATGTATATAAAGGTGATTAATCTAGTGGGTCTAATCCAGGTTTAAATTTAGTCAATGCCTTGATATTCGTACCGTACGGTTTTTGATAGAGTCGGTTCTACGTCTGTCTATTACAAATTAACATTTTCTCGTTTTTTTTCTTCACATCATGTATTTTACACTTATCTTTTTTATGATAAAAGTTTTATAAACTTTACATTTTTGAATACATATCATTTTTATTGTGTAACCTAATGTTATGTGGATGATGGAGTAGGCTCACAAATTTGATTTTTGTTTGTTTTTGATCTTGTGGATGCTGTTTTACCTTAAACAAAAGCCAATCTCAAAGGTTCACACATACTAGATGATATATTTTACTTTTTTTTGATAATGAAGAAGGTACTAACCTCAATTATGATTATTTTCTCCTTGAGTACAAAAGATTAACCAAACAAATTATGAAAAATAAGCAGAAAAAAATTATTTTACAGATAAAAATAAAATTGAAAAATATTAAAATGTAATATAGATGCGTACATGTGAAAGTTTAGTTAATGATAAAACCACCGTATGATTTTTGTACTTTGATTCACAAATATAGTGTATTGTTTTTAATATGATAGATATATATACATATATATATATACGGAATCTGGATCGGGATCGTTTCCATCGCCGCTTGTTTCGTTTTAACCGTGGGAGGCTCACGCGTCAGAGGAAACTCCGTCACTTGACGGATGACGATGTGTTGGGAGAACGCCGTGCGTCAACGTCTTCTTCCAACGTCGACGTCGGGTTAACTCGATCTCCCAGTGCTTACACGGCGGTTCCTCGCTCCCCTTCTGCCGTTCCGTTACCCTTGCCTCTGCCGTTACCAGAGGTCGCCGGAGATTCCAGGAATCGGAATGCGGGTAACGGTAGAGGATTGAAGGAGAGGGATCGAGATCCCGGTATGGCTATTGCTGATCGCACCTCGTCCGCTCCTCCTGTCACCAGGTAGATTTTGTTTTTCAGTTTTTGTTTCCCCTCATTTCCAATTAGGGTTGGGAGATTTGATCCTAATCTGTTGTCAATATCGCTTGCTTATGATAACAAACAAAATACCCTTTTCCCTTTTAGCAATCTCAGCTTGTTTATGTCTTTCACGTTGTAATCAGCATCAATGGATTTGCCCGTGAATCGAGAAGAGCCTCGGAAAATTCGTCATATCAAGATTCTAGCTGTACAAATAGTCCGAGAACCAGAAATGGTTATTGGGTGAACATTCCAACCATGAGTGCTCCAACGAGTCCGTACATGAGTCCTGTGCCTAGCCCACAAAGGAAGAGTACTGGCCAAGATTTACCCTTTTTTAATTTGCCTCCAAAGAGCAATCAAGTATGGTCAGCACCAGATATGCCATTTGATACATCTGGGTTTCCACCTCCTGCATTTTACGACATCTCTGCGTTTAGTACAGACAACTCTCCTATCCATAGCCCACAACCTCAAAGTCCGCGCAGACAGATCAGAAGCCCACAACCGAGCAGACCATCTTCACCGTTGCACTCGATGCTATCGCCCGAGCACTCGGCTGCACCACGGGATAGCATTTCCTCACCGTTGCATCCGAGGCTGTCCACTGATGTTACGAATGGACGCCGTGAAAACTCCAATGTTCATCCGTTGCCTCTCCCTCCTGGAGCTGCTTGTCCCTCTTCATCAGCTACTTCTGTTCCGTGCCCGCAGGCTCCTCTCAAACTGGATTCGTTCCCAATGAATTCTCAGTGGAAGAAAGGCAAGCTAATAGGTCGTGGCACATTTGGAAGTGTTTACGTAGCCAGCAACAGGTACTCTTTTCTCTCATTGTAATCTCACTCTTTCCTAAAGTTGTTCGAGTGCATAATGCTCCTTTTTAGTGCATTATAAGTTGTTTTTTTCATTCACAGCGAAAATGGAGCATTGTGTGCGATGAAGGAAGTTGAGTTATTTCCTGATGACCCGAAATCTGCAGAGTGTATAAAGCAATTAGAGCAAGTAAGCGCCATGAGAGACAATGCTCTCACTAAGCTTATAAGATGACGTCTGTGTTTGGTTGTTTGTTTTTTCTCCAACCGCCTATCTCATATGTAGCTTGTTTCTGTTTCAGGAAATCAAAGTTCTCAGTAACCTTCAACATCCAAACATTGTGCAGTATATTGGTAGTGAGACAGTAAGTATATCGTCTGTTTACATGCATATAATCTACCTATCCAATGCAGTGTCAGTGTGGCTGAATATTCATTAAGTAATCTCTTTTATTTTGTATCTACAGGTAGAAGATCGTTTCTTTATATACCTGGAATATGTTCACCCGGGTTCAATTAACAAATATATCCGAGACCATTGCGGTACCATGACTGAATCTGTTGTTCGCAATTTTACTCGTCACATTTTGTCCGGGCTGGCTTATTTGCACAACAAAAAGACAGTACATAGGTAAGTGTAATCAGTATCGTGAATATATTTGAAGATTTTGAAGCTTTGAGCTCATTGGTTTCCTTTTTTTTATTGTTCATCAGGGATATCAAAGGTGCTAATCTCCTTGTCGATGCCTCTGGTGTGGTCAAGCTTGCTGACTTCGGCATGGCTAAACACGTGAGTTCTATATTCTGTCTAGTATTTTACTGTTGCTAAACAAGTGATCAAGGCTCTTCGTTTGGTTTCAGTTTGATAATAATGAAGTTGCTATTTTCTTCTTCAGCTTACCGGGCAAAGAGCTGATCTTTCGTTAAAGGGTAGCCCGTACTGGATGGCACCAGAGGTAAACTTCTTTGAAATTCACTACACACTCTCTCTCTCTCTCTACATATATATAATATACGGATATATTCTTTACTCACACAGCTCATGCAAGCTGTGATGCAAAAAGATAGCAACCCAGATCTCGCCTATGCTGTTGATATATGGAGTTTAGGATGTACAATCATTGAGATGTTCACTGGAAAGCCTCCATGGAGTGAGTTTGAAGGGGTAAGCATACACAAATGCCTTATACCGAAAAATAGATTTCTCCTGATATCTACTAAAACTGTTTGTGTCAACTTTCTTATCATAGGCTGCAGCCATGTTCAAGGTCATGAGAGATAGTCCACCTGTACCTGAATCGATGTCAGCAGAGGGTAAAGACTTTCTAAGATTATGTTTCCAGAGAAACCCGGCTGAGCGACCAACCGCATCTATGTTGCTAGAACACCGGTTCCTAAAGAACTCTCTGCAACCAACCTCACCACGCAACAGCAATGTCTCAAATTGCTCTCAGTTATTCAACGGGATGAACATAACGGTACGCAAAATCTCAATCCAAGCGTGCATCTCTCTCATGAACCTATGTATTAATAATAAACTCTCTCTCTCCTTGCATTGACAGGAACCAAACAGCAGGAGGGAGAAACCGAATTTCAAACTAGATCAGGTCCCGCGCGCTAGAAACGTGACTTCTTCAGAGAGGTAATAATTCTCATCACAATTTCATTTGCACTAGTCTTTCCCGTTTCGAAACCGAAACATGTGTGAAACCTGTGTTTTTGTTGTTTATTTTTTTTCTCTGGTGTTGTTTGTTTGTGTGTGTGTGTTTGGCTTTCTCCAGCTTCTTCACGCGTACTTCTTTTTCTCCAGTGAAAATTGGCAGCAGCATCAACAGCAACAGTATCGGTCTCCCGATCTAACCGGAACAGTGTCACGTCTCTCCCCTCGTTCCACTCTCGAGGCTATTCCAAGCCCGTCTCCTTCCCAACGACCGAAGCCAAGCACTGACCGGAGAAGAATCTGCGTCTCTTCAGATCACGTTTGATTTGCACCAACGCAACAATATGTGTATCAATGTACGTAGATAGATAGAGTTTGGGGTTGTGGGGGATACAAATGGGATGAATGAAATTATGCGGTAGAAGAATTGTGTATGTAACATATTTAATCCAATGTTGAATCCATAGAAGAGGCTCATTTCTTTCTTTTCCTTTTTTTTTGGCTTCAGAGAGTTGTGTATAAACGACGTCTTGTGTACATCTGGTTTCGGATCTGTATCATTTTTAGATTTAGATCCATTTTTAAAAATTATTCTCTCTGTAGTTGTATATGAGGTGGTTATAAATTACTTTCTAAACTGACTAATCAAATAAAGCAAAACACAAAATAAAGTTTAAAAATTCAAATTTGTTTCTGATGGTTTCAAGACATTTTTGGTAGAAGTGGAAAAATACAGTGCCTTAAATTTGCGTTCTTAAACTTTTCGTCATTGGTGAAATCTTCTGCCAAATATTAAAATATTAGGCAAATTATGTAAATACCTAAAAGTACCTCTATAACACACCCACTATTTCGGATATTTATAAAAAGGTAAATTACTATATTCCCACAAACTTCCCCAGAGAGAGAGGGAGAGAGAGAGCCGTTTGCATTTTGAATTTTCTTCCTTCCTCTGAAAAGATCTCCCATGTCGATCGAGAAGGTAATCATCGATCTCTGTAGCTCGGACGAAGAGGAAGAAGAAAATTTCATTGAGGAAGAGCTTGAAGAAGAAGAAGATACGAGTTCAAGGTATTCGCCAAGGGCTCCTTTGCTTATTTAATCTATTTTTGGGGGTTTTTTTATCGATTGTGCTTTTTTTGTCTGTTCAGTGAGGATGATAGCGATTGGAGCAACGATGATGCTACGGACTCAGACGTGGAGTATGATAGAGATGACGAGACCAGGGAAGATGGCGATGATGATGACAAAGTCACTAGCCTGCTCACAGGTTTTTCTCATTTAGGGATTACAGATCCTTTCTTTTCACATCTATTTCTGCGTTTCTCCAAATAATAACAATAAAAAGAAATTCAAACAAATGATCAATAAAATCGTGTCTGTAATCGTTACATGACTGATTTTGCATCTTTGATGCCTGTGAAATCTCTGTTGGGATGCTAAAGAAACATCATTTTGCATCTTTGATGGTTGTTGTAGCCGGAAGCGATTTGAAATCTCTGAATGTAAAAGAATGCAAAGCATACCTGAGAAAGCATGGTCTAAGGTTATCTGGCACAAAAGCAGTTTTTATTGAGAGAATTGTTGGGCATTGGAGGTATTGAGTTCTGGCTTACCTTCTCTCTATTTTTGTGGAAATGCAATTAGTGCTTTACATTCTCATGATCCTATTTGATTCCCAGGATCAAAGATGGGAGTGGAGAAGCACTTTATCCAAGATCATCTTTTGTCATAAATTGTAAAGGTAATACTATTGTTTGTGATGTACTAATTCTTTTTGTCTGTTATTGTTGAAATCCTCCACGGAATTTCACAGCCCTAGAAATTGGTACAGGTGATGTCTGCAAAGGAGACACTGTTTTGTTTACACAGAAGGTTCATCACAAGTAAATAACTCATGGTTCCTGGTCTCCTCTTAATCACTTTTTGATTCCATAGCCTCATATTGATGTAGAATGGGGGTTCAATAGGTATGAAAAGATGAAAGGGAGTGGAAAGATTATAGGGCGAAGAACTGTCGCTGGCCAGGTTGTTAAAGAAAGCTATGGTACTGCTAAACAGCAACACACTTTCACTGTAAGTATGATGTCAAATGTTGATCATCATTGTGTGATTTGCTTGATCCTTTTCTATGCTGTTGCCTGCTTTGTTCTGGTTTTTAGTCTGGTTAACTAACCTTCTTGTATGTGTCTTTGCCAAAGATTGAAGTGCTTTGGTGTCAGGGGACACAGAAATTGCCTCCGTTGTATCCTTTACTAGTGAAAGGACGGAATCTTTATAGGTTAATGACTTTGAGGCAGGTGAGTGTCTTGAAATGTATTTTTTTTTAATTTAAGGCACATTCAGACATGAGTCTTGCCGGTTACTTATGCTTACGAGTTGGCTGCTCCATTCCCTTAATTCTAGCGATGGGTTAATGAAGAAGACAGAGTAAAAGTTCTTTCTGAAAAGCATAGCCGTGGTGCCGCAGCAAGAAAAGTTATGAGAGAAAGGAAAATAAAGTCAGGCTACGTACTAATAGGTGAGATGCTTTATTCTTCCTTGCTTTAGGTATGTTTATACACCAGTTATAAATTAGAGATTTCTTTTAGTGATGTTTCTGTGTTTGTAACTAGATGGAAGACTTCAAAAGCCTGGTCATGTGAAGAAGCATTGTCAAGTCAAGACCAGAAAAAACAAGAAATATGAGAATCATTCACTTGTTGCTTTTCCAAACCAAAATCCATCACAGGGCCATAAGAATCCAACCCAGTTGAGAAATATGAATCCCCCTTTTCATTCCCACAATTCGGATACATACGCTCCTCGTCCATACGCTCCTCGTCCGTACGCTCCTTTCAATGCTCACCATTTACATCTTCCTCTTCAAAACATTCCCCCTTCACACCCATATGCTTATTCAAGACAACAAAACCAATCATTCCAAAGACCACCACAAGCTTTCTACAACGCAAGGCCTACTTCTAATGCTCTGCAGGGACAAGCATCTTTTAACCCACATGCCAATACACACGCTATGCCGGTTACACATCAGAGAAGACCATACCAGAACCATCATACCCAGCATGCAAGCTCGAATAGTGGCTACAACTACGGGGTGAGGGACTTGGATCACTTCTCAGATATGATGATAAGCCATAGAAGAGAAGGAGACATATACAGGCAGAGTGAGGACATTAGCAAACCATACAAGAATCGTCATACCTATCATGCCAACTCTAATAACGGCTACAACGGAGCGGGTCACATAATAAGCCACAGAAGAGAAGGAGAGACACACAGGCAGAGTACGGACAATTACAGACCAAATCATCGGTAACACTCATTGTGAGTAGTCATCCTATGAACTTGGTACTGGTCTCGTTTGCAAGTAAAGTTGAATGAATTTGCACCTTTTTTTATATGGCAAGGAAAGTTTCATGGGATCATGATTCTCTTGATCATCCTTTTCTCAAGCTTCTCTTATGACTGTGATTCTTGCCTTCACTCACTCTTGAGGGTCTAAGACGGTCCGCAAAAGTTGTTATTATCTTTGTGATCAAGGACTTCTTATTATGAATTGTTCTATTTCTTCTGTTGAATTTAATTTACCAACAATAATACCAGTCATATCATATTTGTATTGTCGCATTTTCGTATTCCATTTGATTTTATCTACTTGTGCAAATAGAGTGAAGAAAACAAAATATAGGCCCATAAAAGCCCGTTAAGCCGAAATTTGCCCGTTAATCTGACCCGGGTTTACTTTTTTCCTATCCGGCTCATACGAGACCTAACTATTGCAAAACTCTGATCATAAAACCCACTGGGCTTTGGATTATTATATAATTTTTTATTCTTTATTTCTTTATTAGCCCCATTGGTTGCAGAAACTTACAAACCTGGCATGAGAGCCTGGTAACAAGTTCTGAGGACCCTTAACAAAAAAACTCTCACACTCATCTTCACCAAAACCTGAGCTGCTTTTTCCTTCTCTCACTTCCTTAAACCTATCCATCAAATGAAGCCCTGTCAAGTGATCTCCCCATATATCGTACCTATACTCTTTCGCATTCTCTTCTTTCACTTCGGTTCTTGATTTCGCTCCAGGAGCTCTCACATTTGGAGCCAGAGAGCTTCCTTCTATGATCATTGACTTGACCCCTGAAACAGGAAACGTTGTTGAGTGCGATAGGACCGGTTTAGGAAGCTTCCCGGGCTTTGTTGTGGCTTGAGTAATTGGTGGTTCTGGTGACATTGGAGAGCTTGGAGTTGAGTTTCCGCTGTGACTGCTTGATACATCTGTGCGCTCGGATGATAACCCGCTGATCGCTCCTTTCTTCTTCTTCTTCTTGTTACGCCGTCTCTTCTTGTCTTTCGAAGTCTTTACAGTGAGATTCACAGCTTCTGAAGCTTCTGCTTGGGAAGAAGAAGAGGAAGGAACCGAAGCAATTGGCTTAATATTGTTCTCGGAAACCTCACTGGAACCTTGCAAGGTCTCTTTGCTTATGGATCTTAGCAGAGAATCCATTTCACGGGAGATTGTGATCGTAGATGGCTTCTCAACATTTGTAACCGCAATGTGGCTGCGGTTGTCGCTCTTATTGTTCTCATCGATGAAGTAGTCGTTGAAGCAAAATATCAGAATGAGTAAAGCAGCAGCAATAAGAACCGCAATTGAGAGTTTCTTCGTCCGCAACCAAAAGACTGGTTTTTTGCAATGATTAAGCATCAAAACAGGCGTGGTGGCCTTCATAGGTACCGCAAACACAGCAACTTCAGATGCCCAAGAGAGTTCGGTCTGGTAGATAAATAGAAACTTGATTGAATCCCGTGGCTCTAATGAAAGTCCTTCACACTGATTCTGCTCCATAAAACCATTTCCTCCACACTGTTTTCGCGAAACCGAGATACTTAACTCCCTTGTGTCCTTCTTAGCAAAGAGCTCTTTAGACAAAGGTTTGTAACAAGTGGTGTCTCCTATGTGTAAGAATCCAGTAAAAGGCTGAAATTCTATGATGTGGACGGGTTTCAGAGATAGCCAGACAACACCAGATAGATTGTTGTTACTCGCCAGAGCAGAGCTACTCCATGATTTGCTGGGACAAGACAGGCCAAAGAAGGTGATAATTGGATCAAACTGATTCTCTGATCCTATAGCTGAAAGGAAAGAGAAGAAGTGTGAACTGGGAAAAACATTCTGGATTGCTACACTCTCGGAGCCTCCACCATTAAAGCTCTGAAACCTTTTAGAAGCAGCAATGTTGAAGCCATTGGAACCACAAGAGTCATATTCAGCCAGGTTATGCAATGTATTGACTGAGGAAAGCAATAGACATGAGAGAAGCAGAAGACAATGAAACGCCTTTGATGAACCAAATGCTGCTCCTCTGCAAACACATCAGAAGAGAAAACCTAAAACATCAACAAACAATGAAATCTCTGTAATTTGGGAGTTCACCTGCTACCTTAAAGCTTAAAAACATACTAAGGAACATTCAAAAAAACAAAAAATATAGGAGTGGGAAAGAAAGTGAAATCTTCAGATAGTACCCAAAAAGAGAGAATGTCATTTGAAGAAATCAGAAGCAAGAAATAGTTCTATAAACAGAAAAGGGACAAAGCAAAGATTGACTATTCCTATTGATAGCTAACCACAACCGAATTAAAAGACTAGACTTTTCATTGAAAATCGAAGTGAGCCAACGACGATTCGAGTCAGGTCTGATTCGAGTTAGTGACAGAAGAAGCAGAGTCGTCGAAAAAAGGTTCCTACTTCATGTAAAAAAAAATCAAAACTTTCGTGAAAATTTTTGAGCTTCTATAAGAAACAACAGTGACCCATCATCGAAAAAAAAAAGTTGGCAGACAAACATCTTTAAAAAAAAAAGTAGAAATGGATTTACCGAAGATGGAATAAGAAGGAGGTAAGCAGCAGAAGCGGAGGCGTAATCGCTAGGGTTTTTCGCTCCATGTCTGAAAAAAACATCGAATCATCTACAACTTCTCGTCTGAAATTTAGGGGGTTTTTTCTTTTTATTTTCGTAAGATTTAGTCCAAAAAAAAAGGAGCGATTTTCTTGGGGACGATAGAGCGACGCCACCTGAAGCGAAGGGAGGCTGAGGACCAATAGACTGGAAAATTAAAGGAGAGGAACAAGATGACATACTCTTCCCTCGAAATGACCAAAATGCCCTCTTCTACTGACCTAACTGTTAAATCACTCCTTTAGGGGTTGGTCCTTTCGTAAATACTACCACTAGTTTCTTCTACTTTTTTTATTTTTTTGAAATGGCATTTTATTCGCCTTATCAGACAAATCATTTTGCTTTTTAGCAAACAATGTTGTAATTCAATTTATTATTCTTTGTTTGTCTTTTCCCAAACTTATAAATCTTTGTTCGGATAGTATTTTTCATAAACTTTTTAAAAACAAAAGTCACTTAAAATTCAAAATCAACATAATATTTTAAAAACTGGCAAACAATATAGACATATACATATATATATATATATATACGAAATTATATGGTCAACCGACGATGTAAAATAACTTTACAATAAACATAGTCAAACAACACAACTGATTATATATCAACATTTTAAGGTTTTAATCTTTATAATTTTTTTACCCAGGTTTCCAAGATAAACTGATGTAATTTTAAGAAAACAATTTTTTTTTAAAAAAAGAAGCAAAAATACTTTGTTTGATATGTTGCAAGAACTTTTGGGGGAGGGGGGCAAAATCGGAATATCCATGTGCTAGGCGAGTGTGTAACTGTGTATGGACTTTTCTTTGCGTACGACAAAACCGGTACGGTCCGGTACAATTGCGAAACGGTTGCCTCGCTAACGGAGTTAATAACGGGGAATCTCGATGCCTAACGGCGTTTATCATCGTCTAAGAGATTCCTCTCGACGTGTTGCCCACATTGCTACGAATCAAGGTACTGGGCCCCACGAAAAGGTCTCATCTTTATAAAGATATATATGATCTAACGGCTGAAAATCAAGTGGACCATGAATACGTTTTTTAAATTCATGAAGATAATTGGCGTATTATATGTATGTGACCCCCCAAAAAAAAAATTGGACGTATTAATCACACACATGAAATTATTTTTATTTAACTTAAGGAAGAAATTTGTAACCAAAGATTCTCATGATTAATTTAACTAAGTACACCAACCGAACCATTAAGCCATGTATTAGACAGCGACCAATATTCTATACCCCACACTTACAAGTCTCGTCATTCATAATTAAGCCTCTATATTTACAATTTAAGTTTTGCTTTTGTAAGAATTAGATATTTATATCATATAAACAATGTTAAAAAACTGTTTACTAACTAGGGAAAAAAAACCCTTAATTGTTTTTTAGAAAATATTTTTTTAAAATATAAAGATTTATGGTTAAGAATAAAGGGCGGCAAATATGGAGTTGTAAGGAGATGAGAATTTAACATATAATGATGACACATATACACGAAACAGTAACTACACTGCACACTGAGCAGTGAAGGTCTTGAAGGATGTATGTGCAAAACAAAAAAGTGGAGGATACTAATGGTCTTAACTAAAAACTCATATTGACCAAACTTAACGGGCCTTCACTTTCTATTTTGGTCTTAATGGGCCTTCACTTTCTATTTGGGCCTTAATTGGCCTTCACTTTCTATTTGGGCCTTAATGGGCCTTCACTTTCTATTTGGACTTTAAAGGGCCTTCACGTCTTGTATAACATCGCCCAAATCAGAGATGTCTATTACCTTCGAGAGTCGCAGATTTATTATTTTTATTTTTCCCCTCAAAGAAGCGCTTTTGGTAACACGTTTTACGTTTCCTTAAAAATTATGTTAAAAAGTGTGTAGTTTTCTTTCTCTTTCCAAGTCATAAAATAGGAAACCTTTGAAAAAATGTTGGAGGAGCAAACTTGAGAAGAAATTAATAGGATAATTAGGAGAACATAAAGTATAAAGTAGATCTGACATATTTACTGTTCTTGTTTTATAGTTATGTTTTCTGTCTACCGTCTCCGTATATGATTTCTTCTTTTAGCAAATCTCATTAAAACATAAAATCCAAACATATATTATCATGCATAATAATGTGATTGTATGTACGAGATACAGTAGACGACGTTAACCAATAAATAAAGAAAAAAATATTTTGGAAAGAGATGAGAAGAAAGAAAGAGAAACAAATTATGCTTGTGGCCACTGTGCAAGTGTGTAAATGTTTTAATTCATTAGGTTTTAATGGAATGGCCAATGCCGGGACTGTTTCCGGGAGTTGTTGGCCGGAACCCATCGACACCGTGTTCTTCTTTGGTAATGCCACTCTTCTTCACCGAGCCGACGGCGGCTGTGCTCAAGTCACCGGAGCTGCCGTGTTCTCTGGGAGTAGTTTTTCTGTTTTTGATTGGCTTTCTATGATTCCTCAAGTGTATTGCCTCGGTAGGCAGGATCTCATGACACACAATTATGCTAATAATAAGAAGAAATATGCAAAAATTCATGAACACAGCTTTTGCCATCGATGATGATTGAGTTTAGGTTAGTAAAGAATCTGAAGAAGTAAGTAGAAAAGAACGAGAAGTCTCTCTCTGTTTCTTTCGGTTTTAAGAGATAATTTTTCAAGTGTCTTTAAGCTTGTATAAGAATCTACAAATAGTAGTTAAGAGATGTTGTGTGAAGAGTCTTGAATCTTACAATGTTAAGGAATCTTGGGTTTTGGTGTCTATATATAGGCACCCGAATTAACATGTGAACCATAGTTAGGCTTATGGTTACTTAGCAAATATCTTTATGATATTCTTTTTCTTCTAAAAAAAGTATTAACCAAATTGTAATGTCCATATTAAAAACCAATATATATATATATATATTCATATCTGATGTGAATCGAGGAGGAAACTAGCTTTCAACTTCTGAGATGAGCTGAAAGGTTCACAGCCACCACTTACATTGTGCTTAGTTGTCTATATAGTCCCCTTTGCCTACTTACCCTTATTATATATATAATATAGAAGTACAATAAGTGTCTTAAATATATATAAAAAATTTAGTAATGAACAAAAATTCCAGGTGATATTCAACTTAAGTTTGATATACTTTTGCCGCCCATTTCAAAATGGTTGAACTTAAAACTGAATTTCTTAGTTTTAAAGCGAGCTGAATTAGTTTTAAAAAAAATTATTAACATTTACATGAAGAATATATCATAAATTTCTAATTTTAAATCAACTAATAGTGAATTGGTCAATATCTCTTACATATATTACTCAAAGTCTAGTTTCAGTTTTAATATGAGATCCTCACGTAAATAATGCAAAAATTTGTTACCTTAAAAAGCAGTGGAAAATGTTATTTCATACAATTGTTCATAACATCATTCAGAACATTTATATTTGGTGCCGCAGCTAAACACATGACCAACTTTTACTTCGGCTCGTTGAATTTGAATACACGATGGTGATGCGTTCATCGCGTTTCACGAAACGCCCAAAACATTAGTTATCGGTACGATTTGGAAAAGGAAACTAATAAATAATGCCATAATCGTACGCTAATAATATAATCACACTTGCAATTTAATGAACCGTACTTATGAGACCTATACTATATGTTAAAAGGCTAAGTACATACTGATGGACAGCGAGAACAGGCTTTAGGTACTCCAAGACCATTGGGTGCTTACTATATCATTCTTTTAAAGTTTTATATAATAACCTAGCTTCAAGCCACCCTTCAAACTTCTCAAGAGCTACATCTTTTTTGTAAGTATCAAACATATTACCATGAAAAAGCTTTAATTATAATAAGATAAAAACAGAGTGTCCTTTGCCACTATTCCATATGCCCTAAGGCCACTACAGCTTGTGACCGCTAATCATTAATTAAGGATTAAACCAAATATGGAAAATAGGGTTAGTTGGCTCTTAGCTTTCAAATCAGCCACAACCGTCAGTTTAAAGATCTAGAGAACAGCATAATCTTTGGTCAGGCCCACCACCATGATTAGGACAAATTATTATTCTCGGACTTTTATTTTTAATATTTTGTTCAAAACGTCTTTAGTCTTTAAAAAAATATTCATGTGACACGGCTATAACACTAATAGAAATCAATTGTGTGTAAATTTTGGTTGTAGTTTTGACTAGATAAATCAACAATAAATCCACAATAATTCCTAGCAAATTCAACATTTATTTGAGGTAATAGATTATTTTAAAACAAGCTGACGTTCATCTTACATATAAAATTATATTTGTTTCTTGAATAGTAAATGTAAATTCTACAAAAATCCACTTATAAGTCAAAAGGTAGAAAAAATCTTTTTCCGATTAACAGGAGATTTTTACGTACATTCTCTCACTTTCATATTACCTAAAATTCGTTTGTCAGAGACTTAAGTAGAAATGTTAGTATTATAACAAGCGTTAAGTGTTTCCTAGACGGTGAATAAACGCCTAACACATAGATGTAGCCAAATGTGAGCGTATTTATAAAATATATATAATCTTTCTATGTACAGTGGTTAAACCTTCTATATTTTTAGTTTTATAAAAAAGTAATATAGTTTTAAACGTTAAAAATATAGACGTAATTGTTAAATATATGTTAAAAATATATATATAGTTTGCTATTTTTATACTTGTAAAATATTACCAAGACACCTAAACGTTTGAGCCACGTAACATCTGTTTGGATGCTAGTATATAATCTATTTATTTTAAACCATTGTAGAGCTTCCAAATATTGCATAATTAAACCGCGTTTTAAAATACTAAAAGATATAGAATACAACAACTGGTAATGCTGATATGATGATTATATAAACAAAATTAAAGAAGGAGCAAAAAAAAATAAGAGGGAGGGAGGGGGGTGTAACTCCTTATTTAATTATTAATAAAAGCCCCTAAAGGATCCAAATATAGTTTCCGCTGTAACCTCTCCATGGACGTCTTTTTCAATGTGATATACATGTTAACGTCTTTTTTTAACGATGTAAAGTTCGTGGTTCGTAAAAAATATACAAATACTTAGTTTAATGTACTAGTAAAATCATGACTAAGAATATCTCGATATATAGATGTGTGCACGAGTGATTAAGTTCGTGTTAGTTATACAATATTTACGTTTTCCTAACCTATCAATTACAACTGTTAATAGTAACATGTGGAACTATGGAACTGACCATTATGTGTAATAAAAAAAAACATGGAGAAAAATTAAAGAAGCTTATGATTTTAAATCACCCTATAGTTTACGGACAATAAGCTCCATTTTACTTGTACATGAAAAAATAGATAAACGAAGAAGGAGATAAATAAAGTAGCATAACACAAATCGATTTAATTGAAGTCCAAGAGTGATCGATCGATTACAATCACGGAAACATAACGAACAATACATAGACACTCCAGCTAATACACGATGCACCCACAACAACATCTTACTTTGTTACACGTAAATATCTAAGAAAATAACCCTAGCATCTTACTTTGTCACGACAACATATAGCTAGTGACCGATTCCGGGACTGTTCCCGGGTTTGGTAGGCCGGAACGCATCCAAGGAATGATCTTCTGACTCTAACTTTCTTGAAATATTCAAACTGCGACCACCACCAAGTTTCTTCGGGATACTAGAGGTCCCTGAAGACTTCAAAGGTCGACCTTGAACGATGTGAGATTCTTGGATGAGAATCAGCACTACTAGTAGTAAAACCAAGCTAGTCAAAGTGCATTTAGCCATAGCAATACTATCCGAGATTGTTATACTTTCTAGATCAAACGAAACGAATAAAGAAAACCTTAGGAAATATATATGTATGAAGAGTATTCAATAAGAGTTGAATGTATGTATCAATGGCTTCAACTCTAGACGGCTATTTATGGAGAAGAAAAATGACTAGCTGGACATGCATGTGAACCTCCAACAAACAAAGCCAATAAATTATTTATTTATGATAATTAAAATATATATACACATGGAAAAATATATTAGGAGTTTAGTAGTTATAAATTCCAAGCTTCTGGGAAGATTCCGTGAATGGAGCTCATATGCAAATATATAACCCAAGAATGGCGTTGCTATCATCAAACAATAGCGTTTGAATGAGTACATATGCATGCATGCCCCAAAAAAATCAAAAACAAAAACAAACTAATCGTTCTTGGAGCTATAACTTTTAAATTTGTCTAGAAGAAGTTATCAAAATCATTCATAGGATCCCCTAGACAGGAAGATATATAACTCACTACATGATTGTTGGTTCAGGTATATGATGATTTCTGTGAATATATGCACCGAATAATAAAAAGTATATTCTTCGGACTCCATACTAGTTAAAACCAATTGTGGTGAATGTGGCCATTTGTTAAAAAGTGTAAGAAAATGGGTGCACGTTTAGACTGTCAGGATTCAAGTAGCAACGTCTTGTTAACTATAGATTTTTTTTTCGTTTCTTACTGAAATTTTGGAGATTCTCACGAGATCTCGTGATTTATTTGACAATTGGCACTATATTAGTGTTTATGACCGCACATGTACATGAATCGATACTTATGCATATGCTATCTATATGATTTTTTTTATTTATAGTTATTTTGTAATGATTTTGACATAGTGTGCTCATAATGTGTAAACGACAGTTTAATGTACAAATAAAGTAGTAGACTGTAAATATCTCAAAATTATGTAAATTTGCTGAGACTTGAGTATGCCGAGTAAAATAGCTACTATAAGGATGTTACATGGAATTTTCTGTAGAACCAAATTATACAGTTTTAGACTTTAGGTAATTAGTGTTTACATGATATTCGTTATCAATTACCATCTTTATGTTTTGTTTGAAAAGAAAAAAACCACCAAATCTAATTAAACTTATACACGATACCACAATGTTCTATATAGACCCTTTCCAAATGTTTTAAAATTTTGTGGTACTTTTTAGAAGACAACAAAAATAAATTTATTTCGAAGAACGCCCCAAAAACATAATTTCTTACTAAATTAACCCGAGAATTAAATCATTTCACATGTTTGACTGACTACGTATATTTTTGATCAGTAAACAAATACAACACGATTACAGTATGTCATTAATTTAAAAATGCGATATGGCAGCATGAAGCACCAGTGGTCTAGTGGTAGAATAGTACCCTGCCACGGTACAGACCCGGGTTCGATTCCCGGCTGGTGCATATATTTTATTCGAAAATGTAATTGATTTTGATGTTGAATACAAAAAAGCAAGCTCTAGGTGTTCCTTGTTCCCTCCGCGCCTTTGGGCATAAAGATTTTTGTGAAATGAATAAATTATATACAGAAAACTAACTGGTTCTATTTTCGTTGCACCCTCACCTAATGTTACTTTCACCATTCAACAAAATAATTGCCTTAAATATATACTTTTGCTATTTTAGTAAACAATATAAGAATGTCAACTGTAAATTATATTAGTCAACAAAGTTCATCATTCCATTATAATTAGTTGTTTTATTACATTTCATTTTCTATATTTATATTGTACAGTGTCAACTTTAACTAAATTAATGGAGCATCAAGGAAAGAAAAAAGCTAATGATTTCTTATAATTGAACTTTCAAAGTGAAGATGCGCTAGTAGCTAATATAATTCAATTAAGTCATTTTCCTTCTCCCTAATTTGGAAATCTTTAAACCTTTACTTTGTATCACCAACCGTTTTTAATTATTTTAAAAATCCTAAAGTATATGGTATAAGATATCTTTAAAAAAATATAAATCTAAAAGATCTCCAAAGCCTTTATCATGTGCTTTTTTAATTCTACCTCTTGCACATGGTGGCAAGTAGTAAGAAGCTCACTACGAAGTATCTGCTATATATATTAACATGCAAACTCATGCAAGAAAATTAAAGTTTTAAATTAATTATAACAAAAATCGTATTTAACTTTATTAATGAACTAGAATAACTCTTAATCGACGAACTTACAAATGACATATCATAAACTACAGACAGTAAAGTAAAATTATACTTAGCGTAATAGTTTAAAATACATATATATATATATATATTAATTTAGTAAAAGCAACGAAGAAGTACGCTAAACTATTAAACCTTCTCTAAGCCTTACGGCTCATTGTTCTTGATGGCATGTCCAACGCCGGGACTATGTCCTGGTGTCGTAGGCTTGAAGTCATCTTTAAATCCTTCAACAATTTCATTATTCTCCTTCATCTTATGACCAATGCCCGGACTATTACCCGGAGAAGTAGGCCCGAAACCATCAGCGTAACCGGCCGTGACATGATGATCACGATCTTCAGCGTCGGCTTTGCGCAACCGTCTTGCCTCAGTGTATTGTATTTTATAAAATGCCATCGAAATGAAGAAAATGGTAAGAGTGATATAAGTTGAGAGCTTCATGTTAACTTTTTTTCTGTATTTGGGATTATTTTCTAGGGTTATGAGAGAAGAAGGCTCAGATCACACGACTTTGAGTTATGTTGTTAAGCTATTTCGAAAGCTAGATCGTTTTTATAAGTGTAATGTGAGTGGAAGTTGAACAATGAGCACAGTGATGTAATTGGGACCGTTCGTGTATCAATTTTCAAAATTATAAGAAAACACATATATAGTGTAAATTATAAAACAAAGGGGTAAATAGTATTAAACATATGTTATAATATCTAGACAATCGATGGACGGTATATAGCCAAGCTCAACAAAGGAGATGGTCCATTGGTATCTTTTAAGGTAAATATAATATCAGAAACGTCGGTTTCAATCATCATAAAATATAATTCATCTTTAAATTCATAAGTTTAATTGTTGGCTATTATTTTATAGTAAACAAATCGAAAATATTTTTATACGACACAATCTAAGCGTGGGATTTTCGGCAGAGATCCTGAATCTCCCATAGTGCTCCAATATTGTTGAATATACCAACTCATACTTGTAATGTACTTTTTGGTTCATTTTTCAGCTATAAATAAAACAAGGCTGGTGATGAACATGGTTAGTGCAATATTTTTTCAAACTTTGGTTAGTGCTAATTGAGATAATTAAATATGTGTTAAAATCACTAAATATTGTCGGAAGTTGTAAAAACTGAGAGAAAAACAAATTTGTAAGCATGAACGGGAAGACATTTTCTCTGGTCCAATTAGGACAAACGGGGTTTTCATTCATTGTGATTATACATAAATAGATAATATATTAAAATGGCTATTTATAGGCCTTTTTGCTAAACGGCTATTTATTAATAGCATTAAAATGAAATATTTTGTACATTAATAGTAAAAATTTACAAAGGCTATTTAAGTTCCACAAAAGCCGCCCTTCCCTAACCATAGAAAGACACTGATGTTAGAAGGACCCTCTCCCATCTGGCCATCTCCGTATAGATAATATATACAAAAGCTTTATATATACTTTAGATATCTTTTTTTTTAAAAAGCGTATAAATATTTGAAAGAAATCTCGGTTTTAGTTATTAATATATAAAGAAGAAAAATTATATAGATGTAAATGTGCATGGTTGTTGGGTATTGGAATGTGTCTCTTTCTTCGATCTCTCGTACGTTAAGTTCATTTTTTTAGAGACTTCACTAATTTTATCTTTATTTTTTTAGTAAAAAAATACGGTGTTAACAACTTATTTTAGAATATGTCTCGATATATAGCCAAGCATTACGCATTCTAAGATAAGTTGTTAAACCATTTTTTTTTACTAAAAATATGAAGATACAATTAGTGAAGTCTGGTAAGAAAAAAAGTTAACAAAAGATTTAAGAAAGAAATACATTCCAGTACCCAACAACCATGCACATATACATATATATAATTCTTGGATATACACTGCAAAAATTCAAAATTTTTATAATCATATTCTTGACTCCTAAAGTATATTATAAAAATTGGACTCTCCACTCACAAATACAAGATCTTCTCCACTACCAAAAAGGGTTGGTTACCATCAGGTCAGATTTTTATAAAAATATTCTTCGTTCGAAAAATAATTGTAATCATTGTATACATACCTACATGTTTTCGTATTTTTTTATTCGCCTTCTAGAACAGTTATTTGATATAATTTTTTTTCTCTGACCGTAGTAAACACTCCAAGATTTTAATAAATGCAACACACATTTGCTATTTTCTCTACACTTGTATCTGATTGATTTTCAGTATGCAGAAGTGTATCTTTTCTTGGTGTTTGTGACGTTTTTTGTTTGTTCGATAAGAATTGTTTGTGAAGTTTGATAGTAATTTTTATTGTTACTGTTTTCTTTCATAACTCGTTCGACATAGCTCTATGTTTCTTTCCAGAGGAAGAGGTAGAAACAAATAAAGTTAGATTAAAATCGGTAAAGCGACAAATAGAAGGCAAACAAGATTCCGATATAGGGAAGAAACCGTCGAGTTTCTTGAAAATCCTGTTCTCTTCTAACCAGAAATTTGTTTGATTAGAGTTCTGTATATAGTTTCTTAGATGTTTATTACATATGGATACGTGTATTTTCAATCGGGAAATTCAAACTTGAGAACAATATATAAGTCAATCTTTTATCTAAAAAAATATGATATAATCTAACCAAACAAAACGGACTATTATATTCCCTCTTTCTGACATAAGTTTTTTTAACACAATCACATGTAAAATGTCTGAATCGATGTTTTGAAAAAAAAAAGAATTGAAAGAAATATTCGGTTGAACCAATATCACTTTCATGTTAAGAATATATTTTTATGATTAAATATAATTTGAACGTCGGCATGTGAAATTTTTATATCGACACTTGTTGTCCTTTATTCGATCCATCAATTTGTAAACTATTATTTACACTTTTAATGTGTCCGACAACGCCGCCATGCTTCATGCTTGTAATAAAATTAAAGCGCATCTTTTTGTAATATATTATTATGAACGATAAGCATTTAAAAAACGAACGAGAGGAAAAGTTAATTGGTCAACGAGTGAGGAGAATCAAGTCAAAGGCACCATCGCCATCAACTTAACCACTAACTCTTCCCTACCACTCATTCTTTCTTTGTCGTTTGTCCTTATAATAATTCTTTTATAAACTTAAGTGTTTTTAATATCACATAAGTTTAGACCGAATTTTAGGTTAGCGATTACTCAATCTTTCATTTGATTACGATACATGTATATACACATATATACTATCAATCATTTTACGAAACATCAAAATATCAAATCTCAGTAACATTTTTTTTGAGAAGCTATATTATAAATTAAAATTACAGTTTTAATCGGTATTTTTTATTTTTTGGTTTTAATATTTTTATCATGATTTTTTAATTTTAAATTGATAATTTGATATATGTTCAGTTAGGTTTCATCAAATTTTACATATGTAATAGTGAAATATAATGTATTTTTTAGTTAAAGAATAATATTGACCTCGATGAGTTAAAAACTTACATAAACATCAGCAAATTAACTAAGTATTTTAGCTGAATCAATATATTTGTCAATATATTTTTGTATTTAGCTAGCTGTAATTCGTGCTATACACTTGATAGTCGGAATATCCCATAGTTTTGAATATTCGTGCTATATGTAAATGAAGAGTATGTGTGCACCTTGAAAAGTGAAAAGTGAAAAGGTTGATTTTCTTTTTTTAATTGGGTTTGGTTCCCACACGCAGGGAAGTCATTTGAAGGACCTACCACATTGTCCGACCACAGATTTTTTTTCTTTTCCTCTCAATTTATTCTGCACAGAAACAATATTCTGTATTTTTAAGAAACAATTTGCTATAATTAGTTTTTTTGTTGTTGAGAAAGTGGTAAAAGCACAACAGTGAATTAATTAAATAGTGGTTTTGTATTATTTATAGAACAAAATAAAAGGTACAACAGTGAAAGGAAATTAAAAAAGCTTTAAAGCCATTGAATGATGACAAGCAAAAAGTTAAGTAAATCTTTATACTGTTTAATTTACAATCTCAACCATCAACCTCACAGTTATTATTTTATTGTGATTATTATTAAATAACTATACACCAACGTACCAAGGCTGTCTTCATTTGTTAAATAAGTTCCAAGTAAACATGGACTTACTTATATACTCTGGAGTCACCGCCGCACCAATGCCATTACTTTATCAACAGATACTATAAGAAATTTACCACACTTTCTATGGTCTTTTTGCATGTGAGCACATTATTATTTTTTTGACATTTTGTAGCCTACAAAGTGAAAAGGAGTTATTTTATAAATTATATACATATATTACAAAATGATTTAGGGTGATTCAAATATACTTTTTTCAAATTCTCAAATTATATATATTTTTTAGGTTTCCTAACGCGTACAAAATACAGACACTAGCTATCGTCTTATTTATTAATTTAATAAACTTCAAATAACAACTCTACAATCTTTCTCTCTCTATATTTGGAATTTAATAAAATAAGATCCGAATTATGTCAAAGTTTTGAATTGAAAATATATAAGGGAAATGATAATTATGTGAAATAGAAGTAAATTTTGTTAGCCATGTTTAAGCGTATAAAACGGTGTATCTGTTTTAAAACTTAAACAATTTATATTAAAACCTTAAATAATTTATATAATTGTAGTCACCGAATGAAATCATCTGCACTCAACCTCGACTGGAAAAGAAAACCTAAACCATTTTATTCCATAAAGTAAACTGAAAAAATATCGACGAACAACGTTACGTACATATCAAAAGTGGAAGTGCATGAACATGATTAAAAGACAGTAGTAAATCATATATGTTCACAAAACATATACACATGCATATGTGGAATAGCATAAAAATGACTAGTTGTGGGATATACTATGGCCAATCCCAGGGCTATGACCAGGTGTTGTAGGCCTGAAATCTTCTTCCCCTTTACCTCCCGGTAGTGGCGGCGAGAGCTGTATCGCCTTTTCATCACTGTGCATTGCCATCTTCGTCATCTTATCATCAACTTTTATGTTTTTTAGGGTTCGTCCATGGACGCAATTAAACCCTACCATCATTAAAATAACACAAGCAAATAATGTTTTCTTTTGACCCATAGACGATTCCATTGCGGAAAAAAAAATGGGAGAAAAAAAAGAAAAACGAAATCAAATATCACTTGAGACTGTTTGAGAGCAGTGGTGGTGTGAAGTAACACTTGCTTCTATGGGGGCATTTATATAGAGACTATACCTGCTTAATTATTGCAAATAAACAAATTAATTAAAGTCGATTTTGTTTATTAGAATTATTACAAAGTAGGTCGCATGATAGTAAAATTCTTTTAAAATACAATGATTGGTGCAAGATAAACATGCAATTAATGGAATCAAAAATTTAAGTTACATTTGAAATGTGTTTATATTTTTGGGTATTTTTAAAGAATTCAAGAATATGAAAATAGAAGACTGGCAAGTGTGAGCGGCAAGACAGAACCAAAATTGATCAAATGAATCAAAAATAGAAATTATATGATCATAAATAAAATTAAAGATCATATATTCAAAAATACAGAGCCGTAGCTTTACAGCTTTACAACACATTAAAGTTGGTCCGACTCCGAATCAAAACCCTAGCGGTCATTCACTCTTAATTTTTTTTGTTTTTGCACGAAATGTTACTTGTAATATATTTTTCCCTTTTCTCCACTATTTATTGCGCTTTTCATTTAATATTTTAAAAGCCTTTGTAGCTTCCTTTGCAGCTTCGTAAAATGACGTCATAGAAGTTCGAATGGGCTTTCATTAAGGCCCATCTCGTTAGAATTCTTTTTTTCTCCATTCTATTCAGCTACTTTTACTGTGACAAATGTTAAAGCTTTTTCATTTCTCTATTTTTCACAAGTTTATGTGCGCAAAGTAATGTACATACCACATACGCCAAATGCAGAATGAATAAACCAATAATAAACCTCATCCAAATTTAAATAAAATGAAAACAGCTTCCGCTCTGTTCGGTTTACTCCGGTTTGGTTTAACCAAAGAGTTGCTGAATCACAGCCTCAGCGTTTCCATTGTATTGTGATAGAAGTTGAATTGCATCAGACCTCGGCAACGCCAGAAATTCCTGAAACCATCTCTCGGTCAGTCGTGACTAATTTAATTACAATAAAAAAAAATTGGTCCACAAGTCATAAGGATCTTGAAAAAAACGTACCATTACTTTTAGAATTGCACTTTCTTCCCACAAAGCCTCTCTTGACGAAGTCTGAGTCGTCATCGTCAAGCTGTTGCTACCACCATCTTCGGAGGTCATGGTGCTGGAAGACGTCGTCGTGACTTGAGAAGAGAAGTTTGTGTTGTTCTCTTTGTTTGACCTTGATTTGATAGCACCGATCAAATCAGTGTTCACTTCTTTCAAGGAATCTATCTTTAGAAGGTTATCGAACCGGTCTTTACACATCTGAAGCTTGAACCACTCGGTATGTGTGTGAAGCGTCGCTTTAATTATTTTCATGAGCTGCGGTTCTTCGATCCCGAGCCTTTTACTGACAGAAACCTTTTTACAAATGGCAGAGACAGACACCAGTTGTTGGTTGAGCTTTCATTAGACAAAAACAGAAAACGAGATCAAAACTAAGAACATTGTTACCTGTAGCGTATTTGCCAGATCATTCAAAGGAAAATCTTTCCCAGGTGTGTTTCCGTCAGGTTGTAGTAACACTAACAAAGTCTCCTTCAATGTCTTTAGTAAGGACTGGTCATTGGCTGCTAAGGGACCTAAGTGAGAGCACGCAACCTTTAGGGCTCCATCGTGATCACCAGCACTCACCAGCTTTAGAAATTCAACCTGTACATATATATACAAACAAGTTTGTTTTCATCTGCTACCGAGCAAAACGAAAAAAATACAAACATTTTCTCTGGGGGGAATATACAAAGAGCTTTATGTTGTTCTTGCACCCTTACCTGCTTAAGATGGAAATGTAAACCCGGATTTTGTGTGAGGAAGTCGGGATCCATGGTACTGATTTCATAAACAGCTTCTGCTACCATTCCTCTGCTAACCAATTCCTTCAGTGCCAAGGCTATCTCATACCTGTCCTCTGTAGGGTTCATGACTGACTCGGACGTGGGAAATGAAACATCAGGAAGACGATCCATTTCATCGACTCTCCCTCGCCATCTTTTGCGTTTATTCCTCTCACAATCCATATGGGATCTAATTCTAACGAGCGCTCTTGTATTTTCACATTGGTTTGACCAGCTAGTGCTGCAATCTTGACAACCGCTGGTTGGTTCACTGCCATAACGTGTGCCAATGTCACCTCCTTGTTTGCTAGACATTTCAGTGTCATTGACTAGCACGCCATCAAGCATGCTGTTGTTGCTATAGTTCTCAGCATCTGAATGTTGACTTGCGTTGAGATCTATTTCAGAAGAACAATCTCTTGATAAGCTGTGAACCACCTCCGATTGGTTGCGTTTGGCAGGACCGGTAATCATTTGCATCTCTGATTATAGTTTAAAACGATCAGGATTTCATAAAAGCCAAACAAGAAAAAGAGGTGGAATAATTAAAAAAAAAAGATTTTCAAACTGCCTAGAGGTTGATCACCAACCTGACTCAACAATACCCCTGTATATGCAGTACTCCTTAACAAGTTCATCAAGAACAGAAACATCTAATTGCATCCTGCACAATTCATTCTGCAATAAGTTGAAGCAAGAATTAGACTGCAATGCAGATATATAAAATTAAGAAACAATAATAAATAGTAAGTAATATGTAGTAAAATATACAACTTAAGCGCAAACTAAAGTGTTACCAAGGGAGTTCCCATTTAAACAGCGTAGAGATGGTGAGGAGTGATGTGAATTGAGAATAAAGCAGGAAAAAGTATTAACAAATGCTAGGTAAGGCAGGGCGAGGATTTGAAACCTGGAATGCCTGGAAGAGGTCACCTTTGGCAAATTTCATGCTATCAACAGCACCTTGTCTAGTGAGCTCAACCGCATGAGCAAGAGCCTGTATGTCCACCTGAAGTTTGATATTAAAAATCAAAGTAATGCGTGTTACAGCAGATATTATCATATTCATTTTACAAGATGACCAAGAAGCTAACAGTCACGTTACCTCATCAAACGGTGGTGCTTCATACATGCTTTCTAGAGGAGTAGCTGGTGCGTCGCGTTCCTCAAGGAGCAACCTATGGGTGAGATCAGAAACTGCGGAGGAACTCCCTTGGTGAAAGCAAAATCCTTTATGTATGCTGGTAAAGGTAGAAATAAGGCTTAAACAGAGTAAGCAAAAAAGAACACAACAGATAACAACGATGTTGAAGACGAATATAGTCTTACCTTATCAGATATCTTAGTGTCATTGAAAATACTGGATCATATGCTTGTAAAGAAGTTCTCAAGACAGATGACATCAGTCCAGCCATTTCATACCTTCTTTTCTCTGCCCACTGTAGAACAGAAAGCGCATTCCTTATAATCCAAAATACAAATTCTGCATGATGTATAGCAGCAGTTTACAAAAAAAAAAAAAAAGAAAACACAGGAGGTTCTGTGTAAAATTCTAAAAAGAAAGAAAAACTGCAGAAATGTGACATACCTCGTTTGCTACTGGAGAGTTTAGATCATTTTTATCATAAATGAGTGCAAGAAGGACATGCTTGAATTCCTCGTAAGCTTCCTTAAGATAGATAGATATATACAGAGGTCAGAATTTCATAGACTGAGAACCAGCCAAAACAGTGACTTGCTGATAATTCAGAATAGAAAACAAAAAAAACCCTCTCTTGCAAAGAAGATGATAAATCAACTGAAAAGAAGAAGACCCAGTAGGATAGATAAAAAAGAAGGTTAATATACTATACGCTTTAGTTACTGAGAATAAATGTGGACCAAAAACATACACAAACAGAGCAAGAATCTCAGTAAACACAATTAAAAAAAAAAAAAAAGAAGAGACAATAAGGGATGGGATATTCCAGTACCGGGTAGGCATCAAGAGCACACGGAGCAACAGAAGTCCTCAAGCAATTAATTGCAGCAATAAAGTGGTCATCATGTGTTCCTTTCCTCAACAGCTCAATAAATTTCTACACAGAAACGAAGAGAAGAAGATTCGGTTTAATGAGAGTTAGAGGAGGAGGAAAAACAAAACACCCTATATCTGGGTGACTATCCCTACCACTGACGGCCGAAATCAAATTTTCCAGCAACCGTAAGAAACCAAACACTACGGATAAAGGATCCTAATCCTAAACGGCGGCAATTTTTGGAAGGCATTCGGAGAGAAGATTTCACCTGTTTCTGCAGACGAAATAGAAGCCGATGATCATCGAGGACAAAAGGAGCGTGAGAGCGAAGGATATCGATGGCGTTCTCAATGTCCCCGGATTCAATCGAGTTTCGGATCCGGCGAATGATCAATCTAGAGTGATAAGAGGAAGAGGAAATACATGGAGAGGAAGAAGGAGAAGGAGATGAATTCGCGCAGGCGTCTTCAACCAGGTTTTCGGAGCTAACGAAATTGATGATCAGAGCATCAAGCGCTTCCCAATTCACCGGTGTAGAATCCATCGTTGCTTCTTTTTCTCTCTATTCCTTCGGTTTTGTTTTCTTTCCTATCGGCGACGAAAATCAGCCGACGAGCATATCGGCGATGTCAGAGTTGCTGCGTGTGGGCATCGGTGGGTGAATTCTTCTTTTACCAGAAGAAGAAGAAACGACAACGAGTGAAGAAAGAAGCAGCAATGCCATCGTCGTGATATCAAAAAAAAAAAATCCAACCCACAAATGAAATGCCACGTGACACTTAGAGAGATTGCCATTAGTGTAACCGGCGGTGAAATATGTATATGTAGGCCCGTTAATTTACTTGGGCCTAATAAAAGCCCAATCTCTTTTTCAGTTGACAAACAAGATCCGAGTTTTGATGGTCCATGAATAATTGTGAAAATTTTATTTGTAAATTTCCATTACAGGCCCAACGAGACAAGAGGCGGTTCTATATCGTGAGATACATGTAGACATTCCGGCATGCACGAATCACGTGACTCGGTAAGTTTAGTACGGTTACTTACCGATTTCAGATTAATTAATAGTACTATATGATAGCAAAAAGCAATTCATGTCTTAATAATGGCAACGTACTGTTTCGATGATAAGCGCCTAATCGCATTTTGGAGTATTTTGATACATACACAAATATTTTTCTTTTTACTTATTTCGGAATATCTCTATTGCATTAAGCAGCAGATAACGTAGCTTTAAACAAGAGAGAAGTTGGAGCTGAATGGTAATAACTAATAACAAATCGACCGACAATAGATCTATAAAGACGATGACAAAAGACATCTGCGTTACTTCAATTTTTAGAACTGGAAATTAAATTTTCTGAACTACTCACTCTTGTTCTTTTTTTCTTTTTCTTTTGTACACCCAACAAAATATACTTCCATTTCAAAGACAAATCTAAACCTCACCCTTCGAGAAAAAAAAAACTCACAAGATCTATGACGATGAAACATGTGGAAAAGAGTTAATGAAATAAACCATCTCCGTCAACGACAGAACATAAATGCCTGATTTTTTTTTCTTAAATAACTTTTCAGATCTAAGATTAACATAAATGTAAAAAATTTTAAACCTTGAAGCAACCATGTTCCTAGCTAAACAAAAGCCATTTTAAAAAAGCTCTACATACTCTTCTTCATGTCCCTGCAACTACTTGACCCTTCTCTTCCACCCATTGCTTCCTGAAAACCCAAAATTTGGATGGAGAATATGATTATTATGTTGTTTTACATTAACCCGAAAAGTAGCAAATTACTCAACTTTCATCAATACACAGAAGAAGAAAGATGGAAGTTTTGGCAAAACCCAGATGAGAGAAAGTAGTACCTGAGATTGTTTGTTGTTGATCATATGAACGAATCGTTCTTCATTGTTGTTCTTAGACCCAACATGGGCCCTCTTAAGGCCCAAAAGCCCTTTCCACCTTCCCTTAGAGGAAGAAGTAGAAGAAGATGAGAAGATCGGTGGCTTGAGAGAGAAGATGTTGGTTACATCACGATGACTTTCTTCTTCTTCGTCTTCTTCAACGAGAAGCTCTTCTCTCAATGTTCTCTGGACTTGATTTGTCTCCTTGAAAGGCAAAAGCTTTCCTTTCGAGAAAAGTTCATCGGCAGGCATCATGGTGTAGTTGGATACAGAGAACTCGAAATTATCAGACTCTGAGGACGAACCCTCTGGTTTGGAGAGAGGGCTTGATCTCGGCGTCTTCGTCGTCTCAGGCCTAATCTCAACGAAATCATTAGAGAAAGAGATTCTAGGACTCATGCCACCACCACCACTGGAGTTGTACATTTCTAAGCATGCCATTAGAGACAGAGCTCGTTTCTGTCGAAATATAAACTCAATTTAAAGACGTTTTGTGGAGAGAAAGAGAGAGAGAGAGAGATTTAATTCTGGTAGGGACAGTCAATTGCACAGAGAAGCCTTGTGCAGTGTTATATAGTACCCAATACTCATTTAGTTCTTATGCACAAAGGATCAATGATGAAGCCATAATAACCAAAATAGTATAATATTATTTTTTATCCACAGAAAAAAAAGAAGTCAAATTTATTTAGAAAGTTTTGTTATTGCTGTTACAAAGGAAAATAATCATTGTATATATTTTTTTGTCTAAATATATGTGTTGTATATTTTATTTATTTTGTTTGTATTAGATTAGTTATCTACTTTTTGGACAATAGTATAAAATTTTATCATCAAACGTATATGTACAGTACATGGAAAGTAATTACTTGGGCTGGTGATGTTTTGTACACGTGTCAATTAGCTGTTTAGCTATTGGAATTTGGACAAAAATAGGCCCAAGAATTTCTGCTGAGACACGCTCCGACACAGTTGCTAAAATTAAAAAACATATGGAACTGTTTTCTTTTTTACTTATAAATCTTTTATCCTATAATCAGATTATTCAAATATATATCTTTTTTTTGTTTTTTACTCTCAGCTATATATGATGAATTCTAGTATCTGTAGTTCACTAGCCCTAATGAATAATTATTTATATTCGGTGTGAAAAATACATACATAATTTGTGTATCCTATGTGTTTGATTCATAATTGGTCGAATTCAGGTAACTGTATAGTGTTTAAGTGGTTTTAACGTTAGGTAACAACACTTTATCTGCACCTTTCATTTTATTCGGTTATAGCCTCTTATTATATGGATAATATGAAGTGATATGCATTTGCCAAGATGTCAATTCGTGTACATATGATATGATGTTTTGTCATAACGTAATAACTTTGTTTTTCTTAATTATCGAATAAGTTGGTAAGAAAGAAACGTCTATTTGATATCCAAAGTTAAGGCACTGTGTTTCTATTTATTTATTTAGTAGTGTACTCCTATTAATTACCGATGTTTTAGAAAATAAAATTACTGTTTAGAAGTTGCGAAGAGTGTAGCTTCGGAAAAGACAAATACACACGTACGCGTAGCTAAGTAGTATTAAAAATTGTTGTAGAGTTGTCGTCTACTAACAAATCGAACAGAGTGAAGTTTCTTTGGTTGATCTATGATGCTTCCGGGAGGCTTCGTTAAGATAAGATAACTTAAGAAAATAGTATTAATTATTGTAGTGAATATTATTGTTTTAACCTAATGTTTTCAAAGAGAAAGGAGCCTGTGTTTAATGAGGATTCTGTGGCAGGTTATTATTAATTTCGAAATATATAAATGGTCAACCTGCATTTACTTCCATTTTTATTTCTAGTGATGTAAATGAAAAGATCCCTCCTTGGGTAGTTTACTTTTCACGTCTAGAGTTGCAGCTTCAACAAAAATATCAGAAGCATTGGTAAGTATAAGAAATGGTCGTGGGTCCAAAACAAAAGATTCAAATTTGAATAATCGATAAAGCTAATTTAAAAAAAAAAATGGAAAGAAATGAGAGGGAAGAGATATAAAAAGAAAGTGTCATAGTAGCCAGATTTGGAGAGATGGCATCTCTTCCACGGAAGTGTCTTTGAAAGCTACGTCACTCTTTTTTCTACAATCTTCTTCTTTCTATTTTCTACAGACAAATAAAATAAATATCAGGAAAAAAATATGTAATCAATGAGCCTCTGGGACAGCCAGAGTGTCTCATCTCTTATATGTTCTCGGGCAATAAATTCGACGACAAAGAATTTGATGTAATTACACTTTCTTTTACTTTTGATTATATCATCTACGGGGAATTCAAGTTTTCAACATTTCCATCAACTCTTTTTTGTATCGTCAGTATATTTGTAACTTTATATGTGAATTCGATATTTTATATTAAAAGAAACTCACTCCTCCATGAAAAATGCTATTTATAAGCTAATAAACACTTGTAAAATTTATATGAAATTATTTAATATTTCATTCATAGAACTTGGTTGTTTTCAAGTATTTATATATGGTTAAACAATTTTTTATGATAATTATTTTTTTGTATTTCTTTGTATTGTTATCTTTAAAAAGGAAAATATGAACCATAATCTCTCGAGCATTGACTGTGGTTTGACTCAATAGTGAAAAGAGGGTTATTAGCTGGCGATGCCGACCCTTTCCCTGACCCCACGTGCTTCTTCTATTACACTCATTTAGTAGTAATATATCATTACATTTATATATACAACTTTATTATTTGTTTCTGCAACTTATTTATATACAACTAAAGTGAACAAATTACTTGTGATTTTCAATTTCGCTAATTGCTGACGTGAATGTAAGGCAGTGTTAATCATCGTACCTACGGCTTTAATTAGTGCAAAATCACATTTTAATCACAAAGCAAGTCATTGTTTAAACTGTAATACTAGGTTAAGATCACATGGGCATGTAAGAAGTTTCTATTTGCTCCCCTAGATTAGTTTCTTATCTTTCTTTAAAGATTAATCTCTTATCTTATTATCATATTTTTAAAAAATCGTTTTATGTAGCTTCTACATCATATATATTACACTTAACTGTCAACTTTTGAAAGAATTATTTTCTCTTGTCGTTATTTATTTGATTTAATTTTTTGATCCATTTTGAAGTCGGGCTGTATGGAAAATGACAAAAAAAAAATCTCTTGTTTTTTTTCCCCCTCAAAATAGAAAAATATTTTTATTAACAATAATGAGAAATAGTAATTTGTAACGTGCAGTCAAAGGACAGTGGTTGTCAATCACATGGTTCGAAGAGCGCTTTTCTCAGGTTGATGAGTGGCAAGTGGGTTTATGCCACGTGTCTTTTTTGCTGAGACCCCAGTGCTCTCGTCTGCATGATTGGTCAAAGATTAGTTTTTTTCTTTTTTTTACACTAAATTCAAATTAGATTCAACATAACAAAGAATGTTACAAAGCCAAAAATTAAACTTTTAAACTTAGAAAATAGTTCTTCAACGTCTCTATAGTTGTATAATGGTAACATTCTTCGCAACCGGTTTGTTCTCGATCATAAGCAAAATATGTTGCGTTGCTCCTCAAAACCATCTCATTGCTGAAGTTAGACGACTCAAAATCCTCATTCTAAGAGACATTCACAGTTTCATATAATAAGGATCATGTATGTAAGTATCACTCACTATTCTATTTTTGTCACCCCAATGAATCTACAACCTCATATGGGTCATTGCCTATTGGCCACAAACACAAGCCTCGCTTTCCTTCTGCGCAATATTCAACGCGTCTTGAAGGAAACGTTCTCTTCCTTTATGCATTATAAATATTTAAGATAAATATGAAATTTATCATTTACCTTTGCTGACTTTGCATTACAAATATAAAAGAGATATAAAGATATCGTTGTAAAGATATTTTAACTTGGGAATATATTCATCTATTTATATTTGCCAAAATTATTATCATTTTGTTGGTTCTTTGGAAGACGTCAAACTTTTATTTGATGTTATTTAACGTTTAGATATGTCTATATATATATATATCTACATAATATCCACTATATTTTTTTCTGAAGTTTAGAGTTAGCCGTATATGATTAACTCATGTAATGTGTTCTTTTGTATATATAATAATGCTAATGTAATTACTAATTTAATGCATCGAAAGCTGTTCACAGGGTACTACGGAGGCGTACGTGCGGGGTTACATTGTTTTGTTTTGTTTTTAATTTTACAAAGCAAGGAATAATCAAATCTTCTATTTTTTATCATAGTTTTTTTTATAATATACTTTATTTATAAAAGACGAATGTAGAAATTAGTTGGAACTTAGCCCCCCGATAAGTAATTGAAAATCAAAGTCTTCAATATGGTCGGCTTCGGATAAGCTGACAAATGGAAGCAATGAGCTGTCTAGAATTAATTGGAGTATGTGCTTCGTATATCTTCCACTGACCGAATTCGATTCATCCCTAATTAGATTATTATTACACTAATACGGAAGCTTCTTAGGGTTTAGTACATTGTAAACTCCCAAGGCCCAATTAGGAGGAAATTTGTAGAATTTGCTAAGAAGTTTAAAAACAGAACAAGAGGCCGAGAATGGTCATTGCTGTTTTGTTTTATCGATGCCCATTTCGCAATTTTCTCTTACAAAAGCATCAAAATTGTATTAATTATTATTCGGATTATATTACATTTTGATACATAGTTTTGTTTTAAATGGTTTAATAATGTAATTGGTAATTTATACATAGGAAATGGTGTAATAGTAGTTACCGGTCGTTGAGCATGTACATGGCGCTAAATCTCAGTTTTCGAAAAAACTCTCAAATCAATACGAACACAGTTAGCTAAAAACATCATCCCCGACAGTTATACAGATCGACAATTTCATAAACACAGAGAATTGAATATCTTTGTATAGTTTGAATGAAGTGAATACAACAAAGCCTAGTGGGCTTCTTCTTCCAGTTGTATTGTCGTGATTGTTTTTACTTCATAGACAAGGAACCAACAAAAAACAATCAAAATCCAAGACACAACTCGTCTAGTCTCCTGCGGCGACATTCACACTCTCGAAGATGATTCTTGGCTGTTTAATCTCATCATATCGATTTTGGACACCCCTGTCTCTTTGCAAAAGTACATAAGCTTAATCCGTTGAATGTCTTCGGTGACTTCTGTAATCGTAGGCCTCATGTTTCTGTGAAAGGATAAGCAGCGGAATGCCAGTTCGGCTAAGTTCTGGACAGCAGCAAACATTTTTGGATCGTTCTCTGTTTTTAAGCAGGGATCAATGATATCTACCACACGCCCTCTTCCGATCCTGTCAATGGCAAGCGCGGCTAGGTTCACTTCAGTGTAGGTACGAGTGAAGTCGATGACTTTAAACCCTGAGATTATTTCAATGACAACAACTCCAAAGCTATAGACATCGCTCTTGTCTGAGAGCTGGAAATCTTGGTGGTACCGAGGGTCTAAATATCCCGGAGTGCCTTGTGGAGCCGTGGAGATATGAGACGCATCGAAATCAGTGGACATGCCGAGCCTAGAGAGTCCGAAATCAGAGATCTTGGAGTTGAAGTCGTAGTCGAGGAGTATGTTGCTTGATTTGATGTCTCGGTGGTAGATAGGAGGACTTACTGAAGAGTGGAGATATGCGATCGCGTTTGCCGTTTGAGAAGTGATAGCGAGACGGTGCGGCCAAGAAAGAGGTGTGTGGCCTCTTTCGTGTTGTAAATGCTGAGAAAGCGTTCCGTTTGGCATGAACTCGTAGATGAGAAACGGTTCGCCTTGGGCGATACAACAGCCTAAGAGACGAACGAGGTTAGGGTGGCTCAAGGAGGAAAGAAGCTTGATCTCGTTCGCCACTTGGACGATGGTTGTGGTGTCCTTCCGCCTGAGACGTTTTACAGCGACCCATGAGCTGTTTGGGAATTCGCCGGCGTAGACTGTTCCGTATGCTCCGGTTCCGAGCATGTTTTTGTCGGAAAAACTGTCGGTGGCCTTCTCGATCTCTTTGTAGGTGTAGAAGGGAACACTGGAGCTTCCCGCGAGCTCACAGAGCAAGCGATTCGCGATTGATGTTCTTGCGAAAGACGCGGAACGCTTGTGTCCATACATATAAGCAAATATCGATATCGTAATTAGTGAAACTCCAAGTAAAACACCTGGCATAACCAAACACAAACATTCAAGTTATCATCAATAACTTCATAGTTCAAGAACCATATATAGCTAACTAAATGGGAATAACATAATATACGATTACTTACCAGTACCAACAACAATGGATTTGTGTAGTCCTTTGCGTTTACCAACTGAGAAATTGCTAACCATGAGCATCAAATTACTCAAGAAAGTAAGCAATTATTATTATTATTATTTTTTTATCAAAGCAAATCATTGACACTTGCAATAAATCAACATAATACCCAGTTAACGACTTTTCTTTTCTTTTTTAAAGTTAGTTTTGGTTAACTAAAGCCACGTGTCCTTGTTTGATTGGTTTTCTCTTTGTCGGTCAAAATATATGTAGAAAAAAGAAAAGAACAACAACGGTTCGAACCTGATCGGCAACCACCGTGCACGGTGAAGGCATTGCCGCGAAATCCTTCGAGACAAGTGCAACGATGACCGAAACCACCGTCGGCGAGCTTGACATCCGTACAGGTCGCGTTCTCGGAGCAAGTCGTGTTACCGCAAGGCTCCTTAAGCCACCATTCGAGCCTGAGTCGACCCAAATTTAACGAACCTTCCGATTTCGACTGAGGCGTAATCGAAGAGAACCAATACTGGCATCCGCTCCGGTTAACAACGTCTCCGATTCTCATCACAGCGGAGGTTGTCGTCGTCGTAGCTCCGTCGAGACATCTCACCTGAGACTTGCATCGACTGATATTCAACCGATCTTCAACGAATTTACGACCAATTAAACAATCAGACGACGTTTCGTTGCATCCCTGGACCAGAATTATGTTACGTAAACTCGACGGAGCGAAATTCTCACGGAAGAGCTGCTCGATTTTGCGGATCTCGCGTCTGCACACCGGCGGGATTTCGACGAAAATGTTTGCGTCCGTCACTTCCTGTACAGCGAATTCTCCGATCGCGGCACCGCCAATTTTCTTCGAGCAGTTGAATCGAATCGGATAACCGTCGGAGAAACCGAACGGATAACGAAGCGAACCGGTTTGACAGTTAACCGAGCTGGTGGTTTGCGTAGCAACGGTTAGAGTGAAGAAGAAGAAGAAGAGGAAGAAGAAGAAGAGAAACAGAGTGTTTGGTTGGGGAGTTTCTCCCATCGGAGAAAGGAAGATAATAATAACGAATCGAATGATTGTCCCGTAAAGTTATTCCAATGGCATAGACTGTAAGTTCCTTACATTAATTGGTCCACATTATTAAACAATAAACAAAAACAGTCCAGCGAAAATTCAATAAATTAACAGAGATTATAGATTGATTCAACGACTGTCACATAAGTGACGAAGATAACAAATACAAAAAAAAAGCCGAAGTTATCAGGTCCAGTCTACAGAGACCGAGTCTTATTTATTAGAGAATTAAACAAAACAAAAATCATATTTCAGCAGTGAGATTATGTCTGGTTCCTAGATTTCTCCTTGTCCTTCGATTCGCTACCTTGAGTCTTGTCGTAATCTTCCAAAACGAAGACAAACACAGAATCATAAACACTCAAAGTGTCGATTAAGAGATATTTACGTTGTATTGTAAGTATAGTAAGTTGTTAATTACCAGGGTGATTCTCATGGATCTCCTTATTCTTTCGAAAGGTTTGATTTCCTCCATAGATTCCCCCAAACCCTTCTTCATCACACCTTGTAGCGTACCCTTCTCCATAGGAATGCGACAGCACGTCACTGCTCCAGTCACTCAAAGAAGGAAACAAATAAACATTTAAATAACATCCAAACGAATCAGAAACTATTATACATATATATACAGTGGACGAGACAAACCCTGTTTTCTCGTTTGAATTTTCAGGCTTCTTATCCTTATCCATCTTTTGCTTGTCAGAAGCTGTGACGAATCTAACTCCGGTAACTTTTCGCCCAATTCGAGACGCTGGTGACAAGAAAGAGACGGTGGTTGAAGGCAGAGATCGGATTGTCTTAAACGCGTTGATCATTTCTCAGCTTTCTGAGGGTTTTTGAAGCTTTAAATTTATAGAGGAACAAGTTTTGGAACTTACAAGGAGACGATAAAGTTTAAAAAAAAAAAAAAGATTAATAATATTAGGGGATTGATATGAGAGCGATGACAAAAATGTATTAAGTGGTGGATTTGGAATAAGTAAAGGTCAATGAAGGTGGAGTTAACGAATTAGGATTAAAGCTTTAATTAAGCGTCTCTGCCTCCCGACATAATAGTACGACGGTGTCTTCGTCAGAGTTCGCCACGTGAAGCTATGATGACAGGTGGCAAGACAAAAGAAGGGAGTCGATGACGTGTATCTCTGAGGTACGAGACGTGTTAAAGCCATAGAACAGATATAGATTTCCATGGCAAATCCTCTTTTACCAATTTGGGCCGGCAAGAAAAGTTAATAGGCCCAAGTAATTTGGGCCAGGACGCGTCAGCAAAGACATCGAGAAAAACGAGGTCGGAACCACGTAAGTGTTAAAGAAGACGGAGATTATGACGTGGAGATGATGTCATCATTGGCACACTCAACAAAACAAAAACAAAAAGAGAAAAAATAGTAAAGCGAGTGAGACTGACACTCCGATAGAGTAAGTGTGCGAACTTTGACATTATCTTCAACAAAAATATATGACAATTAACAGAAACAAAGACGGTGAAAAGTTGAAGTTGATTTAGAGACAAGCATATATAACACTTAAAGATTGTACATATCCTTGCAAGTATTCACATTTAGCTTCATAAGTTTCACCATATTAATAGACTTCTGACTGTAGATGTTATTTATCTCAAAACTGGATTATCGCAAAATTACAAACAGAGAAATTACTAGCAATTATTATTGGTTTCCCCCTTTTTAACCATAATAGTAATTACATCTCAAACAAATGAGCAGAACCAGCAAAAAGCAAACAAATTTTTGATTAACTAAAAAGAAAAAAGTAAATAACAAAGACTAAGAACAGCTTTTAACCCACCTCACAAAATCCACAATGTGAAAGAACTAAAAAAACCACATAAGCTTCAGAGAGATTAAAAACGTATCCTAAAATAATCCAAAGATTGAAACTAAATCAAAACACTTTCATCAAACCCTCGCGTATATTAACATTTGAATATTTGTTTTTGTCTAACCAAAAAAGAACACTTGAAACAAAGCAACAGTACGAATACCGGGTTGGTTCGGTTCGGTTCGGTTCGTCATCGCCATGAAGAAAGAGTGAGCAGAGGCAAATCATTCCAGGCCAAGGAGATGAAACCTGGCTTAGATTCAACAATTGAATACAAATTGCTGTAATTGCAGTTCCACAATAGAATCTTGGCTTGGCTCACTGCGTAATTGCTCAGCTTAACCGCTTCGAAACCGGCATTCTCCATTAATACACGCCACTGTTCCTTATCCTCCATCCGTTCCCTCTGATTTCCGGTTATCTCAGGTCCGATCAAACCAGAGATTCTCCGACCGAACAGTACTCTTTCCACTCTCACTCTCTCCTCCGAATCTCGCCCCATATTCGGTTCGAGGGATTCGAAAACCGCAGAATAGAACCGAAGAGCGTTTTTCACCCGGGTAGCAAAACCGACCCGGTTCAGGCTCACCTCGTACTCTCCGAGAGTCACGACCATCGGGTTTAACGATCTGGCGAGCCGTAGTGCGGTGTCAACGATCGTCGGAGTCTCGTCGAGTAATTTGTAGAGCTGAAGCATGAAGTTCACGGCTAATACCTCATCTGGATCGACCCGAAAACTTGACCCGTCTAGCAAGTGGATGGGTGTGAGAATTGGGATGAAATCGAAATTCAGATCCAGAACCTTGGCGAAATCACGGAGACGGTTCCCGGTGGCGATAAGCGACAGTTCCGGAGATTCACCGAGAGATGGAGCGGGTATACCCGAGACCCGTACTCGGGTGGGTTTTCCAGAAGAACGTGTTGCTAGAGCTTGAAAAAGAGCAGGCCATTGAATACCCTGAACAATTCCAAAATCGACGATGTGAAGATTGCTGGAATTTTCCGTCGCTTCTAGAATCGCTTGATTCGCCGTCAAATGCGCGAATTTGGAATAGGGGCAAGCGTCGTTTAGGGTTTTGTACGAGAGGGTTAACTCCTCAACAGTCGCCGCCGAGGGCGAATCCTTTGTTACGGAATCGGGAGACAACCCGGTGCAGAGAGCTTCCGTGAAATAAAATCCCACTCGCTCCGTCGGATCACCTATCTCCGATACAGATTCTCGGATCCGAACAAGTGCCTTGGCAGCGTCGTCGGAGTCAGATTCTAAGATCCGTGCACAGTGGTAGATGGCTCTCAGTAAAGGCGGCTCTAGCTCGAAATCTGGCGAGCCACCGTCTTCGTAGTCGTTAGTCTCTTGATCTTCGGTTTTCTGATGAGGTGGAGATGAAGACGGAGGCGGAGGAATCGGTAATGGAGAAGACGGAGCCCACAAGGTGGAGGGATGAGGAGGTGGACTCGACGAAACGATGACTTGGTTGAGATCTGACGGTTGAGAACACGGGACACTGAGTCGACTCGGGTACGCCGCGAAGGGATCAGGACCGTAGATTACGAAATCGGGGTTATTATGCCACGTCTCACAATCGGGACCTTCTGCCGCCACCGGGTCTCCACCGCCAATCAGAGTCTCCATCCACTCGTCGGACTCAAACTCACCGCCAGTTCCACCGTCGAAATCAGACAGCCGAAACACACCACCACCACCACCGGCGGTGGGATGGTGATGGTCTAAGTTGGGAAATGGAAACCCGGAATCGCCTGGATCTCCGCCACCGCCGGGAACCTGAAACGGGTCAGGAAAACCGGGAGCGGAGAGCCCAAAACCAAGGGGCTGGTGGTTCGTGGGGGGCCAGGGATTAAGGGACACAGGATTAATCCCGAAAATCTGATGATCTTGACGCTGCTGCTGTTGCTCTTCTTGTTGCTGCTTCTGTTTGATGACTTGTTGAGCTATCGCCATAAGATTGCCACTATCAGTGCACATGTAAGCCATTCTACAGCCAGATATAACCGGCGATTAAAGGCGGTCTGAAACGACTGCCACCTGCAGATTCGTGTCACTGCGAAACGAAGAAGACGATGACGGAGAGAGAGAGAGAGAGAAACGGCGGGATCTCAAGCTGGATCGAGTTTTGGATTTTAGTATTAGAGAAGAGAGAGGGAGGGGTAAGAAAGGTCAGCCCTAGAAAGTTGATTAAAAACTGACCGTCCGATTTCATCGTGGGCCCCATTATCTATTGATTTTTCGCATATATGCATATTTATTTCGTACAATAATATATATATTTATTTCCCTTTCTTACGTAGATACGATATTTGTAACGGTAATAAAACCAATATAAACAAAACACACGAGTCATGCGTAGTACACATGTGTACATCATCTTCCCTCACTCACCAGTCACTACTAATATCATTTCCACATTACATTTGTAGTCACAAGATAATAATTTATTGTATAATGTTTAAACAAGTTATACATTAAAAAAATGGTAAAATGTGGTTATCTCCATGACTTCATGGGCAAAGTTTAGTAGCATGTTCATATTAATGTCTTCATTGAGATATAACAATATAAATGTTATGATATAATCAGGTGACAATCTCGCGCGAAAACAAAATGAAAGAAGTAACGTATGTATATTCAAAAACAAGCAAACGTTGAGTAGAAGACTGAAACAAAAATGTTTGCTCTCTGTCAAACAACGAAAAGTGAGAAAACCTCAGTGTGAGTGGCGAGAGGACGACGTGTCTATGTGTTCCATCCACATCATTGACAATTAGACTCCCTCTTTTCTTTTAGATTTCTCTTTTTTTTCTTTTTTACTTGCAAACATTCTTTGAATCTTGATAATATCACCCGAGCATTATACATAAAACGTTTTTTATAGAACAATAATGTATTTGAGGTAGTGATTAGTTACAAGTGAGATACTTTTTTGTAACAAAATCAATCGAATATTGAATAAATAGTTAGGTGCTAATTAAGAAGCATTGATAGGGCTATGTAAACATTTATTCAAACCGACATTTGATGATTCCTTTGTCAAAAGAAGGCAAAAGAGTCATTAATTTTTTTTGAAAACACGCCATTTTATTTTAATATTGTGTGTGAAACCTTCTAATCCCGCTCTTCTCGCGGGACCCAAATGGTAGGGTCCACCACTGTCAACAATGACGTCATCTAACGGTAGATCTTTGACTCCTTTAAGATCCCTGCCGTTGATTTTTCAACGTTGCCCGTATCTGCTCTGACTGTCTGTGAATCACCTGCATGTTTATATGTCGTCGGTAAAAATTAATTTGAAAACAAAAAAATGTATTATATGTTTATATATGTTTGGTTCATACATATATAAAATAATTAATATTATATTCTTTAAAATGTATAATATATCATTGAACTGAGGTCAGATCAGATAATCCCGAATTGACTTGATGACCCAGTGACCCGGGAAGTATTTTGGTATGTTGTCCGGATCGGGGTTAAAAACAATACTAATTGGAATAGATGGTTCATGTTCTCGGTATTATATTGTCAAGTGTTCACTGAAATCGTACATCGTTACGCGCCAGAAACAAATGTATAAATGTATGATTTGTTATATATGCACAGTTGGAGGGTGTCTGATGGGCCCATGGATCAGCAAGCCCACGGAAAAAGGATCGGTGGTGGGGCCCATTAACTGTTGTTGAAAGGACCAGGAAGAAGGAAGCAGTTCGAGACAGCTTTTAAAATTACCCAAAACATGCTAAAATGACGGAACACAGAATACAATTAAATTAGGAAAACACAAGTTTTTAAAATATGTTTTATCTCTCTTTTTTTTAATATTTTCCACTCTTTCAATAGTAAAAGGATAGAAGAAAATATCGTCTGACTTCTGTTCACGGGAAGAGCCATATGCCGTCAAAACAATATTCAAAAGACTTTTTAAAGTTAAGGATAAGAAAAAGAAAGGTGTCTGAGTAAAAACCATGCTTTATTGAAAAGGTTAGATGAGGATTAGGATTAGGACTAGGGGATTTAATCACCAGTTTCTCTTTCATACGTTGCGTTTTAGGCAATGCTAAGTCTGTTATTGAGTCAAAAATGAGTATTTAATTAATTAAAACTTTGATATTTAATTTGTCGACTGGTTGATATTTAATTTGTCGTCGAGGTTACTAATTTTGTCACATCAGACATCGATTAGTTCTAATTAGAAATTGTAACCGTACAAACAAACACAGACACACACGCGGATAAATATAATACTTTTTGAGTTTTATATAAAGAAACTGTAGTAGGGGGCGTATAAAAATGTATACATCATCTATGTACTTATTTTTTAATTTATAATAGCACACCGTATTTGCCAAACGCATAGGTGGGAAGTGCACTTTTGTTGTTAGCATTTGCCATAAGCAAGTGGACGAATTTAAGAAAGAGGCATTATAAAGGACCCATTTTCTACGACCAATGGCAATAACCTAATCATTCTAATGTAATAAAATTTTTAAATTTTCGAGCTATCAAATTTAAATAGTAATCATTAAAAAAAAAAGAATCAGCCCAAAGCTTTGAAAACCGACTATCGACCCTTGCCTACAAAAATAAAAAAACCAATTTGATCAAAAATGGAAAAACAAAATTGGATTTCGAGTTTCAAATCTTATTATTACAGCAAAAAATAACGTTTACTGATTAACAGTTTTCTAAAATTTAAATTTTAAATTGCTATATCACCAAGAGGTATACCAACAAAGCAATAGTGTTTCAGGAAATGGTTTTTTTTTTGTAAAATCATTTTTATTACACACCCTTTCTTGTGTCAAAATGTTAAAAAAAAAACCCAGAGGACGACGAAACGCTCCTTTGTCCTCCATCATCAGGTCATCATAATAATAAATAGCAACGCTTCTCCTAATTCTCCATTTGTTGTTTTCCCGATATTATTATTATTGAGATGACACATAAAAATAAATAAAGCACATATGGTTGCAGCTAGTGTGTGGTGGGGGAAGGAAATCAATACTCAATAGACGCGAGCTTTGGGAGGGAAAGTCTCAATCTCATCGTCGAGAGTGTCCATGTGAACAGGCCTATACTCCAACCTCACTTTCTCATCTTCCCAATACCCCAATGTATGCTTCATCCATTCTCCATCCTCTCTTTTCTGCACACACATTCGTTATGTATTTCATCATCATCATCTTTGTAGGAAAGGACACAATCATTATCAGGTTTAATGAGGAAAGCACTGAGGAAGGAAATCAAACCGTGAAGTCTTCCCGAGCATGTGCTCCTCTGCTTTCCTTTCGTGCTTCCGCTGAATGCATTGTTATGGAAGCGTTTATCAAAAGGTTCTCCAGTTCAATTGTCTCTATCAAATCAGAGTTCCTGCATTCATCAAATCAAATATCGTTTTGGAACATTGATAAATCAAATACTATTGATGCCATTGTAAAGTATCGGCCTTTTCTTTTGTTTACCATATCAAACTCCGATCTTTAACCTGGACATCCTCGAAACTTTCCCAGGCCTTGTCGATCAACTCACAACCTGTGATTATTTCAGACAAAATGTGGGTAACGACTTTTGCAGGTGAGAGAGATAGCTCTCTGAATTCAGTACAAATTAAGACCATTTTTTCTTCCTCTTTACCTTCTTCCAATGTCTCTTGCGTGCGGAACACAGCTGCATTGTTCTGCATGATTCTCTGCATGTTCAATCTGATACTTGAAGTAGGAAGCGACCCACTTGAGTTTCTTAACTTGTTCAGCCATTCGATAGTCTTCTTCCCTGCATTCTCCTCAAGAGGTCTCTGTTTCTCTCCTGCACCAATCGAAGTTACGGCAAATAAAAAAATCAGAAGAGACCATTACTTTTTTTTTAAATGATATTACAGTTTCGAGAGATCCTCAAAAATGACTAACCTGGCTTGCTTATCTCTGCTACCCTATTTGCACAAGCACGGCCAAACACAACAATGTCGAGGAGAGAGTTTGCACCAAGCCTGTTGGCACCATGTACAGATGCACAAGCTGCCTCCCCAGCAGCCATAAGCCCAGGAACCACTGCATCTGGATCATCTCCTTTGATGGTAACTACCTGCAGGACCAAAAAGAATTACTTTGACTTCAAAAGCTTCTAATGTTTCTCATGCTTCACTCTACACAATTTTCAGCAAAATTTCTTCAAAGACTTCTCCTATTCTTACCTCGCCGTGGTAATTTGTTGGGATACCACCCATGTTATAATGAACAGTGGGCAAGACTGGAATTGGCTCTTTGGTAACATCAACACCAGCGAAGATTGCAGCTGTCTCAGAGATTCCAGGAAGCCTTTCTTTTAGAACTTCTGGTGGAAGATGGTTCAAATGGAGATAGATGTGATCCTTATGCGGTCCTGGCGAATTTAGCAACAGTTACCAAAATAAGTATTAAAACTAGACAGATCACAAAAATCAAGCATGGATACAGTTCAAATACACGTATTCGAAGTTAACCTTAAAAATTAAAAGTTTAAAACTAGTTTCAAGGGTAGCATACCTACACCACGACCTTCCCTGATTTCCATAGTCATAGATCTAGAGACAACATCTCTTGATGCAAGATCCTTGGCCGTAGGAGCATATCGTTCCATAAAACGTTCACCTTCACTGTTTCTAAGGATACCACCTTCACCTCGAGATCCTGCAATTGTATTGTAGATAAACATCAATAATGCAAATGTTGCAATTAATTATTACATTACAAGTAAATCGAGTATGTGAGGACAAGATGCTAACCTTCAGTGATGAGACATCCAGCTCCATATATACCAGTTGGATGGAATTGAACAAACTCCAAATCCTGCATAAAGTTATTAGACAGTAATTATTGTAAGCATACATATACATTATACACCATTTATCTCAAAACGAAGCAGGTGTCAAACCTGGAGTGGAAGACCAGCACGTGCAACCATGGCACTGCCATCTCCTGTGCATGTATGTGCTGAGGTTGCAGAGAAGTATGCTCTGCCATAACCCTGGGAAAACATCAGCCATCAGGTGGGTATATCTTCACTACTGGAAAATTCGAATCATGTAAAAACTAATAAAAATTAACTCACCCCAGTGGCCAAAATCGTTTGTGCAGAGCGGAAACGGTGCAGTGTTCCATCTTCCATGTTTAGTGCAATTACACCCTGGCAACTGCCTGCATATCAGATAAACAATGTTGCGTAAATACTAACAGACGAACTAGTAAAAGCAGTATAACTCCGATACACTTACCATCACTAGCCATGAGCAAATCCAGAGCGAAGTATTCAACAAAGAACTGTGTGTTATGCTTCATAGCTTGTCCATAGAGGGTATGCAACAGAGCATGCCCAGTTCGATCCGCAGCACAAGCACAACGATAGGCCTGACCACCTGATGGTTGAATAAAATGAAAGCTAATATGAGAAAATCTACTAAAACAATGTATCAAAGCTCCCAAAACAAAGTCTATACGAGCATGGATGGACAAATGAAAATTCGAGGATTGAAAGCTAGCAAGACGTTAGACAAGTCACCTTTTCCAAAGTCAAGACTCTGACCACCAAATGCACGCTGGTAAATTTTACCCTCTTCTGTACGAGAAAACGGCAGCCCGTAATTCTCAAGTTCAATCACTGCTTTTGGTGCCTCTCTACACATATACTGAATAGCATCTTGATCACCTACACAAAGAAGAGAAGAAAAGAAAAGAAAAGAAAAGAAACTCATTAATTGCTCAATGCACGCACAACCGAACCACATCATAGGCACAACTAGCAAGATCAATTCACTAAAAAGAGTTGCAAGAAAGATTACCAAGCCAGTCACTTCCTTTCACAGTATCATACATGTGCCACCTCCAGTCATCTTCAGACATATTCCCCAGTGCAGCATTAATACCACCCTTCACAGAATTCCACATCATAAACACAATCTAAAACAAAACCAAAGTCCATCGTCACCGATGGTGGACAAGAGGTTTGCAACCAAAAATACCTGAGCGGCGACGGTATGTGACCGTGTGGGGAAAAGCTTGGTAATGCAAGCGGTGTTAAAGCCATGCTCCGATAATCCAATCGCCGCCCTAAGTCCAGCACCACCAGCTCCTACCACCACCGCATCATAGGTGTGATCCACTATCGTGTAATCACCGGTTTGCTACATGATCAACGTGGATACAAATAAGCACAAACTATTTATAAAATTACAAAACGCGACCCGATCAAAAACAAGGCTAAAACTCAACGGAAGGAGAATTTTCCCTGTTTTCATCATTTCCTTCGTCTACTACTAACGGATTTAATGGCGGAAGAAACCACGATTCCTGAAAAACCAGACGGCGTGTTCCTTCTCGCAAGCTTCCGCTTCTCGAGATTCCATACGATCGAAACGGGAAATTAACAATCGGAAGGAGATAGAAGAGAGATCTTACCGAACCGGTGGAGAAGAATCTAGAAAACCGAGATCCAGAGAGTGAGGTCCTTGAAGAAGGAACTCTAAGGCTACGAGAGACGCAGCGCCACATCTTCTTCTTCTTCTTGACAGTTGTATGCAAATCCGGAGAAATGAGAAGGCAGACGAAATAGTTTTTTTCTTTTCCCCTCAGAACTCGCGAGCGAGAGGTTCCTTTTAAGAGGAGGACGCGAGCGGAGTGTGAGAGAGCCACCGAGGTGCTTAAAAAAGAAAAATAGAAAACGATGACTCCATAAATTCCCTTCATACCCTTACTTTCACACGATAATTACGGCTAAACCGGTTTGCTTTGGGAACTAAAACCCCCCAAGATTAGGCTCTTGTAGTGGTCAAATTGTCAATAATACCCTTTACTTACTTACCCAAATGTTTGACACCAATTTATTCTTTGTCGGCGTCTCGTCCTCATTTTTAGATCACAACCGTTCATCATAAGATCGAACGATGAAGAGTTAACTCGATCTTAACGCAGAATATTGAAAAAAGAAAAAATTAATTAATAAATACGCGTGTTTTATCTAACGTAAATTACTTATTTTAATTTGTGCATGGATATAAATAAATAAATAACCGGGAACTTAATCAGATAAATTTCTAATTGTTGTTTCGTGAGTTTCCGTTTTACATATGCTTTCGCTTCATAGTGTTCAAAATCATAGAAAACGATAATCGTGGACGGTTCAAATCCACTAGTTGGGAACCATGCTCAGTTACAATGTTGTTAGGAAAAGAGCATCAAAATCTCGCTGAGAATAACATTTAATGAGGAGATCAAACGTCAAATCCGTTGTCGTCCAGCGGTTAGGATATCTGGCTTTCACCCAGGAGACCCGGGTTCGATTCCCGGCAACGGAGTTTTTTAATACACCTTTTGTCAATTTTGATAATACTGCCAAATTTGAAAAGGGTTAGATAAAACTTAATATATTCCGCAATAGAACGCCAATTATCACGAGGGCTAATAACACAATTAACTCTCATGTTTTCAAGTGTTTTCTTAACTTACAAAAAATGCCGAGGCCTTCTAATGATATAACCCTTTCAGGCAAAAGTAACCGGTAATGTTCCGGAAAAAAAAACACACCGAAGTGTTTTTCAATGGGTGGCTCGGTTGTTCTAACTGTTGAGGGAAGACAGCATCCCTCCAGCTGAACTAGGCAGGACCACTTCCCAACCCGGACCCTTCACTGGAAAAGCTTCACCAGCTTGTGGTTCAGTCTCGCCCGGTGAAGTAATCATCAGGTCACTCCGGTCAAGCAACCAGTCAAGATCCTCCTCGCTTATATCGGTTTGTATCAGTTTATCTTCAGCTGTTTCATCGTCCTTAAGCAACGCCAGTATGTCATCTTCCTGTGTGTTTGTTTGGTTCAAGCTTTTACTAAAAGATGATGCTATTATTAAAGGGTATAATAAAAAGGATTTGGTTTTGAGAGAAATTAAACCTCTAATGGTGCTGAAGACTTGGTACGTTCTTGATGAAACTGTCCTTTGCCAATAACCACATGTTCCAGCTTAAGCTTACTGTACGCTCGTTTCAGAACCCGGCCCTGTGCAAATGTCATAAACTAGTCTCAAGAGGCAACAATATCACTGACTTGGAGTACAAGTTGATTTATAAAACAGCAAAAGTTTTACCTCTATTGACTGAGCCGTCGCAAGCCTGTAAACATGAACAGGTTTCGTCTGACCAATTCTGTGGCATCTGTCCATGGCTTGCAAGTCCATCTGAGGATTCTGGATATCAGGCAATCAAACAGTTAGAGACTACACAAAAGCGATAAGACCAGGAAATAACTTCTTAGAAAACTGACTAATTTGATTACCCAATCGCTGTCGTAGAGGATGCATGTATCAGCAGCAGTAAGATTAATTCCGAGTCCTCCAGCTCTGGTACTGAGAAGAAATATTCTACAACTGCTATTCTCATCATTAAATTCTTGGATCTATTTCATGAGAGAGAGACCTTGTAATTATGATATGCTCAGAATATTGTTTAGATGCAAAAGCAGCTTAAGTACAGCAGAAACCTGTCTTCTCCTTTCTTCCAGTTTCACACTGCCATCGATTCTGCAAACCTCAAACCCCTTCTCACTGAAGTAGTAATCCATAATGTCCAAAATTTTTGTCCATTGGGAGAAGATTAGGACCTGTTCATCAGGAAAAGGATCAGAGTCGTTCTCAAGGGGGATTGAGCTACGAGCCAGGCAGGGGCTTGTGAAACATACTCTGTGATTTTTGGCAAATAACCGAACAAGCAATCTCTCCAATAAGCGGAATTTACCACACTGTCCAACAATATCTTCAACAGGAGGGTAGAGATCTGTTAAAAAGGAATAATTAGGCAGATTAGTATAGCAGAAAAAGATTTCACACGTTTGTAAAAAGGCACACTGACATACATGAACCATCTATTTCCCCCACAAGAAGGTCAGGATGGTTGCAGTTCTTCCGGAGTTGAACAAACAGATTGTTAAGCTTTCCCTTCCAACCTTGACCTGAAGTACAAGGGATGAACAAAGAAATGCAAACAATGACATAATTAACTGTAAAGCATAAAAGTACAAAAGATCAAGTACCTCGGATAGAATTCTCTCCAAGGTGCGCTTCCAACGTGTGATTCACAAGATGATCCTGGAACTTTTTCTGATGAGTTGTCATTGTAGCATAAATGATAATCTCCTTTTTCCGTGGAAGTAAGAGCTCAACATCACATTTCATTCTTCGGAGGATGAAAGGTCGTAGTATATTATGAAGTTTCGCAACAACCTAAACAAAAATTTACTCCTCTCATGAGATACATAATTACTATCAAAGATATCTACTACAATTAACCATAATTGTTCATACTTGAGCTCTTCTTTTCTCATCTCCTTCTTCCTTAGTCGCTTCATTTTTGTTCTTTCCAGAAAAATCAAACCTACAACAATGTACTCAATTTATCAGCTGGCTACTTGGAAAAGAATAAATGTCAAAAGATGCCACCAGTTTTGTTATAGAGGAAAACAAACGACAACATACGAGTTACGATTAACAGTAGAAAAGGACCATGTTTGTACCATGATTCAAATTCGTCATGTGATGCAAAGATGTCAGGGAGAATAAAATTCAACAGTGACCAAAGCTCAGACAAATTATTTTGCAGAGGTGTTCCTGTCAGTAGAAGTTTGTTGTCCATTTTCAAGTATCTTAGTTCCCTCAGCAATTTACACTTGTGGTTTTTCAACCTGTGGCCCTATAAGATACAAGAACAAAATAATAAGTTAGAAGGATCATCTTGATGATACAAACTCATGTGCACAGGACACTGGTCTATCTGAAAAATTACCTCATCGATCACAACATATTTCCACGGATATTGCCGCAGGTTTTTTTTAGCATCATTCATAGCAACCTCATAAGAAGTGATAACTATAGGGAACTTCGGACCAACAGTTCTGGGCATGTGCTTCCTCCTGATCTCATCCCTTTCTTTCTTATCTCCATGGTAGATAATTGCATTAATGGAAGGCGTGAACCTATTCAGAAAGGGCAATAAAAAATAGAAATAGACCCCACCGCTTGAAATCTATATAAACACGAATGGTCAAGAGAGTACCTCGCAATCTCATTCATCCAATTTGAAAGAGTAGACAGTGGAGCAATTACGAGATATGGACCATCCAACCCATTTCCTTTCAGATGTGATAGGAAACCAATCGTTTGAATTGTCTTTCCAAGTCCCATTTGATCAGCTAAAATTCCATTCAAGCCATTTTGCCACAATGATATTAGCCATTTCACACCTTTGAGCTGATAAGACTTTAACTTTCCACCCGTCAGAAGAGGAACTAGTTCAGTCTGCTCTTTCATGACTATTTCTTCCTCTCTCAGATCTGAGTTAGCTGATTCACAACCTTCTTTGGATCTTGAAATCATAGCAGCGACAGCTTTCTTAGCCTTTTTCTGAATGAAGAATAACGCATCCAACATCCAAGTAAGTTGATTTGCAGAAAGTAAAGAAATATATCCAACATCAGAGTAGATGAGATTTGTAAATGGAACTAACACTGTCGCCCTGAGGAGCAGCCTTTCTTTTGCGTCCACGGCCTTTCTTCTCAGGCTCGGCCTTTTGAGTCTCACCTTCTATCCCATTCTAGCAGAGAACAAGTACTCATTACAAACATGAATTACCAACAAGAGAAAGCAAAAAGGAGATTTACTTTTGTGATATCCTCCATTTTCTCAAGGAGAAACTCAGAGTAGAGTTGGGTTTGGGTCAACAGCTCATCCAGTTTAGTAAACTGGGTATCATTCAGATCAGGAGCTTCACCGGACCCAGCACATTTTACTTTCTCTTCATCTTCCCGAATTTTAAGCAGCTCCTCTTCTTCCTGAGCCATGGCCTCAGAAATAAGAGACGAATCTCCATTTCTGGCTAGAAGTATTTCTTCCTCTAAAGCAGTAGCAGTTTTCTCCTCACAGTTTTCCTTCAGAGTCGCAAAACAGGGCAAAATCAGGTGGTGAAAGTATTACCCATTTTCAGAACCAAAATCCAAAGTAAAAAAGTATCACAAAAAGTTTTACATTCTTCGAAGAAAAAAGGGAAAAGAGGGAGCAAAATCAAGCTATTTTCATCATTGTAAGTGATTAAAATGACAGGAATGAGGGGAGAGAGTAAAACCCAGAAACAAACCTCTTCACTGAGAACAGAAGTCGGTGAATCGCCAGAGGCATCATTCTCTGTCTTCCCGTCGCCGGCCATTTCCGAAGCCCTAAGAATCCGAAAAAAAATGACAAACGAAAAATCAGCTGAGAAACTACCAATTTCAGAATAGAAGCCAAAACACGACAATGAATCATACGCAGAGAGGGAAAGTGGGAAACCCCCAAAAGCAGCGAGCAATTTCGAGAGCGTTTAAGGATCAGAAAGTCGCCGGAAAACAACAATCAAATGAAATAAACGATAACAAAGGTGGGACGCTTACGGCGTGATTTTTGTGGAGCGCAGACTAACCATCGTCGAAGAAGCCGGTCAGAATAAAACCCAAGCGGCGGGAGTAACCACCGAACAGTCTCCGTCGCTTTTGGAGAGCAAATTCAAAACGAGGGTATAATGAGTTGACAAATGAAAAGACGCACTGTTATCACACTTTCGCTTATTTTCGATTTGTTTATTAATTGGAAGTAGCGCCTACGGGCGGGAAGATCACAATGACAATTGTACCCCTAGCATTTTCCCTAATTCACATATGGTTTACGGGCATTGACTGAATTTTAGTACTATATATATAACTTGCATATAAAAGACAAACTATCCTGTATATTAATTACCTTAAATTTTGGTAGCTCGTATTTTATCTCAATGTCACCGTAAATTAATCTAGAGGTTGACTTATAGAACACAAAACAATGATAAACTAACATGCTAAATGGTTTAATTTGTTTTTCAGGTGAATAGGAAATAAATGCTGGACAAATTGTCATACGAAAACAAAATAAAAGCAATCGCGAGATTCGCACAAGTTTCATCACACACACACACACAGAAGTTTATTGTTATCGCTACGAAAGAAGATAACGTCAAGCGATGAGATCAATACTCACGCGACTTGGAACGCTCTGACCGCTTGTACTCACGATCATCATAACGGTATTCTTCTTCCTCCATTCGGCCATAACGGTCATCACCATACTGATTATAACGGTCTTGGTCACCTCCTTGTTCCTCACGCTCATAATGGCTTGAACGTCTACGCCCTTCGCAGTAGCCATGACCTTCCTCTGACTCACCTCGCCTCTGCTTGGATCCACCCCGCTCATACTCCGTTTCTCTCTCACGGGATCTTCCACCATCGTCTTCATACTCACCGCTCTCATAGTCTCGTTCCCTTCTCCGACTCCGCTCTCGATCGTGATCCCGAGTACGGTCCCGACGGTCTCTATCTCCTCGGTCACGCCTGCTCTCTCTTTCTCTGTCCCTGTCTCTACCTCGGTCTCGGTCCCTGTGGTGCTTATCCTCTCTATGACTCTCTCTTGGTCTATCACGAGACTGTTCACGGGACCGCTCGCGAGACCGTTCATGGGACGGCTCCCGTTCCCTTTCTTTGCCCCTATCACGAGATTTCTCGCTGCATCCGCCACATAATCAGCCACAACAAAAGTGACAGTCAGAGAGGAAAGAAATTGCAGGGTTTTCTGAAGAAAAAACAAACTTACCGGTCTTCGCGGGCTCTAGGCTCCTCAGATCGGGACATTCTTGCTTGCGGTTGTTGTTGTTCCTCCTCGCCAGCAATCTTCTCACCGTGAACTCTGGTTGTACCAAGTCCACCACCAAGCCTACGGGGACGCCAGTTCGGGACTGTTCTACCCCTCTCAACATCAACCAACACTCTTCTACCATCAATCTTCCTTCCATCACCCTGTTTATATGCCGCTATAAGAGACCACAAGCTGTATGTCAGCAAAGAAAAATAATATCTTGCAACAGAAAACAACATAAGTTTCACGCACCTTTCATGTCACGGGTGTTCAAGTACTCGATGAAGGCATAGCCTTTGGGTTTATTTGTTTGCTGATCAGTTACGAGATGAACCTGACGAGTTGAAAGAACAAAGACATCAAGAAATCACAAACTCTGCGGGGACTTGAACCAGCTTTCAGGTACGTTGTGTTACATGTCAAACAAGCACAGGCAACCTTTTTTCTTAACAGGCTTCCACATCATCACCACATCAAGAATTGGCAGAAAAATGGATTCCATGGCAGCAAGTTCTACCATTTCTGAAGGGTTTAACGACCCCTTACCAGGGTTTTAAAACTCTTACAAAATTTAGATATACACATATCACATATGTATGTATATTATATAATGTACAAATATACCAGATCACCTTCACAGAAATGGATAATACTTTTGCTAGCCTTAAAAGCCAGAACACACAAGTTTTAGTAGATTCGTTTGCAATACGAAAAAGAGAGAAGGGTTGATATACTCACTATAATTACCGATACTGTCTTAAGATCTTACATTCACTGCCCAAACCCCAGAATTTCGGCTTCCCCGTGTGGGATGAATCATTTTCTTAGGAACCAGATGGATAGGAATGATGGGGACAAATTATTTCTTAGTGGCTTACCAGGATGGGTTTCGAGAAAAATATATCTCAGAGACTATGAAGCCTGTGAGCGTACACCCTCGATATTGTAGTAAAAGGAATATTCACAGGTCAAAATGTAAAAAGTTACCTGATCTATACCTGTTCCTATAGTTGACTTGCCCGGAAAAATCTTAACCAACCACGCAGCAGAACGCTTTGAAATTACAATTATTGACCGGGATATCTTTTACTACTTACTTTATTTTAGCAAGTCCAGAGAAAAAGGCCCAGTGGCTTTAATCAGATTAATAGAAGTCAAAACATGGCAATTTAGAAAACAGCGACTACTGGTCTCAAAGGAAAAGTTTTACGTAAAACAAAATTCAGAACCTTAAAGACGGACGTAAAACCAAACATATTGCAAAGAGAACATGAGAGCGAGCATTGATCTCATAACTTCTTACCGAACCTGCTAGGGAATGCTCAGAAATACATACCTGCTTAATTGGTCCGTAAGCCTCAAACTCCCTTTTAATCTTACTTTCAGTGGTCTCGTAGTTCTGCAAGTCGATAAGAAGACATAAATTCAAGCACCACAAAACATAACTGTCCATGAAAGTCATTTCATCAGGCAGAACAACTTACAAGTCTTGCAACAAATAATGTCTTGTATGGATCTCCAGAAGCATTGGGATCATTATTCGGATCATCTGCCAGACAAAAATATCAAATTGTAACTTCAATTCACCAAACAAAGCCTGGCTATGATTATAAGGTGCGAAGTATACATTTCGTTAGATCCTCCGCAGCTTTTTCAACCCCTTTCTCCAGTCGTGATTTATGAATTCTCTCCCTTTTTTGTGCCTGGTCCAGATAAAACAAACATATAAGACCATATATGTCACTGAAAGTAGCATACTAGAGAGACAGATTGAGATGAGAACATACAGGTGTTTCAACTTCCGGCTTAGGTGGAGCATACTCTGGATCTCCAGGTTCAGCAAAGTGACTCACAAATTGAGCCATGCCTAAAATGGGACAAATAAAAGAATCAACCCTAATGACCATTATGAGTAATGTTAAAAACTGTAGCCTCGAAAGCTACGGTACAGACCTGTATAAGGAGGGCATTTTCTCTTCTCCGGTGGTGGCTGGAACTCTAATGGCGGTCGTGGCTCAAAGAGCTTCAAAAGATTGGGCGTTAAGCCTGTGGGATGGCTTTGACCCATCTGCGAATTAACAAGGGATCATATTAACTTCCTAACAAGATGAAATCCTCCTCAATCCCGATTCCAAACTCTAATTTGAAACCATCTACGTTACTAGTATCGGATCAGCACTAACCAAATATCCCGCAATAATAGTCGAATATATAACGAATTACGCATTGAACGAGTTGATTAATCCATTGACAAAGGCTATACCCAAATAGAACAACCAAATTCGCATCACAACTCTACAGTTAGTTAGCAAACACGAGCTAAATCGTATAAGAAGAGACGAACCAGCTTTAGCTGAAGAACATTAGATCGGTTCTGAGCCTTAGTGCGCGCCTGAACGGCGGCGTTTTGATTACGCATGAAAGGATCGTTCAAGTCACCCATGGCGAAGGGAGATCGGAGCTCAGCTAGGGTTTTCGGGGAGGAAGGAGATGGGGTTCGCTGGGGATATTAAAATTAACAAAGGTTGGATAAAAATATACTTTTTTGTTCTTGTGTGGGGATTTTAGTCCTATTTAAGTTATTTTATATTTAATTTTGGCAACAAAAATTTTAGTAATTGAAAAAGAAAAAATAAACGGTTCGCTACAATTTTAATTATAAAGGGAAATTTGCATTAGGAAAAAAAGGTGAAGAAATTTCGACTGAAAAAAAAATCTAACATAATATAAAACTGAACATATTCTAATTAAGCATATAAAAATTTTCAATAGATAAAAATAAAATTTTTAAGTATATTTTATATTCATGTTTATAAGTGTTGATAATCTGAAATAGGTTTGATTTTTTCCACTAACCAAATTTGAAATTCTGAAATTGTTGGATTCGGGTATTCGGCACATTGGGCTTTTAGCTAAGAGCGGAAAAAAATGAATTTATAAATCCAAAGAAAGAAACGGACATTACCATTCAAAGCCAATATAGCTCGTAGAAAAGAAAGTTCCTCAAAACTTTTGTTTTTAGAGATGATAGCGAATGGATTAGTGCCCCTAGTGGAAGAAAAAATAACACTAATCATGGACATTTTTTTTTTGGGCGGCTGATGAGATTTGATCTTTTTGACATGTATGGTTACGCCACGCCGGCCGGCGACTACACTACCTTTGATAAAAGCTTCGAAGCTATATCAATCAACGGGTGCTTCGTTTGGATATTTGGGTCGTTCTTCCTTTTTCCGCAAGTTTCAGAGTCTTTGTCAATTCCCGTACGTTCTGCAAAACAAAGTAAACAAAACAAAACAGATATCACTGTGGATCAATGCTCGTTTACAACTCTCCTAAACATCAATACACTAAGAAGCTTAAGGATCTTGCGGGGTTGAGAAAAGAAAGTTTGCTATGACTTTACTACTATTATCTTTAAGATTGACAAGATCAACAGCATGGAAGTGAATAGTAGAAACCAAACCAGTGCACTGACAAGAGAATGCTACTGGCATCTAACATATCACGCGGAGGAAAGAAACAGAACATCCAACCTTATGTGGCTTAGAGTGAAATTAAAAATGCAGACAAAGAAACCATATTCTCTGCCTAACTATAATGTAAACAGACACCACCATTTTGTAAATACGAAGATATCTTCGACGGCGTTATATAGAGGGCAGAACCAAGTAAAGAAGAAGCTTTCGTCCATACACCCTACCCGAAACACTAATTCTATATTAGTTGCTTAGAATTATATAGATATACGACCTTGACCATATTATTCAGAGCATCGACATGTTCTTTTGCCCTTGTTGCCAGATGTAGCTGTACAAAAGCTAACGTTCTTTGGCAGGTATACGGATAAAAGTGGAATATAGAATAGTTAAAGCATCCACTGCACAACAGTATGGTTGGCAAGACCCCAACACTACTTGTACCTTACGATTCAGCAGTAAAACCAATACACAAATCAAGCTCTGGGCTCTGTTTTTCTCATTCTAGTAAAGTCTCTCGTCTCAATCTTCCAATTCAAATTGTAAAAGAAACGACTGGTTGTATAAAAGCAGAGGTAATCAGAATGAATTTATGACCTAAACCATTTAAAAAGAGCAAGTAGCAGTGTTTAAAACGTCGATGGAAGTGAGTATCAGTGTTAGATTCTCACCGTTGAATGCACCGGAGGCGGATCTATGACAACGGAGCGAATAGACATCCTCGCGATCTCCGCAATGGCAGCTTCTACCACATCAGGTACATCACTCGTAAGCTCCTCGTAAGCAGCCTCGAAAGCCTCCTGCCAAAACCTCGGTAATCTGATACGACGGCCATTGTTATACACATCCCACATGTGCTTCACCACTTTCTCCCTCTCCTCCATTTCCTGATCTCACAATCAAACCCCAATTAAAAACAAGTAACCAAGAAATCTGAAACAGAACGAGATGGCGGATTGAGACTCACAAGAACATCGAGATCCTCGTGGATCGGAAAGACCAGATCGTCGGTGAAATGGTTGATGTTCCCGGCTGACCAGCGGAGATTCACGGTGCCAGTAAGCATTGACCAGAAAGCCAGCAGCAGAATCGCGGCTAAAGCCCAAAACTTGTATCGGCCTTTCGCGAAGAGAGCGGAATAACCGCTTTCCTTCGTAACGTTGGCTGAAACCGCCGTCGTCGCGGCGACGGAAGAGGTGCTTAAAGGTAAGGTGTCGCCATCCTTCATTGGTGCAGAGTGGAGCGATCAGAGACAAACAAGTTTTGAATCTGTAAAGGGAGCGTCGTTTCTCTTCCGAATCTGGAAAGAAAGAAGAAGAAAGAGGAAAAGTGGTTTGCTTATATACAAATTCCCAAATTACAATTAGACCTCCGTATGTTTTTACATTAGGCCAAAAAAATGTATATTTTAATATCATTTTATTTCATTTGATGAATTTGATATGCATCTTTCTTTCTTTTTTGTCGGTTATTTGATATCCATCTTAAGACCATGAAAATTATTGGCTTAACTATAAGTTGGTTGACAAAAAAAAACTATGATGTAAGTTTTGTGAGAATATAAAACTATTGTCGACACATTATATGAAAAACCACAAATTGATGATAGAAGTTTTGTAAATCTTAACAAGTTGCTTCTTCTGCTCATTCCTCTTGAAGCCCACAAAAAGTGATCTCATAGTATAAGAAAAAAAAATTGTTTTTAAGCGAGCAAGCAAGCAAACATGGGCTAGAAGAAGGATTTTAAAATAAACCCAAAACGGAAGGAATCACATTTTTCTAATTTTCAACGGTTTAGTTTAGTACGTCACACCACTAGACCACAAGATTTAATATTTATATAGAACCTTATAATATTATTGTTTGTATCCACAATTCAACAGTGAAGAGAATCTTTAAAAAACTAGTAATACCAAAAATGAATGACAAAATAGAGCAGAAAACAAAATCATTTTCCGATCTGCAAATTGGCCGGAGGAAAAAAATGATCCACCGAGAGACCCCAAATGTTATAGTCAACTTCTTCGATCCGCCACTTCTCCGTCATCTGTCTCCGATGATTCGCCGATGCTTCGCCATACCGAAAAACCGTAACTGACGTTTTTCCACCATGAGCGATGTTTACATTATCTACGTAGCGGTAATCATCCATCACCGATTCGGCACTGGTCTCCCAGAAAACGTCGTCATCTTCCTTAGTCCGCATTCTCAGAAGTCGGGAGTCCTCGAATTGAATCAACAGTCCCGATCTCTGGCTAAAATAACCCCAAATCGTATGATGAATGATTTCAAAATTCGGACCGCTTTGAGCCTCTCGAACCGCCGGGCTCGTCTCCAGCTTCAATATAAAGCAATCCTCGCCGTTTATAATCTTCTCTCCGATGCACGTTGCGTCCAGGAACAGATTCGCCGTCGATCGAGGATCTAAACCCTATACACAATAAACCACCGGTTCAACATAACCCGACAATTTACATTACAAAAAAAATCAATAACCGGGTTGGTACTTGTAAAAACCGGCGGAGAGGTCTTGGTGGTCCAGTAGACGCCGGCGTTTGCTGGTTAGAGGAATGTCGCCACGAAAGCCGACCGTTACTTCCACATATGACTTTACAGCCAGACACGACGAGCTCCAAACACCAGAGATCTGGATCTTTCTGCCACAAAACGAAACCACCCATCTCGTCATTGCTCTTAAGATTTGCGCCGGTATCATCTCCTTGATGAAACTCCGACGCCGTCATCTTCACTTGTCCGGTGACGCACATGCTGTTCACGGCGTTTAACGCCGCCGGTCCTCCCGTCGCCGCTATGTACTGTTGCACTATATATTTAGCCGTTGAAGCTTGCTGCAATCGAATAATTAAGTGAGATTGATTAGATCATCGCCGGTTCAACCAGTTTCCATTGTGAAAGAGATTTTGAAATACTTACGATGGAACAATCTTTGACAGGCTTATGAACAGAGTGGCCAACTTGAACCTGAAGAGGTATAAGAGGCGATCCAACGAGATAGAGAAGAAAACGAAGCTCGTTGATACGAGCTGCGATCAGCGGTTGCGACCATTTATCAGACGTTTGAGCTTTCATCCACGTCAACATATTCTGCCACCTCAACGCAACGTTATTGCCCATACCGGAAAACATCTCCTCCGGTATCGGAACTTCCAGAACCGTCTCCAAACCATCGTCTTTGTCTATGTTCGGACACAACTTCCTCATACACTTCCCACTCCTTCGATTCTTCTTGTTCTTATGTTTCTCTTTTGTTCTATGGGTGATGGATTGAATGAAACCCACAAATGGTTCGAAGATTGTCAGCACGACTGTGTTTCATGAAACCTTTTCTTCTTTTTCTTTTTTTCTTTTGTTTTTTGGTCATTCGGAACCTTGTTTGCGTTCGTGTTTAATTGTGTGTTTAATGTCTTCCAGATGATATATGTGGTTCTCCTTTGATTTAGGCTACTTTAATTGGAATTTCGTTTAGCTTCTTCTATAATTTCATCCTTAATTAGCTTTGTGTTCTTGAGAACAATATGTGCGACACACACAAGTAATTTGCATGTTGATAAAATAATACATTTTTTTGTATAGCAATGATAAGTATAACATATGTGAATATACACTGCAACACTAATTAGCGGTCATTACTCAAAAGAAAAATTCATGCATTTTATAGATTGGTTTTTTTTCTTGTGAAAAGTGAGGAGAAGAAATATATATCTTAGATTTTAGTTGATTGGTCTCGGTTTGCCCTCGTCTTTAGGATTCGAGTTATCAATTTACAACAATGTTAGTCTTTTAAAAAGAAAAACCTATTTTTAGAAGATGATAGTTGTAAATTATCCGGCTAACTAAATATTAATAAAAAAAAATTGTTCATCACGTTGGTTTGATACATTCCACCAAAGACCATGACTATATATATAACATTTACAAAGTTAAAACTTTCATATAAGAAATAATAAAATAAAATTCTCAAAATTACTTGTATGGTACTATTTACATATTTGTGGCGTGACGAAAAGTCTTAAATGTTATATATTTATATAATTGACATAAATAAAGCAGGAAATCAGAAAAAGGGTGATTAACAGATATGTGGAATTAATAATGAAAAAGAAGAGTTACAAAATCAAGATGAAGAAGTTTATACGAATGCGTATCAAAGATCATCAAACAACAATATAGGACTATTGAAACAAAATGTAGATTATTGGATGTTAGTGGTTGGAACTGTTTTTGTTTGGACCATATTGCTAAGGAATTTGAAAGCTGGCAGAATAGTGTGTTTATGGAGGGACCCAGGCCAGCCTAAATAATTCTTCCTTTGAAACTAACAATGAAAAGCAATAAAAAGGAACCCAAATTAATTAAATTATATGTTTGTAAAGTCAAATGATAGTTCTAAACATTTGTATAAAAGCAGCATTACTATATCAGTGTATTATTATTTAAATTCAATCATCTTAGAATGTATATATATGATTTTTGTTTTCACTCTTCGAATTTAATTACTACATGGTAATGAAAATTTATAAAACTAATGCTTTGAAAATGATAATTTTTATTAGTTTTTTGGTTTGTAGTGAGATATTTTCATTTGTTAGTAATTTTAGAAGTCGTTTGATAATGACAAACAGAAAGAAAAATCCGATTTTGTTTTCTTATATTTTGACGACATGACTGTAAATCCCAAAATAGATTGATATTTTATTCCATCTATAAAGTGTATTTTCTTATAATGAAAAAATATAATAACGTGTGTGTGTGGCGGTGTAACAGTAGGTAAAATCCTTTCACGTGTCATCGTCTTGTTAATCCAACAGATGCCATTTAGATAAAAACGTTATCACGTGGCAGCATCTGAGCATCTCAAACGCCTACAAGGCATATAAACGTTAAAAAACAAAAGCTGAACGAATAATACCAAAAGGTCAAAGTCAACAAAATCAGACGAAACATTGCATTAAACTGGGTTGTATAGAAAATTACCAAGGAAGAAAAAAACAAATTGCGATTTCAAACATTTTGCTACACGACAAAATCGACGGTAATATTGGTTTATTTAATTTGTTATTCGTTCAACAAAAGAAAATTAGAAATTATTTTTACTGAGATTGGGTCCCGACAACTGGACGGTAATACCTCCTCTGTCTCCGGCTTAAGACAGTGACAGTCATTTTTCTTTATTCACTCGTTTTCTTACCAATTTCAAATCCTATTTATTTTTCTCTATTAATCATCATTTTAAATTTCTAATTTTATTTGAAATACGACGAACAATTTCACAATGCTATTTCTTATAGAAGGTATTATAAGCACTTGAGGTGAATTAATTAAATTTTTTTTTTGGTCGTCAAATAAAATCTTCATAATCACTAGGAAATTGATTCGTTGTTCACACAACAAAATCTACACTGAAAAAGAAAAGAAAATGAATTTCCAGGTCAGCCACGAAATTAAATACTTGGTCAGTTGATTACGTAACATGTACAATAGAAAAATAATAAAGCCCTGATTTTGCATTCATTGGGCACTGCATAATTCACATGCCATTTTTCTTCTATGATTTTATTATTACTTAATTTTTTACTCATGTTTGTTGCTTTATTTTTTACAACCCTTCTCAATATAAAATCGAATAGAAGAAATAAGAGGAGGTTATTTAATTTAATATTTTGCATGGGAATCCAAAAATCAGATTTAGATATTTGGAACTTGAAAGTCGACACAATAATAAAAAAATCGTTGGTAAAATTATATTTTTTAAATGCTGAAAAGTTGAGATGGAAAATAGTATAATTGTCCTAAAAGAGAGAGAAAAGAAAAGAAGGCTCATTTATCTCGGACAAACCAAAGAAACGAAATAAATTAAAGCTTCAAGCTTTCACACAAAGTCTCACAAGCCGCCTTATTTTTCTTCGGTGATCCTTTAGAGAAAGAAAGGATCAAAATCACTTTTTTTTTCAGGAAGAAGCCGGAAGTACGAATACTCTTCTCCGGTGGAATCTCAGCCGTTGGATCAGATCGGTGGATGGAGGAAGCGTGTGGAGAGAGTTCTGGGTTAAATGATTAGGAGATTCTTGGGTACTGAAGTTTTGATTTTTTAACTTTTGGGCGGAGAGAGGTCAGAGAGAGTTATCAGAAAAGTTTGGTGGCGGAAAGGGAAAAAAGAGGTTTTTACGAAAAGCAGATTGACTGGTAGCTGAAGAAGAGAGAGAGACAGAGAGAGTAAACAGAGTAGGAGGATAGAGAGAGAAGAAGCAGATGATAAACCCTAGATTGAGCTGAGATTTGCCTTTTTGTGTTAAGTCTGTGAGGGGAAAAGGTCGAATTTTGTGTCTTTGGACATGCCGGTTGATTTAGATAATTCCTCTACGGTTTCCGGCGATGCAAGCGTCTCGTCGACCGGAAACCAAAACCCACCTCCGAAATCCGCCGGGAAGAAGAAACGGAATCTCCCCGGAATGCCTGGTACTTTGAAAAATCGAAACTTGCTGCTTTTTAATTTGTAATTTTGTTTCGGTTTCACTGATTTTTTGTTGTCTTTGGGATTAAAATTAGATCCAGACGCGGAAGTGATAGCTTTGTCACCTAAAACTCTTATGGCAACAAACCGATTCGTCTGCGAGATCTGCAACAAAGGGTTTCAACGAGACCAGAATCTTCAGCTTCACCGTCGTGGTCACAATCTACCATGGAAACTTCGACAGAGATCGAGTAAAGAAGTGAGGAAGAAAGTCTATGTTTGTCCTGTGGCGGGCTGTGTTCATCACGACCCATCACGTGCTCTTGGAGATCTCACTGGAATCAAGAAACACTTTTGTCGGAAACACGGCGAGAAGAAATGGAAGTGCGAGAAATGCTCGAAGAAGTATGCTGTTCAATCAGATTGGAAAGCTCATTCCAAAATTTGCGGCACCAAGGAGTATAGATGCGATTGTGGAACTCTGTTTTCTAGGTGCGATTTGAGGTTCTTATATTACTCCAAAAAAATACGATATTTTGTCTGAATTTTACCATCTTGTGGATTGAGTTTTGTTGCAGGAGAGATAGCTTCATAACGCACAGAGCTTTCTGTGATGCGTTGGCTGAAGAGAGTGCGAAGAATCATACTCAAAGCAAGAAACTTTATCCAGAAACAGTCGTAAGGAAGAATCACCCTGAACCTGATGAGAAATCCCCAGTCGCCGTTGATTCTCCTCCGCTTACTCCGCCACCTCCTTCTCCGCCGTCCATCGCTGTAGCTCCGGCACCGGCTGCTTCGGTTGAGACTGAGCCTGCCAAAATCATATCTTCCTCGGTTTTGCAGATTCAGGAGTCTTCAGGTACGTAATACAAACTCTCTGCTTGATGGGGAAATTTGGCAATATTGGATCAACTTTTGTCGCCACATGAACTGTTTCTGAATCCTCACGTATTTAACCGAAACAGGAACAACTTCAAGAAAATCTATAATGTTTGTTGATGTTGGAGTTTAGTTGGTTTTGTCTGTAGCGACGATATATTTCTGATCCTATTAAAACTAAATCTTATTCGTCGTCTTCCATAGCTACTTCCATAACATACAATAAAATAAAATAAAACTCGCAACTGGTTCTGCTTCTTTCAGGTTAAAGTTTATACATTTATTAGATCGAAAAAGTCAAAACTTTATGTTAATGACCCATCACCTCCTTTCTCTGTTTGCAGAATCTCCTGAAAACAACCCTCCTGAAGTCATCATGGAGGAAGCTCCAAGAACGATCGGTTTCAATGTGAGCTCATCGGGTCTAAGCAATGATCATAGTAACAACAACGGCATATACCCAGGCTTGTTTGCATCATCGACAGCTTCGCCTAGTTTGTATACTTCATCAACTCCTTCCCCAAGTCTATTCGCACCATCTTCCTCCATGGGACCCATATCACTCTGTCTCTCGACGAATCCTTCTATGTTCAGTCCAACGATACAAGATCCACCACATTTCCTTACCCCTCTTCCTCCTCAACCAGCAATGTCAGCAACCGCATTGCTCCAGAAAGCTGCCCAAATGGGTTCCACGGGTTCGGGAGGTTCGTTGCTTCGCGGGTTAGGCATAGTGTCAACTACTTCGTCATCTATGGAACTTAGAAGTCAAGATGCAGCGTCCTTAGCTCCTGGTCTCGGGCTGGGACTACCTTGTAGCAGCGGTGGTAGCGGATCGGGTCTCCAAGAGCTCATGATGGGGAACTCCTCCGTGTTTGGTCCGAAACAGACAACACTTGACTTTCTCGGATTGGGAAGAGCTGTTGGTAATGGCGGTAAACCCGGTGGCGGATTGTCTGCTCTTTTAACTTCGATGGGAGGCGGCGGGGGAATGGATGTGTTTGGGACTGGAGAGTTTACAGGCAAAGACATTGGTAGAAGTTCGTAAGGGAGATAAAGACATGAAAGTAGAAGAAGAGTGTAGTATATAGTTTTTAAGTATGTATCAGGTTTAGGATCTTTTTGTATCTTGTTTTAGTGAAAGCTTTTAATGTTATTCCACCAGTGGGGTTTTATCATAAGTACATAAATTTTTAGGTTTTAGTTTTTATTTATATTTTGGGGTCGTCTATAAATTATCATCATCATAAGAATGTTTAATGGGTTTGAGAATTCGAATTAGCAGCTGTCAAAGTGTGGATAAAAATTGATGATAATGACGATGATGTGGTGATGAAAATCATAGGGGTTTGAAGTTTCTATTGATATTAGTGTTAAAAAAATCGGTCTAGGCGCTAGGTTAGACGGTGAAATATACGTAGCTGAAATGATTTTACTAAAATTGGTAGAAAAAATCGCAAATTCGGTTTAGGCGGTTTGGTTTGGTAAAAATCGGTCAAATCGTTCAATTTCTAGTTTAGAAATCGGTTTTAAATTTTTAATTAATTTATTAGTTTTTTGAATATGACTTCAACTTAGATAATAAAAAACTAATAAATTTAAAAAATAAATTTTTTAAATATGACTTTAATTTGTTGGATTTAAACGTTGTTATAATAAATTTTTCTTTACGTTAATTTAAAATTTAAATTTGAAGTAACTTAATAAGTGAATGTATTGTTAATTTTTTTCTAAAATAGATGGAAATATGTGACAAATGACATATAAAATTTAAATATAAATCTAATTTAATGTAATAATTTTTAACGCATAGACAGGTCTAAACCCCGACTAGTCGTTTTAGACGCTAGGATTCTATCGACCGTCTAACTACTGCCTAGCAATTTTTTGAACATTAATTGATAATGTGTTGCTTGCTGTCTTAAAACGCTTTTTTTGAACATTAATTGATAATGTGTTGCTTGCTGTCTTAAAACGCTGGATCGAATTTTTGCATAAATGGGAAAAACAAGTAGATGGATCGACTTGACTTGTCCGAAAAGGAGTCTCATCTTTTGGAAGGTGGGAGGGATATTTTTCTAAAAAATAAATTTCAAAAGTGAAAATGATCTAATTATGGCGAAGATAATCCGAAATATACCAATCGACATGACCAGTGGATTTGATGGGAGAATCGACCAAAGATTTTGGATTTTGATGTTTCAATCGCATAATAGTGATGGAACTATCCATATGGCAACTCATTCATTCATTCAACCCAAAAAGGCGATCTGTCTCTTATTTTCTTTTGGAGATTAGACACCACACACACAAAAAGAGTTAATTTACCGACATCATATTTACAGGATCAAAACTACATAATGAATGACAACCAAAATTAATCTTTTTACTAAAAGAATCATAATCAAAATTGGTGGATTTGGATTTAAGGATATGGTTATTTTATTTGTGTATATTGGAAATTTGGAAGCATAGTAGGTGATAGAGGCCATAAATATTTGAAGCCCATTAATACGAACACCAATTCAAAGCTATTACTATTATTGGGCCACAAATATCGAATTTATCGGGCCACCAGGAAACAAAACTTTGCAGGCTAAATTCCGATTTTGACCTCAACGGCTGATGAAATTTACCCATGAGCTAGCGGCTGCAGATTAAGGAGGTTCGGTATCTGGGAAAGCTGAAGATTTTGATATTTTCTCCTAATCCCTGCGAAGAGTGAAGAATCCGGTAATAGTTTACTATCCCTTCTCAAGTTTGTTTTTTGAATTGTGTGGGCTCTCTGTTTAAGGGTTCGTTTGTACTGGGTGATTGCTCTAGTTTCGTTTAGTTTTGGTAAGAACCTTTCCTTCGTTTTAGGAATTTATAGGCTCTAAGATTCATGGATGATTTCTGGGTTCTTAGTGTAATCATAAGCTTGATCAAAGTTTACGTTTTCAAAAAAAATTCAGATGTCAGCGACTGCTCTCTCAAGATTAAACCCTGTTTCTCAATTTGGGTTTCAAAGAATCGTAGCCGGAAAAAGTAAGAGCTTCCTCTACATTTCCGGTGAAAGGAGATTGTTTTCTGATAGCTCCCGGTTTAGTCTCTCCGGAAGGAGACGAGCCATCATGGCTGCTTCTGGTTCTTTGCCAGTGTTTGGGGACGCCTGCTTGGATGATTTAGTTACAACTTGTTCAAATGGTCTAGACCTTACTAAGAAGCGCTCAAGTGGTGGCTTCTTCACTGTTGATTGTCCTGTTGCTAACATGAGACTTGGGAAGAGAGACCAGATGAAGAACCGATTAGTCTGTCACTATTCTGTCATTGATCCGCTCGAGAAGAAGACTCATGCACTCTTTGGGGCATTGTCCAAGAGTATTCACACATCATCCTCTACTGCTTGTTTCTCTCTAGGACCAGCTCATGACCTGTCTAGTTCTCAAGACTCAGAGCTCTCAGGTTCACCACCGACTACTACATCTCTTAAGTAAGTTTCTTCAATATTTTCTAAATCGTTTTTTTTTTACCAAGGACAAAAAGAACTATCATTCAACCAAGTTTTGAGTTACCGTATATTTATTTTGAGCAGGTGTCTGAAGCTAGTGTCTGGTTCCTGTTATCTCCCGCATCCTGAAAAAGAAGCTACAGGTGGAGAAGACGCTCACTTTATCTGCGATGAAGAACAAGCTATTGGAATTGCAGATGGAGTTGGCGGTTGGGCAGAAGTTGGTGTCAACGCTGGTTTGTTCTCTCGTGAACTAATGTCGTACTCAGTATCAGCGATCCGAGAACAGGCTAAGGGTTCTTCTATTGACCCGTTGATGGTGTTAGAGAAAGCACATTCTCAAACTATAGCCAAAGGCTCGTCCACAGCTTGTATCATCGCTTTGACAGACAAGGTAGTTTTGCTTGTGAGTGAACAAAAACCCCATTCCTAGGTGCTTTCTGTTTTAAATGTTCTCTTTTTTCTCAGGGATTACACGCTATTAATCTCGGAGACAGTGGATTCACGGTGGTTAGAGATGGGACCACAGTGTTTCAGTCACCCGTTCAGCAGCACGGATTCAACTTTACTTATCAATTGGAGAGTGGAAACGGTGGCGATATGCCCAACTCCGGCCAGGTCTGTTCTGAAAGCTTAATAAGACTGCAACTGATTACATTTAATAAGCTCAACAATGTGGTTTTCCGGACATCTAAGCAATAATAAAACTACTAAAACTACATTAGGACACATTTCTCGGTTGTTGGATTTGGTTCGGTTTAAATGGATTGAACAACTCTCTAACGAGTGGGTATTTGAATTAGGTTTTCATGATTGATGTCGAGTCTGGAGATGTTATTGTGGCGGGAACGGATGGTGTGTATGATAATCTATACAACGAAGAGATCACAGGTACGGTGGTTAGTTCGGTTAGGGCCGGATTAGACCCGAAAGCCACGGCTCAGAAGATTGCGGATTTGGCACGTGCGAGAGCAGTCGACAGAAAACGGCAGAGTCCTTTCGCAGCCGCAGCTCAGGAGGCTGGCTTCAGGTATTATGGAGGAAAACTTGATGACATCACCGCCGTCGTCTCTTACGTAAAGTCAGCTTAAGACGAAACTCGTTCAGCTGATCGCATCCCGCCAAGATCCGTCCTTTTGTTTTTGTTTTAAATTTTGTAGCCTCCACACTAGATCATGAATTTATGTGTACTAATTTCACGCAATTTAAAGAAATTTTATTTATCGCTTGGCTAATCCACGTGAATCCGTCAAAAAAATGGTGTAATTTTGGTTTATTTATGTGAGAAACAGAACAAATGTCTGCATATTATAATGGCCGGCTATAATATTAATCTAATTTCGACAAATTAATTTGTTTGCATATAACTTTTCAGCAATATATCTCGAAATATCAAATATCAAACAAAAGGGTAGGAAAAACGTTGTTCAACTTTTATTTTCATCTTATCCTATCATGTTCGTATTTCTATACCTTTTTTTATCTTTTATTTTTGTTACCGTTATGAAAGGGAGAGTTTCTACTTGGAGATACAATTTTTGAAAATCTTGAGAAACGGGACGATTATATTCAGCACTTTATTTTTCTTCTTCTTCTTCTTCGTGGTCATCTTCAGCCCGGGACAGTCACAGACAACACGTTCCTGAACCAAACTGCTTGTTGAATCCTCGGTAGCTACATTGGCTTTACTATTCGATGAAGTGGCATCATCTGAACATAAGCTTCTAAGCAATCTTATTAGTGAAGCTGTAATCTCTTTGAACTCGGGACGAGCTTTAGGATCCGCTGCCCAGCATGCTTGAAGGATAGAAACAACTCCTTCGGGAAGATTGTCCAGACTTGGTCTCTGGTTCTGACGAAAGCAAGAGATTCATAGACGGGTCAATTTCATGTTCAAGTGATGTTGAGCTTTAAGAATGTGGCTTACTTACTTTACTGGCAGCATAAGCTACAAAGATGTTGTTCTTTCCTTTAAATGGGGTTTTATTGGTAAGCAACTCCCAGAAGACAATAGCGAAACTGTACACATCCACCTTATGATCATAGTGTTTCTTTTCGCCAATTTGAAGCGCCTCCTGGCTGAATAACTGAGCAACAATCAAACATCTTTGTCACACCACTTAAAAGATTAAAATCTATTTATGGAACAAGATATTTGAGACAATCACCTCAGGAGCCATCCATCTATAGGTACCCGCTTCACAGGTCATAAAACCTTTAGTTTCCTCTCTAGCAAGTCCAAAATCAGCCAACTTTACATGCTTCTGATCGCCTGTTAGTAGCATATTACCTGCAAGAACCAAACTTTCTTCATTTTCATAATCTTGATTCCTCTTTTTGGTGATATTGCAATTTAAATAAATGAACCATGTTACTTGGTTTCAAATCACGGTGAATGATGCCATTTGCATTTAAGAACTCCATTCCACGAGCAATATCCAACGCAAAGCTAATGGCGAGCTGCAGATCAAGAGGCTTTGGACGAGTACTCAACATAAACTTGTGAAGAGTATTGCCTTCCATGAGTTCAGTAATTATCATCAGCTTTGGTTCTATGCAGGCCCCAATAAACTGTCATCAAAATGATCTCAGCTGACAATACATTGCCGGATTACCAATAACCTACGATATAAGGCTAACATATGAAAATAATCAAACATCCAGTACCTGCACTATATTTTCATGTTTAATCTTGGAGAGCAACAGAACCTCCCTTTGAAACTTTCTCTTCTGCTCAATGCTTACAGTAGATGCTCTTTTAGGCTGGAATATCTTCACTGAGACAGGGTTAACTTTCCTGAACCTATAATAATCCATAGAGAAAGGCTCTTTAAACCATCTGTTTATTCAACAACAATGCTGTAATACACAGAAAGATTACTCATTCAAATACATTGATTACCCCATTGGGGATTACTCGAATGATCGAGGAATTATCTTAATGAAATCAGCTATCTATTTTCCTTGCATCAGACACAATATTCCTACTCAATAAAACTATGCATATCATGGAGCACTTACATAACACTTCCTCCTACCTTTTTCACCCCATAATATTGATCTGTTTAATCAAATTCTAAAAAAAAAAGATTAACAAAACCCTTGTCCATTCAGCATTGCCGCAGGTTTACATAAATTGCCGAATTTTGACCAAGAAACCATCTTTATAGAAACCTTAAGCAGTGTTGAAGATCCCAAATTTCAAGGTTGCAACCTAAAATTCAAACTGCAACTCGTTTCAATCGGCAATAAACCCTGAAACCTAATCTCTTAGGATAGGTTTAAGGTTCGAAACCCATAACGAAGATAAACCCATAAGGATGATAAAGCAAACAGATACCAAAAAAGAAAGGATAAGCAGGCAAAAAAAAAATCGCATTATCATGAAACCCCAGAACCAAAAGACGGATTTTAAACTAGGAATCGAGAAACGAAAAACCCACAATCCTCTGTAGACTTTTGAAGATGAACCTTCGCCGATCAGTTCCCCTATAGAAACTTCTTTGGCATCAACGAGAAAATCGGTGTTGATACTGAAAACGAATTGATCGTTGGAATCGAGGTCTGAGTCGTCGTCGTCGTCGTCCGATTCAAACGACTTGAGACCATTTGCGGACATGAGAAATGGGTAATTTGGATGAAGCGTTTTCTCCGCCGGAATCCCTGTTGGATCCTCCATTGACGGAGCTCGTTGGTACCCGCGAGGTCTCATTCTGAAGTGAGCGACGAAGACGAGAGAGAGGAGTAAAAGTGTGACGCTGCGTATTTATACACCCGAAATGTTTTGGGGTTTTTTTGTTAATTATATGAATATGGGGACCTTTTCTGAAAATTATATTTTCTTTTCAAAAAAGGAACTGGATGTGGAACGGGAGGGAAAACAATGGGAAAGTTTATAATAAGTCTAGCAAAATAATAAATTCAAACACATTTAATTTTATTTGTGATATCCGTGTTATAACTTATAAACGAGTATTGTTGACCAAAAAATAACACTCGAGGATGAAGATTAATTGACAAATGAACATGGTTGATTTTCTTCTGTTCATTTTGGTGATGGTTTATTTTAAAAATTGACGTATTGAAGATTACAAAAATTATATCTTAATCCAATAAATATATATATATACATACTTTCGTGAAATCTCCATATTTAATACGAACTTCTGTTTTTGGTTGCAAACAAAAAAAAGAAACTTTATCTACACAGGATTTGTAATAAATAAATGTAAAAATTTATAAGTAATAAAATCATGATTTTCTGTTTCAGCTAGATATAAAACCAATTTAGTAATTAGGTATTTCATTGTATATGTAATATTTATAACAATGAAAAAATAGGTTTATGTATACTTTGTATGTAAATTATCTTTTAGATCTGAATTTTTATATATGAAACTAATGGCGGAACAAAATAAGAGAGAGATTGAAAACCAAGTTATATATTAAAATAAACATTTAAAAACACTACATTTACAAGAGTTTGACCAACATCTATTTCTACAATAATTAAAACATGCTTTTCATCAATAGACTCCAGATATTTAGTTGTTAAAATTGCACATACAAACCATCCCAATACTCCATGTTTTGTAGATAATTATTATCCAACATGTAAAATGGGATGTTGTAATTGGTATCCGGAGCAAACTCGAAATCAATTGGTGCATCGTTCGCTTCAACCGAAAGCGACGGACTTGAACTGTTTGTCGACATTTCTTGGCCAAGTCTTTCGGAAAGTTTTCGAATTTCATTTTGAGCTTCACTCAATTGTTGGGTCAGTTTTAACACCTACAATACAAAATACAAACATATAATCAATACAAAATTACAGCGACTAAGTGAAGTGAATAGTGAGATATAGCACAATTCGATTGTTCTACCAAACAACATTACTGTAAACACATAATTTTCTTGACGACAAACAAATATTGTGTGTTGACAATTGGAGATCTTTTTGTTAATTTGAACATACTACGTACATAAGTTTCAGTAACAAATTATACTTTAATATATTTTCATTATCCATTTTGCGTATTGCATAAAATCGAAAGAAGAAATTTCTGGCATGTCAGCCCAAATGCAGAAAAAGGGTTTATACGTGGCCTTAGGTGAGTGGTAATTAGAAATGGGCTATCATGAGCCCAACTAAGAATGTACGGACGGAACTGTTTTGTAAACGTTGGATAAGATGACATAACTACCCACTCATGTCATTTGTGGGCCCCCCCCTCCGCCTCATAAGTCCTAAGCCGAAATATTATTACTGCCTTAAAATTCGATTTAAAATTAATTAACCAATAATCACATATAAATTATAGGTATGATATATGTATATATATATACGTGCTTAAAAATCTATACCTGAGACTCGAGCTGACATTGGCCGATGACGACTGTGTCGTGTTGGTTCTTCAATTTGGCGTACTCTTCCTCGAGTTTCTTGTTCTTCCACCGTGCACGGCGGTTTTGGAACCAAACAGCCACCTGTCTCGGATCAAGACCTAACTCTCCGGCGATCTTCTCTTTCCTCCCTGACTCAAGCTTGTGCTCGTTCTCGAAGCTGTATTCGAGCATATTCACTTGCTCATTGGTCAACTTCCTCTTTCTCAACATCCCTCCAATCCCCGCCACGTCATCTTCGTTGGTGGCTGACGACCCTTTGGTCCTCCTCTTCCTCCTTCGCTTCACCGGCTTTGATCCGTCGCCTGATGATGATCCATCGATCTGGTTAACGCTGATGCACTGACTATGGGTTTGCGTCGTGTAGGGATACACTTGAGAGACTAGCACCGTTTGATCCATTTCTCTCTCTCTCTCTCTGGTTTTTCAGACAAGAGTTGCTGTTTTTCTCTGACTATGTTTGAAGGAGAGTGCTACAATATGATATGACTTTGGTGAGGTTGAGTCCTATGAGATGCTTTTTATAAGCTAGAAGATTGTGACCTTATTCTTGGGTTCTCTTTCCCTTTATTTACACTTATGCCATCTGTTATTTTTATTACCTTTTTTTTACAAGACAATACATTGATTGTGTGAGTATGACAATACACATTAAAAATATAGATATTTTTTTATGCTCTATGGGATGTACCTTAGAGAATAATACATGATCAGTGATAGAGCTATGCTTATACAGTTGGATATACTAAATTGAAAAGCAGTTTATTGTAGTTTATTGAATTGGTAAAGTAATTTATCAAATTATATACATATATCTGGTGAAAATTTTAAAAGTGTCTTTTGTGTTCAAAATTTTTAATATCATTTCATATTTGTAATTGAGAAATGGATTCTGGTTATAATAAGAAGATAAGAGTTTCATGTTAGAAAGAAAAGAAACAAAATAACTTCATGAAAGCAGTAAATCATTTCAATGAGGTGGCTGACTATTGTGGACAAGAGACGTGTTGTGGATCCCGAAGACGACCAAATTCTGGAGTAAGTAAACAAGTGATCCGATTATATATATGTGGATAACCATTGGACATTAACATTGTTGTTTAATCTAATTTGTCTGGTCTCTCTCTTTGGTATTTTAGTTTATACTGTTAATTAGTCAATTTTTATAGGTTTGTTTTTCTTTGTTTTCGGAGCTCGAGACCACTCATTTCCACTAGAAAGCAATGTGCTCATCCTTTTTCCGTTTTCCCTATTATTTATTTTATTTTGCACTAGTTGTAGTGACTATAGTCTTTAAGTCTATATAACAACGAATCTTCCCGAATTTTCCAGTCTTTATTTATTTGAAACATCGTTCTCTATTTGTCTTCAGCAATAGAGTGTTTTAATATTTCACCGTGCGATTAAGTGAACATGACCTGCTTTGCGTTGTACGTATACGAATCATTAAAAACTTTTCTTCTTTATCAGGTTAACTCGGCCATAAACTATCACGAAACGCTGCCAAAAGAAAAATATACAATGTAATATGTATACATGAGAAATGAAAGAAACCCTAGAATCCTGTTACAGATAGAAACCCATATGTTTTACGAAAAGAAGATAGATTTTGTTTTTGTTAAAAATATAAATATCATATAAAAATGAAAAGGTTATGTGTTATAAATTGAACCAGCAAATTGCAGAATCTAAAAAATTGGTTCTATGACAAAAATAATAAAAATCATAAAAAATAAATACAATATTTAATCCTCATCTCAGCTTGATAGCCTCTGATATCAATTAGAAACGGTAAAACATTTGAAAAACCAAAACATAAATAAAACTGAGATAGAAACTAAAGGCAAGTAAACTTATATATCATCGTTGAAGGTGTGTGACACAATCATATATTGTAAATTAATTTCGAATTATAGTGTTAGAAAAAGACATCTAAAGGGAAATACGCACACTAATTAAGCTCAAACAAATTCACCGAATGTTTTGTGAATTGGTAGCTTTTAACATACCTTGCACCTGCTTTGTAAAGGTTTCAGCCCAAATTCGTTATAAAGTGGGATAATAATATGTCGGGGATAGAAAGAAAAAAATGATTGAAGGTTTTAAATAGTATATGTTGTTAAAAACTAAAAAGAAAAGAAAAAGTAGCCTACACTTTCATTATAGAAAAATGGACTGTTGGTAAAAAAAAATAGAATAAAGGTTATATAGTGGTGCTTCTTTAGGTGTGTAATGCGTAGGAACTAGGAAACGAACAGGAATCATAGGATGGTATATAATTAGGAAGAACTAAATAGTTCACGTAGAAAGAAAAGGAAAATGTATTCCGACATTGAGTGACGGCTATCACGTGAGCTTCACGTGGCCCTCGAATGGGGACGAGGATAAAATTCAACTTATCTACTGTACTTTCGTTGCAGGTTAAAAAACAAAAAGTTATAATAATAATTAGGGATCAAAGTCTCGAAATGTTACACGTAACTCTTGTTTTTATTCATTTTTACCACAAAACGAACTGAAAAACCAAATTTTGCTTGTTTTTTATATAGCATAGAAGATTGTCTCGATATATTTATAGCCACGTATCGTCTTAAATATTTTGCATACAGTTTTAACAGTTTTTTTTGGGTAATTTAAGTATGATTTTATTCATCCAATAAGAACATGAAAGCGATAAAAGTTCTTTTAGTTTTATGTCCCCCCCCCATAGCTTTTCTCACAATTGGAGGAAGACACATCATACAAATATTTATGTATACAATTACATGAAATGGTGTGCACTGTCGGGGCCATCATTTTGTCTCTTATAAGTTATTAACGTCACATTCTCAAATTGGTTGCACTTGGTGAGATTAATATCTCAAGCCGAACGTGTTTATAGATGGTATAAAACTCAGTTAGTTTCGTGTAGGAACAGTATTTGTTACATGACGTGGAAACACATGTACATAATAATATGTTATGGATTACACATGATCGAGATAAGATAAGAGGTCTAACCGGAAAATTACAAGTACTTATTAAGCTCGTTTATGTGAAGATTTAATATGTGGAAAAGACTAGCTCGAATTTTAGTTTTATTGACGTGTTTCCAATTTGCACGAAATAAATTATAACGAGTAATTAATAAGTGTTAAAAGAGAATAATGACGAAGGAAGGAAAGTGGTGACAAAGACAAGTTCCACGCAAGTGAATGAGTGATGGAAAGTTAAGAGATCACATGGGCATGCTGTTCTAATTGGATTACGTGTCGTCTCCCCGATACTCTTTTTCTTTGGACCACGCTTCTCCTTCTGCCACGTGTCCTCTTACCTTCCCTCCTCCTCCGGGCCTCTCCCTTCCCTCAGATTCCTCCCACCTTTGACTTACCATTTTTATTTTTTAAACTTTTTTCGATATTATTGAATTTGGTTATTTATCAAATGACCAGTACAAAAAAATGAAATTACAGTAGCAATATGTATAGAATACAAATGAATGTAAAGAGTTTTTACCATGGATAACGACATGTTTTCTGCATCACTGTCACAACAAAACTGAAGTCGATAAATATAAAAATATAAGAGAAGCACCCAAAACAAACAAAAGAGAAGAGCTACGTGAACCAGCTTGAATTTGTATATACAATTGAATCTTAACCATTAAGCTATATAGGTGGTCTTATGTAGACTTTAAGTGGGTAGATGTGGCTAATTAAAGTTTGTTTAATGGCATGTGTAATGCAAGGATTGCTATATGGATAAGATTTGGAGTTTGCGTATGTTTGTTTACTCTTGTCTTAATATGGAATTCAAGACAAAAGTTGTCATCAATGTATGATAGGGATTCAGACACAAACATCAATGTCAAACTCTAGTTTGAGAGTGATGATAAAATCATACAGTCGTTAATTAGGGTTTATTTCTTATATTCATAGGAGACTACAAAGGGAAAAAAAAAAAGAAGAGAACATAATTTATAGTAAATGTGAAAAAGAATCCGCATATGGCATGGTATAGATTCCTTCTCTCATATAAGGTATATGCTTTTGAGTTGGGACTTACGATTTATCTGTTCTTTTTTAATTATATAATAGTACTGTTCTTTTAATTAAACTAATACGAATTAATTATCACTAAAGCAAAATGATTAAAAGAATTAAATGTCATGTTTATCCCAACATTTGCCCTCCTTGTTTCCCGTACGTCTAACTCCTTTGCGTAACAGATAGATAATTAGGTAGAAAGATTCCATACGTTTTTGCTATTTTTCATTAGTCAAAAGTTTATCTATTAATTAATCAACTATTTTGTACGATAATTGTTCTATTATATTCGCATTGTGCTGGCGATTGATTAGCACTAATAAAGCTAATTTAAGGCAAAAGTGCTGTAAGGATGGACAATTTTTTACCGAGTATCCAAAATATGATATACATGCTTTTAACTATAGTTTGGGATCCAGTAAATTTTTTGGTTAAAGTCAAATCCGTTTATGTTAATAGTAAATATATAGTTGTGTGAAAGATAATTCCGAATGTCACTAATTTAAACATATTTGATGGGGAGCGGCTGAAATTGACCCTTAAGTTATGCCATGATTTAAGAGATTGTTTAGTAATTAATTAGTCCCTAATGTAAACTTATCGAAAACTCAAAGAATGCTTTTTGGAACTGTTTTGGTTAAAGCTAAGTTAAAACCATCGAATATATAATAATCGAACCTCAGTTGGAAACGTCAAAGTTATCATATAATTAGTCGGCTAAATATTGTTAAATTTATATATTTACTATATATTTATATTTCATCAATTTCAAACTACAAAATATTTTGCTAAAGGTATAAAAGATCAAAAAAATATTTTTTTATATATAAAATCATTAAAAATATATATAAGCTAATACAATTCAATAAATTATAGCAGAAACATATACTTTGAGTAATTGCAAAATCGGCTCTTAGTATTTGCGCTATCAGATTAGAGAATACTCTAAATTATAATTTAGTTCACTATACTATATAGTAATTTTTTCTTTTCAATTGTTAACTTTGATTGGTGAAACGTTGTCGACTACCGTAAAGCTAGTAAACATCACCAAGAAAAATAAAGTGTTATCTACTTTGTGGTGATTAAGATAGTAAGTAAAGATTCTAATAGGGATTTGTATGATAGTTATAAGCATTCAAGATTAAAATAAAGAGAGAACCGTACTAAAATTGATAAGTCACGTGGATCCCCATCGTTGGCTTGTATAAACATTATTCCGAGCTGTATTCTCTCATATAAAATTACAAAACATGGTGCAACTTAAAGCACAGCACATGATAACAACTAATGTTGATTCATATAGTCAGAATAATATTTTAATTTATTGTTATGTACTATAATTTATAGCTATTAAGTATTAAATTGTTTACTTAAGGTTAATGTGAAAACCAGAGTCGTGCTCCGGCGGCGATATTGTCTCTAGCGCAAATAAATTATGTCGGAGTAAAAAGAAGCTGTCTTAGATCCAACAACACTGGAGTGGGTTTTATTTGATTTCTATGGGTTTTTTTTTGTTTGATAATGTTGGTCCGATTACTGATATTATGATAAGTTACCACATTCGAACCAAATTTTATATCGCGTAACATACAAAATAATGATATGTGTTTTACGAAAGAAAAATAAAAATCGGAATTCTTATTGATGGATGTTTACTGTGATCTGTTTTAAAATTATTATAAAATTCAAATATGATTTCCAATAAAAGAAAGAAAAGGTAATTTACTCTGGTCTGGTTAAAATATGGGTTTAAATTTTAGATTCTGAACTTTTTGTTTAGAAAAAAATGAAAAACAAAAACTGAGTTACAAGGTCAGTTGTACATAAGATAAATAAATAAATAGAAAGAGGCTGGCTTCGTTAGCTAGTGAATGATATGGGCCGTAGTCTTTCACTTTCGTGCAGCATGATGATTGGGCCCAAAATATGGGCCGTATGTAGGAGCATGGAGTCCATACATCTTAGGCTGCTAATCTCGCTCCTACGCACAAACGGTCAGATTATATCTTATTTATTATTACATACCTGCTTGATTAGTTTTTAAGGTTTGTCAAACACAGAAAACATTTGATGTCTGAAAGTGCTTACAAACGAGTAAAAAAAATTTTAGTTTACAGACTTTTCTTGTAAATTTTTTTTTTTTGTAATTGTTTGAATGAGATTCATGTACAAAAATATATCTTATTTTCTGTAAATTATGTATTTCGCATGCCTTTAAAAACGAAAGTTGACAATTCCGTCAATTATAAAACCATCCGGACTAAATTTATTGAAATGTTATAGAGTATTAGTATCGTCGTTGCGTCTCCATCCAAAATACAAAGTGCATAATAAATAAAATTGACTCATATATTTGGCTACATACATCGTGGACACAGTGCATAATAATCCAAAAGTGTGTGAGGTATTAGGTATATATTCTTTTTTATTTATGAAATGTTTGGGATCTGTCATCATGATAGATTATTTTTCCCTCCAAAGTAACGGGAAAATCGGAGAGGTTGAGGAAATGTCAAGTCCAGACGATTAAATTTTGGTTTCTTCTGGTTCCGTGCTCCAATCAACTGAATCAGTCAATATAATAAACATAAAACCCGAATAAAACAAGACAACTCACCTTTTCTTAATAATTCTGTGTTACTGTATTTTTATTTCATCTAGAAGGTCAACTAGATGTGACTTAAGCGAATACATCATTAGAAGATCGTTACCAACTGATGTTAACAACATCGATTATTCAATATTACGATGGAAAATTATCTGAGACATACAAATACTTATGTAAGACCATCTCCATAGGAAAATTTTAGTAAGATATTTTAATAATAAAAGAAATTGAAAAAATTGAAAAAGTAAAAGAGTGATTCTCACATGAGAACTTATTAGAAATCCATTAATTTTTTTTGACCATTTGTCATGTGATGAATGAATTTATATTCTTATTTAAATAATATATTAAAATAATATAAATTTATTGTTTAAAATTTTAAAATAAGAAACGAGTAATGAAGTTGCTCTAAATCTTAAACACTAGTATATTAGAGCATTTCCATTTGGAGTTTTTATGTGAGTTTCTTACATTAAAAATTAATAAAAATAAACCAAAACAAAAAAGAGAATGAAGAGAGTTTCTCAAATGAGAGATTTTTAGATATTCTTAAAAAATTCAAAATACACTTGTTATCATCTAATTGAGTTAATTTTATTTATAACTAAAAATTTAATTATACAATTAAACTATATTAAAACTATTATTATTATATTACTAAGAAACTTTTATAATCTCTTACCTAATGGAGGTGTTCTTACAAAACATCGATTATCCTATTACAATTGAAAGTAGATAAGAAATATAAATACTAAAAGATTCATCACCTTTTTACAAAACACCTTTCGAGCTCTTTATTCTATTACAACGGAAAATACACTAATTTTGAAAAAACTACACACAGTTTCAAACACTTAGGCGTTAGAAAACGGTAAGTATTTCTAAGCACCACGTGCCAAGTCCCTGTAACGTTCCAAAAACCGTTCACACTCCTCGGTGACTCTGCAAAGGGACTCGTGCGCTGAACCACCACCGTCGGTGCTCAACGACATCTCCGCCTTCTCTCTCAGCTTCTTCACCTTCCTTCTCATCTCCTCACCTTCCTCTTCCGCCATAACCTTCCTCACAATCGCCTCAATCTCCGTTCTAGTAATTGCCTCCTTCAGATCATCCGCTCGGACGGCGATTCCGAGTTCGTCGCTGAGCAACGCCGCGTTCATATTTTGCTCGGCGAAAAGCGGCCACGCAATCATCGGCACGCCGCTGACGACGCCTTCTAGCGTCGAGTTCCAACCGCAATGGGTCAAAAATCCACCAACGGCCCTATGAGCCAAAACTTCAGCTTGTGGGGCCCATGATGGGACCACGAGACCTCTATCGCAAGTACGATTCACGAACCCTTCCGGTAGGTATTCCGGCGTGCTGTCTTTCTTTCCGCCGCCGCCAGCAGAGAAATACTCGCTGCAAGACGAGCCGTCGACCGGCGGTCGAACAACCCAGACGAACCGTTGCTGGCTCTGCTCGAGTCCCCAGGCCAATTCGGTTAACTGTCTAGCCGTCAAAGAACCGCCACTTCCGAAGGAGATATAGAGAACCGACTCATCTGGTTGTTCGTTCAACCAATCCAAAACCGGGTGATCGGTTTTCGATGTATCTACCGGTCTGCATAACGGACCGATCGGATAAACCGGTACACGAGCGACCCGACCCAAAAGTTTCGGGTCTTGAAGGGATTTCAATGATTTAGGCTCCATCTCATCCCATGTATTCACCAGAATGCCATTTGCCTTCGGGTAGGCAAGACTGTGACGAACAAAGTCCCGGTACAACGGTTCGTCCGGAACCAGGTATGCGTCCATGGTATCTTCGAACCGGACCGGTTCACATCCCGGTATCGCAAGCGGTTTTCTTTGCACTGTGTGCTCTCCTTTGGCATGGTTGTCCAAAGTTGGATAATATATAGCAACCCCGAGATAACGCGCGTTGGAAGCGATTAACACATAAGTCAACATGTTGAACTCCGCAGCGAGACACAAAGCATCTGTGCCGAACAAGTCGATGATCAGAGCCGTTGGCTTTTGATGCATCGCAGCGATCTTGGATCGGAGGGCTGGGACGGCTTCGCGCATGATGATGCCGATCTTGGTCACCACGTGGTCCGTGGGGTCCACTAGATCAGAGACATCCGGCGAAGGAAGATTGACGATGTCCACGCCGGAAGAGTTTAAGAAGTTGGACTGAGCGGAGGCTGCGTCGGTTTCGAGGACGAAGACGGTGACGCGGAAACCGTGGTTAGCGGAGAGACGTTTAGCGAGCTCGACAACTGGGATGAGGTGGCCCATGCCGGGACTTGAAAACATGGCGGCGTGTACTTTTGTGATCTGCATTTTTTTTTAGTTTAAATTTGTACGTCTTTTTGGCGTTGTTGAAAATAAGTTTCTTCTATGCTTGCTCTGTTTGGGTTCATTTTTATAGCCAATTCTATTACTATTTGTGAATTTAAAACATTAATAAATTACGTACCCTGTCTTGGTTTAAAATTATAATTGATGAACAAAGTCTGTAATAAAAAATATAATCGATGAACAAAGTCTATATATATTAACTTAATTATTGTTATAGGAGTGAGTAGTTTGAATTAGTGAACCACTTTATTATCATAGGAGTTTCGACCGCCGTTTGGTTTGTGTATGAGGTGTATATTTTTGTTTTTATTAAACTACCATCTTAAGTAATATATGCTATAAATATGCAGAGATACGATATTTTAACATATTTATGATGACCATTTTAACTTTAACACATGTTGGAATCTCAACAAACAGTTCTACTTACATATTGTTAGAAATTTCATGTGCATTTTATCTCCATTAATATGCATTAATTTACATTTTTTAAAAAATCAAATTTTATATTTTATATATTAATATGAATGAATTTGCGGGTAACTACTTAATTGAGAAAACTTATAATCTTTTTTTTATCGGAAATATTACATGATGACGAAATTATAGATAAATTTATACAACATAATATTCTTATTAAAAAATATAATCTAACTGAGTATTTACACAATAACTATTATTATATTGTTATTATTAAGTTTTAATATATTTTAGAATTAAAAAAAATCTAAATGTAACTCTGCAAAAAAAAAATTAACGAAAAAAACTCTATAAAATTGTAAATAATTCCATAATTTCGCAAATCAACTATCAAATGCAAATAAAAACGATGTTTGTCAATGCATACTACTTAAGATCACAGTCTTTTTTTATACGAAGATATACCAGTATCAATATAATTTTCTTGAGACTTGATTACTGTGTTAGACTACATATTGAAATAAACAGATAACATATTATAAATTCGTTTTGTCGGTGTAACTAAACTTTGTTATCTTACATATTGAGCAGAGTGCAGGCACGATGGTCCTGATTGACCATATTGAGATCTGGAGTAAACCAGTCGGAGTCTTTGTTTTTTTTACTTTTATTAGTATCCACCACTCCACTCATTAACGCATTATTAATTACAATCTACACGGACAACCTAAATGTAATCTATAATAATTCTGTTATATTTATCATAAATTATAAATCCGTATAAGACTATGTTTGGTAAATGAAAAACACAAGCCGACTGTGTCCGAAATATTTTTTCTTAGTAAAATATTTTTTAAAATTAATATATCCAAAATATTTTTTTTATTCATGATTTTTTAAAGTAGTTTTCAAAAAAAAATTAAAATTTTTATAATTTATACTTTTCTAAGATAATGAATTTTAAGAAAATAGTAAAAAGAGATAGTACTTAATCAATCAAAATATTTTAATAATAAACTATACATAGATGTTAAAAGAATTTTAAATCATTTTAAGAAAAAATTCAACAAAAAATTAATTTTGTTTCTTTTGTCATGGTTAAAGTTTCTTCAACAACTCTTTAAGAAAAAACTAGAAAAAAAAACTGCGAAGACTTTAAAATTAATAAATATGACGAAATCATGTTTGGTAAAAAATATATGTGAAGACTTTTAGATCTCTAAGAGCCTTAAAAGTTACAGCCATTAATTTTGTTACAGTTAAATCTAAAATAAAAGCTTAAAGCTAAAAGTCCATACCAAGCACAGCCTAAATCCGTTATGTTTGTCATATTCAATAAATATGTATGCAAATAATTTAGCTATACAGATATAAACCCAAAAAAATAAACACCGAAACACGATTTTGAAGAACTTATAGCAAGATCATTATTTGAAAGTAGTAAACGAAAATATGAATTCACCTTAAAAAAACCAATTGAATTCGAGTACTAACCAAAAGATTCTGTATATATATTGAGGTATATGCTTGTCTTTGTTTTTTTTGTTGCATAAAATAAGAAAATATCAGTAGGTTATTGGTTCCTCGCAAGATCTAGCTAACACCACAATTTGTCCTACATAACGCAATATATATATATATATATTATGATCATGTGATTGAGCAAATACTACTTGAGAATAGACCAATTAATCACCACATGATCGGACTCCCTTAAAGATATTGGTGGATCACATGCACAAGACTACATTTCATTTAAATATGCTGTCATTAATATTGACCAGTAACATTCATACATATTTTTACTAGTACTAGTAAAGAAGAAACGTGTAATATACATTCTATCAAAGAAACGGAGATGAATAATAATATTTTTTCTTCTTAAAACATTAACAATAAAACTTTTGGAACAGACGATATATATATGTTTCAATTCTACGACGAAAGTACCTAATTACGCAAGAAGCAATTATAGGCTGATAGCCATGTATAATTAAATTTTCTTACACCTTATAAATCCCACACAAAACCTTTTCTGTTTCTTACAAACCTAACCTACCATCTTCGTCATTTCTGGATTATCATGTATTTGACAAATTAGTTTTATTATCTAGTCAGTCCGATCTCTCACTTTAATCATTAATCAAGCATTTGGCTAACAATCACTGACGAACAATATAAAAAAGCCTGACAAAATTATTTGGTTTTTACTCGTTATTTAAATTGATAATCATTAATATTTATTTAATTTTTCCGATGACAAACAAATATATACGTTATTAAGAAATAATCAGCGGTTTTGCATAAAAATGATTAAGTTCGTTTTCGTTCATAAAATTCATCTGATCATATATTTTCTTGTTTTTAAAAAAGGATTCAAAATTAATCTAATGAAGAACCTAAATGATCCGGTGGTGCATGGCCTGTGGATGCCATAATATATGTTCATTTAAAGTACATTGTGTCATTATGGCGGTTTGAGAAAATCACCACTTAATGGTAAACTATGAATGGACCATTGTTATTGATATTTTCTGCTTATTATATAATTCTATGACCAATATCTTCGATTTTGCTCCTGCTATCTCCATCACTACGTAATATATTTTCCCTGACCTCACAAAACAAATATTGAACTTATAAAATGATAAGTCAAGACATTTAAACAAAGATTAAATGTTCTCGAAGCTGAATGACTCCAAAGAAGATGATTAAGAAAAGTAGCTATAAGGCAAAAAGATCATCAAATTAATAATCAAATAAAATAAAATCGGATCATTAGATTTGCAGTTGAAACTTACCGCTTATTATATATAATATTTAATTAATTTTAACCAAATTTCTTGCATTATTCTTCTCACGCTATCTATGTAATTACATAATATTATTTTCTTGTGACCTAAAACAAAATGTATAATTAATTTAAAAAATGGTAATTCAAGACTCGAACGTGGAAAAGTCGATCTCCGTCTTATATAATCAGTGATTTGTTATCTAGAGTGGTCCGACTTCGACTTTTGATAATAAATAGTTCTCTTAGCGTTTAAATTATAATATCACTGATATAATTGAAACTATATTAAATGATTCTTGTCGTTTTTTTATTTGAGTGAATAATTGACATTATTATTAGAATCTTTTGCGCGACCGTTGTTAGCAAACATTACAAAACTTAAATAAATTGCAACAAGGCGGTCCAGTTGATATATTTTATGTTTTAACAACAATCAATCTATCACCTGCCACAATGATAGATTACTTTATTTTCCTTTTTTTCTCCCGCAATTTTGCGTTTTATTATCTCGATTGAAGTTTTACAAAAAAAAATGTAAATTGAAGTTTGGATCATATTCTAAAACTGCAGTTAAAAATAATTCCATCTCTATCTTGTGTTTAGTGCTTGTATTAAGTGAAATACAGTTATGCAAGATTTTACTTTCCGCTCTGTTAATAGATTAGAGACAATAAGAAAGTGGATTATTTAGTCCGGATACACTATTTATTTTCTTAACTATCACAGAACCAGAAAGTTTTGCATGGTTTTATGGGAAAGTTAATTTATATATATATTTTCCAAAAAAAAATTAAATAATATATGTTAGTTCGTTAATAATAACTCACGAGTAAATTATTTGACTCATCAGTCATGAGCTCTAAACTTATTCACCAAAAAAAACTTAATTTGATGATAACTAAAGTCTGATACTCTAAGCCATACTGAAAGCCCGCCCCACTTTAGTACGGCTCGTTCTAACCCAATTAGGATATCATGCAGGCCCATTATTCTCACGCCTTTTACAGGATTGTGTTGTGGCCCACTTTCATGTTTCGCGCAAAAAGAACGGCGTCGTTTGTGTGAGCGTCAACGCCTGGTGTTTGTAGCTACTATCGTCGTCGGGTCTGCTTCTTCCTCTTCTTCTCTCTCTAGTGGTCACTCAATCTTTACCCGTGAAAAAACCTAGGAGGCAAATATGATGAACCTCTCGAGATCCGTCGCGCTGATCTCCTTGTTCCTTCTTCCGTTACTTAGCTTCTCGTTCTCCGTCGATAATCCGACGGATCGGCGGGTTCTGGTTCTTCTCGACGATTTATCACTTAAATCCTCTCATTCTATCTTCTTCAACACTCTCAAATCCCGTGGATTTGCTATCGATTTCAAGTCAGCTGAAGATTCGAAGCTTGCCCTTCAACGATACGGCCAGTACTTGTACAATGGGCTTATTATTTTCGCCCCGTCTACAGAGCGTAAGATCTTCATTCTCTTTGTTGCCTGATCGCTAATTTCGTATATATTTGCGAAGCGATCTGGACATTTTTTTTTCTTTCTTCATTTCCTCGTGTATAGGCTTTGGAGGATCTTTGGATTCGAAATCCATCGCTGATTTCGTTGATTCCGGTCGTGACTTGATCTTATCGGCGGATAGTTCTGCATCTGATCTGGTTCGGGGAATTGCCACCGAGTGTGGGGTTGATTTCGATGAGGTTCGGTCTCTCAGTACGTGGAATTATCTTATTTATTAAACAAAATGCGGCATAGGATTTTGATTTTATTAGCTATTTGTCTCCTTAGGATTCTTCTGCTATGGTTATTGATCATTCCAGCTTCTCCGTATCTGATGTTGACGGCGACCACACCTTAATTGCTGCCGAAGATTTAGTTAAGTCTGATGTCATTTTAGGAAAAACCAAGATTGAGGTAACTTCCCTGCTTTGAAGCGGAGTTATGTGACTAATACTCATAAGTGTCTTTGTATGGATTTGGATTTAAGATGATGTATGAAAATATGGGATGTTGAGGGGGGGGGTTGTGGTCAGGGACACTTTGTGTTCATTATGTGTTTGGTTTTTGGATTACAGGCTCCCGTGCTTTTTAGAGGGGTTGCGCATTCATTGAACCCTACCAACAATCTGGTGAGTCGAAGAACATGCCCATCTCTTACAATGAGTTGATGTCGATAAGTATAATATTAATGTGTCTTCATATGAGTTACTATGCCTTGATGTGAGTATTAACTTTTGCCAATTCATACTCCATTGCTAGGTTTTGAAAGTTCTTTCAGCCTCTCCCTCTGCTTATTCTGTTAACCCAAGCTCGAAGTTGTCGAGTCCCCCTCAGCTGACTGGGTCTTCAATTTCGCTAGTGTCTGTCATGCAGGTTTGTCTTTCTCCTATAACCAGATATATGCAAACTTGGATAGTTTGATGTTCCTGTGAAGTCTGAACTATCATGTTCTTGGCTCTACTCGGCTCTACACCTCTGGAAATTATTTTCATTCAGTGCATTGAACTCACAGATTTTGATGTATATTTAAAATCTGCAGGCCAGGAACAATGCTAGGGTTGTGATCTCAGGCTCAATACAGTTGTTTAGCGACAGGTGAGTAGATTTATGATGGTCTTCCTCCAGCTGATTCATGCATATGGATGTTTCTGATGCAGAGATTTATTTGCGTGAGGCAGGTTATTCAGATCTGGTGTCCAGAAGGCAGGGAGTCCGAACAAGTAAGTAGACAAATATTTCATCAAGTGGAACTATTAGTTCACATGATTTGTAACAAAGATTTGTGCAGTTTTTTAAGGCCAGTGATCGATATCTTATTTTTTTTGAAAGAAAATTAACTTATCTTATATAAAACTTTCTCAGATATGAAAAATCTGGCAATGAACAGTTTGTGACTGAGATAAGTAAATGGGTCTTCCACGAAAGAGGCCATCTGAAGGTATATGCAGAGCTTTTTCACTTGTTTTGCTCTCTGCTCTAAACCTTGGTTGCTAGAGATTGTTTGTTTGATTAGTCACCACTTTAACCTTCATGGGTACGTTCCTCACCTATCTTCTGTGTCCAGGCTGGGAGTCTTGTACATCACAGGGTTGGAGAAACAGACGAGCCAGCAATATATAGGATAAAGGATGACCTGGTATGGTTTCTTCTACATCTTCTGGCTCACTCAAAAATTTTTTGTCCTTAGGTGATAATCGCCTGGTAATTTAGTGGGAACCTGTGGCAAGCTTTTAATGTAGCATATCATGGCAGGAATTTTCCGTGGAGATACTCGAGTGGTCAGGGAAGAGCTGGGAACCTTATGTCGCTGATGATGTGCAGGTTCAGTTTTACATGATGAGCCCATATGTGTTGAAAACCCTGTCAACAGACAAGAAGGTGACTTATTTCTGAGCTCCAAAACAGAGTCTTCTCTATTTATTTTTGGATTTAAGTACCTTTCAGCTTTAGAAGTTAAAACTCAGCCGGCTTGGTTTTGCCTACTTTGCAGGGTCTGTTTCATACATCTTTCAAGGTTCCTGATGTGTATGGTGTATTCCAGTTTAAGGTTGAATATGAAAAGCTGGGGTACACTACATTATCTCTTTCAAAGCAGGTGAGTAACTATCTCTTAAGAGTTTTTCTAATTCTCTAAGCAAAGACATGACTTAAAAAAATGCGGGCATTTGCAGATTCCTGTGCGGCCTTACAGACACAATGAGTATGAGAGATTTATCCCAACTGCGTATCCTTATTATGGAGCCTGCTTTACCACTGTAAACCTCATACTTCCCTCTTCTCTTTTTTTCACACATACACAACTGATAAAGCTAAACCTCTTAACACATTATCTTTTGTTCTTTAATGCAGATGGCTGGTTTCTTTGTCTTCAGCTTCGTCTACCTCTACCATAAGTAGAAAAACCCTTGAATGGTTCTCCAGTCGCATAACGTAAGCCAGACCTTCATATTTAGATCAGAAGAAAAAACATTTGAATCTTGGGATCAATTTTTTTTGGCCAACAAGGTTTAGTCAAACACTTGCAACCTTTTTTGTTCCCCAGATATTTATGAAAGGTTTACACTCTTTCTCTGCTCTCTTTTCCCGTTGGTCAAAATATAAGCATGTCCGAGGCAGGTCACTACACTAGTCACCACCATCCAGTAACCCATAATGGAACGTGTCTGTGTGATAAGAAAGTTCAGGGAAGAAATATATATCCCAAGGGTCGGGTATATATGTTTTTTTTTTAATCTTATTGACATTTGAAATGGTTAATTTTACAAGGCTTGGAAGCAAAGCGGACGGAACAAATAGATATTCCCGGAAACAAAATCGCAGAAAAAACTAACTTTTTACGGAATCAAAACTCTATGAAAGAAACTGCAATTAAAACAAACATAAAACGACATTCATTTAGTTTTATTAGCATTGAAAACCTGCAAACCTACCATTCATCCAAACATAATTCTTTTTTTTCGGACATTGCTAAACAGGGGCGCATGATTAAATTAGTATTATAACGTAGAAAGGGAGAGAGAGAATGTGATTAAAAATGAAATAAAGTTTCTTGCAAGTCGACGACTGGTCTTAGTAAAACCGTGTGACATAAGTCAAACTTTCTACCAATCGGAAATTCAAAGAGAAGAAAAGTCAAAAGACAGAAGAAGCAACTCAGTTGTTTCTCTCTTCTTTCCCAATCCATCGCTCTCCTTCAACACACTCTTACTCTGAGAATACTAGTCGAGCTCAATCCTATCTCTTCAGCATCCACACATTGAGTCTCAGGTACTTGTCTTTTTCTTTTCTCGTCAGCCTCCGGCAACCAAAACTGGTTGTCTTCGATCTATCTCTCTCTCTCCTTCCTAAAGGTCATATTTTTTCTCAGATCAAGCAGTCGCGGTTCTGGTTAGGATCAAACACCGGTTCTTGATCCTGCTTCGATCTAAAACTCAATATCTCTGGGGCCATTTTTCCGTCCGTCACTGTCCATGTTTCTTGGATTATTCTCCAAAACCATGGATGAAGACAAATCAAATTCCAGCAGAAACAGAGCCAACAGTCCACCACTTCGACAGATCCGAACCGACGTGGGTTCCTTATACTCGGCCGATCTTACTGCTTACAAGTCCGCCTGTAGAGAAGACCCAGATTTACAATCTTTCGATTCCTCGCTTCATCAACGCACGAACCGAGTCATCAACTCGCTCGCCTCGGGTGCTGAATCTCGGTCTTTGTCCTTTGACGCGCTCATAGAAGTCTCTGGGTGTCTTCTCGAAATGAACCAAGAGGTCGTGAGGTTTATCATTGAAAGCAGAGAAGATGTGTGGGACAACAAAGATTTGACTTGTTTGGTCAATGCTTATTTCGACAGTAGCATCAAGACTTTAGATTTCTGCAATGCTGTCGATAATTGCGTCAAACGAGCGAGGATAGGCCAAATGATCATACATTTTGCTCTTAAGCAATTTGAGATGGAGTCGTTAGTGAAAAATTCAGTAGAGCCTGGTACTAATAGGTACGCCAAAACTTTGGAAGAGCTTAACAAGTTTAAGGCTTCTGGTGATCCGTTTGATGGAGAGTTCTTCATGCTGTTTGAGTCGGTTTACGAGCAGCAGGTTCTGCTCTTGGAGATACTTCATAAGCAAAAGAGGAAGCTTGATAGGAAACTTAAGAACATAAAGAATTGGAAGAAAATATCTAATGTGGTTTTCGTGACTGCGTTTGTCTCTGTTTTGATCTTCTCTGTGGTTGCAGCCGCTATAGCTGCACCACCAGTTGTGACTGCGGTTGCAGCTGCGTTGGCGGTTCCAATTGGCTCTGTAGGGAAATGGTGTAATCATCTTTGGAAGAAGTATGAAACCGCTGTGAAAGGACAGAAAGATATTGTTTTGTCGATGAGGATTGGCGCTTATATTACTTTGAAAGACATGGAGAATATTAGACTCCGTGTGGATAAGCTGAAGATTGAGATGGAATCAATGATGCAAAAAGTTGATTTTGCACTCAAAGAGGAAGAAGAAGAGATGGCCGTGAGGCTTTCGATGCACGAGATCAGCAAGAAGTTTGATATTTTCACAGAGAGAATCGAGGAAGTGGGTGAAAACGCGACTAAATGTAGCAAAGATATCACATTGGCGAGAACAATCGTTCTAAGGCACATTCTAAGTTTCCCCTCAAGTTCAGATTCAGAGCAAGGAAACTTGTAAGTTGTTGTTTTCCCAAACACACGTTTCTTGTCTTAAGTTTGAATCTTCGGCTCAACTTTTCTCTCTCTTGGCCAGGATTGAAGCTATCACATTGTGAGAGATTAGACCGTATAAAACCGGTGGTTTTTGAGAAGAAGTTCTGTGGTATGTCACAAAGCTAATATATGTTTTGTGTTAACTCTTGTATACATCTGTATGTATGTATAATAACACAACTGGAAATAAAATTTAAAGTCGATATACCGTTAAATACCCCAATTCCAATAAACTGGAACACTTCTTTCGAATTCCCATTGCATCTTCTGCTTTTGTTACTTGGCTTCTTATATGCTCTGTTTACCAGATCTTGTATACCTCAGTATCTGTTTAGCAGGTGGCTTTTATAAATGTGTGTCGTTAATGACATGCGACTGCTGTTTACTGATGATTATCGCTGGTAAAAATAATGTTTCTTGATCAGCAATGGAGGAAAAATACAATTTTCTGACCACTTTGGACACTAATAACTATATAACCTATGAAAACATGAACGAAACCACAATGCATTCATATAAAGACACCGAACCAAGACATCATCAAACAAAGAAGCAACACAATTACACGCGTGTGCTGGAAGGGATCGCAAATATGTATCAGAGGCAACGTTTCTTCAGGGGACTCGATGTATGTGTGGCTACAATTTTTTTTTTAATTTTTTAGCCAATGATAATCTTTCAATTTGGGAATAAAAGCTCGAAACTTCATTATTGCTGTTTACTCATGAAATATTATATAGAGTAACGTCTCTGCAGTCTGCATTGACAATTTGATTTGACATATCAACAAACTTAACCAAATCCAAAAAAAAAATGTATTCATATATTATGACAGCTAGTTCTACAGAAGAACTTGTATTAAAAAAAGACCGAATCCTCTGACGTGCCCACTTTTGAGGTTGACTAACTGTTGATTTTTGGGGAGTTGAAACCTTAAAACAAAAGGCTATATATACATTAGTATTAGTGAGAGACAGAAGCAAGGTCTTCCTCTCTTGGATTGGAATATTCAAAAGCTGTCTAGTCAGATTCATTTTCAAATTGTTCAGGTCATTTTCTGTTTCTCTTCGACTCAACTCCATCGATCTTGATCCATTTACTTTCCTCCTTGTCTGATTTCAGAGACAAAAACAAACAAACTATTGTATGTCCCTTTATATTTTCTTTTTGGCGTTTCTAAAGTCATATTAGAAATAACAATGGTGTTCTGTGGACTCTTTTCGGAGTTTGTGAAAGGAAACTCTAGTTCTAACGGGAACAGAACCAACGGTTCACCGGCCAAAACGGTTCGAACAGATATGCGCTCTATATACTCATCCGACCTAAGTTCTTACACATACGCCTGTAAAAAAGACCCATCCCTCAAATCCTTTGATTCTTCCCTTCACCTACGAACCAACAGAGTCATCACCTCGCTCGCTGCTCGAGCCGAGGCTCAGTCTTTACCACTAGACTCACTCATGGAGGTCTATGGGTTTTTGCTTGAACTCATACCAAAACGCGGTTATAGCCGCTATTGAAAACAGAGAAGATGTGTGGAAGGACAAAGATCTAACGTCTTTGGTTGATGTCTACTTCAAAAGTACTTACAGGATCTTAAATTTGTGCAACACCGTCGAGAATTGCATCAAGAGAGCAGAAATTAGCCAGCTTATCATTGGACTCGCGGTGAAACAGTTCGAGGCAGAATCGGTGGACACGGATCTTGGAGGAAGCAAGAAGAGGAAATATGCCAAAACATTGGAGGAGCTGAATAAGTTTAAATCCATGGGAGACCCTTTTGATGGAGACTTTGTGACTCAGTTCGAGTCGCTCTACGAGCAGCAGGTTCTGCTTCTGGAGGAATTGCGTAAGCAGAAAGTAAAGCTTAATAAGAAACAGAGGAAAGTCAACACATGGAGGAAACTGTCGAATGTGTTTTTCGCGACTGCGTTTGTCTCTGTTCTTGTCTTTTCGGTGGTTGCAGTGGCAATGACCGCTCCGGCGGTGGCGATTGCGGTTGCCTCTGGATTGACCGCACCGATTAAACTTGTCGGGAGATGGTGTAGCGAGATGTGTAAGAAGTACGAAAAGGCTGTGAAGAGAAAGAGAGACTTGGTTTTATCGATGGAGTATGGAGCGAAAGTAAACAGCGCAACGATGGAGACTATAAGACTCGCAGTTAATAAGCTGAGAATTAGGATCTCGTTTATTCTATAAGCGGTGGAGTTTGCTGTAAATAGAGAAGAAGAAGAAGAAGAGGTGGCGACGATACTTGCGATGCAAGAAATCAAGAAGAAAGTAGATGGGCTTGCGGAGGGAATCGAGGAAGTTGGTGAAACTGCGGCGAAGTGTAGCAAACTCATTGCTTTGGGGAGACTTGTAGTTGTGGAACACATCCTTAGGTTACCGGCTAGTTCAGTCTCATAAAAGGGGGACTTGTAAGAAATCATCAACGGCGACGTTGATGTTGAGCAGGTTGTTCACTTAAGACTCGGGCTTTTTAATTCGGGCTTCTATCATTCGAAATGGGCTTTTAAGTTAGGGTTTTCGGGCCCACTATAGGTTGCCCATTTGAAAGCACTGGTTTTAAAATAAAAATAAAAGTTATTTGTATTGCATTTCGTTAATTACTTTTTAATATTTTTTAATTTGAGATATGTATACTAGATTTTGATATCTATTGGTGAAATACTCATTTAATATTTTATCAATATAATATTCATATTTTTATTATTATAATTTAATAATTTAATATGAGTAATTAAAATATTTTTAAAAATAAAAACATAAATAAAATAATACGTTATAAATAATATAATTAGAAAGTTACATTTTCAATATAATAATTAAACAAAAAATTACAAAATCAATTATTTATAAAACACAAAGCATAAAATATTTTAATCTTTTTGATGACAACTGAAAGTTAATTTAATTAATATGTTAAATCTAGTACATTTAATTTAGTAAAAAAAGTTAAACTAATTCCGAAGAGACGTGTATCCCATAATTCTCAAATAATTTTAAAGATTTTCGTATGATAAATTGTCTCTCAACATTTTTTTATCACAATTATTTTTAATCTGTTTTCATTATTTTTTATTTTAATATTCATGAGAGACTAATTGAAATACCCCCAATACTGATGCTTCTACATTCTAAAAGAATTATTGTACCAAAAAGATATAAATTCAAGTAGATTCTGAAAACAATGTGTCATCATAGCTCTTAGTCTCTATAAAGATCAAAGTTGAGTGTTTACAAACATGGCAATGAGGAAAACATAAGTTTCTAAAAAGGAAAAAGAAAGGAAGAATTGGTAATTTGGAAACTAATTAAAATAAACGGTCAAGAAAAGGGGAGCGAGTGGGAGGATGAACAAGAAGAGTAACCTTGGTTCAACTGGGGAAGGTAGCTTCGTAAAAAGAATCAACCTTTTTTTCATTTAAGTTATGAATTACATAAACAACCAAAAACTTTTGAAACAAGAAAAAAGGACCCCACAAGAAATTGAAGTAGTTGGAGCCTCTCGTGAGTTTGGTATACTAAAACAAACCCTCCTTAGATATCAACTCCCCAACACACACATTCGTCGATTCCAAACTCTCCTCTCGCATTTACGTGGCGACTCGTTTACGTGTGTCCTTCGTCCTCACTCATTCACTCAGCTGCTCCTTTTTTATTTCCACCTTTTCTCTCTATTTTGTCTTTTCCTTTTTTCGGTTCATTGTGAGATTCTCCGAAACGCTTCTCCACAAACTTCATTCTTACGTTAGTTAATGTTTTAGTATGTACAGATATTAACGTTCACAATCTTACTTTATAAAAACATATATCATTGTCTTGCACTAAGATTTATTGTTTTGTTTGTAAACATGTGACATCCGTAAATTCTCGAACAATTCATCGTTGCAATAAGAATCAATCTCTCGTGTCTTCGTAATCCTCTACTGGAATATTCCTCATTGGCTTAACATTTGAAAAAGAACTCCATCTATATAATAAACCCACCGATTTTTCTTTTTAGATAACCAAAAAAAATTGAAGAAAATACAGAGATGATGCTTGCACTTATCTTAATCTACGTGTTGTGGAACACCGCATTTTAAAAAATCATCAATACACAATTTAAAATAAAAATAAAAAACTCGTTTAAGAGTATTGACGATTTCATATTTATTAATCAAAAGGGTTTTAATTAGAAGTAGTAGTATGAGAGAACTATTTTAGTAATTTTTTAATTTGCTAAAATAATAAACAAAAATAGAAAGGAGGAGTGGACGAAGATGATTGGTCTCGCGTGTTAACAAGATCGGACGGCAATGCGTGGCCAGTCGCTTATGACGTCGAAAGCTAAGCTTGCCACGTGTACGATCATCAGCATTAGCTGACCGATATAATGTTATTCCCGTGACATGACCATCTAATCTCAATTTAATTTCACAAAACTCGCAAAAAGCGTGGATTATTTTTTTCCATGTAATAATTTCGAGTTGATCTGCAATATAATCATAAATTATTTTTATGATACATGTTTTAAAAATGCGAACGAATGTCTTCATTCGTCAATAAGTTATAGTGATTTTTTAAAAAAAAATCAGATTGTCTATCGAGTGTATTCACACTAATGAGTAACAAAATGCATTACTGCATTAATAAGTAATAAATATTGATGGTTCTATCTATTCGTTTTGTTTTGTCAAGTATATCTATACGTTGATTAGGCTCGTTAATTAAATACAGTATATAGTTAGCTCTATCATAACTAACGTTTAAAATAGTTTAATAAGATGAGAAATAGATAAGCAACGCCTATGTGTAATTGTCGTGTAAAAATATCGTGTGATAAGATGCAGTTTCTTGGGAGCTTCTCGTTTGTTGCGTTGTTTGCTCTGAACCAACGCTAATACTATAAAAAGGCAGCTTAAGTCTTGAGTTTCAATCTCTGACCAAAACGCAAAGCGTCTTCTTCTCTTCTCTTCTTGTATCTCTCCCCTAAAAGCGAATCAATTTCCTTTTTTTTTTTCTTTCATTCTTCTTCCTTTTTTTTGTTTCTTCTTTAAGAGATCGACGATGGCGTCGAAGAAAACTCTAGTTCGAAATCTCTTCAACATTTCCAAAACCTATTCCCGGATTTCGGGTCTTACCCGAACGCGTCCTCCGACCAAACCCGGCGTTACTGCGGACGCCGGAGATTCAGGAATCCGCCGGAGGTTTCTCCACAAGAGGGCATTTTTCTCGCCGGAGATAATTCCAAGAGGGGGTGGCCTGATGGAGAAACTCAGGGAACTGAGTTTGTCGAATAATCGGATTCGCCTCGACGAGATTTTACCGCCGCCCACGCCGGAGAAGACGTCTCCAGGAATTTTCCCGGCGGTTACGGTAGAAGACGTGAAGAAGCTTATGAGAGCAGCGGAAATGGAGATGGTGAAATCGAGGCTGAGAGGGATTGGGAAAAACTGGGTTCCGTTCTCGGAGTTTGTTCGGCTATGCGGAGAAAACAGTTCGGATCCTGAACAAGGTAACCGGGTCGCGAATATGCTCGACGAGGCTGGAAACGTCATCGTTTTGGGAAAATTCGTCTGCCTTAATCCCGAAGAGGTATTTTTTTTTTTTTAATATGCATGCATTAGACGATTGAAATTGCTAACCAAAAAAGTAAAAGATCTAATCCTTAAATCTGTATGATTACAGCTAACAAGCGCCGTGGCTGGTCTAATTCCGACACACGAACCCACTGGCGACGAGGCGACAAGACAAGAGTTCGAACAACTTGAGATCATAAAATCTGATATCGACAAAAGAGCCGATGATTTGGTACGGCGAGAATTATGGGCCGGATTAGGGCTTGTTGTGGCCCAAACGATAGGATTTTTTAGGTTGACGTTTTGGGAGCTGTCGTGGGACGTGATGGAGCCCATATGCTTCTACGTGACTTCGAGTTATTTCATGGCTGGCTACGCCTTCTTCCTCCGAACCTCAAAGGAACCTTCCTTCGAAGGGTTCTACAAAAGCCGCTTCGAGACGAAGCAGAAACGTTTGATTCAAATGCTTCATTTCGATATTGACCGATTTAACAAGCTACGGAAGATGCATCGTCCTCACTTTACTAAATCTGCTCCTTGCTGATCATCTTTTTTTTTCATCTAATTCGGATACTAATTAAATGTATAAACGTCTAATAGTTCCGTAGAGAATAAATTAATATTAGAGGATTAAATATCTTAAATATATAAACTTTGAGCTTTCATTCATCTTAACGACACATTTCGGGTAAGCAATAATTATAATTAATCATATAACCAATTACTAAATTAACAATTCAACTGAATACTATTTCCAAAATAATTGAAATAAGTCTCTATTTTTTTGTTTGGATCAGCTGATAATGAATAAATGCATGAATATACATAAAATATGCCAGCCCTGTGGATGGCAAAACTTTGTTACAAATGAACAAAGATACGTTTGTTTCAAAAAAAATAAAATTAAAAAATAAGATACGTAATCATTTTTCTGTTCATACGTTATTGGATTGTAGCACTGCTTAAGAGAAAAAGTATGGACTATACAACTGGAACACTATAATAATTTTCTAAGTATTCTCAAAATAAAAGTCGGGAGTATACATTGATTGTAGAAAGAACACTAACTACAAATCTCAAATAATAAATGTATAACTCAAATACAAATCTCGGTACACTTGGCCGAGTTTTGGGGTTGAGAACATTAACTAGCACAAGGTTTGGAATTTCGAAATCTTATGTATATATGCAAAAAAGAAACAAGTTTTGGGCGTAGGAGTGAAAGAGTATCGACTAATTTGTTGGGAGATAATGGGTAAACAGAGTCGAAGAAGGAAACAGTGCGTCTGTTTATAATATACACATATATTATTCGGATAATATTATATATAAGCCTGTCTGATTCAAATCTTTGGATCTGGTATAGTCTTGGAATCTCTAACAACGTTGTCCAGAGTATCCTTAAGGTTGTTATGATTCGAGACCATCATCTCGTAAACTTGTTTGAATCCTTGACCGTAGACCGGTGAATCGTCTTCTTTTATCTGATTAATGCAGAACTCGACGAACCTCTTCTCGAAATCAGACCAGTCGTCACCTTTCTTTGACGTGTTTGCAGCTGGAGGAGCGCGGGAAGAAGAAGCAAATGTGTGAGACTCCAACCACCTGAGGCCTAACACTTGACATAATCCTTCTTCAAGCTGTAACTTAAGATTCCTATAACCTGTGAATATCAAATCCAAAAAGGTCTCTGAATTAATGTTTCTTGGAGGTGATGAATCATCGGTTAGTTACAACTTGGGTACCATTGAGTCTAAGCCAAGCATGCATCATCTCGTGAGCCACGAGATATCCTGTGAGTAACCTAGGAAGTCCGTATATGATGAGGATTGCAGTGACCTCACATCCAGTCACAGTTTGAGTCTCTGTAACCATGTCGATGAGCGTGTTGTTTGGTCCTATCTTTGGCCGTTCTCTGACCTGTTGTATGTGGAAGCAGAGTGAAACTCATCAAATCCGGAAATGAGATGGATCCTATACTAATATTATATAAGATGAACCAATACATTCATTGCAGATTAATATTTAGTCTCGTAAAGTAGGTATAACGGTTTTAAACGTCTTACACTTGTGACAATTTGCTCTTCTGACAAGCAAAGACCTCTTGTTACCACTGCATGATGGTAGTCCTGTTTTGTTGGTGAAACATATGAGATAAAGAGTGATGGAAGTTAAAACGCAAAGGATGTGTTGTCTACTCACAGTCTTCTCTTCTTCCTCAGCTTTATTCAGAGCTTGTTTCTCGACAAGGAGAAGAGGAAATTCTTTCTCAACTTTGAAGAAAAAACCGTCGAAGAACGCACGGATTTCCAAATGCAGCTCATGGCATTCGTAAGTATCCATGACCGAAGATCCCATACACTGTAGACATAGCCACCGATCATCCCCAAGCATCACAAAGTTCGTTCCCCTAGGCTGCAAACAACATTAACAAAGATCACAAAGACTATTACTTGTCTCTTGTAACCAAACTCAATTAGTACCTCTAGTCTTTCACAGCTGCAACACTTGGCAGTTCCATCGTCGTTATGACGAGGGCAGTATTTCTCCTTCCAGAACGGATGCTCATTGTACTTTATACCTTCCTCTGTTGAAGGAATCTGAAAGAATAATATAACAAAGGTACAGTTAAAACAGTTTATATCCAAAAGTCATTATTATAAACAGACCAATTCTCTTTTTCACTTTACTACAAGACAGTACTTTGATTTCATAAGACCCACAGCTAATGAGAAGTTTATTTACCTTGTTTTGGCAGACATAGCAGTTGGGATGACGGTGCTCCTTATAGCAAGGTCTGTGAAATCTTCCTTTTCTTGAAATCTAAGGAGTTATTTAGTTATATACATGAGGAAAGAGCATGTCAATTAATAAAGGAGTAAAAGCAGAAATCGATCTCAAAACCTCGTCCGTAGCAATTGGTTTGTGGCAATGAAGGCAACATACACATTGAGGATGCCAAAGATCACCAAAGGCATTGACAGATAATCCATCTTTGATCTCAGATTTGCAACCATTGCATATGCTACAACTTGAGAAGTAAAACATAATTCATCTGAGATAGAAATTGCTAGAGCCAACAAAAAAACAAATGTCTTGGATTAGATACACAACTGCACAAGAAGAACATAAGCTTTTTACCTAGGAGGAGACAGAGGATTCACATCTTTGTCTTTGGAATGCTTAATTTGTCTCTTACCCTCCACTTGATCATCATCATCTTGCTTTCTTTTGCCTTTCTCCTTTGACTCTTCTAATCTTCTCTTTTCCTCCTCCTGCTCAAATAGCTTCAAACTTTCTTCCCTTGCCCTCTCAATCTCAATCTGTTCATCTTGTTCTCTTTTCAGGCGTACGATGCGATCTTCTTCATCATGCCGTGAAATTTTGATGGCGGTTTTATAATGATCCTGCAGGTTTCAGGTAGCCAAAAGTTATTAAATGGATAGAGTGCAAAAAAGAAAAAGGACAGGCTTGTTATCTTTAAAACTTGTAATCTATAAGCAAAGAGAAGATCAAATTTCAATTACCTCAGATGGATCATCATGCCTAGTAGAGGGTTTGAAGCAGGAGAAGCACCACATACTCTGAAACTTAAGTCTTCACCGTCTAGGGGAATAAGCACGAACAAAACCCCCCAAAGAAGCTCTTTGCTTTCCCCTCTAAATGGAAACTTTGTCACAGTTTTTTCCATGAAAGTTTTCAGAAATGTTACAGCCACTTTTTGGGTTCATGTTCGAATATATTGAGAGAGGGAGAGCGACGGTGAGAGAGACAGGGAGATATTAGGGGAAGGTGAAGAGGGAGACTTGAAACTCTAGTGGTCTAGCTTTTTTTTTTCATTTATAAGTTTATTATATAAAGCGAAAGTGGAAACTATCTTATAAAAATGTAAATGAAGGGAAAGTGGCACATCATTTGCAGAAATTGTATATGTTTTAGATTGTCCAATGATAGATCTTATTACATACAATAGAATGTCAGTTTTATATTTAAACATTATAACAATTATATCATGTAAAGGTCGATTTGCAAAATTTACAAAGACTATGAGGTTTTAATGTATTCTTTCAGTTAAATCATTTAAATCTTCTTATTTTCGCTTTTTCTCTTTCTAAATACGTATATACGCTGGTGACAAAAAAAAACGTATATACGCATCATAATGAAAATGGTAGGTGTGTATATTATTTCATCCTATGACAGCGACCAAAAACTATTGAACAGAAAATAAATAATACTATAATAATAATATATTTTATATAATTATTGTAATAATTTATCAAGAAAAGTAAGAGAATAAAAAAATGACCTCACTTTCTTTGGGGTACCACGTAGATTCATCTCATTTCAGTTTAGATGCTTTTAGTTGGCCTTATGTAATTTCAATTCTAAAAACTATTTTGGTAATGTACGATGATGCTAAATTGATAATGTATGTTTTTTTCTTCCACTTTTGATATAAGTAAACTATGAAATATCTTATTTCAACAAGAGAGATTTGTTTTGCAAAATGTACTTATAAATGGCTTTTGATCTGTCAATGGGGCAATCAATTATTGTTATTATGATCCTAAACGCACATTTAAAAAAAAGATATATCAAGATTAATACACATATCACATGGTTCCCCCAAGTCATACCGAATACTGACGAAAAAGTTACCATCAGAGATCCCAAAAAAACGAGCGCCTGAGAGGCAAGTCGTCTTGTTGCTGCGTTGACCATAAAAGCCATCAATACCAGATTTGAGATATTAGCAACAGAGTTAATGGGCCTTAAACGATCATTGAGCCCAATAGAACTAAAAGTCCCAACTGAAAACAAACATAACGGAAACGTTAACTTGAAGTTCTCAGAACACAATCGCGGTAGAGCTTGTAGACTCGAGCGATGTCGGCAGAACTAAGATTCCACACATGACCCTTCAAAGCCAAACGCAAAACGCTACTATTCTTCCCTTCCTCGTCGCAGTAACTGCTTTCTTCAACCGCAGCCGCCTCTTTTCGCTTCTCTTCTCTCCACAGACTTCTCACAAGCAGCTCTTTCGTCTCTCTGTCAGGGATTAGATTCAAGTTCTTCATGTCTTGGAACACTCTGAATGCAAGCACTGCTCTTTCACATCTGCAATAAGCTTGGACAAGTAGCTTTAACATGTACGGATCTGGCTCCAGACCAATCTGTCTCACCATTGAGAAAAGTCTCTGAACTGTCTGAATCTCTCCCTGCAATGCAAAGTGATACATTAACCCCGAAAACGTCTGGATATCCGGAGAAACTCCGGTCGAAACCATCTCTTCCAGCGTTTCCAGAGCTTCTGCGTTTCTCTTGCACTTTGTTAACGTTCTCAAGAGCGATGAGTACAACAGTATAAGCTTGAAATCCGAAATTGAACCGCAGAGTGTTCTGTCTTGGCGGAAAACCTTGATGGCCGCTTCTGGTTTCTTTGAAATTCCGTAGAGATCAATGATCAGCCTGATGGTGCTGAATGGTAGTTTGATCCCTTCGATTCTCACTTTTGAGATGAGCTTATCGACCAGTTCAGCCTGGCCATTGCGTGCTAACATAGCCATCATTCTCTCAATCGTGTAGGCATCATGGGTGAATCCGGGCTGAGTCGCTACCCAGCAGAAGAAACTCCATGCTGTTTCAGGGGATCTAAAGTTTCTTAGCATCTTGCAGACCAAAAGATTTGTCCAGACAAAGTTAGCTTCTTCCAAAGCAGTGACAGCATCAGAGGTCCAGTTCTTTAGCGAATTAGCTAAAGCTTTTGGATCCAGCCACGGCTTCAACTTAAGTTGGCCATCATTAACATCATCTTCCTCCTTTTCTTCTTCGCTATCGCTGGGATTGTCCATACAATACATAGAAATGTCCTTAATTCTCTCATCAGGCAACATTTCTGTCAAGAATTCTTCAGTTTCTTGTTCAAATCCAGCCTCCCTCATGCGCTTCAGAGGCTCAAGCGTGCGTCTACTCGGGAATTTCCCATCAGCTTTCATCTCAGCAAGCAGAGTCTTGACCTGATCAAACCGTTGAGCATCAACAAAGGCTTCAATCAAAACCGAATAATGCTTCATAGTCCGTGTGATCCTCATCAAAGGCAAGGTCTCGAAAATCTTCATGGCTGCATCAAGGTTCCCCAAACTCACCAGATGCTCAATCATAATTGTGAAAGTTCTTGAATTTGGAATCCCTCCTTCGTTAATCATCTGATCAAAAGTTTGCACAGCCTCAGAATGTTTACCTAAACTCATGTAAACTTGCATCACAATGTTATAAGACTCGGTGCATCCTTTCTTCTCCTCCTCCTCTCCTGAGCATCTGTACTCCTCCCACGTCTTCAGAACGGAGTCGAAGTCACCAGCAGTCGCGTACAAGTTGATGAGGTTCATAAAGCTGAAATGAACATGGCCAAATTTGCCAGCATTGACAACTCCAATAAGAGATTTAAGCTCTGAAGATCGCTGGAACTTTGCAAGAACAGTGGCAAAGGCGTGAAGTGTCTCAGTTCCGAATGAGAATTGAGGGGTTTTTTTCTTCAGGGTTTTGAAGATAAACCAAGCAGAAGCGACCGAAGGAGATGAGCGTAAAGCGTTCTTCACGACAAAGGAATCGAGAAGACGGTGGCTCAAAAGAGAAGATAGATCCGTGTCTGAGACGGCTGTGGACCGGAGGCTGAGACGGATGGAGTCGATGAGGTTTGCTCGGTAAAGGTAGTGCTGGACTTTGTTTGGGAATGGATCACGGGAAAAGAATCGAACTTGCTGGGTAATTACGGAGTGGATTGGCTTAACAGAGTTCGACAAGACCAGAGAAAACATCTGAAATCACAGTGACAAATCAAATTTTAAGAATAAAAAGAATAAAAGCCTACTCTCTCCCTATAAAGAGACTGTTGGTTAGACAAATAGTCGAACACCTGGTGTGCATTCGTGAAAGGACACAAGACAGTTTTGAGCTTGATATGAAATTATTTACACTGATATCAGAATTTCACAGGAAAATTAACCGCAAAGGAGAAGACTTCGAAAAGCACAGACAGAATTGAATCCAACGTGGGCAGAGTCGGAAAAGGAAGAAGAAAGAAACAGTTTTTCACACACACAACCTTAATTAAAAAAGAACAAAGACAAAAACAGTGATGAGTGATGACAGAAAAAAAGACACACCAAAGAAGGAAAAGCCGAAAAGGGTACGTAAGTGATGGCTACATGAATATTAGAAAAACGTGCATCTGTATATATATATGTTTACGGTATATGTCGTAAATCAAAAACTTTGAATCTGGGATCGTCTTCAACTCCAGCGAAGAATCTCTTTGAGGGTTTCCTGTAGACTGGAATTTGTCACCATCTGGTTAACTTTCCTGAACCCGACACCGTAGATAGGCGATTCATCTGTTTCTATCTGATTCTTGCAAAACTCCACCAGTTTCTTTTCGAAATCAGACCAGTCACCTTTCTTTGATGCACGAGCTGCAGGAATGCGGGAAGAAGAAGAAGCATAAGCTGATGGTGAAGCTACACCATCATTGATAGGTGCGTATCTCTGTGAGTCCAACCACATGTGGCCTAACACTTGGCATATTCCTTCTTCCAGCTCTATCTTCAGATTCCTATAGCCTGTGAGCAAACCAAAACACTTGAGAGACCTCACCCTCATGTTTCTTGGTGGGGAATGATCATTCATCCAATCATCCTTAATAGATATTGGGTGTTTTTGACCGCTACGTACCGTTGAGTCTAAGATAAGCGTGCATCATCTCGTGAGCCAAGATATATCCAGTTAGTAACCTGTGTGTGAACATAGATTTCATTAAGCTTACTTGGGCAAGCGACTCCTAAGATGGGAGATGAGGTGAAGAGATGCTATAATACCTAGGTAGTCCATATAGGATGAGAATTGCAGTGACCTCGCAGTCACTACCAACCCTTTGAGACTCTGTGACCATGTCAATTAGCTGCTTGTGCGGCCCCATCCTTGGCCTTTTTGATACCTGTAGGTAGACCAAAGTTTAAGTCATGAATTTTCATCTACTTTTAGACTCTAAAGCGCGTAAAAGTGTTCTTACACTTATGATGGTCTGCGCTTCAGACAGGCAAATACCTCTGGTTACCACCTCATATCGATAGTCCTGCTTGTGTAAAAAAACATACAAGACATATCAGACAGAGTGAGAGAGAGAGAAAGAAAAAGATGGAAGTTTGGATTACAAAAATGTACTCACAATCTTCTCTTCCTCCTCAGCTTTATTCAATGCTTGTTTTTCCACCAGAAGAAAAGGAAACTCTTTCTCAATTTTCATGTTTAAGCCTTCAAAGAATTCACGGATTTCAAAGTGCAGAGGCTGGACTTCGTAAGTATCCATAACCGCAGATTCCATACATTCTAGACATAGCCACCGACCATCACCAAGCATTACATAGTGTGTTCCCCTAGGCTGAAAAGAAAATTATCCAAGATCCTAAGAAGTCAAACCCGAGGACAAATAGTTTCTTTCTCTTTTTTGGATAGGGTAGTTAATTCTTCATCTCATCGCGTTCTTTTTTTCTGTGTTTTGTTTCTTAAGTAAACTCACCTCGAACCTCTCACAACTGCAACACTTGGGTGTTCCATCAGATTCATGAGCAGGGCAGTACCTCTCCTCCCAGAAAGGATGTTGATTGTACTTTTTCATCTGAGAGGATACAATTACATTGACACTCACGGTCACCATGAAAAAGTACAACAGAGAGTCCACAAGTTGTATACCTTCTTCTCTTTGCAGACATAGCAGTACCGTTTATAGCAGTCCTTGTGAAACTTGCCTCTTAGGTTTGAAACCTAAGGAGTTAGTTAACAAAAACTCAAGTTTAGCATTAAAAAAATACAAATGAGCAAGTCAACGAGTTAATTAAAATACCGAGCGATTTCAATAGAAGGAGTTTTTTCGTACATGGTTTTCAACCTCGTGGATAGCAATTGTTTTGTCGCACGCATCACACCGGAGGCACTCAGGATGCCAAAGAACACCCAAGACATCCACAGATCTTCCGTGTTCGATCTCAGAGTTGCAGCCACCACACATGCTACAAGTGAAACATTCTTACTCAAGTCAGAACATATGATATAAGTTGACAAGAATTGCAAGGTAAGTAGCAATAGAAGCATAAGCTTACCTACGAGGAGGATTCACCTTTGGAAGATTTCCATCTTCTTCCACCTCGTCTGTGGATTGCTTTATTTGACCCTTCCCCTTCAAACTCTCCCAAATAATCCGCTGTTCATCTTCATCCAAGGGAGAACTAGCGGATATGTTTTTATTTTCCTCAAGCCGAGAAGGAGACTCTACCATGTTTAGACTCTCATGAACAATCGCAGCAAGTTCTTCATCCTTCTTCCCTTGTTCATTTTCAAATATCTTTCCTTTACCTTTCACCTTTGACCTCTTCTCAACGGTCTTAGCAAACTGCTCATCTTCATAGTCCAACATAGAGTTATCATGCAGCCCTGAACTTTCCTCGTATGCCATCTTACTTAAGAGGTTTTGAAGATCTTGCGCTATCTGTTCATCATTCTTCACTTGTTCTTCAAACTGTTTGCTTTTGCCTTTCTCCTTTAAACTCTCCTCAACGGTTTTAGCAAGCTGCTCATCTTTGTCGTCCAACACAGAGTTATCGTGCCGCCCTGAACTTTCCTCGTATGCCATCTTGCTTAAGAGGTTAGGAATATCTTGCGCAATCTGTTCATCCTTCTTCACTTGTTCTTCAAACTGTTTTCTTTTGCCTTCATCCTTTAAACTCTCTTCAACAGTTTTAGCAAGCTGCTCATCTTTTTCGTCTTCCAACCCAGATTTACTATCCAGCTGACTTCCTCTTTCCTCATATTGAAGCGCATGGGCTATCTGCGCATCCTTTTCCAACTCTCTGGTACGCCTTCTTTCCTCATCAACTTCTCGTTGATGAAGACGAGAAGATTCTTGAATGGCCAAAGCAAGCTGTTTAGCTTCTTGAATGTCAGCTTCATGCTGTGAAACTGCGAAGGCAATATCAGTTTCTGCTTCAAAGGGATCCTACAGTTTTAGACGCCAAATGTTAGTTCTAGAAAGAAAAAAAAGGAGGCACTTCAACTTTAAACCAAACATACGCAAACTTGGCTGAGACAAAAAGAAACGACCAAACATATCATATTACCTCAGAAGTAGAAGGTTTGAAGCAGGAGAGGCACCACATCTTCTGAATCCCACTTTATCAACGATCTGGCCAACCTTTTCCCTGCAAGGGATCAACCGTTTTATCATCATTGAGAACGAAGTAACCTAGCCCCAAGGATCGTAACAACATCAAAGATTAACTAGCCCATGCCAAACATCTCAATTTACAACACGAAAAGGCAAAAAAAAAGACTTGGAATTTCAGCACATAAAAATGAAAGAAAACTAGGTTAAGAAAGTTCACACCATCCGTAGGAAACAAATTGGCGATCATCTCGGTGAATTAGGATATGAACATTTTAGATACAGAACAAGATAACACAGAAAAAAAAAACCACCCGAGACACAGTCACACAAGATGGTATTAAACAGAAGAAAGAAAATCTATGCCTACTGGTAATTGAAAATGCCTGAAACCATTATAACAGAACATGATCCAAAGGAACAAGAATCGGACAAACCCCAAGATTCGCCAAGAGTACGGCGCTCGAGCTGAAAGTGGAATGCAGAGACTACAAAGACCAAAAATATATATTTTCACATGGGTTTTGCTAGAATTCCCCAATTTTGAGGTCGACGCGTTGCTGAATACCGCAGTGACCCATTTTAAGAGATTTGAAACTTTTACGACGGAGAATCTTTATAAAGCCGTCAAAGTTTAATGACAACGACTCTGGAGGAATATACAGTAGATGGATCAAGTTGAATTTAATAATGTATAATACAGACTAGTCAAAATACATACCGAAACCATTCGTTAGATGCTAACCCAGAAGAAGATTGAGAGGCCATGGCTTTTGGGTTTCGTTGCAGCCCAAATCAAAAGCTCTTTCCTTTTCTTTTCTTCAAGTGGAAACTGCGCTCTATCTTCCACGAAGGTTTCCAGAAATTTCCAGAATTCACTTTCACTTTCCTCAGCCGGTCGTGAGTGAAGACGACCAAAGAGAAAGGAGTCGTCGTCGAGAGGAAAGACAAACCATTTGGTTGGTCCAGCCGTTTTTTCACACGTGTCGCAAGCGTATTTCTCAGCCACATTTTTAGTAAATGTTGAGCTTTTATTTTCGACACGAATCAACAAACCAGGAGGTTTAATTTCCCTCCCTCCTGAAACGCTGTCGTTTTAACTTCGAATATATGTAGCCGGCCTGGTGGTCCAGTTATATAGGTCAAAACCAAATGGGCCTAGGCCCATATTAAATGTGTATCTCGACGTAATTGCGTCAACGCAAATGTGACGTCTGCCTCCACTCCACGTGTATACATTATTTCGAGATAAAAAAAACACGAATAAAAACGAATCAAAACAATTATCTTGCGCTGTACCAACTACTAAGTCGTATTAAACAGTGAGTTAGTGACTAATTCAATCATCAAAACAAGAGTTTTCTAACCATTTTCTTTTTTCAGCAGGCCACGATATAAAAAGGTACAAAGCTTCTTTTTAGGATCGTCGACAAAAATGATGATCAAAGATGTTCAAAACGCAGTCAGAGTCGAGGAAGGTGCAAAAGACGCACCTCTTCAATCACCTGGAGATTACGTCAGATTCATAAGCCCCGAGGTCTACAAATCCAACAGACAGAAATATCTCAGAAGCTACACGTTCAAAAGCTACGATGATGAAGAAAACTCTTCGGCCAAGAAACAAAGGAAGTGGTTCAAGAACAAGAAGGTGATGAAGATGAAGATGATGAAGACGAGCGACTCTCTTGGCAACTCGCTCAAGACTTGTTTCAATGTCTGGTTCTCTTGCTTCCATGTCTGATTCTTACATATGTACGATAATGTCCAAAAAACAAATTTTCTATTTATCGTAATTTCAATCTATCTTCACTTTGCCTTTGGAATAATCTCCAACTCCTTGTATAAGTTTAACCAAATTGAATTCGAATATCACTTTCATGTTTTGATTGCATATACTTTTGAAAACTGACAGACGGAATGTAGCTGCTCTGTCTATTGGCGTGGAAAATTTAAAATTTGTTTATGAATCCAGCGTGAGAGTTGTGACTTTTTTTTATTTTATCATAAAGTTTTAGTTAATTATTATGTGAGCCGGCACAGTCGAATTCTCAGAAAGTTTCTTCAAGCAGAGTTCTTTATATCATTTTACAAACAAAGTATTTTAATTTGAGAGGAGAGAGTTGAGTCCTGTTTAATGTAATACACATCAATACATTGTCATCGAATATTGTGGGCACCGAGTAAAAGTAAAAAAGAAAGACTAATAGGACTTCATACAAAATTGCAAAAAGTAAAAGAAAAAGACCAAGAACGAGAGCAGATCGTCTGTAAGTCAACATTCTTTACCCCGACTAGTAAATTTCCGAAAGCGCCTCGAACGCATCTCTGGTTTCATTAAATACAACATTTGTTAAAATGACATTTTTTTTCTTAAATGTCATAAAAGCACAAAGCAAAAAGTCTTCATTGAAGAATTACACAGCCAGAAACTATATTTGTTCACATGTTATATAGCAAAGAAGTCTTTATATATAGATGGTATGAGCGAAAAATTATCATAGAAGATTTTTAACCACTTGGGGTCTTTCTCATAAGAGTGAGAATTTGAGTACTTAGTGTAGTTCCGTAAAGAAATATGCAGCCGATGATCTTTCAAGCAATCCTTCGAAACGACGTACCAGCATTTCTAGATTTGGTGGAGGAAAAAGAATGGTTGCTGGATGAGAGAAGTGAGGAACAACAGTTAAGAAACACGGTTTTGCACCTGGCTGCGAAGCTTGGACACCGAGAACTCGTCTCCAAGATTATCGAGCTCCGACCTTCCCTCGTCTGTTCCATCAACACTGACGGAGATACCCCTTTGCATCTCGCTGCTCTCCTCGGAGACACAAACATACTTCTGCAGATGTTAGAATCTGGACTGGAAGGGTGTTCAGCGCGCAACAACAGGAACCAGACACCACTCCAGTTAGCTTGCAGCAGCATTTCAATGGATGCTGCGAGACTCGTTGCGGAGAAGATGGAATCAGTCGAGCTTGATGAGCTCGATTTCGCCATATCAATTGGATCCACATGTACGTTTCTAATGCTCACTATTTTTTCTCGTAAATCTTGTATAAACTAACTCACTCGTGCCGTTTGTGCTCCCTCGGATCGATGCATTGTCAGGTATTGCAGGGATAATACTGGAGAGATTTCCAGATCTCGCCAGGCAAGAAGCTTGGGTGGTAGAAGGCTCGCGGTCGACGCTATTGCATCACGCGTGTGACAGAGGAGGTGTTATATTGACAAGAATCTTGCTAGGGCTTGATCAAGGATTAGAAGAGGTTCTCAACACCAACGGTCTATCACCTCTGCATCTGGCTGTCCTCAGAGGCTCGGTTGCAATCCTAAAGGAGTTTCTGGACAAGGCTCCATTGTCTTTCAACACTCCCACACGGTCAAAAGAAACAGTCTTTCATCTCGCTGCACGGAAAAAAAACATAAACGCCTTCATTTTCATGGCAGAGAAGTTGAACAACAGCCAACTTCTGCAACAAACAGATGAAAATGGCAGCACTGTGTTACATATTGCTGCCTCCACGGCTTGTGCCCCGGTGAGTTTTCCTTGTCACCCTATATCTCGGTTTAACTAACTAACTTTTAGACTAGTTAACAGGCTCCCAAAGAGACACAATATAGGTTGAGATCGTAGGACTCAGTTTTGTTTATAAACTCCCTTCTCACAGAATCCTCCTCATGAACAAACTGCAGCTGATACGCTACATTGTTGGAAAGAAGACAGTAGATGTGAGCCACAGGAACACGATGGGCTTTGCAGCTTCTGAACTAATCCATCAAGAAGCGGAGGACTTTGAGCTGTTATCAAACTGGCTGAGGTACGAAAGCGGCACCAAGACTTCAGAAGAGCTGGTTTCTGAGGAAAACTATTACGGCCACTCTAATCGTATTTCCATAGTCGAGACTGAGGCTGACCACATAAGCCGGCTGGATTTGGATAAACCCACTACGGTCGTTACCCAGGCGAAAGAGAAATTAACAGGGGGAGAGACTCAACGGCTGCTTAGTCTAATCGAAGAACACACATTGGCCTTACTAAAGAGAGAGGGAAGTAAAAAAGACTTGGAATATGAGATGCAGATAGAGGCATTGCAAAACGCTAGGAACACGATCACGATCGTGGCGGTCCTAATTGCCGCCGTTGCTTTCGCAGGTGGGCTAAACCCCCCAGGCGTCGTCTACCAAGACGGACCGTGGATAGGGAAATCGACGGTGGGCAGAACGACGACGTTTAAGGTCTTCGCGGTAGTAACAACATCGCGCTCTTCACGTCGCTGTGCATCGTCATCCTCCTGGTCAGCATCATACCCTACAAGAGGAAATCCTTGAAGAGACTGCTGATGGTCACCAACAGGATGATGTGGGTTGCTGTAGGGTTCATGGCAACGGCTTACGTTGCAGCATCTTGGGTTACGATACCGCTTTACGACGGAACACGGTGGTTGTTTCCAACAATTATCGCCGTTGCTGGTGGCACGCTTATCGTTCTCTTTTCCTATCTAGGAATTCAGACCATCAGCCATAGGTTCAGGAAGAAGATCAATCAGACAAGACGCACACCTTCCTTTGCATTGACCGGTTCAGATTTGGCCGCCTCCGAACATTCGGGCTATTTCACCTACTGAAAGGTTTACAATTAGTTGGTCCCTTTCTCGGTTTCTGCAACTTTAAGAGAGAGAGAGGAAGATGACGATGATGGCCAGAGAGATCTGCTTAGGAGGTTTCGGTTGGAATGTTGATTTATGATCCATTAGGCCCATTACTAAGGCCCCTTAAGCCCATATTTTACTTCGCGAGCCCAATGTACCTCGCACTCTTCTGACTCAACAAAAACCCTCCTTTTCATTTTTATCGGATCACTCCACAAATGTGGTACGTATGTCAAAAGGGCAAAAAAAAAATAACCGCATTTTTTTACCCTTTCTTAAATAAATTAAAATGATCAAACACAAATATTATGAAAGTATCTCGAATATTGTGAGTTTATGTCCGACGTTATTCCGAATTCGAGGAGATTAGTGGGTAAGCTCCAAGACAAGGTAATGTTAGTTTACTATTACCGAAACTCTATTTTGTTTCTTACCAAAAACTATTATGTACTGTCTCTTACAATACATATCACCCACCAAACTTTGACAATCGCAAATGTTCATCTATATGCAACCCAAAAACATCGGATCGAATACGTTGTAATTTATTTGAAACAAAAAATAATTCTATAACGACGACAATTTAGAGAAGACCAGGATTGCCCCAACTTCTTTATGCATTGATCTTCGGTGGAACATGAGAAAAGAAAAAAAAACTTTAAGCGTTCACATTCCAAAAAAATGTAAGCCCTTTTTCTCGTGTGTGATTCTTTGACAAACGGAAGTGGACTTCTCAGACACAAACAATATTCCGGACATCGCATTTGTCAATTTTTATCGTCTCTCTCTCTCCGTAAAAAGTAGAAGAAAGAGAGAGAGAGACTTAGACAAGTCACAAGAGCACAAAAGCCATCATCTTCTTCCAAAGTGTGATGTTTCCTTTTTAGCCTTTTTACTTTCATTTCTTTTGAGGTCAGTTTTTTTGTTTTCTGTCTTCTTCCCTCTTCTTTTTCTGTTGAGCGAGTTACATTTGGAATTTTATCACTTTCTTTTCCTTATAATCCTTTTGATATTTGGATGCATTCGACCATGTCCTTTGTTTCGGGTGGATTGTTTTAATGTATAGTTAGTGACTTTTTGGCTTTTCAGAACACGAGATATGGCTTCACGGGTTTTTTTGCGTTCGTTGAAATGTCTCACTGTACCCATCTCCTATGTTATCGCCACTGCTACTATCTGGTACTTCTTTTGGACTCGATCAATTTTTTACTGCAAGATAAATAATTTCTGTTTCCATTTGAAGTTTTTTTCATACAAGTCAAAACATATGAACAGAATATTAAACTATATACTTAAGTACGATATGAATATAATTTCGTGCCAATGGGGCCCTGTGATTCAAGAACTGTGGAGGAGGTAGAGGGACGTTCAACAACTCTGACTTGTTTACCGCCACCAAGCGGAAAACATATATAATCCACAAATTAATTAACAAAATATTTCTTTAGTGGTTAAAACTCATGAATATTGATTAGACCATCAGCTAATCTATAAAAATAGGGTAATATCAAGAACAATATATAAAAGTTGGGTAGTGCATAATGTAATACCATTATTTTTTCTTTTCTTCTTACAACAGCTTAAATCTTATTTATAGCTTACAAATTTATTATTAATGTTTATTTACTTTGATTACCTCAAGCACCACAGTAACTTTAAATTTTTATGGCAAAACACTTTTGTCTATCTATGTAGATCTCTAGCTCTCCTTTTTTTGTTTTGCCGATTTGGTTGGAAATTTGACGACTCGTGGGGTCTTGTACACATTGGTGACTGGCTATTTTGACACGATTCGACTCTCTTTTCTCACTACCATTTCCGTGAAACATGAGCCATAGCTAACTTTTCTTCTTCAATTGAAACCCACCACGCTTATTTTCCATTTTAACTTAAAAGATTCCTCCTTTATTGCAAATGGATAGAAGTTTCGCAAGCTTATAGTTTCCGTTGACGTCTTACAGGTGAAGAAGATTCACTTCGCTTTTCCTACAAAAGTCCTCAACTTTTCAGTCTATCTGTGCTTAAAGCTCAAGTTTTCTTTTATTTTTATGGTTTTGCTAAGCCATGCGGTTTCTGCTTCAATCTCTTGAAGCGTTTCCTGTAACTCTTTTGTTTTCTCCAACTCCTGGGAACTGCTAAGGAGAAAAAGTCAGCTCCTTTCTGGTAATTTTTTAGACAAATGGGATTTGGAGTTGGTGGTGGAGGTAGTAGAATGTTGGATTTGAGGATGGTCCAAAACCACAAGCGTTCAAAAAGGTAAACTGTCAAATCTATCGTTCGTTATTTAACAACTACTTTTTTCCTTCTAATTTTGTTGATTGCTCTAAATGTGTCCCTATTTTCTGTTAATGGAGTCCCTTGCTGCGATGGGTCACGGCAGAAACTGGAAATTTGAGAGTTATGATTGCAAAATCACTCAGATCTTCTGTTTTCCGTTGCTTAAGTTACAGTTCTTCTGGTCCTGAACAAGATTTGCTAGTGTAGTGGTTGAATAATTAATGTTTAATTTTAATACAATATGGATTGAAGAGACATTCTTGTTAAATGCTTATGTGGTGATAAAAGGGTAAAAAAATGTCTTTTTAGTCTGGGTTTCATGCAGTCTGTTTACAAAATGTAAAATAAAATCTTCTCTTGAGTATCTTTATTCATGTCGTTTCCATTGATTCTTAGTAATTGCTCTTTATGTACAGCGCCAGCTTTCCAGAAAAGAAAAGAGCTGAGGGAGATAAACCTTCGAATAGTTCTTCTTTTGAATCCTCTCAACGCATCAAGCTGGTGAGTACGATCATCGTTTTAGCTTTTTTTACATGTAAAAGTTGTGATAAAGTGTATTGGTATTTGGTAAAGAACAGCCTATGACGCTGAGACATGATTCTTGCCTTGTTGGATTTATCTTTCTGTTTCTTTGACTAATAAGTATCTTTTTCTCTCTCTTTATTTCCCCAAGCTGCTTTTTTCTTTTGCATCTTTTTTTGTGAAAGCCTTTACACAAATGTTTCGCTATTCTTCTTTGTATCCTTCTTACTTGTCTTATATTTTTTAAAGGAATTTCCTTTCTGGTATTAAGTTTTTAGAAACTAATATCTCTCAAGTTCTTTGTCTTTACAAAACCTCTTCTGAGACAGGTTATCGTTTATGGATTTTGTCTGACTTGGTTTAGGACATGGGTCGTTCAAATGAATCAACCAGAGCCAAGCATAATCAGTATCATTCAATCACCGAAACTTCATTGAATCAAGAGGTAATGTGTCTGGTTTCTTTACTTGGTTCATGTCCTTGTTCGGTGGATTAGACTCAATCACCTTATTCCTGTGGTTGGAATCACAGATTGATCAGCTCGAGACAAGATTACAAGATCAGTTTAAGGTTCGTTGTGCATTAGAGAAGGCGTTAGGGTATCGATCAGCTTCTTCGTACATACTGACTGAAACAAACGACATCCCCATGCCCAAGGTCAGTCACTTACATTTCCCAAAACTGTATATATCTTTTGGAAACAAGCTCTATGCATCTAAAGATACGTTCTTGTTTTTTACTTTATTCTTCAGCCAGCTACTGATTTGATCAAAGACATTGCGGTCCTGGAGATGGAAGTTATACATTTGGAGCAGTATCTTCTTTCATTATATCGTAAAGCCTTTGACCAGCAAATTTCTTCTGTATCCTCAAATTCAGAGAACAAGAAGCCAAAGTCTCCTCCTGTAACGACCCCTAGAAGGCGTCTAGACTTTGCTGAAGAAGATGATACCCCATCGAAAACAGATCAGCCTACCAATCCTCTGCTTGATGATGATAATCAAAACCAATCAAAGGAAACTAAAATTCCTGCAGGTGGCAGAGACCAAATGGAGTCCAGTTTTCACCGTAGCCACTCCCAACGTTCAGCACTTGAGAGTAAAAAAGCTTCCCCAGAAGATTCTTGGAGTAAAGCCATCCGCTCTTGCCACTCCCAACCGCTGTATGTGCAGAATGGAGAAAATCTAATCAGTCTAGCTGAACATCTTGGCACCCGAATCTCAGATCATGTTCCAGAGACACCCAACAAGTTATCTGAAGGAATGGTCAAGTGTATGTCAGAGATATACTGTAAGCTTGCAGAGGCGCCTTCTGTACTTAATCACGGACTTTCATCTCCAAACTCGTCTTTATCATCGAGTGCATTTTCGCCCTCTGACCAATACGATACATCGAGCCCTGGATTGGGAAACAACGCCTCTTTTGATATACGTTTAGAAGGAGAAAATGACTTCAGTGGACCTTACAGCACCATGGTTGAAGTGCTTTGCATTTACAGAGACGCCAAAAAGGCCAGTGAGGTGGAAGATCTTCTGCAAAACTTCAAGTGAGTCGCTTTGAGGCTGACAAGATGATGAGGGTAGAGTTTGATTGTTTGTGAATTAGGATCTTGAAATGTGTATGTTCTTGCAGGTCGCTTATCAGTAGATTGGAGGAAGTCGACCCAAGGAAGTTGAAACATGCGGAGAAGCTGGCGTTCTGGATAAATGTGCACAATGCACTTGTGATGCATGTAAAATCACTTTCTTAAAGGAACCAATCTCGTTGTTTCACGACGCTTAGATTCTTATTGCAATTTTATGTCCATCTCCTTTAGGCCTTTTTAGCTTATGGAATTCCACAGAACAATGTGAAGAGAGTCCTACTGCTACTCAAGGTAACATCTCTTGCACACAGAAAGACGCATGAATCATCCTGTCTATGTCTTGAGATTTGTCGTGTTTTTGGCATTTTTTCCAGGCTGCATATAACGTCGGTGGACACACAGTTAGCGCGGAAGCAATACAAAGCTCAATTCTTGGATGCAAAATGTCTCATCCTGGGCAGGTAAGTTAGAGAAGAAATCATGAAAATTTTGAAACGTTTGCTTCAAAGCACAGAACTTAAAAAGTAAAAAGACTTCTTTTGATTTCTCTTCTAGTGGCTTAGACTGCTATTTGCTTCAAAGAAATTCAAAGCAGGAGATGAAAGATTAGCCTACGCAGTCGATCATCCCGAACCTCTCCTACATTTTGCACTTACTTCAGGCAGCCACTCCGATCCCGCGGTATTGATCTTTAAGAAAACACTTTTGAGAATCTGTGAAACCCTTTAATGCCAATCAAAAGCTGAAGTCTCTGCTTCTTGGTTGTTGTTTTGTTTCAAACAGGTTCGTGTATATACACCGAAAAGAATCCAGCAAGAGCTCGAAACGTCTAAAGAAGAGTACATAAGAATGAACTTAAGCATACGCAATCAGAAAGTCCAACTGCCGAAGCTTGTTGAGACGTTTGCAAAAGAGTCCGGTTTATGTCCGGCAGGTTTGACTGAGATGGTTAACCGGAGTTTACCGGAATCTTCAAGAAAATGTCTTAAGAGATGTCAATCTGGTAGTAAATCACGCAAGCCCATTGATTGGATCCCTCACAGCTTTGCCTTCAGATATTTTATTCTTAGAGAAGCTGCCAAATGAAATTATTCATAAGATTCATATAAATGTGATTATGTATATATTTAAAAAAAAAATCATCGCTGCCCATGTCCCCACATTTTGATAATAATAATGTTTTTTTCATCTAGATGATTGGATCTTGTCTGTTTACAGTGACTTGGCATTTTCAAATATTGTGTGTATTATATATAATGTATCTTCTTAACATCAATCAGAGCAAATCATAAATATACGATTTACAATTTCAAAACTGAATCTCATTAGACGATTAGCTGATTAATATTATTTTGTTGTTCCCATTAATTGTCAAGTAGTAGTAATACATTTCTTCTAGTATGGCTTTTGGCCAATGATATTTCCCGGAGGATCATAAAAGCAAATGGTCAAAACCGTTGACTCTTTAGAACACGTGGCTTGAGCACACCCGAGCTCCTTAGAGTCTCTCCACACGACTTGTCTGTAGACACCGCACATGTGGTTCGGAGCACACGTGTCTGACTTGTAGGCGTAGAAAGCTTTCTCCTTCACCCAAGTCTCCACCGCAAGAGACGGCGTCACGGCGAAACCCTTAGCCCAAAGCTGGTTCGCGCCGTATTTCCCAGGGTTAAGACTCGCGAACTCGCATTTCTTCTGGTTCCTCTGGTAACGAGCGAGCCGATTCGCCGCCGCCTCCAGGGTCTGGCTCCAAACTAGCGGCGAAACACCGACCATGGCTCTGGCCTTGTTGTGCGCGTCGGTGAAAGCTTTAGCTGCCGCAGAGATTGCACGAGGCGGAGGAGAAGGAGGAACGGTTTGTTTGGGTTTCAATTTCGCCGGCGGAGAGACGGCAGCGACGGAGATGACAAGAAGTGCCACGAGGATGACGTGATGAGTTATAGCCATTTGTGGGTGGATTTTCGCAAACTGAAAAGATCACTATATATATTCGTTTATATATAGCCACCATATAACGTTATTAAGACTATAATATATCATTAAGATGAATAATGGAGAAAGATGCGTGGATTCATTGGTGGAAGGGTTTTGGGGAAGGAGACAAAATAATACTCTGAAAGCCAAAGGAGAGAGAGGATCATGGCACGTGAAATGGTGATTGAAGCTGTCTGTGTTGCATGTGACAGACAGATACCCAACTCCTATTTAATTTCATTTGTTGTTTTCAAGGCCCATTAATACTTATAGGGCCAATGGGTCCGGCCCTCTTCGCCTCACATTTTCCAATTTTGCCTTAAATAAATAAACTTTCATTATTGTTGTTAGTTCCACATCTAATCAAATCAAAAAAAAAAAAGACATTCAATCATGGCTTTGCTTTCTCCACGACTGTTCGTTCCTCTTGTATTATAATTATTGGATTCTTATGCGATTCTTGTAATCTTCCCAACATAAAAAAAATTATACATATGGATTTCAGTTTTACTCGATCGGTTTTTTTTGTCATGTTGTATTTGTGCTTTATAGTCAGTCATAAATACACAAGTAATGAGAAATATATCTGACAAAAATTGTAGGACGTGAAGTAAAAATGGACCACAACTTCCATCAGAACATATCTTAACGTTCATCCTTATCTTGTTTCTTTCCACTAACATAGTTCCGGGAAAGATTTAATCTTGCAATGCAGCCTTATTTTTCAAAATTATTTTAAGTTCAACTGTTGGTTGGTTCGGTCGATTATTTGTTAACCAAATCAAGGTTTAACCACGACTGACCGATTTGCCGGTTATACAGAAACTAGAGATTCATAATCTTGTTAAGACCAACATTTACGCGTGAGAGATTGATTCACTTATAAAAAATTGCATTGTATTAAGATTGGAATCTCATCACTGGAATATCATCATCCTCGTGCCCATTTCTCAAATTTTAAGCAACCAAAAAAAACTTAAAATCCAAATCCAATGGATAATTTTGTTCTTCTCCATTTAAAAAAAAAAATTAAACGTCTCTAGCTAATTACAATTTATACGTCTGTCATTTTTTCTTTCAAAAAGACTGAATTGATCCTACTCGGCGATCGTGCTCAAATTCGCCGTAAATCTCCTCTTCCCTTTGCTACAACCTCTTCCGCCACCGCCGCTTGTCTTCGCTCCGGCATTGTTTTTCGATTGGTAAAGTTTTTCAGAGATATCGCCGTCGCCGGAAACCCAACCGACTCCGCCGCTCTTAGTCAACGCCGAGCTCGCTTTAACAGCCAACGCCGCCATTTCCTCCGCTCGTAGCGGATGATTAAGCCACGTCAGAGGCAAAACAAAGTAAAGCTGACCCGATCGGAGCTCCTCGTTGCCGGAGATAGCTGAAACGGCGTCGTCGAAGTCCATTTCGTCTGAGTTACAGACAAAACTCGTCGGGTTTTTCTGCAAAATCTGCCAAACTTTGACCGGTGATGAGAACTCTTGTAAAGTCCCGTTGAACAGTATAATCTTCGCAGAATCGCCGCTCATAGATTCACGTGAAACGCACGCACCCATTTTTGTTTGTGTGTCTGTGATTTAAAAAAGAAGAAGTGCAACTATATAAGTAGATTCGTGAGTTTTTATAGAGTGGAAGAAAAAAGAGATCATGATGTTGTGATTGTGGATTGAGAGAGACTACCTTGGGACGAGTTTATATATATGAATATCGAGGAAGAAGAAGACAACCTCGAGAATCTAAAGGCCACGTCGGATTCGTCGTGTAGTTATACAAGTGAACATGACAGCTCACGGTTTGGTTAGTGTTTCTCGCACTGGATTTACGAAACAACCCCTGGCGGGAAGGGTATTTCGGGAAAGAAGGAGAGATTAACGTGGCGAAGAATGAGAGAGGAAGGAGCTTAGGTGGTGAAGGAGGAGCGGGCCACGTGGCAGACAGAGGCATGACCGGCAAGCAGACAAGATTGAGTTGGCCGGGGAGGGAGAGGTTTCGCGTCGTCTCCGGTGGGTTTACTTGAAAATGTCACGTGAAGACAATAAGGGGACGGACCAGCATGTGGGAGTGGGTCCCATTAGATTCTGTTGGACCCCTTTAGTAGATACAAGAGTCACCTACCGTTTGATATTCTTTTTTTTTATTACTACTTTTTATTTTGCATGAATGTGGCATTAATGAGAACCTATAGATTATTGAGTGTCTAGTGTTATTTGTTTATGTTGGACGGTATGCAAAAGCTGTATATAGTTATTTATTTTGTATTGTGTTTATTATATGTATACTTTCATGATTTTGTTCAGATCGATTTGGAGAAGAGTATCGTCTTTATTTTCTATGATAAAATAAAAGTGGCATTATTGCTTTTTATTTAGATATTTATTTGAAAATGGATATTTTATCAAAAGTAATCAATTCACAGGTTCTATATTATTGGTTCTAGAACAAAAAGGTAAATATCTAATATCTAATTCACAGGTTCTATATTATTGGTTCTGAATAGAAAATAGCTCAAAACTTACTATTTACAAAACATACACAAAGAAATATCTCCTGCTTGTGTTTGTGTGGGATTGCAATCACCACGTCTCCACCGATGGATCAATTAGCGGATGTCAATTATTATTTGATAAATTTTGGCTGACGCATCTTTTGTAAAGCCATTTTATTTGAATAATAAAAATAATGGTTTTGTCAGATCCAGTGGCTCTTAATCTCCCACGGTGGTGACATTCATGTTTTATAAACGCCAACGCCAGTTATTACATGAGGTGAAATTAGACAATAGTCCAACGTTGCTTACCATTTTCCATTTCGAGCACGAGGCATGTTTTTGTCGCGATTTCAAACTCTCTTTACTTTGTAATTTCTTTTTTAAAAAGTATTCAGTGTTACTGTTTTTTTATTTTTTTCGTTAATTGATCGATTATCCGTAAGATGGAATTTAACATGCTTCAGAACAAGATGATTTAAGATATAGAACATGTGATTAGATGATACTAACCCACACGCTTATAGAATCTACTGTAACGGTATCTTTGAAACTTTTTTTGGCGAATGAATCAATATTTGTACTACTCTTTTGCTTATGAATCCAACCTCTCTAGGATATAAAACAAACTTCTGTCACTAAGAAAATTGAATGATTTTATTAATTATAATCTAATTCCAGAGGTTTATATAAATCTTAAGATAGAATCTGTCTGCGATCTGCGTTGCTATGTGCTGTCCCACGTCAATGCAATTGTCTGTGTTCCTTCATGTCACGAGATTTAAGACCAAGCACAGACCAATATGTTTTGTTTATAGGTTAAACATTGTTTTGATTTAATATTCACACCCATGCACATTAAATACAGGCACATAAGGAGCAATCTGATTAGACTAAATTAATTTACAGGAATTATTAAACATTACTTCCACTTGCTACTGGCCAGTCTATTTTAATAATGTAAAATTTTGTATACATGAGTCTCTCCCAAAAACACCACTGTGACTGAAAGCCCATCATGTTTGGGACAGATAGCTTGTTTTAAGGCCCAAACATTTATACAATTGGGCGTATAAATTAGCGTCAATAGACCATACGATTAATGTTGATTACCATATCTTTCGTGTTTACGATAATTTTTGCTCAAAGGACATGGATATAAAAAATCAAGATTTTGGACATGTGCATATATTTTTTTATGAGAGAAAAAGAGAAGAAAGCATCAAAAGAAGCTCTCATTATCATCAAATACAATTAACAGAAGGTGTTTTGATATAATAACATGATCACTCAAGTTGACCATACCACACCCCTTGGATTTTCACATCCTTTGGTACCTTGGCACCCAAGTCAGTATCCGACGGCTGAAGACTCTCGAACACTCCGATCACTTCTCCTGTCTCCGGTTTGCTCTTTGTCACTTTCAGAGTGATCTCTCCCACCGAAGCTGCCGTGTTCTTCACGTTCTCCTTTACAAGCTCCTCTTCGTCTCCTCTGCCTCCAGCTGGCAATGCGACGGCGTTGTCATATCCTGTGGATCCACCACGACCCTTTGGGTCCAAGAAGGACGAGCCACGGTATGATGGGACTAAGAATTTCCCAGTGAAGTTGTCTGGTTTGCCTGAGGCGTCAAGCTGCTTGACTGTGAAGAGGAATGGCACACGCTCGCCTCCTGGAAGCTGAACAGTGACTGCAGCGTAGTCGATCCCGTCTTCTTCCTTGAAGTTGACGCTTCCGTCTGAAGAAACCTGCTCGAATCCAATAAAAAGACTAGATCAATCACAAACCCTAACCCAAAGCAGACTATTTCTTGCTATGGAAGCAAATCAAACCTCGAAGGGGCCTTCGATTTCGTCAAGGGTGTAGGTGAGACGGGTCATGAGCTTAGTGTTCTGGAATTCCGGAGGTGCGTTCTTGCTTACACTATCAGCCTTGACGGTGAAGGAAGTAGGCTCGAAGCAGAACTTCTTGCCAGCGTACTTTCCGGGCTTGATCGAGAATGTCTCAGAGCCACCGTCAATAGTTGGGCACTGGTTGGCCGTTCCAGTTCCCTTCACTTCCATGTATGTCTTGCTCTGTATCTCGTCGTAAGTCAGTCTCTTCGAAGCCCCTTCAGCACTTGCTCCCTTTCATGACACCAGAAACAAACAACTTTAATTCAACAAATTGATCCCAGTGAGATTTCCAATTTGTAAATATCTAATTCGGTGTGTGAGCAGGTCGTATCTTGAAGTTTGGTACTAATGATTGCATCTACACAAATCGAATACTTTTATTGGTTTAGTGTTCTGTTGGTATAGTTTTATCCAATGTGACGAATGCGATACAGAGTAATGAAGAAACAAAAAAAAATATATTATTTTCTCGTCTGATTTTTTAATTCTATTCTGTTTCTTGCTCATCTATACCTATAGTTGGTAATAAACTTTATCCAAGAATCGGTGACGAAAGAAAGTTACCGAGACGACGAGAGCAGAGGTAGCGAGAGCAAATCCGGCGATTTTGACAGCGTCGGAGCATTTTCCGGCGAAGTCCTTGAAGTCAGATTGGAAGGAACAAGTGAGGCGAGCGGAAGAGGTTTCTAGGCCGAAAGATTTGCCGACGGTCTGGCTCGACCGGAGATGAGCAGTGCCGCGAGAAGGAGCGGTGGCGATTTTAGCAGACTGGAGGAATGTGGCGGCGGATTGGAGAGAGGCTGCCATGGCCACAAAGTGTCTTAGAGATTTTCTGATCCGAAGCTGAGGAAAGAAGTAAAGACGAAAGAGTAATAATCGTAGGAGAGAGATAAGATTGGGATAAGGCGAGGATTTTGATTGGTTTGTTTTGTGGGAATCGGAGTGACTGGTTTCTTCTGTTGCCACGTGTCCAACTCTTAAGTGGAGATATGGATACTGTCTCACTCAGAAATGCTGACATGTACAAGACAAAAAAACTTGTAGCTAAAACAAAATTTGGCCCATGCAGGTTTCGAACCTGCGACCTTCGCGTTATTAGCACGACGCTCTAACCAACTGAGCTAATGGGCCGTTGATGCCAGGTGTAACTTACAAACTATCTTTGTACTGTGAAATTAGTTTTCTGGTTTGTTGGAAGATTTAAACAAAAACGGCTACAAAAGATAAACTAGTCCGGGTAATGTTTTCATCAACAATTGATGTCAAGTAAACATAGTTCTGCAATCTTTCCTACCAAATGGATCCATTCTGTTACGACTTCTCCTTGAAAGCTTTCTTAAACATTTGATGGTGAATTTTTTAGGAGATGAAACAACTGTGTCGTAGTTCATTTGCTTGATACCTCCGAATTTACTAGTCACACATTGGCTATTAAGCGGGAATCATAAATTGGATTTCGTTATAACTTTGTTCGGGTACTTCACTAGTTCTACGAAGTGCTGGTCTTGTTGACAGATTCCATAAGTTACTTTTGTCATTGTTGGTTATGTGTTATGAGTTGGGCTTTCCATATAGCCAGAGAGGAGCCTACTTGGTCTTTCTCATAAAAGAGTATATGTTGCCGAGTATAGAAGCAGAACTTTGTAGAAACAATTAGGCACTCAGAATGAGTAGGAGGTTTTGATTCATCAAGATGAATCAGATGACAATAAACAATCCTCATCATGCCTTTCGAATTTTAGAGAAAGAAAAAAAACTAAGAGTTTAAATATATAAAAAGCTGAATTAAAGAGGATTCCTTTCAGACAAATGCCTCGATTGTCCCCATGATTTAAAGAATGGATTGATCGGACTCGTCATCTATTGCTTGTTCATCACTGAGAAACCCTTTTTTTCAATCTTTCGTAAAACTCTAAATTAAGAAGAAAATAAAATAAAAGTCGTCCTCTCAGACAAATGCCTCGATTGTCCCCATGATTTTATGAATGGATTGATCGGACTCGTCATCTATTGGTTCTTCATCACTGAGAACTTTTTTTCCTCCTAACCAAAACATTTTTATTACTAAAAAACTGATTATATCTAAGAACAATATGCTGATCGAACAAGATTTCTTGCTGATTCATACGAAATAGAAAAGGATGAAAAGACGAGAAAGAGCTACTACGTTTACGAAATTTGCAGAGACAAACGTTTGATTTATAACCCAGATTGTAGTTAATGTATAGTTTTCACGGTAGCCGGTATTTTATAGCAGAATTGAATTAGGGTTAGGGTTTTAGGTCGGCTGCTCCATAAAACGACATGAAGTCCTACTATTATTACTGAACAGCGAGTAGTTCGTTGCCCTTTCTTTCCGTAATAACGACACACATTCGATGCGCATATACATGAAACGAGTGCGAAAAAAACGGAAAAAACGGAAAAAAACTCCAAATTTTCTTCGACTATCTCAGCCTCTCACACGCAGTCCATATTTACGGCCCAGTTCGGGATAGTTAAGAACACGGCCCAGATTGAGATAGTATGACGTGTCATCCTTTGGTTAGATATCATATATATTATATATATATATTTTTTTTTCAACAGATATCATATATATTTATTTCGGACAAACGGTTGTATTCGATATTATATTATAAAAGTCACAAATTCAGCACGAATATAACAGTGGTCGTTTGGGCTTTTGGGCTTTATGTCCACTGTGGATTTACTAATTCGAATATGTTTATTTCGATTATACTACAAAACCTTTCACATTTGTATAGAGCCATGGCAAGAAATCTCGAAGGATCCAATAAAAATTAAAATCCGAGAATCGTAAGAATAATATGCTTTCCTGATTCTGTACTAGAGATTAATCGAAAAAAACCGTTCAAGCCCGTCGGGATCTATGATCCACCATCGTTGCCTCGTGCGAATCGCAGACCTGCGTCTTATATTTGCATCCGAATTTTTTCGTAATGGACCAACTTCTCGGCCGGTCGGTCGTCGCCGGCGAACCTTCCATGTCGATCTTGGCGATCACTTTCTTCATGTTCGAGCACTCTCTCTCTAACCGGTGAACGCGCGTCCTCATTGTATCCATGTCCAAGCGAAGCACCTGATTCTCTTTCACCGTCTTCTTCCATTTCCCAGCGTCCACCTGTCCCTCTCCCCTCGTGTCCTCGCCGTTCTCTTCCGTTACTGTTTCCGTTACCGTTAGATTCCTTCTTGCTGCTGTTGCTGACGGTCTCGGCTCCGTTGACTGAGACGGAGAAGGGGATTGAGCCGCAAGTAGGGTACCGGCGATCGCATGCCGGAGCTGTAACTGCTCGAAGAAGAGGACTTGTACGACGGCTCGTAGTGGAAGTCGCTCGTTCTGTGCGGCGTGTGTGCACGCTTCTAGCGTAAGTTTTTGACAATCCATCACGCCGCATATCTTCTCCCTCTCTGCTTCCGATACCCATGGATGCGCCTAGTGTCGATATACAACAAATATTCAAATGAAGTCAGATCCAATGCTCTCGAATTTTATTGCCTATGGCGAAAATCTAGATATGTAGTAGATCACCTTGAGATATACATCGACGGCTCTGTAAAGCCCGTCGTCGTAGAGTCGAGCTTGATCAGGGAGCGAGATCGCTAGGTTGTAGAATTTTTCGGATTTGAGATTGGCGTCCGATGCGATCTCCGCGAGGAATCCGTCGATCAGTTTCCCGACTAGCATCAGCGACGGCGATCGTCCGTCAGCTTCGACTAGGGCGGTGTTCGATTGTTCCAAGGAGTCGAGAAAGTGGCTCAGGATTCTCTCTACCAAATCGACATCGTATAACGTCTCGTTGAGGTATGAATAACTAGGGACGAGCAAATCGTCGAGCGTGGCTCGTTCTAGCTGCGATCCAATCTTTCTCTCCAATAGATCGCGGCAAGTCTCGGACGCGTTGAGGATGATGGCCGTTCGTAATAACCCGAAGAGGAATCTCGTGGTTGCGGAGATGGAGCTCTTATCTAATGGAAGATTAGAGGTTATCACCTCCAGTATTTCTCTCTGTTCGTTTTCCGAAGCTGCAGTTGAAGATGACGATGGCGGTTTCCGGTTAGATCGCAAAATTCCGGGAATGTGCTTCTTCGCGTAACAAATCAAACAGTTCTCTATGACATCTGGGCTCAGATCTCCCGATCTCATTGACAGGATCACAGTTCTGAAGATTGGAAGGCTCAGTTGCGCCAGATCTTCAAACCACAGCTCCATATTCGTATCCTTACTCGGTTTCTTTCTTCGCGCATCCGCAGATTTCGACGCGCCACCGGGAGTAACCGACAGATCAGTGACAGGGAGGCCTCCGACTCCACCTCCGCCGCCGTCGGTAACCGGCCAACCGAACAGAGAAGGATCGGCTGAGGAAGCTCTCGAGACGATAGACTCTATGCACTGTTCCGTTATACCAAGCGGTTCGGCTAAAGGCGAGACCGACTCACAAGCTTGCAGAGCCCTAATGGATTCTCGCAAGCTCTTGTAGACGGAATGCGAGAGAAACCTCTCCGTCTTTGAAATTAGGTTGTCCGGTGAGTACTCTTCTGTCATTTCGAGATGCTCGGCGGCGCAGCGAAGTGGAACAGCAGTGGAAGCGGAAAGGTCGATCTTGACGCCATAGCAGAACTTTGCCACCATCTCGAAGCTCTCAGAACTCCCGGGAAAATCGTGGAGTTTGATGTGAGGATAACCATTTTCTTCGATCTCCTCCTGCTCGTCTTCTTCTTCAACATCCTCGATTTCATGGCCTTTCCCCTTCCTATCACTCTCTTCTACAGTAAGCGCCGTCGTAGAGGTTTGGGGATTCACAGTAGAAAAAGATCTCGTCTCTTGCTCTTTAATCAACCTGTGAAGTTTCCTGCTCTTTGACATCAGAGGAAACTGGAGGAACAAAAATCTGTGAGGTAAGAACATTAATCAAAGACAAATCTCAGGTGTTTTTGAACAACACCTTATGGAGATGAAATGTCATATCATCAACTTCGATTTCAATGTCGCTAGGTAATCCAGTCGTACAAAACCTGCATCCAAGAAAATGGAAAGTGAGAAATTTCTCAGGCATTTCAACAAAACATTCTTTAGTAATTCAATTAAAACTTAGTGTTAGCTCTCTTCACCATGCTTGACCCTTGGAGCTCGACTTCTCTGACGCCATCGTAGACAACACTGAAGAAAGAAAGCTCTGAAACAAAAATCAGTCACACAGAAGAAACCAAAACCTATCTCTTTCTAAAGAGAATATGGAGAGAAAAAGAGAGAGGAAAGGGAAGGAATTGGAATCCTAAATCATGAGAAAGAGACAGATTCAAATTAATTATTATTCGGATTTCGAAAAAGGGCATCTCGTTTTTTTCTTTCTTTCCTTTAATTCTTATAAATTAATCTTTTAGTTGGAGAACAGCAAGAATCTCAACTACTCTCAACACGACACAGTTTCAGAGAAATTAAGCTTTGGGAGAAGCAAAATCCCACTCATTTGTTAATCATTTACACTAACTAATTAATTATAAACACTCCCATTTTTAACTATTTTTTCGCTCTCCAGTGTTTTTTCTTCTTCTTTTGAAATGCGTTATAGCATTGATGTGCATTGATGTTTCAAAATATAACAAATGATTACATTGAACTGATGTTTATAACGAAATATAATTATAAACTAGTCAGGGAACCAAGGACGAAAGCATTTTAGTTAAACAAATTCAGTGGCACACATATATTTGGACTGTATTTTAGATTATTAATATTACAATAATGTCTCACCTAATTCTGAAAATTGAGAAATTTGACGTTTATGAAAGGCCATGTGGAATGCAAGGGAGACATTAATTGTTTTATTTTATTTTTATGTAAAAGAAAACTATGACATTTATTGCAATATTTACAGATGTAAAGGCCAAGAGAAAAGAAAAAGTATGTGCAACTTTCAATGCATTGTTCATCCACAGTTTAAAACCAACCAAACAAACAAAAATATAATAAATCGACTTTTTGAAATTTTGAATGTGGAAGTAAAACATTACGGTGCTCGTGTTTATTATATTTGTTTGTAGACCCCTTATTTGAATTTATTGATGCAGACATATGTTATTCATATTCTTAACTCTATATGTTCATTTACTGTCTTATACTATACTACTAGTACGTACAAGCTTTTTTTTACTTAGTTTTATGATTCATTTGCTGTTGGTCGTTTACTCAAAATGTAAAACATATACATTAGATATCTTCGTGGTACCTTAGTTTCCATCTTTTCACCATTTTTTTGTAAAGCAAAACTTAAACGAAAACATATAAACGGTAAACGGTAAACGAAATCTTTGACCACAACTGTCTCCAAAGTATGCAGTGACAAGAGACAACATAAATTTTTGTTTTTAAAGACTTCCAAAAGAGGCACAAATTAATGCTAGAATCTAAAATCTATGGGCACATGAGTTTTCTTGAATTTTGGTTTGGACTATACTTAGACTCCGCGTGTAGCCTTTAAATGCTTTTAATTTTCCTCCATGGATTCATAACTCAATCTCACTTGAATATATTGAACAAACATTTTCAGACATGTAATTAGGGAAACCAATCCTGAAAGATGCAACTGTTAACAGTTAGCACGAAACAATCCGGCCATATCCAATGCGCTAAAGTAAACCACAACGCCGATTCTTAAACTTTCTTGAAGAAGACAGATTCTATATATTAACTTCTTCTCCTCTAACTGCGTCGTCGTCATCGTCAAATGAAGGCAGCGTTTTTTGAGGAGAGGCTCATAGAGATGGTCGTGGTACACCACGTCAGACGCTATCATCAGGTCAACGTTCAGGTCAACTTTTAGGCTCGTAGTTTTCTCTGCGCTTTATTTTAACCCCCAATATTTTTATTATTCACAAATTAGTCCCAATTGTTGTAGGACTCGCTAAATAGCCTCGATATGTTTTGATAATTTACACATGCCCCATTATCTTTTAAGATTAACAATATATGCGCCCTTTGTAATACCTATTCACTTTAACCCCAATAGTGTTTGATAATTGTAGTATAGTCCATATATTTGTACGACTATACAGAATCGCCTCGTTATATTTGAGTTCACAAACTATGGTCTTACTAATACGTGACATCTTGTTATTGGATAATCCAGGCTGCCAAAAAAAAATGAAAGGTCAGAATTACTAAGCTATCTCCAATCCATATTCTTTTTTTTTCCAACCAAATTGGGTTAGAAAAAATAATTTATAATAAATACACACTCTATATTTTATTCCAAAACAAACTTACAATATCACTCAAAATTTTAAATGGAATGAACTTAATTAGTTAAAACATCACGTTGATTTGCATAAATGAAAGTACATTTGCGAATAATTACAGGAGAGACTTGAAATTGGGAGAAGTAATTTGGAGGATGGTCAAAAATTATTTCTTCACGCTATTTGTATTTTTATTTATCGTTATTTTTCCTTCTTCACTCTTCCGCTTAGAGCACGAGGCGCACACGAGGATGGCGACGAAGGCGATGGAGAGAGGATTCAAGGTCTGTGTCTCTGCCTTTCGTATAGATTCATTGATTTCTCGAATGGAAGATTTTGCTGATGAGATGCAGAAACATATTCTTAACACGAAAGCTGATTCTGGGTTCTCAATCCATGGCGAGAAAACGAATTCTGGCTGAAATGGGATATGATTTCACTATCGTGGTATGCTTCTTTTTCTTTTGGGTTGATTATTTCTGTTTTCATTTCAGTGTTGGTATTTTTTTTTTGAATTTCAAATGTATTGGATTGGATTATGGTTATAGACTGCAGACATTGATGAGAAAGCTATTAGGAGAGATAAGCCTGAAGATTTGGTTGTGGCTATCGCTGAAGCCAAGGTACTCTGCTCTAATCTAATTTAGGGTTTTTAATTATGTTCACGCTACACTAATCTATCTGCAAATCTGCCTCACGTCTCCGAATTTGCTTACTTTTGGATTTGTAGTTGTACTCTACTTACTGGGTTTTGAAAAATGTTAGCTTTAATTCTTTAAAATTAATTTTATTTTCTAGGCAGAAGAGATAATATCGAAATTGGGAGGTCAAAGCCAGTTTGCTCAGGATCCTCAACCAACCTTATTGATTACTGCAGACACTGTATGCTTTATGCCTCAATAACTTTTTATAATTTTAGTTTTAGATTAGAATTTGCTCTGTTTTTGTTGATTCTTTTTATGTTTGAGCTGATTTTGTGGTGATGGGGAGTTTCTTAGGTTGTTGTGTACAAAGATGTCATCAGAGAAAAACCAACCAGCAAGGAAGAAGCTCGCAAATTTATCAAAGGTTTTTTTTTTATTGCCCCAAGTTATACTTGTTCTATGATACTATAGCCATTATGTAAAGGCAAATGAAAGGCTGTGATTTGAAGCATTTTGTTTGAAAACTACACAGGCTATTCCGGATCACACGGAGGTGTTGTGGGATCTGTTATTGTAAGCAACTTGAAAACTGGTGTTAGAAGAGGAGGATGGGACAAAGCAGAGGTACACTATAACATGACAGACCATTTTTTGTTCTCTCTTGTATATGGTTCTCTTCTCTTTCGATGATATTTCTTGTTTATTATAAGAGCGTCCATTGATAGAAAAGAATTTCCAAATCTCCTACTCGTTGCTCACTTTTATTGTTTGGTTCTTTTAAAAGCCATTTCTTGTGGGTTGAACTGTTCTTGGTGATGTTGTGACGCAGGTTTATTTCCATGAGATACCAGAAAGTGTCATCGACGATCTTGTAAAACTTCTAAAACCACTCATTCTTCTTACTGTCAATCAATCTCTTGAACTCAGTTTGTTTAACATATAAGTTTGTGTTTTTTCTTTTTTATTCCATCTTCAGATTGACGATGCGATAACTTTCAAGGTTGCTGGAGGCTTAACACTGGAGCATCCCCTCATTTCACCCTTTATCGATACAGTGGTTAGCGCCGCTATTTCGATATAATAAGCTTGCGTGTTTTGTTTGATTTTTGTTCTGTTTCGAGCATATTACTTAGATAGATGTTCGAAGGCAGTAGCTAATAAAAACACCACTGAAAGCGTTTACGTTGCTGTAATGTTGTAGGTGGGAGGAGTTGACACAGTCAGTGGACTTCCTAAAGAACTCACAGAAAAATTCATCAGCGATGTGTTGTAGGCTTGTCTAGAGCTCAAGCCCCTTTTGAAGAGTCCTCTAGGAAGCCTTAGATTGATACTATGAGATTCTTAAGTTTTTTAAAAAAAATTCTGGAATCAATCATTTATCTTGTGTGTACGGGTGTAAAACGTAGATTTACCGTATCATACATGATAATTTTCGAATTTCAAACTCTCGTCTGCCAATTATTTTGTTTTCCAATTAATGTGACCAGCACGATTCCCAAGATGAACAAAGTAATAATCAAAGTGTAATTAAATATCTAATAAACAATACTTGGATAGCTTTTGCATGCATGCGTGAGGAGGAAAGTTAACCTCCGGCCATTTTCCTCGGAACTCTTCAAGTAGTGACTCGAGGCATGTGGCCCCGCCAAATCTAACGAGCCGACGTCATCATCATTTCGATACACACATGCATTTTTCACTCTATAGTTTTTTTTTTTTGTTACTTTTCAATTAATTTAAGTAACATTTAAATACTGATTACTTGTCATACGAATTTATACCACATTCACGTAATAACTTGCTCACAAATTAAAAAAATCACATTCACATAACATCAATTTTCGTATAAAGCACATCCATAAGTTGTACATGTTTTTATATATACACATGAAGTTAAGAGATTGATTTAGTGTCGGATTCGGTATAATGATTTAATGCTGGGCCCAAGAAGAAACTTTTACTTTCTTTCTTTTTTTCGCTAGATTTAAATCGTGTTAATGGGTAGCATTATTAGTTTTTTGACCTTTTCTTTTTTACTTTGTAGTCTTTGACCCATCCAGATTCATTCAAATATTCAACATCAGAATCTACCTCCTGCCAAAACTTGAAGGGACAGAGGAACAAAAAGCGATCGTACATATATAATATATATACACTGCTAACAAAATTTGCACTTTAAATTGATGATTGCAGTTGTAGGACACTAGGAGGTTACTTGAGATGATTATAGAAGGGTTTTGCCTTTTATCTAATGGGTTTTCTCCATTCATACGCTTTTTCTGTCTGAAACGCTACAAAATCTCGACGAATATTCTTCTCGTTATAACAAACCATGCATGATTTGATTATCTCGGTCTTTCCACACCAAACCTACTGCGGCGACTACATTGGTCCAAACAAGATTTAGATTAAACGGAATGATACTTACCATATGTTTAACTTCATTATCGTCACCACCACCGATTATCATTTACCACGTGAGAGTGTCGGGATAGATGCTAAATATGTGTGATGAATTGGCTATGTGGAGAGAATGATGCCACGCGCAAGGGGAAGGAAAGGAGCGCGTGAAGAAGAGGCAGAAAAGAACAAGAACAATTTGGATAAGAGACAAGAGGAAGAAACATTAATACTTTTACATAAGGAAAATATAAATAGAAACTAGCTAGGCCTCGTGATCGGAGATTGAAAGTTCCTCTCTGGTGACTCTACTCTGTACTCCTTCCTCTCCCTTGTCACGTGGGCTCTTTTGACCAACCTTTGCCTCCTCCAGTGACCATCCACACATCACATCACTCTTATTTTTCTTTCTTGTTATATAAGTACGTGTTTTCAAATTTATGACGCAGTGTAATGAAGTATTTGTTGTTTATTGCAGAACAGAGAATCATATTCATCACTCCCTATATGGATATTAAGTAAACATTCGTTAATAAAACAAAAATTCCGATTGAAGAAAATTGAGGATAGAGCTAAGTTAGTGCAGCTATTGAAAAGAATTTGTCTCTATACGATTTTGATTAAGTTGTCTTAATAATACGTTGTTAATTTGGGTTGTCTCAAAAAAAAATTTGTTTGGGTGATTTTATATATTGATTACTCAATCTTTTAGGTTATTGTAGCTAGGTCAAAATCTCAAAATATCAACACAAACAAATAGTCTATAAATCCTCAAGTACCTTGGTACAGCCCATGTATAATTTACATAATACGTAGTTTATATTTGTTCGTAAAAAGGCATGTCCCCACATATTAATTTACTTTAGGTTTCCTGACTATACAATATAGAATTTATAACTATAAATAGAGACCCTTGTGGCCTTCTCCATATTCACCAATACATCAGACATTTATCCCCAAACTCCAAAGAAGTTTTATTTAGGGTTTAGGGTCAATAGATCGCGCGCAGAGATGACGCATGGCCAATATTGTGATTCTTGCGGAGGGTTCCCCGACCACACTCAAATCTGTTGTTTTGTCGACAATGGAGACGGCGGTTTTTCCAACATACAAAATGTTGTCGTTGACTGCACTCTCTCCTTGGGGACTCCCTCCACGCGGCTCTCCGAGAAGAGACGATCCAATTCTTCCTCTCGTGTGTCCAAATTCTTGGACACCAATAAGAACTCCTCCAAAACGTCGTCGTGTAGCGTCCTTCCCTTTTCCAAACGCCGCATTTCGGGCGGCGGTGACACTCTACTTGACCGTCGCTATACCAACTGTGATACAACGTCTACGCCGCTATGGAGGAATGGTCCTCGAGGTCCCAAGGTACCTTACATATATATATATATATATTCCTTTTATTTTATACTTTTTGTCTTCTTCGTTTCATAATAAAAAAAAATTATAATTCGTGAGACAAATATTTAAAATACGATTGAAAACAAGTTTTGGTAAGAAATATAACACAATTATGTAAAAACATGTGAATGCGTGTGGGATGGATACTATCGAATAATTAAACCATTTCATTGGTGCAGTCGTTATGCAATGCGTGTGGCATTCGATTCAAGAAAGAAGAGAGAAGAACGACGAATCCGGTGGTGACAGTTGGTAACGCCGTAGTGGAAGATCAGTACGGACACCATCACTCAAGTTCTAATGCCACTGAGAATGGATCGTCAAGATGCAATTACGCAGCCGGCGAGATCAGGTTCATCCATGACTACGGTGGTGCTGGAGAGTATTATCGGCGGGATCCCGTCGACGGAGTTAACGGCGTGCCGTTCCACTCGTGGAGACTTAACGTTGCGGATACGGCAACGAGTCTTGTCTATGACTTTACGAGGAGAAAAGACAGTAATAAAGGAACTCACAAAGAGAGTAATTACTAGTGCAATGTGGATTTTAAGAAACAAAAGAGACCTTGAAAAAACTAAAAAATATGTGTATTTGGAAGTTGGATAGAGACGATGTTGATGTTGATGTGATGATAGATATATGCGTGGATTATCTCATCTATATATGATAGATTTTCTTAATTTCTAACGTTTTGTATTTTCACTCCTTTAATATATTGTTTGACTAGTAACAAATATTGTAAAATATCGATATACTTTTCATCCAGCAAAAGAAACTGATTACGAGCATGTCCACACATTCACGCTGTTATCTTTTGTATGATTAACAACCGTATTTATGTTATTCTATACAAACACTTCCGGATTTCATATAAGTGAACATGGGTAATAGATAAGTGTTCAAATTTATAAGCTGCGCATACAAATCTTGAAGAACCAAAAAAAATATATAGACATTGGAGTTAACTATTTTAATGTAGAAGTTTCAGTTGGACCAGAGTCGCTGAATGTCACAACTCAGGCTCTGTTATCTATATTTCAAATGCAAATGTCTTTTGTAGCCCGAAGACCTAAAGTTCGATCGTCCAATGGTGTGGGGACTTAGATTCTGATCGGGCCAAAGTGAATTTATTATGTCTGAATTGTGTGAGTGAACACAGCCATTGTAGTGATTTGATTGAGCTTATTTGGTTTCTGTCGTATTATGCTCAGCCCTCTCGTAACATGACCGTTGTTTTGTCATTTTCTTCCTCTTGACCTGTTGGTTCGTGTCAATTTGCGTTCCAGAAAAATAATATATTTGCATTTTATGTTTCTAATTATTTGAATCATTTTGTGGCGTCAGATATATTTGACTTAGTTACATTTTAATGCGAAGCGTTCACCCACAATACTGTAGTTGGCTTGTAGCTAGATCTTTTCTCTTTTCTTTTTTAAAGGTAATGATAGCTGGGCCAAATCACAGTGCTTAAGGCCCAAATATCGACCCAACTAATAATGCAAAACTCTCTGTCTGAGTGAGAGGTTTATGTGTGCATTTTATTCGGCATGCTCAGGGTTTTGACATTGAGGTTTTTCTCTTCTCGCGGTCGCCGTGTTTCTTTACCACCAAAACCTAACCGCCGTTTAAACCGCCATTGATTTTGTTCTATTGTAGAAACCCTAATTTTGAGGTCACTCACCTTCAGAATCGACCTTGCTTGGGAAAAGCAATCTGAGAAAGCATCGATTTGCTACGTTTGGCCGGTTAATCTATGGCCACTGTCAGGGATTCGGGCTTGGAAGCCCTCGAGAAGCTCAAGTCAACTGAGGCACCAGTTTTTCTAGCGCCAAGTTCGATATCTGAGGTGGCTCGTGTTGCATCTCAGTATCTCTTCACCAAGCTGAAGCCGCATAACCCTAAATCTCCTTTTGATGAGCTCTTGGTTGATGGTTTTGATGCCGAACAGATTTGGCAGCAAATTGATATACAGTCCCAACCTTTGTTGTCAAGCTTGCGACAGGAAGTAAATCGATTCGCCAAAAACCCTGAGGAAATTCGTAAACTTGGGAATTTGGCCCTCAAGGTTTCTCATCAAGATGGTGTCAATGAAATGGATATGGATGGACGTGACTCGGATGATGATACTGATGGTGAGGATGATGATGAAGAGCTAGAAGCTAGCGAAAGCGAAGAAGAAGAGGAAGAAGATGAGGATGATGGAGAAGAGGAAGCCAAAGAGGACGAGGAGAATGAAGGAATAGAGGACAAGTTCTTCAAGATAAAAGAATTGGAGGATTTTTTAGAGGAGGGTGAAGCACAAGAGTATGGGATCGACTACAAGAACAAGAAAGGAATGTCAACGGGAAAGAAACAAAATTTTAGCGATGAGGATGAAGACGATGAAGATGAAGAAGAAGATGACGAGGTAAGCACACAAACAGTGTTCAGGAATATAAAGTGGATTGAGTATTTACCAAATTCTTAGTTTTTCTATCGAATGATGTTTTGATCTATTTTCGTCCTCTAGTTTGGTGCTTTTGCTGGAGATGACAATGAAGAGGCAAACAAATTGGGAAAGGCGAGGTATGGTACTTATGCTCTCTGTTATACAGTGACTGGGCAAATTAGAGAATGAACAAACGAGACTAGGCAATCGTTCTACCTTGGATTTGTTCTAATTTTTTTTCCTTATCAATTATAATTAGGTATGAAGATTTCTTTGGCGGTAAAAAAGAGACAAGAACGACTTTTAGAGATGTAATCGAAGATGAGGAAGCTGGAAACGGAAACCAAGTACTATATCGGTTTTACTTATTCTTAAGCATTGTGATATGCGATGACTTCACTTCTCATATTGATCTGACTAATTCCTCTTCCTTTAGGGCAATGAAAAACTCTCTACCCATGAGAAAGAACTACTAAAGCTTCAATCCAAGATCGAACAGATGGAGAAAGCAAACTTAGATCCAAAACACTGGACAATGCAGGGAGAGGTACCCAAACATATTTTCCCTCACATTTAAACTGTGAAAAGTAATGTTGCATTCTGTAGCTAGATTAATGTATGATTTGTCTTGTTGAAAGGTAACTGCTACAAAGAGGCCAAAGAATAGTGCTCTAGAAGTTGATTTAGATTTTGAGCACAATGCCAGGCCTGCTCCTGTAATCACAGAAGAGGTCACAGCATCACTTGAGGATATGATCAAGAGCAGAATCATTGAGGTAACTACTTCTTCTGGCTGTAATTTGTTACAAAAATCTCCTTTGTTTCTTCCGCCTGACTTTGCGTAACTGATCTTGTGACTTATTAGGCTCGTTTTGATGATGTTCAACGAGCACCTAATCTGCCCACTAAAGCAAAAAGAGAAGCCAAGGAATTGGTGAGTTTTCTTGAATAACTATTACCGTTGTTCTCATCTTTTGCTCAGGTTAACAATTGATGAATATCATTATAATCTGTTTGGTTACTTCGGGAAAAATGCAGGATGATAGTAAAAGCAAGAAAGGTCTTGCCGAAGTTTACGAGGTTTGTATGATCTACAAGATTTTGTTGTGTTCTACGTTTTTGAGAGAGAACCAAGCTTACAAATGTGTTCCGTCCATTTGACTAATTGCAGGAAGAATACGCTCAGAAGGCTAATCCAGCTTTTGCTCCAGCAACTTTCTCTGATGAACTAAAGAAAGAGGTTCCCACTTGAAGTTTTCTCTTGGTTTTTTTTTTTTGTTTTATCTATCGTTCTTCTCCCTTCCACTATTCAATCTCTATCTTACACTCTTGTTTTATAAATGTAAAATCAGGCAAGCATGTTATTCAAGAAACTATGCCTGAAGTTGGATGCTCTCTCCCACTTCCATTTTACACCTAAACCAGTATGTTTCTCGTTCAGATCCTAAATAATGATGTTGACACATAGTTGCTAGGCACTGAAACTGTTTTTTGTTTTCCCTCTAAAACTTTCAGGTAATAGAAGAAATGTCTATACAGACAAACGTCCCAGCCATAGCAATGGAAGAGGTAATTCTATTGTTTCCTTACATCTGATTTTTTTGTTTTGTTTGAGATCAGAGCAGTATTGTACTTAGCAGCAACTTCTTCTATGTATACTGTGTAGGTTGCGCCTGTGGCAGTCTCAGATGCAGCAATGCTTGCTCCAGAGGAAATCTTTTCCGGGACAGGCAAGATTAAGGATGAGTCTGAGCTTACGCAGGAAGAGAGAAAGAGAAGGAGAGCTAAGAAGAAGAGAAAGTTTAAAGGTAAGGAAGTGAATAACAAAGGGAATGTTTTCAGTTAGTAAAAAAAGCACAGAATCTGACGGCATCGTGTTGGATATAAAGACGACTGGCCTACATTCTTTAAGTTTTTGTTTCTAACCTCTTTTACTTTTCACTCGTGGAACAGCTGAATCTGCAAAACAACCTATGAAGAAGGCGCGGGATACTACTACAGAGATCCCTATAACGGGTATTTTTTCGTGCTTGAACATGACATTAGATCTTTGAGAATATCCAAAAGCATCAAATGTTGAACGTTGAGTACTGTTTCGAAGTTACAGGCAATGAATAACGGTGAAAGAGAGGAGAGAAGGTTACAGTCGCAGATTAATGGTCAGAAGAATTCACTCGAGAGCATTGCCAATTGATTTGGGAAGATATCTACTAAACACAAGACTGCTTCAAGATTGGATAAAAACAACAGTTTTGCATGTCGGAAAAATATTTTAAAATTATTTTGAACGATTTAAAGGTGGAAAATTTTGTTCGGATTGGTGATTTGGCATTTAGGCGACTATGTTAAAACATGTCTTTCACAAATTTGTGTTTATTATATCTTATGTGCTTTTTAGGTGAGACGAAATGTTGACTTTTTTCATATTAAAACCCAAAATCTCGATATCAAATAATCTCTTATAATTCATGCTGGAAAAGAAAAGAAAAGAAAATCCAAAATCCTCAAAACGAACATGAACATGTAATAATAATAATAATAACAGTAGAATAAAAGCATATAATAATATAATTCTAGTTCTAGTTAGTTAGTAGACTAATTCGTTGCATAGAAGACTTTATCACTGAAATCAAAATCAACCGTTGAGTATTGGCTCTGTTAGTTAGTTAGTGTAGTACCGTCTTAGAGCTGGATCTAGTTTTGTTAGTTGAGCGTCGTTCTTTAAGATGTTGAAGATAGTCTTTGGGCGAGTCTCTTCTATCATCCGTGAGCAAGGATTTTTGTTCGGGTTGCCGGATGAAACAGCTTTCGATTTGCTTAATAGACAATCTCCTTAAATCTTGTTTTTAGTTCTTATCTCTAGTCTCTATCTCAGTTTTAACTCTATTTTGGTTTTTCAAATGTTTTATCACTACTAATTGTTATCCGATGCTACCAAACTGAGATAATGATCAAGTACAGATTGTGTTTACTTCCATGTTTTTATTTTTTTTGGCCATGGAACTAATCTTTTAAGTTTTACAATTTGCTGGTTCAGTTTGTAACACCTAAACTTTTCATTTTATATGATATTTACATTCTTAGCAAAAAAAAAAATCAACCGTCTTGCCAACCTCGCAGCCGCTGCAATGGGTCCAGTCCAAGATCAGTCTGTCTTCTGACTTCTCAATAAGCGTCACGTTGCACCACTCATCTGTTCTCACGTCCAACGCCTTGATTCTGCACACCGAGTCACGGCTTAGTTGCTTATAGGTTTCTCCCGACATCTTTCTCTTCATCTCCTCGGCTTGTTCGTCGGTAAGCTCAAATCCACTTATCATTGTTGTTATTTGACTTATTGTCCCGCTGTAACGAAGCCATTCCGTTCCGCTTGTCTTTGATGTTTCCTTCTCCAATATTGGAGCAAATCTCTTAGCAGCTTCACTTTTTGATAGAGACCACATTGTTCGAAATGTCTAGCAATCTATTCTAAAAGGATCACCTACTTACATATATATAACTTAGCAACATGCCATTGAATTTAATAAATTGGAAATTTAGTTGAAAACTCTAATTTTCCATTTTTCGACGTTTTCTTTTACATTACTGAAAGTCTTGACTGCAATTTATTTTAGCAATTTTCATACAATTACCTTTTTTCAGAAAGAGAAAACACGAAATGTTAATTTTCTTAATATTTAGATTCAATTATATTCTTTTTTTTGTTGGATTCGTGGAGTAAAGCATGACTCCTCCTTTAAAACTGAACATGCTCAATATATTAAATCGTCTTTGTATCGGGCGGGGCTTAACTTAATTCTCTTGAGCAGTGATTTGTACGTAAAGTAAATCAAAGTAACAAGTAGCTGGAGTAGCTCAGTTGGTTAGAGCGTGTGGCTGTTAACCACAAGGTCGGAGGTTCGACCCCTCCCTCTAGCGTTTTTTGTTTTGTCTGTTAGAATCGTCGGATATTCGTAATCCATAAACGATTATTCTGAAGCGGTCAACGTTAAGCCCAACCATCAATTGAAGAGCTGTTTGTCTCTTGCGGGACATTTTTTTGGGGTAAATTGGCAATAAATAAATAACATTCAATTTTCATCGACCCAATTTAGATAGAGAGTGAGTGACTCAAGCAGAGAAACATGGCGATGGTCTCCGTCTCTAACTCATTTCTCGCCTTCAATTCTCCCAATCATCTCCGAACCAGCCGGTACTCGAAACTGCTATTTGCTTTATTGATTCTATCAAAGGCCACTTGACATTTGATTTCGCTTCTTACCTTTTGCAGAAGAAGATTCTCTGCCATGGCTTCTTCTTCAACTACTGGAGTCAGAGTCGCTGAAGGAGAAGGCAATTTGCCTAAACTCGTCCTCACTTCTCCTCAAAACAGGTCGAAACTCTTGACGATCAACTTCCTTTTGCCGTCAGAGATTTTACTTTCATCAATTTGTTTGATCGTTTTTTTGTTCTTTTTCGATTTGGATGCAGCGAAGCTGAGATATATCTCTTTGGAGGCTGCATTACATCTTGGAAAGTTGCGAGTGGAAAAGATCTTCTTTTCGTCAGACCAGATGCTGTCTTCAATAAGATCAAGCCCATAAGGTCTGAACATTAAATTTGTTACTCTTATCCAATTTCTTTACCAGAAAATGTCTTTTCCCTTACGATGCTTGTTATTGGATTAGCGGAGGGATTCCACATTGTTTCCCACAGTTTGGACCTGGAGAAATTCAGCAGGTACTTTTGCTTTTTTAGTGTTTCCTCGATTGATCGAACCTGTTTCATGGTTTTTAACCATTTTGGAATGAATCATTAGCATGGCTTTGGAAGGAACATGGACTGGTCTGTTGTCGATTCCCAGAATGCAGATGACAATGCTGCTGTAACTCTCGAGCTCAAGGATGGTCCCTATAGTCGAGCCATGTGGGACTTTGGTTTCCAGGCTCTATACAAGGTTTTGTTTGATGCCTTGATCTTTCCCTTTTTCATTAATGGAACTCACTCGTGTATGTTAAGGTGTCATTTCTTTTTGGTTGCTTTAGATCGTTATTGGTGCGGACTGCCTTTCCACCGAGCTAAAAATAACAAACACAGACAATAAAGCATTCTCTTTCAGCACCGCGCTACATACTTACTTCCGTGTAGGTATTCTTCCAGGTTACATTTGATAATGCTGTAATTTTAGGATCAATCAGCTTTGTCATTGAAGTGATTTTTGTTTTCCTATGCAAATTGAGTCCATGTATCCAACCTTTTTCGTCTTATAACTTTCTTGGGTTCATCAGGCTTCTGTCACGGGGGCATCCGTGAGAGGTCTAAAGGGTTGTAAAACTCTCAATAAGGATCCTGATCCTAAAAACCCAATAGAGGGTCAAGAAGACAGGTTGGTTTGTTTCTTCCTTTCCCTTTTAGCTGTTTAGCTTCATTAAGATCCTCTTCTCCAGAAGCATATTGGCATAACTACAGATCTTGTTGATCTTGATTACACTTGTTTCATGGTTCTAACTCCTTATTTTCAATCATTCCAGGGATGCAGTCACTTTCCCTGGATTTGTGGATTGCGTCTATCTTGATGCCCCTAATGAATTGCAGTTTGATAATGGCTTGGGTGATAAAATAATCATCAAAAACACAAAGTACGTTTATCATAACATTTAAGTGGCTTTATGGTTCTCATTTCAGAAATTGCATTGTGCCTCAGAGTAATAGTTGTATTTGAAAAATGCAGTTGGTCGGATGCTGTTTTGTGGAACCCGCATATTCAGATGGAGGCTTGTTACAGAGACTTTGTGTGCGTGGAAAATGCAAAGGTATGTCCATTTGCACCTAAGCCTTTACTCTTTACAAAACTTATAGACTCAAAATTTTCCAACTCTTGACTGCCATTTCTTAACTCTCAGCTTGGGGATGTCAAGCTAGAGCCGGGACAGTCTTGGACAGCAACACAGCTTCTCAGCATCAGTTGATAACTTTGAACTCTTGACTTTTTGTATTGTCGGATGTATCCATTTTCTTAAGCAATAAAAGTTTGATATCCTCTCAAAATTTCACCAGTAGTCCCCACAACTGCATTTGCCATCTTTGAAATGATGGAACCTTGTCCTATCTCTCATTACGATATCTCTCTTGTATATCTTAGAGATGAGATTCATTACTTTGTGACAGTCTTTACATACTCGGAGATTCTTCATTATACGTATTGTTGTTCCCGGTTTAGTTTTCATTAACCCATAGGTAATAGCCAATTTCTCGCTGTGCTGATGCACAATAGCCTCTTTTTCCTCATCATCAACTAGATCAAGCAGCATATCTTCTAACTCTGGTACGTACCCGTTTTCCTCAAGTTTTCTTCTTACGAATCTCCACTTAGTCCGAATTTCCTGAATCTCCGCATGTGATCTGTCTCCTGCTAAAAACTCGTGTGTGGTCCCTTCCAAGCTAATTGCACTACAACCTGGAACTTTCACAACTCCTTGTTCTCTCATCAATCTTCTTGTTTCAGCTGCCTTGTCCCACTTTTTTCCCATGGCATGAATATTTGCCATATGAACATATCTCCCACCATGATTTGAATCCATTTCGATTAAGATTTCTCCAATTTTCTCTCCCAATTCAATGTTTTTGTGAATCTGACAGGCTTTGAGCAGCGAACCCCATATCACAGCGTTTGGCTTCAGAGGCATTTTCTGAATGAAACGGTTTGCTTCATTAAGCAATCCAGCTCGACCGAGTAAATCAACCATACAGCCGTAATGCTCGATCGTTGGTTTCAGGTTGTAATCTCTCTCTATGGTGTTAAAGACTGACTTTCCTTCTTCAACTAGTCCTGTATAGCTGCAAGCAGTGAGAACCGCAGTGAAAGTGATGGCATTTGGCTTTACTCCCATGTTTTGCATCTCCAGGAATTTGCTAATTGCTTCTCTACCAAGGCCGTGGTACGCATAACCGGAAATCAAAGCTGTCCATACTTGCACTGATTTTGTCTTCATGTTCTTGAAAACTCCCAAAGCTTCTTCCATTTCGCCACACTTTGCATACATATCTATAAGAACACAACACAAAACAGAATCAATCCTGGTTCGTGTTTTATTAGCATAGGAATGAATCCATTTCCCTTGCTCGAGTGCCCCTAGCTGAGAACAAGCTGAGAGAGCACTAGCTAGAGAAACGTTATCAGGTGGAACATTTGAATTCTGCATTTCATGAAATAGTTGCAGAGCTTCCTTGTTCATTCCTGCTTGAACATACCCAGAGATCATCGTAGTCCAGGAAATGGCGTTATTCTTTTCCGGCATTTTCCTGAATAAGGTTAAAGCCATATCCATTTCTCCAGCTTTTACGTAACCTTTGATGACAGAGTTCCATGAGACAGCATCGGGTTCTTGGATTCTGTCAAAGAGAAGGTGAGCATGCTTGAAGTTTCCGGTCACAGCATACGAATTAATCAGAGAATTCACGGCGTAAATATCATGTCCGTATCCGAATTTCGTGATGTGTGCGTGGATTTGCGTAGTTTCTTGAAATGCAGATAGATTGGAACAAGCTTTGAGAAGAAAGGGAAACGTGTAGGCGTTATGTGGAGCGGAACAGCAGAGCATACGGTGGTACAGGAGAAGAGACCTGTCGGGTTGGTCTGAGCAGGAGAGTCCTCTGATCATTAGGTTCCACAAGAAAGTATCTGGACGATCAAAGCCGTTGAAGAAAACATCGTGGGCATAAGAGGAAAAGCTGGAAGAAAGGCAGAAAGAAAGAAACTTTGTCATTGCATATGGGTCCTGCAACAAGCCAGATTTGAGCATCCGAGCGTGTATTTGCTTCAGTTCTACTTCCGTTGGGCATTTCTGGAGACAAGAGAGATTATGTTCGAATGCGAAAGAGGAGCAGAAAGTTACGGCCATTTGAGAGAGAGAGAGAGAGCTAGTTTTGTGTAAAAGAAGGGATTGAATGAGATAAGCTTCTTCTTAGCTCAAGAGAGTCATTTTCGCAATTCTCCTCAGTTGTTATTTCGTTAAAGGATAAAGTGGCGTTGAGATGTGTGAATGAACGGTCCTGATTAGTTAAGTTCTGGATACTGAATTGGATACGAGTTTCACATTTTGACATTGTCCAAAAACATTTAAAACTCCATCATCTTCAATTCTCCGGAACAGCATAATATTGTTTCTGGGCACCTGACATATCACGTAAATAAATTAATAATAATATACCATGATTAATTGGTAGGGGAGCTCTTTCGCTCCCAGAAATTGAAATTACAGATTATACCAACAACACGAACCGGCTAATAACCGGAATTTGCGCTCATAACCAACGAGGCCTTGAGAGACTCTACTTCTCCTAGTTCCGGCGAAAACCCCCTTTTCGGATTTCATTTCATTTGATAAACGAAAAATCATCAATAACTCGCGAGGAAGAAGAAGAAGAAGAAGAAGGCGATGGGAACTATGGGGAGAGCTTTCTACAGCGTAGGATTCTGGATCCGGGAAACCGGCCAAGCACTTGATCGCCTCGGTTGTCGCCTCCAAGGGAAAAATCACTTCCGGGAACAGCGTATGTCTTTGGATCTTTCTTAGTTCCATTCGAGTCCTAGTTTAATTTCTCGTTGGATCATCTGAATGTTCGGGTATTTCTCTGGAATCGACTCAGAGTTTAGATTTGGTAATATGATGCCTTTATTTTTTCCGAGTTTTCTCTGGTATTGATGATTGATTATGGCATTATTGATTAGAGACTCAAGAAGAGCTTCAGAAAGATCAAATGTAGGGTTTCGCGGTTTTTACTTTTCGCTAGTGATGATTTTTTGGGTATCCATATGTATGCTTTTTTCCAATTCCAGAAAAATCAAATCAGTTTCTATGTTTTAAAAAGATTGCGAAAGAGATTCTCTTCAACTGTTTGTTAGTTTTTATCCTCTCTCTTACACGTTCCTTCTATGTTCTCTATATTTGCCTAGTTATTGTTATCCTAGCTCAAATCTTCTTCACTTAGCCAGTCCTATAGTGAGTGATTCACTCGACCAGCCTTCTCCAGATACTGCATTCAAGCTTCTGCTTACTATTCCCATGTCAACCCTTTTGACTCCTGAAACTCTTGTTTCCAGTATCGAGGCACCGTACCCTAATGAACGTTTTTGACAAAGCACCTAGTGTGGATAAGGAGGCTTTCGTGGCTCCCAGCGCTTCTATCATTGGTGATGTCCATGTGGGACGAGGTTCTTCCATTTGGTATGGATGTGTCTTGAGAGGTAATCCGGACTACTTTCTTTGAGAGCAAACACACTCTTTGATTCAGACATTTCCCTAGTTTCTTACGAGTTACGACTTTTTGTGTTTCGCTGCAGGAGATGCTAACAGCATCAGTGTGGGAGCTGGGACCAATATCCAGGACAACTCTCTTGTCCATGTTGCTAAGTCCAACTTAAGCGGGAAGGTCTTACCTACTGTCATTGGAGACAATGTCACTATTGGTAAAATTTCTCAATATATTTTCTGTCACAAACTAAAGAGTGAATTTTATAGTCGGGGTACTGGATAAAGCAAATTGAATCTGGAGCAGGTCATAGTGCTGTTTTACATGGCTGCACTGTCGAGGACAAGGCCTATATTGGTGCAAGTGCAACCGTGTTGGATGGAGCTCATGTTGAAAAGCAAGCCATGGTTGCTTCAGGAGCTCTTGTCAGGCAGAACACTAGAATTCCCTCCGGCGAGGTTCCTATAGATACACTCTTATTATGTAGACCTTATCAACTTTGTTGGTTGCTTAAGCTCTGGTGAAAGTGTAAAGTCTCAGTCTTGATTCGAATCTCTTAACACAGGTTTGGGGAGGGAATCCAGCTAGATTTATGAGGAAGGTGACAGAAGACGAAAGGACCTTCTTCTCCAGTTCCGCTGTGGATTACTCCAACTTAGCTAAAGTTCACGTGGCAGAAAACGCAAAGAACTTGGACGAGACTGATTTCAAGAAGCTTCTGTACAAGAAGAACGCTCGCGATGCAGAATATGACTCAGTACTCAACGATCTCAATCTCTCTGAGAATGTACCAAAAGCAGCTTGAGAGGCTTGAGTTGTGCCGCCTTGAGAATTATGATTTCTGTTGGATTTGAAAGAAAGAAAAAACAAAGAACTTCATTTCCTGCTTCTCCAATAAAGTTTTCTTGAGCTTGAGGTCTATTCATTGACCAGCGCTTATTGGGAAAATTTTCATTTAATATCATTTCTCTGTAAAAGATTTTGAGGGGTTTTGTTCTCTTGTAATTTAAGAAAGAAAGTTGTAACCTTTTCTTCTTATTACGTTTAATAAATTTGTTGGATCAGACATTTCTAGTATTTAGCTTGACCTTTTTGCTTTCACATGCTCTAAAGGAGATTGCTACTAGGCCTCTCTTCTATTGGTTTTGACTGTCGCGACAAGTAAGCCAACGAGTATCGTCGTCTTCCGTTCACATGTTCGCATGTTTGCCTCTTTTGGGTGATATTACAAGGAAATCCACGAATTTGCTGTTGAAAAATGTGTTTGTGCGAAATTTTGTTGTTCATGCCGACCACGTGTTCGAAGAATTGCCACAAGGAGACCTCTCAACGCTTAATTCTCAACTCTCGTCTTACCTCCGCAGAGGAAGCCCAAATGGCACCTTGGATCTTTTTCTTAAGATGCATCGAGCCAGCCCTGATCTCAGCTCGCACACTTTTACTCCGGTTCTCGGTGCCTGTGCCCTCTTGTCGTATCCAGAAATGGGACGCCAAGTTCACGCCTTGATGTTCAAACAAGGCGCTGAGACAGGAACCATATCCAAAACTGCGCTTATTGACATGTACTCAAAGTACGGGCAATTGGTTGATTCCGTTACGGTGTTCGAGAGCGTTGAGGATAAAGATGTCGTATCATGGAACGCTCTGCTTTCGGGTTTCCTTAGAAACGGTAAGGGTAAAGAAGCTCTTGGCCTTTTCGCAGCTATGTATAGAGAAAAAGTAGAAATCAGTGAGTTCACTTTGTGTTCTGTTGTTAAAACATGTGCTTCTCTCAAGATTTTGCAGCAAGGAAAGCAAGTTCATGCCATGGTGGTGGTCACGGGACGCGATCTTGTGGTTTTAGGAACTGCAATTATTAGTTTCTACTCTAGTGTAGGGTTAGTGACTGAAGCCATGAAGGTTTATATCAGTTTGAATGTTCATACGGACGAGGTGATGTTGAATTCTTTGATATCAGGTTGCATACGAAACCGCAATTACAGGGAAGCGTTTCTGCTTATGAGTAGGCAGAGACCCAATGTGAGAGTGCTCGTTAGTTCTCTTGCTGGTTGCTCTGATAACTCTGATATGTGGATTGGTAAACAGATACACTGTGCCGCCTTACGTAACGGTTTCGTTTCTGATACAAGGCTATGCAATGGCTTAATGGATATGTACGGCAAATGCGGTCGGATTGTGCAAGCGCGTACTCTGTTCAGAGCTATTCAGTCTAAAACTGTGGTTTCTTGGACGAGTATGATAGACGCGTATGCGGTGAATGGGGATGGGGTTAAAGCGCTTCAAATCTTCAGGGAAATGTGTGAAGAAGGAACCGGAGTTTTGCCCAATTCAGTGACATTCCTCGTTGTTTTATCGGCTTGTGCACACGCGGGATTAGTTGAAGAAGGTAAGGAATGTTTTGGTATGATGAAGGAGAAGTATGGGTTGGCACCAGGAACAGAGCATTACGTATGCTTCATCGATATCTTAAGCAAGGCTGGTGATACAGAGGAGATATGGAGATTAGTTGAGAGAATGATGGTGAACAATAACCGAAACCTTCCTTGTGCTATATGGGTCGCGGTACTTAGTGCTTGCAGTCTTAATATGGATGTCACGCGAGGCGAATTTGCAGCAAGGAGGGTTATGGAAGAGACGGGTCCTGAGAACGCAAGCATCTATGTGTTGGTTTCGAATTTCTACGCAGCGATTGGGAAGTGGCATATGGTTGAAGAAATGAGGGAGAAGTTGAAGAAGAAGGGTTTGGTTAAAGCAGCAGGACGCAGCTTATTCATATGAATCGCTTTTGTTTTTCTTTCCACCATCAGTTGTAATCTTAAGCACGTTATACTATACTTAAGCTACTGCTTTTTGACAAGAAACAGAACAAATCCACTAAAGTCTAAAGCACTGCTGTTGATTTATGTCAAACCACAAGAAGACATAGTCAACAGAGAGCAGGCATTGACTGGTGATTTGGAGTAGGTGAAAGGGCAATGTCACAGATGGTTTTAAGATAAAGAGTGGTTGGGATTAGGACAAGAGAAGTCAAAAGATGTGTCCTTTTCAAAATCCTTGACTCTTTTCTTTCTTAAAAACACATCACCATATGAGATTAGTTCAACCACCAACAGAGGCTTAATCAGAACACGATGATTAGAGCCCTGAGCACGAGGAAGGATCGAGGCGGCTACAAGAGGCTCGGTGACGAAGAAGAAGCAGCAGGCGTTGGGCTTTTAGAAGGGAAAGTGCAGAGCGTTCCAGTTGAGGTGAGAAAACCGGTGGAGAAAACCGGTGGTTCGGTTCACCCACTTATGAGTTTCTTCGATGTCCGCTTACAGAGGAAGAAGAAGACAAAGAAGAAGAGCACGACGACTGCGAAACCAGAGTTTGCTAGGTACTTGGAGTATGTCAAAGAAGGAGGGGTTTGGGATGCCACTTCAAATGAACCTGTCATATATTACAGATAGATTGGTAATACTGTCTGGAGAAAAAAGAGGTTGTATCTTATTTTATTTACGGTTTGTGGAAAGCCTTTGATCTCAAGAAAAAAGATGAATGCATCAAAGTGGGAAGCTCGTCTATAAGGCCATGATTTTGCTCTTTTTTTCTTTTTCTTGTGTGGATCAATCCATCTATTATATTTTAAAGTTTAATAAGACAAATTCCCAAAAAAGAAGAAATATAATAACTACTGTTATAAGATTGGGTTTAGAAATATGTACGCAAACACACTTGGGCCTATGATTTACACAAGCCTACACCGAATATATTTGACACGAGGAGATGCCACGTCAACTGGTTTTCTGACGTCACGTCTGGTATACAAAAAGTCGCTTAAACGCAGCCGTCTCGTTAGTTCAACAAAACCCAGAGGTTTAGCCGTTTGGGTGTTGGTTGCGATTAAAGCCTTGGAGAAGAGGTTTTTTGCTTCCCTCCTCTCCTCAGTATATATATAATCTGTTTCTGCGCTTTCTCGCACGATGTCATATCAATGTATCATCACTCGGTTGTCTTCTCCGTCTGAGCGTGTTCCTCTTGATCCTACCAGCAGCCAATATAGCATGAACATAGAAGATGAACTTCGTTGTCAACTCGACGCCGCCAGGTTTGTGTCTGACTCATTAGACAATAGCTTGGCCAAAGCAAAGGTAGAGACGGAAATGGAATCTGAGCTTGAAGCTAAGAACTTTGAAATCACACAGTTATCTGAGCGCCTTCACCATTACGAGACTGTGAACCAGGAAATGTCCCAGCGCAACCAAGAGGGCATAGGTATAAGAAACTAAGAGTCACGTTTGCCAAAAATCATTATATTATTCTCTTATCTCGATGCTTAAACTTTCTTGATACCAGAGGATGCAAGGCGAGATGGGCAAAAGAGAAAGAGGAGGCAGAGATGGATTTGGGGGTCAACTGCAGCAACCATCACGCTTGGTGGTGCAGTCTTGGCTTGGTCGTACCTCTCCATCGACGGATGTAGCTCAACCTCAGCTGTCACCAATAAATGAGGCTCCTTAATCAGATAATGAGGAGGAAGCAAAGCTTTAGGCCTTGTGAATAGAGAATTATGAATATGGTTTATTTTTTACCTTGTTTCTAAAGAATGTATAGAAACACGATGAGGAAATAACTCAGCTTTGCTGCGACCATGTAATGGATCATGGTCATACCAAATTAGTTGGTTCATGTCTTGCAATGTCAGCCAGCGTTTGGTGCTTGCCTGATTCTTTTTTTTTGTTTAACTCTGCGTACATTTTATGTTTCTTAGTGTTCCGCGAAGGGTTTCTGAGTAGGAAACAATAATTGAGGCAGATATTTGCTAGTTTATTATATTTGGGGGTGTAAATGGAAATAGAAAAAGGTAAACCGACGTCGTTCGAAGATCACATTTTCGTTCCTTGGCTAATCAACAAACCAGCCTTTTGAGGGAAGACCAGTGAGAGAGCTATCAATTCAAAAAAAATCCGACAATGGCGGCCTCTCCGCATATTTCGCCCACTCTTTCCCGCTACAAATTCTTCTCTACTTCCGTAGTTGAAAACCCTAATTTCTCTCCATTTCATATCGATAGTCGGCGGAGATTGACCAAATCGCATCTTCAAGCGCAGAACAGTACCATTAGCTATGGCCGGACGGAACTCGCCTCCTCGAAGAAACTATGGATTAGGCAACGAAGCTTCAGCGAAATGGAAGTTGAGCAAGGACGATTAGAAGATGAAGAAGAGCAAGAGGACATCGATATCGGTGACGAGGCGAGTCTCCTCTCCTTGAGCATGAAACCGGACAGAAACATGGCGTTGCTCGACGATTATGAGATGGAGGAGCTTGGACACACGCCTGATACTAATCATCGCAGCGGTTTGTTTTCTCCGTTGGCCCTATGTCGACTTTGTTACTGTGGAAGATTAATTTTGTACGGGTTTGTGATTACGATGTTGTAGGATACGTGGCGGTGGTAGGGATGCCCAACGTCGGGAAAAGCACGCTTTCGAATCAAATGATTGGTCAGAAAATTTCGATTGTTACAGATAAACCTCAAACGACGAGGCATCGGATTCTCGGTATATGTTCTAGCCCAGAATATCAGGTTTGCTTTATTTAACCCTTAAAAATGATTCATTGATAATATGGTAATTATTGCCTTGGATTTGATATAGAAATTAAGATGTCAACTGCTGCAATCTTGTGTTGCAGATGATACTTTTTGACACGCCTGGTGTAATCGAGAAGAAGATGCACAGGTTAGATACAATGATGATGAAGAATGTCCGAGATGCTGCCATCAACGCGGATTGCGTAGTAATTCTTGTCGATGCATGTAAAACTCCTGCAAAAGTATGCTTCTCTTGTTTAATCTTATTTCTTCTGGTTGTGTAAGTTTAGTTCCCTGTCATAATTCTGGTGTTATGTGTTAGATAGAAGAAGTTTTGAAAGAGGGCTTGGGAGACCTCGAGAAGAGGCCACCAATGTTACTCGTTATGAACAAGAAAGATCTGATCAAACCTGGTGAGATTGCGAAGAAACTGGAGGTGAGTGTGTTGTCCGTTTGTAGCTATCCTTGAGCCTTGGTAATGGTATTGAAATCCCACCATTCTAGAATGAACTTGCAGTGGTAAAACATGCTTCACTATAAAACTTGAGATCAAGATTTGGAGTCATGGTTATGTTCTTTGCTTAATAGATGCTGCAACTCCTTGCAGTGGTATGAAAAATTTACAGATGTTGATGAAGTTATACCTGTAAGTGCAAAGTATGGACATGGAATAGAGGATGTGAAAGAGTGGATATTATCCAAACTACCCTTCGGGCCACCTTATTATCCAAAGGTATAGTATATTCAATAGTCTCTGCTTCACTATTGAACTCTTCTCCTTACTATATAGCAGACCTTATTTTTCTAGTTTGCTATTTCTGAGGTTTATATGTTGATCTCGCTTCTTCAGTGTCTTACGGGTATTGAACTTTCTAGGATATTGTGAGTGAGCATCCAGAGAGATTCTTTGTTGCTGAGATTGTTAGGGAGAAGATTTTTATGCAGTACCGAAATGAAGTTCCTTATGCATGTCAGGTAAAATGACAAGTTTTGCATACATCGTTTCATCTCCCAAGTCCTGTAAAAATTTGGGGGCTTAATCATGTTGATTATATCTCATTGCTTTGACGCGGCAGGTCAACGTGCTGAGCTACAAAACTAGACCAGCTGCAAAAGACTTTATTCAGGTGGAAGTAGTAGTGGATAAAAATTCTCAGAAAATCATCCTTATAGGAAAAGTAAGTATATAACCCTTAACTCTTGGCGCCTTGGTATAAAAAGCTAAAGCTAGGTTTTGTGGACATTCATGAAATGCATGTCAATGATCGATGAAATTTCAAATTTGGGTTTATTAGCTGTGTTGCCCAAAGATCAATAAGGTCTCAACTGAAGACAAGTTTAGTCCTGACGGATTTGGCTGTAATGGTGTTTCAAATGTGACACTGTAGGAAGGGAAAGCTTTGAAAACGCTAGCTACGGCTGCTCGGCTTGACATTGAAGATTTCCTTCAGAAAAAAGTCTTCCTCGAGGTGCTTATGAATTTAGATAAGAGTATGATTGATTACATGTATAAAATTTTCCAATGAGTATGATTGATTTGATTACATATAAAATGGTGAATGAAGGTGGACGTGAAAGTGAAAGAGAATTGGAGACAAGACGAGGGACTTCTCAAGTACTATGGCTATGGAGGACAGATCCGAGCTATGTAGAAGTGTGGTGGATATATGGGCTTGAAATGGGCCTTTAAGAAGAGTAGAAAGTGCAAATGGCACGGCTCAGGTTAGCTTTTTGCCCCTTTTTTTGTTTGTCTGTATTTAACCGATACGGCTCAGCCTCAGGATAGCTTTTGTTTTTTAATCTCAATCGAACGATTCAAACTCTTATTTCTTCTTTTGGGTTTGTTCCACTAACTAACTAACCCACCGAATATCCATCTCATTTGATAATCACATGTAGTAGACTCTCACTCAACCTAATACTCTATAAACAATTACAGTAAATTTTACTTTTAGAAAAGCTGAGCCGTAATTTATGGCGGGGGATAAGTGGAGTAACTTGCTGTATTTGGTCGGGTCGGGTCGGTGAAAGTTAGATCCGCTTATTGCGCCTATGCGTTTTCTGGCTGATAAAGTGTGAAAGCGAGTCAAAGAGAAGAAAAATATGATGACTGCCCCATTTTAAAAAAAGGAAAAACAGTTTAGTGATGACAATAAATTTGTTTTGTCGTCAGCCCAACTGAAAAATGTAAAGAGCAACGGCACATGAGTTTCTCTTTATTATTTAGTGTCTTCGCCTTTAAATTAAATATAGAGACGCCGACCTATAAATCCATTATAATAAATAAAGTAATAGAGGCTCTGTATGTGTCCATGAGTCGGAAGATGCGTGGGTTGCTGCCGTAAGAACCTACAAAATGCTGCCACGTGTAACGTGATCCGATGCTGAAGCATGTGTACGGTTAGGCTTACGTGTTTAGTGGGGGACCCATTTGCGGGGTAATTAGGACCAAATTAGCGGAATCACCTGCTTTGCTTCCTACTTAAAACACCTTTTAATTTTAAAAGTTTCAGACTGATATGAGATTATCACGATTTGAATTTTGAGAATTAATACCATTTAGTAATCAACCACTCACATAAATCGCAAAAAAAAGGGTAATACATGAGTATGCATGTATAACAACACTCTCTTCAATGAGATTTATGTTTTAAAACGGTTATAGTTTTTGTCCATAAATACCCACTGAAAGACGAGTGTAAGAAAGAGAGCACACAAAACACAACAAGAAGATGAAGCTTCTGGGTCTGATTATATTTCTATCGATCATGATCCAACAAAGCTATTGGGAGCTTGGAGCAGATGCGTTATCGATCGATGGATTCGTGAGAGCGAAAGGTGTTCAGTTTAGTCTCAACGGCTATCCTTATTACGCTAATGGCTTCAATGCCTATTGGCTCATGTACGTTGCCTCCGATCCGTCCCAAAGGTCTAAGATCTCCGCAGCTTTTGAAGAGGCTTCTCGCCATGGGTTGACCGTCGCTCGAACCTGGGCTTTCAGCGACGGCGGCTACAGGCCTCTCCAGTACTCCCCTGGCTCTTACAATGAGGATATGTTTCAGGTAACAACGCCATTAGACCCGATTTGAGGTTCTTTGTTCAGTGCTTAGACACCCACAAAACTCTTACTTGGAAATGTCGGTGGCTTTTGATTTGGGTTCTCTTATTTAGTTAGGTTCTCTTTAGTGTCTATGGATCTTGTGGCCAAGTTTTGAGACTCTTTGCCGATGTTTTTCTTTTTCTTCTAAAGATTTGATTTTTCCTGGTTAAAAGGGTTTGGATTTTGCGGTAGCTGAAGCAAGAAGGCATGGTATAAAGATTATACTCAGCTTTGCCAATAACTACGTGAGCTTTGGAGGGAAGAAGCAATATGTGGATTGGGCTAGAAGCCAAGGCCGTCCTGTATCTTCTGAAGACGACTTCTTCACTGACTCTCTTGTTAAAGATTTCTACAAGAACCATATCAAGGTTTCAAATCAAGTTTTCATCTTCTCTCTCGTTTAAGTAGTTATGGCTTTCTCACAAACCTTTCGAATTTCTCCTGCAGGCTGTGGTGAACAGATTCAATACTTTTACCAAAGTTCATTACAGAGATGACCCAACCATTATGGCTTGGGAGCTCATGAACGAGCCTCGTTGCCCCTCGGATCCGACCGGACGAACCATTCAGGTTTCACCTAATCACATTTTCACACCATCACTCTACTAAATGTCTATTCTTTTTCGTAGTCTAAACTTGTTGGTTTGATTTACGAACAGGCTTGGATTACTGAAATGGCTGCTCATGTGAAATCACTAGACAGAAACCATATGCTTGAAGCTGGCCTCGAAGGTTTCTACGGTCAGTCCTCACCTCAAAGCAAGACTCTGAACCCACCAGGCCAGTTTGGAACCGATTTTATCGCCAATAACGGCATCCCCGGCATAGATTTCGTCACGGTTCACTCTTACCCAGACGAATGGTATTGCCCGTTAACTTGTTCTTTTCATCATAGAAACTGATATCTATATCTTTAGACCAAAAGAAAGAAAAACAAAAATCACTTGTTAATTTAAAAGGTTTCATTTTTTCTTCCCTGCAGGTTCGTAGACGCAAGCGAGCAGTCCCAAATGGAATTCTTGAACAAATGGCTGGACGCACACATCCAAGACGCTGAGAACGTGCTTCGCAAGCCCATAATTGTAGCAGAATTTGGAAAATCAACGAAGAAAGCAGGCTATTCTCCTGCGCAGAGAGACATGGTCTTCAACACCGTGTATGGAAAGATTTACGGGTCTGCAAAAAGAGGGGGCGCAGCAGCAGGAGGATTGTTCTGGCAACTTCTAGGCAACGGAATGGATAATTTTCAAGATGGGTATGGGATCATTCTAAGCCAAAGCTCTTCGACGGTTAACGTCATTGCTCAGCAGTCGCGGAAGTTGACTTTGGTTCGCAAAATCTTCGCTAGGATGATCAATGTAGAGAGGTGGAAGAGAGCGAGAGCGCAGAGACCACTAAGGAAAGAAGAACACAAAATTCAAAACTAAAAATCAAGACGTTAATGTCTTACTTTTTCTTTTTTGCTTTCTTTTGGCGATTTTTCTTGAGATGGGTTTCGAATCGAACGATCGATAGCTCGTCCAAGAAAGTTGTAGTGATAGATTTAAAATTATATAGTCGTAATGAACTTTAGAAGAAAAGAGAAAGGAAAAAACTTTGATTCACAATATTTGCCATGAACAAGATTCACCAATTACTTGCTGGTCGAAGACAAAACGACAGTAATGGCTTTGTGAATTAGTACGACATGCCGTTTTAGTAAAATAGACTGAAACTGTGTGGCGGGGTACTTCCTTCGTCTACTCAATGTTTTCCCCAGGGACCAGGCACATCCGAAGTAAAACTAAGACACACCCACATGGTTTTTCTGACTGTTGTGAGAAATGGCGGCAGAATCCGACAGTTTTGTTCAGTTTCGGTTTCATTGCTTGAGAAACCGGTCGAACAGGAAGCCCGTGTCTCGAATCAGGTGGTTCCTTTCGATACGAATTATCAACTTCGAAATCTCATCAATTCCGGGAATTTGCGAGATGCTCGCCAAGTGTTTGATCGAATGCCACACAGAGATATCTTTTCATGGACAGCCATCATTCAGGGATACGTAGCTGCAACAAACTATGACGAAGCACTGATTCTCTTCTCTGCAATGCGTTTTGATCCTCGTGTCTCAGCCGATACCTACGTGCTAAGTGTTGCACTCAAGGCTTGTGGTCAAAGTTCCAATATTTCATATGGAGAATCTTTACATGCTTTTGCGGAGAAAACTTCTCTTCTGAGCTCTGTCTTCGTAGGAAGTGCTTTATTGGATATGTACAAAAGAACTGGAAAGATCGACAAGAGTTGCAGAGTTTTCAGTGAAATGCCTTTTAGAAATTCAGTAACATGGACAACAATCATAACGGCCCTGGTTCAAGCTGGTCGTCACAAGGAAGGGCTTATGTACTTTTCCCAGATGTCGAAAGGACTATCTGATACTTTTACATTTGCAATTGCCTTAAAGGCTTGTGCCTGTTTGCGTCAAGTTAAATACGGAAAGGAGATACATACTCATGTGATAGTAAAAGGCTTTGGTGCGATTCTCTGGGTGGCTAACTCGCTCTTTACAATGTACACTGAATGTGGGAAAATGCAAGACGGGCTGCGTTTGTTTGAAAGTATGAGTGAGAGGGATGTGGTTTCGTGGACAAGTCTTATCACGGCTTATAGCCGAATAGGTCAAGAGGAAAAAGCGGTAAACACGTTCTTACACATGAGAAATTCTGAAGTACCTTCCAATGAACAAACTTTTGCGTCAATGTTTGCTGCGTGCGCAAGTCTTTCCAGACTTGTGTGGGGCGAGCAGCTCCACGGTAATGTTTTCTCTATAGGGCTAGGAGATTCTTTGTCAGTGAGTAACTCGATGATGAAGATGTATTCAACATGTGGGAAGTTAAACTCTGCTTCTGTTTTGTTTCGAGGGATGGAATGCAGAGACATTATTTCATGGAGCACGATTATCGGAGGGTACTCTCAAGCCGGTTTTGGAGAAGAAGGTTTTAAGTATTTCTCATGGATGAGAAAATCAGGGCCAAAACCTACTGATTTTGCTCTTGCTAGTTTGCTGAGTGTTTCAGGAAACATGGCAGTTCTAGAGCAAGGCAGGCAAGTTCATGCACTTGCACTATATATCGGTTTAGAGCAGAACCCCACGATTCGCAGTGCGCTGATTAATATGTACTCGAAATGTGGAAGTATCATAGAAGCTTCTAAGGTATTTGAAGAAATTGATAGAGCTGATATCGTTTCTTTGACAGCTATGATCAATGGATATGCAGAACATGGAGAGAGCAAAGAAGCTATTGATCTGTTTGAGAAGAGTCTAAAGTTTGGTTTCAGACCCGACACTGTAACTTTCATCAGCGTTCTCACTGCCTGCTCTCATTCGGGACAGTTTGACCTCGGTTTTCACTATTTCAACTTGATGCAAGAGAAGTATAACATTAGTCCAGCCAAGGAACACTATGGTTGTATGGTTGATCTGTTATGTAGAGCAGGACGGCTAAGTGATGCAGAGAAGATGATCGATGAGATGCCATGTAAGAAGGATGATGTTGTCTGGACCACACTTCTTAGAGCGTGTACGGTCAAAAGAGACATTGAACGTGGAAGAAGAGCAGCCGAGAGGATATTAGAGCTGGATCCTACTTCTTCTACTGCACTTGTAACACTAGCCAATATATATTCAAGCACAGGGAAATGGAAAGAGGCTGCAATTGTAAGGAAGAATATGAAATCAAAAGGCGTGATCAAAGAGCCCGGATGGTCATCAATTTTGATCAAGGACCGGGTTTCAGCTTTTGCTTCTGGCGGTCGGTCCAATCCACAATGTGAAGATATATACAATATCTTGGAATTAGTTGTACGTGGTGCAGAAGCTCATAGATACAATGCGATAAAGAGGAGATTTTGGGTTAATTCAATTTTGTGATCCTTAACTCTTACATGTTCCAGACGATATCTTGGCCCTTAATACAATTACACAAGTGGTAATGTTGACTGCTATATAGCTCAAACAATAAGAATGAAATGGGAATCACAGGAATACTTTTTAAAACCCTTTAATTATCTTTCTTGTCATCTGTCATCTTTGAACCAATTAAGCAGAACATAAAATGCAAAACCTAGAGCAGATGCAGCAGCAGCTGTAAAGACGGCTACTTGTACTGAGAATGATGAGGCAAAAGCTTCGAGAACAAGCGCGTTCCAAGTTATGTACCATAAGGTGGAGTAAAGAGAACCCAAGATTCCACCCACCAGCACTTGACTGGTCGTGTGAAGCTTCTGGGAAACCCTTAACCATGTCTGCATACAATTAACATCAGTTATCGCGTAAGTGGATGATTTCATTGATATGATTCTACTCTTGTTTTAAAATGTTAATGCCAGATATGAAGACTTACAAAGTAAGAACCCAATGCGAGGATGAGGCCGCTAAGAAACAGAGAGAGTTCATTGGTTCCAAGCCACTCCAGAACTGTGAAAATATGAGTAAAATCATATTAAGAGTTGATCAAATGCAAGACACAGAGATGGTAAGCGGGTGAGCATTTTGACTGGCTACCAGACAAGACGGTAAAGACAGAGATGAAAGAAATGGATTGAGCATGAGAAGATGGCATCCCAGGATCAGAACGCAATGTTGCAAGCGGTCTCTCTTGATTAAGTATGCGTTTGAGAGCTACCGAAAGCGCAGAATTTGAAACGGATCCAATCACAGCCCACAAAGCTGCACCGTCATGTCGTAGAAGCAGAACGGATCCAAATAGAGCAGCTACAACCCATTTGCTCTGCCATTTCAAAACCGAAATTTTGAAGAAGTTACCAAAATGCAAGGAAAAAGGAAAAGAGATTGTTTCTTTGTTTGTATATCAATCTTTCATTGGGAGAGCATTACGTCAAACAGTTTGTGTGCATCAGAGAATTTGAATACCAACCAGACGATTAGCGACGGCTTCGACACCACCTCCGGCGTCGGCGACCAAATCGTTCTGAAGCTCTGACGGAGTATTGATTAAAACTTCTTGCTCGAGCGGCTGACACCGTTCTTCGCCGTCATTATTGTCGCCGTCTCTCCGACTCCAAGCATGGGTTTTGATCAAATCATGGGCCATAGTTTTAGGGGCAGAGACAGAACAGAATCTCCTCCGATTCAAAGGAAAGATTGAGCTCGAGCTTGGAAATCGAGCGGGAGCAGAGGAAGGACCAAAATAGAAATTGCAGGTGGGTTTGTGGAAGAGAACAAGAGATGAGGCTGCCATATCCAAAGAAAAAGTCCACCTAAAAGTCAAAATCGCTATAAGAAAAAAAGTATAAATATTTAGAATCAAATCGTAAAGACGATGAAGGAACAAAATTACTTACTCTGTTGCAAAGTGTATGTTATGTTTGGGAAGATTTGGTTATTATTACAATAGATATCATATTACAATGTCATCATTACATAGGATCTGTAAATATTTACTTTCTTTTCCTCCGAAACCAGGAGAGAAAAAACAAAAAACAAAAGTGAAGAACTTTCTTCTACTGCGAACGTCTTCATAATTCTTTTTCCACTCATCCCACCCACGTCGCAAAGTGTGATCTTTCGTTCGTCAAAACTGATACATAAAAGCCCATGCAATAGTCCTAATTATGGGCCTATTTTGTTTGAATAAGGCCCATTAAGAACTCGATAACTATCCTACACTGTTTCTTTCTACATTTCTTGTGATTATGGGAAGGAATTTGTGCTTTTTCTTAAAATCTAAAAATGAGTATGTTAGCAAGTTGAATTGTTGAGAGCCGAATATGACTGAAATAATGCATTAACGGTGAGAAAGCCGTGTACACGTCGTTTATACTTCAGAATATTATCAATGTCTCATCGTTTCAGAACATTGTTGCTTATTTTGGAATTTTCTAGACATACATATGATGAATAAAACTTATTTTTTCCATACTATATGAAAATTCATGTATATTGGTGGTCGAATATGCCTTGCACAGGGGAAAAAAAAAGATAGAACAAAAAGATTGACCAGTTAAATTACAATACGTATGCTTAGAAATATATTCTTGTTTATCTTTTATAGTTTTTATATATTCTGGCTGATGTGTAACTAGATTCTCGCACAAAATAGTGTTTCTATTGAACTCACATAACTATATATTTATATATTTCTTTTCTTCCAAAATAATAATTACCTTCGATTATAGTAGCTTTTACGTACTTGTGGATAATAAAATATATATATAGCCATAAAAGTACAGAATATCTTAGACACAAAAACAAACAAAATCCACAGGTTTCTTGGTTTAAAGGACATGGTTAATTCACTCTACAAGAATAATGTTCTCCTCTCTTTATGATATCACTTTATGGACCCTCTGTTAAATAAAAATTCTTGATTCCAAAACTAATCGTCGATAATCAGGTGTTAATCTTTTTGGACAATCTTTAATATCTATTATTATATTTAAAAAATAATAATAATAAACCCCCCTAATAAGGCTATAGATAATATAAGTTACACAAGGTTACAAAACTGTAGTTAGGTTGGGTTGGAGTAGAGGTTACAAACGTCTTGTCATTGAAGGTGAAAACTGGATGTCGTTTATCTTTAGATAATATGTATTCAAAGATGTCAAACTCGATCCACAAAGTGCAGTTTTACTCAGTGTTGTGGCAGAAATTGAAGAAGACTTTTGAGTCAAATATGGAGAAAAAAAAGATTAAGTCTGAGAGTGAAAACTGAAAAAAGGGGGTTAAATACGATATTGTGTCGCACCATATAGTCCTGAAATTTTATGATGATGATTTTGTGAATGACCACATAGTTTACAGTGGTCAAAGTTTTTACTGAGGACCCCAACAAGAAAACAATCTTCTGCCCTATGAATTATATAGAATGATACATTTATATTTTTTTACCAAAAGTTAAATACCATAAGATATATGTAATTATAAATTTTATACTGATTCAAATCTACGCGTGCGTGCAAGTGTGCGTCTGCGGATATAAGAATGATGCTTGGGAATGGTATTACATGCGCATAATTTAAAAGAGAACTAATTAAAGAAAGCAAATTTATATGTCATGGGTTGAACAAGCCTGTATATCCATTCACTTTTTCGAGTTATCTACTAATTGGCACCACTATTCAAAAGGTTTCTTATGATCTTGGTGATAAAATAATAATAAAAGAATTATGGTGATTGTTTTTTTTCTTGAAACGTTCTATCTGGCTTTTTTTCTTATGGTGATAAAAAAATATTCGCAACTGGTTTAAAATTTCTGTATTAGTACTTTATATAAACGGAAAAGATTTATAAGTTTTTTTAAAAAAATTCTGCACACTCGAGGATTAAGTAAGTTCCTCTTTGCTTCTGTAGTTTATGAGTCGATTCTGCATGTAGGGGATAATACTAATGTCCAAATTAAAAAGTCCGCTAAATTACTTACAATTTAATTTGATTCAAAATGAACATTCTTCTTTCTTTAATTACAAGTATATGTTTTAAACAATCCGACCAGATAGACGTTGTTTCGTTGTAGAGAGGGAATGCACGAGAGAGTCAACAAGTAGTCTCACTTGACATTAAATCCAGCAATCATAAGAAAAGAACTTAATATATTCATGTCATAATAATCAGCATTTTAGAACTCTGATTTTTGTCAGTTTCTCAATTAAGTTTAATAATTAGTTGTAACGTCGCGTTGAACACTAATTATTATGTTTTTACCCGATCCGGTCAACTCTTCGATCCCCACCTAGTCACCGACATATATTACTTCTCAATTTAAAAACCACATCTTATAATTTAAAAAGCTAATATTATTCTTACTTTTTTTGGTTATAGGTTGAGAATAATAAATTTTCCCTGTTCACTGGCATTATTGTCATAGAACATAAACAAGTAAAAGATAACTGAAAAAACAAGATAGGGGTAGCAGATAATAATTAAAGAAGGACTTTGTACTGATTCAGTAATAACAAGTATTTATAACGTAAACGAAACGGTGAAATACACGGGAAAGAAAAATAGGAGAGTAAATAATAATATATAGTAAGTGAAGGGACTTATAAATAAAACGGTGAAATGCACGAGAAAGACCAAAGCGTTAAGCAAATACCAAGTGGTACACTCTAACAGCGGTGGTTTATACGGATGCCATACGCATCATCACGTGAACACAACACCAAAAAACACACACTGATTCTCTGTTACATCACTTTTTACATCAACATAAAAAAAACTACAACTCAAAGATTGCTATGATCAACGCCAAATGTATAATAGTCAATCCAAAAATAGAGAATGACTTCTTCTTTTCAAAAGTATAAAAATTTACTGCAACGTATGGTTCAGATAATTTAATAGATTTTAGTATATGTAATAGGGACAAGTGGTGCTTGCAGTACGGAATAATAATTGAAATATGTATATATCTAACTTGGATATATACTTTTTAAAAAAAAGAAGGGGGAAAGTGACAATTATTAGAAGAAAAGAAAATGCGAGAGAGAGAGAGAGAGAGCGAGAGTCTCTGTGAGTCTTTTAGCTATAAAAGAAGAGATATGTGGGAAGAGAGGCATTTGCTCCACTTTTCTCCATCTCTCTTCTTTCTGTCGCAAATGGATTTCGACAACGTGAAAGCAGAGAAAGCCAAGGCGTTACGGCGATACAACCGTTTCCGGAGAGTCGGACGCTTTTTCCGTGCGGCTGAGGTTTGCGTCGCCGTCCTCTTCCTCTTTTGGACCTTTACGCGCCTTCCTTTCGCCGTTCAAATCTTCGGAGAGTTTCTCCGACGTCTCGCCGGCGTTATATCGACTCCTCTGTTCGTCTTCCTCCTCGGCAATTGCATCGTTGTTGTTCTCCTCACCAAATCCTCTGATCAGACAACCGGTGGCTCCGCGAACGCAGAAACCGAAGTCTACCAGGCGTTCCTCAGTTCTGTAGAGAACCGATCCAACGAAGGATTGGCAGATGAGATCGTTTACGACGACAAGCAGGTGATCGTCACTGAGACGAATATTCCCCACGACGAAGACGACCGCGTCGAGGTAGATTCGCACAAGGTCTATGGAAGAAGCAAATCAGACGTTTCTGCAAATGATCGTAGGGTGGTGATTAAAAAACCTTGTCTGCGGAGATCGGAGACGGAGAAGTGCAGGAACTCGGAGAAGGATAAGAATTATCCAGAGGATAACCTTAGCAACGAAGAGTTTCAGAAAACCATCGAAGCTTTCATAGCCAAACAGTTGATGTTTCGTCGCCAAGAATCTTTAGCCGTCGTTGTCCACAACATCAAAGCCTAGCTAATATATTTTTAAAAAGAAGGCATCACATTCTAATTATATCGAATCCTCGCCCGAATCAACAACAACAACATCATCAAGACAAAAAACAAACTAGTTTGTTTTGTCAAGACAAAACCATATGGAATCTTATTTCAATATTCCATTGTGTAAAATCTCCTCTCTATCTCTATGTACAGTAAGTTAGTTGCTTATTAACTAAGGAAAAAAATATATATACATATATAGTAAATATTTTCACTTGTTGTTATATATATAGTGAGTGTCACTTAAATTCTCAAGTCTTAAAGATACAATCGTAAAGTAGAAATGTTGTCTCGTGACAAATATAATTATGGCATTACTAAAAACCCCATTTGTTTTTTGGCTCACATACAAAGTTTTAGTGTTATCCACGAAACAATCGATTTAGGTCTATCTTTTTGTCTTCGCGTGAAACCTTCCGGGTTACTAAAAAAAAATCAAAAATCAAAAATTAAAATCGCGTTAATAAACAAATAGCTATCCACAAATTAGAGAACAAACGATTTAACCTATGTGACCCAACAACAACTAAGATATACTTTTAATACCAGTTTATTAATTCTTACAGTTACAATCATACAGTATTTCGCTCATAATGGCGCTTTGGACTTTTACACCGACTAAGTCTCATGCCTGCAATGATTAAATTAACCATGCAACAATATCTATTATGTCCTCAAAAGCGTGGAGCTTTGTACATTGCTTATTCTAAGGATTATATGCAAATTCCAAAAAAAATACAACCGTGTATCGAATTCAACTACAAACATAGCTAAACACGCACTAGCACACATAGTGTGGTGGTTATAGCAATGGCAAACTAGATGTTGTCTCTATAAAGAAATGAACAACAGCAATAGTAAATGGAATATAGTAGCTTGGATTGGTAACAATTGAAAAGAGAGGGTGCATATTGTTTTTAAATAGAAGGAAGCTTCATTCCTAATGCTTCATATGAATGATTGATGGTCTAGTAAGTCATCTCAATGGTCTCATTGTCTTCGATTATAAGATTAAAAAAGTAGAAATTTCTGAAAGCGGCCGTTTTTCTGATGGGTATTGGCACCAATCATAGTGTAATTATTTTGAATTACAAAAAGTTTTCAAGTTTCCCTTTTATTCAGACACCCACGCAGAAAAATTAAGAAGAAAAGTAACTTTATTTTTCACCAAGTCCCGTAATCTCTGCTCAACCAAAACAAAAGTCGGTTCTTTTACACTTTCTTTAGATTCTCTGACATTAAGCCGATCCATCTTTTGTATTTTAAATAATTTTGTTTTGAATTTGATTTTTGTTGGGTGATTGATTGTTGCGTTTAATTTAATTCTTATAGGCCGACTCTTTTTTAATTAGGAGCAATCATGATATTTCCACCACGAGCGCCAATTGCTATTGGTGTTGTTGGATTTGTCATTAAGCAACTTTACCATCACTTGGCCCTTTTTTTTGTCTGTTTTCTAACACAACGCAGTTTCATTGTTGAGATAAAACTGAATAGTACTATATACTAATAAATACGCCATTTGAAGAAATAAATGTTGAAATTACTGAGCATTTATAATAAATTCGTTCACGAGGGTCGATCACATATTATCACTTTTACGTTGGAAATACTTATGTTTCTACAACCATCTAGTTATTATATATAGATGTAAATTATCATATACACACAATGGCCCATATCTATGGATTATATAGTTTCTTATTCTAGTGTCCCCTGTAGCAACGTACGGTCGACCTAAATGATCTAATGCTCATATTATAGAGTAATTTGACCTGGTTCCCTAGTTTTCAGTATCATCATAACTTATATATCATTCGCTACGTGTTTATACGCCAACGGGCATCAGATCGGACCTTGCCCACACATTGATTTGTTGCTAGAAGTTATAAATTATAGACTTTTTCGATTATTTGTGTGCCTATCCAACGCAATACAAACAAAAATAAATGGTTAAATAATAAAACTGATCAGTGCCTACTTACAGTGTACATCGACAAGCTTCATATATAGTGTTAGCTAGGTATTAGAGTTAAAAGTCAAAAAAAAAACCATAAGGATGACAATAGATTGATTGGACATGTCATTTGAGTACTCGAGTTTTTGTTTCATCTTAAGCCTAATCCTGCATCGTTGATGTTGATAACAGTCTTCATTAATTATCATCCGAGTAGCTACTCTCTTCTTCTCTACTATGGCCTTGTTAATTACTTGCTGTATAAACTCCCTCATATTATCAAATAGCATGCTTTTTTCTCGTTTTTTCATATTCTCCAAATTAAGTTTTTCTCCATTTAGAGATGTAGATGAGCCGTTATGCACATCTTAAGCTTAGGAGGATATCTAGCTTGCAAATTGCTTTATGAATTTCTTCATCTTTCTGTTCTGTTCTGTTCTGTATGCTGCCTGTAAAAACAAAACAGTTGGACATTCCTGATATAGACGAACTCTTAGACTAATTTGTAATAAGCAAATATATAGCGGCAATTCTGTTATAAACAGCAACTTTAAGCCAAAACACGTTATAATCGAAAAATGGGGGAAATAATCCGTAAAATACCAAAAATTACAAATGAAAGTGCGACCAACCGACAAAATATGTGAAGTGAGAAGGCCTCGCAATCCAAGTTTCTCGTTTACGTAGTGTTTGTTCATCATCCCTGAAACGGAGACGACGATGCAAGGCGAACCTTATCGAGTCTTCTGTGTCGGAACCGTCGATACGAAGCTCGATGAGCTACGATTCCTTGCGGGATCAGTGCGAACAAATCTCGGCGCCTTCTCCAACAACTCCTCTTCCAAGGTAAATCAGCTCCGACGCAGAAACACCGTCACATGATTATTTCTCAAAATTAGCTAGTAATTTTTTACGAGATCTCTCTTTCGCCTGGACCTGTTATAGTCTAAGTGAGGTGGTACCATCTTTAAGAATCAGATGATTGATTGTCTCGTCTCAATTTTAGAGGTTTTCAGATTCTGGAGAGCTTTGGTTTGGTTATCTATAAGTCTTTGACGATTTGTCTTTCTTTTGGAGGTCGGAAATGGTTGGTGTTCCTGAGCCGTTTCGTTGGAATAACAGGTTGAGGTTGTGATTGTGGATGTTTCAGCGAGTACTGATCATAAGGAGATCGAGAATGTTGCGGACTTTGCATTTGTTAGAAGAGAAGAAGTTCTTTCAAGCTATTTTGGATCAGCCGAGCCAGTGAGACTCCCTGATGATAGAGGCGAGGCAGTTGGTGTCATGAGTACATGTCTTGAGAGTTTTCTTAAACTAGCCTCTGAGGAGAATTCTCTTGGTGGGGCTATAGGCCTTGGCGGAAGCGGAGGAACATCGCTCATATCATCCGCGTTTAGGTCTCTCCCGATTGGGATTCCAAAGGTCATTGTATCCACTGTGGCCAGTGGTCAAACCGAACATTATGTTGGGACGTCAGATTTGGTCTTGTTTCCTTCTGTAGTAGATGTCTGTGGTATCAACAGTGTTAGTAGGGCTGTGTTTTCAAATGCTGGGGCTTCTTTTGCGGGTATGGTAGTCGGGAGGCTTAACATGTTTAAAAGCTCCCCCAGTGACAACGGGAAATGTACTGTGGGTATAACTATGTTTGGGGTAACAACTCCCTGTGTAACTGCAGTTCAACAGATATTAACAAGACAAGGTTATGAGACACTTGTATTTCATGCCACGGGCGTCGGTGGCAGAGCAATGGAGTCTTTGGTTAAACAAGGGTTTATACAGGTTTCTCCTTTTTTTATTCTCCACTCGCCTAGATTTTGTCTAAATCGTTTTTGGTTGTGGCGTAGATTACTTATACTGCTATCTTCACCTCTTCTTTACTCAGGGAGTAATGGATATTACAACAACCGAGGTTGCAGACCATGTCGTTGGAGGGGTGATGGCCTGTGATAGTTCCCGTTTCGATATTATCATAGAAAAAGGAATACCTTTGGTTTTAAGTGTAGGGGCCTTGGACATGGTGAACTTTGCTAGCAAAGATTCAATACCTTCTCATTTCCAAACAAGAAAGATTCATGTTCACAATGAACAGGTTAGGAATCAATATGAACAAGGGCTTTCCCGCCTTTGAAGTACGAGTTTCATGTTAACCTATGTTTCTGTCTTTGGCAGGTTTCTCTCATCCGAACAACAGCAGAAGAGAATAAAAAATTTGCAAGGTTTATTGCAGATAAACTGAACAAATCAACATCAAAAGTTAGGCTTTGCCTTCCAGAGAAAGGTGTCTCAGCACTGGATGCTCCAGGGAAACCTTTCTGCGATCCAGAAGCCAGTGGCGCTCTCATAAATGAACTGCAGAGGCTTATTCAAGCAAGTGAAGATAGACAGGTATTTCCTTGTTTAAGTAAAACAAAAGACGAACAGAACACGAGAAATAAGGAAATACCTTTTCTGTCTTTGCTTGCTTGAATAAGGCTCTGTAAATCAGAGCGCCACTGGCTTCACTTGCTTGAATAAACCTCTACGTTTAGGTATTGAAATGTTGTTTTTCTTGACAGGTCAATATTTATTCTCACCACATCAATGACCCTAAGTTTGCAGAGGCACTGGTTGCTTCATTTCTCGAGATCTGTCCGAAAACCTACGCACAAAACAAACCCTCTGAAACGGCTTCAACTTTACCTAGCACTGGAGAGGTTGATGATGGACATGTGTCTAAGCCTGAAAGGATTCCATACAGTCCCAAAGATTTCCCCAATGCAAAGCCAGGTTTCTTTTGTCCTTCCCAATCATATATAATCAGTAAACTAACCACCGGACCAGTATGTATTTTGATACGGAGTTGCATGTTGGAGTAAAAAGCTTACTTATCATCATTGGCTCCAGAAACCCTGGAACGAACTCAGACCATTTTGGGACGGTTAAGAGATCAAATAGAGAAGGGAATACCAATAATTGGGGGAGGTGCTGGTACGGGAATATCTGCAAAGTTTGAGGAAGCTGGTGGGATTGATCTGATAGTAATATACAATTCTGGACGTTTCCGGATGGCTGGAAGAGGATCCTTAGCAGGCCTACTTCCATTTGCTGATGCCAATGCAGTCGTGCTTGAAATGGCAAATGAAGTTTTGCCAGTTAGTTTCTTACTCATTCCCATCAATCAGTCATTCACACCATGAGCAAAGAAACTTGCATCTCGTAAATTACTCATGGATTTTCTTCTCTAAGACCTTTCTTCCTCTGTCGAATCCAACTTGCAGGTAGTGAAGGCGGTGCCTGTTCTTGCTGGTGTGTGCGCAACCGATCCATTTCGACGTATGGACTATTTTCTGAAGCAGTTGGAGTCCATTGGGTTCGTTGGGGTCCAGAACTTTCCAACTGTCGGTCTATTTGATGGTAATTTTAGACAAAATCTTGAGGAGACGGGAATGGGATACGGGTAAGCTACAGAAAGCAACCCTTTTCAAGAATCATTTTTGTATGTAGATTGTTTAAATGTCTAAATGTCTAAATGCTAAGCTTGTCCGATGCTGCAGCCTGGAAGTTGAAATGATCTCCAAAGCGCATGAAATGGGGCTATTGACCACTCCATATGCTTTCAACCCAAAAGAAGGAGAAGAAATGGCGAAAGCAGGAGCTGATATAATAGTAGCACACATGGGTCTAACGACCTCCGGAAATATTGGGGCGAAAACCGCAGTGTCAATGCAAGAAAGCGTTGTTCGTGTACAAGCCATTGCAGATGCTGCTCGTAGATTCAATCCGGACATCATAGTGCTCTGCCACGGAGGTATAGTAACTTGACGAATCCAACACTTACAATTTGGTAAGAGTTAGTTTTGTTGTTATAAAGCTCTTTGTATGTAGGTCCGATATCGGGACCAGAGGAGGCAGAGTTTGTGTTAAAGAGAACACAAAGTTGTGTCCATGGCTTCTATGGAGCATCAAGCATGGAAAGGCTACCTGTGGAGAAAGCTATAACAAGCACTGTTCAAAAATACAAGTCCATAGCGATCAAGTGAAGTCAAAAATAGCAAGTTCACTTTTATTTACTTGTATATTGCGGCAGATGTTGCCGTTTGTTTGCGTTGGTTTTCTTCTTTTTGATGTTCGTCGCTGCAATCTTTGACCTTTGCCAAAGATTCTTTGGTTGCCTCTGCTTTCTCTTTTCTTCGCTTATACGACACTTGTAACATTCAAAAGGCTGGATTCTATATTCCGTTCGTTTTCACGATATTGCAACTTAGGGCTCATGTTTTTATATTCCGAAACTACACGCGTGGAAGTGAGTACCACCGCTTAATCTCCGAGCGTGTTCGTAATTATCGAAAAGCGTATATGGGCTTATACATACTGGGCCACAATATGAACCCATTAATATTGCAGCTTAGGGTTCATTTTTTTTCAGTAAAAATATATCGTGTTTTGAACAACGTAGCAAGAGTACAACGATTCAAAATTGTCTACATATTTTTTCGAAGAGTATCTAAAGTATCTCAACGGACTCAAAATGGTTACCGTTCTGAAACTACACGCGTCGAAATGAGTTTCACCGCTTAATCTCCGAGCGTGTTTCTAATTATCGAAAAGCTTAAATGGGCTTATACATAATGGGCCACGATATGAGCCCATTAATACTTTCTTATCTCAAACGATTTTTGTTTGGGTCTGCGTCAGAACTATTTCAAAGGTGATTTTATTACATTTGTTACTAGTCAATTTGACGATGTCGTAAATCAAGAATTAATCAATGTGCTTTATATAAGTAACCGGTTTTAAAAATTGACGGCAAGATAATGGCTTAAAATTTCAAAATCCGACGTTACGGAAGTGTTACCCCAAAGAAATGTAACGGTCGAACCAAACAAAGAAACATGGTTTACTTTGTTTTTGGCAACTTGTTAAACAACTTATCTGCATTTGGATGAAGCTATTAAACTAAAATTTCACACCTACTTGGTGTTTTAGTTCGGTAGTCTTGTAGCTGTTCGTTACATTCCAAACTTGAGTCTCTTAGCTCTAGGGAACACGGGTGCTGAAACATCGGTCCCGGTCCACAAACTTTTGGAGCGGTCGTGAAGGTATAAGCAACTCTCACCAAGCTTACACCCTCTGGCTCTTCCAAAATACATGCACTGTTTCTGAACCTTAACCTTTACTGCTTCCATATTATTATTGTCAACTCTTCCTTTGTAATTGTTCGCTCCCCCGTGTTTCCTAATAAGGTTCTTGAAATAGTCATCACGGTTTAGGTTCATCGGGTAAGCAACATCTCGGATTTGAGCATCTGTTCCAGTTTGCGCGGATTCCGGTAGCTTATTCATAATATTCCAAGTGCTGGAAGTGGAATCAATAAGGGATTGAGGTTTTGGTAGTGTCGTTTGTTCTGAGACTACAACATCATCAACTGGCCTTCGTTTCAAGGAATCTTCAAGTATTGGCAATGGTTTGTGCCCGGAAGACAGTAATGGATAAGTGTGAAAAACCAGGGGAGGTCTCTGGAGGTTAATGTTCATTGATAGAGCACTGGACATGGGCGGCTGAGTAGCTACAGAAACACTGGACTGAGCCGCCGCCGAAACAGGGACCATATGTGCCACACCGTTTCCAGGCTGGGTGATAGTAGGTGGGTTTCTATCCATGGCTGAGGAAGTGACATGTCGAGGAGGTGGTTCGGTGTTGTTAGTGCTGTTTAGGGTGTTATTCAACAGGTTCTTGATGATTTTGGGGTCACTGAGGAACTTGACAAGTAAATCAGCATCGACCAGACTACCCTGTTCCTTGGTTTTCATCAGCGCAGAGAGAGCTGCAGAAGCAGCCAGGCTCAAGTCTGGTCCAAGTCCAAAAACAGCTGTAGAGGATTTGGAGTTGTGAGGAGGTTCAACAGCAACAGCCTCAGGTTCGTCCTCAATGGGGGTGAGAGAGATGTTGGTAGTTTTGCTGTCGTCATAGCTTTCAACTTCTACAGCCGGTGAAACACAAGGACTACACGAAAACGAAGAGAGAGCGACTTAGTGTTAGTGTTAAGTGATAATAAAGATGACACAAAGCAGCTTAGTGTTACTGGAGTCATCAAAATTTTAAGATTGACAAAAAAGAAAAAGTTACCGAGTAGGGATGACAGATCGGTGTGGATAAAAAGCTTCCAAGACTTTTGCAATCCTTAAATTTTCACAACGGGTTTCTGTGCTCTCTCCACCACAAGCAACAAGCAAATCATCATTGAGAATAAACTGTTTTGGCCACAAAAAAAATAATGGTTAAAAGATGATTAAAACGTTCTCTTTCACATAATGCAATTCAAGAAAAGGACATTGTTCTTACCTTTGGTGGGCGTTTCCATCTAATCCGAGGAATGTGTGAGATGTTACGCCTCGTTGCGTACTCAGTTCCTTCATATCCAGGTGGAAGGTTCGATGCCTTTGGTTTGCTACATGATTGACTTGCGACTTTCGCCGGACATTCTTCTTTTTGAAACATCTTTACCTGTTCAAGATCCCTATTTTAGTTAATGAATGTAACCAAATAATCTCACGGTGTCCTCACCAACATTGTCCTTTTTCATCACTTGTAAAACCGTACATGTTTCACTATTTCAGGATTGCAAAAGTTTCCAAAATTGAACTTTTAACATTTCACATTATTGCAAAAACAAATAGTTTTGCGTTTCTTGTTTATCTTTCATCATGTTTCTCTGTATGATAACATCAAAATACTCAGAACCCAAAAAAAGAAGAGATTTGTCCAAAAAAGTAGGAATTATTGTGAGATTTCGCCTTTATCTGAAAGGGTAATCTTTGTTATTCGTTTAAAGTTGGTTCTTACTTCCTACAACGACGATGACATGTATAGCTTTCTCTTTATAAAAAAAAGTTTTAAAATCAATCAAATCACACAAATCATTTCCTTTTCTTTTGGTGTCAAAGCACAAATGCATTCATTGGTGTACCATTGTTAATAAACTAAGATTTAATGTCTGATTCTAACTTCAAGAAAATATTTTTTTTTTTTTTTTTTCACATAAAGTAGATAAGAAGGAAGAGAAATCGTCGACGAAAACATCCAACTCTTCTAATGGAAGATGACGGTGGCTGTACCTGACAAAGCATTTTATCTGACGGCCATGAAACCCTCGATTTCTTCATATTTTATAAACCCAAATATCTCTGCAAATAAATCGGAAAATCGATTTTTTTCTTTTTTCAAGTCAAATCAAGAACCGCTTTTCAGATTCAAAACGAAACGAGCAATCCGATTTCCCTATAGACCAACACTCTCCGAGTCTCAGCGAAGAAGAAGAAGAGAAGTCGGCGATACGATTTGTGTGGAGAGAAAACCCTAAAGAAAAAAGAGAACCTCTAATTTTATTGACTTATTGGACTGAAGATGTAAATAAATAAAGGCGCTGCCTGGCCACTTCCCATTTTTAATAATATTTCAATTATTATTTGTCTCTCAACGATTCAACTACAATTTATAATTTACCATTCTTATTAAATACTATTCCTATAATAGCTCTTTTTATTATTATCTAATGTTTTCTATAAATTAAATTATTTTGTTGCAATCAATAATGCATAATTTCTATATTATATAATACTAATTATATTATTTAATATATTTCTTCGTAACATTTAAAAACATCTAAATCTCATAGATATAATCATAATAAATCATATTTTACCTTTTATATATTATTTTTTAAAATTCAGCAAAATATTTGCCCGGACAGATGTAAGAGTCAGAATCTAGTTACGCTTTAAATTTTGAAACTAGTACGTGTAATTAAATGGCTTCAGGCGCCTACCAGAGAAAAAAAAAGAATAACGTGGCATCAGGCAATTATAGTGTGAGCGTAAGCCCATAAATTGAAATATTCAAGCCCACTACTATTTGGACTGCGCTTCGAAGCCCAATACATATAGATCATATAAAAGTAATTCTAATCGGTCAACGCATGCCGGCGATTTGCTTAACAGGTACGACTTTACGTAGCCTTACAGATTCACCTATGTATTTACCAAATTAACCCTCCATGCACTCTCTCTCTCGCCTTCGTCGTCCTCACATGGCCTATATAATAGAACCAGTCGGAGCTTAAGAAATCAAACAGAGAAGCGCGTCGTGCACCTCACATTTCTTCTGATCCGATCTGATCTGCCTCCACCATCAATGGCATCCCAAGTCAAAGTGTCCAGATCCGAAGCTGTGCCCACTCCTAATGGCGATTCTGGCATTGCGTCGCAGCCGACGAAAGTTGCATTGGTTACCGGAATCACTGGCCAGGATGGATCATACCTGACGGAGTTCCTGCTCGGAAAAGGCTACCAAGTCCACGGCCTGATCCGACGATCCTCAAATTATAACACGCAGAGGATCAACCATATCTACGTCGATCCCCATAATGTCAACAAAGCTCGCATGAAGCTCCACTACGCCGATCTCTCTGATGCCTCCTCCCTCCGCCGTTGGCTCGACGTCATCAAGCCAGACGAGGTCTACAACCTTGCTGCTCAGTCGCATGTTGCCGTCTCCTTTGAGATCCCTGACTACACGGCTGATGTCGTCGCTACTGGAGCTCTCCGCCTCCTCGAGGCTGTCAGGTCTCACATCACCGACAATGGCCGCAACATCAAGTACTACCAGGCCGGATCCTCGGAGATGTTCGGGTCAACTCCTCCTCCGCAATCTGAGACCACGCCGTTTCATCCGAGGTCTCCCTATGCTGCCTCCAAATGCGCAGCTCACTGGTACACCGTCAATTACCGAGAGGCATATGGACTGTACGCCTGCAATGGAATCCTGTTCAACCACGAGTCACCCCGCAGAGGCGAGAACTTCGTGACCCGAAAAATAACTCGGGCCTTGGGAAGGATCAAGGTCGGATTGCAGACCAAGCTCTTCCTGGGAAATATACAGGCGTCAAGAGACTGGGGATTCGCAGGGGACTACGTGGAGGCAATGTGGCTGATGCTGCAGCAGGAGAAACCAGATGATTACGTGGTGGCAACTGAGGAGTCACACACCGTCGAGGAGTTTCTGGAGGTGTCGTTCGGGTACGTTGGGCTCAACTGGAAAGACCACGTCGAGATCGACAAGAGGTACTTCAGGCCAACGGAGGTTGACAATCTGAAAGGAGATGCGAGCAAGGCAAAGGAGGTGTTGAAGTGGAAGCCGAAAGTAGGGTTCGAGCAGCTGGTGAAGATGATGGTGGACGAAGATATGGAGATGGCTAAGAGGGAGAAAGTGCTCGTCGATGCTGGTTACATGGACGCTCAGCAGCAACCTTAATCTCAAGCAGCTGGCCAAAAAAAGAGTCATCATTATCTGCCTTTTTTTGTTTTACTGGATCTAATTCTGTTTCAAGTTTTTCCATTTGTTGTTTCCTATTTACTTGTTTTAAGTTGTTCAACTCGATAAACTGCAAATCATCATCCACTGCGGATTTTGTATCAAAGGCAAACAAAGCGAATTACATATAAATTTTCCTACATCACAACAAAGGCTTCCTATTGTTTACGGGCGATTATAAAATGACAAAAGAAAAACAAAGATTCAAAACAAGGAAGATCGATCAATAGCATCGATGCAAAATCAAACAAAACAGCGCAGAAAATCTGGTGGAAATTAGATTACCAATCTATCTATGTTTACAGAGTATCGACTCTTATGGGTCTTGTTTAGAAGACAGAGTAGTAGTGTTTATACTGACCGAATCAGGTGGTGCAAGAACAAAGGGCGTCACTGTTGACCTTAGAGATTCAGGTCCCTCTGAATTAATTCTTTTACATAATGTATCGCAGTTGCTTATCACCTCTGTCAACCTTCCTTTAAGCTCCCCAAGCTCCACCTGCAACCCATGAACTAAAAATATGTCCACCAGTAAGATAAATGGAGAATGCAGTCCAGTGTTCTCATTGCAGTGAAACAATAATATAGGTACCTTGAGATAAATGCTGGGAAGTCGTCCTCATTGCAGAAACTGAGTGGTTAAACCTCTGTAAAAGTTTAGTCGCCAAAGCATCTGCCACTTCTATCTTGTTTTCAATATCTTCCTAGATACATGGTGCAACATGTTATCATTCATTTCCCTTTAATTGCTATCCATGGTGATGCAAAACAAAAGTTCGAGAAGAAAGGGGCAAACAGATTTTCCAGAGGAATTCACTAAAACATTGAGCCTAAGAAAATGCAACATTCTTCTGGTGTCACACATGCGAACCAAAAGCTCACAACTAACATAATCCTAGTGTGTCTTGGAGTAGCTTTATGTCTAGCTTTAGTCTTCCAGTAATTTACAAACATTTCATATAAGGACAGCACTCAGGGACCAATGAGAAGAAATTTCCAAAGTCCATGATAAGGCATGCTTTGCATGAGTCCCAAGGATTTTTTTTTTGTCAACGAGTCCCAAGGACTTAATAAGAGTAAGGGTTCCATGTTCATTGAAAAAGAAGTTTCAAAAAAGAAAAAAAATTGAGCAGAAGACCTGTCTCTTGGTTATTTTTTGAGCTTTGATCTCTTGCCATTCTCGGTAAATAGAGAAGAGCTCAAGAAGTATTTGAGGATCCACCGTATCTGGGAAGGAGTAAATAATAAAAGCAAAAAATAAGATATGGAAGAAATGAGAGGTCTATGATGAAAACAATAACCAAAAATTTTTCAGAAAAAACAAAACTATTCCAGAAAAAACAGTCTTCTTTTTCCAGACTTCCACAGGCACACAATCCACAATCCAGTATGATACACGAAAACAACAAATCTCTGTTCCCAAATATCATAATTCAATGAGAAAAAGAAGGTATCATAAAACTCACTGGAAGAGGAGCTCGATAAAGCTTTCCTCACCAAGATGTCCGTTAAGCTACTTTCCGTGGGAGGTGACTTCAATATTGGCGAACTCTGCAAATCAAAATTGAAGCAGGAAAAACATCAACACAACATGGTTTGATTTCGATCTTGCCGAGAAAAAGAGTAGTAGTAACTTACAACTGCGAGGGATTTAAGATTCTCGACTAGGGGATCGACTATTTCGGATCGATGAGAGATGGTCGTAATCACATCTCCACCACCTCTATTTCCCTGAAAATTGAATTCCATTTTGAGTATTGACGGCTGATGAATCACAAATATGCGAAATATCAATTACCTGCGCGCCTAATAGCGTTGAATCTGATGCTCCCATTGTGCCTCACAGTCGCCGAACAAACTACTCGGACGAATTTTTATCCAAAGGGGAATGAAAAGGAGAGAGAACTTTTCAAACTGTGCGAAGAAAGGAGAGCATGATGGCGTTTCGGGCATATGCACGCCAACTGCTTGCCGTTTCAACCCCCCCCCCCTCTTTCAGGGTATTCAGACGACACTATGTTTTCAAACATATCAAGGAAACGGCAGCTCGTCGGATATTTAATGCGGAGACAAAGCATGAGTAAGACACAAACCATGCTTCACCGCGCATGGTAGACAAAGCCCATGTTAAATGGGCCCACCTTGAGCCCACTTTACTAAAATACCTTCTTTTGAACAAATATTTTAAAGTAAATAAATAAACACACCGTAATTTGTGTTTGTGGGTTCGAACGTATTTTTCTTTTAAGTCACTGATACATTATACGAAAACTCAGTAAGTGTAGAGCATTATATATATCTTATTGTTCGAATCTCACCTTCTCGTTATCCATCGAAAATCTATTCCTTCGTTGAATTTATCACGATCATCATATATAGATCCACACGACGACGACGACGACGACGTTTCTTATGCATGCATGCATAGAACGCTTTGATATGACCTCAAAAAAAGCCTTTAGTCTTCGACACTCATCAAGAATTGGGACGCCACGAACTTATCAAACGCTCTCCAATCCGTGATCATCTTCTCGTCGCTCACGTCATCTTCTCCTGCGCGGCTGTTTTCGGAAATAGTACTCTGCGGCAACTTGTCTGAGGGAAGAGAGGGGCTCTCTAGCTGAGGGAGCTGGGAGAATTGATCATCGTCGATGGATTGAAGGTAGATAGATCCCAAGTCTCCATCGACGTCGACGATGTGGTTGGCCTCGGAGAGTAGTTCTTGCTTAAATGGTGTGTCCGCGAAATCAGCGTTATGTTTAGCGCGCTTGACGATGCTCTTGTCGAGAGGTTCCAAGAGGGTAGCGTCGTAGAAGAAGCAGTTCTGATCCCAAATTTGTCTTCTTTTGGTGGGAACGGTCGTTCGTTTCTTAAATGCTCTACACACTACCCATCCTTCTTCCTGCTTCACCATTTTAATCCAAATCAAGAACTGATAACTGTTTGTTTTTTGTTTTTTCTTTATCTTTTTCAGATTAAGAAAGAGACACGCAAAACATTCGAGCCTACATATGTATTAAAGACACTTGTTTTTTATACGTATATAGTTGTAATATGATCTAAAAAGGTAAAACTTTTGATAGAAAAATTACTGAGAAATTAATCATAATGATAGAAACGTACCTGCGGAGGAGCGTTCTGGTGGGATTCGAGGCTGTAGTATTCGTGGATGATCCAGTCGGATTTTTGGCCGTTGGGAGCTCGACCACGATAAAAGACAAGAGTCTTTCTCATACCGATTAGTTTGGAGTTGAGGTAAACGGCCTTGTCCCGGCCCGTGGCTTTCCAGAAACCAGCCACGGTGGCTCGGTTAGTCCTCGTCCCAGTCGGATACTTCTTGTCTTTGTGGCTGAAGAAGTACCACTCCTTTTGCTCCTCGTACCCTATCCTACATCTCTCTACACGTATAGCCACTCGTATCATTTCATATTACTCTTTCAAAATACAGATTCTAGCATTTACTGATATGGATCTACATTGATAGCGCATGAGTATTAATTATACGGTTGCTTGGATATGTACTTGTTGTCGGTTTATTCATAACTTATCAAAACCCTAGTTTCCCATTGGACCTGTCTAGATGTAGTCTTACATATAGAGTAGACATCGGATTCATAAATTGCGGATTAGAAGTATATAAGAGAGAGAGAGAGAGATATACCTTGTAAGTCCCACGGTTCGATCTTGTAGAGATCAATTTCTCTGATAACGTCGAGATCAATCCTCTGGGATGCGACTTTCTTCTTGAGATAATATCCAACAAGCTCTTCGTCTGTGGGATGAAACCTAAAACCAGGCGGTATACTAGACGACTTCTGATCCACCTTCATCATCTCGATAATATCTTCAAGTGTTTATTTCTCTGCGGTTTCTTCTTGATCGAGGAAACAGAGAGCGAAGATGTTAATTAGGTATAGAAAAGGAGAGATATGGACCGTCCACTTGAACGCCGACGTGTGTGTTCAGACTTCAGAGTGTAATCATATGCTCATTTTGCGTTGGCCTCACTCACCATTCTATGCGTGTGTATACATATGCACATGTTTATATTATATACAAAAGATGTATCTACGTTGTATATATATATATATGAATCTAATAATTAATATATGAAACCAAGGTAATCATTATGTTAGAACTTCAAAATGGGATATTGGAATTTTTTTTGTTTTTAAAGGTGGGTGGCTCCGTTTTGAGAGAAACGGGAGGGAGAAGCTGTAAATATCATCATTTTGTTTTGTGTTACTTCATGCTCCAAATGATGTCTTCTTCTTCGATCCTGTTATATCATATTTTCTATTCTTACTCTTTATCTTTTAAATTTTTTTCTTCCAAAGTAATGACTACTGGAATTACTAAAGATTCATGTCGTATTGCTACATTTTCAAGAACAATATACCGTTTATGTATCAAATGTGCTGAATATGTAACACCTTTTTTTTGTCTGTTTGTCGTTAATTCTCGTGTCAACACTCTGATTACTGTGTTCATCAAAACAACTACATGTTTCTCTCTTACACTCCATCACGCCTACAATATTATATATAAACATATATTTAGTGTATTTTACCTAGAAAGCTAGCTTGATGAATATATATAATTTATGAACAAAGCGACTCGCTTTTATAGAATTTGACAATGAAGATTGTGGAGCCCCTCCGTTTGCGCATGGCTTTCATGGTTTATGTACCTATTATCTCAGGAGTCAACTTCTACTATGTGAGGGTACTTTTGTCATTTTAGTCATCGCAGCTGTTGAAAACAATGCTGGGAGAAAAGAAGGTGAAGTGGAAAACACGTGGCGAAATATTGGGTGAACTGCTATCCTCTTTACGTAGAAGGTAATTTTGAGACTCGCAAAAAATAAACATATATAAATACAATAAATCAACAATGGGCCCCACATTGCGCTCTTCGCCGTGATAAACATTTACCTCTTATTATCAGATATATATGAACCATCGCATTTGACAAATAAACGTGATTTATTAATCATTCCCTGATGTAAAAGGAAGTAATTAATATCCATTTCCTAATTCATCAAGTTATGTACTATATAACATCAAAAAAGGATTTCAATATAACCATGATCAAGGAATATTACATAATTGAAAATCATTCACTCTATATACACTCCTACTCCCGATCGTTTAAACCTCTAGTGTTTGTTATTGACTTTAGCCACTGATATATCTGAGAATGATGATATCTGAAGATATTATGAATATATATGCCTCACTTTCTTAACGTTTTAAATTAGGAACTGGCTCGGCTCAACATTCTATATTTGTTTCCCCCTTTTAGGGTTGCTGTTGTTTAAGGCACCATGCTTAATCCTTTAGCTTCCTAAGTGAAGATTGATGGAAATCGTGGAAACGCAAAAGCGTAGAAACCGCTGCCTTCAAATTCACTAATGGGAGAGACGAATTAAATCAACAAGATCATATAAAAGAAGATTGCGGCTAAATTGTGAATTCGTTTGTGAACTTTTTGTTTTGTCTTGTTTTAGCGCCTTCTTTATTAGTTACAAAAAGGAGAGGGACAAAACGCTGCGTTTCCAAAGACTAGATTTCTTGGGACGAGGTGGTCTGAATGCAAAGTTGATGCCAAACATCTCGGTGGAACTCAAGTTCATGTCTACGAATCCATGGAGCTTACCAACCAGGGAGGCACTCTCTCGGACATGACCCATGTCTTTATAATCCGACCAGAGTCTGTCAGCCAGCTGGATCCGCCTGTGCCTTGTGTTCAACCCAATGCCCCATCTCAAGAACAAGTTCTCTCTTTCTTCTTTCGATAGTTTCCTCTGCATCAGCTTGCTCAGCTTAAACCTCTCCCTCGTCAACGCCCTCGTGCTGCTTGTTTGTTTGTTTCCCACATTGATATATTAGGTAACATTAAATTATCCATGAGGTGGCTTTTATTTTTTCATATGCTAAACCAAAAAGTGAGATATATAAAACACAATGTGAATTTTACCTGGACATTAGGCTCAGATCGTCGCTGCCTTTGCCATTTTGGGCAAAAGATTCTCTGATGTACTTGAGTCTACGGAGTTCAACCTCCAAGTACAAGCAATCTTTCTGATCTCCTCTGAACAGAAGGAAGAAGTAGCTTCTGTGGGCCATGGAGACGTTACAAGTGTGCCATAGCTCTATTATCTCCCTCTGTAGCCTCTTGAACTCCACTGGCCAATTCAAAGGCGTGTCTAAGTAGTCTTGTATCGGGTCTAGTGCAGCGTCTTTGAAACTCTTTGTCGAACTCAAGGCCAAAAATTTCTGTTCAATTTCCTCCATCTGTTAAAATGACACAGTGGACTTAGGTGGTGGTTTTTAAGTTATAAAGCAAACGCAAACCATATCATATTCCGGTTGAACCAAATCAACAAAACTAACCGAGCGATGAATGATTCGCTTGTCTTTCTGAGCAGCAGTCTCCTCTGTTTTGTCCTGGCTGGTTGAAGCTCTACCACTTGTCTGAAGCTCAAACAGAGAAACATCGGAGGGGCGAGAGGATGATTCATTTGGTGATGACATTTCGTTACTGACACCGTGAGAAGCAGCATGCGCAGTTTGAGTGTCACTCAAGCTTCTATCGAGCCAGGTTGTTGGCATGCTCCTCCCGCTAAACTCATCCTGCAACAACCTCTCATTCTTGATGTCGCACATTTCCAGATTCCTCTCAGCTGTCTTGACAAATCCTTTGTCGTACCAGCTTTGCGGTGTGTCAGCATCTTTGTCAAACCAAGAGGAGGAAGAGCTTGATAACACGCTTGCTCGGCAGCTTTGACTTCTAGTCAGTTTCATGCCCCTGAACGGTTGTGAATCTCTCTCGATATGCCAAGGGAAAGGCTTTTCAGGAGAGGGAGTGATAAGTACTGGAGGCATCGGGTTTGTACTAAGGTTAGACATGTTTGTACCAAACTCATCAGGAGAAGATTTGAAATTGCAGCATGGAGGATTAATGAGTTTGCTTTCTTGTTTTGGTTCAGTAGAGGCACTACTGACTTCCTTTACTCTTTCTGCTTCTACTCCTTCTTCAGCTTCTTCTTCTTCTTCTTCTTCTTCTTCTTCAGCTTCTTCCTCTTCATCATCAGCGTCTTCTTCTTCTTCAGCTGCTACAGGTGGTTGTATGTTCTTTGGCTCTGTCACACATACTGTTTCTTCTGCACTCACAACGTTGTATCTGTCTGGACTGCTCTGGGGCATATTTTCCTCTGAATGTATATTGACATCTGACTTCTCTTCTATGCATCGAACTTCCCTGCAGTTATCCTCAGAATTTCCATCAGTCTGTTCAGCCATTTCATTAACCCGTTCCTCCTGAGCATAACCTTCACCCGGAGAAGGAGAATTAATTAATGTTGATGAGGTGTTCTTTGGCACGCGGGTAACATGAGGGTGATCTGCAATTTCCTCTGTGTGGACTTGGGGTTGGTCTTTAGTTTCTGTCCCGTGATAATTAAGAGGAACCTTAGGGAAAGGAGTTACAAAGGCAAGCTGTTGAAATGGACTACTTGACCCAGAATCTATCCTGAAATCTGAAAGCTGGAAGACGTTCTCCTCATAACTGTATTCAGTTGACCGTGGAGACAGACTGGAACGGTGAGCTGATATAGGGCTTAATGGTGTCGTATTCTCAGAGTCCCATGTACTGCGCACCCGCAGCTTGGGGTATTGTTGATCTAGTAGCACCTGGGCAAAGACAGAAATCAATTAATACATTTGGAAATAAATGGATATCCTCACTTACTGTAAATTAACATGTGGAAATAACAGACATTTAACTCTACTGTTTCTGTTGTTAGTTTCTCTTTTTCTCGTTGTTTTTCTTCTCCAACCATTCGTCGAAGATCCTCAATTTCTGAACGAGCTTGCTCTAGCTGTTGTGCTAGTTGGACTACCTCTTTCTTTAGCTGCAAGAAATTGGACAGATCATAACTCAAATCTTCAGAAAACTACAGGGTGATTAAATTGTGAACAAGAGAAATCAAGAAAAGCAGGGAAAAGGATATATGTAGCTGCAGTAACAAAGAAGATGATTATTATAATGGTGAGGTCATGGTAAAAACTATTTCCTAATATCGTAAAAGGGTGGTTGGAGTATATCTCACTACCTTTCCAAGCTCGAGGTCCTTCTCCGTCAGTAATGCATTTGTATCGGAAGCAACTGAAGGCTGACCAGGACTTCTCAACTCACTTTCCAATTTAGCCAACTCCCTCTGCAAGTGTTTTACTAAAGCTTTATCAGACATGACAACATTGACTTGTGCATTTGTTGTCACCTCCTTTGCGCAGCTCGCAAATAACAGTGTGTTTCTAGATTGCTCAACATGGATTCTTTCAGGACTCATAGTACAGATTATGGCAGTTCTGGCATTTCCTCCCAAAGAAGACTGAAGTATACGTGTCAATTTTGAATCTCTGAATGGAATGTGCCCAGTTTTTCCTTTACTGCATGTAGTTAGCCACAGAAATTAGGGATGCAAAAAAAGGGAGCATTGTGGTGTAACTTAATCTCTTTGTTTGAGACAGAACTTGACTTTCAAGTACAACAAACGGCTGCTCAAAGAACAAATATCAATCTCACAAAACAGAGAACTTTGTGGATGGTTAGTGCTCAAAAGCTAACCTTAGCTTACGGATCACAGTTCCCAGCGTTAACAAACTTCGGTTTATATGACAACCTTCTTTCAACCTTGTGCCGGCTGATAATGATTGAGATGCACGTTCACTTCCAGCAAGATCAATAAAGTTCTGCAGGACAAGTAGTTACATTATAGACCCATTTTCAATTTTTCTTAGCAGAATATGTGATGGAAGAAGTTCAAGGATATGTACCACTGTTGCTGTTAGTGTACTAAATTTATCATTGGCGAAAAATTCACGAGCCGTGCTTTCAACAGTCTGTAAGAAGGTAGTCGTACTAAGATATAAGTTCAAAAAGAAGGTCACAAAGAATGCAGTGTGGAACCATAAATATAGGTCAACAAGATGCCTAACCAATTTCAAAATCTGATGAGACCGGGAGCTAACTTCATTTAGAGCTGTCTCTCCAATTTGCCTTTGAGCTGCAAATGATAAGAAGATCGTCAAAATTGTCGCAAAAAACATGACTATTAGAAAATTTAAATACGAGTTTGGATTATTTTTACCTTCGCAGACAGATAGGAGCTCCTTAAAATGATTCCAATCTCGCAGAGTTTCCTCTGTGAGTTTCTCAACAACTGTCCCTTTCTGTCAGAAGGAAAATGTCCAGCATGAGAGACTGCCAAAAAAAAAAAACGAGGTTCTATAAAATGAAAAGATTATATTTACCTCAGGATCATCTAGAAGTCTGAGCGGACTGCTGTCGGTACTTAAGAGATCTCTTACAGACTCATTATAGATCTCCATGGCTGAGAACTTTAGAATGAATTCTCTTTCCTTGTGCTGCAGAAAGCAGATAAATAAATTACTATGGCAACAAATATAGAATAGTGGTGTAGTAAGATAATTCAGAGTAATGTTTTGTTTATTTACCTTGTCAATGTAGTCATATATATCAACCAAGGTGCAGTCAGTAATTCCACTCATGGTGTATGTCTTTCCACTGCTTGTCTGCCCGTATGCAAAGACGCTAGCTGAAACCATGTGAAATATAAAGAAAGAGAACAAAACAGAGAAAGAGTAAACGCAGATGGAAATATGGCATACCGTTGACGCCACTGACAACTGAGAAAGCCACTTCCCTCGCCCCTTGCTCATACACTTGCCTCGTACAACACTCAGGGCCAAACACTCTGTCTAGAGGCAGAGAATAAGGCTAAGTAAGATAGAAAGAAGGATGAGGTCTGATCAACAAGGGACCAATTTCTGAAACCAAAAGGGGACGAAATGAACTTTTACCAAATGAGTAAGCAGAAGGATACATGGAGCGGTCAGAGATAGAAAGATGGCTCCTGTAAATGATTGTTGTATCATTGATGCACTCCCAGTCGGGAACCTCAGTCCTTAGCCTTTCCTTGTCATTTAAAGGTCGCAGACGAACAGAAACATAAATCTTTTCTTCAGATCCGCTTGGTCCTTGCATCTGATCCTCTTCCGTAGTCATAGTTTCTATCCCCCCAGTAGAAAACAACATTATATACAGACAGGGGCAAGGTGTGTATAGTGACTGAAATTATTGCCATAACAAGTCAATCATTGCATCTGCATCTCCAAAATAAGTGCAGTCATCTGGTCAAATTCCATGTCAAAAAGAACATGTCTCTCTACCAACTAATAATAATATAGTATATGTTTGGGAGAATGCAAAGCAAAATCAGAAAAACGAGATTCTTACAACCTTAGTCTGGAGACAGAGACAAACACAAGATTTGTATTATATATTCAGGAGAGGTTTTGGAGTTTTGTACAAATGGTCCTCTTTTAGCAAAGTCTTCGACAAGTCTAGGCTACATTATTTTATTGCTACAAAGAAACAAAATGCTTACTCGTGAATGGAATCAATTTACCTAAGGAGGTCTTAAGATCACAGAGCCGCTTCTGCAGAATGTTGGACCTGCCTCGATGAATCTTTGGTAGCTCCCATGTGCAGTGAGGATCAGGATCCGAATTGTAAGTACTGTCTTTCTGGTTTCACAAATTACTTAAACCTAAACAACAAAGAAAAATCCAAAAAAAAAGTAAAAATGGTGACATGCATCTGGAGAGCGTGAACACCATTTTAACGACTGGCTCGCACATTCATAACAAAGGACCTTTCGATTACAACAAAAAAATTACGCAGCATTCGAATAATTTCTTACCCCATACGCCGCGCAGACGAAGAATCTGAAAGAAAAACGACGAATTCTACGAGTCTCTCCCTCTCTCTCTCTCTCTCGGATTTGCACAGCTGTAATCGTTTTTAATGGCGTTTTCTGCATCGTCGTTGGTGCTGAATTTTGCAATTCCTTTTATTATTATTATTAGAGTTAGAAACTGCCGCGCTAAAGAAAGCAGATGTTATTTGCTGAATTTACCGTTTTACCCCCTAGTCTTGTTTTTTTTGGGTTATTCGAAAACATTAATATTGCACATAGGCATTTATCTCAGATACTAAATAAGAAGGTTTGTTTACTTGTAATGACTTTTCAAATCATATCCGGTTTACCTAATTAATCACCTATATATATTAGTGGCACGTCACAATCGCATTTATACTTGTAGATGCTAATTTTGCAAGCAATGCTTGTACCAACAAACGTTACTTAATCACCATTTCCTAACGTTGTTTTAAGTATCGTTAATGAGTCTTTTGGATCGTTAATAAATAACTGTATATATTTAAAAGAAAATGGGAAAAAAAAACACAGCACATGGTTGTTGCAAAACCAATTTAGTGCATTTAAATAATGTCTATCGGTAAAGCAATGCATGTGCACTGCTTTTTCTTTTTGTTACTTACACCTTAAGTACACAACGGGGTCCTCAGACATATCACATAAGCATTATAATGTAAAAATGAGATTTCCTAAATTGGAGGATTGAGATTTACATGTGGGAACAGATTAAGAAGCTCCGACACTTGTTGTCATCGAATAGATTTTTTTAAAAAATGTAGATGTTAGAAAATCAAATACATTGTTATCATTTATCATATTTGGTCACCAAGGATTGGGATTAATTGGAAGCACATGTTACTAGACTAGTAGTGTGGTCGGTAGTTGAAGTATTGAAGAGACTAGTGTTTTTTGTATAGTTTTATATAGGAAACAACTATACAAGATAATTATTTAGTAAATGTATGATGGGCACTTTATAAATATCGTTCAATGATTCCGTGAAGGTACACTGCAGATTTGAATTTGAAACTGGATCTTATATATATATAGACATGAAATAAATAAAAGGGCCATGCACATGATGTGGGTGTGGACAAAAACATATTCAAAGTCTCTCAATTATGAGAGACATCCCATGACGATGCGGACAAGTCAACGCTTCCTCTACGTCCCATATTTACAACAAGTTTTTTTTTGTTTTTTAAATTAGTTGGGCCTTAGAAAATGCGGACTTTAAATTATTATTTTTTGTCTCTCTGTTGTTCATTTTATGATATGGGCTCACTCATAAAAACTTGGCCCAGATTGTAAAGCCCAAATAGAATGCATATCTCTACTCTATTTGTTGGCCATTGGGTGTTAATTTTCAATCAAACGAAATAAATTTTAAAATTCTCAAAGAGAAATTAATAATGAGTATAGATTATAAAATAAAATGGTTGGAATGGGGCAAGATGTAAGTCGTCGTAATCCATAAATTGGAGGCTGAAAGAATAATCCAAACGGCGATGGTTAGGCAGCGTCCTCGCCGTCTTGCCGTCGAGGCGGTTCCCGTGCTCCTATTACTGGTACTTCTCGGCGATCTGTCAAATTCTGCCGCCGCTGCGAATTCGGTGTCGGCCTTCGTTCAGAACGCCATCTTGTCCAATAAGATTGTCATCTTCTCCAAGTCCTACTGCCCGTAATTTCAGTTTCTCATCTTCCTTTCCTTCTTTTCCCGTGAATTTGAATTGAATCATTGATTGAAGGAAAAGGAACTTTATGTCTTTGATTAATGGAATAGCTGTGGTTGACTTGTTGCGCTAGGTATTGCTTGCGCTCGAAACGCATCTTCAGCGAACTTAAGGAAGAGCCATTTGTTGTGGAGCTTGATCAGAGAGGTTTCGCTTTGTTCCATTTTCTTCCTTGGGTTTTGTTTTCAAAACAACTTTGAAACGGAGATTTCTTTTCTTTTTCTCTAGAGGACGGAGATCAAATCCAGTACGAGCTTCTGGAATTCGTCGGTCGCCGTACTGTCCCACAAGTTTTTGTAAACGGCAAGCATATTGGTGGATCAGATGGTATGAGCTCTAAGCTCTGAATTTTCATCCTTTTTTCTGATCTCTTTACCAAACATCTGGATGCACCTAACTCACGCCCTTCGCTGTTTTATATATTGCTTCAGATCTTGGAGCTGCTCTAGAAAATGGTCAGTTGCAAAAGCTTCTTGCTGCAAGTTGATTTTCAGAAGCTGCCAAATGGAACTAATGTGATTTTAGAGGAATAGTAGTCATCTGAATCAATGAATTGGTGTGTGTCGTCTTGAATTGGTGTGTGTCGTCTTGAATTGGTGTGTGTCGTCTTGACTTACTTGATTGCTCCTTTACATAATAAAGTTATGATGGTCTTGTTTAAAAAAATCTTTCAATTATCTGGTGATTGTTTGGCTTAAATATCCTATACTATTGTGCTTTATTAGCGAATGGTTCGTCTAGCTTAAGATGTCTACCAGTATTCCTTATACTGTCTACTCTTCATCCAATTTGTGCAAGAATTTTATTTGGCTTGTAGGTACCAGTGATAGATGTTTTATGATGCTGATTTGCTATTTCAAACCAGAATTACTAGTAGTGTCTATTAGTGGTGAGTTTATTTGTCACAAGTTCAACAGCAAAGCGATTTTATCACGAGGACAGTGACATGTCAGCTTTTGTGAGACAAACACAAGGGGATTAAAGCTCAAACATCGAATTTCAGATCTTACCTTGCCAGATCTTAACATCTTCTTCAAACTTGTGGAAGTGTTTTGATTCAGTTCTAGAAGAAGCAAACAGTCCTCATTGTGCCAAGGGACTCTGCAACGTGCACAGTGCCATCAAGACAACCAAAACGTTAAGTGTTTCGCGTGTTTGCAATAATGAGCGGAATACGATTAACTAAAACTTGGTTTCGGTAATCATAATAAGGCACAAGAGTGTTGTCTTTCTATTTTATGCTGATCAGATACACTAATAATAAAATTCGTTTTGGAAAGCTTCATGGTTTGTGTGGACCCAGAGGCTTCTGTTTTGTCCTCCTGAAATTGCAATGATGCATTTGCGAATTGTCCCTTATACGTGTCACTCTCCTATTGGATTACAAAAAATAAAAAAATGCCCATGGAGCCACTTGTCTTCCGATATTTAATAAAGTTGCTGCTTTTCTCACCATTCTGTCTTGAAAATCCTTTCTACGTACAATAACATCAAATACTTGACAAAGAATATTTTTTTTGATAAAGAAAAAAAAGGTAATTAAGTTTCTTAAAAGAGAATTTGAAAGACAATGTGCGAATGTGGTACGAAGGAAATCCCAGGGACAAAAATCAGCAGAAATCAAGGTTGGTTTAGGGTTTAGAGGGACCAACTGATGTATAATATATTAATTATCAGATGTCTTGACATCCCCATGCATCATTTATTTCTTCTAAACAAAATAATTAATCGGAATTAGAATTTGCATCTTATTACCATATCATAGAGTTCTTGAGGTGACGTGTATTGAATAAAAGAAAAAAGAGAAGGGTAAGGAATCAATTGTGGAAAGAGGCGTTTTTAGGTCCAAACATGTAAGCCTGCAGATATGAAGACGCAGACCATTTTCTTCCTTTTTCTGTTCATCCCACTCACCCTCATAATCTGCAATATTAACCTTCTCTCTCTACCTCTACCTCTCTCATGCCTTAAGGGAAGTGTTATAACACACACACACACATTTCTTATAATTATATTGACGTGAAAGCATTTGAATATAGACTTTTGGAGTCGAGGAAATAAAAAGAATAGACTTTTGGAGTCGAGGAAATAAAAAGAATAGACTTTTGGAGTATTCTATACGAAAGTCCATAAAATGTGGCCAAACTAATGCACAGTAAAATGTGAATAATATATAGAGAGATTGGATACTCAGAAAAAAAGACAGAAAGTGTCGACGTTGCAGTGAAAATGAGACATATATAAATCCATACGAACATTTGGTTTACAGTATTTATAACGTCACATCTCACTCTCTCTCTCTCTCTAATTTCCGACATTAATTAATATCTGCACACGCAAATCACGTCTGAAATCAACTGACCTGAGGTAAACATGGTTAATTTAAGTTAAATTAAACCTCCAAATTCAAAGTAAGTAATGTGGAAAGCTGACAAGAACAAAGCTATGTTTAACGATCAGAGTCGAGAACTGCCAGCTGGGAAGCTGTTGATGTGAGCTTTCGCAGATACAGACTCGTTGACTTTTTTACAGTTGAAAACTAGAGTGCATTGTAATACACAATACAAGATATTTCCAAATACAAATACTGTAACTTCTAATTAAGTATTTAAGCATATAATAGAGAATCAGAACTTTCCTTTTAAATAAAAATGAAACGTAATAATAAAAGATGAGGTAACAATTAAATTTAGAATAGAAACATTGTCTCCGGATTTGGAGGTTTAACAACACTGATGAAAGCTATAATCTCCTCTTCTTCGTCCGTTTTAAACCCTAGCTCTACTCTAAGAATCTAAATGGTTTATGATCTTGGGTTGGAGAAGAAGTGCGTACCAGTCATGAAACTGTTGACGGGAGTGGGGTAATTAACTGAGGCAGGATCAACGTAATGATCTGAAGTGGAGCCAACGACTCCATTGTTGCAGCTCATGTTTGGGCTTGACGAAGAGGCCGATGGGCCAGCGGTTATCAGATTCAACGGCTGAGATCCGCCCCACGAGGAGCTTCTCTCGGCTGGACCTTGATCGTACAGAATACCTTTGAAAATGTGACCGCCTATACTCACAGCTGTTTTGTATGCATACTCATCTTCTCCGTCTTCGACCGAACTCACGCGGACGCACCGGAAATTTGCCGCCGAGCTGACTTCCGCCGGAAAGTTTCCAATCTCTAGCCCTAGGTGGACAAGAAAAAACATTTCTCTATAATCAAATGCTTAATAACATAAAAAGAAGAAATTAATTAATGTAAGAAATTTAAGTTTAACACAGATCTCAAGATCGTCGAGAACAGTTTCTTGCTGTCAATCCAAGAGTCAGTTTTACTCACATACAGTATTTATTTTCATAATAAAACAAATAATAAACTTTTTTTTCTTCTCGAAAATGAGAAAAGAAAGAAAAAAAGCTGATCACCAAAATAGGGTTTCTGTTTCTGCAATTGAAAGATTGAAACTAATCAACTCAAGTTATCTACAAAGCTTTTATGTCGCCTTTTTTTTTTGAAGTTCATTTCACCATTAATGTATTGAAAAAAGAATAGAAATAAAAGAACTAAAAGAGTAGTTTTGAGATACCTGAAGTGTTGTGAGTAGGTATACGAGTGCACACAAGTGAAGTCGATCTCGCTGGGAATTGCTCTCTCTGCCGTTTAGGAACGCTCTCACCTTGCGGTTGCTGGCCGGAGCCAAGCTGCTGCTGGCATTCCCGGCGTTTAGCGGCAGGAACCCACGTGCTCTTCACGTGAGTGGGACACTCAAGGCCTCTGCTCTTGCAGCAAGTCCTACACCTCATGTGAGCGCAATCTTTCTTAGCTTGGTTCCCACAGTCTTGGCAGCTCGGTCCGCCGCTCCCTCCAGTGCTTCTCATCATCATTAACCCGGCGGGTCCACCGCCGGAAGCTTCAATTAAGCTCCGGTGGCTTGGTCCAACGCCCAAACCTGCAGCGGAAGTGTAAAGATCCAACCTTTGTTGCTGCTGTTGGAAAAGCATTTCTTGATTGCTTGGGTGTTGCCATAGCTCGAGGGTTCCTTTGTAAGAAGGAGCGAGATCTCCACCACCAGCGTTTGCGTTTGGATTAGGGTTTCTGCACCAGAGCCAAGATTCAGTTCCGGATGGAGAAGGGTTATTATTATTAGTGTTGGGTCTGTTGTGGTGGTGATGCTCGTCGTGGCTGCTTCCGCCTCCGTCTGCTCCTCCTCCGCCGTTGCCTAGCGAGAAAAAGCCTGCCATTTTCCGGCACCACCAGCCATATATTACCAATTTCAAGTGCTTCTCTTTTCCCTCTTACTCAATTCTCCCAACTCCCACCACATACCTTATGGTGTAGCCAGAGATCTTATACTTAATGTACGAGTAATGAAAAAAGTCCCCAAGGAAAATAAAAGATATTTTTATTGACTTTGGTGAGGAAGATCTTATCTTATCTTTATCTCTAGCCTCTCGGATTTGAGTGAGAAGAAGAAGATGAATTGGAGGAATGTAGAGTTGTTTCTAGGGTTTGTTTAGAAAAGGAATAGCTTTTTTGGGGACTGAGAAAAGTTGGTTTGTCGGTATGGGAGTATTTAAGAGAGAGAGGAGAGTGTTTGATCGATCAGAGAGTTTTCTTTCTCTGTCTCGCGCTCTGCAACGCCGCCATCAGACCTTAATACTCTCTCTCTCTCTCCTCGGCTAAGATATATCTCACCGTTGATCATCACGTTGTTCGGAATCATGCGGTGAGAGATTGGCCACGTATGCACTCCGTCTTTTTTACCGGAAAAACACGCTGCCCTCTTACTCTTTTTGCTTGTGCTTACAAAATTCGATATACGTACTATGTAAATGTTGTCTTTTATATTTATAATGTCTGTGACAGATGCAATGCAACAACTCTATTTTTTCAACAAAAAATGATTAAATTTCTAGTTTATAATAATAATGTTTGAAAGAATAAGATACCATAGATAATTTTAGAAACTTAGATTTACACATTTTAAAATCATGTACCATAATAAAAGTAGGGAGCTGAGGAACGCCGACTATTGGTAGAGTTGTATTTTTCTGGTTATCGTTTCGATGTAATTTTTTTAAAAAAATTGCAATCGAAATCCTGTTTTGGTTGAAATATAGTGCACCTGTGACGTAAATGAAATGCGTAAAGATTGCCGCTGGAAGTAATTGTGTCTTATACATCTTTCAAAGGAAGCAAATTAGTACTATTTATATAAATACGAAACACCTGTTACGTTCTCAATTATTTGTGTTGTGCAGGTGTAATATACAAATATATAATTTGTGCTGTGTGCCCCATTAATCTCAAGGCATTTAATCATTACTACATCATAACAGACTTCTAACTGGTCTAGTACATAAGTATTTCAATTGCTTGAGAATAACAAAAAAAAAAAACAAGGAAAAGACAGACAAACAACGTACAAAACATGGAGGACAAGTTAGGGATTTCTAAAAGGATCATCAGAGTTGACTAATGCAAAGAGGGATGATTTAGTCATTTCTCGCCAGAAAAAAATAAAGAGAATAAAATGCATAGAGAGAGGGCAGGCAGGAAAATGATATATCAAAGTAGTAGGATTTAAGCATTTGTTGTGAATGAATTAATTAAAAGAGGAGAAGAAGGGAAATTGAATTGAGTTCGATGCAATCATATAGGAATGAGAAATTAAGAGAGGGAATGGGTAAAAGCGAAAACTGACATTCTCTCCGATGTAATTCCTGTATATTATTATTATCTTATAACATCGATTATCTAAGCAAATAACAAAAAATTTGCATAATCAAAAGCTCGTGAGCAATCCAACCTAATCACATTTTTCTTCTTTTGTGGAATGTGAATCCTGAAAATAGTACAAATAAATGAGTTTTCCCAGAGCTAAGCGGCTACATGCCAAGAGTATTGTCTCTTCTCGAGCCCTGTGTTGCTTTTTTTGTTCAAATTTTTGAAGTCACAATAATTTAAACAAATTCAACCTTTCATTTTTTCACAACATTTTTAAAAAAAGAAATCTATTAACCTTATATCCGCTTCATGTGCTAGCAATAATTTAAAAAAAGAAAAAATCGTTGAAACTTGTACTACTTATTTGCACCTCAAACGAATCTACCATTCAAGATTTCAACTTGATTCGGTATCAATTGTCGGAGCTTTAAATTGCGTATTATGCTCATCAACAATAAAACATGGAAAGAACTTTATAAATAGAGAATAAATAAAAGTGATTTTGGAGTATAGTGTTTGTTGCCTTCTCCATATGACTTATATATTACACCCCCCAAGAAAAAAACTTCTTACTGAATAAATAATTTGCTTACATATGCACAAAGAGAAGAATGTTTACTACAAAAGAGGCACGCTTTGGTTTCGGTTTTATTTTCACACATCCTCTACACTCTTTTTAGTTTTCAAAAGGAGAAAGATTAATTAATTAATCCCCTTTTTATTTTCTTTTTAGCTTCGAGGCTGAAAAATGACATAAAAGATTTGATGGGTTTTGTTTCTTTTGTTTCATAGGCATAAAGCCAATAACGGAGCTTAGAGTTTCTTACATTCTATTCACAAATTGAAAACACAAGAGTTTCCTTCACCAGTACGATATATCAAATCAGAACCTGTAAATAACAGGCATAGCCTATAACGATTTAATGTATTGTGTGTGTCCCATTTTAATTATATCATCATGGGCTATGCCTGATTATATATTTCTCATTACTCGAGAGATTTCATCATTTAAAAAGAAATATAACTGTGTATTAGATTTAGTTCATGTGGGTCCCAACGAAGTGGAGCCATGGTTTCTCCAAATGTTATGCTCATGCCCATGCACATGCAGATGCTTATGCTTATGCTGTTCCGAAACTGCTGTTTAATTACTCGATGCGACATGATCTATCTATTCAATCAATTGTTAGCCAACATAATTACAAAAGGGTTGGACCATGGAATTATGCTGAAAAATGGCAAAATGAAAGTGGATCGGCTCGTGGCTCGTGGCTCGTGGGTTATGGAAAGTCCCCACACTATATACGAAGGGTGGGATCAAAGTCAAGAGTATAGAGGCTGCTTAACAAATTAAGGACCACTATGCTGCTTATCTTGGTTTGGCTTGAGCCATTTTGCTTCACATATTGTCTATATCTAAACGAATTGAGTGGATTGATGAATTGAATGGATTATTACTAATTATGGACTTAGAGTTGTGCCCCGGGCACATCGTCTTCTTCGTTGTGCATTTTTTTTTGCCTATACTCCATTCGTGTGGAAAACAAAAACTATGACATTAATATTTAATCTTGTAGTTTAATAATCCCTCATATATATAATGGATGCTCATAAATAATTACAATATTCTTCTTTGATAGAATTAATCAAACATTTAGATATGATTATCAATACGAAATTAATGAAGACAAAAGTAGAGGGTGATTGAGGTGATATTTTTGTAAAGTGGATAGTGTGTGACAGATGATAATGAAGAATTCAACTCAAATAAGCATATGTTTTACAAATAAATAACATTAATTTTTTTATTTTTTCGTAGGGAATAGACAAGCAGAAGCATATATACCGTCGGATCATGTATAATTGAGAGAATATCACACCGACCAGAAATGGTAACTTGGCAACGTCCATGTTTTTTTGGCCTTAACTCATTTTTCTGTTATTATATTATAAGATTTTGTGATATTTTCATGCTTCATGTATAATCCAAATGATTAGACCACTCATGGCTTTCACGTTCCCATTTGAGTATGTAGTCCACTATAGCGAGGCCCAAAATTCTATAAGCATCATCTTTCTTTTAACCTTTTTTCTTATTTTGCTAATTCATGAGTTATGGACGGAGACGTTTATACATTTATCAATTGGTCTCGAAATACTTCTTTCACTCAAGAGACGAATCCTACATTTAAATATTACAATACTATTTACATTTGGTAATGTTTTTAAATTTTTTCCAGTAGAAAAACGTTTTTCTTGAAATGTCAAGTGGAATTAACTCACCGTTGCCCAATGGTTAAAAAGATTGCCTACTTTTTGTTTTGAAAAAAACAAGAAGCTAAACTTTTCTTTTTTTCCAAGAGTATTTCATTTATATCTGCACTATATCAATTATATCTGATAAGATTCGAATTCTATTTTTAAGCGCAACCTCTTAAACAAGATTACAACGACCAAAAAAACTTATTTACGTTTGATAATATTTTTGTTTTCTCCAATATAGTTTTAAACAAAAAAAGTTATTAAAATTTCGAGTAAAGTTAACTCACCGTGGTCTAGTGGTTAAAATATTGCCCAACTTTTTTTAAAAAAAAGGCTACAGTTTTAATTTTTCTAATGCTATTTCAATTGTATTTGATCACTGTATCAAATACATTCAGTAACAATAATATTCTGCTATTCCATAAACTCCAATGATAAGTGTAATGTTCAAGTTGGGATCCCAAAATACCAGAAAGAAAAAATATAGAAATGAATCCCGATTAGAAAAAGAGTTAAGAATGATCTTTTTGTCATCGAGCCTTCCAAACATTACAAATCTACTCGGCTTCTACTTCCGCTTCCGGTTTCACCGTAACAGGTCGAACAACACGTCATCTTTTGCAAACTGTATGATAGATTATATAAATCCCACATCTCACGTGACAGCAACCTGCACATGACAGTCTTATCTCGTTTTTGTCGTTTCAAGAAAGTAGCAACAAGAGAAGCCATTTAAAAAGAAAAGAAAAAAGCGAAACAGATCTCTCCGTCGTCTTTGGTTTCTTTCTACTCCGGGGGAGAAAGATGTCTCCGATACCGGAAAGAGCAAGGCTTCACATAGCGATGGTGTTGTTTCAGACGGGATACGCCGGGAATCACGTGATCATGAGATTTGCTCTAAACTTGGGAGTAAGCAAACTCGTCTTCCCACTTTACCGGAACATCATCGCTCTCTCTGTTCTTGCTCCCTCTGCTTACTTCCTTGAAAAGTATACACTTTTTTTTTTTAATCAAACCGATCTTTAATTCTTTATTCCACTTTATTGTAATCTTGACTAATATGTATATTTATAAACAGAAAGGAAAGGCCGGCGATGAACACTAGTTTACTGATTCAGTACTTCCTTCTTGGACTTGTCGGGTACGATCTTCTCTTGATTAAACCTTGGATTAATGTAGATCGGAGAGACAATCTTATATAAGTCCAATACTTGAGTCTTTTCTTTTAATGTGTCTGTATATATAGTATAACACTAAATCAAGGATTTTACATCTTTGGATTGGACAATACCTCGCCAACATTCGCATCAGCAACTGAGAATGCTGTTCCTGCGGTTTCATTTCTCATGGCCGCTTTGCTCGGGTATGTTCCTTGATTCTTAAGTATGTTCCTGCTGATTCTTGACTCATATCTCAATTAATATGAGATTCCATTGTAGAATAGAGAAGGTAGAATTGAAGAGGACAGATGGTATAGCCAAAGTGGTGGGGACATTTGTATCGGTCGCAGGTTCTTTGGCTATAACGCTCTATAGAGGGCCAAGCATCTACCAACCGAGCCTGCGTTTAATAGACCAACCCATAAATGCTGGAGAAGCAGGGGAACAAAACAAGAACTGGACGCTAGGATGTCTCTGCTTGATGGGTCACTGCTTATGCTGGTCAAGCTGGATTGTGTTACAATCACCACTGCTTAAGAAGTACCCTGCTCGATTCTCCTTCGTATCTTACTGTTGCCTTTTCGCCGTGTTCCAGTTCTTTGGCATCTCTGCTTATTTCGAGAGAGATCTGGAGAGCTGGAAGATAAGATCAGGAGGCGAATTGTACGCGATGCTATACACAGTAAGTCTTTTTTATCTTTTAGATTAAGATTGTCTTTTGTACTTGGTGTGGGGTTAATTTTTGTGGATTGAATAAAACTGTGTAGGGATTGGTGGGTTCAGCAATGGTGTTTGCAATACAAATATATGTTGTGGAGAGAGGAGGACCTCTGTTTGTATCAGCGTATTTGCCTCTTCAAACTCTGCTTGCTGCTCTTTTAGCCACTTTAGCTCTTGGTGAACACTTCTACCTTGGAGGGTATGTAGGTTCTGCTCAATAACAATAATAATAATAATCATATACTTTGTAATTAAGTTTTACACGTTATTTTGTTTTTGTTGTGTTGTTTGTCAGATTGATTGGGGCAGTACTAATCGTTTGTGGACTCTACTTGGTTGTGGTGGGAAAGAGTTGGGAGAAGCAAGCTCGTAGCCAAGAGCAACACATGGTTTTTTCAGCAACAGAAATTGGTGGTGAAGAAGACAACCATTATAAACCAAAAAGATCTATCATTCAACCATTACTTTCTTCCTAGTTCACCTGTTTATGTTAATTTTTTTAGAAAATAAATTTGATTTCTATAGGGGTAAATAAAGATCTTGTCGGCTCTTGTCGTAGTTTACTGCACATAAGACTCATTGGTTTTGCTTCCGATCTTGTCTTTTGAATCTTGTTCTACAAATTTTCTTGCAGCATTTCCGTATATTTGTTTTTTTCGTTATTGTGTGTAAGAAACTAAGAAAGAGAGAACGAGGCACCCGGAACAAAAAAAAATACAGAAGTAATATTTTTCTGACTTGACCAAAGTGATAATGATTCTTCGTGTGAGGATCCAAACTCACGGCAATATCAAATCAACTCGCTCCTACTTACCTTCCTTACTATTCCGACGAAATCCTCACTCGCAGTTTCGTACAGAACCCGATCACGATCGCCGGAGAAGAGGGTTCGAGAGGAATGCCCAAGTGGAGGAGAAGAAGCCACACGATGGGTTGTTTCTGCAGAAGAGCAAAGGCCAACACCTTCTTACCAACACCAGAATCCTCGACGCCATCGTCCGAAGCTCTGATGTCAGGCCCACCGATACAGTCTTGGAGATCGGACCTGGTACTGGAAATCTCACGATGAAGCTTCTACAAGCTGCCCAGAAAGTTGTCGCCGTCGAGATAGATAAGCGTATGGTGGAGATTCTCCGCAAAAGGGTTTCTGACCATGGTGGTTTTGACGATAAACTTACGGTAAAAAGCTTCCTGATTCCTTCCAAAAATCAGTTTCTCTTGTTTTATTTGTAGCTTTGAAGAGCACACAATGTGTTCGACGAAATGCCCAAGAGAATACCTAAAAGAAACTACAATTCTAACTTTTGTTCACTTCTTCTTTGTCTGTTTAGATTATTCAGAAAGATGTCCTCAAGACAGATTTCCCTCAGTTTGATATCGTGGTGGCAAATATTCCGTACAACATATCTTCCCCTCTTGTGGCGAAGCTTGTATACGGCTCCAATACCTTCCGCAGCGCCACACTCTTGATTCAGAAAGAATTCTCCCGCCGGCTCTTGGCAAATCCAGGAGATTCCGATTTCAACAGATTGGCGGTGAACGTGAAGTTGGTAGCTGATGTTCAATTCGTCATGGATGTGAGTAAAAGAGAGTTTGTTCCACCCCCTAAGGTTGATTCATCTGTAGTTATGATCAGACCAAAGCAGGTCAAACCAGATGTTGATGTTCAAGAATGGCTGGCATTTACTCGCACCTGTTTCGGGAAGAAGAATAAGACGCTTGGTTCCATGTTCAGGCAGAAGAAGAAGGTCATGGAGTTGCTGAGTTTGTCCGCAGGGAATCATGGTTCGAAAGTAGCAATAACGAACCAGGCATCTGCTAGTATTGAAAGTGATGTTGAAGAAGATGAAGATGAAGATGGGAAAAACCATTTCTTGGGTTTAGATACAGGTGCAAGTACGTTCAAGGAAAGGGTAATTGGAATTCTGAAATCCAACGGGTTCGAAGAGAAGAGACCGTCGAAGCTTTCTCATGGTGAGTTATTACATTTGCTTTCTCTGTTTAACCAAGCTGGCATTTTTTTCCATGATATTACATCGTTACCAATGGATCTACACGAATAATGTCAAGTTTTTTTTATTAGTTAAGGGATCTTGACGAAATAGAAACTAAAACCATAAAAAATCTATAAATCAAATACTGTAAAATGCAAATCCATCTTATTCTGTTCTCACTAAATATGAGCATAAGAACCATAACATAAATGACTTGACTTCTCACAAAAAGAAAAAAAGACTTGTAGAACTAAAAAAAAAGAAAAAAAAAGAGAGAGATCTCTCCGTCTTGTTCTTAATTAAAAAAAATTAAAAAGAATCAGCAAATATTCTTCTGAATGGCATGTAATTTAAGTCTCTATGATATCGATTTGTCTAAAGATCCTTTTCAACAGTAATCACTTTAGCTCTATTTATTCCAAGGCACTTAAAAACGCTCTACTACTACAATGCAATATTGGATCAAAAGAATGTCTGATACTGAGCGTGACAAGTCTTGCTTCTTTTTTTTTTTTGTCAACAACAAGTCTTGCTTCTATGTATACAAAATTAAATCAAAACTTAAAGATCTCCTATTTCGTTGTAGGTTGTTTTAGCAATTTCAGAACGTTTTCATAGACGATGAACGTGATGGAAGAAGCAGGCACATTTTTCAAAAGATTAGCGGTTAGTCCCCTGTAGAAACCTCTGAGACCCTCGAATCTGCAGATGACGAAAGGTTTATTTAACCAAAAAGTATCATATTTTCAGATACAGCCAAGACCAAGAATATGCTCTAACCTTGCGGTCTCTCTTATGACATGTAAGCTGTCTATATATCTTGGCATTCCGTTGGAACTCGGTCGTTGCTGAACAAAACAATAAGTGGAATGTTTATGGCAATCCTCAAATATTGCTAAAGATAAGAGGTTCGAATAAAAGAAGTTCAAGAAATTTATATTTGAGCTAATGATAACAAAATTGAAGACATCATCTATAGGTACCTGCAATCGTGCTCGAATAACCTGAAACGGATATGTAAGAAGAACTGCAGCGACTTTGGATGAGCCGCCGAGTGCAGCATAATCCGCTGAGTTCTACAGGAAAGAAATGTAAAGGGAGTATGTTAGAAGAGTACATCCGGGGTATTAAAATGATTGGTCCTATGAAGAAGAGGAACTCTGTACCAATAAATTATCAGCGGATTCGGATTTTCTTCTCCTTTCCTTCAAATCCACAATGAATTTACGGAGTTCCTCATACGCTGTGAACTGAATAGCACCATGAGAAACCTGCTGAAGAAACTAAATCAGAATCAACCCCAAAATGGAACAATTGTAAATCACTCAATCTGTAAGATCGTTTACGATTGTTCCAAAACCTGTGGATCTTGTGGTGGTTTCATGAGTTGATAAGACAGGAGAAAAATTAGGATAGTGACTAACCAGTACAAGACCAGGGACAATACCCTTGTAGAGCGCCCTTGGTCCTTCATCTTTCATTATGGTTCTAAAGGCATCTGAAATTCACAAACAAAAAGAAACATTCAGAAAAGAACACTAGAAGCATGAAATTCGAATTAGTTGCAGACCTAATAGTCCCGAGTATTGTCGGGTTTGATGAAGAGGTGTTTGAAGCTGTAATCTTGTTTTGACAAGCCAAATCGGATTTGTGCATAAACAGACCTGAAAGTATCATAAGCTCGAGATCGAGATTGAAAAATCATAGGAGACATGAGATGTTCTTATACTCACCAAGGCTCCTGCTTCAGCAGCAGAGGCAAGATGAAGACCAGGGCTGAGTCTCTCATCGTCGCTGCCTTTAGCGTATCTCTGTTTGGCTCTTCCATAACTAGAGAGAGAAGATGTATCTGTTTCAGATCATTTATACAAGATCCACCGGCAAAAAAAAAGTGTAAACTCCACGACCTAACAGAAATATGTTGAGGAGAGATTGAAACAGTATTATTGCAACAACATCCTAAGACAAAAGAGAAGTAAGACCGACAAAAAGGGAAAGCCTTTCTTCACTGTTACAAGTTGATTATTGTAAATCATGATGCAAGATATGTGCTAAACAAATGTAACACTCACAAAAAGAAGTATAAGCCCCATGAAACAGTAGAACCGATAACAGCAGGGAAGAAACCTGCATAAAGTCCTCTCAATCCCTATGGGGTATTAGAAGAAAATGAGTTATATCATCTAAAGCAGAAAAAGAAAAAAAGTGAGAACTCACACAACCATAAACCAGTAATGTTTCCTTCATTTCTCCAACGGAATTCAGAAAAGAAAAAAATCCCCTAATCAAGTAAACTAACAAAGTGGACAAAGACGAGGCAACCACGTTGCATTGCATAGAGAAGGAAATATGAAAGATGCAAATACAAAAAAAGGTAAGTAAGGGAGTTTCTCCTCGCAAACCTCGAGACGGGCAATTGTAAAGACAGCGTGAGCTGTGTTCTTATACGTCGGGAGACTTGACCTTCTACCATCGTTTACTGTTTCAAACAAGTAAGTAACTATAAAACAAAAGTGAAAATTGGTCAGTTCGCAGGAGTGAAAAATCAGACCTTGGAATCTCGTCCGGACAACATCAAGAGGGTGCATAGCAGCGACGGTGGCGAATCCAGCGACGGCGCCGGCGGTGGCATTTTCCCACTGCCACGGCGCCGCCATCAACGAATCCTTATATGAAATTAAACTGTATCAATCCGAACTTACCGCGATTGGTTACAGAGGTTATCGGAAGTTAAAGACACATCTAGCGCGTAAAAGAAGCGAAAGGACAGCTGATGAAATTCGTCCTTCTCCGGTGTGTTCTCCGACTCCGTGTTTCCATCTGAGATTAGTGTATGCCTTTTCTTAACACGACACCGTTTTGGTCGTTCCTAAGTAAAGACCCAAATCCAAAGATACTTTCAAAAACTTTTCGAGGCCCAATACTCTGCAAAGTACAAACAAACATGTACAAATCCTAGACTTTTCATTATTCCCAAGAAGACCCCGATTCTTCAAAACATTTGAACTCCCACCCTATAATTTTATTATTCCAAAACGAGCCCCCAATACTTTACATTGATCAAATTTAATTTATGATGCACGTTGAAAATTGGAGTCGTGAAAATAAAGCAAACACCAAATCTTCTGCGAATACACACGAATAGATACACACCAACAAAATCATATTTAGTATACATACAAAACACATATTCATACAAACAAAGCCAAAATAATTAAATCCATAACTCGATGAGACGTCCATGCCAAACAAGTGCATGAAACTAAACCATACATATGTTTTACGTATACGGATTTGATTAATAGGCATGGTTAACCCTCCGACAGATTCGCCGGATCTCTCCCCTAACGCCCGTCAACGGAGAGATATTGCCCATCTTTACCATCGATTTCGCGAACTGCTCGAAGAAGGCCTCTTGATTCTCAGCATAGAGCTCCACGAGCTCCTTGGACTCCCTGTTATTCGTGAATAGAATCTCGTCCGAGCTCAGTAGCCCTTTGTACGTGATGAGGTTCTTGAAGTAGTGGTTGTCGAACTTGAACGGGGTCACAAAGTCGAGGACGAAGAGTTTTTGGTCACCGCCGGATCTAGGACATTGCTTACGCAACACGGAGGCGTAGTATTGGTTAAGAGTTAGATCAGGCTGGCCGTTGCCAGACTGGTTGTATAACCTCTGCCTGAAACTTGTGCACCTCGAGTTTCCGATGGTGTGACTTCCTGCAAATCATATATATATATATGATAACTTTTTTACAAGCGCTTCTAAAAATTTCAAGAGAATTATAATCAGCTAGATATATACCAGAGAGGGAAACAAGATCGACGAGATTGAGGCCTTGACGCATGAACTTAGTGAGGATGGTTTGAAAAGTGTTGTTGGGAGCAGGAATGTCGTTGTTGGAACCACTCAAGCTTGCTCCTCTCGCGTCTCTTCTTCCTAGAGGTACTTCCCAGCTCGGTCCACCTGTCTGTATACATATATGTCCATGTGTCGAACTAATCAATTTTTTTGTGGTATTTAATGATCAAATAATTTGTTGTTCTTAATGAATAGTGATGACTAACAATGACGGTTGAGTCTCTAGCGGCTAGAGCCAAGATATCAGCGCAAGAAACAGTTTCAGGACACTCTTGTTCTAAGGCATGTTTGATTTCTTCGATGAGCTCGAAGCCACGGGCTGAGTTTCGGTTAGGGTTTGATCGTTTCTCGCTGATTATGGTTCCACTGCTGTCCAATAGTAAGGAAGCATCACATCCCTGCAGTACCAATCACAACGAGATAATTGCGTCAAGATTTATTGAAATATTTTTGCCATAGTTAATTTATGTCGAAGACGTTGCTAAGGCTGATACCTTTACACCAAAAAAGAAAGACTCATACCTTAACGAAACAATCGTGGAAATGAAGTCTGAGCAAGGAGGCAGGCATGCGAGGGTCACGTGCGAATGCTTTAGCGACAATGGACTGAACAATTTCTTGAGCTTTAGGACACGAGTGGTCGTAGAACTGCGGGAAGAGATAGCCGCCACTTCCATAGGCTTTGGAACACAAACAAAGAGGAGAGAAAGCGACGAGGGAGAGGGCTGCGATAAGAATGTTCAATGACACAGCCATCTTTGGGGATTCTTTTTCTTGATGAGTACTCGTGTTGGGGTTTTAACTCGGTTTCTTGTAACTTGGTGATTCTCTTGTGATAGAAAGGGTATCATCATTTATAGAGTAGACTTTGTGTACATTTGAGAAAGGCGTTGGAGTTGGTAAATAATCTTAGATATTGGGTTAGATGGATACATTATTCTTTAAAGATTGGTATGAATACAAGATTTGTTAGATTTTTTTTTATTCCCCGTCAATGATGATCACTTTATATATATGTAAATCATATCATGATATTTTTTCTTTGTGTTCTAATTTGAGTTGCATTAATAAAAAAACTGATTACACGAAGTTATAAAAAGACAAAAAAGAATGTGCTCCTTTTATTAGCTCCTGCAGAGTTTTGAGAAAATTAGCTCAAAGGGAATATGTGGAAATATTAAATTCTGCGTTTAGTCAAATCATATACCAAACTGAGAAGATGTTCCTACGGATTTATGATATTAAATCGATAGACTTACATGAAGAACAAGCTAGCAAGGCAATTGCGTACGTATGGGTTTTTATTTGGTTGACATTTGACGAGATAGTCAAAGAAAAACAACACTAACTATTGTGCAAGCAAAGTAATTATGTATTGTGTGCTTAACAAATAGATACGGTTGCTAGAGTACGACAAACACAATACTAGACGGTATATAACGACAAAACCATTAACAAAACAACTTCAACTGCTCTCCCACACAAAACCAAACAATCCATCATTCCTCTTCTTTTCGTGCAACGAAAGATAAGAAGTTAAACATAACCAAAATATATTTAATACCAAACAGTGTTATTTTAATCAAAAAAATGTGTGTATTTCTCAATTGTTCCTAGCACAAGACCTTTTATTTTGTGATACTTTTTCTCTTTAAGAGAGATATTTACCTCAGCCAAAACTGAAGTTTACTTCAGCTAAAACTTGTTTGCTTTACATTTGCACAAGAACTGATATATAATAGGCCCAAGTTCATCACTGGCCCAAGAACCAGTTCTTATTCTATTTAATAAAAGCCCAATACACTGGGGAAACGGCCATAATTTAATACTAAGGTTTTCTCGGACAACCCACGTTACGAACCGACGATCGACAAGGAGTCCATATGTATAACTTAACAAGAAAGTAGATATATAGATACGAAATTACAGAATACTGTAGATACATCTTAAGAACATAAAAAAGAGCCAGATGTTCATAACACACTCCTCTCTCCCTCACACTCACACTCATACATCAAGCCAAATAAAGCCCATAACGCATCGCGGTTATATAAACACCTACAACGACCGGATGCGACTGCGTTACGTAACCATCCTTTATTTATATTTTATTTGTATACACGTATGGTATAACTGTTTAACGACCACCACCACCGGGAAGCTTATCCTTGATCTTCTCCATCATCCCCTTCTTCTCGTGACGCTCGCCACCGTAGCCACCGGCGTCATAACCGGTGGTAGTTCCGGCCCCCATCCCTTCATGAGACTGGCCGGACTGGTCATGATGACCTGGCAACTTCTCCTTAATCTTTTGCGTTATTCCTTTCTTCTTCCTCCTCCCACCTTGCCCATCATCCTCCTATCATGACATCGTAATTGTTAATACAGCAAAACAATCAACAAATATATACACCTAAGTATATGTTAATATGTTTTGGTAACGTACCGAGCTAGAGCTGGATCCGGATCCAGAGCGGTGAAGCATTCCTCCCAAGCCGCCACCACCACCACTTTCCTTATGGAGTTGCTCCTGACCGTGGTGCCTACCTCCTGCGCCAGCTCCCAAGGCTCCGGTTCCAGCCCCGTATCCTTCGCCACCTGTCCCATAGGTCCCACCCGTGGACCCTGAGCCGTATCCTCCACCAGTTCCATAACCTCCGCCTCCTCCCCCGGTCGCTCCTGCGCCACCAATCGGGTTTCCATACTCGTCCAACTGCTGGATGGGGTTACCGTACTCGTCAGTCGCCTGAGCTCCGGGTCGGTTCGGGTAAGACGCCATATCTTCTTCTCCTTTCTCTTTCTTCTAAGCAAAGACTTTGAGCTACTTAAAACACTTTCTGTTTGATATGATATGGGAGATATCGATTGAGTTGTGATTGATGAAGGTTCGTAACCCCATGGAGGGTACTCTTATAGTGAGGTTGCGGATATGGATCAACTATTAAATTAGTGAATCGTTATTTTGGAAGCCGGACGTGGCAGCAGTAGTAACGTCGGCGTGGAGCTTCGGGACACTTGTCAGTACATAGACCGAACCGTCCGTTATTAATTATTAAAGAAACCAGATGGATATTTTCAGAGAGAGCCCAAGTACGTGTGCGTTCATACCAATCCCATGATGAATATAGGTGGAAAGCCAAAATAAAAACAATGGATTTGTCCTTTTCTTCGTGTCGGTACTAAACATTATATCGTAGATCATAGACACGTAACCCTTTGTCCTTGAAAACGAGACGATTGGGTGTATTCGAATAAACTTTGCCTGGACTTGAAACATTTGGGCTTGTTAATTATTACATATGGGCTGAAGAACCACTTACTAACAAGCCCAAGGCCTAAAACAGAGAGGCTTTACACAATCTACTACCACCAGACGCTGCGTTTTGATTTGTACCGACATGGTCGTAATGGGCTCGGCTTGCCTAGTTAATGATGGGCCTTAGATCCCAACATAATATATTGCGGACAACTTTTTATCGTTCTTTTTTATTTTTAAATGTTATTGTTACAGGTTTTTTTTTGTTCTTCCTTATTTGAACAATGACTCTGTAACATCTTATATCCATTAATCAAGTCCTGTTTTATATCGGAAACAAAAGGCATAACGATTAACTGAAACGGTTATGCCAAATTTTTTTTCATCGCGCGATATAAATGATTGGATGATTGTTAAATAAATATTAGTTCTACTAAACTCTAATCAATATCAATTGTTAAAAAAACATTTGATCGTTGCCACATCAATTGCATCACCACCCATACGACTCTCAAATGATATATTATTTAATATCATGATGAAATCATACATTGGGGGCCAAGTGTCGGGTGCTTATGCGATGTAGAAGACATTTACATATATAAACATATTGTTTTGCAAATTAATATGAAATTAGATAACGATAACAATAAAGGCTTGTCGTACTTTAATTATGTGGCCACCTCTAACATTTGTTTACATTAAATGGAAATCAATATAATCAATTATAACATTGTTGTTTTTGGAGATATGTATTCGCGTGTGTCCGGATATAATTTTGTTTGATTCAGTGGAAAAAAAAAGATTGTTGTTTCTGAGACATCATCATGAATAAAGTCCACTTTTCAAATTAGGTTTTAGTGTCGTGTGTACACATATCCATACGTGTTTACTTGGGAGTGAAGTGTAGATTATTTAGAAAGACGAGATCCTCAAAACAGTAACAATAACATACTTTCGGGTAAGAAGTACAAAACTTTGATTAGTTAATCTCTGAAAAATCTTGGTCGTGTGTTAAGAGGTGTACGTGACCCTCTCTATCTGGTGAAGAAGGGTCCATGCTCCATGGCTGTCGATGGCGAAAATCTGTTACTGTTAGGGACATACATATAATTGCAAAAAGACAAAATATTGTGTCGGGGTCCAATCGGAATATACAAAAATGATATCGAGAGGCAATGTACGCAGTTATGGTGTGATCTGTCCTTGTTCAGCTTCCCTCCGTCAAGCGAAACAACCCCCTAGCTTTAATTTGGTTTTAGAATTTTATCAAAGCAACGAAGTAGGTACGTATAACGTAACCTAAATTCCACTCCTCTCAAATGACACGCACTATTAATACATGAGAACTAAGGAAGATAATATATAAACACAAGTAGTTACATACATAGACACGATCGAGTTTATATCCGCCAAGCTAGAGCATGTTCATATTTTGTCTTGTCAAGGTCGATTAACGGAGGAGATGAGAGAGCGGAAGAAGCGTTCATCACAAGGAATGGTTAGACCAGTGTCTTGGTAGAACCCAAACTCTTCCTCGGATTGTTGCAGCAACATCTGATCCATTAGTAGTGTCACATACATGCAGTGACTGCTTCCATCAAAATTTACGAGATGAAAGTGTACCTGGAAGATGGGGTGCGTGAGGAAGGAGATAGGAATGATGTATCGAGATCTGGACTGACCAACGTAAACGACGAAGTGACCTTTGGGGACGCCGTTGAAGTTAACGTTGACGTCGCTCTTCTTTCCCAAACTCGAACATCTCTTTAGCATCTGCTTCAGACCCTTACCACTTCCGCTTTCTACTCCCATATCTCAAATATCCTTTTTTTGGCTCTCTGTTTTGTCTTTGCTTGCTTATGGATAAAGAGACAGTTGGTGACTCATATTTATATGCATAGACACACATGTGTTTATATATATGTATAATTGCACCACACATACATAGAGAATTAACATGATGTTTCAACGTTATGGGACTCACCATGTGCAACACTTTCCCTATTAGACCTGAATAAGAAATGTTAATATATATATAACGCAAATGCGAACTATATATATACACACATTCTTGGCAGCTTAATAGGATCAATCTGTGTGACAAAATGAAGTGCGAGTTCTCCATGTTTCTATTAATTATCCAAGATCATGCAAAAAAAAAAACCACTGAGGAAATTATATGTACCACATAATAATAATATAACATATAGTTAATGTAAGGAATTTCAAATTGCTGAAGAGAACATGGGCGACGACGGCTCATCATGTTCTGTGGTTGTAAGAAATAGAGCAGTGATGTATTACAGACAAACCCCATTAACGGAATTCTAACAGAACGCCCATACAGTTTCGTGCAGCCGCATTTTTACAGCCACCAATCATACACAGGTCCGACCAAACCTCTCAACCAATCCTCAAACCCTAGACCTTGGAGCAAGCTATGTTTAGCCAAACCACAATGTAATTACAATCACAGATATATTTTTCTTTTCTTTTTTTCCACGACCAACATTTTCTTGGTATCATACAAACATGGAAGAAAACGGCGGGTTCAATCAAATGAGGGTTTCTTTATGTTACATGTGGAAGAGAGATCATTAGCAAATCTCTCACGTTTCATATCTCTAACCATTATATGGAGCTTAGGGCCATCATTTTGCACTGCTCATTCATGGCCAGAAGCTGCGCCTCTTTCTTGTCCACAAGAGCCGTCAGTCTTACATTCTCTTCCATTAGTTTCTGAACCTCGGCTTCTTTCTGCACTTTCTCGCCTTCCAACTGCGTTGTCTTGGCAACAAGCCTGCTTCATCAACATTGACACCCCCTTTGAAATCACAATCACAATAGGACAGCAAGTATGACTCCTAATTACATACACAAGGATGAAACTTTCGGGACTAGTCACTATGAAACACCAAAATCTAGCTACAAGAACAGCAATCTTATCTCCAATCCCAAGGATGACTTGTGTTTTATAACTCATAAAGCAGCTAGCCATGAATGCAGACTTGGAAAAAACGATAACAAATCTGCTTCGAAATGGTGGTCAACTACCCAAGACAAGTGTTCTCATGCTGAGAACGAAAACCAAACTCTTCCACGCAAATTAATGGAATGATGATTTGTAAGTAAACCAGGGGAAATCAACGTTCAATGATGTGCTTTTTTTCAGAAAAATATGAAAAGTACGTAAGAACTCACCGTTCAAAAAGTCTCTCGATTGTTTGGAACTGCTTCTCGGATGAGACAAGTGTTTCTCTGACGCTGATGAGACTTGTAACATAGGATTTAAGCGACTCAAAGTCTCTCCTGACACGACTGAGTTCCTGCTCATTTTCCGTAGCTCTTTGCTTCTGTCTAGACGTCTCTTGGACCAAATCATCAACCCTCTGGCGCATTTCACCGAGAATACTACTGGTCCCAAGAGCAAACTTTTCCATGTCCTCTAGTTTCATGGACATGTTCTTGATTTGGCCAACCTTTCTTTGAATTTCTTCGTGGCTCAACAGAACCTTGCCTTTCTCAATTGCGGCTTGGGATTCGGCGATTAGAGCACGCCTAGCCAGAGACTCCATTACGCCTGTAACGGTCTCTACATGCTTTAGCATCTCACTGAAATAAGTCTCATCTGTTGATGATCCTTGTTTCCTAGCAGTGTCCATCCTTAGGTGAGCGTCAGCAGCAAACAATCCAGAATGGGGCAAGCAACTACTGTTGACAAGTGCATCACCCTCGAGATGGTCAGCTCCTCCAAGTGATAGCTGGGCCAAATCCGCAGAAGCAACAGATGTTGCTTTTGATTTCAGGTAGGTCAATAACGATATTGCGGTTTCCACTCGGCTCCAGAGAACCTCTACCTCCATTTGTGAAACTTGCGTGGAAAGCAGAGCAGATTGCTCAACATTTACGAATTTGTCATGTTTGAGAGCACTGCACTTAGGATCCTCAATGATCTTAGATTCTATACTTGAGGAGGCATAAACCTCTTGCTCTGCAGCCATAGGCTCACCTACTCAGTACCAAGAAAGAAGCTTAGGCTAACAAGCAACAAACAGAATACAACTTATAAAGACGATACGAACGGTTTGCTGTATCAATGTAATTGGATAAATTTCCCAAAGCGATCGAAAACAAAAACAAAAAACCCCAAAAGCGACCAATCGCAAACACGTTCCAAAACCAAATTGCCAGAGAAAAGCGATCAATCGGAAAATCAAATGACAAACCCAGAGAACTTTTCCCGGGAGGCCGATCAATCCTCGGGAACGAAGTCGGGTCGGGTTGACTTTGTGCGGGTCCTTCGCTTTACGATTCACTCTTAGTTTGCACGAAACTTCCCCTAATCAGAGATTTCTTGTTGGAATAATCAAAACACCTTTTCTTTACGGAGTTTGGGCTTCGTTGGGCTTTCCTAAAATAATGTGCCAGCCCAGTAGTATTTATACCTTCGAGCCCACGATCTCAGTTCTCCGATTCAAGGATTTAAAGAATCATTTTCGTGTGGTCACTCTTTTACAATCAAACTTGTAAACTACACATATTAGATTAGGAAAAAAAACAAAAAAGAGTGAAGCAATAAGTTACAGGCATCACCCACAACACAGTCCCAAGAGACGAGCAACTTCAGCAGAGAAGCAAAGCCCGAGGGAGGAGTCATTTACATGTCCTAGAGCCATAGAGCTTGATTGAGATCACATTACAACACAGTGGAAGTCGTCCTAAGTCTCTGAATGATCTTATTTCCGTATGGCATAAGCTGGCAATTTAGATAAGTCGGGTATAACAAAAGCAAGCTCGGAAGACCCTGTGACAAACATGGGACTCCCTGGAGCCCATTTAATGACTGGGGATTCACTGCCATTACCCATCCAACTATGAACCTACACATACATACAAGAATCCAAAATTAACATCAACCATACCAAGTAAACTTTCCAGGGAATAACTACGGTTGCATTGCTAGCCCAACCTGTTTTCCGCTCCTCACACCCCATCCATGGGTACTACCATCTCCTGAACCTACCAAACAATGAGACTGAGTTCTTTTTTTTTTCAACCATGGAGGAAGGTGTGTCTGGATCCGAATCGGGTAAAATGAGGGTTACCTGAAACAACAAACATCCCATCAGGACTGAAGGTTGCATCCAATGTGGATTCTTCAGCTACTGGTTTCACGCTATATGTGGATAGCTGCAATGTAACACACACAAAGAAAAACGAAAAAAAGTCAGATAAAACAGTTTATTACTGTATGCTTGACATGAGAAGATACAAGCCAAGAAAGCTGAACGCGTACGAGTGTTCCACGAAATGAGTCAAGCACATGAATATGACCATCCATGGTTGTAAGCAGCATGAGCCTTCCATCATTACTAAATTTCACAACGTTTGCCTCAGAAAGATCACCACCAACGGAAAATATTTCGAAAGGACCCTATCCAAGCAAACTTTTCCAAATCAGAAAAAAAGATTATATTCAATGTAAAATAAGATTAAGTGAATACAGTTGGACATCAGGCTACAAAAGACAATGCAGGACCATCGGCAACTATTGTTAATAACAAACCTTGTCGTACATACGGGCATCAAACATTCTTATGTAGCCACCAAAGGCAATTGCAAAAACTAACCCTTGATCATCATATGCTGCAGCAGGCCTTCCTTGGACTCGTAAGAGACCCTGTGGTTAAACCAAATGATCAGTTACATTAGACGGTCAAGACTGGCATATGCGGCTATGGGTCAAAAAAATGATAATCTACCTGGCATTTCTCCACCCTTTGATCCCAAAGCAAAACAGTTCGATCAAGAGAACCGGAGATGAAACATTCCCCACCAGAACACAAGCTAAGCGAAACAACTCTGCGTACAAAATAAAAAGGTTAACGCTATGCAGTTGTGAAGAAGAATACAAGTTGATGAACAAGAAGCAGAAAAGAAATAAACCTGTCATGGTGTCCTTTGAAGTACCGCAAGTACTTGTTATCGTGCAAGGAGAGAAGCCGCAGAGAGTCTAACCAGAAATCAAGCGTTATCATATAAAGTACGAGGTATCAAAGCGTACACGTATGGAGTAAGGTGGCTCACCGTCCCATCCGTTTCTGGAAGAGTAGATGACAGTTGTAGGATGCGAAGTGAAGCAAACGAGATCAACACCATACTTTTTGCTATTTATCGTCTTCAGACATCTGAGAAAATAAAACGTAAGACACTTTTTTGTTTTGTTTTGTTTTTAATACTGAAAGCGAAGGTGGAATGTCTGAAGAAATCCTAAAGGCGAGTTTGAAACTCACGTAGCGCTTGCAACATCATAGAGACGAATTGAGTCATCGTCGCTAGCCGTCACCATATAACTGGAAGTTTTGTGAAAGTCAATCGAGCTGATCCTGCAATTCTGCAAAACCACAACTTTATCATTTAAAAAAGAAAGCTTTGGAAATCAACTCAAAGCAGAGACATTGAGCGAGAGATGGCACAAATCAACCCTCTACGAGTTTTAATTCAGGTTTCTGGAATTACATAGTCTCTGAAAACGGCGCCAGGTTCCATGCTCTGTAGAATTTCGTCAGTGAGTTCCAAAGAAACTCGGTCCTCTCTCTCCGGTTGCGCCCCTGGAATTTCCACCATGGAATAATCAATTAAACTCATCGTTAAACCGCCTAACGGAACATCTCACGGCACCAACAACACTCACCAACCATTTCTCCGACGCTTAAACCTGAATCGCCGGTGATGGGTAAACTGGCTGAAGAAGCCCTAATCGACGTCATCCACCGCCTTAACTGATGATGATTGCCTACGATTCTCGATTTGGGCCCAAATTTGGAATATGGGCTCTCAAGTAATAAAATATGAGGCCCATATAATGCACTTTCCATTTCGACGTCCAAGTGGCCCAAATCAATGATGTTTTTTTTTTGTTCTTTTTCTGAACAGGATGCTAAATAATAATACAGTATGTAGTTGATTATAATGATTTTTTTTTCTTAGTATGTGAAAATTGTGGAAGCTACCTTATTGAAATTAGTGAATACTAAACAAGACATTAGACATATTCATACATACACGGTAACTTTTTTTATTCCTCTCACCTTTTTTTTGCATCATTATTTTTTATTCCAACCCACCTACTAATAATTTACTAATTAAACCGGTGACGGTACTTAGAAATGAGTGACGGCGTTAGCGGCCGTTATTAACGTCGATGGCCTTGTTGGTTCTGATGAACTCGATACAGTCGGCCACAGCTTCGCTGTGATAATTGTCGGTGGGGTTATAGTACTTTTGGCGCCGGACTGAAGTCAGCGGCTGTTTGTTACGGCGGCGAGACGTGGTCTTGGAGACGGCGGAGATCATGATGAGGCGGAGAACGGCTTCACGAAAACGCTCGAGGAGAGTCGTGGAAGCGAGAGTAATCTCCCGATCACCGGTGGTTCTCGAGTTGGCTTTGACACGGGGGACACAAAATCCGGCGCCGGAGTTCTTCGTCTTCATCTGAAAAAAGAAAATGTATTGATGTGTGTCGTCCTCTTCAGCTGTCGCGCATGTGGATGTGTGGTTTTTGTTTATTTATAGACGAGAATCTAATGATCGAATAGAGAGTGGCGCAGTTTTATTATCAGATTGGTTTTTGACTTTTGCTTGCTTTTGTCTCTTACTCCAAGTTTCAATTATCAAAGATATAAAACTCGTCCAAGGCCGGTCAAGTTCAAACTTTGGTGAAGGGTACATTTAATGTGTGTGTTTATAACATGGTCGGGACATTTCAAGACCATATCTCATTCGCATGCAGAAGGCCATTTAAAGCATATTTTGTTAGGTGGCTCATGTTTTTTGTTTCTTCTTGGTAGTCGCAATACATACTTATGGATCAAATGAGGGCAGGGGAAGAATTGTTGTGTCTATGAAAGGATTTACAAGATGGGACAGAGTTGGAAGGAGTTGTCCTAGAGGCGTTGCTACATATATAACATAACAATAAATAGAGATCGCGGGTCTTTGTCTTTACTGACGTCTGATGGTCTCTCACATGTGCAAGTTTTCACCATTAATATGTATATATTTAGATAAAAGAATTGTATATACATAAACACACATATTTATACATTTCGTTGAGCCGACTCACCGGCCAATACCAGTTTGAAAGAGATATACTAATTGTTATGAGCATCCTCGATATAGACATGTTTTGATGGTTTAATACTATATATATATATATATATATATATACGACATATATATATATATATATATATATATACGACATGGATTTTGTTAATTTTGTCATGTTTGTGTAAAAAAAGTACAGCTCACGGATATCCTCTCCATCAATATCATCTATAAATCAATTTCATTTTTTATATATTTTGAATTGACCAAGTACAGTGGTAATTAATGTTCAAAATTGAGTTCGGTTATGTCCGGTTTATAATTTTGGAGTGCAAGGTTTTTAATGGACACAAAACCCAAAAGAATATTAGAAAAGAAACAACATATTCCGATTACATTTTAGTTGTTGAAAAATAACAACAAGGTAATTAGGCCCAAGAAGCCGAATATGGAATCATGAAATAAGAACAAAAGAGTTATATGAGACATTTGAGGCTTTGTCACAACTCCAGAATGGGTTTTCATTCGTCGCCGTCGGAAAATCTGACATGTTGTCCTATTGGTGTACAAAAACCTTTCAAACGTGGAGATTCCTCTTTGGCCTCCACAATCTCTTCATCTTCACTGTCGTATATAAACCGAGTGTGCTTCCCTACGAAGCTCATCTTCCTCAATCCCTCGCACAAACCATCCACAATCCCTCCTTCTTCCTCCTGGTAGTATTCCTCTTCATCATCACCTTCCTCCCTGCAAGAATAAACTACTTCGTCTTCATCATCCTCTTCGTCTTTGCTACTTGCATTGACCTGCATCGACCACACCGATGAGTTATCATCCTCCCATTGCTCTGATCTATCACTGAAGTCCAGGAGCAATGACCGAGTTACGCTCGGACTCTTCTCTAACAACTCCAAGGTCTCTTCTTCCACCCGGAAAGACGCTGCTCTCACTTGTCCCGCATCAACCGGAGATGCGATCACAATCTGCACTCCGTCTGAGAAATCGGGAACTTGGGGCGTGTTGGCCGGAGTCGGGGCGAGAAGTCCCATGGGAGAAGTAACAAGATGGACGAAAGGACGAGATTCCATTGAAATCTTGGTAAGATCTGCTTCTTCTTCAACCTTCTGCAACAGATTCTTGACTTGGCCTCTCAAGAGAGCCTCGCCAGATCCAGGAGTGCTTTTGATTCTACTCATATTCCTCTTCCCCACCACTCCTGAAGATGGAGTCTGCATCGCCAGTCCTACGATCGGCGAGTCGTTGGTTATGTCGAACAAAGCTGACCGGTCTTGCTTCGGTGGTTTTGCACCGTCTCTTTGTCTTGATTTCGGCGGACATTTATCCGACTCCTCTGGTTTCTCTAGAGGAATTTTTAAAAAAGAGCAAACGATCAGATGCTTTGAAATTGGGAACCCGCAAAATTAGACTGACGGGAAATTACCATATAAATCTGGGGAAAATCAATTCAGTGGAATTAAAAAAAATCAAGATTCGGGGAAAGAGAAACATGGAGGCTTACTTGATGATGACAAGAGATGTTTTGTGGCAGAGCTTTTCATGGCGGAGAGGGTCTGAGACCTCGTGACTCTTCTCGTTGATGATGGTGTCTCCATGGGGATAGATCTGAAGACTGAGTTTCTGGGAAAAATTGAAGAATAGAAAAAGCTTATGAGAGAAGTAGACAAGTGGGGTATGGCGATTGCTACGGCGTTAGTATTTAAAGGAATAGGGTTTTGAAAGAAACTAGCCGTTTGGGACTACATGAATGGAAGGAGCCGTTTCAGAAAACTAGCCGTTGGGACTTTCCTTGTTTGCGAGTTTTCTTTATTGGCCTTTTCCATTTTATAAACTCATTAGATTATAAATACCACAAAATAATCCATTCATAATCTTATAGTCCTGTAAATTGTGACTTCTTCTTTTTCATTGTATGATTAAATAAAATATTATATATATATATATAGAGATACTTTGATATACGGCTTATTCCAATGTTTTCATCTTTTATATTACTTTGCTACAGGAAATAAATTAATTAAGTTGAGCAGATAATGATAACAATCATTCGGTGAGACACATTACATTTATTTGAGTCTGTAAGTGAAAGGGGTAAAGGCTAAGTAAGGAGTTGGAATGATAGTTATGGATGAGCAAATGTGTTGACTTGTTTGTGTTGGACGTTCATAAGCTTGGAGAATCTCTGAGCGATGCTCTTCTTGGTTTCAGGGGACACACCATTCTTTCCAATCATAGATTCAATAATTGCCTCACTCAACAACTTATCCCTGATCACTGCATTTCCACTTCTCGGGACTTTCTCGTCTTTCGAAAATGCAATCTGCACAAGACACAAAGACATTCGTTCATTCGTGATCCTCACGGATAAACATGATAAAATGAGAAGCTCACTCACTGTGAGAGAGCCTTTAGGGGAGATAGCGAAGAGGATCGAAGAGCCTGGAGGGAAATCTTGGTCTTTGAAGACCTTCAAGAATTTGTCGACAGCTTTAGCCTCAGTTTTTGTGTATTTCCCTGATGATTTCAAGATCTCCTCGCAGTATTCAGCTACTTTCTCCGAGTATTGTGTCCCATGCAGTCTCACTTTCATCGTCACCCTTAAGAATTTCTCAAACACACCTTTTAATTTCCCCACAAGAGAATACAAAAAACAAAAAGTAATTAATTACGTATCGAGTTAGAAGACATATATAGACACAACACACGAATCGTGTGAAGGGGAGACAAAAGTGATGCAAAAGTTGCACGTAAATAATTCATAAGTTTGTGCGTGCCTGTGATGAGTTGACGGAAAAAAGGGATGGATTCCGTCAACTCCTGTGCATCCTTGCCCTTCCACTTAGCGGAGAGCGACGGTACTGAGACAGCTTCGAGGTAAACTCCGATGACCGTCACAATCACGAACTTGCCTTCAATATCAAGCCCTCGTACCCCTGCGTGCGCAAGTTAACTATTATCCACCACACATATCATAATACAATCACTCTTAAGAATTGCGTGCTTGCGACTGTGATGCTAACCTGCGCCACCAAGGAAAAGCTTTTTAGAGGAAGCGGGCGACATAATAGCCGGAGGAAAAGTAAATGAGTCGACGTGGAGGGGCGTCACGGACGGTAACGGCATCGCCGACGTTGTCATGTCTAGTTTCATTTTTCAATACATTTATTTATAAAATTTATCACTTTTAGTTGCATTTGCATGTATGCGTAGTGAAAAATCGAGAGACATAACGCAGAAATGCATGCGGTTACTGAGGAAGAGAGAATAATGCAACTTACTTGCTGATAATCCTAACAGATTGTTCGTGAGAGACATATGGCTAATCTTTTTCTTTTCTTTTCTTGTAGAGGAATGGTGTTTACAGCTATAGATCTGAAAAGAGTAACTTGTGGGATTATGTTTTTGACAAAGAAAACAAAAAATAAAGACAGGACCGGTTCAACTTCGCGGGTAATCCTGCGTAAAATTAGACAGTAATGTAAGAACTCATAAGAATGGCCCCATAACTATATTATTTATATAATAGTGTATGTGGTAGGTATAATATTTGTTTAGGCTAACATGAACAAGACACACGTTTTTCTATCTAGACAACTATATACGATATAAGAAATGAAAAAGCAGTTCAGATTGATTATACTGCTAAGTAAGTGCCTCCCTTCATCATTACTACTTTCATCGATTCGCCCATGTCGTTTATTTATTTATTTTATTTGTTCAACAATTTCTTCCTGGATCAAATAATTAAAATATTTGTTTGATACTACAAAATTCAAGAGTCATTGGAATACGGTTGTGCGTTGGCGTGGCACGTGAAAGTAGGTGATTCACCGTCACCCCTTTTGAGAAAAAAGAAAAAAAAGATTGTAAGTTGTTGTTACGTTCGTCGCTCCTGAAACACAATTCACTATTTTCACTGGACGAAGACTCAATAGACATACTGACACATACAAAACGTATACGCATCATTCGATCATAAGTTGAGTTAGTTTATTTCAACGATAAGAAACTGTAATTTGAATGGAAAACTTGTTTGAAAAGACCAAGTCAACTTGGTAGACCAAAATAAACCAGGAGAAAGTCTAAGATTACTCTTACTTTGGGTTCTTGTGACATTTATTGTTTCTATATATAGTTATAAAATATCGAGCGGCTAGGATGATTAGTGTATAGAGTTGGTTAGAATGTAATAAATGTGTGCATCAATCATTTCGTGGCAAAGAGTTAGATGAAGTCTTTCACACCGTATATTAAATACATCAATCATTTTTTTTTTTTGCTGATTGTCAACCAAACCTTTGACAAACTATTATGTATAAAAATGGCAGTTAGAAATGGTAACAAATCCCAGATTGTATAAAAGGTAAAAAAGAAGAGGAAGAAGAAAAGGCAAAGGGGGAAGTCCGAAGGATCTTTCGTCCTTCACTCGCTCTTTGGGTTTGACCAACTCAACCCTCTTCTCCTTCCTCTCTTCTTCGTCTTCTTCTTTTTGTTTTTATGTTTATTATTAATCTTTCCACTCTCAATTCCAATCCATGTTGGACTCTCCTCTCCCTTTTCCTTTTGCTTAGCGATGGGTCTGTGTTTCTCCGCCATTAGAGTCACTGGTGCCAGCAGCACCAGCAGCAGAAGAAGTAATCAGACCAACAAGGCTCTTAAAAGAGGATCTAAGACTCCTAAGACTCCTAATCCCAAGGACAACGATAACAACAAGCCCTGTCCCAAGCGGAGAACCGGCGCCATCCCCTGCGGCAAGCGTACCGATTTTGGTTACGCCAAAGATTTTCACGATCAATTCACCATCGGCAAGTTGCTCGGTCATGGTCAGTTCGGCTATACTTACGTCGCCATCCACAAGGACAATGGAGATCGCGCCGCCGTTAAGAGACTCGATAAGACTAAGGTACTGCTCCTTCCATCCCTAATTTCATCCATCCCTTTTAGGGTTTTGTAAATATCTTCATCGATCCCATTCAATCTCCACCCACCGTATATTCTATCTATCTCTATGCCTGATTCACTACGTAAACTGAAAAAAAAAGAAGAAGCAAGTTTGGATATATTTTAATTTTATTCTATTTTAACACTGATTCCTCTTTCTATTTTCTCTCTCGAAAAACACTCGTCACCATTGTTTTATTTCGAATGTCTATGGATTCTCCATTTGATTCCCACCAAGAATTTGTAAATTATGTCACGATTCCGTTACCAAGCTTTTTGGTCTTTTTGCTGCTTTCTCTGTTTCCCTTCTTGACTGCAACATCTTGCTCTGCTTTTGGATCACTCACGGTTTTTGCTCACAGATGGTTCTTCCTATTGCCGTTGAGGACGTCAAGCGAGAGGTTCAGATTCTTCAAGCTCTTTCTGGCCACGAGAACGTTGTACAGTTTTACAATGCCTTTGAGGATGAAGACTACGTGTATATAGTTATGGAGTGAGTCTCTCCTTGTTCTCTTTTACATGCCCTCATTTTTATGCAATCAGACTATGTCTATCCCGTCATGTATCGTCTTTCACATTTTACTCTTGCCTTACTCTAGGTTGTGCGAGGGAGGCGAATTGCTGGATCGCATATTATCCAAGTTAGCATCTCTTCACTCTTTTTAATCTCTTGCCGGTATTGTGAGAAATAGTTAGTCATCCGCATCATTCAGTATTGACGGTTTTCTTCATTTTTTCAGGAAAGACAGTCGTTACTCCGAGAAAGATGCAGCGGTTGTCGTAAGGCAGATGCTCAAAGTCGCAGGAGAATGTCATCTACACGGTCTTGTACATAGAGATATGAAACCAGAGGTACATTCTCTTGTCTAACTCGTACCAACAGCAGCGAGGTGGTTTCCTTGGCTATCTGTTTGTAATAACCTTCTGTTTTGGTCCTCTTCCAATTTCTTGCAGAATTTTTTGTTCAAATCAGCTAAACCGGAGTCGCCTCTAAAGGCTACAGATTTTGGTTTGTCGGATTTTATTAAACCAGGTAAGCAGAAGCTATCAAAATCCATACAAATTAAGTGGTATAGCCTATTCTGTTGGTTTGTCTGATAAACAACACAATTTTTCTCAGGGAAAAGGTTCCATGACATTGTTGGTAGCGCCTATTATGTTGCTCCCGAAGTACTAAAGCGCAGATCAGGGCCTGAATCAGATGTGTGGAGCATTGGTGTTATTACGTATATTTTACTCTGTGGAAGGCGGCCTTTCTGGGATAGGACGGAGGATGGTATATTTAAGGAGGTGTAGTTAAAAAATTCCGTTCATCGGAGTTCTATATATGTATGTATACCGTTTTCCTATTTATTTCTAACTTCGTACTTATTTTTCACTATATGTCTATAGGTCTTAAGGAACAAACCTGACTTCCGTCGCAAACCATGGTCAACTATAAGTGACAGCGGGAAAGATTTTGTTAAAAAGTTACTTGTAAAAGACCCACGAGCACGGCTAACTGCTGCACAAGCCCTGTGTATGTGGTCCTTGCTTTTGAGTACTAGTTTGCATCTGCAACGGAATCTTAGACTAATGTTCTTTTGTCTCTTGCCGTTGCAGCACATGCGTGGGTTAGAGAAGGAGGGAATGCCACTGATATCCCTGTCGACATTTCAGTTCTTAACAACTTACGTCAGTTTGTGAGATACAGCCGTCTAAAGCAGTTTGCTTTACGGGTAAGCCGAACGAGGAAATTGTAAGGAAAAAAAGAGACGTTAGTACATATCTCTTATACTCTGTGTCCCCTTTCTGGCAGGCCCTTGCTAGCACACTTGATGAGGCAGAGATTTCAGACCTCAGAGATCAGTTTGATGCAATTGATGTGGACAAAAACGGTGTCATTAGTCTTGAGGAGATGAGACAGGTAAGATAACTTTATGACAAATTTGCTTTAAGAACAATACTAATTACGTATACGCCTGACCAGATGATATTGTATCTTTATTTCTCTACAGGCACTTGCCAAAGATCTTCCTTGGAAACTGAAGGATTCACGAGTTGCTGAGATCCTTCAAGCGGTAGTTATAGTTATCTTTTCCGTTGCAGTTGCATCTGTGGGATTATATCATTATCAAAGGGAGAAGCACTTCCCATATAATCTGAACTGTTGTATCTTTGGTGGACACAGATTGATAGCAACACTGATGGGTTAGTGGACTTCACAGAGTTTGTAGCAGCAGCTTTACATGTTCATCAACTGGAAGAACATGATTCAGAGAAATGGCAGCTAAGATCAAGAGCAGCTTTTGAGAAATTCGACATTGACAAAGATGGGTACATAACGCCTGAGGAGCTTCGAATGGTAAGCATTTGACCTAATAAGACCTCTTGTTCTATTTTGTTGAGTAGATGATGGGAAAAGAAAATGAAGGCTATGTTTGTTTGGTGAATTCATCAGCACACTGGGTTAAGAGGCTCAATAGATCCACTACTTGATGAAGCAGACATAGACAGAGACGGGAAAATAAGCCTGCATGAGTTCAGGAGACTTCTAAGAACAGCGAGCATAAGTTCTCAGAGAGTTCCAAGCCCCGCAGGCCACAGGAATCCTCGGTAGTCAAAACGGAATTGCTGGAAGAGGAGTGTACGGGAGACAAGGGCAATGTAATTTGTTGTTGGGATGTGAATTTGTCTTATCAATGTATGTAAACGGTATTGGTTGTAAGATAAGTGGAGGTTTTGGGGGGAGCGAGGTTGTACTTGGAGTGATAAGTAACTACAAGCTTGGTTGTGTGAAGCAGCCAAACCAAAGAACACAGTGGAAGTGGTTGGGTGATTGATGAAATATATCAAGTGAGGGAGCTCTTTGGATGACCAGGAGGAGGGATCGCCACGTGGCATTCCCTGACTCGATCAGGTCCAATTATTTAAAACTTTAATTTAATGGGTGGGACAAAAAAAAGAAAAACAAATTCCAGCTGTAATTTGATTCTCTTTTATTTTGTTTATTTGTTTTCCTTTTCCGATAAATATTATTTCCAAACCAAAGACGCAGACTTTTCTATTGTCTTCCACGATCCTCCAGCCAGGATCTGAGTGGCTCTACTCTCTCTCCAACGAATTCTTTTTTTTTCTTTTAAATAAAAAAATAGAATTATATGACTGTAGCAGTCTAACATTGGCATTTTCTTAGGTTCGGTAAATGTAACGTGGTCACGTTTATATATACTAATGATAAGATATAGCCTTGATAATTTTCGACATTCCACCCATTTTATTTGGAAATTTTCATGAAGCAAAATTTAAAAATTCGGGATACATATGTTTATTTTTGTAAATGCATATAATATATCCTAATATATATGTATATCCTAATATATATGTATAAATGGTTGTCCAGAGAGCAGAAAGTAATAAAGGAGGGTATATTAGTCATTTTTGGTCTGATTAACGACGCGACTTTGACAGTAATCAGCGGCAGTAACAGCCGCGTTTGACATTTTCTTTGTGCAACGACGAACATTAGAAAAATAAAGAGACGATTTTTCGCCCACCATTCCCATGGATTGATTCCTTTTCCTTTCTCATTTCCGATCCAATCATTTTGTTGGGTTCCATAAACCCAGTTTCAGAAGATCAAACCTTTTTGCCCTAATTCGTCAAAGTTTACTTTCCGAATCTTGCTTTTTTGAATCTCGCCGATGGCGGATATCGTGAAGCAAATCCTAGCGAAGCCGATCCAACTCTCTGACCAGGTGGTCAAAGCCGCTGATGAGGCTAGTTCCTTCAAGCAGGAGTGCGGCGAACTCAAGGCCAAGACCGAGAAGCTCGCAGGTCTACTCCGCCAGGCTGCCCGCGCTAGCTCCGACCTCTATGAGCGACCCACTGGCCGGATCATCGATGACACCGAGCAGATGCTCGAGAAGGCTCTCTCCCTTGTCCTCAAGTGCCGAGCCAACGGCCTCATGAAGCGCGTCTTCACCATCATCCCCGCCGCCGCCTTCCGTAAGATGTCCGCTCAGTTGGAGAACTCTATCGGTGACGTTTCCTGGCTCCTCCGCGTCTCCGCTCCCGCCGAAGATCGCGACGACGCTGGATACCTTGGTCTTCCACCAATCGCCGCCAACGAGCCCATCCTCTGCCTGATCTGGGAGCAGATTGCTATTCTTCACACCGGATCCCTGGAAGACCGCTCCGATGCTGCCGCCTCGCTCGTTTCCCTGGCGCGTGATAACGATCGCTACACAAAGCTTATCATCGAGGAAGGAGGTGTGGTGCCTCTCCTTAAACTGCTCAAGGAAGGCAAACCGGAGGGCCAAGAGAACGCTGCTCGTGCCTTAGGGCTACTGGGTCGAGACCCTGAGAGCGTCGAGCACATGATCCACGGCGGCGCCTGTTCCGTCTTCGGCAAGGTCCTCAAAGAAGGACCTATGAAGGTCCAGGCGATGGTTGCGTGGGCAACGTCGGAGCTGGTGTCGAATCACACCAAGTGCCAAGACGTGTTCTCTCAGCACAACGCGATTCGGCTACTCGTCGGCCACTTGGCGTTCGAAACGGTCCAAGAGCACAGCAAGTACAGCAAGTATGCCATTGCCAACAGCAAAGCTACCTCCATCCACCACGCGGTGGTTCTCGCCAAGGAAAACCCTAACTCCTCCACCGCCTTGGCCAAGGGCGTGGACGAGGACCAGAGCTCGATTCCCCATCCGACGGGGAAGCAAATGCCGCATCAGATGCACAGCGTCGTCGTCAACACCATGGCGGTTAGGGCAAACCCTCCGAAGAAGTCTTCGACGAGCAATGGTGTGAGCCAGAGTAATGGTGTTAAGGCCCCTTGCAATCTACAGCAGCACCAGAATTCGACGTCCAAGACGCGAGAGCTGGAAGACGCAGCGACCAAGTGTCAGATGAAGGCGATGGCTGCGAGAGCGCTGTGGAAGCTGGCGAAGGGCAATTCCACCATCTGCAAAAGCATTACAGAGTCAAGAGCCCTCCTTTGCTTCGCTGTTCTGATAGAAAAGGGCAACGAAGAGGTCAGGTACAACTCAGCTATGGCGTTGATGGAGATCACGGCCGTTGCAGAGCAGGACGCTGACCTGAGACGCTCCGCATTCAAGCCCAATTCCCCGGCCTGCAAGGCAGTGGTTGATCAAGTGCTTAGCATCATTGAGATTGCGGATTCTGAGCTACTCATCCCGTGCATCAGAACGATCGGGAACCTTGCTAGAACATTCAGAGCAACAGAGTCACGGATGATTGGGCCCCTGGTGAAGCTTCTGGACGAACGAGAGCCCGAAGTGACAGGGGAAGCAGCGGTTGCTCTCACCAAATTCGCCTGCACGGAGAATTACTTGCACAAAGATCACTCGAGGAGTATTATAGAAGCTGGAGGGGGAAAACACCTGGTTCAGCTGGCCTACTTTGGAGAGAGTGGCGTTCAGGTTCCGGCATTAGAGCTCCTATGTTACATAGCACTCAATGTCCCGGACAGCGAGCAGCTCGAGAAGGACGGTGTTCTGGCAGTCTTGGAGTGGGCTTCGAAGCAGTCTTGGGTTACACAGCTGGAGAGCTTAGAAGCTCTGTCGCAGGATGCCAAGGGCAGACTGGACCTTTACCAGTCAAAAGGATCAAGGGGTTTCAATTTCAATTGATTCATTGTTTCGATTTTGAATTTGATTTCTTGAATTATACCTTGTTGTTTAATACCACCACCTAGCACCTACGTGTAAAGCAAGAAGATAAAAGGCTGGAGCTTTTTGTAGTTTGATCTCTGTTTTATATTTTCTGTACAGATTCGTATATCTGCAGACGATATCATTGGTTACTTGAGCCTTTTTTGTTTTTAAGTATTTCCTGTAATATGGCATGAAAGCTGGTGTCTGAAGAGAGGTCTCATGTTAAGCTGCACTACATGTCGAACTGTCAAAGTAAACGAGTACAAGAGGCCCATTGTTAATTGATTAAGCCCATTATGTAGCCCATTAACTACTAGATTGTGAGGAGTGATGTGTGAACATATCTGTGATTGATATGTAGACAATAAGGCGAATGAAATCCGCAATGCTAAAACTGGGACAATGATAAGCTGTAATAACTTATCCTCTTACACTTGGCCTCGCATTTTCCTTCACACAATCTACACACATCCAATCACAATCTGATCATCATTTAGCTTCCTCTAAACCAATTTTCTTTGATCCTTTTTTGCCAGAAGAAAGACAGAGGCCCATCTCTACTTCTTCTTCTTCTTCTTCGTCTTCTTCTTCTTATTCTTCCATTTTGATCAAACATGGCTGCTGCTATAAGTGCTGCAGTCTCTTTTCCTTCCTCCAAATCCTCTTCTCTTCCCACCAAAACCTCTTTCGTCTCCCCTCAAAGGATTTTCCTCAACAAGGTATCATTTTTTTTCCTATTTACCATCGTTTTAATGACAGACTAGCTTTGGTTCTCTATTGACATGCATAATTGGTATTACCGACAGAGCACACTGTGCTACAGAGACGTGTGTATTGGGGGCAGAGTGAAGGCTCAGGTGACGACCGAGGCAACAGAGGCGCCAGTGAAAGTAGAGAAGGTTTCAAAGAAACAGGAAGAAGGAATCGTCGTCAACAAATTCAAACCTAAGAACCCTTACACTGGTCGATGCCTCTTGAACACCAGGATCACTGGCGATGATGCTCCCGGTGAAACCTGGCACATCGTCTTCACCACCGAAGGTACGCTTTTCCCCACCGCAAATCCAAAGTTTTGACTTTTCTCAAGTGCATTGCTTTTTTATAATTCTCCGATGATACGCATAGCATGTGATCAACGTGTGTATTGGATTGAGGGCGATATTTGATTTGGTTTGGTAAAAAAAAAATGAAAATATGATGAATTAGGTGAGGTTCCGTACAGAGAAGGGCAATCGATAGGAGTGATTCCAGATGGAATTGACAAGAACGGGAAGCCCCACAAGCTGAGGTTATATTCAATCGCCAGCAGTGCCATTGGTGACTTCGGAGACTCCAAAACCGTGAGCTTTCCCCTCTGACAAGTAAACAATATAGACGAAAACAGATGATCTTTCTCTTATCTGCAATGGTTTTATGCAGGTTTCTCTCTGTGTCAAGAGATTGGTTTACACAAACGATAACGGAGAGCTTGTTAAGGGAGTCTGCTCCAACTTCTTATGTAAGGAGAAGAAGAAGAACAGTGGGTTTTGATTACGGTTTTTAAAAAATCTCTTCTTAGATTTTGGGTTTTTACAGGTGACTTGAAACCCGGTGATGAAGCAAAGATCACTGGACCAGTTGGTAAGGAAATGCTTATGCCAAAAGACCCAAATGCCACCATCATCATGGTATGTCATATAATGGCCACACGTGGAGAAGAATTACAAGTTACACAATCAACAACTCGTACTGATTGCTTCTTGTTTTCCGTTTCCCTAGCTTGGAACAGGAACTGGAATAGCTCCATTCAGATCGTTTTTGTGGAAAATGTTCTTCGAGGAGCACGAGGACTACAAGGTGAAACCAAGAGCAAACTCTCTGACACACACAGTTGTTGCCGATTATAGTAACTCACTCACCATTTGACATTGGATTTATTGTATTTAGTTCAACGGTTTGGCATGGCTCTTCTTGGGTGTACCAACAAGCAGCTCGCTGCTCTACAAGGAGGTACAGTAGCTAAATCATATTCATTTTTATCGATGTTGGGTCTTAAACAGGCAAAAGCTGGTTAACCTGTGTGGATAATGAATGACAGGAGTTTGAGAAGATGAAGGAGAAGAAGCCAGAAAACTTCAGGCTGGACTTTGCGGTGAGCAGAGAGCAGACGAACGAGAAGGGAGAGAAAATGTACATTCAGACAAGAATGGCAGAGTACGCAGAAGAGCTGTGGGAGTTGCTGAAGAAAGACAACACCTTTGTTTACATGTGTGGTCTTAAGGGTATGGAGAAGGGTATCGATGAGATCATGGTCTCACTTGCTGCTAAAGATGGTAAGGCACATCCATTTCAGTTTTTGGGAACCACCCAAGCCTCTCTCTGCACATGGTATTAACTGGCTTTGAACTGAAACAGGGATCGATTGGTTGGAGTACAAGAAGCAACTGAAGAGGAGTGAGCAGTGGAATGTGGAAGTCTACTAAGGAGGGAGCTTGTGAGGTGTTTATTATTATCATTATGTAGATAAAGCTGATGGCGCTGTCAATTCTGCATATCTTTCTTCTTCCTTGACTCTGTTCTTGGGAGGATTTTCATCAAAAAGAGCATCTTTACCACCAAATTACTCTTTCTCACTTCCTATTCATCTTATATTTCTTACAACAATATCCAGTAGTGTTTTGTGGAATATATATATTTACAAATGGTCAATATCCATCTTGCTACAAACCGTGAAAATACAGATCGTGACACGTGTAAGACGGTGAGGATATAAGAAGTAACAGGTGGGAAGGCAGAGTGTTGAGCTCCCTCTTCTCCCGCCATCATCAATCCTTCTTCTCTGCTGCGTCTGCAGAGTGAAGCCACCATTTCAATTTGACGACTTTCACAGATTCCACTCATCCAGTAAGTATGTATATCATGTAACAAGTGTGTTTTCACCGTCTGGCCCGGAATTCTCGCCAGCTCCAGCCGGTTGGTCCGGCCTGTTCTGGGGCCGTAGAGGCTGCAACTTCGACGACTAATGTCACAAGCCCCTGCCTCGTTGGAGACTGCGGTTCCGGTCGCATGGAATGCAACGGAGCTAGGGCGGTTCCGCCGGCCGAGTTCACCATGATATAATCGTCTACGAAACAGAGAGACCACTTGACCTTGGTCGTGAGGAGGAGGGACTTGTGAAATTAGATTAAAAAAAGGGACTGGTTTCTGAATTGAATACCCAACAAACCGAATCAAATATGTACAGAAAAAAAAAGTGACATGGGACCGCAGAGACAGCAAGTTCTAGTGGAGGGAATCAGCTGCAGTTCATGAATTGGGATTGGCATTAGGCGAATCCTAAAACCCAATGGTTCTAAGCAATCCACTTTCTATTCTTCAGACGGTCAAGATAAAGCTAAAAGTAGCTAACTTTGAGTAGAGGCATCAGCCTAACTACCCTTTTTGTAAGTGAGATTAGAATGGATAACAGCTGCATCACAAAGCATTCTCCTCTGCTTCTTTGGGTGGCAATTTCTTGATTTTTGCAACAAAAAGGCCGCTGGTTGCGGAGGTGGAAGGGTCAAAACGTACTGTTTTTGGAATGCGGCCACTTCTACACGGCCATTCCTTGGCATTGGCCGTTTCAATCTCTTGCAGGTCTGCATCATCATCACCCAGTTTTCCGTTAGTTACGGAGACCTCAAAATGTTCGATTCTTCTTTTTTCCAAAGGACCCACTATTGACGACAATACACACCAAATTCTTGTTATCAGAATTATAATTCATGTACCTGCAGAGGAGTTTTCAGCAAGGAACTGATCCACGACATCTTCGTTTTGGGCAAGCGTCAAACTGATAGTTACACGACTTAGATCACTGATTCATGTTAAAAGATAAAAAAGGCTTAAAAACAGACAGAGCTTATTGTCTTCTACCTGCAGGTGCTGTATACAAGAGTGCCGCCTTGTTTCAACAATCTAAATCCATTTCTCAGTAGATTTAACTGCAAAAAAGACCCTAGCAATGATTGCCACAGAGGTAATAACAAGGACAGATGCACGAGACACAAACGGTCTTATTCAAATTTACCTGAAGAGCTGTCAAGTTTCTATCGGTTCTCTCAGCATCCAGTACACGGCGTTCCAGCGTTGTCCAACCCCATTGCTCAAACTTCTGGATATGTTTGATTGACCCATCATGTGTGCACTCTGCGTCCACAAGAACCTGCAAAAGCACACACTTCAGTTATGTTACTTTTAAGTGACTGTATGGGCATCTGCAGATCACAACTTTACCTTGTCATACCCACAATATGCATAATCATTTTGGTCAAGGGATCTATAAAGTTCCTTCTTTTTTAGCCCTATTACTCCAGAACTCCCTCCGTAGAAAATAATTTCCGGCTGTCCATTCTGCGGCAGAACAAACTTATTTTTGGCCTTAGCTTCTTTTTTCCTTTCTTTGTAAGGTCTACGAGAAGTCCACGGCTTGAATGTTTCTTCATGATTGTTCGCACATGACCCACCTGAATATAGCCATAGCAAATGAACTCTTTAGCATCGGTTGCGGAAGCTTAAATGAACATATTGGTTTGAAAATGTACAAGTGTTGGTCGCGCTACATGGTAGGTTTGTGGTAGGTGGCACTGAGAAAATTGTTCCATCAGCAAGAAAAAGACGGCTCCTTTCACCAAGTCCATATTTTTGAAGCATTGTTCTGCAGGCAGCAAGGCGATGCCTTGCTACATCGACACCCGTTGCAGTCCCCTTGTCACCCAGTAGGTCTAGCATCATACATAGTTTAGCACCTGAGAGTATCCCCCCCATTCAAAAGAGGTTGTTATACACACAAGACATACAAAATCTATGAACTCGGTGGAAGAGAGATGTATTTCATTATTACCAGGAGCAGCACAAAGGTCCAAGACATGGTCACCTGGGGAGATACCAAGAGCTGAAACAGCAGCACCAGAAGCTGCGTCGATTCCGTACATCTGAAAGATCCCACAAAAACCCAAAGAAAGAAGAAATAAAACGAAGCAGCTGAGACTAGCGAGGAAATTTGGTTATTGTTTGCTCTCTCACCTTCCCTTGCTGATACGGCTTGGAACTCGCAATATGAACATCTGGAGGAATGGAGTAAAAACCAGGTAACCAATTTACCTTCTCCAGCTTACAGTTAATTTCAGATTCAATCTCTTGCACAAAATCCTCGAATCCAGGTTTCAACCTTCAAACGGACCTTTGGATTTTAGTACCAAAATCTGCAATCATGACAAGAGCAAAGGGGAGGGGTCTCTCGAGTTACCTTACCTTACATAGCGTGGAACTGAATCTCCTTGAGTATAGATTGAAGGATCAATGCCATTGGCCTCTAGAAACTTAAGGAAAGTCTCCGGCAACTGCAGCGTCGACGCCTCTTCCATGAAAGAGGTCCTTCGGTAAATTGCCCGGAGAATCGCCGGAGGAGAACAGAATAGAGAAGGGCTTAGAAGTATGCGCAAACGCAGAGAAGCCCAAGGCTTTATACATTTACAACTCAAAAGCCCAAACTTTTTGACCGACCAGCTCAAAAACCGGCTCGATTTAATTGTCTTTTCGTGATTATCATCGGAAAGTTAAATAAATTTGTTCCTGACACAGCTTTTGATGTAAAAAAAACACTTTTATAATAAAAAAAAACACAGCTTTTTATTGAATTTGGTACTACAGTTTGATAAACAACACACTGCAATTCTAGATAGAAATAGGTTATTACATCACACTGGCATTATTTTGATAGGAGGATGAATCTTAAATTAGTTTGCAGATGGCTGCTCCTTGTTGATGGGATAGCCGTGATCCACCCAAGCCAAGTAGCCACCTCCCATGTTTCTTACTTTCTTGAAACCCTATTTTACATTGAACATAGTAATGATGATTCTTTGCTTGAACACAATAATGGGAGTGCGTGTGTGTGTGTATGACTTAAGGGATGACTTACTGCAGCAAGAAGTTCAGTTGTGGCATTTAAGGATCTGGCTCCACTCTGACAACCCTGTGTATCATTGGCAGTTTCGATTTCAGATTAATAAACCATGGTTGACTTTCTATGTGATTTCTCCAAATTTTTATGCTTTCATGGCCAAAAAGTAATTAAAAAAACGTGAGTTTTCATATCTTGTGGGTGTGATGAGTTACCACAAGGATGTCATCAGTTGGCTTGAGAAGAGAGGAAACTTGATCCAAGAAGTCTTGATTCTTCACTCTTCCTAGTGTATCACACAGATCACAAGGGTCTTATATATCTTAGTTGATAACTAAAAGTTTATTGATTTTGATTACCTTGAGGTGTGTTGTGCATGTAGGGAACGTTGAGGATCTTAGGTGCCAGACAATGGCCTCTCCTAAACTCTTCCTCGGTCCTGCATGTGCAAGTAATTAACAACTTGGATTGGTGCTTATATGCATGATGAGACAATAGAGCTCACCTAACGTCAAGATATTGATGGTCGGATTGGAAGAGACTCTTGGCTTGGATCACATCAACAGTAACAACTTCTTCTGGCTTTGAGCTGCAGACTACTGGAATCATCTTTTCTACCTTCTTCTCAAGAAAAAAGAAGAAAGAAGAAGAAGATGAAGCTTTAGGAAGAGAGCAGATAATTATAAATAATCCGCAAAAACAGACAATGTTATTTTAAAGTAAATTATCATCTCTCATATTTTTCCCCATTTATACATGCATACGCATGGTCTAAATAGTAAATATATATAAGCGGTATATGATTTAACCACTAGAAATTTGTTGCTATACATAAGCAAATGAAATCTAGAATAAAGATAAGTCTCACATACGTTGGACAGCTATGGTAGGTAAGTGAGGTCCAAAGCCTACATAGAAAACGTGTTCACTTGTCACTAGTTTAAAATATTGAAAAAAAATTAGCCAAGTTTCTCACGTTGCTGATTATATTGAATTCAGATGAGATAAAAAGAATGTTGGCTGAATATAGTAAACAAAAAGGGAAAGGAACGAAAGTGAAAGCCATCTTTGTCGATGGAAACAAAGTTAATGGTGATGGAATTGCACAACTAACGACCCACCCCATGAAGGAGTCATTGTATTGATGATGAGACGTTAGGTATGGGATGAGGACGATGAGTCATCCTGGATGACGTCTTCTTCTTCCTCTCTTTATTTGTTCTTACGTATAAGCCAAAAAAGAACGAAGCCACGTTCAATGGATTCCTTTCCACCATGTATGGGACTCGGATTTATTATCTTACAAACTTTCGGACAAGAGATAACATAGAAAGATTGGACAGAGACAGAGATAATCTAACTAAGATCTTATTTTACTCAAAAGCTTTGTTTCTATCGACCTGTATGCATTTATGTACAGTCACACAACACTCAAGTGGTATATCAAATTCGCAAATTAAACATCAAGAAACAACAAGACTCTCCCACGCACAATGATCATTCTATGGACAAAAACAAAGCTAGAATGACTGCGAGCTTATGTACATATTACAAAGAACGTACACATGCCAAGTACAACAAGCAGGCGAGCAAAGCAACTCAGATCTTTTTTGATACCAGCAGCGTACCGACCAATATGGCAAATTCAGAGTCTTTACCTATACTTATCCCAACATGATTTACCATTCAATATCATTTGGAACAACAGATCGATGCAAACCTGGACCTGATCCACAGAACCGAGCACTGATCTGGGTGTTCAGCCGCTCTACGCCAATATTAAATCTAATGGCTTTGACTGGATTGAGCAAAGGTAAATCTACTCGTACTTGTATATGTTCTAGGAGTATCTCGTTTATGTGCCTGCAGCAACAAAAACAAGTGTATTGAATCCACCACACACACACACGAAAAAAGGATTAAATAACTACTCGGACAGTTACCCAGGGATTTGACAATACATATGGAAACATTCTCATGGGCACACCTCGGAAGACATAGTCTCGGTTCTTATATCATGCTTGCACACCGGACAGGATATACCCCATTTCGTCAACCAAGAGTCGATGCAACTCAAGTGAAAAGCTGCACAAGTCGACCAACTGCTATGAATTACCCAACACTTACAGAAACTAAGAAAGGCCAAATCTTTGATCATTCTTCGGATGTGCACATTTGACCCATCATATCATTCTAAGAAATGGGGTTGTACCAAAAACTTCGATGACTAATCCAATTGGAATTGACAGAACAGGAATGTTTTGTACACTAAAACCATAAAGCAGAAACAATTATCGTAGAAAGACATTAATTTTGGGAGCTTAGAATCTAAAAAGAAAACATAAAGTCTTCCTAGATTAAGCAATTCTGTGATGGAACAATAACCAATTTTGAGTAGCTGCAATCTCATAAATTTACATTTCCATGACTCCAGCAATGAACATATTAACGGTGGAAAAACAAAAGAAGAGCAGTTATTACCATGTTGGCAGGGAAGTAGTCTCAGGGTTTCTCCAAACCTGTAATCCTCGAGGCATATGGCACATGTTTCTCCGGATTTGTGGTGACCAGAATCAGTGAAGGTGAAGCTGGGGAGTGTCCGGACCAGCTTTGGATCTACTCTCCTGGTCCTGTTGTGCCTCCCTCGCCACTGGGTCCAGTGTCTGGGTGCAAAGAAGGCAAGCAACAGGAAAGTTATGATTAGAAGGAGAGAGAAGAATGAGATGGCCAGGACAGTCCAAGCACTCCCCTTGCTCGGGGGATAAAGGCAGCATTCACCCTCTCGGCCTCTCGCGTACTTGCTCAAGATCTCACCCGCAGCATTTGAGACGAAGACTGCATCAACTGTAATGTCCCGAGTGTTCACCTTCACTGTGGCAAAACAGATGTTGATTAATGTCCCTGGTTCGGAACAAGCTTATCCGAAATCGCCCAAAGCGTTGACTAAATTTTTTGAAATCGAATGGAAGCTTCGGAGGAAGGCAATATGCTTACTAACGACGAGATCTTCGTTGTCGATGTTGTCATAGACAATCACAGCTTGAAAACCCGAGTTCTGCGCATTCAGCAGCTTATCCTCGAAAGAACATTCGCCACGGATAATCAACGCGAACTTAGTTCTTTGTTCTGTCCAGTTAGATGCGGCGGCGTGGAGCAGCGGTGAGCAACCGTCGAGAGGATCTGCGAGGTACAGAGCTCCACATACTCCGTTTTTGGTGACGGAGCCATCTAGAGTAAAAAGCCCAGAACGAAATGAATCACAATCAACTCTTCAATCGGAAGAGAAATTTCAGATAAGCAAAAAGGAAATTTCTTTAAGAAACAAAAAGAGAGGGGAGAGACGTTGACCAAATTTGGCAGGAAGATCAGCAAAAGAGGCGGAGATAGAATTGAGGACGACAGTGGCAGCCGAAAACTGTAGCAGAGAAGAGAGAAAAGGAGCAGCTGCAAGTAGACAGCGTGAGACAACAACATCTCTCATCTCTCCGCCGTAAAGGTCGTCGATCGCAAAAAGGCCTTTGCTTTCTTCACTTGTAATCCCATCAGAGGCTTTTGATTAAGTGGTTGAAGAGTAAGCGTTCGTGGTGACGTGACGGAAACATATCAGCTCAAACGACGCCGTAGACGAGGAAACAAAACTTAAGCCGTCTGCAAAATCCTTTCGACACCTCACTCCGGAGTGACGAAAAAACTACGCTTTCTTAGTCTAGAATTTGGATTTGCTCTGAAGAACAGTGATACTAGCCATGTCGTCCATGTTCCTTGGGGTCCAAATGCACTCTCTGACATTCTCATTAGGTTCTGCTTCTTAAGTCTTCAAGTCTCAAAACCAGTGAACTAAATCGTATTGGTGGCAGGATGAAGAAAACTCTTTGCGACAGCATGCCCTTCAAATGTCTATGGTTGAGCAACCTTCTAGCCAAGATGCACGAGACACCGATATGTCAGATGCTGCTGCAGACGATGATTACTATACGAGTTAGCCAACTTCTTTCTTGTGGTCGTTCTATATAGTCTTTAACACATGATTAAACCACTCGAAAGTCTTTTATTTGATAAATTTGAATCTAATATTATAAAATAATTAGATAATAGCCTAAAAAACATTAATTTTATCTGCGCAAAGTCAGAGTGTGACATACTATACATAAGGAAAAGTTGTCACCCACAGTTTTATTTTTGGAAAGATTTCATGTCGAAAAATTAGATTATTAATTTATTATAGAACCTAATTAACTAATATTAATATTTGTGGTGAAATGATAATCTAGTCAGAATTAATTAAAGAGAAACAGTTACTGAGACTGTCGGATCTGATAAAAAACCAACGATACGGATTGGTCTTTAGCTTTGACCCTCGTTTTTCTCTCCATTTCTTGTAATGTATAAGTCTCCTTCTCCACACACACACAAAACGCTGTAAGAAACAAACAAGGAAACATCTGAAGCTCGATGGCGAGACCCGGTTTGTCTTTGTTGACAAGACTAGTCTGTGTTCTAGTTTCCCTTCTCTGGCTGTGGCTTGAGAGCGTTAATGGCGGCTACGTGAAGTACCGCACCGAAGCTAGAGTTGTGCCGGGAAAACTTAATGTTCATCTTGTCCCGCATTCTCATGACGATGTTGGGTGGTTGAAAACCGTTGATCAGTACTATGTCGGATCAAACAACAGCATCCAGGTATATATATTATAATAGAGATTAAAGAAGAACCATATATAGAGATTTATATATCCTGAATGATTGATTAAAATTTTAATCAGAACGCATGCGTGAGGAACGTGCTGGACTCAGTGGTGGATTCGCTGCGTCGTGATCTCAATAGAAAGTTTGTGTTCGCTGAAATGGTGAAAAACGCATCGCTTTGAAACAGTTAATGTTTTACTTCTTAATTATCTTGTGCGATCTCAATGTGAATATGTTAAATTACAAAAAAGGCATTCTTTACGCGTTGGTGGGAAGAACAAAGCACTGAGACACAAGAGCAAGTGAGGAGGCTTGTGAAATCTGGACAGCTTGAGTTTGTGTAAGTTTGTTCACCAACTTTGCATTTGATCATTTTTTTGTTTGGGGAGAATGGATGGATGGATTTGTGTGCAGAAATGGAGGATGGAGTATGAACGACGAAGCAACGTGCCATTACATAGATATGATCGAGCAGACAACGTTGGGGCATCGGTTTATAAAGCAGCAATTCAATACAACTCCTCGTGCTGCTTGGCAAATCGATCCCTTTGGTCATTCCTCTCTCCAAGCTTACCTCCTCGGAGCAGAGGTCCGTCTCTAATTAAAGTAGCCTCATTTCTCTCTTGTCTCTTTGAACAAACGAATACGGAAAAAAGAAAAAAGAAACCAACTTTGGTGGATGCAGTTAGGGTTGGATTCTCTGCATTTCGCTAGAATCGATTACCAAGACAGAGAGAAGCGCAAGGCCGAGAAATCCCTAGAATTCATCTGGAGAGGATCCAAAACTTTGGCTTCTTCGTCCCAGATATTCACCCATGTCTTCCCAGTTCATTACGGCCCACCCACTGGCTTTCACTATGAAGTCAGCGATGACTACATGCCCCTCCAGGATGACCCTCGTTTCGATGCCTACAACGTCAAGGATGTGGTTGAGAATTTCGTCAATGCTTCTCTCTTTTATGTAAGTTTTTGAGCCCCAGTTGAATCCTTCTTTCTTGGGTACTTCTCAAACTTGTCAACCACTTGATGCATAGGCCAATGTGAGTCGTGGGAACCATGTGATGTGGACAATGGGTGATGATTTTCAGTATCAGTACGCTGAGTCTTGGTTCAGACAGATGGACAGACTTATCCATTATGTTAACAAGGTTTCTTCTTTCTTTCCTTTCCTTCAATCTTACTATTATACTCTCTTGCCCCTAAATTCACATTCAACTTTTTCTTTCACAGGATGGCCGTGTGAACGCCTTGTACTCCACACCATCTCTCTATGTTGATGCCAAGAATGATGCCACTAATGTCACTTGGCCTCTCAAGACAGATGACTTTTTCCCGTGAGTGACTTATCATTGTAAACAAAAATCAATTAAACATTCCTTCTCAATCTTGTACTCTTCTATCTGTGTTCATCGTAGATATGCGGATCGGGAAAGCGCCTACTGGACTGGCTACTTCACCAGCCGCCCTGCTTTTAAACGATATGTTCGGGCTCTTAGCGGATACTACTTGGTATCAAACTGGATCCAATCGTCTGGTTTCAGTTTTCTTTGTGAAATTCAGACACCAATCTTTTTTTTTGTTTTTCTCCAAAACAGGCGGCAAGGCAACTTGAGTTTCTGGTGGGCAGAAAATCTGGAGGTCCAAACACTTGCAGCCTTGGGGATTCTTTAGGAATAGCACAGCACCATGATGCTGTCACTGGAACTGCAAAGCAGCATGTAACAAATGATTACATCAAACGCCTAGCCCTTGGTGCTTCGGAGGTAACAAACATACTGGAATTCTATTTCAAAACTCTTTGATCAGGTCATTGGTTTCATTGTATAATCCCTAGGCAGAAGCTGTGGTGAATTCTGCGCTGGCACGCTTATTGAACAAGGCACATACAGAGCCTGAGATAGCATTTAGTCAGGTTACATATCCTAGAAACTCGTTTTGTTTTTGAAAAATCCATTTTTTTGGTAATGTGGGATATACTAGAGTAAAAATTCAGTGTATCTCTAATAGTAACCTGGTTTATACCTTGTCATGGAATTAAATGAGCAGTGCTCGTTGATGAATATCAGCTATTGCCCAGTGACGGAAGAGACCATTTCAGGCCAGAAGAGCTTGGTAATTTCATAATCACTAAGATATAGCTCTCAGGTCTCAGCTTAGGCTTCAGCTTGTCTCACCATTTGATCTTAATTTAGATTCTGGTGGCCTATAACTCCCTTGGATGGAATCGTACAGAAATAATCAGGATACCGGTTAGAATTCATGGATCTTTTACCATCTTTTTTAATCTAGTTTACGATTTCTCTGTTTTACTAAGAGTCATGGTATGCACCCAGGTCAATGATGCAGGTCTAAGCGTGGAAAATTCTTCTGGAGAAACCCTTGATGCTCAATACATCCCCATGGATAATGTCACCAGCAACTTGAGAAGTAACTATACAAAAGCTTATTTGGGAAAATCTTCAGAGCAGATTCCAAAGTATTGGCTCGTGTTTAAAGCAACAGTGCCGCCACTTGGTTGGAACACATTCTTCATATCTAAAGCAAGCGGGGAAGGTATAGAGAGAAAGGGCTCATGCTTAGCTGTAGAGGTTCGATAAAGATACACATGTGCCTGTAACTCATGATCCTCTTGCATGATGGTACAGGAAACAACAAACACAGACACTCTCCAGCGATGTTTAGTCCAATGAAGGATATGACTGAAATTGGTCCAGGAAATCTAAAGATTGTGTTTTCTTCGGACTCTGGTCTTCTCGAACGGATGTACAACTCCAGGACAGGAGTAATGTTTTGTTTACTCTTGCACGCTGAAAAATCTTGGAACATTGAAATGTGGTTACAAAATAGATTAAAATACATGTGTTTCTCATGATATATTTCAGGCTAACATACTGGTGCATCAGAACTACTTCTGGTATGCTTCAAATGTGGGGGACACAAAAAATTCCCAGGTTTCGGGTGCATATATTTTCCGACCTAATGCTTCCTTGGCGTATGCTGTTTCGTCGAAAGTGAGTCTTTGAAGCAGTACTACTATATAGCCATACATATATGTGAACTCTAACAGGATATATTGAGATGCTTAGGTTCTATCATCAAGATACAAGATTAAAAAATTCCTGCGTTTCTTTGTTCTTCTACACGCTGGTTATATGTAGGATGTCATATCCTCTGGGATAATAGTCTTATTCTACACACTGGTTTTTCTCTTGAAACAAAAGTAAAACCAGATACAAATAATTAAATAATCAATACAAGTACTTGTTTGGACGAGATAGGCCATGACTGGTGCTTTCATTGGTCATGCGCAGCCGAAGTTGCAGATTATGAGAGGGCCTCTAGTAGATGAGGTGCATCAGCAGTTTAGTCCTTGGGTGGCACAGGTATGTGACTCAGATGGTCAAACTTGAGCTTCTTAGTTACTGTTGAAGTTTTTTGTTAATGCCATACAAATTGCTAATATTAGTTGATACATACTTGTGTTATTCTAGGTGATAAGACTGTACAAAGATAAAGAGCATGCAGAGTTTGAGTACACTGTGAGTGTTCCCAAAACTCCAAATCATAATCTTTGGAAAGTGGATCCTTTCTTCAGGCACATTTTCTTTAGCAGATTGGTCCAATTCCTGTTGGTAAAGATTACATCGGAAAAGAGGTTATTACACGGATGGTAACAAATATGAGCACAGATAAGGCGTTCTATACTGACTCTAACGGAAGAGACTTTCTGAAACGAGTACCCATAATTCTCTATATTCTCTCACATTAGGCAATTTGTATATCATCTCTGTATCTCAGAATAGAATGTACGCTCTGTTGCAGGTCAGGGATAACAGAACAGATTGGCTTCTCAAAGTGAATGAACCAATAGCAGGAAACTACTATCCGGTAAACTACTGATGTGCAACAGAAAACTGTCAAATCAAGAAAAAATGTTGAATGGCTTTCAAAGTGTTAATGCATTGCTTGTCTGAGTTTCTTCAGCTTAATCTCGGAATGTACACAAAAGACGAGAAAGCAGAGCTGTCGGTGTTGGTTGATCGGGCAACTGGGGGTGCTAGTATCAAGGACGGCGAAATAGAATTGATGCTTCACAGACGTACGTGCATGGATGATTCGAGAGGAGTAGAGGAGAGCCTTGAGGAAACGGTGTGTGTCAATGGTACCTGCTCAGGATTAACGGTATGAGTAAATTGTGAAATAGTTAGTGGGTGTGTTCGAGGAAAACTCTTGTTGATCCATACTTACTTGTGTAAATGTAGGTTCGTGGGAATTACTATGTAAGCATAAATCCGGTAGGAGAAGGAGGGCGGTGGAGACGAGAGACTGGCCAGGAAATCTACTCACCTCTTCTAATGGCATTCACACACGACAACAAGGAGAAATGGAAAGCCGCCTCCAATTCTGTCAAAGGTTATGCCATGGATCCTCTCTACACCTTCCCTCCAAACATTGCTCTCATCACTCTTGAGGAGCTGGACCTGGGGAACGTTCTTCTCCGCCTGGCTCATCTCTACGAGGTACGATTTTGAGTTTTTCTTGAATATGGGTTTTACCATGATGACTCTTGAGTGATCACACTGTTATACTTACAGGCTGGAGAAGACAGTGACTACTCGAAACTCGCTAAAGTTGAGCTGAAGAAGTTGTTTTCTGGGAAAATCGTAAGAAGTACTTGCTCGTCTATTTACATGTTGGTGGTGAGTAGATGAATCCAATGATTTGGAAAATGTGGTTTTTTGGGTTGGTGTAGATAAAAGAAGTGAAAGAAATGAGTTTGGCAGCGAATCAAGAGAAGGCTAACATGAAGGAGAAGATGAGGTGGAAAGTGGAAGGTGAGGGCGAACAATCTTCTTCTCTTCCGTTAAAAGGAGGACCCCTTGATGGCTCCGCTTTAGTTGTAGAGCTTGGTCCAATGGAGATTCGTACTTTTTTGCTTCGGTTTTCTCAGAAACCTGTAAAGCAACGGAGAAGAAGAAAGTTGATTCTGGGGTTATGATTGATCTTAAAATCTTTTTAGAATTTCTTGTATCAAACAATTCTCATGAATGAAAATCATCAACGGTTTGATTGCTAAAACGCGCGGGAGGAAGCTTCTTCCTCATTCTACTCTTAAATGGGCCTTTTCTGGTAGCTCATTTTAGGCCCATTAAAGGGCCATTGTTCTCTCTCATCTTAGGCTCATTTCGGGTAGCTCATTGACATTTGAAGAAGATCTGAAGCTTTTTTTTTGTTTTTTTGGCTTGTCACCTAAGTTGGATTCGTCTTTTTTTAATTTCTCCCTGAATACGAAAAAGCAAAGTATAATCGGAGAAAGAGAAAGGCGAGAGAGATGGCCAGATACGATCGAGCAATTACTGTCTTCTCACCCGACGGCCACCTCTTTCAAGTCGAGTACGCCCTAGAAGCTGTCCGCAAGGGTAACGCCGCCGTCGGAGTCCGCGGCACCGACACCGTCGTCCTCGCCGTCGAGAAGAAATCTACCCCCAAGCTTCAGGATTCTAGGTTCGTTTCGATCTCTGCTAAATATTAAGTTATTTTGGGCCTGATCCTCTCCAAATTCACTGGCGCTTTTTTTTCCTTGAATCGACTGCTTTATTTATGATGCAGTTGCTAGTTGACTGAACAATGTTGATATGACCTGCTGATACGAGTGCTTAGTTTGGTCTATGCATAACTTGTTGGCTAAGGAAATCTCCTAGTCTTTCATGGATGAAACCCTAGTTCAGCTCTTTCTCCTGCGGGTGTGCAAACGAATTTTGTTTCTAATACGAAAATGATGTGAATTTCTTTGTGCGAATATCTCTGATACTCGTTTACAAGGACGCGGCTTTGTTTCTAACATGTATGTGGCTTGGGTTGTCTTATTGTTGGACTTGAGAGAAATGTGTTGTTGTTATTGTTTCTGACAGATCAGCCAGAAAAATTGTGAGCCTTGATAATCACATTGCCCTGGCATGCGCGGGGCTCAAGGCAGATGCGCGTGTATTGATTAACAAGGCAAGGATTGAGTGTCAAAGCCACAGGCTTACACTAGAGGACCCAGTGACTGTTGAATACATCACCCGGTACATAGCAGGGCTTCAACAGAAGTATACCCAAAGTGGTGGTGTCAGACCCTTTGGTCTTTCTACTCTTATCGTCGGCTTTGACCCTTATTCTCGTGTGCCATCCCTATATCAGACTGATCCATCTGGCACTTTTTCTGCTTGGAAAGCTAATGCAACGGGGAGAAACTCCAACTCAATCAGGGAGTTTCTGGAGAAGAACTACAAAGAAACCTCTGGCCAAGAAACTGTTAAACTTGCTATCCGTGCTCTTCTCGAGGTCCGGCTCTCCTACCAATTCTCTTGCTGATTAAAAAAAAATACATTCCAGGCTTTCATTTTCATGTCACTGAATGGTTTGAGCTGATATCGGCTTTGCGTTTGCAGGTAGTTGAGAGCGGAGGAAAGAACATTGAAGTTGCTGTAATGACAGGGGAGGAAAGTGGACTGCGCCAGCTAGAAGAAGCTGAAATTGATGCAATTGTGGCTGAGATAGAAGCAGAGAAGGCAGCTGCAGAAGCAGCCAAGAAAGGCCCTCAAAGGGAAACTTGATGAAGCAAGTATCTCAACTGAGGTCAACTTCGGTCTCCATTCTCAGTTTATCTACATTTTGATATTTGTGGTTCCAACAAGAGTTGCAGTTGTTAGAGAGGATTTGAATGTTTTGAACATACCTTAGTCGCTACTTTTGTTTCTCAATCTTGTTTGACTCAAGCCAACTTTTAGGCTAGTGAAGGAACTTGACCTCACTTTTGTTAACAATGAAAATGCGGTCAGAAACAACTGAAAAACCGTTTAGAATTCGCTCGAACTTGATCAAACCAAGGAGAAAATTCGTTGTATGCATTGTTAGATAGAAGTAACTGTCAATTTCCTATTGAGAAGTAAGCAGAACAATTAGCCTTATCCTACCAGTTTCATATGACCAAACATAAAAGAGACTCAAGATAGTAAACGTCACCAGTCTTGTATTTCATCATCTTCAGAAATTTTACCCTCCTCATCATCTGTCTCTTCCATTTCTGCGAACACATCTGGAGATGCCCTGTAGCTTAGCCATTTCAGCACGGGGCTGTACTCTGTGGCCATCACTGACATATCTGCCACTCTTGACCCCTCAGAGCCTATGTTCCTCTGCTCCCTCAGATTCTTCTACATTAACACATCAAACTTGTACCATATAAAGAAAGTTTGGACATGTATAATTAGTTTTTTCCCCTGAAAAAAAGGAAAAAAACATTGACCTTGGTTTGTCTTGAGGATTGTTCCACTTGCCAGAGTTTTGGCTTGCGAATCATATGCCATCTGCATACTCATGATACAGACCAATCAATAATATAATTATCTTACATACAAAATATGATACAATCAACTAGCATCCGTTTGTATTAGAAACCTGGATGACCATGGCTGCTTGTTTCCATACAACACACCACGAACAGCCACTGAGGCACCGGCTGACTGTAGAATGTCCTCTGTTTTGTTATGCCCACTTATCTTTCCTCTTAAAGCTGCTAGAAGGAGATCAGCATCAGCCAAATACGAAGACACGCACCAGGCATCTTCTATGGCTCCGTCACTCACGAAATCTAACACTTCATAAACGTTATGAGTCCATATTAGCAAATATTTCAGCTGAAAAAGCACACATACATGTAAGTCTAAGGTCTCCTGTGTCACTCTATCAAGGAGGAAGAAAATGGTGCATATGCTAGGTAAACAATGGAGAGTCAGACAAGCCAGTAGATGATACCATTTTCATGTAGAAAATCCACAACCCCGCTTGCCTGTCCATGAGCTTGGCTAAGAACCTTCTCGGGCGCATCCATTTTCAGTGGTAACCTTGCAAACTGGTCATGCACAAGGTCACTGCAATCTGACACAAACATTAGCTTAGAAGATAATTACCCTGAGCTCTAGATTGCATTATCATAACTTCCTGGTGAGGAATTACCTGATATAATAACATTATTATCAGTCTCTCTTTTGTTGTGGAGAAATTTTCCCAGGGCGTGAAACAAGGAAAGGGTCTCATCCCTACCAAAACAGGAAGATATTCCACTATCCAAACCATTGTGCATTGTCTGCTCACATCCCTGATAACTGGTATCCATGCCAGACAATGGTGATTTCATCTTTGTATGATTCGGTTCGGGCTTAACAGAGAACAGTTGCAAAGATGTAATAGCATGCCGGATGTCTCCTCCGCTGGCACTAGCCATCTGATCAATCTCCACAGTCGATACATTGCAATGTTCTTCTCTGCTTATTCTCTGAAGTGTCTTCTTAATTGAGTTCTTTGTAATGGGATTAAAAGCGACCTGTGAATACACACCCGGATAACCAACTAGAGTTGAAGAAATCATATCTATAGTTAGATCGAGACTGCAAATAGTTTGATGGATGAACCTTTAAAGCCCCTGCTTGCTCAAGATATGACTGAACGTCCTCCATGCTTCGCACAGTCTGGTCAGAAGAGTTTGATTTAACATAGTCAGTGATTAATACCACTGTTGGCATCTGCGTTGATTTCACCAAGAGCATTAAGCAGTTTTGAAGCCTTTCAAATGCATGCCTCCCATTGACTAGAGGAAGGTCATCAATCAAAAGAATGACACGCGCTTTTATTCCCCCAGTACTCGATGAAGTAATCACTCCGTATTTTCTAGTACTCTCAACAAAGTTTTCAAACTCATCCAGCTTCGATGTGTACTTCAGTCCTAGGAGAATTAACCAAAATCGGCAGATAATCACAGGACTAGTACATCAACTATTCCCTGTTTTGTAATTGCAGTGCCAAGACTGAGTACATAACAAAATGAAATAAAAGAGAATTGTCGAGTACCTGAACTTGAGTTATGCACATGTTCTTGCCAGAGTGTAGGGATAGGAGCGTTCCATTCATACACTGTGACTCCAAGGATGGACGCAACCAAATGGATAGTAGCAGATTTTCCGGCTCCAGCTTGCCCCGTGACTAGTAGAACATTATTCCTAAAACCATACTGCTCTTAAAGAAAACCAGTAAATTGAATTCTGCAATTACACATCATGAGCTAAGAAACCATAAAGCAATTCAAAAAGCAAACCAATGATTACCTTTGAGCAATCCAAACTTTCCTCAAACCACAGTTTAACTTGTTCAACCTGAATGATTTTATATTAGGAAAAGAAAAACTATATGCGTACGTGGATTAAAGAGAAAGCATAGCTAGAAGGAAAAACAAGAAGAAAGCTACCTTCTTTTTGTGAACAGCAAGCTCGTCCAAGGTGAGAGGCCTGTATTTGTCAACCCATAAATCCGTATTCTTGCTCCTTTCATAGCCTAAACAAGAGGCCCCGGACAAAATAAGTGATAGAAATCCTTAAAGAGCGCAAAGCATCAAAACAGCAACAAAACTGAAAGTCGTGGATCAGACAGGGAGTTTTCGCGTACCAGGAGATGCCTTGAACCCACTCAAAGCTTTATCGAAATCTTCGAAAGACAATCTGATCTGCAAAAGCTAAACTCAGAAGGTGAAGAGCCAAAACATAAGCGAAAAACACGCAAAAAAAAGAAAAGATGTAGACATAAATCTAGTAAGATAGAGAAAAATCGCGCCTTGTCTACGTGACTCGACTCTTTACTCGCCGCCCTAGCACCCGAAAGTCGAGCTTTCTTCAACACTCTAGGATTGGTTCTGCTACCACCCGAGGACCTCGATTTCGGCTTGGCGTCAGACCGCGATGACCTTAAGTTATACGATTCATTGCCATCTTCATCTTCCAACGATAATTCAACCATTTGATTTCCTTTCCCCATCGCCTAAAACCTACCTTTCAGAAATCCGTATCGCCTAGGGTTTACGGAAGACGTATGGAACTTAATTACTCAATTAAAGTCTCAACAACGTTATCTGGATTTGAGAAATGAGTCGAGAACCCGTAGCATTACTGGCGATTCATCGGCGTGTCGTCCCTTTGCTCAAATTTCGCAGTCTTATGCTGTACACTTATTTCTAAACCCTCTCTTCGTTCATGGCTTTAGTTTTTCGCGGGTCGGGTAAACGACACCGTTGCTTTTTTCTTTTGTTACCGGAGAACCAATGCTGTTAGTCAGGTCTTCATACGTGCCCACATTGAGACCAAATTTAGACCGTCAAAATATGATTTGCAGATCTGACGGTTGTTATCTGAGGTGTAGCGTAGGCTGACTCGTGGGGGATTACCAATTGAACCGGAGACTTACTCACCTACCCCCACGCCAAGGCTTCTTCACCAAACCGCACCAATGTATTTTGTATTCCTCTTCTTCAGTCTTCCACCAACCCAATTTCATCTGTTCAACTCTCTCGCCGCGAGCCCCGACTTCTGATCCGGATCGATTTCCATGGCTGCGAACACCATTTCGCTTTCCACCGTCGCCGCCTCGAAGAATCTCCACTCCCTTGATACCCGCTGCTTCAATCCTCCACAAACCATTTGCTTCCCTTTGTGCTCTTCGAAGTCTAAACCTGGGGAATTGTCTTTATCTTCGACCACTATCTCCAGGTCTCGTGTGCGAGCCGGTACGAGCCAGCTGATGAACGAACCGGTTAACGAGAATCGCCCCATGACTCCTCCCACAATCGTCGAGGTTGATTTGGGTAACCGGAGTTATCCGATCTATATCGGCGCCGGTCTGCTCAATCAATCAGAACTTCTTCAAAGGTGTCATCTTTTGTCCCATAAGACAATTTTAATTTAAAATGTGTCCAAGTTCGTCTTTTCATAAAATCTTGTGCGTTTTGAGCTTTTATATTCACCAGCATCAAGCCGGTCGAATGTCGACATCTTTAGGCGTTAGTGTCGATTTAGCAACTTGTTGATATCGTAGCAGATAACATAGTGAGCTTTAAGGCCAATGGTTTTGGTTTGTATATTTCCGCTCACGTACTCGGGCTTTGGAGTTTCTTCATACGGATTTTGTTGTTATATGAATAGGCACGTTCACGGAAAGAGAGTGCTTGTGGTCACTAATGAACGAGTTGCTCCCCTATACCTGGACAAGACTGTAGATGCTTTGACAAGAGGAAATCCGAACGTGACAGTGGAGACTGTTATTTTGCCTGATGGAGAGAAATACAAGAACATGGTATTTGTCTTTCTTCTTTTTTGCGAGTTTTCATGACATAATGAAACAATACTTTACTGAGAAACTAATCATTCTTTCCAGGATACTCTCATGAAAGTCTTCGACAAGGCGATTGAGTCTCGCCTAGATAGACGATGTACATTTGTTGCCCTTGGAGGCGGTGTGATAGGCGATATGTGTGGATATGCTGCTGCTTCTTACCTTCGTGGTGTAAATTTCATCCAAATCCCTACCACTGTCATGGCACAGGTACGTGTAGAAATTTCTTGTCTAGATCATTTAACATCCCAGAAACTAACACGCTTATCTATTTCATTGCCTTGAAGGTTGATTCTTCTGTTGGTGGCAAAACAGGCATAAATCATCGTCTTGGAAAGAATATGATCGGTGCATTTTACCAACCACAATGTGTACTAATTGACACTGACACGTTGAACACACTGCCAGATAGGGAGATGGCGTCAGGTCTAGCTGAAGTGATCAAGTACGGGCTTATCAGGGATGCCGAGTTCTTTGAATGGCAGGAGAAGCACATTGAGGCCCTGCTGGCAAGGTATTAACATTCGGGGTGTGCCCAAAACAAAAACGTTGAGATCATCTATGTGTCTATCGCTGTAAAAAAGGTGTAATAATTATAATTGCAGGGAACCGGCTGCATTAGCTTATGCTATAAAGCGCTCATGTGAAAACAAGGCGGATGTTGTGTCACAAGATGAGAAAGAGAGCGGCTTGCGAGCAACCCTGAACTTGGGTCATACATTTGGCCATGTAAGTAGTGTGTAACAGCCTCTTTGGACATTCCTTCTTATCAAGTCAGTATCCACGCTTGACCTATCATTTCTTTATGCAGGCTATAGAAACAGGCTTCGGGTATGGAGAGTGGCTCCATGGAGAAGCTGTTGCAGCTGGAACGGTATCTCCTTCTATCTTTCTCTGCCATACTGCTAAACGATTCACAACACGAGATGGTTCATTCTGTTAGTTAAATTTCAGGTAATGGCAGTGGACATGTCATATCGTCTTGGCTGGATAGACGACTCGATCGTTGAGAGAGTAAACAACATCTTAAAACGAGCGAAGTTGCCTACAACACCGCCAAAGACCATGACCGTCAGCATGTTCAAGTCCATCATGGCGGTGAGTTTTTTTTGGTGAAATCCACCTGTAAATGAAAAATTCTGGATTTTTGAGCCAAGGTTTCATTGTAATGTGTGGTAATTCAGGTGGACAAGAAAGTGGCAGACGGACTGCTGAGGCTGATTCTTCTGAAAGGTCCGCTCGGAAACTGCGTTTTCACGGGAGATTATGATCGTGTGGCGCTGGATGCCACGCTCCGTGCATTCTCCAAATCCTGAGAACTTGTTCTGCTTCCCTCGATTTTTTTTTGTGTCCAGATATGGATATGTATCATGTATACCGAACTTGTAACTATAGCTTTGTGGAATATGATAATAATGAGCTTCTAAAAAAATATAACTCGCCCGGTATCGGACAACAGATGCGTTTCGATTCTTAATCAATCTGGATACTTACTCTGGGAATTGTTCCTTGCAATCTAAGACAAAACACGTTTCTGATCATGTTCACACCCTCACCAATCAGATTGTCTTCTTACGTCTGTTTCTCAAGTCTTTATGAAATAGCAGAACTCAGAGAATTTAAAACGAAGGACCTTTTCTGTTCATGTAAACACACTCACGAATCAGATTGTCTTCTTACGTCTGCTTCTCAAGTCTATGAGAGTAGCAGAAACAGAGTAGAAACGTGGGATGCATTGCCCCGTTTAGAGAGGAAATCAAACAACTTCTTTTGCATGTTCTCTCTCTCTCTCCAAAGAATCTGTGCGTTTTTAGGTATTTAAATGCAAGCACTTAGAAGTAATAATATCTATATATGCAGACGAGATCAACATGGTGGTGGGAGAAGCTATGGAGAGAGGATTGAGTCTGGTCTGCTGTTGTCTTCTCGTCCTCTGTTACGCACTGCTTCTGCTATACCCTGTTTGGGTGATTGCATGTCTCATCAGTCTATTCATGGCGTCTCACCTTTCTCTCTTCTTTCTCCTCTTACTCCTACATCTCTTCACCTCTTTATTCTTTTGTTTCTCCCTTTTGATCTCAGTGGAATTTAGATGACTGACACATATATATATACCATTTCAGACTGACTTTTGTTACTTTAAGAGTGTAAAGTATACACACACACACATGACATGGTGGTCGAGTAAATGAGCTAGGAGTTGATCACATGATGGTGCAAGCGTTGGGATTTTCATCGCTGAAGGCAGAGGTGTATTTGACCTCGAAGGAGCTGGCACGAGCAAGCGGGGCCACAAGAGGGTCGGCGAGTGCGTTGCGAACGTAACCAGGAGGGGCCTTCTTGTCGTACGCGCCAGGTGCATAAGGGTGTGGCACCACCTCGTAAGGCACGTAAGGCCACAGCTCTGCCTTCTTCCCCGTCCGATGCATCACCCTACGTACCACCTTGTTGGGTTGGACGAATCCCTCGACCGTGAGTTTGCTCTGTTTAGGATCGACGGTGACGTTGCTGACTCCTTTCATGCCTTGCACCGACTTTCTCACCCGTCTCTCGCACCCTTCGCAGTCCATCTTCACTTTTATCTCCACCCTCTTTTTATTGTTGTTGTCATCATCATATGAACGGTAAGCATACACACAGCACACTCGTAATTTAAACAAATTGCAAGAAAAAGGAAGAAGCACAAAGTATATTAGAGAAAGAGAAGAGTGCCTGGAACTGCTTGAGCTTTTTGTGGCGGCGGTCGCGGTAACAGAGGTCCAGGCAGCCCATCAACGCCGATTAAGTTATCTTCTTTTCTTCTTTTCTTTATCTTCTTTTTGGAACTTTTCAAACCGTGGTGTTATCAAAGCTGGAACATACATACATAACAGTGAGACAAGATGCCCACATTTGCACGTGGACGAGTGAGAGAATGGTATGTCATTGCCAGCTGTTTCATTGTAGAGCTTTCTAGTTGATTTGGGAATGGTGTGTGGCAAACCAAGCATTTTATCTGCTTGATTGGAACTAAAATTACTCCCTTGCGACTAGCGAGTTTTGACTTTTGTACATAAAAAAGAAGCCACAGAAGATTAACGTATCGATGATGTCTCAACAGTTTTGTTTCGTATCCAAAAACTTTTTGAAGGAAAACAGAAAATGTTCAAAAAAGTTGAGCAGCGTATTATTACTGTTTTCCTTATGAGACTTGAGTATCATCAATCAGTTCCTATCCGATTCTAAACCAAAAAAAAGAGAGATAGAGAGAGAAAAAATGCGAATGAGTGTTGTATTGTCTCCAACAGATAGAGAGAGAGAAAGAGAGACAGAGACACTTGTCTTTCTTCCTTTTTCTCTTTACTCTCCCTCTCTGCTCCATTCTGATAGAGTCATGCTCTCAAGTTGAGACCCCAGTGAGGCATTGTTGTTGCTACCCGCAACTGCTGGACCAGACCTTGACGGCTCATGAGGCAATACATACTTGTCCCAATCTCCTCGCCTCCTTAATGCTTCACCCTACATATCCCACCCACATTCTACATTTTAGCTTTCCTATTAAGGCAATATATGTGGCATTATCCATTTAGTTAGGATACCTTAATTTCCACAACTTCTGAACTTCTCAGCGCCTCCAATACAGTCTGGATGTCTTTAGTCAGTTCCGTGAGCTGCAAAAAGTTACACACATTCGAAAGAATTACTCTTTTCTTTTTTTACGGTCACCCAAAACACAAACACCTTTATATCATAAGATATATTCTTTCTGCACTAGGACATTGGAATCTGAATATAAGCATGTCAGCTTCAGAAGAGATGATGACTTGACTTAGTTAGTGTAAACAAATGCGTTTCAATGAGGACTGGGAACCACTTACTCTCCTGAACCCTGCTATTACTCTAACAGGAACCCAACCTTCATCATTCATCTGACGCCGCAAGTGTTTATCTCTACTTAAGTTGTCAGCGCTGCGTTTAAAATTTACCAAAGGATAAAGTTTGTTATTCGAACTCGTAGTAAAGGCATCTAATGGAACGTTGTTAGGGTGGACCAGAAACAAACACAACCAAACATCTCAATAGCTATGACAGAAACCATTACCTGAAATAATATTCTACTTGTGTCAATATCTTATTGTACAACATGGCATCAAAGCTGGGAAAATACATGGGTAGAGGTGGGAAGTGTCCAACCAAAGCCATCGACTCTGGAGGTGGATGTGGCATAAAGACGTGCGGCGCATAATCTGAAGATAGATACAACATTAGAATATGGAATATAAATGTATATGTATATGAGAGAGAGAGAGAGAGAGAGCAAAAAAGGTCACCAAGACCATACCTTGGTAGAGAATGGGGCCACCATATGAACCTAATTGAGGCGCTGCCATATATTGCGCACTACTGGCAGGAAAAGATGGTGGCCCCATCAGCATCTGCGGCGGTGTCATCATCCCAAAACCCCTCTGCGGTTGCAAGTGTATGTCTCTCCCACTATAGTTACGGTGGTTCCCATGGTCAAAGTTCCGCCTGTTTCCATGGTGAAGCCCATCCGCACGAGGGTAAGAGCTGCCGTTGCGATACCTATGAGAATTACGGGAGTGAGTAGTTCCTGGGCCACTCCTTTGGCTGTGATTCTGATCTCTAGTGTTTAAAGGCGCAGCATTTGCGGGGTTAGCAGTGGAAGACGATGTGGAGTGATTCCGTCTAAAAGGTTTCCTTTGGCCATTAACGTTATAATGGTTTTCAGACGAAGTAGCAGCATTGGCGTTGATACTGGAATTGAGAGGAGTTCCAGCAGCCTGCATTATACTTTTATGTAGCATGTTGAAAAGCAAAAGGAAAAAATGTATATCTATAGGCTATAGGGTAACCAACCAAGCAAAGTAAGTAGCATGCAAGAAAATCAATGAGGTTGAAGATAAAGATGAAACAAGAGTGTGATATGATGCGCAGCAGAGGCTGGTCAATCCCTAGACTATTATCCCTAAATTATTATCTGGTCAAAATGTCCTCCAAGCAGAAAGGGGAAGTACCTGCGGCATTGGCATTGGCATTGGTGATGATCCATCAGACAAATCAGATTCCAAAGAGGGAGACTTGTTGGGACAAGGCCTCGCAGATAGAGACAGAGCAGGCCAGGAATCGGCGCCCATCACAGGGCCGACCTCGTCGGAGCTGCTGGAAGGCTTGTTCCAGACAGGCTTCTTGTCAGCATTGTCGCTGTCGGAAGGAGCCGGAGCATCATGGATCGCGCCGGGACCGGAATCGAGACGTGATCGCGAGACAGAGGGGGAATTATTGGAGTAGCGAGGAGAGATTTGCGAAGATGCCGATTTAGGGGCAGTGGACTCCGTCGTAGCCATCCAGTAAACAAATGAGGGAAAGAAGAAAAGAAGCAAAGAGAGGATCGAAGAAGAAGGAGGGGACGCCGGCGGTGGCTCCGGGAAATCGACCGTGGGGGAAGAAGAGTTGTTGTGTGTGTTTGTGTTTGCCCTCACAATTTTTTACAAAACATCAACCAAACCCTCTTTTTTTACTATAATACCCTCTCGCCACCAACTCGTGTCATTCTCACCTGATTGGACCAAAAGGGTTACACCCAAACACGACACGGTTAACTTATAATTTCTATGGCAAATCACAAAAAGACAACGTTGCGTCAGATGGAGTGGTGAATTCTGATGCGTCTCGACACACCGGTGCGTGCCATCATATTTATTCTACCTTTAGCAAGATGAGAGACGTACAAGATTTTTCGCTTTTATTGGGTTTATTTGGCCCAACACGTTCATTAGAGTGGCTAATTAACTTATGACGGAATATGGCTTACGGAAAAAACAAAGGACACACAACATCATAATTTATAAGAAAACAAAAAAACAGAAATGTTTGACACATGCATCTCTCACCTCGACACATGCATCTCTCACCTCGACACATTTTGACCCACTCTCGAAATCCAAGGGAAACGTACGAGGACAGACAAAGATAAGCAAATATTTGGTTGTTGATGATGATAATTCATAAGGGCAAGAGCAGGACGGGGCAAGGGATGAACTCAGCAAGCAAATTGGCGTCGATGAACTTGGAGTGGATGGCTTCCATGCTCAACACAACCAGCTCCATCCTCAGCTCATCTGCCACCTCTCCTATTACCGCCGTCGCCTTTTTCCCTTCCCCAAGCCTCTCCAGCAGCTTGAAATCCTCGAACCCGCCTGCCACCATTCCAATTTCTTCATCTCCTTTACTCCCACAACCAAGTACATTGCATTTTCAAATTAATTACCTTCGGATAGATGCCACCGGATGTTGGATACTTGAGTCTCGTGCTCCGAAGATGATTCTCTCTTTTCTTCGTCTATGACTGAAGCAAACGTTTTTGTAAATGATCATCAAACTCAGGCTCAGCCTAAGATGCTTAAAGGCAATACTTGTTAATATTACCTACAACTGTGATATCAGCTCCGTACTTTTTTGCCAACCTAGTTGTTGTAGCAGCAGCCTATCACTCACAATGTTTCAGATGATTCATTCTGCTGTCCATTTCTTAAGAAAATATTCACAAGTGGAAAAGCTAACCTGTCTTGTGCCTTCAGAAAGATAAGGATTCCGATCAATCACAGGCAGGAGAAGATGCTTGAAACTAGTAAACGCATCTCCCACAGCTTCTTTCGACTGCGCCTTTACTCGTCCTAACAACAATACCATCGAACCCAGCTCAGGAGTCACGAAACACCACTCATATCCATATCAACGACTACTATTAAACCCTCAACAATTCACCGTTTCCGATTCCAAACATTCCTAGTGGAAATGCGTTTCTACCCAACAATGGCAAAAATTGCCACTTCCCCCCCCCTTCTATTCGCCGATAAAATCGAAAACAAACAGGCAATAAGAGCTGGTGATACCTACCTTTGAGCGCGACCCTGCGATGGTTTGGGAAGACAGAGAGCTCGCGGAGTTTAAATCGAAGAGAAGAAAGAGAGTGGAGAGAAGAGGAAGAAGACGAAGCAAGTGGTGTTCCTTGCTTGGAGGCCGCAGCGAGAACAGAAACGGCGGCGAGGGAGTGCGCAGATGCCATTGAAAGTCGACACGACGAAGCTAGCTAGATACAGCAGAAATTGGATGATTCCAGAAAACAAAAATCTAAAATCTTTCTTCTTCTTCTTCTTCTTTTTTTTCTTGCCAGAAGATGTGATTGCCTGCGGCAAGGTCTTTCTTCTCGAACACATCACAGCCGTTGATTATTTTCCTTATTGAATGGTACTGTAGTACAACAATCTGATCTACCGAGGCCCAAGCTATGTTGAATGTATATATATTAACGGGCCATTTGTCATTGGGTCAAGGCCCTTAAGGTATCGCTTTTACCCAACACTTTTATATATCTTCTTCGGCTCACTTTTTTGGTATTAAGTAAAGGATAATGTTAAACTGAAGCTACTGACTTGTTGGATCTCATCCCGTTATTTTGTTTCTTTCGGACTTGTCAATGTCTTATTTCTCTTGTTAGGGCATTGCTTGCGACTGCAACTAAGGATTATATTATATAAAGGCTTCTCCTGTGAATGAAATATGAAGCCAAAGGCAAGAATGAGTAACATAAATTAATCCAAGAGATGAGAGTCAAGTGACAATGGTTGATGCATCAAAATCTGTACCGTGTAACCTAAATAATCAATCAAAGGAACACTAGTATCGTGTGTGTTGTGTATTGGGCCTATATATATATACCTCATTTACAAAGAAGACAAATGAAAAAGAGAAGGAGAGAGAGAGGTTTGTTGAGTTCAAAGATGTCTTCTGCACAAGGGACAAGAAGCATGCCTGCGAAGCCACTTGTCGATGCAGGGCAGGTGGAACATATGATGGCACTGCGGCAAACTTCTAACAGTCTCTCCCACCTTAAAGTCCTGTTTCAAACTCAAATTTAATTATTGTTTTCCAGCCACAATTTGTTCACATCCAGAACCTTATCCCATTTGTTGTACGCTAAAGTTGGTAAAAAAGGGCAAGTGAGACAAACCTGAAGGCAGACAGAGCAAGAGACAGTCTCCCCTGAGGTGTCTGTGATTCGGACCTTTGGGATCCTGTCCAGAGAATCCCCTGTGAGACCCTTTGAAACGGCAGTGTCGAAGATGTCAGTTTGCTCTTGGAACTGTGACTCCACAGCTCCCATCTGTTGTATAACAAATTGGGATGATGATGATGAGAAATATGTAGAATTTAAAAAAGAGAAAAAAGAAGGAATTAGTTGGTTATACCTGGCTCTGGACCGCACTAAGCATTGCAGGACCAATACGCTCACGAACAAGCCTCCCGCTCAAAAGGCTAGCAATGACATCAATCTATCAAAAGGAGGAGAAATTAAGAGTTGTCGTTGGAAAAGAAAACCAGAAAAGAAAAGAAAGAAGGGTTACCAAGTAGAGAAGGCAACCAATTCCAGAGTCATCGGATTGCCAGAGGAGGAGGGAAGACTCAAGGACTTCGATGGAGAAGACAGCACCTGAGATAGCACCGACGGCGGCTCCTCTGATGAAACCGCTCTCTGTTTCTTGGCCGATCAAAGCCCCTGTCAACGCTCCCAGGAAAGTCCCCACTGAGAAAGCAAAAGCAAAATATATGAACAAACAAAAGCAAAAGGCCAGCCAATATCACATCCTATCTATCTATCTGTCTATGAGGGAAAGGAGGACGAACCTAGAGCGAAGAAGAAGGTAAAGAGAGCGGAGAAGAGGCTGGCGAGGAGGCCAGAGACGGCGAAATGGAAAGAATCTTTGATCCGATGGAGGAGGGAGAGAGGAGAGAGAGGATAAGAATCATCCATATGATATTTTTTACAAAAGCAAAGCAAAAGGGAGAGAAGAAGGAATGAATTTTCGGATAAAAACAAAAAAAATCCCAAAAAGAAGCTTTTTTTCCTTCTCTTATTAATAAGATTAGAGAGGAGAAGGAAGGAAGGAAGGAAGGAAGGAACCTTCTCTCCGCTGACCAGAAAAATTCCTAATGAATGACGACGCGTTGTGTAAAATCTAATCTTGAAACAGAAAAAAGGATTGACCAATTTTATAAGAGGAGAGTGGTTAAGACGTTAAGCCTTGACTTTTGGGCGCCATCCTCTAAACCAAATTTATCTTAAGGGCCCCACTTCTTCTGACTTTCTAATAATTGTATTATCCATTGTCGATCCCTTTTGTCCAAATTGAAATCAAACCTGTTAGGTGAAGATATGGCCCAAGCCCAATCAAGATCGCAACATCTCCATCCACAAAGTAGTAAGTTTGCCCATACAACAATCTCTTCCACAACCTACCAATTACGGAAATCAATGGCGAATCGCCTATAAACATGGAGTGCTCTCTTCATTTACAATAACGACAGCTTTACTGTTCTCAGATTTTTATCCAAAATTAGCACCTCCTTAACCCCCACGATCATAATTAACGCTTTGTTTAATCAGAAAATCTCCCATTTTATCCTTGTTTGGTTAATTCCATTTCTCTTTGGAATTATTAAATTAGTTAAAAAATACACCATACTTTGTAAGATATGTGAAATATAAACACCACCCAACTTCATCAATCAAATGCCATTATTTTTCTCAATAAAAAAACGAACCTCAAGCTCTACACTGCCATGTGCCATCATCTCCCCAAAGCCTCTCCTACTACTAGTGTATCCCTTCTTCTCTGTTCTTGCTGATTTCCTACCCCTGCGCTCAAAACTAGTGTGACATCTACCACTTTCTCAGGCTCAGCTCTCAGCTTTCTGGATCTTAGGCGAAACCACCCCGCTGCCCTGTAGGATCACATCATCACAACTTGAATACTCTTCCTTTTGCATTATATTCTACTTTTTCCGTCCATTTACCAAAAAACTTTAAGCAGCTACTCTGACTCATTTCATGTATCTACTACTTACACTTTCTGAAGCTGGAACTAAAACTTACCTCAACAATTGGATCAAACCTTGTACTCATGTACACGCAACCACTTTGTGGAAGACCACTTGTTCCCTTTGATAACAGCACACCCACCTGCCCAAGTGAACCAAATAACTAATATCTCAAAATCAACCAAAGACAAAACAGTCTGTGTTCCTCTCATCCATCTCAAACTCATCATTTTACAAAAAAAAACTCATCGACTCACCATGAAGACTAGATGGGTCTAGAGTCGCATCAGGTGTCATGCTCCAGAAAAGCAATGCATCTCCCATCTTTGGTTTCACGGACAGCCCTCCTTTCCCGCACTCTGACAACTCATTCCACCATGGCACTGCGCTATAGTTTCCCTTGGCTGCAGGAAACACTGTTTCACCCCCCTCCTCTACATCTGATCTGCACAGTCCCAAGGAGCGTTAAAAGGAAGTACATAACAACAGCTTCTGTTGAAGCCCAATTCTTTTTTCAGTTACATACAGGTACATGAGAACTGTGGCTATCCGCTGGCCCCCATTCCTAGTGTTATACTCATCCATGAAGTAGTCATAATGAGGCTCGTACTTTTGCCCTATTTCATAATGAAGAACTTGAAGACCTTCCCCATGCTCTGCATATTGTGGGCATCAAAAGAACCAGTCAGGCTAATCTGATAATGCCCGCAAAAGGGCTGCCCCTAAGAGATCCAGGGAGAAATGGGGATTAAGAAAATGTCAAATATCAAATAAGTGAGAAAACCACATACCAACTGGTATGAATGTAAAATCTGATATCCTTTTCTCAATTTCACGGATGGTTCTGTCGCGTCCTCTTGCGAGAAATGTCCCTGAGCTCGTTCGCACCCTATTGAGGAGAAGGATGAGGTTGGTCAGCAAAGAAGGCGAAGCTTCTGAATTCACTTAGTACTTAAAAGGTTGCATCGAGTTGAGAACTACTACACCTGCTATCTGTGCTCTTTCCAGTCTTCTGATCGACAACTGTTGACTTCTCCATATGCGGTTTCGCAAGCTCTATTAGATACTTGCATTCCTCCTTGGTCTATCCAGAAACCAGGAATGATACACATACTCCGTCAGTAGGCTGATTTTCGTGGAAAATAAGCACAGCAGGAACAACTGAAACCATCACTAATCATCACCTTCCCTACTTTGAAGTCATAACCTTGTACATTTTTTTATATATTATTATCTATTTTTTTCGTTCTTTCAAATCACAGCCAGTTCAGTTTCCGTATCAAAATCTTCCTTGAATTGATCAAATCTGTACGGGATCAATTGATATCTAGACGTGCACGTATGAATTGGAAGATGTACCAAGTGAAACACAGATTACATTGGAAAAGCAAATGTCATAAAAGAGATTATGTGATAAATATAAGGTTCTCACCAAGAAATTGTGGTAAATAGAAGTTCTTGGTTCCCAAGAGATAATTTCAACCCAACGCTCGTTCTCTGAATCATTCTTGCCACTTCTGCAGAGAAGAAAGAAAAAGAAAAGGCAACTCCGATAGGAAGTTAAGGCACCCAAATGATGATAAAACACTTATTGAATCGGGATCGTTTCGAACCTCTGAAGAGTTTTCCGGACAATGGAACTGAGATCATTGGCTTTGGAGGAACCGGCATTGTTGCTGGGCAGCGAGAGAATTCCAAGCGCCAGAAGAAACAAAATCACGAAAGTGAACATAATCAATACCGCGAAGACGAGCGTTGAGTAAGATGATTTCCGAGCTGAAGGACGATAATTCCTCGGTCGCGCCATCATATTTGCAATGCTTCACGGACCAATCGATCGCCGAGATCCGAGAGAAGCAGAAAGCAAGATTGAGTTTTTTTGTTTTTTTTTTGCAAAAGCAAGAGGAGCAGCATAAAACAGAAACAAACCCGATGGCGGAAGGTGTTTTACAAAGTCGGACTCAGGTCCATTAGAGAGCCCGTTCATTTCGGCCCATTGTTGTCCTATCCAATACATCCGACCGGCATCCCCAGAGAGATTCCGACACGGTGAAATGCAGCTCGCCACACCACACAACATCTCTCTTCTCCGGCCCTCTCCCTCTCGACTTTCTCCTTCTCTTCACTCCCTGATTTTTCCCAGACGATTTTCCTCTATTTCGTATTCTTCTCAAACGTCGATTCTCCCGGATGCCGGCGATGATTTCATCGTCGGCGACTGTCTCGTCTACGACGACGGCGTCTTCGAAGACCCTTATCTCGAGGAGGAGGTCAGTCTCGTCTCTCGTGACGCGATACAGGAGCAGAAGACGAAGCGGCGGGGCAGGGCCAAGAGACTAGTTGAATCCGAGATTGAGCCGGAGAACCTCGTGCCGGATGAATGGAGGGATGTTCAGGCGGAGGTGAACCTGACGAAGAAAGACAAGCGGAAAATAGCGCAGGAGCTGGAGTTCGGGGTTCGGGTGGAGAAGAAGAGACAAGGGCTAATTCCGCTGAGGAGCGTGGACTTGAAGGACTATCTCACGTACAAGGAAGCCAAGCTGGATCAACTGAAACCTGTGGTTCTCGACAAACCGAGCACTTATGGAGCGTCAAGCGATGGAGAGACCAGTATAGCATCCTCGAGCGAGCGAGTAGCTCCGAAGAATCCTAGATGGGCAGTTTACGGCAAGGGATTCGACCACGTTACCAAGTTCTTCAACAGCGACAAGTACGATCCCAGTGGCAAGAAACCCGAGGGTAGGTTTATCTAATCCCCCTTTTGTGAGGCTTAGATGCGAAGCTTATTTGGCTCATCTTTCGTTAATTAATGCCATACGATGAAGCGCAGGCCCTCGGAAGCTGCTTTCAAAAGAAGAGAAATTTATGCTCAATAGCCGAATGCCTCACTTAGCAGTTGCCACTTCCGTAAGTCCCCTTTATCGTCAAACTGAATATTTTTTCTCCTACTGTGTGCTGGTTAAGTTTGAATCTCTGAGAGCCTCGAGTGCCTGGTGATGATTGTGTTATTTTCAGAAAAAATGGCTTCCTCTTCACACACTGGCAGCATCAGGAGATTTTTATCTGGTTGATTCCTTGCTAAAGCACAACCTTGATATCAATGCAACCGACGTGGTATGTGGAGTGCTTTTTTGTGCACTTGGTTATGTATGTGTGGGCGTATTATATCTAGTGTTGTGTTTCATGTGGTTTCTAGGGCGGCTTGACAGCGCTTCACCGAGCAATAATTGGTAAAAAGCAGGCTATTACAAACTACCTGCTGAGGGAATCGGCAAACCCATTTGTTCTCGATGATGTAAGTGGTCTCCTAATAATCTCCCTTGCTTCAGATGCTGCATCTCATCCGTTTGATTTGTGTTAGGAAGGTGCGACCTTGATGCACTATGCTGTGCAGACAGCATCAGCTCCCACAATAAAACTTCTCCTGCTGTATAACGCTGAGATAAATGCTCAAGACAGGGTATGATGTACAACATTCACTCATATTGCCGATTGCGATCAGCTGGTTGACAATCTTGGCACACTTGTGGGTTTTCAGGATGGGTGGACGCCCCTGCACGTTGCAGTACAGGCCAGAAGAAGCGACATTGTGAAACTTCTTTTGATAAAAGGGGCGGACATACAAGTGAAGAACAAGGCTAGTTCCCGCATATTCTCCTAATCTCTCATTCATATCTCGGATTGTTAAAATAGAAAAAGGAAACATGTACTGATTCTGATGATGGCGTTTTTGACTATCCCAGGATGGGTTAACTCCGCTCGGCCTTTGCCTCTACCTTGGAAGAGAGACAAGGACGTATGAGATGATGAAGATGTTGAAAGAGTTTCCCCGTAAGAGATTGGCAACGGATGAAGCTTGACACGAGTCGTCTTATCAGCAGCTGCTGGAATCAGTCACAGTCATAGTCATGTCGAACTGAAGTCTGGAATGCGCAAGTGACAAGAATGAGATAACCGGAAAATGAAAAAAAAAAAATGTGAAAAGGAAGAAAAGGGATGGGCTTTGGAACCTCTGGTCTACACTTTTCTCCGGCTTGTAAAACCCAACGAAAAAACTCTCATTCATCACTTATTAGAATGTCTTTATCTATTCTTACAGAAAATATCTGAAGAAAATAACATCAACCACTTATAGAACTTTCTCTCTCTCTATTTTTCTCATTTTTAGTTGTGTAGTAGTACATAATCTTTTATTTTTATTTTTGAAATGAAGTATTCTTTGTTAATTGGGTTTAAAATAAATTCTGTAAACTCCTCAGAGGTTGTTGGTAGTTCGAGAAGAAAGGATTGGATGCATTTGATGTAATTAAGGAGTAAATAAATACTAATGATATATTAAGCTGGAATTTGTAATTGTGGTGGTAATTGGAAGACAAGAAAGATGTCAAACCTTCGGATAGTTGTGGAACGCCAACCCACTGGACCACTTTTCCACATTTGGTCGGCGTTTCTTGTTTACTCCCTTTTTGGTTTTTTAACTTTTTTACATGTGATGTAAAAGTTTACATGATTCGAACGCTTCGTCTTCACCTTCACATTTCTTTTATGTATTGTTACTGTTATTGTCTACATAATACGGCACATCAGCAACATATGATCTGAAATCTGAAATGTGAATGATGAGCTTTAATATTCGATTTTGTTCCTTACCCCAGGGCATTGCTCTATTATTTAGCTTTACTCGTCATCGTAAACAAAAAATAATTAAAAAACGAAAGAAGAAGAAGACCCACGTGTTGTATAATCATTTTTTAAAACAGCGAGTTTGATTAATAGAGCATTTTCATAACCTTATCTCCTCACTTACATCACACTGTTGATGAACTCTCAAATAAAATAGCGCTAATTATCGAAATAGTCTTCTCTCCATCATTCTTTCCTATATTTCTACTTTTGTGCTCTGCTTCACTTTTTTCTTCCTTCCTCTCTCTCTCCACAACCACCATGCCCGGAGTTGCCTTCTCTTCTGTTGCTGCCTCCAATCTGGGAATCTTCTTCTCCGACTCGACCCCCTTATCCCGTTGTATCTCCGCCTCGGTCTCATCTTCCGAGTCGTCCTCTCCCTCTTCCTTTCGCTGTTGCATCCCATTGAAAGTGAATCTCAGATCGCTACGCTCTCATCGCCCCCTTAAGCTTTCTCCTATTTGTTGCGACTCTACACGCGGAAGCTCCACCTCCCGATCCGGCCTCGGCGATCCCCATCTCGAGTTTCTCCAAGCATCTGTCCTCGTTGCAGGTCCCAATGCGACTTTCTTACAACCTTATTTCTCTGATTTACGCATTCCTTTCCCTTCCCTTTTAGGATTGTATTAGCTGTATGGAGTAGGTTTCAATCGTGAGCGAGGAATTCACATCTGTTTGATAATACCAATCGAATTGTTCCGGCTGTTCATTTATGCATGTCTCTAAATTGGTTGTCATCGTCTTAACAAAAACAGAGACAAGTATGCACTACAAAATGCGGAGACATGGATTTCGGGAAGATTCCATATGGCAAGCTTCTAGGCATATACCTCCATTTGCTGTAAGAGCCAGTGAATCCAGGGTTGGTGTTCTCCCTATTGGACTTGGCTTCCTTCGTCAATTCAAGCACCCAACTATATTTCTCAAGATCTCCTGTGATGGCGACTACTTGCTTCCCGTTATTGTTGGTATGTACATCTACTGATTCCTCCTTCTTATATCTCCCTCCTGGTGCCGCTGTCCTGCTAACTTCCACTTACGCATTGCAGGGGATACTGCTGTTGAACAACTATTAGACGTACCACTGGAAGGCCACAATGAGGTATTCGCTCATGTTTCTATGCTTTTGATGTGTTTGCAGTTTCATTTCCACCCGTTAATATTGTTTTTCGTTTTTGTTATATGTTGTAGGAATGCCCTGATCAGTTCCAGTTTGTGTCTGCTCTTGTCGACAAACTTGGACATGAAGTACAGCATCGTTCCCGACATACCTGCTACCTCTTCTATGTATTATATAACCTTGAATTAGAGCATTAGATCTCGTTGCCACTCAGTTGTATCTGTATTGTTGTTGACAGGTTAAAATGGTGAAGCTTACAAGCAGAGTATTCAACACTTACTATGCAAGTCTATATCTCGGCAAGGTATACTTAAAAAAGACTACAAACATCCTCTTATTTAGGACACGGTTTGTCAAAAGTCTTTCTGCCTTAGGTTAACCATCTGTCCTGCAGCCAGGAGACGATGATGTTATATGCATTGATTCACGGCCTTCAGATGCCATCAACGTTGCAAGAGCATGCCAGGTATGCTACCCCAGGTTTTACACCCTTTCATCTCTTTACTCTCTTCTCTCGAAGCTCTTAAATCTCTCACATCTTTCTGATTCTCTTTTTTTTTTCTCAAATAGACACTTGATTACTGCAATAACCTGTTTTTCTTTTTGTCATATCACAGGCTCCAATATATGTGAATAAAGCAATAGTCCTGGAAGATGCTATCAAGATTGGTTATGGAGGCAGACCACAGAGCACAAAGCCCATTTTCAATGTTATCCTTGACAGGTTTTTTAGTTTGTTGATGAATCCCCTTGGGTTACTGCTTACTACTGTGTGTGACTCTGTCACAGTTGCTAACCACATGGTGGCTCTTCTTGTTCAGCGCTCCAGAGGGACCAGATCCTATATCGGAGGAGCTTAAACTAGTGAGGAATATGGATTTGGCGTCTAAAGAGGAAAGGTACATCGATGCAGGTATACAAACTCTTCTGTATGCCATCTATGTTCAGTGTGCTTTGCAGACTCCTCAATTATTATTATTATTATTATTTTTTGTGGGATGCAGCGATGTGGAGAGACAGATTGAAGAAGCTTCGGAACTCGAGGTGAGTAGAGTATATCTGGTGACATATGAACTCCCAGTTGTGAGGCATTAATGAAAGCTGACAATGATAATGTATTTGTTTTTGGTTGCAGCTCAGTTGTATATGAAGGGGTAGCAACTCCTGAGAGCTACGAGTAGAGAAAGAATAGGAGGAACAAAAGGAAATGGATGTAGATAAGGCTTGGGACAAAAGAATGCAAGTGTGATGATGAAAAGGGTATGGAGAGAAATATAAGATGCGGTTTAGATTGATGGTAATGGTAGTGAGGGCGGAGAGGAAGGGCGTTGAATGATGATATCGAGAGGAAGGGAAGATAACAATGTGTAAAAAAAAACAGAAATGTAAATGGAAGAAGACTAACTAAATGAATGCATTCTTTTCAGTGTATGTGTGTCTCTCTCTACTTGGAATGAATTGGCAAAATAAGATGATTTAGTAGGAGAAAGCTGAGGGCAGAAGCAGACAAAACTAAAGAGACGGTTACAAGGAGAGGTTGTTGCTGTGGTTATTAATGTCTCTTTATTGCTGATAGTATTTACTTATGGGAAGACAAAACAGTACAAGTGATAAGAAGCGTGATTCCTGAAACAAACTATGGACTTCCTTCTCACTCGGTTTCGGGTTTGGGTAAAAAGAAAGAGACAGTGGGATGGGATTCATTAAATAAAAGGAATGAGGTGGCCTAGCTTTGTGGAATTGCAGTTGCAGCACATTCACTCCATTCTTCTTCTTTTCCTTCTTCTTCTTATTCCCCTACGTACAGACATTCTCACTTCTTCCTTTCTTTTAGAAAACAGGATATATGCTTTCTATCTCCCGAGAGAGTCCCTTTGATATTGGCCTGGTTCACTCAGATCCTCTTTACTAACCCATCTGATTGAGCCGTGTCAATATCTCAGTCCTCTCTCGTCGCTTCTCTGATATTTGATTGTGAGTTTATTTTGCTAGGTCTTAGATACGACTTGTTTTGTTTCTCTTTATTTTGTAACAAACGAGTTCTTGATGTTGCTGTTATTTGACCACCCAATATGTGATCTACGTACAAATATTCTCTGTATCAGTCAATATCTGTTAACAAGGTCAGATCGACCTTGAAAGCAAAATGTTGTATCGTGTGGCCGCATTATAACAAGGAAGACATGTCATCAGCATGCAGTACTGTAAGCCTGTATTCATATGTTTCCTTTGGAAAATGGTAATATGATATGTGCATCTCAACTCTGACCTCCTCTTCATTTTCTTTCTTCGGCATCTAACTCAACAACGTGATCGCATGCTCCTTTCTTTTTTCTTATTTGATTTTAAACCATACAAGTGTGTAAGTTGTGGGCACAAGAGCGGAGTTTTTACATCTCCCGATGTATTATTATTAATGAAAGAAGCAGAGATAACTGAAAGAAGATGGTGGTGACTGGTGAGTCATCATCAGTCTTGTGTAGGAAGACCATTCTGGGTCCAGGCAGTATAGCCACCGGAGATATCTGAGACTCTCGTGAAACCCTGCAATATTCCCAAATAGCATTAACACCACAATGCTTCAAAGTTGAAAGAGTTTTGGCTTCAAAAGTTGAAAGAGCTTACTGCATCAAGAAGCTCAGCCGTGGCTTTCAAAGATCTGCCCCCGCTCTGGCATCCCACAATGATCTCATCGGGTTGTCCGAAATGGGAGGAGACTTGTTCCAAGAAGTTGGGGTTCTTAGACATCCCTGCTTCACAATCACAATCACAAGTAACAACAACAGACAACCAAATGAACAAAAATGAATATATACCCGAATCTCCTCGCTTCAGGTAAGGAACGTTGATCGCCCCACAAGCATGTCCCTGCCTGAACTCTTCTGGAGTCCTATATCACACATTAATTTAACAAGACTGCTGCTATGTAAATATCTGTTTGAAATGTCTAAACTAGTTTAGTTTCTCTCTCTGTCGGTGGAAAATGAAAAGGAGAAAGATGGCTTACGTACCTGACGTCCAAATAGCGGTGGCCGGCTAGAAGAAGGTCGTGGGCGACTTTGACCGACACCGATGATGGGATCCTCCCTCCCGCCATATTACTACTGGACACAAACATTTTCCTTTACGGCTTTTCATCTCCATCTTATCTTCATTATGCTGGGAGAGAGGCGATACCGACAGTCAACGCACGTGGTCAGACTTGGGCCATGTAATGCTTTTTTGGGCCTTACATTTCAGAACCGAGATTCACAATATTGTGAAAGATGACCTTGAGGTTATCTATGCAATACTTTGTAAGGTTGAGGGTTCTGAATGCAATTTCCCGTTAGTAAAACATCGTTCTTCACACAATTCTTTCCGTTCCCTCTTTCCCTTCTGATCGACGTTTACCGTCACGGGACAGCGACGGCGTCGTTTTCACTTTTCACCTTGATTCTTTGCGATCTCACTCTCAGATCCCTCATCTCAAGGAAGGTAAAGCTTCTGCTCCGATTACCATCAAATCGCTGCTTCTTTTTTTGTTCAAATTTTCACTTTCTCTTTTGAACATTGTTGATCCGATTCAAATGGTGATTTCTCTTGATATCTTCAGCTTGGCTCCATCCCACTCTATCTGACATCAGACATCTGCCAAAGATGTCGCAAGACAAGGAAGGGCAAGAAATGGACTTGTCTGATGCGGCGAAGGAGAATCTGACGCAGAATGGATCGCTTGAGAATCCAGACCAGCTACTGCAGATGATTGCTGAGCTCAGATTAGAAAATGACTCTCTCAGATCCCAATGCAAGGATGAAGTGTTAGAGCACCAGCAATTGGACGTGGGCAGAGCAGACTCACCTCAAGTGAAACAAGTTGAAGAATTGAGTAGAGAAATTGATGTAGAAAAACAAACTCGAGTTGCAGCTGAGCAAGCTCTAGAGCATCTAAGGGAAGCATACTCTGAGGCAGACGCTAAAGCCCAAGAATACTCCGCTAAGTTTTCCGAAGGTCTATTTGCTCATTCATAGACCCGGACGGGAAAGCAGGAGGACTTTTTATTTTTTCGGTTTTCTCAAACTATGGCTTATGGTATATATTTCTTTCTTCTTTTGGTGTAGTTCAACAGAAACTGGACCAGGAAATAAAAGAGCGCGACGAGAAATATGCCGACCTGGACGCCAAATTCACCAGGCTTCACAAAAGGGCTAAGCAGCGCATTCAAGAAATCCAAAAGGTGAAATGTCCATCTCTAGATGATTTCATGCTTTCTCTTGAGCCATTTAACGCTATATATTACTACTATCTTCAGGAAAAAGATGATCTCGACGCTCGTTTCCGGGAAGTGAGTGAAACTGCAGAACGAGCATCTTCCCAGCACTCATCCATGCAGCAAGAGCTGGAACGCACTAGGCAACAGGCGAATGAAGCACTGAAAGCAATGGATGCGGAGAGGCAACAACTAAGGAGTGCCAATAACAAGTAAATCAAACATGAAGATATTTTCTAAAGACAGCCTTTTAAATTTTCTTCTGGTCATAATTTTTCATTCGGAACTGTATGAAACGAATATCTTCTTTCAGAATTTGAGTACCTGAGTTTTCTCTTTTCTTCCCATACACAGACTCAGAGATACTATCGAGGAAATACGTGGCTCATTGCAGCCTAAAGAAAATAAGATAGAGACATTGCAACAGTCACTTCTTGATAAGGACCAGGTCTGATCTGTTTCATTTCCTGCAATAAATAGATAGAAATGTAGAGACTTATAGAAAGAGACAGAGAGAGAGAGAGGCATAGATGACTGTGTATACTCTGCTTCATATGCTTGCTTGCTTTTATTTTAGGTGCTGGAGGACCTGAAAAATCAATTACAAGCCGTGGAAGAGAGAAAGCAAACTGCAGTTACTGAGTTGTCAGCCAAACATCAAAAGGTAATCAGCATAAGCCTAAAAGTGTTGCTTCTCGTATGCTATGAGACACCATTGCCTTTTTCGCTGTCCGCTAATGATATCCAAGGTCTTCTCTTCTCTCCACCTTTTTGACAGAACTTAGAGAGTTTGGAAGCACAGGTCATAGATGCTCTATCTGAGAGGGACAAAGCAGCTGAAACCATTTCGACTCTGCAAGTTAGTCCTGTTACAAAAATACTTAGCTCTCTTATTTGATGCTGTGCTTAGCTTTTCAATGAGTAAGAGAAAATAGTTTGAAACCTGTGATGAATTCTTCACACCAGGTATTTCCATTTTACACCTCTTTTAGGTACTACTTGCAGAGAAGGAATCTAAAATTGCAGAGATGGAGGCGGCTGCAACTGGCGAAGCAGCAAGGCTAAGGGCTGCGGCAGAAACTCTTAAAGGAGATCTTGCACACCTTAAAGTGGAGAATGTAAGTGGAATGTATAAAAGATGGATTCTCAGGACTCTCTGATGCCATATATATCTCCTGTCTGTTTGTCCTTCGTTATTGTTGTTCATTTTTGTGTTCTAAGAAGTTGTTTCACGTACTAGTCTTCAAACTAGTTCCATATTTAATTTAGCAGATTTACTAGTAATGATTTAACTACGAAATAAACATAGGAGTGCATATACATATCTGTAAACATGATTTACGGCGTCCGTCATTAGCCATCAGATCGCATGGTTGGAGTATCCGTTTCTTGTGCCATATAAATACAGTCATATGTTCTTCTGTTGTAATTCTTGGAAGCCGTGAAATTCTCTGATCCTCAGGAAAAGGAAAAGGAGACTTGGGAAGCTTCATGTGATGCCCTTAAATCTAAACTGGAAATCGCTGAAAGCAACTACTTACATGCCGAACTCCAAGTGGCTAAAATGAAAAGTAATTTACGTAGTTCATGAAACTATGAAACCTTGGTCTAGTTATGTTTTGCTTTTTTCAATGAAAATATATACATTTCATTCATATAAATGGTCAGGTCAGCTGGGATCTGAAATGTCCATGCAGACCCAGATGCTAAGCACTAAAGACGCTGAGCTCAAAGGTGCAAGAGAAGAGGTACATAGTTTTATTTTGGTTCTTTTGAGAGATATTGTAGCTTGCTTGGGTAAGAACAGATGTATTATCCGTTTTCAATCACATATCATGAATTACACGGAATCAAAGAGCTATTTTGAGCTTTAAGGAATTTTCTGCTGAAGCTTGTCTCGCCTTAGCCATATTGAGGTTCTTGTAACTGTTCACAGATCAACCGACTCCAAAGTGAATTTTCTTCTTACAAAATTCGTGCTCACGCGCTTCTGCAAAAGAAGGACATGGAGCTGGCTGCAGCTAAAGACTCTGAACAGATCAACTCTCTTGAGGAAGCTCTAAAGGTAAGTTATCTAGAATTTTTAGATGGAGCTAGTTAGGTGGTCATCAACGTGCTTACCAACTTATTATTTTTTTGGGTGGTGTTAGGAAGCTGAGAAAGAGGTACTTTTGGTATCGGCAGAGAGGGATAAGGCACGGCAAGATCTTCAAGGTGCTTTAGCTAGCCTTGAGAAAGAACTTGAGGAAAGGTATATATTCACAAGGATAACTTTTTCAAGTTTGATTCTGGACTTTTGGCTGCTCATTCTCCTTAATTTTTACCGAGAAAACAACTGAGAAGCAATGTTTTCAGGGGACTGCTTTGTTGAGGTTTCAGACATGTATAGGTCATCTGAGCTATTTTTTATTTATTTCATATCCGTTTCAGAGCTAGAGCACTTAAAGATGCCAGCGAGCAGAGCAAAAGTCTTGAATTGAAGCTTGATTCCACTGTTGCTCGCAATCAGGCAGAGAAACAAGCGTGGGAAGAAGACCTTCGAGTTTTAGAAGAAACATGGCGACGTAAATTATTGAAATCAAATTCAGTTTTCTTCATTAGTTCTTGGAGACTTAAATTCTCTTTCTAAGAGGTTATAGTAATCTACAGGAAGGTGTGAAGCTTTAACCGCTCAAAATGAAGCCTCTTCTGCAGAGGACCTAGAAAAAGAATTAGAAGATACTAAACTGCGGAATAAACGGCTGAAGGTGATTCAATATTTTATATCCTGTTAATTTGTGCTCCTGTTTTATAAGAATGATTGGTGATGCGCTCTGTTTAACTGACATACCTGCAGGAGGAGCATGAATCAGTACGTGAGCTTGCAGATAGACTCATTGAGGAGAAAGATCGAGAGATATCCAGGCTCGTAGATGAGATTAAAAATCTTCGAAAATCTATGGAACCAAAACCAGTAGTAAGTTGATGGTGCTTCCTTTTTGTTTTTGTTTTTGTTTTTGTTTTTGTCTCTTCTCTTACTTCTCCTTTTTGTCTTAGCCCGCTCGTAATTTTTGATTTTTTTCTTCTTGCACTCGAATTTTTCACTCTTCATGTGGCACTAAGTGGAAAAATTCTCCATCTCAGGTTCACCACTATGGGAACAACAACACAGGTATGGGTTTCTTTCTGTTACCATTTTTATCTTTAAGAGGGGCTCCCCATATGAATGAATCAGAGGACTGCCTGTCATCAACTAACATGTTATTTTCTTGAAACGGTGTTTCAGAGTCACAACAGCAGGATATATCTAACTTGAGCACTTCTACAGCAGAACACCAGATTCTGGTAGGAGTTTGTAATGTTAACCATCTGCTTGTCTAAGCAAGGACTGATCCTTAATCCTAGAACATAATTTTCATTCAAAAGAAATGCTGCGAGACAACCGTTAACACATGACATTCAAATTCAGATATTGGCAAGGCAACAAGCTCAGAGAGAAGAAGAGTTAGCACAAACACAGCGGCATATTTTAGCTCTTCAGGTATAATGGAATTGGTTGCATCTATTTAAATATGTTTACTGTTTAACTAACTGTTTGTTCTTAATCAGGAGGAAATCGAGGAGCTTGAGCGGGAAAACCGTCTTCACAGTCAACAGGTATGTGATACTACACGAGAGTTTGGAGAGTGAATAGTTGCTCTTGCCTTCTTGTTTCAAACTTTGGGGATTACAGGAAGCCATGCTAAAAACGGAGTTGAGGGAGATGGAAAGGACACAGAAGAGAGAAGGTGTAGATATGACATACCTAAAGAATGTGATTTTAAAGCTGTTAGAAACAGGTAAAAAAAAAGGTTGTGGAGATTGAAGGTGGATCCATAAAGTTGATGTTGTAGGGAAAAATAACACGTGATGGTTTTTAAGGTGAAGTGGAGGCTTTACTACCAGTAGTGGGAATGTTGCTTCAGTTCAGTCCGGAGGAGGTTAGATCTAAACGACCTCGAACTTGCTGAGTCATTAATGTTGGTTGTTGTTAAAGCCAAAGAAGAAAAAACTAACAATGTGATGGAAATGGCAGATCCAGAAGTGTCAGGAAGCGTACCATAGCTCAACAACAACAACAACAACAACAACAGCAGCAACAGAGGCGAGTCCAAGTGCGGCAAGTGAAGGTTCAGGTTTATCCCTTTTCTCAAGATTCTCGTTTTCCTAGTTGGGTAGGCACTGGACACTGGAGGCGAGGGCTACACCACATTCTTTCTGGGCCAAGAAGAGCTATACACCATATTATTATTTTTTCTTCACGTCCTTCGTTTTGTGTAATGAACGTTAAAAGTTTTTATTTTTATTTTATTGTTGTAAAGAAAGAAAGGAAGTGAATTGAGTTGGGCCATATGAAAATTCATACAGAGAATTTCCTCATAATCAGATTAAAGAGGAAATGAAAGAATGCAAATTAACATAAAATGTGGACTTTGTTATTTGGAAACTTTCTAGTTTAGTTAAATGCGGTTTCGGCGGAACCAATTTGAACGGGTCACTGCAAGCCTCAACCTCGGGCGAAAGTACTTTTCCATATTTCGGTGTCAGATTGCTGATTTGATTGATGGATCTTCATTACGAAGCTGATTTGATTGATTGATCATCACCGCGAAGCTCTCATGGCGGCTCCGAGGCACAGATTACACTCTGCCTTGCGTTTATGGGAATTCCCTGATCAGTACGTTATCGAGCCAACCGATGGTTCGGCGGCTTCATGCTTGGACATTAGTCGTCTCGACGGCTCCATGAAGCTCGTTGGTCAGTTGCATTGTTTTTTGTTTTTGTTGCAAATCCCATTCTTCTGTTTGTTCCTCTCTCTCTCAGAGTCCTGCTGCTTTCCCTTTTTTTCAGATCAAGTTGCAGAATGCAACTCTTTGCGTGTCCCTAAGATCCGTTCCATTTTCGGTGTCGTTGGGATGCTGAAGCTCCTGGCAGGTTATTATATATATTTGTATTCATGTTCTCCTGTGAATTATTGTCTTCATCTTCATTCGATATGATACCAACAAGCCCAAAAGAAAAGTTTCTTCTGATATTGTTATTTTCAGGATCATACTTGGTAGTGGTCACAGATAGCGAATCTGTTGGCTCGTTCATGGGGCATCCTATACTCAGAATTAATTCGCTCAAGGTTCTTCCTTGTGATCATTCACTTAAAAACTCGTCTCACGAACAGGTGATGGATGTACACTGTCTTCCATTCCCCTCTTGTATATATATATAAAGAAGCAAACAATGGATTGGTTCTGCTTAATTTTCACAGAAAAAGCTGGAGACTGACTTCTCTAGGCTGCTAAGTGTCGCTGAGAGGACAAGTGGCCTGTACTTCTCATATGATATTAACTTGACTCTCAGGTTATTTCATCTCTTCTTCACTTTGTGCTAGACTGAGAGAACAAACAAACAAAAAAACACTTCAGATTTGCTAATAATATGTGTGTGTGCGCGGGTTCTTTTTTTTTTTTTTGGTATATGTTCGTTGTTGTTTCAGTGCACAGCGTTTGCATGATTTGGGCGATGAGTCAAAGTCGCTTCCTCTGTGGAGACAGGTGTCCATATACACTTTTTTTATCTCCTTTCCTTATTGCTTTGTTTGTGGATGGACTGAAAACTAACTTTTGCGCTTCTTCATGGCAGGCTGAGCCTAGATTTCTATGGAACAATTATATGTTAGAAGTCCTTATCGATAATAAGGTTAAAAAGTGAACTCTGCTTGACTATCTTTCTGAGCTTACTCCTCTGTTTGCACTATTTTGCAAATGTATCGATCACCTTTTGTTGTTTCAGTTTTGTAGCTCGATCAATTCTTGCTTCCGGTAATCCAAGGGAATATCCTTTCAATCTATTTTTTCTATCAGTCATTTCACTCCCTTTTCTCCTATCTCAGTCCTCCGCATGGTCATATGATTTTTCTTACATCGAGTTTTTTTCCTGGATCATGACTTTAGACATTTCTTTAACCTCTAATCACGTTTCCATAGTTTTCAAACAGCCATTGGAAGAGATATCCTTGACATTACTCTGATTGCTAGGAGGTGTACTAGAAGAAATGGTAAGGAATGCATTTCTCCCTAGGTTTTTTTTACCTTTAATTTCTATTAGCTCCATCTCTGATCAGTTGTGAATTCATATGACATATACATATCCACGTTATGATTGCGTATTGCCTCTTACTCTCAACACTTCCAAGGTACACGCATGTGGCGAAGAGGAGCTGACCATGATGGCTATGTTGCTAATTTTGTGGAGAGTGAGCAAATTGTCCATATGAACGGATATACATTATCATTTGTTCAGGTCATATCGTTACATGTTTGCAAACTGTGATTCCCTTACCCTACAAATCGTTGCTCATGTAGATTTACTTCTCCTCTCGTTTTACATTTTTGCAGGTCAGGGGATCCATGCCTTTTATGTGGGAGCAAATTGTAGACCTGACCTACAAGCCCAAGTTTGAGATTTTCCAACCTGAAGAAGCTGTGAGTATGATTTCTAGTTCACCATTCCCCCCCCCCCCCCTTACGATAGTATTTTCAACTTTTAAGTAACCTCCATTGGGACTCCTCTTGCAGGCGAGGATAGCTGAGCGTCACTTTCTGGACCTAAGGAAAAAATATGGATCAGTTTTGGCGGTTGATCTTGTCAATAAGGTGCATATCCTTTTGGATCATCAATACACAGATGTACTTGACATTCTTGATTTCTCATTTGCATCTTCTGTAATCAGCTTGGAAGTGAGGGGCGCTTAAGCGAGAGGTTTGCAGGTGCTATGCAGCACATCACTGGTGATGATGTAAGGTAGCTATCCATTCCTCTTATAATTATCCTTGCTACTATATGTTTCACCGTATTAATATTATCAAACTCACTTGAGGATGTATGCACTTGGATCCTGTAGATACCTGCACTTTGATTTTCATCGCATCTGTGGGCATATTCACTTTGAGCGCTTAGCAATTCTGTATGAGCAGATCGAGAATTTCCTTGAGAAAAACGGGTATTAATTTCTTCCTAGACATCGATCTGCTCGCTTTTAGTCTCTTGGAGTTATGTAACTTATGTTGAATCACACAGATACTTTTTGCTAAATGAAAAGGGCGAGAAAATGAAGGAGCAGCTTGGTATTGTGCGCACAAACTGCATAGATTGCTTAGACCGTACAAATGTGACGCAGGCTAGTATAAAACTATGTAATGTTAATCCTTAGAAATCCGCCTTCTCTTTGCTCTTTGCTCATCCTAGGGTATACGTACCTGCCAAATGCAGAGCATGATAGGCCGCAAGATGTTGGAACTTCAACTCAGAAGGATTGGTGTTTTTGGCGCCGAAGAAGCTATAAGCTCGCATCTAAATTTTGACGATTGCTATAAAATATGTTAGTAGCTTATTCTCACAGAAGAGATCTGGTTTGCAGTAGTGAATAAAATTTCTTACAGATGGAATTCCAGACTCACATATGGTGCTTGTGTTGCCTTCAGTATGGGCTAATCACGATGATGACATTAGCATTCAGTACTCCGGCACTCCTGCACTTAAAGGAGATTTCGTCAGGTAAGACACAAGTATACACGGAAGAGAAGACTGTTTGCATACTGATTCTACATGCCATCTTCTTTAGACAAGTTCCACACACATGTTATCTAATCTTTCGTCAGTTTAAACACGCTCTAACTTGTTAATTAATTCTAAGGTATGGTCAAAGGACTGTTCAAGGGGTCCTTAAAGATGGCTGGAATGCCCTCGCACGCTACTACCTGAACAACTTTGCTGATGGAACTAAGCAGGTTGGTTGCGGTTACGATGGCTTGTACACTTGGTAAGTCAAACCTGTACTGACTGTTCATAATCTTGGTTGGGTACAAAAGGATGCGATTGATCTTGTGCAAGGACACTATATAGTTGCTGTGAACCGAGACATGGCTCCTGTGCCTCGAAAGGGAGGTCTTGAGGCTGTAGCAGTAAGCAATCATTAGCTTAATATATAACGTACTACAGTATAATTTTCTTATATATACATATTCTGGGTCTAATATCAAAATACCTCTAATACCTCAGAACTTTCCACTGGCATTGGCTGTGGTTCTGCTCAGTCTATGGTTTGCAACAATGTCTGTAAAACGAGGTATGCCTGATCTCTATATTTGGGGTAGGAATAATAAGGCCATTGAAGGTTAGGTTGACAAAAGTGGTGTGTGTTGGCTGCAGCTGGGAGTGATTATAGGCACTTGTTTTTGTCATTGGTGTGGGTGGGCATCAGTGTGGCTGTGACAGCACTCGTGAGGACCAACGGCCGGATCTTCTGCAACCGGCCTCGTCTGCACAAGCCCAGATCTTGAATTGAGCCCATAGCTTGCCTTTGTTTTCTTTCGTCACGCTTTTATTATTGTTTGTCATCTTTACATGAGCCATGGACATTATCATTGATTGATTTCAGTTTATGCATTGGCTTATGCCACCGACTAATGCAAACTGGGTTTTCCAAATGCAAGATCTTTTGGAGATAAACATGTACTGGGCCTCAACAAAATAGTTAGGTTTTATTGTTTTGGGGCCAATTTCATAGGCTGATTGACAGGTACTTATACATGATAATGATGAGAAGAAGAATCATGTGAAAGTTACGTTGTCGCTTCGTCACTCACCTAATATCCTACACCTCCCGCTCAAATAATTTCAGGAAGTAAACAGCAATTATACTATGAAGCAAGAAAAAGAAAAGAAACTATTTTTCTTTTAGAACTAACTCTAAAGACAGACGGTAACTTGAAATTGACATGGATCTTAAGTCCTATTATTCCACTGGTGAACATTTTGGGTTTTAGCTAGCAAAATTAGTCCACAGGATATATATAATGATACATAGTGAAGGAGAGAGTCATTGCCTAGACCTCGACTCAGCCCTTCGAGCCTCTTCACGAGTAGTTGGAAATAACTCCACGTACCTTGACCCAATCGACATTTTGTCCTTAGCCATTGCCCTCCTGGCCTCTTCAGCTGTATCAAACTCCACATAGGCCTCTCCCGTGGCTTTCCCATCAGGTCGACACACAACATGTACCCTTCCTTCCATAACCTTGTACCCGCTGAAAAACTCTATGATTTGAGGCTTGTTCACAGAGTACGGGAGGCCTCGCATCTTCAAAACCTCAGTATAGTCGAGCTTCTCTTTCTCGCTACACCTCTTTGCTCTAGATGGTCCGGCGGGAGGAGGGCTAACACGGAGCTGGTTTTCAAAGGCTCCCTCCTCAGCAGCAACCGCGTTGTAGTAATCCTGCTTATAGCACCGGAAAACTTCCACGTATCTCCTCCCCATGTTCTGCCTGTCCCTCTGCAGTGCAATCTCTACTTGCATTGGGCCAGCAAAGACGACAAAGGCCTCTCCGGAGAATTTACCGTTTTTGCTGACCAGCAAGACATCGACGATGTCGAGCCCGGCAAAGAACTTGAAGATGTCGATGTCAGCGCAGTTGAAGGGAAGACCGCGGAGACGAACAACCGGGAATCCGCCGACGTATCCGTAAGGAGGAAAGGAGGTTGCTCCGCTGCCAACTGCCAAGTAGGGATTTGATTGCATCATTCTTTGTCTCTTTGATCCCACCTCGTAACCCCCGCTCCCCAACATGGCCCTTCAATTATCAAACAAAAAAGAAACCCGAAAAGATCCCCACACTCAACCACAGTTTATACAACCACCCCACTCTTTCTCTTTCATTTTCTCTTATGCACCCAACCCAACTATTTTATCTTCGCTCCTTATAACACTACTATCTATCTCCACTCCAAAGATGCATGCAGATCAAACAAAATATTAACACATTGCCAGACAAGCTTCGATTCCAGAGAAACCCATACTTCCAGTATATTAACAAAACCGACGCTTTTTCCTGTTCTAATACCCTCTAAATTCGAAATCGACCACAAATTTCTCAATTGTTAAAAAATAAGAAAAAAATCGATCAATACGAATCAGGCACCACGAAAACGAATCGTGATATATGGCGGCGAAAATTTCGAATGGAAGAAAACATACCCTCCTCTAGATCCGTACATGGCCAGCTCTACGCCAAGGTCTTCTCTCAACCTCCGATGGTTCGTCGTCGCCATGAGAGAAGGGGAAAATAGCCCTAGATATATCCCCGGAAGACGGAAACTCTGGGCCCATTATAACGGCCTAATGAGGCCCATACATATCAGTTTTTGTTCGGCGTCGGCCCATCCAGATTACAAAAAAAAAGTTTCTTCTTCTTTTCCCCTTGTAATCTACTAGTAGACTAAAGAAGCTCTCGGAGGCAATCAGGGATTTGAGTCGTCGTAGCAATTGATTGATAGTTTTGTTGCAAAAGGGTTTAACTACAATCTCAGTGTGAGTGAAGCTCTGACAAACAAACTTGCTTCTAAGCTCCTGTATGATAGTAATATTGGAGACTCTTCTTATTTGGTTTTGGTATTGTAAAAATTTAGATTGAAATAAAACGGAACGACACGCAGTCTCGACCTGATTGAAGCGGACGGCAGAAAAGCGGGAGCGTGAAACCAAATTTGGTGTCGGAGACGGAGAAGAACAAAATTGTCTCCAGCGGAAAAAGACGTTGCGAGGGAGTTTTTCTCATCGTCCTCGTCCTCGTTCTTAAATTTTTTGAAGGGTGTGTAGTGTACATCTCTCTCTCTCTCTCTCTCTCTCTCTATATCTCTCTCTATATATATATATAGGATACACACACACACACGAAGCATAAACGTCCTTTGATATTTCAGAATTTCCACCTCCAAAACCCTAATTCTGCGGTCTCCTCTTGTCATCTTCCTCCACTCCGCGCAGGCGCATTCTTCAAGGTAACTCTAAGCTTACTCCATTAATTTCTGTAAATGCATCTTAGCTTCTCTGTTGTCTCCATATTCGTTTCCCTGTCGCTCTAGTCTCGTGTTTTTTCTTGTCTATCATTGGAAGCGTATCTCAGATCTGATTGACAAGTAGGATGCTGATTGATGTAGGTTTTAGAGTTTGAGCATTTGTCTGTGTAATTATGGAAGCCGTCAATGCCAGTCTGCTTTTGCCACCCCGAAAGGCTCTGACAAAAGAGCAGCTCGATGATGACGGAGTTCCACATCCCTCCACCAAAGTTGATTACTATCTTAACAAACTTTTAGCTTCGCATTTGAGTAACCCAGATCTCACACCTCAGGAGATTGCAGAGGCCTCAAGATCTGCTGCTGCGGCTGCCGCTATAGCTGCCAAGGCGGCCAGAGCTACTGCGGATGAGAAAGCTGCTGCAGCAGCTAAAGCCGTTGCTGCAGCTAGGACCGCTCTAGATTTGGTTGCCTCCTTTCCCGACCAGGCAGACGACGCCGCATGTCTCTGGAGTGACAACAACATGAACAAGCATCTTGCTGCTGACTTGTTGTACTCAAACGATGAAGTATTACCTTCCATTTTGCAGCTAGGGGACGCCAGTCAAGGCATCATGTCAAACTCTTCTTCGAGCTTTGAACACGCAAACGGCCAGTGCCACTTGCCCATAGGCTCAAGAGAGAGGCCTGATACAGAGCACGCCATGTCCAAGCCGATGGATTTCAACGGCAGTGGCATTGAGTTAGGTTCCCATACACCGACTGGATCAGTTGGTGCACTAGGAGCAAAAGAAGGGATTCAGAAGGTGACCAGAAAGAGGGGGCGGCCAAAGTCCAAATGATGTGGCTTCTACAATTGTGGTTTACTCTATTTGTTGATAAAGAGCCGCAATGGTGCTCATTTAGAATGTGAGTTTGATTGGAGAGTCTAATGAAATCAAGAAGAGAGAACTCACACTTTTGATTCGAAGCTTTACTGTTTCTTATTGATTTTCAAGGGTCCTTACAAATAAGTAATAAGACTCAACGAAACAAAGTGGGTGGAGTGTAACAGAATAACAATAATGCAATGCCTCTCTTTTTCAGACTGACAAGAATAAACAATGGAGGAAGGAATATCAGGCCTCGGATGTCATGATCTCGTGTACGGCCGTCCATGTCCCGGTCACGGCTATAGTAACACCGATGAGGAAAATAACAACGTCTACCACCACTCTACCAATGCTCAACTCGTTTTTGAAAGCCTGCAAGTGGAAGAGCGATGGCAAGACGAAGCCCAGCACCACGCAGACGCTGCTCCCCACCAGAGATAAAAAAATCTGCAAAATTAGGGACGAGCAGGGCCACGAGGGTGATGACCAGCACAGTGCCCCAGCGCACCCAGACGGAGTAACGAGACTGGCAGAGGCGGCGTTCAATGACCTCATAGACAGGGTGCATCATGAGGGGAAATGTGAAGAAGAGGTTGATTGCTAGGCCCAGCTGCACCAGAGTGCTCACCACTCCTCTCCCAAGGTTCGTGGTGATGATGTCTCTCGTCTCCTCTCCGTAAGCCATGTACCCTAGCAGCCCGAACGCTCCGTACATGATCGAGATTAACCCCATGGCTAGCCCCAGCGCTCTTCCAAACTTGTCTTTGTATTTCGCCTCTAGTTCCAGCGGCAGCACCTGTACATGAGCGTCCATCCACAATTTGTTGAACACATACAACGTAGCGAGAGAGAGAGAGGCTATAGAGGAATCAGTTGTTTACCATTCCGATCCCTTCGAATGCGTACACAGCGACTCCCAATCCGTAGAAGAAAACAGAAAAACCCCCGAAAACTCTCAACGGAGGTCTTCGTTTCAGGAAGATGAAGACATCCTGCACCATAACCACCAAGGTGGCCGCTACGTCGACGACGTCGGCGAATATACTCAAAGGGGCGAGATGGGTGAGCGTGGGGATGGAATTGAGACCCAGCTGAAAGGGGAAACATCCCCACATGTAAATTGAGCTAGGATCGAGGCCTAGGATGTGATAGGTGCCGTGGCTGAAGAGATTGGCCATTGTGGTGGCGACGAAGATGAGGTAACTGACGCAGAAGCCCGCCTGCGAGAGGACAAGCATAACGTCGACGACGAGACGGCCGGCGGGTCCGGAGACGGATTCGCCGAGATCTCCGAAAGAAGTGATGCTGGAGAAGCCGGACTGAGACTCGAGTTTGCGGCGAGTGTGGACGAGGAGCATCATACAGAAGAAGGTGAGGGAGGCTACGAAGAGGAGCGTAAGGAGGCCCAAAAGCCACCCGGTCTTCTTGAAGGTGTAAGGAAGGCCGAGCACGCCGGCGCCAACGATGGCGATGAAGACATTCGCGAAGGTCTTTGGCTGCGACGACAATGTTCTGGGACCCAAAAGCGGAGTGTCTTCCGTGGGAACGGAAGGCAGCGATTGGGATGACGATCCGGCTTCCTGGTCGGACCCCATGCCCATCGATATTAGAAATGGAGACTGAAATTGAAAAAAAGGAAGAAGAAACAGTGTCGTTAATGGCGGCCAGGTAAGAACTCTGATATGGTGGATTGCAGATTTTCTCCTCTCTATTTTTTTTTATGTGGTCAAATGATAATTCATGGATCTGTATTAAAAAAAATAAGAAAAATCTCGACTTTACCTATTTACCATTTCTGAGGAGTGTTTTAATGATCTTAGAAAAACGACAACTTTCATTTGTTCACGAATATTTGACTTATACTAAGCATGTGATCCTAAAGGATCAGCCGACACATGTTACTTGCTTGTCTTAACCACTTTCTTTCTTTTTTTCTTTTAAGGAATGGACTCATTATGAGCTGTTGAACTGGAGAATAAAAAAATACAGATAGGACAGTACACAATTACAAGAGAACGACAAGATAAAATAAAAAAGATATGAAATGAAAGGAGGGAAGGACAGGTGTGAAGAAATGTAGAAGTCTCTGAAATGATTGAAGAGGCGTGAGCCAGTAGCAGCAAAGCAACGTGGCAGATGCAGCCGGCGCACGTTTCTTTCTTTTTTTGTGGCCAACTACAACACGCCTCTCCTCCTACTTGGGCTCTCTCGATGGGCCCTCACTTCTAGAAAAAGGCCCAAAAAAACACAGATCTTTCTATGTTGTACTTAAAAAAGGTATTATTATTAACAAGATCAAACAGAGTTTATACAAGAAAGAAACTCCATTTGCTTTTCACATTAGCTTCAGGAGAGGATGGAGAGGAATATGGTTGACCACACGGTGAGGGCTAAGGATGCAACCAGGTAGGTCCACAAAAAGATGACCGAGCACTCATCTTGAGCCACGTCGAACAGCTGTGCCATTGTACCTGCAGCTCCAAAAGGAAAAAAACTGGTTATCCATCCCTATTTAGTGTAGCTAGCCAACAATGAGATTAGGTACTCACTGATATTCATGGCAGGCGGCAGTGTGAACTGAAGCATGAGAACGTATCGGAAGAGAGGGTCCGGAGGAAGATAGCCTAGATTCCATGCCAGCTGAACCACGCCCACCCCGACGATGGGAAGGATGATGTAGCGCACACAGATCACTGCCAGAATCACTGACGTTTTCACTGCTGACGAACGCAGACCCTGGATCAGGTTGCCCCCCAGAATGAGTGTGATGCAAGGAATTGTGCCGTCCCTGCCAAATCAACCATCAGTCGTAAGTCGTGATGTTTCTATATCTAACAAATCAGCCCAATTAGTTCATCATACCCAAGTAGTTTCACTGAATCCTGGATGACTCGCAGCGGAGCATTCTCCCCGATGATGAGATTCCTCAGCCAGTCGGTTGCTCCGAAGACGAAACCAAGAATCTGAATGGAACAGAAAACAACGCATCAGAGCAGAGAAATAAAATGAAATGTCATGTATCTCTCTTTACTTACGGCACCAATAGTGGGTGGCGCGAAGAGTTCCTCAAGAATCTGATGGAGCAAGTCCTTGATGTATGCCCGAGTAGACACCTTTTGCTTCACTTGGATTTCAAGGTCTTGGTTTTGTTGCGGGTGCAGGAGAAGAGTGCGGGGATCGGTGTCCATGTCCTTGTTGGGAGACTTGACCAAGCCGGCGGCTGCAAGAGCTTTGAACTGTGTAGCAGAGCTTCTCACCAGTTGGTAACTGTAGGTCCAAATGTAGAAACCCCCAAGCTGCACGCGTGACACAAACATTAATAAAGATTAAACTCTGAGAAGAAGATATGTTTGGTTTGACTTACGGCCATAGAAAAAGATGCGTAGGATAGTCCAATTGATCTGCAGACACTTCGATTCCCAAAAGGACCGCCTTCCTCATCACAGATGGCAGGGACCAGAATAAGCATAAGGTTTCCCATATTGCCTAACATCATATTATCATTCATTCATGTTATATACATTTCATTTGATAATATATATTTTTAGGAATTAATTTAATGTTACCTGATGCACATGTAGCGATTATGAGACCATGAAGTTGAGCTTGGGGGTTCAGCAGTTTGACCACCAACCATCCAAGAATGCCTCCTACCAGAAAGGTGATTCCAACATTTATGGGCATAAACCACCTGAAAAAACAAACATTGGTTTTGTTTGAAGCCAAAATCAAGTTAGGCCACAATTGATTAATAATGAGGTTTCTTATTGATGGTACCATGAAATAATGTCCTGCAATGTGACAGTCTGGGCAAGATTGGCAAACATGATGCAGGGGGTGAAGACGACGAAGACGAGCTGCAAAAAGGATATGTTCATTAATCATTAGTGTATCCATTGAATGGTCATAACAAAAGAGAGCAGAGATGGAGGCTCTACCTTATTTACGGATCTTCGGGTGTCAGCGGAGAGAAGAGAGCAGTAATCGGTTGCCAAGAAAGCACCAAGGACGCTGATTAGGAGAACTTGGACGATTGGCATTGAAGCCACCTCCAATAACTCTAAGAAACCCATCCCTTTTTTTTTGGGGGGGTTTCTTGCAGAAAAAGAAAAGCTGTCTATGTGAGATAGAGATAATATTTCTGGCTGTCGGAGTAGAATGGCGGAGATGGAGATGTATATATCTATATATATATATACTAAATACGTATAAGAGGAGTGGGGTACATGAAGAAGAAGAGTCCAACTTTTCAAGAGAAGGAGAAGGCATACAAGAAAAAGGGATTACAAAGCAAGTTGGATTCAGGTGGTGCATATCACATGTGAATTACATTGGAGTGTCCAAATTTGAAGATTCAAAGGGACGAGAGGCTTTTGGGATCATGTCAGGCTAATGTTGACAGAATCAATGCAAGACTCGTCATGGTCTAGTTGCTACCCAAACAAATGTCATGTCTTTCTTTCCATTCTTTTTACCTTCGCCTCCACTTGAAAATTTTAAGCAAAAGGTTTACAACCAAATATTATTCGAGCAAAGGAGGCACAAGTCACGCAAGCTGTCAGAAACTAACATTATCTCAAATTAAGTGGCCAATATATAATGACCTCATATTTATTGTTTGTTTTTAGTTATCTAACATGAACTAATATATCATTCCAAGCTTCAGCGACGGCTGCGATTGCGATGACAAGTCCGCAGCACTCATCATTCTCTTTACTTTATTACATGAATCAATAAATAATAGACGTCGACTGTGGTTTGGAGACTTTCACAAGCTGAAAACAACCTAGCAAATTCACACACATGGAAAACAATCTAATATCACAAATAGTGGTTGTCTAAAAAAAACAATCAAATAATAATAATAATAAGAAGAAGTAGAAGAAACCGTCGTTTGCTTGTATGCCTCAGATAATTACGTATTTTGCTCAGGATAAGATTAATTTAAAGTAAACGATAGTCAAATCATTATTTAAATAAGGAAAAGGTAAGAATGGTGAGACCAGGTTTTGTGGTAGAACAGGTCAGGGAGATAAGATCATGCGTGTCTACAGAACGGCACAGTTTACAGTTGAAAAGAAAGAGAACCGCTAAGTAGATAGGCCTAGGAGAGCCCATGTAAGCCCATTTATGAATGAAGTAGGCATTGTTAGGCCTACAATGGGCTTACTTTCCAAATCAGTTTTACACCGGCAACAAAGTCGCAGCCACTGACGATGATGATGATGATAAAAAAATAAAGAAGGAAGATATATGGTATGAGTTTTTTTTTGTTTTGGCTTTTCTGGAAAATATAAATTTCTACCAAAAATGAAAAGGTGCTCGGGTCGATAGTGGAGCAATGGCTGATCTTTAAAGTCGCAAGTTGGCATATATTTAACGAAAAGCAATCATAAAAAGCATAAACAATTAGTCAATAAGGATGATTGATGAGTGTGTTGGACGATTCTCGTCTACTACCTCTATTTCTCATAGCCAACCAAATTGTCAATTTTGTATAAGTTTTTTTTGATAGAGCCACAACACATGCAGTGACATTAATTAGTTTGTTGAATTGACTGTGATTAAGGGTTGAGTTTTGAATAGAGACATGAAAGAGATCACAGACAGACGTCTTAGGTTGATTCTCAACATTGATGATTGATCTCTCTCTTCTCATAATTTAATATTTATAAATATATTGCGTCATAACAAATCACGGTAAGCGGACGTTCAAGTCCGCATCCCATTTATATGTTTTTATGTTATATATATGTAAAGTCTCTTTGTCATCTTCATTGTTTTACTTAATTAAGGACAAGGGTGGTCTTCTTTTTGGCAGCCATGGCCACAAGTCGCTTTTGGTGTTGGACCGCTTTGCTCTTGTCCTCTCTGCTACTTCCTGGCTACTCCCGAGCTTCCTCTGCAGGCGGCGCCAAAGAGAAGGAGCTCTCCCAGACTCCCACCTGGGCCGTTGCCCTCGTCTGTACCTTCTTCATCCTTGTCTCTGTTCTCCTCGAGAAGGCTCTTCACAAAATTGCCACGGTTTGACCTCAGTTTATCTTTCTTTCTTCCTTCCCTTCCCCTATGTGTTCTCGTCTAAACCTTTTTTCTCTTTTTCTTTCTTTTTTTCTCAGTGGTTGTGGGAGAAGCATAAGAACTCTCTTCTTGAAGCCTTGGAAAAAATAAAGGCCGGTAAGATTAGAGACTTCTGTGTGTTTTCCTACTCTTGTCTTTGGTTGAGAAAATTAACATGTACGAAATGGACGCAGAGCTGATGATTCTAGGATTTATCTCCTTGTTACTCACCTTCGGAGAGCAGTACATTCTCAAGATTTGCATCCCGGAAAAAGCTGCAGCCTCTATGTTGCCTTGTTCAGCTCCTTCTCCTACTCTTTACGAAGATAAGACCCACCGCAGACATCTAGCTTCTGCCACTACCTCTTCCCGCTGCGATGAGGTCATATCTTGCTTCCCTTTTGATAAAACTTTACTCTGTGATCTCTTTCCTTCTCACACACTCTCTTTTGTTTTCTGTTTACCGCAGGGTCATGAACCACTCATATCTGTCACGGGTTTGCACCAGCTGCACATCCTATTGTTCTTCATGGCTGTCTTTCACATTCTCTACAGTTTCATCACCATGATGCTTGGCAGACTCAAGGTACGACAAGCCTAACTTTCTTTTCCCAAAACCTCCCTTTCCTAGCTATATATTTTTATTATTTTGTGCAACTGCAGATCCGTGGCTGGAAAAAGTGGGAGCAGGAGACACTTTCTCATGATTACGAGTTTTCAGTCGGTAGGCAGAGTTGCTCTTGTTAATTAAGACTTGTTTTCTATATATGTTATAGGTCACTCAATTGGCTCTTCTCTTTGCATAGATCCATCAAGATTCAGGCTCACTCATGAGACGTCCTTTGTTAGACAACATTCCAGTTTCTGGACAAAAATCCCCTTCTTCTTCTATGCTGTGAGAAGCATTTCCTTCTTATTTAATTTGTTGATGAACAGATTCGTATATGTTCTCTGAACCATCTTCTTTACAGGGGTGCTTCCTACAGCAGTTCTTTCGATCTGTTGGGAGAACCGATTACCTGACTCTGCGCCATGGCTTCATCGCTGTAAGGCAAAAACTCCATTCTCTCTTGTATATTTCCTTCTACTTTGGTGATGTTTATGGTGGGTGAGTCTCCTTTAGGCCCATTTAGCTCCGGGAAGAAAGTTTGACTTCCAGAAATATATCAAAAGATCATTGGAAGACGATTTCAAGGTGGTAGTTGGAATAAGGTACATGACACAAAACGCATCTTACAATGCTAGTGAGATGAGGGTTCTTTTCTGACCAAGTTTTTGGTCTGCGCAGTCCACTTCTGTGGGCATCATTTGTGGTTTTCTTACTGCTGAATGTTGATGGTGAGCCAGCTTTGCATTTGCTCGCTCGATCGAATCAGTTAGTGTACTGAAAAAGTTGTCCCTTTTCCCTTTTTAGGATGGGAAACAATGTTTTGGGCGTCAATCCTGCCTATAGTTGTAAGAAAATTATGCTGTCAAGAGAATCTTCTACTGTGCCTTATGGGATTAGAAGTCTCATTCTACAAGTCTTTGCAGGTCATTTTAGCTGTCGGTACGAAGCTCCAAGCAATCCTAACAAGAATGGCTCTGGAAACCACGGATAGACACGCAGTTGTTCAAGGGATACCTCTTGTGCATGGTTCAGACAAATACTTTTGGTTTAATCGCCCTCAGTTGCTGCTTCATCTTCTCCACTTCGCCTTATTTCAGGTACTTGCTATGGTTTTCTTTTTTTATTGTTAATCTCTATTTTAGTTTCAAACACAGCCGGCATTGCATGCTTTGTGTTCATCTTTAGCTCCATGCTGCAACTTCTGTCTAATGAGCCTTCTTTTTGTAGAATGCTTTCCAGATAACATACTTCTTCTGGATCTGGGTAACTGATATCTCTCTGATTTTTATGCCCAACTCTGTTTTTATCTCTCTTTTTTTTTGCATTTTGGCCCATGTATTTTCTTGGATATCTTCAATGATAGTAATGAATGACTAATAAATTTCGTTAATTTGGACATGCAGTATTCCTTTAAGCTAAAATCTTGCTTCCACAAGGAATTCAATCTTGTCATCGTAAAACTCTCTCTTGGGTAAAAGCTTATTCTTCCCTAACCACTAGTGAAGAAACCAGTTCATAGGTTTCGCTTGGAACATTTCTAACGAGCTGAACAAGTTGGCTATATTTGCAGCGTAGGAGCTTTGATTTTGTGCAGCTACATCACGCTTCCATTGTACGCACTAGTTACTCAGGTACATTCTCATCTATCACAGTCCTTCACTGTCCAGATGCGTTTGTCTACAAAAGCATGTAGAACGATAGAAACTTACACCAAGCAACAAACTAATGTTGGTGATGTTGGCAGATGGGTTCACACATGAAGAAATCTGTGTTTGATGAGCAAATGGCAAAAGCGTTAAAGAAATGGCACATGGCTGTGAAGAAGAAGAAAGGCAAAGGGAGAAAGCCACCCACAGAGACCCTCGGTGGTTCTAGCAGTGTCAGCACCTCTATTTCAGCCTTTCACGCCTCTGGAGCCACTCTACTACGCTCCAAGACCACCGGTCACTCAACAGCCTCTTACATGAGTAATTATGAAGACCAAAACATGTCTGATCTCGAAGTTGAGCCATTATCTCCTGCACCGATAGAGGGGCACGCTATCGTCAGGGTTGGAGATGAGCCCACAGAGATGGAATCTGCTGGAGATATTAGCCCTGTAAACCAGTTCTCCTTTGTGACGCCTGTTCCTCGTAATGATATGGATTAGAATTCAAAATGGATGCAGAGCAAATTCCATCCAGGTCGTTGTTTTCTAGTACACTAATATAATTGCCCTGCCAAGTGTTACTGACTAGTATGTCTGTATAAGGCTGTATTATATAGAGCTCCAAGACTACATTACACATATGGAGAAAAAGTAATGAGAGACGAAAACATGTCGGCCCAGATAACTAGAATAGCTAACTGGCTTCACACTACAGCGGGCAATTGAGCATTACTGTCAGAATCTATTACAAAACATGAAACGAACTTTGATAAAGTTGTATAAAGAAAGGATTAAACTGTGGTGCACGCTCATCTTGAGACATATTTGATATAAACGGACTCACTTAGGTTCTTCCTCGTCATCACTATCACCTCCAAACATGGAAGCCATTTTCATCGCCAGATTTGCAGCTATTCCCCTCCTCTGGAAATCGGGCATCAATCGCAAGTTGTCACGGATGTTCCCTATTTCTGACATCAACTGTTCCACGTCTTCAAACTCATAACATTTGTCGTTTTCTGTGTCCAAAGGTTTTTCATCTATTACTACACCTCTGTCAGTCACACTCTGTGGCTCTATCCTTGATCCTGAAGGCCGCAGCTCTTCGTCCACAACTTTCTTTGAATTTATTATATTATTTTCTACCTCGAGGTTTTCCCGTGAGGTGGATCCGCCATCATCTGCGTATGAATGCGTTTCACTAGCGGAAACCCATCTTTCGTCGATATTTTCCCATGGATCAGCTGAGCCTGATGATAGCACTTCATACTCCAACTCATATTCAGATTCTTCTTCTGACAACTCTGAAACATAAGATCTAATCAACATGATGTCCAAGGGGAACCCTTACTATATATCGGGAAGAAAACTGAAGGAGCAAATAACCTTCACCACGAGGTAACACCGGTTCATTTATCTTATTGCCTGATTTCAGAATCATTCCAGGCCACATATGTGCGGAAAGAGCACCAAATAGACGTTCAACCCCTTGAGAATCCCCATCCACTGATAAACCTACAGAGACGAACACATATTCTCTGACCATCATTTGTCACTCATTTTATACCCACAGAATGTGCAACTCTTCACAAGTTCACTACGGCCTATTTTACATTTCGTGATGAAAACAAGGAGTAACTAGACAGAAACGTACATATTGCAGCACCGCTGGTTACTCCATCTATACGAACAAGGAAGTATTGTGTGAAAAACATAGAACTTACACTTGTCAAAATCAGAATTAGATGCACAAGCCTCAATGAACTCGATGTTGTTCTCACAGCACCACTCAAGACATGTTCCTCTGATATCCAATGGTGCATCTTCGCTCCCCAACAACCTACTTCCTTCACTTTCTGAGATCCCAAACTCATCAATGTCTGAATACAGATTTCTAGAAGAGTCTGTTGCCTTCAAAAGACGCCTTTTATATTCACCATGAGCTAGGTGATGAGGGACAAGATCTACTTTGTTCCCAATGCACAAGAGTATATCAAAATCGTTGATGTCAGTATGAGAAACCCAGTCTTGAAGAGCAACAAGAGTTGACAGCTGCAAAAAAAAAGAACGAGTCAAAAGGGTCATGGTAAGGTGAGAATAATGAGTGACAGGCGTATCAATGTCAAACCTCACTCAAGTCCAAGACCATAACTAAAGCCACCAGTGGGTGTGACTGAGGGAGATTTGGTAGAGAGTCTTCGCAAATATGTGATATCCATACAGAAACATCCGCAGTGTAATACTTAGTGTTAATCGTCCAGCTGCCCACATTTCACAGGAAGTTGGAAAAATTCATAAGAAACTCTTCAGGGAATGGGTATAGACATTAAACACCGTCCTTACCCATGAACTTCTGTTTGAGATGATGACTCCGATGAATCCTCAAAATCGACAGAGAGCAATCCTGTTATTACCACACCCCCAAATTGATACAGAGAATAAAAGGAACCCCTAGACTAGAGCAAGCCATAAGCTTGGCCGGTAAACAGAAATCGGACTCAAAAGGGAGAAGCACGTACGAGAGAGAAGGGTGCGCTTGCCGACACCAGAGGAACCGACGACGTAAACTCCCGGTCGGCCTTCCATCGATGTCATCTCAGAAACCTCCATCTCCGCCAGTGATCGAAACCGACACTAATTCTGATTAAAGCTTGAGGTCAAAGTGAGAAGGCAAGCCCAATAAGGCCCAGGTATGCAGTGCAGATAATAATGGTTTTTTCTTAACAGCTTTTCTAATACCCAAAACAATAGGCCCAATATAATGAAAACATAAAAAGGCCCAATAGAACGAAGAAGTAAAAAGGCCCAACGAGATCCATTAAAGACGCCAACGAAGCAAAATGATTCGAAGATAACGCTAGATCCTAGAGAAGCTTAAAGGTTACTCATACGTATATTGCATGTTTTCCTGCTCGAACATGAAATATCGTTTCATACACACAAACATTTTTGCATATCCTAATCCTGTAGTCGAGTCTGACTTGTCCCAAGAAAAAAAAAGAAAAAAGAAACGAAAAGGCCAACTACTATTACTATCAACATAAGAAAATAGAAAAGACAACATAGCAGGCACCTCAGGAAAGAAAATCACCAAACTGATAGAATCTGTGTGACTGTAACTGCAGACACCAAAGTCGCGTGAAGTTATTACTTGGCCGTAGAGTTGGCCTGTGGCGCTGAGGGAAACACAAAGACACTTGAAGCAACCGCAGATGGCTGAAATTCAGCAGAATACCGCACTGATGTCAAAGTTATCTTCGGGAGTTGCTGTTGACCGCAAGTCAGGGGCACTAGCTTATAACTTAATACGTGTTCCGACTTGGGTAGGACTGAAACCGTATTGCTGTGAGACCCAGACAGGACAAAACTCTGTGCATCAGCCAGAACAAATTTTGCTTCTTGGAGCAACTGCGTCTGGTTGCAGATTCTAATGGCGTAAGTGAAGGCTTCTCCAAGAATAGCATACGGAGGACAGTTCAAACTCATTACCAGTGGTGATGCCTCCACGTTTACTTCAGGAAGTTTGTGCTTCGTTAAAACACATGCTTCTGCTGTATCACCTCCCTGCCTCCTCCATTTTATATGTACTGATCCCAAACCAAGCTTTGGAGTTCTCATTGTCGGTATGACTGTGAAAACCTTTTTGAACTCTTCCCCTGCCGCAAGATTAGCAGAGTCTGGGGTATAGCCAGACCCACCACCCTGCTGAATCAAACATGTAGTTTCCCCTTGCTCATTATCCAATTCAATCGACATAGACACCAGTGTCAGTGCTATCTCTGTGCAATTTTTGGCACTCACAACTAACACGCTTTTTTCGTTCAGCGGCAGCGAAGATATGTCTTCAGAATCAGGGGCTGGCTTGATCCTATTGAGCAATAGGTGATCCCTTCGATATGACAACATAAACCGATTGCTAATGAAAAGAGGCATCTTTCCTTCAATCTGCAAGCTCTTGTGTACGTGAACTTTTTGGGAATTGGCTTCACTGCCATGTGGCACATAACCCAATGACACAAAAAGCATGACAGGCTTGGGTCTATGCCACTTGATTTCAAGTTTGCAGGACCATGATTCCCCTTCCTTCAGGTCTGGAACAGAAACCAGCCCAAAAGATTGCTGAATTTTCTTTATGTTCCCTGTTTCAGACTCAGATTCATCGTTGCCTTCTGCCCCATCAATACCACATATTTCGACATGATGGCTTTCTAAAGAGAATGGTTCTGCTTCTCTTGGGCTAAACAAACCACCACCACCCACATCAACTAGATTAATCTTCAGTTCACCACTGTATACGGCATGACCCTTTGAAGTTACCACAATAGGCATCGTAAAATCTTCTCCAACTAGGGCAGGACCAGAGGCACCTAGACTGACGTCCACCTGTGGTTCAGGTTCTTCAACTTGAGTAGCTTTCTGGCCAATGACTGCAAGAACTGGGTCCTTTGTTGGCAGAGTTTCCACACGATTCTCATGCTTCCAGACAGGCAAATCCTCCATTGCAGCAGGACTCTCGGCTCTTGAACAGATCGTGAAACAAGGCCCCAATTTCGCGAGAATTGAAAGACACTCAAGCTTGCCGCTTTGCTCTGCAGATGACAAAAAGAAGTGCAAGAAAAGTTAGGCAATCAAATCCTAAAAACAAAGGGAAAACCAAGAAAACATAAGTGTACCCTTAGCTTCCGCAAAATAGATAAAAGTTCTGTCGATTCAGTTCCGCTAACTGGTAACTATGATTGAAAACGTTCAAAACAGATGTGAATTTTAATGAATAAACTGCAATACGTGCAAGTGTGTGAGACACAAACAACACCCTTTTAATTAACCCACACTAACCAGGCTTGATTGCATATGTCAACCTTAACCAATTATTCGGCACAAGCACCAGCAACGGCTCATTCTCTACTTTGCTTCCACTGTGCACAGTGTTAGCCGCAGAAGCCCAAAGAGGCCTCTGCGAATTCCTGATGACAAAGTTGCAAGTAGATTGATTGAACTGGACTTCTAGATGATCTATTTCGACTGGAAGAGGTAGATGAGAAAGTAGTGACAACGTAATAGAGCACAAAGCACGAGGCTTGATCATTTGCTCGTGAAAAGCAACCGAAGCTAGAAGAACAGGTCTTAGAGGACTGACAAGATCAATCTCAAGATGAAGAGGGCTATCACTGGCTAAATTAAACCCATTTTCCCCGGTAGATGATATCAGTTCCGTTTCACGGCACACAAGAGTAAAAACTTCTCGATGTATACTTTCTCTTCCTGAAATAGTTGCAGGACCTCCAGGACCATAGTCTTTGTTTCTCAAGTTCCCAGAATCGTTATAAGATGTTACTGGCAGTGCAACCATTTCAAGGGAAAACTCTACAAAATCTTTTAAAGCACCAAGGTTTCTCGAACACTCTCTCAGGTAACCCAGCACCTCCCAGAGCAAAGATACCCAACCTTCTTCTCTGTACAAGTTTGCAGTAATATTAAAAAAGAATTTTGCGTTGCTGGGATCAGACAAACCAAAGTACTCCTGTGCTACTTCAAATGCACAAAGAGCAGCCATCCTGCGGGCTTTAAGGTTGGTAAATGATTCATAAGATTTCTTCAGCCATGCGATAATTTCATAGGAATCCTGAAATCTCTTTGCCTCTGAAATTGTATACCGTATGTACTCCTCATCCGTTATACTGCAAAACATTAGAAAATCATAACGTAATAGGGGGTAACTTAATTAAGTTAGTTTTACACAATTTTGTGGGGTGAATTTCGAACAACTTACGAGTGAAGTGTAAAAGCTTCTCCCTTCTCAAGTAACTGAGCAAACTGACCCACATAGACTGAATGAGTAACGGACTCAGAGCTGCTATCAATCTCTTGAGCTGTTACGGACATTGACAATAACAGTTCCAAGGCAGATTTCTTATCCTTCAAGTAATGAGCAGCCAACTGCAGGAAAGATGTTTTTCCAGTGGGTAAAAACAAATTATACTTTCAACATACTGTACTAGGCACAGAATGAGTTCACACAATTTTGAGAAAAGAGGAACATTTGTAATGGATGAAAAATATCAAAAAAAATTTCGATATAGGTGTTTTAGTTTAGATAGTCTTGTTTAAGAAGAATGGCAAACACACATTAAACTTTAACACTAAAGGCAGCACCAAGTGTAGATTTTGTTGACTACGAGTTACATAGAGAAAATTGACAGACCTGGTAATAATAGGCAGGATAAAACTCAAACTCAGTCAAAGATATTTCTGCAGATCCTTGGTTTAAGGATGAAAAAGTCTGAACAGTTGCTGAGCTTGTCTCCAGCAACTCAGCAAAGACAAGAAACTGCCTACTCATCCATTCCCAATGGAGAAAAATAAATTCTGTGGATCCAACAACCATCTCATATGATGATTTATGTTGATGAAACCATGTCACTGCTTCTATGAGCTTTCCACCGTGCAACAAAAGCGTTGATATCTTAAAATGCAATTGCTCAGCTATGGTCTTAATCTCGACCAAGCGTTGTATTGCAGGCAACCTAGTTGATGTCCCGATCATCTGTTTGCATAAACAAAATTAGTCATCAAAATTGAAACGGAAGACAAATATACGTAACTTTATTAAGAGCAATAGCCATATATGCATTGACAAAAAAAAAAAATACTTCACTAGAATCAGAACACATCAGCGTGACAGAAGGGTGGGGAAAAACGTTTCGAACAGTGATGGAAAAAGACCTCATGCAAGGAATGGTACGCGTCTTCATAAAACTTCAATGCTTCACCCCAATCTCTACGAAACTCTGCATATACAGCGACCTAGCAGTCATGGCATGGATGAGCCTTCCTTTTCCCAAATACTTTTCGAGAAAAAGGATTCGACTTAGCAGAGATAATGAAAAAACTTACTTTGAAACAGTAGCGAACATTCAAATCAAGAGAATTGGAACTTCTCTTTTCAATTCGACTTTTGATTTTCCTTCCTTCTTCTCTGTAATACGCAAGCGCCAACTCTGAAAATGCAGAAGCGATTCTGCAAAGATATTGCGTTGAGAGGTATTGAAGGAAAGGCCTCTTGTTCTAGGGTGGAAAATAGAAAACAGGAAAAAGAGGACAGAAACATGCCTGGAGAGAGAGAGGGTGAGTTCAGAGTCTATGCTGGAATTGACGAAGAGCACGTACTTAGAATCTAATTCTGCCCGCTTTCGCAATGCCACTAGGCGATCTTCGCTAATTTCCTCTAGAACAAATCGGGAAAGGGGTAATAAGTCACGAGTCCAGAGAGAATATTTGTAGAGATGAAAAACATAGTCGGAGAAAACGCTACCCTGGGGAGAGGTCTGGACTACGACCACCACTAGTTTGATGTTTTTGGGACGGATAACGGATCTGGCAATGGAGATGGCAGTGTTAATCTGAGGTTTTGAAACAAATGGGAGGGGCCAAAAGGAAATAAATAAGGGAGATGAGGAAATACTTGAGGCTGTCGAGATCGGAGCAGACCTGTAGCCATTGAGTTGGATCGCCGAAGATGTGATGTGAGGGAAAGAAGGCGGCGACAAGTGCAGGGACCTTGGTGCGATGCTTAAGCAACCAGTCCCGTTTTAAGATGCCGCCGCATCTGGAAGGAGTGGGAGGCGAGGAATCAGAGACGCTGAGAGGATCTGTGAAGGAGGAGGTTCGGTTGATTTGATCATCATGAGCAAGGAGGAGAGGGAGATGGGAGAAGTCGGGGAAGGCCAGAGCATTGATGGGAGGCTGCTGGGAGTGGAGATTCTTAGTAATGGACGCGTGTAGCTCCGGATATCCGAAGAGGGCCACTAGAGTTACCGGCGGCGTCCTGAGCTCTTCCGGGTATTCCTCCATCTCGCCGGCAAGTGTCTGGGACTCGGATGCGTTGAATCGGGGGAGAGGAAGGAGAGGAAGGATCTGAAACACTGCGTGGGCTTTTAACGGGCCTATTATAAATGCAGTTGTCAGATCTAATTTAAAAAAATTATGTGGCGTTAGGAGTATAGTTTAGCAGGCCCATTAGAAGCCCATGATAACCCCACTCGATCAAAACGCGTCGTCGACTAATAGTAACACAACAATCATGTACAAAAATGTATTATGGATTTCAGAGGAGGAGGAGGAGAACATATAACTTTTAACTTTATATGGAGTAATAATAAAACATAATTGCATAAAAGGCATCCATCCACTAGAAGTGGAACCGGTCAGGTGGATCGTTTGATGAACTCAATGCAGTCTGCGATTGCATCGTCGTAGAAAGAGTTGGAGCGTCGAAGAGGTGTGTAGTAAAGGCCGTCTTCTCTGACCAGCGGTCGCCTCCTGCAGCACCACCTCCTCAGTAGCTTGAAGAAGCCTCTCACTCTCGTGCGCAGTCTCTTCGTCTTCGGGATAACTCTGATTCCTCTACCACTTGGCCACCGTTTCCTTATCCCTTCCATCTCTTTCACGGCTATTATTGCTTATGCGTGTTTAAATTGCTGATCGTCTATTGTGGAGACGTTATATACATTTATATTTTGAAGCGAAGACTTTCATCTCATGTCTGACTTTCAAAGGCTGGAATTTGGATTGTTGAGAATTTTTAAACTTTTTTATCAAAAGTTTAGACTTTTTTTTTAATGATTGATCTGCTGCCCACGTGTCACTTTGTCCGGGGAGGTTGGGCAACCCGTAAAAGCTGGAAACTTGGCTTCCCAAAAAGGGCAAAAGTCAAAATAAAATAAAATAAATGGTCTTCGTTGTAAACATGTATAGCGTGTTCGTTAATCTTGATAAGTAAACAAATTTGTTCTTTCGAATGACCAGTTGGGTTTAGACTTTCACAGTCACATCAGTGCGTGAAAGCTGCACTTGGAAATTGAGATTTTGAAACTGAATGCTTTACTATTTGGCCCAAAAAAAGCCCAATTTATTTCTATAAGAAAGACAAAAAATATCCTCTTTAAGGCCCAACAACATCAATTTACTGACAAATTAGCGAGATTACCAGACAAGAAAAAGTGGATGATGCTCTGCTAAGTGTCCGGGAGGATACAAAGGCGAATCTGAGAGAAGAATTAGACGACAACAGTCGAGATGGCCTCTCACTCTCAGGTCTCTTTTCTCTTCTTTAATTCGAATCGAAGACGATCAATTCGTCCCTCTCTTAAATCAATTTAATCACAGGTTTTGGTGGAAGAGAAATCGAGTGTTAGAATCTTAACACTCAACAGACCAAAGCAGCTGAATGCTCTGTCCTTCCCCATGGTAGTTGATTATTTCCCTTCTTGTTTCTTCCTCCCTTTAATGCATTAGTTTCATCATATTCTCTTCAATCAATCTTCTCTAGATCTCTCGGTTGCTGCAACTGCTCCTTGCATACGAGGAGGACCCTAGTGTGAAGCTTGTCATCCTTAAGGTAAATACTATCCTTATATCTTCCGTTTGCACACACAGTGAATGACTTTTCCACAGGGTCAGGGAAGAGCCTTTTGTGCTGGTGGCGATGTTTCAGCTGTTGTTCGTGACATCGGACTAGGTATCTCTTATCACCCTCCCATCTTTCTTTTCCTTTTCTTACTCTCAGCTTCTACACAAAAAAATCCAAGCAAAGCTGTAAGAGCGAAGAAGACGTAGATGGTGGTGGTGGCGGCTATGAAGATAAAGATGGAATGATTCATCACCACTCTAAAGAGTGATTTATCAAGAAAGTTTTAAAATCATCGGCATCCGCTTCCACCGGGAGGAAACGACGGTGTGGCAACATACGGCCGCCGTATCGAAACCCTCCGGGAGCAGAACCTCATACTTAAACTAATGAGTGTAAATCCCTTTCTCTTTTCTCGGGGACTAGGCAACTGGAGACTCGGTGCCAAGTTCTTCGCAGATGAATACATACTCAACTATGTTATGGCCACGTATAGCAAAGCTCAGGTCTCAGCAGCATACTGTCCTTTTAGTGAATTCCTCAAGATTTTATTAGCTCATTTGTTCGTTTTCCATACTCCTTTAAAATCATAGGTTTCAATTTTGAATGGAATTGTCATGGGAGGCGGAGCTGGTGTCTCCGTCCATGGTCGTTTTCGTGTTGCAACTGAGAACACGGTATTCTTTTCTTTATGATGTCCATGGATGACAAATAGATGGCTCTGAAATATGCTCATATCATTCCATATCTTTTGAGTTTCTGCAAGGTTTTTGCCATGCCCGAGACAGCTCTGGGGCTCTTTCCGGATGTAGGTGCCTCCTACTTCTTGTCAAGGCTCCCTGGATTTTTTGGTAACAGAAGTCATTTTTCTTTTTTGCATGTCCTTCAAACCCACCAAAATATTGAGGCTATCTCCCTCTCTCATCCTTCCTGTCTTCTTGTTCAGGAGAGTATATTGGCCTCACAGGAGCTAGGTTAGATGGGGCCGACATGCTTGCTTGTGGTCTTGCAACTCATTTTGTGCCTTCAACGGTATGAACTTCCTTTGCTTACATCGTTAGTATTTCCCATCGCCGGCCTGATAGCAATCTGACATGCCAAAAACGAGGATGCCATTGTTTTTTTTTTCGAACTAATAGACCAGGCCAGCTGGCACAATGTACATAGGAATACTCTGTAAAACATTGTGCCTCTGTTTGGCATTTTACTTGCCAAGAACTGTTTGAGGTGTCTGTAGTGTCTTGCAGTATTGTTATATGTCTTTGGAACAGTCTTGTTCAACACGTTCCTTTTCTTCAGCGTGATGCTTTGTGCCGACTGTTATAACTTATAAGTGTCCATTACCAAACATTCGGGCTCTAATTTTTGTTTTATTGGTTCTGTTACATTCTGGGTGGCTTTTACACTTGAGTTTTTTCTTATAGCTACTAGTGTCAACACTATTTTCTTCGCCAAGGATTGTTACTTAGTCAGGTTACTCCTTTGTCACAGAGGTTGACTGCATTGGAAGCAGATCTTTGCAGAGTTGATTCAAGTGATCCAATCTTTGCCTCAACAATTCTCGATGCATACACTCAGCATCAGCACCTGAAACAGCAGAGTGCTTACCACAGGCAAGTGTGTATGGTTATCTCTTTAAGTCGTTCTACTATACCAGAGTTTGCTGGATATCTTTTGTCATGCCAAAATCGCATTCATTCTAGGTCATGTGCTATTGATCATGATTACATTACATGTTTTGAAAATTCCAACCTTGCATTGGTGTCAGCTTTCAATTGCTCTTTACAGAATCCATTTCTCATTAGAACCTTTATGGAAGATTCGTGGGGATAAAAAGTGAAGAGGACAGCTGTTTCTTGTCTTTCCGTTTTTATGCAGGTTAGATGTTATTGATAGGTGCTTTTCGGGGAGAACAGTCGAAGAGATTGTATCTGCACTTGTAAGTTTTCCATCTATATAAGATATGTTGATGTGAGATCCTGAGTCACCTTTGATGATGCACTCTACCATCATATGTGTTACTTAGGAGAGAGAGGCCACTCATGGAGCAGATGATTGGATCCTAGCTACCATTCAAGCATTGAAAAAGGCTTCACCAGCAAGCCTTAAGATCTCTCTTAGATCGGTTAGTTCCGAATGCATCACTATTGACAGGCAGTGATGAGAAGAGCTGACTGTGTGTTTTATGTTTTAGATAAGAGAAGGAAGATTGCAGGGGGTGGGGCAGTGTCTTATCCGTGAGTATAGAATGGTGTGTCATGTGATGAAGGGAGAAATAAGCAAAGATTTTGTGGAGGTTTTGTCTGCTTTCCCGATTGTATCTTCCTCCTTAAATAAACTGCCCTTGTTTGAAGACATAACTACAATAGAGGGTCTTTCGTATGCAGGGGTGCAGAGCCATATTGATAGAAAAGGATAAGAACCCAAAGGTTTAACAAGAATCTGTCTTCATTTAGTATTTGTGGTTATGTCATTTACTCTGTTGATATAATGCCGTATACTGAAAATTACAGTGGGAGCCATGGCGACTGGAGGAAATGAAGGATAGCATGGTAGAGCACTACTTCAAGAGAGTGGAGGAAGAGGAGGGATGGGAGGATCTGAAGCTTCCACCAAGGAACAACTTGCCTGCTTCAGCAATCGCAAAGCTGTGAAGTGGAGAAGGTGATGGAGCACTATCGTTTGTTTAGGTGTCTGAAAAGGAAAATAAATGTAACAACAAGGCTTGTGTTGAATCGGCCTTGCATATATATACATAATAATGCATAAATGCAAAACAGAAAAAGAAAAGATTATTATTGTAATGAGAGATGACACCAAAGCAGAGAGATGTTAAGAAGATTTTGTTGATGGTGTTGGAGGCACAACCATGGCCAATGGACGTGGAAGCACGTCTGTTTTTTCGTCATTCATTTATTAGGTTTGGCTTCAAGTTTCAACCCACATAACACAGCACAACACAACGACGCCGAGTGATTCCTTCAAATTTAACACTTCATCTTGTTAGACTAAACACAGGAATTAGCCAAAAAGATCAGCTGAATCGAGGTGTAAGTATTTTTGAATGGTGAAGTAAGAGCAATTAAAAATCTCTCGTGACTCTCGCCTCTCTCTCTCTCTTTCTGCCCACATTTTCTGGGCAAATTGTGCTCCAGATCTACAATCTCTCTTTTTCTTCTTTGTTGGGGAAAAATGGAGGGCCAACGAGGCAGTAATTCTTCGTTGAGCTCTGGCAATGGCAACGATGTCGCCGCCGACGTTTCTTCGTCTTGCTTTTATGTTCCCAATCCCTCTGGGACCGACTTCGATGCCGAATCGTCTTCTCTTCCTCCTCTGTAAGTGTTTGCTCCTTCTTCTCCTTCTCCTTGTCTCTCACTCAGTCTCTGAAGTTATTACTCTTTCTTTCAGTTCCCCAGCTCCTCAAGTGGCGTTGTCAATTCCTGCCGACCTCGCTGCCGCCATTCCCCTCATCGATCGGTTCCAGGTTGAAGCTTTTCTGCGGCTTATGCAGAAGCAAATCCAGTCTGCTGGCAAGCGTGGCTTCTTCTACTCCAAAAAGTCTTCAGGGTCTCATGTCCGAGAGCGCTTCACTTTCGAGGACATGCTTTGCTTTCAGAAGGTCTTTCCCACCTTCCCCTTTCTTCTCTGCTCCACTAACAACAACATTGACTCTCCTCCTATATTGTCTTTCAGGATCCCATCCCCACATCCCTGCTCAAGATAAACAGCGATCTCGTCAGCCGTGCTACCAAGTTGTTTCAGCTCATCTTAAAGTACATGGGCGTTGATTCATCTGATCGGTCAACGCCACCCAGTTTAGATGAACGCATTGAGCTTGTTGGGAAGCTTTTCAAGAAAACTTTGAAGCGTGTTGAGCTCAGGGACGAACTTTTTGCGCAAATCTCCAAACAGACTAGACATAATCCTGACAGGTGCATTCCGTTTCTTTCTTTCTCTCCCCCGCACTCACCACTTAGTTACTATATGCATATGACCTTGTAGTTCTTACCCGTCGCATCTCCGTTACCTTTTGGCGTAATGTCAGGCAATACTTGATTAAAGCTTGGGAACTCATGTACTTATGTGCGTCCTCAATGCCTCCTAGCAAAGATATCGGTGGTTATCTATCTGAGTATATTCATAATGTGGCACACGATGTAACAATTGAACCGGAGGCCCAGGTTCTTTCTGTAAATACTTTGAAGGCCCTAAAGCGCTCTATCAAAGCTGGTCCTAGGCATACCACCCCTGGCCGTGAAGAAATTGAAGCCCTTTTGACCGGTAGAAAGCTCACAACCATAGTCTTCTTTCTGGATGAAACTTTTGAGGAAATATCCTATGACATGGCGACAACAGTGTCTGATGCTGTTGAGGTATTTTCTTCATAGTTTTGTTTCCTTGCATTGCACTGCTAGCTGATATTCTTGTCCAAGGCAGTAAGAATTAGTAATGCTCTTGTTCTAAGTAGCTCGTTCAAGCATTTTGTTGTCATTTTTCCCTTTGTTTTCGAGTAAACTTCTCTCACTGCATTTACATATCCGTGTCAGGAGCTAGCTGGGACAATTAAACTATCAGCTTTTTCTAGCTTCAGTTTGTTTGAATGTCGTAAAGTTGTTTCAAGTGCCAAATCATCTGATCCCGGAAATGGTACGCTTTCATATGACTTTGTGATCATTTTCTTAAAAACTGATTACTGCTACATCACCGATGTTTCTCTGTCTATCATTTGCAGAGGAATATATAGGATTGGATGATAACAAATATATTGGAGATCTCCTCACAGAATTCAAAGCTATAAAGGATAGAAATAAAGGAGAGATACTACACTGCAAACTGGTATTTAAAAAAAAATTATTCCGAGAATCTGATGAAGCTGTAACAGATCTGATGTTTGTGCAGCTTTCCTACGTTCAAGTGAGCAGCTTCTTCACTAATGACACATTTATTTTCACAAAAAAAACTGGCCTTTCCTTGCTGACACACATACATTCAGCTGCAACATGACTATTTGCTAGGGAATTATCCTGTTGGACGGGATGATGCTGCTCAGCTTTGTGCCTTGCAAATTCTTGTTGGGATTGGGTTTGTCAATAGTCCAGAGTCATGCATGTTAGTATTCTAAACTTCTTAATTATCAGAATTGTATCTTCATTTTTGCTTAGCTAAGCCGCAGGTTTATTTTTCTTCGTCTACCACCTTACGATGCTTTTTGTCCAATGTTACGTTTATAATATAGTTCTCTTTCTCATTGGGTCTTGGATCAGTGACTGGACATCACTTCTTGAGCGGTTTTTGCCAAGGCAAATAGCAATAACCCGAGCCAAGCGCGAATGGGAATTGGATATCCTTGCTCGCTACCGATCAATGGTAGGAATGACCCATGCATTTTATTTAGTTGGATCTTTCCCTTATCAGATACCTTTGCCAAATACAATCCGATTGAAGTGATATTATGCTAAAAAGTCCCTTTGTATTTTTGTCTGTGGGGATGTAGGAGAACGTGACCAAGGATGATGCAAGACAACAATTTCTACGGATATTGAAGGCACTGCCATATGGGAATTCTGTGTTTTTTAGTGTACGGAAGATAGATGATCCAATTGGCCTTTTACCTGGTCGAATCATTTTGGGTATCAACAAACGTGGGGTCAGTTTCAAAGTAGACGCTATATATTATGACAAAAAAAAGTGTTATTGAATGCATGTTGTTGGATTTGAATTTTTCATTTGCTTTCTTGTAGGTTCACTTTTTTCGACCAGTCCCTAAAGAGTATCTGCACTCAGCTGAATTACGTGACATAATGCAATTTGGCAGCAGCAACACTGCTGTATTTTTCAAAATGAGAGTTGCTGGTGTTCTTCACATATTTCAGTTTGAGACAAAGCAGGTTCAGTCATTAGTATTTTAGGATCATTATAATCGCAATTTCTTACGAGATAATCGATTTGGGCAACTTGTAAAGGTAGACCATCTTTTTATTGTTTGTAGGGAGAAGAAATCTGTGTTGCTTTACAAACACATATAAATGATGTTATGTTGCGTCGTTACTCCAAAGCTCGATCTGCTGCCAGTAGCTTGGTTAATGGAGATATATCCTGCAGTTCAAAGCCGCAAAATCTTGAAGTGTATGAAAAACGTGTGCAAGATTTGTCTAAGGCTTTTGAAGAGTCCCAGAAAAAGAACGATAAGGTACACATTCTATGAGATTTCATGTTTCTTGGTCATGTAAAATTGAATTTATAGCGGGAAAGTTTAACTCTGTTAGACAACATGTGAATTTGTCATGGATCTTCTTTATCTCTGGCAGTTGTGAGATAAACCAATACATTTCACCCCTTCCTTTCTATTTTCATGTTATTTTATGTAGAATGTTATTTCCTGACCTCTTTTCTCTTTAGAGTTGATGCTGATGAACTATTACCTCGTTTTTATGTTGCTGTATAGTTGATGGATGAACTGCAAGAGAAAAATCAGCAAGAAGTTATTCTGCGTGACGAGTTCGAAGCTATACGCAATAGCTTAGAGCTTGAAAGGAAAAAGTTATTGGAAGTTACCTCAGACCGTGATAAACTTAAGTCGTTGTGTGACGAGAAGGGGACAACTATTCAAGTTAGTTTTAAGATAACTTTTCTCTTCCTTATGTTGCTTGGTTGGAGTTGTTTATTTATTTATTCTATATATTCTCTAGACGTTGATGTCTGAACTGCGAGGGATGGAAGCAAGGTTGGCAAAGTCGGGCAACACAAAATCAAGTAAAGAGACAAAATCAGAATTAACTGAAATGAATAATCAGGTGAATATATATCATTTCTTTAAATGTGATTCATTGTCGGTGTGCTTTAATTATTGAGTATTTTATGTTGTTCTTTGTAAGCGATTCTGTTTTTCTTTAACAATGACTTTTCTGTCACAGATATTATACAAGATCCAAACCGAGTTAGAAGTTCGAAATAAGGAATTGCACATTGCAGTTGAGAATTCAAAGAGGTTATTGAGTGAGAACAAGATGTTGGAGCAAAGTATTTTCAAAATTGAAAATAAGAAAACAGAGGAGGTGAATTTGATGTATTAGATTTTATGGCCGATTTCAAAGTGAAAAGTAGGAAATTTTTGCGGATTGTTGACTATTTAACATTTCAGGCTGAAATTCACCAAAAGAGATATGAACAAGAAAGAACGGTGTTAAAGCTTCGGGTTGCTGAACTTGAAAATAAGCTTGAAGTCCTTACTCAAAACTTGGATAATGCTGAGTCTACGATTGAAAGTAAGACTTATGATATGTCGTTGTTGCAGAATAGTTTGAAAGAACTTGAGGAGTTAAGAGAAATGAAAGAGGTATTCGTACTCTTTAGTCCTGTTCATCGTCTTAATATTGTTTTTGTTTGAATGATGATAATGCACTTTCATGATTTAGCTAAAAATTAAATTAGAGGTGAGATGTTTCATTCCAATTTCATGTTTTTAGGACATTGACAGAAAGAATGAGCAAACAGCTGCCATTTTGAAGATGCAAGGAGCCCAACTTGCTGAGCTAGAAATACTTTATAAGGAAGAACAAGTTCTAAGGAAAAGATACTATAATACAATAGAAGGTGACATGATGCTCAAGTAGTTACAACGAGATTCATTGCTGGATTTATGGAATTTGTTTATATTTATTTTTGTTTGTATTTGATTGTAGATATGAAGGGGAAAATTAGAGTATACTGTCGAATAAGACCTCTAAATGAAAAAGAGAGTTTAGAGAGGGAAAAACAAATGCTAACAAGTGTGGATGAGTTTACAGTGGAACATCCGTGGAAAGACGACAAAAGAAAGCAACACATATATGATCGCGTATTTGACATGCGCGCTAGCCAAGATGATGTCTTTGAAGATACAAAGGTATCATTGTGATATGTAACTTTGTTCATTTGCCTTTCATCCTTCGCTATTTTGTTGTCGGAACTAATATCATTTTTCTTTAACAGTATTTGGTACAATCGGCTGTAGATGGGTATAACGTTTGCATCTTCGCATATGGTCAAACTGGTTCTGGAAAAACTTTCACAATATATGGGCATGAGAACAATCCTGGACTCACACCTCGAGCTACAAAGGAACTTTTCAAAATACTAAAGCGAGATAGCAACAGATTTTCATTCTCTCTAAAGGTAATTTGTTATCCTAATACATATGTTGTGATAAAAGATCCTGGCACCAAATGACGACAAGAAATTATGCAGGCATATATGGTGGAACTTTATCAAGACACACTTGTAGACCTTCTGCTACCAAAAAGTGCAAGACGCATGAAACTAGAGATTAAAAAAGATTCTAAGGTAATGTAATATATATATTTCTAACTGGTTTGTAAACACAAAAGTTTGTTCTCATGCATAAACTATTTTCTCAGGGTATGGTCTTTGTTGAGAATGTAACAACTATTCCTATATCAACTCTAGAGGAACTTCGAGTGATTATTGAAAGGGGATCTGAACGACGACATGTTTCTGGAACAAATATGAATGAAGAAAGCTCAAGATCTCACCTAATACTTTCGGTTGTTATTGAAAGTATTGATCTCCAAACCCAATCCGCTGCAAGGGGCAAGGTGACGAAATTCACGATGTTTTCTTTATTGAGTCATAATCTTTTTTCACAAAATTTTGATAACATTCATGCCTTTTTAAAAAATAGTTTCTTTAGTTTTCCATGCTTGGTCCACTGAATCTAAGAGAAAATTTAGTAATACTTATCCTGTACTAAAGAGAAATTATTCGACGTCATCAAACGCATTTTCTCAAATCACTGGTTTGGTACACGGTGTTAGACTTTGTCAATATACTCGATTATACTCTCATTGTCCATGCATTGTCGTAACACAATAAGATTGAAATACATCCATATTTTGATACAATGATTATACTCTAATTGTTCATACGTTGTCGTTCACTTGATTCTTTCCTGTTCCTGGACTATGAAAATTTATTATTTTTCATGGTGACATCTTCTATAATATCTTGATCCTCTATTTGTGAATTTGCAGTTGAGTTTTGTAGATCTTGCGGGATCTGAGAGAGTAAAAAAGTCGGGCTCTGCTGGTTGCCAACTCAAAGAAGCTCAAAGTATTAACAAATCACTTTCTGCATTAGGTGATGTTATTGGTGCTTTATCTTCTGGCAACCAGCATATTCCTTACAGAAACCACAAGTTAACAATGTTGATGAGCGATTCATTGGGCGGCAATGCCAAAACGTTAATGTTTGTTAATGTGTCTCCAGCCGAATCAAATTTGGACGAGACATACAATTCTCTTCTGTAAGTGACTTCCACATACATTTTGCAATTTGCATATATAACATAGATACAATTGTCAATTAGGATGAGTGTTAACATGGATTTTTTAAAATGGCACTTGTTAGGTATGCATCGAGAGTGAGAACAATCGTGAATGATCCAAGCAAACATATTTCATCCAAAGAAATGGTGCGATTGAAAAAGTTAGTAGCATACTGGAAAGAGCAAGCCGGTAAAAAAAGTGAGAAAGAAGATTTAGTGGATATCGAGGAAGATCGAACACAAAGAGATGAGGGAGATAGTTGAAGAAAGCTGACATGAAATTTGGTGTAGGTGAAATTGAGACGATAGCATCACTGGTTTTCACCATTCTTTTTGTAGAAAGTTCCTACTCCAAAATAGAGTTTCTCTATTGAAAGTGTAATGCTATGTCTCAGATTTTATCTCTTTGACGAAATCTTACAGGAAAACAAATCGTTGACTGTACCATACAAAGCCGGCGGGACCTATACAAATAAGAAGGAAAGTGAAGTCATAATAGGATAACCCAGAATGTCAAAGTTCGGGTAGACACGGCGATGTAGCATACATGTTATATTTCTTTTTCTTTCTTTCTTTGGTTAACAATTCCGGAAACATTACTACGAACATGTTCGGTTTCTCAAATTCCACAATCGGTACAAGGCAGCTAGGCGCGGTACAATCCAAAAACGACATCATAAACATTACAAGACGACGTCAATAGTATCAGCACATAGGTTCGCTTCCCGAGTTTTGAAGGTGGAAGTTACTCGCAACACGACATCAATAGTCAGTGTTGGCCGCTTCTTCGGATCAGTTGCATCCGTAATCAGGTCTCTTAGCTATTGTTTATAGATTTTGAATTCTTGAACATCTGTTAACATTTTTCTTATTACTTTAGAACTGAATATAGATAGACTTAAGGAATTACAAACAAGAACAAAATCCGAAAGGAATTACAATAATAGTTAGCTACACAAATTAGAGCATGCTACATGACTAAGCAAACCAAAAAATAAAAAACAAAACATGAGCATGAGCACACACTGGGGAAAAAAGACTGAACACAAATTAATGCATTATGACATAAAGATTCAGACAAAAAGAAAATCGCGTACAATACAATATTTTAAAATAACGTGATGGTTTCTGTTTAACCGCGATGAAAACTAATATTTTCTTTGTTAAATAAAAATTTTGGAAATATATTCAAAAATAATTTCAAAAAATAAAAATTTGTGAATTTCTTTATGTTCTCTATAGATTCAAAAAAGGTTTCTATATAAAGTATGTAAATTTCTTTTATGTTGTCTATAAATTCAAAAAAGGTTTCTCTAATCAATAACTAGAAAAAATTAAAGAAAACCGAGATTTAGTTTTAACTATGGACTAGAAAGACAAAACATATTGTTTGTAAGAAAAAAGTCTTAAAACTACACTTACTATGCCTCCAAGGGAACAATAAATAACACTATTTAGGATCCGTCAGTAACACTAAATTGTTTTGGAGTCTAATCAATCATGTTTTTTAAAAAATATTTTTTTTGTAAGTTATTTGTGCAGAATAAATTAGAATATTTCTAGAAATCCCATCGAAGCTCATTTATTTCCTTGCTAAAACTAATAAAAATATATAAATTTGGCTCATGTCATAATTCTCTTTGAGAAAGATGATAAGAAACCTAAGAAATCATTCTATTTGGGATTATTTCTTAGGTTTCTTAAATATCCCAACTGTAATCAAGTAGCGTAAAATAAATTTTTTGTTTTTGGAGTCCGCATGGTCGAAGTTAACGCAACCTGGCTAACGTACAAGTCCTGATTTTGCTTCACCACCTTTTGAGACAGATCCATTAAATTATCTGAACCTTCAATTTCCCCGAGATAAATCCACGTGCTTGTAATTAAAAGAACGTGGTACGTAATTCACAATACCATTGACTTTCATGCATTACATGAATGTGTTTGTAAGTTTCTTTTTCGCGTATAACGTTGGGATATATATCACTTAGAATCCTCCGATCCACTTGGAGGTAAGTAAGTTTGTATTTACTTTTATAAAAAACTTAGCATATTTCTGAGTTATAAAAAACGTAAGAAAACACAAACATATTTACGTGGTTCATCAACGGGGTATTGAGTAGCTACGTCCATTAACGGGATATTGACTTGCTACGTCCATAGATTAAAAAAAAACGATTTGTTACCGGAGAGAGAAAATAAAGTTAATACAAAAATATATAACCCTATTGTCAACCCTAAACTTATTTTGACCGCAAACCTAGATCCATATAATACAAGTCCAAACCGCAGTCCTACTCCATACATATATCGCCGGGTCCGAAGCGTCCCTGCCCCTCTCGGATCCACAGGTTAGGGGACCCACCATCTCCCTGATATCCCGATTTGCTGACCGAACACCAAGAAATATGTGTAATCCCTAAATTAATCTCTTGTAAAAATTGCTTTAAGCTTCAACAAATATCAGACTTCAATTCTACAATATCGCTTAGGGTCCGATCCACTAATTAAGGAAAATATTATAATTTATAGACTATAAAACGCATGGATGGAACTAGCATAGCCCATATTACAAACTTGTTTGTGAAACCAAACTGAAAAATTCTGTTTTCTCTAGTTGGAGATTCATGGCGATATCTTATGTTCATCCTGTGCTTCTTCTCCTCACATCATCTTTCTTCTTATCTGCTTTTGGTGGTTTGATTGATTTTGAATACTGCAACAGTAAGTAACGATCTGTGTTAGTCTTGCTATTTTTTTTGGGGGGGGGGGTTACCTATGTTTTATATATGTGTTATATAGAACACCTATTCTTATTAGTTAATAAATCAATTAAATAACACGAATGTAGGCCTCGATTTCATATATTAGTGCTCCTATCACTTTTATTTATTTATTAACGGATCAATCTTGGAACCAGAGCTGTTACCAGTCTTGATACTAGTAAGAATCGAATAGTTTCACTTAAACCGTCTATATAATATCCAGCATAGGAATACAATAGATAAAACTCAACCTTTAGCTTCCATCAATAGGGTGAGTCCTATATATCTTCTTCGTCTTGTTATTTTGTTCCTCAGGATTGTTGTGTACATCGCTTTTGGATTCACAATAAAATCAGCTTGAATCATTATCATGTCAATCATATATTTAAATATCCAATCTTGTAGGCTATTATTTCACATATCAGTTCTATATATATAATTTTGAGTTTATTTTTGTAAGAAAGGTTTAGATCCAAGTGTTTGATGTGCCATAACTCGTAACTTTCATAATTATACGTTCAGAATCAAGATAAAATTTTAATCATTAACTTTGTTAACGAATCATTACAAGCCCTACATACCCTTTTATACAAACCTAAAAAATACGATACAACTATACCATATCAGACTCTTTCTATGAGGAAGGTTGTTATTGGTGCACAATGATTTTGAATCACATCGAACAACATTCTTATATGCCATTAATTTCTGGGACCGTTGTAGAAAATGGATACAAGTTCGGTAACATCACTCGAGTGGAAGTCTCTTCTGAGGACACTCAATATATTATCATGCACGGTTCTACAAATAGCAAAAGTACATTTCTAATCTTCCCGAGTTTTCAACTCTTCTTTTTACAACGATTTTTTTCTTTCTCATTTCCACTACTTTCGTATGTGTTTTTTTGTGTGTACAGGCAAAAAGCTCTTTTCAGAAGCTTTAGATCTCTCCCTTAAGATTGGCAAGTTTCGTTTTCGTATAATAAGATACGACGACATCCGTGAGGCGGTGGATGTGTGGCCTCTTGAACCTGGCAAAGACTTTGTGCTCAGAGTTTACAGAGATAAGTATTTGCGCTTTTATGTAAGTACCTTTACACGTTTAGCTTTTTTTCTTCGATTCAAATTTTTTAGATTAAAAGATAATTCATCTAAGATTAATATGTGGAAAATATTATTTTTTATCATAAAAATCCAAAGAATTTGTTTTTGACTAAAAAGTTTTCATAATTGTTTTCTACCAACAAAAATGAAATAAGATTCCGAACGATCTTGGACAGACCATATATACGGTTGTTTCAAGAAAAAAATCATAATGTTCAACAAAAAACCACAATGTTGTTTCAGATTTTATTTGTCACTCTTTATTTTCTGACGTGAAAAGAAAAAATCTTAGAAACTTTGATGGAATTAAACCAAATCCCTCTTGTTAAGCTTGTATAATGCAAATGGCCCTCACATATAATGATACAAAATATAATAGTATAGGACTTTAAATTTTTATTTTTAAAAATAAGCCGTAAGCGAATATTTCTAGATTTAAAAAAGATTGTGGTGAAGTGGGAAACATAGTTGTCGTTCGTCAACATTTTCGGCAGTATATTTACATCATTGACACGGTCCTGTCTATATCAGTTTTAGTTTCACTTCTAGGACATCATATTCCTCGGATTTCACACCTCCACTTCTTTGGTTTGCCCAACTGACGGTCCTCTTTTTTTTCTTTTTATAAAACTTGTGAAGGAAAACTACATGAGTGTCTTAACTTTGTTTGGTAACTATAAAGAGACTGGCAAGCTAAAGGCATTGATATGTATCGACTTCAAGTTACCTCCTCCAATTCCCACAACGACACCTTCTACTTAGCGAGAAACATGTTTTCCCTACTTACATATACTATTATTTTTCCCTTTTTTTATGTGTTATTTAACAAAGAAAAGAAAACCGTTAAGTGGTATCCATGTCTCTCTATTGTAATTCTGGTTTGGTTTCTCTTAACGTGGATGTCATTGGTGTTCCATATTCAATGCAAGCTGATCTATTATGAGATCTACTTATTATTGCATGGATCCTAATCGAAGCAAGGTTTTACATTTTTAAAATCTAAAAACCAAAAAGAAGATCAAATTGGACGTCTATCCTTGCTGCAAACCAAATTTATAATTGCGTAAAAATCAATGCTGAAATCAGATCAAACCAAAACTAAGCGTTACAAAGCAATTATCATATTGGAATTAGCTTTACTTTGGTTACTTTTTTTTCAATAAGGCACATACTAAATTGGGGGAGAGGAATTAAGAAAATGCAAATTAATGGGAAGACTAGAAAATGACATAGGCTGAACATAATACCCGCGCTTATGTTAAATGGGTGAAAAGACTTTCAGGGGACAAAATATGTAGGAAGGGAGTCCCATCTATCTTCAAGTTAGGTTTCTTGAGGAATGATAATGCTGGTACTGATGTTAATACTCATAATATAGGGTTTGTAATATAAAAGAATAATTGTTTCATATGAATCATTATTATATTACATGATGTATATAAATATATCAAAAGATATACAATAAAATTGGTGAAAAACGGAAAGTTGTAACAAAATATTTTAAAATATAACATGTTATATATTTATATAACCAAATATTTCGCAAATACCTTTTTTATCAACTATTTATCCCTCATTAATCTGTTTTTCTTTCTCATAATGTACCAGATTCATCGGAGTTATGGTTGGATCAAGAGGACGATATGCTAAATATGGAGTATCATCATCATATTTAGATCAATTCTAACCTTAGTTTTGAATTCATTGTATTTTTTGTACTTATGGTTTGATATGGAGATTATGTAGTGCTCGATTTGTTTCGTTATAGCCTTGGGTACTATTGATAAAATAAAACGCTAAAACATTTTTTTGATGGTAAAGAGAAGGGTATGCGTCTCCGAGACAAGAGAGATCACTAAAAGATTTCAATATACCAGAAGCTTTTTACTATTTTAATGACAAGTAACTACTAAAGCGGCATACTCACTGCTGTGATAAACGTGTTAAACAATCAAACCCAATGTGTAAACCATTTGTAATTTTTGTTTACTTTCTGCTAGTTTTTTTCTCAAGAAAGCATTTTTTACTAATTATAGAAATACTCTGTTTAAATCGCACGATAATCAAACATTTAAAAAAGGGCTAACAAAAAAAAGAAAACTATTGTGAGTAGAACGACACAAGATTTGTCCATAATAGGTTTATATTGTCTTCATGATCATGACCTGGGATTGCCTCATTACTTGGATGGATTTGAGCACAACCCCCCACCTCGATTCTTGCGGAAATTCGTTGAGCAAGCAAAAATTATCCTATATAAAAGAAAAGGAATAACATGCTTCACATGTATCACGTAACACTTGTCGCAATCATCTTTATAGAAGCATCGGTAGACATAATGGAGACAATATTATTGCTTGGAGGAATCATAAGAAATTCAGAAACCTCATGGAGATTTCGTCTACGGTGGGAGTAAATTTAAGTAACTCTTTCAAATGAAAAAATCATACGATATAAAGTTTTGTTCATTTATAGCATCATGTTATACAACAAGTTTATTCAATTACATAAACAAACACTGTAAACAAGGAATATATGCATTACTTAAGTGTAGCCCGGTAGAATAAAACCTCCATCTCTCCGGAGTACCTCTTCGATATCAGCTTCGATAGTGGTTCGTTAGATAAACTGATGGTTGTTCGATCATTATTATTGCCGAAAATAAACGTGTAATATTCGTTAGGTTTTTCGATGGTGAACGTACTGTCATTACTTGACTTAGATCCGGTCAGGATTATTTCACCTTGTAAGCTTTTGTTATTCTGAACAACTCTCCAGAAACCGGAATCACCGCAACGATCGGGACTTGCAAACTTAATGTTAACTTTAGTTGATTCATGTACGATATTATTTGATGAAGTTGATGATGATAATACAAACTTAATTGGCGTGGGTGCTATATCTGGATTAGTGAACATTACCGGTTGTTGTGGGCATGACATGGGATCAAGTCCCATATTCATTCGGCAAATCCACATTCCGTATTCTAACGTCATGAAGCTGACGAAATACGGAACGTTGGTCTTAACCGGCTCTCCGTCGGCATCATACACTACTTGGTTTACATTAGCAACAACAGCACCAAATGTTGTTATTGCAACAAGCAAGAATGAGATTGTACCTGTTTTCATCTTTGTGCTAAGACTAAAAAACTGACTTGGGTATCTGTAGAGATTAAGGAAATAATAGGTTCAATGTATGATACCGAGTCTTTTCTTTGTTATTTATACTCCATATGAATGGAGAACTTGCTTCTTAAGCTTCTAAACATTTCCTTGTTCCCTACAACGTGGATCTTGATTACGTACGGGTACTTCTTCGTCAACGTCAACGCTTGCCAAGTTGGTTAAGAGGTAATTAAGCAAGCTTAAGTGAAAGATTATAATTCATTAATATACATGGAATGTATAGAGATTAGAAAAATAGTGGCTGCAATGCCACTCATTAAGATTACTTTTCCCTTTACAATATGGACGTTACGATATCTTAGTCAAAGCCCCTTACTTAGGCTTGCACGTTTTTTCTGATGTAAAAAGAGGTACATCCAATAGAACCAAATTTTAGTTTTATTAGATTCGAGTTTAGTTTTCTTTTTTGTTTGGTTCAAGTTTGGTTCTGCTTCGTAAAATTTTATTTATAATTAATGTTGACTTAAATTATATTCTTCAACATTGAAACATGTGGGATAATTTTTAATAGTGAAATTAAGAAAAAGTATGAAATTAAAATGCTGAAAATGAAGAAGCTCCATTGTTGATCATTCAAGGTTCATGATTTATGCATTTGGTTTTTCTTCCTTTGAATTTAGGCTTTAAGGGTTTCAAGATTGAGCTTCAAGGATAAGGATTCATGGGTTTGGATGTTATAGTTCAATATTTAGACAGTCAAAAATAATTCTCCTTATATCGTGCGAGGGTGGAAATGCAGAGGGACGGGAAGAAGGGCAGGAGAGTAGGCGAGAGAATGGGAGGGAGAGCGAGAGGGAAGGCGAGATGGAAGGCTGGAGGACTAGAGGGTAGGTATGATGAAGGCATGCAGCCGAGCAAGCGGAAGGGTGGATAAGAGGGCATGGTAGCGTGTGGGCGTGAAAGGGTGGGCAAAAAGGGCATGATTTAGGGTTTA